>CM060905.1:139635105-149635105 GCA_030737815.1 Allium fistulosum
GGTGGGTGTCGTGCGATCGCGAGGTCAATGGCGACGCGTTGGGCAGTTCGCTGGCGTTTGGGGAAAAACAGTAAGGTATAGCAAGTTTATCTTTAATTTAATTAATTTAATTAGGCAGTTTTCAGTTTTGATCTACAAGCAAATTTTAGTAAGGAATACAAAGGTAGTTTATACATATATGTATTTGATTTTATAAGTAAAGGTATATACAGTTGCTAAAAAAAATAATTCAGCAAATAAAAATTTAGTTTTAAAACTTAAATCTTTGGTTAAATGCTGCATATGTATATATGGGATTAATTTCAAAGAAAGGAGAAAATAAAATAAAAAATAAATATGCAAGTATACATTTTTTTTAGTTTAAATTAACTTATTTAATTTTTAGTGGTTAAAGATATTTTTAATAAGGAAATTTTGAGTAAGTTTGTTTAATAGTTGGAGAGATTTTTTAAGATACGTATTTTAAATAGTTTGAAAGAGTTAAAAGGGATTTATTCAAAAAAGGGAAATAAATTTGGAAATTAAAATTGGTTTAAATAAAACTATCAGTTAATTAAACTATTAAAATAAAACCACCAATGAATCAAAATTATTAAATGAAAATTTAATTATTCAGTTGATTCGAATATTAATAGATGGTATAAAATGTTTATACTAGGTCAAAATCTGTAAAGAACGAGCTGGAATAAAAATGGATTGCAAATAAAAGCTAAGGTGAGATTTTTCTCACTCAAAATTGAATGTGGAATTTTTGCAGTTATTGATTGCTATTGGATGTGATATTAGATATAGTAGGATATATCTATATATATAGCAATATATACATATTGGCATATGTATATATTGGATTGATTGATTTCCCGCCTCGTATAGCGGATGAGACCCTATTGCGCCGTTAGTAAGCGGATATATTATAAAAACCCATATACCGCGATATTCCACCTCGAAGTGGAATTGGTATTGTGCTAACGTTTGTGGATGCAGGGAAACAGGTTGGAGGGATCCAACTGGATTCCTCACCAGTATTTATTTATTTACATATATTGATGTATATTCTGTTATCATATGTTGATATATGATGTTTGATGTTGTGATTGACTAATTGGTGTTATTGCATCATCGGATTCAAGTTTTAAAAATAACGACTTTTAATTTAAAAGGATTTTTAAAGTGATCTTTGAAATTATACGTTTTATTAAATTTTTGAAGTGATTTATTTTAAATAAATAAACGTTCAAATTTTAAAGTTATAAAAGTTAAGATCTTTGTGAAATATAACCGAAAAGTGATTTTTGGAATAAATAGTTGATTGATTTATAAAATGTTTTAAATTGAGATTTTTAAAATATTATAAACGGTTTACTTAGAAGGTTTATAAAGTTGACATTTTATAAATTAAAATGTTGGTATTATAAAACGAGTTTTTATAAGCGTTAAAATGAATTTTTAAGAATTTATAAATAAATGGAATTTATAAATTGTGAACTTATAAATGGAAATGATTTTGTAAAATAAAGGAATTATAAGTATTTAACTTATAATATGGATTGTTGGTATAAGATTTGAGTTATGAATCGAATTGTTAATAAAGGGGATTTATTAAGTTGAAGTTGTTACAAAATAGAAATGGAATTTATGAACGTTGTTTAATAAATTCGAAAATCAATCAAATTTGATGAATTGAATATAGAAGGTTATTAAGGGAATTTTATCCACGATTTTGGATAGTGGATAAATCCTTGAAATAAAATGTGTAGAAAATATTGAAATTTGGTTAGTGAATTATATTCACGATTTTGGACAAGTGAATATATTGTTAAGTAAAATGGATAGTTTTGGGAAAGTGACATTGAAAATGAAGTTAAACATTTTAAAGATGTTTTTAAAATGTATTATGCTATCGAAATCATAGATTTCAACATTTATTGTTGAAATAGACGTTTTCGAGGAATAAGGAAATGATGGACTATAACACTGTTGTTATAGTAAATGATTTCCGAAAGGAAATGTTTTGATGTAGTATTGGGATTTATATATCTATCAAAATCCGAATCCTTATACTAGTGATTTTGAGTCGTCGTAACGATGTTTTACGTAACATTCGTTTTGACTCAAATAAATGTTATAGTAAATGGTTTCCTTAAAAGAATGAAATATATACTTAATTTTGATTTAAGTATATTGAATATTTTCAAATGTTGAAAATAAATAGATTTGTGAAATACTTATTTTTAAATAAGTATGGAAATGCTTTTCCAATATGAAATGAACTGTTTTGAGATTTTATCTTCAAAGATAAAATGAAATGTGGAAATTGATTTGAAATTGTTTTCAAATGATTAAGTGTGGAAATTTATATCTAGTAAAAAATATTTTGGAAGATGAAATAATTTGGAAAATTATTTGGAATCTGATGATGTTGCGCATCTTTATTGATAGTTAAATAACCGACTATCAATAATTACCTTGAATATGGTATTTGTTGTAATTGGATGAATTTGAATGCCACACTTATTTTTGAATAATCGCTCACTATTCGGGTTAGCCGGGAAAGGACCATGGGGTCGTATAACCCATTCCGAATATGTGATACGTCGTTATGAATTGCATTCGAAGACCGGTGTTGAAGACCAGATATTTTTGAAAACGGAAGGATTACCGTCGAGTTACTCTACATCGGCTGATCTCCGATTTAGAGGTTTTATCACCCTTAGTGACGGGAAGTCCGGACGTGATTAGAAATTTATCCGGATATGCAAGGGCTTCGTGAGAAGTGCCTTCGGTTCTGTTCGATCCCGGAACAGACTTGTATGGATTGTGTGTCTGACGTTACAATTTGAGATATAAAGCTGATTTCTTTCAAATACATATCTGTTGGTGGCGGAGAATTTATTCTCTTAGCTTAACACCCTTCTCTGAGACGTACGAGCTCAGAGGTTATGTAGTTGAAATTTATCAGCGATATACTCCCAATTTGGTAACGTGGCATACTGAGTGTTGCTGTGTGATGATCAGTGTTTGATCATTTGTGATATGATCATTTGTTTGATCTTATATCTTTGTGATCATAGGTTGATCATTTGTTTGACCCGAAGCATGGCTTTGCAGAAAGCGTAGCTTTGTGGACGAGACTTCGTCGAGCCTCACGCCCCGGAAATGGTCAAAATAGGAAGGATGCATCAAGGTTCAAGGGAGTAGCGCCCCTTAGTGTATGTCATTCCTTCTGGATAGAGGTGGTATCATGGTATGGAGCCCAGATACTTAACCTATGTGGTTGCTACATTTTTATTATGTGGTTTGTTGGAAATCGGGGATCCTCGGGAAGATCGGTTACGATCGGGGGATGGCATACGCGTGTCAGTAGTTACCTATTTTTGCAGAGGTAACCCGGCCTTGTGTTGGCAGAGATCCGGTTAGGTTCTCGGGTCGTCTATGCCAGGGACGTACCCATCGTGGAAAAGGAAGTTCCTTAGCCTGACCATTTGTTGGAAATCCATCTTCCAATACGAACTTTGTACGGTATTAGTTGTAGAACCTGCCATCTAATATGGCAGCTATAGTAGGCATAGTATAATGGTACCTATGCTGGCTAAGATTTATATTCTACTTTCGAAATGTTTTCTACACTATGCACTAATAATAATATCAAAAGGAATTTGATTTTGCCTAGTAAGCATCTTTGACTATCATAAGAAGAAATCTCCTCCAATTCTGCGTTTGCATTGTGTGTGTGGCGGGAGGTCTTATGGTAGTTTCATTTTCCAAAAGCATTGCGAATTTGTTTTATTTTCTTTGTGAAAAATAACTGTTTTACGATCTCACACCAGTCACCATGACTGACTCGGAGTTTATTGTTCCCTTCTAAACTCTGGGTGCCCACCAATTTCCACACGGGCAGCCTAGAGTTATGATTATCAGGATATTCTGGAGCTTTGGAGATAAGCTGGATGACAAGACGTAGTATTTGTATCTGATAGTATTTATTCCGCTGTGTATTCTGTATGAGGACAAGTTTATATAACTGTCCATTGTTGTATATGACTCTGATGATTGATGTATGTATAAACTGATATAGCTCTTTGTTTTAAAAGACTAGTGTTTATTTATTATATATTGTTCCGCTACGATGTGTAAGATTCTGATACTGTATCTGCTCTTGTTCTGTTGTTGTTCTTCATTCTTTCTTTTCTTTCTTTTCTTCTTCTTCTGCCTTTTTCTTTTTCTTAAACCCTCAGGGTTCGTATTTCCATGCCCCTTGAGTTAATCAATGGAGATTAGTCTTTAATCAAGGAGTACGGATTTGCGGGTCTTGACAGAGTGGTATCAGAGCATATGGTTAAGCGACAACCCTGCTCTGTTGGGTGTTACTCATTAGAGATAGAGTCAGTAGTACTCTAGAATGAGTTTGAGTGTAATAATAGATATGAGCGCGTATTTGTTATTGAATATAAAAAAAAATTTGTATTGTGTTGACTTATCGGTTAATTGTTTATGAATTCTGGTCGGTGCAGTCTAGCTAACTGAAATCGATAGGAGTTTCTAAACTCTTAAACAAGATAAACCGACACAGTATTGTTTTAAATAGGGTGAATGAAATAATTTTACCCAAAACTATTTTTATATATAAAAGAAATGATTTTTCTGTAAATTATTACAGTATATGGTTGCATGGTTGTTAGGAAAGTGACAATATTGAAATGTTATCATTAATATATGAAATTGAATAAGAAATTGAAATCATAACTCCAAAGTTAAGAAATAAATCCATACACAAACGAAATTTGAGAATATAAATTATAAATGTGATTTGTAATTTGAAACGGAATTCCAGAGAAGTATTTGGAAATGTTTTGAAAAGAATTTGAAAATTTTGAAGATTTGGAAAGTTTAAATTCTTTTTGGAGTTGAAAATGAATTTCAAAGGTTTGAAAAATGTTTTGAAGAGATGAAAAGCTCTAAACTCTTTTCGGTCGCTGGAAAATAACTTCGATGATGACCGCGGCATTATTGGTGTTCATTTTCGGGTTTCCAAAAGAGGAATTGCTGCTAAATTGTTTTAAATGAAAGTTGTTTGGAAAATTTGGATTTTGTTTTAGAAAATTCAAAGGATAATTTGAATTGTTTTCAAAATGGTTTTGAAAAGGTTGAAAAGACTCTGGAATTGAGTATTGAATTATGAAAATAAAATTGTGAATGAATGAATCAATTTGCAATTGCAAGTACATGAATGTAAGTTGAATTCGAATGGAAATCCAGTTTAATATAAGTGGTTATAAACCAAAATAGTGAATTGTAAACAAATTTTGGGAATGAACATAAGAATAAAACTGGAATTGAAACTGAATGTTGAAAACAGATTTGAATTTGTAAGTGGATTAGAATTAGAAATGAATTAGTAATTGAAACTAATCTAAAAATAATCAGTTATGAATGAAAGCTGATAAAATTCAATATTCAGGAGATAAACCGAATCCAAATTAGATTGGAATTGTGAATTGAATTCAAATGAATGTGAAATGTAAAATTGAATGAAAATAGATATATAACTTCAATAGTGAATTAGAGATGATATAAGAAGTAAGTGTTGAAAATTTTGTAATAGAATTTGCAAAATGGTTTGAATATGTAACTAGATATTATGGCTAGTAGGATATACAGTTGTATAAAGGAATTGAGATTTTGATTTTGAAGATGAATTTGAATTGCTCGACAAAAGGTAAGTATTTGAATTTCTATATGAGATTTGCTGATTTCTTGTCTAGCCGCTTGGCTTTTTCTTTTCTTTTTGAAATCTGAGAGTCCGTAGGGACGTTTTGTAGTCGTGCCGTATTAGCTGCGCAAAGGAGACGCTGGCGAAATTTTTCGAAAATATCGGGCGTTAGAAAATTTTTGAGAAATTTTGAAAGTTTAAATTTGAATTTAAATTTAAATTTGAATTGTTAAGTCAAAGTTGTTTGAAACTTATAGTTGAAGTTAGAAATTTATTTGAATTGATAACGAATCTTTAGTAGGAAGATTTGTTTTGATAAAATTGATAAAACTATTGGATTGTGAAAAATAGTAGACGAGTTAAGGACCATTTTTCCTAACTTGTAATTTCGAGGACGAAATTCTTTTAAGGGGGGAAGTCTGTAACGACCCAGAATTTTGAACAAATTAAATTGAGAATATTTAATTTATTTTAAATATTTGAACGATAATTTAATTTGAATCCCCGATATAACTTTGAAATTTGCGATTAAACTTTAAAATTTAATCGATTGAATGCTGAATAAAAAATTTGAATCTTCAATCTTTTAGCTGAAGAAAAATATTTCAAAAGCTTCTAAAATTTATATTGATGATACTGAAGATAACAGAAGCTTCAGAATCTAATTTCGAATTGATTTGTTCAGTTTTGAAATTATATCGTTCAGTCGATATTTAAAAATAGCCGTCCGAGGCGCAGTCTCGGAATTCGACGAAACCAGTTCCATTGGATCCGTAATATTGAATTATTGTCGGATTTCAAATTTCGTATTTATCAGAGCTGTTATGTGAACGTACGACACGTAAACGCGTGGGAATTACGAAGTTGAAATTAAATTTAAATGCATTATATCCCTTTTTCTTTAATCCGACATTTTGTACAACCTGCTGCCTATTTGCCTCCTTCGTACTCATCCTCATCTGATATCACGCAAATTGTTCTCCCTTACGTTTTAAAATATCAGACAGTGTCGAACAAAGAAAAGAAAAACGAAATAATGGCGACATCTCGTTCTCCCTCTTCCCTTTCGATTTCAAATCGATAGTTCAAATCAAAATAAAAACCTGGCCGCTCTCTCCTTCAAGTTTCACGAAGTCGAGCCTCTTTCCCTCTCTAGTTTTCAAATCGAAAACAAAACGAACCATGGCCGGACTCTCGTTCGCGTGAGACTGACGACGTGGAGATCGACATCGAGGCGACGTGGTTCAAGCTGAGGTTCATCGGCGATCTAGGGTTCAACGTTCTTCTCAAGGAGCTCGCATACGAGGCTCAGGCAATGAGCAGAAATCGCGAGGTGGCGACGAAGGCGATGGGGGCGTTCGATTTTGGAAGGAGGCTGCGACAGTTAGGTGGTGGCGCTCGCGAATTGGAGACGCGCGTGGCGTTCGTGAGCAGGCGGTGGTCGACGAGTTCATTGTCGCAAGGAGGGGAAGTCGCGATTGGGCGCGTGCGTGGTGGGTGTCGTGCGATCGCGAGGTCAATGGCGACGCGTTGGGCAGTTCGCTGGCGTTTAGGGAAAAACAGTAAGGTATAGCAAGTTTATCTTTAATTTAATTAATTTAATTAGGCAGTTTTCAGTTTTGATCTGCAAGCAAATTTTAGTAAGGAATACAAAGGTAGTTTATACATATATGTATTTGATTTTATAAGTAAAGGTATATACAGTTGCTAAAAAAAATAATTCAGCAAATAAAAATTTAGTTTTAAAATTTAAATCTTTGGTTAAATGCTGCATATGTATATATGGGATTAATTTCAAAGAAAGGAGAAAATAAAATAAAAAATAAATATGCAAGTATACATTTTTTTAGTTTAAATTAACTTATTTAATTTTTAGTGGTTAAAGATATTTTTAATAAGGAAATTTTGAGTAAGTTTGTTTAATAGTTGGAGAGATTTTTTAAGATACGTATTTTAAATAGTTTGAAAGAGTTAAAAGGGATTTATTCAAAAAAGGGAAATAAATTTGGAAATTAAAATTGGTTTAAATAAAACTATCAGTTAATTAAACTATTAAAATAAAACCACCAATGAATCAAAATTATAAAATGAAAATTTAATTATTCAGTTGATTCGAATATTAATAGATGGTATAAAATGTTTATACTAGGTCAAAATCTATAAAGAACGAGCTGGAATAAAAATGGATTGCAAATAAAAGCTAAGGTGAGATTTTTCTCACTCAAAATTGAATGTGGAATTTTTGCAGTTATTGATTGCTATTGGATGTGATATTAGATATAGTAGGATATATCTATATATATAGCAATATATACATATTGGCATATGTATATATTGGATTGATTGATTTCCCGCCTCGTATAGCGGATGAGACCCTATTGCGCCGTTAGTAAGCGGATATATTATAAAAACCCATATACCGCGATATTCCACCTCGAAGTGGAATTGGTATTGTGCTAACGTCTGTGGATGCAGGGAAACAGGTTGGAGGGATCCAACTGGATTCCTCACCAGTATTTATTTATTTACAGATATTGATGTATATTCTGTTATCATATGTTGATATATGATGTTTGATGTTGTGATTGACTAATTGGTGTTGTTGCATCATCGGATTCAAGTTTTAAAAATAACGACTTTTAATTTAAAAGGATATTTAAAGTGATCTTTGAAATTATACGTTTTATTAAATTTTTGAAGTGATTTATTTTAAATAAATAAACGTTCAAATTTTAAAGTTATAAAAGTTAAGATCTTTGTGAAATATAACCGAAAAGTGATTTTTGGAATAAATAGTTGATTGATTTATAAAATGTTTTAAATTGAGATTTTTAAAATATTATAAACGGTTTACTTAGAAGGTTTATAAAGTTGACATTTTATAAATTAAAATGTTGGTATTATAAAATGAGTTTTTATAAGCGTTAAAATGAATTTTTAAGAATTTATAAATAATTGGAATTTATAAATTGTGAGCTTATAAATGGAAATGATTTTGTAAAATAAAGGAATTATAAGTATTTAACTTATAATATGGATTGTTGGTATAAGATTTGAGTTATGAATCGAATTGTTAATAAAGGGGATTTATTAAGTTGAAGTTGTTACAAAATAGAAATGGAATTTATGAACGTTGTTTAATAAATTCGAAAATCAATCAAATTTGATGAATTGAATATAGAAGGTTATTAAGGGAATTTTATCCACGATTTTGGATAGTGGATAAATCCTTGAAATAAAATGTGTAGAAAATATTGAAATTTGGTTAGTGAATTATATTCACGATTTTGGACAAGTGAATATATTGTTAAGTAAAATGGATAGTTTTGGGAAAGTGGCATTGAAAATGAAGTTAAACATTTTAAAGATGTTTCTAAAATGTATTATGCTATCGAAATCATAGATTTCAACATTTATTGTTGAAATAGACGTTTTCGAGGAATAAGGAAATGATGGACTATAACACTGTTGTTATAGTAAATGATTTCCGAAAGGAAATGTTTTGATGTAGTATTGGGATTTATATATCTATCAAAATCCGAATCCTTATACTAGTGATTTTGAGTCGTCGTAACGATGTTTTACGTAACATTCGTTTTAACTCAAATAAATGTTATAGTAGATGGTTTCCTTAAAAGAATGAAATATATACTTAATTTTGATTTAAGTATATTGAATATTTTCAAATGTTGAAAATAAATAGATTTGTGAAATACTTATTTTTAAATAAGTATGGAAATGCTTTTCCAATATGAAATGAACTGTTTTGAGATTTTATCTTCAAAGATAAAATGAAATGTGGAAATTGATTTGAAATTGTTTTCAAATGATTAAGTGTGGAAATTTTATATCTAGTAAAAGATATTTTGGAAGATGAAATAATTTGGAAAATTATTTGGAATCTGATGATGTTGCGCATCTTTATTGATAGTTAAATAACCGACTATCAATAATTACCTTGAATATGGTATTTGTTGTAATTGGATGAATTTGAATGCCACACTTATTTTTGAATAATCGCTCACTATTCGGGTTAGCCGGGAAAGGACCATGGGGTCGTATAACCCATTCCGAATATGTGATACGTCGTTATGAATTGCATTCGAAGACCGGTGTTGAAGACTAGATATTTTTGAAAACGGAAGGATTACCGTCGAGTTACTCTACATCGGCTGATCTCCGATTTAGAGGTTTTATCACCCTTAGTGACGGGAAGTCCGGACGTGATTAGAAATTTATCCGGATATGCAAGGGCTTCGTGAGAAGTGTCTTCGGTTCTGTTCGATCCCGGAACAGACTTGTATGGATTGTGTGTCTGACGTTACAATTTGAGATATAAAGCTGATTTCTTTCAAATACATATCTGTTGGTGGCGGAGAATTTATTCTCTTAGCTTAACACCCTTCTCTGAGACGTACGAGCTCAGAGGTTATGTAGTTGAAATTTATCAGCGATATACTCCCAATTTGGTAACGTGGCATACTGAGTGTTGCTGTGTGACGATCAGTGTTTGATCATTTGTGATATGATCATTTGTTTGATCTTATATCTTTGTGATCATAGGTTGATCATTTGTTTGACCCGAAGCATGGCTTTGCAGAAAGCGTAGCTTTGTGGACGAGACTTCGTCGAGTCTCACGCCCCGGAAATGGTCAAAACAGGAAGGATGCAGCAAGGTACTAGGGAGTAGCGCCCCTTAGTGTATGTCATTCCTTCTGGATAGATGTGGTATCATGGTATGGAGCCCAGATACTTAACCTATGTGGTTGCTGCATTTTTATTATGTGGTTTGTTGGAAATCGGGGATCCTTGGGATGATCGGTTATGATCGGGGGATGGCATACGCGTGTCAGTAGTTACCTATTTTTGCAGAGGTAACCCAGCCTTGTGTTGGCAGAGATCCGGTTAGGTTCTCGGGTCGTCTATTCCAGGGACGTACCCATCATGGAAAAGGAAGTTCCTTAGCCTGACCATTTGTTGGAAATCCATCTTCCAATACGAACTTTGTACGGTATTAGTTGTAGAACCTGCCATCTAATATGGCAGCTATAGTAGGCATAGTATAATGGTACCTATGCTGGCTAAGATTTATATTCTACTTTCGAAATGTTTTCTACACTATGCACTAATAATAATATCAAAAGGAATTTGATTTTGCCTAGTAAGCATCTTTGACTATCATAAGAAGAAATCTCCTCCAATTCTGCGTTTGCATTGTGTGTGTGGCGGGAGGTCTTATGGTAGTTTCATTTTCCAAAAGCATTGCGAATTTGTTTTATTTTCTTTGTGAAAAATAACTGTTTTACGATCTCACACCAGTCACCATGACTGACTCGGAGTTTATTGTTCCCTTCTAAACTTTGGGTGCCCACCAATTTCCACACGGACAGCCTAGAGTTATGATTATCAGGATATTCTGGAGCTTTGGAGATAAGCTGGATGACGAGACGTAGTATTTGTATCTGATAGTATTTATTCCGCTGTGTATTTTGTATGAGGACAAGTTTATATAACTGTCCATTGTTGTATATGACTCTGATGATTGATGTATGTATAAACTGATATAGCTCTTTGTTTTAAAAGACTAGTGTTTATTTATTATATATTGTTCCGCTGCGATGTGTAAGATTCTGATACTGTATCTGCTCTTGTTCTGTTGTTGTTCTTCATTCTTTCTCTTCTTTCTTTTCTTCTTCTTCTGCCTTTTTCTTTTTCTTAAACCCTTAGGGTTCGTATTTCCATGCCCCTTGAGTTAATCAATGGAGATTAGTGTTTAATCAAGGAGTACGGATTTGCGGGTCTTGACACAGACACTTAAAAAACCTAATAGATAAAGACCGATCGACTACACTTTGACCGCACTATCCTAGTGGTCGACCGTTCTAGGAGTAGGCGGTCGACCAATTGGCTCCTGAACATAATTTGAACCTTCGCCTAAGGCCCAGGTTGTAAATAAATTTATCAATAGTGTATATATTATAAATTTTTGTGTGTGTATGTGGATGTTAGTAGTAGGGAAGTTAGTTCCCTATGAGGCGACATTAAGACGTTGTGGGGCTGGGTAAATGTTCTTTATCCAGCAGGGATCGATATTCGACTATGGGTGATTCTATCACAAATGGCACTCATAGAAGGTTCTACGGTAGATGCATAACACCAACTGATGCCTGATGAGGTGTGTAGCCTGGCACAACGAGAGTTCCTTGGCATTCACGGACACTAACGTGACGTGATGTTGTGTTGTTTGATCCCAACATATGAAATAAGAGGCATTAGTTTACCATTAAGAGGTAGACACGAATGCAGACGATGAGCACTTCGACGAGTCGGCATTGCGAGCTCTCCCTCAATGCGTAACAAGGGTTTGTGTAGTCGTAGTTATGGGAAACTTATTCCAATGACAGAAATAGTAGGGAAACCTATGCAGAATAGTTACACTAGTCATAATCTGAGAGATGTAGTCCCATAAAGGAAACTTTAGGATAACCATATGTTGGAAAAGTTCCAATAGTTATTTGCCGATCGTTAGTTTTCTATAGGTTCAATCGGTTGTTTGATCCTAAGTATGAGCCTGCACAATGGTTAGTGTAGATGTGTATTGAGTTAAACCCCATAAATGAAGTAAACAAGTAATTCATGAACACTCATAGGGATACCCTGGGTCACATAGAGTACTATTAAAGCCAACTACATATGATCACCATATTTAATGATGTACTCATTTACCAGACTTCTATCTGATCCAGCCCTTTTCCTTTCTTTTTCCCCAACATAGTAAGACTGGGCAGTAGATGATAAGTCCATTATTAGTACGTAGAGAGGCGAGCTCATCATTGGAGTTGCTTTCCATTTTATTTTACTTTCCATGTAACTATCTATCTTATTCAATACTTAGTATTTATCAGACTATGTATCGTATTTCTGTGTACTCTGGATTTGACTACGTACTATTTTTGAGACTGTGTTTTAAGATATTTTCTAAGATGGTTATTTTCTATATTTATATTTTATTACCTTCCACCATGAATTCTGAAAATGTAGTGTATCTTAAATCATATTTGTATATCTTAAATCATATTTGTATATCTTTAGTCTCTGTAATGCTATGATCACCCAGACAACCCCTACTTCTCGGCAGCGACATGAGTTTAGAAGTCACCCTAAGCTTTGGATCGGTGTGTCAAGAGGTGTGGGTTGACATAATTGGTATCATAGCTTATGTTTAATAATTCCTTAAGGATTAAGGACGTATTAGGAGAACATACTTGAAAAAAATTTCGAAAAGAAAAGGTTTTCCAAATGTTTTTCAAGAAGTTTTCTAAATGGATTTCCAACGTATATATATGTATATATACATAAAGAGATAAAAGCTTTCAAAAAGTTCTCCGAATATTTTATATGAGCGTGGTCACTTTCTCTTATTCTTGCCTGCACTATCTATGGAAAGTAGCTAATAAATTCCTAAATCACGGATAGAAGATGAGTGATTCAGGATCAGGCGATGCGATTGTGATTCCGGGCATGATAGTCCCGATTTGGTTCTACCAATATCTTCAGCAAGGGGACAAACTGAGCTTAATCCTAATAGAGGACCCACGGAGCGAGCGCCTGGTGCAGTTCCTGCCCACCTACCTACCGTTGATTTTGCTAAGTTATATAAGGAATTTGCGAGCCTTGTAGGGAAGCCGTACGTTGGGACGGAGTCGTATGTATATTCGAGGGCATGGATTTGCACATGCAAGAGGATTTTTGGTTAGCTGGGTCCGAGGGATGATGTGAGGAGACAGCTTGCCGCTTGGCATCTTTAGGGAGAGGCCCTGAATTGGTGGGATGTAGTAGAGGCAGAGACCGATAGGGAGGAGATCACTTTGGGGGAGTTTAGGAGACGTTTTGAGATGAAGTTTCTATCTAGAGCTGAAGGAGTGTAGTTAGAGAAGTTTATTCATCTGAAGCACGGAAATATGTCGGTGAAAGAGTATGTGAATCAGTTCACTGAGTTTGCTAGATATGGGATGGAGCTTATCAATGCCCCTCACAAAAAGGCTCTAAATTTCGCAAAGGAACTGAATCAACCTATTCAAGATTTGGCACTTAGTCATATTCCCATAGGTGCAACATATGAGGGTCTGGTGGAGATGGCCTTGCTGAATACTGTTTCCAAGGAGGAAGCGAAAGAAGAACCCAAGAAGTCTAGAGGGAAGGCATCACAGTAGAATCAGATCTAGAGCGCTGGAGGACCTAATGGAAAGATTAAGAAGTGGATATGCATTGTAGAAAGTGTGGCAAGAAGGGGCATTTTGCGAAAAAGTGCAAGGCGGATGGTACGAATATTAAGTGTTAAAGTTTCAATCAATACGAGCATATAAGGTGGGAGTGTCCAGCACCATAGAAGACCTCTACCCAGGTGGTTCAAGCTTACGCCCTAGACGTGGTTCCTAGCTTGAGTGTGCCTCTAGTAGCCCATAAGGGAAAGAAGGTCATGATTGAAGGTGTGTTAACTCTATCTATTTATCCATTCGTACCTTATTTGATATTGGCGCATCACACTCTTTCATTTTCAGTAGACTTGTAGATGAGTTACACTTAGACACTAGCATAGTTACAGACCTTGTGGTTGTATCAAACCTTATTGGAGGATTGGTTTATTTATCCATTATATGTAGGGGTTTGAAATTGTTTATTTTGGGGGTTGGATTACGATGCTTTTTTCTAATGATTTTCTTGGTTTGGGTTGATTTTGGGCATGGATTGGATGACAATGTATGGCTTTATTCTAGATTGTGATACGAAGGCTGTTAGGTTGGGCACTTATAGTGGACGCAATTTTGAGGTTTATTATGATCCCAGAGGTTCACTTATGTTAAGTTACATATTTCATTAGACATATAACATGATGAGTTAGATTAAGTACCTGTAGTTAGAGAATACCCAGATGTCTTTTTCGATGTTACCAGTCTCTCGCCCCAGAGAGTGATCAAGTTCTGAATTTATCTTGTGGAGAATGGCAGACCTGTTGCCTTACCCTTGAGGCATATAGCTCCAAAGAAGAGACGCGAGTTGAACAAGCAAGCGAATGAGTTGTTTGAGAAAGGCTTCATTCTAAGAGTATTTCAGAGTGGGGAGCACCAGTCGTCTTTACCACCAAGGTGGATAGTTCTTTGAGGCTTTATGTTGATTACAGAGAGCTAAATAAGCTGAAGAAGAATCATTACCTATTACCCTGTATAGATGATCTCTTTGATCAGTTAATTGTAGCAAAGGTGTTCTCTCAGTTTGATTTGGCTGCATGATTTCACCAGTTGTGTTCGCTGAGAATAGTATTCAGAAGACTGCATTTCGAGCACCCGACGAACTTTATGAGTGGTTAGTCATACCCTTTGGACTGACCAATGCACCCGCCTACTTTTTTGATCTGGTGAGTCGAATTTCCAGAGGGTTGCTTAATAAGCTCGTTGTGGTATTTGTGGATGACATTAGTCTGTTCGAGGAGCGAGGAGGAGCACAAGATGCATTTGGAAGAAGTGCTCAATACACTTTGTGAGCATAAGTTGAAGGCGAATTTTTCTAAGTGTCACTTTTGGTGTGGGAGGTATGGTTTTTAGGAAACGTTGTTTTAGAAAGTAGTTTGGCGGTCGATCCGAGTAAAGTTGTTATAGTTTAGGATTGGCATTTGCCAAAGAGTGCCACAAAAGTGAGAAGTTTCCTTGGTTTGGAGGGCTACTATAGGAAGTTCATTAAGGAGCGAAGATCTCTGCTGCTCTTACCCGCCTCACATAGAAGAATTTATTTTTCTCGTGGGATACGAAGTGTGAGGATGCTTTTATTAAGCCGAAGGAGGCATTAACTAGTGTACCTGTTTCGGTATTGCCTGATGGTACGAAGGCATTCACAGTATATACCGATGCTTATGGTACGAGGTTGGGCGTGGTCTTGTGCAAGAAAGGAGAGTGGTAAGTTATGCTAGTCTATAGTTGAAGGTCCACGAGGGAACTATCATACCCATGATCTTGAGTTAACAGCCATTGTCTTTGTGCTCAAGTCATGGAGACATTATCTATTAGGAGAGCGGTTTGAGCTATATACGGATCATAAGTCTCTAAAGTACTTTTTCTCCTAGAAGGACTTGAATCTAAGGCATCAAAGGTGGATGGAGTTTTTAGCATCGTATGATTTCAACATCTTATATACCCCGGGTAAGGGCAATGTGGTGGTCGGCATCTTAAGTAGGCAGCATGCGGTGTTGAGTCCTTTGTTGTTAGAGTGGAAGCATTTGGAGTTCATTTCTATGTTTGATTTCTGACCATCATTAGGTATCACTTCGGCATTGTTAGCGGCTTTGGATGTGTAGCTTATACTTATAGACCGTAGTAGGTCGAGTTAGAAGCAAGGTAAAGAGCTAGTAGATATTTTTGAAAAGCTTGGTAGAAGAGATTAGTCAAGTCACTAGAGGCGTTATATCATTTACTCGAAGTGTGGTTACCGAAAGAAAGTGTAGGTTATCTGTTCCTCTCATTATGGATTTGGCCGGCATGGTACTAATAGAGTCTCATCACACTAGGATTACCATTCATCCTGGAGGAGACAAAATATATCATGACATGAAGAGGTTCTTTTATTGGCCTGGTATGAAGAAGCATATGGCAGAGTATGTAGCCCGATGTATGACTTGCTATAGGGTAAAGGTGGAGCAGAAGAAGCCAAAAGAATTTGACATAGGAATCTTTTCCACACATCAGATTCTGAACTTTGAAATTTTGGAATTCCGAAGTGGACGTGGGAGAGTATTTCTACAACAGACTTCATTGATGGACTACCTAAAAGTAGGAGAGGGAATGAGAGTATTTGGGTCATTTTCAATCAACTTACCGGATGCGCTTATTTTATCCGGTGAGGAGTATAAGAACCACAGTGTCATTGGCGACATTATATGTGAGAGAGTTCGTTAGGTTACATGGAATTCCTTCTAACATCGTTAGCGATCGAGATCTGCTTTTCACCAGCGAGTTTTGGAGGAGTCTACAGAAGGCTTTGGGCACCGAGTTGAGCTTGAGTACCGCTTATCACCCACAAACAGACGAACGGATGGAGAGGATAAACCGGATGATGGAGGACTTACTTTGGACGTGCATATTGGATTTTGAAGGCTCTTGGGAGGATCATTTGCCACTACTGGAGTTTACCTATAATAATAGCTATCAGATGAGTATTGGGATGGCACCATTCGAGGTGTTATATGAAAGACCCTGTAGATCACCATCGTGTTGGTGTGACACTACAGATAGGATTATTATTGGGTCAGATATGGTAAATGAGACATCAGAAAAGGTAGACGTGATCTGTAGGAGGATGAAAACCGCACATGATAGGTAGAAATCTTAAGCTGATAGGAGATGTATGGAGTTATAATTCGCAGTGGCCGACATGGTGTTTGTGATGGTCTCACCGCTTAGGCATGTTATAAGATTTGATAGTTTGGGAAAGCTAGCACCAAGGTTTGTAGGGCCTTTTTCAATTATTGGTAGGGTAGAGCAGTTAGCTTATAGAGTGAAGCTTCTTTTGAAGTTAGCGGGAGCACATGATGTTTTCCATGTTTCGCACTTGTGAAAGTGCTTACATGATACAACTGCCGTAGTCGTGCCGAGTCAGCTAGAGGAGGTAGAAGTAGAGATGGAGTCACTTGTCACCATCCACCCACTTGTGTTCTTGAGTATGGTACAAAGCGACTCCGCAATAAGGTTTTCAAGCTTGTTAAAGTTCAGCAGGAAGATGATCCAGCAAAGAGTACACAGAAGCCTGAGGAAAGAATTGGAGCTTCCCACCCACAACTCTTTTCTGATATGTTTCCATTTTAGCTAATCAAGTATAGGTCCCTTGTGTTTTTAGGTTCCAGCTTGGTATACCCTATAGGTAGAGACCATTGGATGATAGGATTGGTTGCGAACATTTCATTAGGACATGTTTTGGATGATGGATGCTAGCGGATGTATTTGTTGGCTTGGTTGCGAACATTTCATTAGGACATGTTTTGAACGATGGATGCTAACGGATGTATTTGTTGGATTGGTTTTTGCACACTTAGGTAAGTATATCCTCTAGTTAGCGCGCACACACATACTAACATCATCACTTGTTTATTTTATTGAGTTATATGCATATGGTTGTTGCATATGGATTGAATGGTTGCACATACAAGTAGAATTGCAAAGGTATTTACCTAGGATGTTGCATACACTTGGATACATGGCATAAGCACTTGCATTTCAAGAGGTCGACTAGATCAAGAGACCACCTACTCTTTGCATCAATATAGGTTCATATGCATTCCATGCTTGCATGTACATACTACATTAGAAATTTAACTAAGGACAATGATTGACAATGGATGATGGATGAGTAGATGGTTGTAGTTATTGATTGTTGCATGTACGAGTTACATTTTTTTCTGTCCTTAAAGATTACAGAGACGAAATCCTTTTAAGTGGGGAGAATGTAACACCTCAAAAATTTAAGATAGAAATTAATAAAAGAATTAAATTTAAAATATAACAAGAAAATTTTCTAATGTTGGAATCTGACTACGATATTGCACAGTTGGTTCGTAGCGATTTTCTGAATGATTTTCATATATAACCATTTGAAATCAAAGCTAATATGAAGAAGCTATAAACGTTTGAAATTCGCAGTTGAAAATAATTAAATATGTAAATTTGGTAAAAAATTAATTAACAAGAAAATAAAAATAGCGATCAGCACCCTAGGGGGTCAAATCGGTCGACCGATCAAAACCTAGCGGTCGACTAATCAAAACCTAGCGGTCGACCGGTTACTGTTTCCGATCGATAATTTTGAGCGGCGAACGACTCGGATTTAATTGAAATATTTTTCTTGATAACAGAGTAACGAATTAGTGTACATGATGTATGTATACTAATATTCTCCTATGATTGATCAACAGTTAGTATTAATTCAAAACCTCTATAAATGTTTGCAGTTAAAGCGTTTAACAGTTCCATAGTGGTGGATGTGCAAAAAGTTATAGCGGGGATATAACAGAAAAAGGCGGAGGTGCAAAAAGCTTTATTAGATAAAAAATCAAATATTAAAGTTAATTTATTCCTCACATTATTTGTGTTTAAAAAAAGGTATTTTTAATCTTATATGACAAAACCGAAGAATATATTGATTTATGCAGACTAGATTTAGTGACTACATAGATTTTGAATTGAGCTCTTATGCCATAAAATTTAGTCTTTACTCTAACTTTGTTGATTATTTTTTCAAGAAAGCTAGTCAAATCAATCTGTGTATATTAATGTTGCTAAAGTGGATGCTAGAAAGCATTGATTTAACGTGTGTAGCAGAAAATAGTGAGGCTTAAAGCGGATCTACTGTTTAATAGCACTAAACTGAAATAGCATACAATCAAAGAGCTCTATGCGCTACAACAAGGATTTTGCGTAGCTTTAACTATACAGCTATAAATATACAGCTAACTTAAAGCATAATTCATTAGAAATCTATCTGTGTACCTAAACTCTGTCAATTCTTTTCTTCTCAACTTATGAAATTCTTCAAAATAAATAAGAATAAATTAAAGGAATCTAAGAAGATCAATCAAGCAAACAAAAAACGAACGAAGGAGGGGGAGATTTCAAGACGGAATTCAAAGGAAAGCTTGGATCTGAGTTGAGTGGATATATTTTTAATAAGATGATTTATAAGTAGTTAATTTTATTATACCCTGTCTGATTTAGGTTGTTAGAAACAAAATTTTAAATCATATTGTTTGGATCTGAGATTTAATTACAAATTACCTTGATGTAAACTTGTTAAATAAGAATTAATCTAGGATTAAAAAACCCTTTTCTAATCAAGTAGAAATTCCTATAACATGTGAATAAGGATGTTAGTAGTAACCCTAGGTTGAACAGTTTCTCTATAAATCTGTATACTAAATTCGAATAAGAAATTTGGGGAATTGTAAAAGTTAGTTCACTGTACTTGCGCTGTAACTCACTAATTTGAAAAGAACATAATTAACTATTAATTAATCAATCAAACGAACAAAAATCAAACACTTAAAAATCCTAATCGATGACGACTAGTCGACCACACTATCTGGAGCACTCGACATCAAGCGGTTGGCTGCTCTAGGAACAGGTGGTCAATTGGTTGGCATTTCCTAAACGCAATTTGAACCTTGACCTAAAGCCTGGGTTGTAAATAAATTTATTAATAGTGTATATATACACACACATTATATATCTGTGTGGATGTTAGTAGTAAGGTAATTAGTTCCTTATAAGGCGACACTAGGACATTGCAGGGCTGAGTAAATGTTCCTTATCCAATAGGGGTTGATATAAGACTGGGGTCAATTCTATCGCAAATGACACTCATAGGAGGTTCTACTATGGACACGCAACACTAAATGATACTTGATGAAGTGTGTGGCCTAACACAACAGGTGTTCCTTGACATTCACGAATACTGATGCGACGTGATGTTGTGTTGTTGTTGGATCCCAACATGTGCAATAAGAGGCGTTACGTTATCATTGAGACATAGATGTAGACGATGAGACACTTCAACGAGTCGGCATTACCGGCTCCCTCTCAATGCGTAACATGGGTACGTGTAGTCATGGTTGTGGGAAGCTTAGTCTGATGGTAGAAATAGTAGGAAAACCTATGCAAAATAGTTACGCTAGTCATAATGTGAGAGATGTAGTCCCATAAAGGAAAGTGTCTTTTGGTCGAAGGGGCCTATTTTATAATCTATTTATTTTATAGGTCCTGTTGTTATACATTTATAAATTGAGGCCTCTTATTTAATAAAAGTACTTTAATACGCTTTTAATACTTTGATAATTATGTTCGCAGTAGTGGCGCAGTGGTAGAAACTCTTGCAACCTGTTAATGAGGTCACGAGTTCAATATTCATCTGCCCTTTTCCTCAAGGCTGGAAGTTGTGTTTCTCGTAAATACAAAAAAAATACTTTGATAATTATGACAATGGTTAATTTAAAACGGATCCACTTATTATGTTTAGAAGATATTTTTACATTTAAAAAGATTAAAATCCATTGCCATATTTCATAAAAAAAAATCAACTTTTTTCCATTAGTTATACTTCAAAATCGATATATATATATATACATACATATATATATATATATATATATATATATATATATATATATCATTATAGTTATATGAATACATAAGAACCCTTTTGATAGTTTTATGATTATAAAAATCCGTAACAGCCCATATTTAGGGTCTTCAAATTTGAATATTTAATTTATTTAAATATTCGAATTTGGATTTATATTATGATAAATTATCTGTTTTAAACTGAGACTTGATTTCCACTGACGTATATTTAATTTAGTTTTTAGAATTTTTTCATAATTTTTAATTTGGAATAAGTAAATTTTCCGTTTGACGTATTTTACGGCAAACGCTGACATTTTAAAACTTTACATAATATAATAACTTGTCTATTTTATTTGTATTTTTTGATCGTCTCACATTATTGAGCGCGATAATATTTTTATCAATATTTACGCACAATCGCTTTTGTCTCGTGTCTTTCCAATTGTTGCAAGTGACTTTTGTTAACTTAACTTTTAAGTAAATTAGATCATACATACATGTACATTCACTTGTACAAAGGGCATGCATAAAAAAGGAAACGCATGAACAAAAATAAATGGACACATTATTTTCCATTTCTTTGCACACCCAAAGCATACTCCCTGTACTCTTTGTCGTTCCTCTTGTCTTAGCATTTATTGCATGTCCCCCTGCTCTTCACTATCATTGTTTTCATTTAATTTTTTGTTCTTCGTTTCCTTAGCGTTGAAGTAAACTTCGCTTTATATATAACAAGTGTGAACCCGTGCTTCGCACACGGCTGGTCATAAAATTGTTGATCACAAACTAACTCCAACCACTAAAAGAGTGAGTATTTACAACAAAAGTATATAAAATTATTAAAATTAACAGAAATCTATCTGGTTTGCATTTATAGTCCATAATAATACTCATAATCTTACTAATTCTTATTCAATAAATGCTAAGAAATTTGCTCAATTAACGTCTTAAAATTGGAGGAAGAAAGGAATATTTGATAAGTATATGCTTTAAATTTTAAACAATTAGGGGGAAAAGGATGAAAAATAAAAATAATGCAGATGCGTCATTTTATAAAACACAGCATAGTAGAACCATAACAGATGGAACCATTTTTATTTCAATAGATTATTACATACCAATTTCTAAGGTTAATTGAAATCATCAACCCTCAAACGCAATGGTGATTATATAAAAATCATGGTAACTACATTTGAATTCATAATTTATCATTACAAATTTATGAGGCCTTGTTTGTTGGATATTGGTTGATTATGTTTACCCATATCTACTTATTTGTGCAATATACTTGGTTGAAATATAAAGCACTCTGAGTTTGGAATAAAAGAAAAAACATTTTATTATTTCATTTCATCAAACTTTTAGTTATTTAATCATAATTTACATAGTATATCCACTCAAAAACAAAATATGATTTGTAATAATTTTGAAATGCAATTTGACAGGAGTGTAAAACTCAAACTGCCAGCTGTCATATGTACAATCAATTGTTACTATTTTTAAGTTAAATTATAGTTCTAGGGTTTGCTCGTGTCGCTTGTGTTTGTATTCTTGGTTTCGGGTTTTCAGTATGACCCGATTCTTATTTCTGTAAACTTTCTGGGCTTGGCCCATTTACCCATTTTCAAAAAAAAAAAAATTACAGGAAGATGTCAATATTACCATAGAGGACAATAGAGTAAATGGTAGGAATGACTTGAGCAAACCAATATATAATAAAAGTGTGACATTTCAGGGTTTGTGTTGCATTTAAAACTTTAAATTTGTAATGATATCACTCTTTTATCAACTATAAAAGCATACATTATGAAACTGGATATCAGAAATATATGAAAGCAATTAAGTCAAAACATTTTTCATTCTTGGAAACCATCAATCAATTTGCAAAGACTTAGATGCTACTATATTTGAAAACCCATTAGAAACTAAGAAAACATCATTTTGATATAAATCGTTTGGACAACTGAACATAGATAGATACAATTAAAAATACTATATATGTTTCCGCAGTTAGTCAATAAAATATATTATTTAACCAATACAATGATATTGCACCAAAAAAGGTCATAATAAAAACCACAATTTAGATTAGATCATTTACCTAAAAACCAAAAATATACGAAGTCCAACCGGGTTTATAGAAGGTAGAAACATTATAAATAAACCATCATGAAAATTTATAGTAAATCTTAAAAAAAGGGCTTACCAAATTTGTAACTTAAATATGATTTCTTGAATACAAACACAAAACACAACATAACCTTAACCAAGAAACTACAATATAAATGATTAGTTTGATAAATAATAAATCTGTTTAGTTATTGGTGCCATCTTGATCACTAACACATTATCTGCCTTCTTGATCACTAACACATTATGTGCCTTCTTGATCACTAACAGACTATGGAGAACTATAATTGTTCATAAAAAATTTAATAATATTGCAGAGTTGTTAGGTAGATCGCTATCCACAAATCTACATAATAATTGATTATACATTAAGAATATATTTCCAGATTATAAAAATGTTAGAATACTGATTTCTAAGAATCATGCTTTTTGATATGGTAATGAAACATCTAATATAAAATTATCTAAGCACGTTGTCATCTAAGTTATAGGTGGCAATACATATCTTATAGATGATATCAGTAATTTGTTGGAGATAAATTACGAAAAGAAAATTGAATTTGTAAATAAATACAAATTGATAATGAAAATGCGGAGACAATACACATAAATATAGTAAAAAATGATCAGTTACATATATTATTAATAAAGTGCATTGGTAAGGGCACCTCATTTTCCTCTTTTTAATACCATTACTAAAATAGCATAAAGTTTTACACTATATTCTTTATAATAGCAGAGTTTTTAAGAGGCTGCCAAAGACATCATTTTCGGCTCTTTTCTGCATGACGAACAACTGCCAACCGATATCATTTTTCACGATGATCAATTATCGAACTACGGTAGTTCGGTGATTAATGGCCGCGGAAAATGGTGTAAGTCGTCGGTTGTTAACTCGCAAAATGACTTTAAGCGGTGATTAATTGCTGTGTGAAATGTCTTTGTTATTAGGAAGCACACAAATTTTATTATGTTTATTTTTTCTCTATAGTATTAGGAAGGGCATAAATAGGTGCCCATAGCAACACACTTGATAAAGAGGAACCAGGTATCTCATGCCCGCTTTAATTAAAACCAATTAGTATTATTTATTTCCACTCTTCCTTGTTGGCAACAAAAAAATGGATACCTTGCTTGAAGCCATTAATAAATAAAAAAATTAACAGAAAAGGTGTATATGAAAAATGATGTATGTACATCAGCAAATAAGGATATATAATCTGAAGTTTCCAAGTAGCTAGACTGAAATCATAGATTCAAACATACAACTCAAAAATAAATTAAACTATTTAGCACCTATAACATCATAAGCTAAGCTAGAACATGAAACAATATATGCTAATTTTGAACAGTTAAAGTCCTTGTATGTCAAAGAAAATAAATATCATGCATGCAAATTTCCACAATTATCAGTGCTCGGATATTTGTTTCCTCTTAAGAAATTTCATATATTGAAGACATGTCTAATATACTAAAAAACACATGTACTTACCAGGAATGGATGCTGGATACTGTAGGAGTTGAGGCTCAATTCGAGTTGAGGATCATTTCATTGATACATGACTCATGCAAAATAACAATGGAAGTGCATGTTAATTTTTTTAAATAACTTATCAGGCTGTCGCTTAGCATGCTCACCCAATTGAAGACGACCAATCTTCCATTAAGAACACCTTAGAAAATTTGCTAAGTACTTACTTTTTGACAAAGGGAGAGGTTGGACAATAGCGGGCACGCCGAATGTTGTTATCCCATCATCTAGGTTTCCAGGAATTATAATATCCGTCCACGTATTGAAGGAACTTACATCTTTCTTGTCTGTCCTATCTCCTTATATAAGCATTTATAAGTTCAACAAATGAAAAATGAATCACATAAAATAAAATAAAAAATGAAATTGGAAAGTCAAAATGCAATGCCTACAAATACATGTTTTATTGATGGTAAAGCACCATTGTATTGCTTTTGAGAAATTGGGAAAAAATGTTTCAAGGAAAATTCATTGATGACCAACAACAGTCTGTTACTACCTTAACATTTTCTTGTTTATCTTACACGGCAAGGTTTTGATGTTAGTAAAAAGAAATTCACTTCTACTTAACATTAATTTAGACTTTATAGCTAGTCCTTTTAGTTCTCATGTCTCATTCCCATTTTTCCGATAATAAAATGAACATAACCTAAAAATGGAAAGAAGAAAAAAAAGAAATATGTTAAAATTAATACTGACGTATTTAGCAAAAACCACATAATGCTTCGGTTCTTACTTGAGCATATGCTGTTAAAAAAGTCTACCAGCAATGCTATAGGGGATTGATATCTCGCCAGTTGCATGTCTCTTTATTATCTCGCCAAATGCATCTCCCTTTATTTAGAGTGTGATTTGGCTTGGAAGATTGATTTGAATTATGTAGTTAAGGAATTTGTTTAGAAGGTTGACTTTGTACAGACTCATGGAGCGCAATTAAGCTAAAGGTTATGTATTGAAGTGAAATAAAAATCTAGCTACAATTATTAAGATTTTTTTTTCCTTTTGATCGTTGTTTTGTAATATTGATTGGAATTGCACCATAACTTGAAGAAAAAAAACAGCTTTAAGGTCAGCCCACCTTTTTGTTAATTCCCAGGTCCGCTCTTGTGTGTTCTCACTTTTATTTTTTAGGTTTTAGTTAAACTTTCACCCCTTTCACAAACAAAAGCACCATTCTCTTCAAAGTTCAACCAATCTAAATCTCACTGTAAGTAAATGAGAATGAGAAAAGAGTGTATTTATGTGACGTAGTGTGCTTGGAAATTAGATTCTCTATCTCTAGTGGAATAACATAGCTGGGATATTATTACCTGACCGCATGATACTTAATGTGTACGCACGTTACTATGTATAACATATGGTGGTGGTCCAACATATAAGAGTATCCCTGATCGGGTATTCCAGCACTTATTATAAGAGACATAGTGTGACCACATGTAACATTTATTTGGAAAAAAATTAAGAAAAAAAGGTATTACTAAATGTATATTTTGTATATTTAGCATTGTTTCCATGGGCATAATGTTTATAGTTTTTTTCTCTTTTAAAAAAATCGAGCAGAATTTCATTAGCTGGATATCATGCCCATTGGATCCTTAAATGAAAAACTGACCACCTAAAAATTAGAAGTGAAAATTCTAACATGCCCCAACACTGTACGCAAGGTTATAATGGTCGGTATCTTATTTTTAGATGTAGATTAGATTAAAGACCATGAAGACATCCGAATGCGTCCGATATACTAAATCTATAAGACATTCTAATAGAATGAGCATAATAATTAGAAAGACTAAATATGTAAGACCATCCAAAATTCGATAAACATATGTAGAGACATTTCATGTGAACTTCTGCTCATGCTTCTTCGTACACGTTTTTATTAGAACTGGTTGTTCAAAAAAGATAGAAAAACACAGATTAGTAAAAGATGATGTTATGATCAAGTTGACATGTGGTGTAGTGGTAAAAAAGACCACAGTTTGGTTAAATATTAATTTATCAACCAAATTATCAAACTGACATATCTCTCTAACTGTAAAATTAACGTCCATCTGCAATGCTATGGGGTGGTTAAAAAACGAATGATCAAGCTGACATGGACCAGAGTTTTTATTTAGAACGGACTTGAGCACGGATTATTTAATTTCTTCAATAGCGACAAATAACATCATATGAATGCAGGAGATTCAAATAGGTTCTATTTGTAAAACAGAGACTTAGATCGATCCGCACCTCGGTTAATTTATCAATCCATCATAAGCAATTACGAAGATAATGGTAAGAAGAAGAATCCACTATTTTGAAACCAAAAATTAACTAAAATCTCAAATTATGGACATGAAAATTTAAGCACTACCATGTGGGAAAATCCTATTACAGACCACAGTACACTATGTTGAATGACTAATTGCAGAAAATGTAACTTCGTAAATAAAAAATTCAACCTCTAACTATAGCTAACCATTCCTTGACGCTTTAAGTTTCAAACAAAAAGGCAGCATCCTACAAATCTAGAATGTCAAATTTCCTAGCGCATGAAAAATGCATATTTGTAATCATTTTAATACTAAAAAATTTACACTCGTGATCCACATTTCATGTAACAAAACATGAGATTGAACTACATACCAGAAGTTGTGCGAAGTTGGTTCAAATAGCTACAATCAAAATTAAGGCTAAATACTTGATACATAATTCACATGGTAAGTGTAGAAAAAAGGCACAATAAAGTGGGTAAGGAAAATACATGAAACTAAATAAATAATGCAACTAGAGATGAAAGATGAGACAAATTGCATACCCGAATTGAATTAAACGACGCAAGAGAATGGAATTAGTAAAGCATAGACACACATGAAGGTGTAAGAAGTAGAGTTGGAAATTACCTGTAAGTAATCGGAATAGGTTGTAAGCTAATGGAAAAAGGGGACAATAATGCGAATCGGGCTTATAAACAGGGATGGAGAAGGAAAATATAAAGTCGTCTTGATGTGAAAACGTGAGGAACATAAGGCGGTTGATGTTCTGCACCACTAATAACCTGGGTTATTTTCCTTCATTTGAAAGAGAGTCGTCTTTGGTATGTCAAAATATTAATGAATATGTACCGCAAATACATTAATTTCATAGTAATTAGCTTTGTAATATTTTATGTATAAAATTAACTAAACATATATCAAGTATAAATGTTACTTTGTAATCAACTAACGTCAAAGAAGCGTAGTAACAACAAACGAAAATGACATACAATAACTTTTTTATCTTGTAGCATCACAAATAAGTCGATGGATTATGTTTTAAAGCCATGAAATTTCATCAACTAACCTCGTATAGCAATCGAGCAAATATAATTATGTAGAAAAATCATCAAAAACAATAGCAATGGTAATTTCGAATCAAAACATTATTATTGTTAGCACATGAGCTATGGAGTTTAATAGTTAGTGATTGACATTATAAAGTTTTACAATCTGACTTCCTAATTAAATACACAGTTACATCATCATTTTGCACATAACTGTGGACATGTGTATTCAACTCCATGATAGTGAATAAAGCTTGATGATATCTGATTAACCTTTTAGAAAGCTCGCCCAAATGTTTCATCTATTGGTTCAACCTAGTAAAAAAATTAATGTGGACATCCAAAAGTCAAAAATAAAACTAAAAAAAAACATTCATTTACAATATTGTCACAATATCAATAAAATTTAGAATCTTTTCAAAAAAGTTCTGATAAGGAATAAGGGTACATATTGTCATAAGACAAAATAATCATACCTCATCTCAGAACCTCTTTAGTGAACTGGCATCAGATTCTTATCCATCTTATTACCATCAGTTGTTAATTTTTTGTTTTTTGACCTCCTCTTCTGTAAAAGAATACAAATTAGTATACAGATATAGAGAGTGAGTACTTGCATTTAAAATACATAATATTTCAACTTTGAATTATACTGCAATGTGTGTGTGACCAAATAATCATACCTCATTTTGAGAACCTCTTTGGTGAACTGACATTAGATTCCTATCCATCTTATTATCATCAATTGTTAATTATTTGCTTTTTGAGCTCCTCTTCCCTAAAAGAAAGCAAATCAACAGACAGATATAGGGAGCGAGTACTTGCATCGCAATACATAATATTTCAACTTTGAATAATATTTAAATATCTCACCGTATACTATTCATAGAATATTGAGTGTTCAAATGTTACAATATCATATAAATTAGAGAGTGGGAAAATATTACAATACCATATAAACAATAATTGATTCCATCTTAAATGACAGAACCTAGAAACTGAACACAACTAAAACAAATAAATGAATGATAACCAAGAGCATAATCAATGATAAACTATTTTAAAACAAATTTATACATTTGGATATGTATACAATACCTGACTTGGGATGGATGGTGATGTGTGGATAAAGCGGTAATGAACAAATCGCATTTTCAATAAAAGTTGATAAGCAAGATCAGGTCTAGCAACATGACTTGAATAGTGCACAAACAATCTATAGTGAAAACTGATATGAATTTGAGTTTATTGTGACAACTATAACAAAATTTAATGGCACTAAAATGAGTGGAAACCGATCTTCACACATCAAAATAAAAATTAGCTAGTCATTATGTACATATTTGAGTTTACTGTAACTACTATTATCAAATGAGAAAATGAGTGAAAATTGAAATTCAAGCATTGAAATAAAAATAATTAGCTAATCTTCAATCATTATCTGATGAAATTCATGATTGAAACGCATTCAAAGTCAGCAAAGGAAGCAACAATGGTGGATTTAAATCATAAGCAAGTGCAAATGATTTAGGCAAAAAATTAAAGTAGTTTAAATCGGTAAAGGAAGAACAGTTAGGTAAAAAGTTAATCAATTAAAGAACGGGGAAAAATGGAGAACGTTTGGATTTAAAAATGAAACACAAACAAACGCAAGAACAAATATGGAAAATGCTAAATGAATAAACATGAATCAATGAATCAATATTTACAGGATGAATAGGAGGCTAAACGGATTTGCAATGCAACACATTCCAGTTTTCTAATGCGGTAGATTAGCAAAGCTAGGGTTTTATTAAAAACTAGGTAAATCAGATCAATGGAAACAGAGGTAAAAACAAAACACCATGCCCAATGTAGATAGCCAATCCGTCAATTATGGGGTAACAAATCAGATGAAGGCAGATCCATGCTTCACCTCAGGCAACAAAATCTTCTTCATCGAGATTGGGTGGTTGTGGTTGTAAAATTGTGGAACACGATTTAGGTTATAGGAAAATTGATTTAGGCTGTAGCTTGAAAAAGTGGAAAAGGAAAATTGGGGAATGGAAGAAAAAGGAGGAGCCGCGGCCGTTGAGTTTAAAATGCAAGATGACAGTTGAGTTGAGAAAGAATGATATAGGGTTAACTCGGAGACTGTTCAGTTGCCAAATTTCAAGGGGGTCTGTGTGAGCTTGAAATTTAACTCACTAATAATATTATAGTATAGATATGCTTGCATACACTCGGGGATAGCTGGTTCTATTATTTTATCTTAAATAGAGATACGTTAATTCACGCATGAAGTGGACATGCATGAGCACTTACACAATTCATTTTTACATTTCTCTAGCACATTCTTTCTATGCTTCATTTTTAGGCCTTTCTTTTCCTTCTTTTTTTCTCCTCTGTAAAAGCATGGTCGCATGCATGTATAGCCTGTAGAGAATGATGGACATGGTGTGGGAAAGTGTTCAAGTGCGTGAATGAAGGGGAGCGGGTTTTGGTTCCACTGTGCATGGGGCATGAGGAGTAGTAGGCGTTAGCTTGTACATGCGTGCCTTCTTATGCGTGCTCTCCCTCTTTGGTTCCATTCATGAGTACTTATTTATATATTATATGCATGGGAATGAAATATGAAGTTGGGGTATGCATGGCAGCAAATGCATCAAGAGGAAGTTGCATGCATGGGGATAGGATATAGGAGATGAAAGTACACAGGCGCGTGTTGAAATAGAAGAAGGGGAGAGGCTATGTTCATGCAGTGTTTGACTGTGTGTTTTGAGAATGACGCATTCTTTTTGTTGAGAAGAAGGTGTGGGTTTCTCTTGGTTTGGGATTTACTTTGTTGTGCCTTGGCCGTTGGAGATTGGGTGAGGATAATTTAAGTTTATTTGTTTAAAGTTTATAAAGCAAATGTGTTGATTTTAAAATGCAGTAATTCACTCATATATAATTCGAATAACCCATGGATTTTTATGTTGTACTCGTATGGGTGAGTAGTATAGTATAGCCTGTTGATAGTTTTGGCCTTGTATAAATTAATGACATATTTAAACGAACTGGGTCTAAATTACGTTATTTTAAATAATAACGTCGTTTAAATTTAAATACCTTAATTATTGATGTTTATTTGGCCAAATAAATTACTGTTGAGTTAAACTGGATCGAATATGGTAATTGGACATTGGTTTAGCGGAATAAAATACCGTTCCGCTAATTAAATTAATTTGACAATTAATCAGCAGAATAAATCCATGTTTTGCTATTTTATAAATTTGGACATCTGATTATACATCGATAAATTGATATCTCGCTTTGAATAAGCGATATTTTAACCAATGATGGTTAAGTGTTGGATTTATTTACATAGTCATGGATTATGTAAATATCTGTTATTGGCTTAAAAGGTTAATTGAATAATATGGTAGCTTGTTACATGGTGATCGTTAAGCCTCCTTCAAATTAGAAAAGCTAATTATTAATGTGAAAGTTATTTTAAGAGTAATTATTTTTATTATAAGGTTTAAAGATAATTATTATTTAATAATAAGACTTTAAAAAGTAATAATTATTTATTAATAATGTTTTAAAGATAATGTAACAACCCGCATATTTATCGATTTTATATTTAAATATTTTATCGTTAGTCGGATGTTAGTCCGAAAAGCTACTTTTTGCATACGGTCAAATTAGGACTCGAGACCACTTCCATTGAGTTCAAAATGACGTTTGCGATCTTTTTGAGTGTAAAATTCGATATGTTTGGAGATAGTGAAATTTTCATCACTTTTTGCTTTGAGCTTTGGTTTGGACTGCACTTGTTAACTCAGTCCCAACCCCCTCTCCTCTTCATCACTTCATCAAAACACTTCAAGCTTTATCAAAAATGGTGGAGGGAATGGGAAATTAAAATTCCAAGCTCAAGTTCATTAGCAAATTCAACATCTAACTCCAAATTCAAGAAGAAGACATTGATTCAAGCTTGGGGCTGTTCTTGCTTTGTTTCAAGCTTCATCTTCATTGGTTTTTGGTGCAAAGGTGAGATTTTTAATCTCACATCTTGCCTATAACTGTCATTGGACTGTTGGGAATGATTCCCTATCACTTGTGCATATGCATTTGCATTTGGTTTGGATTGAATCGGTGAAAAACCCAATTTTTTTTAGTGTTTTGGCAATTCTGGGCTTAGGTCGTTCGGGTTTGGAGAAGACAGGCTCGCAAACTGCACGTTCTGGGCTTAGGTCGTTCGCCACGAGTTAGGTCGCACGGCATTTAGGTCGTAGGTCGCACGACATTTAGGTCGTAGGTCGCTCGGCAGTTAGGTCACAACCTCTAGGTCGCTCAGCATTGAGGAGCGTTCGCCTGCATTTAGTTCGTCTTCTCTAGGTCGTTGACCCCTTAGGTCGCGAACCACGTTAGGTCGCGTACCCCTTAGGTCGCGAACCACGTTAGGTCGCGAACCCCTTAGGTCGCCAACCACCTTAGGTCGCGAACCACGTTAGGTCGCGAACCCCTTAGGTCGCGAACCACCTTAGGTCGCGAACCACGTTAGGTCGCGTACCCTTAGGTCGCGTTCCCTTAGGTCGCTCGACCCTATTCCCTTTAGGTCGTTGGACCTCATCACCACTAGGTCACTCGACCCTGCAACCATTAGGTCGCTTGCTCCAGTTAGGTCGCTTGCTCCAGTTAGGTCGCTCGACCACTTTGTTAAGTCGCCCACCTTTTTAAACTTAGGTCGCATGGCCCCTTAGGTCGCTTGGCTTCCCTAGGTCGCTTGTCTTCACTAAGTCGTACCGTTTTGGACGGGGCGCTGCCCCCTGGACCCCTGCGACCTGACTGGGCAGGTCGAACACCGTAGTAGGGGCGTTGCCTCCGCACCCCCACCTATGGGGTTGCCACCCCCTGGACCCCCCTCCGTAGGGGATCTTATTTGAAAAACATTCAACAGAACTTCCACTTTGATGCATTTTGAGCTGATTTCCTTGGATTTTGTTCACGTCTTTGAATGTGAATTTTTGTGATAGATTGTTTCTACAATCATTTTTGTGAATTGTCACTTTAAAAATATGAAGGTTTCAATACTAGTAGTAAATATCAAAGCTCTTTCATCAAAACGATTTCAACTCTATTTTATTACAAAGCTCTTTTTCCTAAACCGTTTTCCAACCTATTAGTATATACAAGCCTTTACTTCACTCGGATGACAAATCGAATTAAACGACTTAGTAAAACGAGTGGTATGAAACGCTTGCGTTCACTTCGTCGGTTTCCTAGTGAAGATCTACAGTTTGTTCGTAAATATTTAAGTTAAGCAAGTGTGTAATATCCCGGAAATTTTAACAATATCAATTTAATAATCTGTTTAATAATTAAATTGATATTGATGATCTTTGATAATAAAATTTGAATTTAATTTAATAATCTGATTAAATGGGTATTTAATTAGTGAATTTATCTTTTAAAAACCAATAAAATGATTTCTATTATAATGTATATATATATATATAGGTTTAAAATACAATTTACATATGATATGTTAATTCAATTAGTAATAGTAGTAATTTATAAATCTCTTTTATAAATTATTTTAAAATTGATAAATTATTATGTTAAACAATAATTATTAATATATGGTTTTATATATAGATATAATAGACTTTAATAAAATGGAATTGTTATTTAAAATTGAATATATGTTATAAATTGACTTTAAATTGGATTTTAAAATATAATTTGCATTTGAATTTAAATTAAATTTGAAATTCAAAAGAGGTAAGATTTCAAATAGTTTTGGATTTTAAATATTTGTATAACTTTTATTTATAAGTATAATTGGTATATCTCTTTAAAAAGTTATCTATATATACATAGATAAGTAATAAGTGTTTAATAAATAAAGAAGAGGTTTTTACATTTTAAAAATAAATATAAACTAACTAAAAAGACATGTGTAAATTCCTAAGGCTTGAAAATAACATGTGTACATTAATAAACCAATGTAAATGACAAATGTCAAAGCTTTAGATTTTTGTTTTTCTTTTATTTAATAAATCATTTTTACTTATAACAACACATGCTTTCATTCCATTTTTTTCTTTTCAAATTCTTTTTCAAACTTAAGAAGATTTCAGCCTGAGACAAAATATTCTCAAGAACAAACCTGAAACCATTTCCTCTCAAAAACTAAATCCCTGTAATTCATTTCTTCAAATCTGCAATTCTTCAAACCGTAATTCATATTCAAAAATCAAAGGCAAAGCCTGTTTTTCTCTTCAAATCTGAAAAGTACATAAGCCTGAACTAAAATCATTAACCTGCATCTTCTTCAAATCTGTAAGACAATTCCAAATCAAAGTCTTCAGCCAGAAATTTCTTTTCAAACTTGGAATCAAAACTCCAGCATGCATGCAAATTGTAGAATCTGAAAGCAAAGCATTTGCAGTAAAATCAAGACTAAAGTTTTTAAGAAAAAATAAGAGAAGCAACTTGAAGTTTTGAATCAAAAGCAATCCAGTTCAAGTTTTCAAATCAAAGAAACATTCAAGTTAAAGTCTTCAAGAGATAAAAACTGCCTCTGTTTCATCTTTGTATATCAGGTGAGTAACTTTTAAAAACTTAAAGTAAAATATGGTTGCATGCTAGTATAGTTGAAATGAATAAGTATTGCATGAATAAGTGAAAATCTAATGTGAATGTTTATAGTGTGTATGCTCATAAACAATTAGATGCTCTGTTCATCTTCTTTAAATGGTGAGTAACATCACTTTTAAAACTTAAGTATCGGGATTAGTTGCATATTTATATCTGGAAAATGTGTATGTTGTGAGATAAGTTCCTGTGTATATATGTGAATGTGTAAATGTATGCATGTATTTGTGGTTGCTGTTTTAACTTCCAGGTTCAAATTTATTCAATATTCAATTCCTCTTGATCCTATTTCTGTTAGGACATAGGTTCTAAACAAAAATTGGTTGTTAGGTGATAGTGTAAAGTTTAAATTTTTTAAGTAAAATTAAAATGAAATCTGCTCTGGAAATAAGAACAACAGAGCAAGATCAATATAAAGTGAAAAATTCAAACATTATGATTCGATGTTTCAGGCTTATAATATGAAACATCATCCAGAAACAAAATTTTAAAAACTAAAATCATAATTTTTAATGATGGGATGAGTGTGTAGTTCTGGGATGAACTGGAAATGGAAATATGGGGTTTTCTGATGATCTATGTGGTCTGGGAGAAAGGGTTCTATCTGGTGATAGTCTGATGATCAGTGGATAGGGGAAAAATGCCAGGATGTTGATCAGAGCTTTGTGGTGATGATGGTTGATTATTGAGGTTTGTAACCCTAGTTCCTACTGGGTTGAGTGTTTTGTTTGGTTCGTCATCTCTGGATGATCGAGTGTAGCCAAACTTAGGGGAATGGTAGAGGATGAGTTGACGAAGGTATGACCGGAAGCACAGGTGTTCAGGTGGTCGGAATTGCTTGGATGAAGTGTTGACAGTTTTTGGGAATTGGTAATGTCTGTTGTTCCAGGTTTGAGTTAATTACTCAAATTCGATTTCATGGCGATGTCATTAATCTAGTGTTTGGATTCGGTTAGGAAGGTGATAGCCGACCTGGGTGAATCAACGTTGATGGTCGGAGTTAGCTGCCGTGCTGGTGCATGTGCACAGAGCGCTGTGTCGTGGTGATGTTGCTTGGTTCTGCTTTGTATTCAAGTAAGTGGTGATTGACTCGAAGCATGGGGATGGGTTGCTCGAAGTTTTTGGTTGGAGGACTCGAAGCAAAATTTGGTTGGCTCGGGTTTAGTATTTGTATCAGGTTTAAAACAGAAACCTGTAATGTTGTTATAAATTTTTAAACTGAAATTTAAAAATGGAAAAGCAAAGGTATAAACTAAATTGTAAATCCAAGTTTAAATTCTGGAATTTAAATTTAAGTTTAAATCTCAGTTTTAAAATAAATTAAGACTTTAAACTTGAATGGTTAAATACTTTAAAATGATTAAGTAGTTTGAATTTTTAAAATAAAGTTTAAAAATGTAAGTAGAGTTTTAAATCTGAAGATTAATCTGAATTCAAATTTTAAATAAGTATTTCAGTTTTGAAATATAGGAAAGTTTTTAAATTTTAAAATGTTTAAACAATTTTGAATGTTTAAAGGTAATTCAAATTGATTTGAATTTAAATCTGAATTTGGTCTTAAATCTTTTTTTAAACTTCTTTATTAAATGAGAAATTTTTTAACTTGTGAAATGAAAGACTTAAAATGTGTTTTAAAACTTTGTTAATGATAATCATTAATGAGAATGGTGTTTTATCTTAAAGATAATTATGATTTAATGACTTATAATTCATTTAATTATTAAGGTAATTAAAATGGATAATTAAATTATTTAATAAATTAATGAAATGGATAATTTATTAAAATAATTAAGGGTTTTAAAATTAATTAAAGTTTAAGATTTATTATTCTTAGAATAATTAATTTGTAATTAAGAATCATTAATTATATAAGATTAGATTTTTAATTAATGATTAGAAATTAATTAATCAAGTAATTAAGGATTAATTAAGTTACAGTTAACACTTAATTAATTGAATAAATAGGATTAATTAATGGTTTATTTATTTATAATTAATAATGAGTAATCTTAGTTAATTACTTTAATTAAAGAATTGTTAATAGTTAATGAAGGTCATTAACTAAGTATTATTTGATAATTAACTAATGTGATTAATTTTAATAATTAATTAGACTAATTAATTTAAGATAATCACTTGATGATTTGATAAATAATTACTTAATTTAATTAATGGATTGTAATTACTTAGTAAAGTAATTAATGGTAATTACTGGATGTAATTAATGGAAGATGATTTAAGAATGGAAGTAATTTGAGTTTAATTACTTTTTGTAATTAATCAAGGATTAATTAAAGATAATTAATTAAGGAGTAATTAATTTATGTAATGAAGTAATTAAGGGGAGTTAATTACTAGATGAGATTAATCAAGAGTGATTAATAAATGTTGTTTAATTAAAGGTAATTACTTAATGTAATTAATTTAATTAAGTAATTAATAATTAAGTTGTAATTAAGGATCATTAATTAATATAATTAATGATGTAATTAAGATTAATTAATTAAGTATAATTAATAAATGAAGTGATTAATCAATGTAATTAATTAAGGATTAATGTAATTAATTTTAGTTGATTAAGTTAATTAATTTTAGTTAATTAATTAATGAAGTAATTAAAGGTTAATTACAATAAGTGGTTAAGGATAATTAATTTAAGTAATTAATTGAGAATAAATTACTTGAATGTAATCAAAAGACAATTAATCAAGATGATTAATTGAAATGAATTATTAGAGGATAATTAATTAATTGATTGTAATTAATTAATGGTTAAGTAAGAAGGATTTATAAAATGAAGTAATTAATTTAATTCATTTTAAATTAATTAGAAATGGTATAAATCATTACTTAAGAATGGATGATAATATTGAATGCTTTGCATTGATTGATATCTCTGATGAGATATATGCTGTATGATATGGATGTTAGTTGAATTGTAATGATAATATGGATTATCTGATAATGTTGATTATCTATTGTGAATTATCTTTCTATGTGTATAAAGATAATAAATTGGATTGTTTTAACCTTAAAACAACTTGGCCTTAAAAGATACGCTTTGGATTTCGATGAGACCGGGATCGGGTTTCCGTATACCGGATTTCCAGGTCTGGAGACCCGAATACCACATCGATCCAAATTTACGATAGGTCGTGAATCAAGTGAAGATGAAGATTCAGAGTGCAAGGGTTATTGTCGTTAACTCTGAGGGTGATTCCAAAACGAGTGTAACGAGATAATGCCTTCGGTTTCGTTCGAACCCGGAACGAACTTGTATGGATTGAATGCTTTCAGCACATCGTCAGGTGGACGATGAGCATTCTAAGATAGATGTGTTCTATTTAAAGGTAATCGTGACCTCAAGCCTCACAAACCGGGAATGGCTAAAACAGGGGAGGTGCAGCAAGGTTAGTGGGTAGCACCCAAGTAGGACAAGGTTACCTCTGTCTAGATGTCCCTTTCTATTTTCGACTTAGTGGTGCGGTTGCTGATCCCAACCGTGAGGTATCTTGTGCGGGAATTATCCAGTAAGGGATGTTCCGACCTTGTGTTGCAGGGGATTGGGAGTGATCCTCGGTACGGTGATCTAGGCCACGTACTGTGACGGGCGGTACCCCGGTAGCCCTGCCATTGTATGGAATCCAAACTCCAATAAGTGCCGTACGTATTAGTTGTGCCCAACTATGTTGGAATGTGAGATGTAAGCATTTCAGCTATTTCTGTATTTTACTTGAAAACCCTAGACCCTATTATAATACAATCGAATTTCCTATCAAATGTTTTGGTTAGCGTAAGGTAAAAACTTACCCATGTTTATTTGTGGGAAATCTTACGTGATATCTTTTCTTTCAAAAGGTTTTGAAGTTAAACAAGTTTAACCTGTTACTCACACCAGACCCATGTCTGACCCAAGTTGTTTATTTCTGTTTTATAAACTCTTGGGTACTCAAATTTTTGCGAGTAGCCAAGGGATTCAGGTTAGCCTTGACGAATTGTGGAGGAGCAATGGAGCAGGAGGCTTCAGCGTTGTAGATATAGATAGTAGTTTCCGCTGTGTTGATCTTGTTTAGATCTTTGTTTGTATTGAGATGTAATAACTAGACAGATGTTTATAACTGTCTAGTACATGATGTGAATCTGTGTAACTCTGATAAGTGTTGTATATGATACTATGTAATATTTATGTGATATAATATATTTTGTTTCGTTTCGCTGTGAGATTCTGATATTGTTTAGTTCTTTCTTTCTCTTCTTTTCTCTTTCTATCCCTTTCTTTCTTATTAGCGATACGACTTTCTATGGAGAGAAAGTCGTGGTCGTTACAGTGGTATCAGAGCTTAGGCTGGCGACAACCTTGGCTCTGGTGGGAATTTTGAGAGTATTAATAGATATGAGCGCGTATTTGTTAGTGAATATAAAATTGTTTTATATTGTGTTGATTGGTTTATTGAGTAGTTTATGGATTCTGGTCGATGTGTGGGACGCCACAACATTGATAGGGATCTCTAAACGCTTGTATAGAACAATTCGACACAGTATTGTTTTAAAGAGGTAAATGAAATAATTTTACCCAGAAATAATTTCTATATAAAAAGTATCATTTTAAATATATATATATTTCTACCTATTTGTTGGGTTACCTGTTTGGGTTTTCCAATATAAGTTATAAAGGTAGATGGGGTAGTGGTGTGTGAAACATGACTACCAATGGTTGGAGTTTGAATGTTTGAGGTTGGAAGTATATATCGAGACTGTAAACCCAATACCGTCTCGAGTAAGCTTTGCTGTGGTGAAGGATTTCATCGATCTCCGAAGGAAACTGTAATGGTTCGGAGTTTATCTTTGAAGTGTGGATGAGTAGAGTTGGATCTGTCGATGAGGCAGAAGTGAGTGATGGTACCTTGATACCTCAGGTAATAGTAGCTGTATGATGAGATGCAGTGACTATGGATGTTCCTGAAGATGTTTTCTTTGGAACAAGATTAAGGAAGTGTGTCTGTTTCGGTGTTGTCGCTGAGTTCAGCATGGTGTTTCTGCTTTGGTTTGGAGTTCGAGTTTCTCGAAGAGCTTTGGATAGGAGCATCAGTGTCAGCAGTGCTACTCGGAGTGTTCTGTGATGGCAAAAAGTTTTCTAGCTGAGCAGTTTTTCTGGAAGTGAAGATCAGAAGCAGCAGAGTGGATCCATTTCTTCGATAAATTGGATAAATAAGTGTAAGCTATTCTGATTGGTAAAGAGAGAACAGTCTGTTTGGAATTAGGATGGGTTGATCGCAAAAGTGACTTGCGATTGTCTGAGTGTTCTCTTGTGTTGTCAGAGTTTTTTCTGGATGTCTTCAGAGAAGTCAGAAGTTTGTCCGCATCTGAAGGTTGAGTTTTCTTATCGACTGGATTCCAGGAGTGATACCGGTGGTTCAGTCTAGTGGAAGGATGTTTCCTAGAAATGGATTTGGTGAAGCAGCTCAAGTTTTGCTGGAGTATCCGAGTTTTCTGTATGGATCCGTGAACCTTATTTCTAGAAGTAAGTTTGGAATCTACTGATGTTGTGAAGTAGTGTTATGTTTGGATCTAGTCTGTGTTCTGATTTGGATAAGTATTTGGACTTCTGAATTGAATTGTCAGTTTGGATAACTGGAATTCATTGAGTTTTACGTATCTCTGAGGGAATACGTATTTGATCTATCTCTGGTTTTAGAATCTGTAGTTTTGGGAAGTTTGGTTATTGAGTCAGACTCGTCTATAGTCTGATTTCTTGTTTAGTTCTGTAGATCTAGATGAGTAGGAGATCTATAACTTAGTAGTTTAAATTGTTTATAGAGCGAGTATCCCGGTATATATATATATATATATATACTTGGGGAAACTCGAGGTATTTTATCTAGAATTTAGTCTAGATAGATAGAATTGTTTGATTGAATGATTTGGTTGCTATGGTTGCTAGCATATGGATGATAGTATATGCTTGAGTTTCAAATTTAAATCTTTAATAAGATTATTAAATTACCTTTGTTTAAATTTCGGGGACGAAATTATTTTAAGGGGGGAGGAATGTAATATCCCGGAAATTTTAACAATATCAATTTAATAATCTGTTTAATAATTAAATTGATATTGATGATCTTTGATAATAAAATTTGAATTTAATTTAATAATCTGATTAAATGGGTATTTAATTAGTGAATTTATCTTTTAAAAACCAATAAAATGATTTCTATTATAATGTATATATATATAGGTTTAAAATACAATTTACATATGATATGTTAATTCAATTAGTAATAGTAGTAATTTATAAATCTCTTTTATAAATTATTTTAAAATTGATAAATTATTATGTTAAACAATAATTATTAATATATGGTTTTATATATAGATATAATAGACTTTAATAAAATGGAATTGTTATTTAAAAATGAATATATGTTATAAATTGACTTTAAATTGGATTTTAAAATATAATTTGCATTTGAATTTAAATTAAATTTGAAATTCAAAAGAGGTAAGATTTCAAATAGTTTTGGATTTTAAATATTTGTATAACTTTTATTTATAAGTATAATTGGTATATCTCTTTAAAAAGTTATCTATATATACATAGATAAGTAATAAGTGTTTAATAAATAAAGAAGAGGTTTTTACATTTTAAAAATAAATATAAACTAACTAAAAAGACATGTGTAAATTCCTAAGGCTTGAAAATAACATGTGTACATTAATAAACCAATGTAAATGACAAATGTCAAAGCTTTAGATTTTTGTTTTTCTTTTATTTAATAAATCATTTTTACTTATATCAACACATGCTTTCATTCCATTTTTTTCTTTTCAAATTCTTTTTCAAACTTAAGAAGATTTCAGCCTGAGACAAAATATTCTCAAGAACAAACCTGAAACCATTTCCTCTCAAAAACTAAATCCCTGTAATTCATTTCTTCAAATCTGCAATTCTTCAAACCGTAATTCATATTCAAAAATCAAAGGCAAAGCCTGTTTTTCTCTTCAAATCTGAAAAGTACATAAGCCTGAACTAAAATCATTAACCTGCATCTTCTTCAAATCTGTAAGACAATTCCAAATCAAAGTCTTCAGCCAGAAATTTCTTTTCAAACCTGGAATCAAAACTCCAGCATGCATGCAAATTGTAGAATCTGACAGCAAAGCATTTGCAGTAAAATCAAGACTAAAGTTTTTAAGAAAAAATAAGAGAAGCAACTTGAAGTTTTGAATCAAAAGCAATCCAGTTCAAGTTTTCAAATCAAAGAAACATTCAAGTTAAAGTCTTCAAGAGATAAAAACTGCCTCTGTTTCATCTTTGTATATCAGGTGAGTAACTTTTAAAAACTTAAAGTAAAATATGGTTGCATGCTAGTATAGTTGAAATGAATAAGTATTGCATGAATAAGTGAAAATCTAATGTGAATGTTTATAGTGTGTATGCTCATAAACAATTAGATGCTCTGTTCATCTTCTTTAAATGGTGAGTAACATCACTTTTAAAACTTAAGTATCGGGATTAGTTGCATATTTATATCTGGAAAATGTGTATGTTGTGAGATAAGTTCCTGTGTATATATGTGAATGTGTAAATGTATGCATGTATTTGTGGTTGCTGTTTTAACTTCCAGGTTCAAATTTATTCAATATTCAATTCCTCTTGATCCTATTTCTGTTAGGACATAGGTTCTAAACAAAAATTGGTTGTTAGGTGATAGTGTAAAGTTTAAATTTTTTAAGTAAAATTAAAATGAAATCTGCTCTGGAAATAAGAACAACAGAGCAAGATCAATATAAAGTGAAAAATTCAAACATTATGATTCGATGTTTCAGGCTTATAATATGAAACATCATCCAGAAACAAAATTTTAAAAACTAAAATCATAATTTTTAATGATGGGATGAGTGTGTAGTTCTGGGATGAACTGGAAATGGAAATATGGGGTTTTCTGATGATCTATGTGGTCTGGGAGAAAGGGTTCTATCTGGTGATAGTCTGATGATCAGTGGATAGGGGAAAAATGCCAGGATGTTGATCAGAGCTTTGTGGTGATGATGGTTGATTATTGAGGTTTGTAACCCTAGTTCCTACTGGGTTGAGTGTTTTGTTTGGTTCGTCATCTCTGGATGATCGAGTGTAGCCAAACTTAGGGGAATGGTAGAGGATGAGTTGACGAAGGTATGACCGGAAGCACAGGTGTTCAGGTGGTCGGAATTGCTTGGATGAAGTGTTGACAGTTTTTGGGAATTGGTAATGTCTGTTGTTCCAGGTTTGAGTTAATTACTCAAATTCGATTTCATGGCGATGTCATTAATCTAGTGTTTGGATTCGGTTAGGAAGGTGATAGCCGACCTGGGTGAATCAACGTTGATGGTCGGAGTTAGCTGCCGTGCTGGTGCATGTGCACAGAGCGCTGTGTCGTGGTGATGTTGCTTGGTTCTGCTTTGTATTCAAGTAAGTGGTGATTGACTCGAAGCATGGGGATGGGTTGCTCGAAGTTTTTGGTTGGAGGACTCGAAGCAAAATTTGGTTGGCTCGGGTTTAGTATTTGTATCAGGTTTAAAACAGAAACCTGTAATGTTGTTATAAATTTTTAAACTGAAATTTAAAAATGGAAAAGCAAAGGTATAAACTAAATTGTAAATCCAAGTTTAAATTCTGGAATTTAAATTTAAGTTTAAATCTCAGTTTTAAAATAAATTAAGACTTTAAACTTGAATGGTTAAATACTTTAAAATGATTAAGTAGTTTGAATTTTTAAAATAAAGTTTAAAAATGTAAGTAGAGTTTTAAATCTGAAGATTAATCTGAATTCAAATTTTAAATAAGTATTTCAGTTTTGAAATATAGGAAAGTTTTTAAATTTTAAAATGTTTAAACAATTTTGAATGTTTAAAGGTAATTCAAATTGATTTGAATTTAAATCTGAATTTGGTCTTAAATCTTTTTTTAAACTTCTTTATTAAATGAGAAATTTTTTAACTTGTGAAATGAAAGACTTAAAATGTGTTTTAAAACTTTGTTAATGATAATCATTAATGAGAATGGTGTTTTATCTTAAAGATAATTATGATTTAATGACTTATAATTCATTTAATTATTAAGGTAATTAAAATGGATAATTAAATTATTTAATAAATTAATGAAATGGATAATTTATTAAAATAATTAAGGGTTTTAAAATTAATTAAAGTTTAAGATTTATTATTCTTAGAATAATTAATTTGTAATTAAGAATCATTAATTATATAAGATTAGATTTTTAATTAATGATTAGAAATTAATTAATCAAGTAATTAAGGATTAATTAAGTTACAGTTAACACTTAATTAATTGAATAAATAGGATTAATTAATGGTTTATTTATTTATAATTAATAATGAGTAATCTTAGTTAATTACTTTAATTAAAGAATTGTTAATAGTTAATGAAGGTCATTAACTAAGTATTATTTGATAATTAACTAATGTGATTAATTTTAATAATTAATTAGACTAATTAATTTAAGATAATCACTTGATGATTTGATAAATAATTACTTAATTTAATTAATGGATTGTAATTACTTAGTAAAGTAATTAATGGTAATTACTGGATGTAATTAATGGAAGATGATTTAAGAATGGAAGTAATTTGAGTTTAATTACTTTTTGTAATTAATCAAGGATTAATTAAAGATAATTAATTAAGGAGTAATTAATTTATGTAATGAAGTAATTAAGGGGAGTTAATTACTAGATGAGATTAATCAAGAGTGATTAATAAATGTTGTTTAATTAAAGGTAATTACTTAATGTAATTAATTTAATTAAGTAATTAATAATTAAGTTGTAATTAAGGATCATTAATTAATATAATTAATGATGTAATTAAGATTAATTAATTAAGTATAATTAATAAATGAAGTGATTAATCAATGTAATTAATTAAGGATTAATGTAATTAATTTTAGTTGATTAAGTTAATTAATTTTAGTTAATTAATTAATGAAGTAATTAAAGGTTAATTACAATAAGTGGTTAAGGATAATTAATTTAAGTAATTAATTGAGAATAAATTACTTGAATGTAATCAAAAGACAATTAATCAAGATGATTAATTGAAATGAATTATTAGAGGATAATTAATTAATTGATTGTAATTAATTAATGGTTAAGTAAGAAGGATTTATAAAATGAAGTAATTAATTTAATTCATTTTAAATTAATTAGAAATGGTATAAATCATTACTTAAGAATGGATGATAATATTGAATGCTTTGCATTGATTGATATCTCTGATGAGATATATGCTGTATGATATGGATGTTAGTTGAATTGTAATGATAATATGGATTATCTGATAATGTTGATTATCTATTGTGAATTATCTTTCTATGTGTATAAAGATAATAAATTGGATTGTTTTAACCTTAAAACAACTTGGCCTTAAAAGATACGCTTTGGATTTCGATGAGACCGGGATCGGGTTTCCGTATACCGGATTTCCAGGTCTGGAGACCCGAATACCACATCGATCCAAATTTACGATAGGTCGTGAATCAAGTGAAGATGAAGATTCAGAGTGCAAGGGTTATTGTCGTTAACTCTGAGGGTGATTCCAAAACGAGTGTAACGAGATAATGCCTTCGGTTTCGTTCGAACCCGGAACGAACTTGTATGGATTGAATGCTTTCAGCACATCGTCAGGTGGACGATGAGCATTCTAAGATAGATGTGTTCTATTTAAAGGTAATCGTGACCTCAAGCCTCACAAACCGGGAATGGCTAAAACAGGGGAGGTGCAGCAAGGTTAGTGGGTAGCACCCAAGTAGGACAAGGTTACCTCTGTCTAGATGTCCCTTTCTATTTTCGACTTAGTGGTGCGGTTGCTGATCCCAACCGTGAGGTATCTTGTGCGGGAATTATCCAGTAAGGGATGTTCCGACCTTGTGTTGCAGGGGATTGGGAGTGATCCTCGGTACGGTGATCTAGGCCACGTACTGTGACGGGCGGTACCCCGGTAGCCCTGCCATTGTATGGAATCCAAACTCCAATAAGTGCCGTACGTATTAGTTGTGCCCAACTATGTTGGAATGTGAGATGTAAGCATTTCAGCTATTTCTGTATTTTACTTGAAAACCCTAGACCCTATTATAATACAATCGAATTTCCTATCAAATGTTTTGGTTAGCGTAAGGTAAAAACTTACCCATGTTTATTTGTGGGAAATCTTACGTGATATCTTTTCTTTCAAAAGGTTTTGAAGTTAAACAAGTTTAACCTGTTACTCACACCAGACCCATGTCTGACCCAAGTTGTTTATTTCTGTTTTATAAACTCTTGGGTACTCAAATTTTTGCGAGTAGCCAAGGGATTCAGGTTAGCCTTGACGAATTGTGGAGGAGCAATGGAGCAGGAGGCTTCAGCGTTGTAGATATAGATAGTAGTTTCCGCTGTGTTGATCTTGTTTAGATCTTTGTTTGTATTGAGATGTAATAACTAGACAGATGTTTATAACTGTCTAGTATATGATGTGAATCTGTGTAACTCTGATAAGTGTTGTATATGATACTATGTAATATTTATGTGATATAATATATTTTGTTTCGTTTCGCTGTGAGATTCTGATATTGTTTAGTTCTTTCTTTCTCTTCTTTTCTCTTTCTATCCCTTTCTTTCTTATTAGCGATACGACTTTCTATGGAGAGAAAGTCGTGGTCGTTACAGTGGTATCAGAGCTTAGGCTGGCGACAACCTTGGCTCTGGTGGGAATTTTGAGAGTATTAATAGATATGAGCGCGTATTTGTTAGTGAATATAAAATTGTTTTATATTGTGTTGATTGGTTTATTGAGTAGTTTATGGATTCTGGTCGATGTGTGGGACGCCACAACATTGATAGGGATCTCTAAACGCTTGTATAGAACAATTCGACACAGTATTGTTTTAAAGAGGTAAATGAAATAATTTTACCCAGAAATAATTTCTATATAAAAAGTATCATTTTAAATATATATATATTTCTACCTATTTGTTGGGTTACCTGTTTGGGTTTTCCAATATAAGTTATAAAGGTAGATGGGGTAGTGGTGTGTGAAACATGACTACCAATGGTTGGAGTTTGAATGTTTGAGGTTGGAAGTATATATCGAGACTGTAAACCCAATACCGTCTCGAGTAAGCTTTGCTGTGGTGAAGGATTTCATCGATCTCCGAAGGAAACTGTAATGGTTCGGAGTTTATCTTTGAAGTGTGGATGAGTAGAGTTGGATCTGTCGATGAGGCAGAAGTGAGTGATGGTACCTTGATACCTCAGGTAATAGTAGCTGTATGATGAGATGCAGTGACTATGGATGTTCCTGAAGATGTTTTCTTTGGAACAAGATTAAGGAAGTGTGTCTGTTTCGGTGTTGTCGCTGAGTTCAGCATGGTGTTTCTGCTTTGGTTTGGAGTTCGAGTTTCTCGAAGAGCTTTGGATAGGAGCATCAGTGTCAGCAGTGCTACTCGGAGTGTTCTGTGATGGCAAAAAGTTTTCTAGCTGAGCAGTTTTTCTGGAAGTGAAGATCAGAAGCAGCAGAGTGGATCCATTTCTTCGATAAATTGGATAAATAAGTGTAAGCTGTTCTGATTGGTAAAGAGAGAACAGTCTGTTTGGAATTAGGATGGGTTGATCGCAAAAGTGACTTGCGATTGTCTGAGTGTTCTCTTGTGTTGTCAGAGTTTTTTCTGGATGTCTTCAGAGAAGTCAGAAGTTTGTCCGCATCTGAAGGTTGAGTTTTCTTATCGACTGGATTCCAGGAGTGATACCGGTGGTTCAGTCTAGTGGAAGGATGTTTCCTAGAAATGGATTTGGTGAAGCAGCTCAAGTTTTGCTGGAGTATCCGAGTTTTCTGTATGGATCCGTGAACCTTATTTCTAGAAGTAAGTTTGGAATCTACTGATGTTGTGAAGTAGTGTTATGTTTGGATCTAGTCTGTGTTCTGATTTGGATAAGTATTTGGACTTCTGAATTGAATTGTCAGTTTGGATAACTGGAATTCATTGAGTTTTACGTATCTCTGAGGGAATACGTATTTGATCTATCTCTGGTTTTAGAATCTGTAGTTTTGGGAAGTTTGGTTATTGAGTCAGACTCGTCTATAGTCTGATTTCTTGTTTAGTTCTGTAGATCTAGATGAGTAGGAGATCTATAACTTAGTAGTTTAAATTGTTTATAGAGCGAGTATCCCGGTATATATATATATATATATATACTTGGGGAAACTCGAGGTATTTTATCTAGAATTTAGTCTAGATAGATAGAATTGTTTGATTGAATGATTTGGTTGCTATGGTTGCTAGCATATGGATGATAGTATATGCTTGAGTTTTAAATTTAAATCTTTAATAAGATTATTAAATTACCTTTGTTTAAATTTCGGGGACGAAATTATTTTAAGGGGGGAGGAATGTAATATCCCGGAAATTTTAACAATATCAATTTAATAATCTGTTTAATAATTAAATTGATATTGATGATCTTTGATAATAAAATTTGAATTTAATTTAATAATCTGATTAAATGGGTATTTAATTAGTGAATTTATCTTTTAAAAACCAATAAAATGATTTCTATTATAATGTATATATATATATAGGTTTAAAATACAATTTACATATGATATGTTAATTCAATTAGTAATAGTAGTAATTTATAAATCTCTTTTATAAATTATTTTAAAATTGATAAATTATTATGTTAAACAATAATTATTAATATATGGTTTTATATATAGATATAATAGACTTTAATAAAATGGAATTGTTATTTAAAAATGAATATATGTTATAAATTGACTTTAAATTGGATTTTAAAATATAATTTGCATTTGAATTTAAATTAAATTTGAAATTCAAAAGAGGTAAGATTTCAAATAGTTTTGGATTTTAAATATTTGTATAACTTTTATTTATAAGTATAATTGGTATATCTCTTTAAAAAGTTATCTATATATACATAGATAAGTAATAAGTGTTTAATAAATAAAGAAGAGGTTTTTACATTTTAAAAATAAATATAAACTAACTAAAAAGACATGTGTAAATTCCTAAGGCTTGAAAATAACATGTGTACATTAATAAACCAATGTAAATGACAAATGTCAAAGCTTTAGATTTTTGTTTTTCTTTTATTTAATAAATCATTTTTACTTATATCAACACATGCTTTCATTCCATTTTTTTCTTTTCAAATTCTTTTTCAAACTTAAGAAGATTTCAGCCTGAGACAAAATATTCTCAAGAACAAACCTGAAACCATTTCCTCTCAAAAACTAAATCCCTGTAATTCATTTCTTCAAATCTGCAATTCTTCAAACCGTAATTCATATTCAAAAATCAAAGGCAAAGCCTGTTTTTCTCTTCAAATCTGAAAAGTACATAAGCCTGAACTAAAATCATTAACCTGCATCTTCTTCAAATCTGTAAGACAATTCCAAATCAAAGTCTTCAGCCAGAAATTTCTTTTCAAACCTGGAATCAAAACTCCAGCATGCATGCAAATTGTAGAATCTGAAAGCAAAGCATTTGCAGTAAAATCAAGACTAAAGTTTTTAAGAAAAAATAAGAGAAGAAACTTGAAGTTTTGAATCAAAAGCAATCCAGTTCAAGTTTTCAAATCAAAGAAACATTCAAGTTAAAGTCTTCAAGAGATAAAAACTGCCTCTGTTTCATCTTTGTATATCAGGTGAGTAACTTTTAAAAACTTAAAGTAAAATATGGTTGCATGCTAGTATAGTTGAAATGAATAAGTATTGCATGAATAAGTGAAAATCTAATGTGAATGTTTATAGTGTGTATGCTCATAAACAATTAGATGCTCTTTTCATCTTCTTTAAATGGTGAGTAACATCACTTTTAAAACTTAAGTATCGGGATTAGTTGCATATTTATATCTGGAAAATGTGTATGTTGTGAGATAAGTTCCTGTGTATATATGTGAATGTGTAAATGTATGCATGTATTTGTGGTTGCTGTTTTAACTTCCAGGTTCAAATTTATTCAATATTCAATTCCTCTTGATCCTATTTCTGTTAGGACATAGGTTCTAAACAAAAATTGGTTGTTAGGTGATAGTGTAAAGTTTAAATTTTTTAAGTAAAATTAAAATGAAATCTGCTCTGGAAATAAGAACAACAGAGCAAGATCAATATAAAGTGAAAAATTCAAACATTATGATTCGATGTTTCAGGCTTATAATATGAAACATCATCCAGAAACAAAATTTTAAAAACTAAAATCATAATTTTTAATGATGGGATGAGTGTGTAGTTCTGGGATGAACTGGAAATGGAAATATGGGGTTTTCTGATGATCTATGTGGTCTGGGAGAAAGGGTTCTATCTGGTGATAGTCTGATGATCAGTGGATAGGGGAAAAATGCCAGGATGTTGATCAGAGCTTTGTGGTGATGATGGTTGATTATTGAGGTTTGTAACCCTAGTTCCTACTGGGTTGAGTGTTTTGTTTGGTTCGTCATCTCTGGATGATCGAGTGTAGCCAAACTTAGGGGAATGGTAGAGGATGAGTTGACGAAGGTATGACCGGAAGCACAGGTGTTCAGGTGGTCGGAATTGCTTGGATGAAGTGTTGACAGTTTTTGGGAATTGGTAATGTCTGTTGTTCCAGGTTTGAGTTAATTACTCAAATTCGATTTCATGGCGATGTCATTAATCTAGTGTTTGGATTCGGTTAGGAAGGTGATAGCCGACCTGGGTGAATCAACGTTGATGGTCGGAGTTAGCTGCCGTGCTGGTGCATGTGCACAGAGCGCTGTGTCGTGGTGATGTTGCTTGGTTCTGCTTTGTATTCAAGTAAGTGGTGATTGACTCGAAGCATGGGGATGGGTTGCTCGAAGTTTTTGGTTGGAGGACTCGAAGCAAAATTTGGTTGGCTCGGGTTTAGTATTTGTATCAGGTTTAAAACAGAAACCTGTAATGTTGTTATAAATTTTTAAACTGAAATTTAAAAATGGAAAAGCAAAGGTATAAACTAAATTGTAAATCCAAGTTTAAATTCTGGAATTTAAATTTAAGTTTAAATCTGAGTTTTAAAATAAATTAAGACTTTAAACTTGAATGGTTAAATACTTTAAAATGATTAAGTAGTTTGAATTTTTAAAATAAAGTTTAAAAATGTAAGTAGAGTTTTAAATCTGAAGATTAATCTGAATTCAAATTTTAAATAAGTATTTCAGTTTTGAAATATAGGAAAGTTTTTAAATTTTAAAATGTTTAAACAATTTTGAATGTTTAAAGGTAATTCAAATTGATTTGAATTTAAATCTGAATTTGGTCTTAAATCTTTTTTTAAACTTCTTTATTAAATGAGAAATTTTTTAACTTGTGAAATGAAAGACTTAAAATGTGTTTTAAAACTTTGTTAATGATAATCATTAATGAGAATGGTGTTTTATCTTAAAGATAATTATGATTTAATGATTTATAATTCATTTAATTATTAAGGTAATTAAAATGGATAATTAAATTATTTAATAAATTAATGAAATGGATAATTTATTAAAATAATTAAGGGTTTTAAAATTAATTAAAGTTTAAGATTTATTATTCTTAGAATAATTAATTTGTAATTAAGAATCATTAATTATATAAGATTAGATTTTTAATTAATGATTAGAAATTAATTAATCAAGTAATTAAGGATTAATTAAGTTACAGTTAACACTTAATTAATTGAATAAATAGGATTAATTAATGGTTTATTTATTTATAATTAATAATGAGTAATCTTAGTTAATTACTTTAATTAAAGAATTGTTAATAGTTAATGAAGGTCATTAACTAAGTATTATTTGATAATTAACTAATGTGATTAATTTTAATAATTAATTAGACTAATTAATTTAAGATAATCACTTGATGATTTGATAAATAATTACTTAATTTAATTAATGGATTGTAATTACTTAGTAAAGTAATTAATGGTAATTACTGGATGTAATTAATGGAAGATGATTTAAGAATGGAAGTAATTTGAGTTTAATTACTTTTTGTAATTAATCAAGGATTAATTAAAGATAATTAATTAAGGAGTAATTAATTTATGTAATGAAGTAATTAAGGGGAGTTAATTACTAGATGAGATTAATCAAGAGTGATTAATAAATGTTGTTTAATTAAAGGTAATTACTTAATGTAATTAATTTAATTAAGTAATTAATAATTAAGTTGTAATTAAGGATCATTAATTAATATAATTAATGATGTAATTAAGATTAATTAATTAAGTATAATTAATAAATGAAGTGATTAATCAATGTAATTAATTAAGGATTAATGTAATTAATTTTAGTTGATTAAGTTAATTAATTTTAGTTAATTAATTAATGAAGTAATTAAAGGTTAATTACAATAAGTGGTTAAGGATAATTAATTTAAGTAATTAATTGAGAATAAATTACTTGAATGTAATCAAAAGACAATTAATCAAGATGATTAATTGAAATGAATTATTAGAGGATAATTAATTAATTGATTGTAATTAATTAATGGTTAAGTAAGAAGGATTTATAAAATGAAGTAATTAATTTAATTCATTTTAAATTAATTAGAAATGGTATAAATCATTACTTAAGAATGGATGATAATATTGAATGCTTTGCATTGATTGATATCTCTGATGAGATATATGCTGTATGATATGGATGTTAGTTGAATTGTGATGATAATATGGATTATCTGATAATGTTGATTATCTATTGTGAATTATCTTTCTATGTGTATAAAGATAATAAATTGGATTGTTTTAACCTTAAAACAACTTGGCCTTAAAAGATACGCTTTGGATTTCGATGAGACCGGGATCGGGTTTCCGTATACCGGATTTCCAGGTCTGGAGACCCGAATACCACATCGATCCAAATTTACGATAGGTCGTGAATCAAGTGAAGATGAAGATTCAGAGTGCAAGGGTTATTGTCGTTAACTCTGAGGGTGATTCCAAAACGAGTGTAACGAGATAATGCCTTCGGTTTCGTTCGAACCCGGAACGAACTTGTATGGATTGAATGCTTTCAGCACATCGTCAGGTGGACGATGAGCATTCTAAGATAGATGTGTTCTATTTAAAGGTAATCGTGACCTCAAGCCTCACAAACCGGGAATGGCTAAAACAGGGGAGGTGCAGCAAGGTTAGTGGGTAGCACCCAAGTAGGACAAGGTTACCTCTGTCTAGATGTCCCTTTCTATTTTCGACTTAGTGGTGCGGTTGCTGATCCCAACCGTGAGGTATCTTGTGCGGGAATTATCCAGTAAGGGATGTTCCGACCTTGTGTTGCAGGGGATTGGGAGTGATCCTCGGTACGGTGATCTAGGCCACGTACTATGACGGGCGGTACCCCGGTAGCCCTGCCATTGTATGGAATCCAAACTCCAATAAGTGCCGTACGTATTAGTTGTGCCCAACTATGTTGGAATGTGAGATGTAAGCATTTCAGCTATTTCTGTATTTTACTTGAAAACCCTAGACCCTATTATAATACAATCGAATTTCCTATCAAATGTTTTGGTTAGCGTAAGGTAAAAACTTACCCATGTTTATTTGTGGGAAGTCTTACGTGATATCTTTTCTTTCAAAAGGTTTTGAAGTTAAACAAGTTTAACCTGTTACTCACACCAGACCCATGTCTGACCCAAGTTGTTTATTTCTGTTTTATAAACTCTTGGGTACTCAAATTTTTGCGAGTAGCCAAGGGATTCAGGTTAGCCTTGACGAATTGTGGAGGAGCAATGGAGCAGGAGGCTTCAGCGTTGTAGATATAGATAGTAGTTTCCGCTGTGTTGATCTTGTTTAGATCTTTGTTTGTATTGAGATGTAATAACTAGACAGATGTTTATAACTGTCTAGTACATGATGTGAATCTGTGTAACTCTGATAAGTGTTGTATATGATACTATGTAATATTTATGTGATATAATATATTTTGTTTCGTTTCGCTGTGAGATTCTGATATTGTTTAGTTCTTTCTTTCTCTTCTTTTCTCTTTCTATCCCTTTCTTTCTTATTAGCGATACGACTTTCTATGGAGAGAAAGTCGTGGTCTTTACAGCAAGTGGTTATGGGACATGAAGCTAAACTCATATATTTTCTAGCTTGGTGTGATTGACACTTCTTGATAATCATGACGATCATTTTTGTGATTTAGACTAGCTATTGAGCGATGTCTCTTTGTCTGCGAGGGAGACTAGACCCCGCTTGTGTGATGTTTCGCCATCACATATATGGGGTAGCACCCCATGGTCTTCGGGCCATTCGTGTGTTCGAAAAATTAAATGGATAGCTTCCATGAGATAGCTTCTCATCCGTGTGTTCGGACTTCCCCCTTTTTGTGATTTCTGGATTTCGTGTGTTGATTTCTGGGATTTGTTCTGGATTTCGTGTGTTGATTTCTGGAATTTATGCTTCACCAATTTTCATGATTTTCAATGATATGATATCAATTTTTGTGCATTGGTGAATCTGTGTGTCATTGACTTGTTATGAATACAAGTTTAGGGTATGATACCCTATTTTATCTTTGAGAAGATTCTTGTGACATTGATTAATCTCTTGTTGATTTTCAATTACATACTTATAGTAGTATGTTGTTATGGTGATTACCTGTTCATGCCATGTCTTTTACTTTATACCATATCATCTGATATTTATAGCTAGACTGATCCGTTTATTATTTTCTTATAAATAATACTCGGGTCAGACCGAGATGTTACAGGTGCTTCTGCTTGACTTCTCTTCTGGATTATTCTGACTTTTGGCTAACTACTTAGATTAGTAGTTTTTGGTTGTACACATTTGAGATATAGACTCTATGTTGTGTATTTATTCTTTTGTATAGCACGTGTTGCTATTCTTTTGTATTATCGTGGATCTTTCTGACCACTACTCTGATGTTCACTTTCATGTGATATATATATATATATTCATATCTTCTTCCGCCTTTGTGATATGGATGTCTGTGACTGATTTATGTTATGTTTCTTTCTATGTTTGTTTCCGAAGATTATTTATAGCCACTGTGTGATAGCTTTGGGTTTGTATCTGTATGTCGGACTTCCTCCTTAAATGATATGCATTCTATACTATCTGACATATCGGTGCTCGCACAAAGAAGTTACATGGATGGTCGCTCCTCAACAGCCTTATTCTCCGTGCTAGTTAACAACATTACTTTGTAGTGTTCTTGGCTAGCGTGGGTATAGAGGTGGGAAGTTACATCTTGGTATCAGAGCCAAACTTCGGAACAATGTAGAATAACTTAACAAGGATCATCGTCCTAAGTCCAACTTAGGAGTCGTGCCTTAGGATTTAAGACGAGTCTTCGAACCGACTCATCCTATTTCCTTTTATGTATCCTTGTTTTATCTATCAAGACTTGCTTGATATTTACTCGGAGAATAACTTTTCTTCTTTTCTCTTCCTTAAAGAAGAGAATGTCTAGACCAGGTTGCCCCAGAGCTGGACCATCTACTGTTACTCCCCAGGATGGAGTTTTCATGACTGCTCAACAGCTTCTTGATTTAGTAAAGAATGCTCAAGCAGCTGGTCCTAATCAGGAACCTACTCATCCTAAGTCTGGATTTGCACGCTTGTGCAACGATTATACCAACTTGGGTGGGAAACCATTCAAAGGTTCCGAAACTATTATCGAGGTCCAGGCTTGGTTAAGAACATGCGATCGAAACTTTTCCCGCATGAATCTTGTCGATCTTCACCGTGTTCAGGTGGCCTCTAGTATGCTCCAAGAAAGAGCACTGGATTGGTACGAACTTCTCATTTATGAAATTAATGAAGTTGATCTCACCTGGGAGCAATTCCGCGAACGCTTCGAATTAAAGTTCGTACCAGAAGCAGAGAAGGTGACATTGGCTCGTCATTTTATAGACCTTGTTCAAGGTGAATCCTCTGTGACAGATTATGTCGCATCCTTCGAGTCACTGTCTAAATATAGGGTTGAATACATCAACACCCCATTGAAGAAGAACCAAAGATTCGTCTATGGCTTAAACAATAATCTGAAGAAGCCATTACTTCTAAAATTAGAAGTTTCCTTCGATCAACTCATTGATATCGCTCTTCGACTTGAAGAGGCTGATAAGGACAGTGATGTTGAAGTGGTGGCTGCTAAACCAAACTTCAACAACAAGAAAAGGCCTAATAAGTTCAAAGGTCCTTATCCTAACAAAAAGGGTAAACAAGCAACTCCTGCCGCAAAGACACTTTCCCCCAGTGATGGGAAATGCTTCAACTGTGGCGCTAGGGGCCATTTTGCGAACAAGTGTTCAAAGCCCCGTTCTTGTCGCTATTGTAAAAGTCCAGATCATTATATGCATCTATGCCCTAGGCTCCCAAGCAAGAAGGAGGGAAAGCTTAATGTGGCTCAAGCCCCTGGCAACACATCTTGCGGTCAAGGTATGTCTCATTATGTCCTTGATGGCATTATTATATTTCATGATCAACCTATTAGAGTTCTCTTTGATACGGGTGCATCTCATTCTTTTATATCAAAGGAACTTGTAGACACTCTTTCTTTAAGTGTTACTGCTTTAATGACTTCATTAAGAATTGCGAATCCGGTTGGTGGATCCGCAACTCTTAGTTTGCTTTGTAAGGATGTGGAGATTATTTTGTGTGATTTTCCTTTCCTAGTCGATTTGCATATCATGCGTTATTTAGGCTTTGGAATGATTTTGGGTATGGATTGGCTTAATCGTTATGAAGCTCATATCCTATGTCCTGAGCGGACTATTTATCTCCGACATCCGCAATATGTTAATCATATTTCTATTATTCTTAAAGATTCGGATTCCGCATTGGTTGCATCTTTATATTCTTTAAATCCTCGTGATGATGATAATGATGATTAGGAAGATGTCATTTCTAGTATTCACGTCGTTCGTGAATTTTCCGACATATTTGAGCCCGTTTTAGGATTACCACCTAAGCGAGCGATTGAGTTCAAAATTTATCTTATACCCGGAGCTCAACCTATTACTCGTCCTCCTTATCGCATGTCTAATAAGGAAAATGAAGAGATGCGCAAATAGTTATCCAAATTGGAGACGAAGCAATTTATTCGCTCTAGTTCTTTGCCTTGGGGAGCTTCAGCAATTTTCGTGAAGAAATCCGACGGTACACTTAGGCTTTGCGTCGACTACCGCAAGCTTAATGACCTTACTATTAAGAATAGATATCCTTTACCTCGGATTGATGATCTATTTGATCAACTTAGTGGTGCTAGAGTCTTTTCACAATTGGACTTGGCTACCGGTTTCCATCAGCTTCGTATTGCAGAGGATAGTGTTCCTTTGACTTCTTTCCGTACTCGTTATGGATCTTATGAATGGCTAGTTATGCCATTCGGTTTAACGAATGCTCCGGCTTATTTCGTTGACCTCATGAATCGAGTTTTCAAAAATTTCCTCGATCGGTTTGTTCTCATCTTTATTGATGATATTCTTGTGTATTCCAAAACCGAGGAGGAACATGAAAAGCATCTTCGGATTGTATTGGAAACTCTTAGGAGCAATCAATTAAAGGAAAAAATTTCTAAATGTCACTTTTGGCAATCTAGTGTGAAGTTCCTCGGTCATATTATTTCCGAATCCGGAATATCAGTGGATCCTTCAAAGATTGAAGCGATTCAAAATTGGAAAAGACCGGAGAGCGTGACTGAAATCCGTAGCTTTCTCGGATTGGCAGGTTATTACCGCCGTTTTATACAGGACTTTTCTAAAATAGTCGTTCCTCTCACTGGCCTAACAAAGAAAGGTGTTAAATACATTTGGTCGGACAAATGTGAAGCTTCTTTCCAGGAATTAAAAGAACTCCTTTCTGATGCTCCTATTCTTATTATTCCCGAAGGGAATCAAGATTTTGTCGTTTATACCGATGCTAGTCGCGTTGGTTTGGGTGCCGTTCTTATGCAAAAAGAACGTGTTATTGCTTATGCATCTATACAATTGAAGCCGGCTGAGACTAGATATGCCACGCATGATTTAGAACTCGTAGCTATCGTTTTCGCCCTTCGAATTTGGCGACATTATCTTTTGGGAGAAAAGTTTATACTTTATACTGATCATAAGTCTTTGAAATATTTATTCTCTCAAAAGGAACTTAATTTGCGTCAACAGCGTTGGCTCGAATTCCTTGCCTTTTATGATCTTGATATTCTTGATACTCCCGGAAAGGGAAATCGAGTTGCCGATGCACTTAGTCGCAAGCAACAAGCGGTTGTTTCCATGATGATATCTGAATGGAACGATCTCGAAGTCTTATCCACTTGTGAAATTCGAGATCGTGTTTCCAATTTATGTTCATCTCTTGTTTTATGTAGCCTTGAGGCTCGTCCTTCTCTTTTAGACCGCATTCTTGAAGCTCAACAGCTAGATCCTGAATTGGCTTTGCTTGGCCAAAATCTTAAGGATAAAACTGATATTGAAGGTTTGAAAGACTTTGATATTGATTTTCGTGGCGGCATTCGAAAATTTGGTAGACTTATCGTACCAAATATTGGAGATCTTCGTAAAGATATTCTAGAAGATTCTCATCGTTCCAAATATTCCATTCATCCCGGTAGTAGTAAAATGTACGCAGATATGAAGCGACTTTATTACTGGGAGGGAATGAAATCAGATATTGCTAATTTTGTTAAGTGTTGCATGACTTGCCAACTTGTCAAGGCTGAACATCAAAGGCCCGGTGGGTTATTGCAACCATTGGAAATTCCAGTTTGGAAGTGGGATCAAATTTCCATGGATTTTATTGATGGCCTTCCCCGTTCTCGTTCGGGTCATGATAGCTTATGGGTGATCGTTGATAGACTTACTAAATCCGCCCATTTTATTCCCGTTCGGTCGAACCGAACCGTTCCTCTTCTGGCCAAACTCTTTATCAAAGAAATTGTTAAATTACATGGAGTTCCTACTTCCATTGTTAGTGATCGGGATCCATTGTTTACTAGTGGATTCTGGAAGAGTCTTCAAAAAGCTTTGGGAACGAAGCTTAATTTTAGCACCGCTTATCACCCCCAGTCCGATGGACAAACTGAGCGTGTGAATCAAACACTTGAAGATCTTTTTCGTTCTTGTGTGCTTGACTTTGGTGGAAGTTGGGAAGATCATATTTCACTTGTTGAATTTTCCTATAATAACAGATTCCAATCTAGCATTGGTATGGCTCCTTTTGAGTCACTCTATGGAAGGCCATGCCGATCTCCTTCTTGTTGGCTTAAGGCCGGTGAGAAGCTGGTCTTAGGTCCAGACTTTATTCGGGATTCCACAGAAAAGATTGAACTTATTCGACATAGGATGAAAGAAGCCCAGAGTAGACAAAAATCCTATGCCGATAACCGAAGAAGAAAATTAGAATTTTCTGTGGGAGATCTCGTATTTATTCGTGTTTCACCTATGAAGGGTGTTGTACGTTTCAGTCAATCGGGAAAGTTAGCGCCTCGATATATTGGGCCATTTCATATCACCGAACGTATTGGTTCCATGGCTTATCGCCTTTCATTACCGGCTCAGTTTTCTGCGATGCATGACGTGTTTCACGTTTCTCAATTACGGAAGTGCCTTCGGGATTCCGATTCGATGCTTGAGCCCGGTGTTGTGGAAGAGATTGAAGTTTCATCTATTTTAACTTATGAGCAGCATCCTGTTTGAATTATTGCTTCGGAGATCAAACGACTTCGAAATAAAGATGTTCCGCTTGTTAAAGTTCAATGGTCCGCAAATCCTAAGGATTGCTCTTGGGAAACTAGAGAATTCATCGAGCGAACACATCCGGACTTACTTTCTCATGCTCTTTGAGGTAAACTTCTTATTTTAAATTTCTTTTATGTTAATATGCTTTTATGGTTGTTACTTTTTATTTCCATCTTATATATTGCGAGGACGCAATTTCTTTAAGGAGGGGAGTCTGTAACAACCCGCATATTTATCGATTTTATATTTAAATATTTTATCGTTAGTCGGATGTTAGTCCGAAAAGCTACTTTTTGCATACGGTCAAATTAGGACTCGAGACCACTTCCATTGAGTTCAAAATGACGTTTGCGATCTTTTTGAGTGTAAACTTCGATATGTTTGGAGATAGTGAAATTTTCGTCACTTTTTGCTTTGAGCTTTGGTTTGGACTGCACTTGTTAACTCAGTCCCAACCCCCTCTCCTCTTCATCACTTCATCAAAACACTTCAAGCTTTATCAAAAATGGTGGAGGGAATGGGAAATTAAAATTCCAAGCTCAAGTTCATTAGCAAATTCAACATCTAACTCCAAATTCAAGAAGAAGACATTGATTCAAGCTTGGGGCTGTTCTTGCTTTGTTTCAAGCTTCATCTTCATTGGTTTTTGGTGCAAAGGTGAGATTTTTAATCTCACATCTTGCCTATAACTGTCATTGGACTGTTGGGAATGATTCCCTATCACTTGTGCATATGCATTTGCATTTGGTTTGGATTGAATCGGTGAAAAACCCGATTTTTTTTAGTGTTTTGGCAATTCTGGGCTTAGGTCGTTCGGGTTTGGAGAAGACAGGCTCGCAAACTGCACGTTCTGGGCTTAGGTCGTTCGCCACGAGTTAGGTCGCACGACATTTAGGTCGTAGGTCGTAGGTCGCACGGCATTTAGGTCGTAGGTCGCTCGGCAGTTAGGTCGCAACCTCTAGGTCGCTCAGCATTGAGGAGCGTTCGCCTGCATTTAGCTCGTCTTCTCTAGGTCGTTGACCCCTTAGGTCGCGAACCACGTTAGGTCGCGTACCCCTTAGGTCGCGAACCACGTTAGGTCGCGAACCCCTTAGGTCGCCAACCACCTTAGGTCGCGAACCACATTAGGTCGCGAACCCCTTAGGTCGCGAACCACCTTAGGTCGCGAACCACGTTAGGTCGCGTACCCTTAGGTCGCGTTCCCTTAAGTCGCTCGACCCTATTCCCTTTAGGTCGTTGGACCTCATCACCACTAGGTCGCTCGACCCTGCAACCATTAGGTCGCTTGCTCCAGTTAGGTCGCTCGGCCACTTTGTTAAGTCGCCCACCTTTTTAAACTTAGGTCGCATGGCCCCTTAGGTCGCTTGGCTTCCCTAGGTCGCTTGTCTTCACTAAGTCGTACCGTTTTGGACGGGGCGCTGCCCCCTGGACCCCTGCGACCTGACCGGGCAGGTCGAACACCGTAGCAGAGGCGTTGCCCCCGCACCCCCACCTATGGGGTTGCCACCCCCCTGGACCCCCCTCCGCAGGGGATCTTATTTGAAAAACATTCAACAGAACTTCCACTTTGATGCATTTTGAGCTGATTTCCTTGGATTTTGTTCACGTCTTCGAATGTGAATTTTTGTGATAGATTGTTTCTACAATCATTTTTGTGAATTGTCACTTTAAAAATATGAAGGTTTCAATACTAGTAGTAAATATCAAAGCTCTTTCATCAAAACGATTACAACTCTATTTTATTACAAAGCTCTTTTTCCTAAACCGTTTTCCAACCTATTAGTATATACAAGCCTTTACTTCACTCGGATAAGGAATCGAATTAAACGACTTAGTAAAACGAGTGGTATGAAACGCTTGCGTTCACTTCGTCGGTTAGCTCTTGGACTTGTTCGATTGAACCCTTTTGTGACAATTTCCTGGTGAAGATCTACAGTTTGTTCGTAAATATTTAAGTTAAGCAAGTGGTTATGGGACATGAAGCTAAACTCATATATTTACTAGCTTGGTGTGATTGACACTTCTTGATGATCATGACGATCATTTTTGTGATTTAGACTAGCGATTGAGCGATGTCTCTTTGTCTGCGAGGGAGACTAGACCCTGCTTGTGTGATGTTTCGCCATCACATATACGGGGTAGCACCCCATGGTCTTCGGGCCATTCGTGTGTTCGAAAAATTAAATGGATAGCTTCCATGAGATGGCTTCTCGTCCGTGTGTTCGGACTTCCCCCTTTTTGTGTTGATTTCTGGGATTTGTTCTGGATTTCGTGTGTTGATTTCTGGAATTTATGCTTCACCAATTTTCATGATTTTCAGTGATATGATATCAATTTTTGTGCATTGGTGAATTTGTGTGTCATTGACTTGTTATGAATACAAGTTTAGGGTATGATACCCTATTTTATCTTTGAGAAGATTCTTGTGACATTGATTAATCTCTTGTTGATTTTCAATTACATACTTATAGTAGTATGCTCTTATGGTGATTACCTGTTCATGCCATGTCTTTTACTTTATACCATATCATCTGATATTTATAGCTAGACTGATCCATTTATTATTTTCTTATAAATAATACTCGGGTCAGACCGAGATGTTACAGGTGCTTCTGCTTGACTTCTCTTCTGGATTATTCTGACTTTTGGCTAACTACTTAGATTAGTAGTTTTTGGTTGTACACATTTGAGATATAGACTCTATGTTGTGTATTTATTCTTTTGTATAGCACGTGTTGCTATTGTTTTGTATTATCGTGGATCTTTCTTACCACTACTCTGATGTTCACTTTCATGTGATATATATATATATATATATATATATTCATATCTTCTTCCGCCTTTGTGATATGAATGTCTGTGACTGATTTATGTTATGTTTCTTTCTATGTTTGTTTCCGAAGATTATTTATAGCCACTGTGTGATAGCTTTGGGTTTGTATCTGTATGTCGGACTTCCTCCTTAAATGATATGCATTCTATACTATCTGACATATCGGTGCTCGCATAAAGAAGTTACATGGATGGTCGCTCCTCAACAGCCTTATTCTCCGTGCTAGTTGACAAAATTACTTCGTAGTGTTCTTGGCTAGCGTGGGTATAGAGGTGGGGCATTACAGATAATTAATAATTGTTTTAGTAACAATTTAAGTTAATTATTTTATTAATATGATTAGTAATGGTTATTTCTTAAATGTTGTTTAAGAATGTTTAATTATTATTTTAAAGTTAATTAGTTATGGTTTAAAATGTTTTAATTATATTTTAATTAATTATTTAAAATGATTATCTATACTTTAATTTTTTACTAAAGTTAATTAATTATATTGATTTAAGTTATTTAATAATATTTATAAGTTAATTAATTATCATATTAATATTAGTTTAACGTTGATTAATTACTGTTTTAGTAACGTTTAAAGTTAACTAATTATTATATTAATATTGTTTTGAAGTTAACTTATTAATACAATAATAGTGTTTACAAATTTATTTAATATATTATTAATGAGATTTTAAAGATAGTATTTTAAATTAGGTTCAATTTGAAGGAAATAGAAGGATGTTTAAATAATAACTGATTATTTTAAGTTATTTAAAGCTATTTTAAATAATGTATGGTTTATTAAGGGAACCTTGTTGACTTAAAGAGTTTATTAAATAGGTTTGTCAAAATATGGAAAGAGTTTTATAATGGATTTGGATATTTATAAAAGAATTTATATGTGAGTTTTAAAGAACTGAAAAGGAAAAGTTTTGTAGACACGTTTGACATTTATTAAGAATGTTTTATAATGGGATTGGAGATTTATAAAGAAACTTTGTAAATGAATTTGGAGATATTTATAAAATAAAGAGATTTTAGAAAGAGATAGTTGATACTCATGGCGTAATTCGAGGGGCAGGGATTGCCTACAGTTTACTATGTATTCTTTGGGATAGCGACATAACCATTGCATAAGCTGTGATCCATTGACGATATTGAACGGTATTTTCCATACGTATTTTTAAGAGTTTTCAAGTTTCTAAGTTTTGGAAGCGAAATGGTTTGTTAATATACTTATACCATTGAGATAAGTATATGGTTATATTTTCTAAGTATCGAAAAATATAATGGTCTGCGAATATACTTATCCCGTTAAGGTAAGTATTTGGAAGTGATCTCCAAGTATCTGAAATGTGAATTAAAATAAATAAAAGATTTATCTAAGAGGCTTAGTGAGTCCCATGGAAAATGTGATATTGTCTTGAATGTTTGTTTATTTGATAGTTAAATAACCGACTATCAAATCTTGGCCTAAATATGTAATTCTTCTTAATTTTGGTGGTAGAGAAATATTCCCTACTTAACACCGAAGGATTTTAACTCTCGAAATATCTAGGGGAAACACGGGGATTATGTGGTACAGTTACCATTAGTGGTGTTATACTGTACGTATAAACTCGTTTCGTTCTTCTAGGACAAATGATAAGGAGATCCGTCCACTTAAACGGTTAGGACATCCAAACACCTTTAGACTTTGATAGTCAGGTTTAATTTTGTAAAGTACTTCTATTGGACTTTTAAACTGTAAAACCTTTGTGGGTAATCTATTTATTAAAAACACGATCGTAGCAAGGGCTTCAGGCCAAAACTTTAGTGGAAGTGATGCTTGAGCAAGTAAAGTAAGTCTAGTTTCTCCAATATGTCTATGTTTTCTCTCAACAAGTCCATTTTGTTCTGATATGTATGGACAATTTGTTCTATGAATTATTCCTTTTCTTTGGAAATATTCTTTGAGTGGTTGGAACTCAGTTCCACCATCAGTTTGCATAACTTTCAATTGACAATTTGTTTGCTTTTCAGCTTAAGCTATAAATTGTAGTGCTGCATTATGAGTTTCAGATTTTGATCTCAAGAAATAAATCCATCTAGAATAAGCATCAACAAATGATATATAATATTTATAACCATAATCAGTATTTATTGGTGCTACCCGCCATAAATCACTAGTAATTAATTCCAGGGGTTTAGTGTAATTAGTTTCAGAGATTGGAAATGCAAGTTTGTGACTCTTACCCATTTGATAGTGTGTACAGATATAAGGCATTGAAATTTTTTTAAAAGAGATATTACTATTATTTAGCACTTTCTTTACAATGCTTACATTTGGATGTCCTAGCTTAGAATGCCAGATATCAAAATTATTACATTTATCTTATTGTTCAATTTTAGAAATATTACACTATTTTCTTCTATATTCAGGATTTCTTGAGTTTGTAACATTGAATTTGTACAATCCTCTAAATTCTTTACCCTGCAAAATAGTTTCTTTAGTTAGAATATCTTTGACTAAACAATACTTTGGATAAAATTCAAAATATACATTATTATCCTTTGCAAATTGTGGTACACTTAATAAGTTTTTCTAATTGATGGAACTCTTAACAAATTGTTAATGAAAAGTTGTTTTCTGCCTACAAAACTTGCATTTCCAATATGTGTAATTTTGATGGATTCGCCATTACCCATATGAATTAATTGCTTACCTCTGTACTCCTTGCTTCCCAGGTTTAGGTTGCTTAGGTTATTTGTTACATGATTGGTAGCCCCCCTGAACCTGAATACCAGCTTTCATCTTGAATGTCATCAATCTTTGCTGCTTCAGTACTTCTTGTTTCTAGTTGTTCTTTAGAATCTGGATATGCATTGATCATATTAGCACTGAGATTGTAATTTCTTGAATTATTGCTGGTTTGTTGTGATGGTATGTAGTTAGCATCAAATCTAAAATAGCATTTATTGGCCGCACGACCAAATTTTTCACAAATCAAACATCTCAATCTATTATTATTGTTGTACCTTCCACTTTTGCCTCTGGATCTAAAAGATTGACCACCCTTTTGACCATTGGTTTGATTTCTGCTATTGTTGTTCCTATCTTGATTCTTGAATTTACTGTTGCTGATGAAATTGACAGAAAAATATGATGTTATTGATTTTTTCTGTTCTATTCTACCTTCATGAGCAAGAAGAGTAGAGTGAACATATTGAATGCTTGGAGTTGTTTCCTTTGAAGATATTACTGCTAGCGCAACCTCATATTCTTCATTTAATCCAATTAATATATATAAAACTTGCTCAATATCTTAAATTTTATGACCTACAGATGCTAACTGATCACACAATTTTTTGATCTTGGTCAAATACTCTCTCATTGACAAGTTTTATTTCTTTATACTTTATAATTGCCTTTTGTAATACATGATTCTTGCCGCATATTGAGTATTGAATACTTGCTCTACTGTTCATCATATCTCACGTGCACTTTTGCACCCAATTAGCTATGGCAGTATGTTTGAACTTATATATGACAATAATCATGCACTGATTAAGCTATCCAGTCTTTGATGATTTATAGATTCTTGATTGTTTACTAATTTTCCATCTTTATCTGCAATATATCTTGATGGTATGATCAATGTTCCAAGAACATGATCTTTTAAACCATAACCCCTGATTGTTGTCTCTATTTGAAATTTCCAAAGGAGATAATTGTTTTCATCTACTTGTACACTGACTAGTTGACTTCGGGGTTTTATTATGGCTTTGATAAGATCTTGGGTGGTTGTTGCTTGAGGTGTTGAATTGGTGGTTCTTGCTTCTGAAGTGGCTGAGTTATCAATTTCTCCTTCAACAATTTTCAAGAATTGATAAGATCAGATGAATTGGACTGAAATGAGATAATTTCAAAGAAGGGTAATAGATTTAGATACTATGTGCAGCCAGAAATCAGCTGAGTGACGATTATATCTCTAATAGTTTTCTTCTTGGCAAGGCACATCATATGCTTGACCTTAAACTGAAGAGAAGGATACAGATCTTGATGAGATCAGGTATGATCGATCTTACATGATCAGATAAAAAGAATCTTGATTCTCTAATGATCTCAAAAGCGCAGCCTAATCTCTGTGATGAAATTTCTTCTGAGAGGTTAATGGCACGTCATGATTTGCTGCTAAGCAAATCTTGGTTCTGATACAAGAAAGAATTTGCAGAAAGTATGATTATATTGATTTTCTATCTTTGATTTACAAATGCTAAAATGCTGATTACATTACTGTTCACTTCATATACAATCTATATTTATACAATGATATTACATTTGTTATTGGGCTTGAGTGTTGGCCCAAGAAGTTGATACTTAGACTTGTATGTAGTGACCTGTTATGAGAAATATCACTACTTGTATATGTGCGGTTGCTATGGTTTGCTGAACCAATTATCTCATTTCATTCGTTAATGTGCTAATTTAGGATTCAGTTTCAAGCTTTTACGATGCATTATCTGTGAAAATGGACTATAATACCGTGCCACCAATTCTATATGAACAAACAGTTATATCTCAGTCAGCGCCAGCAGTTTCAAACAACCCAATGCAATTACCTGTTAATGATTCCAGTAGAATCAAAAAGACAGGAATGGTAGCTCAGGTAATTTTTTATGTCATATTTCCATGTTATACTTATATTATGTATGAAACTATAAATACATATTTTATAAAAGTACTAGAGGGAGAGAACAACAAACCTACATATAAGCGAATTTGCGTGCTAGCTATTTCCACCTTCGACTAGTAGATGCTGCTAAGGAGAATGGAGTTTGTTTCACGATGCTAAAGAAAGTTTGTCGTTAAATACGGTATGAAAAATGGCCTTATCGAAAGGTTTGATTTTCTACCTCTCTTTTACCTCCTCACGACCATTTCTCCATAAACCAAAAGCATCATTGATATGAAATTTTTTATAGATATCAAATATCGATAAAAAAATCAATAAATTGCAGAATGATTTAAGCGGAAGAGGAGGAGCAACATAGATTGAAGCAGAGATCGAGAAACTTATGGCAGAAAGAGTAAATTTATGCCTTGGCAATAATCGTTATAGAACATCAAACACTTAACCATTAATATATATATTTTGTATTGACTCTAAATGTTACACATATATGGATAGATCATTTATACAATACTATATTTAAACAGAGAGATTCATTTTTGCATTTGGTAGCATAAGATTTTCTATCTGAGAATAATTTACATGGGGATTTCAAGTTAGACCAAGCCATAATGTGTAGACTAACATCTTCTTGTCGATCAATTACATAGGCCAATTTATACATATGAATATGACTTTCTTATGATACAATAATTTAGCTTGTTATACTGAATTGTTCCAAGTGGAGAGTGTGAAGACCTCGTCTATTCTCTTTATATCTAGGCTAAAGCGCGTATCAACAATATCTACAGTTGGAAAAATTGGGAGCTCGAAAATGCCTGCAAGATACCATAGTCGAATACCTAGTAGAACCATTTCTACTGCAGTTGATTTTCTAGAAGACTAGAACTTTGTTGTCTTCCAAAATTGCGCTCTCTCCATGATAGTTTCCCTGTGCCTAGAGAGTTAGTTTTGTTGTTCAGTTACAAAGGTGTTACGAAACTGTTACGATTACGTTGCGAAGATTGTTAACAGTAACGTTACAAAGGTATTACGAAACTGTTACGATTATGTTGCAAAAATGCAACAACAACAACAAAACTGTCACAACTATGTCACAAAAACTGTTACGAATAGAACTATGCAGTAAACAGATTATGCAGTAGATATAATACCGATTAGATTGTCCGAGCCCAGTGAAAAACTGTTTCCTTGAAACAATATTGCTCCCTCTACGATGCTTAAGGATATCGAGCAATTGTTTCCCAAAATGAAACAGACCTATCTCTATGATGTTGTGCAACAATCGCAGAGCAACGACGAACTCAAGAGAATGTAATTTAAAAACAGAGTTTTGTGGAAGATGAAGAAGTGCAGAAAAACTTAGTATATTTTTTGTTTTCCTTCTACCTATATATAGGTGTAGGGAGGTGCACATATTCGGTAATAGGTGTTTGTTTGAATGGTTGAAACTGTTGGAAAGGTTGCGACCCTTTACCAGGCGGTGTGACCATTTGAGTTTGAATGGACAAAAACAAAAACTGTTCGGTCTGAACAGCCAAGCCAGGCCAACTGCAAAGTGCTAAGTGCCTCTAATACGCCTCACACGCCCATTCGCCCATGCCGTGGTTGCAAGTGCGGGTTCGGGCTCGGGCGCGGGCACGGGCGTGCGGGGTGGTGCGTTGCACCACCCGTCATGGCTGTGTCTCTCTTTGTCTCATAGAAATTATAATAGTGTCCACATCTTAGTATATAAACACAACTTATTTATTTTATTCTAAGATATGTGACTATTCATTTCCCAAGGCATTTTTACCTTCACATTTCCCAATGCTCATTCATTTCTAGCATCCCCCACATGAATGAGTATTTGGTCAATTATTTCTTAAATTTTGCGAAACATTTATCGTATCGGTTAAAGTAGCACATTGGCCTTGAACTTTCCTAGTGTTTACCCTTTTGACTTATTGGCGAATAAGTGGACTAAGGTTGTCTTTATACTGTAAGCCTTTTGTGTAAATCTAAAATAGACAAAACGCAATAAGTGTTTCTAATCTTTCTTGGTTCTCTATTTGTGTTCGTTTTTGTCATGAACACCAGCTTGGCCTCATGAGTGCTTGGAGAATTTGGTCTTACAATTCTCTTTGAAGCAGCACCTTCGCACTCACGTAGGCGATTATATAAAGGGTATTTTCACAATACTCCACTTGGTTCTTAATATTACCAAGTATAGACATCACTAAAAGTATCAAAACTTATTCTATTCTTCAGAGAATAGTGCACTGACTTATCATAGGAATGGTTCGAATATTTACAATGCTATCAAGTTTATCTAAACCTAGTTGTCCCTTTGAACCTAGACCTTGGGATCTCCAGTCAGTTAGGTGGCATTTCCGTTTAAAGAAACTTTTTAGTTTATGGGCCTTAACCCCATTCCCATCGATAAGATATTAACATTCTCTTTAGGTAAACCTTTTGTTAGTGGACCCGCAATGTTATCATTTGATCTTATATAGCCAATTGTGATAACCCCATTGGAGAGAAGTTGTCTAACATTTTTATGTCTACGACGAATATGTCTAGACTTTCCATTGTAAAGCTTACTATTGGCCTTTCCAATAGCTGATTGGCTGTTGCAATGTATGCTTATTGGAGGTACAGGGTTTTTCCCAATTCGGAATACCTTCTAAAAAACCTCGAAGTCAATCCGCTTCTTCTGTAGCTTTGTCTATGGCAATAAATTCTGATTCCATGGTTGATCTTGCTATACAAGTTTGTTTAGAGGATCTCCAAGATATTGCCCCACTAGTTAAGGTTAACACATATCCACTTGCAGATTTTGTATCTGATGAACCAGTTATCTAGTTTTCATCACTATACCTTTATTACAGATAGGTACCTTTCATAATGTAGTACATGACTTTGTGTATACCTAAGATATCCTAGTACTCGAATTATAGCTTTCCAATGATTCTTTCCTAGGTTGTTACACTACAACAAAACAACCATATTACAACCTTTTCTTTACAACTTGCACAAACTGGCAGTTGTAATAGGTATTTTATAACAACTGTTTATATGTAGCAGTTGTAACAAATTTATTTTTAACAAATTTATTTGTTCAACAGTTGTAATATATGTCTGTAACAACTGTTTATTTGTGTCAGTTGTAAATATTTATCTAGCACAACTGTTTTTAATAGTTGTCTGCCTGCACTACGAAAATTTACAACTTCCCTCTTTTATTTTCTTCGGCCCGCTCAATGCTTTCGTGTATAAACTAAAAAAGTGGCCGCAAAATTTCATAAATCTAAACCCTAACCCTATCCCACTCTGCCTGCCATTGCTATCCACCAAAGTAAATCGCGCTTGCTAGAAACCCTCTTCCAAACCCTAACCCTTTACTCTCTGTCATTTTCTCGCCTCCGTGGCCGCATCTCCACTGCTACACACATTCGCTCGCTTCGCCACCGCTGCTACCCGCGTTTTCTCACCGTTGTTGTTGGTCGCCTTCGACGAAGTTGTGGTATGTTGCTATCCTACGATTTTCTTGATTTTATTTGGTTCTTAATTATTTGTTGACTGAAATTAAAGGTGTTTGAAAGAATTCATTTGAGAAATTAAAGGGGATTTGGTTGCAAAGTGCTAAAGAGGTCTAAATAAACTCTGCAATTACTATAAATTATTCATGTATAATTAGTTTTTTTAATCCGGATTTACCGACAATAAATTTACAAGATTTTAACTACAACCGCTTGTTTTTGGAACAATATATAATAGGTTATAGCATATAATAGGTTATTACAAGATTGGGAATATGGTACTGTTATATATTGCGATTGAGGTGATAGTCGTCAATTAGTTTGTGGTTTGAGGCGAGTGGCTGAGGTCGTGGATTGTGTGATAAGTAGGGATGGTTGCAATGGGTTATGATTGGTAGTTAAACTTGTAGCATGGTAGTCAAATGTAGTCAAAACTTATAGAACTGATTGGATTTCAGTTGGTTATTTGGTGGTAAGAGGAGGAGATACTGCTACGGGATGAAGGAGCAGGGAGTTGGTTGCCGAGTTAGGTGAACTTGGGAGGGGAATTTAGTTGAGAGGATTGGTTTGGGTAATGTTTTGGCTTCTGGTTGGTGATTGGATAGTGGAGAAGTGGAGGTAGTTGAGAGGATTGGTTTGGGTGTTTTGCAGTTTTGTGTTCAGGTGAGGTTGCAGTAATTGGATTGGAATCTGGATATGAAGGGGTGGGAAGGATATTGAATAAAGAGCAATTGCATGCGTACGGAGATATCAAACACTGTGGATATTGAATGCTTGGCCTAAACTCTTTGAATATGATATTGCATGCTTAATTCAACATTTTAGATTTCCTACTTATCAAAAGGGCCTGCATAAATTATTTTTTAAACTAAAGAAGTAAAGAAAGAAAACAAACTTTGCATAAAAAAAATTACTAACTCAATCGGTTTGAGGTCCAAAAATAAAAAAAATGAATTGAATATTTAAAAAAAACGGCGATTGAAAACATTGTCGAAAAATAAAATGCAAATTGAAAAATTCGAGGTCGCGAATACGAAGTAGGCGATCGCGAGTTGTAGATGGAAAAAAGGGATGGAGTTTGATAATTGGTGATTTGCCGAGGAGGAGATTTGCTTATTGGTTTGGGATTGAGTGGCATAGTGGCATATGTTGGTTGGAAGGTTGACAACTGCTTTGTAGAGGGAAGTGGTGATTATGACGGAGGTTGAGGATTCTGGGTGAGGGCGTTTGAGGATCGTGCATTTGTTGTACGAGATGTATAAACTTCGGTTTGAGGTTGAAGGTGGTTGTGATGATCAGTAAAGGTGGTTGATGGGTTCTGGAGTTTTGAGGTCGAGTTAATATGTCTCCACAATGTGATATTATGACAGAGGTGTAGAAGTTGTGCCGTAGTGGAGTGTATTATGATAGAGGTGTGTTAGGCAGAGGAAGGTGAAGGGGTGATGACTAGTTGAAGTGATGCATAGCAGTGATGGATGATGTTGTTGGTTGAATTATAGGAAAGCAGTAGTGGGTTGTTGATAGTTTTAAGGGGATGAATTCAGGTTATTATGTAGTTGAAGGTGTTTCTATGCAAAGTTGTATGATGCAGTGGAGTTTAGTAGAGACAATTGATGCTCATGGAAGTGTGGTGATGTGGAAGGAAGTTTATACAGAGGAGGTTTGAGGCAATGGTGCAGTGATGTATGATGAGTGTTTGTTGGTTGAAGTTGCAGAGGAAGGAGGTGATAGAAATGTTGTGGAGCTTGTTTTGGTTTGTAGAAGAGGTTGTTTGTGTTTGTAGTAGAGGAAATAGTGGTTGTAATGGAAGCAGGCTTCAACTGTAGGTGAATTGGATGGTTTGGTATGTAATTGTGAATTGGATGGTGGTGGTTGTTGTTATGGTGGGTGAGGCAGTTATTTTAGTTGTGGTTCATGTGCAGGTTGTGGATAGATGGAAGAAGTTGATGGACAGGAGTTTTGTTTGGTTTGTGGGAGGTGATTGTTGTTGTGGCCTTGATGGAAGAGAGTTAAGGCAGTGAAGTGGAATGGGTGCATTCATGAAGGTGGTGCAATGTATGGTGGCAGCATAGTTTGTGGATGGCAGAACTAGGCAGAGGTGGTGCAATGTTTGTTCGTACAAATTAGATTCATGTTCTAAAAGAAAATCGAACGAAATCGGATGGACGTTTTTCAGCTATGGGCTCGAACGGAAATCGAACATTCGTACAACCTTAACAACCCTACTAACACAGCCTATATCCTAATATACACTCTTACACACAACCACTTATAATTCCTCACATATGAAAGGAGCAGCTCCAACCAATTTTTTTGTTCATACATGTATGTATTTTGTTATCGATATTTTTATATTATATCTCATATAGGACTATTTATTTGAGTGGAATTTGTGTATACTGTATGTATATACATTTTTTAGTAGTTATGTGTGTGTTTACCTATATATGTGCCTAGGTTGGCATTTCTTTTGTTCCTGAGTATTTATGTTTTTATACTTATATGTGTTGGGTATGTTTGAACGTCAGTGCATGTGTATTTATTTCTGGGTACGAAATTGGTAACATGCGTAAATAAGTAAGTAGATGAATAATTCAATGTACGCATATTAATGCCCTCAGTCTTCAAGTAGTTACTATCCCGATAACAATATGATTGCTTAAGTTAACTACAAGACGGTAAATAAAACTTGGGAATTCACCCACTAAAGCAACTTTATCGAAGTAAAAAAGTATCCAAAGATCAAAATCGCTTTTCTTTTAGTCCTTATTATTTTTATATAAGTGTTAAAAGGTAAAAAGCATTTGACTCCTTGTCTAAATCCATTTGGAAAGTCCTTTTACCGCAGCATATTTTACAAATTCTATTGCAATTAGCACGTACGTACATGCATTCGTATCATATATTTCACATTTACTATTTACTTTCCTTATATAATCATGTATCTGCATGTTATGAGCAGTTCACTTTTAAGCAAAGATAAAGGTAGCAAAATGATAGCTAACTTTTGCCCAATTCATGCATATTACTTCCCTTTAATTTCATTGTTTGAAGAATATATTGATTTGCCTAGCATGTATTTTCATGATATTTTTAAACGTAGAAAAAGCCCTGGTTTATGCGTACATTGACACCACTTTGTATCATGTTATTATTGAATATTTCATTTCAGTTTATTGCTTTCCTATACTTTTATACTCCTTTCATGGAGCTAATACTAATTTAGGTAAGAATAGGAGGAAGTAATTCAAGCAATTAACGCTGAAATGTTATAATCCTAATTAATACAACATCGGAGTTTATGATTTTTTTTGCAGTCACATCAGAGTTTTCAATTTTGTTTACACTTTGAACTTATAAATTAAATGTTTATGATTTTTGTTTGTAGTCACATCGGAGTAGCAACAACGTTTCAAATGGTGGTAATATACAAGTTCATAATCAGTCTAGAAAGTGCAAATTATTGAGTTGGCAAAGAAATGTTGTCGCAGAAGCAACAATTGCATCTACTGATCCTACAGTTTTAGTGCATCATATACCACTTGGAGCAGATGCTTGGAAGGTTTGGATTGATTCAGTGGTGGTGCCCGAAGCTTTTTTATATAGGCCTACTTCGGATATCTATACTATTGGACAAGCGGTTAGGACGACTGTTGCTTGGCATAAGGAATTTATCTCTTTTAATTAGTGTGTATATATACTCTTACTGAAATATGTTATGGATTTAGTTGTGTTTTGTATTGAACTTATGAATTCATAAATGGTGTAAACTCGAATTGATTTCGATTTTCTTGAATGCAAATGGTTTGTGTTGTTTCAAGTAATTTGCATGATTGTGTATAATATTAACGAAATATTGGTTTTAGCTATGATATTAAGAAATTTATAGCAGTTGTGAAAAGATGATTATAGTTGTTTGTAGCAGTTGTAAAAGTATATGTTACAACTGTCATTGTTAGTTGTATTTCATCCTTCTACAACTACAAGCGGTAGTTGTAAAAAGCCTTTTACAAGTGTTAAAAGCAGTTGTAACTATTCATTTACAACTTGCATGTTGCAGTTGTAAATGGTTTTCCGCAGTGTAAATAAGTTTTCTACAACTAGCAGTGGCAGTTGTAAAAGACCTTTTGCAAGTGCTAAAAGCAGTTGTAACTAGTCATTTACAACTAATATGTCGCAGTTGTAAAATAAGTTTCTACAACTGCTTCTGCAACTGTTCCCGCCAGTTGTAATATAATTCGGATCTATTACAACTGCGGATATAACGACTGGCGGGTGCTAGTTGTAATAGACATATTACAACTGTTTTTGGCAGTTGCGAAAAGGTATTTTTGTTGTAGTGTTAGTATATCCGCTGAGTTTACTTACTACATATGCTGTATCAGGCGTAGTGCAGTTCATTACGTACATAATGCTGCCTAGTATACGAGAGTACTCAAGTTGGTAAATACTATCACCGCTATTTTTAACCCAGTTTTGGTTCAAATCTACGGGTGATTTTGCTGATATTATATTGTGTTGTTTAAACTTTTCAAGTATTTTTCCGATGTAGTATGATTGGGACAACACATATCCTTGGTTGGTTTTATGTATTTTTATACCAAGTATCACATCAGCGATTCCCAGCTCTTTTAGGTCAAATCTGGCGGAGAGCATATCTTTTGTAGATTTTATTATCTCCTTGTTGCTTCCAAATATTAATAAATCATCTACATATAGACATACAATGACATATCCTATATTTATATGTTTAGAATAGACCCATTTGTCACATTCATTTATATGAAATCCATTTACTATCATATTTTCATCAAATTTTTCATGTCATTGTTTAGGCGCTTGTTTAAGCCCATACAGTGATTTTCTTAATCTACAAACCTTACTTTCATTTCTAGTTTTCAAGAAACCTTCAGGTTGTTTCATGTATATTTCTTCTTCCAGTTCATCATTTAAAAATGTTATCTTTACATTCATTTGATGTATTTCTAAATCAAATGTGGATGCAATTGCTATCAGCAATCTTATTGATGTTATTCTAGTTACTGGAGAGTATGTGTCAAAATAGTTCAGGTCTTCTTTTTGTCTAAATCCTTGAACCACAAGTCGAGCTTTATACTTGTCTATTGAACCATTAGGTTTCAATTTCTTCTTAAATATCCATTTATTACCTAAGGTCTGGCATCCTTGAGGTAAATCAACTAACTCCCATGTATGGTTCGCCATATTGGATTTGATCTCATTATTAATGGCCTCCTTCTAATAAGGGGCATCGGCGGAGGACATAGCTTGTTTGTATGTTAATGGATCGTCTTCTAACATAAATGTGTAGAAGTGTGGTCCAAAGCTTTTTGAGGTCCTTGATAGTTTGCTTCTCCTTGTTTTCTCCACTTGTTGATTAGCACTGTTTTATTGATCATTATCAATATTTTGTTCAGTATCCTCAAAAGAATTGGAGATTTCAGTTTCCTTTGGTTTCTTTTGAGGATAATTTTCAGTACCATGTTTTAAAGGGTATACATTATCGAAAAATCTAGTATTTCTTGACTCAATGATGGTATTTACGTGGATATCATCGATTTCGGATTTGTGTATCAAAAATCGATAAGCGGCACTGTTTTATGCACATCCAATGAATACACAATCAATAGTTTTTGGTCTAATTTTGACTTTCTTTGGTTTAGGTACCTCAATTTCGCAAGACACTCCCATACTTTTAAGTATCTGTAGGATGGTTGTCTATTTTTTCAAAGTTCGTGGGGAGATTTAGATGTTTTCTTTCGTGGTATCTTTTTCAAAATATGATTTGCAGAAAGAATAGCTTCTCCCCAGAAGTTATCTGGTAAGCCAGAACTAATTAGTAAGGCATTCATCATTTCTTTAAGAGTTTTATTTTTCCATTCGGCTATATCGTTGGATTGAGGTGAATACAGGGCTGTAGTTTGGTGTATAATACCATATTCGACGCAAAATTCCTCAAAGAGAAATTCATATCCCCCTCCTCTATCACTTCTTAAAACTTTTATTTTCATGCTGAGTTGATTTTCAGCTTTATACTATTTAAACATATCGAATGCCTCATACTTGCTTCTAAGGAGATACACATAATAATACCTTGTACAATCATCAATGAAGGTAATGAAATTCCTTTATCCATCTCCAGTTTGACACATTTTTAAGTCACATACATCTATGTGTATTAGGTCTAGATGTGCAGTTTCTCGTTCAACATGGTAAAACAAGGTTCTTGTCAATTTTGCTTCTGCACAAACTTGACATTTATATTTGGAATCTATTTTGCAATTTGGTATAAAATATAGATTAATCAATTTTCGCAAGGTATCAAAATTTACATAGCCTAATCTAGAATGTCATATGTTAGAAGAGTCAACAATATAAGCAGAAGATTCAATTTTATTCATATCATTATTCGGTACAATAGTGGTTACATTTGATTTAAATAAACCATCACAAACATATCCTCTTCCTACATACACTTCATTCTTTGATAACACAAACTTATCAGACACAAAGGTAAGTTTGAAGCCATGCTTGCTAAGCAGCAATTCGAAAATCAGGTTCTTGCGGATAACTAGAACATGAAGAACATCGGCTAAAGTTAGTTCTTTTTTTAGAAGTCATTTTCAGTACAATCTTTCCCCTGCCTTCGACTTTTGATGCGGATGAATTACCCACAAAAAATTTGTCATCCTTAGTAGCAGTTTTGTAGGTTATAAACATCCACTTATTTTCACACATGTGTCGTGTGGCTTCTGCGTCCACAAACTATTCGTTCGAGTTACCAACAAGGTTGCATTCGGACACTACTGCACATAAGTCCATATCAGACACGTCTTCTGAGATGTCAGCCATGTTTGCTTCTGATTTCTTTTTCTTGGGTGTACGACATTTGGCGGCTTTGTGTCCTTTCTTTCCACAATTATGGAATGATCCCTGAAATTTCTTTGATTTCTTAGGAGCATGCTCACGTTTCCTTTTGTTGGGTTTCTCTGACTCGACTACATTTTCCTTGGCAATCATGGTATGCGAAGTCTTCTTCTCAGATTTCCTATTATCTTCCTCAATTCTCAATCAGATTACAAGTTCGTCCATTGTCATCTCCTTGCGCTTGTACTTAAGGTAGTTTTTGAAATCTTTCCATGATGAAGGAAGCTTTTCAATTGCAGCGGCAACCTAAAAGGATTCGCTTAAAGTCATTCCTTCATCGTGCAGTTGGTGAATGATGACTTGTAACTCTTGAATCTTGTTGATAATGGTCTTTGCATCAATCATTTTGAAGTCAAGGAATTTCCCTGCTATGAATTTCTTAATACCCGCATCTTCGGTTTTGTTTTCTCAAATGTCGTCCAGAGTTCTTTGGAAGTTCGTGCAGTACAGTATACATTGTATAGGTTGTTGTCGAGTCCATTTCATATGTAGTTCTTGCATATGAAATTAGAAATCTTCCAGACTTTCAAGGCTTCAACTTTTGTTGCATCGGGTTCCAATTCTTCGACTATGGGAGCATCTTCTGTTAGAAACTTTGCAAGGCCCAAAGTCATTAAATAGAACAGCATCTTTTGCTGCTAGCGTTTGAAGTCCATCCCTATGTATTTTTCGGCCGTTCTCCATGAGACAGCGCCATCATGGGAACCATAGTTGCAGACTGAGTAGTTATCACAGTCTGTGTTGGTGTAGAAGTGTTGCTTTCATGAAACATTGTCGTTTACAAAAACAGCCAACAATAAATCAATATTGTTTCAAGATTATTGTTCAGTAACGTTACAAAGGTGTTATGAAACTGTTACGATTACACTGTAAAGATTGTTAACAGTAACGTTATAAAGGTGTTACGAAATTGTTATGATTATGTTGCAAAATTGCAACAACAACAAAACTGTCACAACTATGTCGCAAAAACTATTACGAATAGAACTGTGCAGTAAACCGATTATGCAGTAAATATATATCGATTAGATTGTCCGAGTCCAGTAAAAAATATTTTCTTTGAAACAATATTGCTCCCTCTACAGCACTTAAGGATATCGATAAATTGATTTCCAAGATGAAATGGACCTGTCTTTGTGATGCTGCGTAACAATCACAGAGCAACGACGAACTTAAGAGAATGTAATTTAAGAACAGAGTTTTGTGGGAGAGGAAGAAGAGCAGAAAAACTTAGTATATTTTCTATTTTCCTTCTGCCTATATATAGACGTGGGGAGGCGCACCTATTCGGTAATAGTTGCATGTTCGAACAGTTGCGACCATTGGAAAGGTTGCGACCATTTACCAAGCGGTGCGACCGTTTGAATTTGAATGGACAAAAACAAAAACTGTTCGGTCTGAACAGCCAATCAGGCCAACTGCCGACTGCAAAGTGCCTCTAATACGCCTCAAACGTCCATTCGGCCGCGCGTGGGTGCGGATGCGGATGCGGGCTCGGGCACGATCGCGGGCGTGCGGGGTGGTGCGTTGCACCACCCGTCATGGCTGTGTCTCTCTTTGTCCTATAGGAATTATAATAGTGTCTACATCTTAGTATGTAAACACAAATTGTTTATTTTATTCTAAGATGTAGGACTATTCATTTCCCAATGCATTAATACCTTCACATTTCCCAATATTCATTCATTTCTAACAGGTTTTCTCCTAAAACTATAAATCTTGTCAAAATTATGTGAAAACTGTTGTTAGAAACTCCATTGCTTATAGACTCGAGAAAAAAAATATTTCAACTTTAGACCTTATTCAAAACTTAATTATTGCAAATTTAGCATCCCTTTTTATATAACAACATTCTATACTTGCGCAATTTAAATTTGCGCAAAAACAATTTTTTTTCAAAAAGTATACTTATGTAATCCAAATTTGCGCAAACATTGTTTATTTTTTTAAATTACACTTGCACAATTTGAAATTGCACAAGTGCAATTGAGATTCTGTGCTTATGCAATTTCAAATTGCGCAAATGCAAATCTCGACTCAGCGGAAACTAGGGATATTTCTGTAATAAGTTTTGTTTAAGGAATAAGGTTGAAATAGTGTTTTTTTGGACCTATAAGCAAAATTTGTCCTTTATGAAACTGGTAATTATAATCCAGTTAATTTCTTTAAAACTCAACTTCTAAAGTTGTTTATTTATTTGGAGAGTGCATAGTATTACATGTGATCCATATAATTGTTAGCATTTTCCTTTGATTCGACTGCTGTACTTTAATCTTCGATTTCATTATTTTTGTAGTTTGGATATCGTTAAGATGAAAAATGTTGACGAACAAAGATATGGTTTATATTGAAATTGTTTGCAATTGTTTCGTATCATTTTCATAGTGATAAATTCATTTATCTTTTTACAATTTTGTTTTACATGGCTGTAGAATCTATTATGGCTTTTGATTTTGACTGCTTTAGTTATAGTTTTGCTTTGGATTTTCTAAATTAAGTGTTAGAATTAGATTTGTATTGGGTTGATCTAGGAGTCAACTATGATCTATCTTCTGGTGTATGTTGTTTCGAAATGTAGTTTTAGAAATGATTCTGCGTTTAACTATGACTACTACATTCTCAACAGGCAGGGCTCATGTAGTTATCGATAGATAAATTAAATATTCAGAGCTTTGAAACATGATTGCTTGTTGCATCTTTGTTTCCTTCAATTGGTTTAACTGTTTGATTGATGTCTTCTTGTGCTTGTTAATATGTTTACTGTAAAGTTAATAATTTTTTTACTGTTACTTGCATAAAAACTGTTCGCTGTATAAAAAGATACATGTTGCTAACCTAGAAGACAAGATATTTATATATGGCAGCAAATGCTCACGGTATATTCGTTATATGCACCGAGTACTAGTTTAATGGGCTAATAAAATGTTCTCATAATTTCAGGCTTAGAGCAACTCCAACAGTTCGGAGTGCGGAAATTGGATTTTCCGCACTCCGAAATATTGGAGGCCTCATTTCCACAACAGAAATGGGACCAGGCGCCTGTTGAATAGGCGCCTGATGCCAAGGCGCCTGTTCAACAGGCGCTTGGTGTTTGCGCCTATATCAGGCGCTTTCAGCCCCTTCCCCCTCATTTTTACCTCTTCTCTGTTTATTTTTTTTAATCTACTTTGCGTCCAAATGCCGCCACGTCCGGTCAAAACTGGTAGACGCACCATTCGATATGCGACCGATGCCAATATCGGACCAGCTCATGTCCCTCCTGATGCTACCGTGACTCCAAACGATCTTCGATCCTTACACGACTTGCCCCCTACTGTTTCGCATCGACTTACTGCAGCTATAGCGACGCCACAGGTATACGTTTATTTCTTTATTGCTTGATGAACAACCGTGTAACTGTATATGTATGATAATTGTTTGTTTATTTTAACACTAAAGAATCAAATTTTTAGGTTCGTCACGTAGCGATGCGAGGTTGTTGGTATAGGTGTATGTCTGAGTATTTTGATCAGTTACCGCAGCCGATTTTGGATAGGCTACATGCTTCACCTTTTGGTGAATTTCTAGATTTACCTAGATTTGCACATGTAGATCGTTGCCTGGTAGAGGCCCTCACCGAGAGATGGTGGCCTACCACTCACACATTTCATTTCCCTGATTTTGAGCTAGGATTGACTCCTCTAGATTTTTATATGCTCACCGGCATAGAGGTTGGTCGACCGGACCGTCTCCCTGTTCCATTTGATAGTTCCTTTGAGGAGTTTGAGTCATATTCAGCTTATTTACCGACTTTGGCCGATGAGGAGGTTAGAGGAGGAGCTGTTACTCTCCCTTGTTTGCAGCGTTATATAGTAGAGTACATGGCCGTTGAGGATATGCACACTCTGGTTATCCATGCATTCATATTATACCTTTTTGGGTCTACATTTTTTAGTAACAATAAGGGTACTATTAGACTTGGTTTTTTGGCTGGGTTAGTAGATGTGGATGGACTACATATATATGATTACGGTACCGCTATTATTGGTTATTTGTATGTAGCATTAGATACATATGCGCTTCAGCAGTCTAGACAGATGTATGGATTTTGGTACATTCTTCCATTTTGGTACTACGAGTATACTGCCAATATGCAGCCCCGACTTATTGTAGAGGCGAATGCCATACCTTATATTTACTTTCCTAGATTGCGTCGTTGGGGTCCTCCTATGCATTTGTCTCGTGTTGCACAAGGGGTGCACAATGAGCTGATGGAGGCTAGATAGTAGATGGATATGAGGCGGCGTGGTAACATTATCATTCATCCATGGGATCAGTACTTACAGTTCCTAGAGCCCGGTCCTGGTCATCCACTCACTTTTCAGTTATCCATGCCGCGACGCAGTATTTGCTTTCAGGTTCCTACATGTCCATTCATATGGTATTTAGGGGATTGGTGTTGGCAACAGTTGTATGGTATAGTTCGCATTCCATCAGATCCGCTACCATGGGATGATATGTATGGTGATATTAGGGTTGGACCAGCTTATATTCATGCGATAAGGGGTGCGGGATGGGTGGATGGTGAGCCATTTACAGTTCTGGGAGACTTTGATTCATATTGGGCTCGAGTAGCCCCATGTGCTTACGCGTTGCCTGATTATATTTGGGGTTTGAACTTCGATCATATTGGTCCGCGTACCTCTTCCGGTAGAGTTCCACTACTGCCTGCCACCTTTGAGCCTACATCATCTCAGTACATGCAGCCTCCTACTTTTGACCCCCCCCCCCCCCTCATTCGTTTAGAGCGTATGATGTACATGGTCAGGTGGTGGAGTATCCCTTGCAGTATCCTTCAGATGACGCTATTACGGGTATACCATCCGCCGGATTGTATCAGCCTCATCAGATTTGTATGAGTTTTAAATTTTCTTTAATTTACTTGTCATTATATTATCCACCTATGTATAATTTTTGTTGTGCGCATATCAGTTTTCTCAGTACATGGATTATGATAGACGGATGATTGCTGCATTTGAGCGTATGACGCTCGATTATAAAGGGATGATGTATCAGAGTTACTAGATTGCGGTCCAACAGCAGCAGACTCAGTATGATGTGCAGATACAAGGATTACAAACCCAGATTCAGCAGCTTCAGGAGCAGCTCCATGCTGGACCTCAGCCTCACGACTTTGATGACGTCAACGACGACAGTGACGACGATAGTGGAGACGATGAGGAGATTGATAGCGGTTCTGATCACATAGACTGATGTGCTGCATTTAGATGTTTTAGACTGTGTTATTATTTTTCACACCTTACATTAGTTGGTTGCGTATTATGTTGGTGATGATGCTACTGTTATATGTGATTGTCTATATGTTATGGCATTGTGGCGATTATATTTTATGTTGAGTATTTCATTGTGTTGATTTTAATTTACGCTTGTTTATTATTGAGCGTATATGTACTGGAAGTGTGACGATTTTGAAGTAACAACACAGTTGTGTTTGTTTGTCAAACAGTTTATGGATGTTTGACACGTGGACGTTAATCTCATGCTTTATTTTATTGATGCTCTTTATTTAAGAGAAAGTTTTATACTCTAATGTCACAACATTTAAAAGTTCGGTAAATTCAATCAATGTGTAATATAATATTTTCGGCTATGGAATTGAAACAGTTAGTAAATTTTTTTATACAAACTGATCAGATGTGCGACGATGAAGAGATAATGGAAACTCAGTTTTGGGACACTATTGCTGAACTTTACAATAGCAATGTTGAGTGTAGAAGTAGACGTACGAAGGTAGAGTTGAGGACTGCTTATGGGTACTTCTACAACGCCTGTACGCGGTATAGTACAGTTATCAATGAGGTTATATTTGAAAATTTGTTCGAACCAACCCGTTCCACATTTGAAGGTTGTTACTTTCTCAAATATCACAACATATTCACTGGACATGAGGCTTATATCATACGTCAAAATTGGCTAGAACGATTTGGATATCCATAAGTTGAGTGTATTCTCGTTGAGTTTCTTAGTGTCAGTTCTAATTCCTAGTCGGGGTATTTTTTGTTGGTTGTATTATTGTGGAGTGTATTACTGTGGAGTGTATGTATTGTCGTTGACTGTATTAATGTTTGGGTGTTTCAGTAACATTGACTTGTTTCTTTCTGTATTATTGCGTTAAGAACATGGCTACAGTTGTATGATGGGATGATATACTACATCAACATTCAATAGTGTATGGAGGGGACAAGATAGTGCAGACGTGACACTACAGCCAAGACACTGCTTCAACAGAAAATGTTAAGAACATGACTACAGTTGTATGATGGGATGATACACTGCATCAACAGTCAATAGTGTATGGAGGGGACAAGATAGTGTAGACGTGACACTACAACCAAGACACTGCTTCAACAGTAAATGTTAAGAACATGGCTATAGTTGTATGATAAGAACACTACTTTAATAGTAAATAGTGTTTAAATGTTTGTTTGTTTTGTTATGAAAGCCAGCATGTGATTTAAGTTATAAAAGGCTTGCTAGATGCTGAGAAGTATTATTGCTCATTCTTATTTCATACAATTTCAAATATAACAAATGGCGGCAGAAGATTATATATTTTTTGATGACAGCGACGACGAATTTGATGAAATAATGGAAGATCATTTTCGCCGCGAAAAGGAACTACTAAGTATGGCTGCACTACAGGTTGGTCAATCGAGCAGGCAACACGGTGGGTCAGTTGTTGGTCGTCGGTATAAAAATCGTAGACATTCATGGCACAACGACAGACTGATGGAAGAATACTTTGTTCCAAATCCTACATACATAGATGCTGATTTTAGAAGAAGATTCTGCATACGGCGTCCTCTATTTCTTAGAATCCTACACTGTATCAAGTAGCATGACAAATATTTTATCTTCAAACCCAATGCATTTCGTACAATGGGATTGACTGGAATTCAAAAAATGACAGCTGCACTCAAAATGCTTGCATATGCAGGACCGGCGGACGCGCTTGATGAAAATTTGAAAGTGGCGGAAAGCACGGTATTAGAGTGTTTGGAACATTTCTGTCAAGCTACCGTGGACATTTACGGTGATCAATACTTACGCCGACCAAACGAGGCGGATATAGTTAAGTTATTAAATATGCATGGTAGTAGAGGTTGGCATGGAATGTTAGGCAGTATAGACTACATGCATTGGGAGTGGAAGAATTGTCCAAAGGCATATGCTGGAGCTTATCAGGGTAAGTTTCGTAGGTCCTCTATTATTCTTGAAGCCATAGCGTCGTATGACTTATGGATATGGCATGCATTTTTTGGAATGCCAGGTTCGAACAATGATCTTAACGTAGTCGAACGATCTACGTTGTTCAATGATTTAGCAAACGGTAGATCAACTCCTTGTACCTTTACTTTAGGAGGTAACACGTACGATCATGGATATTATCTAGGTGATGGTATATATCCTAAATGGATTACCATTGTCAAGACAATTCCTAACCCACAAAACAATAAACAATCAAAGTTTGCAGCGATGCAAGAAGGCCAGAGGAAGGATGTTGAAAGAGCATTTGGGGTTCTTCAATCTAGATTTTCCATAGTCAGTAATCCATACAGACTTTGGTCACCAATTAAAATGACCAAAATAATATACACTTGTATTATTTTACATAATATGATTATAGAGGATGAAAGAGACATGGAAGAAGATTACTTTTACGAGGGTGCTCCTACACCACCGCATGTTTGGCGCAACGATATGATTGGAAGCGCACTAGAACTCGAGTTTCATGTAGAAAGCCAAATGTCATACCGTAGTGTTCAACTTCATCGAAGACTACAAAATGATCTCATAGATCATCTTTGGAGGTTTTCTGGAAATTAGTGAAACTATATTTCTGTTCTTACTTTTTCTACTGTTGTTTATGTTGTTGTTACTTATTATGGTTATTGTAATCTGTTTATGTATAATTAACCTAATGTTGTTAAAATCTTTTTTCAATGTAATGCAATTTCAATGAAAATAATTATATTAATAATTGCTTGCATTAAGAACACAATACAAATAACGGTAATTAAAAGATACAAAGGTTGTAAAAACGGTAATTCATTTAATGACCCTCTTCAAGTCTACGCCTCATAATTTCTCTCCTTCTTTGCTCCGTATACTCCAGTTGTTCTGCAGACATGTGTGACGTATCCATGAACATTATTGCATCTTCATCTCTTTGCCGGTTTCCAGCAATAAGTTGATCCATTCTTGATACCTTTTCTTGATGTTGCATTGCTTGAGTGTCCATTGCCCGGTTAAATCTTTCTTCAGATTCAAGCATGAGTTTTTTAATTTCTTCTTGATCCGCTGCAGCAGTCTGCTTCCTTTTGGCCGCTTTTGCTCCCTATGGCCTAACAAAATGATCTTCGGTTGGGGATAGGCCTTCTTCTGATCCTAAACCAAAGCTTCCTTGGGATTCCATAGGACTGGAGCTTTCTCCAACTCTAGGCGTTTTACCCCGACCACTGTTTGATTGAACTTGTTGAACGGTTTTATGAAGCGATGATTTCCATTTAACGTGCTCGACCAACATGTCATAAACATGCATGAACTGATAAAAATGTGGTGCTTGTTTACTATCAGGTTTATAGATTTGTTTGAACAACTTGTTTGCGGCCATTCTCTGTTAAAAAAATAACTAGTACACTTAGAGAACTATGATAAAAAATAAAACAATGAAATTATATTAAAGCTTACTAAATGCGTTTCATTCCCAAATCCACTAGGATTCGTTTGCTTCAGCTTGAACATTTGAGAATCGAACGTTTGCGTTTGACGATTTATTTTTCCATAATGACCTTTGACTGAAGATAGCGTTCTTTTCCGATCGATGTTCTTCCGATTGTAGCAATTAGTAATTTTGCCCCAAAAAGACTCACCACTTTGATCGGTCCCTCGAATAGGATCGACTGAGAGTGCACAGTAAATGTAGCAAAGATCGTAGGCTTCCGCAGCGCTCCAACTTGCATTAGTTACTTCTCCCCCAATCAGAATCGTAACGTCTTGTAAGTCGTATTCTTCAAAACTGGACCTTGCAGCAACGATGTCGAAATCGGAGTACATTTTCAGTTGAGATTAGTGGCAGCAAAAAATTTCAATGGAGGAAGAAAATTGATTGGAAATGGAAGAAGAGGGGAGAGTAATATTTGAAGATGAAAAAATGACCGTTGGGGGCTGGGTAGGCGTCTGTTTAACAGGCGCCTGGATGCTACAGGGGGCACTGTTGCCAGGCGCCTGTTGAACAGGCGTCTCACCCAATGCCAAATTCTTAGCCCGAAGGCCCCCTTTCTACACTATCACATATTCTCGCACTCTGTTGGGGTTAATTTTGGATGCGGATTCGAGAATCTTGGATCTGTTGGAGTTGCTCTTAAAAACTTGTTTAATAGACCAAAGGGGAGACTGGAAACTACGGTGGTGAAAACAGAAGGGAAGCTTTAACTTTCTAGTTGGGAATGGAAATAATGAAGTGCTTAGATGGTGAACGTGCAAAATGAATGGACATCAATTCAAATGAATACGAACGTTAGTTTGATAAATACGAATGATACCAAGATCATTACGAATAATCCGACCTGTTCACTTCACTCTTTTTCATGCTTTTGAACTGAATGATCGAATTACGCATCCAAATAATCACGAAACCAAGCACAGATTACTCAAACGAAAAAAAAACATAATAATATAACGGCAACTCCGTAAAAAAAAACATCAGAATATAACATGTGCTTCTATCTCTTTTCCTACTTCTAATTAACCAACAGCTCTTCTTTTACTTGCCCGTGCTCCAACCACTCATTTTTTTTACTATATACTTAACTGCAAACATATTATATGACTAATTTTTGTACACTCATATAATATAACGACTATGTGTTCATTGTCGTTATGATCTTATAACGACGAAAATTTCGCCGTTATAAAAATCGATTCTCTGTTCAGTTGAATAGCCACAAGATCATTTTGAACCAACCACAGAGAAGTAATGAAATCACATCTGGTTGCGTGGTGATTAGTTTTTCAACTAAACAAACCATTATTGGTTGTGCTCTAAAGCTAGTTAATGCAAATTTTAGTTACTAACATATGTTTATAATACATGTGTCAATTCTATATGATACATGTGTCAATAAGTGCAATTTTTTGAACAGCTTCTCAACTTCAACCAAATGCCTCCAAACCTTCCTCTTTGGGCAGTCCTTGGAGTGCTTCCATGTCCAAACCTTTTGTCACTAATTCCAACCACAGGCTCATGTTGTCTTACTTGGGAAAAGTTCAAATTGTGCATATCATCCTCCTCCATTGCGTTTGCTACAAGAGGAGGGCAATTGCATAGTTTTAGGATTCAGCCTTTTCTTCTTCATGAAGGATTTGACGATTCAGATTATGAAGCCCAAGAAGCACGGGATACTGAAATAGGCTTAATGTCCCTTTCCTTCTACGAGCGAGGAGCAAATCAAATACACAAATGCAAAGGACCATCTCATAGTTCTCATAGTGGTTGTTTATCTCAATGACAAGCACCATGTATATTTGTGAACATCAAAATTCTGATTGAGGCTAGCTTACTATTTGTAGAAATCATAATTCACATAAAATCTTAGTTACTGTTGTAGCATGGGAGAGGTTTTAACTTTATATCTGAGACGACATTCATATTGCCTCGCCAGAACATGTATCTTAACATATTGTTCTGTTAGCCTTAGCACATGTTAGTAAAATTGCTCTATTACGATGCACTCGATGAGTAAAAATGGTAAAATCACAAAATAACTTCGCATGGTATACAAAAAGCAAGCATAAACAGGTGAAAATATTTCATACATTATTTATTTTTTACTTCTTCAGTCATTGTCAATCTTCTTGTTTTCCCCATATTTATCGTTACAAACATTCCTTGGTCAATCAAACTGGAAACATCATTATCTGGAAGAGTGCCTTGTAGAAATTAGATCGCAACAAATGGATGATCAAGCAAATAGCTTCAGCAAAACACAGAATTACATTCCAAAGCTTCAGTCCATATCAGAGCAGTGTTGACAACCCAGACTTGCAGCCAGGATATTGTACGGAAATTCCAGCTTGTACCACATAACAGAAAATTACAGTCAGGATTCACCATCCTGTCTTCTTATATCCAGAGAATGATTCAGCCATATTCGGATGTTTTGTAGGCAGTGTGCGGATTAGTTAACATGCAATCAGTTCCACCTTCATATATTGTCAAAAACGGTTTTCCGCTGATGTTGATCAGTTTCAAGTAGCTTCATCGACTTGGGAGCAAAATGTTATATGTCTAGTATACCAAAACAGAGAATAATCAATTATAAATTCGTCGCACAAATTTATAACTCAGATTTCCACTACACTGGAATTCTGTGTTAATTATTATAATAATATGATTGTTGTAAATAAATTACAACAACAGCGTTATACTATTTTGAATAAATAGTATAACCAAAATAAAGGATAAAATGTAGAATAAAATAGAATTTTAACCGAAATATGTCTGAGGCTCGTCGTAAGAGTTTTATTTCAAAATTCTCCCAAGATACAACAGACGAATTCTGCTTGAAATTGTAATGAGTATAACACTCTGTGATTTGAATCAGCATTTATCAGAGGAGAAGAGAGATTCAGAATTAAAAAAAATGAATGAGGAAAGTGATCAGTTTTTCTCCTTATTTATAGTGGTCCGTATCCCTTCCGAACGGTCATGTCTGCACCCGTTCGCTCAAACAGTCGCGTCCGTACCTCTTCGTACAGTCCCATCTGTCTGATATGCCCTCTAACGGATCTGTTTCGCACCCGCTCATTGTTTCGCCCGCGTCCGCTTCCGTACCTGCTCGTTTGCGCCTGGTACAGTTTCGCCCGCGTCCGCTTCCGCACCCGTTCGTTTGCGCGCGCTTCACTTCAGGAGTCGTGTCGGGTCGCACCCGCTCGCACCTATTCAACCCACGTCTGTTTTCGAACAGATCCGCATCTGTTCGTCTGGCCTGCAACTGTCATAAAGCCCGGTCCAGTTTGCAGTAAAAATATGAGTATCATATTAGACCCGTACCCGGCCCGCCCGGTCGGACGGACGGCGGCGGCGGCGCGCGCGTGGTGAAGATGCATGGTCTCCCTCCTCACAACGAAGCATACATTTGGGAGCCTAAGGCCCCCAACCTCCTCATGAGAAAGCTATATTTAAACCAATATAGCTCTCACAATTTGGAGATGTGGGACTTTATATTTCATTCAACTTTAAGGAATTCCAACAATCCCCTACATGAATGATAATATACATATCCCCCACACAAAGCGAAATATCATAGAGTATATATGGATTTAATGTTTTATCGTGGATAAGTAGATATTTCACTTTGAACTTTCCCTAATTAAAACTTATCGGATTTACTTGGCTAATCGGTGAAATATTTCGTCTTCAACCGTCAGCCTTTATTATATATCCAGACAATAAGTTCTACGAAGCATTAATTCCCTTATCATCCAATTTCTTGGTTGTGTTCATTTTGGTCCTGAATAGTACTTGGTTCTGCGAGTGTTTTTAGAGAATAAAAGCCTTTTAATATTCTCATAGAGCCGACCCAGCTCACACTTACATAGGTGATCGCAACCATTAAGAGTATCCTACATATACCCCACTTGTTATTTCCAAGATATGGTAATCATTAAAAAAACATAGTTTTAACCTTTAAATACTTCTGTAGGCATGCATTTATATTGTGCACCATAGGAATGGAGTTGGACTATGTCCAAGCAAATGCATTACGTCTTGAGTTATTCAGAACTGGTTTGCCTATTGATCCTAGTCCGTGGGATCTCCAATCGCTAGGATAGGTTTTCGTATAAGATAACTCTTGGTGGTTTAGGCTTTTAAACCCATTCCTCTCGATGCGCAGTCAATTTTCTCTCTGGATAAACCTTTAGTAAACGGATCCGCTAGGTTATCATTTGTCCTCACATAATCAATGGAAATAGTTCCATTAGAGAGTAACTGCCTAACTGTGTTATGGCGTCGTCGAATATGTCGTGACTTTCCATTATACACAAAGTTGTGCGCTCTGCTTAGCGCTGCTTGGTTATCGCAGTGTATGCATATGACCGGTACAGGTTTAGGCCAGAATGGGATATCTTCCGAAAAGTGACGAAGCCATTCTGCTTCTTCACCTGTTTTATCTAAAGCGATGAACTCTGATTCCATAGTGGATCGAGCTATGCATGTTTGTTTGGTAGATTTCCATGACACTCCTGCCCCTGCTAGGGTAAATACATAACCACTAGTTGATTTTGATTCCTCTGAATCAGCAATCCAATTTGCATCACTATATCCTTCTAAGACGGCAGGATATTTTCCATAATGTAAGGAATAATTTATGGTATTTTTTAAATATCCAAGCACTCTCATTATTGCTTTCCAGTGTTCCTTTTCTGGATTGCTTGTATACCTGCTCAGTCGACTTACTGCATAAACTATATCTGGTCTTGTGCAATTCATGAGATACATGAGACATTCTATTACACGAGAGTATTCCAGTTGCATTACACTCTCATTAGTGTTTTTATGCAGTACTTCTGATGGATTAAAAGGTGTTTTCACTCCTTTAATTCCATAGTCTTGAAATTTTTCAATCACTTTGTCTACATAGTGTGACTGATACAATTCAATTCCATTAGGAGTTCTTATTATTTTGATTCCCAAAATAACATCTGCAACTCCTAAATCTTTCATATCAAAATTGCTAGTTAACATCTTCTTTATGGTCTCTATTACCTGAGTATTTGGACCAAATATTAACATATCGTCTACATATAAACAAATCATCACATATGATTGTCCAATTTGTTTATAATAAACACACTTATCGCATTCATTTATACGAAAACCATTTCTTATCATGACACTATCAAATTTTGCATGCCATTGTTTTGGAGCTTGTTTTAGTCCGTATAATGATTTTACTAATCTACAGACTTTATATTCTTTTCCTTTGGAAATAAAACCTTCAGGTTGCTCCATGTAGATCTCCTCATCGAGATCTCCATTTAAGAATGCTGTCTTTACATCCATTTGATGAATTTCTAGTCCATAAATTGATGCAATTACTATTAGCATTCTTATAGAGGTTATTCGTGTTACTGGCGAATATGTATCAAAGAAGTCTACTCCTTCTTTTTGACGATATCCTTTGGCTACTAATCCGGCTTTATACTTATCGATAGAGCCATCTGCTTTCATTTTCTTCTTGAAAATCCATTTGCAGCCAATAGGTTTTATTCTAGGTGGAATATCAACAATTTCCCAAGTTTTATTACTTAGAATTGAATCAATCTCACTTTGGATTGCTTCTTTCCAACATGAAGATTCAGAAGATGACATTGCTTCCTTGTACGTTAGAGGTTCGTATTCTAACACATATGTGAAAAAATCCGGACCAAATGTCTTGGAAGTCCTAGCCCTTACGCTTCTTCTTGGTTCAACTTCCTCAATCTCATGATGAGTTTCATCTTCATGTGAATTGCTTGATTCTTCTCTTGTCCTTTTAGGGACATTATTCCCTTCATTCCTTTTGTGCGGAAACACATCTTCAAAGAATGAGGCATCTCTAGATTCCATGATTGTATTTACATGAATATCAGCTATATCAGACTTGAATACCCTAAATAGTAACAATCTACTGTTTTTGGTCCAAGTTTGAATTTCTTGGGAGGCGGAACTGGATCTTTTTCCAAACACCCCCACACTTTGAGGTATTTAAAACTTGGTTTGTGTCCTTTCCATATCTCATATGGAATTGTTCCTGTTTTATTATGAGGGACTTTATTTAATATGTGATTAGAAATATTTAAGGCTTCCCCCCACAAGTTCGTCGGTAGACCAGAAGTTAAAAGCATGGTGGTAATCATGTCTTTTAACGTTCTGTTCTTCCTCTCGGCTACACCATTTTGTTGTGGTGAATATGGAGCTGTTGTTTGATGAATTATACCATTTTCGGCACAGAACTGTTCAAATGGTGATTCATATTCTCCACCTCGATCAGATCTCAATATCTTGATCTTTTTATTTAACTGATTTTCTACTTCAGCTTTGTACTTTATAAATGATGTAATTGCTTCATCTTTACTATTCAAAAGATATACATAGCAATATCGCGTATAATCATCAATAAACGTGATAAAGTACTTTTTCCTACCTCTTGTAGGTAATGATTTAAAATCACATAAATCTGTATGAACCAAACCTAGTGGTTCGGTGCTTCTATCAATAGATTGAAATGGTTTTTTAACCATTTTTGCTTCTACACAAGTCTCACATTTGTAGTTCTTATCTACTTGAAATTTTGGAATTAATCCCAAGTTTGATAATATTTTCATTTTTCGGAAATTTATGTGTCCTAATCTATCATGCCATAGTAAAATTTCGTGCTCAAGTAAGTAAGAAACTTCAATTTTATTAATAGCACAATCAGAATACATAGTTTTATTGCCGATAACGGCTACATTTGCCTTAAATAGGTCATCACATAAATATCCCCTTCCGATATACATTCCAGCTTTGGACAGAACCATCTTGTCTGACTCGAACACCATTCTGAATCCTTTCTTTGATAATACTACACCAGAGATGAGATTCTTGCGTATGTCTGGAACGTGGAGCACGTCATTCAACTTGACAGTTTTTCCAGAAGTAAACTTGAGGATAACTGTGCCACTGCCTTCGATCATAGATACTACAGAATTACCCATATAGAGTTTCTCTTCAAGATCGAATTTCTTGTATGTAGAGAACATGGATTTGTCAAAGCAGACATGACGAGTAGCGCCTGTGTCCACCTACCATTGGTTAGGATTCTGAACCATATTGCATTCAGATACAACTGCCGAGAAGTTGGACTCATCCACTTCCATGTTGTCTACTAAATTTGCCTCTTTGTTGCGATCCTTTTCTTCTGGAAATTCTTCTTTTTGGTCTTTGAATCTTCAGCCACAAATGCCTCCTCGCTTTTTTTTGTAATTCCACGGTTATCTGCCTCAATTTTCAATCAGACTAAAGCCCGGTCCAATTTGCAGTAAAAATATGAGTATCATATTAGACCCGTACCCGGCCCGGCCCGGTCGGTCGGACGGCGGCGGTGCGCGCGTGGTGGAGATGCATGGTCTCCCTCCTCACAATGAAGCATACATTTGGGAGCCCCAGGCCCCCAACCTCCTCATGAGAAAGCTATATTTAAACCAATATAGCTCTCACAATTTGGAGATGTGGGACTTTATATTTCATTCAACTTTAAGGAATTCCAACACAAAAATGATGCAGAAGCACAATAATCAATTCAACCACCACATAAACTTGCATACTCAACTTAGATCAAACACAAAGGACTTGTTACAACACTGGAAAGTTCAGCAATGCAGCCTTCATCTATTGTTTAATATTGCAGCATTTGCAGCAATTCAACATATATTTCTAGGATACCAATTATAATACTCTATATGCTTTTAAGGCAACATCAAATAGCAGGGCTTAGTGTATTTCATTCCTAATTAATTCATGTATGTAAGAGACATTAATTATATCTTCACTTTATATGTATGGTTTGTGACTATATGTATATTTTTTCTTATTATTAATATCAATGATGGTAGCTTTCATGTTATTAATCCCATGGCAACGGCAATGCTGCGGTTTCCATTTTTTCCTTTCTAACATCACATTTTTCTCATGCTCACGTTGTCCCTATTGCAACCGCAACAACCAATGCAACAAAGGGATTATGCATGCAAATTGCGACGAAAAAAAAGAGGAAAAGCGTCGTGTTGTGGGTGACATTGAATTAATAAATTGAAAATGAATAATTGGTATTAAAAATTAGAAAAAAAGTGGGATAGGAAAACACTAAACCGCTCCCTGTTCTTCTTGCTGATCGCCCTTTCTGGTTGCCACCTGTCTGATGCTTAGCTATAAAGGCAAAACTAGCTAGTTACTGAATATTCCAAATGCCCAACCCAAAAGCTTATCAGATAGGAATAGGATACCGTCTTTCAATGACTTGTGGGCATACAGATGAGTGGAACTCGAATTTGCTCGACCAAAGCGGTAAATGTTTTTGTTATCTTTTAAATTCCATGTTGAATCAAAGTGAAGTACTGAGAAGTAGGCATCAAATTTACCAGTGTTTTCTCAAACTGGTATTTTATGTATCCTACTGATGTTTTAGAAGTTTGAACTATTATCTTAACGCACCATACGCATATATGCAAATATATATGTGCGTATGTGCCATCAATATACATGATTATTCACCACATTGGTTCAATAGCAACCAAAATCATACATGTAATCTTCGCGACCTAATCAACTATATCCTTGTAATTAATGATTATTATTTAAGGGTGGAGAATTCGGTTTTGATCATCTGAAATTTGTTACTTTTGGTTTTGGTTTCGGTTTCAATTTCGATTTCGATTTTCAATGGTTTATCAATGAAAATGTAATAATTATGTTTATAAATAAAATATAAAATATAGTTTATAAAGAAAAAATATAGCTGTTGAAATCACGTCCGCACATTCCTCCACATTCCTATCTGGAGGTAACATATGAGTTTGGCCAACACGATAGCATGCGACCAAACTCATGTATATATCACTTCATCTTTGTTATTTTTCACGATGTGATATTATTTTATTTTATTTTTCCAATGTGCGTCAATTACTCATACAATGCGAGACAATCCAACAACAACATTATTAATTGACCGCATCTAAGATCTTGAAGGTGCATATAAATTTATTGCATTCAAAAGTTGCAACAAAAGGTATGGAACACCGTATCAAGCCAAATTATATAATTTTAGCTCTAAAGTTTGATAGCAGCCCAATGGTACTTATCATATTTTAACAATGCCCATATCACTCAAAAGCTAACAACCGCACTCCATTCACATAATCGTCTCTACACTCGAGGTCCAGGGCGAAAGAAAAATAGCCAAAGCAACCAAAGCAGTGCTAAATGCACCACGATACTCCCTTCATTTTACATTGAAAAAAATGAAGGCATCAAACACCTTCAAAAAACAAAGGTATCTCGTAAGACCATGCCACACATAAACACGACGAGTTTTTACCTTACGATAACCAAAACATATTTATATCAAAATCATGTGATATTATAATAGTGTCTAGGTACAAATACTTATTCAAATAGCTAAAATTGTTACATTAATTAAATTTCAGCATACTAGGCTCTACAACCTAAAATCGTAAAGGCACGTATTAGAGATGGATTCCATATGAATGATTAGGCATCGGGTACCACCTGTCACGGTACACATCTAGAAAATATACCGAAGACCACGCCGGGATCCCTGCAACACAAGATCGGACTACCCCTAGCTAACCTCGATAGACCGAATATGTTATCACCCCGGGTGTTTCCACCCTTTTCGAGATCTTTAGCGCACCATAGTAATAATATCATTGTGTAGTCTGCATGCAAATTGTGTAGTTTAAAAAAAAAGGGTTTTGGCATTAAAAATTAGAAATAAAATGAGATGGGAAAATTCTAAACCGCTCCTTGTTCTTTTTGATGATCACACCTTCTGGTTGCCACTTGCCTAAGCTTTCTCTCTGCTACTGTCCACTGCCTTCAAGCAACCTCGTCTGCTGCTTCCTATACATCAGAGATGAGATCGCTTCTTCCTCTGTTGTTTTTTGCTGTTAAACATAAAGATGTGGTAAAATATTCTTCTTAGGTTGAGTTTATTCTGATCCTTTTGTATTTTACTTGATTAGTTAGTTTGATAAATGATAATTAGTATTTAGTTGTTTGTTTAATGGTGAGGTAATACTCAGTTTCCATTCAACGTTTTATGTAAGAAAAGAGACGAAGCTCATGAAAGCAGCTACATATTTACGTAAGAAAAGAGAAGGAACTGTTTGCCTTTCCAATTTTGTTTTGCTGTCCGACTGTATCTAAATTATTTAACAGGAGGCTTTCGTGGAAGCAGATTCACTTTTTTTTACAGATGGGTAAAGACGATGTAAAATATCGTGAAGGAAAAATGACAATAATTTTTTCAAGAAAATGAAAGTAGGAAAAGTACTCTACAAGAAGGGCTTCGTTTAGCGACGCGTTTAGTCGTCGGCGGCCGTCGCTAAAAGCAGCAGTAAAAACACACGACGCAAGCAAAATAGCGACGGCTTCGTCACCATATTCGCGTCGGTTAGCGCCGGAAATTTGGAAAAATTGACCGTCGCTAGCCGACACAAGTTTGGAACCAGAAAGCCATCGTTGGCCGTCGTTTATCGTCGTTAATCTGAAACAATTTGGCCGTCGCTAACCGTTGCTAGCCGACTCAAACCTGGAACCTGCAATTTTCAACAGAGCTGCTATTAAGCCTTCCAACTACACAATAAACGTCATATCTCTATCTCACTTCATTTCCAATACATATAAATTCAATACCACAACCAGTAACATCACATGCAACGTATAATCTCATACATACCACAAATAATTAAAAACATAACACAAATATCAATGTTACATAAACTTTAATCAACTAAAACCAATATTCCATCAACCAACACTACCATATCTACACAAATACTCATGTTCATCAAATCCACAATCATCATAGTACACAACCATCAATAAAGTATCAACTCCATTAACACATGTCAATAATTACACAACGAAACGATCACAAACAGTCAAAAAAAACCCGTACCTACTCTTCCTCGTCGTCGTCATCTCTCGACCCATCCTCACAAGGCATCCTCTCGTGCTCTGCTAAAAATGCCACAATCCACTCATCTAGCAGTTGCGCCAGTCTTCCGCCCTTCCGCCAGTCATTGAATTCTGACATATGTTGCTTCAGCTGAGCTATCTTCTTCTTGGCCTGAGATCTTCTATAAGCCCTTTGGTTCATCATCGTTTGTAAATTATTTGATTGAAAGTTATAATTTATGCTTCAGGATTAATTATAATTTATATATTAGTTAATGAAGCAGTTTACCTTTTGATTTCCATAACCATAATGCTTATTTCGAGTAGGCGGGTCAATGACAGCATCACAAATACGGTCCTCCTCCTCTAAGGTCAACTCACGGCCAGTGGACTGCGCCACTCAAGCTTTCTCCACTTCGTATCTCTCCTACAATGACGAATAGTAGTTTGTAATAATAAATAATAAAGAACTTATCAAATGTGAAGTAAAAAATTAAACAAATTTACCATCACAGATTTAGATTTATCGTCCGTAAATTCATATAAAATATTTCCCTCCTCATCTGTCCACCCGACGACATATGTGTGAGTGAAGACCTCAGCCAGTGTAGGCTCACGGTTATATTTCTAAAACTGAAGTTATACATACAAATGAATAATGTTACCGATATAACTAAATTATCTTACAACTATTTATAAACACATTTTATAACTTTACCAATTCCCTGCAATGTTGTTGGAAGGACTTCGACCAGCCGCAGTGCAAAGCAGGATTTTTAGCCCTGTTTGCACGGTTCCGCACCGATAATTCCTATAAATTTAAATGCACAATTAACTAAATTAATGCACCTAATATACGAATTTTAAACAAAATGTAATAACAAAATGAAATGATATAACTTACCCTCGACTCCGAAGTATCCCATAGCTGTAGAAATTGAGCACATATATCAGCTCCCATCCAAGATGGCTTCTTTCCCGCTCTCTTGGCTTTTGATATGGTGTCTCTATAATTTTTGCGCATTCTTTAGTTTCAGTGATTGACAAAAACATCCATATCCTGAAGGTCGACACGAACAGCGGCCTGCATATTGAAATTGATATTGGTTTGAATTATATACATTGTATTAATTTACAAATTTAAACTTACCATCAAGTCGGCGAATATGACATTCTTAATGTGATCGAGAATGTCGTTCCAGTGAGCCCAACATCCCTACATCCGGCTCATGAACGCCATCCTAGAAACTTGCAAAATAAAGTCGGACGGCTGCACTTCAAACCCCCTGTATAAAATAAGATGTACGAATTTAATAAATTTTAAATAGTAAACATGTAATAAATTTGATACTTACCCCGCACTCTTTAGAACTACCTCTGCCACCGGACGTAAATCCGGCGCTGTGCCACTGGCACCCGCACCAGCGGAAGGAGAAAGCTGAGATCTGCTAGAATATCTCCTGTGCATATCTATTACAAACATATCATTTCATTTAATGATAAAAATATCAGCCCATTATTACAAAATATGTTTGATTAATCAACATCACATAAAACTTGCACTAAAATGTCATAGATGAGACAAGATCTCCTGAGTATATATACATACATAATTTAAAAAAAACAATAAGACATAACTCACAACATAGTCATCATCATTGATAACAGCTGAAACTCAGAATATACATTATACAACAACTAATACAAAAATTCAAAATTTTCCGTCTTCGTCGTCTTCCGATTCAGTCTCGGTCTCGTACTCTATATCGTTCTCTTCTGTACTCTCAAATGCTTCTATTAAAACATTCGATTCATCATTAAAAAAACCCAAATCAATATCATCAGCTATTATTATTTCATCATTTGGCTCAAGATTTGTTTGATACGTTGCTTCTTCTGGAATATTAATTCCATCAAACGTAAATCTTGTCTTTGTTTTAAAAACAGCAGACTAATCTGCTTTATCTCTTTTTAAGGGTGGATACAGAGAAAAATAAACTTGTAATGCTTGATTGGCCAATACGAAAGGATCATATTTATAGTAATGTGAGGTGTGCTTTATTTTTATAAGTTTATAATCTTTGGGCACGTTGATTCCAGAACCAGGAATATTGCTAAACCAACTGCACTTGAATAAAAAAAATTTTCTACAGGTTGTACATAATATGTCAATTCTAAAACCTATGTTAAGACGCCGTAAAAATCTTTTATATGTTCATCTGGATCGTCACTGCCTTTGACAAATACACCACTGTTATATGTTAATTTTTCAGCACCATAATCCTTGGTGTTGAATTTAAATCCATTGATGAAGAATATTGGATAAGTCTTGACATTTCTTTTTGGTCCGAGTGCAAGTTGTTGTAATCCTTCATCAACGACACAGTTTCTTGGATCATAAACGTAGTTCGAAAACCATTTAAAAAATTTCTTACTGAGATCGCCAGATGAATGCTGTGATTCGTAAATACTGCGAATATATATGTACTATATGTTACATTAGGATTAATATGTAAGTATCATTGAATAAATATGAATTTATTATTACCTAACAAATGGTGCAACTTCAGCATAATTAAGAAGAACATATGTGGGTGCTACATGTTGATCTCTATCGTCTAACCATATTTCCACACATTTTCCAGCAGGTCGGTCATGTTGTCTAAAAATAGACAACATTGTTTGAGAATAATCTTCTTCAACGGCTTTATCATTACGAGGACCACTTATCAATGATAAGTTCACATGGTCACTGAAGTAATGAGAGAAAAAGAATGAAGCTTCTTCTTTAAGATATGATTTGCAAATTGAACCTTTAACTCGTGCTTTCTGTCTAATTTTTTCTTCAGATGATTCAAGTACCAATTACAAAATTAATTCAATTTAAATGCACTTACGTAAATCTGAATTTTAAACTAACAACAAATTTATACCTCTCAAATTGATATATCTATCCATATTGCACAGGACCTCGAAGAAGAACTTCGAATGGAAGATGAACAGGTAAATGCTCCATTACATTAAAGAAACCTGGCGGAAATATTTTCTCCAGTTTGCATAACAATATAGGGATTTCAACTTCAAGTTTACGTATACGGTCAAATTTTAACGTTGTCCAACAAAGTTATTTGTAAAACAGATTTAAATAGTTATAACACTCCACACTTTTATGGGCAACAGTTCTTTGAAAACCACTGGTAATAAATATTCCATCATAATATGACAATCGTGACTTTTCATCCTACTCAATTTATTGTTTTTAAAGTCAACACATCTACGGAGATTAGAAGACATCCCATCAGGGCATTTTAGTCCTTCCATCCACTTTAGCACGAGTTTTATTTGCTTGTTGTCTAGCTCATAGCATGCTTTGGATTTTTTATTGTCATTGGGCTTCATATGAAGTTCAGGACATTTACAAAAGTGTGCTATATCAAGTCTTGAATTCAGATCGTCCTTAGTTTTCCCTTTAACATTCATAATTGTATCAAACACGTTATCAAACACGTTTTTTTTCGTTGTGCATCACGTCAATATTATGTCAAAATAGATCTTTCCAATAAGGTAACTTCCAAAATATATTTTGTTTGCACAAATTATAAATGTCTGATTTACTTGGAATTTCAGTCTGTATTCCAGTTTCATGTATCTTCGGGTAGTCCTTTACAATTTCATATATTTCTTCGCTTGATCAAATCTTTGATGGTTGCATACTCTCTTTTCTATTAGCTTTAAAGGTTTTTTTTATCTTTTCTAAAAGTATGATTGAGATGGAGAAAACACTGATGACTATCAAACCAAGAAATTTTCCTTCCACACCGTAAAGAAAATGATCGTGTTTCTTCCATGTAATAAGGATAGGCTAGACGACCGGCCGTACTCCAACCTAAAAGCATCTCATATGTAGGACAATCACTAATAGTTCATAAAAAAGAAGCGAACATACGAAAATTCTTTTTTTGTGAAATGTCGTATGTTTCAACACCTTCAAGCCACAATGTTTTCAACTCTTCGATTAATGGTTATTGATAAACATCGATTCCATGTGTCGGATCATCAGGGCCAGGGATGACGATAGTGAGAAACATGTATGGAGTTTTCATACACATCAACGAAGGTAAATTATAAGGAGTAACGATAACAGGCCAAGATGAATATTTGCTACCAAACTGAGAAAATGACGAAAACTCATCCGTACATAAACCAAGTCTGACATTACGGCTCTCTGCAGCAAATGTGGGATATGTCTTATCGAAATGTTTCCATGCTTCTCCATCGGATGGATGTGTCAAAGTTCCCTCTGCCTGTCTTCTCACATTGTACCATCACATATGACATGTCGTGGTTGAAGACGCATATAACCTTTGAAGTCTAGGGGTAAATGATAAATAATGCATTCTCTTGTATGGAACTTTCTTTCCTTTCTTTTTTCTTGGTTTATAACTTTCCTCATTACATATTTTGCAGTTCCTAAGATTAATGTCATCTTTCCAATACAACATGCAACCTTTTATACATGTATCTATCTTTTGGTAAGGCAAACCGAAAGCCGTCATAAGTTTTTTTCACTTTATAATGACTGTCGTACATCAGATTATTGGATGGCATATGCCGTTTTGCAGCTTGTACAATTGTTGTAAATCCAGCTTCTATAAAATGTAACGACCCGTATTTTTACGGATCGAAAAGTTCGTTCAAATCTGGAATTTTCAACATTTTAGGTTGTTTCAGATTTGGGAAGAATTTTGGTTAAGTCCTAAGTCGTAGCCGACTTATGAGTTCTGGACGAGTTAGTGATGAGTCTGGGCGAGTTAAGGACTTAAGGGGTGAGTCGGCGACGACCTAAGGAGATAAGTCGTAGCTGGGCTAAGTTAGTAGGTCGAAGTTAAGTCGGCAAGTATTAAGTCGTAGGTTGTAAGTCGTTGCCGAGTTAAGGGATAGACAACCTAAGGAAGTGACCGACTTAAGTTATTGTAGACGACTTAAGGTTTTGAGTTAAGTGTTAAGTCGGCTAACGAGTTAAGGTAGTGGTCGACTTAAGACCTGGACGACTTAGGAGTTGAATCTTATCCTGATAGATCGGCAAAGCTGCTATGTTAAGTCGTAGGTAGGCTGCTGTGTTAAGTCGTGACCGAGTTAGAAGTTAGACAAGTGAGTTTTTGAGTCGGCAGTTGTTTAAGTCGTATGGGGTAAGTCGTAACCCAGTTACGTGTTAAGTCGTAAGTTTGTTAGGTCGCTGGGTTAGGCCAAAGTGTTAGGTCGTAGATGACTTAAAGAGTTAAGTCGTAAGTCGTTCTCCTTCGTAAGTCATAGGTCGGAGACCCAGTTAGGTCGTAACCTGGTTGAGTCGTGGCCGAGTTAAGGAGATAGCGTTGTCTTAAGTTGTAGGGACTTGGATCTGTTAAGTCGTATGTCGGCTGAGTGTTGAGTCGAGAATAGGGATAAGTCGGAGACGACTTATGGAGTTAGTCGAGTTACGACTTAGCGAATTTTCTGCCTATAAATAGAAGGGGGTTGGCTTCATTTTTGGGATCCGGATTTTGAAGCGACGAAGTGCTGCCATTTTGAGAGCTCGACTTCTACACTTCTTCACTTCTTTTCTCCACTCTAATCTAGTGCTTCCATCCATCCAAATCGAAGATCAAGATTGAAGATTCAAGAGCTTAGATTGAAGATCTTCATCTTTTCAAGAGAGATTTCTTCGTTTGAAGCGGATTCGTGATAGATCAAGCTTCATCCTTCGCTGTCCAGATCTGAAGCGTGTTGATTTGGGTTGGTTTAGGTGATTTGGTGAGTGGTGATTATCTCTCACACGGATCCAAAGGAGTATATCGGATTGTTGGCTCGATTTGGTGTTAAAATAGGGATTTCCATGCATTTTCTTCATCCAAAGTGTAGATCCATATAGATCCATTGTTCATGATGATGTTACATCCATTTTATCATATGTTAACCTATGCAAGTTCATTCATCAAGTTTGTAGAGATATAATCCATGTTTTCATGCTTATTGGACTTTCAACTCTTTAATTACGAAAATGCCATTATTGTTATAATTGTCTACTTAGATCATATTTGAATGCTTGATTGCTTGGATTGATGTTTGATTTGATTGCTTGTTATGAACTAGATGATTGATGATTAGATTTAGATCGAAGATGATTCAAAAGCTAAGGGAAAGGCTCTTGAATTGGAAAAGCTGCTCGTGGCATATGTAGCGGGATGATGAAGCTCTTATGCATAGATTTGATGATGTGATGATGAGATGAGGCTTTGCGAGGATGTAATGAAGCGAGGCAATCATGTGATGAAGACTTGGTCTAATCCAGACGGGATCATTCCAAGCATGTTGATAACTCGGTGATATGATTCGAGTTGAGGATAATGAATGGATATGAGAATAGTCGTCGAGGAGGATGACTAAGAGGCTTGGATAGCATCGTTGTTGAAGGTTCTAGCATGCTCTAAGCAAGAGTACGTTTGGGCAGATTCGATAGTCCCAACGGCCAACTGTTAATGGTCGAGTACTCTGGGCAGATTCGATAGTCCTAGGCACGGGCTGCGACGACGTGCGGGAGTTATGTCTAGAACCGGGGTTTCCATTAGCCCTTGACGGACGGCTGAAAGAATGTGCCGGTCATTCAATTAACGGTGATATCGAAGCAATGATAACAGTGATAGCCAGAGTCATGAATGTTTGGTTGTATCGTCATTCGGACTCAAGAGCGGTATTTTCTGGGTACTTATCTGATTTAGGCCTTGGTACTTGGAAAACATCGCCCTTGACTCGAGTCATAGTAGTTTTACTTTAAATTGTATGCTCTGCTATGTTTGCTTCTGCTTAGTGTGTGTCTGGGGGCTATCACTGTAAAATGAGGTTGGAGTGGGAGGGTTGTATTCCTATTCCTTTTCCTTTATGCTCTTTTGGTATGTTGTTAGTTAATTTACTGCTCACTAAGACTGTTGTCTGACTCAAGGCTTTATGTTTTAATTCTTATTGCCTTGGGTTTTTCGTCCATTTTGGGACGGGCAGACTAGGTAGCAGGTGACAGGTGCTGTTCTCTTCTCACGATGCTGATATCGAAGACGAGCTAGAGGGTTGCATATTATCTTCTTATATGTACTGTATATTCCACTGTTTTGTATTCTCTGAGAGACATGTAGTGAGGCTGGATGTATTGACTATGTGGATGCTTGTATTCAACTATTATAGAGTTTTATATGATGTCATTTTGTTCTGTAAAGCTTCACTATACATATGTTCTATTGTATTTTGTCCATGCGCTGTGAGTAATACGATAGATTCTGTTGTTTTAAATCTTACCTTGACAATCGTCCATGGTGGCCTGGCACACTTTATAGCGCTCTATCTCTAGATTCGGTGCAGGGGTCATGGGCGATCGTCACATTTGGTATCAGAGCATTGGTTAATCGATTTTACCCAACGCTCGCTGTCGTAACTACGTATGAGAGACGTAATTGTATTTTGATGGATGATTACTATATATAATATAGTAGTTTAGCAGTAAGTTAGTCCTTTATGCAGTTGTTTCTCTAGATGTTCTAATCATTCCTTTTTATAGATATTGAGAATGAGTCGAAGAGGGAGACCAGCTGCTAGGGAAGGCCGTGCTACTGAAGAGACTGCTGATTATGCAGCCATGTTCGAAGCTATGATGACTTCGATCATGAGAAGGATACCAGTTCCAGGGGCGGCAGTTGATGTTGGAGTTCAAGTCCAAACTCCGAAACCAGTGGATTTTGCTAAGCTGTGCAAGGATTATACTACTCTTGGAGGGAAGGTTTTCTTGGGAACAGAATCTACCATTGAGGTCCAGAGGTGGATAGATGCTTGTAGAAGGATCTTTGGTGATTTGGGAATTGATGATGCAACTAAGAGGAAGTTGGCATCGAGGCAGCTTCAAGGGAGAGCTTCTGATTGGTGGAACTCTATTACCATCACTACTCCGGAAGAAGAGATTACTTGGGAGTAATTCCAAGTCAGATTTGAAGCTAAGTTCATTTCTACAGCTCAGAAGTCTGTTCTGTTCAAGAAGTTTGTAGAGCTCAAGCAGGGTGGAAGATCTGTTCTTGAGTATGTTTCTGAGTTTGAAGCTTTGTCCAAGTATGCCCGGTCATATATTGAATCTGCTTATCAGAAGAATGAGAAGTTTGTGACCGGCTTGGATAGTTATCTTGGGAGACAGTTGGTGGATCATTTGGACGATTCATTTGAGAAGCTTGTGGAGAAAGCTCTTAGGCATGAGAGTCTGTTTCCTAAGGAAGGATCTGTTGTTGCTGTGACTAGGGAAGAGTCTAAACCCCAGCAGGGTGGAAACAAGAAGAGGAAGCAGCAGCAGCAGAAGGGTAAGGATGGCCAGAAGAAGCCGAAAGGCGAGGTGACTTGCTACAACTGTCAGCAGAAGGGCCATTTCTCGAAGGATTGTAAGAATCCTAAGGTGCCGATGAAGTGTCACAACTGTGACAAGCCGGGGCATTTCAGGAAGAATTGTCCAGAACCAAGGAAGGACAGGCAGATTGTGCAAGCCTATGCCTTAGGAGCTGTTCCGTCGTCTTCGAAAGCTCCTACTGCTGAAGAGAAAGGAAAGAGTGTGGTTGTTCAAGGTACTCTTTTCCTATGTGGTATTCCAGTTAGAGTTTTGTTTGATACTGGAGCATCGCATTCGTTTGTTTGTAATGAACTAGTAGGCCGGTTAGATTTGAAGCCGGATATTGTTGATAGGCCATTGGTTGTGACTAATCCAGTTGGGGGTTCGTCTTGTTTGTGTATGTTATGCCGTGGTCTAGTTGTATCGAGTCATGGTTGTTCTTTTGTTTGTGATTGTTTTGTTCTGAACTTTGCGGGGTTCGGAATTATCTTGGGTATGGACTGGCTTAGGAAGTATGCGGCTAAGGTTGATTGCGAAAGGTTGGAAGTGACAGTCGAGAATGTGGAGGGGCGAAAGATTGTGATACGATGTAAGCATGAGGAAGGCGTCTTCATGAGCTTCATGTATTCGCTAGTTGTTCCACGGGATGGACTGTCTTTAGTGCCAATCGCAAATGGATTCGAGGATGTCTTTGACGAAGTCAAAGGGTTGCCGCCGCATAGAGAGATCGAGTTTCGAATAGATCTAGTTGAAGGAGCCAGACCTGTTGTGATGCCTCTTAGGCGGATGGCGCCTAGGGAACAGCAGGAGTTGAGGGTGCAAGTTGATGACCTTTTACAGAAAGGATTCATTCGGCGTAGTGTGTCCGAGTGGAGTGCACCAGTTGTGTTTGCAACCAAGGCAGATGGGTCGTTGAGATTGTGTGTGGATTATCGTGAGCTGAATAAGGTGACAAAGAAGAACAAGTATCCATTGCCGAGAATAGATGACTTGTTTGATCAGCTTCACGAGGCTAAGGTGTTTTCTCAGATGGATTTGGCAACGGGATTTCACCAGTTGAGAGTGGCTAAGGATAGTGTGCCGAAGACTGCTTTTCGGACACCATCTGGTTTCTTTGAGTGGTTGGTAATGCCGTTTGGATTGACTAACGCGCCAGCATATTTTGTGGATCTTATGAATAGAGTGTTCAGAGATCAGTTGAACAAGTTCGTACTTGTGTTCGTGGATGATATTCTGATTTATTCCAGAACTGAAGAAGAGCACAAGACGCACTTGCGTATTGTTTTGGAAATCTTACGGAAACATCAGCTGAAGGCTAAGTTTTCGAAGTGTCACTTCTGGAAGAGTGAAGTGAGGTTCTTAGGCCATGTGATTTCTGGAAATGGAATAGCGGTTGATCCCGCTAAAGTGGCAGCAATCCAGGATTGGGTTAGACCTAAGAATGCATCTGATGTGAGAAGTTTTCTTGGATTAGCAGGATATTATCAACGATTTATCAAAGACTTCTCCAAGATAGCTGCACCGTTAACAGGATTGACGAAGAAGAACCAAGTGTTTAGTTGGGATGCTAAGTGTGAGCAAGCTTTCGGAATCCTGAAAGAGCGATTGACGAGTGCTCCTGTTTTGACTATTCCTAGTGGGAATGATGAGATGGTGGTTTACACCGACGCATGTGGTACTGGACTTGGAGCAGTGCTGATGCAGAAGTATAAAGTTGTTGCGTATGCCAGTCGACAACTGAAGCCGCATGAAAGGAATTACCCAACTCATGATTTGGAATTAGCGGCGATTGTATTTGCTCTGAAGATGTGGAGACATTATCTATTGGGAGTTCGATTCGAGTTGTTTACGGATCACAAGTCGCTGAAGTATCTTTTCTCCCAAAAGGATTTGAATCTTCGGCAGCAACGTTGGCTAGAGTTTTTAGCATCATATGATTTTGGTATAGCTTATACTCCGGGAAAAGGTAACGCGGTGGCAGATGCGTTAAGTCGAAGACATGCAGGATTGGGAGCCATGTTTTCAGAATGGAAGAGTCTCGAGTATTTAGCTGGATTTGACTTTAGGCCTAGATGTGAATTGGAACCTGAGATGTTGGCAAACTTATCGATAAGACCCACTCTTGTGGAAAGGATTGGCGAGGGCCAAAAGCGAGATGATAAGCTTGTCAAGATTATCCGTGATTTGGAATCTGGATTGGATCCAGAAAAGGATAAAGGATTCGAGGTCGATCGAGAGGGTTGGCTTCGAAAGCAAGGACGACTAGTTGTTCCCGATGTAGATGAATTGAGGAGTGAAGTTCTGAAGGAAAGTCATCACTCGAAGCTGACAATTCATCCAGGTGGAAATAAGATGTATCGGGATATGAAGAGAACCTACTACTGGGAAGGTATGAAGAAGGATGTTGGAAATTTTATTTCCAAATGTATGAACTGCCAGTTGGTAAAGGCTGAACAGAAGAAGCCAAGTGGATTGCTTCAACCATTAGAAGTTCCTACATGGAAATGGGAACAAGTGTCGATGGATTTTATCGATGGGTTACCTAGAACCAGAACGGGAAATGAAGGGATTTGGGTCATTGTGGATCGTCTGACTAAGAGTGCACGATTCATTCCTGTTCGATCGACTAGGACTGCATCAAAGTTGGCTGAGTTGTATGTTAAGTGGATAGTTCGTTTCCATGGTATTCCGAAGAGTATAGTGAGCGATCGAGACCCATTGTTCACTAGTGGATTTTGGAAGAGCTTCCAGGAAGTTTTGGGAACCGAGTTGTGTTTGAGTACAGCTTATCACCCTCAAACAGATGGTCAGACCGAGAGAGTCAACCGAGTTTTGGAAGATCTTCTTAGAGCTTGTGTTTTGGATTTCGGAGGATCGTGGGAAGATCACCTTCATTTGGTGGAGTTTGCGTACAACAACAGTTACCAGTCAAGCATTGGTATGGCACCGTATGAGGCGTTGTATGGAAGACCGTGTAACTCTCCGACATGTTGGTTGGAAACTGGAGAAAAGCTGATGCTTGGGCCAGAGATGATTCGACAGACTTCGGATTGCATAGAGATCATTCGGCAACGAATGAAGGCAGCCCAAGACCGTCAGAAGAGTTATGCCGATAAGCGTCGAAAGGATTTGGAATTCGACTTTGGAGATATGGTTTTTGTGAAGATTTCTCCACTGAAGAATGTTATTCGATTCGGGAAGAAAGGAAAATTGACTCCGAGATTTGTTGGACCATTCCCGATCATCGAGCGAATTGGAAAGCTCGCCTATAGGTTGGAGTTACCTGAGAAGATGTCGGGTGTGCACAATGTTTTTCATGTATCATATCTACGGAAGTATGTGCACGACTCGAATACAGTGGTTTCTACTGATAGTTGTGAAGACTTCGAAGTTGATCCAGTTGATAGAAGACCTCGTAAGCCGCTTCGTGTTGTTGAAACCGACACGAAACAGCTTAGGAGGAAGGTAGTTAAGTTGCTCAAGATACAATGGAGTGACGATGATAACGACTGTACGTGGGAGGAGGAAGAGAGGATGAAGGCAGCTCATCCTGAACTCTTCAAGGTATGGCCCTAAGGTGTCGTGTCATCTCGCGATATTGTAACTTGTCCTAATTTTAGAATTCTGTACGCTAAGTTAGAATTGGATGCATGGTCTGTTGATTGCTATGGATGGTAGGCGTACAGAACAGTTTTTGATTGCTTGGAATTTCGGGGGCGAAATTCCTAAGGGGGAGAGAATGTAACGACCCGTATTTTTACGGATCGAAAAGTTCGTTCAAATCTGGAATTTTCAACATTTTAGGTTGTTTCAGATTTGGGAAGAATTTTGGTTAAGTCCTAAGTCGTAGCCGACTTATGAGTTCTGGACGAGTTAGTGATGAGTCTGGGCGAGTTAAGGACTTAAGGGGTGAGTCGGCGACGACCTAAGGAGATAAGTCGTAGTTGGGCTAAGTTAGTAGGTCGAAGTTAACTCGGCAAGTATTAAGTCGTAGGTTGTAAGTCGTTGCCGAGTTAAGGGATAGACAACCTAAGGAAGTGGCCGACTTAAGTTATTGTAGACGACTTAAGGTTTTGAGTTAAGTGTTAAGTCGGCTGACGAGTTAAGGTAGTGGTCGACTTAAGACCTGGACGACTTAGGAGTTGAATCTTATCCTGATAGATCGGCAAAGCTGCTATGTTAAGTCGTAGGTAGGCTGCTGTGTTAAGTCGTGACCGAGTTAGAAGTTAGACAAGTGAGTTTTTGAGTCGGCAGTTGTTTAAGTCGTATGGGGTAAGTCGTAACCCAGTTACGTGTTAAGTCGTAAGTTTGTTAGGTCGCTGGGTTAGGCCAAAGTGTTAGGTCGTAGATGACTTAAAGAGTTAAGTCGTAAGTCGTTCTCCTTCGTAAGTCATAGGTCGGAGACCCAGTTAGGTCGTAACCTGGTTGAGTCGTGGCCGAGTTAAGGAGATAGCGTTGTCTTAAGTCGTAGGGACTTGGATCTGTTAAGTCGTATGTCGGCTGAGTGTTGAGTCGAGAATAGGGATAAGTCGGAGACGACTTATGGAGTTAGTCGAGTTACGACTTAGCGAATTTTCTGCCTATAAATAGAAGGGGGTTGGCTTCATTTTTGGGATCCGGATTTTGAAGCGACGAAGTGCTGCCATTTTGAGAGCTCGACTTCTACACTTCTTCACTTCTTTTCTCCACTCTAATCTAGTGCTTCCATCCATCCAAATCGAAGATCAAGATTGAAGATTCAAGAGCTTAGATTGAAGATCTTCATCTTTTCAAGAGAGATTTCTTCGTTTGAAGCGGATTCGTGATAGATCAAGCTTCATCCTTCGCTGTCCAGATCTGAAGCGTGTTGATTTGGGTTGGTTTAGGTGATTTGGTGAGTGGTGATTATCTCTCACACGGATCCAAAGGAGTATATCGGATTGTTGGCTCGATTTGGTGTTAAAATAGGGATTTCCATGCATTTTCTTCATCCAAAGTGTAGATCCATATAGATCCATTGTTCATGATGATGTTACATCCATTTTATCATATGTTAACCTATGCAAGTTCATTCATCAAGTTTGTAGAGATATAATCCATGTTTTCATGCTTATTGGACTTTCAACTCTTTAATTACGAAAATGCCATTATTGTTATAATTGTCTACTTAGATCATATTTGAATGCTTGATTGCTTGGATTGATGTTTGATTTGATTGCTTGTTATGAACTAGATGATTGATGATTAGATTTAGATCGAAGATGATTCAAAAGCTAAGGGAAAGGCTCTTGAATTGGAAAAGCTGCTCGTGGCATATGTAGCGGGATGATGAAGCTCTTATGCATAGATTTGATGATGTGATGATGAGATGAGGCTTTGCGAGGATGTAATGAAGCGAGGCAATCATGTGATGAAGACTTGGTCTAATCCAGACGGGATCATTCCAAGCATGTTGATAACTCGGTGATATGATTCGAGTTGAGGATAATGAATGGATATGAGAATAGTCGTCGAGGAGGATGACTAGGAGGCTTGGATAGCATCGTTGTTGAAGGTTCTAGCATGCTCTAAGCAAGAGTACGTTTGGGCAGATTCGATAGTCCCAACGGCCAACTGTTAATGGTCGAGTACTCTGGGCAGATTCGATAGTCCTAGGCACGGGCTGCGACGACGTGCGGGAGTTATGTCTAGAACCGGGGTTTCCATTAGCCCTTGACGGACGGCTGAAAGAATGTGCCGGTCATTCAATTAACGGTGATATCGAAGCAATGATAACAGTGATAGCCAGAGTCATGAATGTTTGGTTGTATCGTCATTCGGACTCAAGAGCGGTATTTTCTGGGTACTTATCTGATTTAGGCCTTGGTACTTGGAAAACATCGCCCTTGACTCGAGTGATAGTAGTTTTACTTTAAATTGTATGCTCTGCTATGTTCGCTTCTGCTTAGTGTGTGTCTGGGGGCTATCACTGTAGAATGAGGTTGGAGTGGGAGGGTTGTATTCCTATTCCTTTTCCTTTATGCTCTTTTGGTATGTTGTTAGTTAATTTACTGCTCACTAAGACTGTTGTCTGACTCAAGGCTTTATGTTTTAATTCTTATTGCCTTGGGCTGTTCGTCCATTTTGGGACGGGCAGACTAGGTAGCAGGTGACAGGTGCTGTTCTCTTCTCACGATGCTGATATCGAAGACGAGCTAGAGGGTTGCATATTATCTTCTTATATGTACTGTATATTCCGTTGTTTTGTATTCTCTGAGAGACATGTAGTGAGGCTGGATGTATTGACTATGTGGATGCTTGTATTCAACTATTATGGGGTTTTATATGATGTCATTTTGTTCTGTAAAGCTTCACTATACATATGTTCTATTGTATTTTGTCCATGCGCTGTGAGTAATACGATAGATTCTGTTGTTTTAAATCTTACCTTGACAATCGTCCATGGTCGCCTGGCACACTTTACAGCGCTCTATCTCTAGATTCGGTGCAGGGGTCATGGGCGGTCGTCACATAAAAAGTTGAATTTTGATTTCATAGTGATGTATTCAGTGGTTATTGATAATTCGGTTTCACTTTTACAACCATCCCACAACGGTCTCTTAGTGGCATCCAATAAATCATAAAAAAAATTTGCTACCACATTCGGCCCTTCTTCGACATTGATGTCTTCGTCATCAACTTGAACGGTAGGGAACATTGATCGTACTGCATCTTCCACTATACCTTCTATTGGATTCGTCATAACAACATCGACCTCTGGCGTAACAGGATCTGTTGTAGGTACAACAATTTCTCCATGACGATCCCATAAATAATAATTTGACACAAATCTAGATTTATACAAATGTACTTTAACTGTATCTGGGTTCCAATGCTTCAAATGTTGACACTTACTATAAGGGCAACGAAGTTCTTCGTTATTTCAATTATTAGATATTGCGAATCTAATAAATTTGTGTACACCATTGTAGAAATGTTCTTTCACCGAGCCTTTCATTCCAGTTCCGACTTCATACATCCAAGTACGGTCGACAAAATAATCGAACATTGTTCCTAATTTTAAAAAAATAGGTTAGTAATTTCGACAGCACTTCACTTCTATTCTATGCACAATTTCTCAACCAAGTGATATATTGTTGTTGTTTTATTTTCTAAAATAAAGTAAAGTCTTTTAGGACTAAAGGCTTCACACACCACACTTTTGTCTAATTTCGACAGCACGTCACTTCACTTCTCTTCTACGCATAACTTTACAGCCAGGGGGAGTATTTTATTTGTTGTATTTTCTAAAATAAAGTAAAGCCTTTTAGGAGTAAAGGCTTCACGCACCAAACTTCTGTCTAATTTCGACAGCACTTCACTTCACTTCTCTTATACGCATAACTTTGCATCCAAGAGGAGTAATTTTGTTGTTGTATTTTCTAAAATAAATTAAAACATTTTGGGACTAAATGCTTTGATTTGTGGTTGTTGTATTTGTTATAATAATACTTAATGCTTATTTTCAAATCAATATTATATTCATTTCAATTTTTTTTGATAATCGATTTTAGTACAATATTTGTTCTTGTATATAAATTTCATAGCTTTTTAGAAAATCGATTTGAGTACATTATTTGTTGTTGTTATATTCATTTGTTAACTTATTGGAAAATCGATTTCCATAGCATATTTCTTGTTGTTATGTTCGTTTCTTAAGTTTAAAGAAAATCGATTTGAGTACAATATTCGTTATTGTCATATTCATTTCTTAACTTTTTTGAAAATCGATTTGAGTATAATATTTGTTGTTGTCATATTTATTTCTTTATTTTTTTTAAAAATCGATTTCAGTAGAATATTTGTTGTTGTTATATTCGTTACTTAACATTTTACAAAATCAATTTTATTACAATATTTGTTGTTGTTATCTTCATTTCTTAACTTTTTACAAAATCGATTTAAGTATAATATTTCTTAACTTTTTGTTAACTAAATTATACGCTTTATAACGTATTTTCAAACCTTTTTAACTAATAAAATTTTAATTTACAGATTTTGTAAGCTAAAATTAGAAGTTAGCACTAATAATAACAAATTAAAATAAATTAATTCTATATTAAGCACCAACAATTATAATTAACACACACTAATTAATTAAAGAATATTACTTATTTTTAACCGTACCTACTTAGAAGCATATTAATCAATAATTATACACTAATTTTCACGTAAACTATAACAAACATCGTTTTCCACTATAATAAACATTCGCGTAAACTTATCAATAAGCATATTAATCAATAATACTAATTTTTGAATTTTAAATCAACCCTAATTTTTAATTACAAATTAAACAATCAAACCACTTACTAACCTCCTCAAATCAACTAACACATTATTATCATCAACTGATACACAATAATCATCAATTTCAAATCAATAATCAACTAATTTTCTAAATTAGGGTTTTAATTTTATCTCCAAATCAACTAATAAACTATATCATCATCTAATACCAATTAATCTAACCTATTCAAACAAAAAAAACTAATTTTTTTATAAATAGGGTTTAAAGTAATATACCTTAAAAAATGGGGATAACGAGAAGAAAGAAGGAGGGCGTAGCGGGAATAGGTCGTCGGTGTCGGTTGGAGGCGGTTGTTGGCTGCTGGAGGCGAAATTGAGAAGAGGAAGAAAGAAAAATGGGGTGGAGGGAATAATGCTAAAACGTCTCGGCTTCGCGGGTCATATTCAGGTAGGCAACGACTTACGACGGCCGCGTTTTTTAGCCGATGCAAACCGTCGTCACGAGCCGTCGCCAAATGAAGCTGTTCGAAAAGTAAACAGTTCTTATCATCAAGTAAGAACTAGTGTTTAAGCCGTGCGTTGCACACTGTAATGTTGTTAAAAAATAGTATTTATATTTTAATTATTGCTAATATATATATTTTTTGGCAAGGCTATCTGACTTTATATTGGATCGTGCCACTTATATTAAAGAAATTAAAATAGATGTTCAGCACATGCACAGAACAACTATAGATGGTTTTTATAGTGGACCGACCACTTTTACACATGATGTTGCACTAGGTAATCACAAGAACCATATCACAAAAGACACTATGCACACAACAGATAAAAAAAATATGACAACCACTTTGACAAAACAAGTTGTGACCTCACAATACAACTCAAACGACCATACTAACAATAACTAAAGCTCCCCAACAGAAGCAATTTTGACATAGACACCTAACTTAAATCAGAAACTAGAGATCAAAGAGCAGCACAAGCAAGCAACTCCAAGACGCATAACCAAGTTCCAACAACACAGATAACAAAAGCCACAAAAATTACCGAACCAATGACTTTCCACCAAAGCAAACAACAACAGAAACCAGAAGGCTGCTAGAAAAGCCAAGATTACTTGAAAACTAGCCAAAACGAGATCCATATGAAAACCAAGGAAATGCAGAAACCAAAGCCACATCCAATAACTTATCCATGAGGCTTGACATTCAACATCAATGAACGAACACTTCATGTTGCCAAGGCAATCCCAAAAGCATTGAATTGAAGGGAATGGGGAAAACAAAGTTTGGACTTGGTTGCACACAAAATCGACGACATACAGAAATGGGAAAAAAACCAAGCACCAAAAACGCAATATATGATAAATCTATAGTGATACAATATATTTTATTATGCAATATATGATATGATAAATCTATAGTGATATGTTGATCATAAATTAAAATGACATGCGATGCTTGTATGTAAGATTGAGGATTCAATCCTCGATAACTACATATCTTTATAAAAATTAATGTCCCAACTCAAAAAAAAGATTATAAATTAAAAAAATTAATATTGTATATGTTAAATAATTTATGTTTTTTCTTGATGACATAAATAATTTATATAATGTGATATATATTTTTATATGTATGAGTGAGTAAGTAAATTTATCATTTTATTAATATAATTGTTGTTTATATATTGCATTGTCATCTTTTTTAAAAGGTTTATAAATAGATTAATGAACATTAAATAATTGAATTTATTTAAATAATAATGATCAACGCAACTAATTAAATACAAGGAGTTAAGTGTAAAAAAGTTGAAGAAAATTAAGAAGAGCTTTGTACATATTTGTAATTGAGAAGAGCATCGGTCTTATGGTTAGATTATCTACATGTGAACTTTTATTCATATTTAGTTTTCATTTTTAAATAATTTTATCCTTGTAATTAACCGTAGATTTCATAATGTTATAGAAGGGTCATGCTTACAACATTGATAATTGCAAAATAAAGTTATATAACATTTAATTGAGTTCTGAGTTAGGTATGGTTTGATAACATGTTGAAAGTAAGGATGTTTATATAATCTAATATTGGTGTACTATGTGTGTTCACATCGTAATGATATAAAATAAATTACCTTTTAAAGGTTGTTCAAAATGAAATTATGTTATGTAATGTAAGATAATATTTTGAGATAAACGAATTAGAAATTAAAAGAGTTATTATTATTTATGCATACATTTCATGCTACGTGATTTAAATATCTTTATATATTTGAATAAAGAAGAAATAATTTTATCATTTTTTCCCATATATATAAATATTGAAATTCTCATATTTGTATGATTTATTAGATGGATTAATAGATATTATTTAATCATATTTATTTAAATAGTTTAAATTTACGATTCCACAATTAGTTAAATATATGGACTTGAATGTAAAATGTTAAAAGATAATTGAGAAGAGTTTCAACATAATTGTAAAAAAATTAAAATTTAGGTATTTGAAGTTAATAGAATTTTACGTTGCAATGTATAATAAATTCATTTATTAAATAAATTATAAAATAATTTTATTATTGTCATTAATGTATATAAATTATGTTATACGATTTATATATATTTGCATCTAAATGATTTTTTAACCAATTTGTTGATGCAGCTGTAGTATACATATTGAAACTTTCATCTTTTAGGTTTACTAATAAATATTAGTTGACTAAGCTTAACAATTAGTTTAAATTTTGGATTATGTAATTAATTTAAATGTATGGACTTTAATGTAAATTATGTGAGATAACCGTGAAAGATTTGTAAATAATTGTATGTTTAAAAAAAATTAGGTATCTGAACGTAAAATAGTATGAGAAGTTTAGTAGAATAATAGTAAAGTGGTAAATCATAGGATTTTAAAAATAGAACACCTAGACTTGGAGAGAATAAAGGAGAATAGAGATGACTTTTATATTTAATGAGAGAGCTTCAAGTTTTTTGCTTTACTATTGTTTAATAGATTAATAGATTTCTGTTAAAATTTCATTATGCAAACATGTAAATAGGTAGCATTATGCAACAAACACTAGGATTTGAATGGTCTGTAAGATGTGTGGAATTACTTTTCTGTATCGTAGAGTTAAGGTATAAATTGCTAGTCAGATAAATAGAAACGGATACAAAGAAGATTACATCTTGAAGAGGTAAATAATGTGTTGAACGTGTTTATCTATAGTTCGAAACATTAGATTCTAAAGACATAAAGTATACTATTAAAATCTTAGATCTTGATAAAGCATCGTTTCAAGTTATATATATATATATATATATAAATATATATATATCTGTGTGTGTGTGTGTGTGTTCCATATATGAGGGAAATAGCCACAAGGGCAAACTTTGAAAAAAAAATTGGCTGAAGGACACCAAGTTTCTTTTTTGGGCTAAATGACAAACTTTGAAAGAAAATTAGACTTAAGGACAATGCTAGTTAAAACTAGCATTATATTCAGTTTTTACACTATACAAAATGCTAGTTATAACTAGCATTATATTCAGTTTTACACTGTACAAAATGCTAACTTTATTATTGTACTATAGCCTAATTTCTTTTTCAAAGTTTGTTCTTTAGCCTAAAATGAAACTTGCTGTCCTTCAACCTAATATTTTTTCAAAGTTTGTCCTTGTGCCTATTTTTCATATATTGAAATTGATGCCACTTAAGTATGTTTATAATTGGATTAATGATTGGTTGTTTGGAGTTGAAATGTGTGACGCCCCACCTCTATACTCACACTAGCCAAGGACACTTTGGGGTAATGCCGTCGACTAGAATGAAGAATAAGGCTTTTGAGGAGCAACCATCTGTGTAATTGATTTGAGCGAGAACCGATACGTCAGATAGTATATCATGCATTTCATTTCAAGAGGAAATCTGAGATATCCAATCCAAACTCAAATCTACTACACAATGGCTAAGTGGCCTTCAGAATCAATATAAAATAAACATAACATAAAATCAGTCACTGATATTCATATCACTAAGGCGAAAATAGATATGAATACAACACATAGAAGTGAACATCATAGTAGTGGTCATACAAGATCCACTACATGCCAAAAGAATAGGTACATGTACTACACAAAAGAATAAGTATACATCAAAGTGTCTCTATCTCGTATACATGAAAGACAACACTACTAAGCTAAAGTAGTTAGCCAAAAGTCAGAAGCTAATCCATGCTAAGAAGTCAAGTGGAAGCACCTGAAACACCTCGGTCTGACCCGAGTATTATTTAAGAAGAAAAATAATAAACGGATCGGTCTAGCTATAATTATCATGTAAGATGAGATAGAATAAGAGATATAACAAATATATATATGATAACGGTAAAAATCATATAATATCTCAAGTTTTCTCAAATACCCAAAAAGAATATCATATACTTTATTTTTATTCACGAAATCACAAATATTAATAGAGCTTATCAATGTAAATCACAAAAATTGGTGAAACACAAATTCTAGAAATCAATAACTAGAAATCAAGAAAACACAAAGAGGGAGGCCTATCACAAACGGGAGCATGAAAACTCACCAACATATGTATCACAAACGGGACGCTATCCCATGGGTCGCTAACCCATAAAAATACGGGGTACAGTTCCCCCTTGAGGACGAATGAGCCGAACATCGACGCACCTAAAAAGATACGCCACATGCACAGACTCATTGAGCCGATTGCTCCATGAACGGTCAAAAGACCATGGGTTGCTACCCCCACCAAATTGAGCCAAAGCTCCACAGAATGAGGTTTAGTCCACACGCGGACAAAGAGACATCGCATATCGCTAGTCTAAATCACAAAATGATCATCATTGATCAATAAGTGTAAATTACACTAAGCTAGTAAATAAATGAGTTAGGCTTCATGTCCTATAACCACTGGCTAACTTAAATATTTACGAACAAATTGTAGACTTCCACTTGAAAATTGTCACGAGATTTCAATCGAACAAGTCCAAGAATTAACCGATAAAGTAAACGCCAGCGTTTCATACCACTTGTTTTGCTAAGTCGTTTAATTGGATTTCTCATACGAATTAGGTAAAGGTTTGTATATACTAATAGATTGGAAAACGGTTTTAAAAAGAGTTTTGTATTAAAATAGTGTTGAAATCGTTTTTGTGAAAGAGTTTTAGTATTTACTACTAGTATAAAAACCTTTGTAATTTTAAAGTGACAAATCATAGAAATGATTGTAAAAACAATCTATTACCAAAATTCACATTTTAATAACGTGAATCAAAACCATGGAAATCGGTATCAAATCCATCCAATGGAAACACCAGAAATCTAGAAAAGAAGTCATCAAAATCGGTATTGATTGACAATAGCTATTCTTGATCGTCAAAGAGCGATAAAAATTGGAAATCCACTCAAAAATAGGCAAATAGGCAAAATCTAACAGGACCAGACGTCTGACCCTAGGCTTTGGAATTTTATTTTTTGTTTTTTATAATTTTTTTTAGAAGCCTCTACCAGACGTTTGGTAGCTTCAACCAGACGTCTGGTTGCTTGAGCTAGGCAGAAATTTGCCTAGGCCATTGATGGCCAAATCAACTCGGAAGCGATCGAACGAGCGATGGAGGCTAGGGATTTATGCCAAGTGACAACCCAACCCTATAGGCTCTTCGATACACCCCAAATAACATGTCCAAACATCCATAGTAGGATTTTCATAAATTTTGACTTCAAAACCAAAATTGGAAAATTCACCAAACCAATTCAAATCAAAAGCAATTGAACATGAAATAGATGTTAGGAATTCATACCTACCAACAATGAAAGCTATAAACATAGATGTGAGTTCAAGAACTTACCTTTAAATTCAAAAACAAGAAATGAGAAGCCCTAAAACAAGCTTAGACCAATTCCTCTTCACTACACCTCTAGAAGCTCCAACCTAACATTACATGCAAAGATTTCCTAAGTTAGGTTATAGAAAATTATGAAAATTGGAGAGAGATTGAGATGGAGAAGATGAAGAAGATGCTTACCTAAGCTTCTCCTTGATTTTAGAACTTGAATTTGAATTTCTAAGAAAACTAGGGCTTAGGAATTTAGTTTCCTCTTCCTACCATTTTTCCTAGGGAGTGAGTGTATTAGGAAATTAGAAATGGAATGAATGAAGAGGAGTGGAGTGGGAGGTATTTGGTAGAAGGTTTGGGTTCTTTTATTGGGTTAATGGGCTAGAACACAACCCAAAGTCCAAATGAAAATACCAAAATCCTAATCAACTCCAAACATAGCAATGTTTATACTCAAACATGTTGTAGACGCCATTTTGAACTCAATGAAAGTGGTCTCAAGTCCGGATTCGACTGTTTACAAAAAGTCACATTTCGGAATTTAATCCAACTAATGATGTTATATTTAGATAAACATTTAAATATTTAAGCGTAAAATATGCGGATTGTTACAGACTTCCCTCCTTAAAGAAATTGCGTCCTCATGATATTTAAGAAGAAAATAAAGAGTAACAACCACTCTAAGGTATAATAACACAAAAGAAAAAAAACTGAAATGAGAAGTTCACCTTAAGGAGCACGGGAGGGTAAATCCGAATGTGTTCGCTCGATGAATTCTCTGGATTCCCAAGAACAATCCTTAGGATTTGCAGACCATTGGACTTTCACAAGCGGAACATCTTTATTACGAAGGTGTTTAATCTCTATAGCAATCATACGAATTGGATGTTGCTCATAAGTCAAATTAGGTGAAACCTCAATTTCTTCAATAACACTAGGCTCAAGAATAGAGTCGGAATCTCTAAGGCATTTCCGTAGTTGAGAGACGTGAAATACGTCATGAATATCAAAAAATTAAGCGGTAACGAAAGACGATAAGCCACAGAACTAATGCGTTCGGTGATGGAAAATGGACCAATATATCGAGGTGCTAACTTTCCCGATCGACTGAAACGCACAACACCCTTCATAAGTGAAACACGAATGAATACCAAATCTCCCAAAGAAAATTCCAAATTCTTTCTTCGGTTATCGGTATAGGATTTTTGTCTACTTTGAGCTTCTTTCATCCTATGGCGAATAAGGTCAATCTTTTCTGTGACATCACGAATAAAATCAGGACCTAAAACCAGCTTCTCACCGACTTCAAGCCAACACGATGGAGATCAGCATGGCCGTCCGTAGAGTGCCTCAAAAGGTGCCATACCAATACTAGATTGGAAGCTATTATTGTAAGAAAACTCAACAAGAGAAATATGATCTTCCCAACTTCCACCAAAATCAAGAACACATGCAGGAAGGAGATCTTCAAGAGTTTGACTCACACACTCGGTTTGTCCATCGGACTGAGGATGATAAGCGGTGCTAAAATTATGCTTCGTTCCCAAAGCTTTTTGAAGACCCTTCCAAAATCCACTAGTAAATAATGGATCACGATCACTAACAATAGAAGTAGGAACTCCATGCAATTTAACAATTTCTTTAACATGGAGTTTAGCCAAAAGAGGTACAGTCCGGTTGGACCGAATGAGAATAAAATGGGTGGATTTTGTAAGTCTATCTACAATCACTCATAAACTATCATGACCCGAACTAGAACGGGGAGGAACGTCAATAAAGTCCATGGAAACCTTATCCCACTTCCAAACGGGAATGTCCAAAGGTTGCAATAAACCACCAGGCCTTTGATGCTCAGCCTTTATGAGTTGGCAAGTCATGCAACGCTTAATAAAGTTAGCGATATCATATTTCATTCCATCCCAATAATAAATTCGTTTCATGTCTGCATACATTTTAATACTACCGGGATGAATGGTAAATTTAGAACGATGAGAATCTTCTAAAATGCCTTTACGAAGATCAATAATATTTGGCACAATAAGTCTACCAAATTTTCGAATGCCTCCACGAGCATCGATTTCAAAGCCTTTCAAACAATCAATATTTCTATCCCTACAACTTTGGCTAAGTTGAGCCAATTCGGGATCAGGCTTTTGAGCTTCAAGAATGCGGTCTAAAAGAGATGGATGAGCCTCAAGGCTACATAAAACAAGAGATGAACATGAATTGAATTCACGATCTTGAATCTCACAAGTGGACAAAGTCTCGAGATTATTCCATTCGGGTACCATCATGGAAACAACCATTTGTTGCTTACGACTAAGGGTATCGGCAACACGATTTCCCTTTCTGGGATTATAAAGAATATTAAGAACATAAGATGCAAGGAATTTGAGCCAACGTTGTTGATGCAAATTAAGTTCCTTTTGAGAGAATAAATACTTTAAAGATTTATGATCGGTGTAGAGAACAAATTTCTCTCCCAATAGATAATGACGCCAAATTCTAAGGGCAAAAACAATGGCTGCGAGCTCTAAATCATGAGTGGCATATCTAGTCTCGACAGGCTTTAATTGTCTAGAAGCATAAGCGATATCACGTTCCCTTTGCATGAGAACGACACCCAAACCAATATGACTAGCATCGATATAAACAGTGAAGTCTTGGTTCCCTTCGGGAATCACAAGAATAGGAGCATCGGAAAGGAGTTCTTTTAATTTCTAAAAAGCAACTTCATATTTGTCTGACCAAATGTACTTAACTCCCTTCTTTGTCAAACTAGTAAGAGGTATGGAAATTTTAGAAAAGTCTTTTATGAACCAACGGTAATAGCCCACGAATCCAAGAAAGCTACGAATTTTCGTCACACTCTCCGGTCTCTTCCAATTTTGAATCGCCTCAATCTTTGAAGGATCCATGGAAATTCTAGATTCAGAAATAATATGTCCTAAAAATTTCACACGGGATTGCCAAAAGTGGCACTTAGAAATTTTTGCTTTCAATTGATTGCTCCTAAGGGTTTCCAACACAATTCGAAGATGTTTTTCATTCTCTTCCTTGGTTTTAGAATAAACAAGAATATCATCTATAAAGATGAGAACAAATCGATCGAGGAAGTCTTTGAAAACTCAATTCATAAGGTCAACAAAATAGGTTGGAGCATTTGTTAAACCAAATGGCATAACAAGCCATTCATAAGATCCATAACGAGTACAGAATGATGTCAAAGGAATACTATCCTCTGCAATTCGAAGTTGATGGAAACCGGTTGCTAAGTCTAACTGTGAAAAGACTCTAGCACCACTAAGTTGATCAAATAGATCATCAATCCGAGGTAAGGGATATTTATTCTTGATGGTGAGATCATTAAGCTTGCGGTAGTCAACGCAAAGCCTAAGTGTACCATCAGATTTCTTCACAAAGATAGCTGAAGCTCCCCAAGGAGAGGAACTAGATCAAATAAACTGTTTCGCTTCCAATTTGGATAATTGTTTACGCATCTCCTCATTTTCCTTATTGGATATACGATAGATGAGTAATAGGTAGAGCTCCAGGAATTAGATTAATTCTGAACTCAATTGCTCGCTTAGGTGGTAATCCTAAAACGGGCTCAAATATATCGGGAAATTCACGAACAACGTGAATGAGGGAAATGACATCTTCCTCATCATCATTATCATCATCATGTGGATTTAGAGAATATAAGGATGCCCTGAATTGGAATCTAAATCTTTAAGAACAATAGAAATATGCTTAACAGGTTGGGGATGTCGAAGATGGATAGTCCTCTCGGGACATAGGATGTGGGCTTCATAACAATTAAGCCAATCCATTCCCAAAATTATTCTGAAACCTAAGTAACGCATAACATGCAAATCGGCATGGAAAGCATAATCACATAGAATAATTTCAACATCCTTACAAAATAAACTGAGTGTTGTAGATCCACTAACCGGATTCGCAATTCTTAATGAAGTCATCAAGCCCATAACATTTAAAGACAAAGTATCAACAAGTTCTTTTGATATAAAAGAGTGAGATGCACTCGTATCAAAAAGAATTCGAATAGGATGATCATGAAACATAATAATGCTATCAAGGACAGAATGAGAAATACCTTGACCAAGAGAAGTGTTACTAGGGGCTTGCATAACATTCAACATTCCCTCTTTCTTGCTTTGAAGTTTGGGACATGAAGATATAGGATGACCCAAACTTTTGCAATAGCGACAAGTAAGGGACCTTGGACACTTATTTGCGTAGTGGTCCTTAGATCCACAATTGTAGCATTCTCCACGATTAGGGGTAGGAGTCTTTGCTACCGAAGTTGCTTGCTTTCCTTTCTTGTTAAGATTAGGTTTGAACATATTATCAGGATGCCTCTTCTTGTTGTTATTGAGGTTCTTTTTTGCACCCCCAACATCACCATCACTTTCTTTATCGGCCTCTTCAAGTCGAAGAGCGATATCTACAAGCTGATCGAAAGGTACTTCTAGTTTCAAAAGTAAAGCCTTTTTGAGGTTCTTATTCAAACCATAGATAAACCTTTGATTCTTCTTCAAAGAGGTATTAATATACTCGACTCCATATTTAGAGAGGGATTCAAAAGGTGAAACTTAGTTTGTCACAGAAGATTCACCTTGAACAAGGTCAATAAAGCATCGAGCTAAAGTTACTTTTTCTGCTTTGGGCACAAACTGTAACTCGAACCTTTCCCGGAATTGCTACCAAGTAAGATCTGCTTCGACAATTTCCGAAATCAAAAGCTTATACCAATCTAATGCTCTCTCCTGGAGCATGCTAGAAGTCACTTGGACTCGATGTAGATCCACAAGATTCATGCGAGAAAAGATGCAGTCGCATGTTCTAAGCCAAGCTTGGACTTCCACACTTTCGGATCCTTTGAATGGCTTTCCACCTAAATTGGTGTAATCACTACACAAGCGTGCAAACCCAGATTTAGAATGAGCAGGCTCAGGAATGGATCCGGCAACTTGGGCATTCTTTACAAGATCCAAAAGTTATTGAGCAGATATGGATACACCATCCTAAGGAGAACCACTAGATTGACCAGTGCTAGGACGACCAAGTCTAACCATTTCTCTTCTTTAAGAAAGAAAGAAGAGGAAAAATATTATTCTCAGAATGAATATCAAACAAACTTGATTGATAAAACAAGGCATCATAAAATAAAATAGGATAGAACGGGTCCTAAGGCTCGAACTAAATCCTAAGGCACGATTCCTAAGAGAGACTTAGGACAATGATCCTTGATAGATTATTCTATATTGTTCCGAAGTTTGGCTCTGATACCATGCTGTGACGCCCCACCTCTATACTCACACTAGCCAAGGACACTACATGATAATGTCGTCGACTAGCACGAAGAATAAGGCTTTTGAGGAGCGACCATCTGTGTAATTGATTTGAGCGAGAACCGATACGTCAGATAGTATATCATGCATTTCATTTCAAGAGGAAATCTGACATATCCAATCCAAACTCAAATCTATTACGCAGTGGCTAAGTGACCTTTGGAACCAAAATAAAATAAACATAACATAAAATCAGTCATAAATATTCATATCACTAAGGCGGAAACAGATATGAATACAACACATAGAAGTGAACATCATAGTAGTGGTCATACAAGATCCACTACATGCCCAAAGAATAGGTACATGTACTACACAAAAGAATAAGTATACATCAAAGAGTCTCTATCTCGTATACAGGAAAGACAAAAACTACTAAGCTAAAGTAGTTAGCCAAAAGTCAGAAGCTAATCCCTGCTAAGAAGTCAAGTGGAAGCACCTAAAACACCTCGGTCTGACCCGAGTATTATTTAAGAAGAAAATAAACGGATCGGTCTAGCTATAATTATCATGTAAGATGAGATAGAATAAGAGATATAACAAATATATATGCTAACAGTAAAAATCATATCTTAAGTTTTCTCAAATACCCAAAAAGAATGTCATATTCTTTATTTTTATTCAGTAAATCACAAATATTGATAGAGCTTATCAATGCAAATCATAAAAATTGGTGAAACACAAATTCTAGAAATCAATAATTAGAAATCCAGAAAACACAAAGGGGGAGGCCTATCACAAACGGGAGCATGAAAACTCACCAACATGTGTATCACAAACGAGACGCTATCCCATGGGTCGCTAACCCATAAAAATACGGGGTACAGTCCCCCCTTGAGGACGAATGAGCCGAACATCAACGAACCTAAAAAGATACGCCCCATGCATAGACTCATTGAGCCGATTGCTCCACGAACGGTCAAAAGACCATAGGTCGCTACCCCACCAAATTGAGCCGAAGCACCACAAAATGGGGTTTAGTCCCCACGCGGACAAAGAGACATCGCATGCTAATCTAAATCACAAAATGATCATCATTGATCAATAAGTGTAAATTACACTAAGCTAGTAAATAAATGACTTAGGCTTCATGTCCTATAACCATTGGATTAACTTAAATATTTACGAACAAATTGTAGACTTCCACTCGAAAATTGTCATGAGATTTCAATCGAACAAGTCCAAGAATCAACCGACAAAGTAAACGCAATCGTTTTATACCACTTGTTTTGCTAAGTCATTTAATTGGATTTCTCATACGAATGAGGTAATGGTTTGTATATATTAATAGATTGGAAAACGGTTTTAAAAAGAGTTTTGTATTAAAAATAGTGTTGAAATCGTTTTTGTGAAAGAGTTTTAGTATTTACTACTAGTATAAAAACCTTTGTAATTTTAAAGTGACAAATCATAGAATGATTGTAAAAACAATCTATCACCAAAATCCACATTTTAAATAACATGAATCAAAACTATGGAAATCGATATCAAATCCATCCAATGGAAACACCAAAAATCCATAAAAGAAGTCATCAAAGTCGGTATTGATTGACAATAGCTATTCTTGATCGTCAAAGATCGATAAAAATTGGAAATCCACTCAGAAAATAGGCAAATAGGCAAAATTTAACAGGACCAGACGTCTGGTGGGTTTAACCAGATGTTTGACCCTAGGCTCTGGAATTTTATTTTTTTGTTTTTTATATTTTTTTTTCAGAAGCCCCTACCAGACGTCTGGTAGGTTCAACCAGACGTATGGTTGCCTGAGCTGGGTAGAAATTTGCCTAGGACATTAATGGCCAAATCAACTCGGAAGCGATCGAACGAGCGATGGAGGCTAGGGATTTATGCCAAGCGACAACCCAGCCCTATATGCTCTTCGATACACCCTAAATAACATGTCCAAACATCCATAGTAGGATTTTCATAAATTTTGACTTCAAAACCAAAATTGGAAAATTCACCAAACCAATTCAAATCAAAAGCAATTGAACATGAAATAGATGTTAGGAATTCATACCTACCAACAATGAAAGCTATAGACATAGATGTGAGTTCAAGAACTCACCTTTAAATTCAAAAACAAGAAATGAGAAGCTCTAAAACAAGCTTAGACCAATTCCTCTTCACTACACCTCTAGAAGCTCCAATCTAACATCACATGCAAAGATTTCCTAAGTTAGCTTATAGGAAATTATGAAAATTGGAGAGAGATTGAGATGGAAAAGATGAAGAGGATGCTTACCTAAGATTCTCCTTGATTTTAGAACTTGAATTTGAATTTCTAAGAGAACCAGGGCTTAGGAATTTAGTTTCGTCTTCCCACCATTTTTCCTAGGGCTTGAGTGTATTAGGAAATTAGAAATGGAATGAATAAAGAGGAGTGGAGTGGGAGGTATTTGGTAGAAGGTTTGGGTTCTTTTATTGGGTTAATGGGCTAGAACACAACCCAAAGCCTAAATGAAAATACCAAAATCCTAATCAACTCCAAACATAGCAATGTTTATACTCAAACATGTTGTAAATGCCATTTGAACTCAATGAAAGTGGTCTCGAGTCCGGATTCGACTATTTACAAAAAGTCACATTTCAGAATTTAATCCAACTAACGATGCTATATTTAAATAAATCATTTAAATATTTAATCGTAAAATATGCGGGTTGTTACAAAATGACACTCTACTTATTAATAATAATCAATTATCTTGTGAAACAGAATTATAAACTGACATAGACCATCTACATACACATACAAAATTATGTGAAATAGATGTAATTAAAATTGAGCTAAGAAATTGGTATTGTGATGAAAATGAATATGATTGCAGTTAATTAATAGAATAAGTAATATAACTTGGTAGATGAAATGGACAAAAATCGCTATAGGTAGTAGAGTAGGCGTATTAAATGACTAAAATGAGACAACATAAGCCATTTGAAGTTTAGGATGAACCGAACACTAAGATATAGTGAAGTGCCAATTAATACACCTAAAAATGCCAATCTACAGTATATTATATGTTTGAATTAAGAGATCAAACGTCTGAAGCAGCACGTTATAAGTCGACTAGTTTCAAACTTTTGAAATTCACATTTAGACGTTTGAAATCAAACTCAGACGTCTGATTACCTAAAGCTGAATTTTGTACATCAAATCGAACGTCCGAGGGCTTAAGTTAGACGTTTGAATAGCTGGTGCATGCGCAAGTTGAACCTGGACCCATGAGAGCCAACATGAATGGTTAGATTAATCCTTGTTGTTTATTTAGAAACATGATGAGTAAAATGATGTGTATACATTTATATAATGTATGTATTATAGTGTACTATTTATTTTTATTATTAGGAAAGAGTATCGATACTGTGTAACTTGGAACAGTCTACAAGTTGTGATAAGCACATCGATAGCAATGGTGTACATAATTTAGTAAGACGTATCACTTAGTCAGGTTATATCAGTGGAATGTGTTGAAATGAGACACATAGCAGGAATGGTATAGAAGGGAACCGTATTGAAATAGTACACGTAGCAGAATGAGGATATGCTAACATTTCATGCATATCAATTTGTATGGATGTTTAGGTAGTGATAATTAGACTAAAAAGAATAACTGTAAATTGACTTCTTAAACTGACACCGTATGAGTAGTCTATAAGGATGTTTTATTAGCATGTTAGTATCATGTATTTAGAGATATATGCTAGCTCACCAGACTTATGCCTGACCCTTTATATTTCTTTATTATTTCTATATAATATAGGTTGACAGGGTTAGTAAGTGCCGTATGTAAAGTGGAGGTGATGGAGGCTATTGACGGCGAATAAGACCGTTTATCTAGGAGTTACCTATTTGGTAGTTATGTTTAATTGAACTATGTAGTCTTGTAACACCCTGAAAATTTAATAAAAGAATTAAATTAAATAAAACAAGGACGAAATTTTTTTTTTACAAACGTTCAAATTTGGCTACGAAACCTGCATTATTACGTTCGTAGCGATTTTCTAGACAATTTAGATATACAACACTTTGAAATAAGAGTCAGTATGAAGAAGTTATGGACGTTTTAAATTTTGAAAACGAAATAAATTAAAGCAATAAAACTTTCCCTAATTAAATACATTCAACGGTCGACCACCAAAGTCCACCAATCGGCCGATATCCATTGACCGATTGACTTTGAAGGTCGAGGATTAGTAGCGATGAATGAACGAACGTGATTGAGCTAAAGATTTTACTTATGTGCAAAATAAATGATGAGCGTCCGAGATGAAAGCAAATATTCTAACAGGGATAATCAATGCTCCGTATTAACCTAAAACCCCTATAATATATACCTAACATAAACCCTAATTTATTAGAAAATCGTTTGTATACGGAAACTCTGTTAAAATCTCTTCTCCTCCACTTATAAAGTTTCTTCAAAACAAAGTAAAATAAAGTATGAAGAATACAAGAAGACCAGATCAGATCAAGGAAGGGGAAAGCTACGAGTATCGAATTCCGAATGGAGGATAGGATTATAGCTTGGATCCAAGGCGAGTGAGAACATTTTTAATAAGTTGATTAATTCCATTTAATTCTAGTCTACACTATTTGATCTAAAATGTTAGTGATTAAATTGTAAACCCTACCTGTTCATATCTGAATTTGATGTTAAATTAGAAAGATGTAAACCTAGGAATTAACCTAGATCAAATCCTTGTTAAAATCAAGTAGAATCCCCATAAATTGTTAATGATACGCTAAACTAATCTATTGAATATTGTGCAAATCTATGAATTTAAATTGAATAAGCAGTAGGGTAAATTGCAAAGATTGTTTTACTATAAATTGAAAGTTAGGGTTCACTATAAAGGTCCCAGAACTGGTGAAACTAATAACAAACTTAAAATCGAATAACATGGAAGCAAAAGCCTAGAATTTACTCTGCGGCCGGTCGGTCATTCAACTCGAGTGGTCAACCACAAGTGGCATTTCAGCGACCGGTCGACCATTGAGAGGCGGACATAGATGCAGACAATGAGACATACCATCGAATCGGCGTTTCAGGCCCCCCCTCAATGCGTAGTTGGGGTACGTGTAGTCGTAGTTTTGAAAATTTTGTTCTCATGTGGAAATAGTAGGGAAACCTATATGAGATAGTTACGCGTAGTCATAGTATGAGCTATAGTCCCATACGGGAATGTCATAGGATTGCCCTATGTTGAGTAACTCCAGTAGTAGTGACTGATCGTTAGTTATTGAGGTTCGATCCATAATTCGATTCTTGTAGGAGTCTGCACTAATAGTTAGTGTAGTTGCATATTAAATAAAAACCTTTAAGTAAAGGACCCTAAGAATACATGGACACTTCTAGAGCATCCTAGGTCACAAAGAGAGGAACTAAAGTCAACTGCACTTGATCACCATATATTAAACATTTACTCATTTACCAGACTTTTATTTGACCTAGCCTTTTCAGTACGTAATTGGTCCGATTTCAGTACGTGGAAGATTGTAATGACCCATATTTTAACTATTTTAAATTATTAAATTTAATATAATTATTGAACAAAAATGGTTAGAAATAAAAATTTGATGATTTATTTATGTAATTTATTTAATATCAACTTAAATAAAATTTTGAAATAACCAATTTCGAAGATTTTGGCAATATCAAGTATTGAAATGAAATTTTATATATGGAATGTGTTTATAATCAATAGCTGGAATTAAATAATAAATGTTGAGTTATTTAGATGAAAAATAAAATAATTGTTGATAACTAAAATTCATTTGAAATTCAATGATTTATTAATGTGATTTATTGGATAATTAGATTGTTTAAATTTAATATTGAAAATTATTTAAATAATTGAATCTAGAATTTAATTCGAATGAAAATGATGTCGGAAGTTGATTTAAATTTTATATGAGAATGAAAATTGTTAACTTTTGAAAATTGTTTAAAGTGATTGAATTGATTTTGGAAATTTCTTGTTTTAATTAATGTATAAAAATAGCCTTTTTGGACACTGTCTTGGATTTTGATGAAACCAGTTTCTTTGGATCCGTAATAGTGAATTATTATAGCATTTCAAGTTTCGTAGCGATCAGACTTGTCGTTTGGCCATGCGAGCTTGAAACGCGTAAAATTTAATTAAAGGAATTTAATTAAAATAATTATATTTTGAAATGCTATCTTCTGAATATGATGGAATTGGCTCCCGAGACTAGTTCCATTGTGTTCGGAATAGGGGTATAACATATAGAACATCGGGCAGCATGCCTTGTTTGTAGCTCGAGAATTTCGGACGTGAAAAGTCAGATATTTTCTAATTATAATAATATATATTTACCCTTACTCGACACTTCGTACACTCTGCCTATATTCCTGATTTCTCCCATACCCTCTCGTTTCGATTTTGCTGAAAGAGAGAGAGAGAGAGAAAAAATCGTGAGATGCGCGTGGCTTGGGGCTGGAGCGGCGGCAGGTGTGGAGGCCATGCGACGCGTGGGTCGCGGCAGTTAGGGTTTTTTTGGGTCGTCGATCTGGGTGCGCACGACGCGTTGAGGCACGCGATGGCTGGAGGGAGGCGCATTGGTCGATGCGCAGCCGGAGGACGATGGCGAGGGTCGGCGATGGCTGGGCGGAGGCGACTCGTCGATCGGTTATATAAAAAAAATACGAAGAAGCACTATCACAAATTCGACTTGGGAGAGGAGAGAGACGCGCGTGCCTACCGTTGAACGAGGGAAAGTAATTAGGTTTAAGTTTAGTTAATTTTATTATTTTGTTAGGTATGTTTAATTTATATCGTTATATTAATAAATTGCATAATTTTTTCATACGAAGTTCGATTCGAACGAAACAAAGTTTCATTGGAATCGTATCGACGAAGGCTACGTCATGGAGTTGGATTCATATTTATTTGAAGCTGAAAATTTTTCAGTTTCAAATAAAGGTAAGTGTTTTAAAATGCTCACGAAGTACTAAAATATTTCTAATGTTCTTTAAATTGATATCATGAAGTAATTTAATTTTATTGACTGTTGTTTGGTAATTAATTAAATTAACATATGAATTGACTTTGGAATTAAAATTGACAGTTAAATTTGAAATTGGAATTTAATTGCTAGTTAAATACCCGATATTGCTAACTATGCAATTGTTGTGAATTATTGGCTGATTTGGATGTTGATTGAAATTGATAGCTATTGGTTGATATTTTGGATGATTTGGATGTTTATTTATTTTTATGTATTCCTATTATCACCCTGTATATTATTTGACAGAATAAAATTGCTAACTGAATTATTTCGAATAAATTAAGAAATATGGTTAAATGATATATACCTATGACATTTATTTTGGATTGAAATGATATATATCAACCCCTGAAATTAAATTGAAATAACTGATCACTTGGCCATAGGATAGAAAATTATATACAGACACCGGATTGGTTAAATTAAATGATTTTAAATTCATGGATTGAACTTATTCAAATGATTTTGTTTTATAAAAATAAAATCGAATCGAAATATGGGAATTGGATTATTTTCGAACTTGAGCTTGAAATGTTGAAATAAAATTGTTAAAAGAAATTGTTTTAAAGAATTGAATTCGGAAGTTTGAACTTATAATTGAGAAATCATTTGAATAATGGAAATTGATTTATTTAAAATGATTTGAACTTTTATTCGAACTTTGAAATATATCCAAGTAAAATTAATTAAATGGATTTCAAATTTGAGCTTGGAATTGAATTATTTTAAAAGATTTACACCTTAAATTGAATATTGAAGTTTAAATTGATTTAAGTTATTTAAATCGCTATTTTGAAATCGAGCTCAAAATTGATATAAATCGGAATGTTTTAAAAATAATGATTAAATTGAAACTTAAACCATGGAATCGAATCAATGAAATCGAAATCGAAATAAATTCGAATTGAAATTGAAATTGAAGTTGATTTAATTTAAATCGAAATTGAGTTGATTTGAATTGATTCAAGATTTAAGATGATCTGAATTGGAAAATTTGAAATTGAATCAGTTTCATTTAAATTTGGACCTGAATCCAGATTTATAGGAATGGGAAGAATTAGTTTTGAAATTATTTTCACTATAAACTATTTTCTTATAAACTATTTTAAAATTCATCTTTTCAAATTTCCAAATTATTTAAATTTTCAAATCATTTAATATATAATCTATTTTAATATCTAAATTATTTAAACTATTTAACATTTAAACTATTTAAAACTATTCAAACTATTTTCTAAAAATTCAAACTGATCAAAGTGGAAATTGTTTATATTTAAATGGTGGATTTAAATGCGAATTGGGATAAAATGAAGTTATAACGTAAGTTGAAATTCGAAACGATTTTGGAAGTGAAATTGAGATATTGAAGTGAAAATTATTTTAGTGAAATCGACATATTTGAAGTAAATATGATATTTTGAAATGAAATGATATTTTTGAAGCGAATATGATATTTTGTTGTCAAGTATGAATCATTTTTGAAATTTAAAAGATCCAACCGATGTATAACACGACGTTTAGTTGTTAAAGAGACCCGAGCCTCTTATTGGCATATTCTCTATCAATATTGGCACCACTTTAACAACCGTGTACGCGGATGAGACTCCAGAACGAAGTGGTTGGATTTGGTGTACGTTTGCTGGATTTGAAGAAAGAAAACGATGATGAATATCGCCCGACACTTGTACCAATTTGAAATGACTAAAACAAGACGGCATGACAAGGCCAAGCGGGCTAGCTACCCCTAGCGGACATCAGTTCTTCGATTTTCTTCTTGGACTTGGTCCATGCTATTACTTTTGATGTTGGTTTCGATTGGTGCACCTTGATTTTGGGATAACCTCCCTTTGACTTGATATGGGACGGGGATGCATGCGGTGGGCGATCGTGGCTACGATGAGTTACCACTAGCCCTGCGACCCAAACGGGTAGTATCCTACCTTGGACATTGCCTCATGTTCCTTGCCATACTTTTATCTCTATACGAGACCACTACGATTTTGGTTTAGTGTTGTCGTATCACGGTGCATCCCTATCCCCCGATTTACTACTGGGGTGTTATGTGAAAACTGTACGACAATGCTTAAAAACGCGTTAAGCGGGATTAATGTAAAGCCTTAACACTAAGAAAAATATTTATTTTACTGATTAGACATTACATATATATAGCGTATTCTACTATATATAAATATTTTGACGGATCCTTAAGAGATGGAAAACCCCGTAACATCTCTTGAGTTATTGCACGCACGTTATACACTGGATAGGAGATGTAAAACCCCGTAAACATCTCTGACGCTGTTACACTCATGTTATATGTGACATTGATTTGACTCACATAATGATATTTTAGTCTTGACTCGAGTGTTTTGACTTTTTCATTACGCTCGGGTCAGCTCTGAGTTTTCAGAGCATTGAAGATTTATTCTGGAGGACAAAGACGAAGGTTTGGTATATTATTATTACTAGTATTATTCCTACATCATGTTGTTCTGCTGCATTGTTTTATTTTGTTCTGTTGTATATATAACTCTGATAAATGTTGTAAAATTATAATCAAATGTATAGTATAAACAGCTTCATGAACTATTTATTTGATTATTATATTTTGTCATTCCGCTGCAAGATTCGGTATTTGTGTTCTTCTTTTCTTATTTTTCTTAATTAACCCCATTGATTATCTATGTTTCAGATTGTTGAGTTGGAAATGTGTGGATTATTATCGATTTAAACCTTTCAAAACGCGGGTCATCACAGTTGGTATCAGAGCTTTGGTTTAGCGATAACCTTAGCTTTGTGGAGTTGAACTCATTAGAGATAGGGTAGTAATACCCTAGAATGAGTTGTTTGAGTGTATATATTTATATATATAAGAGCGCATACTTGTTAGTGTTGTAAAATGTTTTATATTGTGTTTATTTATCCGTTGAGTAGTTTATGAATTCTAGTCAGCGCGTGGGACACCATGTTATCGATAAGGGTTTCTAAACACTTAAACGAGACAAATCGACATAATATTGTTTTAAAATCGGGTAAATGAAATAATTTTTCCTAAATTATATCTTATATATAAAATGATAACTTTCATAAACCTATATGATTATCAATGGATGTTAGTTATTAGAAGATGATAATACTTAGTTATCATCGATTTTTGGTTGAATTAAACTAAAAATGAATACTTTATGAACTCTATTTCATGAAGCGTTTGATAATTAAATTGAATTGAAATCTAATTACAATAAGAATTATTTGCAATAACAAAGAGTAAATTAACGAAATGTTTTCATAATAAAGTAATGGAATTGTATAAGTATATTTATAATATAGCTTATAAATAGAAAGGATTTAAAAGCTAAGAATTTTAGAATTTGAATCCCGTTGCTTTCAAAATTGTTTTCAAAGCCTTCAAAATTACTAATAAAATTATTTGAAAGTGTTTTGACTAGAAATATATTTTGAAAAGATTTTGAAAGAAATAAAAGCGTTGAACTTGCTTTAATCGCTAGAAAATAATTTTAGGGATGACTACAGCATCGCTAGTATTCATTTTCGAGTTTCTGAGTGAGAATTGCTACCAAAAGAAATTTATTTTCGATCAAAAAAAGTTTTGATTGTGAAAAAATATTCCAAGTATGATTTGATAAATATATGAAAATATTTTTTGAATTTATAAATTAAAAATAGTATAGATAAGAAAAAGTTTATAACTTATGAATTTGAACAGGAAAGTAAGACCGAATTTTAAAAACTGTTAGGCATTCTGGTTAGGAAAACACAAGAAATTTTGAATTCGAGATATGAAATATAAGAATTAACCTAAGAAATGTTAAATAAATTGAGTTAGTGAAATGAAGTCAATAAATGAAGTTTAACTCTAGAAAGCTTAAATGAAAGTGAATTGTATTTGAAATGAATTAAATAAATTAACGAACTAAAATTTTAAGTGAATAAGTTGTATAACTTATAGATTTGAGAAATATTAAGCTAAAAAAGCAAATTTTAGATTTGTGGAATGTGAATGATAAGAAAAGATATTTTTTAACTTAAATAAAGTTAAATAAACTGAGTAATGGATTAAATGAAATAAATTTTAACTTAATAAAGATTAAATGAATTGAATTAGATTTGAATTGAACTAGATGAATTAGTAAAGCGAATTAGTTCCACTTAAGCTATAAAATGAATTAATAGAATGGATACGAACTTGAATTATAAAATGAAGTGCAATTTGTGTGTGAAAGAAATTGAATGAGAATAAATAGGTGCAAGTAAAATTTATATGAGTAATTGAATTTGATTTAAATTGGATATAAATAAATTGAATACAAATGAAATGGTTTATAAATGATATTAGTATTAAAGAGAATATACTAAGTGGTAATGAAATAAAGTTTAACTTAAATAAGGTTAAATGGAATGATTTTATAAAATGACCCGGAAATGAATTTATTATGAAATATTATTAAACAAAAAGTGAAATAATTGAAAATTTGAATAAATTGAATGTAAATGAAATATATGTGAATAAATTGGAAGTAAACCAATTAAATGTTACTAAAGAATGAATGTTAGTAATAATGATAGTGTATAAATTAAATATTGACATTGGAAATGTAATTTGTGATAGTTATGAATTAATTAGATGTATATTAATTGTTGAATGATTTCTTTGGTTGTAAATCATTGTTATAACCGTTTTTGATTGCATATGATTGATATGTTGTGTGTTAGTGCTTATGTGTATGGTTTGGATTTAGAGTTCATGTTATATAGTTCTATTAAACTTATACATGTTTCTGTATCCTTTTATATGCAACTAATATTCTAAATTGAGTTGAGATAGGTACATACGAAGACCGTTTGGACGTATATGTTGTAATGACCCACAAATTTATCAATTTGATAAATTATATTTATTTTAAAATATTAAAATATAAGCTTTTAAAACATAGATTATGATGTTTTGAATAATAAAATTAATTAATTTATTTTTGGAAAAATAACAGTATTCATGACATCATTAGTGATGCCCTTATATATAATAATTGATTTATGATTTTAAATTGAGATTTAATGATTTAATAATTATTATAATTATTCAAAATAATTATTATAATTATTCAAAATAATTATTTGTAAATGATAATAATTCATTTTAAATAATTATAAAGTGATAATAAATAATTTATAATAGTTTTATAAAGAGATATATAATCAGTTTGAAAATATAAGAAAATTGATATCGCTTTATCGGTATAATGACAATTTTGGTAAATAATTGTTAATATTGATTTATATGATCTTATAATTCAAATGAGATCATTTTAATTAATTAAAAATGATTAGAAATTTATTTTTAAATTTTGTTAACATATATATGTAATTTAAATTATAAGTAAAAATGTGACCGGTAATCGGCTTCTCGATTTTCAACGGTTAACAAATGAAAGTCGTTTCAAGTTGTTGCAGCGCTGTAAATAACACTAACACATGTTTATATGCATGTATAAATATCACATATTCACATATAACATATATATAAACACTTATATATAAATGTAGGAAAATACCTAAAATATTTCCATTTACTTCACCTTTAAGCATCCTAAAGTCAAAAATAAACATATCTTCATCTTACACATCGCATGTAGCACATGGGGGTAATAATGAATGATGTGATGGTGTCACATGCATAGGGAGGTGGTGGTATAATTGTGATGTGATGTTTCATGTAATTTTTTTAGATATTTTCTCTCTTCCTTTCACCTATAAACACCTCTCCACTTTCTCTCCTTATTTCATTTTCTTCTTCTTCATTTCTCTCTTTTCTTCTCTAAGCTTCCATTAATGGCTTCTTTCATGGAAGATTTGAAGGAAACTAGAGAGAAAAATGCATAAAAACAAAGTTCTAACCACCCATTCTCTTTCTCTTACTCATCTAAAGTCTCTAGCACCTCTTCCATCACCACAAAGTTCGGCCACCACCATTTCTATCCCATGCCCGAAAGTTCTAGAGGAAAGGAGTGGAGTTTGGAGGCTTCAGTCGAGAAAAATTTAGAGGGTGGCTACACCGGAGTGAAAGCATGAAGCTCCGGGAAAGTTTGGAAGCAAGTTAGTAAGCAAAAGGTCAAGATTCACCTTGGTTAAGGCCTTGGCCGAACCCTATAGTGAAGGTGAGTAGTTTGGTAGCTTGTCGTGAAGCGGAAGCTCTATCGGATCATCTGGAGAAGCTAGGGGAAGGAGGGAGTTAATATGGTGAGATCTCGAGAAACACTTTCTTTTCTAGTTTATGATTAAATTGATTTGCAAGTTAGAAGCAAGTTACGATTATTATTTACAAGTATATAAAAGTTATTGACATGATTATACATGAATTGACATGTTTGTTTGGATGTTTATATGGATGTATACTTGATTGTTAACATTGGATGTTCACTTGGATGAATGAAAAGAAGAATGAATTAATATGAAGTTTATGATGATAGTTAATGTGTTAACTATAATTAATTCATGAAGGAATAAATGGTCGTATATGTGGAAAGTTAAGCCTCGAAATGTTTTGAAATCATAAAAGAGGAATGGTTTGAAATGATTTAAAAATGAAAAGGTTTCATTTAGAAAAGGAAAGATAACATTTTTATAATGTTAAAGGAATGATATTTAATTTATATGGATATATAAATTAAATAGTTGGAAGATAGATAATAAATAACTTTCTATGTTAGAGAATGTTTTGAAAAGTGAAAATGGAATTTAATATGATTTTATAATCATCTATGAAGTCAAATATAATATTACAATAGTATAATATTAAATAAGTTAAATATTGGAAAATAATATTTAAAAGTGAAAAAGAGATTTAATATGGAAAATATTTTGAAAATGGTTTATAAATGTTTTATAAACATTAAAATTAAATTTGGAGAAGTTTTGACAAATATTGAGTTTGGAGTCAAAAATAGGCACGCAGCGTAACGGCAGTTCGCGATTTCGCGCCGTAAATGTTAAATCCTTCTATAGGATGGAATCGGAGTCGGATTTCTTTGCAATAAGAATTTTCCGAACTCTTATGACTATAGTTTTCAAAAAAAAGAAAATGATCGAGATATCATTGAGTAGATTTTGAAATATGAGCAAATAAAGTTTTCCACAAAATCGCGCTTTGGCAGTTCGGTGGCCAAAGTCGCAAATGTTTTAGATACCTATTTTTAAAATGTTTAAAATATCGAATAAATCTTATAAAATCATTTAAAATGTTTTAAAAGTGATTTGAGTAATAAAAACAAATTTTCAAGTGATAGAAAGTCGTTTTGATCAAAATAGCTTAAAAAGCACTTTTCACGGCACTTTTCCGCGGCACTTTTCAATAACTTTTGAAATATAGTTTTAAACGCAACCGTTCTTTTCCAAAAAATTTGTAATTGTTTTCAAATGATTAATAAAGTATTTTAAAGATGATTTAAAGGATTTATGGAATAGTTAAATTTTGAATGATTTAGAGTCGATCAAATAACTTGACCGCCTTATGGGTGTCAGATAGATAGTGTCTAGGCTTGAGTTTGAAAAACCAGGTTCTTGCTCTCCCTGGCTATCTGAACTGGCCCGACGGATGGGATAGTAAATTTGGTTTACTCGGATCAAAATTTCCCAAAGTATAAAGATATAATTTTCCAAATTAAAATAACTTGGATTGCATGGAAATGATTTGGAAATATTTTCCTAGATAAAAGGTGAATTAATTTTGAATTATTCCAAGATTAAAAAGGTTTTAAACTTAACCAAATGATTTGATAAATGAGGCTTAATGATTCCATATACTCTAAAAAGCTAAAGGAATGATTCAATAATAATATATCTAAGAGATATCTATGAATGAATAAAAAGATAAATTAAATTGATTGCTGATTGATAATCATATATGAACTTAACATCTTTTTAATCAATGATTGGTTCGGAGGAACCGGGATCAGATTTGGATAACTCCTATCCGAAAACCATTTCGAACCAATGTATACATTTGGAAGTGAAGACATGTTGAAGATGATGATTATTTAAGACTGGAGATGTTCATAGTGAAAGGACTACTTTTTGACATTCTCTGGGTCGCTCCCAATATAGAGACATTTATTATAGCAGTGGTCCTATCATGTTTTGAAATCTTTGGATTGCAAGGACTACTCGCTACTAATGGTAGTAGGAGGAGTGCCTTCGGTTTCGTTCAGTCCCAGAATGAACTTGTATGGACGAATGTCTGACACTGCATTTCTAAGATCGCAACGTTGACTTTTACATACGTAAATCTATTTGGTGGCGGAGAAGGCAACTTCTCTTAGCTTAACACCCTTCTCTAAGACGTACGAGCTCATAGGTTGTGTGTTCGTAGAAGTCAATAGTGATCGAAGGAATGACAATGTGGCATTCTAAGTGGAATGTGCTTTATGGAAGAATAAAGTGTGGCTTTGTTAAAATTGAGCATAGCCTCACGAGCCTCACATCTCGGAGATGATACGTGTAACTATATGGTCTGAAGAACACATTTGGGCTGTAGGTTGATGTATATGGTGGCGTCCAGTAGGAGGACCCATTGGAGGAAGGCATCCAACAAGGCATTTATTGCCCTATTTATTTGAATATAGTAGCTAGCTTGCGAAAAGTGATAAGACTATCAGATATTGGTAGTGTAGCAAGTTTCCAAGTGACTTGCTTGAGAAAAGCGGTTAAGGCACCGTGGGAACTACGTTTGATATGCGTGGATCGAAGGAAAAGGCCACTAGTTCCCTATCATGTTGGAATTCCAAATCTAATACGAGCTTTACGGTTTTGATTGAATTCCCAAAATCGTTGTTGCTTTGCAAACATTTCAGCTACCCCTTTGGTATCATATATTTCGTCCGGTGTATTTCGTTGACCTAGTCTAGATATATTACCAAAGACTTAGTCTGGATGTTGATACTTTATTTTGATATATTACTTGCAAAGTGTTTTCAGAAGAATGTCATTTATAATAATATCAAAGTGTTTTTCAGTATAAAGTATTTTGGTTATCATAAGATAAAAATCCGATCGTAATTATGTGTGGGCGTGGTATTATGTGTGGTCAAACCCAAGTAGTTTCAGGTTTAGTTGAAGAGTTTGGAGTTTCCAAAGGAGAGCTGGAGATCTTCATCTTCGTATGGACGTATTCTATTATCCGCTGCATCTATTGCATTTGTTTTTATTTTTCAGCATTTGTAAGGATAGGGGTTTATAACTGTCCAGGATGAATCTAGGTTAGACCCTGATATTGTATTCAAATTTCGACTGTAAAGATTATTGTTGAAATAATATATGTTATTCCATTCGTGTAAGATTCTGTTCTATCTTTATTTTATTTTCCCCCTAACAATCGGGCTTTTCGGCACTTGGATTTGCGGCATGAGGATGTATTAGTGTCGATTTTCGAAGGTCGAAAATCCCGGGTGTTACATATGCAATTCGACATGCTTTTGCTTGCTTAATATGAGCGAACTCGCTCATATTAATAGTAATAAGGTACATACCTCGGATTACATACCACACTTTTATATTTTTCCCTATGGGATGCCTCATCATTGAGATGAGATGTATATTTGGTATATTTGTGATAAATATTGTATTGTAAATTTTTTACGATCAAGCCACGCAAAGGAGACGCTGCCAAAATTTTCCGTAAACCCGGGTGTTAGAAAATTTTTGAGGTTTTAAAAATTTTATAACTTGTTTTATAAATAAGTGGTAATTTCCGTAAAACCGATCTGAGTGGCGTAGTGGAAGCATGGTAAGATTTTGTAAAGAAGATGTTAATGTTTATAAGTTGATTATTTGAATAAAATATATCAAACGTTAAATTCTCTACTTAACCCCTTTTCGAGGACGAAAAGTTTTGAGTGGGAGAGATTGTAACGACCCGTATTTTAACTATTTTAAATTATTAAATTTAATATACTAATTGAACAAAAATGGTTAGAAATAAAAATTTAGATTTATTTATGTAATTTATTTAATATGAACTTGAATAAATTTTGAAATAACCAATTTCAAAGATTTTAGCAATAACAAGTATTGAAATGAAATTTTATGTATGGAATGTGTTTATAATCAATAGCTGGAATTGAATAATAAATGTTGAATTATTTAGAAGAAAATAAAATAATTGTTGATAACTAAAATTCATTTGAAATTCAATGATTGGTAATTAAATTTAAATTTCATATTGAAAATTATTTAAATAATTGAATATTGAATTTAATGTGAATGAAAATGATGTTGGAAGTTGTTTTAAATTTTATTTAAACAAGAATGAAAATTGTTAACTTTTAAAAAATGAATTTAAAAGTGACTAAATTGATTTTGGAAATTTCTTGTTTTAATTAACATGTAAAAATAGCGTTTTTGGAGATTGTCTTGGATTTCAATGAAACTAGTTTCATTGGATCCGTAATAGTGAATTATTATAGAATTTTAAGTTTCGTAGTGATCAGACTTGTCATTTGGCCATGCGAGCTTGAACGCGCAGAATTTAATTAAAATAATTTAATTAAAATAATTTGATTTTGAAATGCTATCTTCTGAATATGATGGAATTGGCTCCCAAGACTAGTTCCATTGTGTTCAGAATAGGGGTATAACATATGGAACGCCAAACGGCACACCTCGTTTGTAGCTCGAGAATTTTAGACGTTAAAAGTCAGATATTTTCTAATTATAATAATATATATTTACCCTTAATCGACACTTCGTACGCTCCATCCAAGTTCCTGTCTTCTCCCGTACCCTCTCCCTCTCGGTTTCGATTTTGCCGAAAGAGAGAAAAAAAAATCACGAAACGTGTGTTTCACGAGGCTGGAACGGCGGCGGGTGTGGAGGCACGACGACGCGTGGGTCGCGGCATTTAGGGTTTTTTGGGTCGTCGATCTGTGTGTGCGCGACGTGTTAAGCCACGGGATGGCTGGGGGGAGGCGCCTTAGTCGGCGCATGGCTGGAGGACGATGGCGAGGGTCTGCGATGGCTGGGCGGAGGCGACTCGTCGATCGGTTATATATAAAAAAATACGAAGAAGCATTGTCGCGAATTCGACCTAGGAGGAGAGAGAGACGCGCGTGCCTGCTGTTGAATGAGGGAAGGTAATTAGGTTTAAGTTTAGTTAATTGTATTATTTTTTTAAGTATGTTTAATTATATCGTTATATTAATAAATTGCATAACCTTTTCATACGAGGTCTGATTCGAACGAAACAAGTTGCATTGGAATCGTATGGACGAAGGCTGCGTCATGGAGTTGGATTCGTATTTATTTGAAGCTGAAAATATTTTAGTTTCAAATAAAGGTGTGTGTTTTAAAACACTCACGAAGTACTAAAATATTTCTGATGTTCGTTAAATTGATATCATGAAGTAATTTAATTTTATTAACTATTGTTTGGTAATTAAATTGACATGTGAATTGACTGTAGGAATTAAAATTGACAGTTAAATTTGTAATTGGAATTTAGTTAGTAGTTAAATACCCGATATTGATAACTATGTAATTGTTGTGAATTATTGGCTGATTTGGACGTTGGGTGAAATTGAATGCTATTGGTTGATATTTTAGATGATTTGGATGTTTATTTATTTTTATATTCATGTTATCACCCTGTATATTATTTGACAGTATAAAATTGCTAACTGAATTATTTCGAATAAATTAAGAAATATGTTCAAATGATATATACCTATGACATTTATTTTGGATTGAAATGATATATATTCATCCCTGAAATTAAATTGAAATAACTGATCACTTGGCCATAGGATAGAAAATTATATACGGACACCAGATTAGTTAAATTAAATGATTTTAAATTCTTGGATTGAACTTATTCAAATGATTTTGTTTTATAAAAATTAAGTAATCAAAATATGGGAATTGGATTATTTTCGAACTTGAGCTTGAAATGTTGAAATTAAAATTATTAATAGAAACTGTTTTAAAGAATTAAATTCGGAAGTTTGAAGTTATAATTGAGATATCGTTTGAATAATGGAAATTGATTTGTTTAAAATGATTTGAACTTTTATTCGAACTTTGAAATATATCCAAGTAAAAGGAAATTAATGAATTTCAAATTTGAGCATGGAATTGAATTATTTTAAAAAAATTGAACCTTAAATTGAATATTGAAGTTTAAATTGATTTAAGTGATTTAAATCGGTATTTTGAAATCAAGCTCGAAATTGATATAATTCGGAATGGTTTAAAAATAAGGATTAAATTGAAACTTAAACCATTGAATCGAATCAATGAAATCAAAATTGAAATAAATTCGAATTGAAAGTGAAATTGAAGTTGATTTGAATTTAAATCGAAATTGAGTCGATTTGAATTGATTTGAGATTTAGGATGATTTGAATTTGAAGATTTGAAATTGAATCAGTTTGTAAATTTGGACCTGAATCCAGATTTATTGGAAATGGGAAGAATTGGTTTTGAAATTATTTTCACTATAAACTATTTTCCTATAAACTGTTTTAAAATTCATCTTTTTAAAATTTTAAATTATTTAAATTTTCAAATAATTTAATATATAATCTATTTTAATATATAAACTATTTCAACTACTTAACTTTAAACTATTTAAAACTATTAAAACTATTTTCTAAAAATTCAAACTGGTCAAAGTGGGAATTATTTATATTTAAATCGTGGATTTAAATGCGAATTGGGTTAAAATGAAGTTATAACCTAAGTTCAAATTCGAAACGATTTTGGAAGTGAAATTAAGATTTTGAAGTGAAAATGATTTTCAAGTGAAATTGACATATTTGAAGTAAATATGATTGTCACATACGGGAATTTTCGACTTTCGAAAATTCGATATCGATACTCACTTTATCGACTGCCGAGCAATCGAGTGCCGGAAACTCCAATAGTGAGGGTTTTAGATAAAGAAAAAGAAGAAAAGATAGAAGAAAAAGAGAAGAAGAAGAAAGCAGAAGAAGAAAGAAGAGAAGAACAACAGAACAACATCAGAAACAGAGACAATATCAGAATCTCACATATCGCAGCGGAACAATATATAATAAATAAACACTAGTCTTTTAAAACAAAGAGCTATATCAGTTTATACATACATCAATCATCAGAGTCATATACAACAATGGACAGTTATATAAACTTGTCCTCATACAGAATACACAGCGGAATAAATACTATCAGATACAAATACTACGTCTCGCCATCCAGCTTGCTTCCAAAGCTCCAGAATATCCTGATAACATAACTCTAGGCTGCCCGTGTGGAAAACAGTGGGCACCCAGAGTTTAGAAGGGAACAATAAACTCCGAGTCAGTCATGGTGACTGGTGTGAGATCGTAAAACAGTTATTTTTCACAAAGAAAATAAAACAAATTCGCAATGCTTTTGGAAAATGAAACTACCATAAGACCTCCCGCCACACACACAATGCAAACGCAGAATTGGAGGAGATTTCTTCTTATGATAGTCAAAGATGCTTACTACGCAAAATCAAATTCTTTTTGATATTATTATTAGTGCATAGTGTAGAAAACATTTCGAAAGTATAATATTAATCTTAGCCAACATACGACCAGTATCGTATGCCTACTATAGCTACCATCTAAACAGTGGTGACCACCGTACGTAAATGGCAGGTTCTACAACTAATACCGTACAAGGTTCGTATTGGAGTTTGGATTTCCAACAAATGGTCAGGCTAAGGAACTTCCTTTTCCACGATGGGTACGTCCCTGGAATAGACGACCCGAGAAATAACCTAACATTACGGTTAGATCTCTGCCAACACAAGGCCGGGTTACCTCTGCAAAAATAGGTAACTACTGACACGCGTATGCCATCCCCCGATCGTAACCGATCTTCCCGAGGATCCCCGATTTCCAACAAACCACATAGTAAAAATGCAGCAACCACATAGGTTAAGTATCTGGGCTCCATACCATGATACCACCTCTATCCAGAAGGAATGACATACACTAAGGGGCGCTACTCCCTAGAACCTTGCTGCATCCTTCCTGTTTTGACCATTTCCGGGGTGTGAGGCTCGACAAAGTCTTGTCCACAAAGCTACGCTTTCTACAAAGCCCTGCTTCGGGTCAAACAAATGATCAACCTATGATCACAAAGATATAAGATCAAACAAATGATCATATCACAAATGATCAAACACTGATCATTTCACAGCAACACTTAGTATGCCACGTTACTAAATTTGGAGTATATCGCTGATAAATTTCAACTACATAACCTCTGAGCTCGTACGTCTCAGAGAAGGGTGTTAAGCTAAGAGAATAAATTCTCCGCCACCAACAGAAATGTATTTGAAAGAAATCAGCTTTATATCTCAAATTGTAACGTCAGACACACAATCCATACAAGTCTGTTCCGGGATCGAACAGAACCGAAGGCACTTCTCACAAAGCCCTTGCATATCCGGATAAATTTCTAATCACGTCCGGACTTCCCGTCACTAAGAGTGATAAAACCTCTAAACCGGAGATCAGCCGATGTAGAGTAACTCGACGGTAATCCTTCCGTTTTCAAAAATATCCGGTCTTCAACACCGGTCTTCAAATGCAATTCATAACGACGTATCACATATTCGGAATGGGTTATACGACCCCATGGTCCTTTCCCGGCTAACCCGAATAGTGAGCGATTATTCAAAAATAAGTGTGGCATTCAAATTCATCCAATTCACAACAAATACCATTCAGGGTAATTATTGATAGTCGGTTATTTAACTATCAATAAGGATGCGCAACATCATCAGATTCCAAATAATTTTCCCAAATTATTTATCTTCAAAAATATCTTTACTAGATATAAAATTTCCACACTTCAAAAATAAATCAACGTTTATTTTTTCTAAACAGTTTCCCTTTCCTTTATAAATTCCATATTGAATTTACATTTTTCGAATATCTACTAATATTCGATTTTCAATCGTTTTCAAATATTCATTTTCGATTTATCTTTAAGAAGATAAAATCTCAAAACGTTTCATTTCATTTTGGAAAACATTCCATACTTGTTTAATAATAAGTGTTTCACAAATCTTTTATTTTCAACATTTGAAAATATTCAATATACTTAAATCAATATTAAGTACATATTCATTCTTTTAAGGAAATCATTCTTTTTAACAACATCTATTTGAGTCAAAACGAATGTTACGTAAAACATCGTTACGACGACTCAAAATCACTAGTATAGGGATTCGAATTTTTAAGATAGATATGTAAATCCCAATACTAAAAACATTTCCTTTCGAAAATCATTTACTATAACAATAGTGTTATAGTCTATCATTTCCTTATTTCTCGAAAACGCCTATTTCAACAATGAATGTTGAAATCTATGCTTTCGATTCATAATACATTTTAAAACATCTTTAAAATGTTTAGCTTCATTTTTAAAATATCACTTCTTCCAAAATAAATCCATTTTACTTAACAATATATTCACTGTCCAAAATCGTGAATATAATTCACTTACCCCAATTTCAATCTTTTCCACCCATTTAATTCAAGAATAATTCGCTATCCAAAATCGCGAATATATTTCCTTTAATAACCTTCTACATTTAATTTATCAAATTCAATTGATTTTGAATTTATAAACACGTTTATAAATTCTATTTCTATTTTATAACAACTTTGATTTATAAATCTTCTTTATTAACAATTTCGATCAATATTTCATTTGAAGGCACAAATCCAATTTATAAGTTAATTTCTTATAAATCTTCTATTCTACAATTTCATTCATTTTTATAACTTCATACTTTATAAATTTATAAACTTCAACTTTTATAAATCTATAAACTTCAAATCTTCACAATTTATAATTCTATAAATTTTCTATCTTCCCAGTTTATAATTCTATAAGTTTCATATCTTTACAATTTAACACTTATGAAAACTCGTTTTAAAATTTCAATAATTTCAATTGATAAATATAGATTTTGTACATCTTTTATAATACTTTAAAAATCTCAATTTAACCCATTCTACAATTAAATCGACTTTCATTTCAAAAATCACACTTTGGTTATATTTCACAAACATTAAAATTTCCATAACTTTAAATTTATAACATTTATTTATTTAAGATAAATAAATTCAAAAATTTAATAAATCGTATACTTTCCAAAAATCACTTCAAAAATCCTTTTTAAAGTAAAAATCGTTATTTTTAAAACTTCACAAGTTTGAATCCAATGATGCAACGCACCAATTAGTCCATCACACATCAAACATCATATATCATCATATGAGAACAGAATATATATCAATATCTGTAAATAAATAAATACAGTTGAGGAATCCAGTTGGATCCCTCCAACCTGTTTCCCTGCATCCAAAGACGTTAGCACAATACCAATTCCACTTCGAGCTGGAATATCGCGGTATATGGGTTTTATAAAAATAATCCGCTTACTAACGGCGCAATAGGGTCTCATCCGCTATACGAGGCGGGAAATCATCAATTCAATATATACATATGCCAATATGTATATATTGCTATATATATATATATATATATCCTATCATATCTAATATCACATCCAATAGCAAACATATCAATCAATAAATAACTGCAATACAGAAATTTATTTTGAGTGAGAAAAAAATCTCACCTTAGCTTTTAATTTAGCAATCCATTTCCATTTTTGATCATTTCTTCACGGTTTAACCTTGTATAAATATTGTACAAGTTAATTAATATTCGAACAATTTGAACAATTAATTTTCTACTTACCAAATTTAATTTCTAATGATTTGATTTAACTTAAACTAATACCTTTAATTCTCTAAACCAATCACTTTTTAATAAATTGATTTAACTGAAATTTAAATTAAAACTACATTTCCTTTTAAAATAACCTTTATGTCTTTATCTTCGGTGAACAACAACAAAAATAAATTTTTCTTCCTACTAATTTAATTAGAACGAATTCCCTTTAGAAGATCTTTATAAATAAATTCCATTTAAACAAATTTTAAATCAACTATTGATTTATTTCAACTACTGCCTATTAACCTAACTTTCTTTTTAGCAAATATCAATAACCTTTACTTTACTGTATTTACACATATATATATTTTTAATTTAAACAGTTATTTTACCGTATATATATATATTATCTATGATTAACATGTAAATTTTATTTAAATTAAATTTACTGCAATTCATACCTTACTGGAACGAAGACGAAATAGCCACCCTCTGCCATTGACGCCTCTGCCTCGCGTTCGCCCACCCCAGCGCCTTGCAACAGTCGCGCCGCACCCTATCGATCACACCCCAAATTCGAGCAATACTCCAAATCGCGCACGCATCCACCTTCGTTTGCCATCAACCCTAGTCACTAGCGCCTCCTCTTCGAGTCGCTGTTTCGCCACCGTGACCTGACCCCGCGTGCGCGTACGCGAGTCATCCCACTCGACGCGTCGCTTCACCCTCCTGCGGACACGCCTTGCGACCCCCACCACCACGAGACTTCCCTTCGCGTGCTCGAGAACCCACGCGACCGCCTCTCGCGATCGACGTCACCTTACTTGCCATAGAACCCCAGCGGCATACGAACTCGATTTGAATGGGAGAGGGCTTCGGCCATTTTATTTTGTTTCCTGCTTAATCTCGTTGTGGACGAAGGGGAGAGGGCACGAGATTTTATTTCGTATAGTTCGGCTCGCCCTTTTTCTTTAAATTGAATCGCGAAATAGCAAAGAGGAAGGGTGCGACTTTGATTTTGAACGAAGAAGATACGACCATTTTTTTCTTCTTCGAAGTGATCTGCTTGCGTGATAAAAGGAAAAGGAGGGGAGACTTCAGCCATGATTTTTAATTAGAACGAAGCATGCTCTCCACGATTTCACTTCGTGATTTTAGCCGTAATTTATGGAACGAAATTGACTGTTGTTGACCGAGATTTCAAATTTTAAATTTAAATCGAATTCGATTTAAATTCAACGCGTTTCTTCATCGTATTCTTACATAACAACTCCAAATGCCACGAAATTTTAAATCCGGCAATAACTCAATATTACGGACTCAATGGAACTGGTTTCGTCCAATTCCGAGACTGTTTGAAAAATGACTACTTTTAAATATCGATTCGAACAATAAAATTTCAAACTGAACAATTCACTCCCAAATTCGATTCTGAAGCTTCTGTTATCTTCAGTAATATAAATACGAATTTTAAAAGCTTTCGAAATATTTTTCTTCAACTTAAAAATGAAGATTCAAATTTTTATTCAATTCAATAGATTAAATTATATAATTTAATCGCCAAATTCAGAGTTATATCGGGAATTCAAATTAAATCATCGTTCAAATATTTAAAATTAATTAAATATTTTCAATTTAATTCGTTCAAAATTCTGGGTCGTTACAGACTTCCCCCCTTAAAAGAATTTCGTCCTCGAAATTACAAGTTAGGAAAAAATGTCCTTAACTCGTCTACTATTTTTCACAATCCAATAGTTTTATCAAATTATCGAAACAAATCTTTCTACTAAAGATTCGTTATTATCTCAACTAAATTTCCAACTTAAATTTTAAGTTTCAAACAACATTGTTTAACTTCTAAATTCAAATTCAAGTTTAAATTCAAATTTTAACTTCAAAATTTTTCTAACACTCGAAATTTTCGAAAAATTTCGCCAGCGTCTCCTTTGCGCGGCTAATACGGCACAACTACAAAACGTCCCTACGGACTCTCAGATTTCAAAAAGAAAAAGAAAAAGCCAAGCGGCTAGAGAAGAAATCAGCAAATCTCATATTTGAAATTCAAATACATACCTTTTTCGAGCAATTCAAATTTATCTTCGAAATTAAATTCCAATTCCTTTATACCTGTATATCCTACTAGCCATAATATCTAGTTACATATATTCAAACTATTTTGCAAATTCCCTTACAAAATTTCAATATAAACTGCTTATACATTTTTAGCTTACTATTGAAGTTACATATTCAATTTCATTCAATTTTTACATTTCAAATTCATTTGAATTTAATTCACAATTCCAATCTAATTTGGATTCAGTTTACAATTTCAATTCTATTTGAATCCAATTTTGTCTTCTATTCTGAATATTGAATTTTTTTATCGATTATCTTTAGTTCACTTCATTTGCAATTGATTCCATTCAATTTATTCATTCACTAATTCATTTACATTAGACTGATTCAACCTTCAATTAGTTCAATAGCTTAATTCATTTATCAATCCAATTCAGATTCTCAATTTTATTTAACTTTACCAAGGTCAAATTTCATCACTTAATCAAAATCACATTTTATTTTGCTTAATAAAATTGTTTAACCACTTTTTAACAATTCGTTTCACTTCTATTTTCTCATTTTATAAGTTATATAACTTATATTCAAAATTACCACTTGGATTTTTTTTATTTTATTGATTCACTTATACTTACTTTAATCCAACTTAAAATTCCTTAAGTTAAATTTATTCAATCTAAATTCACAACAAATTGTATAAGTTATCAACTCATTTATTATTCTCATAAATACTTTTATATAGCATTCCAGAGTCTTAATAACATTTTCAAAGCCATTTTGAAAACAATTCAAATTATCCTTTGAATTTCCAAAACAAACCCAAATTTTTCAAACAACTTCCATTTAAAACAATTTGGCAGCAATTCCTTTTTTGGAAACGCGAAAATGAACATCGGTGATGTCGCGATCATCATCGGAATTATTTTCCAGCGACCGAAAAGAGTTTAGAGCTTTTCATTCCTTCAAAATACTTTTCCAAAATCCTTTGAAATTCATTTTCAAATCAAAAATGATTTAACTTTCCAAATCTCCAAGATTTTCAAATTCTTTTCAAAGCGTTTCAGAAAAAAACTTCTCTGGAATTTCCATTTCAAATTACAATTCACATTTATAATTTACATTCTCAAATTTCATTTGTATGTGAATTTATTTCTTAACTTTGGAGTTACAATTCCAATTTCTTATTTAATTTCAATGATAATTCACTATTATTACTTCCTAACATCCATGCAACCATATACTATAGTACTTCATAGAAAAACATTTCTTTTCTATACAAAAATAGTTTTGGGCAAAATTATTTCATTTACCCTATTTAAAACAATACTGTGTCGAATTGTTCTATATAAGTGTTTAGAGATCCCTATCGATAGAGTTGTACGGACAATACCGACCAGAATCCATATACCACTCAACAAACCAATCATCACAATATAAAACAATTTTATATTCACTAACAAATACGCACTCGTATCTATTATTACACTCAACTCATTCTAGAGTACTGCTGACTCTATCTCTAATGAGTAACACCCAACAGAGCAGGGTTGTCGCTTAACCATATGCTCTGATACCACGCTGTCACATACGGGAATTTTCGACTTTCGAAAATTCGACATCGATACTCACTTTATCGACTGCCGAGCAATCGAGTGCCGGAAACTCCAATAGTGAGGGTTTTAGATAAAGAAAAAGAAGAAAAGATAGAAGAAAAAGAGAAGAAGAAGAAGAAAGCAGAAGAAGAAAGAAGAGAAGAACAACAGAACAACATCAGAAACAGAGACAATATCAGAATCTCACATATCGCAGCGGAACAATATATAATAAATAAACACTAGTCTTTTAAAACAAAGAGCTATATCAGTTTATACATACATCAATCATCAGAGTCATATACAACAATGGACAGTTATATAAACTTGTCCTCATACAGAATACACAGCGGAATAAATACTATCAGATACAAATACTACGTCTCGCCATCCAACTTGCTTCCAAAGCTCCAGAATATCCTGATAACATAACTCTAGGCTGCCCGTGTGGAAAATAGTGGGCACCCAGAGTTTAGAAGGGAACAATAAACTCCGAGTCAGTCATGGTGACTGGTGTGAGATCGTAAAACAGTTATTTTTCACAAAGAAAATAAAACAAATTCGCAATGCTTTTGGAAAATGAAACTACCATAAGACCTCCCGCCACACACACAATGCAAACGCAGAATTGGAGGAGATTTCTTCTTATGATAGTCAAAGATGCTTACTACGCAAAATAAAATTCTTTTTGATATTATTATTAGTGCATAGTGTAGAAAACATTTCGAAAGTATAATATTAATCTTAGCCAACATACGACCAGTATCGTATGCCTACTATAGCTACCATCTAAACAGTGGTGACCACCGTACGTAAATGGCAGGTTCTACAACTAATACCGTACAAGGTTCATATTGGAGTTTGGATTTCCAACAAATGGTCAGGCTAAGGAACTTCCTTTTCCACGATGGGTACGTCCCTGGAATAGACGACCCGAGAAATAACCTAACATTACGGTTAGATCTCTGCCAACACAAGGCCGGGTTACCTCTGCAAAAATAGGTAACTACTGACACGCGTATGCCATCCCCCGATCGTAACCGATCTTCCCGAGGATCCCCGATTTCCAACAAACCACATAGTAAAAATGCAGCAACCACATAGGTTAAGTATCTGGGCTCCATACCATGATACCACCTCTATCCAGAAGGAATGACATACACTAAGGGGCGCTACTCCCTAGAACCTTGCTGCATCCTTCCTGTTTTGACCATTTCCGGGGTGTGAGGCTCGACGAAGTCTCGTCCACAAAGCTACGCTTTCTACAAAGCCCTGCTTCGGGTCAAACAAATGATCAACCTATGATCACAAAGATATAAGATCAAACAAATGATCATATCACAAATGATCAAACACTGATCATTTCACAGCAACACTTAGTATGCCAGGTTACCAAATTGGGAGTATATCGCTGATAAATTTCAACTACATAACCTCTGAGCTCGTACGTCTCAGAGAAGGGTGTTAAGCTAAGAGAATAATTCTCCGCCACCAACAGAAATGTATTTGAAAGAAATCAGCTTTATATCTCAAATTGTAACGTCAGACACACAATCCATACAAGTCTGTTCCAGGATCGAACAGAACCGAAGGCACTTCTCACGAAGCCCTTGCATATCCGGATAAATTTCTAATCACGTCCGGACTTCCCGTCACTAAGGGTGATAAAACCTCTAAACCGGAGATCAGCAGATGTAGAGTAACTCGACGGTAATCCTTCCGTTTTCAAAAATATCCGGTCTTCAAATGCAATTCATAACGACGTATCACATATTCGGAATGGGTTATACGACCCCATGGTCCTTTCCCGGCTAACCCGAATAGTGAGCGATTATTCAAAAATAAGTGTGGCATTCAAATTCATCCAATTCACAACAAATACCATTCAGGGTAATTATTGATAGTCGGTTATTTAACTATCAATAAGGATGCGCAACATCATCAGATTCCAAATAATTTTCCCAAATTATTTATCTTCAAAAATATCTTTACTAGATATAAAATTTCCACACTTCAAAAATAAATCAACGTTTATTTTTTCTAAACAGTTTCCCTTTCCTTTATAAATTCCATATTGAATTTACATTTTTCGAATATCTACTAATATTCGATTTTCAATCGTTTTCAAATATTCATTTTCGATTTATCTTTAAGAAGATAAAATCTCAAAACGTTTCATTTCATTTTGGAAAACATTCCATACTTATTTAATAATAAGTGTTTCACAAATCTTTTATTTTCAACATTTGAAAATATTCAATATACTTAAATCAATATTAAGTACATATTCATTCTTTTAAGGAAATCATTCTTTTTAACAACATCTATTTGAGTCAAAACGAATGTTACGTAAAACATCGTTACGACGACTCAAAATCACTAGTATAGGGATTCGAATTTTTAAGATAGATATGTAAATCCCAATACTAAAAACATTTCCTTTCGAAAATCATTTACTATAACAATAGTGTTATAGTCTATCATTTCCTTATTTCTCGAAAACGCCTATTTCAACAATGAATGTTGAAATCTATGCTTTCGATTCATAATACATTTTAAAACATCTTTAAAATGTTTAGCTTCATTTTTAAAATATCACTTCTTCCAAAATAAATCCATTTTACTTAACAATATATTCACTATCCAAAATCGTGAATATAATTCACTTACCCCAATTTCAATCTTTTCCACCTATTTAATTCAAGAATAATTCGCTATCCAAAATCGCGAATATATTTCCTTTAATAACCTTCTACATTTAATTTATCAAATTCAATTGATTTTGAATTTATAAACACGTTTATAAATTCTATTTCTATTTTATAACAACTTTGATTTATAAATCTTCTTTATTAACAATTTCGATCAATATTTCATTTGAAGGCACAAATCCAAGTTATAAGTTAATTTCTTATAAATCTTCTATTCTACAATTTCATTCATTTTTATAACTTCATACTTTATAAATCTATAAACTTCAACTTTTATAAATCTATAAACTTCAAATCTTCACAATTTATAATTCTATAAATTTTCTATCTTCCCAGTTTATAATTCTATAAGTTTCATATCTTTACAATTTAACACTTATGAAAACTCGTTTTAAAATTTCAATAATTTCAATTGATAAATATAGATTTTGTACACCTTTTATAATACTTTAAAAATCTCAATTTAACCCATTCTACAATTAAATCGACTTTCATTTCAAAAATCACACTTTGGTTATATTTCACAAACATTAAAATTTCCATAACTTTAAATTTATAACATTTATTTATTTAAGATAAATAAATTCAAAAATTTAATAAATCGTATACTTTCCAAAAATCACTTCAAAAATCCTTTTTAAAGTAAAAATCGTTATTTTTAAAACTTCACAAGTTTGAATCCAATGATGCAACGCACCAATTAGTCCATCACACATCAAACATCATATATCATCATATGAGAACAGAATATATATCAATATCTGTAAATAAATAAATACAGTTGAGGAATCCAGTTGGATCCCTCCAACCTGTTTCCCTGCATCCAAAGACTTTAGCACAATACCAATTCCACTTCGAGGTGGAATATCGCGGTATATGGGTTTTATAAAAATAATCCGCTTACTAACGGCGCAATAGGGTCTCATCCGCTATACGAGGCGGGAAATCATCAATTCAATATATACATATGCCAATATGTATATATTGCTATATATATATATAGATATATCCTATCATATCTAATATCACATCCAATAGCAAACATATCAATCAATAAATAACTGCAATACAGAAATTTATTTTGAGTGAGAAAAAAATCTCACCTTAGCTTTTAATTTAGCAATCCATTTCCATTTTTGATAATTTCTTCACGGTTTAACCTTGTATAAATATTGTACAAGTTAATTAATATTCGAACAATTTGAACGATTAATTTTCTACTTACCAAATTTAATTTCTAATGATTTGATTTAACTTAAACTAATACCTTTAATTCTCTAAACCAATCACTTTTTAATAAATTGATTTAACTGAAATTTAAATTAAAACTACATTTCCTTTTAAAATAACCTTTATGTCTTTATCTTCGGTGAACAACAACAAAAATAAATTTTTCTTCCTACTAATTTAATTAAAACGAATTCCCTTTAGAAGATCTTTATAAATAAATTCCATTTAAACAAATTTTAAATCAACTATTGATTTATTTCAACTACTGCCTATTGACCTAACTTTCTTTTTAGCAAATATCAATAACCTTTACTTTACTGTATTTACACATATATATATATTTTTAATTTAAACAGTTATTTTACCGTATATATATATATTATCTCTGATTAACATGTAAATTTTATTTAAATTAAATTTACTGCAATTCATACCTTACTGGAACGAAGACGAAATAGCCACCCTCTGCTATTGATGCCTCTGCCTCGCGTTCGCCCACCCCAGCGCCTTGCAACAGTCGCGCCGCACCCTATCGATCACACCCCAAATTCGAGCAATACTCGAAATCGCGCACGCATCCACCTTCGTTTGCCATCAACCCTAGTCACTAGCGCCTCCTCTTCGAGTCGCTGTTTCGCCACCGTGACCTGACCCCGCGTGCGCGTGCGCGTACGCGAGTCATCCCACTCGACGCGTCGCTTCACCCTCCTGCGGACACGCCTTGCGACCCCCACCACCGCGAGACTTCCCTTCGCGTGCTCGAGAACCCACGCGACCGCCTCTCGCGATCGACGTCACCTTACTTGCCATAGAACCCCAGCGGCATACGAACTCGATTTGAATGGGAGAGGGCTTCGGCCATTTTATTGTGTTTCCTGCTTAATCTTGTTGTGGACGAAGGGGAGAGGGCATGAGATTTTATTTCGTATAGTTTGGCTCCCCCTTTTTCTTTAAATTGAATCGTGAAATAGCAAAGAGGAAGGGTGCGACTTTGATTTTGAACGAAGAAGATACGACCATTTTTTTCTTCTTCGAAGTGATCTACTTGTGTGATAAAGGGAAAAGGAGGGGAGACTTCAGCCATGATTTTTAATTAGAATGAAGCATGCTCTCCACGATTTCACTTCGTGATTTTAGGCGTAATTTATGGAACGAAATTGACTGTTGTTGACCGAGATTTCAAATTTTAAATTTAAATCGAATTCGATTTAAATTCAACGCGTTTCTTCGTCGTATTCTTACATAACAACTCCAAATGCCACGAAATTTTAAATCCAGCAATAACTCAATATTACGGACCCAATGGAACTGGTTTCGTCCAATTCCGAGACTGTTTGAAAAATGACTACTTTTAAATATCGATTCGAACAATAAAATTTCAAACTGAACAATTCACTCCCAAATTCGATTCTGAAGCTTCTGTTATCATCAGTAATATAAATACGAATTTTAAAAGCTTTCGAAATATTTTTCTTCAACTTAAAAATGAAGATTCAATTTTTTATTCAATTCAATAGATTAAATTATATAATTTAATCGCCAAATTCAGAGTTATATCGGGAATTCAAATTAAATCATCGTTCAAATATTTAAAATTAATTAAATATTTTCAATTTAATTCGTTCAAAATTCTGGGTCGTTACAATGATATTTTGAAATGAAATGATATTTTGAAGAGAATATGATATTGTGATATCAAGTATGAATCGTTTTTGAAATGTAAAAGAACCAATCGATGTGTAAAATGACGTTTGGTTGTTAAACAGACTAGGGCCTCTTATTGGCATACTCTCTGTCAACATTGGAACCACTTTAACAACTGTGTACGCGGAGGAGACTCCAGAATGAAGTGTTTGGATTTGGTGTACATTTGCTAGATTTGAAGAAAGAGAACGATGATGAATAAACCCCGACACTTGTGCCAATTTGAAATGACTAAAATAGGATAGCTTGATAGGGCCAAGCGGGCTAGCTACCCCTAGCGGACATCCGTTCTTTGATTTTCTTCTTAGACTTGGACCATACTATTACATTTGATGTTGGTTTCGATTGGTGCACCTTGATTTTGGGATCACCTCCCTTTGACTCGATATGGGACGGATGGACGCGGTGGACGATCGTGGCCACGATTCGTTACCACCAACCCTGCGACCCGAACTGGTAGTCTCCTACCTTAGGCATTGCCTCACGTTCCTTCTCATACTTTTATCCCTATACGAGACCACTATGATCTTGGTTTAGTGTTGTCATATCACGACACATCCCTATCCCCCGACGTGCTACTGGGGCGTTATATGCAAACTGTAAAACAATGCTTAAAAACACATTAAGGGGGATTAATGTAAAGCCTTAACGCTAAGAAAATTATTTATTTTACCGATTAGACATTACATATATAGCGTATTCTAATATATATAAATAGTTTGACGAACCCTTAATAGATGGAAAATTCTGTAACATCTCTTGAGTTATTGCACGCACGTTATACACTGGATAAGAGATGTAAAACCCTATAAACATCTCTGACGTTGTTACACTCATGTTAATGTGATATTGATTTGACTCACATAATGATATTTTAGTCCTGACTCGAGTGTTTTGTCTTTTTCATTACGCTCGGGTCAGCCCTGAGTTTTCAGAGCATTGAAGATTTATTCTAGAGGACGAAAACGAAGATTTGGTATATTATTATTACTAGTATTATTCCTAGATCATGTTGTTCTACTGCATTGTTTTATTTTGTTCTGTTGTATATATAACTCTGATAATTGTTATAAAATTATAATCAAATTTATAGTATAAACAGCTTCATGAAATTTTATTTGATTATTATATTTTTTCATTCCACTGCGAGATTCTGAATTTGTGTTCTTCTTTTCTTATTTTTCTTAATTAACCCCATTGATTATCTGTGTTGCAGATTGTTGAGTTGGACATGTGTGGATTACTGTCGATTTAAACCTTGCGAAATGCGGGTCGTCACATGGAGGGGCGAGCTCATCATAGGAGTTGCTAATCCTTTTATTTACCCTCCAATCTATCTTAATAGTACATTGCATTTTATCAGACCATTGGTTGTATTTCTATGTACATTGTATTTGACTATGTACTGTTTTTCTAAGATTGTGTTTTCAGATATTTTCTAAGATGGTTATTTTCTATATTTAATTTTGTTCCTTCCCCTATGATTTTTGAAAGTATAATATATCTTAGATCATATATGTTTATTATTAGTCTTTGTAATGTTATAAAAAACCTGATAGTTTATACTTTTTGGTATCGATGTGAGTCCAAAAGCCACCATAAACTTTGGATTGGTGTGTCGAGGGGTGCGGGTTGTCACATTTTGTATTGAAGCCTAAGTTAAAAACTGCCTAGGGACTAGGAGCGTATTGAGAGAATGTACTTAAAAACTTTTTGAAAAAAATGGTTTTTCAAAATGTTTTTCTAGAAAGTTTTCAAAATGGGTTTTCAAAGTATATATATGTATGTATGTATAGATAAAAAAATTTCCAAAAGTTTTCCAGTTTTTTTACATAAGCATAACCTCTCTCTTATCCTTGCCTATGCTATCAGTGAAAAGTTGCTAATAAATCCTTAAAAATCACAGATATAAGACGAACAATCCCGTAGGTTTAGGCTCAGGCAAAGTAGTCGAGATTCTGGACGTGAACGTCCTGATTTGGTTCCACCCGTATCTTCAAGCATGGGGACAAGCCAAGCTTAATCCCATTAGAGGACCCACGGGGAGAACGATAGGTGCGGTTCATTCCGACCTACCTTTGTCAATTTTGCTATGTTACGTAAGGATTTTTCGACCCTTGGAGGAAAGTTGTATATGGGAACCAAGTCATATGTAGATTCAAGACATGGATTCATAATTGCGAGAGGATTTTTGGGTTGATGGGTCTTACTGATAAGGTAAGGAGGCAGTTAACTACTTGGCAGTTGCAGGGGAAGGACCTGAGTTGGTGGGTGGTAGTAGAGGTAGAGACTGATGGAGGAGAGATCACTTGGGGAATTTTCAGAGACGTTTTGAGATAAAGTTTCTATCTAGATTTGAAGAGGAAGTGCAGTTAGGGAAGTTTATTCATCTGAAGCGAGGAGCATGTCAATAAAGGAGTATATTAATCAATTCAACGAGTTAGCTAGGTTTGGAATGAAGATGATCAATACCCCACAAAAAAAGGCTCTAAAGTTTTCTAAAGGGAAAAACCAACCCCTTCGAGGTTTATCACTAAGTCATATTCCCATGGGTGCTACATTTGAGGGTTCAATGGAGATGAACATACTAATACTGTCTCCAAGAAGGAAGTGAAGGAAGAACCCAAAAGGACCGGAGGAAAAGCGCAGCAGCAGAATTAGTGCAAGGGAGGATTTTGACGTAAGGGAAAGATAAAGAAGTATGATATGCATTGTCGGAAGTGTGACAAGAAGGGACATTTCATGAAGAAGCGCAAGACTGGTGGTTCGAAGGTCAAGAATTACAATTGCAATCAGTTCAGGCATATGAAGCGGGAGTGTCTAGAACCTCAAAAGACCTTTACTTTGGTGGTCCCATCTTATGCACCGGACGTACTACCTAGCTCAAGTATGCCACTAGTGGCTGATAAGGAAAAGATGGCTGTGATTGAAGGTGTGTTGACTTTATCTGGTTTATCCATTCGCACTCTATTTGACATGGGGCATCACACTCTTTTATTACTATTAGACTTGTGGATAAGTTACACTTAGACACTATCATAGTTATGGACCATATAGTTGTATCAAACCCTATAGGAGGATCGATCTATTTGTCTAAGGTATGTAGGGGTTTGAAGTTATTCATTTTAGGGGTCGAGTTTGATTACGATGCTTTTGACATAGGATTTTCTATGTTTGGGTTGATATTGGGTATGGATTGGATGACTATGTATGAGACTATCCTAGATTGTGATAGGAAGGTTGTTAGGTTGAGTATGTGTAGTGAACGTAGGTTGGAGGTTTATTGCGATCCTCGAGGATCGGTTATGCCGAGTTTTTATATTCATTAGACATATCACATGATGAGCTAAATTCAGTGCATGTAGTTAAAGATTACCTAGATGTCTTTTTCAAGGTTATCGGTCTCCCAACACGGCGAGTGACTGAGTTCTGAATTTACCTTATAGAGAACGACATACCTATTGCCTTAACCTTAAGGCATATGGCTCCAAAGGAGAGACGCGAGTTGAATAAGCAGGTAAATGAGCTATTGGAGAAGGGTTTCATTAGGAGGAACATTTCGGAGTGGGGACCACAGTCGTCTTTGCCACCAAGGTGGATGATTCTATAAGGCTTTGCTTCGATTATAGGGAGCTAAATAAAATAACAAAGAAGAATCGGTATCCACTACCTTACATAGACGATCTCTTTGAATAGTTGGTCGGAGCAAAGGTGTTCTCATAGCTTGATTTGCCTATCGGATTCCACCAGTTGTGTGTAGTCGAGGATATTATCCAGACAACTGCTTTTTGTACACCCGACGGACTTTATGAGTGGATAGTCATGCCCTTCGGACTAACCTATGTATTAGCCTACTTTATTGATTTGATGCTCCGAGTTTTTAGAGGATTGCTTAACAGGTTCATGGTGGTACTTGTGGATGAAATTTTAGTTTATTCGAAGAGCGAGGAGGAGCATGTGTTGCATTTAGAAGAAGGTCTCAATCCAATCTATGAGCATAAGCTGAAGGCGAAAATTTCTAAGTGCCACATTTGACAGGAGGAAGTACGCTTTTTGGGACACGTTGTCTTGGAAAGTAGGCTGGCGGTCGATTCTAGTAAAGTTGTTGTAGTTTAGGATTGACATGTGCCGAAGAATGTCATAGAAATGAGGAGTTTCCTTGACTTGGCAGGCTACTATCGGAATTTCATTAAGACCTTCATGAAAATCTCTACCCCTCTGACCCGGCTCAACAAGTAGAATTTAGTTTTCTCATGGGATGCAAAGTGCGAGGATGCTTTTATTAAGTTGAAGGAGGCATTGACTAGTGCACCTCTTTTGGTATTACCCGATGGAACAAAGACATTTAAAATTTATATCGACGCTTGTGGTACGGGGTTGGGAGCGGTCTTGATGTAAGAAGGAAAAGTGGTGAGCTATGCTAGTCGACAGTTGAAGGTCTATGAGAGAAACTAACCTACTCATGATCTTGAGTTAGCATCCATTGTCTTTGCGTTCAAGTCACGGAGGCATTATCTTTTAGGAGAGTGGTTTGAGATGTGTTAACGTCAAAATGTGAACGCCAACACCCGGTGTGTGTAGTAAGATTGTGAAAGCACCACCCGCGTAACGGGAACAGAAATCAAGCAGGAAAATAGCAGAAAATGCAGTAAAAGACAGCAATTTATAGTGGTTCGGCTTAAGATTTAGCCTACGTCCACTTTGAATCTCTTTATTATTGAATCTGATTACAAATTGATACAAATCTTCTATGAAAACAATACAACTCGATCACAAGAAGCAATCTTGACTACTAGCTCAATCTTCGGCGATGAAATTCGATGAATTCATGTCAGATGTTAGGAATTTCTCTCGAAGTTTGTTGTAGTGTCTTGAATGCTTGGAGGATCCTTGTTTGCTGAATGATTGGAGAGTTCGACAGAGTAACGGCGCTTGAGAAATGAATTGCCAAAAGTCCTCTTTATGTTGGAAGTGGTGGGGTATTTATAGGAGCTGATCTGGACTCAGGAATTTTCTCTAAGTATTTAAGTCGTCTGCCGACCTATGGTAGATCGGTGATGAGTTAAAGAATAGGCTTAGGTCGGTGCCGAGTTAAGGAATAGGGTTAGGTCGGAACCTTCTTAAGTCGGAGCCTTTCATAACTCGGAATCTTCCTTAGGTCGTAGCCCTTGAGTCACAGACTACCTTAAGTCGGCAGGCTCTTAACTCGGCACACCCCTTAAGTCGGCAGCTCTTTCTTAGGTCGGCAAGCACCTTAACTCGGCATACTTCTTAGGTCGGCAAGCACCTTAACTCGGCATGCTTTCTTAGGTCGGCAAGCACCTTAACTCGGCATACTTCTTAGGTCGGCAAGCACCTTAACTCGGCATGCTTTCTTAGGTCGGCAAGCACCTTAACTCGGCATGCTTTCTTAGGTCGGCAAGCACCTTAACTCGGCATACTTCTTAGGTCGGCAAGCACCTTAACTCGGCATGCTTTCTTAGGTCGGCAAGCACCTTAACTCGGCATACTTCTTAGGTCGGCAAGCACCTTAACTCGGCATGCTTTCTTAGGTCGGCAAGCACCTTAACTCGGCATGCTTTCTTAGGTCGGCAAGCACCTTAACTCGGCATACTTCTTAGGTCGGCAAGCACCTTAACTCGGCATGCTTTCTAGGTCGGCAAGCACCTTAACTCGGCATGCTTTCTTAGGTCGGCAAGCACCTTAACTCGGCATGCTTTCTAGGTCGGCAAGCACCTTAACTCGGCATGCTTTCTTAGGTCGGCAAGCACCTTAACTCGGCATGCTTTCTTAGGTCGGCAAGCACCTTAACTCGGCATGCTTTCTAGGTCGGCAAGCACCTCAACTCGGCATACTTTCTTAGGTCGTGAGTCGAAAAGGGGATTAACAAGATGTATATGGATCACAAGTCTCTGAAGTATTTATTATCCTAGAAAGACTTTAATTTAAGGCAACAAAGGCATATGAAGTCTTTGGCATCTTACAGTTTTAATATCTCATATACTCCAGGCAAGGGGAATGTAGTGGCGAACACCTTGAGTGGACAACATGCAATATTAAGTCCTTTATTCTTTAAGTGGAGGCATTTGGATTTCATTTATACATTTGATTTCCGACCATCGTCAGACATTACCCCAGGATTGTTAGTAGGGTTAGATGTGCAACCTACACTCATGGAACGTATTGGGTCCAGTCAAAAGCAAGACAAGGAGCTAGCAGATATTTTTGAGAAGCTTGGTAGAGGAGAGTAGTCGAGCCACTTGAGGCGTTATGCCATTGACTCCAAGGGGTGGTTACGAAGTGATGGTAGATTATGTATTCCTTTCATTATGGATTTGATTGACATGGTACTAGCCGAGTCTCATTGTTCGAGGATGACCATTCATCCTGGCGGAGAAAAAATGTACCCTGACATAAAGACAGTTTTCTTTTGGCCAGGAATGAAGAAGCATATAGCGGAGTATGTAGCTCGATGTATGAATTTCCAAAGGGTAAAGGTGGAGCATAAGAAGCTGGGAGGATTGTTGCATCCATTGGATATTCCTCAGTGGAAGTGGAATAGTATTTCTATGGATTTTATCGTTGGTTTACCAAGGAGTAAGAGAGGGAATGCGAGTATTTAGGTCATAGTCGATCAACTAAGCAAAAGCGCTCATTTTATTCCAATTAGGAGTATGAGGACGATGGCAACTTTGGCGACTCTATACGTGAGGGAGATCGTTAGCTTACATGGAGTTCCACCTAGTATTGTCAAGGACCGAGATCCATTTTTCACTAGTTAGTTTTGGAGGAGTCTACAGGAGGCTTTGGGCACCAAGTTGAACTTGAGCACCGCTTACCACCCACATGCGGATGGATAAACAAATAGGATAAATCAAGTATTGGAGGACTTACTTTGGATGTGCATTTTGGACTTGGGGCCTCTTGGGAGGATAACTTTCCGTTGGTGGAGTTTACTTATAATAACGGCTATCATGCGAGCGTTGGGATGACACAATTTGAGGTGGTGTATGGGAGAGCTTGTAGATCACCGTCGTGTTGTTGGGACACTACAAATATGATTATTTTTGGGCCATACATGGTGAGGGAGACATCGGAGAAAGTAGAATTGATCCATAAAAGAATGAAAACCGCTCAGGATAGGTAGAATTATTATGCTAATAGGAGACATATGGAGTTAGAATTTGCAGCGTGAGACATGCTGTTTGTGAAGGTATCACCACTTAAGCATGTTATAAGATTTGGTAGTTCAGGGAAGCTAGCATCGAGCCCTGTAGGACCTTTCCCGATTACTGGTAGGATAGGGAAGTTGGCATATAGACTAGAGCTTCTAAGAAGTTGGTGGGAGTACATGATGTTTTTCATGTGCTGTACTTGCGAAAGTGCTTGCATGATTCAGCTACCGTAGTCGAGCCAAGTCAGCTGGAGGAGGTGGAGGTAGAGTGGGAGTCACTTGTTCACCATGCACCCACTTGTATTCTTGAGTATGGTACAAAGTGACTCCGCAACAAAGAAATCAAACTTGTTAAGGTCCAACGAAGGGACGATCCAGTAGAGAGTGCATGGGAGCCCAAGGAAAAGATCCTAGCTATCCACCCACAATCTTTTCTGATACATTTCTGATTTAAATCTAATAAGTATAGGTTACTTATGAATTAGGACTTAGCTTGGTATACCCTTTAGGTAGAGACCATTGGATGGTAGGAAGGTTGCAAACGTGTCATTAGGACATGTTATGGATGATGGATGCTAGTGGATGTATTTGGATTTTTTCTTTGGCACAATTAGGAAAATATATTCTCTAGATAGTACACATACTCACATCATCTCTTGTTTATTTTCTTTACCTTGTTGAGTATTATGCATATGGATGTTGTATATGGAGCGAATAGTTGCACATACAAGTAGAATTGCAAGTATCTTTAATTAGGACATTGCATACATCTTGGATATATGGCATGAGCACTTGCATGACAGGAGGTCGACTAGATCAGGAGACCACATACTCTTTGCATTAGTATAGGTTAATTTGCATTTCACGCTTGCATATAGGCATATACATATATTGCATTAGATTTGTACTAAGGATAATGAATGCCCATGGATGATGGATGAATAGATGGTTGTAGCTATTAATTGTTGCATACACGAGTTACATTTTTCCATCCTTTGAGATTTCGGAAACGAAATCCTTTTAAGGGGGAGAATGTAACACCCCGAAAATTTAAGCGGAAAATTTAATAAAAGAAAAAGGCAAAAATATTTTTTTACAAATGTCCAAATTTGGCTACGAAACTTGTACCTTTAAGTTCGTAGCGATTTTCTGGACAATTTTCATATATAACACTTTGAAATCGAAGTTAGTATGGAGAAGTTACGAGCGTTTTAAAATTTGAAAATGAATTAAATTAAAACAATAAAACTTTCCCTATTTAAATATGTTCAACGGCCGACAACTATCGGTCGACCTATCCTTATAAACGGTCGGCCTGTTGACGTTGAAGGTCGTGGATCTGGAGTGACGAATGAACGAATGTGAATGAACCAAAGATTTATTTACGTGCAAAGTAAATGATGAGTGTCCTAGATGAAATTAAATATTCTACCAGGGATAATTAATGCTCCATGTTGACCTAAAACCCCTATAAATATACACCTAACCTAAACCCTAATTCATTAGAAATTGTCAGTATACTGAAACTCTGTCAAAATCTCTTCTCCCCCAGTTATAAAATTTCTTCAAAACAAAATAAAAACAAAATAAAATAAGAAGAATACAAGAAGATCGGGTCAGGGAAGGGAAAAGCTACGAGTATCGAATTCTGAATGGAGGATAGGATTAGATGTTTGATCCGAGGTGAGTGGAAACATTTTTAATAAATTAATTAATTGCAGTTAATTTTAGTCTACACTATCTGATCTAGGATTTTAGTCTACAATATTATATCTTCTGTTATGTTGCGTGTTTTTATATACTGATGAATTTATTCTCCTACTGGTTCGTTCTTTATGTTAATTTCACAGATCTCATATAAGTCTACAATCTCACTGTTAATTTCTTTCATTAGAAATTATTTTTCTAAAAAGAAAACATGCTGATAAACAATAACCTTTTGTTCTATAGTATTGTAGATAATATGTCCCATTGAATTCCTCGGACATCCTATAAATCAAAACGACGCTGATCCTGCCTAAAGTTACTGGGACCACCATTATTAACATAGACTGAAAAATCCCACACCTTCAAATATTTGAGTTGGGTTTCTTCCCACACCACATCTGTAATGTCCCGTAATTTTTTCACTTTGATTTGGAATATTTGATTAATTTTAAATATATTAATATAGGTTCATTAAACATAAATAATCATGTTTTATGTGATAAATAATAATGGTGATTTTGTTTAGGAAAAATGTTTACAAAAATATATTCTTTGGAATACTATTGATAATGTGACTGAAAATCATTTTATCGATAAATAGCTTTTTAACCATCAAAAGTCGTGCATGATTTTTTTTTACATATACATATTTAACTATTTAAACAACAATAAGGAACAAAAATATTTTTTTTCATTTTTGGAAATAAAATAATTTTGATGTCATCGAGGATGTCGTCATTTTCAAAAGGAGCATTTAAGGAAAGTTTTTGAATTTTGGATATTTAAATATTCAAATAATTGTTTTAAATGATAAATATTTCATTTTAATTATTATATAATGATAATAAGTGATATATACTATATATATGAATGTATGTATATTTGTTTATAAAGATATGCAAATTTCGTTGCACTTTGGCAATTTAACGGTGGGATTTTGCAACACTTGTTTATAATTTATAGAAATAGTTTTATAATTCAAATGAGCATGTTTTAATTATTATATGAAGATAGAAAAACTATTTTTAAGATTTGCTTACATAAATAAATAGTTTAACAAAGAAGTAAAAATATGGCTGAAAATCGAATTCCGGATTCACAACGGTTTATGAATGAAAATTGTTTTAAGTCATTGCAACCTTGTTTTTGTGTCATGTGCACTTGTATACATGTCATACATGCACATGTGCATGCAAATGCACATACATACATACATATATATACATATACATATACACCTAAAATATCTAAGATATTTCACATTACTTCATCCTTAACAAATAAAAACAAACTTACACATCATGGAAAAAGTGGACAAAACCCATAAGGGGGTATGGGTTTGCCCAAAGTGATGGAAAGGGGGTGCACATTGGTGAGGTGATGGCTCATAATGTGTTGGTAGATATTTTGCAAAATTTTCCTATAAATACCCAACCTAAGGCTTCATAATGCTCATACCAAAAATCCTCTTCTTCTTCCTTCTTCTTGAGCTCCTTAATGCTCTTTAATGGCTTTTTATCTTAGAGAAGTAATGAAGAGAAATAATGGCAAAAAGAAAGTAAAATAGTTCCGTATGTAAACAAAGTCAATCCACCTCCGAAGCACGTTAATTCTCCTCCTCTACCCATCATAAACCCATGGCCACCCCCTACCACCATGCTCGGCCGAGCAAGCCACCTCCCAAGGTCATGGCCGAGCTTGCAAGAAGAGAGGAGGAAGATCCAGGAAGCTCCAAAGTGAAGATAACGGAGAGAAGTGCTACCAGAATTCCACTAGAGTAATTCAAAAACGTTATGGGGGGATTTCTACGGTAGTGAGTACTTGATTTACATATACCTTATAATGTTTAGAAAATAATGATATGCACGTTTAGTTAGAAAATTAATATGCTTGGATGATTAATAAGTTTGAATATTGGTTGATTATGTGGTTGATAACTTGGTTGTGATAAATATAACAAATAATGAGAAAACCATATTTATCAAAATAGAAATGGTTAACTAATTAACCATAGTTAATTCATGGAAAATAAATCCATATTAATATGTGTATGGATTTTACTAAGCCTCTCCGTGGTTTTGAATTTAAAAAGAAAAGTTATTTGGATGGTTTAAAATAGAAAAGATATCACTTTGAAATCTACTTAAAAAGAGGAGTTTTCATTTAGTTTGCAAAAATAAATTACAATGTTTGATTTCGTAAATGAGAATTTGAAAAGTTGAAAATTTCATATAAGATATCATATGAGAATTTTATAAATGGATTTTCAAATAAAAAGATATTAAATTGAATATTATAATATTATAATATGGAATAAAAGTGAATATGAGTTTTAATATGAAAAATATTATCCAAAAATAGTTTAAAATGGTTTAAAATGATTTATTATGATTTCAAAATAGTTTAAAAGTGTTTCAGACAAGTTTCATAAAATTTGACTAAAGTGGTAAAAATAAGACATCGCGTTTCGACAGTTCACGATTTCACGACCTGAAAAGTTAAACGAATGTATAGGGCGGATTATAAGTCGGAATTATTTGAAATATGAATTTTTCAGACCCTTGGGGTTATAATTTTCAAAAGAAAATAAAAAATATGGATTCATTTAGTAGAGTTTGAGATATGTCTAAATCAAGCTTTCAAAAACGTCGCGTTTTGGCAGTTCGAAAATCAAAGTGGTAAATTCTTTAAAAATAGATACTTTTAATCTTAAAAATAAGAAATATATTCCTTAAATATGTTAAAATGTTTTAAAAGGGATTTAAGTTATAAAAATAGACTTACATGAAATGGAAAAAGTGGTTTGATCAAAGAAGCTTTAAAAACACTTTTCAGAGTGGTTTTTGTGAGGTTTTGGTAACTTTTGAAAATCAGAATTTTAGCTTAATGATTCTTCCACAATCTTTTTAATAATCTTTTCAAATGAATAACTAAATATTCCGAAGGTGATTTGGAAGTTATAGAATTATTTTGAAGGAGTTTAAAATAAATGGTTACAAGGAAACTGTTTATAAAACTTGGGTTTTTCTTCCCAAATATTTTATGAATGTTTTTCAAATAATTAACCAAGTATTCTAAAGGCAATTAACAAGTTTAAAAAATATTTAGGTTAGAGTCGATCAAATAACTTGATTGCCTTATGGGTGATAGAGAGATAGTCTTTAGGCCTTAGTTTGGAAAACCAGTTTCCTGCTCTCCCTAGCTATCTAGACTGGCCCAATGAAGGGGATAACTAATTTGATTTACTCAGACTGCATCTTCCTAAGATAAGAGAAAATGAGATTTGGATTTTCCAAAGGATAAACAAGATTTTAAAATAATAAAGATTTTAGAAGCATAGAAAACATTCTAGTTAAACTCTGTGTTAAATTCTGATGAGGGAACTCGTACTACCCATATGAATTTAAAAGATGATTTCACCATTATTCGACGAATAGTATGGGTTGAATACAAAAAAATAGTATTGAGTATAATTAGTCAAATTCTATGGATCTCTTTTTACTCAATACTAACTAGTTTGGGCTTACAGTAAATGATATCTTAATTAACATTGTTTCTTACCCATTAAAGATATGTTTTGGAAATGTGAAATCTTCATTAAGATTTATATTATACTAATAATATAATATGGAAATATTTTTCCTAAGTAATTAAATAAAAATTATTTGGTATTTCCAAAGATGAAAAGGGGTTTTAATTTACCAAAGGATTTGATAAAAGAGATTTAATGATTCCATATACTCTTGTGAAGATAAAGTAATAATTTAAAAGAATATATCTCTAAACGGTATTTAATTTGATAGAAAGATAAATTGATTGGATGTTGTTTGATAATCACCTATATACTTGACATCTTTTTGTTGTTGATTTGTTCGAAGAGACCGGGATTGAAATTGGATGATTCCTATTCGAAAACCACTTCGAACCAACATATGCATTCATAAGTGAAAATATGTTGAAGACGATGATTTTTGAAGATGGCGGTCTTCATAATGTAGGGCTACTTGCCACTAACCTCTGGGGTAGTTCCTATATTATATATATGGTGGTAGTAGTGCCTACCTTCTGAAAATATTAGATTTGTAAGGACTATTTGGTACTAATCCTAGAGGTGATTCCCAAACAGGATTGAGTAGAAGGAATGCCTTGGTTTGTCATTTACTTGGACATCTTGTATGGATAAATGTCTGACATTGCATTTCTAAGACCACGTACATTCGTTTTTACAAACTTACTTCTGTTTGGTGGTGTAGGAGGTAACCCCTCTTATACTTAACACCCTTCCTTGAGGCGTATGAACTCGGGGGTTGTACTTTTGTGGAAATCAATAGTATGTTGTTAGAAATGCCAATAAGGCATTCTAAATGGAATTTGCGTTGTGAAAAACAAAGCATGATTTTATGGAAAGTGAAGCGTGGCTTTGTGGAAAATAGAGCATAGCATCACGAATCTCACATTCCGAAGATGATACGGGTACTTATGTGGTCTGCAAGACACATTTCGGGCTATCGGTTTTATTTTGGAAAGTGGAATCTAGTATCTGGACCTTCAATGGTTTAAATGGATAGGTATTGGATGCTCGACTGAGATAGAACAAAGCCACCGAGATACGTTGTTTCATAGTAGTGCAACATTTGTAGCACAGAGGCTTGCTTGAGACAAGTGAATAGTCACCGAGGACTAGGAGATTTCACATTGTAGGAAATGGCCATTAGTTCCCTATCATGTTGGAAATCCAATTCCAATTCGAGCTTTACGGCTTTGGTTGTATTTTGAAAATAGCTATAATGCTTTGTAAACATTTCAGCTACCCCTTTAGTATCGTATACACCATTTGACATCGCCCAGGTATTGATACCTACTTTGTATATATATTTATTTGAAAAGTGTTTTCAAACCAATGTCATTAATAATAATATCAAATTATTTAAGTATAAAGTATTTTGATTATCGTAAGGTAAAAACCGTACGTATTTATGTGCGCTGTAGTCTTATGAGATACCCTTTCTTATTAAAAAGGTTTTGTTTGGCATTGATCCAATATATGACTCTGTCACATGATTATGGTTCAAGTTTCTCATGTTGGTTTGCCAAGCCTGATCTGGGTATTTTTAATACTTGGGTCAGATCGTAGTAGTTTTAGATTTAGCTGAAGATGCTTGGAATTTCCAAAGGAGAGCTAGATATCTTCATCAACGTTTGGACGTAGATTATATTGCCGCTGCATTTGTTTCATTATTTTGGTTTTCCAACAATTGTAAGGACATAGATTTATAACTATTTAGGCTGAGCTTAGGTTAAACTCTAATATATGTATTTCAAATTTTCCGCTGTAAAGATTATTGAGATTATAAATTATTTTATTTGTGTGAGATTCTGTTATGTCTTTATTTTCTTTTACCCTTAACAATCGATTTTTCCGGCACTTAAATGCTCAGCATGCAATACAGTGGACATGTTAGTGTCGATTTTCGAGGGTCAAAAATCTCGTTCGTTACATTTGGTATCAGAGCTTAGGTTGAGCGAACACCTAAGCCTGGTAGAGGTAAGACTCATCAGAGATAGGGTTAGTAATGCCCTAGGATGAGTAACTCATTAGAGACAGAGTAAGATTCACCCTAGAATAAGTTTGAGTATATTATATATATGAGCGTGTATTTGTTAGTTACTGATAAAATGTTTTGTGTTGATTAGTCTGTTGAGTGGTTTATGAATTCTGGTCGATGCATGGTGGCCACATGTATTTGGTGGGGATTTATAAATACTTAACAAGGTGGACTGACACGCTATTTTTGAAAGGATTATATTTCTTGTTTAAAAGAATATCATTCAAAATATATATATATATATTTGTGTGTTAGTTTATGGTTAAGGAAGTAATAGCATTCGGTTGTTATCATTTGTTGACTGAGCAAACACCTTGTGAATTAGGATTCACGATTTGATTGTAAGGTGTTTGATAATATTGGGTTAAGGATAATGAATTTATATAAGTTAATAAATGAGCATGTTGTATAAAAGTATCTTTTACAAAATAAAATGATTTTGTAAAAACAAATAGATTTGAAAGATATGTTTTATAAAAAGAGATTTTAGAATTGAAATCCTGTATTTTAGAAATTTCTGAAATAAGATTTAAACTATATTTTTAAAAGTGATTTAAACAGGGCTTAAGTGGAAGAAGACATGGATTTCGACATCATTGTCATAAATAAATGTTTTTGGGAAAGTGAGGAAGACATGACTATAACATTGTTGTTATAGTAAGTGATTTCCGAAAGGAGATATTTTATATAGTATATGGGATATATATATATATATATATATATATATATATCCTATATTTGATGTTAAGATTTGAATTTGAGGTAGGTAACTTAAATTTATTTTTAAGTTAAGAATGATGTTCATTCATGGTCTGAGATGTAATGATACCCCAACTAGATTGGCTTCATTGTTAACTTATAAATAGTTTATGTTTGACATCAAAAATTAATATTAAATATAATTAATCAGATCCCTATACTAATGTTTTTAGGTTATCGTAACGATGTTTTACGCAACGTTCGTTTTGACCCAATAAAGTGTGTTTTGGAAAGTACAAAGCTTTCCTTAAATATTTTTACGGATTTAAGTATATAGAGGTATTTTCGAAGTGTTGAAATTAAAATAGTTTCTTTAGAAAGAAGATAGAAATTTTTGATTATATATAGAGAAGCATCTTTATGAAAAGTTTTTAAACCAAAGACAAAAGTTTTATGAAATGTTTTCATAAAGATTTGAGAAGATAATAAATACGTATGATATACGTAGATCATTTCGTCGCACGATTTTGATCTAAGATTCGAGTATAGGACTTTGAGTTGTTTACACTGGTCCAAAAAAGGATTTATCACTCGATTCTTAACGGCGAACATTTATGTGGGTCTGTGGTTGGGTATTTTCGTTTTCTATCATAGTTGAGAGCTATGTAAGGGAAGCAAAGGTTTCTGATCAAGAAGCCTGATCAGAGTCCACATTAGAGGAGCGAAGGATCGATACTAGTTCAGAAGTAAAGTTGTGGGTTCGAATAAGAGATCGAATCAAATATTGCGTACGGATGACCTGTATACATCATATAGGTTTATATGTATAAAATAATGTTTTGGCAAACTCTTTTGGAGTTAGGTTTGGTAAAATTTCAGGGTTATGGGTGATGTTTATTATTAGGTACACTTAATTGTTTGGTTTCGTTATATTTTTCCATCATTGGAATTTCGGGCGCGAAATTCTTTTAAGGGGGGAGAATGTAACAGCCCGTAATTTTATCATATTGATTTAGAATAATTAACTAATTTTAAATATTTGAGTATAGGTTTATTAAACATAAATAATCATGTTTTATGTTATAAATAGTAATGGTGATTTTTTTTCGAAAAATGTTTACAAAAATATGTTCTTTGGAAAACTATCGATAATATGACCGAAAATCGTTTTATCGATAAACAGCTTTTTAACCATCAAAAGTCACGCACGATTTTTTTTACATACACTTATTTAACTATTTAAACAAAAATAAGGAATAAATATATTTTTCCATTTTTGAAAATAAAATAACTATGAAGTCAACGATGATGTCAATATTTTCAAAAATGAGCATTTAAGGAAGTTTTTGAATTTTGGATATTAAATATTCAAATAATCATTTAAATGATAAATAATTCATTTTAATTATTATATACGGCAATAGCTAGGCCTGCATTTAATCACACGTGCATGCATTTTTAGTTGCACCTACAGTAGAATTGCCAGCAAAAACTGAACCTTGGGCAACGACCAAGAAGACTGAGACAACTGAAGAACATTCATAGAACCAATAACTTGAAAGCGTTCGTAGTTTTATCATTCCTTTCTTTTGTTCTAGTTTATTTTATACTACTGGAAATAGAAATAATACTTGTACTTTTACATGCTTATGCTCATTTAGCTAATGTGAGTTGTGAGCAAAAATGTATCAAAATATATCAGCGATTAATTCTTTCTTTACCCCTCTTTTGTAGATTTTTGTCTTTTATGCTTTCAAGCTACTCTTTTGGAAACTAGCTTTCAAATTACTATATTTTCCTTTGGTAACCAGTAATTTCATATTTTTCTTTCTTAAGTTTGTGCTGCTTGTTTTAATAGGGTTAATTACCCGAGCAAAATATTTATATTTTATTTCCATTTTAATGATTTTTTTTCTTTATTTGTTCTGGCATTCAAGAAAGGAAACATGAACCTCAAAAAATAGACATGAAAAGAATCAGAAAAAGAAGTATAAAAGAATTATTGGTTTGTACATGCAAACCTGATATTTAAACTCCGCCTAGATAGAAGCCGCTATTTATTTTGTTCAAACTGCAGTAACTTCTTCATACTAACTCGGAATCAAGCAAGACTTCGACCGATGAACTCCCACCTAAATTACGGACATATGGAACACTCGGATACTTCAGCTTATGAACATATACCGTAGTTCTCCATGGTGATTAACAGTTGTACTTAGAAACTAACAGACTATATCTCCATATTTGAACTCCACCTAGGCAGAAGCCATTATTTTTTTGGTTTATACTGCACTAACTTTTTCATAATAACTGGAAATCAGGCAAGAATTCGACCGATGGACTCCCACCTAAAATACATACAATATGGAACACTCGGATACTTCAGCTAATGAACATATACCCTAGTTATCCATTGTGAGTAACAGTTGTACTTAGAAAATAACAAGCTACATCCCCATATTTGAACTCCGTCTAGGCAGAAGCCACTATTTTTTTTGTTCATTCTGCAATAAATTCTACATACTAACTCGGAATCAAGCGAGACTTCCATCGATGAACTTCCATCTAAATTAAGGACAATATGGAACACTTGGATACTTCATCTTTTGAATGCACATTGTAGTTCTCTATGGTGACTAACAGTTATACTTAGAAAATAACAGGCTATATCCCCATATTTGAACTCCATCTAGGCAGAAGCCGCTATTTTTTGTTTAGACTGAAATAACTTCTTCGTACTAACTTGAAATCAAGTGAGACTTCGACCGATGAACTCCCACCTAAATTACGGACAATAAGGAACAATCAGATACTTCAGCTTATGAACGTATATCGTATTTCTCCATGGTGATCAAAAGTTGTACTTAGAAAACAATAGGCTACATCCCCATATTTGAACTCCGCCTAGGTAGAAGCCGCTATTTTTTTGTTCATATTGCAATAACTTCTTCATTATAACTCATAATCAGTTAAGACTTTGATCGATGAACTCCCACCTAAATTACGGACAGTATACATCACTTAGATACTTCATCTTGTGAACGTATATCGTAGTTCTCTATGGTGACTAATAGTTGTACTTAGAAAATAACAGGCTACATCCCCATATTTGAACTTCACCTAGGCAGAACCAACTATTTTTTTGTTCAGATTGCAGTAACTTCCTCATGCTAAGTCGGAATCAGGCGAGACTTCGACCGATGAAATCCTACCTTAATTACGAACAATATGGAATACTCGGATAATTTAGCTTATAAACGTACATTGTAATTCTTCAGGGTGACTAACAGTTGCACTTAGAAAATAACAGGCTACATCCCTATATTTGAGATCTGCCTATGTAAAAGCCGCTAATTTTTTTTCAGACTGCAGTAACTTCCTCATACTAACTTGGAATCAGGCGAGACTTCGACCAATGAACTCCCACCAAAATTATAGACAATACAGAACACTTGTATAATTCAGCTTATGAACGTATACCATAGTTCTCCATGGTGACTAACGGTTGTACTTCGAAAATAATAGGCTACATCTCCATATTTGAACTCCACCTAGGCAGAAGCCGATATTTTTTCAAACTACAGTAACTTCTTTGTACTAACTTGGAATCAATCGAGACTTCGACCGATGAATTCCCACTAAATTACAGACAGTATGGAACACTCGGATATTTTATCTTGTGAACGTATATCATAGTTCTCCATGGTGACTAACATTTGTACTTAGAAAATAACATGCTACATCCCCATATTTGAACTCTGCCTAGGCAAAAGCCGCTATTTTTTTTGTTTAGACTGCAGTAACTTCCTCATACTAACTTGGAATCAGGCGAGACTTCGACCGATGAACTCCCACCTAAATTACAGACAATATGGAACACTCGGATAATTCAGGTTATGAATGTATACCATAGTTCTGCATGGTGACTAACACTTGTACTTAGAAATAACTGGCTACATCCCCATATTTGAACTCCGCTTAGGCAGAAGCCGCTATTTTTTTCGTTCATACTGCAATAACTTCTTTGTTATTCCGCCTTTTGGCAAGGCCGTGACACCAAGGACTTAACTAGAATCCGGTGACAGATCGTCTCGAAGACCAGCTACGCGCAAGGATCGCTATGAATATCGATGAAATTTGTCCGAGTCCGGATCGGGCTACAATTGATAAGGCACGTCAACCAAAGCCATGGGAACCAACGATCCAAGTTTCAAGTCAATCCGAGTTCGTATGACTAAGTTATCGTTGATGAAAAATGGAGTAAATGGCCTAAGTTCGAATCCATAGGCCGAGCCTATGATTCGAATCCATCAACATAGGTTTACCCCGAATCGATCGCTATTTCCTTAGTTGGTATCCATCAGAAGACAGCATGGTTCGAATCCATCAGAAGATGCCAGGGGTCGAATCGATCTGAAATAGCCTTAGGACCGAATCGATCTGAGGTGGCCTTAGGTTCGAATCCAGCAAATTTCCCTACTTCGAATCCATAGAGAGAAGGAGCCTCGAGTCCACGGAGCATAACCTTGATTCGAATCTAGGAAGAGTACCTAGCTTCGACTCCACCAAGCATGTCCTCACTTCGAACCTAACAAGGTAGGAGACCTTCGAATCCATACATTTGAGGATGCTTCGACTCCATTGCCTCGAATCCACCAAGTCATAACAGCTGAAACCATGGATTCGACCCTGTCAACCCGGAGTGAAAAGAGGCTTGATGCGAGAAACACGCGAGCCACGTCACCAAGCACGTGCTCAGACGATCGATTCGACCCTATCGAGTCGAAGTAATCAATTCGAAGCAAGGATGTTCATCTGAAGTGCAACCTTGAATCGATCATAACTCGAGATCCACAAGTCCAAATGCAATGAAATTTTCACAGAAGCTTAAACACATAATGAAGGATGTTCACACCAAATTTCAGCTCGATTGGATGATTTCTTGATCGATTCGAACCAAGGGTCGAATCGATCCCAAAGTGGGCCCAAATCTCCAGATTTCGGCCATGTGGGCCCCCTCACGAGCCAGAACTGGTCTCCCCGAATTTTAGGCGAAATATCAGCCTCCTACACCTATAAATAGAGCCCCTGGTCATTCAGAAAAGGGGTCAGACAATTCTAAGTACTAAAGAGCGCCCAGATTCTGCCAGATTTACTCCAGAACACCACCGCTGCTTTAGATTGAGACTTAGCATATAATTTCAGTTGTACTACAGTGTAAAGAATTGTAATCTTCAAGTATCGAGCAATAAAATAGTCAAACTTCATAGTGGACGTAGGCTACAAAGCCGAACCACTCTAAATCGCTTGTCTTTGCACTTTACCTCTCTGTTATTTGGAGTTTTTGTTAGATAATCCACAGTGTTAAATTTCATTCTTCACATTTATCTCTTCAAAGACTTCCGAAGAGTGTTGTGCCCATTTTTGGTACAAACACTTTGGTGCTTTCACTGAGAAAAAACTAGTTTTTTCTCCTGCTCCTTGGATCTACCATCGATACCAGATTGCATAAATCCAAGAGGAAGATCCGGATCTCTAATTCGTAATCCTTCCATTCTATTCAGATTTGCATAAAGTCTAGGAAAAGGATTCATCATTCAAAATGGTTAGCACAAGAACAACTTCTACGGCTGCTGGACAAGAAGGAAGGGATGGACAGAATCCTGCTCAACAACAGCCATCCAATCAAGACAACACTGCTCATTCAGATCCATCTGGGCTAGTCACCAGACAGGAGTTCCATGTGTTGCTTCAGGAATTGACTCAAAGTCGACAACAATTGGCCGAACATTTGCGTGCTAATGTTGAATTGACAAACCAACTGAACCGCCAAGGCCGCAGAAGGTCTAGGAGAGATGATATCTCCCGCTCATCTACTGAAAGTTCTGCCTCATCTGACTATCATCATAGATCTACCCGTCCCCGATTGGACGGAAGTCATGCACAAACGGCCGGATATCAACCCGCCTTGACTGTTGGGCAGTTGAGGGCAGGACCGTCAACCAGCTTTCAGGCCGGGCCCTCAACATGAGGAGGCCCTACTACACAGCATACCACGGACAATCATGCCACAACTGCCACAATAGAAACAAGGGTTGATACCCGAAATCTTTCAGAGCCAAATAATCAGCAGCGTGGGCGTACTCCTGAACCATACGTCCTGGAAGACGCTAAGCCAAGGAGGTGAAGTTTGGACCGTCGACAGCGCCCGGTCCGAACTCGCGCTGTGGAACCCGACCACACCTTAGCTCAGCAGGCTCAGAATGTAGCAATGCCCGACATTTCGACTATGATACGTCAGATGATCCGCGAAAGCCAAGGTCTTACCAACGACGATTGGGGGATTTCTCGAAGTCATACTCCTCTCACGGACGAGATACTGTACGCTGAACCTCCTCGGCGATTCAGAATGCCAACTCTCCCTATGTACGAAGGAAATTCTGATCCCAATCAGCACATTTTGAAATATGAATGGTCAATGAGTGCCGCAAGGGCCGACGATGCAGTGAAATGTCGAAGTTTCCCCATCTCCCTGGGAGGAATTGCAACAATGTGGTTTACAAGATTACCTCCAAGATCTATCTCTTCATTTGATCAATTGGCTAAGAAATTTGTTGAACAATTTCGCATGCATGTCGCTAGACCCAAAGATGTTAACACCCTGTCCAATGTTACCCAAGCTCGTGGGGAAACGTTAAGGCGTTACTTGGAGAGATTCCATGCGGCATGTGTGGAAATTAGTAATCCCAACGATAACTCAATTTTAATGGCATTAACAAAAGGAATTGATCCTGATTCTGAATTTGGAAACTGGTTAGCTGGAAAACCACCCGCATCGTTGGACCGTTTCTGCTCCAAAGCAGCACAATTCTTACGGCAAGAGGACGCGAAACAGTCTAGGAAGCAGGACAATGCGAGACCCGAAAGTGAAGGAATACAAAGCAATGTGGCGGTTAAACAGTCCGGTGACAATTCCGGAAAAGTTCAGTTGAACATACAGAACAAACAAACTCAGCAAAGAGGTAACGATGGTCAGAATAAGAAAAGAGACCCAAATCGTGGCCCACCGCGTGAGGCTCCAATGTTCGATAACTACACACCATTGAATACATCGTTGGAGAATGTGTACCTACAGACTTGCAATACTATGTAATACAAGAGGCCGGCTCCGAAGCAATCGTCGGAGAGGCAGATTCAAACAGGGAAGTTTTGTAGATTTCATGAAAGTTACGGCCACAATACCAATGAGTGTCGACATTTGCAAGACCTCATCGAAAAGTTGATCAGGGAGAAAAAATTAGACCAGTTTGTGCGGACAACGCAGTCTGAGGGAGCAGGCCCATCAAATCAAAATCATGCACAGAATCCAGAAAGACAGGAAAAACCAGGGCGTGTCGGAGGAAGACTGATAATTAATGTTGTAAGTGATAGTCCTCATTCAGCGGTTCGAAGCTGGGAGGAAATGAAATCATATAACAACTTAGCTAGACGAACAGACTTCGAGTATGATGATAACTTGGACGATAGGCCTTCGACCAAACGAAAGAGAGCGATAACTAACAACATCACTTTCCAAGACAGCGATATTGATTATGTCAGAAGACCGACTACTGACCCACTTGTGATATCAACCCGAGTAGGTCCGATATGGATGAAGAGGACCCTGATTGACTATTGGAGCTCTGTGAATATCATATTTGTACATGCTTTTAATCAAATAAAGATGAAAGCTGGGGATCTAAAACCCTGCCAAACTCGTCTCTATGGATTCAATGGCAGCGCTACCATACCTGTTGGGATGGTAGAGTTACCAATTGAGTTGGGAGCCGGAGAACGTAGATCGATTCGGACATTGCAGTTCGTTGTGTTGGATGTAGACTCGCCATATAATGCCTTTTTAGGTCGACCTGCCCTTGCTGAATTCAGGGCCATAATCGCCCCGTGGTGTTTAACTTTAAAGTTCCCAACCGTCAACGGAGTTGGGGTCGTCCAGGGCGACCAGGTTGATTTGAGAACAATCATACACCAAAATCGAGTTGCCCGATTACACAATGCCAAGGACCGACTTAAAACTTTTGAACACAATAAGATTGTTATTAAAAAAGAATATCCGGCACTCCCACACATGAAACCAACATGAAAAGGGTCACACGAGATTAAGCAGAATCTCGGGGATGGTATATATGAGTTAACGACCGTTGATGGTCTAGCTTCACCAAAGGCCTGGGATAGCGAAAGTCTTCGTCGCTATTGCACATAATAGCTATGTTTATCCATTTAGTTTAAATTCCATTTTTTAAATTTGTTTCTGCATTTCGAAATTAGAATTTGTAATAAGGCAACTGACTTTGCCATGTTTTCTTATTCCAGCAATAAAATGCCATCTCTTCAAGCCAGAGCTGTGATTCATTAAAACACAATGTACAACATCACGATGCACGAAGAGCTAAATTCCATCACACAGTGGAATTTATTCAAGTAGGGAGTGGCTATGAAGCGATCAACCACTCGCTAAAAGAAACCCGAGCTCGGGGGCAAGCCATCACAACAGGCCAGGAATGAGTTGATACACGACAACCCTTCACTTAACTCCGTACTCCCAGAGTGCGAGGCGGAGTATAAACATTCATTCAACTCCGTACTCCCAGAGCGCGAGGCGGAGTATAAACATTTTCTCGACTCCGTACTCCCAGAGTGCGAGGCGGAGCATAAACATTTACAAAATCCCAAAGTACTCCGAGAGCGCGAGCTGGGTACAAACTTTTTACTTAACTCCATACTCCCAGAGTGCGAGGCGGAGTATAAACATTCACAAAACCCCAGAGTACTCCGAGAGCGCGAGCTGGGTATAAATATCAACAAACTCCGTACTCCCAGAGTGCGAGGCGGAGTATAAACATTTTCCTAAATCCCAGAGTACTCCGAGAGCGCGAGCTGGGTACAAACATTTTCCTAACTCCGTACTCCCAGAGTGCGAGGCAGAGTATAAATATTTTCCTAACTCCGTACTCCCAGAGTGCGAGGCGGAGTATAAACATTTTCTCAACTCCGTACTCCCAGAGCGCGAGGCGGAGTATAAACATTTACTTAACTCTGTACTCCCAGAGCGCATGGCGGAATATAAACATACGTCAACTCCACACTTATCCCCAATACTGGGGGCAGAACCATAACACATAACAAGTTGAAGACAAAAGGGAATACATTCTCATTTCCACTATCAACAAAAAGAATCTGATTACCAAGTGGTTCAAAAAATTTCTACTAGTGGGAGCCGAATCCACATCTATACACGGCTACAGAAAAGTCAACAAAATATTACCCCATGCAACGGAAAATTAAAGAAAGAGTTCAATCTTTCTTCTTCCTTATTTTCTTCTTCGGGGTAGTTCCGCCAGATCCGCTGCCTGATTTTCCCCTCAACCGCTTACTCTTTTCAGGCTTGTCCTCCGGCAGCGACATGATATCAACGTCTTCCTCAGAGCTTGAGGCGACGGAAATTCTTTTCGAAGGCCGAGTTGAAGACATGGGAGTAGTAGCGGGGAGTGGGGCAGGAGCAGGTTCAATAACTATAGTACCGCCCGGTGAGATCACCATTAATGGGGCAGGCCCAGGCGGATTCATACCAGCAGTCCCTGCTGCCATCTCAGCGTCGATCTCAGCAAAAACTTCGTCCTCACGGGATGCTTGGGCCGCATCGGATGCGCCAGTAGCTGGCATAGATGAACTAATGGCCGGAGCACTCCCACTCATAACATCGGACGGGTTGACGGAGGGATCGATGGGTTCATTAAGAAGCTCCTCGATCATTTGGGCGCTGAAAGAAAACATGTTTGCATCTCCCTCTTCGCCAACCAAGGTAGAAGTCGTGATGGCTTCAGTAACAACAGGCCCTTGCGTTTGATAGGGAACTGGCAGTGCAAGAGGCGCAGAAACAATGGCTTCAGTCACTGAAATGCGGCAAAACGAAGATTGTTAGCCAAGTGCGTTGCTTAAGGTTCTTCACACCTAAAATGCGGGAAGCATTCAAATACCTTCCTTAGTCTGGACTGGAACATGGGCAGAAGCATCGGCGGAAGATAATAGCGGCTGGTCGGGGTTATATGCAGGAACGGACTGGGGATCTACCACACCAGTGGTTTCGGGCAGTGTTGGAATTACAGCTTCAACACTTACCTCATGATGCGCGATCCTCGAGCCTTCGCCTGTCTCTAAAGGTTGAACACCAAGCCTCTCTTTTGCCAAAGAAATCACCGCCTCATGAAGGATTTTCCTCTCATCCTCGGTGAGCAAACGCATCTCCAACTCAAAGTCATCAAGTGGTTCATCTGGATGCGCCGCGATCTTCTCGTCCACCAGTCGGGTCCAGGCGTTGTATAGAATCATGGAGTCGTCTCCCAGCCACGCTAAATTTCTGTGCTCCAGCACATTTGCGTTGTACGTGACCAAGAGATCGTCAAACTCAACATCCAGCCTGGACCTCGCCTCCAAAATCTTTTCTTGAATTTCTGCTTCCGCAGACTTAGTCTTGACCGCCACCGCAGCAAGTTCGGCCCTAAGAGATACTGCTTGGTCGCAAGCCTCTTGTGCAGTGGCGTTTGCATCGTCCTTCACCATTTCAGCAAATTTGGCCTTGAGCTCGTTCAGCTCTTTAACGGCTAAGTCTCGCTCAGCTGCAATGGTGGTGTTGCGGTGGCCCATCTCTTCTACCGTGGCGCAATGTTCCTGCTGCATCCTCGCCAGTTTGGCCACGGCATCCTCATGTCTCTGAAGTGCTTCAAGCTCTGACTTCCGGAGCGTCTCCATTTCGGATTGAAGAACCTGAATAATGCGTTTCTGTTTAACAATGTCAGCATCACATTCCTCAATGATCCTCGCCCGGTCAAAAGCTACCTTCAATGCTTTCGCTGCCGCTTTGTACCACTCCTTATACTGAGCATAGAAGTCACGGATATAATTATGAGCAATGTTCTCAGCATCCGGAGGAATTCTTTTAAGATTAGGAGGGAAGACATAGGGATCCATACAAATTTCAGGAAAATCTTTTTTCATTTGCGCAAGTTTGATGGCTCCTTCACTTGTCAATTCAGCCGGAGCCTGTTCTACCATAGTAGCTGTTGTTGGTTCCACTCTTAACCGCTGAGTATCGGGCCGTGAAGATTGAGAAGGTTGTTGCGGCTGCTGAGAAGGCCCAGGGAGATCTACGGGGGCCCTAGGAGGCGGAGTAGAACGAGATCGAGATCGGTGCTGGTGCCCCCGATCTCTATCGGTGCGATCATGGCCAGAGCGACCACGCCAATAGTCTCTATCCCTATCATGGCGCTCCTGGCTAGTATAACCTTGCCCGTGATCTCTATCCGATTCTTTTCTACGGTAATCATAATATGGGGAAGATTGGCGCACATTACGGAGCCTATCTAGAGTAGATCCTCTGCCTGACATTTCACCTGCGATAAAAAAGAATTACGGGTTAGGATCCGATAAAGCAATGTTTACTATGCAAAAGTCATGAAGTGTTGTGGAAGTGTGTGTAAATGTGTAAACCCCCAAACCGACCGGAAGTGTTGACCGCACTTAAAGGAAAGGGCTCGTTCATATTTAGGACATCTTGAAATTCCTCCAACCCAGGATTATGAGAAATCGATATATAATCTGGGATGGGAATATCGTCAAGCCCTTTGAAAGAATCTCTCGAATGAGAAGGGGCGGCCTCAGAAATCATGACTCCAGAAGTGGGAGGAGACACATCTACAGATTTCCACCCCTTGGACTTAAGTTTTTTGGAAACGGCGGCCTTGCCTTTCCGTTTTTCTCCCAACTCTTCAAAGTTTCCCGAGAGATCAGCCATCGGCTCCGAATCTGTATGCGTTCTTTCTTCATCACTCGCTTCGGTTATGGTAATTCCGAGCGGTTTCTTCGTCGCTTTCTTCTTGGTTTTCTTCTTGTTTTCCTTCTTGGAGGCGGGCTTTGCCAACTCCTCGGTAACTATACTTTGATTGGTTTCGATCAGACCAAGAGTTCTTAAGTTATAGTCATTCATCACCGAGTCGATATGTCTTAGCTCACTCGGAACTTCTTGAAGACTTCGGACTATACCCCTGAAGTACCCACCATCGGGTCTGGAGATAATGGCTGTGAAAGAAATAAGATGTCAATACTAACGCCAAAAAGCTATAGGTCAAGAGAACAGGTTAAGGCGCTTACGTCTAGACAACCATCGCCTAGCAAAACCCGGAGGGCATCGAACATAGAACCATTCGTTCTTGAAATAACTCAGTCGGGTCCAGGCTCCGACAACAACTTGGCAATTTCTAACTGCCTCCAGAAATGTAAAAGATGGGCTGTCACCCCTACTCTTGAAGTTAAATATATGTCTAATCTCGGTTGGCCTTGGCGGGCGAAACAGACAGTCCATAAATATGAAAAAGGCACTGTTCAGCAACGCGTGCCCGTTGGGATGAAATTGCGAAGGAGCGATTCCTAAATATGATAGCATCCCTCTGATATATTGATTGAAAGGAGGGAGAGTTCCGGCCGCGCAAGCATGGCGATAGAAAGCTGTATATCCTTCGGGCGGATTGTGCGGTCTATCAGCGGCACTGGGTAATAACACATCGTCTAGAGATATGTTATGTTTCAAGCAAATTCGGCCCAATAAGGATTCAGAGATGTTAGATTGGACAGAGTCAACGGGGTCCTCGATAAATATAGCCCCTGGCAATTCATCTGGAGCTGGATCGATTACGTCGGCAAGAATATCGGGAATCTCAAGCACCGAAGGAGTCGAGCTCTGTACCTCTTGTTGTTGGGAGCTCGAAGATTCCATAATTAACTAACTCATCAGAAAGCAACGTTAAGTTCATAAACAGCCCGTGCATGCCCCAGTGTAGTGTGTATGGATGTGTCGTGCAGTACGAGTGTTGTGCGTTACTTAAGCAGATCTTACAGATTGAAACAAGATGTCCGTGCAACAAAACTTGGGAATTTAAGAATGAAAATGACCGTCATCGCTGACCGTCACTCCCATGCCATCTAAACGCTACGAACCACTTCAAGTATAAGTCAATTGTATTATTGGTTAAGTCATAGTTCCATCGACGAGCTTCAAAGGAAATTCAAGTTTAAATCTTTCAGTCAAGTTCGATTATGCAAGGCCGAAGCTCGTCGGAGTCAAGTATGCTAAAGTTCATTATGTTCGTCAGAGTACAACTTGAAGTTGGTCGTAGTTCGGATGATGGAGCAAATCAAAAGAGCAATGGTCTCAGAGGACAAAGGCGTTCGAATCCATCGACACGAATCGATGAGGGTCGAATCGATGGAGTTCGATTCCAGGTGCTTCGAATCCATATGGTTCGACTCGATGTAACCTTATGACGGAGGAGCGCTTCGAATCCATGAGCTCCACGTTACTTCGAATCGATCAGTATTCAATTCCTTCGAATCGATCTGGATAACATTACTTCGAATCGATCAACTCGATGCCCTTTCCCTCTAAGTCATCGATTCAAAACCTTGCCCTTGAGATCGATTCGAACCGGTTGTTCCTGGATCGATGCGAAGCAACGGAGGACGACACTCTGATCGATATAACTCGAATGGCATCACTCCTCGACTCCATCGAGTCGACCCACTCCATTCAGATCTCATCACTCCTCGAAATTTTCAGAAGGAAAGACTGAATCGAAGCCAAAAATTCTAAGTCCTATTTTTCTCGTCTCGAATCGATCCCTTGAGTACCTGATTTTACTACGAATGAAAGCGTGAAGGGGATCGATCGATTCGGGGAAAGCGCGTTTGTCTTGTCCTTGGAGAGGTCGATTCGAAGAAGAGGCAATAGCAACAGTAAAAAGTAAAAAAGTGAGAAATGAATAGGACCCCGGTATATATAGGGGAAATGTGGCAATTCTCCTCCCGGTATACCTGACCAGCTTCAACAGGTGAGGACATCGACTCGATTCGTTACGGCGACTTCGAATCCATGAGACAGGGCGCTAGAATCGACTCAGACTCCCGCATGCATTGGTAATAAGACATGTCCGAATCCATTACAACCCACTACGTTCAAATCCATTACAACCCACTATGTTCGAATCCATCCCAGAAACATCGATTCGAAGAAACCACCGAACAAGGGCTGGGTTGAGTATCGCATCGACTTGAAGCACGAGGTCCCTAAAACCCTCGATTCGAAGGCCATCGATTCGAAGAAGCATGGCTTCGAATCCATCAAATACCACCGATCAAATGGACGAATCGTTTCAATATGAAAAATTGATTATCAACTCTTTATGGAGATTCAGGAGAGGATCGATACAAGGGGATGATCGTAAGACAATCATAAAAGCAATGTTTTAACTCGAATCTCAAACCGGTCCAGGAGAGGACCGATGCAGAATTCGATAACGAACCGAACTAACAACGACTTGCGATCACGCAACGTTAACCAAAGTCAAGATAATACACGTATGCACATATCTCTAACTAATGTTCGATCTTTGTCGTTTACAGGGATCAAATGTTCATCTCGTCTTGTCTCAAAACACTAACAGCCAGTCACAATTATACGACGGTCAATTACAGCGATACAGAATGCAACTTTCGGTAAAGCATGTCATATCTGTCCAATGAGAGACTGCAGCTTTTCAAAGCACGTCATGTTTACACAAGACGTACTTTGGGGGGCAAATGTTATCCCGCCTTTTGGCAAGGCCGTGACACCAAGAACTTAACTAGAATCCGGTGACAGATCGTCTCGAAGACCAGCTACGCGCAAGGATCGCTATGAATATCAATGAAATTTGTCCGAGTCCGGATCGGGCTATAATTGATAAGGCACGTCAAGCAAAGCCATGGGAACCAACGATCCAAGTTTCAAGTCAATCCGAGTTCGTATGACCAAGTTATCGTTGATGAAAAATGGAGTAAATGGCCTAAGTTCGAATCCATAGGTCGAGCCTATGATTTGAATCCATCAACATAGGTTTACCCCGAATCGATCGCTATTTCCTTAGTTCGTATCCATCAGAAGACAGCATGGTTCGAATCCATCAGAAGATGCCAGGGGTCGAATCGATCTGAAATAGCCTTAGGATCGAATCGATCCGAGGTGGCCTTAGGTTCGAATCCAGCAAATTTCCCTACTTCGAATCCATAGAGAGAAGGAGCCTCGAGTCCACGGAGCATAGCCTTGATTCGAATCCAGGAAGAGTACCTAGCTTCGACTCCACCAAGCGTGTCCTCACTTCGAACCTAACAATGTAGGAGACCTTCGAATCCGTACATTAGAGGATGCTTCGACTCCATTGCCTCAAATCCACCAAGTCATAACAGCTGAAACCATGGATTCGACCCTGTCAACCCGGAGTGAAAAGCGGCTCGATGCGAGAAACACGCGAGCCACGTCACCAATGACGTGCTCAGACGATCGATTCGACCCTATCGAGTCGAAGTAATCGATTCGAAGCAAGGATGTTCATCTGAAGTGCAACCTTGAATCGATCATAACTCGAGATCGACAAGTCCAAATGCAATGAAATTTTCACAGAAGCTTAAACACATAATGAAGGATGTTCACACCAAATTTCAGCTCGATTGGATGATTTCTTGATCGATTCGAACCAAGGGTCGAATCGATCCCAAAGTGGGCCCAGATCTCCAGATTTCGGCCATGTGGGCCCCCTCACGAGCCAGAACTGGTCTCCCCGAATTTTAGGCGAAATATCAGCCTCCTACACCTATAAATAGAGCTCCTAGTCATTCAGAAAAGGGGTCGGACAATTCTAAGTACTAAAGAGCGCCCAGATTCTGCCAGATTTACTCCAGAACACCACCGCTGCTTTAGATTGAGACTTAGCATATAATTTCAGTTGTACTACAGTGTAAAGAATTGTAATCTTCAAGTATCGAGCAATAAAATCATCAAACTTCATAGTGGACGTAGGCTACAAAGCCGAACCACTCTAAATCGCTTGTCTTTGCACTTTACCTTTCTGTTATTTGGAGTTTTTGTTAGATAATCCACAGTGTTAAATTTCATTCTTCGCGTTTATCTCTTCAAAGACTTCCGAAGAGTGTTGTGCCCATTTTTGGTACAAACATTCTTCATACTAACTCGGAATCAGTCGAGACTTCAACGAAGAACTCTCACCTAAATTACGGACAACACGGAACACTCGATACTTCATCTCTTGAACGCACACTGTAGTTCTCCATGGTGACTATCAGTTGTACTTAGAAAATAATAGGCTATGTCCCCATATTTAAACTCCACCTAGGCAGAAGCAGCTATTTTTTTGTTCAAACTACAATACCTTCCTCATACTAACTCGAAATCAGGCGAGATTTCGATAGAGGTAATCCCACCTAAATTATGTACAATATGGAACACAAAAATAATTCGGCTTATGAACGTATACCGTAGTTCTCCATGGTGATTAACAGTTATACGTAGAAAATAACAGGCTACATTCCCATATTTGAACTCTGCCAAGGAAGAAGCCGCTATTTTTTCCATTTAGACTGCAATACCTTCCTCATACTAACTCGGAATTAGGTGAGACTTCGACCGATGAACTCCCACCTAAAGTATGGACAATATGGAACACTTGGATAATTCAGCTTATGAATGTATACCGTAGTTGTCCATGGTGATTAACAGTTGTACTTAGAAAATAACAGGCTACATTCCCATATTTGAACTCTGCCTAGGCAGAAGCCGCTATTTTTTTTGTTCATACTACAATAACTTCTTCATACTAACTCGAAATCCGGCGAGACTTCGACCGATGAACTCTAACCTAAATTACGAACAATATGAAACACTTGGATACTTCATCTCTTGAACGCAAACTGTAGTCCTCCATGGTGACTAACAGTTGTACTTAGAAAATAATAGGCTACATCCTCATATTTGTACTTCGCCTAGGAAGAAGCCGCTATTTTTTTTGTTCAGACTGCAATACCTTCTTCATACTAGCTCGGAGTCGGGCGAGGCTATGACCGATTAACTCCCACGTAAATTACAGACAATATGGAACACTGGGATATTTCAACTTATGAACGTATACCGTAGTTCTACATGGTGATTAACAGTTGTACTTGGAAAATAACAGCCTACATCTCCATATTTTAATACTATTTCTCTATGAGATGTAAAATAGTATATTTGGAATTTCAAAAAGACAACGAGTAAATCTATTCAATGAATTATCTTTATTAGTAGTAAAGATATGCAAATTTCATCGCGCTTTGGCAATTTAATGGCGGGATTTTGCAATACTTGTTTATGATTTATAAAATTAGTTTTATAATTCTAATGAGCACGTTTTAATTATTCTATAAAGATAGAAAACCTATTTTGAAGATTTGTTCACATAAATAAATAGTTTAACAAAGAAGTAAAAATGTGGCCGCAAATCGGATTCTGGATTCTCAACGGTTTAACAAACGAAAGTTGTTTAAATTCGTTGCAACCTTGTTTTCATGTCTTTTGCACTTATATACATATCATACAAAAGCACATACATACATACAACATATACACCTAAAATGTCTAAGATATTTCACATTACTTTATCCTTAAGCAAATAAAAACAAACTTACACATCATGACACAAGGGGACAAAGCCCATAAGGGGGTGTGGGTTCGGCTGAAGTGATGGAAGAGGGGTGCACATGGGTGAGGTGATGGCTCATAATGTGTTGGTAGATATTTTGCAAAATTTTCCTATAAATACCCAACCTAAGGCTTCATGATGCTCACACCAAAAATCCTCTTCTTCTTAAGCTCCTTAATGCTCTTTAATGGCTTTTTATCTTAGAGAAGTAATGAAGAATAATAATGGCAAAAAGAAAGTAAAATAGTTCCATATGTAAACAAAATCAATCCACCTCAAAAACAAGTTCATTCTCCTCCTCTACCCATCCAAAACCCATGGGAACCCCCTACCACCATGCTTGGCTAGGCAAGCCGTCTCCCAAGGTCATGGCTGAGCATGCAAGAAGAAAAGGGGAAGATCCGAGAAGCTCCGGAGTGAAGATAGTGGCGAGAAATGCTGTCGGAATGCCATCAGAGTAATTCGAAGAAGCTACAGAGGGATTACTACAATAGTGAGTACTTGATTTACATACACCTTAAAATGTTTAGAAAATAATGAAATGCATGTTTAATTAGTAAATTAATATTCTTGAATGATTAATATGTTTGAATATTGGTTGATTATATGGTTGATAACTTGGTTGTGATAAATGTAACAAATAATGAGAAAATCATATTTATCAAAATAGAAATGGTTAACTAATTAAATATAGTTAATTCATGGAAAATAAATCCATATTAATATGTGTATGAAGTTTATTAAGCCTCTTTATGGTTTTGAATTTAAAAAGAAAAGTTATTTGGATGGTTTAAAATAGAAAAAAGATATCACTTTCAAATTTACTTAAAAAGAGGAGTTTTGATTTATTTTGGAAAAATAAATTACAATGTTTTGTTTGAAAAATGAGAATTTGAAAAGTTTAAATTTTCATATAAGATATCATATGAGAATTTTATAAATGGATTTTCAAATAAAAAATAGTAAATTGAATATTATAATAATATAATACGGAATAAAAGTGAGAATGGGTTTTAATATGAATGACATGGTCCAAAAATAGTTTAATATGGTTTAAATAATTTATTATGATTTCAATATAGTTTAAAAGTGTTTCAGACAAGTTTCATAAAATTTGACTGAAGTGGTAAAAATAAGCCATCGCGTTTCGGTAGTTCGCGATTTCACAACCCGAAAAGTTGAACGATTGTGTTAGGTGGATTATAAGTCAGAATCTTTGAAATATGAATTTTCTAAACCCTTGGGGTTATACCTCTCAAATGAAAAAAAAGTCGGGATTTCATTTAGTAGAGTTTGAGATGTGTCCAAATCAAGTTTTCAAAAATGTCACGTTTTGGTAGTTCGAAAACTAAAATGGTAAGCTCTTTAAAAATGGATATTTTTAATCTTTAAAAATATTAAATAAATTCCATAAATATGTTAAATTTTTTTAAAAAGGATTTAGGTTATAAAAATAGACTAATATGAAATGGAAAATGGTTTGATCAACGAAGCTTTAAAAACACTATTTGCAGCGATTTTTGCGACGGTTTTGGTAATTTTTGAAAATCAGGATTTTAGCTTAATTATTCTTCCCAATCATTTTAATAATCTTTTCAAATGAATAATTAAGTATTTTTAAGGTGATTTGAAAGTTATACAATTATTTTGAATGAGTTTTTTTAATCCAAAAAATGGATCAACACCTAAAATTGAGTGTGGAAACATCGGTCCTATTCTTACAGAGCAATAATATAAAAAATAAATGTAAAAAGAATAGAAATAGTAAAAAGACAAGAAGATTTTTATAGTAGTTTGGATGGTAATGAAGCTTATGTCCACTTTATAAATTTTTATTAACTGACTGCTATTACAAGTTGGATCAGATTACAATATGATTGAATCTTCTAAGATAGATCTAGTCAATAGTAAAAGATTTCACTAGAGAATCACAGTGGACCCCTAGATGACTATTGTGTGGGAGGAGAAGAGTGAAGAATAATCTCTACAGAGTTCTTACAGCCAGTCAAGAAGATCTTCTTTATATTGTAGATAGGTGAGTATTTATAGAAGAATTCAGAGAGTATTAGGCCAGAAGTCCAAGTGTAGAAGAGTCCAGTTGTTATGCCAAGTCTTCACCGAAAATATCAATCAATCCGAGTCATTTCAATGTATCGCTAGCTATCCATAGGGGATGAATCACTAGCTATCCATAGGGGATGGATCGTTAGCTATCCATCAACTTAGCATATTTTCCTAATAGAAGGCTTTACTTAGTTCTATGTAGGAGCATGGAAAGTTTGAGGACGATCTGACCTATCATGATGGATCAATAAGTATCTATAAGGGATGGATCGCTTGCTATCCATCCACTTAGCATATTTTTGGCTCAATTTTCATGAGGTCCATTCACTTGTTCTTTTGAGTGTGTTGTCTAAGTATCAAGTCGTTTGGACTTAGTTTGATCATCCGTCTTCATAGGTCATTTGGTCTAGAAGAATCATCTATAACTCGCTCAAAACTTAACAAAATCAGATGAAACTTTGCAAGTACACTCTAGAGGGTGTGTGGGAGCTATCACATGAATTTTAGGTGGTGGGGCCCAACCTACATGGGTCGCTAGCGACCCATCAAGATGGATCGCCAACGATCCATCAAATCTTCTCCGGTCATGCTTTTTTGTTAGCCTTCTTTTATGTCTTGTAAGTGTTCCCTCCAAATTTCAAGTCAATCTGATTTCGTATAAATTCTTTAGGTCCAATTTAAGCTAGCTTCTTTGGTCAAAACCGCTTAAATCAGATGATTTTTTACTTCATAAACTACGATGCTTCAAATGCTATGAAACTTGGTAAGTATTCTTAGAAGAGGTAGTAGATCATGATGAAAGAGGCTTTGAAAACTCATGATGCTTCCTCTTGGATCGCTAGCGATCCATGGATGATGGATCGCTAGCGATACATCTACTAGTGGATTTTTGGCTTGCTTCTCATAAGTTCCATTGGCTTGTTCTTTTAGATGCCTTGTTCAAGTTTCAAGTCATTCTGGCTTAGTCTGGATATTCTAACTCCTATTGAATTCTGCTGGATTAAAAACCTAGTTAACATTTTCCCTCTAGAGTATGCTCGTTGGAAAGAAAGTGTGCTCTAGAACAAGACAAGTTTCAGATTACTATTCTGTGAATTTTAGTGAATCGTCGGAGTCCATCTCATGATGTTGTTTTCAATTGACTAACTTCTAATAGCCGTTCATTTTTTGATTTTGATCTGAATTTCTGTTCCTAGTATTGACGATGCAATCTTTGCTACGTAATTTACACAAGGATTTAGGTCGGTAAGTGGGTGCACGACGTAGGTTTGGAGTCAACCTATATAGTTTTAACTCGGCCGATGGTGAAGCTATGTTTTGTCTTGAATGATTGTACGCCATTCTGGAGTGAACTCTTGCTCTTTGTCTTTAACTATTTCTTTTCAAGGACTTGATTAAGTTCTTTCTGTCGTCTTGAATTCTAATGCGGCGATTTATTCCAAAATCGGATATAGTGGATGATTCAATCAAATCACTCTTCCCATTTCATTATTCCAGTGATCCCAAAAAGAAAAGCATCCCGCGTCGCTTCGGACAGCGGCTCCGTTATCGATCGTTGATCGATAACGGGTAAGTGTGGAAAAGATAATTTCAAAGGATGATATGGATTGTTTTTCAGACGTAAGGAAGCTATCTACCCTAGGTTGTTCATTTGCAGTATTCGGGATACTAGACTCTTCTCATATAGATAACAAACTGCATCTGCCCCGATCAACGCTCAGAACTCGACTGGTCAACATACGCCGACTTCCCTTGGATTCTAGATGTTGGTTATACGAGGATATTATTTAAAGTAAAACATACCCGACAGGGTTGAATGCTAAATTTTATTGTTGAAAATGACTTTTCGGTCATCCAATCTTTAGTTTGGCGGAGGGACTTCCAGTTCTCAAAATGCCGGGTCCTTCGCAAATTAGGCTTCACTTATTATTCCTGCCATATTGGGATGATTGATTATAGTTAAATTACAAGGCACAATTGCTTTTGTAGAGTTGTAGTTCGATCAGGCACAGTTTCAGTCTTCGAAAACTAGCGCATGACTTGTTCGATTGCGATTATCCTTCCTTTCCATTTTTCGGAATTCAACCTGCACACCAGCCTCTGTCTTCATGGACTATTGGTTTGATTGCTCGATTCTGAGCATTGCTTTCTCTCGCTGTTGCACCTCTTGTGTTCATGTTCATCATACCCGTTTGTTGTAATTCTATCATGTAAGTAATACTTCTACGGTCATTTTGACATAATCCATTCCATAGCTTTGTTCAGAACTATGAGGTAGCTTGGTCTAGCCTGTTCTGTAGCTAATCCCTACTTATGCTCAATTGAGTTCGTTTCAACAAAGCGTTGGTGTATCTGCCCTAGTCCGTAGGGTGGATTTCTTTGAATACTAAGTCTATATGTGTTGACGCTAAAAATGAGCATCAACACCCAATAGAATCTAGTAGAGATTAAATGATGAATGAAATTCAAACATAGCAAAAATTATAAATGAACACATAGATTTTTATAGTGGTTCGGCAATCTTGGCCTATGTCCACTTCATATTTCTATTGATCTTCCACTTGATTTTAATTACAAGAATGTTTGGATCAGCTAGGATCCATTAGTACAAAAGTGAAGAATAAAAATGGCAGAGCCTCGGCAGAGAAAGTAGGATCCCTTTTCTAACGCTATGCCTGCTGAATTTATAACGGAAGACGTGCATGGATCTGACTGAAATTTTGGCAGAAGGTTCGGGAGACCAAGACGAGGCCACCCCAAAATTTCCAGGCCCATCGAGGTCCAAAATAGGGATCAGTACCGATCTCTATTAGTGTGTCCAAATGGGCTAAGATCCTTATGATGGGTGACTAATGATGTTAACTACTTGCTCTCAAAATTTCGTGCAATTCCAATAGAAGGTTTGTGGGATATCGCATTTTCCACGAAGTAGTGTTGCTTGAATTTTGATTTCTGCTGATCCCTCCAAAGGGAGTTATGCCGATCCACCCAAATTCCTCCAATTGAAATGATATCCGTAGGAGGTGTTCCACGTGTTGTAGTAAGCTTATACTACAAGTTTCATGTTGATAGCATATGTAGATTTTGAGTTATTGACCGATCATCGCTGCAAAATTGAGTTGTGGAATCGATACGATACGATCCATAGTGTTGAATAAGGATCGCACCTGATCCATCTTTAGGGAGTAGTGAGCTTTCATGCTTCTGCTTCATATTATCATCTATGCTTGATTTTTGGACTCCACAATCATCGCTCTGGGCTACTAGCCTTGATGACAGTCGAGTCTAACTTGTCCAATCAGTTCGGATATAGCCATGTCAAAATGCCAGATAACATTTGCCCCCCAAAGTACATCTTATTGCATACACGACGTGCATTGAATTGCAGCAAGTTAGAGTCATAAGAAGAAATTCATCCAGTTTCCTGAATAGTCGCTATCCTTCCGTTGAATTAACTTCCCAATGTTTTGTATCCCTCTTTGATCGTCATGACACTCGATCGATTTCCAATAGTATAAATTCAGAATTATATTCCATTAGTTGCTATTTGTGTCTGGTTCTACAAGCCTAGTAAGTTTTGGCTATCTGATCCAGTCTTTTCTTTAATAACTCTAGGTGGAAATTCAATTTTTGTCGATTTCAAGAAATCGAATTTTCTGAATATACACGTACACATTCAGGTACACGTTCTTGCCATTGGCTCCTGGATGCGTTTGTATGCTCACGAGTCATCACTGATTCCTTCTAGTTTAATTGCAATTGGATTGCGATTCCTTGTTTATATATTATTTTATAATTAGATAGGGGTTGTTATAAGTCATTCGATGAGAGGGGACTTCAAGTTCTACAGGGATGACGGCCTCGGAGCCGTAAGCAAGGGCTAATGGAGTATGGCCAGTTGCGGACTTGTTGGTGGTTCTAGAAGCCCATAATGTTATTGGAGTTCATCCGCCCACTTGCCTCTAGCCTTTTCCAAATGTTTCTTCAGAATGGACTTTATGATTTTGTTCACAGCTTTAATCTATCCATTTTCTTGAGGGTGAGCAACTGTCGCAAATCTCTTTTCAATATGATGCCGACGGTAGAAGTCTTTAAATTTAGCGCTATCGAATTGGGTTCCATTATCAGTTTTAATGGTTCATGGAAGAACAAAATGACAGATGATTTTCTGGACAATGAAGTTGATTATTTTCTTCGTTGTGATCGTGGTTAAAAGTTCTGCTTCAACCCATTTGGAGAATTAATCAACTACTACGATGACGTATTTCGCACCACCTTTAGAATCGACAAGAAGCTGATGATGTCAAAACCCCAAGTGGCAAACGGCTATGGACTGGCCATTTGAGTAATTTCTGTTGGTGGGGCTCTCGAAATTTTTGCAAACATCTAGCACTCGTCGCATTGTCTAGCATGATCAGCTTTATCTCGATTGACAGTTGGGCAGTAATGCCCGTAGCGGAGTATTTTCTTTGTCAGGGTTTGCTCCCTGGTGTGATCGCCGCATTCTTCTTCATAGACTTCTATCAAGATTCATTTGATTTCATCAGGGGTAATACACCGAAGAAGGGGAATGAAGAAAACCCTTTCTATACATGAATCCTTCTTGGATGATGCAGCATGAAGCTTTGGGGAGGATTTGTCGTTTTTCATTCCTCCATCTAGGAAGGATCCCCCATTGTAGATAGTCTTTGATAAGAGTCATCCATGACTCCTTTTCTGGCTCTGTCTTTAAGATCTAGTCGATCTCCATCTGTCAATGCTTGGAATGTTAAGTACTTCAACCAAGACAAAGTCTATTTGTTGTGCATCCTCGGAACTGTCCAGCATGGCCAGTGACTCGGCTTTTTCATTTTGTTCTCTGAGGATGTGTGTAATAGTGTAATAATCGAAGTCGGCCAGTAGCTTTTGGACCCAGCTGAGATAAGGAGCAGAACGCTGCCCCTAGCAAGATAATCTTCCCTGACTTGGCATACTACTAACCAGGAACCAGAAAAGATATGTAAAGTTTCCACTCCCAGTTCTCTAGCAAGTTTGAGCTTGGCGATCAAGGCTTCATACTTAGCTTCATTATTTGTTGCAGGGAAGTCGACTTTCAAGGCATAGTAGATCAATCGTTCCTTAGGAGTCATTAACACAACTCCGGTGCCAGAACACCGATCATTGGATGTTCCATCCATGTACATTTTCCATTGGTTGGTCAGTTCTCCATTTCTCTTCGGATCGTCATCTGATGTAGTGAATTCAGAGATGAAGTCTGCTAATGTCTGTCCCTGGATAGCTCTCCGAGGGAGATAAGTAATATTGAATTGGCTTAGCTCGATATTCCATTTGAGCAACCTTCCAGACATCTAAGGTTGATGTAGGACCTGTCTTAAAGGCTGGTCGATGTAGACGTTGATGGGTGAGCTTGGAAGTAATGGCGAAGCTTTCGTGATGCAATCAACACGCAGTACGCGATCTTTCCAACTTTGAGTAGTTTCTCTCAACACCAATCAATCGCTTGCTAACATAATATACTGACCTTTGGATATGATTCTCTTTACATAACAGTGTGGCACTTACGGCATGTACCAACACCGCTAAATAGATGTATAAGTCTTCACGATCCAGTGGCTTGGATAGGATGGGAGGTCTCTATAAGTGATCTACCAGAGCTTGAAACACATCTATGCAATCCTACGTCCCATCAAAGTTCCTCTTCCCTCTCCTGATCAAGTCGAAGAAAGGAATACAATTGTTAGTGGGCCTGGAGATGAAGCGCCTTAGGGCGGCAACCTTCTCATTTAAGCTTTGTACCTACTCAATCGTCTTCGGTACCTAGATGTTTTGAATTGCTTGAATCTTCTTGGCACCGGCTTCGATTCCGTGAGAGTTGACGATGAAACCTCGAAATTTCCCCGACGCAACGCCGAAAGAGCATTTCAATGAATTTAGTTTAATTTCATATTTTCGTAGAATACTAAACATCTCCACTAAGTCATCGATGTGGTCGTTTGATCATCGTGACTTCCCGAGCATATCATCCGCATATACTTTAGTTGATTTCCTAATCTGGTCTTTGAACATGCTGTTGACCAGTCTCTAGTAAGTAGCTTTAGCATTATTTAGTTCAAACGACATCACAACATAATGATATAGCCATAAATCAATAATGAAGTTGGTGTGCTCCTAGTTGAGGACGTGCATCAGGATCTGGTTGTATCCGGAGTACACATCTATAAATGAAAGCAGTTCATATCCAGTAGTTGAGTCTACCAACTGGTCGATCCTCGAAAGTGGAAAGCCGTCTTTCGAGCGTGCTTTATTCAAGTAAGAGTAGTCGACGCATGTCCGCTACTTTCCATTAGCTTTTCTCACAAGAACTGGATTGGATACCTGTTTCGGGTAAAGGGTGTCGCGGGTAAACCTATTTTTTTAAAAGTTTATCCACTACCATTTTAAGTGCAGCAGATCTCTCTGGATCCATGACGCGTTGCTTTTGTTTTACCGGGACATGCCTCAGGTCGATATTCAATGCATGGCTCATGATAGTTGGCGAGATCCCACACATGTCAAAATGAGTCCAAACGAATACATCAAGATTTGCTCAGGGAAAACCGGCTAATTCCTTCATCATCGTTGCATTGAGCTGTGATTCAATCTTCTGGACCCGTGATGGATCGTCATGGCTGACCGTATGTCGATCGTTAGCTGAATGGGTGTAGCCTTGGATTCTTTGGGCTCCTCTTCTTCATCTTTGTGGTCTATATCTTTATAGATCCGACTATCCTATTGTTGCTTGATATTGGCCTTATGTTGTGAGCTAAAAAATGCTTAAATGGATTTTCCCAATCAACAGGATCAGTTTCAATCCCTTGTTTTAATGGAACTTACAGTTTTTGATTTGACGTGAACATATTAGACCATGTGAACCCGAAATCAAACAATGGGACATGCCATATATGACTTGCATACTTGAACTAGCTTATGGCCTTGAACTAGATGTTTACCACTTCAGACTTGAATAGATTAGCATATTTGTACTTGTACAGATTGTAACATGTGCCCTGAGTGAACTTGAATATGAATGTCATATTCCTATATGTTGATAGCCGATCTTTGAGTTCAAATGTAATTGTTTCGTGCAACAATCAATATGAAATCCGGTTGGGATGGTCAATGATGACAGTCACTCCGGTCAAATCGCAGAGTCTTGTCATGAACTGTAGAGTCTGATAGTGATGGGTTTTAAATGCTTTTAGCGATTATCTGCGATGGTTATGGTTAAAGTTCAGGCTTAAAGGAGCATTGAATCAAACACCAAGTAGTGTTTAGTCTTGTGTATTCGAGTAATGCGCTTTCCATTCAATGTACTCACGATATGTTACTCGTTGTTCGGGTTGGAGTGATGGTCAGTTTACAGTGAGCTTAGGCATCGATTTGACAATTCTATCTCTAGGCATCCTTTCAGTTGTAGCCTCAAGTCATCGTAAACACCAGGTATGAGTCATAGTATTGAGCTATCGTAGTCAGTCTTTGGATGATCACACTTCTACCCCCGGTTTCAAGTTGATAAATGTACTGCATGGATGGTCGAGTCTTGTTTTAGTCGTGTTTATACTCCCACCTAAGCTCCAAGGACTTAGAGTTGATCGATGAATGGTCAGTTCACATTCATCTTGTTTCTCGTTTGTGCCCCCAAGTCTACGGCATACGTCGATAAGTAGGAAAGCAAGTCATCTCCAATCAGTGATTGATACTCTCCTTCCCGGACCAAGGGCAAGGATCAGTGCGCGGATGGTCGATTCACGTCTGTTTCATATTGCTCTTCTAGTTGGATCATGGTAAGAGTCAACGAATGAACGGTCGCGTTGCATTCATTCGGAGCTGGACGGTCAGTCGCGTCCATTTTGATTCATACTCTCCCGCCATATCTAGAGATAGAGTTGGCTCAGGTGCAGTCGAGTCATGCTCATTCAGTATCATACTCCTCTTGACGGATCGAAGGAGGGTGCTGGAGAGTTAATGATCAAGTCACAATCATTCGTGGTTTATTCTCCTATCCACACTCTGGTGATCAAAGTTTCTCGAAGGACATTCGGGTCATATCCGTTTGTGCTTGGTGTGGGTCAATATTGACCGCCGACCCAACGGCACGATATGGAAAGCTTGAACCAACATTGCCTATCGACCTGGTGGAACGATATAGTCGGTCACCCATAACTTCGGACGTCGTTACGATTGGTTTTGTATTGGAGCCTTCTTGTGGTTGTTGCCTTAAGTTGTAAAGATCACCAAGTTGGAGCTATAATAAGATGTCGTACTCAGCTTGTAGTAGTTTGTACTCTCGTTCCCATTCTTGACTTAGCAGAATTAGTTCATGGACGGTCGAATTCCATCCATAGTGAGTTCATACTCCTCCTGCCGAGTTCATATCAGAGTTTATGGAATATTGAGTAGTAGAACTGCACTCATCTATTTGTTTATACTCATATACGCACTCTGGGGATAAGAGTTTGTTGACGGGTGGTCGAACCGCACCCAATTTGTGTTTATACTCCAATCCGCACTGGGGGACCAGAGTTATTTACTAGACGGTCGAACCGCGTTCATGTTTTGGTTTGAAATTTGGGCTTGCCAATGTCCGGGAAAGGCTTAGATAGTTCACCGTACCATAGGCGTAAACAAGGTCATGGATGGACCTATCACATCCTCTTTTGATTGGACGGTCGAACCCCATCCAATTTAGGCTTGGGCTCTTGAACTGCCCCCTACATCCAAGGCACGAGCTGATGCGTACCACGTTCACTTCCATTTGGATCCACTTTTTGCCGAACCTTGGGAGTAAGATGAGTTTTCTGAAGAACTTCGAGCTCGAGCAGGGGAAGAGATAGCCAGATTGCATCCACTTTGAGTCGTGCGTTTGCCCCCAAGTAAAGGGCAAGAGTTGAGGAGCAGACAATCAAACCATGTCCACTTTTTGTGCTTATACTCCAGTCCACGCTCTGGGGACCAGAGTTTTATGATGGGTGGTCAATTACACCCATTTGATGTTTATACTCCAGTCCGCACTCTTGAAATCAGAGTTGATCAATGGACGAACGAACCATGTCCATCTTTTTATGTTTATACTCCGTTCCGCACTCTGGGGACCATAGTTTTATGATGAGTGGTCAGTCACACATGTTTGATGTTTATACTCCGGTCCACGCTCTTAGAACTAGAGTTGATCGATGGACGGTCGAACCACGTCCATCTTTTTGTGCTTATACTCCGGTCCGCACTCTAGGGACCAGAGTTTTATGATGGGTGGTCAGTCACACCCGTTTTATGTTTATACTCCGGTCCGCGCTTTGGGAACCATAGTTGATCGATGGACGGTTGAACCACATCCATCCTTTGTGTTTATACTCCAATCTATACTCTGGGGACCAAAGTTTTATAATGGGTGGTCAGTGTAACAACCCGGGATTGCAATTACCGAATAATAAATTAAAATTATGATTTTAATTTAAATGGAGCTAAAAATGGATTTTTTGGATAGGCTAATTTCTTTAAAATAAAGTTATTTGAAAAAAAACGGGTGGTTTTATAATGGTGGGTTTTAGTTGGCTAATGAAGCATTAAATAGTTTTAGTGAACATTAGGATGTCACTTCTCTTATTGGGTCAATTAGTGAAACCAAACCCATTACCCACCTCTATATATTATCTTAAACCCACCCTAAACCCTAACCCTCCTCTTCATAATTTTATCAAACCCTAAACATCTCCTAAAAACCTAATTAATGGCCTCCATTTGGTAGAAGATCCATTTTCCTCTTCACATAGCTAATCTAGGTTAATACAAGCTAAAAGGTAAAGCAATCCTTCTCTAATCACTCTCTAATCTTCATTCTAATTTCTGAAATTAAATTTTAATACATGGTTTTTGGTTTATTTTGTTATGAAGCCTCTTGATCTCCTCTCTCTAGCTTTTGGAGTGCACGCCAAGTGTTTGTGCATATTTTTCTTGCATTGGCTGAGGTAAAATTGCTAGCTAAATTCCTTTTTTTACTTGATGCTTCTGTAATTTTCGTTTTGGAATTGTAGCTGAAACAAAATCAGGCATAACTTCTTCATTTCTCATCCGTTTTTGGTCAGGTTTTCTGTGATGCAAACTAGATTCAATAAGGAACACTTTCTCTTCATGTTATATTTTGATATTTTGCAATTTAGATGACCTGAAATGCGTTCAAAGACAGAAGACCAATTCTGTCTTTAACAAGTTATCCTAAGTTTTGATCTGATATTGTTTTGCCTGTATCTCTCTCGTTTTTTATCCGAATTAGATAATTTTTGATGTTCCGGAAAGCTTAAAATATATGCTACAATTTTTGTTTAGTGAGTTTTCTGTAATTTTGAGGCTTACTAGGTCAAAAATTGATTTTTCTACTATCTTCCCGAGAGCGATACACATATTAGCTCTGTGGATGAAACTGAAACTATTTTGGTCATAACTTTTGAGCCGCTAGTCAGAATTGAATGATTTTGGACTTTCTGAAAAACTTAGAAACTAATTTACAACTTTCACGTTTTGTGCTTTGCAAAATTCTGAGGTTAAGAGAGTCGAAACCTCATTTATTTGTCGCTGTCTTGAGAATAAACGACAGCGACAGTGAATTTACAAATCTGAGAATTGTAATCGTCATATCTCATTCATACTAATTCCGATTTTGATGAACTTCATATTGTTGAAAACCTTACACTTAGTAGAACAACTTTCCTTCAATAAGTATTTTTTTTATTTTGAAGTTTGTTATATTATAATATGAATTCTTTACAGCAGAGGTGAAATTAGTATAATGTGTAATCTCCGGATTTTTGATGATATTTTGACGATTTCGATAAATTCCATTTGCATTCTTTTTAATGAAACAGAATTTAATTACCCAGCCCGAATGGGCTGGGGCTGTTGTTCCAGGCTTAAAGCCCGTTTGGGCCTGAGCAAATATTCCTTCAGCTGTGTTTTATTACCCTGTTTCTGTTCAGGGTTGCAACTTCGTGACTCCGCCACGGCTACGTCCGTTGTCGGAATTTGACGATTTTGGTCTCGTTGGAAAGATGGAGTTACAAACTCCATCTCTGGAAAGTTTGGTCATCATCTGAGTTCATTAGACCCTTCGAATTTCCTGTCAGAGTTGAACCCAGATCGCTGTGCAAAACAGTGCATTTCATGTTTCTGAGTCCGACTTTGGAACGTCGCTACGCCTTCGTTTCAAGTCGGAATCAAGTAATTCTTTTTGCAACTTGAAGTAGGAATGTCGTACTACATTCCTGCGAATTTTCATGACAATTGGATTCAGTTTGATAGTCCAAATATTTTTCCGAACATGGGTTCGCAGCAATATTTGGCCTATTTTTCCAACACTTGGAATATTTTTGAGTTTTTTTCTGGATTTATCGATTTCTTGAGATTTGTCTCTGGATTTCGCGCACGGACTTCGTAAAAATGTCTTAAAAGGATTTTTCACTTGAAATGGCTTTCGAAACTATTATTTAGTATTATTTTAATTATTAAATTAATTACACCATAATAGGAGAATTTTTAAAAGGACGTTTTAAAAGCGATTTCAATCCAAATAAAAATCCGTTTTCCGCAACTATTTTCTAGAATAAAATTCCACACTAACTTTTGTGCACTTCAAGCGAAGTGGAGAAACGGTTGGGAAAAACCTCGGCCTATGGAACCGAGCGTATTTCCTTTCCGGTTAATCCCCGACCATTTCGATTGATTGTTTTGCCTTTTGGCGCAGTTTATCGATGATATGAGATAAACTTTTGTTTACTGTTTTGAGTGTGGAGTTGGCTGAAGGTAAGTAAACCGATTAGGGCGAACCAGTGGTATGGGACATTGCGTTAACCCTTTTCGGGTTCCTTTCTAGATGTTTCCGACACATTTGCCTATTGGCGGCCAGTACTGGACCTCTGGGTCATTTGCCTTTTGGCGGTATCTGGACATTCTGCTCATGTGAGTAGTATTATTGGTGCGTGCCTTTGGGCATTTACCCCCTGGGGTGTCACCAATCGCGCGTTTTGCCCCTGGGCGTGTGGTACCACAAAACTACAGTACTTGGCGATAACGACTCTGGTCGTGCACGTGCATTTTCTGATGATTTCTATGTCACTTTTGGAGTTGGTCCTTTGTCACCGCTCGAGTGATATGTGTTTTACTATGTTGTATTGTCTTTTGGGGTATGTTTCCTTTTCCTTTGGTGATATATCTTTGCTTTGGCATTGATTTATGGTTAGATTCCATATTATGTGCTATCGCTTATGGGCAACTATTTATAGCTTTTGCTACGCCGATGATATGAGGCATTATTGTTTACTCAACACTTGGGTGTTGATTATCTCTTTGGAGAGTTTATTTTTGGTTGATGATTATGTGATCGTCTATTATACTATGTGGTTTACATCGCTCTTCTCTATGGAGAAGTACCTTATCCTCTATGTTACCGCATTATTATATCTCAGTTTATCTAACTGATTATTTAGCTAGCCTGACCCGAGTGTTTTATGCTCGGGTCAGACCGAGTTGTTTCAGGTTAGGTCTCTGGACTTAGCTTGCTCTGTGCTTCCGCTTCAGACTTATCTGCTATGCTGTTAGATAGCTTTCTTATTGTCCGCTTTATGCTACTTTGTTATTCATACTTATCTGTACATATTTTTGACTCACATGTGTGAGCAGTGGCTTGTACCTACTTATGATATATTTGGATCTGTATTGACTATGTATTGTTCTGAGACTCTGCGTCTGTTATGTTATTCTGTTCTATGATGATTTTATCATCTAGTTATTATGTTTGTTCTGATAGATCTTTAGCCATTGTAATTTCGTTATAAATATTTATTGGATATGTCGAACCACTTGAAAAAAAATATAGATACCACATTTCGACGTATTCGGTAGATAGTTATAGCTTGATTACGCATGGTCGCTTCCATTATACTCCATTCTCCGCTTTGGCAGATGGTATTACCCCGTAATACTCTTTGCTAGAGTGGGTCTAGGAGTAGGGCGTTACAGTCAGTCACATCCATTTGATGTTTATACCCGCTTCGCGCTTTGAGAACCAGAGTTAATCGATGGACGATCGAACCACATCCATCTTTTTGTGGTTATACTCCGATCCGCGCTCGGGGAACCAGAGTCGATCGATGGATGGTTGAACCATGTCCATCCTTTTTGTATTTATACTCCGATCCGCACTCTGGGGACTAGAGTTTTATGATGGATGGTCAGTCACACCCGTTTGATGCTTATACTCCGGTCCGCGCTCTGAGGACCAGAGTTGGTCAATGGACGGTCGAACCGTGTCCATCTTTTTGCTTTGTACTCCTTCCGGCAAGTCAAGGAGAGAGTTTTCAGGTGGACGATCAAGTCACACCTCAAGCTGCAGTCGTGTCAATGTGTTGAGGGCGGTGGTTGATGAGTAGACAGTTAGTCACACCTACTTTAAGTCGAGCTTTCGAACTGCCTCTTATGTCCAGGGCAGGAGTTAATGTGTGGATGGTCAAATCACGTCCACTTTAGTTGGACCTTGTCATGCTGAGCTTCGGGAGAGGCATAAGTATTTTGGCGAACTTCAAGTATGAGCTGGGGAGTGGATGGTCGGGTTGCATCAACTCCAAGTCTTTCTTTGGTCTCCAAGTCAAGTGTGGAGGTTGTTGAGGACAAAGTAGATGGGATTTCAGGCTAACTTAGGCTTTCCCCCTAGTTTAGAAACGTTAATAGACCGACCTTCCCGTGGATGGTTAGTCCTGTCCACTTTATATTAGATTCTGATCTTGTCAGGCTCTGAGTAAGGCATAGATATTCTGTCAGAATTGAAGCATAGAGTAGGAAGTGGATAGTTGAGTCATACCCATTTTCCATTTCGAGTCCTTGCCCCTAAGTCAGGGGCATATGGTAGCTAATGAGCGGTTGAATCATGCTCGTCTTGATGATCCTCCAAAGGTCCGATCATGGTCCGTGGAGGTTGGTTGGCAGCCAAATCTAATTACTTGGTCAACTGCATCATTTGGAAGTAGTTTCGTTCAAGTTAGTCATAGTTTGCAACATAATTGAAAATGAAATAAATCTTATTGATAAGTGAAGCAGAGTCGAATGCTCGCTATTCCATTTTGCCCCAGCCCTCCTCAACTGGAAGTTGACCGTAGGTGGTCCAATTAATAATCAAAGGTCATTATTTGTAAGTGTCGGATGTTCCCTGCCCGCCATTCTGCAGGGCTTGCACATATTGTTGAAGCTTTCCTTTTCGGATCTTCTTTCCGATCACATCTCGGAGGTGTCTGCAATCGCTAGTGTTATGACCGTGTGTATCTTGAAATATACAACATTTTCCGGATTTCTTCTAGGTTTCGGTGGGCTCTCTCGAGGCTGGTTTCCAGTACTGCTTCGAGTCGTGAGTCTCCAAATAGATGTTTTTGGTTGAATCATTCAAAGGAGTATGTGAATCGAATTTTGGGATTTTGGGTCGTCTCTTAGAATCTGAGTTCTCATCTAAGGCCTCAATGCTGCTCTCGCTTTGAATTCCTTCAGCCAACGGACTTGCATTGTTCTTTTATCTAGTATGTCTTGCCTCCTCCTTGTGTAGGCACTGGTTCGCTTTGTAATAGAAGCGATACAAGGTCATAGGAGGTTCTCCAGCTACCAGTCGCTGAAATCCAACTTGGGGTTGATTCTCCTTATCAATGCCATTAGTTTGATATCCTTGTTGGGACTGCTCACTTTAGTGATGGCGACGTTGAATCTATGCAAGAAATCTTTGAGCATCTCGCTTGGCGCTTGGATTAGGTTGGATACAAACATCGCATCCTTAGGGCGAGTCATATGAATTCTGAATTGCTCGGTAAACTTCTGAGCCAGTTAGTCGAATGAGGAGATGGACATGGGTGATAATCGCATAAACCGTATGATCGCTGCTCTTTCAAGGAATATAGGAAAGCATCTGCATTTGATGGCATCCGTCGCCCTAATGGAATCCATATACCACTCATATTTCATAAGATGCTACCGGGGGTCTGTATTTCTAGAGTATGCTGGCATGGTGGCATGTTTAATCTCCTTGGACATTATGCTCATAGAATGGCTTAAGTGAAAGGGTTCCAATAGGGAGAGATGCTCCGATCATCATCAGTCTGGTCTTGGCTCTCTCTCACAAGTCGTCATACCATATCTGCCAAGTCAGGTGTTTGGAAGCTGGTAAGTTAAGGGCAGTCGTAATCTACCTGGGGAGCTTGACCCGGTAATAGATCCTAGTTTGTGTCATATCGTCTCGGTTCTCCAACCTTTAGGAGCACCGTTTGAGTAGCAGTTTCTTGTCCATTCCTTGGCTACAATTCAGTAGCTGCCGCTTGATCCCCTATGCCCCGATCAGTCAGAGGACATAAGGGAAGTGGATAGAATGTACTGTTTTTAAGTTGAGTTCCGAATCCAGAATGCGGGGACACTGAGCTGCGGCTGGCACCCGAAATTTTTTTTAGAGCTATTTTTAAAAAAAAGGATCTTACATGATTCATAATTTTTTTTTAAATGGATCATACCCGATCCATATTTTTTTGGTATAGGGATCGATAGTTTGCTATAAGAGAGGGATCAGTCGTATGAAGGGATCAGTCATATGAGGGATTGGTAATATGGAGGGATCAATCATATGGAGGGATAGGTCATATGAGGGATCAGTAATATTAAGGATAGGTATAGCTATTTCGGAGGGATCGGTATATATACCTTGTAGAGGGATCGGTATATATACCTTGCAGAGGGATCGGTATATATACCTTTTGAAGCAATCGGTATTGATGTTGGAGGGATCAGTATATAGACCTTGTAGAGGGATCGATATACATACCTTAGAGAGGGATCGGTATATACACCTTGGAGAGGGATCGGTATATATACTTGTAGAGGGATCAGTATATACACCTTATAGAGGGATCGGTATAGCCGTTTCAGAGGGATCGGTATTAATGTCTTTGGAGGAATCAGTATTGAGCATGTATATGTATTTAGGGTTTGGCTGAATTGCCTTGGTGTAACATCCTGTATTTGGAGGCCAAAAGCTAAGCACTACAGATGCTGCAGTCATCCATAGTATTAACTTCTGGTGACAATATACGGTAATGCTAATGGTATCCACAATATCAGAAGCACTTGAATATGAACAAAATCACAGATTTTCAAAAACAACATTTTACTGATTACATTTCGAAACAAATTCATATCCAAGTTACATAATCCCATATCATTTCCCAAGTAAAGTTTAATTATAATCATTAAAAAATACGCCAAGAGCGACATATGACGGTGCCCCCTTGGTTGATCAAAGCAATATAGTCATATCTGACTTAATACACAGCGGAAATAAACAAAATAATCTAAAATTCATAATTAGCTATCCGTCAGCCACCTACTCGTCTCTGGAAGCTTTATTCACCAAAATTTCTAAACCTGAAAACCCTAATCCCTTAGCCTACTCAAATCAATTTTGACCACCCGAGAATTTAAGGGGAAAACAAAAACTTCGAGTTAGACATAAATCTTGGTGTGAATAATTCTGATACATCTCGGTTTACTGATATTAAGAGAGACCACGCCGCTTAGCAGAATGGGTTTCCCCTCACTAATATCCTCTTTAAAACATATATTTTGCTAATCCTTTCCTGCAACCAAACTGGTTAATCAAACTGATTATATTAAAATAGCAATATCCTTTATGCTAATAAATGGACTATCTGTCCATAAAACAGTTAATAAGTGGACTAACTATCCATCACATAATAGCAAGGTCCATTATGCTAACAAATAGACTATCTGTCCATAAAACTGGGCTGACTGCCCGCAAACTGGACTAACTGTCCGGATCAAAATGGACTAACTGTCTGAATCATTTTCTTAGGGTTAAATACCTTCATCTTTTTCCTTGAAAACCTTTTCAAAATGATTTAACCTTTTAAATCATACTTATACAAGGAATATACATTCTTAGCTTTACTCTAAGCTATTTTTCCATGATACACACACACACACACACACTTTACTCAAAATAATGTTGGTGAATTTTAATGAGGATTAGCTATCCTTCCAAAACAAGTTAAAACCCTTTTTAACTTGAAAATACTTAGGCTATATTGCCTCTTTAATACATTTGAAACCTTTGTTTAAACCTTTAAACAACCCTTTCGAAACCCTTGAAGGTAACCCCTTTCGAAACCATTGAAAGTGACCCTTTCAAAACCATTAAAAGCCTTTCGAAAACATTGGATGACGCCCTACCTCTATACCCATGCTAACCAAGAACACTACGGTGTAGTGCTATCAATTAGCATGGAGAATAAGGCTGTTGAGGAGCGACCATCCGTGTAACTTCTTTGTGCGAGTACCGATATGTCAGATGGTAAAACATGCATATCATTTAAGGAGGAAATCCGACATACTGATACAAACTCAAAGCTATCACACAGTGGCTATATATAATCTTCGGAAACAGACATAGAAATAAACATAACATAAATCAGTCATAGACATCCATATCACAAAGGCGGAAAAAGATATGAATATGTATAACACATGAAAGTGTACATCAGAGTAGTGGTCAGAAAGATCCACGATAATACAAAAGAATAGCAACACGTGCTATACAAAAGAATAAATACACAACACAGAGTCTATATCTCAAATGTGTACATCCAAAAACTACTAATCTAGGTAGTTAGCCAAAAGTCGGAATAATCCAGAGGAGAAGTCAAGCAAAAGCACATGTAACATCTCGGTCTGACCCGAGTATTATTTCATAAGAAAATAATAAACGGATCAGTCTAGCTATAAATATCAGATGACGTGATATAGAATAAGAGATATGGCATAAACATATAATAACCATAAAGGCATACTACTATAAATATGTAAATGAGAATCGACAAGAGATTAATCAATATCACAAGAATGTTCTCAAAGATAAAATGGGGTATCATACCCTAAACTTGTATTCATAACAAGTCAATGACACACGAATTCACCAATGCACAAAAATGCATAACATATCAATGAAAATCATGAAAATTGGTGAAGCACAAATTCCAAAAATCAACATACGAAATCAAGAAGTCACATAAAAAGGGGGAGGCCTATCACAGGAACGGGAGCATGAAAACTCACCAACACGTGTAACACATGAACGAGAAGCTATCCATTAAATTTTGACACACGAACGGCCCGAAGACCATGACACACAAACAGCCCGAAGACCATGGGGTGCTACCCCATACATGTGAGTAGAAACATCACACAAGCGGGGTCTAGTCTCCCTCGCAGACAAAGAGACATCGCTCAATCGCTAGTCTAAATCACAAAAATGATCATCATGATCATAAAGAAGTGTCAATTACACTAAGCTAGTAAATATATGAGTTTAGCTTCATGTCCCATAACCACTAGCTTAACTTAAAATTTTTACGAACAAACTGTAGATCTTCACTAGGAAATTGTCACAAAAGGTTCAGTCGAACAAGTCCAAGAATTAACCGACGAAGTAAACGCAAGCGTTTCATACCACTTGTTTTGCTAAGCCATTTAATTAGATTTCTCATCCGAGTGAAGTAAAGGCTTGTATATGCTAATAGATTGGAAAACGGTTTAGGAAAAACGAGCTTTGTAATAAAATAGAGTCGACATCGTTTTGATGAAAGAGTTTTGATATTTACTACTAGTATTGAAACCTTTATATTTTTAAAGTGACAAGTCACAAAACGATTGTTAAAACAAATCGAATCACAAAATTCACATTCGAAGTCGTGAATAAAATCCAAAGAAATCAATTCCAAGGCCATCAATGTATAAATATCCATACGACCTAACAAGGCCGAGCTAAAGGGCAATGGAACGACCAAAATGAAACAGGTCAAACAAATTAAGGATAACATGTCGAGCGACCTAAGTGGGCGCGACCTATCTTGGTGATATGGCCGAGCGAAGCGACCTAAGGAGTAATAAAGTCTAACGACCTAAAGGATATAGTATCAAGCGACCTAAAAGGGTAGAGAGCTAGGCACACGACCTAGTGTGGAACGCTCCTGCCGAGCGACCTAAGGGGATGAGGTTGAGCGACCTAAAGGATATAAGGTCTAACGACCTAAAGAGTTCGCGACCTAAGGGATACGACCCAAGTGGCGAACGACCTAAGATCAGAGGCCGAGCGACCTAGTGGTTGCGACCTAAGGGGTACGCGACCTAAGGGGTTCGCGACCTAAAGGGTACGCGACCTAAGTGGTACGCGACCTAAGTTGGGCTGTGAGGTCGAGCGACCTAAAGGGAATAGGTCTAACGACCTAATGGAAATAAGGTCTAATGACCTAATGGAAATAAGGTCTAACGACCTAATGGAAATAAGGTATAACGACCTAAAGGAATTGAGGTCATGCGACCTACGACCTAAAGGGGCAAACGACCTAAAGGTATGCGACCTAAGTTGGTGAAGTCGAACGACCTAAAGGAATTGAGGTCATGCGACCTACGACCTAAAAAATAAGGTCCAGCGACCTAAGGCATAAACGACCTAAAAGATGTAAGGTCTAACGACCTAGTGGCCAACGACCCAAGGGGAGCGACCTAAGTGGTCAACTGGGCGCGACCTATAGGGGGACGACCTAACGAATGCAAGCACGCCGAGCGACCTAAAGACTCGCGACCTAAAGTGGAATGACTTAACTACGCGAGCGACCTAACTGTAGGCGAGCAACCTAAGTCCGGAACGAGCAATTTGCAGACCTGTCTTCTCCAAACCCGAACGACCTAAGCCTAGAATTTTGCCAAAACACTAAAAATTGGGGTTTTTCACCAATTCAATCCAAACCAAATGCAAATAAATGTGCACAAGTGATAGGGAATCATTCCCAACAGTCCAATGACAGATATAGGCAAGATGTGAGATAAAAATCTCACCTTTTCACGGAAATTGATGGAAACCGAGCTTGAAAGCAATGTGAGAACAGTCCCAAGCTTGAATCAATGTCTTCTTCTTGAATTTGGAGTTGGTTGGTGGATTTTCAAATGAATTTGAGCTTGGATTTTTAATTTCCCATTCCCTCCTCCATTTTTGATGAAGCTTCTACGTTTAGGAAATGAAGGATGAATAAAACTTTCCTTTCTTTTCTCCGAAAGCTTCAAAACATTAGAAATCCTCCTTTAAAACCTTTAAATATTGCCTTTTGAAAACATAGGGAAAACCATTCCTTTCAATCCTTTCGAAACCCTGGGAAACCACCCCTTTCGAAACCATTCATTAAAACCTTTCGAAACAGTCAAAACTAATCCTTTTGAAAGCACTTTGAGTTCAATTTAAAACATGTGAAAACCTTTCGAAACCATTCAAAATCTCACCCCTTCGAAACCTTTGAAAATCGTCTTAGTCGATACCATTTGGATTATGCCTTCAAGTAGAGCAAAAGGATCAGAAACCCATTAAAGTCGAAAGCATCTATTAAGAAACCATTTAAAACTATCTCTTTCGAAACCATTTGGGTGTTACTTCAATCATTTAAAACTATCCCTTTTGAACCCATTAAAGTCCAAAGCTAACTGAGTTGAAAGCTACTCAGTCGAAAGTCATTTAGTCGAAAGCAAGCAGGCGCATTTTTAATTTAAAAACAAAGTAATGCCTTAATCCCTTCGAAACCCCTGGTTTTGACTCCATACCTTCCGCCTACATCCAATTCACTACGTACCAGTTCCCTGATACCATGTGCATTGGTTTCGACTACGTCGGAAGCGAAGATGGGGAGGCGAAACCTGGTGCCAAAAGCATCGAAACGGTGAAAAACATGTAGCAAATAGTTATTTTCACCAAACCTGCTTTACATCTCTAATTTTGATTGGTTGCCTCTTTCTTTACCAATAAAAAGTACTGCAATTTCAGAACTAATCTTTTTGGATCATTTGCAAAAAGCCCATTCTCTTTTTATAAATATATAAAACATTTAAGTCCTATACCGTAAATAATTTTATATACCCATTAAAACACATAGGAAAAATATACAAAAATTCTAGAAAATCTCTTTTAATATGTTTTCCAACATATAAAAATTTCAGACCCAAATCTTTTATTATTTAACCGTAAATAATTATTAACCCAAATTAACATTTTCTTTATCAGAAAATTCATATAAATTCCACAATTATTCAAAAAAAATTGAAAATTAAAACTCATCTCTAAAATATCATTTAGGATCTTCATAAAAATTCGCAAGGTATTTGGATGTCTTTTTATAGGATTTTCACCTTAAAACATATAATGAATTCAATATGGACAACCATAATTCATCAATAAGTATATATAATCATTCCATCATTCAAAAACATAGCAAATCAATGCAAATTATTCGGAATTCATTTTAAAACTGAAAATAATAAAAATTTGATATATAAACATTATTCACCTTAGCTTTAGAGATTGAAGAGATTGAGATGTGAATGAATTTGATTTGAAATAGCTTCTTCCTTAGCTATTCTTAATCTTCTCTCACTTTTCCTTATTAATGGTGGTCGGCCTCTTTTTAAATAAAAAATTGATAAAATAAAATGGATGTGTAGGGGGTACACTACCAAGGGTTTAGGGTATATGAATGGCCTCTTTCCTATTTTACCCCTCCTCTATTTCAATTTAAACTCTTCCCTAAATTCATTGTTTAAATGGCACGGCTACCCCTTAATTAAATCAAATCTTAATCCCATAATCAACACATTATTTTATTTAATTTAGCTAATTAAATATCCTAAATAATGTTACCAAAAATCTGGAGTGTTACACTTGGTGAGGGATCGGTCATTTAGGCTAAGGTATCAGTTGTAGTTGAGATTGGAGGGATTGGCCATCTAGGCTGCGAGAGAGGGATCGACCATATAGGATTCGAGAGAGGGATCAGCCATTTTGGCTAACTTGAGTGCAAACTTCAGCTTCTGATCCCAAGAACTTACATACATGAGTGAATCTGATCCCTTCCAAATGGACATGAACACATGAACAACTCCAAACAAGAACACTATCATAATCAAATCCTCCAAAAACATAGGAAGTAGACTTAGCTCCTCTAGCCATGGCTATCAGTTTCCTTTAGATTTCCTTCAAATATGAGTAGAATAGGAAGTTTATCGGTAGAACGCTGGATCTATCTCGTGAATATGGGAATCCACAAGTAGATGATGGGATCCAATCAAGTTGAGGATTCGATTCCCAATGAAAGTACCAAAATGTTGATGCCAAAAATGGGCATCAAGACCTAATAGAATCTAGCAGAGATTAAATGAAGAATGAAATTCAAACATAGCAAAAAATTATAAATGAACATACAGATTTTTATAGTGGTTCACCAATCTTGGACTACGTCCACTTCATATTTCAATTGATCTTCCACTTGATTATGATTATAAGAATGTTTGGATCAGCTATGATCCATTAGTACAAAAGTGAAGAATAAAAATGGCAGAGCCTCGGTAGTGAAAGCATGATCTCTTTTCTGACGCCATGCCTGCTGTATTTATAGGGAAAGATGTGCACGGTTCGGACTGAAATTTTGGCAGAAGATTCGGGAGACAAAGACGAGGCCACCAAAATATTTCCAAGCCCATCAGGGCCCATAATAGGGATAAGTACTGATCCCTATTATTGTGTTCAAATGGGCTGCCATCCCTATGTAGGGTGCCGTATGATGTTAGCTACTTGCTCCCCAAATTTCGTGCAATCCCGATGTACGGTTTGTAAGACATTGCATTTTCCATGAAGTAGTTTGCTTGAATTCTGACTTTTGCTAATCCCTCCAATGGGAATTATGCCGATCTCTCCAACTTCCTCCAATTGGAATGATATCCCTAGAGGGCATTCCATATATTGTAGTAAGCTTGTACTCTAAGTTTCATGTTGATAGCATGTGTAGATTTTGAGTTATTGATCGATCATCGCTGCAAAATTGAGTTGTGGAATCGATATGATATGATCCATAGTGTTCAATACAGATTGTACCTGATCCATCTTTGGAGAGTAATGAGCTTTCATGCTTCTGCTTCATATTATAATCTATGCTTGATTTTTGGACCCCACAATCATCGATCTAGGCTACTAGCCTTGATGACAGTCGAGTCTAACTTGTACAGTCAGTTTGAATATAGCTGGGTCAAAATGCCGGATAACAATATGTTTTTAGGAGACTAGGTCTCCTGGGAAATACGTTCGATTACCCCGGTTTGATTAACATGATAGCTCTTATCTTCTGGAACTAGAGACTTTGCTGCTTGATTCCAAGCTCTGATTTTTTCAATAATGTCTATTTCCTGAATGTAATTGAATTCCTCGAAGTTGACATCGTCATCCATTGTCAATCTGGGTACATATGCTGGAAAGACGCATCGCCGTCATCTTTTGCTAGATTGAATTCTTCCAAGTCCAGCATTGAGACCCTAATCATGTATCAGTTTCTATCTCCAGAAACTCGTGCATGGATGACTCAACTTTATGGATTTTTTTCTTGATGTTATGAATCTTCAGATAGCATAAGATGCTAGAAGGTAGGGTTGAAGATTTAATCAAACACTTGCTTATGTTTCTGAAAGCCGATGTATCGATAGTTTCATTCTAAGGGTTTCTTCTTAGCATCACCAAACTTTAGGTAATGGCATATTCCTACAAGTTGGAACCAAATAATCTATTTAGACCGTAAGTAGGTCATCGATCCTTCTCATCATCGTCGGGCTGCGAGCGACGGTTGATTTCTGAACGTTAAATCCTTCATTTCCTTTGTTGCCGATTTTGTTGCCAGAATGCTCTATTTTTTGATACAGCACCGTTATCTAACCAACCTCGCCATTATTCATGTTTGGACTTTGCAACATTTCTTTCGATCAAGTATCTACGCATCTATCCCTGCCCAAGGGACTAACTAGTTCGAACGCCTGTATTTGGGCGATTGTGAGAGATGGAGAGCTTTGGGACAAATTATTCAATTGCCCCTGGTCTGGCTCTCAATCCTATTCTAGGATTGAGTAAGTATGATGGTTTTAGTTCTGACCTTCAGTGATTGTCCCTACATGTCCTTAGTTGTGCATGCTTTGCTTGATTACTGTCGTCACGGAAGTTTTATTCATACGCCAATTCCTGTCTTCGGGAATTGATAACCTAGTTGCTTGGTTTTAAGCAACATTTCCTCGAGGCTGCTTATCTTTTGGCTATATCTAAATTCTTTCTAAGTTGAATTCAGGAAATTTGGTTGTGCACCAGCTTTCATCCCTAGAAATTAGCACGCGAGCAATTCAATCCTAAGATTTACTTTTGGCGCTGCTTTACTCCTATGCAGTGGTTGATTCCTGTGATGAAATGTCTAACCATCCGGCTGACCAATGAAAGGTTATGTCTTCCTGTTGTTGCCCATTTTCGAGCAACGGTTGTTTTCTAAAGACAATGGTAGAATCTCAATCGAGGACCAATTTCAATCTCCAAATGCTAGTACATTGATGGTTTTCTACGATGAGTGTTTCTCATCGAACCTGTAGATTAAAAATTTCCTGACGTTGCCGAGGCAACACCGGTACATAGTGAATAGAAAATTTCCAAGCAATGTCGGTACTTAGGAAATAGAGGGTTTCTTGGCATTGCCGGAGGGTACACCGTTGCTTATGAAATAGAAAGTTTCTCGATGTTTTCGGGGAAACACGGGTACTTAGGAAACGAGAAAAGGCCTTAGCGTTACCGGGAAACACCGACACTCAGGAGATTGGGATCAACCTTCCCTGCCGATCCAACAATGCTTTTAATCCAAGTAGGCACTAGTTTCGGTCTTCGAAAACTTGCACTTCGATGATTGGATTATAGAAGTCTGATCTGAGTGCTACTTGTCTTCGTTCAATGTTAAAGTCATGTTGGTTAGGATTGAATCTTTCATCTGATCCTGTATAGTTGAGTAGATCCCTTTAAACTCAATGTGGCTATTTTTCTCCATGTTGCTTAACTTCGGGATACGCCATGTTATGGAAGGATGGATGTCCCGGGCTTTTCCGTTGCCTAGCCTTGTTTATCACCGTCAAGTGTTACCCTTGGAAATGCAGGGTTGTTGCTTAACCGATTCCATGGTTATTCTTATTCACGAAAAAATAGATTTCCTCCAACTGGTTTTTGTTATGATCTTATTTCTATCTATAGAACCCTTCATTTCTAAGTGTCAAATTCTAAGTTCTTATAGAAAATTAAAAATTATGGAGCAAGTCATCACATTGCCCCTAGTACGACCATGCTCATTCCTATCCTGATCACGGACCGGTAAAGTTTGATAGTGTTTGTCTTGAATCTGTAACACTTAACCTTGCTTGTTTCAGGCCATATGCATTATGCTGGGCTGATAGCATTGTTGCTGATATCAACCTTATTCGTTTGTTCCAATCTTCAGGAATCAATGGTTTAGCTGCTCAATTTCGAGCGCTCTCTCCTTGACGTTGTCTATCTTCGAATAACAGTTGGTTTTATGCAAGTTGGGATTTGTGACCTCAGTCGAGCACCTGCTTCTATTTTTGGAAACTGGTGTGTTGATGATTTGATTTTGGAAATGCCTTCCATCATCGTCTATCTCTGGACGACAGTAAGGTCCTCCTTTTATTACAAATTGGGGCATTTTTTACCCTGACCAAGTGTTAATATGTTATGTGCCCCTCAGTCCACATGGCTGATTATTCTAAACAATTAATGTGAGACTTGATGTTCTGGGTGGCTCCCTGGATGCCCCTAGTTAAAGGTGTGTCGCAACTCCTATCTTTGGGAACTCGTGATTTTGATGTCTTGAATTTAGACATTTTGTACATTAACTTTAGTCAAAGATCATAATTCTTCGCCGACTTCTTAGTTTGTGAACTTCACGGCACTACCGGAGCAATGTCGGTTCTTTCGGATAGCGGGAGTTCATCCTTGTTAATCCTGCAATGGACAAGTTTCTAGGTGTTGTCGAGACAACATCGATACTTAGAAAAAATTAACAGTTCGTTGATGATGCCAGAGCAACATCAAGCAGTGTTTGCATGGCTTATGAGATGCGCGGCTTACGAAAATGCACGGCTTACGAAATGCGCGGTTTTTGAGAGTGCGCGACTTATGAAATGCACGGCTCATGTTTCTAGAGCATGGTTCCACGACTCAAGAAGTGATGCGCGGCTTACGGCAGTGCGCGACTTATAGGATCGATATGACCCGTCGATCCGAAATGGTTTGGAAGTTCTCAACGTTGCCAATTTATGGGTAACATGAGGAGTTCGTGCTTCAAGAGCATGGTTCCATAGCTCAAGAAGTGATGCGCGGCTTATGGGAGTGCGAGGCTTATGAGATCGATATGACCCGTCGATCCAGAATGATTTGGAACTTCTCGATGTTGCCACTCTTCAAGTAACGTGAGGAGTTCGTGCTTCGAGAGCGTGGTTCCATGGCTCAAGAAGTGATGCGCGGCTTATGGAAGTACATGACTTATGGGATCGATACGGCCCGTCGATCCAGAACAGTTTAGAACTTCTTGATGTTGCCAACCTTCGGGTAACGTGAGGAGTTTGTGCTTTGACAGCGTGGTTCCTCGGCTCAAGAAGTGATGTGCGGCTTATGGGAGTGCACGGCTTATGAGATTAATACGACCCGTTGACCCAAAATGGTTTAGAACTTCTCGATGTTGCCAATCTATGGGTAACTTGAGGAGTTCGTGATTCGAGAGCATGGTTCCACGGCTCAAGAAGGGATGCGCGGCTTATGGTAGTGTGCAACTTATGGGTTTGATATGACCCGTCGATCCAGAATGGTTTGGAACTTCTTGATGTTGCCAATCTTCGGGTAATGTGAGGAGTTCGTGCTTCGAGAGCATGGTTTCATGGCTCAAGAAGTTATGCACGGCTTATGGGTGTGTACTTAATGGTTTGGGCCTTCCTGGTGCTAGAGGAGCGATATCAGTTCTTAGAAGGTAAGGATTGACTTTTCCCATCAATCTGACGATTTGACGTCGTTGGAACGCGGTTTCGTCGGTACTAAGAGATAAGTGGTTTTAGGAATGGATAACCAGGGCTTGGACGATCCTCTCGTATTTGGGAAGATGTGCATGGCCAAACAGATAAGGTTGCCATGGTGGAGAGATTTACAGCCGACCGCATGGAGATGGTTGTGAAGAAAGAGCTTGTGGGAGTTTAGGGCAAGACTCTTAGTTTTTGGTCCAAACTGCCTTTAGAGAATTGGTCTTCAACTGGCATACAGTCTAAGAAAAAAAAGAACCGGTCACCAAGGGTGGTAAAGGAGAAGCTGGGAAAAAGTAAGCAAGTATTATGCTTCTATTTCGTTTGTTGCGATAGCTAGGTCGTTAAGTCCGTAGTTGTCCAAATGCCAGAATTTTCGAACGGGCGTAACAGAATTGTGGTATGACTAGTCTTGGCTTTCCTTATAGCTATTCAAGTATGTGTGGTGCCCTATGCCACAGGGCTGTTCGCGGGCTTAAACTGTATTTGGGGGTTTTCCATGACCCGTTTGGTTGCACGCGGTCCAATGGATGCAACCATGTCTTCTAGATGATTAAAGCATGGGAAAGCCTCTATCTTCAGAGACTTATATATTAGGGATTTGAGATATTTGGTTCTCCCAGGTGTCGAAGCTTGGCTTGATTCGAGTCATCCTCTGATTGATCACAAGGTCGGTTTAGTTTTGGCTCAATTTCTTTGAGCGACTTTGAAGCTTTGGAATTCAGTACTATTTGTCTCATTGGTCATTGGAAGTGATTTGGATAATTTTGCAGAGTGATTGATGTGATTGTCGATTCGTGGCCCCGGAGCATAACTTCACAGACTTCGGGCAGTTTTGGATGAGATGACCACTGATCTTCCAATTGGCCTTCACGCTGATTTAGTTTATGAAGGATTTTTGGATCAGATAACTGCAGATCTACCGGTTCGCCTTCACAACACTTTAGTTCGTGAAGGACCTTCACGATGCTTTAGTTCATGAAGGAGTTTTTATGGTCGGATGTTCGACGACTAGACGGCCTTGGAACGATAATTTATAGATTCCGAGAGGAATTTTGGTCGGATGTCCAGTGACCAAACGGCCCTAGAGCAATTATTCATCGACTCCAAAATGAGTTTTGGGTCATGTATCCGACAGTCCGGGGGTCTTAAAGCAATGATTCATTGACTTTAAGTGGAATTTTGGTTGGAAGTCTAGCAACCAGTCGGCCTTGGGGCAATAATTCATCGACTCTAAGAAAAGTTTTGGGTCGTGTATCTGATGGCCCAGTGGTCTTAAAGCGACGATTCATCGACTTCAAGAGAAATTTTGGCTGGATGTCCGACGACCAGACAGCCTTGGAACGATAATTCATCGACTCCAAGAATAGTTCTAGATCGTGTGTCCGACGGCTCGACGGTATTAAAGCGATGATTCATTGACTTCAAGAGGAATTTATGGGATTCGGTGACGAACGTATTTTTCTGCATTTTAAACCGTTTGTTTCATATATTTTTACTTTAATAAAATAGTATTATACGGGTATTTTGTTGTGGTTTTTGAAGATTATAGATTCGGAAATGCAACATTGAAATTAATCGGTTGCGGCATCCATTGGTTCAAAAGACACGCAGAAAGGAGTGCAACATTTTGAGCACTGACTAAATCAAGCAATAAGACATGTATATTTCAGTTGGAGAATTCCAGTTTAGAGAATTCAAGCAAATCGAACCAAGGCAAAAGCTAGACACGTCAGTTTCAATACAAATCACATTTCAAACATATATTTAGTTCAAATATATGTACACGTGAAGAACCAAGCTAGCGTTACTTTTGAAATGTTACTTTTCAAGCACGTTACTTTTCAACTTAAACAAAGCAAGCAATCACGTGAAACATTCAAAGCAGCTCACGTATATATTTTTCAACACAAAGAAAAGACCAATTCAAAGTGACGTGGCCTTATTATTCTCCAAATATCAAGCACATAGACCTGAATAGTAGGACTTATTTTTGGAGGCTGAAGTCTTTAAATAGCGGAGAGCAATGCTGATAAAAAAAAGCATCTCTTACCCCATCACTTTTTCTCCTAGTTTATTTTTATTTTCAGCCATGTTTTTATTTTTAGACAGAGTGGACAGAACTGTTAATTAGTTTTAGTAGTTTATTTATTTTTGTTCTTATTTCTTTTCGATGCTCATTTCAGTTAGTTAATAAATTCAATTCTTCTCTATTTCGGTTGTTTACTCTGTCATTTCCTTTTCCGCAATTTTAGTTTCTGCTCTGATTTCTACAATTTTATATTTTGATTACAATTTTGATTAGATTCGAAATCGATTTGGAGTATATTATTGTTTTTATTTCCTATTCAAGAACCACCATCGAATTTGTTTAACACGCCTAAGATTTAAATATGGATTTCAAATATTTTTAAACACAATTTTCTCTATTCGACCTGCATACTACACGCCTGTGCGCTTGCATAATTTATTAAAATTTGTGCTTTTCTAATCAATAGAAAAGTAACGACAAGTTTTTGGCGCCGTTGTCGGGGAATTGTTATTTTGAATATTTTTTTATATTTTTAAGTCTATTCGTGTTAATTTAGTTTGCTGTTGTTTAATTTTCAGTTCATTTTTTGTTTGTTTTTAAGAGAAAAAAAGTCAGTTTTCTCATTTCACATCCAGTTTCTATTTTAGTTTTTTTTGCCAACTTGTTTCATTTTTTTCATGTTGCATTCATTTCACTTTAGTTTACGTTAGTTTCTGCATTTTCACATTTCAATCACTTACGTTTCTTATCATTTAGTCTTTGTTTTAGTCTAATGTGCATTTTTTTCAATTCATGTTCTACATATACATTTAGATTGCATACTCACGTACACATTTTCACTTCCTACCACTTATGACTTGCTGCCAAATTTTCACTGTTCACATGAATTTCCATTAGCATTATCGGTTAGTTCACATTAGTTAGCTGCATAGGTTAGTTTCTGTTCATTTAGCTTCCGCATTCACGCATCCAAAGTGCTCACATTCACATTACATATTGGCGTTCATTCATTCTGTTTTTAAGTCAGTTCATTTAAAAAAAAACCATTTTTTTCGTTCACTGCATTTATTTTCACGTAACCATCTCTTAGTTTTCATAAATCCATTAGTTTGTTACTTGCATTAATTCATTTCTTATTCATATTTCCATACCTCATTCTCATACTAACATACTATCTCCTACCAGTTCACTCACGTAGCTTGCATTTTTTTTCTTTTTTTTTTAGTTCACACGTAAGGTTGCATTTTCACTTTCATAACTCACGTAGCAGTTTCATGTTTCATTTAGTGCACTGATTTCCGTTTCACGTTTCACCTTTAGTGAATACTGTCACTATATTTCAAGAAAAAAATCATTTTTTTTATTCACGTTAGTTTTGTTTAAATTTTGCATTCACATTAGTATTTTTTTTACCACGTTAGCTTTCTCAAAAGCATTCGCATTAGTTTTCATATTTTAATTTTCAGCTTCTACAATATCTTGCTATATACTTTATCTGCAATGCATGTTTCCGCATTCACGTCATTTTAACTTTCTGCCGTGCCACTTTCCACTTTATGCTTTTCACTCTGCGCTTTCATTCTTCATTTTTATGCTTTTCATTTTGCTCACATTAGCATATTCATGTGAATCATGTCAGTAGCATCAAATAATAAGCAATCAAATAAAGCAAATAGCTCCAACTCAGTAAATCTCGGCCATTCAACAACAAGGATCTAGAGGTCGAGTGATTACAAACAGTGGAGTTCGAATCACTAGCGCTACTCAGTTGCACTGGATGGACTGCCATACCCCTCTTTAAGTAATTTTCTACTCTATAGGTGCCCAACTGAAAAATGTTTAAATTTACTTTTGGCTATTACACCTTGAGTTGTTTATGTGCGTTTGGGCAAGAAATAATTTTAACCATTTAGAAAGCCAAAATATCTCATTAAACAAATCAACGGATATTTAAAATCAAACAAATATGGGCAATCACAGTTCACATCACGGTTCACATCACAGTTCACCTAAATCATCACCTAAATCACATGTTGGAAATAATGAATTTCATGAGAACGAACCATTATCCCTTAGAGACCGATGCTATCCAACTAGGACCGTTCAACCTTCGGTTATTTCATTTCCACCTGTATTTTGAGCTAAAACATTCTTTTATCCAAGGGGTACCAAAATTCACTAGGTCTGAAAATGCTTATGAATGTCCTAGTGAATTTGAATTATACGCTTCCACAACTAAAATGCAACAACTTTCCAATGAATCCATCAAGTTTAGACTTATCCCATTCGCACTTCTAGAAAGTGCAAAACGATGGCTTAATTCTCTTCCTAAAAATTCAATTAAAAGGTGGGATGATTTCGTTACTATATTTTTGAAAAAGTTTTTTCTTTTTCACAAAACACTTAAAATTCGAACTGAAATCAATCAATTATCTCAGAATGAAGGAGAAACTTTTTCAAAATATTTTGAAAGGTTCAATCAATTGTTATATAGTTGCCCTCATCATGCAATCCCTAGACACGTCTTGTGCCAAATCGTCTATGAAGGGTTTAACTATCAAACAAGATCCCAACTCGAATCAATGTGCGGAAGAGAATTCATGGAAAAAACAGACAAAGAAGCTTGGGAATTTTTAGAAGAATATTCGAAAAAGGATATGCAATGGGAAACAATTTGTGTTCCAATTCGTACTCCAAACAGAGGAGTACTTGCCATTGACCCACACATTTTTCTATAGATGCCAAAACTCCTCAAGAAGGAGAAGGACTACCCTATTACTACACATAAGACCAAATCAATGCTATAGCTCAAAACAGTCCTTATTCATCCACATACAACCCTAACTGGAAGCATCATCCAAATTTTTCGTGGTCAAATCCTAACAATGCGGCTAATCCATCACATATGTATCCGATGATACCAAATCTGAATTATCGAGCCCCAACTTCTAATGCTCAAAATTCTCAACCCGCTCCTCAAGCAAAACCTTGAAATCAACCATACATGCATCCTAATTTCAATCCATCAACCCAACCTTCTCAGCCTTCACAAGAAATTGCTCGATTGGAAAAACAAATCTCTAAACAAAAGGAACAAATCACTAACCAAGATGCAAGAATTGAGAAAATCACCAAACAAAATGAACAAATGTTGATAATGATGAAGGATCTCATGAAAATCAACGAGAAAGGTAAATTGCCTAGTCAACCCGAAGTGAATCCAAAGTATAACTCTCGAGGAGTAAATCTTTGTGAGGACAAAATTGTAAAATGCGGTTAATGCTGTCACCACATTAAGGTCTGGAAAGAAGGTAGACAACCATGTCGGCAACCCCGACGTCCTTCTTAAGTCTTCCCATGTTCAAAATTCTGAAACTCAATCGACACCCACTGTTGTCAATCCAAACGACTCTAATTCTTCATCCAAGGTTGGCAATCTCGACCACTCTTCACTTTCTGATGTTGGCAATCCCAACATTCCCACTCCCTTACCTTCACCCTCTAATATCACACCTTCTTCTTTGAATGAAAAAACTACGGAATGAGTCTATAAACCCATAGCTCCATTTCCTTATAGACTCAACAAAAAAATGAAACCCGCTAGTTTTAACCAAATTCTTGAAATCTTCAGACAAGTTCGAATCAATATTCCACTTCTTGATATCATCGAGCAAATTCCTCAATATTCCAAATGTCTGAAAGAGCTATGTACTCAAAAACGTGCCACTACCATTCCTAAGACTGCATTTTTAACTGCAAACACGAGTTCTGTTCTTTCAAATCCCTCCCCAATCAAGTATAAGGACCCCGGTTGTCCTACAATCGGTTGTAAAATCGATAACACTTACATTAGTCATGCCTTACTCGATCTTGGAGTGAGTGTGAATCTTTTTCCTTATACTGTGTACTGTCAACTTGGACTAGGGGAATTAAAGCCTACAAACATCACAATTCAACTAGCTGATCGATCTGTCAAAATACCATTGGGCACAGTTGAAGATGTTTTGATACAAATCGAGCAATTCTATTTCCCAGTCGATTTCATAGTCCTAGAGACTGCACCTGTCTCAAATCCTAACGGTCAGATTCCTTTGATATTAGGTCGTCCATTTTTAGCAACATCAAATGCTATCATAAATTGTAGGAATGGTCAACTTCGACTTACCTTTGGGCACCTAACCATTGAACTAAATATCTTCAATCTTAACAGACAACCAAGGGATCTTGAAATAGAAGAAGATGACATGATCCAAACAATTGTAGAAAATGATTTTAGTGACACTACGGAGTCTCTTAACATGTGCCTAGATCATTTTAATTCCAATTTCAATGAAGATGAATACATTTATGTATTAAATGATATGCTCTGCTCTGTTCATAATTCACTAGAATTCAATCAGTTGAAGTCTACAGAAGCCTCAAAAGAAGAACGCCCTAAGTTAGACCTCAAACCTCTTCCAAACGATCCTAAGAACGCATACTTAGATTCTTCGGAAAATTTCCCTGTAATCTTGGCCTCCGATCTCATTAAGGACCAAGAAGAACAACTTTTGAAAATTTTAAGGGAAAATAAAGAGGCATTAGGATGGGTAATCGCTGACATTAAGGGAATTAGTCCATCAATCATCGAACATCGAATACATTTAGTTGACGAGGCTAAACCCACTCGCGAAGCTCAAAGGCGATTAAACCCTAATATGAGAGAAGTGGTAAAGGGAGAAATTATCAAATGTTTAGACAATAACATTATCTACCCTATCTCTGACAGTACTTGGGTAAGTCCGGTACAAGTTGTACCAAAGAAGTTTGGAATCACTATGGCCACAAATGAGAATAACGAACTTGTTCCGACAAAAGTCAAAACAAAATGGCGCGTTTGCATCGACTATCGAAAACTCAATGCAGCAACAAGAAAAGATCATTTTCCCCTCCCTTTCATTGATCAAATGCTCGAACGCTTAGCCGGTCATTAATATTATTATTTTCTTGATGGTTACTCCGACTATAATCAAATTCCCATTGCACTAGAGGACCAACACAAAATGACGTTCACATATCCCTTCGGAACTTTCGCTTATCGTCGCATGCCCTTCGGTCTTTGTAATGCTCCCGCTACCTTTCAGAGATGTATGATGAGTATATTTTCTGATATGGTAGAGGATTTCTTAGTGATATTCATGGAAGATTTTTTCAATCTATGGGTCATCTTTCGATCAATGCCTCCTTCGTTTAGAACGTGTCTTAAAGCGATGTAAGGAGAAATCTCTTGTGCTTAATTGGGAAAAATGTCATTTTATGGTTAAGCGAGGAATAGTCTTAGGTCATGTGTCTCTAAAAGTGGCCTAGAAGTTGACAAATCTAAAGTTGATCTTATTGTTGACCTTCCTCCACCAAGGTCCGTCAAGGACATTCGCTCATTTCTCGGCCATGCTGGATTTTATAGGAGGTTCATTAAAGATTTTTCAAAAATTTCAAAACCTCTTTCGAATCTTCTGGCTAAAGACGTTAAATTTGAATTTTCCAATGAATATAAAACGTCTTTTGAAACCCTTAAATCGATCTTGACCACTGCACCTATCATCCAACCTCCAAATTGGACTTTGCCTTTCGAATTAATGTGTGACGCTTCTGATTATGCCATTGGAGCCATCTTAGGTCAACGAATCGATAAACTTCCTCGAGTCATCTATTACGCTAGCAAAACTCTTAACGAAGCTCAATTGAATTACTCAACCATAGAAAAAGAGTTTTTAGCAGTTATCTTTGCCCTCGATAAGTTTAGATCATATCTCGTAGGTTCTAAGGTCACCGATCATGCCGCATTGCGATATATACTCACGAAAAAGGATGCCAAACCCCGCTTAATCTGTTGGATTCTCCTTCTTCAAGAGTTTGACCTAGAAATACGGGATAAAAGGGTTAAGAAAATGTCGTAGCTGATCATCTTTCTCGTATTGTTCATGAAAACATCGATAACTCTCAAATCAACGATCATTTTCCCGATGAACAAATTCTTTCCCTCTCCAGTGCACCATGGTACGCAGACATCGTAAATTATCTTATCACAAATGAATGCTTGAGAATGATATATGCATGATTGTCCTATGCTTGAATGATTAGGAAATGCCAATTGAATGACAAATCACTTAGGATGGGGTCATGGATCAGTGACGATCCCCAAAAAATTTCAAACTAGGTGAGATTGATCTGGAGCGACAAGGAAGGCATCATAAGGTTGCATTCCGAATTTCAAGGCATTTGGAGTTCACATGTTCGAGTTATGGGCAAAAGAAGATGGATCGACACTGATGGATCGGTGGTATTTTACTTGGAGTCTGACCCGAGAAAATTTTCCATTTGCTTGGACTTAGTCCATGGTTCACTTGGAGTCACGGAATTTGAAGTGCTGGGTTGGTGACGAACAGTGCCTGTAGTTATTTGCATGTTTGCTTGGAGAATATAGTGGTTTTACCCGAGTCTAATTTCGGGCCAGAATTTCCTAGGTTTGCTTCAAGCCAAATGGGTGATTACCCAAGTTCGACTTCGAGTCAGGACTTCCAAAATCTGCTTTGATCAAATAGGCGATTACCCGAGTTTGACTTCGAGTCGATGCTGAAGTGAGTTTTTCAACGACCATTTTGAGGATTTTTGATGATTTTCGACGACGACCATTCATGATACGACAATGGGAGCTCCATGATGGGATTGGAAGCTGGTCAGTTGGGAGTGGTCACAATATACCATGGGAGTTTGGTCTTGTAGTCTATCTCGATTTGTATCATATCTTCTTGGTTCTCCTGCCTCTGGGAGTACCGTTTGAGTAGCAGTTCTTCGTCCATTGCTTGGCACTGTGCTGCGACACGGGTTTTAGAGCTTCTTCTAGCGTTTTGCATGTTAGAATTTTCATTCAATTTGTCTTCCTCAAATTGTTTGTCATCTTCAGAGCCGGAGAGAGCCATCATTATATCTCCCCATGGGATTTTCACCCTTAAGTTCGGGTTTGTAGCAAGTGCTTTTGTAGTCGGTGGAGTGTTAACGTTTTCTTCCGACATGATTCTTAGAGCTCCACCCACTACTTCCTTTTGCTTTTGCCTTCTGTTTCTTCCGTTTAAGCCAAAAATGGAAGAATGCTCTTGCTCCATAGTAGCCACGGTTTCAGGCACCATTCTGGGAGTAGTTAGTGATTGGAGTGCTAAGAGAGCATCTATCTTTTCCATAAGAGTCTTTTGACTGTTTGCCATTTTTTGGTTAATTTAATCAACCATCTTGTTCAATTGTCCCTTAGTCACAACTTCATGCCGTGTAGAAGATCCTGAAACCTGATCCCTAGAGTTAGCTCCTAATAGCAGGTTGTTGGGGTTGTTGACTTCAATTTGCTGAATAATTTTTTCTTCTCCAACAATGATAGCTCCTATGGATCTTCTAGAGGTAGTTCTCTTTCTTCCTGGTGCCATTGATTCTTAATAGAAAATCTTCTAAGCAGAGATTGAGGATCTAACTTCTGAACCTATCTAATCCAAAGTACATAGCTAAATCTAAGCCTAAGTTGGGTTCTCAGTGAAAGCACCAAAATTTTAACCCAAAAAATGAATCAACATCTTGAATTGAGTGTGAAAGCACCAGCTCTGTTCTTATAGAGCAATAATATTGAAAATAAATGTAAAAAGAACAAAAATAGTAAAAGACAAGTAGATTTTTGTAGTGGTTCGGTTGTTAATGAAGCCTACGTCCACTTTATAACTTTCTATTAACTGACTGATGTTACAAGTTGAATCAGATTACAATATGATTGAATCTTCTAAGTTAGATCAAGTCACAAGTATAAGAGTTCACTGAAGAATCACAGTGAACCCCCAAATAACTATTGTGTTGGAGAAGAGTGAAGAATAATCTCTCCAGAGTTCCAGCAGCTAGTCCATAAGATCCTCTTTATGTTGTAGATAGGTGAGTATTTATGGGGGAAGTCAGTAAGTATTGGGCCAGAAGTCCAAATGCAGAAGAGTCCGGTTGTTATGTCAAGTCGTCACTGAAAATCTCAAATCAATCTGAGTCTTTTCAATGGTTCGCCAGCTATCCATAGGGGATGGATCGCTGGCTATCCATAGGGGATGGATCATTAGCTATCCATCAAATTAGCATATTTTTCTAATAGAAGGCTTTACTTTGTGCTACGTAGGAGCATGGAAAGATTGAGGGCGATCTGACCTATCATGATGGATCGCTAAGTATTTATAAGGGATGGATCGCTTGCTATTCATCCACTTAGCATATTTTAGCTCAATTTTCCTAAGGTCCATTCACTTGTTCTTTTGATTGTGTTGTCCAAGTACCAAGTCATTTGGAGTTAGTTTGATCATCCGTCTTCATGGGTCATCTAGTCCAGAAAAGTCATCCATAACTCGCTCAAAACTTAACAAAATCAGACGAAACTTTGCAAATACACTCTAGAGGGTGTGTGGGACCTACCATATGAATTTCAACTGGTGAGGCCTAACCAACATGGGTCGCTAGCGACCCATCAAGATGCATCGCCAAGGATCCATGAAATCATCTCTAGTCATGCTCATTTTTTGTGAGCCTTCATTTTTGTCCTCTAAGCGTTCCCTCCAAATTTAAATCAATCTGATTCCGTATATGTTCTCTAGATCCAGTTTAAGCTAGTTGCTTTGGTCAAACCAACTTGAATCAGATGAGTCTTTACTTCTTGAACTACGCTGCTTGGAATGCTATGAAACTTGGTAAGTATTCTTAGAAGAGGTAGTAGATCAAGATGCAAGAGGCTTTGACAACTCATGATGCTTCCTCTTGGATCGCCAATGATCCATGGATGATGGATCGCCAGCGATCCATCTACTTAGTGGATTTTTGGCTTGCTTCACTTAAGTTCCATTGGCTTGTTCTTTTAGATGCCTAGTTCAAGTTTCAAGTCATCCTGGCTTAGTCTAGATGTTCTAACTCATGTTGAATTCTGTTGGATTAAAAACCCAGTTAACATTTTCCCCCTAGAGTATGCTCGTTGCAAAAAGAAAGTGTGCTCTAGGACAAGATAAGTTTCAAATTACTATTTTGTGAATTTCAGTGAATCGTCAGAGTCCATCTCAAGATATCAATTGACTGACTACTAATAGCCGTTCGTTTTTTGATTTCAATTTGAATTTCAGTTCCTAGTATTGACGATGCAATTTTTGCTCCGTAATTTACACAAAGGTTTAGGTCGGTAAGTGGGTGCACGATGTAGGTTTAGAGTCAACCTATATAGTTTTAGCTCGGCCGGCGGTGAAGCTATGTTTTGTCTCGAATGATTATACGCCGTTCTAGAGAGAAGTCTTGCTCTTTGTCTTTAACTATTTCTTTTCAATGACTTGGTTAAGTTCATGTTGCCATTTTGAATTCTAATGTGATGGTTTATTCCAAAATTGTATATATTGGATGATTCAATCGTATCACTCTTCCCGTTTCTGTACTCCAGTGATCCTAAAAAGAAAAGCTTCCTACGTCGCTTCGGACAGCGGCTCCGTTATCGGTCGTTGATCGATAACGGGTAAGTGTGGAAAAGATAATTCCAATGGATGATATGGATTGTTTTCCAAATGTAATCAAGCTATCTACCCTAGATTGTTCATTTGTAATATTTGGGATACTGGACTCTTCTCAAATGGTTACAAGGAAATTGTTTATAAAACTTCGGTTATTCTTCCCAAATCTTTTGTGAATGTTTTTCAAATAATTAACCAAGTATTCTAAAGGCAATTAAGAAGTTTGAAAAATATTTAGGTTAGAGTCGATCATATAACTTGATTGCCTTATGGGTGACAGAGAGATAATCTTTAGGCTTGAGTTTGGAAAACCAGTTTCCTACCCTCCTCAGCTATCCAGACTGGCCAACCGTAGGGGATTGCTAATTCGATTTACTTAAACCGCATCTTCCTAAGATAAGTGAAAACAAGATTTGGAGTTTTCCAACGGATAAACAAGATTTTAAAATAATAAAGATTTTAGTAGCATAGAAAACATTCTAGTTAAACTCTGTGTTAAATTCTGAGGAGGGAACTCGTACTACCCATATGAATTTAAAAGGTGATTTCACTGTTATTCGATGAATAGTACGGGTTGAATACAAAAATTAGTATTGAGTATAATTAGTCTAATTCTATGGATCCCTTTTTACTCAATACTAACTGGTTTGGGTTTACAGTAAATGATGTCTTAATTAACATTGTTTCTTACCCATTAAAGATATGTTTTGGAAATGTGAAATCTTCATTAAGATTTGAATTATACTAATAATAGAATATGGAAATATTTTTCCTAAGTAATTAAAGAAAAATGATACGGTATTTCCAAAGATGTAAAGGGGTTTTAATTTACCAAAAGATTTGATAAAAGAGACTTAATGATTCCATATACTCTTGTGAAGATAAAGGAATAGTTTAAAAGAATATATCTCTGAAAGATATTTGATTTGATAAAAAGATAAATTGATTGGATGTTGTTTGATAATCATCTATATACTTGACATCTTTTTATCGTTGATTGGTTCGAGGAGACCGGGATCGGATTTGGATGATTTCCATTGAAAAACCACTTCGAACCAACATATGCATTCGTAAGTGAAGACATGTTAAAGACGATGATTTCTAAAGACAGAGGTCTTTATAATGTAGGGCTGCTTGCCACTAACCTCTGGGGTTCCCATATTATATATATGGTGCTGGTAGGGTCTTCGTTTTGAAAATCTCTGATTTGCAAGGACTACTTGCAACTAATCCTAGGGGTGATTCCCAAATAGGGTTGAGTGGAAGGAGTGCCTTCGGTTTGTCACCTCGACAACTTATATGGATGAATGTCTAAATTGCATTTCTAAGACCGCGTATGTTGGTTTTTACAAACGTACGTCTGTTTGGTGGTGTTGGAGGTAACCCCTCTTATACTTAACACCATTCGTAAGGCGTATGAACTCGAGGGTTGTACTTTTATGGAAATCAATTGTGTGCTATTAATGCTTGGCTTTGTGGAAAGAAAAGCATGGTTTTATGGAAAATAGAGCGTAGCCTCACGAGCCTCACATTCTAGAGAGGATACAGGTAATTGTATGGTCCGCATGACATATTTTGGGCTATTGGTTTTATTGTGGATAGAGAAGTCCAGTATTTGGACCCTTAATGGTTTAAATGGACAGGTACTGGAGGCTCGATTGAGACAGAGCAAAGCTACCGAGATACATTGTTCCATAGTAGAGTAATAATGTAGAAAAGAGGCTTGCTTGAGACAAGTGAATAGTTACCGGGGACTATGATTGTTATGTGTGGATTTTGCATCGAAAGAAATGGACACTAGTTCCCTATCATGTTTGAAATCCAATTCTAATACAAGATTTACTATTTTAGTTGTATTCCCAAAATAGCTGTAATGCTTTGCAAACATTTCAGCTACCCCTTTGGTATCTTATACACTGTTTGGCATCGTCCAGGTATTGATACCTACTTTGTATATATTTATTTGAAAAGTGTTTTTAAACCAATGTCATTAATAATAATTTCGAATTGTTTAAGTATAAATTATTTTCGTTATCATAAGGTAAAAAATCATCTATATTTATGTGCAGTGTGGTCTTACAAGATAACCTTTCTTTTCAAAAAGGTTTTGTTTGGACTCCGTCACATGATTATGGTTCAAGTTTCTTACGCTAGTTTGCCAGGCCTAATCCGAGTGTTTTTAATACTCGGGTCAGATCCAAGTTGTTTCACATTTAGCTGAAGACACTTGGAGTTTCCAAAGGAGAGATGGAGATCTTCATCAACGTATGGACGTAGATTATATTCCCACTGCATTTGTTTCATTGTTTTGATTTTTTAGCGATTGTAAGGACATAGATTTATAACTGTCCATGCTAAGCTTAGGTTAGACTCTGATATATTTTAAATTTTCCACTGTAAAGATTATTGATATTATAAATTATTCCATTCTTGTGAGATTGTGTTCTGTCTTTAATTTCTTTTACCCTTAACAATCTATTTTTTCGGCACTTGAATGCTCGACACGCAATAAAGTGGATGTATTAGTGTCGATTTTCGAAGGTCAAAAATCCCATTCGTTACAACATCACACACGAGATCTTAGACACAGATTTAGTGTGCACCAAATTCAATATATGCATCGCGGTTTCCAGCGCATATCCCTAATACGAAAGAGGTAACTTAGCTTTACTCATCATAGAACGAACCATATTTAATAAGGTTTGATTTCTTCTCTCTGAAACACCATTGTGTTGTGGAGTATAGGGCAGTGTAATCTGAGAAATAATCCTATTATCTTTTAAGTATTGTTGGAGCTCTTATCGAACATTCTCGCTTCCTTGATTGGATCGAAGAATTTTAATCTTATGATTCATTTAATTTTGGACCTTATTTTTTAATTTCTTACAGACATTGGATTTGTTATTTGTATGATACACATCCTCCCTCGAGAAATCAATGGTTAAAGTAATAAAATAAGAAAAAATATCTTTGGTAACTATAGCCATTTTTCCACATACATTGGTATGTATAAGACCCAAGAGTTCTTTAACTCTTTCATTGCTCCCACTAAAGGGGTGCTTGGTTATTTTTTCTTTAAGATACGACTCATACGTAACAAATGATTCTAAATCCAATAAATTCCCATCTCACCCTTTGCCACATGGCGCCTATTCCTAAGTCCCTATAATGAATTACCAATATGAGTTGTACATCAAGTATCTAAAACCCAAGATAATTTATTGATTGCAAAACAATTTTGAATCAAAATTCTAACTATATGAGCAATAGAACTATTCTATTTCTTCTCTTCACAATCTTTAGGAAATCCAAATAGTTTTATTTCCAACGATCCTTCTTTTGACAGTGATGACACTCACCATTGTCATTAGGAGTATTCTTCTTATTCTTCTTATTAATTCATTTCTTCATCTTCAAACCATTCCAAGATTACCCTTAAATGCAAGAACCGTGCCTTAGTTCTTAGATAAAGACTCGGTTGAGCTCAACATATCGAGCAGCTCCACGTGGCCTACATTCATCTGATTCATATTGTAATTTAATATGATCTGCTCAAACTATGGAGTAAGAGACACTAGGATCAAATCCTCTTGTAGCTTATTGCCTATCGTAAAATTTAATTGAGAAAGTCTATCATTATACCCCTTCATCATTAAGACGTAATCGTCCAGTTTCATGCCCTTTGTCATCTTTGTGTTAAATAGTTTCTTTGTAATCTCGCACCTTGTAAAACAGGATTGCTCCTTAGACAAAGCTTTAAGATTATCGAAGATTTGATGGACATACATGTTTTCATGTCACCTGTACAATGGTTTATCTAATTTAGACAACATGTAAACCTGAGTGATTTCTAGTTCACAACTCATTTGTTATAGGCTATTATTTGTTTATGGTCCACATTATCAATGGGTTTTTCCATGGAGGTTCAGTTATCCATGAGCATAAGCATTTGTATGTAAGTTCTATCTTAATCGCTCTTAGCCAGTCTATGCAGTCAGGTATGATGAGTATCATTTTTTAGAAAAAGACAAATTTGGTGCAGACATTTTTTTCAAATTTAATTTAGTAGATTGGGACATTAAATTCATAGTAGATATTCTTACAATATTAGTAAGGTTAAGGTTACATTTCAGTTTACGAATAAGCTCCCACTAGGCTTTTATGTTTCTCAAAACCCTAAGAAGAAACATAGAAATCTTTCGACTTCTATAGTGCGTGTTAGGACTCGTTTTCCTTTGGATTCTAACCTTGAGTTTGCTCAACAATTCATAGGCCAACAAATGATGGATAACACTTTATCGATTGTACCATATACAACTCCTAACCTATGGTTTTTGTCCTCATCTCATTCGACCTTGAGCTTGCTCAACAAATCGAAGGAGATTATTCATTCATATCTACCATTTTCTAATGGCCTAAGTATAGTATATGTACCTTGAGTTTTCTCAACATATACATATAGTTACCTTACCTTATATAGTCTATATAATAATAATACTACACATAACATATCTAGCTTGAATTTGCTCAACAACCAGAGAGTATGTAACTAATTTATTATTATATAAGTGGTAGAGGACAACATTTATATTAAAGATTCATAATCTTTAATATATTTAATTCAGTGATACCGACCAATGGAATAATGTATTTTACAACACCCTCATGATTCAAGTATTGAACACATTTGAAATCATTGTATCGTACTATACGCATATTTATTCCTTAAATATGGTTTGGATTTTTTTTGTTCTAATTTTTGTTATACATTCATATTATATAAGTTTAACTCTTATATAACATTTTATAAGTTTAATTAACTTATATAATAATCTTATGTATCGTCTTGTGTTAATTCTATTAATTAAATCTTATTTGATTAATTTAATTAATTAATTAACATTTTGATTATGTTAATTTTATTCATTTTAAACATTTTAAACTGAATATATATAGGTTACCTTAAACATTTTAAGATAACTCTACATATATCAATATATAGGTTATTTAATTTAATTAGTTACCTCTAATTATTTATTTAATTAATCCAAGTAACTATTAATAATTTTTGAAAGTAATCGTTTAATTTCCAAAACAATTTTGTAAATTATTTTATAGCATTGATAAAAAAAAATTAACTTATTTTAAATTTAATCATTTAAATTTAAAATACTATTTTAATTCCAAAATAGATTTTGAAATTAGCCCAAGGCCCAAATTTAAAGTAGGCCTTTATGTTAGGGATAACCTTTGGGCTTCCATCAACTTTTGGGCTTGGCCAGTATTAAGGTAGGGGCAGGGTACTTGATTACTCAACAACCCAGCCTAGACACCAATTTTCTGGACACCCTATTAAATGGATAGACTTTTTTAATTTGGTTATAAAACTGCTAATTTAGACTGCATATGCTATTAAACTCTGATGTCATTGAAGGAATTGGGTCGACAGGCAACGGGTTAAGTGGGTGAATTTAAAAAAAATTCCATTTTTATCCTACTGGGCCTACAAAGTCTAAATTGATTTAGATCCAATCTAAATAATTTTAAATAAAATGTTTATTTTAATTAATTAATATAAATATTTGATTATATGTGTGTGTGTGTAAAATTCAAAGTGAATATGTGTATCAATACACACATACGTGCAAGTATACATGCAACATGTAAATGTGTACATAGTATAATATGTCCGTATATGAGTGATGGGATTTACATTGCAACGGACACATTTACCTCTTTGTATACATATTTGTTGTCCATTATAATTTAATATTATATATATTTACAGAAAAAAAACCACATATGTATGTATGTACAAAACATTTATATATAAATTTAAATCTGAATATGTTGACCAATTCAAAATTTTCAAATTTAATATTTTTCATAACTTATGATATATTCAAATTTGAAACCAAATCTAGATCTAAAAATGTATTTTAAATTTAAATATTTCTGTATCTAACAAACACACATGCACACACATATAATTTTTTTGAATTGGTCACACACACACACACACACATATATTTCTTTTATATTCAAAAATATATGTACATATATGTATGTCTTAAAATGTATTTATAAAATACTAATTTGTAAATATAAATAATAATATACTTATACGTTAAAAACTATTTTTTTTTCAAATGAAATACTTATTTAATAAAAATAATATTTTTTATAATTTCAAATATGCGTGGATTAAAAATTATGTACGGATTTTAAAATTAATTTTTTTAAAACTATAAATTCCAAGTAAAATTTATATTTATAATATATATATATATATATTAATACATAATAATTTGAAAAGCTTTAATATATGTATATATAATTAATATTTTAATTTCAATTTTATTATAAATTAAATGTATGTATTTTTTTTTTTAAAAGAACACACGCACACACACACACACATATATATATATATATAAACTCAGCCATATATATAAATAATATTTAATAAATGCATATATATATATGGTATACATATGAACTGCAAATTATAATATTCAAATTTTAGTTTAAAATTATTTTATAACAAAATTATCTTTCGAATTTATTTTATTTTATTTTAAAGTGGCCGAAAACAAAACATATATATACGTATAATTTTTTCCTTTTTAATGAGTATGAATATATACATATACAAATTTGACAACAAATAAATATATAAACTCATGATAAAATATGGGTCTAATCTATACATATGTAATGACATAAATGAACATATATAAAAGTAAATGTTAGCTAGATATTTCGTATATCGTGGCCTTTATATTGCACCTTGAATGTTGAACTAGAAACTCCCTGGATCGAATCCTTAATCTATTAGAAATGCAACTAAATGAAGAAATCACCATATCTTTTGAAATATATTTAATCTGAGTTAATCTACTTTGGAAATTGAAGAGGGGGAGGTCAATATCTTGTAGCCAAATTAGATGGAGGAGAAGGCAAAAGTTAAAAAGCAAATGAAGAAGGTTGATTTGTTTAAATAGGCAATAAATGGAGTAAAAAAGAGGGATCTAGATATCCATTTTTAAATCGTCTCCTTATCATTTTGAAACCCTATATTTCGAATAAATATCGCACGCCCTTCCCCCCAAGCATGGCCAGCTATCTATGATGGTCTAATGGACCCAAAAGCATTTCCAAATCTAATTAAAATATTTATCGGTATCGTATATCGATATGTGTATATATAACTTTTATATACACACTATATTAAATACCGATTCAAAATATCAAATACTGTTTTATAACTAATATTTCAAAAATATTTATTAATTTTATTTATTTATAAAAAATATAATTTAATTAAATTGTGTGGTATTTCAAAGTGTTCAACATTGCGGTTGTGTGACTCATAGGTGTAACTTTAATTAGTGATTTATATCGAATAATTAGAATATTAATGTTCACATATCACCTTAGCTAGTTGTGTGACAGTTTGGCTGAATTTATCGCTTACACATTTTTCAAATCCAATTCTACTATTTTGAGCGGTCCTCGGTAGTGACGATTATTTACACCAATTCTCTTCGTCAAAACTATATCACATTAGGACTTATGGAATTTGGTTTTGGTTAATTCCAGTATCACCACATTCAACTTGTATAATCCAAACAAAAACTCCTTGGTTCAATAATAATAATAATATTTATTAACTGAACTTCTCTAGCTAGAGACTTTGACTTTGAGTTGACTACAGTTAACCTAATACTAACCACGTATAATCGAGGAGATGAATTCTATATTGAATAGCGTTTCACTTCCAATGCTTCAACTTAGACCCAACTATAGTCATTATATAGATGTCGTATCACGATTTAACTAAAAAAAGTGGAGTGCCAATATTGAAATTTAACAGTTTCTTAGGTTAAGAGAACCGTGTAATATTATCACTTTGACATTCTCTATTTGACATTAGTTATATTAACCAACAGAAAATTATTGAATGAGGTATTCCATAGTAATCCGATAACTATCAGTATGTAACCCCTTAGTGCCAAGCAACCATGAGTAGTACACTGCCCAATATTTAGAAAGCGTTACGTACTCCGGTCTTAATGGATGTATCGATATCTAGTCTCGATACATCCTGACTAGGAATGTTTAAAACGATATGTTTATTTTCATTGTGATAAATTTCTCATAATTGTACTATATTGTAATTATTATCAGAAAACATACCAGTTATGGATTTCCTATTAAATATGCTTAAATCAAATAAATAATTAATATAACATATTATAACAAGTATATAATAGAAAGAAAACACCTTTCATTTCGAACAACATTTTATTACAAAGTTATTAATTTGCAATAAGTTATAGTATTTACCCTAGGGTATACCTCTAACTCTATCAATAGTATTGCTAAGATTACTTTTCATACACTAGATGGACTATTTGAGTGGTTAGTCATGCCCTTTGGACTGATCCATGCTTTAACCTATTTCGTTCATTTGATGAGTAGAGTATTTAGGGAGCAGGTAAATAAGTTCGTGGCAGTCTTCATTGATGATATTCTTATTTATTTGAAAATGAAGAAGAGCATAAAGAGCATTTAAGGGTTGTTCTTAATGTGTTGAAGAGGCATCAATTAAAGGCAAATTCTTCAAGTGTTATTTTTGGAGAAGAGAGGTTCACTTTATAGGCCATATTATTTCTGCACATGGATTATTTACAGATCCTAGTAAAGTAACAACGGTTCAGGATTGGCATATTCGGAAGAAAGCTACAGAAGTCCGAAGTTTCCTTAGTTTAGTAGGTTATTATACAAACTTCATCAAGGCTTTGCTAAAACCTCAACGCCATTGACTTAGGTTACCAAGAAGAATCAAATCTTCTCGTGGAATGCAGAGAGTGACCATGCATTTGTTAAATTAAAGGAGATGTTGACTATTGCACCTATGTTGATTATTCCAAATAGCACTAAGCCTTTTATCATATATATCAATGCGTGCGGTATGGGGCTTGGGGCGATGTTGATGCAAGAAAGAAGGGAAATAGCTTATGCTAGTAGGCATTTGAAGACCCATGAGAGGAATTATCCTACCCATGACCTTGAATTGGCGGCTACTATTTTTGCACTGAAAGCTTGGAGACATTATCAACTAAGGGAGAGATTTGAGTTCTATATGAATCATAAGTATCTCAAGTACTTATTTTCCTAGAAGGATCTAAATCTAAGGAAACAAAGATGGATGAAGTTTCTAGCTTCGTACATTTCTGGGATTGAGTATACCCTTGGAAAAGGGAATGTAATGGTAAATGATTTGAGTATGAAGCATGAAATGTTAAATTCCATGATACTAGAATGGAGGCAGTTAGATTTTATCTACAAATTTGATTTCAGACCATCGAAAGAATTAGTTCTTGGATTGTTGGCAGCTTTGGAGGTTCGACCAACACTTATAAACCGCATTGGTTCTAGTCAGGGGGTGGATAGGATGTTGGAGGAAGTCATAGATCGTCTAGAGAAAGGAGAGGGATCTTATTTAAATAGATACTTTATTGACTCAATGGGGTATTTAAGGAGAGATGGTAGATTGTGTGTACTAGTGATTGGATAACTGACTAATGAAGCTTTATTAGAATCTCACCGTTCTAGGATAACTATTATCCCGATAGTGACAAGATGTATAAGGATATGAAGAGAGTATTCTATTGGCCAAGGATGAAGAGGCAAGTGCTAGGATACTGTCACGATCGCCTTTCTTTCACCGAATGATGAGCCATTAAGGGTAGAAGAAAAGGAAAGATAAGAAGAAAACTAAACAATCACATAATCTCACCGCGAATCGGAACAACATATAATAGATAACATAGGGTATTACATAGTCATCCCATAATAATAATACATCAGAGTCTTCTCATTACAACTTCAACTGGACAGTTATACTACCCGTCCATATAAAATACATAGATCATACATAAACATAGCGGAAATAAGATAATAACTAGCTATGGTGAAGCCACCTGCTCCAGCTCCTTCAAAATGCTTCCATAAGAAACCTGGATCACTTGGCTACTCATACAAATTTGAGTACCCAAGAGTTTTAGGAAAAGAAAATAAAACTCTGGGTCAGACATAGGTCTAGTGTGAGCAAACTCAAACAACTTAATTCTTACTTTTATAAAATAATTTTAAAATCAAAGGTATCCCGTAAGACCACGCAGCACATGAACATGGACGGGTTTTTACCCTACGATAACCAAAATACTTTGTATATAAATTCAATGATATTATAATAATATATAGGGTTTTCAAGTAAAATAGAACATAGCTAAAATGCTTGCATCTCACATTTCAACATATTTGGGCACAACTAATTCCGTATGGCACTTATTGGAGAATTGATTCCATACATGACCACATAAGGAACTACATTCTGAAGATGCACCTCTAGATAAAATACACCTGGGGTCTGGCAAGAACATCTTGTACCCCTGCTACACAGAACTGGCCTACCACTTGACTAGTAGTACCGAATACATCACCAACATGGTTGGGATCAGCAACCGTACCAGAGCATACAAAAAAATGGGTCAAATATCGATTCTAGATACGGTGGTGACATACCCTTATGAGAGCGACCCACATAGCCCTGCTACATACCCTTTTTTGGTCATTTCCGGTTGATGAAGCATGAGGCTACGTTTACTGCTTCTAGAGCACTGCCACTTAGAATGCTACATCGACTTCCAGATGTTGACATAATGTCAGCATTCATACATACAAGTCGTTCAGGAGATGAACGAACCGAAGGCATTATTTCCACTACACCCATTTTGGAATCACCCTCAAGGTTAGTAGAAAATAGCCTTTGCACTTCAAAGTCTTTATCTTTGATCTTGTCTTTACTATTTCCAATTCAAACGTTTACGTTGGTTCGAAGTGGTTTTTGGATAACAACTAATATCTGATCTCGGTCTCTCCAAACCAACCTCCGATAATTTTAAAGGGTCAAGTTATTTATAGTGGACTATCCCACTATTAGGGTGTGAAAATTTACATATGAGCATACATTCCATATGCTTAGATATCATGACCTGCTTATCGAAATTAACCCCATTTTATTCATCATGTTCCCAAAGTGCGGTATTTGTGATGACTACAAGTCGATTTACTTTCAATAAAACACATCATCATTTTATTACAACTACTTTAATTTATTTGGCTACTTAAGAGCATGGACAAGAGATCCTTGGTTTTAAAATAATTCACTTAAACAATAAAATTAGTTAAAAATAAATAACCGATAAGGTTTTTAAAGAAACGTTAAAAAAATAAACTTTAACTAAATCATAAGTTTAAACTCAATTAAACCTTAATTAATCTTAATTAAATCAAAATAAAATCATTAATAATCCAAATTTTGTTTATAATTAAACCTTAATTATACTTTAATTAGTTAACATTTATTTAAGAAATTAAACCCTCATTAAGTGGATAATTAACCTTTAATTAAATAATTAACTCTAATTAAATAATTAATTAAAATAAATAACTTGATTAAATAAAAATTAATTTTCTTTTTATCTTAGTTAATCATTATTTAAAACTTACTTAATTAAAAATAATTTACTTAGTTAATAATTTCTTAAACTCTAATTATTTAACCTAATTTCTTAATTAATTAATTAATTAATTAAAAATTAGCCAAATTAGTTTAGATTAAATAAATAAATTATTAAATAATTAAAAACTTAAACTTTTGACTTACTAATTAATTTAAAATGAGTTTTCAAAAACAATCCAAAAGAAAACACTTAAAACTTGAATCGTGAAATTTTCCGAACTACATCGATAGCGATTATCACTATGAACGCAGTTCGATAGAATTGATTTCTAGGTGAAATCTTCACTTTAACTCTAGCTACTACATCTTTGAAAACACAAATGGGAAAGTTTTGAAAAATTAAAACAAAGGCAAAAAGTTGGAAAAATATTTTCAGAAATCCAAAGCTAGAAAATAGCTTTCATTTTCAAATCGGATCTCAAGTCCTTTGCGACTTTTCAAGGTGCAAACTTCACAACATTTAAATCATATATATTATGATAACCCGGATTTTTAACCTCGGTTAAATGGGGTTGTTAACTGATTTAAACCATTGGAATATTAATTTGGATAAGTCGAACAAATAAATTCTAATAATTAGAATATCTAGATATATGTATATATTGATTTAAAAACCATAATAAATATTGAATTATAAATCTTTGAATACGATAAAACTCATAAAAAATTATTATTAATAATAAAAATCCACCATTTAAATTAGGATAAAATATCCTATATATATGTGTATATTAATATACATACCAACTTATGATGTTAATAACATATAGAAGTATAGAATGCAAATATATAAAAGGATGACAACAACATATATAAATAGATATATATGATGATTAAAGTACTGTATGTGTAAATATTTGTATATATGTTATTGGAACAATGCTTATGGAAATAATAGATATCTATACATATTTGTTTAAACATGTGTATATCTATATATAAGATAAAAAGGTAAACATAGCAAAGTAAAATAAGATAAAAAATTTCATATGCATAATAATATATATACATAAGTATATGTATAAGTACATATATAATAGTATAAATGAAGAATATAATATACATGTGTGAATAAGGATATACATTATTATAAAAATGAGAAAGACATACATGTACTTGTACATTATCAGAGAGAAAAAAAGGGGCATGTATATATACTTATGAATGGATGAGCATGTAAACTTAAAGGAGAACACATGCTTTAATTGCCTATCAACTCAAGCCACAAAATAGCAAATCAGCAAATAAATCTAGTCAAACTCTTATAATATCCAATCAAGTCATGTATACAGGATATATCAAAATCCTCTTTTCAATTTATCAGATTATATATATATATATATATATATCTGTGTGTGTGTGAAAAACCTGTACGCAATATCACAGGCTAGCTTCTCCAGCACACTTCCATTCTATGTATACATATATACACGGTCTAGTTACCTCTACGTACACTTTAGTTCACAAATACAAAACTCAACTCAAACAAAAGAAGATCAAAATCAAAGAAATAAAATCAACGACAATCAAATCTTTCAAGTTTGCAAACCTGAAGCTCAACAAAATTCAAGCTCAACTCAGTCTCAAAGCTAATTCATTAAGTAAAGAAACAAAGCAGATCAGATCTAAGATCAAAGCATCTTCAGTTTTCAAGTTCAAACAATTTCCATTTTCAAAAACTATGATTCCAGGCTTCTCTGTTAATTCATAGTGAGTATTCCAACCTGGTTTCCTATGTTTATTTTTGAAATGCCTATGAGTAAAATCTTTTATTTTAACTTCTACTGTAAAACAAAGCTATATGTGAGTAAATAATTCCTTTTAAAAAGATTTAAATCTGGTTTAGATCTGGATTTTACTGTTGCTAAATCTGTGAAGAAATGTGGAAATCATGATGTGCATGAATGTATATTGTCTGGATAATAGTTGAATTACTAAATATATGAAGTATAGAACTGTGTATAAATATTTAGTCTCTGTTTATTTCTAATAGGCTAAACCATATTTAAAAATCTATACCTCTTGATATAATCAATTTCATGTTAAGATCTTTAAAGGAAATTCGTGTGTATTTACCAGATTAAGCTTTTAAAGATATTTCCAAATACATTTATCAAGTAAATATATTCTAAAATAAGAATCGACAGTAAAAATAGATTTCAAGTCAAGAATTTGATGCTTAAAATTCTAAGTTTTGATCATATGAATCAATTCGTATTTGAATGTAATGATTTTTAAGAATGGAATCCTAAATTTTAAGATTGTGATTAGTGAGATATTACAAGATGATCAGATTTGGGTTAACTGTCGATTGTCGGCGATCAAGGAGGAGATGGTTGTCGTAGTTGGGGCTGGAGGAGGTTTGCGAAGCGAGGATCATCGGAAAAATAGTTAGGAAATTTTTAATTCGTTGTGGCGATGGAGCGACGTGGATTTAGGGTTTAACAGCCCAGTATGGTCGACAACGTTTTTAAGGGAAATTCGTCAGCATCGAGGTGATTCAGGTGATCGGTCAGTGGGGATCAGGAGGGGGAGGTTTTGGCGAATGTGTGGACGCAATGGCATGGGTGCAGATGACTGGGATCGTCGGCGATGGAGGTTTTAAGATGAAGTTTGGGTTTCAGGTTGAGCTCGATAGCTCGATTTTGAATTCATGAAGATATCGTCGAACTGGGTGTTTGGGTTTGTCGTCGATGTTGTTGGCGACGTGTCGAAAGTCGGGAGGTTGGTCAGAGGTACTCCGACCAAGTGTACACGTGCACGCGATATTCTGGGTATCAGGATTTAAGGAAAGGAGAAGATGAAGTCGAACTCGAATCTGTGCTCGGGTAAGTGGGTTTATGGCTCGAGTGGGTTATCGAGTAGCTCCTGGGTCTGGGTTGTTAACTGCTTTGGAGAAGAAGGGGAAGTCTCGAAGTGGATCTCGGGTTTGGTTCGAGAAAATATGTGTTTGGCTCGAGTATTTTTATGATGAGCTCGGGTCTTTATTCTTTGTCACCAGGTTTAAAAGTTAACGGGCTTTTTGATTTTAAAAGGTTATTTTCAAACCAAGCAAAAGAAATGTAAGTTTGAAAGGAAATATAAGTTAGTTGACAAATTTTAAAGCTAGTTATTAAACAAGTTTTCAAATTTTAAGTTTAACTAAGTTTTGAACATTTTCTTAATTAATAATAAATATGTTACACTAGTTTTGGAATTAGTTAAAGGTTTATTAAATAAACTTGAATATAATTAAGTAATTAATGTGTTATTTTAATGTAAAACTAGATTACTTAATTAAGGATAATTAAGTATTAATTAAGGATTAATTAATCGTGAGTCAAGTGATTAATGATGAGTAATTAAAGTACAATTACTTAATGAGATTAATTAAGTAAAATTACTTAATGAAAGATTATTACTTAATGTAATTAAGGTGTAATTACTTGGTGTAATTATAATTAAAGAATAATTATTTTGAAAGGATAATTACTTAATTAAAGATTGATTAAGGTTAATTGACTTCATAATTAAGGATAATTAATTAAAGATTAATTAATAATTAAAGGTTAATTGATTTATTAATTAAGGGATAATTGATAAATGAATGATTATGAGATAATTAATTTGAGTGATTAATTAATGATCAATGTAATTAATATGGATGGGTAAAGGATAATTAGTTTATGTAATTAATTAGGAGTTAATTACTTATTGTAATTAAAGAATAATTAATCGAAAATGATTAATTAAGATGATAATTAGAGGATGATTAATTAATTGATTTGTAATTAATAAATGTTGAGTAAGCAGGATTTAAAGATGATGGAAGTAACTAATTTAATATATTTAAATTAAATAGAATGCTATGGCTAATCAACCTTGTGTATGGATGATAGAATGATATTGGAAGTCTTGGATTAATTGTCATCCCTAATATGTAATTTGTGATGCTACGTGATATGATATGTTTGATTTAAACTGTGATGATGTGGTTATCTATTGAAGATGAATTACTGTGACACCCTGTAATTAAAGTTGAATTGTATTTCACTTGAATAACTTGAGTTAAGATGACATTGGATTCAAAGAGACCGGAGTTGGGTATTAGTAAATACCCGAAACAACTTCGATTCTTTATAAATTGATATGTGAAATCAATAAGTTGGAATGGAATGATTTAAATGAATTGGACCGTTTAATCTAAGTTTTGGTACTTAGAAATTGGTGAGTGAAATAAGTGATGTCTATAACAATTTGTGAACCTGTAATTGATACAAGTTACCCGGGTTATATATAAGTTGTATGCTTTTGAAATTTACGTTAGATGGGTTTACTCACGCTGGTTTCCAGCCTGACCCGGGTGTTACTTTGATGTAATGCTCGGGTCAGGCCGAGTATTACAGATTTTCAGGTGAGGACGTTCTGGAGCTCAGGAGGCGAGCTAGATGGCAGGAACGTATGGAGTGTTTCCGCTGTGATATATTTCTGTTTATCTAAGACATGTTGATTTGTATATGTCCAGTGTTTGAGTATGTGTGTAACTCTGGTGTATAAAAATGTGATCAACCGATACAGTATTCTTTTGTAAACTGTTATTATTTGATATTATATTTTGATCCGCTGTGAATGTGAGAATCTGTGTTGTGTTTCTGTTTCTTCTTCTTCTATCTCTTTCTTCTTTCCTAACTATCTGGAATTTTCGGGATCGGAAATTTCGGGTTGTTACATTTGGTATCAGAGCTGAAAGGTTAAGCAAAAACCTTGGCTCTGGTGGGTTTACTCATCAAGGATAGGGTCAACAGTACCCTAGGATGAGTTGAGTGTATATATATTAGAGCGTACTTGTTATTTTCTTATATAAAGGTTTGAAAAATGGTTTTAAAACTGGATGATTTTATAAAAGCTTATATCATATTTATAAAGCAATAATTGGTTATAAAATAAGAAATTAAGTAATATATATACACATATCCAAATAAGGATTGGATAAAATGAACTATATAAATAAGATGAATTAGAATTGGGTTCAAACCAGAAATAGAATGGTTATTGAGTTAAATAGGATGATTGTTTTCCAATAAGCAAATAAATGTTTTAAGGAAGTAACCATTAGATGTGAATAACTTGTAAATTAGAAAGGATGTAAATTGAAAAGTTTTGAAATTGTTTCAAACGTTAATAGAAATACAACTAAATCGAAATTAAATAAAGGTAAGTTTAAAATGGTTCAAACTGAAATTAAATCTAGAATCTGGAGAAAAATTTCAGGATAAGATAATAATGAATTGGTTTCCAGATATGATAATCTTGGTTATTATCATAAATGATTGTTGTGTTTAATAATAAGATGTGTATTAATGAGTAAGCAAAATGAAATGCTTTAGCTAAGTATGACTTATAAATTGGAACTGAAGATGATCTGGATTGTGAAGTTTTAAATCTAAGCTAGAAAATTTGGAATTTGTTTCAAATGTTAAAAGAAATAATAAAGAGTATTATTCAGAATATTTTGAATGCGATCTTATTTTAAAATAAGAGTTGTTTGAAAGAATTCAAGGAAACTGTTTGAACTAAAACCAAAGGTGATTTAAAATTTAAGGATAACTTAGTGTGTAAAGGAAATAATATGTATATATGAGGAATATTCATAATATCAAAGATGGTTTGAAATAAACTCTAAATGTTGAGTTTTAAATTTGGAATGAGATGTGATACCCAAGGTGATAAGTTTTTGAACTTATAAGATTATTGATGCGAAGTTTAAAGTTTGAAATGGGAATTCAAATTGGGTAAGGTTGGTTGGATTAAGTAAATTGAACTTAACTTTGGAAAGTTAAATAATTTAACAAGCAACCTGAATTGAAAATTTCGAGATGAAATTGGAATCTAACTTGGGAAGTTTAATGGTTAATTTGAATGGGAAGTTATGAGTGATCTCAAAATGGGTTTGAGATCTGGAAATTGAAAATGGATGTTTTAAAATAATTTGGATAATATTATCCTATTGTTATTAATAATCTTTAGATTGTGAATTGGATTTGTTTAAATGAATGAAGAAATGGATTGTGGTGATATATCCATTATTTAGATAAAAAGGGAAATTAAAATTTGAAATTAAGGAGATGAAACCACTTTAAATTTAAGATTTAAATGTTCAAAAAGAACTTGGAAATTTAAATTGTTAAGCATTGGTTTCAAAATTGAAATTGGAGAATAAATTGGATGTATCTATTATTATGAAGAAAATTTTAGATGAGTTTTGAAATTTGGACTCAAAATTTAATTGTTTAAAGATTTGGATTATTGATTTAAAATAAAGGTTAATTTGATTTGAGGGGTTAAATCAACATTTGAACATTTAACTCGAATTTATATAATTCGAGATGGTTTAAAATTGAGATTTAAATTGAATTAGTTCAAACTGAATTTGATTTGAATTAATGGGAATTGTGATTTAAGATGGATAAGTTTAAAATTCAAATGGAAAATTTGAATTGGATTAATTTGAAATAAAATTGAAGATTGAATGAGTTCAAATTCAAAAGGGAATTGGGATTAAGTCATATAGAAATTGAAATGATTTGAAATTGAAGTGGATTCAATTTGAAATTAGTCTAAACTAATTTAAATAATTTGGAATTGTAATTAAAGTGAATATGTTTAAAATCAAATGGAATTTGATCTGAATTTGGAAAGAAATTGAGGTTAATTCAACTTGAATTGGGGATAAATCAAGTTCAAGGGAAATTGAAGTTATCCAAATTAAAAGTGAGTCAATTTAAATGGAAGTGGAAATTTAAATTGAATTGATGGGGAATTGAACAGTTTGACTCTGGACTATTTTCAAAATAAATTGTTTTAATATAAATCTATTTTTCAAAATTATTTACTATACAACTTTTCTTTTTTAAACCTAAAACTATCTTAAGCTTGTTTTACAATTACTTTTAGAACTATTTAACAATTTTACAATTGATTTATAAACTAATTACTGTTTTTCAATTGTTTTATAAATAATTACTATTTTTCAACTATTTACAATTACTTAACTATTTTACAGCTTTTTACAGTTAATAATTATTTTTCAACTACTTATTTATTTTAAAAAATTTCAAGCTATTTTCTAAATTTAAGCTGATTAGATTACAAACTGTTTATGATTAAATACCCAATTGAGATCATAATTAAAATGGTAATCCAAGAGAGGACTGAAGCAAAGGTGAATAAGTGGATAGAGATTACGAGGAATGTGAATAGAAAAGGAGAATTGATTTAACTAATGATCAATGAAGATAAATACGTTGGATATACGTATATTATTCCATTTGCATAGTGTTTTATTCAGATTCGAGCACAGAATTTGGAGATAGTATTATCGATCCGATTTGGATTCTTCACTCGATTTTCGACGGCGAACCTGGATATGGATTTTTGATTGGTTCTGGAAATTCTCTATCATAGTTGTGACTATGCAAGGAGAATGATGGTTTCTGATCAAGAAGCCAGATCTGAGTCCGCACTAGGAAGTCGGGTGGACAATACTAGTTCGGATGTGGAATTATGTGATCGAGTGAGCGATCAAATTGGTATGGCGTATGGATGATATGTGTACGATTCAAATTGGTATGGCGTACGGATGATATGTGTACATCGTACGGGTTTGAACGAAATTGATATTGAAAATTTATGGATAAGAATTGTAAAATGGTCTTTGAAATGAAGAGTATATTTTGTGAAATATATGATGGGGTAAAATGGAAATTGGAAATTTCTATGATTAAAGATTCACTTATGAAGAAAAGTAATGTGGTTAATAACTTTATAAAAGAGTAATCAAATTTGAATATTTGATTTGGAATAAACAAAGTTATATATCTTTGTTATATATGGTAAACTCCCCTTGTTGAATCTATTACCAGAAGAAAAGGATTTTGAATGTATTTGAAGTATAAAAGTGAATTTATACAAATATGAAGTGATTCAAAAATTTCCCAAGGTTATTATATATATATATACACGTATATATAATGAATTTTGTGAAAATGATTTTGGGAAAAAGTTTTGGGAACCTATGGATTTCTAAAAAGGCTTTTGATTTTTGAGGAAAATCAAATTTGGAACTTGGAAAGCCTAGTTTGTGAATTATCGATTTTGGGATAATCGATTTTGAGAAAGGAGATTTATATGAGATTCATACTTGGTGTATGATTTGGAAAATACTATATGTGTATAGTATAAAGTGTTTTGAAAGTGGCTCTGGGGAAAAAGGCGCTCCCTTGAATGAACTTCTCAGGAGTGGCATAGGGTGGTACTGCCTTGAGCCCTAAGGGGGTTCTAAAGTTGATCCTGTGAGGAGTCCGGACAAACTAGTTCCTGAGGATTATTAGGTAGCGAAAGTCGAGGGCGCTGATGCCTATAGGGGCATTTGGGTTATGTTGTGACGACAGTGTAACTCGATGTCGCTGCGATCTACTGTGTGGACCATAGCGAAAATCGTATGGAGGATGAGTGCCAACAGTCTACACTTGATTTTTCCGGGACGACAATGTAACATCGGTAGGCTGCGATCTATGGTCGAGTGGAGGAGTTTCATTCTTTTGGCAGCGAAATTCGAGGGCGCTGATGCCTACAGTTATATGGGTTTTTACTATGATAGCAACATAAAGCCCAGGTATAACTGCGATCTGTAGCGGGTTCCATGGTGTAATCGAGGGGGGCGGAGGCCTACAGTTATCTATGGATTTTGCCGGGATGGTAACGTAATCATCGGGTTAACTGCGACCATGGATGGGGGTGATGATTTCCAGAGCATTCTCACCAAAGATATTTCCTCTATTTTCAAAAATGTTTTCGATATTTTCAATAAAATTATTTTTCAAGTATTTTCACTAGGTGTTGAAATGGGTCTGCTAAGTACTTATAGATTTTCAGTCCTACCCTGATCAACGTATGACCGAATTTCTATGAGAACAAGGATAGACTTGTCGAAACATCGAGTTATAAAAGTATTTTAAAAAAACTAATTTGAAATAATATTATATAGATTTTAAAAAGTGTTTTAAAAATGATCAAAGAATATTTATCTGATTTTAAGCATTTTCATAAATTCTGGGTTCGTTCCTTTTCGAGGACGAAAAGATTCAAAAGGGGGAGGAATGTGACGACCCGGATTTTTAACCTCGGTTAAATGGGGTAGTTAAATGATTTAAACCATTGGAATATTAATTTGGATAAGTCGAACAAATAAATTCTAATAATTAGAATATCTAGATATATGTATATATTAATTTAAAAACCATAATAAATATTGAATTATAAATCTTTGAATATGATAAAACTCATAAAAAAATAATTATTAATAATAAAACTCCACCATTTAAATTAGGATAAAATATCCTATATATATGTGTATATTTATATACATACCAACTTATGATGTTAATAACATATAGAAGTATAGAATGCAAATATATAAAAGGATGACAACAACATATATAAATAGATATATATATATATATATGATGATTAAAGTGTTGTATGTGTAAATATTTGTATATATGTTATTGGAACAATGCTTATGGAAATAATAGATATCTATACATATTTGTTTAAACATGTGTATATCTATATATAAGATAAAAAGGTAAACATAGCAAAGTAAAATAAGATAAAAAAAATCATATGCATAATAATATATATACATAAGTATATGTATAAGTATATATATAATAGTATAAATGAAGAATATAATATACATGTGTGAATAAGGATATACATTATTATAAAAATGAGAAAGACATACATGCATGTACTTGTACATTATCAGAGAGAAAAAAGGGGCATGTATATATACTTATGAATGGATGAGCATGTAAACTTAAAATAGAACACATGCTTTAATTGCCTATCAACTCAAGCCACAAAATAGCAAATCAGCAAATAAATCTAGTCAAACTCTTATAATATCCAATCAAGTCATGTATACAGGATATATCAAAATCCTCTTTTCAATTTATCAGATTAAATATATATATATATATATATATATTTGTGTGTGTGTGTGAAAAACCTGTACGCAATATCACAGGCTAGCTTCTCCAGCACACTTCCATTCTATGTATACATATATACACGGTCTAGTTACCTCTACGTACACTTTAGTTCACAAATACAAAACTCAACTCAAACAAAAGAAGATCAAAATCAAAGAAATAAAATCAACGACAATCAAATCTTTCAAGTTTGCAAACCTGAAGCTCAACAAAATTCAAGCTCAACTCAGTCTCAAAGCTAATTCATTAAGTAAAGAAACAAAGCAGATCAGATCTAAGATCAAAGCATCTTCAGTTTTCAAGTTCAAACAATTTCCAGTTTCAAAAACTATGATTCCAGGCTTCTCTGTTAATTCATAGTGAGTATTCCAACCTGGTTTCCTATATTTATTTTTGAAATGCCTATGAGTAAAATCTTTTCTTTTAACTTCTACTGTAAAACAAAGCTATATGTGAGTAAATAATTCCTTTTAAAAAGATTTAAATCTGGTTTAGATCTGGATTTTACTGTTGCTAAATCTGTGAAAAATGTGGAAATCATGATGTGCATGAATGTATATTGTCTGGATAATAGTTGAATTACTAAATATATGAAGTATAGAACTGTGTATAAATATTTAGTCTCTGTTTATTTCTAACAGGCTAAACCATATTTAAAAATCTATACCTCTTGATATAATCAATTTCATGTTAAGATCTTTAAAGGAAATTTGTGTGTATTTACCAGATTAAGCTTTTAAAGATATTTCCAAATACTTCTATCAAGTAAATATATTCTAAAATAAGAATCGACAGTAAAAATAGATTTCAAGTCAAGAATTTGATGCTTAAAATTCTAAGTTTTGATCATATGAATCAATTCGTATTTGAATGTAATGATTTTTAAGAATGGAATCCTAAATTTTAAGATTGTGATTAGTGAGATATTACAAGATGATCAGATTTGGTTTAACTGTCGATTGTCGGCGATCATGGAGGAGATGGTTGTCGTGGTTGGGCCTGGAGGAGGTTTGCGAAGCGAGGATCATCGGAAAAATAGTTAGGAAATTTTTAATTCGTTGTGGCGATGGAGCGACGTGGATTTAGGGTTTAACAGCCCAGTATGGTCGACAACGTTTTTAAGGGAAATTCGTCATCATCGAGGTGATTCAGGTGATCGGTCAGTTGAGATCATGAGGGGGAGGTTTTGGAGAATGCGTGGACACAATGGCGTGGGTGCAGATGACTGGGATCGTCGGCGATGGAGGTTTTACGATGAAGTTTGGGTTTCAGGTTGAGCTCGATAGCTCGATTTTGAATTCATGAAGATATCGTCCAACTGGGTGTTTGGGTTTGTCGTCGATGTTGTTGGCGACGTGTCGGAAGTCGGGAGGTTGGTCGGAGGTACTCCGACCAAGTGTACACGTGCATGCGATATTCTAGGTATCAGGATTTAAGGAAGGGAGAAGATGAAGTCGAACTCGAATCTGTGCTCGGGTAAGTGGGTATATTGCTCGAGTGGGTTATCGAGTAGCTCGTGGGTCTGGGTTATTGACTGGTTTTGGAGAAGAAGGGGAAGTCTCGAAGTGAATCTCGGGTTTGGTTCGAGAAAAGATGTGTTTGGCTCGAGTATTTTTATGTTGAGCTCGGGTCTTTATTCTTTGTCATTAGGTTTAAAAGTTAACAGGCTTTTTGATTTTAAAAAGTTATGTTCAAACCATGCAAAAGAAATGTAAGTTTGAAAGGAAACATAAGTTAGTTGACAAATTTTCAAGCTAGTTATTAAACAAGTTTTCAAATTTTAAATTTAACTAAGTTTTAAACATTTTCTTAATTAATAATAAATATGTTACACTAGTTTTGGAATTAGTTAAAGGTTTATTAAATAAACTTGAATATAATTAAGTAATTAATGTGTTATTTTAATTTAAAACTAGATTACTTAATTAAAGGATAATTAAGTATTAATTAAGGATTAATTAATCATGAGTTAAGTGATTAATGATGAGTAATTAAAGTACAATTACTTAATGAGATTAATTAAGTAAAATTACTTAATGAAAGATTATTACTTAATGTAATTAAGGTGTAATTACTTGGTGTAATTATAATTAAAGAATAATTATTTTGAAAGGATAATTACTTAATTAAAGATTGATTAAGGTTAATTAATTAGAGATTAATTAATAATTAAGGTTAATTAATTTATTAATTAAGGGATAATTGATAAATGAATGATTATGAGATAATTAATTTGAGTGATTAATTAATGATCAATGTAATTAATATGGATGGGTAAAGGATAATTAGTTTGTGTAATTAATTAAGAGTTAATTACTTATTGTAATTAAAGAATAATTAATCAAAAATGATTAATTAAGATGATAATTAGAGGATGATTAATTAATTGATTTGTAATTAATAAATGTTGAGTAAGCAGGATTTAAAGATGATGGAAGTAATTAATTTAATATATTTAAATTAATTAGAATGGTATGGCTAATCAACCTTGTGTATGGATGATAGAATGATATTGGAAGTCTTGGATTAATTGTCATCCCTAATATGTAATTCGTGATGCTACGTGATATGATATGTTTGATTTAAACTGTGATGATGTGGTTATCTATTGAACATGAATTACCGTGACACCCTGTATTTAAAGTTGAATTGTATTTCAATAACTTGAGTTAAGATGACATTGGATTCGAAGAGACCGGAGTCGGGTATTAGTAAATACTCGAAACCACTTCGATTCTTTATAAATTGATATGTGAAATCAATAAGTTGGAATGGAATGATTTAAATGAATTGGACCGTTTAATCTAAGTTTTGGTACTTAGAAATTGGTGAGTGAAATAAGTGATGTCTATAACAATTTGTGAACTTGTAATTGATACAAGTTACCCGAGTTATATATAAGTTGTATGCTTTTGAAATTAATGTTAGATGGGTTTACTCACGCTGGTTTCCAGCCTGACCCGGGTGTTACTTTGATGTAATGCTTGGGTCAGACCGAGTATTACAAATTTTCAGGTAAGGACGTTCTGGAGCTCAGGAGGCGAGTTGGATGGCAGGAACGTATGGAGTGTTTCTGCTATGATATATTTCTGTTTATCCGAGACATGTTGATTTTTATATGTCCAGTGTTTGAGTATGTGTGTAACTCTGGTGTATAAAAATGTAATCAACTGATACAGTATTCTTTTGTAAACTGTTATTATTTGATATTATATTTTGATCCACTACGAATGTGAGAATCTGTGTTGTGTTTCTGTTTCTTCTTCTTCTTTCCTAACTATATGGAATTTTCGGGATCGGAATTTTCGGGATCGGAATTTTCGGGTCATTACATATATGGTTTGTTTTCATAAACATACTACCATAATATCATAGCCAATATCACATATCCATATACATATCCAAACATATCAACATATAACCAATCACCAAATCCAAGTTTAAAACATAAACATATCATCATATGTCATTAATATGACATGATAATTCAACATAACAATCACAATATTTTCACAACATACAGTCCATAAAAATCAAGTTAATATCTTTTCCAAAAACCAAAGTTTTACTTGTCGAAACTTTTCTTAATCAAAGCAAACTTTTTTTTGCCGAAACTTGAAAACACTTTAGAAACATTGCGAAAATGGAACTTTTGGTTGCTCGAACACCTAGATAGGCTTGGCCAAGGGCACTTTGTGATAGGCCAAGGCTAATTGGGCATGGCCATGGGGTGTTTAGGCTTGGCCATCATGGTTTTGGGGGGTATGAGCTTGAGTTTTTGGAAGAGGAGGTGTTGAATGGTTTGTAGAAATGATTTTGTGAATTAAGGAAGGGTTTTTAGCAAAAAGAAGTTGTTTTTTTCTTCTCACTTTGGAAATTATAAAGAGGAAGCCATGGCTAGTTTTCTAAAGTTCTTAGGATTTAGAAATGAAGAAGGAGGTTTGTAAAATGAAAAACATGAACATAAAGGGGTATATATAGGCTTAGGATTCTATTATAAAATATACAAGTGTTTATATTATCATATATGTATGCATGAACACCATACTCCCTCCTTTCCCTCCAAAACTGTTCACACTTCCTTCCCCCATGCTTTCCACTATTCACACTATGTCATGTTGAAAAAGAAGCACTTTATACATATATTTTCCCTTTTTAAATATCTTCTTTTATTTATATATATACACTTAAGAAGAAACATGTACATGAATATATGTGTACATGTACACAAGTTTAAAGGGTTTGTAATGTGTGCATATGTGTTAAACATAGTGCTATAACCTTTAAGACAACTTTTCACCAATGAAAAATCGATATTTTGAAAAATAACTTCCAGTCACATTTTCTGTAACAACCCGTATTTTTGTGTAATTACTTTGAATCTTCTATTTTTTATAAAGGGAAATTTAGAGATTTTTATTTTTTAAATTATTCGGTCATTGATTTGCAAATTTGAGAAGCATATTAATTAATAATTCTTTAATTAGTCAATTGAAATTGCAATTCTCATAAATCGAACGTAAAATATAGTTTGATTTTTATCAATGATTACTAAGTAAAATTGTTAATTAGTTAGTGTGAAATGATGAAATATTTAGTTTAAATAAGTAAGACTTTTATATCAAAACAAGAAGGTAATAAAAATAATTGTTTAGTGAAAAAGTGGTTTTGTAAAACATTAGTTAAGAGTAAAATAGTGTTTTATAATAAGTAAAAACTAATATTAGTAACACTTTTCTCATAGAAGAATTTGCAACACCTTACTTATTGGATCCTAATTAAACCCTATTTGGCTTAAATAGAAGCTAGAGTAAGAAGAAAATAAAACTTAACTTACTTTCATTTTCTTCTCATTCTATTCTCAGCTCAAGAACCAGAAAACTAAAATCTTCTAATTATCAAACCCTAGCTCCTAAATCATCCCAAATCTAGTGCAAATCATAGGGCATTTGTTCTATAAATATAGAAATCAATCTCAGGAAATCTTCTCTACCCTCTAATGGGTTCAATTCATTGATTAATTCTAGTTTGGGTCTAGGGTTGTAATCTTTTCTCTTTCAATTTCTGAGTTTAACCTAGGTCTAATTGATGACAGATGCTAGCATAGGAGAATTTGGGTTTCTAGCATCAATTCAAGCTTATAAAGGTGAGTTAATCACTCACATATCTATTTCTAAATCTTTGTTTACTGTATATAATTGTTTAAATGATTTGTTGAATTGAATTGGTTATAAATTGATTGTAAACTTGGATGATTGTTGTGTTGTTGTTCGCTGGAAATTTAGTTGAAAATTGCTGCAGTAATACGACAATATCAGGGTGTAAAATATTTAAAAATGGCTCAAGTTTTGTGTGGTAGAAATAGCTTTTAGTTAGCTACAAATTCTCTTTTAATTGCATTGCAAAATTATGTAGTTTAGAGGGTCAAAATTGAGTTTGAAACTGATGGTGTAGCTTTGCCATGTACATATTTTTTTTTAAGTTGAAACCCAATATTATAATAACCATAACTTTTGGCTGGTAGATCGAAATTAAGTGAGGTTTTTTTCATTTGAAAGGTATTATAAGGAACAACTTTTTTGTTGATCACTTTTTGTGAATATGCATTTTACTAAGAGAAATTTGGGTTTGAAGAAGAGGTAACCTCTCTGTCCTGTGTTTTAATTTTAGCTTTGAAATACAGAAATTACTTTAGGCATAACTTTTTTGTTACTTAACGGAATTTAATAATTCATGAAGTTCTGGAAAGCTTAGACTTTATTTTACAACCTTAGTCTTTTGAGTTTTGCACATTTTTGAGGTTTAAATGGTCAAAATTTTATTTCTTTGTCGCTGCCCTGTCAATGAAAGACAGAGTTAATAAATTTAAATCGGAAAATTATTTCGGTCATAACTTTTGAACAATAAATCCAAATTGGATGATCTTTTTCTTGTTTGAAAGCTGAGACTTTTATCTACAACTTCATACTTTAAGTTTTGTCAAATTATGTGATTTACGTGGTTGAAACTGCAGATCTTTAAACATAAATTTTAGTTAAATTAAATAAATAGATAAGCTTCGTATACAAGTAATTTTACGAAAGAAAATTGTATATATTTATAAATCTTAGAATTGTTCTGAATTAAGTTAATAGATACTATAAATGACTTTTAGCAAGTTATTTTATATATTAAGCATGGTTAGTAAAATATTTGTGTATTTGGAAATATGACTTTGGAAATACAAACCTAATATATTTTTACGATAAAAGTGATTATGGAATTGGAATATAAGTATTACGATCTGATTAGAAAAATGATTTAGATTCATAGAATTAGGAAATGTAGTTTTGAAAAGTATAAACTTAGTTTATTTTTAAATAAAATAGTTATATTTTAATATGGATTTAGAAGAGAAATTAAATAGGAATATTTTAAAAATATAGTTTTGTGAATAATACAACCATATGGAAATTTGAGACAACTTTGTGTATATAAGTAAAATCTTGGAACAATTCAGGGTTATGGAATATTTTAGCAAATCTATGAATATTTTTATAAAGTTAAATAATGAACGGATTTATGGAAATTATAATAAGTGTTTTAAATAATAAACTTAAAAGAGAAAAATGTTTTGAGAACCTTAATTCTATAATTTGAGTAGTACTAATAATTGACTTAGTGTCATCGATTGGTTTAAATGCTTTCGAATAAGACTTCGTCGAATATGGTATAACTCATTAAAAAGAATGTTTGAGTGGAACTTACTAGCCCATTAGCGAATACTCGAATTTCACTGGGTAGTATGGGATGCCTTGGTTAAATTCGTGTGATTACTATTAGGAATTATTTTACACTTTAGAGTTGTATTCTCTTCTGGTGTGCGAAAAGTGGTTGCTAAATCCTTAAAAGAATGCAGTTCAGGTTTTCAGGTGGTATCCATAACAAGTGATATTTACTAGCTTTTAGTAAATACTTGGACTTCACCATACGGTGTATGGAATATTGGTTAAGTTCTAGTGATTACTAAAGATGATAATATTTGGCACTTTAGAGTTTACTCTCTTTTGGTGTGCGGCAAATGGTTGCTAGATCCTTAAGAAGTTTATTCCTGGATTTCTTTTCGAACATAATAATATAATAATATTAAATAAATGTAGAGTTATCGAGTCATGGTTTCTACGATCACCTTGATCAGTATGGACTATCCTTGAGATCATTCTATGTTCTCGGTCTGAGTATGATCCTTGGTATCAGATCGATTCGAGTGATGCCAATTTGTTTGTTTATTTTACACGGGTTTTGAGTACAATCATTGTGATTATTTTGGATGATCATTACAATTGGTTTGGATTAAGATCTCTTGGATTCTGGATATTTGGATTCTGTGACTATTCTGTGTTCTTGAAATAAATATATATTCTTGTGTCTTGTGATCATGAAATAAATGTATATTCTTGTGTCAGGTGTTCATGAAATAAATATATGTTCTTGTGTTTTGTGATGGATGTTAAGTTAATTCTGTTATTTTGTGTTTAGTGACTAGTTCTTGTTTGTGACTTAAACTTATAACCCTATTCTGAGTTAATCATTGATATTTGTGTGCTTAGAGATATTGTGTTTTGTTTTGTGAAATCGGTGTTTAGTGATTAATACGTGTTCGTGACTTAAATGTATAACCATGTGCCTTGTGATGAACTCTAAGTTTAATTCTCGTGACTCGTTATTTCATGGACATCTGTATTTACTTATATGTTGTTTATTCTTGTGTTATATTATGTTCTCACCCTATTTGATATTTAGAGATAGTCTGACCCAGGTGTTATTTTGCTCGGGTCAGGCCGAGACTTTTCAAGTTACGGGACAAGTTGACCTTTGGATGTTTGGGCTAGTAAGAAGATAAACACTTTTGACATTTTAGTTTACCTCATTTAGGAAATTTGTGAATATGTTTATAGGATGTACAATTGAGATTAGATAATTGTAAAACTTGTATAACAATCGAGTTTAGTATTTCATTTTGTAAACTCAAAATTTGTATATGTATAAGTTCAGATTTATTCCGCTGTGATCTGTGACTGTTATTTATATGATATATGTTCTGATTCTGAGAAATCGGTGTGTCTATTACTTTGTATTAAAATTGTACACGTCAAATTCAGTTCAGAATTAAGTGAAAAGGTATAAATGATGTGTCAGTGTTAGTATAAAGATATATTCACATTTGATCGCCCTTGACAAGCCGTATTCTCCGGATTAGCAGACGACGTTACTTGTAATGTTCTTTGCTAATCTGGGCATCGCGGTGGGGTCGTTACAGTTTGGTATCAAAGCAGTGTCAGAGCATTATAACATATAATATTACGGATCCGAGAACTAGATGACTTAGAGTCCTGTCCCATTGGGTGTGTGGTAGAGAGTTATATTAATTATCTAATTACGAATAGGGATATAAAATGATTATTGGGATAATCATTTAGGGCGTAAATTGATTTTTAAAAAAAATTAAAATTGATAAATTGGAATTTGTGACATTATAACCTTTGGAAAATAATGAGTACAATATTTTAGAGTTTAGGAAATTTTGGAATTAAACTGGAACGAATTAAATTAAAGTGAATTATTTTCTTTTAATAGAAAATTTGGAAAATTTGAGTAAATAAGTTTAATATTTAAATGATTTAGGAACAATCAGAGTTGTGCAATGGAATTTTAGACATTGAATTGTTCCATTGTAAGTGATTATGTATGTTTTGGTTGATTGGTTGCAAGGAATTGATTGCTTGGTTGTATTTATTTAAAATTTGATGCATGGATATTAGTGATAATAAAATAAATGCATCTAAACTTGTGATTATCTATTGTGTTAACTTATCCGGACGTTGTTCAAGGATCCTGACCGATATGTGGGAGCCATGTTATTGATAGTGGTTCTCAAACATCGAACGTGACATTTTGACATAAGTAATAATTAAAACTTGGAAATTTAAGTACAAATTTCATTTGTTATGGAATATCATGATTTGTTATTATCTCCTATATGATATGAATTTGAGATTAAATACTATTATGAATTTTTGAGATAGGTGCATGTATTTGAAGTTAAATAGATATCGATTAAAAAGTTATAAATTGTTTGCTTAAGGAATATTAGCGGATTCGCTAATACTAATATTTTAAATACATATCGCATTTTTATGTTTTTCCCTATGGGATGCCTCATCCTTGAGATGAGATGTATATTATGTAATTATATTCATATTGTAAATTTTCGAAACGCCAGCCGCGCAAAGGAGACACTGGCAAAATTTAGGGCGTCAGAAATTTTTTGAGAATTTTGAAAAAATTTGACAACTAAAAATTTAATATTATTGTTGTAATTCAGAGTAATACTATTGAGTTGATTTTGGAAATGAGATTAGAAACTAGTTAACAATAATTGTTTTCAGGGAAAATTATATTATAGATTTCTTTCATTTAAGAAATTGCGGGGACACAATTTCTTTAAGGGGGAAGTCTGTAACGACCCGGATTTTTGTGTAATTACTTTGAATCTTTTTTTTACTTTTTATAAAAGGGAATTATTTGTTAAATTATTAGATCATTGATTTGCAAATTTGAGAAGCATATTAATTAATAATTGTTTAATTAGTCAATTGAAATTGCAGTTCTTATAAATCAAACGTAAAATATGATTACAAAGTAAAATTGTTAATTAGTTAGTGTGAAATGATGAAATATTTAGTTTAAATAAGTAAGATTTTTATATCAAAACAATAAGGTAATAAAAATAATTGTTTGGTAAAAAAGTGGTTTTGTAAAACATTAGTTAAGAGTAAAATAGTGTTTTATAATAAGTAAAACCTAATATTAGTAACACTTTTCTCATAGAAGAATTTGCAACATCTTACTTATTGGATCCTAACCAAACCTTATTTGATCCAAATAGAAGCTAGAGTAAGAAGAAAATACAATTTAACTTACGTTCATTTTCTTCTCATTCTATTCTCAGCTCAAGAATCAGAGAACTAAAACCTTCTAATTATCAAACCCTAGCTTCTAAATCATTCCAAATCTAGTGCAAATCATAGCGCTTTTGTTCAATAAATATATAAATCAATCTCACATAATCTTGTCTATCCTCTAATGGGTTTAATTCATTGATTAGTTCTAGTTTTGGTCTAGGGTTGTAATCTTTTCTCTTTCAATTTCTGAGCTTAACCTAGGTCTAATTGATAATAGATGCTAGCATAGGAGAATTTGGGTTTCTAGCATCAACTCGAGCTTATAGAGGTGAGTCAATCACTCTTATATCTATTTCTAAATCTTTGTTTACTGTATATAATTGTTTGGATGATTTGTTGAATTGAGTTGGTTATAAATTGATTGTAAACTTAGATGATTGTTATGTTGTTGTTCGCTGGAAATTTACTGTGAAAATTGCTGCAATAAAATGGCAATATCAGGATGTAAACTTGTGATATCCCGGAATTTTGGCAATATCAATTTAATAATCTTTATAAATAATTAAATTGATTTGTTGATTTTATTTTATAAAATTGACAAGTTTATTCATTTTAAAGGTTAATAATATTTAATTGGCAATATTTATTAATATCTTTTCTAACAATTTAAAATTGGTAAGATTTATCTTTCAAAACTTATATAAATGTTTTCTATTTATAATGTATATATATATTGGTATATATATTATAAATAGGGAGTCTTTAATTTAATAAAATACTATGTTTTCAAATTATAAAATATATGTATATATATATTATTATTTGAAGTTATGTATTAAAATTCAATATGATGATTATCAAAACTAATGTAAAAATATTTTCCATTTAGAATATATATATTTGTATATTTATATAGAATCTTAAAGCTTATTTATAAAAGAGATAAATACATTATATACTTATAAATATTTCATAAAAACATATAAATGTCTTAAATAAATGTATTAAAACAAGATGTACACTTGTTAGCATATTAGAGTGGTGTGAAGACATTTGTAAGAAAATAAGTAATTTGTAATTTAAATAGCATAGGTGTTAGCAAATTAAAGAGACAAGTGGCTATATTTTAATTTAAGTTTTAAAATAAATAAAAATTAGTATGTAAGAAGAAATCTGTTTTTCACTTTTCAGTTTAAAAAAAATTTCTTTTCTTCAACTTCTTTCTCAACTAAGATAATTCGAATCTAAAGAGAAAATAAAACCTGGAATCAAAATTCAAAGAGAAAATGATCTGGAAATTCAAAATCAAAAGAAGATGGAGGCAATTCAAATAGCAGTTTAAAAATCTTCAAACAACTTGAAGTTCAGAAAAAAGGGAATCAAGCAAGTAATCAAAGATCAAACAACAAGATTAAAATTCAACTAAGCAAAAGAAATCAAGTTCAAAAATCTGGAACATCAGCCTGGAAACTAATCTGTCCCCTGTCTCTGTTTTATAAATTCCTGGTGAGTAAACATTTTAAAAACAGATTAGTTTATAATTATGTTCTATGCATGTGTTGATCAGTGGAATGATGTTAGATTTGCATGAAAGATTTTCTGTCTGTTATGTTGGATTGATATATATATATATAGTAATTAGTTAGCATATCTGAAAAACATGAAGGCCCTGCTCATATTTCAGAATTTGTGATCTGCTTTGGAAATTCAAAGCTCTAAATCAAATCAATATTTGATTTCGAAATTTAAATAAAAGTTGTTTGTTTGAGGAAGATAATGATTTTTAAAGTAATTCGAGGATTTTTACTTTAGTGAATAAGTCTAAAAATCAGGAAAAACAGTAAAATACTGTTTTATGATAAAAATCAATGACTTTAATTTCTACCTTGGATTATATAAATGGATTTGTAGTTAAAAATGGTGAATTTTAACATACATTATATAATTTTTAAATTGTTATTCAATTGGAAATTTAGGATTTAAGTAATTCAGCAATTGGGTGAATTGCCGTCGATCAACTGTATAATTTGATTTGGAATCTTGATTGAAGCTAGCTAGTAGATTGTTGATTATGGGAAAAATGCAATTGGAATTTTTTTATGGGTGGATTGCTCGAATTTGAATGCACTAGGGTTTTAGGTTGTTCTCGGCTGGGCTTGAATGTCGTGACATTTGCGACGTAGAAGATGGACCGGAGGCGTTCGCTTTTGGGGAGAAGGCAGCTCGTGGTCGTGGTGTTCGATGGTGGGGATGGCGAGTTCAACGGCGTCGAGGTGTATGGCCGTGGGGAAGTTTTATTGATCGAGTTGTTCTGCAGTTTTGAGCTTAAAGTTCGAATTTCGATTCGTTGAAGAATTCTTGAATCTGGGTTGGTTTTCGTGTTCGCTCGTGGTCGAGTGATTGTAGTCGATGGTCGCGACGACCTTAGTTGGCCGGAGGCGTTTGGGTAGGTGCACGTGTGCACGTTCGTGTGCACAGGGGAATGGAGTTGGGGAAGACGAGGTCGTCCCGAAGTGGAGCTCGTGTTTTCACGAGGACGACTCGAAGCAGATGAAGTCGCGAGTGACTCGAAGATAGATCGGGTTTTAGTGATGTTTGCTCGGGAAAATATTTAGGCTGGCTCGAGTTGTTTTTATTTTAAAATCTGGTTTTCAAATTTAAAGTATTCCAGGTTTTAAAAAGAAGATTGGAAATTTGCAATGTTTTCAAAGTTTAAACATGATAAACAAGTTTTCTATGTTAAATATTTTATAAGTAATTTGTAAAATGTTTAAGGTTGTTTGTTTTTCAAAAGTAATCAATTTTGAAATTTAATTTTAAAAGATATGATAATTAAGTTTCAAGGATAAATATCTGTTAAATTTATGAAACAAGTTTGAAAGGGTATTCAAGAATTTAAAGACCAAAATGGAATGTTTAAATTGTTTTGTTTAAATAAATTCTATATTTTGTAATATATAATTGATTTCTTAATGCATTATTTTCAAATAAGGTTAATATTAAGATTTTGAAAACCAAATAGAATAATTTGTCTGTAAAGATTTGATTTATTCAAATAATTAAATTATGATGATAATTAAGGTTAAATTATTTTGATATGAACTAAAGAATACTTGATTATATGATTTGTTAATAAGTAAAGATTAATTAAGATAAAGGATTTTCTTAATTAATTAAGGATTTTGAAGTATAAGAAGTTAATCAATTAATTAGTTAATTAATTTTAAATAATTAGTTAATTGTTTATTTAATTTTAAATAATCACTTAATTATAATTAATTAAGTGTAATTTATTAATGAAGTAATTAATGCTTAATTACTGAATGAAATTAAGGGAAGAGAAATTACTTATGAAGTAATTAAATGGAAGTGATTAAGATTAAATCATTTGATGTTATTAATTAAAGGATTAATTAATATAATTAATTTGAAGTTAATTAATTAAAGAGTAATTAATTAATTAAAGGATTAAGGATAATTAATAAGGTAATTAATTATTGGTTAAGGTAATTAATTAAAAAAAAAGTAATTAATTAATGGAAGTAATTAAGGAAGTTAATTACTGGATTATATTAATCAAAGGTGATTAATAAATTATGGTTTAATTAAGGTTAATTACTTAATGTAATTAATAGAATAATTAAAGATATAATTAAGGATCATTAGTTTATAATTAATGATGTAATTAAGAATTGATTAATTAAGATTAACTAATCAGATGATAACTAATTAATTGTAGTTAATTAAGAATTAAAGTAATTAATTATAATTAATTGATTAATGAAGTAATTAAAGGTTAATTACTGTATTGGTTAAGAATAATTAATTTGTGAAATTAATTAAAGATAATTACTTAAATGTAATTAAAGTATAATTAATCAGGGTGATTAATTAAAGTGGAAATTTAGAGGAAGATTAATTAATTAATTTATAATTGATTAATGATTATATAAGTAAGGTTTATAATGAAGTAATTAATTTAATTTATTTTAAATTAATTAAGAGATGAAGTAATTAATTTAATTCACTTTAAATTAATTAAAGATAGAGATAGTTAATTTAATTCATTTTAAATTAATTATGTTGTGATTAAGTAAATCATTGCTTATATAAGAAGGAATGACATTGACTGTCTTGAATGGATGTAATCTCAGAAATGAGATAAGTATTGTGGTGTGGTATGAATGCTTGGTTGCATTATAATGGTAATATAGATTAACTATTGTGATGTTGATATGGATTACCTATTTGATTATGAATCATCTGTTTAAATGATAATGTGATTATCAATTGTGAGGTGTGAATTATCTATCTGTATGAATATAGATAAGTTGGATTGTTTTAACCTTAAAACAACTTGGCCTTAAAAGATACGTTTTGGATTTCGATGAGACCGGGATCGGGTTTCCGTATACCGGTATTCCAGGTCTGGAGACCCGAATACCACATCGATCCAAATTAACGATATGTCGTGAATCTCCAGTGAAGATGAAGATTTAGAGTGCAAGGGTTATTGTCGTTAACTCTGAGGGTGATTCCAAAACGAGTGTAACGAGATAATGCCTTCGGTTTCGTTCGAACCCGGAACGAACTTGTATGGATTGAATGCTTTCAGCACATCGTCAGGCGGACGATGAGCATTCTAAGTGATATGTTCTGATTAAAGGTAATCGTAACCTCAAGCCTCATCAACCGGAAATGGCTAAAACAGGGGAGGTGCAGCAAGGCTTCGTGGGTAGCACCCACTGAGAGCAAGATAGATCCCTGTCTAGAGGTCCCTTTTCTTTTATTCGGCTTAGTGTGTGGTTGGTCGCGCCAACTACGGGATTATCTTGTTCGGGATTATCCAGTAAGGGATGGTTCCGGCTTTGTGTTGCAGAGGAGCGGGCGTACTCCTCGGTACGGTGATCTAGGCCACGTACTGTGACGGGCGGTACCCCAGTAGCCCTGCCATTGTATGGAATCCAAACTCCAATAAGTGCCGTACGTATTAGTTGTGCCCAACTATGTTGGAATGTGAGATGTAAGCATTTCAGCTATTTCTGTATTTTACTTGAAAACCCTAGACCCTATTATAATATAACTGGATTTCCTATCAAATGTTTTGGTTAGCGTAAGGTAAAAACTTTTCCATGTTTATGTGTGGGAAGTCTTACGTGATACCTTTGTTTTCCAAAGGTTTTGAAGTTAAACAATTTTAACCCGTTTACTCACACCAGACCCATGTCTGACCCAAGTGTTTATTTCTGTTTTATAAACTCTTGGGTACTCAAATTTTTACGAGTAGCCAAGGGATTCAGGTTTAGCTTTGACGAATATTTTGGAGGAGTAATGGAGCAGGAGGCTTCGGCGTTCGTAGATATAGTATTCCGCTGTGTTGATATCTGTGATAGTGTCTTGTCTTGTATTTGAGTTGTAATGTCTAGACAGATGTTTATAACTGTCTAGTAAGTGATGTATATGCTGTGTAACTCTGTAAATTGTTGTAAACTATGTAATAGTTTATGTTATTAATATAATTTATTCGTTCCGCTGTGAGATCGTTGTTGTTGTTTCTTTCTTTCTTCTCTTCTTTTCTATTTTCTACCCCTTTCTTTCTTATTAATAATACGACTTTCTGTGGAGAAAAAGTCGGGTTGTTACAAAACTCTATCAAAATGGCTCAATTTTTTGTAGTAGAAAGATCTTTTAGTTAGCTACAAATTCTCTTTTAATTTCTTTGCGAAATTCTGTAGCTTAGAGGGTTGAAATTGAGTTTGAAACCGATGGTGTAGCTCTGCCCTGTACAATTTTTTTACGTAGAAACTTGATATTAAAATTACCATAACTTTTGACGATTAGATCAAAATTAAGTGAAGTTTTTTCCAGTTGAAAGGTATTTTATACAAAACAACTTTTATGTTTATCACTTTTTGTGAATATGCATTTTACTAAGAGTAATTTGGGTTTGAAGAAGAGATAACCTCTCTGTCCTGTGTTTTAATCTTAGCTTTGAAACACAGAAATTATTTTAGGAATAACATTTTCGTCACTTATCGGGATTTAATAATTCTTGAAGTTTTGGAAAGCATAGACTTTTTGCTACAACCTTCATGTTTTGAGTTTTACATAATTTTAAGGTTTAGATGGTCAAAAATTCATTTCTTTATCGTTGCCCTGTCACTGAAAGACTGAGTTAATAAATTTAAATTTGAAAATTATTTCGGTCATAACTTTTGAACCATAAGTCCAATTGAATGGTCTTTCTCTTGTTTGAAAGCTGAGACTTTTATCTAGAACTTTCATATTTTAAGTTTTGTAAAATTATGAGATTTAAGTGGTCGAAACTGTAGATATTTAAACCATAAATTTGAGTTAAATGAATTAAATAGATAAGCTTCGTATACAAGTAATTTTACGAAAGAATATCATTTATATTTATAAATCTTAGAATTATTCTAAATTAAGTTAAAAGATACTATAAATGATTTTTATCAAGTTATTTTATATATTAAGCATGGTTAGTAAAATATTTGTGGATTTGGAAATATGACTTTGGAAATACAAACCTAATATATTTTTACAATAAAAGTGATTATGGAATTTGAATATAAGTATTACGATTTGATTTAAAAAAATGATTTAGATTCATGGAATTCGAAAATGTAGTTTTGAAAAGTATAAACTTAGTTTATTTTAAAATAAAATAGTTATATTTTAATATGGATTTAGAAGAGTAATTAAATAGGGATTTAAAAATATAGTTTTGTGAATAATACAACCATATGGAAATTTGAGACAACTTTGTGCATATAAGTAAAATCATGGAACAATTCAGAGTTATGGAATAATTTAGCAAATCTGTAAATATTTTTATAAATTTAAATAATGAACGGATTTATGGAAATTATAATAATTATCTAAATAATAAACTCAAAAGAGAAAAATGTTTTGAGAACCTTAATTCTATAATTTGAGTAGTACTAATAATCGACTTAGTGTCATCGATTGGTTTAAATGCTTTCGAATAAGACTTTGTCGAATATGGTATAACTCATTAAAAAGAATGTTTGAGTGGAACTTACTAGCCCATTAGCAAATACTCGAATTTCACTGGGTAGTATGGGATGCCTTGGTTAAATTCATGTGAGTGCTATTAGGAAGTATTTTACACTTTAGAGTTGAATTCTCTTCTGGTGTGCGATAAGTGGTTGCTAGAACCTTAAGAGAATGTAGTTCAGGTTTTACGGTGGTATCCGTAAGAAGTGATATTTACTAGCTCTTAGTAAATACTTGGATTTCACCATACGGTATGAGACATATTAGTTAAGTTCTAATGATTATTAAAGATGATTGTATTTGGGACTTTAGAGCTTACTCTCTTTTGGTGTACAGCAAGTGGCTGCTAGATTCTTAAGAAGTTTATTGTAACACCCCTAATTTTTTATAACATTATTTTGGAGATTTAATTAGACAAATTAAATAGAATAATGTAAATGTTAAGTGATAAAGGGGTTGAGATTTGAATAAATCTAATTAACGTCGTGCTCAATTAAATAAACTCTAGGCTTAAGAATGGGTTTTTGGGTTAATCAAATTACATAAGGGTATATTAGGAATTTGCCACCCTTAACCCTTGCTTTTATATATTTTCGTTCCTACCATTTCATTCCCATTTACGTCATTTTGAAAACAAAAACTAAAAAGAGGAGCCGACCATAATCAAGGGAAGAGAAATTAAAAGCTAGAAAATCAAGCTCAGGGGAAATCAATATCAATCCAATCTCCTTATCTAAATCAAGGTGAATAATAATTCCACCTCTATTTTTTTTGAATCATATGTTTTCGAATTTAAGGGTAAATTCGTTTTTATGGTGAATTCGATGATGATATGCTAGAATATTGATTTGTTTAATTTAAACAAGATTGTTTAAATGGGATTATACACAGTTGTAGGATAAAATTGGTTTATAGTGATGTTTAAATGCCATGGAAAAAAATTTATGTTATGTAAAATATGATTTTGGAGTTAGGCTTTAATTTTGAAAATTTTTCAAGCTATGGAAAGATTGCTATGAATTTTCAAAGGAAAATTTGGTTATTTGGGTTTATAAATTTATTTCGAAAAATATACTAAGAATTGGGGTCTGGAATTTTGATATGTTAGATAACACGATTATAGTGAATTTCTGGAATTTTTGAGGATTTTTCCAAAGTGATTTTGTAACGATCCCGGTTTTGAATCAAATGTAAATTGGTAATTAAAATAAATTTTTGGATTAAATTGTGAATAAATTTGAATTTTTCCAAATTAAATAAGATATTAGTTTGTTTATATATAAATTGATTTTAAATTGAAATTTGGATTTGAAATTCAAATATAAATGAAGTTTGAAATTGTTTTCTAATTTTAATATATATATATATATAGTTTGAAAATTATGTTTTGAAATTAATATAGAAATTTTCAAAAGCTATTTGAAAAGTTAAATTTTTATATTTTTAAAGATTTATATATATATACACATAATTATATAAATAAAGGAAAATGTATATAAATAAATAAATATTTATTAAATTTGATAAAAAGGTTTAATACATTTTCTTTTGAAATTTAACTAGAGATAAATGAAATTTGTTTAAATAGTTCAAATCTAAGAACATAAGCAATTTATAAAATGAAAGGGTTTAAAACTAAATCTATAAATTAATTAAAGTTAAGGACCTAAACACAATTTGAATAACAAAAGACATTTGTAAAATGGTTATGCAAGCAAATGAACAAGTGTTAATTGAGAATACAAGTGGCAAGATCATTTTTCTTTTGAAATTTTTTTTTGAGAGAAATGTGTCAACCTCTATAAATAGAGGAGAGCACACATGTAAATATATATAGCACAATGAAAAAGGCGCTGCCAACATGCCTGGCAGGTAGCAAAAACAATTTACGAGTATCAAAGAAAAAACAGGTACCCCTAAGATGAGTTCCGGCATGGCCACCACCCATCTCACCCCAATATCAAGTTCCAACATGGCCACCACCCGATATTGAGGTGTTAGAAGTACCAAAAACTAAAGATAACCCCAAAGATGTTGAATGCATCACAAAACTAGAAAAGAAAAATCCATGCAACTGGATCTCTGAGAAGAAAACTGCAAGAGACTCTGAGAGGAAGACTCGGCTCTGATGACCTCGCAATAATCCAAAAACCAGCAATCTGAAGACATGAGAACCTGCAAGATGAATCTGACACCCTATAACCCATACCTGTATCTGAAATGTTACTAAGAAAAAATTAGAATAATACATATATATGTATATTTAAATAAATTATATACATATACATATGTATTATAAGATAATTATACCAATATTAAAGGATTGAATTACATGTATACTAGAATCAATAATGACAAATAATGACAAATATAATAGGTATAGCTAAGCTACAAAAAATTCTTATAAACCTTTAATCATAAGTAAGTTATGATTAACAATGAAATCGTCATATAAATTTGAAATAATATTGGTACTAATAATGTGGCTATTAAATATATTATTTTTTTGTTTGAAAGAATTTATATTATAACTAACCTTGTTAAGATACTATCTAAAAATATTATTATTAGCTAATTTATATTTGGGATTAGAAATCCAATTAAAACAAAATGAAGACGTTATAAAAATCAATTTATTAACATTACTACTATTATTATTAAAAATTCTTTGATTTCTTTCAAACCAAATATACCAACAAATAATAATGAATAAAGTGTCAAGTAAGAATTTAATATTCTTATTGAACCGAAATCTAAAATTATTCCAATAAAAGTCACAATCCGAAATTTTGGAAGTTATATTAAAGTTAAAAAGTTTAAGAGTATTATTAAGAATACATACAATCATAGTAAATGAGATTAATGTCTTCAAGATGCAAATTACAAAAATAACATTTGTCATCATTTTGAATGTTTTTTCTCTTTAAAAATTCAATTGTATTAGTTTTCCATGCAAAATAAGCCACATATGAATTTTAGATTTAGGAGGAGCATTAGATTTCCAAATAAATTTGAAAGGGTTATTTATTGTACCCGAAAAATTAATAAATCTATAAAAAGAATTAGAAGTATATTTTTTACACTTATCCCATTCCCAACTAATGATATCATTTTCATTATCTATATTATAAAGATTTAATCTAGCATAAAGCAAGGAAAGTTTCCAAAGGGTTGATCCTTCTAAAATACTATTAAAACTAAAATTCCAAGGAGGATCAATGTCAGATGAGTAAACTTCATTTATTAGAGCAAACTTAAAATTACAGATATCGTAAAGCTCTTTAAATTCCAGCTTAAGAGGTAAGACCAAAATCCAACGGTCATGCCAGAAAGAAGTACAATTACCAGAGTGTACTATCGTATTAATACCTAAGTTAAAAATCTCATTACATTTCAAAATGTTTTTCTAAAAACTAGAAATATTTTGAGTAACAGGAGAAACAATTTGATATAAATTACTATTACCATTATAGTAATATGTAGAAATGATCTCTTTCCAAATAGTGTTACCGTTTATATCCTTAAATTTCCATAACCATTTACCTAATAAGGATAAATTCATATTACGCAAATTAATAACTCCTAGTCCACCTTCCTTTTTAGCTTTACAAACAGTTTCCCAATTAACTAAACATTTTATACTATTATTATGATTTTCCCCACTCCATAAAAAATCTCTTCTAATTTTATCAATTTTATCAATAACCCAATCTGGGAATATATGCATTGACATCCAATAAATCGGAAGGGCTGATAAAACTGAATTTATTAAGATAAGTCTACCTGCTCTAGATAAAAATCTACCATTTCAGTTAGATATCTTATTTTTAATTTTATCAATAATTATGAGCCAATCATCATGTTTGAGTTTGGTAGGTCTAATTACAAAACCTAAATAATCAAAAGGAAAGTCCATAGTTTTGCAATTTAAAGTATTAGCAACTAAATTTTCAACTTTTTCAAAATCATTTAAAACTAAAACCGAACTTTTGTCGAAATTAATTTTTAAACCTGATAGAAGTTCGAAACTATATAAGATAAACTTAAGAGTGATAATGTGTCTATGTAAATGGGAAGAGAAAAGCAGAGTATCATCAGCAAATTGGAGTATCGATATACCATTACGTGAAATGTCATTGCCTACTTGTCCTAGAGCCCCATTACCCACAGCTTTTTTAATAATCCTAGCAAAAACATCAGCAGCCAAGTTGAATAATAAAGGCGATAAAGGATCCCCTTGCCTTAAACCTCTCTTAGATTGGATTTTATTGCCTAATATACCATTAACCATAATACTAGAGTTACATGTTTTAAGCAAATTCTTAATCCAACTGATCCATTTAGGACCAAAACCTCTAGCATGAAAGATGAGAATTTATACAAATGAAAATTTAAACCAGGCCATTCTCTTCTCTCTAAAAAATTTTCATCTCCATGGTCAAAACTGAAATGAAACCTGGAAACAAGAAATCAGAAAGAAAAATCAAAACAAAATAAAAACTTAAAGTTATGCAAAAGAAAGACCAAAACCTAAAGCTTCAACCTGAAAAACAAAGCCTCAGATCAAAAGTAATTAAAAGTTTCAACCTAAACAATTCAAAACAAATGCAAGATTCAACTCAATGTACAGACAACTAGAATCAAGATCAAGCTTCAGTTCAAAACCTATAAGCTTTTAAACAAATCTAAAGCATGAGAATGTATCAACAATCAGGCAATTAAATCAAGTACAGATCAACATCGAAAATTTCCAAATTCAAGTTAAAAATCATTTCCAGGCAAAATATTGTAGTCTCTACTTTCAAACTGAACCATGTGAGCAAACTCTTAAACCCATATATACTTTGGTTTGCATGTGATCAGTATTGGATGTTTGTTTGTGAAATGTGTTTGCATGGGTGTAAATATGCATGTATGTGTATTAATATGGTTTGTCTGTGCATATGTATATAAATGTATAAACCTGTTTCTCTTTTGAATGACAGGTTCTAACCTTCCTTAATAAATTCCATATCTCTGTATAGAATAAAAATTAGGATAAGATCTTTGAAGAACAAATGATTGTATGAATGTATTATAAATTTTAAAAATAGTAACCAGTAGTTAAACTCGGTAAATATTTCAAAATTTAAACATTTACAGAGATAAACAAATTCAAATCAAAAATCGATCATGTTAAATTGAAGTTTTGATTATATTAACAGAATTGTATTGTGAAACAATGAATTTAGGAAGAAAAATCATGATTTTAGAGTATGTGAATGTTGTTATATCCTGAGTTGATCGGAATTTGGTTATTTGTCGATTGTCGACGAACGGCGAGATGTTAGTGGCCGTGACCAAGGCTGGAGGTAGTGGGTAGCTTGGAGGTCACGGGAAAAATAGTAGAAGATTTTATTAATGGCCGTGGTGGCCTGGCTGAGTCAAGGTAGGGTTTTAGGTCGAAGAAGTTCAAAGGGGGAAACAGCTGTCGGTGGTGGATCGAGCTTGACTGGTGTAGGTGGAATTGACGCCTGGGTCTATGGCAAGGTTTTGGTTGAGGTCGCATGGCCTCTAATGGTCGGCATTGTCGTCGATGAGATGTTTTTTGATCGGGTTATTCTTGATGATTTCGAAAAATTGGTTCGATTTTGATTTCTAGACGATTTCGTAAATCTGGGTGTTTGGGTTAGTTGTTGTGGTCGTCGACGATGTTCTGGTGGTTGCGACGATGATCGAAGTCGATCAGAGTTCTTGTGCAAGTGCACGAGGTGTCAATGGTGTCTGAGTTGTTGATGTTTGGGGAAGAAGGAAGGTGTCTCGGGTTGTACTCGGGAAAGTTTGGTAGTTGACTCGGAGTTGTTTAAGGATTGGCTCGGGTCGTTTTGTTTTTAATTCCAGGTTTTAAATTTTAAAAGAAAAATAGGTTTCAGGTTTTAAAAATTTAAAGTAAAATTATGTATAGGTTTTGAAATCTTGTTAGTAATTTTGTACCAAGGTCTAAAAACAACCAGAAGATGAAATTTAAGTTTTAAAGTAAAATATTAACTAAATTTTCAAGTGAATTTATTCAAACAAGTTTTAAAGTTTAAAATGTTTCAAGTTAAATATCTTTGAATTGTTTTAACAATTGGATTAAGTGAGCAATTAAAGGATTATTTAATTAAAGGATAATTAACCAAGGTGATTTATTAATGAAATTAATTAAAGGTTAATTCAATAAATGAAAGTAATTAAGGATAATTAATTAATGATTAAGGGATGATTTATCAAGTGATTAAAGAATAAGTTAATTAAAGGACAATTAATTTATAGGATTAATTAATTAAGGTAATTAATTTTAGGATAATTAATTTAAGGTTAATTAATTAATGAAAGTGATTAAGGGATAATTTATTAATTAAGGTTTAATTAATTATGTGATTGACTTAAGAATGATTTATTTATGGTAATTAATTAAGGATAATTAATTAAATGGTAATTAATTAATGTGATTAATTAATTAATGTAATTAATTAAAGGTAAATTTGTTAAGATAATTAATTAAAGAATTAATTAATAATTAAAGGTTAACTGATTTATTATTAAAGGTTAATTAATTAAAATGGTTTGTGATTAATTAATGTTAATTAACCAAGATTAGTAATTTATTTATAAGTAATTAATCTGATTTAAATTAATCAGGTAATTGATTGATCCTACTTATGAATGTTTGGATTGTATTGAATGCTTTGAATTGTTTGATATCCCTTATGTATGATGCTTTGTGATATGAATTATTCTGATTTGAGCTGTGATGAATGTAATTTATTTATTTATCTGTGTTGAATTTACATATTTATCTGTGAATCTGTGAATGAAGATAATCGTTATAGGATTATACCGCTTATCAAATATTGTTGTGCTTGAATCTGTAATGATTGATGATGTTGCACTATTGTGTAAAACCCCTAGACTACACTATACACACACAAATATGGATTTCACGAGGAAATCGGTTAAGTCACACATATTTTAAATTTAAATATTATTTTGTTTAAAAGTTGAATTTTGAATCCAAATGGTTTTGGAAATGGAATTGGGTTGAATATGAAAAGCTTTTGAAAATGAAGTTTTGAAATTTAAATCTAGAATGAATATAATATATCTTATTTAAGATTTAGAATTGAAATTGTTTTGGAAATATGGTTTGAAAAGTTTGTACAAGTTATACAATAATATATATGGATATTAAACCATTTTTAAAGTATTTTAAATGTATTATTTTGAGAATTTAAATTCAACCCAAGTTTATACTTGAAAGGCTTTTACTTGAGCAAATGTAATCGCATTTTTCCAAAACGAAAAGTATTTATTTTCAAATAAACGTAGCTTTCATATAAAGAAAGGAATTTCTAATTTTTATTGAAAGGATTTCAAATTTGAAATGGAAATGGTTTTGAAAGCTATGAATTGAGTCTTTGATTTAAAGATTGAATGAGTTAATCCAATTTGAAAGGGAAATTGTTTTGAAAGGCTATGAATGAATCTTTGTTAAAGATTAGTGAACTTTGTTTTCAAATTGAAGAGATCTTAAAGGTGTATCTTTTGTATAAAAGATTTGAATTGGAAATGGTTTTGAAAGCTATGAATGAATCTTTGTGAAAGATGGTTGAACCTTGGTTTCAAATTGAAATGGGATTTAAAGGGGTGAATCTTTTATTTTAAAAGATTTAAAAAGTGAGGATTTGTTTAAACCATTTGAAAGGAAGGTTTTAGGTAATAAGTTGTGACTTAATTGAGATCCCAATATATCCATATGTTTTTAAATATGCGCTCATTATTCGGTTTAGCCGGGAGAGGACCTTTGTGTCATAAAACCCATTCCGAATTAATGATACGACGAAATGGATAGCATTTGAAGACCGGTGGTGAAGACCGGATATTTTCGAAAGCAAAAGGATTACCTGTCGAATGTCTCTGAACCGACTGGTCCCCGGTATAGAGATTTTATCACCCTTTGTGATGGGAAGTCCGAACGTGATTAGGGGATATCCAGATTGCAAGGGCTTCTTTGGAAGTGCCTTCGGTTCTATTCGAACCCGGAACAGACTTGTATGGACGTATGTCTGACGTTACACTTTGAGATGTAAAGCCGGTTTCTATCAAATACATTTCTGTTTGGTGGCGGAGAATTTATTCTCTTAGCTTAACACCCTTCTCTGAGATGCACGAGCTCAGAGGTTATGTAGTTGATGGTTACTAGTGATAAGTTCCCAACTTGGTAATGTGGCATGCTGAGTGTTGCTGATCATTGGTTGATCGAAGCATGGCTTGATCATTGGTTGATCGAAGCATGGATTTTGCGAAAAGCGTAGTTTTGTGGACGAGACTTCGTCGGGCCTCACACCCCGAAAATGGTCGAAACAGGAAGGATGCAGCAAGGTTATTAAGGGTCGCGCCCTTAGGGTATGTCCATTTCTTCTGGATAAAAAAGTAATATCATGGTATGGAGCCCAGATACTTTACTTATGTGGTTGTTGGTTGAGAGGCGCCTCGAATAAAGGTTGGTTACGACTGGGGATGGCATACTTGTAGGTGTTACTTTCGGGTAGGGGTAACCCGACCTTGTGTTGGCAGAGATCCGGGTAGGTTCTCGGGGCATCCCTCCAGAGGCGTTCCCATTCGGTAAGGAAGTTCCTTAGCCTAGCCATTTGTTGGAAATCCAATCACCCAATACGAGCCTTTACGGTTTTAGTTGCAGAACCTGCCATCTAATATGGTAGCTATAGTAGGCATACTATAATGGTACGTATGCTGGCTAAGATTAATATTGTACTTGCAAATATTTTCCACTATGCACTAATAATAATATCAAAAAGATTTTGCGTAGTAAGCATGTTTGACTATCATAAGGAGAAATCTCCCCCAAGTGTGCGATTGCATTGTGTGTGTGGCGGGAAGCCTTATGGTGGTTTCATTTTCCAAAAAGCATTATGGATTTCTTTTATTTCCCTTTGTTTCTTTTTAAAGATAAACTGTTTTTGTTTGCTCATACCAGTCCCATGACTGACCTGGAGTTTATTGTTCCCTTCCTAAACTCTAAGTGCCCACAATTTTCCACACGGGCAGTCTAGAGTTGGGTTTTTCAGATAGTCAGATAGTAGATGTAGATTCGATAGCATTCAGCCTTTGGTTTTGGATATCGCTTTGTGCTTCTCTTCAACATTCGGAATTGGACTTTCTTAAGTCCAACTTGATGGTGGTTCGAGCTTATGGATTAGAGCTATCTTTGGTTTAGAGTTTTGGAGGTGGAGTTGCAGTATGGTGTCGGATTCTTTTGGAGTTTCTCTATTGATGGTTATTCTTTCCGATGTTGGTGCTCTTTGTTTTCGCTGTTGTATCTTTGGCTCTGATATATATTGTTGGGCATCTATTGTATTCTGTTATATCGGATATTGTATCATTGTTGTATCGTATGTTGTGTATCAATGATATCATTCATTTCCTTCCGCCGTGTTGTTGTACTTAATGTGTTATAAGCTCCGGCGTACTGGATTTTGACGTTTGAATCTGCGGCATTTGAATACAACTGAAGTATGGATGTCGATTTTCGAGCGCCAAAATTCGGGTCGTCATAGATTTGCTATGCAAATTAAATTATTTTAGAATAGGGACTTCTTTGCAATAATAGTTTTGCTTAATGGAATGGCTTATTTGATTAACTTAACCATGGTTTAGATCTAAAATTAGCAGCAGTTATTTTAGTAAAGAATTTGAAAAAGTTAAGACAGCCAATCTGGTGTTGACACATGACAGGTTAGTTAAAAAGGATTTGCTTTAAGTGGTATTTAACCAGGTTTACTCAGAAAAGTTGGTTCCGCCTTCTTTAGAAGTACCTCTCGACACAAAGCTTTCGCCTTCAACCCAGTCGAAACATACTAAGCCGAAACCAATACACAAGGTATCACAAAGATGGTATGCAGTGGATTGGAGAAAGGAGAAAGGTTAGGTGTCGAAACATAGCTTCCGTAGGGGTCGAGATCTTTGGTTTTTTTCTAAAGAAAAGCACCTGCCTGTTTACAAAGAGGTTTCGAAGGACTCGAAACCAATGCCTGCGAAAGGGTATTTTAAAACAAGTTTTCAAAGTAGAGCTGCCACCTTTTCAAAGAAGCAGCTTCCGAAGGAGTTACTTAGTTTTTGAAATTGAAGCTTTCGGAAGGGGTAGTTTCGACCAAGTGGAAACCCTTCTGTAACTTTAAGCCTTTTGATGGTATTGAGGATTCACTGCTGTCGAAAGGTGCTTTGTGTTTTTATAAATAAAAGCCACTTCTATTAGCTTTCGAAAAGGGTTAGGGTTTTCGAAGGCAATGGTTTCGAAAGGGGTTTTGAAGCCAACCTTCCAATATGTTACCCGGATGTTTTATGCTTTCGAAAGAGATGGTGCCGATGCCATCATGTTTTCCCCAATAATTTTATATGATAAAGGATGGTTTTGAAAGAGATGCTTTCGCCTATATTCGCTTGACCCAAATAATATTTTAAGTATAAACTCAATGCATTCGAAAGGGAGACTTTTAATGATTTCGGAAGGGTTACTTCCAATGGTTTCGAAAGGGGTATTTTTAATTGGTTTTGAAGCTACGCTTCTAAGTTAATACTTTAATACAATCAAAAGGTTTCGAAAGGAAGGTTTTAAAGTATTATAAAGGCTGGAGCCTAATGTTTTAAAGATAAATTTTAATGCTTTCGAAGGAGGTCATCCTATGAAGTCGAAAGCAAGGTTTCGATAGTTTCGAAAGGTTTTGTAACCCAAACTCAATTTTTAAAAGGAGAAACCCATAGCTAAATTAAAGGAGTTTTGAAATGATTTTAAGAAGAAGCTTCCTTGATAAAAATTATAGGTTAAAGGGATTAACCATGTTTTGTATGAAAAGTGATTTAAGGACATTAAACCCACAGGAGTGGTATTGTTTTGTAATTATGTTTGCTTCTTCAAATATAAATATATTCACATTATAATGGATCCATAACTGCATTTTGGGTAGAAGAACCAGCTAGGTTAACCCAATTGTGAATATAAATTGATTAAACTCATGGATGAGTAGAATTGCATCCAAGAGGTCAGGGAGACAAGAATATAGGATTCCTAAATATGGAAGTTGTCAGGGAGACAGGTTCATAGTAATCCCATGAAAACTATGATTAGGAAGTTATTGGAGTTACCAATAGGTACTGATGTGCACATAAATATGCATATTTTTACCACCATATTTAATCTATTTAAATTAAATAAATGATCATATTGGGTATTTTAACTTGTTTAAACCGAAATTCAAATTATTTTCAAATTGTCACATATCCATCTTCATATAGGGGTAAAATGGTCATTTTTGTGCATTTATTAAATTGTGAAAATTTACTTGGAATTTTCAATGTTGTTTTGTAGGAAATTTGGTGAATTTTACAAGTGGCTTCATGATAATATATGCATGCACAAGAGTGAAGAGAACAAATGAAGATGGAAATAATTCAAAGTGAAGATAATGGAGGACCCCACCTACCCACCTTACTTCATATACAAATTAGAAGCTAATACACATGCTAATGGTCATCAAATCTTCATGCACACTTAAATGGATGATTATGGGAGGCTAATGATTACTTGGCCACCACACTACCTCAAGGGCAATTTGGGCATTCCCCAAAAATATGAATTGGGGTTGAACACTTGTATAAATACCCTATACCTTCATGTAATCTCCCTCTCTCTCTGAGTCTCTCTTTTAGGTTCTCTTCTCTTAGAAAAATAAAATGAAAGCTCTCTTTCTTTTCATGGCTACTTAGCCATTTCTTCTTTTATGTAATTCTTTTTTATCCAATTTAATACATGTTCTTTTCCCTTTCTTGTTTACTTCCTTTCATGTTGTAGTGTAGATTTACTTTCATGCAATTAGAATAGTTTTCTTTCATTTAGCTTTCATTTTGCTTTCTTGTTGCAAGCTACATTTGTTAATCAAATGACAAATATGAGAGGCTAAACCCCTTCAATTTAGGGGTAATGAAGCTCTCTAATTATGTAGCTTCAACTATTTATTAATTCATGCTCTCTTTTTGTGCTTAATGATGATGATAGAAATGGTTTACTAGTTGTTTTTGCTTTGAATTTGATAGCCTATATTGTTGACATCAAATAGGCTATGCTTAAACAATCACTAACACTAATTGCCTCTTCATCAAAATATGATTATGGCAAAAGGAAGTGATTTGAAATTAAAATTTGATGGTCTATATTTCTAATCAATAGTTAATAGACCATACTTAAAATAGATTTCATTTTCATTGTCAAATTTCATGAAAGTTAGTAAGTTGTTTAAGGGGTGTGTTATAGTTTGATGGCTTATGTTGGCTAAAAAATAACACAAATATGCCATACTTATGATAAACACATCAATTAAAGCACTAATGACCAAAAAAGAGAGATTATGATTTCATATGTGTTGAACTACATGATCTAGAGAGTGGATTTATTCTCTAAATTGTCATTTAACTCTTATATTTGCATTTCTTTTCTCTTTGTTAGTTTTCTCATTTTTCTAGCTTAACAATCTCTCGACTTTGGTATAATTTGATTGAATAGAATTTTAAAATCATCAATTCCCTACGGATCGACCCGTATTCGCCACGTACTACAAGTGTACGCCGTGCGCTTGCGGTTATTTTTATTATAAAATTCGTTCGGCTATTTTCTAAACCGATAGACATTCCGTCGTCCGAACAAGTTTTTGGCGCCGTTGCCGGGGAATTTGTTTTGATTTTGATTTTCTATTCTTCGAATTATTGTTGTTTGATTTTTGTGTGTTTTTGTTTTGTGTGTGCATTTTTTTTATAGAAAATTGTTGTGTGTTGTTTGATTTTTGTTTGTTTTTTTTTGTTTGTGTGTTGTTATTGTTTTCTAGTTGTTTCTTCATTTGCATTTCATATCAAAAACAAAAGAAAAAAAAATATTTTCATTTACAATTTGCATTCTCAGTTTACATTGTACAGTTTGCATTTTATATTTCTCTGTTTTTTCTGTCATTTACATTTACTGTCTCACCTTCTCTTCACACTACAACTTCATACTCAATCACCATCGCTTACATACATACCAACCTTCCATTTTCAAATTCCTCTGCACCACATCCTCTTGTAACTGCGGTTTTATCACTGCCATTGTTGCCATTCCATCAAAACACTACTATCTCCTCTGTCATTAATTCCAGCAGCCCTTCAAAACACTGCAATCAATCGACAAGTTTCACCATCCCACTACATCTTGTAAACCACTGAACAACAGCATTGAATCTCAACTACTCCAACATCACCTTTGCACATACTAGCCTTCAACATCAAGAAACTTCACATATTGTTCCACTACTGTAGCAGTGCACACCACCATCTCACTACATATCCTCCTCGGCCATTCAAACTCCCACTACTACACTGTTCGAAACAACAACAACAACCAATAACAACTTCCATACATCCACCCTCCCAACCATTAGCTGCGGTCAAGCCAACATACATCCTCCTCCTTCACATCATTCAACTGCCTTTCACATCACTCACCTCAATACAGAACCCACCCCTCTGACTTGCTTTCAACCACCAGCCTCACCAACATCAACATCAAACTTCACTACCAAAAACTTTCATTGCATCTTCAAACAATTCCCCATCACCTCTGCTTTCAATATCATAACCATCCTATTTCAAAACTGCTACACAAACAGAGTCACCCCCTGCAAACATTACACAATTGCAAACATATCAACCTACAAGCAGTACTCTCTCTATAACAACATATCTACTTCAACCATCAAACTTCATACCACTGATACACAGTGCACTGTAAACAACATACCTGAAAACTGTCAAACTGCTGCCACCTTCTCCTTGCCACCTTCTGCAGTGCAAGCATACAATCGTATTTCACCCACAACCATAACCCCTCTTCAATCTTCGACCAGAAATCCTTAAATGGACACAGACCCGCATCCTCTACTCCTCGAACCATCACCGCCTACTCTTCAAATTACAATTCGCGACCTCCAATCGCCTGCACCACATCATCGAACAACCCTACAGTAATCGATCACCCATACTTCATCACACACTCGAATTCGTGAATCGACATCGACATCAACCACGCCTTAACTCCGCCATCCACCCACTGACAATCGCCTCAACAAATCTCGAACACCTCAGCCTGAACCCAATCGGCAATTCAAACTAGTAACCAATTCGCAGCCTTAACCACTCACGAAAATACCCTCGAACCATTGCAATTTCCACTACAATCGCCTTCATCCCCAAAACCTCGAACATAGCCTTCGTCCCTACCCACAGTTGACACCACATCGATCAAAGTTTCGCCATTAAATTCAAACTGTGAATTGGAATTTGGGTTTGGAATTTGTAATTTCAAAAAAAAGACAGAGAAGAGAGGTTCGAATTTGGTTGACACTTGAGAAGATCGAAGCTGTTTGTTTTCTTATTTTATTTTTTTACAGACAAAACTTGTGGGGTGTAATATCCTTATTGGGCCGGAGTTGGTTTAGGTTTAATAGGGTAATCGATAAAATCCAGCTTAGTTTTTATTTTATTTTTCCTTTAAAAATAAATTGTTTTCGTTTGCTTAGTTAAGTTTTTGTTAAAACATCTTCTTGTTTTACTTTATTGTTAAAACATCTAAACCAAAAATTTTTTTTAAGTAAAACAGTACTTTTAAGTTTCCTTTCCAAAACAAAAAAAAAAATTCAAAAAAAAACAAAGAGTCTCTTCCAAAAAAAACGAGGGTTGTTTTGAATTTATTTTGTTTTTCATTTATTTTAGTTTCTTCTTCGATATAAAAAAACTGTATATATATCTTGTTTTTATTTTCAGGTTGGAAAAGCAGAAAAGGAAAGGAGCTGCTTGCTAAAAATAACTGCTTGCTTATTTATATTTTTCTCTTTATTTGCCTTGCATTGTATATATCTATTGTTTTTGTTTGTCTTGCATTGTTGTTTGCTTGCATTTAAAAAAAACAAAAAAAAACAGAAATTTCATTCGTAGTTGCATTGTTAATACACGTTTAATTTCTGCTTTGCATTTCATCCTTAGATTTTGATTAGTAATAACGGTTAGACATCGATAACTTTCAATTATGTATTGACAAGTTGTCTTCTTTGAACAATTTAATTTCTCGGTGTCTAGGCTACGGCAGAGTAATAACCATTTATAAATATTACGGTGATTCGTAAATATTATAGTGGTTGTTCCTCTGAAGGTACTTAAACCTTCGGCTGCATTGCTACGGTGATTCGTGGTGCACCGATAACCCATGCCCGTTACCTGGCTGAGAACTATCTTGTTGATTTAAGACAAAGTGTGATTATACAATTTTGAGTTAACTTAGGATAAATCATTTGTAATTAACCCTTGCATTCATTTAGTTGCATTAGTTCATGCATATTTAAAAAAAAAGCAAAAAAAATCAAAATTCAAAACTAAAAAATTGTAAATATTCCTTTTCTTTGAAATTTATAAATCCTTTTCCTTTGAAATTTCAAAAATCCAAAAAAATTTAGAAAATCAAAAATTAAAAACCTTCTCAAAAATAAAAAAAATTGAAAAACCAAAAAACAAAACAAAAATCAATTTTCCTTTTGAAAAATAAATTTTATTTGTAAATATTTTTCCTCTATAAAAAAAACCAAAAACATTCTTGAAAATGTCTGAATTTCCATATTCACTTGAATTTTACAATAGTTGTGAAAATCAATATAATCCATATGATTTCACTCCAAATTCGTATGGATATTTCAACAACAACTATTGTTTAAACGATTCGAATTTTGAACCACAAATTTTTCAAAATGACGAACAACCCTCTAATCTCGAAAATAGCATTGAAATGATTTCAACTTTACTCGAACTCTCTACACAACAAAATCGAGAGATAAATGATTTGTGTAATTCATATTTGTGCAATGATTCGAGTCGAAGTTTTCAAAATAGTCAAAAATTTGAATTCAATTCAAAATTCAAATGATTTCGATTATAGCCCATGCCAATTCAATTTTGAACTCCAAAATGAATTTCAAAATCAAAATGAAAATGTGATCCACTTTTCAAATAATTTTGGCAATGGGAATAATCTCGACTATGATGCATGTGGAAATTTTTGTTCTCAACAATTTCAAATTGAAAATCCTCAAATTAATAACTATAAATTGGATTTTGTTGAACAAATGAATGAAATTTACAATGATCACACAGATTCGTTGTTTGAAACATATATGAAACAACGTGAAAAACAAAATCAAATTCCAACGTGTGACGAGTCAAACAATAATCCATCTTTTACCCAAATCGATGATTTTCAAATAACAACTTTTGAAGTGAAAAATAACAATCTTAATGAAGTTGTTGAAAACACGGTAATTGAGTTGGATTTCAATTCTTTTGAGGGTGTGGAACCAATTTTAAAATTCGATCTTCCTTTTCTCGATTTTGAAAATTTGAATACAACAACTTTGGATTTTGAACTTGAGATACGCAACGAAGTTGTTGACAATCCAACAAAGGAAGTCGACTTTAACGAACACGATTTCATTGGACTTTTTGAAAACGAGTTGTCAAACTCTGATAGGGAAGAGTTACATCACATTCTGATTTTGAAATCAATAATTTTGAAGAAGTTTTCAATGATAAATTTGAATTTCAAATTGGTGAAAATGAACGTGAATTTCAATCAATTGTTTTATCGACCCCAAAAATCATCGAAAAGGAAACAACTCGTACGATTTTTAATAAAACGACATTCGTTTTTCCGAATCAAGACTCAACTTTGAAATCTTTTATGGTTTGGTTTTTCGAGCTTAAGCTGTGTCTCGTATACTTGACAAGACAAATGAATCGGTTTTTGGAAGACCGTTTCATTTACTTTTTGACAATATACTTTCTAATCTCGTGTAAATACCGTTAATTTTCATTTAAATAAAGGTCATGTTTTTATTTTTATTTTTCTCCTTCCACTTAGGTTGACTATAGGGACACAGTCAAAATCAAGTGTGGGGAGAGACTCATCTTCATTTTTTATTTTTCATGATTTATTTTTGCTTTTTCTTTTAAAAACTCAAAAAAAAAATTAAAAAAAAATCCCAAAAACAATTTTTTTTAAAGCATTTTGATTTATTTTTAAAGAAACACTATAGGATAAATATATGGTTTTGGTTTATTAAATTGAAATTTTTGAAAATTTATTCGTCTTAACAAAAATAAAAATGAAGTTTGATTACAAATAATAATGGTTTAACTAGTATATAGGGAGATTCATACGTGATAATTATGAAATATATCCTAATTGAAAATCTTTGTTTTAAAAAGTGGTTGATTTAAAGTAAAGGATATAACATTTTTTTTGTCTTCTAAGTTAAATAATGCTAAGATAATTTTGCAAAACTCTCTCTTTCAAAAAAAACAACACAAAAACAAAAAAAATATTTCTTGTATATATGTATATATTTTTTAATAAACACCTAGAGTCATGTGTTCACACTCGTGTGTTCACTCGCCATGCTCTGTACCCTTCTCACGTAAGCCCGAAAGGCAGTGCACGATCGGTATATCTGTCCTCAGTTTATCTGAGTTAGGTGTATATATAAAAATTCTTTTTAATAACGCCTACAGTCAATAGGTGTTCACACTTGTGTGTTCACTCGCCACGCTCTGTATTCCCCTCACATCAGTCCGCAAGGCAGTGCATGGGTAATATATCTGGCCTCAGTTTATCTGAGTTAGGCATATGTAAATATTGTTAATATCAACAAAATTTTCAAAAGAAAAAAAATGGAGAGAGTAAGCAAATGAAATCCAAGCACTATTTTAACTTATTTGATTTGACTTGTTATTGAAAAGAAATAAAATTACCACTTTGATAAACTTTGATAATCAACTAAGGATCCATTTTATAATTACACTTTGTTATCAACCGAAACAACGAGTTAAACTATAATCTATTTGTTATGATAACTTAATTTTTATTGGAAATTTTGACAAGTAAATGACTTAAATTTTCAAGATAATAACCAAAACCTATATTTAACTTATTTGTGTTAATTTAAAAGTAAACCCTTCATTCGTAAATATTTTCAAAAACTTGCATTCACATCTTTGTAAATAAATCTTGCATTTTGTAAATATTTTCATCCTGCACTTGGATTTTGTGGGTAGTATCCGCTGAAAACCCTCACGAGACAACACTCGTCCTACTGGGGACACCCAAAGGTTTAACGGCTTGTTGCATACGCTCAATGCAATCGTGCTCCCTACGAAAACGGATTTATGTTAGTTTTTCTTTATTCGAGGACGAATAAAAAAATAAGTGTGGGGGTATTTGATATGCACATAAATATGCATATTTTTACCACCATATTTAATCTATTTAAATTAAATAAATGATCATATCGGGTATTTTAACTTTTTTAAACCGAAATTCAAATTATTTTCAAATTGTCACATATTCATCTTCATATAGGGGTAAAATGGTCATTTTTGTGCATTTATTAAATTGTGAAAATTTACTTGGAATTTTCAATGTTGTTTTGTAGGAAATTTGGTGAATTTTACAAGTGGCTTCATGATAATATATGCATGCACAAGAGTGAAGAGAACAAATGAAGATGGAAATAATTCAAAGTGAAGATAATGAAGGACCTCACCTACCCACCTTCCTTCATGTACAAATTAGAAGCTAATCCACATGCTAATGGTCATCAAATCTTCATGCGCACTTAAATGGATGATTATGGGAGGCTAATGATTACTTGGCCACCACACTACCTCAAGGGCAATTTGGGCATTCCCCAAAAATATGAATTAGGGTTGAACACTTGTATAAATACCCCATATCTTCATGTAATCTCCCTCTCTCTCTGAGTCTCTCTTTTAGGTTCTCTTCTCTTAGGAAAATAAAATGAAAGCTCTCTTTCTTTTCATGGCTACTTAGCCATTTCTTCTTTTATGTAATTCTTTTTTATGCAATTTAATACATGTTCTTTTCCCTTTCTTGTTTACTTCCTTTCATGTTGTAGTGTAGATTTACTTTCATGCAATTAGAATAGTTTTCTTTCATTTAGCTTTCTTTTTGCTTTCTTTTTGCTTTCATGTTGCAAGCTACATTTGTTAATCAAATGACAAATATGAGAGGCTAAACCCCTTCAATTTAGGGGTAATGAAGCTCTCTAATTATGTAGCTTCAACTATTTGTTAATTCATGCTCTCTTTTTGTGCTTAATGATGATGATAGAAATGGTTTACTAGTTGTTTTTGCTTTGAATTTGATAGCCTATATTATTGACATCAAATAGGCTATGCTTAAACAATCACTAACACTAATTGCCTCTTCATCAAAATATGATTATGGCAAAAGGAAGTGATTTGAAATTAAAATTTAATGGTCTATATTTCTAATCAATAGTTAATAGACCATACTTAAAATAGATTTCATTTTCATTGTCAAATTTCATGAAAGTTAGTAAGTGGTTTAAGGGGTGTGTTATTGTTTGATGGCTTATGTTGGCTAAAAAATAGCACAAATATGCCATACTTATGATAAACACATCAATTAAAGCACTAATGACCAAAAAAGAGAGATTATGATTTCATATGTGTTGAACTACATGATCTAGAGAGTGGATTTATTCTCTAAATTGTCATTTAACTCTTATATTTGCATTTCTTTTCTCTTTGTTAGTTTTCTCATTTTTCTAGCTTAACAATCTCTCGACTTTGGTATAATTTGATTGAATAGAATTTTAAAATCATCAATTCCCTGCGGATCGACCCGTATTCGTCACGTACTACAAGTGTACGCCGTGCGCTTGCGGTTATTTTTATTATAAAATTCGTTCGGCTATTTTCTAAACCGATAGACATTCCGTCGTCCGAACAGGTACATAGTGATCCCATGAAAACTATGTTATAAAGAGTGGTTGGCAGAAGCCGATTGGTTCATAGTGATCCCATGAAAACTATGTCCGGATTAAGTTATTGACAGATGTCAATAGGTTCTTAGTCAACCCATGAAAACTAGGATAAGAAGAAAAGGTATCGGTGAGGGCTAATAGGTTCCTTGTCAACCCATGAAAACTAGGATAACAGAGAAGTTATTGGAGTCACCAATAGGTTCAGGGGAACACATGAATTAATTAAGTTAACTGGAAGGGGCCAATAGGTTCATAGTGCATCCATGAAAACTATGAAATAAGACAGGGAATCCATATATTATATAAAGGTTATTAGTAAGCCCATGTAAACTAATAGGTTAATAGTGGCCCTAAAAGAACTATAAATATGACAGGGAGTCAATTAAACAGAGGATGGGAAATCCCGTATGTTTAAACATGTTTGCATATCATCATAATATTTTGAAATGACTATGTCTTTAACCATTGTGGATGCAGGAGCACAACATATGGTTTTATAAAGGTTTTGAGATACAAGTAAGGGGAAAACCCGTTTTGCTAAGCGGCGTGGGCTCACAGGATATCTAAATGATTTGAGATGGTAGATTATTATTCATACCAGGCTTATGTCTGACTCGAAGTTTATGTTTTCCCCTTAAACTCTTGGGTACTCAATTGATTTTGAGTAGTTTGAGAGTTGAGGTTTTCAGGTATCGCTTTAAACGAATAATCATTCGAAGACGTGAAGGGGGCATGATAGCTATTTAGAATTTTCTTTTATTTGATTCTGCTGTGTTGTTTGTAATGGCAAAGTTGTTATATTGCATGTATATCTCTGATCATCTAAGGGGGCATCTTCATATGTCGCTCTTGGCGTATGTTGTAATAAATATATTTTCTCTGGACGTGATTTGTGATTATGGGATTATGTAATGAATTGGAAATACTTTGAAATGGAATGTGATTTTGTTTGAAGTTTAAAATTTTCCATAATCATGTGTTTTTGTGTATCAATGAATCTAACACCGTCGTATTTGGTCGCCTAGGATTAATAACTATGGATGACTGCAGCATCCATAGCCGTTAATTTTGGGCCTTCAAGTAGGGGATGTTACAAGTTGTTATCAGAGCATAGGTTTATGAAACTTTAAAAGAAACTTAAACCTAAAATTTTTGAAACATAATCCAATGAATTTGAAAATATGATCGGGTTTTGGATTAATGCTATAGTAACGTACTTGTATTTGATATATAGATATATATATATAATTACGTGTTCCCCTCTCTAGTAGATCGTTCTTCTGTATCTTACTAAGGCTCGTAAACAAATTTAAGAGAAAAAGGATATGGAAGTAGGAAACGGAAGAGCAAATCTAGGTGGAGGAAGCACCACAACTAATGGAAATGCTCGACCTAATACCCGGAGGAACCAAGGTCAACATGCTAATGATAATCCAAATGTTGAAGCCAGTGTAGGTGCTGGAAATCTGCCAGTAGATGCGGGGATGGTGTATTAGTTATTAGCCAATCTTTTGCAAGCTGAGGTTGTTGGTAATGTTGGAGGGGCTAATCCTGTGGCTCCAGTTGGGAATAACTATGCTAAGTTGAGCAGAAACTACACCAGTTTGGGTGGAAAGCCGTTTGTTGGAATGAAGGATGCTGTTGAGGTTGAGAATTGGCTATTGCACTATGAGAGGATCTTCACTGATCTAGGATTGGATGATGGGCAAAGGAGGAGGTTGGCCTCTAGGCGGTTGCAAGGAGCAGCGCTTCACTGGTGGAATAGTGTGACTGTCGAAGTTCCAGAGGAAGAACTGACATGGGCTAATTTCAGAAGGAGGTTTGAGCAGAGGTTTCTATCTGAGGTTTCTAAGGAGGCATTAATGAGAAAGTTCATGGATTTAGTTCAGGGAGAGATGTCAGTAATTGAGTACACTGCTAAGTTTGATGAGTTGTCTCGAATGGAAATGTTATGGTTGACACTGACATCAGAAGGAATGAGAGGTTCATTCAAGGACGGAGACCTGAGCTTGGTTGAATGACCATGACCAATATTCGAGAACCTTGTAATGTGGTAGTGGAGATGGTCATTCGCCATGAAGAGATGCTGACTAGTTGTGCTAGAGAGAAGCCAGTTGAATCCCAAGGTCCTTAGGGAAAGAAGAGGAATTTCTTTAAGACGAAGGGAGCCCAGAAAGGGAATGCTCCCCAAGAAGGCAAAGGCCAATGTAGTGCGCTTCAAGTGTGACAAGAAGGGTCATTATGCTCATGAGTGTCGGTCGGGCAAGGGGAAGAAGGCTGCAGATAAGAAGAATGCGAAGTGCTTCAACTGTGATCAAGTGGGGCATTATAAGAACAAGTGTCCAGAGCTAGTCAGGGCGGACAAGGGCAAGGTCTTTGTTATTGGATCATTAGCTAAGCTTACTGCAGTTGATATAGGAAAGTTTTTGATGGATGGTACGTTTTTGATTCAGAGTATACCAGTTAGGAACTATTTGATACTGGAGCATCACATTCATTTATATCTCAGTGTTTGGTTGATAGGTTATGCTTAGAACCCACATACATTATTACTTCCTTAAGGGTTGCGAATCCAATAGGAGGGTATGCAACTCTGGGGATGAGATGTGACTGGTTAGAACTTGATTTGTTAGGTCATACGTTTGCATGCAGTCTTTATGTTTTCAATTTCGTAGATTTCGGAATCATTTTGGGTATGGATTGGTTGAGAAGGTATGAGGCCAGGATATTTTGCCAGGATGGGGAGATATCACTAAGACACCTTGATAGTCATAACCGAATTATATTCTCAGTAGAGAATTCCGACTGGAGTAGTTGTGCTTTGTTAAGTGCAATGGAAGTGGGAGAAGAGCTAAGTCAGGTTTGAGTGGCAAGAGAATTTCCAGATGTCTTTGAGCCAGTCACATGACTACCACCGAAACGAACTGTTCAGTTTCAGATAAATCTTGTGCCGGGAGCTGAACCTGTAAGTAGACCACCTAGCAGAATGACACCGACTGAGATGAAGGAATTGAAGGTGCAGCTAGTGGATCTAGAAGGAAGAAATTTTATTAGACCAAGTAGTTTGCCTTGGGTAGCGGCCGCGGTATTCATGAAGAAACCAGATGGGTTGTTAAGGATGTGTATCGACTATTGTAAGTTGAACGAGAGGACGATAAAAAAATAAGTATCCTTTGCCGAGAATTAATGATCTATTTGATCAGTTGAGTGGGGTCAGAGTGTTTTCCCAGTTGGATTTGGTGACGGGGTTCCATCAGTTAAGAGTGGCAAAGGACAGCATTTCGGACTAGGTATGGTTCGTATGAGTGGTTAGTAATGCCATTCGGGTTGACAAATGCACCTTCTTTCTTTATGGATTTGATGAACCGAGTCTTCCGAGAATATTTGCATAGATTTGTATTGGTGATTGTAAATGACCTTTTGGTATACTTTAAGGATGAGAGATAGCATGAAGATCATCTTAGAGTTGTGCTTGAGACGTTGAGGCAGAATCGGCTAAAGGCGAAGTTCTCCAAGTGTCATTTTTGGAAGAAAGAGGTTAAGTTTCTTGGTCACTTTGTTTAAGAGAAAGGATTGTCAGTCGATCCAGATAAGATCAAAGTTGTTAATAATTGGAAGAGACTAGAGACGGTGACCGAGATTAGAAGTTTAATTGGACTTGCTGGCTATTACCGGAGATTTATTAAGGATTTCTCGCGGATAGCAGCGCCTTTGACTTAGCTTACTAGGAAGGAGGTGAAGTTTGTTTGGTCCGACAAATATGAGGAAGCATTCCTTAAGTTAAAGCATTCGTTGACCAATGCTCCAGTGTTAGTAGTTCCAGATGGAAACCAAGGGTTGGTAGTATATACCAATGAATGTGGGACTGGATTAGGAGCAGTGTTGACGTAGAGGGGTAAAGTAATTGCCTACGCATCTAGACAGCTTAGATCGCACTAGGTAAGATATCCTACTCATGATTTGGAGTTGGCTACGGTGATTTTTGCCCTGAAGATTTGGAGACATTATCTCTTAGGGGAGAGATTTGAGCTATACAAAGATCATAAGTCTTTAAGATATTCATTCTCTCGAAAGGAGTTGAATATGAGACAGGAGAGGTGGATGGAGTTTTGGGCTGCTTATGATTTTTGTATAGAGTATACTCCTGGAAAAGGAAATAAAGTAGTGGATGCTCTTAGCAGAAGACATCAGAATGTGGCGTTGGCTATGTTAGTAGAATGGAAGGATGTAGAAGCTTTGGCCAGTTGCAGTGTGAAGTTAAGATCGACTGCTAGTTCTAGTCAGAGTACTACCATGTTGTCCTATTTATAAGTTAGACTAGTGTTGATCGAGAGAATTGCTTCTACGCAGAAGGAGGATCCATTATTAGCTGAGAGGATTAGAAGGATTGAGGTTGGAACTGAGGTCAATGATTTGAAAGATTTTTGTCTTGACCAGAGAGGATGGTTGAGAAAGAAGTGGCGATTATGTGTTCCAAATGTTGAGAACTTGAGGAAAGAAGTTCTTAGGGAATGTCATCGTTCCAAGTTTACGATTCATCCTGGAGGGACCAAGATGTATCAAGATATGAAGAGAAGCTTCTATTGGGAAGGCATGAAGAGGGATGCTGGCTTGTGGGTTGGACAGTGTGTAAACTGTCAACAAGTGAAAGTCGAACATCAGAAGCCGAGTGGGTTACTTCAGCCTTAAGAGATTCCAGTTTGGAAATGGGATTCGATATCCATGGATTTTATAGATGGGTTGCCAAGGTCAAGCAGAGGAAATGAGAGTATATGGGTTATTGTGGACAGGTTGACCAAGAGTGTCCATATCCTTCCAGTAAAGTCGACCAGGATGGCACCTGTTTTGGCGAAGCTGTTCATGAAGAAAATAGTCAAATTACATGGAGTTCCTAGTAGCATAGTCAGTGACAGAGATGCTTTATTCACTAGTGAATTCTGGAAGAGTCTACAGGATGTGTTAGGCACTAAGCTCAAGATGAGTACCGCATATCACCTTCAGACGGATGGGTAGACAGAGAGAGTCAATAAGGTACTCGGGGATTTGTTGAGAGCTTGTGTGTTGGACTTTGGTGGATCTTGGGAGGATCACCTACATTTGGTTGAGTTTATAATAATAGTTATTAGACCAGTATCGGAATTGCGCCTTTTGAAGCTTTGTATGGAAGACCATGCAAATCCCCTGTATGTTGGTTGGAGACTGGAGACAGATTGGTCTTAGGTCCAGATTTGGTTAGGGAGGCATCAGAGAAGATTGAGTTGATCTGAGAGCGGATGAAGGAAGCTCATTCCAGATAGAAGATTTACGCAGATAAGAGACGTAAAGACATAGATTTCTCAGTGGGAGACAGGGTTTTCATAAAGGTGCCACCGATGAAGGGTGTGGTACGGTTTGGGAAGTCCGGGAAACTGGCACTGAGATATGTTGGTCCATTCCAGATTATAGAAAGGATTGGAAAGCTTGCATACAGAGTAGAATTTTTGAGCAGTATGGCAGGTGTCCATAATGTATTTTATGTGTCTCACCTTCGCAAGTATGTGCATAATCCAGAGACTATTATTCCTCTGACAGGGTAGGAAGATCTAGTAGTAGAGCCTAATTTGACTTTTGTTAGACAACCAGTTCAGGTTGTTGCGAGAGATGAGAAAAGATTAAGGAACAATACACTCAAGTTGGTGAAAGTTCAGTGGAGCGACAATGAGAAGGACTATACTTGGGAGACAGAGGACAGGATTCGAGATACTTATCCTGATCTGCTTTGAGGGTATGTCTATATTAGGTTTATATAGAAAATTCCTAGTCAGGTAGACTAGATGGTTGTTTGGAGTCATTACAGATGATTGCTATGTTTAGTATTTAGTCCTTACTGAATTTCGAAGACAAAATTCTTTAAGAAGGGGAGCCTGTAATACCCCTAATTTTTGATAACATTATTCAGGATATTTAATTAGATAAATTGAATAGAATAATGTAAATGTTAAGTGATAAGGGGGTTGAGATTTGAACAAATCTAATTAAGTTCGTGCTCAATTAAATAATCATTGGGCTTAAGAATGGGTTTTTGGGTTAATCAAATTACATAAGGATATATTAGGAATTGGCCACCCTTAACCCTTACCCTTATATATTTTCGTTCCTACCATTTCATTCCCATTCACGTCATTTTGAAAACAAAAACTAAAAAGAGGAGCTGACCATAATCAAGGGAAGATAAATTAAAAGCTAGAAAATCAAGCTTAGGGGAAATCAATCTCAATCCAATCTCCTTATCTAAATCAAGGTGAATAATAATTCCATCTCTATTTAGTTTTGAATCATATGTTTTCGAATTTAAGGGTAAATTCGTTTTTGTGGTGAATTGGATGATGATATGCTAGAATATTGATTTGTTTAATTTAAACAAGATTGTTTAAATGGGATTATACACGGTTTTAGGGTAAAACTGGTTTATAGTGATGTTTAAATAACATGGAAAAAATTTATTTTATGTAAAACATGATTTTGGAGTTGGGTTTTAATTTCAATAATTTTTCAAGCATGGAAAGATTGTTATGAATTTTCGAAGGAAGATATGGTTATTTGGGTTTATAAATTTATTTCGAAAAATATATTAAGAATTTGGTTATGAAATTTTCATATGTTAGATAACATGATTACAGTGAATTTCTGGAATTTTTGGGAATTTTTCCAAAGTGATTAGCTATGCAAATTAAATTATTTTAGAAGAGGGACTTCTTTGCAATAATAGTTTTGCTTAATGGAAGGGCTTATTTGATTAACTTAACCATGGTTTAGATCTGAAATTAGCGGCAGTTATTTTAGTAAAGAATTTGAAAAAGTTAAGGTAAACAATCTAGTGTTGATACGTGGCAGGTTAGTTAGAAAAAGATTTTCTTTAAGTGGTATTAACCAGGTTTACTCAGAAAAGTTGGTTACGCCTTCTTTAGAAGTACCTTTCAACACAGAGCTTTCGCCTTCAACCTAGTCGAAACCTACTAAGCCGAAACCAATACACAAGGTATGACAAAGATGGTACGCAGTGGATTGGAGAAAGACGAAAGGTTAGGTGTCGAAACATGGCTTCCAAAGGGGTCGAAATCTTTGGTTTATTTTCTAAAGAAAAGCGCCAGCCTGTTTACAAAGAGGTTTCAAAGGACTCAAAACCAATGCTTGTGAAAGGGTATTTTAAAACAAGTTTTCAAAGTAGAGTTGCCGCCTTTTTAAAGAAGTAGCTTCCGAAGGAGTTACTTAGTTTTTGAAATTGAAGCTATCGGATGGGGTAGTTTCGACTAAGTCGAAACCCTTTTGTAACTTTGAGCCTTTCGATGGTATTGAAGATATCAATGCTGTCTAAAGGTGCTTTGTGTTTTTATAAATATAAGCCACTTCTAATAGCTTTCTAAAGGGGTTAGGGGTTTCGAAGGCAATGGTTTCGAAGCTAACCTTCCAATATTTTACCCAGATGTTTTACGCTTTCGAAAGAGATGGTGCCGACGCCATCATGTTTTCCACGGTATTTTTATATGATAAAGGATGGTTCCGAAAGAGATGCTTTCGCCTATATTTTCTTTGACCCAAATAATATTTTAAGTATAAACCCAATGCATTTGAAAGGGGGACTTTTAGTGATTTCGGAAGGGTTACTTCCAACGGTTTTGAACGGGGTATTTTCAATTGGTTTTGAAGCTATGCTTCTAAGTTAATATTTTAATACAATCGGAAGGTTTCGAAAGGAAGGTTTTAAAGTATTAGAAAGGCAGGAGCCTAATGTTTTAAAGATAGATTTTAATGCTTTCGAAGGAGGTCATCCTATGAAGTCGAAAGCAAGGTTTCAAAAGGTTTTGTAACCCAAACTCAATTTTTAAAAGGAGAAATCCATGGCTAAATTAAAGGAGATTTGAAATGATTTTAAGAAAAAGCTTCCTTGATAAAAATTATGGGTTAAAGGGATTAACCATGTTTTATATGAAAAGTGTTTTAAGGACATTAAACCCACAAGAGTGGTATTGTTTTTTACTTATGTTTGCTTCTTCAAATATAAATATATTCGCATTATTATGGACCCATATCTGCATTTTGGGTAGAAGAACCAGCTAGGTTAACCCTGTTGTGAATATAAATTGATTAAACTCCTAGATGAGTAGAATTGCATCCAAGAGGTCAGGGAGTCCAGAATATAGGATGCCTAAATATGGAAGTTTTCAGGGAGACAGGTTCATAGTGGTCCCATGAAAACTATGATTAGGAAGTTATTGGAGTTACTAGTAGGTTCATAGTGATCCCATGAAAACTATGTTATAAATAGTTGTTGGCAGGGGCCGATTGGTTCATAGTGATCCCATGAAAACTATGTCCGGATTAAGTTATTGACAGATGTCAATAGGTTCCTAGTCAACCCATGAAAACTGGGATAAGGAGAAAAGGTATCGGCCGGGGCCAATAGGTTCCTAGTCAACCCATGAAAACTAGGATAAGAGAGAAGTTATTGGAGTCACCAATAGGTCCAAGGGAATCCATGAATTAATTAAGTTAATTGGCAGGGGCCAATAGGTTTATAGTGCACCCATGAAAACTATGAAATAGGACAGTGAGTCCATATATTATATAAAGGTTATTAGTAAGCCCATGAAAACTAATAGGTTAATAATGACCCTAAAAACTATAAATATGAAAGGGACTCAAGTAAACAGAGGATGGGAAATCCAATATGTTTTAACATGTTTGCATATCATCATAATATTTTGAAATGACTATGTTTTTTAACCATTGTGGATGCAAGAGCACTGTATATGGTTTCATAAAGGTTTTGAGATACTAGTGAGGGGAAAACCCGTTCTGCTTAGCGGCGTGGTCTCACTAGATATCTAAATGATTTGAAATGGTAGATTATTATTCATACTAGGCTTATGTCTAACTCGAAGTTTATGTTTTCCCCTTAAACTCTCGGGTATTCAATTTATTTTGAGTAGTTTAACAGTTGATGTTTTCAGGTACCTCTTTAGACGAATATGCTTCCGGAGACGTGCAGGAGGCATGATAGCTATTTAGAGTTTTCTTTTATTTGATTCCGTTGTGTTGTTTGTATTGGCAAAGTTGTTATATTGCCTGTATATACTCTAATCATCCAATGGGGCATCTTCATATGTCGCTCTTGGCGTATGTTGTAATAAATATATTTTCTCTGAACGTGATTTGCGATTGTGGGATTATGTAATGAATTGGAAATACTTTGAAATGGAATGCGATTGTGGGATTATGTAATGAATTTGTTTGTTTGTTTTCCATGGGTTTTGAGTATAATCATTGTGATTGTTTGGACAATCATTACGATCGGTTTGGATTAAGATCTCTTAGATTCTGGATATTTGGATTCTGTGACTATTATGTGTTCGTGAAATAAATATATATTCTTGTGTCTTGTAATCATGAAATAAATATATATTCTTGTGTCAGGTGTTCATGAAATAAATATATGTTCTTGTGTTTTGTGATGGATGTTAAGTTAATTCTATTATTTTGTGTTTAGTGACTAGTTCTTGTTTGTGACTTAAACTAATAACCCTGTTCTGAGTTAATCATTGATATTTGCGTGCTTAGAGATATTGTGTTTTGTTCTGTGAATTCAATGTTTAGTGACTAATATGTGATCGTGACTTATGTATAACCATATGCCATATATGAACTCTAAGTTAAATTAATTCCCGTGACTCGTTATTTCATGGACATTTGTATTTACTTATATGTTGTTTATTCTTGTGTTATATTCTGTTCTCACCCTATTGGATATTTAGAAATAGTCTGACCCGGATGTTATTTTGCTCAGGTCAGGCCGAGACTTTTCAGGTTACGGGATAAGTTGACCTTTGGATGTTTGGGCTAGCAAGGAGATAAACTCTTTTGACATTTTAGTTTATCTCATTTAGGAAATTTGTGAATATGTTTATAAGATGTACAATTGAGATTCGAGAATTGTAAAACTTGTATGACAAACGGGTTTAGTATTTCATTTTGTAAACTCAAAATTTGTATATGTATAAATTGAGATTTATCCCGCTGTGATTTGTGACCGTTATTTATATGATATATTGTTCTGATTCTGAGAAATTGGTGTGTTTATTACTTTGTATTAATATTGTACACATCAAATTTAGTTCAGATATTAAGTGAAAATGTATAAATGACGTGTCACTGTTAGCATAAAGATATACTCACATTCGCTTGCCCTTAACAAACTGTATTCTCCGGATTAGCAGACGACATTACTTGTAATGTTCTTTGCTAATCTGGGCATCGCAGTAGGGTCGTTACATTTTCTATTTCTCTATGAACTATATATATTGGTAAACAAATTTTGAAAACAATTTTATCATCATTAATTAGTATTTAAAATAGTTTTATTTATTAATAAAAATCCATTTATTAATTATTTAAAATATAATTAAATATTCATTTAAATAGCGATTAAATTCCGGGTTGTTACACTCTCCCTTCCTTAAAAGAATTTTGTCCCGAAATTAGCAATCCAGGAGATAATTCAAACTACGCAAAAAGCCATATATTCATATCATAAACACATACAAATACATACACTATCATCCATAGCAAATAGACATACCCTATACATACAACCTACGACTAGCTATCCTAACATCAACTCGGGATAGGCTTCTCTCATATGATCCACCATCTCCCAAGTGCAGTCTCTAGATCCTCGCTCCACTGAATCTTAACTAGTCGCACCACCGTGTTACACAACCTTTTTTCATCCTAATCCACAACATAAACTGGATGTCTAACAACTGCCAGGTTTGGTTCTATTTCCAAATCCTCTTGAACCGATGGCTCTATAATCAAAGATGGGTCATGAACATATTTTCTCAAATGAGACACGTGGAACACATTATGAACTACCGCCAATCTCTCTAGCAACTCGACCCTATAAGCAAGCGATCTGATCCTCTAAAGAATACGGAAGGGTCCAACATACCTTGGAGCTAACTTCCAGCTTTTCCATGTCTAACAACTCCTCTTATGGGTGAAATATTTATGAACACCAAGTCCCCAATCATGAATTCCAAATCGCTTCGCCTCTTATCCACATAACTCTTTTGGCGATCTTGGGCCTCCTTCATCCTTTTCTTAATCATTGCAACTTTCTCTGCAACCTCTCGGATCATGTCCGATCCAACAACTAATCTATCTCCCATCTCAACCCATGATACTGGTGACTTGCACGGTCTTCCTTATAGGGCTTCATACAGTGCCATTCCTATGCTTACTTGGAAGCTATTGTTGTAAGAGAACTCAACTAAATGCAAATGATCCTCCCATGATCCACCAAAATCCAAAATACATGCCCTCAAGAGATCTTCTAGAATCCGATTTACCCGCTAAGTCTGTCCGTCGGTTTGGGGGTGATATGTTGTGCTTAAACTCAATTTTGTTCCAATGGTTGTTTATAATGCTTCCCAAAATTGACTAGTAAAAATGAGGTCTCGATCACTTACAATACTCACATGAACTCCATGCAACCTGACTATCTCTCTCATAAAAATTTCCGCTAAAGAAGCAGCAGTCCTTGTTGGTTTCATCGGAATAAAATGTGTGCTCTTCGTTAGCCGATCCACGATAACCCACACTCCTTCATTTCCTTTTCTGGTTTTGGACAAACCATCGATAAAATCCATTGATATCATTTCCCATTTCCAATTGGGTATTTCTAAAGGTTTTAATAATCCGGCTGTCTTCTGATGATCACCTTTGATTTGTTGACAACACGAACACCTGCTGAAAAAGACTGAAATGTCCTTCTTCATCCCTGGCCACCAAAATACTCTTTCATATCCTTGTACATCTTGTGAACTCCTGGATGAATACTTAACTTAGACTTGTGGCATTCTGACAAAACTTCCTGCCTCAGCCCACCCATATCTGGGACACATAATCGTCCATTCATCCTCAAAGCACCTCGGCTATCCATCTTGAAATCCGAACATCTACCCTCCTCAACACCATGTATTAAACCTTCCAGTATCTCATCCTCCCTCTGATTCCTCGTAATCCTTTCCCGAAGTGTCAGGGTAACCTCCAAGAGAGTCAAAATAGCATTCCTGCTCAAAGCATCCGCCACCACATTAGCCTTCCCTGGCGTGTACAGAATATCCAAGTCATAAGTCGCCAGAAACTCGAACCATATTTGTTGCCTCAGGTTTAGATCTTTCTGAGTAAAAAGATACTTCAGGGATTTATGATCCGTGAAGAGCTCGAATTTTTCACATAATTAAAGAAAGAAAACTTATTCCTAAAATCTTTAGAGATTAGAAAGAAACTAAGGGGAGTAGAAGGATCCTTACCCAGCAAGCAGTGTCTCCACATTTTCAATGCAATGACAACAGCTAATAACTCTAAGTCATGTAGTTCTTCTTATGAGGCTTCAACTACCTGCTTGCATACGCAATCACTCTACCATGTTGCATTAAAATAGCACCAAGTCCCACTCCACATGCATTTTTATAAACCGTGAACCTATTATTTCCATCAGGAATAGCCAAAACTGGTGCACTGGTCAATCTCTTCTTCAATTCCAGAAATGCCTCTTCACACTTAGGGGTCCATACAAACTTCTCCTCCTTCTTAGTCAGCTTAGTCAAATGGGATGAAATTTTGGAATAATCTTGAATAAACCTCCTATAATATCCAGCCAATCCTAAGAAACTGTGAACCATGGTAGGAGTTCATGGCTGTTTCCATTCCTGAACAGCCTCCACCTTCACTGGATCTACTGAAATACCTTCTCCAGTCATAATATGTCCTAAAAAGCTTACTTCTGATTTCCAAAAATGGCACTTAGAAAATTTCGCCTTCAAGACATGTCTCCTCAATGTTTCTAACACCACTTCCAAATGATATCTATGCTCCTCCTTGGATTTGGAGTAGATAAGGATGTCGTCGATGAAAACTAACATAAACTTATTAAGAAAATCTCGGAAAACACGGTTCACGAGATCTACAAAATACACCGGTGCATTGGTTAGCCCGAAAGGCATAACCAACCGCTCAAACAAACAGTCAAGGCCTTTAAAAGCAATTAAGGGTATACTATCTTTATCAACCCTCAATTGATGGAATCCAGTAGCTAGATCCATCTAAGAAAATACCCTAGCTCCATGAAGTTGATCAAAATGATCATCGATGCAGGGTAAGGGATACTTTATTCCTAATGGTCAGCTTATTCAAGTCCCTGTAATCCACGCACAACCTTAAAGATCCATCAGACTTAGCCGCAAACACCACAGCAGACCCCCAACATGAATGACTGGGTCTAATCAATCCTCTCCTTAACAGGTCCTGGGTTTGACTTACCAACTCCTCCCTCTCCCTCGGAGCCATCCTTCGCTTAGGTTGAACCACTGGCCTTGCACCATGGACCAAATCAATGTGAAACTCAATCTCTCAGTGTGGGGTTAAACTTTTAACTTCTTCGAAAACATCAGGAAATTTCTTAACAACTTCAATAGACCCTAAACTCTTCTGGGTTGCTTCAAGGGCATACAAGAAACTACACATATGAATATCGGGTTCCTTACATGATACCTTAGCTTTCCTTCCTATATCAATCACTAAGGATACAGTTCTCTTAATACATTTTAAGACAGTCTTATATTTTGATAATCAATCCATACCAAGAATAATGTCAAATCATTTAAAGTCCAAGACATATGGGTCGCAAGAGAAGTGATGAGAAAGGTAGGAAATTGGAACATTCTTACAAATCATCTTCAAATGGGTCACACCACCTATGGGGTTAGACACTCATATAGGGTTTTCTATAATACTAGGAATAAGATGAAACTTTCCTACTAATTCACAAGAGATATAACTATGAGAGGCACCGGTATCAAATAATGCTCGACAAAAATACCATTAATCAGTAAGGTACCTTCAAGGATGCCTTTCCCCTTCACATCCGTTGAAGTGGGCGGTTCATTCTTAATGGCATATACCTTGGGTTGCTGCACCTTCTTTATGAGTGGGCAGTCCTTTACCATATTCCTAGGATGATGGAAATTAAAACAAAGAGTCTTCTGGACCATCAAGGAGATAGGTCCACTTTGTTGTTTCTGTTACTGCCGCATTCCAGAATTCTTGCAAAACTACACGATATGGCCCTTCTGCTGACACTTGTGGCTAATAAAATCCTTAAAACGACTTCCTTGGGCTCCACCTCCAGGCTTTCCCTTTTCATGATTCTTCCAATCGGGATTGAACTTCCACTTGTTAGAACTATTTCCACCAGTATTTCCACTAGATGCTACTGGAGTACGCTTCTTCTTTTCCCAGGTCTCGTACCTCAGAGCCATATCAACTAAATCCACAAAGGTACCTTTGACATGAGTTGTCATTTTCTCATGGTATTCTTCCCTCATACCCAAAACAAACATCTCATTTTTTAATGGGGTGTTAATCAATTCGGATCCAAAATAAGATAACTCGTTGAACTTTGTCTCATACTCTGCTACAGATAGATTCCCCTGTTTCAAATCGATGAAGTTGTAGTACATCCTCGTCCTTCCTGCTGCTGGCAAGAATTGGTCCTTAAAAACTTCTTTAAATCGAGCCCATGAAAACTCGTCTTTTGGAATATTCACCGTAAGGGAGTCCTACCAAGCTATTTCTCCCTTTTAAAGTTGTCATGCTGCTAAAAACCTCTTCTGTTCGTCGGATAAACCAAGACCTTTAAAAATCTTCTCGCAAGATCGCAACCAAGCTTGCACTTCCATGATAGGCTCAGTCCTCTTAAATGGTTTCCCTCTAAGGTTAGTGTAATCCTTGCATAAGGTTGCGAAATTTGCTCTCAGCTGCTCTGGTGCTGCCTCGTCGTTAATCCGAACTCCTCCAAGATTTGGGGTTCGACCATTTGTAGTTGTAGTGCTATCTGCTCCCCTACCTCGTCTGCCTCTGTTACTCATGTATTACTACCTGGCATGGTAAGATAATTCTTAGAATACTTGGACAAGATAAATCTTGATAGAAGGGTACTAATCAACCCTATCAAGCTGATCTATCTATTAGATATATATATATATATATATATATATACAAATGAAAATTACAAATACGCACTCTCGAAGTTGACCCTAACCCAAAGCCTAAGTGTTCGCTCAACCTAGGCTCTGATACCACAAAGTAACAACCGCCTTTCTTGCACCAAAAGACGAGCTATTAAGGGTAAGAAGAAAACTGAACAATCACAAAATCTCACCGCGAATCAGAACAACATATAATAGATAACATGGGGTATTACATAGTCATCCCATAATAATAATACATCAGAGTCTCTACATTACAACTTCAAATTGACAGTTACACTACCCATCCATACAAAATACATAGACCATGCATAAACATAGCGGAAATAAGATAATAACTACCTATGGTGAAGCCACCTTCTCCAGCTCCTTCAAAATGCTTCCATAATAAACCTGGATCACTTGGCTACTCATACAAATTTGAGTACCTAAGAGTTTTAGGAAAAGAAAAGAAAACTCTGGGTCAGACATAGGTCTAGTGTGAGTAAACTCAAACAACTTAATTCTTAATTTTATAAAATAATTTGAAAATCAAAGGTATCCCGTAAGACCACGCCGCACATGAACATGGACGGGTTTTTACCTTACGATAACCAAAACGCTTTGTATAGAAATTCAATGATATTATAATAATATCTAGGATTTTCAAGTAAAATTAAACATAGCTAAAATGCTTTCATCTCACATTTCAACATATTTGGGCACAACTAATTTCGTACGGCACTTAATGGAGAATGGATTCCATACATGACCAGGTAAGGAACTACCTTCCGAAGATGCACCTCTAGATAAAATACACATGGGTTCTGACAAGAACATCTTGTACCCCTGCTACACAGAACCGGCCTACCACTTGACTAGTAGTACCGAATACATCACCACCATGGTTGGGATCAGCAACCGTATCAGAGCATACAAAAAAAGGGTCAAATATCAATTCTAGATACGGTGGTGACATACCCTTTTGGGAGCGACCACATAGTCCTACTGCATACCCTGTTTTGGTCATTTCCAGTTGATGAGGCCTGAGACTGCATTTACCTTTTCTTGAGCACTGCCACTTAGAATGTTACATCGCCTTCCAGATTTTGACACAATGTCAACATTCATCCATACAAGTCATTCAGGAGATAAACGAACTGAAGGCACTATTTCCACTACACCCATTTTGGAATCACCCTCAAGGTTAGTAGCAAATAGCCCTTGCACTTCAAAGTCTTTATCTTGGACCTTGCCTTTACTATTTCCAATTCGAACGTTTACGTTGGTTCGAAGTGGTTTTCGAATAACAACTAATATCTGATCCCGGTCTCTCCAAACCAACCTTCGATAATTTTAGAGGGTCAAGTTATTTATAGTGGACTATCCCACTATTAGGGTGTGAAGATTTACATATGAACATACATTTCATATGCTTAGATTATTATGACCTGATTATCGAAATTAACCCCTTTGTATTCATCACATTCTCGAAGTGCGGTATTTGTGATGAGTACAAGTCAACTTACTTTCAATAAAACGCATCATCGTTTTATTACAACTACTTTAGTTTGTTTAGCTACTTAATAGCATGGATAAGAGATCCTTAGTTTTAAAACAATTCACTTAAACAAGAAAATTGGTTAAAAATAAATAACTGAGAGGGTTTTTAAACTCAATTAAACCTTAATTAATCTTCATTAAATCAAAATTAAATCATTCATAATCCAAATTTTATTTGTAATTAAACCATAATTATACTTTAATTAATTAACATTCATTTAAGAAATTAAACCCTCATTAAGTGGATAATTAACCTTAAATTAAATAGTAATTAATTAAATAATTAACTCTAATTAAATAATTAATTAAAATAAATAACTTGATTATCTTTTTATCTTAGTTAATCATTATTTAATACTTAATTAATTAAAATTACTTTACTTAGTTATTAATTTCTGAAACTCTAATTATTTAACCTAATTACTTAATTAATTAATTAATAATTACCCAAATTAATTTAAATTAAATAAATAAATTATTAAATAATTAAAAACTTAAACTTTTAACATATTTAATTAATTCAAAATGAGTTTTCAAAAACAATCCAAAAGAAAACACTTAAAACTTGAAATCGTGAAATTTTCCGAACTACATCCATAGCAACTATCGCTAGGAACGCAGTTCACTTGAATTGATTTCTAAGTGAAATCTTCACTTTAACTCTAGCTACTACATCTTTAAAAACATAAATGGGAAAGTTTTGAAAACTTAAAACAAAGGTAAAAAGTTGGAAAAATATTTTCAAAAATCCAAAGCTAAAAAATAGCTTTCATTTTCAAATCGGATCTCAACTCCATTGTGACTTTTCAAGGTGCAAACTTCACAACATTTACGTCATATACACATGGTTTTGTTTTCATAAACATACTACCATAATATCATACCCAATATCACATATCTATATCCATATACATATCCAAACATATCAATATATCAACCAATCACCAAATCCAAGTTTAAAACATAAACATATCATCATATGTCATCAATACAACATGATAATTCAACATAACAATGACCATATTTTCACAACATATAGTCCGTAAACATCCAGTTAATTTCTTTTCCAAAAACCAAAGTTTTACTCACCAAAACTTTTCTAAATCAAAGCGAACATTTTTTACCCGAACTTGAAAACGCTTTAGAAACTTTGCGAAAATGGAACTTTTGGTTGCTCGAACACTTAGATAGGCTCGGCCAAGGGGATTTTGGGCTTGGCCTAGGCTAATTAGGCACGGCCATGGGGTGTTTAGGCTTGGTCATCATGGTTTTGGGGTGGATGAGCTTGAGTTTTTGGAAGAAGAGGTGTTGAATGATCTGTAGAAATGATTTTGTGAATTAAGGAAGGGTTTTTAGCAAAAAGAAGTTTTTTTTCTCACTTTGGAAATTATAAAGAGGAAGCGATGGTTAGTTTTCTGACGTAGCGGATTACACAAAACAATGTAGATCGTTGAAAGTAGCAATCGGTGGATTGGTGAATACTGAAATGCCCAAATTCGTTGATCTGAAGATGTCGAATTCTAGCTATCCCGAACACGTTGATCGCGCACGATACCGCGTTCAAAGATCTGCGATTCTTCATACGTTGATCTAGCGCACTAGATTCCGTGAATCGGCTTCTGCAGTCGTTGAATCGAGCGCACTCGATTAACTGAAAGAGGAGATAGGAGATTACACTCGACTACCAATTTGGTGAAAGCACAAAGCTAACAAAATAAGAGTTTTATTTCAAATCAACTTAACTATTACAAATGGCACCACTGGCCTATTTATAGAAGTTACAACTCACGCAAAACAAAAATGTACAACACTTAAGTCGGCACCGACTCATAGCCTACGACTTACGACCCAACAGTTCCGACTCAACAACAGCTCCGACTCAACAAGGTCGTTAACGACTTAACAAATCAACAAACCTTATTTACAAAGTACACGACTCACGACTCACGACTTATAAAGGACGACTTAAAGAAACTCAGACATCCTCGACATATGACTTAAGAAAAATACATATATTACCAAGTCACGACATACGACTCAAAACCTGACGATTAATCAATGTTCACGAGTTAACATTGCCACGACTTAAAGATTCAGCGACTCAAGAGGCGGTAGCTGCATTACTTCACGCGACTTAAGCTTGGACGACTTAGGAGATAAAACTTCAACGACTTAACCCAGCATCCGACTTAAAGAATCCAAACGACTTAACTAAGTCGTAGGTCGGTAACGACTTATCACCTGTTCCGTTAAGTCGTACACTACCCAAAACACTTCCCTTAAGTCGTTGCCGACTTAAGCCTTGCGCATTTTCAACTTGTGTTGCTCCTTCTTTAGTGTTAGGTCGTAACCCGCTCGAGTTAAGTCGTGGACGACTTATGTCTTCAACTCTGATAAGTCGTGGACGACTTATGCCATCCGCTTCGATAGATCGTGGGCGACTCATGTCTTTGCCTTGATTAAGTCGTGGACGACTCATGCCATTTTTGTTAAGTCGGTCACGACTTAGACCTTCAATTTCCTTAAGTCGGTCACGACTTAGTACTTCGCATGCATCATCCTCCCCTGGTTGAGAGTAATTTGTCCTCGAATTTGCACTTTCCTCCTCCGCGACACACTCATCCCCATGATAAGGTACGAGATGCTTAACATTGAATACATCTGACGTGTACACATCCTCCGGCAGCCTCAACTTATAAGCGTTTTCATTGATCTGTTTCACAATCGTTACAGGACCAATTTTCCGAGCTTTAAGCTTATTGTATGCTCCCACTGGAAAACGATCTTTGGTTAGTACGGCATATACCAAATCACCTTCATTAAATTCAACACTCCTTCGCTTCAAGTCCGTAGTTCGTTTATACTTTTCATTTGATTTCTTCAATCGTTCCTGAACAGTTTGATGACATTCCGTCAGCCCTTCAACAAAATCAGCAGCCCTTTTAACTATCTTCTTTGATTGTGGTACTACCGTTAAATCCAACGGTCCCTTTGGTAAGCTTGAATATACTATCTGAAATGGACTGAAACCCGTACTACGGTTTACTGCATGATTATGAGCAAACTCTGCCTGGCATAACTTCACATCCCAACTCTTCAGATTATCTTGCACAAGACATCTCAACAAATTTCCCAACGATCTGTTCACAACCTCGGTCTGTCCATCCGTTTGCGGATGATAAGCGCTGCTAAAGTTCAACTTCGTTCCCACCATCTTCCACAAACTTAGCCAAAAATGACTTAGAAAACGAGTATCCCTATCCGACACAATAGACTTTGGTAATCCATGAAGTCGATATATCTCTTTGAAAAACAACTGAGCAACATGAACAGCATCCGCCGTCTTCTTACAAGCAATAAAATGTGCCATTTTCGAAAATCAGTCAACCACCACATAAATGGAATCGTTACCACGCTGTGTTCTTGGCAACCCCAACACAAAGTCCATACTCACATCAACCCATGGTTTAGTTGGTACATGTAACGGCATATATAAACCAGCATTAGTCGCAGTTCCTTTCGAAACCTGACAGATATGACATTGTTCCACAAACCTCTCCACCTCTTTCCTCATCGATGGCCAAAAGTAAGACTGTGAAATCAACTGTAATGTACGGTCTCTCCCAACATGTCCTTCTTCATGTAGCTCTTTTACAATCTTCATTCTCAAACTACAATCAGGTATGCACAATCGATTTCCTTTGAACAGGAAACCATCTACCATCAAAAACTCATCCGTCTCCCCATTCTTGACTTTATCAACAAACTTTGCCAAGTAAGGATCATTGACAAATAATTCTGGTAGCACATCAAATCCTATCACTTCGACCTTCATTGTAGTCAACACATGATTTCTTCTACTCAATGCATCCGCAACACGATTCGTCACTCCCGATTTGTGTTTCACAACAAACGTAAACTGTTGCAGATATGCAATCCATGATGCATGTCTCGTTGAAATCTTGTCTTGCCCTTGTAAATGTTTCAACGCCTCATGGTCAGTGTAAAGAACATACTCTTTCTGAAATAGATAATGTCTCCAGTGTTTAATAGCTTGCACAACAGCATAAAATTCCACATCATATGTACTGTATCTCATCTTCGCTCCTGATAACTTCTCACTGAAATATGCAATCGGACGTCCCCTCTGACTCAACACTCCTCCAATCCCAACCTTGGATGCATCAGTGTGTAGTTCAAATAACAACTGAAAATCTGGTAATACTAGAATCGGTGCAGACGTCAGCAACTCCTTTATCTTCCCAAAAGCATTCCCTGCTTCCACTGTCCATGCAAACTGTTTACCCTTCATACAATCTGTAACAGGTGCCATCACACTACTAAAGTGTGGAATGAACCTTCGATAGAATGAAGCCAACCCGTGAAAACTACGAACTTCCGTTATCGTCTTGGGCTGCGGCCAATCTCTAATTGCTTCGACTTTACTTTGGTCAACCTATATTCCTTCTTCTGATACAACATACCCCAAAAATAAAACACTTCTCGGCATAAAAACACACTTCTTTGTAGCAGCATAGAATTGTTCTTCACGAAGGATAATTAACACTTTCCTCAAATGTTGAACATGTTCCTCTGTACTAGCACTGTAGATCAGAATATCATCAAAGTAAACCACCACAAATTTCCCAATGTATGGCCTGAAAATTTGGTTCATCACCCTCATGAATGTACTCGGTGCATTCGATAGACCAAACGGCATTACCAGCCATTCATACAATCCTTCCCTCGTCTTGAATGATGTCTTCCATTCGTCCCCTGGTCTAATGCGAATCTGATGATAACCGCTCTTCAAGTCAATCTTAGAAAAGATTACGGACCCACTGATCTGATCCAATAAATCATCAAGCCTCGGCATCGGAAATCTGTATCTGACTGTGATCTTATTCAACGCTCTACTATCTGTGCACATCCTCCACGTTCCATCCTTTTTGGGTACCAATAGAGCTGGTACAGCACAAGGACTTAAACTCTCCTGCACACGCCCTTGTTCAAGCAATTCTTCCACTTGCCTCCTCAATTCTTCATGTTCCTTAGGACTCATTCGATAATGTGGTCTGTGTGGCAACACAGCACCTGGAACAAGATCTATCTGATGTTGTATATCCCTCAATGGTGGCAACTTCGTTGGTAACTCCTCTGGAAATACATCATCAAATTCTTTCAAAACTGGCTTCGCTTCTTCCGGAATTTCAACCTCTTCACTGCTCTCTCGCCCAATCAACAAAAACACTTCAGGCTCCTCCTCTACTTCCTTCACAAACTCCTTCAAAGATTACAAAGTTTTAAGCTCTTCAATCTCTTCTGACTTACTTTCTCCTTGTTGTCTCTTCTTTGGAACTAAGATAATCTTCGTGCCTTCAAACATAAAACTGTAGCTATTGGTCCGACCGTCATGCTGTACTGCTCGATCATACTGCCATGGTCTTACCAAAAGTAAGTGACAAACATCCATCTCTACTACATCACACCAGATCTCGTCTTTGTATTTCTTCCCAATAGAGAATGGAACATGAACTCGTCTATCCACTTTCACTTCTCCTCCTTTTCTCAACCATGCTAACTTATATGGATTCGGATGTTTCTCTGTCTTCAACTTCAACTTTGTCACAGCCTTGGTTGAAATGATATTGTCACAGCTTCCGGCGTCAATCACAAATTTACACACCTTCCCTAGTATAGTGCATGTCGACTGAAAGATATTACTCCTCAACCAACTAGCTTCTTCCTACTTTGGTGTCAAACACGATCTCCTCAGCATTAGATTACAACCTTCATCTCCTGACGCAATATCTTGTTCATCCTCCTCAACTGGATTAGAATATTCTCCATCACCATCCTCATCTTCAAGTTCAGCAATCATAGTTCGTTTCTTTGGCTTTGGACACTCGTTGCTTTTATGACGCAATTCCTGACAATTGTAACATTTGAAACCATTGTTAACCTTTGCCTTCTCAGCCTCCTTCACCACTGGTCTACTGATAGGTTTAGAAACATTAGAACTTCCACTAACACCCTTCACTTGATTGTTGGAATTAATAAACACACCACCTCCTCGTCTTCCCTGTTTCTCCCAAGCCAATGCTTTCTGATGTGCTTCCGGTACAGATCTAGGATCAAACATGTTAACCATATCCTGAATCTGCATTCGCAACCCCCCAATGAATCTATATGTCAGTTGCTCTTCTGTTTCCATGATATCATTCCTCGCAATAAGTTGATAAAATTCGTCAGCATAGTCATTCACAGTCTTTGTGCCCTGCCTCAAGTTCTGCAAACGTTGATACATCAGAGATTGATAATTGTAAGGTAAGAACGTTGCTTTCATCAATTTCCTCATCTTCTCCCAAGATTCAACTTTTGACTTCCCCATCCGTTCACGTGTAAGTTTGGTTTGCTGCCACCATGCCAAAGCTCTACCCCTCAACCTTGTAGCAACCAACTTCACTCTACGATGTTATGGAACTTCTTTGAAGTCAAAAATCTCTTCAACATTAGCCACCCAATCTAGAAACTCCTCCGCTTGCATACCACCTATGAACTCAGGAATTTCAGTCTTCATCCCCGACTCCCACTTGTCATCATACTCAGAGTGATTTCTTCCTTGTCCTCGTCCTTGTATACTACCACCATCATACTCCTCTTCAAAATCAGATGTATATCATTGTCTATCTCGTCCACCCACATCTCTACTACCTTTACTTCTTCCACCAACATCCCTTCTATCTACATTCCTCCGTTCACGATCATTCACGTTCCTCCCACGCCTTTGATCATCATCAACACTTCTGTCTCGATTGGAATGTGGCGAGACTCTACTTCCCCCATGATTAGATTCAGGTGAAACCCTTCTTCGATTTTGATTCATCTCTAACATCGTCTTCTCTAACCGACCAATTCCTTCGTTAAGCTTTTCACTAAAATTTTCATTGATTCTTTGCTCCATCTCATCAGCTTCTTCTCTTCGATACAATGCTTCAACGTTTTGATGTCGATTAGCTCTTCTTGGCGGCATGCTTAAAAACTTCACAAACACTTCAATTCTCGGTCAATGATGTACATGGCCTTCACTTGCTTATCTCGGCCGAAGTTCTTCACACTTCAAATTCAAACACCTTTCGAACTATGATCCAAAATGAAATGGATCGAAATCTTCACACGTGTTGCAAATTGTGATGAACACGATAAACAACCAAACTCCCAAACAAGATAGATCCGTCCTTCAAACTTCAATACAAAGTCGAACAACTTCCCTTCTTGCTCTCGGCCGTGATTAATAACCTCAAATCTTCACTTCGATTCAAACTTCTTCAAGATGATTGGCTCCAAGACTCGATTTAGCTATGATTGGCTAAACACGCTCCGATACCAAAACTGACGCAGCGGATTACACAAAACAATGTAGATCGTTGAAAGTAGCAATCGGTGGATTGGTGAATACTGAAATGCCGAAATTCGTTGATCCGAAGATGCCGAATTCTAGCTATCCCGAACACGTTGATCGCGCACGATACCGGGTTCAAAGATCTGTGATTCTTCACACGTTGATCTAGCGCACTAGATTCCGTGAATCGGCTTCTACAGTCGTTGAATCGAGCGCACTCGATTAACCGAAAGAGGAGATAGGAGATTACACTCGACTACCAATTTGGTGAAAGCACAAAGCTAACAAAATAAGAGTTTTATTTCAAATCAACTTAACTATTACAAATGGCACCGCTGGCCTATTTATAGAAGTTACGACTCACGCAAAACAAAAATGTACAACACTTAAGTCGGCACCGACTCATAGCCTACGACTTACGACTCAACAGTTCCGACTCAACAACAGCTCCGACTCAACAAGGTCGTTAACGACTTAACAAATCAACAAACCTTATTTACAAAGTACACGACTCACGACTCACGACTTATAAAGGACGACTTAAAGAAACTCAGACATCCTCGACATATGACTTAAGAAAAATACATATATTACCAAGTCACGACATACGACTCAAAACCTGACGATTAATCAATGTTCACGAGTTAACATTGCCACGACTTAAAGATTCAGCGACTCAAGAGGCGGTAGCTGCATTACTTCATGCAACTTAAGCTTGGACGACTTAGGAGATAAAACTTCAACGACTTAACCCAGCATCCGACTTAAAGAATCCAGACGACTTAACTAAGTCGTAGGTTGGTAACGACTTATCACCTGTTCCGTTAAGTCGTACACTACCCAAAACACTTCCCTTAAGTCGTTGCCGACTTAAGCCTTGCGCATTTTCAACTTGTGTTGCTCCTTCTGTAGTGTTAGGTCGTAACCCGCTCGAGTTAAGTCGTGGACGCCTTATGTCTTCAACTCCGATAAGTCGTGGACGACTTATGCCATCCGCTTCGATAGATCGTGGGCGACTCATGTCTTTGCCTTGATTAAGTCGTGGACGATTCATGCCATTTTTGTTAAGTCGGTCACGACTTAGACCTTCAATTTCCTTAAGTCGGTCACGACTTAGTACTTGGCCTGCATCATTTTCTCAAGCTCTTAGGATTTTGAAATGAAGAATGAGGTTAGTAAAATGAAAAACATGAAGATAAAGGGGTGTACATAGGCTTAGGATTTTATTACAAAATATATAAGTGTTTATATTAAAATATATGTATGCATGCACACCATACTCCCTCCTTTCCCTCCAAAACCGTTCACACTACCTTCCCCCGTGCTTTCCACTATTCAACCATGTCATGTGTACTTATGTTGAAAAAGAAGCACTTTATACTTATATATACATATATTTTCCCTTTTTAGATATCTTCTTTTATTATATATATATATACACACACTTAAGAAAAACATGTACATGAATATATGTGTACATGTACACATGTTTAAAGGGTTTGTAATGTGTGCGTATGTATTTAACATAGTGTTATAACCTTTAAAACAACTTTTAACCAATGAAAAATCGATATTTCGGAAAATAACTTCCTGTCACATTTTCTATTTCTATATGAGCTATATATATTGGTAAACAAATTTTGAAAAGATTTTATCATCATTAATAGTATTTAAAATAGTTTTATTTATTAATAAAAATCCATTTATTAATTATTTAAAATATAATTAAATATTCATTTAAATATCGATTAACTGGTAGTTACAGATGCGCTACTAGATCTTTAACTTATCAAAAGGTCAAAGCTGAGCAGAAGAAGCTACATAGGCTATTAATTCTTCTAGAAGTTCCATAGTGGAAGTGGAAATATATATATATATATATCAATGGACTTTATTGATGACTTACGTAGAAATGGAAGAGAAAATGAGAGCATTTGGGTCATCGTTGATCAATTGACCCAGAGTGCTCCTTTCATTCTTGTAAAAAGGAAGTGGACAATAGTGACTTTAGCTATCTTATACGTTAAGGAAGTACTCAGATTACATGGGAATCCAATCAGCATAGTTTGGGACTGAGATCCACTTTTCATCAGCAAGTTCTGGAGAAGTCTTCGAGATGCTTTAGGGAAAAATTGAGCCTTAGCACTGTATATCACCCATAGACGGACAAACAAACTAAGAAGGAGAATAAAGTATAAAGGACTTATTGAGGGATTGTACTTTGGATTTTGATGTAGCATGGGAAGAACATTTACCACCGGTGGAGTTACCTATAATAACTATTAGGTGAGCATAGGCATGGCACTATTCGAAGCCTTGTACGGACGACCATGCAAATCCCCTTCTTGGTGGTAAGAGGCGACTGATAGAATTATACTTGGACTTGAAATGATTAGATACACTTCTAAAAAGAAAGATTTGATACATAAAAGAATGAAGGCTACTCAGGATAAACATAAATCTTATGCTTATATAAGGAGTACACCATTAGGGTTTGTAGTAGACGACATGGTGTTGTGAAGGTATTGCCACTTAAGCACGTTATTAGATTTGGTTAATCGGGAAAGTTAGCACCTCGGTTTATTGGGCGTTTTTCGATATTAGAAAGAGTGGCGGAAATTAGCCTATAGAACCAAGCTTCCAGAAAAGGTGCAAGGGTTCACAATGTCTTTCATGTGTCACATCTACGAAAGTATGTTCATTTTCAATGATCGGTAGTGGAGCTGGACCAACCAAGAAAATATAGAAGTGGAATTGAAGTCTGTTACGCCCAGTGGGCCTACACATATAGCAGAGCATGGAGTTAAAAGGCTTTGGAAAAGGGTAAAATTGGTCCAAGTGAAACGGGGAGCAGATCCAGCAAAGAGTATTGGAAGCCTTAGGAGAGAATTTGTGCTGCCCATCTAGAGCTCTTCTCTGGTAAGTTTCTATTTAGGTTAGTATGATTACTTGAATGCATAAAATTTAGCTTCGTATATAACATAGATATTGGTAGGTGTTTGTAACGACCTGCAAATTTATCAATTTGATAAATTATATTTATTTTTAAATATTCAAATAATAACTTTTTTAAAAAAACATAGATTATGATGTTTTGAATAATAATGATGGCAATCTTAAGTATTTACAAAAATATAAATTTTGAAGGAATATCGATAAAATGGTCGAAAGTTGTTGTATCAATAAACAACTCTATAATTATAAGAATCCACGCATGGAGCTAGATATATACACTTATTTATCCATTTAAATAAGAATATGAAATAAAAAAAATATTTTATTTTTGGAAATAAAATGTATTTATGACATCATCAATAATGGCATCATATTTAATAAATAATTAATGAATTTAAATTAAGATTTAATGATTTAATAATTATTATAACTATTCAAAAAATTAATTTTAAATGATAATAATTCATTTTAATTAGTTATGAAGTGATGATAAATCATTTGTAATAGTTTTATAAAGATGTATATTTGACTTAAAATAATAAGAAAAATTGATATCGCTTTATCGATATAACAGCACTTTTTGTAAACAATTGTTTAATATTAATTTATATGGTTTTATAAATCAAATGTGATTATTTTAATTGGTTAAAAATGATATGAAATTAGTTTTCAATTTTTTTTACATTTGTATGTAATTTAATTAATAAGTGAAAATGTGACTGGGAATCGGTTTTCAGATTTTCAACGGTTTAGCAAACGAAAGTTGTTCAAAGTTGTTGCAATAATATTTATATGTCTTATGCATAGATATAACATACACATACACACCCTAACATATACATATACTAATATATATATATATACACACATAACACATATATACATTTATATATACATATATCATAAAAAATACCTAATTTATTTTAGAAAACTTCATCCTTAAGCTATGCAAAGTCAACGCACATTCCATGAAGTGAAGTGAAATGGGGAGGGGGATGTATGATGATGGGAAAGGAGAGTTGTAGGTTGAGGGTAGAAAAGGAAATGCACATTGAGATATTTTTCACACATTTTTACCTATAAATACAAGGCCTTGGCTCTCTCATTTCATTCATCCATTCACTTCTTCTTCCTCCTTCTTCTTAAAGCTCTTAGAGCTCTTCTTTAATGGCTTTCATGCCTTGAAAAAATATTTGCAAAGTTATGGCAAAATAAATTAAAATATGTACATACATACATACATACATACATACATACACACACACACACACCCCCCATGTCATTCCACTTCAAAACCAAGGCAAATCACTCCACATCTCTAATCAAAGCTCACAGCCACACCCATATCCATGCTTGGCCAAGCCCACCTCCATTTGCAATCATAGGTCGTGCTTATCCGTTTGATTCCATCGTAGCGAAGCTATAGCGAATTTTCGTAAAGTTAGAAACCAATAAAGGTGAGAAACTCTATTTATATTATGATATTTTAAATGACATATATGTTTGACTATGCTTGGTTGTGATGATGGTGAACCATGTTTGGATATGATAATATGTTTGTTTGGATGTGTAAACAATTCATGTTTAATACACGTCGAATATCACAAAGGAAATCACTTTCCATTAATAAATGAAATAGCATTTATGAGATTGTTAAACCTCTTTAAAATGGTTTAAATAGATTTAGAAAATTTTTTTATACATTTAAAATTGTTTCGACAAATTTTAGAAAAGAATATGAAAACTGTGTTAAAATAGGCGCGTCGCATAACGGCAGTTCGCGATATCGCACCGTAAAAGTTCAAATCCATCTATAGGATGAAATCTCAGTCGGAATTCTTTGGAAAAAGAATTTTTTGAACTCTTATAATCATAGTTTTCAAACAAAGAAAATGATCAAGATTTCAATTAGCAGATTTTGAAATATGAGCAAATCAAGTTTTCAAAATAATCGCGCTTTGGAAGTTCGGAAACCAAAGCGATAATTTTTTTTAAAATGGATATTTTTAATACTTTAAAATATGGAATAAATTCTATAAATGTATTAAAATATTTTAAAAGATATTTGAGTTATAAAAATGGATTTCTAAATGATAGAAAAGTTGTTTTGATCAACTAAGCCTTAAAAGCACTATTCGCGGCACTTTTATAGCGGTTTTTAATAACTTTTGAAATATAAAATTAATCTTAGTTATTCTTTCCCAAATCTATTATAACTGTTTTCACATAAATAATTAAGTAATTTAAAGATGATTTGGAGGTTTTATAATTATTTTAAAGGAGTTTAAATAAATGGTTAAAAGAAAATTTGTTATAAATAAATTATTTAATCTTGGCTCTAAAAGCCGATGAGTAGTCTGGATTTTTCTATTCATAAGATCTGGACATGGAGTGCTTAAACTAAAATGATGTTCAGGAGCAACCAGTGCCCTCGCTCATCTGTCCTCTTTCCTTGGCGAGGAATATATAAGGTCGAAATTTCAAAAACGAGGCGAATATAAAATATTCAAATTTACAAATTTAATACAACTTGGATTGTGTAGAAATAGTCTTCTTATACTTGGTATTAAATTCCAAGGAGGAAATACGTACTATCCATTTGAATTTAAAAGGTGATTCCACCGTTATTCAACGGATAGTAAAGGTTGAATACGGAAATGGATATTGAGTAGAATTAGTATAATCTCTATTGACCTCTTTTACTCAATAAAGTTTTATAATGTGATTTATGAGAGAGATTTTGATTTGGTATTTCCAAATTTAGAGAGAGGTTTAATTAGTCCGTATATATTTAAAAGGAATATGATTTAAAGATTTATATCTCTAAAAGAGATATTTTATTTGATAAAAGATATTGATAAATGAAATGATAATCACCCTCAAACTTAACATCATTTATCGATGATTGGTTCGAAGGAACCAGGATCAGATTTGGGTGATTCCTATCCAAAAACCACTTCGAACCAATATAAGAATTCGAAGTGAAGACATGGAATGATAATAAATTAGAAGATGGAATGAAGGTCTACTTGTCACTGACCCTGGGAGGAAATTTCCCATATCATATATATACGGCTGTAGTATCTTCATTTGATCTTCGATGCAAGGGTTGCTCACTACTAATCCTAAGGGTGATTCTCGATAGGATGTAGTAAGAGAGTTACTTTGGTTTGTCTTGTTCCTGGATAACTTATATGGATAAATGTCTAACATTGCATTTCTAAATTGCAAGTACATTGATTTTTACAAATATACATCTGTTTGGTGGTGTTGGAGGTAACTTTTCTATACTTAACACCCTTCTCTGAGACGTACGAGCTCAGAGGTTGTACATTTGTGGAAATCAATAGTGTGTGATGAAATTGGCAATGTAGCATGCAAGTGAAATGTGTGCTATGAGAAAGATAATAGTTACCTTGAGTCTCATCACTAGAGAATGACAAAAACAAGGTAGATGTGATTGGGCTATGTGGGTCACACCTATTAGGATATGGTCATCACCTTTCTAGATTACCTTACATATATCGGGTATGTTGTGTATGCTATGAGAGCTCTTGAATAGGTCAGGAATGATTAGGGTGATGTCATATTCGGTACTATCTACGGTAAAGGTAGGCCAGCTCTATGTTGGTAAAGGACCATCTGTTGGTGCCTCGATGCATTTTTCTAGAGATGTACTGTCGGAAGGTAGTCTTTTACCATGTCATTGTATGGAATTCATTTTCCAATACGAGCCTTTATGGTTTTAATGGTAGAACATAGTCTGTTGGAATTTAATAATGTAACAAATTCGGCTAAGATTATATATATTTATTTGAAAGAGTTTTCAAAGAATGTCATTAATGATAATATCCCTGATTTTGTGTAGCAAATGTATTAGTTATCATAAGGTAAAAACCCATTCTGTGTTTGTGTGTGGTGTGGTCTTATGAGATGCCCTTTATTTTTCAATACCCGTATTTTTGAGTTTCTCACACTAGTCCCATGACTGGCCCAGAGTTTATTTTTTTCCCTTAAACTCTAGGTGCCCTATTTTTTCGGGCAACCAAGTAGTTAGGTTTAACTTGGAGCATTATGTTGGACTTGAAGTCTGGAGCTGAATATGTTCCTGTAGATTGTTCTCCATTTCCATTTCTGTTGCATTAGTTTACCGACTGTATTCAGAATTTATAAGGAAAGAGATTTATAACTATTATCCGACCTTTTGGCCAGGCTATATTCAGATTGATTGGACAAATTAGACTAGACGATTATTGAGGAAGACAACATGGAGAGATGATTATTAGACTCAGAAATCAAGCGCAGGTAATGATATGAAGCGACGATTAACTGAGACCAAAAGATAGATCTCCAGAATATTCCAAGTATGGAATAATGCCATCCCTAGGCGCGAGATCGGTTCCTATGCCTTTCCCTAGGGGATCGATACCCATCCTCGATTTCTGTCCCAAACTAGGTGAGATCGATATAGTGTGACAAGGAATGCCTCATAAGGCTACATTTCAAGTTTCAAGTCGTTTAGAGTTGTATGCTTAAGTTATGGGCAAACTACTTCACCTATAAAAAGGGATCCGTATAAAAGGGACCGGTCATATTCAGCTTTCACTACATATTGCAATAATGGTCGGTCAATAAATCAAAATATACATATTCTATCAACATGAAACTTAGAGTATAATCACATTACAACATGGGGAACACCGCACCACAATTAGAGGAGATTTGAGGAATCATATCCCTCTAGAGAGATCGGTTGAAATCAGAATGCATGCAACACAACTTCATGGAAAATGTGATATCTTACAAACGGTAAGTCGTAATAACACAAAATTTGGAGGGCAAGTAGCTAACATCATAGGGAACCTACTAGAGGGATCGCACCCCATTTGGAAACCAAAATAGGGGTTGGGATGAGCCTTATTGTGCGCCCCAATGGGCCTCAAAATTCTTGTGTACATCATCTTGGCCTGGAGGTTCTTCTACCGAAATTTCAGCCCGATCCGTGCACGTATTCCCCTATAAATACAGCATGCATGGCGTCAGAAAAGGGATCCTTCTTTCTGTGGCCAAGGGTCTTCCATTTTTATTCTTCATTCTTGTATTAATGGATCTCAGCTGATCTAAACATTCTTGTAATCATAATCAAGTGCAAGGTCAATAAAAATATGAAGTAGACGTAGGCCAAGATTGCCGAACCACTATAAAAATCTGTGTGTTCAATTATGATTTTTGCTCTATTTTAATTTCATTCATCATTTAATCTCTACTAGATTCAATTGGGTGTTGATGCCCATTTTTGGCATCAACATTTTGGTGCTTTCACTGAGAATTGAATTCTCGGCTTGATTGGATATCATCATCTACTTGTGGATTTTTGTATTCACGAGATATATCCAACTTTCTATCAACAAACTTCCTACTGTACTCAGATTTGAAGGAAATCTAAAGGAAGCTGGTAGCCATGCTTAGAGGAATTAAATCAACTTCCCACGAAGTTGAAGGAAATGATGATGCTAATGTTCTTATTTGGAGTTGTTCATGTTTATTTGGATGGGATCAGATTCACTCATGTATGCAAGTTTTTTGGATTAGATGCTTGCAATCAAATTAGCGGAGCCAAAAAATAGTTAAGTCCTCATAAGGAAAGGGATCGTACCCGATCCCTCCCCTATATAGTCACGCCTTGTCAAGTTTCAGAGCAACAACTGAACCCTCTAGCCGATCCCTCCATACTCCATCCCATCCATGACCGATCCTTACATATCTGATCCCTCCATACCTACTACCGATCCCTTACCAAGGCAATCCTGCTGACCCCTATTCTACCGATCCCTTACCAAGATCCAACCGACCCCTATTCCACCGATCCCTATACCATCGATCCTTTTGGTGCATAATTTAAAGGGATCGACCTACAAATAAAAATAAAGCATCGCTTGTGAAATAAAAAAATATGGGTTGGGTACGATCCATTTTAAAAAAAATATGGATCGGCTACAACCTTGGATCACTTCTATAACAAAGTGAATCAATGCTTATGGAAGGAGGATGCGAGACTAATATTGACAGGAAACAATGCATGCCCAATGGTCGGAGGGGTTCAAAACAAGAATAACGATGATTCCCTAAATGAGGACTCAAATTCTAGTAGATAACCTAAAGTCCTAAAATTCGACTCATATACTCCTTCGAACGAGTCAATCAAAAACATCTACATGGAGACTCATGATTCGAAGCAGTACTGGAAACCAGCCTCAAGAGAGTCCATCGAAACGCAGAAGAAATCCAGAAAATGTTGTATATTTCAAGATACATACAGTCATAACACCAACGATTGCAGACACCTCCGAGATGTGATCCGAGAGCTGATCCAGAAAGGAAATATTTGACAATATGTGCAAGTCCCGCGGAATGGCAGGCAGGGAACATCTGATGCCTATCAATAAAGAACTTTGATTATCAATTGGACCACCTAGGGTCGACTTTTAGCTGAAGAGGGCTAGGGCAAAATGGAATAGCGAGCATACTATGCCTCTTCACTTATAAACAAGATTTATTTCTATTTCAATTATGTTGTGACCTACAACCAATTTGAATTAAACTACTTGCGAATGATGCAAGTGACCAAGTATCCAGAGTTAGGCACCACCTGACCTCCGTGGACCATGATCGGACCTTTGGAGTATCAACATGATGAACGTAATTCGACTGCTCATCAACTACCATATGCCACTGACTCGGTGGCAAGAACTTGAAATAGAAAGTGGGTGTGACTCGACCATCCACATCTTATTTTGTGCTTTAATCCTGATAGGACATTAATGCCTTGCTCAGAGTTCGGTAGGGACAAACTTCAATGTAATGGGACACGACTGGTCGTCCACTCATCAACCTCCACACTTGACTTGGAGACCAAAGAAAGACTTGGAGCGGATGTGACCCAATCATCCACTCCCCGGCTCATACTTGAAGTTCTCCAAAATACATATGCCTCTCCCGAAGCTCAGCGATGCCGGGATCCAACTAAAGTGGACAAGATTTGATCATTTACACATCGAATCCTGCCCTGGGCACGTGGGGTAGTTTGAAAGCTCGACTTAAAGTAGGCATGACTAACTGCCTACTCATCAACCACCAGCCGCAACACGTAGACACGACTGCAGCTTGAGGTGGATGTGACTTGATCATCCACCCAACAACTCTCTCCCCCGACTTGCTGGGAGGAGTACTAAGCAAATTGGACGAGACCTGACGGTCCAACATAGGCATAGATGTGATCTAGCTATCCATCACTTACTTCCTTCCTTAAACAATCACCAAGTGGACGTGAATTGACTGTCCATTTGTCAAGTTTTGTCCGTGATGCTGGGGACAGAATTCCATTCCATGGATGAACGTGGTTCGACCGTTCATTCGACAACTCTTTTCTCGACTTGACAACTGGAGCATAAATCAAAAATGGGTGTGATTGACTACCCATTGACTAACGCTGGTCCTCAGAGTGCGGACCGGAGTATAAACACCAAAAGGATGGATGCGGTATGACCATTCATCGATCAACTCTGGTCCCTAGAGCGCAGACTAGAGTATAAACACCACATGGGTGTGACTGACCACCCATCGACCAACTCTGGTCCCCAAAGCGTGGACTGGAGTATAAACACTTGGTAGGTGTGACTGACCACCCATCGACACATTCTGGTCCATAAAGCGCGGACTGGAGTATAAACACCAGATGGGTGTGACTGACCACCTGTTGAAAAACTCTGGTCCCTAGAGCGCGAACTAAAGTATAAACGCCAAATGGATGTAACTAACCACCCATCAGCCAACTCTAGTTCCAAGAGCGTGAACTAGAGTATAAACTCTAAACAGGCGCGATCCGACCACCTGTCAATAAACATAGTTCCCCAAGAATGGGCCAGAGTGTAGGAAACAAAATCGGATGCGACTCGACCATCCGGTATAAAGCAGATGCAACATGATCGTTCATTTTCCAACTCCAATCTATGCCATAACAAATGGATTATAAACTTACCAAGTGGACACGATTCGCCATTTGCTCACTATTTCTCACTCTCGGTTCGACGGAGGAAGCATGTTTTGACTGGACGTGGTTCGATCGTCCATCGATAACTCTAGCTCCCAAGTGCGAGTTGAAGTATAAACACCTAATGGGCACGACAAACTACCCATTGAAAAACTCTGGTCCCTAGAGTATAGACAAGCGTAGTGATGAAAATTGAACACGGTTCGACCGTTCATCCAATAACTCTTGCCTATGATACGATGGGCTGAGTATAAAACACAGGACAGATTTGACTCGACCATCCGCTAATCAACTCCTCCCCACGATACAATGGGAGAAACTTGTAATTAAAGTGGTCGTGATACGATCGACCACTCATCAACTTTTGCCCTACCTGGAGGCAAAGGAATTGACCAAGGAAAATGCGGTTCGACCATTTTCTGTTATAACCCTAAATCTCCAGAGCATGGATTGGAGTATAGACATCAAATGGGTGTGATTAATCACCTAACAATTAACTTCGATCCCTAGAGTGTGAAGCATAAGTAAACAAATGAATGTGATCGACCATTCATTAGCCAACCTGGCCTGAACTCGATAGGAAGAGTATAAACATACTATGGATGAGGTTCGACCATCCACGAACTAACTCTGCTGACCCGAAACTGGGAGTAGGCATACAAACCACTAAAAGTTGAATACGACAGCTTACAATAGCTCTATCTTGGTGTTCTTTATGACTTAAGGCAAGGACCGCAAGGATGCCTTAACACAAAACCAATCAGAAGGATGTCTGAAGTTATGAGCGACTGGCAATATCGTACCACCGGATCGATGGGCAATATTGATCCAGACTTTTTATATCATACCATCTGATTGACAAGCAATGTGATCCAAGCTTTCTATATCGTGTCATTGGGTCGACGTCAATATCGATCCACACCAAACACAAACGGATGTGACACAAACATCCTTCGAATAAATTAGATCACCAGAGTGTGGATAGGGGAATAAATCACGAATGAGTGTGATTTGACCATTCATTCTCCAACACCCTCCTTCGATCCATCAGGAGAAGTATGAAACTGGATGAACATGAGCCGACTACACCGGAGCCAACTTTGTCGCTAGATCTGATGGGAGAATATAAATCAAAATAGACATGACTAACCATGCAGCACCGAATGAATGCGATGCAACTGTTCATTCGCTGACTCTTACCATGATCCAACTAGAAGAGCAATACGAAACGGAAATGACTTGACTGTCTGCATACTGATCCTTGCCCTTGGTTCAATAGAGGGAGCGTCAATCACAAATTAGATATGACATAACCATCTGTTCCTCGGTCCTGCCCAGAGTATGGCGACATCCGCACCAAAAATCAATGTGATTGACCATCCAGTACCCAGTTCATACCCGAAATCTGACGAAGCATCAAAGTATTCCCTTAGAAGGCAGAACCAGAAAACAATCCAGGGTAGGCATGACTCAGCCTTCCATCGATTAACTCGGTCTCACAATTTGATTGGAAAGAATATAAAACTAAAGCTGACATGACATGTCTTCCCACTTATCGATGTATGCCCTAGACTTGAGGGCACAAACGAGAAATAAGGTGACTGTGAACCGACCATTCATCAGGCAACTCTAAGTCTTCGAAGCTTAGGCGAAAGTATAAACACGACTAGGACAAGACTCGACCGTCCATGCAATATGTCTATCAACCTAAGACTGGGGGCAACAGTGTGATCATCCAAAAGATGACTATCATAGCTCAATATAGTAACTCATGTCTAGTGTTTATAACGACTAGAGGCTACGACCGAAAGGATGCCTAGAGATAGAATCATCGGATCGATACCCAGACTCATAGGCAAGTGACAATCATTCCAACCTAAACGACGAGCAACAAATCAAGAGTACATTTAATGGCAAGCGCGTTACGTGAATACACAAGCAAATCCAAACTCAAAGAAAGAGCAAGTTATGCAGTTGCGTGCAACACGAGCTGAACCCTACTCGACGTTTGATTCAACATGCTTCTAAGCATGATCTTCGGCCATTTGCAGATAATCACCCAAAGCATCTAGAGCCCTTCACTATCGGACTCATCAGCTCATGACGAGATCCGGAAGTTCGACCAAAACAACCATTATCACATGCCGTCTTGACTGGTTTTCATGCCAATGACTATGCATTAGAGAAATGCTCGAACATGCGGATCGGCATCCAATCCAAGGCTGCACATGCTGAGCTAATGATCGACATCACGGTCAGTCACGATGACTCCTCACGGGGTCCTAAAGATCGGATCATAGCTAAGCCCAATGGTGATGAAGGAGATTGCTGGCTTTCTTCGAGTGAATCTTAATATGTTCGCTTGGACCCATTCTGACATGTGTGGGACCTCATTGACTATCATGAGCCATGCATTGAATATTGACCCGAGGCAAGTCTCGGTGAAACATAAGTGACACAGCATAAATCCGGAAAGATCTGTTGCACTTAAAAAGGTGGTGGATAAACTAAAAAGCAACGGGCTTATCCGTGATGCCCTCTACCCAAAATAGGTATCCAATCCTGTAATTATGAGATGGAAAGTAGCGGATATGTGTTGATTATTCAGACCTAAACAAGGTGAACCCGAAGGATAACTTTCCACTTTCAAAGATCGGCCAGCTGGTAGACTCAACCGCAAGACATGAACTGCTTTCATTCATGGATGGGTACTCCAGATCTAAACAGTCCCGATGCACATCCCCGACCTAGAACACACCAACTTCATTATTGACCTAGGGCTATATTGCTACGTTGTAATGCCATTCGGATTCGGACTGAAGGACGCTGGTGCTACTTACTAAAGGTTGGTCTATCATATGTTCAAAGACAAGATCAGGTGATCAATGGAGGTATATGTGGATAATATGCTTGTGAAGTCATGGAAATCAAACAACCACATCAATGACTTGGTAGAGATATTCAGTTTTATCTGAAAATATGGAATGAAATTCAATCCCTTGAAATGCTCTTTCAATGTTGCATCAGGGAAGTTCCTGGGTTTAATGTTCAACTCTCGAGGAATTGAAGCCAATCCTAAGAAGATTCAGGAAATTAGATACATCTTGGTACCGACGAAAATCAAGTAGGCATAGAGCCTAAATGGGAAGGTCATCGCCCTAAGTCGATTCATCTCCAGGGCCCCAACAAGTGTACTTTCTTCTTCGACCTAATCAAGAGATGGAAAAGAAACTTTGAATGGACGCAGGACTGCGTTGATGCATTTCAAGCTCTGGTAGATCACTTAGACAGACCTCTCATCCTATCCAAGCTGCCAGATCACAGAGATTTATACATTTATTTAGCCATGTTGGTACACGCCGTAAGCATTGTAATGCTATGTAAAGAGAATCAGATCCAATGACCGGTATATAGTGTAGGCAAGCGATTGACAAGTACTAAGAGAAAACTACCCAAAGCTACAAAAGGTCTCATAATGCATGTTGATTTCATCATGAAAGGTCCGCTCTTAATTTTAGGCTTACCCCACCAACTAGCCATTATGATAGGTCATACAACGACCTAAGATGTCTTAAAGACTACTCAAGTGAAACATTGAATTAAGCCAATTTAACATCACTTATCTCCTTTGGAGAGCTATCCAGGGACAGACATTGGCGAACTTCATAGTTGAATTCACTGTGCCAGACGACTCTTTGAAAAGCAGTGGAGAACCGACCAACTGATGGAAAATGTACATGGATGAAGCATCCAACGATCAATGTTCTGGCGCCAGAGTCATGTTAGTGATTCTTAAGGAATGATCGATCTGCTACGCCTTGAAACTCGACTTCTCTACGACAAGTAACAAAGCCAAATATGATGCTCTGATTACTAGGCTCAAACTTTCCAAAGAACTAGGAGTGAAAACTTTATAATTCTTTTGTGATTCCCGGTTACTAGTATACCAAGTCAGAGGAGATTATCAGGCTAGAGCACAACAACTTGCTCCTTATCTCAGCCGAGTCCAAGAGCTATTGGTAGACTTCTAGTATTACACCATTACACACACCCCCAAAGAACAAAATGAGAAAGCCAACTCACTGGCCATGCTGGCCGGTTCTGGGGATGCACAATAAATGGGCTTGGTCTCGGTTGAAGTACTAAATGCTCTGAGCACCGATTAGATCGAGATCGACCAAATCTTGGAGATGGAGCTGGATAAGGAGTCATGGATGACTCATATGGAAGACTATCTACAATGGGGAAGCCTTCTCATAGAGGAATGAAAAACAATGGATCCTCCGCAAAACTTCATGCTATGTCATCCGAGAAAGAATCATGTACAGGAAGGGTCTACCCGTTACCCTGCTTCGGTGAATCGCCCATGACAAAATCAAACGAATATTGAGAGAACACCTACACTCAAAGTCATTTTTAAAGAAATACCATTCCTCTTGCCATCAATATCCAAGCACAACCTTGCCTTCAATTGATCGAAACCACCCCTCGTTCTATCTCCTAGGTGATCAAATGCAACAGGCCACATTTAACCTCAAGGCCGACCCATATGATTCAAACCCATAATCGATCATCATTAACGATCTCTTTAACATCAATTTCTCCAATCCCTTCATCCTATATCCACAAAGATTTGGAGCGAGAAGGATTGGTGGACAAAACATTGCAAATGATTAACTTGCATTCCACCATATTGACAATGATCCGTGAGTGTATGAACACATCCAGGAGCCAACAACAAAAACATGTACCTGAATATGCACGTGCACGTCCTGAAAATTTGATTTCTTGAAATCGACGGAAAATGGATTCTCACATGGGGAAATTAGAGAAAAATTAGATCAGATAACCAAGGCATACTAACTCGACTAATAAGCTCAATGGAAATGAGTGAAGACGATTACCGATGGATTCTACTCCAGAACATACATCGTTTTATAATGACCAAGCGTCACTATGAATAGAGAGAGATTCGACTCTCCTTAAAGCAGTTCAATAGCAACGGAAGGATAACGACCATTCGATACACTGAGTGGAATCCTCTCCGACGACCCTAACTTGACATCAATTCAAAGCATGTCATGTATGCAACAAGACATACTTTGGGGGGCAAATGTTATCCGACCTTTTGGCCAGGCTATATTCAGACTGACTTGATAAGTTAGACTGGACGATCATTGAGGAAGAGCATAGAGAGATGATTATTAGACTCTGAAATCAAGCGCAGGCAATGATATGAAGCGAAGATCAACTGAAACCAAGAGATAGACTCTCCAGAATATTCTAAGTATGGAATAATGCCTCCCCTAGACGGGGAATATGTGCCCATCCCTTTTCCTAGAGGATCAATACCTATACTCAATTTCGGTCCAAAACTAGGTGAGATCGATATAAAGTGACAAGGAAGGCCCTATAAGGCTACATTTCAATTTTCAAATCATTTAGAGTTCGTATGCTTAAGTTATGGGCAAATTACTTCACCTATAAAAAGGGATCAGTATAAAAGGGATCATATAAAAGGAGTTGGTATAAAAGGGATCAGCCATATTCATCTTTCACTACATATTGCAACAATGATCGATCAATAAATAAAAATCTACAGATGCTATCAACATGAAACTTGGAGTATAAGCACATGACCACATTGGGAACACAACACCCCAATCAGAGGAGATTGGAGGGATCGGCCCCTATCCCTCTAGAGGGATCGGTTGAAATCAGAATGCATGCAATACAACTTCACGGAAAATGCGATATCTCACAAACGGTAAGTCGGAATGACACAAAATTTGGAGGGAAAGTATCTAAAATCATAGGAAACCCACTAGAGGAATAGCACCCCATTTGGAAACCAAAATAGGGGTCTGGGTCGACCCCTATTGTGGGCCCCAATAGGCCTCAAAACTCTTGTGTGCTATTGTCTTGGCATGGAGGTTCTTCTTTCGAAATTTTAGCCCGATCCATGTATGTCTTCCCCTATAATACAGCAAGCATGGCGTCAGAAAGCGGATCCTTCTTTCTATGGCCAAGGGTATTCCATGTTTATTCTTCATTCTTGTATCAATGGATCCCAGTTGATCCAAACATTCTTGTAATCATAATCAAGTGCAAGATCAATAAAAATATGAAGTGGACGTAGGCCAAGATAGTCGAACCACTATAAAAATCTATGTGTTCATTTATGATTTTCGCTCTGTTTTAATTTCATTCTTCATTTAATCTCTACTAGATTCTATTGGGTGTTGATGCCCATTTTTAGGGTCAACAATAATCGTCCAGGCTGATTTATACGATAGACTCTGATAAATATATTTAAAATTTCCGCCATAAAGATCATATATATTAAAATAATATAAGTTATTCCATTCATATAAGATTCTGTTCTATCTTTATTTTCTTTTTACCCTTTACTATCCATCCTTCCGGCACTTGGTTTTGCGGCACGTGAATATCGAGGATGTAATAGTGTTGATTTCTGAGGGTCGAAAGAGCAGGTCGTCACATTTGGTATCAGAGCGCAAGGTTAAGCACTAACCTTGGCTTTGGTGGGGTAAAGTCTCATCAGAGATAGGGTTAGTAATGCCCTAGGATAAGTAGCTCATTAGAGATAGAGTTAGTAACACCCTAGAATGAGTTGAGTGTATTATATAAGAGCGCATATTTGTTAATGTTATATATAAATGATTTTTGTTCTGAAAAGTTTGTAAATGAAATAATTTTACCTAGGATTATATTTTGAATATAAAGGAATGTCTTTCTAATGATATACTTATTTATATAGTGATTAGTTGTTTGACTTAAAAGTTTAAAGACAAACGCCTTGTGAATTAAGTTTCACGATTTGACTATAAGGTGTTTGATAATAATATTGGGTTAAGCTTAATAAATTTATAGGATAATAAATGAGCATGTTGTATAAAAGTGTGTTTCACAAGAAAATCAAATGATTTTGTAAAAGATTCATTTGGAAGATATGATTTATAAAAGGGATTTTGAGAGTTTAAATCCTGGTGTTTTGAAATTTTTTTGGCAAAGTTTAAAGAATTTGGAGAAAAGCCGTCTAATATAAAGTAATTAAACATTTTATATAAAGTGATATATATATATATATATATTATGGGTAAAATTTATAAATGTGATATTTTATAAATAAAGTAATAGATTTATAAACAGTGTTTTACAAATATTAAAAATGGATTTGTAATTGATATTTTGTAAATGGATTTATAAATAGGATTTTATAAATAAATGAGATTGATAAAAGAGTAGATTTATAAATGGAATTTTATAAAATAAAGAGATTTTATAAAGAAGAAGTTTTTTAAAATAGAAAGGAGATTATAAAACATGGTTTTATAAATATAAAAGGGTTTATCTTGAAAAGTAGAGGATGATTTTTACAAAGGGAGAAACATTTCATTTTAAAAGTAAAATAATATCTTAAAGGAATGTTTTGAAAGTGATATTTGCCAATGGAGTTTAATGGTTTTAAAAGTGATTTAAAATGTTTTAAGTAATAGGAAGACATGGATTTCAACATTATTGTTGTAATAAATGTTTACGAGAGAACGAGGAAGACATAGACTATAATACTGTTGTAATAGTAAGTGTTTCCGAAAGAAGATGTTTTATATAGTATAAGAGATTTATACATATCCTATATTTGATGTAAAGATTCGGGGTGGGTAACTTATATCCATTTTTAAATTAAGAATGACGCCCATTCAATGTCTGAGAGGTAATGATATCCCAACTTGATCGGCTTCATTGTTAACTAATAGTTTAAGTTTGACTTCGAAAATTAATATTAAGTAAAATTAATTGGATCCCTATACTATTGTTTTTGGGTTGTCGTAACGATGTTTTACGCAACGTTCGTTTTGACCCAATAAAGTGTCTTTTGTAAAATATGAAGTTTTCCTCAAAATCATTACGGATTTAAGTATATATAGGTATTTTCTAAGTGTTGAAATCAAAATAGTTTCTTTGAAAGGAAGATAGAATTTTTTGGTGAAATTTTTAAGGTTAATAAATACATATGGGGTACGTAATCATTTCGTTGCACGACTTTGATCTAAGATATAAGTATGGAACTTTGAGGTGTTTACATCGGTCCGTAAAAGGATTTATTACTCGATTCTTAACAGCGAACTTTGGTAAGGGTTTGTGGTTGGATACTTGAGTTTTCTATCATAGTTGAGAGCTATGGAAGGAAAGCAAGATTTTCTGATCAAAAGAGCCTAACTGGAGTCCGCACCAGAGGATCAAGGATCAATACTAGTTCGGAAGTAAAGTTGTGTGTTCGAATAGTAGATTGAATCAAGTATCACGTACGTATAATCTATATACATCATACAAGTGTAAGTTTAAAAAAATAAATATTTTGGGCAAAAACACCTTTAGGTTTTATGTTGTAATTTCGAGGACGAAATTCTTTTAAGGAGGGAAGTCTGTAACGATCCGCAAATTTATTAGTTTTTTAAATTATATTTATTTTTAAATATTCAAATATAAGATTTTTTGAAAAACATAAATTATGATGTTTTGAACAAAAATGATGGTAATCTTATTAGAATAAGTATTTACAAAAAATATAAACTTTGAAGGAATATCGATAAAATGATCGAAATTGTTTTGTCAATAAACAGCTCTATAATTATCAGAAGTCACACACGGAGCTGGATACATACACTTATTTATCTATTTAAACAAGACTATGAAATAAAAAAAATTATTTTATTTTTGAAACTAAAATGTATTTATGACATCATCAATAATGGCATCATATATAATAATTAATTAATGAATTTAAATTGAGATTAAATGATTTAATAATTATTATAATTAATCAAATAATTGTTTTTATTCGATAATAATTTATTCTAATTAGTTATAAAGTGATAATAAATCATTTATAATAGTTTTATAAAGATATATATTTGACTTGAAATTATAAGGAAAATTAATATCACTTTATCGATAAAACAACATTTTTTGTAAACAATTGTTTAATATTAATTTATATGGTTTTATAAATCAAATGTGATCATTTTAATTAGTTAAAAATGATAAGAAATTAGTTTTCCAATTTTGTTTACATTTATATGTAATTTAATTAATAAGTAAAAATGTGACCGGGAATCGGTTTTCAGATTTTCAACGGCTTAGCAAAAGGAAGTTGTTCAAAGTTGTTTCAACCTTGTTTTTATGTCTTGTGCACATATATAACACACACATACACACCCTAACATATACATATACCCATATATATATATATATACATACATACACACACACACATATATACATATATGGTAAAAAATATCTAAGATATTTTAGAAAACTTCATCCTTAAGCTATGCAAAGTCAATGCACATGCCATGAAGTGAAGTGAAATGGGGAGGGGGAAATAACGTGTATGATGATGGGAAAGGAGGGGTGTGGGTTGAGGGTAGAAAAGGAAATGCACATTCGAATATTTTTCACACATTTTTGCCTATAAATACAAGGCCTTAGCTCTCTCATTTCATTCATCCATTCACTTCTTCTTCCCCTTCTTCTTAAAGCTCTAAGAGCTCTTCTTTAATGGCTTTCATAACTTGAAAAAATATTTGCAAAGTTATGGCAAAATAAAGTAAAATATATACACATATATATATACCATGTCATTCCACTTCAAAACCAAGGCAAATCACTCCACATCTCCATTCAAAGCTCACGGCTACACCCTTATCCATGCTTGGCTGAGCCCACCTCCATTTAAAAGCATATGCTAAGCCTATCCAAAGGTCTCGGGCTCAATTCCATGGGCTTTGATTCGATCGTAGCGAAGCTATAGCAAATTTTTCATAAAGTTAGAAACCAATAAAGGTGAGAAACTCTATTTATATTATGATATTTTAAATGACATATATGTTTGGCTATGCTTGGTTGTGATGATTGTGAACCTTGTTTGGATATGATAATATGTTTGTTTGGATGTGTAAATAATTCACGTTTAATACGCGTCGAATATCACAAAGGAATCACTTTCCTTTAATAAATGAAATGGTGTGTATGAGATTTTTAAACCTCTTTAAATTGGTTTAAATTGATTTAGAAATGTTTTACAAACATTTAAAAATGTTTCGATAAAGTTTGGAAAAGAATATGAAAATTGAATACGGAAATGGATATTTAGAATTAGTATAATCTCTATTGACCTCTTTTACTCAATAAGGTTTTATAATGTGATTTATGATAAAGATTTTGATTTGGTATTTCCAAACTTAGAGAGTGGTTTAATTAGTCCATATAACTATGTATTGAAAAAGAATATGATTTAAAGATTTATATCTCAAAAAGAGATATTTTATTAGATAAAAGATATTGATAAATGAAATGATAATCACCCTCAAACTTAACATCTTTTATTGATGATTAGTTCGAAGGAACCAGGATCGGACTTGGGAGATTCCTATCCGAAAAACACTTCAAACAAATATACGTGTTCGAAGTGAAGACATGGAATGATAATAAATCAGAAGATGGAAAGAAGGGCTCCTTGTCACTGACCCTTGGGGGAAATTTCCCATATTATATATATGTGGTCGTATTATCTTAATTTGATCTTCGATGCAAGGGCTGCTCGCTACTAATCATGGGGTGATTCTCGATAGAATGCAGTAGGAGAGTCCCTTTGGTTTGTCCTGTTCTTGGACAACTTGTATGGATGCATGTTTGACATTGCATTTCTAAATTGCATGTATATTGATTTTTACAAACGTACATCTATTCGGTGGTGTAGGAGGTAATTCTTCTATACTTAACACCCTTCTTTGAGACATACGAGCTCAGAGGTTGTACAATTGTGGAAATCAATAGTTTGTGATGGAATTGGCAAAGTGGGATTCAAGTGAAATGTGTGCTATGAGAAAGGTAATCGTTACCACGAGCCTCATCACTCGGGAATGACAAAAACATGGTAGATGCGGCAGGGCTATGTGAATCGCACCCATTAGGATATGGTCATCACCTTTCTAGATTACCCTCTATATATTGGGTATGTTGTGTATGCTATGAGAGCTCTCGGATAGGTCGAGAACGACTAGGGTGATGTCATTTTCGGTACTATCTACGGTAAAGGTGGGCCGGTTCTGTGTCGGTAGAGGACCATTTATTGCTGCCTCGGTGCATTTTTCTAGAGATGTACTATCGGAAGGTAGTCCCTTACCTTGTCATTGTATGGAATCCATCTTCCAATATGAGCCTTTATGGTTTCTAGAACCTGGTATGTTGGAATTTAATAATGTTACAATTTCGACAAAGATTATGTATATATTTATTTGAAAGAGTTTTCAAAGAATGTCATCAAAGATAATATCCCTGATTTTGCGCAACAAATGTTTTGGTTATCATAAGGTAAAAAACCCGTTCTGTGTTTATGTGCGGCGTGGTTTTATGAGATACTCTTTGTTTTCCAATACCCGTATTTTTGAGTTTCTCACACTGGTCCTATGACTGACCTGGAGTATATTTTCTTTTCCCTTAAACTCTGAGTGTCCTATTTTTTCGAGCAACCAAGTAGTCTGGTTTAACTTGGAGCATTATGATCGAGCTTGAAGTCCGGAGCTGAAGATGTTCCTTTAGATAGTTCTCCATTTCCATTTCTGCTGCATTAGTTTACTGATTGTATTCAGTATTTATAAGGACATAGATTTATAACTGTCCAGGCTAATTTTAAGATAGATTCTGATAAATGTATTTAAAATTTCCGCTGTAACAATCATATATATTAAAATAATATATGTTATTCCATTAATGTAAGATTCTGTTCTATCTTTATTTCTTTTTACCCTTCACTATCTGTCCTTCTGGCACTTGGTTTTACTATTGTCGATTTCTGAGGGTTGAAAAGGTGGGTCGTCACAATGTGTATGAATGCTAGGCATGGATGTGAGAGTTTCATTAGGACATGATTTGTATGATGGTTGCTAATAGATGCATTTTATTTGTTAGTATTACACATATGGGCTGACGTGTTTATGTTAGCCTACAACCTACATCACTTAATAAATTTATTGTATCAGTTTAGATACATAAGGGTTTTGCATTTTGCATACATATTGAATGTTTGCTCATCTATATAGAATTGAAAACTTGTGTGTCTCCATATATATATATGACATTGCATACATTTTGGATGCATGGCATAAACACTTGCATTTTAGGAGGTCGACAAGTATAAAGGACCACCTACTTTTGCATTAAATATATGTTTCATATGCATTCCATACCTATATGTACATGTTGCATTAGAAATTTTGAAATTAAGGACAATGTTTTAAAATAGATTGATTATTGAGTTAGTAGTTGTAGATATTGAATTTTTTAAAACTGGGTTGCATTTTTTCATCGTTAGAGATTTCGAAAAAGAAATCATTTTAACGAGGAGAGAATGTAAGTTTCCAAAAATTTAAATAATGAATTAGTAATATAATAAAAAACTATAATTTTACATAAAAAGATAAAATAGTAAGTTTTGTAGAATTAGGCCACATGGCTAATCCCATTGCACCTAAACTGCCATTTATAGTTAAAACACAAATTAGACCTATCAAATTTGGCAAAAAGGGCTGAAATTTGTGAAAAATAGAATTAGTGGCATTTTGGTAAATAAATAGTGCAGCCAAACTGTAACGACCCACCTTTTCGACCCTCAGAAGTCCACACTAATACATCCACTATATTCATGTGTCGAGCAACCAAGTGCCAGAAAGACAGATTGTTAGGGGATATGAAAGAAAGGACAGAACAGAAGAAACTAAACAACACAGAATCTCACAACGCAATAGAATAATATATATTCCTCAACATAATATATTACAAAGTCATTTCAAAAATGTTACATCAGAGTCATACTAATACAAATTTTACCCTACAATTGTTATAACAGTCTGTCCCTACCTAACAGATACAATATACACATAATACAGCGGAAACAAGAAAAATAACTAGCTATCGATGAAGCCACCTACTCCAAGGTCCTCCAAGGTGAATCTGTGGAAAAACCTGAACTACTTGGCTGCCCATTTAAAATTGAGTACCCAAGAGTTTAAGAAAAGGGGAAACAAACTTCTGTTCAATCATGGGTCTGGTGTGAGTAAAGCATATATTTTAACTTTATAAAAACCTTCAAAACAAGTGTATATTGTAAGAACACGCCGCACATAAACACAGATGGGTTTTACCTTACGATAACCAAACCATTTCTATATAAAATCCAGTGATATTATAATAATGTCTAGGTTTAAAGTAAATATAGAAAATAGCTGAAATGCTTTCATCACACATTTCAACATAGTTGGGTACAACTAAGTCCGTAAGGCTCGTATTGGAAAATGGATTCCAACAATGGAAAGGTAAGGAACTACCTTACGATGGTACACCCTTAGAAAATGCACATGGGGTCAGACCCCGACTTGATCTACCCCCGCTAACACAGAGTTGGCTGCCCTTTTAGAATGGCGAACTGGATTACCTCATCCCTTGACACCGAGGCCTTAAACTACCACGATGCCTGCGTGCAAAACAACTCGAAAAGGAAAGATCTAGAATGGGATGACGGCTCCTAATGGTAGCTGACCACATAGCTCTGTTGCATACCCTATTTTTGCCATTTTTCCTAGTTGTGAGGCTTGAGACTATGATTTACCTTCTTTCATACTAGCAAATTGTCTTGGAATGCTAACACTGCCCTCCAGGCAGAGATGCGATACCACCATTCATCCACGCAAGTTGTTACAGGATCGAACAGACATTCCACATTACTATCTTCCATTTTGGAATCACCCTTAAGAAGAATAGTATAACTCCACAACATACTTCAATATGATTTAACATCGTTTGTTATTAGTTTGGAGTGATTCGGATAAATCCGGGGACCGGTGTCTTCAAAACTAAGCATAATTTTTGGCTAACTCAATTCCCGGTTCTTTTAGAAGTGTGCACTAAGCAATGGAGTCCTCATCGGGGAACTTGAATATACCTGACATGCCTCCCGAGTCAAACAGGTCCATATTTGACAGTCGGTTATTTAACAATCGAAAAACAAACAACAACTAATTCCATTTGAGTTTTATTCATCCATAGCGACTACTAAGCCTCAAAACAAATCTTTATTTAATAAATCTCTTTTTAAAACGTTTGTCTAAAACATTCATATACTTTTCTCTCCGACATAAGTATATTCACAAAACATTTGCGAATAACTTCTTACTTCCAAATCATGTTAAAAAGGATTAAACAAATGTTGTTTAAATTGGAGGTAAGGACAACCCGAAATACTATTCCCTCGGTGTTAAGTGTGGAACGGATGTTCCATACCAGCATTTTTAAAAGGTCAGTTTAGGGAAACCCAAATTTCAAATTCTTTTTATATTTCTTTTGATAAATCCTTTTTAATCAAATCTATTTCATTCATGAAATCTCTTTTACTTGAAATCCAAATCCATTTCAAAATACTTTCCAAACTTCCAAATTCATTTATAAAACCCTTTCATAAATATTCAAAATCATTTATATAAATTGCTTTTAGAATTATCCAAACTTTTTATATAAATTTCTTATAAATATCCAAACCTTTTTCTAAACTCCCTTTATAAATATACAATCATTTTCTAAAACTTCTTTAATAAATACCCCAAAATCTTTTATAAAACTTCTTTATAAACCTTTCCTATTTAAACAACTTCTTACATAACTTTTAATCAAATTAGCTTCCTTTAATAGGCAAATCCATTTTTTTAAATCTCTTTTATTTACGAAATATTCTTTGCTTAAAAAATCAAATCCATTTTACCAAAACACTGTAAATTTCCAAATTCCTTTATAAAACTCTTTATAAAAACTTATTTTTATAAACATACAAATCATTTAGAAAACTCTTTGTAAACTTCTTTTTATAACATTGAAAACCATTTCCATTAATTAAAACTTGTTTAATAAAACCACTTGCCAACTCATCCTTTAAATATCTTGTTCAAAATGCAATAACTTTGAAACTATTTCAAAAAGAAAATGAAATATTTATCCCTACAAAATCAAACGGAGGCTTAGCGACCACAATGGTGCTTTTATTTTGGTTTTACTTATCCAGTTTAACAGGGCATCACATAGCAACAGGTATATAAGGGATCAACACATAACAATCAATCAACATAACTGAATGTCCAAGCTAATTGTAACAGCAGAATGGTGTTGTTTCTACTAATAGATGTCATTTAGTTTTCCTAATCATATGGGTTTACTTAAAGGTAAGCGACACAGGTATCCGTTGATCTGAAACAAACTTGAAAAGCAAACAGTTTAAAACAAAATTGATTACTTAAACTCGAAGCGATTTTAAAACAATTATAATCTTATTAATTAGAATCAAATCCTTGTTAAACGGTAATTAAACTCTAATAAAAAGTAATTAAACCTTATTAAAACATAATTAACTTTAATCAAAGATAAATTAAATAAATCCCCTTTAAAATAATTATTTTAAATAAATTAATAATTAATTAATCATTAAATAATAATTAAATAATAATTAATTTTAATTGAGTGCCAAATCATGATTAACTTAATTGATTGACATTTATGTTTAAAAACCATTAGTTACTAATGATTAAGTACTAATTACCTTTATTAATCAATCAATCAATTGGATAATCATTAAATAAATAATTAAATAATTGTTCTCTAATTACTTAATTAAAGTTAGAAAACATTTTCAAAAATATTTCTAAGTGAAAACAAGTTTGGATTAGAAAACTAGTTAAATTTTTCTGAACCGCGCGTATAGCGACTATCGCTATACGAACCGTAATTTCAAAACTTGAAATTTTCTTTTCTAACTTTCAAAACTTAAAATTTTTGAAAACGTATCCTTTCTAAAACATAAAGGAATGTTTTGAAATAAAAAAAAAAGACTCAAACATGAAATACTATAACTTTAAAAAAATCCAAATTTCAAACTTTTAATAAGGGATTTTCATGTCGCTCTAAGTTAGTAACTGTTAACTTTCTTCAACATGAACTAACATACACTAAACTTCACATCCACATCACAATTCATATCATATCGCATAACCACTAGCATTGGCAACATCATTTACAACCTTTTCTAATGAACTTTCAAGTTCAAGTTAACTTATTCCACAAACCAACATACACATCCACAACCAATCATCATCGCATCCAAGTACGTCAATGCATAACCAAAACATCATAATTACACCATATAAGCATCATTATTGACTACTAAGTACACTTTAAATTTAAAGGTAATAACTTGGTTTAAAAAGGAAAACTTTACTCACTCTAAGGTTTCCAAACTAACTCCGACCATTACTAACTCAAGCAGTCTACTAAGATCCATGCCTTGCCTTAGAAATAAGATGGTTTTGTGGGATTTGGTGGCAAAGTTGGCTCGGACTAGGTAGGTTTGGGAAGATGGTGCTAGTTTTTGGTAGAGGAGGGTTTGCAAGGTGAAGTGGAGTGATTTTAAGCTAGTTTTGAAGATGTTTAAACTAGTTTTCCTCTTAGGAATTTTTTTGGAGAAGCCATGGAAATGCATGAAGATATAAAGGAGGTAGAAATGGGAAATAAAGAAAATGAAGTAAGGGAAAGAAACAAAGAAGTGGGTAGAGTATTATAGGCATAGGAAACTAGTTGAATTACTAAACTACCCTTGTATTAAATAATATAAACATGTCATGTAACACCATACCTCTCCACCATCCCCTCTCCACACGTCCTCCCCCTCCATGACTTTGTGTACTAACCTAGGGTGTTTAGGTGAAGTTTAGGTACAAACCTAGGTTATATTATATATAGTGGAAATTAGGCTGAAGGACTTTTAATTCTGGGGTAATAGGTTTTAAGGAAAACATTTTAAACAATTAGTTTTAAGGACAATTTATAGGAAAATGATAAATTCATTTATCTTTTTAAGTTATACAGGAAAATAATATATTCATTTATCATTATTTCTGTATAACTAAAAATGATAACTTCATTTATCTTTTTCTTGTAAATTGTCCTTAAAACTAATTTTTCAAAAGTGGCATCCTTAAAACTTATTACCTTGCACAAAGAAACCCTTTGAGTGAATATCCATATATATATATATATATGCATAAATAGTTATATCATGAATGTATATGTCTATATTATTAAGTATTCATGTATGTATACATGTATACATGTATATGCATGTATATTTGTTTGTACCAAAAATGGGCACAACACTCTTCGGAAGTTTTTGAAGAGATAAAAGTGAAGAATGAAAATTAAAACTGTGGGTTATCTAACAAAAACTCCAAATAACAGAAAGTAAATTGCAAAGACAAGCGATTTAGAGTGGTTCGGCGTTTTGCCTACGTCCACTATGAAGTTTGATGATTTTATTGCTCGACACTTGAAGATTACAATTCTTTATACTGTTGTACAACTGAATTTATATGCTAAGTCTCAATCTAAAGCAGCGGTGGTGTTCTGGAGTAAATCTGGCAGAATCTGGACGCTCTTTAGTACTTAGAATTCTCCGACCACTTTTCTGAATGACCAGGGGCTCTATTTATAGGTGTAGGAGGCTGATATTTCGCCTAAAATTCGGGGAGACCAGTTCTGGCTCGTGAGGGGGCCCACATGGCCGAAACCTGGAGATCCGGGCCCACTTTGGGATCGATTCGACCCTTGGTTCGAATCGATCAAGAAAGTGTCCAGTCGAGCTGAAATTTGGTGTGAACATTCTTCATCATGTGCTTAAGCTTCTGTGAAAATTTCATGGCATTTGGATTTGTAGATCTTGAGTTATGACCGATTCAATATGGCGTTTTTTGCTTCCTGGAGTCGTTCGAATCGACACGCTCGAATCGATTCGCTCGAATCGATTCTCTTGCATGTGAAAACAACGGCGTGGTGCGCATGCTTCGGGTCGATCCTCTTTTACCTCCGAGTTTTACTGAGTCGTACCCGAGGTTTTAGTTGTGTGGACATTATGGATTCGAAGTTATCGATTCGAAGACGTGCTTCCTTCGAATCGATTAGACCAACGTTAGTTCGAATCGATCAGGGTATGCCACTATTGATCGATTCGAATTCACTTCAACAGGATGGACTCGAAGGCAGTTATCGGATGGAGTCGAAGTGACTAGCCTTTGTGGATTCGAAGGAAGGGATGCTCAATGGATTCGAACTATCGGGTTCGAAATAAGTCTTGCGCGAGGGAGTCGAAGCAAGGCATACTCTGATGGGTTTGAAGCAAGGTCTGTCGCGATCGATTCGAGGCAGAGGCTTGCTCGATGGAGTCGAAGCTATGGTTCTTTCCATGGATTCGAAGGATCTTTCCTTGGGGGATTCGAGGACAGGAGTACTTTGATCGATTCGAACTTATACCACCTCATTCATCTTCTATTGGCGGTATCTTGAGCATACGAACTCGGATCTTCCTGAAACTTGGAACGTGGGTTCCCACGGCTTTGCTCAACGTGCCTTATCAATCGTAGCCCGATCCGGACTCAGACAAATTTCATTGATATCCATAGCGATCCTTGCGCGTAGCTGGTCTTCGAGACAATCTGTCACCGATTTCTAGTTATGCCCTTGGTGTCACGGCCTTGCCAAAAGGCGGGATAACATTTGCCCCCCAAAGTACGTCTTGTGTAAACACGGCATGCTTTGAAAAGCTGCGGTCTCTCATTGGACAGCTATGACATGCTTTACCGAAAGTTGTATTCTGTATTCTGTATTGGCTATTTGTCTGACTTTAGTTGACGTCGCGTGATCGCAAGTCGTTGCCAGTTCGGTTTGTTATCGAATTCTGCATCGATCCTCTCCTGCATCGATTTGAGATTCGAGTTTAAACGGTGTATTGATGATTGTCCATGACTATTCCTTGGTATCGATCCTCTCCTGAACCGCTGTACAAGGTAGACAAGTAATAATTTTTATATTCGAAGCGATGCGTTTATCCCCATTCGATCGTTTTCGATGGATTCGAGAGTATTACTCGAATCTATGTTTCTCGATCCGCTATGTGTCGATGGTCTCAAAGTAGGCACTTCGAATCGATGGGGCATAGTGATCTTGATTCATCTTCTGTTGACTGCTTTGAATCGATAGAGCTTCGAATCGATGGGGCTTCGCATCGATGTTATCCAGATGGACTCGAAGCTTTGATGAGTTCGACAGTGATGGATTCGAAGGTATGGTCTCGAAGCTGACTCGTAGCGTACGTACGTTGAAGTTCGAATTGGTGAATTTGAACTGTCTACTTTGGATCGATGAGGCTTTGATACTGCATGGATGGATTCGATGTAGTTTAAGGGCTCGAAACTAGATGGATTCGAAGGCGATGGGTAACCGAGCGATTGTTCGAATCGATGGAGTTGTGACCTATTATGATCGGTCAACATGACCGGGAGACGAAGAGCCTCGAGTCGTCCTTTGAACCCATATAAATACGCGAGGCTAATTTTATTTTTAGTTTTTACTGTCGCAATTGCTCCCTTCTTCGAATCGATCTTTCAAAGTCAGAAACAATCGCGATTCCCACGAGTTGATCAAATTCCTCCAAGTTTTCATTTGTAATCAAACCAAATCAGGTAACCAATGGATCGAGTCGATCTAAGAGTGATGAAACTAGAAGTTTCCTGGCATCAATTCAATCTTTCCTTCTGAAAATTTTGAAGAGTTGTGGGGTCTGCGTGAAATGGGTCGACTCGATGATCCTGAGGAATCGCATCAATTTAGCTATTGATGGACGTTTGTTCTTCATTGCTTCGCCTCGATCCAGGAATGAACGATTCGAATCGATCTCGAGCGCATGGCTTTGTATCGATGCTTACGAAAGACAAAGGTCTCGTGTCGATCGATTCGAAGTAATGATACCCCGATCGATTCGAAGGTATTCAATTTTAGATCGATTCGAAGTTACTTAATGCTCATGGATTCGAAGTGCTTCTCCATCCTAGAATTACATCGAGTCGAACCACACGGATTCGAAGGCAATCAATTCGATCCGCATCGATTCGACCCGTATCGATTCGCCCTGATCGATTCGAACGTGTTTGCTTCAGAGACTTACTCTTCTGATTTTCTCCAGCATTTGAACTATGACCAATTTCAAGTTGAACTTTGATGAAGTCAATGAATTTTAGCATACTTGATTCCGACGAGCTTCGGCCTTGCATAATCGAACTTGACTGAAAGATTTAAACTTGAATTTCCTCTGAAGCTCGTCGATGGAACTACGACTTAACCAATAATACAACTGATTTATACTTGAAGTGGTTCATAGCGTTTGGATGGCGTGGAAGTGACGGTCAGCGATGATGGTCATTTTTATGCTCAAATTCCCAAATTTTGTTGTACGGACATCTTGCTTTAATCTGTAGAATCTGCTTAAGTAACGCACAGCACTCATACTGCACGACACATCCATACACACTACACTGGGGCATGCACGGGCTCTTTATGTACTTAACGTTTCTTTATGATGAGTTAGCTAATTATGGAATCTTCGAGCTCCCAACAACAAGAGGTACAGAGCTCGACTCCTCCGGTGCTTGAGATTCCCGATATTCCTGCCGACGTAATCGATCCAGCTCCAGATGAATTGCCAGAGGCTATATTTATCGAGGACCCTGTTGATTCAGTCCAATCTAATATTTTCGCGCCCTTATTGGGTCGAATATGCTCGAAACATAACATATCTCTGGACGATGTGTTATTACCCAGTGCCGATGATAGACCGCACAATCCGCCCGAAGGATATACAGCTTTCTATCGCCATGCTTGCGCGGCCGGAACGCTCCCTCCTTTCAATCAATATATCAGAGGGATGCTATCATATTTAGGAATCGCTCCTTCGCAACTTCATCCTAACGGGCACGCGTTGCTGAACAGTGCCTTTGTCATATTTATGGACTGTCTCTTTCGCCCGCCAAGGCCAACCGAGATTAGACATATATTTAACTTCAAGAGTAGGGGTGATAGCCCGTCTTTTACATTTCTGGAGGCAGTTAGAAATTGCCAAGTTGTTGTTGGAGCCTGGACCCGACTGAGTTATTTCAAGAACGAATGGTTCTATGTTCGATGCCCTCCGGGTTTCGCTAGGCGATGGTTGTTTAGACGTAAGCGCCTTAACCTGTTCTCTCGACCAATAGCTTTTTGGCATTAGTATTGACATCTTATTTCTTTTATAGCCATTATCTCCAGACCCGATGGCGGGTACTTCAAGGGTATAGTCCGAAGTCTCCAAGAAGTTCCGAGTGAGCTAAGACATATCGACTCGGTGATGAATGACTATAACTTAAGAACTCTCGGTCTGATCGAAATCAATCAAAGTATAGTTATCGACGGGTTGGCAAAGCCCGCCTCCAAGAAGGAAAAAAAAGAAAACCAAGAAGAAAACGGCGAAGAAACTGCTCGGAATCACCATAACCGAAGCGAGTGACGAAGAAAGAACCCATACAGATTCAGAGCCGATGGCTGATCTCTCGGGAAACTTTGAAGAGTCGGGAGAAAAACGGAAAGGCAAGGCCGCCGTTTCCAAAAAACTTAAGTCCAAGGGGTGGAAATTTATAGATGTGTCTCCTCCCACTTCCGGAGTCATGATTTCTGAGGCCGCCCCTTCTCATTCGAGAGATTCTTTCAAAGGGCTTGACGATATTCCTATCCCAGATTATATATCGATTTCTCATAATCCTGGGTTGGAGGAATTTCAAGATGTCCTAAATATGAACGAGCCCTTTCCTTTTAGTGCGGTCAACACTTCCGGTCGGTTTGGGGGTTTACATATTTACACACACTTCCACAGCACTTCATGACTTTTGCATAGTAAACATTGCTTTGTCGGATCCTAATCCGTAATTCTTTTTTATCGCAGGTGAAATGTCAGGCAGAGGATCTACTCTGGATAGGCTCCGTAGTGTGCGCCAATCTTCCCCATATTATGATTACCGTAGAAGAGAATCAGATAGAGATCACGGGCATGGTTATACTAGCCAGGAGCGCCATGATAGGGATAGAGACTATTGGCGTGGCCGCTCTGCCACGATCGCACCGACAGAGATCGGGGGCACCAGCACCGATCCCGATCTCATTCTCCTCCGCCTCCTAGGGCCCCCGTAGATCTCCCTGGGCCTTCTCAGCAGCCGCAACAGCCTTCTCAATCTTCACGGCCCGATACTCAGCGGTTAAGAGTGGAACCAACAACAGCTGCTATGGTAGAATAGGTTCCGGCTGAATTGACAAGCGAAGGAGCCATCAAAGTTGCGCAAATGAAAAACGATTTTCCTGAAATTTGTATGGATGCCTATGTCTTCCCTCCTAATCTTAAAAGAATTCCTCCGGATGCTGAGAAAGTTGCTCATAATTATATTCGTGACTTCTATGCTCAGTATAAGGAGTGGTACAAAGCGGCAGCGAAAGCATCGAAAGTAGCTTTTGACCGGGCGAGGATCATTGAGGAACGTGATGCTGACATTGTTAAACAGAAACGCATTATTCAGGTTCTTCAATCCGAAATGGAGACGCTCCGGAAGTCAGAGCTTGAAGCACTTCAGAAACATGAGGATGTCGTGGCCAAACTGGCGAGGATGCAACAGGAACACTGCGCCACGGTAGAAGAGATGGGTCACCGCAACACCACTATTGCAGCTGAGCGAGACTTAGCCATTAAGGAGTTGAACGAGCTCAAGGCCAAATTGCCGAAATGGTGAAGGAGAAGGACGATGCAAACACCACTGCCCAAGAGGCTTGCAACCAAGCTGTATCTCTTAGAGCCGAACTTGCGGTGGTGGCGGCTAAGTCTAAGTCTGCGGACGCGGAAACTCAAGAAAAGATTTTGGAGGAGCGGTCTAGGATGGACGCTGATTTTGATGATCTCTTGGTCACGTACAACGCCAATGTGCTGGAGCACAAAAATTTAGCGTGGCTTGGAGATGACGCCATGATTCTTTACAACGCCTGGACCAGGCTGGTGGAGGAGAAGAGAGCAGCACATCTAGATGAAACACTTGATGACTTTGAGCTCGAGATGCGCTTGCTCACTGAAGATGAAAGGAGAACTCTCCACGAAGCGGTGATTTCCTTGGCAAAAGAGAGACTTGGTGTTCAACCTTTAGAGACAGGCGAAGGCTCGGGGATCGCGCATCACGAGGCAAGTGTTGAAGCTGTTGTTCCAACATTGCCCAAAACCACTGGTGCGGCAGATCCTCCGTCCGTTCCTGCATATAACCCTGACCAACCGCTATTATCTTCCACCGATGATTCTGCCCATGTTCCGGTCCAGACTAAGGAAGGTATTTGAACGCTTCCCGCATTTTAGTTGTGAAGAACCTTAAGCAACCCACTTGGCTAACAATCTTCGCTTTGTCGCATTTCAGTGACTGAAGTCGTTTTTTCTGCGCCTCTTGCACTATCAGTTCCATATCAAACGCAAGGGGCTGTTTTTACTGAAGCCATCATGACTTCTACCTTGGTTGGTGAAGAGGGAGATGCAAACATGTTTTCTTTTAGCGCTCAAATGATTGAGGAGCTTCTTAATGAACCCATCAATCCCTCCATCAACCCGTCTGATGCTATGAGTGGGGCTGCTCTGGCCGTTAGTTCATCTATGCCAGCTACTGGCGCATCTGATGCGGCCCAAGCATCCCGTGAGGACGAAGTTTTTGCTGAGATCGACGCTGAGATGGCAGCAGTGACTGCTGGTATGAATCCATCAAGGCCTGCCCCATTAATGGTGATCTCACCGGGCGGTACTGTAGTTATTGAAGCTGCTCCTGCCCCACTCCCTGTTACTACTCCCATGCCTTCAACTCGTCCTCCGAGAAGAATTTCCGTCGCCTTAAGCTCTGAGGAAGACGTTGATATTATGTCGCTGCCGGAGGACAAGCCTGAAAAGAGTAAGCGGTTGAGGGGAAAATCAGGCAGCGGATCTGGCAGAGCTACCCCGAAGAAGAAAATAAGGAAGAAGAAAGATTGAACTCTTTCTTTAATTTTTCCGCTGCATGGGGTAGTATTTTGTTGACTTTTCTGTAGCCGTGTATAGATGTGGATTCGGCTCCCACTAGTAGAAATTTTTTGAACCACTTTGTAATCAGATTCTTTTTGTTGATAGTGGAAATGAAAATTTATTTCCTTTTGTCTTCAACTTGTTATGTGTTATGGTTCTGCCCCCAGTATTGGGGATAAGTGTGGAGCTGACGTATGTTTATACTCCGCCTCGCGCTCTGGGAGTACGGAGTTAAGTAAAGGTTTATACTCCACCTCACACTCTGGGAGTACGGAGTTGAGTAATGTTTATACTCCAACTCGCGCTCTCGGAGTCTGGAGTTTGTTGATATTTATACCCAGCTCGCGCTCTTGGAGTACTCTGGGGTTTTGTGAATGTTTATACTCCGCCTCGCGCTCTGGGAGTACGGAGTTGAATGAATGCTTATACTCCGCCTCGCACTCTGGGAGTACGGAGTTAAGTAAATGTTTATACTCCGCCTCGCACTCTGGGAGTACGGAGTTAAGTAAAAAGTTTGTACCCAGCTCACGCTCTCGGAGTACTCTGGGATTTTGTAAATGTTTATACTCCGCCTCGCACTCTGGGAGTACGGAGTTAAGGAATGTTTATACTCCGCCTCGCACTCTGGGAGTACGGAGTTAAGTGAAGGGTTGTCGTGTATCAACCCGTTTCTGGCCTGATGTGATGGCTTGCCCCCGAGCTCGGGTTTCATTTAGTGAGTGGTTGATTGCTTCATAGCCACTCCCTACTTGAATAAATTCCACTGTGTGATGGAATTTAGCTCTTCGTGCATCGTGATGTTGTACATTGTATTTAATGAATCACAGCTCTGGCTCGAAGAGATGGCATTTTATTGCTGAAATAAGAAAATATGGCAAAATTAGTTGCCTTATTACAAATTCTAATCTCGAAATGCAAAAGTAAATTGCTGAAGTAAAAACATAATGAAATAAATAAAGCCTGTCATATGTAGTAGCGACGGAGACTCTCGTTGTTCCAGGCCCTTGGTAAAACTAGACCGTCCACGGTTGATAGTTTGAATGTGCCATCTCCAAGTCTTTATGTAATCGCGTACGGCCCTTCCCAATTTGGTTTCATGTGTGAAGGAACCGGATAGATTCTCTTAAGGACAAGATCGCCGAGTTCAAAGGTTCGGGGTCGAACTTTGGTATTATACAACCGGGCGACTCGACTTCGGTATGCGGCCGCTCTCAAATCAGCTTCTTCCCGTTTCTCGTCTAACAGATCCAAAGATTCAACGAGTAATATAGCATTTGTTTTTGGATCATAATAAGTTACGCGGTGAGAAGATACTTCTATCTCGACTGGAATAACGGCCTCCGAGCCATAAGATAAGGAAAATGGGGTGTGTCCGGTTGCGGTCTTGTGAGTTGTTCGATAAGCCCATAATGCCATAGGGAGTTCATCGACCCATTTGCCCCCAGCCTTTTCCAGTCGTTTCTTTAAGATGGATTTTATAACTTTGTTAACAGCTTAGACCTGACCGTTTGCTTGTGGATGCGCGACCGCTGAGAACTTTTTATGAATATGAAACCGTTGACAGAAATTCTTGAATTCTGAACTCTCGAATTGGGTTCCATTATCGGTGATGATGGTATGCGGGAGTCCAAATCGACAGATGATGTTGCGAACCACAAAGTTTATCACTTTCTTCGTTGTGATCGTTGCGAGAGCTTCGGCCTCGGCCCATTTCGTGAAGTAGTCAACAGCGACGATGGCGTACTTCGCTCCACCTTTTGCCAGAGGTAAAGCACCGATGATATCAATACCCCACATAGAGAACGGCCAGGGACTGACCATTTGAGTTATCTCGGTAGGTGGGGCTCTTGGAATTCGAGCGTGTTTCTGGCACTTGTCGCACTTTCTAGCATAGTTGGCTGCATCTTGGTTCACTGTCGGCGAGTAATATCCATATCGAAGTATTTTCTTAGCAAGTGCTTGTCCACCGGTGTGATCGCCACATTCTCCTTCGTGCACGTCTTGTAACACTCGTTTGACTTCGTCGTGAGCGATACACCGGAGGAGTGGAACAGAATAACCTTTTCTATACATGATCCCGTCCTGAATGACGAACCGCGAAGCTTTCCGTAGAATTTTCCTTTTCTCATTTCGGTGCTCAGGCAACATCCCACTCTCAATGTAATTTCGATATGGGGTCATCCATGATTCTCTACAGGGAGAGGTTTCGAACACATTGCTTGTTTTTATTTGATCAATGCTTGGGGAGGACAAAGTTTCGACGGGGACAAGTCCCATTTGTTGTGCCTCACCTGTGCTGGCTAACTTTGCCAATGAATCGGCCTTTTGATTGTGATCTCGTGGTATATAGTAAATGGCATAATAATCAAACTGATCCAGTGCTTCCTGAACTCGGGCTAGGTAAGCAGCTAATCTTCGGTCTCTTGCTTGATATTCTGCCCGTACCTGGCACACAACCAACCGTGAATCACAATAAATTTCTATAGCGATAATTCTCATATCTCTGGCAAGTCTTAACCCAGTCAATAGAGCTTCGTATTAGGCTTCATTGTTGGTTGCGTGAAAATCAAACTTCAAAGCATAGCATATGGATCGTCCTTCGGGGGTTTCTAGTACAACACCAGCACCCGAACACCGATCGTTTGATGCACCATCTGTATAAAGTTTCCAGACATATTCAGGAGATTCGCTGGTTTCAGGTAAGTCATCCGGAACAGTAAATTCAGCTATGAAGTCAGCTAGGACTTGCCCTTGAATGGCTTTCCGCGGAGCATAAGTAATGTCAAATTGACTCGGTTCGATATTCCACTTGAGTAACCTTCCAGACGTCTCAGGCCGCGTGAGGACCTGTCGTAACGGCTGATCGGTATACACAGTAAGCGGATGATCTTGGAAATAAGGACGAAGCTTTCTTGAGGCAATGACTAGGAAATAAGCCAGTTTCTCCAACCTTGGGTAATTTCTTTCAGCTCCGGTCAAACGTTTACTAACATAATAGACCGGTCTCTGCACTCGATCTTCTTCTCGGACCAAAGCGGCACTGATCGCATGCTCCGATACTGCCAGATAAAGGTATAACTGTTCATGATCAACCGGTTTTGACAAGATCGGTGGCGTAGAGAGATGTTGAACCAGCGATCGGAATGCACCTTCACACTCCATGGTCCATTCAAAGTTTCGTTTTCCCTTCCGGATCAAATCAAAGAAAGGAATGCATTTATCAGTGGATTTTGAAATGAACCTGCTTAACGCTGCTACCTTCCCGTTGAGACTCTGGACTTGCTTTATGGTCCTTGGAGTTTGCAAATTCCTTATTGCCCAGATCTTTTCGGGATTTTCTTCTATCCCACGAGCGTTGACGATGAAACCGAGGAACTTTCCAGACGCAACGCCAAAGTGGCACTTCAACGGGTTAAGCTTCATTCCATATTTTCGTAGGATGCGGAACATTGAATCTAAATCTCTGACGTGATCTGTGGAAAATTGGGACATTACTAACATGTCATCCATATAAACTTCCATGGTCTTCCCGATCTGGTCAGCGAACATTCGATTAACCAAGCGTTGGTAAGTTGCTCCGGCATTCTTTAAACCAAAAGGCATGACTCTGTAATAGTAGAGTCCCAGATCGGTCACGAAACTGGTATGTTCTTGATCGGGTAAATGTATAGGTATTTGATTATAACCGGAATAAGCATCCATAAAGGATAACAATTCATGGCCTGCGGTTGAGTCTACGAGTTGGTCAATTCGAGGAAGTGGAAAACTATCTTTTGGACAAGCTTTGTTTAAGTCGGAGTAGTCGACACAAGTTCTCCATTTCCCATTCGGTTTTCAAACCATTACCGGATTTGACACCCACTCCGGGTATAGAGCATCTCGGATGAAACCATTTGATTGCAACTTGTCAATCTCTTCTTTAAGGGCGGTAGATCTTTCTGGATCCATACCACGCCTTTTTTTCTTGACCGGAACATGTCGCGGATCAATATTCAAGGAGTGACTCGCAATGCTTGGTGAGATTCTGCACATATCAGAGTGCGTCCAGGCGAAAACATCGAGATTCGCTTGGAGAAATTCAACCAATTCCTGTTGTATCTGTTTTCCCAGTTGAGATCCAACTTTTAGTACTTTTGAGTCGTCATCTTCACTGACTGGGACGTCCACAGTCAGTTCGGCTGGAGAAGCCTGATTCTCTTTAACTTCATCTTTATCTTCGTTATCTCTAGGGTCAAGATCTTTAAGGAATTGGTAGTGGTGCCCGGGCCGGGGCCCAGGCGCTAGTTGTCAATTATCAGTAAAACGAACGCAGAGAGATTCCTCTACGCCCTTTCCTTTCTCCTTCTTCTGCGCTTCACGCAATTCAGCAACGTAACAGGCTCTTCCTGCTGCCTGATCCCCTTGAATGACTCCAATCCCATGGTCAGTTGGGAACTTCAAAGTCAAACACCACGGGGCAATGGCTGCCCTGAATTCAGCAAGGGCTGGTCGGCCCAAGAATGCATTATACGGTGAAGCGATGTCTAGAACAACGAATTGCAGCAGTCGGGTTCTCCTGCGTTCTCCAATCCCCAGTTCTACTGGTAGTTCCACTATTCCAGTGGGTATCGTAGCACTCCCATTGAAGCCGTGAACTCGGGATTGGCAGGGTTTCAAGTCCTTTGCTTCCATCTTCATTAAATCATAAGCTCGTTTGAATAAAATGTTTATAGAACTCCCACTGCCGACCAGGATCCTCTTCATCCAAGCAGGACCAACCTGGGCGGATATGACCAGTGGGTCGATTGTTGGGGCTTCGATTTTGTCAACGTCTCTGCTTCTAAATATGATGTCATCAGACATTGTCTTTTGTTGTTTAGCCGGGGTTCCATCCTCACAATTACTGCAGCATTCGAAGCTCGCATGCCTGATAGAGCTAGCATACGACTTCATTTCCCTCCAGCTTCTGTCCACTGGATGAGGACCACCACTTATGGTATTGATAACTAGCCTACCGCCTGTATGAGCGGGTTCCTCTTATCTTTCTTGGTCTTGCGCACGGTTTGGGTTTGATGGGCCCGCACCACCAGACTGCGGTGCCCGCACGAATTGATCTAACTTTCTCTCCCTAATCAACTTTTCTATGAGATCCTGCAAATGACGACAGTCATTAGTATTGTGGCCATAACTTTCATGAAACCTACAAAACTTCCCTGTCTGAATCTGCCTCTCTGATGACCGCTTCGGAGCGGGTTTCTTATACTGTTCAGTGTTGCAAGTTTGTAGGTACACATTTTCCAGCGATGTATTTAATGGTGTATAATTTTCGAACATCGGAGCCCTACGCCGTGGGCCTGGATTTGGATCTCTTTTATTATTCTGACCATTGTTACCTCTTTGCTGAGTTTGTTTATTCTGGATATTTAATTGAACTTTTCCGGAATTTTCACCGGACTGTTTAACTGCTACATTACTTTGTATTCCTTCACTTCCGGGCTTCGCATCGTCCTGCTTCCTAGACTGTTTCTCGTCCTCTTGCCGTAAGAATTGAGCGGCTTTGGAGTAGAAACGGTCCAACGATGCGGGTGGTTTTCCAGCTAACCAGTTTCCAAACTCAAAATCGGGATCGATTCCCTTAGTCAATGCCATTAAAATTGAGTTATCGTTGGGATTACTAATCTCCACACATGCCGCATGGAATCTCTCCAAGTAACGCCTTAACATTTCCCCACGAGCTTGGGTAACATTGGACAGGGTGTTAACATCTTTGGGTCTAGCGACATGCATGCGAAATTGTTCAACAAATTTCTTAGCCAATTGATCAAATGAAGAGATAGATCTAGGAGGTAATCTTGTAAACCACATTGTTGCAATTCCTCCCAGTGAGATGGGGAAACTTCGGCATTTCACTGCGTCGTCGGCCCTTGCGGCGCTCATTGACCATTCATATTTCAAAATGTGTTGATTGGGATAAGAATTTCCTTCGTACATAGGGAGAGTTGGCATTCTGAATCGCCGAGGAGGTTCAGCGTATAGTATCTCATCCGTGAAAGGAGTATGACTTCGAGAAATCCCCCAATCGTCGTTGGTAAGACCTTGGCTTTCACGGATCATCTGACGTATCATAGTCGAAATGTCGGGCATTGCTACATTTTGGGCCTGCTGAGCTAAGGTGTGGTCGGGTTACACAGCGCGAGTTTGGACCGGGCGCTGTCGACGGTCCAAATTTCGCCTCCTTGGCTCAGCGTCTTCTGGGACGTATGATTCAGAAGTACGCCCACGTTGCTGATTATTTGGCTCTGAAAGATTTCGGGTATCAACCCTTGTTTCCATTGTGGCAGCTGCGGCACGATTGTCCGTGGTATGTTGTGTAGTAGGGCCTCCTTGTGTTGAGGGCGCGGCCTGAAAGCTGGTCGACGGTCCTGCCCTCAACTGTCCAACAGTCAAGACGGGTTGATATCCGGTCGTTTGTGCATGACTCCCGTCTAATCAAGGACGGGTAGATCTGTGATAATGGTCCGATGAAGCTGAACTTTCAGTAGATGATCGGGAGATATCATCCCGTCTGGACCTTCTGCGGCCTTGGCGGTTCAGTTGGTTTGTTAATTCAATATTAGCACGCAACTGTCCGGCCAATTGTTGCCGACTTTGAGTCAGCTCTTGAAGCAACATATGGAGCTCCTGTCTGGTGACTGGTCCAGACGGTTCTGAATGAGCGACGTTGTCTTGGTTGGATGGTTGCTGTTGAGCAGGATTCTGTCCATCCCTACCTTCTTGTCCAGCAGCTGTAGAAGCGGTTCTTGTGCTAACCATTTTGAATGATGAATCCTTTTCCTAGACTTTATGCAAATCTGAATAGAATGGAAGGATTATGAATTAGAGATCTGGATCTTCCTCTTGGATTTATACAATCCGATATCAATGGTAGATCCAAGGAGCAGGAGAAAAAAGCGGTTTTTTTCTCAGTGAAAGCACCAAAGTGTTTGTACCAAAATGGGCACAACACTCTTCGGAAGTTTTTGAAGAGATAAAAGTGAAGAATGAAAATTAAAACTGTGGGTTATTTAACAAAAACTCCAAATAACAGAAAGTAAATTGCAAAGACAAGCGATTTAGAGTGGTTCGGCGTTTTGCCTACGTCCACTATGAAGTTTGATGATTTTATTGCTCGATACTTGAAGATTACAATTCTTTATACTGTTGTACAACTGAATTTATATGCTAAGTCTCAATCTAAAGCAGCGGTGGTGTTCTGGAGTAAATCTGGCAGAATCTGGACGCTCTTTAGTACTTAGAATTCTCCGACCACTTTTCTGAATGACCAGGGGCTCTATTTATAGGTGTAGGAGGCTGATATTTCGCCTAAAATTCGGGGAGACCAGTTCTGGCTCGTGAGGGGGCCCACATGGCCGAAACCTGGAGATCCGGGCCCACTTTGGGATCGATTCGACCCTTGGTTCGAATCGATCAAGAAAGTGTCCAATCGAGCTGAAATTTGGTGTGAACATTCTTCATCATGTGCTTAAGCTTCTGTGAAAATTTCATGGCATTTGGATTTGTAGATCTTGAGTTATGACCGATTCAATATGGCATTTTTTGCTTCCTGGAGTCGTTCGAATCGACACGCTCGAATCGATTCGCTCGAATCGATTCTCTTGCATGTGAAAACAACGGCGTGGTGCGCATGCTTCGGGTCGATCCTCTTTTACCTCCGAGTTTTACTGAGTCATACCCGAGGTTTTAGTTGGGTGGACATTGTGGATTCGAAGTTATCGATTCGAAGACGTGCTTCCTTCGAAACGATTAGACCAACGTTAGTTCGAATCGATCAGGGTATGCCACTATTGATCGATTCAAATTCACTTCAACAAGATGGACTCGAAGGCAGTTATCGGATGGAGTCGAAGTGACTAACCTTTGTGGATTCGAAGGAAGCGATGCTCAATGGATTCGAACTATCGGGTTCGAAATAAGTCTTGCGCGAGGGAGTCGAAGCAAGGCATACTCTGATGGGTTTGAAGCAAGGTCTGTCGCGATCGATTTGAGGCAGAGGCTTGCTCGATGGAGTCGAAGCTATGGTTCTTTCCATGGATTCGAAGGATCTTTCCTTGGGGGATTCGAGGACAGGAGTACTTTGATCGATTCGAACTTATACCACCTCATTCATCTTCTATTGACGGTATCTTGAGCATACGAACTCGGATCTTCCTGAAACTTGGAACGTGGGTTCCCACGGCTTTGCTCGACGTGCCTTATCAATCGTAGCCCGATCCGGACTCGGAAAAATTTCATCGATATCCATAGCGATCCTTGCGCGTAGCTGGTCTTCGAGACAATCTGTCACCGGTTTCTAGTTATGCCCTTGGTGTCACGGCCTTGCCAAAAGGCAGGATAACAATATTATTTGCAAATTTGATCAAACCCTAGTGTAGAAGTGTGTGCATGTTTAAAACAAATGTGCACAACGTTTCCCGATAACTTTTGGATGTTGAAAAGTCGAAAAACAATTTCCCGTCACATTTTCTATTTGAACTACTTAGTTTTGTAAACAAAACTGAAAATCTATTTTACCGTCATTTGTTATTATTTAAAAAAGTTGTATTTTAATTATAAAACCTATTATTTGAATATTTAAAATTTATTAAATATTCGCAAATCAAGGCGGTAAAATTCCCGGTCGTTACACTCTTCCCCCCTAAAAGAATTTCGTCCTCGAAATTATACCATGACCCCAATTTCCAGAAACATTTAAACTATTCATTAGTCTGTATGATGTACATAGATCATTCCTCTGTAAAATCCGATTTGATCATTCACTCGAATATATAACTTCACTTCCGAACTAGTATCACTTACCTGACTTCCTAGTGCGGACGTTGATCGGGCCTCTTAATTAGAAACCTATGTTCTCCTTGCATAGCCATAAACTAGACAACTTTTGGTTCCACGTAAGAACTCTCACCAACGCTAGCCATCAAAAATTGAGTGATAAATCCTTATTCGGAATGGTGTAAAACACCTCGTTATATACTCGAATCTAGGATCGAGAACTATGTGAAAGGAGAAATGATCTTCATACAACCTACCTTATTGTAATGACCAACAAATCCGCACTATTTAAGCGGATAATAAACCACACATGTCCAACCCAAATTGAACGGAATGATGGATAGTAATGGGATAAAAAGAAAAAGAAGAAAGAACGGAATCTTACTCGAATGGTATAACATATATTATTGAATAATAATCTTTACAATGGAAAATTTTAAAATACATATATCAGATCTAACCTAGATTCAGCTTGAATAGTTATAATACCTGTCCTTACACTTGCTGAAGAAAAAACAACCCACAATGCAGCGAAAAATAAAATATGTCCATACGTTGATGAAGATCTCCAGCTCTCCACTGGGAACTCCAAGCATCTTCAGCTAATCCTGAAACTATTTGTATCTAACCAAAGTATAAAAACACCCGGATCCGTCTGACAAACTAGCGCAAGAAACATGAATCTTAAATGACAGTGTCATAGATCAGAGATTGGTGACAAAAACCTTTTGAAAAGAAAGAGTACAACATAAGACCACGCTGCACATAAACACGGATGGGTTATTACCTTATAATAACTAAAACATTTTTATAAAATCATTTGATATTATTTTTAATGACATTCTTTTAAAACACTTTTTAAGTAAACATATTCAAATAGCCAAAATTATTACTATTATTAAATTCCAGCATACTAGGCTTTACAATCAAGATGGCAAGTGTTTGATGTGTGTTTCTTGTTTGATGATAACAAAATATATATCAATTTATAGATGTGTTTGCAGATTGTACTATACACGTACAAGAATAAATATTCATATTGAATAATAATACTATTGCACAGAATTTAACAAATTCAAACAGTATGTTTTTATTCAATATAATATTTTATACAATACAAAGTTTTTCAACTCATACACTGATTTCATACATTTCATATTTACATTTGTTTTCCTCACTACAACACTCAACACCCAATCTTTCTGCATATCTGCATCTATCTGCATTGTCCAGCTCCAGTTCTTGTCCTGTCTCCTGTGTACCTGTATAATTAGCAACTACAGCAGTAATCTGAAAATAAACAAATTTGAATTTGCAAAAATAAAATTTTGTTTTTATAGTTGTCTCAGATATATGGGTTATTGTCGTCATCTTCGATTATGTAATATCTGTGCATATCAGTATTCATATCAGGGACAGATAATCGTGAGTGGCTGCAATACACACGTGTACATTGATACACGTGTGCACTGCCTCGCCAACTCGTGTGCACAGTCAACCAAACACAAGGTCAAATCCAAATCAGATTCAACTCAAGTTCAGATGGCCTCGACCAAAATCCAAATGTACACATGAACAGTATGGTGATACAACTCAATCAACAACTCAAAGTATCACTGCAACTATGACAACAGAGATGTGGACTATCAGCATGCACAAAGGCTACAAGTCAATCAAATGCAGAACTAACCAAAACTGGATGCTACAAAACAGAGACCAGACTCAAGTGAAACCAAAAAACACAAAAACAACACATGCATATCCAACTGATCAGAGAGCAGTTCAAGTGATGAATTACTGCAACCATGATCAAGTGCATCAAAACATCAAACCAGACCAAGTATAAGATGAATCAGACAATTAGAGATAGTCAACTGATCAAAGACAGTGCAATACACAATTCTAATGAATATTCAAGTCAAGCTATAGTCAAAACAGTGGACTATCTACAAGTAACATGAACAAGTCTGGATAACATGAGAGTAGTTCAAGTGTGAAGGCAACAGCATGCAAAACAAACTTTAATCAATGACCAAGGAACTGGCAACAAACTGATGCACAAATGACATGAATGCACAGCTATAAGTCAATGCACCTGAAACTCAAATAAACAACATGCTACAAATGACCAGACCAGGTAGCTCAAGTATCAAAGACCAGAAGTGAGTGCAACAGGGATCAAAGATCAGGCAGTACAAATATCACAGACCAAAGTTCAAGTGACAAATGCACTAAAATAAACTCAAGTCACAGGTGATACCAGACTGCACAAAGACTACAGACAGGAAAACGATGCACAGCAACTAACAGTATCAAGTGGTGAAAACATGTACACTAATTCAACAAATACAGGAGCTAGAGTGAACTCAACAAGACTACATCAATGAAACAAGATTGAACAATAACAAGTTCAAAATGCATAAGTTAAGTCAACTGCCTCCAAAAGGTTACAGTACATATCAGAATATTATCACTAACCAAATCAAGTTCAACTGAACCAAGCATGAATAGGCAGTATGCATATGAGACCAGAGAAATCAAAATGAATATAATTCAAGTAGCCAAAATCACATAAACACAGATGGTCAGAATGTAACTCGAAGTCAAGATCAAGCATGTACAAGTCAGTGAAGAATAAGTTCAAACATCAGAGTACAAGTGCATCAAGTCAAAGTCAGGTGATCATCACCAAACATCAAAGCAGGTCAGGGATAAACTCAAATGGCAGAGAAGATGGTCAGAGACGAAGCTCACAGGGGCCAGAATGATCAAAGTCAAGAAAATTCAAGTCAAAGCCGTATGTTTAATCACGTTTACAAATTGATAAAGTCAAAGTCAGATTTTGGGAAAGTATCAGAAATCCAAACAAAAAGGGAAAGTTTTGACTGTATCGTTCAAAGAAAGGATCGAACGTTTAAAAAATCAAAACTGTGGGTATGAAGTAATTTCTCAAAATAACATAGCATAAAAATGGAAAGATTCAACAACGTGGAAATCACGTAAATCAAATCAGGCAAGTTTAAGGGTTTCAAAAACCCTATATATACAGACCCAAAAATCATCATCGACTCGATGAGAACAGAGCGAAGCAAGAACAATTAAGTTCAAACATAAATCAAAGAAAAGCAATAGAGCAGAAATCACATACCGAAGCCAATGGTCGAATAACTCAATTATCTCGAGGCAAGCAACTGAGGAATCACAAGAGGAAGATGAGGCCGAAGCCATTGATAATCTCGTAAACACAAAGGCGAAGCCCTAATTCCAGAATCGAGCAATAGATCGAGCCGAAGCCCTAAGTTCAGTCGCAAAGAGGATCGAAAGAGAAGCCATCATTCTTTTCACAAAGCATTACAAAAGGGGGCCGACATTTTAATTTTGGGCTTGATAAATTCAGGGCTTTAGTTTTTTTGTTTATTATTTTGGGCCGGGTTATTTTAAAGAGCAAATTTGGTTTTCAAGTTTTAAATTTAATTTTGCTCTTGTTTTTCTTTTTTAAAATATGTACTTTTGAATCAATCGGGGTAAATCACCACCTAGGGTTTAGGTAGTGTCAGATTGTCTAGTTAGAATTAGTTCAGTGAGCAGGGTGTGCGAGTTTGCAAAACTCTATAGGCGGTAGTAGGATGTGCGAGTCTGTTAGAGTGTTTGTAAGCAGGATACTGTTTAATTCTAATAGAAATCTGGGAATGCAGCAGTAGGCAGGGGTTGCCGAAGCTGGGTAAATTTTGTGTGTGATTTACTTTTCAGCTTATTTATTTATCTGCAGTTTGATTTCATGTTTAATTCAAGAAAATTTGCTATAACCCTATTCACCCTCCCCCCTCTAGGGTCAATCTAGATCCTACAAGTGGTATCAGAGCCCGGTATTTTTTTATTTAACTCTAGAGTCATGAATTCATCAAATAATGCTTTTTCTGAGGGGCAATCTATTGTTAGGCCACCTATGTTTAATGGGAATGATTATGCTTACTAGAAAGTTAGGCTGGGTATTTATCTTAGTTCTGTTGATTATGATGTTTGGGACATTATTGAAACTGGCTATACACCTCCCACTATAACTATTGGTGATACTGAGATTCCTAAACCTAAGGATAGGTGGGATGCTAACGATAAGAAATTAAAAACTACAAATGCTAAAGCTATGAATGGTTTGATCTGTGCTCTTGATAAGACTGAATTTAATAGAATTTCTCATTGTAAAACAGCACAGGAAATTTGGCATACCTTGGAGGTGACACACGAAGGAACTTCTCAAGTCAAGGAGTCTCGTCTAGCCCTGTTCAGCAATGAATACGAGAACTTCGTGATGGACAAAGGCGAGAGCATAAAGGATATGTTTGGACGCTTCTCAACCTTGGTGTACAATGCTAGAGCACTTGGGAAGGTATTCACAGGGGTAGAGCTAGTGAGGAAGATACTACGAGTCTTACCGATGAACTTTGAGGCAAAAGTCACGGCAATACAAGAATCGAAAGATCTGAGTAAACTGAGCATGGAAGATTTGATCGGTAACTTGATGACATATGAGCTTGAGCTAAAAGCAAAGGAGGAACGCAACAACTCCGAATCAAAGAAGCAGACGATTGCCTTAAAGAGCAAAGAAGAGAGCGATGAAGAAGAAGAAGATCCAATTGAAGAACTTGCAATGGCTGTCAATAATCTTAGAAAATTGTCGAGATTCAGGCCACGCAAGAAGGAAACGAGTGGTAATAGGTCAAAAGATTCTGACAATTCCAATAATGAATTGACCTGCTTTAACTGCAAGAAGCCTGGCCACTTCCAACAAAATTGCCCACTTCTCAGAAACAACAAAGGAAAGAAAAAGAAGAAGAAGGCCTTTGCAGCAACTTGGGATGATGAAGAAGGAGAGGAAGTTTCGAATGATAGCTCAGAGGAGGATAACTTGGGTCTTATGGAAAAATCAGATTCAGAAGCAAGCTCAGAGGAATCTAGTGAGGTAGGTGACTATTCTTATAAAGATATTGTTTTTATGTGCCTTGATCTTACTAAAACAGTTGATGCTCTTGATTCTAAAATAGAAAAACTGAAATCTGATAGAAGAGAACTTGCTCATGAAAATTTTAGGTTAGAAACTGAACTTGAAAATATTCAAAACCTAGACTGTAAGAACTGTAAAATTTTAGATTCAGAATTATCAAAACTAAAGAATAGCTTTGAGAATCTTGAAAAAGAAAACTTGAATCTTAAGGAAACCATTGACACTAGGAAAAAGTATTTTATAAATAGGTGCACTTCACTTGTGACTGAAAACACAACACTAAAAACCAAAGTCCAAGATCTTGAGAAATCACTGAATAATTTTTCAAGAGGAGAAAAATCATTCAATATGTTATTGGGAAATCAACTTTTTGCCAACGATAGAAAAGGACTAGGTTTTGGGAAAACACAAGATGATGATAGTGCAAAAGGTAAGAGTGTGTCACGACCCGACTTTCTAAGCCCAGAAAGTCGCATCATGATTAAGAAAGAAAGGGATAGAAGAAGAAAAGATAGAAAAGAAGAAACAACAACATAAAAGAATCTCACAGCGGAACGAATGAAATATAATATATCACATAAAATATTACATAGTATCATATACATCAGAGTTACACAACTTATACATCTCAAGTTAGACAGTTATAAACACCTGTCTATCATACATCTCAATACATCAATACAATACAGACACAACACTAACACAGCGGAATCACTATATCTACACGCCGAAGCCACCTGCTCCAAATCTCCTCCAGAATTCGTCAAAGCTAACCTGAATCCCTCGACTACTCAATACAAAATTGAGTACCCAAGAGTTTAATAAAACAGAAAATAAACACTTGGGTCAGACATGGGTCTGGTGTGAGTAAACGGTTTAAAGTTGTTTAACTTTGAAAAACCTTTGAAAGAAAAGGTATCTCATAAGACTTCCCGCACATAAACACGGAAAAGTTTTTACCTTACGATAACCAAAACATTAATAGGAAATCCGATTATATTATAATAGGGTCTAGGGTTTTCAAATAAATAAGAAATAGCTGAAATTGTTACATTATTAAATTCCAGCATACATAGGTATGCAATCAAGTCCGTTATCACTTATTGGAGTTTGGATTCCATACAATGGCAGGGCTACTGGGGTACCGCCCGTCACAGTACGGGGCCTAGATCACCGTACCGAGGATTACTCCCAATCCCCTACAACACAAGGCCGGAACCATCTAAGGATAATTCCGAACAAGACAACCCCGTAGTTGGCGCGACCAACCACACACTAAGCCGAATAAAAAGGAACTTCTAGACAGGGGAAAATCTCGTCCTACTTGGGCGCTACCCACTTAACCTTGCTGCACCTCCCCTGTTTTAGCCATTCCCGGTTGATGAGGCTTGAGGCTACGATTACCTTTATAGAATACATCTATCTTAGAATGCTCATCGCCCTCCTGACGATGTACTGAAAGCATTCAATCCATACAAGTTCGTTCTGGGTTCGAACGAAACCGAAGGCATTATCTCGTTACACTCGTTTTGGAATCACCCTCAGAGTTAACGACAATAACCCTTAAACTCTGAATCTTCATTACGAATCTGAAAGTACTATCTCCGTCAACTCATTACGGAATCATCCACAGAGTTATACTGACAAAGAATAGTTCTTACACCTCGAGTCTTCACTTCAATTGAGATTCACGACCTATCGTTAATTTGGATCGATGTGGTTTTCGGATATCCAAATCTGGAAACCCGATCCCGGTCTCATCGAAATCCAAAACGTATCTTTTAGGTCCAAGTTGTTTAAAGGTTTTAAACATTTAAACTTATATTCAGGATGATATAAACAGATAGATAAATCATATTATCACAATAGATAATTCATATCAAACATTCATCTCACAAAGCAGCATATCACATATCATAGATATATATCCAAATCATCCAGTATCAACCAGTCACCCAATATTAGTCATCCAAATCATTCAAAAGCAGAATTGATTAACTCCTAAATCAATTTAATTAACCTTTAATTAAATTAATTACTATCCTTTAATCACTTGGATTATCTTAATCACTACGCCATAAATGGCCTACTGCAACAGATTTGCAAGGTGTTGCCAGCTAAAATGTTGCGACAGCTATAAAATTTTGGTCCTACTGCAACGTTGTATTTTTGGTGTTACCTTAGCCATAAAAATGTGTTGCTCTAGCTAAACAAGTGTAACACGATGCAACATTTTGATATAGTGTTGCTATAGATATATTCTAATTAAAAAAATTAAAAAAAAATTACACTTCAGCGATCCACACCATTAGTTAAAACAAAATCTCAACCATTCATCCACTATCATCTACGCGTCCTCTGATTCCCGCTAACATTTTCATTCACGCGCTTCTTTTTCATTTCTTTCTCCTCCAAATCGCGCAGAATCAAAAAATTAGGGCTTCTCCCCCAATTCCAATTCTCATAATCGGATCCTGTCTCCCACCTTTCTTCCCTTCCCATGGCAAGCGCTTGTAAATATAAGCCCTTGTCTAGCCATCCTACAGAAGCAACCTCGCCGACCAGATCTGGTTGACAGTTCATAGCTTCATCTAATGCCTAGATTATTTTTCTAGTTGCTCCTTTGTCTAATGTTGAATTTGATCGAGAATTTCCCACCCTAATCTGGTGGCCGCACCATCGTCATCCTCTCCTATTTGCGACTTGACTTCTTCGCTTATGGATCTGGTAGATACCATGATCGAATGTCTTCTCCTTTGTCGCCTATTTTCAGTATTAAAACAAAGCCCAATACTCCAATTCGTGATTTTTCCTGCGCGCGTCATGCCTTTTTGAACACAGGCCCTTTGTCTGTTGAGTTGGATGTATCAGCATTGACTGTTGGTGTTTTGGTTTGTGATAATATAGGTGATTTTGTTTTTAATATTAACTATGCCATGGTTATAAGTTTTGATGCACAGATTTCTGCAGAAGTCGGTTTGGGTTGTGAGCGGGCTCAAGATGTTCGACAATATGCCTCTATTAGTGCTACTGATAATTCTGATTTATACTGGACAGCTGCTTCCCCTGGCCTCTAACAAATGGACCTTGCTATTCACATCGTTGCCAACAAATGTGAGTGTGTACACACCTCATTCTTTTGAAACTTCTGTTATTGATGGAGTGATGGTGTTGTTGGTTGAAATTATTCAAGCGGGAATGGACTATTGGTTGGAATACTTTGTTGGACCTTTTCTCGATTCTAATCCCCCGTATCATGTTGTAAAAGATCACTACAAAAATGTATGGAGACTTAGGAGTGGACTTCAAGTACACTATGATAATTCAATGTTCTATTTTAAGTTCACTAAAGCTAATATTTTCTTCCAAGATTTGTCTAATTTAGCTGATATTTTCTTCACTTTTTTTTATGCTCGTAGGTGAACCTGACCTTGAAATAAAAATAACATGCCGTTAAATATCACAATTTATTCCTCAACTATCAGCAAAGTAGTTTGCCCGTCTCAGCGTTTACCTACACAGTGAGAAAATTACTTACTGAACTATTCTTGTTACAACAGTGTCACTATTTGTGGATTTACTTACAATTATTTGCTTGATGATTATTACAGCTAAGTTTGGTGAGTGTTCTAGTGTTTATAGAGTATTGAAGGTTGGTGAAATTTGGGAAGTTTGGGAAAGTTGTAATATGGTGAAGGGTGGTTTCAAAGAAGGCTCGATCTTCATTTGTGCATCATTTTACGTCGTTTCAAAGAAGGCTCGATCTTCCAAAATCGGATGAATCGGGCGGTGCCCACTTGTTCGAAGGACTGCGGTGCCCCGGACCCCCGCCGGCGCTGCGCCCGGACCCGCTTCTCGCCTCGCCTTCGGCTCGGCACTCGACTCGCCTTCGGCTCGGCATTCGGCTCATCATATATTTGTCAGTGTCGGTGTCTGTATAAATTGAAACTGCATATGTAATGAGTGAACTGAGTGATGTAGTGAGGAATATCTGTATATATGAATATCAGTGTTATGTATCATTGAATTGTAAAATAGTGGAGTCAGGAATTTGTACTATTTCAAATGTTGAAATAAAATATTTATTTAAATAAATTACTGTTTAAATATCAAATTCTATGCAATAGCATTTTATTAAATAAATATTTATTTTTATTAAAAAATCAAATATGCTCTACATTGTGGGCCCCACAAATAATAAAGTTAATATCTATAGCAACATTTTGGAATGTTGCTACAGATACCTATGGGTGTTGCCATAGACCCAAAATAGGGTTCTATTGCAACAATATTACTTATGTTGCCTTAGATAGTCAAAATGTTGCCTTTGAGGTCTAAGGCAACGGCAAAAATTGCATTACCCTAAAAGTGTTGCCATAGACCTATGGCAACATTTTTCGGGCCTGAGCCAACATTTTTTTGGTGTTGTAGAAGGTCATTTATGGCGTAGTGAATCCTGCTTCATTGATTATTACATATCAATTTATTAATCATCTCTTAATGTTCTTCCTTAATTAATCTTCCTTGATTAATTATACTTTAATTACATTCAAGTAATTAGCCTTTAATTAATTTCACAAATTAATTATCCTTAACCATTTACAGTAATTAACCTTTAATTACTATCATTAATTACAATAATTAATGATCCTTCGATTATTTCCATTAATTAATTTAACTAAAATTATTTGCATTAATCCTCAATTAATTATAATTAATTAATCATACTTTAATTAATCACTTTTATTAATCAACCTTGGTTAATTTATTAATTACTAATGATCCATATTAATTAATTAACTATAATTAATTAAATATTAACTCATAATTAATCATCTTATTAATCATAAACAGTAATTAACAATTTATAATTACTTATCTAAATTAATTACTTCTTAATTAATTATATTAATCCTTGATTAACTCATAAAGTAATTATTCATCAATTTATCTAATAAATAATCCTTAATTAACTACTTTATTAATTAATTACATTTTAATTAATTACACTTAGTAATTAATCTTAAATTAATCACATTTCATTAATTAATTTATCACATTAATTATTTAACTAAAATAAATTAAGTAATTAACTCTTTATTTCTTACATAAGTAATTATCTTCTAATTACTTCATTTAATAAGTTTTAATTACTTTCTTAATTAATTACTTAACAAATAATTAATTCCATCATTAAACAATTCTTAATTCTTTAATGAATTACTCCATAATTAATTAACTTCAAAACAATTTAATTAATTCCTTAATTGATAACATTAAGTGATTACCCATTAATCACCTCAACTAATTACTCCCATGAGTAATTCCCATTAATTACTATCATAAGTAATTACATTTAATAATTAACCAATAAGTACTTTATTAAGTAATTACACTTAATTAATTCATAATTAAGTGATTATTTAAAATTAAATAAATAGTTAAAAAAATTAATTAACTAACCTCTTATACTTCAAAAATCTTTAATTAAGAAAAACATTAATCTTAATTAAACTCTTACTTATTAACAAATCATATAATCAAGTATTCTTATATCAAATTAATTTTACCTTATTTATCTTCTTAAATAAATTATTTTGAAATTAAATCAATTTTAAAACTTAAACAACTTTAATTATCTAATTCAAAATAAAATTCGAAAACTTAGTTATTAAAACATTACTTTAAACTTTGATTAAATAATTAAATTCAAAACATTCTTTAAATTAAAACTCAAAATTTAATTAAGATAATTATTTTCAAAAGAAATCATCTTAAAACAATTTAAATTTGAAATATAAATTCAATTAGCATTTTAAAAAGTTCGGTTAACTTTTACCTCCAAAGAACAATTTTACTTTGAATGTTTTCTTTTATAGAACTTGTTTATAAACTTACAAACTTGCCTTTATTTATTCAAATACATGTTAAATTTGTAACCTATATTTCATTAACAGGTTTAAATTAGCAACTACCATTACAGAACAACCAGAAACCCACGACCCAAACATTCGAGACAACCCAGCTACCCCCACTTCGAGTCGAACACGATGGGAACGCGAACATTACTTCGGTGAAACCTTTCTTCCCCAACAAACTCCCCTATACCCAAAGCCGTGCACCATGTACACGTGCACTAACGCCGCCGGCGGCCAACGTTCGTCGCAACCATCCCCATCGACCTCATGAACCCACGCTAGCACGTATCCAAACCCAGATCCAACAATACCCCATCCAATCGAATTCGAGCATCAGCTCGAACACTGCAGAAAACTTCATCCACAAATCTCATCGCCACCGGCCAACCCAACGCCGATGAACCTCGCCGTCCCCACCACAGAACCGCCACGTCCACGAGCTCCAACTCCCCCAAATGCGATCGACTCCGGTCGAATATCCAAGTCGCGACAGTCACGACATTCAAATCGAAACAAAACTAGCTAAAACCCTAAATCATTCGAATTCGAACAAAACAACAATTGGAAAAATTCCATTACATTTTTCCCATCATCCTCCACATATAAGCAAGCTCCGACCAAAATTCCACTTTCGCTCATCACGCCGATCAACGGCAACCCATCAAAACACCCAATTCGTTCAAACCCAAAATTCACACGAATTCCTCAACTAAAAATTCCAAAATACATATCAAAATTCATGATTTGGATTATGTATTCATTTCATAATACTGAATCCATAGATTTCACAGTTTGAAATTTTCATATCATTCATCATTCTCTGATATTCTTGGTTTAACAGAGATGCCGGATTTTTATTTAACTATATTAAGTTTTTAATCCTTAATCTACACTAATTCAAACATCCTCGGTTTGTAAATCAAGTCCTAATAATAATTTGTACCAGAGAAAATTGAATTCAAATTAAAACAAGAACATCTGGACCATAAACAGAGTAGGAACAGTCAAGCATACTCTTACATATATGTATATATACAGCAGATTCACACAAACATATTCATCTCATCATCAACTAGCATGCAACCAGATTTTGTACCAGTTTATTTATTTTTATAAAGTTACTCACATACGAATCAGTATCATCACAAGCATCCAACTCAAACTGTTTTTAAAGAAGTTTACTCACCTTTTAATAAAAAGCAGAGAACTGTTTTTGTTCATGTTTCCAGGATCTGTTTTTCCTAAAGCTTGATTTTGATCTGGCCTATGAATTTGATTTGCTTATTAGGACTGTCACTTGAATCGTCTAAATGTTGAGTTAATCCTTACTGCATGCTTTGATTCAGGTGGAAGATGAAATAGATGCTGAAGAAACAGAATCCTTGCATGCCTTCAATTTTGATGATTTTAAATTGTTGTTGATCTTCATTTGAAATGTAGGTTGATTTGCAATTTGAATATCAAGTTTCAGGTTTTGATTTGCTTTGAGAATTTTACAGGGTTTGATTTTTTAGTTTGAGGATTTGTTTCGGTTTTAGAGGAAGAAAGAAAAGAATAGAGAAGTTTTAAAACTGAACGACCGGGTTTCTTTTTACAATATTATATTTGTTATTTCATTTTCAAAAGAAATTGGCCACTTGTATTTTTTTATTGCATTACAAATGTCCAAACTTGTTTTATATGTTTACAAGTGTTGAATATATGTAATATTATGTTTAAACCCTTATCTAAAAGTATTTATATTTTGTTATTGATGTAAAATGTGAATTTGTATTTACTTATGTTGTAATTATTTATATGTTACTTATGTCTTATCTCTTTTATATGTTTACAAACCATTTAAGTTTAAGAGATATTTTAAAAGAAAGCTTATTTAAAACTATATATATATATATATTTATTTAACCATTTTAGTTTAAGTACCTTTTAAAAGGAAACAAAATAAAATCTTTTATTAAATCTTATTTAAACTATCATACTTTAAAAATAAATAATTATCTTATATTTTGAAAATATAAAATTAACCTTAAATTAGCTTTTGTTCTTATCTTTTATTATTAAATTTAAATCAAAGACATCCTATTTACAATATATATACTAATATATACATTATAAATAGAATAAAATTTTATTAGCTTTGGAAGATAAATCTTACCAATTTTAGATTGTTAGAAAAGATCTAATATTACCAAATTAAATATTGCCAGATTAAATATTTATTAACCTTTAAAAGATTAAATTACCAATTTAAATTAAAATTATAAAGGAAAATTACCAAATCAATTTAATTATTAATACAGATCATTAAATTCATATTGTCCAAAATCCCGGGATATCACATTCCTCCCCCCTTAAAATAATTTCGTCCTCGAAATTAAAAGCAAAGTTAATTTAATAATCCAGCAAAGATTTTAATTTCCAAACAGCAAAGCATACCTATCATCCAGTTACTAACAACCAAAGCAACCAATCAAACAATCAAACCTAACTAACTATTCTGATACAAATCAGGATAGATCTTCATAATACTATCTAGAGTTTCCCAGGTATAAATCACCGGAATACTCGCTCTACAGAATCTAACAATTCCACTATGATCCAGAGCTCCTTTCTTCCCTAGATTCACTAATCTGAACAAAAATCAGATCACACTCAAGTCTAGCTCAACTACTAAATCCATCTGAACTGCTGATTCTACAACCAGTGATGGTTCATACACGTACTCCCTCGGAGATACGTGAAATACAATGAATTCCAGCTATCCAAACTGGCTATTCATTCCTGTAGACAAAGAACAACTCCTCTCGAGAACACAGGAAAATCCAAAATACTTCAGTGCTAGCTTTCCAGACTTACCAAATCTTATAGCTCTTTAATCGGAGAAAACTTAAACAACTTCCAATCTCCAACTCCGAATTCCAATTTCCTTGTCTCATATCTGCATAACTCACCAGACGATCCTGGGCTACCTCAATTCTTTCTAACCAGCTTAACCCTTGCTGATGCTTCTTGAAACAAATCTGAACCAAGCACAAGATGATATCTAGATCCTATCAACAATATGATTCTTCCAAATCAGCTGAAATCCAAACTTGAAAACTAGATCTGACCAATCCATTTCCAAAAATTTCTGAGCTGCTACACTACTCTTCTTTCTCTAAGAACCATCCTACTACCAGACTAACCATCGGTATCGCTTTTGGAACCAAGTCGATACGGAACTCAACTCCAGATGCAGACAAACTTCTACTTCTTCGAAAACATCCAGAAAAATCTCTCACTACTTCAGTAGCTCCTACTTCCACATGAGAAACCTCAATCTCAAACAAAAGATTACCCAAGATGAATTCCCAAACTAATCGCAAGTCACTTTTGCGATCCTACCTAGTTCAGATTCCAAAGAAACTGTTCTCTCTTTACCAATTAAAACAGCCTTAAGCTTTTCCAAACAAGGTTAACCCTTCAGAAAAAACCATCACCATCTACCCGGACTGCTGATAGAAGAACCACAAAGATTCCTTAACCATCGGAGAAACGGGCCACACTGCTGCTTCCAAACTCTATCTCTAGGACACTGCTAAGCCAGAAAATCTTCTTGCCGGCTCACAAACACTTCCGAGCTGAAACTGCTACCACAGCTAACCAAAGACTTCTAATCCATAGGCTCCTCGAACTCCAAAACCATCAACTAACTTCACAAAAGACCCCTTGAGATGGCAGACAATCTCTCAAGAAACTCGGGACTCCAAACCAAACGCCAATAACTTACTCTTCTTAATCTTGCTCCAAAAACAACATCTCCTTCGGAAACATCCATAGATACTGCGTCTCATCACACAGCTGCCAGGATACCATCACTTGCTTCTGCACTTCCGATAGATCCAAATTCTATAAAATCCGCTCACCCGAGCTCAACCAAGCTTATACTCCAATAGTGGACTCCAAATCTTGAAAAAGATTTCCTTCAGAGATCCGAGAAATCCTTACACCATACTGCCAAACTTACTCGAGACGATACTAGGTCTACAGTCTCGACAGATACACTTCCAACCTCAAACATTCAAACTCCAACCATTGGTAGTCGTGTTACACACACCACCACCCTATCTACCTTTATAACTCATATTGGAAAACCCGAACAGATAACCCAACAAATAGGTAGAAATATATATATATATATATATAGTTATATAAAAATTACAAATACGCTCTCTCAAGATAGACACTACTCCAGAGCCTAGGTATTCACTCAACCTATGCTTAGTTATTCGCTCAACCTATGCTCTGATACCAAATGTCATAGGACGAGCCAGTGGCGACTGGTAGGCTTTGCAACCATCCCAGACCTACCGTGGCATACAGTGATACCTCGAATTTGCTTTTACGGCCAGCCTCTCGACTCGCAACCAACCCTCACAAGGCCTTTACCTCTCAGGGACATGTAGGGGTAAGAGTCTCCCGTTCGCCACCAAACCGCGAAGCGAGAACCCCCTATCATGCTGTACTAAAGCAAACCCGATCCCGATCTCATCGAAATCCAAAACGTATCTTTTAGGTCCAAGTTGTTTAAAGGTTTTAAACATTTAAACTTATATTCAGGATGATATAAACAGATAGATAAATCATATTATCACAATAGATAATTCATATCAAACATTCATCTCACAAAGCAGCATATCACATATCATAGATATATATCCAAATCATCCAGTATCAACCAATCACCCAATATTAGTCATCCAAATCATTCAAAAGCAGAATGATTAACTCCTAAATCAATTTAATTAACCTTTAATTAATTAATTACTATCCTTTAATCACTTGGATTATCTTAATCCTGCTTCATTGATTATTACATATCAATTTATTAATCATCTCTTAATGATCTTCCTTAATTAATCTTCCTTGATTAACTATACTTTAATTACATTCAAGTAATTAGCCTTTAATTAATTTCACAAATTAATTATCCTTAACCATTTACAGTAATTAACCTTTAATTACTATCATTAATTACAATAATTAATGATCCTTCATTTATTTCCATTAATTAATTTAACTAAAATTATTTGCATTAATCCTCAATTAATTATAATTAATTAATCATAATTTAATTAATCACTTTTATTAATCAACCTTGGTTAATTTATTAATTACTAATGATCCATATTAATTAATTAACTATAATTAATTAAATATTAACTCATAATTAATCATCTTATTAATCATAAATAGTAATTAACAATTTGTAATTACTTATCTAAATTAATTACTTCTTAATTAATTATATTAATCCTTGATTAACTCATTAAGTAATTATTCATCAATTTATCTAATAAATAATCCTTAATTAACTACTTTATTAATTAATTACATTTTAATTAATTACACTTAGTAATTAATCTTAAATTAATCACATTTCATTAATTAATTTATCACATTAATTATTTAACTAAAATAAATTAAGTAATTACTCTTTATTTCTTACATATGTAATTATCTTCTAATTACTTCGTTTAATAAGTTTTAATTACTTTCTTAATTAATTACTTAACAATAATTAATTCCATCATTAAACAATTCTTAATTCTTTAATGAATTACTCCATAATTAATTAACTTCAAAACAATTTAATTAATTAATTCCTTAATTCATAACATTAAGTGATTACCCATTAATCACCTCAACTAATTACTCCCATGAGTAATTCCCATTAATTACTTCCATAAGTAATTACATTTAATAATTAACCAATAAGTACTTTATTAAGTAATTACACTTAATTAATTCATAATTAAGTGATTATTTAAAATTAAATAAATAGTTAAAAAAAATTAATTAACTAACCTCTTATACTTCAAAAATCTTTAATTAAGAAAAACATTAATCTTAATTAAACTCTTACTTATTAACAAATCATATAATCAAGTATTCTTATATCAAATTAATTTTACCTTATTTATCTTCTTAAATAAATTATTTTGAAATTAAATCAATTTTAAAACTTAAACAACTTTAATTATCTAATTCAAAATAAAATTCGAAAACTTAGTTATTAAAACATTACTTTAAACTTTGATTAAATAATTAAATTCAAAAAATTCTTTAAATTAAAACTCAAAATTTAATTAAGATAATTATTTTCAAAAGAAATCATCTTAAAACAATTTAAATTTGAAATATAAATTCAATTAGCATTTTAAAAAGTTTGGTTAACTTTTACCTCCAAAGAACAATTTTACTTTGAATGTTTTCTTTTATAGAACTTGTTTATAAACTTAAAAACTTGCCTTTATTTATTCAAATACAAGTTAAATTTGTAACCTATATTTCATTAACAGGTTTAAATTAGCAACTACCATTACAGAACAACCAGAAACCCACGACCCAAACATTCGAGACAACCCAGCTACCCCCACTTCGAGTCGAACACGATGGGAACGCGAACATTACTCCGGTGAAACCTTTCTTCCCCAACAAACTCCCCTGTACCCAAACCCGTGCACCACGTACACGTGCACTAACGCCGTCGGCCGCCAACGTTCGTCGCGACCATCCCCATCGACCTCATGAACCCACACTAGCACGTATCCAAACCCAGATCCAACAATACCCCATCCAATCGAATTCGAGCATCCAGCTCGAACACTGCAGAAAACTTCATCCACAAATCCCATCGCCACCGGCCAACCCAACGCCGATGAACCTCGCCGTCCCCGCCACAGAACCGCCACGTCCACGAGCTCCAACTCCCCCAAATGTGATCGATTCCGGTCGAATATCCAAGTCGCGACAGTCACGACATTCAAATCGAAACAAAACTAGCTAAAACCCTAAATCATTCGAATTCGAACAAAACAGCAATTGGAAAATTTCCATTACATTTTTCCCATCATCCTCCACATATAAGCAAGCTCCGACCAAAATTCCACTTTCGCTCATCATGCCGATCAACGGCAACCCATCAAAACACCCAATTCGTTCAAACCCAAAATTCACACGAATTCCTCAACTAAAAATTCCAAAATACATATCAAAATTCATGATTTGGATTATGTATTCATTTCATAATACTGAATCCATAGATTTCACAGTTTGAAATTTTCATATCATTCATCATTCTCTGATATTCTTGGTTTAACAGAAATGCCGGATTTTTATTTAACTATATTAAGTTTTTAATCCTTAATCTACACTAATTCAAACATCCTTGGTTTGTAAATCAAGTCCTAATAATAATTTGTACCAGAGAAAATTGAATTCAAATTAAAACAAGAACATCTGGACCATAAACAGAGTAGGAACAGTCAAGCATACTCTTACATATATGTATATATACAGCAGATTCACACAAACATATTCATCTCATCATCAACTAGCATGCAACCAGATTTTGTACCAGATTTATTTATTTTTATAAAGTTACTCACATACGAATCAGTATCATCACAAGCATCCAACTCAAACTGTTTTTAAAGAAGTTTACTCACCTTTCATGTTTCCAGGATCTGTTTTTCCTAAAGCTTGATTTTGATCTGGCCTATGAATTTGATTTGCTTATTAGGATTGTCACTTGAATCGTCTAAATGTTGAGTTGATCCTTACTGCATGCTTTGGTTCAGGTGGAAGATGAAATAGATGCTGAAGAAACAGAATTCTTGCATGCCTTCAATTTTGATGATTTTAAATTGCTGTTGATCTTCATTTGAAATGTAGGTTGATTTGGAATTTGAATATCAAGTTTCAGGTTTTGATTTGCTTTGAGAATTTTACAGGGTTTGATTTTTTAGTTTGAGGATTTGTTTCAGTTTTAGAGGAAGAAAGAAAAGAATAGAGAAGTTTTAAAACTGAACGACCAGGTTTCTTTTTACAATATTATATTTGTTATTTCATTTTCAAAAGAAATTGGCCACTTGTATTTTTTTATTGCATTACAAATGTCCAAACTTGTTTTATATGTTTACAAGTGTTGAATATATGTAATATTATGTTTAAACCCTTATCTAAAAGTATTTATATTTTGTTATTGATGTAAAATGTGAATTTGTATTTACTTATGTTATAATTATTTATATGTTACTTATGTCTTATCTCTTTTATATGTTTACAAACCATTTAAGTTTAAGAGATATTTTAAAAGAAAGCTTATTTAAAACTATATATATATATATATTTAACCATTTTAGTTTAAGTACCTTTTAAAAGAAAACAAAATAAAATCTTTTATTAAATCTTATTTAAACTATCATACTTTAAAAATAAATAATTATCTTATATTTTGAAAATATAAAATTAACCTTAAATTAACTTTTGAATCATATCTTTTATTATTAAATTTAAATCAAAGACATCCTATTTACAATATATATACTAATATATACATTATAAATAGAATAAAATTTTATTAGCTTTGGAAGATAAATCTTACCAATTTTAGATTGTTAGAAAAGATCTAATATTACCAAATTAAATATTGCCAGATTAAATATTTATTAACCTTTAAAAGATTAAATTACCAATTTAAATTAAAATTATAAAGGAAAATTACCAAATCAATTTAATTATTAATACAGATCATTAAATTCATATTGTCCAAAATCCCGGGATATCACAGAGTGTCTTTACTGGATGTGAAATAATTGGACATCGTGTTGAAAATTGTAGTCATAGGAACAAGAACACGAAATTTATACAAGTTTAGGTTCCTAAAAATTCTACAAACAAATTTCATATCTATTGGAACAAGAATGAAAGGAAAAAACAAGTTTGGGTGCCAAAAGGAACATATATTAATAGTTTTGGGTCTACTCAAACATATTCATCAAATTATTCTGCCACTAACAACCATGGACCTATAAAAACAAATAGGTCACAAAATCTTTTACCGTGTAGGTGTGGTGGCAGGCTAAGGAACAACATTAGTGTTATCTAGATTCTGGTTGTTCCAGACACACAACGAGCGACAAATCAAAGTTCCTTAGCCTAGTATAAAGGTGACAGATTCACAATGGGAAAACAACGAAAGATTATCGTACAAGTAAGACAGGTAATTGTATTTATTTTCAAACGATAGTTAAAGTATGAAAATCTGCACCATAACCTAAATTAAACCAGCCAGTTATGTGAAATGATTGATGATGTTAATTCTGATTTTTTTTAACCAATCATCTTTAAAAAGAATTACTCAAAGTAATTATGATGGTTGACAGATTCTAACTTACTTGATATGATCTTACATGACTTGTCCTTATCTATGACTTTGATTTGTGCTTAAAAGTTTGACCAACCATTTTTCATCATTGAACTTAATCTGTTTGGTCAAATTATGATGCTGATTGATTACTGATTACTCATGCTATAAAAAAGTTTTTAAGGAATTATTGAAATTGTTGAAACTTTATAAAATTGGTGAAACTTCAAGAAATTGTTTTGAAATAATGATGATGGTTTAATGACTATTGATCCTACGGTTTCTAAATCTGACACTATGATATTTGTTTGATGATTAACACGACTTCAATTTAAAATCATTTCGTTTAAAAGTTATTGAAAATATTTCTGAGATTGAACCTGATTCTGTTGAAATGGCTCTTAATGATGAAAGTTGGATTTTAGCGATGCAAGTTGAACTTAATCAATTTGAGAGAAATAAAGTTTGGAAATTAGTTCCTAGGCCTAAAGATTATCCAATTGTTGGAACTAAATGGGTGTTTAAAAATAAACTTGATGAATCCGGAAATGTAATTAGAAACAAAGCTAGGTTGGTCGCAAAAGGTTATAACCAGATAGAAGGCATAGATTTTGATGAAACATTTTCTCCAGTTGCTAGGTTAGAAGCCATTAGGATTTTACTAAGTTTTGCATGTTATAAGGGTTTCAAACTTAAACAAATGGATGTAAAAAGTGCCTTTCTAAATGGTAATTTGAAAGAAGAAGTTTTTGTTGAACAACCCCCTGGTTTTGAAGATCACGATTTTCCAAATCATGTGTATAAGCTAGAAAAAGCATTATATGGTCTTAAGCAAGCTCCTAGAGCTTGGTATGACTGTCTTTGTACATATCTTTTGGAAAATGGCTTTAAAAAGGGAAGTGCTGACACGACACTGTTTCTATTACATAAAGAAAGTAATTTTTTGATTGTTCAGATTTATGTGGATGATATCATTTATGGTGCTACTAATGAACTCTTGTGTGAGAAATTTGAACAAGTCATGCAGGCTAAATTCGAGATGAGCTTGGTTGGAGAATTGAAATATTTTCTTGGATTTCAAATCAAGCAAAGCAGTGATGGTATTTTTATTTCACAATCCAAGTATGTGTTGGAACTGTTGAAGAAATTTGGAGTTGAGCACTCTAAACCAATGAAAACTCCTATGAGCCCATCAACGAAGTTGAACAAAGACGTGAAAGGAGTTGCTGTTGATCAGAAGAAATATCGAGGGATAATCGGTTCACTTCTCTATCTTACTGTTTCTAAACCTTATATTATGTTTTCTGTGTGTTTGTGTGCACGTTTTCAATCTAACCCTAAAGAATCTCATTTGAAAGCCACTAAACGAATTTTGAGATATCTTTCACACACACACAAATTTGGACTATGGTACCCTTCTTGTGAAAATTTTGATTTAGTTGGTTATTCTGATACTGATTATGCCGGTTCATTGGTTGATAGGAAAAGCACTAGTGGGACATGTTTCATGCTAGGACATTCATTAGTTTCATGGTCAAGTCGAAAACAGAATTGTGTTGCATTATCCACCATTGAAGCAGAATATATTGCTTTAGGAAGTTGTTGTGCTCAAATTTTATGGATGATGCAAACTCTTTCTGATTTTGGCTTAGTTTATAAACTAGTTCCATTAAAATGTGATAGTAAAAGTGCAATAGACTTGTCTAATAATCATGTTCATCATTCACGCACAAAACACATTGATGTGAGACACCACTTTCTTAGAGATCACATTGCTAAGGAAGACATATGCATTGAATTCATTTCAACTGAGGATCAACTTGCTGATATTTTCACAAAACCCCTCCCCGAAGACAGATTTTCCAGATTACGTTTGGATTTGGGGATTATGGAAATTGACTAATCATTTTTCAATTTTTTGGTTGAAATATTCTTGGATATTTATTTTCAACTTCAATTTCTAGGATTCAAACCTGTTTTGGATATTATTCAAAGATTGATTCGAATATGGTATTCAGCAGTGGAAATATGTTTGTTCTATCTTAAGAAATTTCATAATATGATTAATTTGGTAACTTATTCCACGACCATTTCTATTTCTACCATCTTTCTATCACTCATAATGGTTTTGTAAAATGAGGAGAGTGAATTATTTTTAAAATTAAAAGGAAAATTAAAGAATTTTTTTAAAAATATTTCTCATGCATCTTTTCTCATTTAAAAGTCCTTATGGTTATGCATGGATGGATCATGTGAGTTTATCATCACTCCATCCTCATTTAAAAGTCCTTATGGTTATGCATGGATGGAGTATGATAGCTAATAAGTAACTGCTAATCCCATTTAAAAGTCCTTATGGTTATGCGTGGTTAGTAAGTGCTTATTTATTTTTGTGCTTAAAAGTCAAATTATTTTTAAAGAAGATCTCTCTTCTCATTATATGAAAACCAAACCATCGATCCATTCTCTAAAATGTGGAAATTGTTATCTTGTTATGATATATTATGGTTTTTCTTGGGTTTACATTTTTTTTCCCCTACTGTTCCATTATTTTTTTGTCAGTCTTTTGATGATAACAAAAGGGGGAGAAGAACGAGATTTTGATAAGGAAATAAGTATTTTTGGAATACTTCACCAAATTTGTTAAATGCTGTTAGTTATTTTTCTATAGTTCTTTAATTCTTCTGTAATTTCCTAAATCTTCTAAATAGGGAGTGGTCTCAGTTGTAGGGAGAGTATTCATGTAGGGGGAGCATTCATATAGAGTGAGCTAAAAATTTCATGCTCAAACACATTTATCAGAATTTCAAAAAAATTTGTCATCATCAAAAGGGGGAGATTGTTTGATGTGTGTTTCTTGTTTGATGATAACAAAATATATATCAATTTATAGATGTGTTTGCAGATTGTACTATACACATACAAGAATAAATATTCATATTGAATAATAATACTATTGCACAGAATTTAACAAATTCAAACAGTATGTTTTTATTCAATATAATATTTTATACAATACAAAGTTTTTCAACTCATACACTGATTTCATACATTTCATATTTACATTTTTTTTCCTCACTACAACACTCAACACTCAGTCTTTCTGCATATCTGCATCTATCTGCATTGTCCAGCTCCAGTTCTTGTCCTGTCTCCTGTGTACCTGTATAATTAGCAACTACAGCAGTAATCTGAAAATAAACAAATTTGAATTTGCAAAAATAAAATTTTGTTTTTATAGTTGTCTCAGATATATGGGTTATTGTCATCATCTTCGATTATGTAATATCTGTGCATATCAGTATTCATATCAGGGATAGGTAATCGTGAGTGGCTGCAATACACACGTGTACATTGATACACGTGTGCATTGCCTCGCCAACTCGTGTGCACAGTCAACCAAACACAAGGTCAAATCCAAATCAGATTCAACTCAAGTTCAGATGGCCTCGACCAAAATCCAAATGTACACATGAACAATATGGTGATACAACTCAATCAACAACTCAAAGTATCACTGCAACTATGACAACAGAGATGTGGACTATCAGCATGCACAAAGGCTACAAGTCAATCAAATGCAGAACTAACCAAAACTGGATGCTACAAAACAGAGACCAGACTCAAGTGAAACCAACAAACACAAAATCAACACATGCATATCCAACTGATCAAAGAGCAGTTCAAGTGATGTATTACTGCAACCATGATCAAGTGCATCAAAACATCAAACCAGACCAAGTACAAGATGAATCAGACAAACAGAGATAGTCAACTGATCAAAGACAGTGCAATACACAATTCTAATGCATATTCAAGTCAAGCTATAGTCAAAACAGTGGACTATCTACAAGTAACATGAACAAGTCTGGATAACATGAGAGTAGTTCAAGTGTGAAGGCAACAGCATGCAAAACAAACTTTAATCAATGACCAAGGAACTGGCAACAAACTGATGCACAAATGACATGAATGCACAGCTATAAGTCAATGCACCTAAAACTCAAATAAACAACATGCTACAAATGACCAGACCAAGTAGCTCAAGTATCAAAGACCAGAAGTGAGTGCAACAGGGATCAAAGATCAGGCAGTACAAATATCACAGACCAAAGTTCAAGTGACAAATGCACTAAAATGAACTCAAGTCACAGGTGATACCAGACTGCACAAAGACTACAGACAGGAAAACGATGCACAGCAACTAACAGTATCAAGTGGTGAAAACATGTACACTAATTCAACAAATACAGGAGCTAGAGTGAACTCAACAAGACTACATCAATGAAACAAGATTGAACAATAACAAGTTCAAAATGCATAAGTTAAGTCAACTGCCTCCAAAAGGTTACAGTACATATCAGAATATTATCACTAACCAAATCAAGTTCAACTGAACCAAGCATGAATAGGCAGTATGCATATGAGACCAGAGAAATCAAAATGAATATAATTCAAGTAGCCAAAATCACATAAACACAGATGGTCAGAATGTAACTCGAAGTCAAGTTCAAGCATGTACAAGTCAGTGAAGAATAAGTTCAAACATCAGAGTACAAGTGCATCATGTCAAAGTCAGGTGATCATCACCAAACATCAAAGCAGGTCAGGGATAAACTCAAATGGCAGAGAAGATGGTCAGAGATGAAGATCACAGGGGCCAGAATGATCAAAGTCAAGAAAATTCAAGTCAAAGCCGTATGTTTAATCACGTTTACAAATTGATAAAGTCAAAGTCATATTTTGGGAAAGTATCAGAAATCCAAACAAAAAGGGAAAGTTTTGACTGTATCGTTCAAAGAAAGGATCGAACGTTTAAAAAATCAAAACCGTGGGTATGAAGTAATTTCTCAAAATAACATAGCATAAAAATGGAAAGATTCAACAACGTGGAAATCACGTAAATCAAATCGGGCAAGTTTAAGGGTTTCGAAAACCCTATATATACAGACCCAAAAATCATCATTGACTCGATGAGAACAGAGCGAAGCAAGAACAATCAAGTTCAAACATAAATCAAAGAAAAGCAACAGAGCAGAAATCACATACCGAAGCCAACGGTCGAATAACTCAATTATCTCGAGGCAAGCAACTGAGGAATCACAAGTGGAATATGAGGCCGAAGCCATTGATAATCTCGTAAACACAAAGGCGAAGCCCTAATTCCAGAATCGAGCAATAGATCGAGCCGAAGCCCTAAGTTCAGTCGCAAAGAGGATCGAAAGAGAAGCCATCATTCTTTTCACAAAGCATTACAAAAGGGGGCCGACATTTTAATTTTGGGCTTGATAAATTAAGGGCTTTAGTTTTTTTTTGTTTATTATTTTAGGCCGGGTTATTTTAAAGAGCAAATTTGGTTTTCAGGTTTTAAATTTAATTTTGCTCTTGTTTTTCTGTTTTAAAATATGTACTTTTGAATCAATCAGGGTAAATCACCACCTAGGGTTTAGGTAGTGTCAGATTGTCTAGTTAGAATTAGTTCAGTGAGCAAGGTGTGCGAGTTTGCAAAACTCTATAGGCGGTAGCAGGGTGTGCGAGTCTGTTAGAGTGTTTGTAAGCGGGATACTGTTTAATTCTAATAGAAATCTGGGAATGCAGCAGTAGGCAGGGGTTGCCGAAGCTGGGTAAATTTTGTGTGTGATTTACTTTTCAGCTTATTTATTTATCTGCAGTTTGATTTCGTGTTTAATTCAATAAAATTTGCTATAACCCTATTCACCCCCCCCCCCTCTAGGGTTAATCTAGATCCTACAGTAGGCACGTATTGGAGAATGGATTTCCAACAAATGATCATGTAAGGGGCTATATTCCGGTAGTACATCACTAGAGGAATGTACCGAGGCCCAACTGATGGTCCTCTACCAACATAAGACCGGCCTACCTCTAACTAGATAGTACTGAATATGTCATCACCTCGGTCATTATGGACCTATTAGAGCACACTGTAGCATACACCACATAATTTAAACCCGAATGTTATAGTGGGTAGGAATATATCTAGAAGGGGATGGTAATACCCTAATGGTTGTGAACCACATAGCCTTGCCGCATCTACCCTATATTAGCCATTTTCGAGTGTGAGGCCTGAGGTAGCGATTACCTTTCATAGAACATCATCTTTCCTCTTTGAATTCCACATTGTCATTCCATAATAACACAACTGATTTCTACAAACATATAACTTCTAAGCTCGTACGTCTCAAGAAAGGGTGTTAAGCTAAGAGAAGTTACCTTCTCTGCCAAACAGATGATAGGTTTATAAAGATTAATCAATGTGATCTAGGCATGCAACGCCATACATTTGTTCATACTAGTTGTCCAAGAATAGGAAAAACCAAAGGCACTCCTCCTACCACATCCTATTGGGAATTACCCCTAGGATTAGTAGTGATTAGTCCTGGCAAATCAAAGATTTTCATAACAGAGCACTACTGCCACCATAAGTATATGATATGGTAATTTCCCCGAGGGTCTAGTGGTAAGTAGCCCTACATCATGAAGATCTTTGTCTTCAATGATCTTCATCTTTAACATGTTTTACTTCGAAAACGTAATTGGTTCGAAGTGGTTTTCGGACAGGAATCACCCAAATCCGATCTCGGTCTCTTCGAAATCCACTCATCGATAAAAAATTATGAATATGTGTATACAAGATTTGTTATACCTCTTTTCATTTAATTTTTTACCCATTAATCAAACCCCTTTTAACTTTGGAATTCTTCAAGTCATTTACTTAGGAAAATTTAATTCCTAATATAATAAAAATTTCATCTTTTTGAAACATGTCTTAACTGGGTCAAAAATAATGTTATTTAAGACATTGTTTACTGTAAACCCAAAACCAGTTATATTGAGTAAAGTATTACACTAATCATACCAAGATTAATTTCCGTATTTAACTCGTACTATTCGTGGAATAACGGTGAAATCGTCTTTAAATTCACACGGATAGTACAAATTCCCTCCTTAGAACTTAATATAGAGTTCGACCAGAATATTCTCTATAGTATAAAAATATAGTTTAATTAAATCTTTTGAAAATTCCTTACTTTTGGAAAAACTTAAATGAGATCTTTTTAGAGCATCTAGGTTTTTCCTTCGATTTGTTCCACCCCTCGCCTAAAAATAGAAAACAGGAGCCAGGTAAGTTCAGGGCATTGGTTGCTCCATCCCTAACCTTAGTTACACATCTTGTTTTATCTTTCCAGGTCTCACAGGGGGGACAAATGTACTAGTCATTTCCACATACTCAGTTTGTTATTATATTCAAGGAAATGGTTTCAATTATATTGTTTAAGTGTTATAAACCATTTCTTTTAACCATTTATTTAAACTCCTATTAGAACTCCCAAATTATCTTTAAAATACTAAATGGTTTATTTAAAGACATTTATAAAAGATTCGGGAAAGAATAGTTAAGTTTAAACCTATATTTCTAAAGTTTATTAAAACCGCTGTAGAAAAGTGCTGCGGATAATGTTTTACAAGCTTATTTGATTAAAACAACTTTTCTATCATTTGGAAATCCATATTTGTAACTCAAATCTATTTCAAAACATTTTAACATATTTATCAAATTTATTTCATTTTTAAACATTTAAAAATATTCATTTTAAAGAATTTTACACTTTGGTCACATACAAAAGCGCGATTTTCCTGGAAATTTGATTTGGTCATATCTTAAAATCTACAAAATAAAATCCTGGTTTTTCTTTTCCATTTGAAAACTATGGTTATAAGGATCCGGAAAATTCTAATTTCGAAGACTTCCGACTCCGTTTTTGTCTTGTACATTCATTTTGCTTTTCCGACGTAAAATAGCGAACTACCGTTACGCGACGTGCCTTATTTTGACTTGTTTTTCACTATTTTCCAAAACTTCTTCAAATTGCATTCTATTATTTATAAAACATTTATAAATCATTTTAAACCAATACTTTGCTAATTTATTCAAACTCATTTTCACTTTATTTCTAAAATATTCCATATTTCATTATTTTAATATTCAAACTTCTATTTCTTAAAACTTTTTAACTATACGAAAGCATATGCTATTTTTTTTTCAGAATAAATTCTTTTTCTATAGTTAACCTAAAATGAGACTTAATTATCCTTTGTATACCATATAGGATTCAAAAGAAGTGTGGTTTCAAATCAACTACATATTACTATGACTAATAAAGTAGTCATAACCAACTTTTAACTACGATGTTGATAAAATCAACATTAACAACCATATATTCATCCATACAATCAAATTCATTAAAGCATCCATATTTCAACTAAATGGTGTCAATTTATCATAACGGTATGAACATGAATATCATAGCACAAAACAATAAGTTTTTAAAAGATAAGAGCTCACTTTCATTTGATATGTTTAACTATATATATTACTTCTTACTTCTTAAGCAACCATCAAACACGTTAGTTAACCAACCAAACATCATAACTACTTTTGATATTCATGCTAATCATTTTAATTAATTTCAAATTATAAGAAGTATGTATTTAAATCGAGTTCTCACCATTAACCAAATCGTTTTACTTCCTACTAACAATCATTATAACAACACTTCATTATCATTTTCAACTTCAACCAAACATCACTAAAACCATCCTTTCTTCCTCTTAAACCACATGCCTATGACCTCCTTCCCCTCCTTTACTCATGACCACTTTCCTCTTTGTTTTATCTTGGCCATAATCATTCTCCACCTTCCTCTAGGTTCGACCCCCTCCTACTGCACCTCTTCCTCCATCATTCTTCAACTTTTTAGGTGTTAAACCATGTTTTAATGATATTCTAAGGTCTTTGGCAATGTTTGGTGGAGTTTGAAGTTGGTTTGAATTTTTTTAAGAAAGTTAATAAGGAGATAAAAGAGAAGAAGAAGCCATTAGAGAATAGAAGAAGAAGATGAAGAAGCTTGGAAAAGAGACAAGAGAAAGTGTGAAGAAATGAGAGAATAGACGGTGGTATTTATAGGAAAAGTAAAAAGTGGTAATTTACCAAATTAACCCCTTACCAAATTACCAAAATACCTTTGGATATTTCTCCTAAACTTTACATTACCCTTTTTTAACACTTACCATCATCTCATCACATCTTCCTTACTTAATAATAAAGTAATACATGCATTTATGGTGATTTGATATTTGATTTTCATTACTTAACTTTTAAATATTATTTACTTATAAAAAAAGAAACATATGTGTATATATATATATATTTACTTATTTATGTTTGACTTGACTAAAGGATACATAGTTTAAAATATGTATTAAGATGTGTTAAAATCATGTTAACAACGTTGCAATGAGTCAAAACAACTTACGTTCAACGAACGGTCGAAAATTCGGAAAACGATCGTCGATCACTAGGGCTGTCAATGGATACCCGAAAAATCCGAAATCCGTCCGCATCCGTATCCGAAAAGCGGATAATATCCGATATCCGAAAAAACGGATACGGATACGAACACATCCGCATCCAAAAATTATCCGTCCGGTCTTTGTCAATATTATAATACAAATTGTGTGTATTTTAGTATAATGAAAGATATTTATTTGTTGTTTTATCAAGTTAATAGTTTATATTATATACATTTAATGCTTATTAACCGCTCAAAACTATTTATCATCGCCATATTTGTTTATATTTAACACTTTTATGATCAATTGGATTGAAAAAAATGTATGTTAAACTTAAAATTTATATTTATATTTCTTTATTTATTAGTCGTTAGCGGATAGGATAATTATCCGATATCCGTCCGTATCCGCGGATGCGGATATCCGAAAATCATTTCGGATGCGGATGCGGATATGGCACTATCCACATCCGAAAGTATCCATTGACAGGCCTATCGATCACATTTTCAATTTTAAATCAAACTATTTATTTATGTAAAAAAAACTTGAAAATTGATTTGTTATCATCTTTAAATAATTAAAATAAATTTAATTAAGCTATAAACCATATTTAATAATATTAAAATTCCATTTCAAAAATAGGACGTTGATCTGCCAAAATGCGACAAAATTTGTACATCTTTATAAAACAAGTGTATATATATATATATATAGTTATAAAACTTTTATCAACCAATTACTATCACTATATAACAATTTTAAAAAATAATTATTTATCATTAGAAACAAAAATTGAATGTATATCCAATTTTATTGAAAACCGTCTTTTGTTACTTTTCGACGAAAATCCAAACCTCTTGATTTTGTAATCAAATTCTAAAAATAAGTTTTTCATTTTTATTTATCATATAAAATATGATTATTTAAGTTTGAAAATTCTATGTCTGAATAATTAAAATAAACTAAATATTCCATTTTCAAAGTGGTAAAATTTCGAGTCGTTGTATTCTCCCCTCCTTGAAAGAATTTCGTCCTTGAAATTAAACCCCAAACAAAAGTTTGCCCAAGGTATTATTTTTGAAGTCAATTCCATTGGATATACATAGATCATCTGTGTGAAATATCTTATTCGATCTCCTATTCGAATACACAATTTTTCTTTTGAACTAGTATTAATCCCCTAATCCTCTAGTGCAGACTCTGATCAAGCTCAGAAACTTTTATTTTCCTTGCATAGCTCTCAACTATGATAGAAAACTCAAGTACCCAACCACAAAACCCTCATCAATGTTCACCGTCAAGAATCGAGTGATAAATCCTTTTTCGGATCGGAGTAAACACCTTAAAGTTACATACTTGAATCTTAGATCAAATTCGTGTGACGAAATGATCTACGTACAACTTACGTATTTATTCCTAGTGGTTTTTTTTCTTAACTATAACAAAATCTTTTTATTCACATCCTTTATTATTTACATTCATTTTTTCCTTAGTATATTTCCTTTGATGCTAATAATGCTTAGGAACCCTTCCCTAAAATTTTACTTAAGTTTATAAACATCTACAAACACAACTTTGGTTTAATCAATCATTTAAAACTTGCGTTTCATAACCATTCACCTCATATTAAATCCATTTTTTCGAATTATTTCTTACAACATTACTTAAGTGTACAAATATTTCATGACTTAAATCTATATTTGTATAATACACCTTTACATCCTAAGAGTGTGTGTGTGTGTGTATATATATATATATACAAATCCTAAATTTTCAAATTAGTTTTACTTAAATCAAGGTGTTTAACAAATTTAAAACTTATTCTAATTTACTATCATCTCAAATTCATAAGTTATAAAACTTTTTCCTTATATTTTTATAATACACTTAGCTTCCATTTCCATATCAAATTTTGGAAATCCCGACTGTTCAAAATCGTCAAAAATTCCATTTTATCTTATCAGTTTGTGATCCAAAATTATCTTTGGTTTAAACACTTTTATAAATATGCTTCTTTATTACTAGTCAATTTATGAAATAACGATTCACATTATCTCTTAACTTAAGAAAATTATATAGATCGAGTAACTCCAAAATGACACCAAAGAACTAGGTACTACCAATAGTATCATATATCCCCTTAACCAAAAGGGTCTTAAGTGAAGTATTTGTCATCTGAACACATCTCCTGTCCATTTTTTTTGTTAGTTTCGAACCACTCGAACTAGTTATCCTAAGATACTTCTTTTTAAATCCTTTATTTGAAATAATATTATATATTTTTTACAAGTTATTTACTATTTATTTTTATAAAAACCCCATTTATAAATCCATTTCTTAAAATCATCATAACTTCCTTTTAATCGTATTAAACTATAAAAATTCTTTTCCAAAATACCAGGATCTAAATCTACCAATTTATATACCTTACATGTTTATCTTTGACAAAATCGTTTTATTTGTAGAACTTGCTCATAAATTTGTCTTAAATAAACTTCTTAACCTTAAACAATATTATTATCAAACAACTTATAGTCAAATCATGAAACTTAATTCACAAGGTATATCTACTTTTTAATCAAACAATAAATCAATTAATGATAATAACTGAATATTATCATTCCTTAACAACCAAATACTTAATAAATAACCATATTATTTTGAAAATATCTTTTATATCCAAAATATAATCCTAGATAAAATTATTTTATTTACCAATTTTTTCAAAACAAAAATCATTTTATATAACATTAACAAATACGGGCTCATACATATAGTACTCTCAACTCATTCTAGGGCGTCACTTACCCTATCTCTAACGAGTTACTCATCCTAGGGTATTACTAAACCTATCTCTGATTAGTCTTCACCCCTATCAGGCTCAGGTGTTTGCTCAATGAGACGACCCAACTTTCTATCACCAGAAAGTTGTATCATCTTAAAGAAAGAAAGGGGTGAGAAAGTAGAAAAGATAGAGAAGAAGAAGAAACAACATCAGAATCTCAACAGCGGAACGAATAAAATATAATATATCACATAAGAGGATACATAGTATCATATACATCAGAGTTACACAGTTTACACAACACATACTAGACAGTTATAAACACCTGTCTAGTTAATACAACTCAGTATAATATAACTCAAACAATACATCTCAGAGATACCAACACAGCGGAACACTAAACATATCTATAACGCTGAAGCCTCCTGCTCCATTGCTCCTCCACAGTTCGTTAAACCTAACCTGAATCCCTTGGCTACCCGTAAAAATTTCGGTACCCGAGAGTTTAAGAAAAACAGAAGATAAACTCCGGGTCAGACATGGGTCTGGTATGAGTAAGAGGTTAAAGTTGCTTAACTTTGAAAATCATTTGAAACAAAAGGTATCACGTAAGACTTCCCACACATAAACATGGAAAAGTTTTTTTCCTTACACTAACCAAAACATTTGATAGGAAATCCAGTGATATTATAATAGTGTCTAGGGTTTTCAAGTAAAATACAAAAATAGCTGAAATGCTTACATCTCACATTCCAACATAGTTGGGCACAACTAATACGTACGGCACTTATTGGAGATTGGATTCCATACAATGGCAGGGCTACTGGGGTACCGCCCGTCACAGTACCTGGCCTAGATCAGCGTACCGAGGACCCACCCTAAGTCCTCTGCACCACAAGGCCGGAACCATCCCTTACTGGACAGTCCCGAACGAAACAACCCCAGCAGTTGGAGCTCAACAACTACCCACTAAGCCGAATAAAAAGGGACATCTAGACAGGGGTATATCTCGCTCTCAAGTGGGTGCTACCCACGAAGCCTTGCTGCACCTCCCCTGTTTTAGCCATTCCCGGTTGATGAGGCTTGAGGTCACGATTACCTTTATCAGAACTCATCACTTAGAATGCTCATCGTCCGCCTGACGATGTGCTGAAAGCATTCAATCCATACAAGTTCGTTCCGGGTTCGAACGAAACCGAAGGCATTATCTCGTTACACTCATATTGGAATCACCCTCAGAGTTAACGACAATAACCCTTGCACTCTGAATCTTCGTTTTCACTTGAGATTCACGACCTATCATTAATTTGGATCGATGTGGTTTTCGGACTTCCAAATATGGAAAACCCGATCCCGGTCTCATCAAATCCAAATCGCCATCTTTTAAGGCCAAGTTGTTTTAAAGTTAAAACAATTCAATTCAACATTTTCTATATACACACAGATAGATAATTCACAATATCACAGATAGATAATACACAATATCATCACGATAGATAATTCACTTCAACCAAAGCATCCATATTACATAGCATTACTTATCCCATATCTGAGATTTCAAATCATTCAAAGAAATCAATATCATCCATCAATACATAAGCAATGATTAATAATCACACCATTTATAATTAATTTAAAATGAATTAAATTAATTACTTCATCTCTAATTAATTCAAAGTAAATTAAATTAATTACTTTATCATTATAAATCTTGCTTACATAACCATTAATTAATTATAAATCAATTAATTAATCATCCTCTAAATATTTATATTGATTAATCACCCTTGATTAATCAATCTCTAATTACAATAAGTAGTTAGCTCTTTAATTAATTTCATAATTAATTATCCTAAATCATTCATACTAATTAACATTTAGTTTCTTCATTTATTAATTAAATATAATTAATTACAATTATCCTTAATTAATTTCCTTAATTAATCACTTTATTATTTATTATTGAACAATTTCTTAATTACATCATTAATTATATTAACTAATGATCTCAAAATTTTATTTAAACTAATTTACTTCATTATAAATTAATTACATTAAGTAATTAATCTTAAATTAAACACATTTATTAATCACTCTTGATTAATAACAAACCAGTAATTAACTCCCCTTAATTACTTCATCAAATAAATTAATTACCCCATAATTAATTTCTTCTAACTAACCTCTTGATTAATTATACAAAGTAATCATACTCAAATTACTTTCATCATTTAATCATCCTTAGTTAATTACATCTAGTAATTAACATTAATTACTTCCCTAAGTGATTTTGCTCCATTGATTACACTAAGTAATTACACAAATCCGATTATCAAATGATTTTCTTAAATTAATTAAACTAAATTAATTATCTTAAATTAATTCTATTATTAAAGTTAATTTCAATAAGAAATTTAGTCTCTAACTACTTTTATCAAGTAATTAACAATTTACAATTGATTATCTAAGTTAATTGATCTAATTAATCATTATAATACTCACATTAATTAATTATTAAATAATCCTTAGTTAATAACCTTTATTAACTATTAACAATTCTTGAATTACTTTTCTAAAGTAATTAACTAAGATTTATTCATTATTAATTACAAATCATTAAATCTTCATTAATTTAAAGATAAAAACATTTATCTTATAAATGATCAAATTATCATTAACAAGGTATTTTAAACAATTTACTTTTAAATTTATTTTAAATTCCACTCACAAATTTAAGATTTAAATGAATACCAATTTCACTTAAACAAAAGTAAAAACAATTAAAAGCCCCTTTAATTTTACCAGTTAAAGAAATATTTACCTTAATATAGAAGTTTTAAAAGAATTTAAAACCCCAATTTCATTTTAGATTTAAATAAATTTACAAATCCACTTTATCATTTAAAACTGTTCAAAACCATTTAAAATCTCCCTTTATTTTAAAACTAAGATTCGAATTTAGATTTGAACCCAGATTTAAACTTAAGTTTAAACCTCTAGTTTATATATAGCTTTACTTTTTAATTTCAAACTATTTAAACTCCTTTTTAAAGTTGTTATATAAATTTAAATTTTTAAAACTTGATTATATTTTAAAATTGAGCTTCAAACTTCATTTTATCCCAAACTAAATTTTGTTTTGAACTTAGTTTAATATCTGCTACACATTTTGAAACCCAGCTAAACAAAAAAAAAAATTTCTTCTTTTGAAGCTTACAGGTTTTAAAACCTGAAATTAATCTATCCGAGACATATACCAGGTGACTTCGAGCCCAAACAAAGTACTTCGAGCCAATGCCAACCGGACTTCGAGCGAACCCACCAACTGCTTCGACAAAACTCAAAAAAAATCTACGAGTAAATCCCGGAGTAACTCGAACAAACACCATATCAACCGAGTGCACCGTGCACGTGCACGGTGCCTTAGATCGCCTTCGACCATCTCTGGTGGTCTTCCCACATCTGCAACCGCCTATACATCAAACCCCGATCCCCAGGAACCCACGTCAACTCGAAAATCGAATTCGAGACAAAAACCGAACCTGGGATAGAAGCCTGGTTCAACCACCTCAAACCTGTCATGCCGTTGTTCACGAAACTCTGACCACCGGAACATCAATGCCTTCGTCCATGACCTCGTCAACACCTCTACATTCATCCCCTTGAATTTCGTTGAACTCGATCAACTAGAGAAACATTGCCGATCGAAAATCAAAACCCTGCCAAAACTAGGTTTACAAACCCAATCGACCAACCACCATCGCCACGGCCATCTGCCCCTACTTCCACCAATTTTCCTACCATCGCTGATTGCTCCTCCACCAGCAGGAAGAACCCGAACCCTTCCAGTCGCCCCGATCATCAGAGGCAACCCCAAACTCCCAAAATGGTCAAGCACGAACTGCTCTTTATCCCTTAATCTAAAAATAGAGATTTTAATTTCAAAAATCAAGTTTTTGTTCGAGTAATTGATTTATGTGCCTGAACCCATGATTTATAGATATGGAGTTTTTACTTATTTAGGCTTCCACTGTTGTTTTGAAATTTCCAGACTAATACAACTTTCAATTTTTTTTTAAACAGATTCCTAGATTCAAGTCCATGTTATAACAACATTTTTAGGTTCGAATCTTAAGCTTTATCAAAGATTGGGTTGAGAGCAGATGAGCATTTGCTGAGTGATTTAACCCTGGAACTAAAATCAAAGAAGAAGAACAGAGACCAGTATACAACTAATACATTCATATATAAACATAGAACAATACTTATAAATATATTCAAACACATTTGATTCAGAGATGAATGTGCAACATAATTATATACTTAAACCATTTAAGTTGTGATGTTACTCACCAGACATGAATGAAGACAGGATTTGCAAACTTGAAAAGCTTTTGATATTTTGAACTCTTTAAAACTGGAAAATGCTTTGCTTTAAAACTTCAAAACTTTGAGTTGCCTGCCCTGGGTTTAAATACTTGAGTTGCTAATGCTTTTGTTAGAAAAGATGCAGACTTGCTCTTCTTTAAATCTTCTTGTTTTTTTTTTATTTGAAGAAGTTGTATAATGTTTTCAGTTTGTAAAATGATAATGCTTGCTTATATTTTTGATGAACGAAAATGAACTGGAGGATACAAATATATAAAAGAAAAGATTGCATGGGAAGGCAGTGGCGAAGGCAGGATATTGTGTTGGGGTGGGCACAAAGTGAAATAGGTTTGGAGGGCAACAACTCCGAGGCAAATTTTTTTGGATGTTGCTGATATTTAAAAAAGTTTATACAACATACTTATATAACTAAAATAAGATAAATAATAGCTTGAACATTTCATACTTTTTTTAACATTTTATAAAATGTTATACAAAATGTTATACAACATGTTAATTCAAAACCCTATCTCAAAAAATGTTCGTATAAAATGTTGAAAATGTTAAAAAAAGTATGTTTGGGTATAAGTATGTTAAAAATTACAGCAAATGCTTATATAATTGAAAAAGTTTATACAGATTACAACATGTTAAACAATTGAAAAAGTTTATACAACATACTTATATAATTACAAATTTTTCTATTTTTTTTTTTCAAATACTGGGGTAGGCACGTGCCTACCCCATTTGCAATTGGGCTCCGCCCCTGTGGGAAGGTGATATCTGGGTATATGTTTATGCTGGTACGCTTCTTCCCTTTTTAATCAGAGATTTTGTTGGCTAAAATCTGTTTTTAAACAATTCGAGTTGTCCTTTGTTAATGCTAGCATTAAATGCTAACGTACTTTATGTTTCCCTTAACCATTTCGTATACAAAGATATTTTATTCTTGCCTACAAATTTCTTACAGCCTTGCATCTACATGTGTTTCCAGAACTTCCCAAGTATTCATTTTTTTCTTGCCTGCTTTAGTCTTAAGCTTTGTAAGATAACTAAGTTTCTATTTCTAACTTAACTACTACTTTTTATTTCTTTTTATTTCTTTTTTTTCTTTTTTTTTATTATTATTACTTTGTTTTATTAGGCAGACTTGTGGAGGCTGAAATGCTTAGTAGGATTTCGAATTGACTTAAGTTTGTGCTGAGATGAAAGCATTTTAATGCTAATGTATTATCTGTTTCATGCTTACCCAATTTTATATGTTGATTTTTTTTTTCACTTTGCAGCATCTAAACTTCCTAAATAAGATTCTACCCTGCTATGTTTTTATTCTCATAGATATTTATTTCCCATTCTGTTCTAGCCTAGCATATTACCTTACAGGTTACATACACATTTTTACTTTGTTAATTCTTGTCTTGCATCCTACCTTACATTCATATCCTTTTGTTTTAGTTATGTTATAAATTTTAAATTAAGTATTTATCATAGTTTCTTATATTTATACATTTATACTTATGTTTATAACCATATAATTGATCTATACTTTTGTTTAAATATTTATAAGATTGATTTTATCTTAAACATATTTGAAAGATTTTATTTTAAATTTACAAATCATAGTTTCCTTCAAAACACACATATATAAAATAACCATTTCTATTTATATTGAAATCCCTTTTGTAAAGACATTACAATATTAATATTGTTTTAAAAATAACTCCTTATTGAATTTAAATAATTTATAAAAGAAATTAACTCTTTATTAATAAATTTACTTATTTTATCAAGCTATAAAAAAACAAACCCACCTTTTTGTTTAAATTTAAACCTAGGCTAGAATTATTTTTAAACAAATTAAACTTATCTTGAGTACTTTAAAAATCATGGGTCATTCAATTAATAGCTCGATATTAAATTAAATCAAATTCCCAATTTACCAAAAATATTAGAATTTGAAAACAAGATTTATTTATTAATTAAATTTAAACCAAAGATTTCTATTTTCAATATATATATACAAATATATACACATTATAAATAGAAGCAATTTATTAGCCTTTTAAAAAGATAAAATTACCAATTAAATATTTATTTAAAAGAAGATTATTAAATCAATTCAAATTTTATTAACAAATATTATCAAATCAATTTAATTTTTTTAATGCAGATTATTAAATTGATATTGCCAAAAATTCCGGGATGTCACACTCAACCTAAGCTCTGATACCATATGTAACGACCCGCAAATCCGCACTATTTAAGCTGACAATAAACAACACATGTCCAACCCAAATTGAACGGCAAAGATGGATGGTTATGGGATAGAAAGAAAAAGAAGAAATAACAGAATCTTACTCGAATGGAATAACATATATTATTGAATAATAATCTTTAGCGCGAAAAATTTAAAATACATATATCGGAGTCTAAGCTAGATTCAGCTTAGACATTTATAATACGTGTCCTTACACTTGCTGAAAAACAAACAATACACAATGCAGCAAAAAATAGAATACGTCCATACATTGATGAAGATCTCCAGCTCTCCTCTGGGAACTCCAAGCGTCTTCAGCTAATCTTGAAACTACTCGGATCTGACCTAAGTATTAAAATACTTGGATCAGCCTGCACGTGAGAAACGTGAATCTTAAATAACATTGTCATAGATCAGAGATTAGTGATAAAAACCTTTTGAAAAGAAAGGGTATCTCATAAGACCATGCCGCACATAAACTCGGACGGGTTTTTACCTTATGATACTAAAACATTTCTATCCAATCATTTGAAAATATTTCTAACGACATTCTTTGAAAACACTTTTCAAGTAAACATATTCAAATAGCCGAAATTGTTACCATTATTAAATTCCAGCATACTAGGCTCTATAATCAAAATGGCGGGCATGTATTGGAGAATGGATTTCCAACAAATGATCAGGCAAGGGACTACCTTCCGGCAGTACATTTCTAGAGGAATGTACCGAGGCCCAATTGATGGTCCTCTACCGACACAAGACCGACCTACCTCTAACTAGATAATACCGAATATGTCATCCTCGGTCATTACCGACCTATTCGAGCGCTCTAGAGCATAAACCACATAATTTAAACCTGAACGTTATAGTGGGCAGAAATATATCTAGAAGGGGATGATCATACCATAATGGTTAAGAACCACATAGCCTTGCCCCATCAACCATGTTTTAGCTATTTCCATGTGCGAGGCCTAAGATAGCGATTATCATTCATAGAACATCATCGTTCCTCTTTGAATGCCACATTGTCATTCCATAATCATACAACTAAGTTCTACAAAGTATAACTCCTGAGCTCGTACGTCTCAGGAAAGGGTGTTAAGCTAAGACAAGTTGCATTCTTCGCCACAAAACAGATGATACATTTATAGAGATCAATCAATGCGATTCAGGCATGCAACATCAGACATTCATCCATATAAGTTGTCCAGGAATAGGACAAACCGAAGGCACTCCTCCTACCGCATCCTGTCAAGAATTACCCCTGGAATTAGTAGCGATTAGTCCTTAGAAATCAAAGATTTTCATAATAGAGCACTACTTTCACCATAAGTATATGTATGGTAATTTCCCGAGGGTCTAGTGGCAAGTTGCCTTACATCATGAAGATCTTCATCTTTAATGATCTTTGTCTTCAACAGGTTTTACTTCGAAAACATAAATTGGTTCGAAGTAGTTTTCGGATAGAATCACCCAAATCTGATCTCGGGGTCTTCGAAATCCAATCATCGATAAAAAATTAAAAATATGTGTATACAGGATTTGTTATGCCTCTTTTCATTTTAACTTTTTACCGGTTAATCAAAACCCTTTTAAATTTAGAATTATTTAAGTCATCTACTTAGGAAAATTTAATTCCCAATCTAATAAAAATTTCGTCTTCTTAAACATGTCTTAACTGGGTCAAAAACAATGTTATTTAAAACATCATTTATTGTAAACCCAAAACTAGTTACATTGAGTAAAAGATTAGACTAATCATACCCAGATTAATTTCTGTATTTAACTCGTACTATTCATGGAATAACGGTGAAATCACCTTTTAAATTCACGCGGATAATACAAATTCCCTCTTGGAACTTAATATAGAATTTGGACAGAATATTGTCTATGCTATAAAAATCTAGTTTAATTAACTCTTTTGTCAATGAGATCTTTTTAGAGCATTCGGGCTTTCCTTTCGATCTGTTCCACCTCTGGCCTAGAAAGAGAAAACAGAGGCCATGTAAGTTCAAAGCACTGGCTGCTCCATCCCTAACCTTAGTTACCATATTGTTTTATCTTTCTAGATCTCACAGGGGGGACAAATTTACTAGTCATTTCCACATACTCAGTTTCTTATCACATTCAAGGAAATGATTTCAATTATATTGTTTAAGTGTTATAAACCATTTCTCTTAACCATTTATTTAAACTCTTATTAAAACTCCCAAATTATCTTTAAAATACTAAATTGTATATTTAAAGACATTTATAAAAGATTCGGGAAAGAATAGCTAAGTTTAAATCTATATTTCTAAAGTTTATTAAAACTGATGTAGAAAAGTGCTAAAGATAGTGTTTTACAAGCTTATTTGATTCAACTTTTCTATCATTTGAAAATCTATATTTCTAACTCAAATCTCTTTTTAAGACATTTTAACATATTTACCAAATTTATTTCAATTTTTAAACATTTAAAATTATTCATTTTAAAGAATTTTACACTTTGGTCACTTAACTGCAAAAATGTGATTTTCTTGAAAATTTGAATTGGTCGTATCTTAAAATCTACAAGATGAAATCTTGGTTTTTCTTTTCCATTTTAAAACCATGATTATAAGGATCCGAAAAATTCTTATTTCGAAGAATTCCGACTTCGTTTTTATCATGTACATTCATTTAGCATTTTTAGCGCGAAATCTTGAACCGCCGTTACACGACGCACCTTATTTTGACTTGTTTTTCACTATTTTCCTAAACTTCTTCAAATTGTGTTTTATTATTTATAAACCATTTTAAATCAATACTTTACTAATTTATTCATTTAAAACTCATTTTTACTTTATTTCCAAAATATTCCATATTTCATTATTTTAATATATTCAAACTTCCATTTCTTAAAACTTTTTAACTATACGAAACCGTATGCTATTTATTTTTTTCAAAATGAATTCTTTTTCTATAGTTAATCTAAAAAGAGACTTAACCATCCTTTGTATACCATATAGGATATAAAAGAAGTGTGGATTCAAATCAACTACAGATTAACTATGACTAATATATTAGTCATAACCAAATTTTAATTATGATGTTAATAAAATCAACATTGTAACGACCCATCTTTTCGTCTATCGAAAGTCGAAACTGAATACATCCACGGTATTCAAATGTCGAACATTCAATCACTGCAAAGGCAGATTGTTAGGGTAAAATAAAAAGAAAAGAACAGAGAACAGGGAAATCAGAATCTCACAATGGAATCGACAACATATAATATAACAAAGACAGTAAAATCTATCACTCCAAAATACAAAGTACATCAGAGTTAAAAATAAACTTTATCAGTTGGATAGTTATAAAATCCTTACCTTACAAATGCTGATAGAGATACTATATAATACAGCGGAAATAAAGCACTTCAATAGGTGATCTTCAGCTCCTCTTCAAGACCTCCATAACGCTAAAGACAACCTGAAAAAATATTCGGTCTGACCCGAGCATTATAATAAAATAACACCTGGATTAGTCTGCAATACCAGCGTGAGATAACTCAAATAATGGAGAACATATAATAGTTCTATGAGACCATGCCGCTAATGCGGAACAGGTTTTTACCTCACAAGAATAACATCCACATAGGCAAGAGCAGAAATAATCATTAGGAAACTAATCCAAATAAGAATGAGCATAAATAATATTAAAATCATACTTGAAAGAATGAAAATAACCTGAGTAAAATCCAAACTGGACGGAATGGATAAAACAAGGAAATCGTCCAAATTTGATTGGATGGACAAAATAAGGTGACAGTCCAAACTTGATAGGATGGACAAAATAAGGTAACAGTCTAAACTTGATAAAATAAACAAAATCAATACTTAAACGCCACAAAGAGTGGTTGACTCTTCTCATGGCAATTTAAAGATAAACAGATTCAAGGTTTTCGAATCAAACAAGGAAAGGAAATTTTTCAACAAATGACAAGGAAGGTGCCCCCTTGAAATATACCTCTAGTAATAGACTTCTGAGGTTGTCACATTTTGTGTGACACTTCTTGGGAATCTCCAAATCGGACCCCGCCAAACCTTACCAAGAATCTGAATATTTCACATTTAAAATCTTAACCGTTTTTCGCATGATGGTACACAAAAATCTAGATGAGATGTAAAATACACTAATGGGAGCAACCCCACACAGCTTGGCCCCCTTTCGCGCTTTTGGTTTAGTCATTTTCGACAAAGGATAACAAAGCTCAAAGAGCAGCAAATCGTTTTTAAGGTGACAATACACCATGAAGAAAGCTGAATCCGATAATTAATAAATCAACTATCGAGGATAATTAAAATGATCATATATGGAAATTAAATATCATATATTTACCAATACTTGTTGATTCCACACAAGTGCTATCCCTCGATTGAAAATGAAGCCAAGCAAGTTGGGGTAGTGTTACCTTTAGGCATCGCCTTGACGACATTTTTAACCTTTAAGATAGAAACGAGTCCAAGTCTCAACATTTAGTGTTAAAAGTATGACTAAATCCTTTCCATATAAACGATATCGATCGTGGAATTACTTTCCCATAACCGAAATCGAACTTTAACTTTTTAAAACTGAACTTGTGCTTGATTTCCATATTGCAGTATTGGTAAACATTTTTAGAAATACTCTTTCAATACGTTCTTTTATAAGACAAAAATTTATAATACTAAGTGTATTAAAACAAGGGTCAAAAACAAATGTCGTTAAAACATTGTTTACTGTAAACCCAAAAACAATTCACACTTAGCATTATTTATAAATAATCCATTTTAAAGGATTTCTCATTTATAAATCATTATTTATAAATTTAAAAACAGTATTTATTATCCTAAAAGATAATAAAGCAATTTAAATACCTTCATAAATTTAAAACAACATTAATTATCCCGAAAGATAACTAATCACGTTTATAATCTCTTTTAAGTAAACAAATCCATTATCTTTAATAAATTAGTTAATTGTCTCCAAACACTTTTATATCATCAGTGAATTAACTTTAAAATCTTTATTCAATTAGTTTTTTAACTTTAAAGCACTAAATCAGTTAATTAACTTAAAACACTGTTATTGTATTAGTTAATTTACTTTAATCACTTTTATTAAATCAATTAATTAACTTTAAATATCATTAAGTAAAAAGAGATTTATTCAATTCAAATAATCATTAGTTAAAATGAATAATTCGTCTCAAACATCATTAATTAATTTGATAAATAAACTTTAAATGCCATTAATTTAATTAAGTTCAAATAATCATAATTTAATTAGATTAATTAAATTCAAACCTCATTAGTTAAAACGATTAATTAAAACATCATTTGTTAAAATGATTCATTTAACTATAAAACATCATTAATTAGAATGATTTACTAAATTCCAAATATTAGTTAAAATAATTAGTTAAATTTAAAAAAACATTAATTAAATGATTAATTAAATTCAAATATCATTATTTAAAATGACCAATTACTTTTAAATATCATTAATTAAAATGATTATTAATTTCAATTATCATTAATTATAATTAATTAAGCTTAAGTAATCATTAGCTAAAATGATTTATTAAATCTTATCTCATTTAAATCAAAGATAAACCAATTTTAAACATCATTTATTAAATTAGTTAATTAATCTCAAAATCATTAGTTAAAATGATTAATTATTTCAAATTATCATTAATCAAAATGAATTTTAACATTATATTTAGCGGAAACACAAGCTCAAGTTCAAAACATACGACAAGGTTTGGGGACGAATATTAATAAATAACAATATAGCGAAATCGCTATAACGACATTTAACAAGTTAAATGGAATATCAGCATTTATTTTAATTAACCATCAATATAATAGCATAAGGATGTAATAAATAATTATTAGTGTGAAACCCCTCAGGATCTCTCTACAAATTTTTCCTGCAAAACAATGGTTATGGATAATATATATACATATAGGTTCATAACGATCAAATTAATATGTCATCCATCTTCCAAACGAAAATTCAACCAAACAAACAATTAAACAATTTAATTAACAACCAAGCAATCAATAAACGTTCATAACATCATTGATATGATATAATAAAATTGAATGTGATATAAACTCACCTTGATTTTCATTTTTGCCGAAACATTCCGATTTTGGACTAAAACCGAACAACCGTTCGATTTTAGCATAAATTCTCATAAGTTCCAATCTCATTCAATCCAATTCCATCGCAAAGAAAATTTCCATACGAGTACATTGAAAATCGTCGCGCTCAAATCCGACCTCGTATGAAATAATTATTGAGTTTACAAGATTCAAAATTTAAATAATACAATTATTTCTTAATTACATTCATTAACCTTAATTATCTTAGCTTTAGCCTCAACATCTACGATCGAACAAAACAGGCCGCCACTCTCTCAACTTGACGCCATCACCTCAGGCCATCTTTGGCTGTCGCCTACCTGCCTTTGCTCCCTGCGACCAACACGAACTCCTTGACCCAAGACTTGCCACCTGTGACGCCCCACCTCTATACCCACGCTAACCAAGAACACTACGGTGTAGTGCTGTCAATTAGCACGGAGAATAAGGCTGTTGAGGAGCGACCATCCGTGTAACTTCTTTGTGCGAGCACCGATATGTCAGATAGAATAGAATGCATATCTTTTTAAAGAGGAAATCCAACATACCGATACAAACACAAAGCTATCACACGGTGGCTATATATAATCTTCGGAAACAAATATAGAAATAAACGTAACACAAATCAGTCACAGACAATTCATATCACAAAGGCGGAAATAGATATGATTATAACACATGAAAGTGTACATCAGAGTAGTGGTCAAATAAGATCCACAATAACACAAAAGAATAGATACAAGTGCTAACCAAAAGAATATGTATACATCAAGGAGTCTAATCTCAAATGTATACAAACAAAAACTACTAAACTAGAGTAGTTAGCCAAAAGTCAGATGATGGCTCCAGATAGGAAGTCATGAGGAAGCACCTGTAAAATCTCAGTCTGACCCGAGTATTATTTAAGAAGAAAATAATAAACGGATCAGTCTAGCTATAATTATCAGATAAAATGAGATAGAATATGAGATATGATAATAGAGCGTATGATAACAAAAAGGTGCCATACTATGATAAGTATACATTAGAAATCCCACAAAAGTCATACAATATCTCAATAATCTCAAAACAGAGAAAAGAATGTCATATTCTTAATTTCATTCACCAAGCCACAATAAAATGACATACTCATCAATGTCAATGGTAAAAGCTGGTGAAACATAAAATTCCAGAAATCAATAATTAGAAATCCAGAAAACACATAAAAGGGGGGAAGGCCTATGAGCCGAATGCTCCACGAATGGTCCGAAGACCTATGAGCCGAATGCTCCACGAATGGTCCGAAGACCGATGAGCCGAATGCTCCACGAATGGTCCGAAGACCGATGAGCCGAATGCTCCACGAATGGTCCGAAGACCGATGAGCCGAATGCTCCACGAATGGTCCGAAGACCGATGAGCCGAATGCTCCACGAATGGTCCGAAGACCGATGAGCCGAATGCTCCACGAATGGTCCGAAGACCGATGAGCCGAATGCTCCACGAATGGTCCGAAGACCGATGAGCCGAATGCTCCACGAATGGTCCGAAGACCGATGAGCCGAATGCTCCACGAATGGTCCGAAGACCGATGAGCCGAATGCTCCACGAATGGTCCGAAGACCGTAGGGTGCTACCCTAGAAATGTGATGGTGAAACATCACATGATCGGGGTATAGTCTCCCACGTAGACAAAGAGACATCGCTCAATCGCTAGTCTAAATCATAAAAATGATCATCATGACCATAAGGAAGTGTCAATCACACCAAGCTAGTAAATATATGAGTTTAGCTTCATGTCCCATAACCACTTGCTTAACTTAAATATTTACGAACAAGCTGTAAATCTTCACTAGGAAATTGTCACAAAAAGGGTTCAATCAAACAAGTCCAAGAGCTAACCGACGAAGTGAACGCAAGCGTTTCATACCACCCGTTTTACTAAGTCGTTTAAGTCGATTTCTCATTCGAGTGAAGTAAAGGCTTGTATATACTAGTAGATTGAAAATCGGTTTGAGAATTTGATATTTAAAATAGTGTTGAAATCAATTTGATGAAAGAGTTTTGATATTTACTACTAGTATTGAAACCTTTATATTTTTAAAGTGACAAGTCATAAAACGTATCACAAAAATTCACATTCAGAGACGTGAATAAAATCCAAGGAAATCAGCTCAAAATGCATCAAAGTGGAAGTTCTGATGAATGATTTTCAGATAAGATTGCCTACGCAGAGTAATACGGGGTTCGACCTGCCCGGTCAGGTCGCGGGGGTCCAGGGGGCAGCGCCCACGGCGGGGTGCGGGGCAGCGCCCCGTCAAAACGGTACGACTTAGTGAAGACAAGCGACCTAAGTTTAAAAAGGCGGGCGACTTAACAAAGTGGCCGATAATAAATGATAACAACAAAAAGGGAATCAACACGAATTGATTAGAGTTGGAAATTCAAGCACAATAGGGAAATAGGCAAAAGACTGCAGATTCAGACGTCTGGAATAATTGGTTCAGACGTCTGAATCTGGAAAATTAAATATTTTCCAGAACACAGATTCAGACGTCTGAACGAAATATTTCAGACGTCTAAAATAGGCAATTTAAGCCTATTTTCTTTCTGTATGAAATCGAGCCAATTCAGACGTCTAGGGCCAAAGATTCAGACGTCTGAATCTGGGAATAAAAATCTTCCCAATATAGTATTCAGACGTCTGAATCTAACGTTCAGACGTCTGAAACTGGGGTTCAGGGCATTCCCTGAACCTAGACCAAAAATGGCCAAATGAATACCGGAAGCGATCGATCGAGCGACAACGACTAAGGATTTACGCCAAGAGACAACCCAGCCTTAACGGCTCTTCGACACGCCTCAAATACCAATGTCCAAATATCCATAAAAGGATTTTCATAGATTTTGATTTCAAAAGACCAAAAATTGGAATATACACCAAATCAATCCAAACCAAAATCAATTGCACAAGAATAAGTGTTAGGAATTCATACCTAACAATCGAAGATAATTCAAGACTTAGATGTGAGATAAAAATCTCACCTTTGAACCCAAATCAATGAAGAAGAAGCTTGAAAGCAATGGCAATGGCAATCACTCTTCAATTCCAACTCAACAAGCTTGAATCGAAGCTTTAAAGAAGGACATTCCCAAAGTTAGGTTTAGGAATAAACTGAAATTGATAAGAGAATGAGTTGGAGAAGATGAAGAGGAGGCTTACCAATGGGTTCTCTTTGAATTTGGAGCTAGAACTTGATTTGCAAATGGAAACTAGGGCTTGAGAATTCTAATTTCCCATTCCACTCACCATTGTTGCTCAAGAACTGAAATGAGGAGGAAGTGAGGGAGAATGGGGAGGAGTGGTTCAGATTTGGGGGTTTAAGTTGGCAAAGGGGCTGAACCCAAAACCAAACCCAAAGTGCAAATGGTCAAATTTTTGACTAGCTCCAAACATATCGAAGCTTACACTCAAAAAGATCGCAAACGACATTTTGGACTCAATGGAGGTGGTCTCGAGTCCCAATTCGACTGTTTGCAAAAAGTAGCTTTTCGGACCAAAATCCGACGAACGATGAAATATTTAAATAAAATATTTAAATGTAAAATCGATAAATATGCGGGTTGTTACACCACCTTTCGTGGCCTACAGCTCGAGAACAAGCTTTGAGAAACGTCGCCGTTCAACTTCACTTCAGCACCACCATATGCAATTTTCAACCGCCGCCTCAACGTTGGAGATAGACCTCACCATCGCCTACCTAACGCTACTACTCTTGCCACCAATCTTCGCTTGAGGCTGGAGAACAAAGCCAAAAATGAAACCCTAACTGCCGCGTTCATTACAAGGTCTACGCCACCATGCCACCATCCACGACGATCCAACCGTTCAACATACTCCTATCACCACCATGAATAACTTTCATGTTAGGACCTAAGCCTAGTTTGCCCTCTAGCGGCTCCAACTAATCATGGCCGTTGGATTTGGCTAACCTAGGGTCTGAGTTTTGGGCTAAAGAGAGAAGTGAGGGTCCTTATATAGATTTTCTAACCGGCGTTATTCGCGCCTTAAAATTGACGAACCCCAAACGAGGCGTGCACGCTGGCGTTTCTAGCTAATTACCCCTATTGTGAATTCAATGGAACTATTCTCGAGCCCTAATTCGATCATATGAAGAAAATAACTTTTTCCAAACACAATTATTATATTAAATTTTCGAAATTAATTTCTTCGCGTTTGGGTCTCGCACGACATAACGATACGTCTGATTGCCTTAAAATTCGACGGCATATTATAATTCATTATTACAGATCCGATAAAACTGGTTTCATCGAAATCCAAGATAGTACCCTAAAAGGCTAATTCCATAGATTTAAATATCAATATTTCTGCTCCAATTATTGATATTTATCCAATCTATTTATTTTTCTAAATAAATATTCATATTTAATTTATCAATATTATTTATTAATTAAAAGAAATTAAATGAAATTATTAAATCCATTTAATTAAGATTTAATTCACAATTCAAATATTCCTTATATTTGAATTACAAGTCATTAAATTCCAAAAACCAATTATTTAAATATTTAAAATCAAATGACTATAAATTTGGGTTGTTACATTCTCCCCCTTCAAATGAATTTCGTCCCTGAAATTCCTAAGGAAGAAAATGTTTCCAAACCCTTCATTCATTCCAAGATATAACTAAAAAATCAAATTTTTGTTATCAAAATTTTCCAAAATTCTCAAAAAAAGTTTAACTCTTAAATTTACAGAAAATTTTGCCAGCATCTCATTTGCACGGCTCCATCAGAACAACTATAAGTTGTCTCTACGAGCTCTAAACCAAACAAAGAAAACAAAAGCCAAGTGGCCTCCCAATCTAGGGCATAAAATCATCAACTAATGTAAATTTCTAGATTTATTACGTACCTTTTTGCTTTTGATTTATATTTTGGCAAGTAATACTATCTCTATGCAAATGCGGGTGTGCTAGAAGTCAAGTGGAAATCTCTTGCTTCCTTGTACTTACATAATCTAAAAGAGAATCGGGTTAACAAAAGCAATATGATGTAACTCTACATGCAAAACTAACATGATATAAACCTACATGCAACTAACAACCATATCATAATCATAGACAATAAAATACATAAAATATTCTATAATAGATGTTATGCATTCAATTATTTCAAATGATAATTTTAGATCTGGGTACCCGGTTTTTTCAATTCAAAAATTTATTTTCAAATTTCTCAAACGAGAAAAATCAAAAAACAAATATCAAAATGACAAGAAGGAAATTCCTTCTAATAAAGTACAGTGAAACTCTAGAATCAAAACAACATGGAGTGTCCAATGGTATTCACGTTCCTCCAAACATCAACTAGAGTGAATAAATTTCGTTCCTTTCCCAAAATCTTCAAAAATCTTTTTTTTTCAAATTCACCGGGATTTACGTCCTAATAACAAAAATTCAAAATCCTTTGTCTATAAATTTAAACTTTATAAACAATGGTATATAAAATCACACAACCGGTCAATCCAATTCAATCAAATTTCGTGAAGAAATAAATTAACACTAACAGATTATCAAATTCCATAAGGGAAAACTTATCACTTAACATTATTTCAAAATGTCAAATGACTAACAAACAAATCTTAACTTAGATTCAAAACATTCTTAATTGTCCAAAAATACAGATAATTATCTAAGCGCACTGTTATCTAAGCGCACTGTTTTGCTCATTAGCCTTTGGTTATTGCTTAAAAGATTATCCAAACTTACTTAGACAAAATGGAAAGTAATACTCTAAATTTTATTAGTTTCTTAACTACATTAAAAATTTCCGAATCACTTAAAATTTCACATAGTATTTTATTCAATACTAAAATTATTTATGAGTTATTTCATAAATTTTTACCCAAGTTTAAAAATATTTTATAAAGTCATTTCTTTATAAAACATCAAAACATAACTTATTCTATTTTACTACTTGTATAATATTCTTTTATATCCTAAGAGTACATAAGAATTCTATTTTACTTTTTAAAGGATCTAGATGGAGATCAAATCAAATTATGGTTCCTTAAAACTGAGTCAACCTATTAACACTTTCAGCTAAGAGTGTTAAAATGAATGATGTTTCATGGGTTGACCCAACACTGCAAATAATTTACATTACTTAGAGGTTTTAAACAAAAGTTATGGTTTTAATAAAGCAATGTTTATCAAAACTTTCCCATCAAATTTAACCCAATTTACCTATTTCTAATTTATCCCTTTTTGTCTAAGGGTAAAATCTTATTTATTAAAACAATCTCTTATCAGATATACCTTATTGTTCTGGAAAACAATTCCCTTTAAGGGAACTTTTAAAAAATCAGATACCCGGTTTTAATTTCAAAAACTCATTTTTGAAAGCATGTTACATATATTTTTATATATAATAACTTCAAATGATTTATTTATTAAAACTCACTTTGGGTTTATATATAAAGAGGATAATTTACTAAGTACTCCACAAGTTCGTCTAAGCAAACATGTGATCGTCACTTAGAAGATTATTCAGATTACCACAAAACTAATTGAAACGATTTTCTTCTAACTATCCCAAAGAAAATGCATACCATTTGAAATTTTACTTCCTAAAATATTTTTACTTTTAGTTACTTCCAAAAATAATACCATTTCATTTCTCAAAAATCTTTCTGAAATTATTTTCAAAAATTCCGGGATTTAAATTCAAAAATCCTTTTTAAACACATTTTATAAACTAAATTTATATAAAATTCCCTTTATATAAAAATCATTTCATATTATAATAATTCTTCTTTATTATAATAGAATTTTCTCAAATATCTATTCTCTAAAGGTCTTATCCTACCATTTAGATTATATTAAACAGCCTTTTACTAAAGTTTAAACCTTAACTCACCATTATCAAAAGAAGAATTTTTAACTTAACATATTCTCCGAACGCCTTATAGTCAAATTATGAAAATTAACAAAGGGTTCATTTTAAATCAAAGCGACAAATGCTCCTTAATAAATCGAGCAAAATTTAACAACTAACAAACAACAGTCAATGCTTTTAATTTAATTAAGCATAACTGAAAAAACACTAGTGATAATAAATAAACATTATCACATTCTAATAAACACACTCTATAACTATATAAAGTTTTGACAATTATTCCTTCATATATATGAAATATAATCCTGGGCAAAATATTTCGTTTGCCAAATTTTCAAAAATTCAATACCTGTCTGTTGGCCTCGATCGAATGTTTATAAACCCCAATCGATACCGTGGCGTCCCACGCCTCGACCAGAATTCATAAAACTCAATAGACCAATTAACATAATACATTTTTATAACATTAAAAATACGCTCTTGAATATAATATACACTCAAACTCATTCTAGGGTGTCACTTACCCTATCTCTAATGAGCTAGACCCTACCAAAGCCAAAGTTCTCACTTAACCTTGCGCTCTGATACCACTTTGCAATGACCCACCTTTTCATCCATCGAAAGTCGACACCGAATACATCCACGTGATTCAAATGCCGAACATTCAATCGTCGAAAAGGCAGATTGTTAGGGTAAAATAAAAAGAAAGAAACAGAGAACAGGGAAATCAGAATCTCATAGCGAAATTGACAACATATAATATAATAAAGATAGTAAAAACCGTCACTACAAAATACAGAGTACACCAGAGTTAAAAATAAACCTTATCAGTTGGACAGTTATAAATCCCGACCTTACAAATGCTGATAGGGATACTATATAATACAGCGGAAAATAAAACACTACGATAGGTGAATCTTCAGCTTCCCTTCAAGACCTCCATAACGCCAAAGACAACCTAAGAAAATACTCGGTCTGACCCAAACATTATAACAAAATAACACCCGGATCAGTCTGGAATACCATCGTGAGATAACTCAAATAATGAGGAACATACAAAAGTTCTGTGAGACCCCACCGCTAACACGAAATGGGTTTTTACCTCACAAGAATAACATACATATAGGCAAGAGAAGAAATGATCATCATGAAACAAATCCAAATATGAACGAGCATAAATAATATTAAAATTGGACTTGAAAGAATGAAAATAACCCAAGTAAAATCCAAACTGGACAGAATGGATAAAACACGAAAACAGTCCAAACTTGATAGAATGGACAAAATAAGGCGACGGTCCAAACTTGATAGAATGGACAAAATAATGTAACAGTCCAAGATAGAACGGTCAAAATCAATACTTAAACGCAGCGAAGAATGGTTGACTCTTCTCATGGCAATTTAAAGATTAAAAAATTCAAGTTTTTCGAATCAAATAAGGAAATAAAAATTTTCAACAAATGACAAGGAAGGTGCCCCCATTGAAGTATACCTCTAGTAATATACTTCTGAGTTCGGTCACATTTTGTATGACACTTCTTGGGAATCTCCAAACCGGACCCCGCTAAACCTTACCAAGAATCTGAATATTTCACATCTAAAATCATAACCTTTTTTGTGTGACGGTACACAAAAATCTAGATGAGATGTGAAATATCCTAATGGGAGCAACCCCAGATAGTTTGGCCCCCATTCGCGCTTTTTGTTTAGTCATTTCCGATAAAGGATAACAAAGCTCAAAGAGCAGCAAATCGTTTTTAAGGTGATGATACACCATGAAGAAAGCTGAATCCGATAATTAATAAATCAACTATCAGGGATAATTAAAATGATCATATATGAAAATTAAATATCATATATTTACCACTACTCGTTGATTCCACACAAGTGTTATCCCTCGATTAAAAATGAAGCCAGGCTAGTTGGGGTAGTGTTACCTCTAGGCATTGCCTTGACAACATTTCTAACCTTCGAGATAGAAACAAGTTCAAACCTCAACGTTTAGCATTAAAAGTATGACTATATCCTTTCCATATAAGCGATATCGACCACGGAACTACTTTACCATAATCGAAACCGAACTAACTTTTTAAAACTGAACATGCTTGATTTCCATATTACAGTATTGGTAAACAATTTTAGAAATACTCTTTCAATACGTTCTTTTATAAGACAAAAATTTATAATACTAAGTGTATTAAAACAAGGGTCAAAAACAAATGTCGTTAAAACATTGTTTACTATAAACCCAAAAACAATTCACACTTAGCATTATATATAAATAATCCTTTTAAAGGATTTTCTCATTTATAAATCATTATTTATAAATTTAAAAACAATATTTATTATCCTAAAAGTTAATTAAGCAATTTAAATACCTTCATAAATTTAAAACAATATTAATTATCCTGAAACTGATCACATTTATAATCTCTTTCAAGTAAAAAAATCCATTATCTTTAATAAATTAGTTAATTATTTCCAAACACATTTTACTTTTACATCATTAGTGAATTAACTTTAAAATCTTTATTCAATTAGTTTACTAACTTTAAAAACACTAAATCAGTAAATTAACTTAAAACATTTTTATTGTATTAGTTAATTTACTTTAATCACTTTTATTAAATCAATTAATTAAATTTAAATATCATTAATTAGAAAGAGATTTATTCTTCAAATAATCATTAGTTAAAATGAATAATTCGTCGCAAATATCATTAATTAAAATGATAAATAAACTTTAAATACCATTAATTAAAACAATTAATTAAGTTCAAATAATCATAAACTAATTGGATTAATTAAAACATCATTTGTTAAAATGATTCATTTAACTATACAACATCATTAATTAGAATGATTTACTAAATTCCAAATATCATTAGTTAAAATAATTAGTTAAATTTAAAATAATCATTAATTAAATAATTAATTAAATTCAAATATAATTATTTAAAATGACTAATTACTTATAAATATCTTTAATTAAAATGATTATTAATTTCAATTATCATTAATTAAAATAATTAACTAAGCTCAAGTAATCATTAGTCAAAATGATTAATTAAATCTTATCTCATTTAAATCAAAGATAAAAAAATTTAAACATCATTTATAAATTGGTTAATTAATCTCAAAATCATTAGTTAAAATGATAAACTATTTTAAATTATCATTAATCAAAACGATTAATGAATTTTAACATTCTGTTTGGCAGAAACACAAGCTGAAGTTCAAAACATATGACAGGGTTTGAGGGCGAAAATTAATGAATGACAATATAGTGAAATCGCTATAATGACACTTAACAAGTTAAATGGAATATCAGGATTTATTTTAATTAACCATCATAACAGCATAAAGATGTAAATAAATAATTATTTGTGAGAAACCTCTTAGGGTCTCTCTACATATTTTCCCTGCAAAACAATGGTTACGGATAATATATATATATATATAATCATATGGTTTCATAACGATCAAATTAATATGTCATCCACATTCCAAATGAAAATTCAACCAAAAAAGCAATCAAAATTTTTAACTAACATCCATGCAATCAATAAACGTTTATAACATCGTAGGTATGATATAATAAAATTGAATGTGAGATAAACTCACCTTGATTTTCGTTTTCGTCGAAACGTTTCGATTTTGGACTAAAACTGAATGATCGTTCGATTTTAGCATAAATCCTAATAAGCTCCAATCTCGTTCAATCCAATTCCATCGCAAAGATAATGTCCATACGAGTACATTGCAACTCGCCGCGCTCGAATCCGACCTCGTACGAAATAATTGTTGAGTTTACAAGATTCAAAATTTAAATAATATAATTATTTCTTAATTACATTCGTTAACCTTAATTATCTTGGCTTTAGATTCAACATCTACGATCGAACAAAACAGGCCGCCACTCTCTCAACTTAACGCCATCACCTCAGGCGATCTTCGGCGGCCGCCTGCCTGCCTCTGCTCCCCGCAACCACAACGAACTCCTCGACCTAAGACTTTCCACCTGTCGTGGCTTATAGCTCGAGAACGAGCTTTGAGAAACGTCGTTGTTCAACTCCACTTCAGCACCGCCATAGGCGATCTCCAACCCCCGCCTCAACATTGGAGGTAGACCTCGCCATCGCCGACCTAAAGCGACAACTCTTGCCACCTATCTCCGCTTGAAGCTGGAGAACGACCAAAAACCGAAACCCTAATTGTTGTGTTCATTACGAGATCTACGCCACCATGCTTCCATCCATGACGATCCAACCGTTCAACATACTCCCGTCACCACCATGAACAACTTTCATGTTGGGATCTAAGCCTAGTTTGGCCTTTAGGGGCTCCGACCAATCACAGCCATGGCTAACCTAGGGTTTGAGTTTTGGGCTAAAGAGAGAAGTGACGATCTTTAAATAGATTTCCTTTTTGAGAGAAATGTGTGATCCTCTAATGTAGAGGAGAGCACACATGTACATATATATATCACCAATAGTAAAGAAGCTGCCAACAAGCCTGGCAGGTAGCATAAAATCCCCCATACAAAAAGAAAAAAAAACCTATAAAGACTCTCCCTAAACAAACTACTCTAACAAGAATCTAAAGCCTGAAACGTCTCCAAGAAATGAGCAGCCTTCTATAACAACTCCCACAACCTCAACCTCAATGACCATACCTGATAAAACCTCCAAATAATATATCACAACTGCTCAAGTCACATACGGTCACCAAAACAACAATCACCATAATAACTCCCTTAAATTGCCATCAGCCCTCATGTATAAGACAAATAAGCTTTAAGTTTAAATCGAGGATTTCTTCTAATTTACTGTTGAAAAACTCCTATTAATTCTTTTACCAACTTTGGGTATATGAGTAGAATCGCAAGCATGGATAGTAGAAGGTGAATATCTTCTTAGAGATGCAAGGCAACAGTACAATATAAATCTAAAAACCCCAGTATTATAATAAACAGACCTATCAATATTGCGTTCGCTATTATTTACAGTAGATATTCTTGGTGCACATTGAAATTCATTCACTATCGCGTTATCTCCCTCTGAGATATCAATGCCATCACCAAAAATTAAAAAAATTCTTTCTTTGCACTCATTATTCACAGGAACAATTGAATAAACAACATTACCTACCACTGCATTCATGAAGTCATTAATCACTAACAACTTATTCACCCCTACATCAGTCTGAAAATCCATAATACTATAATAAGACAACCTCCTCACCGCCACCTCATCTAGAACCTCAACCTCACCACCAAGACGAGCACCAAAGATAATCGAGCAGTTTGAGTTTACGTCAAAAACCTAGTGAATGCCATCTCCAACCAATGGAACCATAGAATATGTCAACTTACTCACAGCCATTACATCAAGATCCCCAACCACACCACCAAAACGATCACCATAATTAACCAAACCGTTTGAGATAATGTCATTTACCTTGTACATACCATCACCTAAAGCACCAATAATCCTATGTATATCCTCACATACTTTATTAGATTCACATTGCATATTAACTTCTTCCATACTGTCAAATACACCATTCCAGACTGCTGCTGATGTGCTTGTTGCACGCTGAAGCACAACATCTACAACATTGCCCCTCACTGAATCATCTATGCCAAAGGTACCATTATTACTAGTAACTGCAGTTGCATTAATAACTTTACTTTCTTTGAACTCATCCACACCAGTAGAAGAAGATAGAGATGAAGTTTTGCTGTCGGTATAAAATTCACTGACATATGCTGCTGATGTGCTTGTTGCGCACTGTAGCACAACATCTACAACATTGCCCCTTACTAAATCATCTATGCCAGAGATAACATTATTACCATCAACTGCATTTGCATTAATAACTCTTCTTTCTTTGAACACATCCACACCAGAGTTTACAACTAAGCTACTCACTGCAGGAAATATGTCTGCAGCCACAACCTTAGAATGAAACACCCCATCACCAGTGTTAACAGCCATGGTTTGATTACCATCATCAAATTGTATCCTCAATGCCTTAGACTGAAACTCCCCATCACCAGAAACTGACAAACATATCACATCCACTTCATCTAAAACCCCAGCCTCATCACATAAACGATCACCGCTAATAACCACATCCTTACCCGCGCGCATGCCCTCCCCTTCTAGCACAACAACGGAGTTTGCCAACCTGCTCTCAATCACTTCATTTATATCCCCAACCACATCACAACAATGATCACCATAAATAACCAAGCAATTAGAAGTAACATCATTTACCATGTGCATATCATCATCTGAAGTGTCAATAACCTTATATGTATCATCATATAATTTGCTATAATCACAATACACTTATCATCATGTAAACAGCCATATGAAACAATCCAATCCTCTGATTCTTGAGCATCAATAATTAGTCTACTTTCAGAATCTCTTGGGGCGGCAATGTCATTCAAACACCTCAATCTCAATCCTGATCTGATCCTGTCATTGTGAATATCTACATTTCCAACCATGCACTTGGTTACAACAGTGTTATCCACCATAGAACCCAACAGTGTATCATTGTGCATGTGAAGAGCACCCATGCTTCCATCAGAAAATCTAACCAAACTATCAGAATTAACTCCATTCACATCTTTAAATAAACAATGATAAGAGATATCACAGACTGCTCGTCGAATTTGATCAGAACAAAAAATAGAATCATCCAAATCACTTAGGCCATCAAAACGATTAGAAATAACAATCTCCTGATTCTCTTTTTACAAGATTTAGCCTTAAAAAAAAATTCTTAAATTGAACAAAACAGTAAGATTCCTCCTGCAAATGATTAGCATTAACAGATTTGAAACTCGAGGTCACTTCTTGAGAGTTAGCATTCGAATAGAGCATCATAATCTCTAGATCATGCAACAGTGGATCTGAACACAGAAGATCCACCGAGTTATCTCTCAGTAACAACAAACTATCGTCAACCAGATCGCCAGAATACTCATTATACCCATTAGAAACTAATTCATCACCATTAACTGAAACATTTCCATCTAAAGACCCAAAATAATCTACAGGATCACCAAATTTATCTCTATAACTTCTACCAATATTGACCGCGTTTATTACATCAAAGTGCTTGAACAAATCTTCCAAAAAATCAATCCCTTCATTTCTCTGAATCCAAAGATGATCCAATAAAATTCTTTTAAGTTTCATAGACTTCAACACAAAAAGGAACCCATGCTCAGTGATAGAAAGCTTTTTATGATCTCCAGAAAAAGAGTCGAATTTCATCGAACAGTTGCTTTTCTTGTGTCCAAAGAATCCGCAGCCGAAACACCTGATTGGATCACGACGGTCCTTTACCATATGAGATGAATCCCCACATCGAAAGTAGAATCTTTTCCCACTTCTGGGAACGCTCCAGTTCAGGAATGAAGAATTACGCTTGAAAGATTGAGAAGAGGAAAATGAAGGCTCCTTAACAGCTTGAGCATAAGAACGTTTAGACGATGGATTTGAATCAGAGAAAGGATTTGTATTGGGAAGATTTGAGAAGCAGGGATGTGTATAAGAGGTAGGAGAATACAAGCAAGAACGAGCAGCGTTCGCCATATCATAAATTTTTCCATTATATAGATTTTCTAATTGGCACTATTCACGCCTTAAAATTGACGAACCCCAAACGAGGCGTGCTCACTGGTGTTCCTAGCTAATTACCCCTATTCCAAATTCAATAGAACTATTCTCGAGCCCTAATTCAATCATATGCAGAAGATAATTTTCAAACCCAATTATTATATTAAATTTCCAAAATTAATTTCTTCGCGTTTGGATCTCGCACGTCCAAACGATACGTCTGATCACCATGAAATTCGATGGCATATTATAATTCATTATTACGAATTTGATGAAACTGGTTTCGTCGAAATTCGAGAGAATGCCCTGAAAGGCTAATTCCATAGATTTAAATATCATGTATATTTTAGCTCCAATTATTGATATTTATCCGACATATTTATTTTTGTAAATAAATCTTCATATTGAATTCATCAATATTATTTATTGATTAAAAGGAGTTAAATGAAATTATTAAATCCATTTAATTAATATTTAATTCACAATTCAAATATTTAAACATTCCTTATATTTGAATTATAAGTTATTAAATTCCAAAATCCAATTATTTAAATATTTAAAATTAATTAAACATTTAAAATCAAATGACCAAAAAATTGGTTTGTTACAAACATTAACTACCATACATTTATCCATACAATCAAAATCATTCAAGCATCAATATTTCAACTAAATGGTGTCAATTTATCACAAGGGTATGAGAATATCATAGCACAACAAAAATAGGATTTTAAAAGATAAGAGCTCACTTTCATTCGATATGTTTAACTATATATATTACTTCTTACTTCTTAAGCAACCATCAAACACGTTAGTTAACCAACAAAACATCATAACTACTTTTGATATTCATGCTAACCAATTTATAATTAATTTCAAATTATAAGAAGTAGGTATTTAAATCGAGTTCTCACCATTAACCAAATCGTTTTACTTCCTACCAACATTCATTATGACAACCCTTCATTATCTTTTTCAACTTCAACCAAACATCACTAAAACCATCCATTCTTCCTATTAAATCGCATGCTTGTCACCTCCTTTCCCTCCTTTACTCATGGCCACCTTTCTCTTTGCTTGATCTCTGCCATAGCCATCCTCCACCTTCACATAGGTTCGGCCTCTTCCTACTCCACCCCTCTTCCATCGTTGTTCAACTTTTTAGGTGCTAAACCATGTTTTAATAATATTCTAAGGTCTTTGGCAAAGTTTGGTGGAGTTTGGAGTTGGTTTGATATGTTTTTAAACAAGTTAGTAAGAAGATAAGAGAAAAGAAGAAGCCTTAGAGAAGATAAGAAGAAGATGAAGAAGCTTGGAAAAGAAAGAAGAGAAGGTGTGAAGAAATGAGAGAATGGAAGGTGATATTTATAAGAAAAGTAAAAAGTGCTAATTTACCAAATTAACCCCCTACCAAATTACCAAAATACCCTTAGATATTTATTTTAAACTTCACATCACCATTTTTCAACACTTACCATCATCCCATCACATCTTCCTACTTAATAATAAAGGAAAACATGCATTTATAGTGATTTGATGTTTGCTTTTCATTACTTAACTTTTAAGTATTCTTAATTTATAAAAAAAAAAAGAAACACACACACACGCACACAGATATATATATATATATATATATATATATATATTATTTATGTTTGATTTGACTAAAGGTATACATAGTTTAAAATATATATTAAGAAGTGTTAAAATCATGTTAACAATGTTGCAATGAGTCGAAACAACTTCCGTTCGATGAACAGTCGAAAATCCGAAAAACGATCGTCGGTCACATTTTTAGTTTTATATCAAACTATTTATTTATGTAAATAAAATTCAAAAATTGATTTTTTATCATCTTTAAATAATTAAACAAGTTTATTTAAGCTATAAAACCATATTTAATAATATTAAAATTCCATTACGAAAATACGACGTCGATCTGCCAAAATGCGATGAAATTTGTACATCTTTATAAAACAAGTATATATATAGTTATAAAACTTTTATCAACCAATTACTGTTGCCATATAACAATTTTAAAAAGAATTATTTATCATTAAAAACAAAAATTGAACGTATATCCAATTTTACCGAAAATCGACTTTTGTCACTTTTTAATGAAAATCCAAACTTCTTTATTTTGTAATCAAAATTTAAAAATAAGCTTATCATTTTTATTTATCACATAAAACATGATTATTTAAGTTTGAAAATTCTATATCTGAATATCTAAAATAAACTAAATGTTCCATTTTCAAATTGTTAAAATTATGGGTCGTTACACTTATGGTATATTTTACTAGAGATATATGACACTGCAAGGTAGTTTTTGATCCTTGTCATAGAGATCTGCTTTTTCTTTTAAGATAAAGGAGTCTCAGCGAAGAATCCATATACGAGCGCGTCTTAACAGTTTTAGATGTGCTCTAATATGTTGTAATGTGAGATGCAAGCATTTCAGCTATGTTATATATTTATTTTAAATCCTAGACATTATTACAATGTTAGTAGATTTCTTATGAAATGGTTTGGCTATTACAAGGTAAAAACTCACCGCGTTTATTGCGGCATGGTTTTACAAGATGCCTGTATTTTGAAAGGTTTTATAACATTAAATAATTCAGATGACTTGAGTTTCTCATGCTGGTTTACCACACCGATCCAAATGTTATTTTCTTATAATGCTTGGGTTAGCTTCATGTATATTTCCAGATTTCGTTGATGTTCATTGGAGCTCTTGGAGAGGAGCTGGATGATTACTTACTGTAGTTTTTATTTCTGTTGCATTGCTTTATTTGTTTTTATCAGCAACTGTAAGGACGGGCTATTATAACTTTCCAGGCTAATGATAGATTAGTTTGCTTTGATTATTGTATCCATGTAGTATTCCTTTTTAAAGATCTTTTTGAGATATTATATACTATCATTCTACATGTGAGATTCTGATGTTTTTGTTCTCCTCTTCTTGTTCTTTTTTTCTTTTCTAATGTTCTATCTTTTCGGCACTTGGGTGCTTGGCATGTGAATACCGTGGATGTATTAGTGTCAACATTCAAGGGTCAAAAATGTAATCATTGCAATTTGATAGTATATATTGTGTATATATGTGCGCTCTAATATAATTTAAAGTATTGAACTAATAATGTAATAACTTTGTACCATACTTGCTTTTAAAAGAAAATGCTAACTCTATATTGTATATTATCATTTTTATTACCCTTTACAACATGCATCGTAGCCTTGCCTTTGTGTTTTCATGTTTGATTTGGTTGTGTATAAAGTTGGAGTATGTTGAAAGTGTTTGAAGCGAGAATAGTCGCTATAAGTGCACTTTGAATCTCTTGTGTTTTAACTTGTGTTAAACATTTATTATGTGAATATATCTTGGTTGTTCTATACACTTATAATAGTCTATGGGAAAACGAAGAAATGGTTTGGAAAATTATAGAAATGATAAGGTAAAGTTGTAAAAGTTAGAAGCGAAATAGTCGTTATGGATGTACTTTATAAATGCCTTGTTTTCAGCAATTTTTAATATTATATGAAAATATCTTTAGGGGTTTCTTTGCACAGTTATTAAGTACAATAGGTAAAGTGCTTACAACAAAAAACTGGACTTCAAATCAATTAATAGCTAAATTAATTGATCAAACATTTAGGGCTTTAAGTTTGGTTCTATGGCAAGAACATGAAACTGCAAAATTTTCAATCTGCAACACTTTTTGGGTGTTTCAAAACGTTTGATGGCATTTCTTTAAAATGTTGTTATTTGTTGTTTGAAACTTTAAAATGGTTAAAAGTGTTATTTAAATAAGGTATTTTTCTGAATTTTTCAGGGATATTTAGGAACATTAATTAGAGTATTTTAAAAGAAGTTTTAAGTTTAAATATATTTTTAATAATTATTCATAAATTTTTAAAGTCAAGGGTTTTAAATATAAAACATGCTTTTTATTAATTTTGTTAAATTTGAAATTAGTTATTTTTAAGTAATATTTTATATAGATATTTAAAACCTATTTATAATTATTTTTAAAGCATTTATATATATAAGTTTGGAAAAGAAAATTAAGTAATTTACAACAGGATAAAAGTGGTTATGTTATAATCTTAAGTTATAATGAATGATTTTGAGAAGATAATTAAAAGTATACTACCTTGTTAAATAAGTGTAGATGTAATTAGATCATTGAAAAGAATGTTTTAAAGATAATGTTAAGTATAAAATGGTTTTGGGTTTATAGTAGCAAATGTTTTAATAACATTTTTTTTAACCCATTTGAATATACTTTTAAAAATATGATATCTTGTTAAGAGATTTATGAATATTCTTAAACCTTAGAGATAAGAACATGAATATGTTTTTAAGAATGTAAAGAGTAGAAATGAATAGTCAAATAGTAGAATACATGTATATATCTTTTGTAAAGGTATTTTAAATATGTATATAAGTACTTGCAAAGAAGTTTTAATTTATAAAAGAATTAATTAAATAAATAGGGGATTTGAAGTCGCTTGTGTGACTTAATCGTGCTTTATGTGTTTACTTATTTATAGAAAGTATTTATCCTATACTTGGCACTAAAAGCCGACAAAGTAGGCCTATTCTGTCTGTGAGAGTTAAGAATGATGTTTGACTAGGTCTTAAAAGAAAACAATGCTCTAACCAACGGGCTTCACTCTTGACCAAGGGATACTGTAAGTTGAGATGGTCGGAAACGTGTTAAGTATACAGGACTTGCTCTCCATGTGCGATCGTTTTCATTTCATTCTTGGTAGTCGATTAGTCGACCATGAGACTTTACCAAAATTAACCTAGGAAGTGTATAAAAGCTTCGTGGCCTCATACGATCCGAGATCCCCCAGGAAAGACTCATTAGTATGAAACATCTCTCGCTTTAAGAACATATATATAAGAGATCCTCGGGGAGGACTACTGTAAGAACCCAGTTTTTAAGGAATAATTAATTAAAAGTTAATAAAAGTAATTTAGTTAATTGAATTGGAATTTGGATTTCTATTTGAAAAATGGGCTTTCGAAATTATTTACTAAAAATATTTAAATTGTGAAAATGTGATATTTAAATTTGAATAAGTTGAAATGTGAAAATAAAATTTTATAAAAGTAATGTAATTGAAATATAATGCAATATGGAAAAGAGGTGATTTTAAAATGACAATTTGTATATATTTAAATCAAATAGAAATTTAGTTTTGTAAGGAAAAAGAAAATAAAAATATATTTATATTTACTTATCTTTATATTTGTTTATCCTAAAATTAAATACCGAATCCCAACTCCTAGAATTTTCTCTCCTCTTCTCAAATAAACTCACGCAGCCTATCTTTGCTAATTTTCTTATTCTTGAAGCTAATCAAACAAATTTTCATTATTTTTAATATCAAGAAAAAATTGAATAAATTACCATAATTCATTAAAGTTAAATATGTGGTTCACTATCTCATTTAGCATCCATGGCATGAATTGAGAGTGTTACGGTGCTATGGTGTTAACTGCATGCGTGCAAAGAAAGAGGATGAAGGAGGCTCACGTTTGGGTGAGTGTCTCCACTCACATATCTTTTCTCTAATCTATATTTGTAACGTTTGAGTAGTGCTTGAGTAACTTCATTGCTGCATTGAGTTAGAATCTTAATGGTCGAGGTAGGGAAGTAATTGCCAAAAAATGGCGATCAATTTTACTGGATCAACCTTCGACCGGTCGACCTGTGGAGGCGACCGGTCGACCTGTGGACACTACCGGTCGACCGTTGTTTTCTATGATTTTGTGTGTATTTGTGTGTGTGTTCTCATATGCTTGAGTGTGTCTGTGGCCGCGTATACATGTGTATGTTGCTGCGGTGATGAGAGTGTGCGCGCGCTACTGAGTTGGGTGAGCTCACCTGTGTGTGTATACAGTGTATTGTGCGTATGTGAGTGTTGTGCAAATGTGTGTAGGGGGGTGTTGTTACATACATGTTTATTTGTATGTATGTTTTGTTTGTATGTGAGTTGGTGTATGTATGTCTTTGTGTGAGTGCATATGTGCAAGTCTTTGTGTATGGTGCGAATTGTTATATGTTAATGTGTGTGTATTCATATGTGAGAATATTCTGTTGTGTTTGTATTATAGTAGTGTTGTGTGAATATTTTGCGTGTGTGTAGCTTGGTGTGTTTGTACAAATATTTGTCACATATACTTAATTTAGAATATAAAATTATTTGTATATTAAAATACATTAAATTTACCTAAACTCTAATATTTATATTTTTACATATTAAATCTAAATGAAAATATGAGTTTAAGTTTAATAAATAAAAAAAGTGAATTACTAGCATCTAAATGGAAAAATATGAAATGTTATTCGGTGGATCTTTTACAGTTGTTAAATTACTTACGTAATTCAAATGAATATATATATAAATATATATAATTCCCATTTAGAACATGTATTTATTTGATTATGGGTATATTAAATTAATTTGGATAATTTATAATAATTTAAAATAGTATTTGATTATAGTAAATTATGAAAGAATTGAGTCTTCTAATATTATTAGTGAATGTTTAATTATTGATTATTTATATATGAAATTGCGAGATTATTTGTTTATTGTAAACAATAAGATTATAATTGAATTTAAATTCTAGTTAATCCTAGAATTTGTATTTATTGTTCATATCTAAGTATTCATTTTCTTATATAAGATAAAATGTTGTGAATGATTTTTATTAAGTATCAACTTGGTTGTTTTATATCCATATTTATTAAGATAATCTATTTTAATGTTTTCCTGATTATTCTTTTCCTGTAAATTGACTTTGGATCATATGACTAATTCACCATTGAGATGGATTTAATTAATGATTTTATTATGATGCGGTGATGATATCTTTGATGTGATATTTTTATTCTGTGTGATGAGAAATTTGAATAAATGAAGTTATAATACCATCTGGTATGGGACTTTCAGTAATTTTTTCCGATTATTCTTTGGATTCGTTATATAGAATATGGAGTATACCGAGTGTAGTTTATAAGCAGTGAATAAACGTTTAGTATCAAGCAATGGTATGGGACGTTGTTGTGATATTTATTCGATTATTCATTGTAAGTAAATGACACTCACGTGATGGGAACATAGTGGATAGTGTGAGGTGATACATGTAGTAATATATGGCTTCATGCCCATGTTCAGCGAGTGTAGCTCTGTGCCCAACGATGAGCATGACTTCGTGTCTACACATTAGTTCTATATGCCACTATAACGATGTACTCCTATTATGTTTGTTAGAGAGGACCATATGGCTAGAATCCACCGTAGCGGTCTAATCTCGCTCCCTAAATATGTACACTATATTATATAGCTTTGTGCTACTCTTATGCATGCATTTAGCCCTATGTCACCTAGGCCAACGGTACGTTATCAATAGGGACAATTGTAGTGTCGTGATTTAAGAGTCCTTGCGTTGATAAGCACACCAGTGGATACGTGTCATGACGACTGTAAGGTAACTAAAGACTGTAGAGACTTAGTGTCTCTAGAGCCTGCTTAGTGTTATCAGTCTCCCTTCTCATACTGATGAAATAGTAGATTGATATATACGATTGATACACCTCACTGAAGTATAGATATAGGTTGAAGATCCACATATTGTTATGTAGATCGATTTACCTATGACTTCATATCTATCGTACAGCCATTCCTCATCACGACATTTACATATAGATATTATATGAGGAGATGAGAATATATCTATGATATAGGTCCAGTGTATATAACATTCTCATTTATATTGATAGGCAGCCTATCCTATCCTATTTTACATATATTGATGATTATGTTTTATCAAAATTGAGAGATATATTTGGAAAATGCTTCGTGCTAGCCTGATTATATTTGGTGATATCTCATTTATTGTTATTTCTAGATTTAGACAATGATTTCTGGATATGTATGATTCACCCATTTGTGTTGATTCCGTGATTTCTGATTTGATATGTTTCTATATAGGTGATGACATCTTTTAATATCAATTTTGATTGTTTTATATGGATTTGAGATATTTGGGTGATGTAATGCCTCGATGATTATTTATGGCTTTATACGTATATTTTAGACAACATTACTATATTTATATTCATTTTTTTGGACATGCCGTTTAATGATTTGATTATCTATGATATAGTTATCATATTATTATTCTCTATTTACATTATGTTACACTATTTGGGATATTGATTAGACATAGTCTGAACCCTGTGTTATTTATGTAATACTCGAGTCAGTCTAAGACATTTCAGGTACAGGGATGACTTGACCAGCATGTATTTTATTGGGCTTAGAGGATTTTTATGTTAGGATTGTTACATGATATATGTGAGAAATTGATTCACTGTATTATTAGATATTGAGTTGTATATTGGTTACACATTGTATTATATTGAGGTTTTTGACACTTGAGATGATTTATATTCTATCGGTATTTTATATTATATATATATATATATATATATTATGTTATTGCTACGGTTCTTACTCTATATTCTCTGTTATTTACTGTATATTATATATTATTCTGTCTTGAAGGCACAGGTGTTTTTTGCTTTGTACCGATACTGTGTACGTATATATGAGATATTTATTTGATGTTTTAATATGTACCACTGTTAGTCTAAGGGAATATTCATGTGTGTACCCCCATATAGCTTCATTCTCCATATTATCTAGCAGTATTACTCTGTAATACTCTTGGATAGTATGGGTATGGAGGTGGGGTTTTACATTTGGTATCAGAGTAGGTTTAGAACAATACATTGTATATCAGAGACACAAGTTGAGCCTTAGATGATGCTTAGAATCCCTGACCCTTGGGTGTGTTAGGTACTCCCTGTATTAAGGGATGGTATATTATATAAATATAGGATGATTACTAGGGTAATTATCTTGAGACGTATTTGATATTTTAAAATTATATAGTTGCTTTTCACTTATTTCTTTTGAGTTTGTGATAAAATGGTTGGAGTAGCAAGGACAAAAGAAGTTAGTCCAACTAGTAGCATTTGTATTTATGATTTTGAGCGATTTAGTATTGCATTATTTTGTAATGGTTTGGTTTGATATTGTAGTTGAGTTTTAATTTGATTTTGATTAGAGTGTGCAATTGTAACAACCCGCATATTTTACGATTATATATTTAAATGTTTTATTTAAATATAGCATCGTCAATTGAATTTAAAGTCCGAAATGTGACTTTTTGTAAACAGTCGAATTTGGACTCGAGACCACTTCCATTGATTTTAAAACGACATTTACAACTTGTTTGAGTATAAACATCGATATGTTTGGAGTTGATTAGGATTTTGGTATTTTCATTGGCCTTTGGGTTTGGTTCTAACCCACTAACCCAATAATAGAACCCAAACTCTTCTACCAAATACCCTAACTCCTCTCTCCTTCATTCATTCTACACATAATAATTCCTAACACTCAAGCTAAAGGAAAAATGAGGGAAAAAGGGGAGATTAGAAATTCCTAAGCCCTAGTTTTCTTAGAAAATTCAAGTTCTAGTTCTAAAATCAAAGAGAAGCTTAGGTAAGCATCCTCTTCATCTTTTCCATCTCAATCTCTCTTCAATTTTCAGAATTTCCTATAACCTAACTTAGGAAATTCATTTCATTTGATAATAGATTGAAGATTCTAGAGGTGTGTTGAAGAGAAATCAATCTTAGCTTGTTTTAGAGCTTCTCATTTCTATATTTGGGTTTAAAGGTGAGTTCTTGAACTCACATCTATGTCTATAGTTTTCATTGTTGTTAGGTATGAATTCCTAACATCTATTTCATGTCCAATTGTTTTTGATTTGAAATGATTTGGTGAATTTCCCAATTTTGGTGTTTTGAAGTCAAAATCTTTAAAGATCCTATCTTGGATGTTTGGACATGATATTTGGGGTGTATCGAAGAGCCTATAGGACTGGGTTGTCGCTTGGCATAAATCCCTAGCCTCTGTCGCTCGTTCGATCGCTTCCGAATTGATTTGGCCATCAATGACCTAGGCAAACTGTTGCCCAGTACAGGCAACCAGACGTCTGGTTGAAGAACCCAGATGTCTGGTTAGGGCACCAGAAGAAAAAAAAAAGATACGGCAGAAGAAAAAAAGGCAGAGCCCTTGTCTGGTTAGACCATACCAGACGTCTGGGTGGGTTCTGGAAATTATAATAAAAACAAAAAAATAAAAGAAAATGGCAGAACCCTAGGTCAGACGTCTGGCCGAACCAACCAGACGTCTGGTCCTGTGAAACTTTGCCTATTTGCCTATTTTTGAGTGGATTTCCAATTTTTGTCGATTTTTTTGTTGATCCGGTTAGTTGTTATCATTTAATATCGACTTTGATGACTTATTTTCTAGATTTTTGGGAATATCCATTTGATGGATTTGATATCGATTTTTATGGTTTTAATCCACGTTGCCGAATGTGGATTTTTGGTGATAGATTGTTTTTACAATCATTTCTGTGATTTGTCACTTTAAAATACAAAGGTTTCTATATTAGTAGTAAATACTCAAACTCTTTCACAAAAATGATTTCAACATTACTTTTAATACAAAGCTCGTTTTTTTAAACCGTTTTCCAATCTATTAGTATATACAAACCTTTACCTCATTCGTATGAGAAATCTAATTAAACGACTTAGCAAAACAAGTGGTATGAAACGCTTGCGTTTACTTCGTCGGTTAATTTTTGGACTTGTTAAATTGAAATCTCGTGACAATCTTCGAGTGGAAATCTATAATTTGTTCGTAAATATTTAAGTTAAACCAGTGGTTATGGGACATGAAGCTAAACTCATTTATTTACTAGCTTAGTGTAATTTACACTTCTTTTTTTATCAATGGTGATCATTTTTGGAGCATCGTCTCATTTTTATCGGCTAACGACCCATGAACTTTTAACCATTTTATGAATTAGGTTCATCGGGCGTATCGTTGTACTACGTCGTTGTTTCGGCTTATTTGAATTTCAGGTTCATCGGGCGTATCGCTGTACTACGTCGTTGTTCCGGCTTATTGGAGTTTCAGGTTCATCGGGCATATCGCTGTACTACGTCGTAGTTCCGACTTATTGGAGTTTCAGGTTCATCGGGCTATCGCTGTACTAAGTCGTTGTTCCAGCTTATTGGAGTTTCAGGTTCATCGGGCGTATCGCTGTACTACGTCGTTGTTCCGGCTTATTGGAGTTTCAGGTTCATCGGGCGTATCGCTGTACTACGTCGTTGTTTCGGCTTATTGGAGTTTCAGGTTCATCGGGCGTATCGCTGTACTACGTCGTTGTTCCGGCTTATTGGAGTTTCAGGTTCATCGGACGTATCGCTGTACTATGTCGTTGTTCCGGCTTATTTGAGTTTCAGGTTCCTCGGGCGTATCCTTATACTACGTCGTTGCACCGGCTCTATGGGTTAGCGACCCATGGGATAGCATCTCGTTTGTGATACACGTGTTGGTGAGTTTTCATGCTCCCGTTTGTGATAGGCCTCCCCCTTTTGTGATTTCTGGATTTCTAATTGATGGTTTTTTGAATTTTATGTTTCACCAATTTTTTGCGATTTGCATTGATATGTTTTGTCAATATATAAGGTTTGGTGAATGAACTAAAGAATATGATATTCTTTTTGGATATTTGAGGAGATTTGAGATATTGTATGATTTTCATTGTTATCAGATATATACTTGTCACGGTATGGCATTATTGTTATCATATTTTTTTTCATATCTCTTATCCTATCTCATCTTGTATGATAATTATAGTTAGACTGATCCGTTTATTATTTTTCTTTCTAAATAATACTCGGGTCAGACCGAGGTGTTTCAGGTGCTTCCATTTGACTTCTTAGCAAGGGCTAGCTTCTGACTTTTGGCTAACTACTTTAGCTTAGTAGTTTTTGTTTTTATACATTCGAGATAGAGACTCCTTGATGTATACATCTTCTTTTGTCTAGCACTTGTACCTATTCTTTTGTGATGTAGTGGATCTTGTATGACCACTACTTTGATGTTCACTTCTATGTGATATATTCATATTTGTTTCCGCCTTAGTGATATGAATATCTGTGATTGATTTTGTGTTATGCTTATTTTATATTTGTTTCCGAAGACAACATATCCACTATGTAGTAGTTTTGAGTTTGTATTTGATATGTCAGATTTCCTCTTGAAATGAAATGCATGACCTTCTATCTAACATATCGGTACTCGCACAAATCAATTACACAGATGGTCGCTCCTCAATAGCCTTATTCTTCGTGCTAGTCGATGGCATTACCCCGTAGTGTCTTTGGCTAGCATGAGTATAGAGGTGGGGTGTCATAGCTTAGTATCAGAGCCAAAACTCGGAACAATGTAGAATAATCTAGCAAGGATCATTGTCCTAAGTCTCTCTTAGGAATCGTGCCTTAGGATTTAATTCGAGTCATAGGACCCGTTTTATCCTATTTTCTTTTATGATGCCTTGTTTTATCAATCAAGTTTGTTTGATATTCATTCTGAGAATAACATTTTTCCTCTTCTTTCTTTCTTTCTTAAAGAAGAGAAATGGTTAGACCCGGCAGTCCTAGCGCGGGTCAATCCAGTGGTCCTCCTCTGGATGGCGTATTTATGTCTGCCCAACAACTTTTGGATCTTGTAAAGAATCAAAGGTTTTTCTGTGCTTTGAATAAGAACCCTAAAAAGGTTTTACCTCTAAAATTAGAAGTGTCTTTCGATCGGTTTGTAGATATCACTCTTCGACTTGAAGAGGCCGATAAAGGAAGTGATGGTGATATTGGGGTTTCCAAGAAGAGGCATATTAAGTTCAAAAGCCCTAATCCCAACAAGAAAGTGAAGCAAGCAACTTCGGTAGCAAAGACTCCAATCCCTAATCGTGGAGTATGCTATAATTGTAGTTCTAAGGACCACTATGCAAATAGTTGTCCGAAACCCCTTTATTGTCGCTATTACAAAAGTTCAGGTCATCTTACATCTTCATGTCCCATACTTCAAAGCAGGAAAGAGAGAAAGTTGAATGTTGTGCAAGCCCCTAGCAACACTTCTCTTGGTCAAGGTATTTCTCATTCTTTCCTTGATGGCATTATTATGTTTCGTGATCATCATATTCGAGTTCTTTTTGATATGGGTGCATCTCACTCTTTTATATCAAAGGAACTTGTTGATACTTTGTCTTTAAACGTTATAGGCTTGATGACTTCACTGAGTATTGCGAATCTGGTTGGTGGATCTGCAACACTCAGTTTCTTTTGTAAAGATGTCGAGATTATTTTATGTGATTATGCTTTCCGAGCCGATTTGCATGTTATGCGCTACCTAGGGTTCGGAATGATTTTGGGAATGGATTGGCTTAATCGCTATGAAGCCCACATCCTATGTCCCGAGAGGACAATCCATCTTCGACATCCCCAATATGTTAAGCATATTTCTATTGTTCTTAAAGATTCAGATTCCAATTCGGTGGCATCCTTATATTCTCTAAATCCACATGATGACGATAATGATGATGAGGAAGATTTCATTTCCCTCATTCACGTTGTTCATGAATTTTTCGATATATTTGAGCCCGTTTTAGGATTATCACCTAAGCGAGCAATTGGGTTCATAATTAATCTAATCCCTGGAGCTCTACCTATTACTCGTCCTCCTTATCGTATGTCCAGTAAGGAAAAAGAGGAGATGCGTAAACAATTATCCGAATTGGAAGCAAAATAGTTTATTCGTTCTAGTTCCTCTCCATGGGGAGCTTCAGCTATCTTTATGAAGAAATCTTATGGTACACTTAGGCTTTGCGTTGACTACCGCAAGCTTAATGATCTCACTATCAAGAATAAATATCCCTTACCTCGGATTGATGATCTATTCGATCAACTTTGTGGTGCTATAGTCTTTTCACAGTTAGACTTAGCAACCGGTTTTCATCAGCTTCGTATTGCAGAGGATAGTATTCCTTTGACGTCGTTCCGTACTCATTATGGATCTTATGAATGGCTTGTTATGCCATTTGGTTTAACGAATTCTCCAGCTTATTTCGTTGACCTTATGAACCGGATTTTCAAAGACTTCCTCGATCGATTTGTTCTCATCTTTATTGATGATATTCTTGTTTATTCTAAAACCAAGGAAGAGCATGAAAAACATCTTCGGATTATGTTGGAAACTCTTAGGAGCAATTAATTGAAAGCAAAGTTTTCTAAGTGCCATTTTTGGCAATCTCGTGTGAAATTTTTAGGACATATTATTTCTGAATCCGGAATTTCTGTGGATCCTTCAAAGATTAAAGCGATTCAAAATTGGAAGTGACCGGAGAGTGTGATGGAAATTCGTAGCATTCTTGGATTAGCGGGCTATTACCGTCGGTTCATAAAAGACTTTTCTAAAATTTCCGTACCTCTTACTAGTTTGACAAAGAAGGGAGTTAAGTACATTTGGTCAGACAAATGTGAAGCTGCTTTTCAGAAATTAAAAGAACTCCTTTCTGATGCTCCTATTCTTGTGATTCCCGAAGGGAACCAAGACTTGATTGTTTATACCGATGCTAGTCGTGTTGGTTTGGGAGTCGTTCTCATGCAAAGGGAACGTGTTATCGCTTATGATTCTAGGCAATTAAAGCCTGCCGAGACTAGATATGCCACTCATGATTTAGAGCTTGCAGCCATTGTTTTCGCCCTTATATTTTGACGTCATTATCTTTTGGGAGAGAAATTTGTTCTCTACATAGATCATAAATCTTTGAAGTATTTGTTCTCTCAAAAGGAACTTAATTTGCGTCAACAACGTTGGCTCGAATTCCTTGCATCTTATGATCCTAATATTCTTTATACTTCCGGAAAGGGAAATTGTGTTGCTGATGCCCTTAGTCGTAAGCAACAAGCAGTTGTTTCCATGATGATATCTGAATGGAGTGATCTCGAGACTTTGTCTACTTGTGAGATTCGAGATCGTGAATCTGATTCGTCTTCATCTCTTGTTTTATGTAGCCTTGAGGCTCATCCTTCTCTTTTAGACCGCATTCTTGAAGCTCAAAAGAAAGATCCCGAATTGGCTCATCTTAGCCAAAGTTGTAGGGATAAAAATGATATTGATGGTCTGAAAGACTTTGAAATCGATGCTCGTGGGGGCATTCAAAAATTTGATAGACTTATCGTGCCAAATTTTAGTGATCTTCGTAAAGACATTTTAGAAGATTCTCATCGTTCTAAATTTACCATTCATCCTGGTAGTAGTAAAATGTACGCGGACAAGAAGCGACTTTATTATTAGGATGGAATGAAATCTGATATTGCTAACTTCATTAAGCGTTGCATGACTTGCCAACTCATAAAGACCGAGCATCAAAGGCCCGGTGGGTTATTGCAACCTTTAGACATTCCCGTTTGGAAGTGGGATCAAGTTTCCATGGACTTTATTGATGGTCTTCCCCGTTCTCGTTCAGGTCATGACAGTCTATGGGTGATTGTAGATAGACTTACAAAATCCGGCCATTTTATTCTCGTTCGGTCCAACCGGACCGTACCTCTTTTGGCCAAACTCTATGTTAAAGAAATTGTTAAATTGCATGGAGTTCCTACTTCTATTGTTAGCGATCGTGATCCATTATTTACTAGTGGATTTTGGAAGGGTCTTCAAAAAGCTTTGGGAACAAAGCTTAATTTTAGCACCGCTTATCATGCTCAGTCCGATGGACAAATGGAGTGTGTGAATCAATCTCTTGAAGATCTCCTTTGTGCATGTGTTCTTGATTTTGGTGGAAGTTGGGAAGATCATATTTCTCTTGTTGAGTTTTCCTATAATAATAACTTCCAATCTAGTATTTGTATGGCACCTTTTGAGGCACTCTACGGAAGGCCATGCTGATCTCCTTTGTGTTGGCTTGAAGCCGGTGAGAAGCTGGTTTTAGGTCTAGATTTTATCCGTGATGCCACAGAAAAGATTGACCTTATTCGTTTTAGGATAAAAGAAGCTCAAAGTAGACAAAAATCCTATGCCGATAACCGAATAAGGAATTTGGAATTTTCTGTGGGAGATTTGGTATTCATTCATGTTTCACCTATAAAGGGTGTTGTGCGTTTCAGTCGATTGGGAAAATTAGCACCTCGATATATTGGTCCATTTCCCATCACCGAACGCATTGGTTCCGTGGCTTATCGCCTTTTATTACCGGCTCAATTTTCTGCTATTCATGACAATTTTTACGTTTCTCAACTACGGAAATGCCTTAGAGATTCCGATTCTATTCTTGAGCCCGGTGTTATTTAAGAAATTGAGGTTTCACCTAATTTGACTTATGAGCAACATCCTATTCGCATCATTGCTACGGAGGTTAAACGCCTTTGTAATAAAAATGTTCCGCTTGTGAAAGTTCAATGGTCCTCAAACCCTAAGGATTTCTCTTGGGAATCCAGAGAATTCATCGAGCGAACTCATCTGGCCTTACTCTCTCATGCTCTTTAAGGTGAACTTCTCACTTCAAAATTTTCTTTTGTGTTGTTATGCCTTAGAGTGGTTGTTACTCTTTATTTTCTTCTTAAGTATTGCGAGGACGCAATTTCTTTAAGGAGGGGAGTCTGTAACAACCCGCATATTTTACGATTATATATTTAAATGTTTTATTTAAATATAGCATCGTTAGTTGACTTTAAAGTCCGAAATGTGACTTTTTGTAAACAGTTGAATTTGGACTCGAGACCACTTCCATTAATTTTAAAATGACGTTTACAACTTGTTTGAGTATAAACCTCGATATGTTTGGAGTTGATTAGGATTTTGGTATTTTCATTTGGGTTTTAGGTTTGGTTCTAGCCCACTAACCCAATAATAGAACCCAAACTCTTCTACCAAATACCCTAACTCCTCTCCCCTTCATTCATTCTACTCATAATAATTCTTAACACTCAATCAAAAGGAAAATGGGGGAAAGAGGGGAGATTAGAAATTCCTAAGCCCTGGTTTTCTTAAGAAATTCAAGTTCAGGTTATAAAATCAAAGAGAAGCTTAGGTAAGCATCCTCTTCATCTTCTCCATCTCAATCTCTCTTCAATTTTCAGAATTTCCTATAACCTAACTTAGGAAATTCATTTCATTTGATAATAGATTGAAGATTCTAGAGGTGTGTTGAAGAGAAATCAATCTTAGCTTGTTTTAGAGCTTCTCATTTCTATATTTGGGTTTAAAGGTGAGTTCTTGAACTCACATCTATGTCTATAGTTTTCATTGTTGTTAGGTATGAATTTCTAACATCTATTTCATGTCCAATTGCTTTTGATTTGAATCGATTTGGTGAATTTCCCAATTTTGGTGTTTTGAAGTCAAAATCTTTAAAGATCCTATCTTGGATGTTTGGACATGATATTTGGGGTGTATCGAAGAGCCTATAGGACTGGGTTGTCACTTGGCATAAATCCCTAGCTTCCGTTGCTCATCCAATCGCTTCCGAATTGATTTGGCCATCAATGGCCTAGGCAAACTGTTGCCCAGTACAGGCAACCAGACGTCTGGTTGAAGAACCCAGACGTCTGGTTAGGGCACCAGAAGAAAAAAAAAAGATATGGTAGAAGGAAAAAAAAGCAGAGCCCTTGACCAGACATCTGGTTAGACCATATCACACGTCTGGGAGGGTTCTGGAAATTAAAAAAAAAAGAAACGAAAAAAATAAAAGAAAATGGCAGAACCCCAGGTCAGATGTCTGGCCGAACCAACCAGACGTCTGGTCCTGTGAAACTTTACCTATTTGCCTATTTTGAGTGGATTTCCAATTTTTATAGATTTTTTTGTTGATCCGGTTAGTTGTTATCATTTAATATCGACTTTGATGGCTTCTTTTTTGGATTTTTGGGAATATCCATTTGATGGATTTGATATCGATTTTTTATGGTTTTAATTCAAGTCGTTGAATGTGGATTTTTGGTGATAGATTGTTTTTACAATCATTTCTATGATTTGTCACTTTAAAATACAAAGGTTTCTATACTAGTAGTAAATACTCAAACTCTTTCACAAAAATGATTTCAACATTACTTTTAATACAAAGCTCGTTTTTTAAACCGTTTTCCAATCTATTAGTATATACAAACCTTTACCTCATTCGTATGAGAAATCTAATTAAACGACTTAGCAAAACAAGTGGTATGAAACGCTTGCGTTTACTTCGTCGGTTAATTTTTGGACTTGTTCGATTGAAATCTTGTGACAATCTTCGAGTGGAAATCTACAATTTGTTCGTAAATATTTAAGTTAAGCCAGTGGTTATGGGACATGAAGCTAAACTCATTTATTTACTTAGTGTAATTTACACTTCTTTTTTATAAATGATGATCATTTTTGGAGCTTTGTCTCATTTTTATGGGCTAATGACCCATGGACTTTTAACCGTTTTATGTAATTAGGTTCATCGGGCGTATCGCTGTACTACGTCGTTGTTTCGGCTTATTGGAGTTTCAGGTTCATCGGGCGAATCGCTGTACTACGTCGTTGTTCGGGCTTATTTGAGTTTCAGGTTCATCGGGCGTATTGCTGTACTACGTCGTTGTTCCGGCTTATTTGAGTTTCAGGTTCCTCGGGCGTATCGCTATACTACGTTGTTGCACTGGCTCTATGGGTTAGCGACCCATGGGATAGCATCTCGTTTGTGATACACGTGTTGGTGAGATTTCATGCTCCCATTTGTGATAGGCCTCCCCCTTTTTGTGATTTCTTGATTTCTAATTGATGATTTTTGGAATTTAATGTTTCACTAATTTTTTGCGATTTTCATTGATATGTTTTGTCAATATCTGAGGTTTAGTGAATAAACTAAAGAATATGATATTCTTTTTTGATATTTGAGATATTGTATGATTTTCATTTTTATCATATATATACTTGTCATAGCATGACATTATTGTTATCATATATTTTTGTCATATCTCTTATCCTATCTCATCTTGTATGATAATTATAGTTAGACTGATCCGTTTATTATTTTTCTTCTTAAATAATACTCGGGTCAGACCGAGGTGTTTCAGGTGCTTCCACTTGACTTCTTAGTAGGGGCTAGCTTCTGACTTTTGGCTGACTACTTTAGCTTAGTATTTTTTGTTTTTATACATTCGAGATAGAGACTCCTTGATGTATACATATTCTTTTGTCTAGCACTTGTACCTATTCTTTTGTGATGTAGTGGATCTTGTATAACCACTACTTTGATGTTCACTTTTATGTGATATATTCATATATATTTCCGCCTTAGTGATATGAATATTTGTGGCTGATTTTGTGTTATGCTTATTTTATATTTGTTTCCGAAGACCACATAGCCATTGTGTAGTAGTTTTGAGTTTGTATTTGATATGTCAGATTTCCTCTTGAAATGAAATGCATGACCTTCTATCTGACATATCGGTACTCGCACAAATCAATTACACAGATGGTCGCTCCTCAATAGCCTTATTCTTTGTGCTAGTCGATGGCATTACCCCGTAGTGTCCTTGGCTAGTGTGAGTATAGAGGTGGGGCGTCACAGCAATGGAAAATCTATTTATTAGTTTGCAATGAAGATATTTATTTTAGTTTCTTATGTTTGTTTGATAATTTGAATTTGTTAGTATTGAATTTAATTTAGAAATTTGTGAGCATTTATTAAAGTTGTGAAATGAATTCTACTATTGATTTAATTATAAATGGATATGAATGGTGTTTATTTGATATCATAAAAATGTTTGTTGAAATGGATTATTGTAAAGTATACTTTTATATATGATAGTAATTAAAGGCAATATTGAAATGTTTTAATTTTAAATCTTTTAGAAAGTATATATTGTAAGTATAGTAAATAATTTGTGAAAGTAATACTTGTATATATTTTCGGAAGTAAAATTATGTTAGATTGTCAATTGAGTGTGTTAAGGATCTTGGTCGATGCGAGGGCACACGTACTCGATGGAGATTCTTTAACTCTTAAATGAGACATTTGAACACAAAAACTATAATGAATGCTAATATTTTGAGTAAAATTAAAGTATTCTGGCAAGAATTAGTTATTTATATAAAAGTGATATTTAAAAAGGAAATTATTCAAAAGAAGAGTTTTGTGATTTTGTAAAGTAATCTTTTTTGGGTAAATGTGTTGGAATTTAAAATAAATTTAGATGCTATGAGTAAATTTAGTATAATTGGTTTGTTATATATTTTTCTTATGGGAAATTGCTTGGATGCAATTACGATAAGGAAGGAGTTTGTAACAACCCGGTTTTAAGTAATAATTAATTAAAGTTAATAAAAGTAATTAAGTTAATTGAATTGGAATTCAGAGATCTATTTGAAAAATGGGTTTTGGAGATTATTTAATAAAATTATTTAAATTGTGATATTTAAATTTGAATAAGTTGAAATGTGGAAATAAATATTTATAAAAGTAATGTAATTGAAATATAATAGCAATATGGAAATGAAGTTATTTTAAAATGAGAATTTGTATATATTTGAATCAAATAGAAATTTAGTTTTGTAAGGAAAAGGAAATAAAAATATATTTATATTTACTTATCTTTATATTTGTTTAGCCCAAAATCAAATACCGAAGCACAACTTCTAGATTTTTCTCTCCTATTCTCAAATAAACTCATGCAAGCCTATCTTTGTCAATTTTCTTATACTTGAAGATAATCAAACAAATTTTCATTATCTTGAAAATCAAGAAAAAATTGAATAAATTACCATAATTTATGAAATTTAAATATGTGGTTCACTATCTCGTTTAACATCTATGACATGAATTGAGAGTGTTGCTGTGCTGTGGTGTTGAGTGCGTGCGTGTAAAGGAAGAAAATGAATGAGGCTCGCATCAAGTGAGTGTATTCCACTCACACATCTTTGCTCTAATATATATATTTGTATCGTTTTAGTAGTGCTTGAGTAGCTTCATTGTGTGCATCGAGTTAGAATTTTAATGGTCAAGGCAGGGAAGTAATCGCCAGAAAATGGCGATCGATTTCACTGGATCCACCTTCGACCGGTCGACCTACGGAGACGACCGGTCGACTATTGTTTTCTATGATTTTGTGCGTATTTGTATAGATTCGTGTGTGTGTGTGTGTTCATGTGCTTGAGTGTGTGCATGGCTGTGTATATGTGTGTATATTGCTGTGGTGGTGAGAGTGTGTGTGCGTGCTGCTGAGTTGGGTAAGCTCGGTTGTGTGTGTATAAGTTTATTGTGCATATGTGAGTGTGTGAGTGTGCAGAGTGCTATGCAAATGTATGTGTGGGGGTGCTGTTATGTACAGGTTTGTTTGTGCGTGTGTTGGTGTATGAATGTCTTTGTGTGAGTATATATGTGCAAGTCTGTGTGTGTAGTGCAGAGTATTATTTATGTTGTTTGTGCATGAGTTCAGCTACATATGTGCTCTGTGTGTGTTAATGTGTGTGTTTTGTGTGTATTCATATGTGAGAATATGTTGCTGTGTTTGTATTATAATAGTGTTATGTATGTATTTTACATGTGTGTAGCTTGGTATGTGTGTTTGCACAAATATTTGTCACATATACTTAATTTAAAATATAAAATTATATGTATATTAAAATATATTAAACATACCTGAACTCTAATATCTATATGTTTACATATTAAATCAAAATGTAAATATGAGTTTAAGTTTAATAAATAAACAAAGTGAATTACTAGTATTTAAATGGAAAAATATGAAATGTTATTTAGTGGATGTTTTACAGTTGTTAAAATATTTATGCAATTCTAATGAATATATATATATATATATATATAATTCCCATCTAGAACATGTATTTATTTGATTATGAGCATATTAAATTAATATGGATATTTTATAATTATTTAAATTAGTATTTGGTTATAGTAAATTATGAAAGAATTGCGTCTTCTAATATTATTAGTGAATGTTTAATTATCGATTATTTATATATGAAATTGCGAGGTTAGTTATTTATTGTAAAGAATAAGATTATAATTGAATTTAAATTCTAGTTAATCCTAGAATTTGTATTTATTGTTCATTTCTAAGTATCCATTTTCTTATATACGATAAAATGTTGTGAATGATTTTTATTAATTATTGAATTGGTTGTTTTACATCCATATTTATTCAGATAATCTATTTTAATGCTTTCCTGATTATTCTTTCCATGTATATTGAATTTGGATCATATGACCGATCCGTTGAGATGAATTTAATTGATGATTTTAATATGATACGGTGATGACATCTTTGATGTGATAATTTTATTTTGTGTGACGAGAAATCTAAATAAATGGAGTTATAATACCGTCTGTTATGGGACTTTCCGTAATATTTCTTCGATCATTCTTTAGACTCATTATATAGAATATGAAGTAGATTGTGTGTAGTTTATAACCGGTGAATAAACGTTCGAGTATAATATAGTGGTATAGGACATTGTTGTTATATTTATTCGATTAATCATTGTAAGTAGATGACACTCACGTGATGGGAATAGAGTGGATTGTGTGAGGTGATACACGTAGTGACATACAGCTCCATGTCTATATTCAATGAGTATGGCTCTGTGCTCAACGATGAGAATGACTTTGTGTCTATATGTATTATTTCTATATGCCACTAATATGTACTCCTATTATGTTTGTTGGAGAGACTACATGGCTAGAATATACCCTAGCGACCTGATCATGGGGTCACTCCCTAGATATGTGACACTATATTATGTGGCTTTGTGCTACTCCTATGTGTGCATTTTCCACTGTGTCACCTAGGCCAATAGTCTTTTACCTATAGGGACAATTGTAGGTCGTGACTTAAGTGTTCTCGCATTGACGAGCACACCGATGGATACGTATCACAATGACTGTGAGGTAACTAAAGACTATAGAGACTCAATGTCTCTAGAGCTTACTTAGTGCTATCAGTCTCCCTTTTGGTACTGACGGAGTTATAGATTGGCACATACGATTGATACACCTCATTGTAGTATAGATATTGGTGATGATCCACATATTGTTATGTAGATGGCTCTACTTGAGACTTCGTATTTTTTGTACAACCATTTCCCATCATAATATTTATAGATAGATATTATATGAGAAGATGGAGTTATACCTGTGGTACTGGTCCAGTATGTAACAACCCGCAATTTTACCACTTTGAAAATATAATATTTAATTTATTTTAAATATTCAAATATAGAATTTTCAAAACTAATAATCATATTTTATGAAATAAATAAGGATGATAAACCTATTTTAGAATTAAATAGGGATTTTGAAGTTTTGTCGTAAGATTAACAAAAGTCGATTTTCGGTAAAATTTAATATACATTCGAATAATTATTATAAATGGTAAATAACTCTTTTTAATGGTTATATAATGATATGATAATAATATAAATTTTATTTATAATGGCTTTATAAACATATAAACTTGTTTTATAAAAAAATTGACAATTTTGTCGCGCGTTGACAAATCAACGTTGTATTTTTATAATTGGATTTTAATATTATTTAATATGATTTTATAACTCAAATAAACTTGTTTTAATTTACTTAAAAATGATAAGAAAATTATTTTCAAATTTTGTTTACATAAATAAATAGTTTAACAAAAACGCCAAAATGTGACCGTAAATCATTTTATCGAAAATCAACGTTTGGTTCAATACAAGTTGTTTAAATGTTTTGCAACATGATTTCTTTTAAAAACCCATATAACTTCACATTAACATATTTACATACTTATAAATATGTAAACATTTAGCATATAAGACAAAAGTTTATTTTTGAAAAGTTTATAAAATAAATTACAAAATTTTTCAATTTGACATAATTTTATTAATAGATTCTTTACTAAACATAATCATTACAAATAATAATTAAGTATCCATCCACATAAATGCACATGTCAAATTCTTACATGGAAAAGAAGCATTTCTATTTTATGTATTTTGTTAAATTAAATAAAAGTAGCATAATCATTTCATTTGTACAAATCTAAAATCCAACCATCTCCTTTTCATTTAATGTTTGTACTTAGGGGTTAAATCATGGGTTTAAAAAATGAAAAAAGAGGGTTGAAAAATAAAAAGTTAGTAAGGATAGGAAGGTCATTTTACATGTGAAGCTTCATGTATAAATAGGACGACCATCCCTTCATTTTCTCACACCAAAGTCTTCTCCATTTCTTCACTTTCTCCATCTCTTCCTTTGCATCCAACAATCCTACTTCCTAAATCACTCACCCAAGCACACATACCCTCACCTACACCCCATACCCACCCTCAAAACACATGCACCCACCACCCTATCCCACAACACACCTCCACCCGAGCATACCCACCCTCAAACACACCCACGCACCCACGGCAACCACCCACCCAAGCCAAACCCAAGCATATACCCCACCACACACCCATACCCCCCACGTACCCATGCCTACCCACCTCCAAAACACACTATCTGCCTCTACCCACCACCCAAAAACACCCACCTACCCTCCAAACCCACATATCCACACTCACCCACCTCCCAAACTCACACACTCACCCCTACCCGCCTCCAAAATCCCATGCACACCCTCATCTACCCACGGCCGAGCCCACACCCCACACACACCTCCATACCCTCCTTATACAAGCCATACCCACCTTTTATCAAACATTAGTCCGTACGTTTCACCATTTTAAAAAGTAGTTCGAGATAAGTCGTGTTGAGTTGACAAAGGAAAAGAAGCACGCTAGTTGTAGAAAAAGATTTGCAAAGGAAAATGAAAGTGTGTAAACTCTTATCTCCTTTAAAAATCATATTGTTGTTATGCTATGATGATCATGTTTACACCCTTACGATGATTATGATAATTAACGCCATTTAGTGTCAATATGGATGTTTGGATGAATTTGTTATGTGGATGAGTTTGGTTGAATGGATGATTGTTGATAACAATTTGACATCTTAGCTAATTTGGTTATATTTACTTATGTGAAATGATTAACCATTCCCTTTGATAAATAAGACCATTTATATGATATATTTGGAAAAGCGAGCCTCTTTTCAAAATCAATTTTGAAAAGAAATTCAATTTGGTAAAGATAGAAATTGATTTGGAAAATTAAAGAAAAAAATACATAAAAGGTTGAAATTATTTTGGAAGATGGAAGTTTATATTTGGAAGTTTAAAGATAATAAATTTTAAAAGTTTAATATTTTAACAAATAAATACTATATGGTTTAAAAAGTTTAAAAGATGGAAATTTTAATATTATAATAATATAATACGAGATATTTTGAAATAAGTGAAAAATAGATATTAAATAATCAAAATAATAAATTATTGATTTTAAATAGTTTGTAAATGGTTTATAAGCAAGTAAAGATGATTTGGAAGTGTTACGACAAATATTTAAAAACAAGTCAAAATTAAGAGTGACGTGTAACGGTAGTTCGCGATTTCGCGCCGAAGATTTCAAATGAGTGTAGAGAATGGAATATGGCTCGGAATTCTTTGAGATAAGAATTTTCCGGACTATTTTAGTTTGTAAATGAAGAAAGAAAATCAAGGTTTCATCTTGTAAATTTTAAGTTATGACCAAATCAAGTTTCCATAGAAATTGCACTTTTGCAGTAAAGCGACCAGAGTTTAAAATTCTTTGAAATGAATATTTTAAATGTTTAAAAATATGGAATAAATTTGATAAATATGTTAAAATGTTTTAAAAGAGATTTGAATTGAAAAATATATATTTTCACATATTAGAAAAGTTGTTATAAATCAAATCAGCTTTTAAGCACTTTCCGCAGCACTTTTTTGCTGCCGTTTCAATAACTTTAGAAATGAAGTTTTAAATTTAACAAATCTTTCCTAAATCATTTATAAATGCTTTTAAATAAATAAGTGATAAATGATGATTTGGAAGTTTTATAAGAGTTTAAATGAATGGCTAAGAGAAATTGTTTATAACACTTAAACAATTATTTGAATGTAATAAAAAACCGAGTATGTGGAAATGACTAGTACATTTATCCCACCTGTGAGATATGAGAAGATAAAACAAGGTGTGTAACTAAGGTTAGGAATGGAACAACCAGTGCCCTGAACTTACCTGACCTCTGTTTTCTCTTTTTAGACGAGGGGTGGAACAGATCGAAGGGAAAGCCTGGATGCTATAAAAGAAAGGATTATATTTAAGTTTTTCCAAAATAAAAACGATTGAACAAGATTTTTCAGTAATAAAAAGAATGTTCTAGTCAAACTCTGTATTTAAGTTATGAGAAGAGAAATTTGTACTATTTGCATAAATTTTAAGAGGAGATTTCCCACTGTTATTCCACAAGCAGTACAAGCTGAATACGGAAATTAATCTGGGTAAAATTAGTTTAATCTTTTACTCAATATAACTGGTTTTGGGTTTATAGTAAACGATGTCTTAAATAACATTGCTTTTGACCCAGTTAAAATATGTTTTCGAAAGATGGAATTTATTTGATTTGAGAAGATTTCCAAAGTTAAAATAATTTTGATTTATGGGTAAAAAGCTAAAATGAAAAGAGGCTTAAAAAATCCGGTATACACATATTTACATTTTTATCGATGATTGGATTTCAAAGAGACCAGGGTCGGATTTGGGTAATTCCTATCTGAAACCCACTTCGAACCAATTTACGTTTCGAAGTAAAAGATGTTAAAGATAAGATTCTGAAGACGAAGATATTCATGATGTAGGGCTACTTGCCACTAGTCCCTCCAGGTGAAATTTACCATATCATATATTTATGGTGGTAGTAGTGCTCCGTTATGAAAATCTTCGATTTGCAAGGACTAATCGCTACTGATCCTAGGGGTGATTCCTAAAATAGGATGCGGTAGGAGGAGTGCCTTTGGTTTCGTTCAGTCCCAGAACGAACTTGTATGGACGAATGTCTGACGTTGCATTTTAAAATCACATTAATTGATCTCTATGAATGTATCATCTGCTTGGTGGTAGAGAAGGCAACTTCTCTTAGCTTAACACCCTTTTTCGAGACGTGCGAGCTTATGAGTTATACGTTTGTAGAAATCAGTTGTGTGATTATGGAATGGCAATGTGGCATTCAAAAGAGGAAAGATGATGTGATATGTAAAAGGTAATCATTACCTCAAGCCTCACACCTAGAAATGACCGAAATAGGGTAGATGCAGCAAGGCTATGTGGTTCGCAACCATTAGGGTATGATCATCCCATTCAAGATATATTTCTACCCGCTATGACGTTCGGGTTTAAATTAATGTGATGTATGTGAGAGCATGCTCGGATATGTCGGTAACGATCGGGGTGATGACATATTCGGTACTATCTAGGAAGAGGTAGGTCGGGCTTGTGTTGGTAGAGGACCATTAGTTGGGCCTCGGTACATTCCTCTAGAGATGTACTACCGGAAGGTAGTCCCTTCACCTGGTCATTTGTATGGAAATCCATTCTCCAATAAGCGTCTGCCATTTTGTTTGTAGAACCCACTTTGTGGCTAGTATGCTAGAATTTAATCAATGTAACAATTTCAGCTAAGATTATTAAGTTTACTTGCAAATGTTTTCAGAGAATGTCATTAAAAATAATATCAAATGTTTTGATAAAAATGTTTTGGTTATCATAAGGTAAAAACCCGTCCGTGTTTATGTGCGGTGTGGTCTTATGAGATACTCTGTCATTTCAAAAGGTTTTTGTCACCAATCTCTGATCCATGACACTGGCATGTATGAATTGAGTTTCTCCCGCTGGATTGCCAAACTGATCCAGGTATTTTTATACTCGGTTCAGATCCAAGTAGTTTCAGGATTTGCTGAAGACGTTTGGAGTTTCCAAAGGAGAGCTGGAGATCTTCATCCACGTATGAACGTATTCTATTTCCGCTGCATTGGTTTGATGTTTTTCAGCAAATTGTAAGGACGGGTATTATAACTATCCAAGCTGAATCTAGGTTAGACTCTGATATATGTTTCAAATGATTTTCCGCTATAAAGATTATTGTTGAATAATATATGATATTCCATTCGAGTGAGATTCTGTTCTATCTTTATTTTCTTTCTTACCTTTAATGATCCATTTTTTCGTTCAATTTAGGTTGGACATGTGCGGCTTATTGTCGATTCAAAGGGTATGGAAATTTGGGCCGTTACACAGTGTATGGAGGATTCTCATTTATATTGATAGGCAGCCTATCCTATCCTATTTTACATATATTGATTATTATGTTTTATTGAGATTGAGAGACATATTTGGGCAATGTTTCGTGCTAGCCTGATTATACGTGGTGATATCTCATTTATTGTTATTTCAAGATTTAGACAATGATTTCTAGATAAGTATGATACACCCATTTGTGTTGATTTTGTGATTTCTGATTTCATGCATTTCTATATAGGTGATGACATCTTTTAATATCAGTTCTGATTGTTTTATATGAATTTGAGATATTTTGGTGATGCGATGCCTTGATGATTATGTATGACTTTATACATATATTTTAGGCAAACATTACTATATTTATATGCACTTTTTGATGTGTCTGATGGTTTGATTATCCATATTAGAGTTATTATATTAATATTCTCTGTTTACTTTATGTTACCTTATTCGAAATATTTAATTAGACATAGTCTGACCCATATGTTATTTATGTAATACTCGGGTCAGTCCGAGACGTTTCAGGTACATGGATGACATGACAAGCGTGTATTTTATTGGGCTTAGAGGTGGTATATATTAGGATTGTTTTATGATATGTGTGAGACATTGATTTACTATATTATTAGATGTTGAGTTGTATATTGGATACATATTGTATTATATTGAGATTTTTGACACTTGAGATGATTTATAGTCTATTGTATATTATATATATTATATGTTATCGCTGCAATTCTGACTCCGTGTTCTCTATTATTTATATTCTATTATATATTGTTCTATCCTGGAGGCACACATGTTTATTGTTTTGCATCGATATTGTGTACATATAGATGAGAGATTTATTTAATGTTTTAATACATATCAGTGTTAGTCCAAGGGAATATTCATGTGTGTGCCCCATATGGCCTCATTCTCCCTATTATCTGAGAGTATTGCTCTGTGATACTCTTCGATAGTATGGGTACAAAGGTGGGGTTTTACAACTCCTTTATATAGTTTGCTTACTTCTAAAAGAACCGGAATTGAGTTAATCGAAAATTCACCGATTTGGTTTTGAAAAGTCCGGGATCAGATAAGTATACTTATGCATTACTTACCGAATACCACTACAAAACAGATATACGAGTTCTATGTTTTGGAAGCAGTTATGAAGTGAAATGTTATAGAGTTGAACTATCTGTCATAAGGTTTAGTCCAAGGGAGAGGTTAGCTATAACATCCCCTATCTTGAAGCCCAAGCTAAGCGCTACAGATGCTGCAGTCATCTATAGTATTAACTTCTGGTGACAAAATACGGTAATGTAATGGTATCCATAATATCAGAAGCACATGAATATGAAATAAAATCACACATGTCAAAAACAACTTTTCTCATTACATTTCAAAACCATATTTCATATTCAATTACATAATCCCAAATGATTTTCCAGGTTTCAATCAAATATAGTTATTACAAATTACGCCAAGAGCGACATATGAAGATGCCCCCTTGGATGATCAGAGTACTAAATAGACATATTTGTCTTATATACAACACAGCGGATCTACAACTAAAAAGCTCCTATATAGCTATCTTTGCCTCTTACACATCTTCGGAAGCTTATTCGTCCACCTACTAAACCTAAAAAACCTTAACTCTCAATCTACTCAAATTAATTTTGAGCATCCAAGAGTTTAAGGGGAAAACATAAACTTCGAGTCAGACATAAAGCCTGGTGTGAATAATATTATTACATCTTGATTTTTTTGATATTCAATAAGACCACGCCGCTTAGCGGAATGGGTTTCCCCTCACTAATATCCCTTTTAAAACATATCTTTTGCAAATCAGAACGCTGCAATCAAACTGATTGAAATAGTAGTAGCAAGTATATACATATGCATAAAAATCAGGAAACCTATGGGCTATCTGTCCATACTATAGTTTTATTTGGCTGACTATTAACCACTGGCTGACTCAGACCTTCCAGACATAACCAAAATCTAACTTCTGTTAGACATAATTCTGGGTTGACTACCCTTAACTTCTGGGCCAACTGCCCTTAACTTCTGGGCTAACTGCACTTAACTTCTTTTTTTAGGATCAACTGAACCTAATGGTTTTGGGGGCTTACCAATACTCTATATCTTACCTGTATATTCCTTTCGGTGTGTAATCTCAATTTAGTCCCATCTGTGACAAGCCCTACGGCACTGGAATTTTGGACTTATTTTAGCAAGGGGCTATTAGCTAAAGTATAGGGCACGACCCTACACCAGTCATGTCCGGTCTTCTAATATATGAGTCATAAACTTAGGGTTAACTACCCTTTTCATGTATTTCCTGTCTTAGGGTTAACTACCCTGTCAAAACTTTCTTTCCTTGTAAACATCCTTTACAAATGATTTACCCATGAAATCATACTTTTATAAAACAAGGAAATCATATACTTTGATTTTCTCAAAACATTTAAACCATGATATATATATATATATATATAATTTACACAAAACAATGTTGACGAAACTAATGGGATTATCTATCCCTCCAAAATAAGTTAAACCCTCTTTTTAACTTAAAAGATCTTAAGCCATGAAGCCAAGGTAAACCATTTGAAACCTTTGTTTAAAAATTTAAACAATCCCTTTCGAATCCATTGAAAGTACCCCTTTCAAATTAAGTTAATTATTTTACCTTGAAACACTAGGTCGAAAGGCCAAAACATACCTTTCGAAACCTTCAAAAATAGACCTTTCGAAACCATTGAGAATAACCCTTCGAAAGCTTTATTAAAACCATAGACATCCTCTTTTCAAAACACTTTAACTTGCCTTTCGCAAGCATTGGAAATCTTCCATTCAAATACTCAAGTAAACCTTTCGAAAACACTGTGGTACCCCCCACCCCCTTCAAAACCTTTCGAAAGCATTAAAAATCCTTACTTAAAACATTCCTTTCGAAAGCATTGGGTTCAAGTAAAAGTTTGTGGAACATAGCTTCGAAACCATTTAAAACCATTTCTTTTGAAACCTTTGGGTTTAACTTTCAATATATCTAAGGGTCTTAAAAGAACTGGGGCGAAGGTATTACTTTCGAAAGCATTATTCCTAAGTAAAAAAAAGTGGATGGTTTCGAAACCAACTCTTTTGAAAGCTTGGAGAAGTGGCTTCGAAGTTTAAAGGCAAAAGTACCCTTTCGAAAGCGTTGATTCGAAGGGTTGAATGTGGCAGCATGGGTTTTGAACCCATTCGAAAGCTTCACTTAAAATTAAAAAGGCGACAACCCCTTTCGAAAGCCCTTTTCGATAAAAACAAAGGCATATTTGACTAAGTCGAAAGCTAATATAACTCCTTCGAAAGCCTCATTTGTAACCAAAATAGTTCCAAGTTTATAAGAGCTTCTTCTACCCTTTCGAAAGCATGGTTTCGACTCTATACCTACCGCCTATCTCCAATCCACTACGTACCAAGGCATTGATACCATGTGTATTGGTTTCGGCTTGGTTAGAGGCGGAAGTATAGGTTCCAAATGTTGCAAATGGAAGTGGCGAAGCAGTAAATACTTGCAAAACTGATAATTAGCTTTTTAAAGTAATTCCTTCTCAACTAACTTGTCTTATTTGTCAACATATAATTGGTTGCCAATTCTTTTACAAAACCTTTTTCTAAAAATGCTGCCGAATTCAGTAATTAACAATTAAAAATATTTAGCAAATTAGCCCCTTCCCTTTTAGAAGCATATAAAACATTTAAGTCTCATACCTTAAATAATTTTATATCCATAACAAAATACTTAGGAAAATTCGCCAAAAATTCCCATAAATCACTTTTAATCTGTTTTCTAACATATTTAAATTTCAGATCCAAGGCTATCATATTTTTTTGCTGAAAATAATTTGAACCCAATTTTACCATTTTCTTTCCTAGAAAATTCATAATAAATCCACAAAAGTTGAGAAAATTATGAAACTTGAAACCCATCTCTAAAATAATGTTTTTGACCTTATCTAAAAAATGCAAGTCATATGGATGTCGTTTAATAGGTTTTCCAAATAGAAACTTATCATATAATCTATATGAAGCATCATAATTCATCAATAAGCATATATATATATATATATATCCATTTAAACAAACAAATCATGGCATATAATTTGCAAAACCAATTTGGATCTTAACTAGAAACTGAAACAATAAAAATGAGATGCAAGCACTATTATTCAACTTAGCTTGATTGTTAAGAAGGTTGAGATCTGCTCTTGGATTAATTCGCTTAAGCTTCCTACTTGCTTTCTTGCTTATCTTCCTCTTGTTTTCTTCTAATGGTGGCTGGCCAAACTCTATGTTTAGTTTTGTTTGTGAATGTTGGAAATGAGAATGGGATAAGGGTTTAGGGTATAAGAATATAACTTATTTCTATTTTGCCCTTATCTTATTACCTTTATTTACTTCATTTTAAATTTTCATTTGTTTATTCATTACTTAAGGCACGACTACCTTATAATTATACAAAACTCAATCTCTTAACCACTTTAACATTTACATTATTCTATTTAATTTAGCTAATTAAATCTCTTGAATAATGTTATTTAAAATTAGAGGTGTTACATCAACGTTAACGTGTCAAATGATGCTAGCAAGGGTACTGTCTATTTTGAGGTTGATTAATAGAGTTAGTATTTTTCGGATGACTTATGCTAGAATCCATAGAGATATTCGAGATCTATTCGAGTGATAAAGATTCGTGCGAGAGATGCTGTATGTGACTTCACCATCGAAAATGATAGAAAACATAGTAAGTTGCATAGCCAAGGAGTTTAGCTAACCCAAAAGGGAACACCAGCTCCATATTTCGAGATGCTTTCAATTGGTTGGCGTAAGAAGTTGATGGTATTCGGTATCACATGTTCGAACGTGGACTGGTTGTGTTTACCTTATTGGTATATTCTATCTATAGATATTTGATGCTTGGAAGGTAGTTTCTGACCCTTGTCAGGTGGTCGGTCTCGATGTACTGAGGTAACCTTCGTAGAAACCCATATGTGAACATACCTTAGCGGTTTTAGTTGTACTTCTAATGTTGTTGTGTTGTGAGATGCAAGTAGCACAACTATTTTCTAATTTATATTCTATACCCTAAACATTATCTATTATATCACCATATGTACTTATTAGACGAGTTTCGTTCTTTTGAGGGGAAAACCATTTTGGTAATTCGAGTAGTCTCGAAAGATACTGATATATGCTGCTCACATATTTCTTGAATTTTTCATACCAGACTTATGTCTGAATTATGGTTTTATATTTCCCTTAAACCCTCGGCCACTCTTTTAGGAAGTATGAGAAAGACTGGTTTTCATTGATATTCTTTGGAGCTCAAGGAGTCGAGCTGGATGTTTTTACCTACCATGGTATTTTTGTTTCCATTGCATTACTAGTATATGTATATCAACATTTGTGAGGACAAGCTTTTATGACTGTCTAGGCTGATGATAGTACTTAGGATTGTAACTCTGAAATGCTATTGTATCTTAGAGTGACTTTATACTATCTTATTGATATTATATGTTATCGTTCCATTGTGAGATGCAGATGTTTTGTTCTCTTCTTTCTTGTTCTTTTTCCTTTTCTATTTATTTTACCCTAACAATCCGTCTTTCCGACACTTGAGTGTTCGACACGTGAATACTATGGATGTATTAATGTCGGCATTTGGGGGTTGAAAAGATGTGTCGTTACAGCTTTAATACCAAATGTAGGATACATGAGTTAACCTAACACACTTATGTGCAATGGACCTTAAGGCCATTAATATACTAGAGTGGGATGAATAATGTATATTGTTGGGTAAATTCTTACCACCGGTCCAAGGCTAGACAAACCCAATCACCTCTGCCGAATCAACTCATCTCCTACCTTTGCCGAACCAACCAGCTCCTCAAGCTCCTACCGAACCATCTAGAACAACCTACCGAACCATCCCCTATCACCGAACCACCGGACCAACCTACTCACCTCCTTCCACCGAACCACCGGACCAACCCACTCACCTCCTTCCACCGAACCACCGGACCAACCCACTCATCTCCTTCCACCGAACCACCGGACCAACCTACTCACATCCTTCCACCGAACCAAGCACACCGGTCCACCATGCTTCTACCACCGAACCAAAGTAAGCCAGACCCGCTCCACCAGACCAGATTACATCAGCCCAGGCCCGCCAGCTGCTGTATACCTCCAAGACCCCTACCCCTAGCCTCACTCTATAAATAGAGGGGTAGGGGTACAACAATGGGGGACAAGTTTGAGAGCTCAAGCACGGAGAGAACTTTCAAACAACTTTCTTTTACTTGTATCAAAGCTTTGTACTTGTAATCAAAACAAGAGAAGAGAAATAACATATAAAGTGGACGTAGGCACATTCTGGCTGAACCACTATAAATTTGCGTGTCTTTTTACAGTTTAGCCCCTGCTTTTCATATATTTGCATAAATCACTCAAATCACTAAGAACAACATAAGATCTACTAAATCATACAACTTTGAGGTGTTTGTCCATTTTTTGTGCAAACATTTTTGGTGCTTTCATTGAGAGCTAGAAGCTCGAAGCTTCAGCTTCATCCACTTAACAGTTTTCCTAACAGCATCGTTCGCTACTTGGAAAACATGCCTCCCAAACAGAGAAAAGATGTTAACAAAGGAAAAAACATCGCATCCAGCAGTCTTCCAGATCCAGCTGTCACGAATCAAGTAAATCGTCCTCCTCCGGCAGCAGTAACAAATGAAGGACAGGCTAACCCAACCACTCCTGCCACAGAACAGCCTGCAGCAATTACTAGGGCAGATTTGGACAGAGTTGTGGTTGAAGTAACTAACCGCTTCACGTCCCAGCAGGAAGCCTTGGTGGACCATCTCATGTCACGCTTAAGGGACGCTGAAGAATCCAACCGCAACACTGAATCATGGGGCGAGTCCTAGTCTGGAGAATCTCAGAGACAACAAAGATCTTCCTTCTTCGAAGGAGCTAACGGCAGAAGTAGCCATGGTAGGAGCCGAGACCGAGCACAGCCCGAAGTTAGGCCTGAGGAAACGTTTGGTACTGAACCCAACGGGGGAGGTACCGGACGGAGGTCAACTGTAGCTGAGCCTGTCATACTACCTAACCACGGAAACGCCAGTGAACGGGGCCGAGCTAGAGTCCAGCCCGAAGTTGGACCCGAGGAAGTGCTTAGATCAGAACCCGGCAGGGGAAGATCAAGGCAAGGGCCAACTGTAGCTGACCCTAGCATGCTCCCAGAAGATCAAAGGCAGCCACTGGAAAATATGAGGAATGATAGACGATACCATCCCTACAGGTCATCTGGACAGAATCAATCCCACAGGACAGAACCAAACTCATTTCTATCTGCTCCAAATTCTGATGAAAGGATGGCACGCTTATTCAGAGAGTGTGTCCAACGGGAGCAAAGAGATCGAGGGATAGGCGCTAGGGTAACCAGCCCTTTCGCCCGCAATATCGAAATTGCTATCACCCCCCGAGAATGGAAGATGCCAACAATGGAACCCTACAAAGGAACCTCCGACCCCGTTGTACACTTACAGAGGTACACGCAACATATGCTCATGAGTGGGGCGACAGAGGGAGTACTGTGCAAATGCTTTCCGCTCTTCTTAGCAGATCTTGCTACCTCCTGGTTCTGTCATCTACCCCAGGGATCCATCAGCTCGTGGGAAATGTTGAAAGAAAAATTTATCAGTCAGTTTCGCATTCATATGGAGCAACCTAAGAACGCTTATTCCTTATCCAGCGTCAAACAGAAACCTGGAGAGAAGCTGCAGCAATACCTAACCAGATTCAACGCCGCAGCAGCCGCAGTCCAAGATGCCGATGAGAAGCTTATCCTAATGGCCCTCTGTAGTGGTGTGCATCTGGACACTAAATTTGCTAGAAGGTTGACAAAAGAAAAACTAGCTACTTTACCCGATTTCTTCCATGAAGCCGGGAAATACATGAGGCTTGAGGATGCTGCCATTGAGGGGTAGTCAGGACAGCAAAATAAGACAACCCATAGCAACGCCCCTGCTGTGGCAAGGGACGTTCGAAGAAATGATTCCAGAGACAATGCTGGGGGCAAGAAGGGAGAGAAGCGCCTATATCGGCCAGGACCGAGATTCGACACTTACACTCCTTTGAACGAGACCGTCGAAAATATCTTTCTTGCCACCCAAGGCGAAGTTAGATACAAACGCCCACCATACAAGAAGGAATCAGATAACACACAGAAGTCTGGAAAGTTCTGCCGCTTCCACGAATCTCACGGGCATGATACCAACGAATGCCATCATCTCCGAGATCTGATTGAGGAACACATCAGAAGGAAGAAACTGGAACGTTATGTAAAAGGTCAGGACAGGACCCCAGCTCCTGCCAGTGAAAACCCAAGGCTACCCTCTCCGGGGGCCGACAGAGGAAACCGCAACGCTAACAGCTCTAGTCAAGAGAAGATAGTGGTCCATACCATCTCAGGAGGGCTGCACATCGCAGACAGAAGCTGGAAAGAGATGGAAAGATACGGAAAGTCGCTTAGAGACAATAAAGACTATGTCAATTCGGTTATAGAAGAGCGCCACCCGAAGCGGAAAGAAAGTGATGACATCACATTCGGGAAGCGTGACCTAGAAGGAAGGCAGTACCCTCACATGGATCCCATGGTAATCTCTGCCCGACTCGGTCCCGCCGAAGTTTACCAAATCCTGGTAGACACTGGAAGCTCAGTAAACATCCTGTTCAAACACGCATTCGACAAAATGAAGCTATCAATGAAGGATGTATCTCCCTGCGATAAACCACTGCACGGTTTCACTGGAGATGCGAAGATGCCCCTCGGGCAACTGGACCTCTTTGTTGAGATTGGAAGCCATCCCTGCTCCGTTGTACGGAAACAGACGTTTGTGCTAATAGAAAACCATTCGGCCTATAACGCCTTCCTAGGAAGGCCAGCCTTGTCTGACTTCAAAATCGTCCTAACCCCATGGTGCCTGAAGATGAAATTTCCAACGGACAATGGAGTAGGGGAAGTAGAAGGAAACCAGGATGTTGCTCGAGACTGCTATGTGACTGAACTTCGCAACAACCACAGGAAGGATAAAGGGAAGGGTGTAGAGATTGCCCTCTGCACAAAAAGTCTGGAAGCATAGCAACTAAAGAAAGCCCCTCCTCTTCGATATACCAGCGACCCTTTCAATGAATTAGACCCTAGGGACAAAGAGGAGGAGGCCACCGCCGAGCCTGCAGAGGCTATGGAGTTTATATCTGTAGACAAGCACGACTCAAGTAGACTATTAAAAATTGGGTCCCAACTAAAAGCAGAATTGAAGGAACAACTCATCGATTTTCTCCGCCACAACTTGGATGTATTCGCTTGGTCACACGCTGACATGACCGGAATCTCCCCCGACATAGCATGCCACGTATTAAACATTGATCCTACCAAGGCGCCTGTAAAACAAAGAAAGAGAAGTATGGGGGCAGAGCGATCAGCAGCCCTCGATGAAGAAGTAAAGAATCTACTCGCCAATGACTTCATACGAGAAGCTATCTACCCGGAATGGATCGCTAACCTGGTGCTGGTAAAAAAGGGTAATGGGAAGTGGCGAACCTGCATTGACTTTTCCAACCTAAACGACGCCTGCCCAAAGGATTGCTTCCCACTTCCCAGAATCGACCAACTTGTAGACAGCACAGCCGGGCACGAGCTCCTATCTTTTATGGACGCATACTCAGGATATAACCAAATTCTTATGCATGCTCCCGACCAAGACCACACTAGTTTCATCACCAACCGGGGTTTATACTGCTATAAGGTAATGCCTTTCGGACTTAAAAATGCAGGAGCCACCTACCAGCGCCTCGTCAACAAGATGTTTGCAGGGCTAATAGGACAAACTATGGAAGTATATGTGGATGACATGCTGGTAAAGTCAAGGAAAGCCAAAGATCACGTAAGCCACCTAGGAAAGATGTTTCAAGTACTTCGACAATATGGAATGAAGTTGAATCCATTAAAATGCTCCTTCGGAGTGTCATTAGGAAAGTTCTTAGGATTCATCGTTCATGCCAGAGGGATAGAAGCAAACCCTGAACAAGTCCGAGCGCTAAGGGATATCAAGATACCTTCCACTCGAAAGGAAATGCAAAGTTTGAATGGAAAAGTGGCCGCCCTAAGCCGATTCATCTCCAAGGCGACGGACAAGTGCGTCCCCTTTTTCGAAGCCCTAAAGAAAGACAAGGGAAAGTTCGAATGGACTGACGAATGCTTAACCGCTTTCCTTAACCTAATCGAACACCTCCAAAAACCACCGGTACTCTCGACTCCAAGCGAAGGCGAAGAATTATACCTATACCTTGCTGTGTCATCTCACGCCCTAAGCGCAGCCTTGGTAAGGGAAGACAACCGCACGCAGCGGCCAGTTTACTTCGTCAGCAAAAGGTTTACTGGGGCAGAAGTCAGATATCCTAAACTTGAGAAGCTAGCATACTGTTTACTAATCACATCACGAACGCTGCGTCACTACTTCCAGTCCCATTCCATCAAAGTTCTGACTGATCAACCACTGAGGCAGGTACTCCATCGTCCCGACACTTCTGGGCGACTACTTAAATGGTGCATTGAACTAAGTCAGTATGATATCACCTATCACCCTCGCACCGCCATCAAGGGACAAGCCATGGCTGATTTCATTGCAGAATTCACTACCAACGAAGATAAAAAGAAATTGGAAATAGCAGAAGATATCAAGTGGAATCTCTTTGTGGATGGTGCATCAAACGAACAAGGCTCGGGGGCAGGTGTGGTAATAATCACTCCCAGGGGAAACAAACTGCACTATGCTATAAGGTTGGAGTTCGCTGCTACCAACAACGATGCAGAATATGAAGCAGTGCTAGCCGGACTTGAACTTGCCATAGACATCGGAGCCAATTCTTTGTGTCTTCATAGCGATTCTCAACTTATTGTTAATCAAATACTAGGAGAATTCCAAGCTCGAGAAGAACGACTCATGGCATATTTAAAGAAGACCAAGTCACTTCTCAGCCGATTGGACCACTACTTAGTCAAACACATCCCTCGGGAAGAAAACCAAGAGGCTGACGAATTGGCAAAGCAAGCAAGTATGAGAGACATCGCCATCTTCGGGGCAGTAACCATCTCAAAGCAACTGACCCCAAGTTTTGAGCAAGTGAATCTGATAGCTGCAACCAAAGAAGCAACTTGGATGACTCCCATCCGAGACTACCTACAAAGTGGCACACTACCCCACGGGCGTAACGAAGTCAAGAAAATCTTGAGGAAAGCATCCCGCTACACAATACAAGAAGACACCCTCTATCGGCGCGGATTCTCTAACCCATTATTAAGGTGTGTCGCCGGGAGGGAAGCCAAGGAAATCTTGTCCAACATCCATCAGGGGAGCTGCGGAGATCACACCGGAGGGCAAACATTAGCAAAAAGATACTCTGATATGGATATTTCTGGCCCACCTTAAGCAAGGACGCCCTAGATTTCGTCAAAAAGTGTGACAGATGCCAGAAGTTTGCTAAGATTCCGCGGCTACCAACAACTGAGATTACTCAAATGACCAGCCCTTGGCCCTTCGCAATATGGGGAATTGACTTAATCGGCGAGCTACCAATGGGCCGAGGCGGGGCCAAATATGCTATAGTGGCAGTCGACTATTTCACCAAATGGGTGGAAGCGGAACCCCTGAATAAAGTATCTTCAGCAAAAGTTATTAACTTCTTGATCAAAAATGTCCTGTGCAGGTACGGAGTCCTACTCAAAATCATATCAGACAATGGGCTTCAGTTTGACAGCGAGGAATTCGCCAACTGGTGCCAAGAGCACGGAATTCACAAAAGCTTCTCATCCGTAGCGTATCCCCAGGCTAACGGACAAGTCGAAGCCGTCAACAAAATTCTGAAAACTCTAATAAAAAAGAAGCTCGAAAAGTCAAAGGGCGCTTGGGTGGATGAACTTCCTACGGCACTGTGGGCCTACCGCACATCTTTCAGAACATCAACGGGGCACACTCCTTTCTCTTTGGCATACGGATCGGAGGCTATGCTCCCAGTTGAAACCATTGTGCCTTCCCACCGTAGGATCCACTATAACCCAGAAGAGAATGAAGAACTCCTCCACATGTCTTTGGATCTAGTTGAGGAGAGAAGAAATGATGCAGTCCTTAAAGCAGCAGCCCACAAACAGAAAGTGGCTACACAATACAACTCCAAAGTCAAGCATCGTACCTTACAAGAAGGGAATCTTGTCCTCAAGCGAATCTTCCCTCGCCCCGGAGCACTAGACCCAATCTGGGATGGGCCATATGTAATTCATAAAGATCTCCACAACGGAGCTTATATTTTGTCAATAGTGGACGGAGAGGTGTTCCAGAGGGCATGGAACATCCAGCACCTCCGTCGATACTTTTCTTAACTTGTACTGCCCATATGAAGTGAATTAACAAAGAGAATCAGTGGACGTAGGCATTTTCATGCCGAACCACTTTAAAAAACCTTGTCTCTTTTTTAACTAGTTCCTTTATATCTTGGCTGCTTGTTAACATTATCCTTTTCTGTTGAACAAAATCCTATGCATGTAACATTTTCACTTGATGCACTCCACAGCGCAACTTCACCTGGACAAGACCTAACAGGTACTACGCGAATCTATGCCCTCGCCAATGAGACACTTTTGCTCCGGCATCCCTCTGCTGCGGGTTAACTCGTTGCTCACGACGGCCCTAAAAGACAACTGTAATGAGACGATTATAAGCCACCGAGAAGGCCGACTATAGCCGAGGCAGCTCATTACGGCGTTCGGCTCGCCGGCAACTGTGAACCGACTATAAGCCCCAACGTAAGGTGTGGCCAGCCAGGGGCAGTTCACAGTTGACGATCGGCACCCACGCTAGCCGGCCACAGTAAATCGAATAATACCCACGATTACGGGCCATAATGGCCCGGGTAGTTACTGTGCACGATCTCGGCTCCGATGTGTCTTAAGTGCGGCTGTGGTAAAAAAGAATTAACTCCCCGTGGAGGCGTAAGATGGGTGACAAATGTCTCCAAGACCCACAGCTAGCGAAAGTGACTACAAAGCCCGTTTGCCACGAACTTAAGCACATCGAAGGCCTTCCGTGATTGGAAGTTTTACTATTTCACATATTTCAATTTTACTTAAAAAGCTTTTCTCCTATCCTCTATAACAGTCCCTAAAGTACAGGATACAGAGTAGGAGATACTCGCCAATGGGTGTAGGGACTCACAATTGGATGGCAGGGCATTCGACTGCGTTCCATGCTCGGTCATACAAGATATTCAAAACTGCCATCTACGATTAGAACATGAAAGGCGGTATTTTCTTCTTTTGTGTACAAATACATGACTATAATTTATTCACACCACACGCTAATATTGCAAGTCATGAAATTATGTTTTAAAACCAGAACCTGACATCAAACACAATTCAATTACAAGAATATACATAGCTATATTTCTCATACGACATGTCAAAAGAGCAACAAACATTCAGAAGACGACAAAATCAGCTTAAGTTAAAGAATTACACATCAAGAATAGAGCTATTTATTACAAGTAGCAAAATAATACAACCTAAAAGCTACTTTACTGTTTTAAGACTAACATCTACAACCCTGTCAAGTCCACAAAAGGAGTTTTTCCAGGTATAATCAAGGGGCCGGCTGCATTGGAGTTTTTTCCCTGTCCTGTTGCCCACCTGTCCAGACAGAGAAAGGATTCATTAGTGAGAAGCAACCAAGTTAATGGGGAAACTAAAAAGGGAGACTTACCAACATCTGCTTCTTGGCCATCCTGGTCGTCATCATCTACTTGCACCCTTGCCTCCTCAGCAGCAAGCAACCGCATACCCTCCTTCACCGCCACCTTCTCCCCCTTGGCAAACTGGGCAGTGACCACATCCATGCTGAAGGCCACGCCACCATCTTCATCCGCATCGGCCTTGGCCTCCTCCAGAGCCCGAAGATAGATCTTAGCCATGACCCTAGGATAATCATCCATCCAGGATAGGTTGCCCTGCTTCCAGGTTCGGAAGTACATGTCCTGAAGCATTCCATCATCCCCTCATTCTCCTCAAACTCCCTCATCCGGGCCTCGGAAGCCGACAACCTTTCAACGGCAGCATCTCTCTTCGATCGGTATCTCGAGCAGTCAACCAAAAGGGATTCCCGCATTGCCTCCATCTCCTCCCTCAACTTGGCTTGAGCAAGCTCTACAGCCTCAAGTTTCCCGGACAACTCCTCTACCTGCTCAAGATTCGCTTTCCAAACCTCGTCCACCGTGGCAATAGCCATGTCGATCCGTTCCTTGCAAGTAGCTTCCATTTTCCGCAGTTCGGCCCGGCTGGCCTCTTCCATGGTTTTCTTTAGTCGTCCAGAAGCAGCCTCATGCTGAGAAATCTGAATGGCCTGATCAGTGAGCTGTTTGGCCTGATCCGAAACCACCAATCGTAGTCGGATGTTGGCACTTCCAATCTCCTCTCCAGCCTTAACCAGCCGGGCATGATGCCCCATCAGCTTCCTAGCCTCCTCCGCCACCCGATCAAAATTAGCCTTGGCCTCGTCTCCCATGGTAATTATCCGAGTAGTAAGTAAATCGAGATCTAAGGACTTAGCCTCGTCAAGCACCCGTACCATGGGATTGCGGGGAAGAAGGTGCTCACCAGTAACCTCGTCAAAAGTAATATCATGGGAACTTGGATCCAGGTCAGGATGACCCGCAAATGGATTCCGAACCAAGTCAGGACGATCAATCCGAGTGACGGTAGGATTTTCAGACAGGTGCGGAGAGAGTGCGAACTCAGTATCCTCCTCTGTGATATCATGAAGGGGCTGAATTGGGGGCTGGGGACCGAGTGAAGGTTCGGATAAGGGATGACTCCTCTTTCTCTTCTGAATACCCTCTTCAATAACCCCAAGAAGAGGACGGTAGTCGACTACATCCCCGGAATGGTGGGTCGGAGTCTTCGGCTTGGCGAAAGCTTTGGAGAGCTTGTATTGTTCAAGCCTGTGCCGAAGGTCTGAGGCCTTGGCCGTTTTACCTGCTCCTGATATAAAGAACAAGTGTCACAAGCTTACATTGATCCATAATTCAAGAAACATGGTAAATTAAAAGTTAAAAGAAGAAAGGAAACACATCTGTTATACAAACCCTGGGGAGGAGTAGGATACTGCAATGAGTCCTGGATTTCATTCCAGGACGGGAGCGGATCATAAAATATTCCTAAGTCCCTATCATAAATGGAGCCTGCAGGAGTCAAAAGTTCACCTTGAGTCGTCAGAGCCACCTTGGCTGGAGTAGTCTGAGAAGATTCGCTTGCACCGGTCCCGGCCTTGTCAGCTTTCCCGGATTTCTCTACCAAAGCCGTTTCTCCGTCCAGCCCCTCAAAAGCCTGACGGAATGCATCATCCGTCCACTCCTGAATCTCGCCTGCCTGCCCAGGGAGCAAGGCCCCGATGCCATCGCCACCATCATCACCTTCCCGACCATCTCCACCCTCACCTCTTTCCTCCTCTACGTCTTCCTCCCCCTGGGTAAGTGGACAATTGCTGGGGGAAGGACCATCCGACTTCTTAAGTTTCTTACCTCCGACGGCTGGAGGTTTTGTGAAAGGTTTTCTCTTGCCACTCTCTATCGTGACACCTCCCTTAGCCTGAGCAGCCGCCCTCTCCTCCGCCGTTTCCCTCAGCTTGACTACTGACTGCTGTGGAAGGATCAAGTTACACTCCAGAAGGGTCGCGTTTCTGATCAGGTAAGCAGCTGATCTATCTCTCCCGGGGATAGCTTCTATCTCAGCCGCCGTCTGAACCAGGCGATCAGTCTCCACAACTGCCAAGCCATCTGTCGCTAGCAAAAATGAAAATGTATGAGAAGAAACATCGCAACCAGAATGGAAATTATAAATAAAGCATCGACTTACATCCAGAAGTAAAACGCCGAATAGAAACAGAGTCGTCCCTGACGAAGAACCACTCCTTCTTGAACATGCTGAATTTGGAATACAGATCCAAGACCGGCTTGAAGGTCACAGCTGACTCCAAGCTGATGTATGGGGACCCCTTCTTATAGCCCCTCAGATTATACAAGTACCGGATCTCCCGGTTGGAAGGAGCACGACCATACTTCCTCTGGAAGATGACGAAGAGGCTCACCAGTATAGCATAGGAGTTGGGTTGAAGCTGGAATGGGGCCACCTTTAGATATGTGAGGAAACTGGCTACCCAAGCATTAAGAGGCGGAATGGCACCACACATGCAGTGGTATCTGCTGTAGGCAAAGTACCCTTCGGGAGGATCATATGGCATAACTTCTCTCCCTGGCAACAGCATGCGCGCTCTATCGATTCCAAAAGAACGGGAGATGACATCAAGCTGCTCCTCCTTGAGGGGGCTGGGAAAGCAATCAGGCGGGGAGTTCAGAAGCTCTTGAGGGCCGTACCCATCCACTTGTGATCTCGGGGTAGATCCGTGACGTTCCGGTCCTGGCTGAGCAGGGGGCACTGCGGAAGATTCTCCTTCGCCCTGAGACCTCTTTTTATCTGACCGAGTTTCTGCTTTTCGAGACATTTATCTGCAAACACAAAGAAGAACGTCGTTAGAATAGAGGAAGTAAAGGAGCAAGTGTGTGTAGTCTGAAATTTCGCTCGCGATATAAAAAGTGAAAAAAATCAAGTGTATCAAGTCCATTCGGCATTCTCATTCACAAAGGCCCATTCGGCATTCTCACTCTCAAAAGTCCATTCGGCATTCTCATTCACAAAGGCCCATTCGGCATTCTCACTCTCAAAGGTCCATTCGGTATTCTCATTCACAAATGGTTCATTCGGCATTCTCACTCTCGAAGGTCCATTCGGTATTCTCATTCACAAATGGCTCATTCGGCATTCACAGCTAAAGTTCATTCGGTGCAACATACGAGTTTCATTCGGCGAAGGGAAGTCAAGTACCTGATTCGGTGTTTCTGAAGCAATTCGGCAGAGAGCTTGATTCGGCAGGGATGTTTGGTTCGGCTATCTTGGATTGGAAAGGAATAACGAAAGTATACAGCCCCTACTTATAGGCAAATATAGGATACCGGACCAGTTGGATCGGCACTCAGCGATGGAATGAAAGAAAACAAAGTAGGCCATACGCCAGCATATACCCCACTTTGGGGGGCAAATGTTGGGTAAATTCTTACCACCGGTCCAAGGCTAGACAAACCCAATCACCTCTGCCGAATCAACTCATCTCCTACCTTTGCCGAACCAACCAGCTCCTCAAGCTCCTACCGAACCATCTAGAACAACCTGCCGAACCATCCCCTATCACCGAACCACCGGACCAACCTACTCACCTCCTTCCACCGAACCACCGGACCAACCCACTCACCTCCTTCCACCAAACCATCGGACCAACCCACTCATCTCCTTCCACCGAACCACCGGACCAACCTACTCACATCCTTCCACCGAACCACCGGACCAACCTACTCACATCCTTCCACCGAACCAAGCACACCGGTCCACCATGCTTCTACCACCGAACTAAAGTAAGCCAGACCCGCTCCACCAGACCAGATTACATCAGCCCAGGCCCGCCAGCTGCTGTATACCTCCAAGACCCCTACCCCTAGCCTCACTCTATAAATAGAGGGGTAGGGGTACAACAATGGGGGACAAGTTTGAGAGCTCAAGCACGGAGAGAACTTTCAAACAACTTTCTTTTACTTGTATCAAAGCTTTGTACTTGTAATCAAAACAAGAGAAGAGAAATAACATATAAAGTGGACGTAGGCACATTCTGGCTGAACCACTATAAATTTGCGTGTCTTTTTACAGTTTAGCCCCTGCTTTTCATATATTTGCATAAATCACTCAAATCACTAAGAACAACATAAGATCTACTAAATCATACAACTTTGAGGTGTTTGTCCATTTTTTGTGCAAACATATATCAATTATTTTACAGTTAACTTGTAATTTTTAAGTTACTTTCTCAGAATCACAAATATAGGCAGATAGTTATATTTAAAAAATGCAAAAAATTTACAAGCACTAAAGTAAATAACACCATGAATTTTATATTGGTTAAGATATCCAATCCTACATCTATGCCTCGTACTCTATTTCACTATAACAACTTGCTTTCCATGGTTGGCAAGTACACCATTGTAATCATGCCTTTCCATAGGTAACATGATACACATAGCCTTTGGACTTTGAATTAGGTAGCATGGACACCTATCATGACTTTCCATGGGTGGCAGGACATACTACCCTCTTGACTTTAAATCTGATGGGAAGAACATATATCCTGACTTTCCATGGGTGACATCACACATCTATCCTCTTGATTATCCATAGGTTGTCAAGATCACCTATACCATCCTGACTTCCAATGGGTGGCAAGATGCACTTTTTCTCTTTTCATGTAACAGAACAAGTGATCATATTTTACAAAACATAATTTTACAATTTTAGTACAATGATCCTATAGATCTCCTGTAGGAATTTATCTTTGAAATTTAAAAGGAATAGATGATTGAGAGAGATAATGGATAAAAATTTAATTATGAAAAATTGGATGGAAAAACTCTTTCTTCTCAAAAATAGCTACAAATGGTCAGTCAAATCTTGTATTTTCTCTCCCTTCATACATTCAACCCACTGTCTACCTCTAGCCATCAACACTCACAACCACAGCTTTTGCCGCCTTACAAGCCCTCGTACACTCAAGTTCTAACTACCTTCCCCTTGCGAGAACTCTTTCAGATTTAGTGAGAACATACATTGCACCCCCTGGATCCAGTGCTAGGTAGGGAAATTTTTTTGCTATCACTACATAGGTGTGTCCCACATCGCCAAATCTTGTCGGGAACCTACAGGCTGCTTTGAATGTGGGGGCTTTGGACATAAATGAGCAACATGCCAAACCTCAACAAATCAAGCAGTAAACTCGAAGCCCTTTCCTCCTACATCGAAGGGGGATTGCAGTTTACTCATCATGTTGAAGTATATGAAACTCAAGGGACCATTATAGATGACTTGGGAAAAACAAGGATGTCGATATTGGGATGCTTTAGGAATTGCTTTAACACTTTTTAGTTGTCATATGGAATGAGGTGATTGGCAAGCAATCATTGTCAGAAGCACCGTTAAAGCCTATGGGCCTAAATGATAAGTTTCAAGAGGAAGATGGAAGCAGATAAAGCACTTAACGAAATGTTTGACGGATCTATACTTGAGCGCACACCACCATCTCCATCATATAACCCAGTTCGACTTGACCCAGTAGTCCTTAGCCTAACTCAGTCTCCCTGGAATAGAACTACCATATGCTTGGAGCTAGATAAGACCATTGACAATTCAAATCAAATTTTCTGAAATGTTTTGTTACTTCAAACAACTTCTCGTTGTTGGAGGAGATATCGAAATGTGATGATGGGAAGGAGGAGATTGATATAGCATGTGACATAGGCATTAGTTCGAAGGGTTATGTTGTTGCAAGGGAGGAGTTGAATTCGGTAGTCATTGCTGAATCTTTGGATAGTGAACAACATGGTGATTTGTCTTTGGTATTGGGGGCCGAAACAATAGGATTGATGTAAATGTTGGTGGTGGTCAAGTTGTTGATATATCGATTGGTGATGATGTTGCTGATGTAACAAAGAGTGGGGTTGTATTGTTGTAACTCTAGAACAAGAGGTAAGTGTAGTAAAAGAGGGTGTTGCTCCTACTAACATTAATTTACATGATGATGGAGAGCATGCCGGAAACTAAAAGAGATGGCATTGGTATTAACTACACATGATTTTGATGAAGAGATTATGGTCTCAAATGCAGATGAGGAAATGACCGTGGTAACTAACGTAGGGGTAAATCTGTAGATAAATATTTTGCAAATGTAATAGTAGGAAGATCGAAGGGTTGGAGTTATGGCAAAAAAGTCTGGTCCAAGATTCTTTAGGGAAGTCAAAGTGCATAGGGGTGGTGACCTGATGCATAAAATAGAACCAAACTTGTCAACGGGTGTATTAGTCATGGGGGTTGAGTAATGCTTTCCATTAAGACATTGTTCCTACTGCTCACTTTAGATCAGAACTATACTAGGAAGTGAGGGGTTTTGGACTCTCCGCTCCGAGTTTACACTTGCATGCACATGTTGTGATTCAGGACGTGGGTCAGTCTAAGGTGGTTGATATGGGCTTGGACTTAGCATTAGGGGAACAAATGCAGGTTTAAGACAAGGAGATTGCGGTGTTTTCAAAATGCGCTTCTAGGCATAAGTCTCTTCAAGGCTACAACTCTATAAGGAGGAGCCCACAACTTCATGTTCAACTATTAGAGCTTCCAGCTCTAGCTCAAGTTCGGTTGACTGTGTAGGTAGCACTTATTGCTCTACTATATTAAATGATCTATTTATGGGTGCAATGCTTGATTTAGCTAGAAGGACGGGCTTTGTTATTTACCTAGAACAATCTGATATAAAATATACTAGAAACAAGGAACTTGTGGAGGTTCGCTCACTTGGATCATGAGGTTCATTAGCTGGAATATTAGGGATTTAAATGATTTTCACAAATGCATTAAAATTAGGTCATTTTTAAAGGACAATAGTATTGACATTATTTTATCGCAAGAAACTAAAATATAGAGCCCGGGGTATTATTGTTTTTGAAAGTAATCAGATGTAAGTTACTATTTTTGATTAAATAACGATGTTTTGAGATATTTAAAGTAATATTTAGATAATGAAGGATTTAAAAAGCATATTCATTTTGAGAAATATTATTGCTATGAGTTAATAGAAAAATCAACGTATTTTTATAATAAACAACAATAAGACGACTTTATACTTCGGTGGAAATTATATGTGTGAGTCTATAGAAGTTTAGGAAGGTCATATATTAGTAATTGGGTTTGTCTCCATGCTAGTGGTAGTTCGGTGGGTCTAGTGGTGGGTTGGAAAAATAACTGCGTTAAGCTCATTCAATCCATTATTAACATTTACTTGATGCATTTTATTTTCGCTAATTTAAGGGATGATTTCATATTAAACGTCTCTAATGTTTGTAGTCCTCATAATAAAATTGATAGGAGAGTCCTGTATAGCCAGAGTATAGAGTTTAGATCCATAACCATTGATTCTTGGTAGTTGAGGGGGATTTCAACCTGACCAGATTTTTAGGTTAGCGCTCGCCTAGAGAAGGCGACATTTCTAATTTCTACAATGAAGGAGTTCAACCAGTTTATTATTAATGGAAATTTAGTTGAACTACCACTTAATAATAAACGACTTATTCGATCAAGCTCAAGGGAGACCCGTCGATGGTTCTTCTCGATTGATTCTTCATTAACGAAGAAATGAGGGATAGGTTCCCCGTTTTCCATGTAAACGGGCTACCAACAATGTCCTCCGACCACTGTCCTGTTATTCTATTTTGCAAGAATCGCCACATAACTTAGATAACATTTAGGTTTGAAAAAATATGGCTTTTAAAATCTAATTTTACTGATCTAGTCTCAAATAAATGGATTTCAAAAAGTAACAACAATTTTAAACATTTCGGAAACATAGATAAGATCTTTGTTAGTAAAGTTAGGGACCTAAGATTATTTCTTAAAAAATGGAATAAGGGTGTTTTTGGCAACGTTAGAATTAAAAAAGGAAAACTGCTTTTTGAAATTCAAAAATTAAACAAATTACAAGAAGGTAGAATTTTAAACTCTTTTGAGATAAATGTGTTGTTAAATCGAACTGGGTAAGGTCATTACATAAGAGGAAATTAATGCAGAAGCAGAGATCTTGGGTACAATGGATGGACGAAGGAAACAATAATACCAATTTTTATTTTATAAAATAGCCAATGGGCGCAAACATAGTAACATCATAAACTCATTGCTCGTTAATAATGTAGAAATTTTTGATCAAAATGAACTCAATAATACGTTCACTAACTACTATGGAGACATTTTTGGAACTGATAGGGGACATATAATTAAAGCTGGGTGGAATGATTTATACCGTGTAAACATGAGGATTGCTTTAGATGATTTGGACACTCTGTTCTTGGAACAGAAAATCATTAAGGCTATTAATGATATGCCTAGTGAAAAATCGTGCAGATCAGATGGATTTCTTATATTACTTTACAAGTAATTTTGGCAAGTTTTAAAATATGACTTAATTAAATGTCCAACGAGTTTTATAATGGTAATCTATAATTAAGAAGATTTAACTTTGCCAACGTAATTCTTCTCCACAAAAAAGTTAATGCAATTGAACTTAAATAAACCTATCTCGTTAATAAACTGCTCACTTAAAATTCTTTCAAAAGCCTGAATTAATAGGCTAAGCACCAAAATGAATAATTTAATCAATACAACGCAATCTGCTTTATTAAGGGCATAATATCACAGATGGAGTCGCCGTAGTACAAAAATTTATAAATTAATGTTGTGAAAACAACATCTCTTGTGCCCTCTTAAAACTTGATTTTATCAAAGCTTTTGAATCTATTGACTGTATGTTTCTTAAAGATTTATTCATGGTTAGGGGATTTAGTCTTAGATGGGTAGATCGGATAATCTTATTGCTAAAAAGTAAGGAACTCTAGTAAATGGTCAATGTGTTCTAGGAAATAAAATACAATCTAAATATGGTCTCAGACAAGGAGATCATTTGTCACCTTTATTGTTCAATTTAGCAACGAATGTATTTCTAGAATCATAAAACTATATATTACTAGTGGGCTATTGTTAGCATTGGCAGTAATACCACTGGCGAGGATCTTTCAATTCTGCAATCTGCTGATGACACCATGCACTTTGTCTCTCACTTACTCCACCACATCATAACCCTTAAATGTATTTTATATAGTTTTGAAATGCTTTAGGCCTTAAGATAACGATGTCGATGATGTTGAAAATATTGTTGCTAACACTCTTAACTATAAAGTCATGAAGTTCCATATACATTACCTAGGTTTTTTGATCAGACCAACCAAACTAAAAAAATAAAAACTGGCAAACAATAACCAATAAAATCAATAGAAAATTATCTAATTGGAACAATAGATTTTTATCAAAAGCAGGTAGAATCATTCATATCAACTCTATCTTATCGTCTCTATGGATTTACTAGATGTCTTTTTACCTTTTTCAAAATGGGTCATTGAAAAAATAGATAGAACCGGAAGAAATTTTCTTTGGAGGGGAATAATTCCTATAATGGTATTAATTGTTTGGTTAATTGGAAAATAGTTTGCGAATCCAAAGAGGAAAGGGGTTAAGAATTATAAATTTACACAATCTTAACATTTCTTTGCCAGGAAGGTGGCTTTAGAAATTTAATAATAATAATTAAAAACTTGTTTAAAAATAAAAAACTTATCTAGAAATAAATGATTTTAAATTGTTTATATGACAGAACTTTTAACCTTTACCTTATCACTTCTAAGCCCAACAATATGTCTGACTTTTGGAAATCGATCTTAAAAAACTTTTATATTTTTAACCTTAGTTGTTAATAATAGTCCACTCAAGCAACAACACGTCTTGGATTTTCGCTATTCCTTTTAAAGTTATCGTACAAGGAGCATTTTGATCTTTGTAACTTCAAATATGCCTTAATTTCAGAGGTCTTTAGACCCTATAACAAATTTTCCTGGGAATTTACTTTCAACCAAGCTATTAAAAGCATTACCCTAACCCAATTTGTTTTTATGTATAGGGTTGTATATATACAATGAGACCAACATCAAAATTTGGTGTTGGGATAAAAATAAAACATACTTCTTAATCTCGATGTACAAAATTTTAATTATCTCAAAGATTAAACCAAATATTTATAAATTTGTTGGGAAAACTAATGCTCCTCCTAAATCAAAGCTAGCTTAATCCAATTTTTTATATAAATATAATTGAATTCTTAATGAATAAGAATCTACACATAGAAAAAAATGCATTTTTTTGCAAATATAACCTAGAAAACGTAATACACCTTTATTACAACTGTCCCTTAACCAATTCGATGCTTATAAACATTCTTAACATTTTCGACTTTAACATGACCATCGATGATCTTAACTGTGAATACTACTAGAATAATTTTAGATTTTGTCGGGCTAAAGAGTATAGAATCTTACTTGACACTATTTTCACTATAACTTGCTGGTACATATGGCTCAAAAGGAACCAAATAATGTTTATTAATGTTAACACTACTTTTTGATAACCTGATATACGCCCACCTCACTATTCATTTACAACTGGGTCACAAACTCATGTTAAAATTGGCTAAATTCATTTTTTTCAAGAATTTCTTAGAAAAGTAAAAGACTGTATTAACATTTTAAAGGAAAAAATTGTTTCTAGTAGCGTGAGTCACAATATAGCCTTAAACAACGATCTAGTACATACTTTTAATGAAGATAGCTCTTCAAACATTTTTCTCTTGATTGATAACTAATTAATTTTTACTCTGCATTCAAGTTTTGCTTTTCACACACACACACACACATGTATATAGTTTCAAGATCACTGATTTTTGTGTGTGTTTCTATACTAGATTAATGATTTTGTTAAGTTCTTTCAGTGTTAATGGTCGATGTAGATTGGACTGCCGATACCGATGAATCGTGGACGTTGGATTGTTGGGAGTGGTTTCAAATTGAGGATCACTCATTTACCTCAAAAAATTCAACTATGAACTATCAGATCTTCTGTGGTTTGCAAATCCATAAAAAATTAGAGTGAGAGAGTATGGATTTCCAAAAGAAGTGCAAAAGTAGTAAAAGAACTTTATAGCAATGTAATTGCAAGAGAATAACGGGAAAATGTTATTGAAAATTCATTTTCCAAAGCCTTTATATAGATGATGGAGAGACATGACCTTTGACAAAAGAATGACACCAAAACTGTTCGTTTAAATTTCAAAAAAGTTTTCCAACGGTCACCAAGTCGGCATATTCTAAAAGGGTACTTATGTTGATTTTTGAAAAATACTTTATAAAAATATTTTAAATCTTCCATAATCTAAAACTAACATTGTATATATATAAAAAGATATTAGAGAGAGAATTTTTTTTAATAATAGAGAAATATTGGAGATAAATATATTTGCTAAGGAGTTTTTGACAAAAATTCGTGTCCTTCTTGTCTCTACTTGTGTTCCACTTGTCTTGAGTCTTTTCTGTCTTCATATCTTGCCCTTGAGTCGTATTATTGATCATTATTCACATATAACCCATTTATACTTGTGGATTCCTTAAATATGTCCGATTAATATACCTGAAATTTCTACACAACTCAAAGAATCACTAAAACTATATATATATATATATATATTTATGCTTATTATCATCAAAATCAATATTCGTAGTATTAACACTTCTTCGGTCCCATCCAGTCGGATCCCTTTGGAAAATTTTGTCAAAATCCTAATAGCCATAGAGGTTTAGCTTGATCTTCTATTTCTTAGTAAAATCACAAAAAATGTTAGTAAAAAAACTGGTCTTACACCCCCAAATTGTTGATTTTAGATAACAATTCTATGGTGTGGATTTATACCTTTTAATAGTATATGAAATCGAAAAAGGTAGGAAGTAAAGTCTTAGAGATGATCAAATGCGAAGAATAACCATGAAAAGAAGGAGAAGACGACTAAGTACATGGATCGGTACCGGTCCATGGATGTATCGATACTGATCCATAAAGATTGAAAATTTTACTCCCACCTCTAAATGACGATGAAGTAAGGCACGAAAAAAAAGGATAAATTTAGCTAGGTTGATGAATTAGTACCGATCTTTAGCTATCCTCCATAAAGTCAAATATTCTCAATGAATACATGAAGAAATAATCTAGGAAACATCAAAGAAAGATTGACTTGAACGATGAAGCATCAAGAAATAATAAGCATTGAAGAAAACACAATGAAATAATCAAATTTTGTGGATAAGTCCCGGTCGTATATGAACCGCTATTAATCCTTTAAACTTTTGTTACTAAATATACTTTCCTTCTATGTTTGTTGATCTAAATGTTTGATAATTTCTATTATTATCCAATGAATCATAAACCCAATTACAGCCGACTTTGTTAGAAATAACAGGCTGGTTGTAACAGGAAAATGACTTGAACTTTGCTTATTCATATTTATGAAAACGCTCTACCATTACCAGCTTCAAGATTGAATTTTGAATTGTACTTGTAATTATTTATAGATCTATAGTGAATAAAGAAAAAAAAATACATGGACGTAAGTATAGAGGGAATTAGGCATAAGGACAAATTTTGAAAAAAATTTAGGCTGAAGGACACAAAGTTTCATTTTTGGACTGAAGGACAAACTTTGAAATAAAATTAGGCTGAAGGAAAATGCTAAATATAGTTAGCATTTTGTACAGTGCAAATATTGTACAAAATGCTAATTATAACTAGCATTATATCCAGTTTTACATTGTACAAAATGCTAGTTGTATTAGCATTTTTCTTCAGCCTAATTATCTTTCAAAGTTTGTCCTTCAGCCTAAAAATAAAACTGGTTGTGCTTCAGTCAAAAATTTTATGAAAATTTGTATTTGTGCCTATTTTCCACCGTAAGTATAACCGAACAACTTTACTTGGTTTTTTTTATTGTTCTTCTTTACTTTCTACAATTTTCAATTTTATCTACCATTATATTTCTTCAAAGTCGACGATTCAAGGGCGTTGGGTAAGTTTTCATGCTGACGGAGCTAGTGATGGCGATGGTCACTCAAGGATGCCAGAAATTTGGACTGTCCACTCGTTCTTAAAGTTGGAAACTTTGGCGCATTTGGATTCCTCTTTTTCCCATCCTTTGGATGCCAGTTTGCGTAAAAACGCGCATTTAAACTTTCCACTGAGCTGCCCCGTTCGTAATTCCCCATCTTTTCACATAAAAAGTTACTCCAGCAACCCCAATTTACCAATCGCAGGTTAAACTAGGGTTTCAAAACACTCTCATCCTGCTCTTCACATCGCGTCAAATAAAATGTGGTTTGAATAAGTGGAATAATTGGATGCATCGCGAGGATGGCAGGAGAAGAAGAAGATCAGGATTCTGGATGGCTTGAGGTTAAAAAGGTAAACATTTATCAAATTTCTCAGTATCAGGTTAATATTGTAGCAATTTCAACTGCTTATCCATTGTTCATACTCGTATAGCTGGAAAATTTGCTTCCATGCGATTGCTTTTATAATTGTATAAGGCCCACGTTAAATCCATTGGATTTACCAACTGTTCCGCAGCTAAAACTAAATATACTGAGTTTTTTGCTGCTAAAATTAGTTCATTTGGTATTTATGATAATGCAGGTCTCAAAACGCGTACAATTCCTGTACGGACTGATTGTTTAAAGTTCAATGCACATTCCTTATTCAAAATAATCCCATTTTGTATTGTTTTCCATGCCTAATACATATGAAATACAGTAGCAGGTACCATGTCTGGACGTTTCTTTTTATGGACCTTTCATTTTCACTACCGTTAGTAGGCTTAATGCTTGACAAACAAAAACTTAAATAGTCATAGGCAGATCAAATATTGCAATGTTAACATTTGCATCATATATTGATTGTGGTACGATGTCTCAATATATTGTACTTGTTCATGGATAGCTCTGACGGTCATTTGTATTTTTTTGTGTTCATAATTTCACATGTTGTCAATTTATTGGTTCTTTAACCAACCTTATCAAATCCATATGGTCCACTCTACAGAAACATAGAGTGAACTCAAAGCTTCGGACCTCAAATAATCCTGATGGTTCCGTTAATAAGAGGCACACCCTTACTCCATTATCTCAATCTTCTCAAATCTATGAAGGCAAAAATATGCAAAGTATTTGCCAAGTTGAAGCTGCAAAAGAGGCAGCAAATATTGCATCACATTCAAATGCTTCTTCGGTAGACAACCCTGAAGTGAACAAGGAAATTCTCATAAAGAAAAATATTGATGCAGTTCACAATATCAAATGGGGTGACCTTGACGATGTTGCAACCTATACAATTTCAACTTCAAATGCGAATTCCAAAGCTAAAGTAGAAAACATGGATGATGCAATATCTCGGAAGCCAGTCTCAAATGGTTCATCTTTTGATGATGAGGAATTGGTTCTGGAAAAACTTTCCACTGCTGTTCATAATGAATCTTCTGATGATACCTTGAAGGAAATTAGTGAGGTTCCTCATGAAAGTCTGGAATTAAAGCTTGTCAGCTCAAATGATACTGTGAGCGTTAAGCAACCTTATGATACTGATGATACCAAAATATCTGATATGACTGAGTGTAAAGCTAGTCATGCAATTATTAACAACAGATCGAAGGATGAAAATCACAATGTGTCGGGAATTTTAGAATCAGTTGAAAGCGTTACTAATACCAATGTCATGCCCCAGGTGAATAAAGCAGCTGAATGTTTGATTGATGCTTCTGTTACGAACACCGGAGATATATCAGCTGAGGGTGGTGAGTTAGGTGATGGTAATTCAGAGGAATGCAAAGAAAGGTTTAGAGAAAGGTTGTGGTGCTTCCTATTTGAAAATCTTAACAGAGCAGTTGATGAACTGTATCTTCTATGTGAATTGGAGTGTGATAAGGAGCAGATGAACGAGGCTATCTTAGTTCTAGAAGAAGCTGGATCTGATTTTAAAGAACTAAAAGGTAGGATGGAGCATTTCGAGAATACTAAAAGAGGCATGCCTCAATCGCCCAAAGATGGCATACCAGCTAATGTTAAGACAGATCATCGTAGGCCACATGCACTTTCATGGGAGGTAAATTTTTTTTTAATTATATTTCGATCATAATTTGATGGCATCTTACATTTTTGTACTTACATACACCACCTAACATATTCTTTACAATTTAGTACATTCTGCAACATATTAGACTTTTGCAATAGTATAATTTGCATATGTTAGTATATGACTTTGAGTGTTCAAACGTTCTGCATCTACTAAAATTTCGCCACATTATGTTCATTTGTTATAGCTTATAAATATCTTGTGATAGTACATTCTGCCACGGCGTGTCCATTTGCTATAACATATGAATATTTGTATGTGTTTAGTTTAAAGAGTAACTACCCATATAAACGTGCAACTGCTAATATGAAACAGCTTCGAGCCTAAGCATGGCTACTAAGAATGATTCTTGTCTTTGTGATTGAAAACTTGTAAGTATTGCTTGATATATGTATTCTTCAATCTGTATTATTTTCCAAGTTGAAATCGTGTAATCCTCTTTTTTGACTTAATATCGATATGTTTGGAGTTGATTTTGATTTCTAGTTGGAACACTTCAACTCCACTCCAGTATTTAATCTATTGTCTTTCTGTAATATACCCGTCCTTGCCTTTGAAAAATTGAATATTTTTCTCTATGTGAGTGTACCTTCTCAGCCCTCAATTTTTCTGATTTTATGAGTTAATTTTGAATGTAAAATATGTGGTATTAGTGAATAGTAAGAATTGAGCTTGATGTAAATGTGTTGGCATTCCAACCTTCAAATTTGTTGGTAACCATGAGTAATCGGGCTTGGTTAAAGTGAAACTGTTAAAGGTTGAAGAGAAACAAATTCATATTGAATGTTTAAATATTGACATGCTGGGAATAAAAATTAAAGAGATTAGTTGGTATGATTTTTTTTGTTATTGCACTTTAAGTCTGTGAAATGCTAGTAATCTTGATTAATTTTAGTTGACAATATGACTATATTTTGTGATAGATTGTTAAATTTTATAATAGGATTTGTCTTCAATAACAGACATATAAATTATTGGTTTTATCATTATTATTATTTTTAAGAAATGTTTTAGGCAGCAAAGAAGAAAAGATGGGCAAACCAAACAATTGGGCCGACCCTATATGTAACATCTAACCGATTGCATTGTAAACACGTACATACATAGACACACACTTTATATATATATATGTGTGTGTGTGTGTAGGCAGCAAAGCAGAAAAGATGGGCAAACCAAACAATTGGGCCGACCCTATATGTAACATCTAACCGATTGCATTGTAAACACGTACATGCATAGACACACTTTATATATATGTATATGTATATATGTGTGTGTGTGTATAAAGTGCATTTTTCATTATTACCATTTTGAACTCAAAGGGTTATCTTAGTTGCCTTTTCAATTTAACTTAGTTGTATTCAAAGTTGTAAGGCGTGAAAAACCAAAAAAAGCGCAAGACCAACACTTAGCGCTTTTTTTGGATGACTTGAGCATGACTTTTTCTATTTTCAACGCATAAGAATTGCATTTCAAAATTACTACTAAAATTGAGTTTCAGAACAAGTACGAGATAGAAGTCCACATCAGGTTTAGGTTATATGGGTCAAATTTGGGCTCAATTTTGGGTTGAAACCTCAAAATGTTTTACATCCTCCAAATCGATAAAAAAAATTTAGGCTCCGTTTGGTTTCATTTTGTATTTTGCGTTTTCGACATTCAATAATAAAATATGAGGACAACAAAAGAGAAATTTGAAATTTTAAGCCATTACGATGAAGATGAAGGAACGACGGAAGGGATGGAGGGACGACAGAGTGGATGGATTGTTTTACATTCTTTTGTTATTTCTCAAACACGAAAAACAATTTTTTTTTCTATTTTATATGTTAATTTCATTTTTCAAATTGGTTTTTTTTGAAAAATACGATGTGTCATGTGCACGTTTTTTGGATGAGAACACAAAATTAAAAATGGGAAGCCAAACGGGGCCTTAATTTTTTCATCATGCTTCAGCGCTTTCCTTGCAATTATGGTGCCTCAAGCATAAGCAGCGCCTCAACAAGCAAAAAAAATCCCATGTTGGTGCCTAGGCGAGCGCTTTGACAACACCGCTCCATAAACATATCGATATTAAGGCTAAAAAGAGGATTACACTGACACACAGACAGTTTGAGGGCTAGGGGTGGCTCAGGCATTCAGGCAACTCAGCTGATGATGGTATTGCACGGGATACTGGAGGCGGTGCTGCTTATCCGGCTGTGGTCAGATGAGCTCACAGGATGGGATTGAATGTCAATCCTTTCCCTTATATATCTATTTTTGAATAATAATTTTTTTTTGCTTACCCTTGAAACTTCATTGCCCAAGCCCAGGGTCTTAACAGATGTGGGCTTGGGTCGGGCCTGATAGCATACGACCGAATACATGCATAAATATTTTTGTTCTTTAATCAAAACAATAAGTAACTTATAAGATTTCAGTTCAGTACATTGATTTATTTTACAATGGCTCATAAACCCACTAACTCACACACACACACACACACTCTTACCTGTACACATTCACATGGCTTAAGGAACCAACAGATTTGTTGAACACGTCAACTTGTTGGCTTAGTCATTACTCGTGGGCTTTTGAATTTAGGAACCTACGAACTTATATAATCCCATGTGCATATAGTTGCAAGGACTTTTGAATTTTGGAGTTCTGTCTACTGAGGAGCACTTGAAAACTGTAGTTGGGCACGTTGATAATGCTTTATTGCTTTATAATTTAAAGTATTAACTGAGTTGATAGCATGGGTATTATTTTTTCTCTCTCTTGAAGGCCGAGTACAAAGTTTATAGCCGACTCATTGTACACATTAAAATTCTGCAAAACCTCTTAGATAAGATATGGAGCTAACCATTGTCTAACTTGTGCTTGAATGGATGGGTGATCGTGGCTTATTGGGTTGATATAAATGTATACTGATGTTTGAAATATCAGAAGTAGGAGCTTAGTTTATAATCACCAAATATGTAAAAGTGAAAATAAATTCGGCACACAGTTTGAGAATTTGGAAGCGTGGTGCATGGTGCACCATCACTAAAAACGTGAATGTGAAACATACATCAGCAAATACTTGATGTATGCTGCAGCGGAATAATAATTTTCATGGGCCTAACAATAATTTAAAGTCTATTTATCTTTTTACTTTAACTAAAAACTTTATAATCATCAATTGAAGATCGGAATTCGATATCTATGATGCCTGCTGTGAAAAACTCTAGTTTAATATTACAGGCACTGTGCACATCTCTTGAATGAGAGATCATGGTTTTCTTCTCTCATTTTTAAGTACACAAATAGTTATCACGATCTGTATGTTTCAATGATGAAAACAACTCTGTTTTTAGTTTATGAAATAAGTTGCTGCATTGCAGCTTCTAATTAGATCAATTGCGAAGTAGCTTTAATATTCTTGTACGATTAATCAAGAAAAATATAATTTTGAAACTAACAAGCCGATAAAAATGTAAAAAAGGCATAACCATTTATTGTATCTTTTATTTAAAATTTCGATTTATTTGGGAATTTATAGTTTTTGAAGTTATTGGAAATGAAAGTTTAAAACATAATTACCTGCCTTATTTGCATTATCAGTAGAGATAAATTTGTTGGAAAAATTACAATTTAGGTTTAGTGGAATAGTATATTTCAGAAGTTGTAATCAAGGGGAAAAAACAAAAATCAAATTGGTGTTGATAGAGAATGAATATGTTGTGGAATTAAATTGGAGAACACTCTAATCCAAACTCCAAACGCTGCGGAAACGAGAAATCGTTGTAAGATGTGCAAAAATAACCAATTAATATCTCGACATCAAATCCCAATCCAATCAAATAAAACCAAACCACAATCCAAACAAGCAATAAAAGCAAGCAATAACGAAAGTAAATCACAAATAAGATTTATAGTGGTTCTAGTAACGTTGTGTTAGTGTACATCCATTTTGAGGAGAGCTTTTTTATTACTGACAATGAAAGAATACAAGAGATTGATTACAATGATCATTAAAATTCTATAGAATTTTAATTGTGAGGATTAGAATTAAAGAAATTTGATAGATGAATCCTATTTCAATTTGAATGAAACCCTTAATCCTTTGAATTCTGAAAATAACTTATATAGAGAGATTTTTCGTCCTGGCAAACACCCAATTTGCCCATTTGAAGCTTTCACAAATAATACACAGCAGCAAAGGAAAATTACACTGTGTAGCACGGTTCCTGAAACCAACCATTTCAGACGTCTGAGGGCTTTAGTCCAGTCGTCTGAAAAACTGCAAACTGATGCAGCCTAGAATAGTGGAGAGATAGGTCGCAAGCGACCTAACCTATTATTGAGTCGTACACGACCTAACAAGCCACCAGGAAAGGAGCTACGACCTAACGGGTTCGAGAGGAACGAGCTAAGACTTGGGAATAAGTCGTTGGAAGTTGAAGTCTTAGGTCGCTCACGACCTAACAAAATTTTAGGTCGCTCACGACCTAGCAAAGGCGGCACACGAGTTACTGGATTCAAAGTGGTGGAATGCAGACGAGCTAAAAGGTTACGACCTACTTTAGGTCGCAGAGATATGTTACGACCTATACTAGGTCGCGGAAAAGAGCTACGACCTAAGATAGGTCGCGTAAACGAGTTACGACCTAAGATAGGTCGCTCTGATATTCCGAGTGCAGACTGCCTCGAACTACGACTTAAGTTAGGTCGCGTACGACCCACGACCTAACTTAGGTCGCGAGAAATGTTAGGTCGCCAATTGCTACAGTTCGCTGAAGATTGAAGCCGTGGATTCCTATGCCGCTTTACTCTATGCCGTTGATTGTTTTAAGTCGTAAGACTTAAGTCGCGGAGAATGTTATGTCGCTGCTGTTTGAGTCGTTGGGCCTGTTAAGTCGTAGGTCGCAGGTTATAGGTCGGAAACGACCTAAGTGTTGTAAATTCGTGATGTGTTGTATGTGTTGCTTTGTTAAGTCGCTATGTACTATTTGTTGTGTTTTTTTTAAGTCGTGGTAATGTTGAACCGTGTGAGTCTGATAAGTCGCTGCCGACCTATAGTAAGTCGTAAGTCGTCTGATTTTTAAGTCGTGGGTTGTTAGGTCGGAAACGACTTGGACGTTGTACAGATTTGTGTGGCGTGTGTTGTAAATTCTATAAATAGGCCGGTGGTGCCATTTGTAATAGTTTAGTTGATTTGAATAAAAACTCTTGTTTTGTTAACTTTGTGCTTTCACCAAATTGGTAGTTGAGTGTAATCTCCTATCTCCACATTCGACATTCGAGTGCGTTCGAATCTTCGATCGTTGAAGCCAATTCGTGGAATCAAGTGCGCTTGATCAACGCTCGAAGAATTGTAGATCTCTCTTCACGGTATCGTGCGCGATCAACGTGTCAGAGATAGCTAGAATTCAGCATCTTCGGATCAACGAATTTGGGCATTTCAGTATTCTTCATTCCATCGACTGCTACTTTCACAGAATCATCATTTTGTTATTTCCGCTGCTGCACCATTTGGTATCAGAGCTTGTTTTAGCCAATCATAGCTAAATCGAGTCTTGGAGCCAATTATTTTTGAAGAAGCTTGAAGAGTTAGAGAGGCCGAGCTACATCAAGCAAAGCCGAGTTGAAATCGAAGAAGTTTGTGTTCATCGTGTTCATCGCGAAGTTGCAACAAGTTTGGAGTTTTCGATCCATAGCATTTTGGATCTAAGTTCGAATTGTGTTTGAATTTTGAAGTGTTTGTGAAGTTTTCAAGTATGCCGCCGAGAAGAGCTAACCGCCATCAAAATGTTGAAGATTTGTATAAGCGGGGAGACGCTGAACAAATGGAACAACGCATTAGTAACAAATTCAATGAGAAGTTGGATGAAGGTATTGGGAGGCTAGAGAAGCTTATGATGGATATGAATCAACCCCGAAGAAGAACATCGCCAATTTCAAACCAAGGTGGAAACAGGGTTTCGCCATCGGTTTCGGGAGGAAGGAGAATATCGCCACAATCTCATCAAGGAAGACGAAGTCATAGAGAATTCGAAGAAGAACCATATCGAGATGATGATAGACAAAGTAGAAGAGATATGCGAGATAGTAGAGATGTTGGTGGTCAGGATCGACATCGATATACATCTGATTTTGAAGAGGATTATGACGGTGGTAGTGTTCGAGGACAAGGACGAGGTCAAGGAAGAAATTACTCTGAGTATGATCACAAGTGGGAATCGGGAATGAAAACTGAAATTCCTGAATACAATGGTGGTATGCAAGCTGAGGAGTTTTTGGATTGGGTGGCTAATGTTGAAGAAATTTTTGATTTCAAGGAAGTTCCAGAACATCGTAGAGTAAAGTTGGTTGCTACAAGGTTGAGGGGTAGAGCTTTGGCATGGTGGCAGCAAACCAAACTTACACGTGAACGAATGTGGAAGTCAAAGGTTAAATCTTGGGAGAAGATGAAGAAATTGATGAAAGCAACGTTCTTACCTTACAATTATCAATCTCTGATGTATCAACGTTTGCAGAACTTGAGGCAGGGCACAAAGACTGTTAATGATTACGCGGATGAGTTTTATCAGCTTATTGCGAGGAATGATATTATGGAAACAGAAGAGCAGCTAACAGCCAGATTTGTTGGAGGGTTGAGAATGCAAATACAGGATATGGTGAATATGTTTGATCCCAGATCTGTCGCTGAAGCACACCAGAAAGCACTTGCTTGGGAGAAACAAGGGAGAAGAGGTGGTGGTGTGTTTACTAATTCCCACAATCAAGTGAAGGGGGCTAGTAACAATGTGAATGTTTCGAAGGCTGTTGCAAAACCAATTGTTAATGAAGTTGCGAAGACCAGAGTCAATAGTGGTATCAAATGTTTCAATTGTCAGGAACTTGGTCACAAAAGCAATGAATGTCCAAAGCCGAAGAAGCGAGCGATGATTACTGAGGTTGAAGAAGAGGATGAGGAGGCTGAATGTTCTAATCCATTACCAGTTGAGGAGGAAGAGTTATTGTCAGGAGATGACGGATACACATTAATGATGAGGAGGAATTGCTTAACACCGAAGCAGGAGGAAGAGACTAGCTGGTTGAGGAGTAACATCTTTCAATCAACATGTACTATCTTGGGAAGGGTTTGCAAGTTTGTCATAGATGCGGGAAGCTGTGATAACATTATCTCTACAGAAGTTGTAAAGAAGTTAACATTGAAGACAGAGAAGCATCCGAAACCGTACAAGTTAGCTTGGTTGAGGAAAGGTGGGGAGGTGAAGGTTAATCGAAGGGCTTGTGTTAATTTTTCAATTGGAAAGAAATACAAAGACGAAATTTGGTGTGATGTTGTGGACATGGACGTATGCCATTTGTTGTTGGGAAGACCATGGCAGTATGATAGGGCGGTGCAACATGATGGGCGTACAAACAATTATAGTTTTATGTTTGAAGGCACGAAAATTACTTTGGTTCCCAAGAAGCGACAATAGGAGGAAAGCAAGTTGGAGGAGATTGAAGAGCTTAAAACTTTGTTATATTTGAAGGAGTTTGTGAAGGAAGTAGAGGAGGAGCCCAAAGTATTTTTATTGATCGGATGGGAGAGTCATGAAGTGGTGGAAATACCAGCAGAAGTAAAACCAGTACTGGAAGAGTTTGACGATGTACTTCCAGAGGAGTTGCCAACGGAGTTACCGCCGTTGAGGGACATTCAACATCAAATTGATCTTGTTCCAGGAGCTGTGTTACCTCATAGACCACACTACAGAATGAGTCCAAAGGAACATGAAGAGTTGCGAAGGCAGGTGGAAGAATTGCTTGAATAGGGGCGTGTGCAGGAGAGTTTAAGTCCTTGTGCTGTACCAGCTTTATTGGTACCCAAAAGGGATGGAACGTGGAGGATGTGCACTGATAGTCGAGCACTGAATAAGATTACTGTGAGATACAGATTTCCAATGCCGAGACTTGATGATTTGTTGAATCAGTTGAGTGAGGCTACTATCTTTTCAAAGATTGATTTGAAAAGCGGATATCATCAAATTCGTATAAGACCAGGAGATGAATGGAAGACAACATTCAAGACGAGAGAAGGATTATATGAATGGCTGGTCATGCCGTTTGGTCTTTCGAATGCACCTAGTACATTTATGCGGGTGATGAACCAGATTTTTAGACCTTTTATTGGGAAGTTTGTAGTAGTATATTTTGATGATATACTGATATATAGTAGAAGCTCAGAAGAACATGTGCAACATCTGAAGGAAGTGTTGATGGTATTGCGACAAGAACAATTTTATGCTGCGACAAAGAAATGCGTGTTCATGACGCATAGTGTTTTATTCTTGGGATATGTTATTTCGGGAGGAGGAATACATGTTGATCAGAATAAAGTTGAAGCAGTCAGAAATTGGCCACAACCCAGAACGATAACCGATGTTAGAAGTTTTCATGGTTTGGCATCATTCTACCAAAGGTTTATTCCACACTTCAGTAGCGTGATGGCACCAGTTACTGATTGTATGAAGGGGAAGCAATTTTCATGGACGGAGGAAGCAGGATTCGCTTTTGATAGAATCAAAGAACTTTTGACGACAACACCGATTCTAGTGTTGCTGGATTTTCAGTTGTTGTTTGAATTACATACCGATGCATCGAAGGTTGGAATTGGAGGGGTGTTGAGTCAGAAAGGACGTCCTATTGCATATTTTAGTGAGAAGCTGTCAGGAGCGAAGATGAGATACAGTACATATGATGTAGAATATTATGCTGTTGTGCAAGCTATTAAACACTGAAGACACTATCTATTTCATAAAGAATTTGTTTTATATACTGATCATGAGGCATTGAAGCATATGCAGGGACATGACAAGATTGCTGCAAGACATGCTTCGTGGATTGCATATCTGTAACAGTTTACGTTTGTTGTGAAACACAAATCGGGAGTAACAAATCGTGTGGCAGATGCGTTGAGTAGAAGAAATCATTTGTTGACTACAATGAAAGTTGAGGTGACAGGGTTTGATGTATTGCCAGATTTATTTGTCGATGATCCTTACTTTGCGAAGTTTGTTGATGAAGTCAAGGAGGGAAAGACGGATGAGTTTATGATGGTAGACGGTTTTCTGTTCAAAGAAAATCGATTGTGCATACCTGATTGTAGTTTGAGAATGAAGATTGTGAAGGAGCTGCATGAGGAAGGTCATGTAGGGAGAGACCGTACATTACAATTGATTTCTCAATCTTATTATTGGCAGTCAATGAGGAAAGAAGTGGAAAGGTTTGTGGAACGATGTCATATCTGTCAGGTTTCGAAGGGAACTGCGACCAATGCTGGATTATATATGCCGTTACCTGTACCAACTAAACCTTGGGTTGATGTGAGTATGGACTTTGTGTTGGGTTTGCCGAGAACGCAGCGTGGTAATGATTCCATTTATGTGGTGATTGACCGATTTTCGAAAATGTCACATTTTATTGCTTGTAAGAAGACGGCGGATGCTGTTCATGTTGCTCAATTATTTTTCAAAGAAATCTATCGACTTCATGGATTGTCAGAATCTATTGTGTCGGATAGGGATACTCGTTTTCTGAGTCATTTTTGGCTAAGCTTGTGGAAGATGGTCGGAACAAAGCTGAACTTTAGTAGCGCTTACCATCCACAATCTGATGGGCAAACAAAGGTGGTTAACAGATCGTTGGGAAATTTATTGCGATGTCTGGTGAAAGACAATCTGAAAAGCTGGGATGTGAAGTTATGCCAAGCAGAATTTGCTCATAATCATGCTGTAAATCGTAGTACGGGTTTCAGTCCATTTCAAATAGTGTATTCAAGCTTACCAAAGGGACCATTGGATTTAACGGTAATACCACACTCGAAGGGGACAGTTAAGAAAGCTGCTGATTTTGTTGAAAGGTTGACGGAATGTCATAAAATCGTTCAGGGAACGATTGGAGAAAGCAAATGAAAAGTATAAACGATCTGCGGATTTGAAGCGAAGAAGCGTTGAATTTAATGAAGGAGATTTAGTATATGCTGTACTAACAAAAGATCGTTTTCCAGCGGGAGCATACAATAAACTTAAGGCTCGAAAGATTGGTCCTGTAACAATTGTGAAACGGATCAATGAAAACGCTTATAGGTTGAAGCTGCCGGAGGATATGTACACGTCTGATGTGTTTAATGTTAAACATCTGATACCGTATCATGGGAAGGAGTTTGTTGTGAAGGAAGAGGGCGCAAATTCGATGACGAATTTTTCTCAACCTGGGGAGGATGATGCAGCCCAGAATAGTGGAGAGATAGGTCGCAAGCGACCTAACCTATTATTGAGTCGTACACGACCTAACAAGCCACCAGGAAAGGAGCTACGACCTAACGGGTTCGAGAGAAACGAGCTAAGACTTGGGAATAAGTCGTTGGAAGTTGAAGTCTTAGGTCGCTCACGACCTAACAAAATTTTAGGTCGCTCACGACCTAGCAAAGGCGGCACGCGAGTTACTGGATTCAAAGTGGTGGAATGCAGACGAGCTAAAAGGTTACGACCTACTTTAGGTCGCAGAGATATGTTACGACCTATACTAGGTCGCGGAAAAGAGCTACGACCTAAGATAGGTCGCGTAAACGAGTTACGACCTAAGATAGGTCGCTCTGATATTCCGAGTGCAGACTGCCTCGAACTACGACTTAAGTTAGGTCGCGTACGACCCACGACCTAACTTAGGTCGCGAGAAATGTTAGGTCGCCAATTGCTACAGTTCGCTGAAGATTGAAGCCGTGGATTCCTATGCCGCTTTACTCTATGCCGTTGATTGTTTTAAGTCGCAAGACTTAAGTCGCGGAGAATGTTATGTCGCTGCTGTTTGAGTTGTTGGGCCTGTTAAGTCGTAGGTCGCAGGTTATAGGTCGGAAACGACCTAAGTGTTGTAAATTCGTGATGTGTTGTATGTGTTGCTTTGTTAAGTCGCTATGTACTATTTGTTGTGTTTTTTTTAAGTCGTGGTAATGTTGAACCGTGTGAGTCTGATAAGTCGCTGTCGACCTATAGTAAGTCGTAAGTCGTCTGATTTTTAAGTCGTGGGTTGTTAGGTCGGAAACGACTTAGGCGTTGTACAGATTTGTGTGGCGTGTGTTGTAAATTCTATAAATAGGCCGGTGATGCCATTTGTAATAGTTTAGTTGATTTGAATAAAAACTCTTGTTTTGTTAGCTTTGTGCTTTCACCAAATTGGTAGTTGAGTGTAATCTCCTATCTCCACATTCGACATTCGAGTGCGTTCGAATCTTCGATCGTTGAAGCCAATTCGCGGAATCAAGTGCGCTTGATCAACGCTCGAAGAATTGTAGATCTCTCTTCACGGTATCGTGCGCGATCAACGTGTCAGAGATAGCTAGAATTCAGCATCTTCGGATCAACGAATTTGGGCATTTCAGTATTCTTCATTCCATCGACTGCTACTTTCACAGAATCATCATTTTGTTATTTCCGCTGCTGCACCACAAACTCACTCTGAATAGGCTCTGGTTGCTTAAGCATCCAATTCAGACATCTGATCTGTCTCCCAGACGTCTGAATTAACAGAGTTTGCAAAAATCTGATCTCCTTTCTTCAAAACACGATATCCCGAGCTTCCGAGCTCCGATTCACGAACCGTTTTCACCGATATGAAGCTATTCCAATCCTCTTCAATTCTACATATAGTGTCGTCAAAATTCAATAGAATATACTCTACAAAGTGCTTCTCAAAATTGGGTAATTTAAATGTTTGCATATATCATGTTTTTGTTCTAATGATTTTTTTTAATCTAGCAAATCGTAATACGGGTTAGGCTGCATGCTACAATATTAAGTTTGTAAGGCTTTTAATCATGCTGTTGAAAACTGATTCTTTTGTGCTCTTCATCACTAAGGATGTATCTGAGAGCCGTTTTTAATAGCTTACATTCTTTAAGCAACCCCAAAATGGAAGCCTCAAAAGCAATCATTTCTACCAACTAATTTAGGGTATTCATTGTGAATATGTTAACCCTTGAGAAACATATTGTAATTTGTAATACTAAAAAACGACAAGTAATTCCTCAAGATGTAGCATACTTTCCTTCACGGGAAGATTGCAACGATTCTGTACAAATATACGAACCCAATGTTAATGACAATATCATTTTACAGAAGTTATAATGTTATTTCTGGCAGGTTCGTCGAATGACAACTTCACCACACAGGGCAGACATACTATCTTCATCCTTGGAAGCTTTCCAAAAAATTCAACTGGAGAGAGCTTCCAGGCATGCTGCTCAAGACACAAAAGTCACAAACAGTTCCCTAGCTAATACTCAAAGCAATTCAGGAAATTTGGTAAGAGCATCCTCAAAGAGGAGAGAGCAAAACACAAATCAAGAAAAACAACAAAGGGCTACAATCTCTAATCAGGGAAATACAATAACAGAAAGACCGAACGGAAAAGATAAGGTTTCAGTTGGCAATAAGCCTGACAAACAGTTGCATGCAATAGTTGGTGGTAAAAAAAACAGCTCATCATCTGACAATGAAAAGGAAAGAGAAAAACGCAGTACAGCGACATGGAAACCCATGGATGCTTGGAAAGAAAAAAGAAATTGGGAAGACATACTAAGATCTCCGATGCGTAGTTCTACCCGAGCGTCATATGCACCGGGTGTAGCTAGGAAAGGTACAGAGCGTACGCGTGTGCTGCATGATAAGTTGATGTCCCCAGAGAAGAAGAGAAAGACTGCTTTAGACCTTAAAAAAGACGCAGAAGAAAAACATGCACGTGCAATGCGTATCAGACGCCAATTAGAAAACGAGAGAATTCAGAGGCTACAAAGAACATCAGATAAATTGAACCGTGTAAATGAATGGCAAGCAGTACGAAGCTTGAAATTACGTGAAGGAATGCATGCTCGTCATCAGAGAAGCGAGTCCCGACATGAAGCGTATTTGGCTCAGGTGGTAAGAAGAGCTGGCGATGAGAGTAGCAAAGTTAACGAAGTTCGTTTTATTACTTCATTAAACGAAGAGAATAAGAAGTTGATTCTGCGTCAAAAACTCCATGATTCAGAAACAAGGAGAACTGAAAAATTACAAGTGATTAAAAGTAAACAGAAGGAAGATATGGCAAGAGAGGAAGCAGTACTAGGACGCAGAAAGCTTTTAGAAGCTGAAAAATTACAGAGGCTAGCTGAGATACAACGTAAAAAAGAAGAGGCTCAACTGCGAAGAGAAGAAGAGCGTCGGGCGTCTAGTGCTGCACGTGAAGCAAAGACTTTGGAGCAACTTCGAAAAAAGGAAGCTAGTGCTAGGGTTCAACAAGAGGAAGCAGAATTATTGGCTCAGAGACTAGCAGAAAGATTGCGAGAAAGTGAACAACGCAGAAAATCATACCTTGAACAAATACGTGAGAAAGCTTCTATGGATTTTAGAGACCAGAGTTCTGTTTTAATGCGTCGCTCATTTATGAAAGATGGTCAAAATCGTTCTATATCAGCCAATAGTGTGGAAGATTGCACAACCTCGTGCATTTCTAATGCGGAAGAATCTGCCAAATTGGTTAGTACTGCACAGCAACAATCCCTGAAGAGAAGAACAAAGAAGATACGCCAAAGGCTAATGGCACTGAAGTATGAATTTAATGAACCACTAGTTGGTACTGAACACTTAGGAATTGGGTATAGAGCTTTAGTTGGAACTGCTAGGGCTAAAGTTGGGAGATGGCTTCAAGAACTTCAAAGACTGCGTCAAGCTAGAAAGGAAGGTGCTGCTAGCATAGGTTTGATTGTTGGAGAAATGGTGAAGGTAAATAATTATTAAATTCTTTATAGTTGTTGAAGCCTGTATATTTTGTTCTATGTATTTCACTTAATAATACTAATAATTAATATTCAACAGCCAAAGCATTGTTAATAAAATTATTTGAGTTACCATTATTGCATTTTCTGTATAAACTTTAAACCATCTTATTGAACGATAGACAGATTATGATAATCAACATACAGTGTAGCAACAATCAGTTACAATATTGATATTTCTCCAATCAACATAAAACCTCGAAAAGTGAAAAAAGGACCTAAATCATCTAGTGAAATGGAAAAGCGGTAAACTCTGTCGAATTACTTATTATATGCTATCTTTTTTTGGGCTCTTTTTTTTATCCTTTGAAATTATACCAAGACCCAATTGCATGTTGTAAAAGGAAGACTGCAGGTTGGTATGATAAAGTTTTATAAGAAAAACAGAGATCTTAATATATGCACAAATTTGTTGCTGCCAATATCAATAAATCCGAAAGCTTGATTGATCATGTCATGAAATTACGTCGTTGTTGCCAATACTAACATATTACACTGCACTTTAATTACATTTTATTATTGTGTAATCTTTAACAGTTTTTAGATGGCAAGGATCCCGAGCTTCATGCTGCACGACAAGCTGGCTTGCTTGATTTTATATCCTCCGCTCTACCAGCTTCTCACACTTCAAAGCCTGAAGCCTATCAAGTTACGATGTACCTGTTACGACTCTTACGGATTGTCCTCTCAATGCCACAGAATAGGAGTTATTTTCTTGCACAAAATCTACTACCTCCTATGATCCCCATGCTCGCAGCATCTCTTGAAAACTACATAAAGATTGCAGCATCGTCAAGTACTGGATCAAGTAACATTATTACAAGTAAAACAACTGAAAATCTGGATGCAATTGCTGAAGTACTTGATGGCTTTTTATGGATGGTTACTATGATCCTTGGACATGCATGTAGTGATGATAGACAATTTCAAATGCAAGATGGCCTGTTGGAGCTAATTGTTTCCTACCAAATTATTCATCGTCTTCGTGACTTGTTTGCCCTTTATGATAGGCCTCAAATGGAAGGATCCCCTTTTCCTAATTCAATTTTGTTGAGTTTGAATTTTTTGGCGGTCTTAACATCTAGACAGAGAACCATGTTTTCAATAGATTGGGAAGCTTGCATGTCACTAGCTACTCCGGAAAACAAAGTTCAACAGTCGACAACACAAGATGACAATCTTGTAGATGAATCTAATTCACTAAATCGCGAAGTGAGTGCTGAGACTGTGAATTGTGCAGAAACAACTATAACTGAAGTTTTGCATGATGGAAATAAGAACTCAAACGGCGTTTGCATTGAGATAAAAACAATAGATGAACAACTTAGTTTGAATAAGCCTGTGGCATTTCTTCTTTCTGCTATAGCGGAGACTGGTCTTGTTGGTCTTCCATCATTATTAACAGCTGTCCTTTTACAGGCAAACAACCGGTTATCATCTGAACAAGTAAGAAGGACATTTGACTTTGCCATGATATTTCATTATGTTGTTATTCATTTTTATGGATGTTATTTGAGCATAGCCAGCAATCACGTGTATATCTTGTCAATATGTGCTTTGAAGATGCTATCGACAATAAAGCTATACCTTAGATAATCATCATCATTCCCTACCAGTGCAAAGGCTCATGCTTGAGCGGTATCTAGGGTGGACAAGATATATGCATTCTTACCTCATTACTGAGGAGATTGCATCCAAAACATGGTAAATAAACCAAACACCCACAAAATCTAAATCCAACAATGTGCCAATTAAACTCACAGTAGGTTTACATATTCAAAGCAAACCGTGCCGCATGTAATATCTTTTACAACCTGCTCATAACGTAAGATGTCCTGATGTGGATTGGACATCAAGAGCTGAGTCATTTACGAATTCATGGAAACACGTGTCAGTTTTCTACTGCAAATGCTTCATGTTGTCTTTTCTTCATTTATTTTTAATTTTTTTTTTCATTCTTGATTTTGAAGCTCCGTCCAACAATATGGGTACTGCTTTGTTTTCACGTTGCGGTTAAATTAATCTTGCAGGCCTCATATGTTCTTCCGTCAAACTTTGAAGAAGTAGCCACTGGTGTACTAAAAGTTTTGAACAATTTGGCACTATTAGATATCGTGCTTCTGCAAAGAATGCTGGTAAGTTCACTGCTTGAAGCTTGATAAATTGTTAGGATGCTTATGCAAATAAATAATGACTGTTCATCTAACTAAATGTTTGAACATGTATTTTCTTGCAGGCCAAGCCAGACCTGAAAATGGAACTGTTCCATTTGATGAGTTTCCTTTTATCATACTGTACCAGCAAGTGGAAATCAACAAATGATAAGGTAATAATTTCTTCCATTTCTAAATATGATAATACACAATTACACATTCCTTAGCTTCATTGTTCAAATGTCGATTACCTTATCAGAATGGGTTACTTCTATTTGAATCTCTTTTGCTTCTTGGTTGTTTTGCGCTGTTTTGCCCTGGAAATCAAGCTGTTCTTCGCTGGGGAAAGAGCCCAACAATTCTTCACAAGGTACATTTCTATATAATGTTTTTAAAGCGGATTTCAAATCGTAAATTGTAACATGAATAACAGCTTCAGTAAATTCATATTTCGATGATTATGCATGCTTTAATGCTTGAAATAATGTTCAAGTTTGCAAAGGCAGTAATTTTTCTTTCTAGTAATATTTGAAGAATTGAAATTAAATATGCCGTTTAAGCTCCTACATGTCAACCTAGAAATTAATATTTATTTATCTTTTATCTTGGTGTCTAGAACTGAACAATTTGTATTTTTCTTTTATCTTCAGAATTGTAAATTCAAGCAAATATCTTGATAAATTTTTATTTCATCACGAACTGAACAATGCTTTTCAGTCGTGTTTTTGACCAAGTTTTGAATCGTATTTTGAGGGTAGAGCCGTTATATGAGAGATTCAATTTAAACCGTGATTCAAAAGTGCATTTTAAAGAAATTTGACAATAATGTTTCCAAATATACGTTTTATTTTTCTTTCTCAAATCCGAGAGTGTTTTAATATAAAATACAACTATTTGTGCATGAACAGGTGTGCGACCTCCCATTTGTTTTCTTCAGCGATCCCGAACTAAGTCCAATACTGGCCAGTACGTTAGTGGCAGCTTGCTATGGATGTGAACAAAATAGAGGTTTAGTCCTTCAAGAACTAAGTGTGGATATGCTACTTTCTCTCATCAAATCATGTAAAAAACAATCTTTACCACCACAATCTAACACTCCCTTACACGATAGCATTCAAGGCGGTAGAAAAAACCAAGATGAATATTCACTAAAATCAAATAAGAAAGGAATCAAAATCGCATTAGGAAAAGGAAAAGCAAACAAAGGAAAAACACAAAGAGAGAACCGAGGATTGAACAAGAGTTGTGATGAATGTGCTTTAAAAAGCAGTCCGAACTTTATGGATAACTCTAATACTCTTATGTTGCATGAGAGATTTCCTTCTACCTTTTTAGATAAAGCTGGAAAATTCTTCTCAAGTGGGAGTGTAGATGTCCAAATGTAAGTTCCCTTTTGCACCTATAAAGAATAGAATTTGCTTTGACTACGTTATGAATATGGATGCCTAAGTGCTCTAAACTTCTCAAAAATGATTTTGGGGTTACTATGTTACATTGATTGGATTTTTTTTCCTCTTTCCTATTGATATTATCTAAGATATAATTTTGTTCCATGGCTTTTTTTCAGTATTGTTGGCTCTAACATGCTCAAATATGTACCGTTTCTTTGGATACCATTAAATTTACATTATTGTTTTTTTCCATCGTTTTTTAAGTAAGTTTGTCATAAGCTCTTATTACCGTTCAAAATCAGTAAAACACCCCTTTTGAACATATTGTACAATACCAATGAAGATCCTTAGTAGCATCTACCGAATGAAAACGGAAGAGATTCTAATTTATATAATAAGATTGGATCAACTTCATATCCTACCTCCTTTACATTCTTGTATCATTCCCGCACGATTTCTAACTTTTCGTTCTTTCTCAAATAAATCTGAACAAAAGAAAACAATATATTTGTGAAAAGAATGCATACTTTTGTGAATATTAGCAAAACGAATGATTTTTTTTTCAACAAATATTTGCAAAATGAATGAATATAAATGTATTTCAAATGAAATAAGCAAGTTTTGCAAATATCTGCAAAATATACGCATAATTATGTAAATATTTGTGAAATAAATGGATGCAAACATATTTTCCGAAACAATAAAGATTAGACCTGTCAACAGATACTTTCAGATTTGGATAGTGCCGTATTCGTATCCAAAATCATTTTTGAATATCGAATACCCGCATCCGCAGATTCATACAGATATCAGATAATTATCCTAACCGTTAATGATCGATAAATCAAGAAACATAAATGAAAATTTTTAGTTTAACATAGACTTTTTTCAATCCATTGATTATTAAATTGTTAAAAATAAACATAACCAATTGTTAAAAATAAACAAGTATGATGATAATAAATAGTTTTGAGTAGTTAAGATGCGTTTAGTGCGTATAATACGAACTTCTAACTTAATAAAACAATAAATATCTTTCATTGTATTAAAATACACATAATTTAAACTACAATCTTGAAAAATCCCAGATGGATGATTTTCAGATGTGAATGTCTTCGTATCCGCATCTGTTTTTTCAGATATCGGATATTTCTCCGCTTTTCGGATATGGATGCGGACGGATTTCAGATTTTTCGGGTATCCATTGAGAGTCCTAAAAAAGATGCTATAAATATTTGCAAGAAGAATGTCCGACTCTACAAACATTTGCAAAATAAATGGGTGTAAACATATTCTCTAAAACAATAAATATGCTTAGGGTATAGAAAACCAATGCCTAATAGTTCTTAGTCGAGAGTACATCGGAATTGTCTCGTGAAGCCAATCCCCATCCAGTATAGTATATATTGTTCTTTATGTTCACGTGTTTGGTAACAGTTGTTGATTTGATCACGTCGTAAGCTCACCATCAAGTAGTCCAAAATGGGAACAACTCTATTTGATATTTTCGATTGAATCATTGTCTGTTTTGCAGATGCTAAACACATTGGAGAATCATTGACTGTTTTTCAGATGCTAAACACATTGGGGAATCATTGACTGTTTTCGAAATGCTAAACACATTGGGTAAAGTCAATTTACAAAGTATACATAAATATGAATTACAAATATTCACAAAATAAACGTATAATTTGGCAAAAGTTTGCAAAATGAATGCACTGTTCTGCAAATATTTCAAAGTGAATGATATACAAAAATGTGCAAAATGAATTGAAAATATTGCGCAATATAAATACAATTTTCTCTCCAAAAAGTGTGGAATCACCGTACAAAAATGTTTCTAGAGGAAAAAAAATTGCGTCTCACTTAAAAAAAGTAATCATACTTGACAGAAAAAAGCTGCTAGAGGAAATAAAAAATGAAAGTTCGAAGCAAAGCTGGATAAAATCAACCGATTTGATAAATCAAATATTTTAGTGTTCGTGTATGAGTAGGTTGGTTCTGTAAGATTGTGAATATACCCCGAGGTAAGTTTGTAAACAGATACTCTCGGATGCAGATAGTGTCATATCGGATATCCGCATTCGAAATCATTTTCGGACATTGGATATCCGCATCCGCGGATATGAACGGATATCAGATAATTATCATATCCACCAACGACCGATAAATAAAGAAACATAAATGGAAAATTTTAGTTTCACATAAACTTTTTTCAATCCCATTGATTATTGAAGCGTTAAAAATAAACAAATATGATAATAACAAATAGTTTTGAGCAGTTAATATCAAGGTATAAGGTTCCGGCCGGAACCCCGGGATTCCGGCCATCCCGGTTCGGTTCCGGCCGGAGGCGGGACGAGACTAGGGAAAAAACTCGTCCCGCTTCAAATCAGTTAAAAAAAGCCAGATCTATGTGGTAGAAGCAAGATCAAAAGCAACAAAGTAAACATAAAACCTATCGAATAAAAAAATCAGTTACCTCCCACCAAATCAAGCAACATCATTAAGCAATTAGCATTTATTGTAATAAATCGAAAGCCTGATTGGGTGGAGGTTGAGTCGAGCGGTGTCTTGTTTAATTTTTTCCTTGTTGTTTTGATCGACATCGACATCGAAAAGATGAAGACGAAAGTTTTTGTTTTTAGAAAAAAACGAAGACGAGTGGGATAGGATGAAGAAATGTAGTTTTATGGTTAGATATGGGGAGAATGATAATTGGGCCTGCGAACATAAAAATAATAATATAATAACTGGGCCAACTAAGCTATGTTAAGTTAATTTAGTATTCAATACTAGTTAATTGGGCTGCTTTGTTTTGGCAATTTAGTCTTAAATTATAATATCTGGTTTAATTTTAATGTTATATTTTTAATTTCTATTCAATTTTAGGAATGTTATAGCAAGTCGAACTAATATTATGGGACTGGAACCGAAACATTCGAAATTTTCGAAATCGACCGAAACCATGAAATTTTCAAATGAGCGAAACCGAGACCGAAACCGAGTTCTCGAACCTTGGTTAATATGCATTTAGTGTGTATAATATGAACTTCTAACTTAATAAAACAATAAATAGATATTTTTTATTGTACTAAAATACACATAATTTAAACTATAATTTTGAAAAAAACCGGACAGATAATTTATCCGCTTTTCGGATACGAATACGGATGCAGACGAATTTCGAGTTTTTTGGGTATCCATTGATAGTCCTACCCCGAGGAGAGGTGGGGTTTAGATATGATATTTAAAATATTTCGTTAGATAAACCGATAAAATAAAGTGTGAAAACGTGAAATGCAAAAAGTAAATAACACATAAACATACCAACTTTAGCCACTACTTCATTGTGCCTACTACTGCTCTCGGGATTACTGCAGGAACTATATAATCGACCGGTTACATACTCGTAAACTCATTATTTTTCGCTAAAATGACTATTATAGTCCATTGCCGATTAATACTGCCCGGATTCTATCCCAGAGTCGAGAATCCCCGAGCTACAACAAGTAGCTTACAAAATAAATAAATAAAATACTCCCAAGTTACAAGAATGATATGTAATGCAAATTAAAGGTTGAGGGAATAAAATCAAAATTTCCCTTTGTAGTAGGAAGACCCGTTACCCTTTCTCTTCAATATCAGATATATCGTTCTTCCAGGATGATGCAGTAGTGCAGTTGGGTTATGGCCTTGATTGAGTTTGTGGTGTTAGGAGATAATGGCTGCTTTGAACTGTATGAAAGTGATTAAGATGAACCGGAATTGTGGTGTATGAGCAGGAACTTTGGGTAGTTCTGGTTTGTGTTGATAAGGTGCTAATGAATAGTTGATGATGCCTGAATTGTTTTGCTTGAGGTATAACATGACTATTGTCTGGATGAGCGACGTTGATGTAGTGAATTTGAGATGATCCAAGTACATAGTTTGCTGCTGTAACTGAACCGATTCAATCTTGATGTTATGATGCTTTATTGAACTCGTATATTGAGCTACGCTAGTGTGTGGTTGACTTGTTAAAGATTTGAATGATGGCCAGTTGGGATGATAGGAAGCTTGGCTATGTGCAATCTCTAAATGATGGCCAGTCAGAGACTTCGTGATAAATGGAACTACAACTTTGAACCAAATGGAAGCGGAGTTTGCGGTGATGAGGTCTGATGGCTGAAGGTTGACATTGTTCAACTATCTAGTTGATTGAACAATAATATTAAGATGCAAAAGTAAAATTGTGTGATCAGATTGTACAGGATCAAGATGAATTCGCTTGATTTTTTCTTCTCTTGGTAGTATTGTGTATATGATAAATAGTTGTGTTTGTGACGTGAGTTTACATAAGCTCAAAAGAATGCATATTAGGAATATAGAAATATTAGAGAGAAATATATCATTGATTTTTGTCTATACAATCATTCATTTTCGATGATAACAAACAATAAAGTTAAGATTTGAAAAATATATATAGATTGAATGTGTTGAGTGTGTGGTCAAAGCTAGTATCCTATCACAACGTCTTCATATATTACTTGCTCCGGTGATTTATATGTTTCCCATAAATACGTCGCTTGTATGTCCATAAATAAAACATCCGAATAACTGTATATATTACATATGATTAAGAAATTAACTATTATCAAATCTTAACGTCTACCCGTTTTCATATAAAAAAAATGTAAATGTTAAATTAATATAGCGAAAAAGTGTATAATGCCATTATAAAACAGGATCAAAATAATAAAACCAAATGCACAATGAATCATCAAACATGAAAATAATACTAAGATCAAACGTATATCCTAGGAGAATGAAGGGAGTGTAAATAAATAATTTTTTATGTGGTGTGGTTCAAGTTAAACATATAATATATTCCATTATTTAGTAACTTATTCCTTACTCATTATAAACGAGGTCAAAATACTTTTATGCATGCATTGCCTTGAGGTCTCTTAGATGAAAATGATGTGATTTGATGGATTTAAAACGGTTGTAATATTTTAATTTAGAATAATTAACCCTAACTCATTATAAATAAGATCAAGATCCATCCATGCATTATCGCCATATCTTTTAAATAAGAATGAATGTTACTTGCTGAACTGACACAACTATATTTCTAAGCTTGTCGGAAAGGCTCAAGGAGTCCGTTATATTTTAATTTTACGCATTTAAACTAAAAAAATCCCCATCAATTAGTTTTGGGTTATGTCAAGCTTATGTTATAAAAGCATGCTTAAGCGCTAAATGCCCGTGGAACGTTTAATTTTTTTTTGAAAAAGCAAAAAATCAAACGACGAATGCTTAAGCACGCTTAATTGATGTTTATCTGCACTTCGCTTAAATTTAAGTGATAAATAAGCACGGCTAAGTCAAAAATATAAGTAAATGATACTTCTAAAATAACAAGGAAATGAGTTTTATTAAAACCACATTGCCTAACAAAACTTCCTCAGTTTTGTGATCTGGGCCGATCGATGGTGAGTAATTTTTTCCCTAAAGATAAGTATTATTTGACAAATGTGCACACAATGTACTTAAACTTGAGTTCGCTTATTTTTATTGAATATTTAAATTAAAATCTGGTTTTTCTCTATCTATTAATTTATAAGTTAATTTCAAATTTAAACTTCAATTCTTTGTGATCAATTTATGCACACATTTGATACACTTTACCGTATCTGTTTGTCATAAAGTTATATGAATACTAATAGTATACACTTGGAAATTAAGTAGCGTTAAGACTATGCTTAAGTGGTGCTTAAACGACCTTAAGCGAAGCAAGACTTGTATCGCTTCACCTCACTTAGCGCTTATTGTAATGTAATAGTCAAACTAGCAAACACATGCATAAAAATGAGAAGTAATGATGCCATGAAAGAAAATAAAACGAATCGATGGATTACAAATATCAAATGGAAGATTCAGAGATGACTTGGGTGCAACAATCTAAATGGTAAAACTATAGAATTTGCTCAGTCATCAAAATGTATTGTAATGTTATTATTTAATCAAGAGCACAATGCAATATCCTTAATCTAACATGTAATAAAAAATACTTTGACAATCCTAATAAGTTCGATTGGCCATCATCATAGTCAAAGTAAACTTATTGAATATATTTTCAGAATATTTTTAGTTTCATATTTCAATCTCGAACATAATAAGGAAATGAATTCTTCCTATTTGAGGTAAATAAGGAAGCATTGTGAGAAATGCGGATTAAGGATCTTAAGGCTAGAATTAACACTAGAGGGCGGGTGAATAGTGTTTAAGAAATTTGTTAATCTTTTCGAGTTTATCTAACTTTATTAACAATGTATACACTAATTAGACACAGATATGAATACAGAATCAAACACAGATGCAAATATAAAGTAAAAGCAGTAAAGGAAAGAACACAACGGATTTTATACTGGTTCGGAGTTACCCTACATCTAGTCCCGCACAACCAAGTACGGATTTCCTTTCAAACTCGATTCAACAATTACAACCCTTGGTTTCAAGGCTACGAGGTATACCCTCCAGAATGACAATCCTCTGGGTAGAGATACTTGATTTCCGGGGCAACAAGTTCACCCAATTGATTTCCAAGGCTACAATCACACCTTTTCTCGCTTGATTGATTTCCAAGGCTACAATCACACATTTTCTCGCTAATATATTACAAAGAATTCTATAACTCTGAATAGCACTGAGAACCTTGTAGAGATAGTGATGTAGAATCACACTAGAAGTAATCGAGTATGATTCGATGTTGATTTCGGCAGAGTAATGGTATGATTTTGTATTAAGAAATGTGGAAGATGAGTGAAAACCAGAAAAATACGATTAAAAATTCGTTGAAACTGACCCCTATTTATAGAAAATCAACAGCCATGACCATTCATGAAGAGTTATGGCGAATAGACATTTCTTTTGAAATTTGAATTTGAACTTCAACTGTCACTATGTCGACATAGTACCTAGGGGCATGTCGACATCCCTCAGCCAAAATTGGTATTTTGAATTTCTATAAAAACAATATTTATCTTATATAAAAACTATTTAAAACTTTATAAATATACTTGAATATAGTTGAATTTCATAAGTAAATATAAAGAACAATATATACATAATTTTAACTATAATTTTATATTTAAATCTAAGTATAAATATTAAAAGTTAAATATATTATTTGAAAAGACATTTAAAATCAGGAGTAATTTGACTTTGAAATTAAAGATGTTTTGAGGCTAAAATTATTTAAAATCAGGATAGAGAGTTTTGAAATTTTTAAAAGGAAAGTTTTGAAATCATTTTGAAAACAAGATAATTTTGTAAAATCATTTGAATTAAAATTAGTGGATACAAAACAATGTCCTACTAGATTTTCGTAGGTTCCATCCTACTTAGGGTTTCATTCCTTTAACAGGCTCGAAGTGGATTCCATTCCACGAATAAATTGGATATTAAGATGCCAGTGCTTTTCTACGAGTTTTAACAAATATTCCTAATAAAACAAACTTAACATTGAATTCTTGAACTCTTGATAATCTTGATACCCATGAGTCTTCTATCTCTATATCTTGAATCTCTATACTGTACAGTCTTCATTCTTGATACTTGCATGGTTAGATCCTGCATATACATATATATCTAAATTTGTAAAGTTAGTATTTATATTTTATAACCTATTCTAAGGTTGTTGTCATCAAAACCATCATCTCATAAACTAACAATCTCCCCCTTTTTGATGATGGCAACCTTTGTTTATAAAATATCACTTCTATCCTAATAACTCCCCCTAAAACTAACAACCCCCCCTTAATCTATGCCTAACTACCCTATTTTATACTTCTCCCCTTTGTCATCAACAAAATATTTACTCCCCCCTACTCTTGGACTTTAGTACCTGCATTGATAAACTATACAATGGAATATATATATATTAACAAATAATGATACTTATGAGCATAATAACTTAATTAAAGACTATATTCATTTCAGTGTATATATATGTTTCACACATCAAACTTCAAACCAAATCAATCCACACAAAGTATCAATCCAAATCAAATTAAATCAAATAAATTAATTCAAACAAATCAAACAAAGAAAGACAATTAAACGTTACGAGGAACATCAACCCATCCTTCTTCACCAAAGATAGGGTCTTGTTTGATGACATCCCAATTCTCATTTATCAACAAATAGAGAAACAGGAGAATGTGCTTCATTATCATCCTTGTGCAGGGAGGAGATCATCCAACGAATTGCATCGAAGTGTCTCTCTTGTTCCTTGATCATCTGCATTTGACTTAATTCTAAGTGACGCTGATTACGGAGGATGATAGAGAGAATATTCTTGAATGAATTGAGTGTTTCTTCAAGATTTTCAGATAGATTGTGAATAGGATTGGCCATAATTGAATTAGAGAAAGAAATGAAGGATATAGATAATGAGAAATAAATTTCAGTGAAGATTTCTGGAAGAAAAAGGTATATATAGGTGTAGAAATTCGTTTGAAATGAATAGACATTTGGTAGTTATTCATATTTCAAATTCAAAATCAATTATCAATTCTGACCAGTACATGTCGACATGGTCAAGGGGGGTATGTCGACATACTATAGTGAATTTTGATGATAATTTTATTTTGTGAATAATGATGTATATATATTTCTATAATATACTAACATTTATTCTAGATATAAAATAAGCTAGATGACAGGAAGGAAATTCAATTTCATTGCATAATAGAATAATACAATGATTAAACATAAGGAACTTCACGAACATTCGAAATAAAACAAACTAAGACAAATACAATAAGATACTAAAAAATAAAACTAGTTAGAAGATGAAGATGATGAAGATAGTCCAAGTTTCTTGCTGACTTTTGAAAAGAACTTGTTCATCTTCAAAGACATGTTATCCAACTTCTTACTAACGGATCGTTTTAAAATCCGTTGGTTCTCCACAATTATCTTTTGGTTTTTGAGAAGGGTTTTGTTGGTAGGATTGGATGGATATTCAATACTTTCTAGGGACGTTTCACCTTCTTCTTCTTCTATTTCCATTTCATTCCTTTCTTCTTCTTCTTCCTCTTCCATTTCTTCATGAGCCAAACGCTCTTCCTTTTCGGTAAGAGTCTCAAAAGGTTGAAAAACATATGAGATTTTCATGAGAGAAATGTTTGAGATATTAAAAACTTTTCTAGAGACAAATTCTTCACCTTTGAAATCCACTCCAAAATAGTTTAAAATCCGAGTGAGATAAATTCCATGGTATAAAGTGTTTTCTCCCATTTCAAAATTTTTAGGACAAAGTTCATCCAAAATAACTTGTACCCAATTGATATCATAATTTCCGAAAATAGCAAAAAGTGCTTTGCACACTTTTGAGGTAGGATTGTTAAAATTTCCCGATCTTGGGGTCAAAGTATGTTGTAAGAGAAGATTGACAATTCTTGCTTTAGGATGGAAGTTTCGGTTTTTAAATTCAAAATTTTCATCTCCTTCAAAAATATGATGAAATGTCTCACGATCATGTTCATCGATTTTAAAACTAGAAAGATCCATTCCCGTGCTTTTGCAATTAAGAATGGTACCCAAACGATCACAATTCAAAACAATTTGAGTGCCTTTGACACTACTCCAAATTTCATTCTCATTTCCAATATAATAACCACGGTTTAAATTAGCATAGAAGATTTTGATAAGATTAGGATAGCAAACAAAATCATTTTGAGAAGAGTCAATAAGACTTAAAACACCATTGTTTGCGAAAAGAGAATCAATTTCATAAGAAGAAAAATATTGAAAAATAGCAAATTTTCCGGGATGGACTTTGGCATAATTAGCATAATTGATGTATGCTTTAATTGCCTCCGAATCATTGAATAATTGCTCTTTGATTTTTCTGGAAATTCTCATGGTTGAGGGGTTGCTTGAAGAAGCCATTAGAGTAGAGAGTAGAGAGCTTGAAGATATGAAGAGAGAGTTTGAATTTGAAAATGAAAGTGAAAAGATATGATAAAAGATAGTGGATAAATAGACTTTCAAAGGACATATTCTCTGGTCAAAAGGTATCTTTTCAGAGAAATAAATGAAGTGAAAAGGTGGAGGGAAATTCAAACATTTGAAATTCAAATTCAAGTAGGCATGTCGACATCATGATAGGGGCCATGTTGACATGTGCCTTTGAATTTTCATGACATGATTTTCCTAAGTTATCTAATATACATATATATAAATATTATTATTAATGTCTATATTTCTGAAATATTATTGTACTTATAATATATTTCAGAATGTGTCAAAAATAATAATAAAATAATAAAATAATAATAAAAAATAGAAAATAAATTTTAAAATTCAAACAACATACTAATTCAAAATCAATCAATCAAACAATCAAGCAATTAATTCTATGCAAGCAATTTCAACCAATTGTAGTGTAAACGTGTACCTTTTTCTGAGTTCGTTTCTTTGAATTCGTCGGAGTTGTGAACTGCAGTAAAACACAAATTCGAATTATCCGTCTTCTGATCATCATCACTTGAGGACGAGTCTGAGTCATCTAGAGTAGCAGTAAATGCATGCTTCCTTTTCTTTGCTGGTTCATTGTTCATAGGAGGATTCTGACTTTCTGGATACAGACAGTCTCTTTTGATATGTCCTGATTCGTCACAATTGAAGCATTTGATAAAGTTTGGTACTGTAGTCTGATTACCGGAATTCTTAAAGTTGTTTCTCTTGGAACTATTCAATTTTCTGTACTTCGGGAATTTCCTAAAATTCCTGGTCATAAATGCTATCTCTTCATCATTATCACTGTTTGAGTCTGATCCATCGGTCAATGCATTGAATGCCATTGATTTCTTTTCAGATGCTTTGCTTTCTCTTCTCCCGATCATTTGAACTTCAAACGACATTAGATTTCAAATCAATTCTTCTATCTTTAAAGTACTGATGTCATTTGCCTCTTCAATTGCAAGTGTCTTTTGATCCCATTCTGGAGTGAGAGAATTCAAAATTTTTCTGACTTGATCTTCTTCCGAAAATTCCTTTCCCAAAGATATTAAAGAATGCACAATATCTTGAAATCGACTATACATATCTGAAATAGACTCATTAGTATTCATTTTAAATAACTGAAACTGATTTGTGAGCATGGAAATTTTGGTCTGTTTAACTTTGCTTGTTCCTTCGTGAGTTACTTGCAAAGTTTTCCAGATTTCATATGCAGACTTACAAACTGACACTCTATTAAATTCATTTCTTTCAAGTGAACAAAACAGAATATTCATTGCCTTAGAATTATTTTGTGCAACAGTCTTTTGCTCAGTGGTCCACTGTGCAAAATTAGTTGTGGGTTCAGAATATTCAGTTTGTGTGATATTCCAAGTATCTAATCCTACAGATTGTAAATATATTTTCATCCTACATGCCCAATATGCATAGTTACTGCCATTAAAAAGTGGTGGTCTGGCAGTAGACTGACCTTCTACAAATGAACTAGTGTTAGTGGTAATAGCAATACTAGTGTTAGTAGTCATTTTGAAATTTTTCAAAATTCAGATAATGAAACTTTTGAAAACAAAGCTCTGATACCAAATGTGAGAAATGCGGATTAAGGATCTTAAGGCTAGAATTAACACTAAAGGGGGGGGGGGTGAATAGTGTTTTAAGAAATTTGTTAATCTTTTCGAGTTTATCTAACTTTATTAACAATGTATACACTAATTAGACACAGATATGAACACAGAATCAGACACAGATGCAAATATAAAGTAAAACCAGTAAAGGAAAGAACACACCGGATTTTATACTGGTTCGGAGTTACCCTACATCTAGTCCCGCACAACCAAGTATGGATTTCCTTTCAAACTCGATTCAACAATTACAACCCTCGGTTTCAAGGCTACGAGGTACACCCTCCAGAATGACAATCCTCTAGGTAGAGATACTTGATTTTCGGGGCAACAAGTTCACCCAATTGATTTCCAAGGCTACAATCACACCTTTTCTCGCTAATATATTACAAAGAATTCTATAACTCTAAATAGCACTGAGAACCTTGTAGAGATAGTGATGTAGAATCACACTAGAAGTAATCAAGTATGATTCGATGTTGATTTCGATAGAGTAATGATATGATTTTGTATTAAGAAATGTGGAAGATGAAGATGAGTGAAAACCAGAAAAATATGATTAAAAATTCGTTTAAACTGACCCCTATTTATCGAAAATCAACAGCCATGACCATTTATGAAGAGTTATGGCGAATAGACACTTCTTTTGAAATTTGAATTTGAACTTCAACTGTCACTATGTCGACATAGTACCTAGGGGCATGTCGACATCCCTTAGCCAAAATTGGTATTTTGAATTTCTATAAAAACAATATTTATCTTATATAAAAACTATTTAAAACTTTATAAATATACTTGAATATAGTTGAATTTCATAAGTAAATATAAAGAACAATTATATACATAATTTTAACTATAATTTTATATTTAAATCTAAGTATAAATATTAAAAGTTAAATATATTATTTGAAAAGACATTTAAAATCAGGAGTAATTTGACTTTGAAATTAAAGATGTTTTGAGGCTAAAATTATTTAAAATCAGGATAGAGAGTTTTGAATCTTTTAAAAGGAAAGTTTTGAAATCATTTTGAAAACAAGATAATTTTGTAAAATCATTTGAATTAAAATTAGTGGATACAAAACAATGTCCCACTAGATTTTCGTAGGTTCCATCCTACTTAGGGTTCCATCCCTTTAACAGGCTCGAAGTGGATTCCATTCCACGAATAAATTGGATATTAAGATGCCAGTGCTTTTCTACGAGTTTTAACAAATATTCCTAATAAAACAAACTTAACCTTGAATTCTTGAACTCTTGATAATCTTGATACTCATGAGTCTTCTATCTCTATATCTTAAATCTCTATACTGTATAGTCTTCATTCTTGATACCTGCATGGTTAGATCCTGCATATACATATATATCTAAATTTGTAAAGTTAGTATTTATATTTTATAACCTATTCTAAGGTTGTTGTCATCAAAACCATCATCTCATGGACTAACAAGCATATGGCCGAAGTTGGCATATTAACATTGTTAATCGGGTTTTTAACACGGAGAATTCAATAGGAGTTAGAGCTTAGGGACAATGCCTGAATGACTTGAAACTTGAATAAGACATCCAAAAGAACAAACCAAAAGCACTCAAGAAAAATTACCCAAAAATCCACTAGGGGAATGGATTGCTAGCGATCCACAAGAAAGCTTCGTGGGTCATTCAAGCCTCTTGCATCATGAATTAATATCTCTTCTAAGTACGTTTGCCAAGTTTCATAGCCTTCTAAGAAATCTAGTTTGAGAAGCGAAGACCCATTTGATTCTAGTCATAGTTCAATCCAACCTGTGCATGAATCATCATCAAAACAAGTAAACTAGCTACGAAATTAAATGGAGAGCACATACATAAGACAAGGAATGCAACCCAAAGGAAGAAGTCCAAAAATCACCTAAGTACATCGCTCACTAGCGATCCATCAGATTATGTTGGATCATTATAAAATTTTCAAAGCATCTTCGTATCATCGAGTGTAGGCTTATGGCAAAGCGGCCTAGCCCAATAGCTCTCCAACCCCTATAAATACAATCCTACTTGCAACATAAAAAAGATCTTGGAGACTGGCTGCTATAACTCTCCAAAGGTTATTCTTCACTCTTCTCCTTTCATACAATAGTCATCTAGGGGTTCACTGTGATTCTCCAATGAACTCTTGTACTTGTGACTTGATCTAACTTAGAAGATTCAATCATATTGTAATCTGATTCAACTTGTAACAACAATCAGTTAATAGAAAGTCATAAAGTGGACGTAGGCTTCATTAACAGCCGAACCACTATAAAAATCTTCTTGTCTTTTTATTATTTCTTCTCGTTTACATTTATTTTCTATATTATTGCTCTGTAAGAACAGTGCTGGTGCTTTCACACCCAATTTAAGGTGTTGATCCGTTTTTTGGATTACCATTTTAGTGCTTTCACTGAGAGCCCAACTCATGCTTAGATCTAGCTATCTACTTTGGATCAGATAGGTTCAGAAGTTAGATTCTCAATCTCTGTTTAGAAGATTTGCTGTTGAGAATCAATGGCACCAGGAAAAAAGAGAAATACCTCCGGAAGATCCATAGGAGCTAACATTGCTGGAGAAGAAACAAACTCTCAGCAAATTGAAGTCAACAACCCCAACAACCTGCTGTTAAGAGCTAACTCTGGAAATCAGGTTCCAGGATCCTCCACACAACATGAAGTTGTGCTTAAGGGAGAATTGAACAAGATGGTGGATGAAATTAACCAGAAAATGGTAAACAGTCAAAAGACTCTCATGGAAAAGATAGATGCTCTCTTAGCACTCCAATGACTAACTACTCGTAGAACGGTGCCTGAAGCCACGGCTGCTATGGAGCAAGAGCATTCTTCTGTTTCTGGCTTGAAGGGAAGAAATAGAAGGCAAAAGCAAAAGGAAGTAGTGGACAGAGCTCCAAGAATCATGATGGAAGAAAACGTTAACAATCCAACCACTGCAAAAACACCTGCTACAAACCCGAACTTAGGGGTGAAAACCCCATGGGGAGATATAACGATGGCTCTCTCCGGTTCTGAAGATGACAAACAATTTGAGGAAGACAAATTGGATGAAAATGCTAATTTGCAAAACACTAAAAGAAGCTCTAAAACCCGTGACGCAGCACAGTGCCAAGCAATGGACGAGGAACTACTACTCAAACGGTGCTCCCAAAGGCAGGAGAACCAAGAAGATACGACACAAACCGGGATCGATTACAAGGCCAAGCTTCCGTGGTATATTGTGACCACTCCTAACTGACCAGCTTCTAATCCCATCATGAAGCTCCTATCGTCGAATCACGAATGGTCATCATCGAAAATCATCAAAAATCATCAAAATGGTCGTTGGAAAACTCACTTCAGAGTTGACTCGAAGCCGAACTCGGGTAATCACCTATTTGACTCGAAGTAGATTCTGGAAGTCATGACTTGAAGTCGAACTCGGATAGTCACCCATTTGACTCGAAGCAAACATAGGAAATTCTGGCTCAAAATCAGACTCGGATAAAACTAAGATTTTCTCCAAGCAAACATGAAAATGACTCCAAGCACCGTTCGTCACCAACCCAGCACTTCAAATTCCGTGACTCCAAGTTAACCATGTGCTGACTCCAAGCAAATGACAAATTTTCTCGGTTGGACTCCGAGTAAATTACCACCAATCCATCAACACTGATCCATCTTCTTTTGCCCATAAATTGAACATGCGAACTCCAAATGCCTTGAAATTTGGAATGCAACCTTATGGGGCCTTCCTTGTCACCCCAGACCGATCTGACCTAGTTTGAAATTTTTTAGGGATCGTCACTGATCCATGATCCCATCCTAAGTGATTTGCCATTCAATCGGCATTTCCAATCATTCATGCATAGGGCAATCATGCATATATCATTCTCAAGCATTATAAACAGCCGTAACTTGAAAACAGACCGGAATGATAATGATTAGAGCATATTCCCCAATCAAAACCCATTCAACGAAGCCGTTCAACATGCAGAATATCCAAAGAAGTTTATCATGCCAACTATATCTTCCTACAACTGTACAACTGATTCAAAATTGCTTTTTTACAGGTATGACTAACATATGAACGAAGCGAGGGCGACAGATGTAGTCTACTACAAGACCCTCAGGAATCATTAAAGGATGAAACAACCTACTGCATTGGAAGAATTCTATGGGAAGGCAAGCTAGTTCTAGAGACTAGAGATAGTACAATTGGCAGAAGGCAAACCCGACAATTTGCCAAAGAACATACCAACTGGTGAATGATCTACAGGACCTCAAGGACTTTCTGCCCAAGCAAGGCCACTAAGGCCCATAGAAAAACTCCCCAGCTAACTGACGAAATTAAACGAACGGATGATCAAATAATGCTCTGGCTAGCTACTAAGGAATGGGGCAGCAATCTAAAGCGGTGCCTACTCATCCATTCTTGTTTGCTTTCCTTTTCCAAATGAGGCGTACCAGGACACTAGGGGCATTGCAGACTGCACGACGAAAGAAATGCTTCTATGCCCTCGACGAGTCATGTCGATCCCTCTTCTGAGAACCGACGTTGCTCTAGTAGTGTTGAGAAGGCTTGTCCAAAGGATCGTCGAACAAACAGATCCAACCCCTAGTCTCCAGGAATCGATAAAACTGTGTTCCCGCGAGCCGAATCCCAAAAACTTCTCTTAAAGTCAATGAATCATCGCTTTAAGACCGTCGGGCCATCAGACACATAACCCAAAACTCTTCTTGGAGTCGATGAATTATCGCTCCAAGGCCTTCTGGTCGTGAGACATCCAACCAAAATTTCTCTTGAAGTCGATGAATCATCGCTTTAAGATCGCCGGCCGTCGGACACACGACCAAAAACTCTTCTTGGAGTCGATGAATTATCTCTCCAAGGCTGTCTGGTCACCGGACATTCGATCATATAAGCCGCACATTTCATATGCTGCACACTCTCAAAAGCCGAGCATTTCGTAAGCCGCGCACTTTTAAAAGAAGTGCATTTCATAAGCCGCGCACTCTTAAAAGCCGTGCATTTCGTAAGCCGTGCAAGCACTACTTGATGTTGCTCCAGCATCATCAACAAACCGTTAAGATTTTCTAGATACCGGTATTGTCCTGACAACACCGGGAAACTTGTCTATTGCAGGATTAACAGGGATCAACTCCCGCTACCCGAAAGAAATGGCATTGCTCCGGTAGTGCCGCAAAGTTCACAAACCAAGAAGTCGACAAAGAATTCTAATCTTTGACCAAAGTTAATGTACAAAATGTCTAAATTCAAGACATCCAAGTTACGAGTTCCCAGAGATAGGAGCTGCGATGCACCTTTGACTGGGGGCATCCAGGGAGTCGTCTAGAAGACTAGAACATCAAGTCTCACATAAATTGTTCAGAATAATCAGCCCTGTGGACTGAGGGGGCACATAACACATTAACACTTGGTCAGGATAAAAAATCGCCCCAACGTGCAATAAAAGGAGGAACTTACCATCGTCCAGAGATAGACGACGACGAAAGGCATTTCCAAAATCAAATCATGAACGCTCCAAAGATAGAAGCATGTGCTCGAATGAGGTCTCAAACCTGAACTTGTAGAAAACCAGCTGTTATCCGAAGATAGACAACGGTAAGGAGAGAATGCTCGAAATCAAGCAGCTGAACCATTGATTCCCGAAGATTGGAACCAATGAATAAGGTTGATATCCGCAACAATGCTATCAGTCCAGCACAACGAATATGGCCTGAAACAAGCAAGGTTAAGTGTCACAGACTCAAGACAAACACTACCGAACTTTACCGGTCCGCGATCAGGATAGGAATGAGCATGGTCTTACCGGGGGCAATGTGATGACTCGCTCCACATTCCTAATTTTCTATAAGAACCTGGAATTTGACACCTAGAAATGAAGGTTTCCGCCTAGAAAGGAAGGTTTCTGCAGATAGAAGTCAAATCATAACAAAAACCGGTTGGAGGAAATTCAATTTTTTGTGAATAAGAATAACCATGGAATTGGTTAAGCAACAACCCTACATTTCCAAGGGTAGCACTTGACGGTGATAAACAAAGCTAGGCAACGGAAACACCCGGGACTCCCATCCTTCCAGAACATGGCGTATCCCGAAGTTAAGCAACGTTGAGAAAAACAGCCACATTGGGTTGAAAGGGATCTACTCAACTATACATGATCAGATGAATGATTCATTCCTAACCAACATGACTTTAATATTGCTCGAAGATAGGCAGCACTAAGAAAAGACTTCTACAATCCAATCATCGAAGTGCAAGTTTTCGAAGATCGAAATTGGTGCCCACTTGGATTAAAAGCATTGCCGGATCGGCGGGGAAAATCGATCCCAACCTCCTGAGTGTCGGTATTGCCCCGGTAATGCTAAGGCCTTTTCTCATTTCCTAAGTAACGGTGTTGACCCAGCAACGTCGAGAAACTTTCTATTTCATAAGTATCGGTGTTCCCCGGCAACGCCGAGAAACCCTTTATTTCCTTAGTACCGACATTGCCCCAGCAATGCCAAGAAATTTGCTATTCACTATGTACCAGTGTTGCCTCGGCAACGTTAGGAAAACTTTAATCTACAGGTTCGATGAGAAACACTCATCATTGTAAACCATCAATGCATTAGCTTCCGGAGATAGAAGCTGGTCCTCAACTGAGATTCTACCCTTATCTTCAGAAAACTATCGTTGCCCGAAAATGGACAACAATAGAAAGACATAACCTTTCATAGATCAGCTGGATGGTTCGACCTTTCATCATAAGAATCAGCCATTACACAGGAATAAAGCAGCGCCGAAAGGAAATTCCAGGATTGAATTGCTCGTTTGCTAATTTCTAGGAATGAAAGCTGGTGTACAATCGAATTTCCCGAATTCAACTTAGAAAGAATTTAGATATAGACAAAAGATAGACATCCTCGAGGAAATGTTGCTTGGAATTTCCTTTAGATATAGACAAAAGCAGCTTGGTTATCAATTCCCGAAGACAGGAATTGGCGTATGAACAGAACTTTCATGACGACAACAATCAAACAAAGCATGCACAACTAAGGTCATGCAGGGACAATCACAGAAGGTCAGAACTAAAACCATCGGACTTCCTCAATCCTAAAATAGGATTGAGAGCCAGACCAGGGGCAATCGAATCATTTGTCCCAAAGCTCTCCATCTCTCACAATCTTCCAAATACATGCGTTCAAAATAGCCAGTCCCTCAAGCAGGGATAGACGTCCAGATACTTGATGGAAAGAAATGTTGCAAAGTCATGAGTAACCGCGAGGTTGGTTAGATAACAGTTTTGTATTGCAAAACAGAGCATTCTGGCAACAAAATCGCCAACAAAGGAAATGAAGGATTTAACGTTCAGAAATCAACTGTCACTTGCAGTCTAGCAATGACGAGAAGGATCAATGACCTACTTACGGTCTAACTAGATCATTTGGTTCCAACTTGCAGGAGTATGCCATTACCCGAAGTTTTGTGATGCCAAGAAGAAACCCCCAGAATGAAACTATCGATACATTAGCTTTCGAAAATAGAAGCAAGAGTTTGATTGAATCTCCAGCCCCACCTTCTGGCATCTCATGCTATCTAAAGATTCACAACATCAAGGAAAATCCACAGAGTTAATTCATCCATGCACGAGTTTCTAAAGATAGAAAATGATACATGATTAGGGACTCAACACTGGACTTGGAAGAATTCACTCTAGAAAAAGATGATGGCGGCGTGTCTTTCCAGCACATGTACCTAGAATGACATTGGATGACGATGTCAAATTGGAGGAATTTAATTACAGTCAGGAAACAGACATCATTGAAAAGACTAGAGCTTGGAATCAAACAACAAAGTCCCTAGTTCCTGGAGATAGGAGCCATCGTGTCAATCAAACTGGGGTAATCGAACATATTGCCCAGGAGACCTAGTCTCCCGAAAACATGTAGACTTAGTATTCAGAAAAATCAGCCCTATGGACTAGGGCAGATACACCAACACTTTGTTGAAACGAACTCAATTGAGCATAAGTAGGGATTAACTACAGAACTGGCTAGAACAAGCTACCTCATAGTTCTGAACAAAGCTATGAAATAGAATATGCCGAAATGACCGCGGAAGTATTACTTACATGTATAGAATTACAGTAAACGAGTATGCTGCACATGAACACAAGAGGTGCAACGACGAGAAAAAGCAATGATCGGAATCGAGCAATTAAACCAATAGTCCTTGGAGATAGAGGCGGGTGTGTAGGTTGAATTCCGAAAGACGCAAAGGAAGGATAATCGCAATCAAACAAGTCATGCGCTAGTTTCTGAAGACTGAAACTGTGCCCGATCAAACTTCAACTACAACTCTACAAGAGCAGTCATGCCTTGTAATTTAACTGTAATCAATCATCCCAATATGATAGGAATATTAAGCGAATCCTAAGATGCGAAGGGTCTGGCTTTTGGAGGAGTGGAAGTCCCTCCGCCAGACTAAAAATTGGATGTCCTGAAAGTCGTTTTCAACAATAAAACTTGGCATTCAACCCTGTTGGGTATGTTATACTTTAAATAATATCCTTGTATAACCAACAGCCGGAATCCAAGGGAAGTCGACGTATGTTGACCAGTCGGGTTCTGAGCATTGACCGGGGCGGATGCAGTGTGTTATCTACATGAGAAGAGTCTAGTATCCTGAATACTGCAAACGAACAATCTAGTGTAGATAGCTTGCTTACATTTTAAAAACAATCCATATCATCCTTTGAAATTATATTTTTCACACTTACCCATTATAGATCAACAATCGATAGCGGAGCCGCTGTCTAAAGCGACGCGGGAAGCCTTTTCTTTTAGGATCAATGGAGTATTGAAACGGGAAGAGCGTTACGATTGAATCATCCATTATATCCAATTTTGGAATAAATCGTCGCATTAGAATTCAAAATGGCGACAGGAACTTAACCAAGTCCTCGAAAAGAAACAGTTAAAGACAAAGAGCAAGACTTCGCTCCAGAACGACGTACAATCGTTCGAGAGAAAACTTAGCTTCACCATCGGCCGTGTTAAAACTATATAGGTTAACTCCAAATCTACATCGTGCACCCACTTACTGACCTAAAACCTTGTGTAAACTACGGAGCAAAGATTGCATCGTCAATACCAGGAATTGAAATTCAGATCGAAATAAAAAAATGAGCGGCTATCAGAAGTCCATCAATTGAAAACAACATCTTGAGATGGACTCCGACGATTCACTGAAATTCACAGAATAGTAATCCGAAACTTGTTTTATTCCAGAGCATACTTTGTTTCCAACGAAAGCATACTTTGGGGGGCAAATGTTAACCGGGTTTTTAACCCAGCAGAATTCAATAGGAGTTAGAACTTAGGGACAATGCCATAATGACTTGAAACTTGAACACGACATCCAAAAGAACAAAACCAAAAGCACTCAAGAAGAATTACCCAAAAATCCACTAAGGGGATGGAATTCTAGCGATTCATCACCCATGATTTGCTAGCGATTTATAAGGAAGCTTCGTGGGTCGTTCAAGCCTCTTGTATCATGAATCAATATCTCTTCTTAGTACGTTTGCCAAGTTTCATAGCCTTCCAAACAACCTAGTTCAAGAAGCGAAGATCCATCTTATTTTAGTCACAGTTCAATCCAACTTGTGCATGAATCATCATCAAAACAAGGAAAATAGCTACGAAATTACATGGAGAGCACCCACATAAGAAAAGGAATGCAACCCAAAAGAAGAAGTTCAAAAATCACCTAAGTACATGGATCGCTAGCGATCCTTGCCCTATGGATCGCTAGCGATCCATCAGATTATGTTGGATCGTTATGAAATTTTCAAAGCACCTTCGTATCATTGAATGTAGGCTTCTGGCAGAGCGGCCTAGCCCAATAGTTCTCCAACCCCTATAAATACAATCCTACTTGCAACATAAAGAAGATCTTTGGGACTGGCTGCTAGAACTTTGCAGAGCTTATTCTTAACTCTTCTCATCTCACACAATAGCCATCTGGGGCTTCACTATGATTCTCCAGTGAACTCTTATACTTGTGAGTTGATCCAACTTAGAAGATTCAATCATATTGTAATTCGATTCAACTTGTAACAGTAGTTAGTTAATAGAAAGTTATAAAGTGGACTTAGGTTTCATTAACAGCCGAACCACTATAAAAATCTTCTTGTCTTTTTACCATTTCCGCTCTTTTTACATTTATCTTCTATATTATTGCTATGTAAGAACATGGCTGGTGCTTTCATACTCAATTCAGGACGTTGATCCATTTTTGGGGTTAACAAACATAGAAAGACACCTGTGGCTGGTTTAAAAGAAATTTCATTGTAATGATTTGCATAAAAATATCATTGAATATAAAAATGGCAACTACTTCTTTCTTAAATTTTTCTTCGTCTTCCCAACTTTTTTTCAACCGATTTTCTTCATGTGATTCCTCTACTTTTCCCCTATCAAGATCACCTCCCCCTAATTCTTATAGACCAAAGTTGTATTCTTATGCACAGGTGGTGAAGGAATCGTGCAAGATTCCTCAGTCTTCATACCAAAAACCCATCAAAAAATGGAGTGACTCCAAAAAGAATTTTTTTTCTTGTTTTAGATGCGGTGATGGATCACACTTTATAGAGATTGTCGAGTTCCTTTACGTTGTTTTGGGCGTGGTTTCTTCGGTCATAAAAGAGATCGATGTTTGAGGATGATTAGGGTTTCGGGTATAGGTGTTAATCTTGATCATGGTTTTCAATTCGTACTAGAATGTATGAAGTTGAAGCATATTTTCCTAGACCATCTATGGATCCAAAGGTACGAGGAAATTGAACTTTGGAGGATTTGTTTAAACATTTTGATGTTGTTAATTCAGTTAACATTGGAAAGGATTATAAGGAAAGATTTGGGATCCAAAAAGTGTCTTTGTTAATGGCCGTATTTATAAGGAAAAATCTTCAAAGTCCCTTTAAGTTTCGGTTAGAATAGTTGATGATTGTGTTACGGCCATGGAGAAAATTTCTTATATTACTTCTTTCTCTGATCCTTTACTTTATGACCCCGCGGTAATAAAATGTTCGTCTGAGATTCATGTTGAGGATGTTGTTATTGATTTGGGTAAAGATTGTCAATTACAATTGGGTAACCAAGAAAAGGTTTGTGTAATCAACAGTAATGAAAATGATTACATTAAAACTAGAAGGCATAAAGCAAAGGTTTCTAGAAATTCAAGTTTTATGATTGAAACTTCAAATAGATTTGAGGGTTTATGTTGCTTTGATGAACTGGACAAGGAGCCAGAGGAGGGCCATGAAAATGTTGTTGATTGCACTGCCACAAGAAGAAATAAGGCAGATGAATTGGTGAAAAAGATGGATTGTAACAAGGGCAGTGTAGTAATTTTGCACAATCAAAGTATACATAGTAATGCAAAAGTGAAGCACATAAATAAAAATTCTGAAAATCTATTGTGATGAATCCTATAGTTAAAGGTTTGTTTGCATCAGCTTTGTTAATACTTGTAGTCCCAGAGTTTACAATGTGATGACAGAGCAAGAGGATTGCGCAGTGTTATACAGAGAGAGGAAGAAAGACACAGGTAACATGCACAGTTATATAAATGTGCACACACAACATGTAGCATATAATACAAACTCTGAAAAATTTCCATTGTTTGATAGTGTAGTTACGGTTACAAAATATGCTGATGAACTGAATGATTCGACCTCAAGAGATGATGTGGTTGTATTAGAAGAAAATATGATGGAGGTTAGCGATGAGATGATTTTGTGTGTACAGGGTGATGAATTGTTGAGTATGGTTAAAGATAGGGTGTTGATTGATTGGAAAGATGCGGAAAAAAGAAAAAAAGAAAGTAAAGGGCTTTTTGATAGTGCGAACATGGTCATTTTGGAGGAAAGAACAATAAAAAAGGGAAGGCTATGTAAATTGCGGCTACTGGAAAGTGATAGCATTGGTAGTGATGATGAACACACTGAATGCACGCATATACATGAAGAGACACCTATTGCTAATATATGTTTGGTGGACCCTTCCTTACATGATGACAACATTGTTGCTATAGATGAATATAAGCATGTAGTTACCGTTGGTTTTAAGTGTGGGGATGGGAAGGGTTTGCATATTGATTCTTATTATACATGGGGAGATTAATGAGTAAAGTATCTCATGTTTTGTTTGATATAGTTGAAAGGACACGAGATAATGTAATGGAAAGGTCAGTTTATTATCATACTAGGGGTTTTAGATTTATATTGTATTGTTTTCTTACAGTTTTAAGACCATATGTTTTTCATGCTTGTGATTCTACTCATACATCTAAATCTGGTAGAAGAAATAGTAGAAGTACTTCAGAAGTAAACGTTAGAAGAAATCCTTGATCGAAACTTAAAGCTTCTAGGTCTTATGCATGATGGTTGATGGCTATTTGGGGAAGTTATTGTGGTGATTGTTGTTTTGGATACTATATGCGGCTTGAGAAGATGCAGTATGTTATTTGGAGGCTTTGTGTGGTATGGTTGTAGAGGTTGATGTTGTGGGAGTTGTTATAAAAGGCCGTTCATTTCTTAGAGATGTTGCGGGCTTTAGATACTTATTAGAGTATATTGTTTAGGGAGTCTTTATTTTCATAGGCTTTTTGGGAGGGTTTTATTATTTTTCCTTTATTAGTATAGGAGTTTTTTGCTACTTGTCAGGCTTGTTGGCGGCTTTTTTTAAGTGTAGAATAAAAGTATACGAGTGCTCTCCTCCTTGCAAGGATCACTCATTTTTCTCAAAAAAAATCGTTGAATGTTCATGTCAAAAGTTAAATATTAAATCTGTCATGTTCAGAAATTCACATTTCAACAAAAGTGGAGAGAAAAAAAAAAAATAAATAAAAAATTCGTAAGAAAGAAAAGAAACGAAACACATTTTTTAAGGGAAGAATAGACGAAAAAGAAAAAAATGTACTTTTTAAATTTAGAGAATAGCATTAATCTAAATTAAAAATCTAAACAAGAGAACTTTTGTGATAAACACTAAGTGAAATTGAGTTTTCTAATATTACTCATGGCTACCAATGATTAAAAAAGATTTTCTTTTTGTAATCTCGATCTACAATCTTCCTCACTTCTAGATAGATAGATGCACTTACACTAAAGTGGCCAACACCTTTCCTTCCACAATATCGTTCGACCTATCGCCTAAGAACCCATCGTGTGCCTTGGCTCCAGCGCTAGAAAAGTACTTGGTTTTGTTTCTGATGTGGTGGTCCCTTGCATATATCCAAGATCCATCGAGAGCTCATCAGGTGCTTTGCGTATGGATGTTTCGACCATAAACGTGTCAACTGCCCATCATTAAAAAACTGACGCTCTGGTTCTAGGCGATCTGAGCTTTAAACGAGGGAAGACCATGGTTTTTTATTCTCACTATTTATCATGAAATTAAAAAGAACTCTTCTGGATGGGTTGTGGAAAGGCAGGGAGGTTGGCATCGAATTACTGGAAGTCCTCTTATCGTATTTCAATCTCAGTCTTTTTTTCCAGAAAATGAGGTGGAGGGATTAGTAGGTGGGGAGCCGTCTGTGATTCATGATGTAGTTTTAGCAACGACAATCAATGGCGAATTAATGCCGAGACATTGGCTGCAGACACGATGCTCATTAAAATGCTCTAGAAAACTCTTAATGATTATGCACCTACTTTTCGTTGAATTTGCCTAATTCTCCTGGCAATCGAGGAGGTCGTTGCAACTTTTGAGATTAATGCTCTAGCATGTTTAGACATTACAAATAGGTTTGTGCTGCTTGAAAATTGTGTAGATGAGGCTGATTCATCGGTTGGTGTCGTTAGGGAAGACGAAATTTGTTGGTAGTTGCTGTGGATAGTAGGTGGAATTTTAATGTGACTAGGTTTTTAAGGGAGTGCTCGCACAGACTTTTTCCCATTATGGATGAATTTGAACAGTTTATTATTAATGGTAATTTGATCGAATTGCCACTTAGTAACATACGATTTACATGGTTGAACTCTAAAGACATATTATCTATAACACTCCTTGATGTTTCTTCGTTAGAGAGGACATGGAAGATAGTTCCTTGCGCTTCATGTTAATAGGCTTCCAACTATGTATTTTGATCACTTTCCAATCATTCTCTTTTGCGAGAACCATTACTTTATTCATAACACTTTTACATTCGAGAAGATGTGGCTTTTAGAAAATAACTTCATTGATTTAGCTACCAATATATGGCTTTTTATGACCAGCAATATTAATAAATATTCCGAAAACATAGCTATAGTTTTAGTTAGTAAACTTAGGGACCTCGCGTTATTTTTTTAAAAACGAAGTAAAGATGTTTTTAGAAACATTAAGATTAAAAAATATAAATTACTTTTCAAAATTTTAAAATTAAATAAATTAAAAGATTCAAGGTGGTTACACACTTTTGAGCAAAATATTCTATTGAATCTTAAAGCAGAACTAAATAAAGTTATTTCACATGAGGAAAAAATGTGGAAACAGAGGTATATAGTTTAGTGGATGGATGAAGGAGATATGAATGCCAAATTTTTCCATAAAGTCGCTAATGGGCTTAAGCACAACAACACCACAAATTTTATTATCATTAGTAATGTAGAAAATTTTGATCAATATGAACTCAATAGCGCCTTCACCAACTGCTAGAAAGAAAATTTTGGAACTAATAGAGGTTACAAAATTAAGGCAAGGTGGAATGATTTATGCCTTGAAAAATACAAGAATAGCTTTAGATGATTTGAATAATCCATTCTCGGAATATGAGATCTTGTAGGCTATTAATGATATGCATAGTGATAAATCGTTTGGACCGAGTGTATTTTCTATGTTGTTTTATAGGAAATTTTAACATGTTTTAAAATTCGACTTAATTTAAATGTTTAATGAGTTTTATAACGGTAATTTACAACTAGGAAGATTTAACTTTGCTAACATGATTCTTCTTCACGAGAAAGTGGGTGCAATAGAGTTTAAGGGTTTTCGGTCGATTTCGTTTCTTAATTGTTTTTTTATAATCATCTCAAAGTTTTTTAGCTTACAGATTAAGCACTAAAATGAATAATGTAATCGATATTACTTAATCTGCTTTTATTAAGAGTAGAAATATAATGGATGTGGTCGCTATAGTTCAAGAATTTATTAATTATTGTTGTAAAAATAATATCACTTGTGCGTTATTAAAACTTGATTTTGCCAAAGCATTTGATTTTATTAATTAGTCTTTTCTTAAAGATTTACTAATCGTCCAGGGGTTTTAGTCTTTGATGGGTAAGATGGGTTATGAACTTACTTAAAACCAAAAACTCGAGTATTATGGTTAATGAAATTATAGGAAATAATATTCAATCTAAACATGTGCTTAGACAATGAGAGCCTTTATCACCTTTATTGTCCAGTTTAACAGCGGATGTGTTCACTAGAATTATAATATTATCTATTACAAATAGTGTTATGGTGAGTGTTGGTAATAACATCACTAGTGATGGTCTCTCAGTTCTTTAGTTTGTAGACGACACAATGTTTTTTTTATCTCGCATTTACCCTAGACACATCACATCTCTTATTTTTATTTTATGTATAGCTTTGATATACTTTTGGATCTAAAGATTAACTTTGACAAGAGCTCTATTCTAGTCTTAAATGATATAGATATGTTGAAAGCCTTGTTGCTAATATGTTTAATTGTGAAATTATGAACTTTTTTATAAATTACTTAGGGTTTTTAGTTAGACCAACTAAGTTAAAAAAAGATCGATAAATAATAATTGACAAAATTAATATATATAAAAAATCTAATTGGAGCTGTAGATTTTTATCTAGAGCAAGTAGATTCATAGTAATCAACTTTGTTTTATCGATCCTTCCCTTTTATCAGATGTCGTTTTATTTCTTCCAAAATGGTAATTGATAAAATGGATAAAGTTAGAAGAAACTTCAAAGGAAGTGGGGATATTTTTTGTAATAGTATCAGCTGCCTTGTCAACTGGAAAATAGTTTGTAATCTAAAGGGAAGGGGATATAGAAATTTTAAATTTACATAACCTCAACATGTATTTGCTAGGAAAATGATTTTGAAAATTTAGCAATAATAACGAAAACCTTACATAGAAAGAAATGATTTCGAATCAATTTTATGGTAGAATTTAGAACCTTTACCGTATCTCTTCAAAATTCTAACAATTTGTCTAACTTTTGGAAATACATCTTAATTTTTTTCTTCATATTTTCAATCTTGGGATTAATAATGTAGTTCATTCAGGTAATAACACATCATTCTGGCAAGGTAGCTGGATTTCTGTTATACCACTTTGAATCGAGTATAAAGAGCGTTTTGACATTAGTAATTTCAAAATTGCTTTAATTTTGGAGGTTTACAAATCTTCTAATGAATTTCCATTGAACTTTAACTTCAACCGTACCCTTGAAGGTGTTTCCTTAACCTAATTTGTTGTGCTTTGCACTAAGTTAGAATACTATAACTTAGTCAATGAGAGCGGTACAAAGATGTGTTGGGATAACAATAAAATACACTCCTCAAACTCAGTTTATAAGTGTTTAAATTTCTCAGGCACCAAACAAAATATTTTCTAATTAATGTGAAAATTAAATGCTCTATCGAAAACAAAGATGCACATGCGGTTGATATTACATATGAGATTAAACATAATTGAATTTTAAAGAAAAAAATTACTTATAGAAAGATTTTTTTTTGCAATTTGGACCTAGAAGATGTAACGGATCTATATTTACAACTGTCCCTTAACTAATTCCATACTTGTAAACACTATTAATATTTTTAACTTCAAAGGAAACATTAATTTAACTGGGGTTACTAATTGAATAACTATAAATTTCAATATGCAAAAGTTAATAGAATTTTACTTTATACTACCTTCACTATTACTTGTTGGTATCTATGGTTTGGAAGAGATTAAAGGATGTTGCTATATGCCAGGAATGTTGGAAGCTCCTTTTAAAATGTAGAATAAAATTATACGAGTGCTCTTTTCTTAAAGAGGATCGCTCATTTTCCTTGAAAAAAAATCTAAAAGATTAAGCATGCTCTTTACATTTATCAATAATGTGCATATGAAAAAAATTGTGTAAATGTCATAAACTATTGTTGGGATTGATGATACGACATTTCCAATTGACTGACAAATTTTGGAGAATTTGGGTTCGAGAATTCAATGGCATTTTCTACTTTCTATTGGTTTTTTGTGTTTTCATCGTAGATTTCTGCACATCTTTGAAACAATGTTTGTGATTGCATCAGACTGTTATAAATATGCTTGTATAGAGTTCATTATGATTAGAGAGGAGGACATTTTTTCATTAAGGTTTTAGAATTGAGATTTCTTCTTAACTTTTAGTGGTTTTCATTTTTGTGAATTAATAAAGTGTTGTTTAGAGGAAATTATTTGTCTGTTGTTTTTTCTTCACTTTTTATCTCTTTTCAAATCTAATTGTGTAGGGATTCTTCGGATGACTCTTACATTTGATATCAAAGCATATCATGCAAATTTTTCTGAAGAGAGTTTTACTATGGAGAAAATAAGCATTGAAAAACATAATGGTGGAAATTTGAGGACGTGGAAAGTAAAAATGAAAGATTTTCTATATCTTAATGATTTTCATCAACCATTGGACAACAAAAGGGAGATACCAAGTGTATAACGGAAAAAAATGTAAAACTTTGGATAAAAAGGCTACGACAGCTATTGGATGTTTTTCTTTTGGAGAATATAGTGTTTTATATTGTTGCTAATCAAACATCTGCTTATGTATTTGGAAGAACATAAAAGAAATTTAGGTGAAAAACTTTGCACCAAACAAGGCTCTTCTTTTGAGAAGACTGATAAATATGAAGCTTAAGGAAGTTGGATCAATTAAAGAGCGTCTTAATGATTTTCAAGCATCCATGAATCTATCGGTGACCGTGAATTACAAGATTGATGATGTTGGGGAAAATCCCTTCAGATGATCAGTCTAAGGGAATAAAAACCCAACGCAGCGGAAAAACAACTGGATCGTGATTGTAGTGAGACGGAATAAACAAAAGATGAATACCAAAACAGACAGTCACTGATCTATGCAATGCAGAAAAATAAATAATACCAATATTTATAGTGATTCCACTATCGGTAGGCAGTGTACGTCCACTTGGGGAGAGGAGTTTTATTAATCACTGAAAGATTAGGATTACAAGATTGATTCACTTTTGGAGGCTATACATAAGAAGAATTTACAACACAGACAAAATTCTGCAGAGTTTCAGCTCTCTAGGATGGCTCTGAAATTGGCTGAAATTAGCTCTCAATTTCGGCTGCCATTATTGTCCAGAAGCTCCTCTATTTATAGAGTGAAGATATGAGGAGGGGTAGCTACTATATAGCAGCCCTGGGGTTTGGTTCGACACATCTGGTTCGGCAAGCAGCACAATGGCATTTGGTTCAGCAAAGCCCATATCCATCTGGTTCGGCATCTCCACTTCAAGTCTGGACCGGAATTCCCAAATACCGAACGGCGCATCTGGACCGGCATCAACACCAAGCGAGTAATTTGGTTCGACATTCCTTTATCGAACCAAAATTCTCGTCCGGTATACATTTCACCGAACGACAAAACTGGGGCGGTGTTCCTTGCTTCTCACCGAACCAAAGATATGGTTCGGCATGCTTTTCATCTTCACTACTCCAAAGCCCTAGCTTCATCATGTTTCCACCGACCGAGCTTGCCACCACCGGACAAGAAATCTCGTCCGGTCCTCCACTATACCGCTCCAGCACCGCCGAACCAAAAGTTTGGTTCGGCAAGCCCTTCACCGAACGAAGTATAGGGCTTCCTCCTTCCTCGTCGATGCTTCTCTAATGGCCTATTCTCAAATATAGGTATCATCTCTAACAATATCCACCTTGATACCGAATTCCAAACAAGCCTTTCAACTCCATCTACACCTTCATGCTCCGAGCAATAGAAACTTACCCAATGAGCTTCGACAATGCCGTCACCCATTACACTATGTCAATGAACTCCGGCAAGGCCACCGCCCGTCAACAAAGTGTTAGAAGTACCCAGTCCATGTAGAACCTATCAATCTCCACCACGAAAACAAATGTCTCCATGAACCATCTCAACTCTCCCCCCGTGCCACCCCATGGCACCTAGCACTTCATTAAGCGAATCAAGTCCGAGCAATGCTCGAACTTAGCAACAGACAACGACTTGGTAAACATGCCTGCTGCATTCTCCTTTGTGTGAACTTTCTGAAGACGAACTAGCTTCTCTTCACTCATCGAGACAAGGAACGACTCTCTCACCTCAATATGCTTTGTCCTCGAGCTGAACGCTGGATTTTCAGCTAAATGAATTGCACTCTGACTATCACAATACACATTCACTCCTTCATATACGAAGCCTAAATCACACAATAGTCGCCTCAAATAAAGCGCCTCCTTAGCTGCTTCAACCACAGCTATGAGCTCTGCCTCTATAGTAGACAAAGCCATAATCGTCTACAACCTCGCTCCCCAACTGATCGCTGTCCCACCAAATGTGAACACATATCCGGAGGTTGACTTCCTTTGATCTCTATCACCGGCATAGTCGGAATCACAAAATCCAACCAAACTGAAATCTCTTCCTCTGCCGCCAAAGACAAGTCCATGGTTTGGAGTTCCTCTAAGGTATCTGAAGATACACTTTACTGCTTCCCAATGCGTCTTTCCTGGATTTGCCATGAATCTACTCACCAATCCAACCGCCTGTGCAATGTTAGGCCTAGTGCAGACCATGGCATACATCAAGCTGCAAACTGCACTTGCATATGGGACCTTCATCATATAAGCCTTGTCCTTTTCCGAGATTGGAGAGCCTTTACTAGAAAGCTGTATGTGCAAAGGCATGGGCGTGCTGATTGACTTTTCCCCTTCCATGCTAAACCGAGCAAGAACCTTTCAAATGTACTCCTTTTGAGTGAGGCTCAAAAGTCCTAGCTTTCTATCCCTTTGGATTTTCATACCCAAAATTTTCTTTGCTTCTCCAAGGTCTTTCATTTCGAATTCTGCTTTTAGCTTTAGCTTCAAACCATCGATTTCATCCTTATCCTTGGAAGCAATCAACATATCATCCACGCACAAGAGTAGGTGCACCCATCTATCATTCTTTAAATGCTTGAAGTACACACAAGCGTCTTTGATGCAATGATCAAAACCAAGAGAAAGCATAAAAGAGTTGAACCTCTTGTACCATTGTCTAAGCGACTGCTTAAGTCCATACAATGACTTCTTCAATTTGCAAACCCAATTTTCTTTCCCATCTACAATAAATCCTTCTGGCTGCTTCATGTAGATGGTCTCATCCAAGTCTCTGTGTAAGAAAGTAGTTTTCACGTCCAGTTGCTCCAGCTCCAAGTCATGAGTTGCGACGATAGCGAGCAAAATGCGGATGTACGTATGCCTCACTACTGGAGAGAATATCTCATCATACTCCAATCCCTTTCTTTGTGAAAACCCTTTAGCAACTAGTCTAGCCTTGTATCTCCCATTATCCTTCACCTTGAACACCCACTTGCAACCTATGACTCAGCTTCCTTAAGGATTGGTATCAAATCCCAAGTCTTGTTCTTCTTCAACGACTCTAACTCCTCTTCCATAGCGCACATCCACTTCTAACTATCACATGACTTCAAAGCTTCATCAAGGTAAAGCGGCTCCTCAAGAACCATATTTAGGGCATAGTCAAACTGATCACCAAGGCTAAGGTTCGCATACTGCCAATCGTCATACCTTTCGGGCGGCCTAATAGTCCTACGACTGACCTGGATAGGTACTGCTTCGCCTAAACTCCTTTTAGCTCCACCTTGAACTGAACTTCCTCTAGATTCATGCACATCACCAGCACTACTAGAAGGTACCTGTGGACTATCCTAAGATGTTTCATCAACTATGTTTTCCTCGACAGCATCAACAACAACTCTACTATTTGGCTGGAACACGGGAACTTCTTCCATCTTCTTAGGCCTATCAGAATCTTTTGATGTGGTAGGTAGCTTCTCCTTCGAATGGAACTTAGCGGACTCATCAAAAGTAACATGTTTGGAATAAACAATCTTCCGATCATCTGGGTTCCAAATTCGATACCCTTTGATACCATCAGTGTATCCCATTAGTATGCCCTTGTATGCTCTAGCCTCTAATTTGTCATCACCTGTATAGTGAACGTACACAGGACAACCAAAAATTCGGAAGTACCCAAGATCCACTGCTTTACCTCTCCACTTCTCCTTTGGAATCTTTCCATCTATGGTTGAGCACGGAATTCGATTTATGATATGCGTTGCAGCTAATAATGCCTTAGCCCAAAAGCCTCTAGACAAGCCCCCCGTCAATCTCAAGCAACGAGCCTTCTCCAGTAGAGTCCTGTTCATCCTTTCTGCAATCCCATTGGATTGCAGATCTTAGGGTGTAGTGAAATGTCTCTGAATACCACGCTGTCTACAGAAATTGAGGAACTCCCTAGAGACAAATTCACCGCCATTATCAGATCTCAGCACCTTCAACCTAGAATCAAATTAGTTCTCAACAAGCACTTTCCAGTCTTTGAACTTCTCAAAACTCTCTGATTTGGCCTTCATCACATACACCCATACTTTTTTAGAAAACTCATCAATGAAAGAGATAAAATACTTTGCTCCTCCAAGAGAAGGAGTAGCAACCAATCCCTAAACGTCTGTATGCATGTATTCAAGTACTCGCCTCGATCTATGGAGTCCAACTCCAAAAGATACTTTAGTTTGCTTGCCTAACACACGCTCCTGGCAAAAGTGCATCTTGTCGAAGCTTTCTCCTTTGATCATCTTCCATCTCCGAAGCAACTCTAAGCCCTTCTCTGAAATATGACCCAACCGGAGATGCCAAAGTTTTGTGGCATCCAATGCACGAGAACTATCTACTCCAACACATGACTCTCCAAGAACTGTGGTTCCTTTCAGCAAATACAGATTTCGGAACACATCTCCTTTCATAAGAACTAGTGCACCTCTTGAAACCTTCAGACTATCCTTCTCGATAGTTACCTTACATCCCAAAGATGCCAATTGTCCTAAAGAAATTAAGGAATTCTGAAGACCTGGAATATACCGGACACCTGTCAAAGTGCGTATCACTCCGACAAACATCCTGATCCTCATTGTATCTTCACCCATTGCTCTACAGCTAGCATCATTACCCATAAGAATAGAGCTTCCCTCTCGTCCAATGAAAGAACTGAAGTAATCCTTATTAGACGTCACACGGGAAGACGCCCCCGAGTTCAGCACTCAATGGTCTGAGACATCCGATACTGCTGCAGACAACACATCGTCGGATACAGACTTATCCACTACGAATGATGAAGATCCATCTTCTTCCTTCTTCTTCAAATCTGGACAATCCTTTTTCCAATGACCAGGTTTCTTGCAGATAAAGCACTTCATATCCTTAGACTTTCCTCTCCTGCCATTACCGGGCTTCCTAGACTTGGAACGCCCTCTAGAGTGCCAATTCCTTTTATCTTCTCTACCTCTTTCAACAAACAGGCTATGACTACTACTTCCACCTCTACTTCCTTTACTTATCTCCTTCATCTAATCTCTTAAGCCCTCAGATAGAAGGCCCGACTTCACATCTTCCACTGTTAATGTGTCTCTAGCGAAGATAAAACTGTTAGCGAAACCTGTGTATCGCTTCAGAAGAGAACACAAAAGAATTATTTCCATTTGCTCCTCATCCATCTACAAGTCAACAATCTTCATCTTCATCATGAGATCATCAAAGAAATTAAGATGTTCCTTCACTGAAGTACCCTCTCTCATACGCATGGTGAAAAATGTCTTCAGTAATATCAGGCGGTTAGTCAGAGATTTCTTCAAGTAGAGATTTTCTAGCTTGGTCCAAATGCTCCTAGCAGTGGTCTCACTGCTAATCTCTGAGATAACATTCTCTCCCATAGCTAGCTGTAAAGTAGTAAACGCCCATTTCTCCATCTCCTTCCTTTCCGCGACTGAGATGTCAGCCGTTAACTTCTCAGGGACAAACACTACTGGATGGTCTTCATTTCTTATTAGAACAGCCTTCATCCTCCATTGCCACTTCTCGAAGTCTTTACCCCTATTCCATTTCTCAATTGCCAACTGTGACCCTGATGCGATATACATCCCTCTAGTATAGGGTCTTGTAACAACTGGAGTCGCTTCATCTCCTACCATAGCGTCTAACACTCCTCAATCAACCTTGCAGCTCCGATACCAGACTCTTGGGGAAAATCCCTTCAGATGATCAGTCTAAGGGAATAAAAAACCCAACGCAGTGGAAACCAACTGGATCGTGATTGTAGTGAGACGGAACAAACAAAAGATGAACACCAGAAAAGACAGTCACTGATCTATGCAATGTATAAAAATAAATAACACCAGTATTTATAGTGGTTCCACTACCGATAGGCAGTGTACGTCCACTTAGGGAGAGGAGATTTTATTAATCACTAAAAGATTAGCATTACAAGATTGATTCACTTTTGGAGGCTATACATAAGAAGAATTTACAATACAGACAAAATTCTGCAGAGTTTCAGCTCTCTACGATGGCTCTGAAATTGGCTGAAATTAGCTCTCAATTTCGGCTGCCATTGTTGTTCAGAAGCTCTTCTATTTATAGAGTGAAGATATGAGGAGTGGTAGCTACTATATAGCAACCCTGGGGTTTGGTTTGACACATCTGGTTCGGCAAGCAGCATAATGGCATTTGGTTTGGCAAAGCCCATATCCATCTGGTTCGACATCTCCACTTCAAGTCTGACCGGCATTCCCAAATACCAAACGGTGCATCTGGACCGGCATCAACACCAAGCGAGTAATTTGGTTCGGCATTCCTTTACCGAACCAAAATTCCCGTCCGACAAACATTCCACCGAACGACAAAACTGGGGCGGTGCTCCTTGCTTCTCACCAAACCAAAGATATGGTTTGGCATGCTCTTCAACTTCACTGCTCCAATGCCCTAGCTTCATCATGTTTCCACCGACCGAGCTCGCCACCACCGGACAAGAAATCTCGTCCGGTCCTCCACTCCACCGCTCCAGATTTGGAGCGGCAGTTGCTCCAGCACCACCGAACCAAAAGTTTGGTTCGACAAGCCCTTCACCAAACGAAGTATAGGGCTTCCTCCTTCCTCGTCGATGCTTCTCCAATGGCCTCTTCTCGAATTCAGGTATCATCTCTAACAGATGATTAGATACAAGCATTGACTTTTGATGAGTTTATTGTTGGAAAGTTTAGGAACACTTGTGGTTGCATTAAACAATCAAATTCAGATGAAGTTGTTTCAATGAGAACAGTGGTTTGTAGCCTTCTTAATGAGATGTAGAGGATGAATCTAATGGAAGAAAATGTTAATGAAGAAAGAGAAAAATGAAATCTGATTGAAGAGGTGCACTTGCAAAGATGATAACCATCCAATATGGGAAGGCGATCAAATAGATTAAACATGGAAAGAGATTTCATCTACTATTAGTGTAAAAAACCAGGTCATCAGCTGAAATTTTGCAATAAGTTTAAAAGGGATAAAGATGGGATGGATGCATTGGAGGAAGAACAAAAGGAACAAAGGGATAATAGCGATGATGAGGTGTATTTTGATGAGAAGTTTGATTGCACGTCCTATGTGTAGATAAAGACAAACAAATACTGGATGCTTGATTCGGGTGTTTGTTTCCACATATGCAATCAAATGGAAGCATTCGTTGATTATGAAGAGCAAATGATAAGAGGGAATCTACCAATTGTGGTGATTTTCATGTCAAGGGCATATGTTTAGTTAGATTGAAAATGTATGGTGGAAGGATTGTGAAACTTATAGGAGTTAGGCATATATCAGAAATTAAGAAGAATCTTATTTTAGTAAAACAATGGGAAAACAAAGGTTGTAAATTTTCAACTTGAGGTGGGGTATAAGGGTTTGGAAGGGTGAAAGAGAGGTTCTGCTTGTTAAGCGTAGAAATAATAATAATATATATAAACTAATTGCAAAAATGATAGAGAATGAAGGGGACTCTCAAATTGGAGTTAGAGAGGCAAATTTATTTGAATCAAGGTGGAGCCGACGATGGAAAGATGTAATGTCCACATGGAGGTTTTTATGGTAATACAAGCATTTCTAATTCATTGATGATGTGCATGTTCGATCGGTGGGCATGCATAATTTTATAGTTTGGATTTGATTAAGTTTTTTTTCCGACGGTGACATCTGTTTCAATGATGGTATCAGAGATTGCTTGACGGAGTTGTAAGTGGAGTTTGGAAGGCTTGTATGTAAATATGATATAAAAGTGGAGATTGTTGGGATTAGTGATACAATATTTCTAGTCGATTGGATCAGTAATTTTTTGGGAATTGGGCTTCGAGATTTCATGGGCATTTTTATCCTTTTCAAGGTATTTTAGAGTTTCCACCGTGGATTTCTACATATCTTTGATCCAGTGACTAGGACTGCACCAGACTATTATAAATAGGCTTGTATACGGTTTATTGTGATTAGAGAGAATGAAAGCCGTTGTATTAGAGTTTTAGGGATTGAGATTTTTTCTCAACTTATAGAGGGTTTCTTTGTAATCTTTTGAGAAGTCATAAAGTCTTATTAGGAGGAAATTGATTATCTAATCATTTTTCTTCACTTTGTATCTCTTCTCGAATCTTATTGTATAGTGATATTTGGGATAACTCTAACAACTATGTGAAATAGAAACAAATACCGGGTCTAAAAAATTCGATAGAGGTAAAATCATACCGCGATATTTTAAAAAATTAATTGGTTGTAGTATTTTCCAATTAATACTGATATTATACGATACCACTAGTAACTCCTTGCACGAGGAATTTTAAAACACCTCACTGACCTTCATAGGTCCCCCAAACACAAATGCTACATATTCTCTCCATTCATTTTGATTTAATAAAACTATGTTCATTATTGATCTCGCGCACTCATACTCCACTATATTTGTTTTAGTGAAATTTCTCATTCGATTTTCTTTAGAAAATTTATCTATGTCAAATAATGATGCACAAAATACAAAAATTATCCTCACCTTTTGATTTATTATTAATTATATAAGATATAAATCAAAAATGACATTTCATATGCAAAGAAAATTTCACAATTGTATGTATATCTCGATTATCGTCATTTTACAGATATTAACCATTGCTATTTATAAATATCGATCTGTTCTGAAACCACTAATTGAAAACCTGAAGTCCATAATTTAATTCAGCGTAACATGAAAGTTTCAGTATTTCAATTAGCTAACCAGCAATTTTTTTAGGTCAAACCGATAAAACAGATCGAAAGCTACGCACTTATTACTATAACATGTTACAAAAAGGGACGATTTCTAATAAATATTATGACAAGATTGTAGTTTTAAAGAGACTTGTGATATAGATCAACTAAGGTTCAAATAAGATAACTTTAGAAACTTTACTTTCGTAATACCATGTCACTCAACAAATATATAGAAATAACTTGAAATCAAGTTTCTTCTTAATTGTTTCCTAGTCCAGCTTTGCATCTACTTTTTAGTGGAAGCTTGTTGTTTACAAACTGTTTTAGGTTCGCTACTATTCTTGTTCAAAATTTTGGTATCCAATCTCATTTATATTTCATCCCGTGGATATTAACCAAAGTGTCACCAGGAAATCAATTTTTATAATAACGCCAAATTGCATCACATTTTATACATTTGGAAAACATACTTCCATGTCATATATGTTATTTGCAAAAAATTGACCGCCTAACGTGTAAAATGATTTTTCACCCATGGGAAGTTTTCCGATAATGAACTGGAGATTATTGACTTTGAATTTTAAAAGTTTGATTTCATTGACTAACGTTAAACAACGATTAATGTAATTTTCTCCCTTTTTGATTCCGTTATTCTTTAAAATCATATTTTAATTGTCAAGTTTTTTTAATTTAATCTTACTTTCGTGCATCTCTTTCTCAAATGATTGACTTGTCTTAACTTCATGATTTTGAAAATTTTTGTGATTTTTTGTTTGATTTAACAAATTATGATTTGTATGATCTTCCCAAATTTATCATTACGTTTGAAACAAGTAATTCCTTATAGAAAATCGTACATTTTCATATTTAAGGTTTTCAAATTTCTTTAGTCTCTTAATATTTAATTCTAGCCCATTTAGAATTTTCTTGGTTTCTCAAATTTTCTTTTTCAGCAATCTCACATTATTTACATTCAAGATTTTCAGTTGCTATAGGATTCTCAAGAATTTCTTCTTGGATTTTTGATTTCATTTTTTTAAATTAAATCAATTTTATCATACAGTATTCTGATTTCCGTTTTCAGTTAGTTCTAAAAATTGTCAATTCTTCTTCGAAAGTCGCATTTTACATTTTTGAATTCCAAAATTTTCGAATCTCATAGAAATTTCAAGCTCTTTTTCCAGCAAATCATTTATGCAAATGAATCAATTTTCTCTTTTTTTGAAATGTCATTTTCTTTTTCAATTGATTGAAAATTATCATTGAAGCCAAATTTTTATTTTTCATAAGTTGTATGTTTCTTGTATTTAATATTGGTTTGATTATTGTCATATTCATTAATTTTTGTTTCTAATTGGTGTTATAACGAAACAATTCATTTTTGATCGACCTTGATTTTATATTTTTAGCTTAAAGATTATCAATTTTTTTGTTAAATCATAACACATATAAACTAATTCTTGATATGAAAATTTTGTTGCCTTATCATCATCATCGTTTAGAAGTACCGCCAAATGAAGATTTACACTTGCATTGATTTTTAGAAGTTTTTCATCTTCTTTGGTTTTTTGCCATATTTTGCATCGAGTGTTTTTTAAATTTCCTATGTAGTTAAACAATGAGAGCTATGATTATATGTTAAAAAAAAGTGACCAGAACAAGTAGAGAAAACAAAATTCTATCAATCTCATTTCATCTCTCTTAACATAATAAAATGGAGCTCTATTTATAGGCTTGTGATGGAGAATAAAGATTTATATGTATGTTGATGTAACGTTTAACATATTCACTCTTATAATTTATATATTACAACACCCCCTGTAAAGATGATACAATAATTTTCTCATTTAAAACTTATGTTACGAAAAGCCCAATGAGAATAAAATCATAAACAAGGAAAATAATGTGATTTCATTTCATTTTAAGTAACATGTTTCATAATGTTATTATGAGGGTCGAACCTCTAGACAAGCTAATGCCTTATTAAAACCTTACTAACAAAAACCCAGTTGCAAAAAATATCAATGATGAAACAAAAGTACATTACAACATACTGCTAGATGCTCCCCTTGATTTGACACACATTATTTAATTAGCTTGTTGATGCAGCTGACGCATACCAATTTTATACGTCATCTTCTAAAATATTGATTTTGGAAGTGCCTTTGTGAATAGATATGCTTGATTTTCTTGGGACTGGACATGTTTAACTTCCATCTTATTATCCTTTTGTAATTCATGTTGAAGAAAAAATTAGGAGAAATGTGCTTGGTCCTATCGCCTTTGATGTAGCCTGCTTGGATCTAAGCTTCACAAGCTGCATTGTCTTTATAAATAACAGTTGATCTTTCTGCAGCTGAAGGAAGTTGACACATCTTTCGAATGTGCCCAATAATGATATTAGCCAAATGCATTCTCGACTTTCTTCATGTCTAATATTTTTGAGTAATTGTATGATGTTTCTACTAATGTTTGCTTCATAAATCGCTATGAAATAGTTGCATTACTATTATTAACATATACCCAGTTTGCGATCATGTTGTGTGGGTCATAAAGGTGACATTGCTATAAGATACCGAGAATGAAATATTTGGTCTCATGCATTGTGTTAAATATAGTATTGCACCAATAATACTAAGATATGATACTTTTGGTCCAAGTACATTTTCATCATTATCTTTCAGGAGGTAAGGGTCTTTTTTAATTTTTAAAGATCTAACAACCATAGGTGTACTAATTGGATATGCCTTTTCCATTTGAAAATACTATTGGATTTTCTTAATATAGTTTGATTGGTGGATCAATATTCTATTTGTACTATGCCCGATTTGCAGGCTAATCCAGTATTTAGTTTTTCCAAGATCTTTCTTTTCAAATTCTTTCTTTAAATAATCTATTGTTTCATCTATCTATTCTGGAGTCCCACTCTAATTTATATCATTGACATAAACTGCTAAAACAACAAATTTCTTTACTAATTCTTTATAAAGACACCTGGACAAATCATATTGTATTTTAATCTGACTTGCACCAAATGTTCACTAAGAAGGTTATACTATATTTTTCTAAATTGTTTCAAGCTATATAGTGACTATCCCGGTTTTAATGAGTACATTGACTCTGTTTTGCTTTAGGCAACTTAAGTCCATCTAGGATTTTCATGTAAATATCGGTATCCAATTCATTGTAAAGATGAATTGTCACAATATTAGTTAGTCTTATATCTAGTTTTTCAGAAATAATGAGGCTTATTAAATATCTTAATGTTATGACATCCATAACGGAAAAGTATGTTTTATTAAAGTCAAAACATGGTATCTACAGAAAACCTTATGCGATAAGTCGTGCCTTGTATTTCAAGATTTCATTTTTACCATTTTATTTCTTAACGAATTCTCATTTAGAACCTACCGGTATAACATTTTCTAATTTTTCACTACCGGTCCAAACACACCATGTTTTTAGTGCTCACCTTGAATAACATCTTTCTATTTGGCAAATCATGTCTTTATCATCATTCATTTATGCTTGTTGGTTCAACATCGTTATTCTCTCTATAGTCATGACTTTCAGTTATTTCAGTAGCTACTGCAAATGAAAAAACATCATCAATGATTACTTTACTTCGGGCCTCACATTTCTCCATGGTTTATATGAAATGTTGGGATATTATTATTTTTAGGTATCATTTTAATTTTGGAAGCTCTACTATTTCTTCTGTGATAATAGTTCCCATTGTATTTTTAGAAGAATTGGAATTTTCGTTCAAGTGGCCTTTTAGATCATTTATGACCTTTTTGTGATGTTTCAATTGTTAATTTTTCATTAGTTTGTTCTTTTCTAGACACCAAGTCTTTTAAACCAATGGATCTTCTATGCTTTTGTCTTGCTATAGATTCATTTGATCCTATATTCAACTTTGGTCTTTCTAGGTTTTTCTAGCTAGTGCATTTGCTGTTGGAATGAGAGATTTAGTTATTTTCACAACATCACTAAAAGCATTTGTCATTTGATTTGCAATATTTTGAAGATGCAAAACTCTCTATACTTCATGTTGGCATTGTTTGGTACGTAGATCCTAATAAGACATAGATTGATTATTCTATGATATTTCACACTGTTATACTAGGATGGTCTTTTTCCCTTAATGGTCGGTAAAATGTCCCATTAAGTGGGTGTTACTATCTACACACACCTAAACTATAACTAACGCCACTTAAACATGTATTAAATTTAATTTAGATAAAACACTACAAACATCCACTTTGGTTAGTTATGCAATACTTAATGGAGAATTAGTCATTTAATTTTGCATAACTGAAATATGCGAATATAAAAAACCAAAACAAGCACCTTGGTACCATAAGTTCATTTCTCCCTCTCAAGAAATAAAAATTGTAGTTTATTCATATCAATTAAATTCTCAAATTGGCAGCAAACTAGAAGAAATCTTCAAACTATGTACTGATTTTGACCAAAAATGTTATAAATTATTTACCTTTTTCCGCTCTTTTCATTTATTGTTATTTGTTGCTCTGATAATCCTAAACCCTAGTTTTGGACATTTATTTGGGTCCCTTTTATTTGAATTTATTGTAATGTTATAGTGCTTTATAGAGTATGAGTAATTTCATTAGAAAATTTCCCCATTTTTTATTTACTATTGAGTATGTGAATGCAAAGTTGTATAGATTTATTAAGAAATAGTCTCATTGTATAGTGAAAAGTTAATTTAGCTTCTTCTTCTTCAGCATTATTTTTATTTTTTTATTTTCTGTTTTTATCTTTTTATCCGTAGTCAATTTTAAGCATTAATATAATTTGAGGCGGAATTGTTTTTTACGAGGTAGGATATTTGGTTAGGACAAGTATCCTTTTTTTAAGGGAAGAGAAAACACATGTAGGAAAAAGGAAAAATTAATTGGTGGGTGGAGTAATATGGTGGGTGAGAAGATAAATGGGTGAGAGATGTATATTTGGCGTGTGTAGATCGTGACTCCCACTATATAAAAATATTATAGTGAAAGCATCGACTGCAAGATGTTCGAGATAAAGATTTTTCAAGGGTGAATTGAATCCAACAAAAATTTCCAACCTACATTGAGGATCCTTTTTAGTATGAAGTGGCAGACTAATGAGCATATGCACAACAGAACTAATTTTTTTGTACAGATGAAATATTCGTTTAAGATCCTATTAAATGTCATAATAGCAAAAATTGATGATAATTTATTAGATTTTGGTGATGCAATATTCCATATTTAAGTAGATTTTGGAGATATTTTAGTATAGGTGGAATTGTGACTCAAATACGTTGATTCTTTTATAGATTTTGGAGTGATTTATTGCCTCTTTTATTCTATTGAAGAAGGCAATGAATTATCTACATGAGAAAGATTTATGTAAGTATTAAATAGCTTCTCAAAGAAGATACTTTATAAAGACTATTATAAATAGGCATGTATATGGTTTATTAGACGTGTGTGGTTAAAAAGGTTTTGTTTTAGCGTTTTGAGGATTGAGACATCTTCTCAAATTTTAAGCTTTTTCTTGTTTTTTTTAGTGAACTAATAAAAGTTTTATTTGAAGGAATTTGCATGTCAAATTATTTTTCTTCACTTCTTATCTTTTCTAAAATCTAATTGCATAGGGATCTTAAGGTGGAATCTGCCAATGGTAAAGACTTGCATGTCAAGGGAATAGGTTCCGTTAGGATGAAGATGCATGATAGAAGAGTGGTGAAGCTTATAGGATTTAGATACATCCTAAAAATTACAAAGAATCTTATTTCTAGGACAGCTGGAGGTAAAAGGCTACAATTTTTGGACTTGAGATGGAGTCACAAGGGTTTGGAAGGATAATAGGAAGGTACTACGTGCAAACAGGATAGCAATAATGTGTACAAATTGTTTGGAAGAATGATGGAGAATGAAGAGACTTTTCAAAGTGGTATTGAAGAGGCAAATTTCTCTGAATTAAGATGGAGCCAGCAACAGAAAGCCACAAAGACCTTATGGAGGCCATTGTGGTATTATAAAAAATTCTGATTTGTTGATGATATGCATGTTTTATTGGGGGGCATACATAATTAGACATTTGGAGGTTGTTTAGTTTTTGGAATGGTGACATTTGTTTCCATGGTAATATTGGAGTTTGTTTGGAGTTTGAGGTTCTAGGTGAAGCTTGGATGACACTTATGAAATATCTTATCAAGATGGAGATTGTTAGATTTTGGTGACACAATATTCCATATTTAAGTGGATTTTGGATATATTTCAGTCTATGTGGAATTGTGACTCAAACACATTGCCTCTTTTATAGATTTTGGAATGATTTATCACCTATTTATTGCATTAAAGAAGGAAATGAATTATCTATGTGGGAAAGATTTATAGAAGTATTCTATAACTTCTCAAAGAAGATATTTTGTCAAGACTATTATTAATAGGCATGTATAGGGTTTATTAGATGTATGTGGTGAAAAAGGTTTTGTTTTAGGGTTTTGATGATTGAGATATCTTCTTAAATTTTAAGCTTGTTTTTATTTTCTTTTGGTGAATTAATAAAGCTTTTGTTTGGAGGAATTTGTGTGCCAATTTTTTTTCCCACTTTTTATCTATTCTAAAATCTAATTATTTAGGGATCCTAGGAAAAATAATAAAAGTTGGTATTGGAGCCTACTATACAGTTTTTTTAAAGAGAGTTTGGCCATGGAAAAGATAAGTGTTGATAAATTTAATGAGAGAAAATTGGAGTTATGGAAGATGAAGGTGGAGGATTTTCTATACTTCAATTATCTGCACCTACCATTGAAGAATAAAAGGGAAAAACCTAGTAATGTATCTGAGGCAAAGTGGGAAATTCTTGATAGGAAGACCGAGGTGACTATTTGGTGTTTTCTGGAGAACACTGTTTCACATTGTTGCTAATGAAACATCCGCTTTTTGGATTTGGAAGTAAGTGGAAGGAATCTTTGCAAACTCCACAACAAACATGACTCTTCTAATGAGAAGGTTGGTAAATTTAAAACTTAAGGAAGGTGAGTCAATTGGAGAGCATCTCAATGATTTTCAAGTAATTGTAAATCAATTGGCGGTTGTAAATTACAAGGTGGATGATGTGACACAAGCCTTGATATTGATGAGTTCTTTACTAGAAAGTTGTGAAATGCTTGTGGTGGCATTGAACAACTCAAATTCGAATGGAGTTGTTTCAATAGGATCGGTGGTTTGTAGCCTTTCCAATGAGAAGATACAAAGGATGAACCTAATTGAAGAAAAAGATAAGGAAAAAGAAGAAAACTAAAATCTAGTTGAAGAGGTGCATCTTGCAAAGGGAGGTAAATGACCAAACATGGAAAGACGATCAAATAGATCAAGAGGAATTTTATCTTCTATTATTGTGAAAACCTGGACATCAGCTGAAATTTTGCAATAAGCTTAAAAAGGACAAGGAGAGGATGAAGGCATTGGAAGAAGATCAAAAGGAACAAAATGATAATGGTGATGACGAGGTGAACTATGGTGAGGAATTTGACGTAATGTCCTATGTGTAGCTAAAGGCAAAAGCAAAAATTGGGTGCTTGATTCTGGTGCATGCTTCCACACATGCAATCAAAAGAAAGCGTTCATCGATATGAAGAGCAAGCTGCTAAGGTGGAATTTGCCAATGGTGGAGACTTGCACGTCAAGGGGATAGGTTCTGCTAGGCTAAAGATGCTTGATGGAAGGGTGGTTAAGCTTACAGGTGGTAGGCACATCCTAGAAATTACAAAGAATCTTGTTTTTGTAGGACAGTTGGAGGTAAAAAGCTGTAATTTTTCGACTCGATGTGGAATCACAAGGGTTTGGAAGGATAATAGAGAGATACTTTGCGTAAAACAGGAAAGCAATAATGTGTACAAACTGCTTAGGAGAACGGTGGAGAATGAAGAGACTTTTCAAAGTGATGTTGAAGAGGCAAATTAGTCTGAATTACAATGGAAAGCCACAAATACCTCGTGGAGGCAATTGTTGTAACAACCCAAAATTTGAGCTATAATAATTAATTAACGAATTACTTAAATAATAAAATAAGTTTGTGAAATTGTAGGAATTGAGCCACGGGAGTTGTACCATTGTGTCCGTGGTAATTTTCTGGTCAATTTCCATACATAATTTGTCAAAATACGAGTTAATATGAAGAAGATACGAGAGAAACAAGAATTGAACTAAAACGAAAAATAAAATAAAATACAAAGGGTCGGGTCGACCCATACCTAGGCCAGGTCGACCCAAGGGTCAACCCCCTAGGCCATAGGTCGACCTATTGGTCGACATGCAGGTCAACCCGCCTTTGTATTTGAACGTGAAAACATCCAGGTCGAAGCGTAACGTCATATTTTAATTTTTCTTCAATCCTGTGCGTTCGTGCTTCCATCCGACGGTTCCAAGTGAGCCTATGACGTGGTTGCACCAGATTTAATCTTCAAATCCAACGGTCTGAGATCCCTAAGCTACACTATAAATAAAACCCTAAGCCTAGCTTTATTTCTCATTCAGATTTTCTCCTATTTGGGTTCATTGCCAAAGGCTGGACCCAAAATAGAAATTTTTTCTAAGGAGGAAATCTTTTTGATAAAAATATTCTACGCTTTAGAAGTGGATCAAGGAAGACCAAGGACTAGAGCTAATGTAACAACCCTGTATTTTGTAATTATTTTAAATTGAATTTCCTGATTTAAAAACTTTATTTTATTTATTAAAATGGATAAATTTTGTTATTTTAAATATAAATTTTGATTTTTATGTGAATTATAATTCCAAACATGAATAAATAGAGTATTTTCCTTAAATGTGAATTTTTGTCAATGTGGTCAAACTTTGACTTTTAATTTAAAAATTTAAAAGTTTGAATTTTTGAATTTTATCATTTATTATGAAAGTAAATAAAATTTCAAGTATACTGCTTTTCGTTTCGTTGAAATCTGATTAATATTGTGAAAGTTATGCTTTTTACACTATTGTATGTAAATTGTTTTATTTAACAAAATTGTTTATTTTAATTTATATAAATAATATTTTGTCTATCATGTCATGTTCTAATTTATGTCTTCATGTGTAACACAACATGTTATGTATATATATTTTATTTTTAAAACATTTTTAAAGTATAGTTATAATTTTTCCAAAGTTAAGTGTATTTTGTTTACAATTTTTAAAACTAGTCTCAACATATTAAGCTATTTTCTTTATTTATCTTCCTATTTTCCTAACTTTTTTTCTTTTTCACTTTATTTCAGTTTGTTTTATTTTATTTACTGAGTTTTATTTGTTTATTTGTATAAATATAAAGTGGAAATTTGAAGAGACTAAAGCTTCAAATCTATGACTTTTCATTGCCTAGTCTCTTCATTTTCTTTGGCAGTTCCTTTCTTTATTGCTAGCCGTGAGTTTTATTTGTTTTCACATGAAAGAAAGCTTCTCATTTCAGAAAATATCGGCTATCATCTTTGAAAAATATTGGCAATGGCCTCCTTCTCTTTTTCTACTTTTCTTCCTTGTTTTTCCATTGAATTTTGTCTTGATTTTGCCTTGACTTCATCGCATGTGCTCGGCCTATCACCTCCACCATCTCCTCCACCGACTACCACCACTTCCTCCTCTGACCATAGGCGGCCTGACATCACCCTCCTCTGACTTGAAAGTGCCATGATCATTCCTTGAACAAAGCACCACAAAAACATTGCAAAACTCCACAAAACAATGCCTAGCTGACCTATATGCCACCATCACCTTCATAGTTTGCCTTGGCCACCTTCCCTAGCTCCACCACCATCATGACCTAACCCTTAACAATCAGCCTCCCCTCTGACCTGACCTGAACCATGCATGGCCGAGTCCCTATATGCCATAGGCCGAGCCTATGTTGCACCATACCCTCCACTTATACCTTGTCTCTTTGTATTATATGCTTTGTAACTCCTACTTCTTCCTCTTCTCATGCTAGCCGTACCCATATGAGCACAAAACAGATCTATTTTCACCAAATAACCATGATGGCCGAACCTATATGCTTGTGTGGTCGAGCAAAGTTGAATTGTGGTCAAACAATTTGGAGTTAAAAGCTAGGTGATGTATTTGTCTAGCCTAGTTTCCATTTGTTTCAATTTAAACTTTGGTATTGTAATTATATTTATATTTTGCTTTGTTTGTTGTGAATACAAGATTAATATCTTGGCTCTCTCCACTCAAATCAAAATTCGTGCTATATCGCGCTTTTTGGAATCCGTTTATGTGTTTTAATTTTCAAACTTCAGCTTAAAAAGGTGAGTATTCACTCATGACATTTATACTTATATAATTTGTGAAGTGACAACAAGTGAATGTGTAGAAACTGTTATACCATGTTATACCTGCCTGTGATGTTAATTATATGATGTTAAACCCTGTTATTAACTTGTCACATCATCTGTTATGTTTTATTTTATTTTACTGTTTGTTCTATTCTGTTTATCACACTTCAAGTTCCCTGTAGAATAGAATCACTATTTTTGAAATGATATATACCCGAACGGACTTTAGAATAAGGAAAAATCGTTATAGGCTGAAATGATAGGCCTGAGCGATTTTTATTTATTTTTTTATTTAACTTGGGATTGCGGGTTTGAAATGATAAAACCCGAATTTTTCTTTGTAAATTATGGATTGAAATGATATATTATCCATATCACTTGACCTAGGTTAGAAAATATTATACAGACCCGTGGTTATTTTATATATTTTTCTGGAAGTTTTAAGTATTTTGAAAATGTAAATTTTGATATTTTGATTTAAATTTGGTTTTTAAAATGATTTAATAAAGTGAAAAATGATTTTCTATGTATTAAAAATGTTAAATAAATGAATGGAAACTTGTGATTTGAAATATAACCTAATTTGGAAATTTGTGATTTGGTTTAAAATGGAATTTTAAGTAAAGAAAATAAAAATGGAAATTAAGTCTTATTTATGAAATAGAAATTTAAATATAAGTGATAAGTAAATGTAGAAATGGGAAAATTGTACACTTGAATTTAATAAGTGAATTATTGATAAGAAATTGATAATTATTGAAAAATTTACTTGATAAAAATCATAAGATTAAAGGGTATTCAAAATGACCATTTTGAAGTGGGAAAATATAATTTTATACGTTAAAAATGATTTGAATTGAAGTTTATTTGTTGCTGAAATTTTATTGAAAAATCTGAAAATTCTTTTAGTATCACTACAGGAATGCCATCGTTTCTGAATAATAACTAAAATATGAACTAAAAGGCTAAAATTGACTAAGGGCTATTACAGCACTTTTGTGAATACTGTAGTTGCAGAATTGAACTAAACTTGAAATTTAAACCAGAACTATTGCAGCAGTTTTGTAAATGCTGTCTTTGCTGAATTAAACTATTTTTCAACTAAAACTGAACTATTACAGCAGTTTTTAAATGCTGTCTTTGCTGAATTGAATTGTTTCAAATGTAACTTACCGTAGCATTCTCTAAGTGCTGCGAAAGATGAAATTTAAATTGTTTGAAGTATTTAAGTGAATAAATGAGCTCAGAAAAGGCTAAATTTTTGGGAATTGAATATTTGATTTGTAAGTATAATGACTTCATATTTAAATGGTGTAAATGAATTATTTTGATTTGAATATAAACCACTTTGAAATTTATGAGTTAATACAATGTTTGAAATTGGTATAATTGAATGAATGAACTTAAAGTGTTATAACTTTGGTAATGAATATTAATTTAGAAGTATTATGATTTTTCTAAGTATTATGAGGTCCTAATGATAATACTTCAAGTGTTATGATTTCCAAGTATTTTGGTTTCAGAATTGTTATGACTTTGAAAGTACTATGGTTTGGAAATGAAATTAATTGGAATTGTATTTAATTAAGAATTGTCTTTAAATATATATTAATTTGAAACTTGTTGAAATTGAAGATTCAAGGATATGACTTTATAAGGTGGTTTGGTTTAATATGATTTAAAGGAATATTTCAAGTTAAATAAATTGAAAGAAATACATTGATTTAGTTTGGAATTTAAATGATTTATTATTGCTTTGATTTTTGAAATGGAAATGATATATTATTGAAATGGTTTTGAAATGGAAATGGTATATTGTTGAATTGGTTTTGAAATGGGTATGTTTTGGTTTTGAAAGTATGTATTATTTTGAAATAAATGATATGATTTTGAAATAGTTTAAAGGATGTATTTTGATTTGAAACATAAACTATTTTGAAATTTATAACCACGGGTTATAATAATGGTTGTTAAAGAGACCGGGATCGGATATGGACATACTCTCTGTCGATACCGAAAACTACTTTAACAACTGTGTACGCGGTGGAGATTCCAGAATGAAGTAGGATGGTGGCGACGATCCTAAAGGTATATGCGTGGACCCAACTCCCGTGAGTTGGCATAAGGTGGCTAAAACAGGAGCGATGCCGGGCCAATGAGGTAGCTCCTCTGATCGGACGCATTTCTTCGATACCATACTATTACTTCGTGATTGTTTGGGTGCACCTTGGATTTTGGGAGTGTGTTCCGAGGTCGGCGGTAGTGGCTGCTACGCGTCACCACCAGTCCGGATAGCAATTGGTATATCTACCCTAGCATTGCCTAGTTGTGCCATGTCACCTACCATAGCGAGCTTTACTACGAGTTTATATTTGTGTCGTACCTATGGAGTATCTTCTCATAGTCTCCCGATAAGAAGATATGCGGGTACTGTATAGACTACTGGCATTATTACGTGTTAAGGGGGATATGGGTAACTCCTTAATGCTATTTTAAAGTAAGTTTATTTTACTATTAGACATTATTATAATAGCGAATATTACTACATAGTAGATAGTTTAACGGATCCTTGAAGAATGGGCGATCCCAAGCATTCTTTAAGTTACTTGTACCTTTATTACAGTTTACTTGAGTTGGTTTACATTGTATAAGTATGTATGTCTTGACTCGAGTGTTTTGTGCTTTGCTTTACGCTCGGGTCAGACTGAGTGATACAACATTAGAGACTCACCTTTGGAGCTGGAGTTTTGCTTTGAAGATCCACATATCTATTCATTTTGTTATCCAGTTGATTCCAGTTGTATTCTGAGTTGTACCTGATTATCATACTGTTACTCCTGTTGTATCTTGGTATTGTTATTGTATCTTAATTAACTCTGATGTATTTATATAGTAGCTTCATGAACTACTATTTCTTTGTTTCCGCTGCATTATATTACTCTGTGTCTGTGATATGTGATTATTTATTTACTGTATATGATGAGTTTGCCAATTTTTTATTTACAACGTGGTATTTTGAGCAATTCAAGTCCGACATGTGCAGATGCAAATGGTTGAAAATATCGGGTTGTTACAATTGGTATCAGAGCTCTAGTTTTAGGCAAACTTAGTATATAGAGTAAGTTTAATTACAGAATCACTTTCGTTCGAACTTGAATTCCTTCTTCTTCGATTCGGTTTCCTTTGAATTTTGGAACGTTCCCTTCGGTTTCAAGTCCATTCCTGTTTTCCCCTATTCGTGTCTTCTTGATTTTGGAGTATCCCATAACTCCAGTTCGAATGATCTCTGTAATAAATCGGCGGTCTCGCCAACCTCTGAATGACTTGTAAAGGGGTGAAACTCCTTTACAAAAAGAATTGATTCACCGAAGTTTTCTATATCCTCGGTTTAGATGCTAGTATCTCTTATTATTCCGAATTCTATCTCTTGAGATCGAATATAGATTTACCCTAGAAAACCCACAACGATCTTTTCCGTTAAGTCACGGTTGACCTGGTTAAGGTTACCCGCGATTTATATAGACTTATCCATACTCCCTATTCTGTTGTTTAATCATCTTATCTTTTGTCTCCAACTTATATTCAAATCAAAGTTCTCTTTGATTTGAGTCCATCAAATCTGAATCCCTATCCTTATTTCGAAAATTAATCTTGTATTTGAAAGTTTTATATTTTAAAGATGTTTTATATATTGTGTTGTTTGAGTTGTTGATGTTGATTTGGGTTTCCGATCGGTTCGTCTGATCAACGCTATCGATAGGATCCCCAAAACACTTGAACAAAGCAAACTGACACAATATGGTTTTAAATTTAGTAGATGGATAAATTTTGTATAATTATAATATGTATAAGGTTAATTTTATGAAGTTTTTGATAATTAATGGAATTGGGTGTTAAGAAATAATATTTAACTTTGCATGTATTTTTATAATCATTGGCTTTAGTTTCATATCAAAATAATTAAACATGGTTATAAATTAATTTGGAAATTTAAATGGATTTAAATTAAGAATGTGAGAATTTAATTTCCGATGATTTCGAACTTTGTTTTGAAAGTTTTAAAAGGATATATTATTTAAAAGTATTTCTAGTAGAAATTGTTTCAAAGGAATTTTAATTTGTAAATCCGTGCTCTTTTCTTTGTCGCTGGAAACTAATTTCGGTGATGACTGGAGCATCATCGACATTCATTTTCGAGTTTCGAAGCGAAGAGACCATTTTATAGTTTTGCTATAGTTTTTCTTTGGAGAATTAAATTGATTTGGCTTTCTAAATATGACTTGATTTATAATATATGTGATTTAAGAGTTGATTTGATATATATTGTGTATATTTAATTATCTCTAAAATAGTTTGAAGTTAATCGGAAATTTAATTCATAAATTTTATCTTAAAGGATAATTTCAATTATAAAAGGAAATCAAGGTTTGAATAAATATGTAAACTTGAATAATTGAAATTGGAGAATTTATTTGTATAATATTCTATTACATTCCAATATAACTTACCTAAATTATTCAGAAGTTGAATATGTAATTGGAAAATACAAAATAAAGAGAATTTTTATAAATAAAACTTAAGTGGTTATAATAAATGTTATACACTTCAATTTTATTTATAAAGGATCAATAGAGGTAAATAGAGAAAAAGGGTTAATTGAATAATTTACGATATAATGATATTCAAAAGAAATTATAAATAAATTAAAATAGTTATAATAAGTGAAATACACTTAATATATATAGGATTTGATATATTAAGTGGAATAAAGAAGAATGAAATTTAATGAATAAAGATGAAATATAATAAATGATTGTTCAAATTCATGACTTTATAAATTGTTGATTTGATGATGAGATAATGAGATTTAAAAATAATTAAGATTTATTTAACTCAAGGATGAAATTAATTATTAATGTAAGTTGAAATTTTCATGGTTTTAAATTTATTATCTTATTCTGTTTTCCAATCTATTTTCTTTTTGGTTGTTTCCATTCTCCTACCTTCTAAGTAGGAAATCAAATTCGAATTGGTTAGCCTTGGAGCTACTGTTCTCTTTCAGCTTAATCTTGCCTCTGATTTTCACCAACTCAGGGTTGCTGAGGAAAGTATTCCCGAGACTGCTTTCCGTACCGAGAATGGTTTTTCTATGAATAGTTAGTCATGCCTTTTAGTTTGACTAATGCTCCTGCTCTCTTTGTTGATTTGATGAATCGTGTTTTTCGTATTGTTCTTAATAAGTTTGTTCTAGTCTTTCTTTCTTTCTCTTTTTCCTTCATCATTTTACTTTTCTATCTCTTCTGTGGTTCTTACTTCTCCCTATTCTGAATCTGAGCACTGCTTACCATCCACAGACCGACGGTCAAACGGAAAGGGTGAATCAGATTCTCGATGATCTTTTTCGTGCTTATGTTCTTAATTCTGGAGGATCTTGGGAAGATCATCTCCACCTTGTTAAACTTACCTATAACAATAGTTATCAAGTATAATTTCAATCTTCATGTCATCTTGTCTTAATCCTATTTCATTCTATCCTTTTCTGTGTTTCCCCGTACCTCATTCCTTTTCGGGGATGAAAAGTTTTGAGTGGGGGAGAATGTAACAACCCTGTATTTTGTAATTATTTTAAATTGAATTTTTCGATTTAAAAACTTTATTTTATTTATTAAAATGGATAAATTTTGTTATTTTAAATATAAATTTTGATTTTTATGTGAATTATAATTCCAAACATGAATAAATAGAGTATTTTCCTGAAATGTGAATTTTTGTCAATGTGGTCAAACTTTGACTTTTAATTTAAAAATTTAAAAGTTTGAATTTTTGAATTTTATCTTTTATTATAAAAGTAAATAAAATTTCAAGTATACTGCTTTTCGTTTCGTTGAAATCTGATTAATATTGTGAAAGTTATGCTTTTTACACTATTGTATGTAAATTGTTTTATTTAACAAAATTGTTTATTTTAATTTATATAAATAATATTTTGTCTATCATTTCATGTTCTAATTTATGTCTTCATGTGTAACACAACATGTTATGTATATATATTTTATTTTTAAAACATTTTTAAAGTATAGTTATAATTTTTCCAAAGTTAAGTGTATTTTGTTTACAATATTTAAAACTAGTCTCAACATATTAAGCTATTTTCTTTATTTATCTTCCTATTTTTCTAAAACAATTTTTTTTTCTTTTTCACTTTATTTCAGTTTGTTTTATTTTATTTACTGATTTTTATTTGTTTATTTGTATAAATATAAAGTGGAAATTTGAAGAGACTAAAGCTTCAAATCTATGACTTTTCATTGCCTAGTCTCTTCATTTTCTTTGGCCGTTCCTTTCTTTATTGCTAGCCGTGAGTTTTATTTGTTTTCACGTGAAAGAAAGCTTCTCATTTCAGAAAATTTCGGCTATCATCTTTGAAAATATTGGCATGGCCTCCTTCTCTTTTTCTACTTTTCTTCCTTGTTTTTCCATTGAATTTTGCCTTGATTTTGCCTTGACTTCATCGCATGTGCTCGGCCTATCACCTCCACCATCTCCTCCACCGACTACCACCACTTCCTCCTCTGACCATAGGTGGTCTGACATCCCCCTCCTCTGACCTGAAAGTGCCATGACCATTCCTTGAACAAAGCACCACAAAAACATTGCAAAACTCCACAAAACAATGCCTAGCCGACCTATATGCCACCATCACCTTCATAGTTTGCCTTGGCCACCTTCCCTAGCTCCACCACCATCATGACCTGACCCCTAACCATCAGCCTCCCCTCTGACCTGACCTGAACCATGCATGGCCGAGTCCCTATAGGCCATAGGCCGAGCCTATGTTGCACCATACCCTCCACTTAAACCTTGTCTCTTTGTATTCTATGCTTTGTAACTCCTACCTCTTTCTCTTCTCATGCTAGCCGTACCCATATGAGCACAAACTAGATCTATTTTCACCAAATAACCATGATGGCTGAACCTATATGCTTGTGTGGTCGAGCAAAGTTGAATTGTGGTCAAACAATTTGGAGTTAAAAGCTAGGTGATGTATTTGTCTAGCCTAGTTTCCATTTGTTTCAATTTAAACTTTGGTATTGTAATTATATTTATATTTTGCTTTGTTTGTTGTGAATACAAGATTAATATCTTGGCTCTCTCCACTCAAATCAAAAGTCGTGCTATATCGTGCTTATGGAATCCGTTTATGTGTTTTAATTTGCAAACTTCAGCTTAAAAAGGTGAGTATTCACTCATGACATTTATACTTATATAATTTGTGAAGTGACAACAAGTGAATGTGTAGAAACTGCTATATATCATGTTATACCTACCTGTGATGTTAATTATATGACGTTAAACACTGTTATTAACTTGTCACATCATCAGTTATGTTTTATTTTATTTTACTGTTTATTCTATTCTGTTTATCACACTGCAAGTTCCATGTAGAATATAATCACTATGGGTTGAAATGATATATACCCGAACGGACTTCAGAATAGGGAAAAATCGTTATGGGCTGAAATGATAGGCCTGAGCGATTTTTATTTATTTATTTATTTAACTTGGGATTGTGGATTTGAAATGATAGAACCCGGATTTTTCTTTGTAAATTACGGATTGAAATGATATATTATCCGTATCACTTGACCTAGGTTAGAAAATATTATACAAACCCGTGGTTATTTTATATATTATTCTGGAAGTTTTAAGTATTTTGAAAATGTAAATTTTGATATTCCGATTTAAATTTGGTTTTTAAAATGATTTAATAAAGTGAAAAATGATTTTCTATGTATTAAAAATGTTAAATAAATGAATGGAAATTTGTGATTTGAAATATAACCTAATTTGGAAATTTGTGATTTGGTTTAAAATGGAATTTTAAGTAAAAAAAATAAAAATGGAAATTAAGTCTTATTTATGAAATAGAAATTTAAATATAAGTGTTAAGTAAATGTAGAAATGGGAAAATTGTACACTTGAATTTAATAAGTGAATTATTGAAAAGAAATTGATAATTATTGAAAAATTTACTTGATAAAAATCATAAGATTAAAGGGTATTTAAAATGACCATTTTGAAGTGGGAAAATTTGATTTTTATACGTTAAAAATGATTTGAATTGAAGTTTATTTGTTGCTGAAATTTTATTGAAGAATCTGGAAATTCTTTTACTAGCACTTCAGAAATGCAATCGTTTCTGAATAATAACTTAAATCTGAACTAAAAGGCTAAAATTGACTAAGGGCTTTTACAGCAGTTTTGTGAATATTGTAGTTGCAGAATTGAACTAACTTGAAATTTAAACCTGAACTATTACAGCAGTTTTGTAAATGCTATCTTTGCTGAATTAAACTATTTTTCAACTAAAACTGAACTATTACAGCAGTTTTTAAATGCTGTCTTTGCTGAATTGAATTGTTTCAAATGTAACTTACCGTAGCATTCTCTAAGTGCTGCAAAAGCTGAAATTTAAATTGTTTGAAGTATTTAAGTGAATAAATGAGCTCAGAAAATGCTAAATTTTTGGGAATTGAATATTTGATTTGTAAGTATAACGACTTCATATTTAAATGGTGTAAATGAATTATTTTGATTTGAATATAAACCACTTTGAAATTTATGAGTTAATACAATGTTTGAAATTGGTATAATTGAATGAATGAACTTAAGGTGTTATAACTTTGGTAATGAATATTAATTTAGAAGTATTATGATTTTTCTAAGTATTATGAGGTCCTAATGACAATACTTCAAGTGTTATGATTTCCAAGTATTTTGGTTTCAGAATTGTTATGACTTTGAAAGTACTATGGTTTGGAAATGAAATTAATTGGAATTGTATTTAATTAAGAATTGTCTTTAAATATATATTAATTTGAAACTTGTTGAAATTGAAGATTCAAGGATATGACTTTATAAGGTGGTTTGGTTTAATATGATTTAAAGGAATATTTCAAGTTAAATAAATTGAAAGAAATACATTGATTTAGTTTGGAATTTAAATTATTTATTATTGCTTTGATTTTTGAAATGGAAATGTGGAAATGATATATTATTGAAATGGTTTTGAAATGGAAATGATATATTGTTGAATTGGTTTTGAAATGGGTATGTTTTGGGTTTGAAAGTATGTATTATTTTGAAATAAATGATATGATTTTGAAATGGTTTAAAGGATGTATTTTGATTTGAAACATAAACTGTTTTGAAATTTATAACCACGGGTTATAATAATGGTTGTTAAAGAGGCCGGGATCGGATATGGACATACTCTCTGTCGATACCGAAAACTACTTTAACAACTGTGTACGCGGTGGAGATTCCAGAATGAAGTAGGATGGTGGCGACGATCCTAAAGGTATATGCGTGGACCCAACTCCCGTGAGTTGGCATAAGGTGGCTAAAACAGGAGCGACGCCGGGCCAATGAGGTAGCTCCTCTGATCGGACGCATTTCTTCGATACCATACTATTACTTCGTGATTGTTTGGGTGCACCTTTGATTTTGGGAGTGTGTTCCGAGGTGGGCGGTAGTGGCTGCTACGCGTCACCACCAGTCCGGATAGCAATTGGTATATCTACCCTAGCATTGCCTAGTTGTGCCATGTCACCTACCATAGCGAGCTTTACTACGAGTTTATATTTGTGTCGTACCTATGGAGTATCTTCTCATAGTCTCCCGATAAGAAGATATGCAGGTACTGTATAGACTACTGGCATTATTACGTGTTAAGGGGGATATGGGTAACTCCTTAATGCTATTTTAAAGTAAGTTTATTTTACTATTAGACATTATTATAATAGCGAATATTACTACATAGTAGATAGTTTAACGGATCCTTGAAGAATGGGCGATCCCAAGCATTCTTTAAGTTACTTGTACCTTTATTACAGTTTACTTGAGTTGGTTTACATTGTATAAGTATGTATGTCTGGACTCGAGTGTTTTGTGCTTTGCTTTACGCTCGAGTCAGACTGAGTGATACAGCATTAGAGACTCACCTTTGGAGCTGCAGTTTTGCTTTGAAGATCCACATATCTATTCATTTTGTTATCCAGTTGATTCCAGTTGTATTCTGAGTTGTACCTGATTATCATACTGTTACTCCTGTTGTATCTTGGTATTCCTATTGTATCTTAATTAACTCTGATGTATTTATATAGTAGCTTCATGAACTACTATTTCTTTGTTTCCGCTGCATTATATTACTCTGTGTCTGTGATATGTGATTATTTATTTACTGTATATGATGAGTTTGCCAAATTTTTATTTACAACGTGGTATTTTGAGCAATTCAAGTCCGACATGTGCAGATGCAAATGGTTGAAAATATCGGGTTGTTACAGTTGGTATCAGAGCTCTAGTTTTAGGCAAACTCAGTATATAGAGTAAGTTTAATTATAGAATCACTTTCGTTCGAACTTGAATTCCTTCTTCTTCGATTCGGTTTCCTTTGAATTTTGGAACGTTCCCTTCGGTTCCAAGTCCATTCCTGTTTTCCCCTATTCGTGTCTTCTTGATTTTGGAGTATCCCATAACTCCACTTCGAATGATCTCTGTAATAAATCGGCGGTCTCGCCAACCTCTGAATGACTTGTAAAGGGGTGAAACTCCTTTACAAAAAGAATTGATTCACCGAATTTTTCTATATCCTCGGTTTAGATGCTAGTATCTCTTATTATTCCGAATTCTATCTCTTGAGATCGAACATAGATTTACCCTAGAAAATCCACAACGATCTTTTCCGTTAAGTCACGGTTGACCTGGTTAAGGTTACCCGCGATTTATATAGACTTATCCATACTCCCTATTCTGTTGTTTAATCATCTTATCTTTTGTCTCCAACTTATATTCAAATCAAAGTTCTCTTTGATTTGAGTCCATCAAATCTGAATCCCTATCCTTATTTCAAAAATTAATCTTGTATTTGAAAGTTTTATATTTTAAAGATGTTTTATATATTGTGTTGTTTGAGTTGTTGATGTTGATTTGGGTTTCCGATCGGTTCGTCTGATCAACGCTATCGATAGGATCCCCAAAACACTTGAAAAAAGCAAACTGACACAATATGGTTTTAAATTTAGTAGATGGATAAATTTTGTATAATTATAATATGTATAAGGTTAATTTTATGAAGTTTTTGATAATTAATGGAATTGGGTGTTAAGAAATAATATTTAACTTTGCATGTATTTTTATAATCATTGGCTTTAGTTTCATATCAAAATAATTAAACATGGTTATAAATTAATTTGGAAATTTAAATGGATTTAAATTAAGAATGTGAGAATTTAATTTCCGATGATTTCGAACTTTGTTTTGAAAGTTTTAAAAGGATATATTATTTAAAAGTATTTCTAGTAGAAATTGTTTCAAAGGAATTTTAATTTGTAAATCCGTGCTCTTTTCTTTGTCGCTGGAAACTAATTTCGGTGATGACTGGAGCATCATCGACATTCATTTTCGAGTTTCGAAGCGAAGAGACCATTCTATAGTTTTGCTATAGTTTTTCTTTGGAGAATTAAATTGATTTGGCTTTCTAAATATGACTTGATTTATAATATATGTGATTTAAGAGTTGATTTGATATATATTGTGTATATTTAATTATCTCTAAAATAGTTTGAAGTTAATCGGAAATTTAATTCATAAATTTTATCTTAAAGGATAATTTCAATTATAAAAGGAAATCAAGGTTTGAATAAATATGTAAACTTGAATAATTGAAATTGGAGAATTTATTTGTATAATATTCTATTACATTCCAATATAACTTACCTAAATTATTTAGAAGGTGAATATGTAATTGGAAAATACAAAATAAAGAGAATTTTTATAAATAAAACTTAAGTGGTTATAATAAATGTTATACACTTCAATTTTATTTATAAAGGATCAATAGAGGTAAATAGAGAAAAAGGGTTAATTGAATAATTTACGATATAATGATATTTAAAAGAAATTATAAATAAATTAAAATAGTTATAATAAGTGAAATACACTTAATATATATAGGATTTGATATATTAAGTGGAATAAAGAAGAATGAAATTTAATGAATAAAGATGAAATATAATAAATGATTGTTCAAATTCATGACATTATAAATTATTGATTTGATGATGAGATAATGAGATTTAAAAATAATTAAGATTTATTTAACTCAAGGATGAAATTAATTATTAATGTAAGTTGAAATTTTCATGGTTTTAAATTTATTATCTTATTCTGTTTTCCAATCTATTTTCTTTTTGGTTGTTTCCATTCTCCTACCTTCTAAGTAGGAAATCAAATTCGAATTGGTTAGCCTTGGAGCTACTGTTCTCTTTCAGCTTAATCTTGCCTCTGATTTTCACCAACTCAGGGTTGCTGAGGAAAGTATTCCCGAGACTGCTTTCCGTACCGAGAATGGTTTTTCTATGAATAGTTAGTCATGCCTTTTAGTTTGACTAATGCTCCTGCTCTCTTTGTTGATTTGATGAATCGTGTTTTTCGTATTGTGCTTAATAAGTTTGTTCTAGTCTTTCTTTCTTTCTCTTTTTCCTTCATCATTTTACTTTTCTATCTCTTCTGTGGTTCTTACTTCTCCCTATTCAGAATCTGAGCACTGCTTACCATCCACAGACCGACGGTCAAACGGAAAGGGTGAATCAGATTCTCGATGATCTTTTTCGTGCTTATGTTCTTAATTCTGGAGGATCTTGGGAAGATCATCTCCACCTTGTTAAACTTACCTATAACAATAGTTATCAAGTATAATTTCAATCTTCTTGTCATCTTGTCTTAATCCTATTTCATTCTATCCTTTTCTGTGTTTCCCCGTACCTCATTCCTTTTCGGGGATGAAAAGTTTTGAGTGGGGGAGAATGTAACAACCCTGTATTTTGTAATTATTTTAAATTGAATTTTTCGATTTAAAAACTTTATTTTATTTATTAAAATGGATAAATTTTGTTATTTTAAATATAAATTTTGATTTTTATGTGAATTATAATTCCAAACATGAATAAATAGAGTATTTTCCTGAAATGTGAATTTTTGTCAATGTGGTCAAACTTTGACTTTTAATTTAAAAATTTAAAAGTTTGAATTTTTGAATTTTATCTTTTATTATAAAAGTAAATAAAATTTAAAGTATACTGCTTTTCGTTTCGTTGAAATCTGATTAATATTGTGAAAGTTATGCTTTTTACACTATTGTATGTAAATTGTTTTATTTAACAAAATTGTTTATTTTAATTTATATAAATAATATTTTGTCTATCATTTCATGTTCTAATTTATGTCTTCATGTGTAACACAACATGTTATGTATATATATTTTATTTTTAAAACATTTTTAAAGTATAGTTATAATTTTTCCAAAGTTAAGTGTATTTTGTTTACAATATTTAAAACTAGTCTCAACATATTAAGCTATTTTCTTTATTTATCTTCCTATTTTTCTAAAACAATTTTTTTTTCTTTTTCACTTTATTTCAGTTTGTTTTATTTTATTTACTGATTTTTATTTGTTTATTTGTATAAATATAAAGTGGAAATTTGAAGAGACTAAAGCTTCAAATCTATGACTTTTCATTGCCTAGTCTCTTCATTTTCTTTGGCCGTTCCTTTCTTTATTGCTAGCCGTGAGTTTTATTTGTTTTCACGTGAAAGAAAGCTTCTCATTTCAGAAAATTTCGGCTATCATCTTTGAAAATATTGGCATGGCCTCCTTCTCTTTTTCTACTTTTCTTCCTTGTTTTTCCATTGAATTTTGCCTTGATTTTGCCTTGACTTCATCGCATGTGCTCGGCCTATCACCTCCACCATCTCCTCCACCGACTACCACCACTTCCTACTCTGACCATAGGTGGTCTGACATCCCCCTCCTCTGACCTGAAAGTGCCATGACCATTCCTTGAACAAAGCACCACAAAAACATTGCAAAACTCCACAAAACAATGCCTAGCCGACCTATATGCCACCATCACCTTCATAGTTTGCCTTGGCCACCTTCCCTAGCTCCACCACCATCATGACCTGACCCCTAACCATCAGCCTCCCCTCTGACCTGACCTGAACCATGCATGGCCGAGCCCCTATAGGCCATAGGCCGAGCCTATGTTGCACCATACCCTCCACTTAAACCTTGTCTCTTTGTATTCTATGCTTTGTAACTCCTACCTCTTTCTCTTCTCATGCTAGTCGTACCCATATGAGCACAAACTAGATCTATTTTCACCAAATAACCATGATGGCTGAACCTATATGCTTGTGTGGTCGAGCAAAGTTGAATTGTGGTCAAACAATTTGGAGTTAAAAGCTAGGTGATGTATTTGTCTAGCCTAGTTTACATTTGTTTCAATTTAAACTTTGGTATTGTAATTATATTTATATTTTGCTTTGTTTGTTGTGAATACAAGATTAATATCTTGGCTCTCTCCACTCAAATCAAAAGTCGTGCTATATCGTGCTTATGGAATCCGTTTATGTGTTTTAATTTGCAAACTTCAGCTTAAAAAGGTGAGTATTCACTCATGACATTTATACTTATATAATTTGTGAAGTGACAACAAGTGAATGTGTAGAAACTGCTATATATCATGTTATACCTACCTGTGATGTTAATTATATGACGTTAAACACTGTTATTAACTTGTCACATCATCAGTTATGTTTTATTTTATTTTACTGTTTATTCTATTCTGTTTATCACACTACAAGTTCCATGTAGAATATAATCACTATGGGTTGAAATGATATATACCCGAACGGACTTCAGAATAGGGAAAAATCGTTATGGGCTGAAATGATAGGCCTGAGCGATTTTTATTTATTTAACTTGGGATTGTGGATTTGAAATGATAGAACCCGGATTTTTCTTTGTAAATTACGGATTGAAATGATATATTATCCGTATCACTTGACCTAGGTTAGAAAATATTATACAAACCCGTGGTTATTTTATATATTATTCTGGAAGTTTTAAGTATTTTGAAAATGTAAATTTTGATATTCCGATTTAAATTTGGTTTTTAAAATGATTTAATAAAGTGAAAAATGATTTTCTATGTATTAAAAATGTTAAATAAATGAATGGAAATTTGTGATTTGAAATATAACCTAATTTGGAAATTTGTGATTTGGTTTAAAATGGAATTTTAAGTAAAAAAAATAAAAATGGAAATTAAGTCTTATTTATGAAATAGAAATTTAAATATAAGTGTTAAGTAAATGTAGAAATGGGAAAATTGTACACTTGAATTTAATAAGTGAATTATTGAAAAGAAATTGATAATTATTGAAAAATTTACTTGATAAAAATCATAAGATTAAAGGGTATTTAAAATGACCATTTTGAAGTGGGAAAATTTGATTTTTATACGTTAAAAATGATTTGAATTGAAGTTTATTTGTTGCTGAAATTTTATTGAAGAATCTGGAAATTCTTTTACTAGCACTTCAGAAATGCTATCGTTTCTGAATAATAACTTAAATCTGAACTAAAAGGCTAAAATTGACTAAGGGCTTTTACAGCAGTTTTGTGAATATTGTAGTTGCAGAATTGAACTAACTTGAAATTTAAACCTGAACTATTACAGCAGTTTTGTAAATGCTATCTTTGCTGAATTAAACTATTTTTCAACTAAAACTGAACTATTACAGCAGTTTTTAAATGCTGTCTTTGCTGAATTGAATTGTTTCAAATGTAACTTACCGTAGCATTCTCTAAGTGCTGCAAAAGCTGAAATTTAAATTGTTTGAAGTATTTAAGTGAATAAATGAGCTCAGAAAAGGCTAAATTTTTGGGAATTGAATATTTGATTTGTAAGTATAACGACTTCATATTTAAATGGTGTAAATGAATTATTTTGATTTGAATATAAACCACTTTGAAATTTATGAGTTAATACAATGTTTGAAATTGGTATAATTGAATGAATGAACTTAAGGTGTTATAACTTTGGTAATGAATATTAATTTAGAAGTATTATGATTTTTCTAAGTATTATGAGGTCCTAATGACAATACTTCAAGTGTTATGATTTCCAAGTATTTTGGTTTCAGAATTGTTATGACTTTGAAAGTACTATGGTTTGGAAATGAAATTAATTGGAATTGTATTTAATTAAGAATTGTCTTTAAATATATATTAATTTGAAACTTGTTGAAATTGAAGATTCAAGGATATGACTTTATAAGGTGGTTTGGTTTAATATGATTTAAAGGAATATTTCAAGTTAAATAAATTGAAAGAAATACATTGATTTAGTTTGGAATTTAAATGATTTATTATTGCTTTGATTTTTGAAATGGAAATGTGGAAATGATATATTATTGAAATGGTTTTGAAATGGAAATGATATATTGTTGAATTGGTTTTGAAATGGGTATGTTTTGGGTTTGAAAGTATGTATTATTTTGAAATAAATGATATGATTTTGAAATGGTTTAAAGGATGTATTTTGATTTGAAACATAAACTGTTTTGAAATTTATAACCACGGGTTATAATAATGGTTGTTAAAGAGACCGGGATCGGATATGGACATACTCTCTGTCGATACCGAAAACCACTTTAACAACTGTGTACGCGGTGGAGATTCCAGAATGAAGTAGGATGGTGGCGACGATCCTAAAGGTATATGCGTGGACCCAACTCCCGTGAGTTGGCATAAGGTGGCTAAAACAGGAGCGACGCCGGGCCAATGAGGTAGCTCCTCTGATCGGACGCATTTCTTCGATACCATACTATTACTTCGTGATTGTTTGGGTGCACCTTTGATTTTGGGAGTGTGTTCCGAGGTGGGCGGTAGTGGATGCTACGCGTCACCACCAGTCCGGATAGCAATTGGTATATCTACCCTAGCATTGCCTAGTTGTGCCATGTCACCTACCATAGCGAGCTTTACTACGAGTTTATATTTGTGTCGTACCTATGGAGTATCTTCTCATAGTCTCCCGATAAGAAGATATGCAGGTACTGTATAGACTACTGGCATTATTACGTGTTAAGGGGGATATGGGTAACTCCTTAATGCTATTTTAAAGTAAGTTTATTTTACTATTAGACATTATTATAATAGCGAATATTACTACATAGTAGATAGTTTAACGGATCCTTGAAGAATGGGCGATCCCAAGCATTCTTTAAGTTACTTGTACCTTTATTACAGTTTACTTGAGTTGGTTTACATTGTATAAGTATGTATGTCTTGACTCGAGTGTTTTGTGCTTTGCTTTACGCTCGAGTCAGACTGAGTGATACAGCATTAGAGACTCACCTTTGGAGCTGCAGTTTTGCTTTGAAGATCCACATATCTATTCATTTTGTTATCCAGTTGATTCCAGTTGTATTCTGAGTTGTACCTGATTATCATACTGTTACTCCTGTTGTATCTTGGTATTCCTATTGTATCTTAATTAACTCTGATGTATTTATATAGTAGCTTCATGAACTACTATTTCTTTGTTTCCGCTGCATTATATTACTCTGTGTTTGTGATATGTGATTATTTATTTACTGTATATGATGAGTTTGCCAAATTTTTATTTACAACGTGGTATTTTGAGCAATTCAAGTCCGACATGTGCAGATGCAAATGGTTGAAAATATCGGGTTGTTACAGTTGGTATCAGAGCTCCAGTTTTAGGCAAACTCAGTATATAGAGTAAGTTTAATTATAGAATCACTTTCGTTCGAACTTGAATTCCTTCTTCTTCGATTCGGTTTCCATTGAATTTTGGAACGTTCCCTTCGGTTCCAAGTCCATTCCTGTTTTCCCCTATTCGTGTCTTCTTGATTTTGGAGTATCCCATAACTCCACTTCGAATGATCTCTGTAATAAATCGGCGGTCTCGCCAACCTCTGAATGACTTGTAAAGGGGTGAAACTCCTTTACAAAAAGAATTGATTCACCGAAGTTTTCTATATCCTCGGTTTAGATGCTAGTATCTCTTATTATTCCGAATTTTATCTCTTGAGATCGAACATAGATTTACCCTAGAAAATCCACAACGATCTTTTCCGTTAAGTCACGGTTGACCTGGTTAAGGTTACCCGCGATTTATATAGACTTATCCATACTCCCTATTCTGTTGTTTAATCATCTTATCTTTTGTCTCCAACTTATATTCAAATCAAAGTTCTCTTTGATTTGAGTCCATCAAATCTGAATCCCTATCCTTATTTCGAAAATTAATCTTGTATTTGAAAGTTTTATATTTTAAAGATGTTTTATATATTGTGTTGTTTGAGTTGTTGATGTTGATTTGGGTTTCCGATCGGTTCGTCTGATCAACGCTATCGATAGGATCCCCAAAACACTTGAAAAAAGCAAACTGACACAATATGGTTTTAAATTTAGTAGATGGATAAATTTTGTATAATTATAATATGTATAAGGTTAATTTTATGAAGTTTTTGATAATTAATGGAATTGGGTGTTAAGAAATAATATTTAACTTTGCATGTATTTTTATAATCATTGGCTTTAGTTTCATATCAAAATAATTAAACATGGTAATAAATTAATTTGGAAATTTAAATGGATTTAAATTAAGAATGTGAGAATTTAATTTCCGATGATTTCGAACTTTGTTTTGAAAGTTTTAAAAGGATATATTATTTAAAAGTATTTCTAGTAGAAATTGTTTCAAAGGAATTTTAATTTGTAAATCCGTGCTCTTTTCTTTGTCGCTGGAAACTAATTTCGGTGATGACTGGAGCATCATCGACATTCATTTTCGAGTTTCGAAGCGAAGAGACCATTCTATAGTTTTGCTATAGTTTTTCTTTGGAGAATTAAATTGATTTGGCTTTCTAAATATGACTTGATTTATAATATATGTGATTTAAGAGTTGATTTGATATATATTGTGTATATTTAATTATCTCTAAAATAGTTTGAAGTTAATCGGAAATTTAATTCATAAATTTTATCTTAAAGGATAATTTCAATTATAAAAGGAAATCAAGGTTTGAATTAATATGTAAACTTGAATAATTGAAATTGGAGAATTTATTTGTATAATATTCTATTACATTCCAATATAACTTACCTAAATTATTCAGAAGTTGAATATGTAATTGGAAAATACAAAATAAAGAGAATTTTTATAAATAAAACTTAAGTGGTTATAATAAATGTTATACACTTCAATTTTATTTATAAAGGATCAATAGAGGTAAATAGAGAAAAAGGGTTAATTGAATAATTTACGATATAATGATATTTAAAAGAAATTATAAATAAATTAAAATAGTTATAATAAGTGAAATACACTTAATATATATAGGATTTGATATATTAAGTGGAATAAAGAAGAATGAAATTTAATGAATAAAGATGAAATATAATAAATGATTGTTCAAATTCATGACTTTATAAATTGTTGATTTGATGATGAGATAATGAGATTTAAAAATAATTAAGATTTATTTAACTCAAGGATGAAATTAATTATTAATGTAAGTTGAAATTTTCATGGTTTTAAATTTATTATCTTATTCTGTTTTCCAATCTATTTTCTTTTTGGTTGTTTCCATTCTCCTACCTTCTAAGTAGGAAATCAAATTCGAATTGGTTAGCCTTGGAGCTACTGTTCTCTTTCAGCTTAATCTTGCCTATGATTTTCACCAACTCAGGGTTGCTGAGGAAAGTATTCCCGAGACTGCTTTCCGTACCGAGAATGGTTTTTCTATGAATAGTTAGTCATGCCTTTTGGTTTGACTAATGCTCCTGCTCTCTTTGTTGATTTGATGAATCGTGTTTTTCGTATTGTGCTTAATAAGTTTGTTCTAGTCTTTCTTTCTTTCTCTTTTTCCTTCATCATTTAACTTTTCTATCTCTTCTGTGGTTCTTACTTCTCCCTATTCTGAATCTGAGCACTGCTTACCATCCACAGACCGACGGTCAAACGGAAAGGGTGAATCAGATTCTCGATGATCTTTTTCGTGCTTATGTTCTTAATTCTGGAGGATCTTGGGAAGATCATCTCCACCTTGTTAAACTTACCTATAACAATAGTTATCAAGTATAATTTCAATCTTCTTGTCATCTTGTCTTAATCCTATTTCATTCTATCCTTTTCTGTGTTTCCCCGTACCTCATTCCTTTTCGGGGATGAAAAGTTTTGAGTGGGGGAGAATGTAACAACCCTGTATTTTGTAATTATTTTAAATTGAATTTTTCGATTTAAAAACTTTATTTTATTTATTAAAATGGATAAATTTTGTTATTTTAAATATAAATTTTGATTTTTATGTGAATTATAATTCCAAACATGAATAAATAGAGTATTTTCCTGAAATGTGAATTTTTGTCAATGTGGTCAAACTTTGACTTTTAATTTAAAAATTTAAAAGTTTTTGAATTTTATCTTTTATTATAAAAGTAAATAAAATTTCAAGTATATTGCTTTTCGTTTCGTTGAAATCTGATTAATATTGTGAAAGTTATGCTTTTTACACTATTGTATGTAAATTGTTTTATTTAACAAAATTGTTTATTTTAATTTATATAAATAATATTTTGTCTATCATTTCATGTTCTAATTTATGTCTTCATGTGTAACACAACATGTTATGTATATATATTTTATTTTTAAAACATTTTTAAAGTATAGTTATAATTTTTCCAAAGTTAAGTGTATTTTGTTTACAATATTTAAAACTAGTCTCAACATATTAAGCTATTTTCTTTATTTATCTTCCTATTTTTCTAAAACAATTTTTTTTTTTCTTTTTCACTTTATTTCAGTTTGTTTTATTTTATTTACTGATTTTTATTTGTTTATTTGTATAAATATAAAGTGGAAATTTGAAGAGACTAAAGCTTCAAATCTATGACTTTTCATTGCCTAGTCTCTTCATTTTCTTTGGCCGTTCCTTTCTTTATTGCTAGCTGTGAGTTTTATTTGTTTTCACGTGAAAGAAAGCTTCTCATTTCAGAAAATTTCGGCTATCATCTTTGAAAAATATTAGCATGGCCTCCTTCTCTTTTTCTACTTTTCTTCCTTGTTTTTCCATTGAATTTTGCCTTGACTTCATCGCATGTGCTCGGCCTATCACCTCCACCATCTCCTCCACCGACTACCACCACTTCCTCCTCTGACCATAGGTGGTCTGACATCCCCCTCCTCTGACCTGAAAGTGCCATGACCATTCCTTGAACAAAGCACCACAAAAACATTGCAAAACTCCACAAAACAATGCCTAGCCGACCTATATGCCACCATCACCTTCATAGTTTGCCTTGGCCACCTTCCCTAGCTCCACCACCATCATGACCTGACCCCTAACCATCAGCCTCCCCTCTGACCTGACCTGAACCATGCATGGCCGAGCCCCTATAGGCCATAGGCCGAGCCTATGTTGCACCATACCCTCCACTTAAACCTTGTCTCTTTGTATTCTATGCTTTGTAACTCCTACCTCTTTCTCTTCTCATGCTAGCCGTACCCATATGAGCACAAACTAGATCTATTTTCACCAAATAACCATGATGGCTGAACCTATATGCTTGTGTGGTCGAGCAAAGTTGAATTGTGGTCAAACAATTTGGAGTTAAAAGCTAGGTGATGTATTTGTCTAGCCTAGTTTCCATTTGTTTCAATTTAAACTTTGGTATTGTAATTATATTTATATTTTGCTTTGTTTGTTGTGAATACAAGATTAATATCTTGGCTCTCTCCACTCAAATCAAAAGTCGTGCTATATCGTGCTTTCTGGAATCCGTTTATGTGTTTTAATTTGCAAACTTCAGCTTAAAAAGGTGAGTATTCACTCATGACATTTATACTTATATAATTTGTGAAGTGACAACAAGTGAATGTGTAGAAACTGCTATATATCATGTTATACCTACCTGTGATGTTAATTATATGATGTTAAACACTGTTATTAACTTGTCACATCATCAGTTATGTTTTATTTTATTTTACTGTTTATTCTATTCTGTTTATCACACTGCAAGTTCCATGTAGAATATAATCACTATGGGTTGAAATGATATATACCCGAACGGACTTCAGAATAGGGAAAAATCGTTATGGGCTGAAATGATAGGCCTTAGCGATTTTTATTTATTTATTTATTTAACTTGGGATTGTGGGTTTGAAATGATAGAACTCGGATTTTTCTTTGTAAATTACGGATTGAAATGATATATTATCCGTATCACTTGACCTAGGTTAGAAAATATTATACAAACCCGTGGTTATTTTATATATTTTTCTGGAAGTTTTAAGTATTTTGAAAATGTAAATTTTGATATTCCGATTTAAATTTGGTTTTTAAAATGATTTAATAAAGTGAAAAATGATTTTCTATGTATTAAAAATGTTAAATAAATGAATGGAAATTTGTGATTTGAAATATAACCTAATTTGGAAATTTGTGATTTGGTTTAAAATGGAATTTTAAGTAAAAAAAAATAAAAATGGAAATTAAGTCTTATTTATGAAATAGAAATTTAAATATAAGTGTTAAGTAAATGTAGAAATGGGAAAATTGTACACTTGAATTTAATAAGTGAATTATTGAAAAGAAATTGATAATTATTGAAAAATTTACTTGATAAAAATCATAAGATTAAAGGGTATTTAAAATGACCATTTTGAAGTGGGAAAATTTGATTTTTATACGTTAAAAATGATTTGAATTGAAGTTTATTTGTTGCTGAAATTTTATTGAAGAATCTGGAAATTCTTTTACTAGCACTTCAGAAATGCTATCGTTTCTGAATAATAACTAAAATCTGAACTAAAAGGCTAAAATTGACTAAGGGCTTTTACAGCAGTTTTGTGAATATTGTAGTTGCAGAATTAAACTAACTTGAAATTTAAACCTGAACTATTACAGCAGTTTTGTAAATGCTGTCTTTGCTGAATTAAACTATTTTTCAACTAAAACTGAACTATTACAGCAGTTTTTAAATGCTGTCTTTGCTGAATTGAATTGTTTCAAATGTAACATACCGTAGCATTCTCTAAGTGCTGCAAAAGCTGAAATTTAAATTGTTTGAAGTATTTAAGTGAATAAATGAGCTCAGAAAAGGCTAAATTTTTGGGAATTGAATATTTGATTTGTAAGTATAATGACTTCATATTTAAATGGTGTAAATGAATTATTTTGATTTGAATATAAACCACTTTGAAATTTATGAGTTAATACAATGTTTGAAATTGGTATAATTGAATGAATGAACTTAAGGTGTTATAACTTTGGTAATGAATATTAATTTAGAAGTATTATGATTTTTCTAAGTATTATGAGGTCCTAATGACAATACTTTAAGTGTTATGATTTCCAAGTATTTTGGTTTCAGAATTGTTATGACTTTGAAAGTATTATGGTTTGGAAATGAAATTAATTGGAATTGTATTTAATTAAGAATTGTCTTTAAATATATATTAATTTGAAACTTGTTGAAATTGAAGATTCAAGGATATGACTTTATAAGGTGGTTTGGTTTAATATGATTTAAAGGAATATTTCAAGTTAAATAAATTGAAAGAAATACATTGATTTAGTTTGGAATTTAAATGATTTATTATTGCTTTGATTTTTGAAATGGAAATGTGGAAATGATATATTATTGAAATGGTTTTGAAATGGAAATGATATATTGTTGAATTGATTTTGAAATGGGTATGTTTTGGGTTTGAAAGTATGTATTATTTTGAAATAAATGATATGATTTTGAAATGGTTTAAAGGATGTATTTTGATTTGAAACATAAACTGTTTTGAAATTTATAACCACGGGTTATAATAATGGTTGTTAAAGAGGCCGGGATCGGATATGGACATACTCTCTGTCGATACCGAAAACTACTTTAACAACTGTGTACGCGGTGGAGATTCCAGAATGAAGTAGGATGGTGGCAACGATCCTAAAGGTATATGCGTGGACCCAACTCCCGTGAGTTGGCATAAGGTGGCTAAAACAGGAGCGACGCCGGGCCAATGAGGTAGCTCCTCTGATCGGACGCATTTCTTCGATACCATACTATTACTTCATGATTGTTTGGGTGCACCTTTGATTTTGGGAGTATGTTCCGAGGTGGGCGGTAGTGGCTCCTACGCGTCACCACCAGTCCGGATAGCAATTGGTATATCTACCCTAGCATTGCCTAGTTGTGCCATGTCACCTACCATAGCGAGCTTTACTACGAGTTTATATTTGTGTCGTACCTATGGAGTATCTTCTCATAGTCTCCCGATAAGAAGACATGCAGGTACTGTATAGACTACTGGCATTATTACGTGTTAAGGGGGATATGGGTAACTCCTTAATGCTATTTTAAAGTAAGTTTATTTTACTATTAGACATTATTATAATAGCGAATATTACTACATAGTAGATAGTTTAACGGATCCTTGAAGAATGGGCGATCCCAAGCATTCTTTAAGTTACTTGTACCTTTATTACAGTTTACTTGAGTTGGTTTACATTGTATAAGTATGTATGTCTTGACTCGAGTGTTTTGTGCTTTGCTTTACGCTCGGGTCAGACTGAGTGATACAGCATTAGAGACTCACCTTTGGAGCTGGAGTTTTGCATTGAAGATCCACATATCTATTCATTTTGTTATCCAGTTGATTCCAGTTGTATTCTGAGTTGTACCTGATTATCATACTGTTACTCCTGTTGTATCTTGGTATTCCTATTGTATCTTAATTAACTCTGATGTATTTATATAGTAGCTTCATGAACTACTATTTCTTTGTTTCCGCTGCATTATATTACTCTGTGTCTGTGATCTGTGATTATTTATTTACTGTATATGATGAGTTTGCCAAATTTTTATTTAAAACGTGGTATTTTGAGAAATTCAAGTCCGACATGTGCAGATGCAAATGGTTGAAAATATCGGGTTGTTACAGTTGGTATCAGAGCTCTAGTTTTAGGCAAACTCAGTATATAGAGTAAGTTTAATTACAGAATCACTTTCGTTCGAACTTGAATTCCTTCTTCTTCGATTCGGTTTCCTTTGAATTTTGGAACGTCCCCTTTGGTTCCAAGTCCATTCCTGTTTTCCCCTATTCGTGTCTTCTTGATTTTGGAGTATCCCATAACTCCAGTTCGAATGATCTCTGTAATAAATCGGCGGTCTCGCCAACCTCTGAATGACTTGTAAAGGGGTGAAACTCCTTTACAAAAAGAATTGATTCATCGAAGTTTTCTATATCCTCGGTTTAGATGCTAGTATCTCTTATTATTCCGAATTCTATCTCTTGAGATCGAATATAGATTTACCCTAGAAAACCCACAACGATCTTTTCCGTTAAGTCACGGTTGACCTGGTTAAGGTTACCCGCGATTTATATAGACTTATCCATACTCCCTATTCTGTTGTTTAATCATCTTATCTTTTGTCTCCAACTTATATTCAAATCAAAGTTCTCTTTGATTTGAGTCCATCAAATCTGAATCCCTATCCTTATTTCAAAAATTAATCTTGTATTTGAAAGTTTTATATTTTAAAGATGTTTTATATATTGTGTTGTTTGAGTTGTTGATGTTGATTTGGGTTTCCGATCTGTTCGTCTGATCAACGCTATTGATAGGATCCCCAAAACACTTGAAAAAAGCAAACTGACACAATATGGTTTTAAATTTAGTAGATGGATAAATTTTGTATAATTATAATATGTATAAGGTTAATTTTATGAAGTTTTCGATAATTAATGGAATTGGGTGTTAAGAAATAATATTTAACTTTGCATGTATTTTTATAATCATTGGCTTTAGTTTCATATCAAAATAATTAAACATGGTTATAAATTAATTTGGAAATTTAAATGGATTTAAATTAAGAATGTGAGAATTTAATTTCCGATGATTTCGAACTTTGTTTTGAAAGTTTTAAAAGGATATATTATTTAAAAGTATTTCTAGTAGAAATTGTTTCAAAGGAATTTTAATTTGTAAATCCGTGCTCTTTTCTTTGTCGCTGGAAACTAATTTCGGTGATGACTGGAGCATCATCGACATTCATTTTCGAGTTTCGAAGCGAAGAGACCATTCTATAGTTTTGCTATAGTTTTTCTTTGGAGAATTAAATTGATTTGGCTTTCTAAATATGACTTGATTTATAATATATGTGATTTAAGAGTTGATTTGATATATATTGTGTATATTTAATTATCTCTAAAATAGTTTGAAGTTAATCGGAAATTTAATTCATAAATTTTATCTTAAAGGATAATTTCAATTATAAAAGGAAATCAAGGTTTGAATAAATATTTAAACTTGAATAATTGAAATTGGAGAATTTATTTGTATAATATTCTATTACATTCCAATATAACTTACCTAAATTATTCAGAAGTTGAATATGTAATTGGAAAATACAAAATAAAGAGAATTTTTATAAATAAAACTTAAGTGGTTATAATAAATGTTATACACTTCAATTTTATTTATAAAGGATCAATAGAGGTAAATAGAGAAAAAGGGTTAATTGAATAATTTACGATATAATGATATTTAAAAGAAATTACAAATAAATTAAAATAGTTATAATAAGTGAAATACACTTAATATATATAGGATTTGATATATTAAGTGGAATAAAGAAGAATGAAATTTAATGAATAAAGATGAAATATAATAAATGATTGTTCAAATTCATGACTTTATAAATTGTTGATTTGATGATGAGATAATGAGATTTAAAAATAATTAAGATTTATTTAACTCAAGGATGAAATTAATTATTAATCTAAGTTGAAATTTTCATGGTTTTAAATTTATTATCTTATTCTGTTTTCCAATCTATTTTCTTTTTGGTTGTTTCCATTCTCCTACCTTCTAAGTAAGAAATCAAATTCGAATTGGTTAGCCTTGGAGCTACTATTCTCTTTCAGCTTAATCTTGCCTCTGATTTTCACCAACTCAGGGTTGCTGAGGAAAGTATTCCCGAGACTGCTTTCCGTACCGAGAATGGTTTTTTCTATGAATAGTTAGTCATGCCTTTTGGTTTGACTAATGCTCCTGCTCTCTTTGTTGATTTGATGAATCGTGTTTTTCGTATGTGCTTAATAAGTTTGTTCTAGTCTTTCTTTCTTTCTCTTTTTCCTTCATCATTTTACTTTTCTATCTCTTCTGTGGTTCTTACTTCTCCCTATTCTGAATCTGAGCACTGCTTACCATCCACAGACCGACGGTCAAACGGAAAGGGTGAATCAGATTCTCGATGATCTTTTTCATGCTTATGTTCTTAATTCTGGAGGATCTTGGGAAGATCATCTCCACCTTGTTAAACTTACCTATAACAATAGTTATCAAGTATAATTTCAATCTTCTTGTCATCTTGTCTTAATCCTATTTCATTCTATCCTTTTCTGTGTTTCCCCGTACCTCATTCCTTTTCGGGGATGAAAAGTTTTGAGTGGGGGAGAATGTAACAACCCTGTATTTGGTAATTATTTTAAATTGAATTTTTCGATTTAAAAACTTTATTTTATTTATTAAAATGGATAAATTTTGTTATTTTAAATATAAATTTTGATTTTTATGTGAATTATAATTCCAAACATGAATAAATAGAGTATTTTCCTGAAATGTGAATTTTTGTCAATGTGGTCAAACTTTGACTTTTAATTTAAAAATTTAAAAGTTTTTGAATTTTATCTTTTATTATAAAAGTAAATAAAATTTCAAGTATATTGCTTTTCGTTTCGTTGAAATCTGATTAATATTGTGAAAGTTATGCTTTTTACACTATTGTATGTAAATTGTTTTATTTAACAAAATTGTTTATTTTAATTTATATAAATAATATTTTGTCTATCATTTCATGTTCTAATTTATGTCTTCATGTGTAACACAACATGTTATGTATATATATTTTATTTTTAAAACATTTTTAAAGTATAGTTATAATTTTTCCAAAGTTAAGTGTATTTTGTTTACAATATTTAAAACTAGTCTCAACATATTAAGCTATTTTCTTTATTTATCTTCCTATTTTTCTAAAACAATTTTTTTTTTCTTTTTCACTTTATTTCAGTTTGTTTTATTTTATTTACTGATTTTTATTTGTTTATTTGTATAAATATAAAGTGGAAATTTGAAGAGACTAAAGCTTCAAATCTATGACTTTTCATTGCCTAGTCTCTTCATTTTCTTTGGCCGTTCCTTTCTTTATTGCTAGCTGTGAGTTTTATTTGTTTTCACGTGAAAGAAAGCTTCTCATTTCAGAAAATTTCGGCTATCATCTTTGAAAAATATTAGCATGGCCTCCTTCTCTTTTTCTACTTTTCTTCCTTGTTTTTCCATTGAATTTTGCCTTGACTTCATCGCATGTGCTCGGCCTATCACCTCCACCATCTCCTCCACCGACTACCACCACTTCCTCCTCTGACCATAGGTGGTCTGACATCCCCCTCCTCTGACCTGAAAGTGCCATGACCATTCTTTGAACAAAGCACCACAAAAACATTGCAAAACTCCACAAAACAATGCCTAGCCGACCTATATGCCACCATCACCTTCATAGTTTGCCTTGGCCACCTTCCCTAGCTCCACCACCATCATGACCTGACCCCTAACCATCAGCCTCCCCTCTGACCTGACCTGAACCATGCATGGCCGAGCCCCTATAGGCCATAGGCCGAGCCTATGTTGCACCATACCCTCCACTTAAACCTTGTCTCTTTGTATTCTATGCTTTGTAACTCCTACCTCTTTCTCTTCTCATGCTAGCCGTACCCATATGAGCACAAACTAGATCTATTTTCACCAAATAACCATGATGGCTGAACCTATATGCTTGTGTGGTCAAGCAAAGTTGAATTGTGGTCAAACAATTTGGAGTTAAAAGCTAGGTGATGTATTTGTCTAGCCTAGTTTCCATTTGTTTCAATTTAAACTTTGGTATTGTAATTATATTTATATTTTGCTTTGTTTGTTGTGAATACAAGATTAATATCTTGGCTCTCTCCACTCAAATCAAAAGTCGTGCTATATCGTGCTTTCTGGAATCCGTTTATGTGTTTTAATTTGCAAACTTCAGCTTAAAAAGGTGAGTATTCACTCATGACATTTATACTTATATAATTTGTGAAGTGACAACAAGTGAATGTGTAGAAACTGCTATATATCATGTTATACCTACCTGTGATGTTAATTATATGATGTTAAACACTGTTATTAACTTGTCACATCATCAGTTATGTTTTATTTTATTTTACTGTTTATTCTATTCTGTTTATCACACTGCAAGTTCCATGTAGAATATAATCACTATGGGTTGAAATGATATATACCCGAACGGACTTCAGAATAGGGAAAAATCGTTATGGGCTGAAATGATAGGCCTTAGCGATTTTTATTTATTTATTTATTTAACTTGGGATTGTGGGTTTGAAATGATAGAACTCGGATTTTTCTTTGTAAATTACGGATTGAAATGATATATTATCCGTATCACTTGACCTAGGTTAGAAAATATTATACAAACCCGTGGTTATTTTATATATTTTTCTGGAAGTTTTAAGTATTTTGAAAATGTAAATTTTGATATTCCGATTTAAATTTGGTTTTTAAAATGATTTAATAAAGTGAAAAATGATTTTCTATGTATTAAAAATGTTAAATAAATGAATGGAAATTTGTGATTTGAAATATAACCTAATTTGGAAATTTGTGATTTGGTTTAAAATGGAATTTTAAGTAAAAAAAATAAAAATGGAAATTAAGTCTTATTTATGAAATAGAAATTTAAATATAAGTGTTAAGTAAATGTAGAAATGGGAAAATTGTACACTTGAATTTAATAAGTGAATTATTGAAAAGAAATTGATAATTATTGAAAAATTTACTTGATAAAAATCATAAGATTAAAGGGTATTTAAAATGACCATTTTGAAGTGGGAAAATTTGATTTTTATACGTTAAAAATGATTTGAATTGAAGTTTATTTGTTGCTTAAATTTTATTGAAGAATCTGGAAATTCTTTTACTAGCACTTCAGAAATGCTATCGTTTCTGAATAATAACTAAAATCTGAACTAAAAGGCTAAAATTGACTAAGGGCTTTTACAGCAGTTTTGTGAATATTGTAGTTGCAGAATTAAACTAACTTGAAATTTAAACCTGAACTATTACAGCAGTTTTGTAAATGCTGTCTTTGCTGAATTAAACTATTTTTCAACTAAAACTGAACTATTACAGCAGTTTTTAAATGCTGTCTTTGCTGAATTGAATTGTTTCAAATGTAACATACCGTAGCATTCTCTAAGTGCTGCAAAAGCTGAAATTTAAATTGTTTGAAGTATTTAAGTGAATAAATGAGCTCAGAAAAGGCTAAATTTTTGGGAATTGAATATTTGATTTGTAAGTATAATGACTTCATATTTAAATGGTGTAAATGAATTATTTTGATTTGAATATAAACCACTTTGAAATTTATGAGTTAATACAATGTTTGAAATTGGTATAATTGAATGAATGAACTTAAGGTGTTATAACTTTGGTAATGAATATTAATTTAGAAGTATTATGATTTTTCTAAGTATTATGAGGTCCTAATGACAATACTTTAAGTGTTATGATTTCCAAGTATTTTGGTTTCAGAATTGTTATGACTTTGAAAGTATTATGGTTTGGAAATGAAATTAATTGGAATTGTATTTAATTAAGAATTGTCTTTAAATATATATTAATTTGAAACTTGTTGAAATTGAAGATTCAAGGATATGACTTTATAAGGTGGTTTGGTTTAATATGATTTAAAGGAATATTTCAAGTTAAATAAATTGAAAGAAATACATTGATTTAGTTTGGAATTTAAATGATTTATTATTGCTTTGATTTTTGAAATGGAAATGTGGAAATGATATATTATTGAAATGGTTTTGAAATGGAAATGATATATTGTTGAATTGATTTTGAAATGGGTATGTTTTGGGTTTGAAAGTATGTATTATTTTGAAATAAATGATATGATTTTGAAATGGTTTAAAGGATGTATTTTGATTTGAAACATAAACTGTTTTGAAATTTATAACCACGGGTTATAATAATGGTTGTTAAAGAGGCCGGGATCGGATATGGACATACTCTCTGTCGATACCGAAAACTACTTTAACAACTGTGTACGCGGTGGAGATTCCAGAATGAAGTAGGATGGTGGCAACGATCCTAAAGGTATATGCGTGGACCCAACTCCCGTGAGTTGGCATAAGGTGGCTAAAACAGGAGCGACGCCGGGCCAATGAGGTAGCTCCTCTGATCGGACGCATTTCTTCGATACCATACTATTACTTCATGATTGTTTGGGTGCACCTTTGATTTTGGGAGTGTGTTCCGAGGTGGGCGGTAGTGGCTCCTACGCGTCACCACCAGTCCGGATAGCAATTGGTATATCTACCCTAGCATTGCCTAGTTGTGCCATGTCACCTACCATAGCGAGCTTTACTACGAGTTTATATTTGTGTCGTACCTATGGAGTATCTTCTCATAGTCTCCCGATAAGAAGACATGCAGGTACTGTATAGACTACTGGCATTATTACGTGTTAAGGGGGATATGGGTAACTCCTTAATGCTATTTTAAAGTAAGTTTATTTTACTATTAGACATTATTATAATAGCGAATATTACTACATAGTAGATAGTTTAACGGATCCTTGAAGAATGGGCGATCCCAAGCATTCTTTAAGTTACTTGTACCTTTATTACAGTTTACTTGAGTTGGTTTACATTGTATAAGTATGTATGTCTTGACTCGAGTGTTTTGTGCTTTGCTTTACGCTCGGGTCAGACTGAGTGATACAGCATTAGAGACTCACCTTTGGAGCTGGAGTTTTGCATTGAAGATCCACATATCTATTCATTTTGTTATCCAGTTGATTCCAGTTGTATTCTGAGTTGTACCTGATTATCATACTGTTACTCCTGTTGTATCTTGGTATTCCTATTGTATCTTAATTAACTCTGATGTATTTATATAGTAGCTTCATGAACTACTATTTCTTTGTTTCCGCTGCATTATATTACTCTGTGTCTGTGATCTGTGATTATTTATTTACTGTATATGATGAGTTTGCCAAATTTTTATTTAAAACGTGGTATTTTGAGAAATTCAAGTCCGACATGTGCAGATGCAAATGGTTGAAAATATCGGGTTGTTACAGTTGGTATCAGAGCTCTAGTTTTAGGCAAACTCAGTATATAGAGTAAGTTTAATTACAGAATCACTTTCGTTCGAACTTGAATTCCTTCTTCTTCGATTCGGTTTCCTTTGAATTTTGGAACGTCCCCTTTGGTTCCAAGTCCATTCCTGTTTTCCCCTATTCGTGTCTTCTTGATTTTGGAGTATCCCATAACTCCAGTTCGAATGATCTCTGTAATAAATCGGCGGTCTCGCCAACCTCTGAATGACTTGTAAAGGGGTGAAACTCCTTTACAAAAAGAATTGATTCATCGAAGTTTTCTATATCCTCGGTTTAGATGCTAGTATCTCTTATTATTCCGAATTCTATCTCTTGAGATCGAATATAGATTTACCCTAGAAAACCCACAACGATCTTTTCCGTTAAGTCACGGTTGACCTGGTTAAGGTTACCCGCGATTTATATAGACTTATCCATACTCCCTATTCTGTTGTTTAATCATCTTATCTTTTGTCTCCAACTTATATTCAAATCAAAGTTCTCTTTGATTTGAGTCCATCAAATCTGAATCCCTATCCTTATTTCAAAAATTAATCTTGTATTTGAAAGTTTTATATTTTAAAGATGTTTTATATATTGTGTTGTTTGAGTTGTTGATGTTGATTTGGGTTTCCGATCGGTTCGTCTGATCAACGCTATCGATAGGATCCCCAAAACACTTGAAAAAAGCAAACTGACACAATATGGTTTTAAATTTAGTAGATGGATAAATTTTGTATAATTATAATATGTATAAGGTTAATTTTATGAAGTTTTCGATAATTAATGGAATTGGGTGTTAAGAAATAATATTTAACTTTGCATGTATTTTTATAATCATTGGCTTTAGTTTCATATCAAAATAATTAAACATGGTTATAAATTAATTTGGAAATTTAAATGGATTTAAATTAAGAATGTGAGAATTTAATTTCCGATGATTTCGAACTTTGTTTTGAAAGTTTTAAAAGGATATATTATTTAAAAGTATTTCTAGTAGAAATTGTTTCAAAGGAATTTTAATTTGTAAATCCGTGCTCTTTTCTTTGTCGCTGGAAACTAATTTCGGTGATGACTGGAGCATCATCGACATTCATTTTCGAGTTTCGAAGCGAAGAGACCATTCTATAGTTTTGCTATAGTTTTTCTTTGGAGAATTAAATTGATTTGGCTTTCTAAATATGACTTGATTTATAATATATGTGATTTAAGAGTTGATTTGATATATATTGTGTATATTTAATTATCTCTAAAATAGTTTGAAGTTAATCGGAAATTTAATTCATAAATTTTATCTTAAAGGATAATTTCAATTATAAAAGGAAATCAAGGTTTGAATAAATATTTAAACTTGAATAATTGAAATTGGAGAATTTATTTGTATAATATTCTATTACATTCCAATATAACTTACCTAAATTATTCAGAAGTTGAATATGTAATTGGAAAATACAAAATAAAGAGAATTTTTATAAATAAAACTTAAGTGGTTATAATAAATGTTATACACTTCAATTTTATTTATAAAGGATCAATAGAGGTAAATAGAGAAAAAGGGTTAATTGAATAATTTACGATATAATGATATTTAAAAGAAATTATAAATAAATTAAAATAGTTATAATAAGTGAAATACACTTAATATATATAGGATTTGATATATTAAGTGGAATAAAGAAGAATGAAATTTAATGAATAAAGATGAAATATAATAAATGATTGTTCAAATTCATGACTTTATAAATTGTTGATTTGATGATGAGATAATGAGATTTAAAAATAATTAAGATTTATTTAACTCAAGGATGAAATTAATTATTAATCTAAGTTGAAATTTTCATGGTTTTAAATTTATTATCTTATTCTGTTTTCCAATCTATTTTCTTTTTGGTTGTTTCCATTCTCCTACCTTCTAAGTAAGAAATCAAATTCGAATTGGTTAGCCTTGGAGCTACTATTCTCTTTCAGCTTAATCTTGCCTCTGATTTTCACCAACTCAGGGTTGCTGAGGAAAGTATTCCCGAGACTGCTTTCCGTACCGAGAATGGTTTTTTCTATGAATAGTTAGTCATGCCTTTTGGTTTGACTAATGCTCCTGCTCTCTTTGTTGATTTGATGAATCGTGTTTTTCGTATGTGCTTAATAAGTTTGTTCTAGTCTTTCTTTCTTTCTCTTTTTCCTTCATCATTTTACTTTTCTATCTCTTCTGTGGTTCTTACTTCTCCCTATTCTGAATCTGAGCACTGCTTACCATCCACAGACCGACGGTCAAACGGAAAGGGTGAATCAGATTCTCGATGATCTTTTTCGTGCTTATGTTCTTAATTCTGGAGGATCTTGGGAAGATCATCTCCACCTTGTTAAACTTACCTATAACAATAGTTATCAAGTATAATTTCAATCTTCTTGTCATCTTGTCTTAATCCTATTTCATTCTATCCTTTTCTGTGTTTCCCCGTACCTCATTCCTTTTCGGGGATGAAAAGTTTTGAGTGGGGGAGAATGTAACAACCCTGTATTTTGTAATTATTTTAAATTGAATTTTTCGATTTAAAAACTTTATTTTATTTATTAAAATGGATAAATTTTGTTATTTTAAATATAAATTTTGATTTTTATGTGAATTATAATTCCAAACATGAATAAATAGAGTATTTTCCTGAAATGTGAATTTTTGTCAATGTGGTCAAACTTTGACTTTTAATTTAAAAATTTAAAAGTTTGAATTTTTGAATTTTATCTTTTATTATAAAAGTAAATAAAATTTCAAGTATACTGCTTTTCGTTTCGTTGAAATCTGATTAATATTGTGAAAGTTATGCTTTTTACACTATTGTATGTAAATTGTTTTATTTAACAAAATTGTTTATTTTAATTTATATAAATAATATTTTGTCTATCATTTCATGTTCTAATTTATGTCTTCATGTGTAACGCAACATGTTATGTATATATATTTTATTTTTAAAACATTTTTAAAGTATAGTTATAATTTTTCCAAAGTAAAGTGTATTTTGTTTACAATATTTAAAACTAGTCTCAACATATTAAGCTATTTTCTTTATTTATCTTCCTATTTTTCTAAAACAATTTTTTTTCTTTTTCACTTTATTTCAGTTTGTTTTATTTTATTTACTGATTTTTATTTGTATAAATATAAAGTGGAAATTTGAAGAGACTAAAGCTTCAAATCTATGACTTTTCATTGCCTAGTCTCTTCATTTTCTTTGGCCGTTCCTTTCTTTATTGCTAGCTGTGAGTTTTATTTGTTTTCACGTGAAAGAAAGCTTCTCATTTCAGAAAATTTCGGCTATCATCTTTGAAAAATATTGGCATGGCCTCCTTCTCTTTTTCTACTTTTCTTCCTTGTTTTTCCATTGAATTTTGCCTTGACTTCATCGCATGTGCTCGGCCTATCACCTCCACCATCTCCTCCACCGACTACCACCACTTCCTTCTCTGACCATAGGTGGTCTGACATCCCCCTCCTCTGACATGAAAGTGCCATGACCATTCCTTGAACAAAGCACCACAAAAACATTGCAAAACTCCACAAAACAATGCCTAGCCGACCTATATGCCACCATCACCTTCATAGTTTGCCTTGGCCACCTTCCCTAGCTCCACCACCATCATGACCTGACCCCTAACCATCAGCCTCCCCTCTGACCTGACCTGAACCATGCATGGCCGAGCCCCTATAGGCCATAGGCCGAGCCTATGTTGCACCATACCCTCCACTTAAACCTTGTCTCTTTGTATTCTATGCTTTGTAACTCCTACCTCTTTCTCTTCTCATGCTAGCCGTACCCATATGAGCACAAACTAGATCTATTTTCACCAAATAACCATGATGGCTGAACCTATATGCTTGTGTGGTCGAGCAAAGTTGAATTGTGGTCAAACAATTTGGAGTTAAAAGCTAGGTGATGTATTTGTCTAGCCTAGTTTCCATTTGTTTCAATTTAAACTTTGGTATTGTAATTATATTTATATTTTGCTTTGTTTGTTGTGAATACAAGATTAATATCTTGGCTCTCTCCACTCAAATCAAAAGTCGTGCTATATCGTGCTTTCTGGAATCCGTTTATGTGTTTTAATTTGCAAACTTCAGCTTAAAAAGGTGAGTATTCACTCATGACATTTATACTTATATAATTTGTGAAGTGACAACAAGTGAATGTGTAGAAACTGCTATATATCATGTTATACCTACCTGTGATGTTAATTATATGATGTTAAACACTGTTATTAACTTGTCACATCATCAGTTATGTTTTATTTTATTTTACTGTTTATTCTATTCTGTTTATCACACTGCAAGTTCCATGTAGAATATAATCACTATGGGTTGAAATGATATATACCCGAACGGACTTCAGAATAGGGAAAAATCATTATGGGCTGAAATGATAGGCCTCAGCGATTTTATTTATTTATTTATTTAACTTGGGATTGTGGGTTTGAAATGATAGAACTCGGATTTTTCTTTGTAAATTACGGATTGAAATGATATATTATCCGTATCACTTGATCTAGGTTAGAAAATATTATACAAACCTGTCACGTACGGGAATTTTCGACTTTCGAAAATTCGACATCGATACTCACTTTATCGACTGCCGAGCAATCGAGTGCCGGAAACTCCAATAGTGAGGGTTTTAAGAAAATAAAAAGTAGAAGAAGAAGAAGATAGAAGAAAAAGAGTAGAAAGAAAGAAGAAGAACAACAGAACAACATCAGAATCTTACACATCGCAGCGGAACGATATATAATAGATAAACACTAGTCTTTTAAAACAAAGAACTATATCAGTTTATACATACATCAATCAGAGTCAATATACAACTCAATACAACACAGCACATCAATGGACAGTTATATAAACTTGTCCTCATACAGAATACACAGCGGAATAAATACTATCAGATACAAATACTACGTCTCGTCATCCAGCTTATCTCCAAGCTCCAGAATATCCAGAATATCCTGATAATATAACTCTAGGCTGCCCGTGTGGAAATTGGTGGGCACCCAGAGTTTAGAAGGGAACAATAAACTCCGAGTCAGTCATGGTGACTGGTGTGAGATCATAAAACAGTTATTTTTTTAAAATATACAACAGGAAGATTTTAAAGTAAATTTTGCAATGCTTTTGGAAAATGAAACTACCATAAGACCTCCCACCACACACACAATGCAAACGCAGACTTGGAGGAGATTTCTTCTTATGATAGTCAAAGATGCTTTCTATGCAAAATCAAATCATTTTGGATATTATTATTAGTGCATAGTGGAAAACATTTCGAAAGTAGAATATAAATCTTAGCCAGCATAGGTACCATTATATTATGCCTGCTATAGCTGCCTCCTGAGGAGACAGGTTATACAATTGAAATCGTAAAGGCTCGTATTGTTTCTTTGGATTTCCAACAAATGGTCAGGCTAAGGAACTTCCCTTTTCCACGATGGGTACGTCCCTGGAATAGACGACCCGAGAACCTAACCGGATCTCTGCCAACACAAGGCCGGGTTACCTCTGCAAAAATAGGTAACTACTGACACGCGTATGCCATCCCCCGATCGTCACCGATCTTCCCGAGGATCCCCGATTCGCAACAACCACAAAGTAATAAATTTGCAGCAACCACAGAGGTTAAGTATCTGGGCTCCATACCATGATACCACCTTTATCCAGAAGGAATGACATACACTAAGGGGCGCTACTCCCTAGAACCTTGCCGCATCCTTCCTGTTTCGACCATTTCCGGGGTGTGAGGCTTGATGAAGTCTCGTCCACAAAGCTACGCTTTCTACAAAGCCCTGCTTCGGGTCAAACAAAAATGATCAACCTATGATCACAAAGATATAAGATCAAACAAATGATCATATCGCAAATGATCAAACACTGATCATTTCACAGCAACACTCAGTATGCCACGTTACCAAATTGGGATATATCGCTGATAAATTTCAACTACATAACCTCTGAGCTCGTACGTCTCAGAGAAGGGTGTTAAGCTAAGAGAATAAATTCTCCGCCACCAACAGAAATGTATTTGAAAGAAATCAGCTTTATATCTCAAATTGTAACGTCAGACACACAATCCATACAAGTCTGTTTCGGGATCGAACAGAACCGAAGGCACTTCTCACGAAGCCCTTGCATATCCGGATAAATTTCTAATCACGTCCGGACTTCCCGTCACTAAGGGTGATAAAACCTCTAAACCGGAGATCAGCCGATGTAGAGTAACTCGACGGTAATCCTTCCGTTTTCAAAAATATCCGGTCTTCAACACCGGTCTTCAAATGCAATTCATAACGACGTATCACATATTCGGAATGGGTTATACGACCCCATGGTCCTTTCCCGGCTAACCCGAATAGTGAGCGCTTATTCAAAAATAAGTGTGGCATTCAATTTCATCCAATTCACAACAAATATCCATTCAAGGTAATTATTGATAGTCGGTTATTTAACTATCAATAAAGATGCGCAACATCATCAGATTCCAAATAATTTTCCAAATTATTTCATCTTCAAAAATATCTTTACTAGATATAAAATTTCCACACTTAAAAAATAAATCAATATTTATTTTTAAACAAATTCCCTTTCTTTTATAAATTCCATAGTGAATTTATATTTCAAAAATATCTACTGATATACGATTTTCAAATCGATTTCAATATTCAATTTCAATTTATCTTCACAAGGATAAATTCTCAAAACGTTCATTTCATATTGGAAAAGCATTTTCATACTTATTTAATAATAAGTAATTCACAAATCATTTATTTTCAACATTTGAAAATATTCAATATACTTAAATCAAATTTAAGTATAAATTCATTTCTTTAAGGAAACCATTTACTATAACAACATTTATTTGAGTCAAAACGAATGTTACGTAAAACATCGTTACGACAACTCAAAATCACTAGTATAGGGATTCGAAATTTAGATAGATATATAAATCCCAATACTATATAAAACATTTCCTTTCGGAAATCATTTACTATAACAACAGTGTTATAGTCCACCATTTCCTTATTTCTCGAAAACGCCCATTTCAACAATGAATGTTGAAATCTATGATTTCGATATTCGACACATTTTAAAACATCGTTACAACAATTAACTTCATTTTAAATATCACTTTCCTTAAGAATATATTCACTGTCCAAAATCGTGAATATAATTCACTTAACCAAATTTCAATATTTTCTACACATTTATTTCAAGAATTATCCACTGTCTAAAATCGTGGATAAAATTCCCTTAATAATCTCTATATTTAAAATCAATCAAATTTGATTTTTTTTCGAATTTATAAAAACAACGTTTATAAATTCTATTCCCATTTTATAACAACTTCGATTTATACATCTTCTTTAATGACCCATTCAATTTATAAGTTAATATAACTTATAATTCATTTATTTTAAAAGAAATCGTTCTTTTAAACTTCACAAAATTTAAAACTTTCAGATTTCATTAACTTATGAAATCCCACTTACACTTCATTTTAACACTTATAGACACTTGTCTTATAATCCCAATATTTCAAATTTATAAATATCCATCTTTGTACATCTTTTAAACAAACCGTTTATAATACTAGAAATCCCAATTTAAACCATTTCATAAATTTCTTAACTTTTATTTCAAAAATCACACTTTGATTTTATTTCACAAAAATCTTAACTTTTATAACTTTAAAATTTTAGACATTTATTTATTTGAAATAAATCAATTCAAAAATTCAATAAAACATCTACTTTCAAAAAATCACTTTAAAAACCTTTTAAAGTAAAAGATGTTATTTTTAAACTTCAAAACTTGAATCCGATGATGCAACAGCATCAATTAGTCAATCATAACATTCAATATCATATATCAATATGATAACGGCACATACATCAATATCTGTAAATAAATAACTACTGGTGAGGAATCCAGTTGGATCCCTCCAACCTGTTTCCCTGCATCCATAGACGTTAGCACAATACCAATTCCACTTCGAGGTGGAATATCGCGGTATATGGGTTTTATAAAAATAATCCGCTTACTAACGGTGCAATAGGGTCTCATCCGCTATACGAGGCGGGAAATCAATCAATCCAATATATACATATGCCAATATGTATATATTGCTATATATAGACATATATCCTACTATATCTAATATCACATCCAATAGCAATCAAATAAATAACTGAAAATTCCACTTTTCAATTCTTGAGTGAGAAGATCTCACCTTGATTTTAATTCTGATTCCAGCGTTTATTTCGAATAAAATTAAACGGGCGTTTAATTTTACCCAAAAATTTCACTGACTCCAAACGACTCCAATCCAGTTGCATCGCGTAGTATTTGCAAATACGATTCCAACGCACTTCGTTTCGTAACTTTCCGACCTCGCAGCAAAAAGATATGATTTTTCAAAGTTATACGAATTTGAATATAATTAATTTACATTTAATATTACATTTCCTAACCTAAGCAAATCCTGGCCGTGCATTTCAAATGATAGGATTGTGGCCGTGACCCTCTTCTCCCTCCATCACGCGAAACTCCCCAGGTTTTGAAACCGTGTTCGAACCCATCATCACTCCCTAGGGCTAAATGTCGCAGCGACCACAGTCGATGAGATATCGATCAGGGACTTCCACCACCACCGCCTACGCGAACTCCACCTCCGCCCCAGTTGCCGCCGAGCTCGGTGGTCCCCACCCCTCACAAAACGCGCACGACCTTTAGCCATTTATGGCCCAAAACTCCCTCTCCTTCGCACCAATCTTGATCTCCACCGTTGGATGCCTCGGCCTCGCTACCCTCTTCGATTCTCTAGTTGAGATCGTTGCCTAGAAACGCGCGGATGAGGAGATAATCGAGGGGAAGTGAGAATGTTTTCTGGCCTTAGAAATAGAGAGTGGCGGCCGGCCATTTAAATTAGGGTTTAGGGTTTTTATTTTTCTTTTTTAAAATTGTGAAAATGGGCCTATTTATAGAAGTTTGAACGAACACTATTCATCCAGAATTTCCAAACTCCGATTTATGCGCGGTCACTATCGTTTCTGGGGTTTATCCCACGTTCCGGACACAATGGAATAGGTTTCGAAAGCTAATTCGATCGTCTGCGCAAGATATGGAATTAAACGATCAATTTAAATTAAACTGAATTAAATCGATTTCGAGGCGTTTCGAGCTGCCCCGGTCAAACGACAACTCCGATTGATACGAAAATTGAAATCCGATAATAACTAACTATTACGGATCCAATGGAACTGGTTTCGTTCAATTCTGAGACTGTTCGAAAATTGGATATTTTACAGTCGATAATTAAATATTAAAATATTCAATTTTCACAGATTAACTTCAAATTCAATTTTAAAAGTTCTATAACCTTTCTATAACTCCAGTATGATTAAATAAAATTTCCCAAATCGTTTTCAATCATATTAACTCGATTTTTAATTATCTCTGGAATTTCAATCATTAAATTATCGATTTAATTGACCAAATTAAATCCAATATCCTTTAAATAAATTATTCGACTTATTAAATTCATTTATTAATATTTAAAATCAATTAAATATTCGAATTTTAATTATCAAAAATTCTGGGTCGTTACAAACTTCCCCCCTTAAAAGAATTTCGTCCTCGAAATTACCAAGTAAGGAAAATGGTCCTTAACTCGTCTACTATTTTTCACAATCTAATAGTTTTATCAATTTATCAAAACAAATCTTTCTATTAAAGATTCGTTATCATTCAATCTCGTTTTCCAACTTCAATTATAAGTTTCAAACAACATTGTTTAACTTCTCAATTCAAATTCGAGTTTAAATTCAAATTTTAACTTTCAAAATTTCTCAAAAATTTTCTAACACTCGAAATTTTCGAAAAATTTCGCCAGCGTCTCCTTTGCGCGGCTAATACGGTACGACTACAAAACGTCCCTACGGACTCTCAGATTTCAAAAAGAAAAAGAAAAAGCCAAGCGGCTAGAGAAATAAGTCATCAAATCTCATATTCAAATTTAAATACATACCTTTTTTCGAGCAATTCAAATTTATCTTTGAAAGTAAAATCCCAATTCCTTTATAACACCTGTATATCTACTAGCCATAATATCTAGTTACAACATTCAAACCATTTTGCAAATTCTATTACAAAATTTTCAATATAAACTACTTATACATTTCTAATTCGCTATTGAAGTTACATATCAAATTTCTTTCAATCTTACATTTCAATTTCTTATTTGAATTCAATTTACAATTTCAATTCAATTTGGATTCAGTTTACTTTTGAATATTGAATTTATCATCAGCTATCTTTTATTCAACTGCACTATTTTAGATTAGTTTCATTTACTAATCCATCATCACTTTATTCAAATTTGCTTTCAACATTCAGTTTCAATTTTATTCACTTACAATTGTGAATTCTATTCATTTGAAATTTATTTCTTCTTACTTGAATTTATTTGCAATTCCGAACTATTCTTTTATTTAGTTCACAATTCAAGTCTCAATTTATCTAATTCAACTTCCATTTCATGAATTTATTAATTATCCAAGTAGTTTATTCGGATTCAATCCATTTCAGTTTTCTCAGGTTTGGATTTTATTCCACTTGATTCAAGTCTCATTTCATTTTTTCAATTTCAATTCATTGCTTACAACTTCAAAATGAATCTCAACTTCCAATTTCAGTTTCATTTAATTGATTCACCTGTACTTACAATTTCAAATTGATTCATTCATTCACAATTTTATTTTCATAATTCATTACTCAATTCCAGAGTCTTTTCAACCTTTTCAAAACCATTTTTGAAAACAATTCAAATCATCCTTTGAATTTCCAAAACAAAACCCAAATTTTCCAAACTCTTCCATTTAAAACAATTTAGCAGCAATTCCTCTTTTGGAAACCCGAAAATGAACATCAGTGATGCTGCAGTCATTACCGAAGTTATTTTCCAGCGACCGAAAAGAGTTTAGAGCTTTTCATTCCTTCAAAATACTTTTCAAAACCTTCGAAATTCATTTTCAAATCAAAAAGAAATTAAACTTTCCAAATCTCCAAAATTCTCAAATTCTTTTCAAAACATTTTCAAAAACTTCTCTGGAATTCCGTTTCAAATTACAATTCACATTTATAATTTACATTCTTAAATTTCATTCATATGTGAATTTTATTTCTTAACTTTGGAGTTATGGTTTCAATTTCATATATAATTTTTCACATATATATATCAATGATGATAATTAACATCATCACTCCCTAAAAACCATGCATCCATATCATAATAATTTACAGAAAATCATTTCTTTTATATACAAAAATAGTTTTGGGTAAAATTATGTCATTTACCCTATTTAAACAATACTGTGCCGAATTGTTCTATACAAGTGTTTAGAGATCCCTATCGATAGAGTTGTACGGACAATACCGACCAGAATCCATATACCACTCAATAAACCAATCATCACAATATAAAACAATTTTATATTAACTAACAAATACGCGCTCGTATCTATTATTACACTCAACTCATTCTAGAGTACTACTGACTCTATCTCTAATGAGTAACACCCAACAGAGCAGGGTTGTCGCTTAACCATATGCTCCGATACCACGCTGTCACGTACGGGAATTTTCGACTTTCGAAAATTCGACATCGATACTCACTTTATCGACTACCGAGCAATCGAGTGCCGGAAACTCCAATAGTGAGGGTTTTAAGAAAAAGAAAAAGTAGAAGAAGAAGAAGATAGAAGAAAAAGAGAAGAAAGAAAGAAGAAGAACAACAGAACAACATCAGAATCTTACACATCGCAGCGGAACGATATATAATAGATAAACACTAGTCTTTTAAAACAAAGAACTATATCAGTTTATACATACATCAATCAGAGTCAATATACAACTCAATACAACACAACACATCAATGGACAGTTATATAAACTTGTCCTCATACAGAATACACAGCGGAATAAATACTATCAGATACAAATACTACGTCTCGTCATCCAGCTTATCTCCAAGCTCCAGAATATCCAGAATATCCTGATAATATAACTCTAGGCTGCCCGTGTGGAAATTGGTGGGCACCCAGAGTTTAGAAGGGAACAATAAACTCCGAGTCAGTCATGGTGACTGGTGTGAGATCGTAAAACAGTTATTTTTTTAAAATAAACAACATGAAGATTTTAAAGTAAATTTCGCAATGCTTTTGGAAAATGAAACTACCATAAGACCTCCCACCACACACACAATGCAAACGCAGACTTGGAGGAGATTTCTTCTTATGATAGTCAAAGATGCTTTCTACGCAAAATCAAATCATTTTGGATATTATTATTAGTGCATAGTGGAAAACATTTCGAAAGTAGAATATAAATCTTAGCCAGCATAGGTACCATTATATTATGCCTGCTATAGCTGCCTCCTGAGGAGACAGGTTATACAATTGAAATCGTAAAGGCTCATATTGTTTCTTTGGATTTCCAACAAATGGTCAGGCTAAGGAACTTCCCTTTTCCACGATGGGTACGTCCCTGGAATAGACGACCCGAGAACCTAACCGGATCTCTGCCAACACAAGGCCGGGTTACCTCTGCAAAAATAGGTAACTACTGACACGCGTATGCCATCCCCCGATCGTCACCGATCTTCCCGAGGATCCCCGATTCGCAACAACCACAAAGTAATAAATTTGCAGCAACCACAGAGGTTAAGTATCTGGGCTTCATACCATGATACCACCTTTATCCAGAAGGAATGACATACACTAAGGGGCGCTACTCCCTAGAACCTTGCCGCATCCTTCATGTTTCGACCATTTCCGGGGTGTGAGGCTTGATGAAGTCTCGTCCACAAAGCTACGCTTTCTACAAAGCCCTCCTTCGGGTCAAACAAAAATGATCAACCTATGATCACAAAGATATAAGATCAAACAAATAATCATATCGCAAATGATCAAACACTGATCATTTCACAGCAACACTCAGTATGCCACGTTACCAAATTGGGATATATCGCTGATAAATTTCAACTACATAACCTCTGAGCTCGTACGTCTCAGAGAAGGGTGTTAAGCTAAGAGAATAAATTCTCCGCCACCAACAGAAATGTATTTGAAAGAAATCAGCTTTATATCTCAAATTGTAACGTCAGACACACAATCCATACAAGTCTGTTCCGGGATCGAACAGAACCGAAGGCACTTCTCACGAAGCCCTTGCATATCCGGATAAATTTCTAATCACGTCCGGACTTCCCGTCACTAAGGGTGATAAAACCTCTAAACCGGAGATCAGCCGATGTAGAGTAACTCGACGGTAATCCTTCCGTTTTCAAAAATATACGGTCTTCAACACCGGTCTTCAAATGCAATTCATAACGACGTATCACATATTCGGAATGGGTTATACGACCCCATGGTCCTTTCCCGGCTAACCCGAATAGTGAGCGCTTATTCAAAAATAAGTGTGGCATTCAAATTCATCCAATTCACAACAAATATCCATTCAAGGTAATTATTGATAGTCGGTTATTTAACTATCAATAAAGATGCGCAACATCATCAGATTCCAAATAATTTTCCAAATTATTTCATCTTCAAAAATATCTTTACTAGATATAAAATTTCCACACTTCAAAAATAAATCAATATTTATTTTTAAACAGATTCCCTTTCTTTTATAAATTCCATAGTGAATTTATATTTCAAAAATATCTACTGATATACGATTTTCAAATCGATTTCAATATTCAATTTCAATTTATCTTCACAAGGATAAATTCTCAAAACGTTCATTTCATATTGGAAAAGCATTTTCATACTTATTTAATAATAAGTAATTCACAAATCATTTATTTTCAACATTTGAAAATATTCAATATACTTAAATCAAATTTAAGTATAAATTCATTTCTTTAAGGAAACCATTTACTATAACAACATTTATTTGAGTCAAAACGAATGTTACGTAAAACATCGTTACGACAACTCAAAATCACTAGTATAGGGATTCGAAATTTAGATAGATATATAAATCCCAATACTATATAAAACATTTCCTTTCGGAAATCATTTACTATAACAACAGTGTTATAGTCCACCATTTCCTTATTTCTCGAAAACGCCCATTTCAACAATGAATGTTGAAATCTATGATTTCGATATTCGACACATTTTAAAACATCGTTACAACAATTAACTTCATTTTAAATATCACTTTCCTTAAGAATATATTCACTGTCCAAAATCGTGAATATAATTCACTTAACCAAATTTCAATATTTTCTACACATTTATTTCAAGAATTATCCACTGTCTAAAATCGTGGATAAAATTCCCTTAATAATCTCTATATTTAAAATCAATCAAATTTGATTTTTTTTCGAATTTATAAAAACAACGTTTATAAATTCTATTCCCATTTTATAACAACTTCGATTTATACATCTTCTTTAATGACCCATTCAATTTATAAGTTAATATAACTTATAATTCATTTATTTTAAAAGAAATCGTTCTTTTAAACTTCACAAAATTTAAAACTTTCAGATTTCATTAACTTATGAAATCCCACTTACACTTCATTTTAACACTTATAGACACTTGTCTTATAATCCCAATATTTCAAATTTATAAATATCCATCTTTGTACATCTTTTAAATAAACCGTTTATAATACTAGAAATCCCAATTTAAACCATTTCATAAATTTCTTAACTTTTATTTCAAAAATCACACTTTGATTTTATTTCACAAAAATCTTAACTTTTATAACTTTAAAATTTTAGACATTTATTTATTTGAAATAAATCAATTCAAAAATTCAATAAAACATCTACTTTCAAAAAATCACTTTAAAAACCTTTTAAAGTAAAAGATGTTATTTTTAAACTTCAAAACTTGAATCCGATGATGCAACAACATCAATTAGTCAATCATAACATTCAATATCATATATCAATATGATAACAGCACATACATCAATATCTGTAAATAAATAACTACTGGTGAGGAATCCAGTTGGATCCCTCCAACCTGTTTCCCTGCATCCACAGACGTTAGCACAATACCAATTCCACTTCGAGGTGGAATATCGCGGTATATGGGTTTTATAAAAATAATCCGCTTACTAACGGCGCAATAGGGTCTCATCCGCTATACGAGGCGGGAAATCAATCAATCCAATATATACATATGCCAATATGTATATATTGCTATATATAGATATATATCCTACTATATCTAATATCACATCCAATAGCAATCAAATAAATAACTGAAAATTCCACTTTTCAATTCTTGAGTGAGAAGATCTCACCTTGATTTTAATTCTGATTCCAGCGTTTATTTCGAATAAAATTAAACGGGCGTTTAATTTTACCCAAAAATTTCACTGACTCCAAACGACTCCAATCCAGTTGCATCGCGTAGTATTTGCAAATACGATTCCAACGCACTTCGTTTCGTAACTTTCCGACCTCGCAGCAAAAAGATATGATTTTTCAAAGTTATACGAATTTGAATATAATTAATTTACATTTAATATTACATTTCCTAACCTAAGCAAATCCTGGCCGTGCATTTCAAATGATAGGATCGTGGCCGTGACCCTCTTCTCCCTCCATCACGCGAAACTCCCCAGGTTTTGAAACCGTGTTCGAACCCATCATCACTCCCTAGGGCTAAATGTCGCAGCCACCACAATCGATGAGATGTCGATCAGGGACTACCACCATCGCCTACGCGAACTCCACCTCCGCCCCAGTTGCCGCCGAGCTCGGTGGTCCCCACCCCTCACAAAACGCGCGCGACCTGTAGCCATTTATGGCCCAAAACTCCCTCTCCTTCGCACCAATCTTGATCTCCACCGTTGGATGCCTCGGCCTCGCTACCCTCTTCGATTCTCTAGTTGAGATCGTTGCCTAGAAACGCGCGGATGAGGAGATAATCGAGGGGAAGTGAGAATTTTTTCTGGCCTTAGAAATAGAGAGTGGCGGCCGGCCATTTAAATTAGGGTTTAGGGTTTTTATTTTTCTTTTTTAAAATTGTGAAAATGGGCCTATTTATAGAAGTTTGAACGAACACTATTCATCCAGAATTTCCAAACTCCGATTTACGCGCGGTCACTATCGTTTCTGGGGTTTATCCCACGTTCCGGACACAATGGAACAGGTTTCGAAAGCTAATTCGATCGTCTGCGCAAGATATGGAATTAAACGATCAATTTAAATTAAACTGAATTAAATCGATTTCGAGGCGTTTCGAGCTGCCCCGGTCAAACGACAACTCCGATTGATACGAAAATTGAAATCCGATAATAACTAACTATTACGGATCCAATGGAACTGGTTTCGTTCAATTCTGAGACTGTTCGAAAATTGGATATTTTATAGTCGATAATTAAATATTAAAATATTCAATTTTCACAGATTAACTTCAAATTCAATTTTAAAAGTTCTATAACCTTTCTATAACTCCAGTATGATTAAATAAAATTTCCCAAATCGTTTTCAATCATATTAACTCGATTTTTAATTATCTCTGGAATTTCAATCATTAAATTATCGATTTAATTGACCAAATTAAATCCAATATCCTTTAAATAAATTATTCGACTTATTAAATTCATTTATTAATATTTAAAATCAATTAAATATTCGAATTTTAATTATCAAAAATTCTGGGTCGTTACAAACCCGTGGTTATTTTATATATTTTTCTGGAAGTTTTAAGTATTTTGAAAATGTAAATTTTGATATTCCGATTTAAATTTGGTTTTTAAAATGATTTAATAAAGTGAAAAATGATTTTCTATTTATTAAAAATGTTAAATAAATGAATGGAAATTTGTGATTTGAAATATAACCTAATTTGGAAATTTGTGATTTGGTTTAAAATGGAATTTTAAGTAAAAAAAAATAAAAATGGAAATTAAGTCTTATTTATGAAATAGAAATTTAAATATAAGTGTTAAGTAAATGTAGAAATGGGAAAATTGTACACTTGAATTTAATAAGTGAATTATTGAAAAGAAATTGATAATTATTGAAAAATTTACTTGATAAAAATCATAAGATTAAAGGGTATTTAAAATGACCATTTTGAAGTGGGAAAATTTGATTTTTATACGTTAAAAATGATTTGAATTGAAGTTTATTTGTTGCTGAAATTTTATTGAAGAATCTGGAAATTCTTTTACTAGCACTTCAGAAATGCTATCGTTTCTGAATAATAACTAAAATCTGAACTAAAAGGCTAAAATTGACTAAGGGCTTTTACAGCAGTTTTGTGAATATTGTAGTTGCAGAATTGAACTAACTTGAAATTTAAACCTGAACTATTACAGCAGTTTTGTAAATGCTGTCTTTGCTGAATTAAACTATTTTTCAACTAAAACTGAACTATTACAGCAGTTTTTAAATGCTGTCTTTGCTGAATTGAATTGTTTCAAATGTAACTTACCGTAGCATTCTCTAAGTGCTGCGAAAGCTGAAATTTAAATTGTTTGAAGTATTTAAGTGAATAAATGAGCTCAGAAAAGGCTAAATTTTTGGGAATTGAATATTTGATTTGTAAGTATAATGACTTCATATTTAAATGGTGTAAATGAATTATTTTGATTTGAATATAAACCACTTTGAAATTTATGAGTTAATACAATGTTTGAAATTGGTATAATTGAATGAATGAACTTAAAGTGTTATAACTTTGGTAATGAATATTAATTTAGAAGTATTATGATTTTTCTAAGTATTATGAGGTCCTAATGACAATACTTCAAGTGTTATGATTTCCAAGTATTTTGGTTTCAGAATTGTTATGACTTTGAAAGTACTATGGTTTGGAAATGAAATTAATTGGAATTGTATTTAATTAAGAATTGTCTTTAAATATATATTAATTTGAAACTTGTTGAAATTGAAGATTCAAGGATATGACTTTATAAGGTGGTTTGGTTTAATATGATTTAAAAGAATATTTCAAGTTAAATAAATTGAAAGAAATATATTGATTTAGTTTGGAATTTAAATGATATATTATTGCTTTGATTTTTGAAATGGAAATGATATATTATTGAACTGGTTTTGAAATGGAAATGGTATATTGTTGAATTGGTTTTGAAATGGATATGTTTTGGGTTTGAAAGTATGTATTATTTTGAAATAAATGATATGATTTTGAAATGGTTTAAAGGATGTATTTTGATTTGAAACATAAACTATTTTGAAATTTATAACCACAGGTTATAATAACGATTGGTTGTTAAAGAGACCGGGATCGGATATGGACATACTCTCTGTCGATACCGAAAACCACTTTAACAACTGTGTACGCGGTGGAGATTCCAGAATGAAGTAGGATGGTGGCGACGATCCTAAAGGTATATGCGTGGACCCAACTCCCGTTAGTTGGCATAAGGTGGCTAAAACAGGAGCGACGCCGGGCCAATGAGGTAGCTCCTCTGATCGGACGCATTTCTTCGATACCATACTATTACTTCGTGATTGTTTGGGTGCACCTTTGATTTTGGGAGTGTGTTCCGAGGTGGGCGGTAGTGGCTGCTATGCGTCACCACCAGTCCGTATAGCAATTGGTATATCTACCCTAGCATTGCCTAGTTGTGCCGTGTCACCTACCATAGCAAGCTTTACTACGAGTTTCTATTTGTGTCGTACCTATGGAGTATCTTCTCATAGTCTCCCGATCAGGAGATATGCAGGTATTGTATAGACTACTGGCATTATTACGTGTTAAGGGGATATGGGTAACTTCTTAATGCTATTTTAAAGTAAGTTTATTTTACTATTAGACATTATTATAATAGCGAATATTACTACATAGTAGATAGTTTAACGGATCCTTGAAGAATGGGCGATTCCAAGCATTCTTTAAGTTACTTGTACCTTTATTACAGTTCACTTGAGTTGGTTTACATTGTATAAGTATGTATGTCCTAACTCGAGTGTTTTGTGTTTTGCTTTATGCTTGGGTCAGACTGAGTAATACAGCATTAGAGACTCTCCTTTGGAGCTGGAGTTTTTCTTTGAAGATCCAGATATCTATTCATTTTGTTATCCAGTTGATTCCAGTTGTATTCTGAGTTGTACCTGATTATCATACTGTTACTCCTGTTGTATCTTGGTATTTCTATTGTATCTTAATTAACTCTGATGTATTTATATAGTAGCTTCATGAACTACTATTTCTTTGTTTCTGCTGCATTATATTACTCTATGTCTGTGATCTGTGATTATTTATTTACTGTATATGATGAGTTTGCCAAATTTTTATTTACAACGGGTACTTTGAGCAATTCAAGTCTGACATGTGCGGATGCGAATGGTTGAAAATATTGGGTCGTTACAGCTAAGGACCACAGGTGAGTGTTTTGTAATTATTTTAGATTTTTAAGTAATTTAGAATAATAGGGTTCTCAATAGTTGTAGTTTTTCTGCAATTTTGAAATAGTTTTTATACAAGTTATTTATAGTTAAATTTTAAGTAAATTTCAGAAGTTCTTTTCGGTCTATTTTATTCAGCTATTTTTATTCAGCTATTTTATTCAGTTATTTTCAGTTATTTACATCCGTTTTACGTTAGAATTTACCCTGTAAATGTTAGTTTCTTTTTATTCCTTTTTACGCAAATAAAATATTAAAAAGAGAAGAATCCGCTAATATGGACTAAAATATAAGAACACTAAATTTACAGAAAATAGATGTAAAATAAGAAGAACTGAAATAAAAAGAAGATAGACTAAAATAGGCAAATTTGAGATATTTGCAAGCATAATTATAATAAGTGATTATAACTAAAAAGAGAAAATAGAAGAATAACAGAAGAGGCTTATTTTATAACTTAGATCTAGATTAAGTCAATAAGCAAAAGAACAGTTATATCACATAGTTTATAATTAGAAAAGGAAGAGATAACAGAAAAGGCTTATTTTAAAACTTAGATTAAGTTAATAAGCAAATATAGCAGAAATAACAGAAGAGACTTATTTTAAAACTTACGCTAAGTTAATAAGCAAACATAGAAGAAGGGCCCATACCTATAGCATTCCCTTTCAGTCAGGAACTGATGGTCTCACAACAGATTTGGTGAGGCTGGGACACGCTTATGCTAATTAGGGTAAATAAGTGGCCAATAGATAGAGGCTCAAATATGAGGATTTGGGCAAGGGGTGCAAACTAGAATTTTGTTTGTTAGGACCAGTACCGGCAGCATTCCCTTTCAGGTCTAGGACTGATGGTCTCACAACACTTAGGTGAGGCTGGGCAGCATCCCTTTCAGACTAGGACTGATGGTCTCACAACAGATTAGGTGAGGCTGGGCACGCTTATGCTGATTTGGGTAAATAAGAGGTCACAAGAGGGGGAGACAGTTAGCATGTACCGGCGATGACTGAGCATGCAACATTGATTAGGGTAAATAATTCCCTACTACGTCCCAAGCGCTAAACATGTGTCTTTTGCTGTGGGACCAACAAGATTGGACCAGCTCACAATGGCACAACGGAGATAGAAGGTCGATCAACGGGTAAAATTAGGATTTCAGCCTAATTAAAATAGGATTAGGATTTCAGCCTAATCACGTCAGTTTAAGACAAGTGCAAACAATCCAAACAGTTAAGCAATCAAAGCAAACAGCCTAATAGAATTAGAAACAGTATTTTATCCTAGTTTTATCTTTACTTTATTTCCTTTTAAACTAGAACTATTGCTTAGTCTATTATCTTTATTTTGCTTAGAAATGCTAGTAATTACTTTCACTCACTAGACTTATTATCTGACCCACTCCTCTATTTCCCCTTTCCCCCCCATAGGCCAGTAGAGGCAAGGATAATAGATTCGGATTTTTTGAAGATACGTTCCCATAGTTCTTTATGTATTCTTCTTCTTTTCATTTTCCATTTCATTTGGCTTTTGGTATACTGCTACTTATGAGAGGGATGATTATTATTTCTGTACTCTGATTTTATGAGATTAAGAAGTATTTTTCATGAGACATGAGTATTTGATATTTTTAAGACATGCGATGTTTTTCAGACTTATTAAAAAAGTTTAATTTTGAATAATGATTTACTATTTAAATGTTTCCGTTGTTTTTACTTATTTGTCTTATGAATCTTAGTCTCTGTAATGTTTTAGCTATACCTATAACGCACCATATCCTTTACTGTGCCTTTTTGGGTATACTAAGGGGTGTGGGGTGTTTCAATTGTGGTACTACAAAATGTTCTGATTTAGTGATGATATGCATGTTAAATTGGGGGGCTGTGTAATTAGGCGGCTCGGAGGTTGGTTTGTTTTTAGAATGGTGACATTTGTTTCCATGGTAATATTGGAGTTTGTTTAGAGTTTGAGGTTCTAGGTGGGGCTCGGATGACATTTATGGAATATCATATCAAGGTGGAGATTGTTAGATTTGGTGATACAATATTCCATACTTAAGTAGATTTTAAAGATATTTGAGTCTAATTGGAATTGTGACTCAAATATGTTGCCTCTTTTATAAATTTGGAATGATTTACTGTCCATTTATTGCATTGAAGAAGGCAATGAATTATCCACATCGGAAAGATTTATGAAAGTATTCAATAGCTTCTCAAAGAAGATATTTTGTCAAGACTATCATAAATAGACATGTACATGGTTTATTAGATGTGTGTAGTGAACAAGGTTTTGTTTTAGGGTTTTGAGATATCTTCTCATATTTCAAGCTTTTTCCTGTTTTGGTGAATTAATAAATGTTTTGTTTAGAGGAATTTGTGTGTCAAAATTTTCTTCTTCACTTCTTATCTCTTCTAAAATTTAATTATGTAGGGATCCTAAGAAAATCCTAAGAGCTGTTGGTTTAGTTTTAACTAGATTTGATGCATGCAAATTGCATGTCAATAAGCTGAAATAGGCAACTTTGATTGCATAAGCAATGATCTTGCAATAAGTTGCAGACACATAATAAATGATTATGCTAGGCCATTTTTAGTGTGAACATGAGCTATTAGACGTTTAACTTCAATTCACAATGACAAGCAATAGTCATCAAAACTTAATAGTAAACTCTCCTGCTTTATCTAATCGAACCGATTTAATTTGATAATTAGGAAAGTATGCTCTCAGTTTGAGTACTTGAGCAAGCAATTTACTAAATGCCATATTTATTTTAGAAAACAAACGTACATGTAAACAACAAGTTGACACATCAATTAATAACATAAATATTTATATGGCCCACATTCAAGGTAGATTGAACAACATATATCACCTAGAATTCTCTGTAGAAACGATGGATATTCAAAATTGATTTTACTGAAGGTCATGTGATTAATTTTCTTTATGCACTTTATGCACATAATTGATCACTTGGTAAACTAAATTTAGTTTAATAAATCATGTCCATTTGAGTTTTTAGTGAGTTTATGCATCATGGCTGACCCAGATTTACCTAAGAGATCATGCCAAAGAATTAGTATCTTTGTATTTATGAGATTCTAGCTCATGTTTATTGATTGTGACTCAACTATGGCAATTTTCATAAAATATAACCCAGTTAAAACTTTACCAAATTTTTGTAAAATAAGCTTCTAACTTTTAATCCTAGAAATAACAAAAAGCTATTCTTTTATGTTTTGATTTATATTTTCAATATGGTAACCATTCAATCTTATATCCTTAACTTAGCATATTTCTTTTAAATTTCTTGAGCATAATGCATTTTTAATGAATATATGTGTATCTTTTGGCAATATTATACTTTCAATTATATAGCCGATCTAGCAATTATGGAAACTTTAGTTGAAATATTTCATATGATTTTGAAAAAAAACTCCTGGGTTTTCAAATTTGTACGAGTAGTTGCACTATTTAATAGGCACATATCTTTGCTCATATGTTGGTCATCCTTACTTAAAGTATTTGGAAAGCAACATTAATAGTTTATTATGAAAATGGATCATGATAAAAGCAATATATAAATGATAAACTTATGACAGTGAGTATTGAAACAAACGAATACTTTACACACACATATAAAACATTCCGCTGTAGTACATTATTTTGACAAGCTCAAAAAAATTCAAAACAAACTTTCTGATAATTCTACTGAATCAGTTTTCTCATACATTCATCCACTATAAAAAGATCATTATCACAAATAATATTCCCATCGTCAACTTTGAAGAAATCATCTAACTTTAAGTTGGTGTTTCCAGACAATCCTTTAATGCTATTTGTCTTAATTATCTTAAAAAGTTGATATTCCTTAAGAGTTTTCTTTGACGAATGACATGGGTGACCACATCTATCACAAAAATTATCATATTTCTTTTTATCTTCTAAAGCTGAATCATTATTCTTTTCAGGCTCATTTGTCCTTTGTTGCGTTCTAAAGTTGGTAGCATTGTTACCTCTAAAACAACCATAACTGCCTTTGCTAGAATCATATCCACCTCCACGACCATGTTCTCTACTTCGACCTCTTCCTAAGTGGACAAAATTAGCATTAAATTTTGGTAATGCAACTTAACCAGTTGACTCGGTGGAATTTTTCGTAACAAGCTATTTATTATTTTTCTCAAAAATAAATAAACATTTAGTGAGTTCATAATACTTTCTAAAATGATGCTACCAACATTAGTCTTATAGGAGTATGTTCTAGGCATGGAGCATTAGAAATGTCTTTTCAAGCATTTGTGCATCATCTACCTTTTCTCCACAATTTTAGCTTAAAAGTGATTCTAAATAAGAGGAATTATATTCCCTTAGAATTTAAGTCTTAAAACCTCATGTTCAACTTCGTTACCTAGTGTTTGAATGTATGACCGTCTTTTAGCAGTCATAATGCTCTTTTAGGAGTTCCATAAGTGGAAAGATTCTTCTTCGATTAAATATTCCATTATAGGCATTGAGATTGTAAGTGGGTCACCGCATCCATTATCCATGACAACTAGTTATCTCTAAATATATCAAAAACTTTATATTTAAGCTTAGCGACGTTGGCAATATTTTAAACAGTAAAAAACATGCATAAACATCCAATAAATAATCATTATTACATATAAGCAGCATATAATTTCTTCAAGAAATAATGTTATTGTCGTAAAATTCTCTCTAGGAAATTTAGAAAATTTCCATTTACAAACTAAAATAACAGAACTTGTACAATCTGATTGATTATAATATCAACCTCTAACTACATATATGGAAGTGTAGTTTAAAAGTAAATTAAATGTAGATTAAATTTATGTGAAATATTATATAAAAGTTCAAAAAAATGTTGGTGCATATTAATAAACAAGAATTCTCAGTAATCCTGACAGTAATTCTCAACATAAAAATCCCCACCAGTTAAAATCCCCAACGAAGATTCATTGAAGTTGTTTCTCGTAGGTCATGGAGGCAAGGTGAAAAAGTTACCGTGGTTCCAAAAACTAACGTAGCTCTATAAATAGAAACATGGTAAGGATCCAGGTTTTTCGCTTCTGAGATAAAGACTCCAAAGGAGTGGAGTGAAATCATGGCAGAATTGGAAGTGTCAAGTTATGCTCTGATCTCATATTCAACCCATATATATTTAATAATATGTGATGTGCCAAAAGTACTAGTCAAAACATTGAAATTGTAAGAAAAAAATGGAAAAATACCATCGCTTTATATGCTATGGGTCCAAACTCTATTATCATTATTTCAAAAAAAATATTTTAAGATTTTGGAAGCCAATTGGCGAATTTCTATTCTTCTCAAAGGATAATGCTTTTATTTGATTAAATTTGATAAAAAGAGGTTTATAGAAAGGTATTGGCCAATAGACCATATTTCTATGATAACAGAATAATTGTTACAAAAATATGGAAACCAAACATGAAACTATCATGTGAATTACTTCAAACGATCCCAATATGAGTACATTTTCCTACTCATGATATTGACTTCTGGACTAAAGAGGCAATTAGCGAAATTGCTTCTATTATTGGGAACTGATGCAGCGCGAAATCAAAGTCAGTGACTTACCTTAGGTCGCGCGAGTGATAACCTTAGGTCGCGGCAAGGAGGCCCAAATCACGCCCCTAGGTCGCTCCACGACCTTGTTGGATCTAGATCCACATCACTGGCTCCCACTCTATTCCAAAGTCGTAAACTCCAAAACCATAGGTCGCGACTATTCATCTCGCAAGCGACCTACCACCTACCGAGTTAAAACACTAAGTCGCGAGACAACTAAGCCTAAGTCGCGAAGCTCCATCATCCATGACCTAAACCTAAGTCGCCACCGCGACTTAAACCCTTTCCCCGACCTAATACGATCCACGACCTATCCCTAAGTCGCGAACAATCACCATGACCTAATCTCCCAATGCCTGAATCGGTCTACGACCTAACCACAACACCCAACGACCTAAGTCACCTAGCGCTACGACCAACTGCTCTCCGACCTAAGCCTATGCCGCTGGATCCACGTCGCATGCTCCAACTAACCCTAAATCGTTTCCAGATAAATCACGAGCGACCTTGTTAAGTCGCGGCATTACAGTAGGTCGCGAACAAACGTGCTCCCTTAAGTCGTTGAATTTCTTATGTCATGAAGATATGCTAGCTCGCTGCCTTTTTCCAGTTGAGTCGTGAAGAGATAAGTCGCGAACGACCTACAATTAAGTCGTTCATTTTCCTTAAGTCGCGAGAAAACCTTATGCCGCTGCCGAACTATCTTTAAGTCATTTGTAGTTTCGTTTGTTAAGTCGTGTACTATTGTATAGGTCGTTATTTGCTTATGTCGTTAGGAAATTGTATCTGTTATGTGTTGTAAATATTCTAAGTGTTAGGTCGTTCACGACCTATGAGTTGTGTTGTAAGTGTTGTGTTGTAAGCCTATAAATAGGCCAAGTGGATCATTTGTAATGGTTGTTGATTTTGAATAAAATTTCCTTTGTTAGCTTTGTGCTTTCAATTAAAATCGGTAGTTGAGTGTATCTCCTATCTCCACCTTCGACATTCGAGTGCGCTTGAATCTTCGATCGTTGAAGCCAATTCGCGGAATCAAGTGCGCTTGATCAACGCTCGAAGAATTATAGATCTCTTCTCACAGTATCATGCGCGATCAACGTGTTAGAGATAGCTAGAATTCGGTATCTTCGGATCAACGAATTCGGGCATTTCAGCATTCATCAATCCACCGATTGCTACATTCATCGTATTATCTTGTTTTTGTATTATCCGCTGTGTCATTTGGTATCAGAGCGAGACTTAGCCAATCATAGCTAAGACGAGCCTGTTGGATCAAGGAGAAGTGTTTGTTCAATTTCAGCCGAGCCAAGGAGAAGAGTCAAGGCCGTGCATCACTTTGTTGTTCAAAGCCGAGAGTCAAAGCCGAGAAAAGTGAAGTGTTCAAGTTCAGGTTTGTTCAAGGCCGAGAGTTAAAGTGTTGGAGCTAGAAGCGAGCTTGTTCAAGTTTGTGCGAGATTTTGTTCAAGTCGTGATCTAGGAGACGAACTTATCCAAGTTCGTTGGGCGTCAATTTTGAGATTTGAAGTTTTGGAGTTCAAATTAAGTTGTTTGTTTATTTGGGTGGTCGTGAGATTTCAAACAAGTAGGGAAGTTTGATTCGAGAATTTTTGGATCAAAGTGAAGTTGGTGTTTGGATCTGTTGAAGATTTGATCATGCCTCCGAGATATGTTAACCGTCATCATAGTGTTGCAGATTTGTATGGGAGTTAAGATCCTGAACAGATGGAACAACGTATCGATGAAAGGTTCAATAAGGGTTTCGAGAGAGTGGAGAAAATGAAGTCTGACATGAATCGAAATCAAAGGAGAGTGTCGCCACGTTATGATAGAGAAAGAAGAGAATCATCTTTGTCGATAAATCGAGATCGTGGAGTTCGAGACAATCGTGATTATCAGAATGGAGAAAGAAGAGCTTATCATGGTTACGATCATGAGCCATATTGTGATTATGAAAGATGTCGAGTAGAGGAAAGAAGAAGTAGAGAGGACGTGCATGGTCATAGAAGAGTGAATGTTCAGAATCGACATCGAAGCTCATCTAGGTTTGAAGAAGATAGTTATGGTGATAGTGTTCACGTTCGATATCCAGGTCCAGGGAAAAATCGATATAGGAATGTTGAAGAGAATGGTCATACACGGAAATCAAGGAAGGATATGGAGATTCCAGAATTCCGAGGTGGTCTACAAGTAGAGGATTATTGGATTGGTTATCAACGGTTGAAAAGATTTTTAAACTCAACAACGTGTCTGATGATCGTCAAGTTAAGTTAGTTGCTACCAGATTGAAAGGAAGATCTATGGATTGGTTGCAACAAACTAAATCAACCAGAGAGAGAATGAGGAAATCCAAAGTTGTCACGTGGGATAAGATGAAAAGGATGATGAAGGCAAATTTCTTACCCTACAATTATCAAACTCGTGTGAACCAACAATTGCAGAAATTGAGTCAAGGGAGTCGAGGAAAGGGTGTGGTTACAAACCCCAGCAATCAGAATAAAGGCGTTAATTGCAGTATAAATGTTTCTAAGAAAGTCAACAAACCAGTTGTACATGGAATCACTAAAACAAAGGTTGATGATCGAATTAAGCGCTATCATTATCAGGAGTCTGGCCATAGAAGTATTAAATGTATGGAGCACAAGATGAAAGCCTTAGTTGTAGAAGAATGTGAAAACGAGGATGTGGATGATTCTACTAAAAGCAAACCAGAAGAGGAAGAGGAACCGACTAGTCCATTATATTTCAGCAAAAGTATTGAAGAAGCAGAAGGTAGTGCTGAATCATTGGTTAGGTATGAGGCAAGTAAAGAGCTTAAAACTCCTGAGGAGGTTAAACCAATGTTAGAAGAGTTTGAAGAGGTCGGTCCTACAGAATCGTTCGAAGAATTACAACCAAAATTTGACAACGATGAAGGAGTTTTGTCAGGAGATGAAGGATGTAACTTGTTGAGGAGGACTGCTGAATTTGACTTTTATCAACCACCGAAATTTGATGATGATGAAGAAATTGAGTCAAAGTATGTGGATGTAGAAGTTGATTATTTTTCACCACCAAAGATTGATGTCGATAGTATGGAAGAAGAAAGTGTGTTCGGAGTTGAGGGAAGTTACTTGATGATGGAGGATTCTTGTTTAACACCTGAGCTTATGGACGAGAGGCCGCTAAGTGTTAATTCCATAATCCCCGAGAAGCCCGAACAAAGTAAAAGTGAAACAGAAGGGAAGGCAGAATCAGATAGTTTATTATCTTTGGAAGAGTTTGTCAATAAAATGAAAGCCAGTGATGAATTATCAATGTTGATTGAATATGGGGAAAATTCTGTTTTTGAGACACCTGAAGAGGTTGAAGTATTCAGAGAGTTTGAAGGTGAGATTTCAGAGGAACTGTCTGAAGAAACTAGTCTTGTATTTTTGGAAGAGCCTGTCGAAAAGGTGAAACTTGGTAATGAATTGTTTATATTGACCGGGCAAGGAACGAGTGAAGATCTTGATGTTTTTGAGGAAGTTGGATCAGAATTCGATGAATCTGAAGGTGAATATCCTGAAGAACTACCCGAAGAGTTACCATCACTACAGGACATTCAACCTCACACTGAACTAATACCAGTTGCCATTCTACTACAGGGATCGTATGATCTTCAGAATCTGAAAGAACAGGAAGAGTTGAAAAGACAGGATGAAGAGAATGATTGTCAGTTGGAATTGCCTGATCATGTCCACACTACTGACGTTATCAACGTCAATTACTTGGAATCATTTTATGAAAATAAACATGTTGAAGGAGAAGCGAGTGGGAATTCATTTCAGTCGGGGAAAATTGATGCAACACATCAAGGGAAGATTCTAAATGATGACACACCTGAACGACATAAGGAAAGATGAGAATCTGAGCATGAGTCCTCACACTTTTTCGGTTGTGATTTCCTAAGTCGCTCCATGATTTTAAACTTCCTTATATCGTCTCACATTTTCGACACGTTTTGGTTCTGTATCACGTCTTCCTATTGGCACAAGCAATATGGTATAAGACACTATTCTTATGAAGTTCTGTGCTACATGAATTGGATATGGAACCTAGTGCTTAGTTCATGCCACACTTTTTCATATGTCATCTCCCTCAGATCACTTCCTTATGCCGCCTTCCTAATGCCACGTCTGTTTTACGCAATGCGTTCCTTATGTCGAGCCACATCTTTAAAGTGTCAAGACAAAATCAATCTCAAGAGTGGTTATCACCAGAGCCGCATCAGACCAGATAATGAATGGAAGACAACATCTCGAAGAAGGAAAACGTGTGAATTCGGGACAAATTCTTTTCAACCAGGGGAGGATGATGCAGCGCGAAATCAAAGTCAGCGACTTACCTTAGGTCGCGCGAGTGATAACCTTAGGTCGCGGCAAGGAGGCCCAAATCACGCCCCTAGGTCGCTCCACGACCTTGTTGGATCTGGATCCACATCACCGGCTCCCACTCTATTCCAAAGTCGTGAACTCCAAAACCATAGGTCGCGACTATTCATCTCGCAAGCGACCTACCACCTACCGAGTTAAAACACTAAGTCGCGAGACAACTAAGCCTAAGTTGCGAAGCTCCATCATCCACGACCTAAACCTAAGTCGCCACCGCGACTTAAACCCTTTCCCCGACCTAATACGATCCACGACCTATCCCTAAGTCGCGAACAATCGCCACGACCTAATCTCCCAATGCCTGAATCGGTCTACGACCTAACCACAACACCCAACGACCTAAGTCACCTAGCGCTACGATCAACTGCTCTCCGACCTAAGCCTATGCCGCTGGATCCACGTCGCATGCTCCAACTAACCCTAAATCGTTTCCAGATAAATCGCGAGCGACCTTGTTAAGTCGCGGCATTACAGTAGGTCGCGAACAAACGTGCTCCCTTAAGTCGTTGAATTTCTTATGTCGTGAAGATCTGCTAGCTCGTTGCCTTTTTCCAATTGAGTCGTGAAGAGATAAGTCGCGAACGAGATAAGTCACGAATGACCTACAATTAAGTCGTTCATTTTCCTTAAGTCGCGAGAAAACCTTATGCCGCTGCCGAACTATCTTTAAGTCGTTTGTAGTTTCGTTTGTTAAGTCGTGTACTATTGTATAGGTCGTTATTTGCTTATGTCGTTAGGAAATTGTATCTATTATGTGTTGTAAATATTCTAAGTGTTAGGTCGTTCACGACCTATGAGTTGTGTTGTAAGTGTTGTGTTGTAAGCCTATAAATAGGCCAAGTGGATCATTTGTAATGGTTGTTGATTTTGAATAAAATTTCCTTTGTTAGCTTTGTGCTTTCAATTAAAATCGGTAGTTGAGTGTATCTCCTATCTCCACCTTCGACATTCGAGTGCGCTCGAATCTTCGATTGTTGAAGCCAATTCGCGGAATCAAGTGCGCTTGATCAACGCTCGAAGAATTATAGATCTCTTCTCACGGTATCATGTGCGATCAACGTGTTAGAGATAGCTAGAATTCGGTATCTTCGGATCAACGAATTCGGGCATTTCAGCATTCATCAATCCACCGATTGCTACATTCATCGTATTATCTTGTTTTTGTATTATCCGCTGCGTTAGGAACCCAATCAAACTCGATCAAGTCACAATAGGTGTGATTCGTATCTCTTTCTTTGGAGTTTCGATTGAAATTGAGGCAAGTTTCAATTTTCCAAAGAAAGTTCTGATACTAGATTCTCAAGAAAACATTATTTAGCAAGATGCAATATATGTGGTGCCCTATCACATGCAAAAGCTGCTCATGCGTTGGTCATTCAAAAAGAAGATCAATAACAAAAACCTTGGTGTTTGTACCAAAAATGGGCATAACACTCTTGGGAAGTTTTTTGAAGAGATAAAAGTGAAGAAAGTAAATGTAAAACAGAGATTATCTAACAAAAACTCCAACAAACAGAAATATAAATACGCAGACAAGCAATTTAGAGTGGTTCGGCGTATCGCCTACGTCCACTATGAAGTTTTGATGATTTTATTGATTTTCATTCACTGATTACAAGCGATTACAGCGAATTACAGTTTAGATTTCGAATTCCACAGTAAGGATAAGATGCAAGTCTCGATCCGGCAGAGTCTGGGTGCTTGAGTCTCAAAAGATCCCTCTTTTGTAGGCTCTGGTGTGCTATTTATAGGCGTAGGAGGCTGAGATTTCGCTCAAACTTCGGGAGACTTGGTCTGGCACGTGAGGGGACCCACGCGACCGTTTCTAGAAAGTTTCGCCTCGATCTGCGATCGATACGAATCCATTTCGTATCAATCAAGATGATGTTCAATTGAGCTGAAATTTGGCAGGGACATTCTTCAGTGTGTGTGCAAGCTTCTGTGAAAATTTCATTGAATTTGGATCAGTGGATTACGAGAAATCGTCGATACGAAATGGAATTCCTCGTTGGCTGTTCTATTCGACTCCATGGCTTCGACTCGATCTCCTCGTATCGATAATTGCACGTGTTTCTGAGATGATGTGGCGCACGCACTTTGCTTCGATCAGGTCTTCACTCCGTGTTGACCACTTCGACTCCATAGATCTCGCCTCGTTTGCTTCGATGGATGACACGTCTCCCTAGTTTGTTGACTTGTTGGATACGAACAAGCCTCTGTTCATGAGTACGAACGTGGTCCCATGATGGATACGAAGCATTGAATCTCTGATGGATGCGAAGTTGACGTTAGGTGATCGTTACGAAGTGGACGACTTACTGATGGACTCGAACAAGTCTCTCTGGCCGAAGGCTGATCGATACGAAGCTCATTGATACGTGGACCTGGCCATTCTGATCGATACGAAATCGATGGATACGAAATAAGGATCATTGATGGATACGAAGTCCATCGATACGAACTCGATGGATTCGAAACATGGCTAACTTCATCGGTACGAACCGGTGCTAATCGATGGATACGAAAATGGGACTCATTGATGGATATGTAAACATGCCTTTCCCTTCAACTTGCATCCATTATAACTTGATCATATGAACTCGAATTGACTTGAAACTTGGAACGTTGGCTTCCTTCGCTTTTCTAGTCATGTCTTATTAATTGTAGCTCGATCCGGACTTGGACAAAATTCATCGATATCCATGACGAGCGACATTTGGAATCCAATCAATTCCTTGGTATCCTGGCCTTGCCAAAAGGCGGGATAACATTTCCCCCCAAAGTACGTCTTGTGGAAACATGACGTGCTTTGAAAAGCTGCAGGTTCTCTCTGAACAATTATCATATCTTTCGTTGAAAGTTGTACTCTGCATTGCTGTAATTGACTGCTGTGTGATAATGATTAGCTGACTCTTGTTAACGTTGCACGCTCACGAGTCATTGTTAGTTTTCTTGCATCGAATTTCGTATCGATCCTCTCCTGAACCGATTTGGAATTCGAGTTGAAACAACGCTTGAGGGTTGCTTTTGACTATCCTCTTATATCGATCCTCTCCTGAATCGATGTAAAAGGTTGAAAGGCAGTTTTCTATATCGATGCAGTTTTCATTGATGGATACGAAATGATCGTTCGTATCGATTCGTTTTGATGGATACGAAAACCATGTTCGTATCGATAGACCTGCACTATTGTGAGTCGATGGTTACAAAATGGACACTTCGAATCGATGAAGTCTATCACCTTCAGGTGGCTTCTCTGTGCGCTTCGTACGGATAGTTCACTGTCCCTTTCGTATCGATGGAAACTTCGGGTCTGGTGAATTCGAACAAAGCCTTCGACTCAACCCGTGGATCAACTGGCTATGGCCGGTTATGTGGACTAGGAGACGAATCGACTCGGTTTTACCCTTGGCTCCATATAAATACCTGGGACTTCGCCATTTTTCACTTTTTACTGTTGCCTTTTGCCCCTTGCGATCGATTCAGGAAGAGATAATACTTTCGACTCGATCAAACTCATTCTTCTAGATTCTTCGAATCCCAATTCCAAACTAGGTAAGCAACTGCGAATCTAAAAGATGAAGCCGCCATAGATCCACTCTTTCTTCATCAATCTTCCGCTCTGGCAACTGGTAAAGCCAGATCTGGCTCGAAGCTACGATGGCCATGACGATTTTTTTTGTAGATCGGAGAAGAAAGGGTGGAAAAGGAGATTTCGAATCGATATGGGGGTCATGTTCGAATCGATGAGAGCAATGATATTTTTCCTGGACTTTGCATCGATTCTTGGGACAAACCGGTGGCGATGCAGTTCGAACCGATGGTTATGGTGGTTGATCGTATCGACACAAAATGATCGATACGAAGAAATAAGTTAATGACCGCTACGAAGTCCTTAGCTTCAGATCGATGCGAATTTTGCGTCCACGATCGATATGAAAAATGTCGATTCGAGCGTCATCGATGTCAAGCTAAGACTTTTCCAATCGGTACGAACTAGGCAGCCAAGGATCGATACGAAGTCATCTCATCTCGAGCGATACGAATTCGGCCCCTGACAATCGATTCGAAACGTGTTCACTGGTATCGAGTCGAACTGATACCCTGATGGATTCGAATGAACTCCATTTGACCGATTCGAACTGATATTATGATGGATTCGAATGAGCCTCTCGGGATCGATTCGAACTTGTATCCCCATGGATTCGAATGTTTGACATTCCTTAGCATAATTCCGATGAGCTTCACTTTTGCATATCTGGACTTGACTATTAAACTGTACACTTGACCGCCTTTCGAAGCTCGTCGATGGAACTGCAATTTAACAAAAACAAAAGTATAACGAACTTTAACTTGAATCGATCGTTAGCATCTGGATGGCATGGTTGTGACGGTCGGTGATGACGGCCATTTCCGATCTGACTTTCAAAGTTTTGTCGTTTGCATATTTTCTTCAATTCTGCAGAATTTGCTCAAGTCATGCACAACACTTGCATTGCACAACACATTCATACACTTTACACTGGGGAATGCACGGGCTTTTTATCGTCTAATGATGATTTCTCGTGAGTTCGCTAGTTATGGAACCATCAAGTTCGCAGCAGCAAGAAACTCAGAATCTAACCCCTCCCAGACTTGAGATTCCGGACATCGAGGGCGAAGTTATCGGTCCAACTCCGGACGAGTTGCCTGACGCGTCCTTCATCAACATTCCACCTGACTCTGTCCCGTCCAATATTTCCGAAGATATGCTAGGGAGAATATGCTTAAGGCATGGTCTATCGCTGGACGATGTATTATTGCCGGGACCAGATGACAGACCGCATAATCCCCTTGAGGGATATACTGCATTTAACCGCCATGCGTGCACAGCCGGGACACTTCCTCCTTTTAACGAATATATAAGAGAAGTGTTGGCCTATCTGGGGATTGCTCCATCTCAGCTACACCCGAATGGATATGCTTCACTCAACAGCTTGTTCATTGCATTTATGGAGTACCTCTATCGACCTCCCTACATGACCGATATAAGATACTTGTTCAATTTCAAAAGTCAAACTAACAGTCCATCTTTCACATTCTTGGAGTCTGTAAGAAACTGCCAAGTGGTCACAGGGTCTTGGACTAGACTGAGTTACTTCAAGTCGGAGTGGTTCTACGTCCGATGTCCTCCAGGGTTTGCCAGAAGATGGATGTTCAGACGTGAGTACCATCATTTTCCCAAGTAGTTGACAAGGCAATTCATGAATGAAATTGAACTCATATTTTCTTTTTCTTTTCTTTCAGCAATAATCCAGCGACCTGAAGGTGGTTATTATAAAGAGATAGTCCGGGTTCTCCAAGAAATTCCAAGTGAAGAAAGAAATATCGAACTGCTGTTGACGGACCGGAATCTCAGAATTCTCGGGTTGATTGGGTGGAGACAAAGCATAAGGCTTGATGGCGCACTAAAGACTGTCCCCAGAGAAAAAGTCAAGTGGAAGAAACCCAGAGTCATTGTAATCGAGGAAGCTGACTCCGAAAGAACTCATACCGATGAGGAGCCATTGGTCGGGCCTGTTGATGCAATCCCGGATTCTGATGAAAAAAGAAAAGGCAAGGCAATGGCCTTTAAACAGTCTAAATCTGGGAGGCAGAAGTCCATGGTCTTAAACCGCCCCCCTTCAGGAGTTAGAATCTCGGAGGCATCCTCCCTGCAAGCGGATAATCCCTTCGAAGGGCTCGCTGACCTCCCAATTCTGGACCTTGCGTCCGCACAACACGATGTCGAATTGGATGAACTGCAGCATACCTTCGACGTTAGCGAGTCTCTTCCTACTAGTGTGATCGACACTTCTGGTTGGTCCGGGGGGTTACACATCCATACACTCTTCACGGCACTACACAGTCTTTTAACCGTAAACTGCATATCATAAACGGTCACTGATTCTCCGTATTTTACTTTTCAAGTACGATGTCTGGTCGCGGTTCTGTGCTCGACAGTTTGTGCAACAAGCGCCATTATTATGAACCACGCAGGAGAGAGGGAGAGAGAGATTATGAGTCAGGGCATTTTGGTCAGGAGAGGTTTGACAGAGATAGGGGATACGTACGCCGATCTCGATCCCACTCTCCTCCTCCTAGGACCGCTGTACCGCCCACAGTTCTGGTTACACGTCCTCCTAAGACTTCACGGCCCAAGCCGCCTTCTCACATTCCAAGGTTCGACCCTCCACGTGGAACTGAAATAGCCACCTCCTCAACTACTACACCGGTCGTGACTGATTCGACCGGGGAAGGAGCACTCAAATTGGCACAAATGAGGAAGGAATTCCCCAACATCTGTTTTGATGGCTATGTCTTTCCTCCACACCTGAAGAGAATCCCGCCAACAGTTGAAAATAATATCCATGATTATGTTGCGGACATATTCTTCCAGTAGAAGGAGTGGGCGAGGGCCGCGAGGAAAGCATCTAAAGTGGCATTTGATCGGGCAGCCGCCATTGAAAAGCTGGAGAAGGAGTTGGGTCAAAAAGACCGAATCATGCAAGTGCTCAACGCCGAGGCCGAGTCTTCCCGTAAATCTGAAATGGAAGCTCTGAAAAAGGTCGATGACGCAAACTCGACAATGAACAGAATGAAACAAGAGCACTATACTGCAATCGAAGACACGGGTCATAGGAACACCACCATCACTGCCGAGAGGGACGCCGCCCTCAAAGAGCTTAATGAGCTGAAATCTAAGTTCTTCGAAATTGCGAGGGAGAAGGATGCGACCAATGTCTCTGCGCAGGAGGCCTGTGATCAGGCGGTGGTGCTTCGGAGGGAGAAGGATGCGGCTATGGAAAAAGTCCATGAAGCTGAAGCCGGGGTTGACGAGAAGGTCCGACAGGCGGAAGCCAGGATTGAGGCTGAGGTAGAAGAGCTACTTGTCACTTACAATGCCAACGTGCTAAGGCACTAAGATCTGACTTGGCTCGACGATTATCCAACACATCTCTACAACGCCTGGAACCTGCTGGTTGAGAAGGAGAAATCTGGGCATCCTGATGAGGCCTTTGATGAATTAGAGCTGGAGAACCGCATACTTAATGATGACGAAAAGAAGGTTCTTCATGACTCCATGATTTCTCACGAGAAGGAGAGGCTTGGTACCCAGTCTCAGGAAGTTGGAGAAGGCTCTGGTGCTGAGCACCATATTACGAGTTCCGAGATTGTCACGTCATCTCAGTTTAAGCCGTCTTCGACGATCGATTCCCAGCCTATACCAGCCTATGACCCGGACCAGCCACATCTATCTCCTATTAAGGAGCATCCTTCTGAAGTCGTTCAGACGTCCTTGATCCAAACCGAGGAAGGTACTCTGAACTAATCTCTCGTACATTTGGACTGAAGAACTTGTATAGGAGTGTATACTAACAAATGTTTCTTTTCTCTGATCAGTGACTGAAGTAGCACCAACAACGCTTCCTGCAATCCAGGAATCATGCCAAGTGCGGGAGGCCATCATCTCTGAGGCGACCTCTGTTGTGACAGTCGCGCCCGTCGAAGTAACGCAGGGGAGCTCACTCTCTTTTGATGAACAGATGATAAACGAGCTTCTTGGCCGACAGAGTAACCCCTTTGCAGACTTACCATTCGGCCTGGGTGGATTTTCATCTACTTCTGATATTTCGACTCAGACCACTACGGCACATAGTGAGGCCCGAGCTCTTCGAGAAGCAAACATGTTGGCTGAGATTGATGCCGAGATGGAGGCAGTGGCGCATGGTGGCAGCTTAGAGGGTGGAGCAGTAGCGCATGGCCCTACTCCCCTCATGATTGTATCTCCCGGGGGCACGCTCGTTGATACTAGTGCGCCAGTCCCGCTCCCGGCTGTAGATCTCGTTCCTCCAACTCCTCCTGTGGGAAGCATCCCCATAGACTCTAGTTCGGAGGAGAATGTCGACATCATGCTTTCGTCCGAGGGTAGCCCGCCTAAAGAGAAAAGCTCAAAACGAAAGATCACTGGTGGCTCCAGTAGCTCCTCGAAGAAGAAGAAGCTGAGGAAAAAGAAGGATTAGATAGACTTTTTTAGGCATGTGTTTCCTTTTGCAGTTAGGAATTTTGTCATCTTTTTTTTTGTAGGCCGTGTATAGATGCGGGTTCGGCCCCTGCTAGTAGGAATTTTTTGGAAGGGCTTGTATATAAGCCATTGTTCTTGATTAGTTGAAATAAAATTTTGTCTTCTTGTTTCAACTTTCATTCCTTTTATGCTTAAATGTTGCAGTGTTTGAACCTCAGTTCGGTGTACTTGCATTATTTTAACTCTTAAGCATAGCTTGTTTTATCTGCCAAGTCTGGAAATTTTGGACTTAAGTTGTAATCGAAGATTGAATCGGACTTGAACATCATACAGTTTCTGATAGTGATTAACACTTGAACCTGCTCCCGGTTTCGGGGTTAAGTTATGATGATCGGCTTGCGATCGCAATGAGTGAGGATTGAGCGGTCGAACTACACTCGCTTCCTTATGAATCATTTCATCCACACTCTGGGGGTTTGCTCTTGCATTCTTGCGGTCAGTCATAGTTGTCGAATGCTTTCAAGTATTACTCCACACTCTGGGGATACAAGTTATCTCGTGAGCGGTTGTTCACACTCTGGGAACTTAAGATTGACGTTAGTAGTCCAACCTATATCCTGGGAAATTGGAGTTAGTGTTCACATTCCGACTCGCACTCCGGGAGTTCGGAGTTGAACGTTTATACTCCGCTTCGCATTCTGGGAATACGGAGTTGAATGTTTATACTCCGCATCGCACTTTGGGAATTCGGAGTTGAACGTTTTATACTCCGCTTCGCACTCTGGGAATTCGGAGTTGAACGTTTTATACTCCGCGTCGCACTCTGGGAATATGGAGTCGAATGTTTATACTCCGCGTCGCACTTTGGTATTCGGAGTTGAACGTTTTATACTCCGCTTCGCACTCTGGGAATACGGAGTTGAATGTTTATACTCCGCTTCGCACTCTGGGAATATGGAGTTGAATGTTTATACTCCGTTTCGCACTCTGGGAATACAGAGTTGGATGTTTATACTCCGTTTTGCACTCTGGGAATACGGAGTTGAATGTTTATACTCTGTTTCGCACTCTGGGAATACGGAGTTGATATAGGATTGTTGTGTGTCAATCCTATTTAACATTGGTGTAATGACTTGCCCCCGAGCTCGGGTTTCACTTAGCGAGTGGCCGGTCGTATCACAAACACTCTCTATTTGAATAAATCCCACTGCGTGATGGGATTTAGCTCTCCGTGCATCGTGATGTCGTATATTGTATTCAATGAATCACAGCTCTGGCTCGAAGAGATGGCATTTTATTGCTGAAATAAGAAAATGCGACAAAGTCAGTTGCCTTATTACAGAATTCAAATTCCGAAATGAAGAAACAAATTGCTAAATGGAAAGATATAATGAAATAAATAAAGCCTGCATGTGTAATAGCGACGGAGACTCTCGCTGTTCCAAGCCCTTGGCAAACTAAGACCGTCAACGGTCGATAGTTTGAATGTGCCATCTCCAAGTCTTTGTGCAAGCACGTATGGTCCTTCCCAATTTGGTTTCATGTGTGAAGGAACTGGATAGATTCTCTTGAGAACGAGATCGCCGAGTTCAAAGGTTCGAGGTCGAACTTTGGTATTGTACAATCGGGCGACTCGACTTCGATATGCGGCTGCTCTCAAATCAGCCTCTTCCCGCTTCTCATCCAGTAGATCCAAAGATTCAGCAAGCAATATAGCGTTTGTTTTCGGGTCATAGTAAGTCACGCGATGGGAAAACACTTCCGTCTCGACTGGAATAACGGCTTCTGAGCCATAAGATAGGGAAAACGGGGTGTGTCCGGTTGCGGTCTTGTGAGTCGTTCGATAAGCCCATAATGCCATAGGAAGTTCATCAACCCATTTGCCCCCGGCCTTTTCCAGTCATTTCTTTAGGATGGATTTTATATTTTTATTGACAGCTTCGACCTAACCATTTGCCTGAGGATGTGCATCTGCCGAGAACTTTTTATGGATATGAAACCGTTGACAGAAATTCTTGAATTCTGCACTTTCGAATTGGGCTCCGTTATCGGTGATGACGGTATGTGGGAGCCCAAATCGACAGATAATGTTGCGAACTACGAAATTTATTACTTTCTTTGTCGTAATCGTTGCGAGAGCTTCGGCTTCAGCCCACTTTGTAAAGTAGTCAACGGCGACGATGGCGTACTTCGCACCACCTTTTGCCAGAGGTAGAGCGCCGATGATATCGATGCCCCACATTGCGAATGGCCAGGGACTGACCATTTGAGTTATCTCGGTAGGTGGGGCTCTTGGAATTCGGGCGTGTTTCTAGCATTTATCGCACTTTCTGGCATAGTGTGCTGCATCTCGGTTCACTGTCGGCCAGTAGTATCCATATCGGAGTATCTTCTTAGCGAGAGCTTGCCCACCGGTGTGATCACCATACTCTCTTTCGTGTACGTCATGTAACACTCGTTTGATTTCATCGTGCGCGATACATCGGAGGAAAGGAACAGAATAACCTCTTCTGTACATGACTCCGTTCTGAATGACGAACCTTGAAGCTTTTCGCAGAATTTGTCTTTTCTCATTTCTATGCATAGGAAATGTTCCATTCTCGATGTAATTTCGGTATGGAGTCATCCACGATTCTCTACTGGGAGCGGTTTCAAACACAAAATTCGTCTCGACTTGATCAATGCTTGGGGAGGACAAAGTTTCGACGGGGACAAGTCCTATCTGCTGTGCTTCACCTGTACTTGCTAACTTTGCTAACGAGTCAGCCTTCTGGTTATGCTCACGGGGTATATGGTAAATAGCATAGTAATCGAATCGATCTAGCGCTTCTTGGACTTGGGCTAGATAGGCAACTAGTCATCGATCTTTTGTCTGATAATCGCCCAGAACTTGATATACAACCAACTGGGAATCACAATAAATTTCCACAGCGACAATCTTTAGATCCGAAGCAAGTTTTAATCCAGCAAGCAAAGCTTCATATTCGGCTTCATTGTTGGTTGCGTGAAATTCGAACCTCAGAGTGTAGCATATAGATCGGCCTTCGGGAGTTTCAAGTACTATCCCGACACCCGAACACTGATCGTTTGATGCACCATCGGTGTACAGCTTCCAAATGTATTTAGGAGGCGTAGCGGTTTCAGGCAGATTCTCTGAAATAGTAAATTCGACTATAAAATCCGCTAGGACTTGTCCTTGAATGGCTCTTCGCAGAGCATAAGTGATATCAAATTGACTCAGTTCAATGTTCCACTTGAGTAGATTACCAGACGTCTCAGGCCGCGTGAGGACCTGTTGTAACGGCTGATCGGTGTACACAGTAAGAAGATGAGCCTGGAAGTAAGGACAGAGCTTTCTTGAGGCAATGACCAGGCAATAACCCAATTTCTCTAGTCTTGGGTAATTTCTTTCAGCCCCTGCTAGCCGTTTACTGACATAGTAGACCGGTTTCTGCACTCGGTCTTCTTCCCGAACTAAAGCAGCGCTGATCGCATGTTCTGATACTGCCAGGTAAAGGTACAATTGCTCATAGTCAACTGGTTTTGACAAGATCGGTGGTGTGGAAAGATGCTGAATCAGTGACCGGAATGCGCCTTCACACTCCATGGTCCATTCAAAGTTCCGCTTTCCTTTCCGGATCAGATCAAAGAAAGGGATGCATTTATCGGTGGACTTTGAGATGAACCTGCTCAACGCTGCTACTTTCCCGTTGAGACTTTGGACTTGCTTTATGGTTCTCGGGGTTTGCAGGTTCCTTATTGCCCAGATCTTTTCGGGATTCGCTTCTATCCCTCGAGCGTTAACGATGAACCCGAGGAACTTTCCAGATGCGACACCGAAGTGACACTTTAATGGGTTGAGCTTCATTCCATATTCCCGAAGGATGCAGAACATCGAATCTAAATCTCTGACGTGATCTGTGAAGAATCAAGATTTCACTAGCATGTCATCCACATAAACCTCCATGGTCTTCCCGATCTGGTTGGCGAACATCCGGTTGACCAAACGTTGGTATGTTGCTCCGGCGTTTTTTTAGACCAAATGGCATGACTTTGTAGCAGTAGAGTCCCACATCGGTTACGAAGCTGGTATGTTCTTGATCAGGCAAATGCATGGGTATTTGATTGTAGCCAGAATAAGCATCCATAAAAGATAGTAATTCGTGCCCAGCTGTCGAGTCTACGAGCTGGTCAATTTGAGGAAGTGGAAAACTATCTTTCGGACAAGCCTTATTTAAGTCAGAGTAGTCAACACAAGTTCTCCATTTCCCGTTCGGCTTTCGAACCAGTACGGGGTTGGACACCCATTCTGGATACAGGGCATCTCGGATAAACCCATTCGATTGTAACTTATCAACCTCCTCTTTAAGGGCGGCAGATCTCTCTTGATCCATACCGCGCCTTTTCTGTTTGACCGGGACATACCGCGGATCAATATTCAGGGACTTGCAATGTTCGACGAGATCCCATACATATCAGGATGTGTCCAGGCGAAAACGTCGAGATTCGCCCGGAGAAATTCAACCAATTCCAGTTGTGTTTGTTTGCCCAGTTGAGACCCAACTTTTAGCATCCTCGAATCATCATCCTCACTGATTGGGACGTCCACAGTCAGTTCGGCCGGGGAAGCTTGATTCTCCTTAGATTCGTCTTTTTCTTCATTGTCTCTAGGGTCAAGGTCTTTCTGGAATTGGTTGTGGTGCCCGGGCCGAGGCCCAAGCATCAATTGTCAATTATCAATAGAACGGACGTAGAGAGATTCCTCTATGTCCTTTCCCTTCTCCTTCCGCTGCGCCCCGCGTTGTTCAGCAACGTAGCAGGCCCTCCCTGTCGCCTGATCTCCTTGAATGACTCCGATCCCGTGATCAGTGGGGAACTTCAGAGTCAAACACCATGGGGCAATGGCCGCCCTGAACTCAGCAAGGGCCAGTCAGCCCAAAAATGCATTGTAAGGTGAATCAATCTCTAAAACGACAAACTGTAACATCCGGACTCTCCAGCGTTCTCCAACTCCCAACTCCACTGGTAGTTCTATCACTCCAATGGGTATTGTAGCACTTCCGTTAAAACCGTGGATTCGGGATTGGCAGGGTTTTAAGTCCTTCGCCTCCATTTTCATTAAATCATAAGCCCGTTTAAGTAAGATGTTTACAGAGCTCCCACTGTCAACCAGGATCCTCTTCATCCAAGCAGGACCTACCTGGGCAGATATGACTAGTGGGTCAATTGTAGGGGCTTCGACCTTATCAGCGTCTCGGCTTCTGAATACGATATCATCAGACATTATCTTCTATTGTTTAGCCGGAGTCCCATCTTCACAATTACTACAGCATTCGAAGTCCGCATGCCTGATTGAACTAGCATACGACTCCATTTCCCCCCCAGCTTCTGTCTGCTGGGTGGGGACCACCATTTATCGTGTTAATAACCAACCTTCCGCCCGTACGAGCGGGTTCTTCCTGTCTTTCTTGATTCTGTGAACGATTTTGATTTGAAGGGCCCGCACCACCAGACTGCGGCGCCCGCACAAACTGATCTAACTTCCTCTCCCTGATCAACTTCCTCTCCCTGATCAACTTCTCGATGAGGTCCTGCAAATGTCGACACTCATTCGTATTGTGGCCATAGCTTTCGTGGAACCTACAGAACTTCCCTGTTTGAACCTGCCTCTCCGACGAGGGTTTCGGAGCAGGCTTCTTATACTACACAGTGTTGCAAGTTTGTAGGTATACGTTCTCCAATGACGTATTCAACGGCGTGTAATTGTCAAACATTGGAGCCCTACGTCGTGGACCTCGGTTCTGATCTCTTTTCTTATCCTGACCATTGTTGCTCCTCGGCTGGGTTTGCTTGTTCTGTATGTTCAACTGAACTTTTCCGAAACTCTCACCGGACTGCTTAACTACTATGTTACTTTGTATTCCCTCACTACTGGGCCTCACATCGTCCTGCTTCCTAGATTGTTTCGCATCCTCTTGTCGTAAAAATTGAGCGGCTTTAGAGTAGAAACGGTCCAACGACGCGGGTGGTTTCCCAGCTAACCAATTTCCAAATTCAGAATCAGGATCGATCCCTTTGGTTAATGCCATCAAGATCGAGTTATCGTTGGGATTACTAATCTCAACACATGCTGCGTGGAACCTCTCTAAATAACGTCTGAGCGTCTCTCCATGAGCTTGGGTGACACTAGATAGGGTGTTAACATCTTTAGGTCTAGCAACATGCATACAAAACTGTTCTACAAACCTTTTAGCCAGTTGATCGAACGAAGAAATAGATCTAGGTGGTAACCTTGTAAACAACATTGTTGCAATTCCCCCCAGAGAGATGGGGAAACTTCGACACTTCACTGCATCATCAGCTCTTGCAGCGCTCATTGACCATTCATATTTCAAAATATGTTGATTGGGGTCACTATTTCCTTCGTACATTGGGAGAGTTGGCATTCTGAATCGCCGAGGGGGTTCAGCGTATAATATCTCATCTGTAAAAGGGGTGTGACTACGGGAGATTCCCCAATCGTCATTAGTGAGCCCCTGACTCTCGTGAATCATCTGACGTATCATGGTCGAAATATCTGACACTGGCACATTCTAGGCATGCTGAGCTAAGGTGTGGTCGGGTTCCACAGTGCGAGTTTGGGCCGGGCTCTGTCGACGGTCCGTATTTCGCCTCCTTGGCTCAGCATCTTCTGGGACATATGGTTTAGGAGTACGTCCACGCTGTTGATTGTTCGAATCTGACAGATTTCGGGTATCAACCCTTGTTTCTACCGCAGCGGTTGTAGCGCGATTGTCCATGGTATACTGTGGAGCAGTGCCTCCTCGTGTTGAGGGTCCTGTCTGGAAGCTGGTCGACAGCCCTGTCCTTAATTGTCCAACGGTCAAGGCGGGTTGATATCCGGTAGTTTGTGCGTGACTCCCGTCTAATCGGGGACAGGTAGACCTATGGTGATAGTCAGACGAGGCGGAACTTTCAGTAGACGCGCGGGAAACATCATCCCTCCTGGACCTTCTGCGACTTTGGCGGTTTAGTTGGTTGGTCAATTCAACATTAGCGTGCAATTGTTCAGCCAACTGTTGCCGACTTTGAGTCAGCTCTTGGAGCAACACTTGGAACTCTTGTCTGGTGACTGGTCCTGACAGATCTGAGTGAATAGTGTTGTCTTGATTGGATGAAGGCTGCTGTGTAGGATTCTGTCTATCCCGACCTTCTTGATCAGCAGCTGTAGCGGCAGTTCTTGTGCTAACCATTTTCAGTGGTGGAGTCCTTTCCTAGACTTTACGCAAATCTGAATAGAATGGAAGGATTCTGGATTAGAGATCTGGATCTTCCTCTTGGATTTATGCAATCTGGTATCGATGGTAGATCCAAGGAGCAGGAGAAAAAACTGGTTTTCTCAGTGAAAGCACCAAAGTGTTTGTACCAAAAATGGGCACAACACTCTTCGGAAGTTTTTTGAAGATATAAAAGTGAAGAAAGTAAATGTAAAACAGAGATTATCTAACAAAAACTCCAACAAACGTAAATATAAATACGCAGACAAGCAATTTAGAGTGGTTCGGCGTATCGCCTACGTCCACTATGAAGTTTTGATGATTTTATTGATTCTCTTTCAATGATTACAAGCGATTACAACGAACAACAACGAATTACAGTTTAGATTTCGAATTCCACAGTAAGGATAAGATGCAAGTATCGTTCCGGCAGAGTCTGGGCGCTTGAGTCTCAAAAGATCCCTCTTCTATAGGCTCTGGTGTGCTATTTATAGGCGTATGAGGCTGAGATTTCGCTCAAACTTCGGGAGACTTGGTCTGGCACGTGAGGGGACCCACGCGACCGTTTCTAGAAAGTTTCGCCTCGATCTGCGATCGATATGAATCCATTTCGTATCGATCAAGATGATGTTCAATTGAGCTGAAATTTGGCAGGGACATTCTTCAGTGTGTGTGCAAGCTTCTGTGAAAATTTCATTGAATTTGGATCAGTGGATTACCAGATATCGTCGATACGAAATGGAATTCCTCGTTGGATGTTCTATTCGACTCCATGGCTTTGACTCGATCACCTCGTATCGATAATTGCACGTGTTTCTGAGATGATGTGGCACGCGCACTTCGCTTCGATCCGGTCTTCACTCCATGTTGACCGCTTCGACTCCATAGATCTCGCCTCGTTTGCTTCAATGGATGACACGTCTCCCTAGTTTGTTGACTTGTTGGATACGAACAAGCCTCTATTCATGGGTACGAACGTGATCCCATGATGGATACGAAGAATTGAATCTCTGATGGATGCGAAGTTGACGTTAGGTGATCGTTATGAAGTGGACGACTTACTGATGGACTCGAACAAGTCTCTCTGGCTGAAGGCTGATCGATACGAAGCTCATTGATACGTGGACCTGGCCATTCTGATCGATACGAAATCGATGGATACGAATGAGGATCATTGATGGATACGAAGTCCATCGATACGAACTCGATGGATTCGAAACATGGCTAACTTCATCGGTACGAATCGGTGCTAATCGATGGATACGAAAATGGGACTCATTGATGGATACGAAAACATGCCTTTCCCTTCAACTTGCATCCATCATAACTTGATCATATGAACTCGGATTGACTTGAAACTTGGAACGTTGGCTTCCTTCGCCTTTATAGTCATGTCTTATTAATTGTAGCTCGATCTGGACTTGGACAAAATTCATCGATATCCATGACGAGCGACATTTGGAATCCAATCAATTCCTTGGTATCATGGCCTTGCCAAAAGGCGGGATAACACTTGGATCCCTAAACAACAACATAATGGTCAGGCAAATACAAATGATATGAAAATTAATGAGCATAACATCTTTGACTTACATTCACAATAATTAAAGAAAAATAGAAAAGTGCAAAATCCACAAAATATAACAGTCAATAATTCAGATAACAGTTACCTTTAATGTTTGTAATTGCAAGTATTATTGGTCTAGGTTGAGATTTTACTTCACTTTTGAACGATAATTCATATTAGACACTCTTATAATTATCATTGCATGGTATATTTGTTTTGACAGAAATCAATGATTCTTTAACGATAATAATACTTCTACAACAGATAATTTAACCTATATAACTGCATTATTTTGTGTTAACTGGATTTTGAAAAACACAAATAAATTAGCTAATATCGACGACTTTGAAGAATTCCTTAGAAGGATAAAATCCCATATAGATGTCTTACGAGAAAGAATTGTTGTCAACAAAAGATATAACAATGCTATTAGTGTCTCTTGGTAGATGAGAATGCACATGATCATTCTAACGCACTACTTTTACTAGGTAATTAGCTCATGTCCAAAGTCATTATCCTTACCTTCCTTGTCATACCTAGGCTAGTATTTATTGTGCTTATTACTTTTTCTCATATATATATATATATATATATATATTTGTGTGTGTATGTGTGTGTGTAATTGATTTATATACATGTATATGTTTAAGCCTCACATTTTTTGTTGAGTCGTATCAGATTTAGTTTTCGACATAGGCCATTCAGATTGGGCATCCTCATTCATTGGATGGCTGAGTGCCGATACATTGCTGGGCCTTCTACATCTTCTTCAGACTTTATTGATAGTTATTCATATTGACCCTTCCTTTATAGGGAATGGACGGGGACCATTGCTCATAGAAGCCCATCTCTGAGGCTGCCTTCTGCTTTCCTTGCCACTAATATGTTTCCTTTTTCTTTCGTTTGCATTGTAGTTTTTCCCTAGGTTTTTTTGGGAGGGTTTTTCTATTTTTAATTGTATGGTTTCATGGAGAAGATCCACCAACTAAGCTTGTTGATATCTCATTTTTTAAGTGTAGAATAATAGAAAGAGTGTTTTCCTCCTCAAGGAGGATCGCTCATTTTTCTCAATAATAATTTAGATAAAAATTTATGCGTTCCTACATAATCTAGAATTATACATTCAGTCAAAAACTAGATTTTTTCTTTGTAAAATAATGTATAAATCAACAACAATATCCCTCATAATAATTCAACCTAGAGCTCTAAAGTCTTCATCAAAATTTCTGTACTAAAGCCTGTTAGCAATATAATATCCTTTCCCGTTGTTCAAGGTTCCCAACGTCTAATGAATCAAAGATGCACGACCCTAAAACTATCCCCTTTGGAAATATGCCTGCCTCTCCTTTTGATCAAATGCACCCTTAAAATTCTACCTATAAACAAAACAAAGCTAACTATTTGGCAACCTGAAAACAGTGCACCAAATAATACCCCACCAACTGTAGCTGAAACTTCCACTCACTATTAAAGAGATACAAAAAGGTCTAGAATGAAAGAAACTCCATTTGTGTTTAAATCTTCTGCTCTTGCAAATGTAGATAATCTTGCATGGTCAAATATGTCGCTCAATCAAAAAATAAAGCAAGGCGAAATAAGTGTAGAAAAATCAATTCCTCTTCCGTTGTCTCTGTAAATGGGGGCTCCCCTACTGAGAATTAATAATCTCAGTTCTTGTTTGGAATGTTAGGGGTCTCAACTCCCTTACTAGAAAGTTTGACATTATGGCGTATCAACCTAAGTGTAGTAGCATAACATGAGCATAAACTTAATGTTAATAATTGTAACATCCCCTATCTGGAGGCCTGAAACTAAGCGCTACAGATGCTGCAGTCATCCATAGTATTAACTTCCGGTGACCAAATACGGCAATGTTAGTGGTATTCATAATATAAGCATCACATGAATATGAAACAAAATCACAGATTTCAAAAACATCTTTTCACATTACATTTTCAAAACATGTTCCATATTCATATTACATAATCCCATCGCTTTCCCAGGTTTAGATAAAATATAATCATTACATAAATACGCCAAGAGCGACAGATGATGATGCCCCCATGGTTGAACTGGGTACTAATTAGTCATAACTGACTTATTATAAACACAGCGGAATATATCAAATTGAAATAAACTGCAACTCCTAAATAGCTATCGGTCAGCCACCAGCTCATCTCCGAAAGTTTTACTCGCAGACCTACTAAAACCTGTAAATCCTCAACCCTCAGCCTACTCAAATAAATTTTGAGCATCCGAGAGTTTAAGGGGAAAAACATAAACTTCGAGTCAGACATAAAGCCTGGTGTGAATAATACTATACATATTGGATATACGATATTAAGTGAGATCACGCTGCTTAGAGGAACGGATTTCCCCTCACTAATATCCTTTTAAAACATATCTTTTGCAAATCAAAATCATGCAATCAAAACTGGTTAAAAACTGTAAAGCATTTTATGTAAACATACATATCAGGTAACAAATGGATTATCTATCCGAACATTATAGTTTTGTTTGGCTTACTACTACTCTTTGGTTGACTCGGGCCTACCAGACAGATCTAATAAAAATGGCCTAACATCTGTTAGACAAGTCTTCTGGACGGTCTGTCCTTAACTTACTCTCTCCCAGGGTCCACTGATCCTAATGGTTTTGCAAGCTCACCAATAACCTACACTGTGCAAATATATTACTTTCTGTGTGTACCATAATTTTAGTCTTACCTATGACAAAGCCCTATACACTAGAATTTTGGATTAAATTAGCTAGGGGCTAATAGCTAATGTATAGGGCGCGACCTTATACCGGTCCCATATGTTATTCTAATATCTGAGTCATTTTGCTTAAATTTTCCTTGAAAAACTTTTCTTCTCAAATTAATTTAAAATCTTTAAATCAAACTTAAACAAGGAAAATATACACTATATGCTTTACTCAAAACCACCTTGCCATGCTATATATACTTTACCCAAATATTTATTGATAAAACATTTAAACCTTTGAAAGTACCCCTTTCAATCCCATTGAAAGTATCCCTTTCGTAACCAAATAAACCCTTTTCTTTCATCTACGCCAAAAGGTCAAAACCTTCCTTTCGAAACCATTTACATAAACCTTTCAAAACCATTGAAATACCTTTTTCTTCGAAAGCTAAAAACCTTAGACATCCTATCTTTAAAACCTTTAAACATAGCCTTTTGAAACCATTGGAAAAACCTTAGACATCCTTTGAAACACCTTTGAAACCATTCAAAACCATCTCTTTCGAAACCTTTGGGTTAATCTTTTAAAATCTCTAAGGATCACAAACAACAGAGTCGAAAGCAACTCTTTCGAAAGCCAAAACCTAAGTAAAGAAGTGATGGTTTCGTAACCATCCTTTCGAAAACATTGGAGAAGCGACGGGGTTTTTTTATAAAACAAAATCAACCCTTTCGAAGGCATTGCTTCGAAAGGTAGAAAGTGGCAGCTAAGGCTTCAACCTAGTCGAAAGCAGTTATTTAAAAACAAAGGCGCAACCTCTTAAAACCATTTGACCCAGTCGAAAACCAATCAAGTCGAAAGAAATATGGTCGAAAGCAAAGTAGGTGCATTTTCAATTTAAAGCAAAGTAACGCTTTGACCTCCTTCGGAACCCCTAGTTTCGACCCAGTTCCTTCTGCTTTTGTCCAATTCACTATGTGCCAAATTAATGATATTATGTGCATTGGCTTCGATGGCATAGAGGCAGAACTACTAAGTCGAAAGCTACCCAATTGGAAGCAGGGTGCCGAAAGTGGCAAAACATGCATTTGGCCTGAAAAACCGGTTTTTAACCTTTTGAAGTAATCTTTTTAACTAACCTGTCTTATTTGTCAAAATCTTATTGGTTGCTAATTTTTCTTTTCTAAAAGCACTACCATAATTTCAGAATTAATTAATTTAAATCGTTAACAAAATACCCCTTCTCCTTTTATAAATATATAAAACATTTAAGTCCTATACCTTAAATAATTTTATATATTCATCAAAACACTTTGGAAAATTCTATAAAAATTCTAGAAAATCCTTTTTAATATGTTTCTAACATATATAAATTATAGACCCAAACTATTTATAATTTAACCATAAATTGTTGATAACCCAATAAATAATTATCTTCACTATTAAATTAATATAAAATCCACATTAATTCAGAAAAGTATGAAATTGAAACCTATCTCTAAAATATCATTTCTAATCTATATCTAAATCGCAAGGTATTTGGATGTCATTAAATAGGGTTTTCACATCAAAACATATCATAAATCTATATGAATAAGCATAAATCATCAACAAGCATATATAAACATTTTGTCCCTTAAAATCATGGCTAAACTATGTAAGATAAATTTGGATTCCCTTAAAACCGAAAAAATTTAAGAAATAAGAGATGTAGTCATTATTCACATTAGCTTTGTGATTTCGGATGTGAGATTTGATCTTGATTAAGTGATTTGATTCTTCCTCTTGAATCCTAGCTTTTTCTTCTTCCTCTTTTCTAATGGTGGCCGGCCTTAGACTTATAATTTTGCTTGTGGATGTATGAATGAACGTATGGAAGTAAATTTGGTTTAGGATATTAGAATACTCTAATTCCTATTTTACCCCTCCTCTATTTGCCTTAACACTTCATTCTTTAGTTCATTTGTTTATTCATTAACATGGCACGACTACCCCTTAATTAAATCACAAATCTCAGTTCATTAATCAACCACATTATTTAATTTAATTTAGCTAATTAAATTTCCTAAATAATGTTACTAAAAATAAGGGGTGTTACAGACTCTCCTCCTTAAAGAATTTTATCCTCGAAATTACGATAAGGTACACATCAAAATAATCAAAGGTAAAACATACCAGCAAACAAGTCAGGATAAGCGTCTCTAATCCTACTCTCAGTCTCCCAAGTACAGTATCTATCATCGCCACTCTACTGGACCTTCACTAATCTGAATGTCTTGTTTCTCAACTTTTTCTCATCTCTTGTGACTATTCGGATAGGTTTTCTAACTATAGTCAAGTCTGGTTCCACTACTAAATCCTTTAACACAGTCGGTGCTATAGTAGTGTCTGGATCCGTAACACACTTCCTTAGATGAGATACATGGAAAACATCGTGGACTCCTGCCAAACCACTCGGTAACTCTACTCTGTACGCGAGTTTCCCGATCCTCTCTAAAATAGGAAACAGACTTACGAATCTCGGTGCTAACTTCCCTGTCTTCACGAACCTGATAACACCTTTCATCGGCGATTCTTTGACGAAAACATGATCTCCAACAACAGAGAACTCTAAATCTTTCCATCTTCTATTTGCATAGCTCTTCTGCCTAGACTGAGCTTCATTCATTCTCGCCCTTATCAGCTCAATCTTCTCTGCAGCTTCTCTTACCAAATCGGGACCAAGGACTAATCTATCTCCGGTCTCTAACCAACAAGTGGGAGATTTTCATGGTTTTCCTTATAAAGCTTTAAACGGTGCCATCCCTATACTAGTCTGATAACTATTGTTATACAAAAACTCGTTTAATGACCCGATTTTTCGCACCCCGAAAACCCGCACCGATACTACTCAGTCACGAATTTCGAAGACAAAAACAACCGAATCATTAAGGATGAAATAAAAGAAACAAGAATAGAACAGAATAACAAAGCGGAATAGAATAGAATCTCACAGCGCATGGAGAAAATATAATATTAAACAATATTTTTACAGCGGAAAACATTTAAAAACATAACAATCAGAGTCTAACCTATGATCAACCTGGATAGTTATAAACTATGTCCTTACAATTGCTAAAATAGATAAACAACACCAAACTAGCATGCATAAGTAATAAGACTATGCCCATACGTAGATGCAGATCTCCAGCACTCCTCTGGAAAGCTCAAACCTCCTATCATGTTGCACTACGCCAAAGCAAACGCGATCCCATATGATCTCTATCCAAGAAACTCCCCAAGTCCAGCCTTCTCGCTTCTCGGCTTACATAGCTAATCCTAAAATCACTCGGTACTGACCCAAGTGTTGAAAATACTCGAATCAGGCTAGGAAAAACCAGCGTAAGAACATAATCCCAAATGTGACAGTGTCACAATTGGACGCCAAACTAGAAATTCGTATTTTAAAAACGAAGGGTATCTCATAAGATCACGCAGGATAAAAAGACTGAACGCGTTTCTTGCTTATGATAACCATAAAATGATTATGCCAAAAATAAGGGATATTATTTTTAATGACATTATTTTGAAAGTACTTTTCAAGTAAACTTATGAATCTTAGCTGAAATTGTTACATTCATTAAATTCCAGCATTTGGTCTACAATTAAAATCGTACAAGGCTCTTAATGGATTATTGGATTCCATACTAGGAACCAAGGTAAGGGACTACCTTCCGTATAGTACACCATTAGAGGGATGCACCTGGGTGTGAGTTCCCCACCCAATGCCCAAACAAGACTGCCTATCCAACCGATAGACCGAATACGCCATTTTTCCCAATCGTTTTTCACCTTTCGAGCGCGCTCATTCTAAATACTTTAAATCCCGACATATGGAGGGAAATTAGTTTTCTGTCTAGAAGGGAAAATGCGGGCATTCTCATGGGTGCTAAACCATGACTCATCTTGCCGCACGCCCTGTTTCAATCACTCCCCATTTGATGAGGCTCGAGGTAACGCATTACCTTTTCATTCCAGCTCATTCACTCTGAATGCCACATTGCCAGATCCGCAAATTACTAATTGACTCCCACAAAAAGACAACCTCCGAGCTCATACGTCTCATAGAAGGATGTTAAGCTAAGAGAAGTTGTCTTCTCTGCCACTAAACAGATGTACGTTTGTAAAAGTCAACGTTCGCAATCATTGGAAATGCTTTGTCAGACATTCTCCCATGCAAGTCATCCAAGTAAAGGATGAACCGAAGGCACCACCCTACTGCATCCCTAATTGCAGTAGTCGCAGCCCTTGCATCATCGTAGATCCCACAACAAGGAACCACTGCTATTCATTTACCTCGGGAGCAACTCCGAGGTTATCAACAAGCAACCCGCTTACCGTAGAAGATCTTCGGTCTTTAACGTCATAGAGATTTTCCATCTCGGTTTCTTCAATCATTTGTCCATTTCTGGAATGCCTTTCATTGATTCGAAGTGGTCTTCGGATCGGGACTTTGCGCTAAATCCGACTCCGGTTCCTTCGATATCAATTATCGAAATAAAATGCGTATATGTGTATACGAAATCGTTAAGCCTCATTTAATTTAATTGCTTAATCCCTTTTTTCCAATTAGAATCAGTTCCTGATTGTAAAACATTAAGAGAATAATTTCCTAAGTGCAAACCCCGAAGGCCAAAACCATCATCAGATCGACACCTAGAAAACTACCCAACTTAACATCACAACAATCGAGTTCCAATTCTTTTTCGCTTATCCAGTTCCCTTTTCTTTATCTTTTCAAAACTTTTACATGATCTTTGACAAGTACCCGGATATACCTTTCGATCCGTTCCACCCCTCGTCTATGAAATAAACAAGGTCAGATGGATTTCCCATCCTGTTAACCACCTTGTTTGCTTTCTCAGATCTCACAGGCGGGACAAGATGTACTCTTAGGTATTACCGCATACCCCTTTTTATTATTTACTTTAATTCTCATTCAGAGATAATACCTCATTCATAACTTAAGTCTTCAATTTCAAACTCAGTTATTTATCAGTAAACAATGAGGCCTTCCAAATTGGGAGCTATTTCCTCTCAGACCTTGATTCGATCACATTCTTTATCCTTTAAATAACAGTCGCTTCCATACCTCGAAGTCTAATGCCACTTCCGAGCTTATTTCCAAATATTGCTTATTATTTAAACAATTCATTTGACTATTGAATTTGATCTTTTTTCTAAGTCTTTAGAAAATTCCCAAATATATCTTAAAAATCATAATTAATTATTATGAAATCATTCGTAAAAGATTTGGATCAAAACTCCTTCCGGTTCCTTAATTTCAAAATCCAATTCCTTAATCACTAGTGAATAGCGATTAACCAGGTCATTTTCCATAATTATACTTTTGATTAAGTATAAACTCATATTTCTTCCAAAACCTCATTAGTATATTAACGATGAATTTAGAAATTTATTTCATAATTTTCAGAATTATAAAACTTTACTTATAAAAATCTGGATTTAACCGCTCTTACATCGACCTTTTTGAAAACTGTTTTACTCATAACTCGAGATTTTCAAGTCGAAAACTTAACTTTTCGGATCCATTTGAAAGCTATTAACTTTACGGACAAAACGTTTGCCATTTCAAGTCATTGTGACTTGAAATGCATTTTGCACTTCCGTCCGAAATTATAGGTCGCATAACCGCGAACTGTCACTCCGGAAAGTGCTCAATTTTGACCGTTTGATGAATTGTTCCAAAACTTGCCCGTGACACTTCCAAAACTCTTATAAATGATTATAAATTATTATAACCATTTATTTCTACTTTTTCGATCTATAAAATATTATTCTGAGATTTTATCTCTTATAATATTATATTATTATAATATTATATTCAAACTTTTCTATGATTTAAAATCAATTTTATACCCTTTTTCTCTTTTATTTTATAGCGGCTTAACCCTTTCCGTTTGTACACATATTAATGTATGTGTAACGTGACTTGTAATTCCTTTTAAAAGTCATGATATTAACATATAAACATGTCAAACTAACATATGTGTATTATTTATACTTACCATATAATATCACACCATCAACACAACCAAATCATTCAATCATCCATATAACATCCAATGTTATCATCCAAAGATTAGTAAGTCAACACAGCCAAGTTTACTAACTTTTCTTTACTAGTTGCTTACTAACTTTTCAAGTTTGCTTATTAACTTTTCAAGTTTGCTTACTAACTTTTTATAACTTGTTAATTGACTTTCCAAACATGTTCATATTTACAAGTTATACTCGTTATGTCTTATTAATCATAAATCTAAGCTAAAGAGGCGAAGTGTGTCTTACAATCAAGCTCCCTCATTCCCAAGCTTTCTCCGGATGAATTCGCCATCGCTTTCGCTCCTTGTCAGGCTTCCAATCTACTACCAAACACTACATGGTTCGGCCAAGGCATGTACCAAGCCAAACTCCGAGCTTTTGCACTTCAATTTGCTTCCAAACTCCACCGATGCTTCACGCTTTCACTCCGGCATAACCTACCCTTGCTTTTCCTTCACCGGAGCTTCCCAAACTCCATCTTGACTTTGAAACTTTCGGCCATGGCATGTATGTGGAGTTGGTGAACTTCGACGACGACGAAACCAAGCTAGCTGGCTTCGGAACGCTTCAAGAAGCTTAGATCCAAGGCCGGATCTACGTTTTAACTAGTTTTTGAACTGTTTTCTCTTCGATTAATGACATGGAAGCCATTAATGATGCTTGAGAGCTTGAGAGAGATAAGAGAGAAAATGAAGAAGAAACAAAGTGAGAATGAGAGGGGGGAGTATTTATTGGCAAACCTTAGTAAATATCTTAGCTTTATGTCACAGCGACACTTTATGTCACATCACCCACACCATGACGTCCTCTCCTACACCCCCACCATACCCCGGAATCATGGATGTCCCATCAAGAAGCTTCTACACACCTTACACCACCATATCCTCCATTAATGCACCGTACCCTATCACATCACACCCTACCTTACCCACATGACACCTACCCTCCATTACACATTACACACAATCCTTCGTACCCATTAAATGCATGTGTACCCCCTTGCTTGATTCAAGGAGATGTGACTACTTCCATGCTTGCATTAATGCACCATACCTCTTGCTTTATGTCAAATCAAGCTACACCATACCCCCACATGCCTACACACGGACTCTTCCACACACTCTTCTACACGTTAATTTATGTGGATAAGACCCATTTGAGGTTTCATTAACTCATTATGCAGGTTATACGACATTCTGGTGACGTTTGGCGACTTCTACGCGACGTTTTGTGCAACGTTTTACAACGTTTTTTTATTCTCTTTATCCGTCACATATTTTATCTTATACTCATATTTATACAAGTGTAAACAAATTTTACAAATCATATTTCAATATTCTTATATCACTTAAACTCCCTGGATTAATTATAAAATCCTTCATATTGATATATAAAAAGTGCTGCGGATTTACGCTGTAAAATATCAATAACGTTACAACTACTGTTATCTTTCTACACATGATCATAACTTCTTATGAATCATTATAATCTATTTCCTATCACTTTATAATATATAAAATGAATTATTAAATTATTAAATCTTGATTTAATCCAATAAATTAACTACTAATTATTATGATGATGTCATAATTACTTTTTATTTCCAAAAATAAAATAAATTATTTTATTTCATATTCTCACTTATTTAGATAAATAAGTGTACCTATCCAAAGTCATGCGCGATTATTGAGAAAATCTCAAATTTACTGAAAACCGATTTCTCGTCGTTTTTGACGAAAAGTTTGAATATCATTCTTTTGTTTCTAAACCTTTTAAACAAGTATTATCATTATTTATTAGGGTTTAAATCCTCATAACTTATGTTATAAAGCCTTATATTTGAATATTTAAAAATAAATATAATTTATCAAAGTGATAAATTTGTGGGTCGTTACATTCTCCCCTCAAAATAATTTCGTTCTCGGAATTACCAAGATTGGAAAATTTGACGAGAGCCAACTTTCTTCTCGTATGATGTATATAAACCATCCATACGCAACCTGTATGATTCGATCTACTATCCGAATTCACAACTATCCTTTCCAAACTAGTACCGATCCCTTGATCCTTTAGTGCGGAACACTGATTAGACTTCTTATTTCCGAGTCCTTTGCTTCCTTACATAGCACTCAATTATGATAGAAAACTCAAGCATCCTACTCAAATATTCTTATCAACATTTGCCATCAAAAGTCAAGTTATCCATACACTTTCATACTGGTGTAAACACCTCAAGTTCTATACTCGAATTTTCAACCAACCAAAATACGATGAAGTGATTCATGCACATTATACGTACTTGGTTATCTTTTAAAATACTTATAAATTATCCCAAAATGGTATAGATCAAGAATTTCCAAAACAACTAGGATCTGGGTATTACCAATAGTACCTTTACGTTCCCTTAATAATGAGGGATATACTCAAGAGAAGTGCTTACCATCCGAACACAATCTCCAACCCATTTTTAGCTACTTTCAAGACACTCGAACTAATCATCATTAAACCTTTTCTTCTTTTTCTAATTTCTACTTTGAAATTACTGTACCTTTTTATAACTCTAATAAGTTATTTATTATCTTTAGGATTTGTCCGTACTGAACCTGTTTCCAATTGCCCACTGATAAAGAGGATAATCCGCTATGTATACGATCCCGATTGCTGAAACAAACATCAGACCAATACTCGGAAGATTATTCCGATCACCACCGAACAAACTGAGACTTGCTCACCGAACTTTCCATATTTTTCACAACTTTGGAAATAATATTTTTATGATTTCATTTCCTCAAATTCTTTAAGAATTCTATATTTATAATTTATTCTCCGTAAAGTATGACTTTACAAAATGCCTTTATCAATTTATTATCTTAATAAATTATATTGATCTTTCATATCACAATTGTTATTAAACACCTTTTAGTCAAATCGTGAAGTTGAATTCACAAGGTGATTATTATTCAAACTCTTGTTCTTTGTAGAAATGAGGGTTAGTCATTTTATTAACTAAGGATGTTGTTATCTTTTAACAATTTTAGATTTCTTAATCTTTGAAAAACTCTTATTCGTAATTCCTTACGCTTTTACTAGAAAACTCTTTATCCTTTTAGACGAGTGGATATAGATATAAAGAGAACTGCTTTGCTTTCGCAACTAGTTACATAATTTCTTCTGCTACATAGCCTTAATAAAAAGAACATTCAACACAAAGGTTTTTACTACACAATACTACCATAGCCTATCGGTTGAACATAATAATAATACACGAGTATGCTTATCTATCCTACTCAAACTTCACTTCCGAACTCACCAACCTCAAACTCCTCCTCTGCCTCTGATTCTGACTGGGACTCTGATTTGGTATTAGATCCTTCTTCTAGATCGTCGATGTCAGCTAGATTGCCGGCGTCTTCCTCCTCAATCTTTTCCTCCTCTTGCCCGTACACAACACCGTTTTCCCCGTTTTGGGAATGTGCATCCATGTACTGCTACTGCCACTGGGCAAATGCATCCTCCGGAAAAATGATCGCTTCACCGCTGCTTAACCATGCTTCCTCATAAGGTTCCTCCATGTATCCTGGGCCTCAACTGTGGTCGGAGTCTATACCGAAAACCGGTGTCTCGGAGTCGTCTACCCACGGCTCAACCCACTCATAACCTACCAGTGGCTCGGGTGGAAATCCCGATCAATCCTCAAAGCGAAATCTTGAATAGTCCTCTGTGTCGAAACTAGCTGGATCGGAGATCCACATATCACTCCCTTCCTTAGAACAAAGCATGTTAGCAAAGGGCATATCATAATCTTCGTCGCCGACCAAGTCTACTGCTTCTATTTCAGTCCAAGTGTCTTAACTTATCTTTGAACATCTTATAGTCAAATTGGAAGGTTCTTGTCACAAGCTGTCCAGATTCCGATTTTATATTTAATAAGCAACCATCATACATCAATCAATCCTTAAAAATACAAAGCTAAGCATATAAAAATAAGTTATTACCTATAACCCTTGTCGAAGATACATTATCTTATTCTATCCATGATTGTCAACCTAATCTCGGTATAACGTGTGATCCTAACCAACTTAGTGCCAATTACCGAACAACTTATAGACGAACCGTGAAGTTCTAATCACAAGCTGTCCAGACTCAGATTGAATGTCCAACTTCAATCCGCTCTTTTAAAATCAAACCATCACTAATCATATCAATCAATAAATGATATTGCTATCATTCCTTTTGAAAGACATAATATAATTCTAAGGTAAAATTAATTCATTTACCATGAAAAATCACTTTATATATCAAAATAACAAATACGTGCTCATATATATATATACACACACTCAGACTCGTTCTAGGGTATTACTATCCCTATCTCTAATGAGTAACTCATCCAAGGATATTACTAATCCTATCTCTGATGAGACATTCACCCAATCAAGCCTCAGTTGTTGCTTAACCAATGCTCTTATACCAGCTGTAACGACCCGATTTTTTGCACCTCGAAAACCCGCACTGATACTCCTTAGTCAGGAATTCCCAAGACACGAAAAACTGACTCATTAAGGATGAAATAAAAGAAACAAGAATAGAACAGAATAACACAGTGAAATAGAACAGAATCTCACAACGCATGGAGAAAATATAATATTGAACAATATCTTTACAGCGGAAAACATTTAAAAACATATCAATCAGAGTCTAACCTATGATCAGCCTGGATAGTTATAAACTCTGTCCTTACAATTGCAAAAATAGATAAACAACAATAAACATAGCATGCATAAGTAATAAGACTACGCCCATACGTAGATGCAAATCTCCAGCACTCCTCTAGAAAGCTCGAAGCTCCTATCATGTTGCACTACGCCAAAGCAAACGCGATCCCATATGATCTCTATCCAAGAAACTCCCTAAGTCCAGCCTTCTCGCTTCTCGGCTTGTATAGCTAATCCTGAAATCACTCAATATTGACTCGAGTGTTGAAAACACCCGGATCGAGCTTGGAAAAACCAGCGTAAGAACATAATCCCAAATGTGACAGTGTCACAATTGGAAGCCAAACCAGAAATCCGTATTTTGAAAACAAAGGGTATCTCAAAAGACCACGCAAGATAAAAGCACTAAACACATTTTTCGCTTATGATAACCATAAAATGATTACGCCAAAAATAAGGGATATTATTTTTAATGACATTATTTTGAAAGTGCTTTTCAAGTAAACTTATGAATCTTAATTGAAATTGTTACATTCATTAAATTCCAGCATTTGGTCTACAATCAAAATCGTACAAGGCTCTTAATGGATTATTGGATTCCATACTAGCAAGCAAGTTAAGGGACTACCTTCCGTACAGTACACCTCTAGAGGGATGCACTTGGGTGTGAGTTCCCCACCCTATGCCTAAACAAGACTACCTATCCAACCGATAAACCGAATACGCCATTTTCCCCGGTCGTTTCCGACCTTTCGAGCATGCTCATACCACATACTTTAAATCTCGACATATAGAGGGAAATTAGTTTTATGTCTAGAAGGGAAAATGCGGGCATTCTCATGGGTGATAATCCATGACTCACCTTGCCACACACCCTGTTTCAATCACTCCCCATTTGATGAGGCTCGAGGTAACGCATTACTTTTTCATTCCAGCTCATTCACTCTGAATGCCACATTGCCAGATCCGTCAATTACTAATTAACTTCCACAAAAATACAACCTCTGAGCTCGTACGTCTCCGAGAAGGGTGTTAGCTAAGAGAAGTTGCCTTTCTCCACCACCAAACAGATGTACTTTTGTAAAAGTCAACGTTCGTAATCATTGGAAATGCTTTATCAGACATTCTCTCATGCAAGTCATCCAGGTAAAGGATGAACCGAAGGCACCACCCTACTGCATCCCTAACCGCAGTAGCCGTAGCCCTTGCATCATCGCAGATCCGACAAGAAGGAATCACTGCTATTCATTTACCTCGGGAGCAACTCCGAGGTTATCAACAAGCAACCCGCTTGCCGTAGAAGATCTCCGGTCTTCAACGTCATAGAGATTTTCAATCTCGGTTTCTACAATCATTTGTCCATTTCTGGAACGCCGTTCATTGATTCGAAGTGGTCTTCAGATCGGGACTTTACACTAAATCCGAACTCCATTCCTTCGATATCAATTATCGAAATAAAATGTGTATATGTGCATACAGAATCGTTAAGACTCATTTAATTTAATTGCTTAACCCCGTTTTCCCAATTAGAATCAGTTCTTGATTGCAAAACACTAAGAGAATAATTTCCCAGTGCAAACCCCGAAGGCCTAAACCAACATCAGATCGACACCCAGAAAACTACCCAACTTAACATCACAACAATTGAGTTCCAATTCCTTTTCGCTTATCCAGTTCCCTTTTCTTTATCTTGTTAAAAATTTTACATGATCTTTGACAAGTGCCCAGATATACCTTTCGATTTGTTCCACCCCTTGTCTAAGAAATAAACAAGGTCAGATGGATTTCCCATCCTATTAACTACCTTGTTTGCTTTCTCAAATCTCACAGGCGGGACAAGATGTACTCTTATGTATTAACGCCAACCCCTTTCTGTTATTTACTTTAATTCTCATTCAGAGATAATACCTCATTCATAACTTAAGTATTTGATTTCAAACTCAGTTATTTATCAGTAAACAATGAGGCCTTCCAAGTTCAGGAGCTATTTCCCCTCAGACCTTGGTTCGATCACATTCTTTATCCTCTAAATAACAGTTGCTTACATACCTCGAAGTCTAATGCCATTTCCGAGCTTATTTTCAAATATTGTTTATTATTTAAACAATTTATTTGACTATAGAATTTGACCGTTTTTCTAATTCTTTAGAAAATTCCCAAATAAATCTTAAAAATCATAATTAATTATTATGAAATCATTCATAAAAGATTTGGGTCAAAAACTCCTTCCGGTTCCTTAATTTCAAAATCCAATTCGCTAGTGAATAGTGATTAACTAGGTCATTTTCCATAATTATACTTTTGATTAAGTATAAACTCATTTTTATCTTCCAAAACCTCATTATTATACTAATAATGAATTTAGAAATTAATTTTATAATTTTCAGGATTATAAAACTTTACTTATAAAAATATGGATTTAACCGCTCTTACAACGATCTTTTTGAACTGTTTTTCTCATAACTTGAGATTTTCAAATTGAAAACTTAACTTTTCAGATCCATTTGAAAGCTATTAACTTTATGGACAAAATGTTTCCCTTTTCAAGTCATTCTGACATGAAACGCATTTTACACTTACATTTGAAATTACAAGTCGCATAACCGCAAACTGTCACTCTGGAAAGTGCTCAATTTTGACCGTATGGTGAATTGTTCTGGAACTTGCCCGGGACACTTCCAAAACACTTATAAATGATTATAAATTATTATAACAATTTATTTATACTTTTTCAACTTATAAAATAATATTTTCAAATATTTTATCTTTTATAATATTATATTCAAACTTTTCTATGATTTAAAATCCATTTAAAATCCTTTTTCTATTTTATTTTAAAGAGGCTTAACCCTTTCCGTTTGTACACATATTAATGTATGTGTAACGTGACTTGAAATTCCTTTTAAAAGGCATTATATTAACATATAAGCATGTCAAACTAACATAGGTGTATTGTTTATACTTACCATATAATATCACACCATCAACACAACCAAATCATTCAGTCATCCATATAACATCCAATGTTATCATCCAAAGATTAGTAAATCAACACAACCAATTTTACTAACTTTTCTTTACTAGTTGCTTACTAACTTTTCAAGTTTGCTTACTAACTTTTTATAACTTGTTAATTGACTTTCCAAACATGTTCATATTTATAAGTTATACTCGTTATGACTTATTAATCATAAATCTAAGCTAAAGAGGCAAAGTGTATCTTACAATCAAGCTCCCTCCTTCCCAAGCTTTCTCTGGATGAATTCACCATCGCTTTCGCTCTTTGTCAGGCTTCCAATCTACTACCAAACACTACATGGTTCGGCCTAGGCATGTACCAAGCTAAACTCCAAGCTTTTGCACTTCCATTTGCTTCCAAACTCCACCGGTGCTTCACGCCTTCACTCCGGCATAAAACACCCTTGCTTTTCCTTCACCGGAGCTTCCCAAACTCCATCTTGACTTTGAAACTTTCAACCATGGCGTGTATGTAGAGTTGGTGAACTCCGACGACGACGAAACCAAGCTAGTTGGCTCCAGAACGCTTCAAGAAGCTTAGATTCATGGACGGATCTAAGTTTTAACTAGTTTTTGAACTGTTTTCTCTTTAATTCATGGCATGGAAGCCATTAATGATGCTTGAGAGCTTGAGAGATAAGAGAGAAAATGAAGAAGAAACAAAGCAAAAATGAGAGAGGGGGGAGTATTTATAGGCAAACCTTAGGAAACATTGACACTTTATGTCATATCACCCACACCATGCCGTCCTCTCCTATACCCCCACCATACCCCCGAATCATGGATGTCCCATCAGGAAGCTTCTACACACCTTACGCCACCATACCCTCCATTAAATGCTCCATACCCTCCATTAATGCACCATACCCTCCATCACATCACACCCTACCTTAACCATATGACACCTACCCTCCATTACACATTACACACACTCCTCCATACCCATTAAATGTGTGTGTACCCCCTTGCTTGATTCAAGGAGATGTGACTACTTCCATGCTTGCATTAATGCACCATACCTCTTGCTTTATGTCAAATCAGGCTACACCATACCCCCACACACCTACACACGGCCCACACCCTTCCACACACTCTTCTACACGTTACTTTATGTGGGTGGGTCCCATTTGAGTTTTCGTTAACTCATATGCAAGTTATACGACATTCTGGTGACGTTTGGCGACTTCTACGCGACGTTTTATGCAACGTCTTACAACGTATTTTTATTCTCTTTATCTGTCACATATTTTATCATATACTCATCTTTATACAAGTGTAAACAAAATTTACAGATCATATTTCAATAATCTTATATCACTTAAACTCCTTGGATTAATTATAAAATCTTTTATATTGAATATACAAAAAGTGCTGCGGATTTAGGCTATAAAATCTCAATAACGTTACAACTAGTGTTATCTTTTCTACGCATGATCATAACTTCTATGAATCATTATAATCTATTTCCTATCACTTTATAATATATAAAATGAATTAATAAAATATTAAATCTCGATTTAATCCAATAAATTAATTACTAATTATTATGATGATGCCATAATTACTTTTTATTCCCAAAAATAAAATAAATTATTTTATTTCATATTTTCACTTATTTAGATAAATAAGTGTACTTATTCAAAGTCGTGCGCGATTATTGAGAAAATATCAAATTTACTGAAAACTGATTTCTCGTCGTTTTTGACAAAAAATCTGAATATCCTTCTTTTGTTTCTAAACCTTTTAAACAAGTATTATCATTATTTATTAGGGTTTAGATCCTCATAACTTATGTTATAAAGCCTTATATTTGAATATATAAAAATAAATATAATTTATCAAAGCGATAAATTGGCGGGTCGTTACAACTCGACTTGGTGTAGATGGTCTTCCCATGATCCCCCGAAGTCTAATACATAAGCTCTTAATAAGTCTTCCAAGATCTTGTTAGCTCTTTACGTTTGCCCATTTGTCTGCGGATGGTAAGATGTACTTATCTTGAGCTTGGTTCCTAAACTCTCCTGTAGACTCTTCTGGAACTCACTAGTGAATAAGGAATCTCTATCACTAACAATACTACTAGGAATTCCATGCAGTCCAACCACATTCTTCATAAATAACTTAGCCAATACAGGTGCCGTCCTATTTGACTCAACGGGAATGAAATAGGCACTCTTGGTCAATCTGTCCACTATGACCCATATACTTTCATTTCCTCTATTAGATCTCGGCAACCCATCTATGAAATCCATATAAATAGAATCCCACTTCAGTACCAGAATATCCAATGGCTGAAGCAACCCACTTGGCTTCTGATGCTCGGCTTGCACCTGCTGAATTTCAAACACTGTTTCACCCACAAGCCTACATCCCTCTTCATTCCTACCCAGAAGAAACGTCTCTTCATATCTTGATACATCTTTGTTCCTCCTGGATGAACAGTGAACTTCGAACGATGGCGTTCCTCCAAAACTTCCTTCCTTTTGTCTCCCATACTTGGAACACATAATCTACCCTTCTTTCTCAACCACCCACTTTGGTCAAGTCTGAAATCCTTCAAGTCATCGCTCTCTGTTCCATCCCTTAACTTCCTGATCCTTTCAGCTAACACTGGATCCTCTTCCTGTTTAGAAGCAATCTTCTCAATCCATACCAGTTGGACCTCTAAACAGGATAACATAGCAGATTCTGCACTAGACCCAACCTCGGATCTCCACTGCACTCTACAAGTCGACAACGCTTCCAAGTCTTTCCACTATGCTATCATAGCCAACACTGCATTCTGATGCTTCCTACTAAGCGCATCTGCAACCTTGTTGCCTTTCCCTGGTGTGTACTCAATTCCAAAATCATAAGCATCAATAAATTCTAACCATCTCCGCTGTCTCATGTTCAGCTCCTTCTAAGAGAACAAGTATTTCAATGACATATGATCCGTATAAAGCTCAAACCTCTCTCCCAAAAGCTAACTCCAAGTCATGAGTCGGGTATCTAACCTCATGCGATCTGAGCTGTCTAGAAGCATAGGCAATCACTTTACCTCTCTGCATTAACACTGCTCCTAATCCAGTTCCACACGCATCTGTATAAACTACCAAATCTTGATTCCCCTCTGGAACAACTAATACAGGTGCATGGGTCAATAAGTGTTTCAAGCTCTGGATTGCTTCCTCACACTTATCGGTCCAAACAAACTTCACATCTTTTCGCATTAGCTTGGTCATCGATGCTGTTATCCACAAAAAAACCTTTATAAATCTTCGATAATATCCAGCCAATCCAAGAAAACTTCTGATCTTAGTCACTGTTTATGGTCTCTTCGAACTATTCACTATTTTGATCTTAGTTGGATCTACTGCCAATCTTCTTTTCGAAACTACATAACCAAGAAACTTCATCTCCTTCTTCCAGAAATGACACTTCGAAAACTTCGCCTTCAGCTGATGTTCTCTCAAAATCTCAAGAACCACCCTAAGATGAACTTCAAGCTCTTTCTCATCCTTAGAGTATATCAAGATATCATCTATGAACACCAACACGAATCTATCTAAGTGCTCTCTGAAAATTCGGTTCATCAAGTCTACAAAGAATGCCGGCGCATTAGTTAGTCCGAACGGCATAACTAACCATTTGTACGATCCATATCTGGTCCTAAACACCGTCAAAGGTATACTATTTTCGGCTACTCTAAGCTGATGGAAACATGTAGCCAAATCCAACTGAGAAAATATCTTGGCTCCACTAAACTGATCGAACAAATCGTCAATTCTAGGCAATGGATATCGATTCTTTATCATCTTCTCATTCAACTTACGATAATCGATACATAACCTTAACGATCTGTCCGGCTTCTTAGCAAACACTGCGGTTGCTCCCCAAGGTGAACTACTAGGTCTAATAAAATTCTTCCCTTCCAAATCCACCAACTGCACCTTCAGCTCTCTCATCTCTATAGGTGTCATCCTACTTAGCGGCCTACTAACTGGTCCTGCTCTAAGCACCAAATCTATTCAAAACTCGATGGCTCATTTCAGTGGCAACCCTACTACCGGCTCAAAGACATCTGCGAATTCTCTAACCATGAAAACTTGATTCAACTTGTCTTCTAACTCCATAACACCCAACAAAGCATTCACCTCACAGCTAGGGCTTTCTACGGTATATATAATCTGATCATGACAATCAGGGTGTCTAAGTGATATTTTCTTATCGTAGCAAAATATCCTTGCATCATACTTACTTAAGCAATCCATGCCCAATATGATTTTGAACCCTACAAAGTCAAATATATGCAAACTACAAACAAATGTGTAACCTAGCAAGTCAAACTCTAAGTGGTCACACTTCATTCCAAGTATCGCATACCCTCATCTTGGATTTGCAACTCTTAGGGAAGTAACTAAATACGTGGGCTATAGGTTAAGATCATCTACCAAACATCAAGATATACAAGAATGCGATGCACCAGTATTAAACAAAATGCTAACAGACATATCATGGATCTGAAGCGTACCACCTAATACTGATTTCCCTTTCTCCTATTCCGTTAGCCTCGAGGTAGCTAGTTCCAATGCAAATACTTTTCATCTCCCTTCCTTTGCTGGTTCCTTGCATTGTTCTTATAGTGGCCAATCTGATCGCAATTGAAGCACTTGATGTTTTTCTTCCCGATCACTTCCTTCGCCTTTCCTATGCGGCATTCATTAGCAACGTGCCCTTCTTGTCGCACTTATAACAAACCACTTCAGACTTTCCTTTCTTCATGGCTCCACCTTTCTGAGCACCCTTCTTATGAAAGAATTTTCTCTTCTGACTCTGCCCCACCTGGACTTCCTTTGCCTTACTCTTCTCCAACAAATCAAGCATTTCCTTGTTCCTCAAAGCCATCTCCACTACAACATCACAAGGGTCTCCAATATGAGGTAACATAGCCCTTGCCAACTCAGGCTTCAATCCCCTAATTAACTTCTCATTTCTCTTCAGCACGGTATCAATAGTGGCATATCTATATCTAGCCAACTCCTCGAATCTTCTAGCATACTCCAACATAGTCAGATCTCCTTGTTCCAGCTCAGCAAACTTTCTAATCAGGGTAGACCTCATCATAACTAACATAAATCTCTCTTCGAACCTCCTCCTAAACTCAGCCCATGTCATCGTCTCTTCATTCACTGCTACAATCACACTATTCCACCAAAATAAAGCTGCTCCTTGAAGCTGTCTTGATGCCAACCTCCTCTTCTGCTCATCATTGAGCCCCAAGTATGCAAATATTCTCTCACAATGCAGCAACCAGTTCTCCACCTCAATAGCATCTTCAGTTCCAATAAATGGCTCCCTCCAAGCCTGACATAGTCTCTACTCAGAACACTATAATTGTTGACTACCGGAGCTTCTTGAACTCCTCCTCCCATTACTCCGGCAGCAACACCCGCTTGCATCATATTCATGAAAAACTGATACATAGCTTCCATTTCAACCTATGGGACTCCAGCACCCATACTACCAGCTTGTGCCTGACCTTGGTTCCTTCTCATATTCCATCTGGCATTACCATTTGTTGGGGTGCTTGCCTTAAGATTTACTCTTCTCGAATCCATATTTGTATTCATACCTCGTGAGATACAGAAGAATAGCCTAATAAAGATAGGAGACTAGAGATATAGTGTATACTTATATATAGCAAATACAAGTACGTTACTATAGTGTTATCCCATACCCCATCTTTTCTCTAATTCCTAAGGATTATGTTTTTTTCAGAAATCATTTTTAGTTAAAGTTTTTCATAAACTGTGCTCTGATACCAAGTTGTAACATCCCATATCTGGACGCCCGAAGCTAAGCGCTACAGATGCTACAGTCATCCATAGTATTAACTTCCAGTGACCAAATACGGTAATGTTAATGGTATTCATAATATCAGCATCACATGAATATGAAACAAAATCATAGATTTCAAAAACATCACATTACATTTTCAAAACATGTTCCATATTCAAATTACATAATCCCATCGCTTTCTCAGGTTTAGATAAAATATAATTATTACATAATACGCCAAGAGCGACATATGATGATGCCCCCTTGGTTGACCGGAGTACTAATTAGTCATAACTGACTTATTAAAAACACAACAGAATACATCAAAATGAAACAAACTGCAACTTCTAAATAGCTATCCGTCAACCACCTACCCGTCTCCGAAAGCTTTATTCACAGACCTACTAAAAATGTAAATCCTCAACCCTCAGCATACTCAAATCAATTTTGAGCACCCGAGAGTTTAAGGGGAAAAACATAAACATCAAGTCAGATATAAAGCCTGGTGTGAATAATACTATACATCCTGGATATACGATATTAAGTGAGACCACGCCACTTAGAGGAATGGGTTTCCCCTCACTAATATCCTTTTAAAACATATCTTTTGCAAATCAAAATCTTGCAACCAAAACTGGTTAAAAACTGTAAAACAATTTATGTAAACATACATATCAGGTAACAAATGGATTATCTATCCAAACATTATAGTTTTTTTTTGGCTTACTACTAACCTTTGGCTGACTCGGGCCTACCAGATAAATATAATAAAAATGGCCTAACATCTGTTAGACAAGTCCTCTGGACGGTTTGTCCCTAACTTACTCTCTCCTAGGGTCCACTGATCCTAATGGTTTTGCGGGCTCACCAATAACCTACACTGCGCAAATATATTCCTTTTTGTGTATACCATAATTTTAGCCTTACCTGTGATAAAGCCTTACACACTGGAATTTTGAACTAAATAAGCTAAGGGCTAATAGCTAATGTATAGGGCGCGACCATATACCAGTCCCATCTGGTATTCTAATATCTGAGTCATTTTACTTAAATTTTCTTGAAAACCTTTTCTTCTCAAATTGATTTAAAATCTTTAAATCAAACTTAAACAAGAAAAATATACGCTCTATGCTTTACTCAAAACCACCTTGGCATGCTATATATACTTTACTCAAATCTTTGTTAATGAAAACATTTAAACCTTTGAAAGTACCCCATTCGATCCCATTGAAAGTATCCCTTTCGTAACCAAATAAACCCTTTTCTTTCATCTAGGCCGAAAGGCCAAAACCTTCCTTTCGAAACCATTTACATAAACCTTTTGAAACCATTGAAATGCCTTTTTCTTCGAAAGCTAAAAAACTTAGACGTCCTGTCTTTAAAACCTTTAAACATAGCCTTTCGAAACCATTGGAAAAACCTTTCCTTTAAACCTTTCGAAACCATTGGGGAACCACCCCTTAGAAATCTTCCTTTAAAACCTTTCGAAAGCATCAAAACCTTTAACCTTTCGAAAGCATTGGGGTTCAACTTTAAAACATGTGGAAACACCATTCGAAACCATTCGAAACCATCTCTTTCGAAACCTTTGGGTTAATCTTTTAAAATCTCTAAGGGTCACAAACAACAGGGTTGAAAGCAACTCTTTCGAAAGCCAAAACCTAAGTAAAGAGGTGATGGTGTCGAATCCATCCTTTCGAAAGCATTGGAGAAGCGATAGGGTTTTATAAAACAAAATCAACCCTTTCGAAGGCAATGCTTCTAAAGGTAGAAAGCGGCAGCTAAAGCTTTGACCTAGTTGAAAGCGGTTATTTAAAAAAAAGGCACAACCTCTTAAAACCATTTCTTTAAACCATTTGACCCAATCGGTAGTCAACCAAGTCGAAAGCAATATGGTCGAAAGCAAAGCAGGCACATTTTCAATTTAAAGCAAAGTAACGCTTCGACCTCCTTCAGAACCCCTAGTTTCGACCCAGTTCCTTCCGCTTTTGTCCAATTCACTATGTACCATATTAATGATACTATATGCATTGGTTTCGATGGCATAGAGATGGAACTACTAAGTCGAAAGCTACCCAACCAAAAGCAGGGTGCCGAAAGTGGCGAAACATGCATTTGGCATGAAAAACCGATTTTTAACCTTTTTAAGTAATCATTTTAACAAACCTGCCTTGTTTGTCAAAATCTTGTTGGTTGCTAATTTTTCTTTTCTAAAAGCACTGCCATATTTTCAAAATTAATTAATTTAAATCATTTACAAAATACCCCTTCTCCTTTTATAAATATATAAAACATTTAAGTTCCTTACCTTAAATAATTTTATATATTCATCAAAACACTTTGGAAAATCTACAAAAATTCAAGAAAATCCTTTTTAATATGTGTTCTAACATATATAAATTTCAGAGCCAAACTATTTATAATTTAACCGTAAATTATTTATAACCTAATAAATAATTTTCTTCACTAGAAAATTAATGTAAAATCCACATTAATTCAAAAAATTATGAAAATTGAAACCCATCTCTAAAATATCATTTCTGATCTATATCTAAAATCGCAAGGTATTTAGATTTCATTAAATAAGGTTTTCACATCAAAACATAACATAAAATCTATATGAATAAGCATAAATCATCAACAAGCATATATAAACATTTTGACCCTCAAAATCATAGCTAAACTATGCAAGATAAATTCGGATTCCCTTAAAACCGAAACTATTTAAGAAATAAGAGATGTAGTCATTATTCACCTTAGCTTAGTGATTTAGGATGTGAGATTTGATCTTGATTAAGTGATTTGATTCTTCCTCTTGTTACCTAGCTTATTCCTCTTACTCTTTGCTAATGGTGGTCGGCCTGAGACTTATAATTTTGCTTGTGCATGTATGAATGAATGTATGGAAGTAAATTCCTAAGGGTTTAGGGTATTAGAAGCTCTATTTTCTATTTACCACTCCTCTATTTGCCTTAACACTTCATTCTTTAGTTCATTTGTTTATTCATTAACATGGCACAGCTACTCCTTAATTAAATCACAAATCTCAATCCATTAATCAACCTACATTATTTAATTTAATTTAGCTAATTTAATTTTCTAAATAAAGTTACTAAAAATATGGGGTGTTACAATAATATTATTACTTTTATTAAAAGTTTTAAACCTAATTAGACTAATGTTCATAATATCATTAAAGGCAACAAAAACATAATTTTAGTTTTTTAGGATCCTATGGTTTAGAAAAGAGATGTACTTATGAATGATTCTTAAGAAATTTCTTATCTACTGCAAAATAAAGGTGGCTTAAACTTATTTTTTACTATTATCTACGATCGACATTCACGAACTCAATGAATTCCTTATGGGTCCATATTAAAGAGAAGTGATAGAGTTGAAATTCCATGGCTAATATTTGTTTCATGTACGATTTGGATAGAATAGGTCCTAAAAACAACTCAAATCAATGCTAATGAATAATTTTTTAATATTCTGGCGTCTAGCCTATAGAAAAATGCATTCAAATGGTAATAAATTTACATGAAGGGGTGGAAAAGACTTTGCAATTCATAATAGAATAGGTAGAAGTTTCATTATTTATGAAATTTTTTCTAAGTTTCTAGATTCTATATTTCAGATTATGAATCACTCATCTAGCAACCACTGTCCTACTTTAATCTTTCACATAATAGTTCAAATAATAGAAACATACCTTTCATGTTTTGCAACTCTTAGATCAACACAAGTGGATATGTGTAACAACTCGCATTATCGATCCCCAAATAGTGACACTAACATACCCAGGATATTCTTGTACTGAGCATCCAAGTGTTGAAACGATAGATTGTTAGAATAAAATAACAAGAAAAAGAAAATAGAACAAGAAAGAAGAGAATACAATATCAAAATCTCATAGCGGAACGGTAATATATAATATCAAAAGATAGTACAAGCTGTCACTCTAAGATACATAGCATTTCGAAGTTACAATTTTAAATACTATCACCAGCTTGGGCTGTTATAATAACCTATCCTCACAAAAGTAGATATATACATAGTAGTAATGCAACAGAAATAAGATTGCTATGATAGATGAAACATTCAGCTTGACTCCTTGAGCTCCAATGAATGTCAACAAAAACCCACCTTTCCCTGACTACTTGAAAGAGCATATGAGGAATTTATGAAAAACAAAAATCACGTGTCAGACATAAGTCTGGTATGAGAAACTCAAGAAACACGTGAGCATCATATAACAGTGCTTTTGAGACTACATGGAATGTCGTAACGGTTAGCCCCTCAAAAGAACCACTATGCAATAAGTACATAAGGTGATATAATAGATAATGTATATGGTGTAGAATATAAATCAAATAATAGCTACGCCGCTTGCATCTCACGACACAACAATATTGAATTATAACTAAAACCACTAAGGTACGTTCGCATAAGGATTTTCTGTGGAGACGCCTCCTGTAACTGAAGCTAGTCTCCATAACAAGGATCAGAAATTACCTTTCGAGCTCATATATCTCTAGATAAAATATACCATAAGGTAAACATAGCAGGCCCTGGCCCGAAGGCGTGGTACCAAATATCATCAACTCTCATCGTCCAACATATTGAAAGCATCTCTAGATATAGTGTTGATAAAACCCTTGAGGTTAGCGACACATCTAGTCTATGCATCCTACTCTGTCTTTAGTCATTTACTGATGGTGAAGTCACGTTCAGCATCTCTCACACAAGTCTTCATCACTCTAACAAAACATAAATCCATTAATGGATTCCAACATCTCGAATAGATCACAATTCTCTACATGGATTCGAGCATCTTGAACACTTGAATCTCCACATAGATTCCAACATAAGTCCTTTGACAAATGCTAACATTGTCCTCTTTCTTAGGATTACACTCAAGATAGACAGTGCACACGATAATATCGTTTGAAGTATTACTGCTGACCTCTCCCTTGGACTTAACCTTAGGATAGACAGTGCAACTCTATATTAATTTGCTTCATTATAACTTCCAGAACATAGGTCGCATATATGGTTTTGAAGTGGTTACAGTTTTGAGTCATCTCATATAAGTATACTCCCCTACTTACTAGACGCTTCAAAACCAATCGATAAATTTTCGGTTAACTTAACCTTGATTCTTTCAAAAATAAACAAACAATACATAAGGGTGGATATCATCTCCTATCCAGATGGATTTTCTTATCATTTATCCTAGAAGAGCAAGACAGGTTTATTGGTATAGTATAGCATCTCCAAAGATAACTGTACCATATAACTCTCGCGTTTCTTCTAGATATTCCTTAAGTTATTTTGGTCGAATTCAGTAACAATAAGAATGCTCATATATGGAAACCAAGTCTCGTATACTTATCACATTTATGACCTTCTCAACTTATGTTATCTCTTAGTTAAGAGTGAAGCCATGTAGGTTAGAGCACCAGTTGCATTAAAGCCCTGCCTAGACACTTCATTCTCAACTCTCATAGATAGACAAGTCCACTTCGTTGGCTTTTAGTGTTAAGTACACGACTAAATACTTTCCATAAACGAGTAAATACACAACATAATTAAGTCAAACAAGCATGATTAAGTCACATAAGCGACTTCTAATCCCCTTTTTATCTAATTAATTCCTTTATTAATTAATACCTTTTTTATTAGTAAAACTTATTTTACCTAATAAAACTTCATCTATCAATTACTACTATTCATTTGTACTCTTTTACAATACTTCAAAAAGTATACATATGCTTACCTCAAATGGTATAAGTATATTAGTAATATCATTAAATAGGATTTTTTATTTTAAGCCTTTACTTTTTCTATCTTTTTTCCAAAAGATTTTGTACCTGTTATTACCTTTAAAATATCCATTAAAAGGTTTAATTACGTTCACAAATCAATTTCAAAGGGTTTAAGACAATTGTTGCTTAAACATTGTCACTACAATCCAAAACCAATTCACTTATAATTGTTTTTAGAACATTCTCTTTAATGATTTAATTATATTCATAAGTATAATAAAAAAGGATTAAAACAAATGTTGCTCAAACATCGTTTACTATAAACCCAAAACCATTTCACTTATAGCGATCTTTAAAAATATTCTCTTTAAAGATCTACATATACGTATTAACAAGATAATATACTTTCACATAACATCACAAAACCGTTTATCATAATATAAGTGTTATAATCCAAAACTTCCTTTAATCTTTTATAAAATAGTTAACTCACTTTTGCCAAACTTGTGTGTGTGTATTTTAAAAATACTTAAATATACGTTTTAAATATCTATGTACAAATTAACTAAAAATTAATAATTTAGAAATTTGACTAAAAAATTTAAAAATGTATTTTACATTTTGCATCACTTTACTTCTAAAATACATAAATAATTATTAAAAATATATTTAAACTTCTAATCTTTTTTCCATACTCAAATCCATGTTATAAGAACTTCTCTAAATGATTCCACAAAGAAAGTAATTTAATAAACCATTTAAATCACGAAAAACTAGTCCAAACGTCACATTTCAACAAAACAATGCAACATGCCCAGCAGTGCCATAGTAGGCCAAATACGGCATTTATAAATGCAATCTAAAGTTCTGGACAGAGAATCAACATGAAAATATTTGATATTTGTGGCCAAGTTTAACCACTCAAATTATAGATTTAAGACTTGAAATGTTTATAATAAGTACTACACTTACGGAACTTAAAAACCATGAGAAGAAACCCTTAAGGATTTCTTCCAATTTAATTATAAAATTTTCCGAAAACAAGGTATTTTCCAAAGTGCATTTATAATCACCTATCACTCTAACCTTAGCCACTTTGTTTGACCAGTTCTAAAATCTTTTGAACTTTTATTTTTTTAAATATTATGTATCGCATATAGTATTTGTTAAAAATGTAAAGAAACCCTTAAGAATATCTTTCAATTTAATTACAAAAATTCCCAAAAATAGGACATTTCAAAGTGCTCATATAGCGACCTTCTTCTCACTATAGCTTTTTTGCAACTTTGTTCTACAAGTAAACAAATGATTTAAACATCAATATTTTTCTAGTAATAAGTACCCTATAGTGCTTATTGAAAAATATAAAGAAGCCCCTAGGAAGTCTTTCAAAGTTGTCGTTAAAAATCGTCGAAGACACGACATTTTCAAAATGCATCCATAACGACCTTTTTGCCTCTAACTTTCACAACTTTGGTTCAAAATTTCTATAACTTTTAAAACCAATTCCTTGCTGCCTCATATACCAAAATATGTGTAGAGAAGAAACAAAATATATTATGTCATAATATATTCCCAAATAATCACATAGAACAAGTTTAAACAAACAAGGATTCAAAGTGCACTTATAGCGACCATCGCTATATGGACAATTCCATATCCATTTCAAATTCAACACACAATCCAAATAACCATTTAAACATAAATTCAAGGCCATGCCATATGTTATGAAAGGTAATAGGAGTGATGTTATACAATATAAAGTTGTCATTTTCTTTCAAAAGTAAGGAAGTCCAAAGTTTATAACTTTAATTAGTTAATGCCACTTTATCTTTATATTTATACACACACATATATATACACACACAATACACACACACAATATGGTGAGATAACTCACTTAGACCTAAGCCAAACACAAGCATAAACAACCAAAAACACAAGAACACCTCCTACCATCTCTAAACGCCTAAAGATCCAATCTTTATCACTTACAAACCAAGGCAACACCTCCCCTCCTATTCCATTGCTCATGGCCCAAATGAGATTTCCCATTTCCTTCACTTCTTTCACTTTTGTCTTTAGATCCTGCTTTCTAAGGTGTTATAAGGTGTTGGTGAAAGGCTGGTGAAGTTTGAAGAAGATTTGAACTAACTAGAAAAAGATTAGTGAAGAACAAAGTGAATTAGTGCTAATCCACTTTTACTATTTTTGATCTCTTTTTACAGATGAAGCTTTTGAATATTATGAAGTGTAAATGGACCCTTATCCCCCTCCTTTACCCTCCTTCGGTCAACCACAATCTCCCCCAGCTCATGCCTTTTGCATGCTTTCACTTTACACCTCATCTTCATATGAAAATATCTATTCCCATTCACACTTAACCACCTAACTCTTTGAAGCTTCTTGAAGCTTCTTTAATTTGTTTTAGTGCAAATTATTTTTATTACTAATTAATGATTTCCTAAGTGTTTTAGTATATTTAGAAAAAATTTGAACAACTTCTGGTGAGAAAAAACCCGTTTACCGATAAAACGATTTCTAGTCATTTTATCGATATTTTATTGAACTATATTTTTGTAAAAACTTTTCAAAAACAAGTTTACCATTATTAGTTATTACTTAAAGGAGATTAAAAAGGTTATTAAATCACTTTTATCACATTTAATCCAATATTCAAATATTTGAATAGTCCAGATATTTAAATACGAAGTGTCCAAAATTTCGGGTCTTTACAATCTCCCCCACTTAAAACATTTCGTCCTCAAAATTCCAACATGAGCAACAAAAGAAAACAATCACATAACAATACTCAATAGTATTCAAAATTACTAGCAACCAAAGCCCATGGTTTGCTCAAGTTCAAAAATCCCCTTACCGCACAAGGACGATAAACAATCTACTAAATGTACCTTATGCTCAACAGCCTCAGGTTATTACTTAGACGAGTATTCATTCTACCTCATAACAATTGAATATCATTGCCTAAACTCTCCATAAGCCAACAAAACATAGTACGCATATACTTAAACCCATAGGATGTGCATGGATCATTCGTACGCAATATCCGGTCTGATCACTTGCTCGATCACCTAATTTCACTTTCAAACTAGTATAGACACTTGACCTACCTAGTGCGGGCTTCGATCAGTTTCCTGGATTAGAAACTTATTTCTTCCTTACATAGCTATATACTATGATAGAAAACTTTGGGATCATATTAAGAATTAGTATCAAGTATTCGCCGTCAAGAACAGAGTGAAAATCCTTGTTCAGACCCGTGCAAACCACTGGAAATCATGTACTCGAATCCTGGATCAGGAACAGTCATGTGAATAAAACAATCTACATACAACTTATGTACTTTATTTCATTGGTTTCTTAACTAGACCAATGTCCTTTTAACCAATTTCATTTATATAAATAGTATGCCATTTAATACTAAAATCATTTATGAACCATTTCATAAGAACATACCTTCAAGTTATTAAACATTTTATAACTTAAGTTAATTCTCGTATAATACTCCACTACCTCCTAAGAGTATACACAAAAAACCAAATTTATTTCACATAGCAAGGGTGTTCAACAAATTTAAAACTTTTTTAAATTCTACTATCATCTGAGTTCAAGTGTTATACAAATTCATATTTATATTTTCAGTAAACACTTAGCTTAAAGTTCTATAACAGTCTGGAAGTTTCCAATTGTTCAAAACCGCCAAAAATTCCATTTCATTTTAACAAATGAAAACTACCCAACAACATATCACACCATGATGCGCATACCATACCGTCCTAATGCATATGATACATGTGTTCGTAAAATAACTTAACAAAGTTCCAATTGTTTATTAGACACACTTTACTAAAAAGGGAAAACATGAAAAGTTTTCATCATTTATTCTAGGCTATACTACTACCACTTGGGCTCCCTATACAGTATACCTATAAAACTCTTTTATACAAAAAATTAATATCAAATTTCTTTTAGAAAAGTTTTAGAACTAAACATCGGGTTTTATTTCAAACCAATTGAAATAATAATAAATACATATATCTTTTGTATGTCAAAACATACTTTCATGATTAAACCAAAATCTATTTTACTAAAACTATGTTATGGCATCCCCCACTCAGAAATCCGAACAAGAACGCCGATGATGCTGCAGTCATCACCAGAATTATTTTCAAGCGACAGAAGTTAGTTCAGTAGACTTAATCATGCTTTTGGGACTTAACCAAAATCATTTTAAAAGCGGTATCAAATACTTCGTATAATATTACTAAGCATCATGATTTCCATTTCATAAACCAGTTGCCCAAATATTTACTTTCATATAATACTAATATTAGTTTTCCAAAACCTTATAAAACCAATTTCAAAAATATTGGGATTAAAATTCACAAAATCTCAATCCAAATCCTCTTCGTTTATAAACCATATTTTATAAACCATTCTTATGTAAAGTTATTTCCTTATATAAAATCTTTTCCCAATTATTTATTTAAAAAATACCTTATCTTTCCTTTAGATTATAATAAACATGCTTTATTAAAGATAACTGTTAACCTAACATTGTCACTGAACGCCTTATAGTCAACTATTAAACTTAATTCATAAGTTGTTCGTTTCAATGCTCTCTCAAATACTATCTACCCAACCAATGCAGTAAAAAGGTAAAAATGCTCATAAACTGATCGAGCACGAATCAGCAATCAACAAAAAATAGTCAATATCATAAACTAGCTGAGCATGACTAAGCTAATCAATGAGGGATAATAAATTAACATCATTAATCCCTACATAAATTAGATTGCACTATCAACTTATCATATATATATATATATATAAAACTAATATACTAATATACCAAATACAAATACGCTCTCATATGTATAATACACTCAACTCATGTTAGGGTATTCCATTAACCTATCTCTTAAGTCATACCTAACCAAAGCCAAGGTTCTCGCTTAACCTTCAGCTCCGATACCAACTGTAACGACCTGCCTTTTTGAGCCCCAAATGACGACACTAAAACATCCACGGTATTCTTGTGCTGAGCTGCTTGAGCATCCAAGTGTCTAAAAGATAGATTGTTTGGATAAAAGAAAACGAAAACTGAACAATAAAGAAGAAAATAGAATATGAGAATTTCATAGTGGAACGATAACATATAATATCAAAAGGCACAACAAACTATCACTCTAAGATACATAGCATTTCAGAGTTATAATTCTAAATACTATCGTCAGCCTAGACAGTTATAGTAACACGTCTTTACAAATGCTGATATATATACATAGTAGTAATGCAACGGAAATAATAATGCTACGGTAGGTGAAACATCCAGCTCAACTCCTTCAGCTCCAATGAACATCAATGAAAACCTGCCTTTTCCAGACTACTCGAAAGAGAACACGAGGAATTTAGGGAAAACAAAAACCACGTGTCAGACATAAGTTTGGTATGAGAAACTCAAGAAACACGTAATCAGCATATAACTATACTAATGAGATCGCACAGAATGCCATAACGATTATCTCTTCAAATGAACCACCATCTAATAAGTACATAAGGTGATATAGTAGATGTTAACTGGGTTTTTAATCTAATAGAATTCAAAGGGAACTAGAACATCTACAATAAATCAAAATATCTCAAGGATCGACCAAGAAGACCAGAAGGAAAAGAAGAGAAAGTCCAATGAAGAAAAATGCCAAAACTAGCTAAGGCAATGGATTGCTAGCGATCCATCACATGTGGATCGCTAGCGGTCCATAAAGCTTATTCGTGGATCCTCCAGTCCTCTTGCATCATGATCTAATATGTTCCTTAGAGATGCTTGCCAAATTTCATAGCATGCCAAACAATCTAGCTCGAGAAGTGAAGACTCACTGGATTCAAGCTGTTTAACCAAAAGCAGCTAACTTAAAATGGACCTACAGAACTCATACGAAGTCGGATTGAATTTAAATTTTGGGAGAACGTTTAGAAGACTAGAAGAAGGCTCGCAAAAAAAATGAGAGCGTTTGGAGTTGATTTAGTGGATCGCTAGCGACCCATCTAGTATGGGCCCACCACCTTAAATTTTTATGGTGGGTCCCTAACACTCTCTAGATTGTTCTTGCAAAGTTTCGTATGATTTAGTTAAGAATTGAGCAAGTTATGGATGATTCTTCTGGACTAGATGACCTATGAAGATGAATGATCAAACTAACTCCAAATGATTTGATATTTCGATAAGGCACTTAAATAGAAGATAGGAAGACAACCAAACAAAGATCACTAAAAAATATGCTAAGTGGATGGATAGCTAGCGATCCATCCCCTATGGATAGCTAGCGATCCATCAAGATAGGTCGGATCGCCCTCAAACTTTACAAGCTCCTTCGTAGCACTAAGTAAAGGCTTTTGATAGAAAAATATGCTAAGTTGATGGATAGCTAGCGATCCATCCCCTATGGATAGCTAGTGATCCATCGCCTATGGATGGCTAACGATCCATAGGAATGACTCAGATTGATTTGAGATTTTCGATAATGACTTGGCATAACAACTGGACTCTTCTGCACTTGGACTTTTGGCCCAACACTCACTGAATTCCCCTATAATACTCACCTATTTGCAACTAGAGATGGATCTTTTCTGGAAAGAGAGCTGCCATTACTCTACTATAATTCCTTTACTTCTTCAACTTTTTCTCCCTTACAACAGTCATCAAGGGGGTTACTGTGATTCTCCAGTCAACCCTTGAACTCGTGACTTATTCTAACTCATTATAACTTAGATCTAAGGACTAACTAGTTGATATCCAAAGAGATTCAACTCGTATAATCCTAATAAAGATTGATTAAAGTGGACGTAGGCCAGAGTCAGCCGAACCATTATAAAAATCATGTTTCTCTTTTCTTACTTCTGCTATTTATTTGTTGTTTATCTGAGATTTATGCTGCTGATTATCTGCACTGGTGCTTTCACACTTGTCCGGGGTGTTGATCCATTTTTTGGGTTAACATTTTGGTGCTTTCACCGAGAACAAAGTCAACTAGAACCTGGGGGCAGTCAGGAAGTACCCTCAAATTCTAACCAATCTAACTATGTAGCTAGGGAAGAAATGGAAAGGCTGTTAAAGGAGATGTAGGATGGAATCTTGGCTAGGCAACAAGAGACGATGGAGGGATTCTTCCAAAGGATGGAACAACAAGGAATTGTAAGAGCTGTAGGAATTCAAACCCTAAGGAACAACACAGGAGCTTCCAAAGTTGGATTGGAACAAGATAGAGTCTTGCCCCGACGCCCAGAGCAACCGATACTTGGGGGCAGTGCTGGAAATAACAATAGGACCCAATGCAGGAGCATCTAGAGTTAGAACAAAACAAACTGAAACTATGCCCACACGACTAGGGGGCATGATAGATTTGGATCTAGGATGAGCTCTAATGCTTGGAATGGGTGATGTTGGAGATAGAGTAGCAAATCAGAGTACGAATACATGACCGCATGAGCCGAAACCAGAAGCCCACAGTTGGAACAGGGGGCAGGTTAGTCCCTTACTCTCCGCCTTCCACTTTTTCCACCTTCAATAACCTCAGGCCACTTACACGTGTATGGGATCCCGAACGGTCCCTAAGCACTCTATGAGTCGAATGCCTGAGATGAATATTTAGGGCAACAATGACCCCAGATCCCTTAGACGTGTGCTAAACCTAGATTGGTTCCTAGTCACTCTCTGAGTTGGATATCCGGGATAATTGCTTAGGATAATAGTCTTAAACCGCTTGGACGTGCACAAAACCTAGATTGGTCCCTTGCCACACTCTGAGTCGGATGTCTGGGATAGACATTCAGGATTTCTGCTTATTTAATTTCTGCTTGTTTGCTTTGATTTGAAATTTTAATTTTGAAAAATCCATATTTAGTGTGATAACTGATTTCGAACACCATAGAGTCCTAATCGAAGAGACAGGACCAGAGTGCAAGGTGCAAGTCCCATTGCCGAAGAGCGAGTGGATGGACTTGTACGATATCAAACACCATAAAGTCTCGACTGGAGAGACGGGACCGAAGTACAAGAAGTAAGCCCCATCACCGGAGAGTGAGTGGATGGGCTTGCTTAATCCCCCTTAACTTAATAAGCAAATGATCCAGAGAAATCATCCCCCTTAACTTAACAAAAAACAATCCAAAGAGATCGTCCACTTAACTTAAAACAATGAACGACCCGAACAGATCGTACATTAAACAAAACATTAAATGATCCGGAGAGATTGCACATTAAACTAAACATTAAACGATCCAGAGAGATTGCATATTAAACAAAACACTAATCGATCCGGAGAAATTACGCATTAAACTTAAACGATCAGGAGAGATCAAGCCTTAAAACAGATTTGATCTAATAAAAGGTTTTGAATGTCTTATAAAAAGAATAAAACTGATAAATCCTAGATGAACACAGGATGATTTCGATATATGATGTGATTTTGATATATTATGTGATTCTGATATATGATGTGATTTTGATATTTAATGTAATTTTGATATATGATGTGACAACTCTGAATGAGAAGCAAAAATTGATGGTGATGTATATCCCCAATGAACATGGGACAATTAGAGATGTGTGATGTAAGTGGAGATATGTGATGTAATTGGAAACATGTGATTTAATTAAAAATATGTGATGTAGTAGCTCCGAATGAAATCGGAATGATTATGATGTATATATTACACCTAAACAGAGTTAGAGTCCTAGGATATAACGGGTTTGGAATGACTTGTGATTGGAAAGAGAATCTGAAGGAACTGGATTATTCACCAAGGCTAAAGCAGCTGGAAAGTTCAATTATCGAAGATTGGAGACAGGAACTTGTTTTGGAGCAAAGCACGTCTTTCATCCAAAAGGCGTAATTTGGGGGGCAAGTGTTAATTGGGTTTTCAACCCAATAGAATTCAAAGGGAACTAGAACATCTACAACAAGTCAAAATATCTCAAGGATCAACCAAGAAAACCAAAAGAAAAATAAGAGAAAGACCAATGAAGAAAAATGCCAAAAGAAGCTAAGGCAATGGATCGCTTGGGATCCATAAAGGTTGCTCGTGGATCCTCCAGTCCTCTTACATCATGATCTAATATGTTCCCTAGAGACGCTTGCCAACTTTCATAGCATGCCAAATAATCTAGCTCAAGAAGTGAAGACTCACCGGATTCAAGTTGTTTGACCAAAAGCAGCTAACTTAAAATGGACCTACAGAACTCATACAAAGTCGGATTGACTTGAAATTTTGGGAGAACATTTAGAAGACATAGAAGAAGGCTCGCAAAAAAAGAGCATTTGGAGTTGATTTGATGGATCGCTAGCGATCCATGTAGATGGATCACTAGCGACCCATGTAGATGGATCGCTAGCGACCCACCCGGAGTAGGCCCCACCACCTAAATTTTTTATGGTGGGTCCTAACACCCTCTAGAGTGTTCCTGCAAAGTTTCATTCAATTTAGTTAAGATTTGAGCAAGTTATGGATGATTCTTCTGGACTAGATGACCCATGAAGACGGATGATCAAACTAACTCCAAGCGACTTGATATTTGGACAAGGCACTTAAATAGAATATAGGAAGACAACCAAACAAAGATCACTCAAAAATATGTTAAGTGGATGGATAGCTAGCGATCCATCCCCTATGGATAGCTAGCGATCCATCAAGATAGGTCGAATCGCCCTCAAACTTTTCGAACTCCTTCGTAGCACTAAGTAAGGGCTTCTGGTAGAAAAATATGCTAAGTTGATGGATACCTAGTGATCCATCCCCTATGGATAGCTAGCTATCCATTGCATATGGATAGCTAGCGATCCATAGAAATAACTCAGATTGATTTGAGATTTTCAGTGATGACTTGGCATAACAACTGGACTCTTCTACACTTGGACTTTTGGCCCAATACTCACTGAATTCCCCTATAAATACTCACCTACCTGCAACTAGAGATGTATCTTTTTTGGAAAGAGAGCTGTCATTACTCTACTGGAATTCCTTCACTCCTTCAACTTTCTTCTCCCTCACAACAGTCATCAAGGGGTTGCTGTGATTCTCTAGTCAACCCTTGAACTCGTGACTTATTCTAACTCATTGTAACTTAGATCCAAGGACTAACTAGTTGATATCTAGAGAGATTAAACTTATATAATCATAATAAAGATTGATTAAAGTGGACGTAAGCCAGAGTCAGCCGAACCACTATAAAAATCTTGTGCCTCTTTTCTTACTTCCACTGTTTATTTGTTGTTTATCTGAGATTTGTGCTGCTGATTATCTGCACTGGTGCTTTCACACTTGATCCAGGGTATTGATCCATTTTTTAGGTTAACAATAGATAATGTCTAGGGTGTAAAATATAAATTAGAAAATAGTTGTGCTGCTTGCATCTCATGACACAACAATATTGAAGTACAACTTAAACCGCTAAGGTACATTCGCATAAGGAGTTTCCGCGGAGATGCCTCCAGTAAATTGAAGCGGATCGTCATGACAAGGATCAAAATCACTTTCTAAGTGTGTATACCTCTAGATAAAATATACCATAAGGTAAACATAGTAGGCCCTGGCCCAAAGGCATAGTACCAAATATCTACTCCCGCTGGCCAACATATCGAAAGCATCTCTAGATTTGAAGTTAATAGTACCCTTGAGGTTAGTGACTCCCCCCGGTCTATGCATCCTACTCTGACTTTAGTCATGTACTTATGGTGAAGACACGTTCAGCATCTGTAATGACCCAGAATTTCAGATACTTTGTATTTAAATATCTGAATTATTTAAATATTTGAATCTTGGATTAAATGTTATTAAACTAATTTAATAATATCATTAATATTCTTTTAAGTAATAACTAATGATGGTAAACTTCTTTGTGAAAAATGTTTATAAAAATAAATACTTTGAAGAAATATCGATAATCTGACCGAAAATCATTTTATCGACACACACTTTTTTACTCGTCAAAAGTCGTTCAAACTTTTTTACATACACTTATTTTCTTCGAAAATCAATAATATGAAATAATTTATTTTTCATTTATGGAAAAAAATATTTGATGATGTCATGCTTGATGTCATAGAAGATATTTTGAAAATGAGCTCTTAAAGAAAGTCTTAAGTGTTAATTAAAAGAAAATGAGGAGTAAAGTAAAAGGAGCATGCAAGGCATATGGGAGGGGTTCTTAGCTATTTAAAGGTGAGGTTTATCATGAGTTAACACTTCATAACATCTTAAAACTTGAAAAGAAACAAAAGATCCAAAAATGATGGAAGTGGATTAGCACTAATTCACTTTGTTTTTCACTAATCTTTCTCTAATTAACTCAAATCTTCTTCAAACTCCACCAAACTTTCACTAATTCCTTAAAACACCTTATGAAGCATGGATCTAAAGCAAAAGGTAGGAAAAGATAGGAGGAAGTTTGGGTTTCATTTCTGGCTGTGAGCAATGGAAGGTAGGGAGAGGTCTTGCCTTGTGATTTTGGTGCTAAAGCTTGTACCTTTGGGAGTTTGGTGATGGTAGGAAGTGGTTATTTGATTCTTGTGTGTTTGAGATTGTTGTAGGCTTGGATTTAGGTGAGTTATCTCACTATCTTGTTCGTATATATTGTGTATATATGTTGTGTGCTTGAAATATAAATTTAAAGTAACATTAACTGAGTAAAGCTATAACTTTAGATCTCTTATGCTTTTAAAAGCAAATGACGACTTTATATTGTATAACATCATTTCTATTACCTTCTATAATATATGGCATGGCCTAGATTTTGTTTGTACAAGTTTGGTTGGCTTGTGTGTTGAATTGAAGTATGTTTGAAAGTGTTTTTATAGCGATAGTCGCTATAAGTGCACTTCGATATCCATTAACTTTAACTTGTGTAAATGGAAGATTTGTGATCTTAACTTAGGGTAATTTGATTTGGTTGTTCTCTACACATATTTTGGTGTATGGAATAGTAAAGAAATGATTTGGAAAGTTTTTACCCGCTTTTTGACCAAAGCATCTAACTTAAAATAGATCTAGAGAACTCATATGCAATCGGATGACTTGAAATTTTGGGAGAACACTTAGAAGACATAGGCACTCACCAAAAATGAGCATGATTAGATAAGTCTAAATGGATCGCTAGTGATCCATGTAGAGTGGGCCCTACCACCTAAAATTTTTATGGTAGGTCCAAACACCTTTTGGAGTGTACCTACAAAGTTTCATCTGATTACGTTAAGTTTTGAGCGAGTTATGAATGATTCTTCTGGACCAGATGATTCATGAAGACGGATGATCAAACAAACTCCAAACAACTTGATATTTAGATAAGGCATTCAAATAGATGAAAGGAAGGCAACCCAAAAGGGTAGACTCAAAAATAGTTTAAGGGCATGGATCGCTGGCGATCCATCATGTTAGCTCGGGTCGCCTTGAGTTGTTCTTGACTTCTTTCTAGCACCGAGTAGAGGCTTCTGACAAGTCGGCCTTGGCCCAACTGCTCTCCTACCCTATAAATACAATCCTACCTGCAACAAAAAGAGGAACTTCTGAACTGGCTGGTGGAACTCTACAAAGATTATTATTCTTCACTCTTCTTCTTCTACACAACACTCATCTAGGTGTTCACTGTGATTCTCTAGTAACTCTTGCACTTGTGACTTATTCTAATCTCATCAACTTGTAACCGAATTCAAATTGTAATAGCATTCAGTCGATAATAAAGCTTATAAAGTGGACGTAGGCTTCGTTAACAGCCGAACCACTATAAAAATCTTCTTGTCTCTTTACTATTTCTGCTCTTTTTACATTTATTTTCTATATTATTGCTATGTAAGAACAGAGCCAGTGCTTTGACACTTAATTCAAGGTGTTGATCCATATTTTGGGTTAACATTTTGGTGCTTTCACTGGGAATCTTGAACGAGATCTGAAGAATTAAAGTTTGAATCTAAGATTTAGAGAACATGAGTAGGCCTAATGCTAGATCTAGAGCTGTAGCAAGTCAACCGGAGCCTAGGGGTAGCTAGGAGGTATCCTCAATTTCTCATCTTCCCATCTATGTGATTAGAGAAGAAACGAAAAGGATGATGAAGGAGATGCAAGATGTGATCTTGTCTAGACAACAAGAGATGATGGATAGCTTCTTCCAAAGGATGGAGCATCAATGGATAGCTAGATCTATTGGGCATATGAATCAAACTCTGAGAAATAATAAGAAGAGCCACTGGAGCTATATTGGAACAGGCTAGAATCAACAATAGGACCCAATGTAGGAGCATATGGAGTTAGAGCAAAACAAACTGAAACAATGCGTATACGACTTGGGGCACGATGGATTTGGATCTAGGATGAGCTTTAACGCTTGGAACGTGTGATGTTGAAGCTAGAGTAGCAAATCAGAGTACGAATACATGACCGCATGAGCCGAAACCAGAAGCCTACAGTTGGAACAAGGGGTAGGTTCGTCCCTTACTCTCTGCCTTCTGCTTTTTTTGCCTTCAATAACCTTGGACCACTTACATATGTACGAGACCTAGATCGGTCTCTATACATGCTCTGAGTTGGATGTCTGGGATGAACATTTAGGATTTCTACTTGTTTTGATTTCCGCTTCTTTTGTTTTCCACTTGTTTTGATTTCTACTTGTTTTGATTCATTCTTGTTTAATTTCTTCTTGTTTGCTTTGGTTTGTACTTGAATTTTGATTCCCACTAGAGACTAATGATTGATATTGATCGCCTTAGAGTCCCGACACAGGACCAGAGTGCAAGGTGCAAGTCCCCTTGCCGGAAAAGCGAGTGGATGGACTTGTATAATATTGATCGCCTTAGAGTCCCGACACGGGACCAGAGTGCAAGGTGCAAATCTCCTTGGATAGACTTGTATGATATTGAACGCCATAGACTCCCGACCAAAGAGACGGGATCAGAGTGCAAGAAGTAGGTCCCCTTATCGGAGAGTAAGCGGACGAGCTTACTTAATTCCCCTTAACTTAACAAACAATCAATCTGGAGAGATCGTCCTTTAACTTAAAACATTGATCCGGAGAGATCGTGCATTAAACTTAAACGATCTGGAGAGATCGAGCCTTAAAATAGATTTGATTTAATAAAAGGATTTGAATGCCTTATTAATAGAATAAAACTAATAAATCTTGGATGAACACAGGATGATTTTGATGTATGATGTGATTCTGATACATGATGTGATTTCAATACATAATGTGATTTTGATATATGATGTGACCACTTTGAATGAGAAGAAAAATGATAATGATGTAAATCCCGAATGAACATGGGAAAATTAGAGATATGTGATGTAATTGGAGATATGTGATGTAATTAGAAACATGTGATTTAATTAGAGATATCTGATGTAATAACTCCGAATGAAATCAAAATGATTGTGATGTATGGATTACACTTAGGCAGAGTCTAGAGTCTTAGACTGTAGTAGTTTGGAATGACTTATGATTGGCAAGAGAATCCAAAGGACCTGGATAATTCACCAAGGCTGAAGCAGCTGAAAAGCTAAACTATCGAAGACCGGAGATAGGAACTTGTTCTTAAGCAAAGCACACCTTTCATTCAAAAGGCGTACTTTGGGAGGAAAATGTTTACCAGTTTTTTGAGCAAAGCAGCTAACTTAAAACGGACCTAAAAAACTCATACGGAGTCGGTTTGACTTGAAATTTTGGGGGAAGACATAAAAGAAGGCACTCACCAAAAATGGGCTTGATTAGATAAGGCTAGATGGATCGCTAGCGACCTAACTAGTTGGATCGCTAGAGATTCATGTAGAGTGGGACCCACCACTTAAATTTTTTAGGGTAGGTCCCATAAAGAGTGTACCCTACAAAGTTTCGTCTGATTTCGTTAAGTTTTGAGCGAGTTATGGATGATTCTTCTGGACCAGATGAACCATTAAGACGGATGATCAAACAAACTCCAAACGACTTGATATTTGTACAAGGCATTCAAATAGATGAAAGGAAGGCAACCCAAAAGGTTAGACTCAAAAATAGTTTAATGGCATGGATCGCTAGCGATCCATCACCCATGGATCGCTAACGATCCATCATGTTAGCTCGGGTTGCCTTGAGTTTTTCTGGTCTTCTTTCTAGCACTGAGTAGAGGCTTATGACTAGTCAGTCTTGGCCCTACTGCTCTCCTACCCCTATAAATACAATTCTACGTATAACAAAAAGAGGACCTTCTAGACTTTTCGCTGGAACTCTGCAGAGATTATTCTTCACTCTTCTTCTCCCAAACAACAGTCATCTAGGAGTTCACTGTGATTCTCCTGTAAATTCTTGCACTTGTGACTTATTCTAATCTCATCAACTTGTAATAGCAGTCAGTCAATAATAAAGCTCATAAAGTGGACGTAGGCTTCGTTAACAGTCGAACAACTATAAAAATCTTCTTGTCTCTTTACTATTTCTGCTTTTTTTACATTTATTTTCTATATTATTGCTTTGTAAGAGCAGGGCTGGTGCTTTCACACTCAATCCAGGTTGTTGATCCATTTTTTGGGTTAACAGAAAGTTATAGAAATTGTGAACCTAAGTTGTAAAAGTTAGAAGCAAAATGGTCGCTATGGATGCACTTTAAAAAGATGTATTCGCCCATTTTCAAAGTTAACTTTGAGAGACACCTAAGGGCTTTTTTCATTTTTAATAATTACTTTAAGTGTACTTATTACTAAAAAAATATGGAAGTTTAAACCATTCATTAACTTTTGAAACAAAGTTACGAAATGTTGTAGCGAGAAGAAGGTCGCCATATGAGCATTTTGAAATACACTGTTTTTGAAATTTTTGTAATTAATTTGAAAGACATCCTTAGGTATTTCTTTGCATTTTTAATAAGTATTATATATGTACTTATAACTGGAAAATAAATTCATAGTTTAAAAAGACTTTAGAACTGGTCAAACCAAGTGGCTAAAGTTGGAATAAAAGCATGGTTATAAATACAGTATGAAAATATACCTTGTTTTCGAGAATCCTTATAAATAAATAAAAGATATCTTTAGGGGTTTCTTTCCATGTTTTTTAAGTACCCTATGAGTAGTACTTATATAAACATTTCAAGTCTTAAATCATTTGTTAAAGTAGTGAAAACCGATCGCGAAGTTTTTGCTTTTCTATGTTGTTCTTTAATAAAGACTTTTTACAACATTTATAAATATTGTAGTAAGTTGCTTGAGGTTTTAAGTGTCTAAAAATGATATATAAATTTGGTATTTTTCTCTAATCTTTTTAGGATTTTTTATAACATACTTTGTAGTATTTTAAGTTTGTTTGAAGTTTAAATATATTTTTAGTATTTATATATGAGTTTTGGAAGTAAAAGGGTTTTAAATTATAAAACATGGTTTTTAATTATTTTCGTCAAATTATAAATTAGTTACTTTTAAGTAATATTCTACATAGATATTTAAAACCTATTTATAAGTATTCTTAATGTATTTATATGTATACTATAAGTTTGGAAAAAGGAAGTTAAGTATTTGTAAGAGGATAAGAGATAGTTTTGGATTATAACACTTATGTTATATAATAAATGGTTTTGCAAAGTTATTAACGAACATATTACAATGTTTAATAATTGTAAACATACTTAGATCTTGAAAAGAATGTTTTTAAAGATAATAACAAGTATGGAATGGTTTTGGGTTTGTTATGACAATGTGTTAATAACACTCGTCTTTAACCCTTTTTTATTATACTTGTGAATGTAAATAGATCTTTGGAATAAATATTTTAAAGATAAGAATAAGTGAAATGGTTTTGGGCTTTTGGTGACAATCTTTAAGTAACATTAATCTTAAATCTTTTTGAAATAGATTTGTGAATATACTTATACCATTTGGGATAAGTATATGAATACTTTCTAAGTATTGAAAAGAGTACAAATGAATAACAGAAATTCATAAATGGGTTTTATTAGATAAAAGGAGTTTCACTACTAAAAGAGGTTTTAATTAATAAAAGGATTAATTAATTGAAAAGGGATTAGAAGTCACTTATGTGACTTAATCATGCTTTGTGTGTTACTTATTATGAAAGTAATTAACTATGTTTAACACTAAATGCCGATGAAGTAGACTTATCTATTTGTGAGAGTTAAGATTGATACTCAAGTAGGGTTTAGAAGCAATAGCGTTCTATCCTACCAGCTTCACTCTTGAGCGATGAATAGTTAAGGTGAAAGGTCAGAAATGTGTTAATCGTGTTGTTTACTCACTTGTTTATGGAACACATTTAGTCGTGTATTTAGCACTTAAAGTCGATGAAGTAGGCTTGTTAATCTTTGAGAGTTGAGAACGAATGGTCTAGGCAAAGCTTTGATGCAACCAATGCTCTAACTTACCTAGCTTCACTCTTGGTCAAGGGATAGTGTAAGTTGAAAATAGCGGCGACGTGATAAGTATACAAAACTTGGTTTGCATATGTGATCGTCTATTTTGAACTTGATAATCGATTAGTCAACCATCGAATTTGATCGAAAATTCATCGATTTGGTTTTGAAGAGACCGGGATTGGTAAGCGTTTTACTTATCGAATACCACTTCAAAATTGAATACAGTCTCTATGTTTTGGAAGCGGTTGTAAAGTGGAATGCTATAGAGTTGAACTGACTATCCTAAGGTTAAGTCCAAGGAAGACGTCGGCAGTAGCATTCATCAAAGGACTTATGCTAGGATCTATGTGGAGATTCGATATTTTTTCAAGATACTTAAATCTATGTAGTAATTCATTGTTTGTTTGAGATGTTGGAATCCATTTGGGGATTCATATTCTGTTCAAGTGATGAAGACTCATGTGAAAGATGCCGAACGTGACCTTAATGTCGGAAATGGCTAAAGACAGAGTATGATTCATAATCCGAGGTTTAGCTAACTCGATGATGGGATATTATCAACTCCAAATCTAGAGTATGCTTATCAATTGTTTACTACATCAACTTTTAGTGCTAAGTACATGACTAAATACTTTTTATAAACGAGTAAACACACAAAGCATAATTAATTCACACAAAGCACGATTAAGTCACATAATAGACTTCTAATCCCCTTTTTATTTAATTAATTCCTTTATTACTTAAAACATCTTTTATTAGTAAAACTTCTTTAATCTAATAAAAGTTCGTCTATCAATTACAGCTATTCATTTATACTCTTTTACAATACTTCAAAAAGTATACGTATACTTACCTCAAATGTTAAAAGTATATTCACAAATTATCAACATGATTTCTTATTTTTAAGCTTTTACTTTTTCTATCTTTTTCCAAAAGATTCCATACTTGTTATTACCTTTGAAATATCCATTAAAAAAGTCTAATTACATTCATAAATCTATTTCAATGGGTTTAAAACAATTGTTACTTAAACATTGTCATTACAATCCAAAACCACTTCACTTATAATTATCTTTAGAACATTCTCTTTAAAGATCTAATTATATTCATAAGTATAATAAAAAAAGGTTAAAACAAATGTTGCTCAAACATCGTTTACTATAAACCCAAAACTATTTCACTTATAATTATCTTGAAAACATTCGCTTTAAAGATCTAAGTATACTTATTAATAAGATAATATACTTTTACGTAACTTCATAAAACCATTTATTATAACATAAGTGTTATAATCCAAAACTTCCTTTAACATTTTACAAAATACTTAACTCACTTTTTCCAAACATATATATATATATACTTTGAAAATACATATAAATGGGTTTTAAATATATAAGTACAATATTACATAAAACTAACTAATTTAGATATTTGACTAAAAATAATTTAAAAGCATGTTTTATAATCTACAACACTTTGCTTCAAAAATACATAAATAATTATCAAAAGTATATTTAAAATTCTAATCTTTTTTTCATACTCAAATCCATGTTATAATAACTTCTCTAAAAAGGTTCAATAAAGAAAATAATTTATAAACCATTTGAATCACAAAAAACTAGTCAAAACATCACATTTCAACAAAACAATGCAACATACCCAACAATGTTATAGTAAACCAAAGACAACATTTATAAATTTCAAATTCAACACACAATCAAAATCACCATTTAAACATTAAGTCAAGGCCACGCCACATGTTATGGAAGGTAATAGAAGTGATGTTATACAATATAAAGTTGTCATCTGCTTTCAAAAGTAGGGGGTTCGAAGCTTATAACTTTAATTTGTTAATGCCAATTTAACTTTATATTTATACACATATATATACACAATATATACACACAAGATTGTGAGATAACTCACTTAGATCCAAATCAAACACAAGGACAAACACCCAAAAACACAACTCCTACCATCTCTAAACACCCAAAGTTCCAAGCTTTATCACTTTCAAACCAAGGCAACACCTCCTCCTCTCTTCCATTGCTCACAGGCCAAGTTGGATCTCCCATTTCTTCTTTACTTCTTCCACTTTAGACTTTAGATCCATTCTTGTTTAGGTGTTAGTGAAAGTTTGGGGAAGATTTGAACTAATTAGAAAAAGATTAGTGAAGAAAAAAGTTGTTTAGTGCTAATCCACTTCTATCATTTTTTATCTCTTTTTACATTTGAATATTATGAAGTTTAAATGGACCCTTAACCCTCTCTTCTACCCTCTTTTGGCCGGCCACAAGCTCCTCCTCTCACGCCTTTTGCATGCTTTCACTTTACATCTCATCTTCACATGAAAATATCTCTTTCCTTTCACACTTAACCTCTTAACTCTTAGAAACTTCTTTAATGTATTTTAGTGAAAATTCTTTTTATTACTCATTAATGATTTCTTAAGTGTTTTAGCATATGTAGAAAAAGTTTGAACAACTTTTGTTGAGAAAAAACCGTTTATAGATAAAACGAAATTTCGGTCATTTTATCAGTATTTCATCGAACTATATATTTTTCTGAACATTTTTCAAAAAAAGTTCACCATCATTGATTATTACTTAAAAGAGGGTTAACAAGGTTACTAAATCACTTTTATCACATTTAATCCAAGGTTCAAATATTTAAATAGTCCAATATTTAAATACGAAGTGTCTGAAATTCCGAGTTGTTACAATATGCTAATATTGTAGAGAGCTCTTGGGTAATCAAATAATAAGATAATCCCATATACACTTTCCGATAGAAGCTCAAGAATGTGAAAAAAGCAATAAAGAACAGGATAAAGGCCATTCATCACTTTGACTAGATTTTGAAGAAATAAGAGGAAAAAACAACGTTCATTATTTTAAACTATTAGAATACCTCTAAGATAATGATATGGTAAATGCATAAAAGAAAATCCTTCTCAATCTTGAAAGCATCTTGTACAATAATGCAATGCACAACAAGCAGAAATAAAAAATCAGATGACTAAGTAAAGGAGACCAATGCTCCTAATTCTTCTATGCAAGTATGGCCAATACAGGAACACAAACACTATCAAATTATGGATTTGATTCGAGCGATAACCTTATTTATGATAATATTTCTCGTAAAACTTCTGCAGTTGATTATTTTACAATACAGTTTTTCTAACATAGTTTGCAAAAAACTTTGATAGATTATCCTAGAAATTGGTTAGATGAAGGCACAATCTTTGATAAAGTAAAGAAACCCATGTTTCAAATTGACAATGAGCATCCAAGGGCATGATGGAATTGGTGTGAAATTCTACAAACATCATTGGGAGCTAATGAAAGTTGCAATGGTGCGAGCCATTCAAGTGATATTTGCAAGTGGATAGTTTGTAAGGTGGATCAACCATACTTTTGTTACACTTGTGCCAAAATAAGAAGGTGCATAAGCCATATTGACTATGATCCTATTTGATGTCGCAGTGTCATATAAAAATATTATCTAATGTCATATGCAAAAGACTTAAAGTCTTTCTGAATGAATTAATATCTCCTAACCAAAGTGCTTACATCCCAGGCAAAGTCATTAGTGAAAACTCTTGCGCTCTCATGAAATGGCGAGAACTTTCAATTAGAAAGTGTCAAATAAGTTGACTTTCAAAAAGCGTAAGTTAAAATAAAGAGGGAGTTTATTCTATACATGCTCTTGCAAATGGGGTTTCCCAATAAAATTTCATTTCTCATATTAAATCAACTAGAACATAGTTTGATTGCCTAAATCATAAAGGGGCTTAGGCCTAAGAAGTTCGAAGGATATGAATAATACTTTACATGTACAATTAGTGTGGAAACTTCTACAAAATATAGCTTATGGTATCTTTGAATGCATTACAGATATTGCTGAAATAATAAATTCTAGCAAGGTAAAAGAGGATGTGAGTGCATCTTATACATGGTATCTTCTTTTTAAAACCAGAAGCTTATAAGATGGATTAAAAGAAAAAAGAATTGATAACGATGATGATATAGAATTCTAGTTCGATCCATGGTTCTATGGAAACAACTAATTTCATGTACTGGGTGGCAGACATCAATCAATTCGAGTGTTGCAAACAGGAAAGTATCTACATATATTTCAGAATCAAACTTGTAGCTCAGCCATTCAAACATCCCAACCGATATTTGTATAAAATTTGAGAAAATCAACATACGTTCAAACATCAACAAAAATTTTGGTGGTGGAACCCCAATAACAAAGGTTTTTTGGCACCAGTCAAATGTGGACCAGAAACCCCATTTGACTAGTGTCATCATAGATGGAATTCGATGTGTTCCTAGAATGTCCACTTGCACTTATTAAAAAAACAAAAAACATTAGATAGAACCAAAAAATTGGCAAATGTTTGATCCATGACCTATACTTTATGTAACGAAGTGAATTAATCTCGAGACCATCTTCTTTTTGATTCCGAGTACTCGAGTTTAATATGGAACAACTTCAAACGGAGACCGAATTATTTACTCCAAAAACATCATTGGGATCTTGGAAACATATGAAGGGAAAATCTTGAAATAGTTTTCACAAGGACATTATTAACATGGCAATTACAACTATTGCTTGGCACATTTAGCAAGAAAGAAACGCTAGTACATTTCAGAGCAAGCAAATAATAATATAGATCGTATATGTTCTTATTTTACAATATATTAAACTAATAGCAAAGTCCAAGTTATATAAGGAGCAATTAGTAATAGAGAAGAAATCTATTGTAATTTGAACATATCAAAGCTTGGATTTACCGCTAGAAAGGTACCCGAAGTAAGCAACCAACATCCGCTGTTTTTTGCCATGAAGAACTATATTGTCTTCCCTAACTTTAGATCTACCCACCGACCTTTAAAAAATCTCATCTTTCATACACAAATTTTCGGATTTGGAATAATTTTACAATATTTTCTGCTATTTTCAGTATGTGTTTTGATAATGAAGAGGTGGAAATAAATGTGGCTCGAATGAGACAAGGGGATTATTTTCTGCAAAAGGAGTTATATTCAGTGCTTATTTCTCCACACGCATCAAGTGGAGGCAATACTTATGTTGCTTGGTCCCATTATTTTTTTAATTCTATCTCCATTTGTTATGTAATTTTGTTTTCTCTTCTATTTATTTACTATTTTTCCACTACGAGTGAGTTTTGTTTCAAATTGTAGTTTATGTCAAGTGTTTTAGGTCTACAGTAGCTAAACACTGGAACCTTCTTTTATGTTGGGTAATAAAGCACCATTTTGGAAAGAAAAAAAATCACAATTAATCAATGTGTCGCTCAAATGAAAAACTTAACTTACACATTGATGATTATGAAAACAAACTTATTTGGAAAATGGAACGAGACATGTATAGAAGGCAACGTGATATTTTTTGATATACACTAGAGGAACCCGATGGACCGATAAACTCTTGAGGAGAATTAGGTTGTGCCTGTCCGCTTCAACTCATGACACTTATAATCCTCAGGTGCTATTTTTTGCAAGAAGTGTGTGCAAGGCATGGCTCGAACTGGGTCCGTTAACAGACCTAGGCACCCCTTTTCATTGCGCCACACATGCGGACAAGGCAACACGATTTTATCTTTAAACTTATAAATTACATAAAAAATAGTGCATATATGTAAACTCATACCTAATTGATACTTCTTAGAATGTGATAGTTTGTATTAAAGCAGATAATGTGTTAGAAAAATAAGATAAGAAACCATTAAAGAGAGATAGAAGATATTTCAATCAATGCAAGCATATTAAAGCAGATATGATAAATTTAAAAATGGCCAAATTAAATCTATGATATAGAAACAAATATATTAGATCTAATTTTTTAGGTTTAGAAATAATCTAATTAGCACACTAGTTTTTACTTATCTTGATTTATGGAATGAACCAAGATTACATAGATCGGTAATTTTTATATAAAATGGAAATCTTTGCATTAATTCAAATCATAGCTAACATGATATAAAATTTACAACTTTCTTATCGAATCAGTTAATAATGCATAGATTAATATTTTATTACTAAATCAATTCCAAATTCTAACTTTTATTTAGGTTTCAAAACTACAAGGTCAAAAAATATAAAGTTACCTTCATAATGATATACAAAATATGTTGTCTAAATTTACATCAATATTTTTTAAATTGAAATTTTAATTTATTACAAAAATAATTATTACAAAAATATTTTTTCTTGCTTGGATGGTTCTAAATCTCAATGATTTATCCCAAACATCCATAACACTTTTAATATAACTATTTCTCTTTTAAATAAAAAAAAGTAAGCAAACAACAATTTCTTTAGCAAATACATGTCGGTTTCTTACATCTACAATTATAACCAAACAACATTTGAAAAGAAACAATTATTCAAACCCAAATTCGAAAATTATCACGTTCAACTCTTTATTTTTAAAACATATACAAATCTAAGAGATAAATCATTTGAGCATAACATAATTGAAATAGATCTGAAAAATTAAATTTACAGTAAAATGAGATATATGAATAAGATTAGATATAAGTAGATTTATTGGACGGGAAAAATATAATAATAGATACGACTCAAGTGAAGTGTATGCTTACTGTAATGAAGTATGCATAAAATGAAAAGAAAATTGCTTACTAATTAGAGATCATGCTTATAACGTGTTAAGAATAAAATAAGAGACAAGAATAAATAGAGAAAATATATATTATACTTTTCTCATTACATCTCTCTTAACACAACATAATGAAGCTATATTTATTGGGTATTGATGGAGAATGAAGATTACAATAATGCTCATGTAACATTTAGCATATTTACCCTTATAATTTACGTATTATAAGATTATATTTATTTTTATTAAGAGTAGAATTTAGAATATTCATATTTATATTGCTAATAGAAAAATTACTCTTATCTACTAAACGCCAATCATTTTTTACGATATCTCACATTTCAAATATAATCGTTTTTATCAAAAAAATTCGTCCTAATTTTCTATTTAAGAAAAATATATTTTGTTAAAAAATGAGTGGTCTAACTATTGGTTGACTCTTGCAAAAATCATAACCAATGATTGACATAACTATATATGCTCTAATTACCAGCTTATGATATCATTTGTATGGTCTTAAATTACCTTAAGGATATGGGGTTTGAAAATAAGGTATTTAATATATTTCGCAGTTAAACGGATATAAACTACATAAACATAAAATGTGAAAAGTAAATAACACAAATTTACCTTTCTTCAACCACTGCCTTATAGTGCTATTTGCGATGCGACACTATTTCAAACGTCTAAATTAACTACAAACACTATCCATATAAGTTTGTGCACTTATCTTAGATACTTAAAACCGTGAGTCGTTTTTTTTAAATTTAAAGTATGAAGTTATAAATATAAGGAGAAAAACTTCTTGGTCAAATTATACAACAATACATATATTCTTGGCAACTAAATATCATATAAGATCCAATACATCAATAACATCCACATTTTCATTACATTAATCATCATTAATTTGGTAAACAATGTTATTATGATGCAAGGGAAAAATACTGAGTTAATAACCTGCGAATATGGCCAACACCCAAACCTTTTTTCCGTCCATCGCTCCTACCTTCAAGTTTACAAACACATGGATATATAAAATAAAGGGAAAAGGTGATCATCTATGTTTGGACTTCACCTAACCGTATACACTCCAACGTCAAGGATTCGAGTGTTATTGCATAAGATTAGGTTGCTTACGTATCCTTTCGGGATCAAGCCCACGTAATTTTTTCCTTGCTCTTCTCTAAAATTAAATACTTGTTGGTAAAAGAATCGGGCTGGCCTACAACGGGTGAAATTGGTAGATTCAATTTTTTCCTATTTGGATCATAGTGGACATATGAAGTCTAATGGTTTACATTAGATATAATATTGTTATTAATAAAATAATATTTTATTTCAAATTCTTTTATAATTTTAATTAATCATATTCATTAATTCAAGTAAATGTTTAATTTTGAGTGTATAATATATACATTCAATGATATAATGACATAACAATGTAATATAAACATGTGTATAGCTATCTATATATACATATGTATGTTGGGATTTATATCTATTGCATATACTTATATGTTATACTTATATATTCATGTTATAAATTCACATGAATATGAGGAATATAAATGCCTACTTATATACATATGTTTGAATATACTACAATATATGTATATGGTTTGTATACACATATTTGTATACCATATATATATAGTTTTGACATATACATACATACATACACTACAACAAAAATACTCTATTACAACGCCCTTTTTACAATGGGCATTGGCTGCCCATTGTAATTGTAGGCTATTACAACGGTCCATTCAGGCCCGTTGTAATAGATGCCCTATACAACGCCTTTTTTACAATGGGCAATGACTGCCCGTTGTAATAGAATGCTATTACAACGATCCTTTCATGTCCGTTGTAATAGATGTTAATTTTACAACGTTCACAAAATGCCCGTTGTAATAGATACCAATTTTACAACGGTCACAAAATGCCCGTTGTAAGAGGTGCCAATTTTACAATAGGCTAAAAATGCCCGTTGTAATAGATGCCAATTTTACAACGGGCTAAAAATGCCCGTTGTAATAGGTGCCAATTTTACAACAGTCATAAAATGCCCGTTGTAATAAATGTTTGTTGCTAATTTTTGACAACCAATAATTAATAATTACAATGCTTTCTTAAAATTAATATTTATTATTTATTATTTATTAATATTTAATAATTATTAATTAATAATATTATATTAATCATATGTTACTAATTACTAATTATAATATTATATTGCTAATTACTAATTACTAACCATTAATAATATTATATTATTTATTAATATTTAATAATTAATCATTAATAATATTATATTAATCATTTATAACTTATAATAATTAATGATTATTATTAAATAATCACTAATTACTAATTGTTATACATAATCAATATTAATTATTAGTTATTTGATAATAACTATTTAATATTGATTATTAATGTGACGACCCGACTTTCTATCACCAGAAAGTCATATCATCTTGAAGAAAGAAAGGGATAGGAAAGAGAAAAGATAGAGAAGAAAGAAAGAACAACACCAGAATCTCAACAGCGGAACGAATAAATTATATTAATCACATAAGTATTACATAATATACAACATCAATCAGAGTTACACAGATAATACATCACATACTAGACAGTTATAAACACTTGTCTAGTTATTACAACTCAAATACAACACAGAGATACCAACACAGCGGAAAACTATATATCTATAACGCTGAAGTCTTCTGCTCCATTGCTCCTCCACAATTCGTCAAAGCAAACCTGAATCCCTTGGCTACTCGTAAAAATTTGAGTACCCAAGAGTTTAAGAAAAACAGAACAAACTTCGGGTTAGACATGGGTCTGGTGTGAGTAATAGGTTAAAGTTGCTTAACTTTGAAAAGCCTTTGAAAACAAAAGGTATCACGTAAGACTCCCCACACATAAACATGGGTAAGTTTTTACCTTACGCTAACCAAAACTTTGATAGGAAATTCTATGATATTATAATAGGGTCTATGGTTTCCAAATAAATATTCACATAGCTGAAATTGTTACATGATTAAATTCCAGCATACTAACCACAAAGTGGATTATACAATCAAATCCAAGATCACTTATTGGAGATTGGATTCCATGCAATGGCAGGGCTACTGGGGTACCGCCCGTCACAGTACGTGGCCTAGATCAACATACCGAGGATCACTCCCGACCCCCTGTAACACAAAGCCGGAACCATCCCTTACTGGATAGTCCCAAACAAGACAAACCCAGCAGTTGGACCTCACAACTGCCCACACAGCCGAATAAAAAGGTACCTCTAGACAAGGGAAAATCTCGTCCTACTTGGGTGCTACCCACTTAGCCTTGCTGCACCTCCCATGTTTTAGCCATTCCTGATTGATGAGGCTTGAGGCTACGATTACCTTATCAGAACACATCACTTAGAATGCTCATCGTCCACCTGACGATGTTCTAAAAGCATTCAATCCATACAAGTTCGTTGCGGGTTCGAACGAAACCGAAAGCATTATCTCGTTACAACATTTTGGAATCACCCTCAGAGTTAACGACAATAACCCTTGCACTATGAATCTTCATCTTCACTTGAGATTCACGACCTATCGTTAATTTGGATCGATGTGGTTTTCGAATATCCAAATCTGGAAACCCGATCCCGGTCTCATCGAAATCCAAAACGCCATCTTTTAGGTCCAAGTTGTTTAAAAGTTAAACAATTTTCAATTCATTATCTATATACACATAGATAGATAATTCACATATCACAATAGATAATCTACATTACCATCACCAATAGATAATTCACATTATCATTACAACAGATAATCCATATTATCATCACACTTCAACCATAGCATCCCTATCACATATCATTACTTATCTCATATCTGAGATTTCAAACCACTCAAGGAAATCAATATCATCCATCCATACATAAACAAGGATTAATAATCACACCATTTATAATTAATTTAAAATGAATTAAATTAATTACTTCACCTCTAATTAATTTAAAGTAAATTAAATTAATCACTTCATTTTATAAATCCTGCTTACTTAACCATTAATTAATTACAAATCAATTAATTAATCATTCTCTAATTTCCATCTTAATTAATCACCCTTGATTAATTATCCTTTAATTACATTCAAGTAATTATCCTTTAATTAATTTCACAAATTAATTATCCTTAACCAAATACAGTAATTAATCTTTAATTACTTCATTAATTAATTAACTAAAATTAATTACATTAATCCTTAATTAATTACATTACTTAATTACTCAAAATCACTTATTATTGATTAATTAATCTTAATTAATCAACCCTTAATTACATCATTAATTATATAAATTAATGATCCCTAATTACATTTTTAATTAATTATTCTATTTAAATTAATTACATTAAGTAATTAATCTTTAATTAAACCATAATTATTAATCACCCTTGATTAACCACATCCAATAATTAACTACCCCTAATTACTTCATTAAATAAATTAATTACACCTTAATTAATTATCTTAATTAATCCCTTGATTAATTACACAAAGTAATTGAGTCCAAATTACTCCCATTATTAAATCATCCTTCAATTAATTACATCCAGTAATTATCCATTAATTACTTCACTAAGTAATTACACTTATTAATTAAATTAAGTAATTATACTTAACAAATCATCCAGTGATTATCTTGAATTAATTAAACTTAATTAATTAACTTAAACTAATCAAATTTATTTAATTAATTACCTTGAGTAATTAATTCCTTTAATTTCTTTCATTAAGTAATTACACTTAAACAATTTCATAAATGATTATCTTTAATTAATCAATCTAATTAATTATTTAAAATTAATCACATTAATTAATAATTTAATAATCCTAGTTAATGATCTTCATTACCTATTAACAATTCTTTAATTACTTTTCTTAAGTAATTAAACTTAGATTAATCATTATTAATTACAAATTAATTTATCTTTAATAACCCATTAATTAATCTCAAATTATTTAATTAATTTAAGTTTTAACTGTAACTTAATTAATCTTTAATTACTTGATTAATTAATATTTAATCATTAATTTAAAATCTAATCTTATCAAATTAATGATCCTTAATTCCAAATTAATTATTCCTAATTAATTAACTTAAACTTAATTAATTAGTTTAAAACTCATAATTACTAATTTAATAAATCCAAATCATTAATTAATTAAATAAATAAATTATCCATTTTAATTATCTTAATAATTTAATGAATCATAAATCATTAAATTCTATTTATCTTTAAGTTAAAACTTTATTCTTATGAATGAATAAATTATCATTATCAAAAGCATGTTAAAAACAATTTACCTTTAAACTTACTTTTGAATTCTATTTTAAATTTAAGATTTAAAATGAATACAAATTTAACTTTAACAAAGTTTAAACAATTTGAAAACCTTTTAAATCTCATGTTAAAGAAATATTTACCTTATAAAGAAGTTTAAAAGAATTTGAAACCAAATTCATTTTTAAATCCAAACTATTTAAATTATGCTTTAAACATTCAAAGTTGTTTTAAACATTTTAAATTTTAAAAACTTATTTATCTCCAAACTAGGATTCAAACTAAACTTGATTCCAGATTTAAACTTAGATTTAAAACTCTGTTTAAATCTTTACTTTCAAATTTTAAAATCATTTTATAAAATACTTTAATAATTTTAAGCTATTAAAAACAGTTCATTTTTAAAAACTTATTTATTTAAAACTAGGATTCAAATTCATTTTGAATCCATACTTTAAACTGGATTTAAAACCTGTTTAAAATTTTGCTTCACATTTTTATATTCATTTTAAAAATTCAGTTCAAAATCGAAAACAGACAGGCTTAAGAACCTGTAATCAGAACTTTGACCCGAGGCCACACTAAATTGCTTCGAGTCAAACTCTGAAAAACTTCGGACAACTCACGAAATCGACTCAAGAAAACTCGAGTACCCCTCCGCTGCTACAACCCAAACTTCACCAGAAAAAGAAATGCACCGTGCACATGCACGGTGCCTCCGACCATCTACGGTCAACTTCGACGACTTCATCACATTATCGATCACCCTCGAACTCGAACCCGACCATCAGATCATCGGCCCACACTCAAAATCGAATTTGAGCATTCTTGAACAAACCTGGAACCATCGACCAAACCTGGCAAACCCCACGACCCACATCTCTAACCATCAGAACACCGGAGCCTCCGGCCACGACCTCGCCAACACCCCTGCTTCCATCTCCCAAAGTCTGGTGGAGCTCGATCTACCAGAGACGCTGTGGTGATTACATCTCCGACCATGACCAAAAACTAGGGTTAAAAACTTCAAAAATCAATCACCACCGTGCTTTGATCAACTCCCTGACAATTTTCCCAGATCCTTTGATCATCCTTCCATCTCCAGGAAGAACCCCGACCTCCACAATCAAGTAGATCACTAGAAAATCCCCAATTTCCTATTTTCTGATGAACTAGAACTGCTCATTCAAAACTTAACTAAAATTTATGATTTTTGTTTTAAAAATCATGTTTTAGTTTAGGTATTCGATTTATAATCCTGAAACAATGAATTACCAAGTTTGGATTTTGACTTATATTAAATTTGCTCAGCCATTTTGATTTCCAGAGACATTTAAATATTATCTTAACTTAAGTTTAATTTTAAACTAGAATTTGTAATGAAACAAACAAGTTTTATTTGAAACTTAGTTTAAACAGAGACTAAATCAAGAGGTTTTGAATTCAAATCAAAACATGAACACTGGAAGCTATAAACAGAGAGGATTCTGATGAAAACATCATGCATACCCAAACATTAGTATATACAAAGCAGATTTCACTTATATCTACACATAATACATATCCATTTCAGATAACTAACATGCAACCAATATTATCCAAATGTTTAAGCTTTTAAAAGAATGTTACTCATAGACAATATGAAGAATAGAGCCTCTAATTGAAAAGCTTTTTGGATCTTTAAAACTGGAAAATGCTTTGAAAGTTGCTAGCTAAAACCCTTTTTTGATCTTCATGTTTGTGTTGAGTTGAATTGTTGTTATAGTTGAATTGTTATTTAAGTTTGTAATGGTGCTTATTTCTGATTTACTCAGTTTGGATGGACGAAAATGAAGTGAGGAGATTGATATATGTGTAACAAGTATACAGGTGATTATTTTACTGGTACAACAAGGTCACAGATTTTTGTCTTTCTTGGAGGCTGAAATGATGTTATTTGTGTGCTAGAGAAGATAGTATTTAATGCCATTGTCTCCTTCATGTCTACATATACTTATCCTTTATTTTCCTGTACATACATGAATATTTTTTTTTCTTTTTGTCTTATTGCCTTGTATCTAAATGAATTCCTATAGTTAACATATTGTTAGAATTTATCTAATGTGTTTACTTATATCCATACATAACCATATATTTTACCTTATATATATTTATTTCTATTTCTAACTTAAATACTTATTTTTATTTCTTTTAAAACTTAAACCACCAACCGCTTCATTTACAGTTATTTATTTTTATACTTATGAATTACTTTTAGAGAAAATAAAATAAAACTATTTATATATATACAAATAACAACTTATACAAATATCTTTAAAATCCAAAACATTTTAAATATCTACCCTTTTTAATTTCAAGACTTTTAAATTCAAAATAAATTCTAAAATCCAATTTTAAAATCAAGTTATATATATACATATATAACAACATATTTAATTTGAAAATAACACTTCTATTTTAAAATCTATTTATATTTATATATAAAACAATACATTAATAATGTTATTTGAAAATAATAATTTGTCAAATTTAAATAATTTATAAAAGAGATTATAAATTCCTATTATTATTAAATGAATTAATATATCGTATTTATTAAACAATATTTTAAAACAAACCTTTTAATTAATCTTAAACTTAAGTTAAGATATAATTTAATCAATTAAACATTTATCTTAAATATTTTAAAACCATATATTTTAAATTAAATCATAATTTCCAAATTACCAAAATATATTTGAATTTGAAAACAAGATTTATTTATTTATTAAATTCAAACCAAAGATTTCTATTTACAATATATACAAATATATACACATTATAAATAGAAAACAATTTATTAGCTTTTAAAAAAATAAAATCACCAATTAAATATTTATTCAAAGAAGATTATTAAATCAATTTAAATTTATCAACTAAAATTATCAAATCAATTTAAATTTCAACACAGATTATTAAATTGATATTGCCAAAAATTCCGGGATATCACATTCCTCCCCCCTTAAAAGAATTTCGTCCCCGAAATTTAAAACAAAGGTAATTTAATAATCTCATTAATGATTTAATTTTTAAAACACAAGCATATATTAATCATATGCTAACAACCATAGCAACCAACTCATCCAATCAAACAAATCTAACTATCCAGACAAAATTGTGGATAGAATTTCCTAGAGTTTCCCAAGTAAAAATACCGGGTTACTAGCCCTACAGAACCCAAACAAAACTATACTACTAAGCTACAGAGCTTCTACTCATCTAGATCTACACAACTAGACAGGATATTAGACTATAGACAAGTCTGACTCAACAACCAAACCTTCCTGGACTGCTGGTTCCAAAACCAGAGATGGATTATACACGTACTCCCTTAGAGATACGTGAAACACATCGAATCCTAGTTATCCAAACTGGCAATTCACTCCAGAAGACCAAAGCACTTATCCTTACAAACACAGAAAAGATCCAAGATACCTCGGAGCTGACTTCCCAGTCTTACCAAACTTAAAGCTCCTTCGATCGGAGAAAACTTACTCAAAACCAAATCTCCAACTTCGAAATCCAAATTCCTCCGTCTCTTATCCACAAAACTCATCTGACGATCCTGGGCTGTTTACATCCTTACAGATCAGCTCAACCTTCGCTGATGCCTCAAAAACAACTCATCAAAATGATCCACTCACAAACAATCCAAGAACACAAACTCTACTCCTCAAACATCAGAAGACTGAACTTACTTTTCCTATCCGAAAAGATAAAACAGATGCACTCCCAAACTGCTTCTGCTGCACAACTCTGATCTGGAGTAGATGAAAATGATGATGATACACACGAGCACAAACTGGACAACACATCCCAGAAATATGGTTCAACAGATCCTAAAGAGGAAATTCAGAAATTCCATGATATCCTGATCTGCTTCACCCAAAAACCCCTCTCCAGGAACCCTCCTTCAACTAGCTGGACCATCGGTACCACTCCTGGAATCCTAGTCGAAATGAAAACTCAATCTCCAGATGCTAAGGCAAACCACTAATCTTTTCAAAGACATCCTGAAAGATCTCTGACAAACCAAGAGAACACTCAACTATCACAAGTCACTTTTGCGATCAACCCAATCTAATATCCAAAGAAAACTGTTCTCTCTTTACCAATCAGAACAGCTTAAGCCTATCTAGGCAATCCATCGAAGAAATGGGTCTACATAGCTGCTGCTTTTGAACTTCACCTCTAGAAAACTGCTGACAGATGACCTCCTTGCCTGCACACAGAACAATCTGAGCTGCGACGCTGCCACTGATGCCAAAGACTTCCTAATCCAAACTCCTCGAGAAACTCAGGCCTCAAAACCAAACACAAACACCCAGCTGAACTCAGCCTCAACACTAATGCAGACACACTTCCTTATCCAAAGCTCCTTGAGAAACATCTTCGGAAACAACCCATAGCCACTGCATCTCATCACACAACTACTACTTCCTGAGTTACTAAGATACCATCACTAGCTTCTACTCGACTGTCAGAATCCAAATTCTACTCATCCAAACTTGCACTTCAAAAATGGACTTCGAACCCTAACAGGTTTCCTTCAGAGATTGGTGAAATCCTTACACCACAACAAAAATTCACTTGAGACAGTATTGGGTCTACAGTCTCGGCAGATACACTTCCAACCTCAACACACTCCAACCATTGGTAGTCGTGTTACACACAACACTAGCCTATCTACCTTTATATCTTATATTGGAAAACCCGAACAGGTAACCCAACAAATAGGTAGATATATATATATATATATATCAAATTTACAAATACGCTCTCTCAAGAAGGATAGAAATCACTCCAAAGCCTAGGTATTCACTCAACCTAGCACTCTGATACCAACTATGACAACCCGACTTTCTATCACCAGAAAGTCGTATCATCTTGAAGAAAAAAGGGATAGGAAAGAGAAAAGATAGAGAAGAAAGAAAGAACAACATCAGAATCTCAACAGCGAAACGAATAAATTATATTAATCACATAAGTATTACATAATATACAACATCAATCAGAGTTACACAGATAATACATCACATACTAGATATTTATAAACACATGTCTAGTTATTACAACTCAAATACAACACAGAGATACCAACATAGCGGAAAACTATATATCTATAACGTTGAAGCCTCCTACTCCATTGCTCCTCCATAATTCGTCAAAGCAAACCTGAATCCCTTGGCTACTCATAAAAATTTGAGTACCCAAGAGTTTAAGAAAAACATAATAAACTCCGGGTCAGACATGGGTCTGGTGTGAGTAACAGGTTAAAGTTGCTTAACTTTGAAAAGCCTTTGAAAACAAAAGGTATCACGTAAGACTCCCCACACATAAACATGGGTAAGTTTTTACCTTACGCTAACCAAAACTTTGATAGGAAATTCTATGATATTATAATAGGGTCTATGGTTTCCAAATAAATATTCACATAGTTGAAATTGTTACATGATTAAATTCCGCATACTAACCACAAAGTGGATTATACAATCAAATCCAATATCACTTATTGGAGATTGGATTCCATACAATGCAGGGCTACCGGGGTACCGCCCGTCACAGTACGTGGCCTAGATCAACGTACCGAGGATCACTCCCGACCCCCTACAACACAAAGCCGGAACCATCCCTTACTGGATAGTCCCGAACAAGAAAACCCTAACAGTTGGAGCTCACAACTGCCCACACAGCCGAATAGAAAGGGACCTCTAGACAGGTGAAAATCTCGTCCTACTTGGGTGCTACCCACTTAGCCTTGCTGCACCTCCTTGATGAGGCTTGAGGCTACGATTACCTTATCAGAACACATCACTTAGAATGCTCATCATCCACCTGATGATGTTTTGAAAGCATTCAATCCATACAAGTTCGTTCCGGATTCGAACAAAACCGAAGGCATTATCTCGTTACACTCATTTTGGAATCACCCTTAGAGTTAACGACAATAACCCTTGCACTCTGAATCTTCATCTTCACTTGAGATTCACGACCTATCGTTAATTTGGATCGATGTGGTTTTCGGATATCCAAATCTGGAAACCCGATCCCGGTCTCATCGAAATCCAAAACGCCATCTTTTAGGTCCAAGTTGTTTAAAAGTTAAACAATTTTCAATTCATTATCTATATACACACAGATAGATAATTCACATATCACAATAGATAATCTACATCACCATCACCAATAGATAATTCACATTATCATTACAACAGATAATCCATATTATCATCACACTTCAACCATAGCATCCCTATCACATAGCATTACTTATCTCATATCTGAGATTTCAAACCACTCAAGGAAATCAATATCATCCATCCATACATAAACAAGGATTAATAATCACACCATTTATAATTAATTTAAAATGAATTAAATTAATTACTTCACCTCTAATTAATTTAAAGTAAATTAAATTAATTACTTCATTCTATAAATCCTGCTTACTCAACCATTAATTAATTACAAATCAATTAATTAATCATTCTCTAATTTCCATCTTAATTAATTACCCTTGATTAATTATCCTTTACCTTTAATTAATTTCACAAATTAATTATCCTTAACCAAATACAGTAATTAATCTTTAATTACTTCATTAATTAATTAATTAAAATTAATTACGTTAATCCTTAATTAATTACATTAATTAATTACTCAAAATCACTTATTATTGATTAATTAATCTTAATTAATCAACCCTTAATTACATCATTAATTATATAAATTAATGATCCCTAATTACATTTTTAATTAATTATTCTATTTAAATTAATTACATTAAGTAATTAATCTTTAATTAAACCATAATTATTAATCACTCTTGATTAACCACATCCAGTAATTAACTACCCTAATTACTTCATTAAATAAATTAATTACTCCTTAATTAATTATCTTAATTAATCCCTTGATTAATTACACAAAGTAATTGAATCCAAATTACTCCCATTATTAAATCATCCTTCAATTAATTACATCCAGTAATTATCCATTAATTACTTCACTAAGTAATTACACTTATTAATTACATTAAGTAATTATACTTAACAAATCATCCAGTGATTATCTTGAATTAATTAAACTTAATTAATTAACTTAAACTAATCAAATTTATTTAATTAATTACCTTGAGTAATTAATTCCTTTAATTTCTTTCATTAAGTAATTACACTTAAACAATTTCACAAATGATTATCTTTAATTAATCAATCTAATTAATTATTTAAAATTAATCACATTAATCAATAATTTAATAATCCTAGTTAATGATCTTCATTAAATATTAACAATTCTTTAATTACTTTTCTTAAGTAATAAAACTTAGATTAATCATTATTAACTACAAATTAATTTATCTTTAATAACCCATTAATTAATCTCAAATTATTTAATTAATTTAAGTTTTAACTGTAACTTAATTAATCTTTAATTACTTGATTAATTAATATTTAATCATTAATTTAAAATCTAATCTTATCAAATTAATGATCCTTAATTCCAAATTAATTATTCCTAATTAATTAACTTAAACTTAATTAATTAGTTTAAAACTCATAATTACTAATTTAATAAATCCAAATCATTAATTAATTAAATTAATTAATTATCCATTTTAATTATCTTAATAATTTAATGAATCATAAATCATTAAATTCTATTTATCTTTAAGTTAAAACTTTATTCTTATGAATGATTAAATTATCATTATCAAAAGCATTTTAAAAACAATTTACCTTTAAACTTACTTTTAAATTCCATTTTAAATTTAAGATTTAAAATGAATACAAATTTAACTTTAACAAAGTTTAAACAATTTGAAAACCTTTTAAATCTCATGTTAAAGAAATACTTACCTTATAAAGAAGTTTAAAAGAATTTGAAACCAAATTCATTTTTAAATCCAAACTATTTAAATTATGCTTTAAACATTCAAAGTTGTTTTAAACATTTTAAATTTTAAAAACTTATTTATCTCCAAACTAGGATTCAAACTAAACTTGATTCCAGATTTAAACTTAGATTTAAAACTCTGTTTAAATCTTTACTTTCAGATTTTAAAATCATTTTATAAAAAACTTTAACAATTTTAAGTTGTTAAAAATAGTTCATTTTTAAAAACTTATTTATTTAAAACTAGGATTCAAATTCATTTTGAATCCATACTTTAAACTGGATTTAAAACCTGTTGATAATTTTGCTTCACATTTTTATATTCATTTTAAAAATTCAGTTCAAAATCGAAAACAGACAGGCTTAAGAACCTGTAATCAGAACTTTGACCCGAGGCCACACTAAATTGCTTCGAGTTAAACTCAGAAAAACTTCGGACAACACACGAAATCGACTCGAGAAAACTCGAGTACCCCTCCGCTGCTACAACCCAAACTTCACCAGAAAAAGAAATGCACCGTGCTCATGCACGGTGGCTCCGACCATCTACGGTCAACTTCGACGACTTCATCACATCGTTGATCACCCTCAAACTTGAACCCGACCATCATATCATCGGCCCACACTCAAAATCGAATTTGAGAATTCTTGAACAAACCTGGACCCATCGACCAAACCTGGCAAACCCCTTGACCCACATCTCTGACCATCAGAACACCGGAGCCTCCGGCCACGACCTCGCCAACACCCCCGCTTCCATCTCCCAAAGTCTGTTGGAGCTCGATCCACCAGAGACGCCGTGGTGATTACATCTCCGACCATGACCAAAAACTAGGGTTAAAAACTTCAAAAATCAATCACCACCTACACCATGCTTTGATCAACTCCTTGACAATTTTCCCAGATCCTTCGATCATCCTTCCATCTCCAGGAAGAACCCCGACCTCCACAATCAAGTAGATCACCAGAAAATCCCCAATTTCCTATTTTCTGATGAACTAGAACTGCTCATTCAAAACTTAACTAAAAATTATGATTTTTGTTTTAAAAATCATGTTTTAGTTTAGGTATTCGATTTATAATCCTGAAACAATGAATTACCAAGTTTGGATTTTGACTTATATTAAATTTGCTCGGTCATTTTGATTTCCAGAGACATTTAAATATTATCTTAACTTAAGTTTAATTTTAAACTAGAATTTGTAATGAAACAAACAAGTTTTATTTGAAACTTAGTTTAAACAGAGACTAAATCAAGAGGTTTTGAATTCAAATCAAAACATGAACACTGGAAGCTATAAACAGAGAGGATTCTGATGAAAATATCATGCATACCCAAACATTAGTATATACAAAGCAGATTTCACTTATATCTACACATAATACATATCCATTTCAGGTAACTAACATGCAACCAATATTATCCAAATGTTTAAGCTTTTAAAAGAATGTTACTCACAGCCAATATGAAGAATATAGCCTCTAATTGAAAAGCTTTTTGAATCTTTAAAACTGGAAAATGCTTTGAAAGTTGCTAGCTGAAACCCTTTTTTGATCTTCATGTTTGTGTTGAGTTGAATTGTTGTTATAGTTGAATTGTTATTTAAGTTTGTAATGGTGCTTATTTCTGATTTACTCAGTTTGGATGGACGAAAATGAAGTGAGGAGATTGATATATGTGTAACAAGTATACAGGTGATTATTTTACTGGTACAACAAGGTCAGAGATTTTTTTCTTTCTTGGAGGCTGAAATGATCTTATTTGTGTGCTAGAGAAGATAGTATTTAATGCCATTGTCTCCTTCATGTCTACATATACTTATCCTTTATTTTCCTGTACATACATGAATATTTTGTTTTTTTTTGTCTCATTGCCTTGTATCTAAATGAATTCCTATAGTTAACATATTGTTAGAATTTATCTAATGTGTTTACTTATATCCTTACATAACCATATATTTTACCTTATATATATTTATTTCTATTTCTAGCTTAAATACTTATACTTATTTTTATTTCTTTTAAAACTTAAACCACCAACCGCTTCATTTACAGTTATTTATTTTTATACTTAAGAATTACTTTTTAGAGAAAATAAAATAAAACTATTTATATATATACAAATAACAGCTTATACAAATATCTTTAAAATCCAAAACATTTTAAATATCTACCCTTTTTAATTTCAAGACTTTTAAATTCAAAATAAATTCTAAAATCCAATTTTAAAATTAAGTTATATATATACATATATAACAACATATTTAATTTGAAAATAACACTTCTATTTTAAAATCTATTTATATTTATATATAAAACAATACATTAATAATGTTATTTGAAAATAATAATTTGTCAAATTTAAATAATTTATAAAAGAGATTATAAATTCCTATTATTATTAAATGAATTAATATATCATATTTATTAAACAATATTTTAAAACAAACCTTTTAATTAATCTTAAACTTAAGCTAAGATATAATTTAATCAATTAAACATTTATCTTAAATATTTTAAAACCATATATTTTAAATTAAATCATAATTTCCAATGTACCAAAATATATTAGAATTTGAAAACAAGATTTATTTATTTATTAAATTCAAACCAAAGATTTCTATTTACAATATATACAAATATATACACATTATAAATAGAAAACAATTTATTAGCTTTTAAAAAGATAAAATCACCAATTAAATATTTATTAAAAGAAGATTATTAAATCAATTTAAATTTATCAACAAAAATTATCAAATCAATTTAAATTTCAACACAGGTGTTATTAAATTGATATTGCCAAAAATTCCGGGATATCACAATTAATTATTAAATGTAAGTAATAAATATTAACTATAATTTACTGAATATTAATAATTTATTAATTATTAATAATTATTTTTTATATTTAATTTAGTAATAGTTAATTATTAATAATTAGTGAATTATAGTTAATAATGTCTAAATAATAATAATAATAATAATTAAAATAACAAATTACTCTAGACTTCTGCTTTTGTTCCCCCGAAAATTTCACAGCCCGCCTTTTGTGCCCAAAAACTACTTCTTCCCACTAAAACGCAATACTCTCTTCCATGAAGCCCTAATTAAACACAAATATAAAACAAAACCCTAATTTTTAAACTATAGAAGCCCAAAGATAAATTATAGAAGCCGGCCCAATAAGTAAATAAATATTTCCCTTCTCCTTTTTATCATCGGCCTGTATTCTTTTGTCTGTGATAATTCGATGGTCTCTTCGTTCCTCTTTTCCTTTGCTCGAAAAATTAGGGCTTTGGAATTTGTTGAAGCCACCGACTTATGTAGTTGATTGAAGAATGAATTATATACGGTTTGCTTTGTCAATCAAATTGTCACTTTGATTCGAAGCCGGCTGCTTCTCGATCGAGTTCGACTTGTATTGGTATGTTATTTTCCTTTTGCTTTTCCGGTTGATGTGCTTGAACTCGATCGATGATTCAAGTCGAATGATTATTCCTTTTTTGCTTGTACTCGAATGCATAATTTTGCCGATGATGTTCGTTTATATAGGGTTCGAACCCCTATATTTTCGTTCGTATATTTTATACGAATTCGTCAAATAATTTAGCTTTGAATTTGTCTCGGCCACTTGACTAATATTGAATGATGGTGATTCTTCTGACTTCTTCAATTTCGTATGTATTTTTCTTGGTTAACACAGCTTTGATTTTTGAGTTGGTTGATTTCCTTGGTCATCGCGGTTTTGATATTTGCTTAATTATCACGGTTTTATTTCTGACTTGGTCATCGTGAATATCACGACTTTGAGTATCTGACATTTGAACTTGACCTGGTTCTATTCTTTGCGCTTGTTGACTTCGGCTTTTCTGTCTTGTTCAAAACTGATACTCACATTTGACTTCGGTCACTTGATTTTGTGAAAATATGAACTTGTTCGACACTCTGTTGAAATCGGCCAGTTGATACTGATGCTTGATGTTAACCATTGTCTTTGTGACTTCTGCACTGACTATATGTATGCATTTTGTAGCTAAAGTTTGTTTTGATAAATTTCTATTTGGATTTTTGACACACTTTGATTTTGTTTTGTTGGAACTTGCTATCACCGTTTTGATTCTCTGACACTTTTAAAATTGACTTTGGTTATTTGAATTTTTCTCTGCGACTTTAATCATTGAAATGAGACTGATTTGGTTCCAATTTTTGTGCTATGCTCTGGTTGTCATTGTGTACATGTTCATGTATTCATACTTCATGTATTTTTGTGCAATTGTCTGATACTGTGTTATTATAAACACCAATGTTGGTATGAGGATGGTGTAACTCTTCTATGGAAGACTGTTGCTGCATCAGATTTTATCTGGTCAGATAATCCAGCTGTATTTCTTGCTTCTGTTGACCAATTGTCTTTTGATGATCCAGAAAGCTTACGTGTAAAAGAGCATGAATTAACTACTTAAGAGGTAGACTTTATCCTCTTATTGTGGTCGTTGGTAAATGTATATAGATTCTAATATTATATGTTTTTGTTTTTCTATAGATTAAATCTCACTGCAGAGATTTATATCTGGCTAGACACAGCTTCAAAGATCTGATAAAGTTGGTTACTGCTATCACAATTATAAGATAGTATAAATATACATTTACTCATAATCATAGTAAGAAAATTGACTAAAAGTATAGCTGCATCTTTCTATTTCTTTCCATAGATGGCGTGTAAAGATAAGAAACACACTTGCATCAACTAAAGCTATTGCTTCAGATGCACTACAAATGTGAATGATGTTTTTTTGGTAGTAGTAGCTGTTGATGTTGGTGCAGCAATGGTAAACAGCAGTAGGAAGGTTGGCGATTGTAAAATGATGTTGTTGTTGAGGAAGTATTGTTTTAGATGGTCAAAGGGCAGCGGGTTTGGCAGTACGTAAGAAGATGAGTGGGTAGTAAGAAGGAAGTGGTTTTGTTTTGAGTGATGGTTGTTGTATGCTGGATGTAGTTGTGAAGTGATGATGGTAGGGCAGTTTATAGCAGAGGGATGGTCAGGGTAAGTGTGAGGCTGTAGTGGTTTGCGGTGAAGTCTGGTGTAGCAGCTTGTTTTGGTGACAATTTCTGGTTGTGGTTGAAGTGTGGGTAATAGTAGTAGGGTGATAGTAGCAGGGTGATAGTGGTGAACAGTTTGGATGGTTGATGTTTGCTTGTGGTATGGTGATTATTGGAGTGCGGATGGTGACATGAATTGTTGCTGTCAGTTGTGTTGTTCGAACGTAGGGGGAGCAGCAGTTTCGATGATTGACAATGTAAATGTGCCCACAGGTAAGGCAGGTATGTGGTCTGTAGTGTAGGAAAAACTATTGATGCAATATATTGTAGCCGATGGATGTTTTGATGGAAGTTTGTTGAAGTGTTGCGAAGGCAGTGGTATGAGCCGAGTACTGGTATGTTGCTTTATGCTTATGTGTTAATGCTTTATGTATTTGGTTGTTATGAAACTAGTTGTCATGTGTATATTAGAACTATGTCGATGTAAACTTGTCTAACTTTTTGGAATGTGTTGGAATTTTATGACTCTAGCTTTTAGTCTTTTCGTATGTGAGTTTGGTTGTTTTATGATAATATTTATTACTCGTTAAATTATTCATTATTGGTATGGATGTACTGCATGGATGCTGCTGTAATTTTTTTTCAAATTTGCATTTATTTTGCAACGGTCAGAAAGCTTTGCAATATCATGTATTACAACGGGCATTGCCCGTTGCGAATTCCATATTACAACGGGCATTGCCCGTTGTAAAATATGGTCAACCTATTACAACGAGGCCTAATACAACGGGCGCATGCCCGTTGCGAAATCCATATTACAATGGGCATTGCCCGTTGTAAAATGGCTGTTTTGTTGTAGTGATATATATGTATGTACGTATGTACGTACATACGTATATACATACATACGCACAAACACACACATATATATGATATTTTGTTGCCACTTATATATTTAATATCTATGTACATCTATAAAATTATGAGAACAAATCTATACTAAAATTAGATATTTCTAAACTATAAAATGTTTGACTAAGAGTGAAGATGGAAATAACTTTTTTTTACACTAGATCTAGATCTAATTAAATCAGAAATTAAAAGGAAATAGAATAAAGTACTATTTTAAATTTCCTCTTTTACAAATGCTAGTTAGTAATAGATTCAATTCCAAGTAAAATTCCATGTTTGATCATTACAAAATTATCCAAACTTTAAAATCAAAGATCCAAAATTAAACATTAAACATGAAAATTTAAAAGTGCTATCATAATTTGATGTATTACACCAATAAAACAATTAATTCAAAAATACTACACACATACATATACACAAATGTGAATATGGTAAAACGAGATTTGGTTTCAAAACATACATTTGACTAAGCTATGACTTGAATATATTAATTTAAAATAAATTAAATTGACTTAAAGTTTAACGTGATACCGATATATAATTTTAAAACAAAAACATCAATCATATGAATATATATATATATATATATATATATATATTAGGACCATGATTATCAGAGAACTAAGTTTCAATGATAAAAGTAAATTTTATTACAACAAATTAAATATATGTAAACTCATAATCTTCGATCCAGTAAATAAGAAAATAATTTTTTGAACACAAATGAATCAAACATAAATTGATTTAAATTAAATAACTAATTGACTAAATTTTTTATAAAAAATAAATTTTATAGCAAATCAAATCTATGTGAACCAATAAATTCAGATCCAATAAGAATAGCAACAATATTCAAAATAAAACATACATAAGATTCATCTTCCATTTAATTGAAAATACACAGGTGAATTTTAAAATTAGATACAATAAGTGGCAATGAACATAATATATGTGAACTAAATTAGATCTAAACATCATGAATGAATTTAGGATGGAAAATCAAACCTAAAAAGACTTGCCTTTGTAACACCTTGTCTTGTGACTTCTCCATAGATCTCCAAGATCTACACTCAATCCTTGCAAGAGATGGATGAACCACTTATGTTTTATTTTGTTTTTTATTTTTAGTTATTTTTTGTGGAAGGAAGAAAATAATTTCGACCATGGCTTGGAAGGAGGAGAAGGAAAAAAATTAAGGAAATAATGAACAAGAAAAATAACAATGGATTTGTTATTTGAAAGAATGAAATCTTCTTGTTCTTCAATCTCCCTAATTAATCTCCCAATCTAGCTCTTTTATTGTCCATGTATGGTCAGCTGTAAGTGGTTATTTATGGTGCAAAATTCCTTCAAGTTATTATCTTTCATTTAAATCCATTCAAAGTTACATCGACATTGTATATCGGTGCGCAAATATAACTTTTATATATGCATTCAAATAATTACAAATAAACTCCCAAGCATCAAACAAATAATAATCAATATTCATCAAATATTAGTTAATTTAATTAATTTATATTTTTTTTGTAAATTAATTAAATGTGTGGTTTTTCAAAAAATTCACAAATGCGATTGTGTGGCTCAAAGCTGTGAATTCAGCCACTAATTAATATTGAACTATTCAAATATTAATATTCACACACCACCTTAGCATATGGTGTGACAGCATGGCCGACTTTATGGCTTGCAAAACTTTATAGGAAAAATCATGTTTTATATCACCTTAAGCGATATCATTTAGTAATAATAATTTACACACACATTCTCTTCGTCAACACTATATCACTTTAGAATTCATAGAATTTGGTTTTGGTCAAAATTCCAATATCATCCTTACTCAACCCATGATGTGACGCCCTGGTTCTAGTGACTGAATTATTAGAGGTAGCTTACCATCCAAAAGTTCAGATCAAGGACTCGGATGGAGTGATCTCTCTTATACACTACTTTGGGTCAACATAGACACATTTCAATTACTAAACACATCTGAAGTAATATGTATCACATCACGATGCAGAATAATTTACGTGAGTTTCAGAATTGAGTAACTAACATATTAGGAACATATATAAATAATGATATCAATATTGATATTATAACCAAATTGATAATATATACATATCAAAATATGTTTGATACATGAACCACTCAAAATACATTACTTTGAACTTGGTAGACTATGTACAATCCAAAATACTACCCACTTATAACATCCATGTAATGACTTTTCCTGCCACCAAACTTATAACATGTTTATAACTTTTAGAATCATCTCAACTCAATCGTTCTTGCGAATGAAATGAACAGTGCAGCGAATCTTGACTTCCAAGCAATGATTGCTAAACTAACATACTAGTACTTCAAACATAATAAACATTATGTTATTAATTCCCACTGATTGCACAATAAGCAAAACTAATTGACGTCCATAGATAATCATCTTGAAATCACAACACTTCAGTCTGACCCGAGGTGTTGTCATATACATAACAAACCTTGAGTCAAGTTAGAAATATGGCTGTGAGTATAACAAAATCATAAACTATAATTATGCAGTATTAGGCATAAAGGTGACATATTCAAACAAACAAAGATCGCTCATTATAACACCTTATAAATTTACGTAATTAAATAATTAAGTTAGAAAGGGTAAAATCATAATTTTACACAAAGAGAAAAATAATAATTCTTTACAGGAGTTGGAATTACACTTTTGGACTTATTTATTCCATCCAGAATAACATTTATAGTCAAAAAACATATATAGATGGTGGAATTTGATTGAACGTGCTAGAAATTAGAGAAAGTCAAACCCAGTAGCATTTTCATAATATATTGATTTCGAGATTTTTGGCTAAACATGTGTTATTTCAGCCTTTAAATAGAAATATAAACCTTATTCTCTATTCCTACTTAAGCCTAAACGTCTTACCACCAATCTACATCTTCTTCTTCATCTTATCTTCGAACAAAATCAAATTAATTGCACATCAAATCAAATCCCAATTAAATAAAACATATATAAAACACATCACTACAAAGAGACCTGTGCAAATAAATCAATGCTATCAAAATATATAGAGTTTTAAAGGCATATAATTTCTAGACAACGAAAGAGGATTTACATCAAATTAAAGAAGATGCACGATAAATCAGTGAGTGGTATTCATCCTATTTGTGTTATTAGTAAGATACAATAATTCATCCCTTATGGTTGTAAACTACATTATAAATGATGCAACTTAAATTGAAAAGATTATTTTCTTTATAAATTTGATTAGGGTGTAGTACGCCATAGCTAGATGATTAAATTATTTTTATTGATTGTAATTAGCGAAAGTTAATCACTCCCTAATTAAAAAGAATGAAATGCAAAAGTGTCCCAAATTAGACATTTTATATATCAAAGTTGTAGTTCTCGATTATGCAAATCCAAAGCTGGTGGTCATTCGTCGATTGGGTGTATGGATTGATCAGAAAAAGGGCTAGAAGTTCGATAAACGTGGATTGTCTGTTTTGACCTAATGGTGAAACGACGATGATACGATGAATAAAGAGTAAGTGCATGAAAAGGAGCTCGTCATTGTAGGTTCTGATTAGTCACGTGAAATTAGAGTAGCACTAATCTATCATGGAAATCAGCGGCAACGATTGAGCTATAAGGGCCGGAGTGGACCATGTTAGTGGTGTGTGACATGGCCTGGCAAGTGCTGGCCATTGGTACAGTCGAATCTAGGAGTGGAAGCTTGAGAAGTAGTGGTGATGGTTTGAAGTGGCGGCTAGAGTGTGAAGTCGGCTTTCGAATTTCCTATAGCAGGAAATGCATGTAGTAAAAAAATAAAAATAAAATAATGTGTATAAATTAAATAATGTCATATAATTCAAATGCTTATAGCTATCATGTACAACCTCCATTTCATGTGCAGTTCGTGACATTAGGATCTTGGCAAGAAAAGGAGTGTTTGGTACGTTGTTTGATATGTTCTAACATGTTTCAGAAAAGTTTCATATTGTGTTAGGTTCGTTATATGGTTTTGCGATTATGGGTTAGGGCATGATCCAGTAGCTTTGTAAACGGTGGGATAATAACGAGTTTTGAGCTTAAATCCAATAGCATCTAAGACCATTAGGCGAATGACTAGCTAGGACTTGCACCTACAGGTTAGGGCTTGATCTAGTAGCTTCGTGAACGATGAGCCAATGACAATCTTTGGGATTGATCCCAATAGTGTCGTAAATTGCTAGGCCAATGACTAGCATGAACTTAACCTCAACCATCACATACTTTTTTGGTATACGAACTGGAACTTTAGGCTCGATCGTATGCATACGTTTCGATATACGAGCTGAGACTTTGTGCTTGGTCACATGCATTCGTTTTCAATATACAAGATGGGACTTTGGGCTTGGTCATGTGCATATGTTTTCAGTATACGAGGTGGGACTTTTGGCTTGGTAGTGTGCATGCATTTGCGGTGATGACAATTTGGGACTTTGGGCTGAATTGTGTCATAGTTGTTTCGACATATGATTAGATCCAGTAGATATTTTAGTGAAACCTTTGCATATGATGTCAATATTGTATCGTATTGTATTTAGCTGACTTATTGGATGCAAGTGACATAGGTTAATGTATGTTTTATGAACATAAGTGTTATTTACTAGCTTATTAGTATTATACACTTATATGATGCATTTTACTCACCAAACGTATGCCTGACCTTTGCAGTCGTTTTCTTTTTTTTTTTGGTTAAACTCTGATAGGTCGATAGACAAGATTGGCAATGATTTGGAGATGTGATGGTACGACAAAGACCCGCACTTTTATTTGTTAGCTATCTATTATTTTATTTCATATATGCATATATTATATTGTTTCTGTTACTAGTATAATGTGAGGTTTTAGCTAGAATTTATTCGATATTGCATTGTCTTATTTGTTTAGGACTATATTATTTATTGTTATTTTTATTCCTTTCGCTTTGAGTTTTAGAAAGTGTAGAATATTGTAGATAGCTTTGTGTTATGTTTTTATATATTTTACCTTCAAACGATATGCTGTTGCGAGATCTACGACGCAGGTGTCTATATTTAGTATAAGAGCGAGGTTAGCGATTCTTACAAAATTAGGGCATATGAGAGAGTGTATTTATATTTTTATTATTATTTACAATATATGTATATATAATGTGCCATACCCCATATATTTTGACTCATAAAGGTAACTATTGCCTTACCGGCCCCTTATAGAAATAAACAATTGTAGGTTAAATAAATGTTTAGAGCAATTTTGGGTGAAAAATAATCTGTCACAATTGTTAATTTATTCTATAAAGAGGGTTTCTATACCAACTATGTAACAACTCACTTTTTCGTACAGTTCAAGCTGACAATAAACCACACATGTCCAACCCAAATTGAACGAAAATGCAGATAGTTAGGAAAAGAAAGAAGGAAGAAGACAAGAAGAAAACTAAACAACACAGAATCTCATAGCGGAACAAATAATCTATAATATACAAGAAATCTTAAAACAAAAACAAACTGTAATATATGTATATACAAACATCAATGAGAGTATACTAACCTATTTCAGCCCGAAAAGTTATAACAACATATCCTCACAATTGTTGATAAAAACAATAATGAATGCAATGGAAAAATAACCATGTACGTGAATACGTCTCTAGGCCTTCAGCTCGTCTCCTGAAGCTCCAAAATATCCAACTAAACCTGAAAATATGCTTGGTCTGACCTAAGCATTATAGGAAAAACAACGCTCGCGTCAGTCTAGTAAAACCAACATGAGAACTCAAATCACAAGAAATTTTATTTATTATAACTTGAAACAACTTTTAAAATCAAAGTGTATCTTGTAAGACCATGCCACACATAAACACGGACGGGTTTTTACCTTACGATAACCAAAACCTTAATATTCGAAAATCCAGTGGTATACTAATAATGTCTAAGGGTTAAAGTAATAATAATCATGTAGCTGTGACGCTCGTGACTGTAGATCACAACAATACTAGGTATATAATCAGAAATCGATAAAGCATGTTCGCTAATTGTGTAGGGTTCCATGGAGGTGTCCTCAGTACTTCGAGAAATAGTCCTCTTACATAAGGATCAGAGATATCCTTCCGAAGTAGCATACATCCCTAGTGATGTACCATAGAAAAAAGTTACATACTGGTCTCGCTAAGACCGAGTGCATCGCCCTATGCACGCATAACAACTGTGAGTAACGTCTAGGTGGAGCTGACTACACCCTATGGGTTTGCCAACCCTACTAGCCATGCCTCTTATCTCTTGTTTTAGTCATTACCGCTGATGAGGCTACGTTCGGTATTCCAGCTCATGCACCGCCACTAAAATAGATCACGGAATCGCACATGTATTCCCATACCCAATGGGTATCGGAACCATACATGAGTTCCAACATTTCAGTATATGTCATGAAACTCCTCCATAGAATCGTATATGGTTTCGGAGTGATCATAGTTTTCGAGTCATCTCTTACGAGTACACTCTTCCACTTCCCTGGCGCTCCAAAAACCAATTGTCAATTTTTCTGGAATGCTGAATATCGGTTCTTTAGGAAATAATTCGAGAATACACAAAAGTGGGGATCACCCCTAACTGTTTAAGTGGACGGATCTCCTCATCATTTGTCCTAGAAGAACAAAATGAGTTTATATGTACAGTATAGCACCACCGACGACAACTATACATTATAATTTCCATGTTTCTCTTAAATATTTCCAGAGTTAAAATCCTTTGGTGTTAAGTAGGGATATTTCCCTACCACCAAAATTAAGAAGGATTGCATATTTAGGCCAAGATTTGATAGTCGGTTATTTAACTATCAAATAAACAAACATTCGAAATAAAGATCATGTTTCCCGTAGAAATCACTAAGCCTCATTTAATTAAATTTCCATTAATTAAAATCTCTTCCAGAATATTAATCCAAATATTCATATACTTATCTCATAAGAACAAGTATATTCACAAACCAATTCCTTCAAAAAAAATACTTGAAAATTTTAAAAATAGATATGGAAGTACCGTTCAACATTGACCATGGATCGCAGCTTACACAATGGTTACATCGCTATCCCAGTGAATCCAAAGTAAACTATAGGCAATCCCTGCCCCTCGAATTACGCCATGAAAATTAACCATTTCTTTCCAAATCTCTTTATTTTATAAATATCTCCAAATCTATTTATAAAGTTTCTTATTAAATCTCCAATCTATTTATAAAACATCCTTTATAAATCCCAAAACCCCATTTATAAAACTTCTCCATTTCAGATCTTTAAACTCGTTTATAAATCCTTTTATAAATATCCAGAACCATTTATAAAATACTTCCCATATTTAAACAACTTATTTAATAAACTCTTTAAGTTAGTAAGGTTCCCTTAATAAACCATACATTATTCAAAATAACTTTAAATAACTTAAACTAATAAGTTATTGTTTAAACATTCTTCCTTTTCTTTTAAATTAAATTTAATTTAAAATAAAAAATTTAAAATCTCATTAAAAATATATTAAATTAATCTTAATCACTATTATTGTAATAATAAGTTAACACCAAAACAATACTAAGATAATAATTTATTAACTTTAAACGTTATTTAAACAATAATTAATTAACTTTAAACTAATAATAATATGATAATTAATTAACCTATAAATATAATTAAATCAATATAATTAATTAACTTTAATTAAATATTAATGTATAGTTAAATTATTTTAAATAAATAATTAAAATATAATTAAAACCATTTAAAACAATAATTAAATAAATTTAAAATGATAATTAAATATTCTTTAATAACTTTTATGAAATAAATTTTTAAGAATCATATTAATAAAATAATTAACTTTAAAACATTATTTAAAACAATTATTAATTATCTTTAGAACATTATTGATAAATAATTATTGCTTATCTTTAAAACATTATTAATAAATAATTATTAATTTAAATCTTATTACTAAATAATAATTATTCTTAATATAACTTTCAAATCAAAATTTAACATTTTAAATTTGAAGGAGGCTTAACGGTCACCATGGTACTTAAACAAGCTACCATCTCATTCAATTTAACTTTCAATGTCAATAACTGATATTTCTGTAATTAATGACTATATAAATAAATTTAACACTTAACCGTCATTGGTTAACATATTATTTATTCAAAGTGACATATCGATTTATGATATATAATCAGATGTCTAAAACTATAAGATAGCAGAACAGGAATTTATTCTGCCGATCAACTAATCAATTAATTTTATTGGCGGAACGATGTTTTATTCCGCTAAACAAATGTCCAATCATCATATTTAATCCAATTAACTCAACAATATTTTATTTGGCCAAATAAACATCAATAATTAGGGTATATAAATTTAAACGACGTTATTGACTAAAATAACTTAATTTAAATCCTATCCGTTTACGTATGTCATAAATTTAGACTATCCCAAAACTATCAACAAATTACACTTTAATGTTTTACACGTCAATACGGACCGAATGCAAAAATCTGTGTGTCAATTGGATTCAATACGAGTGAGATATTAATTTTTCAAGTTTTAACATTTTAGTTTTGAAATAAATTAAAAAAAATTAAACGCTTCTTCAACCCGCACTCGAACGGGCCGAAGCCCATTTTCTCCTACCCGCCCGCATGTTACAGTATCATCTTCCCCAACCTTTTTTTTCTGAACCAAGCTCGTGCACACGGCAATTACCCATCTATTCACACATCCGAGGATACACACGCACTCCAAAACTTGAGCTGGACCGAGTGCCCCCTCACCACCACGTTCGCCGCGTCAAATCTTCGACCGACGAAAATAAAATTTGCATATAGGAAAAATGGCGCAACAACTTTATGCTTCGCTCCCCTCAAAAAAATCACCCTTCGAGCGTCTCTCCTCCCTGAATACAATGTTAAATTCCAAATCGATTATCTCTACCTGAATCAGAAGCTAAACCAAACCCTAGCTTTTGATGATCATCGATCATCACCATAGAATGTCATCGAAATTGCACCAAAAATCCTATACCTCGACCCGACTTCAGTGATACACATGCCGCCTTTTGATTTCAAGCGGATTGAGAGAAAACAATCTTTGAACTCTATGAGCAATATTCTTTCCCTCCAGTTAAATTGATATATATGCTACATCGTTTGACGAAATCGAGCACCATTAATTTTTAAAAATTCTAGAGATCGATACGCACAACTTTCGTTTTGAGCGCTTGGGTTAAAACTCATTGATTTGGAATGAATTGATTTTTGAATGTTCATGGGTGAAAGTTTAAACATAACAGAGGAAGTTCATAACAACCAAATTCCAGTCTTTACATAACAAGTCGGTAAAACGTAAGTCCTTACCTTTTTGATGTTGGGTTTAACTCCACTTTTTTGTTCCTAAGTAAGCCAAGTTACCAGAAGTCCTCTTTTTTTTCTCTGAAGAAATAAATAACCGAGGTACTAGAATTGAAGAATGGTAGAAATAGGAGTTGAGCCTTTTCAAGGGAAATGTACAGGTAGCATTCCCCTTACCTCTTCCCTTAACTCTCCCTGTACTATCTAAGAAATAGGTTATGGCTCAAATATGGTTATTTAAATATTTCACATTACACCATTTATTTCCTTTTGTATACATATATGTATAAATATTCTTTTCTTTTATTTTTCTTATTTTATTTGTATACATATATGTATATATACTATTTCTTAATTTACTTATTTTAAATTTTCTTAAAAACCTTCTTTAATCTATATTTAACATACTATTTATGTTCCCCATGATAAAATAAATAATCAAGAGTTAAAAGTCATGATTTGATTTTTTTTCTCTTAAAACTGATTTAATATTTACAAAAGGCGATCGAATTTTTTAGTTCGTTACAAACTAGTAGTCGAGTCAATTGTGGGACTAAGGATGAATAAAAAGAAGAGTGGTACCCTTGAGTTCATAGAAAATAAGTCTGATGTTGATAAGCCATAATAGAGGTATTTAAAGAATTGTTAGACTGTACAACCTAATTGGGCTTGTGTAAGTTATGATCTATTTCAATTAAATATTTAAATTAATTGAAATGTTTTCCCTAATAAATTAGAAATATTAGTTTTTAAGATTTTTATAAAAAATAAAGAAGTAGAAGTTTATTTAATGTTTCGAAAAATAATAACTCTTTACTATGAGTTTCAAAAATAGGAAATTTAATAAGAAGTAATTTTCCATAACTATTTTTAAAGGTTTTATTTTTCCTAGTGTAAGGCACATTTTTATTCTAACATGTACTTTGCTTTTGACAAAAAAACTTTTGAAAGAAAATAATAATAGTAAGTAAACCACATCTATTTTTATGTATTTTATAAATGTTTACGTTAAATTTTGAAACAAACTAAAAAATTACATTTTGACACTTTTGTGAACATTTCTTATTTTTAAAAGTAAATTTTAAAAAGATAGATTTTACATGCCTATTTTTCTAAGTTAAATCGAACCACCTTGGATAGAATTTGGAATGAAAAAAGAGGATTTAAAATTATTATTTTAAACTTGTGGAATTTTTCAATTTTAATATGTGTGCCTTTTTGAATGGAAAATGAAAATTTATGATATAAACTCTTGAAATATGCATTATTAATGAGTTAAAATTTGGAAATTATTTTCGAATTTGGTATTAAAATAATTAGTAGCCAAAATCGAACTTTAAAAATATATTTTTATATGTATGTATATGTATTATTTTGAGGTTTTGGAAATTGACTAATTATTAAGTAAAATGATATATATATATATATGTATGTATGTACATACATGCACACACACATATATATGTATTGTAAATTGGTTCTGAAATAACGTTGTAAAAATGAAGTATGGGTATTTCAGAAAATAGCTGAAGTTATTTCAAATCTAGTTATACTTTGATAAATTTATATTGCATTTGGTAAAGTGATAAATAATTTAATTTTGGAAGTTAAATATTTTAAGAATTGATGAAATGAAATTAGCTTTAGAAACTAAAATTTTATTAATTGTTTTACATAGGGACTTATGAAGGCATATGAAATGATTATATTGAATTAATTTGGTTTATGATTTTCTATGAAATGATTTAACATGAAATGTCTAAACTAAGACTTTTTGAAAATTAATTTTAGTAGAAATAATTTTGAAAAAAATGTGTAACGATCGAAATTAAACGTTAGCTAAAGTTAAGAGTGGATTTTATGGTTTTCAAATCTTACTAGGTTTATGAAGAATTAGATTTGAGATCAAAAATTTTGATTGATAAAATAAATTAAAAATTTATTAATATTTTCAATTGAAATTTGTTGGAACTAGAAAATAATTACACGGCTTATAAAGTTTGAATTATTATGATGAACTCGCTAGGACAGTCAATATGCTAGCATGCTAAGGACTTACTCGAAATGAATGTTATGGATGTGCATTTAGGGATTTGTATTGAATATTAATGATTTAATTTTGAATTTTAGGAAAATTTTGGAACAATAATGAAAAACCATTTTTGAGCCTAGAATTTACTATTATTTAGTAATATCAATTGGAAGACTATCTAAATTTTGAGTAAATAATAGTATGACTATTGCGTGAAGTTTATGGATTTTTATTATTATTGTCATTTAAGTAATAAGAGGTATTATGAGAATAATAATAATAAAAGAGATTTTCCATGAATATTTTTAGGATAAATTACAACAATTTTGATATAAATATAATCAAAAGGATTTTGGGAATTTAATGCAGAATGTTGTTATTTTTGAATTATACAATGATAAGTGGTTGTGAAAAAATGATTTAAATAAATATTATTGTTCCAATGTAAAGTGATAAAAGTATTATTGTTTTGAGGGAAATTTGTCGAAAAGTATTATTTTTGGATTATAATGTCGTTGGAGATATTTAAAGTAATATTGTTACTACCAAATATCCTTTCGATCTTGTCGAAACCCAATTGAATAGAACACAAAGAAGAACAAGAGAAAGAAGCTCCAGCAAGACCTTTCGAAAGAGTCGAAGGGATGCACAGCCAAAAACCTGAAATATCACAACCTTTCGAAGGGGTCGGAAGAGTGCACCCTTCCACTTCAAGAGATCCCCTTTCGAAGCAGGTGCTTCCGCATGCATGAAGACCTTTCGATTGAGTTAAAGAAACACCTTTCAAAGACAATGAAAGACAACTCTCATATGCATGCTAAACCTTTCGAAACCAAAGGTTTCTCCTTCATTCAAACCACTCAAAAAATTTCCTTGGATAGAACAACCCTTTCGAGAGCATAAGCAAGCCTTTTGAACCGGTCCAAGCCTTTAACATCCAGGGAAGGTTCTGCATCAGTTCGCAAGCGTACATTTGGAAGTTACTAACAGCGTCGAAACCATCAACATTTCAACACCTACGAAACACTTAGAAACTTCCTAAAGACAGAGTCGAAAGCTCCTACCTTTATTCCTTGTGACAACAAAGCTACATAAAGAAGGAAAGGCGCAATAAACCCTTTCGACGAAGACGGAGGCATTCGAACGCATTCGAAAGCATTGTAGAGGGGTGCGTAAGTGTCAGAGGAGTCGAAAGGTACCTGAAGCCACCTTTCGACCAGGTCGAAAGCACTGGATCAAAATGTTCCAACCCGCATCTATAAATAAGGCCCAAGGGGTCTATTTTTGGGGATCCGAATTCCTTTATTCCAGACTTGTATTTTCTTAATTTTGTAAAGTTGTAAACCCTAATTTGTAAATCGAATTAGGGATAATTGTTCAGCACATTCATTAATTGATTAATAAAGGGAAGATTTCAATATTTCTGATTAAATAGTTGATTGAAGGCTTTTTATTGGATTTAACTATATTTTTCAGGTCGACCTACATCTATAAATAAAACCCAAGGGGTCTATTTTTGGGGATCCGAATTCATTCATTCCAGACTTGTATTTTCTTAATTTTGTAAAGTTGTAAACCGTAATTTGTAAATTAAATTAGGGTTAACTGTTCAGAACGGTCATTAATGGATTAATAAATGGAAGATTTCAATATTTCTGATTAAATAGTTGATTGAACGCTTTTTACTGGATTAAACTGTATTTTTTAGGTAACGACCTCATCGAAAGGCATCTTCCGAGTGAGTCAAAACCCCTGCCTTTGAAGTAATCCAAGTCCTTAACCACAAGCCTCCATTCATTAAACACTCACCTTTTAGTGAGTTGGAACTTAACCCAAGCCGGTCTACCGTAAATTTCAGAACCAATCTTAAGTCACTAACTAACCTAGTTTTAGACAAGGTTGAAACCCACCTAGCCAAACCTTTCCATTGAATCCTTAAAGCCATCCTTTAGTATTCCACAACTGTTTTGAAAGGAAGGTTTCGAAGGGATAGTCAAACTACTTCAGTTGGCTCGATAGACCAAAAAGAAAGGAATTTGAGTGTTTCGACTGGGTCGAAAGGTCAATAAGAGAAAGTTTTCACAAAAGAAACCTGTTCGAAAGATTGGACAAAGGGACTACCTACATACTATCTTCCTCAACTTTACCAAGAGAGATTGAAAAGGACTAACCTTTTCCTTAAGATCAACTTTGGGGTGTTGACAAGTTTTCTTGTTAACATTTTGGCACTAGAAGGAGGGCTTGAACCTCCGCTCTCGTTAAACGTCCAACTCCATTTTCCTCTAACCCAATTCTATTTCAAGCTTACCCATTTTAGACTCCACTTCATCATGATTGGTAAAATCAAAAGATCCGAGCAAGGTTCCTCGGTGCCACATCTAATAGGATTCTCCCCAAGAACTACTCAGAATTCCAAACTATATGAAGAGTAAATGCTAAGATTGAAAGCTCTAAGGATTATAAAGTAAAAAAAGAGACAAATCATATGATCCAAAAATATGGAGCTTAAATCCTTTCCATATTGGCCCTACCCCTATCTTTGCCTTAGGAGAAAAGACAAATGAAAGTGACAATCCATTTGACTAAATGAGGAAAAAGATTCAACACTATTCCAAAGGCATAATCTTCGAAAAAGGGATAATGGAGGATTACAATGCCTTTGCTCACAAATGGCAACAAGCTACAATTGGAACACTTCTAGCACATGAACTCCAAAGGGCGTTAAAAATAAAAACAACCGATGAGGGTGAAACTATGAAGCCAAGTAATAAAAAACCTAGAAGCCATTCTCAAGAAATAAGCTTTAAGTCAAGACTTCCAAAAGAATGCAACTTAACAACATTTATTGAGAATGTATACTTGCTAACCAAAGATGAGCTTAACTATTGGTCATCACAAAAGAAAAAACCAAAATATGAAAGGAATCTGGGAGGATCCTACTGCTATTACCATATGATGAATGGTCATGAAACTAACCACTACAGAGCCTTGGAAGGGATGATAATCAACTTTTTCCGTCAAGGAAAAATAAATGAGTTTGTAAAGAGATACTAAATGAGGTCAATAAAGAGTTACTTTACTAAAGAGAATCTACATGGTTAGGAGTGAAATGCTCCTTTCATTTGGACATTACCTTAAACGGTCAAAGCCTCTGTCCGCGTCAAGTTGGCCAGGGCAGAGCACCTCCTAGAGGGAGGAGTGTAAGCCTTTATCCACGCCATGTTATGGCCATGATAAAGCATTGACAAGCCCCTATCCGCGCAACGCTATGGCCTGGCAGGGCACCTCCTGGAGGGAGGAGTGTAAGCCTTTATCTGTGCCATGCTACGGCCAGGATAAAGCATCGACAAGCCCCTGTCTGTGCCATGCTATGGCCAGGGCTGGAAACCTCCTAGAGGGAGGAGTGTAAGCCTTTATCCATGCCACGCTATGGCTAGGATAAAACATCGACAAGCCTTTGGCCGTGCCACGCTATGGCCAGGTCAAGGCGCCTCCTAGAGGGAGGTTGGGTAAGTTCTTGGTTCCAGCTTGAGAATAAGCTAACCAAGCGCACCATACAACAATGGACTAAGATTTCCAAGCCCAAGAAGAGGCTCGTCAAACAATGGGCTAAGATGTCCAAGCCCAAGAAGAGGCTCACCAAATAATGGACTAATATGTCCAAGCCCAAGAAGAGGCACATCAAACATCAGACTAAGACGTCCAAGCCCAAGAAGTGGCATATCAAATGATGGACTAACATGTCCAAGCTTGAGAAGCAACCAATCAAACAACAACTACATACACAGTCTAAAGGGTTTACACATGTCAAAGAAGACAAAATCTAAGGAGTAGAAATGAACTCCACTTATTAATACCTGAATCTGGGTTTTGGGTTTCTTATTTCTAAACTTCATCCATTAATGCCAGAATATGGGTTTCGGGTCATTCATTATTGAAATATGAGACTTCACTCATTAATACCCGAATATGGGTTTCGAAACTATTATCAGGATTCACTTATTAATGCCCTAATCTGGGCTTGATATTTCTATTACGAAAAAGATTATCATGGATTTTTGATTCCATCACTAATACCCGAATCTGGGTTTTGAGACTATTATTTAACTTCACTCATTAGTACCCAAATCTAGGCTCAAGACTTCTACTAAGAAGATTATCATGGATTTTTGGTTATTATTCGCTAAGACCCTACTCTGGGTTCTAAACTTCCCAACTTTTGAATTTCATTTATTAATGCTCGAATCTGGGTCATTGGATTTCTATCACAAGTGATTGGACAGTGATTTCGGGACTTCTAGTACATGGTCATTATTAACTTTCTATTATCTACCTCCAGAGGATGACTTTCTAAAACATTTACATCCGTGGTAGAGATAATGGTTCTCTATCATGAGACTTTAGATATTCCAACAATATGTTTGAAGTTGAATTCTTAATTATCTCTTATCACTACCAAGGAAGGGTTGCAAAACATTTCATCAAAAGCGATTACTTTTCACTTTTTGCCATATGCTGACATAATAAGTTACTAATCTCCGCAAATGATATAGATAAACTTTTATATAAATTTCAAGCTAACAATAAGAAGTATTATTTTCTTCGTGCTTTTCAGGGAAAGCAGAACAGCAAAAAGGATTGAAATATTCAACAAATACATAAATTATGGTACAAGTTATCAAACAGATGTATCAGAAATAACATTACAGGAAAGGACCACAATCCAGGTGATATTTACAAAATTTTCATAATTTACTTAATATATTGTAATGGACGGGGATTTTCAACCCTCGAAAATCGACATTAATACATCCATTGTATTAGATGTCGAGCAGTCGAGTGTCGGAAATACCAGTTCATTAGGGGTGAAGAAGAAAAAGGTAGAAGAAAAAGGTAGAAGAAAAATAGAAACAATAACACAAAATCTCACAATCACAGCGGAATAAAATATAATATATAATAATAGATTTTAAATGGAAGAACTGTACAATTAATATACATACCACTATCAGAGTACAACAATTCAATACATCAATCTGGACTGTTTAATAACTTGTCCTGATATACATAACTCACACAGCGGAAATAACCAAGTACGTGATATACGTCTGAACTCCTCCAACTCGTCTCCTGAGCTCTATAGCATTTTAACCTGAATCTGTAATACTCGGTCTGACCTGAGCATTATAATAAAATAACGCCCGAGTCAGTCTGGAAAACCAGCGTGAGAAAAACACACTCAATTTGAATTATTAAAATTTTCCAAAATCTTTTGAAAACAAAGGTATCTCGTAAGACCATGTCACAAATAAACACGACGGGTTTTTACCTTACGATAACCAAATTTTTTTTTATCAAAATCACCTGATATTATAATAGTGTCTATAGAAAGTAAATAGAAAATAGCTGAAATGCTTGCATCTCACGTTCCAACATAGTTGGGCATAATCAAAACCGTACAGTTCTTATTGGAGAATGGATTCCATCGAATGAATGGGCCACTGGGGTACCACCCACCATAGTACACCTCTAGGACAATGTACCAAGGACCACACCGGGATCCCCTGCTAGACAAGACCGGCCTACCCATAACCAGGATAGACCGAATATGTTATCACCCCGGATGTTCCCACCCTTACCATCGACCGCTCCTTCCATGCACAACCAAATCCATAATATAAAGATTTCGAAGGACATCTAGAAAGGTGATAACATTCCCTACTTGGGTGCGACCCACTTAGCCTTGCTGCATCTCCCCTGTTTTAGTCATTCCCGGTTGATGAGGCTCGAGGCTAAGCGTTACCTCTCAAGGAACGATTTCTCTTAGAATTCTCATCGTCCTCCAATGATGATGTTCTGATAGCATTCGTCCATGCAAGTTTCCCTGGGTCTGGACAAACCAAATCAACGTCTTCATCATCTTTACGGTATTCATTCGCAACGTTTAAACCAGATCAAAGTGGTTTTCAGATAATTAAATTCGATCCCGGTCGAAACGATTAACGAAATTGGCCAAAGTTGATAGTCGGTTATTTAACTATCAATAAACATCCAAAAGCAATCATCGGGCCTTATTATAAATTTCCCAAAATTTATTTCAAAATAACATTATAAGATATTACTTTCAGTTCTTCAACATTTGAAAACAGTTTTCAAATCCTTATATTTTCAATGGAACATTTCCAACCCTTCCCAATACTTAGAATATTTTCCCCACTTCATTTTATATCCAACACTTAGAAAGTATTCCTTTTACTTCCTATTTCTTTTTCTCAAAATCATTTACAATTTTATTTGTAAATTCCTTGACTAGTTTATAACGAATTCTCTAAATTCTGGAATTCTTTAATTAATTTCCGATATATTTTCAAAGCCAATTTTACTTGCTTATAAACTCAATTTTGCCTTTATACTTCTTTATGAATTATATTTTCATTTTCGAAGTTCACTCTTATTTTACCACTTTGGGAATTTTCTTACTTTTCTTACCAATTCTATTTTAAGATTTCCTTATAAATTCCATATAATGAATAACCCCATTTCCAGACTTCTGAAAGTTTTATAAATAAATTTTAAACATTTCAAAACTCTATATATATACATATGCGAAAAAAATAAGTATTTAAAGGAAAATAATAATAATTTATTTTTAAGACATATTGAAATAATTATTTAAAATATTGAAATACTCTTTATACATCACTTTCCAAAGCAGGTTTAAAAAATATGAGATTTATTTAATAAATATTAAGCATTTGAAAAAAATAACTTCTGAAGTATTTAAATACTAACCGACTTTAAATTACATAGTTAAATAAATAAAAATTTCCTTTTTAAAATTTAAAACTTAACTTATTGATGAAAATATATTCTTAAATCTGGGTAACTAAATTTTCAATTTATAACCCCTCTCGATTTTCATCACATTACTCCCATTCCAGTCTCCTTAACCATCTTCACTTTAAAAATAGTATCTACTATTTTTCTCACCCAATTTCCATATTCAAATATAAATTCTTCCTGTAAATTTATATTCCAAATTTATCTTTTGGTATCACTTTCCTTTGTTTATAAACTTCGTTTATAAATTTTTATAACTCCTTTGAGTTTCACTAAAAATAATCTCATTATAAATTCCATTTTATAAATTCAATTTCTTATGAATTCCAGTTATTTTTTCCAATCTATTTTTAATATCGATTTCAAATTCTTTCTATATTTTCCCGAATATCACTTCAAAGTCCAGTCTTTAAAAAAATTCATTATATAATTTATTTTAAATTCTCTATTTAAAATATTTTCCTGCATTATTTAATACGATCAAAAATCCATTATTTCTTATTCAAATCAATCTCTTTAAAATAATCCAAATTTCGATATACATATTTTTATATTAAAAATCTCCTTTTAATTCTTTAAAATTTAAAATAATATTTATGGTATTTAATATACCTAAAAATAAATTCCATGCCATTATAACATTTAAAAATTTACAAAACACAATCATCCAGCAGATTATTTAATCACATCATAAATTTTAATATCGACGAAAACACTAAATATATTTAAGGAATCCAATTGGATCCCTCCAACCTGTTTCCTGCATCCACAGATGTTAGACAACAATAAAAATACCAATCCTACTTCGAGGCGGATATCGCGGTATATAGGGTCATCCGCTATTATGCGGGCGCATAGGGTCTCATCCGCTATAATGTGCGGGAATATCATTCCAATTACTAATATATATACTACTATATATATAATATATCATTCAACAGATAATAATTTCTAAATTCAACCAGCAACCAATAATTAATTTTAACAATTTAAAATTAAAACTGGCAACCCAATTGAGTGAGAATTTTCTCACCTTGATTTTATTTTGCTAAACGTTCTAATTAAATTCTTTTGCACATATTTCCGCAGTTCCGAACCCCACACGGTTGATTCCATTTGATTTAAACTTCATATGAAAATTTACGACTTACTTTAACAAATATATATATACATATATACATATATACATATTCTCACTGACTTAACTTCCATTAAGGATAATTAAAAAAAATTAATTACCTTACTCGATCGAACAACAGTCTACTCGACTCCATTCTACCCACCGCCATGCCCAAAGCATCAACACTACATCAGCTCAAGCACACGAGCAGCACGAGGCCAAGCTGCCTTCAGTCGCGTTGCACCCTTCACAAACTCCCTTACACGCGAACAGCCACGCCCGAAACCCCAAATCGACAGTCAACAATCTCCATGCCATCGCCACTTTCACGGCCCCTCCCCCCGACATCACTACAGGAAACCATGACCACTTCCACACGTATGAAATCATCGTGCCACTCCACCCTCCCTCTCGTTCTCACGCGAGCAAACACACGATCCCATGAATCGGCGCTCGTCAAAAATGAAGTCGCGCCCTTCATCGCTCGACCTTTCGTCGACGCCTAGCTTCGAACCTCCCCTTCTCATCACGTGCTTCCACAGTTGCGAGCAAAACCCTAAATCGAACTCAGAACACTACAACATCGTACGCGAGCACCCCACATTCACTCGCGATTCCCATCACCTAATCTCTCTCTTTATTAGAGAGGAACGAATTCGGTTTCGATCAATTAGAGGAAGAAAATAAAGTCGCGATTTAAGTTGGCGTGATTCGATTTTTGATTTTGTCTCACTGTGAATGAGGAGGTTCGAACATGAGTTGAAGTTATTTTTATTTTGCTCGGCCATTTTTTTTCTTTTTGAATGAGATCGTGATTTAAAAGGAGGAGAGGGAAGTTGTACACGGTTTTGAAAGTGAAGGGAGACGTGATGTTGGCATGTAAAATGAAGGCTACGGTGTTTTTTCTGAACGAAGAGAAAAGGTTTCGATGTGAATGCAGTCAATCAATATAAATATATTATATTATTTAAATTTTAAAACGTCTCGATTTCGTAACTTAAAATCTCGAACTCCTATCAAGGCATGCCGCTAGGCGTTCATAATGTTATACCCCTATTCCGAATGCAATGGAAAAGGTTCCGAGTCCAATTATTATATTGAATTTTCAATATAAATTCAACGCGTTTATATCCCGTACAATTAAACGATAACTCCAAACGCTACGAAATTTGAAATCCGATAACAATACACTATTACGGATCCAATGGAACTGGTTTCATCGAATTCTGGGACTGCGTCTTGGATCGCTATTTTAACTCGTCGATTAAATCGACGATTTTTCAAAAATTAACGAAACCACTTGAAAATTCGGTTTTAAAGACTTTCTAACTCAATTATAATTCCAAATCAAATATTTAAACCATTTAAATCTTCAAAATTAAACGAAGAAAAATCCGGGTCGTTACATTCCTCCTCCCTTAAAATTTTCGTCCCCGAAATTGCTAAGGCTGGAAAATTGCTCCAAACCCATTAACATATCAAAATCCACTTAGTTGAAACTCGACATCCACTTTCCTAAACCATTTAGTCTTTACTAAAACAATTATTTTTCAATTCTAATTCCAACCCTTTATTTCAATTACAATTCGAAATCAAATTTTCGTTAACAAAATTTTTTCAAAAATTTTCAAATTTTTTCTAACACCCTAAATTTTCGAAATTTTTTGCCAGAGTCTCCCTAGTACGGAGGGCCTTTTGCAATATGACAAGAGAGATAAATATATATACATCGACCCAGTCGGTTGGAAAACAAAAATATATATCAATATTTATATATTTGCGGTATTTAATCCGAAAACATACCTTATTTTAGCATTTTTATGCATTATTAAGCAACCAAAACCTAGCCCGACAGCCCCTGGTTACCTGTACTTACTCAATTTAAACCACGTAAGTACCAAAATATGAAAGTTCCATAACATTTCATTCAACTAACCAATTTAAACACATGGATTTCATAAACAACATGCCAAATAAAGATTTATAGCAATTTAAGGTTCCGATACTAATTCAATTACTTTCAATCGATCCACATATCATTTCATTCAATTCAAAATGATTTTCAACTCAATTTATTGCATTCAACTCATATTTATATCAAACAATTTCATATCCATCTTAAATTGGTTCGGCTTGAGATTTAGCCTACGTCCACTTTGAATCTCTTTATTATTGAATCTGGTTACAAATTGATACAAATCTCCTATGAAAACAGTACAACTCGATCACAAGAAACAATCTTGACTACTAGCTCAATCTTCGGCGATGAAACTCGATGAATCCATGTCGGATGTTAAGAATTTCTCTCGAAGTTTGTTGTAGTGTCTTGAATGCTTGAAGGATCCTTGTTTGCTGAATGATTGGAGAGTTCGACAGAGTAACGGCGCTTTCGAAATGAATTGCCAAAAGTCCCTCCCAAGTTGGAAGTGATGTCCTATTTATAGAAGCTGATTTCTGGGTAGAAAATTTGCCCAAGTCTTAGGTCGCGCGCGACCTTAGTTAGGTCGTAGGTCGCGAACGACCTAAGCTAGGTCGCTGTCATCTTGCGGTTCCACGAGTTACTGCGCTTGTCTTCATTTGATCAAGTAATAGGTCGCACGCGAGTTACAGAATAGCTGTGGGGGCCCTAGGTCGTAGGGTGCTGAACTCCCTTTAATAGTTAGGTCGCTAACCTATTTAAGTCGTCAAGTTCCTTAGGTCGCTAACTACCTTAGGTTGTTAAGCCCTTTAGGTCGCTAGCTACCTTAGGTCGTTGAGTTCCATAGGTCGCAATCCTTAGGTCGCAGCGCTTCCTTAGGTCGCAGCATCCTTAGGTCGCAGCACTTCCTTAGGTCGTAGAGTTTTAGGTCGCCGAACTGAAAGAGTTAACATTTGCCCCTCGAAGTATATGACTATACTCTAGGTCGTATGCTTCGACTCAACTTGGCTAGGTCGCGAATCGACTTAAAACTTGCACGCCTGTTCACCTCCCTTCTTCAGTCCCATATAAATTGGTTAGGTCGCATCTTCCTTCTTACCCTACTGTCCTGAGCCTCCATCGCCATTAACAGTTCCTTCGATCTTCCAGAGTCAAATTTGACTTAATCAGCCAACGATTCTTCCTTGCCGATTATAATTCGTAAGTGGATCAGCTTACACTTGCCCATAGTCACTGTTTTGAACATGAATCGTTGTCGCTCGACCTAAGCCCAATTCCGTGCATCACGCCTTTTTGTACGGTAGTCTTAATCGACTTTCGTTCGTCGTTTGACGTGTTGGGATGATTTTCGATCATACGGAAGGTCTTGCTATGGATCTGTAGGATTTGCCATTGATTCTCTAGTCAATCGGTGATAGGTTGAGGTGGGATGAAGGGGATGATGATTCCTTTTTTGAACTGGTGGTATTGGGTTATTGGACCCAATATGATGTTGCTTGGAGAAGAAGTCATCAACCTATCAGATTCGAACGCCCTAAGAGTTAGGTCGCGTGGGAATGTTTAACGACCTTAGCCTTTGCGACCTGATGACATTTACGACCTAGAGTATCTCCAACCTAAAAACAATTGTGCTCGACCTAGGACTTAAGAGAATTGCCTCGCCTTAATCCATTCAGCTGCAACACGCAACCTACAGAAATCCTGACTTATGATAGGTCGCTGACCGACCTAAGACTTAGCAATTTTTCACAGTCTTGAACTTTCAACCTGAACAACATGGCACAAGAACATTGCAACATGTGTTAGGTTGTGAGCGACCTAACACTTAGAACTTTGAACAGCTTTTGACTGACTTTCTGGACTTGAATCGTTTTGGGTTTTGCACTTCTTCTCGGATTGCCTCGACTTTAATGCTAATAACCTGTTTATAAGCAACATTCACAGAAAAAATGGGACGAATATACTGCTATTGATTGCCCACATCAAACAGCAGATTAGTTGTCAAAGAAAACCAAACTTAAATGAACTTCGTGAATGAAATGTTGTGAACTAACAAATCTAAGTGAAGTATTAAGGCAAAATTGAAGTGATCAACTAAAGCTGATTTATTTGCATTAACGCAACACTATTCCTGGACTTAAAATATTAAGCCCCGAAACTTTTTAATTGACAAGTATCAATTAGTTTAATTTCATTTACATTTGCTCATTATTGTATTAGTTTTGCACAACACTTCACTCTTTTTAGGAAACGTGCACCTTAATATTTGATCGTCCAGTTCCTTGTGTAGAATGGAATCTCAACAAGAAGACTTGGAAATAGCCGGAGAATCTTTTCCAATTGCTACTCCACTAATCGACCCTCCGGAAAGGACTCCTACTACTTTAAGCCATAAAGTCTTCCGACAACTGTGCATCCAATTCGGCATTGCCGAAGCAGATGCTTTACTTCCTGGGCCAAGCGATACTGCTGACAGGCCGCCTCTTGGCTTCGTTGCTGTGAACCGGCAGATGTGTTCAAGTGGAGCCATCCCTCCATTTAATGATTGTCTTCGGGAACTCCTCCTTCGGCTAACTATTTCTCCCTTTCAACTACACCCTAACGGATACTCCATCCTGCTGGGATTGTGCGTGCTTTTCAAGAGAACGTTGAACCGTTTTCCCTCTTTTGATGAAATTCGCTTCTTGTGCACATTTGCAAAGAACAAGGACCATCCTTCTATTATACTTGTGAGGAGTGCCAGGAATCGCAAACTGATTCTGGACTTGCCTGAAAGTGCCCACGGATTTTTGACTCAATTCTTCTATGTTCGCTGTCCTCCGGGATTTTATGCTATTTGGAGAGTCGGAAGTAAGATTACCTCTTACCAATTCATTTTTTCTAAATTTCTCATAATTCGATCCATCAAATGCTTAATTCCATTCTTTCTTCGTGCAACACTCCCTTCTCTTCTTCGAGATACCAGCCGTAAGTCGATTTTAGATACTTTGAATGCTGTTGACGCTGAAGAGAGGAGTGCCAAATTCTTGTTGAAAGATGAATTTCTGCACCAGTTTGGCCTTTTACATTCTTCTAGATCGACTCAGATTCATGAAGTTCCTAGCTCTGAGGCGGAAACGTTAATTGCTTCAGATTCCCAAGCAGAGGCCTCGAATGCCCCAGCTTCTGTAGAAGAAACTGCATCAGAAGCACCCATCATGGAGGCTGCCTTGGTAAAATGTTCCACATCCATCGATGTCGCAGGGTTAGTCAGCAAGTCGGCGCTTACCCCAATTACCGAAGAGGAAGAGAATCCTCAAGTTCCTGAGAAATCCATTGATACAGAGGTTGAAGAAGAGAAGTCTGCTGAACTCCTAGAAGACGCCTTTGACGGCTTGAGTGATATCATGATAACTTCCCAAGAGCTTTTTGGGGATAACAATCCAAAAGCAACTTCTCCCGTTGTCGAGGCGACTTCCACCTTTAAACAAACCCAGATGCCTACTACGCCAGTCGTCTCTGTTTCCACACCAAAGCGTGGTCTGTAGCTTGACGCATGTAGCTTGCACGCCACACACACTTAGGATTTTCCAGCACTTATAAACATTTATCCTCTTTTCCCTGGAAATTCCTAAACTTTACTCCTTTTTTGCTTTCAGGTTTTCCAATGGGACGTACAGGTTCATATTATGACTCATTCAAGTACCGTGGAGGCCGCGGCACCTATGACTTTAGGAAGTACCTTGATACTCCAAAGGAAACAGATGAAGAGAGGGCTCGAAGGAAAGCCCAGGAGAAGCGGGATTACGATCAGTGGCAAAGAAGGAAAGATGCCGAGCGATACGACTCTTCGCACAGGAGTGACTACTCTCATAAGCGGAAGTCTTATGATGATAAGGGAAAAACTCAGATTGCCGATGAACCGAGCAAACGATCTAAACCGATTGACACGTCTGAAATTTCTGAAAAAACTGACGCTCCCATTCCTTCTGATGTCCTAGCTAGCTCTCCTCCTCTGAAGAAATCTGACATTCAGACTATCATTAACAGACCGCAATATCAAGTCAAGGACGGTCCCCCAACACTCCAGAGCCGTTTCCCGAATTGGTGCCTAAAAGGGGTACGCTTTGACTTGGACATAGTTCCGATTGATAAATCAGACATGCTTAGCAGTCTTGACGCAGTCAGACTTAATATCGAGAGGATGTCGCAGTGGCAGAAGCTGGTCGATGAACTCCAAAGGGTCAACCATCTCAACCTTGAGGCGATGATGACGATGGAGAATGATAAAGCAGAATGGGACAAATGGCGTAAGCAGCATGACGCGGAAATGACGAGTATTGCAGATGACAATGCAAAGCTTGCGTCTGAAGTTAAACAGCTTAAGGAAAATCTCGCTTCTTCTTCTGCATCATATACTCAAAAAGAAGAAGTCTTTCAGAAGCAAGTGCGGGACGCACATGCTGCACAAAGAGATGTAGAAATGAAGCTTGCCGCCGAACAGCATGTTAAAGAGAAGTACCGCACAGAAAACGCCGAACTGCGGGAAAAGGTCACCTCCCAGAACATGGAGATTGAGTTACTAAAGTCTCGACTTGCTAAAGCTGAGGCAGAGCGTGATGAGGCTACCGCTGGCCGGATCGCTGCCGTTGCCGAAAAGGAAGCGGCTGAGCAATCACATGAGGCGACGAAAGCAGACGTCAGCTCTACCTTATTTGACTTTTATTTACACAGCGTTCTGGGTCGTGGGAGCCTCTCTTTTCTTGGTCCCGATTATGAAATTACATTGGCTGAAGTGTGGGAAGTCGCGATGGATATGCTTGGCGGGGCTGGCTATAATGAGCTGGAACTTGAGGAGCGCTATCTCAATGATGAGGATCGCGCCGCTCTTGTTAAGGGGAAAGAGCTACTTGCCAAAGCACGAGCTGAAACAGCGGGAGAAGAGCCTCCAAAAAAAGAAGCTCCTTTAACTGCCCCCGTCCAAACTTCCACCTCAGCCGACGTTAATATTATAGATTCCAGCCCTCATTCTTTACATTTAGCTAAAGTTGCCCAGGAGACTGCAACTACTCCTACTGAAGATGAGGCACTGGATGATATTGAAGCCGAGAAGTTTGAGGTAGATCTTGTGAAGCCAACTCCTCCAAGTACTCTTGGTGTCGTCTCGGGTCTAATGAACCAGTCATTTGACTTAGCCGAATTCGATGACCTTCTTACTTGTTACTTAAACTTTGGTGAACCGATGCCTTCTTTATTTTCGGGGGATGCTGACTTTAACTTCTTTTCTTCTACAGCGGAGGCACCAAGCACTACACAAGCTTTCACTCCTTCGATTGCCGTTCCTCCGTCTTCCCAAATTACTCCTCCCTCTGCTTCCCAACCAGGATCACAAGCAGAGAAAATTGAAGCTCTTCAAGGCTTGGATGATCCGGCTGCTTCTCAGGAACAGAAGGCGGAGGATTTTGAAGACATCGAGAAGACCCCGGAGCGGTCTCTTGACGACGATACGAAGCTTTCAACATTGCTGACTACTGCGGGGAGCGAGTCTTCTTCAAAAAGGAAGGGGAAACGTGCTGTAAGGAAAAAGAAGAAGACTTCCACTGAAGAGGAAGCAGTAGTTGATCCGGCTGTACCGCTTTCTCCTTCTGTCCCTGCCCGTTCTCAACGGCTTCAAAAGCTAATCATTAGGCCGGGAAAGAGCTCCAAGGGTGGTGAGAAGAAGGAATAATCAAGCTGGATTTTCTACTTATTATTTTTGCTCTTTGCATGTATTGACCGGGGATTGTGCGGGTACCGGTCCCCGCTTTTGCTTTTTGAGACATCTGCGTATGTAAAGAATTTTCATAGTACTAAATAAAACAATTATTTAACTTGTACAAACTCTTGTGTATGTGAGAATGATCTATCTTTTATTTTAAGTGTAGAACAAACGATTCTTCTTACTTGTGCAAACTTTTTGTCTGCGTTTGAGAATGCATTTATTCCACATCTGTTTCGCGTGATATTGTTATGTGCTTGTGGTATGTTGCTTGAATACTGCTTTTTATTGTTGCAACCGTATCATATGATATTGCCCCTATACCACAAGTGCATAACAATATCCTTCGCTTTTAGCGAGACCTGTACTCTTATTTTCCATAGAATAGCTATTCCGTTCTTGAGGGAATGATTATTCTACTTAAACGGAGTGTGTCTCATTTTCGGATAAACTTTTACGCTTCAACCTTCGGAAATGTTCATTTCATACTTTTGAGAAGTGAATTCTCCTATGCGGTGAAGCGAAAGAATCGAAGTGTGCCTCTAAGGAGGGCTTTATCTCGGTATTTTTTGAGGAGTAGCATGTGGACTCCGAAGAGTAGCATTATGCTTTGTGGATTATTGTTGTGCCCCCGGAGAGGTCTTGTGCTTCCAAAGAAGTCTTGATTTTGGTCTCCGAAGAGAAGCAATTTTTGTATTTCTACTCGGGTGAAGTGGGTCTCCGAAGAGAAGCATTTTGCACTTTTACCCTGGTGAAATGTGCCTTCGAAAAGGGCTTTTACCTCCGAAGATGGCTTGTGCCTCCGAAGAGGGCTTGTGCCTCCGAAGAGGGCTTGTGCCTCCGAAGATGGCTTGTGCCTCCGAAGAGGGCTTGTGCCTCCGAAAAGGGCTTATGATTGCCTGGAAGTTACTTTCTCATGGTCAGAGGTCTACGGGTGAACACAAGTTGCTTGATTGGATGTTTGTTTGCACAAACGATCGCAATTAACTAACAAGGTGCCCCTTTGGTAGTCCCACCGATCTTTTTGATTGAGTAAAGCACTCCCATTTATTGGCGTGCCTCGTTAGAGGGCTTTGGTTGGTTGGTGTGCCAGGTAGGTTGCGTCTCAGGGGCGAGTGGATCCATGGGGCGGACCTACGCTATCTGGTCGGATGCATCACGACCAGTTAGCGAGGGTCTTGTTCCTTCCGGTTGGGAAGGCGTCCCTTTAGTGGATCTCTCGGCCTTCCTGTTGAGAGGCATACCTCCCTTTATCTGCTTCTTTGTTTGCCCGCTCATGTTGTATCATCATCCGCCAATCTGCGATCCTTTATCATTGTTTCCAAGCGCGTGTTCCTTTCTTTTGCAAGTACATTGCTTTATCTGAAAAAGTAAACTTCACTGTTGAATGACTTTACGAGACAAGCGCGAGTTATCTAGTTGGATGCCCGTTCATAACGACAATCTCAACTAGTGAACAAAGGTTTGTCCCAGTGAAGTTGCCAATTCTTTATGTGAAGTTTTCTTTGTGTAGGATTTGAGTTTGGAATTTTTTGTGCAATAGCTGATTTATAAAGGTCGCTTAGTTTTGTGATGAGCAAGCCTTGTTATCATGTCCTGCAATTTTGAATCGATATTTTAGTGATACATTTAAAGTATTTATATATCGAAATAAAACAGGCATTATGAAATAGTAAAGAACACAAGATTTATAGTGGTTCGGCCAAGAATCGGGCCTACGTCCACTTTATAGCTTTTCATTCATTTATACTGATTTACAATGCTTCATAATACAACTGATACATTCATCATCATTTTACAATCTTGAGCATAGCTCTTTTTTCAAGTGAAGTAAGGACGCAAATGGTTGCTGTTCCAGGCCCTTGGAATTGGATCTCCTTCAACAGTTATGAGTTTGAAAGTGCCATCAAGAAGTTTAGTGCCTATGACATATGGTCCTTCCCAGCTTGGCCCAAACACACCAGTTGCTGTCATGATCCTTTTCAAAACCAAGTCTCCGATTTCAAAGCTGCGTTGGCGAACTTTGGAATTGAAATGCCTGGCTATTCTCTGCTGATGAGCTGAAACTCTGAGCCTAGCTTCCTCTCTTTTCTCATCAAGAAAATCAAGCGCTTCAAGTTGCAGTTTTTCATTTACAGTCTCATTGAAATGAACTCTTCTATGTGAAGGAACTTCTACTTCTACCGGAATCATTGCCTCAGATCCGTATGCCAGTGAAAATGGAGTGTGCCCAGTCGCAGTTTTGTGAGTAGTTCTGTACGCCCATAGTGCTAATGGAAGCTTATCAACCCAACCACCTTTTGCTTTTTCAAGTTGCTTTTTGATAGTTGACTTGATGATCTTGTTAACTGCTTCCACTTGCCCATTTGCCTGCGGATGAGCCACTGCTGAGAAGCTTTTTCGAATTCTGAATCGTTTGCAAAAATCCTGGAATTCTTCACTTTCAAATTGAGTGCCATTGTCGGTGATTATCTTCTGTGGCACACCATATCTGCAAATGATATTCTTTGTTACAAAATTTATCATCTTTTTAGAAGTGATGGTGGCCAAAGGTTCAGCTTCAGCCCATTTGGTGAAATAGTCAACGGCGACAATAGCATATTTAATCCCTGATTTGGCGATAGGTAATGGTCCAATTAGGTCTATCCCCCAGATGGCAAATGGCCATGGACTGACCATTTGTGTGAGTTCGGTGGAAGGTGCTCTTGGGATTTTCGCAAACCTTTGGCATTTGTCACACTTCCTGGAGTAAGCTGCAGCATCTCGATTAATATCCGGCCAGAAATACCCATATCGGAGAATTTTCTTTGCAAGTGTTTGACCGCCTGAATGGTCTCCACATTCTCCTCCGTGCACCTCTGCTAAGATTGTCTTGGCTTCTTCTTTAGTTACACATCGGAGTAGTGGGATTGAAAATCCCCGCCTGTATAATCGGCCGTCTTGAATTACATATCTTGACGCTTTTCTCAATAATTTTCGACGTTCCTTAGAATCTTCTGGCAGAGAACCACTGAGTAAGTATTCTTTGATTGGACTCATCCACGATTCATGCTCTTGAGACGTAGTCATGATCCAATCAATATCCATTTCATCAATGCTTGGGGCTGACAGAACTTCTACGGGAACTAATCCCAGCAATTGAGCTTCTCTGGAACTTGAGTACTTTGCTAAAGAATCCGCCTTCATATTTTCCTCTCGGGGTATGTGGCTTATTGAGTAGTGATCTAAATCATTGAGGAGTTCGGAAGTTTTGGTCAAATATGCAGGCAAATTCCCTCCTTTGGCTTGGAATTCCTTCTTCACCTGGCAGACAATAAGCTGAGAATCACTGAAAATCTGTATCACTTTGATATTCAATTCCTTGGCGATTTTCAATCCGGCAATAAGGGCTTCATATTCTGCTTCATTGTTTGTCGAAGGAAATTCCAGTCTCAATGTATAACATAGTGATCGTCCTTCGGGAGTTTCGAGCACAACTCCTGCCCCAGAACAATAGTCATTTCTCGAGCCATCAACATACAACTTCCACTGTATCGGAATGCAGTCAGTTGTTTCTTCCTTACTGTCACCTTTGTCAGTGGATTCTGCAATGAATTCTGCTAAAGCTTGTCCGTTAATCGCTCTTCGGGGATGATAAGTGATGTCATATTGGCTGAGCTCTATGTTCCACTTCAAGAGACGACCCGAAGTTTCAGGACGATACAGGACTTGCTTCAAAGGTTGATCAGTCAGGACCTTGATAGGATGAGATTGAAAATAAGGTCTCAACTTCCTGGAAGCGATTAGCAGACAATAAGCAAGTTTTTCTATCTTTGAATAATTCATTTCAGCTCCAGCGAACCGTTTGCTGATGTAGTAAACTGGACGTTGTATTTTCATATCTTCTCGTACAAGTGCTGCACTTAAAGCATGGGATGAAATTGCTAAGTAGATGAAGAGGTCTTCACCATTACTAGGCTTGGAGAGGACTGGAGGAGTTCTCATATGATGAATTAGTTGATCGAAAGCATTCTGACATTCAGGAGTCCATTCGAAATTTTTCTTTCCTTTCTTTAGAGCATCAAAGAAGGGAATGCATTTGTCTGTGGCCTTGGAAATGAAGCGACTAAGAGCGGCAACCTTTCCATTGAGACTTTGCAGTTCTTTCTTTGTTCTAGGGGCTTTAACTTCTCTTAGAGCTGTGATTTGAGCAGGATTGGCCTCGATGCCCCTAGCGCTCACAATGAAACCCAGGAATTTCCCAGACTCTACTCCGAATGAACATTTCAATGGATTGAGCTTCATTCCGTACTTCCGAAGAATTGAGAACATCTCTGCCAAGTGATCCATGTGGTCTACTGCTTTCTTTGACTTTACTAACATATCATCAACATAGACTTCCATTGTTTTGCCGATCTGTGGCTTGAACATAGCGTTGACAAGTCTTTGGTACGTTGCCCCTGCATTCTTTAATCCGAATGGCATGACTTTGTAACAGTAGAGTCCCACATCTGTAATAAAGCTTGTGTCCTCCTGATCTGGTTCGTTCATCATAATCTGATTGTATCCGGAATAGGCATCCATAAAAGATAACAACTCATGTCCAGCCGTCCCATCTACTAGTTGATCGATTCTGGGCAACGGGAAGCAGTCTTTGGGGCAAGCTTTGTTCAGATCTGAGAAATCAATGCATACTCTCCACTTTCCATTTGCCTTCTTAACCAGTACTGGATTCGAAACCCAATTTGGATAAGTGGATTCTTTGATGAAATTATTCTCTAAGAGGCGGTCTACTTCTTCCTTTAAAGCTGCTGATCTTTCCGGACCTTGAGTTCTTCTTTTCTGTTTTATCGGTGTGAATTTCGGATCAACATTCAGAGTATGAACAGCAATTGTTGGAGAGATTCCGCACATATCAGCATGACACCAAGCGAACACGTCCAGATTTGCTTTTAGAAATGATATCAGTGTATTTTGAACTGTTGTACTTAGTTGCGAACCCACATTAAGCACTTTGTTTGGGTCTTTGGAGTCGACAGGTATTGGTACCGTAACTTCCACAGGCACCACTCTATTTTCCTCTGCACTGAACTTTCTGGGGTCCATTTCCCGCCTTGCACCACTATGCTCACCAGTGCAGGGGCCACCCTGTATTTGCTATAAGGTTGGGGTCTTGATGCGGAGGGGAGCTGCCGCATCTTTACCCATCTCTCTCTTTCTGGCTTCTCGAAGCTCTATAAGATAACATTCACGTCCAGCATTTTGATCTCCCTTGATGACACCAACACCATTTTCTGTAGGAAACTTCATAGTTAAGCACCATGGGGCCAAAATGGCCTTGAATGCAGCTAGAGCTGGCCTGCCTAGGAAAGCATTGTAGGCAGAAAATCCATCGACAATCACAAAGGTTTGTTTTCGAGTTACCCTTTTCTGCCCTTCACCAAGTTCCACGAACAAGTCGACAGTTCCGATTGGTTGCTGTGGTTCCCCAGTGAAACCAACGATCTTTTGAGATGAAGCCTGAACGTCGGTCATTGGGATTTTCATCTGGTCAAACGTTTTCTTGAAAAGTATATTGCAGGAAGCACCGCAATCGATAAGTACTCGTCTTACTATTGCTGGCCCAATTCCTGCAGATATAACCAAGGGGTCTATGGTTGGAGCTTCAATACCAATAGAATCCCTAGCCTTGAACAAAATATCATTATCTGAAATCTTTTGCTGTTTTAGGGGTACTGTGTTTTCTACAGCAAAAACATCTTCTTCTGCCGGGACATACTTCAAAGCGTGAGCATATCATTCCATCTCACCCTAGCTTTTGCCTGCTGGGTGTGGGCCCCCTGAAATGACGTTGATAACGGGCCTCTCAGATTCTTGTGCCGCAGCACCTTTGCCTGAGCCTGACGGCTGATTAGAGGGTTGTTGTTTCTGAGTAGATGAAGATGGATCACTTCTGTTTTTCTTGACATATTGTTGCAGCTTGTTTTCTCTCAATAATTCTTCAATTAAGCTCTTTAAGTGACGACAGTCATTGGTATCATGACCAGGTTGGTTGTGAAAACGACAGAACTTTCCATTTCTCATAGCGCCCTTTCCTGGTTTTATCTCGGCCGGTTTGGGATAATCCACATCATCTTTGGTGGCGAAGAAGATATTTTCCAGAGTGTCGGTCAATGGAGTGAAATCTGAGAGTTTGAAGAATCGAGGTTTCTTTAAATCTTTTTGTTTCTACCCCTCGTGATTTTCCCTTTTCTGACCTCCGGAATCTTTCTTTTCCGAAGCGGCAGTATTATTTTCCACCTTTGTTGATGCTGGAAGATTTTCCAAGCGTATGAATTCATCGGCTTTCTTGTAGAATTTCTCGAGAGAATTTGGCTCTTTCATCTTCAGCCATTTTCCAAATTCGCTCGATTTGTCGATAGCACGCATCAAATAGGTCAAGATCATCCGTGGCTCTGCGTTCTCAACTTCCGCCAGAGCTATATTGAAACGGTTCAGGAATGATTTAATAGGTTCTCCCGGATTCTGTTCAAGACTGGATAATGACATTATGTCCTTTGCCTTTGAAGCATATAGCCTGAATTGCTCTTTAAACTTTCTAGTTAGATCGGAAAACTGATCTACTGATCGGACAGGGAGTTTGGTGAACCAGAGAAGTGCCACTCCTTCCAAATATACTGGGAAATACCGGCATTTGATTTCATCAGTTGCTCTCGCACCGGTCATGTGCCAATCATACTTATACAAGAATTGGTTTGGATCACTTGTTCCCCGATAAGCAGGAATGGTGGGGGGAACAAATTTTCTAGGAAATTCAGCCTTTAGAATCTTCTCGGTAAATGGAGTCTTGCTTGGCGCGAATCCCCATTCACTTTCATCTTCACCTCTCTGCATGCTCTCTTTCATTATTTGCTTGATCATGCCAGAAAGATATTCCTCATTGTTCAAAGATTTTGCGGAGTAGACTTCTGCCATTTTCTCAGATGTTTGCCCGGGCAGATTTTCGTGGAAAATTGGCGATGGTCTAGATCCTTCAGCTCGGAGGGGTGCCCCTTCAGCAGCACCTGATCCCCCCTGAGGAATATTCCTCCCTTCGGAGTTGCGAAGAGCATCAGCGGTGTTTTCTTCATTACCCACTGGTCTTTGGTTGGCACCAAGTAGAGCGTTCAGTTTTTCCATCATCAGATTGTTTTGAGTCTCAATCTGCTGGTATAGTCCGGATACAGCAGCGTCTAGCTCCTTTCGCGTCACCCCGACGCTTGGAGCTGCTTGACTTGGTGAGGCAGAGGTGGCGGTATCATCATGAACATTTTCAGATCTGACAACCTTTCGTTCCCTTCCAGGAGCCATTATGTCTGATAGACTTCTAGTTCTGTAGGAAATCTTTTCAACACACTTGTGTGAAGCAATGATGGAATGGTAGCCTGAGTTGGATTCTCAGTGAAAGCACCAAAATGTTAACGTCAAAATATGAACGATAACACCCGGTGTGTGTAATAAGATCGTGAAAGCACCACCCGTGTGACGGGAACAGAAGTTAAGCAGGAAAATAGCAGAAATGCAGTAAAAGACAGCAATTTATAGTGGTTCGGCTTGAGATTTAGCCTACGTCCACTTTGAATCTCTTTATTATTGAATCTGGTTACAAATTGATACAAATCTCCTATGAAAACAGTACAACTCGATCACAAGAAACAATCTTGACTACTAGCTCAATCTTCGGCGATGAAACTCGATGAATCCATGTCGGATGTTAAGAATTTCTCTCGAAGTTTGTTGTAGTGTCTTGAATGCTTGAAGGATCCTTGTTTGCTGAATGATTGGAGAGTTCGACAGAGTAACGGCGCTTTCGAAATGAATTGCCAAAAGTCCCTCCCAAGTTGGAAGTGATGTCCTATTTATAGAAGCTGATTTCTGGGTAGAAAATTTGCCCAAGTCTTAGGTCGCGCGCGACCTTAGTTAGGTCGTAGGTCGCGAACGACCTAAGCTAGGTCGCGAACGACCTAAGCTAGGTCGCTGTCATCTTGCGGTTCCACGAGTTACTGCACTTGTCTTCATTTGATCAAGTAATAGGTCGCACGCGAGTTACAGAATAGCTGTGGGGGCCCTAGGTCGTAGGGTGCTGAACTCCCTTTAATAGTTAGGTCGCTAACCTATTTAAGTCGTCAAGTTCCTTAGGTCGCTAACTACCTTAGGTTGTTAAGCCCTTTAGGTCGCTAGCTACCTTAGGTCGTTGAGTTCCATAGGTCGCAATCCTTAGGTCGCAGCGCTTCCTTAGGTCGCAGCATCCTTAGGTCGCAGCACTTCCTTAGGTCGTAGAGTTTTAGGTCGCCGAACTGAAAGAGTTAACATTTATTACTCAAGTTTATATTCAACTTTAGTTTCATCCCACCATCCATTTTATTTAATCAAGTTAAATTCCATTCCCATATTCGATTAACTAATTAGTTTATCCAATTAGTTCATTTTCATTTTACAATTCAATATCTGATTTTTTATTTCAAAAATCATTCTATTTAATCCACCTGAGTTCAATTTTATTTTATAATCCAGATTTGGATTTTATTTCCTTCTTTAAAATATCAATCCATTTTTATTTTTCAGTTTTTTATTCCACTTTCTAATTTTTATAAGTTACACCACTTATTTCCATCAATTTTATACCCGAGTATACCACATTTTATTTTTAACTCAGGATTATACACTTTATACCTTAAGATACCTTTATTCCATTAATTTCAAATTTTCATAAGCTATCTTATTTATTCGCAATCCAATTTTTCACTTAAATTTTTATTTCCTTCAGAATTCATATCTTTATGGTTATAATATCGTTTTACCATTCAAGTTCTATTTATAATTCCATTCGATTTCATTTCTAATTCCAATTCGATTCAATTTAATTTAAATTTCAGTTCCCTTTAACCAATATTTCTGAACCATATTCGAATTTATTCATACTTGAATTAATTTCATTCCAACAAATTTATTTTTAATTCATCCAATTAACTAAGTAGGAATTTAATTCCAATTTCAATTTTTTCCCATACTCTCTTACTTATATTTATTTATTCCATTTACTTGCACATTCATATGCACCTTATACTTAGTTAATTCATTATATTCTATTCATTTCATTTTATTTATTATAATCACTTCATTTTAATTTATTTTCTTTAACTTTACTTAAGTTAAATTCCAATTCTTACAAATTTTCTTTTATGAATTCAATTTATTTAACTTACACAAGTTAAATTTTAATTTCATCTTGAAGTTCATTCTTTTTTTTCCAAGTTTTATTTCAAAACTTATTCTCTTTTTATTTCACTTCTTTTCTTAACTAGAAATTTTAGAGTTCAACACCCGGTACTTATTTCAACCCATTTGGAATAATAATAATATATATAACTCTGTTTTAACAAATCATTACCTTCAACTTTCAAAAATCAACCTTATTTTTACCTAAAACAATTCCCTCATAATTTCTGAAATAGCATTTGTTTTTCATAAAAATATCCACATCCAATTTACTATGGTAGCAATCTGTCACCTAAAAATCGAAAATGAATATTGGTGATGCTGCAGTCATCACCAGAATTATTTTCCAGCGACTGAAGTGAGTTCAGTGCTATATCTCTTCCAAAATCCATTTTAAAACAATTTTCTTTCAAAAATATCTCCAAAATAATATAGCTATTTTTTTCTCAAAATACTTTGGAAAACATTTCCAAAAATCTTCGAAATTTAAATTTCCAGATTCCGGTTTAAATCCAATATTAATTATAATCCATTCGTATAATTATACTTATACAAATTTTCATTTGGTTATATAAACCATTTACAATTTTATAATCTTATTTGATTATAATATTATCATCCAAAAACTCGAACATACTATAATAATTTTCAAAAAAATTATTTCTTTCATACCAAAATATGGTTTGGATAAGATTATTTTATTTACTCACTTTTTAAAATAATACTGTGTCAGTTTTCCTAGTTTAAGAGTTTAGAAATCCCTATCGATACAGTGGTCCAGACTGTACCGACCAGAATTTATAAAAACTCGACTGATAAGTTAACACAATATAAAATAATTTATATTCACTAACAAATAATTTATATTCACTAACAAATACACGCTCATATCTATTAATACACTCAAACTCATTCTAGAGTATTATTGACTCTACCTCTAATGAGTAATCCCCACCAGAGCCAAGGTTCTCGCTTAACTGTGACGACCCGTAATTTTTGAATATTTGAAATTGGAATATTTAATTAATTTTAAATATTCAATGGTTAATTTTAACTTGAATTTCAAATATAGATATTTACTGGATAATTAATTTTTGAATTTAATTATCGGAATTGGGTAAATTATTGAATCTGGAGTTTTAAGCCTGTTAAAAATAAATTGAAGACTTGTAAAATTCATATTGATAATACTAAAGGTAATAGAATTTGTAAAATTGAAATTTATAGTGGTTTGTTCGGTTTTAAAATTTATACCATTTATTAAAAAATAGCCTTCCGAGGCACAGTCTCAGAATTAGACGAAACCAGATCCATTGGTCCGTAATATTGTATTATTATCGGATTTCAAATTTAGCAGTGATCGGAGTTATTGTGTGATCGTACGGTAAGTAAACGCCTGAAATTTATATCGAGAATTCAAAATATAATCTATACTATATTGTTGACTGGTCCAGATTTCTTCACGTTAGAGCCTTCCTGATTCTTCTCCGATACGCTCCTTCGTTTAATAATTAAAAAGGGATAGATATTTTCTTCGTTCAGAAAACAAAACAAGCTTCTGCGAGAATCCAAACAAAACAAATCAACAACGAATTCAATCAATCTTCCCTTCGTTTGTTTAAATCGCCGAGTCTCCCCTTCGTCAAAAAGAAAAATCGCATCTCCTTCTCCTTAATCAATTCTCATATTGAAACGGCAGAAAAAGAAAAAAAATTTTGGTTTTTATCTACAGACAACTCGCGTATCCCCTCCATCCCCGCGTTCCAATCGATATCGTTTCGATCGATGGTATCGAGATTCGTTCGTGAGGGCTTGGTTTGCGAAGTAGGGCCGCATCGACTTGGGTGCTCGCGATTTTTGTCCAGGGTCCTCGCGCTGGTACGACGATGCGATGGGAGGCAGCGAATCTCCTCATTTAGGGCTTCGACTCGAAGTTAGGCTAGGGCTTCTCGTTCATCGACGATTTGAGTTCGACCAAGATGGTCGATATCTGAGGTGCTTGTCGCGTGTGCGCGCGCGTCATCTGGAGAGGTAGAGGCACGTTCAGGTGGAGGCCGCGTTAGGTCTTGTTGGATTTCGCGAGGGTTTGGGTGACTCGACGCTGTCGGAATGGGATCACGATAGGCAGGTGAGGTTTTTTCTTTTGTTTGTATTATCATTTAAAAAGTAAAAAATATATAGCAGTAAGGTATTTAGATAACTTTATTTATAGATACTGGTTATAGAAAAATAAAATTAGATGATGATAATAGATATACATGCAACCCAGTATTTGATTTTTCCAGTAAGGATTAAAACCCTTCTTAGTTTTAATTATATGTATAGGAAGGAAATTCATAGACAAACAAGATTTTAATGTTCAGTAAGGGGTAAAATAAATGTTTATTTTTATTTCCAGTTAAAAGTTTATATATATATTAGCATGCAGTAAAGAAAAGTCGAATACAAGCATAGGTATATACATATTTACACATACTTTTATTTTATTTCATTTGAAAGTATAGATAGACAGTAATATTGTATATAAGCTTTGAAAAATGTATGTTGGTGAATAATTTGTTTAATAACATACTTAAATTATTTTAGTTATTAAAGATTACTAAAGATTATTTAAAAAGGGAAATTAGTTTTAAATTAAATTGTTAGTTAATTGAATTAATAAATGGTAATTAATTTGTCCGATTATCTCAAATATTAATAAACCTTATATATACAAGGTCAAATCCTGAAAGGAAACAAGACTGTTGGGGTGGATTGCAAACAACAAAAAGAAGGTGAGTTAATCTCACTCAGTTAGATTTAAATTTAAATGGTTAAATTTAAATAATTGATTGAATGGTTGCATTGATTGAATATGCTATACTATATATAGTAGTATATACCAATATATATATATATTGGCATATGTATATATTGGAGTTGTTGATATTCCCGCATTATATAGCGGATGAGACCCTATGCGCCGCATAATAGCGGATGATATTTTATAAACCCATATACCGCGATATTCCACCTCGAAGTGGAATTGGTATTGTGCTAACGTCTGTGGATGCAGGGAAACAGGTTGGAGGGATCCAACTGGATTCCTCAAAATATTTAATTTTTGTTTAAATATTCTGTGATATGATTGTTGTTATCCTGTGATAATTTATATTGGATAATCTGGTTGGATTGAATTTCCCAGTATAATGAGTTATCAAAAGCAATTGAATTGGATTTTTGGAAAAATATAAAAGAGTAAAATTAAGTTAAGTAATTCTAGTGAATTCGAATAAATTAAATATGGAAAAGAGGAATTTTGAATAAATAGAGAAATGTTGAATTTAAAGAAGACTTATGTGATGTTATTTAAAGGGATAAAAATTTATTTTAATTCAATGTTTAAATGTAATTAAAAAGAGAAGGAATTTGGGAAATCTGAAACTTGTGTTTCGGTTTAAAGATTTTAAATCATAATGAGAAATAAAATCTGGAAGTTAATGAAGTTGGAAATAAATGGATTAAGTAAAGAAATTTATTTCAAAGTAAAATAAATTGGGAAATCAATTATAAATTGATTTAAATACTTTGGAATTTGAATTTTAAAGAGAAATGAGATTTGGGAGAGATAAACTGGGTTTGTAAAGTAAAATAAAATATCAGAGGATATTTGAAATATAATTTCAAAGTGGGAATTTATAAAAGGATATGGTTTGGTTTAAAAATAAATGTTATTTTATTTTTAAAAGATGGGAGTGAGAAGGATATTTCTCTGTATAGCCAAGTACGTTTTCAAAGCAATTTTAATATAAGTTAAAAGTTCTAATTGTATTTTTAAAAGCATATTTTAGAAAATTTATTATTTCTAAATGTTAATTTCCTAAGTAAGTATGTTTTAGGAAACCTATTCTTTTTAAATATTTAAACTTTAAAGTAAGTATTTTTCAAAGATCTATTATTGTAGTAATTATATAAAAGTGATTTGGTATTGTATTTTAAAAAGAGAAATTTAGTTTATATTTGTAAAGTGGTTTCATTTTAAATATTTCTTAAGTATATATTTTGTTAAGGTATTAAAGTAGTTTTTTTTTAAATTTCAATATTATTAAGTATATTTATAGTAAAGTGTTTTAAGATTATTTTAAAATCTAAGTGTTTTGTACTTGGTGTTTCAGAGGAAATAAATATTTGGAAATGTATTCCGTAAGCGGAAACTGTTTTGAAATTGTTTTCAAATGAGTTTTGAAAATTCGGAAATATATCTTGGAAAGATATTTGGGCAAATAAATAATGTGGGAAATTATTTATTGTGTGATGGTTGCTTGTGGATGTTAATTGATAGTTAAATAACCGACTATCAATATTGGCCAAATGCGCTGATCGTTTCGAAGAGACCGGGATCGGGTTTGCTACAGTACAGCGTGATAGGGGGTTCTCGCTTTGCGTTAGGTGGCGAACGGGAGACTCTTACCCCTACATGTCCCCGGGGGTAGTATAAGGCCTTTTGGGGTTGGTTGCGACTCGAGAGGGTGGCCGTAAAAGCAAACCCGAGGTATCACTGTGAGCCACAGCGGGGCTGGGATGGTTGAAAAGCCTACCGGTCGTGAACCGTTGCTGAAGGTTGAAAAGCCTAGGACGTTACAGTGGTATCAGAGCTTAGGCTGGCGATAACCTTGGCTCTGGTGGGAATTTTGAGTGTACTAATAGATATGAGCGCGTATTTGTTAGTGAATATAAAATGGTTTTATATTGTGTTGGTTGGTTTATTGAGTGGCATATGAACCTTCGTCGGCACAGTCTGGACAACTGTATCGAAGGGGTTTCTAAACACTTGAATAGAACAGTTCGACACAGTATGGTTTTAAATAGGGTGAATGAAATAATTTTGCCCAAATTATTTTTGTATATAAAGGAATAACTTTGTAAATTATTATAGTATTTGGTTGCTTGGTTGTTAGGAAGTGATAATATTAAATTATTAGCACTATTGTGTAGAAATTGAACAAGTAATTGAATTATAACCAAAGTTGAGAAATAATTTATATAATAAGTGGAATTTGAGAATGTAGTTTATAAATGGAAATAAACTCCATATACAAATGAAATTTGTAAATGTAAATTGTAAATGTGACTTATAACTTGAAATAAAACGTGATAGAATTCCAGAGAAATGTTTGGATATAAAATTGAATGGACTTTGAATTTGAAGTTTTGGGAAAGGTTTAAATTCCTTTGGATTTAAAAATAGTTTTTAAAGGTTTTAGGGAAATAATGGTGATATTATTTCATGAATATTTTTCGAAATTGAATTGAAATCTGGTGGGATTTGGAATTTAAAAATGTTTGAAAAGTTTTAAAGTGATAAAAGCATAAAAATTCTCTTTCGGTCGCTGGAAAATAATTTCGGTGATGACTGCAGCATCATCGATGTCTATTTTCGAGTTTCCAAAGAGAAATTGCTACCAAACTGTTTTAAATTGGAAATGATTGTGAATTGGGTTGGTTTTGAAATTCAAAGGGAAAATTGTTTGGTAAAAGCAGATTGTTTTAGAAATTGGGGTTTGATGTGATATACCAGATGTGTATGAGTTATTTATGGATTCAAAATGGTTTTGGAATAAAATCGAGCAATTGGATTCTGGAAATTCTATTTAAAATTAAATGTGGAAATTTAAATGAATCAACAATATAAAGTATAGAATGAAGTTGATTGAAATAAGAAAGGAATGAAAGTTAAATTCTGGGATTATAATTATGAGATGAAATTAACTCAATGAGTAAAATAAGCTGGTAGATAAAAGAATTAGAGAACTTGAAGGTGAATGAATTGTAAAACTTGTATAAAATTTGTATCCTGGAATTAAAATTTAAATTCGAGTATATGAAGGTGAATAAAATATATTTGAATTTAACTTAAGATAAGTTAAATAAAAATTGAGAATTGGAATTGAATTAAATGTAAGTAAGTTGAAGTTGAATTGAATTGGATATAAAGGTAATGTAAAATGCTTATAATTGTGTAAAGAAATTCATATTCTTAAGTTCTTAAGTATAATAATTTGAAATTTGATTATAAAGATGAAATGGACTTAAATGAATAGTCCCAGGTCTTAAGTAAGTAAGTTAAAACTTATGAATAGAAATGAAATTGTAAGTCATAAATGGGAATTCATTTCTTTGAACCATTAAGAGTTATAATTTGAAATTGTAATTATCAAATGGAAACGACTAAGATGAGCAATCTTAATTTTTAAATAAATCCAAACTTGAATTATAAAATATATTGAACTTAAGAAAATTAAGTGAAGTGATATTTGGAATTAAAAAGCAAGTATTTAATTTTAATCAGCGAAGGAACTAATGAGATAATAAATTAGTTAATGGAATTGGATTAAAATAGTGATGGTTTGAATTGCGAATGAAATCCAAATAAGTGAAAATAAATTGGAAATGGCCTGGTTATTAATAAAATAATTCCAGATGAATTGAGTATGCAAAATAAACTTAAGTTATTGACTTAAGTAAATGTTGAATGGAAACTGAACTCAACAGAGGAGTGGTTTAAATAAGTTGAGAAATAGTTATTGAATGAATTAACTTGGATTGTTTTCGAGCTAAATAAAATTCATTTTTGGAAGTTGGAGATGAATTAAATTTAAGGAAAAAATTGGAAATGAAGTAGTAAATTGAAGTAAGTTGGAATTCATATGAAATGGGAGTTCAATTTGAATATATACACTTCAGTGGTGAAGTAGTAAATAAATATAAGAAAAATTTATATGAACTTAAGAATTGAAGAATGAAATTCTTAAGAAATTTGGTATTGGGAATATACTTAGTAATTTTGGAATGGAAAAATATACTAAGTGAATAATTGAATGAAGACTAAAACTGAAGTTGTGAAATGGGATAGTTGTGAATAAGGGGATAACAATCAAAAAGGAATGTGAATAAAAGAGAATTGATGTAATTGGTAATCAATTGGAATTTATACGTAAGATGTACGTATATTATTTTATTCGCATAGCTATTTGATCCAGATGTCGAACACAGAATTTCGAGATAGTTTTATCGATCCGAATCAGGATTTTTCACTCGATTTTCGACGGCGAGCCTGGATATGGGTTGTTGATTGATTCTGGATATTCTCTATCATAGTTGGTGGCTATGTAAGGAGAATGACGGTTTCTGATCAAGAAACCAGATCTGAGTCCGCACTAGGAAGTCGGGTGGACGATACTAGTTCGGAAGTGAGATTGTGTGATCGATTGAGCGATCGAATGTGATATTGCGTACGGATGATATATGTGCATCGTACGGGCTTAAGTAAAACAAATATTGGAAATTTGTAAAGAAGTCGATAAAATGACTTTGGAATTGTGAGTGGATATTATTGCTTAGTAGGATATACAGGTGTATAAAAGCAATGGATAAATTGGGATTTTTGATTTTAGAAGATAAAATTTAATGGCCCGACAAAAAGGTATGTATTTAAAATTCTATATGAAATTTGATTGGGTTTTTGATCCAGCCACTTGGCTTTTTGTTTTCTTTTTGAGATTGGGAGGCCGTAGAGCCATTTTGTAGTTGTACCGAGCTAGCCGCGCAAAGGAGACGCTGGCGAAATTTTTCGAAAATTTAGAGAGTTAGAAAAATTTTGAGAAATTTTTGATAATTCAAAATTTGAATTCAAATTTAAATTTGAATGGATAAGTAGGTGGTATGGTTGAACTTATGGATAGGTTTGGGAATGTTAGTAAGAGGGATAGTGTGTCTTTATTTTAAAAATTGTTATGGAAAGTTGTTAAAACTATTTGGATTGGGGAAATAGAACGGGTATCGAATCATTTCTCTTAACTAGTAATTTCGGGGACGAAATTCTTTTAAGGGGGGAGGAATGTGACGACCCGTAATTTTTGAATATTTGAAATTGGAATATTTAATTAATTTTAAATATTCAATGGTTAATTTTAACTTGAATTTCAAATATAGATATTTACTGGATAATTAATTTTTGAATTTAATTATCGGAATTGGGTAAATTATTGAATCTGGAGTTTTAAGTCTGTTAAAAATAAATTGAAGACTTGTAAAATTCATATTGATAATACTAAAGGTAATAGAATTTGTAAAATTGAAATTTATAGTGGTTTGTTCGGTTTTAAAATTTATACCGTTTATTAAAAAATAGCCTTCCGAGGCACAGTCTCAGAATTAGACGAAACCAGATCCATTGGTCCGTAATATTGTATTATTATCGGATTTCAAATTTAGCAGTGATCGGAGTTATTGTGTGATCGTACGGTAAGTAAACGCCTGAAATTTATATCGAGAATTCAAAATATAATCTATACTATATTGTTGACTGGTCCAGATTTCTTCACGTTAGAGCCTTCCTGATTCTTCTCCGATACGCTCCTTCGTTTAATAATTAAAAAGGGATAGATATTTTCTTCGTTCAGAAAACAAAACAAGCTTCTGCGAGAATCCAAACAAAACAAATCAACAACGAATTCAATCAATCTTCCCTTCGTTTGTTTAAATCGCCGAGTCTCCCCTTCGTCAAAAAGAAAAATCGCATCTCCTTCTCCTTAATCAATTCTCATATTGAAACGGCAGAAAAAGAAAAAAAAATTTGGTTTTTATCTACAGACAACTCGCGTATCCCCTCCATCCCCGCGTTCCAATCGATATCGTTTCGATCGATGGTATCGAGATTCGTTCGTGAGGGCTTGGTTTGCGAAGTAGGGCCGCATCGACTTGGGTGCTCGCGATTTTTGTCCAGGGTCCTCGCGCTGGTACGACGATGCGATGGGAGGCAGCGAATCTCCTCATTTAGGGCTTCGACTCGAAGTTAGGCTAGGGCTTCTCGTTCATCGGCGATCTGAGTTCGACCAAGATGGTCGATATCTGGGGTGCTTGTCGCGTGTGCGCGCGCGTCATCTGGAGAGGTAGAGGCACGTTCAGGTGGAGGCCGCGTTAGGTCTTGTTGGATTTCGCGAGGGTTTGGGTGACTCGACGCTGTCGGAATGGGATCACGATAGGCAGGTGAGGTTTTTTCTTTTGTTTGTATTATCATTTAAAAAGTAAAAAAAATATAGCAGTAAGGTATTTAGATAACTTTATTTATAGATACTGGTTATAGAAAAATAAAATTAGATGATGATAATAGATATACATGCAACCCAGTATTTGATTTTTCCAGTAAGGATTAAAACCCTTCTTAGTTTTAATTATATGTATAGGAAGGAAATTCATAGACAGACAAGATTTTAATGTTCAGTAAGGGGTAAAATAAATGTTTATTTTTATTTCCAGTTAAAAGTTTATATATATATTAGCATGCAGTAAAGAAAAGTCGAATACAAGCATAGGTATATACATATTTACACATACTTTTATTTTATTTCATTTGAAAGTATAGATAGACAGTAATATTGTATATAAGCTTTGAAAAATGTATGTTGGTGAATAATTTGTTTAATAACATACTTAAATTATTTTAGTTATTAAAGATTACTAAAGATTATTTAAAAAGGGAAATTAGTTTTAAATTAAATTGTTAGTTAATTGAATTAATAAATGGTAATTAATTTGTCCGATTATCTCAAATATTAATAAACCTTATATATACAAGGTCAAATCCTGAAAGGAAACAAGACTGTTGGGGTGGATTGCAAACAACAAAAAGAAGGTGAGTTAATCTCACTCAGTTAGATTTAAATTTAAATGGTTAAATTTAAATAATTGATTGAATGGTTGCATTGATTGAATATGCTATACTATATATAGTAGTATATACCAATATATATATATATTGGCATATGTATATATTGGAGTTGTTGATATTCCCGCATTATATAGCGGATGAGACCCTATGCGCCGCATAATAGCGGATGATATTTTATAAACCCATATACCGCGATATTCCACCTCGAAGTGGAATTGGTATTGTGCTAACGTCTGTGGATGCAGGGAAACAGGTTGGAGGGATCCAACTGGATTCCTCAAAATATTTAATTTTTGTTTAAATATTCTGTGATATGATTGTTGTTATCCTGTGATAATTTATATTGGATAATCTGGTTGGATTGAATTTCCCAGTATAATGAGTTATCAAAAGCAATTGAATTGGATTTTTGGAAAAATATAAAAGAGTAAAATTAAGTTAAGTAATTCTAGTGAATTCGAATAAATTAAATATGGAAAAGAGGAATTTTGAATAAATAGAGAAATGTTGAATTTAAAGAAGACTTATGTGATGTTATTTAAAGGGATAAAAATTTATTTTAATTCAATGTTTAAATGTAATTAAAAAGAGAAGGAATTTGGGAAATCTGAAACTTGTGTTTCGGTTTAAAGATTTTAAATCATAATGAGAAATAAAATCTGGAAGTTAATGAAGTTGGAAATAAATGGATTAAGTAAAGAAATTTATTTCAAAGTAAAATAAATTGGGAAATCAATTATAAATTGATTTAAATACTTTGGAATTTGAATTTTAAAGAGAAATGAGATTTGGGAGAGATAAACTGGGTTTGTAAAGTAAAATAAAATATCAGAGGATATTTGAAATATAATTTCAAAGTGGGAATTTATAAAAGGATATGGTTTGGTTTAAAAATAAATGTTATTTTATTTTTAAAAGATGGGAGTGAGAAGGATATTTCTCTGTATAGCCAAGTACGTTTTCAAAGCAATTTTAATATAAGTTAAAAGTTCTAATTGTATTTTTAAAAGCATATTTTAGAAAATTTATTATTTCTAAATGTTAATTTCCTAAGTAAGTATGTTTTAGGAAACCTATTCTTTTTAAATATTTAAACTTTAAAGTAAGTATTTTTCAAAGATCTATTATTGTAGTAATTATATAAAAGTGATTTGGTATTGTATTTTAAAAAGAGAAATTTAGTTTATATTTGTAAAGTGGTTTCATTTTAAATATTTCTTAAGTATATATTTTGTTAAGGTATTAAAGTAGTTTTTTTTAAATTTCAATATTATTAAGTATATTTATAGTAAAGTGTTTTAAGATTATTTTAAAATCTAAGTGTTTTGTACTTGGTGTTTCAGAGGAAATAAATATTTGGAAATGTATTCCGTAAGCGGAAACTGTTTTGAAATTGTTTTCAAATGAGTTTTGAAAATTCGGAAATATATCTTGGAAAGATATTTGGGCAAATAAATAATGTGGGAAATTATTTATTGTGTGATGGTTGCTTGTGGATGTTAATTGATAGTTAAATAACCGACTATCAATATTGGCCAAATGCGCTGATCGTTTCGAAGAGACCGGGATCGGGTTTCCGTATACCGGGATTCTAGGTCTGGAGACTCGAATACCACTTCGATCCGATTTGTACCTTTCGTGTAACGACTTCGGAGTCGAAGATGGAGCTGTGAAGTGCAAGGGCTAGTCGCTACTAATCCTGAGGATATTTCCAAAATGGATGTAGTAGGAATAGTGCCTTCGGTTCCGTTCGGACCCGGGACGGACTTGTATGGACGAATGCTTTCGTGACATCGTCAGGTGGGCGATGGGCATTCTAAGGGATATGTTCTCTAAAAGGTATCGTTTAGCCTCGAACCTCATCAACCGGGAATGACTGAAAATCAGGGGTTATGCAGCAAGGCTTCGTGGGTAGCTCCCACTGGAGGGTAAGGTCATCCCTGTCTAGATGTCCCTTTTTATTTCGGCTTAGTGGTGCGGTTGCTGATCCCAACCGTGGGGTGATTTTATTCGGGATCATCCAGTAAGGGATGGTTCCGGCTTTGTGTTGCAGGGGAGCGGGCGTACTCCTCGGTACTGTGATCTAGGCCACGTACTGTGACAGGTGGTACCCCAGTGCCTAGTCATTCGTTGGAAATCCATTCTCCCTACGTGCCTGTACGGTTTTGATTGTGCCCAACTATTGTTGAAATGTGAGATGCAAGCATTTCAGCTAGATTCTATTTACTTTCTGTAGACACTATTATAATATCAGAGGATTTTGATATAAAGTGTTTAGCTATCGTAAGGTAAAAACCCGACATGTTTATTTGTGGCGTGGTCTTACGAGATGCTTTTATTTTCAAAAGGATTTTTGAAACTTTAATAATCAATTGAGTGTGATTTTCTCACGCTGGTTTTCCAGACTGACTCGGGTATTGTTTTATATGATGCTCGGGTCAGACCGAGTATTATAGATTACAGGAAATGATGCTATGGAGCTGGATGGCGATACGTACTTCCGTATTTGAGTTATATATTCCGCTGTGTATTCAGATTGTGAGGACAAGTTATGATTACTGTCCAGTTGTATGATATTGATGTGATGTACTCTGATGATGTATTTGGATGATGTATATGTAAACAGATATAGATTTCTTTTTGTGTAAAGATCTGTTATTATCTATTATATTTTATTCCACTGCGTATGTGAGATTCTGTTGTTGTTTTCTATTTTTCTTCTTCTTCTACCTCTTCTTTTAACCTTCAGCCTTGATACCAACTGTAACGGACGGGGATTTTCAGCCCTCGAAAATCGACATTAATACGTCCACTGTATTAAATGCCGAGCAGTCGAGTGCCGGAAATACCAGTTCATTAGGGGTGAAGAATAAAAAGGTAGAAGAAAAATAGAAACAACAACACAGAATCTCACAATTGCAGCGAAAAAAAATATAATATATAATAATATATTTTAAATGCAAGAACTACACTGTTAATATACATACCACTATCGGAGTACAACAATTCAATACATCAATCTGGACTGTTTAATAACTTTCCTGATATACATAACTCACACAGCTGAAATAACCAAGTATGTGATATACGTCTGAACTCCTCCAACTCGTCTCCTGAGCTCCATAGCATTTTAACCTGAATCTATAATACTCGGTCTAACTCGAGCATTATAATAAAATAACACCCAAGTCAATCTAGAAAACCAGCATGAGAAAAACACACTCAATTTGAATTATTAAATTTTTTCAAAATCTTTTGAAAAAAAAGGTATCTCGTAAGACCACGTCACAAATAAATAAGATGGGTTTTTACCTTACGATAACCAAAACAATTTTTATCAAAATCATATGATATTATAATAGTGTCTATAGAAAGTAAATAGAAAATAGCTGAAATGCTTGCATCTCACCTTCCAGCATAGTTGGACACAATCAAAACCGTACGACGCTTATTGGAGAATGGATTCCATCTAATGAGTGGACCACTGGGGTACCGCCCACCACAGTACACCTCTAGAACAATGTACCGAGGACCACACCGGGATCCCCTGCTACACAAGACCGGCCTACCCCTAACCAGGATAGACTGAATATGTTATCACCCCGGATGTTCCCACCCTTACCATCGAGCGCTCCTTCCATGCACAACCATATACATAATCTAAAGGTTTCCGAGGACATTTAGAAAGGTGATAACATACCCTACTTGGGTGCGACCCACTTAGCCATGCCGCATCTCCCCTGTTTTAGTCATTCATGGTTGATGAGGCTCGAGGCTAAGTGTTACCTTTCAAGGAACGATTTCTCTTAGAATGCTCATCGTCCTAAAATGACGATGTTCTGATGGCATTCATCCATGCAAGTTGCCCTAGGTCCGAACAAATTGAATCACCGTCTTCATCATCTTCACGGTATTCATTCGTAATGTTCAAACCGGATCAAAGTGGTTTTCGGATATTTAAATCTGATTCCGGTTTCTTCAAAATGATTAACGAAATCGGCCAAAGTTGATAGCCGGTTATTTAACTATAAATAAACATCCAAAAGCAATCATCAGGCATTATTATAATTTACCAAAATTTATTTCAAAATAACTTTATAAGATATTACTTTCAGTTCTTCAACATTTGAAAACAGTTTTCAAATCCTTATATTCTCAATGGAACATTTCCAACCCTTCCCAATACTTAGAATATTTTCCCCACTTCATTTTATATTCAACACTTAGAAAGTATACCTTTTATTTCCTATTTCTTTTTCTCAAAATCATTTACAATTTTATTTGTAAATTCCTTGACTAGTTTATAAAGAATTCTCTAAATTTCGGAATTCTTTAATTAATTTCCTTAATATTTTCAAAGCCAATTTTACTTGCTTATAAACTCAATTTTCCCTTTGTACTTCTTTATGAATTCTATTTTCATTTTCGAAGTTCACTCTTATTTTACTACTTCGGGAGTTTTCTTACTTTTCTTCCCAATTCTATTTTAAGATTTCCTTATAAATTCCATATACTGAATAACCCCATTTCCAGACTTCCGAAAGTTTTATAAATAAATTTTAAACATTTCAAAACTCTATATATATACATATGCGAAAAAATAAGTATTTAAAGGAAAATAATAATAATTTTTTTTAAGACATATTGAAATAATTATTTAAAATATTGAAATACTCTTTATACATCACTTTCCAAAACAGGTTAAAAAAATCTGTGATTTATTGAATAAATATTAAGCATTTGAAAAAAAATAACTTCTGAAGTATTTAAATACTAACCGACTTTAAATTACATAGTTAAATAAATAAAAATTTCCTTTTTAAAATTTAAAACTTAACTTATTGATAAAAATATATTCTTAAATCTGGGTAAATAAATTTTCAATTTATAACCCCTTTCGATTTTCATCACATTACTCCCATTTCGGTCTCCTTAACCATCGTCAGTTTAAAAATAGTATCTACTATTTTTCTCACCTTATTTCCATATTCAAATATAAATTCTTCCCATAAATTTATATTCCAAATTTATCATCTGATATCACTTTCCTTTATTTATAAACTTCGTTTACAAATTTTTATAACTCCTTTGAGTTTCAGTATAAATAATCTCATTTATAAATTCAATTTCTTATGAGTTCCATTTATTTTTGCCAATATATTTTTAATATCGATTTCAACTTCTTTCTATATTTTCCCGAATATCACTTTAAAGTCCAGCCTTTAAAAAAATTCGTTTATATAATTTATTTTAAATTCTCCATTTAAAATATTTTCCCGCATTATTTAATACGATCAAAAATCCATTATTTCTTATTCAAATCAATCTCTTAAAAATAATCCAAATTTCAATATACATATTTTTATATTACAAATCTCCTTTTAATTCCTTAAAAATTTAAAATAATATTTATGGTATTTAATATACCCAGAATTAATTTCCATGCCATTATAACATTTAAAAATTTACAACACACAATCATCCAGTAGATTATTCAATCACATCATAAATTTTTATATCGGTGAAAACACTAAATTTATTTGAGGAATCCAGGTTGATCCCTCCAACCTGTTTCCTACATTCACAGATGTTAGACAACAATAAAAATACCAATCCCACTTCGAGGGGGATATCATGGTATATAGGGTCAACCGCTATTATGCAGGGCGCATAGGGTCTCATCCGCTATAATGTGCGGGAATATCATTCCAATTACTAATATATATACTACCATATATATAATATATCATTCAACAGATAATAATTTCTAAATTCAACCAACAACCAATAATTAATTTTAACTATTTAAAATTAAAACTGGCAATCCAATTGAGTGCGAATTTTCTCACCTTGATTTTATTTTGCTAAACGTTCCAATTAAATTCTTTTGCACAGATTTTCGCAGTTCCGAAACCCCACACGGCTGATTCCATTTGATTTAAACCTCATTTGAAAATTTACGACTTACATTAACAAATACACACACACACACACATATATATATATATATATTCTCACTGACTTAACTTCCATTAAAGATAATTAAAAAAAAATTAATTACCTTATTCGATCGAAAAACAGTCTGCTCGACTCCATTCTTCCCACCGCCATGCCCAAAGCATCAACACGATGTTGCCTCAGGCACACGAGCAGCACGAGGTCAAGCTGCCTTCAGTCATGTCGCACCCTTCACAAACTCCCTTACACGTGAACAGCCACGCCCCGAAACCCCCAATCGACAGTCAACCATCTCCACGCCATCACCACTTTCATGGCCCCTCCCCCCGACATCGCTAAAGGAAACCACGACACTTCCACATGTATGAAATCATCGCGCCACTCCACCCTCCCTCTCATGCTCACGCGAGCAAACACGCGATCCCATGAATCGTCGCTCATCAAAAATGAAGTCGCGCCCTTCATCGCTCGGCCTGTCGTCGACGCCTAGCTTCGACCCTTCCCTTCTTATCGCGTGCTTCCACAGTCGCGAGAAAAACCCTAAATCGAACTCAGAACACTGCAGCATCGTATGCGAGCACTCCACATTCACTCGCGATTCCGATCATGTAATCTCTTTTTTTAGAGAGGAACGAATTCGGTTTCGATCAATTAGAGGAAGAAAATAAAGTCGCAATTTAAACTGGCGCGATTCGATTTTTGATTTCATCTCAGTGTGAATGAGGAGGTTCGAACATGAGTTGAAGTTATTTTTTTTTGCTCGGCCATTTTTTCTTTTTGAACGAGATCGTGATTTAAAAAGAGGAGAGGGAAGTTGTACACGGTTTTGAAAGTGAAGGGAGACATGATGTTGGCCTGTAAGATGAAGGCTACAGTGTTTTTTCTGAAAGAAGAGAAAAAGTTTCGATGTGAATGAGGTCAAGCAATATAAATATAAATATATTATATTATTTAAATTTTAAAACGTCTCGATTTCGTAACATAAAATCTCGAACTCCTATCGAGGCGTGCCACTAGGCATTTATAATGTTATACCCCTATTCTGAATGCAATGGAAAAGGTTCCGAGTCCTAATTCGATCGTATGGAGAAGATAGCTTTTTGGACCCAATTATTATATTGAATTTTCGATATATATTCAACGTGTTTATATCACGTACGATCAAACGATAACTCCAAATGCTACGAAATTTTAAATCTGATAAAAATACACTATTACGGATCCAATGGAACTGGTTTCGTCAAATTCCAAGACTGTGTTCTGTATCGCTATTTTAACTCGTCGATTAAATCGACGATTTTTCAAAAATTAACGAAACCACTTGAAATTTCAGTTTTAAAGACTTTCTAACTCAATTATAATTTCAAATCAAATATTTAAACCATTTAAATCTTCAAAATTAAACGACAGAAAAATCCGGGTTGTTACATATATGACATTATTTACAAGTATACAAAACAAAAATATACATTTCATAAATCGTTCATAAGTCTTGAGCGGCTTTATTCAAATTCTCAACAATTAGGGGGTCCACGATGTGATGGATAGCAATGCGAAGGACCTCTTTTAGTTTCTTCCCTTTCTTTCTCATTTTCTCTTCATCATCAATAGTCTCGATGTTGGTCTTCATAGCAGGATTAAAGGCCTTGTTCGCACCTTAAGGGTTTTATTTTCCCTTTCTAAATCAGCAATGCACTTTAAAAGAAGATACTTTTAGTGTTCTAACTTTTGAATCTTAGCCTCATATTCATTTATGCGTTAAGAGTATCTTACTTTTTGTTGCTCGTCAAAATACTTCATCATTTCAAATTTAACTTTTATGCACCATTCCCCCACTACCTTTTTGTTTAAGCATGGTAGAGAATTTGTCATAGTGGTAAACTTCTGCATAGCAAGGGAAGTGGATCTAGTAGATTTCACGATAGATGAAATAGCAGGAGAAATTGGCAATCAATGCTTGAGATGTTATTCCCGATAATGAACTCTAAAGATTCACATTAAGCCTGACTATCCTTTAATTTTATCTCCAAATCGCTTATCTGTTGGAAGAGTTCTGACATTTTATGATCAAAGTCGATTGAGGATTTGACTTGACTTGACGCTTCAATGAGAAAATCGCTTCACTTTTGCTCTTAACATATGCTTCTAAATTGGCAATCTGATCGTTGAGATTTCTAATAATTATTTTCTGAAGAAAAAATCTTCTATACCATGTTGATGCTTCCATGCTATTTTGAAAATGAGAAGATAAAGTATCATCAAGACCTTTTTTCTTTTCAAGATCCACTAACAACAAATCTTTGATATCGATGAAGCATGATGCCGAATCTAATGAGAAAAGCGTTGCGGATAATTGTAACTCCTGTTTAAACAAAAAGGAAAGGAAAATAAAGTCTAGACTTAAGTAATCAATTTCTTTATTAAAGCAATAAAAGATTACAACTCAAGTAACAATGAAACTAAAAAGTACAATTGGACATTTGCTTTATATCTAAAGTTGGGAAACTGCATTTCTAACTTTATTCAATGAATTAGCAGAAAGGATAATTGTCGAGTCAAAAGGAACATTAACTCCTTCCGAAGTAATAACCAGAGGATATTTACTATAGTCTCATTTCCTGGCAGGAGGACTATCACGACCACATATTAGTTATGTATGATATGTCCGGATCTCTTTGTGTAGCTTTTCCTTTTCTTCACCGAGAAAATTGAAGCAGAGACGAGGATGTTCTATATAATTTTTTGTAAATCTCTAAGAAAACAATATCTGGCTAGTTTTGAAGATCTCAAACCGGATGCTTTTTCGAGATAATCTTTTCTTCGTTTAACATACTGGTTTAGATAATCTCTAGAAACAAAGTTGCCAGAGGGACATTCTCTCTGTAATAAAGCAGTGAAATACAACTAAGTATAAAAGGAAAACTAAAACAAACATTCACAAATCATTATTATTACATAATTACAAATATTCGTCTGGTTCATACAAAATAGATTTTGTAAAGAATTATGGAATAAACTTGTTCTTATAATATTTCAGTTTGTTAGGACGTAAGTCTTGGGGAATTGATCTGACTCATGGCAAGTTCCAACATGCTCCAAGATGCGGGTCAGATCCAAATTCATCCAAGTATCTTTTGTGTAGACGCCTAAGTAGACCCCCATTGAAATCGCCTAAGTATGAGAAATCTATAGTTGGATGTCTACAATAGGCTTTATATAGAAAATCCACCAGGATATTTTGCTCCTCAATCAGCATCCAAAAGAGTGTGATCATCTTGATTCTCTTTTAGAAGACCATCAAAACAAAGGCGCGCCCTCCTCAGTCGTGGGGCAGCTTCTTGATGTTTGAAAGATGCTAACACTATCGCACTTCTATTTAGTCTATGATATTTATTGGAGAGAATGTTGTGCTCCTTTAATTGTTTGTCTAACTCCCTATATAAACTATTTATTTCTGCATGTTTTCTTTCAAGCTTGGTTTTATAAGGGTGGATGGATTTCCTTCTTATCTAAAATAAATGATTTAAACTATTACTATCTTGGAGGCAAAAGATGTTTAAGCAGAAAACCCCGTACTTGAGATACAGGAATTGGTGCCTGGGAGACCAGCCTTTTCCCTTTTAACTCTTCCATATTAATTGAAGCAAGCTCCTCTTGAGGGCCGGAAGGTGAGAGATATTTAGGTGGGTTTGCTTCATGAAGAGACGAATCCTTTTCAGAGGTTCTTGTATTATCATCTCCATCTTTTTCAGAAGCTTCAGTTTGGCCACCTTCGTCGCCCCCTGAACCTTGACCTCTGTTGATGTTATCATCGCCATTATCATTATTATCATCGTCATTATCATCATCATTATCACCTCCTTCTTCTTTGACTACCTCATCTTTGTCACCTTCGTCTTCGGAGTCGGATTCTACTTCGAGGGAAGAAATTTCAAAAGATAGGATTTTTGAGGCATCAATTTCCTTACTTTTAGCAACTTCAGTCCCTTGCTCCATCTTTTTGATTTTATCCATGACCCTATCGGCAAGAGCAGGGTCGAGCGAGAGAAAGCTCGGATCTGGGCATTTCTCGACGTTATCAGCGTAGGCGAGCATTATAGCATCCTCGAAAGAATTCATGATAATGTCTTCAAGAGAAGAATCAAGAAATTGTGACACTTGCCGCTTTGCATCGGAAATTGTGTCGATAGCCAGTTTTAAGGAAGCCTTATTCTCTTTCAGCTTTTCCTTTAAGGAGGATTATTTAGCTGTCATCTGTGCCTTTTCCTTTTTGGAATCTTTTAGAGTCATTATCAATGTTATGTTTTCATCAGCAAGGAGTTGGCGAGCTTTCCTCTCCTCCAAAATAATAGACTCCGACTAGGCGAGAGAAGCCCTTAATCGCTCCAATTCAATTGTAGCTTCATCTTTCTCCGTTGATAAGAAGGAAACATGATTGTTAAAGCGAGAAAGTTTCTCTCAAAGCTTTGTCGAATCAGCGAAGGATTTCAATGCATTTTCATGCAAGGAGACCCAACTCTTGGAAATCTGAGGGAAAAGCACAACATAAGTCAAAAACTTAAAGAAAAATAGTAATAATAAAGTTAAGTGAAGAAAAGCATAACACGAGTTGTTGTTCAATGAGAGACCGATAATGACCTTCCAAATCAGAAACAGAAGAAGGCAGGTGAATTGAGGTATAAGATGAAGAATTTAAGATAGAATGGACCACCTTTTCGAAATCGCTCGAAGGTGTAGAAGATGATGGTCAAGGAAGATTCAGCAGTTGAGTAGGGGTCGAAGTCCCCAAGTCCTTCTGCATCTGCTCGATCACACTCGGAGGGCTGGAGATGACGATGCGAGAAAGTGGATAAACCTTTGTAGAAGTTTCCTTAGGTTGATCATGAGGAGCTTCGATGGTCAGACTTTCTAGAGATTCGTCAATATTAACAAACTCCCCTTCTTCCATTGGTGAAGAGTCAGAAACTTCAACAATTTTGGCCCTCTTTAGAGGTAGTTCCACCGTAGTCATTTTAACTAATTTTCTTTTGGCGGCCATCTTTGACCCAGCAATGGCCTGGGAAAAAGATGACGCACGGGAAGTTGAAGAGGGAAGAGCCAGATCACTTGTGGGTTTTTCGACCTGAGGAGAAGCTGTAGAAAATTCAAACAAATTATAAGTCAGGAAAGAAATTTAAGAAGTAACGTGGGAATAAACTATAGGTACAGTGTTTACACTTACCAGAATGATCAGGGCATATAGGTGACATTGGGGAGATGTTTGTTGGGTCTTCTAAAGAGAGAAAGCGTTTGCTTTGGGTTGTATGTTGGACCAAAGGAGGTTGGCTAAGTATGCTTTGACCGGTAGGCAAAAGAGAGTGCTTTTGCAAGTTTATGGGATTTAGTAGGGTCAATCTATTTCCAATCTTAGTTAAAGCGACGATCGGCAACTTTACTATCTTCTGATCTTCTTCAGAAGCACCTGACAAAGCATAGGTCAGCAAAGGAAAATAAATAAATGGAAAGATAAAATTTGAGATTAACTTACGTGGAGAAGAGAAAGCCCCGCTAATGTTGGGAAAACATTTAACATAGAAAAATTGTGTTTCCCAGTCCCTGAACTTATTCACTCCCTTAAAAATCAGCTTTTTAAGAAGGTTGGCTCTGAACATCTGGTTGTTCAGATTGCAAAGCTTGACCAACCGTACTAGATAATTCAAGACTTTAGGATTAAGCGAAGGGATTCCAGATTCTAGTGCCATAAGTTCTGAAGAAAGGAGATATGTGTAGACATTAGGTGAGAGCTGAATAGGAGCAATCCCCAGATAAGCCAAGAACTGGATAAGAAGTCTGGAAAAGGAAGGAATCCTCCGTGCCAAATATGAACTGCTGTGTAGGAAAAGAATCCTTCTGGAGGATTGTGGATGGTGTCGTTTTTAGCAGGGGGATGACCTCTACCCTAGTAATTCCAAAGTCATTCAGGACGCATCCACTTCAACTTGAGTGGATATCAAGAAATGTTTCGAGATGGCTTCGATCTTCTTGGGTGAACTCATGATTCTGGCAGGTGAAATCCTTTCAGTTAGAAATTATAGTACGTTATGAAACTAACATTCTTTACAGGATATTGAAAACCTATAACAACAATTTGAACAACAAGAAAAATATGAAATTTCATATTCTTTAAAGAATGTTAAAGTTAGAAAATAAGATTCATTAAGTTTTCGACAGAGTCGAAAAAGAAAATGAAAGTTAACACCCGTCGATAATGTCGAAAGCCCAAGGATAAAATTTACTGAACTTTCGATAGAGTCGAAAGAGAGGATGAAAGCATACGTATAATAAATGCATTTCAACAATGTTGAAAGCTCAATAGAAGTTTAGTTTTTAAAAGGAAAGTAGTTAAAACTTACAAAACCAATTTGAACAAAGTATATGTTATCAATGTTCAATAAACAAGGAAAAAGGATTCTTCGACACTGTCGAAACCCATAATCTTAATTTATCCAAGGGAATAGAAATGCTGTCAAAACCTTATATACCAACCAAGTCGAAAGGTTTTGAGTTGGAGTCATATTGATAAAAATAAAAAGGGGCTTGGAACATTTTAAAGATATTGGAAAAAGATAATGATCAAATCTCAGTTAGTTACTGAAGGTTTTGACTCATTAGTTACAGAGGGTTTGGACAGAATCGAAAGGAGTGCATGATTTCGAAAGCGTACCAACAACTGAATTTCAACTGAAACAACTGGTTTCAACTAAGTTGAAACGTTTAATTTGATTTACAACTTATACAAAGTATGCTTTCTTAAATCCAATTTATAAAATATATCTATCTCTAACTTAAACAAATTGAAAGTAAATTTATACTAAAAGTTGCGAAACCTATGAGACAAAGTTTATGCTTTCGAAAAAATAAACTAGGTAATTATTTAGTAAGATGCAAAGCCAACTTCTTCAAAAGGTATCATGGTCAAAAGCACAAAACTGCTTTTGAAAGGTTGGCTTTGTACTAATTAAGCAACCTTTTGACGAGGTCAATTAAAAAAGGCGCTAGGTTACCTTTCTACCCCTTCGAAAGGGATTAAGGTGGCATTTTTCGTTTTGCGTTTTCAGCCCCTTACGATGGGGTCGAAAGGTAAAATTGCAGCGCCAATTTTTGATTCATACAGCTCAAAGCTTCTAGGCAAAGTAAACAGAAAATTCCTTCTTCCCCAAACCCGATTTCAAGCCAGGAATTCAAAAGCTAATGAACAAATGGATTTAAACGCGAATCGACTATTTTAAATTTAAAAATATTTGATATGAAGATATGAATTCTCTAAAAACAATGATAAAAGTAAAATCCGAATCAAGTAGGATTAAAATAAAAATTAACAGGAAATCAAATCAAATCGTGATAAGAAACAAAATTACAGAATGCTTCCAAGCAAATATAACTTAAACGAAATCCATTTAATCCAAAGAAATAATATAGATCTGAGCCAAGAATATTTTAAGGATCCAAATTCACTGTAAAATGAAAATTTTGGAAAGCAAAACGAGATAAAAGAGACCTACTTTAAATCTGAACTCTTGTTTGTTGGAGATAAAATTATTTGAGGGAGTTTGTGAACTTGATTTTGCTCGAAGTTAATTTTGAATGCAGATGAATGAAGGAGGAGAAGAGAAGAACGTGATTTATAAGAAAAGTCAGCAAAGATAGCTAACCGCCGGATCGGCTTTAAATAAACAGCCAAGATTCACGCTAGAATACGAAAAGGCGGGAAGCATTGAGGGTTTCGAGATGATTGACTTGGAAAGTCAAGGACATCCCTTCGCGGGAGGGGGGAATGTTACTACAAAATATCCTTTCGACCTTGTCGAAACCTGATTGAATAGAAGACAAAGAAGAACAAGGGAAAGAAGCTCCAGCGAGACCTTTCGAAGGAGTCAAAGGAATGCGCAGCCAAAGACCAGAAATATCACAACCTTTCGAAGGGGTCAAAAGGGTGCACCCTTCTACTTCAAGAGATCCCCTTTCGAAGCAGGTGCTTCTGCATGCATGAAGACCTTTCGATTGAGTTAAAGAAACACCTTCCGAACACAATGAAAGACAACTCTTCATATGTGTGCCAAATCTTTTGAAACCAAAGGTTTCGCCTTCATTCAAACCACTCAAAAACTTGCCTCAGATGGAACAAACCTTTCGAGAGCATAAGCAAGCCTTTCAAACTAGTCGAAGCCTTTAACATCTAGGAAAGGTTCTGCATCAGTTTGCAAGCGTACATTTGGAAGTTACTAACAGCGTCGAAACCATAAGCATTTCAACATCTTCGAAACACTTAGAAACTACTGTTAGCACCAAAATTGGTCACTAACACCCTTGAATAGAATTGTGTAGAGAGATTAATGAAGAAAGTAAATTAAAACAAAGAAGTAACACAATTGAATGCAAAAAGAACAACAAAAACGAGAACACCAGATTTATAATGGTTCGGCGTAATTGCCTACGTCCACTTTGAATATAATCTTGATTACTTTTCCAATCACTTGAGTACAGATACAATCCGTAAACAAATGGCTTGAATGCAAGTTTGAATTGAAAAGAAGCAAGTACAGAAAATGGCAGAGTATCCCTGGAGTTCTCGAAAAAAGATCCCCTCAATTGTGACCCCCGCCCCTCTATTTATAGACGAAGATAGGTTGGTTCCCCTGTGTAGGCCCATGACCAAGGTAGCTCGGCTGACAAGCGTTAATTCAAATTGACCGACCCAGGCAATGCCGAACCACTTTGGTCGAACCACATGTTGCTGACCCTCTATGGCCGAACTTGGGTCGTCTCATAGCCGACTCGAAGCAAGCTCTCAAGGGACCCGGAGCAACTTGTGATGTATCTCAAAGCAAAACAATGCCGATCGCATCACCTTGCTGTACACCCCAAAAATATGCTAACTCCCTTGCTGTGCACCGAACCAGGTATGCCGTCCCATATGTGCTAAATCATTATGACTGAATCACAAGCGTCGAACCAGGCCTTATCGAACTATCTTGGTCGACCCATGCACGACCTTTCTTCATTGATCGAGCGGCATCTGCTGATCCACCTAGACCGAGCCACGTGTGACCCTCGTCTTTGACTGAGCCATGTATCTCGACCCACCTTATCCTTCATACCATGACCGAACGACATGCTCCTCCCTCCTTTGACCGAGCCATACATACCAACCCTCTTAAGCTTTAGCAGTATGACCTACCTTGAACGTGCCATGCATTTCCTTTCTTCTTAGACCGAGCCATGTACGGCCGAGCCACTTTGAGTGAGCGACCCAGATCTGACTGACCCAGTTTAACTCACTCTCCTTCGACCGATCCATCTAAGCCAACCCAGCTAGGCCAACCCTATACGACCAAACCACTTCAACTCACCTACCTTGGCTCGAGTCTCATCTAGATCTAACTATAACCCCTGCAACTATCGCCTTATAGCCGGGCTAAGCTGTTGGGTAACATTTTCCTCCCAAATTGCGTTGTGTGAATCAACATGAAGCACTTTGAATCAACGAGTAATTCCTGCTTTCAAAAACTAGCTCATTCAGAATGACAATTGACTATCGCCTTTTCATTGGTTTTTTGATGAATCTCCGTGTCGTTCAAACGTACAGTTCAATCTCGAAGAAATTTTCAAAATCTTGTTTTAACTTTTCAAAAGCTGAATGTGCATAACCTTTCGAAGGTTAAACCATGCTGGAATTCATAAACCAATGTTTCTCCACCGACTCGATAGCATCCGTCTCTTCGTACAGTTTCATTTATCTTTCATTGCCATGATGTGTGTATATGTTTATGTACACACGTTCTATTTTATTATTATTGTCGTCATTTCGTTCATCATATATATATATATATATTTAGATAACAAAATTGGGTCGGCATATGGAGGCCGACCCACTCGGTCGGTTCCTTTGGCAAAATGGTGGGCCGACATACCAATACTGACCCACATGACCGGTACTTACTTCACTGACCTAGTAAACGCGTGAAGAGGAGAGAGCAAAAAGGGAGTTCACGCTTTAGGATAGTGTAGCTTTAACCTTGGGGTCGGCGTCGTGGAGAGCTAGGAGGCGGAGTCGATAGGTTTTTTAGGGTAGGGATAAGTCAACAAAACCTTGTTGGGAATAATGCTCGGCGTTTTTGAGAAGGATGAGCGGGTCGGTATTCCGAGTGAGAGGATCGGCCGGTATTAAGAGAGTGAGATGAGTCGGTAGGAGTTTAGGAACGTGGGTAAGTATCCCGAGTGAGGGAGTCGTTCGGTGTTGAGGGTGAGAATGTGGGTCGGTGGGAACTTAGGAGAGTGGATCGATGATTAGAGAGATAGGAATGAGTGGATCAGGGTAGACTTTAGAGGTTCGTTCGATAGTTTGGAAATGAGTGGATCGGTACCGAGCGAGGCAGTGTGGCTCGGTATATATAGGGTTGAATAGACGAGCGGTATTTGGTATGGGGATCGACATTGGCAATCAAAATCACCTCATCTCGAATATAGAATATAATAGGACCATATATTTCCATGCCTAAAACAATGGACTGACAAAAGCCAAAGCATATGAACATATGGACCTGATTCGGACTAACAATCTCATAATTTTAACGAAAGTAAATTCATATTTGACTCAATAAAAGCAAGCCATAGCCTTCACAGCATACGATGCTAATGTCTGATCCCAGGACTTCTGCTTCGTCCATAAGACAAACTTTGGTGATGGTTAGTGATAACGGTCTTCAAAGATGATAATTTTAAGCTCCACCTGCTATATATTTTTCAGAACCTTAATTTATCTGTACTCTTGTTTGAATCGTCGCACTATTTCACACATCTTACAGGGGAATACTTTGTTGTTATATCTGATATCAATTATCTTTCAAGTATAGCTTAAACAGGTATCTATTCATACTAATCGCTCGGTGAAGATGTCCAAAAAATCAAGCTCCGCTATCGTTTCCAACAAGCCCGAGCCAAGTTCTCGGAAGGAGGCGGTGGGGACTCTGAACCCAACGTCAGCCTCCACACCTGGCATTTTGGACCCACTTGTCGGGTTATAGGCCCGGCTCCCGATGCTGTAGACGGGGTCGTCATTCTGGATGACCCCATCGACTCTCAAGCCTCGAAAATTGGTGAATCTTCTCTCTGTCGATTATGTTCTATCCACGGAATCCCCTTCGAAAACGTTCTGATTCCTTCGGCACAAGATCGGCCTCACTTGCCCCCAGCCGGATATACCACTTGCAAAAAATTTATGCGCTGGGCCGAAAGTGTGCCACCTTTCAATTCATTCATCTGTGAAGTGTTACAGTATATAGGAATTGCTCCAGCATAACTACACCCTAATACCCACACATTTATTCACGGTACGTGTGTTCTTTTCATGAGCGTCTTACTCAGAATTCCAACTCCCGAGGATATCCGCTATAATTACCGCTTCAAGAGACATACTGACAGTCTATCTTACATATTCCTCGAGCCACACCCCAAATGTCAAGTTCTGATGGGTGTGTGGTGTAAATTTTCTCAATATAAACAAGAATGGTTCTACGTACGCTGTCCTCTCGGTTTTGCAAGAAGATGGCTAGAAGGGAGTAAGTATATCATTTTTATTCCAATCTTCATCTTAAGGCTCGAAGTTCATCTTTTCTAAACTTCTTTCTACTCTTATAGATATCCGTCCATGACCCGAAGGCACCAGGTATTCTGAGGCTGTCAAGGCTATCCGGCTATTCCTGTAGGAGATCGGGACATTAAATCTGTAATTACTAACGAACAGCTCTCGAAGTTTGGATTACTGGAAGAGGGTCGCCGGACTAGCCTTCCAATTGGAGCCACTATAGCAAGAACAACTACGGAAACGGGCTAAGAACAAGCCGTACCTTCGGTGCCCCTTGCCGAAGGGGCCCTTGATACTACCAAGGAAGGAGAGATTAAAGAAACTGAGGTGCCAGTGGCGACTGACGAGAATATAAGTTTCGGCCAAGCAGCAGTAGCTGATGCACCTGGCACCGATGAACCACCGCCTCCTTCGAAAAAGAAAACGAGTCTGGCTTACAAGCTGAAAAAGAAAAAGGTGGTGGGACTTCAAAGGTTACGATAACTCCGATCGAAAAGAAGTCGTCTTCCCAAAACTTAAAAGGCTCATTAAAAGGCCTATCTAACTTGACCATTCCTGACGACATATTAAATTACGGTTTCAATAACCCTGAGGCTATGGGATTTAATTCGCCCGTGAGAAGCGATGAAGGCGTTTAGACTCACCATCAAGGAGAGAAAACTCCTATAAGTAAAGCAAAAAACACTGGTCCGTCGCGGGGAAGCACTAGGACACACACAAACACTTACACTCCACCCTGCACTTGAATTTCACTCATCGTGTGATTCTTACTAACTCGTCCTCATTTGGTTTCATGTGCAAGTGATATGAGGCGTAGACACGGCATTGACCGCCTTTGCGGATCCTCTATCTTCTACCATTCTAGTTGAGATTCAGGATCAGGTAAACGATGAGATAGGGACGACAGCGGTGATATAGATTATCATCCCAGAGAGTCGTCATCTTCCAGAAGGAGAACTTACAGCCATTCTTCATATACAAACGATCCTCTCCCTACTCGGAGCATAGTAGGGAGAAGTCTGCTCAAAAGGGATCCCAGTCCAAAGTTCCTTGCGACAAACATTCTGGCTCGTCGAGTACCAAGCAATCTCGTGAACCGTATAAGAAATCTGTGACTCCAGTTAGGCAGACCCCTCCAGCCTCCGCACACGATCCGTCGACAACGGAAAAATTGGCTGAGCTCAAGGCTTCATTCCTGAAGATATGTTTTGATGGATTGAAATTTCTCCCTGCGATTCATCCTATCCCCGAACATGTTAAACAGAGCGCCATTGCTTGCAACAACGTTGTTTATTTTCAGCACGATGCATTCATACACTTGGTAGAAAAAGTTTCAGAGCTTTCCATTGAACGCCAACACGAGATTGATCGCCTCAAACTCGAAGTTATTCATGACAAAGACATCATTAGGGGTCAAGATGAGGAACTATCCTCATACATATCTCAGCTCGAGACTGCCTAGAAAAATGCTAAGGAGACAACCGAGGCAGTTAGTCGCTTGGAGGCCACTCACAAGAAAGAACTTAATGAGGCAGTCCAACGCAGCGGCGCTCTGGCTTTGGAGAAAGACTCTATCCAAAAAGAAAAAGACATTCTCGATCAATGGGTCAAAGAACTAGAGGAATTGCTCTCTAAAGGGAGAGAAGAGAAAATTGCAGCGCAGGAAGAGTCACAAAGATACTGCGATGAAATCGTCGAAACATGGCTTCTAAAGACAAAACTTGACGAAGAGCTATCCAAGGTTGAAGCACTAAAAGAAGCAGCTCGTAAAGAGGGCAAGAAGATAGCGCTTATAGAGGCCAGCTCTTAACTTGAGGTAGCTACCGAAGTCGGCAGAGAAGAAATCAAATGTTTATTCGACCCGCTCATTGCCGAGTTTAATGCAAGAGTCCTCATGCATCGTGACTTGTCTTTCTTGGGCAAGAATTATCTCGAGTCACTCGCTGAAGCGTGGGATACTTTGATTAGAATTAAAAAAGTGGAGCTGGGTGTTGAAGAGATTGATGAAGAGGCTCTCATAAGGGAAATGCTCCGAGGAAATGAGCCTTCAGACTTATCCACGGTGAGAGTCCTCTTTGGAAGAAACTCTCCGTCATCAGAGGATAAAGATGATAACGCTGGCCCATCCGGCACCGAGCCTCGGGTTCCTTCTCCCATTCAATTGACTAATAGTTCGTCACTAGGGCCTCTCGAGCAGTACGTTGGTTATGACCCCGAGAAGCCCGGACTTGGCGTTCACATTTTATCTCCAATCCCTGAGGGTGATACTTCGAGGACCACTGAGAGTCAGTTAGAAGCTGGCATGTAGCTTCACTTTTTAGAGTTTAGAAATTCATTGCTTTTGGAGAGTGATGAATGTGTTTTAACATTTGTTTTTCACGAACTCGTATAAGTCACTCTGAACCCGAGCCGATTCCAAGGAGCGGTGTCGCCACGAAGCGGGAAGAGAAGAAGGCTGAGGCACCTCACACCGGAGATACCCCTGATCCCAATGCTCAAGTGATCGGGGCGCTAGATGAGGATAAACTTGAAAATCCCTCACCTGGAGAAGAACACGACGAGGTCGAAATCACAGGTGCTTCCGAGCATACTTCCAAGCTTAGCATGAAAGAGCAAATCGAGGAGGAAGAGAAAAAGAAAACTAAAGTTAAAATGGAATCTCAAGTGGTGGAACTCGACAATCCCCTAAATAGGCCCTTGAAGGTCATTCTCCCTGGTGGGATCACACCTTTGGAAGTTCCTCCTCCTCCCTCGAGTACTCCGTCGCTGGGAGGCAAAGGGTCCAAAAAGTGGCGCTCGGATGAGGAAACTTCGGAGAAGCCAAAAAAGGAAAGAAAACCGAAGAAGTAGTTATTGTCTCGCTACATTTTGCTCAACTTAAGTAACGTAGTACCATGCGATTGTTTTCCTCCCCCTTTTTTTAGTCATCGTAGTAGATAGATTTTGGCTCCGGACTTCAGAGAAGTTGTAATGAAACTTCTTTTTTGATTAGTAAATAAAATTTTGCTTCTTTGTATTTCCAGGCTCTCAATGCTTAGCTTATAATTTAATCTGTAATTGAAATTCAGAGTCTTGTGTGTCATGTGAACTACAGTCCGCTTTCACAAGACTTAGAGATTTTTGAATCGTTTATACTCTAGTCCGCACTCTGGGGACTCAGAGTACTCAAGTTCGTGCTCTGGGGACTTAGAGATTTTTTGAATCATTTATACTCTAGTCCGCACTCTGGGGACTCAGAGTACTCAAGTCTGCACTCTGGAGACTTAGCGATTTTTTGAATCGTTTATACTCTAGTCCACACTCTGGAGACTCAGAGTACTCAAGTCCACGCTCCAGGGACTTAGAGATTTTTTTTGAATCATTTATACTCTAGTTCGCACTCTGGGGACTCAGAGTACTCAAGTCCGCACTCTGGGGACTTAGAGATTTTTTGAATCGTTTATACTCTAGTCCACACTCTGAGGACTCAGAGTACTCAAATCCGCGCTCTGGGGACTTAGAGATTTTTGAATCGTTTATACTCTAGTCCGCACTCTGGGGACTCAGAGTACTCAAGTCCGAACTTTGGGGACTTAGAGATTTTTGAATCGTTTATACTCTAGTCTGCACTCTAGGGACTCAGAGTACTCAAGTCCGCACTCTGGGGGCTTAGAGATTTTACGAATCGTTTATACTCTAGTCCGCACTCTGGGGACTCAAAGCACTCAAGTCCGCACTCCGAAGACTTAGAGATTTTTTTTTGAATCATTTATACTCTAGTCCGCACTCTGGGGACTCAGAGTACTCAAGTCCGCACTCTAGGGACTTAGATATTTTTTGGATCGTTTATACTCTAGTCCACACTCTGGGGACTCAGAGCACTCAAGTCCACACTTCGGAGACTTAGAGATGTTTTTTTGAATCATTTATACTCTAGTCCGCACTCTGGGGACTCAGAGTACTCAAGTCTGCACTCTGGGGACTTAGAGATTTTTTAAATCGTTAGTTGATCGATTTTTTTGTGTGTGCGCGTTCACAAGCCAGACAGATTAATGCAATTTTATTTTGCCATGAAATTATAAAGCACAAAACACTAATAGTTCATAGAAAAAAATCTTCAAGCCTTTATTGATTATAGAAAATAAGGACAAACTGAATTGTCTTATTACATGTCGGAAAGAGAGAACAACAAAAGAAACATATTCTGGAAACAAATGCTACTAAAATGCAAAAGAAATATACTAAGTGTAATAATGATGCAAATGCTTACTATTCCATGCTCTGGAGGGCGTCGCGCCATCAACAGTCGCTAGCTTGAAGGGACCTTCCCATGTGGGATTCATATGTGACGGGACTGGAAAAACTTGCTTCAGCACAAGGTCGCCCACATCGAAAGTTCTTAGTCTAACTTTTTCATTATAATATCGGGCAACTCAGTGCCGATATGCGGCCACCCTTAAATCAGCTTCTTCACGCTTCTCGTCGATAAAGTCTAACGATTACAGTAAAAGATCTCGGTTCGTTCTAAGATCATAATGAGTCACCTGGTGAGAAGGAACTTCAAGTTCCACATGTATGACAGCTTCGTTGCCGTATGCTAAGGCGAAAGGAGTGTGGCCAGTCGCGGATTTGTGGGTGGTTCGGTAGGCCCAGAGTGCTGTTGGAAGCTTATCCACCCACTTGCCTCTAGCCTTCTCCAAACGTTTTATCAAGATGGACTTGATTATCTTATTTACGGCTTCAACTTGCCCATTCGCTTTAGGGTGAGCGACTGCTGCAAACCTTTTCTCAGTGCAATATTTTTGGCAGTACTCTTTGAATTCTCTACTCTCAAAGTGAGTTCTGTTGTCAGTAATGATAGTTCGCGGGAGACTGAAGCGGCATATAATGTTTCGCACAACAAAGTTAACAACCTTTTTGGTGGTGATCGTAGCTAGTGTCTCTGCTTCTACCCATTTGGTGAAGTAATCGACCGCGACAATTGCGTATTTCGCACCACCTTTGGAGATTGAAAAGGAACCGATTATATTGATCCCCCATATTGCAAATGTCCATGGACTAACCATTTGTGTAAGCTCTGTTGGCGGTGCCCTTGGGATCTTTGCGTAATTTTGACATTTGTTGCATCTTCTTACATAGTCCACGACATCCCGATTCACGGTCGGCTAATAATATCCATATCGGAGGATCTTTTTGGCTAACGTCTGCCCCCAGTATGGTCGCTACATTCTCCTTCATGGACTTCTCTTAAGACCCGCTTTATCTCGTTGTGAGTGACGCACCTAAGCAAAGGGACGGAGAATCCCTTCCGACACATTACTCCATCCTGCATTATATACCGTGAGGCCTTGCGAACGACTTATCGTCTCTCGTTCTTTCTCTCGGGCAAGGTTCCACGTAGAAAGTATTCTTTGAACGGGGTTATCCATGACTCCCTTTCAGTTTCCATCCCTAACACAAGATCCACCTCCATCTCATTTATACTCGGGGCATGTAAAGTTTCGACGGAAACCAAGCCCATCTGTTGTGCATCACCAGTACTTGCAAATTTTTCCAATGAATCGACTTCCCTATTTTGTTCACGGAATGTGCGAAATATCATAGTATTCGAGGTCCGCTAATAATTATTGAACCCGAGCGAGGTATGGGGCAAGCCTTTGCCCCTTTTCCTGATAGTCCTCCCGTATTTGGTACGCCACCAACTGTGAGGCGTAAAATATTTCAATCGATTTCACTCTAAGTTCTTTGGTAAGCTTCAAGCCCGCAGTCAATGCTTCATACTCAGCTTCGTTGTTCGTAGCCGGGAAATCAAGTTCAAAGCATAACAAATTGATCGGTTCTGGGGAGTTACAAGAATAACACCAGCCCTAGAACAACGGTCATTGGATGCTCCATCGGTATATAGCTTCCATCTAACGGTGGGAACTACATCACTGCCGCTTGACTCTTCTGATATGGTGAACTCTGCAATGAAGTCTACTAACGCTTGCCCTTGGATCGCCCTTCGTGGCAGGTAAGTGATATCGAATTGACTCGGTTCAATGTTCCATTTGAGCAGCCTTCCAGAAGTCTCCGGTCGTTGGAGCACCTGTCGCAAAGGTTGATCGGTATAAATACTGATCGGATGTGCTTGGAAATACGGGCGGAGCTTGCGTGATGCGATCACCAAGCAGTAGGCTAGCTTCTCCATCTTAGGATAATTTCTCTTTGCCCCCGTTAAGCGCATACTAACATATTACACTGGCTTTTGGATTGGGTCATCCTCACGAACTAAATCTACACTGATGGCATGCTGAGATACGGCCAAGTAAACATACAACTCCTCATGATCTACGAGTTTTGACAGAACCGGGGGCCTCTCCAAGTGTCTCACCAAAGCTCGGAATGCATCCTCACAATTCGGCGTCCATTCAAAATTTCTTTTCCCTTTCCTTATCACATCAAAGAAATGAATACACTTGTTGGTTGCTCTGGATATAAATCGACTCAACGCAGCGACTTTCCCATTCAGGCTTTGCACTTGTTTTATAGTTCTCGGTGCATGTATGTCCCGAATAGCTTGAATCTTTTCCGGGTTGGCTTTGATTCCCCGTGCGTTGACAATGAAACCAAAAAAATTCCCTAACGCAACGCCAAAGGAACATTTCGATGATTGATTTTCATTCCGTAGAATTTGAGTATACCAAACATCTCAGCTAAGTCTCGAATGTGGGAGTTTGACTATCATGACTTCACGAGCATATCATCCACATAGACTTCCATCGTTCTACCAATCTGGTCTTTAAACATTCGATTCACCAAGCATTGATAAGTTGCCCCTGCGTTCTTCAACCCGAAAGGCATCACTACATAACAGTACAGTCCAACGTCCGTGACAAAACTGTTATGCTCCTGATCCGGAATGTGCATCGAGATCTAATTGTACCCCGAATACACATCCATAAATGACAACAATTCATGTCCTGCTGTCGAGTCGAATAGTTGATTAATTCTGGGCAAGGGAAAATTATCCTTAGGGCACGCCTTGTTCAGGTCCGAGTAATCAACACAGGTCCTCCATTTCCCGTTTGCCTTCCTCACCGATACGGGATTTGATACCCATTCAGGATAGAGGGCGTCGCGGACGAACCCATTGGCCTTGAGTTTATCCACCTCCTCTCTGAGAGCAGCGGACCTCTCCGGGTCCATGCCCCTCCGCTTTTGCTTCACTGGCACATACTTTGGGTCAATGTTCAACATATGACTTGCGATGGCGGGAGAAATCCCACACATATCAGAATAGGTCCAAGCGAAAACATCTAGGTTCGCTCGGAGGAAATGGTAAGATCCTCTATCATCGAGGGGTTGAGTTGTGATCCAATTTTAAGCACCCGTGATGGGTCATCATGGCTGACTGGAATGTCAATCGTCAGTTCAGCTGGTGCCACCTTGGCCTCCTTGGGTTCTTCATCGTCATCTCTCGGATCTATATCTTTATAGATCCGACTATATTGCAAAGCCAAGGCTCGGGCATTACTTGTCAATTTTTGGCAACATGGATGCGGACAGGTTTGTCCACGCCCTTTCCTTTCTCTCTTCGTTGGGCCTCTCTCAGCTCAGCCACATAACAAGCACGACCAGTCGCTTGATCGCCATGCACTACACCAACTCCTCTGTCCGTTGGAAATTTCAAGGTCAAACACCACGGGACCAAAGCTGCCCTAAACTCTGCCAGGGCCAGTCGGCCCAGAAAAACATTATACGGGGAATCAACATCCAAAACAATGAACGGTAGGATCCATACCCTCCTCCGTTCACCTTCTCCTAGTTCAACTGGCAATTCAACAAAACCTATCACATCAGTAGTTGCACCATTAAAGCCGTGAATGCGGGCTTTAGACGGTTTCAGATCCTTCACCTACATCTTCATTTGGTCATACGCCTTTTTGAAGATAATGTTAACAGAACTTCCATAATCAATTAGTATCCTTCTCACAAGTGCTAGTCCAATCGTAGCTGAGATAACCATCGGGTCAATGGTAGGTGCCACCACCTGATCAGCATCCCTGCTTCTGAACACTATATCATCGGTCATCATTCGTTACTGCTTCGCTGGAGTCCCGTCTTCCATGTTTGAGCAGCATTTGAAACCTGCATGCTTCAGGGAACTAGCACAGCGTTCCATTTCTTGCCAACTCTTGTCTACCGGATGAGGTCCACCGATTATCGTGTTTATGACCAGCCTTCCTCCGGTCCGAGAGGGCTCCTCGGGTCGATGTGAAGCTTGCCTGTGATTGGGGTAGGATGTCCCCTGTCTGCCTTCCTGCGAATTCTTAACAAACTACTGTAACTTCTTCTGGCGAATCAGCTTTTCTATAGCATTATGGAGGTGTCTACTGATGTGCACGTAAATGTGCATATTTTTACCACCGTACTTAATCTATTTAAATTAAATAAATGATCATATCGGGTATTTTAACTTGTTTAAACCAAAATTCAAATTATTTTCAAATTGTCACATATTCATCTTCATATAGAGGCAAAATGGTCATTTTTGTGCATTTATTAAATTGTAATAATTTACTTGGAATTTTCTATGTTTTTTTGTAGGAAATTTAGTGAATTTTACAAGTGGTTTCATGATGATATATGTATGCACAAGAGTGAAGAGAACAAATGAAGATGGAAATAATTCAAAGTGAAGATCATGGAGGACCCCACCCACTTACCTTGATTTTCCATTAGGAGCTAAGCACATGATAAAAGGACATTAAAGCTTCATGTACATTTAAGTGAGGGATTAGTGGATGTTAATGATTACTTGGCCACCACACTACCTCAAGGGCGATTTTGGCATTCCCCAAAAATATGAATTAGGGTTTAACACATGTATAAATACCCCTTATGTTTCATGTAACTCTTTTCTCCCTTAGTCTCTCTTAGTTTAGTTTAAGCTCACAAATAAACAAGCTCTTCTCTTTCTCTTTTCATGGCTACTTAGCCATTTTTATTTCATGTACTTTTACTTTTTTTTATGCAATGTAATTATTGTTTCCTTTTAATTATATGTTCATTTCCTTTCATGCTAGTAGTGTAGATTTTCTTTTATGCAATTAGAATAGTTTTCTTTCATTTAGCTTTCATTTTGCTTTCTTTTTGCTTTCATGTTGCAAGCTACATTTGTTAATAAAATGACAAATATGAGAGGCTAAACCCCTTTAGGGGTAATGAAGCTCTCTAATTATGTAGCTTCAACTATTTGTTAATTCATGCTCTCTTTTTGTGCTTAATGATGATGATAGAAATGGTTTACTAGTTGTTTTTTCTCTGAATTTGATAGCATATATTGTTGACATCAAATAGGCTATGCTTAAACAATCACTAACACTAATTACCTCTTCATCAAAATATGATTATGGCAAAAGAAAGTTATTTGAAATTAAAATTTGATGGTCTATAATTCTAATCAATAGTTAATAGGTCATACTTAAAATAGAATTCATTTTCATCTTCATTGTCAAATTTCATGAAAGTTAGTAAGTGGTTTAAGGGGTGTGTCAAAGTTTGATGGCTTATGTTGGCTAACTAATAGCACAAATATGCCATACTTATGATAGACACATCAATTAAAGCACTAATGACTATAAAAGAGAGATCATGATTTCATATGTGTTGAACTACATGATCTAGAGAGTGGATTTATTCTTTAAATTGTCATTTAACTCTTATATTTGCATCTCTTTTCTTTTAGTTAGTTAGTTAATTCTCTAATTCTCTAGCTTAACTTTCACTCGACTTTGGTTTAATTTGATTGAATAGAATTTTAAAATCATCAATTCCCTACGGATCGACCCGTACTCGCCACGCACTTCAATAGTACGCCGTGCGCTTGCGGTAATTTTAATTTGAATTTTTTCGAAGGTTTTCTAATCCGATAGAAATTCCACCGTTAAACAAGTTTTTGATTACAAATAACTATAGTTTAACCAGTATATAGGAAGGTTCATACGTGATAATTATGAATATATCCTAATTGAAAATCTCTGTTTTAAAAAGAGGTTGATTTAAAGTAAAGGATATAACATTTTTTTTGTCTTCTAAGTTAAGTGGTGCTAAGATGCTTTTGCAAAACTCTCTCTTTCCAAAAAAAATTATATATTTTCAAAAACTTGTTTAAGGGCGGAATTTCTATCGGATTAGAAAACCGTCGAAAAATTTCAAATTAAAATTACCGCAAGCGCACGTCGTACTATTGAAGTACGTGGCGAGTACGGGTCGATCCGCTGGGAATTGATGATTTTAAAATTCTATTCAATCAAATTAAACCAAAGTTGAGTGAAAGTTAGGCTAGAGAATTAGAGAATTAACTAACTAACTAAAACAAAAGAGATGCAAATATAAGAGTTAAATGACAATTTAGAGAACAAATACACTCTCCATGTAGTTCAACACATATGAAATCATGATCTCTCTTTTATGATCATTAGTGCTTTAATTGATGTGTCTATCATAAGTATGGCATATTTGTGCTATTAGTTAGCCAACATAAGCCATCAAACTTTGACACACCTCTTAAACCACTTGCTAACTTTCATGAAATTTGACAATGAAGATGAAAATGAAATCTATTTTAAGTATGGCCTATTAACTATTGATTAGAAATATAGACCATCAAATTTTAATTTCAAAACACTTTCTTTTGCCATAACCATATTTTGATGAAGAGGCAATTAGTGTTAGTGATTGTTTAAGCATAGCCTATTTGATGTCAACAATATAGGCTATCAAATTCAAAGAAAAAACAACTAGTAAACCATTTCTATCATCATTAAGCACAAAAAGAGAGCATGAATTAACAAATAGTTGAAGCTACATAATTAGAGAGCTTCATTACCCCTAAATTGAAGGGGTTTAGCCTCTCATATTTGTTATTTTATTAACAAATGTAGCTTGCAACATGAAAGTAAAAGGAAAGAAAAATGAAAGCTAAATGAAAGAAAACTATTCTAATTGCATAAAAGAAAATCTACACTACTAGCATGAAAGGAAATGAACATGTAATTAAAAGGAAACAATAATTACATTGCATAAAAAAAGGAAAAGTACATGAAATAAAAATGGCTAAGTAGCCATGAAAAGAGAAAGAGAAGAGCTTGTTTATTTGTGAGCTTAAACTAAACTAAGAGAGACTAAGGGAGAAAAGAGTTACATGAAACAAAAGGGGTATTTATACATGTGTTAAACTCTAATTCATATTTTTGGGGAATGCCCAAATCGCCCTTGAGGTAGTGTGGTGGCCAAGTAATCATTAACATCCACTAATCCCCCACTTAAATGTACATGAAGCTTTAATGTCCTTTTATCATGTGCTTAGATCCTAATTGAAAATCAAGGTAAGTGGGTGGGGTCCTCCATGATCTTCACTTTGAATTATTTCCATCTTCATTTGTTCTCTTCACTCTTGTGCATACATATATCATCATGAAACCACTTGTAAAATTCACTAAATTTCCTACAAAACAACATAGAAAATTCCAAGTAAATTATTACAATTTAATAAATGCAAAAAAATGACCATTTTGCCCCTATATGAAGATGAATATGTGACAATTTGAAAATTATTTGAATTTTGGTTTAAACAATTTAAAATACCTGATATGATCATTTATTTAATTTAAATAGATTAAATACAGTGGTAAAAATATGCACATTTACGTGCACATCAAATACCCCCACACTTATCTTTTTATTCGTCCTCGAATAAAGCTAAACTAAGATAAATCCGTTTTCATAGGGATCACGATTGCATTGAGCATATGCAACAAGCCGTTAAACCTCTGGGTGTCCCCAGTAGGACGAGTGTTGTCTCGTGAGGGTTTTCAGCTGATACTACCGACAAAATCCAAATGCAGAATGAAAATATTTACAAAATGCAAGATTTATTTACAAAAAGATGAATGCGAGTTTTTGAAAATATTTACAATGAAGGATTTACTTTTTAAATTAACACACATAAGTTAAATATAGGTTTTGGTCATTATCTTGAAATTTAAGTCATTTACTCGTCAAAATTTCTAACAAAAATTAATTTATCATAACAAATAGACTATAGTTTAACTCTTTGTTTCGGTTGATAACAAAGTATAATTATGAAATAGATCCTTAGTTGATTATCGAAGTTTTTCAAAGTGGTATTTTCATTTCTTTTCAATAACAAATCAAATCAAATAAGTTTAAATGGTGCTTGGATTTCATTTGCTTACTTTCTCTTGTTTGAAAATTTTATTGATATTAACAATATTTACATATGCCTAACTCAGGTAAACTGAGGCTAGATATATTACCCATGCACTGCCTTGCGGACTGATGTGAGGGGAATACAGAGCGTGGCGAGTGAGCACACAAGTGTGAACACTTATCGACTGTAGGCATTACTAATAAAGGAATTTTATATATACATACACCTAGCTCAGATAAACTAAGGCCAAATATACCGATCATGCACCGCTCCGTCTTGACCACCTGGCCTATTCTCTTTTCATGAATTGGTTCGCCTTTGAATAAAAGTGTTCTAGGGTTGTCGATGGTTTACCTACCAGCCAGTCACCAAACTTTGAGTCCGGATCTACTCCTCGCATCACGGCCATTAGGATAGCGTGGTCATTTGGATTGCTAACTTCGGTAGCAACAACATGGAATCTTTGCAAATAATCCTTCAACGACTCTCCTGGAGCCTGGATCACACTGGACAACGACATCACGTCCTTTGGGCGAGTGGCATGGATTCTAAACTGTTCCACAAATTTCGCCACTAACTCATCAAACTTGGAGATCGATCGCGGGGGAAGTCTGGTGAACCACATGGTAGCGATTCCGGAGAGGGTTATTGGGAAGCATCTGCATTTGGTCGCATCATTTGCCCTAGCTGAGTCCATCATCCACTCGTATATCATTACATGTTATCGGGGATCGGTCTTCCCTTCATAAGCTAGAATAGTAGGCATGATGAATTTCCGAGGGTACTCAGCTTGTAGGATGGTATTTATAAACGGAATATGGCTCCTAGATATGCCCCAGTCATCGTTGGTCAAGCCTTGATTCTCCCTCATCAGTTACCTGACCATAGCTGATAAATCCAGAGTCTGGATGGGAGGTGGCAAGTTGGTATCCGTCCTTCGTGATCGTTCTGGCTAGTGCCTCCTCGGAAGGCGATCATCTAAGTGCACATCCCAAGGCCCCCTTCACTACGACCCTGGCGAGGCAGTGGACCAGCTCCCAAGCATGCTCCAGATCTTAAGTTTCCCCCTCCAGGTTGGTAGCGACTCCCCAGGTGCAGATGAGGGGCCACGGTTCTAGGTAGGGAATCATGACCATTTCTGTTGGTTTGCTCTTGGCGAGTCGTCACCAATTGCTCTGTTGCACCAGTTTGGGCCGTTTCTATCCTACGACGCCTATGCCTAGGTTGTTCATCTGACAAAGCGGAGCTGTTGGGTGATGAGTAGGGAGCAGGGCTTCCACCAGCATTCTAACGCTATTGCTAAGCGATCTAGGTCATTAGGTTGGCGTTCGTTTGAATCTGCTCGCTAAGCTGTCTCCTACTTTCCATGAGCTCCCTCATCAGCTCATTGAACTCTGCCCTGGTGACAGCTTCTGGTTGGTATAGGATGGTGGCGGGCTCTGCACTTGCATTAGCTTGCTGATTGTTGGGTCCCACTTGCAGAACGTTGGCGGTCTCATTAGCATCCGCGTTGTGAGAGGCGGATATGGTACATGGTCTTGCCATCTTTGAGTTATCTGTAGGAGCTTTGAGTAAAATCTATGAACTCTCGAGAATGAACTCGGATCTCCTTCAAGGAATTTCCTCAATCCATTAGCGACAAAATAGATCCTAACAGCCTGAGAATGCACGTTCTCAATGAAATCACCAAAATGTTAGCACCAAAATTGGTCACTAACACCCTTGAATAGAATTATGTAGAGAGATTAATGAAGAAAGTAAATTAAAATAGAGAAGTAACACAATTGAATGCAAAAGGAACAACAAAAACGAGAACACCAGATTTATAGTGGTTCAGCGTAATTGCCTACGTCCACTTTGAATATAATCTTTATTACTTTTCCAATCACTTGAGTACAGATACAGTCCGTAAACAAACAAATTGAATGCAAGTTTGAACTGAAAAGAAGCGAGTATAGAAAATGGCAGAGTATCCCTGGAGTTCTCGAAAAAAGGTCCCCTCAACTGTGACCCCCTTCCCTCTATTTATAGACGAAGATAAGCTAGTTCCCCTGTGTAGGCCCATGACCAAGGTAGCTCGGCCCATAAGCGTTAATTCAAATTGGCCGACCCAGGCAATGCCGAACCACTTTGGCCAACCCACGTGTTGCCGACCCTCTATGGCCAAACTGGGGTCATCTCGTAGCCGACTCGAAGCAAGCTCTCAAGGGACCCAAAGCAACTTGTGATGTATCTCGAAGAAAAACAATGCTGATAACATCACCTTGTTGTAGACCCCAAGAACATGCTAACTCCCTTGCTGTGCACCAAACCAGGTATGCCGTCCCATATGTGCTAAATCATTATGACCGAACCACAAGCGCCGAACCAGGCCTGATCGAACTATCTTGGTCGACCCATTCACGACCTTTCTTCCTTGACCGAGCAGCATTTGCTGATCCACCTAGACCGAGCCACGTGTGACCCTCATCTTTGATTGAGCCATGTATCTCGACCCACTTTATCCTTCATACCATGACCGAATGACATACTCCTCCCTCCTTTGATCGAGCCATACATACCGACCCTCTTAAGCTTTTGCAGTATGACCTACCTCGATCGTGCCATGCATTTCCTTTCTTCTTAGACCGAGCCATGTACGGCCGAGCCACTTTGAGCGAGCGACCCACATCTGACCGACCCAACTCAACTCACTCTCCTTCGACCGACCCATCTTAGCAGACACAGCTAGGCCGACCCTATACGACCGAACCACTTCAACTCACCTACCTTGGCTCGAGTCTCATCTAGATCTAACAATAACCCCTGCAACTATCGCCTTGTAGCTGGGCCAAGCTGCCGAGTAACAACTTCCTATCGATAGAGTCGAAAGCTCCTACCTTTATTCTTTGTGACAACAAAGCTACATAAAGAAGAAAAGGCGCACTAACCCCTTTCGACGAAGACAGAGGCATTTGAACCCATTCGAAAGCATTGAAGAGGGGTGCATAAGTGTCAAAGGAGTCGGAAGATGTCTGAAGCCACCTTTCGACTAGGTCGAAAGCACTGGGTCGAAAGTTGCCGACCTGCATAAGACCCCAGGGGTCTTTTTTTGGGTATTCGAATTCATTCATTCCAAACTTGTATTTTCTTAATTTGGTAAAGTTGTAAGCCCTAAATTGTAAATCGAATTGGGGATAACTGTTTAGCACGGTCTTTAATGGATTAATAAAGGGAAGATTTCAATATTTCTGATTAAATAGTTGATTGAAGGCTTTTTACTGGATTTAACTGTATTTTTCAGGTAACGACCTCATCGAAAGGCACCTTCCGAGTGAGTCGAAACTCCCGCCTTTCAACTAATCCAAGTCCTTAACCACAAGCCTCCATTCATTAAACACTCACCTTTTAGCGAGTCAGAACCTTAACCCAAGCTGGTCTACCTTAAATTCCAGAACCAATCTTAAGTCACTAACTAACCTATCTTTCGACAAGGTCGAAACCCACCTAGCCAAACCTTTCCTTTGAATCCTTAAAGCCATCTTTTAGTATTCCACAACTGTTTCGAAAGGAAGGTTTCGAAGAGATAGTCAAACTACTTCAGTAGGCTCGATATACTAAAACAAAAGGAATTTGAGTGTTTCGACTGGGTCGAAAGGTCAATAAGGGAAAGTTTCACAAAAGAATCCTGTTCGAAAGATTGGAACAAAGGTACTACCTACATACTATCTTCCTCAACTTATCCAAGAGAGATTGTAAAGGACTAACCTTTTCCTTAAAATCAACTTTGGGGTGTTGACAAGTTTTCTTGTTAACAAATATGGTGAAAATAAAGGATTTTTGAAGTGTATAATCGATTTGAAGAAATTTGCTACTTTGAGATGATAAAGAAAAAATATTCTCATAATAAACAATATTGAGCTGATTTATACTTCAGAAGAAAATAATAAGTTTGAATTTATTATTTTTTATGAGAAATACGTGGTTAAATTTTGTTTAAAATTAACATATATGTATTTACATTCAAGGATGTGGTGCACTTACATAAGATGTTGAGAAGCATGAGAGTGCGGTTAAGTGAAAAGTTTCTTAAAAGGTTAAATAGTAGAAGACTGGTTGTATGAGATTGTCAGTGATAGAGGATGATAGTACTTGTCTATGTAAAGTTATTTAGAGTAGAACGGTGTACATAAGGTACTCTAGTCGTATGTTAGATTATAGGATTGCTCAAGCATATGGATTTAATATTATCTTTTAAGTATCTAGTATTGTATGATTTCAAGACATAAAGTAAATGTCTTGACTTGCATGTACTAAGGTACGAAGGCAATTTTAAGAAAGGCAAGATTTAACGATTTGGAATAAAATTGATTAAGAGGAAAGGTTAGTTCTTTTCAGTCATCTCTTGGATTGAAGAACCATCTTATTAAGTCAATTTTACAAAATAATGACCATTTGTGCATAACTTATTTTCTATGCTTGATACAAATGAAAAAGGTGAAAAATGCACAACCTACTATATGAGTTCATTATATTAATATTGTGCTCATCAAAATTAAGGCATCATCCGTTTGTGATGACTGTAATTAAATGGTGATGGGGTACGAGGTTCGTCTATGAATCCAAAATGTTGGTATACCTAGAGGGGAGACACCATCCGTTATTATTTTATCATCCCTATGGACTTAAAGAAGGGGTTTAGTGAGGTATGTAAAAGGTTACTAAGAGGATTTCCTACTGGCCAAGGATAAAGAGAAAGTGGCGGGGTATGTTGCAAGGTATTTGACAATAGAGATATGCTAGTAGTGTAGTTTATTTAAATTAAATTATACCTGGACATTTTACGACTAGGGATACCTTAGTGATATGCAAAGGAAAGGAAACCTCATATGATAGGTATGCATAGAGAGTATGTAGTAGGTGGCATGGTATAAGTGAAGGACTCATTATTGAAATATGTTATGTAGGAAAGCTAGCGCCATCAGTTGTTGGGCCTTTTCCGATTATATAGCGAGTTGGGAAGCCAACCCATTGAGTGGGTTTCATGAAAAGTTAGTGAGTATTCACACGTATTCTATTTTTCTATATGCAAATGTACGTTGATGGTTTAAAGGTTATTTTAAAGCCTAGTCAACTTGATGAGGTGAAGTTGGAGGCAGAGTCTTTGATACTCTATAGGCGTATTCTCATCTTAAAGCTTAATGCGGTATGACATAAGAATAAATAAATGAAATATGTCCAAGTGCGGTTAGGAAAAGGTTTGGATAGGAGTAGGAGGAAACTCAAGAAGAGATCCGAGTTTCCCATTATGAGCTCTCTTCTAATAACTTTCTCTTTTGGTTAGTTGTAGGTTTGTTTTTTCATTATATTGTTTTATATTTGCATGGTTGCTTTAGCTTGCTCAATGAACTATGCTTAGATGTATGGATGCTAGGATTGGTTGTATGCACGTACTTATCACATGTTATGGTTGTTATGGCTGATTGTTTGGGTTATACATGTTTAGTTTGTACGGTGTTGGCTTGTATGTATATACATTCCTACCTAGGATAGATACCTATAGTTAGGTATTCTAATTTATGCTAGATAATTTTGTACATGCTATTTATTATTTCTTTATGTATGCATTTATTGATTGTGTTTGTGGACGTAGTTGTTTATGTAACATCTTCCTTTTCAACCCTCGAATGTCGACAATAATACATCCATGGTATTCACATGTTGAGCACTCAAGTACCGAAAAGACAAACTGTTAGGGAAAAATAAAAATAAAAAGAACAAGAAAGAAGAGAAAAAACATCTAAATCTTACAACGGAATGATAACATAAAATATCAAAAAGACAGCACAAACTATCACTCTAAGATAATAACATTTCAGAGTTATAATCTCAAGTATTATCATCAGCCCGGACAGTTATAATAGCATGTCCTCACAAATGCTGATGTATACATAATAGTAGTGCAACAAAAATAAAATACTACTGTAGGTGAATGGAAGCATCCAGCTTGTCTGTTATAGGTCCAAAGAATATCAACGAAAACCTACATTTCTTCGACTGCCCCCAAAAAGCACTTGAGGAATTATGGGAAAGATAAAACCACAAGTCAAACATAATTCTGGTGTGAGAAACTTAAGAAACATCTATAGATATAACAGTCTCTTATAAGACCACTTGAATCATCGTAATAGTTTTTCCATCGAAAGAACCAAATCCATCTAATAGGTAAATAATACGATACAATAGATAATGTCTAGGATGTTGCATATAAATTAAAAAATAGCTATGATGCTTGCATCTCACAACATAACAATATTATAAGTACAACTAAGACTTCTAAGGTATGTTCGCATATGGATTCCATGGAGGTTCTTTGGTACATCAAGGTTAGCTTCCTTACAAGGGTTAGAAACTACCTTTTGAAACCATATATATCTCTAGATAAAATATAAAATAAAGGTAAACATAGATGGTCCACGCCTGAACGCATGGTACCGAATACCAACAACTCCTGCTAGCAACAACCAAAAGCATCTGTAGATATATGGAGTTGATATACACTTTGGGTTAGTTGAACCCCCTGGCTATGCACCTACTCTGTTTTCTGCCATTTCCAATGGTGAAGTCATGTTCAATATCTCTCACACGAGTCTTCATCACTCGAATAGATCACGAATCTCTCCATGGATTATGGCACAAGTCATCCAACGAATGTTGATGCTATCCTCTCTCTTGAAATCATCCTTAAGATAGACAGTACCATATGATAACATTGTTCCAAATTTTAACGCTGACATCTCCCTTGGACTTAACCTTAGGAAAGACAGTGCAATTGTATAACATTTTTCTCCACAGTTGCTTCCAAAACATAGAACTCGTATCTTAGTTTTGAAGTGGTTTTTAGTAAGTAATACCTAAGTATACTTATCCAATCTCGGTCTCTTCAAAATAAATCAGTGAATTTCTGGTTAACTCAATTCCGGTTCTTTTTAGTAGTATGCAAACAATATAAAGGAGTCCTCCTCAGGGGATCTCGAATACATGTTCTTAAAGCAAGAGACAATTCATATGAATAAGTCCTTCCCGAGGGATCTTAAGCCGTATCAATAGGTGATGCTTACATATACTTCCCAAGTCAATTTGGTCAAGTTCAATAGTTGACTAGTCAATTATCTAGAACAAAATGAAAATGATTGTATATGGAAATCAAGTCTCATAAACTTATCACATTTTCAACCTTTTCAACTTACGCTATCCCTCGATCAAGTGAGAAGCCGGTAGGTTAGAGCATTGTTTGCTTCTAATCCTTATTCGAACATCATTCTTAGCCGTCACGGATAGAACAAATCTACTTGTCGGCTTTTAGTGCTAAATATAGGATTAAATACTTCCTACATACAAGTAAAGACACAAAGCACGATTAAGTCACATAAACGACTTCTTATCCCCTTTTTATTTAATTAATTATTTTATTAATTATAACTTCTTTTATCAAATAATTACTCCCTTTAGAAGCAAGTGAACGATATATAAAAGTCCTCCCTAGGGATAGTTTTAAAAGGAAGAGACGTTTTATACGAATAAGTCCTTCCCAGGGGATCTCAAACCTTATAAATCTATAATGCTTCTATTCACTTCCTTTTCTTTCTACTCGTGTGTGTGTATTTAAAATACCTTTATAAAAAATATATACAAGTATATACTATTTCACTATGCATTTCTACTCTTTACATTCCTAAAAATGTGTTCATATTCTTATCTATAAGAATATTCACAAATTTCCAAAGAAGATTTCAAAATTTAATCAAACTGTATATATATAATACCTTTATAAAATATATATATGTATCTACTATTTCACTATTCATTTCTACTCTTTACATTCCTAAAAATGTATTCATATTCTTATCCTAAAAGTATAAGAATATTCACAAATCTCCTAAGAAGATTTCAAAATTTTGAAATATAATCAAAGAGGTTAAAAACCAATATTACTTAACCATTGTTTACTATAAACCCAAACCCATTTTACACTTAGCATTACCTTTAAACATGCTTTTTAAAGATCTACTTATATTCCTAAGTATATTTAACAAGTTAACATATTTTTAATTAACTTCTCAAAACCAATCATTAAAACTAAGTGTTATAACCCAAAATTACTTACCCTTTTATAAAATACTTAACTTACTTTTGCAAACTTATATATAAATACTTTTAAAATACTTATAAATACATTTTAAATATCTAAATAAAATATTACTTAAAAATAACTAATCTAGAATTTAACAAATGTAGTAGAAAAACATGTTTTGTACATAAAAACCCTTTACTTTAAAAATTCATAAATAATTATTAAAAATAATTTTAAACTTCAAACCACTTTTAAAATAATCTTAAAAATATTATTAAAGATCCCTTAAAAAAAACTAGAAAAATACTTAATTTAAATATCATTTTAAACACATTAAAAATCACAAAATGTGTTAAAAAACGACACTACAACGCCAATGTTATAAAAGGTCTAGAAACGCCGTCGTAAGTCCAAAAAGTGCTGCCATATGTGTTGTTAAAAATTCTGGATAGAGAACACTTGAAAAATGTATTAAAGTTTGACCAGTTTTCTCCATTTAAACAAGGTTTTAAGATTTGATTTTTTACAGTAAGTACTGTACTTATAGTACTTAATAACTATGTAAAGAAACCTCTAAGGATGCTTTACAGAATCCTATAAAAATCACCGAACACAAGCATTTCAAAGTGCATCTATAGTGAATATTTCGCTTACGAACTTTTGTAAATTTATTCTCTCATATAATCTTACAAACTAATTAGTTGCTACTATACACTATCATAAGTGTAGAATACAACCAAATTATGTTCATAATATGTTCACATATAACCATTTTACACAAGTTAGGCATAAGAGATTTGTAAAGTGCACTTACAGCGACCTTTCTCGCTTCAAATACACTTCAACTTCACACACAACCAAATCAAATTGTGAACACAAAGTCAAGGCCATGATACATGTTATAGAGGGTAAAGAAGTGAATATACATCATATACAATTGTCATTTTCTTTCAAAAGCAAGAGGGTTATAACTTTAATTAGTTAATGATTTTATATTTTCATATAACATATATATACACATTATTAACTTTTCAGTGCCGAGCAAATTCACCCAATACCAAGCTAACACAAGCACAAGCCACCTAGAACACATGAATAACTTCCCACCATCTCCAAACATCCAAAGTTTCCACCTTTTGCCTCTCTTTTGCTCCTGGCCACCTCCCTCCTCCACTTAATGCTCACAACCTCCCTAAGGTCCTCCATTTTTTCAACTTCCTTCAACTTTGAGTTTCTTTTCCATGTCCCTTGGATGTTCTAAGACCTTTGCCAAAGTTTGGAAGAGATTGGAGTTTATTTTCTATCGATTTGAGAAAGTTAGAGAAGAGAAAGAGCATGAAGACTAAGGCTTTTTGTTCATTATTTTGCAAACGCTTTTGTGAAGTTAATGAAGTGATTATATAAGCTTTAACAAGAGGTCATGACCATCTCTTAAACCTTCTTGGCCAGCTAAGAGCCCATCCTCCCTAGGCGTTCACCTTTACACATCATGACTTCACCCTTAAAGCTTCCTAAAATACCCCTCTCCATAAATATCTTCTATTACATCATTGCTTACATCATCAACTTATTTAGTTAGCCATAAACTATGAAATTAATTTTAGTTTCTAATTAATTACACATTAATATATTAGACAAGAATAACAATTTCGAACAACTTCTATCGAGTAAAAAGCCTTTTATTTCTTCAAACTATTTATTTCTGCAAACATTTTTCAAAAAATGTTTACCATCATTAGTTATTAGCTAAAAGGGATTAACAAGGTTATAAAATCCATTTAATCATATTACATCCAAGATTCAAATATTTAAATAATTATGATATTTAAATATGAAGTGTTTGAAATTCCGGATCGTTACAGTTTACTTGTAGTTTGATATGGATGTTTCTTATGGATGCATGGATGAGAATATATATATATATATTCCTACATCTACATATATATATATTCCTACATCTATATATATATGCATATATTAGGATGTTGGCATATGTAACGACCCGCAAATTTATCAATTTGATAAATTATATTTATTTTTAAATATTCAAATATAAGATTTTTAAAACATAGATTATGATTTTTTTGAAAAATTATGATGGTAATCTTATTTTGAATAAGTATTTACAAAAATATAAACTTTGAAAGAATATTGATAAAATGGTCAATAAACAGCTCTATAATTATCAGAAGTCACGCATGGAGCATAATACATACGCTTATTTATCCAATTAAACAAGAATATGAAATAAAATTTATTTATTTTATTTTTGAAAATAAAATGTCTTTATGACATCATTAATGATATCACTATTTTTGAATAATTGATTTATGAATTTAAATTGAGATCAAATGATTTAGTAATTATTATAATTATTCAAATAATTGTTTATCAATGATAATAATTCATTTTAATTAGTTATGAAGTGATAAAAAATCATTTATAATAGTTTTATAAAGATATATAATTGACTTTAAATTATAAGTAAAATTGATATCGCTTTATCGATATAATAGCACTTTCTATAAACAATTGTTTAATATTGATTTATATGGTTTTATAATTCAAACGGGATCATTTTTAATTAGTTAAAATGATAAGAAATTAGTTTTAAAATTTTGTTTACATTTATATGTAATTTAATTTATAAGGGAAAATATGACTGGGAATCAGAATCAGAATTCGTAACTATTTAACGTAAAGAAGTTATGCAACATTTATATAACTTGTACACACACATGACATGCACATACATACAATTACATATGCATATACATATACATAACAAATAGCATATATATATATATATATATATATATTTACCATTTACATTTGAATTTACATATAGTAAAAGTTATAAATATTTAAGATATTTTGACACTTAAAAAGCAAATTAACCATCACTCGCCTCACTTTACACACCATCATCACTTGCATATGGAGGATGATAAGGATAAGGAGGAGCTATGCGCCTGGATGGGAAAGGAGGGGTGTGAGCGAGGGGTAAAAAGATAATTCTACCTTAAGATATTTTGTTCCAAAATGTTTCTATAAATACCCATCCATTATTTTATAATTTTAACACCATTCTTCATCTTCTTCTTCCTATTTCTCAAGCTATTTTAATAGCTTCTCTACTTAGAAAATTTATGAAGAAAAATTAGCAAAAAGAAAATAAATTTATATAAGTATATATACATTAACAATCCACTTCAAAATCAAGAGCAATCCACTCCTCTCCTCCTTGCAATCCCACGGTCACCACCTCCATCACCCTTGGCCCAGCCCACCTTTACTTGCAAGCATAGGCCGAGCCTTCCCAAAATTCCAAGGCTTGATTCCATTAGCTCTAGTTCGATCGTGGCGAAGCTATAGTCCATTTTCATAAGTTTAGTAGCCAATGAAGGTGAGAAACTCTACATATACATATACATACGTACATACATACATACATACATATTATATATTGGATGATATAATACGTTTTTCTATGCTTGTTTAAGATGGTTGTTTATTATGTTTGAATATGATAATATAGATATTTGATTATAGAAATAGTTCACGTTAAATACACGTTGAATTTCACAAAGGAAACAATTTTCTTTTAATAAATGAAATGGTGTATGTAACATTGATAAACTTCTTTAAAATGGTTTAAAATGTTTTATAAACATTTAAAAGTGTTTCGAAAAAGTTTGGAAAAGAATATGAAAATTAAGTTAATATAGACGCGTCACATAACGACAATTCACATTTTCATGCCGTAAAAGTTTAAATCCATCTGTAGGATGGGATTAGAGTCGGAATTCTTTGGAATAAGAATTTAACAAACTCTTATAATCATAGTTTTAAAACAAAATGATCAAGATTTCATTTAGTAAATTTTGAAGTATGAGCAAGACAAGTTTACAAAATAGTTGTGGTTTGGCAGTTCGGAAACCAAAAAGGAAAATTCTTTAAAATGGATATTTTTAATTCTTTAAAAATATGAAATAAATTCCATGAATATTATAAAATGTTTTAAAAGGTATTTGAGTTATGAAAATGTGCTTATAGATGATAGAAAAGTTGTTTTGATCAAAGAAGCTTTAAAAGCACTATTTGCAGCACTTTTCGCCGCAGTTTTAGTAACTTTTGTAAATCACAGTTATAACTTAATTATTCTTTCCCGAACCTTTTATAAATGTTTTCAAATAAATAAATAAGTGTTTTAAAGATGATTTGAAGGTTTCATAATTATTTTAAAAGAGTTTAAATAAATGATTAGTAGAAAAGCTATTATAAATAAGTGATTTAATCTTGGCTCTAAAAGCATATAAGTAGACTGGATTTTTGTATTCGTGACATTAAAATGTGTGGTGCTTAAACTAAGGAGTTGTTCAGGAGCAACCAGTGCCCTGGCTCACCTGGCCTCTTTCTTGGGTGAGGAATAGATAAGGTCGAAATGTTGGAAATGAGATAGGTATAAAAGATTCAAATTTACAAATTTAATTTCATACAACTTGGATTGTATAGAAATAATCTTATTATACTTGTTATTAAATTTCGAGGAGAGAACCCATAATATCCATGTAAATTTAAAAGCTGGTTTCACCATTATTCACGAATAGTAAAGGTTGAATACGGAAATTAACATTGAGTAAAATTGGTATAATTTCTTTAGATTCTTTTTTTACTCAATATTAACTGGTTTTGAATTTACCATCTTAAGATAACATAGTTTCAACTCAATTAAGAGTTATGATTTGAAAATCAGAAATCTTTGTTAAAATTTATATAAATTGGAAATTTTTTCCTAAGTAAAAGGTAAAATGATTTGAAAATTATTCTAAGATTAAAAAGGTTTAATTAACTAGAGAATTTGATAAATAAGGCTTAATGATTCCATATACTCTTGAGAAGATAAATGGAATAGTTGAAAAGAATATATCTCTGAAAGATAATTAAATGAATGGAAAGATTATTTAATTGGATAATGTTTGATAATCACCCATATACTTAACATCTTTTTATCGATGATTAGTTTGGAGAAACCGAAGTCGGATTTGGGTGATTCCCATCCGAAAACCACTTCGAACTAATGTATACATTTGGAAGTGATGACATGTTGAAGACAATGATTTTGAAGACGGAGATCTTCATGATAAAGGGCTGCTTGCCACTAGCCCCACAATTTCATATTATATATATCGTGGATCTATTATGAAAATGTTAGATGCAAGGACTACTCGCTACTAATTCTAGGGGTGATTCCCAACAGGATGTAGTAGGAGAATGCCATCGGTTTGTCCTATTTGTGGACAGCTCGTATGGAAGAATGTCTGACATTGCATTTCTAAAATACACGTACATTGATCTCTACAAATGTACATTTGTTTGGTGGTGTAGGAGGTAACCTCTCTTACACTTAACACCCTTCTTTGAGATGTACAAGCTCAGAGGTTGTACATTTGTGGAAATCAATAGTGTGTGATGGAAATGGCAATGTGGCATTCTAAGTAAGATTTGATGAATCTATGACCTTATGCCTTGCACCCGGAAATGACAAAACATGGTAGGTGCGGCAAGGCTATATGGGTCGCACCCATTAGGATGTGGTCATCACCTTTCTAGATTACCCTCTATATGTTGGGTACGATGCTTATGCTTTAGGATCCTGGTAAAGGTTGGGAACGACTGGGGTGATGTCATATTCAGTACTATCTATGGTAAAGGTAGGCTGGTCTTGTGTTGGTAGAGGACCATCTGTTGGTGCATCAGTGCATTTTTCTAGAGATGTACTATCGAAAAGTAGTCCTTTGCCTTGTCATTGTATGGAATCCATTCTCCAATACGAGCCTTATGGTTTTAGTTGTAAACCTATTATGTTGTTGAATTTAACAAATGTAACAATTCCAGCTATGATTATAATATGTTATTTGAAAGGATTTTCAAAGAATGTCATTAAAGATAATATCCCTGATTTTGCGTAACAAATGTTTCAGTTATCATAAGTAAAAACCCATTCTGTATTTGTGTGTGGCATGGTCTTATGGGATACCCTTTGTTTTCCAATGCTCGTATTTTTGAGTTTCTCACACCTGTCCTATGACCGACTCGGAGTTTATTTTATTTTCCCTTAAACTTTGGGTGCCCTATTTTTTCTCGGCAGTCAAGTAGTCAGGTTTAACTTGAAGCATTGTGATGGAGCTTGAAGTCTGGAGCTGAAGATGTTCCTGTAGATAATTCTCCATTTCCATTTCTACTGCATTAGTTTACTGATTGTATTCACATTTCTAAGGACAAAGATTTATAAATGCCCAGGCTGATTTATAAGATAGAATCTGATATATGTATTTAAAATTTCCACTATAAAGATCATATATATATATATATTAATATATGTTATTCCATTCATATAAGATTATGTTCTGTCTTTATTTTCTTTTTATTCTTTACTATCCGTTCTTTTGGCACTTGGTTTTGCGGCACGTGAATACTGATGATGTATTAGTGTCGATTTTTTAGGGTCGAAAGGGTGGGTCGTCACATTTGGTATCAAAGATTAGGTTGAGCGAACACCTGAGCCTGATAGGGGTAAAGTCTTATCAGGAATAGGGTTAGTAATGCCCTAGGATGAGTAACTCATTATAAATAGGGTTAGTAACATCTTAGAATGATTTTTAAGTGTATTATATAAGAGCGAGTATTTTTTAATGATATATAAAAATGATTTGTTTGGAAAATATGGTAAATGAAATAATTTTACCTAAGGTCATATTTTAAATATAAAGGATATATTTTGGAAAATATAGTTAGTTATGATATTAAAGTCATAAATTGAATAATTGTTTTAAAAACAAGTTAGTTAAATCAAGAATAAACATCTTGTGATTATAATTTCATAGTTACTATAAGATGTTTAATAATGGTATCGAGAGGATTAAGAATAGGGAGGAAAACCTAAGATTTGGATAATGAGAACATTTATCTAAAAGTTTTTTTAGAAAGGATTTTGAAAGTCGATGATAATAATGTTTGAAAAACATTTTAGCAAAAAAAATATTTCAAAGTATTTTTGGAAAGAGATAAAACATTTTGATAAAGATCTCGATTTTCTTCCTAAGTATTGATCAAACCTTGGTTTGAAAATCAGTATATTGGTTAAGTTAGGATAAATACTTAGTGTCTACTTCTAAGTATTTGTGTTTATATTTGAAGAATCCATACGGAGGGAAGTATTCAAAAGGAGAAACCTCAAGAGCAAATTGGGGGTGAGAAAGATGATCTAATCATTCTTTCAAGTGATGAGGAAGAACCTATAGAAAAAGAATATGATCTATATGCTCATTGTAACAACCCAAATCCCAGTGGGTCCAGATTTTTCGCAAAAATGCTAAAATCCAAGCCCACTGAAGCCCAAGTTGGCTATCTAATATCCTGCAAATTGGCAAGGATAAATATATCAGAGCTCAAATAAGTATCTTACAGCGGAACTAACTAAAATATAATAGTAAGTAAATACTCACCAAGATAATAACACTTTCTAAACAAGTGTCATAAGGCTAGAAAATCTGTAACATCCCGCTTTCGGAGGCTCAAAACTAACTGCTACGTATGCTACAGTCATTAGGTGTTATTTCTAAGTGACCGAAATCGGAATCTTGAAACTATTGGCAACACAGAAACATAAGAATTTGAAAAATTTTAAACTTCAACAAAACAGAATTTCTCATTTCTTATGAATTTCAATTTAAGATTTAATTACATAATCCCAGACGTTAACCACGTTTTGATCACTAATACATGTACAAAATACGATAAGAGCGACATATGACGATGTCCCCTTATGATGATCAGAGAACTAATAATATGAACTTTACAGTTCTTAGTACATCACAGCGAAATACACAAAGTAGCTCCTATATAGCTAATACTGCCTCCTACACGTCTCCGGAAGCTTATTCGTCCAAAAACCTGAAAGTCTCCCACTCTCAGACTACTCAAATTAATTTTGAGTACCCGAGAGTTTATGGAGAAACACAAACTTCGAGTCAGATAATAAGTCGGGTATGAATAATCCCCTATCATCTATTATCATAAATAGATAGCTAGTGAGACCACGCCGCTTAGCGGAACGGGTTTTCCCCTTACTAGTATCCAAAACAAACTTGCAAATCATTTACTATGCCCCTGCACCCAAAATGATTAGTCTTAACATAATATGAAACAAAGCCATAAATCATATGTATTGGATATCCCATCCACACATTTATTAGATATCCCATCTAAAAGCAATTTATTATATTTCCCATCTAAAAATAAATTTATTAGAGTTCCCCTCTAAATTCTTTAAAATGACTATCCGCCATAATTTAATAGGACTGCTCATCCCAAATCCCTTTTAAAATAAATGCAGATTATCCATCGTACATTGTTTTATAAAAGATGGTGTGGGCTATACACCACACACTCCATAGTTTTTCTAGGATGACTATGAACCCTTAGGTGCCAAATCCAAAGGCTAATCACCTATGGCAAAACATTCTTTACTTTAGAAATTTGATGTGGGCTAGCCACCGCACATTCCATGGTTTTCCTAGGTTAACCAAGAACCCATCACTTGGCTAATTAAAATATCATGATCCCCATGATTATTTATAAAATTTCATGATCCCCATGATTAATTATTTTCCCCAGGTATACCACCTGTTTAACCTATTCCCATTGGTAGCCCCAATTAGGTTAAATTAAATAAAAACACATTGATAGCCCCAATGTATATTTTCGAAAGCATATTTCTGTTTGAACCCCCAAACTATGTAACGAAAACATTAAACCCACCCAGGTGTCCCCAAGGTTTTATAACATTCAATATAAATAAGGATCCCCCTTGTATATTCAAAAAAGAATAAGTATTTTATGCTATAACCCTTCGAAGTAGCCCCTTCGCAGTAGCAAAACTTTACTCAAGAAAAATGGCTAAAAATAGCCCTTTAAAACCCTTCGAATGAAGTCCCATTCGAAAGCAAATAAACATCCAAAGTTAGCCCCTTCGGAAACCTTTCTTTAGAAAGCATCAATAAATCATACCTTTCGCAATCATTGAAGATAACCCCTTCAAAACCTTTCGCAAACATTGAAGATAACCCATTCAAAACCTTTCGAAATCAAAACCTTTCGCAATCGTTGAAGATAACCCCTTCAAAACCCTCCAAAATCAAACCTTTCGGAATCAAATCTTCTGAAATCAAAACCTTTTGAAATCAAAACCTTTTGAAATTAATCAAAAACAATGAAGTGTTGGAACCAACCCTTCGAAAGTATACTTCCGACCTTGTCGGAAGGTTAACCCTTCGGCTTGCCGAAAGGTATTAAAACACCTTTTCAGAAAACATTTTAAAATAGTACTCTTGAAGGTTTAAGCTTTTGAAGGTCCCCTTCGAAACCCCTTCTTGAATATATATAAAAAATTTAATATCTTATAAAATGTTAGAGTCGAAGGAACCCCCTTCAACTTATTCGAAAGCAATTATATTTCTATCTGAAAGCAAAGGAAGCAGCCTCCCCATCCTTTCGCCCCTCTTTCTTTCGGCCCCATGCCTAACTTTCGACTTTGGCGGAGGGTAACTGTTTACCTTCCGTCTTAGGCGAAAGGTACCTTTCGACTTCATCGAAAGGGTAAAAGTGGGCTTGTTGGAGTCGAAGGCAGAACTGGGCCTACTAAAGTGATGTTTTTATCTTGCTTGTCTAATTTTGATTGGCTGAGGAACCTCCTTCTGTACTTCCAAATAGTAAAAATTGTACAAAAGTCAACATTTTTCTTAAAACACTGTACTTCTTATACTTAAAAATCCTCAAAAATTACCTTAGTAAATCACTAAGGAAAAATCCTCAAAAATCACCAAAAATTTGACAAATCATATACTTAAACATATTAAAATTTCAAAGCATATGAAGATCAAAACAGCTCGGAATTTAGCCAAAACCGAATGAAAACGTGTTAATTAGCCCATTAACATTTAAAAAACCTGTGTCTTATCCAAATAAAGGTTTAAATGGTTATATCCTAACGCAAGTCACAAACATGAATCGGGTATAAACCATAACCGATCCATACATAGAAAAACGAGATATAAACATGATTATTCACCTTGATTAGTTGATTGGAGAATGAGATTATTTCCTAGCTTTAATTCCTTAGCTTAATCTTCAATTTAAACTCTTCCTGGAGCTTTTTAATGGCCGGCCAAAATATATGGAAGTTAAGAATGAAAAAGTGGAAGTTTATTAAGGTGGAGGAAGAGATATATACAAAGAAATGTAGCCCCATTTCCAAGTTTACCCCTTAGGAAATTCCTCCTCCTAAATTTAGTTAAGTCTTATTTTAGTTTATTCATTTAGACATGGCCATAGGATTTATTAATCTCATCTCCCTAATTATTCATATTATTATATTTAATTTATCCAATTAAATATCCCGAATAATGTTAATTAAAATTCAGGGGCATTATAGAATCTATACCATCTACCTTACCTGTGGGATGATATGAGGAGGGGGTCAGAACTAAAGTTCTGGTGAATGGACAAATTATACACTTCTAAGCATAATTCTACATATACCGTTCTATTTCCATTTTATGTTATATTAGGTTTATAATACTCTCGCCTTTGTGTGTGAATCGTACCCATCTACTCCCTAGTAGATTAAGACCTAATAACCAATATATATGTAGCTACATGCCCAAAGACGCATCGGTCCTAGGTACTACCCATAGTACCTTCCGTATCCTCCTCGAAAAGTACTCCATCGTCTCGCTACTAGAGCGTACTGTAACTAGATCTGTAATGGACAGCTTCGTGAGGCCTACAATATAGATGTTCCATCGTCTAACGTGAAACTGCATCCACACTAGCTTATACTAGTGCTCGGACATCCACAATGTACCACCCAGTGCGTACATTGAGGACTACACGTAATCGTTCTGTCTACTCCCTGAGCTCCGCCAACAAGGTCTACCTTGTACGGAACTCAGTTGGGGATTTTCTATATCTGTAAAGGTCCGCTTCATTAGGCCTACAATACATATATTCTACTTGGTCTATCTCTTTTCTCATCGTGGCTATGGACCCACGTAGCCCCCTCTCAACTAATCGAAAGACCTTTCAAGAGCTAAGTGGCTATGCCCTATTGCAAACAATCTAAACATCCAATTGGATGTGCCCCTCATCCAATGTCTCGATAGTGAAAGAATCATTGGCCTGTTGGTTTAACTCTAGTCTTTCCCAAAATCGCTCTGACTGATGATGGCTGATCTCTACATGCCACTATCCTTTTGCGTCCTGCCCACTATAACTACTCACAAACTAGAGTACGGTGTCATACGAATATCCTACTCCATCATCAACCTTTTGACTGCCTACAAAGGTCTGCTTCGTTAGGCCTGCAATGCAAAAGCAGTTAAGGCATACTCTCTTGATGGAACACCTACAGACCTGCCTCCGGGGGTGCAGCTTCGTTAGGCCTACCCGAGAGGGCCATCCTAGAGTATCCTCACGTCCCGTTGAAGTCTCGTACCTCCTTCTAGCCCAAAATAACTAAGTTGGACGTGCTCTTTCTATACTAAAAATCTACGATGAACTGCTTCGTTAGGCTCTTTATCCAGATTCTCTTTCGGGCTGCTCCAAACGCACCTTACCATTTTATTAGACCCTACGTCTAATCTTTTACTATGCATTTAGTTTACTTTTCTTATTATATTGGCTACTTATTTACCCTAATCAGCATGCCCAGCCCCACCCATGTGTGAGACCATCAGTCCTAGACCTGAAAGGGAATGCTGTCGGTACGGGCCACTGCTATTATTCTTTCTTATTAACTTAATCCAAGATCTAAGTTTGATAAAATAAGCCTCTTCTATTTCTTTCTTTTAATTATACTTGCAATTGTCACTTTTATATTCTTTTCTTTCTTTTATAACCTACATGTTATAAATGTAATTGCAAGTGTCTCTTTTCTATTATAGTCTGTCTTCTTTTATTATGATACTAAATTCTCTTTAGTTCTCTTATATTATATATGACAGTCTTAGCTTGGGACTACGTCTACCTGTCACAAATTACTTATCATAATAAATGCTTTACTTTTTACTCTACTATCTGTGCAATAAATGCAGATCTAGTCACATTTTCTGTTTATTATTTCAAGTCTTGTCAAATAATTAGCTTGATTTTTTCTTCTTCTTTAATTTCTTTAATACTTCGCATTTTCTCTTTTATTCTGGGAAGTAGTTCTTTCTATTTGGTTGGTTACAAAAACTATGCTAAAAATCCATTTCCATATTTTAATATTAAATAATGCTATAAACAATAACTCGTAATTGCAAGATTTTTCTTTTATTGTTTCTTTAATTGTTGGGTAACACAAAATACAGTAATGTCTCTATTTTACACTAATTCCACTTTTCTTGCTTTTATTCTTGCAATTATGTTTATCATTATTCTTACAATATTAAACTATGGAGATGCATTACCTTTTCTAAACCAACCAACTAATCAATCACTAACTTCCAAATCAAGTTATTAAATTTTCCCCCTTTTAATTCATTTCTCCCGTTTTAACTTAATTTACAGTTAATCTATCACTTTTAGGCTTATGCCTTTCTTTACAACTTTTAAGCCTAATATTACTTATATTTAATTGTATTCCTTTCTTTTTCCATATAAATAACATTTAAATATAAGTACACTTCTCTTATAAAATTTACAATATCAACATAACTAACTAGTTTAACTAATTAACTGAAATTAGTTCAAATGCTGGGTTAAAATATTTAACGGGAATCTAACGATAATATATATCATAAACATAAAAGATATATAATTTAAATCCACTCACCTGTCGTCCTTAGCTTTACTCCATGGCCTTCCTAGATCCCCTTCTAAGGCATCTAATATTTTTATTAAAAAGATATTCTCCCTAGAAATATTTTCTATTTAGGGTTCAGCCTTAGGCAATAAACCCAATTGGGAGAAAATCTGATTGTGAGAAAATAGCTAGGCCCAGGGTTCTATTTATAGCGGAGTTTAGGAATCTCATACCATCGAATATTTGGATTGAATTTGGTGCAACCACGTGACAGGCTCGCTGCGCATCGTTGGATCCAGAAAACAACGCTCATGATCGCATGAAAATCAAATTTTAAGACTTCGGCACGTCCCTGGACGATTTCTCGTCCAGGGCAAAACGTGGGTCGACCTATAGGTCGATTTGTGTGTTTTGCGGGTCGACCTATAGGTCGACCCTTATGCTTTACTGGTCGACCGGTAAGGTCTTGCTCTTTTTTCCGTTTAATTCTGATTTCTTATTCTCTTGTAACTTCTTCATATTAACTCAGATTTCGACAAGTTATATATGAAAATTGATCAGAAAATCGCCACGAACACAATGGTATAAGTTTCAAGGCCATACTCTGACAATTCCAAAAATGCTTATTTTTACTGTTCATCATTATTTGATTATTTAATTATCTAAAAATGCGGGGTGTTACACTCATAAAGACGAAGATGGTTACCCGATAGTGGGAATGCTTATACCCCCACTAACTCCAGATCTGGTCATAATGTCTAGTGACGTAGAGCCTGCTCTAGCGTCAGAAGGAAGGTGGATCGTTGACCGCACCAGTTCAGAATTCGAACCTAAAGAAGAACCCATAGAGGAAGAGTCTGAACTAGAAGAGAACCCAAATGATATAATATCAAATGAATCGAACCACTGTAGTAGGGACAACAATATCATATGAGAGATGAATGGGGATCATGTTATTTGGCGTGAGGAGACATCAAGTCCATACATTCATTAGGATAATATGGAAGATAATGAAGAGATAGCTAAGGAAGAAGCTACAGGGGAATTCAAAAATCCTGGGGAGATGGGAGTGCAAGGACTGGAGGAATTAGAGGAAGGGGAAAGTTACAGGGAGTACCTGTCGAACTTGGACATGTTCCATGGAATCCACCTTGGCTACCATATGTGGAGGATGAGATATGGCAAAATGAAGATGGAAATGAAGCCAACGACAAATAAGAAAGTGAGGTTGAGGATGTTGGGGATGTTTCATTGGAGTTTGGATATTGGAGTGCACCATCGGCAATGGATTCAGAGTGATGATTGAGATGTGAACAAAGATTTGTGACTATCTATCTTGAATTAAGTATTAAGTAGTAGCCTATTTGTATGGCTAGTGATAAGGTGGCGTTGTGGTTAGTCATGTATTTTTACTTCTATTATGTACCCAAGTAAGATTAGGATGACTTAAGGATGATCCAAGTATGGTAGGAATGATGGATGTAAGATATGAAGTGGTATAATATAACTGTGAGCATTCGTTTTGACCTCGTTCATTTGTGATTACACAAATCACTCAAGTACATTAATAAGAATTCTTGATAAAGGAAACAATTAATAAGAATTCTTGATAAAGGAAAAATAAAAATAAATGGAGAATTTTATTTCTAAGATAAAAAGCTATGTTATGATCGATGCAAGTTTTGACCTTCAATGTGCAGCCGAGCTCGTATCGATATGATTCGTATTGCTCCATTTCGTATCCATGTTGGCACGTGCCGATCAGATGTCGTGACACTATATTTCAGGATCGATCCACTTTTCATGCCGAGTGACCGAGTCTTCCTTTGTCTTGACTTTCCCTTATTCGTATCCATCGGTTGCCAAGCCCTTCGTATCGATGCCCATCTTGTTCGGTATCGGTGCCGAAACCTTCTACTCGTATCGATGCCTGACTATGCTCTTCATATCGATCCGTCCTTTGTCTCTTTGCATCCATCCTTTTGCACCCATCTACGTATCGATCCCGAGTGTGTCCTTCGCATCGATCCAGTGTCATGTTCTTCGTATCGGTCCATGTCTACTACCTCCTTTGTATCGATCAATAGATGATCGATACAAAATGTCCATCCGAGTGATTGAAACCGCTGCTCCACTCTTCGTATCGATCCCAACCTTGATCGATACAAAGCATGCTGCCTTCCTTTTGCCGCACCCAACCAAATCGATGCACATTGCATCGATATGAAAACCATCGATTCCACGCACCCATTTGCTCCTCATATTGATCCGAGTTCCATTTCCTCGTATCGATCTCTATTTATACGAACTTCATCCATCTTAATCGATATGAAGGGATTGATACGAACCAGTTTCCATGAACTTTGATCCATCCATAACTTGAGCATACAAAATCTGTTTGACTCGAAATTTGAAATGTAGCTTCTCCAAGCCTTGTTCATAATTCCCAATCGATCCTTCCTTGATTGAAGCCTGGTTAAAAAATTTACGGTATCGATCATAGCCTCGTTTCCAATCGATCTCCAATCCTAGTATCCATCCCTTTTTAGCCAATTTCTTAATATCTTGGCTTTGTCCAAAAGGCGGGGTAACATTTGCCCCCCAAAACATGCCTTGTGGTAAGAAGGAGTGTTTTGAATAGCTCCGAATCCAACATCCAAATTCCATATTCTATTTATAGCCATAATCCAATCTATTACCAAGCCATCCTATCAAGTGTCGTAACCGTATCCTTATCCGAATCCGCGACTGCTCCAAGCCAATATCTGATTCCGAATCCAGTAACCAAATCCTTATCCAATGTCATATCAATCCGAATCTGACAACCGAGTTCCAGTCCATCCATATCCAATAACCAAATCCATGACCTCTTCGGGTCGATATCCAAATCTGAGACCGCTCCGCGCCCTTATCTAAATCCAGGACCGCTCTGGGTCCACAGCCAATCCTTGGCCATTCAAAGCCGAAATCCAAATCCATGATATCTCTGGGTCTAAATTCAAATCTATAGACCTCGCCGGGTCGTTTTATCCAAGTCCGGGACCTCGCCGGGTCCAAATCCAAAGTCATAACCTCTCCGGGTCATTTTTTCCTACTCTGGCCTCGACTCTCCGGTCCAGGACTTATATTCTCCGGCCTCGACTCTCTGGTCGAGGACTTTCGTATTCTTCGGCCTCGACTCTCCGGTCGAGGACTTTTGAATTCTCCAACATCGACTCTTCGGTCGAGGACTTTCTTATTTTCCGGCCTCGACTCTCCGGTCGAGGACTTTGGAATTCTCCGGCCTTGACTCTCCAGTCGAGGACTTTTGTATTGCGTTTGAGTCCATTCCATCGCTCTCCGGCAAAGGGAGTCGTAGCTTACGATTACTGCCCCGACTCTCCGGTCGAGACCGTAATCGCGTGACCTGTATTATTTATTACATTTATCCAAATTCAATCGACATAAAGCCCAATTAAGAAAATAAAAGTCCGTACAACCAAGAAAACCAAGTGTACACTGTACCAAGAAATAGACTAGAGTCCACAGAAAATAAAAAGAAAACAAGATTTCATAAACCCGAGCATCATAGTTTATCATCATCTCAGAGCATGCCTAGGGACCATCCTCGATCCCGTACATGTGTAAGTGACTTAGCCGCATTACTTTGAGGTTTATTACTTATTCAAAGCCATGAATTCATTCAGTTGATAACAAGCTGATGACGTTGCCTAGATCTAGTGCCATCTTCGCTTGAAGTGGGCGGTGGCCTTTCCTGTCCCACTGCCACAGCTCGATTCCTTATGTACTATTGAAAATGACCATTCCTCACATGCTCTTCAATAATATCCTTCAAATGCCTGCAGTCGTTCGTGCTGTGCTTATTCAGCTCATGAAATATATAATGTTTTTCCGATGCTCACTCGTATTCAGAGGGTTCCCTTTTTACCGGCCTTCGATACTGGAGGCTCCCTCGAGTATCCAAGTAAATCCTTTCCAGAGTTTCAGTTAAATCCGTGTAAGAAGAAAATTTTGATTCCCTCCGTTGCCCTTTTGAAGTGTTGCCATTGTCATTCATTTTCCTTTTGCCTCTATCGTCCTTGTTTGAATCTTCCCTGGTTAGACCTCCACACTTTACCGCATAAGCTTCAGCCTCCCTCCCTTCTCTCTCAGCCTGTGCATCTTCTTGCCTTAGAAATCATTTCGCTTCATGGTAGAACTCCCCGAGATCCATCGGTGGATCTCGTTCCAACGATATCTTGAAATCCGAACTATCTGCAATTCCTGAGACGGCTGCCATCAAAACCATTGACGAATCAGGTCGATCCACCGAAGCCACTACCGCATTGAATCTGGTCAAGAAATCCCTAAGTGATTCTCCCTTCACTACTTCATTGATGTTAGGGTCATCACATTTTTGGGTCTCACGATGTGGACTTTGAACTGCCTCATAAATCTCTCAATCAACTCCGTCCATGTGCCGATAGAACCGCTTTTCAGTTGTTTGAACCATAGTGCTGCTATGTCTACCAAATACAAAGGGAAAAACTAAGCCATGACTTCCTCCGGTGCCCCTAGTACCTCCATATGCCTCATATACCTTGTCAAATGAACAGTGGGATCCGTCTTCCATCATACATCTCCAGCATTGGTAGTTTGAAATCCAGTGGATTCCTAGCCTGCCTGATCACAAGAGTGAAGGGACTCCTATTCACGCCCTCCAAATCTCTATTCACCAATCCTCTACTCATAGCCCGTCTAATCATGTCCGCCATCCCGTCCTTGTCGTTAAGTAATAGCCTCTGTCTATGATCTCCAAGCTGCCCCCTGAGTCCGTGAGGGAATCCTGAAACATGCCCTTCTGGGTAAGCACCCATATCCCGATCAATGCCAAATTATGCAGCGCCGTCTGGTACCCTTCCTGGAACTGAGCCAACATGATCCAGAGGTATGCCCCCCGAGTGTAGGAGCTGCTCCTGATGGTCATGCTATGTCCTGCATCCTATTTGCTCCATGCTCCTGATCCTGATTCCGAACTGTTTCCGTTCCTGCTGCTCCAGCTTCACAATCCCTATCTCCAGCAAACTGCAGTTGCGTTCTCTTGATTTTGCACTCCAGCTTGTCCATCTTGTCGGAGTAGGTTTTGCATCATCTCCTCCTGTCTTTTCAGCATCCCTTCCTGCATAGCTTCCATTATCATCTCCATCTTGTCTCTTGTGATGAAAACTGAAGTCTGATTAGCTCCTGAGGACGCCTCCTGGCTTCGTTCATGCTGACTCCTTTCCATTCTCTGCCTCCTTATTGATTTTTTGGCCATGGTTCCTTCTAGATCTGATCCTTTATCTTTCCAAATCTGAACTCCAAGTCTGGTGTAGCGGGTCCTAAGTTCAATTCTCAGTGAAAGCAACAAAATTTTGCACCAAATTTGGTCACAAACACCCAATTGCCGATGAAAGCACCCGTTCATAGTAACAGATTACAGATAGAAAGTATGTAGAGAATATAAATATGAAGAACACTCAAAATTTCAAAAGGAAAGCAGTAGAAACACATGATTTATAGTGGTTCGGCATTGTAGCCTACGTACACTTTGAAGAGTTGCTGTTTTATTGATTATCACTCGCTGGTTACAAGAGTATAGATGATAATAATCGAGTTACAATGAAGTTCTGCAGAGTAACGGCGTAGAAGAAACAAAAAGATCCCTTTTATGAAGACCCTGGGCTGTTATTTATAGGTGTAGACTGGAAATATTTGTCTCAAACTTTGGAAGACTCCTTCCATCACATGGGTAGGCCCACGTGATCGATCCCTGGTCGTTTTGACTCGATCCAAATCTTGCCCAATCGAGCAGAGATCGATCATGAACATTCCTGAGGTCGTACGCAAGCTCCTGTAAAAATTTGGTGGCATTTGGACTTGTAGATTTTGAGTTATGATAGATGCAAATTTTGATCTTCAATGTGCAGTCGAGCTCGTATCGATACGATTCATATTGCTCCTGTTCGTATCCATGTTGGCACGTGCCGATCAGATGTCGTGACACTATATTTCAGGATCGATCCACTTTTCATACCGAGTAACCGAGTCTTCCTTTGTCTTGACTTTCCCTTATTCGTATCCATCGGTTGCCAAGCCCTTCGTATCGATGCCCATCTTTTTCGGTATCGATGTTGAAACCTTCTACTCGTATCGATGCCTGACTATGCTCTTCATATCGATCCGTCCTTTGTCTCTTCGCATCCACCCCTTTGCACCCATCTACGTATGGATCCCGAGTGTGTCCTTCACGTCGATCCAGTGTCATGTTCTTCGTATCGGTCCATGTCTACTACCTCCTTTGTATCGATAATAGATGATCAATACGAAATGTCCATCTGAGTGATTGAAACCGCCGCTCCACTCTTCGTATCGATCCCAGCCTTGATCGATATGAAGCATGCTGCCTTCCTTTTGTCGTACCCAACCAAATCGATGCACATTGCATCGATACGAAAGCCATCGATTCCACGCACCCATCTGCTCCTCGTATTGATCCGAGTTCCATTTCCTCGTATCGATCTCTACGGATACGAACGTCATCCATCTTGATCGATACGAACCAGTTTCCATGAACTTTGATCCATCCATAACTTGAGCATACAAACTCCCTTTGACTCGAAATTTGAGATGTAGCTTCTCCAAGCCTTGTTCATCATTCCCAATCGATCCCACCTTGATTGGAGCTCGGTTAAACTTTTTTACGGTATCGGTCATAGCCTCGTTTCCAATCGATCTCCAATCTTGGTACCATACTTTTTTAACCAATTTGTTAATATCCTGGCTTTGTCCAAAAGGCGGGGTAACATTTGCCCCCTAAACCATGCCCTATGGTAAGAAGGCGTGTTTTGAATTGCTCTAAATCCAACATCCAAATTCCATATTCTATCCATAGCCATAATCTAATCTATTACCAAGCCATCCTATCAAGTGTCGTAACCGTATCCTTATTCAAATCCGCGACTGCTCCGAGCCGGTATCCGATTACGAAACCAGTAACCAAATCCTTATCCAATGTCATACCAATCTGAACCCAACAACCGAGTTCCAATCCATCCATATCCAATAACCAAATCCATGACCTCTTCGGGTTGATATCCAAATCTGAGACCGCTCCGGGCCCTTATCTAAATCCAGGACCGCTCCGGGTCCACAGCCAATCCTTGGCCATGAAGCTGACTACTATGCCGTATAGCTAATACTATGTGGCTAGATATCACTTAGGATCCTGTAATATGGAATGTATTATAATCTAAATGCGGAAATAGATAATAATAGTAAAGTAAATAAGAATAAGCACACCAGGAGTTTTTATACTGGTTCGAACTTCCTGTTCTACATCCGGTCTCAGACTTCCCTCTGGAATTTCTCACAATAACCCCTAACTTAACCCGGAGGAATAGGTATACAACACCTGAGCAACCGATCAGGATTTTTCCGCCTCTAACAACCGAAAGAGGACTTTACCCACTTGAACAACCAAACAGGACTTCAATAGTTTCAATAAAATTTCTTTGACACTTTGTGTTCTTGATAACACTGATTTGTCTTTGATAGTACAACCTTCCTATAATCTTTTCCTCAAGTATATATTGTGTGTGTAAAGATTTAGAAAGGAGAATATTTCTTTGAATCGAAGAATAAGTTAATTGATTCAGAGATTCAAGCAATATATGTAAGTAGTGATTGCTTTTTCAGAATGCAGAGATAGTAGAGAGTATGATCAGAAATAAAAATGAAATTCGGTAATTTGTGAAGTGAATTTTGTATGTTTATATAGTAGATAGAGAGTTGCAACCATTCATGAAGAGTTCTGATCAAAAGAAGCATCCATACCTCTTCAATTTAGATCGTATCTCTTGGCAAATGGAAGTGTCCATTCAGGAAAAATAGTTGTTGAAAGAATTCAGTCGACTGACCTAAAACGACCAGTCAACTGAATGTTCAAAGTTGTGTAAAACAGAGAGTTTTTTTGCACCTGGGCAGATTCAGTCGACTTGCCATATTTGGTCAGTCGACTGACCTGACAGTTAGTGCACAGTTCTCATATATGTTAAAAGAGTTTAAAGCTTAAAACAACTTTGATTTAAGTGAACTACTTGAGGATAGATTTTAACAATTCTAAGACTAAAAAATTCGACAAATATACTATACTCAGTTTTGTAGCCTTGTCCCCTTTGTAGCTTTAACAGCATATTTCTTTCTCTTTTTGTCGCTTGCCCATATAGTCTCTTTTACTGAGTTGTGGTCTTTGTCATGAATCAAAACTTACGATTCAACATTCTCCCCTTTTTTGATTGATGACAACCTGTATATATGATACTATATTTTGAGAAATATATATCAGGAGTTATATATCTCCCCCTGAATATATGGCGACATATTAAATCCCTGCATAAAATGGTTAGTCATACAAATTTCTCCCCATTTTTCGTCGATAAAAAGGAAATAATAGTAAATCCATTATTGAACTGACTAAAATTGCAATCATAAAACTGTAAATTGTTGCTTATACAAACTCATAAAAAGTTTGAAATATAAATATAGCTTACTACTACCAAGAAACAACAACATCAATCATAGGCAGACTCTATTTCTTCTTCTTCAACTTGCATTGGTCCTTTTCCTTTGGAGGAGCTTCCCACAAACTGTCTGCCACCTCCATTGCCACTTGTGTCGGAACTAGTATGTTCTTCAGATGTTGACCAAGTGAAGTGAGGAGCTAGACGTTTGCCGGGATCACGTTGAGAAGTCTCGGTAGTGGTGGAAGAGGAACAAGATATCGCATCCCATAAAATCCCGAAGAAACTCTTGATTTTGTCAAATTTTTTGTCAAATTTCTTATCAAGATTTTTGATGCGAGAATCCAAAATAACTTGATTTCTTGCAATTAAATCAATAGATTCCCAAGTGCTTTGGGATGGATTTGGTGTTCGAATGTTATCTCTGGATTGTTGATGCTGTGGAGTAGAAGTTTCTTGACGTGGTCGAGATTACCATTCTTGAAAAGTCATTATAGATAGAGGTCTTGGTGGCAATTTCATAAGACTTATTGTGCGACTATTTAAAGTTTTTGGAATAGAAGTATTGGATTCCGGAATAGAAACCGTTATTGCTCACATCGCCTTTGCCGATGACATAACCTTTTGAATTATCTCCAAAAGTGACTGATCCTCCATTTGAGTAGACTATGCTTGTTAACATGTCTTTATTACCAGTCATGTGTTTCGAGCAACCGCTGTCTAGAATCCATTTTCCTCTCTTTTTAAGTGGTACCTGCAAAAAATAAAAATTAAGATGGTACCCACTTTTCTTTTTAGGGTCCTAAGAGTTAGGTCTTAGGAAACCAAACCCAAGAAGGTTCAGAATTCCCTTTATAAATATAATTCTTATTTTTATGAACAGATTCCATAAATGTTTTGATATGTTTATTCCTAATTAAATTATTATTTGTTTTAGGAATCCATATTTTAATAGTTTTAAAATCTTTAGAAACTGTTTTCTTTAAATCTTTCCTAATTTTGTTTTTAATTTTATTTTTAAACTTTCCAGATTTCTTTGGATTTTTCTTATATCCTAGTCCCATTTTATTTGAAGTAAACTGAGAATTTTCTAATATTGTAGAAAGATTTTCTCGTCCTTTATTGAAGTTAGAAATATTTTTATTAATATCTTCTAACTTAGTTTTGAGACTAGATTTTTCTAACTCTAATACTTTAGTGTTAGATTTCAAATCATTAATTTCAACTGATAAATCATCATTTTTATTTTTGTGAAATTCTAATTCCTGAGTTATCATAGAAAGTTGAGATGTTAAATTAGAATTAGATTCTTGAGATGTTTCAAGTTCTTCTTCCATAATTTTCTTTTCATCTCTTAGCATACTAATTTCTAATTTAGATCTATTTAGTTTTCCTTGTAACTCCTTATTTTGCCTTTTTGTTTGTTTTGCAAATTCCACTAGTTCTGAATTAAGTTCAACCAAATCATCAAAACTTAGTTCACTTACATCATCATTTGTAGCCATGAAGCATACATTTGCTTGCTCTGTGTCACTGTCACTGTCGCTCTCTGATGATGAAGAATCTGAATCATCCCATGTTACAGAAAATGCTTTCTTCTTGAATTTGTTCTTCTTGAATTTATTTTTCTGTTTCTCTAGACAATCTTTCTTCATATGACCCTTTTTATGACATTAATAACATTCTAGGACAGAAGATGATGGTTTATTGCTATTATTGTGGTTGCTAGAGTTATTTTTGTAACTCCTGAACTTGTTATTCTTTTTGAATTTCAAAAACTTTTTGAAATTCTTAGCAATAAATGCCATATCCTCTTCATTTGAGTCAGAGTCATCTTGTTCTGCTTGAAAAGCTAGATTCTTCTTATCATGTGCTTGAACTTTCTTTGCCTACAAATTTACTTCATATGACATTAGATTTCCTATTAACTCTTTTGTTTTCATAGTAGAAGATCATTTGCTTCTTCAATAGCTAGAACCTTTCTTTCCCATTCATCCGTTAAAGAGTTTAGGATTTTTGATACTATATCAAAGTCAGTAAATTTTTCTCCTAGTCCTAATAATGAATGATAAATATCTTGGAATCTGGAATACATATCATTAATGGACTCATTTTCTTTCATTTTAAAATTTTGAAATTGATTTTTAATCATAGATATCATGCTTTGTTTAACCTTGTTAGTACCTTCATGAGTTATTTTCAGTGTTCGCCATATTTCATATGCAGTATTACACACGCTAACACGATTAAACTCATTCTTGTCCAAGGCACAAAACAACATATTCATAGCTTTAGCATTTGCAGTAGCATCTAATTTTTGTGTGTTTGACCATGTAGAATATTCAGTTGTGGGTATATTATATTCAGATTGTGTTATATTCTATGAATCAAAACCATTTGCTTGCATATAAATTCTCATACGTGTAGCCCAAAAAGTGTAATTCATGCCATTGAATAGTGGTGGACGTCCAGTGGACTGACCTTCAATAAAACTCGTGTTAGTGACAGTGCTTGTGTTGGTGTTGTTTTCCATATTAGCAAAAAAATATCAAATAACCATGTAACGGTTATAAGATGCCTTGCTCTGATACCAAATGAAGGTGACTACTATGCTGTATAGCTAATACTATGTGGCTAGATATCACTTAGGATCGTGTAATATGGAATGTATTATAATCTAAATGCGGAAACAGATAATAATAGTAAAGTAAATAAGAATAAGCACACCAGGAGTTTTTATACTGGTTCGAACTTCCCGTTCTACGTCTGGTCCTAGACTTCCCTCTGTAATTTCTCACAATAATCCCTCACTTAACCCGGAGGAATAGGTATACAATGCCTGAGCAACCGATCAGGATTTTTCCGCCTCTAACAACCGAAAGAGGACTTTACCCGCCGGAACAACCGAACAGGACTTCAAAAGTTTCAATAAAATTGCTTTGACACTTTGTGTTCTTGATAACACTGATTTGTCTTTGATAGTACAACCTTCCTATAATCTTTTCCTCAAGTATATATTGTGTGTGTAAAGATTTAGAAAGGAGAATATTGCTTTGAATCGAAGAATAAGTTAATTGATTCAGAGATTCAAGCAATATATATAAGTAGTGATTGCTTTTTCAGAATGCAGAGATAGTAGAGAGTATGATCAGAAATAAAAATGAAATTCGGTAATTTGTGAAGTGAATTTTGTATGTTTATATAGTAGATAAAGAGTTGCAACCATTCACGAAGAGTTATGATCAAAAGAAGCATCCATACCTCTTCAATTTAGATCGTATCTCTTGGCAAATGGAAGTGTCCATTCAGGAAAAATAGCTGTTGAAAGAATTCAGTCGACTGACCCAAAACGATCAGTCAACTGAATGTTCAAAGTTGTGTAAAACAGAGAGTTTTTGTGCACCTGGGCAGATTCAGTCGACTTGCCATATTTGGTCAGTCGACTGACCTGACAGTCAGTGCACAGTTATCATATATGTTAAAAGAGTTTAAAGCTTAAAACAACTTTGATTTAAGTGAACTACTTGAGGATAGATTTTAACAATTCTAAGACTAAAAACTTCGACAGATATACTATACTCAGTTTTGTAGCCTTGTCCCCTTTGTAGCTTTAACAGCATATTTCTTCTCTTTTTGTCGCTTGCCCATATAGTCTATTAAACTGAGTTGTGCTCTTTGTCATGAATCAAAACTTATGATTCAACAGGCCATTCAAAGCCGAAATCCAAATCCATGATATCTCCGGGTCTAAATTCAAATATATAGACCTCGCCGGGTCGTTTTATCTAAGTCCGGGACCTCGCCGGGTCCAAATCCAAATTCATAACCTCTCCGGGTCATTTCTTCCTACTCCGGCCTTGACTCTCCGATTAAGGACTTATACTCTCCGGCCTCGACTCTCCGGTCGAGGACTTTCGTATTCTCCAGCCTCGACTCTTCGGTCGAGGACTTTCGTATTCTCCGGCCTTGACTCTCCGGTTGATGACTTTTGTATTCTCCGGCCTCGACTCTTCGATCGATGACTTTTGTATTGCGTTTGAGTCCATTCCATCTCTCTCCGGCAAAGGGACTCGCCTTTGCGATTACTGCCCCATCTCAACGGTCGGGACCGTAATCGCGTGACCTGTATTATTTATTACATTTATCCAAATTCAATCGACACAAAGCCCAATTAAGAAAATAATAGTCCGTACAACCAAGAAAACCAAATGTCCATAGTACCAAGAAATAAACCAGAGCCCACAGAAAACAAAAAGTAAACAAGATTTCATGAACCCGAGCATCACGGTTTACCATCATCTCAGAGCATGCCTAGGGACCATCCTCGATCTCGTACATGTGTAAGTGACTTAGCCGCATTACTTCGAGGTTTATTACTTATTCAAAGCCATGAATCCATTCAGTTGATAACAAGTTGATGACGTTGCCTAGATCCAGTGCCATCTTCGCCTGAAGTGGGCGGTGGCCTCTCATGTCCCACTGCCACAACTCGATTCCTTATATACTGTTGCAAATGACCATTCCTCACATGCTCTTCAATAATATTCTTCAGATGCCTGCAGTCGTTCGTGCTGTGCCCATTCAGCTCATGGAATATACAATGTTTTTCTAATGTTCGATCGTATTCAAAGGGTTCCCTTTTTGCCGACGTTTGATACCGGAGGCGCCCTCAAGTATCCAAGTAAATCTTTTCCAGAGTTTCAGTTAAATCCATGCAAGAAGAAAATTTTGATTCCCTCCGTTGCCTTTTCGAAGTGTTGCCATTGTAATTCATTTTCCTTTTGCCTCAATCGTCCTTGTTTGAATCTTTCCTAGGTGGACCTACACACTTTACTGCATAAGCTTCAGCCTCCCTCCCTTCTCTCTCAGCATGTGCATCTTCTTGCCTTAGAAATCTTTTCGCTTCATGGTAGAACTCCCCGAGATCCATCGGTGGATCCCGTTCCAACGATATCTTGAAATCCGAATTATCTGCGATTCCTGAGACTGCTACCATCAAAACCATCGACGGATCAAGTCGACCCACCGAAGCCACTTCCACATTGAATCTGGTCAAGAAATCCCTAAGTTATTCTCCCTTACATTGCTTCATTGATGTTAGGGTCATCACATTTTTGGGTCTCATGATGTGGACTCTGAACTGCCTTATAAATCTCTCAATCAACTCCATCCATGTGCCGATAGAACCGCTTTCCAGTTGTCTGAACCATAGTGCTGCTATGTCTGCCTAATACAGAGGGAAACACTAAGCCATGACTTCCTCTGATGCCCCCAGTACCTCCATATGCCTCATGTACCTTGTCAAATGAACATTGGGATCCATTCTTCCATCATACATCTCCAACGTTGGTAGTTTGAAATCAGGTGGATTCCTAGCCTGCTAGATCACAGGAGTGAAGGGACTCCTGTTCACGTCCTCCAAATCTCTATTCACCAATCCTCCCCTCATAGCCTGTCTGATCATGTTCGCCAATCCGTCCTTGTCGTCAAGTAATAGCCTCTGCCTACGATCTCCTATTTTCCCTCGAGTCCACGAGGGAATCCTGAAACCTACCCTTCTGGGTGAGCACCCATATCCCGATCAATGCCAAACTATGCAGCGCTGTCTGGTACCCTTCCTGGAACTGAGCCAACATGATCTAGAGGTATGCCCCCGAGTGTAGGAGTTGCTCCTGATGGTCCTGCTCTGTCCTGCATCCTGTTTGCTCCATGCTCCTAATCCTGATTCCGAATTGTTTCCGTTCCTACTGCTCCAGCTTCACGATCCCTATCTCCATCATTTCCAGCAGTTTCGTTCTCTTGATTTTGCACTCCAGCTCATCCAACATGTCGGAGTAGGTTTTGCATTATCTCCTCCTATCTTTTCGGCATCCCTTCCTACATAGCTTCCATCATCATCTCCCTCTCGTCTCTAGTGATGAAAACTGAAGTCTGGTTAGCTCCTAAGAACGCCTCCTGGCTTCCTTCATGCTGACTCCTTTCCATTCTTTGTCTCCTTGTTGATTGTTTGGCCATGGTTCCTACTATATATGATCCTTTAGCTTTCCAAATCTGAACTCCAAGTCTGGTGTAGCGGGTCCTGAGTTTAATTCCCAGTGAAAGCACCAAAATGTTTGCGCCAAAATTGGTCACAAACACCCAATTGCCGATGAAAGCACCTGTTCACAGTAACAGATTAAAGATATCAAGTATGTAGAGAATATAAATATGAAGAACACTCAAAATTTCAAAAGGAAAGCAGTAGAAACACACGATTTATAGTGGTTCGGCGTTGTAGCCTACGTCCACTTTGAAGAGTTGTTGTTTTATTGATCATCACTCGCTGGTTACAAGAGTATAGATGATAGAACCGCTTTCCAATCAACTCTGAACTGCCTCATAAATCTGTCAATCAACTCCGTCCATGTGCCGATAGAACCGCTTTCTTGTTGTTTGAACCATAGTGCTACTATGTCTACCAAATACAAAGGGAAAACTGAGCCATGACTTCCTCCGGTGCCCCTAGTACCTCCATATGCCTCATGTACCTTGTCAAATGAACAACGGATCCGTTCTTCCATCATACATCTCCAGCATTGGAAGTTTGAAATCCGGTGGATTCCTAGCCTGCCTGATCACAGGAGTGAAGGGACTCCTGTTAACGTCCTCCAAATCTCTATTCACCAATCCTCTACTCATAGCCCGTCTGATCATGTCCACCATCCCGTCCTTGTTGTTAAGTAATAGCCTCTGTCTATGATCTCCAAGCTACCCCCTGAGTCCATGAGGGAATCCTGAAACATGCCCTTCTGGGTAAGCACCCATATCCCGATCAATGCCAAATTGTGCAGCGCCGTCTGTTACCCTTCTTGGAACTGAGCCAACATAATATGGAGGTATGCCCCCCCGAGTGTAGGAGCTGCTCCTGACGGTCATGCTCTGTCCTGCATCCTGTTTGCTCCATGCTCCTGATCCTGATTCCAAACTGTTTCCGTTCCTGCTGCTCCAGCTTCACAATCCCTATCTCCAACATTCTGCAGTTGCGTTCTTTTGATTTTGCACTCCAGCTCGTCCATCTTGTCGGAGTAGGTTTTGCATCATCTCCTCCTGTCTTTTCAACATCCCTTCCTGCATAGCTTCCATCATCATCTCCATCTTGTCTCTGGTGATGAAAACTGAAGTCTGATTAGCTCCTAAGGACGCCTCATGGCTTCGTTCATGCTGACTCCTTTCCATTCTCTGCCTCCTTGTTGATTTTTTTGCCATGGTTCCTTCTAGATCTGATCCTTTAGCTTTCCAAATCTGAACTCCAAGTCTGGTGTAGCGGGTCCTGAGTTCAATTCTCAGTGAAAGCACCAAAATTTTGCGCCAAAATTGGTCACAAACACCCAATTGCCGATGAAAGCACCCGTTCACAGTAATAGATTACACATAGCAAGTATGTAGAGAATATAAATATGAAGAACACTCAAAATTTCAAAAGGAAAGCAGTAGAAACACATGATTTATAGAGGTTCGGCATTGTAGCCTACATACACTTTGAAGAGTTGTTGTTTTATTGATTATCACTCGCTGGTTACAAGAGTATAGATGATAATAATCGATTTACAATGAAGTTCTGCAGAGTAAAGGCGTAGAAGAAACAAAAAGATCCCTTTTATGAAGACCCTGGGCTGTTATTTATAGGTGTAGACTGGAAATATCTGTCTCAAACTTTGGAAGACTCCTTCCAACACGTGGGTGGGCCCATGTGATCGATCCCTGGTCGTTTCGACTCAATCCATGATCGATACGAATGAGATTCGTATCGATCCAAATCTTGCCCAATCGAGCCGAGATCGATCATGAACATTCCTAAGGTCGTACGCAAGCTCTTGTGAAAATTTAGTGGCATTTGGACTTGTAGATTTTGAGTTATGATCGATGCAAGTTTTATCTTTAATGTGCATCCGAGCTCGTATCGATACGATTCATATTGCTCCTATTCGTATCCATGTTGGCACGTGCCGATCAGATGTCGTGACGCTTTATTTTAGGATCGATCCACTTTTCATGCCGAGTGACCGAGTCTTCCTTTGTCTTGACTTTCCCTTATTCGTATCCATCGGTTGCCAAGCCCTTCGTATCGATGCCCATCTTGTTCGGTATCGATGCCGAAACCTTCTACTCGTATCGATGCCTGACTATGCTCTTCGTATCAATCCGTCCTTTGCCTCTACGCATCCATCCCTTTGCACCCATCTACGTATTGATCCCGAGTGTGTCCTTCGCGTCGATCCAGTGTCATGTTCTTCGTATCGGTCGATGTCTACTACCTCCTTTGTATCGATCAATAGATGATCGATACGAAATGTCCATCCGAGTGATTGAAACCACTGCTCCACTCTTCGTATCGATCCCAGCCTTAATCGATACGAAGCATGCTGCCTTCCTTTTGCCGTACCCAACCAAATCGATGTACATTGCATCGATACGAAAGCCATCGATTCCACGCACCCATCTGCTCCTCGTATTGATCCTTGTTCCATTTCCTCGTATTGATCTCTACGGATACGAACGTCATCCATCTTGATCATACGAAGGGACTGATATGAACCAGTTTCCATGAACTTTGGTCCATCCATAACTTGAGTATACAAACTCTGTTTGACTCGAAATTTGAAATGTAGCTTCTCCAAGCCTTGTTCATCATTCCCAATCGATCCCGCCTTGATTGGAGCTTGGTTAAAAAAAATTTACGGTATCGATCATTGCCTCATTTCCAATCGATCTCCAATCCTGGTATCCATCCTTTTTTAGCCAATTTTTTAATATCCTGGCTTTGTCCAAAAGGCGGGGTAACATATACATTAACAATCCACTTCAAAATCAATTGAAATCCACTCTTCTCCTCCTTGCAAACTCATGGCCACCTCCTACAACACCCTTGGCCGAGCCTACCTTCACTTGCAAGCATAGGCCGAGCCTTTTTAAAGGTTCAAGGTTCGATTCCATTAGCTCCAGTTCGATCTCTATTTTCATAAGTTTGGTAGGCAATGAAGGTGAGAAACTCTACATATATATGATATATTGGATGATATAATATGTTTTGCTATGTTTATTTACGATGGTTGTTTATCATGTTTGAATATGATTATATGGATGTTTGATTGTTGAAATGGTTCACATTAAATACACTTCGAATTTCACAAAGGAAACCACTTTCTTTTAATAAATGAAATGGTGTATATGACATTGATAAACCTCTTTAAAATGGTTTGAAATGATTTAGAAATGTTTATAAACATTTAAAAGTGTTTCGACAAAGTCTGGAAAAGAATATGAAAACTGAGTTAAAATAGGCGCATCGCGTACCAACAGTTCACGATTTCGCACCGTAAAAGTTTAAATCCGTTTATATGATGAAAATGGAGTCGAAATTTTTTGGAATAAGAATTTTCCGAATTCTTATAATCATAGTTTTCAAAAAAAAGAAAAAAAATTGAGATTTCATATTGTAGATTTTGAAATATGAGCAAAAGAAGTTTCCAATATAGTCGTAGTTTGGTAGTTCGAAACCAAAAAGGAAAATTCTTTAAATTTGATATTTTTAATACTTTAAAAATATGGAATAAATTCTATAAATATATTAAAATGTTTTAAAAGGTAACTGAGTTATGAAAATGGACTTCTAGATGGTAAAAAAGTTTTTTGATCAAAGAAGCTTTAAAAACACTATTTGCAGCAATTTTCGCAGCAGTTTTAGTAACTTTTGTAAATCATAGTTTTAACTTAATGAGCCGAATCTTTTATAAATGTTTTCAAATAAATAAATAAGTGTTTTAAAGATGATTTGGAGGTTTCTTAATTATTTAAAAAGAGTTTAAAGAAATGATTAGAAGAAAAGCTGTTATAAATAAGTGATTTAATCTTGGCTCTAAAAGCCGATGAGTAGATTGGATTTTTCTCTTCGTGAGATGCGAATGTGAGTTGCTTAAGCTAATGAGATGTTAAGGAGCAACCGGTGTCCTGGCTCACCTGGCCTCTTTCCTGGGCGAAGAATAAATAAGGTCGAAATGTCAAAAACGAGACAGGTATAAAAGATTCAAATTTACAAATTTAATTACATACAACTTGGATGGTATAGAAATAATGTTCTTATACTTGGTATTAAATTTTGAGGAAAACCCATACTATCCGTGTGAATTTAAAAGGGGATCTAACCATTATTCGATGGATAGTAAAAGTTGAATACAGAAATTAACATTGAGTAAAATTGATATAATTTATGTAGATACTTTTTTTACTCAATATTAACTGGTTTTGAATTTACCATCTTAAGATAACATGGTTGCAACTCAATTAAGAGTTATGATTTGAAAATAAGAAAGCTTTGTTAAGATCTAAATAAATAACATGGAAATGTTTTCCTAAGTAAAAGTTAAAATGATTTGAAAATTATTCCAAGATTAAAAGGTTTAATTAACCAAAGAATTTGATAAATGAGGATTAATGATTCCATATACTCTTAAGAAGATAAATGGAATAGTTAAAAAGAATATATCTCTAAAAGATATTGAATGAATGGAAAGATTAATTAATTGGATGATGTTTGATAATCACCTATATACTTGACATCTTTTTATCGATGATTGGTTTGGAGAAACCAAGGTCGGATTTAGGTGATTCCTATCCGGAAACCACTTCGAACCAATGTATACATTTGGAAGTGAAGCCTTGAAGATAATGATTTTAAAGACAGAAATCTTCATGATGAAGGGCTGTTTGCCACTAGCCCCACGATTTCGTATTATATATATATGGTGGCAATAGTGCTCTATTATGAAAATCTTTAATTCAAGGACTACTTGCAACTAATCCTAGGGGTGATGCAACACCCCGCATTTTTATATAATTAAAAATAAATTCAATTGATAACTAGGAAAACAGTGAAAAATGAATTTATGTTAATGTTGGAATTTGACCATGAAACTTATACCATTGTGTTCGTGGCAATTTTCTGATCAACTTCCATATAAAATGTTTTCTGAATGGACTTCAAGCGGAGAAGTTATAGCCATTTGAAGTTTTGGCGTCAGAAACAATTACATATGCAAACATGGAAATTTTATCAATTATAAACATTTGCAATTAATTCATAGGATATTTCTAAAAGTAGTAACAAATTTATTATGTTTGTAATGAATGTAAATTATTAAGAGAATTAGATGTAAGAGGAAAAAAATAAGGGGAATAATTAACATTGCAAACAGAATCAGCTAAAAAGTGCAATTAATTAATATGTGAATTAATATTGGAGATTAATATATAATGTGTGTGTGTGTGTGTATATCAGATCCCTCAATTTAAAGAGGTTTACATATAAATGTAACAAATAAATGTTCAAATTCAAATCTGGATACAAAATATATATGCATATTAAATATATATATATGTTAATTGAATGGTGGAATTAATTGACATGCCAATTAATGAAACGTTACGATGTGTAAAATATTAATTAAGGAAATTAACTAATAGAGGTGGCATGTTAATCTATTAATGGGGCTATTAATTATGATTGTAACGTAATCAGTAGAAAATGTCAATTAATAAGGAAAAGAAATAATAGTTGACCTAGATTTGAATGTGTACATATATGCAGTATATTGCTACACATAAAAATTAATTGAAGGATCAATTAAGTAGAGGATTAATTAGATAATTGGTGGGCTGCATCTACTTAAGAGAGAACGTAATGTAATTCGTTCCATCAGCCGTCAATTTCTTCATCCCTCTCTTATAGTTAACAATGGCTTCTTTCTTCATTCTTTTCTCCTATTTCTCACAAATCTTCACCAAATAAATCCAAACAAAATATACATGAACAAAATAGAGGAATTGCAACAAATTAAAGAAGAGAAGTTGTAGAATGGCGTAGTTGTTAGTCCATGAGATGATGGTTTTGATGACAACAACCTTATAATAGATTATAAAATATAAATACTAACATTACAAGTTTAGATATATATGTATATGCAGGATCTAACCATGCAGGTATCAAGAATGAAGTCTGTACAGTATAGAGATTCAAGATATAGAGATAGAAGACTCATGAGTATCAAGATTATCAAGAGTATCAAGATTATCAAGAGTTCAAGATTTCAAGGTTAAGTTTGTTTTATTAGGAATATTTGTTAAAACTCGTAGAAAAGCACTGGCATCTTAATATCCAATTTATTCGTGGAATGGAATCCACTTCGAGCCCGTTAAAGGGATGGAACCCTAAGTAGGATGGAACCTAAGAAAATCTAGTGCGACATTGTTTTGTATTCACTAAGCTTAAATCAAATGATTTTTCAAAATTATCTTGTTTTCGAAATGATTTCAAAACTTTCCTTTTAAAAAGATTCAAAACCCTCGATTCCGTTTTTAAAATAATTTTAGCCTCAAAACATCTTTATTTTCAGAGTCAAAATTTCTCCTGATTTTAAACTGTCTTTTCAAATAATATATTTAACTTTTAAATTATTTATACTTTGATTTAAATTATAGTTAAATAATATATATATATATTGTTCTTTATATTTACTTATGAATTTCAACTATATTCAAGTATATTTATAAAGTTTTAAATAGTTTTTATATAAGATAAATATTATTTTTATAGAAATTCAAAACATCAAATTTGGCTGAGGGGTGTCGACATGCCCATAGGCACCATGTCGACATGGTGACAGTTTAATTCAAAATTCAAATTTCAAAAGAAGTGTCTATTCGCCATAACTCTTCATGAATGGTCATGGCTGTTGTTCTTCTATAAATAGGGGTCAGTTTCAACGAATTTCAACATATATTTTCTGGTTTTTCACTTCTCTCCTTCCTCCACATTTCTTAATACAAAATCATACCATTACTCTACCGAAATCAACATCGAATCATACTCGATTACTTCTAGTTTGATTCTTCATCACTATCTCTACAAGGTTCTTAGTGCTATTTATAGTTATAGACTTCTTTGTAATATATTAGCGAGAAAAGGTGTGATTGTAGCCCTGGAAATCAATCAAAAGGAAAACGGTGTGATTGTAGCCCTGGAAATCAATTGGGTGAACTTGTTGCCCCGGAAATCAAGTATCTCTACCCAGAGGATTGTGATTCTGGAGGGTGTACCTCATAGCCTTGAAACCGAGGGTTGTATTTGTAAGAATTGTTTTTGAAAGGAAATCCGTACTTGTGTTGCGGGACTGGATGTAGGGTAACTCCGAACCAGTATAAAATCCGGTGTGTTCTTTCCTTTACTGCTTTTACTTTATATTTGCATCTGTGTTTGATTCTGTGTTCATATCTGTGTCTGATTAGTGTATACATTGTTAACAAATTAAGATAAAACTCAAAAAGATTAACAAATTTCTTAAAACACTATTCACCCCCCTTCTAGTGTTAATTCTAGCCTTAAGATACTTAATCTGCATTTCTCACATTTGGTATCAGAGCAAGGTTTTCAAACATTCATAATCCGAATTTTGAAAATGGCAATTTTTTTATAAAATTATTAACACTATTTTCATATGAATATGTCACAGAATCATCATGATATTGTTGTTTAAAATTATATTTAGTTATTTTGAAAAGTCACTTGATTCTTTAAAAAGTTATCTTGTTTTGCAGGAGAAGAGTTATGTCTAATGACTGTCAGATAAAAGATACCAGATAATCATTCATCGATCAAGAAGAACAAATGGATATATAATGGAAATCGACAAAGAAATGGGTACCAGATCAATTCAAAACTTTGGGTTCTCATCTACAACTTGATTTGATACTGTACTTCTCTTCATCTGCTTCGCAATGTCACTGGTTTCGTGTGAATCCGTCAAGAAATGACCAAGTTATGGTCAAATGAAGTTTTGATGAACAAAGAGAAAAAGAAGGCAAAACTGTCAAAGGTATTCTTCATAATGCATCCAGAGATTTGAGTATTTTGTTCCCACTCCTTTTCAGATTGTAGTTATTGTTCTCGCGGTTGTTTTGATGGGTGGATCATCAAATTCCGATCAAAATTGAGTGAGATATGACAGTTTGAAGTTGGCTATCCAAAACTGAAAAACTGTGTATGGGATCTTCTACATTTCTTCTACTATTCGGCCTGTTGCATCACTATACCGTCCAAATTCGACACCAAACTATTACTAGATCGTAGCCCTTGCCTTCCTCTTCGACTTGCCGCTGGTTTCATCCAATTCCGTTAAGAAACAAAGGAGATATGCCTTCTAGAAGTTTGATAGTATATAGAAAAACGGGAAGAAGATGAAGAGGAGGAATTTTTATGAAAAGTCATGACCGTTGGGCCTATTTATAGTGGTTGAAGTGTCCATTTATTCAAAATTCGAATTCAAAGTTTTGGCGCCAAGTTGGTCAATTTACTAAATCATCTGTATCTTTCTCATACGGTCTTCAAATTCAGCAAATGAATATACTTCGCTGATCAGAAAAACGAGCCCGTCGCAATAGAACATATCTCGTCGTCAAATTCAGAAAGATATAAATGTGTGGTTCACAACAATGGAGGAACAACAAAGTTAGAAAGATGGAATGCAAAAATTGGTACGCTTTACTATTATTTCATCTTTATTGTTGCATTTAGAAATATATATCTATGCATTTAGTTAGGTATAGAAATTTATCTCTTTTATAAATTTTGATATTTTGGTCCATATATTGACACACCATAGTATAAATATCGTTATACAAGTCTAAATTTTTTAAAAGTCTTTTAAAATGTGTTTTCTTTCAAATAAAATCTACAACTAAGTTATCATAACTATACTAAGTAGAAAAGCATACATTCATTCATGATTTCAACTTTTCTAATTTTATTTTTACTTCTCATACTCTATTTCTTTTAAGATACTAATTTTATATCTTTAAGAAATTAGTAGAATGAATTTAGAATGTTAGAATAAGGCTCTATTTATATATTTCTTCAATTAATAAGATTGCACCACATCACATGACCGGAATTTTAGATAGCATTTCTAAAATGCTTCTTGTCTTCTGTAATGTTTTATAAGTACTGCAAATTCGTTTTTATAGCATTTCTGTGCTTTGAAACGCTGTAGAGTTTCAGAAACTTTACACAGCATTTGGTAAAAGCTACAGTTTCTATTTTATAATGTTTTGAATATGTTTTAGTGCAAAAACTTTTTATAGCATTCTGTAAATGCTGTCTTTTCTGTTTGAAATTTTAAACTATAAAAAATGATATTTAAACTAAGTATTTTTCTCTATTCTTTTTAGAGTTATTTTCTAACTTATATTAGAATATTTAAAAAGTAATTTCATGTTTAAATATTTTTAAATTTTTTAATGTAAGAAGTCTTAATGTAACACATGTTTATTTTAGTTTTTCAATCTTTATTATTTTATTTAATATTTCATTATGATATTTTTTAAATTTAAAAGATGTTTAAACATGTTTCTAAATATTTAAATCAATAATAATTTGATATAAAGGTTTTAATTAGTAAGTTAAGAACATGGAATTTTGGATTCTTAAAAAAATCAACCAACTTAATAAAAAATCATTTTAAATAAATTAAATAATTAGGGTATTAATTTAAAAAAAACCATATTTGATCATATATGTAGTTTAAAGTCCATGTTTCTTATCAATTTGATTTTGATATTGAGTGTGATTACTACCTTTCATGAATATGTTATAGTTTTAATACCATTTATTACCTTCAAACTCTTTCTTTACAACTCTTTCAGTCCCATTCATTAGTTTCCTTAACTTAAGTCTAGTAATTGGTGTGTTTTACCTTTGTTTGGTTGAAGTGTTTTATAATAAATAGTTTGATATATGTATACATACATAGACACACACACACACACACATATGCTTGTCAATTAGATATTACTTATCACTCATGTTATCTTATAATCTGAATGCCACTTACCGTAGTATATATATCATCATATCATTCTGCATATTATTATTATTTTTACTTCATTATCATTTTGTTTCATATTACATATCATTATGCATCTCATTTCATATCACATTTCATTGCATATTACATCATAAATTACAATGCATGAAATATCATAATCATTTGCATCACAAGTTGCACTTCATTCTGCATATCATCTCATGCTGCATTGCATATGTCATACATTTCATACTGCATTACAAACTACATATTGCATACATGTATACATAACGAGTGTATTTAGGAGGAGTTTGTAGTATTGTCTTATAATATAGGAATATTAGTTTTTGATGTTTTGATTGACTTGTTTGACTTGATTGACTGGATTGACTTGTTTGACTTGATTGATTTGTTTGACTTGTCTGACATGTTTGGTTTTGATGAGTGTGTTGAAATATACTTAATAAATAATTTATGTTCTTATATTTGATTTCTAACTATTATAAGCATTATCATAGATTCTTAGTTAGGATAGTTGGTAATTTAGGATTAAGTTCTAGTTTTTAGAGTTAAGTGTTGATTATTTATGATAACACTATCATTATAATCACATGTTATATAGTATTAGTTTAAGGGGGGGTTTTATGGTTTTATGGTTTTAGGATGGGTAGATGTTCCTCGTAACGTTTAATTTTCTTTCTTTGTTTGATTTATCTGAATTAATTTGTTTGATTTAATTTGGTTTGAATTGATACTTTATGTGGATTGATTTTATTTGGTTTGAAGTTTGGTGTGTGAAACATATATATATACACTGAAATGAATATAGTCTTTGATTAAGTTATTATGCTCATAAGTATCATTATTTCTTAATCTATATATTATATATTTCGTTGTATAGTTTATCAATGCAGGTACTGAAGTCCAAGAATAAGGGGGAGTAAGTTTTTGTTGATGACAAAGGGGGAGAAATATAAAATAGGGTAGTTAGGCATAGATTAAGGGGGAGTTGTTAGTTTTAGGGGGAGTATTAGGATAGAAGGAATATTTTATAAACAAAGGTTGTCATCATCAAAAAGGGGAGATTGTTAGTCCATGAGATGATGGTTTTGATGACAACAACCTTAGAATAGATTATAAAATATAAATACTAACATTACAAGTTTAGATATATATGTATATGCAGGATCTAACCATGCAGGTATCAAGAATGAAGACTGTACAGTATAGAGATTCAAGATATAGAGATAGAAGACTCATGAGTATCAAGATTATCAAGAGTATCAAGATTATCAAGAGTTCAAGATTTCAAGGTTAAGTTTGTTTTATTAGGAATATTTGTTAAAACTCGTAGAAAAGCACTGGCATCTTAATATCCAATTTATTCGTGGAATGGAATCCACTTCGAGCCCGTTAAAGGGATGGAACCCTAAGTAGGATGGAACCTACGAAAATCTAGTGGGACATTGTTTTGTACTCACTAAGCTTAAATCAAATGATTTTTCAAAATTATCTTGTTTTCGAAATGATTTTCAAAACTTTCCTTTTAAAAAGATTCAAAACCCTCGATTCCGTTTTTAAAATAATTTTAGCCTCAAAACATCTTTATTTTCAGAGTCAAAATTTCTCCTGATTTAAAACTGTCTTTTCAAATAATATATTTAACTTTTAAATTATTTATACTTTGATTTAAATTATAGTTAAATAATATATATATTGTTCTTTATATTTACTTATGAATTTCAACTATATTCAAGTATATTTATAAAGTTTTAAATAGTTTTTATATAAGATAAATATTATTTTTATAGAAATTCAAAACATCAAATTTGGCCGAGGGATGTCGACATGCCCATAGGCACCATGTCGACATGGTGACAGTTTAATTCAAAATTCAAATTTCAAAAGAAGTGTCTATTCGCCATAACTCTTCATGAATGGTCATGGTTGTTGTTCTTCTATAAATAGGGGTTAGTTTCAACGAATTTCAACATATATTTTCTAGTTTTTCACTTCTCTCCTTCTTCCACATTTCTTAATACAAAATCATATCATTACTCTGCCGAAATCAACATCAAATCATACTCGATTACTTCTAGTTTGATTCTTCATCACTATCTCTACAAGGTTCTCAGTGCTATTCATAGTTATAGACTTCTTTGTAATATATTAGCGAGAAAAGGTGTGATTGTAGCCTTGGAAATCAATCAAAAGGAAAACGGTGTGATTGTAGCCCTGGAAATCAATTGGGTGAACTTGTTGCCCCGGAAATCAAGTATCTCTACCCAGAGGATTGTGATTCTGGAGGGTGTACCTCGTAGCCTTGAAACCGAGGTTTTTTTTTGTAAGAATTGTTTTTGAAAGGAAATCCGTACTTGTGTTGCGGGACTGGATGTAGGGTAACTCCGAACCAGTATAAAATCTGGTGTGTTCTTTCCTTTACTGCTATTACTTTATATTTGCATCTGTGTTTGATTCCGTGTTCATATCTGTGTCTGATTAGTGTATACATTGTTAACAAATTAAGATAGAACTCAAAAAGATTAACAAATTTCTTAAAACACTATTCACCCCCCCCTCTAGTGTTAATTCTAGCCATAAGATCCTTAATCCGCATTTCTCATAGTAGTAATTTTAGAACATAGAGATTTAAAGCTAAGGACGTCATGTGAGTGGATTTAATTATATATCTTTTACGTTTATGATATATTATCATTAGATTCCCGTTAAATAATTTTATTCAGTATTTATTTCAGTAATTAATTATGTTAATTAGTTATGCTGAGACTATAAATTGTATAAGAAAGCTTATATTTAATTAATATTAGGCTTGACAGTTAGAGAAAGGCATAAGCCTAAAAGTAAGAAATTTATAGTTATTTACATCTATTTTAAAAGTTGAAAGTTAGCCTGTAAATGTTAGCTTCTTTTTATTCATTTTTCCGCGAATAAATTAGTTAAAGAGAAAAATTCGCGAATACGGACTAAAATAGAAAGAACACTATATTTACAGAAATTAGATGTAAAATACGAAAAGCTGAAATAAAAAGAGAAAAATAGAAATTTGTAGTAAATTATGCTAAAATTGGGGAAAAATAAATAAAAAGGGAAAATCTAATAACTTGATTTGGAAGTAAGTGATAGATTAATTGGTTGGTTTAGAAAAGAGAATACATTTCTATAGTTTAATATTTAAAAGATAACGATAAACATAATTGCAAGAATAAAAGAAAGAAAAAGGGAATTAGTGTAAAATAGAGAAACTATAGTATTTTACACCATCCAAAGAGTAAAGCAACAATAAAAGAGATATCTTACAGTTACGAATTATTATTTAAAGCATTATTTGGTATTAAAATATGGAAATGGAGTTTTAGCACAGTTTTTGTAACCAACCAAATAGAATAAAACTACTTCCTAGAATATAAGAAGTTAAAGTGAAGAATTAAAGGAGGAATCAAGTTAATTATTAGACAAGACTAGAAGCTCTGCATTTACTGTGCAGATAATAGAATAAAAGTAAAGCAGTTATTATGATAAGTAAATTTGTGACAATCGGACGTAGTCCCAAACCAAGATTGTCATATAACATAAGAAAATTAAAAAGAATTCAATATCATAATAAAAGAAGACAGACTATAATAGAAAAGAGACGCTTGTAATTATATTTATAATATATAGATTATAAAAGAGACAATTACAAGTAAAATTATAACATAGGTTATAATTAAGTAGAAAAAACAGAAGAGGCTTATTTTAAGACTTAAATGAAGTTAATAAGAAAATAGAGCAAAAATAATAGAAGAGGCTTATTTTGATAAACTTAGATTTTGGATTAAGTTAATAAGCAAGATAATAGAAGTGGCCCATACCAGCAGCATTCCCTTTCAGTCGGGAACTGATAGTCACACAATAGTTAGGTGAGGCTGGGATAAGATTATGCTAATTAAGGTAAAAAAGTAGCCAACAGAATAAGAAAATTAAACTAGATGCAAAATAAAAGATTAGACTTAGGGTCGAATAAAAGAGTAAGATGCGTTTGGAGCAGCCTAAAGGATGAAGAGCCTAACGAAGCAGTTCATCACATATTTCAGCATGGAAGAAGCACGTCCAACTTAGTTATTTTGGGCTAGAAGGAAGTACGAGACTTCAACGGGACGTGAAGGTACTCTAGGATGGCCTTCTGGGATAGGCATAGCGAAGCAGTCCTCCAGAGGCAGATCTATAGGTGTTCCATCAAAAGGGTATGCCTTGACTGCTTTTTGCATGGCAGGACCATTGTAGGCAGTCAAAAGGGGTTGATGTTTGTAGTAGGATATTCGTATGTCCCCATACTTGCAAGTAAGTTTTAGTGGGCAAGACCCAAAAGGATAGTCACATGTGGATATCGGACCAGCATCAAAACCAAGAAGCGAGTTCGGGAAAGACTAGAGTTAAACTAACAATCCAATGAACCTTTCACTATCGAGACATTGGATGAGGGGCGCCGCCAATTGAATGTTTAGATTGTTTGCAGTATGTCACAACCACTTAGCTCTTTAGAGATTTTTCGATTAGTTGAGGGGTGGCTGCGTGGGGCCATATCCACGATAAGAAAAGAGACAGACCAAATAGAATATCCATATTGTAGGTCTAACAAGGCAGTCCTTTACAGAAATAGAAAATCCCCGACCGAGTTCCGTACAAGGTAGACCTTGTTAAGCGAGATTCAGGGAGTAGACAGAATGATTACGTATAGTCCTCAAGGTACGCACTGGGTGGTACATTATGGATGTCCGAGCATTAGTATAGACTAGTGCGAACGCAGTTTTACGTTTTCATAGTAGACGACGGAACATCTGTATTGTAGGTCTTACGAGGCAATCATTTATAGATGTAGTCACAAAATGCTATATGAGCAAGACGATGGAGTCCTTTGTGAGGAGAATACGGAAGGTGCTATGGGTAGTACCTAGGACCGATGCGGTCATTGGGCATATAGCTACATATATATTAGTTATTAGGTTTTAATCTACTAGAGAGTAGATAGGCACGATTCACGCACAGAGGCGAGAATATTATAAACCCAATGAACCTAATATAATGGCAAATGGAAATAAAACGGTATATGTAGAATTAAGCTTAGAAGTGTATAATTTGTCTATTCACCAGAACTTTAGTTCTGACCCCCTCCTCATAACATCCTACAGGTTAGGTAAATGGCATGGACTTTCCAACTTTGAGACACCTGTTTGGAAAGTGTTATTATATTGGTGTGTATTTGCTTACTATTATATTTTAGTCAGTTCTGCTGTGAGATATTTATTGAGCTCTGATATATTTGTCTTTGCCTATTTGTAGGATACCAGATACCCAACTCGGGCTTCAGTGGGCTTGGATTTTAGCATTTTTGTGAAATATCCGGACCCACTGGAATTCAGGTTGTTACAGGTGATTCTCGACGGGATGTAGTAGAAAAGTGCCTTCGGTTTGTCCTCTTCCTCGAAAACTCGTATGGACGAATGTTTAGCATTGTATTTCTAAAATATACATACAGTGATCTCTACTAACATACATCTGTTTGGTGGTATAGGAGGTAACCTCTCTTACACTTAATACCCTTCTCTGAGACGTACGAGCTCAGAGGTTATACATTTGTAGAAATCAATAGAGTGTGATGGAAATGGCAATGTGGAATTCTGAGTAGGGTTTGATGATTCTATGCAAGGTAAAACATGACCTTAAGCCTCGCACCCAGGAATGACAAAAACATGGTAGATGCGGCAGGGCTATGTGGGTCGCACCCATTAGGATATGGTCATCACCTTTCCAGATTACCCTCTATATATCTGTATGTGGTGTATGCTATGAGAGCTCTATGATAGGTCGGGAATGACCATGGTGATGTCATATTCGGTACTATCTATGGTAAAGGTAGGCTGGTCTTGTGTTGGTAGTGGAGCATCTATTGGTGCCGCGGTGCATTTCTCTAGAGATGTACTGTCGGAAGGTACTCACTTACCTTGTCGGAAGGTAATCCCTTATCTTGTCATTGTATGGAATCCATTCTCCAATACGAGCCTTTATAGTTTTAGTTGTAAACCTATTATGCTGTTGAATTTAACAAATGTAACAATTCCAGCTTTGATTAATATGTTATTTGAAAGGATTTTCAAAGAATGTCATTAAAGAAAATATCCCTGATTTTGCATAGCAAATGTTTTAGTTATCATATGGTAAAATCTCATCCGTGTTTATGTGTGGCATGGTCTTATGAGATACCCATTGTTTTCCAATACCCGTATTTTTTACTTTCTCACATGAATCCTATGACTGACCGAGAGTTTATTTTCTTTCCCTTAAACTCTAAGCAACCTATTTTTCCAGGCAGTCAAGTAGTCAGGGTTAACTTGGAGCATTGTGATGGAGCTTGAAGTCTGGAGCTAAAGATGTTCCTTTAGATAATTCTCCATTTTCATTTCCGCTGCATTAGTTTACTGATTATATTCATCATTTATAAGGACAAAGAATTATAACTGTGCAGGCTCATTTATAAGATAGACTTTGATAAATGTATTTAAAATTTCCGCTATAAAGATCATGTATATTAAAATAATATATGTTATTCCATTTGTGTAAGATTCTGCTCTATCTTTATTTTCTTTTTACCCTTTACTACCCATCCTTCCGGCACTTGGTTTTGCGGTACGTGAATACCAAGGATATTTTAGTGTCGATTTCTAAGGGTCGAAAGGGCGGGTATTCGTAGCATACATATTGGTTGCACTGCATGTGCATTCATATAATAGGTTAGTTTATTCACATTTGCACCCATCTTAGATCATGTCATCCTATTTTATCTTATCATATGTATTATATAATCTTGTTGTGTTTTGCTTGTGTTGTATAAAGGATGCTTGATGGATGTAGCTATGTATTTTATATGTTTGTAAGGAGTTGCATTATCCATCTCTTAGAATTTTCGAGATGAAATTATTTTAAAGGGTGAAGAATGTAACACCTGTAAATTTACGTAATTAAATAATTAAATTAAAAATGATAATATTGTAATGTTACATAAAGGGAAAAGTAGTAAATTTTTATTAGAGTTGTAAATAGGCAATGAGACCTATTCAATAGCGTTCGAAATATTGTTTACAGTCAATACACACACACACACACACATATATATATATATATATATATATATATATTGCTGTATTTGGTCGACCAAGCTAGAAATTAGAAAAAGTCAAACCCAGTAACATTTTCATGATATATTGATTTCAATATTTTATGCTAAACAAGTTTTATTTCAGCCTATAAATAGAAACGTAAACCTTATTCTCTATTCCTACCTGAGCCTAAACGTCTTACCACTAAATCCATCTTCATCTTATCTCCAAAAAAAGAACTTCATATCAAATCAAATCCAAATTAAATAGAATAAAAAATTATAACTCATCACCGTAAACAGATCTATGCAGATAAATCAATGCTATCAAAAATTTAGAGTATGAAGGCATGCAATTTCTAAATAATGAAGGTGAAGGAGGATTTACATAAAGTGGGAGAAGATGCACAACGAACCGGTGAGTGGTATTTAGCTTATTTATGTTTATATTAGTAAGACATAGTAATTCATCCCTCATGGTCGTAAATCATACTATAAGTGATGTAATTAAAAATTTAAAAATGATTTTTTTTAGTATAAATATGATTAGGGAGTAGTATGTCACGGCTAATTGATTAGAAAAGTGAATTTTTATTGATTGTGATTAGCGAAAGTTAATCACTCCTTAATTAAAAAGTATGAAATGCAAAAGTGTACCAAATTAGTCTTATTATGTATCAAAATTGTAGTTCTCGACAATGCAAATCCAATGGTGGTGGTTGTTCATCGATTGGGTGTACAGATTGATTTGAAAATCCATTGGAAGTTCTACAGAAGGGGATTGTCTGTTTTGATCCAATGGTGAAACGGTGGTGATAGGAAGATCGGAGAGTACGAGCATGAAGAGGAGGTCGAGTAGGTTGTCATGGCAGGTCTAATTGGTCACATGGCATTGGAGTTGGCATAGATCTATCGTGGACTATGTTGGTTGCACCTAATATGGCCTAGTAAGTGTTGGCCATTGGTGTAGTTGGATCTGGGAGTAGTGGCCTGTGACGGCGGTAGTGATGCTTTGAAGTGGCCGCTAAAGTGCGAAGTCGGGTTTCAAATTTCCTGTAGCAAGAAACGAGTGCAATAAAATAAAATAAAATGATAAACATTAACTGTAACAACCCATAAATATATCAATTTAAATATTTGATTGTTTAGCTTTATTGATATAACAATAATTTTGTAAATAATTATTTATATTAATTTATATGATTTTATAAATAAAGTATGATCATTTTAATTAGTTAAGGATGATAAGAAAATTTATTTTCAAAATGTGTCTACAAATATATGCATATTAATTTAAAAGAGAAAATATGACCGAAAATCGGAAGCTGAATTTATAACGATACAACGTGTAGAAGTTGTGCAACGTTGTAGGAATATGTTACATACACATATACATGTACATGTGCATACATGAAACATGTACATAAACATACATATATAAATATAATTTAGTATAAAAATATAATATAAAATATATAAGATATTTTAAGATTTCTTACTCCTTAAGCATATATAAGTCAACATATGCATACATGAGAAGATGGAAGTGATGGGAAGATGGTTGATGTGGCCTTTGCCGTGCCTAGGGAGGGGATAGGTGATCATGAAGGTGCATGTGATGGCGATGGTGATGCAAAAGGTGATGTGCACATGGATACTTTTACACTCTACTTGTCCTATAAATACCCTACCCTCTTCACTTCCTTTTCATTCATCTTCTTCTTCATATTTTATAAGCTTTGTCTTCCACTTTAATGGCTTACATCCTAAGAGAAATAATGTCAAAATTTATTTCAAACAAGAATTTAAATTATAATATATAGTTATGTATGCTTAAACACCTTAAAACAATCCTGAAACTCCATTTTTCTCTCTTTGTTCTTCAAATCTCCACCCCCACTTCATCATAGGCCGAACCACCTCTTTGCTCCACCCTAGGCCGTGCACCCCCAAGCCACCCCAAGCTTTGGTTAAGGCATCTAGGAGCTAAAATCCAAAGAATAGTGAGCTTCGGAAACCGAGTAGCGGAGCTATAGCGAATTTTTAATTAATTGTTGAAAATTCAAGGTGAGAATTCCTAAACTATTATATTATGATATGATGTTTATAAATGGATGTTTAATATTCTTTGATCATCAAGTTTTGTTTAAATATGAATGTTGAATATATATATATATATATATGCAAGTCAAGGAAATGTACGTCGATAAGCACAAAGGAAATCACTTTCCTCTATAATAATGAATTAGTGTATATGAAAGATTAAATCTCTCTAAAAAGGTTTAAAAATGAGTTTGAAATGTTTTATAAAATTTTAAAGTGTTTTGGTGAAGTTTGAATGAGAATGAAAATTTAGTCAAAAATAGGCGTGTCGCGTAACGGTAGTTCACGATTTCACGCCATAAAAGTCAAACATGTATAAAAGATGGAATATAGCTCAGAGTCCTTCGAGATAAGAATTTTCCAAACTACTATATCCATAGGTTTCCAACGAAGAAAGAAAATTGAGATTTCGATAAGTAGATTTTGAGATATGAGTAAAATAAGTTTTGGAAAAATCGCGGTTTTGCAGTACGGAATCCAAAACTGAATTTTTTTGGAAATGATGTTTTGAATTTGTTTAAAAATATGGAATAAATCTTAAAAATGTTTTAAAATGTCATAAAAGTGATTTGAGTAACAAAAATGAATTTTCAAATAATAAAAAGTCGTTTTGATTAGCTTATAAAAGCGCTTTCCGCAGCACTTTTCCGCAGCATTTTTCTATAACTTAAATTTTAGTTTTAAACTGAACGATTCTTTTCCAAATCTTTTATAATTGTTTTCAAAGGAATAATTAAGTGTTTTAATGGTATTTGGAAGTTTTATAGTTTATTTAAAATAATTTAAATAAACGATTTAAAGAAAAGCTATTACAAATTTAGTGGTTTAATATTGGTTCTAAAAGCCGACGAGTAGACTAGATTTTTCTTTTCGTGAGATCCATATGTGAGGTTCTTAAACTAAGGGGATGTTTAGGTGCAACCAATTCCCTGGCTCACCTGGCCTCTTCCTTAGGCGAGAGATAGATAAGGTCGAAATGTCGAAAACGAGTTAAGTATAAAAAAAGGGTTTTTAAGAAATCAAAGAATTTGATAAGAGAGGTTTAACGATTTTGTATATACCAGAAAGAATGTTTTAAGAAATATATATCTCCTAAAGGGATTTTGATAAAAAGAACTAAATCAACTAAAGAATGATTCGTTATTCACAGAACATCTTTTTATCGATGATTGTTTCGAAGGAACCGGGGTTGGATTTGGATGTTTTCTATCTGAAGACCACTATGAACCAATGTACGTATTCGAAGTGAAGACATGGATATGATATTTGGGATTTTCGTAATGAAGGACTTCTTGTTGATCATTTGGGTATAAACTCCCAATATATACATATAGTAGCGGCGGTCTCTTCATTTTGAAATATCCAATGCAAGGACTAATCGCTACTAATCCTAGGGGTACTCTCGATAGGATGTGGTAGGAGAGTGTCTTCGGTTTGTCCTGTACCTTGACAACTTGTATGGATGAATGTTTGACGTTGCATTTCTAGTTACACAAGTGATCTCTATGAACATATTATCTGCTTGGTGGCGGAGAATGCAACTTCTCTTTGCTTAACACCCTTTCCTGAGACATATGAGCTCAAGAGTTATACATTTATAAAAATCAGTTGTATGACCATAGACTGGCGGTGTGGCATTCAAAGGAAGATGATGTGCTATATGAAAGGTAATCGTTACCTCGGGCCTCACACCTGGAAATGGTCGAAACATGGTAGATGTAGCAAGGCTATGTGGTTCGCAACCATTAGGGTATGAAATCATCCCCTTCTAGATATATTTCTACCCGCTATGACGTTCGGGTTTAAATTATTGTGGTGTATGCTAAGAGACGTCTTGGATAGGTCGGTAACGACCGGGGTGATGACATATTCGGTCACATCTAGGAAGAGGTAGGCCAGTCTTGTGTTGGTAGAGGACTATCACTTGGGCCTCGGTACATTCCTCTAGAGATGTACTGTCGGAAGGTAGTCCCTTTACCTGGTCATTTGTATGTAAATCCATTCTCCAATAATTGCCTGCCATTTTGTTTGTAGAACCCGCGTTTGTGGTTAGTATGCTGGAATTTAATAATGTAACAATTTCGGCTAATATTTATAAGTTTACTTGCAAATGTTTTCAAAGATATGTCATTAAAAATAATATCAGGTATTTTTACGCAAGAATGTTTTGGTTATCATAAGGTAAAACCCCGTCCGTGTTTATGTGCGGCGCGGTCTTATGAGATACCCTTTTGTTTTCAAACAATGTATTTTGAGTTCTCACACCAGTCCCATGACTGACCCGGAGTTTATTTTGTTTTCCCTTTAAACTTTGGGTGCCCTATTTTTCCGGGCAGCTAAGTAGTCAGTATTCTGTTTGGAGTATTTTTGGTAAGAGCATGATGGAAGAGGTTTTTGGAGCATAGAGCTAAAGCACCCGATGTGGATATCTATCTATTTATTTTTATTTTTTCCGTTGTCTCTAAGTTAGTTAATACCAGCAAGTGTGGGAGCAGGCAGTTATAACTGTTCCTGGCTAGGTTAGTTCATACCATAACTCTGATGTACACTAGTGAGAGTGGTTGTCTATACTATCTATCTATTTTAAGGTCATATGAGAATTTTTGTTTCTATCTTTTATCTTTATTTTACCCCTAAAAATCTACCTCCCCGGCACTTGGATTTACAGCACGTGAGCACCGTGGATGTATTACTGTCGATTTTCAAGAGTCGAGGAGACGGGTCTTCACATTTGGTATCAGAGCTGAAGGTTAAGCGAGAACCTTGTCTTTGGTGGGGTATAACTCATTAGAGATAGGGTTAGTAATACTCTAGAATGAGGTTAATCTTTGAGAGTGCGCATTTAGAATTCTTATCTAAATAAAATCAAGTTGTGATATATACCCATTCCCAAGATAATTTCGTCTTTGTTTTCTAAAGATTTCTTACTAAATTAAAGTAGTAAGACATGAGTACTCGTAGAGGATGAAGACGGGAAATAGCAACACCACAACAACCAATGGTTGAGCTCCAAACGCTGTTGTAGAAGAAATAGCTCTCGTACAACCCCAGGTTAATTTTTCCACCCTATGCAAGAGTTATACCAGCTTAGAGGGAAAACCATTCAAGGGTACAGAAGTTACCATTGAAGTACAGGTTTGGATTAAATCATGTGAGAGGATATTTAAAGCATTGGATATTAGTAATGACCAAAAGAGATTTTTGGCCTCATGGCAACTACGGGAAGGGGCTCTGGCTTGGTGGGAGTCCATTACCCTAAGTGAATCAGAGGACAATTTCTCTTGGGAAGGTTTAAGGAGGTCTTGGAGGAGCAGTACAGGCCAGTGTCCGAAAAATCTCGTCTTTACAAAAGCTTTATGGATCTGAAGCAGGATGAAATGACCGTTGAGGAGTATGCAAATAAGTTCAACGAATTATCTTGTTTTGGGCCAGGTCTGGTTGACACACCTTTAAAGAAAAACGAGAAGTTTATTTCTAGGATGAATGAGAAGTACCGGAGTGAGATGACTGCCCATGTTAAGGGGTCATTTATAGATTTGTTGGATATGGGATTCCGTTATGAAACATTGGACAAGAAAAATTCGATGTAGCTCAGACCAACAACAACGCCAACAACTAGAAAAGGAGGAAGTTCAATAACAGTGGGAAAAAGTCATGGCCAGGAAAACCCGGGGAAGGATCTCAAGGAAACCGCTTTAAGGAATACACTTGTAACAATTGTAAGAGGAAGGGCCATATTGTAAAGAATTATAGAAGTCCAAAGGTCCAGGATTCCGTCTCTCCTATGGTTCAAAATAGCCTCTGCTATAATTGTCACCAACCGGGGCACATGATCAAGGATTGTCCGATTATTAGGAAGGGAGAGCAAGCCGGAGTCTATGCAATAAAGGATGAACCTTCAACCTCTCAGGATGTGAAGGGAAAGGGAGTTTTTGAAGGTAATATTTTTATCGAAGATGTTTTCGTTAGAGTATTGTTTGATACAGGAGCTTCTCATAGTTTTATTGCGAAGGAAACCGTAGAAGAATTAAAACTTGAACCTAAGTTAGTGGATACCCCTATTTGCGTGACAAATCCTATAGGTGGTACTACTAACCTTTGTATGAATTATGAAAAAGTCCAAATTTCCCACTCTTCCCATAAATTTCCTTTCGACCTATTTGTCTGAGATTTTATTGGATTGAAATTTTGCTTGGTATGGATTGGTTAACTAAGTATATAGCTGTTCTCGATTGTGTTAGTAGGATGATAATCTTATGGACCAGTTTCGGGTAGTTTATAGAAATATCTTGTGAAGATCCTAGTCCAAGGAGGGGAAGTTTCCTATATGCATTAGACTCATCCCAGGAAGGATTAGGAACCATACCTTGTTAAAGAATTCCTAGACATCTTTGAAGATGTAAAAAGTTTACCCCTACATCGAGAAATCAAATTTCGTATTGATTTGATTTTTGATGCAAGGCCAATTAAACGATGGGACCGAAGGATGGCTCCGAAGGAGAGGAAGGAGTTAAATAACCAAACTCAAGAGCTATTAAAGAAAGGGTTGATAAGGCCGAGTCATTCAAGTTGGGGATCAGCAGTAGTTTCTGTTGCCAAGTTGAATGGATCTCTAAGGTTGTGCGTCGATTACCGGGATCTAAATAAAAAACGATTAAGAACAAGTATCCTCTACATCGAATAGATGACTTGTTTGATCAGTTACATGGTGCTCGGGTATTCTCGAAAATGGATCTAACTACAGGATTCCATCAACTAAGAATCGCAGAAGAATGCATCCATCTAACTGCATATAAAGGTCCGAACACTTTCTTCGAATGGTTGGTTATGCCTTTTGGGCAAACCAATGCACCCGCTTATTTCGTAGACCTTATGAATAAAGTATTTAGAGATGTACTCAATAAATTCATGTTAGTCTTTATCGATGATATCCTTACTATTCTAAGACAGAAGAAGAACATGAAAGGCATCTAGAAATTATGTTGGAGATATTAAGAAATAATGTGCTTAAAGCCAAATTCTCAAAATGCCATTTCTGGGAAAAGGAGGTAAGATTCCTTGACCATATAGTGTCAAGGGACGGGATTTCAGTAGACTATGTAAAGGTTGCGGCCATTCTAAATTGGAACTAACAACAAACTCCTAAAGAAGTTTGTAGCTTCTTGGGTCTGGCTGGGTATTACAGAAGATTCATTCAAGACTTTTCAAAGATTGCCCACCACCTAACGAAGTTGACCATGAAAGATGCTAAATTTTTCTGGACTCCTAAATGTGAAGCAGCATTCCAGGAATTCAAAACGAGGTTAACAACCGCTCCTGTCCTAGCAATTATAAATGGAAATAGTGGATAAACCATTTATACAGATGCTTGTGGAGAAGGAGTTGGTGCAGTTCTGATGCAAGAAGAGAAGGTGATTTCTTATGCGAGTAGACAGTTGAAGGTTCATGAGAAGAGTTATGCAACGGACAACTTAGAATTATTAGCTGTGGTGTTCGCATTAAAAATATGAAGGCACTATTTGCTGGGTAAGAAGTTCTCATAGTTTGTTTCAATTAAAACTTTGAATTGACCTTAGTAAATAAAATTCCCTCTTTTAATTAGGTGAAAATTTTGAATTCTTTACGGATCATAAATCTTTAAAGTATCTTTTCATTCAGAAAGATTTATACATGAGGCACTAACGTTGGTTGGAATTTCTTGCATCTTATGATCTAGATATTTTATACGCACCTGGGAAAGCCAACGTAGTAGCTGATGCGTTAAGTAAGAAGTATGCTGTTATTTCTTGTTTGGTAGCAACTCCAACTCTTCTGGAAAGAATAACCAGTAAACAGAGAGAAGATAGACAGTTTGAAAAGTTCATTAAGGCAACCGAAGAAGGAAGAAATTCAAGCTTTGAAGTGGACAATAACATAGTATTACGATTGAATGGGCGAATTTGTGTTCCGGATGTGGAAAATCTTAGGCAGGAAGTGTTAGCTGAGTGTCACAAATCCAAACTCAACATTCATTCGGGAGTTAACAAAATGTATAGAGATATGAAGCGCACATTTTTATGGAGAAGTATGAAAAGGGACATATTCATTTATGTTAGCCGATGTGTAAATTGTCAACAAGTCAAATGCGACCAACAGGAAATTACAGAGTTACTTAAACCATTGGAGATTCCAGTTTGGAAGTGGGATCAAATATCAATGGATTTCATTAATGGCTTAACTCGAACAAAGAAAGGGAACGAAGGCATTTAGGTTATCATCGACCGATTAACTAAAAGTGCATACTTCATTCCAGTAAAACCAACAAGGACCGCTGCAAGCCTTGCCGAGATATATATGAAGGAGACTGTTCGATTGTATGGAGTTCCAAGTAGTATAGTAAGCGATCGGGATCCAATATTTACTAGTCAGTTTTGGGAAGCATTACAGACTACTTTGGGAATAAGGCTGAATATAAGCACTGCCTATCACCCCCAAACTGATGGACAGACGGAAAGAATTGATCACGTTTTGGAAGATCTTCTCACGGTGTGTATTCTGGACTTTGGAGGCTCCTGGAAAAATCATTTGCATTTAGTAGAGTTCTCTTATAACAACAGTTATCAAGCTAGTATCGGCATGGCACTGTATGAAGCTTTATATGGTCGTCCGTGCAAGTCACCGACATGTTGGATCGAAACCGAAGATCAGTTAATATTTGGTCTTGATATGATACGAGAAGCTTCAGAGAAGATCGATATGATTAGAAAGAAGCTAAAGGAAGCCCAGAGCATACAGAAAAGTTATGCAGACCAAATGCGTAGAAATATGGAATTCTCAGTTGGAGATTCGGTCTTTTTGAAAGTCCTTCCGATGAGAGGAGTAGTGATGTTTGGAAGAATGGGGAAGTTAGCACCTCGATATATTGGACCATTTCCCATTCTTGAATGAATTGGCCCATTAGCTTATCGACTTCTATTTCTAGAATGGTTGGCAAAAGTGCACAATGTTATTCATGTATCTCATTTAAGGAAACATGTGCATGACCCAGAACAAATCATACAAACAATGCTTAGAAAGACTTGGAGGTGGAACCGAATTTGGCAGTTATTAGATGACCTGTTTGAATCATTGATTATGATGAGAAATGACTAAGGAGGAAGGTAGTAAGGTTAGTCAAAGTTCAATGGAGTAGAGATGCTGAGGATTGCACTTGGGAAACGGAGGATAAAATGAAAAAGGCATATCCTGAATTTAGGATGCAAGAATGAATTGTATGAATCATATCGTTATAGTGTACTCACCACCTGTGGTGTAGTCACTTATCCATATTTTTGTATATATTCATCATATCGAATATATTTCCTTTTGAGCTATTTTCTTCTTATCTTAATTTCGAGGACGAAATTCTTTTAAGGAGGGGAGTCTATAATGACCCGTAAATATATCACTATATATAAATAATCATTTAGCTTTATCGATATAATAATAATTTTGTAAATAATTATTTATATTAATTTATATGATTTTATAAATAAAGTATGTCATTTTAATTAGTTAAGGATGATAAAAAAAATTATATTCAAAATTTGTTTATAAATATATGATTATTAACTTAAAAGAGAAAATATGATCGAAAATCAGAATCGGAATTTATAACGATACAACGTGTTGAAGTTGTGCAACGTTGTAGGAGTATGTTACATACACATATACATGTACAAGTGCATACATGAAACATGCACATAAACATACATATATAAATATAATTTAGTATAAAAATATAATATAAAATATATAAGATATTATAAGATTTCTTACTCCTTAAGCATACATAAGTCAACATATGCATATATAAGAAGATGGAAGTGATGGGCACATGGGTGATGAGGCCTCTCCCATGCCTAGGGAGGGGAGAGGTGATCATGAAAGTGCATGTGATGGTGATGCAAAAGGTGATGTGCGCATGGATACTTTTCACTCTTCTTTTCCTATAAATATTCTACCCTCTTCTCTTCATTTTCATTCATCTTCTTCTTCACATTTTCTAAGCTTTGTCTTCCACTTTAATGGCTTCCATCCTAAGAGAAATAATATCAAAATCTATTTCAAAAAAGAATTTAAATTATAATATATAGTTATGTATACTTAAACACCTCAAAACAATCCCGAAACTCCATTTTTTCTCTTTGTTCTTCAAATCTCCACCCCACTTCATCATAGGCCGAGCAACCTCTTTGCTCCACCCTAGGCTGAGCACCCCTAAGCCACCTCAAGCTTTGGTTAAGGCATCTAGGAGCTAAAATCCGAAGAATAGTGAGCTTCGAAAATCGAGTAGCGGAGCTATAGCGAATTTTTAATTAATCGTTGAAAATTCAATGTGAGGACTCCTAAAATATTATATTATGATATGATGTTTGTAAATGGATGTTTAATATGCTTTGATCATCAAGTTTGGTTGTTTAAATATGAATGTTGAATATATATGCAAGTCACGAAAATATACGTCGATAAGCACATAGGAAATCACTTTCCTTTATATTAATGAATTGGTGTATATGGAAGATTAAATCTCTCTAAAAAAAGGTTTCAAAATGAGTTTGAAATGTTTTATAAACATTTAAAAGTGTTTTGATGAAGTTTGATTGAGAATTGAAAATTTAGTCAAAAATAGGTGCGTCGCATAACGACAGTTCGCGATTTCGCGCCATGATGTGCACGTAAATGTGCATATTTTTACCACCATATTTAATCTATTTAAATTAAATAAATGATCATATTGGGTATTTTAACTTGTTTACACCAAAAAAATCAAATTATTTTTCAAATTGTCACATATTCATCTTCATATAGGGGCAAAATAGTCATTTTTATGCATTTATTAAATTGTGAAAATTTACTTGGAATTTTCTATGTTGTTTTGTTGGAAATTTAGTGAATTTTACAAGTGGTTTCATGATGATATATGCATGCACAAGAGTGAAGAGAACAAATGAAGATGGAAATAATTCAAAGTGATGATCATGGAGGACCCCACTTACCCACGTACCTTATTGTACACTTAGGAGCTAATGCACATGCTAAAAGGCCATTAAATCTTCATGCACACTTAATGAATGATTAGTGGATGCTAATGGTTACTTGGCCACCACACTCCCTAGGGGGTAGTTTGGGCATTCCCCAAAAATATGGATTAGGGTTTCTAACTTGTATAAATACCCATTATGCTTCATGTAACCTCCTCTTCCTCTTAGTTAGTTTTTAGCGTAGAAATAAAATAAAACTTCTTTTTTCTTTTCATGGCTACTTAGCTATTTCTTTCATGTAGTTTTTTTTAATGCAATTTTCAATACATGCTCTTTTCTTCTTTTGTTTATTTCCTTTCATATTAGTAGTGTAGATTTGTTTATTTATGCAAGTAGTGTAGATTTTCTTTTATGAAATTAGAATCGTTCTCTTTTTCATTTGATATCTTTTTCCTTTTGTTTATTTCATGTTGCTTTCTACATTTGTTGATTTGATAACAAATATCAAAGGCTAATCCCTACAATTTAGGGGTAACGAAGCTCTCTAGTATGTAGATGCAACATAATGTGATGTTTATGCTCTTCTTTTGTGCTTTAATGAGAATGCATGAAGTGGTTAACTTGTTGTTTTTGCTTTGAATTTGATAGCCTATCTTGTTGACACCAAATAGGCTATACTTAAACAATCACTAACACAAATTACCTCTTCATCTACATATGATGATGGTAATGAAGTGAATGTTGAAATTAAAATTTGATGGTCTATATTTTTAACTAATAGTTAATAGGCCATACTTAAAATAGATTTTGCTTTCAACTTTGTTGACATTTTTCATATGAGTTAGTAAGTGGTTTAAGGGGTGTGTTATAGTTTGATGGCTTATGTTGAGCTAATTAATAGCACAAATAGGCCATACTTATGATAAGCACATCAATTAAACTAACTAATGGCCAAAAAGGATAAATCATAATTTCATGTTGTGTTGATTTCTATGATCTAGAGAGTGGAAATTACCTCTAAATTGCCTCTACACTCTCATATTTTTATCTATTTTCTTTTGCTAGTTTGTTAGTTTTCTCATTTTTCTAACTTAACAATCTCTCGACTTTGGTATAATTTGATTGAATAGATTTTTTAAAATCAACAATTCCCTACGGATCGACCCGTACTCGCATACGTCATACAATCGTACGCCGTGCGCTTGTGGTTAAATTTTAATTTGAAATTTGTCGACGGTTTTCTAACTCGATAGAAATTCCATCGTCAAGCAAGTTTTTGGCGCCATTGCCGGGGAGTTTGTTTTGATTTTATTTTCTATTCTTCAAATTATTTTTCTTTTGATTTTTCTATGAATTTGTATTGTGTGTGTTGCATTTTAAAAAAAAATAAAAAAATTCTTGTGTGTTCGTGTGATTTTTTATTGCATTTTGGTTTTGTGTGTTGTTTTCTAGTTTTCCTTTTCCATTTGCATTTTCATTATTTAAAAAAAATCAACATACACAATTCAGAAAAAAAAATTCATTGCATTTTTCAATTTCCATTTCATTTTCAATTTCCAATTACAATTTTCAATTTTCATTGCATAGATCATCTCCGCCACACTCTATTCCCTACTGCAGTACAATTACCAATAGATACAATTACACTGCCTGCTCACTGTTGACAACTGTTGACAAGAGCTGAATCTTCCATTCCCACAATCTCAACTACAATATCACTGCATTCACATAACCTCCTCTTCCAATACCATTTCATCCATCCTGCTGCTCCTTGTCAACAAATCCTTCAACAACCACACTGTGCACATACAAACATTCTCTGCCTTAACCTCCCCTCTGTCCAAAAATTGTCAACATATACCCTCCTCCTCGGCCATACTTCACAAAATCATCTTACCATCCTCCAACCACAGCCAATACTCACTGCACACTCAACCACTTTCTCCATTAACTGCTGCCAAGCCTTCACCATCCTATCTCTTACAACCATATCATCAAGTTACTGCCACCCTTATTTCATTTATCACCTCTGTCCTCATTGCTTACAGCAACACTCACCCCATAAAACCAACATTCATATACCATAAACCATACTTCAGATATCTGCAAGCAATCACAACTGACCTCTGCATATCAACTGCCCGCATTTCCTCACAGCAGCACATTCAACTAACCACTGCACTGCCTCAAAACATTCACAGCCATAACAATTTCTGAAACCATCTGCCTTCAAACCAACCCCTCCCTTCAAGCACAACCATTTGCCTACAGTTCATACATTAGTCTGCATCTCACAACATTCTTCTAACCACGTCTTCTGATCATCACAACTGCACTGCCTAGTCCTCGAATCAACAATCGCCGCAACTGCACTACCCAATATAACTCCTCGTTGCATCATACAGCATCAGACAACATCATACAATTTCCTGAACTTCCAGTCACTAACACTCCTCAACCAACCCATCCGCCCTTCAACTAATTTGCATACTAGCCACCTGAATCTTGCAACTGTACATCATAGCAGAATCATCCACTGTCCTCCACTTCTTCTGATCATCTCAAATCGAATCTGAGCCTATCTCTGCCCGAAACCACATTCATCTTCAATCACGACAAACGAACACTGTCACCAAGCCTACAAAGTTCTGCAAACCCACAGTCTCCCTCAATCACTTCACCGCCCCAATACCACACAACATCATCCAAGCCATTTTTATTTCACTTAATCATTTCCCATAACTGTTTCCCATTGCTTTGACCACACAGCAACTCAACATTGTGGTGTCCATTGCAACCTACCATCACCGATAAGCTTCCAATTAGCCTCAAGCTCCTCTACCAGTCATTATGATACGGCAATTATATAGATGGCTCATCCAACCTTACCACACATTGCTGTGTCTTTCCCCAAAGCATAATATTAGCCTACAGCTAAATTCAGAGAATTATACAGCATCTTTCTAGAAGCAGGATTCACCAAAAGTTGTTATTACCTTTTCCATTCTGTTATTAATTTGTTACAAAATGTATGGACCACATGTCCTTAGTTAGTTACAAATCAATGGCTAGGAATGAATTGCAGTAGTTATAAGAACTAGGTATTGTATTGGGAAAAGGGTATGGAAAATTAATGATCAATTTCTTTCTTCTGTCTAAAAAATGTCTGCCTCCTTCTTCAAATTCTCCTTCTCCTCTAACTGATTCTTCTTTCTGCTGCAACTTACCTCCCACCCTATCATTTGGTGCTTTCACTCTTGTACTCACCTCCTTCTTCTATATCTCATCTTTTTTTCCATCATTTCACCCACCAAGTTATCGCTGAAATCATGGCCGAAACCACTCTCATCCACCCTCAAATTATTGCTGAAATCAAAGCAACATTACCATCATCATACCCCATTAAACGCATTACCTACTTGGAGATGCAGCAGCTCCATGACCAAGGATTATGCCTCAGTTGCAACAGCAAAGACACCGTTAGTCATCAATGTTTGGTTAAGAGAATCGTTCTGGTGCTTCCTGATGAAGATCCATATACCGAACAGCAACTTATGGAGTCATTCTGCCAACCACCGCAGTCCGGATCTGCTACATCAGCAGCGGCAGCAGCTGGATCACCTCCACTGATTGCTCCAGCGAATACGGCTGCAGTGGGAACAATTTCAATAGATCCAGCACCCATTAGTGCTACTGCAATAAATGCTCCAGCAACGTTGACATCCGCTCAGCCTATGACCTCCGAAATACAACACACAATCCTTGTGATGGAAGCCGAACTACGTAAAATTCCGGATTCAATTCAAACAGCAGTTGTCATAGATCAGCAGGGAGGTATTATTTTCTTTTCTCAGAAGGCTGTTGCTAAAATGGATTTTGAAACTCTCCAAAGCCCATTGGAACTGTCTATTACTCAGCTGGGAAATAAAAACATTGATGCACCGCTGATTTCTCATTTGGATGATGGAATGAAGATACAATTTGGCTGTCAAAATCCTTTTGCATGGATTGAACAGTATGGGCATAAACTGTTTGATGTTATGCTTGAGACGGATGCCAATAAGATTTTTGAAAGAACAATATTCATATTTGATCCGGGCGGGAAATCTAATTTGAATGTTTCTTTGTGGCACGGTTACACGATGCTAAACACCAATAATAATCCAAACTCGACTACTCCAATAAAGCTGACACCAACTTCCGACCTTGAGGACAAGGTCGATTTCGAGGCCGTGGTAATGATACGGCAATTATATAGATGGCTCATCCAACCTCACCACACATTGCTGTGTCTTTCCCCAAAGCATAATATTAGCCTACAGCTAAATTCAGAGAATTATACAGCATCTTTCTAGAAGCAGGATTCACCAAAAGTTGTTATTACCTTTTCCATTCTGTTATTAATTTGTTACAAAATGTATGGACCACATGTCCTTAGTTAGTTACAAATCAATGGCTAGGAATGAATTGCAGTAGCTATAAGAACTAGGTATTGTATTGGGAAAAGGGTATGGAAAATTAATGATCAATTTCTTTCTTCTGTCTAAAAAATGTCTACCTCCTTCTTCAAATTCTCCTTCTCCTCTAACTGATTCTTCTTTCTGCTGCAACTTACCTCCCACCCTATCACATTACCCTCCAATAACCACTGACCCTAACTGCCACCATATCACTGAACTGTTTCCCACCACACTCCAGCAACCACGATTTCTGACACCAGACAGTGCATCTAACTCATACCTCCTCTTGCTCCCTGCCTCTGCACACAATTCACCCTTCACCTACTCAAACAAGTTATACTCCATTGCATCCCTCCATTGCCTCAGACAACCTCACCACGACAGAAAGCCAAATCGTGACTTCAACAGAGCACAACCGAACCCAATTCAAACACCCACAAAGCCACCATCGAAGTGAACTTCCCCAAATCCAACCTCGCAAATTGCCTTCAAACCCACGATCGCCTGATAACAACGACCCAAAATCGTCGTGGTCTCGCGATTTGATTCAGTACCAAAAAGAAAGAAAGAAAAACCAAAAATTGTTTAACTTATACGATTCAATTTAACCAAGTACGAGAGTTTGAAAGCATGGGGTAATGTTGTTGTTGATTGAGAAAGTCGTGAGTAATTTGAGCTCGTTTATTTTGTGTGCGTCGGGTTCAATATTTGCTTTTATTTTATTTTATTTTATTCGATTTGCTTTCTTTTCCTTCTTAAGCTAATTTTCTTTTGTTTTGAAAAAAAAAAGAAATAAAAACAACTTGGTTCCTTTTTCTTGTTTTCTTGAGTTTTCTTTTATTTCTTTTGCTTTGTTTCAATTTGTTAGTTTTACTTTTTTATTTTAGTGAATCCTTATAAAGAAAAAGAAGAGTTGCTCAATTTGTTTTTAGTTTAGTTTTGATTTGTTTCTAAATTGTTTTCTAAAAAAATGGTATATATCTTGTTTTATTTCAGGTTGCCAAAGCAGAATTTCAGAAGGAGACTGCCAAAAATAAATTACTTGCTTATAAAAAAAATTCGCACCCTTATCTCTTGTTTTTATTTTAGTTGCATTGTTGATTGCATGCATTTGCATTTATATATTAAAAAAATTTCAAAACTCAAAAACAAAAATCCATTTGTAGTTGCATTGTTAATACACGTTTAATTTTAGTTTTGCATTTTCATCTTAGAATTTTAATTAGTAATAACGGTTAGACATCGATAACACTTAATTGTATATTGACAAGTTGTCTTCTTTGAACAATTTAATTTCTTGGTGTCTAGGCTACGACAGAGCAATAATCAGTTATAAATATTACTGTGATTCGTAAATATTATACTGAATTATTTTTCTGAAGGTACTTAAACCTTCGGCTGCATTGCTACGGTGATTCGTGGTGCACCGATAACTCCTGTCTGTTACCTGGCTAAGAACTATCTTATTGATTTAAGACAATATGTGATTATACAATTTTGGGTTAACTTAGGATAAATCATTTGTAATTAACCACTTCATTCATTTAGTTGCATTAGTTCATGCATATTTAAAAAAATCAAAATCCAAAACTATAAAAATTGTAAATATTTCTTCACTTAGTTTTTTTCCTTTCCCTTTGAAAATTTTCAAATCAAAATTCCAAAAATTCAAAAAACAATTTACTTAGCTATTTTTAGAAAATCAAAAATCCAAAAAAAAATATAAAATCTTTCCAAAAAACAAAAAAAAATTGAAAAATAAAAAAAAACAAAAATCAATTTTCCATTTTGAAAAATAAATTCTATCTGTAATTATTTTTCCTTTATACAAAAAAACAAAAACATTCTTGAAAATGTCCGAGTTTCCCCACTCACTTGAATTTTACAATAGTTGTGGAAATCAATATAATCCATATGATTTTACTCCAAATTCGTATGGATATTTTAACGACAACTATTCTTTAAACAATTCGAATTTTGAACAACAAAGTTTTCAAAATGATGACCAACCCTCGAATCTCGAAAATAACATTTCATCTCTACTTGAAATCTCTACACAATAAAATCAAACGATAAATGATTTATGTAATTCATATTTGTGTAACAACTCGAGCCAAGGATTTAAAAATTTGAATTCAATTCAAAATTCAAACGATTTCGATTATAACCCATGCCAATTCAATTTCGAACTCCAAAATGAATTTCAAACTCAAAATGAAAATGGAAACAACTTTTCAAACGAATTTGGCAATGGGAATAATCTTAACCACGTTATGATTGAAAATCTTTGTTCTCAACAATTTCAAAATAAAAATTCTCATGTTAATAACTATAAATTAGATTTTGTCGAGAAAATGAACGGAATTTACGATGATCACATGGGTTCGTTGTTTGAAACATATATGAAACAACGTGAAAAACAAAATCAAATCCAAACGTGTGATGAGTCAAATAGTAATCCATCTTTTACCACAATTGACGATTTTCAAACAACAACTTTTGAAACTGAAAATGATGATCTTAATTAAGTTGTTGAAAACACGGTAATTGAGTTGGATTTCAATTCTTCTGAGGGTGTGGAACCAAATTTAAAATTCAACCTTCCTTTTCTCGATTTCAAAAATTTAAGTACAACAACTTTGGATTTTGAACTTGAGATACGCAATGAAGTTGTTGATAATCCAACAAAGGAAGACAAATTTAATGAATACGAATTTTTTGGACTTTTGGAAAAGGAGTTGTTAAATTCTGACGGGGAAGATTTAAATCACCATTTTGATTTTGAAATCGATAATTCTGAAGAAGTTTTCAATGAGAAATTTAAACTTCAATTTGGTGAAAATAAACTTGAATTTCAATCAATTGTTTTATCAACCCCAAAAATCATCGAAAACAAAACAACCCATTCAATTTTTAATAAAACGACATTCGTTTTTCCAAATCAACATTCAACTCTGAAATCTTTTACGATTTGGTTTTTTGAGCTTAAGTTGTGTCTCTCATACTTCACTAGGTAAATCGGTCTTTGGAAGAACGTTTCATTTACTTTTTGATGGTATACTTTCTGATCTCGTGTAAATACCATTCGTTTTCATGTAAATATAGGTCATCTTTTTGTTTTTGTTTTATTTTTCTTCTTCCGCTTGGGTTGACTGTGGGGACATAGTTAAAATCAAGTATGGGGGGCAGTCTCATCTTCTTTTTTATTTTTCATGATTGATTTTTCATTTTTCTTCCAAAACTCAAAAAAAAAAAAATATATATATATAAATTTCAAAAAAAAATTAGCATTTTGATTTACTTTTAAAGAAATACTATAGGATAAATATATGGTTTTGGTTTATTAAATTGAAATTTTTGAAAATTTATTCGTCTTAACAAAAATAAAAATGAAGTCTGATTACAAATAACAATGGTTTAACTAGTATATAGGAAGATTCATACGTGTTAATTATGAAATACATCCTAATTGAAAATCTTTGTTTTAAAGTGGTTAATTTAAAGTAAAGGATATAACATTTTTTTGTCTTCTATGTTAAATGGTGCTAAGATAATTTTGCAAAACTCTCTCTTTGAAAAAAACAAAAAAAACAAAAAAACAAAAAATAATATACAAAAATAATATTTCTTGTATATATTTTTCTTAATAAACACCTAGAGTCATGTGTACATACTCGTGTGTTCACTCGTCATGCTCTGTACCCTTCTCACGTAAGCTCGAAAGGCAGTGCACGATCAGTATATCTGGCATCAGTTTATCTGAGTTAGGTGTATGTATATAAAAATTCTTTTATTAATAACGCATACAGTCGATAAGTGTTCACGCTTGTGTGTTCACTCGCCACGCTCTGTATTCCCCTCACATAAGTCCGCAAGGCAGTGCACGGGTAATATATCTGGCCTCGGTTTACCTAAGTTAGGCATATGTAAATATTGTTAATATCAATAAAAATTTTAAAAATAAAAGAGAGCAAGCAATTGACACTACAAGAAAACTAGCCTTTGGTTGCATAAATTGGTGGCATTTATTTGTGAATGCAACTAAAAACATTTCACCCTATAGTCAAAACGCGGCAAAAATTATTTTACCTTTTGCGCCTTACCAAAATCTTTCCGCCTAAGTCTAATAAACGTAACCAGTACATTCCCTATCATTAAATTACCTAACACTTATAAATTTTCTAAACCTAAGGAACAAAATTTCCCAAATCACTTCAAAATAATTTCCCAAATCGCTTTTTGATTCAACCATTCCTCTCCACATCACTCATCTCCACATCATTGATTATTTTCATCGTTGCATCTACTCCTCTCCACATCATCGTGGTAGCTCTCCAACTTGTTTTTCTCCTCGCGGTGCCCTGAATAGGTATATTTAGGTTGACTTTATAAATTGATTTTCTGATTGTGATTAAAGCTTGCGCATAAAATTGTTTTTGAATTTTTCTAATTGTTCATTAGGTTTACTAATCTATTGATGCTACAAGTTATTATAGATTATATTGCAAGTTATTTTGTGATTGTTTGTGATTACTGTAGGTTTTATTTTGTGATTGTTTGTGATTACATCTTAGAATGTAATTGTACAGTTTATTGTTTTGATATTTTCAATAAAAAATAGAATTTTTACTGCCGTGTTAAAGAAATTTTGTGATTGTTTGCATTGTAATTACTGCAAGGGTATCTCGGTTATTTTGTGATTACTGACGTCATTAATGCAAGGGTAGCTCAGTTATTTTGTGATTGTTTGCATTGTGATTTATTAGTTAACAAAACCGGATGAGCAATCTATTACTGGTTGGAAACATGTGTTTTTCTGGTTCTACAAATAGTAAAATTTGATAGAAATGATACAATACTACTTAATAAAGAAAGCAATTTGTCTGCCTTTTATTTTACAAGGAAATAACAAATACAAATATGTATTACCATATATTCATTCACAGTTTGGACCTTGTACACCATTTCTGTCCCTCAAAAGTTATAGGTACTTTCATAAACTTCAATGCCAAGATTTACTTTCACTCATGAAAGCTTTTCTTGCTTAGTTCTTAAAATAAATCGTTCAACATGGCTAGGAGAACAATTTTTAATGCAAAAAGAAATAAAATGATACTGTCAAGTAGACCTTAGTAGTGGTTGTCTTTGTAATGTGGACCTTAGTGATGGACAAGTAGAGCTATATGGATGCAACAACTAATAATACAAGCAACCAATGTTAACACACACTTATAAAATTCATACTAACATCTTTGGTATTTTTGAAATAAAAATAAAGGATGTGTCCATATATATTTTGCAGTAACAACAAACTCTCAGTAATTTTAATCAACTTTAGTTTGGTATCATTCTTACACAAATTTGTTAAGTATTCAAATTGTTGTTGCCGTAGGCTGCTTGAAATATCTAGATTGTTCAAACTACTTTTATTCATTGCATTTGCTCCTGTACAAATGCAATTTTAATTACCATTTGCTGAATGGCTTCACATTTTTGTGCGTTCACAATATAAATAATTTTCCGGCAGATGCGTTTACATGGTCACATGGAGTTATCTCACTGATACATATCTATATGCGTTATATTTTCAGCAAATGCGTCATAATTTCAATCACCAAACGAAGAAAAACAAATCTATGTAACCTTGTGAACGGGGTTTGATTCATGTGTGCAGTATCCTAAAAATAAAAACTATCACTGTTATTTCATTCACTGCAGCACATGCTATCTCTGTTATTATTCATTTTATGTGGTTTATTATCTTTACTATGGGCGTGTTACCAATGTTCCAGATAGTGCATTATTTATAAGATGCTTGGATGTTTTTTTGGGTAATAACTTCAACGTCTAGTTATTTTTCTGATTACAACAGATAAATAATTTATACGTCAAAGATTGGAAACTTATTTGCCTTCATATGTCGAAAATGGAAAAAGACTGGGTTTTTTTAAGCAGGTGATAAAACCATGATTAACTTAATATGTATTTTGAGAATTATAACATATAATCTAATATTAAAGCTCAATTTTTTTATTTGTTTTACTTTTTCATAGAACTAGTATAGAGTACCAACAAGGAGCAATGAATTTTGTGAATGCTGCAAAGAGGAATGCAAGAAGTGTAGAAAAAATTTTAGGCCCTTGCAAGGATTGTCAGAATCTTAGTCGTCATGATGAACAAATCATCGTTGAACATTTAATTATAAAAGGAATGGATCCCAAATACATGGGTGGTGTATGGTTTAACCATGGTGAAGAGATAAATGTAGAGAAGAAAACAAATATGTTTGATGTATATGATCTATTCAAGATGATTCACTATGAAGATGAAGATTTTTTGGATCAAGATTTTTTTGATGATGATAAAGATAATGTTAATTCTCAAAGAAAAGAGGATGAGTTACTCAAGAACTTGGAAGGTGCAGAAACTCCATTATATCCTGGTTGCATAAATCACACAAAATTATCTGCTATCACCGTCTTGTATAATCTTAAATGTGAGACTGGCTTGTCTGATAGTGGGTTTGATAAGCTTTTAACTGTGCAACATTTATTTCTGCCGAAGGATAACGTTCTTCCCGAAAACTTATATGAAGTAAAGAAATTTCTTAGAGCATTCGACATGGGTTTTGAAAAGATACATGCTTGTGAGAATGACTGTTGCCTTTACAGAAAAGAATACAAAGATTTAGAAAGTTGTCCAAAATGTGGTTCTTCAAGATGGAAGAAAAATCAAGATACTGAAGAGGTTATACAAGGTATTCCAGTTAAAGTATTGAGATACTTTCCAATAATTCCGAGATTTAGAAGAATGTATAGATCTCAAAAGATGGCAGAAGATTTAAGAGGCATTTTAATAATACAAGCAACGATGGAAAAATGCGTCATCCCGTGGATTCTACGACATGGAAAATGGTGGATGAAAAGTATAAATCTTTTTCATCTGATCCACGCAATCTTAGGCTTGGTCTTGCTACAGATGGATTCAATCCATTTTCCATGTTGAGTTCGAAATATAGTTGCTGGCCGGTGATGCTTGTGACATACAATCTCTCGCCTATGTTGTGTATGAAGAAGGAAAATATTATGTTAACTTTACTTATTCCAGGCCCAAAGCAACCCGGGAATGATATTGATGTATATTTGGCGCCTTTGGTGGAAGACTTGCATCATTTGTGGTGTAATGGAGTTGATGCTTATGATGCATTTAGTAAAACTTTGTTTAAACTGAATGCAATTTTGCTATGGACGATTAACGATTTTCCGGCTTATGGAAATCTTGCTGGATGTCGTGTGAAGGGGGGAAAAGCTTGCCCATTATGTGGTGTCAATACCCATTCTCATTGGTTGAATCATAGTCGAAAGAGCATCTACATGGGTCATAGAAGATTTCTACCTGCTTCAGATTCACGGAGGAAACAAAAGGCATTGTTTGATAACACCATAGAGAAAGGTAGTGCTCCTAGAATACTAACTGGGAGAAACATTCATGCATTGTTGAAGGATTATCCAAATGATTTTGGAAAAGAAAAAGAAAAGAAAAGTAAGAAGAGAAAGTGTGTTTATGATACAGAAGATGAAGATGATAACACTAACGATTCTACAAAAACGGAGCTATCGAGGTAGAAAAAAAGATCAATTTTCTTTGATTTGCCTTATTGGAAGGTTAGTGGTTAGTTTATTTATTTTTCATTGTTTTAATAGAAGAAAACCCCAATAATGCGTTATAGTTTTGGTTTTCGCAGGAGATTCCATTACGTCACAATATAGATGTGATGCATGTGGAGAAAAACATTGGTGAAAGCCTATTGGGCACGATGTTGCATGGTAATAAATCAAAAGGTGGAACCAACTGTAGAAAGGATTTAGAGGATTGGGGAATTCGAAGTGAGCTTCATGCACAACCTCGTGGGAATAAAACATATCTTCCACCGGCTCCATACATGTTGTCAAAATTCGAGAGAAAAATATTTTGCAAAAGATTGTACGATTTCAAAGGACCAGATGGCTACTGTTCAAATTTGAAAAATCGGATTTCGTTGTAGGATTGCAAAATTAGCGGATTGAAGTCACATGATTACCATGTATTAATGCAACATTTATTGCCAGTAGCATCGAGAGGATTAATGGCAAAGAAGGCAAGAAAAATAATAATTCGCTTATGTTCTTTTTTCAAAAAATTATGTCAACGTGTTCTTGATAGAGAGAAGGTAGAACAAATCAATGTTGAGATTATTGAAGTTTTATGTGAGCTTGAAAAATATTTCCCACCATCTTTTTTTGATATAATGGTACATTTATCCATTCATCTTGGAAAAGAAGCACTACTGTGTGGACCGGTTCATTTTCGTTGGATGTACCCATTCGAATGATACATAAAGACACTTAAAGACTATGTCAGAAACTATGCACGACCAGAGGGATGTATTGCAGAATCCTATCTTGCAAAAGAATCCATGATGTTTTTCGATGAATTTTTGAAAAAATCAGGACATATAGAGGAGAAAGAAGCTCGAAATGAAGATTATGAAAGCAGTGTAATACTCGAGGGACGTCTGATTTCAATATCCAAGACAGTTAAATTGTCAGTTAATGACAAAGAAAGTGCTCATTTAGCCGTGTTAATAAATATGGCTGTGGTGGAACCATTTATAGAGTAAGTGTATGTTATATTGTTTTAATTATTTTGATGTGTTCGTAATGCTATATATAACTTATAATCAATTATTCAATACTAGTTTGCATTTGGTGGAATTAGAAAAGTCAGACCCACGCATGACAAAAAATGCGACCTTACTTTGGGAAACACATACAAAAGAATTTGCCGATTGGATTAAAAGAAAGGTTAGTTAGATTTCAAATATATTCTCTGTTAACTATTAATCTTACTATAAAATATACATGCTAAATAAAATTTGTTATAGATACATATTACCTCCAAGGATCATGATGACATGTTAAGATGGATTGCTTTTGGTCCGAAGGATGATGCCATGTCTTACAACGGATATATCATCAATGAGCAACGTTTTCATATAAAAGATGTAGGGAGAGAAACTCAGAATTGTGGGGTGACTTTTGATGCGACTACTATGTGTAGAGCAAGTGCAAAAGATATGTCCCAAGTGGTTGATGTGGTCACTTACTATGGAATATTGACAAATATAATTTTATTAGATTATCATACGTTTTATATTCCAGCTTTTAAGTGTCATTGGGCGTATAAAGGAAATGGAGTAAAAGTTGATGATGATGGGTTCACTCTTGTTAATTTACAGCAAGCATCGTTTTCACGAGATCCATACATACTTGCATCTCAAGCAAGACAAGTATTTTATTCAAGAGAGAATGATGTTTCTAATTGGTATGTTGTAATGAAAGCACCATCAAGAAGTTTTAATGATTTAGAGGATCACGATTGCATCGAGGAAGATATCCAAGTCGTGGAAGATAACGAAATAACCGAAATGGATGATGAAGATGTTAGTTATGTTAGAGAGGATTGCGAAGGCATACTTGAGTAGATTATATGTTCTACTTGAGTAGATTATAAAATTTGTTGTACTATCATTTGAAAAATGTATTACAATCAAGTAGTTTCTTTTCCTTGTTTCATGACAGCTTTGACATTTACCACCTTTGTTCTGTCTACTACTCAAGAATCAAAACCTAGCATTAAACCTTACATATATGTCATTTGAAGATGTATGGTCAGCTTCTGATTGAGGATCTTCATTTCTACTCTAGCATGCATCATTAAATTTGTTCATTCCATCTCAAGTCTCCTTTTCACATCATTCTAACATTTAGAATCACATTCAAGAATGATTCCCTTCTCCTTGTACATTTACTTATTTTCTCTACAACTTCTTTTATTCGTGCACAATGATTTGATTTAGATTTAGTATGTAACTACAACAGTGTATTCATATTGCTTTATGAGTTATATGATATCAAATTATGATTTGGGCATGTCCTCTCCCATACTCAGATCACAAGTCATTGTAAAACTGTTTATGTAATACAATTTTTCAACTTTGGAATATTTTCATTTACATAAGGTGCATATTAATACTATCTTTTTTTACACAACATTTATCTACAATATAAAACAAATACTTGAGCATGGTATTGCTTAAAGTACCAAGTATTTGCTCCATATTAACAGATAAATAATATTAAAGAATCGAAACTCAGAAGACAGTGAGTGATAACCAAAGGATAGTGACTGATAAGGTAATTAAGTGGGTAGTTAGTCTACATATGTGTTTGTGTGTACTGTGTTTGTGAGGGTTGTTTGACTGTCTGTAGGGTGAGTTGGGTTTGTGAATATGTTGTGTACTGTGTGCTTGTGTGAGTTGTGTGTGAGTTAGCATTGCTATGTTTTGTGTTTGTGAGAGGTTGCAAATTTTGTTGAGTGTGTTGTGCTTTTTTTATTAGATGTTAGGTGCCTTCATTTGTAAATGCAAGCATAGAAAACATATCAATATACATTTACAGAAATTATATGTTTTGATTATTCCATTATTAAGTATTAATGTGATTATTTACAGAGTTTACATTACAGGTTCATATACATGTATTAATAACTATTGTATTCAAGGTTACATAATATATACTGTTAACTGTCCTTTATATGAAGTATTCTCAAAATAAGTTACTGTTTTTTGTTTCATTTGCAGAAAAAAGATGCATTCAAGCTTTGTACGTACTCGCAACCAGAGAAAGGCTGATGAGGAATCTTAGAAGTATAAGTCAAAGCGGAAGTATAATCCAAAGAAAAAGGTTAAGATTCCAGCTGGTGCTTGCACCGACAGTGAAGAACCAATAGTCAACACTAAGAAGTAAGCCATTGTTTACAATGAAGACAAAGAACAAGAGCCACCTGTTACCCCCTCCGACCCAAATGAAGAAGGACTTCGCTCAGAAAATGAAATCCTTCCTGAACAAACTGATGATGCTGAGGGAGAAATTGGGAGAGCAAGTGAAGCTGAATCCAGAATTACATCTCGGAAAAGAGGCGGTAGAGGTCTAGCAAAAGCAAAAAGACTCCCGTTAAGCAGTCAGGATCGAATTGAAGTTGAGTTCAATGATATAGGTATACCAATAGGGAAAGGGTCAGTACATTTATCCTCTTTTCTTGGACCGCTTGTGCGGGAGCTGGTTCCATACACACTTGATGATTGGAGGAATCTAAGTGATGAGTTAAAAGTTGTTTTGTGGCAATCGATTCAGGTATGAGTTAAAAATTGTTTTTGTTGTTTATACATCTGTTTGCAAGTTGCTACATTGCTACATTGTTACATCACGTATTATAGTTATGGCTGAAAAAAATTGTTTGATGCATACATATGGCTGTTGTTTCACTTTAATATCATGTTTTCATGTATTGTTGCAGATTAGATTTAAACTGGAAGAGGATTGGCAAAGAAAAGCTGTATTTCAACAAATGGGAGTAATTTGGAGATCGTCAAAAAGTAAATTGGTTCGAAAATTAAATAAAGCGGAGAATGAAGAGGAAAGACTAAAACTGAAACCTACCAACATCAAAAGCATGAACGAATGGAGAAGGTTTGTGAAGGCGAAAACAAGTCCGGAGTTTAAGGTAACACTATTCACTATTTTATTTGCTAGAACACTTTAAAAGTTAATGATTGGGATCCAATAACACATATGGTTATTTGCACAGCAGAGTTGATTATCATTTTCAAAAGAACAATTTTATTATCCAATAACACATATGGTTTTGTTTTAGTCTCAAAAAAAAAGAAAACATTTTGCGTTTCATTTGTTTTGCATTTATGTTCACTGTGCATTTTTGTTCTTTGTTCTTGTGTGCATGTCAACTCAACACTTTCCATTTTAACTTTGTTCATTCTGTACACATTTCTTGTTCACTTGAATTTAGTTCAGTTTAGTGCTGTGTGTTTGGTTTTGTATTGTGTTATCTTGCATTAAAAAAATTGTTGGATTTGTTTTCATCTTACATTGGAATTTTCAACTAGTTTGCTATTACATTTCATTTCCTGGCTTTTGCGTTTCGTTTTCTGTTTTACATTGCTGTTGCATTTCATACTTCCACAAGCTTGCATTGCATATACCCAAAAACAAAAATAAAACAAAAAACATTGCATTGCATCTTAGATTTTAGTTTTCATTTTTACATATCTGTTTCTTGTGCTCGCTGTTTTCACTTGATATTATGTTCACTGTTTTATTTCATTTGTTTTTTAGTTTCTGATACATTGAATTTTCCTCTACTACAAGCAATTGTTTTCAAGTTTTTGTTCTCTATTTACAAAACAAAATATCCATGTTTCTTCTTTACATTGCCTTTATCAAACACTTCTCAAACAAATTCTCTCTGTCACTCTTCACTTCCTCAACCAAGCTGCCATTATCCTATAACAATATATCAACTTCTCTCTGTCACTCTTCACTTTCTCAAACAACGAAGCTGCCATTATCCTATAACAATATATCAACAATATATCTTTCTATTTTACAGAAACGAAGTGAGAAATATTCGGCCCTTAGGGATAAACAACTTCCACACACAAATGGTCGTAAGCAAATGGCTAGATTGACTGAAGACATAGTTAGTTAATTAAGTATAGCTTTATTTAATATTATTTTATACCTGTTCGGTTTTTTATTTAATGTTATTCTAAATTTAGAAAAAAGAAAGTCCAAGTCCATCGTCCATAACTAGAGCTGATGTTTGGATTAAATCTCACATAAAAAAAATGGTGAACCGATGATCGCGGAAGCTGGAAATGCTATTGTAAGTTTTTTTTATTTTATCTGTATATAAAAAATTGTCTGAAACTACAATAATTTTCCCATTGTATATTATCTATTTGTATTTATTTTTGTAGGAGGAGATTAAAAAATTTGGTAGCCTATCACATTCCGGTTCGTCACAGAATGTCAATGGAGATGCTCTTGTACATGTACTCGGACAAGATAAACCAGGACGGTTAAGGGCATTGGGAAGGGGTTGCACTTTAACCAAGCTAGCTGTGGCCCAGTCCAAAGATAAACAAGTATCGCAGTGTCGAGAGGAAATAGCAGAAATGAAGAGTATGCTGCAGGTTCTGATGAACCAGAAGGTAAACTATTAAAAGTAATTTATATATGTAAAATAAAAAATTCAAAGTGCCGTATAATTTAAAATACTAAAAGGAACAAATTTATTCTCTCTCACAAACTTATTATATGTTCTCTGCCATTTTAAGTATGGTCATTTTAATTTTAGCAACTCAATTTTATTTTTTTCACTTGCTGGTTTCGGTAGCCATATTAATTTCATCCCATCATTTATAGCTGTAAAATACATTAACTGATCAAAGTCCATTTAGTAGTTTTCGATAGTCAATTAAACGCCTACATTACATTTAATTAAGTGCTTTTAAGATTAAATATCCTGGTATTAGAGCTTTGCTGCAGGGTGTAGAAAGTTTGAAAAGGAGCACATCTGAATTGGTAAAAATAATAATTATATTACTCAAGAAATAACATTTAGATTTTAAATTTTGATCCAGTGATTGCTATAATTTTTGGTTGAATAATTGCAGAGCAATGACGATGTATGTTCGATGTTGAATTGGGATGGAAACTGTGAAGTTGTTGCCAATGGGAGGGTGTTGTCCAGGGACCCAACTGCGGTTGTCAATGGCATTCGTCTTGGACCAAATGCTGTGAGCATTATTGTAGATATCGTGGACAAAGCAGATACTTATTTATGGAGGCCTACACCTAAAATGACAGTATTAGCAGACGCTATGAATAAGGTAGTAGCTTGGCCATCAACTTGCATTAAGATGGCGCTGCGAGTAAATTTGAACGACGTCAGTACGGTAAATTTTACATTTCTCATACTAAACTGTTGAATTACACTTCTCATTGAAACATACTAAAGTTTTAGTTTTAGTTTTTAGATATTAGTACCCTAAATTAATCCATTTGTATATTTATTTGTTTGTTAAAATCTTAATAAAAATTTGAATAATTTTTTTATATTAACAGCACTGTCCACAATATTATGGTTGGAATTACACTTCTCATTTTATAACCTATGAATGAATTGCACTTTATGGTAGAAATTTATTTGTTTGTTAAAATAAACCATCTTTATATTTATTTGTTTGTTAAAATTACACTTCTCATTTTATAACCTGTGAATGATTTGCTAAGTAATTTGCTAAGTAGAAATTTATTTGTTTGTTAAAATAAACCATCTTTATATTTATTTGTTTGTTAAAATTACACTTCTCATTTTTAGAGTAACAGCACTGTCCAAGATGACAAATGCAAGATTTATGGTTGGAATGAGGGTGAAGGGGTAGTTGCTGAAGGAAGAGTCTACTCCAGAGAGCCACAATATGTTGTTAATGGTATTCCGCTCGGTCCGTCTGCCGTTGTGATTTCGGTCGACAAAGTAATAAATAAAGATGCTTATTTGTGGCAACCCACATGTGATATGTCGTGCATTGGAGATGAAGTTGGTAGGAAAGTAGCATGGCCAAAATCAAAAGTTGAAGTTGATAAAGAAAATGTAAATGACAGTGTAAATGGTGCGACTTCTCCCATGAAATCTACACCCATGGTCATGAAGAAATCAGAGCATGTAAGTATTAATTTTCAAAATTGAAGAAATTACCTGTGTATGAAAGTTTATTTATTATGTGTATGTATATATTCTGCATAATAATCTCTTTTTTCCGGCCAATTGTAAAGTTGACAAAAGATATCAAATGCCAGTTGATCGATTTGGGTGGAACAAACGTAGTGGCTGAAGGAACTATTGCATCAACTGATCCGACAATGATGGTCCATTGTCGTCCATTGGGACTTAATGTTGTAAAAGTTTAGGTTGATATTGTGATAGATGCAAATGCAGAGCTATGGAGACCAACATCGGCGTTGACGTGCATGGAAGGTGCACTTGGCGTTCCCATAGCTTGGCCAACGGAAAAAGTCATTCTGAAAACAAACTGAAAGGTATATAACTTGTTCATCATAAATGTTTTCAAACTTTGATTCTAATACCCTAACAATATTCCTAGATAATCGACTATAAAAATTAGTTATATTACTCAATAAATATTGGTGTAGTGCTAGAAAGTGATTAATATGAATCTGTTAATGAACTGAGCATGAACACATACATAGTCCAATAAAATTAGAACCACGACTTAATTTAATTTGTATTATCTGCAAAATAATAGTTTTAGTGGTTCTCTTCTGTACATCTAAATTTTTTCCAGTTTGAACCAGACTAATTATCAAATCTAAGATATATTTTTCCTTTCGTTTGTTTTGGAAAGTTTTGTTTCATAGCTGATTTGACATTAATTACAAGGTAGTATTTATTACATAAATTATTTGACCTGTGGGTGAGACAAAAGAACATATTTATTCTAGAAATATTCATTCTTCTACAGTTATATATACATGCACCACTATTCCCCCTTCTCTACTGAAACCAGTATAATATTGGAAGAAGAAAAAAATGAAGCTTTCTTTGTCTGCGATTCTACTCTTATCCTCCATATTGTTATCATCTCAAATAATGGTTGCTGCAATTTACAACCGAGCTAATTTTCCAGAAGAGTTTGTATTTGGCGCAGGGACCTCTTCTTATCAGTGGTTAATACGCAGAGGCATATTTGTTTGAAGTATTATAGTCTAAGGACTTCTATATTTGTCCATTTTTGATCTTTGATACCTTCACCTCACAAATATTTAGTAACATGATTATTATTGTTTACAGGTAGATAAACGTTTGTGAAGAATTCAAGCAGCAGCACTAGTTTTTGGTATGGTAGCAGCACATGTATGTAGTTAGGTTGATTAAAACTGTTATGAAACTAGTATGTATGGTAGCAGCACTACTTTAGCTGCATGTACTATTATGAAACTATTTATGGTAGTTTGGTTGTGTAAACGTATGGTTAACCTTTTGTCTTGACACTAATGTTATGATATAGTGGTGATTATGTAATTGCTTTTGTTTGTGTTATTGTGGTTCATTGAATGTGTTATTTTTGAATGTGTATGTGTTTATATATTACATTATTGTATAAGTTTTGAAGTAATTGAATTGGAGGCGAAATCAGATGTAGTCGTGGAACAGCAGGCAATAAAATCGAAACATACGGTGGCGGAGAAAAAACGCCACCAAAAATATTTTTTTGTAGCGTTTAAAAAGCGCTACAGAGTCAGCAATTATAGTAACTCAGATAATCTCCGTGGCGTTCAAAAAACGCTGCAAAAAAAATAATAAGTGCAACAAAAAAATAAGATAGTAAACAGCACCTTTTCGGTGGTGTTTCTTAAACGCTGTAAAAAAGATCTTTAGTAACGTTTAAAAAACGCTGCCAAAAATTCATTTATAGTGGCGTTAAAATAAATGCAACAAAAAATCATGGATTTTTAGTCGCATGTTTTCTAGCGGCGTTTATCAAAACGCCACCAAAACTTTTTGTAGCGTTTTTTGTGCACCACTAAAAATCAAATTTCTTGTAGTGTGAAATCCAAGCACTATTTTAACTTATTTGATTTGACTTGTTATTGAAAAGAAATTGTAACGGTCGGGATTTTCGACGCGCGAAAGTCGACATTAATACGTCCACTGTATCAAATGCCGCGCAATCGAATGCCGGAAAACCGAACCATTAGGTTAAAAAGAAGAGGTAGAAGAAGACAGAAGAAAAGGAAGAACAGAAATATAAAAACAGAAACAACATCAGAATCTCACATTCACAGCGGAACAATATACAATAGATGAATGGCTAATCTTTAAAACAAAGAACTATATCAGTTTATACATACATCAATCAGAGTCAATATACAACTCAATACAACAATGGACAGTTATATAAACTTGTCCCCATACAGAATACACAGTGGAATAAATAAACAAGTACAGTGGTACGCTTCGCCATCCAGCTCATCTCCAAAGCTCCAGAATATCCTGATAACATAACTCTGGGCTGCCCGTTTGGAAAATTATGGGCACCCAGAGTTTAGAAAGGGAACAATAAACTCCGAGTCAGTCATGGTGACTGGTGTGAGATCGTAAAACAGTTATTTTCACAAAGAAAATAAAACAGATTCGCAATGCTTTTGGAAAATGAAACTACCATAAGACCTCCCACCACACACACAATGCAAACGCAGAATTGGGGGAGATTTCTTCTTATGATAGTCAAACATGCTTACTATGCAAAATCATTAGATATTATTTTTAATGTCTAGTGTAGAAAACCATTTCGAAAATACAATATTAATCTTAGCCAGCATACAACCATTATTGTATACCTACTATAGCTACCATCTAAACAGTGGTGACCACCACAAGTAAATGGCAGGTTCTACAACTAAAACCGTACAGGGTTCGTATTGGGAATTGGATTTCCAACAAATGATCAGGCAAAGGAACTTCCTTACACCGAAATGGAAACGCCTCTGGGAAGACTCCCCGAGAACCTAATCGGATCTTTGCAAGCACAAGGTCGACGCTACCTCACGCTGTACAGCTGTAAATAGGTAACCAACACACTCGCGCTACCTCACGTTGTACAGTTGTAACTAGGTAACTAACACACAAATATGACATCCCCTCGGTCGTTACCGACCATTATCCGAGGATCCTCAACCACAAAGCCACAACCACAAAGTTTAATAAATTCGCAGCATCAAAATATGTAAAATATCTGGGCTCCATACCATGATATCACCTTTTATCCAGAAGGAAATGACATACCCTAGGGGCGCGACCCCTAAAAACCTTGCTGCAACATTCCTGTTTCGACCATTACCGGGTTGTGAGGCTCGACGAAGTCTCGTCCACAAAGCTACGTTTTTTCACAAAGCCATGCTTTGATCAACAAATGATCAACAGCACTTCGTATGCCACATTACCAAATTGGGAATGTATCACTAGTAACCATCAACTACATAACCTCTGAGCTCGTACGTCTCAGAGAAGGGTGTTAAGCTAAGAGAATAAATTTTCCGCCACCAACAGAAATGTATTTGATAGAAACCAGTTTTACATCTCAAAGTGTAACGTCAGACACACATCCATACAAGTCCGTTCCGGGATCGAACGGAACCGAAGGCACTTCCAAAGAAGCCCTTGCAATCCGGGTATTCACTAATCACGTCTGGACTTCCCATCACAAGAAGAGTGATATAAATCTCTATACTGGAGCAACTCAGTGCAGAGACATTCGACAGGTTGTCCTTTCATTTTCGAAAATACCCGGTCTTTATACCGGTCTTCAAATGTTATCCATTCACGACGTATCACTATTCGGAATGGGTTATATGACATAAAGTCCTCTCCCGGCTTAACCGAATAATGAGCGTTTGTTTTCAAAACAAATCAAGTGCCATTTCAAAGGCAAATATTTGATAGTCGGTTATTTAACTATCAACAACATTCACAACAATCAACCAATTTAAATAATTTTCCCAAATTATTAAATTTCAAATATCTTCGTAAGATATATATATTTCCACACTTCAACATTTGAAAACCAATTTCAAATCACATTTTCCACGCTTCAACATTTGAAAACCAATTTCAAATAATATTTCACACTTCATCACTTTGAAAACAAATTTCAAATCATATTTCACACTTGCGAAATAAAATTCCCGAATGTTATTTAATTTCACTTTTCCTTTACAAATTCCATTGTGAATTTAAATTCCCAAATATTCACTTATACACGATTTTCAAATCGTTTTCCAAATATTTACTTTCGACCCCAAATCAAATTCCAAATTGATTTCTAGATTTATTTCAACACCAAATCAATTTTCATATCGATTTCCCAAAGATTTATTTTCAAATACCAAATCAATTATTAATTGGATTTCAAACAAATTTATCACTTTTTAAAATAAATTCCTTTATCTCTTCCAAACCATTTAAAATTCCATTTTTAAATAAATTTCCCAACTTTCGAATAATACTATTCAAAATCCATTTATAAAAATCTTTCCCCATATTTTGAAAATAATTCGATAAGATTTCAAAAATCAACTTTACGCTTTAAAATTCCTTCTTTGAAATTCAACTAATTCTTTCAAAAGAATTTACTTAAAATTTCCAATTTTAATTTCAAAAATCCAATTTTATTTATTTCTGGTATCCAACGATACCAAAAATACATTCGGCTAAATTATAGCCTTTAACAAATTCAATCACAATATAATCATTCACAGATTATAAATAAATAATCACACAGCATATGAAACAAATTCATACAACATATGAAACAAATTCATATAATTTGAGGAATCCAGTTGGATCCCTCCAACCTGTTTTCCTGCATCCACAGATGTTAGCACAATACCAATTCCACTTTGAGGTGGAATATCGCGGTATATGGGATTTATAAATATCATCTGCTATTGTGCGGCGCAATAGGGTCTCATCCGCTATATAATGCGGCAAAATCAATCACCAATATATATATATATACTAATATATATATATATTGCTATATACTACTATCATATATACTATCATTCAAGCACACAATCAACACAATCAACACAATCAATAATTTTAAATATAACTATTTAAAATTAAACAAAACCCTTTGTTTGAGTGAGAAGATCTCACCTTTTCTTTTACTTTGCAATCCCATTTTCCATTTTGACCATTTCTTCACGGTTTCAAACCATGTATAAACAATTTTATACCGTTGATTAATATTCGAAATAAATCGAAAAATAAATTTCCATTTAATAGTTTTAATCCAACTAATATGTATTTTTAAAATTCCTTTTCAACCCTATATATTTTTCAAATTCTTTTCCATATATAAATTTTTTTCCTGTTTCATCTATATACATATATTTAAAAGAAACGGGATTAATTGATTCCTTACAGTAAATACTTTTAACCAAAAATAGGTATGTAGGTATATTTTTATACATCTTCTTACTGTAAAATAATATACTTTGTTGTTTACATACACATATATTTATATAGCCGATTCAAATTTGAAGAGTTAAACTTGAGTAAAATGAATTTAAAATTACCTTGAAAATCAAATTACCTAATTCACACAGAAAAACGGATCACGAGCTTTTGACCCAACTGCTCAGCCCAAGTTCATCTCTGGCCATCCAACGCCACTCAACCCACGAATCATCAGATGTCGACATCCCCTCACCTTTCCAATTGACTACCTGGCCGCCGCTTGAACGAATCGCACGCCACACTCAGATCAAATTTTTTGCGTGTTCGAAACTAGGGTATGCCGCCGCCTCGCTGACGAACTCCAAACGTGTGCTCAAATCCTTGCGAACGAAGAAGACGTCGCCCTTGGTTCGATTGAATTCGATCGAAATTGGGAACGCTTTCGTTCGATTTAGCCTGGCACCATTTTTCCTCAGCTTCATTCGAATGAACTGGAGAAGTAGGAGCGGCTCTCGTTCGAATTTTAAAATGTGGAAAAAGATTTGGGTGCTGGCCATTATTTATTTGAACGAGGGATTTTGTTTATTTTTCTCTGATGATTTTTTTATGCGAATAGATTGAAAAGGAAATATATGATGTTCGTATATATTTTTCTTTAGAAATGCTTTCGGCTAAAAAGAAAAGAGAAGGAGACACGATGATGTTGGCGTATACGAGTGGAGACAGTAATTTGAAGGAAAGGCAGCTGACAAGATTTTGTTTTTGACTGTCAAACGAATATATCATTTAATTTTTAAATGTCTCGATAAATGCAACTCAAAATTTTGACATCCTATCGTGGCGTGCCGCTAGGCGTTTATAATGTTATACGCCTATTTCGAACGCAATGGAAAAGGTTCCGAGTCCAAATTCGATCGTATGGAGAAGATAGCTTTTTGGACCAGTTATAATATTAAATTTCAATATAAATTTCAGCGCGTTTGCTTATCGTACGCTCACACAACAACTCCGATCACTACGAAAATTGAAATACGATAATAATACAATATTATGGATCCAATGGAACTGGTTTCGTCGAATTCCGAGACTGTGCCCCGAAACGCTATTTTCAAATATCGATTTAAACGATAAAATTCAAATTGAGCAAAACAGTTTCAAATTCAATTTTGAAAGTTCCATTACCTTTAGTATTATCAATATGAATTTTCAAAGCCTTGAAAATATTTTTAACAGGCTTCAAATTGAAGATTCAATTTTTTTTACCCAATCTCAATAAATTAAATTCAATAATTTAATTGCCAAATTCATAGCAATATTTTGAATTTCAGATTATACTATCATTCGAATATTTAAACTCAATTAAATATTCACATTTCAAATGTCAAAAATTCAGGGTTGTTACAATCTTCCCCCCTTAAAAGAATTTCGTCCCGAAATTACAAGTTAAGAAGAATGCTCCAATATCCGTTTATCATTTTACCAAAACCAAACAGTTTTATCAAATTTTCAAACCAATCTTCTTATTAAAGATCCATTATTACTTTAACAAATTTTCCAAAATCAACCATAAGTTCCAAATACTATGGTTTTCTTATCCATTCAAATTTTATTTCAAATTCAAATTTTTGAATTCAAATTTTTCTCAAAAATATTGTAACTCTCTAAATTTCCGAAAAATTTCGCCAGCGTCTCCTTTGCACAGCTAGCTCGGTACGACTACAAAATGTCCCTACGAACTCCCAAATTCCAATAGAAAACAAAATGCCAAGTGGCAAAATAAAAAACCCAATCAAATTTCATACTGAAATTCAAATACATACCTTTTGTTGAGAAATTCAAATTCATCTTCGAAATCTAAATCCAATTCCATTTCTCTATAGCCTTTATAATTCCTGTATACTTTACTTAACAACAATGGCCAAATTCACTTATTGGATTCCCAATACCCATTTTACTTAAGAATTCCACCATTCGTTTCTTAAGTTCAATATAAGTATTTACATACTTCTTATATTTATTTTTGCTTCACTAACAAAGTTATATATCCATTTCCTTTCAACTTGGCATTTTCAATCCCATTTGAATTCAATTACAATTTCAATTCTATTTGAATTCATTTTATCTTCAAAAATTCACTTAGTGAAAACTCAATATTCACTTTTTTTCCAAAGCTTTCAACTTTAACCAAAACAATGGTTTTCATTTTCTAGTTTAATTCCAACGTTCCATTACAATTTGAAAATCAATTTTCCATTAACAAAATTTTCCAAATATTCAAAAAAAAAATTCTAACTCCCAAAATTTTCAGAAAATTTTGGCGGAGTCTCCTTTGTTCGGAGGAGCTTTTGCAATTTGACAAAAGATATAAATATATATACATCGACCCACTTGGTCGGAAAAGCAGAAAAACAGTTCATATTTCCTATTTTTATTGCATAGGCGTACCTTTATTAGTGTTTTAAGCAAAGCGGCTTATTTATTAGCATTTTGCGCAACCAAAATGCAGCCAAACGGCTTCCAAAAACCTACACTTACTCAGTTTAAACACGTAAGTGACAAATATAAGAAATTCATTTACATTTCACTTATTTTCAACAGTAAACACATAGTTTTTCATAAGCAATACATTAAAAATAAATTCCATTAGCAACTTATATGGTTTCAATTCAACTTTAGTCGCTTACGACCAATTCACATACCACTTCCATTTAATTCAAGTGATTTACAACTCATTTTCTTCATTCTATTCGTTTTGATTCATTTGATTCAATTGATTCAAAAATCAATTTTATTAGCTTTCATTAACTCATATTATTTTATACAATCTCGTTTGCGTCAAACGACAATCATTTATATGCAAATTCCGACGATATTCACTTAATAGAATATCCATTCTAATTTATAATTAATTTAAATTGATACCAACTCAATTTACACTTTAATTCCATTCAATTCAATTTGCATTTCATATTTACATTCATTTCATTTTCCAATTGACTCCATTCAATTTAATTTACATTCCATTAATCAAACAAATTTCATCGAAAACCATTCAATAAAAGTCAACAACAACCATTTCAAAATTTTACTTAAGTCGAGCATTTATCCAAATATCGCTTAAGTTATTTCAACTCAAAACTAAAGTCATATTTTCCTTGTAAACAATTTCCAATTTAAATCTTTGATTTGATTTTTCTTTTAATCAAATCCATTTCATTATTCAATTCCAACTCATTTATTTACAAATGTAACCTCATTTGTTCATTCACAAATTCATTCCTTTTCAATTTGAATCTCATTCCAATCAAATTTCAAATATTTTTCAAGTTATCAACTTATTTACATTCCATTGATGAATTTTACAAATACTTCTCTGGAATTCTATTTCCAATTATAAATCACATTTACAATTTACATTTACAAATCCCATTCGTATACGAATTTATTTCCTTATCTTTCAATTCATATTTATAAATTTCATTTGTTAAATGGATTTATCTCCAAATCTTTGGTTATACCATTATTTCTTATTCAATTTCCATACAACAATGATAATAATTCAATATTATCACCTTCTAACAACCAAGCATCCATATACTATAATAATTCATAGAAAATCATTTATTTTCTATACAAAAATAGTTTTGGGCAAAATTATTTCATTTACCTTATTTTAAAACAATATTGTGTCAGTTTATCTTGTTTAAGAGTTTAGAAACCCTTATCGATTACAGTTGGCCAGACTGCACCGACCAGAATCTATAAACAATCAACCGATAAGTCAACACAATACAAAACAAATTTTGTATTCACTAACAAATACGCGCTCATATCTATTATTACACTCACACTCATTCTAGAGTACAACTGACTCTATCTCTAATGAGTAACACCAACACCGCGAAACAACACTCCCATAATCGAGGGGTGCACCCAAATCGAATCACAAAAGTAATAGATATGGTAACGAAGAAGTGTGTCCGCTAGAGGTGGCGAACCTCAATGGCCCGGCAGGGCTCCTGTTTTAGTCATGTCAGAGGTCATCCAAAATTGTTCTCTTTCTTCAGTCAATGTGTTCATCAAAACCATCCACTTCGTTCTGGATCAACACTCCGCGTATATTAGTTATTAAAGTGGTTTTCGGTATCGACAGAGAGTATGTCCATATCCGATCCCGGTCTCTTTAATAACTACGTATTAATTACCCGATGGTCATTTTATTATTAAAGTTTAATCAAATCAAAGTCCAAAAGTCAAGTTGCAAATTCGACTTTCAAATTTTGATATTACACAATTCAATTTATTACAAATATTAAAAATCATATTTCCAAATGAAATTTTGGTTCCAACATTTTAGTTAACAACGAATTCAAGTATTCAAGTTCAATATAATAAGATTCAATTTCGCTTATTAAATTTATTCATATTCAATGGATTTAAATTCAATACTCCATTTAATTCAAAATCATTAAACAAAATTTCGATTAAATTTACATTCATCTTTACATTCATCATTTCATTCCATGTAAATCTAATTCGGTTAAATCAATTTTATTAACTAAATTCTTTAAACCAAATTAATTTAGTTAATTAGTTTACAAAAGTCCAATTCAAATTCCATTAAAGCGATCTTATTTCATTTATTTGATTGCAAGATTTTCATAACCTAATTCAATTCCTTAATGAGTTTCAAAACAAATTAAATCTCAAAACCAAATTTTAAAATCACGATTAAACCAATTCATTAAATTTAAATCATTTTAAATTCAATTTAGTTCCAATTTTAAATTCACAACCTTTACTTAGTTTAAATTATACCTAAGTCAAAATTCCATTTCATCTTATATTAAATTTCATTATCAAATTTCAAACCCATTTAATTTAACTTACTTAACTTAAAATTTCTTAAATCAAATTTCAAATTACTCAATTAAATTTGTCAAAACATTTATTCACACTCTTGGGTACTCAATATTGTATTGAGTAGTCGAGGGATTCAGGTTAGTCTTGACGAATACTGGAGGAGCAGGAGGCTTCAACGTGTAGATATATAGAGTTTCCGCTGTGTTTGTATTAGTCTGTATTGTATTGTTGTAGTTGTGTTGTATAATAGACAGAAGTTTATAACTGTCTATTCTGTGATGTATAAGTTGTGTACTCTGATGTATATGATACTATGTAATATCTTATGTGATATAATATATTTCTCGTTCCGCTGTGAGATTTCTGATGTTTGTTGTTCTTTCTTCTTTTCTTTTCTTCTTCTATCCTTTTCTTTCTTCATAATGATGCGTCTTTCTGGGCATAGAAAGGCAGGTCGTTACAGTTGGTATTAGAGATTAAATGATGAGATGTAGATATTTAAAAAGAAAATCAAACTCTGTAAACATACAGAGCCTATATTCAAACATAACTAGTTATTCACAGGCAAAATGTGACGACCCGCCCTTCTATACACAGAAGGACGCATCGACAGTAAGAAAGAAAGGGATAGAAAAGAGAAAGAAGAGAAAAGAGAAAGAAACAACAACAGATACTCACAGCGGAAACGGAACAAAATATAATATATCACATAAGATATTACATAGTATCATATACATCAGAGTTACACAGATTTTACATCACATACTAGACAGTTATAAACATCTGTCTAATTATTACATCTCAATACAATACAGATCAATACAAAGATCAACACAGCGGAACTACTATCTATATCTACAACGTTGAAGCCTCCTGCTCCATTGCTCCTTCACAATTCGTCAAAGCTAACCTGAATCCCTTGGCTACTCGTAAAAATTTGAGTACCCAAGAGTTTATATAATGTGACGACCCGCCCTTCTATACACAGAAGGACGCATCGACAGTAAGAAAGAAAGGGATAGAAAAGAGAAAGAAGAGAAAAGAGAAAGAAACAACAACAGATACTCACAGCGGAAACGGAACAAAATATAATATATCACATAAGATATTACATAGTATCATATACATCAGAGTTACACAGATTTTACATCACATACTAGACAGTTATAAACATCTGTCTAGTTATTACATCTCAATACAATACAGATCAATACAAAGATCAACACAGTGGAACTACTATCTATATCTACAACGCTGAAGCCTCCTGCTCCATTGCTCCTTCACAATTCGTCAAAGCTAACCTGAATCCCTTGGCTACTCGTAAAAATTTGAGTACCCAAGAGTTTATATAATGTGACGACCCGCCCTTCTATACACAGAAGGACGCATCGACAGTAAGAAAGAAAGGGATAGAAAAGAGAAAGAAACAACAACAGATACTCACAGCGGAAACGGAACAAAATATAATATATCACATAAGATATTACATATGTGACGACCCGCCTTCCTATGCCCAGGAAGTCGCATCGACAGTAAGAAAGAAAGGGGTGAGAAGTAGAAAAGAAAAGAAAGAGAAAGAAACAACAACAGATACTCACAGCGGAACGAATGAAATATAATATATCACATAAAATATTACATAGTATCATATACATCAGAGTTACACAGATTATACATCACATACTAGACAGTTATAAACATCTGTCTAGTTATTATATCTCAATACAATACAGATATCAATACAAAGATCAACACAGCGGAACTACTATCTATATCTACAACGCTGAAGCCTCCTGCTCCATTTGCTCCTCCACAATTCGTCAAAGCTAACCTGAAACAACCCGACTTCCATAGCCCAGAAAGTCGCATCGTTTTGAAGAAAGAAAGGGGTAGAAAGAGAAAGAAGAGAAGAGAAAAGAAATAACAACAAAATCTCACCCAGCGGAACGAATAAATTATATTAATAACATAAACTATTACATAGTATACAACACTTATCAGAGTTACACAGATACACATCACATACTAGACAGTTATAAACATCTGTCTAGTTATTACAACTCAATACAATGCACACACTATCATAGAGATTAACACAGCGGAATACTATATCTACGAACGCTGAAGCCTCCTGCTCCATTGCTCCTCCACAATTCGTCAAAGCTAAACCTGAATCCCTTGGCTACTCGTAAAAATTTGAGTACCCAAGTGTTTATTTATAAACTCTTGGGTACTCAAATTTTTACGAGTAGCCAAGGGATTCAGGTTAGCTTTGACGAATTGTGGAGGAGCAATGGAGCAGGAGGCTTCAGCGTTGTAGATATAGATAGTAGTTCCGCTGTGTTGATCTTTGTAATGATCTGTATTGTATTGAGATGTAATAACTAGACAGATGTTTATAACTGTCTAGTATGTGATGTAAAATCTGTGTAACTCTGATGTATATGATACTATGTAATATCTTATGTGATATATTATATTTTGTTCCGTTTCCGCTGTGAGTATCTGTTGTTGTTTCTTTCTCTTTTCTCTTCTTTTCTCTTCTTTTCTCTTTTCTATCCCTTTCTTTCTTACTTTCGATGCGTCCTTCTGTGTATAGAAGGGCGGGTCGTCACATTTGGTATAATACATTTACGTCAAATCTATTGATTTATTTAATTTATCAATTAATTTATTTCGATTAAATCAATTAAGTTCGTTAATTTATTTTAAACAATTCGTTATGTTCAATTCTAAATTTCACATAGATTTCAATTTCCAAAATAGTTGGTTGACCAATCGGGTTTCTTATTTTAATTATCTATCCTAGGCCAAGTTTGTTTAATCGGGTATTTATCATTTCAACCCAATATCATTAAAAAAACAAACAAAACAAAGCATAACAAAGGGAACTTGCAGTGTGATAACTGGGATGGTGTCAAAGTAAATAAACAAGCAATAGCAACCTTCCATAACAATTCAACAATTTATTTAAATAATCCCAAAATAATCGTATTAATTTACATTTGTTATTTATGCAAATTAATATAATTATTCCTAGAATCCACACTATCATTCCATGCAGATTAAAGATTATTACATTATGGTTTTTCATTTGGCGTCTATTATCAAATTACTACATCAATCATACATTCAATGATTCAAAGTGTAGTTAACACTATTTCTACGTGTCGATTTATTTAACATTTAAAGGGGTCAAGTTCAACATATATGATCTATTTTAAATTGTTAACTATTCTATATCAAATTCAATTTCATGTTAATCGTCACTTATATTAACGACCAAATTCCCCATCACATAACAGTTTAGTGTCACAACTATTTACCATAAACTAACCTCAACTCACAATTTAACATCAACCATTTTAACATCCAAATCAATATCAACAACATCCATCACTTGATTATCATAGCATAATAGATTGAGTCGTGAATGAAATATTCACCTTGCGTGGTTAAAGATTTGACGACGAAGCACGAAGACGAATAGATAGGAGGCACTAACAAGCACGACACCAAAGGCAAACACAAATAAAACAAAGAAACTAGATTGATTCGTCAAGCTGAATGGAAGCCTAAATCTCCGAAGCAGTAGCTGGAACAAAACACAGTAAACACTGTATGTGAGCAACTAGAATTCTCAAAGTTATATACTGCTATAAATATACAGTTCATATATATTTATATATAAATGCTAAAATACGACTGCTGCCAAGGCGAGGCACAGTATTGACGACGGGGTGGGACGTCACGGTGGTCGGAGAAGGCGGGTGCAGGCTGGGTCCGGCTGGAGTGGTGCGGGCAATGGGTGGACTGGGCAGAGCGGATTGGGCAGGCGATTGGGCAGGCGGACTGGGCAGGGGACTAGGCAGGCGAAGTGGGTTAGGCGGACTGGGCAGGCGAACTGGGCAGGGGACTGGGCAGGCGACTGGGGCAGGTGACTGGGCAGGCGACTGGGCAGGGCGGACTGGAGGAGGGAGGACTGGGGAGGCAGGGCGGACTTGAGGAGGGCGAACTGGGGAGGTAGGGCGGACTGGAGGAGGGTGGACTGGGGAAGGCAGGGCGGACTGGGCAGGGCGGTGGTAGAAGGGAGACGGAGTATGTATGGTGGGGTGGAATGCTTTTACTGGAGAAGGTAGCTAGAAATAAAAACAAAATATGTAGAAGAGGAGAGGAGGCAGATAGTATACAAACTAGAGAGATGGAAATGCTAACCAGTGAATAGTGGAACGACAGCTTGATATATAAAATAGTTCAGAAATTGAAAGGTCTCTGATTGATTTTCTAGGTAACCTGATGGCTGTTGGCTTTCCAAGACAATTGAATAGTCAAAGGCTCCCAAAATTCCAAACTGGATAGACAATTGGGTACCGATTTGTGCTGCGTAACGGACCAGTTTGTAATCCGTTAAACAATTATAATTCGCAACGTCGAACTCCGATTGACACAAATAAATATACCGTTTTGATCAGCGCGATGAGGCGAACACAACGGTATATAGATATCAGTGGTACGATTAAATTATAAAAATTCGAATTTTCTATTACGGAGAATGCGGAAAAAACGCAGAAGAATAAGATCGACGGAGCTAAAGATGTCCGAATTTTGAAAAACGAAAAATGACTTCTCCGTCAGAAGATGATTTAGAATTTTTCTATGTAAAAATATTCAGGTTCGGAAGATAAAATTTTTACACGTTTTAAAATGAACTGACGTGCAATAAAACGTGAACGAATTTTACTGCGGTATTTTACGACGAAACTTTACCCATATCTATAACCATCTAGGCGCAATTTATAAACAAAGTTTGGACGTTAATTGAAATCGTATGTAAGTTTCACATTTTATATTAAAATAATGGATTTAAAAATTTTAAATTGGGTCGAAAATTCAGGGTCGTTACATTCTCCCCCACTCAAAACTTTTCGTCCTCGAAAAGAAACGAGACGGTGAAGTAAGAATGAAGTAAGCAAAAAAGTCAAGATAGATTTTAAGAAAATTGGATTTATACTTGAAATCGGTAATTCAGGGTTTGAATCCCGGATACTATCCTCTCTTTCCCATGTGCAATCTCGCTCATCTGCACTCCACTAGACTTTGACAAGATTTACAGACTTCCTTCTTAGTTGCTTTGTCTCACGATCGACTATCCGAAGTGGTCTTCTTTCGATAGTCAAATCTGGCTCAATGTCTACTTCATCTAACTGAGCAATATGAATGGTCATGGATGGATCACGCACGACTTTTCGAAGATGTGAAACATGGAATACGTTGTGCACGCCCTCAAATTTTTCCGGTAATGCGACTCTATAAGCTAGTGTGCCAATTCTCTCGATGATAGTGAATGGTCCAACAAATCTAGGAGCAAGCTTCCCTCTTCGACCAAATCGAATAACATTCTTCAAAGGTGATACCTTTAGAAATACCTCATCCCCAACCTGGAATTCCAAATCTCTTCTACGCCTATCTGCATAGCTCTTCTGTCTATCTTGTGCGGTCTTCATCTTCTTTCTGATCTCATTTACCTTCTCGGATGCCTCCATAATCATATCTGGGCCAAGAACTAATCGATCACCAGGCTCAATCCAACAAGCTGGCGATTTGCATGGCCGTCCATATAAAGCTTCGAACGGTGCCATATCGATACTTGCCTAATTATAAAGGTGGTTAAATTCCAATTCAAATTTGCTTGTTCAAATTGAAATTTTGACATACCTGATAACTGTTATTATAAGTGAATTCAACCAAATGGGGATGGTCTTTCCAAGATCCACCGAAATCAATTATGAAAGCTCGGAGCAGATCCTTCAAAATCCGATTTACCCTTTCAGTTTGGCCATCTGTTTGAGGATGATAAGCTGTGCTCAGATTCAGTTAAGTGCCTAAGACGTCCTGAAATGCCTTCCAGAATTTACTAGTGAATATAGGGTCTCGATCGCATACAATACTAGATGGAACTCCATGAAGTCTAACAATCTCTCTCATATAAATCTTAGCCAAACTTGAAGCAGTACGAGTGGTCTTAACAGGAATAAAGTGAGCAGATTTGGTCAACCTATCAACAATCACCCATATACTCTCGTTACCTTTTCTGGTCCTCGGTAATCCATCAATGAAGTCCATAGAAATCTGATCCCATTTCCAACATGGAATCTCTAGAGGTTGAAGTAATCCGGCAGTCCTCTGGTGATTGGCCTTGACTTGTTGGCAAGTGGTGCATCTACTGACATATATAGAAATATCTCTCTTCATCCCACTCCACCAATATAAACGCTTCATATTACGATACATCTTAGTGACACCATGATGAAATGAAAGTGATGACTGATGGTTCTCTCTAAGCACTTCTTATCTCAATCCATCGACATTAGGAACACAAATACGGTTGTCGATCCTCAGAACTCCATTACTATCAATTTGTGCTCCCACTTTACTGTCGGCATTTCCGACTCTACCTAAAACTAACTCCTTCATGTGATAGAGCAAAGTGTCCTCATATTGTTTAGCTTTGATGTGATCCATAAGAGATGGAGAGATAACGAGCTGAAATAACATGCCTTCAACAAGATTACAACAAGACAATGCTTTGCTGCGGCTCAAAGCTTCTACTACGACATTTGCTTTCCCCGGAGTATAAGTAATGTCGAGATCATATGCAGCTAAGAATTCAAGCCATCGGACTTGTCTCTGGTTCAAATCCTTCTGAGAAAAGATATACCTTAAAGACTTATGATCAGTGAATAATTCGAATTTTGTTCCCAAAAGATGATGCCTCCATAGTTTCAAAGCAAATACAATGGCAAGAAGCTCAAGATCATGTGTGGCATAGTTTAATTCATGAGTCTTCAACTGACGACCCGCATAAGCAATAACCTTTCCATTTTGCATAAGGACATCGCCTAAACCTTCTCGGCAAGCATCTGTATAGACAGTTAATCCTTCACTTCCATCAATTACCGCAAGAACAGGGGCTGACGTTAACTTGCGCTTTAACTCATTAAAAGCTGATTCACATTTCTCACTCCAAATAAACTTAACATCCTTCCGAGTTAAAGAAGTAAGTGGGGCAGACATCCGGGCAAACTGCTTAATAAATCGGCAATAATAACCGGCTAAGCCCAAGAAACTACGGATATCTGTAGGAGTTTTAGGAGTCTCCCAATCCTGTAGATTAATTGATTCAAATCAGAAAGAGATAAGATTGTTTGAACAGAAACAACGAATAAGATAGAACTTACATTGATTATGGCGATCTTAGCTGGATCAACAGAAATTCCATTTTCAGAAACAATATGGCCCAGGAATCTTACTTCGTCTCGCCAGAAGTGGCATTTAGAGAACTTGGCTTTAAGCTGATGGTTTCGGAGAGTTTCCAAAACATAACGGAGATGTTTTTCATGCTCTTTCTCGTCTTTGGAGAAGACGAGAATATCATCAATGAATACAAGAACAAACTTGTTAAGGACATCACGAAAGACTCGATTCATCAAGTCGACGAAATAAGCAGGTGCGTTGGTCAAACCGAATGGCATAACCAACCATTCATAGAATCCATTCTCGATACGGAAAGCTGTCTTATGGATACTATCTTCTGCTACTCTGAGTTTGTGGAACCCAGTGGCTAGATCAAGTTGTGAGAAGACTTTAGCTCCATGGAGCTGATCGAATAAATCGTTGATGCGAGGCATCGGATAACGATTCTTGAGAGTGCGTTTGTTTAGTTCTCTGTAATCGACACACATGCGAAGAGATCCATCTGATTTGGTGACAAATACAACTGCGGCACCCCATTCAGAACAACTTCTCCTAATCAAACCCTTAGCAAATAGATCATCAATTTGAGTTTTTAGTTCAGCTTTTTCTTTAGGAGCCATCCTTCGGTGTAGTAGAACGACGGGAGTAGCTCCAGGAATAAGATCAATACGGAAATCAATTTCCCGTTTAGGCGGTAGAGAGTTGACCTCTCCAAATACATCAGGAAATTTCTGAACAATAGGAGTAGTATTAAGGCCATCCGGATGAGCATCAAAAGAGAATATGAAGCTTCCGGCATATTTCTGAGGTGATTGACATTCAATAGTTAGAGGTTTTCCTTTATCGTCTATAAGGGAGACGATTCGGGCCTTGCAAGAGATAACAGCTTCGAATTTGCTTAACCAATCAGCGCCTAAAAGAATGTCGAAGGCTTGGAATCCCAGCACATAGAAATTCCAAGTGAAACGATGTCTTTCATATAAGAGCACAACCTTATTACAAACTCTACTAAGGTTGGCAGGTCCTCCAATAGGGTTGGAGACACATAAAGAAGTAGTGGCAAAAGTAGGTTCTAATTCAAGCTTATTACAAAGGTCAACAGATATAAAGCTGTGTGAAGCACCAGTATCGAATAATACTCTAATAGGTAGATCATGAAATGAAAAAGTACACCGTAAGGTACCTTGGTCATCCTGGGCCGGTGGTGCAGAGGGTGCAGGTGTGGTGATAGCAAATACTCCAGAGGTGGTGCCACGCTTATGCATTGGGCAGTCTTTCTTGAAATGACCAGGCTGGAGGCATACATGGCATAAATCTCTCCTAGTCATAGAAGGTGGTGGAATAGCAGCTCCGGTAGATAGACAGCTATTAGCATAATGGCCCTTCTTATCGCATTTGAAGCAAGTGATATTAGCAAGGTCGATTTGGGCTTTTCTGGGCGTATCCCAATCCAGTAGTCTTCTGCCAAGCTTTCTTTTGTTGATTAAAGTTCATCTTCCTCTTTCTGGGCTGGCTAGAAGAGGGCTGAGTAGGGGTGGCCTTGGCAGTGGGTCCCTTGGGTTTCGCCTCATATCTAAGAGCATAGTCAACAAGCTCTGTGAAGGTGCAGTGGGTGTGGCCAGTAAGCAAGTCATAATATTCTAGTCTAGCTCCCAAAATGAATTTCTCGTTCTTCAGAAGTGGTGTATCAATCAAGCCAGGTCCGAACTTGGAGAGCTCGTTGAATTTCCTCTCATACTCAGAAAAGGTCATACTGCCTTGCTTAAGATCCATGAAAGCTCTATAAAGTTGGGCTTTCCCAGTAGCTGGCATCCATTGTGCCGAGAAAGCATCTCTAATCAATCAAATGGAGTAGATTAATAACATTCCAAAGATTGAGAGAAGAATTTAAATTTCAAAATCCAACGAATTTATACCTAAACTGGGCCCAAGTGATGGTGTTCTCCTCGATACGAGAAGTAACTGATTCCCACCAATCTTGTGCGGCATCCTGAAGTTGCCAAGCAGCTAGTTGACGCTTCTGAGCATCAGTGATCTCCAAACCAGAAAATATCTTCTCTAAGCTTTTAAGCCATTGCTGAGCCTCGATAATGTTCTCGGATCCAGAAAACTTAATCCCCCAAGCTGTGAATACTCCTTACTAAGAGTGGTGAATTTGACTGGAGCAGGGACGACAGGTGCAGCCTGAGCAGGACCATGGCCTCTTCCTCCCCTATTGTTTCTTCTGGTACTCATCCTGAAATACCAAAAGAGATTTTAGAACCAAGGATAGAATTCATAGAACTCTAAGGAAAGTCCTATCAACGAATCAAAAGAAGTTTGAATTGAAAGGATTTGGATATTGAATCGATTCTCCTCATTCTAGGGTATTACTACCCTATCTCTAATGAGTTTATATAATCCCAAACTAAGGTTTTTAGGCAAACCAAAGCTCTGATACCAACTGTAACAACCCGTATATTTGGACCATTTAAATTGACAATAATCCACACATGTCAACTTAAATAATACAAAACACGAATCATTATGGGATTATAAATACATAAATGTAAATGAGAATCAATACAACATCACAGACACAGAACAGTCACAGAATAATGCAACGGAAAATACATCGTCATAATAGCAATTCATGAAGGTACTACAGGAAATACAACAATGTCTCAACATAAAGTGACTGAAAGGAAATACATAAATGTCTAACAGACTAATACATCAATACTAGAATGAAATAACTGATAAAGATAAATGCAAAGTCTTCAGCATCTTCATCCAACCTCGATCAGCAGCTGGATAGCTTCAGACTGACCTGAGCATAAATAAAAAGAAACACTCGAGTTAGGACTCAAAATATTATAAAGGTTAATCAAGTGCAAGAATAAAGTCCATAACTCAAAGATGAATAAAATAAACATCTCTAAGGATCCGATAAACTATCTATATATACAATAGAATACGATATGTAGATAATGTCTAATCAGTAAAGTACGATATCAAAATAGTGTTAAGGCGTTACCATAATCCCCCTTAACACAATTTTATAATGCCATAGTCTATACAGCACCGTAAACCCCACCGTAAACTAGTGGTTATCAGAGGGTACCCCATAGGTATAACACAAAACAAATCGTAGTGGTCGCGATAGGATAAACAGTATGACAAGGTACATGAGGTGATACCAACTAGGATACTAGTAGTTGCGTCATCCAGACTGATGTTGGGCATAGCAGCTACTACCCCAACACCGCGAAACAACACTCCCATAATCGAGGGGTGCACCCAAATCGAATCACAAAAGTAATAGATATGGTAACGAAGAAGTGTGTCCGCTAGAGGTGGCGAACCTCAATGGACCGGCAGGGCTCCTGTTTTAGTCATGTTAGGGGTCATCCAAAATCGTTCTCTTTCTTCAGTCAACGCGTTCATGAAAACCATCCACTTCGTTTTGGATCAACACTCCGCGTATATTAGTTATTAAAGTGGTTTTCGGTATCGACAGAGAGTATGTCCATATCCGATCTCGGTGTCTTTAATAACTACGTATTAATTACCCGATGGTCATTTTATTATTAAAGTTTAATCAAATCAAATTCCAAAAGTCAAGTTGCAAATTCGACTTTCAAATTTTGATATTACACAATTCAATTTATTCCAAATATTAAAAGTCATATTTCCAAATGAAATTTTGGTTCCAACATTTTTGTTAACAATGAATTCAAGTATTCAAGTTCAATATAATAAGATTCAATTTCGCTTATTAAATTTATTCATATTCAATGGATTTAAATTCAATACTCCATTTAATTCAAAATCATTAAACAAAATTTCGATTCAATTTACATTCATCATTTCATTCCATGTAAATCTAATTCGGTTAAATCAATTTTATTAACTAAATTCTTTTAACCAAATTAATTTAGTTAATTAGTTTACAAAAGTCCAATTCAAATTCCATTAAAGCGATCTTATTTCATTTATTTGATTGCAAGATTTCCATAACCTAATTCAATTCCTTAATGAGTTCCAAAACAAATTAAATCTCAAAACCAAATTTTAAAATCACGATTAAACCAATTCATTAAATTTAAATCATTTTAAATTCAATTTAGTTCCAATTTTAAATTCACAACCTTTACTTAGTTTAAATTATACCTAAGTCAAAATTCCATTTCATCTTATATTAAATTTCATTATCAAATTTCAAACCCATTTAATTTAACTTACTTAACTTAAAATTTCTTAAATCAAATTTCAAATTATTCAATTAAATTTGTCAAAACATTTATTCACATAAAATAACTTCGTTAATACATTTACGTCAAATCTATTGATTTATTTAATTTATCAATTAATTTATTTCGATTAAATCAATTAAGTTCGTTAATTTATTTTAAATAATTTGTTAAGTTCAATTCTAAATTTCACATAGATTTCAATTTCCAAAATAGTTGGTTTACCAATCGGGTTTCTTATTTTAATTATCTATCCTAGGCCAAGTTTGTTTAATCGGGTATTTATCATTTCAACCCAATATCATTAATAAAAAAACAAACAAAACAAAGCATAACAAAGGGAACTTGCAGTGTGATAACTGGGATGGTGTCAAAGTAAATAAACAAGCAATAGCAACCTTTCATAACAATTCAACAATTTATTTAAATAATCCCGAAATAATCGTATTAATTTACATTTGTTATTTATGTAAATTAATATAATTATTCCTAGAATCCACACTATCATTCCATGTAGATTAAAGATTATTACATTATGGTTTTTCATTTGGCGTCTATTATCAAATTACTACATCAATCATACATTCAATGGTTCAAAGTGTAGTTAACACTATTTCTACGTGTCGATTTATTTAACATTTAAAGGGGTCAAGTTCAACATATATGATCTATTTTAAATTGTTAACTATTCTATATCAAATTCAATTTCATGTTAATCATCACTTATATTAACGACCAAATTCCCCATCACATAACAGTTTAGTGTCACAACTATTTACCATAAACTAACCTCAACTCACAATTTAACATCAACCATTTTAACATCCAAATCAATATCAACAACATCTATCACTTGATTATCATAGCATAATAGATTGAGTCGTGAATGAAATATTCACCTTGCGTGGTTAAAGATTTGACGACAAAGCACGAAGACGAATAGATAAGAGGCACTAACAAGCACGACACCAAAGGCAAACAATAACAAAACAAAGAAACTAGATCGATTCATCAAGCTGAATGGAAGCCTAAATCTCCGAAGCAGTAGCTGGAACAAAACACAGTAAACACTGTATGTGAGCAACTAGAATTCTCAAAGTTATATACTGCTATAAATATACAGTTCATATATATTTATATATTCTTTTACTTTTTTTTATCATGTGGGAGTTAGAATTAATTCAGCTGAGCTAACTATAGCCCAAAGCCGTATCTCTTTGGTTAAAATACGACTGCTGCCAAGGCGAGGCACAGTATTGACGACGGGGTGGGACGTCACGGTGGTCGGAGAAGGCGGGTGTAGGCTGGGTCCGGTTGGAGTGGTGCGGGCAATGGGTGGACTGGGCAGAGCGGACTGGGCAGGCGGACTGGGCAGGCGAAGTGGGTCAGGCGGACTGGGCAGGTGGACTGGGCAGGCGACTGGGGCAGGGGACTGGGCAGGCGACTGGGCAGGGTGGACTGGAGGAGGGCGGACTGGGCAGGGCGGACTGGAGGAGGGTGGACTGGGGAAGGCAGGGCGGACTGGGCAGGGCGGTGGTAGAAGGGGGACGGAGTATGTATGGTGGGGTGGAATGCTTTTACTGGAGAAGGTAGCTGGAAATAAAAAAAATATGTAGAAGAGGAGAGGAGGCAGATAGTATACGAACCAGAGAGATGGAAATGCTAACCAGTGAATAGTGGAACGACGGCTTGATATATAAAATAGTTCAGAAATTGAAAGGTCTCTGATTGATTTTCTTGGTAACCGGATGGTTGTTGGCTTTCCAAGACAATTGAATAGTCAAAGGCTCTCAGAAATCCAAACTGGGTAGACAATTGGGTACCGATTTGTGCTGCATAACGACCAGTTTGTAATCCGTTAAACAATTATAATTCGCAACGTCGAACTCCGATTGACACAAATAAATATACCATTTTGATCAGCGCGACAAGGCGAACACAACGGTATATAGATATCAGTGGTACGATTAAATTATAAAAATTCGAATTTTCTATTACGGAGAATGCAGCAAAAACGTAGAAGAATAAGATCGACGGAGCTAAAGATGTTAGAATTTTGAAAAACGAAAAATGACTTCTCCGTCAGAAGATGGTTTAGAATTTTTCTATGTAAAAATATTCAGGTTCGGAAGATAAAAATTTTACACGTTTTAAAATGAACTGACGTGCAATAAAACGTGAACGAATTTTACTGCGGTATTTTACGACGAAACTTTACCCATATCTATAACCATCTAGGCGCAATTTATAAACAAATTTTGGACGTTAATTGAAATCGTATGTAAGTTTCACATTTTATATTAAAATAATGGATTTAAAATTTTTAAATTGGGTCGAAAATTCAGGGTCGTTACACTGCCCGTGTGGAAAATTATGGGCACCCAGTGTTTAGAAAGGGAACAATAAACTCCGAGTCAGTCATGGTGGCTGGTGTGAGATCGTAAAACAGTTATTTTCACAAAGAAAATAAAACAGATTCGCAATGCTTTTGGAAAATGAAACTACCATAAGACCTCCCGCCACACACACAATGCAAACGCAGAATTGGGGGAGATTTCTTCTTATGATAGTCAAACATGCTTACTACGCAAAATCATTGGATATTATTATTAATGTCTAGTGTAGAAAACCATTTCGAAAATACAATATTAATCTTAGCTAGCATACAACCATTATTGTATGCCTACTATAGCTACCATCTAAACAGTGGTGACCACCACAAGTAAATGGCAGGTTCTACAACTAAAACCGTACAGGGTTCGTATTGGGAATTGGATTTCCAACAAATGATCAGGCAAAGGAACTTCCTTACACCGAAATGGAAACGCCTCTGGGAAGACTCCCCGAGAACCTAATCGGATCTCTGCAAGCACAAGGCTGACGCTACCTCACGCTGTACAGCTGTAACTAGGTAACCAACACACTCACGCTACCTCACGTTGTACAGCTGTAACTAGGTAACTAACACACAAATATGCCATCCCCTCGGTCGTTTCCGACCATTATCCGAGGATCCTCAACCACAAAGCCACAACCACAAAGTATAATAAATTCACAGCATCAACATAGGTAAAATATCTGGACTCCATACCATGATATCACCTTTTATCCAGAAGGAAATGACATACCCTAGGGGCGCGACCCCTAAAAACCTTGCCGCAACATTCCTGTTTCGACCATTACCGGGTTGTGAGGCTCGACGAAGTCTCGTCCACAAAGCTACGTTTTTTCACAAAGCCATGCTTTGATCAACAAATGATTAACAGCACTTCGTCTACCACATTACCAAATTGGGAATGTATCACTAGTAACCATCAACTACATAACCTCTGAGCTCGTACGTCTCAGAGAAGGGTGTTAAGCTAAGAGAATAAATTCTCCGCCACCAACATAAATGTATTTGATAGAAACCAGCTTTACATCTCAAAGTGTAACGTCAAACACACATCCATACAAGTCCGTTCCGGGATCGAACGGAACCGAAGGCACTTCCAAAGAAGCCCTTGCAATCCGGGTATTCACTAATCACGTTTGGACTCCCATCACAAGAAGAGTGATATAAATCTCTATACCGGAGCAACTCGGTGCAGAGACATTCGACAGGTTGTCCTTTCATTTTCGAAAATACCCGGTCTTCACACCGGTCTTCAAATGTTATCCATTCACCACGTATCACTATTCGGAATGGGTTATATGACATAAAGTCCTCTCCCGGCTTAACCGAATAATGAGCGTTTGTTTTCAAAACAAATCAAGTGCCATTTCAAAGGCAAATATTTGACAGTCGGTTATTTAACTATCAACAACATTCACAACAATCAACCAATTTAAATAATTTTCCCAAATTATTAAATTTCAAATATCTTCGTAAGATATATATATTTCCACACTTCAACATTTGAAAACCAATTTCAAATCACATTTTCCACGCTTCAACATTTGAAAACCAATTTCAAATCATATTTCACACTTCATCACTTTGAAAACAAATTTCAAATCATATTTCACACTTGCGAAATAAAATTCCCGAATGTTATTTAATTTCACTTTTCCTTTACAAATTCCATTGTGAATTTAAATTCCCAAATATTCACTTATACACGATTTTCAAATCGTTTTCCAAATATTTACTTTCGACCCCAAATCAAATTCCAAATTGATTTCTAGATTTATTTCAACACCAAATCAATTTTCATATCGATTTCCCAAAGATCTATTTTCAAATACCAAATCAATTATTAATTGGATTTCAAACAAATTTATCACTTTTTAAAATAAATTCCTTTATCTCTTCCAAACCATTTAAAATTCCATTTTTAAATAAATTTCCCAACTTTCGAATAATACTATTCAAAATCCATTTATAAAAATCTTTCCCCATATTTTGAAAATAATTCGATAAGATTTCAAAAATCAACTTTACGCTTTAAAATTCCTTCTTTGAAATTTAACTAATTCTTTCAAAAGAATGTACTTAAAATTTCCAATTTTAATTTCAAAATTCCAATTTTATTTATTTCTGGTATCCAACGATACGAAAAATACATTCGGCTAAATTATAGTCTTTAACAAATTCAATCATAATATAATCATTCACAGATTATAAATAAATAATCACACAGCATATGAAACAAATTCATACAACATATGAAACAAATTCATATAATTTGAGGAATCCAGTTGGATCCCTCCAACCTGTTTCCCTACATCCACAGATGTTAGCACAATACCAATTCCACTTCGAGGTGGAATATCGCGGTATATGGGATTTATAAATATCATCCGCTATTATGTGGCGCAATAGGGTCTCATCCGCTATATAATGCGGCAAAATCAATCACCAATATATATATATATTGCTATATACTACTATCATATATACTATCATTCAAGCACACAATCAACACAATCAATAATTTTAAATATAACTATTTAAAATTAAACAAAACCCTTTGTTTGAGTGAGAAGATCTCACCTTTGCTTTTACTTTGCAATCCCATTTTCCATTTTGACCATTTCTTCATGGTTTCAAACATTGTATAAACAATTTTATACCGTTGATTAATATTCGAAATAAATCGAATAATAAATTTCCATTTAATAGTTTTAATCCAACTAATATGTATTTTTAAAATTCCTTTTCAACCCTATATATTTTTCAAATTCTTTTCCATATATAATTTTTTTTCCTGTTTCATCTATATACATATATTTAAAAGAAACGGGATTAATTGATTCCTTACAGTAAATACTTTTAACCAAAAATAGGTATGTAGGTATATTTTTATACATCTTCTTACTGTAAAATAATATACTTTGTTGTTTACATACACATATATTTATATAGCCGATTCAAATTTGAAGAGTTAAACTTGAGTAAAACGAATTTAAAATTATCTTGAAAATCAAATTACCTAATTCACACAGAAAAACGGATCACGAGCTTCCGACCCAACTGCTCAGCCCAAGTTCATCTCTGGCCATCCAACGCCACTCAACCCACGAATCATCAGATGTCGACATCCCCTCACCTTTCCAATTGACTATCTGGCCGCCGCTTGAACGAATCGCACGCCACACTCAGATCAAATTTTTTGCATGTTCGAAACTAGGGTACGCCGCTGCCTCGCTGACGAACTCCAAACGTATGCTCAAATCCTTGCGAACGAAGAAGACGTCGCCCTTGGTTCGATTGAATTCGATCGAAATTGGGAACGCTTTCGTTCGATTTAGCCTGGCACCATTTTTCCTCAGCTTCGTTCGAATGAACTGGAGAAGTAGGAGCGGCTCTCATTCGAATTTTAAAATGGGGAAAAAGATTTGGGTGCTGGCCATTATTTATTTGAACGAGGGATTTTGTTTATTTTTCTCTGATGATTTTTTTATGCGAATAGATTGAAGAGAAAAGATATGATGTTCGTATATATTTTTCTTTAGAAATGCTTTCGGCTGAAAAGAAAAGAGAAGGAGACACGAAGATGTTGGCGTATACGAGTGGAGACAGTGATTTGAAGGAAAGGCAGCTGACAAGATTTCGTCTTTGACTGGTCAAACGAATATATCATTTAATTTTTAAATGTCTCGATAAATGCAACTCAAAATTTTGACATCCTATCGAGGCGAGCCGCTAGGCGTTTATAATGTTATACACCTATTCCGAACGCAATGGAAAAGGTTCCGAGTCCAAATTCGATCGTATGGAGAAGATAACTTTTTGGACCAGTTATAATATTAAATTTCGATATAAATTTCAGTGCGTTTGCTTTTCGTACGCTAACACAACAACTCCGATCACTACGAAAATTGAAATCTGATAATAATACGATATTACGGATCCAATGGAACTGGTTTCGCCGAATTCCGAGACTGTGCCCCGAAACGCTATTTTCAAATATCGATTTAAACGATAAAATTCAAAATTGAACAAAATAGTTTCAAATTCAATTTTGAAAGTTCCATTACCTTCAGTATTATCAATATGAATTTTCAAAGCCTTGAAAATATTTTTAACAGGCTTCAAATTGAAGATTCAATTTTTTTTACCCAATCTCAATAAATGAAATTCAATAATTTAATTGCCAAATTCATAGCAATATTTTGAATTTCAAATTATACTATCATTCGAATATTTATACTCAATTAAATATTCACATTTCAAATGTCAAAAATTCAGGATCGTTACAGAAATGAAGATACCACTTTGATAAACTTTGATAATCAACTAAGGATCCATTTCATAGTTATACTTTGTTATCAACCGAAATAACGAGTTAAACTATAGTCTATTTGTTATGATTACTTGATTTTTGTTGGAAATTTTAACGAGTAAATGGTTTAAATTTTCAAGTTAATGACCGAAACCTATATTTAATTTATTTTTGTTGATTTAAAAGTAAATCCTTCATTGTAAATATTTTCAGAAACTCGCATTCATCACTTTGTAAATAAATCTTGCATTTTGTAAATATTTTCATTCTGCATTTGGATTTTGTGGGTAGTATCCGCTGAAAACCCTCACGAGACAACACTCGTCCTACTGGGGACACCTAGAGGTTTAACGGTTGTTGCATACGCTCAATGCAATCGTGCTCCCTACGAAAACGGATTTATCTTAGTTTTTCTTTATTCGAGGACGAATAAAAAGATAAGTGTGGGGGTATTTGATGTGCACGTAAATGTGCATATTTTTACCACCATATTTAATCTATTTAAATTAAATAAATGATCATATTGGGTATTTTAACTTGTTTAAACCAAAAAAATCAAATTATTTTCAAATTGTCACATATTCATCTTCATATAGGAGAAAAATGGTCATTTTTATGCATTTATTAAATTATGAAAATTTACTTGGAATTTTCTATGTTGTTTTGTAGGAAATTTATTGAATTTTACAAGTGGTTTCATGATGATATATGCATGCACAAGAGTGAAGAGAACAAATGAAGATGGAAATAATTCAAAGTGATGATCATGGAGGACCCCACTTACCCACCTACCTTAATGTACACTTAGGAGCTAATGCACATGCTAAAAGGCCATTAAATCTTCATGCATACTTAATGGATGATTAGTGGATGTTAATGGTTACTTGGCCACCACACTCCCTAAGGGGTAGTTTGGGTATTCCCCAAAAATATGGATTAGGGTTTCTAACTTGTATAAATACCTCTTATGCTTCATGTAACCTCCTCTTCCTCTTAGTTAGTTTTTAGCTTAGAAATAAAAGAAAACTTCTCTTTTCTTTTCATGACTACTTAGCCATTTCTTTCATGTAATTTATTTTTTATGCAATTTTTAATACATGCTCTTTTCTTCTTTTGTTTATTTCCTTTCATATTAGTAGTGTAGATTTGTTTATTTATGCAAGTAGTGTAGATTTTCTTTTATGCAATTAGAATAGTTCTCTTTTCCATTTGCTATCTTTTTCCTTTTGTTTATTTCATGTTGCTTTCTACATTTGTTGATTTGATAACAAATATGAGAGGCTAATTCCTACAATTTAAGGGTAATGAAGCTCTCTAGTATGTAGATGCAACATAATGTGATGTTTATGCTCTTCTTTTGTGCTTTAATGAGAAAGCATGAAGTGGTTAACTTGTTGTTTTTGCTTTGAATTTGATAGTCTATCTTGTTGACACCAAATAGGCTATACTTAAACAATCACTAACACAAATTACCTCTTCATCTACATATGATGATGGTAATGAAGTAAATGTTGAAATTAAAATTTGATGGTCTATATTTCTAACTAATAGTTAATAGGTCATACTTAAAATAGATTTTGCTTTCAACTTTGTTGACATTTTTCATATGAGTTAGTAAGTGGTTTAAGGGGTGTGTTATAGTTTGATGGCTTATGTTGAGCTAATTAATAGCACAAATAGACCATACTTATGATAAGCACATCAATTAAACTAACTAATGACTAAAAAGGAGAAATCATAATTTCATGTTGTGTTGATTTCTATGATCTAGAGAGTGGAAATTACCTCTAAATTGTCTCTACATTCTCATATTTTTATCTATTTTCTTTTGCTAGTTTGCTAGTTTTCTCATTTTTCTAGCTTAACAATCTCTCAACTTTGTTATAATTTGATTGAATAGATTTTTTAAAATCAACAATTCTCTGTGGATCGACCCATACTCGCATACGTGCTACAATCATACGCCGTGCACTTGTTGTTAAATTTTAATTTGAAATTTGTCGACGGTTTTCTAACTCGATAGAAATTCCATCGTCAAACACGCCATAAAAGTCAAAGGGTATAAAAGATGGAGTATAGCTCGGAATTCTTCGGGATAAGAATTTTCCGAACTATTATATCCATAGTTTTTCAACAAAGAAAGAAAATCGAGATTTTGATAAGTAGATTTTGAGATATGAGTAAAACAAGTTTTGGAAAAAATCGCGGTTTTGCAGTTCGAAATCCAAAACTGGATTTCTTTGGAAATGATGTTTTAAATTTGTTTAAAAATATGGAATGAATCTTATAAATGTTTTAAAAGTGATTTGAGTAATAGAAATGAATTCTAAAGTAATAAAAAGTCATTTTGATTAATATAGCTTATTAAAGCGCTTTCCGCAGCACTTTTCTATAACTTTTAGATTTTAGTTTTAAACCAAACGATTCTTTTCCAAAAATTTTATAAATGTTTTCAAAGGAATAATTAAGTGTTTTAATGATTTTTGGAAGTTTTATAGTTTATTTAAAAGAATTTAAATAAACGATTTAAAGAAAAGCTATTACAAATTTAGTGGTTTAATCTTGGCTCTAAAAGCCGACGAGTAGACTGGATTTTTCTATTCGTGAGATCCGAATGTAAGGTGCTTAAACTAAGGAGATGTTCAGGAGCAACCAATGCCTTGGCTCACCTTGCCTCTTCCCTGGGCCAGAGATAGATAAGGTCGAAATGTCGAAAATGAGTTAAGTATAAAAAAAGGTTTTTAAGAAATCAAAGAATTTGATAAGAGAGGTTTAATGATTCTGTATATACCAGAAAAAATGTTTTAAGAAATATATTTATCTCCAAAAGTGATTTTGATAAAAAGAACTAAATTAATTAAAGAATGATTCCCTATTCGCAGAACATCTTTTTATCAATGATTGTTTTGAAGGAACCGGGGTCGGATTTGGATGATTCCTATCTGAAGACCACTTCGAACCAATGTACGTATTCAAAGTGAAGAAATGAATATGCTATTAGGGATTTTCGTAATGAAGGACTGCTTGTTGATCATTTGTGGATAAACTCCCAATATACATATAGTAGGAGTAGTCTCTTCGTTATGAAATATTCAATGCAAGGACTAATCACTACTAATCCTAGAGGTACTCCCGACAGGATGTGTTAGGAGAGTGCCTTCGGTTTGTCCTGTACCTTGACAACTCGTATGCACGAATGTCTGACGTTGCATTTCTAGTTACACAAGTGATCTTTATGAACGTACTATCTGCTTGGTGGCAGAGAAGGCAAATTCTCTTAGCTTAATACCCTTTTTTGAGACGTATCAGCTCGGGAGTTATATGTTTGTAGAAATCAGTTGTGTGACCACGGAATGGCAGTGTGGCATTCAAAGGAAGATGATGTGCTATATGAAAGGTAATCGTTACCTTGGGCCTCACAACTGGAAATGGCCAAAACAGGGTAGATGCAGCAAGGCTATGTGGTTCGCAACCATTACGGTATGATCATCCCCTTCTAGATATATTTCTACCCGCTATGATGTTTGGGTTTAAATTATTGTGGTGTATGCTAAGAGACGTCTCAGATAGGTTGGTAACGACCGGGGTGATGACATATTCGGTAATATCTAGGAAGAGGTAGGTCGGTCTTGTGTTGGTAGAGGACCATCAGTTGGGCCTCGGTACATTCCTCTAGAGATGTACTGCCGAAAGGTAGTCCCTTCACCTGGTCATTTGTATGGAAACCCATTCTCCAATAAGTGCCTACCATTTTGTTTGTAGAACACTCGTTTGTGGTTAGTATGCTGGAATTTAATAATGTAACACTTTCGGCTAAGATTGATAAGTATACTTGCAAATGTTTTCAAAGATATGTCATTAAAAATAATATCAAGTATTTTTACGTAAGAATGTTTTGGTTATCATAAGGTAAAATTGCATCCGTGTTTATATGCAACGTGGTCTTATGAGATACTTTTTTGTTTTCAAACAACATATTTTGAGTTCTCACACTAGTCCCATGACTTATCCGGAGTTTATTTTGTTTTCCTTTTAAACTATGGGTGCCCTATTTTTTTGGGCAACCAAGTAGTCAGGATTCTATTTCGTGTATTTTTTGAAAGAGCATGCTGGAAGAGGTTTTTGGAGCATGGAGCTATAGCACCCAATGTGGATGTCTATCTATCTATTTATTTTTATTTTTTCCGATGTCCCTAAGTTAGTTAATACCAGCAAGTGTGGGAGCAGGCAGTTATAATTGTTCCTGGCTGGGTTAGTTTATACCAAAACTCTGATGTACCCTAGTGAGAGTGGTTGTATGTACTATCTATCTATTTTAATGTAATGTGATCATTTGTATTTCTATCTTTACTTTACACCTGAAAATCTGCCTCACCGGCATTTGGATTTACGGCACGTGAATACCGTGGATGTATTAGTGTCGATTTTCAAGAGTCGAGGAGACGGGTCTTCACATTAACTAAATAATATCATGTACTTCAAACGCTTATAACTCTCCTATACAACCTCTGTTTCAATCGTGGTTCATGGGATTAGAATCATGGTAAGACGAGAAGCATTTTGGTATGTTGTTTACTTTATTCTAAGATGTTTTAGAAAAGTGTCTTATTTTGTTAGGTTTGGTATATGGTTCTGCTCGTACGGGTTTGGACATGATCTAGTAGTTTCATAAACGATGGGGCAATGATGAGTTTTGGAGTTGATCCCAATAGTGTCATAGATCGCCAGGCGAATGACTAGTAGGGACACACACCTATAAGTTAGGGATTTATCCAGTAGCTTTGTAAATGGTGGGTCAATGACGAATTTTAGGCTTGATCCCAATAGCGCCCCAGACTATTAGGTGAAAGACTAGCATGGACTTGACCTAAATTGTTATATACATTTTCGGCATACAAGCTGGGATTGGGCTCAGTCGTATGTGTATGTTTTTAGCATACGAGCTGCGGCTTTGGGGTCAATTGTGTGCATAGTTTTCGACATATGAGGTGTGATTTTGGGCTCAGTCGTGTGCCTTGTTTTTTGGCATATGAGCTGAAACTTTAGGCTCAGTCATGTGCCTTATTATTTGGCATATGAGCTGAAACTTTAGGCTCAGTCATGTGCATATATTTGTAGGGATGGCGTGTTGGGACTTTAAGCTTAGTCGTGTCATAGTTGTTTCAGCATGTGATTAAACTTAGTAGAGATTTTAGTTAGACCTTTTCATATGATGTCACTATAGTATATGTTTTGTTTATTTGACTTATTAGATGCATGTGACATGGGTTAAGGTATATTTCGAGCATAAATGTTGTTTAATAGCTTATTAGTATTATATGCTTATATGATGCGTTTCACTTGCCAGAAGTATGTGTGACCCTCTCTACCATTTTCATTTTTTTTATTTATACTATGATAGGCCAATAGAGAGGATTGGTAGTGATTTGGGGGCGTGATGGTATGATAGAGACTAGCTCATTTATTTATTGACTATCTACTATTTTATTTCATTTATTCCCAGACATTATACTGTTTCCGCTACTAGTATAGAGAGATGTTATAGTTAGAATTTATTTGATATTACATTGTCTTCTTTGTCTAGGATTGTATTATTTATTGTTAATTTATTCCTTTTACTGTGAGGTGTTGAATATTGTAGATAGCTCTATGTTATGATTTTACATATTTTACCTCCAAACGATCCTCCGTCTGCGAGGTCTGGGATATCGGCATATTTTATGCTTGAATCGAGGCATTGTAGATGGAAGGTTGTTACACTCACACCATACCAAATCCCACCAACAATCATCATTTTCACAATTTAATGATAACAAACATGCATGATTCTATTCATCGCGACTCATGGCTGCAACTCTAGTTAACTGGGATATCATGATCTATCCACATTATAGGAGTGACTTATTGTTGTATAAATTCAATTCATTCATTTACGAGGTCAGTATTTTCTACTCTTTCTTATGAGACTGCTTTTATATACTCTTCCATGAATCCGATAAATCTCCTCTATGGATTTACTCTCTATTAGACTATCTGCCATGACAGGTCATCATGTTCTTTATAATCCATATACTTCTGATCATTTGTGGTAGCCCCCAAATGATCCCTTTACTGCCCAACCCTCCTTGTTCCATGCGCTATTACTTTATTGTGCCACAGTCACCTTCTAGTCTCCATATCTCACACTATTTTTTTTCGTTAGCACTATGCTCTCATCTTCATCTTTTGTCTTAGCAACAGATCATATGGACACAATGAAAAGGGACAAGATCGTCATGGTTTGAATTGCGATCCTCGAATTAGTCCACCAGGATGGAACTAGCAGTGTAGTAGTCAATATCCCGTACTGTTCTTGTCAAATTTAAGCTTTATTACTATTGAAAAACATTTGAATTCCCAAATCATTATTCCCTAAATGATGTTATATCCCAAATAAATATCGTGTATATTCATTTCATTTCATCAAGCAATAGTGCATTCAAAACACTTCAATTTAAACACGACAAATCATATATTCACATCAATACCAATGTGATATATTTAACTTGCATATACATATCATGGGTGAAGCACACATCATAATAATATACTTGTATTTAAAGTTCAAACAAGTATTTAAAATCACATATATTCAGCCAAAGCATACAATTCATCTAAACTTGCATTTCATTCATAACTTACTTGAATAACACTTCATTCAGTAGGATAAACTAAACTTAATCACTTATCACAAGGTAATCATAACTTGAGGTTAATATATTTATCATATACAACCATCCATTCATTTCAACATGTTGAACATCCATAGCATTCATCAATTATGATGTATATCACACTATAAAATAATTAATTTTAGAATGTCGTGTAAAAGGCTATTTATTTCCCAAAACCTCAAGTTGTAAGGTTCTATATGTCAAATATTCATAATGTTTTTCCATATTCTTCAAAATAATTTCCATTAAAATATGTAAACATATATTTAAACCATCCATCCTTTATGATTTAAATTTTCTATTTAAAATAAATCAACTTTATTGCATTAAAGCTTTTCTAACATCAAAACCCATCTTTATTGGGTAAAAGCTTTTCTAACATCAAAACCCATAAAAATATTCCTATTATAGACTTATCTTCAATACTTATCATATTGGATTTCAAATTCAAACTTAATTTAAATCTCATTATTTTCAACTTGAAAATAATTCAAATTCAAATATCATTATTTCCAAAATTGTTCAAATCCACTTTACAAAAACATTTCTTGCTATAGAACCCATCAAATTCTTTTCAAAGAATTTAAATATAAAACCCTTCCTCCTTATAATTTAAATTCAATTAAACAAATTAATTTGAATAAATGTTAAGTTTAATATTTTTAAAATTTCTTTTATACAGTAAAATTATTTTAAAAAATCTACATAAGTTAAAAATACCTAAATTTTAAATTTATATAAAATGAAATATACTTCTTTTATTTTGGAACCAACACTTTTCAAAACACATATACCGAATGACTTAAGACCCTTCCATATTTGTTCGAAAAAATTAAACTATCATCATAGAAATTTTTTGACTTGTTTTTTCTATGTAAACACAGCTCAATTCACACCTTAAATCAAACGTAATAAAGGAAACATGCTGGAATCAAAATAACAAAGACTGGCCAAAATTCTAGACTTACTGCCCAGAATTTGACCTAACCGATCAATTGCTCATGCTTGGAGCGTTCAACCAGTTGGAACGATCTCTGGCCAGAAATGCCCAAAACATCGCTAACTTTTAGCGCCTTCTCCTTGCTTTCGATGGTCAACTTTGACCTGACTTCATCATACCGCATCTACGCTAACATCAGCACTTCGTTTGAGATTAAAACATGTAGTATTGAAGTACAAGTTCAATGCATAAGTCTCTAGTTTCAATTGTCATGAATATACTCGACTATTCAAACATTATATAAACCATTTCTATGATCGAACTCAAGCATTTAGTGATATCAATCAATATCCCAATTTTGGTTTTTTGAAGAAATTAAACCCTAGCCTAATGATGAAGATAAAGAAAATATGTAACAACCCTGTTAATAATTATCTTAATTAATAAACGATTAACAAATTTAATTGGGATTTTAAGATTTAATTGAGTAATTAAATTTTTGTTTTGGATAATTGATTTAAAATATTAAAAAAAACGAATTTTATCAATTCTTAAAGGAGGTTTAATTAAAATTTGAAATGTTATTATCACATAATTTGAATTCAAATTTAAAATAGACTAACATTGGATTGTTAAATTTTTGTTTTGGGCTAAATTGATTTAAAATGAGAATGAAATATTGTTGGGCCTCAACTTTTTTCTGAAGCCCATCTTAGACCAATCAAATACTTATTCACCCAAAGCACATTCTAATCCTTTTCATAAATCCCATGCCTTCAAAATTCGTTCCAGGCAATTCACAATTTTAGCTTGGCCTTGTAAAAATGAAGCACGTACCTATTCTCACCTAGCTAATTACGTTCCAGGCAATTTAAGCCCAATAGGAATTGTAATAGAATAAAGAAAAGGAAAGATAATAAAGCCCACTAGGAAGCTTAGCTAGCAAAGCTCTGTACGTAACTAATAAAGCTCACTTGGCTAATTTCATTTCTATGCATTTTCGTTCCAACAAAGCAAAAGAAAGAAAACGTGTATGTCAAAACCAAAGAAAGCAAATCCCTAGTCCTATTTCAATCAAAAGAAAATCCAAATAATTGCTATAAATCATAAGAAAATTGGTAAGCAAATTAATCCTTATTCTCTTCTCTATTCAATGATACCTTCAACTTAGTATTTTGATCCTTTTTCAAATTTCGAATATAACAGTTTGGATTATAAGTGAGTTATTCTTATAACTCTATGTCTAATTCCTTGGTTTACTTTTATATTTACATATGAAATGAACTGTCAACTATATATAATAATATGTGGGATTGCTGCTAGTTGCGTGCATGATAAATAAGTATAGGTATGTGTGTTTAATGTAAATGTGGCTGTGTCCATATTAGAGCAATTGTGGTTGTGTGTTTATAATTATATATATGTTAAAAGTGTTGTGTAGTAGGAGTTGCAGTACTGGGTTCATGCGTCAGTTAAGTGCTGGGTAGTGCGTGAATTGCTTGCATGTGTTGTGTATTTAGGGAGTTGAGTTAGAATGCAGTTACTTGTTTTGTAATTTGTTTCATTACTGAAACATATATGTATGCCTGTACATGCTTTTATTAAGTATATGCTTTTACTGAAACAAATATATATGTAGCCTGACTTGACATCACTTTGTACATATATGTGATTACTAAAATGAAAGTGAACTACACTTAGAGTTGCATTATCTTAGGGTGTTCGGATTTCAAGCCGATAGATCCTTGAGTGATGATGACTCATTTAATTCATCAATTTAAGAGGCGTTAGCGGCCTTGTCATTTGACGAAACTGCGAGTAAGGTGTTAGCGTCCTGACAAAACTGTGAGTAAGGTGTAAACAACCTAACAAAACTGTGAGTAAGGTGTTAGCGACCTGGCAAAACCACTTAAGAGGTGTTAGCGACCTTGTCATAGGACGAAACTGTGAGTATGGTGTTAGTGACCTAGCCGATACGAAAGAGGTGTTAGCAACCTGGTCAAACTGCGAGTGAGGTATTAGCGACTTGTTCAAATTGCTAAAAACTATCATAATCTTTCTTTTTGGATCCGAGATTATGATTATCTATTAGTGATGATTATTTCTTCAGAGATATTTGGATGGATATTTAGTATCTTTTGGCTTTGAAGAATTTTGAATTATCACTATATGAGTTTATCAACTTGTTGATAGTCCATTGGAGACTTGAACTTGATATGAGTTTATGAAATGATGATTTTGATTAATAAGCCTTATTATTATGATTTTGGTTTCGGCATATTTTTATTTATGGCTTATTATTATTGTTGAGTCATATAATTACGACATCAGTATTTCATCTCTTTATTAGATATAATTTGACCCGTTTATTTTAAAAATAATCAGGTCAGGCCGAGACTCTATAGGTACACAGACTCGTTGACCTTTTGATTTTGTGCTAGCACTGGAGTAGACTATTTTAACCATTTCATTATACTTCATTCTTGCATATATTGACATATATGAGGATATGTCATGTATAATATTTTATAGTTACTGTGTGCCTGATACAATATTTTGGATGATGTATATTATGTGGGTCTAGTACCGATATTTTGTAGACTCACATTATATCATGTATATGATGTATATTATCCCGTTGCGATCTGTGACTCTGATTCATATTTATCTATATTATATACTGTTCTGAATATTTTTATGTTTATTACATTGTATTAATACTGTACACGTCAAAATTTTCAGTTCAGATCCTCAAAAGGTAACAAATTAAGATGTGTCAGTGTTAGTACAAATATATATTCATGTTCGATCGCTCTTAACCAGTCGTATTCTCCATGTTATTAGATTACATTACCTGTAATGTTCTTTAATAATATAGGTATAGCGGTGGGGTCGTTATAGCTTGGTATCAGAGTTGTACTCAGAACATTATAGAATATAATTAAAATAAATCCGAACCTAGATAGATTTATAGCCCCGTCCCTTGGATATGTTGGGTAGAATTAGAATTTATATTCTTATTGGGATATAAATATAGGATATATATATATATATATATATATAATTATTGGGAATAATCGTCGGAACGTATTTGTAAAGATTTTGAATTTCTATACCAATTATGGTTATGAAAATGATTCTAAAATTGAAATCACTTCTGTAAAGAGTGAAATTTAATTTCTCATAAGGGTGGTAGGTTGTCACTGTTAGTATTTATTTCCTTGGATCAAGGTATAACATTCCTAAAAGTTTATATCATAAAACATTCCAATTACACCATTTTGGTTAACTTTTTATGGTAGCCTACCACCCTTTTCATAAAAAATGTTAGGGGATTATTATATATGTTGAGGAGACATAGAAAAACTTACCAAAATTCATTGTTTGTCAATCCTTTTCAATCATATGATATATTGTTCAACAAAGACGTGCCATTTCGTTATTCCTAATACGTCAACCCCTGTCAAACTTCAACGAATACTACATATTTCACATATATATAAGGTGGAACCAACACATTTTACAGCAAAAAGAATCGAATAAAAAACGATACAATGTCAACATAACATTACACATCACTGCACATCATTACATAGTCGATAATAACATTACACAAACAAATGTTTACACCATTTCAACATAACGAGACAACATAATGTTCACACCAAAATTACACATACCATCTACATCGCAACGATAAACCCTTGGCACGATAAAAAAATATGATGTAACATACATGATCTAAAACCCCAAACGATCGCTTTTTTTTGTTGTCACCTTCTTCTTTTTTGTTGTCACCTTCTTCACTACTCTCATCTGTGTACCACTGCTAACAACTTGCATCTCATTACCTTATTTAGCAGTTTTTGGTGTTTGCCGAACCAAAACTCTAAGCTGCTATATAGCAGCTACCCCTCCTTATTTTTCTACTCTATAAATAACGGAGCTTCTGTACTACAATGGTCACTACACCAAATAGGCTCTTTTGTAACACTTTTTTCGTTTCAATTTGTAACGGTTATAACCGTTACAAATTCCCCACGCATATTTCTGTTACAAGCATTTACAACGGTTATTTTCGTTACCAAATCTGGTGATTTTGTAAATTATTAAAAGTAGCATGGACAGGAGGGTCATTTTATCTCTTATTATTCCTCATTCCATTTCTTACGCTTCTTGCTCTCTTTCATGTCAAAATTTCGTTTTAGGGTTTTGCTTAGGGCAGCAGCAAACCGCGGTGCAACAAAAAAAATCAAAATTTGTTTGCGATAATAGCCGATTCTCCCCTCTCCCTCGAACTCAAAGATGCCGACGCCGCCTCAAACTCGAAGCCTCCAGTCACTCTCTCGACCTTCGACCGTCGATGCAGTCTTAAAGACTCGAACTGGAAGCTGTCGCCTCTAATTTGTTTTGCCCTAAATCATGTGAGTAACTGATTTTATAATGTTTGCTAGTTTATCATTCTGTAATTTGATTTATGTGTTATTTTTCCTAATTGGATTTCAACTTCAGTTTTACATATTTTTGTGCTGCTCATCCTTTGACCGTGAGTTCATTTAATAGTAAATTATTCTCTGTTATTAATCAATACGCATTTAATTGCTTTAATTAGTCACTACATATGTAGTTCATGCATTCAGGTGGTTGGGAAAAAAGGAAAACAAGTTAATCCCAAATAATTACTAACAACTGATATGGCTAATAATTGGTCAGTGATGATGCTTACTTTTTTATTAATAGTTAATTTTGTTTTTGCTAATGAAATGCTGGTCATAACTTTGCCATCATATTTTGAAGCTAATTTTTACTTTTGTTAATGCTTGCTAATTTTGTGCCTTGGATATATTGTAAAAAAAATTATCATTTTAAAAGAAAGAGGCAACAAAATGATAAAAATAATTTTTATCCGCCTTGGGCAATCAAAACCATCAGGCCGGCCCTGTTTCAGGTTAGAGTTTTAGGCCCCGTTTGTTTTCATTTTTAGTTTTTGGTTTTTAGTTTTTAAAGTCCATTTTTAGTTTTTCATTTTGAGCGTTTTAATATTTTGGAAAATGTATTTGGTTCTACAGTTTTGAAAAATAGTTTTTAAATTAAAAATCAAAAATGCTATTCCAAAACAAAATTGCCAATTTCAAATTTGGTTAGAATTTGACCATTAAATATAGAAACGAAAGTAAATAATAAATGTGGCTAACAAAAAAAAATCATGAAACGGGAAATGATAAATTGACAAGGATAACAAAATAATAATGACTACTAGTATGGAAACCATATCAAACTGAGACTAACTTATGTCATGCTACAAATTAATCATATCTCAACCAAAACCATTACAAAATAGATAAGATATATCAATTGTATCACTACAAAAGAAGGGGAAAAAGTTTTGATGTATCTTATAGGCAACTAGTCTCTGCTTTGTTCAAGTGGCTCTTCTTCCTCATGCTAGGCCTTCTCTTTTCTAATAAATACAAATATACAAGTATATCAATATATATACTTAGGAAGTGATAAACATGCGAACATGATAAAGTTTTCAATGTTAACCCACAAGTTAATGATAAACTATACAATCATTACACAAATCTAATCAAATATCATTATTGGAATCAAGAATTATCTAAGCGTACATAGAAGCAAGTAAGAGAAACTTAACCAATTAAGAAAGAGTAAGTGGTTGTGTAGCCTCATTCACTCATAACCTGCATCATCGTTAAAATTATTATCATTAGCAAAGCAAGTTCCTATTAAGAAAAGATAATGAAAGACAAATTTCATAATTAACTATTTAGGTTTATGGATGAGTTGCTATGTAATCATTCCACATTTGAATAGCAATTTGATCTCTAATATGTCCCATTTGAGTTGTTTGACTAACATCAAATTGTATGATTTCTTGATTTTGATTTGCCTCTAATGCATGTTCAAATACCATATTCTCTACATCAAATTGTTTGACTAGCAGCGCCTTCCCATCCAGCGTATACAAACACGAATTTCATATCAAAATCACATGCCACCATGACATTTTGTGTTATATTGGTTTTCCTTCCACGAAAAGATGTTTGCCTCGATGCGGGCACCCATGCAGCAACATGTGTTCCATCTATTGCACCAATACAATCTTACAATAAATAATACTACAATATTATTTATGTTTATTATTTGATAAATATAAAAGTTGTTCTAAAAAATGACCTTAAAGTAGGGATACTTGTTTACAACACGTTCATGTATGACATCTCGATCCGTTGGACGTATTATCTTCGTGCCCAAAGAACAACCAGCTCGTAAAACTCTTCTGAACCATTTTGAAATAGTATGGTGTGAATGCTGAAAACGATCGACAATAATACTATATCTTGTTGTATGTCCTATTATCATGAGAAACATTGCCGCACCCTCCTCCATGCTTACTTTTCTTCCATCATTCAAAAGTCATTTCCCTTTTAGAACATCACAAAAATTCAAGAATACATGCTTCTGCATTCAAAAAATTTGATGACATATAGAAGGATTTCCATTCAATACATCAAGTAAGAACATCCTTCCCGTAAGCATTGATGTTCTACAGGGTATTCTATTCATGATACTCCTTTGGTTAGCAACAAGGTAATTTATCATTAACATATCACCTAACTCTTCATCACAGTAGTCCGTAAATATAAGATTATCATCAGAACTAGAACCATCATCGGATTCATAAGAAATGATATTAGATCCAATAGACATTACTCTGCATAATATTGATATTAACTATTTATCATTAGATTTGAACTGAACTTTCACCAATGATCTGGTCAACATGAATTTTTCTATGGTTTAGCAGTATAATTCAGTATACTTGACTTGGTTATTAAGGGTTGACATTATAATTCATATGGTACAAAATTTAGAAGCTAGCTTATTACTGATCAATTTGGGCTTGCACATGCATTAAGACAAACATAAAATCGTGTTTACATTACAATTCCATAGTCATATAAACATACCTTCCAATGCAAGGATAGTGACAAGCAGAGGTAAGCTAAACTACATGCACTAAACTCTCAGGATTGCAGGAGATGTACCTGCATATGCATGTAAAAATATCATAATAAAGATGAGTTATATATTTTATATAGCTTTGTTGCTAGCTTAAAAAACTGTTGACAATGCAAACAGTGTTCAAGACATTATCTTGAAAAGAGAAGAACTATTAATAATAATTTATACAAACTAAGCAATTTTCTGTGCAGTTATAAATCCTTCAGCATGTTGCCAAGCTGGATTAAACTGCATGAACTTGATCTGGAACTTTGAGATAAGGAGGCTCTATGTCGAATTGCAAGTGTAGTTGGAGTCCCACTGGAACTTGATTATCTCACTGCACAAGAAAAGAGAATGAGTTATGCAAAGATATTAATTGAGATAGACTGTACTACTGACTACACTGGTAGCATTGAACTTGAAATGTACAATGGCCAACTCATTTGCATACCAATTACATATGATTATAAACCTCCAATATGATCATACTGCAATGTTTTTGGATATTATGAGGATTAGTGTGGTAATAAGCCAAACAACCACCCAAAAAGAAGAACTCCAGAACTACCTAGAAAACTGGTACATTTTTAGATTTCCAGAATGCAAAAGGCAAACAAAAATTAAATAGTGGAAATAGTTCAGATACATCAGATACATGAAACAAATGTTGAAGTTAATGATACATTAGATACAAAACTGCAGAAAATCATGATTTTCAGGAAGTGAACATAGTTGAAAATTTATCTTGAAAAAAGACAGTTTACTTTCAGAAGCAAAAACATAATATCTCACAAAAAAAGCATAACATATTTACAAGCTAGCAACAGGATATTCGACTTCATATTTGGTGATGCCTACTCTTAATATAACACTCATGAGAATAAAGCGTGTGTGAATCTTAAACAGCAAAAATAGAAGAATGACAACGAAATTCTTGTTTGACGAGGTCAAAAGGTCAGTCCATATACAACTTATTGGCTGTTACTTATCACCACTGTAAAGAAAATAATAGATGATCCACTTCAGTTTCATTAGATATTTTTATTTCAACTAAACTAGAATCTAAGTCAGTAATTTCAGTTGCCTAAATGTTGCCTTACTAAATAAAACAACTATTTTGTTACACTTCACAAGATTAAACCATTATTAAAGTGATATATGCATAGGTCAGATATCTATAGAGTAAAATAAAGTAACATATGTGGCAACACAATTATCACCTTAGAAATCATACAAATCATCTCTCGTTATTTCAAAGAAAAGATTTATTTATTACTGGTCAAATAGTATCAAGATCAAAGCCAACTCAATTGTTTTTGCAAACTAACTTAATGTTCTACTTCATTTCATTTCAGTAACAGAAAATAATGATCATTTTTTTATTTAACTTCATTTATAGCAAAACAATATAAAGATTAATGGAAAAAGCAAGGAGACTTTTAACTGATGAACAATAAATATTATGGATGATGTAAGTAAAATAAAACCAAACAATTGTAATATTTCTTTCATGTGTTCTCCTGCTTGTTACATAAGGTTGATATTGATCTATTTAATCCTGTTATTTTTTCTATTCACATAGTTTCTTCTCTTGTGGTACCCTGGGCTACAGCCCAGGTCACGACTATGAAACATTATTATGTAAATAACGCGATCCACTACAAAAGCTTTGCTTATTCATTTCTCTCAAGACTGAAGTCTGAACTAAGTATTATATTATGTCATCTAGTAAGCAACTCTTTATATATTTGTATCTAACTTCAGACATAGCAAAACTATATGAAGAAAAACTACTCTCAACTTCACATAAACCAATACCAGCTTGATTCTTTTCAGAACCATTTGTTACAATCCAGCGCATATCACTTCAGCACTTCATCTTTTTGGGGCTTCAAGGACTCATACTTATTTCAGCTCATGTTTCAGCACTTCATACTTAACAAAAGAACAGCTACTGGTCAGCTAATATACTCATTCCCCTAACTCTCTACTAAGAAACAAAACCTGGTCTACGCTTTAACATAACCATTCTTGCCAATTTTAGCTAACACCTTACACTCCCTTCCTTTGCATCAACTGGCATTTCAGTTCGTACTGCCATGCTTGATGCGCACACATCAGTCTAAACGATTATATGTTTTAATTTCTCTTAATTGCGTTTTAACAAGCGCAACGCATAGGATTTACGCCTTATTGAAAAAAAACCCTAAATAAACAACCACTTCGAAAGTGCACTGGAGCGAATAGGTATTGAATCGAATTGAATTACATGAAGTATGAAATGAACAGATTTCATGATTTTACCTGATTTTTGGACGACGAACGAAAATCTGGAATAGACGATTTTTGCGGCCAGAGAAAAAGAAAGCAAGTTATGGTGCGTTTGTTTGCTTTTTCGATTTTGGGTTTTGAATTTTTTCGTTGGGCCTGAAAAAACATGAAAAAGGAAAAAAATCATTTTGAGTTTTGTATAATAAGTCCATTTTCGAAAATGATAAATTTTCAAAATGGGTTTTGCAAATGGTAAAAGAAACGAGTTTTCACCGTTTTTGAAAATTGAAAATTGAAAATGGTTTGAAAATAGCAAACCAAACAGGCCCTTAATTTTTGAATTTTGGGAATTTCAATCAGCAGTAATTTTGATTTCAATCGATCTCCATGCGCCATCATGTTGGAGTCAGAATTGACCACCTGATTATGTTCATCTGCAACGCACATGGATTGAGAAAAAATTGGTGGTTAGTTTATGATTATTCCACTTCCGTGTTTCCAGTTTTCATGTAACTCCTGCGCAAATATCCTAGCTATGCTAACAATTTGTTAGTTGTGGTTTACAAACTTTTGGGTTAATTCATATAATTTGGATATGTTTTACCGTTGTTTTTTTTAAATTTACAACCAAGTAGTGGTTGTTCTGTTTAATGGGCATTTTAACTGCCTGTTGTATAATTTTGATTCACAGAACGCTGCTTGAAGGATTGCAAGTAGAGTCAACCTGCCTATCCCTATCCTTGCTCAGTGTTTTAGTACGTGCTGAATTATTGAGATACGTATCTGTCAGTAAATTGAAAACTGCTACCTTGATTCTGATGGCTTCTCCATTTGATTTCAGTACTCTATTGTCATTAAGTGCTATCGTGAATTGGTGGTCTGCATTTGTGAATTGGTTATATAGAGTTGCATTGAGTTTTTTCTCAGTGACTGTCTGTTTTGGTGTTTATCTCTGTTTGTTTCGTCTCACTACAATCATGATCCAGCTGTTTTCCACTGCGTTGAGTTTTTTATTCCCTTAGACTAATCATCTAAAGGGATTTTCCTCAACATTCTGGACTTTGATGATGATTTTGATATGGATGATTCACCCATTTGACATTGATTCTATGATTCCTTATTTGATTTGATTTTATATGGGTGATGACATCTTTATGCATGGTTTCATGATGGTTGTTGTTTTGAGTTATTTTGATGTTGTTTATTATATTATTATACCATGCATATACCGATATATATATATATATATACACACACACCAACATTTTGACATAATCTGACCCGTGTGTTATTACGTAATACTTGGGTCAGCCCGAGATATTTATAGTCTGACCCCTATGTTATTATGTTACACTCGAGTCAGTCTAAGGCATTTCAAGTTCAGGGACGAAGAGATCGACTTGTATTTTTTGGCGTAGTGGAGATTAGATATTTATTATTTTTGCACATCATCTAGATTATATGGCCTTATTTTGTGACTTGTATTCTGGGTACATATATGTGAGAATTATTTGATTATGGAATATGTACTAGAGTTAGCTTGAGGGAATATTCACGTGTATAAGCACAATATCGTCTCATTCTTCCTATTATCAGACAATATTACCTAATAATACTATTTGGTAGTATGGGTATAAAGGTCTGATGTTTAATTTGACATGGGTCAATCTGAGGTATTCCAAGTACATATACGAAGTTATTTCTTAGCTTCATGGGACTTTCTAGAGGCTAGTAGTAACATTAGGATGATACATGTCATTTTGTGTTTTTGTAGCCTCGTTGTATATATGATATGATGTGATGTAGAGATTTATGTATATTGTAGGCTAGAGACTATCATTTTATAGCCCTACTGGACTTTGTATTATGTGGTATATTATATTTTATCTACTGCGTTTCGACTCTATGTACTCTATTTATATTATGTGCATATGTATTGTTCTGTTAAGTACACACGTGTTTATTGCTTTGTACTGAGATCGCGTACAACTATAGTAATTATCATATGAATCGAGATATGTACCGATGTTAGTCCAAGGGGATATTCACGTATGTACCCTATATAGTCTCATTCTTTATATTATCTGACACTATTATCTAGTAATATTCTTGGATAGTATGAGTATAGATGTGAAGCGTCTCATATATGTTTTCTTACTAGAAATGACATTCCAGACGCAATGGAATAGGTCCCGTAGCCTAATTCCAATATTTGTGAAAACTTACTATTTTATATTTCTATGTAAAACTATATTATTTTTACCTTTATTATTATCTTAATCTATTATTTAAAATTATCGAGGTGGTATAGGGGACGTGCTACCTCCCCTCTTATTCAATTTGGCTGCAGATATGTTTACAAAAAAAAAAATTACTTTCTTTACAACAACATTTTACCTAAAGTGGGCGAAGGCCTCTCTTCTAATGGGGTTTCAACCCTTCAATATGCCGATGACACCATTCCTTTTTTCTCTTACCTCCCATACCATATTGCTTCCCTTTAACAAATTAGACAAACAACATTGAAAAAAGAGGATTGACATATTATTATAGATAAAGTCAACAAAAGGCTATCTCATTTGAAATGTAACTATCTCTCTAGAGGATTTTGAATAGTCTTTATTAACTTGGTCCTTTTGACTATCCATGTCAAGCTGATATTCTTCTGCAAATTTTCTTACTGGGTTATTAAGAAAGTAGACAAAACAAGGAAGAGCTCACTACCGAAAGGAAATTAAGAATGCTCTAAATTAATTCGTCTTATTAACTGGAAGCAGGTCTGCAACCCAAAAAATAAGAGGGGTTATGCATAACTAATTAAAAAATCTTAAACATCTCTTTTGTGCAAATAGATATGGAAATTTCTTGATGATAAGGAAGCAATGTCGAAAGAAATTATAGAGAATTTTCATTATAATTGATCTTTTAACTTATACCTTCCTCAGAACAACAATTTATCTTTTTCCTAGAAGGATATCTTAAGTTTTCCTCCTATATTTAGACCGGTGCTTAAATTTCATGCTAAATCGGGACATAAAATTTCTTTTTGGAATGACATATAGGTTCACTTATCGCTTTGAAACATGATTTCCCAAATCTGTTTCCGGCTTCTATGAATAAATATGATTTTAATACATATATTTTTAGACCACATGATGATGTTAAATGGAACCTTGCCTTTAATCAAGATTTTATTGGAAATACTCTTTGACATTTGAAGCATTAATTAACGCAATTGACTCTCAATTTGATGGTCATCGTGACATCACGAATGGGATTAGGATAAAAATAAAAACTATTCATCAAGGTCAATATATAAGTTCCTAAACTTCTTCGGGATAAAACAAACATATTTTAAATATATTTGGAAAGTACATGTTACACCCAAAGCTAAAATACACATATGCATTATTTTACACGACAAACATAATACAATTGGTATGCTAATTAAATACCAAAATCCCTAATCGCTACGATGACAATCCATGCTATCATTGCAAATTAGCCCCCGAACCACTACACACTTAATCTTTGGATTCAACACACTTTTTAATATTTCTGAAATCTAGATATCAACTAACATTCCAAATCCATATATTTACCGGACGAAATTTAAACTGAATTTCAACTCCTCACAAAGAAAGCTATTTGATATTATATTTGTAATTACCACATTGACACTTGGGATTGAAAGAAACAAAAGAGCATTCAATAAGTTAGGTTATGAAAATAATTCCTCCCCATTCTATTTTATTGGCCGACCCATTTTTATTTGGATGGGATCTAGCAAACGAGATCTAGAATGGAAGTCCAGACACGAGGAGATTATTTGTAGATTACCTTACATAGAGGATTATTCAATACCAACTCTCTTGTGCACCCACATTTTATTTCTTCTTTGGTCCCTCTTCAACGATTCATGCAGATCTCCCTTCTTCTGCCCTGCCAGATGTAGCGAAATACTGCGGCCTCTCCTGACAGTTCATTCTACAGCAGCCATGCCTGCACCATCCTCTGTAGTTCATCTCTACAATGTCACCAGACCCTTTTATTCTGTATGATATGTCCGGGCTCCCACCTGCAACTCATCATAGTCTCGCAGCATCCCTTATTGCAGCTCATTATGACACCATGCAATGCAAGTTTCTCATGATGAAAAAATGCGCTGACATTATGCTTCCTCATGGCGTCGTTCTCCAGTTGCGGTAATTAGTTTGTGTCTGTTAGCTCTGGGATATATAGAGTCTTGTCTACTCCATTATTCAGTAACTTAGAAGAAGATATAAATGAAAAATTCTTGATACAATTGGACAGGTTGTTGCTTGAGGCTCCTACCTTTCTCTACCTAAGATTTTAGCCTTTGGTGTCACTCTCCTCCTGTTGCTCTCTCAGTGATGTCCAGCTTTCAGAATGAACACGGTTGAAACTGTACCATATCCAACAACAACGTTAACGGCGAGCATATCAGGCTATCACAAAAACTCATAAGTCTAATGATAATAGCTAAGTTCAAGAAGTAGAAAATGCAGTTAATTAACTTCATACATTTGCTGCAAATGTTTTTAAATTTGCATGCGAAACCTCAGTTACTTGAAAAGCATGGTGGTGCACTGATTTTTTTGATGCTGAATGAGTTTACTGTAAATTTTCTATGAATTTAGGAGATGCAGACGAGTTGAATTTTGTGTCCATAATGGCTCGGGTTTTAAACTTGATTTTACTCACTTCATCAGAACCATCTGAGATACATTCTCTCCTGAACCAATCTTAGGTAAACGTTGTTAGGAGAGAGTTATTTCTATTTTTGAATTTAATGCCGCAGTTTAGCTCCTTGACAGCACTCCAGCATCACTTAATTCAGCTGCATATACACTTTTTTATCGCCATGTTAGTTAGGTCTATTCAATTTCGCTCGAGTATAGCTCAGTATCTCATACTCAGCGTCATTCTTGCTCTGTGTTCAACATCTTCACAGTATAGCAAGCCTCTTCTCTCAGACAACAATTCAGCATTACGATAGTCCTTCAAGTTCTAGATCGCATCAAGCTCTGTAAACATTTTCCCTTAGCCAGTTCTTCAGTGGTCTACATCTAACCATCAAGATAGAACTTCAGTACATCATTTTGTAATTGTCAGAACGCTCAATCATTTTGCGTCATATGTTATTCTTGGTAGTGTTTATTTTGGTCATGCACTTCTGTGTTTTACCTAGTTTCATATACATACCTAGATGCTCATTTTTTTTCCCATGTCATCAACTTTGGTTGATTGTTTTTGTGATGGTCATTTATTTTGATCTTTTGGTTTTAAGGAGTAATGTCAACCATGAGGCTTGTTGGTGGTACATATTATAACATTGATAAATTAATGAGTGCTCTCGTCATTTTGGCAATCACTCTTTCATTACAAAAGTGCCCTGTTATCCCAAAGTGCCAAGAAATTCTATATATCTCTTGCGCAAGGGTTGGATGCTTTTGGCGTACCCTGCCAGTATTGATCTGTTAAAAGATCTGAATTTCAGATCCAAATCTGAAGTGCAGTACCCTGCCAGTATTGATTCTGGCCGCATTAACACTTCAAATTGGATCTTGAGGAAAAATAGCAAGAAATCAATCTTTCTCAAATCAAGGATACCAATGGTCAACCGATGGTACTACTAAACGTTCAGTGAACGTTAGCCACGAACAACCATGTCACTTCGAAGAGGTGCAATTCTTCCAAATGAATGTTTCTCTTCATCTAGTACCTTTTCTAACAGTTTTCTGAAGAGAGGAAACTTCTCTTCGCATCCCCCATCAATTATATAAGCAGCGTTGGTCCTTGCATTTTAAAGCATTAGATTTTGAGATTAAATCTTTTTCTTCTTTCTCCACTCTTAGCAATTATCAGAAACTCATTATACTGTGTTCTTAGCTTGATCAAAGTGGTTCAAAATTTTGAATCAACTAACATTATATATGATTTGGACTTATATATATATAATTTATATGTGTGAAATTGAGCTCACTACAAAAATAAAGGTTAACAGAGACTCTTTTATTTGGTATTTAATCAAAAGATTTTGTCTCTAAGTTGTAGTTAAGACCAACTTGAAACAAATATTTTTGTCTTTAAAATCAGGTCTCAAAAAAATTTGAGACAACAAACATGAGTCTCAACAACATTAAAGACCTAAATGTTGGTTTCAAACATGTCTTTGAATTGGAGTCTCTTTAGAGATAATTTTGGACCTCTAGGCTAATAATAAAGACAAAAGCTAAGATCTCAAATCAGTCTAAAAAACAACCGTTATCATATAGCAATTGGACAACAAATACAATATATATTGTTTCGTTTTCAATATAAAACAATGACAGAATGGACTGCAATATCAGTCCATCATGTGAAATATAATTTGTCCATGTGAAAGTACTGCAACATCAGTATATCCTACTGCAATATAATATAACACGGTGAAATGAAACCAGTGGCAAAACGAGACTGCAATATCAAATTTTGCGTATTGTCATTTGCTCAAAAGAAAAAAGAACGAATTCTGGGTACAAACATGTTACAGTCAAAAGCATCTTAGATTTATACAAATGCAAATACAAAAAATTCTGGGCTTAAAGCAGCGAATACAAATGTACTTAAAGTAAATACAAAAGTAGTTAAAAACAAATTTGGACTAAAAGTGAAAAGGAAATCATTTTGGAAGTACTTTTCCAACATAACATATTTGAGATGCTTGGAATTGGAGAACCTGGCATATAGATGAAACTCACACAGTTCATTTGTTGCCTTCATTTTGAGTTGGATGGTTTCCACAATGCATTCTTGCTTGGTAGTTTTCAAGTTGATTTTGATCAAGTCGATCTTGTGTTAAAGGTCTTAGTAGCTGCATGAAAGATCCAACTTGTTGGGGAACATTTCCAGAAGCTGATTGAAGAGGCTCATGCATAGCTTGACATTGATCGAGTGTTTGTTGGTAAGGAATAGATGGTTGTGCAAATTGATTAAGTGGTTGAGAAAGCCAACTCGAGGGTTTAACGAATTAATATACAAACATGGTCTGCACTTTTAAAATTGAATGAATTAATATAATTTTAAATAGCGATCATACGTTTATGTCACAGCAGTAATTACCACAGAAAATGTTAAATATAAATATAAAGACATAATATATCTAAAAAGCAAAGTATATTATGAAAGTGCAAATCATACCTAAGCTCTTCATTTTACAATGTGCAAATATAAAAATAAAAAATTACTTATCACTTCAATTTAGGTAATTACATATTTTTTATCATAAAGTCCAAAAATAAAACTAAATGGAGGATTTTAAAAATTAAGATACTTGAATTCTAACTTGATCGGTTCAATTCAAGTAATTATATATTGTATTTCATATAGTCCAAAAATAAAACTGAAGGAATTCAAAAATTAAGATATTTGAATTCTAACTTCATCAATTCAATTCAAGTAATTATATATTGTATTTCATAAAGTCCAAAAATAAAACTGAATGGAGGATTTCAAAAATTAAGATACTTGAATTCTAACTTCATCACTTCAATTTTTTTCATAAAGTCCAAAAATTGGAACTGAATGGAGGATTTCAAAAATTAAAATACTTGAATTCTAACTTCATCACTTCAATTTTTTTCATAAAGTCCAAAAATTGAAACTGAATGGAGGATTTCAAATATTAAGATACTTGAATTCTACATGCATAAACTAATATAGTAATTAGACCTTGATTAAAATAATAAAAATATCACCTCCAAGTAAACTACACTATATTTACCGGTTGCAACTATTTGATTGATATAGCATATAATATAAGCTTCTGTAGACGTTTGCCTTCACAATAACATCAAAAAAGTTCTAAATTTATTTATTTTCTAGTTAGTATAGACTTATATGTATATCATATTGCTTTTGCGTAATGGACTTGGATTCAAAGCCATGACAGAGCCGGAAGCCAATATTTCATAGTACCTGGGGGTAAATATTTTACTGTAGTAACATTAATTTGAATGATCAACATAATTTTTAGTTTTCGTTTACTTCTTTTTTTTACTTGTAAGTACAAAACTTTTAAAGAAAATATGTCTACAATAGCAAATAAAAATAAATAAAATCCGAGTTTGCAGTGACACTTTGACAAAACAAGTATCATCAAGTATTACACTACACCATAACAACCATTTCGTAACACTTATTTTTTTGAGTTGCCAACGCTTATTTGTGTTATAAATTAGTCACATCAATACGTGTTGCTAAGCTAAAAATGTGTGACCAAAAATACACATTAAAACATTTTTCATTCCTAACATATATATGCGTTGGGAAATCTGGTTAAATTGCAATTTCTAAAATGTTGCTAGGGCAAAAAAGTAAATCAGCCGCTTTTGTCATCCCTAACTCTACTCCTAACTTCTCAACGCTTGTTCCATTTCGGCCTCAACATCCGTAACCCTAATCTCAATTGCAATTTCGACTTGCGATTCCATTTCGGCCTCAACATCAGGCGAATCAATTTCGGACAAAACTTCAAGCTCTCGATTTCGCCATCGACTCCACGCGCTAGCTCTCGATTTCAGATGATTACTTCAGGTGATTCGATTTCAGATGATTACTTCAGATGATTACTTCAGGTGATCCATGGTCTAAGCTTTGGGCTTTTGAAGTATTAGCGAAGGTTTGTGCTCTTGATAGCTGAAAATCGAACAGTGATCTAACAAAGTCGATCATAGTTTGTTTAGGTGACGATCCATGTGGCAGGGGCACTGGAAGGTATTGATATAGAACTATTTCGAGTATTACAATTTGAAGCATTCGTTGTTCACGTTGTGGTGCTTACTAAGAGGAGATGTAGGCTTTTGGATCATGTTGAGGTATATTTCATTGTTTATATCATAATGCAATAATATGCTGTGAACATTTCTTACTCCTGGAGACATGCTTATCTGCTTATTGTGGGAAATTTTTATTTAGATGAAATGCTGCTAAATAAAGAATGGTAAGACAAACAAGTAATTTTAGTTGTTTGATTATATTAATCTTACAGCGATAGACAAATCATAAAAAGGTGAAACTGAAAATGTAAAAAGTTTGATTTTGGAATACTTATCAAGTACCAGAACTTATCTTATCGTCATAATCAAGACTTACGTCACCACACCAAGATAGTTAGTGATCCATACATTCTTAATTCAGCCTTATTATTCAATATAATGTACCGTAGAAAGATCTAGAAACTTTTATTATTTATTTTATCCCTACAGTCAACTAGTTCTCCATTGTTCTAAAATCTGAACATGTTTTAATTTATGTTCATTGTTTAGTTTTTCAGATCTCCTATAGTGGTAGCATTATAAATTAAACATAAATTACTATGCAGTTGTTCGTCTTTTCCAGTAAGTCTAGTTAGTGCTCGCCTGTTTATTCCTATGTTAAATATGCTATATACTGTCAAGAGTTTTTCTTCCAGTTTTATTTTATTGGTACTAATATAAAGAAAACACTATTTGGTAATTATGATTTATGAATGCAGTAAGTATGCATTATTGAAGGAACTGTAAACCGTACTATCTAGTGGTTAATTGTATGTATATTTTTGTGTGCAAGCTTTAGTAAAATTTTAATATATTGATTGGAACTATATTGCACGTATTTTGTTAACAAGTATGTTTTTCAGTATTATAAACTTTGAATACAAGTTAGAATGATGTATAAATTTTGTTTCAACTGTTCAACATATGGTTGAGTACTCAAATATAAATATGAAACCTGTTTTGGCTGATTACCAAAAATGCAGCTTGAGCACGAAGCAACATAATACAGTAGATATTTATTTGTTTTTGCGTGGATATATATACACTTTGATTTAGAGACAAAGAACAAAAGATAGCCTTTTTTTATACTTGATTCCTTGACTTAACAATAAATATGCATGTTGTTCATTTGTATTAATTTGTATTACAGAGAACTGTTGGAAGACAAAGGTTCTAAAATCGGGAAAAGCAACACCAGTTTTGAGCTATACACCTGTACAAGATATCTGATACTTCCTTTGATTCTAGAAGACCTTAAGGTACACTTTTTTTTTCATTGTACATGCTAACAAGATACATCAATATAGCTTATTATTTCCATATGATTGGGTTAATTATTGCGGATGCAATGTTGTTGGAAATGGGACAAGTGGGTTGATCTGACTGGGTACAAGTCGAAGAGTTATTAATTTTTTCTATATAAGTTTTCTAAAACTTTGTATGTGGCTACCTCTGATTTTCTCTCTAAATATTTTTCCCATTTACTTTTCTCCTGTAGCTCCACTGATTTGGATGCATGGCAACTTGTTTCTTTTTAATCACTTGATTCAACTTTTAATTGTTTTGCTAAACATTGCTAGCATTCACATTACGTGGACAAACGGTGATGTTGTGACCAGATGCTATGACTTGAATATATGTTTTTCTCATATGAAAATAAATCAAATTTTTAGTTTGTTTGCTTTACCAATAGTTAAACATGTTACCGAATTAATGCGACAATAGCTGAAAATTAGTTGTTATTTGGGGCTCTATTGCATATGGGTAATTTTGGCTAAACATTGACTTAGATTGTAATTTCATTCTTGCTTTTTGGATGAAATTTGAATTTTTAATAAACTGTTTAAGTTTTTGATTCATTTACGATATTCAGCATTTTTAATAAACTGTTTAAGTTTTTTAAAACCTCTTGATCATTAGACCTATTTTCTTTTTTAATCTATCAGTATACATGCCTTTATGAGTTATAAACAGTTTCAGATTTGGATAATATTTGTCTTGTGTAATAGGCATAACCTGTTCATTGTTTCAGGCTTTATTCAACAGTTATTATTTTGTTTTTTTAAACTCTTTTAATATAGGAGTTCTATATAGTTTTATATTGTATAACATTGTAATTTGTTATTCTTTTGCTGTAGGGTTATATTAATTGCTGTGAATGTGTAATTTTAATATAAGTTTGCTTTTCTTGTTACTAATGAGTTCCATTTTTGGTATATCTGTCTCTAGTTCATGTCTTTGACTCATTTATGTTATTCAGCTTCTTTTTATAAACTGTTTCGGTTTTTTAAACTATTTTGTTCTTTAGACTTACTTCCTTTTTAATCTATTGATTTGCAGACCTTTAAAAGTTAAATGCAGTTCAGATTTAGATATTATTAGTTAAATGCAGTTCAGTTTACTCACATATGCGTGAAAATACTTATGTTAATTCTACCAACCCATGCTATTCTCCTCCTTGATTTATTAATACAGTGAGATTTCAATTTCGGTGCTGATGATATCACAAATTTCCGATGCATTGACATAGGACTTTTTATTACTTACTTATAGGTTCATTTTTAATTCTTAATTAGACTTATTTTCTTTTTTAATCTATTGATTTGGAGGCCTTTAAGAGCTATAAGCAGTTTAGTTATTGATATTATTAGAAGTGTTACCGGTTCTCTATTTCAGGCTTCTTAACAGTTGTTACTTTGATTTTTTATTTCTTTTGCTGTAGGTGTTATTATATTAGTTGAGTCTTTTATAACTCAAATTGAGTTAATATAATTTTTGTGTGGGTTTCATAATTGTTTGGAGGTAGGTTTCTTCTTATCTACTGCATTTTGTGTATGCGTCTTCTTGTTTACTGCATTTTGTTTAGGTTAGCTTGGTTTTTATATGCTTGAAACACGCTCTTGACATATAAGGAGTTGCAGTAGCTATTTTATCACCTTCGCGTGACATTACATGTGATAATATTTCCAACCTATGTTGTTCTCCCCTTTGTATTTTCGACACAGTTTGTCTCCAATTTATGAGCTGATGCCATCTCAAATTTCCGATGTAGTGACATAGAAACAATAGGAAAATATTTTATTGCTTCAACTGGATTAGCATAAAACCTGCTTCAAATTTAATGTTGTATTGTTTGGTTACTTAATAATGACAATAGTTTAATGGATCAACAGAAAATTACACGAAAAAATAGTTAGAGCACTTCAGACTTGTGCATGCCTGTATATATTGTAAAATCCCACTGGCTATCCACTTTGTGCACACTAAAAGTCTACAACATGGTGTTGTAATTAACCGTTGTCTATTCTTTTACATGGTCAATGATTTAATATGTAATCCATAAAAACAGATTGAATCATTTTTAGCCAACGGTTGATATAAACGGGGAAAATTAGGCCACATTTAATGATTTAATACCGCATAAAGGAATCAAATCATACATAAAATATATTAAGATTGTTTAATGATTTTGCAGGTTAGACTGCTTGTTGGTTTGCTAAAGTGTGTTGGTACTGGTGAAGTGCCCTGTAGGAAAATGTTAAATATGTTCATTTTCTCTTGAATTACATTGCTTTTAGCATGCATCTTTTTTTTTCAAAATTATAACATGAGTTTTCATTATTAATTATCAACTTAATTTAATGTTCAATTTAATTTTTATAAAGGAACTGCAAATTCAATTTAACGTGATATTAAATGCAGGCACTTCTAGAGGAAGCGGAAAAAAAGAGGAAGTTGGATGATAGTTCTAAGGGTGGAGTCGAAGATCTTGAAGATGACCCAATTGCGGAAGTTTTTAGTTCCGACACGAAGAAAAATTATTGTCGAGCAATTACTTCTATGTTATCAAACAGTTCCGACAATTTTTCGTATTCGGTATTTGTAGAATTTCACTATGAAATTTACGTTGTCTTTTGTATTCCAATTTGACATTATTATGAAGTAGTTGATTATGTATTGAATTAACCAACTTAATTATGTATTGTACTTGTTATGAAGTAGTTGACATTGTTATGAAGTAGTTGACTATGAAATTTATGTTGTTATTTGATCATGAATATTGTAAATTTTGGGTTCCTATTGAATGTAGTATAATAATGCTGTTAAAGCTTTATAAGCGTTGGCAATTAAAATATACCAACACTTGTAAGCGTCAGCATAGAAAATTAAACAATGTTGGATGGTTAATTTGCCAACGTTTATAAGCGTTGCTAAATAATATACACCAACGTTTATAAGCGTTGGTGAATACAACCTTCTAACGCTTATAAGCGTTGGGAAACTAAACTCGCCAACGCTTATAAGCGTTGGCAATAAATTGCGACGCCCCTACAGCGACGCTAATAAGCGTTGCTGAAACTGTTTGCGACAGTTATACTCGTTGGGAATCATCTGTTTTGGTGTAGTGTTATATAAGTCGATGCAAACATTGATTTAATAACGTAATTATTTATAGGATTTGGTAACTAAAAATATTATGAATAAAAATTGAAATCCTAAAGAAACAACTACATGCGGTGAAATTATTACTACTCACGCCTAGGATGTTCGTATCTTTCACTATTTTTTATAAGTAGACACAAGATATCTTGATTTGGCCTATTTTTAACACCAAAGTCATTACATGTAAATCGTACATCTATTATAGCCGTAAAATAACATATATTACTTTCACAATATAATTATATACCATCGGGTTCTAAATGAAATGAGCATAAATTTAATGAATCATACTACCAATTGTTTAAAAGAGAAGCAAATTTTGCCCCTATCAATAAAATTTCAACAATCTTTTTGTCAATTCAAGAAATGTCGCTTGATTTTTTTTCTCAAATGTTTCTTTAAGGATGAATTTTTTTTTGATCATATAGTAAACCTATCGAGAAAGATAAATTATATTGTAGGTTAACTGCATAAATGAACTTTATAAATAATGGTATGTATAAAACAATTGTAATTGATTTAAAGAAATATTTTTTTTCTTTTCAAGTTTTAGAGGTTATACAATTTTGGTAACTTAATGTTGTAATACCATTGAAATTATTTGAAAGTATATAAATAGAATAGACATATTTTGTTGTAGTCTATTAACTTATTTAGATTTCTACTTCAAAATAAGTATATAAAAAATTAAAAAAGTTTAAAATAACTCACATAGACTTTTCGCGACTTGTTGTCAACAAATTCACACTTTGATTTCCCCTTCTCTTTCTTTTTCTCTCTTTTAGTATGCCAAGCCATGACACTTTCTTGAAAAACTCATTGGTTTGCCTTTCTCAAGTTCCTTTAAATAATAGAGGATATACAAGATCAATACAAACATTACTGGAAAAAGAAACTAGCATTTAAAATTACAGTAAAGCAACAATAAACTATTTACTATAGTTGTTTGCTATCTTTATGTGGAATAACTAATATGATGCTGAATTTCAACATATGAGATATGCCATTCATGAATAATTGGTAATTTTAATGTTAAACTACTTTAAAACTCGTAAAAAATTCGGTCCCTAGATTTAAAGACAATTAGAAGTTGACTTTAGGATATTTTTTTTTAATCAGTGAATTTATAGGTAAATTTAAATATGTGCTATGTTCAGCTTCTATCTATTGCTAAAAAAATATCATACTTAACTAATTACCACTATCTTATCATGGTCAAGATAACAAAGATATAACTGTGTTTTAGGCAAAAAAAATTCCAATTTCCATACATATCAACAAATAAGGTTTGTTATTTAGCTTTCTTTCCTAAAAATTTTCAATAGAAAGAAAGAAAGTGTAGCTTAGTCATATAAGAGTTAAATTTTGGATTTTAGCAATAAGTGTAATTTAAATCGAAAATGAGTTTGAGCAAACACAAAGCAACACATAAACGTATGAAGTTATTTTGTTATCTTTAATGAAATACTTAACACTAGTGTCTCATGTGAAATAGTGGACACAAAACCAGCAGTGTGACATGTACTAAGACTGGTCCTAAGAGTTTTGGTGCCTAAAGTTAATTGTAAAGCAAGGTCCTTGTACAAAAACTAATACGATTATTTCAAATTAAAGCATCAAAATAATTTGTGTAGTCTATAAATAATGAAAAATGGAACAAAAAGAAACAACTTTCTTCATAACAAATAACTCTAATTATACAACAAAACTAATTTTAATTTCTTATGAATATTTTTCTAGCCTTCTACCTTGTGAAAATACTAATAATATTTTTATATTCAAGTTTATTGACTATACCTTGTTTAATCGATAATAGTGCCAAACTATTCAATCTTTCTTGTAACGTTGTGGAACGAATGTAAGACCTTATCAAGTTTAGCTTTGAAAAACTTCTTTCGATCGTGGCAACTGTAACTATTATGGTAAGAATTATTCTACATGCAACCCAAGCATTTGGAAATTTTAACTTCATCGAACAAGAATTTATGCAATTAGGCAACTCAATTAATTATAATTTATCAAAATTATTACCCAAATAATTTGAAGAAAATTTCTCTTTTACTAATTGATTCGACTAAAAAACGTTTAATTTAAATTTTCATGAAAATAAACTTAGTTCTTTATCAACAAATTTTATATTAACTAGCCAATAAAAAATCCATTAACTATTACCAAATCAATTCTTATTATACAATTATTTCAAACTAACAAACAATTATGAATAATCACAAATTAAATTAGAATTATCCTCATTAACAATTATCCATTGCATTAGTCCAAATAACATTTAAGATTATGGATTATCCCAAATTTAAGATAAGTCATAACTTACAAGCGCTTTGCTCCATTTTATAGGTACATCCAATTATCAATATATTAAAATATCGACTTGTTTATTATGATTATGACTATGATTTATGAACAATAGCTAATGAATTATTTTTATACAGGGTAAGTGTACCTTTTTTGTATTCAACAAGAGATTGGAGAACAATATTTAAAACAATCGACTTGTACAACAAGGTTAATTATTCTGAAAGTAACACTGCCTCATTCTGTAACAAACTAAATGTCAATTGCCAAACTAGAATTTTGTACCGTTTCTACAACTACAAGGAAGACCAAAGATGTCTATGCTGATGGAGTCACAGATTGATTGGAGACTCTAGAGTTGTCCATTGAATCATCGCCATCAGAGTTCAAGTTGCCTACTGTGCCGCTTCTGAGTCGTGAACGAATCCAAATCAACGATCGCCAATTTTTTTTCTTCTGCTGCGTCATTCGATATATAGCAACTAGATGGTACCCTAGAATTTATGTTGTCCAAAGCCTTTGCTTTTCCCGCTTTACCAAAAGGCTGGCCCTGACGTGTATATGTCCCTTCTTTTGGTGTTAAATGATTTTGCTTTTTCTCAAACCAGCAGGGTTATAACTTTTACTTTTATAGTGCTTGCAGCTGCACAGAGCAGATATTCCAGCGAGTTTTCAACCACAATAATAGCCTGAAACTACAAAAGGGCGATCAAATTATTTTAGGCAGTCAATAAATGGCCAAAGAAGTATACAGAAAAAAATCATACTACTTTAGGATAAAAATGGACAGTAGTACCCAAAGAAAGTGGATGCCACAGTTCTGCTGCTAACTTAGAACACAACCAAACTTACAGCTTAATATGTGCAATGGCAAAATAATATAAGGTTTGCCACGAACGTGAACATGAACACATCTCCAAAATCAGATATTACAAGCGAACGTTGACTGATAACCAAGAATTATGCCATAACGTTGTCAGTTGAAAATTCTAACACAGGTTACATCAAGGTTTAAAATAAGATTTTGAACACACGGTAAGAATATTCACAACCATTTATGTAACTAACCCAAACTACGAACGTATTCAGATTTAAAGAATTGAACCAACGTTTGATCCATTTCTGAATATGCTGTCATCAAAGAGCCGACTTCTACAGTGGAATGAAATTGTTTAATTGGAAAAATATTTAACATACAAATTGCCATAAGCTGCTTAACCACAAACTGCCCAAATTATTAAATAGTACAAACATGCTAAAATGGTCCTATACAACATTAACAAAAGCAACTGTAAATTGAATTTGTTCAAAGGTAAGTACGTGGTAATCAAACAGCAACATCCAAAATATTAGTCAAAGACATATCACCGTCAGCACAAAATCGTAAATCAATTCAAGAGAAGAACAATTTTCAAATTTAAATTGACTACCATAAATCAAAACAACAAATACATATACAAACCATGGGCATACGGAAGTCATTAGGGTTGTATGTAGCTAGAAATCCAGGATTAACTGAAAATTATAACAATAGATTTATAATTATTGAAATTCATATAGATTTATAATTAGATTGGGAAAGCTAACCTTTTTTCTTCAAATAATCTTCTCACTGAGTAACTCGACGGTATAAATTACGGGCCTTGCGGAGATTTACGGCTTGGGGAAGATTAACGCAAGTGGATTGATTCTTTTTTTCACAAGATGAGGATTTATGGTTTTTAATTTAATGAGAAGGAAGGTGTCCTTGTGCTTCTAATGCGAAGAATAACGCGAGGGATTAAGTGGATGCTTGAATACGTGGGCTGCTGAGACGCATTAAAGACAATTATTTTGTTTACTTTAAATTAGTAGGTGACACGATAATTTTGTCATTAATTAGACCTTAATTAAAAACCAAAATGCTTTGCCTCTTTAAAAGTGGTCTTAAGTTTATTATTTTGTTGTGGTGGCTGCCATATATATTGATATGTGTGTTGTATGAGAGAGGAATGACGACTGAAATAAAAAAAAACAGCTCAGATTTGGGACGGCTTTCAACGGTTTATTTATCACACAACAACCAACGGCTTCCGACGACAACTAAACAACAGTTTCCAACGGCCGTCGACACGAATATGGTTAAATCGCGACTGACCATGTGTTCTCGGCGGTCGTTGGAAATAGTCATAAATAACCTTAGAGAGTCATCGCAAAGTTATCGATGGCGCTATCGGAAAGCCGTCAGAAATACTGTTTGGGGACGATCGGATTTCCAACGGCATTTTTCAATGACACTAGTCGGTTTCCAACGACCGTTGTTGGTTATCGACCATTGGAAAATCGCATCTTTTTTGTAGTGATAAGATTTTGATTATGAAGTTGAATTTTGTTCCAATTTTGGACATGAACATTTTTTTGTTTGTTTTCCATTTTTATTATTGGAGCTAAAAGTACAAGGATAAAAAAATGAAAGTAGGGAAGAACATCTTGAAATTGTATGAATAAGAGCTTAGCAGATGTTATGAACATCAGCAAGGCTCGCATTAAAATGGTAACTGAGAAAAAGGTAAGGGTTCATGTGGTTAAGAATAAACCTAGAAAAATAACCAGATTTTTTAAAATGCAGTAATTTTTGCTTATGGCCCAGTATAGTAAAAGGCATACATATGCGTTATCGTAAATAATCGTATGGTCTTGATTTGCTTATTGCTTGCATGCAATATTGCTTATTTGCTTATGCCCAGTATAGTAAAAGGCATAAAGATACGATTGCATTATTAAGAAAAGTCCAAACCATCCCCACTTGTACTATTGCAGCTTTACCTATAACATTCACATGCGGTGTCTTCTAAAACCTTTAGATCTACTACCTCCGTGACTGTACTGTAAACCAAATTACATGCATGCAACCTTCTCATATAACGAATATATTTACGAAAATGAACATATATAGGCCAGAATGAAACGGTCAAGTAAAAAGAATGGATAAATGTGGCTTCACACATTTATACCATGTATGTTTTACACAGCAAAGCAGCTGCTATATATAGAAACGGCAGCAGTAGCCATCCTTCATTCTCACTCAGGGTTGCAAACGTCAATGAAAAAAGAGATGAAATTGTTTCCATTGAGTGTCATCCTGCTAGTCATACTGTTGACTTCTTGCACTCAGAGGACGGAAGGTCAAGGCGTCCCGACATCCTGTGGTCTTGCTTGCCTGCGTGCTGACATCGATGCTCGTATAAGGTTTGGAAATGGAGGTCGTGCACCAATACTCCCCCCTTTACTTGCAGACACTAAATTCTCCTCCAGAAAATCAATGCCCGGTGGTGCTCGTAAACCCACTCTCCACCCTATAAACAAGTATTAACTTTTCACTTTCATCTCTTTTCTATATTTATGATACTATTAAACTTGAGTCGTACGTGAATCTTCTTTTTTCTTTTTGCAATCTCGTTGCAGGTCTTCTGAGCATCATGGATGTAGATGATTGTTCACGTTCAGCTGATGGCCATGGGTGCAGTGTTGTAATTCAATCGTTCCTTCTTTTTATTCTTTGTTTTCGTTAAGTAAATGGTTGGTAAAACCGAATTCCAACTTGTTATGCGTGCGTGCTGCTGTGCTAGTAATCCTCCAAGTCCAACTGTATCGATCCTTGTCCTCTCTTAATCATTTCATTTCAGTGTTGTTTTTTGTATATGCCGCCTTCTTTGTTTTTATGTAACATCTACCATATATATGTGCAGTGGCTGTTGTATGTCATGTTAAAAGATCTGTAAAATAGCCTTTGACTATGCCAACTTGTACTATCATATATATGTGCAGTGGCTGTTGTATGGCGTCGTTCTCCGGTTGCGGTAATTAGTTTGTGTCTGTTAGCTCAGGGGTATATAGAGTCATGTCTACTCCATTATTCAGTAACTTGGGAAGAAGATATAAATGAAAAATTCTTGATACAATTGGACAGGTTGTTTCGGTTGCTTGAGGCCCCTACCTTTCTCTACCTAAGATTTTAGCCTTTGGTGTCACTCTCCTCCTGTTGCTCCCTCAGTAATGTCCAGCTTTCAGGATGAACACGGTTGAAACTGTACCATATCCAACAACAACGTTAACGGCGAGCATATCAGGCTATCACAAAAACTCATAGTCTAATGATAATAGCTAAGTTCAAGAAGTAGAAAATGTAGTTAACTTCATACATTTGCTGCAAATGTTTTTAAATATGCAGCTCCATCATCGCATGCATGCGAAACCTCAGTTACTTGAAAAAGCATGGTGGTTCACTGATTTTTTTTGATGCTGAATGAGTTTACTGTAAATTTTCTACGAATTTAGGAGATGCAGACGAGTTGAATTTTGTGTCCATAATGGCTCGGGCTTTAAACTTGATTTTACTCACTTCATCAGAACCATCTGAGATACATTCTCTCCTGAACCAATCTTAGGTAAACGTTGTAGGTTTCAGACTCTCCCTTGTGGTTGATCACAGAACAAAATACAGGAAAAAAAAAGAACAACAGAGGTTGCTTTTAATTTCTGTCGTAGTGGTTCATCTGCATACCACTTTCTTTCTTATATAAATCAAAGAACAAAATTACAAACTAAAAACTAGGCAACAAACTCGGCTAACGAAGTGCACTATATGCACCATTAACGAGCTCCTAAAGACTCGTTCAACAAAAACAAAACTAACTGTTTTAATCCTCACGATGCCACTTATTCTCAGGGATTAATTATAGCCTTTTAATTTTGAAAGAAAAAAACAGAATAATGAAATTAAACAAGTTTAATCTATCATTCACTCCCTTAAACTTGTTTGCCACATCCTTCCTTGATCTCCTTCATGCCAATCTTTCCTCTGAGCTCCATGAACCTCTCTCGTCCTAGAGGCTTAGTTAGCAAGTCTGCTAACTGCACTTCAGTATTGACATACTCCACCCTGATGTCTCCACTCTGCACACACTCCCGAATGAAATGGTACTTGGTGTCTATGTGCTTGCTTCTATCATGGTGGACAGGATTCTTGGCCAAAGCTATTGTAGATTTGTTGTCGATCTTCAGCTCTGCCCTTAACTGATCATCTCCTCTCAGATTGCACAGAATCCTTTCAAGCCAAACTCCTTGGCAAGCTCCTGTTGTAGCTGCAATGTACTCAGCCTCACAGGATGACAACGCCACAACCCTTTGCTTCTGAGACACCCAAGTTATGGGATTTCTTCCCAAGAAATATATAACTCCAGTTGTGCTTTTCCTGTCGTCTATATCACCAGCAAGATCACTGTCACGGTATCCAATCAACTCTTCCTTTGGTTGTTCCTTTACATAGACACAGCCAAGATTCAGAGTTCCCTTTACATACCTCAGTATCTGCTTCACAGCATTCATGTGTGTAGTTGTAGGAGCTTCCATATACCTACTCATCACTCCAACTGAGTAGGCAAGATCAGGCCTCGTGTGCACCAAGTATCTTAAGCTTCCAATCACACTCCTATACAGTGTGTCATCAACAGATGGATCTCCATTTCCATGCTTGCTTATCTTGTTCCTTGGCTCCATAGGAACATGACATGGGTTGCAATCTTCCATTCCCATCTTCTCCAGAATTGTCTTAGCATAGCCTGATTGACATAGGGAAATTGACCCTTCTTCTTGTTTCACTTCAATGCCTAGATAGTAGCTGAGCAAACCAAGATCACTCATCTCGAATTTCTGCTTCATCTCTTCCTTGAAGTTGTAGATGATTTCCCTATTTGCTCCAGTGAGAATGAGATCATCTACATACACTCCCACAATCATCACACTTCCCTTCTTTACCCTTCTATACAAAGCATGTTCTTGTGGACACCTTGAGAACTCAAGTGACTGCAGGCACCTGTCCAGCTTGAAGTTTCAGGCTCTAGGAGCCTGTTTTAATCCATACAAGGCCTTGTGAAGCCTTAGGACCTTGTGTGGATTTTTCTTGTCAATGAACCCTTCCGGCTGAACAACATATACCTCATCCTCAAGCTCTCCATTTAGAAAAGCTGTTTTCACATCCATGTGATGCACTTCCCAGTTTCTCTGAGCTGCATATGCCAGTAAAGTTCTGACTGTCTCAAGTCTTGCTACTGGTGCAAAGACTTCATTGTAGTCTATACCATGTCTCTGCACATACCCCTTTGCCACCAACCTGGCTTTGTGCTTGTCAATCTCTCCATCTGGGCTTTTCTTCAACTTGAACACCCACTTGAGACCAATTGCCTTGTGGTTCTTAGGCAGCTCTGCAAGTTCCCAAGTACCATTCTTCCTTATGGATGTGATCTCTTGGTCCATAGCCTGCCTCCAACTTTCATTCACTGAAGCCTCTTCATATGAAAGTGGTTCTTCTGCTGCAAGGAAACAAATGCCTGCTTCTTCCTCTATCTCTCGAGTGGAATTATAGATCTCTTGCAATGATCTAAAATTCTGATCGCTGCTCGAACTTGAGCTGTTACCACTGGAGCTTGAGCTTTCTGAGCTAAGGCTTGAGCTGCTAGAGCTGCTGGGTGTTGAAGGTGGTGAGGATGAGGGTGTGGAGCCTCCAAAGTTATAACCAGCAGAATCACTTCCTCCCTGATCACCACTTGACTGCAATCTGCTCTCCTCATACTCCAATGTGAAAGTACTTCCTGGAGCATTCTCTTTCTCACTATCTTTGCTCCAGCTCTTCTCCTCTTCAAAGATAACATCTCTGCTCACCATCACCTTGTTTCTCCTTGGATCGAGCAGTCTATAGGCCTTGGAGCCCTCTTCATACCCCAGCAGAACTGCTTGCACACTTCTATCTGCTAGCTTTGGCATGTGTGGAGTCACAATCTTAATGTGTGCCACACAACCAAATACACGAAAATGTTGCACCTTTGGAACTCTTCCATGCCATGCCTGGTATGGAGTCATTCCTTCCACATTCTTTGTAGGAGCTCTATTCAGCACATACACAGCAGTCTGCACTGCTTCTCCCCAGAACTTTGCAGGTACACCCTTACTTTTCATCATGCTCCTGGCCATCTCTATCACTGTCTGATTTCTCCTCTCGACAACACCATTCTGCTGAGGAGAGTATGGTGCAGTGAGGAATCTCTTCACTCCTTCAGCATCACAGAATTCCTTAAATGCCAAGGAAGTGAACTCTCCTCCTCGATCAGTTCTCAAAGCTTTCAACTTCTTATCCTTCTCAACCTCCACACTTGCTTTAAACTTCTTAAAGGCACTCAGAGCTTCATCCTTACTTCTCAACATATATATCCACATAAAACGTGTGAAATCATCAACAAGCAACAGAAAATACTTGTTACCTCCATAAGTTTCTGGTGTGATTGGTCCACACAAGTCACCATGGACCAGCTCAAGTGAGTGCTTTGCTCTGTAGGTTGCTTTCTGAGGGAAAGAGAGTCTGTGTTGCTTGCCCATCATGCACCCATCACACAGTTGATTTACTTGCTCGATCTTGGGCACTCCCTGAGCCATTGCTTGACTACCTATCTTCCTTAGAGAGTAGAAGTTTAGGTGACCATACCGAGCATGCCACAGCCAAGCTTCATCATCGATCTTGGACATGAGGCACACCTGCTTTGCAAGCTAAAGATTGGCTACATACAACTTATTTGACTGTCTCTCGACTTTGACAATCAATTTCTTAGAGCTGTCATAGAGCCTCAAACATCCTTCTTCTATGACAATTTTGCTTCCTCCTTCCTCTAGCTGTCCAAGACTCACAATATTGCTCTTGAGTCTTGGAATGTAGTACACTCCAGAGAGAGTCAAGTGCTCTCCACTCCTGCACTTGAACAGCACTGATCCTTGCCCGCAGATATCAACAAATGAACCATCTCCAAACCTGACTTTCCCAAGGACGGATTGATCCAGATCAGCAAAATATGACTTGTCTCCAGACATGTGGTTGCTAGCTCCTGTGTCAAGGTACCACATGCTGCATCCCTTAGCTTCAATTGACTTTTGAAGCCTTTCTTCATGGAGCATCAAATCAGACTTTGGTGCTTGTGAATTGACTAACTCACAAGCTTCCAGTAACAGCAGGGCACGCTCATCTTCATTCTGTTTTGCTGCAAAGTGTGCTTTTTCCTCCTTCTCTTTTGATGAGCATTCAGATGCAAAATGCCCCATCTGACCACACTTATAGCATTTGATCTTACTCTTGTCAAACTTCCTCTTCTGTGGTTGCGAGCCATCATCACCTCCACGACTTGATTCACCATCATTTCCTCTACCTCTTCCACGTCCACGACCACGTCCCCTGCCTCCTTTTGCATAGGACTGGTCCCTGGAGTTCTTCTTGGAAGACTTAGCTTCTTCCTTGGCCCTCCACTCTTCATGCGTGAGGAGCAAGGTATCATCAGACTTGACTTTGAAGCCTTGGATTCTCTCTTCATGAGCCTTCAGTGATCCAATCACTTCATCAGTGGTCTTGGTCTTTAGATCACTGAATTCTTCAATGGTGGATGCGATCTGCAAGAACTTGGGAGAAGTGGATCGAAGGAGTTTCTTCACTACTTGCTCTTCTTCCACTTTGTTCCCAAGCCCTCTAAGTTTGTTCACTACGATCGTGAGTTTCCCAGAAAATTCATCAATCGAATCCGAGTCATTCATCTTCAGTGCCTCGAATTCTCTCCACAAAGTTTGAGTCCTCACCTCCTTCACCTTGTCTGCACCTAGATTCATCGTCTTCAGCATGTTCCATGCTTCTTTCGACGTCTTCTTCGCACCCAACTGGAGCAAGGTATCTTCACCAATTCCCTGGTAAATAGCTGCCAACGCCATCTTGTCTTTGGCGTTGTCGACAGTCCCCTCTGCCACCACAGCCTCCCATACTCCTTGAGCCATCATGAAGACTTCCATTTTGATTGCCCAGGCGGCATAATTACTCCTAGTCAACATAGGGTAATTTAAGGTGATTGATCCATTCTTACTTTGGACCCGGATGCCATCACTCGTGTCTGATTCTGTGTTTGACATTGTTTGTGGATCGAAATTGCACTTGGCTCTGATACCAAATGTAGGTTTCAGACTCTCCCTTGTGGTTGATCACAGAACAAAATACAGGAAAAAAAAAGAACAAGAGAGGTTGCTTTTAATTTCTGTCGTAGTGGTTCATCTGCATACCACTTTCTTTCTTATATAAATCAAAGAACAAAATTACAAACTAAAAACTAGGCAACAAACTCTGCTAACGAAGTGCACTATATGCACCATTAACGAGCTCCTAAAGACTCGTTCAACAAAAAAAAACTAACTGTTTTTAATCCTCACGATGCCACTTATTCTCAGGGATTAATTATAGCCTTTTAATTTTGAAAGAAAAAAACAGAATAATGAAATTAAACAAGTTTAATCTATCAAACGTTGTTAGGAGAGAGTTATTTCTATTTTTGAATTAATGCCGCAGTTTAGCTCCTTGACAGCACTCCAGCATCACTTAATTCAGCTGCATATACACTTTTTTATCGCCATGTTAGTTAGGTCTATTCAATTTCGCTAGAGTATAGCTCAGTATCTCATACTCAGCGTCATTCTTGCTCTGTGTTCAACATCTTCACAGTATAGCAAGCCTCTTCTCTCAGACAACAATTCAGCATTACGATAGTCCTTCAAGTTCTAGATCGCATCAAGCTCTGTAAACATTTTCCCTTAGCCAGTTCTTCAGTGGTCTACATCTAACCATCAAGATAGAACTTCAGCACATCATTTTGTAATTGTCAGAACGCTCACTCATTTTGCGTCATATGTTATCCTTGGTAGTGTTTATTTTGGTCATGCACTTCTGTGTTTTACCTAGTTTCATATACATACCTAGATGTGTTAGTCCAATCTCGCTAAAACATGTTCTCTACACTTTCATATGAACATGTATTCTAAAGGCGGAAGCATAAACTAAGATCGGTTTACATACCTCCAGCCATTGCTATCAAAATCGTGAAAAATCAGATTTCCAGAGGTGCAAAATTTACTGCTATTTCCAGATCTAGGTTCCAAACCTTGGCACTCTTTTTCGATGGTGTATTACTTTTGAGAGCAGGTTTAGTGACCTCTTAATCTCGAAAAACTGACTCAAGTTCCTCTTTATATGTTGTTCTTTCCATCAAAGAACAAATGCAAAACGTTGAGAAAAACGTGGGTGGTTACCAAAACGTGGAGAGAGTAATACGGTTACTTACCTTGATCATTGGTAAGTTCCCTAATTAAATGGACCATAATTATTTCAGAAATTGACCAAGTTTAAAACGTATTATTTCCTGGAAAAGACTTACATTCTCCCACTTGGTCCATTTAACTAGAGAGACTTCATATATGAATCATAGCGACTAATCCTCTTAGAGCAAGAATTAATCTTCCGTGCATCACATTATACTCGGTCTCTCACCACTCACGCTATAACTTAATGAGTAAACCTTATGTTTACTCTAGGTCCAAACATAATAATATTTCTCAACAATAATCAACAAAAAATATATATATGTACGTACATAAATTCAAATGAGAAATATCCAAACTGAATGAAAACTTTCAATACAACATAAATAAATGTATCACATGACGGAACCAAGTCTCATACTCACTACGTGACCCTTGAAACTCTTAATTTGCATGCCTTTAGTCAAGGGATCAGCAATCATAAGTTCAGTGCTGATGTGTTCAGTGATCACTTTATTTTCCTGAACACGTTCCTTTATGGCTCGAAACTTTATGTCGATATGTTTGCTTCGACTTCCACTTTTGTTGTTCTTAGCCATGAAAACAGCAGCTGAATTATCACAATACATTCTTATCAAGCGACAAATAGAGTCTACGACTCGCAACCCAGATATGAAACTTTTCAACCATACACCATGCGAGGTAGCCTCAAAACAAGAAACGAACTCGGCCTCCACAGTAGAAGTGGCCGTCAAGGTCTGCTTCGCACTTCTCCATGAAACGGCATCTTCAGCTAGCATAAACACATATCCTGAAGTGGATTTTCGTGAATCAATGCAGCCACCGTAGTCGGAGTCAGAGTAGCCTACCACTTCAAGGCTGTCTGTCCGTCTATATATAAGCATGTAATCCTTAGTACCCTGAAGATACCTTAACACCTTCTTTGCAGCCTTCCAGTGATCAAGCCCTGGGTTACTCTGATATCTTCCCAATACTCCAACAACATATGCAATGTCAGGTCTAGTACAAGCCTAAGCATACATAATACTTCCAACAGCTGAAGCATAAGGAATATTTTTCATTTGTTCCCTTTCAATGTCATTCCTGGGGCACTGGTATAAACTGAACTGGTCACCTTTCACTATGGGTGCTACACTTGGTGAACAATCTTTCATACGGAATATCTTTCAAGTATTTTGTTGATATAGGCCTCTTGAGACAAACCTAAAATGCCTCGAGATCTATCTCTAAGGATCTTAATGCCAATGACATAAGATGCCACACCCATATCCTTCATATCAAAGTTACTTGAAAGAAATTGTTTCACCTCATATAGAAACCCTTTATCATTGGTTGCAAGCAAAATATCATCCACATATAACACAAGGAAACAAACTTTACTCCCACTAACCTTATGGTATATACATTGATCCATGACATTTTCTTCGAAACCGAATGAAGTTATCACTTTATGGAACTTCATATACCACTGGCGAGAAGCTTGTTTCAAACCGTATATAGATTTATTAAGCTTACAAACCAAATGCTCACCATCTTTAGAGGAGAATCCTTCAGGTTGCTTCATATAGACCTCTTCCTCTAAATCACCATTGAGAAAAGCTGTTTTCACATCCATCTGATGTAGCTCGAAGTCAAAATGGGCTACTAATGCCATGACCACTCGAAAAGAATCTTTCTTTGATACAGGAGAGAAAGTCTCTGTGTAGTCGATTCCTTCCATTTGAGTGAACCCTTTGGCAACGAGTCTGGCCTTATGTCTCTCGATGTTGCCTAGTGAGTCTTTCTTTGTCTTAAAGACCCATTTGCATCCAATGGTTTTTACACCATCGGGCAACTTGACGAGATCCCAAACTCGATTAGACGCCATAGAGTCCATTTCATCTTTCATGGCACTCATCCACAAGTCAGAATCCTTATAACTTGTGGCTTGTGAAAACGTAGTTGGATCATTGTCGGCTCTAATATTATAATCTGTTTCTTGTAGATACGTTACATAATCATCATAAACTGCTGATCTTCTCATTCTAATAGATCTCCTCAAAGGAACTTGTTCATCCTGTTCCTCATTTACAACATGATCTATTGGATCATCATCACCAATTTGTGGATTTTCTGGCAATGGTTGCCTAACGCCCGATTGAACCTGAAGGGCGTGAACGACAACTAGTCTGTCACTTGAATCAGAGGGTGGAACTTCATGATGATCCTTTTCAGAAACAACGTCCTGAAATTGATCACTCCCACTGATCAAGTCATTCTCAAGAAATTTTGCGTTTCTTGATTCCACAATTCTGGTGCTATGAGAAGGACAATAGAATCTATAACCTTTAGACTTTTCAGCATATCCAATGAAATACCCACTAATAGTCCTCGGGTCAAGCTTATTTTCTTGTGGATTGTAAATTCTCACTTCCGACGGGCATACCCAAACGCGTACATGTCGCAAACTCGGGTTCCAACCTTTGAATAACTCAAAAGGCGTATTGGAGACGGCCTTGGAAGGAACCCGGTTTAATATGTATGCTGTCGTCTTAAGAGCTTCAATCCACAAAAATGGTGGAAGTTTAACATTACTCCTCATGCTTCTCACCATGTCCATTAATGTTCGATTTCTTCTTTCTACCACACCATTCTGGTCTGGAGAACTAGGCATAGTGTATTGGGCAACAATCCCATGCTCTAGAAGAAATTTCGCAAATGGACCACATGCTTGTCCGTTCTCAGTGTATCTGCCATAGTACTCACCACCTCTATCTGATCTCACAATTTTAATGTGCTTACCACATTGATTCTCTACTTCAGCCTTAAACAATTTGAAGGCTTCTAAAGCTTCGTCTTTGGAACGAAGTAAATAGAGATACATATATCGTGAATAATCGTCTATGAAGGTGATGAAGTATTTCGGATCATTAGCGTTCATGTCCGGACAACAAATATCCGTATGTATGATTTCCAATAGGTCAGAACACCTCTTTGCACCTTTCTTATGTATGTTAGTTTGCTTGCCCTTAATGCAACTAATACAAGTCTCAAAATCAGTAAAGTCTAGAGTAGAAAGTACTCCGTCCTTTACCAATCTTTTAACTCTCTCAATGGAGATGTGTCCCAATCTCCGATGCCACAACATAGAGGATTCCTCATTCATAATACTTCTCTTTAAACCAGTATTAACATGCATTGAACTATGAGCAATATCATTTTGCAATTCAAGACGATATAATCCATCAGACAAAATACCATAAGCAATTATTTCAGAATTTCTAGATAAACTGAAACCAGAATCTGAAAAATTAAATGAAAATCCCAAAGGTACAAGTCTTGAAACTGAAATCAAATTTCTAGCGAAATTTGGTACATAAAACGTCTTATCTAAATGCAAAACAAAACCACTACTTAAAGATAAACTGCATGTCCCAACGGCTTCCACATGTGAACTCATCTGGCTACCAGAATAGATGTAATGTTCACTGCCCACCGGTTTCCTTAGGTTTGTCATACCCTGCAAGGTATTCGAAACATGTATTGTAGTACCAGAATCAATCCACCAAGTATTATGATTAACATTAACCATATTAGATTCATAACACACAAACGCAAGAAAATTACCTTTCTTCGCAAGCCAGATTTTGAACTTAGTACAGTCTTTCTTTATGTGTCCCTTCTTCTTACAGAAGAAACACCCATCCTTCTTAATGACTTTCTTAGCCGACAGCTTTCCCTTATCCTTAGTGTCCTTAGTGTGATCCTTCTTCTTATTATCAAAAGTAGTAAGGTTCACCTTTTCACCTTCTTCCATCATCAATCTTCCCTCCTCTTGAACACACATGGTCATGAGTTCATTAATTGACCACTTATATTTATGTGTGTTGTAAGATACTTTAAAAGGGCCATATTGATGAGGAAGAGTGCACAAAATGAAATGCACTAGGAAAGAGTCGGACATAGTAACTTCTAAGTTCTTTAGCTGAGCCGCAATGTCCCTCATGCGCATGATGTAATCACGCACCCCTTTAATTTCAGTGAGCCTCATGGATGAAAACTGCATTATTAAGGTGCTAGCAAGAGGCCAAGAGCTTTGTCAGAAGTTGCAAACTGCTCATCAATGGCCTTAAGGAGATCTCTAACTTTAGTATGCTGATCGATGGAACCACGAATACTAGCACAAATTTTGGTCTTTATGAACATAACGGGGAGACGGTTAGATCTCTCCCACTTTTCATAAAGGCTAACTGTAGTTGGAGTACTAGTCTCAGTAATGTTAGGTGGTTCGTCTTTCCTAATAGCATAATCGATATCCATCCATCCTAATTGCAGTAGCACTCTTTCTTTCCACACTTTATAGTTATCACCCTTTAATTCAGGAATGTCATTCTTGACATCAGAAGAACTCCCAGGTAAAATTACTGCAAAGTAAAACACATGCCTATTAACAAAAATTTTGAGACTTCTTACTTATCATCCTTTACCAATGTAAATAATGCCGAAAATATATGAATCCAGTGACATAAAACTTGCCTGTGGGCTAAAGTCCTACTCGATTAGATTCAGAATAACAAAATGATGAAACTATTAAATTATAGTTGTTTCTTAATTCCTGTGGGTACACTAAGAAGCATAATTTAAAATTTCATCCTAATCAATCATAGGAATATAACGAAACCCATGTGGGTAAGTTTCATCATATACAATCAATCACAATTAATGTCTAGTTTACACATGTGATTTCAATCTGAAATTACAGTACTCAAAGATGCTGTGGCTATTCTCCAAGTAATAAAATTTCAAGTCACTCAACATTTAAACTTCAGGCTATATGCAAAACCAGAATGTACACGATTTAAAGGATCACAGTGATGCAAGCAAAAGCAAAACAAAAAAATATACATGACCTAGAGAAACACAGTGCCGCAGGCAAAAAAGAAATTACACCAAGAAAACAGCAGTCTCTTTCTTTAAATCTCGCACACGCGCATCGTGCAAAGTGCTAAGTGCTTTCCGCGCGTGTGTGACATGGTAGTGCTATTTCCTTAATCTCTCTTTGCCTTTCTAATTAAGAGAGCAAGTATAGCTTTATATTTATATGCATTCTCTTCACTTATTTCTACGATGTGGGACTAAACCTTTATGTTTATTAACATACACAATCCATTTTACATTAATGCAGCAAAATTTAACTCAATATTATATTCAATGTTTTAATATCACCATAAATGTAACTTTAACATTCTTTAATCTACTTAAGGAACAGATCATCAATTATGAATCAAGCATGAAGATCCAAAAGCAAACATTTATGAAACAAGTATGAAGATTCATAAGCAAAAGTTTACAGCAGGAAGAAAACGAAATCAGATCTAAGGCAAGGCAGAGGAGAAAACCTCGCTCTGATACCAAATGTTAGTCCAATCTGGCTAAAACATGTTCTCTACACTTTCATATGAACATGTATTCTAAAGGCGGAAGCATAAAATAAGATCGGTTTACATACCTCCAGCCATTGCTATCAAAATCGTGAAGAATCAGATTTCCAGAGGTGCAAAATTTACTGCTATTTCCAGATCTAGGTTCCAAACCTTGGCACTCTTTTTCGATGGTGTATTACTTTTGAGAGCAAGTTTAGTGACCTCTTAATCTCGAAAAACTGACTCAAGTTTCTCTTTATATGTTGTTCTTTCCATTAAAGAACAAATGCAGAACGTTGAGAAAAACGTGAATGGTTACCAAAATGTGGAGAGAGTAATACAGTTACTTACCTTGATCATTGGTAAGTTCCCTAATTAAATGGACCATAATTATTTCAAAAATTGACCAAGTTTAATACGTATTATTTCCTGGAAAAGACTTACAAGATGCTCATTTTTTCCCATGTCATCAACTTTGTTTGATTGTTTTTATGATGGTCATTTATTTTGATCTTTTGGTTTTAAGGAGTAATGTCAACTATGAGGCTTGTTGGTGGTACATATTATAACATTGATAAATTAACGAGTGCTCTCGTCATTTTGGCAATCACTCTTTCATTAAAAAGTGCCCTGTTATCCCAAAGTGCCAAGAAATTCTATATATCTCTTGCGCAAGGGTTGGATGCTTTTGGCCTGTCATGTGCATAACATAGGCCATTCTTCATGTTTGTGGCTTTCTTTGGACATCCAGATCTTTCTCAATGCTTCTTCAGTCCTCTCGGTACAGCAAAAATACTCTATTACACATGTATTTTTATAACGATCATAAAATGTCAGTTGTAATAAAGGTTTTTTTACAATGTTATTTTTCAAAAAGTTGTAATAAACTTATTTTCAACAACTCTTTTATTTTGTCAATAATAATAGATGCATATTACAACTTTTTGTTTGCCAGTTGTAATAGATGCATGTTTTTGACAACTCTTCTTTTTTGTCAGTTGTAATAGATGTTATTTACAACCTTTTTCGTCTGCCCGTTATAATAATTAATTAATAATTATAATTAAATAATAATACTTAATAATTAATAATTAAATAATTGATAAAAAAAGAAGTAATAAATAATAATTACTATTAATTAAATAATAATAATTAATTTGAAATATGAAATAATTACTGTTAATAATTAATATTAATAATTACTATTCAATCATTAATAATTAATAATTAAATAATTAATAAAAATTAGTAATAAATCATAAATACTATTTAATAATAATAATTAATATTTAATTTAAAATATGAAATAATTAATATTGATAATTAATATTAATAATTACTATATAATAATTAATAAATAATAGATAAGGATTAATAAATAATAATTAGTTTTTAATAAAATAATTAAAAAAATGATTAATAATAATAATTAAAAAGTAATATTTGATATTTAGTAATTAATTTTTAGATCAAAAATAGTGAAAATTTGACTTCAAAGTTCAAGCGCTGCCGTGCTTAGAGTTTGTACTGCCTGGTGGAGAAATACCCCTTCACTCCTTCAAAAGCACACAATTATTCTCGAAAGAAACATTAATAAGAAAAACTCCAACGTCTTCTCCTAGAAAATTAATTTAACCCCCGAATAGAAAAGTCCACCATCCAACTCAAAATCATCGAGTCACCACCGCCTGGAAATTCAAGCATGTCGTCGTCGCTTCCTAGAGATGCTCTTCCCACTTGCGTCAAATATAGAGATAGTGTTGTGCTTGGATCAATTGCCCGACGTTGCCCAGATCTGAAGCTTCTCCTACTGCCTGATGTCGAAACTAGCACTGTGGTGCTTAGAGTTTCTCATCACACTGCCTGATGTCGGCTTGAACAAAGGTTGCAGAAACTAGATCAGGAAATATTCTTATTTTTGAATCACTTTACTTTCCTCGGTAGTCATGAATGCCCCTAGATTTGTTGGGGTGTTGTTTAATGGTGGTGCTGATGCAATTTGCTAGAAGTGGGATGGTTGTGAGGGTTTCGAATACGGGTTGTGGATGGTGATGTCAAGCTGGTTGAAGTGGTGGAAGGATGGATGGTTGAGAAGGTATCGATGGCCTGTTAGGTTGCTGGGTTGAGTATGGGGGAAGTGAAGAGGGTTGGGTTGGGAGATAGGGATGTTCAGGATGGTTGACTGGGTTATGTCACGGTGGTGGAGGAGGATGGGTTTGTTACTTACACTCCAAAAACGGTTATGAAGGGGCCAGTTTTAAAAACAATATTGTTTGAGAGGTAAAAAAAATTATAATATGATAAGTGTACCCTTTTGATTTTTAATCTAATTCTTTTCATCTCCAGTAATCTCCTTTTCACTGTTACTCAAGTTCAATAATCTATAATCCATGAAACAATCAAACCCTAATGAAATTGCTTCAAATGAGAAAGAAACCAGAATAATTCTCACCGAAGAAAGTGTGCACAACATAGAATATGCCCAACAAACAAATGAGAAGGTAATTTTTTATTTTTTATGCCTAGATTAGGGCTTAAAAGAATAGGGTTTAATGGATTAGGATTTAATCGGATGTTGATTAACTTTTTTGAGCAACGATGACGGAAGGTTTTGGCCGATTAAGGGCTTACAATTTGGAGGCATACCGTCAAATTATGTAAATAAATTCGGCATAGTCCTGTCGAATTTTTGTTTTTTGGTTTTTTTAGTTGACCTTGAATATTTTTTTTCAATACATACCAAATAAAAATGAATATGAGAATGAACCAAATGAAGGATGTAATTGCAATAAATTTGAAAACGTTGATTGCATGGCGTTCAAAATGCAAAAGTCAACATGTCGTCTTTGGATTATCCCGATTTAACTGCTCATTTCACTATTGATATGGTACGTTAAAATCTGTAGTTGCTATTTTGGTAGTTGATTTATATTGATTTCTTTTGTTGATTTATGGTGTAGGTTTTTAAGTCAAAGGAAAGTGTTTGAGATCGGTGCATGGCTCGCAGGCTCATCGTAAATTGTATTGTTGTGACAAAAAAAACAAGAATGAGAAATTTGCAAGCTAATGGAAAATGATCGTGGATAGTTCTAGTTTGTGAAAGAAGTGGGAGTATGTAGATTATAGGACAAAAAATTATGTACCAAAAACCCAACAAAAACGAAGAAGAACGGGAAGTAGAAAACGCGGTTGTCCGTTTGAGTTAAGTGCACGTTGTACAAATGATGGGAGATGGCAATTGGATGTAAAGAATGGATGCCACAATCACATGCTTCCTCCTGTATTAATCGCACATCCATATGTGGGAAGACAGAAAGATCACGAAGTTAAGATTGTTGAAACAATGACAAATAGTGAAGTTAGGCCTTGAAATATCTTAACTGCCATTAAAATTGATAATCCGGAGAACCAGTCAACCATAAGAAATGTGTACAATGCAAAAGTGAAACTTAAACTACAACATACGGAAGGTAGATCAGTTATGCAGCAGTTTATGAAATTGGCTTGCATTCATCATTATTTCGTGCAACACAGAGTTGATGGTACAACCTTTCGGTCATCCTAGGTGTGTTGTTCTTTTGAAGTGTTTTCATCAAATATTGTTCTTGGATTGCATGTTCAAAACAAATAGATAAAAATTACCCAATTTTCATATGGTGTCGCAAACATCAATGGAGGCTTCTTTTACCGTTGCACTTGCCTTTATAACTTGTGAGACAACTGAATCTTACATATGGACGTTTGATTGTGTAAGAAAGTGTAATAGAGATAAAGAAATTCCAAGTGTTATCATAATGGATGCCGAACTTACTCTTATAAATGTAGTAGCTACCATATTTCCAACGGCACATCATATTCTTTGTGCGTGACATATTTCAAAGAATGTTTGAGCGAATTACAGAACTAATTTTATGTATTGGTTGATGATAAAGAGGTAGTGCAAGAGGATGAGGAAGGAAAAAAGAAGTACGAACTTTTTTGGAATGGTTGGACAAATATGATAAACTCATTGTCCGAATAAGAGTACCATCGGAACTTAAACTCGTTTCGTGATGCATGGCTTGTGAAACAAAAAAAAACTGTCACGTATGTCTTGAAAAATTGGCTAAGTAATTATAAGGAGATGTTTGTATTGGCTTGGGCCAACAAAATATACTATGGTAATGTGTTAACTAGCATAGTTGAAAGTGCACACCACCGTTTGAAACTGTATTTTGATTCAAGTTTTTTCGACAATTTTACAACATTAACGCAATGCATTGGATCAAACCGTATGCTGAAAGAATGAATAAGTACTTATTATTTACGGAAGCCTATGGCGAAGAAGGAAATGTAATTAAAATATGATTGCGAGAGTTCATGTTCACTTATATGGAATGGTAATTATATATTTTTGGTGTTCGCTTGTTATTGTTCAGTTCAATATGTAATGAAACGTACGTTCACTTTGATGCATGTTCTTCATTTTTGATTTATGTTCTCTTATTATTGTATACTCATGTATATATGAAATGCTTGTTAAAAGGATTTACATTTTGATTGCATTTTGATTGCATACATTTGAGTGCATACATTTGAGTGCATACATTATGATTGCATAGATTTTGATTGGAAAAGAACGAAGCAGGTTCTACAATAAAAATTTGCATAGACCTATGTAATTCGACAGCAATGCATCGAAATTTAAGTGCTCAAAGGACGAAGGCTATGTTTCGGTGGCCAACCATTGACCGTTCCTTTAAACTTCGACAACAGCTTACCATCCCAAAAGGTTATAGCCTATTCAAAGCATAAATGCTGAGTTTCTTGCCTTTATTCGAAAATTTAGCGATGAAACTACTGTTAACATTAGTTTGGCTTTGATTCAATGGAGCATCATCGACTGCACAATTAATTTTCGATAGCCTATCGCCATTCCTGAAAGTTTGGGTCAATTTCGATCCCTAAGCGTCGATAGGTATAACGTTCGATGTGTGCTATCATTCCTGCTATTGTCCATTCCTACTAACACTTGAATTTTGTTCGACCAACTACTGTCATTCTTACTATTTTACTAATATTCGATGACATACTATCGACTGTTCCTTTAAACTTCGATAAACTATCGGCGTTCTCAAACGTTTTTGTCAATTTAGATGGGGTGGCGTCGAATATACGTATTCTGGTCGACAATGTGTTACCGTTCATGTACAAACAAGTATGAACACTATGTTACAGCAACATATCACAAAAAACTACAACAATATGAACAACAACAATATTCACATTTCACATTTCAACAACAACACAACAATATAAACACATATGAACAAGTATATGGACAAGAACAAATCAAAAACAAAACAACAGTGAACAACATATCACATTTCACCAACAGCACAACATGTCCCAAAATACATTCACAACACAAGTCATTAACTTGGAATACATGATCTTAACATATCACCACACCAAAATGGTCATTCACAAAATAAGTCATTAACTAAACATACTAAAATAACATACCACCACACCAAAATAAACATATAACCTTTCTTCCGATTAAGATTTCTTCTTGCTTACAGTCTTCTTTCTATGACTTCTACCTCTTCCGCCACCTTTAGTTTTCTTCCTCTTCTTTGCCTCAGATCCTTCACTTTGTTCAACATGTTCTTGCATATTCACATGTTCGTCAAAAATTTCAAGTGGTTCATTTTCTTCAATTCGTTTCACCCTTTCAACCACTTGGAACATTGAGTCAGTAGGAGTACATGATCTAATGAACTCCACATTATGTTGAAGTCTATGTTTCTACAAAGTATACTTATAAAATTAAAAAAATAATCAAACAAACAAATTAAAAATATAATAAAGTATGGACTTACAATGTGGAGAACAAGCGATTTTTTTTCTCTAACTTGCATAGGCTCGGTAAATTATGTCTGTGAATTGGCAACAAGAGGATGTGACATAAATTTATACCATTGCATATACATTGCATCGCAATCCCAAGGTGTGTGACACGGTTTGACGTTATACTCTCATTCAAAAGATGGTTTCTCCACTCGTTCCAGTTGAAATCTCCTAAATTAGAATATGCCGCCTTTTATGATTTTTCCTACGACTCCATCTTTTTGGTCTCTAAAGAAAAAGTGGTTACGGGTATTTGTTGAACATAGCCAAATTGACAAAGAATTCATTGCGGAAGATATAACTCAACAACTTCAAAACATACAATGGGACCATTATATAAAGCGCATCATTGAAACGGGTAATGATCTCTCATATCCTTCAAATAGTCCCAAATGACTTCATTAACTTGAAGGTCGTCATTCTTCTCTCTAAAAGTGACTAAATCATAAGCTAGGTTGGTACTTGTTTCCATCGCAAAGTAAAACGCTGACCTCGGTTCTCCAAGAAGTGCGCATGCATTACGATTATGACGTCTCAAAATTGGAAAGTGCTCATATATCCAAAACTAAACATGAAAAATCAAATGTAAACATAAGCAATATGATTAATTTTATTTTTTCACTTAATTCATACCTGAAGCAAAATCAGCAATCCGACATACACATTTTCTTGCACCCTAATCCAAATTATAGAATAGTCAACTCAAGCATGCAGTGCCCTAAGAATATGTGTTCACTCACTTTGTTTTCAGCTTTATCACCATAGATTAACATACCAATAGTGTATAGTAAATATGCAATTGCGCATTGTCTTTTTCGTTCTGTAGTATCGAAATCTTGAGAACCAGAAAACATAGTTTGTAACCATTCTAAACGGACTTTTTTCTCACCCTCCAACAACTTGTCATCTGTTTCTTCTTTGATGTCAAGACACTTATCCAACAACTCATACACATCATGTCGCTTATTCCCCTTGACCCTCTTAGTGGCCCCATAACCGCTTTTCCTTCAACGGGAAGACCGATGATGTAAAACGCTTCATCGATAGTAATTGTCATCTCACCAAACGGAAGATGATGTTAGTTTCTGGATAGAATCATTCGATAAAGGCGTTGATTAGTGCCTTGTGAACTCTATCACATGCATGCTTTATTATCTTCAAGAACCTAGACTCAGCTACCGCATCTTTAACAAAATCACATTCTTTGGTCAAATCCTAACATCTGTAAGTCCCCACATGACTATGAAGCTTAACGATTCTTGCTTCATCCCTTGGTGCCTACATTACCAAAACAATATTTAAAATCATACACATATATTGTTTACGATTCCATATGATATATACAGTAAACGTACCAAAGAATTCCATATGCTAGAAGCAATATGATCTTTATAAGCAAACAGTAGGGATGGTTGCACTTCACTTTCGGTAGATTGACCTGAAGGTTGTGCCATTAGCCTTTCTCCTTTATTTTTCCTCTTAAGCGGTTGTATCTCTATATCGGTCTCCTCTTCAGTTTTTAGGGATGGTTCGCCCTAGTTTGCAATTTCTTCCTCTTGATCCGGTCTCCGTACATTCCTTCATCAACGTCCTCATGTCGCCTGTCTTTCTCCTCACTCGAACTATTTCTGTTTTTAGTATTATTTCTTTCATCCTCTACAACAGTCTCCTCAATATGTTTTTCATTATTTCCAACTCTTCTCTTGCGATTTGAAGTGGTTTGAGGAATATGCATGGTTGACAATGAAGCTGAAGCATTTTTGCTACATCAACAAAATGGATTCATTCATAGAAGCAAAATATATAACAACAAAGAGTTAAAAATCATGTATGTATTAACTCGACATGTGTATTAACTCATTTATAGAACCAAAATGGAACCCAACAAAAATCAAGCATGTGTTCACTTGACATATGTCCAACTCGACATGAAGAAACCGAACGAAAATCAGTACTTCGACCACCATTCACTAAAGAAAATATCGCTATAATGCTATAAGTATTAAACTAACAATATTTAACCCAAAAAAAACTCATGTTTTCGGCCACCAGTTGCCAAATTATTTATTCTCCTATAACAAATATAAGTTCGGCAAGCTACCGCCGAACAAAATAAGAGAAACGTAGGTAGGAAAGTCGAATTTCACTGGTTACTGAAAAATAAAAAAACAGTTGTTGAACATCGATCAAAAATCCATAATACGGCAACATTGCCCTGAGTTAAATTATGTAAATCGATGATAGACCGCCGACTTCGTTTCTAAATGCTAAACCCTACTTTCAATTGTGACAACTAACAGCAAAATCCTAATTATTGCGATAAAGAAGAACGTACCTGGCCATTACCTTGTCTATCAACTTGGGATCTAGAAGATTTGATCACACACAATTTGTTGTTCGAACCATTGATTGCAGACGTACGAAGGTAAATCGAATTAGGTTAAAAAGCGAAAGTAAATGAATTAGGTTAAAATGCAAGTAAAAAGGAAAAAGGGTATTGGAGGAAAAGCATGTTTTATTTTTTAATGGGTGTGTACCCCTCATAGTACTTTTAATTTCTACGTTGTGAAAATAAAAACTAACCCCATCATGATCGTTTTTGAAGTGTAAGTAGCAATGCTCAATAGAAATATTCATTGGCAATGAAATTTGCAGAAAGCAATGGATCGAGTTTGGAGACCTATTTTTCAATCTTTAACGAGATTAGCGGAAATCAACAGAGCAGCAGAAAGTAATCGATTTTGCAGTAAGCAACGGAATTGGGCAAAGGCTGAAGAGCAAAATCCTTTCTGATGTGATTTGGATCTGATGCTTTTGGTAGAATGAGGAAAATGGAATAGTAAATATTGAGATTTCCAATTGCAGATAAGTTCAGGATTCCATTCAAAGGGATTGAAAGACTTGCTAGTGCTTGGATTGGAGCACAAGTACAAGCTGGTTCTGTTCATTGATTGTTAACTTCAAAGCAGAAGATTAGTGGCAGTTGTAAAAAGTAATGTAATGTTTGAAAAATGGAATAGTCTATATCTAACTTTTTTTATGGAATAGTCCATATCGAGTTCAAACTTTATGAATATAACTTTGGGATAGTTTGGCTCACATCCGTGTTTAAGTTTCAAAATAGAAAAAACATCTTTACCAAACTAAACATACGTTTCTGGTCCCTGTTTTCAAATCCGCCTGCGCCAAAAGACCCAAACACCCTTTACGTTTTTAGCATTTCAAACGCATATAACTTTCTGTAGAAACATCGGATCACCATACCGTTTTCACCAAAAAATCAAAAAAATTATGATCTTTAAAATGAGATCCATTATTGATACCAAAAAATCATAGTTGCAGTAAGACTGCAATTATTCCATATATTTGCGGAGAATTCTGCAATTTTTGAACATCATCGATTTTTCTTCAACTGTCAGCAATTATTCCATATAATTACAGACTTTTATGCAATTATATGGAATAATTGCAGACTTTTATGTAATTATATGTAATAATTACAGACTTCTCTGCTATTATTCGATATAATTGCCGACTTTTCTGTAATTATTCAATATACTTGCCATTTTCTGCAATTATATGAAATGATTATCAATTTTTCTTCAAATATCAGCAATTATTCCATATAATTGCAGACTTTTATGCAATTATATGGAATAATTGCAGATTTTTATGCAATTATTCCATATAAGTGCATACTTTTATGCAATTATATCGAATAATTGCAGAAAACTCTGTAATTTTTCCAAGTATCACAGAAAAGTGCAACTATACCATATAATTGTAGACTTTTCTGCAATTATGGCATATAATTATTGAATTGTCTGCAATCATACTATATAATTGCAGACTTTTCTGCAATTATTACAAATAATTGCTGGATCCACGAATAACTTGTCCTCCCGTTGTTTATTCATATGCACAATGCCACTCGTTAAAGAAATAATAAAATTTGTGATTTAATGGTGAAAACGGTTTGTTAATCCGTCGTTTCTACAAAAAGTTATTGTATTTTAATGATTGATAATTAGTGGGGTGCAAAATTTAATTATGGATGTGAGAATAGCATCCACATATGAAGAATCAACGTTCAGCAATGGAGCAGAGGGGTATTTTAGAGAAGAAAATTGCAGTATTTGAAAATAGGGATGTAATTTATATCTTTTTTTAGGATGTTTTGTGTATTAAGTTTGATTCTAGAGATGTGTCCCTTATTTTCACTATATCTTTATTTGGCCTTTTGGAAAATGTTATTTTGGTTGTTTTATGATTATATTTGTTACAGTCATTAAATTATTAAATATTGGTATATATGTAGTTATAGTATAAGACCTACAGCTAATTTTTTTTTAATTTTGCAACGATCGAAAACAATTGCAAAAGATAAAATGACAACTGTTTTAAAACGTTGTAGTTGAGGCACACTATAACGGCCAATTCCAATTGTAGTTTCAGAATATTACAACAGTCAATCCCAGTTGCACTATTAGTTACTACAACTGTCATTACTACTTGCAATATAATGCTTTATGGAGAGATGTTACAAATTTACCACTGGCAATTACAGTTGTAAAAGACCATATTGCAACGAGTTCAAACGGTTGTAAAATATTTACTACAACAGGCCTATGCAATGGTCAATGCAGTTGTAAAATCTCAACTTTCTATTACAACTTCGCATATAAAAACTGTTGCAAACCTGTAATGACCCAAAAACCCGGCCTTCGAAAATCGGCATCCGTACTTCACTTATACTCAAAATGTCGTAGATTCAAACGCCGAATCTGGTTCACCGGAGCTTATAACACCATTAAGTATAACAACACAGCGGAATAAAGAAATAGATGATATCATATACAACTCCAATGAATACAATATCCAGAATGATATACAACAATAATATGATACAACAATATCAGAGATAAATAATGATACAGCGGAAAATAACAGAAGTGATAACTCCAAATCATCTTCAAAAGAGAATGAATCCAACGACTCCAATAGAATGCTCCAATCCATAGCTAGCGGAAAACAAGGTCAGTCGTCCAAGGACTGACTAGCTCCAAATAATCTACTCAACCTGAATATCTAAGAAACCCAACTCTAGACTTCCCGTGTGGAAAATGGTGGGCACCCAGAGTTTAGGAAGGGAACAATAAACTCCGGATCAGTCATGGGACTGGTGTGAGCAACAAAAACAACTTATCTTTAAAACAAACAACAACAGAATTTTAAACATTGAAATCCGCAATGCTTTTAGAAGATGAAACTACCATAAGGCCTCCCGCACACACACACAATGCAAACGCAGAATCGGAGGAGATTTCTCCTTATGATAGTCAAAGATGCTTACTACGCAAAACAAATCATTGAATATTATTACTAGCGCATAGTGAAGAAAACATTTCGAAAGTATAATATTAATCTTAGCCAGCATACGACCAGTATTGTATGCCTACTATAGCTACCATCTAAACAGTGGTGACCACCGTACGTAAATGGCAGGTTCTACAACTAATACCGTACAAAGTTCGTATTGGAAAATGGATTTGACAACAAATGGTCAGGTTAAGGAACTTCCTTCCGCCGCATGGGATCGCCTCTGGCGGGACGTCCCGAGAGACAAACTGCTCTCTGCCAACACAAGGTCGGGTTACCCCTATAACAGGTAACTCACGAATATGCCACCTCCCGGTCCTTTGGGACCTTTATCCGAGGCCTCGGTAACCAACATCACACATAATAAATAAAGTGTGTCCGCATGAGTAAGTATCTGGGCTCCATACCATGATACCACCCTTTTCCAGAAGGAAATGACATACCCTAAAGGGCGCGACCCTCATAACCTTGCTGCAACATTCCTGTTTCGACCATTTCCGGGTTGTGAGGCCCTGACGAAGTCTCGTCCACAAAGCTACGCTTTGTCACAAAGCCATGCTTTGGGTCAACAGATGATCAAAGAAATGATCACAAAGATATAAGATCAAACAAATGATCATATCACGAATGATCAAACGATGATCATCACACAGCAACACTCAGCATGTCACATTACCAAATTGGGAGTATATTGCTGATAACCTTCAACTACATAACCTCTGAGCTCGTACGTCTTAGAGAAGGGTGTTAAGCTAAGAGAATAAATTCTCCGCCACCAACAGAAATGTATTTGAAAGAAATCGGCTTTATATCTCAAAGTGTAATGTCAGACATGTAACCATACAAGTCTGTTCCGGGTTCGAACAGAACCGAAGGCACTTCCAAAGAAGCCCTTGCAATTCCGGGTATTTACAATCCCGATCGGACTTCCCATCACTTAGGGGATCTCTATACCGGGAGCTACCCAGTGAAGAGACAATCGATAGGTTACCCTATCGTTTTTGCAAACACCCGGTCTTCAACACCGGTCTTCAAATGCCATCCATATACGACGTATCACTTATTCGGAATGGGTTATGTGACACAAAGATCCTCTCCCGGCTAAACCGAATAGTGAGCGTAATACTTTAAAACAAATGGGTAATGGGATTTCAATTAAGTCACAACTTATTACCCAAAACTTTTCTTTTCAAATGGTTTAACAAATTACCATTTTCAATCTCTAAACAAAAAGATGCATTTTAACAACCTTCAACGGTTAAAAAGAATTTCCACATTTTGATCTTTTAAACAAAAGATTCATTCACAGATTTTCCAAATTAATTTCCATTTCAATTTGATTAACTCGTTAAATCTTTAAAACAAAGATTTAACTTATAGCTTTCAAAACAATTCCATTTCGAATGGTTTAAACAAATCATCATTTTAAATCTGTTAAAAACAAACAGATTTAATTCATAGCTTTCAAAAAGAATTCATTCATAACTTAGAAAACCATTTTTCAATTCAATTTTGAAATTCCTTAAATTAAACTGGAATTTTATTTCTTATCTGAAAGCTTTTATTCTTTAAAAACAAACGGTTTTCATTTCGGAAAATCTAATTCATTCATACGAGTTGAAATCTTTGGGTTAAATCCAAATTCTCGAAATTTTACTTTTAAAATGGTTTAACTTCATATAAACACATTTATATCATCTTTAATCAAAATTTCCAATCATTGAATTCAATTCCAAATATTGAATTCAAATTTAAATTATTTAAATTGGAAAACTTTACCAAGTTATTCAAAATAGCTTTTATCTTAAAAACCCCTTTTCAAAAGCTTTAACATTTAACCCAAATCCATTTCCAAAAGCAATTGAAATTAAAATTTCAATTTCAAAAATGTTAAATTTAAATCGTCTGTGACTTAACCGATTTCCACGTGAAATCCATATTGGTGTGTGTATGGTGTAGTCCAGGGGTTTAACACAATAGTGCAACATCATTCAATCATCACAGATCAGAATACAGAAATATAGTTGATAAGCGATATAAACTATAACGCGTATCATTCACATACAGATCACAGATATATATATCACAGATAATCAATTACAGATCACAACATAAATCAAGGTATATCACAAAACATCATACATCAGGGATATCAAACAATTCGATAATCAATAGAATCCAAACATTCATAAGTATGATCAATCTAATTATCTGATAAATTTAAATCAGATTAAATTTCTATGAATAATTCTTTTCACATTTATTATCAAATAAATTTCAAGTAAATGATCCTCATTAACTATTCATAATTATTTAATTACTATTCTTAAGTAATTAAACTCAATTTAATTATTGTTAATTATCATTTAATTAACCTTTAAATCATATATTTAATCACTAATTATTTAATTAATTAAGTTCTAAACTGTAACTTAATAAATCTTAATTACTTGATTTAAATAACCCTAATCATTTGTTTAAAAGACGACTCTTATTAAATTAATGAATCTTATTTACAAAATTAATTTAACTTAATTAATAACTAATCCTCAATTAATTATTCTTAATTACAATTTAATTTGACCTTAATTAATTTAACTCAAATCTTAACTTCTTGATTAAATAATTAAATCAATTATTCACTTGAACTAATTTAATGAGTGCATATCATTTTATCTTCACTAATTCAAATTTAAAACATTTTCTATCTAACGTTTTAATCATCATCACAAAGAAAATTTAAACAATTTGTTTTCAAATTTATTTTCCTATTTCATTTTAAACTTAAGGGTTAAAATGAATAAAATTTCAAATCAAACTTTTATTTCATCTTGAATTATGTTAGCGTTTTGGTTTGAACCCAGTTTTAAAACATTAATTTAAAAACTTAAATTTTATTTCCAAATTTCAAAACAGAAAACAGTTTCTGGTTCAAAACCTGGAACGAGACTTGACTCGAGACCCAAACTATAATTGCTTCGAGTCAACATCCCATTGCCCCGAGTAACCCCCTAGTTCGCACGCGAGAAAAATCATCACCCAGACCCAATAAAAACAGCACTGACCCAGGCAAATGTGCACGGTGCACGTGCACGAAGGCTGTGGACGATTCCGACCATCAACGGCGATCATCCCCCATCCACTAACATCACCAAACTTCAACTCAATCATCAGATTGCTTCCAGGTGGACTCGAAATTGAATTCGAGCCAAAAACCAAACCTGGAACTGTCACCAAGCTTCGCCATCACCTAGAAACGTGACTCGTTCATGCACCCTCGACCACCGGAGATCACGAAACTTCGTTCATCTCTTCGTCTTCACTCCCTCTTCCATCCCCCAGAACCACGTTGAACTCGGTCAACCTAAGATGGCGAACGAATAGAAGATCTCGACCTCACAAAAACTAGGGCTACGAAAGAAAATTGCCTGCCGCTGCCACCTCCATGGACGATGCCACCTTCGGTTATTTTTCCCACCACCACCATAGGCTCCTCCATCCCCAGACAAAACCCGGCCACCCCCAGTTCCATCGATCACTTGAATTTGATCAAAATGCCCCAAACGAACATCTCCAAACTGCTCACAAAACTCACCACTAAAAATCACCAAATTCACTTTAAAAATCATGACTTCCAACAAGGATTCAAGCTATATATTCGAATCAGGATTTTATTAAATTCGAAAATTTCAAAATTTTGAGTATTCTCTGTAAAAATTAAATTTTTCTTCCTGTACACGTTTTTACTTCGTGAAATTATTTTTGGAACAAAGTCCTTACTTAAATACACTTTTTTTCTTTAAACATCAAAGCTCGAAAATGAGCAGAAATGGAGAGATCGAATCGTTTTCAATTGGGTTTCATCCTAACTATAAAACTGAAGAAGAAGAACCTCTCAGCTCTGTCAAATTCAAATACATACACCCAGTGTTTAAACTAAGAAGATATCCCCACATCCATATTTAACATGAATCATATAGTGATTAAAATTAACCTAAGTTGTTTACTCACAAACAAAAATAAACAAATTCAGAGTTGAAGGTTGCTCACCTTATTTTCAGAGAAGAAAAAGAAGAACAGAGGGATGATGTTGAACCAGGCTTGAACACTTCAAGTTGAAATTCTTCTTCTTTAAATCCTCTGGCTTTGATTTTTGTATTGTTGTTTTTTAGTTTGGTTTTCAAACAATGGTTTCTAGTTTTCCTTTTTCTTCTCAGATTAACGAACTGAGAAGGAAGATTGATATATAGGAAGAATATACAGGTGATATATTTTATTCAACAAGATCATTACATTATCTTGTACAATATACCAGAGATGTCCTTGCTTATGGAGGCTGAAAGCACATTTGTATATTTTCGAATTGACCAAAAATACTTTGAGCTGTGAAAGCATTTAATGTTTGCGTACTTTATGTCTATACTTAACCTCTTTGGACAAAGATATTTCATCTTTCTTTTGCCTAGCATATCTATCCTACAGGTAACATACATTATATTTTTTTTCTCTTGCCTATAGATATATATTTTGTTTCTTTCTTTAGCTAGTGTTCATGAAAGCATATTTTTGTTTGTTGTTTTACTCGGCTGAGGTGATAATATGGTGTACTAGAGATAGTGGTATTAATTTAACATGTACAACTTATCTTTATTTCAGCTGAGATGATGATATGTTGGTTGAGTTGTCTTGTTGTACTTAGTTTATTTGTACATTCATACATTTATCTTGTTCCTTGTTTTGCAAGCTTCACTATATATTATTTGTTTACATACTTATCTAAGTTTGCTTGTGCAAGGCTACACTTATCCTTTTACTTTCGTTTGTACATTGCATAAGAGAAGAACCTGGTGGCTTCCTTTGCTTGTTCATTCATATACTTATATTTTATTTGTTCTTATGTTTACTTGTTTCCTTACTTTATAATATGAGTGAACTTCTATTTTTATTTTATTATTTTTTTGTATTGATTTATTAATATTAAGATTTACTTTATATTGTATGAACTATAGAATTTATTTATTTCTCATTATCTTGTAATATTGATGATTTCTATTTTTATTTAGTTGTTAAAGTTTAGCAAATGTATTTACTTGATATTTTTATTATTTATCTTATATAATTTTGTATTTTTATTTCTAACTCATTTATTTACGACTTAAATTCAAATCAAATATATGTTATATTATTTCAAATTTAGTCGGATATATTCAAATACAGATATATATTCTCATATATACAATAATTTTAAATTTTTAAACGATTTATACAAATATACTTGGATATCGGGGAAACTCGCATCACCTTATCGATTTATTCCACAAATATTAATTCAAAAATAAATAAATAATCATTTTAAATTTATATAAAATCCGAGGTCGTTACAAAACCTATTGTGAAACACTATTACAACTGGCATTACCCGTTGTAAAATGGTTATTTTGTTGTAGTGTCTTTCTTTGGACATCCAAATCTTCATATTTGTGCATAACATAGGCCCATTCTTCGTATTTATGGATTTCTTGGGACATCCAATTTTTTCTCAATGTTTCTTCGGGGACATCCACTTTCGAAATAAATTTTATTTGCAAATGCAGTTAGCTGCATTATGAATAAAATGACACACGTTTGTAATACTTATATATATAGTGCTGTGAATAAAATTATTTTACCATGAACTGATCCAACATGACACTCTTTACATCATCTAGGATGTCACAATATGTGGGCCAAAATCAATAGTATGTGTGAGCATACCTTCATGAATGACATTAGATATAACGTTGCTGCCAAGTCCACTCTATACATACATAATTTGTATTAATAGATGTACGTGTATGAGCGTGTGTCTACGAGTGTGCGCATGCGAGTATCAATGTATACGTATGTATGTTTGTGTGTGTGTTTGTATGTGTCCCAGTGCATTAATGCATGTGTGTATATCAATATTTGTTTGCGTATAAGTATGTGTATATATGATTGTTTTTGTATTCAAAAAATTAATCACTCACCCTAATTCTCTAACTTTCAGGAAAAATACCAACTCGTGCTACATAGGAAGAGTTCATCTCAAACACCACAAGTGGATTGACCGGTAATATCAATAGGTGCAACATGACTATTTGTCTGACTAAAATGCAACATGATATGCACATCATGCTCATTTGAATAGGGTCAACCATGATTACGTGGGATCCTCCATGGTTGTGTCTACGACCATGACTTGACAAATATATTACAATAGTACATATACAGATATATATTGACAATATAATAATGGATATAAGATGAACAAAAGAATTAAATATGTGAACGTATTTAATTAGCACATGAATACAACAAACTATATATTGTTGAAAATAGAGATAGATAAAAGAACATACATATATAAAAGAATTATGACAATCAATTATACATATACTACCGATTTTATCAACATCATTATCAATATCGTTATTTGCACTATCATCATCATCATACTCTAGTTCATTAACTTCATCATCGTCATCAGGTATGACATGGTCTTCATCAACCTCGAGATCTTCATTTATTTCAACTCCATCAAACATTTCATTGTTGAGTAGTCCTATATCATCAGTATTTATGTTATTTGGAGTATTTCGTTGGCCTCCGGGTCATTTTGGTACGGTTGATCGTCGATTGTGATCATATTCCTATTGAAGGGCTGTCTTGATTTTGTTTTAACAAAAGCCCACTAATTTGCCTTAATGTTGCTTAATGGAGGATAAAGCATATAATAAACTTTTATTGCTTGCATTGCTAGCAAAAATGAATTCTTGCCTTTATATCGCCTTTTATGGTTTACCACAACAAAGGGACGATCTTTATGTGCATGATTTAATCCTAGTCGAGAGTAGCATCAAACCACTTGCATTTGAATCAAAATGTTTTAAACTCCGGCATTGCCGAATAAGTGTGTTTGATTATTTCTCTTAACACTCCACAGTAATCTTGTAAATCATTACCTTGTTCAACACCTTTAACACATACTCAACTACCATGAGTTGTTTTATTTTCTTCAAATTCTGGTGTATGAAATTTAAAGCTATTTACATATATGATATGGTATCTTTGTATTTGATCAAGTTTAAATGTTAGAGTTTTATAACAAATATCATTGATCCCATTATCAACAACATGTGAAATTAAACTAATATGTATTAATACATGTAACTACTACTATTTAAAATTAAATTTATTCAATGAGTTTGCTTACATATTTCTAAAAACAAGCCTAAAAAACCCTTGGATTTTTTTACACAAACTTATTGTTGAACAATTTTGATTGTTAAGATAAATATATCTACCGTATATATCACAATTGACAGTAAATGAACAAATTATACAAACCTAATAAGATCTGATAATTCTTCATAACTAAGAGTTTCCATTGTTCTAGCCATAAATTTAATTGTTTGAAAACTTTCATCCTTCCATTTACTAGTTAGGTTTCCACATTTTTGAAAAAAAAGAAAGAGAAATGTAAGGTGACATATCCATAGCACCAACATTACGAGGACCACCATTAGAATTTAGCTTAATAGGGTCCGGGAAATAGTAATTGAAAAATGATGATGTTTCTTTGATAAAGTATGCTAGATGGAGATTGAACCATCAATGCATGCTTTTTTACTTCACCTTTTTAAAATGACCCAAATACCTTCATACGAAAATGTGCAAAAAGGTAATCAATTTTACATTTATTATGTTGATTACGAAATTGAATAAAACTCTACTTTTATTATATGTACCTCTCAAAGGAAACCTCCATCCATACTGTATAAGTCCTAACATTAAAGCTTCAATTGGTAGATGCACTAGTAGATGTTCCATGCAGTTGAAAACTCAAAGGCAGAATATTTTCTATGATTTACATAACAATTTCAGTATATTTGTTTCAACTTTCCCCAAATAAGTTTTATTAAGTGTGGTTGAGCATAATTCTTTGTAGATAAAACAAAGCCCCATTATGCATTGACATCTATTGCATCAATACGTCCTTAACTAACATGAGGAAAATAGTTTCTAAAAATACATGATAATCGTGATTCTTCATACCCAACATCTGAAGATCCTTCATATGAACAAATATTTTCATCTTAGAAGCAATTCCATTTAGAAACTCCAATTTTTGAATCCACCCCAATAGTTTTTTTCGATGCCTATTTTCCGCCCGTAACAAGCGAGATGTTTAAAATTTGGTCATTCTCTATCAATTTAAAGCTCAGGATAATTACAATATAATGTGATATCCTTCTTTGACCACAAGTTATCTTTTATTTTCCTTTCATATTCATTATCGTGTTAAAGAAGTTCTCGAACACATTTTTCTCACTATGCAATACATTTATTTTGTGTCAAAGTTTCAGATTTTTCCAATATGGTATCTCCCAAACTATACAATGTTTGCATCAATTGTGATACCCTCATTCATCGGAATTTTTTGGCTTTTTTATTTTATCGTGTATCTTGGGATAATCTTGCACGAGCTCATATACTTGTCTTTTTTTGATAAAATTGAGTGATTGTCTATGAGGAGGAGAGAACTCATGTAATTTTATTCAACACTCAAAAAAGAAGCTACCAACATGCTTGTTAGGTAACTCTTCTCCATAATCCCATACAAGTAAAAAAGAAAAAAACCCTCCAAAAAACCCATATACATGAAAAGAAATGGAAAACAAAACTGGAGCAAAGGCAGCATCAGAGATGAGACCTAATGCAAAAAAGCCTCGTCCACACCCTATAGAGGGGGTGAATCAAACAAGTGACTAAAGAAAGTCCAATGAAGTTGTAGAAGTCCAAGCTACATATTGATACTCAGCACGTCCGGTGAATGAGGATGCCCGACCTGAACTGCCCACCTTGACAACTAGATTTGCAAAAACTCGGCATATAATGTGATCTTTAAGCATAAATATGTATATAACTTAATTATATACATACATATACATACATATATATATATATATATATATATATATATATATATATTCAAGAGGAGAAGGAGGAATATGTATAATATAAAGTAACCTAGGTGTGACAAGAGGGCTAAAGGATAATAATTCCAGGCATGAGTTAGTTACCTAATAAAGGAAATGAGTCGAGAAGATCATGTGTGTTAACCTCTAGCGGGATGACGCTTACAGCATTAATATTTCTATTGGTAAAAGCAATTCTCTCCCCTAAGACATCGATACGAGATCGTACAATTATTTATTGCTCTTAATGGTACGTAGTCCTACACTAACAGTTGAAAGAATTGGGACAACCCACAGCCGGAGTTAACTGGTAAATTTCAAAAAAAATCCTATTTAGGATTTATTGGGCCTATGAAGTCTAAATGGATTTTAGATCCAATCTGATAAAGTTTTAAATGAAATTTTATTTTATTTAACTTTTTTATAAACTTTTTGAATATTTATATCTAATCAATATGAGATGCTTATATAAAATAGAGTATATCAAATATACTCTTGTATGTAAATGTGTGTAACAGTTACAATGTTAAAATTAATTTAAAGAAGAAAACCTTTCGTTCTCTCTTTTAATTTATACAGTTAATTAAGGGAAGATTTTGTCTTATTTAGAGAGAGAAACTGTAACAACCCGTACCTTTATGGGCCTAAATTTCGATAAAAATCGAAACCTAAGTCCATCGAAGAACAGGTCGTTGGATTTAGTACTTGCAAATGAGCATGGGCATTATTAGAGATTGATAGAAATCTAAACTCACAGTGGAATCAATAATAGGATAAGAATACGTACTATGACTGCTGCCTTGGAATTAATGGTATTCCTTAAATAGCAGATTGTCACATCAGCATCGAACATGAGAGAAAAAGAAGACTTCTCCAACACAAAGCACATCCAGCTCCAATAACTCATTCTTCTAAATCTATCATGTGGGTTGTAATGAGGAGGGGGGTCTGAACAACGTTCTGATGATTGGAAAATATATAAACCGTCCATAACATAAATTTATATTGATTGGTTTTCGTTTAATAGTTATGTCTATTAAGATTAGCAATTCTAATCTAACCTTGCATTGCACAAAGGATTACTTACTTACCCCTTCCCAAGGTACAAAATACCGATGAAGCCTTATCGACCACCCAATACTTCCAAACCCATTTGCCACTTAAGACTTTTAAAAGAGAAATAGGCAGACTCTGCCATTTAAGACCTCAATCAAGGTAGACCCCATCATTTAAGTCCTATTCCTAAGGTGGTTTCCTAATAATGTTATTAATGGTCGATGGGTTCTAGCTACAAAGACCTCCAACCACTATTTTAGGCTTTCAACATTTAATGTCCAACTATTACCGCATATGTCGCCAATAAAATCGTATCCATATGAGAGACAGTACTCTAGCCACTTAATACCTTTTATTGGAAACTAGGCAGATTCTGGTCATTTAATACCTTAATTAAGGCAGACCCCATCATTTAATACTGATTTCCAAGGCGTGTTCCTCAATGGTACTATCGTTACTAGGGCCTTAGCAATATGAGAGACTATACCCAAGCCACTTAATTTCTCATTAATAAGGATTAGGTAGACCCCTGACAATTTGATGCCTATTTATAGGTAGGCCTTTGTCAATTGATACCTAACCCTAAGCCGAACTCCTCGCGGGTACTCTCTAGCTGATATTGTTTGGAAATCTCATTGGGCTACTTAATACTTCTTTTATAGAAAAGAGGCAGACCCTACAGTCACTTAATACCCTAAATCTGAAGCGAACCCTTCCCTAGATATCCAATATCACTCTTAATTGTAAATATGGAATCTCATTAGGTTACTTCTTTTGGTAGGGAGGCAGGCCCTACAGCCACTTAATACCTCAACACTGAAGTAAACCTTTTTAAAGACATCCTTATTTATTAGAATCTCACTAGGTTACTTAATACTTCCATTTAGGAGGCAGACCCTACATCCACTTAATACCTCAAACCAGAAGCGAACCCCTATGGAGATATCGCTTGTGAGAAATGCGGATTATGGATCTTAAGGCTGGAATAATACTAGAGGGGGGTGAATAGTGTTTTATGGATTTTTTTAAATCTTTTTAAATTTTATTCAATTTAAACACCAACAAATGCAATTCACAAACACAGATATAATCACAGAATCAGACACAGATACAAATACTAAATAAAAGTAGTAAAGGAAAGAACACACTAGGATTTTATACTGGTTCGAAGTTACCCTGCATCTAGTCCCATACAATCGTACGGATTTCTTATCAAAATAATCTCCCAGATTACACCCTCGGTTTCAAGGCAACGAGGTACACCCTCCTGTATTCGAGTCCAGGGCAAACTCTCTTGATTTAACCAGGCTACAAGATCACCTAATTGATTTCCGGGGCTACATTCACACCCTATTGATTTCAAGGCTCAACCGCACCTTTTACTCAATAGTTTGATTTACAAAAGATTCTATAACTCTGAATAGCACTGAGATCTTATGGAGAGAGTGGCAGAGAATCAAACAAGAGATAATCAAGTTTGATTCACTTGGTATTTCGGTAGAGTATAGTTTAGGATTCTTTAGAATAAATGTGGAAGATGAAGAGGAGAGAAAATAAATGAAATCTGGTAAAAATTCGTTTAGAACTTACTGGTATTTATAGTAGAGCAACAGCCATATCTATTCGTGAAAGGATACGACGAATAGACACTTCTTTTGAAAATTGAAATTTGAAAATAACGGACACCATGTCGACATGGGGGGTTGAGGGATGTCGACATGCTCAAGGCAAAATTGATGTTTTGATTTTCTTATTAAAATTTGTTTCTATAATTTGTCAAAACAATTTCTAAACTTTGTAAATATATTTGAATATAGTTTAAACATATAAAAGAGTTTAGAAAATAATTTTTAATATATATAATCTTAATCTATAAAGTGATTTAAAATTTGAGTATATAAATATTTTAAAGCTAAATATTTAAAACAAGAGATGGTTTAAAAACAAGGACAATTTTGAAATCAAAATATTAAAAATGATAAAAATAGTTTCGAGGCTAAAATATTTCAAACAAGAGAGATGTCTTTTTTGAAAAGAAAGTTTTGGAAACATTTTTTAAAAAACAAGAGATATATTTTTGAAAAACATTTTTATAAAATTAGTGGATATCAAAATAGGACTACTATATGTTCCACTAGATATTGTCATGGGTTCCATCCTTTTAACAGGCTCGAAGTGGATTCCATTCCACGAATAAATTTCGAATAAAGATGTAAGTGTTTTGAAGAAGTTTTAACATAATTCTAGACTAACTACATTATCTTGTACTGTTTGAAATCTTGAACTCTTGATAACTTGATTTCTTGATACTCATGAGTCTTCAATCTTGATATGTTCGATCTTTAAATTCATCAGTCTTGTATCTCTATACTGTACAGTCTTCATTCTTGGTACCTGCATGTTTATATTCTGCATATACATATATATCTAAACCATAACGTTAGTATTTATATTTTATAACAAGTCATAAGGTTGTTGTCATCAAAACCATCATCTCAAGGACTAACATCGCTCACCGCTCCTAATTCCAAACTTGGACCATTTAATACTTTCCAATTAAGAAAGCAGGCCCAATCTCTCACATCATCATGGGTCCTTGGATTAGTGATATCTCACATTTGTAGTAAGTGCACCCGACTGTTGGTAGCCTCAAAGTGAATGACAGTCTTCCATCGAGTGACTCTACTAACCTCGTATCACTAACCTACTAAGTCCAATTAACCATCTTAAATCTTTACTTATATTAAGTTAGGTAGACATTGGACTTAGCTTATTGATTCCCTGTTTATTTAAGGCAATAAGATTTACCTTAAATAATTATCTACCCATAAATTCCCGTTTTATGCTCATAAATGTCAATTTGTCCATAAAATCCTAACGGACATTTCCTAAGACATTTATATATGATTACTAATTTCAAATTAGTAACCTTTTATAGCTATTTCATTTTTATCAGTCTCATTAATCCATTTACCCTATCAAATTATTGCAACATCCATATTTATTACCATTTGTTCTTCATTTATTAGCATTGCAACCTTTTAAATTCCTTTCCCATTAGTTAATTATCCTAAATAGGAATATTACATGCAAGTGTAGTTATTAGCTAAGTTTTATTATTATAAACGCAGTAAGTTACGTACAAATATCTACTTTTATCAAATATATTCTAGTTATATATCATCACTAGAATATTCTTTTCCATGTTCAATTATTGGAACCATATCTAAAAATATTACCCACTATAATTTGCATAAATTAGCCCAAAACAAAAGATTTCAATTTAAAAGATTACATTGTTTGAAATTACAAGGAATGATCATTTCTTTTTATTACTGAAATAGACAGTGTAAACTACAATGAATTCATAATTTACACTTCTCTTTCTCTTTACATCTATTTCTTGTTAGAACAAATGCTATATTTTCTAAAAGAGAAAGAAATCAAACTAATTTGCAAATATTAAACGGATCTAAATTCCAATAATTCCAAACATAGAAAAGTTTACATCCAACAAGATTAGGGTAATAATCCAAATTTATAACATTATTATACAACCTATTTTAGATCTAAAATAAATTTCATCCAAATCAATATTCTAAATTCATACTTTTGGAACTAATTTCCAGATCAGGTTGTAAACAATTCTAAATCAATTCATAAATAGGAATATGTATGCGATATTTATTATATTCAGATTATTCAATTTGTTGCCTACAACTTATATACAATTATCCAGCTAGACATAAAAATCAAAGAAACACTAACGGGATAATATTCATATTATAACAATCTATAAAATTTCCTGCTCACCTTTCAAAAATGATCCAAATCTCTAGATTTGAAGTAGAACCTTTGATTCGTCTCCAAATTCATTTTAATCCAAGAAATATGTATAAAATGGTATATACATACATTAGAATTATAGATCTGAGAAGAGATTTGGGATTGGGAGAGAAATTAAATACAACATATAAATTACCTGAAATACACGTATAGTTGATTCTCTTCTCTTCTTCTTTTTATTATATTTCCATTCTTCTCCAATTTGTATGAATATAAATACAAATATCTTATTTTTATAATTTAGAAAGAAAGTGGTGGTTGAGCTTCACTACTACCACTAGAAAAGTATGAGAAGAGAAGGGAAGGTTAGGCCTAAATTCATAGGTGCTAGAATCAACCAGAACTGTTAGATCAAAATATATTAAATCCGAGTTGTACATGGCCTAGGTTTACTGGAGCCGCCGCACATGAAATGGTCGACCGCCCCCTCCTAATAATCGACCGTCCCTGGTCGACCGATCCAATATGCGGGTCGACCTGTGGACCCAAGATAATTAATTAAAAACATTATTTTTCTTATTTATTTATTTTCGTTTCAAATTCGTTTTTCGTCCGTAACTTCTTCGTTTGGACTTCGATCGCAAAAATCCAAATGTAAAAGTTGCTCAGAATTTTGCCATGAATGCAATGGTGTAAGTTTCGTGATCAAATTTCATCTTTTGCACAAATTCCATTTTTGGAGCCTAATTAATTAACTAACTAACTAATTAAATAACAAATGCCAAATTACAGGGTGTTACAAAAACATCTCTCTCTCTCTTTGATTAAATTGATTGACTTATTAAATAACATTTATGATTCAAATTAAACTAGGCATAGTTTGTGAGTACATCCAAATATACTCTAGTGCAAAATGTATAAGTGCAACATGACAAAAGGTGTACATAGTTAATATATACGTATATATAAGTTTGGATTTGCATGTATAACGTGTACATTGCCTATTTATATATGCAACGGTTGTCATGAAAATAATTTAAACTTATATTGAAATGTTTATATATACATATATCAAAATTAACTTATGTATTAAATGAAATAAATAATTTAATGTTTGAACATATTTGAAAAAAATAATTCTAAATATATAGGCAGTGGTGCATCTAAGTGGCATTTAAAGAAAAAGTAAAAGGAATTTAAACAGCAATTAAGTAAATGTAAATATGGAATCTTTTAGCCCTCTTTTATTCTTTCGTTAACTTGTTTTCGAAACATTTTAAACTTATATGTGTGTGTGTATAAATTAATATACATATTAAACGAAAATAAACCATTTGAACAGATTTGACTAAGTCAATAAAATAGAATCAAATTTAAAATCCAAAACATCAAATATTACCAAGTAAATAATTATAAGTACCAAATTGGAAATAATAAAGTAGTTAAAAATATTTAAATTATGTAAATACACACACATGTGTATGTGTGTGTGTGTGTAATTCTGTAACATAAAAGGTGGCCTAAACAATGTCATCATTATTTTGAAAGCACATATTATTAAAAAAAACATTGTGTGTAAAATATACATATAATTATTAATGTTAACAACATTTAAAGTGTGTGTATTAAACAATTAGGCCCAAATTTTTTTCCTAGATTCAAAACTCCAACAATGGTATTTACCAAACATAAAAAATTCAAATGTATATACACATACACATATGTAGATTCAAACGGTTATAGTTGGCAACATTTACACATATAAAATCATCATAAAATATGAGAGATATAATCTACACTAAAAGATGTGATGTATAATTAAAATTAAGGTTAAATAATTACCGTAAGAAGTAGCCTAAGAAACATACCTTGAATGAAGATTTCTCCTTAGATCTCCAAGATCCACATCTGATCCTTACAAGAGATAAATGAACCGCTTATGTTTCATTATTGTTTTTATGTCTGCATTTGGTTTGGAGTTGAAAAGTTTTGGAAATTTTTTTCTTTCCATGGAAGGTTTAAGGGAGATAAAAGAAAAATATGAATGAGGAAGAATAAATTGTCTGTAGAAAAAAGAGTTAGTGATTTTTTTTAATTGAAAAAATGAAACCTTTCTATTCTTTAATTAAAACTTCCCTAATTAATTCCCTTGATTATCTCTCTCCACTCCTCTCACTTCACATGATATGGCTAAAATTACATGCCGTGAAATAACATATAATTTCTATAAATCACTTTATGCAATTATTTTTTATTTACATCCATTTAAAATTAAATCGATAGCGTATATCAATACGTGCGAATATAACTTTTGTAAATGCATTTAAGTAATTACAAACAACTCCCAAACATCAACTAAATTAAATAATAATTAATATTTCTTATATATTAATTTATTTAGTTAATTTAGAACATTTTATAATCTAATTAAACATGTGATTTCTTAAAGAATTCATCATTATGGTTATGCGATTCAAAGGTGTAAATACAATCAACGATTAATATCAAACAATTCGAATATTTTGGCTAAATTTATTGCTTACATACCTTTTAGTAAAATCGAATTTTACTTATTATAAGCGATACCTGGTATGAAAATTATACACCAATTCTTTTTATCAAAATTATATCACATTAGGATTTATGGAACTAGTAATGGTCAAAATTGCAATATCGTCTACATTCAACTTTATAGTCCAAACACAAAAGTCCTTGGTACAATAATAACAATCATTATTAACTGAATTGCCCTGACTAGAGACTTTGACTTTGAGTTGACTTCAGTTAACTGTGATACTAACCTTAGGAGACGAATCGTATTTTGAATAGTATTTCACTTCCAATGCTTCCACTCGACACAACTATAGTCGTTCAATGGACATCGTGCCGCAATTTAACTATAATTAAAGCGGTGCTTCCATATTGAAGATTAACAGTATTTTCAAGTCAAGAGAACTATGTAATTTTATCATATTGATATTTTTAGTTTGACCTTAGTTATATTAACCAACAAAAACTATCGAGTGAGTCATTCCATAATTATCTAATAACTATTAGTACGTAACCCCTTGATGTTCTCAACAGCCATGAGTAATACACTACCCAACATTTAAAGAGTGTTACATACTATATTCTCAATGGATGCATCAATGTTTAATCTCGATACATCTTGATTCTTGATTAGGAATATTTAAAATTACGGGCTTATCATATTGTGATATAATACTCATGGTTACAACTATTTGTAACTATTGTCACAAACACATCATTATGGATTTTGTGACATATATACATAAATTAACCAATTAATTATTTATAACATTCTATAAGAAGTATATAAAAGAAAGGAAAATACCTTTTATTTCAAATAAGATTGATTATCGAGTTAGATTTATGTAAAAAATTACATAATTACCCCTATAACATATCCCTAACTCTATCGACAGTTGTTTTTCAACCGAAGTTTTTCTTACAAATGTAAAACGATCGTTTTACATGTAAAAAATGATGATGTCGATCCTACAAACACCATTTTCCATCATTTGTAAGTCAAAATGATTCTGTCAAATCTATGCAAACATGACAAACAAGTCTGCTGCTAGCAATCCATCCAAAAGCGTCCCATAGGCAGAATTATTATTTATTATCCACAACAAAGAAGAAAATATTCTAAAGAAACATTGTACATAAAGCACCCTCTGTTCATAGATATATAGTAAATTCCCCGCAAAATCTCCATTATAGCGCATAACACTCTTCGGCCGCTACGCTATTTCAATTTAGCGCTATTAAACTGTAGTTTAGCTTTAAGCCATGCTATTTCTTGCTACACTCACTGTGACGACCCACTTTTTAGGACGATTCAAGTCGATAATAAACCACACATATTCAACTCAAACCGTTCAAAAAGACAGGTTATCAAATGGTTTTATTCTAAAGTAATAAGCTATAGAAGAAAAAAATACAGAATCTCACAATGGAATGATAAAATATAATAAATACATAAACAGTTCATGAAGCTTTTACAATATACATTTAATTTCATTATACAATAACATCAGAGTTATACTTTTAACAGAAATAACAAATATTGCAGCTGAATAATACTAGTAAATACGGTCTTCTACACCATCTTCATCTTTAAGAACGAACGTCTTCGAAACACTGAAATACTCAAGCTGACTCAAGCGTAATGAAATAGACAAAACACTCGAGTCAGAACTAAAAATCTTCATGTAAGTTAAATCAAAATTAGGTGAAATATAGTTGTAAATTTACTTCGAATTTCACATAAAGGTTTCGCAGTTTATACTTCATTTTAAGGTTTCAGTAAATTTATCAACTTCAAATTTATTTAATAATTTTCATATATTTTCAACGGCTAACTTCAAAGTCTACAAATTTCCAAATTATGAAATCATCGAAATAAATACAAGTTTCTTTTATCAATTATTGTTCAAATACTTACCGCCGTTTCAGGAGATTTCATGTTACTTTATATATTTCAAAAATCTCGATTAATTCCAGCTTTTAAAGTATAAAGTACCAAAATCATTAATTGGTCGAATTTTCAAATCATAGATTACTTTATAAAAATATTTCCTTTACCATAAAAAGTTATAGAAAATTTCACAAAAACCATTTATTACCCTTTTTAGAAATATATATATTATTAGAAAAATTAGAATTTAAAAGTTTTATAAATGAATTTCAAATTTATTCGCTAAAATCTGATTTAACTCAATTTATCAAATTTAATTTCTTTATAAAATATAAATTTCTAAAGGTTAAAAGTTCAATTTTAAAACTTTTCAGAGTTTAAAAACCTAATTTATGAAAATCTTCAAATTTCGCCGAATGGCGATAGAATCACAACAATCACATTTCTGCTAAAGCAGTCAACAATGCATCCAATAATTCACATATCAAATAGGATGTCTAAGGGACCATATCAAAATTCAATTTCCAGGTGAGCAACATATCAATGGTGATAATAACAGTGGTGATAAAATGAAAATATCAAAATCACTATACAACATACAGCTAATCAAAATATCATCGATCACAATATCAATCAACATCCAAATCAACCAATTCAACCATCTCACAAATATCAATAGTTATCAAGGGTCGAGGTATTTACTAGCGGTGATATTTAATTTCAGTGTCAAATTAAATATCACATTTTACAGTCAAATTAACTATCAAATTTAAATATCGATTTAAATCCAATCAATTCAAATTCAATCAATTCAATTTCAATTAATACAATTTCAATCAATTCAACTCCAACAGCAATTAATATAATTTTATCGCTTCGTGGATTGGTTTAGCTTGCAGTAGAAAATTTAGGACTTTGTGAGAATCACTCACCTTATTGTAGTGTTTTCCAAGCCAAACGTCATGCACAAAAGAATAAAAAGCTAAGCATGACAAAGACAGCTAACATGGACACACAAACAAAGCAAGATGCTTTGGAATGAATGGCTGCGAAGTTTGATTAACAAACTGACTTCGGTTCCTGTAGCATCGGATACGGGAGTTGCAGGGCAGTAGTTATTTTCAAATTTAGGTGGAGCATAAGGCAGTCGGGGAGATGATACGGAGGACGGTGTTAGGCGGAGCAAATCTGGCAGCTTTGGCAGTTGGTCGCAGGTTGATGGTTTCGATGAAAAGAAGGCGATCGACTGTTGCACTTCGGAGACGTGTAACGTTGGTTTAGTGGTGAATTGATGGAGGGTTGGTCAGGCGGAGGACTACACGACACAGGGCTGGAGCTCGGCAAGATGGCAAGAGCAGCCTGTAGGTGAAGAACTTCTAGTCGATGGATGAATGCAGGCAGGTAGAGGCTGCGCACTTAGGTGATAGGAAGGACAAGGCTGGGCGAAGTGTGGTAGTGGCGACAGTTCTGGTGGGTTTCAGGCAGCTGGTCGAATGGGTTTTAAGCAGAGAAGTGAGCAGTTTCGTGTAGCATCAGGCACAAGGAGGTGGAGGATGGTGATGGTTTCGGGCGGCTGCATGAATGGATGGAGGTGGAAAATGGGGAAGCGGCCGTAGCCGAGGTGGATCTTGGCGAATAGGGAAGTTCGGGTGGAGGCTGACAAACGGCATAGTGATAGAGGATTGGAGCTAAGCGGTGGATTAGAGGACAAGTGGTAATGGAGGGAGCTGGAGGTAGATCGATGACGGAAGAGGATTTTAAATTATTATTATTTTTTTCCTTTTCGAATGGCGGAGTTTGTGCTGAGATTAGAAGATAAATGAGGAGAGAGAACAACAACGATATATATATATATATATATATGAATGCACAGTGTTTTATTTTTATATATTATTACTAAAATTTATTGCTTCTGAAATTTTATGTGAGGAAAGTCGGCCTGGTAGAGATATTTGCACGACAAATCAGAGTGGCGGGGATATTGTCGGATGGAGTGATGTGGCCAACAGGGTACCGATATGCATTAAAATTTTACCACTTAACATTGGACACCAGACGTCAAAACACAGATGTAAATATATCACGATGATCAGCGCGACGAGACAAACCAAATGATGCAATAAAATCTGTGCTATGACAGTCGTGTCAAAAATCCATTGTCGTCGCCAATTACACTGATTCGAAACGTACGGCAAACGACAAATCGCGATAAACGGCGCTAGAAAGATCAGAATTGGATGAAACGAACTTTGATGTTTTAAGCAGAAAATTTTCTAGATCATTTCTATGTAAAAATATTCATATTTCGAAAAATAATATTTTCATTAAAGCATTAAACGGTTTTAATTAAAAATTTAAAACCAAGTAGATTTTAAAAATACTCAAACCAAATTCATTCCGAAATAAACTTATTAAAACACGTTTTACTTGTACAACTTTGATTTATTACAAATTTAAGTTTAAATGGAAGAATCATTTCTATATTGTTTATTATTGCTATTTAACGGGTGTACAAATTTTAAGTAAAATTCAATTACCTTTTTTTATAAAATTATACTTATTTCAAATTGAAAACATTCATTTTAATTAATTCAAAACATTCTTTCAATTATTTATTTAAAATCAGGAATTGTTATTTCAACTAATAAATCATAATATTTTTATTTCTAACCGTTTTTAGTCAACAATTATATTAAATTTGATATTTTTAAATGGTTAAAAATACGGATCGTTACACCCACTAAATCAAGGCTTTTAAGCATTTGCTTTTGCACCATTAACATATAAAGGTTGATTTGACTAGTTCTTTTTAAACCAAATTAATAAAGTTAAGGTAAAGACCTAATTTTAAGGCATAAGTGCTCAATATAAGTAAGAAAATTAATGTAGTCACCAAATCTAGTCTGCATAAATTATGATATCCTTCGATTTTGTTATATAAGATTAAAAAATATTTCTTTTTCCTACATAAATGATATGAGCATAAGAATAAATTAACTTTAAATAGTTGGTTTTATATTTAATGAAGCTTTTGCACCTTGGCTATTTTCCGGTATATCCCCGTTTTATCTCCACTATAACTTTTTGCATCTCCACTGTTATTGAACAGCTAAGCGCTTTAACCGTATAGGTTCATAGTTTTTTCAAATCATCAACCAAAGGCCACAAGTACAAATCTATCCTATTTTTGAGATTTTAGGTCTGGGAATGGCTACTGTCAAAAACATAAAAGATTCTTTATATACATCCATGAAGAAAAAATGTAAGGTATTAGAATAACTGGCCACATCGAATAAGGTTTGCCGAATGAAGCAAATTATAAAGCCCGTATTTTTTTATAGCACATCATCCTAGAAATTTAATTAATTAATAATTAAATAAATAACGTGGAAAAGTAAATAAAGTGTATTTAATTGCTATATTTAATGAAATTTGAATTTTGAAACTTTAAATGGAGTAATGGCTTATAAAGAAAGAAATGAAGAGATTTAAATAAATTAGAGATCAATAAGGAAATAGAGATAAATGGAGTAATTGTATAAAATAATGTTTTGGAATAGAAAATTTTCTATGAATATTTTCTACAATCATTTCCGATAAATATTTGACTAACCAATAGAAAATTTATAAAAGATATTAGTTTGGTAAAAGGCAATTACTTTTAAAGGAAAAATATTTACAAAAATGCCATCGAGAGATATGATAAGTATCCTGACATTCAGTAGATTTGTGTTACCAACAAATTTTCCATGACCAAGGAATTCACTCAAATCGGAGGAACTGGACTACGAAATGAAGAAGGAATTGATCAAGAAGTTTGAAAGAGAGAAATATGAGTCGCTAAAAGAAAAGTACAAGTTTGGAAGAAGCCTGATAGATATGTACCGATCGATCAAAAATTGGATTTTGGTTGAAGTTTGGAACAAGCTTGATGAAAGTTAAAATGATTTCTTATCAAAAATTATCCAATAATCTTGGTTTATGTTAGTATAAATCTAAACTTCATTAATTTGTGATATTACTTCTCTGGTTGCATGATGTAGTTTTGGATGTAATATGTCATGCCACATAATAGTATTAACATGTAGTTGTACTTCTAATGCATCGTGAACTCTATGCTGACTCGACAAATCCACTAAGGAAGTGTGTTTGATCCATTGATCAAACCACGATGATGTATCTTCCACATTCACCAAACATTTATTTAGAAGTTGTGATGCTGATATCTCTGCTTTAATATATGTTTCATTGTACTAGAAAAATTATTGACAATTGCAGCGGCTCGAAATTTTTTATTGTTTAAATACTTACAGTTCTTCCATTTTGACCATAAGTCATTCTTAGTAAGCAATGTCCATATCAATTTTAACACTACTGTTTTCTGTGACCAGATAGTAGCCATAAACCAATTTCACCTTCTCTTTTGGGTCTACATAAATTTTCCCATGAAATTTTGTGTCTTTTTACTCCCAGATGAAATCAAAACACATTTATTTAATTTTATTCAACATTGAACTAGGCACATGACAATTAATGATCTAATAGAGAACTACTAGTGTGATTGTACTTTGAATTGATTCTGGCCTCCTTTCTGCTTATAGTATAGCACTATCCCATCCCTTCAGTTTATGTGAAATCATTCCTATAAATGAATTACATTGAGATGCATGTAAATAATCAGATGATAAAGGTACCCCCAAATATTTGACTGGTAGGTTAGCAGTAGGCATATGTAGAATTTGTCCAATGTCTTCTTTTTTTTGACACTAAATTACTCAAGAATACCTTTGATTTCAACTGATTAATATGCAAACCCACTGTTTGTTCCATTAAAGGGAAAATAGATTATACCGCATTAGCATTTGAGGTTGTGGCTGCTAAAAAGGTCTGAATATCATCAACATATGATAAGTGTGGTATTTTTTGATAATAAGAGTGATAGTTTATTTTAAGTAGTGCACTCATTTTGGTGTCTCGAAGGATCGAACCTAAGATCACTATAACACAAACTAGAGATTTTACCACTTGAGTTAATAATCCTTGACCATAATAAGTGTGATATTATAGGTTGAAATTTAGTCATTGGCTCCGAAAATCCACATGAAATGTAATCGCCTATAGTAAGAGAGAAAAATTCCATTGTAGTACAAAATAAATAGGGTGATAAAGGGTCTCCTTGTCCCCAGCCCTTATTTGAAGTAATAAATCCCTCTGATATTCCATCAATAAGTATTTAAAAGCTTATGGTGTTGATGCATTCATATAGATATTTATAAAAGATGGTAGAAAACCATTAAATGCATCATGTAAAAAATATAGTCCTTGTTCACCATATCATATGACTTTTGTAAATCAATCTTTATGCACGTCTTATGTTTTCCTTTCTTCTTGAAATATCTAATTAGCTCATGCGCTAAAAGAATATGCTCCCCAATATTTCTACCTGGAATAAATGATGATTGGTTTTCTGCTATAAGAAATGGCAGAAAATCATTCATCCTGTTGCGTAAGATTTTAGTTATTATCTTATAAATAACATTTGCATAAAAAATTAGTCTATAATCAACAATAGTCTAAGCTTATCTATTTTTGGGTATAAGAGTAATCTAATCCTTTGGTCAATTTCCCTGTTTGTAGTATTTCGTCAACAGTTTGATATAGGTTCTGCTTTATTAAATCCCAATATAATTTAAAAAAAATTTGCAGGGAAACCATCTGAGCCTAGGCTTTTAGCATCATCAATAGAATAAACTACTTCTATAATCTCATTAAGTGTGACTTTGGCAAATAAGTTACTTTTTCCATGCTGATTTATTTGCATTCTTAATTGGATAGATGGAAAGTGAGTAGATATGTCTTCATTGAACAAAGCATTATAGTAGTTAATGGTCTGATTTGATAGGGTTAGGGGTATGCCCAAGGGGAAATTCTACAATTTATTGTAAATTAATTAACTTTGTAATCAATTATCATTCGCAATAAAGGTGTTTCTTATTTTTGTTGTATATTTGTTATAATGTGTTATAAATAATTAAATGTTTAATTATAATATATTTAACAGAAAAACCATAAATAGTGTGTTTGTGATAGTAATTACAAATAGTTGTAATCATGAGTATTGTATCACAATGTTATAAAACACATCATTTTAAATGTTCCTAGTGGAGATGCATCGAGATTAGATACCAATGTATCCGTTGAGACTATAGTGCATAAGGCTCCCTAATGTTGGGCAGTGGATTACTCATGACTGCTAGGGGGCACCTAGGGGTTAGGTATTAATTGTTATTAAATAACTATGGAACAACTTATTCGATAGTTTTCTGTTAGTTAATATAACTAAGGTAAAACAGAAAATATCGATGCGATCGATTTACACGGTTCTCTCGACTTGAGAATATGAGAATAGTGTGTTCAATATGAAAGCTCCGCTTTGATTATAGTCAAATAATGGCACAGCGTCCATCAATTGACTATAATTGGGTTGACAAGAAGTATTGGAAGTGAAGCACAATTCAAGAGAGGATTCGTCTCCTCGGTTATATGGGGTTAGTATCATGGTCAACTATTTTCAACCTAGAGTCACAATCTCTAGCAAGAGTAGTTTGGTTAATAATGATTGTTATTATTGAAACAAGGAATTTGTGTTTGGACTATAGAGTTGAATATGGACGATGTTGAAATTTTGACCATTACCAAATTCAATAAGTCCAAAGTGATATAGTTTTGATGAGGAAAATTGGTGTAAATAAATATCACAACCAGGTAACGTTTTATAAAATAGAATTGGATTTTACTGAAACTTAGTAAGTGATGAATTTGGCTAAAATGCCATATCACCTGCTAAGTGACGTGTGAACGTCAACATTCGAATAGTTCGATGTTAATCGCTAACCAAATTTACACCCAACGAGTCACACAGCCGAAATGATGAATTCTCGTTAGACCAAATTATGTAATTAGTTTATAATCATTATAAATTAATTAAATTAATTAATATTTATGAAATATTAATTATAAAATTTCAATATGATTTGAGTAATATAAATATTATTGTATATATTTTAATAGTTATAAATATATCTATCGATATGAGATATCGATAAGGAATTAAATTGGATTTAATTAACATTATTTGTTTGGGCTTAAAATGGGCTATTAGCCCATAATATTAGAGGGAAATTTCGACTGCAATTACATGGATAGGGGCGTAAAAAATAGGGCAAGTAGGGGTTTGAAATGGACGGTGGAAATTGGGTGAGAAAATGTAAGAGACATGAACCTCTTTCCTCTCTCATTCAACCATTATAAAAGCATCTCTAACCCTAACTTCAATGAGACTTTTGTTACACCAAAAATCAACCTTTCGACTAAGTCGAAAGGACTTTCAATGAAGACAAAGGAAAAGAAGCACAGTCTAATCCTTTCGAAGGAGTCGAAGGGATGCAGTCATCAGAGTTTAATAGTCCCAAACCTTTCAAAGGAGTCGAATGGTTCCATCTTTCAGTATCCAAGGAGTTCTTACCTTTCGAAGAAGATGATGAAGGCAAGGCAAGTGTGAGCAACTCCATAATGACCTTTTCGAAAGCATAGCAAGCCTTTTGAACCGGTTGAAACACATCGGGATACCTTTCGACAATGTCGAAAGGTTTTATGAAGAAAGCAACACTCATAAATCAACAAAGAATGGAGGACAACCTTTCGACAACAATGAAGGGAAGCATAGCTCTCAACAACAATCAAGTGAAGAGAAACCTTCCGACAAAGTCGAAGGTTTCACAACAATCAAGTGAAGAGCAACCTTCCGACAAGGTCGAAGTGTTCATAATAGTATAAAGAAGACAAACCTTTCGACATTGTCGAAAGGTATCCCGATGTGTTTCAACCGGTTCAAAAGGCTTGCTATGCTTTCGAAAAGGTCATTATGGAGTTGCTCACACTTGCCTTGCCTTCATCATCTTCTTCGAAAGGTAAGAACTCCTTGGATACTGAAAGATGGAACCATTCGACTCCTTTGAAAGGTTTGGGACTATTAAACTCTGATGACTGCATCCCTTCGACTCCTTCGACAACAATGAAGGGAAGCATAGCTCTCAACAACAATCAAGTGAAGAGAAACCTTCCGACAAAGTCGAAGGGTTCACAACAATCAAGTGAAGAGAAACCTTCCGAGAAAGTTGAAGGGTTCACAACAATCAAGTGAAGAGCAACCTTCCGACAAGGTCGAAGCGTTCATAATAGTATAAAGAAGACAAACCCTTCGACAAAGTCGAAAGGTTCATGAAGGCATAAAGGAAAGCAGACCTTTCGACAATGTCGAAAGGTCCATAATAACAGATAAAAGGAAAACCTTTCGACAAAGTCGAAAGGTTCATAGCTGCATATGAAAGGGAGACCTTCCGACCCAGTCGAGAGCATAGAGTCGAAAGGGGGGCCGCCTGCATCTATAAATAGGACCCAAGGGGTCATGTTTTGGGGATCCGGTTTCTCTTATTCTAATCTTGTAACTTCTTAATAAAAGCATAGTAACCCTAATTGGGTGTTGATTTGAGGAATTTAATAAAATAAAGCTTTTTCTTGGAAAAAGAGGGAGGTCCTAAGCTTTGTTGATTACTTTACTGTTTACTTAAATCTTTGCTGGATTAACTCCTATTTTCAAGTTCAACCTCATCGAAAGGTTCTTGTCGACAAGGTCGACAACACTCCTGTACAAACAACTACTGCAACCCTTCAAAGCCTACAACTCTATAATCTGTACCCTTCGACAAGGTCGACAACTTAATTAGTTCAACGTTCACTAAAACCTTTCGAAATCATTGACCCTATGGTTCAAACCTTTCGACTAGGTTGGTAGTTCTTTATACTTTAACAACACATGTACCTTCCGAAGCTATATTCCAAGTGGACTGACCTTTCGACAAGGTCAAAGTCTGTTCTTTAAATATAAATATCTGGACTTATAAGGCTTAATCCAAAGGAGACCGTTCCCCATACCTTTCGACAAGGATGAAATCTACTTCATATAAGTGATCTAACCTATCGACAAGGTTAGAAGCTACTACATATCCACTATAAGTAAATCATACTCAGCTTGAACCCAAGGAAGGCCATTACCTTAACCTTTCGACAAGACTACGGACAACCTTTAAAGGAATAACTCGGAGAATTTCAACCAAACCAAAAGGAAAACTTTTGCAAGACACCTCATACAAGTTCAACTAAGATGAAAGGTTACCTAATTCAAAGACTAAACCTTTCGACGACGTCGAAAGGTCTGACCCAAGAATCCACAACAAGTGAAGCTAAATTAAAAGGCAATTCTTAAGGGTATCACGCCCTTCATTCAAACAAGTCTATCCACTCTTCTTGGGATAACTTTGTGATGTTGACAAGAAATCTTGTTAACATTTTTGGCGCTAGAAGGAGGACTCGAACCTCTGACTTGGTTAACCTCTTAACACTACTATTCTCTAACTCCCTTGGATCAATCCTACATCAAGTTTATCCACTTTGGTTTGATCATGGCCAGAAGATTTAAAAGATCTGAACAAGGGTCTTCTGAACCACACTTGACAAGATTCTACCAAGTAGATATTAAAAGCTCCAATCAAGATGAAGAGCAAAGACTAAGGCTTGAAAACTTAAGGATTATAAACAAAAAGAAAGCAGAATCTTATGACCCTGAGAAAAGGAGTCTAAATCCTTTTCATGTAGGCCCTGCCCCAATCTTTGCACTTGAAAATAGAACAAATGGAAGTGACAATATCTTTAGTCAAATGAGAAGAACAATCCAACATTATTCCAAGGGCACAATCTTTGAGAAAGAGATAATGAATGATTACAATGCCTTTCCATGCAATTAGCAACCAACTGTAACAAGAGCGCTTCCAACCCAAGAGGTTCAAAGGGCAGTGAAAAGAAAAATGGTTAAAGAGCATGAAATGATAAGGCCGAAAAATAAAAATATCAAAGTGCCATCCTCAAGAGTCAAGTTTCAAGTCTAGACTTCCAAAAGAGTGCAACTTAACAACATCAATGGAAAATGTCTACTTACTTACAAAGGATGAACTGAAATAATGGCCATCAAAAAAGAAAAAGCTAAAACATGAAAGAAACTTGGGAGGATCCTTCTGCCACAATCATATGATGAATGGTCTGAAACCAACCATTGTAAAGCTCTGGAGGGGATGATCATCAATTTCTTTAGACAAGGAAAGATCAGTGAATTTGTAAAAAGAACTTGAGAAAGATTAACAAAGATAAACTTTCTATAAAGAGAAAGTCTACATGGTTGGGAGTGAAATGCTCCTCAAATTTGAATACTACCTAAGATGGTAGAAAAGCATTTGTCTGCGCCGAGATGGCCGGGCAGAGCGCCTTCTGGAGGCAGTACGGAGTAAGCCTCTATCTGCGCCTAAGATGGCCAGGGTAGAGCACCGAACAAGCCCTTATCCATGCCACGCTATGGCCAGGTTAAGGCACCTCCTGGAGGGAGGACGGAGTAAGCCTTTATCTGCGCCTAAGATGGCCAAGGTAGAGCACTAAACAAGCCCTTGTCCGCGCCGCAAAAGGGCCAGGGTAGGGCACCTCCTGGAGGGAGGTCGGGTAAGTCCTTGGTTCCCGCCTCTAAGATGAGCTAACCAAGAGCACCGAACAATGGACTAAGATGTTCAGGCCCAAGAAGAGGCCCATCAAACAATGGACTATGATGTCCAAGCCCAAGTGAGGCTCATTCAATAATGGACTAAGATGTCCAAGCCCAAGAAGAGGCTCAATCAATAATGGACTAAGATGTCCAGGCCCGAGAGGAGGCACAATCAACTAAAGTCTAAGATGTCCTAGCTTAGATAAAGGTGGCATATCTAATTATGGACTAAGACGTCCAAGCTCAAAAGGCAGCCAATCAAATTATTTCTATATGAAACCTGAAGGGTTCTTATATGTCGGAAAGGACAAAGGCAAAGGAGTGAGCGAATCTCCATTGATTATTACCCGAATCTGGGTTTCGGGACTTTCTTGACGTCACCTACTAATGCCTGAATCTGGGCTTCGAGATTCTCATATATGAATTTCAAAATCTAATACCCAAATCTGAGTTTTGGGTCTCTATTAACTACCGATTATCTTGATGTACCTGAATCTGGGTTTCAGGATTTTTATTTCTAAACATCAGCTATCAATACCTAGATTAGAGTTTTGAGTCTTTCATATGAAGATTTCTTCATCTAACACTCGAATCTAGGTTTCGAGTCATTATCGATCACTAACTTCTTATACCTGAATTTGGGTATTAAGACTATTATTTATTTAAATCCTAATATAGGTACAAGATCCTCGGATTTCTATTCATCTCAAATGCCCGAATCTGGGCCAAAGAATATTATCAAAAAGATCACTATTAAGAGCCTCCAAATGGGAACTGTGGGCTTCAAACATTTTAAATCCCATTAATGTTAAAGAATGGGTGAGAGAGTTACTACTTCAAAACTTCAGACATAGACTCCTGAATCAGGTTCTTTATTGAATAAAAGTTATATTCTAATATTCGTGACCTAATGATAAGGCAGAATCTACTACCTACAAGTTTTGAGCATTTCAAACAGGTGGAAGGAGATAAGTCCTTAATCATTTCTCATCAGGGTTAAAGATGAGATCTAAACATTTTAAATAAATCACTTTTCATACAATTGGCAAGATGATTGCTAATTTAGGAAAATGATATACAAAGACAAATATGTCAATTTCAAGCAAACAATTAAAGATACTGTTTGCTACATGTTTCTCAATAAAATTAGAATGACAAGGAGTAACAAAAGATCCAGCAAGCACAAAAGTCGCTGAATGAGCAACTCAAAGGCATATCAAAGGTTACATTACAGAAAAGGATCACAAAAATCAGGTGATATTTGCAAAATTTCTATAATTTACATAAGTTATGAAGTCATTTACAAACGACAAAATTATGTACAAGAAAGATTTACATGACTCAAATACATAAATAAATTACAAATCTTGAGCTGCTTTATTAAGAGTATCCACCACTGAAGGGTTTACGACATGATTGATTGCTGCGCGGAGAACTTCCTTAAGCTTCTTTTCTTTCTTTCTTGTACTGCTCTCATCATCAATAGCATCAATGTTGGTTTTTAGGGTGTGATTAAAGGCCCTGTTTGCAGCCCTAGGGGTTTTGTTTTCCCTTTTTAACTCTGCAACCCACTTTTTGAGAAAGTAATTATCATGCTCTAGCTTCTGATTTTTAGCAGGATAAACATTGATAGTCTGAGAATACTTTATCTTCTGCTGCTCATCAAAATATTTGGCGATTTTGAATTTTACCCTCTGACACCAGTTCCCCACTATATTATCGTTTAAGCCTGGGGGAGGGTTTAGTATAGTGGGAAATTTTTGAGCAGCAAGAAGTTTTGACCTAGTAGGCTTGGCAGTTGAAGGAGTTGCTTGTAAGGCCGGAAGCTCAATCTTTGGGGTCTTGTCTCCCAGGATGAATTCTAAAGAGGCACATTGAGCCTAACTATCTTTCAATTTGAACTCTAAATCACTTATGTGATGAATGAGTTCTGACATCTTTTCATCAAAGTCGATTGTGGTATTCGACTTCACTTGTCGTTTGAGCATAGTAATCACTTCATCTTTTTACTTAATTTCAGCTTCAAGATAGTCAATGTGATCCTTATGATTACTGGCGATGGTTTTTTGGATAAAATATCCTTTGTGCCAATTTACGCTGCAACATTGCCACCAAAACGTTCTAATAATACTTCATCCTAAACCACAATTGCTCCACTCTCTAATAATAATCTCTTTCTAATTGCATCAACTTGGGATATTAAGTTTTGAGCGAGAGAGGTTGTAGATGGTTGTGGCTCCTATTTAAATAAAAAGAAATGAGAGAAAATCAAAATTAGGATAAAAGATATCTTTATTATTGTAGTAATGGATTACAACTCAAATAAACACAAAAGTTAAACGGTATAACAAACACTTTCATCACATCTAAAGTTGAGAGACCACATTCCTAACTTTATCTAAAGTATTAGCTGAAAGCATGATGGTTGAGTCAAAAGGTATAGTGACTCCTTCAGGAGTTATAACCAGCGAACATTTACTATAATCCCATTTTCCGACCGGTGGACTATCGTGACTACAAATTAACTTAGAATGGAATGTTCTAATTTCTTTTAAGAATGATTCCTTTTCTTCATTGAGGAAGTCAAAGCAGAGACGAGGGTATTCCAAATATAATTTTTGTAAATCCCGAAGAAAGCAGTATCTTGCTAACTTCAAAGTCTTTAAAATTGGTGCATTTTTAGAGTAAAATCTCCTCAAGTTAACATATTGAATTAGGTGATCTCTTGCGACAACATGACCTAAAGAACCGACATTCTGAAATAACATAGTAAAAAGAAGCTAAGTATAGAAAGCTTAACAAAAACATGTATTCATAAATCGATTACTTGTTACACATTTACAATTATTCATCTGGTTTCATACAAAATAGACTTAGAGAAAAACTCAGAAACAAAGTTATCCTTATAATACTTAAGCTTTTCAGGGTGGAGATCTTGAGGAATCGATCTGACCTGCGGTAAATTCCAGCAGGCTCCAGGATGCGGGTCAGATCCGAATTCATCTAAGTATCTTTTATGAAAACGTCTAAGGAGACCCCCACTGAATTTGCCTAAGTAAGAAAAATCTATGATAGAGTATCTACAATATGCTTTATACAAAAAATTAACTGAAATATCTCTCTCTTCAATCATCATCCAGAATAGAGTTATTAATTCTCTATTTTCCTTTAAAAGAGCGTCGTACCGAAGACGTGCTTTCTTTATTAAAGGAGCCGCCCTCTAATATTTAAAAGATGCTAAAACAGAGGTACTCCTGTCCAGACTGTGATATTTCTTGCTCCTTTATTAATTTGTCTAACACCCTATATAACTTGTTAATTTCCACCTGTTTGCTCTCAAGTTTTGTTCTATAGGGAAAATTTGACTTCTTCTTTATCTAAGACAAATAATTTACCACTAATTATTATCTACGAAGTGTAAGACATTTAAACAGATCGGCCCATACCTATGAAACTGGAATGGATGCCTGGGGAGTCTGTTCTTTCACATGTAAATCCTTGGAATGGGTGGGAGTAGTTTCCTCTTTTGGAAGGGCAGATGGACCAGGGGATGATGGAGGCATATCTTTTGGAGGGGGTTGTTCTGCCTCAGGAGCTTTGGTTTGATCACAACTGTCCATCCTTGAAGCACCGGAAGGCCCCCCTTTGTCTCCACCAAGGCCTTGACCTCCAGAGGGATTATCATCGTTGTCATCATCGTAGTCACTGTCCCAATCAACTTCATCATCATCATCATCTTTTTCCGTGGGATTGTTATCTTTATCATCCTCCTCTTCAGAATCAGATTCAATGTCGAATGAGGGGATGTTAAAAGAAAGAGCTTTCGCAACGTTAACTATCTCCTCCTCGCCTTCGGGCCTGGAACCCTGCCTTATTTGGTCGATTTTGTCCATAACTCTTTTGACTAACGTTGGGTCGAGAGAGGAAAAGCCAAAGTCAGGACATTTTTCATGATTGTCGGCATAGGCGAGCATGAGGGCATCTTCATAATGTTTCAGCATCATGGGCCCCAAGGTGGCTTCAACAAACTCATAGACTTGCTTTTTGACATCGGAGAGGGTTTGAACAGCAAGCTTGGGTGAAGCTCTGGTCCTCTTGAACTTGTCCTTCAATAAAGTATTCTTAACGACACAGCGAGCTTTCTCTTCTTCCGAGTCTTTCAAAGCTAGCTTCGTTGCAAATTTTTCAGCAGTAGAGATTTGGTGAGCTTGCCTCTCTGCTTCTAAATCAGCTTCAGCCTTGGTATGGGAGGCCTTGACTCGCTCCAACTCAGAGGAAGTGTCATTTTGAGCAGCAATCAAAGAAGATAATTGATCTTTAAGTTCAGCATTTTCCTCCTGTAGCTTGGAGGATCCGGCAGAGAACCTGGAGACATGTTCATTTAAAAAAATCCAGTTCCTGAAAATCTACAACAAGAAGAAGTGTAACACAAGTTAGCAATTAGAAAAATCCAATGATAACAGAGTTAGATGGGTGAGATCTTACCAAAAACTGTTGTTCCATCAGAGAGCGATGGTTTTCTACCAAGTCGGGACTGAATGTCGGTGAAGAGGAAAAGGTAAAAGATTCAGAACGTAGAATGAGCCTGACCAGTTCATCAAAACTGATCGATGAAGGAGCATAAGATGATGAATCCGGAGGAATTTGCATCTTAGAAGGAGTCGGCATTAGAGCAAGCTGCATTTGCGCAAGTGCAGTTGGGGAGTCGGAGATAGTAATATGAGGAAAGGGTGTCAGAGTAGGAGGAGTTTGCTCCATTTGGTCTTTAGAGGCTTCAATGACGGGGCTCTTTAGCACTCGTTCAGAAGATATACATTCCTTTTCTTCCTCCACATCAGTAATTTTTGCCATTTTTGCCAGAGTAGCGTCTTTAGAAGACACTGTTAATTTTCTCTTGAGAGATCTTTTGGATCTAGCAAAAGACTTCAAGATTGATGTTACATCCGAAGATGATGGAGGAGAGGCAGCACCACTTGAAGATACAATGGCCTTTGAGGAAGCTGAAACAAATTTAAGCGGATCTAAAATTAGTCAAAGTAATTAAAAAATTTCCGGAGACAAAGAAGAAAATACTAAGTAATAATTTACCTGAAGTGTCAGCATAGATGGAGGACATCGAAGTAAAGTGCTCAACATAACCTAAGGAAAAGAAATGTTTGCCATGAGAGGTGTGCATAATGGCAGGTAAAGTGCCTAGAATCCTTTGGTTAGGTAGCAGCAGAGAATGTTTCCTTAAATTCGAAGAGGTTAGGAGCATAAACCTGCTCCCAATTTGTTCTGAAGCAACAGTTAAGGAGTCAATGATCTTCTTGTCAGCATCGCTAAGTTTCTTGGACGATTCACCTATAAAAGTCAGATATTAGTTAATAGAAAACACAGAGTAAAGAAAAAACAACATTAAAATAGACATACGGGGGGAGGCAAAAGTCTCGTGAACATCCGCAAAGCACTTGACAAAGAAAAATTGATTTTCCCAGTCCTTGAACTTATTGATGCCATCTGATATAAGCTTCTTATATACATTGACTCTATAGATCTGCTTGTTAAGATCGCTTAACCTTGCCAACTTGGTCAAAGAGTTTAGGACTGTAACGTTAAGCGAAGGAAGTCCGGATTCTAATGCCAGCATTTCGAGAGACAGAAGATGGGTGTAAACATTTGGAGATAGTTGTGTTGGAGCAACTCCAACATGAGACAAGTAAGAGAGTAGGAACTCAGGGAATGGAAGGAATCCACTGTGCCATATGAGGATGACCGTGTCAGAAAAATACCCTTCTGGAGGGTTGTTAATGGTATTAGTTGGTTTAGGAGGGATGACTTCGATCCCAGTGATGCCGAAGTCTTTGAGAATAGCATTAACTTCACTCTGAGTTTCGATGAAGAAGTGCTTAGCAATGGCTTCAACCTTTGGAGAGCTCATGATTCTGCCATGTGAAAACATTTTAGTTAAATTTCTTATCTAGTTATGAGTTTAGAAAGCAATCAAGAATTCAAAAGCAAATAAGTTTACTTATATAGCTTAAATGTGAAAACATACACCAAGTTTTAAGAATGGTGTGAAAAGTTTTAAGTTAAAAACTTGATAGTTTAAGCTTCTGACAAAGTCGAAAGGTTTATAATAAAAGCTTTCGACAAAGTTGAAAGGTTTATAGTAAAAGCTTCTGACAATATCAAAAAGTTTATAGATCAAGCTTTCAACAATGCCGAAAGGTTAGCAATTCAAGCTTTCAACAATGTCGGAAGGACAATGACATCAACCTTGACCATCGTACTTCAACATTATTGAAAACCTAGAAAGTGAACAAATAAATAATATGAATTCTTTAAGTTATCGACAAAACGAAGGGAAGAGATGAAATATTAACCCATTCATCACCTTTCAACAATGTCAAAAGCTCTATGGAAGCCTGGACAGATCTCAAGTGTAGCATGAAGTTAAATGGCAAGACCTTTCGACATGGTCAAAATCAAAACCTTAAAATTCCTAAGTTAAAAATATTAACATTGTTGATGTTGTCGAAAGGTACGGTCAAAGCTGTCAAAACATGTCATACCCATTCAAGTCGAAAGGTTTCAGGTTCAACTCATGTATGCTTTAAAAATTTCGACAAAGATGGGCAGAGATAACTCTAAGATCAAAGAATTTCAACCTTGTCGAAAGCTAGTAGTCGAAAGGTTTGGAATTCTTCAACCTTGTCGAAAGGTTACACCATTTAATTATCTAACCTTTCGACAACAATGGTAAAGTTGGCTTCATAATACCTTTCGACCTCATCGAAAGGTACAAAGAAGGAAAATCCATTATTGCCGCCCGGTCTCTTTGGAAGGAGTAGAAAGGTCATTTTGTGTCGCTAATTTGTACACGAGAGGGTTCCAGGTTATCATATCGGTTTTAACCAAACCCAAACCCGATTATAAATGCAGTTTTCAAATTTTCCTTGAAGAACAAGCAAATCTAACCAATTAACAAAATTAGATCTAAACTGAAATCGCTTTAACTCGATTTCAAAAGAAGAATAAAGGTTTTCAATAAATCAAAATCTCAAGTTAAAAACAAAAGGCAAGAACTTTGGATTAAAAGCTAAACCCGATAGGGAAATTCTCTTTATCAAACACCATCAACCTTAAAATTCAAAGCCAAAGATGAATTTTATTAGATTAAAAAAACTGGTTTAGGAGGGAAATTTCTTAGAAAACCAAACTAAAATCAAATTTCAATTTTGTGAATTCGGGAAACTGGAAATAAAAAAAGAGAAAACTAGTAAGAGCAAAGATTAATCCAAGGCACATGAATCAAATTTGATAAATTACCTTGTTTTTTTAGAGCGAGATTTAAGAAGTTTTGGGAGAATTCGTTTACTTGTACGAGATAATTTTGTTTGCAGGTAAAAGAGGAAGAAAGAGAAGAAGCATACTATATAAGAAAAGTCGTCCAAATTTTCAACCGTTGGATCAGATTTAAATAAACATTCCAGATTAACGCGGGAAGGCCAAGAGGCGAGAAGTTTTATAGCTTTTGACAAAGATGACTTGGAAAGTCAAGGGCATCCCTTCGAATAGGGGGCAAATGTTACACCAAAAATCAACCTTTCGACTAAGTCGAAAGGTCTTTCAATGAAGACAAAGGAAAACAAGCATAGCCCAAACCTTTCGAAGGAGTCGAAGGGATGCAGTCATCAGAGTTTAACAGTCCCAAACCTTTCGAAGGAGTCGAAAGGTTCCATCTTTCAGTATCCAAGGAGTTCTTACCTTTCGAAGAAAATGAAGAAGTCAAGGCAAGTGTGAGCAACTCCATAATGACCTTTTCGAAAGCATAGCAAGCCTTTCGAACCGGTTAAAACACATCAAGATACCTTTCGACAATGTCAACAAGTTTTATGAAGAAAGCAACACTCATAAATCTGTAAATAATGGAGGACAACCTTCGACAACATTGAAGGGAAGCATAGCTCTCAACAACAATCAAGTGAAGAGCAACCTTCCGACAAAGTCGAAGGGTTCACAACAATCAAGTGAAGAGCAACCTTCCGACAAGGTCGAAGCATTCACAACAGTATAAAGAAGACAAACCCTTCGACAAAGTCGAAAGGTTCATGAAGGCATAAAGGAAAGCAGTCCTTTTGACAAGGTCGAAAGGTTCACAGCTGCATATAAAAGGGAGACCTTCCGACCCAGTCGAGAGCATGGAGTCGAAAGGGGGGCCGCCTGCATCTATAAATAAGACCTAAGGGGTCATGTTTTGGGGATCTGATTTCTCTCATTTTAATCTTGTAACTTCTTAATAAAAGCATAGTAACCCTAATTGGGTGTTGATTTGGGGAATTTAATAAAATAAAGTTTTTTCTTGGAAAAAGAGGGAAGTCCTAAGCTTTGTTAATTACTTTACTGTTTACTTAAATCTTTGCTGGATTAACTCCTATTTTCAGGTTCAACCTCATCAAAAGGTTCTTGTCGACAAGGTCGACAACACTCCTATACAAACAACTACTGCAACCCTTCGAAGCCTACAACTCTACAATCTGTACCATTTGACAAGGTCGACAACTTAATTGGTTCAACATTCACTGAAACCTTCCGAAATCATTGACTGTACGGTTTAAACCTTTTGACTAGGTTGGCAGTTCTTTATACTTTAACAACATTTATACCTTCCGAAGCTATAATCCAAGTGGACTAACCTTTCGACAGGGTCAAATTCTGTTCTTTAAATATAAATATCTGGACTTATAAGGCTTAATCCAAAGGAGGTCGTTCCCCATACCTTTCGACAAGGATGAAAACTACCTCATATAAGTGATCTAACCTATCGACCAGGTCAGAAGCTACTACATATCCACCATAAGTAAATCATAATCAGCTTGAACCTATGGAAGGCCATTACCTTAACCTTTCAACAAGATTAAAGCCAACCTTTAAAGGAATAACTTAGAGAATTTCAACCTAACCAAAAGGAAAACTTTTGCAAGACACCTCATACAAGTTCATCTAAGACGAAAGGTTACCTAATTCAAAGACTAAACCTTTCGACGACGTCGAAAGGTCTGACCCTAGAATCCACAACAAGTGAAGCTAAATTAAAAGGCAATTCTTAAGGGTATCACGCCCTTCATTCAAACAAGTCTATCCACTCTTCTTAGGATAACTCTGGGGTGTTGACAAGAAATCTTGTTAACAACTTTTGGTTGCCTCCTATCTCCATCTTACTGGCCGAATTATACCTTCTAGTGCTCCAACTCAAGTCAAATCGAATCAATAGTTATTCGATAGCAAAGGCTCTGCGATTCAAAGACTTGCAATTTGATGAATCATAAAGGTTTCAAGAGGAAGGAAAATCATCATTTCAATGTGTACTTAAGGGATATAGTTTAGGAAGTATATAGTTTATATATGATGCATAATCTCTGTATAATTCAATATTGTTCATATATATATATATATATCTGTGTGTGTGTGTGTATGTGTGTGCATATAGACACACACACATACTGTTATTATTGAATTGTTAGTTATGTGAGATTCCTATAGGTATTGTTGTTGTCACACATATTAATTGGTTATGTACATAAAATAAAAAAATATTAATATAATTGATGCACACGACTGAAATTAATTCTATTTAATCTACTATTATTTTATTATACATATATTAATATATTAATTACGTATATGACTAATACTAAACTACATATCTATATCATGTAAAATTTCATCCAATATTTTTAAAATGCATAATTATATCAATTATAATTTTTTGTAAATGTAAATAAGTTTTTACTAATTACTAATAATTTTAAATATTATTTAATCATTATACAAATTAAAATTTCTCACTTCGTATCCATCATGTTCGAAGCGATCCGAGATGGCCTCATTCGTATCGAATAGTTCAAATCCATAAGTGAACGAGTCCGCTTTGTATCGATCGGCAACTCTCTTGTTCGAATCCATCGAACAGTGGTGCTTCGCATCGATCGATCGTATAATTCGCATCCATCAAGTCCAATTGCTTCATCACCATCGAGAAGCCCCTGTTCGTATCCTTCATGTCATAGCTATTCGAATCGATCAAGCTATCACTGTTCGAATCCATCCGGGCCTTTCAGCTTCGTATCGATCGACTGGAGTCGATCCCCATCAATATGAACAAAACCATACAAATAATACGTGCCATTCACTTTCCATCGATACGAATAGAGTTGTTTCCATCGATGTGAATTAAGTTGTTTCCATCGCTGCGAACGAGGCAACGTTCTTCGATACGAACAAGGTGCAAATAACGGAACGACTCGATCAACACGGCATGAAAAGTGGATCGATCCGGAGTGTGTGCGCCACGTCAACCTGTAAGCACGTGTCATGATCGATTCGAATAGATCGATACGAAGGCATCAATTCGAACGCAACAGCCCACCGAAGAACTCCAATTCGAATCAACGTCAACTCTCTTTGAAATACCCGCCTTCAGGTCGTGAAATGGCAGCTGTAAAGAAAAGGAGATATTAGTTTTACGTCAACTACAATTATCTTGACGAATCTTTGAGAAGTCCGTGACACTTACGTCTGATTAGCCATCGGCTGGCAAATCCTGGAGGGCACCGGACGTAGAACCATTCTGTTTTAAAGTAACTCAGCCTTGTCCAAGATCCGGTTACTACTTGGCAATTCCTGACCGCCTCCAGGAATGTAAAAGATGGACTATCTCCCCTACTCTTGAAATTAAAAGGATACCTAATTTCTGTTGGAGCCGGTGGCCGAAAGAGATACTCCATGAATACAATAAATAAGCTGTTCAATAGAGCATATCCATTGGGATGTAGTTGCGATGGAGCAATTTCAAGAAAAGACAACACTTCCGTAATATATTGGTTGAAAGGAGGAAGTGTTCCTGCTGCGCACGCATGGCGGTTGAAGGCAGTAAACCCCTCTAGGGGAGTGTGCGGTCTATCGTTTGGTCTCGGTAATAGTACATCGTCCAATGACAAACCATGCCTTAGGCATATTCGTCCCAACATGTCATCAAAGACATTGGATGATACATAATCTTAGGGATTACAGATGAGCATAGCGTTAGGTAGTTCGTCTAGAGTTGGGTCTATAACTTCGGTCGCGATGGCCGGAATCTCTAGGACAAAAGGAGATGAACCCTGAAGCTCTTGCTGTTGTGTACTTGTGGATTCCATAGCTAATCAACTTATTAGAAACCATCATTAGACAAAAAACCCAAGTGTTCCCCACTGTGAAGTGCGTGAATGTGTTGTACAGTGCAGTGCTACATGTTGCTTGAAGAATTTCTACAGTTTAAAGAAAACATTCAAACGACAAGACTTCAAAATTCAACTGGAGTGACCGTCATCGCTGACCGTCACAACCATGCCATCCATACGTTAGCGATCGATCCAAGTTAAAGTTCGTTGAAAGTTCGTTAAATCGCAGTTCCATCGACGAGCTTCGAAGTGCAGTCAGATATGCAGTGAAATGGTTAAGTCCAGTTATGCAAGGCTAAAGATCGTCGGAGTCAAGTGTTCGATTATACAGGTTTTTGTATCCATCAAGGTTCAGGCTTGAATCAATCGCCAGAAGTCTATTTCGTATCGGTCAGGAGGGAGCTAGTTTCGTATCGATCAAAGGCCTTAGTTTCGTATCGATCAGGGGATCGATGATCGAGAGTTTTGTTCGTATCGATCACAGAAGGAAAGGCTTCATATCCCGAGTTGTCAGATTCGTATCGACTTCAATCCTGCGTCTCCGTATCGATTGGTAGAGCCGATGCTTCGTATCGATCACGTAATTAGATTGTCGTATCGATCACTATGGATCAATATGAACTCCAACCATCACCCATCGATATGAAACCACTCCATCCCTCTATGTGAAATTCTATCAGCAACAAATCGATACAAACTTTGATTTTTTTCCAAAACGATATGAATCACATTTCCTCAATTGATATGAATGAAGACTCTCGATAAATCTACTCTCCTTCTTCTCCAAATAACGTTGAAGCCGTTCCGATCTCCCTGGCCCTTGCTTCGACCAATCTCCAGCCACCTCATCACCAGAATCGACCATGGATGCAAATGGTTTAGCAATTAAACTCGAATCTCATCATTTCTAGAGTATAGTTGCTAACCAATTACCTAATTTAAAGGCATGTTCGAGGGATTAAAGAATTGTTTTAACTTAGGGATGAGGGAAGTTTTCCTTTCTTCTATCGGTACGAAAGCCAAAGAGAATAATGAAAAGTGAAAATTTGGTTAAGTCCAGAACGCTTTTATATGGACTCGAGTGTGAAAGAAGGGAACGATTCGCCTCCCGATCGTCGTAACCAAGTACAACCGGTGTTACCCCTGATCGATACGAATTGGTTATTCGTGTCCAACTGCGCAGATTTCATCGATACGAAGTGTGCAACGAAGGAACCCCTGAGTCAACGGATTTCATCGATACGAAGCACCTATTCGTATCCATTGTTTTCATCTCCATCTAAGACACATCGATACGAACCGTATAGTTCGTATCCATCAATGTGCAACCCATAAAAACTCGCATCTATTGGTGCGAATGCTTATTTCGTATCCAGGAGAGGATCAATGCAAAGGAATATCCCAAGAAAACCGTCAAGCGTTGCTGCAACTCGAATTTCACATCAGTTAAGGAGAGGATCGATACGGACTTCGATACGAGAGAACAAACAAATAGATAATGTTTCAAAAAATAGATATTAAATTTTCAAAAATTAATCTATCATTATAGAAGATTTCGAACAAAATATTAGATTGTTTCAACCATTTTTAATATTTTAAAAAAATTATTTTTAATTAGACCGAAAGTAATTAATAAATAAAAAATAATATTTTGACTTAGAAAAATCTTAAATTTTTTCGCAAGCTATAAAATATGATTTTGGATTTTATGGAAATTTAAAATTCGAAATATATATATATATATATTGTAGAATACAATGGTTTATGATTTTTGTTTGATGATAATAAACATATATATATATATATCCGTTAAATGTGTTTATTATAGTATTATTGAAATTTCACATAATGAAATAAATATTTGCAGAATGAAATAAATGAATCATAATTTTATTTGAACAATATGTTATTTCAAATTCAAATGGTACACATTTAACTTCCACTATATTTACATTTTCAAATACAATACAACTTTTATCACTCTCATATATACAAAACTCTCACATAAATATCAACTCACTCACTCACACTCGTATTTGTCTTTGATATCTTCTTACTCTAGCTTGTGTCTAGTCTTCTGTTATGCTTGTCAAATAAACAACGCAGTAAAATGGAAAAAGAAACAAACCTAAATTGCAAAGATAAAATTATATTTGAATATTGATATTGCCTCAGTATGGGTTTGTTTATTTTCATATGTTTGACAAGACCAAAATAATTGTGTAGGAGCTACATATGACATGTACGGTGTATCAATGCATATGCCATACGGCCACACACATATGCAAAACATGCTTGCATCATTTTAAATTTCAGGGACAAGTGCGAGGTCAAGCCCGAAGGCTCAACACAATGCAAGTGTGCACGAGGTCTGGCCAAGGAAGTTTCAACACAACTCAAGTGCACCATATACAAGTATCAACCAAGCTTGCACATAAAATCAAGGAAATCCAAGATCTCACAAGACCAGAGTGATAAGTGCAAGTGCCAGCATATACATATGCAAAAGCAATGTGCAATCACAACAGAAAGGAGCACCAGGCATGGGCACACAATCAAGCAATGGAGACACAAGGCTAGGCAGTGCAGTAATATGAACATAATAACAATAAACAATAGCATTCAGACATGGTCACGCACACATGAATGCACCAAAACAGATGTAGGCATGAGCATGGAAAACTTGCTCCACATGTAGACGTACAGAAAACATAAGAGAATACTCTCAAACCAACACATCATAAAATAGTAAACAATGAATGCAACATATAGTCATAAGTGAAACAAGGGAACAAGCATGTCTCATTTGAGCATCAACAAGTAAGGCCAAAATGGACTCACAAAGCAGTAACTCAAAGCAAGACGCACTAACATCATGGCCAAGCTAAATCAGAACCAACACAACAATGCAAACGTGAAGGGAAAGTGAAACCAGGTCAACATAGCAAAGTCAGATTGCATTAAATGGAAAAACAGTATATATCATCAAAGTAAGCATGTACATGTATATATGTATACATTTACATAGGCATCAAAAATTCAATCATGGCATCAAAAGACATGAGCAAGTTAGCAAGGACAAACTAATACACACACATGTATCTACATGTGTATATGTACATAGTGAGTAGTCTTAGGCAACAATGCAAAATAAGATCAGATCAAAGAAAACTGAAGTGTAACAGCCAACATAAGCATCAAGGCAAGGTCATGAACCAACAATAAACAGAACATCTCAAACGTACAATAAACGCACTCAACACGGAAAAGGAAAATGCATGTGAATTTTATATACCAACAAGAAGAATTAATGCAACATAGAAACATGTAAATGAACGATTCAGATTTTTAGGCAACATGTTATCAATGGCCCTTCAGTTCAGAATTCAAAAGCAGTAAGAAATGAAACAAGTCCAACTATCAAGCCAAATATATAGTAATATTTTTAGGTCGAAGCTCAAGTCAATGCCATAATAAAAAATTTAAGGCCGAAACCAAATCATTCAACGTATATGAAATTAGAGAATTCAACATTGAATATACATCACAAACGATCAAGTCAAAAACCAGTGAATCGTTCAATCAAAAATCCACAGACGAAGTTGAATTCAAAATCAAACTTTGAAAATTTTAAACCAAAAGTATATACGAAAATATAGGAAATGATTCCTATAAATTCCACCCAAAATCATTATTGGCAAGTATTTGAGTTCGAGCAAAATCAAAGAGCAAGCCTTAAAATAAATCAAGAACTAATTCTTAACTCGAATCAAAGTCGAGAATACTATAAAATCAGAAAGGAGCAGAAATCGTACCATTTTATCAATCAAATATCACTTGACAATTGAAGCAGCCATACAATCAATCGCAGCTAATTTGAAGAACGCAAGCATTAAAGAAGAAGGAGCACGATTTAGATATCACCTTCAAGCGGCAGCTTCAAAAAACCCTAATTTGTAAATTCAAGAAGGCGGCCATATGCAAAGTCTTTGGGCTAAAGAATAAAGAGGCGAACATGTTTATATTAGGCCGATAATTTTCTTTTTCTAAATTATAATTTAGGGTTTCAATTTTATTTGTTTTGTATTATCTATTTTTTTTAATTTGTAAACTCTAGCGTTAACTAGGTTACGAACTGTGGGGTGTAGTTCGAGAATTCGCAACACTGTGGCAGAGTTATGGTAGGGTTTTGAGCATAGGTTAGAACAAACAGGTAAGCAATAGTCGCAAGTTTAGAGAGTCTGTATGCGGTCGTTTGTTTAATTTCTAGTAGAAACCTTGGGGGCAGCAGTAGGCGATTTTGCCGAAGTTAGGTAAATCTGTTTGTCATTTTTATTTCCGCATTTACTCTATCATTATCTATGCTGCAAATTTTTTTTGTCTGTGAACTTTTTATAAACCCTATTCACCCCCTAGGGTTAATTCGATACTAAATATTTATTTATATTATATATTTTCTATACTTTGTTTATTATTGTTTAATTAATTAATTCATAATATTTATATATTTATATAATAAAATAATAATTAAAATAGTACTTGCTATGTATTCGACCTAGAGCATTAAAAAGAAGTTTTTTTTATAATTTTGTAATATATATACATACATATATATGTATATGTATATGTATATATATTAAATGTAAATATGATTTAGTATGATTTATACATATATATATATCTCAAAAATAAATAAATAAATAATTTTGAACTTATATCTTGTGCGTGTGTATTTATATATATTTATATATTATTTAACACTATAATATTTACGTATAAATATATCAATAATATCTTTCCATAATATACTTATATACATATATACATATACATATATATATACACACTCTTCGTTTTATATATAAAAAGCATAAATATACACATATACATACAATACATATAGGATGAGTTAACAAGTCAATTGCGATGTAAATCCCAACATCTATATACGGGCATGTTATACCCTTCACGGAATATCATGTTATACATGCACACACATACACATATGTATATGATACATATGTATATTTATATATAAATTGAAAATAAATTAAATAAATTTCTATCAACAATTTATGAATTTTAAATGAAATGTATGATTTTATTTAAATTAAATTTAGAACTATTCTAAATAAATTAGACTTAAGCCCAATAACGATCTTATAGGGTAAAAAAAATTTAAAATTCACTCGTAACTTCTGTCATGGGCTGACCAGTTCCAACAATGGTATCAGGGCCAAATAGCCTATGTAGTCTAAATTAGTCATGTTAGGGTCATTTATTATGCTCATAGCCCAAAGATTACCATAACAGAAGAGACCCAATTTGAACTAGGCCTTGGACTAAGTTTCAAAAAAATTTGAAAATTAAAAATATATAAGAATTTAAATTTAAAAGTTAAACTTAAAATAAGATATAAAGTATTATAAAAGTTATAATATAATAAAATATTTCAAAATATTTGAAAAATAATATAAAATAAAATTCTAAAATTGTATATTTATTAATAAGATTAATTAATTAAATTAATTAATAAGTTAATTAATAAAAGTATATGCATGTATTATTGTATTATGATATATGTTATGATATTTTAAAATGTTTAAGATATCGTAAATATGCATGTATGTATATATAATAATTTTCAAAATTAATATAATTTAATTAAAATAGTTTAATTAAATAAATAAATTAAAAAGTTAATTAATCAAATAAAATACACATGTATATGATATATGTATTATATTATAAAGATTATAGTACATAATAAATATTAGATATAAATGATATATCAATATAAAATCAATTAAAATGTTAATTAATTAAAATTATTAAATAAGATTTAATTAATATAATATTATGCATAAGACTATTATATAAGTAATAAAAAATTTAAAAGTTAAATAATAAATAAAACTTATATAATATGAATGTATAAAATTAAAGGTGGAACATTAAGAAACTCTAAACAGACTTAAGAAATAAATACATACGTAAATGTACGTATACCGTGATTTCCGATGTGTCCGACACTTGAATCATGAGAGTAATTCGTAAGAATTATATTATTTCATAAGTCAATATCACTCAAAGTAATATATTAAAGATTATGGATTTTCAATATAATGTTGTTGTAACGATCCGTATTTTACGTATCAAGGATCATAAAATATTATTATTTTATTCATATGAGCTAGTATGATTCTATAATTTTGGGATATGACTCTTAAGGACATTTTAAACACCTATGATTTTTTTTTGAATTTCTTGTGACCATTTTGACCTTGAAAACCTTGTTCGGACTATAAATTTTTATAGGTATTGAATTAAGGTCTCAAACTAGCTCCATTGCTTCAGGATAATGGTTTTCCATTCCATAGAGTGGTCATAATAGAAAAACGGCTTACATTTAGGAAGTTATGCCCGTTTTAAGTTTTTAAAGCTATTGCTCAGAATTAATGTGTAATTAATTAAGCCCATTAATCCCATTAGTCTAATTATAAAATAATATAAATAAAGGGCTAAAGAGTTAAGTTAAAACATTTCCCTCTAATTTTGAATCATCTATAAACCCTAGTTAACCTAAATCCATCCTAATTTCATCCAAATAACCCAAAATCAAACTAGATTGTGGATTAGAGATTAGATCATTAACTAGAAGGTGGAAATCACCGATTTGCTAGATATGAAGTGCATTCCATTGCTGTTCGGATTGGATCTACATTTATATTGGTTGAATTTGGTAATTGGTGAGCGGTTTATGTCTTCTCACTATACTACACATGTTTACATGGTAGAATAATATGATTTAACATGTTTTAAATTGATTTTGGCCATAAAAACTTTTCTAACTTTAATTACATGTTAAACTATATATATGATCTAGGTTGACTAGAAATCACCATTGCTCATGCTTTCATGCTATATGTAGATTTATGTTAGAAATTGACTTGTTTGTCTTATTTTGATGGATTGCATGTTTGAGTTAATGAAATTGCTTGTTATTCTATGTTGGATGATATGATTTGATGTTGTTTTCTAATGCTATGATTGCATAGAAAGATAGGTCGGAGAATTGAGAAAATGGGAGGCAAAGTTGGTCGAAATTGGACAAAAATTGAAGGGGAAGCTCTGATGTATGAGAGGGGCTTAGGGCTCAAGTTGCAGGTCCAGATTTTCTAAGCACAGAAGTCGGCACCGACATGAGAGTCTGTACCAAATTCAATGGGTTGGTCCAACAAGTTGGTGGTTTTTGGGTAAGCAAGAGTGTTACTAGTAGAGGTTGTCTAAGGTGATGGATCAGTGATTGGCCAAGTGTTGGAGGCTACGGCAACTTGTTTCTAAAATATGAAGTAGAGTGCTTTGAAGAGAGGACTTGTCTACGATGAATTCATTTGTGTAGAGAAGTTGGGGTCAAAGCATCTGGGCATGGAGTACTAGAAGTAAGGAACGAGTGAAAGAAAATTAAGCCATAAATTGGCTAAGTGGAGAGTTCGGGGCCGAATAAAGAGGTGTCGAGTTCTAGGGTTAAGACAAATGGGATAAAACTTCTGAAAGGTGAAGTAGAGGTCCCATAGATCGTGTTGGAGGTATTGGCTCGTTCGCATCAGGTTGGATATCGATATAACGACATGATGAAAAGTTATGGTCTTCGAATGTTGGTTTATGTTGGGAGTAGGTTCTGAAGATAGCGACTCACAAAGGGGTAGGCCGTATGATCGGGGAATATGGAAGAGTTCCTCACGAATAATGGAAATGGATTGAGCAAGAAGGGCTCGGTATCCAAACGGACCAAAATGGGCTCGGGTGCATGTGCTAAGGAATCATTGATGACTCTAAGAGTTTTCAGTTGTACTCGAAGTAGTAGTATTGTAAGTAGGGACGCCCATGGGTCAATGAAGGGATATGTATACCCTGGATCTGTAGCTTTGGGTCTAGTGTCCAGCTTTGGGCTGGAAACACGTATCCAGCTTTGGGCTGCGAGATACGAGAGTACAACAGAGAACCGAGATTTCCATTAGTCGTTGGCTTAGGGGTCACACGAGTTATTATATATTCAAAGCACATGGAGTGATAGTTAGGATTGTTTGATGGATGCTATGGATGCTATGGTTGCTTCGGTTGCTCTCTTTAGTAGGTTATCACTCATAGATATCAAAGGAAGTAGGTATTGGAGATAGGAATTCCTGGAAGACTGATATCCTTTATCTGGTTTATGGTATATCTTTATGATACTGTAGAGTAGCATATTATAGTGTTGTATGCTAACTCTTTGGTTGCAAGGACAGGTCGATATGTTTTATGTACTCTTGTTCCTTACCATATTTACCTGTTTAGTATTTTGAGACTCATTTACCGCTCACACCAGACTATTGTCTGACCCAAGGTTTTATGCTTAGCCTCTTATTATCTTGGGAACTCTTACATGAGTAGAGTAGATAACATGCCTAGGTGACGCAGTAGTCGTTCGGAGGATAAGCTGGATGGAGCTATCTCCTACTATATACATATATGGAGTCTACTCTTATTCCACTGTGCGGCACTGGGGAGCCTTAACAGTGACTGCTTGCTATTTTTATTTGAGACAATTGTTGAGTTTCTTTCCCGTTGTGTAAACTTTGCTATTAATGTATAACTCTGGGGATATTATTCTCTGATGATGATAGTCCGTTTACATTGTTATTACTATCTCTTCTATTGTATATGTAATATTATATTTTATCCATGCGCTGTGAGATGTATGACTATTTATATGCTATATTATTTCATTCTTAACCCTGATGATCGTTGTGACGCCCCACCTCTATACTCACAGTAGCAAAGGACACTACTCGGTAATGCCGTCAACTAGCATGAAGAATAAGGCTGTTGAGGAGCGACCATCTGTGTAATTGCTTTGTGCGAGTACCGATATGTCAGATAATATGACTTGCATTTCATTTCAAGAGGAAATCCGACATATCAAATACAAACTCAAAGCTACTACACAGTGGCTATGTGGGCTTCGAAAACAAATATAGAAATAAGCATAACACAAATAAGTCACAGATATTCATATCACAAAGGCGGAAACAGATATGAATATATCACATAAGGTGTACATCAAAATAGTGGTCATAGAAGATCCACAATATCACAAAAGAATAGGTACAGGTGTTAGACAAAAGAATAAGTATACATCAAGGAGTCTCTATCTCGAATGTATAAAAGCAAAAACTACTAATCTAAAGTAGTTAGCCAAAAATCAGATGATGGTCCCAGATAAGAAGTCAAGCAGAAGCACCTGGAATACCTCGGTCTGACCCGAGTATTATTTAAGAAGAAAATAATAAACGGATCAGTCTAGCTATAAATATCATATAAAATGGGATTGGATAAGAGATATGACAAAAACGTATGATAACGAAAATGCCATACTATGACAAGTATACATAAGGTAACAACAAAAATCATACAATATCTCAAATATTCTCAAACACTAAAAAGAATGTCATATTCTTAAAATTATTCACCTAAACACAAATATTGACAAACATATCAATGCCAATCGAAAAAATCGGTGAAACACAAATATTAAAAATCATCAACTAGAAATCCAGAAATCACAAAAAGGGGAAGGCCTATCACAAACGGGAGCATTAAAACTCCCCAACACGTGTGTCACAAACGGAACGCTATTCCATGGTCGCTAACCATCAAGTTTGAGCCGAAACTCCACAAACGGCCCGAAGACCATGGGTCGCTACCCCACCAATTTGAGTCGAAGCTCCACAAACGGCCCGAAGACCATGGGTCGCTACCCCACCAATTTGAGCCGAAGCTCCACAAACGGGGTTTAGTCCCCACACAAAAAAAGAGACATCGCACATCGCTAGTCTAAATCTCAAAATGATCATCATTGATCGACAAGTGTAAATTACACTAAGCTAGTAAATATAAGAGTTTAGCTTCATGTCCCATAACCACTAGCTTAACTTAAATACTTACGAACAAATTGTAGACTTCCACTCGAGAATAAGTGTAAATTACACTAAGCTAGTAAATATAAGAGTTTAGCTACATGTCCCATAACCACTAGCTTAACTTAAATATTTACGAACAGATTGTAGATTTCCACTCGAAAATTATCACGAGAGTTCAATCGAACAATTCCAAGAATTAACCGACGAAGTAAACGCAAGCGTTTCATACCACTTGTTTTGCTAAGCCGTTTAATTAGATTTCTCATACGAATGAGGTAAAGGATTGTATATACTAATAGATTGGAAAACGGATTTAAAAACGAGTTTTGTATTAAAAATGGTATTGAAATCATCTTTGTGAAAGCGTTTGAATATTTACTACTAGTATAGAAACCTTTGTATTTTTAAAAGTGACAAAGCACAGAAAACGATTGTAGAAACAATAGATCAACCAAAAATTCACATTCGACGACGTGAATCAAAACCATAGAAATCGATATCAAATCCATCAAATGGATATTCCCAAAAATCCAGAAAAGAAGTCATCAAAGTCGATAGTAAGTGATAACAACCAACCGGATCAACAAAAATCGATTAATATTGGAAAACCATTCAAAAACAGCCAAAATAGGCAAAATGAACAGCTCCAGACGTCTGGTTTAGAATCCAGATGTTTGGATTTGTTCTCTTGAAATAATCCAGAAAACCCCCAGACGTTTGAAATTCCAAGGCAGACGTTTGAGACCCAATCCAGACGTCTGAACCTATAAATCAGACGTCTGGAATTGGTTTCTGCCATTTTTTATTTTCTACGTTCTATATTTTTTTTCTCTCCAGGTCTAAACCAGACGTCTGGACTTGATAACCAGACGTCTGGTCACCTGGTCTGGGCAACAATTTGCCTAGGCCAAAATGGCCAAAACGTTTCGGGAGCGATCAGATGAGCAATGATGACTAGGGATTTATGTCGAGCGATAACTCAGCCTTATAGGCTCTTCGATACACCCCAAATATCATGTCCAAACATCCATAGTAGGATTTTCATAAAATTGGACTTCAAAACCAAAAATTGGAAAATTCACCAAATCAATTCAAAGCAAAAGCAAATGAACACGAATAATTGTTAGGAGTTCATACCAACAGCAATGAAGTTATAGGCGTAGATGTGAGTTAAAGAACTCACCTTTAAAACTCAAAGACAACGAATGAGAAGCTCAAAAACAAAGAAAAGGCCAATTCCTCTTCAACTTCAACTCAAGAAGCTCCAATCTAAGCTAATAAGCAAATATTTCCTAAGTTAGGGTTTAGGAATTTCTGAAATTGAAGAGAGATAGAGATGGAGAAGATGAAGAGGATGCTTACCTAAGCTTCTCCTTGATTTTGGACTTGAATTTCCTAATCAAAACTAGGGTTTAGGAATTTCTATTTCCCATTCTTTCCCCTATTTTTCTTTAGCTTGAGTGTTAGGAAATAGAATGAGTGAATGGATGAAGAGTAGAGGAGTTAGGGTATTATGTTGGGTTAGTGTGCTTAAACCAAAACCCAAAGCCCAAATAGAAAAATAACAAAATTCTACTTAACTCCAAGCATATCGATGTTTATACTCAAAAAAGTTGTAAACACCATTTTGGACTCAATGGAAGTGGTCTCGAGTCTCAATTCGACTGTTTACAAAAAGTAACATTTTGGACTTTAATCCGAAGAACGATGCTATATTTAAATAAAACATTTAAATATACAATCGTAAAATATGCGGGTTGTTACAGACTCCCCTCCTTAAAGAAACTGCGTCCTCGCAATACTTAAGAAGAAAATAAAAAGTAACAACCATACAAAGGCATAACAACACAAAAAGGAAGAAATTTTGAAATGAGAAGTTCACCTTAAGGAGCACGAGAGAGTAAATCCTGATGTGTTCGCTCGTTGAATTCTCAAGATTCCCAAGAACAATCCTTAGGATTTGAGGACCATTGAACTTTCACAAGAGGAACATCTTTATTTCGAAGGCGTTTAACCTCCGTAGCAATGATACGAATAGGATGTTGCTCATAAGTCAAATTAAGCGAAATTTCAATTTCTTCAATAACACCGGGCTCAAGAATAGAATCGGAATATCTAAGGCATTTCCGTAGTTGAGAGACGTGGAACACGTCATGAATAGGAAAAAATTGAGCCGGTAATAAAAGGCGATAAGCCATGGAACCAATGCATTCGGTGATGGGAAATGGACCAATATATCGAGGTGCTAATTTTCCCGATCGACTGAAATGCACAACACCCTTCATAGGTGAAACAAGAATAAAATCTGGATCTAAAACCAGCTTCTCACCGGCTTCAAGCCAACACGAAGGAGATTGGCACGGCCTTCCGTAGAGTGCCTCGAAAGGTGCCATACCAATACAAGATTGGAAGCTATTATTATAGGAAAACTCAACAAAAGAAATATGATCTTCCCAACTTCCACCAAAATTAAGAACACCTGCACAAAGGAGATCTTCAAGAGTTTGATTCACACGCTTTATTTGTCCATCGGATTGAGGACGATAAGCGGTGCTAAAAGAGAAGGATGAGCCTCAAGGCTACATAAAACAAGAGATGAACATGAATTGGATTCACGATCTCGAATCTCACAAGTGGATAAAGTCTCGAGATCATTCCATTCGGATATCATCATTGATACAACCGCTTGTTGCTTACGACTAAGGGCATCGGCAACTCGATTACCCTTTCTGGGAGTATAGAGAATATCATAATCATAAGATGCAAGGAACTCGGGCCAACGTTGTTGATGCAAATTAAGTTCCTTCTGAGAAAATAAGTACTTCAAAGATTTATGATCGGTGTAGAGAACAAATTTCTCTCCCAAAAGATAATGACGCCAAATTCTAAGGGCGAAAACAATAGCTGCGAGCTCTAAATCATGAGTGGCATATCTAGTCTCGGCAGGCTTTAATTGCCTAGAAGCATATGTGATAACACATTCCCTTTGTAAGAGAATGACACCCAAACCAATACGACTAGCATCGGTACAAACAATAAAGTCTTGGTTCCCTTTGGGAACCATAAGAATAGGAGTATCGAAAAGGAGTTCTTTTAAATGATCCTCTTTCCCGAAAAGCTAAGACATTCAAAATTATAATGAACTTTATGTAATCATCTTTTTAGAAAAAATTACTTTTTTTACAAGTCAATTTATTGTGTCTGACTGTCTCATCATAGCGTTTAGGAGATTCCTATCGATAACGTTGATCAGGCGCATCGACCAGAATTCTTAAAGCACTCAATGGGCAATACAACACAAAATCATCTTCTATTTGATAAACATGTCTCTTAAAATTTTACGAATATTCTCTGCTCGTTTTAAGAACAAAATCCAATTATACTTATAAATATCTTATTAAAAAGATTTGCAAATTTTAAACTGTTGTTTTCATCCATAATCAATAAATACAAGGATGGTCTCATCGAGATATTCGTAGAATACTCGATTCATAAGATGGATGAAATAAGCTGGACAAACTGAATGACATCACGAGTTACTCGTAAGAATCATAACGAGTGCAGAATGCGGTAAGTGGAATGCTACCCTCCGCAACTCGCAGCTGATGAAAACTGGTGGCAAGGTCGAGCTGAAAAGACCTTAGCACCACTCAATAAATCACTTAGGTGGTAATCCTAAGACAAGCTCAAAAATACCGGAAAATTCGCAAACTACTTGTTTGAGGGAAATAACATCTTCCTCATCAAGTGGGTTTAAAGAATAAAATGATGCCACCGAATTTGGAAATCAAAATCATTAAGAACAATAGAAATCTGCTTAACAGATTGTAAATGTCAAAGATGGATAGTCCTCCTAGGACATAGGATGGGGACTTAATATCGATTAAGCCAATCTGTTCCCAAAAATCATTCTGAAACCTAAGTAGCACATAACATGAAAATCGGATCGGAAAGCACAATTACATAAAATAATCTCGACATTTTTACAAAGTAAACTGAGTGTTGCAGATCCACCAACTAGATTCGCAATTCTCAGTGAAGTCATCAAGCCAATAACATTCAAAGACAAAGCATCAACAAGTTCTTTTGATATAAAAGAGTGAGATGCACCCGTATCAAAAAGAAGTCGAATAGAAAAATCACGAAATATAATAATGCCATCAAGGATAGAATGAGAAATACCTTGACCAAGAGAAGTGTTACTAGGGGCTTGCACAACATTCACTCTCCCTTTCTCCTACTTTGGAGTATGGGACATGTAGATATAAGATGGCCCGAACTTTTGCAATAACGACAAAAAAGGGTTTCAGACACTCATTTGCATAGTGGTCCGTAGAACCACAATTGTAGCATCGTCCACGACTAGAGGTAGAAGTCTTTGCTACCGAAGTTTCTTGTTGGGATTGGGGCCTTTGAACTTAATAGGCCTCTTCAAGTTATTGTTGAAGTTCTGTTTGGCACCCACAACTTCAACATCACTTTCTTTATCGGCCTCTTCAAGTCGAAGAGCGATATCTACAAGCTGATCGAAGGAAACTTCTAGTTTCAGAAGTAAAGGATTTTTGAGGTTCTTACTCAAAGCACAGATAAACCTTTGATTCTTTACAAGATCCAAAAGTTGTTGGGTAGACATGAATACGCCATCCAGAGAAGGACTACTGGATTGACCAGCGCTAGGACTACCAGATCTAACCATTTCTCTTCTTTAAGAAAGAAAGAAAGAAAGAAGAGGAAAAAGGTTATTCTCAGAATGAATATCAAACAAACTTGATTGATAAAACAAGGCATCACAAAAGAAAATAGGATAGTACGGGTCCAATGACTCGAATTAAATCCTAAGGCACGACTTCTAAGAAAGACTTAGGACAATGATCCTTGCTAGATTATTCTACATTGTTCCGAAGTTTGGCTCTGATACCAAGCTGTGACGCCCCACCTCTATACTCACACTAGCCAAGGACACTACTTGGTAATGTTGTCAACTAGCATGAAGAATAAGGCTGTTGAGAAGCAACCATCTGTGTAATTGCTTTGTGCGAGTACCGATATGTCAGATAATATGACTTAAATTTCATTTCAAGAGGAAATCCGACATATGAAATACAAACTCAAAGCTACTACACAGTGGTTATGTGGGTTTTGGAAACAAAGATAGAAATAAGCATAACACAAATAAGTCACAGATATTCATATCACAATGGCGAAAATAGATATGAATATATCACAAAAGGTGTACATAAAAATAGTGGTCATAGAAGATCCACAATATCACAAAAGAATAGGTACATGTGCTAGACAAAAGAATAAGTATACATCAAGGAGTCTCTATCTCGAATGTATAAAAGAAAAAACTACTAATCTAAAGTAGTTAGCCAAAAACAGATGATGGTCCCAGATAAAAAGTCAAGTAGAAGCACATGGAATACCTCGGTCTGACCCAAGTATTATTTAAGAAGAAAATAATAAACGGATCAGTCTAGCTATAAATATCGTATAAAATGAGATTGGATAAGAGATATGACAAAAACGTATGATAACGAAAATGCCATACTATGACAAGTATACATAAGGTAACAATAAAAATCATACAATATCTCAAATATTCTCCAACACTAAAAAGAATGTCATATTCTTAAAATTATTCACCAAAACACAAATATTGATAAACATATCATTGCCAATCGCAAAAATCGGTGAAACACAAATACTAGAAATCCAGAAATCACAAAAAGGGGAAGGCCTATCACAAACGGGAGCATGAAAACTCCCCAACACATGTGTCACAAACGGAACGCTATTCCATGGTCGCTAACCATCAAGTTTGAGCTGAAACTCCACAAACGGCCCGAAGACCATGGGTCGCTACCCCACCAATTTGAGTCGAAGCTCCACAAACGGCCCGAAGACCATGGATCGCTACCCCACCAATTTAAGCCGAAGCTCCACAAACGGGGTTTAGTCCCCACACAAACAAAGATACATCGCACATCGCTAGTCTAAATCTCAAAATGATCATCATTGATCGACAAGTGTAAATTACACTAAGCTAGTAAATATAAGAGTTTAGCTTCATGTCCCATAACCACTAGCTTAACTTAAATATTTACGAACAAATTGTAGACTTCCACTCGAGAACAAGTGTAAATTACACTAAGCTAGTAAATATAAGAGTTTAGCTTCATGTCCCATAACCACTAGCTTAACTTAAATATTTACGAACAGATTGTAGATTTCCACTCGAAAATTGTCACGAGAGCTCAATCGAACAAGTCCAAGAATTAACCGACGAAGTAAACGCAAGCGTTTCATACCACTTGTTTTGCTAAGCCGTTTAATTAGATTTCTCATACGAATGAGGCAAAGGATTGTATATACTAATAGATTGGAAAACGGATTTAAAAATGAGTTTTGTATTAAAAATGGTATTGAAATCATCTTTGTGAAAGCGTTTGAATATTTACTTCTAGTATAGAAACCTTTGTATTTTTAAAAGTGACAAATCACAGAAAATGATTGTAGAAATAATCAATCAACCAAAAATTCACATTTGACGACCTGAATCAAAACCATAGAAATCGATATCAAATCCATCAAATGGATATTTCGAAAAATCCAGAAAAGAAGTCATCAAAGTCGATAGTAAGTGATAACAACCAACCGGATCAACAAAAATTGATTAATATTGGAAAACCATTCAAAAACAGCCAAAATAGGCAAAATGAACAGCTCTAGACGTCTGGTTTAGAATCCAGACGTCTGGATTTGTTCTTTGGAAATAATCCAGAAAACCCCTAGACGTCTGAAATTCCAAGGCAGACGTCTAAGACCTAATCCAGACGTCTGAACCTATAAATCAGACGTCTAGAATTGGTTTCTGCCATTTTTTATTTTCTACGTTCTATATTTTTTTCTCTCCAGGTCTAAACCAGACGTCTGGACTTGATAACCAGACGTTTGGTCACCTGGTATGGGCAATAATTTGCCTAGGCTAAGATGGCCAAAACGTTTCGGGAGCGATCGGACGAGCAACGACGACTAGGGATTTATGCCGAGCGACATCCCAGCCTTATAGGCTCTTCGATACACCCCAAATATCATGTCCAAACATCCATAGTAGGATTTTCATAAAATTGGACTTCAAAACCAAAAATTGGAAAATTCACCAAATCAATTCAAAGAGAAAGAAAATGAACACGAATAATTATTAGGAGTTCATACCCAACAACAATGAAGTTATAGACGTAGATGTGAGTTAAAGAACTCACCTTTAAAACTCAAAGACAACGAATGAGAAGCTCAAAAACAAAGGAAAAGCCAATTCCTCTTCAACTTCAACTTAAGAAGCTCCAATCTAAGCTAATAAGCAAATATTTCCTAAGTTAGGGTTTAGGAATTTCTGAAATTGAAGAGAGATAGAGATGGAGAAGATGAAGAGGATGCTTACATAAGCTTCTCCTTGATTTTGGACTTGAATTTGAGTTTCCTAATCAAAACTAGGGTTTAGGAATTTCTATTTCCCATTCTTTCCTCCATTTTTCTTTAGCTTAAGTGTTAGGAAATAGAATGAGTGAATGGATGAAGAGTAGAGGAGTTAGGGTATTATGTTGGGTTAGTGGGCTGAAACCCAAACCCAAAGCCCAAATAGAAAAATAACAAAATTCTACTCAACTCCAAACATATCGATGTTTATACTCAAAAAAATTGTAAATGCCATTTTGGACTCAATGGAAGTGGTCTCGATTTCCAATTCGACTGTTTACAAAAAGTAGCATTTCAAACTTTAATCCGAATAACGATGCTATATTTAAATAAAACATTTAAATATACAATCGTAAAATATGCGGGTTGTTACAATCGTCCTATATTGACCGGGCATGACAGCAGCGCACTATCTATATACTATTAGTGCCGGTGGTGTAGGGATGTCATCACATTTGGTATCAGAACTTTGGTTACATGATTAACTAGAGTTTATACCGTGATTCGGTAGAGATAGGCAAGGTATTATCGCCTTAGACTGGATCGAGAGTGTATATACATACATGAGAGAGTGCATACTTGTTATAAGTTTGGTTTTCAAAACTATATGGTAGTATATTATATAGTATACGTCGGATGCACATGAGCACTATAGACATTGTTCTCTTTATGAAAGATTAATCATTCTTGTTATAGATAAGAATGAGCCGACATACAAGGAACGTTGTGAGAAATTCTACTTCAGGAGTAGAGGAAGGAGCGGGGTCAAGAGCTACTACACCTGATGTCCAAGCCATGTTCAATACTATGATGGCTAATATGATGAGGAATGCTTCTGGAGTGGTGATGGGAAAAGGTGCTCCAGTGTAAGCGCCTAGGGCTAATTTCACCAAGCTGAGCAAAGATTACTCTACCCTTGGAAGAAAACTGTTCCATAGGACAAAGTCAGCCATAGGAGTGCAAGATTGGTTGGATACTTATGAGCGCATCATTGGTGATATGGAGGTGGAAGATGCTATGAAAAGAAAGTTGGCTATGAAACAGCTTCAGGGGCGAGCCATGAATTGGTGGAATGTTGTTACTATTGCTATTCTAGAGGATAGTTCAGCTGGGATCAGTTTAAGGAAAATAGGAGAATTTTATTCTGGTTGCTCAGAAGTAGGTTCTATTTAGAAATTTTTTTGATCTCAAGTACGGAGAGATGACAGTTTCTGAATATATGGTAGAATTTAATGCTTTATCTAAGCATGGGATGTCATTCATTGACACTCCATTGAGGAAGAATGAGAAATTTATGATTGGTTTGGATGACTACTTGGGAGAAAAGCTAGTGGACCATATAGATGAGCCGTTTGAGAAGTTTGTAGAGAAGATGCTTTGCCATAAGAGCTTGTATCCTAAGTCTTAGACTGCTATTGTTGTTTCCGCTGAGAAAGAAGAGCCAAAGCCGTAGTAAGGAGGTGAAGGAAAAATGAAGCGGAATTGAAAGAGAAAGCAGTCTCAGGGTAAGGGTGACAAGAAAAAAGGTAAATGAGAACCTATTTGCTATGGATGCAATGAAAAGGGGCATTTGATTAAAGATTGCAAGACGAGTGAAAAGAGGAAATGTTATAGCTGTGACAAGCATAGGCATTTGAAGAAGAATTATTCAGAACCAATGAAGTATAAGCAGGTAGTGAAGGCATATGCTTTGGATGTAGTCTTGACTTCATCGAGTGCTCCCTTAGCGAAGGAGAAGGAGAAGGAAGTCATCATTCAAGGTATGTTTTATGTTGGTGATGTTCCTGTTTGAGTTTTGTTTGACACCGGTGCTTCTCATTCATTCATCTGTAGTGACCTAGTGGATAGACTGGAATTGGAACTTGGGATAGTAGACCGACCCCTAATCATGATGAACCCTGTTGGAGGCTCTATTAGTCTTTGCATGGTTTGGCGTGGCCTAATTTTATCGAGACATGGATGTTCTTTGGTTTGTGATTGCTTTGTTTGGAACTTTGTTGGGTTTGGGATTATCTTGGGTATGGACTGGCTTAAGAAGTATGGTGCCATAGTTGATTGCGAGAAGTTGTTAGTGATAATCAGAGATGTGGATGGATGAACGGTAGTGATTGGCTACCTACCAGAGGATATGATGATGGTTAGCTTTCTATATTCGTTGGAGGTCCATAGGAGGGATTGTCATCTGTGCCTATCGCTAAAGAGTATCCAGATGTTTTTGTGGAAGTGACTGGATTGCCGCTGCATAGAGGGATCGAGTTTCAGATAGATTTAGTAAAGGAAGCCAGACCAATAGTTATGTTTTGAGGCGTATGGTACCCAGAGAGCAGAAGGAATTAGAGGTGCAAGGGAATGACTTATTGAGGAAAGAGTTCATTCGAAGAAGCATATCTGAGTGGGGCACATCTGTAGTATTCGCAACAAATACGGATGGCTCTTTGAGGTTGTGTGTGGATTATCATGAGTTAAAGAAAGTGACGAAGAAGAACAAGTATCCACTCCTACGCATTAATGACTTGTTTGATGGGTTGCATGGTGTGAAGGTGTTCTTATAAATGGATTTGACGATGGGATTTCACTAGCTTAGAGCAGCAAAGGCGAATGTGCCTATTACTGTGTTTCGTATGCCGTTAGGTTTCTATGAGTGGTTGATGATGCCATTTGAATTGACCAACGCTCCGTCATACTTTGTGGATCTCATGTATTAGGTTTTCAAAGACCGGTTGAATAAGTTCATGCTTGTGCTCACGGATGATATTCTAATCTACTCCAAAACTGAAGAGGATCACAAGACTCGCTTAAGTATTATGTTAGAGATATTGAGGAAGCACAAGTTGAGAGTGAAGTTCTCTAAGTGTCACTTCTGGAGAAAAGAAGTGAGATTCTTGGATCACTTCGTTTAGGGACAGGATATAGCAATGGATCCTGCGAAGGTGGCAGCAGTCCAAGATTGGAATCAGCCCAAGAATGTTACAGATGTGAGAAGTTTCCTAGGATTGGTGGGATATTATAGACGTTTTGTAAAGGACTTCTTAAAGGTAGCGGTAACGTTGACTAATTTGACGAAGAAGAATCATACTTTTGTATAGGATGCAAAGTGTGAGCATGCATTTGTGAGTCTGAAAGAGAGGCTGATGAGTGCACCGGTATTGACCATTCCAAGCGGAAATGAAGAGTTGACTGTATACACCGATGCTTATGGTACTAGATTGGGTGCGGTGTTAATGAAAAAGGGAAGGGTTATCACTTATGCAAGTCGACAGCTAAAGCCGCGCGAAAGGAATTGCCCAACTCAGGATTTGGAATTAGCGGCAATTGTTCTTGCTTTGATGATGTGGAGGCACTATTAGTTGAAAGAAAGGTTTGAGTTGTTTACAGACCATAAATCCTTGAAGTACATTTTCTTTCAAAAGGATCTCAAGCTTCAACAACAATGGTGGTTGGAGTTCTTGGCCTCTTATGATTTTAGTATTTCTTATACTCCAAGAAAAGGGAATGTAGTAGCCAATGTATTGAGTAGAAGACATACTGAGTTGGGAGCAATGTCCTTGGAATGGAAGCAAATATAGTATATTACTGGATTTGATTTTAGGCCTCAATGCGAGCTAGAACCTGAAATGTTGGCAAGTTTGTCGATTAGACCTACTCTAATAAAAAGATCGGTACTAGTCGGAAGCGGGATGCTAGGCTAGCAGAGATCATAGTAAAGATAGAAAAAGGAGTAGAGTCTGAAGACATGAAGCAATATGAACTCGACCGAGAAGGTTAGCTTCATAAGGATGGAAGATTATTTGTTTCTGATGTTGATGGATTGAGAGATGAAGTGCTAAGAGAATTTCATCATTCTAGATTGACCATTCATCCCGATGGTAATAAGATGTACCGAGATATGAGGCGAACTTACTACTGGGAAGGTATAAAGAGGGATGTTAGGGTATTCATCTTGAAGTGTATAAATCATCATTTGGTAAAGGCAGAGTAGAAGAAACCTAGTAGATTATGGCAACCATTAGAGATTCCTAAATGGAAAAGGGAGCAAGTATCGATGAATTTTATTGATAGATTGCTGAGGACTTGAGTAGAGTATGATGGCATTTGGGTCATTAAAATCTATTGACCAAAAGTGCAAGGTTTATACCTGTCAAGTCAAGTAGAACAGCATCCAAGCTGGCAGATTTGTATGTAAAATAGATAGTACGATTTCATGGTATACCAAAGAGCATTGTGAGCGACCGAGACCTGTTGTTCACTAGTGGATTTTGGAAGAGCATACAAGAGGCGTTAGGGACAGAGATGCATCTTAGTACAGCTTATCATCCATAAATGGATGGGCAGACCGAAAGAGTAAACCATATATTTTAATATCTCTTGCGAGCATGCATCATAGACTTTGGTGGATCATGGGATGATCATTTGCATTTGATGAAGTTTGCATACAACAATAGTTATCATTTGATTATTGGTAAGGATCTGTATGAAGCATTGTATGGTCGACCATGTAACATTCCTTCATGTTGGTGGGAAGAGGACGAGAAACTAATACTTGGTCTAGATACGATTAGAGAGACTTCGGAGAAGATTGAGGTCATTCGGCAACGAATAAAAGCTGCTCAAGATCGATAGAAAAGCTATGCTGATAAGAGATGAAGAAATTTAGAGTTTTCTATCAGAGATATGGTATTCGTAAAGGTTTCTCCACCAAAGAATGTAGTTCGATTTGGTAGAAAAGGGAAGTTGGCACCAAGATTCGTAGGACCTTTTTCGATAGTGGAGAGAATGGGAAACTAATATATTAGGTTGACTTACCTCAGAAGATGGCGGGCATGCACAACGTTTCTCATGTCTTTTATCTATGGAAGTTTGTGCATGACTTAGACATGAAGATCACACCAAATCAACTAGAAGATGCTGAGGTAGAACTAAAGGTTTCTATATCTTGTAGGCCGCTTCGTATTGTTGGGGACCATACAAAATAGCTTAGGAGAAAAACGACGAAACTAGTTAAGGTACAATGGAGCGGAAGTGAGGACGATTGTACAAGGGAGACTGAAGATAGCATGAGGACTTCTTATCCGGAGCTCTTTGAATGGTAAGACCCATCGTTTATCGTGTTTACTTTCACCATTGTATAATATATCTGATAGGTTAAAATTTTGCATCCTAGGATAGATCACCTATACTATTGATTGCATTGCTACTTGTTTGATATGTGTGATGGTTGCATATGGTTGTGGGACGACCATGTTTGCTTATACTTTGACTTGTTTGGGGATTTCGAGGGCGAAATTCCTAAAGGGGAATGGGGGAGAATGTAACGACCTGTATTTTACATATCAAAGGATCATAAAATATTTTTATTTTATACGTATGAGGTCATATGATTTTATAATTTTGGAATATGACTCGTTGGGATATTTTACATACCAATGATTTTTCCTGAATCTCAATATGACCATTTTGACTTTTAAAATCTTGTTTGGGCTATAACTTTTGAGAGGAGTAGAATTAGGGTCTCAAACCAGTTCAATTGCTTCAGGATGATGGTTTCCCAATTCGTAGAATGGTCATAATAGAAAAATGGACTAACGATTAGGAAGTCATGCATATTTTAAGTATTTAAAGCTGTTGGCCAAGATTAGTGTGTAATTAATTAAGCTCATTAGTGAGCCTACTAGTCTAATTAGAGAATACTATAAATAGAGAGCTGAAGATTCAAGTTAAAACTTTTCTCTCTTATTCTAAATCAGGTCTAAACCCTAATTAACCTTATAATCATCCTAATTTCGTCCAAAATAACCCAAATTGCTCTCTAAACATAATTGGATTACAGATTAGAAATTAGATCATTAACTATAAGGTAGAGATCATCGATTTGCTTGATTTGAAGTGCATTCCATTGCTGCCTGAATTGGATCCACAATCATATTGGTTGAATTTGGTAACTGGTGAGTGGTTTATGCCTTCTCACTATACTATGCATATTTATATGGTAGAATAATAAGATTTAATATGTTTTAAATTGATGTTTGGCTATAAAACCATTTCTAACTTTAATTACATGTTAAACTATGTATACGATATAGTTTGACTAGAAATCACCATTGGTCATGCTCCTATATTCATGATATATGTAGATCTATGTTAGAAATTAACTTGTTTGTCTTATTTTGATGGGTTGCACGTTTGATTTGATGAAATTGCTTGTTATTCTATGTTGGATGATATGATTTGATGTTGTTTGCTAGTGTTTTTATTGCATAGAAAGTTAGGTCGGAGAATTGAGCAAATCGAAGGCAAAGTTGTTCAGAATTGGATGAAACTTGGAGGGGAAGCTCTGTAGTATGAGAGGAGCTTAGGGTTCAAGTCGTAGGTCTAGATTATCTAAGCACAGAATTTGGCACCGACATGAGAGGTCGGTACCGAATTATGTGGGTCAGTTTAATAAATCAGTGGTTTTGGGGGAAGCAAGAGTGTTACTAGTAGAGGTTGCCTAAGGTGATTGATCGGTGATCGGCTAAGTGTTGGAGGCTATGACGACTTGTTTCTAGAATATAAAGTAGAGTGCTTTAAAGAGAGGACTTGTTCTATGATGACTTGATTTGTGTAGAGAAGTCGGGGTCAAAACATCTAGGCATGGAGTACTAGAAGTAAGGAATGAGTGGAAAAAACTTAGCCATAAATTGGCTAAGTGGAGAGGTCACGACCGAATAGAGAGGTCGGTACTGAGTTCTTGTGTTAAGCCCAAATGGATGAAACTTTTGGGAGGTGAAGTAGAGGTCATGTAGATCGTGTTAGAGGTGTTGGCTCGTTCGTATCAGGTTCGATGATGATATAAAAACATGATGAAAAGCTATTGTCTTCGGATGTTGGCTCGTGTTGGGAGTAAGTTCCGAAAATGGCGGCTCGCTAAGGGGTCGACCGCATGATTAGGGAACGTGAAAGGGTTCCTTATGAATAATGGAAACTGGTTTAAGCAAGAAAGGCTCTGTATCCAAATGAAGCAAAAGTGGGCTTGGGTGTATGTGCTAAGGAATCGTTGATGACTCGAAGATCTTCAGTTATACTCGAAGCAGGGATATTGTAAGTGGGGATGTCCATGGGTCAATGAAGGGACCTGTATACCCTGGACCTATAGCTTTGGGTCTAGTGTCCAGCTTTAGGCTGCGAGACACGTATCTAGCTTTGGGCTACTAGATATGAGAGTATAATAAAGAACTGGGATTTCCACTAGTCCCTGGTTTGGGGGTCATACGAGTTATCATATATTCAAAGCACATGAGCGATAATTAGGATTGTTTGATGGATGCTATGGATGCCATGGTTGCTTTGATTGTTCCTTTTAGTATGCTATCATGTATATGTATCAGGGGAAGTAGGTATTGGAGACAAGGATACCTGAAAGAATGATATCCTTTATTTTGTTTGTGGTATATCTTTACGATATTGTAGAGTAGCATATTATAGCGTTGTATGCTAACTCTTTGGTTGCAGGGACATGTCATGTATGGTTCGTGTACTCTTCTTCCTTACCATAGTTGCCTATTTAGTATTTTGAGATTCATTTACCCCTCACACCAGACTGTTGTCTGACCTAAGGTTTTATGCTTTGCCTCTTATTATCTTAGGTACTCTTAAATGAGTAGACTAGATAACAGGTGTAGGTGATGTAGTAGTTGTTCGAAGGATGAGTTGGATGGAGCTATCTTGTACTATATACATATATGGAGTCTACGCTTATTCCGCTATATAGCACTAAGGAGCCTTAACATTGATTGCTTACTATTTGTATTTGAGACAATTGTTGTGTTTGTTTCCCATTGTATAAACTCTATTATTGATGTATAAATCTATGGATATTATACTCTTATAATGACGGTCTATTCACATTGTTATTACTATCTCTTCTATTGTATCTGTGATATTATATTTTGTCCATACGCTGTGAGATATACGACATGTTATATTCTATATTGGTTCATTCTAAACCCTAATGGTCGTCCTATATTGACCAGGCATGACAGCATCGCACTATTTATATACTATTGATGCCGGTGGTATAGGGTGGTCGTCACTATTGTCCTCTGCCATATATATTAATAAATTACTTGCATACTCCTTAGTTGTTGAGCAAATTCAAGTTAGGGATGTTATGTGTAGTATTAATAATATATTGAATAGACTAGGTAAGATAATTATATGTATTTATTGAGCAAACTCAAGGTACATATACTACACTTAGGCCATCGTGATATGGTAGGTAAATAATTTCATTTCAATTTATTGAAAAAACTCAAGGTCGAAGTGAAACTAGGACAAGGTTCCAAAGGTTAGGAGTTATATACGATAAAACCGATAAGGAGTTATCCATCATTTGTGGAACTATGATTTGTTTAGCAAACTCAAGGTCAGAATTCCAATGCAAACCAGTCCCAATACCTACTAGTGAAGTCAAAAGACTTCTATGTTTCGAATTAGGCTTTGGAGAAACATAAAAAGCTAGTGGGAGCTTATTAGTAAAATAAAACATAAAGTTTAACCTTACTAATATTATAAGAACATCTACTATGATATGTCCTAATAATTCACCACTTAAACTTGCAGAAAATGACAACTCCAAAACTGTTCAATGAAAGCGAATGATTAATCGAACCAAAAAACTATACCGATTGGCTAAGAGCAATCAAAATAGTGTTGACTTACGAGCACCTTTGGACTGCTATTACATGCAAACCCAAAAAGAAAACCGCTGATGATGCAAATGACAAACTACGACTTGCTTATGAAAAATGAGTGTCAGACCTAGAGATCGTCCAAATTTTCACGCTGTCTATGTTAGGCAAATCATTGTAAAGGCAGCACGAAAACATATCTATCTATGAGATATTTGATAGTCTCAAGGCTCTGTTTGGCAAACAGTCACGCTCCACAAGATAAGAGCTTACGAAGAAGTTTTTCAGTACCAAAATGACCAAAGGACAAAAAGTGGATGATTACGTGCTAATGATGAAAGACTATATTGATAGGCTTTAGCAATTGGACGTACAAATAAGCAACGAATTGCAAGTAGATTTGACCCTTGGTTCATATACTCCTCAACACGAATCATTTATACCGAACGATAACATAAACCAATTGAATGTGAATCTCATGGAGCTCCTCAATATGTTGAGGTCGGTCGAACCACAATCAAATGATCAAGGAGCTATACTTGCTGTAAAGGGTAGTGCATCATCTTCGAAGAGTTCGAAGAAGTGGAAGAGAAAAGGTTGGAAAAAGAAAAGTAAAAAGACCGATGACAAGGGTGAATGTCACCACTGCCAGAAGAAAGGTCACTGAAAAAGGAATTGCCTGACTACTTGAAGATTGCTAGGGATAGGAAGCAGAATGGTTCTGCGGCTCCATTAGGTACATTTATAATTCAAAATTGTTTTGCAATCAATAAAATATATTGGATTTTTAGATACTGGATCTGGTACTTATATATGTAATTTTTTACAGGGGCTTAAAAACTAACGTGTTGTGGAAAAAGGAGAAATGAAGATCCAAGTTACTAATGGATCTATAGTCATTTAGTTATGCCTAGTGGATTAGTATTAGTATTAAATAATTGCTATTTTGTAAAAGACTTTATTTGTAGGATTATTTCTGTTCTAGATTGCCTAAGATTGGATATATATATATATATATATATATATATATATTTCATTATGCAAATAATGTTATGGACATTAGTTTTAATGGTAATAAAGTCTACGATGGTGTTCTTTAAAATGACATTTATGCGATTAATACTAATTATGTTTGTTTTGTGAGTAACACTTCTAACAATATAAATGATAATTATCTTTGGCATTGTAGGCTATGTTATATTAGTGAAAATGACTACACAAATTGAAAACAAAGGTTTTGTACCGTCAATTGATTCTGAAACATTTGATACGAGTGAGCTGTCTCTCAAAGGTAAAATGAACAAGCACCCCTTTAGTGGAATCAATGGAAGAGTTAATGAACTCTTAGGGTTAATACATAGTGATGTATGTGTCATTATGCCCATAATTAGTAAAGATAATAGTTCTTACTTTGTTACTTTCACTGATGATTTCTCAAGACTAAGATATGTGTTTCTTATGAAGAACAAATCTGATATCTATGAGAAATTTGTTGAGTATAAAAATGCAGTAGAAAACCAAACGGGCCATAAGATTAAGATTCTTCGATCAGATCGAGGAGGTGAGTATGTTGGAAAGGATTTCCAAAAATACTTAAAAGATAAGGGACGTCTCTTAGTTTACTCCACCCTATACTCCGCAACACAACAATTGTCGAAGTGAAGGAACCGAACCCTACTTTATATGGTTCGTTCCATGATGAGTAAGGCCGAGTTACCCCTATCTTATTAGGGATATGCGCTAGAGACCGCAGTGCATATGTCGAACTTGTTTTCTACTAAATCTGTGCCTAAAACACCGTATGAGATGTGTTATGGTAAGAAACCCCAACTCAAATGTTTGAAGGTATGACATTGTCCGACATATGTTAAGAACGTTGGTCCAATCAAATTATAGGCAAGATCCGTATTGTGTAAATTTATAGGGTATCCCAAAGTTCCGATGGGATATATATTCTACAACACCGAGGAGCAAAAGGTTACTTTTTCACTATATGTTGTCTTTTTAGAAAATGAATTTCTATTAAAGGAGCGAGATTTTAAACTTGGATGAGATCCAAGAAATTAACTCTAAGGCCGAACCAGTGGAAGAACCGAGCTTACCCGTATATGAAAACACATAACCTATTAGAAGGTCTAGTAGAGAATCTTGTACATCAGAGAGATACTACAGTTTTCTCATGGATGGCGAGAAGGATAACTATGTCTTAGATGATGACACTCCTCTATCCTTCCAAATATCACCGTAGGGTAAATACTCTCCACTCTGGCTTGGAGCTATGAAATCAAAGATGAATTCCATGTACGAAAATAAAGTTTGGACTTTTTCGGATGCACACGAAGGGATAAAACACATTGGCTGCAAATGGATTTTTAAGAAGATGCTAAATGTAGATAGGGAAGTGGAGACTTATAAGGTAAGGCTAGTTGCAAAAGGATTCTGTCAAATTCAAGCTGTTGATTATGATATGACCTTTTCATCCGTAGCCATGCTTAAATCTATTCGGATTATGCTAGCCATCGTTGGATTCTATGATCACAAAATATGGCAAATGGATGTAAAAATAGATTTTTTAAATGATGATTTAGAAGAATCCGTTTATATGTCACAGCCAGAGGGTTTTGTGGTCAGTGGGACTGAAGGCATGGTTTGCATATTGTTAAAGTCCATTTATGGACTTAAACAGGCTTCAAGGAGTTTGAACAAATGTTTTGATAAATTAATCAAACCGTTTGGTTTTTATCATAATACAGAGGAAGCATGCGTATACAGAAAGGAATAGGGCAACGCTATCATATTCTTAATAATTTTATATCGATGATTTATTATTGATTGGCAATAACACTTTATTGTTGCAATCAATGAAAGCTTGGCTTTACAAAAACTTCTCCATGAAGGATTTGGGAGAAGCAGCCTATATACTCGGTATAAAGATCTATAGAGATAGATCTAAGAGACTGTTGCGATTGTCTCAATCCCTATACATAGACACCATACTGAAAAGGTTCAGTATGGAGAATTCCAAGCGTGGAAATGTTCCAATGCAATTTAGAATCGTCATTTCTAAAAAGGGCGCTCCTCATACTGATGAGGAGAAGGAGCGCATGAAAAGGAATCCCTATGCTCCAACCATAGGATCCATAATGTTTATCATGCTATATACTAGACCGGATGTGGCATACGCATTAGGATGCGTAAGCTTATAACAGTCTAATCTCGAAGAATAACATTGGACAGCTGTAAAATGTCTACTTAAGTATTTAAGAAATACTAAGGACTTATTCCACATATATAGGAATGGAGACCTCCTTATGAAGAGGTACACGGGTTCGAGCTTTCAAAGTAAAAAAGATGATAGTAAGTATATATCTGGTTATGTCTTTACGCTTTACGGTGGAGCCATTAGTTGGAAAAGTTCGAATAAAGAAATAGTTGCTGAATCCACGATGGAGGCCGAGTACATCATCCTGAATGAAGCATCAAAAGTGGCAGTTTGGATGTGTAAGTTTTTGAATGAGCTCTAAGTGATTCCCAATACCGAGAATCCTATGGCATTGTTCTAAGACAACAACGCGGTGATACAGATCACAAAGGAACAAAAAGTACATAAGAAGTCGCGACACATTCCTCGAAAGTTCCACTTGATTAGCAAATTCATTGAGAAGAAGGAAGTCGTTATTCAAAGGGTAGGTACCAAGGAATACATTGCAGATCCATTCACCAAAGGCTAGCTCGGTCAGCTCTCGAGAAGCCAATTGAAGGGATGGGATTAAGATTCCATAATTGGCCCCGAGTGCAAGTGGGAGATTGGTAGAGTTAGAGGTATACCCTACGGGCAATTCTGTAATTTATTGTAAATTAATTAACTCTGTAATCAATTCTTGTTCGCAATAAAGGTGTTCCTTCTTTCTGTTATATATTTGTTATAATGTGTTATAAATAATTAAATGTTTAATTATAATATATTTAACATAAAATCCATAAATGGTGTGTTTGTGATAGTAATTACAAATAGTTGTAATCATGAGTACTGTATCACAATGTTATAAAACACATCATTTTAAATGTTCCTAGTCGAGATGCATCGAGATTGGATATCGATGTATCCATTGAGACTAGAGTATGTAACACTCACCAAATGTTGGGCAGTGGATTACTCATGACTGCTAGGGGCACCTAGGGGTTATATACTAATAGTTATTGGATAACTATGGAATGACTCATTCGATAGATTTTTGTTGGTTAATATAACTAAGGTCAAAATATCGACGTAACTGATTTACACAGTTCTCTCGACTTGAGAATGCTGTGAATCTTCAATATGAAAGCTCCACTTTGATTATAGTCAAATCATGGTACGACATTCATCGAGTGACTATAGTTGGGTCGAGTGGAAGTATTGGAAGTGAAGCATTATTCAAGAGAGGATTCGTCTCCTCGGTTATAAGGGGTTAGTATCACGGTCAACTCTAGTCATCCCAAAGTCAAAATCTCTAGCCAGAGTAGTTCGGTTAATAATAATTGTTATTATTGAACTAAGGACTTTGTTTTTGGACTATAGAGTTAAATATGGACGATGTTGGAATTTTGACCATTACCAAATTTAATAAGTCCAAAGTGATATAGTTTTGAGGAAGAGAATTGGTGTAAATAAATGTCACAACTAGGTAACACTTAATAATAAAATTGGATTTTGTCGAAACTAAGTAAGTGATGAATTTGACTAAAATGTCACACCACCTGCCAACTGATGTGTGAATGTTAACATTTAAATAGTTCGATGTTAATCACTGGCCAAATTTACACATGACTAGTCATACAACCAAAATGATGAATTTTCTTTAGACCAAACGATTTAATTAGTTTATAATAGCTATAAATTAATTGATATAATTAATATTTATGAAATATTAATTATAAATTTTGAATATGATTTGAGGAATATGAATATTGTTGTATATATTTATAATAGTTATATATATATATATATATAAATATGAGATATCGATAAGGAATTAAATTGGATTTAATTAACATTATTTGATTGGGCTTAAAATGGGCTATTAGCCTATAATACTAGAGGGAAATTTCGGCACCAATTACATGGATAGGGGCAGCAAATATATGGCAAGTAAGGGTTTGAAATGGATGGTGGAGATTAGGTGAGAAAAGGTAAGAGATATGATCCTATTTTCTCTCTCATTCAACCATTATAAAAGCATCTATAACCGTAACATCAAAGAGACTTTTGGCTGCCTACATTCTCCATCATGCTAGCCGAATTATACCTCCTAGTGCTCCAACTCAATTCAAATCAAATCAGTTCAAATCAATGTTATTCGATAGCAAAGGGTTTGTGATTCAAAGACTTGCAATTTAACGAATCAGGAAAGTTTCAAGAGGAAGGGAACTCACCATTTCAAGGTGTACTTAAGGGCTTTAGTTTATGCAAGTATTTAGTTTTATATATAATGCATAACCTCTGTATAATTCGATATTATTCATATATATGTATGTATGTATGTATATGTATTGTTATTATTGAAGTGTTAGTTATGTGAGATTTCTATAGGTGTTGTTGTCACATATATTGATTGGTTATGTGTATAAAATAAAATATTTTTTATAAATATAATTGATACACACAACCGAAATTAATTTTATTTCATCTACTATTATTTATTAATTTATTTATACATATATTTATATGTTAATTAATTTACTTATATGACTAATACTAAACTATATATCTAAATCTTGTAAAATTTCAACTAATATTTTCAAAATGCATAATTATATCAATTATAATTTGTTGTAACTGTAAATGAATTTTTACTAATTATTTAATAATTTTTAGTATTATTTAATCATTATAAAAATTAAAAATTTATATAAAATAGATTATGTTTCGCAAATTAGATCTTAAATTTTATAAAATTATTTTATCATTATAGAAGCATTCATACAAAAAATTATATTTTTTCAACCATTTTTAATGTTTTAAAAAAAATCATTTTTAATTAGACCAAAATTAATTAATTGATAAAAAAATAATATTTTGATTTAGAAAAATCTCAAATTTTTTTCGCAAGCTATAAAATATGAATCTAGATTTTCTGGAAATTTAAAACCTAATATATATATATATATCATATTTTCTATTATTTTTTATTATTGTTTAACTAATTAATTCATAGTATTTATATATTAATATAATAAAATTATAATTAAAATAGTACTTGCTATGTATTCCATCTAGAACATTAAATAGGATTGTTTTTTTAATTTTTTAATTAATTTATATATATATATATATATATATATATATAAATCATACTAAATCATATTTACATTTAATGTGTGTATATATATATATTATACGTATAATATTGTTGATGTAGTACATACATACATATGTATATATCAGAAAAATTAATTTTGAACTTATATCTTGTATGTGTGGTGTGTAAATTTGTTTATTTGTATATTATTTAACACTACAATATTTACGTATAAATATATGAATAATATCTTTCTATAATATAATTATATACATACATATAGACATACACACATATTTACTCTTGGTTTTATATATAATAAGCATACACACAGACATATTTGGACAACATACAATACATATAGGATGAGCTAACAAGTTTGTTGCGAAGTAAATCACAACATCTATACACGAGCATGTTATACCCTTCACGGAATATCATGTTACACGTGCACACACATGCACATATGTATATGATACGTATGTATATTTATATATAAATTGAAAATAAATTAAATAAATTTCTATCAATAATTCATACATTTAAATGAAATATATGATTTAATTTAAATTAAATTTAGAAATGTTCTAAACATATCAAACTTTATATGCCCAATAAAGATCCTATATGGTATTTTTTTTGAAATTCACGCATAACTTCCATTGCGGGCTGGCCTATTTCCAACTTGATTTGCATTTGTTCATTGTCATATAGTCTCCATTCTCTTGTAATAAGGCCTGAATTTTGTTTCTGTGTTTCCTCATTATCGTCTTTTCATAGAAATTTTTTGAATTAGTATCTCCACTTTACAACCAAAGTATTCTGCTTTGTTGTTTATTTTTTTCATGATGTCTTTCCAATTGCTTTCTCAATTCCATATTTATTTACAAAATCTGATCATAAAACTGGTTATTTTCTGGATCATTGTCAACCATGTTAAATACATTATTATAATCATCTTTGAGTTTCGGAAATAAGATTTTTCTCTTGTCATGTTCCATTATTTTAGTCTTGCTTTTATTGTTTGAAGCTTGTGTATGAAAACGTGTATTGCATCTCCCCAAGTTATTACTTTAAATCCTTTAACAATGCAGCATTATAACCTTCTTGATAACACCACCTGTTTACATATTTGAAGGGTCTTCCTTTAGAAAGTTTATTTTGCAGTGCAAACTGTATAAGTAGAAGGGTATGGTCACCATAGAAGGCAAGTAGTGCAATGTTAATGAGTTTTGGGAATGTTGGCAAAAACTCAAAATTCACCAAAACATTATCAATATTTGTAGCAATGCCTCTCCTCTTCCATGTGTACTTGCAACCTTGATTACAAATTTCAACCAAGCCACATTGTAATAAACAATTTTTAAAACTGTCTAAATAAGAGAAAGATATAGGCAATCCTCCCTTTTTGTCTTTCAGATTTAAAGCATTGTTAAAGTCCCTAGATAGAATCCATGGGAAATTATTGGTTGTAGCGGTATATTGTAGAATTTTCCAAAGATCTTCTCTCTGTGGAAATATATAAGCATATACAAAAAAGAACATGCATTCATATCCTCCATTATTATGCATTAAGAGTTATATATGTTGTTCTCTTCTATTTAGAATTACAGTAGTCCATACGAGGTTGTCTATCAACACCAAAATTCTACATTTACTTCCCATGTTATTATTATATATGAATTCTCAATTAGATGTAAATCTTTTTTAGAAAATCGATATAATTTGTATCAGTAAAGAGGAATAAGAGCTATATATAGAACACATATTCATGCGAGGGTTAATAAAGAGGAATGACCGACATTCGCAGAAAGAGGTTTCCAACATAAAATATTTTACTACTAGTAATTTTGATTTAACATTTAGTTTTGTAATTCCCAGTTGGAAAAGCTCTATTCATGATGGTAGACTGTTAAATCATGCTATTGAAGAAGTTGAAACCTCCCTATACCCACCACCCGGTAAGTATTACCTTGAATAAATTCAAGATACATGGTTAAAAATGGATATACACCACCTTATCTAATGAATGCTATCCATCACAAAGTTTCAACAAACCCAATATATTCTAAAATTGCATGATAAAATTTTCAATATCTATCATTCTAGTTTACGCATGGTTATGGAAACGACATTTGGTATTTGAGAGAAAATTTTAACATTTTACGAGACATGCCCACATGTAGTTTTACCAAACTAGAACAATTTTGATTGCAACTTATGTTATCCATAATTTTATAAAATATATACAACGATACAGATTCTAATTATCAAAAAAAATTAACGTAGAAGTTTCACCGAATTATGCTAAAAATTAGCGTGAATACTGTCAGACACAACCGTGAGGGTGAAAGTTCATCAAATACAACACAAATTGATGCAATACATGATCAGATCAGAGATACTTTGGTTGTTTTAGGATGAATTCTTGTATTAAATATCAGTATGTTCTTTATTGTTAATTCGAATTTGTGGTATTTGTTTGAATTTATATTTAAATTAAATTTGAATTTTTATTATTAGTTAATTAATTTAAAGATGAAATATTTATTGATTAGATATATTGATTAATGGTTAATAATAATAATTAATAACTAATAACTATTACATATAAAAAATAAACACTACAAAATGCCATTTTCTCTAGCCTTTACTGTTTTAGGGTGTGTTTTTTGACATACGAAGAAGAATGTGAAAGGGACATGGGAATGGAGTATGAAAGAAGAGTGGTTCACGAAAGAGGAATGTGTTTTTGTATTACGAAAGAGGCATTTGAAAGGAGTATTTTATTTTTTGCTATAAATAATTATTTTTGATACTGTATTTTGCATTATTTTAAAAAGTAGTTAAAAAATATAATATAAAAAAGATAAATTTCATTAATCAATAGAAATTAAATAAAAATACAAATAGTAGCCTCATCTTAGATGCATGAGACAACGTGTTTAGGAGACGCGAACATAATAAATTTTGAACTTAAAAAATTGGTGCGAAAGGTACCTAACTCAATTTGTCCGTGCTAAAGCACCCTTAGGTGCCGTTCGCAAGCAATTTTTGCCTCGTTTCCGTTGGGAACGCGTCTAACGCGTCGAACACTCCAACGTATCCTTACTCCAACTAAGCCCGTTCGAGCCGTTGAAGGAAAGAGTTACGTTGGCGTCCGAAGCGTTGGACGCGTGCACCCGTTTCACCTCCTACGGCTCCTCTTCCTCCTTCCTCCTCTGCTTCTATATAATTCACCTCCTTCCTCTTCAACTTCTCACACTTCAAAACCAACACATTTGTATTTTTTTTGGTCGATCCGAAAGGCTATTCAGGTATATTTTTATACTTCTACCTATATTTTTTCTTACCTACATTGTATATTTTTTTCATAATATTTTCAATTTAGAATGTCAACCCGAAAGGCTCCACATCATTGGACGTCCGACGCTACTCATATTATGTTGAAATGTACCGTAGAAGCATATTCTGCCTACGGCAGTAATAAAAAAAGATTGCACAAAGCTATAACAGAAAAATTCAACTGAGTTGTAGAAAACATTTCGTTTATTCAACCGATAGATGAAGTCAAAATCCGACATAAATACGATAATATTAGAAGAGATTGGGTTAAATGGCAAAGTTTGCGCAACAAAACTGATGTTGGCTGGGATGATTGTAGACAAACTATTAGTGGCAGTGAAGAATGGTGGAGTGATCGTGAAAAAGTATTTTTCATATATGCATTTATTTGTTTGAAATCTTTTATTAATTTTTTTTACCGGTAGGAATTTGGAACCATTGTTTTGAAATATAGAAAAGGATTGCTTGAGAATTTGGAGTTGATACAACAATTGTTTCAAGGGAGAGAATGCAACTGGACAAACATCATATACGCCTGCTACTAATCAAGAACCACCGCAACAAAGTACCCCTCCTTCTGTACAGACCCCCGTTTGATAGAGCTTTTGAAGAGTTTTTTAATCAACCGGATGAAACACAAGGTGGACAAATTCTAAATTTGAATTCACCTACCAATCCTCCATTACAACAAACTCCACTACAATTGCTCTATTGCAACAACCTCCAATTATTGATTCATCTTCTGGTGCATCTATTAGTTCGAGAATATGTCGTGGAGAAGCTAATGAGAAGACGTACAAAATCATTAATCGAATGCACGAGAGACTGATGAAAAAATCTCGTACGAATTCAAACAGTTCGAATACAAACAGTGTAGACTCAACATGAAATTCTATAAACTACGCAGATATGGCTACTTGTGTTCAACATCTTGAAAAAGGAGGAGAATTTAATTTTGATGAAGCGATGATAAAATGCAGCCTGATAATATAATTTATTCAATGCTCTTAAAGATGACTTAGTAAAAAAAATTAGTTGTCGTCGGCAGTTGCAACCCAACGGCACGCGCAAAAGTACCAAACTTATCTGATAAAATAAATTGGTGACAACAAATATGACTTTTACTATAATTGTATTTCTGTTGTATTATCTATGCATTTTATTGTTGTATTTTTTAACGTATTTTAATTAATTTGCATGTATTTTGATTTTTGTACAGTTATTTCATTTTAAGTAAACACATATTACACAACAAAACAAATAACTAATTAACTAAAAATCAATTAAACTAAAAATCACAATTTAAATGCTCAGCTCAAATACCCCGTTCGCAACACACAAACACGTTTCTCGTTCATTCAACTTTCTCATTCAAATGTTCCGTTCAAATATTCTGTTTTGGTTCATCGCAAACGCACTCTTATTGTAACCAAAACGAGGAGTTACCCTTACTGTAATCAAAACAAAGGAGTTACATAAAGTCGAGTAATAAATTGGATGTAAATAAAACTTGCCTTATTTTAGCAACTATAAAAATAAATAATACCAAAAATTGTCACCCGCACTGGGAGAAAACAATAAAGGTCATATACACACAGCATTACAAAACCCAATAGACATAAAAATTGATCTTCTGATAAAGTGAAAAGATGGTGTAAAACTTCCAGACTACGGATGTTGACAAGTTTTTCATTATTCTTCTTCAACAAATTTCAAGTAATTTTAGTTTGTTTCTATTCAGAAGATACTCCTCTCTATGTTCCACCAAATTAAAGTCTTCCGTTCTCATGGCAAACCATAGCTTCTTCATTATTCATTATCCAACGGCATTAAAAAACCGCCCGCTGGATTCTCTTATTTTTACTGTATAATTTTTTGTCTTTTGCTTTATATTTGCTTTTCCGTACCTGCGTTTTTTTCGGAGTTTCCATGAAGCTGCCTTCGCCTTGTTTCTTTTCTGAATTCTTCAGGGTTTAAAGTGCCAGATGATTGAAATTTCAGGTGAGCTTTGGCTTTACATGCCTTTATTTTCATGTGATTTTTGTTTCTGTTATTTTGACTGCATAAACGCATAAGGGTCATGGTGTTTGCATGCTTGCTTTAGTTACCTGTTGTATGCATTTTTTCATGATTTTGGTAAATGTATGCCTGGTCTAGATCTGCTTTTTTCATCTCTTTTGCTTGAAATGGTAATACTACATTAAACTTAAAACTCAAAATTTTATCTCTGTATCAAGCTAGCTGATTTTTTTAGTGTTTATAATTTGTTCTATAATGCAAGAAAAGTGGGTTTCTCACCATGTTTACATTACTTGAAGGCCACTTATTCTTTGGAAAGTGAACATCTAAATATTACTTCTCTACTGCTTCCTAAAGGAATATGTTTCTACTTCTGATTTGGATTTGTAAGGCAACAAAACTGTGTTGTTTTATCGTTTTATTTCTCCATATTCTGCATTGTTGACTAGCATCTTTGTATCCTATCATCTATATTCTAACTCTTCAATGTGTAACATAGTTCAATTATGAGCTTTGAGTGTGGTTCAACATTGAACTTGGAATCAAGAGGAGTTTTTGTTTTTGTTTTTGTTTTTTTAAGACTAAGAACTGCTTATTGTAATAACTGATAGTTAATAGTGTTTATTGAAGTTGTCAATGCTTCTTACACTATCAAGACATTCAATAAGTATAAAACTTAGAAACAAAAATACTAAAAAGTAACAAGAAGTTTATCAGAAGTTTTTCTTTGATAAAGCAAACTATCCAACAAACACAACACTCATGACTTGTAACATACTTTTTTTGATGTAAATTAGCAGACCCTTCTCTTGAAAATTGTTAGAATGCAGTTATAAGTATATAACTTGTTTGTATTTGCAGAAATAAGAATGAATGTTCAGTTTGAGAGCTACATGATGGGATATTCTAATTCTGCGAGAAATATAAATCAGAATTCAAGTAGCAGCTGGTCTCCCTACTTGTATAACAACTTAATAAACGAGCATGTATACAATAGCTTTAGGACAATGAATGAATATTCAGGATACAAAGAGGCACTGAAGCGAACAGTGGTTGAGCACGATGCACTGTTTAGAGAACAGGTATAAGTGCATTTTCTGTTAGAAGAACAAATTCGTATTATTTATTGCTTATGAAAGCATTATTCAAGTGTGTTTATAGGATTATAATTAATCTCACTTGATTTTGTCCATATCAAGTTCGTCCTTGATGATCTTAGCATCACATTTTATGATAGCATTAGAGCAACATATGATAGGTGCTTAAACTTGAGAAGAATTAAGCAGCGGAATGGTGAAAATAAGAAAGAAGTTGAAATAATCAAAATGTAACATGGAAACTCCTTAAACCATGAACAAACTGCACGATATATAGTACTAGTACTAGTACAAGTACAAATTAACTCATTCAATGGGGGAATGCTCACAATTGAACCTCATATAGGAGATAATATGTCATGCTCAATTCTTCCATCTATGTGCAACAATTTAACTGAATTCTTGGAAGTGGATTAATCTTCCATATATACGAACAACGCATAACTTGAATTTGTAGAAGTGGCTTATTTATTTATTTTCATCTATTCTATTATAGTTGAATGGATTTCTTAGAAGTCATAAGCCACTTCTTTGATTAGCCATTCATGCATTTGCATACACTTGCATTCATTCAAACATTAATTCATGCATCCTAGTTAATGAGCATAGGATTTCCAAATGACATCTTTAATAAATCTCCATTTTGTGAAGGGACATTTCATCAAAAGTCTTTAATATTGTAATGAAATTGTAGAATTTAGATCACCTACTTTAATAAAGAAAAACACTGAAATAAAAATAACCATGGAGTATATGATCACGGATAGGGCAATCCATATAAACAGAGCTTGCTAGCTTCTACTGAATTCGCTAAGCCCACTTAAGTGTTCTATTTTTATTTCTGAACCATCAGATATTTAAAGCATGGTTTTTTGTTCATTTCTTTGGTCTAATCTGTACACAATGTATGCATTGTGCAGGTAAGTGAACTCCACCGCCTTTACAGAATGCAGAAAGATTTGATGGACAATATCAAAAGACAGGAGCTCTACAGATTCTCCTATCAAAATAGAATATCCCAATCACAATTGTTCTTATCTCCAGTAGTGTTTCATAATAATGAAAATCTATTGCAGCATACAGACAATACCAAACCCTGTATAGACTTCTTAAAACAAGATTATATTCAAAATGATAGTGATATGGTAAACTTGAAACTGAAACGAAATCATAGACAAAAGCTTGACCTTCAACTTCCTGCTGATATGTACATTGGTGCTGAAGATCATAGCGATATGATACGAAAGGAAGACAGAGCAAGTCTGTTTTCTGGGGTTGAATATAAATCAAGTGACAAAATGAATGAAGTCGATGTACAATTGACTCTTGGAACTAGGGAGTACAAAATGAATGAAGATATCAATGGAAATGCTAAGAATCAGCAGTCATCTTTCAACTATGGTATGATTTTCTTCTGATTTTTCTGGCTATTGTTGTGTAATATTGATTTATATCAATCATATAATGAAATGTTGGTGTGTGTCAAATATGCAATAATCCTTAGCATATCTAATAACTGTGCATGCTGGTATGTTAGTAATTAGATAAGCTACAAGCCTACAATGTTAACAACTGAAAGTGGAAAAAAAAAGTTTGCCTTTTGCGGGGGAAGAACAACCTGAAAGAACTCAATAATGATTTGAAAAATATGATAACGGAACACAGAGATTAATTTTATTTTATATTTCCCAATTTCAAGATGTCCAAAATGACTTCAATACTAATATCATTGCACGATGAGTGGATCATGCATATGATCTTAATTTATCAATTGATGATTAAAACACGTCTATAAGCCCATTTGAGACTACTTATTCTAAATCTTCTTCTAAAGAGTTTTGAACAATAACCTGTAAGTAGTGTTGACCGAATAGTAAGAAGTAAAAGTGTTTGGATGCAATATGACTTTCCAGTTAAAGTTAATTTTGCTGTTTGGCTATCATGACTTACAAGTAATTAATGTATGTCAAACTACATAACTGGACAAATCCATGTGAAAGGAATGATGAATATTACATAGTGAAATCGTGCTTTTAAATTGTTTAAAATAACAGACCATGTTGAACATTTACTGGATCAAAATTACTTATGAACTTCTATCTTACTTTGTAAGAAATAAATAGTTGATTCTTCAATTTTAACTTCTTAAATGTTGTACCTTCTTATAAGGAGTTCCTAAACATTCAAACTCAAAAAAATCTACTTATAAGTAGCCAAACATGCTCTGTCCACAATGTAGTTTGGTAGAGTATATTCAAATATATTCATAATCTAGTTATTATAATATATTCATCTTATACCACATAGAAATCAAATGTTTGTCTTCTATTTATTTACTCAATTTTCATCTGTGATGCATGAAAATTCAAAAACTAAACAGCTTCATGTCTTTTTCAGCAGGTAGAACTGAAAACATTTCTAACTCTTTCACTCCAAATTTCTTACAAGTAGGAAAACAAATGGAACAAAGGAAAACGAAGGAAAACAACACTCACAACAACCCTTTCTACGATTCTAAAGAAATACCAACTCCTGATCGTGAACCTAACCCATCGCTTTTTGACTTAAACAGCCCAACACTAACAAATTCAAACTCTCATACTCCACTATCATTTTCACCTTGCTCAGAAATCGCAAGTTCTTCATCTCCATTAACACCTTCACCAAAGAGAAAATCACCTAAAACCATCACTCTTGTTCCCATTGCAGTTCAAGCACTTCCTTGCTTCACCACTTCGGAGGACGTTCAAAAGAAAAAACCCAAAAAAGACTTCCAGAAATACCAAAAGAAGATAGCTATCGACTTAAACGATGAAATTTCAAGTGAAGGTGACGAGTCATACGATGATGCTCTTAACACTTTGGCAGCAGAGAGCTTGTTACTATTTTCACAACGTGCACCTCCTAACAGGGATCTGTTGCATTGGTTTGCTGATACAGTTTTAAGTAAAAATTCTGATGTTGAGGTCGATGCCTTTGAGTCATCGACATTAAATCTTGAAGAAATGAGACCTGATGAAAACATAAAATCAGAACAAAAGCTTGAGATTAAGGAAGAGAAGGCTCATAAAGGAAGGAAGAGGAGGGAGAAGAAGAAGGATTTTAGAAAGGAAATACTACCGAGCATAGTGAGCTTATCTAAGCATGAACTAAAAGAAGATTTGCATGCATTTGACTGCATTAGGAAGGCAATGGGTGAGAACTTGGAATCGAAATTAACGAGGAAAAAGTTGGCGAAAAGGAAAGGTGGAAAGCTTAAAGATTTAGAGACTGATTTGGGAGTTGAAGTTTGGAAGAAGAAGATGTTGATGTGGGGAGGAAAATCAAAGAGGGGGAGGAGGTTGAGAGCTAGAGAATTTAGTGATTTTACTATTGATTTATGTTAGCAAGAGGAGAGTGGGAAATTGCTTATTTTGTGAAATGAATATACTTGTGTTTTACTTGATTGGGGTGTGACTCATGATGCGTTTATTGGTGAAACAGGATTTAGATAGGTGTAACCAATCAAATTATGTGTTGTCCATCTTAACTTGTGCTAATTTTATTAGCAACTCTTTTTAGACTTTATTTGCAATGATTTTTAATCTACTTTAAGAGCCTGTCAATAGATATCCGTTGACATCAATGTTTGAAAAACGGACCTGTATTAAGAAAAAATGCGTGTGCATTCAAAACGTATTTATTTTGTTTTTGTCAGAGTAATGATTCATATATTGTGTATTTTACTACCACGAATAATAGCTTTTCATATTGTTTTATCAAAGATAATACTTCATGCTATATGCTTAGAAATGCATATATGGCGCTTAAAGCCTTTTTTTGACAATCGTCGGGACTGAAATTATTTTACGCTAAATTAGCGGATATGATAATATTTGATATCCGTTGGCTATACACAACCGTGGATATCAAAATTTGATAATGGCTTTGGATAGATATGTTGAAAAAGGTGAAACAACATTGGGCTTCTTTGTTTTTCGTTTAGTCCTACATCGTGGGATTAGTTTCATCCTTTGTTCCAAAACCTATATACAAAGGAACCTATGTAATATAAATAACTTATGTCTTTTCTGTAATCTTCTCTCTAAGCATTAAAAAAATTATTCTCCTCTTAGTGGACATACACTATCATCATATTGATAGTGGAACCACTTTAAAAATTAGTGTGCTTCCCTTTCATTTATTATTAATTGGGTAATGTTATCATTGTCGTAAGTAAACCCCAATAATTTTATTTGATTGTTTCATCATTCTATATTTAATTTTATTTGTTTCTACATTTGTGTTGTTGGGTAATATCAGTTTGGAAGGATAGACCTCCAACAATCTTGTAACGACCCGTAAAATTTAACTGTTTTAATAGCGTAATTAGTTAAATTTTTGTGAAATTTTAAACGATAAAATTTTGAAATATGAATTTGATATTTGGAATGCGTCTAGTTAAACATAGCAACTGGTAAATTTTCGTCCGAAATTACGAAAGTTTATTTCGCGCGTAAATTTACTTCAATTTAATCAGTTAAAAAGCGATGAAAATAAAAGGTTTTCGAAACCCAAATATTTTTATATAATAAATTTGTAAATCATCTTCTGAGTGAGACGCCATATTTCGTTTCTTCAAATTTGAATCACTTTCGCTTCGTTTATCTTATTTTCGACAGATTTGCAGCATTTTTGTACCGATATGGACTTTTGATAACTCGATCGTACCGCTGAGATCTGTATAATATTTTGATCGTCTCGTCATGTAGATCTCAACAGTATGTTCATTTGTGTATTTCGGAAACCCGATACGCGATGAAATCTGTGGAACGGCTCACCGTATCGGTACGCTTCAAGCCTTTAAAATTGCTCGTGGCCATTCATTATCCACCGTATAGATCCAATAGCAACTTCATATTGAATCTTCTGAATTTAATATTCCACTTTTGAAATTCTACCTTTTCAGTTTATATTTGTTCGGTACATACTTTTATCTGGTTCCCAGGCAAATAACATAAATTTATATTAAAACCGGTTCGCCTGCTCTACTGTACAAACTTCCTTTCGTCCCTATTATTTCCAAGACCCTCTATTTTCTTCTTCATCTTGCATCTCTGCTCCTCTACACATCAGCCATGGCCGAGATTTGCCTCACCTTACACCATAGCCGAACCCCTTACCTTATCCCCACCACCATAATCGGCTACATCTCCACCACCAGCAAACCAAGGCCGAACCACCACAGCCCAGAACCATCTCAGGCCGTGCCTGCCGCACCCACATCCATCCCTCCCGTCCCGAGCTCTCCACCACGCTTGCAACCCGATCTCCATCACCTTAATGCCGATCAAACCCATCCGCTCATCCCCTCTTTCTCTTCTCTCCACCATCTTCGGCCAGCTTGCATATCTACCGAGGTACATCTATACCTATGTATAGTTATATTTAGTTATATATGAAATATGTATATAGTTTGTTAAATTGGTATATGTACATAAATATTTTTACTTTGATTGTTTGAATATATATTTTAGTTTTGCTGACCTCGGCTTATGATGATATGTTTATATAAGTGATTTCCTATAACAGTAAGATATACACATATATTGGGTATTAATAATATATTCTATTGGCTGCTTTGTTTCATATCTTACAGTTAAATTTTGCGAATGTATATGAATTTGTATATGTGTCTATATATGTACCTGTTATATATACATTAGTTTGTAAGCACATGAGTTCTGTTTTGATGTAAAGTATATGAAGTTATAAAATATAAATAGGTTTACATTAGTTTATGAACTGCAGCATGCTCTATTGTATTATTTATTAATATTAGATCTATATGCGTTGGTTATACTGACATATCATTAGTTCATATTAATCTGTTGATGATGATATATATTGTATTATTTATATTATAAAATGAGGGTATATATATATTTTATTTTATAACAGTGTTTACATAGGTTTTAAAAATATATATATACGATTTGTTATGTATTTTAAGGTTTTCATTTATACATAGAACTATATATATAACAGTTGTATACATATGAAATGTATAAGTCATGTTGGTTGTGATTCATACTTTTGGTTAATCTGCACTTGCCTGGCAAATTCATATAATTTAGATATATATATATATAGCTATTGATTTAAATTTCAGAATGTATGTGTTGCGTGTGATTTTATAAGCTCTGTTTGTTTAAATATACTGTACTATATTTTATTTGGTATATTGACTTCAGATTATAAGTTATGTTTATAAAAGGAAGTATATATATATATGTTATATTTCTCTGTTTGTTATATAGGTTGTTATATATTACAGTTTATATATCTATTGGTATAATATGTAAATTTACTTTTCAGTAAGTAAGAAATAGATTGTGTATATCTTAACTCCAAAGTAAACTGTTGAGTTTACCTTTAATTTTAGTTGTTATATTATAAAGTTTTATATATATGCTGTTAATATGTAAGCGAGTTTATTTAAATAATATGTTTTAAGAATATATATGTGTACGTAGTTTCCTAAGATTTGGGTCACTAGTATATTGGTTTAGAGTATTGTTTAAAAAGGGAATAAACATAGATTTTTAAAATAAGTGTTTTAAATTTAATATGGTTTTATAAAAATAGTTATATATATATATAGTTATGTATAAGTTCATTTATACTATCGATCTTCGCCAATCCAGTTCTGATTCGTTTATCAATTTTCCTGTTACCAGCTTCGTCCGTCGTGCTTGTTTTTTTTCATTGAATCGGGTCTATCCAGTGTTGCTTTGAAATTCATAGCTCATTTCATTGTCAAATATCTCCAGCCTCGAAAGGTGAGCAATCACTCACGATTAATGTTCTTTTATTTATTAAATTTGATTTCAATTGAAACGACAAATTGAAATATGCTGCTGTTAGATATTTACACTGTTATTACCTGTATCAGTTCACCTGTGACATCTAACACCATTATCTGTTATATATGCAATGATAATCCAGTATAGTTGATAAATGATTGATTGTTGATGATTATATTGGATGTAAATTTGTTAGTGTTAAAATTGAATTGAATTCTTTATTAAGTAAAATTGAACTTCTTGAAAAAGCGAAATTTAGTTCTTTATTAATTAAGCTTTGAAATTGTAACTAAGTAAATAAATAAGTGAAATTGAATTTCTTTAACAAGAAATAAAATGTGATTTATTGAAATTAATGCAAGACTTGTAATTTAAAGAATTTATTTGACAAATCTAATTTAATTCAAATTTGATGTTTTGTATAATGAAGTTGAACTTAAGTAATTGATTTAATGAATTGGAAATTTAATAGAAATTGTTTTGAATGACAAATTAACTTAACAAATATCGAATGAAATAGATAAATGAATTTAAATTGATTTGAATGCTAAATTAAATTAATTTAAATGATTTCGGAATGAAACTTATATACGAATTTAAATGAATACTTGAATTGTCTTAAATCAAATATTTAATTTGAATTATAAGATTTCGAAATGGTGATTTGGAAGTTTTGAAACGTAAAATTTTGGAAATTTATTTAGAAAGACAAATGAAATGTTGATTTACAAATTCTAATTGAAATTGAATTTGATTTGGTTTTGAAATATATAAACGACCAATCGGTGTAATAATTACGGAAGTTATTAAAGAGACCGGAATCGGTTATGGACATACTCTCTGTCTAAACCGAAAACCACTTTAATAACTATACGTGGAGTGTGATCCAGAATGAAGTGGTTGAAATGATGTACGTGATGACTGAAGAAAGAGAACGATAATGGATAGCCTTGACACTTGTGTCAAATTGGAAATGACTAAAACAGGAGCCGTGCCGGGCCAATGGAGGTCAGCTACCTCAAGTGAACACACTTCTTCGAACTACTCATTACTTGTTGTCGATTGGTGCACCCTTGATTTTGGGAGTGTTGTTTCGCGGTGTTGCGGTCGCTGCGGCGATGCGTTCTCACCAGTCCAGATCAGGCAAACGGTAGTTTCACTACCTTGGGTATTGCCTCATGTGCCTTGTCATACTTGTATCCCTATACGCGACCACTACGATTTGTTTTGTACCTTTAGTATATGGATTGCCCTCTGGTGACTTCCGGTTTTGGGGAAACTACGGTCTTGTATATGCTCTTGGGAATAAAAATGTGTTAAGGGTGGAATGGGCCATGACTTAACACTATTTTGATATTTTATATTACTGATAGACATTATCTACTTATCGTACACTACTACATAGTAGATAGTTTAACGGATCCTTAAAGGATGGTTATTCCAACATCCTTTGAGTTACTTGTATTTCAATTCCTATTTCACTTGAGTTGGATTTATTAATATAAGAATGTTAATCCTGACTCGAGTGTCTTGTGTTTTTGCTTTACGCTCGGGTCAGACTGAGTGTACCAGTATTCGAGACTCACCTTTGGAGTTGGAGCTTTGCTTGAAGATCCAGCCATCTATTCTGCTTTCAGTACTCGATGATTCTAGTGATGTATTTTGATTTGTATCTGATGTATCGTATTACTCTTTCGTTGTATCTGGTTTAACTCTGATGTAACTTATACATTTATATAGTAGCTTCATGAACTACTATCTCTTTTATTTCCGCTGCATTTATTACTCTGTGTTTGTGATATGTGATTATTTATTTACTGTATATGTTCAGTTTTGCCAAATTTAAATTAACAACGCGGTATTTTGAGCAATATAATTCCGGCATGAGTGTCTACCTATACACTTATAATGGATGCGAATGGTCCAAAATAGCGGGTCGTTACAAATCTGGTATCAGAAGCATCTAGGATGGTTTATAGAAGATGTAAAGAAGTATAGCAGAAGATGGGCTACCCCTGTTGTAACAAGACCTTATGCCAGAGGTTCTTGTATTGCATTTGGGTTACAATTGACAATAGAAACGTGGAACAGAGATAAAGACTTCGAGAACTGACAATGGAGAATATGGATATTCTCAAAAGGAATATGGTTCATCGGGTAGTTTTTGACACCAAGGAGTTACCAGCTAAAGTTTCTACCACAGAATGGAAGGAGATGAAAGAATGGGCATTTACTACTCTACAGCTGGCCATGGGAGAAAATGTTTCCTTGAAAATTAACATGGAAACCACTATTAAAGAAATTTGGACCAAGCTGGAGAATCTCTATCTGAAGAAATCACTCGTTAATCGTTTGATTCTACTGAAGGCATTTTTCACCATGAAGATGGGAGAGGGTGCTTCAGTGAAGGTGCATCTTAGTTTCTTCGATGCTCCTGTAATGAAAATGAAGACTATGGATTTGAAGGGCGAAGAAGAACATAAGGCGATAGTTCTTTTGTGTTCCCTTCCAGAGCATTACATAGGTTTCGCTAACAGTCTGATTTATGGGAGAGATACTTTGACTGTAGATGATGTGAAGTCGGGTCTTCTATCTGAAAACTTGAGGGATCAGATGAAGGAGATGAGTGAAGGAAGAGAAGGGAGTAGTAGCCAGGGTTTATTTGCTAAGAGAGGAAGAGAGGAGAAGAAGAATTGGAATCCTAAGAGGCGTTCCAAGTCTAGAAAGCCCGGAAATGGTTGGAGAGGAAAGCCTAGAGATGGAAATTATCACTATTGTAAGAAACTAGACCATTGAAAGAGAGACTGTCTGAATTTGAAGAAGAAGGCTGAGGATGAATCTTCATCGATTGCGATGGAGAAGTATCTAATGATGTGTTGATTGCAGCGGTATCTGATGTGACAGACCACTAGATGCTTGACTTAGGGACGTCGTTCCATATAACGCCAAACAAGGATTATTTCAGCTCTTCCATTGGAAAAGAGGAAAGTGCAATCCTTATAAGAAATGATGCTAGTTGTAGAGCCACGGGAGAGGGTACAGTTCAGATTAGGATGTTTAACGGAGTGATACGCACTTTAACAGGTGTCCGCTACGTTTCGAGTCTTCGAAAGTCATTGATTTCTTTAGGGCAGTTGGTGTAACGACCCGATTTTTCGACGACCGAAAATCGACATCAATACGTTCACTGTATCAAATGTCGAACAATTGGATGCCAGAAAACTGAATCATTAGGGTTAAAGAAGAAGGAGGTAGAAGAAGAATAGAAAACAATATCAGAATCTCACAATCGCAGCGGAACAATATATAATAGATAAATGACTGATCTTTAAACAAAAAGAACTATATCTGTTTATACATTACATCATCAGAGTAGAATACAAATCAACAACACAATTCAGGACAGTTATAATATCTTGTCCTCCCAAAGCTGAATATACAGCTTTCACTACACAGCGAAAATATCAATTTACGAAAATACGCTTCGTCATCCAGCTCGTCTCCTGAGCTCCACAGCAGTCCATCCAAAATTTGTACTCTATAATACTCGGTCTGACCCGAACATTATAGCGAAATAACACCCGAGTCAGTCTGGAAAACCAGAGTGAGAAAACACACTCAATTGGATTTTTAAAGTTTTCAAAATCGTTTGAAATCAAAGGTATCTCGTAAGACCATGCCACAAATAAATATGTCGGGTTTTTACCTTACGATAACCAAAACATTTTTATCAAATCCGTCTGATATTATAATAGTGTCTATAGAAAGTAAAATAGAATCTAGCTAAAATGCTTGCATCTCACGTTTCATCAATAGTTGGGCACAATCAAAACCGTACAGGCGCTTATTGGAGATTGGATTCCATACAATGGCAGGGTTACTGGGGTACCACCCTTCACAGTACGTGGTCTAGATCACCGTACCGAGGATCCACCCTGATCCCCTACTACGAAAGACCGGAGCTACCCCTTACTGGATAGTCAGAATAAGATCACCCCGCTGTTGGGATCAGCAACCGCCCACACAGCCGAATAAAAAGGGACATCTAGACAGGGATGACCTTAGCCTAATTGGTTGCTAGCCACTTAGCCTTGCGTGCACCTCCCCTGTTTTAGCCATTCCCGGTTGATGAGGCTCGAGGCTATGTGTTACCTTTTTAGAACACATCTCACTTAGAATGCTCATCGTCCTCCTGACGATGTTCAGAAAGCATTCATCCATACAAGTCCATTCCGGGTCCGAACGGAACCGAAGGCACTACTCCTACTACATCTATTTTGGAATCACCCTCAGGATTAGTAGCGATTATCCCTTGCACTTTACTGCTCCATCATCGACTCCAAGCTCTTGTCTTCCTCACGAAAACGTTCAAACCGGATCGAAGTGGTTTTCAGGAAATTAATCCCGATCCCGGTCTCTTCGAAACGATCAGCGTATTGGCCAATATTGATAGTCGGTTATTTAACTATCAAATAACATTCACAAACAATCATCAGATTTAAATAATTTTCCAAATTATTTATTTCAAAGTATCTTCGCAAGATATTTTCCTACACTTCAACCTTTTTGAAAATAGTTTTCAAAACACTTTTCTCTCGTGGAATAGATTCCACCCAATTGTTTCCTTTCCACTGAAAATCGCCAAGCCTTAATACTTAGATTTTAAAATAATTTAAATCACTTAATACAAAATATATACTTTAAAACATTTAATATAAAAACTACTTAAAACACTTTATTTAAAATACTAGTTATGAAACTTTATAATAACTTCTTATGTAAACTTAAGCCAAAACTGATTTTTTTTAAATAAAAGTTATTCTATAAGGTATAAATATTAAATAATTATCTTTAATTGATAATACTAGTTAAAACCTTTAAAATAATTACTACTAAAATTTATTTAAATAAATATCTACTTTAAAATTCTAAAACAATTCAAAACAATAAAATTTCCCTAAAACATTCTTTTAAAACCATTTTAAAACTCTAACTTACTTGGAAATCTTTCTTTGAAAATATACTTGGCTTCCCAAGGAAATACACTTTCCTTTCCACACCTTTAAAAATAAACCACTATTTTATTTTTAAAACAAATTACCCGTTCCTTTATAAATTCCCACTGTGAATTTATATTTCCAATTATCCACTGATATCTTATTTCACTTTATAAACCCACTTTATAAATTCCATAGTCACATTCTCCTTTTAAAACACATTTTTAAACACTAAATCAATTTCCAAATCGATTTCCAAAATTTACTTCATTTAAAAATTACTCCATGGAAATCAATTTGGAAATTGATTTAGTGTTTGAAAATGTGTTTTAAAAGGAGAATGAGACTATGGAATTTATAAACTGGGTTTATAAAGTGAAATAAGATATCAGTGGATATTTGGAAATATAAATTCACGGTGGGAATTTATAAAGGAATGCGTAATTTGTTTTAAAAATAAAATAGTGGTTTATTTTTAAAGGTGTGGAAAGGAAAGTGTATTTCCCTAGGAAGCCAAGTATATTTTCAAAGAAAGATTTCCAAGTAAGTTAGAGTTTAAAAGTGGTTTTAAAAGAATGTTTTAGGGAAATTTTATTGTTTTGAATTGTTTTAGAATTTTAAAGTAGATATTTATTTAAATAAATTTTAGTAGTAATTATTTTAAAGGTTTTAACTAGTATTATCAATTAAAGATAATTATTTAATCTTTATACCTTATGGAATAACTTTTATTATAAAAAATCAGTTTTGGCTTAAGTTTACATAAGAAGTTATTATAAAGTTTCATACCAGTATTTTAAATAAAGTGTTTTAAGTAGTTTTTATATTAAATGTTTTAAAGTATATATTTTGGATTAAGTGATTTAAATTATTTTAAAATCTAAGTATTAAGGCTTGGCGATTTTCAGTGGAAAGGAAACAATTGGGTGGAATCTATTCCACGAGAGAAAAGTGTTTCGAAAACTATTTTCAAAAAGGTTGAAGTGTAGGAAAATATCTTGCGAAAATACTTTGAAATAAATAATTTGGAAAATTATTTAAATCTGATGATTGTTTGTGGATGTTATTTGATAGTTAAATAACCGACTATCAATATTGGCCAATGCGCTGATCGTTTCGAAGAGACCGGGATCAGAATTAATTTCCCGAAAACCACTTCGATCCAGTTTGAACGTTTTCGTGAGGAAGACAAGAGCTTGGAGTCGATGATGGAGCAGTAAAGTGCAAGGGCTAATCGCTACTAATCCTGAGGGTGATTCCAAAATGGATGTAGTAGGAGTAGTGCCTTCGGTTCCGTTCGGAACCGGAACAGACTTGTATGGATGAATGCTTTCAGAAAATCATCAGGAGGACGATGAGCATTCTAAGTGAGATGTGTTCTAAAAAGGTAACACATAGCCTCGAGCCTCATCAACCGAGAATGGCAAAAATAGGGGAGGTGCACGCAAGGCTAAGTGGCTAGCAACCAATTAGGGTAAGGTCATCCCTGTCTAGATGTCCCTTTTTATTCGGCTGTGTGGGCGGTTGCTGATCCCAACGACGGGGTGATCTTATTCGGACTATCCAGTAAGGGGTAGCTCCGGTCTTGTGTAGTAGGGGATAAGGGTGGATCCTCGGTACTATGATCTAGACCATGTACTGTAAAGGGCGATACCCCAGTAGCCCTGCCATTAATCCAATCTCCAATAAGCACCTGTACGGTTTTGATTGTGCCCAACTATTGCTGAAACGTGAGATGCAAGCATTTCAGCTAGATTCTATTTTACTTTCTTTAGACATTATTATAATATCAAACGGATTTGATAAAAATGTTTTGGTTATCGTAAGCTAAAAACCCGACATATTTATTTGTGGCGTGGTCTTACGAGATACCTTTGATTTCAAAGGATTTTGAAAACTTTAAAAATCCAATTGAGTGTGTTTTCTCACTCTGGTTTTCTAGACTGACTCGGGTGTTATTTCGCTATAATGCTCGGGTTAAACCGAGTATTATAGAGTACAGATTTTGGATGGACTGCTGTGGAGCTCAGGAGACGAGCTGGATGACGAGGCTTATTTCCGTAAATTTATATTTCTGCTGTGTAGTGAAAGCTGTATATTCAGCTTTGGGAGGACAAGATATTATAACTGTCCTGAATTATGTTGTTGATTTGTATTCTACTCTGATGATGTAATGTATAAACAAATATAGTTCTTTTTGTTTAAAGATCATTCATTTATCTATTATATATTGTTCCGCTGCGATTGTGAGATTCTGATATTGTTTTCTATTCTTCTTCTTTAACCCTAATGATTCAGTTTTCCGGCATCCGATTGTTCGGCATTTTATACAGTGAACGTATTGATGTCAATTTTCGAGCGTCGAAAAATCGGGTCGTTACAGTTGGGATCCATGTGATGCAAGGTGGCTATGGAGAAGGATGGTTTAAAGGTTTCTAGAGATGCACTTGTTTTAATGAAGGGAGATGTGTTCCGAAATCTGTATTTGTTGAAGAGAACCCTAGTTCTTGGAGAGTCATGTGTTGAAGTGGATAGTTCTCATGTTTTGGATGCCACTAGACTTTGGCATCTAAGATTTGGTCATAATTAAAAGAAGGACATAGAGTTTCTTCGTAGTCGAAAGATGATCAAAGAAGGAAGCTTCGACAAGTTGGAATTTTGTCAGGAGTATGTGCTGGGAACATACGAAAGTATCTTTTGGAGTTGGACTTCATTGATTGGAGATGGTACTTGATTATGTGCATACAGATGTTTGGGACCAGTAGCCACTGCTTCCATTTGGGGAACGAAGTATTTTATTTCCTTTATTGATGATTTTTCTCGAAAAGTTTGGGGATATTGATGAAGGCCAAATTAGAAAGTTTTGAGATGTTTAAAGCTTGGAAAGCGCTAGTTGAGAACCAATCTAGTTGTAAGTTGAAGGTGCTTAGATTTGATAACGGCGGTGAATTTGTTTCTAAGGAGTTCCTCAATTTTTGTAACCAGCATGGTATTCAGAGACATTTCACTACACCAGGAGATCCGCAGTCCAATAAGGTTGCTAAAAGGATGAATCAGACTCTACTTGAGAAGGCACGTTGCTTGAGATTGACGGCGGGCTTGTCTGGAGCCTTTTGGGTTGAAGCTTTATCGATTGCAGCGTATATTATAAATCGAATTTCGTGCCCAGCCATAAATGGAAAGTTTCCAAAGGAAAAGTGAAGGGGTAAAGCAGTGCATCTTGGTTACCTTTTTATTTTTGATTGTCCTATGTACGTTCACCATACAGGTGATGATAAGTTGAAGGCTAGAGCATACAAGGGCATATTTATGGGATACACAGATGGTATCAAAGGTTATGGCATTTGGAACCCCATTGATAGAAAAATTGGGCATTCTAGACATGTTGCTTTTGATGAGTCTGCAATGTTCAGTCCTAAGGAGTTACCTACCACATCTAATGAATCTGATAGGCCTAAGGAGTTGGAAGATGTTCCTATATTTCAACCTAATAGTAGAGTTGTTGTTGTTGAGAGAGATGTAGATGCAGTTGATGAGAATCACATAGTAGTCAACATGTTCCTTCTAGTAATGTAAGTGATATGCATGAGACTAGAGGAAGTTCAATTCAAGGTGGAGTTGAAAGGAGTTTAGGCGAAGTTATACCTATTTGGGCCAGTTGTAGGACTATTAGGCCGTTTGAAAGGTATGGAGTCAGGAATTATGCAAACCTAAGCCTTAATGATTAGTTTGATTATGCTTTACATGTGGTTCATAATGAACCATTTGACCTAGAAGAAGCTATAAAGTCGAGTGATAGCTTGAAATGGACGTGCACTATGGAAGATGAGTTAGAGTCATTAAGAAAGAACAAGACTTGAGATTTGTTATCACCTCCTCTAGAAAGCCAAGCCATAGGTTGCAAGTGGGTATTCAAGATGAAAAATGATGGGAGATACAAGACCAGATTAGTTGCTAAAGGATTTTCACAGAGGAAGGAACTGAAGTATGATGAGATATTTTCCCCTGTAGTGAGGCATACCTATATTCACATTTTGCTTGCTATTGTTGCTACTTTTGACTTAAAATTGGAGCAACTTGATGTGAAGATCGATTTCTTATATGGTGACTTGGAGGAGACCATTTACATGAAGCAACCAGAAGGATTTGTTGTAAGTGGGAAAGAGAAATGTGTTTGCAAGTTGAAGAAGTCACTTTATGGACTTGAGCAGTCGCCTAGACAATGGTACAAGAGGTTTGGTCTTTTATGTTTTCACTTGTTTTTGATCGTAGTATCAAAGATGCTTGTGTATACTTCAAACATTTAGAGAGTGGTAGTTGAGTGTATTTACTCTTGTATGTAGATGACATGTTGATTGCTTTCAAGGATAAAGCTGAAATTGATAGTTTGAAGATGAAGCTAAAAGTAGAATTTTAGATGAAAGACCTTGGGAAAGCAAGGAAGATTTTGGGTGTGGAAATCCAAAAGATAGAAAGCTAGGACTTTTGAGGCTCACTGAAAAGGAGTATATTAGGAAGGTGCTTGCTCGGTTTAGCATGGAAGGAGCAAAGGAAATTAGTATACCCATGCCTTTGCACATTTAGCTTTCTAATAAAAGGCTCTCTGATCTTAGAGAAGGACAAAGCTTACATGGAGAAAGTGCCTTATGCGAGTGCAGTTGGTAGTTTGATATATGCTATGGTTTGCACTAGGCCTAACATTGCACAGACTGTTGGATTGGTTAGTAGATATATGACAAATCCAGGAAAGATTCATTGGGAGGCAGTAAAGTACATCTTCAGATATCTTAGAGGAACTCTAGACCAGGGGCTTGTTTTTGGCGGTAGAAATAGAGATTTCAGCTTGGTAGGATTTTGTGATTCTGACTACACCGGCGATAGAGATCGAAGGGAGTTAACCTTGGGATATGTGTTCACTCTTGAAAGGACAACTATTAGTTGGAGAGCAAGGTTGCAAACTGTTGTTACTTTGTCTTCTATAGAGGCAGAGCTTATAGCTGCTGTTGAAGCGGCTAAGGAGACACTGTATTTAAGGCGACTGATGTGTGATTTAGGCTTCATGTATGATGGAGTAGAAGTGAATTGTGATAGTGAAAGTGCAATTCACTTAGCTAAAAGTTTGGCTTTTAGCTCAAGTACGAAGCACATAGAGGTGAGAGAATCTATTCTTACCTTAATGAATGAAGGGAAGCTAATTCGTCTTTAGAAGGTTCACATAGAGGAGAATGCACCAGACATTTTCACTAAGTCCTTACCTATTGCAAAGTTCGAGCATTGCTCGAACTTGATATCCTTATCAAGGTGCTAGGTGCTACATGGTGGCATAGGGGAGTGAGAATTGGTAGATGGAGACGTTTGTTATCATTGAGAAGATTGATAGATCTTACATGAAAAAGATATGTTTAAACACTTTTTTGGCGGGTGGTGGCATTGCCGAAACTCATTGGGAATGTATCCGTTGTGCTCAAGACTGCTTAGAGTATGAAGGTGTAGATGGAGTTGGATGACTTTGTTTATATATATATAGTATCAAGGTGGAGTGTTGAAAAAAGTGATACAATATTGGACTTTTATGTTTTTGTTTAGTCCCACATCGTAGGATAAGTTCAATTCCTTGTTTCAAAACCTATATATAAAGGAGCCTACGTAATATAAATAACTTGTACCTTTTTTGTAATCTTCTCTCTAAGATTAATAAAATTCTTCTTATCTTAGTGGGCGTACACTATCACATTGATAGTGAAACCACTTTAAAAAATTTGTGCACTTCTCTTTCATTTATTATTAATTAGGTAATGTCATAATTGCCGTGAATAAACCCTATAATTTTATTTGATTGTTTCGCCATTCTATATTTAATCTTATTTGTTTTCGAATCTGTGTTGTTGGGGTAATATCAGCTTGGAGGGATAGACTCCAAAAAGAAATAACACTATCAGCATCGAAAAATATTCATTTAGAAACTTCCTTAATGTCCAATGTTCCGTAATCCATTTCAACTTCTCTCATGCTACCTATTTACCAAGCCATCTCATGTTCTCAAGACGTCTTGAGTTATAATTTCCCACTATAGTTTTTAAATTTTGTTTAGGAATTCTCCATCTTTGATTGCATAAAAATGTAGGATTCGTTTGATTTGAATATGAATTTTGTGTTTTGCTCAATATGGACTTCAAAATGTACAGAAGAGAATAAGACAGTGTAAAATAATCAATTTGCAAAATGATTTTAATACGTAAAATTGAAAAAAATTCCATTAATTGAAAAATATCAAAAATATACACTCTTCCCCTTTCCTTGTTTGTTGTAATGACTATAAATTCTTAATTCCTTTTCTCCCACAACATTTGAAATACATAATGAAAACACAAAACACCAAGCTCGTTTTAATGAAAAATGACACTTTATTTTTTAGTTTTACACCAGTTGAATTATTTCAGTTTCTTATTGCATATAATTTTACCTTTTGGGTCTTAGGCTCTTTTGCTTGCTTATAATTTTCGTTATTATATGATGAAGAAGAGTTTTGTTACCTTTTTATTTTTTCTAATTTCTATCAAAATTGATCAATATATCATTTTGTATACTTCTATATTATTTTGCCACTTCATGAAAGATTACTCAAATTTATGTTTTTTCATCCTCTTTATCATTGTCATTACGTAGTTTTACAGAGGATGGTTAAACAATCATTACTGTTGTTTGCTATGAGATTTTTATCTATTTATTATTCATTGATAAATTTGAATAATGTTAGTTATTGAGATTTTACCTATTTATTTTTCATTGATAAATTTGACTAATGTTTGTTGATTGGTTGTTAATGGGAAGGTGGTTGTTAATAGGAGAAACAAACTGCATAAAGAGCATGATTGGTTAAGGGAAAAATAGTGAAGATAGATTTTTTATTAAGGTGAAATGGTTGGTGGTTATTGTTCTATCAGATGGATTGACAATGGCACAAAAAGGAGACAAATTTCAAAACAACCTCTTTTTGTAATTTTGCACTGGATCTTTGATTTGTGTTGCAATGAATAATATGCTCATATAAAATCATATTTAATGTAGTTTAATAACCATAAGTATGTATAGTGCTCTATTGTTGTGGGCATTTTCGCCCACTACATGGTGAATATGAAGAGTCAGGGGTAAAATTTTCATTATGTTGGAATGGGCATAAACTAGTTTAGAAGTATTCTCGACATCAAGGTATAAACCTAGGTCGAAACCGCGTCTCAATCTGAGTAACAGTTTGAAAGATATAACATCTTAACATTAACCCGATGTCTATGTTATATGGGTCACACTTTGGAGAACTACTAATTTTCTCTCTTACATGGAACATTCAGGGGCATTGGAATACTTTACTTAGCGATACACAGCTACCAGTTCAAGTCTCATTCAATTCTGACCTGGATTGAAGGGGTTATGACATAATAACATGTGTAGCACAATGGTAAAGGCTTGCGCCTTTTAGCCAACCCACTCGGGTTTAAGTCTTGGCATTTGGCAAGCACTTATTTTCATGAAGCATGAGTAATGGTCCAATAGGAAATCAAACTACTATAAAATCTTGTACTTGTAATCAGAAATGAAAGAGATAATAAAATAGAAACAGTGGACGTAGGCACATTCAGGCCGAACCACAATAAAATCTGTGTCTTTTTACATTTAAGTCATTTACTTTTTCTTCAATGACATTCTTGATTTTCTATCTCAATCATCCACAACTAAAATTCATCAAACAATAGCTCTATACTGAAAATAGTATTCACAGCTCTACTACTATGACTTAGAGGTGCTTGCCCATTTTTGTGTAAACATTTTTGGTGCTTTCACCGAGAAATGAAATTCCTTTTTTAAAAGGATAATTCTCTCTTTCTTATTTCTCTTTTTTACTTTGAAACTTTAAACCACTCTCTTTTGGAGTTTGAAGTTCATTTTTTTAGCCTTAAACTACCGTTTCATTTAAATTAGAAATACCATTGTTTCTAATTTTCATACTAGAGATTATCATTTCTTGTTATGCAAAACTCTCTTCCCAATCTTTGTAGATCTGAAATCTGTTTCTCTTTTCAGATTCATCATCACTGTTTTCATAAAAAAAACGTTCTTTTCCTTCTTCAGCTCTGAATCATCTTTTATTTTAAAAAAAGAATATATTATCAATCTTTCAAATTTTGAAATCTATCATCTTTGTTCTAAAAAGGAAAAAACTATCTTTTCTATTCAAGATCTGAAATAATTGTTTCTTTGAAAAAAGAAACAATCACCTTTTCTTTTCCAGATCAAATTCATTGTTTTAAAAAAAAACTATCTTTTTATTGTTCAAGATCCGAAATAATCGTTTCTATGAGAAAAGGAAACAATCTCTCTTTTCAGATCTAAATTGGCGTTTCTATAAAGAAAGAAACTTTCCTTCTCCTTTCATACATTCCAACACCATTCTATATACCAACCCTAATGTTCTGACATCAGATTGCTAGAATCTATCCTTCCAAGTTGATCAATCTAGCGACACTGATGCGTAGAAAAACTCTGACATCAGATTGTGGAAATTTATCCTTCCAAGCTGATAAATCCAACAACACCGATGGACAGAAACATCAAGATCGGTAATAGAAATGGCACAACCAACCAAAAGAATAATTAGATTATTGGAATTTATCCTTCCATGTTGATAAATCCAACTACACCAATTAATCACAATGAAAGGAAGCACACAATTCATATTACATAGCCTACTTTATATACATGCCTTGGAGCAAGGGGTTGAAATTATTTCGCAATGTGGGACTAACCAACCCAATATTGTATCATTGTTTCTAGCAGTTCAGATCTATACCAACAATTTCATTCAAAAATAAAATATTTATTTATTTCATAGATCCGAAATCATTAGCTTTTTTCTCTTATTTTAGATCTACAAACACTGTTTCTTAAAAAAAGAAACATTTATTTATTTTTTAACATCTGAAATCATTTCAACTTTTTTCTCTTATTTCAGATCTACAAACACCGTTTCTTAACAAAAAGAAACATTTATTTATTCCATGGATTTGAAATCATTAACTTTTTTCTCTTATTTCAGATCTACAAACACTGTATCTTAACAAAAAAGAAACATTTATTTATTTCATGGATCTGAAATCATTATCTTTTTTCTCTTATTTTAGATCTACAAACACTGTTTCTTAAGAAAAAAAGAAATATTTGTTTATTTCTTAAGATCTAAAATCATTCCAACTTTTTTCTCTTATTTCAGATCAACAAACACCGTTTTTTAAGAAAAAAGAAACATTTATTTATTTCTTAAGATCTGAAATCATTCTATTTTTTTCCTCTTATTTCATATCTACAAATACTATTTCTTAAGAAAAAAGAAACATTTATTTTTTTCTTATGATCTGAAATAATTCTATCTTTTTTCTCTTATTTTAGATCTACAAACACGGTTTTTTAATAAAAAAGAAACATTAATTTATTTCATAGATCTGAAATCATTCTATCTTTTTTTTCCTCTTATTTTAGATGTGCAAACACAGTTTCTTAACCAAAAAAGTAAACATTTACATTTCTTAGATCTGAAATCATCACATCTCCTTTTTTTCATTTCAAAAAGTTTTTTTTACCAAAAGAAACTTTTGTTCATTTTTCAAAATCATTGTATATCTTATTCTCTTTTCATCCAAAAGTATTATTCCTTTGACATAAGAAACTTTGGTTTCTCTTTAGATCCAGATCCTTATTTCTCCAACATAAGAAAATCCTCTTCTCTTTTCCGACCTACAACCAATATTCCTTAAAATAAGGAGCTCCATTTCCCTCCTCTTATCTAAGAAAAGTCACTTCGAGAAAATTCTTTTCTATTGTCCGGATCCGCAATCCCTATGTCTTAGAAATAAGAAATCATATCTCTTTTCCCCCCTTCAAATCTAAAAACATTCTTTCTTGGCCAAAAGAAACTTGTGTTCAATTTTCAAGTCTGAAGTTATTCAAACTCACTTTCCCATTACTGATCAAATCATTGTTTCCATCACCCAAGGAAACCTTACCCTCTTTCTAGATTCGAGATCATTGTTTTGAGAAACTCTATTTCTCTTTTTAGAGATTCTCACTTTCTTTTAAGAGTTGGGCTATCGATCCTTCGAAACTACAAAACCTTCCATTCCTTTCCAAAACTTGAATTATTGTCCCTTGAAAATTACAAGCTCTTCAGGAAAGCGCAGGAGAACAACTTTCCAACATGCCTCCTAAGCAAAGGAACTCTGCTACGAAGAATACAACTACTGTTAGTACACCCAATCCAGATGTGGAAAGATGAAAGATTAGTCTAACAACCTCCCCATGCTAAAAGTTATCAGACATAACTTCGAAATAGTTGTGGTTTAAATCAGTAAACACTTTGTTGCTTAATATAAAGCTTTGGTAAATATACTATTGACACGCTTAAGATGGATGAAAGTATTCAACCTTAACATTGTAATACAAGGGAAGCCCCAGTCCGGGGAATACAGGGGGCATTCCGCCTAACAATATGAACCCCAAGCACAACCCTCATCCATCCAACATCTAATCAAAATACTGCAATCGGGATCACACTCATGGATCGAAATATCACAACTTGAAGACCGAAGTCATGGTGATGGATACTCAAAGTCTAGATATGACAAGCTCGACACTTCGTCACTCTTATCATGCCCGAAGGCATCACCAATCCAATGTGTACTAGACAGGACCCAAATAATATAGCTCTCCTTACCTAGGGATACGTTCAACAAATATGCACAGAGAAGGAGATAAGACTAAGATTTACTAGTCCACCCTCCAGGAAAACAAAAACTTTTGAGCGCCCACCACAAACCTTTATAAGGGGATAACCCGCCCCCTTAGACACTTGCCAAGATCTCCACACTTGCTGATAAGCGGGGGGCACAAAGGAGGTACTATATAATTACTTTTCTTTCATTCTAATCAATCTTAAGCTATTGCAGGGCTCTACCATCTACTCTTGGATCTCCATCCTTGGAAAAAGGTGAAAGAAGGATTCGTAAATCCGTTGCATGTGCTGATCGACCCGAGGGTGCTTACACGCTACACGAAGTAAAGACAAAAAATCAAGCTATCCCCTACAACTGTGCATGACCTCTCCATTGGGTCAGCAAGGCACATAAAGATGAGAAAACATCACTGTCGGGAGTTCAGATAGATGGTCACCTAGAGAAGCTAGCATAGCTTGCAGTACAAATGCTATAGCAAAATGGAAGAGACACAACTCTCTGCCATCGGATCTCGAATGATCAATGATCAGAGAGAAGCCATCCATTTGAGTATGGTGTTACCTCAAAGGGTAAGGAAGAGGACGCGATGGAAATGACATCTACCGAGAACTTGGATAACATAATAGTTTATACAGAAAGGCTTTGAAAGACCGAGCTCCAGCAATTACAACATATTTGGCCTCCAGCAGAAAGGCGAGAGATACCCAGAACCACCACCACTACTCCTCATATCACAATTCAACCCTAATCAGCAATATATATAGTAAACCGCTAGGACATTGCAGTCACCAATTAAGATACTAGCTTCATCACTCCATCATGATCCAATAATCAAAAAACACAATTCAAATTGATTAAGAACTAAGGATAGCAGGATGCACACTGGGGACATCCACTATAAGTCCACCAAACTAGCCGGAGTCAACTTGACAAAATGACTAGACCAATGACTACTAGGAGGCAACATTAAAACGCCAAACAAGAATCTTCCCAATCTTGGCCTAGAAAAACCCCCGTTATCAAATAGAGTACTTGCAGAAAATCCTTATGAGGAACTCTCTGATCACACAATATGCTCGCATAAGCATGTCATACGCATGACAACAGATGGTCCTGCAAAGGAGGTACCATAACAAACCTTTTCTTTTGTTTTTATTTAACTCCATTGTTGTCATTTCAGGACAATGCCATCGACTTCTAGGTTCCATAGAGTCTTACAAAAATACCAAGCGAGAATTCCTATCCAAGAGAACATCTTAAACCAAGCATACTACACAACTTGGTACTTTGCGCTTCTTTCGAAGCGGCAGCAACCCAGATCACAAGCATGTGTTGGCAGCAGTGAAAATAAGATAGCCATGACTAAGAGCACTAGTCTGGGCAGTTCATTGCTGACGACCGCCCCTTTCCATGACAATGACATATCAATCGGTCGTCCAAGCATAAATCTAGCTTGAGTAACTCAAAGAATAAATGCATTCGAAGCCTAGTGTGGTTGACTCATAACAGGAGATACCCCAAGCCAACGAGCAGTTTGAAGCTGTCAACAAAGTCTTGAAAACGCTAATTAAGAAAAAACTAGATGAATTCAAAGGAGCATGGGTTGACGAACTACCCACGACACCGCGGGCTTACCAAGCCTCCTACAGAACAATAACATGACATACTCTATTTGCTCTAAGCATACAGGGCCAGACATGTTGAGGAGAGAAGGAATTACACCGCTCTCAAGATCGTCGCACACAGACGAAAGTGGCAAAACAATACAAATCTAAGGTGAAGCCTTAAGAGTTACAAGAGGGAGATATTGTTCTCAAGCAAGTATTTCCCCATCCAAGCGCACTAGATCCAGTTTGGGAAGGACCATTTGTTGTTCATAAGGATCTCCACAACGAAGCTTACATTCCGTCGACAGTTGACGAAAAAGGTGTTTGAGAAAGGAAGGAATCTCCAGCATCTCCGCCATTACTTCTCTCAGCTTGTAAAAAGCATGTATCAGCTGAAAAAATAAAAGAAAGACAGTGGACGTAGGCATATTCTGGCCAAACCACTATAAAAATTGATGTTTTGCTCGATTGTTTGTCTGATATTTTTCCCATTACGATCAATATAAAGCTCTCGTCGGCAGTAGTGAAAGAAAGATAACCATGACTAAGGGCATGAAAATAGCATGGGTAGTTCACTACTGATGATTGGCCCCCCGGCCAGCAATGATAAACCGACTATAAGCCACAGATTAGGCACGATTATAGCCTAGGCAGTTTATCTTTGGCGTTCGGCTCACCGGTAACTGCGAACCGATAATAAATCCCATGATTAAGGCATGGCTGCAGCCAGGGATAGTTCATAGTTGACGGCCGACACCCACGCTAGCTGGGCCACAGTAAATCGAATAATCACGATACAGGCCATAATGGCCCAGGTAGTTACTGTGTGCGAATCTCGGCTCTAAATCTTAAGTACGACAGTCGCAAAAGTTACACTCCCTTAGAACACAGGTTGGGCTGACAAACCATATGACACCAAAATCCATAATCAGGGCAAGTAACTTACGTGCCATGAACCTTAAGTTCAGAAGGACTCTCTTGATGGAGAATATAGTTAGTTGTACTTAAACTAGAAGCTTCTAACAATTTCTTTTAGTCTTCTAGCATTACATATAGATAGTAGGAATATGAATTCCACTCTGCCAACCACAGTAGGATATTCCTTCGCTTCCACTACACCAGAGGAAACATAGCATCGACTCAACTCCGTTAGAGATAGCAGAACATCAATCCAACATTGCTACAAGAATTGGAACTTCCCTTCCAACCAACTTCGCTCAAGAAATTGTAAGGATTCTCCTAAAGCCGAGCACACTTATGGAACTTGAGAAAAACTCAGTGCAAAGGTATGACTAACTTTCGTAAGATAGGCTAAATTCGATAAAAAAATACTTGGGGGCATAACACCACCTCACTCCTTGATTATACACATACACTACCACTCAACTTGGTAATAGCACATTGGAATCATGACCTCAAGTTCACAAGTTTAAAACCTATTCATGAAATAAGGCAGCATGTTGGGAGAAGCAACCAAGTGCACTACCCAGACAAATAATGAGCGCTCCCGGCCGACTTTTGACAATGTCGCCAGAGGGTGCTCTGGAGGATGTGATGAGTATTTGTGGACTGCCACGTCCCTCCAATTACTCTTTAAACCTAAGTAATAGGGAATCACTTCGAATAATAAGGACCTCTCTAAACAGAAGTGATTCGATCTCTAACCTTACGAATGTAATTAATTCATGTCAAAGTCTATTTTAACACAAATAGCTTGATACCTTTACCTAATAAATCAACCCCGAGGACACGTGGGATGACTCTAACACATATCTATGGTAAAATTCCAAATAAAAATGTATTAATAGTCTGTAACTAATTCTAAGGCAAGGATGAAAGTCCTTGACCACAGTAGGCCCGAAAGGACCCTAAACTTATAGGTAAAGTCAACAGAATAGGACGATCCTCTACCGCCAAAGTCGACGAGACATTTGAGTTGAAAGGTTGATTCTACCTGACCAAAATAGAGATAGCAAGCCGATGTCACCAATAAACACCCCACGTCGGAGGCATCTGACTATGATAATCGACATAAACTGGACCGGCAATAGGACTCCTAATTCACAATGCCGACAAATTTCCTTGAGCTCCGCTCAAAAGAGCCAGGACCACTCGCTCAGACCCGACATCTACCCTATTATCGCTTGTCGGTAGTCGACTCCAAACTGATGCATAAGATATCAACAGGCAAACTACCAAGGAAATTGGCTAAGCTAATCTTGTACAAATGTGCATGGGGGCAAGTCCTGGACAAGCTAACAAAAGAACAAAGAATTGCTCCAAACATCATCACCTTACCAGACTAGATGCAACACAAACCTATTACAATTAGTTAAGCCTAATCAGATATAATGACCCCAATTAAAGCTCCTACAAAATGTACATGTCTTTGTACAAATGTCCATACAAAAGATACAAAGCATAGGCTAGGGAAGAAATTGTCAGCCTTCACTTAAAGGCACCACATTACATATCCTACATACGAATACTCTTCAATGGAGATTCTTACTCTACCAAAGCCATCAATAATTAGTCCCATATGTGCACGCGTGGAAGTGGAGAAAAGTTCACTGAGATATATGCAAATTCGGCAATCACATGTGATGGATAGGTCGGGATCACTAGACTTACCCATACAATGAACATAAATAGAATGCTACATCAAAAGATCCGAGAACAATACCATAAATTATACATCGGCTGGTTCACACACTATAGAACCTCAAAGTAGGAAGCAAGAAGACCAAGAATGGGAAAACAGAATCCCACCAGGTGAAGACCAATCAAAGACGGCTAGAGACAGTCACCACACCATCCTTAAGCAGAGTCGAGCCTCACATTGAACTAGCAAAGGAAAACTCTTTAGGGAAACAAAAATAATATACGGATAGTCAGACATCAAGATGATGGCTGCAAGACAAGCAAGGCAACCCTTGATTAGACAAAGTACACTTTGCATTCACGAAAGTATGCTTTGGGGGGGGGCAAATGTTGTGAGCATTTCCACCCACTACATGGTGAATATGAAGAGTCAGGGGTAAAATTTTCATTGTCTTGGAATGGACATAAACTAGTTTAGAAGTATTCTCGAGATCAAGGTATGAATCTAGGTCGAAACCGCGTCTCAATCTGAGTAACGGTTTGAAAGATATGAACATCTTAACATTAGCCCATTGTCTAAGTTATATGGGTCCCACTTTGGAGAACTACTAATTTTCTCTCTCACATGGAACATTCAGGGGCATTGGAATACTCTACTTAGCGATACACAACTACCAGTTCAAGTCTCATTCAATTCTAACCTGGATTTAAGGGGTTATAGCATAATAACATGTGTAGCACAATGGTAAAGACTTGCGTCTTTTAGCCAACCCACCTAGATTCAAGTCTTGACAAGCACTTATTTTCATGAAGCATGAGTAATGGTCCAATAGGGAATCAAACTACTAAACATCTAACCATTTCTAACGAAAGGAAGGTTGAACCAAATCCCGAAGAATGGAAGGTTGAGCTAAATCCCATATAAAGGAAGGTTGAACCAAATCCCAGAGAAAGGAAGGTTGAACCAAATCGTAGGGGAAGGAAGGTTGGACCAAATTTCACAGGAAGGAAGGTTGAACCAAATCCCAGAGGAAAGTAGGTTGAACCAAATCTCAGAGGCTATGTACTCAGCTGCCACTCCTATCATAACCTCACTCTATAAATACCAGGCACATGGCATTATAAAAAAGGAGGTTGGAAAAAAGTAAAGCTCTCATCAACAATGGCAGACCACTTTGAGAGGTAAAACTCTTAGTTCCAATAGCATGTTTACTCATATTCAAAGCTTGTACTTGTAATTAGAAATGAAAGAGATAATAAAAGAGGAACAGTAGACGTAGGCACATTCAGGCCAAACCACTATAAAATCTGTGTCTTTTTACATTTAAGTCATTTACTTATTCTTTATTGCACTTTCTTGATTTTCTATCTCAATCATCCGCAACTAAAATTCATCAAACAATAGCTCTATATTGAAAACATTATTCGCAGCTCTACTACTATGACTTGGAGGTGTTTGCCCATTTTTTGTGTAAACGTCTATTTTATATTATAAATGACAAAGAGTAAGTTTTTAAAAATTCATAATTTAAAATATTAATAATTGAGTATTATCAGCATTTCAAGGGACATGAGTTTGATATGTCATGACATCATGTCTTTACATCTTACGCATTACCCCTTATGTCTACATGTTTTTAATTCATTTAACCTCTCTCTTTCATACATATGTGTTATATATATATATATAATTTATTATAACATCATAATTTATAAAGTTATATATACATACACACATATATTCATATATGTATATTTGTTAATTAAACCTATTAATTAATGCAAATGTTACTTTTATATTATTGTAAAATTTAAAAAATATTTCAAATTTGCATTTTATAACTTTTATAAAATTTATATTCATTTAAATTCAAAACAATTTCAATTTTTTTACTAAGGTGAAGTGCTAGGGTGGTAATTGTTCAACCAGGTGCATTGGCAGTGGCGCAAAATAGTGGCAAATTTGAGAACAACTTATTTTTATAATTGTTTTCGGCAAATTTACCACAGTCTTTGAATTGACTTAAATCAGAGAAACTAGACTACAAAATGATGAATGAATGAGTTAAGAAGCTAGAAAGATGTCAAGATTGAAGAAATCAAAGATTTAAGTCAGTTTCAAAAATGCATGATTTGGTTGGTACCGACAAGATTTGGTTGCTATCGACGTGATTAGGAAACCATCAAGAATAACAAAATGGAGAAGTGTAATAGATTTGACCAAGATTTGGCCAAGAAAAACAAGTCAATATCGATCATATTTGCTACCTTGGAATATGCCTTAGATGAGGTGAGGACCCACCATGGAGAAAAACTTAGAGATTTAGGTTAGAAAATTAAGTCGGTACCAACTATATTATGGTCGATACCGAGTTGTTTGACTTTTTAGGGATTTGTGCATGATGACCCATTCTTCATGCTAGAACTTCGGATATGGAGAAAAAGAACCATTCAAGTCTCGAATCACGAGATTTGTGCTGGGATTCGTCTATAAATAGCAAGGGACCTATAACTAGAAAGGGGATTAATCTTCTTCACCTCTCCCTATTAAACTTTGTAGGCATATCTAAGATCTACTAAATTGTATTTGAAATCGATTGTAATTTTGTTGTATTTTGAAGAGATTTCATCAAATAAAAAGATTAAGTGGACGTAGGCTGAAGATTTACCACTACGAAAACTTTGTGTTTTGTTCTCTTTCACTTCATTTTCATCATTTTAATATTTGTTCTATTTGGATTCTACTGATATTGGGATGTTGCGTCAATTTTTGACATGATATTTTTGGTTTCACTGAGAAAAACGTGAGATTTGATTTGAAGAAGATAAAGATGCCTACTACAAGATATATTACCGGAGGAAGTCAACCAGAGCATGGAGTCAGTCATGAGGTGTCTTTAAGCTCTAATCCGCTATTTATTTGTGTTATCAGAAAGGAGATGGAAGGGATGATGGCAAGGATGCAAGAGAGATTGATCACTCGGCAAGAGGAGATGATGAATGATTTTCTAGAGAATGGAGCAGCAAAGCGCAACCAGAGTTGCTGAAATTTGGAATCGAAGGCCAAAAGAAAATGTAGGTGCACCTAGAGAGGGTAAAGAGCAAGTTGGACCAAACCTCCTTGAAACACAAGAAGTTGGTACCGACTTGTTCGGATAAGTCGCTAACGAGCATAATGATCAAATGGCATGGTCAACTTGGGTTTTGAGTGAGCTGGGATGTCGAGAATGGGTAGTGCTGAAGTCAAAGACAGAGATTAGAATGCAAACTTATAGTAGTAAGGATTAGAACTAAAGATTCGTTGTAGGAATGAGAGGCATGATAAAGATTTGAGTCAAGGGCATGTGGAGCCCCTGAGATTTCAACTTAAAGATAATGACAGAATCACCGACGTGATAAGATAAGGGGCTCGAGGTGGAGCTCCAGATCGGAGTTTGGAGGATGTAAACATAAACCTATTTACCTCAAACATTTGATATGCTAGGAATCTGTCTGATTTTAAGCTAACAACTTTAGAGCCATATGATGGAAGGATAGATCGAACAGTGCATTTGATGAGATATATCCTACATATGAGAGTGTTGGGTGCTTCGAAGGAAGTGATGGGATGGTATTTCCCATAGTACTTGATGGATTTAACAACAATGTTGTTTCACCAGCTGAATAATGGGTCCATCAGCACGTGGACTGAGTTGGTGGAGAAGTATATGAGCCAGTTCAGAGTTCATATCATTAGACCAAGGAACGTTATGATGCATTCGAGCATGAAGCATAGGAAAGGTGAATTTTTGCAGAGTTATCTGACCAGATTTAATGCAGCAGCCGCTGAAGTGCATAAACTAAACCCGTCAATAGTCCTAATGTCGGTGGTTTCCGGAGTTACTAACAAGATTGAATTTAAGAAAGACTTTGGAATGGGATCCACCGATAAATCTTGTAGATTTTTACTATTAAGTTGAGAGATATTTGCACCAGGAAGATGCAAAGGTCGAAAATGCTAAATTAAATGTCGTGGATGATGAAGGACCATCCAAGGCAATATATGAAAAGGATAAAGGAAAAATAAAAACTGATGATGGCTTCAAAGGACCGAAATGAAAAAAGAGACAACCAAAATTTTCCTCCTACACCTATTTGATTAAGACCCCAAAGAAGATCTATCTTGATACTAGGGGAAGATTTCCTATAGGTAACCGACTAAGAGAGAACCCATGAAACGGGAAAGAAAATCTAGAAAGTACTTTCTATTTGAGCTGGATGGGCAAGAGACAAATGAATGTTGACATTTGCAAGATTTGATTGAAGAGCAGGTTTGGAGCAACCATCTGTAACAATATATTAGGACTCGGGTTGCTGAGGCACAAACCACAGTTGTGCCATAGGGGAATGCCCGGTCACAACCAAGGATCTGGATTGGATATAGTAATCCATGATCGAGATGTACTGGACTTAGGTTTATTCCTGCACCTTACTTTTGCTTTAAATAAGCTATGAAGGATCACTGTTAAGATACTTACACATGCACGGGATCCCGAATGGTCCCACAAGTATGCTTTGAGTTAAAGCTCGAGAGTAATCCTTGATTAGATCAGACATTTTAGATTTTTCTCCTTGATGGATTTTAATTTGAATAAGTATATGTGAACGATTTAATAGTGGATGTTAAATGATATTTGATTTTGGTGGTATTGATGGGTACTATAAGAACGTGGTTATCCTTTGTGTTTGATAGATAAATAGTTAGATAATAGTTTCCCAGACTAGAGAGATAGGGAGATATACCAAGAAATGCAAGCCCCTCATTGGAGAGCGAGCAGATAGACTTGTACAAAATAGCAAGTCCTCTCACCGGAGAGTGAGAAGATATTTGTGCATTGGATATGGAGTCCCCTCATCAGAGAGCGAGTGGTTGGCTCAATTTGAATTTATTATTATATGATCCGGAGAGATCAAAACCTGAATTTTAGGATTTGGACACCTTTTGATTAAATAATTCAATAATAAATATTAGATGATTGATGAAAGATATTGCCTCGATTTGGTTGAACTTTCTTATGATGGGATGCTAGGCGATATTAGACAATTCATAAGAGCAATGTACCACCATGGTTAATAATGCATGATAGTATGACATATGATTTACCTATAATAACTTAATCCTAGAGGAACACAAAATGATATTGATTTATGATATGATAAATTTCGAGAGAATACAGATTGACTATGATTTAATATTAACATTTAGGCAAGTACTTGAGTCCTTAACCATGGTGGGTCTAGAACGACCTTTGATTTTTAGGTGAATCTAAAGAAATCAGATGATTTTCCACGATTGCATGAATAGATAGCCAAAGAGTGCAACTGATAATAATTTGCCAACCTCGATACATGTTCTTGAGCAAAAAATGCTTTGTTTCTATAAAAGCGTACTTTAAGGAGACAAATATTTTCGACGAATTTAACAGAGTCTTGGAATTGACTTAGATCAGAGAAACTGGACTACAAAATGATGAAGGAACAAGTCAAGAAGCTTGGAAGATGTCAAGAATGAAGAAATAAAAGATTTAGCTAAGTTTTGAATATGCCCGATTTGGTTGGTATCGACATGATTTGGTCAATACCGATATGATTGGTACCGACATGATTAGGAAACCACTAAGAATAAAAAAATGGAGAAGTGCAAGAGAATTGGCTAAGATCTAGTAAAGAAAAACAGGTCAGCACCGACCATATAGGGTCACTACCGACCATATTTTCTATCTTGGAATGCGCGCAAGATGAGGTGGTGACCCATCATAAAGCAAAACTTAGAGATTTAGATTACATAAATAAGTTGGTACTTACCATATTATGATCGGTACCGAATTGTTTGACTATTTCAAGATTTATGCGCGATGGCTAGTTCATCATGCTAGAATTTTGGATCTGGGGATAAAGATGTGTTCAAGCCTAGAATTACAAGAATTACGCTAGGATTCGTCTATAAATAGTAAGGGACCTTCAACTAGAAAAAGGGATCCATCTTCTTTACCTCTACCTTTTAAACTTTCTAAGCAAACTCGAGATCTACTAAATTGTTGTTGGAAATCGATTGCAATTTTGTTGTATTGCTGAGAGAATTCAGCAAATAAAAAGACTAAGTGGACCTTGGCCGGAGACTTTGCCGAACCACTACAAAAACTTTGTGTTTTTTTCTCCTTTACTTCATTTTTTTCATTTTAATAATTTTTCTGATCTAGGTTCTATTGACATTGGGGCGCTTTGTTAATTTTTGTCACAACAACAATTTTACACTACATCTTTAATTTATGTTGCAATGAATAATACGCTCTTAGAAAATCATATTTAATGTAGTTTAATAACCTAAGTATATATATTACTCGATTTTATATTGTAAATGAAAAGGAGCAAAACTATTTTAAATTCATACTTTAAAATATAACTTTATAATGGAGATGAGTTCGATATCTCATGATAACATGTTTTTACATCTTACGTATACTACTTAAGTCTATGTGTTTTAGTTCATTTAACCTCCCTTGTTATATATATATATATATAAATATAAGTTATTATAACATTTATAATTTATTGAATTATATAGACACACACACACATTCATATATGCGTCTCTATTAATTAATGTAAATATTACTTTTATATTTATGTAAAATTTAAAACAATTTCAAAATTGCACTTTACAACTCTTATAAAATTTAGATTTATTTAAATTCAAAACAATTTAATATTTTTTACTAAGATGAAATGCTAAGGTGGTTATTGTTCTACCAGGTGCAGTGGCAATCGCACAAAAAGGGGCAAAATTCAAAACAACTTATTTTTATAATTTTGCACTAGACCCTTGATTTATGGCGCAATGAATAACATGTACTTAAAGCATATCTAATGAGTTTAATAACCATAAATATGTATAGTACTTTGTTTTATATTTTAAATGAAAAAGAGTAAGATAATTGTAAATTCATAATTTAAAATATCAATAATTGAGTATTATCAACAATTTAAGGGAAAGGAGTATGATATCTCATGACATCATATCTTTACATCATACGTATACCTCCTTAAGTCTATGTGGATTTAATTCATTTAGCCTCCCTCTTTTATACATACATACATACATACATACATACATACATACATACATACATACATACATACATACATACATACATACATACATACAATGAGAATTATTAAAGAGACTCCAAAAATGGATAAGAAGGGGTTTTATGCCAAAAATCAGTAAGTTTCTCGAAGGGAACTACTATATATTTTTTTAAAATTCAGGGACTGCTACTACTGAATACTTTCTAGATTCAAGTACATATAATATCAAATCTAAGTTATCAATCACAAAATATGTCGGTAGGGTTTATAAATTCATTAACGTATATAATCAGGCCTACAACTCCAAATTTACATTTAGGCATACATGAATAGATTTACAAAGATATAAATCCAATATTATATAAAAATATATAATTTCCCACTCACCTTTAATCTTTCCAAATCTCCAGATCTAATCCCTATTATTCTATTTTAACTTCCCTTATTCTCCCTGTTTGAATACATATACCGCAAGCGTATATATGTCTATTAAAAACCTAGATCTGAGAAGAGATTTGGATTTAATTTAGATTCAGATCTAGATTTATAATTTACTTTGGCTTCGATGATTTGATTCGACCCAATTCTTCTTCTTAATTATCTTATGTTATTTCCCAATTGTATAAACATATATAAACTATAGATTTATTTAGATTTCAAAATTGTGCAGAAAAGGAAATGATAGAGCTTCATTGTGCTTCAGAAAATATAAGAAGAAAAGTGAGGGGTTAAGCCCGTATTTATAGAGTTCGATTCAATGCCAGCTGTTAGATAGGTTCAATTCACCGTCGATACACAAATAGCAATCGATCGCTGTCGACTGGGCCCAATTAGGGGTCGATCGGTTGTCGATTACGACTAATGTTAATTTATTTCTGAATTATGTTATTTTCTATATAAATCTAACTGATTTGATTAACTTAATCTTTCTTAACTATTAAGTAACTGTTAGACTTAACCAATGTTAACTAACTTTAATTTATTTCCTTAATCACATTTATTTTCTTAATTACATATATGATTATTTTCGATTTGAAAACTACAAACGTTAATAACTTCTTCATTTCAACTCCGAATGGAAAATTTTATATATAAAAATTGATCAGAAAATCGGCACAAACTCAACTTTGTAAGTTTCATAGCAAAATTATAATGTTTGTAACAAATATTTTTTTTGGCATTACCGTTTATTAATTAATTTAAAAGGTAATTAATTATCATTAAAATTACGGGAGTTACAATTTTTTCCCCCTTTATTCTCTTTTGGAGTTCTTTTAACAACGCCCTACATAATTTTTTATACCATTTATAATTAAGTTCGGTGGAATAGGGCAAAGGGATAATGAAGATATGGATCAAAAAGCTTGGGAGAAGTCAAGAATGGAGTGGAAAAGAAAAATGCTTAATGTGGAATCAACAACATCACTCGATACCGATTGATCCATCAATTGGTACCGATCGATCATGAAGCCTTGGATGGGCCCCACTTTGTTGCTGTTTTGATTCTTCATGCAAGGTTTAAGAAAATGACAAGTTTGGAGGAGGCATATAGATTTGTATCAATAGGTTAGTGGTGACGATTTTGCCTCGGAAGATCCAAAGCTTGAGGATTTAAGAAATTTTTAAGGAAAAAGTGGAGATAAAGTCAACTTATCGATTAGTACCAATCGGTCTGTCGATTCATACCGATCGATCAAATCTCATACATCATGCCGATTTGACTTGTTCTTCATGTAGGAAACTCAAATCTAGGAATTCGACTAATTCAAACTATGTCTGATGATTCTAGTGCGTGGATTCGTCTATAAATAGGCATCTTTAACACATGGAAAGGAGTCTTTTTTTCGATTCTTGCATGGAATTACTGCCAAACTCGAAATCAATTAATTATAGATTAGATTTGCGTTGAAATTCAGTTGTAATAACTAAATCTAATTAGTAATAAAAGATAAAGTGGACGTAAGCTATAGAATTCGCTGAGCCACTATAATTTTTTTTTGTGTTCCTCGTTCTTTCTAAATTCTTTTCTATTTTTTTTATTGAATTAGGGGTATTTTCCTATTCTACACTAAATTAATCAAGGAGAGACTCCGGAGTAGCCAAAAATTGCTACGAAGCAGGAGTTAGACTAGATAATGGTTGACATGAATAAAAAGATGATGCAAAGTTAGATGTCCATCATGAAAATGAAAAAGAAATTTGCTCTGTTGATGTAGCCCATGCAACAAAAAGGATCCCGCAAACATTGCAAGAACAAAAGGGATTCTTCTTCATCCGATTCAAACGAAGGAAGTTCATCAAATGTAACAATCCACCTTTTTCGACCCTTAAGTTCAACGTCGGGACCGATGTTAACACCTTAATAGACGAAAATGACAAGTTGTAAAGTATAATAACAAGGAGCAAACACATTTTTGACAATAAACTTTCCGATCTCACAACGGAAGAAAATAAAATATAATATCAAATAACCACCATTTGTTTATAGTCATACTATGTCAACTTACATCAAACTATAGGTCTATACAATACTAATACCATTCGCAATCCACACTATATAAACAAGTGATATTTTCTATTTACATTATATACCATAAGTACACAACAAGACCATCATCTAGCCCTTCAAGTCATAGAACTCCATCAACCTGGACAATACATACAAGTGGAAAAATGGAGAGAGTCAACATATGTCTAAGTGTATAAAGCATGTCTACTCCATATATACTACAAAAATATGGGAATAATAAAAATGGAGTAGCTTTACTCACTCGGACATAATCTGACCCTCTCCATTTTTCCTCTTTTTCCATGTTGTTCAGGTTGATGGAATTCGGTGACTGATGTGCACATAAAAATGTATATGTTTACTCTCATACTTAATCTCGTTTTAAATAAATAAATGGCATATTAGGGTGTTTTCACATGTTTTAAACTAAAATAAAAAAATATTCTCAAACCATCATTCACTCATCTACATCTGGGCAAAATGGTCATTTTGTGTGTGAATTAATTTTGAGAATATTTATTTGCACATTTTAATTTGTAGGAAATGAACTGCAAATATGAAAACTCTTCATGGATGTATGAATGCACATATGTTGAAAGCAAAAGAATGAAGAAAATAAAAAATTTCATGCAACATGGAGGAGCCCAACTACCCACTAACTAATGGACCACGATTAAAAGCAAATGCATATGTTAGTGGAGATCAAAAGCAAAAGCACATATTAATGGAGATTAATTAATTGCTTAATGGTTACTTGGAGGCTACATAAACTCAAGAGCAATTTTGGTAGTCCTTAAAAAGTTGATTATGGTTTTAGACATGTATAAATACCGCTTTATGTTTCATGTGATGGAGTTCTTCTTCTCTTCTTTTATGCATAGTTGTAGCCACCAAAACGAAATAAAAGTTATCTTATCTTTAATGGCTTCTTAGCCTTGTCTTTTATTTCATTTTTTTATTTTATTCATTTCTTTTATGCTCTCTTTTTATTTGCATGCAAGCAGATTAGATTTATTTCATGCAAGTAGTGTAGATTTATTTTATGCAAATTAGTTAGCTCTTGTTCTCTTACTTAGTTTTTCCTTTTTTGGTTTATGTTGAAATCCATTTATATTGTCAGGAATTCAAAAATGAGTAGCTAAACCACTTCAATTTAGGGGTGATGAATCTCTCATGAATCATATATAATCAACAAAATGGTTTCATTTATGGTTTCTTATTTTGTGCTTAAAGGAAATTTTGATGTTAATGGAAGTTTGTTGTTTACTAGTGAATTTGATAGCCTATGTTGTTTATAACAAATAGGCTATACTTACCCAAATGTAAACACAAGTTACATTTTCATCTAACTATGATTTTGATAATGAAGCTTAAAGTGGAATTAAAATTTGATGTTTTAAATTACTTGATCAAAGATCGTAAATATGACATGCTTAAAATAGATTTTACTTTTAACTTTATATTCATTTTTATTAGATTTAGAAAGTGGTTTTGGTTGATGTATTGAAATTTGATGGTTTATGTTGTTTTATTTGATATCACAAATATTCCATACTTAAAATAACCATGTCAACTAATTCCACTTGTGTTGAAAAAACTGAGAGATTATAAATTTAAATTTTGTTGATTTATATGAATATGAAAGTGGATTTGCCTATAAATTGCCTTTTAATCTCATCTCCTTAATTCTAATTTTTCTCTAGTTTTTTTTTTACTTTTTTTAGTTAACAATATTATCAACTTTTGGGATAATTTGATTGAGTGATTTTAAAATTATTGCTTTCCTTGTGGATCGATCCATACTCGCATACGTACTGCAATTGTACGCTGTGCACTTGTGATTATTATTATATTTCGATGGTTTTCTAATTGATAGAAATATCCGTCCAAACAAGTTTTAGGTGCCATTGCCGGAGAAAGCAATTTAATTTAATTTTACTCTTCGAATTATTTTTTCATTTGTTTTATTTTATTTTGTGTCTTAAAAAAGATTATTTTGTGCCTTTGTTTTGTGTACAATTCTTTGGATTCATCGGTTACTGTTTCATTGCATTTCTGTTTTCGCAGTTCTCTGTTTTTCATTTCTTTTTGTGCATTATGTTCATCTTCTGTGTGTTGTTTCAAAGCATTTGTGTTTGCATTATGTTGTTCAATTTCTGATGTACAATTGACAAATTTGAAAATGATGAAGTTGTGAATAATTCAACAAAAGAAGATGAATTTAGTAAACACAACATTTTCAGACCTTTCAAAGATGAGTTGTTAAATTCTGAAGGAGTAGATTTAATTCACCATTTTGATTTTAAAATCAATAATTTTGAAGAATTTTTCAATGATGAGCTTGAATATAAATGTGGTGAAAATAAACATGAACTTCAACCAATTATTCAATCTACCCCAAAAATCATCGAAAAGAAAACAAATCATACGATATTTAATAAAACGACATTCGCTTTTCCAAATGAATGTTTAATTTTGAAATCTTTTGTGGTTTGGTTTTCCAAGCTTAAGCTATGTCTCTCGTACTTGACGAGGCAAATGAAGTGGTCTTTAGAAGACCGTTTCATTTATTCCTTGACAGTATATATTCTGATGTAGTGTGAATAATAATTGTTTCATTTTCATGTAAATATAGGTCATATTTTTATTTTATTTTCTATCTTTCTCCCTTCACTTGGGTTCACTGTAGGGACAAAGTCAAAAACAAGTGTGGGGGATGGGGGAGTTTCTCATGTTTATTTTGATTTTACATACTTTGATTTTTTTTCATTTTACTTTCCGTTTCTTTTTCGAAAAAAAATCGAAAAAATTATTTTGCATTTTAATTTGCTTTTCTTTAAAAAAAAGAATTTGCATTTTAATTTACTTTTGAATAGGCACATTCGAGAACACATACATTTTTGGGAAATTACTTGTCTCAACAAATAATAAAAAGAAAAGTTTAAATTACAAACAACTTTTGTGTAACTAGTATATAATGTGACTCATATGTGATGATGATGAAGTGTTTTCTAAATTGTAGTCTTCGTTTAAAAGAATGGTATATGAGTTAACATTTTAAGCATTAGTGTTAAGTTGTGCTAAGATAATTTTGCATAACTCTCTCTCTTTTTTTTGAAAAACAAAATTGTATATATGTATATATATTTCATTAACACCTAGAGTCGGGTGTACACACTTATGTGTACACTCGCCATGCTCTATATTCCCCTTACGTAAGCACGCAAGGCAGTGTATGGTTGGTATATCTGGCCTCAGTTTTTTGAGTTAGGAGTATGTATATAAAAAAATTATTAATAAACACATAGAGTCAGGTGTACACACCTGTGTGTACACTCGCCATGCTCTGTGTTTCCCTAACGTAAGCCCGCAAGGCAGTGTATGGGTGGTATATCTGGCCTCAATTTTCCGAGTTAGGCGTATGTACATAATGTTAATATCAATAAACAAAATTCAAAAAAAGAGATAGTAAGTAATTGAACCCAGGATTATCTTAACTTTATTGATTTGATTTGTTATATAAAAAGAAATAAAGATACAATTTTGTAGAACTTTGACAATCAAATTAAAGAATTCATTTTATCATTGCACTATGATATCAACCGAAACAACTAGCCAAACTGGAGTCGAAATGTAACGAGAACTTAATTTTTGTTAGAAGTTTTGACTAGTAAAACCCCGATATTTCTTAATGATAATAGAAACTTGTATATTACTATTTCGTGTTAATTCAATATTAAGTTATTCATTTTATAAATAAAAACCTACATCCATATCTTTGTAAATAAACTTGCATTAGGAATTTTGCATCTTGCATCAATATTTTAGGAGTAGTATCCGCTTAAAACCCTCACGAGACAACACTCGTCCTATTAGGGACACCTAAAGGTTTAACGGTTTGTTGCATACGCTCAATGCAATCATGCTTCCTACGAAAGTAAATTTATCCTAGTTTAATTTATTCAAGGATGAATAAAAAGACAAGTGTAGGGGTATTTGATGTGAACGTAAAAATATATATATTTTTACTCTCATACTTAATCCCCTTATATATAAATAAATGACATATTAGGGTGTTTTTACATGTTTTAAACCAAAATACAAAAATATTTTCAAACATCATTCACTCATTTACATCTGACCAAGATGGTAATTTTGTGTATGAATTAATTTTGGAAATATTTATTTGCATATTTTGATTTTAATTTGTAGGAAATGGAGTGCAAATATGAAAAGTCCTTATAGATGTATGCATGCACATATGTTGAAAGCAAAAGAATGAAGGAAATAAACAAATTCATGCAACATGGAGGAGCTCACCTACCCACTAACTAATGGACCATAATTAAAAGCAAATGCACATGTTAGTGGAGATCAAAGGCAACAACACATGTTAATAGAGATTAATTAATTTGTTAATGGTTACTTGGATGCTACACAAACTCAAGGACATTTTTGGTAGTCTCCTAAAAAGGTGTTAGGGTTTTAGGCATGTATAAATACCCCTTTATGTTTCATGTAATGAAGTTCTTCTTCTCTTCTTTTATGCATAGTTGTAGCCACCAAAATTAAATAAAAGTTATCTTATCTTTTAATGGCTTCTTAGCCTTGTCTTTTATTTCATTTTTTATTCTATTCATTCTTTTAAGCTCTCTTTTTATTTTCATGCGAGTAGATTAGATTTATTTCATGTAAGTAGTGTAGATTTATTTTATGCAAATTAGTTAGCTCTTGTTCTCTTACTTAGTTTTTCCTTTTTTCATTTATGTTGAAATCCATTTATGTTGTCATGAATTCAAAAATGAGTAGCTAAACCCCTTCAATTTAGAGGTAATGAAGCTCTCATGAATCATATTTAATCAATAAAGTGGTTTCATTTATGGTCACTTGTTTTGTGCTTAAGGGAAATTTTGATGTTAATGGAAGTTTGTTATTTACTAGTGAATTTGATAGCCTATGTTGTTCATAAAAAATAGGTTATGCTTAATCAAATGTAAACACAAGTTTCATTTTCATCTAACTATGATTTTGATAATGAAGTTTAAAGTGGAATTAAAATTTGATGTTTTATGTTACTTGATCAAAGATCGTAAATATGACATGCTTAAAATAGATTTTACATTTAACTTCATATTCATTTTCATTAGATTTTGAAAGTGGTTTTTTTTAACGTATTGAAATTTGATGGTTTATGTTATTTTATTTGATATCACAAATATTCCATACTTAAAATAAATGTGTTAACTAATTCCACTTGTGTTGAAAAAAAAAGAGAGATTATAAATTTAAATTGTGTTGATTTATATGAATATGAAAGTGGACTTGTCTCTAAATGGCCTTTTAATCTTATCACTTTAATTCTAATTTTTCTCTAGTTCTTCTACTTTTTTTTTAGTTAACAACATTGTCAACTTTTGGGATAATTTGACTTGGTGATTTTAAAATTATTTCTTTGATCGACCCGTATTCACATATGTACTACAATTGTACGCTATGCGCTTGTGGTTATTATTACGTTTCGATGGTTTTCCAATCAATAGAAATATCCATCCGAACAGCGATGTAAATGGCTGGACGATGAAGTTTTTGTTGTGTACTTTTGGTATACATTATAAATAGACGATATGACTTGTTTATATACTGTAGATCATGATTGGTATTGGTATTTTATAGATATATGGTTTAATGTAAGTTGACATAGTATGAGTATAGAAATGATGGTTATTTGTATTATAATTTATTTTCTTCCACTATAAGATTAGAAATTTGTTTGTTTCTTATTAACATACTTAATAACTTGTTATTTTTCGCTTTTGAGGTGTTAACATCTGTATGGGTGTCAAATCCTAGGGTTGAAAAAGGAGGGTTGTTACATTTGTTATCAGAGAAAAAACTTCCTTAAATTTATGACTACGCGTTGAGCCCTAGGGTCAAAAACGGTGGGCTGTTACATCAAATCAGTGCCACAGATATGGAAAGCAGAAAGTGTAGAAGGGGGTGCGAAAGCATTAAATAAGTAGAGCAGAAGAACTGGAGCAACTGCTCCAGCTTGACCATCGATCGGTATGATCGATCTAGAAGAATCACGCCGATCGATCTGAGTAACATATGGATTGTAACACCCTATAAATAGAACAATAGTTAATTAAAAATAATTATTAAATATCAAAAGTAGAACTTTTACAAATGTCAGAATTTTGCTATGAAACTTATATCATTGTGTTGTGGTGATTTTATGAACAATTTTCATATATAAAGTTTTACGATCGGAATTCAAACCGAAAAGTTATTAAAATTTAAAGATTTGAAATCAAAAATAATTTAAAATATATTAAAGGAAATAAATTATCAATGGAAATAAATCATATTATTTAAATAACATTGACTAATCGACATTAGAATAGGGACCGGTCGAACCCTAGCGGTCGACCGCCCCTATTGACCGATCGACCGGTGGTGCTGTTGTAACACCCCGCTCCGACACTCTTGGCCAAAATCGAGAATGCTACCCTCATAATGTGGTGCTATGATATTAGTATCGCAAGTTCACGAAATAAATGGCAGAATCTCAAATCATTCAGAGTAAATGATTTCAAGTGCAAGAAATACTATACATTCATACTTGCAATACAAATTAATTTACATTAGGTCTTGTCTTCGACTTCATACATATATGTATATCAAGATTTACAATACTAAACAAAAGCTAAAAATCCTTCACTTCAGATCTCTATTAAAAGTCCCAAAATCCAACTTTACTTATCCAAACCTAAAATGTTTATGTGTAGCAACATGAGAAACACTGATCTAGTAAGATAGCTATTTAATCCAAATCCCATGTCATGTCATAGGGGTGTATTATAAAATTTTAATAGAAAACATCTTTACCAATTATAGCACTTATTAGTAGCATTCATCAATATGTATATTTTAACACATCATGTCATAAAATTATCCAAGATGTCCAAACCTTATTTTAAAATATAATAGCGTATTACATAAGCAGAATAAGTAAATTTTCTCCAACCATATTTTTCAAACTCATTTGACTATACTAATATCTTATGTAAACCAGGAGCATAACAAAAGCAAAATCCATAAAAAATCAATTTGACCACCCATGAAACTAAGCCAAACACGTAGTAAGGAATTAGATCCTGGAAACTTTTAATTACGTCGTGGCTGGCATCCTAACACACAGTATGGATGTAATCTCCTAACACACAGTATGGAAATAAAACAATAACGCACTATCCTAGATATTTTGTCTTTTACTGCATTCATTCGAAATCCATCATAAATCGTAAGTATATATAAGTGTTCTTAAAGATACTTTATAATCATAAACTAATATAGATTATTCTTCCTTCAAATAACTGAAGCCTCAATCATATACACCTGGTTGAGGTTAAAAATATTAAACACGACAAAAGATGTGGCTATAATACCAAAAGAGTTTAAAATAGTGTAACGTATAGATGAAATATACTATAAGTCACACACTACTTCATGAATCAACATGCACTTTTAGAAATAGATAGTTTTACTCACCTTGGAAATTATAGTTTCGGCCTATGATTTAGCTCCTTTGCTTTCCTTAAGATCTTCCTTGTTTTCTTACTTTGGTTTGGCTTTTAGATTTATGGAAGTATGAAAACCAAAATGAAATTATCATCCTATTTATAGCCTTTCTTTAAGGATATTTTAGCCTTTTTAAATTGGGACGCTTGTCCATCCTTTTCCATGCAAACTTTTGTGTAATGACACAAGCCATCTTGGTTGTCACCTTAATAAGCACGATGATCTTATAAGCTTACACATCATTAGCCAATCTGTCACTCACTTATTTTAAGTGCCATGCGTAATGCCACCATATGCTAGATAAACAAAGTGTTATTACAAGTTTATACCTAATCGGCCTATGTGTCACTATCTCATTTAATTTCCATACTTAATTCCATGTCATGCTTCAAGGTTATATTACAAGATTACACCTAATTAGTCTATCAGATCATAAGAATCTTTTGGTCTTTGAAATAAAGTTGTAACTTGGTACTTCATCTTTTAACAATTATAATATTTTTTCATTTAGATATTAAAAAAACATAAGAAAAAAAAGTTGTTCGGGTTCTTACATTAGACCCTCCTTAAAAGAAGATTTCGTCCCCGAAATCTAGTCTTCAAATAACTCTCGATATTCTTTAAGCATTTCTGATTCAAGTTCCCATGATGCCTCATTTTCATCATCATTATTTCATTGAACTTTTACAAAGTGAATTTCCTCTGTTTGTAATTTCTTCACTTTTCGATCTAGAATTCGGATTGGTCGTTAAATGTATGTGGCACCCTTCTTAGCTTTGATATTATTCAAATCAACCACATACGATGTGTGAGGAATATACTTTCGTAGCATCGATATATGGAAAACATTATGAACATCTAATAATTTTTTAGGTAATGCAAGTCGATATGCAACTTTACTTATTCTTTTAGTGATTTGAAAGGGCCCAATAAATCTAGGCGACAATTTTACCTCTTTCTTTCCAAATCGAATTACACCCTTTATTGGAAAAGTTTTAAAAGAACCTGTTCCCCTACTTAAAATTCCAAATCTTTCCTTCTCTGATCTACATAGCTCTTTTGCCTACATTGGGCATCTTTTAGTCATTCTCGTATGGTTCTAATTTTCTTTGTTGTTTCTATCACTAGATCAGGGCCAAGTAGTTTATTATCTCCTACCTCTGCCCAACAAACTAGTGAATGACATGGCCTTCCATATAAGGCTTCAAATGGCACCATACCAATACTTGTGTGGTAACTATTGTTATATGCAAATTCAGTTAATGTAGTTGAATTTCCCAGGTACTTTCAAATTCCATCACACAAGATCTAAGCATATCTTCTATTACTCGATTAACCTTTTTTGTTTGTTCATCTGTTTGAGGATGAAAGGTAGTACTCATATTAAGCTTTGTACACAAAGCCTTTTGAAAACTTTTCCAAAATCTAGAGGTAAACTGTGAGTCTCTATCTGAAATAATTGTGACTGGGACTCCATGTAAACTGACAATTTCTTTTAAGTAGATTCTACTTAGTTTGTCAATTGAGTAACCCATACTATAGGGTATAAAATGAGCTGAATTTGTTAAGAGTCCACCACTATCCATATTGCATCATGCCCTTAGTTCGACCTTGGGAGTCCAACAATAAAATCCACTGAAATTTATTCCCACTTCCATTCCATTATAGAAAGCGGATGCAACAGACCAGATGGTCGTTATTGCTCAGCCTTAATTTGTTGGCATGTAAGGCACCTTGAAACCAAACTTGCAACATCCTTCTTCATTCCATTCCTTGAAAATTGACGCTTTAAATCCATATCATCTTCGTGCTTCCAAGATGTATATTGAGCCTTGAATGATGCGCCTCGTTCAGAATTTCATTCTTCAATTCTACTTTATTTGGCACACAACGTCTATTTTGATATCTATATCCTCCAGCATTTCTTACCTTCTAATATACTGGGACCTTGTCTTTCATTTTCATAAACCAATTCTTTAATTCCCATTTTGTCCTTGGGCTTGTATAATTCTACTAACTAAAGTAGGCTGAATGAATATACTGCATATGGGGGCAATCCTTTGACAATTTATTTGATTAATCATCTTAGGTCGAGCACTCATTTCTACTAAAGTTTCCAAAGCTCTTTATTCCATGATCATCATGTTAGCAATAATTCCATATGACTTTCGTCTTAATGCATTTGCTACCACGTTTTCTTTTCAAGGATGGTAATGTAGTGTGAAGTCATAGCCCTTCAAAAAATCCATCCATCTTCGTTGTCTCATATTAAGTTCCTTTTGAGAGAATAAATACTTTAAACTCTTATGGTCAGAATAAATATCAAATTGTTCGTCGTAAAGGTAATGTCTCCATATTTTTAAACCAAACACTATTGCTGCCAACTCTAAGTTATGAGTCGGGTAATTGACTTCATGCTTCTTTAATTATCGAGAAGCATAAGCAATAACTTTATCTTCCTGCATCAGTACAAATCCTAATCCATGACTACATGCATCACAATATATTTTGTATCATTCTCCACTCCTTGGTAATGTTAGAACTGGTGCTTTAGTTAACTTTCTTTTCAAAGTCTGAAACGCCACTTCACATTTTTCACTCCATATAACTTTTATGTCCTTTTGTGTTAACTTAGTTAGTGGAGCTGCTAACTTTCAAAAGGGTTGAATAAATCATCAAAAATAACCAGCCAGTCCAAGAAAACCTTGAATCTCCAAAGATGTTCATGGAGGACTCCATTCATAACTGCTTCAACTTTTGATGGGTCTACTCCTATCCCATCTTTTGTAATTACATGCCCGAGAACTTTTACTTCTTCCAACCAAAATTCACATTTACTTATCTTTGAATATAACTGGCGCTCCTTTAATGTTTATAAAGTTATAGCAAATGTTTCTCATGTTCTTCTCTTGATTTAGAGTAAATTGAGATATCATCAATTAATACTCTGACAAATTAATCAAGGTAAGAATGGAACACATGATTCGTATGGTCCATAAAAACTGTTGGTGCATTAGTTAGTCCAGAAGGCATGACCAAAAACTCATAATGTCCATACCAGGTTTGGAGAGTTGACTTTGGAACATCTTCTTCCTTTATCCTTAACTGGTGATAAGCAGATCTCAAATCTATCTTTGAGAATATGGCAGCTCCTTAGAATTGATCAAATAGATCATCAATATGAGGTAATGCATACTTATTCTTAATTATAACCTTATTAAGTTCTCGATAGTCAATACATAATCGTAGGGACCCATCGTGCTTCTTTACGAATAATGATGGGGTTCCCCGAGGTGATTTACTTGGTCTAATAAACCCTTAATCATCTAATTCTTGAATTTGCTTGTTTAGTTCTTGATTTTCTAATAGAGCCATATGATAAGCTATTTTTGCGATTGGGTCTGTACTAAGGGCCAATTCGATACAAAAATTGATTTCTTATTTTGGCGGTAATCCTAGAATATCCTTAAATACTTCTTCAAATTCATAGATCACATTGATTTGGTTGAGTTATTAGTCCACATTTTTAATGTCTATATATGTTAGGTACCAATATATGAATGCATTTCCAAATTTATTACACAAATATATGAGTGTCTCTTATCCCGAAATGAAAAGGTTATAGTCAAGTCATGACAATCTTGTTTGGCATTATTCACAACCAAATTGGTCACTAACACCCAAGAGTAGATTTATGTAGAGAAGTAAGTGAAGAAAGTAAAATTAAAACTGAGGAATAGTATAAACTAACAACCAAATAAAAGCAATAATTAGAAACACAGAGATTTATAGTGGTTCAACATTGTATGCCTACATCCACTTTGAAGATTATCTTTATTGATCAATTAATAATCTGATTGCAGCAGCAAGGAATAGAAAAAAACTTGATTACAATAAAGACTAAAGTAACCAGCAGCGTAAAGATCCTCAGAATGACCCATCAGGCCAGTATTTATAGGTGAAGATGACTTCCAATCTCTCTGAAACTTCGGCTAAAGGACCTTCTAATTCACGTGGGCCCACCAGAGGGGTTGCTAGGCCCAAATCCAAATGAAGAAGGATCGGTACCGATCCCTTTGTTGGTCGATTATTGGGCAGCGATCCTATGGTGGCCTCTGCATGCTTATATATATTGGCTCTTCAAATATCATGTCATTTGGACCACTGGAGCTCAAGTTATGGACTGATCTTTGATTTAACTCCACGTGTGAACTACTTTCTACCGAACCCTATAAATGGTTGTATACTGATCCCTCTAGCTTTTCCCATTTGATATGCGATACTAGGGTAGGTTCCCTAGGGTCCATATACCTTTCCCTCCAACTTTCATCTGCCTTGGACTTGTAGATCTCAAGATATTGATCATCGAATGCAAGAATGTATTTGGTCTGCGATGTATGCCGACCGCTATTCAATGAAGCTTGCCGACCTATCTTTTCCAATGAAGCACGATGATCCATCTAAATTGAACATGCCGACCCCTCTTTGGTGGACCTAAGTATGTCGATCCATCTCCTTTCATAAGATATGCCAATCCATCTCAATAAACTATGCCAATCCATCCTACCAAATTATGTCAAGCCCTTCTTTATGAGTTGAAGTATGCCGATCCCTCTCAAGGAGCTAAGCCATACCGATCCCTTCAATTCTCTAAGCTATATTCCATACTTTAAGCATTTTACATTGTTTATCTACTAGTTTCATTCAATTCTAACTTCATATAACCATCTGCACTTGGCTTCTGGGTCCTATAATCATTGCTCTGGAATCATCGGCCTTGATACCAGTCAGATCTAACTCGTGTAATCAGTTCGATATAGCAGGGCTAGAATGCCGGATAACACTTGCCTCCAAAGTACATCTTGTGATTAACACGAGTGCTTTGAATCAAAACAAGTTTGAATTGTCAAAAAGAGGTCCATCTATCTTTCTAAATAATAGCCATTCCTTGTCGAATCGATTTTTCAAGGTTTTGATTTTTCATTGATCGCTATGGCATTTGGTCGATTTCCAATAATATAAATCCAGTGCTATATCCTGTCAATATATATAAGTCCGGTTCTGTGAGACTTACAAACTTCTATTATCTAGTCCAACTCTGAACTTGAAGGTTTCAGGATTGATTTCAATTCCTATTGATTTCAAAAAACATGAACTTTCAGGTCATTCTTGTGCACGTTCTTATACATGTTTTTTTGTTGTTGGCTCCTGGACGTGCTCACACGTTCACGGGTCGTTGCCAACTTCCTTGCATTTTGTATGTTCATGCTTATGGCTAAATCCTTACAACCATTTTTTCCCTTTTATTGTATAGGGGTCAACACATTTAACCGATCCTTTTCTCTCTCCCCTTCATTTTTCTTTTCTTTTTTGTTTTAAAATTTGTAGGGATCGGCATTTTATCCCTGGAATAGGGATTGACATTGGTTTCCTTGGAAAGAGACCACACCCGATCCCTTTTTGTTAAATGGATGCGACCATTTTAGTGCATTTAGGCAAGCCGAACCCTCAAGCCCTATATATAAGCTAAAACTTCTTCACTTCCATTCCATTCATTTATTCATTCTCTTATCTTCCATAACTGAACTCTCTTCTACTTCCAAAAGAAAAGAAACCGAACCCTCAACCTCTACTCAACCATCACCCTAATCTATTAACCCATCTCTCCACTCAATCTTAGATCATCACTCCACCTTTAATCAAATCACAGCCCACTCATTGTCCCTTTTCACAGTTTTCCTTCGACTAATTTAGGTGAGCTTCCTTTTTTGCTTTCGATTTTAAGGCAACACAATGGATTGCACTTAGTTAATGGTGGTGTGATGTGTGACAAAATGGATGACAAATGGCATAGGTTGTTTGAGAAAGATAAGGCATGGGAAGGAGTAGGGTTCGGCAGAGGGATGCAGGAGGAAGAAAAAGAGGGCGTGAAAGAGAGGTCGGCATTGGAGGTTCGAGCATGGACCGATCCCTCGTTTGATGTCAAGGGGTCGGTATGGAAGCCTGGAGAGAGGATGGTAAAGTAGGGACTTTGGTGTAATTGGATGGCCTAGTAGGATTAGGGGTCAGTGGGCTTTACTTATGACAAAGGATCAGCTATTTTCAGTACAAGAGAGGGATCAGTGTAATTATATCTCTGAGAGGGGTAGGTAGAAATTTGCTTTGGGAATTAGGGATCGGTATTAAGGCTATGGGATAGGGTTTGGCATAAAAATTAGGATCGACATAAAATTAGGGATCAACATTTTGGATTGATAAACTAATCCAACCTAACTTGTTCGAACAATCACTATTAATTTGCCTTAATGACCTTGGACATATGATGACGATGAACAATATAACATGCATATCCACCGACTTGAGATTGAGCAATCAAATTCTTGGAACTTTCAATAAGGACTAAAAACTGCAAATGAACTTAAATTACATACTTCATACTTCGATATGCCGATATTCGATCCCAAAGCTTCCGTAATCAATCAATCTTCTTGCCAGCTAAGATGGTCAGCGATGACGGTCTCTTTGGTTGAACTTCCAAGTCTCGTCATTTTACATTGTTTATCCGACTTTTAATTATTTATATTTGTTACACACCGTACTGCACTGCACTAGCTCACACTTAACACGGGGGGAATAGGTTAACTTTTCTAACCTCAATTATCTACCGAGTATAGCTAATATGGATTCCAGACGCTTAGAGCATTTAGGTGGTATGTCTTCTGATCCAGCAATGCAACACATCAATTCAAAAGAAAAATCAAGTTCTCTAATTATGTTCGGTAGACTTTCTCCCAGCCATCAAGGAGGGGCAAACAGAAGTTTCTGGCCCACAGGTCGACCTTTTCTCAGATATTCCGGTTCTCCTGGCGAAGGATATAAGTCCTGCTCTTGATGCTGTAGAGGGCGCTATTTCTTCAAGATAACCCAGTAGACTCAAGGGCCTCCCGAATTGGTGAGGCTGCTCTCTGTCGGCTATGTACTATTCATGGAATTTCGTTTGTGGACATCTTGGTTCCTTCAAGAAAAGACAGGCCTCACTTGCCTCCGGCAGGGTACACGGCATGTAATAAATTTATGTATTGGGCCGGATGCATACCGCCTTTTAGCTCGTTTATCTGAGAGATGCAGAGATACCTTGGGATTTCTCCCACTTAACTCCATCCAAATAGTTACGCTTTTATAAATGGAACCTTCTTACTATTCATGAGTGTTTTATTTCGTCCGTTGACTCCCAAAGACATAAGGTTCATTTACAACTTCTAAAGGTGATCGGGAAGTCCCTTTTATGTTTTCCTTAAACCCTTACCGAATTGCCAAGTTCTGACAGGCGCTTGGAACAAACTTTATTTGTTTAAGCATGATTGATTTTATGTACGATGTCCTCCCGGCTTTGCGAGGCGATGGTTAGAAGCACGTAAGTATTACCTTCACTTCCTTCTCAAGTTCACTAATCCAAGTCATAACTTTTCCTTTGAATCTACAACATCCAGAGTTCTTTCACCCACGTCCTAAAGGCGCCGATTTTTCAAGAGTTGTCGCCGCTATTCGCACTACCCTTATCGAAGATAGGGACATTAAACTTCTTGTAATGGACGAGCTATTATCCATATTTGGGCTGTTGGAGGAAGGCCGAAGTATCGGAATCCCTGAAAGTGCATCATTGCCGAGGAATGTTGAACAAAGAAGGGATACCATTAATCCCGTTGTGCCCCCTGCCGAGGGGACTCGAGACCACACCGAAAAGGGTGAGATTAGGGATTCTCAGGCCGATAAGCCGAGCAACGTTGATGTAGGCCCGGGGAAGGCGCCAATGGTCGAACCATCGCAAGGCGCACAATCTTGAACACCCACTAAAAGAAAGAAGAGGCTAGTGTATAAGCTTCATAGAAGAAAAACCGCTGTGGATCTAGAGTTCATTATTACTCTTGTTGAAGAGGAATCGTCTTCTCAACACTTGGAAAGTTCGCTGAAGGGATTTTCAAATCTTCAAATTTCGGATGATATCATGACCCATGACTTTCTGAATATCAAAAATTGAAGGACTCAACTCTACCACTGGGAGTGGTGAAGGCATTTGTCCTTCTGATAAAGGAGAGAAAATGCCGATGAGCAAGTCTATAGCCACCGGTCTGTTGGGGGGAAACACTAGGACACTCACAATCACGCGCGCTCCACTACACACTTTTTGTTAAACTTTCATTCAATAATTACTCATACGCTTTCATTTGGTCTTTATAGGTGCTATGTCTCAGTCCAGAGCCTTTGATCGCTTAAGAAGTTCTTCATCATATTATCGATCTAGTCGGGATCCGGAGTCCGGTCGGCACAATGAGAGAGATGAGGGATGGGATAAAAGCTATCTCTCAAGGGAATCTTCTTCTTCTAAACGCAATTCCCAGTCTGAAACATCGCGTTAAGGAGAACAGTCTAAATTTCCTGCTCATAGTGGAGATCAGCCTACTTACTGTAGCCCTCATATTGCCGCATCTCACAAGCAACATTCCGGCTCCTCAAGTTCTAAACAATCTCATGAATGTCGATCAAGCAAACATCTAATTGCTACTTCTGATTCGCTTTTGCCGGCTATTGCTTCCGATGTTTCTATAGTAGAGAAGTTGGCCGAGCTTAAGGCCACTTTTCCAAAAATTTGCTTTGATGGGCTCAAATTCCTTCCTTCCATTCATATAATTTCGGGGCATGCCAAGGAGAGTTCTCTTGCTTGCGTCAATGATGTGTTCGTGCAGCATGAATCGTTCCTACACTTGGTAGAAAAAGTCTTCAAAGTACTCATTGAGCGACAATATGAGATAGACCGCCTCAAGGTGGAAGCTATACACGATAAGGACATATTTAAACATCAGGATCGAGTCGAAAACACAACTTGCTGAAGCGAAGAAGAACGCTAAGGAAATGGTAGAGGCGGTGAGCTGTTTGGAAATTTCTCACAAAAAGGAACTCGATGCGGCCCTTAATTATAGCGGGGCACTGGCTCTAGAAAAAGACTCCTTGCTAAAGGAAAAAAGACGCTCTGGCTCGCAGTGTTGAGAAACTTGAAGAACTTTTCAAAAAGGAAAGGGAGGATAAAATCGAAGCCCAAGAAGAATCGTAGAAGTACTACGAAGAGGTTGTTGAGGCTAGGAGCCTAAAAATCTAGCTTGATGAGCAGTTCACAAAAATTGAAGCTCTTAAAGAGGAAGCTCGAGAAGAAGGCCGCAAAGAAATGATTAAACAGATTGAATCCCAGGTGGAAGCTGCTAAAGAATCCAGTAGGGACGAGATCAAGGACTTGTTCGATCCATTGATCGCCGAATATAACGCCAAAGTTCTTATCTATCGTGACTTAAGTTTCCTTGGCAAGGGTTACCTTGAATCACTTGCTGAAGCTTGGGAGCATGTTGTCGAGATAAAGAAGAGAGAAATGGATGGAGGTGAGCTCAACGAAGAAGAGTTAGTGCGGAAAATTCTTCATGGAAACGAACCCTTGGATTTGGGTGCCGCAAAACTCCGATACTTCAACGTTTCTGCACCTATCGAGAAAGGAGAACATATTGTCGAATCTTCAGGGGCCGATCCTAAGGGCCCCTCTTTATCTCAAGCAGCCGTAACATCAATCTCCCTTGACACGGAGCAAGATTTGGGCTACGATCCAGGCAAGCCCGGCTACAAGTCCAAGAAGTTGTCCCCTATTTTAGAAGGAGGTACCCCAGCAACCACGGAGAGACAACTGGATGCGGGTATCACACTTTACTCCTCAGTATATGAGAAGTTTTTTTCTTCACACAATGGCTTTTGAGCTAATCTTCCTGTTTTAACAAATTTCGCAGGTCTTCCGGGCCCTAGTCAAACTCCCAAAAGTGATTCTGCTGTAGAGCAACAAGAGAAACCGACTGATGGTTCGGCACTGCTGATGTACCAGGGCTCGATGCTCAAGTTATCGGTGCTCTTGATGACGATAAAGTCGAAGATCCGTTCCCCACAAACGAGTCTGACGACATAATGATTACTGGCATCTCCGAATACACAATCAAGATTAGCTTGAAAGAGCAGATTGAAAAGGAGGAGTTGTTGAAAAGAAAAGTTAAAACTAAGCCCATCGAGGTGGACTTTGATGATCCTCATCTTGTGCCACTGCAAGTTGTTCCACTTCGTGGGTTGATTCCCGGCGAACTTCCTTATAACATCCCCCTACTTGGAGGCCCAAAACTAACGGCTATGGATGCTGCAGTCATCCATAGTTATTAATCATCGGTGACCAAATACGGCGGTGTTAGATACATTGATACATAGATCACAAGAATATGGAAAAATCTTAACAAATTAAAACACATTTCCACATTCCATTCAAAATATTTCAGGTTCATTACATAATCCCACAAATGTTAACCACGTTTAGAAAAATATAATTATTATACATACGCCAAGAGCGACATATGAAGATGCCCCCTTGGTTGATCAGAGTATATAGTAAGGCTAATAAGTCTGCCTTTACATCCAAAATACACAGCGGAAAAAGATAAATCTAAATAACTAACACTACACCAGAAAAAACTTTTGGTAGCGTTGAAAAAACGCTAATATAACTTATGGTAGCGTTTTAGAGAACGCTGCTATACGACATGCAACTAAAAGTCTAAAACTTTTTGTTGCGTTGTAGTAAACGCTACCAAAAGTCAATTTTAAATGCAACTATAGGTATTTTCTGTTGGATTTAAAAAACGCTACCAAAAGTCACTTTTAAATGCAGCTATAGGTTTTTTCTGTAGGTTTAAAAAAACGCTACCATAAGTCTTCATTTTTTGGTTGCATTTTTTGTTTATAAGCTTTTTTGATTTTCAGTAGCGTTTTTAATATGCAACTGTATAATTTTTATATTAGTTTACATTTGTTTCTGTAGCATTTCTGAAACGCTACTAAAAGTTATTGGTTGTTTGGTAGCATATTTTAAACGCTACTATTTACGGTTGATGGTTTATACCATTTCTAGCAATCGCTTATATACTATTCATATTAAAACGAACGATCAATCGCATAATTTTCATATATTCAAACAAACAATTAAATCACATAATTAGCATATACAAACAATCAATCATATGATCATCATATTTAAATAATTGCAAAAACATGCTAATCTCACAATCAAATATAATATCCATAATCAATTCGATAGTAGTTTTTCAACAAAATAAGTCACATACTACAAGCATTCACAGACAAGTTTCCACAAATGGTACTAACAAAATACGACAACATATATAATAATTAAATTCATGTTCGTTGCTTGATTACCAATAGTTCTTTGTTGTCGACAGTCTTCGCTTCGAAATAGCTAATTACCTGCAAACGAGTTTAACAATCAACAATATATATATATATATATATGAAAATCATGTAATCTATAACTCGATATTCTATATTAACACATATTAACAAAAATTGTTCTATTTTTATATGCATCCTATATAGTTCCCCAACGAATACACAATTTTCAATTTACACAGATATTCAGATCAAAACTGGGTTAGAAGTCTGACTGGATTTCATTCTATGTGCAGATTGTGTATTCAGTACTATGGGCAGATTGTGTATTCAGTACTATGGTCAAGTTAAATCTTATAAAATATGAAAAAGTATATGGAACGTCCGTAATCCATCGATGATGCATCCATCCACTAATTGAAATGTACAATTTTCTTTACCCTTGTCATTTTCTATCAATTGGGTTCTCTAAAACAAAAATATTCCCTAAATTCACATTGCCGTAACTGTATTAGGCAACAACTGTAGTGTCAATTACTTCCATTTATTTGTGTTAGCCCTCTTGTACAACTACATTTGTGTAATACATGTGCAATGACATAACGATTAATCTGAGTAGACAATTTTAGGAAAAATGGTTTATTTAAGTTTTAGTTTCAAGTGTATCAATTGTTGTGGCTCTGTAGATAAACACGTTTACCATAGAGGATATGTACTGAAATGTTGTGGCTTTGCAGATAAAAACTTAAATGTTGTGATACAGATTTTTATTTTTTTTAATACCCGAATAAACAGAACTAAAACTTAATGTTGAGATATGATGTACTGAAAAATAATACTTACTAGAACTTGATTCTCCAATGACATATGCTGCTGGCCAAGCTATCGTAGTACCAAAGGCATCTTCCATGTACGTACACTCAGATGTAGGTCGCCATAGCAATGCGTCATTAACTCTCACATTAACTCTCACAAATGCATCATCCCGACTTGGGAGAGGCTGCATAGAAAACTACACAGGTGGACTTAGGTTTTGAAATATTAGTAGAAAAATATTTTGAGATCTTTTGATCCCTACTTATAAATTTACTGTGCAATGATTTTGGGAGTTTTTTTAAAATAGTACAATTATAGTTTGCTCTAAATTCACACTAAATACCAGTTTTTCTATTTTTTTAAGAACGTCAGGAACTCAAAAGCGCAGGTTTAGTAAACCTTTCGTGAATGGAGCAAATAAAAAATGCCAAAATCAGTACAAAAAACTCGGTTCATTGAAGATGTCAGTTCTATGCTAACAGAAATATTGTTATCCAATTAGGTACTATAACAAATACGGTTTCTAATGGATAAAAATGGGATAGAAAGTCAAAGGAAATTTCATAAAGAAAAGTGCTTAAACCTGTGCTAAATCTTCCTCATCCCTATCCTATTTCTATTGCTTGTTGCAAGTATTTTATAGCTGCAGGGTAAAATTTTCTCCATAACATGACAACACCAAGTTCAAATAACTCCGTCGCATTTCCGTCACCACTGCGAACTTGTTCCTGATACAGCCACATTAAAATAAGACAAAAATGAGCACCTAATTGATAATGTTACTCTAATATTTAGTAAATGTGGGCTATGTAGTTCACCATAATCTTGTATCATGTATGGACAACCCAAATATAAAATTTGTATAATCAATAGTGTAATGAAAAGCAAACATACATACTGAAGAAATATAGCATCGCACTAATAAGCATATGGAGTTCATTCAGTTTACTTGGTCCCTTCTCAAACTGCAAATACCATCATATGGAGTTTATTTAGTTCAGTCTACCCCTGTCCTGGGTAGTAATGAATGCATCATGAAGCATGCCTTGTAAATTCAGGTTAGCCATTGCCAGAGTAAGCCCAAGTTTACTCGGAACATTCTATTAGCACTCGGCCTTTGTCAGTGAAAACTTGTTGAGCACCACATTCTATTTCAAGAAGACATATCCCTCGTAGTATGCTACCATCCTTCTACCTACAAATCATTGAACCATAAAAAAGATTTAGTTAGGTCCTCCTACATTCAAAGTGTATTTTATAGTGTTGAAACCTGCCTTGTATTATATAGTATGGATTGAGTAGGTAAGGATCAGAATCCAAAACTAAAATATCATAGCAAATGAAATGATGTATATCATCGGTTAGTCTTACAAGAGCACATTATATCAAGAAAAGCAATATTTACTTACCAAATATCATAAGAAAAAAATGAAGTTCAATAGGTTCATCAGGTGCACCAAGAAACGCCAATGTACCTCTGATTTTAAGCAACTTAAGAAATGTTCCAAGTGAATGTGGCATGTTGCTGATTGTGTCAGTAACATAATCAAAACGCTTTGCTGCAACCTATGGACATAACAGTGCAATAAAGATCGTCACATTATTAAGAAACCAATTAAATTCAAATATCATATTTGATGACAATGACTATTTGTACATTGATAAAGTTTTCTCGAACTGATCATATCTCTTCATTAAAAAATAATAATAACACCTTCATCTATTCAGGATCGGTGCTAAGTAGAAAATCATCGGCACCTAAACGCTCTCTAGCTTCCTTTTTCTTTAAAAGGATATGTGTTAATGATAGTAACATGAAGTCCAAATGCTTTACTAAACTTAAAAGAAAGGTGACCAAGTCCCCCAAGCCCAACCAATCCAATTTTTCTGCCTGGTGATTCAAGCATTTTTTGTTCTTTCATAGGAGTGAACACTGAAATTCCCACACATAGAAGTGGAGCCGATGAGTCCAAAGGAAGGTTATTGGGTATGTGGACCACAAACCTGGTTGTTATTCAACTAAATTTCAGTTTGTTATAAATAAAGACACATGAATTCAGTTTTAACTTTTCCAAGGGATGGACTTAATTATAATCAAGTCAAATTATTGTGTGCATGTGTGAGATTTTTAGGGACAATGTCTAGTTTAGTTAGATGTTAAAACCCTTTGTGAGCAACTATCATTTCAGAGTAGCCACCATAAGTGGTGCTACCATCCTAATAAATACCATTATATGTGGATTGCATTTGGTCACAGTAATTTTCTTGAGAATCATTAAAGAACTTGCAGTTGAGGCAGCAAACGATTATGTATCCAACTCCAACTCGGTCACCTACCTTGAAATTGCTCGCATTGCCTACTACTTTAGTGACTACACCTGTTATCTCGTACCTGTATATGATTTATTTATTAGTAAACTGGATAGGATTGTACATCTGTATATGATTATAATTAACTGCACATAAGGTCTTGCCCATGTGATCTTAAGCTAGACAATGCTGATAATAACAAACAGTGCATTTATTCCGACAGCAAACGGATATATCATTATATGCAACATGTGTTGTGCCTCATTTTACTATAAAAATATATACTGTATGCAAACAGTATGGCACATTCCGCAATAGTGTATCTTTATGCTCACATCATCTGCTCCATTTTCTTTGTTGATTAAACGTTTCAACAGTGAAGGAAGCTTTGAATTAATTTAAATCGGACTCTACATATGTGAATTTGGATTTTTTTTCTTCACTCATTTTCAGACAGACATATACAACTGCTTATATGAAGAGTTAGGAGTAAACGATCACATTATGTCCAATATGGTCTCATGGTAAAATAAATGAAACTGTCTTTTACTGATATGGGTTTTTTTGTTATAGAGTCGTAATTAAATCCAACCTTATAAAGAACTACACAATGGGCGGTTCAATCAACTAACATTTGGATTACCACTGTGTCCACCTGTTTGTCTTATATAAATCCTATATTTTAGTGAAAATGAAAATAATTCCAAAGCTATAGCCATCAATAGGTCCAATATGGATAATCTCCGATATTAATTTATGATATAGACGGAGTTAACGTGTAGATTTCTGAAAGATTGGTTGTGTCGGTTGATGTTCCATAACGTACATATATAGCTCTGTGTACATAATATAATGTAGGTTGTATTCCTACTCTAATCTATAATTGCTAAAGGCTTTGACAATGGAAGGAATTTCAAAAAAAAAAGTTGATGTAAGAAAAGTTGCCTTCTTTTGAAAACGTAAGGGACAACTTTCCCAAACGAGTCCATATCAGCCCAACCCTTACCTGTCTCCCAGTAGTTCAATGTCCTTTGCGGCATTCCTTAATATGTATTTACAATTATGTCTTCTCTCTTTCTTTTTTATTTGATAATAGAAGTTTTTGCTGGTGTTTACAATTTATTATCTTGCTTGCTTTGTGAGAATTTATTCTGTCTTCTTGTTACCTATATATGTATTTGCACTACTACGTTTATCAGTCCAATTCATCTTCATGAGAAGTCATCTCATCAAAAGTATAAGCACCCAATTCAAGAGACAAAAAACACAAATCAAAACTGCAAAAGAAGAAAAGATATAAACAATGAGCTTCATATAGTATCATGATCAAGCATATTAATTCCTGTTGCTTATACTAACTTGGGTATCATTAAGAGCAATGGGAGATTGGCCTTCTGAATGCACTTTAGAAGCCTGCAAGCATATAAATGCTAACGTGAAAACAACATACCATAAATATATGCCAGATAAAGAATCTATGCATGCTAATAGACCTTCAATTAACCGTTCATTTGCCCAACAAACATTCAAAACGAGAATCAATGTAAGCATCAATCATTTTTATCACTCATTCAAAATATTTCACAAAGGTAAGCATTAATCATATTCCAAACTTTATTAAATATAAACACTCAATATTTTTTCCAGATTGCAAAATGTTGATAATTAAAAATATTGGGATAATTTTTACAAGAAAAAAAATTGAAATATGTTAGATCTCAGTCCATCAACCATCCTAATGAAGACATGTTGTCGGCACTATGTACACAGATTGGCGTATTACAAGGTTCGTTTTCTCCTTCACCACTTTAAATTTTAGTACTTGTAGTTTATTATGTCTATAATTAATTACAAGATTCTCTAGCAATCAACTACACAAAATATATGAATCTGTTGTTATGGTGATCATTTGTTGTTATAAGTCTTCAAGTTAAACTTTATGTGCTAGAAATAATTTTGTTAATGTTGAATTAATAGATAGACCGAAATGATTTTGTTGTAAATGAATCAAGGTGCACAGGGTAGACTATGTCCATACATTTGATTAATGTAAGGTCGGGTACTATTCAAAATTAGTTGATGAAGACAGGGACACTAATATTAATCACATTTGATTTTCATTTTACTTGGTTCACAATTCCACAAAATAAAATTACAAATAAAAATAACTCTAGAGTATGTGAGAAGATGATAATACTGATGAATACAATTTTTCCATATAATTGTATGCATACCGAAAGAAAAAACATAACATTATTCATATTTAGAAATTATGAGGTGGTTCTTGTTTTGTTGTTTGGTTGCAGATAATTAAATTATTAACTGCAAGTAAAATAGATTAGATAATTATGATTGAAATATGTGGCAAAAGCAACCTGGTTGAGTTTCGGTCAGGTCTACGTTCTTTCGCTGGACACATTTCAGATTCAACAAGCCTCTCTTTCCCAATTTCTATTTTAGTTTCCATACCCGATACATGTTTCAGTTTCAGACACGTTGACCATTGTATCTCCAACCACTGTTGCAACCTGGATCCTCCAACGTGGTCTGTTGCAGTTCTCTTTTCAATCACAAATGTTCCTGTTCAGCCTGGATGCAATGTGCATTAACCCTCATTTCCCAATTCTCTGCTGCATTTCTTCAACGGTCTCAAAGGACTCCATTATTCAGCAGTTCTCCACCTTTCAGCATCGTCCCTTCACAACACTCCATCATTCAGTAGCCTTTCTACAAGTTATTGCATACGAAGCATAATTATTACGGCATTCGAATATTTATTCATGCTAACTTCATTCCTAAATATCAATAGAATCCCATATACCTCGTTTAAATCATCTACAACTATATTTTTGGCTAGTCAAACTAATGTAGTTATCAAGAAAGCAAAACATAAACCCATCAAAGTTTCGAGTTTTGGAAATATCTTGTCATTGATGATGATAAGATTCAGTAGAGTTTCTTGTTAATTTTGACAAGATTCAGTAGAGTTTCTTGTTAATGATGACAGGGAGTTCACTGTTTCAAAATCACATAACACCAAGGCAACTTACAGAAAATATTTTAATATCAAATGCCAAAATAAATTTGATGCTTTATCATTATTAGAAGATGAAAGCATTATTGGTAGAGACAGTAATCCAGATTTGGATTTGGGAATTTCTAATGATACAATTTTGGTGGCTTATGATTATAGCTAGCCAATGCATTATATGGTTGCTGTTATCCTTGCATTAATGAATGAAAATTTTTCCTACATAAAAATGATCGAAAAAATCTTGATTTGACCGCACACACTAATACATATGATTTTCAATCCAAATTGATATGTGATAAGAGGAATATAAAGGAGAAAATATGGAGTTATAATATTTGTAGTTGTGGTTCAGGAGATTGCTCTATTGATGTTTTTGAAATGGCTGAAGCCGGACAAAGTAGTTAAATAGTTGAAGATGATTTTCAGATGGCATATGAAGGTGAAACAGATACAATTCCAGATTACATAGCTCACCACATAATTCGATTCAATTATGTTATCTACATGTTGCCACCACGCCTTTTCAATTCTCTTAGTTAGAAACCTTGCATTGAATACAATTCTCAAAAATTAACATAAAAATAACTTCATGTATGAAACAACCTATCTCTTCTAAAAGTAATACTGTAAGTTGCAAAAAAAATTAACATATATAAAAAAAATTACCTGACCCGTTTCTCCAAAAGTTTGTAATCATTCTTCATACAATCAACTCAAAATTCAACTAATGTATCCATATAACCATCGACTATCCAAAATCATATGAGTGGCGATGGGGCATTGGAAGCAAATCGAGATGCAAGTGGGGATGAGGTAAGCCGATTCTAGGGTTTTCGAGCTTTGAAAAGGAAGTCAAGGATCGATTAAGAGGAAAGTGAATGAGATCGAAGTGGCTCAGACACAAGAGAGAGGTTGAGGAATGGAGGAGATTGGTGGTATCAGATAGGGAAGCGTGGAGAGGATAGTGGCGGTTGAATTCTAAGAATAGGTTTTTCTGAAATAAAAGTTCGAAATGTTTTTGTTAAGTTGAAGAAGAGAGATATGAGCGGGCCGTAAAAAAGTTTCACTAAAATTTTTGGCGGTTGCATTGGTAGCGATTGTTTATTTAATTCTATTCTTATAAATAATTAGTAGTAGCACATAACTTAAAACGCTGCTAATTAGTGCAACTAACAATGACTTTTCTTGTAGTGTAACTGCCTCCTGCACGCCTCCGGAAGCTTTATTCGTCTAAGAAGAGAACTTGGAAAGCTTAAATCTCAAACTACTCAAAATCAATTGAGTACCCGAGAGTTTAAGGGGAAAACAAAAACTTTGAGTCAGACATAAAGCCTAGTATGAATAATAATCTAACATCTCGATCCATTTAGATATCTAGTGAGACCACGCCGCTTAGAGGAACGAGTTTTCCCTTCACTGGTATTCTAAAACCTTTTCAAAACCATATATTGTGCTCCTGCATCCACAATGGTTAAAAACATAGCATTTCAATAATATTATGATGATATGTTTACAAAAACATTTTGGATTTCCCATCCCCGGTTTAATTGAATCCATGTCACATATATATAGTTTCAATAGTCAATATTAACCTATTAGTTTTCTTAGGTATTATTGTCCTATTTCAGAGTTTTCATGGGTCACTAAGAACCTATAGGCCCCTGCCAATTAACTTAATTAATTCATTGGTTCCCCTGAACCTATTTGTCATTTCAATAACTCATCTTATATCCTAGTTTTCATGGGTTGACTAGGAACCTATGGATTACTACAGTAACTCCCTTCTTAGCCTAGTTTTCATGGGTTGACTAGGAACCTACGGATGCCTCCCTTAACTTCTTTCTTATCCTAGTTTTCATGGGTTGACTAAGAACCTTTTGACTGATGTCAATACTTAATCCGGATATAGTTTTCATGGGTTCACTACAAACCAATTGACCCCTGCCAACCATCCTTAATACATAGTTTTCATGGCTTTACTATGAACCTGTTGGTTACCCCCAATAACTTCCTAATCATAGTTTTCATGGGTTTACTTTGAACCTATCTCCCAGAAAACTTCAAAGTTTAGGCATCCTATATTTTGGTCTCCCTGACTCTCTGGATGCAATGCTACTCATTCAGGAGTTTAATAAATTTATATTCACTACTAGGTTAACCTAGCTGGTTCTACTACCCCTTTATCCCACAAAATACAGTTATGGGTCCTTTATCATGTGAATATATTCATATTTGAAGAAGCAAATACAACAACTTAACAATACCACTCTTGTGGGTTTAATATCCTTAAAAACATTTACATATAATACATGATTAATCCCTTTAACCTATACTTTTATCAAGGAAATACTTCTTCAAATTTACATACTTGAAATCCTTTTAAAAATCCTTTATTTAGTCATGGTTTTTCCTTTAAAAATGAGTTTGGGTTCAAAAATCCTTTCGACATTTTCGAAACCTTACTTTCGACCTCATAGGATGACCTCCTTCGAAAGCATTAAAACATATCTTCAAAACCTTAGACTCCTTCCTTTCGAATACTTTAAACCATCTCTTTCGAAACCTTTCAACCTTGTTAAAGTATTATCATATAAGTATAGAAGCATAGCTTTGAAACCATTCAAAAGTACCCCTTCCGAAACCATTGAAGGTTACCCTTCGAAACCAAGTGAAAATACCCCCTTTCGAAACCATTGGAAGTATACCTTTCGAAACCATTGGAGGTTACCCCTCTGAAACCATTGAAAGTACCCTTTTCGAAATCATTGGGTTTATAACATCATTTTGGGTCAAAGTGTACATAAGAGAAAGCATCTCTTACAAAACCATTCTTTATTTCAAAAAGTATTAGGGAAGCTTGATGGTGTCGAAACTATCCTTTCGAAAGCATTAAAACATCTGGGTAAAACAATTGAAGGTTGGCTTCGAAACCCCTAACCCCTTTCGGAAGTAGTAGCAAGCGGCCTATATTTATAAAACAAAAGGTTCCTTTCAACAACATTGATATCTTCAATTCCATCGAAAGGTATCAAATCCCAGAAGGGTTCCGACTTGGTCGAAACTACCCCTTCCAAAAGCTTCAATTAAAAACTAAGTAACTCCTTCGGAAGCTACTATTTTAAAACAAAGGCGGCGGCCTCTCCTTCGAAAGCTTCTTTAGAAATACCTTTTCGAAACCATTGGTTTCGACTACTTCGAAACCCTTTTGTAAACAGGAAAGCGCTTTTCTTTTAAAACAAAACAAAACAATGGAACCAACCCCTTCAGAAGCTACGTTTTGACACCCTACCTTCCACCTTTCTTCATTCCACTACGTACCAGCCAACTGATACCATGTGTATTTGTTTACTGGTTTCGACCTAGAAGGTTTCGACTAGGTTGGAGGCGGAAGCCCTGGGTCGAAAGGTCCTTCTAAAGGAGGCAGAAACTACTTTTATGAGAAAAATGCTGTTTTTACCAAATAAAGTAAATTTTTATAACTAACTTGCCCACTTGTAAACACCTAATTGATTACAATAAACTTTCAAATTATTTTGCTAATATTTGCAGCATTTTCTCTGGTATAAAAACTGAACAACATTTAACAAATAAGCCCTTCCTACTAACAAAACAATTAAATCATTTAGGTCCTCCTTTCAAAATAATTTAATTCCATACTCAATCACTTAGTAAAAATTCCCAAAAATTCCAGAAATACACTTTAATCATGTTATCTAACATATCAAAATTCTAGACCCAAATTCCTAATATAATTTCCAAAATAAATTTATAAACCCAAATAACTATATTTCCTTCGAAAATTCATAACTAGTTCTCCACGGCTTAGACAATTATAAAAATTGAAACCCAACTCTAAAATCATGTTTCTCATAACATATAATTTTTACATGGCATTTAAAAATCATTTAACCTCAGTTTCACCCTAAAACCATGCATATCTCTCTTGAAATCATCTTGTTTAATCTAAACAAATTATAAATCAATCATATCATCATCCAATATATCATAAAAATGAATTTACCCTTAAATTCGAAATCATATAATTACAAAACCAAAAGTAGATATGTAGTGATTATTATTCACCTTAGATTGGATAAGGAAATTGCAGGTTGATTGAGATTGATTTCTTCTAGCTTGAATCCTAAGCTTTACTTGAATTTTCTCTTCTTATCTTCCTCCTAATGGCCGACCTTGATGTTTGCTTTATAATGTTTGTTTTTGCTTATGATAAAATGAACGTGTATTGCCTAGAGGTAGTGGTATAAGGGTGGGAATATGTATGGCAATTTACTCTAATGCCCTTATGTTAATTTGCTAACACTTAACCAATTTAAGCTCATTCATTTTAATAAGCACGACCACTAAACAAATTAATTAACCAACCTCAATCTCTTTATCACTGTACATTATGCTATTTAATTTATTCTAATTAAATCTCCTAAATAATGTTATTAAAAATTAAGGGTGTTACATTCCTCCCACCTCTGCAAGCTCTCCTGCTAAAGGTGGTAAGGGATCCAGAAAAAGAAGCATAAGTGGCACTACTCTTGAAAATCAAAGAAAGAGAAAAAGTCAAAGAAATAGCCGTCACTTCGGCTCAATATGTACATAATTTGCACAGTTGTTTCTTTCATTAGCTGTAGTTGTACGGGCATGAGTCCCGATTATTGGAATAACTTGTACTGCAATCTCAAAACCTGCTATGTGAATAAAAGTTTTTTTTTTCGTTGAGCTTCATGTAAATTGTTATTTAAGTAGTTGAACTATTACTTTCCATTAAGTACTTGTAATTCATTGTTTATAAATTCTGGTAACAATCCACCAACACTATCCTAAGGCCTCCAAGTGGTCATGGCCTCAAGTCGTATCAAACACTAGGCTTGGGCCTTAGTGTTATGCTGCCAGATTCAGCGGTTTTTGAGTAACTATACCCCTGCCCTTGGTTCTGATTTGGCGGGGTCAGGTGTTGGACGATCGAATTCCATCCTTAGTGAGTTTGTACTCCTCCCATCAGTTTCAGGACAGAGTTTATGGAATAGAGAATGGTCGAACTCCACTCATCTATTCATTCATGTTCGTATCCATACTCTGGGGATAAGGTTTAGTTGATGGGTGGTCAGATTGCACCCAACTTATGTTTATACTCTAGTCTGCACTCTAGGGACTCAGAGTTGTTTCCCGGGTGGATGATTCACACCCGATTTATGCTTATACTCCAGTCCACACTCTGGGGACTTAGAGTTATCTTGCAGGTGGTCGGTTCACACCCGATTTATGTTTATACTCCAGTCTGCATTCTAGGGACTTAGATTTATTTCGCAGGTGGTCGGTTCACACCCGATTTATGTTTATACTCTAGTCCGCACTTCGGGGACTTAGAGTTATTTTAGAGAGCAGTTTTATCACACTCTCTTTGATTGATTAATTTGCCCCCCAAAATTTGGGGTTTGGTTTAACGAGCGATCGGTCGCATCTTGGTCGCTTTGATTTTGTCTCGGTTCCATAGTTGGGCAGGAGTTATTCGACCATCAGATCATCGGTCACAATCATTCCTTATTGTGTACCCCATCCTTTGGATTGTAAATGAGAATCGTTAAACGAACTAATTGATTGAGTTCATCTTGTTTGATCCCATTGGAGTTAGCATGACTGATTGATTTCAAACTCTGTGAGCCTGTTCACACATATCAACACCAATCAGTCTTGCTATGTAATTAGCATACAATGCAATAGAAAACATAAATATAGAGGAAGCTTGAAACATTATTCATTAAATGGAAAGGAATAACATAAACTGTCTTATTACACATTCGGAAAATCAAACGCTAAAGAAGATTTTGAAAGTAAATACAACTGAAATGTAAAGGAAATAAACTAAGTGAAATAGCATCGTAAACATTCGCTATTCCACACCCTTGGAAGTGTAATGCCATTGACAGTCGCTAGCTTGAAAGTTCCTTCTCCAATCCTCTGTTCAATGACATATGGTCCTTTCCATATTGGATTCATGTGTGATGGGGTAGGAAAAACCCATTTTAGGACGAGATCGCCAATTTCGAAGGTTCTTGGTAGAACTTTAGTGTTGTAATAACGGGCGACTCGATATCGATGTGCAGCCGCCCTCAGATCGGCTTCTTCGCGCTTCTCATCTATAAAGTAATGAGATTCCAAAAGGAGATCTCTATTCATTTTGGGATCTTAGTAAGTCACTCGATGAGAAGGGACTTTGAGTTCAACATGAATAACGGCTTCAGAGACGTAAGCAAGGGCGAATGGAGTATGCCCAGTCGTGGACTTGTGGGTGGTCCTATTAGCCCAAAGGGCTGTAGGGAGTTCATCCACCCGCCCGCCTCTAGCCTTCTCCAAACACATCTTCAGAATAAATTTTATGATTTTATTTACAGCTTCAACCTGTCCATTTGCATGATGGTGAGCGACCGCTACAAATCTCTTTTCAATACGATATCTTCAACAAAAGTATTTGAATTCAGCACCGTCAAATTGAGTCCCATTATCTGTTACAATAGTAGCGGAAGACTGAATCGGCATATGATGTTTCAGACAATAAAGTTGATTACTTTTTTGGTTGTGATCGTGGCTAAAGGTTCTGCTTCAGCCCATTTGGTGAAGTAGTCAATTGCAACGATTGCGTACTTGGTGCCACCTTTAGAGATCGGCAAGAAGCCAATGATGTCTATACCCCACATGGCGAACGACCATGGACTAACCATCTGCGTGATTTCTATTGGCGTAGCCCTTGGAACTTTTGCATATATTTGGAATTTATCACATTGTCTTACATAATCAACTGCATTCTCCTTCATGAACTTCTTTTAGACTACGTTTTATCTCATCGTGAGCAACACACTGGAGTAGAGGGACTGAAAAATCTTTCCTGTGCATAATTCCTTCTTGCATAATATACCATGAAGCTTTGAGAAGGACTTGTCCCTTTTCATTTCTTTTATCAGGTAGGACTCCGTGCAGTAAATATTCTTTGATCGGGGTCATCCACGATTCCTTTTCAGTCTCTGCTTCCCGTGTTTGGTCGATTTCCATCATGTTTATACTTGCGGTATTTAATACTTCGACCGGAACCAAGCCCATCCGCTGTGCACCGTCAGTACTAGCAAACTTTGTCAATGAATCAGCCTTCCTGTTTTGATCTCGTGGAATATGTGAAATGTCATAGTATTCAAATTGTGTCAACAACTCTTGTACTCGGGTAAGGTATGGGGCATGCAGTTGTCCCTTAGCTTAATAGTCTTCCCTAACTTGATACACCACCAACTGCAAATCGCAAAAGATTTTGATAGATTTTATTCCAAGTTCTCTAGTGAGTTTAAGTCCAGCAATCAAAGCTTCATACTCAGCTTCGTTGTTTGTCGCCGGGAAATCAAGCTTTAATGCATAACGGATTGACCGATTTTCAAGAGTTACAAGAACAATCCTAGCTCCAGAACAATGATCGTTAGATGCTCCATCAGTATACAATTTCCACCGTATGGTAGGGATTTCACTGGCTTTTGGAGAATCATCCTGCACAGTAAACTCTGCTATAAAGACCACCAATGCCAGACCCTGGATAGTCCTCCGAGGGAGATAACTAATGTTAAATTGACTGAGTTCAATATTCCACTTTAGTAGTCTTCTTGACGTCTCAGGTCGCTGTAGGACCTGTCATAATGGCTGGTCAGTGTAAACATTGATCGGATGTGCCTAAAAGTACGGACGGAGCTTCCGTGATGCAATTAGTAAGCAGTACGCCAATTTCTCTATTTTCGGGTAGTTCCTTTTAGCTCCCGTTAATCGTTTTCTAATGTAATACACCGGACTCTGGATCCGATTCTCCTCACGAAGCAATGTGGCACTAATAGTGTGTGCCGATACAGCCAAATAAACGTACAACTCCTCATGATCCACTGGCTTTGACAAGATAGGGGGTCTCTCCAAACGATTCGCCAAAGCTTGAAACGTTCCTTTGCAATCCTGCATCCATTCGAAGTTTCTTTCCCTTTCCTAATCAAATCAAAGAAAGGGATGCATTTGTCGGTAGCTCTAGAGATAAACCGACTTAAGGCAGCAACTTTCCCATTCAGGCTCTGCACTGGTTTAAAAGTTCTTGGCGCTTGGATATCACGGATAGACTGAATCTTCTTGAGATTAGCTTCTATTCCATGAGCATTGACAATAATGCCCAAGAATTTTCCTGATGCAACACCAAACGAACACTTCAAAGGATTGATTTTCATCTTGTAATATCGAAGGATGTCAAACATCTCTGCCAAGTCTCTAATGTGGTTGCTTGATCGTCGTGACTTCACGAGTATATCATCCACATACACCTCCATTGTTTTTCGAATCTGATCTTTAAACATTCTATTAACTAAGCACTGATAGGTTGCTCCGGCATTCTTCAATCCAAACGACATTACTACGTAATAGTATAATCCAACATCCGTAATAAAACTGGTGTGCTCCTGATCGGGGATATGCATCAGGATTTAGTTATATCCCGAGTATGCATCCATAAAAGATAGCAATTCGTTTCCTGCGGTTGAATCAACTAGCTGGTCACTCGTTGGAAGGGGAAAATTGTCTTTTGGACACACTTTGTTCAAATCTGAGTAATCTATTCATGTTCTCCATTTCCCATTTGCTTTCTTCACAAGTACAGGATTAGATACCCATTTAGGGTAGAGAGCGTCGCGGATAAACCCGTTGACTTTTAGTTTATCCACCTCCTCTTTGAGAGCGGTAGATCTCTGCGAATCTATACGACATCTTTTTTGCTTCACCAGGACATACCTTGGGTCAATATTCAATGCATGGCTCGTAATGGCAGGCGATATTCCACACATGTCAGAGTGAGTCCAAGCGTAAACATCTAGGTTCACTCGAAGAAAACCAACAAGTTCTCTCATCATCAGAGGGCTGAGTCGTGATCCAATTTTTAGGACTCATGATGATCGTCGTGGCTGCCGTAATATCAATAGTCATCTCAGCTGGTGTAGCCTTAGTCTCTTTAGGCTCTTCTTTATCATCCCTCGGCTCTATATCTCTATGGAACCGATTGTGGTGCTTGAGTCAAGGCTCAAGCACCGATTGTCAATCTTCGGTAGCTTGGATGCGGACACTCATGTCCACACCCTTACCTTTTTCTTTACGCCGAGCCTCCCTTAACAAAGTTACATAACAGACGTGTCCAGTCGCCTGATCGCTATGAACAACTCCTATACCATTATCTATCGGAAACTTCAAAGTCAAACCCATGGGGCAAGAGCTGCCCGAAATTCAGCCAGGGCTAGTCGACCCAGAAAAACATTGTACAAAGAGTCAACATCCAAAACAATAAACGGCAAGATTCGCACTCTCCTTCATTCACCTTTTCCCAATTCAATAGGTAATTCCATATAACCAACAGCTTCGGTTGCAACACCATTAAAACCATGTATATGAGCTTTAGACGGTTTTAAATCTTTGGCTTCCATCCTTATCTGATCATATGCCTTTTTGATTATTATATTCATCGAAATTCCATAATCAATCAATATCCTTCTCACTAATGCATGACCAAACATAACTGAAATGACCATCGGGTCAATTGTCGGAGCCTCCACCATATCCGTATCCCTGTTCCTAAATACAATATCATCAGCCATTGTGCGCTGCTGTTTTGCCGAAGATCCATCTTCCGTATTCGAACAGCATTCAAAATCTACATGCCTAATCGCGCTAGCATCGCGCTCCATCTCTTGCCAACTCCTATCTACCGGTGTAGTCCTCCAACTATCGTATTTATCACCAATCTTCCAACAGTCCGTATATGCTCCTCAGCCCTACATGGAGCTTGTCCTCGATTGGGGTCAGATGTCCATGCTTGCCATCCTACGGAGTTTTCACAAACTGTTGCAATTTCCTTTCCCGAATTAGCTTTTCTATAACATCCTAGAGATGCTTGCATTCATTAGTGTTGTGCCCATAGCACTCTTGAAACTGACAATATTTCCCGGTCTGCTTCTGCTTCTCTATTGATTCCTTTGGATGTGGCTTCCTATACTACATAGTATTGCAAGTGGACAGATAAATATTCTCCAAAGACGTGTTTAGCGGTGCGTAATTATCATACATTGGAATCATAGGCTTTAGTCTCCCAGAATCCCTCTTTCGCTCTCGATTCCTATCTCCACCTCTCTTTTGCTAATTTGGCTTATTCTGAACGTTGACTTGGACTAAACTATTATCAGACTATTTTATTACAATGTTACTATGTACAGCTTCTCCACTTGGTCCCGCAACATTTTTTCTCTCGAGGGCCTGGATTCCTCCTTTCTCAGAAACTGAGCTACCTTTGAATAGAAGTGCTCCAATGTGGCAGGCTATTTTCCAGCCAGCCAATTGCCAAACTCAAACTCTGGGTCAATCCCTCTCGTCACAGCCATAAGTATAGCATGATCATTCGAATTACCGACCTCTGTGGCAACTGTATAAAATCTCTCCAGATAATCTTTCAACGACTCCCCTAGAGCCCGGATCACGCTGAAACGGGACATTACGTCTTTAGGACGAGTCACATGCATTCGGAATTGCTCCACAAACTTGGTTGCCAACTCATCGAATCTAGAAATTGATCGTGAGGTAGTCTCGTGAACCACACCGTTGCATTTCCAAAAAGGTTTATGGGAAAGCATCTGCACTTGGTCACATCATTGACTCGTGAAGAATCCATCAGCCATTCGTATCTCATAATATGCTGCTAGGGGTCAGTTTTTCCCTCGTAAGCAAGCATTGATGGCATGTTGAACCTTCTCTGATATTCTGCATGTAGAACATTATCAGTAATCGTGGTATGGTTCCTCGAAATTCCCCAGTCATCGTTAGTCAAGCCTTGGTTCTCTCTCACCAACTATCTGACCATTGCCGTTAAGTCCGGTGTTTAGATGGTTGGTGCCAAGTGGTGGTCGTGCTCCACCTTACGTGAGCGATCCGGTCGATGTCTACGGGCCATTTCACACCTTCTTGGTTCACTGTCTTCTTGTTGTGCATCTTACATTTATCTCGTCATCATTCTGGAGGGGTACCTGGTCAGCATTCAATCGAACTCCATCATCCAAGCGTTCAGGAATAATTCCAACATGGTTCCCTAAGTGTAAGGGGTAATCCCTCCTATGGAGGAGGGATCGGTGCGGGTCAGTCATGGTAGACCGTGATGGTCTGCTAAGCAACACTTTGAATTTTCTACGCGATCTCCTTCAATCGCGCGATGCTTATGCCTGTGATATTCATCTGATGAGCTTGAACTTTCCGATGCCGAGTAAGGAGTGGGATCCCTCCTAGGCTTCCCACACTGCTGCTGAGTAATCTGGTTCTTCAGGTTAATATTAGTTTGAATTTGCTGATTTAATTATTGACGGCTTTCCATCAACTCTCTCATTATATTGTGAAATTCAGCCATGGCTATAGAATCAACAGGATTCTGAACTTCAACTAGATCAACATTTAAATTTTTATGTTGATTGCTTGGGTCTCCTTGCTGAATTGTAGCAGTCTCATTTCCATCCAAATTCTGAGAAGTAGATCTAGTATGTCTCACCATTATTAATCTTCTTACTTAGATTTTAGCAAATCTGAGTAGTATAAGTAACTTTATGAAGATAACTACGGATCTCCTTCGGGGGATTTACCAAATCCAATAGCAACAAAGGGGATCCTAGCAGGCTGAGAATCAGTCTCTAAATGAAAGCACCAAAATGTTTGCAACCAAATGGGTCACTAAAACACAAGAGTTGATTTATGTAGAGAAGTAAGCGAAGAAAGTAAAAATAAAACCGAGGACTAGAATAAACTAACAGCCAAATAAAAGCAATAATCAGAAAAACAGAGATTTATAGCGATTCGACGTTGTATGCCTACGTCCACTTTGAAGATCATCTTTATTGATCAATTAATAATCTGATTACATCAGCAAGGAATAGAAAAAAAATTGATTACAATAAAGACTAAAGTAACCAGCAGCGTAAAGATCCTCAGAATGACCCCTCAAGCCAGTATTTATAGGTGAAGATGACTGTCAATCTATCTGAAACTTTGGCTAAAGGACCTCATAATCCACATGGGCCCACCAGAGGGGTCGCTGGGCACAAATCCTAATGAAGAGGGATCGGTACCGATCCCTTCATTGTCGATCTTTGGGCAGCGATCCCTATGGTGGCTTCTGCATACTTAAATATATTGGCTCTTCGATTATCATGTCATTTGGACCACTAGAGCTCAAGTTATGGATTGATCTTTGATTTAACTCCACTTATGAACTGCTTTCTACCGAACCCTCTAAATGGTTGTATACAGATCCCTCTAACTTTTCCCATTCGATGTGCAATCACTAGGGTAGGTTCCCTAGGGTCCATATACCTTGCTCTCCAAATTTCATCTGCCTTGGACTTGTAGATCTCAAGATATTGATCGTTGAATGCAAGAATGTATTTGGTCTTCGATGTATGCCGACCCCTATTCAATGAAGCTTGCCGACCCATCTTTTCCAATGAAGCATGGCGATCCCTCAAAATTGAATATGCCGAACCTTCTTTTGTGGACTTAAGTATGCCGATCCATCTCCTTTCATAAGACATGCCGATCCATCTCAACCAACTATGTCGATCCATCCTACTAAACTATGTCAAGCCTTTCTTTATGAGTTGAAGTATGATGATCCCTCTCAAGGAGCTAAGCCATACCGATCCCTTCAATTCACTAAGTTATATTCCATACTTTAAGCATTTTACATTGTTTATCTACCAGTTCCGTTCAATTCTGACTACATATAACCATCTGCATTTGACTTCTGGGTCCCACAATCATTGCTTCGGAATCATTGGACTTTATAGAAGTCGGATCTAACTCGTATAATAAGTTCAATATAGCCGGGCTAGAATGTCGGATAACATGCATAATATTTGTAAAGCCAATCCATTCCAAGAAAGAGATCAAAACAAATCATTGGGAAAAGGAACAAATCTGCAGGCCTTTCCTTATCTTTGATAAAAATAGGACAATTTTAACATATACTTCTAAGTTCAGTTTCTCCTTCTACTAAGTTATCTATTATTAAAGAATTGTCAATTGCTCAATTGATAATCCTTAGTAGCGAATACTACAGATAAGGAATGAGTGGCACCCGGATCGAATAAAATTTTAGCTTGAAAATAAAAAATAATAAGGTACCTTCCACACACGGTTGTTCAGAAACTACACATATACCTTAGCTTGATTTCCTGATGTTTCTTTATTTTTCTTTTTTGGCTTTTTACAGTCCATGCTCATGTGTCCAGGTTCACTACAATTTTAGCATATAATCTAGTTTCTTTCTTTATGACAGTAGGAGTAATAAGACCCTTCTCATTACAATTATAACATGTTTTTATTTTGTTTTAACCCTTTCCTTGTTGTGTCCCTTATTTCTTCTCTTCCTCATTGTACCATGGCATCTTCCCGTTGAATTTCTTCTAATTATTGAATTTCCCTTTATTGTATGATTTCCCTTATTCAAAAGATTCCTTTCTTACAGAATTTGAATGTAGTCTTCTTCAAGGTTAAGAGCTTCAGATATGATTGCCTTATAAGTCTTGCAACAATCACCAATTATGTGTCTCCTTATTGTTGGAATCAGTCTTTTTGCAAATCTTCTGGCCCTCTTTTCAGGCGTATTAATTGAATGACTTGCAAATCGAGACAATGCCTCAAATTGATTTTAATATTAGGCTACTATCATGTTTCCTTATTTGAGAGTTTGAAATTTCATTTCCTTCTTCTCTCTTTCATGTTCTGGAAATTACTTTTCAAGAAATGTTTCTTTAAAACTCCTCGAAGTCATCACATTTGAATCAGTTATGGCCCTGATTAACTCCGACCAATTCCTTACCTCTCCTGCTAGTTGAAGTATAGCCAACTTCCTTTTATACATTTCACTACAATCCAACATTTCAAAGATGTCTTCTAAATGTTGGATCCATTGTTCAGCTTTAAATGGATCGGTATCTCCAATAAAATTATCTGGATGTAAGTTCTTAAAACGACCCAATAAATTATCAAATGGATTGTTCATAGGCCTTGAGGAGATTTATTCCATTTGTTTGATGAAGGATGTGAACAACTTCATAGGATTTTTGTGTGCAGAGGCTTGAGCCTCTTGACTATGAGTTGAAGTAGGAGTTTCCCAGTCTTCCATAACCTTAGAGAAAAAAGGACTTTGTTACGATCAAGACTAGATATAACTACATTATTTAATATGAAACATTAATCAACTAAACTCAAGCTATTCACACAAAGGATGTATTATTTATAACCTTTTTTCATTGTACAAACAAAATCTGGGTTATTATTTACAAACTTCCACATACATCTCCAATATTTATAAGTAAAAAAATTGGAGATTAAACCATCAAACTATAAGCAACCTTCATTTCTTTATATTACATTCTTCGTGGAAGTCATGGTGTAGGAAAGAATCCCGCAATATTGTTCAATTCATTTTCCATGGATGCTTCCATAATTCCTGTAACTTCTTTTGAGATCTCATTTTACCCTTGGGATTCTGACTCCTCTTCATCCAACTGTCTTTTATTTACCCTTGGGAACATTTCCTTCATATAGATCATACAGGTGTTAGAATTTCATCGCGTCTTTTGAGTAATTCTCGAACTTATCCATACTTAGTTACCACTGCCATCTTTATAGCTGTCACCATTTCCTTCCGTTTTTTATGTAGACGGTTCAATATAAGGTCTCTTTATAGTACCTCTTTATAGTCGTATACTTTATTTGCCACTTTTATCATTTCCTCTACAAAAATCTTTTGTGCCTTCCTTCATAGCACCTTCTTCTTTAATTTCGGGGAGGTTGGGGTTAATCATTCTTCGGATTAGTTATTCACTTATCCCTTCTCCATGAATCTCCAGTATCCTATGTCTTTTGGCTTGTCATTGTTTATAACTATAACAATTATAAACATGTCAATGAATAATAGAAACTTCTTATTCTGGCAAACCCAAACTATAGGGTTTTATTCTTATGACAGGATAAGAGTTTTCTACTAAGCACCACTTAAACTTAGGCTTTGATACCACTTTATAACACCCTGCTCCAACACTCTTAGCCGGAATTGGGAATGCTACCCTCATAATGTAGTGCTTTCATAATAGTGTCACAAGTTCATAAAATAAAAGCCAGAAACTCAAATCATTCAGAGTAAATGATTTCAAGTAGAAGAAATATTATACATTCATACTTGCAATACAAGTTAATTTGCATAAGGTCTTGTCTTTGACTTCATACATATACATACATCAAGATATACAATACAAAACAAAATCTAAAAATCCTTCACTTCGGAATCTACATTAAATGTCCCAAAATCCAACTTTACTTATCCAAACCTGAAATGTTTATGTGTGGTATCATGAACAACACTAACCTAATAAGGTAGCTATTTAATCCAAATCCCATGTCATGTCATAGGAGTGTATTATAACATTTTAATAGAAAACATCTTACTAATTAAAGCACTTATTGGTAGCATTCATCAATATGTATATTTTAACATATCGTGTCACAAAAATTATCCAAGACGTCGAAACCATATTTTAAAATATACTAGCGTATTATGTAAGCAAAATAGATAAATTTTGCTCCAACCATATTTGTCAAACTCATCTGACATGTATAAATATTGTGTAAACCAGGAGCATAACAAAATCTGAAATCCATAAAAACTCAATTTGACTACCGATGGACTAAGCCGAACAAACAGTAAGAAATTAGATCTTGGAAACTATTTATCACATCGAGACTGGCATTCTAATACACAATATGGATGTACTCTATCTCCTAATACACATTATGGAAATAAAGTAATAGTACACTATCCTAGAACTTTTGTCTTTTACCGCATTCGTCTGAAACCCATCATAATTTGTAAGTATATATATAAGTATTCTTGAGGATACTTTATAATCATAAACCAATATAGATTATTTTTTATTTTAAACAACCGAAGTATCAATCCTATACACTTGATTGAGGTTAAAAATATTAGACACAGCAAAAGATATGGCTATAATATCGAAAGATAGTGCAAAGTATAGATTAAGCATACTATAAGTCACACATTACTTCATGATATCACATGAAATTTTAGTAATATATAGTTTTCCTCACCTTGGAAATCATAGTTTCGGCCTATGGTTTAGCCGTTGGCTTTTCCTAAGGTCTTCCTTGTTTTCTTACTTTGGTTTGGTTTTAGATTTATGGAAGTATGAAAACAAAATGAAATTATCATCCTATTTATAGCCTTTCTTTAAAGATATTTTGGTCTTTTCAAATTGAGACACATGTCCATCCTTTTCCATGCAAACTTTTATGTAATGACACATGTCCCTTTAGTTCTCACCTTAATAAGCATGGTGATCTTATACCAATCATTAGTCAATATGTCACTCCCTTATTTTAAGTGTCATGCATAATACCACCTCATGCTTTAATAACAGGGTATTATTACAGGTTCTTATAATATTGACATAAGAAAAAAAATAAGCTGTTCGGGTTCTTATAGCTGTAGCGGCCGAGAATGAACCTCGACCTAACGGCTCGAATCTAATATAATTTAATCTAACAGATAGAACTGATGCGAGCATCTATAAATACAGGCCTTGCCTCTCACTTTTCTTCTCATATTTTTTGAATCAAAGAGCGAAGCTTTGCCATTTTCTCTTCTTTACTCATTCTAGAAATTGTAGAAATTATAATATATATATATATATATATATATATAAGTGAAGAATAGTGGAAAATAAAAGAGAAGAAGAATATGGGTGAATTGATTCAGCGAAGAAGAGGTAAATTATAGATCAAAATTTAAAACTATGCTTAATTCAAATCTCTTCTCAGATCTATAATTCTAATAAATATATATGCGCTTTAGATACATAATTTGATTGAAATTAAGAGAGTCAAATATGGAGAACGGTTTTATATCTGGAGTTTTGAAAGCTTAGAGGTGAGTGGATAATTATATGCTTTTACATAATATTGAATTTGTATCGTTGTGATTGTTTCTTTTATGCCTGAATATAAATTATGGAATTGTAGGCTTAAAAATGTATATAATGAACTTGAGATCCTCTCCTACATATTTAGTAGATTATTAACTTTGATTAAATGTTGCATACACTTAAATCTGGAATGTAAGGGTGAAAGTAGTCCCTAAAAGTTATTAAATAAGTCATGAATAAGATTGTTTGATAATTCCAGATTTCTTACTTGAATGTTATAAGTTGTTAAACCTGAATAGAAGATGTTCTAATCAGATTTCCTATAAGTTTTATATTTTAGTTCATTGGAATGAAAAATGATTCTATGTGAATTTCTATAAATTATCCAACTCTATGAATATATATGAAAAGTGCATTGTTTGAAATAATAAGGAGTATGCTTTGAGGAAAGAGATGTACAAAATAGGGATGTTTACCATATTTTGTACAACCGGTTTCAATAAAAAAAGGATATTTCCTTCTAATTGTGAATACAACATAATTCTTCTTTTAGATAATTATGGTAAATTGCAGTGATAACATTTCCATTTTGGGAAATATACAGTTCCAATGCATTAAGATGTAGGAATCCCTAAATGTAAGATTAAATTGTTATAAATAGAAATAATAATAATTTCGTTGACAATTGAAGGCATGTGATTAAATATAAGTTGGAAAACAAATAATTAGCACTAAGATGAATAAGACAATAATTGAAGAATTTGAGAAATTACACTAATCAAGTTAGAATGGACATCAATTGAAATGAACCAGTAAATGATACTTAATTGCATTATAGAAAATAAGTAGTAAATGACACTTAATTGTATTAATAGAAAAGAAACAATAAATGATATTTATTGACATTAATTAAATAAGAAGTAAGTTCAGGACAAGTAAATGAATAATAATAATTAAACTTAGGAGGCATAATAATCTTCCAGTTGAAATTATATGGCCTCAGGAATACCTTTATGACGGGTGTGGATTATTGGCCTAGCCTAATATTTAGGTTAATTGTAAATGACGCGGTCATTAGGAAGGTTGAGATGTGAGGTCAGTAATGTTACACAACAGAAGTTTTCCCTCCGCAAGTGCTACCTATGGCTCTGTATACATTATATTGATGTGGGACATCTCCAACTGTAGGACTCGTGCGATATGCGTTCACTTATAGGATTGGGGAATATACCAAAATGGGTTCACCTCGGATTTGAAGTCTTAAATAACCAATTAGGGTCTCCTTCATTCCTAATATGAAGTACTAACTAACTAAGTGGGAATTTCCTTGATTTGCATTAGGCAATCTAAATTGGACGGTGGACGAAAGCTCGGCTCTATGTCAGCATTGTTGGTACCATATATTTGAGGAGTATGGATGTTTACGTTAGGTCGAAAGCACCATCGGTCCTGAAGAGGTCATTAGATAGACTTAGGTTGTGCCTAAAGATGGACTACACCTCCTACTGGTGTAGGTTCTGTACAGAATATGCAATTGCCTCAATTTTATTTTGTCTGTTGTCGTTAGGAGATAGGCTAGTTAACACTTAGATAAGTCTTTGACAAGAATTAAAAATACGGCTAATTAAGTTGTAATGTCATTGTTAGTAATACGGTTAATTAGTTGTAATGCCATTATTAAGCACCAACGGGAGATTTCTCTGTGTACACAGACAATTCGGCCTAGACACAGTTGTGGATGCCCGGTGCAGTGCGTAGTTGCAAATACTAGCGGGGAGTTTATCCTTGTCCACGAGGTACAGTGATGCTTATATATATACATACACACATGTATATATCTATTTCATACCTATGGGTAGGTTGGACGTATCGTACGGGTACATGAAGTCAAAATGACTATGTTGTGAATAGTAAACATAACACGTAATGGAAACCAATCGGCATAAACTAGTGTTATGGATAAAGTATGTAATTTACCAATCACCAGAATGTTGTTTTGACACCCTCCTCATTACAACCCACATATTAAACTTCTGAAGGACATGACACTGGTACAAGACAGGAATGGTAAGAGGACCGATTTCCTCATGCATGCTCTACACTGACATGGGCACTAGATATCCAAGGAAAGATATTGGTTCCAAGGTATTAGCCTTAGTCAGTATATTTAAGTTTTATTGTACTTTATTTTTCCACTGTTAGTTTTTATTGATCGCTCCATGATATATTTATGTTTACTTCAGGTCACCAACACCAATGATCTGTACCCTAATGGACTTTGGTTTTTTGATTAGTTAAAAAATCAGATCCATTAAGATGTGGGTTGTTGCATTTGATATCAAAGCTTAAGTTTTTCAGTCATAAGAATTAGGATACATTGAGTGAATGTATTTGTATTTTTATCTATAATTATATATATTTTATGCCAAACTCTACAAATTCCAACTTTAGATGAAGTAGCGACCATATTTTGAAAAAATGGATAATGCAACTGTGAGTTGAGACAACAAATAGAGTATCCCAATTACCCCAAGGGAGATAGGTCATGCTGAAAGGCATTGATTAAGAAAATCATGAATGTTACATATAGATGGGTCCCTGAAGCTTGAGGGTACTTTACTCCCTTATTGGGCCTAGATCGCCCTATGTTTATGGATCTCCACTTGATTGTTGATTGGTGATGTATGTTAGATCCAGATAAATAGGAAGTAAAGAATATATATATATTGCAGATATCCGAAAGTAAGATGTGAGCAAGTTCCAAAGGAAGGTGTGTAGTAATCACTCTAAGGTGATAGCTGGATATATTATGAATGAAGATAAATCAAAAAGTAAGTGGAAAAGAAGAAAATTCCAAAAGAAGGGACAAATAAAAACCCACTCTGAGTTCAACCCCGTATGAAAGAATTTAATAATAAGGTTTTACATTTCCTAAAAAATAATATATTTGAAACAAATTTTCAAAGGATTTATTTAAAAGTAGAAAAATCCTATTTTCAAAAGGTAAGTGAATATTAAAATTTTCCACAAAATAAAACATCCTTTTATATTTAAATTGAATTTCTAGTTAAAATTAAAACTATTTAAACCAAATTTTTTAGTTAAGAGGGTTTTAATAGAAAAGGCGTTTCCTTTAAAATAAACAGAAAATAGAGTGTATGTATAGCTCGACGATTTTTCTAATTTTGTAAATTCAAAGTTTTAAAAAAAATTCTTGTAACGACCTGCCTTTTCGACCACCGAAAGTCGACACCAAATATATCCACGGTATTCAAATACCAAACATCCAATAGTCGGAAAGGAAAATTGTTAGGGTAAATCAAAAGAACAATATAAAAAAGAACAGGGCAAAGCAGAATCTCAAAGCAGAATCGACAACATATAATATAATAAAGATAGTATAAATAGTCACTCCAATATACAAGATACATCAGAGTTAAAAAAAATCCCATTAAATGGACAGTTATAAATTTCTGACCTTACAGTTGCTGATAGGTATATATAATATATCGAAAAATAAAATACTACAATAGGTTAACAACCAGCTCTACTCCATGAGCTCCATGTCCTACCACTGACAACTTGGAAAAATACTCGGTCTGACCCAAGCATTATAGTAAAGTAACACCCGTATCAGTCTGGAAAACCACATGAGAAAACTCAAGTAATATGAGAAACATATAATAATTCTATGAGAACACATCACTAAATGCGGAATGGGTTTTTACCTCACAAGAACACATCCACATATTAAGAAATGGGCAACAATCAGAACAACAATCCAAACAAGAAAGGATGTACACAAATAGTATCAAAATCCAAAATTAAAGAATATACAAATAGAATTAAACATCGAGAAGAGATTCAGACACTTCTCGATGCAAATTAAGAAACACAATTCAAATATTTGAAAGGAATAAGGAAAGGGAAATTTTTCAACAAATGACTAGGAGGGTGCTCCCTCTTACCGAAAGTATACCTCTAGAAATATACTTGAGAACTATGATGGTTCTCGGACACATCCAAGGTGGACCACGCCAACAGTTACCGAGTATTCGAGTATTTCACATCTTTGAAAGCATACCACCAAATCCAATCTAGAGTAGATGTGAATATACCCTAATAGAAGTAACCCCACATAGTTTGGGTTTGACTCGCGCTTTGGTTAGTCATTTTCGACAAAGGATAGCAATGCTCAAATTGTCTTGGATTGACGAAACACACAGGATGAAAAGATTAATTCCAAGGTTCAGGATAGAAATAAGGAAAATTAATTTATCTAACATAATATAAGAGTACTCCCTTCTTCAACAAAAGTATACCTCTAGATAAAATATACTTGAGAGCACATGCGTCACTCTTGGGAACTTCCAAGTTGGACCCTGTTAAATCCACAGGCATCTGAATATACTTACATCAATGCATGCATGCTATCGACTTCTTTATATGAATGTGAATATATCCTAATGGGTGCGACCCATATGGCTTGGCTTCCACTAGCGCTTTGGTTTTAGTTTTTTCGGTGTTGAATATCAATGCTCAAAATGAGCGACAAACTATCTTAGAATGACTGAGCACAACAATGATTAGGAGGATGCACCCCCTTTACATGCACTTTGGTTTTAGTCATTTTCGAAAAGGATCTCAAAACACAAAAAGAGCAACACATCGTCTTAGAGTGATGAAATATAAAGAAGATAGCAGAATCAAAATCGAGAGTCCATAAATCAACTATCAAAAATAATAAAGTGATTTGTGTATGGGAATTAATTCACATATATTTACCACTAATAAATGGATCAAACTTTTAAAACATTTGATCCACACCGGGTTTGATTTCATATTTCAAATATTGTGAAACATTTTTAAAATACTCTTTGAAATATTCTTTTAAGAAGGCAAATTATAATACTAAGTGCATTAAAACAAGGGTCAAAATAAATTTTTAATGTGTATGAATTGTGTATGTATATCTAATATGCAAGTGAAATAAAAACTAACTTATAACTACCAGAGTAAGGTAAATAAAAGTAAATAAAGAGTCACACCGGAATTTTTATACTGGTTCAGAACTCCCGTCCTACGTCCAGTACCGAAGCTCCCCTTCGGACTTAAAGTAGCAAACAACCCTCGCTTCGCATGAAGGAATAGGCTTGATACAAAAAATCTTTTCTTGATAAGTATGTGTTCTTAGTAACACTGATTTTGACTGTACAGTACAAATCTTCCTATAATCTCCTTTGAGTAGTATGTGCATTTGAAGCTTTGTTTTAGGAAGTGATAAGAATGATGTACTGATTGCTTTTTAGAAATCAAAGTATGCAAAGAATAAAGAGAAGAGATTCAAAAAATTCAAGTTAGTTGTTTCTCAAAATCTTTACATATTTATAAGTGTCCAAGGGTTTTCTTAAGAAGTAACAACCTTCAGTATGTTTTAGTTTAGTCTAAGGGTTGCAATCTTTGAGGAAGAAGAGATTCATTAAAGAGATATGGATGCAACCATTAGAACAAAGAAAGTGTCTATTCAGGATTTTAGCCCGTTACCCAGGTCAAACATCTAGGATAAAATTCAAACATCTGTCTTATTATATATTTTTTAATCCGAGAACATAGTCAGACGTCTGACTTATATAAACTGACGTCTGATGTCCGTGTACCTACAAAATTAATTTGTTTGAAATGATGAAAACCTTGTAAAAGCTTTAATGTGCAATTTTGTGTAAAATCTTCTCAATGAGATTTTACAAACCATCTATCTATGACTATAACTCAACATAATAGCTTCTCTAATACCAATTATTCTTTTCTTCCACTGTTCATCTTCAAGCCATGATCTTGTGAATTCTCGAAGTATTTACCTGCAAATATATGGAATATGTTGTATGTGTATGATTGTATAGTTGTTGTCATCGAAACTATAAAATAGAGGTTCTAACGTTCTCCCCCTTTTCGATGATGACACATGTACAATCAATTATAGAATGAGCATATAACTCCCCCTGAGTGTGATTACTCCCCCATATACATGTAATACGATATCTCTTCCCCTTTGTCATAATAAAAAAGAATTATTGAATATAGAGGAAATTACAAGACATAAAATTTTGCAAGAAACATAGTTCAAAGAAATGATGGTTTATCATAAAAGAATAAGTAACATAGTATACAAAGAAGCACATGGGACATAAGGTTTTACTGAGTCACAGATAATATCAAACATAAACAAACTAATTATTCTCGAGAAGATTTATACACTATTATGAATGAAAAGAGAAGATAACTTACTGATATTGGAATTATCCCCAGAGATTAGAGGCATCTTCATCATAGCCGCTGCTTTGCCACTGTGGCTGATCATGGTATTCCTCATCTTCTTGAATAGAGAGACCTTGAAATGTTGTGTAATGAATATTGTGTGGAGGGTCTTGTGGAGGCTAGGATATATTTTCGCTTTCCTCGGTATCAACGTTTATTGGTGTCTTATGAGGATGAGATTGTGGCGCTGGTTCACCTGAAGGTCCTACGCCTAAAGAAGGTCCCGGCTGAAAGAACTGTGGTGGTGGTGGTGGTGGTGTCGGGGATGGAGAAGAGGAAGACCGTGAAGAGGAACAACCTCTTACCTTTCTCATTGCTTTCCCTAAAATAGAAACGACCTTTTCTAATGTTTTTTCTACTTTGGTCATTCTAGTAGAAAAAGATCGTTCTAGGCGAGAGATCTTTTTATCCAATGCCTTTTAGTTCAAGGAGAGGAGACATTGGTTTTGAAGTGCAACATTTAGACAGTTCTTCTCTGGCCCAGCTGCGATTCTTTCTTCTTAAATTTTCGAGTCAGGGTATTACTCTGTAGGTTCGGAAGGTCCTGTTGAGTGGGAAGGTCGAGTTGGAGTTTGTTGTTGTTGTTGCTGTTGATACTTTGAGAAAGGTGTATTTTAGGCGGAATGTCAGGGAGATGCATCAAAGATAGAAATCGAATTCCACTATCTTTAATGGCAATGTCTTTATATTGGGAAAGATATGAAGAGATGCCAAATGATCGTAGAATTCCCATGATATATAGTGCATAAATGATGCTTCGGCGTTGAGGTGTCCAAAAGCTTTTTATTTGCTCAAAAATATATTGTGCCTAGTTTACTTCAATATTACAAAATATAGCATACAAAGCTTTATGATCATCTTCTTATACTTGTTCATGGCTACCTAATCTAGGGATGATTGCATTGATAAGCATACGATTAATTAGTCAAGCTTGTGGATGAAAATTCGGTGGTTTTAATTTGTGCATGTCATCTTCCCAAATAAGATGGGTTACAACATCTTGTGGTGCATGTCTTGTATCGGGAACATCTTGTAATCTAATTCTCGTGTAAGAACAACGAAGAATTTCTCCAAGCATCTCAATATTAAATTTTGTGACCGTTCCATTAACGCTTGTCCAAATCCAATTTTCATCGTCGGATGGATTCCAAATTTTTAAAGAGCATAAATTGATAAGAAAAAGAAATGCCGCTAATTGACCTATGTTTCCAACTTTATCATTGTAGTTGATTAGAGGATAAATATTAACATCTCTAGTCAAATTGTTAATATCATTATGAGAAAATCGTTGAATAGGATAAAATGGACCTGGATGTAGAGCATGTTTCTCAAAATCCTTCATTTTAGCTTCCCATGCTCCTTCTCAACAATCCATTCATCTATATGATTGTCAGTGACGAAGCTTTGAGTAGGAGGTTGAGAGCTTTGTCCTGGAGTAGCCTTCTTTCTTTTAGCAACGGGAGTTTTGAGTTTTGGAACCATTGATTTGAGATTTTGAATGAGGAAATTGTTTTGGGTTTTAGGGTTTTGAAATTGGGGGAATGAAAAATGGAAAAAATGAGGAGAAAGGTGGAAAGATAATATATAGGTGGTGAAAAGGTATGGACTAAGGTAAATAATAGATGTATGGAAATTTTGGTCAGATGTCTGGACGAGGTAGATTCCGGAATAGAGAGTGTGTACAGACGCCTGGAAGGAAGTTCATACGTATGTGCTGAAGTGTTTGTTTCTTCCAGAGAACACTAATAGACATCTGACCTATTTTCCAAACATCTGTGTTGAAGCATGTAATATTCCAGAGAGCATAAACAGACGTCTGGGTTATTTTTCAAACGTCTGTGCTGAAGCACGAATTTTTCCAGAGACCTCGTTCAGATGTCTGTTCATAAATTCAGACATCTGGTCTGAAAACAAAATTCAATCATAAATATTATTATGAAAGCTACAAATGGTTAATCATGCATGAATATACATGCTTATTTTAAAGAAAATGTATAATATTAAAAGCCCCTCCTTGACGAAAGACTTCTTTAATTTTCATCAGACGAGTTTGAGGAACGGTAGTTTTGTTTTTCCCACGAATTAGGCTCAATTTTTGTGTCATCAGGTAATGGTTTGAGTGGAGACTAACTTGGACGAGCTGGGGTGCCAACACAAGGTTGGTTTAATGGTCCTGGTTTGCATAGGTTTATAGGAGTAATGTTATGTGCTTTTGTAGGATTTCTTGTAATCGAGGAGACTTTTGATGTACAAAATCTTTTATTGGTGAATGACCACAAATTGCGAGAATGCAATTTTCGAGAAAATTTAGATGTGATCTTTGACGACGTTGCTCGTAATACATTTCACGCTGAACGCCAATCATCTCTTGTTGATAGTGATATATCTCATTGACTTTGTCGGAAAGAGATGATAATTTCAGATCAATTGAATGTTTAGTTTTCTTTTTTTTTCGAAGAAAAGCCAGTATGGTATGTTGGTGAAGCAATAACGTTTAGAGAAGGAGATGATGTAGGAGTGGTTTTTGTTGGAGATACGTAAGTGCCGTCAGACTATGGGGATTTGTAGTCAATATCTGAATAAGTGGAGTCGTGATCGGAAGACATTGTTTTATTTGTTTTTAGAAAATTTATCTATGTTTATTTATTTCTAAGTAGTATGTAACTGAATTTATAAGATAAAATTTAGTTATATTTAGAAAAGTAGTTGAGACAAATGAGTTAAACCATAGAATTTTAAATGGTTTTATTTGATTACTTATTTTTAAATGAAATTTATCTATGTTTATTTATTTCTAAGTAGTATGTAACTGAATTTATAAGATAAAATTTAGTTATATTTAGAAAAGCAGTTGAGACAAATGAGTTAAACCATAGGATTTTAAATGGTTGTTATTTGATTACTTATTTTTAAATGGTTGTTATTAAAAACAATTTATGTGGTAGTTATTAATACAAAGTTATAAAATTAATTTTTAGTTGAAATTTCATATAAGCTATTACAGACTTAAGTGAACTAAACATTATCTCTATAACTTTAGTTAATTAAGTTATTGTACGAACAAATTCCTAGATCCCGTCTTAACTTAATAAAAGTTTGTTCACTTAATGGTTTTGTAAAAATATTAGCTATTTGATTTTTGATATTAACAAATTCTACAATTATTATTTCTTTTTCAACATTGTCTCTCAGAAAATGGTGACAAATATCTATATGTTTTGTTCGAGAATGATTAATTGGATTTTTAGATAAATTTATAGCACTAGTATTATTGCAATATATTGGAGATTTCTTTATTATTTTTCCTTAGTCTTTAAGTGTTTGTTGCATATATATTACTTGAGCGCAAGCTAAGGTAGAAGAAATATATTCGGCTTCACATGTTGAAAGAGAAACACAATTTGGCTTTTTACTAAACCATGAAACTAACGATTGACCTATAAAGTGACAGGTGCCACTTGTACTTTTCCTATCGGTTTTGTAACTGCCGAAATTTGCATCACTATATGATATGAGTTCGAAAGAGTGCCTTTAGGATAGAAAAGACCGTAATTCTTAGTGTTGGTTAAGTATTGTGGAATGCGTTTAACTACTCGATAGTGTGACTCTTTTGGTTGTGCTTGAAATTTTGTACATAAACACACACTCATCATGATATCAAGTCTACTGGCTGTTAAATATAATAGTGATCCTATTATGCTTTGATATAATTTTTGATCAAAATCCTTTCCATTTTCATCTTTATCTAAATGGCTACTGCTTCTCATGGGTATTGGTTTACTAGATGCATTTTCCATTCCAAAGCGTTTTAACAAATCGTGACAATATTTTTCTTGATTTATAGAAATACCATTTTCTAACTGTTTAATCTATAATCCTAAGAATATATTTAATTCTCCCATATGAGACATTTCAAATTCATTTTTCATAGTATCTGCAAAATTTTACATAACCTTTCATCTGTTGATCCAAATATTATGTCGTCCATATATATTTGAACAACCAAAATATCATTATGATCTTTTTTACAAACAAGGTGTATCTATTTTTCCAATTTGAAATCTAGAAGTTATTAAATGAGTTTTTAGTCTATCATACGAAGCACAATGTGCTTGTTTTAAACCATATAAAGTTTTCTTTAGTTTATAGACATGTTCATGAAAATTTTCATGTATGAACAACGGAGGCTGCTCGACATAAACCTTCTCTTTTACAAAACCGTTTAGAAAGGCACTTTTACATCCATTTGAAAAAGTTTAAAGTTATGATGACATGCAAAAGCAAGTAAAGTTCGAATGGCTTCTAGACGTGCGACTGGAGCAAACGATTCTTCATAGTCAATGTCTTCCTCTTAATTATATCCTGGTGCTACTAACCTTGCTTTGTTCCGAACAATGTTTCCATTTTCATCTATTTTATTCTTATAAACCCATTTTTTCCCGATTATGGATTGATCCGTAGGTCTCGGTACAAGTTCTCATACTTTATTTCTTCGAATTGATTGAGTTCTTATTGCATTGCCATAATCCATGACTCATCATTCGACGCTTCTTTATAATTCTTTGGCTCAAAATTTGAAATGAATGCAACATGACTCATTTGATTTAGTTGATATCCAGTAGAAACTTTTGTATTCAAATCACCATTATATTGTTGATTGGATGATCTTTCAAAATATGAGGTGGTGATCTTAACGTATTCTCATTGTCAACGGTATTATCATTATTGTTATTTGAAACAGTCTTATTTTCAGATGGTTTTGTCAAAATTCCATCATCATCACTGTTTTTGTTATTGGAAAGGTTTTTGTCAGATGAGACATGTAGACTTTCTTCTAAAATACTGGTATGTTTATTAAATACTCTATAAGCTTTCCTACGATCTGAATATCCAACAAAGATTCCTTTATCGGCTTTTGAATAAAATATTCCAAGATTATCTTTAGTGTTTAATATAAAACATTTTGAACCAATAATCGAAAGTACGATACTTTGGGTTTTTACCAAAACAACATTTCATAACAGGTATTTTTGGTTAACGGACGTAATGTGACACAGTTTAATACATAACAAGCAGTAGCTACGGCTTCTGCCCAAAAATTATTTGGTAGACCACTACTGTTAAGCATAGTTCGTGCATATTCTTGAAGTGTATGATTTTTCCTTTCTACAACACCATTTTGTTCTGGTGTTCAGGAAATTGAAAAATTATGTGAAATTCCCTTTTTGTCACAAACATTGTCAAAAATCTCATTTTCGAATTCACCTCCGTGATCACTTCTTATACTTTTTATTTTAAGATTCATCAAGTTTTTAATTCTTTTAGCAAAAATCTTAAACATCTCAAAAGTATCACCCTTATGTTTTAAAAACAATGTCCATGTATATATTGAAAAATCATCTACAATAACAAATACATATTTCTTATGATTTATTGAACGCGCTTGAGTAGGTCCAAATAAATCAAAATGTAGTAATTCTAAAGGTTGTTTGGTAGAAATTTCATTTTTAGATTTAGATGAACTTTTTCTTAATTTGCCAAATTGATATGCATCACATAAATTTTTAACTTTATTCTTTAATTTAGGAAGACCTATAGCCAAATTGTGTTTAGCCAATTTGTTTATAAACCTAAAGTTTATGTGACACAGCTGTTTGTGCCATATCCATAGATCTTTAAAATCTACGGATAGACATAAATCGCTAGAGTTATTAAATTTCATATTTAAGACATAGATGTTTCATTTTATTAAACCCTCAAAGATCAAATTTTTATTTTGATCAAATATGTTGCATTTATTCTTTTCAAAATCAATTTTTAATCCTTTGTCACAATGTTGACTAATGCTTAATAGGTTATGTTTTAGATTTTCAACTAAAAGAACCTTAGTAATAACAGGTGAAGTGGTCATACCGACATTGATGTCATCTCCAATTCCAATGACAAATCCTTTTGAATTATCTCCAAAAGTTACAGTACCACCATCTATGTATGTTATATTTGATAACATATGTGCATTTCCAGTCATATGTTTGTAGCATCCGCTATCAAGTATCCATTTCTCCTTGTTATTAGATTTTCTTTTGGGCACCTACAAGATAAAAACAATTTAATTGGTACCCACTTCCTCTGTTAGGGTCCTAAGTGTTAGAGAGTGAAGGTAGCCATACCTAGGAGGGTTTGGGACCTTTAAAAGGGTAATTTTCATTATGAACAACACTTTCAAATAGTTATCTATGTGTTTCTGTCTAATTAGTTTGTTACCAGACTTTGGAATCCGTATTTTCATTATTATACAGTTAGAAGCTTTTTCTCTTGTACATGGCTTCTTGAACTTTTTATATAGTGAGCTATAGTTTTTATATTTTGGAGTCTTCTTGAATCTTAATCCATTCTGACTCCCAGATTGTTTAGAAATTTTGATCAAATTGTCCAAATTCTGCTTTCCTTTATTGAATTTTGAAACATTGCTTGTAATCATTTCAAACTCACTTTTAAGATCAGAAATTTTGGATTTTGATGCTTCTACATTATTCTTTAATATACTATTTTTTTCTTCTAATATCATCATTTTCTAGTTTAACTTTTCCTATTTCACATAATAAAGAGTCATTTTGAATAGAAAAGTTCTTACATTTTTCCTTTGTAATTTGTAGTTTTTCTTCTAGAACGGTTTTCTCATCTCTAAACATCCTATTTTAAGCTCCATTCGATTAAATTTAGCAACATATTATTTATTTAACTTTTTAGTTTCTCTATACTTGTCATCTAGTTCCATGCTAAGTTCTAAAATTTCATTATAAGTAAGATCGGGACATACCTCCTCAGTGTTTATCATGAAGCATACATTGGCTTGCTCAGAATTACTATCGTTGTCACTGTATGATGATGAAGATGAATCTGAGTCATCCCAAATTACTTGAAAAGCCCGTTTTCTTTTCTTGAATTTCTCGAACTTGCTTTTCTTTTTGTCATTATTGAGTTCTGGGCATTGTTTCTTCATGTGCCCAAACTTGTCACATCCAAAGCATTTGATTGAAGTTTGGTTGGATGAATTTGAATTTCCTCCTTTTTGGTATTTCGTCATCTTTTTGAATTCTTAACTTGTTGTAGTTTTTGGCAACAAATATGATCTCATCTTACTCTAAGCCTGAATCATCATCATTGGCTTGAAAAGCTATATTCTTTGTTTCATGATTTTGTTCTTTTCTTGCCTGCAAATTTGTTTCGTACGACATCAATTTCCTATCAACTCTTCAACTTTTATTTGAGATAGGTCATTAGCCTCTTCGATGGCCAACACTTTTCTTTCCCATTCATTAGTTAAAGAATTTAAAATACGTGTAACTAAATCAAAATCTATGAATTTGACTCCAAGTGTCGTGAGATCATGTTAAATAGTTTGAAATCCAACATACATATCACCAATAGATTCATTTGCTTTCATTTTAAATGAAGAAAATTGATTTTGTAAAATGGAAATCTTTGTTTGTTTAACTTTGTTTGTGCCTTCATGAGTGATTTGTAGTGTACGCCATATGTCATATGCAGTGGTGCACAAAGTGACACGTGATAATTCATTTTTGTCAAGTGAACAAAATAGAACATTCATGGCTTTAGCATTGTCTGTTACTATGTTCTTTTGAGCATCTGTACAAGTGCTTATATCTGTGTCTAGTGCTTCATATCTAACTTGTGTTGCTTGCCAAATTTTTAGACCATTAGCTTCCATAATAATATGCATACATGTAGACCAGTAAGCATAAATAGATCTAGTGAATAGTGGATGATGTTCAGTAGATTGACCTCCTTGAAATGTGCTTGTCATATTAAATATGATTCAATTACGTGTTACTGTAACTTGAAATAACTGTGCTCTGATACCAATTTTTAATGTGTATGGATCGTATATTTATATCTAATATGCAAGTGAAATAAAAAATAACTTATAACTACCAGAGTAAAGTAAATAAATGTAAAGAAATAATCACACCAGAGTTTTTATACTGGTTCAGACCTCCCGTCTTACGTTCAGTCCCGAAGCTCCCATTCGGACTTAAACTAGCAAACAACCCTCGCTTCGTCCGGAGGAATAGGCTTGATACAAAAAGTCTTTTCTTGACAAGTATGTGTTCTTAGTAACACTGGTTTTGACTGCACAATACAAATCTTCCTATAATCTCCTTCGAGTAGTATGTGTATATGAATCTTTGTTTTAGGAAATGATAAGAATGATGTATTGATTGCTTTTTAGAAATTAAAGTATGCAAAGAATAAAGAGAAGAGATTCAAAAAGTTCAAGTTAGTTGTTTCTCAAAATCTTTACATATTTATAAGTGTTCAAGGGTTTTCTTGAGAAGTAACAACCTTTAGTAGTTTTAGTTTAATCTAAGGGTTGCAATCTTTGATGAAGAAGAGATGCATTGAAGAGATATGGATGCAACCATTAGAATGAAGCAAGTGTCTATTCAGGATTTTATCCCGTTACCCAGGTCAGACGTCTGGGATAAAATTCAGACGTCTATCTTATTATATTTTTTTAATCCGAGAACATAGTCAGATGCCTAACTTATATAAACAGACGTCTGATGTCTGTATACCTACAAAATTACTTTGTTTGAAATAATGAAAACCTTGTAAAAGCTTTTATGTGCAATTTTGTGTAAAAACTACTCATGAAGATTTTACAAACCATCTATCTATGACTATAACACAACCATAAAGCTTCTCTAATACCAATTATTCTTTTCTTCTACTGTTCATCTTCAAGCCATGATATTGTGAATTCTCGAAGCATTTACCTGCAAATAGATGGAATATGTTGTATGTGTATGATTGTATAGTTGTTGTCATCGAAACTATAGAGTAGGGGTTCTAACATAAATGTTATTAAAACATTTTTTACTATAAACCCAAAACAATTTACACCTCCCTTTATTTTTAAACAATTTATATTAAAAGATTTTCTCATTTATAAACCAGCATTTATAAATTTTAAAAAACACTTATTATCCCAAAGGATAATAAATCAATTTAAATGCCTTTATAAATTTAAAACAATGTTAATTTGTCCCAAAGAATAATTTATATACAATTTTATAATCTTTTTAATAATTCAATCAGTTATCTTGAATCACTTTTGTCAAATTAATTATATTAACTTTAAAACATTTTTATTCAATCAATTAAGTAACTTTAAAACACTTTTATTAAATCAGTTGATTTACTTTAAACTCTTTTATTAGATTAGTTAATTAACTTTTAAAAACACTATAAATTAAAATCTTTAATTAGATCCAAATATCATTAACTAAATGGATTAATTACATTCAAACATCATTAATTAAAATTATAATTAAATCCAAATATCATTAATTAAAAACGACTAATTAGATTCAATCATCATTATTTGAAATGATTAACTAAATTTAAACCATCATTAATTAAAATGATTAATTAAATTCAAATCCCATTAATTAAAATGTTTAATTAATTTTAAATATCATTAATTAAAATGATTTACTAAATTCAAACATCATAAATTAAAATGATTGATTAAATTCAAATATTATAAATCAAAATGATTAATGAATTTTAAACATCTATTTTGTGAAAATACGAGCTCAAGTTCAACACAAAAAGGTTTAGGGAGATGATAATCAATGAGTGATGATATAACAAAAAGTCGCTATAACGACACTTAACAATTCAAATAGACGGTCACAAATGATTTTAACTAAACATCAATATATGCAATAAAAGAATATAAATGAGATGCAGATAATAATAAATAAAAAATGGCGAGAAACTCCTTTGGGTCTCTCGATAAATGTCCCCTGTAAATCATACATATGTATGTATATTTTTCAAAGTGTTATGTAGCGACCTGTTCGTTACGATAACACCCAGACTTCTTCTTTTTGTTCCGTGCAATAAAATGGTTATTGTAAATAAATTTACAAGATGATTTCACAACTATTATTAGTTAAGTAAAAGGAGTTAAATAAGGTTATTAAACCCATTTAATTAATATTTAATTTTACAATTCAAAGATTTAAAATAATCCCTATATTTGAATTCAAGTTATGAAACTTTAAGAACCAATGTTTAAAGATTTAAAATTAATTAAATATTTAAAATCAAAATGATCAAATTTCTGGGATGTTACAATTCTACCAAGGGATGGACAATAGGAAGTGGTACTAGTTTTTAATGGGGTAAAAGGTTAATGGAAAGGCGAAAGCAATCAATAGAGAAAGTGATAGAAATGCTTTGGTGCAAAGAAATTTAGAATAGAAATTAAATGGAAGAAGATAAGAGCCTGAAAACCAAAGTAGTAGGTTAGTGCACTACTATGGGTAGACAAGGATTTTTCGAAACAGTTACAGATAAATATGAAGAAGGTGGAAGTGGAATGAAATAACATTTCGTTATACTAATAGGTATATATTTAACCCAGCCTGAAAAGGGTCCAGGTTAAACTTGGGCCTAATAGGGTGGAAGCGGTCGACTGCCTAGGTTCAACGACTCGACTGGTAGCGGCCGACCGCCCTAGATTTGACCATTCAACCGATTGTCGAGTTAATACCGCAACCCAAACCTCGAACGCAACATTTAGTCGCGTCTAGATCTATTTCCCCTCATTTTACCTCTCATCTTCCTCCTTCCTCCTCTGATCTCTCTTTCTCCCTCCTCTCACTGACCACCGCCACCACCCTACAACCACATGTGACACCCAATAGCCCCTACTCAGCAGTGCCCAACAGGAGCACTAGATTTAGCCCCCTCAAACCCAAATCTAAACCAAAAATTTCCCCCAAACCAGAACATGGCACCCCCTTATGAAGGCAGCACCACCTCTCACCATCCAAATCTCACCCTCCAAAAGATCGCCTGGCTCCAATGCAACGAATAGAAGATTAAGAGCTACGAGGAAACAGAAAATTCTGTATTTTTGCAAGAACAACCTGTGAAGTTTGGGGACTTCGCCGCTTACATATTAGAGGAGTTATTTACGGCTTGACGATTGTTGTCGATCATGAGGCATGAGACGTTTGAGCACACCCGTGATGTATGCATCTATTTGATACTAATTTAGAGTACAAGTTTGAGGAGCATGTCGATAGTTTCAAGTCCAAGGTGAAGTGGATGAAGATTTGGACGACGGATGAGTAGTTTGGGAGTATTTTTCATAGACTTGGAGGAGATTGAGACCTCCCTAGAGATTCTACGGTGGATTTTTCATTGGGAAGTAGGTGTCTGAAGAGTAGACAATATGCAAGACCATGCCCATTTTTTCACCTGCATGTAACAATTACACTTCAATGGGACCGAATTTTCGCTAAATCAAAAATTCAAGTCCACCAAAGTATGGATCATTGATTTGATATTTGGAAATAAACAAATAAATGCATATTAGAGCACTATTATTTTAAACTCACAGCGGAATAGTAAAATATAATAAAACATATAGTTACTAACCAAGATTGATACTTCCAATATCTAGTGTCCTTGTTAATGTCGAGCATGCATAAGGAAGCTTATCCTCCCATTGTTCCTGCCTTCTACCATTACATGTTTCTCTAAAGCTATCCTATAGGTTGTAATGAGGAGGGGATCAGAACAACGTTCTGGTGACTGGTAAATTACACATTTTGCACATAACACTAGATTATGCCGATTGGCTTCCATTATATGTTATGCCTTTCCGTCTTACTTAGTCTTCTCGACTCTATGTACGTGTATGATATGCCTCATCTACCCGAAATAAATAGTAACTACATATATGTGTGTGTGTGTGTATAGTATCACAATCCCCCTTTCGATCGAGATACTATCCTCGCTAGTATCTCCAACCCGACACTCCATCAGGATCCATCGCCAGAGCAGTATCACGTTCTCGTCGTCGTGCATACCAAGGAACTCTCGCAGTGCCTAATAATGGCTTCACAATAATTTGTCCATATTCTATCTCACCTTAGGGATTTTCTACTTGTCTATTTTCTAATTTTTAGACTCAGCTCTACGGACTCTGTGTGTGTGTGTGTGTGTGGACTCAGCTCCATGGACTACCCCATTCGTTTTTTGAAAGACCTCTTTAAAAGGGTTACCTAAGCCTTGCCTCTAACAAACAAACTACCGAACAACTGTGACAATGCTTGACCTAAGCATGACCTACACCAGTAGGAGGTGTAGTCTGTTAGGTGTAACCTATGTCTTTCCCATTTTGACCGCTCAGGACCGATGACGTACTCGACCTGTGTACAGCTCTTACTCCCTAATTCGATACCAAACACTGACATAGCGTCGAGCCTTGCTCACCATCCCATTTAGATCGTCTAAAGCAATCAAAGCAATACCCCCTAAATGATTGAAGTAGACTATATTGGGGTATTCCTTCTCCTATATGCAAGCATATATAACTCCACGGGTCCTACAGTTGGATATGTCTCACATCAGCATAATGTAAACACAAACGCTGGTAGCCCCTTCTGGTGGGCAGACTTCTATTGAGCAACACTACTGACCTCACATTCCAACCCATTCTAATGCTATGTCATTCTTATTAACTAAGTTATTTACTAACTTCAATACTTCACGTCTATCATAAACACATACTAGAGGCTACGTGTGTGTGTGTGTGTCTGTATATATTTATATATCTTCATTCATTCTTGTTTAATTATTGCACCTCTACTGTTCACTATTAACAATATTCTTTACTTTTTTATGCATTTACATCTTATTTAATTTAAGGTCATTTACCGCTTTCTTTTAAAAGATTTTAATATCGTTTTCCACTTACTTCCCCCTTCCCCTCACTATTTAACCTTCTAATTCTATTCTTTACTTTAACCTTTAATTCTCTCCCTTGTTTTAGAGGACTCTCCATACTCTTTTATTTTTAGTTATGAATTATCTATATTTTTATTTCTTTTATTTCAATTTCGTCTTACTTATATTGCGCATATTCTTTTCTAAGAACTTTTTTACTGCATTTATTATTCTTCAATTTATACTTAGGGATTTCCGTATTTTAATGCGTTGGAATTCCATCTCTCCCAAATGGAAAGGTTAACACTGTAAATCTCTCTATCTTATCCAAATGGAAATTTGTGCTACGTTTGGAATTACAATGAATTATAATTTGTAGTTGTTGAAATAAGCACTATAAAATTTGGTAAAATATCCTTATTTTATACATCTCTTTCTTTTAGGCGTATTCCTTTCATTTCAAACAATACACTTTTATTTGCAAAATTGAACCTGATAATCTATAGAAATTAACATTTCAACAATCTATAAAAATTTATTGTGTAACTCTAATTTATATTTTACTTGCATAAGACATTTAAATCTGAAAATTTGAAACTACTATATAATTTATCAATTTTAGGGAATATTACTGCCCAATACTTTCCAGATTCTCATACATGCAATATTAAAATTAAGTCATCAATCATAGAATATGCAAGCAGGATTTATAAATTCTTTACACGAACACAATTTTTGCCTACAACTCTAAGTTTGCATTTAAGTATAAAGGAATAGATTTACAACAATATAAACCCAATAATATGTATATATATATATAATATAATTTCTCACTCACCTTTTTAGCTTTGCAAATATTCGGATCAAATTTCTGTTATTACAGTTTGACTCCCTTTTCTCCCTATTTGGACACATACACTGCAAGTGTACACACATTATGACACCCCACCTCTATACTCATACTATCTAAGAGTATTACAAAGTAATATTGTCAGATAATATAGAGAATGAGGCTATATATGCTATACATGTGAATATTCCCTTGACACATACGCCCCTAGGACAGAACAATACATAATATACAAGTTATATAGAGAAAACAGAATCTGAATCGTGGTGATATTATATAATGTATAATTCGATAATGTCATAAAATGAAATATATCTCAAATGTCATTTATCTCAATATAATGTGAAGAATAATTAATATACAACTCAATATTGAAATATATAGTGAATCAGTATTATACAAATATAATATAACAAATCTAATATAAGCAATCCCCAAGCCTAATAAAATACATGTTGGTCAATTGTCCCATTATCTGAAATGTCTCATAATATAAATATCTCAAAGACCATGCTGAAGATGTTATCAACCATATGAAACAATTCAACAAGAATTCTATATCCAATGGGTGAATCATCCATATTATAAATCATCACCCACTACAACAAAATACATTTTTTACAACGGGCAATACCCACTGTAATAGGAGTTTCACAACGGGCTAGCGCCCGTCTTATTATACGATGTTGTAATAGACCTAAAATATTTTACAACAATTTAAAACCGTTGTAAAAGCCAGTTGCAATATGCCCCAACCACAACAGACATTAAACATTGTAATAGATGTCATTTACAACTATTTTTGCCCATTGTTAAAAATATACAAAATATAAAAAAAAATGGAGCATTGGTGCTTGTATAAGTATTAAATACATCAATTTCACATCTAAATGAGCATCAATTGATAGGCATATCTTGTACATTTTGACATGATCAACAAGCAAACTAGACTAATAAAATAAATAAATAATGTATGGTAAAAGGAGGAAGAAGTGATCTAAGTAAGAAGAAGAATATTATTCCATTAGAATTGTGCATAAATATCCTTATTACATAACAACAAAACTTATATAAATTGAGATCATATTAGAATATAGCAGACGTGGGAAAAAAATTCATAAGTGAGGAATGAAAAAGAAAAATAACTTACTACTCTTTATAATTCCTTGCTACAAGATCCATCTTAAAATCTTCTCGAATCTCTGCTAAGCTCTTTATCGTGAAAGCAGGCTTACTGCTGCTATTCTTTTTAACCATCTTTTTGTCTTCTTTTGTTTTTAAACTTGGGCATTCCTTCGATTTCAAAACCAGGTCCATAGGATTCTAGTAGTACTTTCATTGTTTGAGTCCTTTTTCTCATCATCACTTAGATCATGATAGTAGTGGTGAGAATGGAAGGAGATAAACTATCCTGCAGCAGATGCTGTGGTGAGAATGGAAGCGTATAAAATGTCCTGCAGTAACACTCCAAGATCTCAAATGATAAGTTGATATCCAAATACAAAAAATCGCAGGTCATAGTAAATATATCCAACTCAACTTTTCAATTTACTGGGTATTAATTTTTATAGAAAATGAAAAAACAAAGATTTGTCTTTTCCATATAGACAACTAATTTAAGAACAATGGACACTTTCTAGTTTACACTCATTGAATAAATTTTAAAAAATCATGAATGTTAGTATGAACTCAACGTATAATATATACTTTCTAATCTACACTTGTTAAATTATTTTTAAAAATCGATGAATGTTTGAATGGGCTTAATGTATAATATATTTTATGGAGAAGTTTAGCAACTTCCAATATCCCATTATAGTTAAAAACCATGACTAAAGACTAGGAATCAATTTAAAGACCAATAAAACCATGTCGAAATTTTCTTGTGCTTCCCATAAAGGGTTTATTCTTCTAAGATCCAATTTAAAGATCAAGATGACCATGTCTAAATTTGGTCAGTATTTCTTAGCCATTTGTCAAGAAGGACCATTTGTCAAGAAGGATACCTTAATGTGACCAATATAAATCTAATAGCTTAAGGCTACATAAAACCTGCACCTGTAGATGTGATTATTTAAGATACTCGATCTCTTCATCAAGCATAGATATCTTATCTCCTTGCTCCTTCACCATCGCCTGAACCTGAATAAGAAACTCATGACACTGCTCGTATAGATCTGTGCATAGGCAAGGATCCAAGATGATAAAAACATGTCACAAATACAAGAAATGTCTTACTCTGAAGCTAATCCAATACAAAAAACCAAAAGAATCCAATGATCAGCATCTTGGGGAGTTAGAATTGCAAGTTCATGAACTTGCTTTGAATAAGATTAACCTATGAGAGGAAAATATATTAGATAAAATAGATAATGTAGAACATTCTATAACAAGACAAACAAATGTGAGAAAACAAAGGCAAGATGAGGAACCTTTCGAATGTAAATCCACTCAATCAAAGGATGTCGTAGAATATCCTACGTTGAACAATATGGGTAATCAAATTAAAACAAAAGGAAAGGAAATATAAATAATCAAAGACAAATAGGGTTGCTTCTTACCTAGAAATAGGGTCCTTTTAGATAATTGTATATTTATCAAATGATCAAAAGTCACTTGTAACGATACGATTTTTCGACGCTCGAAAGTCGACATTAATACGTCCACTGTATCAAATGCCGCGCAATCGAATGCTAGAAAACCGAACCATTAGGGTTAAAAAGAAGAGGTAGAAGAAGACAGAAGAAAAGAAAGAACAGAAAAACAGAAACAATATCAGAATCTCACATTCGCAGCGGAACAATATATAATAGATAATCACTAGTCTTTTAAAACAAAGAACTATATAAGTTTATACATACATCAATCAGAGTCAATATACAACTCAATACAACAATGGACAGTTATATAAACTTGTCCTCATACAGAATACACAGCGGAATAAAATAAATAAGTATGGTAGTACGCTTCGCCATCCAGCTTATCCCCAAAGCTCCAGAATATCCAGAATATCCTGATAAAAAATAACTCTAGGCTGCCCGTGTGGAAAATTATGGGCACCCAGAGTTTAGAAGGGAACAATAAACTCCGAGTCAGTCATGGTGACTGGTGTGAGATCGTAAAACAGTTATTTTCACAAAGAAAATGAAATTAGTTCGCAATGCTTTTGGAAAATGAAACTACCATAAGACCTCCCGCCACACACACAATGCAAACACAGAATTGGAGGAGATTTCTTCTTATGATAGTCAAAGATGCTTACTACGCAAATCATTGGATTATTATTATTAATGTCTAGTGTGGAAAAAATTTCGAAAATATAATATTAATCTTAGCCAGCATACGACCAGTATCGTATGCCTACTATAGCTACCATCTAAACAGTGGTGACCACCATAAGTAAATGGCAGGTTCTACAACTAAAACCGTACAAGTTCCGTATTGGGAAATGGATTTCCAAAAAATGGTCAGGCAAAGGAACTTCCTTTCCTACTGCCACATGGGATCGCCTCTGGCTGGACGTCCTGAGAGACAACTGCTCTATGCCAACACAAAGCCGGGTTACCCCTGTAACTAGGTAACTCACGAATATGCCATCCCCCGGTCCTTTGGGACCTTTATCCGAGCGCTCGGTAACCAACATCACACATAATAAATAAAGTGTATCCACATGAGTAAGTATCTGGGCTCCATACCATGATACCACCCCTTTCCAGAAGGAAATGACATAACCTAAAGGGCGCGACCCTCATAACCTTGCCGCAACATTCCTGTTTCGACCATTTCCGGGTTGTGAGGCCCTGACGAAGTCTTGTCCACAAAGCTACGCTTTTTCACAAAGCCACGCTTTGATCACAAATGATCAATAAATGATCATCATTACAGCAACACTCAGCATGCCACATTACCAAATTGTGAATATATCGCTGATAAATTTCAACTACATAACCTCTGAGCTCGTACGTCTCAGAGAAGGGTGTTAAGCTAAGAGAATAAATTCTCCGCCACCAACAGAAATGTATTTGAAAGAAATCTGCTTTATATCTCAAAATGTAATGTTAGACACGTAACCATACAAGTCTGTTCCTGGTTCGAACAGAACCGAAGGCACTTCCAAAGAAGCCCTTGCAATCCGGGTATTCACAATCCCGATCGAACTTCCCATCACAAAAATAGTGATATAAATCTCTATACCAGAGCAACTCGGTGCAGAGACATTCGACAGGTCATCCTATCGTTTTCACAAATACCCGGTCTTCACCACCGGTCTTCAATACGATCCATATCGTCGTATTACTAATTCGGAATGGGTTATGTGACACGAAGGTCCTTTCCCGGCTAAACCGAATAATAAGCGTTTGTTTTTAAAAACAAATTCAAGTGCCATTTCAAAGGAAAATATTGATAGTCGGTGATTTAACCATCAATAACATTCACAACAATCATCAGATTTAAATAATTTTCCCAAATTATTTATTTTCAAAATATCTTCACGAGATATTTTTTTTCCACACTTCCCATTTGAAAACCAATTTCAAATCACTTTTCACCTTTCAACTTTTGAAAATAAATTTCAAATCAATTTCCTTACGCGGAATATATTTCCAAATATATCTTTTCAAAAACCAACTTAAGAACCTTTAATTTATATTTTAAAAAGGTACTTTGGAATATACTCGATTTTTCAAGGAAAATACACTTCCATTTCAAAATGGTCTATTTAAACCAATTTAATAAATCCTTATCAATTTATTTTAAATTTAAATTCCAAATCCGTAAATTTACTTTCACACTTTAAAAATAAATCAACGTTTATTTTGAAAACAAATTTCCCTTTCATTTCATAAATTCCATTTTGAATTTACATTTCCAAATATTCACTTTTAACCCCAAAAATCAAATTCCAAATTGATTTCTAATTTTATTTCAATATCAAATCGATTACAAATCGATTTCTAAGTTTTATTTCAATAGAACAAAACATTGCAATTTATTTCTGAATTTATCTCCAAATAACAAATCATTTGCAAATCGATTACTAGATTTATTTTACAAACACAAAATCAATTTCAAACAAATTTTCTAATGATTTATTTTCCAACACCAAATTAATTACAAATTTGATTTCTAAATTCATTTTCAATTCCAAATAAATTTCCATATCGATTTCTCAAAGATTCATTTTCAAATACCAAATCAATTACAAATTGATTTCTAAAAGTTTATCACTTTTAAATAAATTACTTTGTTCTTTCCAAATTATTCAAAATTCCATTTTTTAAATGAATTCTTCAACTTTTAAACTATATTATTCAAAACTCGTTTATTAATATCTTTTCCCATATTTTGGAATTTATTCGGTAAGATTTCGAAAATCAATTTTTATACTTTAAAATTCCTTCTTTCAAATAAATTCAATTCTTAAAAATAAATTCATTTAAAGTTTTCCACTTTAATTTCAAATCCAATTTATTTTCATTTCTGGTATCCAACGATACCAAAAATACATTCAGCTAAATTTTAGCCTTCAACAATTTCAATTATCAATAAATCATCCACAGATTATCAATAAATCACATCATTCACATATGAAATAATATTCAACAATTTTGAGGAATCCAGTTGGATCCCTCCAACCTGTTTCCCTGCATCCACAGATGTTAGCACAATACCAATTCCACTTCGAGGTGGAATATCACGGTATATGGGATTTATAAAATATCAATCCGCTATTATGCGACGCAATAGGGTCTCATCCGCTATATAATGCGAGAAAATCAATCACCTTTCAATTCCAAATAAATTTCCATATCGATTTCTCAAAGTTTCATTTTCAAATACCAAATCAATTACAAATTGATTTCTAAAAGTTTATCACTTTTAAATAAATTCCTTTATTCTTTCCAAATTATTCAAAATTCCATTTTTTAAATGAATTCTTCAACTTTTAAACTATATTATTCAAAACTCGTTTATTAATATATTTTCCCATATTTTGGAATTTATTCGGTAATATTTCGAAAATCAATTTTTATACTTTAAAATTCCTTCTTTCAAATAAATTCAATTCTTAAAAATAAATTCATTTAAAGTTTTCCACTTTAATTTCAAATCCAATTTATTTTTCATTTCTGGTATCCAACGATACCAAAAATACATTCGGCTAAATTTTAGCCTTCAACAATTTCAATTATCAATAAATCATCCACAGATTATCAATAAATCACATCATTCACATATGAAATAATATTCAACAATTTTGAGGAATCCAGTTGGATCCCTCCAACCTGTTTCCCTGCATCCACAGATGTTAGCACAATACCAATTCCACTTCGAGGTGGAATATCGTGGTATATGAGATTTACAAAATATCAATCCGCTATTATGCGGCGCAATAGGGTCTCATCCGCTATATATAATGAGGGAAAATCAATCACCAATATATACATATGCCAATATATATATATTGCTATATATATAGATATATCCTACTATATCTAATATCACATCCAAACAGCAATCAATAACTGAAAATTCCACTTTCATTTGAGTGAGAAAATCTCACCTTTGCTTTTAATTTGCAATCCATTTCCAATTTATTTCCATTCCGGTTTGTCTCTCCATTTTAAACCTTGTATTAAACATTTATACAAATCATCAATATTCGAAATAATCGAAAAATCAATTTTCGTTTGGTAATTTTAATTATCCAATAATTCCATTGCAAACCAATTTCTGGAACTTTTAATTTATACTTTGAAAATATACTTTACTGTAAATTTTAAACTCTTATAAAATTTCCTTTGTTTTCTGTTTGACATAGACATATAATACTAAATTTTAAAATTTAGATGAGCCAATAGTATATATATATATCTGCTATTAATATCTGACAGATGAAATAATGATCTCACATTTAATTAAAAGTTTAAAATCCATACACATTAAACTAAGATGTTTAAAATTAAATTACCTTACTGTTATTATTATTTTTCCCATATATATATTTAATTAAAACAGAGGTGATTTTTATATTTTACTGTATATATATGTAAGTTAAATAAAAGAAAAATAACTTACTAGCTAAAACCTCCAGGCTATCCACGAAACCCCCCTTTCCCCTAAATGACGAAATGCTCCTCGCTTCAGCATCTCGCATGCGAGATCGAACTCGCGACTGACCTAATCGCAAATGACTTCGAGCTCATCCAGACTCGCCCCAAATCACTCGCGAGCACGCGCGATCAGAAATCACTGTCGAGACCACTCCCCTTCGCCTTGCTCGACGCCAAGAGCATGCGCGACCCTCCGGCCTTGCTCAATTCGACGAGTTCATTGCCTTAGCTCGTACGATCGCATAACAAAGGAAGCTTCGATTTTTTTTCGTCTCCACCATTTTTTTATTTATTTAAACGAGAACGAGATTGATTTCGGCCTTGAAGAGTTTGAACTGGAGATGGAGTTCTCGTTTTAATTGAAGAGAGGAGAACGAAAGAAGTATACTCGGTATCGACCATTTTTTTCTTTGAATTGATCTGCGAACGAATTGATTTTGTTTTCTTTTGAATGAGAAGGAAGCATCTCGACTTTGAAAGAATGAGGAAGTGTGTTCGACAAGGCAAAGGAAGCGTGCTTGAAAAATATCTAGCTACAGTGCCTTTTAACCAGTTATTGAATTAAATTTCGATATAAATTCCAACGCGTTTATATATCGTACGCTCACACAACAACTCCAAATGTTACGAAAATTGAAATCCGATAATAATACAATATTACAGATCCAATAGAACTGGTTTCGTCGAATTCCGAGACTGTGCCCCGGAACGCTATTTTTAAATTCAATTTAAACAACAGAATTTCAAAACTGAACAAAACACTTCCAAATTCAATTCTGAAAGTTCCAGTACCTTCAGAATTATCAATATAGATTTTCTAAGCCTTGAAAATATTTTTAATCAGCTTAAAACTGAAGATTCAAATTTTTACCCAATTGCAACAATTAAATTTACAAATTAAATTTCCAATTTCATATTTACATTTGAAATTCAAGTTAAATCAACATTCAAATATTTAAATTCAATTAAATATTCTATTTCAAATGTTCAAAATTTCTAGGTCGTTACAATCTTCCCCCCTTAAAAGAATTCGTCCCGAAATTACTAGTTAGGAAAAATGCTCCAATTCCCACTAACTATTTTCCCAAAACCAAACGGTTTTATTAAATTTTCAACCCAAATCTTTTCATTTAAGATTCGTTATCACTTTAACTAACTTTCCACAATCAACCATAAGTTCCAAATAATATGGTTTTCTTAACAATTCAAATTTAAATTCAAATTCAAAATTTTGAATTCAAAATTTTCTCAAAATTTTCTAACTCTCTAAATTTTTGAAAAATTTCGCCAGCGTCTCCTTTGCGCGGCTAGCTCAGTACGACTACAAAACGTCCCTACGGACTCTCAAATCCCAATATAAAACAAAACGCCAAGTGGCAAAACCAGAATCTCATCAAATTTCATATTGAAATTTAAATACATACCTTATTATCGAGTAAATTCAAATTCATCTTCGAAATCAAAATTCAATTCCATTTTCCTTAGCCTTTACAATCCCTGTATACTTTACTTGACAATAATGTCCAATTACAACATTCCAAAAATCATTTCACACATTTTCTTACAGAAGTTTTCATATCTACTTCTATTCAAATAGTTTTCCCGTTGCCATATGAATTCAATTCATTTACAACTCTGAATATTGAATTTCATTTTATCTTCAAAAATTCACTTAGTGAAAACTCAATATTCACTTTTTCCTAAAGCTTTTAACTTCAACCAAAACAATAGTTTTCATTTTCTAGTTCAATTTCTACGTTTCCATTACAATTTGAAAATCAAATTTCCGTTAACAAAAATTTTCCAATTTCTTTCAAAAAATTTCTAACTCCCAAAATTTTCAGAAAATTTTGGCGGAGTCTCCTTTGTACAGAGGAGCTTTTGCAATATGACAAAAGATATAAATATATATACATCGACCCACTCGGTCGGAAAAGCTGAAAAACAGTTCATATTTCCTATTTTTATTGCGTAGGCGTACCTTTTTAGCATTTTAAAGCAAAGCGGTTATTTTTTAAGCATTTTGCAAAATCAAAATGCAGCTAAACAGCTTCCAAAAACCAGCATTTACTCAATTTAAACAGGTAAGTGACAAATATAGGAAATCTATTTAACATTTCATTCATTTTCAATAACAAATATATATAGATTTCATTAGCAATACATTCAAAACAATTTCCATAAGCAATCTATATGGTTTCGATACAAATTGAATCACTTTCATCTAATTTACATTCAATTCAATGGTTTACAATGCAATTCCTTATTTTCAATTCATTTTTAAGCAAAACGAATTCATATCCATACTAGTTTATAACCAATTTTGAATTGATACCAATTCAATTTATTTTAATTCCACTTCATTTCAATTTGCATTTCATATTTACATTCAGTTTATTTCATTTGAAACCATTTCACAATTTCTTTTCTTAAGTCGAGCATTTATTCAATATTTACTTAAGCTATTTCACTTCAAAACTCAAGTTCATTTCCTTGTAAATAATTTCCAATTTCAATCCTTGATTTGATTTTTCATTCATCAAATCTATTCCATCTAATATTTTAATTCAATTAGTACATTCGCTTACCCTTTTTAAATTTCAATTTTCATTTTCAATTCATCTCGAATTTGTTTAATCGGTAACAAGGAAATTACAATTAATTTCTGCTTACTTGAATTTATTTGCAAATTCAAACCATTTTTATTCAGCTCATAACTCAACTTTAATTTAAACAATTCAATCTCCAATTCATTATTTCATGAATTAATAAATTATCAAATCAGTTTACTTAAACTCAATCCATTTTATTTTATTTTATTTTCCCAAGTTTGGATTTTTATTCAACTTTATTCAAATCAAATTTCATCTCATTATTCAATTTTCAATTCCAATTCATTCATTTACAAATGTAGCTTCATTTATTCATTCACAAATTCATTCATTTCCAATTTGAATCTTATTCCAATCAAATTTTCAAATATTTTATAAGTTATCAACTTATTCACATTTCATAACATTTTAAAGAAATCCCAGTCTTTTTAACAATTATCCTGGCATCTCATTTCCATTTATAAAACTCATTTATTAATTCACATTACCAATCTCATTCCATATATGAAGTTTATTCTCAAATACTTTTCCTGGAATTCTATTTTCAATTATAAATTACATTTACAATTTACATTTTACAAATCTCATTTGTATATGAATTCAATTCCTTATCTTTTCAATTCATATTTATAATTTCATTTGTTAAATGAGTTTATCTCCAATCTTTGGTTGTACCATATTTTTTTATTTAATTCCCATATAATAATAATAATATTTCAATGTTATCACTTCCTAACAACCAAACATCCATATACTATAATAATTCATAGAAAATCATCTCTTTTCTATACCAAAAATAGTTTTGGGTAAAATTATTTCATTTACCCTATTTTAAAACAATACTATGTCAGTTTACCTTGTTTAAGAGTTTAGAAACCCCTATCGATTACAGTTGGCCAGACTGCACCGACCATAATCTATAAACAATCAACCAATAAGTCAACACAATACAAAACAAATTTTATATTCACTAACAAATACGCACTCATATCTATTATTACACTCAACTCATTCTAGAGTACTACTGACTCTATCTATAATGAGTAACACCCAACAGAGCCAGGGTTGTCGCTTAACCGGCTGCTCTGATACCACTTGTAACGATACGATTTTTCGACGCTCAAAAGTCGACATTAATACGTCCACTGTATCAAATGCCGCGCAATCGAATGCCGGAAAACCGAACCATTAGAGTTAAAAAGAAGAGGTAGAAGAAGACAGAAGAAAAGAAAGAATAGAAAATAGAACCAATATCAGAATCTCACATTCGCAGCGGAACAATATATAATAGATAATCACTAGTCTTTTAAAACAAAGAACTATATCAGTTTATATATACATCAATCAGAGTCAATATACAACTCAATACAACAATGGACAGTTATATAAACTTGTCCTCATACAGAATACACAACGGAATAAAATAAACAAGTACGGTAGTACGCTTCACCATCCAGCTTATCCCCAAAGCTCCAGAATATTTAGAATATCCTGATAAAAAATAACTCTAGGCTGCCCGTGTGAAAAATTATGGGCACCCAGAGTTTAGAAGGGAACAATAAACTCCAAGTCAGTCATGGTGACTGGTGTGAGATTGTAAAACAGTTATTTTCACAAAGAAAATGAAATTAGTTCGCAATGCTTTTGGAAAATGAAACTACCATAAGACCTCCCGCCACACACACAATGCAAACGCAGAATTGGAGGAGATTTCTTCTTATGATAGTCAAAGATGCTTACTACGCAAATCATTGGATTATTATTATTAATGTCTAGTGTGGAAAACATTTCGAAAATATAATATTAATCTTAGCGAGCATACGACCAGTATCGTATGCCTACTATAGCTACCATCTAAACAGTGGTGACCACCATAAGTAAATGGCAGGTTCTACAACTAAAACCGTACAAGTTCCGTATTGGGAAATGGATTTCCAAAAAATGGTCAGGCTAAGGAACTTCCTTTCCTACTGCCACATGGGATCGCCTCTGGCTGGACGTCCCGAGAGACAACTGCTCTCTGCCAACACAAGGTCGGGTTACCCCTGTAACTAGGTAACTCACCAATATGCCATCCCCCGGTCCTTTGGGACCTTTATCTGAGCGCTCGGTAACCAACATCACACATAATAAATAAAGTGTGTCCACATGAGTAAGTATCTGGGCTCCATACCATGATACCACCCCTTTCCAGAAGGAAATGACATACCCTAAAGGGCGCGACCCTCATAACCTTACCGACCATTTCCGGGTTGTGAGGCCCTGACAAAGTCTCGTCCACAAAGCTATGCTTTTTCACAAAGCCACGCTTTGATCACAAATGATCAATAAATGATCATCATTATAGCAACACTCAGCATGCCACATTACCAAATTGTGAATATATCGCTGATAAATGTCAACTACATAACCTCTGAGCTCGTACGTCTCAGAGAAGGGTGTTAAGCTAAGAGAATAAATTCTCCGCCACCAACAGAAATGTATTTGAAAGAAATCTGCTTTATATCTCAAAATGTAATGTCAGACATGTAACCATACAAGTCTGTTCCGGGTTCGAACAGAACCAAAGGCACTTCCAAAGAAGCCCTTGCAATCCGGGTATTCACAATCCCGATCGAACTTCCCATCACAAAAATAGTGATATAAATCTCTATACCGAAGCAACTCGGTGCAGAGACATTCGACAGGTCATCCTATCGTTTTCACAAATACCCGGTCTTCACCACCGGTCTTCAATACGATCCATATCGTCGTATTACTAATTCGGAATGGGTTATGTGACACGAAGGTCCTTTCCCGGCTCAACCGAATAATAAGCGTTTGTTTTTAAAAACAAATTCAAGTGCCATTTCAAAGGCAAATATTGATAGTCGGTGATTTAACCATCAATAACATTCACAACAATCATCAGATTTAAACAATTTTCCCAAATTATTTATTTTCAAAATATCTTCACGAGATATTTTTTTTCACACTTCACATTTGTAAACCAATTTCGAATCACTTTTCACCTTTCAACTTTTGAAAATAAATTTCAAATCAATTTCCTTACGTGGAATATATTTCCAAATATATCTTTTCAAAAACCAACTTAAGAACCTTTAATTTATATTTTAAAAAGGTACTTTGGAATATACTCGATTTTTCAAGGAAAATACACTTCCATTTCAAAATGGTCCATTTAAACCAATTTAATAAATCCTTATCAATTTATTTTAAATTTACGTTCCAAATCCGTAAATTTACTTTCACACTTTAAAAATAAATCAGCATTTATTTTTAAAACAAATTTCCCTTTCATTTCATAAATTCCATTTTGAATTTACATTTCCAAATATTCACTTTTAACCCCCAAAATCAAATTCCAAATGGATTTCTAATTTTATTTCAATATCAAATCGATTACAAATCGATTTCTAAGTTTTATTTCAATAGAACAAAACATTGCAATTTATTTCTGAATTTATCTCCAAATAACAAATCATTTACAAATCGATTACTAGATTTATTTTACAAACACAAAATCAATTTCAAACAAATTTTCCAATGATTTATTTTCCATCACCAAATTAATTACAAATTTGATTTCTAAATTCATTTTCAATTCCAAATAAATTCCCATATCGATTTCTCAAAGATTCATTTTCAAATACCAAATCAATTACAAATTGATTTCTAAAAGTTTATCACTTTTAAATAAATTCCTTTGTTCTTTCCAAATTATTCAAAATTCCATTTTTTAAATGAATTCTTCAACTTTTAAACTATATTATTCAAAACTCGTTTATTAATATCTTTTCCCATATTTTGGAATTTATTCGGTAAGATTTCGAAAATCAATTTTTATACTTTAAAATTCCTTCTTTCAAATAAATTCAATTCTTAAAAATAAATTCATTTAAAGTTTTCCACTTTAATTTCAAATCCAATTTATTTTTCATTTCTAGTATCCAACGATACCAAAAATACATTCGGCTAAATTTTAGCCTTCAACAATTTCAATTATCAATAAATCATCCATAGATTATCAATAAATCACATCATTCACATTTGAAATAATATTCCACAATTTTGAGGAATCCAGTTGGATCCCTCCAACCTGTTTCCTTGCATCCACAGATGTTAGCACAATACCAATTCCACTTCGAGGTGGAATATCGCAGTATATGGGATTTATAAAATATCAATCCGCTATTATGCGGCGCAATAGGGTCTCATCCGCTATATATAATGAGGGAAAATCAATCACCAATATATACATATGCCAATATATATATATATATATTGCTATATATATAGATATATCCTACTATATCTAATATCACATCCAAACAGCAATCAATAACTGAAAATTCCACTTTCATTTGAGTGAGAAAATCTCACCTTTGCTTTTAATTTGCAATCCATTTCCAATTTATTTCCATTCCGGTTTGTCTCTCCATTTTAAACCTTGTATTAAACATTTATACAAATCATCAATATTCGAAATAATCGAAAAATCAATTTTCGTTTGGTAATTTTAATTATCCAATAATTCCATTGCAAACCAATTTCTGGAACTTTTAATTTATACTTTGAAAATATACTTTACTGTAAATTTTAAACTCTTATAAAATTTCCTCTGTTTTCTGTTTGACATAGACATATAATACTAAATTTTAAAATTTAGATGACCCAATAGTATATATATATATATATATCTGCTATTAATATCTGACAGATGAAATAATGATCTCACATTTAATTAAAAGTTTAAAATCCATACACATTAAACTAAGGTGTTTAAAATTAAATTACCTTACTGTTATTATTATTTTTCCCATATATATATTTAATTAAAACAGAGGTGATTTTTATATTTTACTGTATATATATGTAAGTTAAATAAAAGAAAAATAACTTACTAGCTAAAACCTCCAGGCTATCCACGAAACCCCCCTTTCCCCTAAATGACGAACTGCTCCTCGCTTCAGCATCTCGCATGCGAGATCGAACTCGCGACTGACCTAATCGCAAATGACTTCGAGCTCATCCAGACTCGCCCCAAATCACTCGCGAGCACGCGCGATCAGAAATCACTGTCGAGACCACTCCCCTTCGCCTTGCTCGACGCCGAGAGCATGCGCGACCCTCCGGCCTTGCTCGATTCGACGAGCTCATTGCCTTAGCTCGTACGATCGCATAACGAAGGAAGCTTCGATTTTTTTTCGTCTCCACCATTTTTTTATTTATTTAAACGAGAACGAGATTGATTTCGGCCTTGAAGAGTTTGAACTGGAGATGGAGTTCTCGTTTTAATTGAAGAGAGGAGAACGAAAGAAGTATACCGGGTATCGGCCATTTTTTACTTTGAATTGATCTGCGAACGAAATGGTTTTGTTTTCTTTTGAACGAGAAGGAAGCATCTCGACTTTGAAAGAACGAGGAAGTGTGTTCGAGAAGGCAAAGGAAGCGTGCTTGAAAAATATCTAGCTACAGTGCCTTTTAACCAGTTATTGAATTAAATTTCGATATAAATTCCAACGCGTTTATATATCGTACGCTCACACAACAACTCCAAATGTTACGAAAATTGAAATCCGATAATAATACAATATCACGGATCCAATAGAATTGGTTTAGACTGTGCCCCGGAACGCTATTTTTAAATTCAATTTAAACAACAGAATTTCAAAACTGAACAAAACACTTCCAAATTCAATTCTGAAAGTTCCAGTACCTTCAGAATTATAAATATAGATTTTCTAAGCCTTGAAAATATTTTTAATCAGCTTAAAACTGAAGATTCAAATTTTTACCCAATTGCAACAATTAAATTTACAAATTAAATTGCCAATTTCATATTTACATTTGAAATTCAAGTTAAATCAACATTCAAATATTTAAATTCAATTAAATATTCTATTTCAAATGTTCAAAATTTCTGGATCGTTACATCACTGTTTCTCCTTTGTAGGACTAGTAGAAAACAAATTGTTAGCAAATAAAATCCCCAAGTTTCTAGATATATAAACTTAGATTGGAAATTTGATTTTGATAATAATAATCAGTTAAAATGTAGAATCTTTGTTATATGGGATCATAGAGATTGGAAAAACATAATTATACAAAAATATGATCGGATTGCCACTGGTTATCTACAAAATCCTGGTGATAAGCAAATTAAAATAAGTTTTAATAAGCAAATCAAACTCACAAAACAGTACAAAAATAAAGCAGCAAGGAGTAATGTAAAAACGTCCTTGGGCCAAAAGTTTTTTTCCAGAAGCAATTTACTTAGCTCCAACAGCATCAATGAATGCTCTTCCAGGCTGACGATTGGCAAGTGGCCCATGGCATCCAAGCAGCTGCGTTTATAGAAATTGACAATAGTTGGTTAAGATTATATTGCAAATTAAATGAATAGTACAATAGTGCATTTGAACAAAATTATAGTAGGATAATCAAGAAAATGGACCAACCTTTGCATTAACACCATCAGGTATAATTCTTTTCTGACTTTTCAATTTTACATATTCTTTCCAGTCTATTTTGGTAAAATCCATGAAACATAGAGATTATATCAATATATACATACATTCAAGTAAACAATCCAATTGAATCCAGTAAAATTGCAGCGACAATATCAATAATCAAGAAACTCGGTTTTGGTGAACTCTTGTGGAGAAAACTGAATGCAACACAATACCATTTCTAGTTTAAGTCAAAATATCGTCCCAGATACTAAGAAAGGTTTTATCTTTAAGCGATTAAATAAACTAAATTTTTTTGGTATCGTCAAGTAATAACAAACCTAATGTATAATTCACTAAGCCTTTAAAATTACTTACTTTCTATCTCCTTAAAAGCAGTTATAATTAATAATTTCTAAATATTTTTTATCCCAGAGTGATAAACATATTTGGAAAAAATTCACTTTTAAGTTAATATAAATTAGTTTCAGTGTTTTACTATGACTCGTAAGAGATGAGTGCATGTGACTGAAATTTCTATACTTGTAGAGGAACAAAGTGGGTACCAAAACTGAATTCTCAAACCTATACTCATGCACGTGCGTGCACACACACATCAAATTACATGAAAGGAAAGGAAACGGGATGATGAAACATTGAGGTATCTTAGTTATTTTGTGAAAAGTTGATTCCCAAATTCATTCATAAGTTAGAAGTTACAAAAGGTTGCAGCTCAAATTTGACCTTTGGTAATTTATTCTCCCTCCTTATTAGAAAGTTCTCAAGCACCTAAACACAAATAAGTTGCTAATTGGTTGTTTTTACTACTTGTAACTTGTAAGAAGTTTCCAAGCATGCTCTAAATGTGAAATAAAAAACATAGAGAAAATAATACCATTTACCGCTCTCAATGATTTTCTGGAAGCCAGGAAACTTAAACTTAGCACGACGAAGTGCCACACAAGCATGAACACCATTCTGTTCCTTGCATCAAACAGACAAAAGAACCTGATCAATGGCAACTCTGGCACAGACACCCTGTGGTTTACCAAAAGAACTTCTCATTCCAGTTTGGAGCCTATCAGCACCAGCACATGAAAGCATATTATTTATATGCAACACATGGAAAGGATGCACTCTCACTTGTAGGTGGAAGGCGTTTTTTCCAACAAACTTGGTCATGTACTTGTTGCATGCAATATGTGCAGCCTCAAGCCCCTCACTTGAGACATTCTGCTTCTCCCAACAAGATAAACACAGAAGGGGAACTCGTCAACTCCTTTCTTTTTCATTTCTACTTCGTAGATACGCAAAAATCATGCCATCGAAAGCCCACCTTGAATCACAATAGTGGAGCACTTGGATGGAGACTTAATGACACCCGTGACTATGAGGATGGTGCTGTAGAGGAAGACCAAAGTGGCCATGAACTCGGCGACCCCAACTCTGTAAAAGGACCACGATTTGAGCTTTTCGGGCTTGAAGAAAGGGGCGGGAGGCAGCACTCTGTAAAAGGACCACGATTTCACATTTTCCCATTAAGTGGATTAGGGTTCGGGCTTGGATTAAGGGAGAGGAGGGCGGAGCGGAAGGAGGAGAGGACAGAGAGATGACGGAGAGAGCTCGTGATAGAGGAATTTGTTTACAGGGATGAAACTTGGATTAAGATCTAGGTTTTAATGATATAGGGATTGGAAAGATGTGGTGTTGGGATTTTCTCTAAATGTTTAATTTAGAGTGGAGGGAAACATGGAGGGAACATGATAATTTTTAACGATTAGTGAAGTATAAGAATGAAAATGCAAAGCGGGAAGTTATTTCTAAGAGCATCTCCAACAGTTTGGAGTGCGGAAATCAGATTTTCCACACTCCGAAATGTTAGAGGCCTCATTTCTGCAACAGAAATGAGGCCAACAGGCGCCTGAAGCCGCACAAATCTCCCCATCCTGTTCATTTCCTCCTCTTTCACCCTCTTTACAGTTATTTTTTTAATTTTACTTTGGGTCGAAATGCCGTCCCATCCGGTCAAAACTGGTAGACGGACCGTTCGATATGGGACAGATGCCAATATCAGACATGCTCATGTCCCTCCTGATGCTACCATGACTCCAGACGATCTTCGATCCTTGCACGACTTGCCACCTACTATTTTGCATCGACTTACTGCAGCTATAGCGACGCCACATGTATACGTTTATTTCTTTATTGCTTGATGAACAACCGTGTAAATGTATATATATGATAATTGTTTGTTTATTTTAACATTAAATAATCATATATTTAGGTTCGTCATGTAGCGATGCGAGGTAGTTGGTATATGTGTATGTCTGAGTATTTTGATCAGTTACCACAACCGATTTTGGATAGGCTACATGCATCACCTTTTGGTGAATTTCTAGATTTACCTAGATTTGCACACGTAGATCGCTGCCTAGTAGAGGCCCTCACTAAGAGATGGTGGCCTACCACTCACACATTTCATTTCCTTAATTTTGAGCTAGGACTGACTCCTCTAGATTTTTATATGCTCACTGGTATAGAGGTTTGTCGACCAGACCGTCTCCCTATTCCATTTGATAGTTCATTTGAGGAGTTCGAGTCATATTCAGCTTATTTACTGATTTTAGCCGATGAGGAGGTTAGAGGAGGAGCTATTACTCTCCCTTGTCTGCAGCGATATATAGTAGAGTACATGGCCGTTGAGGATATGCACACTCCGGTTATCCGTGCCTTCATATTATACCTTTTTGGATCTACATTTTTTAGTAACAATAAGGGTACTATTAGGCTTGGCCTTTTGGATGGATTAGTAGATGTGGATGGACTGCATATATATATGATTACGGTACGCTGTTATTGGTTATTTGTACATAGCATTGGATACTTATGCGTTTCGGGAGTTTAGACAGATGTATGAATTTTGGTACATTCTTCCATTTTGGTACTACGAGTACACCGCCAATATGCACCCCCGACTTATTGTAGAGGCGAATGCCACACCTTATATTTACTTTCCTAGATTGCGTCATTAGGGTCCTCCTATGCATTTGTCTCGTGTTGCACAAGGGGTGCACAATGAGCTGATGGAGGCTAGACAACAGATGGATATGAGGTGGAGCGGTAACATTATCGTTCGTCCATAGGATCAGTACTTACAGTTCCTAGAGCCCAGTCCTGATTATCCACTCACTTTCAGTTTTCCATGTCGCGACGCAGGGTTTGCTTTCAGGTTCCTACATGTCCATTCATATGGTATTTAGGGGAGCGGTGTTGGCTATAGTTGTACGGTACAGTTCGCATTCCATCAGATCCGCTACCATGTGATTATATGTATGGTTATATTAGGGTTGGACTAGCTTATATTCTTGCGATGAGGGGTGTGGGATGGGTGGATGGTGAGCCTTTTACAGTTCCGGGAGACTTTGATTCATATTGGGCTCGAGTAGCCCCACGTGCTTACGCGTTGCCTGATTATATTCGGGGTTTGAACTCCGATCATATTGGTCCGCATACCTCTTCTGGTAGAGTTCCACTACCGCCTACCACCTTTGAGCCTACATCGTCTCAGTACACGCAGCCTCCTACTTTCGACCCCCTCCTCATTCATTTAGAGCGTATGATGTACATGGTCAGGTGGTAGAGTATCCCTTGCAGTATCCTACAGATGACGCTATTGTGTGTGTACCATCCGCCGGATTATATCAGCCTCATCAGGTTTATACGAATTTTAAATTTTCTTTAAATTACTTGTCATTATATTCTCCACCTATGTATAATTTTTCTTGTGCACGTATCAGTTTTCTCAGTACATGGATTATGATAGACGGATGATTGCTGCATTTGAGCATATGACGCTCGATTATACACAGTTGATGTATCAGAGTGTAACAACCCGGGTTTTTCCTACACGAAAAACCGGACCATTTGAGTTAAGAAGAAGAGGTAGAAGAAGAAGAAAAATAGAAAACAACAACAGAATCTCTCATACGCAGCGGAATAAACTATAATAGGTAATAACAGATCTTTACACAAAAAGAAATCTATATCTGTTTATATATACATCATCCCAATACATCATCAGAGTACATCACATCAATATCATACAACTGGACAGTAATCATAACTTGTCCTCACAATCTGAATACACAGCGGAATATATAACTCAAATACGAAAGTACGTATCGCCATCCAGCTCCACAGCATCATTTCCTGTAATTTATAATACTCGGTCTGACCCGAGCATCATATAAAACAATACCCGAGTCAGTCTGGAATACCAGCGTGAGAAAATCACACTCAATTGATTATTAAAGTTTCAAAAATCTTTTGAAATCAAAAGCATCTCGTAAGACCACGCCACAAATAAACATGTCGGGTTTTTACCTTACGATAGCTAAAACACTTTTTATAAAATCCTATGATATTATAATAGTGTCTATTCACAAATACTTATTAAAATAGCTGAAATTGTTACATTATTAAATTCCAGCATACTAGCCACAAAAGTGGGTAATACAAACAAATACCGTACAAGGCACGTAGGAAAAATGGATTTCCAACGAATGACTAGGCACTGGGGTACCACCTATCACAGTACGTGGCCTAGATCACCGTACCGAGGAGTACGCCCGCTCCCCTGCAACACAAGGCCGGAACCATCCCTTACTGGATGATCCCGAATAAAATCACCCCACGGTTGGGATCAGCAACCGCACCACTAAGCCGAAATAAAAAGGGACATCTAGATAGGGATGACCTTACCCTCCAGTGGGAGCTACCCACGAAGCCTTGCTGCATAACCCCTGATTTTCAGTCATTCCCGGTTGATGAGGTTCGAGGCTAAACGATACCTTTTAGAGAACATATCCCTTAGAATGCCCATCGTCCGCTGACGATGTTTCGCAAGCATTCGTCCATACAAGTCCGTCCCGGGTTCGAACGGAACCGAAGGCACTATTCCTACTACATCCATTTTGGAAATATCCTCAGGATTAGTAGCGACTAGCCCTTGCACTTCACAGCTCCAATCTTCGACTCCGAACACGTTACACGAAACGTACAAACCGGATCGAAGTGGTATTCGAGTCTCCAGACCTAGAATCCCGGTATACGGAAACTCGATCCCGGTCTCTTCGAAACGATCAGCGCATTGGCCAATATTGATAGTCGGTTATTTAACTATCAATTAACATCCACAAGCAACCATCACACAATAAATAATTTCCCACATTATTTATTTACCCAAATATCTTTCCAAGATATATTTCCAAATTTTCAAAACAGTTTCTGCTTACGGAATACATTTCCAAATATTTATTTCCTCTGAAACACCAAGTACAAAACACTTTTAGATTTAAAAATATTTTATAAGCATTTTATTATAAATATACTTTATAATATTGAAATTTAAAAACTACTTTAATAACTTAACAAAATATATACTTAAGGAATATTTAAAATGAAGCCACTTTACAAATATAAACTAAATTTCTCTTTTTAAAACCAAATCACTTTTATATAATTACTGCAATAATAGATTTTTGAAAATACTACTTTAGGCTTAACATTTAGAAATAATAGATTTTCTAAAATATGCTTTTTAAAACATATTTAAAACTTTTAACTTATATTTAAAATTGCTTTGAAAACATTCTTGGCTATCCAGAGAATATACTTCTCATTCCCATCTTAAAAAAAATAAATCAACATTTATTTTTAAACCAAACCATATCCTTTTATAAATTCCCATCTTGAATTTATATTCTCAAATATCCTCTGATATTTTATTTTACTTTATAAACCCAGTTTATAAATTCCAAAATCTCACTTCTCTTTTAAAATTCCAATTTTAAACAACTAAATCAATTTCCAATTGATTTTCCAATTTACTTTACTTTACTTTGAAATAAATTTCCTTTACTACTTCATTTATTTCAAAATACATTAACTTTTAGATTTATTCCTTTATTTGAGTTAAAACCCTTTTTACTGAAAATACCAATTTTAAACTTCCAAAATTCCTTCTTTAGTCTTTAATTAAATTTAATTCTTACATTCAAAATAAATCCTTTATTCTTTAAATTTAATATCACTTTAGTTTAAAGTTAATATTTCCCTTGTTATTTCGAAATTCCCTTATTCCAATTCATTTGAATTATTTACTTAAAATTTACTCTTTTATTTCTTTCAAAATTCAATTCAATATATTTTGATAACTCCTTTTATTGAAATATTCAATCCAACCATATCATCCAATATTTCAATCATTAATAAAATCATCACAGGATATCAATATTCATAGAACAGAATATCAAATAATCTAAATAATTTTGAGGAATCCAGTTGGATCCCTCCAACCTGTTTCCCTGCATCCACAAACGTTAGCACAATACCAATTCCACTTCAAGGTGGAATATCGCGGTATATGGGTTTATAAAATATCATCCGCTATTATGCGGCGCATAGGGTCTCATCCGCTATATAATGCGGGAATATCAACAACTCCAATATATACATATGCCAATATATATATATATTGGTATATACTACTATATATATATATATATCATATCAACCAAATCAACCATTCAATCAAATATTTAAATTTAACCATTAAATTTAAAATAAAATTCAACTGAGTGAGATTAACTCACCTTTGATCTATTAGCATCTCATTTCCAATTGAGCTTGCTTCCTTCTCGAATTTTAAACCTTGAATAACATTATACGATTTATTAATATTTGAACTTACCAAACAATTCATTATCGCTTAATAGGTTTAAATTTTAACTTATAATTTGATTTTAAATTTAAACCTTAATCATAACAAATTTAAAATTCCTATATTCACCAAAAATCATATATTTTTGTTTTATCTAACTAAACAAGCTTCCAACTAAAACTATATATTCACTTCTAAACTGCCTGCATATAAAATATCATAAATTGCATATATGTATATATATATATTCTCAATGTCTATTTATATTATCCTGTAACCTGTATATCTACATGATAAATAAAATTAACTAAATACCTTACTGTAATAAAATTCTCTTTTATGTTTCCATTATTGATTCCAGACTAAAAATGGTTTGATAAATCCCCAAATTCATAATTACATCCACAAATTCCATTATTATCATTCCATTATCATCCATTTTTTTATCTTTAATCTATGTATAAATCAAATTAAATTCAAACAACACTGTTGAATCTACCATTAACCTTAAATTGACACTAAAACAGAAATTACCTTACTGCACGATACATGAGGCCTGCCCATGCCATCTCGACTTCGACTGCGACATAGTTCGAGTTGCCGTGCCAACGCTAAGCCCAAAACCGAACTCGACCCTCCCAACGTTCACGCGAACACCCGCCGCGTCCCCACTGCCGATAAAGTCGCCTTCGAGCCATAGACTTGTCGCGAATCGCTGCTACTTCGAGCACGCATCCAGTCGTCACGCCTACAAGATGATAAACCCATGCCCTAGCTTCGTGTTCACGCTGTTCGACGAACCCAAGACGTTCGCGAAACTGAGGCCTTCAGTGGCGGCGACTCACGCGAGCCACCCCTTTGATTCGAATCGCCCCCCTCCCCCTTTTAGTTAAAAAGAGAACGTATTCGATTATTGATTTTTCGAACGAAAGAGGATGAATGTGGAACCGACTTCGTGAATGAAGAAAGATTTGGGGAGAAGCGATTTTGAACTAAATGTGAGATTCAATTCTTTGATTTTTAAAAGTACGAGCAGAAGAAACATTTCGGTTTCTTTTATTTGCCTAACGCGTGTCTTTAATTTGCCAAGTGTTGAATTAACAAGAGAAGAGATGTGTAATTTGCCTTGTGAAAACAGTATTATATTAAATATATATATATAATTTTTAAATTTAAATTTAAATTGTCACAATTATGCAACTCACAATCTCGATCTCCTATCGAGGCGTGCCGCCAGGCGTTTATAATGTTATGCCCCTATTCCGAACGCACAGGAAAAGGTTTCGAGTCCTAACTCGGTCGTATGGAGAAGATAGCTTTTTGAACCAGTTATTATATTGGATTTCCTATATAAATTTTAACACGTTTATATACCGTATGCTTACATAACAACTCCAAACACTCCAAAATTTAAAATTCGAAAATAATACAATATTACGGATCCAATGGAACTGGTTTCGTCGAATTTCGAGACTGTGCCTCGAACGGCTATTTTTAAATTCAATTTCAACGATATATTTTAAAACTGAACAAAACTCTTTAAAATTCCATTTTAAAAGTTCTATCATCTTCAGTATTAACAATATAAATTTTCTGAACCTTTGAACTATTTTTAACAGGCTTAAAATCAAGATTCAATATTTTACCCAATCCCGATAATTAAATTTAATAATTAATTATCCAAATAAATACTGTATATTTGAAATTAAAGTTAATAATTATCTTTTGAATATTTAAAATTAATTAAATATTCCTATTTCAAATGCTCAAAAATTCCGGGTCGTCACATTCCTCCCCCCTTAAAAGAATTTCGTCCCCGAAATTACCAGTTAGGAAGAATGATTCAATCCCCATTAACTATTTCCTTAACCCAAATAGTTTTAACCACCTCCCAAAACAAATCCTTTAATAGAGATACATTATCCCTCTTTCTAACCTTTCAAACTTACTCCAAAGTCCCAAACAATATTATCTTTCTTATCAGTTCAAATTTAAATTTGAATTCAAATTTTGAATTATCAAAAATTTCCCAAAATTTTTCTAACTCCCTAAATTTCCGAAAAATTTCGCCAGCGTCTCCTTTGCGCGGCTAGCTCGGTACTACTACAAAATGGCTCTACGGCCTCCCAATCTCAAAAAGAAAACAAAAAGCCAAGTGGCTGGATCCAAAACCCAATCAAATTTCATATAGAAATTCAAATACATACCTTTTTGTTTTTATCTTCTAAATCAAAAATCCCAATTTATCCATTGCTTTTATACACCTGTATATCCTACTAAGCAATAATATTCAATCACAATCCCAAAGTCATTTTATCGACTTCTTTACAAATTTCCAATATTTGTTTTACTTAAGCACGTACGATGCACATATATCATCCGTACGCAATATCATATTCGATCGCTCAATCGATCACACAATTCCACTTCCGAACTAGTATCGTCCACCCGACTTCCTAGTGCGGACTCAGATCTGGTTTCTTGATCAGAAACCGTCATTCTCCTTGCATAGCCACAAACTATGATAGAGAATATCCAGAATCAATCAACAATCCATATCCAGGTTCGCCGTTGAAAATCGAGTGAAAAATCCTGATTCGGATCGATAAAACTATCTCGAAATTCTGTGTTCGAATCCGGATCAAATAGCTATGCGAATAAAATAATATACGTACATCTTACGTATAAATTCCAATTGATTATCAGTTATATCAATTCTCTTTCATTCACATTCCTTTTTGACTGTTATCCCCTTATTCACAACTATCCCATTTCACAACTTCAGTTTTAGTCTTCATTCAACTATTCACTTAGTATATATATTTTTCCATTCCAAAATTACTAAGTATATTTCCAATACAAATTTTCTTAAGAATTTCATTCTTCAATTCTTAAGTTCATATAAATTTTCTTATATTTATTTACTACTTCACCACTGAAGTGTATATATTCAAATTGAACTCCCATTTCATATGAATTTCAACTTACTTCAATTTACTACTTCATTTCCAATTTTTTTCCTTAAATTCAATTCATCTCCAACTTCCAAAAATTGAATTTTATTTAGCTCGAAAACAATCCAAGTTAATTCATTCAATAACTATTTCTCAACTTATTTAAACCACTCCTCTGTTGAGTTCAGTTTCCATTCAACATTTACTTAAGTCAATAACTTAAGTTTATTTTCCATTTAGCCAACCCTTTTAAGTTTTATTTCCATCTTTCATTTGATTCTTATTTAATCAAATTCCATCCATTTATTTATTTTCACTTATTCGGATTCCATTCGAAATCCAAACCATCACTATTTTAATTTAATTTCATTAATTCACAATTCAATTTCATTAACTAATTTATTATCAAATTAGTTCCTCCGCTGGTTAAAATTTAATACTTGCTTTTTAATTCCAAATATCACTTCACTTAATCATCTTAAATTCAATTTATTTTATAATTCAAGTTTGGCTTTATTAAGATTGCTCATCTTAGTCATTTCCATTTGATAATTACAATTTCAAATTATAACTCTTAATGGTTCAAAGAAATGAATTCTCATTTATAACTTACAATTTCATTTTTATTCATAAGTTTTAACTTACTTACTTAAGACCTGGGACTATTCATTTAAGTCCATTTTCATCTTTACAATCAAATCTCAAATTATTACACTTAAGAACTTAAAAATATGAATTTCTTTACACAATTATAAGTATTTTACATTACCTTTATATCCAATTCAATTCAACTTCAATTTACTTACATTTAATTCAATTCCAATTCTCAACTTTATTTAACTCATCTTAAGTTAAATTCAAATATATTTTATTCACCTTCATATACTCGAATTAAATTTTAATTCCAGGATAAAATTTTATACAAGTTTTACAATTCATTCACCTTCATATCCTCTAACTCTTTTATCTACCAACTTATATTACTCATTGAGTTATTTTCATCTCATAATTATAATCCCAGAATTAAACTTTCATTCCTTTCTTATTTCAATCAACTTCATTCTATACTTTATATTGTTGATTCATTTAAATTTCCACATTTATATTTTAAATAGAATTTCCAGAATCCAATTGCTCGATTTTATTCCAAAAACCATTTTGAATCCATAAATAACTCACACATCTGATATATCACATCAAATCCCAATTTCCAAAACAATCTGCTTTTATCAAACAATTTTCCCTTTGAATTTCAAAACCAACCCAGTTCACAATCATTTCCAATTCTAAAATAGTTTGGTAGCAATTTCTCTTTGGAAACTCGAAAATAGACATCGATGATGCTGCAGTCATCACCGAAATTATTTTCCAGCGACCAAAAGAGAATTTAATGCTTTTATCACTCTAAACATCTCAAACATTTTTAAATCCCAAATCCCACCAGATTTCAATTCAATTTCAAAAATATTCATGAAATAATATCACTATTATTTCCCCAAAACCTTTAAAAACTATTTTTAAATCCAAAGGAATTTAAATCTTTCCCAAAACTTCAAATTCAAAATCCATCCAATTTTTATATCCAAACATTACTCTGGAATTCTATCACATTTTATTTCAAGTTATAAGTCACTTTTACCATTTACATTTACAAATTTCATTTGTGTATGAATTAATCTCATTAGATTATAAATCACATTTGTAATTCACATTTGTATATAAAGTTTATCTCAATTTATCAATTTCATTTATAGTCTATATTTCAAATTCCATTTTGTTATATAAATTTATTCTTCAACTTAGGTTATAAGTTTCCAATTTCTACTCAATAATGAGACTAACTCATTATGGTCATTTTCTAACAACCAAGCATCCAAATATATAACTATAATAATTTCAAATAATTATTTCTTTTATATACAAAATAATTTGGGCAAAATTATTTCATTCACCCTATTTAAAACAATATTGTGTCGAACTGTTCTATTCAAGTGTTTAGAAACCCCTTCGATACAGTTGTACAGACTGTGCCGACGAAGGTTCATATGCCACTCAATAAATCAACCAACACAATATAAAACATTTTATATTCACTAACAAATACGCGCTCATATCTATTAGTACTCTCAAAATTCCCACCAGAGCCAAGGTTATCGCTAGCCTAAGCTCTGATACCAAGTAACAACCCGGGTTTTTCCTACACGAAAAACCGGACCATTTGAGTTAAGAAGAAGAGGTAGAAGAAGAAGAAAAATAGAAAACAACAACAGAATCTCTCATACGCAGCGGAATAAACTATAATAGGTAATAACAGATCTTTACACAAAAAGAAATCTATATCTGTTTATATATACATCATCCCAATACATCATCAGAGTACATCACATCAATATCATACAACTGGACAGTAATCATAACTTGTTGTGACGACCGCCCATGACCCCTGCACCGAATCTAGAGAATAAGCGCTGTAAAGTGTGCCAGGCGACCATGGACGACTGTCAAGGTAAGATTTAAAACAACAGAATCTATCGTATTACTCACAGCGCATGGACAAAATACAATAGAACATAAGTATAGTGAAGCTTTACAGAACAAAATGACATCATATAAAACTTCATAATAGTTGAATACAAGCATCCACATAGTCAATACATCCAGCCTCACTACATATCTCTCAGAGAATACAAAACAGCGGAATATCCAGTACATATAATAAGAAGATAATATGCAACCCTCCAGCTCGTATTCGATATCAGCATCGTGAGAGGAGAACAGCACCTGTCACCTGCTACCTAGTCTGCCCGTCCCAAAATGGACGAACAGCCCAAGGCAATAAGAATTAAAACATAAAGCCTTGAGTCAGACAACAGTCTTAGTGAGCAGTAAATTAACTAACAACATACCAAAAGAGCATAAAGGAAAAGGAATAGGAATACAACCCTCCCACTCCAACCTCATTCTACAGTGATAGCCCCCAGATACACACTAAGCAGAAGCAAACATAGCAGAGCATACAATTTAAAGTAAACTACTATCACTCGAGTCAAGGGCGATGTTTTCCAAGTACCAAGGCCTAAATCAGATAAGCACCCAGAAAATACCGCTCTTGAGTCCGAATGACGATACAACCAAACATCCATGACTCTGGCTATCACTGTTATCATTGCTTCGATATCACCGTTAATTGAATGACCGGCACATTCTTTCAGCCGTCCGTCAAGGGCTAATGGAAACCCCGGTTCTAGACATAACTCCCGCACGTCGTCGCAGCCCGTGCCTAGGACTATCGAATCTGCCCAGAGTACTCGACCATCAACAGTTGGCCGTTGGGACTATCGAATCTGCCCAAACGTACTCTTGCTTAGAGCATGCTAGAACCTTCAACAACGATGCTATCCAAGCCTCCTAGTCATCCTCCTCGACGACTATTCTCATATCCATTCATTATCTTCAACTCGAATCATATCACCGAGTTATCAACATGCTTGGAATGATCCCGTCTGGATTAGACCAAGTCTTCATCACATGATTGCCTCGCTTCATTACATCCTCGCAAAGCCTCATCTCATCATCACATCATCATATCTATGCATAAGAGCTTCATCATCCCGCTACATATTCCACGAGCAGCTTTTCCAATTCAAGAGCCTTTCCCTTAGCTTTTGAATCGTCTTCGGTCTAAATCTAATCATCAATCATCTAGTTCATAACAATCAATCAAATCAAACATCAATCCAAACAATCAAGCATTCAAATATGATCTAAGTAGACAATTATAACAATAATGGCATTTTCGTAATTAAAGAGTTAAAAGTCCAATAAGCATGAAAACATGGATTATATCTCTACAAACTTGATGAATGAACTTGCATGGGTTAACATATGATAAAATGGATACAACATCATCATGAACAATGGATCTATATGGATCTACACATAGGATGAAGAAAATGCATGGAAATCACTATTTTAACACCAAATCGGGCCAACAATCCGATATACTCCTTTGGATCCGTGTGAGAGATAATCACCACTCACCAAATCACCTAAACAATCCAAAAGATATCAACTTCAGATCTGGACAGCGAAGAACTAAGCTAGATCTATCACAAATCCGCTTCAAATGAAGAAATCTCTCTTGAAAAGATGAAGATCTTCAATCTAAGCTCTTGAATCTTCAATCTAGATCTTCGATTTGGATGGATGGAAGCACTAGATTAGAGTGGAGAAAAGAAGTGAAGAAGTGTAGAAGTCGAGCTCTCAAAATGGCAGCACTTCGTCGCTTCAAAATCCGGATCCCAAAAAGTGAGAACAACCCCTCCTATTTATAGCAGAAATTTCCTTAAGTCTCTTAACTCGGCTATCTCCCTAGGTCGTTTCCGACCTAAGCCTCTCCGACCTAAGCCTCTCCGACCTAATAGATGTACGACTTAACTCCTTAGCGACCTAACACCTGACGACCTAAAGCGATGCGCTTTCCTTCGACCAATGACTTAGTTGGGTTGCGACCTAACAGATAGATCTACGCGACCTAACAGTGCTACGACCTAACACTTATGCGACCTATCTCCTTAGGTCGCTAACAAGCTAATACCTTAGGTCGCTAACAAGCTAATACCTTAGGTCGCTAACACGGAACCACTAGGTCGCTAACTCGGAACCACTAGGTCGCTAACTCGGAACCACTAGGTCGCTAACTTGTTAACTCCTTAGGTCGCCAACTTGTTAACTCCTTAGGTCGCCAACTTATTAACTCCTTAGGTCGCCTACGACCTTACCACCCAAGCTATCAGACGACCTAACACATAGCGACCTATCCCTTAACTCGGTTACTACGACCTAACTTCTATACACTCTAAGTCGTTGCCGACCTAACCACACACCCAGTAACCACTAGGTCGCTAACTCGCCCTGCCGACCTAGCACTTAGCTCACCGAAACTCTTAGGTCGCTCCCAATAGTTTCCTTAGGTCGGTCAGTTCTTTAGGTCGTTAACTCGCCCTGCCGACCTAGCACTTAGCTCACCGAAACTCTTAGGTCGCTCCCAATAGTTTCCTTAGGTCGGTCAGTTCTTTAGGTCGTTAACTCGCCCTGCCGACCTAGCACTTAGACAAATTTCCCCAAAAATCTGAAATGACTTAAAAATGCAAAAATTCCAGATTTTGACGAACTTGTCGATCCGTAAAAATACGGGTCGTTACATTCTCTCCCCCTTAGGAATTTCGCCCCCGAAATTCCAAGCAATCAAAACTATTCTGTACGCCTACCATCCATAACAATCAACAAACCATGCATCCAATTCTAGCTTAGCGTACAGAATTCTAAGACTTAGAACAAGTTACAATATCGCGAGATGACACGACACCTTAGGGCCATACCTTGAAGAGTTCAGGATGAGCTGCCTTCATCCTCTCTTCCACCTCCCACGTACAGTCGTCATCATCATCACTCCATTGTATCTTGAGCAACTTAACCACCTTCCTCCTAAGCTTTTTCGTGTCAGTTTCAACAACACGAAGCGGCTTACGAGGTCTTCTATCGACTGGATCAACTTCTAAGTCTTCACAGCTATCAGCAGAAACCACCGTACTCGAGTCGTGCACATACTTCCGTAGATACGATACATGAAAAACATTGTGCACACCCGACATCTTCTCCGGTAACTCCAATCTGTAGGCGAGCTTTCCAATTCGCTCGATGATCGGGAATGGTCCAACAAATCTCGGAGTCAATTTTCCTTTCTTCCCGAATCGAATAACATTCTTTAGTGGAGAAATCTTCACAAAAACCATATCTCCTACGTCGAATTCCAAATCCTTTCGACGCTTATCGACATAACTCTTCTGACGATCTTGGGCTGCTTTCATTCATTGCCGAATGATTTCTATACAATCCGAAGTCTGTCGAATCATCTCTGGCCCAAGCATCAGCTTTTCACCAGTCTCTATCCAACATGTCGGAGAGTTACACGGTCTTCCATACAACGCCTCATATGGTGCCATACCAATGCTTGACTGGTAACTGTTGTTGTATGCAAACTCCACCAAATGAAGGTGATCTTCCCATGATCCTCCGAAATCCAAAACACAAGCTCTGAGGAGATCTTCCAAAACTCGGTTGACTCTCTCGGTCTGACCATCTGTTTGGGGATGATAAGCTGTACTCAAACACAACTTGGTTCCCAAAACTTCCTGGAAGCTCTTCCAGAATCCACTAGTGAACAATGGATCTCTATCGCTCACTATACTCTTCGGAATACCATGGAATCGAACTATCCACTTAACATACAACTCAGCCAACTTTGATGCAGTCCTAGTCGATCGAACAGGAATGAATCGTGCACTCTTAGTCAGACGATCCACAATGACCCAAATTCCTTCATTTCCCGTTCTGGTTCTAGGCAATCCATCAATAAAATCCATCGACACTTGTTCCCACTTCCATGTAGGAACTTCTAATGGCTGAAGCAATCCGCTTGGCTTTTTCTGTTCAGCCTTTACCAACTGGCAGTTCATACATTTGGAAATGAAATCTCCAACATCCTTCTTCATGCCTTCCCAATAGTAGGTTCTCTTCATATCCCGATACATCTTGTTTCCACCTGGATGAATTGTCAACTTCGAGTGATGACTTTCCTTCAGAACTTCACTCCTCAATTCATCTATATCGGGAACCACTAGTCGTCCTTGCTTTCGAAGCCAACCTTCTCTATCGACCTCTAATCCTTTATCCTTTTCTGGCTCCAATCCAGATTCCAATTCACGGATAATCTTGACAAGCTTATCATCTCGCTTTTGACTCTCGCCAATCCTTTCCACAAGTGTCGGTCTTATTGATAAGTTTGCCAACATCTCAGGTTCCAATTCACATCTAGGCCTGAAGTCAAATCCAGCTAAATACTCGAGACTCTTCCATTCTGAAAACATGGCTCCCAATCCTGCATGTCTTCGACTTAACGCATCTGCCACTGCGTTACCTTTTCCCGGAGTATAAGCTATACCAAAATCATATGATGCTAAAAACTCTAGCCAACGTTGCTGCCGAAGATTCAAATCCTTTTGGGAGAAAAGATACTTCAACGACTTATGATCTGTAAACAACTCGAATCGAACTCCCAATAGATAATGTCTCCACATCTTCAGAGCAAATACAATCGCCGCTAATTCCAGATCATGAGTTGGGTAATTCCTTTCATGCGGCTTCAGTTGTCGACTGGCATACGCAACAACTTTATCCTTCTGCATCAGCACTGCTCCAAGTCCAGTACCACATGCGTCGGTGTAAACCACCATCTCATCATTCCCACTAGGAATAGTCAAAACAGGAGCACTTGTCAGTCTCTCTTTCAGGATTCCGAAGGCTTGCTCACACTTAGCATTCCAACTGAACACTTGGTTCTTCTTCGTCAATCCTGTTAACGGTGCAGCTATCTTGGAGAAGTCTTTGATAAACCGTCGATAATATCCTGCTAATCCAAGAAAACTTCTCACATCTGATGCATTCTTAGGTCTAACCCAATCTTGGATTGCTGCCACCTTAGCGGGATCAACCGCTATTCCATTTCCAGAAATCACATGGCCTAAGAACCTCACTTCACTCTTCCAGAAGTGACACTTCGAAAACTTAGCCTTCAGCTGATGTTTCCGTAAGATCTCCAAAACAATACGCAAGTGCGTCTTGTGCTCTTCTTCAGTTCTGGAATAAATCAGAATATCATCCACGAACACAAGTACGAACTTGTTCAACTGATCTCTGAACACTCTATTCATAAGATCCACAAAATATGCTGGCGCGTTAGTCAATCCAAACGGCATTACCAGCCACTCAAAGAAACCGGATGGTGTCCTAAAAGCAGTCTTCGGCACACTATCCTTAGCTACTCTTAACTGGTGAAATCCCGTTGCCAAATCCATTTGAGAAAACACCTTAGCCTCGTGAAGCTGATCAAACAAGTCATCTATTCTCGGCAATGGATACTTGTTCTTCTTAGTCACCTTATTCAGCTCACGATAATCCACACACAATCTCAACGATCCATCTGCCTTGGTTGCAAACACAACTGGTGCACCCCACTCGGACACACTACGCCGAATGAATCCTTTCTGCAAAAGATCATCAACTTGCACCCTCAACTCCTGCTGTTCCCTAGGCGCCATCCGCCTAAGAGGCATCACAACAGGTCTGGCTCCTTCAACTAGATCTATACGAAACTCGATCTCTCTATGCGGCGGCAACCCTTTGACTTCGTCAAAGACATCCTCGAATCTATTTGCGATCGGCACTAAAGACAGTCCATCCCGTGGAACAACTAGCGAATACATGAAGCTCATGAAGACGCCTTCCTCATGCTTACATCGTATCACAATCTTTCGCCCTTCCACATTCTCGACTGTCACCTCCAGCCTCTCACAATCAACCTTAGCCGCATACTTCCTAAGCCAGTCCATACCCAAGATAATTCCGAACCCCGCAAAGTTCAGAACAAAACAATCACAAACAAAAGAGCAACCATGACTCGATATAACTAGACCACGGCATAACATACACAAACAAGACGAACCCCCAACTGGATTAGTCACAACCAATGGCCTATCAACAATATCCGGTTCCAAACCTAACCGGCCTACTAGTTCATTACAAACAAACGAATGCGATGCTCCAGTATCAAACAAAACTCTAACTGGAATACCACATAGGAAAAGAGTACCTTGAACAACCACACTCTTTCCCTTCTCTTCAGCAGTAGGAGCTTTCGAAGACGACGGAACAGCCCCCAAAGCATAGGCTTGCACAATCTGCCTGTCCTTCCTTGGTTCTGGACAATTCTTCCTGAAATGTCCCGGCTTGTCACAGTTGTGACACTTCATCGGCACCTTAGGATTCTTACAATCCTTAGAGAAATGGCCCTTCTGCTGACAATTGTAGCAAGTCACCTCGCCTTTCGGCTTCTTCTGGCCATCCTTACCCTTCTGCTGCTGCTGCTTCCTCTTCTGGTTTCCACCCTGCTGTGGTTTAGATTCTCCCTTGGTAACAGCAACAACAGGTCCTTCCTTAGGAAACAGACTCTCATGCCTAAGAGCTTTCTCCACAAGCTTCTCAAATGAATCGTCCAAATGATCCACCAACTGTCTCCCAAGATATCTATCCAAGCCGGTCACAAACTTCTCGTTCTTCTGATAAGCAGACTCAATATATGACCGGGCATACTTGGACAAAGCTTCAAACTCAGAAACATACTCAAGAACAGATCTTCCACCCTGCTTGAGCTCCACAAACTTCTTGAACAGAACAGACTTCTGAGCTGTAGAAATGAACTTAGCTTCAAATCTGACTTGGAATTGCTCCCAAGTAATCTCTTCTTCCGGAGTAGTGATGGTAATAGAGTTCCACCAATCAGAAGCTCTCCCCTGAAGCTGCCTTGATGCCAACTTCCTCTTAGTTGCATCATCAATTCCCAAATCACCAAAGATCCTTCTACAAGCATCTATCCACCTCTGGACTTCAATGGTAGATTCTGTTCCCAAGAAAACCTTCCCTCCAAGAGCAGTATAATCCTTGCACAGCTTAGCAAAATCCACTGGTTTCGGAGTTTGGACTTGAACTCCAACATCAACTGCTGCCCCCGGAACTGGTATCCTTCTCATGATCGAAGTCATCATAGCTTCGAACATGGCTGCATAATCAGCAGTCTCTTCAGTAGCACGGCCTTCCCTAGCAGCTGGTCTCCCTCTTCGACTCATTCTCAATATCTATAAAAAGGAATGATTAGAACATCTAGAGAAACAACTGCATAAAGGACTCAAACCCTACTAAGCTACTATATTATATATAGTAATCATCCATCAAAATACAATTACGTCTCTCATACGTAGTTACTTTAGCGAGCGTTGGGTAAAATCGATTAACCAATGCTCTGATACCAAATGTGACGACCGCCCATGACCCCTGCACCGAATCTAGAGAATAAGCGCTGTAAAGTGTGCCAGGCGACCATGGACGACTGTCAAGGTAAGATTTAAAACAACAGAATCTATCGTATTACTCACAACGCATGGACAAAATACAATAGAACATAAGTATAGTGAAGCTTTACAGAACAAAATGACATCATATAAAACTTCATAATAGTTGAATACAAGCATCCACATAGTCAATACATCCAGCCTCACTACATATCTCTCAGAGAATACAAAACAGCGGAATATCCAGTACATATAATAAAAAGATAATATGCAACCCTCCAGCTCGTATTCGATATCAGCATCGTGAGAGGAGAACAGCACCTGTCACCTGCTACCTAGTCTGCCCGTCCCAAAATGGACGAACAGCCCAAGGCAATAAGAATTAAAACATAAAGCCTTGAGTCAGACAACAGTCTTAGTGAGCAGTAAATTAACTAACAACATACCAAAAGAGCATAAAGGAAAAGGAATAGGAATACAACCCTCCCACTCCAACCTCATTCTACAGTGATAGCCCCCAGACACACACTAAGCAGAAGCAAACATAGCAGAGCATACAATTTAAAGTAAACTACTATCACTCGAGTCAAGGGCGATGTTTTCCAAGTACCAAGGCCTAAATCAGATAAGCACCCAGAAAATACCGCTCTTGAGTCCGAATGACGATACAACCAAACATCCATGACTCTGGCTATCACTGTTATCATTGCTTCGATATCACCGTTAATTGAATGACCGGCACATTCTTTCAGCCGTCCGTCAAGGGCTAATGGAAACCCCGGTTCTAGACATAACTCCCGCACGTCGTCGCAGCCCGTGCCTAGGACTATCGAATCTGCCCAGAGTACTCGACCATCAACAGTTGGCCGTTGGGACTATCGAATCTGCCCAAACGTACTCTTGCTTAGAGCATGCTAGAACCTTCAACAACGATGCTATCCAAGCCTCCTAGTCATCCTCCTCGACGACTATTCTCATATCCATTCATTATCTTCAACTCGAATCATATCACCGAGTTATCAACATGCTTGGAATGATCCCGTCTGGATTAGACCAAGTCTTCATCACATGATTGCCTCGCTTCATTACATCCTCGCAAAGCCTCATCTCATCATCACATCATCATATCTATGCATAAGAGCTTCATCATCCCGCTACATATTCCACGAGCAGCTTTTCCAATTCAAGAGCCTTTCCCTTAGCTTTTGAATCGTCTTCGGTCTAAATCTAATCATCAATCATCTAGTTCATAACAATCAATCAAATCAAACATCAATCCAAACAATCAAGCATTCAAATATGATCTAAGTAGACAATTATAACAATAATGGCATTTTCGTAATTAAAGAGTTAAAAGTCCAATAAGCATGAAAACATGGATTATATCTCTACAAACTTGATGAATGAACTTGCATGGGTTAACATATGATAAAATGGATACAACATCATCATGAACAATGGATCTATATGGATCTACACATAGGATGAAGAAAATGCATGGAAATCACTATTTTAACACCAAATCGGGCCAACAATCCGATATACTCCTTTGGATCCGTGTGAGAGATAATCACCACTCACCAAATCACCTAAACAATCCAAAAGATATCAACTTCAGATCTGGACAGCGAAGAACTAAGCTAGATCTATCACAAATCCGCTTCAAATGAAGAAATCTCTCTTGAAAAGATGAAGATCTTCAATCTAAGCTCTTGAATCTTCAATCTAGATCTTCGATTTGGATGGATGGAAGCACTAGATTAGAGTGGAGAAAAGAAGTGAAGAAGTGTAGAAGTCGAGCTCTCAAAATGGCAGCACTTCGTCGCTTCAAAATCCGGATCCCAAAAAGTGAGAACAACCCCTCCTATTTATAGCAGAAATTTCCTTAAGTCTCTTAACTCGGCTATCTCCCTAGGTCGTTTCCGACCTAAGCCTCTCCGACCTAAGCCTCTCCGACCTAATAGATGTACGACTTAACTCCTTAGCGACCTAACACCTGACGACCTAAAGCGATGCGCTTTCCTTCAACCAATGACTTAGTTGGGTTGCGACCTAACAGATAGATCTACGCGACCTAACAGTGCTACGACCTAACACTTATGCGACCTATCTCCTTAGGTCGCTAACAAGCTAATACCTTAGGTCGCTAACAAGCTAATACCTTAGGTCGCTAACACGGAACCACTAGGTCGCTAACTCGGAACCACTAGGTCGCTAACTCGGAACCACTAGGTCGCTAACTTGTTAACTCCTTAGGTCGCCAACTTGTTAACTCCTTAGGTCGCCAACTTATTAACTCCTTAGGTCGCCTACGACCTTACCACCCAAGCTATCAGACGACCTAACACATAGCGACCTATCCCTTAACTCGGTTACTACGACCTAACTTCTATACACTCTAAGTCGTTGCCGACCTAACCACACACCCAGTAACCACTAGGTCGCTAACTCGCCCTGCCGACCTAGCACTTAGCTCACCGAAACTCTTAGGTCGCTCCCAATAGTTTCCTTAGGTCGGTCAGTTCTTTAGGTCGTTAACTCGCCCTGCCGACCTAGCACTTAGCTCACCGAAACTCTTAGGTCGCTCCCAATAGTTTCCTTAGGTCGGTCAGTTCTTTAGGTCGTTAACTCGCCCTGCCGACCTAGCACTTAGACAAATTTCCCCAAAAATCTGAAATGACTTAAAAATGCAAAAATTCCAGATTTTGACGAACTTGTCGATCCGTAAAAATACGGGTCGTTACACTTGTCCTCACAATCTGAATACACAGCGGAATATATAACTCAAATACGAAAGTACGTATCGCCATCCAGCTCCACAGCATCATTTCCTGTAATTTATAATACTCGGTCTGACCCGAGCATCATATAAAACAATACCCGAGTCAGTCTGGAATACCAGCGTGAGAAAATCACACTCAATTGATTATTAAAGTTTCAAAAATCTTTTGAAATCAAAAGCATCTCGTAAGACCACGCCACAAATAAACATGTCGGGTTTTTACCTTACGATAGCTAAAACACTTTTTATAAAATCCTATGATATTATAATAGTGTCTATTCACAAATACTTATTAAAATAGCTGAAATTGTTACATTATTAAATTCCAGCATACTAGCCACAAAAGTGGGTAATACAAACAAATACCGTACAAGGCACGTAGGAAAAATGGATTTCCAACGAATGACTAGGCACTGGGGTACCACCTATCACAGTACGTGGCCTAGATCACCGTACCGAGGAGTACGCCCGCTCCCCTGCAACACAAGGCCGGAACCATCCCTTACTGGATGATCCCGAATAAAATCACCCCACGGTTGGGATCAGCAACCGCACCACTAAGCCGAAATAAAAAGGGACATCTAGACAGGGATGACCTTACCCTCCAGTGGGAGCTACCCACGAAGCCTTGCTGCATAACCCCTGATTTTCAGTCATTCCCGGTTGATGAGGTTCGAGGCTAAACGATACCTTTTAGAGAACATATCCCTTAGAATGCCCATCGTCCGCTGACGATGTTTCGCAAGCATTCGTCCATACAAGTCCGTCCCGGGTTCGAACGGAACCGAAGGCACTATTCCTACTACATCCATTTTGGAAATATCCTCAGGATTAGTAGCGACTAGCCCTTGCACTTCACAGCTCCAATCTTCGACTCCGAACATGTTACACGAAACGTACAAACCGGATCGAAGTGGTATTCGAGTCTCCAGACCTAGAATCCCGGTATACGGAAACTCGATCCCGGTCTCTTCGAAACGATCAGCGCATTGGCCAATATTGATAGTCGGTTATTTAACTATCAATTAACATCCACAAGCAACCATCACACAATAAATAATTTCCCACATTATTTATTTACCCAAATATCTTTCCAAGATATATTTCCAAATTTTCAAAACAGTTTCTGCTTACGGAATACATTTCCAAATATTTATTTCCTCTGAAACACCAAGTACAAAACACTTTTAGATTTAAAAATATTTTATAAGCATTTTATTATAAATATACTTTATAATATTGAAATTTAAAAACTACTTTAATAACTTAACAAAATATATACTTAAGGAATATTTAAAATGAAACCACTTTACAAATATAAACTAAATTTCTCTTTTTAAAACCAAATCACTTTTATATAATTACTGCAATAATAGATTTTTGAAAATACTACTTTAGGCTTAACATATAGAAATAATAGATTTTCTAAAATATGCTTTTTAAAACATATTTAAAACTTTTAACTTATATTTAAAATTGCTTTGAAAACATTCTTGGCTATCCAGAGAATATACTTCTCATTCCCATCTTAAAAAAAATAAATCAACATTTATTTTTAAACCAAACCATATCCTTTTATAAATTCCCATCTTGAATTTATATTCTCAAATATCCTCTGATATTTTATTTTACTTTATAAACCCAGTTTATAAATTCCAAAATCTCACTTCTCTTTTAAAATTCCAATTTTAAACAACTAAATCAATTTCCAATTGATTTTCCAATTTACTTTACTTTACTTTGAAATAAATTTCCTTTACTACTTCATTTATTTCAAAATACATTAACTTTTAGATTTATTCCTTTATTTGAGTTAAAACCCTTTTTACTGAAAATACCAATTTTAAACTTCCAAAATTCCTTCTTTAGTCTTTAATTAAATTTAATTCTTACATTCAAAATAAATCCTTTATTCTTTAAATTTAATATCACTTTAGTTTAAAGTTAATATTTCCCTTGTTATTTCGAAATTCCCTTATTCCAATTCATTTGAATTATTTACTTAAAATTTACTCTTTTATTTCTTTCAAAATTCAATTCAATATATTTTGATTCCTTTTATTGAAATATTCAATCCAACCATATCATCCAATATTTCAATCATTAATAAAATCATCACAGGATATCAATATTCATAGAACAGAATATCAAATAATCTAAATAATTTTGAGGAATCCAGTTGGATCCCTCCAACCTGTTTCCCTGCATCCACAAACGTTAGCACAATACCAATTCCACTTCAAGGTGGAATATCGCGGTATATGGGTTTATAAAATATCATCCGCTATTATGCGGCGCATAGGGTCTCATCCGCTATATAATGCGGGAATATCAACAACTCCAATATATACATATGCCAATATATATATATTGGTATATACTACTATATATATATATATCATATCAACCAAATCAACCATTCAATCAAATATTTAAATTTAACCATTAAATTTAAAATAAAATTCAACTGAGTGAGATTAACTCACCTTTGATCTATTAGCATCTCATTTCCAATTGAGCTTGCTTCCTTCTCGAATTTTAAACCTTGAATAACATTATACGATTTATTAATATTTGAACTTACCAAACAATTCATTATCGCTTAATAGGTTTAAATTTTAACTTATAATTTGATTTTAAATTTAAACCTTAATCATAACAAATTTAAAATTCCTATATTCACCAAAAATCATATATTTTTGTTTTATCTAACTAAACAAGCTTCCAACTAAAACTATATATTCACTTCTAAACTGCCTGCATATAAAATATCATAAATTGCATATATGTATATATATATTCTCAATGTCTATTTATATTATCCTGTAACCTGTATATCTACATGATAAATAAAATTAACTAAATACCTTACTGTAATAAAATTCTCTTTTATGTTTCCATTATTGATTCCAGACTAAAAATGGTTTGATAAATCCCCAAATTCATAATTACATCCACAAATTCCATTATTATCATTCCATTATCATCCATTTTTTTATCTTTAATCTATGTATAAATCAAATTAAATTCAAACAACACTGTTGAATCTACCATTAACCTTAAATTGACACTAAAACAGAAATTACCTTACTGCACGATACATGAGGCCTGCCCATGCCATCTCGACTTCGACTGCGACATAGTTCGAGTTGCCGTGCCAACGCTAAGCCCAAAACCTAACTCGACCCTCCCAACATTCACGCGAACACCCGCCGCGTCCCCACTGCCGATAAAGTCGCCTTCGAGCCATAGACTTGTCGCGAATCGCTGCTACTTCGAGCACGCATCCAGTCGTCACGCCTACAAGATGATAAACCCATGCCCTAGCTTCGTGTTCACGCTGTTCGACGAACCCAAGACGTTCGCGAAACTGAGGCCTTCAGTGGCGGCGACTCACGCGAGCCACCCCTTTGATTCGAATCGCCCCCCTCCCCCTTTTAGTTAAAAAGAGAACGTATTCGATTATTGATTTTTCGAACGAAAGAGGATGAATGTGGAACCGACTTCGTGAATGAAGAAAGATTTGGGGAGAAGCGATTTTGAACTAAATGTGAGATTCAATTCTTTGATTTTTAAAAGTACGAGCAGAAGAAACATTTCGGTTTCTTTTATTTGCCTAACGCGTGTCTTTAATTTGCCAAGTGTTGAATTAACAAGAGAAGAGATGTGTAATTTGCCTTGTGAAAACAGTATTATATTAAATATATATATATATAATTTTTAAATTTAAATTTAAATTTAAATTGTCACAATTATGCAACTCACAATCTCGATCTCCTATCGAGGCGTGCCGCCAGGCGTTTATAATGTTATGCCCCTATTCCGAACGCACAGGAAAAGGTTTCGAGTCCTAACTCGGTCGTATGGAGAAGATAGCTTTTTGAACCAGTTATTATATTGGATTTCCTATATAAATTTTAACACGTTTATATACCGTATGCTTACATAACAACTCCAAACACTCCAAAATTTAAAATTCGAAAATAATACAATATTACGGATCCAATGGAACTGGTTTCGTCGAATTTCGAGACTGTGCCTCGAACGGCTATTTTTAAATTCAATTTCAACGATATATTTTAAAACTGAACAAAACTCTTTAAAATTCCATTTTAAAAGTTCTATCATCTTCAGTATTAACAATATAAATTTTCTGAACCTTTGAACTATTTTTAACAGGCTTAAAATCAAGATTCAATATTTTACCCAATCCCGATAATTAAATTTAATAATTAATTATCCAAATAAATACTGTATATTTGAAATTAAAGTTAATAATTATCTTTTTAATATTTAAAATTAATTAAATATTCCTATTTCAAATGCTCAAAAATTCCGGGTCGTCACACAGAGTTACCAGACCGCGGTCCAGCAGCAGCAGACTCAGTATGATGCGCAGATACAAGGATTACAGACCCAGATTCAGCAGCTTCAGGAGCAGCTCCATGCCGGACCTGAGCCTCACGACTTTGATGACATCAACGATGACAGTGACGACGATAGTGGAGACGATGAGAAGATTGATAGCGGTTCCGATCACATATACTGATGTGCTGCATATAGATGTTTCAGTTTATGTTATTATTTTTCACGCATTACGATAGTTGGCTGCATATTAAGTTGGTGATGATGCTATTGTTATATGTGATTGTCTATATGTTATGGCATTGTGTCGGTTATATTTTATGTTAATTATGGTATTGTGTTGATTACATTTTATGCTTGTTTATTATTAAGCGTATATGAAGTAAAAATGTTGAAGTAACAAACACAGTTGTGTTTGTTTGTCAAAAATTTTCTGGATGTTTGACACATGGACGTTAATCTCATGCTTCATTTTTTTGATGCGGATTACGACCTCTTTATTTAAGATAAAGTGTTATATTCAAATGTCACAACATTTAAAAGTTTGGTAAATTCAATCAATGTCTAACATAATATTTTCAGCTACAGAATTGAAATTGCTAGTAAATTTTTTAATACAAACTGATCAGATGTGCGACGATGAGGAGATAATGGCAACTCAATTTTGGGACACTATTGCTGAACTTTACAATAGCAATGTTGAGTGTACCAGTAGACGTACGAAGGTGGAGTTGAGGACTGCTTATGGGAACTTCTGCAACGCCTGTACGCGGTACGGTACGATTATCAATGAGGTTATATTTGAAAATTTGTTCGAATCAACGCGTTCTACATTTGAAGGTCGTTACTTTCTCAAATATCACAGCACATTCACTGGACACGAGGCTTATATCATACGTCAAAATTGGCTAGAACGATTTGGATATCCATAATTTGAGTGTATTATTATTGAGTGTATTATTGTTTCTGTGTATGCATATTTATTATCGTCTTGTTTGTGAGTAATTTCACTTTCTACTGTACTGTCAAATCAAAATACAATGCTTATATTTAAACATAAATAATTGTTAGCATTCACACGCTTCAATATATACATAAGATCTTTTCTTCTCAAATACACAATTCAGTTCTCCGCTCCTTCATTCTTTTATTCCTCATATCAATGCCTTCCTGATCATCATCTATTGACTCTGATTTCGGCTATGTTCCAACAGAAAGCGAACACACCGATGAAGATTGGAATATCAATTACCAAGACCAGCATTACGAGGACGTTTCTCGTGAATTCCCAAATCTTGACCAACTCACACTTTAAGAAGATGTTCAACCGCTGTATGAATGTATGGTTGTCCAACCTTTACACGAACAGTTAGTTCATCAACAACCACAAGAACAGGAGGTTGATTAAGTACCAAATTTGCAACCTTCGGTTGAACAAGTGGTTGACTCTTACGCGGTACGTTGCCACTGTGGTTATAAGGTTGAAGTTGTGGTTAGAGCTGATGGCGAAGATATTGCTCGTCAAATCCAGTTATGTCCCTTCTGGCCTGAAGGGTGTAATTATGCAGAATGGGTTGATGAACGGCTGCCAAGGGGCATAACATATGCCAACGAGCTGGAACGAGAAATAAGACTTCTCCGAAATGTCCTGCAAAACTTACAATTTGACCATAACCAGTAGTTTCTTAGTGTCAGTTCTAAGTCCTAGTCAGGGTATTTGTGTTTGTTGTATTATTATGGAGTGTATTATTGTTGACTATATTTTTGTTTATTTATGTATTATCGTTGACTGTATTAATGTTTGGGTGTTTTAGTATCATTGTCTTGTTTCATTCTGTATTATTGCCGTAGAAATTTATAACTGTACTATTGTTTGGTGGTGTCATAAGTTGTTAAGAACATGGCTACAGTTGTATGATGGGACGAGACACTGCATCAACAGTCAATAGTGTATGGAGGGGACGTGATAGTGGACCAACAGGCAACAATATGTAGATGGGACAAGATACTGCATCAGTCAAATCTCCTTGTTGGCTTGTGAGGACGTGGCTATAGTGTTTAGATAGGACGAGACACTGCACCGACAGTCAACGGTGCGTAGATGGGACAGGCCACTGCAGACGTGATATAAATGTAATCTACTTTATAGATAGTGGTTGAATTGAATTAATGCTACCCGCCAACTAGTCATGATTGTTTGTTTTGTTATGAAAGCCAGCATGTGATTTAAGCTATAAAAAGCTTGTTAGATGCTAGAAGTATTATTGCTTATTCTTATTTCATACAATTTCAAAGATAACAAATGGCTGCCGAAGATTATATATTTTTCGATGATAGCGACGACGAATTTGATGAAATGATGGAAGATCATTTTCGTCGCGAAAAGGAACTAATAAGTATGGCTGCACTACAGGTTGGTCAATCGAGCGGGCAACATGGTGGATTAGTTGTTGGTCGTCGGTATAAAAATCGTAGACATTCATGGCACAATGACAGACTGATGGAAGACTACTTTGTTCCAAATGCTACTTACACAGATGCTGATTTTATAAGAAGATTCTGCATGCGGCGACCTCTGTTTCTTAGAATCCTACAATGTATCAAGAAGCATGACAAATATTTTATCTTCAAACACAATGCATCTCGTACAATGGGATTGACTGGAATTCAAAAAATGACAGCTGCACTAAGAATGCTTGCATATGCAGGACCGACAGACGCGCTTGATGAAAATTTGAAAGTGGCGGAAAGCACAGTATTAGAGTGTTTGGAGCATTTCTGTCAAGCTATCGTGGACGTTTACGGTGATCAATACTTACGCAGACCGAACGAGGTGGATATAGGAATGTTATTAAATATGCATGGTAGTAGAGGTTGGCGTGGAATGTTAGGCAGTATAGACTACATGCATTGGGAGTGGAAGAATTGTCCAAAGGCGTATGCTGGGGCTTATCAGGGTAAGTCTCGTAGGTCCACTATTATTCTTGAAGCCGTAGCGTCGTACGACTTATGGATATGGCATGCATTTTTTAGAATGCCGGGTTCGAACAATGATCTTAACGTAGTCAAACGATCTACGTTGTTCAATGATTTAGCAAACGGTAGATCAACTCCTTGTACCTTTACTTTAGGAGGTAACACGTACAATCATGGATATTACCTTGGCGATGGTATATATCCTAAATGGAATACCATTGTCAAGACAATTCCTAACCCACAAAACAATAAACAATCAAAGTTTGCAGCGATGCAAGAAAGTCAGAGGAAGGACGTTGAAAGAGCAATTGGGGTTCTTCAATCTAGATTTTCCATAGTCAGTAATCCATGCAGACTTTGGTCACCAGTTAAAATGACCAAAATAATATACACTTGTGTTATTTTACATAATATGATTATAGAGGATGAAAGAGACATGGAAGAAGATTACTTTTACGAGGGTGCTCCAACACCACCGCCTGTTTGGCACAACGATATGATCGGAAGCGCACTAGAACTCGAGTTTCATGTAGAAATCCAAATGTCCTACCGTAGTGTTCAACTGCATCGAAGACTGCAAAATGATCTCATAGATCATCTTTGGAACTTTTCTGGAAATCAATGAACCTATATTTCTGTTGTTACTTTTCCTACTGTTGTTTATGTTGTTGTTACTAATTATTATTATTGTAATCTGTTTATGTTTAATTAACGTAATGTTGTTATAATCTTTTCTTAATGTTATGCAATTTCAATGAAATTACTTATATTAATAATTGCTTGCATATATAGTACAATACAATTAACAGTAATTCAAAGATACAAAGGTTGTAGAAAAACAGAAACAGTTAATGATTCTCTTCAAGTCTACGTCTCATAATTTCTCTCCTTCTATGCTCCGTATACTCCAGTTGTTCTGCAGACATGTGCGATATATCCATGAACATTATTGCATCTTCATCTCTTTGCCGGTTTCCAGCAAGAAGTTGATCCATTCTTGACAACTTTTCTTGGTGTTGAATTGCTCGAGTTTCCCTTGCCCGGTAAAATCTATCTTCAGATTCAAGCACGAGTTTTTTAATTTCTACCTGATCCGCTCCAGCAGCCTGCTTCTTTTTGGCCGCTGTTGCTCCCTATGGCCTAACAAAATGATCTTCGGTAGGGGTTACGTCTTCTTCTGATCCTAAACCGTAGCTTCCTAGCGATTCCCTAGGACTAGAGCTTTCTCCAACTCTAGGCGTTTTACCACGACCACTGTTCGATTGGACTTGTTGAACGGTTTTCTGAAGCGATGATTTCCATTTAACATGCTCGACCAACATGTCATAAACATGCATGAACTGATAAAAATGTGGTGCTTGTTTACTATCAGGTTTGTAGATTTGTTTGAACAACTTTTTGTGGCCATTCTCTGCAATAAAAAAAACAAGCGTATAATTAGAGAACTATGATACAAAGTAGAATAGTGAAATTATATTAAATCTTACCAAATGCGTTTTATTTCCAAATCCACTAGGATTCGTTTGCATTAGCTTGAAAATTTGAGAATTGAATGTTTTCTTTTCCATAATGACCTTTGATTGAAGATAACGTTCTGTTCCGATCGATGTTCTTCCGATTGTAACAATTAGTAATTTTGCCCCAAAAAGTCTCCCCACTTTGAACGGCCCCTCGAATACGATCGACTGAGAGTGCAAAGTAAATGTAGCAAAGATCGTAGTCTTCCGTAGTGCTCCAACTTGCATTAGTTACCTCTCCCCCAATCAGAACCGTAACGTCTTGTAAGTCGTAGTCTTGAAAACTGGACCTTGCAGCATCAACGTCGAAATCGAAGTACTTGTTCAATTGCGATAAGTGAGAGTAGAAAAATAGGACGGATGAAGAAAATTGGTTGTGAAGGAAAGAAGATGAGGGGGTTGTATTTGAAGGTGGAATATGGCCGTTGGAGAGAGCCGTTGGGGGGGGGGGGATTATACGAGGCGCCTGTTAAACAGGCGCCTCGTTTAATCCGGTATATCCGACCTCTCCCCCCAACTTTCCACACTATTCGATAATCTACGCTCTGTTGGACGCAAATTTGGGTGCAGATTTGAGATTTTTGAAACTATTGGAGAAGCTCTAAATGTCTAGTACTCCCTTATTTATGAATTATAAATCATTAATTATAAATCTTATTAAATTTAAATTGTACCTTATTACGTATATGTATATTATTATTTGTCATATGTTGTCATTTGTATTTGAATAGTTCCTTCAAGGGCTTTGATACCAATTCTAAAAGCGCTGGGCAAAATTAATTTAATTACGCAATACACAAAGACAGATTACAGAGTAAAGGTTTGTTTTAGCATATTGCTACAGTACTGCTTTATGATTTGGATTTCCTTTTAAAGGTTTTGATCCCATTATTAAGGTTTTGGATAGTAGTAGGATATTCAATTCTTTGTCGCTCTTTTAAAAGTTTATGAACTTCATTCATAGAATATGGATTTTTAGAACTTCCAATATTTTGAAATGTCTCTGCTAACGATTCATTATTTTTGCTTGTTTCTGGAATATCTTCCATTTGATCTATCATTTTTTATCTTAATTCCGGGTCTTTAACTAATTTTAAAAATTCTATAATAATATTATTAGATTTAAATTTTGAAATTGTGAGAGGATTTTATAAAATTCATCCTTTTCATCTTCACTTCCTATTATTAGGCTTAGACTGGGTTTTCCCTGTCCACAAGGTTCACAACATTCATCAGATTCTGTTGATTCCTCATCAAGAACTTTAAGTTTTTTAGAAGTAACCAAATAGTCTGAATCATTTTCAGACTCTATTTCTGAAATATTTTCAGAACTCGAGTTTAACAGATGTTTTGATAATGTTTCTTTTAATTCATTATCAGCCTGTAAATTATTAATTTCCTTTTTTAGTTTGCATCTATTAGCATAATGTCCAACTTTTCCACATTTATAGCAATGGATAATTTTCTTTTTCTTTTTATGTAATCTTTCCTCTCTTTTTTGAGCTTCTTGTTCTAACTTTTTATGGGAATAAACTTTCTTCTTTATTCGAAAAGATTCCTTAAATTTATTATCTTTTATGTGAGGTTTTTTAATGTTTGGAACATCCATTCCAAATTGACTACGAAATTGTCCTAATTGATTCCTTTCAATTAAATTTTGGCGTTTTATTTTTTGATTTAATTTTATTTCATTACACAATGATAAGCCTTCTTGGATGCATGTTCCAATAAGCTTACCATAAGTATAACTTTCGTAAGGAATAATTATTTTATCCTTTCTTAGAGACTTTCTTCCCTTTCTGCACATAAGGAGAGGAGTCCATCAATAAATTTTGATTTCCAATGAGAGTTATTACTCTCTGGTAATTCCATTACTCTATTTAAAAACGTATCTTTGTACCATCTGAAATTGGTTAATGTTTTACACCATAAATTTTGTAGAAGTGTACGAACACTTTCATTATTATCTGGTACTTTTCGAGTAAAATGTTCTAGAATAGTAACTATTAAAGTATATATAGCATTTGGACCATTTGTCCATCTTCTTGTTTTACTGTGTTGTAAATTTCATTTTAATGAGATGTAGGAAGATAATTATCCCACCATCCTTTAAGCTAGCCAGTAAAACTAGGGATTATCATTCTTGCAACAATTACATCATTATTACCATTATTTTTGCAAACTGTACTATACAATAGCATACGATGAGCTACATTAAATATTTGTTTTTCACTGAACGTGTCAATATTCCATTCATATATACTTTTCACATTGTAACTATTATTACTAAAAAAAATCTGATTCTTCAGGTAAGTATCCATAGGAGAAGGTCTTCTATAGTAAAATAATTTTTGAGAAGGCTTATATGAATATTTTTCAAGTTTATTTATCTCATCTTGGACTGTGTGGTAGCTATTATTTTGTTGAGAAAATTCTTCTTCAAGTGTATTTAATTTGAGATTTTCCATTCTTTCTTTTAGGAATCTCTCTAAGTCGAATTCGGATTTTAATTTAAAAACCTTTTCTAATTCTGATTCTGTTTTTAACTTAAAACCTTTAATTTCAGTGGGAGGTTGAAGACTTGAAGTTGCAATTACTTCGCTTACTTCTTCAGTTGTAATTGAATCAGTAGGTTTTATATTATTAATAGTAGAAAATATTTTTTCTATTTTGTTATGTAATGAACTAATTTATTCACCAATAACAACTAAATAAAGATTTGCATAATTTAGTTGTTTAAATATTTGGTTTATTTGTCTTACAATTGTTTGTAATGTATCATTTTCTAATATTTTAGAAAATGCATAAAAACTTAAGTACTTTCCATTTTTTTCTATTTGAAAAGATTGTTGAGGAGGATATACTACCTTTAGCAGATTTCCATTTGATAGTTTATAATCTCTTTCTATTATAGAAATATATTGTTCAATATAATTTGTTGTAAACCAAGGAATAAAGGGAAACATTATATTTCTTTCAATTGTGAATTTATAGAATTCTTCTTGAAAATATTTCTGTTCTTCTTTTGAAAAAATTTCAAAAAACCATTTCCTAAATGGTTCCCATTTTGGAAGATTAAATTCAAATTTAATTCTTTGTATGGCTTGAGAGTCAGGGCTAAAATCTATTTTAGTCATATAATCCATTAAATAGAGAAATTCATTTCTGATTCGCTTATATCCACTTCTTGATTGTTGTAAATATCTTTTACAATATTATTTCTATTTACATACAATTTTTCTACAGTGTTATCTTTTAAAGATCCATCATTAGACGATTTTCTTTTAGTTTCTTTAATTTGAGATGTGGACATTCTTGATGGAGATTCAACAGTATAATCAAAAGGTAAAATATGAGAGTGAAAAGATTTTGTTCTTGATAAATACGTGTTACTAGAACTACGTCTAGAAAGATTTCACATATTTATTTATCAAGAACAAAATCTTTTCACTCTCATATTTCATCTTTTGATTATACTGTTGAATCTCCATCAAGAATGTCCACATCTCAAATTATAGAAACTGAAAGAAAATCGACTAATGATGGATCTTTAAAAGATAACACAGTAGAAAAATTGTATGTAAATAGAAAAAATATTCTAAAAGGTATTTACAACAATCAAGAAGTGGATATAACTGAATCAGAAATGAATTCTCTATTTAATGGATTATATGACTAAAATAGATTTTAGCCCTGGCTCTCAGGCTAGACAAAGAATTAAATTTGAATTTAATCTTCCAAAATGGGAACCATTTAGGAAATGGTTTTTTGAAAATTTTTCAAAAGAAGAACAAAATACTTTCAAGAAGAATTCTACAAATTCACGACTGAAATAAATATAATGTTTCCCTTTATTCCTTGGTTTACAGCAAATTATATTGAACAATATATTTCTGTAATAGAAAGAGATTATAAACTGTCAAATGGAATGCTAAAGGCAGTATATCCTCCTCAACAATCTTTTCAAATAGAAAAAATTGAAAGTACTTAAGTTTTAATGCAATTTCTAAAATATTAGAAAATGATACATTACAAATTACTGTAAGACAAATAAACCAAATATTTAAACAACAAAATTATGCAAATCTTTATTTAGCTGTTATTGGTGAACAAATTACTTCATTACATAATAATAAAGAAAAAATATTTTCTGCTATTAATAATATAAAACCTACTATTTCAATTACAACTGAAGAAGTAAGCGAAGTAATTACAACTTCAAGTCTTCAACCTTCCCCTAAAATTAAAGGTTTATGTTAAAAACAGAATCAGAATTAGTAAAGGTTATTAAATTAAAATCTGAATCCGACTTAAAGAGATTCCTAAAAGAAAGAATGGAAAATCTCAGATTCAATACTCTTGAAGAAGAATCTTCTCAACAAAATAATAGCTACCACACAGTCCAAGATGAGAAAAGTAAACTTGAAAAATATGCATATAAGCCTTCTCAAAAATTATTTTACTATAGAAGACCTTCTCCTATGGATACTTTACCTGAAGAACCAGATTTTATTAGTAATAATAGTTACAATGGGAAAAGTATATATGAATGGAATATTGACACATTCAGTGAAAAACAAATATTTAATGTAGCTCATCGTATGCTAATGTATAGTACGGTTTGCAAAAATAATGGTAATAATGATGTTACTGTTGCAAGAATGATAGTCGTTGGTTTTACCAGACAGCTTAAAAGATGGTGGGATAATTATCTTCCTACATCTCATAAAAATGAAATTTACCACATAGTAAAACAAGAAGATGGACAAATGGTCCAAAATGCTGTATATACTTTAATAGTTACTATTCTAGAACATTTTACTGGAAGAGCATAAGATAATAATGAAAGTGTTCGTACATTTCTACAAAATTAAAGGTGTAAAACATTAACTGATTTCAGATGGTACAAAAATACGTTTTTAAATAAAGTAATGGAATTACCAGAGAGTAATAGCTCTTATTGGAAATCAAAATTTATTGATGGACCCCCCTCCTTATTTGCAGAAAGGGTAAGAAAGTCTCTAGGAAAGAATAAAATAAATATTCCTTACGAAAGTTATTCTTATCGTAAGCTTATTGGAACATGCATCCAAGAAGGCTTATCATTGTGTAATGAAATAAAATTAAATCAACAAATAAAACGCCAAAATTTAACTGAAAGGAATCAATTAGGACAATTTTGTAGTCAATTTGGAATGGATGTTCCAAACATTAAAAAACCTCATAGAAAAGATAATAAATTTAAGGAATCTTTTTGGAAAAACAAGAAATTTTATTCTCATAAAAAGTTAAAACAAAAAGTTCAAAGATAAGAGAAAAGATTACATAAAAAGAAAAATAAAATTATCCACTGCTATAAATGTGGAAAAGTTGGACATTATGTCAATAGATGCAAACCAAAAAAGAAAATTAATAATTTACAGGCTGATAATGAATTAAAAGAATCATTATCAAAACTTCTGTTAAACTCGAGCTTTGAAAACAATTGAGAAATAGAATCTGAAAACGATTCAGACTATTTGTTTACTTCTGAAAAACTTAAAGTTCTTGATGAGGAATCATCAGAATCTGATGAATGCTCTGAACCTTGTGGACAGGGAAAACCCTATCTAAACCCAATAATACGAAGTGAAGATGAAAAGGATGAATTTTATAAAATCCTCTCACAATTTCAAGATTTAATATAAATGTATTAACTAATAATAATATTACAGAATTTTTAAAATTAGTTAAAGACCCGGAATTAAGATCAAAAATGATAGATCAAATGGAAGATATTCCAGAAACAAACAAAAATAATGAATCATTAACAAAGACATTTCAAAATATTGGAAGTTCTAAAAATCCATATTCTATGAATGAAGTTCAAAAACTTTTAAAAGAGGGAAAAAGAATTGAATATCCTACTACTATAGAAGACCTTAATAATGAGATCCAAAACCTTAAAAAGGAAATCCAAATCATAAAAAACGAAAATAGAAATCTTGATTATAGACTCTCTTTTCTAGAATAGTCAAAACAAATTATCCCTATTGGAAACAATCAAATAAATTGTTCTCAAGTAAAACTTCCAGAACAAGAAGGATTTCTTTCAAAATTGGATATTGTAATATCTCAAAAATGGTTTATCAAAACAACTCTTTTGATTGATAACCATTTTAAAAAGGAATTAACTGCGCTTATAGATAGTGGTGCAAACATGAATGTAATTCAAGAAGTAATAATTCCAACTAGGAATTCTCATAAAACTACCAATTCATTAAGTCATGCAGGTGGAGGAAAACTTGATATTAAATTTAAATTGCCAAATGCTTATATATGTAAAAATAAGACTTGTATTCCTACAAGCTTTTTACTAGTAAAAATTATTAATAATCAAGTCATACTTGGAACACCATTTATAGATAAAGTTTATCCTATAACAAATATTGATAAAAATGGAATAACAGGTATTTATGAGAATAAGCCTATTACTTTTGAATTTATAACTAAACCCTTTACAAAGATCTTACATGAAATAAAAGATCTTTTGACAAAAAAACCCTATCATCTAAATTATCTAAAACAATAAGTTATTTCTCCTAATATAGAAGAAAAAAATCCAAAATCAAAAATTACAAGAAAAAATTAAAATGAATTATAACAAATTTTCTATAGAATTTTTTTTTTTGGAAAAAAGGTACTTTATTAACAACAGAGAATAAAGCATATATTTCCATGATATGCCTCATTAAAACCTTGTAATCCCCCTAACCTAGACAGGTGCCTTACAAGGAAAAAGAGTACACATCACTTCCATATATTAACAATACAAAATCATGTCTATAAGAAACAAGGAGTTGAAAAGATGGAGGAGTAAACTAACACAGTACACACTCAAAAACACCCTTAAATGCTCCTTGATCTATATACATGGAAATACATCTAAAAAACTAAAAAAACCAGACAAGGTAAACTGCCTAGAGGCCTACATGTGACTTAAAACAACAACTCTATCATAAATGAAGCGTAGAAAATATCTCCGGGAAGTAGAATCGACTATGAAAAGAGAGAACCAACAACTAGATCAGAAAAAGAAGTGGATCTAACAGCGATCCAAAAGTGACCACCAGCACTTGGAACTAGAGTCTTCGATGAAGAGCAAAGGCAAGAAAATAAGGATCGAAGGCAGGCAAATACTAGAGGAGACCGAGAGATGATCATGGTGGTCGTTGATGAATTTCGAAGCTCAGATTAGCTAAGATAAGTCTCGTCTCTAAATTCGTCACTTGATTTTGCACTATATACTTTAAAAGTATTTTAATATCTTGTAGCAATAGGTTAGTTCTGACAGATTCCAGCATCTCGATTCCTCTAAAAATTCTGTTGTTCCTTTCGCACCATATATTCCAAATGAGGGAAGTGAGAGTTAAATTGGTAATTTGTCTGAGTGTAATGTCCTTACCCTGTCTTTGTCTAATGCATTCCATAATTTGATTAATGTTGCAATTAGTACTACAATCAATTTTAATTTTCTGCATGATATTGTTCAGTAATCTTCTCGAGTATGGACAGTTAAAAAACAGATGATCCCTGTCTTCTACATGATTAGAACAAAGCGTACATTGTTGATCGATATTAGAGTTCCAACTGCTAACTCTCTCTTTAGTGTTTAATTTATTTTGTATGGCCATTAGCAAGCAAATAGACATTTTAGGCGCACACCCTTTGTCCCATATAATTTTGGACTAGAAGTGTTCTGTGTGCTTGTTTCTGACATGGTTCCATGCTGATTTCATAGAGCATTTATCATTGCTGTTTGGAGTCCATACCCAATAGTCTTTTTCCTTTTGAGTTTGAATATTAATATTATGAATTATATTATGAAATTGAGAAGGAATATTGTCCATGCTTTGTTTCCAGTTGTTGTTAGAAACTAGCACAGAAACAGTAGTATTCTGCTCATTTACCACATCTATGGCATCTCTACCCACTGTATTAAATAATGTTGCTCCATTGATCCAAGGATCGAACCATAGATTTGTCGTTTCACCATTAACAATATTCCTATTTATAAGACCATTGCACCACTGTCTAGCGCGAAGTAATGTTTTCCAAATGAAGGAAGCAGTTGGATTCATATTAGCAGACCAAAAATTATCTTTTTTATTGTATCTATTTTTAGTCCATTTAGCCCATATCGATTCACCATTCATATATTTCCACAATAGGTTAACAGCCACTGCTTTAGATAAGTCTTCAATTTTTCTTATACCAAAGCCTCCTTCGTCCTTAGTTTTACACACATCTTCCCTGCTCATTTTGTGATTTTTTGAGTTCCACAAAAAGTTAGCACATAATGAGTTGAGTCTTTGAGTAACAGTTACTGGAAATTGTGAAAACTGCAGCCAAAACTGAATCATAGGTTGAATAACAGTTTTTATTAATTCAGCTCTACCACTTATATTTAGCATCTTACTTTGCCAATGGCTGAATTTTTTATTTACTTTTTCTATCAGTAATCCAAAATCCCTTGCTCTTAATTTATTATTCGATAAAGGGATGCCTAGATAAATTATTGGCAAACTGCCAATACTCAGGTTTAAAATGCTAGCAATATGATTCTTGTTTGTTGCTCCTTTACTAAGAAATAACAAAGATTTATTGCTATTTAATTCCAAACCTGCAATACTATTCAAGTCTTGAAATATATGTTTGATACACTCGGCATTGTGAATAGAAGCTTTGGTTATGACCAAAATGTCATCTGCATATATCAAGTGAGTAATCATCGGTTCTGTTGGGTATATGGGCTTAATATTACCTTTGAGGAATTCCATGTCGAATTTTATAGTCATTAGTTCCATAGCAATGGCAAATAGATACAGTGAAAGGGGGTGACCTTGCCGAAGGCCTCTCGAACTGTTAATGAACCCATAAGGTGTGCCTTCAACTAGAACCGAGAAGGTTGGGGTAGAAACACATTCATAGATTAGATCCACAAATTGAGAGGGAAAATTCATCGATATCAGCATATGATGAATAAATTCTCTGTTGATTTTATCATACGCCTTATGCAAATCAATTTTCAGACATAGATTGTTAGAGTTTTTTCTGTTAAAACTTCTAATCATTTCATAAGCCATAAGGGAGTTTTCTGTGATTACTCTTCCAGGAATAAAAGAATTCTGGTTATAAGAGATAAGAGAATCCAAATAACTTTTCATACGATTACATAGAAGATTTGCTAGGATTTTATACAATACATTGCATAAAGATATCGGTCTGAAGTGAGTCATATCTGTAGCATTTGGTTTTTTTGGGATAAGACATATAAATGTATGATTTATTTCTTTAATAATCTTCCCAGTGTTAAGAATACCATTCATAGCATTGCATATATCATATTTGATTTGTTCCCAGTGGAGTTTGTAGAATTTTGAATTGATGCCATCTGGTCCAGGTGAACTATTGTCATTAATTTGAAAAATAGCATTTTTCACTTCTTCAAGAATAAAGGGTCTGCACAGATTACTTTTTGCACTATCTGACAAAACTTTCTTGCAGTTATGTCTAGAAATTGAAAAGTATTATTCGGCGTATAAAAAAGATCTGAAAAATAATTTATGGCTGAAAGAGCAATATTTTCTGATGCTGATGACCAATACCCATTGTCATTTAGAATAAGATTAGTTCTCCTGCTAGGTTTCTTAGAATTAATATAGGAGAAAAAAAATTCTATAGGTTTATCTCCTTTCGTCAACCAGTTAATCTTCATTCTCTGCTCGTTTTCTGTTGCAATGCATCTCATAATATCATGAATCTGAAAGTTCTTCGCACTATATTCTTCTGATAGGTTGATATTTAGAGGATCTCGTACAAATTGAATGTAGGTATTATTAGCATCCTCTTTTAATATATCCAGTTGAGAATATATGGGGTTTTGATTTGGACTAACTTCTCAGAGCAGTTTTTACATTTTTGATTTTACAGAGAAGAATGTAAAGATAGTTACCTGAGAATTCCTGCTCCATTGCCATCTGAACAGTGTCTTGGTAGCCTTGTTGAAGAAGCCATGCATTATTATACTTGAAAGGTATGCAAGCTCTACTTTTCTTTTGCTCCACAATTTTAATCATAGTAGGGGTGTGATCACTTATGGAATAATTGCCAAAATTTATACTAAAATTGTTAAACTTATCAGTCCATAGCTTATTAACAAAGACTCTATCTATTTTACTGTGTATAGAGAAATTAAGGCCCCCTCTCCAAGTGTAGTGATTACCTGAGAAATCTGGCTCATTGAGATTAGATATATTAATACAGTCTATGAAATCTTGATCACCCCTATCGTTATGAACACCGTTATTAAGTCCATCAGTAGGAGTTAAAATAGCATTAAAGTCGCCTGCCACTAACCAGGGAAGATTAATATTCTTAGATTGACCAATGATATAGTTCCATAGATCTTTTCTCCTCATTTCCTCATTAAATGCATAAACAGCGGTACAAATCAAGCTGAGACCACTAGCATTATGAAGGATACAGGTGATGTATTGATCATTCGTGTGACATATAATGTTAGACCACTGTGTAGAATCCCAGAAAATAAGAATGCGACTTTTTTGATCATCTAAAATGTTATGAGAGAATTTCCACTTAGGTTGAATTTTATTCGCAAATTTATCAATACTATCTAAGGATAGTTTATTCTCAAGAATGCTAATAAACGAAAATCTGTTACTGTTCAAAAGCCAAACAACTTCCAACTGTTTGGCAGGGGCATTCATACCCCTAATGTTCCAGAAGAGGAACTCCATTTACTGATGATTTTCGGTTTTGCTACTGTTTTCTGGGGGAGTAGCATTCCCCAATAGTTTAGCTTTCTTCGAGTTTTTATTTTTGCCTTTTAGTTGACTAACAATGGAAATCCATGCAGGATTATCTATCACGTCAAGTTGTGGAGTAGCTTTAAATTCAAATGGGGCTTCGTCTGTCCTGATTTTCCGCGTGTTGCCGAGTTTTGAGTTGCTTAGGGAGGTGGAACTTTTGTCAAGAGATTCAGTCCTCGTATCCATGTTAAAGCATTCAACATTAATGTTATTAGAGACACCATTATTATTTTCTGAATTTGTGTACCTTTTCTGTAGCAATTTATGTTTTTCTTTGTTCAATTCTGTTGGATTATCATTTGTAATAACATTCGAACTGTCTACACTTGTTTGGATAGCTTGTCCATTTATTGAAATGTTATGAGGTGTTTTACTCTTATCTATCTGACAAATCTGCTGTTCGATGACTTTTTCAAGTTCCGAGTCATCTGTTGTCATATTATTAGAGGGTTGAGGGTCTTGGAGAGCTTGCTTGTTGCTATCTTCATTTGCCACATAAATCCCATCAATGTCAATAATCATGTCAGCATTTCCTTCAGATGTGGGTTTATCATTTGTTTTTGGTTTCCAAACTTTATTAAATTGACAGTTGATCTCAGCGTGACCAAAACTTGAGCAATTTGTACATATCGATGGTTTCCATTCATAGGCCACTTCTTGCCAAATCATTTTGTCATTTTCAGTTATAATAGGGATTTTACTAGGGAAATTGAAGGAGTTGTTAATTTCAATTAGCACTCTAGCATAAGAAATTTTGATGATACCTTCAATGTATTTATCCAATCTAATTGGGGATCCTAGCACCGATGCAATCCGACTAATCCCTTCTTCTGTCCAATAGTCTAGGGGAAGATTAGGAAGACGAATCCAAATTGGGATTGAGTGAAGAAGCTCTTTGTTGAGTTGCATTCCCAAAGACCACCTTTTCATCATCATCAATTTTTTGTTGTAGTAGTATGGTCCTCCTTCCAGAATTTTATCACAGTCTTGTTTTTTGTTGAATTTTATTACGTAAAATCCATTTTATTTCGAGTAAATCGAGAATTCATCTTCTGGTTTCCAGACTCTAAAAATATAGTCTTTGAAATATGGATAATATGGTTTAGGACCAACAACGTATACTACTATTGCATTGTCCCATTGTTTTTTCGCTTTTACCACCACCTCATCCGACATTTTAGCACAATGAACGGAATTGACTTCGCGTGGTTGGTAGAACTTTAGTGGAATAGAAGTAGGTATGTTATTGCCTTTAACCACTTCACTCCACGCTCGACTAGCTGTGGTAGAGAAATTCCATCTATTAGGAGCAGATTTGGTACGGTTTTGAGAAGTGTGTTTGTCGGTATAAATAGGGGAATTTGGATAGCAATTATTTTGTTGATCAGGGTTGATTACTTTTTGTTGGGGGGTGCCGCTATTCTTCGATCCAGGTTTTGCTTGAAGTGAATTAGAATTAACACGTTTCCATTTTCGAGATACCACTGTAGTAAATCCTTCATCATCAGTTTGAGATGGATCTGTTGGAGAAAGAGGAGGAAAGCCAGGCGGAGGAGCCGTGACAGGGGGCGGTGGATCAGGAGGGCGGCTGGACTGAGGATCATTCGAGGCGGGAGGGGACATCAGCGGCGGAGAAGGGAAAATGAGACAGCGGAATCGGCGGCTAGGGTTTCTGCTAGGGTTTGAGATAATTTTTTATAAAAGTTATTATATAGAAATTTGTAATGACCATCCAAATGCCTTTGGGGATAGAAAGAAACATATTGTCAATCTTCCATATGAAGAGAATTTTGACGAAAGAAAAATCTCTACTAAAGCAAGGCCATGTCAAATGAATTTTGAATAACTAGAATTGTGTAAAAAAGTAATTGAATTATTATTACAAAAAGGTTTAATAAAACCATCCCAATCACCCTGGTCATGTACTGCATTTTATGTAAATAAACATAGTGAACAAGAAAGAGGGGTACCCAGATTAGTAATAAATTACAAACCTCTTAATAAGGTTTTGAAATGGATTAGGCATCCAATTCCTAATAAAAAGGATTTATTAGATAGGCTATATGATTCTGTCATATTTCCTAAGTTTGATTTAAAATCTGGCTATTGGCAGATCCAAATTTCAAAATCTGACCAATACAAAACTACTTTTATTGTCCTGATTGGACATTATGAATGGACAGTAATGCCTTTTAGTTTGAAAAATGGACCCTCAGAATTTCGGAAAATAATGAATGACATTTTTATTTCTTATAGTGAATTTATTATAGTTTATATTGATGACATTTTAGTATTTTCAAAAGATATTGAAACACTTTTTAAACACTTAGATATTTTTAGAAAAATCATTATTCCGAATGGCTTAGTAATATCAAAAAAAATAATGTCTTTGTTTCAGACAAATGTGAGATTTTTAGGCCATAATATCGAAAAGGGAAAAATAATTACTATAAATAGAAGTATAGAATTTGCTTCAAAATTTCCTAATATAATAACTGATAAAACACAATTACAAAGGTTTTTGGGTAGCTTAAATTATATATCCTCTTATTATATTAATTTAGCCACAGATGCTGCTATCTTATATGATAGATTAAAAAAGAATCCTGGTCAATGGACAGAACAACATACTAAAGCTGTTAAAATTATAAAGAAAAGGTAAAATTTTTGCCTTATTTAATGCTTTCAAATCCAAATTGGGAAAAGATAATAGAGACAGATGCATCAGATCTAGGATTTGGTGGAATTTTAAGAAAAAACATGTCCAAAAACAAAACAAGAATATCGTGTCAGGTTTCACTCAGGCAAATGGACTAATAGTCAAAAGAACTATGCAACCAAAGCCAAGGAAATTCTTGCTATAGTCAAATGTGTTTTAAAATTTCAAGATGATTTATATAATCAAAAATTTATTATAAAAACAGACTGTAAATCAGCTAAATATACGTTTAATAAAAAATTTAAACATGATGTATCAAAACAGATGTTTGCCAGATGGCAAGCTCATCTAGCACCTTTTGATTTTGAAATCCTTTATAAAAAAGGTGAAGAAAATAGTCTTCCTGATTTTTTAGCTCATGATTTTTTGCAGGATAATGATCCCTAGAGGAAGGGGTAATTCCTTTTACAGAGGAAAGGGTAGAGGAAATATCCTCCTGGCCCAACATGACAATAAAAAACTATTTGCTGAAAATTTAACAGCCACTTCAGGGAATAATAATTCCAATGATCCTTTGTTCAAGGAATTTTTATAATTTAAAAGAGACAAGGGACTAATAGCCAATCTGGTTCGTCATCATATACTAGCATAACTGGTAATGAAGACGTTGAGGAAAATATAACTACTTATGCTGAAAACCCACATAGAGAAATCATACTGCTCTTAGAATTTGATGATGTAAAAAGGGAGAATGATCCCTGGAACCTACTACAAAGGTACCTCGATACTTTATCATTTACTATCACGGCATATAAGAGAAGGGCATATTACGATGCAATAATAAAAGCCTCTTAAACTTGTCAAATAACCCATTTCAATGCAGGTGACCCGAATGTTTATAGTTTCAGTAAAATAATTGTTAAAAGGCAAATAACGCCTGAAGAATGGGGGTTATCTACCCTTAAAGAAAAAGAAATGTTTTTACCTGATAAGAAAATTTCTATTAGGTATAACTACTGGGATTATGTAGAAGCACTACATAAATTACTTCTCTATGAAAATAATAAAATAAAACATTCATGGTTTATAACAATTTGCGGGGAAGTTTATAAACGACCAATACCAAATTGGTTTATGGACCGGCAGAGAAAATATGGACCACCAATTGATATTCTCCCAGGAAAATTAAAAGACTTATATTCAGAATGGGTAGATGTTTCACCAAGATTAAGTAATCTTAAACAATATCTAATGATATCAGAAGCAGGCCCACAATATTTCTTCATTGAGTTTTCCATTCCTTGGATTTGGAAATGGAAACCAGAAATTGGATATACCAACAAAGAAATTCCTTGTTTACACGGATGTTTCTTTACAAAATTCTAGGATAAATGAACCAGAATTGAGAATAGTACAGGTCGGATATTTGGCCAAGAAATGATATCAAAAATAGAGAAAAATATAGAATTTTATCGGGAACAGGAATCCATAATTCAGCATAAGGAAGCTCCTCGCCCGTTCCAACATATTATCAGAAAATTGAAAATGCAAAAAGGTACAGTCACTAAAGAAGATATTCTTTATGCCTATATTGCAGAAATAAAGAAATATTTAATAAAAAACATTGGTAAGGAAGATGCAAATTCAGATACATCAATGGCTTCATCAAAATCTAAAGAAATAGCCGAGGAAGATAATTTCTCAAATCTAAATGATGAAGATTTTGCGGAAACATTCAGCAAATTGGAAAAGGAGGACCACAATATGGGAAAAGACAAAGGCAAAATGACTTTGGTTAATAATGATCTGGTAAAATTATAATTGATTAAGACAATCTTTTATAAAGTAGGATAGGTGACTAAATACTTTTATAAAAAGTAACACAGGTGGCTAGCTAATTACATAATGAAAGACAAATAAGCTAATCTAAAGATTCCTTTTTGGATTCAAAAATTTTGAAGTCCAAAGAAAAATGGATTTGAATTCCATTTCAATTCCAACCTCAACTATATAAAGAGAGGTGCTTCTTGTGAAGAAGGCGGACTTCATTCTTCCATTCACTGCTCTACTTAAAAAGTTTCCGCAATTATAAGTGTGTTATATTAAAGTGTGTAAAATACGAAGAACTTGTTATTTCCACTTGTGCTCTCTTTTGTAAGTTTTTATTTTCAAGTTTTAAATTTGTATTAATATATTGAATATAGCCTGAATGGCAGGATAATTTAGTTGTGTGTTGAATTACTTGTTTTAAACCGAGTTTTTCAAAAGTACCTAATTGATATCAGAGCCATGGCATGTACATATAGCTTCAGAGTAATTCAATACATACTTAATAAAATGAATATGATTAGGAAAAGAGATACTGTTAAAAACAGTATTAAACGAGAATATGAAATTCCTTAAAATTTCATTTTACTAAATAAATGGACAATTCCCAAAATTGAACCTAATGTAATATACCAATTAGGTACTTTCGAAAAACTCGGTTTAAAAAAAGTAGTTAAAACTACAGAAGAGTGAATTTCTCTAGATAATGACGAAATGATAATTAAACTATTAAGTGAAAAAGATTTACATCCTTATAGGCAAACACACAAATTTATTCACATAGGTTTAATACAAATTACATTTAAAACTTTAACTCTAAAAGGTCTGCTAGAAAGCTTTATAGCTGCTCTAAGAGATGGTAGAAATTTAGATTGGAAAAAATCATTAATGGGATTAATACAGCCAAGTCTGGCACATGGTCCAGTCTATTTTAATGTTTATCCAAATTTACAAATCTCTTTATCTAATATTAATATTTAAAAGATATTACTTTAAATGTTAAGACCCATGGATATAATTATATTCCAAGATCTGAAGTAATGTGTATTTGCTATAGAAGTGATTATAAACCCTTATATACTCTAAATCCCCAATATAAATTGGTTGATAAACCTTTAAATGAAACTATTTTAATAGAAACAAATTTTAGTCAGTCTAATATAACTACAAGAAGGTCAATAAACTAGGAGGAAATTCCTCTTCCAGAAAATTGGAAAATAGAAAGAGCCAGTCCTTCACAACCAATGACAAATAATAATATTACTAATATTATACAAACCCCTGAAGGGACTATTCAAATACAAATGGATTATAATCTTTCTAGACCTAGTTCTAGTAACACATATTTATCAAGAACAAAATCTTTTCACTCTCATATTTCACCTTTTGATTATACGGTTGAATCTCCATCAAGAATGTCCACATCTCAAATTAGAGAAACATAAAGAAACTCGTCTAATGATGGATCTTTAAAAGATAACACTGTAGAAAAATTGTATGTAAATAGCAATAATATTGTAAAAGGTATTTACAACACTCAAGAAGCGGATATAACCGAATCAAAAATGAATTTCTCTATTTAATGGACTATATGACTAAATTAGATTTTAGCCCTGGCTCTTAGGCCAGACAAAGAATTAAATTTGAATTTAATCTTCCAAAATGGGAACCATTAAGGAAATGGTTTTTTGAAAAAAATTCAAAACAAGAACATAAATATTTTCAAGAAGAATTCTATAAATTCACAACTGAAAGAATATAATGTTTCTCTTTATTCCTTGGTTTACAACAAATTATATTGAACAATATATTTCTGTAATAGAAAGAGATTACAAAACTGTCAAATGAAAATCTACTAAAGGTAGTATATCTTCCTCAACAATCTTTTCAAATAGTAAAAAATGGTAAGTACTTAAGTTTTAATTCATTTTCTAAAATATTAGAAATGATACATTACAAATTATTGTAAGACAAATAAACCAAATATTTGAACAACAAAATTATGCAAATCTTTATTTAGTTGTTATTGGTGAACAAATTACTTCATTACATAACAAAATAGAAAAAATATTTTCTGCTATTAATAATATAACTGTTTCAATTACAACTGAAAAGGTAAGCGAAGTAATTGCAACTTCAAGTCTTCAACCTCCCCATGAAATTCAAGGTTTTAAGTTAAAAACAGAATCATAATTAGAAAATGTTTTTAAATTAAAATCCAAATTCGGCTTAGAGAGATTCCTAAAATAAAGAATGGAAAATCTCAGATTAAATACTCTTGAAAAAGAATCTTCTCAACAAAATAATAGCTACCACACAGTCCAAGATGAGATAAATAAACTTGAAAAATATGCATATAAGCCTTTTCAAAAATTATTTTACTATAGAAGACCTCCTATGGATACTTTACGTGAAGAACCAGATTTTATTAGTAATAATAGTTACAATGGGAAAAGTATATATGAATGGAATATTGACACATTCAGTGAAAAAAAAAATTTAATGTAGCTCATCGTATGCTAATTTATAGTACGGTTTGCAAAAATAATGGTAATAATGATGTTAATTTTGCAAGAATGATAGTCGCTGGTTTTACTGGCCAGCTTAAAGGATGGTGGGATAATTATCATCCTACATCTCATAAAAATGAAATTTACAACACAGTAAAACAAGAAGATGGACAAATGGTCCAAAATGTTGTATATACTTTAATAGTTACTATTCTAGAACATTTTACTGGAAGAGTATAAGATAATAATTAAAGTGTTCGTACACTTCTACAAAATTTAAGGTGTAAAACATTAACCGATTTCAGATGGTACAAAGATACGTTTTTAAATAGAGTAATGGAATTACCAGAGAGTAATAGCTCTCATTAGAAATCAAAATTTATTAATGGACTCCCCTCCTTATTTGCAGAAAGGGTAAGAAAGTCTATAAGAAAGGATAAAATAAATATTCCATACGAAAGTTATACTCATGGTGAGCTTATTGGAACATGCATCAAAGAACGCTTATCATTGTGTAATGAAATAAAATTAAATCAACAAATAAAACGCCAAAATTTAACTGAAAGGAATCAATTAGGACAATTTCGTAGTCAATTTGGAATGGATGTTCCAAACATTAAAAAACCTCACATAAAAGATAATAAATTTAAGGAATCTTTTCGAAAAAAGAAGAAATTTTATTCTCATAAAAAGTTAGAGCAAAAAGCTCAAAGAAAAGAGGAAATATTAAATAAAAAGAAAAATAAAATTATCCACTGCTATAAATGTGGAAAAGTTGGACATTATACTAATTGATGCAAACTAAAAAAATTAATAATTTACAGGCTGATAATGAATTAAAAGAAACATTATCAAAACTTCTGTTAAACTCGAGCTCTAAAAATAATTCAGAAATAGAATCTGAAAACGATTCAGACTATTTGTTTACTTCTGAAAAACTTAAAGTTCTTGATGAGGAATCATCAGAATCTGATGAATGCTGTGAACCTTGTGGACAGGGAAATCCCCTGTCTAAACCCAATAATAGGAAGTGAAGATGAAAAGGATGAATTTTATAAAATCCTCTCACAATTTCAAGATTTAATATAAATGTATTAACTAATAATAATATTACAGAATTTTTAAAATTAGTTAAAGACCCAGAATTAAGATCAAAAATGATAGATCAAATGAAAGATATTCCAGAAACAAGCAAAAATAATGAATCATTAACAGATACATTTCAAAATATTGGAAATTCTAAAAATACATATTCTATGAATGAAGTTCATAAACTTTTAAAAGAGCGATAAAGAAATGAATATCCTACTACTGTAGAAGACCTTAATAATTAGATCCAAAACCTTAAAAAGGAAATCCAAATCATCAAAAATGAAAATAGAAATCTTAATTATAGATTCTGTTTTCTAGAACAGTCAAAACAAATTATCCCTATTGAAAACAATCAAATCAATTGTTCTCAAGTAAAACTTCCAGAACAAGAAGGATTTCTTTCAAAATTGGATATTGTAATATCTCAAAAATGGTTTATCAAAATAACACTTTTGATTGATAACCATTTTAAAAAGGAATTAACTGCGCTTATAGATAATGGTGTAGACATGAATGTAATTCAAGAAGGAATAATTCCAACTAGGTATTTTCATAAAACTACTAATTCAGTAAGTCATGCAGGTGGAGGAAAACTTGATATTAAATTTAAATTACCACATGCTTATATATGCAAAAATAAGACTTGTATTCCTACAAGCTTTTTAATGGTAAAAAATATTACTAATCAAGTCATACTTGGAACACCATTTATAGATAAAGTTTATCCTATAACATATATTGATAAAAATGGAATAACAGGTATTTATGAGAATAAGCCTATTACTTTTGAATTTATAACTGAACCCTTTACAAAGGTCTTACATGAAATAAAAGATCTTTTGACATAAAAAACCTATGATTTAAATTATCTAAAACAAGAGTTATTTCTCTTAATATAGAAGAAAAATTCCAAAATCCAAAATTACAAGAAAAAATTAAAATGATTTATTACAAATTTTCTATAGAAATTTGTACTGACCATCCAAATGCCTTTTGGGATAGAAAGAAACATATTTTTAATCTTCCATATGAAGAGAATTTTGATGAAAGAAAAGTCCCTACTAAAGCAAGACCATGTCAAATGAATTCTGAATATCTAGAATTGTGTAAAAAAGAAATTGAATCATTGTTACAAAAAGGTTTAATAAAACCATCCCAATCACCCTGGTCATGTACTGCATTTTATGTAAATAAACATAGTGAACAAGAAAGAAGGGTACCTAGATTAGTAATAAATTACAAACCTCTTAATAAGGTTTTGAAATGGATTAGGCATCCAACTACTAATAAAAAGGATTTATTAGATAGGCTATATGATTCTATCATATTTTCTAAGTTTGATTTAAAATCTGGCTATTGGCAGTTCCAAATTTCAAAATCTGACCAATACAAAACTGCTTTTAATTGTCCCGATTAGACATTATGAATTGACAGTAATGCCTTTTGGTTTGAAAAATGCACCCTCATAATTTTAGAAAATAACGAATGACATTTTTATTCCATATAGTGAATTTATGATAGTTTATATTGACGACATTCTAATATTTTCAAAAGATATTGAAACACATTTTAAACACTTAGATATTTTTAGAAAAATCATCATTCAGAATGGCTTAGTAATATCAAAAGCAAAAATGTCTTTGTTTCAGACAAATCTGAGATTTTTAGGCCATAATATCGAAAAGGGATAAATAATTCCTGTAAATAGAAGTATAGAATTTGCTTCTAAATTTCCTAATATAATAACTGATTAAACACAGATACAAAGGTTTTTGGGTAGCTTGCATTATATATCCTCTTATTATATTAATTTAGCCACAGATGCTGCTATCTTATATGATAGATTAAAAAAGAATCCAGGTCAATGGACAGAACAACATACTAAAGTTGTTAAAATGATAAAGAAAAGATAAAAAATTTGCCTTGTTTAATGCTTTCAAATCCAAATTGGGAAAAGATAATAGAGACAGATGCATCAGATCTAGGATTTGGTGGAATTTTAAAACAAACATGTCCAAAAACAAAACAAGAATATCTTGTCAGGTTTCACTCGGGTAAATGGACTAATAGTCAAAAGAACTATGCAACCACAGCCAAGGAAATTCTTGCTATAGTTAAATGTGTTTTAAAATTTCAAGATGATTTATATAATCAAAAATTTATTATAAAAACTGACTGTAAATCAGATAAATATATGTTTAATAAAGATTTTAAACATGATGTATAAAAACAGATGTTTGCCAGATGGCAAGCTCATCTGGCACCTTTTGATTTTGAAATTCTTTATAAAAAAAGTGAAGAAAATAGTCTTCCTGATTTTTTAACTCATGAATTTTTGCAGGATAATGATCTCCAGAGGAAGGGGTAATTCTTCTTACAGAGGAAAGGGTAGAGGAAATGTCCTCCAAGCCCAACATGGAAATAAAAAACTATTTGCTGAAAATTTAACAGCCACTTCAGGGAATAATAATTCCAATGATCCTTTGTTCAAGGAATTTTTAGAATTTAAAAAGAGACATGGGGCTAATAGCCAATCTGGTTCATCATCATATGCCAGCATAACTGGTAATGAAGAAGTTGAGGAAAATATATCTACTTATGCTGAAAACCCACATAGAGAAATCATACTGCTCTTAGAATTTGATGATGTAAGAAGGGAGAATGATCCCTGGAACATACTATAAAGGTACCTTGATACTTCACCATTTACTGTCATGGCATATAAGCAAAGGGCATATTACGAGGCAATAATAAAAGCCTCTGAAACTTGTGAAATAACCCATTTCAATGCAGGTGACCCGAATGTTTATAGTTTCAGTAAAATAATTGTTAAAAGGCTAATAATGCCTGAAGAATGAGGGTTATCTTCCCTTAAAGAAAAAGAAATGTTTTTACCTCATAAGAAAATTTCTATTAGGTATAACTACTGGGATTATGTAGAAGCACTACATAAAGTACTTCTCTATGAAAATAATAAAAGAAAACATTCATGGTTTATAAAAGTTTGCGGGGAAGTTTATAAACGACCAATACCAAATTGGTTTATGGAGAGGTGGACAAACTATGGACCACCACTTGATATTCTCCCAGGAAAATTAAAAGAATTATATTCAAAATGGGTAGATGTTTCTCTAAGATTAAGTAATCTTGAACAATATCTAATGATATCAGGAGCAGGACCACAATATTTCTTCATTAAGTTTTCCATTCCTTGGATTTGGAAATGGAAACCGAAAATTGGATATACCAACAAAGAAATTCTTTATTTACATAGATGTTTCTTTACAAAATTCTGGGATAAATCAACCAGAATTGACAATAGTATAGGTCATATATTTGGCCAAGAAATGATATCAAAAATAGAGAAAAGGATAGAATTTTATCGGGAACAGGAATCCATAATTCAGAATAAGGAAGCTCTAAGCCCGTTCCAACATATTATCAGAAAATTGAAAATGCAGATAGGTAAAGTCACTAAAGAAGATATTCTATATGCCTATATTGCAGAAATAAAGAAAGATATAATAAAAAACATTGGTAAGGAAATGGAAAATATAGATACATCAATGGCTTCATCAAAAGCTAAAGACATAGCCGAGGAAGATCAATTCTCAGATCTAAATGATGAAGATTTTGCGGAAATATTCAGAAAATTGGAAAAGGAGGCCCACAATATGGGAAAAGACAAAGGAAAAATGACTCTGGATTAATGATGATCTTGTAAAATGATAATTGATTAAGTCAATCTTTTATATAGTAGGATAGGTGACTAAATGCTTTTATAAAAAGCAACACAGGTGGCTAGCTAATTCAATAATAAAAGACAGATAAGCTACTCTAAAAATTCCTTTTCGGATTCAAAAATTTTGAAGTCCGAAGAAAAATGGATTTGAATTCCATTTCAGTTCCAACCTCAACAATATAAAGAGAGGTGCTTCTTGTGAAGAAGGCGGACTTCATTCTTCCATTCTCCGCTCTACTTAAAAACTTTCTGCAATTATAAGTGTGCAATATTAAAGTGTGTAAACTAAGGAAGAACTTGCTACTTCCACTTGTGCTATCTTTTGTAAGTTTTTATTTTCAAGTTTTAAATTTGTATTAATATATTGAATATAGCCTGAATGGCAGGCTAATTTAGTTGTGTGTTGAATTACTTGTTTTAAACCGAGTTTTTCAAAAGTACCTAATTGATATCAGAGCCATGTTATGTACATATAGCTTCGGAGTAATTCAACACATACTCAATAAAATGAATATGATTAGGAAAATAGATACTGTTAAAAACAGTATTAAACGAGAATACGAAATTCCTCAAAATTTCATTTTACTAAATAAATGGACAATTCCCAAAATTGAACCTAATGTAATATACCAATTAGGTACTTTCGAAAAACTCGATTTAAAAGGAGTAGTTAAAACCACAAAAGAGTGAATTTCTCTAGATAATGACGAAATGATAATTAAACTATTAAGTGAAAGATTTACAGCCTTATAGGCAAACACACAAATTTATTCACATAGGTTTAATACAAATTACATTTAAACCTTTAACTCTAGAAGGACTGCGAGAAAGTTTTATAGCTGCTCTAAGAGATGGTAGTGATTTAGATTGGAAAAAATCATTAATGGGATTAATACAGTCAAGTCTGGCACATGGTCCAATCTATTTTAATGTTTATCCAAATTTACAACTCTCTTTATCTGATATTAATATTTAGAAGCTATTACTTTAAATGTTAAGACCCATGGATATAATTATATTCCAAGATCTGAAGTAATGTGTATTAGCTATAGAATTGATTATAAACCCTTATATACTCTAAATCCCCAATGTAAATTGGTTGATAAACCTTTAAATGAAACTATTTTAATAGAAACAAATTTTAGTCAGTCTAATATAACTACAAGAAGGTCAATAAACTGGGAGGAAATTCCTCTTCCAGAAAATTGGAAAATAGAAAGAGCCATTCCTTCACAACCAATGACAAATAATAATATTACTAATATTATACAAACCGCTGAAGGAACTATTCAAATACAAATGGATTATAATCTTTCTAGACCTAGTTCTAGTAACACATATTTATCAAGAACAAAATCTTTTCACTCTCATATTTCACCTTTTGATTATACTATTGAATCTCCATCAAGAATGTCCACATCTCAAATTAGAGAAACTGAAAGAATATCGTCTAATGATGGATCTTTAAAAGATAACACTGTAGAAAAATTGTATGTAAATAGAAATAATATTGTAAAAAGTATTTACAACACTCAAGAAGCGGATATAACCGAATCAGAAATGAATTTATCTATTTAATGGGCTATATGACTAAATTAGATTTTAGCACTGGCTCTCAGGCCAGCCAAAGAATTAAATTTGAATTTAATCTTCCAAAATGGGAACCATTTAGGAAATGGTTTTTTGAAAAGTTTTCAAAACAAGAACAGAAATATTTTCAAGAAGAATTCTATAAATTCACAACTGAAAGAAATATAATGTTTCTCTTTATTCCTTGGTTTACAACAAATTATACTGAACAATATATTTCTGTAATAGAAAGAGATTATAAACTATCAAATGTAAATCTACTAAAGGCAATATATCCTCCTCAACAATCTTTTCAAATAGTAAAAATGGTAAATACTTAGGGTCTGTTTGGTTTCGTTTTGTGTTTTTTATTTTGTATTTTCAATATGTACTACAAAATATAAGAAAATATGGAATTTTTTTTACAATTCTTAGCCTTTGCGATGAAGGACGGACAATGGAGGAGATGAATTGTTTTCTGCTCTTTTGTTTTGTTCTAAAACACGAAAAATCAAAAAAACTTGTTTTCTATTTGCTGTGTTAATTTAATTTTTCAAAATTGTTTGTTTTCCAACAATACATATGAAGTGTGCATTTTGTTTAGACGAAAACACAAAACTAAAAACGGCAAACCAAACGGGGCCTTAAGTTTTAATGCATTTTCTAAAATATTAGAAAATGATACATTACAAATTATTGTAAGACAAATAAACCAAATATTTGAACAACAAAATTATGAAAATCTTTATTTAGCTGTTATTGGTGAACAAATTACTTCATTACATAACAAAATAGAAAAAAATATTTTCTGCTATTAATAATATAAAACCCACTGTTTCAATTACAACTGAAAAAGTAAGCGATATAAGAATAGAACAGACAAATCAATATTTGATGATAAATCAATTACAACATAGGGTTTATATAAATACTTAGAATAAGGTAATAAGTAATAAATATATAACTTCCAAAATTAATTAAATAATTAACTACATTCAAACATTAAATATTCTATGCAATAATAATAAATTTATTAACCTTTTATAAGATTAAACAATTATTAAATATTACATATAAAAAGTATTTCACATAATCTCATCCAATAAGTAAGGAAAGAGTTGTCGAAGTATTAACATAAAAATAGATAGTTCAAATAAATATGTATATATAACAACAAATAAATATACAATGATGATTCATCATAACATATAACTATAACAAGTTTGTACAAGTTCAATGGGTAATTTATAGATAAAAATTTACTAATCTATCAAACTTCATATTTAATTACTATATTAAATTCAGATATCATGACAACAAATGAACTAGCAACAATGGCATCTATATATAACTCACAATGACAAACCAAAGCGGTTGCTCGGGATAGCATTAAATAAAGGGAACATTTGGCATACATCCTTAATAGGTTTGAAAATACACAAAACAACCCTCCGTTTTAATTATAAGTTTCCCATCCTTATTTTTAAACGCGACAAAAAGATTTCCCTAAATACCCTTACATCTTCTCCGAACAAAACCTAGAACCCTTCGAATTCTTTCCATCGATTAACATCCTAAAAAACTCTAATCGCTTGAATTATAAATCGAAATTAGTTGCTACGTACTTCAAAAATCGATGTCCGAATCGAGTCCAGAACTGAAGAAAGTTGAGATTCAGAAGATGAAAACAACACAAATCAGAAAATCGAAGGTTATCCATTAAGAAATTTCATCATTTCGATTTTTATTCTATTTTAATAACTAAATTTGATAAAATTTGTAGATATTTGTTAGAAAAACTCAAAAACATTCACATACATACAATATTATGCCTAATTTAATGCATCAAAATAGTTACATGAAAATTTAAACATATTTTCCCAAATTAATATACAATATTCTAAATTAATATAGAATTCTCTGCAAATTGTTTACAGTAGTAGAAGTTATATATAACCGCACCCTTCTATGCAATTATATGCAATAATTGCAGCCATATATGCGACTATATTTAGTATTTGCAAACAAATCTGCAATTATTGTAAACCAGCATTAACACTGTAAAAATATTGTTGACATTTACAGTGAAGAATCTAATTATACAAATAAAAATGCAAAAAAATTTCAGCAAATATTTTCTCATCTATATGCAGATATGTTGATTATTTCTAGTTATATGCAATTTTATTGAAAAGTTGCAGACATATATGCAATTATTATGAATTGTTGCATACATCTTTGCAATTACTATTAAAAATTGCATTTTTAAATGCAATTCACTTATGACGTTATGAATTGCATCATTTTTAAATGCATGTTTGATATGCATCTTAAAATTACAGCTATTATATGCAAATTTTAACTGCATATGAAATATGCATTTAAAACATACAATTAAATGATGCAAATTTTAAGTGCATTTCACTTACGCAGTTAAAAAATCCTAAGATTTTTATTTTACTTACAAACATATATGCAATTATTATGAACAGTTACATACATGTTTGCAATTATTTATGAACAACTGCATTTTTAACTGCATTTCACTTATGTAGTTATAAATTGCTCTATTTTTAACTGCATATCTGTTATGTAGTGAAAAATAGTATATGTTAAATGCAATTTTTAACTGCATATAACATATGCAGTTAAAACATACACTTGAATCATGCAAATTTTGAAGTGCATTTCATTTATGCAGTTAAAAATTCATAAGATTCTTATTATACTTGCATACATATCTAATATAAAGTTATGAATTATATTATTTTTATCTGCATATATCGTATACAGATAAAAATTGCAGCTGTTAAATGTGTTTTTTAACTGCATACTTGATATGCAGTTAATAAATACAGCTGTTAAATGCAAATTTTAACTGCATTTTACATATGCAGTTAAAAACTAAAAGGATCCTTAACAAATCAAAATACAACATATACAATCACACTACAACGAATATGATCATACTTCTTATTATCAACACACGTAAAACTCTAAGATAATTCTCGATAATTGATGAAAATACACATTTATTTAGATATTTAAAGATTTTGATAAATACAGCTATGAACGCAATTACTTGCAATAATTGCAGCACGGTTATTTTACTTAACTGCATACAACTCTGCATTTACATACAACATTAAAATAAAATTTCTTTGAACAAAAAACATCATATTATTCGAATTACTTAATATAACTTATACTTGCTATACATGATTATACAAAAAACATTGCTAAATTATCAAAAAATTGCAAAAAAAAATAATACTTAAATCAAGCGTTTACTTAAATAAAAGCAGACGGTAACATAGACCTCAGCATAGCCATAAGTTAATTCTGTGAACAGTGTATGTAAGTTGCCAAAAATGAAACACAAAACCATATTGGACACATGAAGTACTTACAACACATCATCAACTTGTACTGCGAACAACACTTGAAGATAGAGACAAATATAATTCATGAAGGCAATCCACGTGTCTCAAAGCAAGCTTCACACGAGAATTTTAATATGAAGGGTTAAATATAACATGAAAGCTTTGTTATATTTATTGCATGCGAATTATATGCATACAGGTATGTGATTTAAACTAAGGAACCAGCAGCGGCAACAAATGACTTAAGTTCAATTTAAAACGCATATATATATATATATATATATACATACATATATATACACACACACACACACACATTTTGGCATGGGGAAGGCGTAAGAAAATTACGGCGTAGGAGGCGTAGGAAACAACCCAACGGATGGCGTAGGTAAAGCGTAGGTATTTTATTAGCTACGCAAGTTTTACCCACGCCAAAATTGACGTAGGTGTTACGTAGTTAATGCATTTACCTACGCCCCGCCTACGCCAATTTGGTGTAGGTAAATCACAGTTTTCTTGTAGTGACACTCACATGTACACATGCAACATGCACAAAGAGCTAGAACATAGAAAATAACACACTAATGCAAAGGTTCAATTTCAAGATATAGCTGCCACTAGAATGCATAGAAACAGGGCCGGTCCTACGCCATTTTTGGCCATGGACAAAACTTAAATTTGGGTCCTTTCATGTGATTGCAACTAATACCTTCAAATGATAATAATCATATAAATAATACCCAAAGTGATATTTTTTTCAAAAGCTAATTAATTTTTCATTACATCCCAAAAAGTATCAAACTTACAACTTCTTAATCATTAGAAATACAAACGGTAAATCCAACAATAACATCATTTGAAAATTTCTCTTAATTCATTTTTTGAAGCAAAATCATTGATTATATCGTCTTCTTCAATATTTTCCAGCATATCTTTTTCGATGCATAGAATTGCTAGCCCATTCAACCTATCTTGAGACATAGAAGTTCGCAAATATGATTTTAACAATTTCAATTTAGAAATGCTTCTTTCAGCAGTTGTCACGGTCACGGGGATAGTCAATAATATTCTATAAGCAATCATCACATTCGGAAACATGTCTATTTCTCTCACAAACTCAATCATTCTTGTCGAAGTCCATGACTTGTTCATTTCATATGATTCCTTTGGCAACATAACTTGTAATACCTGTAATTCAGAACATAAATTTTTTCCATTCACATCAGAAGTATCATCTTTTTTTAAAGCATTTTCTAGATTCACACAAGCAATTAGTAATTCTTGATCATCCAAATTAACTAATTTTTGAGCATCAAATAAGAAACCAAATATAGACTCAAAGAGTTTCATTTGTTCAAATCTGGTCCTTAATTGGGAGAGTGCAATATCAACTATGTGGATAAAATAGTCAATCCTAAATGATTCTTGTGCAGATAATTGTTCTCTATCATTATCAAATGGTTCATCAAAATGTTTTTTTCTTCGAAATCGTCGTTTTGTATGAAACGTCGACTCAATCTCCATATCTATTGCTATTTGTTTTGCTTCTTCAATTGCTAGATTAAATCCATTTTCTCTATATTTTTCGAAAAAAGAAACAAGACCTTCCAATTGTTTAACTGCAATATCAAGACGCATATCGTTCGATTGTAACTTTTTACTTACTACATTTATTTTATTTAGAACATCATGCCAAATTACCAAAGATAATATGAATTCAAAACTTGAAAGCTCACATGTAGCTAAAGTTTCAGCATCTCTACTAAGCTTTGCATCTTCTGTAATTTCTGCTAATTTGAATAAAGCTTCTCTAATTTCAGAAAGTTGCGATTTTATTGCTTTAATACTTTCAATATGACTCTCTCATCGTGTGTTTGACAATGATTTTAAAGTTAAGCCCTTTATATGATCAAGTAAAACATGCCACCGTTTTGTTGAGTTAGAAAAAGCTAAATATATGCATTGACATGCTCCAAAAAATGATTTCGCTTTATGAGAACAATTTTCCATATTGCATAATATTAAATTAAGAGAGTGAGAACCACATGGCATGTAAAATGCTCTTGGATTTATCTCAAGCAATCTTGTTTGTACTCCTTGATGTCGTCCACTCATATTAGATCCATTATCGTATCCTTTCCCCCTCACATCATCAATGTTAAGTCCAAGATTTTTTAATGCAATTTGTAATTCATTGAAAAGAGCTAGTCCAGTTGTACCCACAAGATTTATAAACTCCAAAAAAAATTCTTCTATTTTTATTGGAGAACATGACACATCAACACATCTTATTATCAAAGTCATTTGTTCTTTGTGACTTGAATCAGGAGTACAATCAAGAATAACAGAAAAATATTTTGCCTCTTTAATTTTGTTAATTATAGCATTTCTAACTTTGGATGCTAGAATGGCAATCAACTCATTTTGGATTTTATGGCTAAGATAGTGATAATGGATTTCTTTATTTCTAATAAGTTGAAAATGATGTTGCATTACTGGATCAAATTCTAAAATCATTTGGATAAGACCCAAAAAATTACCTTTAGCATCGTCATCAATTGTTTCATTTGTTCCACGAAAAGCCAAATTATTTATTGCAAGACAGTTTACAACAGCAATAATTCGAACCATTACATTTTTCCAATGTAGTGTGTTGTTCCTAATTTGCATTTGCAATTCTTTGTCTATAGTTTGATTTTTCTTCAATCCAAGTCTTAGCATTTTCAATGATTTCAAGTTCTGAAGGTTCTCCATGCTATTTTCATGTTGTTCAAGTGTTTTGCTAAGATGTTTCCAATCTTTAATTCCTTCACTTGCTAATTGAATTTTTGATGGTTTTGTTCTGAATAATTTACAGCAAAAGCAAAAAACTTTATCTAAATCTTTTGAATACACCAACCATTCTCTATCACGGGTTTCTCCGTTTGGTAGATTTTGAATATAATAATTTGGAGAAAATCTTCGAGAGCATTCATCTTTTGGAAAATTAATATTAGTTTCCCGTTTAGGTCCATTTTCAATAAGTAAATTTCTAAGTTTTCCTTGAAGATTATCCCATATTCTAGGATCATAAATGTTTAAATCCAAATCATTTTTCAAATGCTTAGAATTATTGACGATATGCTCATTTTCTTGAAAATTGTTAATATCATTGTCATCTAATTTTTCAACATTGTTTTCATTTTTTTCATTTACTTCTTGATTTTCATTGCTCTCATCCTCTTTCAACTCTTCAATATCATTTTGCATCTCAAATGGATTTAATAATTCATCAACATTTTCATTTTCCACAATATCAATTTGTTGTTTGGATTCAACTGATGAATTAGATTGTTTGTTAAAATATTTATTTAACGAACCTTGTAAACTTTGAGTCATAAGTTCTTGTCTTTGTCGTTTTTTTCTTTTTTGAGATCTAGATAATTGTTTCATGATTGTTCTAAACTAAGCTTTAACAATAGTAAAAAATAATAATGAGAACAAAAATCAAAACAATACAACCTGATTCATGCGCTGCAGTCCATTCACCAAACAATCATATCTCGATTCTCATCTTTCTTCTATCCAAATTCCAGCTAACGGGTAACCTAAAAAACTGAAGCACAAAAAAAATAACTAGTTTAATTCAATTTCCAGAATTGAATTTTGTACATATTTTTTTAATTCCAGAATTGAATTCTACACAAAAAAAGTAACTAGTTTAATTCACCAAACAATCATATCTCGATTCTCAGCTTTCTTCTATCCAAATTCCAGAATTGAATTCTGTACATATTTTTTTAAGTTAGTAAAACTGACTAAAAATATGTCATGTCAGTGCACTAGTTTAATTAAATTTTGAAAGCTCGCATGTATTTAGAAATATTGAAAAAAAATTTGAATTCTGAAATTAGATTTAGAAGTATACCTTGCTGTTGAAATCTGAAATCCTAAAGCAAACGAAATTCGAATCGGATTTGAATCTAGAAGCAAACAAAAATTGGCAGATAAGATTAGAGTTAGAAACAGAAATAAAATCTGAATTAATAAAAGAAATTGAATTGAGGAAGAACGTTAGCTTCATTGAAAATTGAAAAGACCGCTTCGGCTTCTGATGTAAATGCGTTGGCTTCTGTTCTTCTGCTGGCTGCTGCCGTTCTGCGTGTGTTGAGATTTGAGAGGCTTAATTGGATTTAGGGTTACTCAGCAGTTCTAAGTATATAAAAAATATACTGGGCTTAGAAAATAAACGTGCCCCCTTGGAAATTGGGCCCTGGGCTGTCGCTCAGGCTGCCCAGTCCAAGGGCCGGCACTGCATAGAAACAAACATCACATTAATATATACAAGTGCAAACACATACATAGATCACACATATACACAATTGTATACACACACACTCAGCTGTCAATGCACACTCTTTTGCACCTTCCACTCACTGCCTAAACACGCATGTACACTCACACTTTTCTATCACATATATACACGATACTACGTACACATATATAGAAGGCAACTCACACACCTACAAAAATCACATACACTCAACCTACACATGAAACCGCACCTCCACACACACACTCACACAACACTCTGTACAATGCACACCGGTTCACAAGCACTAACACACACAAGAACACATAGACACACATGCACATGTATCCTCATAGCATACACACACAGAGCAATGTAGGCACACAGCCACACACACCTCCACAAAATCAAACTCACCTCTGTTTTACACACGCATATAAAAATATACTTAAATAGGCACACATGCTAAAAAAAACTCTCACCCTCACACCACTACCTAGCACCTGACACAACATGCACCCTTCACAAACAGAGACACCAGACATTACACATACAAGCTCATATGCACACATATTTACATCCCTAAAACATGTTCCATATGGTCGATGTTTCTAGCTATAAGAGTTGCATATGTTTAGACGATAAAAATATTACATATAACTGCTGTAAGGATGGACCAAAGGAATGAATAACACGCTGCAAAACAGAAACATGTATCATATTTTTACTTATGGGGCGTAGAGGAAGACCTAAAGGGCATAGATCGGAGCAGGAATTGTTGGAAGTAGTCAATGCAGGAAGCAAGGAGCTGAAGAGAGTCTGGTGTAGGAATAAGTCTTTTGTTGTTTCATTCAAATAAAGACCTGTTATTTCGGTCAAAGTTGTTCTGTTTCTCTGCAGTATTTTTTAGGAGTTTTTTCTGTTGATGTAAAGGCTATAAAAGCCAACCTATTTTCATTGAATAAAACAAGTTTTCAGCATCTAATACAAACGAGCATTTGTTTTTACAAATTGGTATCGGATCGAGGTTGATATTGAAAACTTAAAAAGGAAGCCGTAGCTTCAAAACTCAAAAAGGAAAGAGAAATGGGCGATGACAAAATGAAGTTACCACAGTTCGACGGTCACTGGGATCATTGGAGTGAAGTGATGGAGAACTTCTTCAGGGCTAAAGGATTGTGGAGTCTGATCGAAATCGGATATGAAGAACCGGCCACCACAATGGTCCTCACTGCTGAACAACAGCAACAACTGGATGATGCCAAAACCAATGACCACAAGCTGAAACACTACCTCTATCAGTCCATTGATAGAGTGACGTTTGAATAGATTTTAGATCGTAGGACATCTAAGATCATTTGGGAGTCTATGAAGAAAAAATTTGGTGGGAACGATCGAGTGAAGAAGTCCCTGTTGCAGAAGCTAAGAAGAGAGTTCGAACTTTTGGAGATGAAAGAGTCTGAGACCGTGGATGAGTACTTCAGGAGAGTACTAGCCATCACGAACCAGATGAGGACAAACGGAGAAACAATGGATGACTCCAAGGTGGTTCAAAAGATCTTGAGAACCCTCAACGAGAAGTTTATGTATGTGGTGGTGTCAATTGAGGAGTCTAAGGACATCGAGTTGGTCACACTTGACGAACTGCAGAGCTTATTGGTTGTACATGAGCAGAAGTTCAAAAAACAGGACAAGGGAGATGATCAAGTCCTGAAAGTAACCTATGGGAGAGGAGCTGGGACCAGAGGAAGAGGTGCTTATGGAAGAGGCAGGGGACGTGGTCGTGGACGAACGTTTCCAAACAAGAGCACGGTGGAATGTTATAATTGCCATCGTCTTGGACATTTCCAAAACGAATGTCCAAAATGGGAAGAAGAAGCAAACTACGCTGATGAAGAGGAAGAAATGCTGTTGATGGCGTATGTGGAAGAAGGCGAAGAAGACATTGAAACAAACATGGAGATGCTGATGATGACATATGAGCAAGAAAACATGAAGAAGAAAGCCTGGTTTCTCGACTCAGGCTGCTCAAACCACATGAGTGGAGATCGAGACCTGTTCCCTAAGATGAACACTGAGTTCAAACACTCGGTAAAGCTGGGAAACGACAAAAGATTGGAAGTCGTGGGCAAGGGCAATGTAAAGCTGGTCTTAAACGGTGCTGCATACACGATCAGTGAAGTGTACTACATTCCGGAGCTCAAAAACAATCTACTAAGCCTCGGACAGCTTCAGGAAAGAGATGTAACCATCATCATTCAGAAAGGAGCTTGCAAGATTTATCATGACAAGAAGGGGCTGATTGCAGAGAGTAAGATGAGCAGAAACATGATGTTCATGTTGTATGATCAAGCTGGCGATGGAGTAGGACCAAAACTGCAGAGATGCTTGCAACTTGTCGCAGAGGACGTGCCAAAGCTCTGGCATGAACGATACGGGCATCTCAGCTACACTGGAATGAAGACATTGCAAAGTAAGAAAATGGTGCATGGTCTCCCAAGCTTTGATACGCAAAACTTCACCTGCTCTGACTGTTTGGTGGGCAAGCAATCGAGAAATGCCATCTCCAAGAAGAGCACGTGGAGAGCAAAATAAGTTCTGGAGCTTATACACTCAGATATCTGTGGTCTGATGAGTCCTATCACCAGCAGTGGCAAGAGATATGTTCTATGCTTCATCGATGATTATAGTAGAAAGGCGTGGGCTTACTTCTTGAAAGAAAAGTCAGAAGCATTTGAACATTTCAAAACGTTTAAGAAGAAGGTTGAGACAGAGACAGGAAAGAAGATCAAATGCCTGAGAACTGATCGTGGAGGCGAATACACCTCGACTGAATTCTCTGAGTTTTGTAAGGAGGAGGGAATTCGCAGACAACTGACCACGGCATACACACCACAACAAAACGGCGTTGCAGAGAGGAAGAATCGCACTGTTATGAACATGGTCAGGTCCATGCTTTCAATGAGAAAGGTACCAAAGATGTTCTGGGCAGAGGCTGTAAACTGGACGTTCTACATACTGAACAGATGTCCCACTCATTCGGTGAAAGATGCAACCCCACAAGAAGCCTGGAGTGGAGTTAAGCCAAGTGTGGAGCATTTTAGAGTGTGGGGAAGCTTGGCGCATGTTCACATTTCGGATGAGAAAAGAGGAAAGCTTGATGATAAGAGAACTGCTTGCATACTACTTGGCTTCTCAGTAGAATCAAAGGGATATCGATTGTATAATCCGAGAACCAAGAAGATCATTGTAAGCAAGGATGTGATATTTGAAGAGACGAAAGGATGGAACTGGGAAGAAACTCGAGATCATCATGAGCCCGACCTAACCTGGAAAGAAGATGATCACACATGGGAGGAAAGTGATGAGAAAAATGGAGGAGAATATGAGAACGAAGAAGAACAACCTGCAGAGGTCACCGGAGAAGCTCAAACTGAGCAACCAGTAGGAGTCAGGGACGGTCGAGTGATGAGACCTCCTAGCTATCTCAGTGACTATGTCACCGGGAACGAAATCGATGATGATGAAGATGAAGTTAACATGGCGGAGGTTAATTCATCTGATCCTCACACATTCGAAGAAGCAGAAAAGAGCCTCAAGTGGAGAGAAGCCATGGATGAGGAGATAAACTGGATTGAAAGGAACCAAACTTGGGAGCTCTCAGAATTTCCAGAAGGAGCAAAGTGTATTGGTGTCAAGTGGATCTATAAGACGAAACTCAACGAGAATGGAGAAGTAATCAAATACAAAGCTCGCTTGGTGGCAAAGGGGTATTCTCAGGAACACGGGATTGATTACACTGAGGTATATGCTCCTGTAGCTCGAATGGATACTATTAGAACCATTATATCTATTGCAGCAAGGAAAGCTTGGGACATTTATCAATTAGATGTCAAATTGGCCTTTCTCCATGGTGTTCTTCAGGAGGATGTCTACATACAACAACCTAAGGGGTATGTGATCAGTGGTGATGAAGATAAAGTGTACAAGCTTCACAAGGCGTTGTATGGTTTAAAGCAGGCGCCAAGAGCTTGGTTCAGCCGGATTGAGGAATATTTTGTCAAGGAAGGGTTTGAGAAGTCTCAGAATGAAGAAACTCTGTTTCTCAAAACAAATAGACATGGCAACTCTCTCTATGTCAGTGTCTATGTAGATGACCTAATCTACACCGGAGATGATGTCTCAATGATGGAGGAGTTCAAAGAATCAATGAAAGAGAGTTTAACATGATGGATCTCGGGAAGATGAGATATTTCCTCGGAATAGAAGTGCTGCAGACGCCACATGGAATTCATATCTCACAAGGAAAGTATGCTCTTGAAGTCTTGAGGCATTTTGACATGGAAAATTGTAACTCTGTAAGCAGCCCAATGGTACCCGGGAGCAAGTTGGATTTAGACGAAGACGGAGAGCGAGTAGATGAGACTTTCTATAAACAGATAATAGGAAGTCTCATGTATATCACGACCACCAGACCAGACCTGCAATTCTCTGTAAGTCTCTTAAGTCGCTACATGTCTAAGCCTACAACTCTTCATCTGCAAGCTGCCAAAAGGGTGTTGAGAAACTTAAGAGGTAAGATGGATTTTGGTATCTGGTATAAGAGAGGAGGAACAGGAGAAGTGTCAGTGTATACTGACAGTGATTTTGCTGGAGATATTGATAGTAGAAAGAGCACATCGGGCTATGTATTTCTCATGGATGGAGCTGCAGTTGCTTGGTTGTCAAAGAAGCAACCTGTTAACCCTCTTTCAGTTCATAACCTAATGAGTTAAAGGCGCGACCGACTCAAGACGAAGACCGACCTAACAGATCTGACTTAGGGCCACATACGACCTAAGCTATAGGTCCGACCTAACAAATATACGACCTAGGAGCCTGCCGACTTAAGATATGTGCCGACTCAATAGGTCACAACTTAAGGTAAATCTGTCTCAAGAGCTAAGACCGAGTTAAGAAGGATTCCGAGTTAAGTAATGCTCCGACCTAACAGTGTACGAGTTAAGGAATAGTCTGACTTAACCGATTAGCAAGTTACGAAGGCCTCCGACTTAGCAGTTCGCGAGATAAGGAGGGGCTCCGACCTAAAAAGTCTTCGACTTAAGACCTACGACCTATCTCTTAAGTCGTCGCCGACCTATGACTTATACTAAGTCGTGTACAATCTCAGAACACCTTATACACCTTTACCTCGTCACCGACTTACCTTAAGTGTTGATGAGCCGGCTGCGACCTATCATAAGTCAGCCGCGACTTATACTAAGTCGGCGATGACTTAGGACTTAGGAAAATTTCCAGAGTCCAAATCAGCTCCTATAAATACCCCACCACTTCCAACATGAAGGGGACTTTTGGCCATTCATTTCTTCAAGCGCCGTTACTCTGTCGAAGTCTCCATTCATCCAGCAATCAAAGATCCTCAAACATTCAAGACGCTACAACAATCTTCAAGAGATAATTCCTTACATCCAACATGGATTCATCGAATTTCATCGACGAAGATTGAGCTAGTAGTCAAGATTGTTTCTTTTGATCAAGTTGTACTGTTTTGATAAGAGATTTGTATCGATTTGTAACCAAGTTCAGTAATAAAGAGATTCAAAGTGGACGTAGGCTTAATCTCAAGCCGAACCACTATAAATTGTTGTCTTTTACTGCTTTTCTGCCAGTTTACTGCTTAAATTCTGTTCCCGTCACACGGGTGGTGCTTTCACGATTCTGTTACACACACCGGGTGTTAGCGTTCACTTTTTAGCGTTAACATTTTGGTGCTTCCACTGAGAATCCAACTCAGGCTACTACTCACCATTGCTTCACAGAAGTTTACTGAAAGAATTTCCTACAAAACCAGAAGTTTATCAGACATAATGGCTCCTGGAAGGAAACGAAAGTCTGTCAGAACTGATGATGACCGTGATAATACTGCCACTTCTCTCTCTCCAAATCAGGCAGCTCCAAGCGTCGGTGTGACGCGACAAGAGTTAGATGCTGCTGTATCCGGACTGTACCAGCAGATTGAAACTCAGAACAATTTGATGATGGAAAAGCTGAATGCTCTATTTGGTACGAATCAAAGACCAGTAAGTAATGAGGGAAACTTTGCTAATGCTGCTCCCAATTCCGAGGGAAGAAATATTCCTCACGGAGGATCAGGTGCTGCCGAAGGGGCACCCCTCCAGGCCGAAGGATCCAGGCCGTCGCCAGTTCTTCATGAGCATTTACCTGGACAAACCCCCGAAAAGATGGCTGAGGTCTATTCTGCGAAATCTCTGAACAATGAGGAATATCTTTCTGGTATGATCAAGCAAATAATGAAAGAGAGCATGCAAAGAGATGAAGATGAGAGCGAATGGGGATTCACACCAAGTAGAACTCCGTTTACCGAGAAGATTCTAAAGGCTGAATTTCCTAGAAAATTTGTTCCCCCCACCATTCCTGCTTATCGGGGAACAAGTGATCCAAATCAGTTTTTGTATAAATACGACTGGCACATTACCGGCGGAAGAGCAACTGACGAAATAAAGTGCCGGTATTTTCCATTTTATTTAGAAGGAGTGGCACTTCTCTGGTTTACCAAGCTTCCTATCCGATCTGTAGATCAGTTTTCCGATCTGACCCGAAAGTTCAAAGAGCAATTCAGGCTATACGCTTCAAAGGCAAAAGACATAATGTCATTGTCCAGTCTTGAACAGAATCCGGGAGAACCTATTAAGTCATTCTTGAACCGCTTCAACTTAGCTCTGGCAGAGGTCGATAACGCAGAGCCACGAATGATCTTGACCTATTTGATGCGTGCTATCGACAAATCGAGCGAATTTGGAAAATGGCTGAAGATGAAGGAGCCAAATTCGCTCGAGAAATTCTACAAAAAGGCTGACGAATTTATACGCCTAGAGAATCTTTCCGCACCAGCTAAAGTTGTGACAACGGTGGTGGAAAATAATGCTACCGTTCAAAGCAAGAAAGAACCTGCAGATCAGAAAAGGGAAAGTAATGGTGGGAAAAGGCAGAAAGACTTCAAAAAGCCCCGCTTCCTTAAACCTTCAGACTTTACTCCTCTGACCGATACCCCGGAGAATATTTTCATCGCCACTAAGGATGCTGTTGAATTTCCAAAACCACCGGCCGTGAAAGTTGGGAAGAATGCTGTTCAAAGCGGAAGATTTTTCAAGTTTCACAACCAACCAGGGCACGATACCAATGAGTGCCGCCATTTGAAAAGCCTGGTTGAGGAATTGTTAAGAGAGAATAAGTTGCAGCAATACGTCAAGAGGAATAGAAAAGACCCATCTTCATCTAACCCGGGGCAACTACCCCCAGCTCATTCATCAGGTTCAGGAGAAAGGCCTACTGAAAAAGAAAGACCTGTTATCAATGTGATCACAGGAGGACCTCATCCAGCTGGTAGGAGTTGGGGTGAAATGGAAAGGTATGCTAGAGCTTTGAAGTATGCTCCGACTGAAGAAAGTGTCTTGATCTTGGAAGATGCGGCACCTCTAAAGTAGCAGAAGACTTTTCACAATGATATTATGTTCAGAACTAGGGATTCTATTGATGTGGAAGCTCCTACTGAGGACCCTTTAGTTGTTTCTGTCGGTATTGGGCCGGCTATTGTCAGAAGAGTTCTGGTTGATAGTGGTGCTTCGTGCAACATACTCTTTAAAAGGACATTCGACCAAATGAAAATCCCGATGACAGATGTACAAGCCTCTTCACACAAAATTGCCGGATTTACAGGAGAGCTGAAACAGCCAATTGGAACGGTGGATTTGTTTGTTGAAATGGGCGAAGGGCAGAAAAAGTTGGTTAGGAAGCAGACTTTTGTAATTGTTGATGGATTCTCCGCCTATAACGCTTTCTTGGGTCGGCCTACTCTTGCTGCTTTCAAGGCCGTCCTCGCTCCTTGGTGCTTAACAATGAAATTTCCTACTGATAATGGGATTGCTGTTATTAAAGGAGATCAGAACGCAGGACGAGAATGTTATCTTGTAGAACTCCGAGAGGCCAGGAAAAGAGAAATGGGGAAAGATGCGGCAGCTCCGCTCCACATCAAGGAACCGACCCTGTAGCAACTACGGAGCGGCCCCTGTACTGGCGAACACAGTAATGCAAGAAAAGAAATGGATCCCAGAAAAGCCAGTGCAGGGGAGAATAGAGTGGTACCCGTGGAGGTGACGGTACCAGTATCTGTAGACTCGAAAGACCCGAACAAAGTACTCAATGTGGGTTCGCAGCTAAGTATAACAGTTCAAAACACACTGATATCATTCTTAAAAGCCAATCTAAATGTGTTTGCTTGGTGTCACGCTGATATGTGTGGGATCTCCCTGGAAGTTGCTGTACATACTCTGAACATAGATCCGAAATTCACACCAGTGAAACAGAAGAGAAGAACTCAAGGCCCAGAAAGATCGACAGCGCTAAAGGAAGAAGTCGATCGGCTCATGGAGAATGGCTTTATCAGAAACTCCACTTATCCAAATTGGGTTTCAAATCCAGTATTGGTCAAGAAGACAAATGGAAAGTGGAGAGTATGCATAGATTTCTCCGATCTAAACAAAGCATGCCCCAAAGATTGCTTCCTGCTGCCCAAAATTGATCAATTGGTGGATGGAACAGCTGGGCATGAGTTGTTATCTTTTATGGATGCTTACTCCGGATACAATAAGATTATGATGCATGAGCCGGATCAGGAAGACACAAGCTTTATTACAGATGTGGGTCTCTACTGCTACAAAGTTATGCCTTTCGGATTGAAAAATGCTGGGGCAACCTACCAAAGACTCGTCAATGCAATGTTCAAGCCTCAGATTGGTAGAACCATGGAAGTTTATGTCGACGATATGTTGGTAAAATCAAAGAAAGCTGTAGATCACATGGGACACTTGGAGGAAATGTTCGCAATTCTTCGAAAGTACGGAATGAAGCTCAATCCATTGAAATGTTCATTCGAAGTAGAATCTGGGAAATTTTTGGGTTTCATTGTGAGCGCCAGGGGCATTGAAGCCAATCCTACTCAAATCACAGCTCTAAGGGAAGTCAAAGCCCCTAAAACAAAGAAAGAAATGCAAAGTCTCAATGGAAAAGTCGCTGCTCTGAGTCGCTTCATTTCCAAGGCCATAGACAAATGTATTCCCTTCTTTGACGCTCTAAAGAAAGGAAAGAAAAATTTTGAGTGGACCCCAGAATGCCAGAATGCTTTCGATGAACTAATTCATCACATGAGAACACCTCCGGTTCTTTCCAAGCCTACTGACGGTGAAGATCTTTTCATCTATTTAGCAATTTCATCTCACGCCCTCAGCGCAGCACTTGTACGGGAAGATATGAAAATACAACGTCCAGTCTATTACATCAGTAAACGGTTCACTGGGGCAGAGATGAATTATTCGAAGATAGAAAAGCTCGCTTACTGTTTGCTAATTTCTTCCAGGAAATTGAGACCATATTTTCAAGCTCACCCTATCAAAGTTCTTACTGATCAACCTCTAAAGCAAGTCTTGTATCGTCCTGAAACTTCAGGTCGTCTTTTGAAATGGAACATTGAACTTAGCCAGTATGACATCACTTATCACCCCCGAAGAGCAATCAACGGACAAGCTTTAGCGGATTTCATCGCAGAATCTACTGACAAAGGCGATAGTGAGAATGAAACAATTGACGGCATTCCAGTCCAGTGGAAGTTGTATGTTGACGGATCAAGAAATGATTACTGTTCTGGGGCAGGGGTTGTGCTCGAAACCCCCGAAGGACGATCATTGTGTTATGCATTGAGACAGGAATTTCCTTCAACAAACAATGAGGCAGAGTATGAAGCACTTATTGCCGGCCTAAAAATCGCCAAAGAACTAAACATCAAAGTGTTACAGATTTTCAGCGATTCTCAGCTTATTGTTTGCCAGGTGAAGAAAGAATTTCAAGCCAAAGAAGGAAATTTACCTGCATATTTGACAAAAACTTCCGAACTCCTCAATGATTTCGATCACTACTCAATAAGCCACATACCCCGAGAGGAAAATATGAAGGCAGATTCTTTAGCAAAGTACTCAAGTTCCGGAGAAGCTCAATTGCTGGGATTAGTTCCTGTAGAAGTTCTAACAGCTCCAAGCATTGATGAAATGGATATTGATTGGATTATGGCTACGTCTCAAGAGCATGAATCATGGATGACTCCAATCAAAGAATACTTACTCAGCGGTTCCCTGCCAGAAAGTTCTAAGGAACGTCGAAAATTATTGAGAAAAGCGTCGAGATATATACTTCAAGATGGCCGATTATACAGACGGGGATTTTCAATGCCTCTGCTCCGATGTGTAACTAAGGAAGAAGCCAAGACAATTCTAGCCGAGGTACACGGAGGAGAATGTGGAGATCATTCAGCTGGTCAAACTTTAGCCAAGAAAGTTCTTCGATATGGGTATTTCTGCCCAGACATTAACCGAGATGCTGCTATCTACTCTAGAAAGTGCGACAAGTGCCAGAGATTTGCAAAAATCCCAAGAGCACCTTCCACCGAACTCTCACAGATGGTCAGCCCATGGCCATTCGCCATTTGGGGTATAGATCTAATCGGACCATTACCAGTTGCCAAATTAGGAATCAAATATGCTATCGTAGCCGTTGATTATTTCACCAAGTGGGCTGAGGCTGAACCTTTGGCCACCATTACTTCTAAAAAGATGATAAATTTTGTAACGAAAAACATCATTTGCAGATATGGTGTGCCACAGAAAATAATCACAGACAACGGTACTCAGTTTGAAAGTGAAGAGTTCCAGGATTTCTGCATACGATTCAGAATTCGGAAAAGCTTCTCAGCAGTGGCTCATCCACAAGCAAACGGGCAAGTGGAAGCAGTGAATAAAATCATCAAGTCAACCATCAAAAAGCAACTCGAAAGAGCAAAAGGTGGTTGGGTTGATAAGCTTCCATTAGCACTATGGGCATACAGGACTACTCACAAAACTGCAACTGGGCACACTCCATTTTCACTGGCATACGGATCAGAGGCAATGATTCCAGTGGAAGTAGAAGTTCCTTCACATAGAAGAGTTCATTTCAACGAAGCTGAAAATGAAAAGCTGCAACTTGAAGCACTTGATTTTCTTGATGAGAAAAGAGAAGAAGCTAGGCTCAGAGTTTCAGCTTATCAGCAAAGGATAGCCAGGCACTTCAACTCTAAAGTTCGCCAACGCAGCTTTGAGGTCGAGGACTTAGTTTTGAAAAGGATCATGACGGCAACTGGTGTGTTTGGACCAAACTGGGAAGGACCATATGCCATTGGCAGTAAACTTCTTGATGGCACTTTCAAACTCATAACTGTCGAAGGAGATCCAATTCCAAGAGCCTGGAACAGCAACCACTTACGTCCTTATTTTACTTGAAAGAAAAAGCTTTGTTCAAAATTGTGAAATAATGATGAATGTGTCAGTTGTAATGTAAAATATTGTAAATCAGTGTGAATGAATGAAAGCTATAAAGTGGATGTAGGCCCGATTCTTGGCCGAACCACTATAAATCTTGTGTTCTTTACTATTTCATAATGCCTGTTTTATTTCGATATGTAAATACTTTAAATGTATTGCTAAAATGTCAATTTAAAATTGCAGGACATCAAAACAATGCTTACCCGTCACAAAACCAAGCGACCTCTATAAATCACCTGTTATGCAAATACCAAGCGACAAGAAATTCCAAATACAAATCCTATACAAAGTGAACTTCACATAAAAAGTTGGCGACTCCACTGTGACAAACCTTTGTTAACTGGTTGAGATTGTCGATATAAACAAACATCCAACTAGATAACTTGCATTTGTCCCGTGAAGTCGTTCAACAGTGAAGTCCATTTCTTCGAACATAGCAGTGTAAGGAAAGAAGATGCGCTTGGAAACAATAACAAAAGATCGCTAATGAGCAGATGATGAGAGAACATTGCCAAGCAAACAAAGGAGCAGCCAAAAGGAGGTATGCTTCTCAATAAAAGGGCTAGTAAGAACCACCGAAGGGACACCTTCCCAAGCAGAAGGAACAGGGCCCTTGCTGACGGATCGTGATGCATCCGATCAGGCAGCTTGCGTCCGTCCCGTGGATCTACTTGCCCCTAAGACGCAACCTTCCTGGCATACCAACCACCCAACGCTCCTTCTCAAAGTTCAACAAAGCCCTCTGACGAGGCACGCCAAAAAATGAAAGTACTTCTCTCAATCAAAAAAGATTGGTGGAACCACCGGAGGGGCACCTTCCCAAGCTGAAGGAACAGGGCCCTTGTTACTTAATTGCGATCGTTTGTGCAAACAAGCATCCAATCAAGCAACTTGCGTCCGCCCCGTGGATCCACTCAACCATGAGAAAGTAACTTCCAAGCAATCCAAAAGCCCTTTCCCAAGGCACCACAAGCCCTCTTCGGAGGCACATGACCTCTTCGGAGGCAAAAGCCCTTTCCCAAGGCACCACAAGCCCTCTTCGGAGGCACATGACCTCTTCGGAGGCAAAAGCCCTTTCCCAAGGCACCGCAAGCCCTCTTTGGAGGCACAAGCCCTCTTCGGAGGCACAAGCCCTTTTCGAAGGCACAAGACCTCTTCGGAGGCACAACTCTTTAAGAGGAGCCCTCTCTGGAGGCATGTCCCAAAATAAAATACTCGAACGAAAAGCATTCTCTGGAAGCATAGTTCAACTCTCAAAGGAAGGATTAACTTGTTCATCTCAAAAAGATTCCTCCTAAAAAAGTTGAAATACTACAAAATTCTTTCAGAAAAGTTCATTTCATTTCATAGGGAAATTCACTTCTTAATAAATAAAAGTGATTATCCCCAAAAGTCGAAGCGTTCTTTAGAAAGAGAAAATAAAAATTCTTCTAAAGACTAGATATACTCTATTAAAAGCAGAATAATTCTCCCCTTAAAAGCGGAGTAATTATCCTTTGAAATAAGAGTATTAGTCTTGAAAAAGCTAGGAATATTGCAATGCACTTATGGCATGGGGGCAATACTGTACAATTCAATTATATTAATAAAAGCAACATGCCACAAGTTCGTTGCAATATCACGAAAAATAGATGTGGAATAAATGCATTCCCAAACACAGACAAAAAGTTTGTACGAGTAAAAGGAATCGTTTATCCTACACTAAAAAAGAGAAACAGATGCATTCTCACATACACAAGAGTTTGTACGAGTAAAATAATCGTTTTATTTAATACTATGAAAATTCTTTACATGTGCAGATATCTCAAAAAGCAAAAGCAGGGATCGGTACCCGCACAATCTCCAATCTATACATGTAAAAAGAAAAATAAGAAGTAGAAAGTTCAACTTGTCACTCCTTCTTTCCGCCACCCTTGGAGCCTTTGCTTGGCCTAATAGTTAACTTCGGAATCCGATGTGGGCGGGACGGAGAAGGAGGAGTGGTTGGATCTTCTTCTGTCTTGTCTTCCCTAGTCGAAGCACCTCTCTTTTTCTTCCTTATGGCATGCTTCCCCTTTCTCTTCGAGGAAGATTCGCTCCCCGGAGTAGCGAGCAATGTTGAAAGCTTCGTGTCATCATCTAGAGACCGCTCCGGGGTCTTCTCGACGTCTTCAAGATCCTCCGCCTTCTGCTCCTGCGAAACAGCCGGATCATCCAGGCCTTGAAGAGCTTCGATTTTCTCTGCTTGTGATCCCGGTTGGGAAGCAGAAGGAGGAGTAATCTGTAAAGATGGAGGGACAGCAACTGAAGGAGTGGAAACTTGTGCAGTGTTTGGTGCCTCCGCTGTAGAAGAAAAGAAGTTAAAATCAACATCTCCCGAAAATAGAGAGGGTATCGGTTCACCAAAGTTCAAGTAACAAGTAAGAAGGTCATCAAACTCGGTTAAGTCAAATAACTGGTTCATTAGACCCGGGACTTCGCCAAAATTACCTGGAGGAGTTGGCTTCGCAAGTTCAATTTCATACTTATCAGCCTCAGTTTCTTCCTGGCTCTTCTCTTCAATTTGCGAGAGAGGAGTCTCGGAAGTGTCGAGTTTAGCTTCAGCGTCTTTTGCAGTGAGTGGAGATTGAGAGCTAGAACCGATGATATCAACATCGTTCAAAGTCGAAGTATGGACAGGGGCAGTAAAAGGTATTGTTTTTTCTGAATGCTCCTCTGCCACTGTCCCGGCTCTAGCTTCGGCAAGTTGCTCTTTACCCCTAATAAGCGCATCGCGTGCTTCATCATCCAGATAAAGCGCTACAAGGTCTGCCTCCGCGTAGCCGGCAAATGTATCAAGTATGGTCTCCCAAACTTCAGCAAGTGTAATCTCATATTTGGGACCCAAGAATGAAAGGCTGCCGCGGCCCAAAACGCTGTGCATGTAGAAGTCAAATAGAGTAGAATCGATGCTAGCTTTAGTGGCGTCGTGAGACTCTTCGGCCGCAACCTGTCCAGCGACCGCGTCATCACGCTCCTTCTCAACTTTAAGAAGCTTAGCTTTCAGCATCTCAATCTCTGCATTTTGAGACACAATTGTTCCCCGCAGCTCAGTATTTTCCGTGCGATATTTCTCAGTTATGTGCTGCTCAGCTGCAAGCTTCATTTCGGCGTCCCTTTGCGCAGCATGTGCATCCCGCACTTGCTTCTGAAAGACTTCTTCCTTTTGAGTGTGCGATGCAGAAGATGAGGCCAGATCTTCCTTGAGTCGCTTGACTTCAGATGCAAGCTTGGCGTTGTCGTCTACGATGCTCGTCATCTCCGCATCATGTTGCTTGCGCCATTTGTCCCATTCTGATTTATCGTTCTCCATGGTCATCATCGCCTCAAGATTCAGGTGGTTGACCCTTTGAAGCTCGTCGACAAGTTTCTGCCATTGTGACATCCTCTCGATATTAAGCCTGACCGCGTCAAGATTTTTAAGCATATCTTGCTTATCAATCGGAATCAAATCCAAGTCAAAGCGCACTCCTTTTAGGCACCAATTTGGAAATCGGCTCTGAAGCGTTGGAGGGCCGTCTTTAACGTGGTATTGTGGCCTGTTAATGATTGTTTGAATATCAGATTTCTTTAGGGGAGGAGAGCCGGCCAGAGTATCAGAAGGGATAGGAGCGTCAATTTTCTCAGAAATTTCAGACGCGTCCTTCTCATCAAGTTTAACCTGTTTACTTGGGTCATCGGTAGCATGCTTCTTCCCTTTGTCATCATGATATTTTCTTTTATGAGAGTCATCGTCTCTCCTTCTTTGCTGCTCTTTGTAAGCACGCCTTTCTTGAGCTTTTCTAGCTGCACGCACTTCGTCAGATTCTTTGCGGGAGGGAAGATAACGTCCATAATCGTAAGAATCACGCCCTCTGTAGCGCCGAAAGTTGTCATAATACGAACCAGTTCGTCCCATTGTAGAGCCTGAAATTGAAGAAAAGACAAGTCTTAGAAATCTTCAAATTAAAGGGGGATAAGTTCATATAAGTGCTAAGCATCCTAAGTGTGTGTGATGTGCAAACTACGCGCGTCGAACTACAAACCACTCTTTGGTTGGGGAGTGATAGCGGACTGGGAAACGGGAATTGATTCTTGAGCTGGTAAAGTTTGCTGCAGAGTAGATGTTGCTTCTGTTACAGGAGAAGTGACTTTAATTATGTCATCTTTAAAAAGCTCCCGGGAAGTTATCATTATATCACTTAAACCATCGAAGGTGTCATCATCATGGTGCCCGGTAGAGTTTTCTTTTTCAGCTTCTACATCGGCTGACTTTTCAGTGATTCGAGGATTTTCTTCCTCTTCGATAATTGGGGCAAGTGCCGACTTGCTGACTGACCCTACAACATCGGTGGATGCGGAACATTTTATCAAAGCAGCCTCTACGATAGGTGTTTCAGATGCAGCTTCTTCTGCAGAAACTGGGGCATTCAATGCCTCTGCTTGAGAGCCCAAAGCGGCTAACGTTTCTGCATCAGAACTAGAAATTTCATGAATTCGAGTCGACCTGGAAGGATGTAAAAGCCCAAATTGGTGCAAAAGCTCATCATCTAATAGAAACTGGATACTCCTCTCCTCTATCGGCACCACCATAAGCCTCTCAAAAATAACTTTGTGACCGGGATCTTTAGAAGGAGGAGGAAGTGCTGAAAAGGAAAAAAGGCAAAGTTAGCACTTGATAACTTGGACTTCGGTAAGTTTGAAAGAACATAAGAAACAGAGGCAAGTGATCTTACTTCCTACTCTCCAAATAGCATAAAACCCTAGGGGACAGCGAACATAGAAAAACGGGCTCAGGAAACTATGAACACTTTCAGGAAGACCAGTGATCAACTTACGATTTCTAGCACTCCTCACGACTATAATAGAAGGATGATCTTTATTTTTGGCAAAAGTACACAGATAGCGAATTTCTCCGAAACTGGGAAAACGGTCCAGCGTTCTCCTAAAAAGCACACACAGTCCCAGCAGGATGGCGTAGCCATTAGGGTGTAGTTGAAAAGGGGAGATAGATAATCGAAGGAGAAGTTCTCGAAGACAGTCATTAAACGGGGGAATCGCTCCACTCAAGCACATTTGGCGGTTAACTGCAACAAAGCCGTGGGGCGGCCTATCAGCAGTGTCATTTACTCCAGGGAGCAAAGCATCAGGCTCAGCAATGCCAAACTGGGTGCATAATTGACGAAAGACTTTATGGCTCAGGGTGGTAGGAGTCCTTTCTGAAGGATCATTTAGCGGGACAGCAACTGGAAATGCATCTTCAACTTGCTCTGTTCCTTCTTGTGGAGAAGACATTCTACACAATCAGCTGAGTGTTCAAATGTGAAGGTGCACGGTTCCTAAAAAGTGTGGAGTGTTGTGCAGAACTAATGAAAATAAAAGACAAGCATAACTGGAATTAAATTAGTTGACAATCAATCGATTACAGAATTTCAGAACTTGTCAATGTTCAAGTGCAGTGTTAATACAGACAAATCAGTTTCATTTGACCATAACAATTTTGTTTTAATACTTCACTTGAATTGGTTATTGTACAGCATCTCATTCATATTCATTCAATTTAACTTTCACTTTACCAACTAATCTGTCATTCGATGTGGGCAGTCAGTGATAGTATATTCGTCCCAGTACTCTGTGAATGTTGTGTTAAACAGGATTGTTAACTTGTAAATTGAAGCAATCTGTAAAAGGAAATACATGCAACACAATTCATAGTTCAATAGTTTGAAGTCCAAGCAAAGTTTAAAAGTCATCTACTAAGTCGCCGAAGACTCAGACGCTAACTCGGTGACGACTTAAGGAAGGTTCCCTATGAGTTAAGTCAAGTCATCAGTCCTTTAAGTCGCACTGCAAGGAAAAGTTTCAAGTCTGAATGCAAAAATGCAATGTCCTAGGTCGTTGCCGACCTACGACCTACTTTAGGTCATCAAAATTAAGTCGCGGTTTCTGTTCAAAGGTGTTAAGTCGTTCATTCTCCCCAGTACATCAATTCACTGAACTCCTAACCCATCAACCCGTTAACCCATTAGCCTCTCCTTCAACCAAAACTCTCATCTCCTCAACGCATTTAATCATCCCGAAATCACCATACACCCAGTGTAATGATATTCCATCACAAATTACAAATCGGTCAAAGTGAATCGCCGCAATTCGTCGCCCTGTTCACACAAGACTGTCCAAGGCTAAGACAAATCATCTTGAATCCACCAATAATCGATTGAAACAAAGGCTGCAGTGAAGCGTGGCAAAATAAAAGTGGGTTGAAAATGGGGATCATAATTCAGTGACAGTCGGGGATTGAATAATCGAGTTCACTTACGCAGTATAACGATGAGGGTAACTGGCGATCGAGTAATTGAATTCGTCTTAGAAGAGCTCGAATGCTTGCAAATGGCAGAATGAGATGATAAGAACAAGTGAAGGAGGAAAAGGAACGACTTAAGCTATTTATATAGGGGCGGTGAGATGTGAATCGGCACAAACGACTTACGACTCATTTTAAGTCGGTCACGATCTAATGCACTCATCAAGAAGCGAGCTCAGAAAATCGAAGCACACGACCTACGACTTAGGCGTATGCTTCGAGGGGCAAATGTTAACCCTCTTTCAGTTCATAACCTAATGAGTTAAAGGCGCGACCGACTCAAGACGAAGACCGACCTAACAGATCTGACTTAGGGCCACATACGACCTAAGCTACAGGTCCGACCTAACAAATATACGACCTAGGAGCCTGCCGACTTAAGATATATGCCGACTCAACAGGTCACAACTTAAGGTAAATCTGTCTTAAGAGCTAAGACCGAGTTAAGAAGGATTCCGAGTTAAGTAATGCTCCGACCTAACAGTGTACGAGTTAAGGAATAGTCTGACTTAACCGATTAGCAAGTTACGAAGGCCTCCGACTTAGCAGTTCGCGAGATAAGGAGGGGCTCCGACCTAAAAAGTCTTCGACTTAAGACCTACGACCTATCTCTTAAGTCGTCGCCGACCTATGACTTATACTAAGTCGTGTACAATCTCAGAACACCTTATACACCTTTACCTCGTCACCGACTTACCTTAAGTGTTGATGAGCCGGCTGAGACTTATCATAAGTCAGCCGCGACTTATACTAAGTCGGCGATGACTTAGGACTTAGGAAAATTTCCAGAGTCCAAATCAGCTCCTATAAATACCCCACCACTTCCAACATGAAGGGGACTTTTGGCCATTCATTTCTCAAGCGCCGTTACTCTGTCGAAGTCTCCATTCATCCAGCAATCAAAGATCCTCAAACATTCAAGACGCTACAACAATCTTCAAGAGATAATTCCTTACATCCAACATGGATTCATCGAATTTCATCGACGAAGATTGAGCTAGTAGTCAAGATTGTTTCTTTTGATCAAGTTGTACTGTTTTGATAAGAGATTTGTATCGATTTGTAACCAAGTTCAGTAATAAAGAGATTCAAAGTGGACGTAGGCTTAATCTCAAGCCGAACCACTATAAATTGTTGTCTTTTACTGCTTTTCTGCCAGTTTACTGCTTAAATTCTGTTCCCGTCACACGGGTGGTGCTTTCACGATTCTGTTACACACACCGGGTGTCAGCGTTCACTTTTTAGCGTTAACACAACCCATAGTCACTCTTTCTACCACGGAAGCTGAATATGTGGCTGCATCTGTCTGTGCTTGTCAGGCGGTTTGGTTCAAAAGGATATTAGAAGAATTGGGGTACAATGTGGAAGGAAGCACAATCATTCAGTGCGACAATACGTCAACCATTAAGTTGTCTAAGAATCCGGTCTTTCATGGAAGATGCAAACATATTGGAGTTCGGTTTCATTTCCTACGTGATCTAGTTAATGAAGGAGTCATAAGTCTTGAACATTGTGGATCAAGTGAGCAAGTGGCCGACATCTTTACGAAGCCATTAAAGCGAGAAACGTTTGAAGGTTTAAGACGTAAGCTTGGAGTTTGTTCAGTATCAGATAAGCTCAAACTTGTGGACCAAGTTTAGCTTAGGGAGGGTTTGTTGGAAGTAGTCAATGCAGGAAGCAAGGAGCTGAAGAGAGTCTGGTGTAGGAACAAGTCTTTTGTTGTTTCATTCAAATAAAGACCTGTTATTTCGGTCAAAGTTGTTCTGTTTCTCTGCAGTATTTTTTAGGATTTTTTTCTGTTGATGTAAAGGCTATAAAAGCCAACCTATTTTCATTGAATAAAACAAGCTTTCAGCATCTAATACAAACGAGCATTTGTTTTTACAGGAATAAATCTCTTTAGGGTGATGAAATCTGCATATTGCACCAAATTTGTAATTTCCAGTCTTCATATAAAACTGGCATTAAGACTGGGTCTCTTGGGAAATACACTTTCTTGCCACACTGCGTACTGAACTTGGTAAGGGGATTGTTCTCCTCGAACTCCGCTATCTGTATCACATTTGCACGAAGCATAGAATTGACTATTATTCCCTGTTGTTTGTTCGATATCAGCTGCTAATGCTTGCCCCTAAAAACTGTGTTCACTGCCCCTCTTATTTCTTCTTTACACGCATGCATGCAAATCGCCGAAGCAACCACACAACCCGAAACTATCTTTCGCATAGATGCAACCATGAATCGGGAGAAATATATTCAAGTTTGAGGAATTAAAATAATTTATTAGATTTGATTATGATTTTTAAACGATATTGGCTTTGTGGTTTTCCTTGCTTCAGGAGAAAGCTAAAACAATGAGGAGAGATATCCCCTATTTACATTTTAAGGGATATTTATATTTGGGGAAGAAGCATCTCGAAAATGATTTGTTTGGAAACGGAGATTTCATGATACAAGGGTTTGAATTTTAGGGTTTGAGAATGTTGGATTTGTTTATTTTCTAAGTCATTTTATATTTCATTCTTTTCTTCCATTCTTTAGCTTATGCAACAAATTTTAACTCCACGCCACCAATAAAAACCAATTTATATCCAACTTAAATCATTTCTAACCAAATCATGTCATTAATTACTTTATATATGCCTCTCGTATTCTAAATTAAATTTCAATTATTAACTTTTAATTCTAAAAGTCCAATATAATTAAGTAATTAATTACTTCTAAAATTCGGGTTGTTACAGACTTCCCCAAGTAGAATTGCGTCCTCGCAATTTCCTTAGGAGGAATCTTTAGCAAATCTAATAATTCTGTTATCATTTATATTTAAATTCAAATCAAATAATCATTAAGACAAATCCAACAATCTTTATTTAAATTTCAATCACAAAATCTTTTCCATCAAAATAACTTTACTTCAAACTAAATTTCAAAATATTAATCCATAACACACTATCTTATACAAAAATATCCCTCCTTAATTATTCACCTACTATACAAATACTTCACATGAATCACAAAACAAATTTTTTCCTAATTATGTTTACATTTTGGAAACAAAATCTCACAAGCTTGATTTTCCCATGATTAATAATATTCATACTCAAAATATCTCTTTTTAATCTAAATATTATTCAATAATCATTTACTAAAATATTTCTATATGTACATATTAAATAACATGTTATAAGATACATATTTCAAAAGAAATTAGTGGTAACTTTCTTACTAAAGACACGGTAAGGACTCAATATCAAAATTTACAAATTTGGCACAAGTAATCAGTAACCAATAAAACATACTTATAAAAAAAATCAGCATACTGAGGGAAAGTAATCCATGCATTTTCGTTGCGCATTCTGATCATTAACATATCAGAATACATTAATTTATACCATTCCACCCAAGGTCAAATAATTCCTATTTTATACTTAATAAATGGTCATAAAATAAAATAATACATATATCAAAATACGAATAGATCCCGGATAATTATCCCAATAATTACCATATAATATATTTATGTGATTTATTATCCTTATTATACCAACTACCTATCACACTCAATAAATCTTGTCTCTGATCTACAATGTATTATTCTAAACCTTGCTCTAATACCAATTGTGACACCCCCACCTCTATACTCATACTATCCAAGAGTGTTATCAAGTAATACTGTCAGATAATATAGAGAATGAGGTTATATGGGGTACACACGTGAAAATTCTTTTGACACATGTGCCTCCAGGATAGAACAATACATAACATACAAGTTATACAGAGAAAACAGAATCTAAATCACAATGATATTATATAATATATAATGTATAATTTGATAATGTCATAAAATAAAATATATCTCAAATGACATTTATCTCAATATAATATGAAGAATAATTAATATACATCTCAATATTAAAATATACAATGAGGCGTGTTATACAAGTTGAAGATGTCATCACCCATATGAAACAATTCAACAAGAATTTTATATCCATGGGTGAATCATCCATACTATCAATCATTACCAAAAAATGGAATCATCCAAACAATATCCAATATTATAAGAATCACAAAAATAATTTAACACAATCCAAATCTCAATCATTGGACAAAGACTAGCTCGAGAATGTCAAACCAGAAGAGCATGGATATATGGGGACTGACTATACTTTAGACACACAGTCTCTATGATAGTCAACTCGGCATATGAAAGGGGCATATATGCCAATCCACTACCACATGTACACATACCAAAACCAGTCGTAAGACTGACAGCACGTCTGCTTGCTCCAGGAGCCACACGTGGTCTATATGACATGACTCCTACAGTCATCGGTTACCCTTACCTCTCCCCTTTCTGTATCGTGAAAATGATCCACCATAGGCTAAACAATGCATTACCTCTTCAGCAACAACTAGTGATACTCATGCCTTAAGGGTAATTGACCGTTGGCTTATGTGACACAAGGGCACCACACAACACTAGTACAAAGCTACATAACATAAACGAGGTGTCAAGGATTGGGGACGCGACCCCTCAATCAGGCCGCTAGGGTGGATACTAGCTAATCTGGTTCACTCTCAAAATATAAAAGGAGTCAAACCCAATATGGACGACATATAGTACTCCTAACCTATATCTACTCATAGCTCTAGTTATGAGTTGACACACGGCTCTGTATAAGTCAACACATGACTAAGGCATACTAAATCTCCAACCACTGGCCGACACATGGCTCAACAAAGTCAACACCTGACTAACATACAGTCGCCGCAGTGAGTGTAACCACATATATATGAGCATATCCCCATTTGAGTGACATTTACTTATAAAGAATAATCAAACGAATAACATAACCGCGTCTCATACCACCATATGTTATTTGGACAATTATTCAATGCTCATAAACTACACTCAATTACACACTAGATATTTCTATATGACAAGTCAGATGAATAACCGGAAAAGTGTTACCGAAAGTCCCCTACCAGATGGTATCACTAAACCATTTATTCAAATTTCTCATCACAGAGAAATAAAATATCATAAATCAAATGGAAGGATGTCATCACTGTATCATATTAAAATCATCTAAATTAATATCAACGGTGAATCACTCATATCATCGAAATCAATATAAAGAAGATAAGAAATAAAAATAAAAAAACTAATATAAAAGAAGTAAAATTAGAAAACTAAGATAAAATAGATCAATTAAGAAGACATATAAGAATAGAACAGACAAATCAATATTCAATGATAAATCAATTACAACATAGGGTTTATAAAATTACTTAGAATTAGGTAATAAGTAATAAATATATAACTTCCAAAATTAATTAGATAATTAACTACACTCAAACATTAAATATTCTATATAATAATAATAAATTTCTTAATCTTTTATAATATTAGACAATTATTAAATATTATATATAAAAAGTATTTCACATAATCTCATCCAATAAGTAAGGAAAGAGTTGTCGAAGTATTAACATAAAAATAGATAGTTCAAATAAATATGTATATATAACAACAAATAAATATAAAATGATGATTCATCATAACATATAACCATAACAAGTTTGTACAAGTTCAATGGGTAATTTATAGATAAAAATTTACTAATCTATCAAACTTCATATTAAATTACTATATTAAATTCAGATATCAGGACGATAAATGAACTAGTGGCAATGATAGCTATATATAACTCATAATGACAAATCAAAGCAGTTGCTCGGGATAGCATTAAATAAAAGCACACTGTAACATAGACTTCAGCATAGCCATAAGTTAATTATGTGAATAGTACATGTAAATTGCCAAAAATGAAACACGAAAGCTTATTGAACACATGAAGTACTTACAACACATCGTCAAATTTTATTGCAAACAACACTTGAAGTCAAAGACAAATACGATTCATGAAGGCAATCCATGTGTCTTAAAGCAGGCTTCACATGAGAATTTTAATATGAAGTGTTAAATATAACATGAAAGCTTTATTATTGCATGCGAATTATATGCATGCAGGCATGCGATTTTAAACTAAGGAACCAACAGCGGCAACAAATGACCTAAGTCCAATTTAAAACGCATACACCTCTCTCTCTCTATATATATATATATATTACACACATATGCATATGCAATATGCACAAAATTAGACCCATCAAACAGGTCGGGTCGGGTCAAAATTGACCCGATCCATTTTAAGACCCAACCCTTTAATACATTTACTAAAAGAGTCAATATGATCCAACCCGTTTCATATATGGGTCAACCCGTTTAACCCGTTTAAAAAACATCAAAAAGTAAAAAATAAAAAACATCCAATACATAATAAAAACCGCATACATAAAACATAAAATTGCACATAAACTACATGAACTGATACATAGGTGTTTGTTTAACCAAAAACACCGTTGCATAACATGAAATTTGCACTAAATATCATAAAACAACACCAAATATCATGAAACTTGAATACAATGTTGAAAGTACACAAAATATAACACAGACTGGAACAAATAACACCGAAACTGCATCAAATAAATTTTAAATCTGCATACATAAAACTAAGACAATAAAAAAAGTAATTCAATTAAAAATTATGACATTTCCAAGAACAACATGATTCTTTTTACAACACGTTGATCTTGACACTTTATTCGACCTGATTCCTATCAGACCTGCATTGTAATATAGTAGAACAAGTGAGACAACACTTATATTCAATGTTAAAAAAAATAAACAATTGACTACTATAAACATTAAAAAGGCAACATCTCTTAGAAGGTAACTCAAATCAATTTGAGATTACATGGAAATACTACTAAATATCTAAAGTTTAGATATACAGGTGAGTGAGTTTCAACTGCAAAATTATGAACATGAATTGGGTTCCAAATGGTAAGCTTTGAGATATTGATATTTCAAATATATATATTTTAGCCTGATACATATATGTATTTGTTAGAAAGTTTCTTGATGTACATTAAAACAGAAGATGCATAAATCAACGATGACACTTGCATTGAATTGTATTGGATTGTTCGTAAACAATGCTATCAGAGCAAACAAAGTTGTATTCGTTTAATCAAAATTTAGACAAAAGGGTACTTTGATCAGAAAATTCTAATTGTTAATAAAATGTGGAAATTGTAAATAGGCCAAGGGCATGCATGATACATCATTCTGAAACATTTTACTGCAAAAAAGGAAACAAAAGAAAGAGAAAAAAAATCTAAAATGCTATGAAATATGTGAACATACCTGTTGTTCATATATATGCTAATAACTGGAAATGTAATATCTAGCAAGAGAGTCAGTCACCTGAAACTTCAATACGAACCCACATCAACCCCTTTTTTCCTTCAAGAATTCCTTAGCTTCTACTATGTCCTGCAATACAAATATAATGTGAATCCATCTCAGCATATAAATAACATCTTCCCAAAAATACAAATTTACTTTAACAATTACCTCTTTAAGATTGTCGTGTAATAGAGTTTATGCACTAAGAGTTAGTTCATTATAAATGATTCAGATAAATCAAGGAGTTTCATATGGATTGAAAATTACTTTTTACATACCTATTGTTCATATATATGCTAATAAAATTATTCATTTAATTTATTCTTAATGGATAGAACATAATTACCATAATAAAAAATAGTTTGAAAGAGAGTCAATTGACAAGTATTGTAGTATTCTATCAGGAATTGATCAAAATGCTCATTTGTGGTTCAAGAGGTTCATTAGCATATGTATATATTTCTAATTACTAACAAAACTAACTACCATAAATAAAAAATTTAATGCATGTATAAAGTTAGTGGGGGTAAATATCAAAAATTTCATTACTTCACTTATTAAATTCAAGTGTACAATTTTCCTATTCTTTGCATTCACTTAACACTTTAATTTAATTTGTCATTTCAAAAATAAAACTAAATTTCCATTTTATTTTCTTTTACATAAACTTCCATTTTTAAAACCAAATCTCACAAATTCTAAGTCAAGTTAAATTCCAAATTACCATTTTTAGCATTCATTTGTTTACATTTTATATTCATAGAAAAATCAATAACACTTTAATAAATCATTTTTAAATTAAAATTAAATCAAAATGTCATGATTTACATTTTTAAAATACTTAAAAATATCCAGAAAAATATATAAAATAACCACGGGTCTGTATAATATTTCTAGCCTAAGTCAAGTGATACAGATAATATATCATTTCAATCCGTAATTTACAAAGAAAAATCCGGGTTCTATCATTTCAAACCCGCAATCCCAAGTTAATAAAAATAAATAAAAATCGCTCAGGCTTATCTTTTCAGCCCATAACGATTTTTCCCTATTCTAAAGTCCGTTCGGGTATGTATCATTTCAACCCATAGTGCTTCTATTCTACAGGGAACTTGTAGTGTGATTAACAGAAATAAAATAAATAATATAACAGAATATAACATAGCAGATGATGTGACAAGTTTATAACAGGGTTTATCATCATAAAATTCACATAACAGGCAGATATAACATGATATAAAAAGTCTACACATTCACTTGTTGTCACTTCACAAATTCTATAAGTATGAATGTCTAGCGTGAATACTCACCTCTCTGAAGCTAGAGATCGATTAAAACAAAAAGATCCACACACTGAGAAGCACAAGAAGGCACGACAAGATTTGGGATGAGGTAACAACCAGATTTTGATCTTGTAACTAAGATAAATAAAGCAATATAAATATATACTCAACAAAATTTAGATTGCAACAAATAGGAAATTAAACTAAACAAATAACAAGATAGCTTGACCATGCTTTAACCACTCAAGTGCTCGGCCTAAGGGAATCATATGCTCGGCCATGGTGGTGTTATAGGCTCAGGTTTGGGTCCGTATGGCACGGCTAGCTAGGAATTGGAAGGGGTAGGAGTTACAACATGAAGAATATAAAGGGGAAAGGCCACTAAGTTGAGTTTTGGTGCATGTAGGCTCGGCCTACACTATATTGGGCTCGGCCATGCTCTAGTTCAGGTCAGGTCAGAGGTCATGTTGGTGGTCAAAGGTCAGGTCATGATGGTGGTGGAGCTAGAGGTGGTGGCCGAGGCAAGATATGGGAGTGGTGGTGAAGTTTAGGTCGACTATGCTTAGTTTTGTGGAGTTTTTAGCTAAGTTTTGAGGTGTTTTGCTCATGCTATTGTCACGGCCATATCTGATCTGAGGGATAGATGTTTGGCAGTGGATGATGAGGAGGAGGAGATGGTGGTGGTGGTCGGAGAAGATGGTGGTGGTTGAGGCCGAGCTAGACAAGAGGAAGCAAGGCAAAACAATGGAAAAATGAAGAAGAAAGGTAGAAAGGAAGAAGCCATTACTTACAAATTTTTGTGGCCGTGAGAAATGAAAGATGAGAAGGAAAATTTTCACGTGAATAATGGGTTGGAGGCGGCTAGGGTTAAGGATGTACGGCTAAAGTTTAGGAGTAGTTATGGTAGGAAATCAAAAGGTGGTAAATATAAAGGCAAAAATAAAATGAAACGTATGCCTCTATTTAAAACAAGTAACGTATCTTAGTTGATTTGCTTCCTATATATTAAAGAAAGATGTATACAAAAGAAGCCCTCACCCAACAAATAAATACAGGAAACCTTTAATAAATATATTTTTAGAAGATATGCCTTTAAGGCAATATAACGTATATCTATTTGAAATTTCTTTCCAAGAAATAAATAAGGGATCTATAACAATTCAATTAATAAATGAATGTCTAAATAAATAGAATAGGAAGATAAGGTAGAGGTAGATATGATGAAAAATAAAAAATATATATATACAGAAATTATTTAAAAATTGTAAACAATTACAACTAATATAGGAAAATTCCGAACATAACAAAATTCACGTAATTAAATTCAAAATCCAAAACAAAATAAAAGATAGCAAATAGAATAGAAAATGAAGAATAAAAATGCAGAAAAAATTATGCATGTAAAATGCTGAATTCATCAAATTCTAAAGAGTTTAAAACGGAATTCGACGAAATGAAAATAGAGCGGATATCAGAACCAATTATTATTTCAAAGAAAAGATTAAAATTTAAAATTTAATATTTCAATTAGTTTCAATAAAATTCAAAGTTTGACAAAATATAACATTTCCAGAAAATCAATATTTAATTATATTTGGAAAAATAAAATAGAGACAAAATCCAAAATACCCTGGAAAAATTCCAAACTTCAATTTAAAATTATGTAAAGATCAAAGTTTCAAAATAAAATTTTATTTAAAATATTTATTAAAATTATGGGTTGTTACACTCTCCCCCACTCAAATCATTTCCTCCTCGAAAAGGAAGAAGATAGGAGAATAGGAATAGCCAGCAGGAAAAGAAAAATAATAATAAGAGAAATAGGAATAGCAAGTAAGAAAAATGGTGAATCGGGATAGCTAGGAGGGAAAATAGGTCGAAAGACAAGGATGAGCCATTAATTTAAAACCATATAAATTCAATTAGAATTCTTTAATATTTAGTAACTTGGTTAAATCTATTTTATTATATCAATAAAAGTCTTTTAAATTCAAATTGTCAGTAAAAAGGTAAACAATATTTAAAACACTTTAAAATCTTTTAGAAAGGAAAAATAACTGACCAAAATATCCTTTATATAATACTTTATCAAAATACTTTAATAACTCGATGTCTTAACAAGTTTATCCTCGTTCCTGTAGACTCTGGCAGTGCGTTGATCAGGCGCAAAGCTAGAATTCTCCAAGTACTTAGTAGACCTGTTTCACCACCCAGTGAAAATACTGGAAAACTTAAAAAAACAAATATGGAAAGTACAATCCAAACAAATCAACCAAAACATTGTCTAACCATGGATCGCAGATACACAATGGTTATGCCTGGATCCCCCATGAAGCAATCCATATCCGTAAGCTTCTCAGCCCTGCGAATTACGCCATGATGACTAGTAGACCGCAGATACACAATGGTTACACCTGGATCCCTCAGGAAACAATCTGTACCCGTAATCTTTCTCAGCCCTGCGAATTTCGCTACTAATACGACCTACATAGATCGTAGGATACACAATGATTACGCCTGGATCCCCCAGGAAACAATCCGTACCCCTAGGCCATCCAGCCAGGCGAATTATGCTACGCAGTCGCGCTCGTAAGACCATGGAGATCGCCATGGAATTCGATGGACACTCGAGTATCATATCCGGAAAACCAAATCAGAGAAAAATATCGAGAGAATGAATCCACAATGTGGCCACAAAGCGGATATCAAGCAGAAGGCACTTTCCATATCTTTACTTCGAAAATATGTATCATATAGTACATTTTCAAATCACTTTCAAATATCATACTTATATAAAGTCCATTATATATAAGATTTCATTTCAAATCAAATACTTTCCCAAAATCAATAGTTTTCGAATCAACTTCATACTTATACAAATAAATTTTATATAAGTTCGACAACCCCCAAATCAAGTATTTAGTAACACAAGGTTCTCGAATTTAAATTTGTTTCAATATCAATACAGTTTTCAAAATCATATACGTTTTCACCAAATTATTCTTCCAAATCAAATATCTTTAGTTTCAAAGTTTCTAAAATAATAAATTTAGAAAATAATCCAAGTTTCTAAATCAATATAATTTAAGTCAACCAACTCATTTCCAAAATCATTGGTTTCAAAGTCATCTTATACTTACATAAGGTCCATCTTATATCAGGATCAAAATTTTCCAAAATCAATTACACTGCATGAAGAGCCATAGGGGATTGAACATCTTTGCTTTATAAAAGGTTTTGAATTTAGAATAGTTTTGTATACAAAATAGTTTGTAAATAAAATAGAATAAAACAGTTTGTTTAAGAAGAATAAAAGAAAAATAGTTTTGAAAAATGGTTTTAAATTGATAGTAGTTTTTCATAAAAAATTCCAATTAAATTACAAAGATATCCAACCCAACAACTTCAAATTTTAGCGTCAAGTATATCAATGATATTAGAATATAAGATGTACATATGTCATCATTTCGCAACATTACATTCGATCGCTCGCTCGATCACACAAGTTCGCTTTCGAACTAGTATTGTCCATTCGACTTCCCTAATGCGGACTTCGATATGGTTTCTTGACTAGAATCCATCAATCTCCTTGCATAGCCATATACCATGATAGAGAATTCTAGAATCAAGCCCAAAATCCATATCAAATATTCACCATCAAGAATCAAATGAAAAATCCTAACATGAAATGGTGTAATTCACCTCGAACTTGTGTACTCAAACCTGGATCAAATTAATTATGCGAATAAAACAACATACGTACAACTTATGTATCTATTCCAACTTGTTAAATATATAGTTTTATAAAGATGTTACTAAGTTAAAAAATTTAAACTAAATTTTATTCAAAATTTTGAAGACCAAATTTTTTTCAAAACATTTCAAATCTAAATTTCATATTAGAAAAATTCAAAATAGCCTCGTTCATTTACTTAACAAAACAGTTTCAACATATTTAAATCATATTACGACATACTTTAAACATACATACCAAACTTATATACTTTATTCTTTTCAAAATTACTTAGCTTTGAAAAGTTAACCTTGATTTGGAAGTGCTCGAATCTTCAAAATAGTCGAAGAAATCATATTTCAATCCAAGAGTTGGAAATCACCAACAAATCAGTAAATCAATTCCAAAAGATAGGGTTATATCAAATCAAATCCAAAACTCAAGGACTGAACACCGGCTCATTTCAAACTGTTCAAATATATACATATATCTTTCGAATATCAAATCATACTTCGGAATTTGAAATCAAAATTAGTTTCACAAGTCACCCGCATAACAAAACTACCGAAGTGGCCTCTCCCCCACTCTGAAACTCAAAAATCAATGTCGATGATGCATGCATTCTTCACCGAAATTATTTTCCAACGACATAAGTGGGTTCTGGACTTCTTTTTTCTCAAACTTCTTTTGAAATTTCTTCGAAATCATTTGAAACTCATTAAAATCATTTGAAACATTTCTTATTCGGAAAATACTTTCAAATCATATTATTATATATTTCAAAATCTTAAACCAATTTCAAAATGCCGGAGTTCAATCACTCAAATTCACATTCAAAACCTTCAGTTATAAATCATTTTATATGAATCAATTTTCTTATATAATTTTCAAATTTTCAAATCCTTTCAAAACTTCAAATTTTCATTTTAAAAAGGTATATAATCCTTATCGAAAACATTTCACCTTTATATAAAAATATGGTCATCCTTATCAAAATAATAACTTTAATGAATACACAAATTTTCAAAAGACAATCAACCACAAATGTTCCAAGGAATGGTTCAAGGATGGATTTCAAAACAAAACAAAGATTGAAATTTAGAGGAACTCTAGTAAAATAGAATTCTGATTCAAAGATAAGCTCAAACAAAGATAAGATAATTAAATTACCAAATAGAAGATGGATAAGCCTATATGAATCGCGGGCGACCTTAACTTGTCAACCGTGACTTCAGGAATATAATCGATGCGAAAATCTAAGGCAAATCGACCTTCGATCGCCAGAGATAGAATCCAGGTATAGCGGAAGATAGACAGCATCGTAAACCGAGGATACAGAAATCTCCGGTGAATCAATGCCGATTGTAAGGGAGTTTCACCCCTTTACAAATCATTCAAAGATTGGCGGAATCACTGATCTTTATAGAGGTCATTCAAAGTGAGGTTATGCAATGCTCCCAAAATCAAAAGAATACAAATAGGGGAGACAGGAATGGATTTCAGAACAAGTGGGAGCATTCCAAAGTTCAAAGGAATCCTAATTGATAAGAATCCAAACCAAGGTTAGAGATATATAACCAATATCAATTAGAAAGAATTACCATTCAAAATTTGGAAAAGACTCAAATTCATATCATACGAAAAACAGGAGCATAAACATCTTTAGTTTGACAACTTCAGCTAAGCAAAAGATACGACAGAGTTCACTTAAAGTAACCTAACATACTACTGATTTTGCCATACCCAAAATAGATTCCTATCACAATGAATCTAGATCAAACAAGCTAGAAGTACAAAATTTAAGAGGATCCTAATCAAAGAAATTACTGACAAGGTGGATATGAAATGGAATGAAGTTTAGAAAAAATTTACTTTCATAGCAAGAAAATTTATATCAAATAATCTTTGAAAATTCTTTAAAATCACTTGAAAATCATTTTATACTTCGAAAATACGTTCTCTCACAAAGGAATGATTCTGAGATTGATTTCACTCATTCTAGGGTATTTCTACCCTATCTCTAATGAGTTTTGCTCTGTAGGCTAAGATTTGCCTAAAACCAAAGCTCTGATACCAAATGTAACATCCCACTATTTTGGACCATTCAAATCGACAATAAATCCACACATGTCGGACTTGAATACTTCAAAACAGTGGATTGTCAAGAAAATTTGGAGCAAATAAAATCAAATACAGAATCACAGACACATAATATCATAATAACTCACAACGAAAATAAAATACCATAGTAGTTCATGAAGCTACTATATACATACTCTCAAAAACATATACAAAATCTCATAGTCAAAATAGATACAATAGGAGTCAGGATACATAAGTCAATAATACAGAGACAATATCGAATAGGAAATAACTGGAATAGAAACAGATGACAGATAGATAAATAAGCTCCAACAAATCTCTAGCTCCAGAAGATGAATCCAAAGCTGTGTTACTCAGGCTGACCCGAGCATAAAGTAAAACACAAACACTCGAGTCAGGACATACATACTTATACAATGTGAACCAACTCAAGTGAACTGTAAAATAAATGCACTATAACTTAAAGGATGCTTGGGATCGCCCATCCTTTAAGGGTCCGTTAAACCATGAATTAAGCAGAAATAAACGTTATCTTAGAGATGTCCATATTAAAGTAAACAATGCAAACAACAGTGTAAATGTGACTAGGGTAGCGCAGAGCTGCAGTAATCGCTCACCTCTAGCCACACTCTCAAATTAAAGGTGTGCATCCAAATAAATCACAAGGAAATAAAATGGCATACAGAGAAGTGTACCCATGGTTATAGATTTCAAAATGGTTTATAAATTCGAATAAAAATCATTCATTTAAACCAATAAAATGTGAAGTCAGTATACCTTCAAATTAAATATTAAATTCTCAAATTTTAACCTTTTCTGAGCTCATTTAAATACTTTAAACATTTAAATTTCAGCTTCCGCAGCACTTAGAAATACTGCGGTTAGTTACATTTGAAAACAATTCAATTCAGCAAGATAGCATTCACAAAAACTGCTGTAATAGTTCAGTCTTAGCTGCAAAATAGTTCAATTCAACAAAGACAGCTTTTACAAACGGTTGTACTAGTTCAATTACATTCAAAATCACATTTCAGCCAACTGTAGCACTTAACAAGTGCTACAATAGCTCTATTATTAGTTTTAGGTTTTAAATTTAGTTTCTATGACTACAGCACTTACAAAGTGCTGTAATAGCCTTTAGTTCATTTTAACCTTTTAGTACATTTCTGCAACTACAGCACTTACAAAGTGCTACAGATTCACTTTAGTTCAGATTTTAGTTATTATTCAAAAACGATAGCATTTCTGAAGTGCTACTAATTAAATTTCCAGATTTACACTAAAATTTCAGAAACAATTAAATTCAATTTAAACCATTTTAATTGTATAAAAATCATATTTTTCCCACTTTAAAATGGTCATTTAAATACCCTTTAACTTATGAATTTTTCTAAAGTAAATTTCACAAATAAATATCAAAAATTTCATTACTTCACTTATTAAATTCAAGTGTACAATTTTCCTATTCTTTGCATTCACTTAACACTTTAATTTAATTTATCATTTCACAAATGAAACTAAATTTCCATTTTATTTTCTTTTAAATAAACTTCCATTTTTAAAACCAAATCTCATAAATTCCAAGTCAAGTTAAATTCCAAATTACCATTTTTAACATTCATTTGTTTACATTTTATATTCATAGAAAAATCAATAACACTTTAATAAATCATTTTTAAATTCAAATTAAATCAAAATGTCATGATTTACACTTTTAAAATACTTAAAAATATCCAGAAAAATATATAAAATAACCACGGGTCTGTATAATATTTCTAGCCTAAGTCAAGTGATACTGATAATATATTATTTCAATCCGTAATTTACAAAGAAAAATCCGGGTTCTATCATTTCAAACCCGCAATCCCAAGTTAATAAAAATAAATAAAAATCGCTTAGGCTTATCTTTTCAGCCCATAATGATTTTTCCTTATTCTAAAGTCCGTTTGGGTATGTATCATTTCAACCCATAGTGATTCTATTCTACATGGAACTTGTAGTGTGATTAACAGAAATAAAATAAATAATATAACAGAATATAACATAGCAAATGATGTGACAAGTTTATAACAGGGTTTATCATCATAAAATTCACATCACAGGCAGATATAACATGATATAAAAAGTCTACACATTCACTTGTTGTCACTTCACAAATTCTATAAGTATGAATGTCAAGCGTGAATAACTCACCTCTCTGAAGCTAAAGATCGATTAAAACAAAAAGATCTACACACTGAGAAGCACAAGAAGGCACGACAAGATTTGGGATGAGGTAACAACCAGATTTAGATATTGTAACTAAGATAAATAAAGCAATATAAATATATACTCAACAAAATTTAGTTGAAACAAATAGGAAATTAAACTAAACAAATAACAAGATAGCTTGACCATGCTTCAACCACTCAAGTGCTCGACCTAAGGGAATCATATGCTCGGCCATGGTGGTGTTATAGGCTCAGGTATGGGTCCATATGGCATGGCTAGCTAGGAATTGGAAGGGGTAGGAGTTACAACATGAAGAATATAAAGGGGCAAGGCCACTAGGTGGAGTTTGGTGCATGTAGGCTCGGTCTACACTATATTGGGCTCGGCCATGCTCTGGTTCAGGTCAGGTCAGAGGTCATGCTGGTGGTCAAAGGTCAGGTCATGATGGTGGTGGAGCTAGAGGTGGTGGCCGAGGCAAGATATGGGAGTGGTGGTGAAGTTTAGGTCGACTATGCTTGGTTTTGTGGAGTTTTTAGCCAAGTTTTGAGGTGTTTTGCTCATGCTATTGTCACGGCCAGATCTGATCTGTGGGATAGGTGTTTGGCAGTGGATGATGATGAAGAGGAGATGGTGGTGGTGGTCTGAGAAGATGGTGGTGGTTGAGGCCGAGCTAGACAAGAGGAAGCAAGGCAAAACAATGGAAAAATGAAGAAGAAAGGTAGAAAGGAAGAAGCCATTACTTACAAATTTTTGTGGCTGTGAGAAATGAAAGATGAGAAGGAAAATTTTCACGTGAATAATGGGTTGGAGGCGGCTAGGGTTAAGGATGTACGGCTAAAGTTTAGGAGTAGTTATGGTAGGAAATCAAAAGGTGGTAAATATAAAGGCAAGAAATAAAATGAAACGTATGCCTCTATTTAAAACAAGTAATGTATCTTAGTTGATTTGCTTCCTATATATTAAAGAAAGATGTATACAAAAGAAGCCCTCACCCAACAAATAAACACAGGAAACCTTTAATAAATATATTTTTAGAAGATATGCCTTTAAGGCAATATAACGTATATCTATTTGAAATTTCTTTCCAAGAAATAAATAAGGGATCTATAACAATTCAATTAATAAATGAATGTCTAAATAAATAGAATAGGAAGATAAGGTAGAGGTAGATATGATGAAAAATAAAATATATATATATACAGATATTATTTAAAAATTGTAAACAATTACAACTAATATAGGAAAATTCCAAACACAACAAAATTCACGCAATTAAATTCAAAACCTAAAACAAAATAAAAGATAGCAAATAGAATAGAAAATGAAGAAAAAATTCTACGTGTAAAATGCCGAATTCTTCAAATTCTAAAGAGTTTAAAATGGAATTCGACGAAACGAAAACAGAGCGGATATCAGAACCAATTACTGTTTCAAAGAAAAGATTAAATTTTAAAATTTAATATTTCAATTAATTCAATAAAAGTCAAAGTTTGACAAAATATAACATTTCCAGAAAATCAATATTTAATTATATTTGGAAAAATAAAATAGAGACAAAATCCAAAATACCTTAGAAAAATTCCAAACTTTAATTTAAAATTATGTAAAGATCAAAGTTTCAAAATAAAAATTTATTTAAAATATTTATTAAAATTATGGGTTGTTACATACCCCGAAGAATACGGCTTGTTAAAGACGATCAAATGTCAATATATCTTTATACTAACACTGACACATCACTTGTACCTTTTCACTTAATATCTGAATTAAAATTTTACATGTATAGTATTAATACAAAGTGATAGACATACCGATTTTCGAAATTGGAACAATATATCATATAAATAACAGTCACAAATCATAGCGGAATAAATCTCAACTTGCACATATACAAATTTTATACTTACAAAATGAAATATTAAACTTGATTGTTATACACGTTTAACAATTCTTTAATCTCAAGTGTACATCTTATAAACATATTCACAATTTCATAAATGAGACAAACTAAAAAGTCAAAAGTGTTTATCTCCTTTCTAGCCTAAAAATCCAAAGGTCAACTTATCCTGTAACCTAAAAAGTCTCCGCCTGACCCGAGCAAAATAACATCTAGGTCAGACTATCTCTAAATATACAATAAGGTGAGAACAGAATATAACACAGGAATAAATAACATATAAGTAAATACAGATGTCCGGGATATAACGATTTAGGGAATTAATTTAACTTAGAACGGGATTATAAGTTTAAGTCACATACACGAACTAGTCACTAAATGCAGAATAATAGAATTAAGTTAATTTAGCATCCATCACAAGACATAAGAATATATATTTATTTCACGAATACCAGAATATATATTTATTTCACGAATACAAGGCATAAGAATATATGTATTTATTTCACTAACACAGGGCACAAGAATATATATTTATTTCACTAAAAAAGACATAAGAATATATATTTATTTCATGAACTCAAGACTAAAGTATATATATTTATTTCACGAACACAGAATAGTCACAGAATCCAAGAGATCTTACTAAAAATGATCGTAATGATCGTACACGGAACTGTAGAAAACAAACAAACAATTTGATATCACATGAATCGATCTGATACCAGGGATCGTACACAGAACGGGAAATCATAGGATCACAAGATGATCTCAAGGATATTAGCCATGACCGAATCTTTCATATTTATTTTAGATTATTACATTTGAAAAGAAATCCAGGAGTAACTTCTTAAGGATCTTGCAGCCACTTGCCGCACACCAAAAGAGAGTAAACTCTAAAGTGCCAAATACTGTCGCCTTCAGTAATTACTACGATTTAACCAATATGTCCCATACCATATTGTGAAATCCAAGTATTTTCTAAAAGCTAGTAAACATCACTTATTACAAATACCACAGTAAAACCTAAACTACATTCTCTTAAGAATCTAGCAACCACTTGTCGCATACCAGAAGAGAATACAACTCTGAAGTGTTAAGTACTTTCCCAAATACGATCACAAGAATTTAACCAAGCATCCCATACTACCCAGCGAAATTCGAGTATTCTCTAGCGTGTTAGTAAGTTCCACTTAAACACTCTGTTCAATGAGTTATACCATATTCGACGAAGCATTATTGGAAAGCATTTAAACCAATCGATAACATTAAGTCGATTATTAGTACTCCTCAAATTATAGAAATAAGGTTCTTAAAACATTTTTTCTTTAAGTTTATTATTTAATTTCATTCATTATTAAATTTATAAAAATATCCATAGATTTGCTAAAATATTCCATAACTCTGAATTGTTCCAAGATTTTACTTATATACTCAAAGTTGTCTCAAATTTCCATATGTTATATTATTCACAAAACCATATTTTAGAACCATATTTAATTACTCTTTCGTAAAATAATTGTATATGAAGCTCGTATATTTATTTTATTTAACTCAAATTTATGGTTTAATGATCTGCAGTTTGGACCAATTAAATCTCATAATTTTACAAAATTTAAAACATGAAAGTTATAGATAAACGTCTCATCTTTAAAACAAGAAAAGGATCATCCAATTTGGATTTACGGTTCAAAAGTGATGACCAAATTTTTTTTCAGATTTAAATTTATCAACTCTATCTTTCATTGACAGAGCAGTGACAAACAAACGAATCTTTTGACCATCTAAACTTCAAAACTCAAAACATGAAATTATAGCCAAAGTCTATGGTTTCCAGAACATTAAAAATCATCGAAATCCGTTAAGTAGTGAAAAAGTTATGGCCATTTTAATTTCAAGTTTTAACACAGCCAATTACACATGACAGCGCGACACCATCGGTTTCTAACTCAATTTAGACCCTTTAAATTGTAGAATTTTGACAAGTGACTAAAAGAGAAGATGTAGCTAATTGAAATAACTTTCTACAATAATGGATTGAGCCGCTTTGGATTATTCTACACTATGATATCAATGTTTTACTGCAGCAAATTTCACACAAAATTCCAGCAAACAACAACACAACAATTACTCAAGTTTACAACCAAATTGCAAGCAATTCATTCAACAAATTATCCAAACATTATGTGCAGCAAGTAAAGATTTAGAAATAGATATGTGAGTGATAACTCAGCTTTAATGCTTCCTATATCTTGCTAATCTTATCCAAAGCCTTGCTACTACCTAGGAATCTCTTTGCTAATCTCAATTTCACCTAATAACTCAAAATTTATCATTGTAGAACAAAAACCTTTTTATTTGATTTGTATTTGAGGATGATTATGAGCTAGGGTTTCTATTTTGTTGAGAATTTGGTTTTCTGGTTTCAGATAGAAGAAATATGAGAAAAGGAAATGTATGTGTGTTTTATTCTCTACTCACACTAGTTCTATTTGGGAAAAATATGTTATGGTAAGAATCCAATAATAAGTGTTGCAAATTAAATTCCAAAATGAAAGTGTTACTAATCCTATTATGTTTTATTACTTCTTTTAACAATATATTACACTAAACCAAAATAAAAATTGATTTCTCAATTTTATTTAAACCAAATCTCAAATTAAAAATCCTCATTTTAACAATGAATCACAATATCGACATTTTACTCTAACTACCAAAATTAAATAATTCATTTAGTAATATTTCAAAATTTTAAATTGAAACCCTAGTTAAGAAATGAAACTCATTTCTTAATTAAATGTAATCAATTATTCTCAACACTAAATTTAAATTTTATAATTAAATTTCACAAATCACAATTAAAAATTAATTATTTATACAAAGTTGTTACAGATTTGCTATAAGTAAATTTTACATCTGTTATAACTATTTAATTCACCTATAAACATGGATTTAATATTTAATCAACTGGATTATAGCTATATATGTTTGTTTGTGTGTTTGCGTGTGTGCGCTTTATAAATTTTCAGGACTGTAAACCAACATCAAATCAAATCCTTAGGTCAGGTTATTTTTTTTAATTAATACATTCAAGTTTGTTGGTTAGTCAAATGTATTGTTTTGAAATTAAATCTTAAATGCCGGGATGAATCGTAAACTTCGATCAATGACATTCTCTAAGGATCTCCTTCCCTAGGTTTTCTACATCTGATACACACAATCGTCCCTTCTTTCATAACCATCTCCTCAGGTCAAGACTAAAAACTTTTAGATCACCAATCTTCGATCCAACCTCAAGTCTTCTAATCTTCTTGGCCAACCACAGATCCTATTTCTGCTTAGAAGCAATCCTTTCGATCATAACTGGTGGGACATTCAAGTATGATAACATGGCAGTGCTCCGACTAGATCTAGCAGTCAATCTTAACTGCACACTACAAGCAGTAAAAGCCTTCAGGTCCTTCCACTCTACTAAACTAACATAGTTAACACCACATTCTGATGTTTTCTGCTAAGAGCATCTTCTATTTTATTTCTTTTTCCAGGCGTATACTCTATACCAAAATCATATGCTGCTAAAACCTCCAGCCACCTCTGTTGTCTTATATTCAACTCTTTCTGGGAGAATAAGTGCCTTATAGACTTCTGATCTCTGTATAACTTAAATCTCTCTTCAAAGAGATAATATCCCCATACTTTTAATGCGAAGATCACCGCCGCCAACTATAGATCATGAGTAGGATGTCTCACTTCATGTGGTCTAAGTTGTCGAGAAGCATAGGCAATGACCTTACCCTTCTACATCAACACAACCCCAAATCCGATTCCACATGCACCGGTTTACACTAATAATTCTTGATTCCCATCTAGAACTGCTAAGATAGGCGCATTGGTCAACAATTGCTTTAACTTAAGGAATGCTTTCTCACATTTGTCAGACCTAATAAACTTTATGTCCTTCCTGGTTCGCTTAGTTAGAGGCGCTTTTATCTGCGAAAAATCCTAATGAATCTCTGGTAATAGCCAATGGGTCGAAGAAAACTTCTGATCTCATTCACCGTCTTTGGTCCCTTCCACTTTCGATCTTATCCGAATCGATTGACAAACCCTTCTTTGAAATCATGTGACCAAGAAACTTAACTTCTTTCTTCCAAAAATGACATTTTGAAAATTCGCTTTCAATTGATGCTGCCTTAGTGTCTTAAACACCACTCTATGATGAACTTCATCCTCTCTTTCATCCTTAGATTATTTTAAGATGTCATCTATGAATACCAAAATGAACCTATCCAAGTGCTCTTGGAAAACTCGGTTCGTCAAATCCACGAAGAAAGATGGCGCATTCATTAACCTGAACGGCAACACTAACCACTCGTAAGAACCATACTTTGTCTGAAACACCATCAACAGAATACTGTCCCTGCCACTCTTAGTTGATTGAAACCTATCACCAAATCCAATTAGGAAAATACTCTGGCTCCACTCAACTAATTAAATAAATCATCGATTCCTGACAAAGGATACCAATTCTTGATTGTCTTCTCGTTCAACTTATGGTCCGGTTTTTTCACGAACACCGCAGCTGCTCCCCAAGGCGAACAACTTGGTTTAATGAAATTCTTTCCTTCTAAATCCACTAGCTGCACCTTCAGTTCCTTCATCTCAGTAGGTGTCATCCTGTTAGTTGGTCTACTTACAGGTTCTGTGACTGGCTCAAAAACATCTGCAAACTCTCTTGCTACCATTACCTGATTCAATTCTTCTTCTACTTCCATTTCATTCAGCAAAGCACATGCACTCGAGTCTGACTTCTCTACCGAGTATATAATTCGGTTATGACTATTGGGTCGTCCTAGAGATATTCCGCTATCTTAGCAAAACATCCTAGCATCATAACTATCTAACTAGTCCATACCCAAAATGATCACGAAGCCTACAAAATCAAAAACATACAAGCTGCATGCAAACTTATAACCTAACAATTCAAGTTCTAACTGGTCACATCTCATCCCCAGAGTTGCATACCCTCCTATCGAATTTGCAACCATAAGGAAGTAACAAGGTATGAGGGATCTAAAATAACTTATCTACCGAACACTAAGATATAAATGAATGTGATGCACCGTTCAAATAGTACCCTATATTGTATACTATAAATCAAAAGCGTACCTTCCATCATAGTCTTTCCCTTCTCAGCAGCTGTTGGTCTAAGATGATGGTTCCAAGGCAAAAACGTTTCCTTTGTCCGCTCTAACTGGTTTTGGACATTGATTCTTGTAGTGTCCAATCTGGTCACAGTTGAAGCACTTCACTCCTTTCTTATCTACAACCTTCTTCCTTTTGACACTCGTGAGCAAAATGTCCCTTCTAATCACATTTAAAGCAACAAGGTCGGCCTTTGTTTTCTTGGCAGCTCCTCCCTTATGAGTTACTTTCTTCTTAAAGAACTTCATTTTCTTGCCCTGGGGATCTTGAACCTCAACTGACTTCCCCTTACTAAATGTAGATAGCATCTCTTCTTTCCTGGTGGCCATCTCCACTACAACAGTGCTTGGGTCTCGACGGTATTACATGGTTGCCCTAGAAATCTCTGGCTTAAGTCCTCAAACAAATTTTTCATATCTCTTGATGATGGTGTCAATCATGGCATATCCGTATCTAGATAGCTCACCAAATTTCATAGCATACTCAATAACTGACATCTCACCTTGCACTAAGTCCATGAATTTCCTCAGTAATACTGACCTGGAAACTTTAAACAAGGACCTCTCTTCGAATATCCTTCGAAACTTTGCCCAAATCAACTCTCCTTCAGGAACTCCCACGGTAATACCATTTACCCAGTAAAGTGCTTCTCCTTGCAACTGTCTAGAAGCAAGTCTCCTCTTAATCCTTTCATAGCGAAGAACTTTTTTTCTACTTCAACATCATCCTCTGTTCCCAAAAATGGCTTCCTACCAAGACTGGTGTAACCTTGCTCAACAAACTTGCCAACATGAGCCACAGGACTAGCTCTTCTAACATTCACGACATTTACCCCTGCTGCTCTCGCTTAGGTCAGATTGATGAAGAACTGATACATCATCCTCATATATACTAGCGGGGTTCTAGCACCTACATTGGCATTTGCGTTTGGATTAGCATTTGCCTATCAACCCGGATTCCTCCTAGTATTGAGTTAAGCATTTCCAATAGTTCTGGTGCTTCCTCCACCTAGATTTCCTCTTCCATTTCCTGCCTCTATATCTTCCTTTCTCATATATCTGCATACAAGCCTTAGTAAGATACAGAAGAACGGCCTAAGAGAAAAGGGAAATATATATATATATATATAACAAATGAAGTACATTGTTATAGTGTTAACCCAAACCCCGATATCATTTTCTGATTAATTGGATTATGTTTTGAAAGTATTTTAAGTTCAAATTTCTTTTATATTTACATAAACCTACGCGCTAATACCAACTTGTAACATCCGCCACTTGGAGGCCCAAAACTAACTGCTACTAACAATGCAGTCATCCATAGTTATTAATTCTCTGTGACCAAATGCGGTAATGTTTGATACAATGGTATACCAGAAACACATGTAGATGAAATTTTTTAAAACTCAATTTAAAACAAATATCTCATTTCATTACAAATAGCATTACAGATTCATTACATAATCCAATTCGTAAACAACATTCAACAAAATATAGTTATTACAAAGTACACCAAGAGCGACATATGAAGATGCCCCATTGGTTGATCGGAGTTTAATATAGCAAATTAAACAACTTTGCCATTTCATCGAATTAGACAACGGAATCAAACAAAAAGAACTCGTAATAGCTAGCTTGCCTTCTGCAAGTCTTTAGAAGCTTGTTCATCTAAAGGAGAACCTGAAAACTTAATCCTCAAACTACTCAAAATCAATTGATCGCCCGAGAGTTGAAGGGAAAACACAAACTTTGAGTCAGACAAAAAGTCTGGTGTGAATAATAACCTATCATCTCAAACCATGTATATATCTAGTGAGACCACACCTCTTAATGAAATGAGTTTTCCCCTCACTAGCATCGTAACCCAAAGTATAATAACCATATACTCTGCACCTGCATCAATAATGGTTAAGACATAATATAATAAAATGTATCATAATGATATGAGAACATGCAATATGCTCTGGATTATCCATCCCCATTCACTTGACTATCTATCTCAAGCTATAGTTTCTAGGGTCACTACTAACAAATTAGTTTTCATTGGTTGAATAATAACCTATTCCAAGCTTATGGACTGTTTGTCCGGTTTCATAGTTTTTATGGATCTAAGAACCTACTGGTGTCTACGAATAACATTACCCAATCATAGTTTTCATGGGGTCACAATGAACCTATTGAATTGTCTAATAACATCTCTTATATCATAATTTTCATAGGCTGACTATGAACCTATTGATCGCTATTGTTACCATCAGTCTTCACTTCAACCTTGCCGAAACCATGAAGAATATAAAAGAGGGATTCATAAGGAATGATAACGTTAACAAATCCTTTCGAAAGAGTCGAAGGGATGCTTCAGCAAAAAGTTAGAGGAGTTGAGCACTTTCAAAGGGGTCAAAAGGCAACAGAGCCACCCTTTCGCTTCAATGAACCTTTATCAAAACAGTAGCTTAGCATGCGTGAAGACATTTCGAATGAGTTGAAGAACACCCATCGAAGGCAATAGGTTACAAGCTTTCACGTGCGCGCCAAACCTTTCGAAACAGTGTGTTTCGCCTTCATTCACATTCCATATAAGAAGGCTAGAGCTACCCCTTCGAAAGCATAAATTAGCCTTTCGAACCGGTTGAGACCATTCACAATTATAAAGGAAAGCTTACTTAAGTTCAATATGGCATTTTGATACACTAGAAGATGGGGTTCCGCATCAATCAACAAGTATGCCTTCGAAAGCTACCTTCCGCATTTAAGCCTTTTACGTCCCAACTCCTTCGAAACCCCAAAGATTCACTATCGACAGAGTCGAAAGCTCATGTCCATTCCTACTTGCAAAAGCACATCAACAACAAAGTGAAGAGCACATCTACATTTTTCGACTAGCTCGAATGCACTCAAGTTTGATGGAAAAACAAAGTATAAGGATGCCCTAATGTGAGCAGTGACGAAAGGTCTCCAAGGCCGCCTTTCGACCAAGTCAAGAGGATCGATTCGAAAGGTGCCAACCCAAGCCTATAAATAAGACTCTAGGGGTCTGGTCCAATTTTATTTACTCCACACTTGTTCTTTCTGGAATTTGTAAACCCTAATTCTAGAATTAGATTGGGGATTTGACTTCTTTGTATTACTTAAGCTACTAGTAATAAAGGAAAATATAATCAAATCAAGTTTATGGCATTTTTGGATATATCGGTTGATCTAATGCTTCTATGAAATAACGATTATGATTTGTTTGTATCAACATGATCGAAGGGCTACATTTCAAGGTAGTTGAAACCTTTTAATTCAACTAATATCCTTAGTTCATTAGATCCTAACCTCGAGACACCTTGACCACTTCGAAAGGAGGTTTCGATAGGATCCTAAACCAATTCAACTAGTTCGAAATGTATTATAAAAAAAGGGATTAAGGTGTTTCGACCATATAGAAAGGTTATATAAGAAGGAGTTTTAATTACCACAACATTTTCGAAAAGAGGACTTAAGGCAATCGAAAGGTTTTAACTTTCTAAATCTGTTCGAAAGGTGGTTTCGAAGGGTTCACTCACACTTTAAACATTTCTTTCGGGTGTTGACAAGTTTTCCTGTTAACATCTATCAATAACCTATTCTGAACATAGTTTTAATGGGATCATAAAGAACCTATTAGCCCCTGCCAATAACAATTGCCATAACATAGTTTTCATGGGCTTACTAAGAACCTGTCTAAACCAATAATCTTTTGATCATTCTTGGGCATCCTATATTCTGGTCTGTCTGACCATCTTGGATGCAATTCTACTCTCACAAGAGTTAATTCAATGTATATTCAGTACTGGGTCACCTAGCCTGTTTTCTGCACTTAACATCAGAATGCAGTTATGGTTAATAATGAAGTGAATATAATTACACAAGCATACATGATAACCGATCAAATAACACATCAACATATCATTCATGGTTTTTTTTCTTGTAATAATTTCAAATGACATTTGGTTAATACCCTTAACCATTTATCTTTAGCAAGGAAAGCTTCCTTTAAAATTTAAAGTTAAATGCCATTTCGTAAACTCTTTTATATCGCCATGTGTTTACTTTTTAAAAATGAGCTAGGGTTCTTTAATTCAAAAACTGGAAACGTTCCTTTCGAAACACTTAAAAACATGCCTTTTGTACATAAACATACCTTTCGAAAGCATTGTGCTCAAGTAAAAAGTTATGGAAGCATAGCATTAAAACTAACTAAAAGTATCACTTTTGAAACCATTGATAGAAAACAAAACAGGCTTCAAAGTAATAAAGGGGACACTTTTGTAAGCTACCCTTTCAAAAGACCTATGATGACGACAACATGCTTCTACATGTGTACTTGGGTTTAAATAAGAGACTTCAACCATGTCGAAAGGTATGGGAGTGACACCCACCCTTCTGCATGTATAAGTTAAAAGAAAAGTGGCTTCAATGGTTGCGGAAGGGTATCTATTCGAAACCCTACCCTTCGAACTCATTGATACAAAGAGTTATAAAGGCGGCCTTCTTCTAAGGTGAAAGGTTTAATGCGGCAGCTATGGTATCAAAGGGGTTCAAAAGTAGCATCCTTATCAAAGACATAAAATCAAAGGTAGGTTTATAGATTCGAAACCTAGAAATACAACTTCACCCCTTACGCATGCATACTTTCGGCACCTTTGCTACCTTTCCCATAGGTCCAATACACTTCATACCACTGGCTTGATACCATGTATATTGGCTTTGAATGGATGCAGAAGGGTTAGAAGTAGGTGTGCATGAAGTTGAAAGCCAGTTGAGTATGTCACGAAGATGAAATTCGAATAAAAATTGCAATTTTGCTTATTAAAGAAAATACTTTTCATCTACCATCAATATTTGTCTCAATCTTTTTGGTTTAGAAAACTTTATCAATTCATTTTTCAAAATTTACTGCCGAAATGAAATTTGGATTTTTAAATAACTTAACACTTAAGCCCTTCTCCTTAATAAAACATTTAAGTCCTCTAACTTAAATAATTTGTTATCCATTCTAATACACTAAAGAAAACTCACCAAAAATCACAATAATTCTCATTAAATATGTTTTCTAACATATATAAATTTCAGACCCAAACATTATTTGATTGCCTTAAATAATTTAGACCAAAAATTTACTATTTTTCTCATACAAATTTATAATAAATTATCCACAACTTGAAATTTTATGAAAATTTAAAACCATTTCCAAAATAATGTTTTACATAACATATTCAAAATTCATGGCGTTTGGAAATCATTCTGCATGATTCTAGCTTAAATCAAACTAGATTATTCCACCAAATCCTTGTTTAAAATTATAATGTGGCATTTAATTCAAAACATATCATCGTTCATCCAATCATACGGTTTAAACCTCAACCCAAAATTTAAAATATTCAAGACGATTTACATGAGATGGTTTAGATCATTATTCACCTTGTTTCGATAAGGAACTTGAGATTTATTCTTGTTCTAATCTTCCTAGCTTGAATCTTAACCTCTAAATAGATTTTGTGCCCTCTTTTTCTTAGAGTTATGGCCGGCCTTCAACTCTCTTTGCTTATGTTTTTGGTTTATGAAAATGTGAATGAGAATAAGGCAAGGAGTTTAGGGGTTATGATATGTAGCTATTCCCATTTTGCGCATGCATTATTCTCTTAAGTTTCTAATTTATAAATTACAATTATAATTTAATTAGTTAAGGCAAGACCCTAATTAGTTTCCAAATCTCAATTCCTTTATCACTATAATCTCAACATTATTCTATTTAATTTAGCTAATTGTATTTAAAATTTTGGGTATTACAGGCTCCCCTCCTTAAATAATTTCATCCTCGAAATTCAGTAAGGACTAACTACCAATCATAGCAATCATCTGTAACATCTCCTAACTACCATACTAGCCCACCTGACCAAGAAACAGTCTATATAAAGTAAATATAGAACATACCCATAAAAAAGATTATGATAAGTATCCCTAATCATATCTTTGGTCTTCCAAGTGTTGTCCTTCTCGTTGTCGCTCCATTGAACTTTCACCAACTTGGATGTCTTGTTTCCTAACCTCTTCTCATCTCATGCCACAACCCGAACTGGTTATCTAATAAAGGTCAGATCCGATTCTAGTACTAAGTTTTCCGATGTAGCCGAGGGATAGTTGTCTCTGGATCATGCACATTCTTACGAAGATGAGACACATGAAACGCATTATGGACACCTACCAAACTGCTCGGCAACTCTACTTTATATGCGAGCTTTCCAATCCACTATATAACTAGGAACGGCCCAACATATCTCGGTGCCAATTTCCCTGAATTTCCGAATCGCAACACATCGCTTCATCGATGATAATTTAATGAAAATCTATCTCCAACTGAAAAATCTGGATCCTTATGCATCCTATCTGCATAACTCTTTTGTCTAAACTGAGCTTCCTTTATCCTACTTCGGATCAACTCAATCTTCTTTATTGCCTCTCTTACTAGATCTGGACCTAAGTCTACTCTATCTCCAGTTTCCAACTAACATGCTGGTGACATGCATGGCCTTCCATACAAAGCTTTAGAAGGCACCATTCCTATACTAGTCTGATAACTGGTATCATAGGAAAACTCAACTTAGTGTAGGTGATCTTCCTATGATCCACCAAAATCTAGTACATAAGCTCTTAAAAAATCCTCCAGTACCTTATTGACTCTCTTTGTCTACCCATCTATCTGAGGTGATAAGTAGTACTCATCTTGAGCTTGGTACCTAACACATCATGTAGACTCTTCTAGAGCTCGCTAGTAAACAAAGTATCTCAATCACTTACTATACCACTAGGAATCCCATGTAGTCAAACTATTTTCTTCATAAACAATTTAGCTAAAACAAGTGACGTCCTAGCTGATTTAACTAGAATGAAATGGGCACTCTTAGTCAGCCTGTCCATTATGACTCATATATTATCATTTCCTCGATTCGACCTTGGCAACCCGTCTATAAAATCCATGGATATCGAATTCCATTTCCAAACTAGTATCTCCAAAGGTTGAAGCAACCCACTTGGCTTTTGATATTCGGCCTTCACTTGTTGATAGTTCACACACTACTTTACCCACCAGCCAACATCGTTCTTCATACCTTTCTAGTAGAAACTCCTCTTCATATCTTGATACATTTTGGTTCCCCCAGGATAAATTGTAAACTTTGATCGATGACTTTCTCTAAGGACCTTCTTCCTTAGGTTTTCTACATCTGGTACACACAACCATCCTTTCTTTCACAACCATCACCACTAGTCAGGACTAAAATCTTATAGATCATCAATCTCTGATCCAACCTCAAGCCTTCTAATCTTCTCGACCTAACACGGATACTTTTTCTGCTTAGAAGAAATTCTATCAACCAGAACTGGTCAGGCTTCTAAGCAGGATATCATGGCAGTGCTCTGACAAGATCAATCAACCGATCTTAACTGCACACTACAAGTAGTCAAAGTATCCAGGTCCTTCCACTCTGCTAACATAGCTCACATCACATTCTGATGTTTCTTGCTAAGAGCATCTGCTACTTTATTTCCTTTTCCAAGCATATACTCTTTACCAAAACCATATGCTGCTAAAAACTCAAGCCACCTCTACTATCTCATATTCAACTCTCTCTTAGAGAATAAGTACCTTAAGGAGTTATGATCTTTGTATAACTCAAATCTCTCTCCTAGGAGATAATGTCTCCATAGATTCAATTTGAAGATCATCGCAGCCAACTCTAGATCAGGAGTAGGATAGCTAACTTTATGCGATCTAAGCTGTCGAGAGGCATAGGAAATGACCTTACGCTTCTGCATCAACATTGCCCCTAATATGGTTCCATATGCTTCGGTATACACTAATAATCTTTGATTTCCGTCTGAAACTACTAACAAAGGCGCGTTGGCCAACAAGTGATTTAACTTAAGGAATACTTCCTTACATTTTTCAGACTAAATAAACTTTACGCCCTTCCTGGTTAGCTTAGTCAAAGGCACTCTTATCCACGAGAAATCCTTAATAAGTCTCCGATAATAGCCAATGAGTCAAAAAAACTTTGATCTCAGTCACCATCGCTGGTCTCTTCCAGTTTCTATCTTATCTGGATAAATAGATAAACCATTCCCTAAAACCACGTGACCAAGAAACTTAACTTCTTTCTTCCAGAAATAACACTTTGAAAACATCATTTTAAGTTTATGCTGCCTTAGCGATGAACTTCATGCTCTCTTTCATCCTTAGAGTATATTAAGATGTCATCTATGAATACAAAAATGAACCTATCCAAGTGCTCTCGGTAAACTCGGTTCATCAAATCCAAGAAAGTCGACGCATTCGTTAACTCGAACGGCATCACTAACCACTCATATGAACCATACCTAGTCCAAAATGTCGTCAGTGGAATACTATCCTCTACCACTCTTAGTTGATGGAAACATGTGGCCAAATCCAATTGGAAAAAATACTCTGGCCCTGCTCAAGTGATCAAATAAATCATCGATTCTCGGCAAAGGATACTTATTCTTGATTGTCTTCTCGTTCAACTTACGATAGTCGATACACATCCTTAACGACCCATGTGGTTTCTTCACGAACACTGTAACCGCTCCCCACGGCAAACTGCTTGGTCTAATGAAATTCTTTCCTTATAAATACACTAGCTACACCTTTAATTCTCTCATCTGAGAAGGTGTCATCCTGCTAGGTGGTCTACTTACAGCTTCTTCTCCTAGCACAAGATCTATCCAAAACTTAATGGCTTGCTTCGGTGGTAGTCCTACAACTGGCTCGAAAAAATCTGCAAACTCTCTTGCTACCAAAACCCAATTCAGCTCTTCTTCTACTTCCATTACATTCTAGAATGCTCAAGCACAAGCACTTAAGTCTGGCTTCTCTGTTGAGTATATAATTCGGTAATGACTATTACGACATCTTAGCGATATTTCCCTATCTTGGCAAAATATCCTAGCATCCTATCTATCTAACCAATCCATACCTAAAATGATCTCGAAACCTACGAAATCAAAAATATACAAATTGCATGCAAACTTATGACCTAACAATTCCAGTTCTAACTTGTCACGTTTCATCTAGAGTTGCATACCCTCCTATTAGATTCGTATCCATTAAGGAAGCAAAAAAGTACGAGGGTTCTAAACATAAGTTATCTGCCAAACACTGATATATAAATGAATGTAATGCACCGGTATCAAATGGTACCCTAACTGGTATACTATGAATCAAAAGCATACCTTTCATCACAGTCTTTCCCTTCTTAGCAGCTGTTGGTCTAAAAGATGATGGTTCCAAGGCAAAAACCTTTCCCTTGTCCGCTCTGACTGTTTCTAGACACTGATTCTTATAGTGTCCAATCTGGTCATAGTTGAAGCATGTCACTCCTTTCTTATTTGCAACCTTCTTCCCTTTGCCTGTCCGACATGTGTGAGCAAAATGTCCCTTCTTATCAAATTTAAAGCAAACTAGATCGGCTTTTGCCTTCTTGGCTGCTCCTCCCTTCTGAGCTCCTTTCTACTTAAAGAACTTCCTCTTCTTGCCGGGGGGATCTTGAACCTCAAACGACTTCCCCTTACTAAACGTAGAGAGGATCTCTTCGTTCCTGATAGCCATATCCACTGCAACATTGCTTGGGTCTCGGAAGTATGGATGGTTGCCCTAGTAATCTCTGGATTCAGTCCTTGAATAAACTTTTCATTTCTCCTGATGATGGTGTCAATCATGGCATATCCGTATCTGGAAAGCTCATCAAATTTCGTAGCATACTCAATTACCGACATCTCACCTTGCACTAGATCCATGAACTGAATCATTAATATTGACTTGGCAACTTCAGATAGGAACCTCTCTTTGAATTTCCTTCAAAACTCTACCCAAGTCTTCCTTGGGAACTTCTACGGTAATACCTTTCCACCAATAAAGTGCTGCTCCTTGGAACAGTCTAGAAGCAAGTCTTCTCTTCTGCTCATCATCTAATCCCACATCTGCAAAGATCCTTTCGTAGTGCAATATCCATTTTTCTATTTTAACAACATCTTCTGTTCCCAAAAACGGCTTCTCACCAAGACTGGTGTAAACCCTGCTCAGCTTAGCATAGTTATTGCCAACTAGGGCTAAGGGATTAGCTCCTCCCACATTCACGGCATTTCCACTAGCTGCTCCAGCAGCTGCTCCAGTTTACATCAGATTAACGAAGAGTTGATACATCATCCCCATATCTACTAGCAGGGTTCTAACATCTACATTGACATTTGTGTTTAGATTAGCATTTCCCTATCGACCCGGGTTCCTCCTGGTATTGGGTCAAGTAGTTCCAGTAGTTATGGTGCTTCCTTAATCTATATTTCCTCTTCCGTTTCCTGCCTCCATATCTTCCTTTATCGTATATCTGCATACGAGCCTTAGTAAGATAAAGAAGAATGGTCTAAGAGAAAAGGAAAATACATACTTACACACACACACACACACACACACATATATATATATATATATATAACACAAATGCAAGTACGTTACTATAGCTTTAACCCAAACCCCAGTCTCATTTTTTGATTCACTGGTCATGTTTTGAAAATCTTTTAGGTTCGAATTTCTTTTGAATTTACATAAACCAATGCTCTAATACCAACTTGTCACATCCCCTATTTGGAGTCCCAAAACTGAATGTTGCAGATGCTATAGTCATCCATAGTTATTAATTCTCGGTGACCAAACTCGGTAATGTATGATACACTGGTATACCATAACCATATGAATATGAAAAATTTTAAAACTCAATTAAAAAAAATTTCTCATTTCATTACAAATAGCATTTCAGATTCATTTCGTAATCCCAATTTGTAAACGACATTAAGAGAAATATAATTATTTCAAAATACACCAAAAGTGACATATGAAGATGCCTGTAACAACCCAAAATTTGAGCTATAATAATTAATTAACGAATTAATTAAATAATAAAATAAGTTTGTGAAATCTTCAGAATTGAGCCATAAGAGTTGCACCTTTGTGTCTATGGTAATTTTCTAGTCAATTTTCATATATAACTTGTCGAAATCCGAGTTAATATGAATAAGTTACGAAAGAAATAAGAAATCAGAACGAAAAAGAAAAAATATATATTACAAAGGCATAGGTCAACCCATATTTGGGTTAGGTCGACCTATAGGTCGACCCCCAAAGGGGTCAGGTCGACCTTGGGGTCAACCCCCATGGAACCTAGGTCGACCCGCCTTAGCTCTTGGACGTTATTTCGTCCAATATGAAGCGGACACCTCATAATTCCATTTTCGTTCAATCCTATGCGTTCGTGCTTCCATCCGACAGTTCCTAGAGAGCCTATGACATGGTTGCACCAGATTTAATCTTCAAATCTAACGGTCTGAGATCCCTAAGCTACACTATAAATAGAACCCTAGGCCTAGCTATTTTTCTCATTTAGATTTTCTCCTATTTGGGTTCATTGCCTTAGGCTGGACCCTAAATAGAAAAAAATTCTAAGGAGGAGATCTTTTTGATAAATATATTCTACGCTCTAAGAGTGGATCCAGGAAGGCCAAGGACTAGAGGTAAGGACCACAGGTGAGTGTTTTGTAATTATTTTAGACTTTTAAGTAATTTAAAATAATAGGGTTCTCAATAGTTGTAGTTTTTCTACAATTTTGAAACAATTTTTATATAAGTTATTTATAGTTAACTTTTAAGTAAATTTCAGAAGTTCTTTTCAGTCTATTTTATTCAGCTATTTTTATTCAGTTATTTTATTCAGTTATTTATAGTTATTTACATTTATTTGCATCTGTTTTAAGTTGGAATTTAGCCTGTAAATGTTTGTTTCTTTTTATTCCTTTTGACGCGAATAAAATATTAAAAAGAGGAAGAATTCGCAAATATAGATTAAAATAGAAAAACACTAAATTTTTAGAAATCAGATGTAAAATAAAGGGAACTGTGATTAGATGGAGATAGACTGAAATAGGCAAATTTGAGATGTTTGCAAGCATAATTATAACAAGTGATTATAACAAAAAAAATGAGAAAATAGAAGAGTAACATAAGAGGTTTATTTTATAACTTAGATCTTGGATTAAGTTAATAAGCAAAAGAACAATTATAACACATGGGTTATAATTAAAAATAAGGAATAAATGAAGAGGATTATTTTAACACTTAGAATAAGTTAATAAGCAAACACAGATGTAGTGGTCCGTACCGGCAGCATTCCCTTTCAGATCTAGGATTGATGGTCTCACAATAGCAGGTGAGGCTGGGACACGCTTGTTAACGCTAAAAATGTGAACGCTAACACCCCGGTGGAAGTCATATTGAAGTGAAAGCACCACCCGTTTGCACGGGAACTAAAAGTAAACAGAAAATCATAGAAAAGGTAAAAAGACAGCAATTTTTATAGTGGTTCGACTCAAAGTCAAGCCTACGTCCACTTTACATCCTCTATCACTGACTCGATTACAAACTTTACAATCACTCTTCGATTACAAACTTTACAATTACTCTCCGATTACAAACTTTACAATCACTCTTTGATTACAACACAATTAGAACAAGCAACTTTTCAATCATTCTTTGATTACAACACGACTAAAACATGTAGATTACAACGCGATTAAGACGAGTAGCTAGAACATCGATCTAGAAAGGCTCTTTATCTTCATGTTGAATGATTTAGATCTCATCCCCCAAAATTTCATTGAAACAAGTGAAGAAGGAGTCGAGAAAACAGTAGAGTGTCGGCCTGTCCAAAGTCCCCCCTCATCAATGTAGAGCCGGTGGCTATTTATAGGGAAAATCTGGAGTTAGGTCGTAGGTCGTAAGTCGTAGGTCGTAAGTCGTCAACGACCTAAGGTGTTGCGACCTAGGGTGATTCTGAGGTAGCATAAGTCGTTCGCGACTTAGTGGAGCTGTCCTGGATGATACATAGGCTGTGAGCGACTTAGTATGTTGTTTGCATAGAAGGTTAGGTCGTTAGGAAGCTAGGAGGTTAGGTCGCTAGGTCGTTAGGAAGTTAGGTCGCTAGGAAGTTAGGTCGCTAGGAAGTTAGGTCGTTTAGAGTTAGGTCGTTTAGAGTTAGGTCGTGCCATGTTGAGCCGCTTTATGCTTTAGGTCGTTAAGTCGCTTAGCTCGTTGGAAGTTGTTGGAAAGTTAAGTCGCTAACCCATAGCAATGTTAGCTCGTTGAATGCCATAGGTTGTAGGTCGCTGGGGGCTGCAGATGGTTAAGTCGCTCGGATTATTCAGGCTAATTAACTTGTTATTTTGTTGAGTGCTGAGTCGTGGCTTCTTCTTTAGTAGTTGATTCGCTATTCACAAAAGCGGGATAACATTATGCCGATTAAGGTAAATAAGTGGCCAATAGATAGAAGCTCAAAACTGAGGATTTGGGCAAGGGGTGCAAACTAGAATTTGTTTGTTAGGACCAGTACCGGCAGCATTCCCTTTTAGGACTAGGACTGATGGTCTCACAACAGCTAGGTGAGGCTGGGCAGCATTTCCTTTTAGGTCTAGGACTGATGGTCTCACAACAGTTAGGTGAGGCTGGGCACACTTATGCTGATTAGGGTAAATAAGAGGTCACAACAGGGGGCGACAGTTAGTGTGTACATGCGATGACCGAGCGTGTGGCATCGATTAGGGTAAATAATTCGCTACTACGTTCCAAGCGCTAAGAGATGTCTTTTGCTATGACCAACATGATTGGTTCACAGTGGCACAACAGAGATAGAAGGCCGATCAACGGGTAGAATTAGGATTTTAGCCTAATCAAATTAGAAACTGAAATAGGATTAGGGTTTCAGCCTAATCACAGCAGTTAAAGACAAGTGCAAACAATTGAAACAATCAAAGCAAACAGTCAAACAGAATTAGAAACAGTATTTTACCCCAGTTTTATCTTTTCAGTATTTCTTTCCATACTAGAACTATTGCTTAGTCTATTATCTTTATCTTGCTTAGAAATGCTAGTAATTACTTTCACTCACCAGACTTATTATCGGACCCACTCCTTTATTTCCCCTTTTCTCATCCATAAGCCAGCAGAGTCGAGGATAGTAGATTCAGATTTCTTGGAGATACATTCCTGGAGTTCTTCATGTATTCTTCTTCTTTTCATTTTTCTTTTCATTTGGCTTTTGATGTACTGGTGCTTATGAGAGGGATGATTATTAATATTTATGTACTCTGATGATGTGAGACCGAGATATTCTTTTCATAAGACATGAGAATTTGAGTTTTTAGACATATTCTATTTTTATGACTTATTGATGAAGTTTAATTCTGAATAATGAATTACTATTTAAATGTTTCCGCTGTTTTTACCTATTTGTCTTGTGAATCTTAGTCTTTGTGATGTTTTAGCTATACCTATAACACACCACATTCTTTAGTGTACCCTTTTTGGGTATACTAAGGGGTGTGGGGTGTTTCACTTGGTATCAGAGCCTAAGATTACAGGATTTCTAAAAACTTGTTTTAAAAGGTAACATATCTTCAAACTACAAGTATTTTTCAGAAAGAAACTCTTATTATAGAAATATTTTTCAAGTATGAAAGACTTTTATAAAAATCCCTCAAAGTCCAATTCAACCTTCTTTCGATTCTTTCAATCCTAAATTTTCTTTTCTTTTCATAGAATGGTGGACGCCCCAAATCTTCTAGAGGGTGTCCAAGTCCTTGGCCGATTCCGTAGATACCTCCAAGCAACGGCACCAGAGGTGCAAGGGCAAGTGCCCAATGCAGCACCGGCGGGTGGAGATCCCGTTAATCCCCCTGCAGTAGCCAATTTTTCTAAGCTATGCAAGGACTCGCTAATCTAGGAGGCATGACGTTTTTTGGCACGGAGGATTTCATGGAGGCACAAGCTTGGTTGAGGAATACGGAGTGGATATTTGGGCTGTTAGGATTGAAAGACCAGCAGAGAGTTCAGCTTGCATCTTGGCACCTGAAAGGAGAGGCTTCTTACTGGTGGGAGATTTTAGAGATGGAGGGTAGTGACATTGGTTGGTTTGGATTTATGGAAAGGTTTGAGAGAAAGTTCTTATCGCAAGCCGAGGAAAGCATGCAGTTGGAGAAGTTCATTAGTCTGAAGCATGGGAGTCTTTCGGTAAAGGAGTATATAAATCAGTTTAATGAGTTATCGAGGTTCAGGATGGAGCTTGTTAATACACCTCATAAGAAGGCCATCAAGTTTGCTAAGGGTTTGAACCAGCCCCTATAAGGATTGGCATTGACACATGTACCTATCAAAGTGACATATGAGTCACTTGTGGAAATGGATCTCATGTCAGGGGTATCTAAGGAAGGAGAAGTTAAGGAGGTTCCTAAATCAGAAAACTCTAAGAAGCAGTGGTGGAAGAATAAAAAGGATAAGAACAAGAAGAAAGGAGGAGGACCTCAAAAGCAGATCAAGAAAGGCGAGAAATGTCATAATTGTGGATTGGTTTGGCATTTCACAAAGGACTGTAAGAAGGGCATGATGAAGGGGAGGTGTTACAATTATAGGCAACCTGGGCATCTTAGTAGAGCTTGTCCTCAGATGGCAGGGCAGAGAGCAGGCGCACCTACAGCGCAAGTACAGACTTTGGATGCAGCACCTTCTAGTGGACCGGATCGAGGTAGGAAAGTCTCTGTAGAAGGTTTGATCTCTATTTTGGATTTTCCTATTCGGACTCTTTTTGACTCTGGAGCATCACATTCTTTCATTTCTATTTCCTTGGTTGATTGTTTGCACTTAGATATTTCTCTAGTTGTAGAACCTATAGTTGTTTCAAACTCCATAGGAGGATCGACACATTTATCCATGATTTGTAGGGCTTTGAAATTTTTTATATTAGGCATAGAGTTTGATTGTGACGCCTATGTACTGGGATTTTTGGGATATGAGATGATTTTGGGGATGGACTGGTTATCCACTTATGGTGCAATATTGGACTGGGATAGGAGAGTCGTTAGGCTAGAGACATGTAGCTAGCAGACTCTCGAGGTTTCTTGCGACCTACAGGGGTTAGTCATGTTGAGCTTCCTTTATTGCCTTGATTCATCACTAGAAGAGTTAGATTCAGTTCCAGTTGTTAGAGATTTCTCAGACGTTTTTGAAGAGATTAGGGGGACTACCTCCTAAGAGAGAGATTGACTTTAAGATCTATCCGAATGACATGCTAAGCCAGTGGCATTACCCGTGAGAAATATGGCTCCTAGGGAGAGGAAGGAGTTAAGTAAACAGATTGGTGAGCTATTGGAGAAGACTTCATCAGATGGAGGATTTTTGAGTAGGGAGCGCCAGTCGTCTTCGTTACAAAGGCGGATGGTTCCCTTCGACTTTGCATAAACTATAGAGAGTTGAATAGGCTCACGAAGAAGAACCGTTACCCACTTCCTAGGATATACAATTTTTTCGATCAGTTGCTTGGCTCTTAAGTATTTTCTCGGCTTGACTTAGCCACTGGATTTCATCAGCTTAAGGTCGCTGACGATAGCATCGATAAGACAGCATTTAGGACACCCAATGGAGTCTTTGGGTGGTTGGTTATGCCGTTTTGGCTGACCAACGCCCCAGCCTATTTTGTAGATTTGATGAGCCGTGTTTTCTGAGATGTCTTAAATAAGTTCGTTGTAGTATTTATGGACGACATTCTGGTGTTTTCCAAGATTATGGAAGAGCATGCTATTCATCTTGAGGAGGTTCTTCGCACACTTTGTGTTCATTAGTTGAAAGCAAGAATCTCGAAGTGTCACTTTTAGCGTGAGGAGGTGTGTTTCTTGGGGCATGTAGTCTCAAGAGAGGGTTTAGCTGTGGATCCCGCTAAGTTAATAGCAGTACAAGATTGGAAGGCCCCTAAGAAAGCTACCGAAATTAGAAGCTTCCTAGGTTTGGTTGGTTATTAGAGGAAGTTTATCAGAGATTTCGCCAAGATTTCAGCACCGCTTACTCGCCTTTGTAAGAAGAATGCGGGATTCGTGTGGGACGTAGATTATGAGGATTCCTTCATGATGCTAAAGAGGGCTCTTACTAGTGCACCAGTGTTAGTTTTACCCGATGGAGCTAAGCCTTTTACAGTATATACTAATGCATGCGGGACTGGCCTTGGGGCAGTACTGATGCAGGAGGGAAGGGTAGTATGCTATAGGAGTAGACAGTTGAGAAATCATGAGAAGAACTACCCCACCCATGATTTGGAGTTGGCTGCTATTATTTTCGCGCTTAAGTCTTAGAGACATTACTTACTAGGAGGGAGGTTCGAGCTTTTCACTGACCATAAATCATTGAAGTACCTATTCTCACAAAAGGATTTAAACTTAAGGCAGCAGCGTTGGTTGGAGTTTTTGGCATCATATGACTTTGAGATAGCTTACACCTCTGGCAAGGGAAACGTAGTTGCGGATGCATTAAGTAGTAATAAAGCAACTCTTAGCCCAATGTTCGTGGAGTGGAAAAGCCTTTAAGGAGGTGACTGAATCAGTAGACCGCCTAATCTTTTGCATTACTTAGGGACATTGACACTACACTATTCCATATATCATAAATTGCATTAGAAAACTTAAGGACAAAGGATGTAATGGATGTTGGTTGAATATTTGGTTGTAGAATTTGGATGAAAATATTTAATTCAATCTTCTGTCCTTGGAGATTTCGAGGACGAAATCCTTTAAGGAGGGGAGAATGTAACAACCCAAAATTTGAGCTATAATAATTAATTAACGCATTAATTAAATAATAAAACAATTTTGTGAAATTTTTAGAATTGAGCCACGGGAATTACACCATTGTGTCTGTGGTAATTTTTTGGTCAATTTCCATATATAACTTGTCGAAATCCGAGTTAATATGAAGAAGTTAATAAGAAATCTGAACAAAAAAGGAAAATTTTTTTTTACAAAGGAATAGGTCGACCTATAGGTCGACCCCCATTGAACCTAGTATGACCCACCTTAGTTCTTGGACGTTATTTCGTCCAGTACGAAGCGAACACCTCATAATTCCATTTTCATTCAATGCTGTGCGTTCGTGCTTCCATCCGATGGTTCCTAGAGAGGTTATGACGTGGTTGCACCAGATTTTATCTTCAAATCCAACGGTCTGAGATCCCTAAGCTACACTATAAATAGAACCCTAGGCTTAGCTATTTTTGTCATTCATATTTTCTTCTATTTGGGTCCATTGCCTGAGGGTGGACTCTAAACAGAAATTGTTTCTAAGGAGGAGATCTTTTTGATAAATATATTCTACGCTCTAAGAGTGGATCCAAGAAGGCCAAAGACAAGAGGTAAGGACCACAAGTGAGTGTTTTGTAATTATTTTAGATTTTTAAGTTATTTAAAATAATAGGGTTCTCAATAGTTGTAGTTTTTCTACAATTTTGAGACAGTTTTTATATAAGTTATTTACAGTTAACTTTTAAGTAAATTTTAGAAGTTGTTTTCAGTCTATTTTATTCAGCTATTTTTATTCAGTTATTTTATTCAGTTATTTATAGTTATTTATAGTTATTTACATTTATTAACATCTGTTTTAAATCGGAATTTCATAAATCAGTTGTAAAATCAGAAGAACTGTAATAAGATGGAGATAGACTGAAATAGGCAAATTTGAGATATTTGCAAGCATAATTATAAAAAGTGATTATAACTAAAAAAAGAGAAAATAGAAGAGTAACAGAAGAGGCTTATTTTATAACTTAGATCTTGGATTAAGTTAATAAGCAAAATAACAGTTATAACACATAGGTTATAATTAAAAAGAAGGAAATAACAGAAGAGGCTTATTTTAAAAATTAGAATATGTTAATAAGAAAACACAGAAGTAGTGGTCCGTACCGGCAACATTCCCTTTCAGGTCTAGGGCTGATGGCCTCACAAAAGTAGGTGAGGCTGGGACACACTTATGCTGATTAAGGTAAATAAGTGGCCAATAGATAGAAGCTCAAATCTGGGGATTTGGGCAACCTTATGTCAATAGATAGATGCTCAAAGCAGGTGAGGCTGGGACACGCTTATGCTGATTAAGGTAAATAAGTGGCCAATAGATAGAAGCTCAAATTAGGTTAAGAATGGTACCGGCAGCATTCCCTTTCAGGACTAGGACTGATGGTCTAACAACAGCTAGGTGATGTTGAGCAGCATTCCCTTTCAGGTCTAGGACTGATGGTCTCACAACAGTTAGGTGAAGCTGGGCACACTTATGCTGATTAGGGTAAATAAGAGGTCACAACAGGGGGCGACAGTTAGTGTGTATCGGTGATGACCGAGCGTGCGGCGTCGATTAGGGTAAATAATTCGCTACTACGTTCCAAGCGCTGAGAGGTGTCTTTGCTTATGACCAACAGGATTGGTTCACAGTGGCACAACAGAGATAGAAGGTCGATCAACGGGTAGAGTTAGGATTTCAGCCTAATCAAATTAGCAACTGAAATCGGATTAGGGTTTCAGCTTAATCACAACCGTTAAAGACAAGTGCAAACAATCGAAACAATCATAACAAAGAGTCAAACAGAATCAGAAACAGTATTTTACCCCAGTTTTATCTTTTCAATATTTCTTTCCATACTAGAACTATTGCTTAGTCTATTATCTTTATCTTCCTTAGAAATGCTAGTGATTACTTTCACTCACTAGAATTATTATCTGACCCACTCCTTTATTTTCCCTTTTCTCCCCCATTGGCCAGCAGAGTCGAGAACAATAGATTCAGATTTCTTGGAGATACATTCCCGGAGTTCTTCATGTATTCTTCTTCTTTTCATTTTTCTTTTCATTTGGCTTTTGATGTACTGGTACTTATGAGAGGGATGATTATTAATATTTATGTACTCTGATGATGTGAGACTGAGATATATTTTTCATAAGACATGAGAATTTGGGTTTTTAGACATATTCTGTTTTTATGACTTATTGATGAAGTTAAATTCTGAATGATGAATTACTATTTCATTGTTTCCACTGTTTTTACCTATTTGTCTTGTGAATCTTAGTCTTTATAATGTTTTAGCTATACCTATAACGCACCACATTCTTTAGTGTGCCCATTTTTGGTATACTAAAGGGTATTGGGTGTTTCAATGCCCCCTTGGTTGATCAGAGTCTAATATAGGTAATTAAACAACTTTTCCATTTCATCAAAGTACACAGCGCAATAAAACAAATAGAACTTCTAATATCTAGCTTGCCTTCTGCACGTCTCCGTAAGTTGATTCGTCTAAAGGAGAACCTGAATAACTTAACTCTCAAACTACTCAAAATCAATTGAGCACTCGAGAGTTTAATGGAAAACATCAACTTCGAGTCAGAAAAAAGTATGGTGTGAATAATAACCTACCATCTCGAACCATATAGATATCTAGTGAGTCCGCGCTACTTAGTGGAACGGGTTTCCCCTCACTAATACCCTAATCCAATTTATAATACCCACACACTGTGCATCTGCATCCATAATGGTTAAGACATAATATAATAAAGTGTATCGTGATGATATGCAAACATTCATTATGCTTTGGATTATCCATCCCCATTCACCTAACTATCTGTCTAAAGTTACAATTTCCAGGATCATTATTAACCTATTAGTTTTCATGGGCTGACTAATAATCTGTTCCAAGCTTACAGACTGTCTGTCCGATTTCATAGTTTTCGTAGAACGCATTTTCCCCTCACTAGTATCCTGACCCAATTGATAATTAATATAATGTGCACTTGCATCCATAATGGTTAAGATGTAACATAATAAAATGTATCGTGATGATATGCAAACATGCAATATGCTTTGGATTATCCACCCCCATTCACCTGACTTTCTACCTCAAGTTATAGCTTTTAGGGTCACTATTAACCTATTAGTTTTCATGGGCTGATTAATAACCTGTTCCAAGCATATGAACCATCTGTCTGATTGCATAGTTATTCTAGGGTCACTAAGAACTTATCGGTGTCCATCATCCAATCTTAGTTTTCATGGGGTCACTATAAACCTATTGGATTCTTCAATAACATCTATTATGTCAAAGTTTTTGTGTATGAACCTATTGATCTCTACCAAATACTTGTTTCGGATAAAGTTTTCATGGGATCACCAAAATTGTTATTGGCCCTTGCCAATAACAATTTCCATAACATAGTTTTCATGGGGTTACTAAGAACTTGTCTAAACCAATAATCTGTTGATCAGTCTTGGGCATCCAATATTCTTGTCTGTCTAATCTCCTAGATGCAATTCTACTCACACAGGAGTTAATTTAATATATATTCACCATTGGGTCAACCTGGCCTGTTATTCTGCCCTTAACAACCCAAAATGCAATTATGAGTTAATAATAATGTCAATATGATTACACAAGCATACATGGTAACTAATCAAATAACACAACAACATAACATTCATGGTTTAATTCTTTGTAATCATTTTCAAATGATATTTGGTTAATACCCTTAACAAATTATTTTTAGCAAGGAAAGCTTCCTCTAAAATTTCAAGGCTAAATGCCCTTTTGAAACTCTTTTATATTGCCATGTGTTTACTTTTACTAATGGGTTATGGTTCTTTAATTCGAAAACTAAGGCTTTTGACTATATCCTTTATATTACTTAAAACCTTAGACATTCTCTTTTGAAACTATCTAGCATACCTTTGGAACACTTAGAAACGTTCATTTCGAAACACTTAAAAACACGCCTTTCGAAACACTTAAAATATACCTTTCGAAAGCATTGGATTCAAGTAAAAGTTATGTAAGCATAGCTTTGAAACCAGTTAAAAGTATCACTTTCGAAACCATTGATTGAAAATAAAACAAACTTCAATGTAAAAAATATGACACTTTCATAAGCAACCCTTATGAAACACATATAGTGATGGCAACATGCTTCCACATGTGTACTTGGGTTTAAATAAGCGGCTTCAACCAGGTCAGAAAGTAGGGAAGTGGCATCCACCCATTCACATGTATAAGTTAAAAGAAAAGTAGCTTCAATGGTTGCGGAAGGGTATCGACTCGAAACCCTCCCTCCGAACTCATTGATAAAAAGTGTTATAAAAGCAGCCTCTTACTAAGGCGAAAGGTTTTAACGTGACAGCTAAGGTATCAAAGGGGTTCAAAAGCAATATTCCTTTCGAAGACATTGAATCAAAGGAAGGTTATAGATTCAAAATATGAAAATACAACCTCATCCCTTACGCATGCATACTTTCGACACCTTTGCTACCTTTTGCATAAGTCCAATACACTTCGTACCACTAGCTTAATACCATGTATATTGGCTTCAAATGGATATGACAGGGTTAGAGGCGGGTGAGTATGAAGTCGAAAGCCAGCAGAGTTATGTGGTAAAGATGAAATTTGGATAAAAAACTGCATTTTCGCTTATCAAAAAAATACTCTTCACCTACCATCAATATTTGTCTCAATTTTATTGGTTTAGAAAACTTTATCAATTTCCTTTTCCAGAATTTAGTGCCAAAATCAAATTTTGATTTAGAAATAACTTAATACTTAAGCACTTCTCCTTAATAAGACATTTAAGTCCTATAACCTAAATAATTTATTATCCATAGTAATACACTTTAAAAAAAATCCCTAAAAATAACAATAATTCTCACTAAATATGTTTTCTAATATATATATATATATATATATATATATATGTCTGTATATTTCAGACCCGAAAACATTAAATAATTTAAACCAAAAATTCATATTTTCTCTCATAGAAAATTTATAATAAATTATCCATAGCTTGAAGCATTATGAAAATTTAAACCTGTGAGAAATGCGGATTAAGGATCTTAAGGCTAGAATTAACACTAGAGGGGGGTGAATAGTGTTTTAAGAAATCTATTAATCTTTTTGAGTTTATCTTAATTTGTTAACAATGTATGCACTAATCAGACACAGAAGTGAACACAAAATCAAACAAAGATGCAAATATAAAGTAAAAGCAGTAAAGGAAAGAACACACCGGATTTTATACTGGTTCGGAGTTACCCTACATCCAGTCCCGCACAACTAAGTACGGATTTCCTTTCAAAGCCAATTCAACAATTACAACCCTCGGTTTCAAGGCTACGAGGTACACCCTCCAGAATAACAATCCTCTGGGTAGAGATACTTGATTTCCGGGGCAACAAGTTCACCCAATTGATTTCCATGGCTACAATCACACCTTCTCTCGCTCAATTGATTTCCAAGGCTACAATTACACCTTTTCTCGCTCGATTGATTACAAAGAAGTCTATAACTCTGAATAGCACTTGGATCTTATAGAGATAATGATGGAGAAATCACACTAGAAGTAATCGAGTATGATTCGATGTTGATTTCGGCAGAGTAATGGTATGATTTTGTATTAAGAAACGTGGAAGAAGAAGAGGAGTGAAAACCATAAAAAAGTGATTAAAAATTCGTTGAAACTGACCCCTATTTATAGAAGAGCAACAACCATGACCATTCATGAAGAGTTATGGCGAATAGACACTTCTTTTGAAATTTAAATTTTGAAACCAACTGACACTATGTCGACATGGGGTATATGGGCATGTCAACATCCCAAAGGGATTTTTGGTGATTTGATTTTCTTTGAAAATAACCTCTGTCTTATATTAAAATTATTTTAAACTTTATAAATATACTTAACTATAGTTAAAATACATAAGTAAATATAAAGAACAATATATACATAATTGAACTATAATTTTATATTTAAATCTAAGTATAAATATTTTAAAAGTTAAATATATTATTTGAAAAGATAGTTTAAAATCAGGAGTAATTTGACTTTGATATTAAAGATGTTTTTCAGGCTAAAATTATTTAAAATCAGGACAGAGAGTTTTGAATCTTTTAAAAGGAAAGTTTTGAAATCATTTTGAAAACAAGATAATTTTATAAAATCGTTTGAATTAAAATTAGTGGATACAAAACAATGTCCCACTAGATTTTCGTAGGTTCCATCCTACTTAGGGTTCCATCCCTTTAACGGGCTCGAAGTGGATTCCATTCCACGAATAAATTGAATATTAAGATGCCAGTGCTTTTCTACGAGTTTTAACAAATATTCCTAATAAAACAAACTTAACCTTAAAATCTTGAACTCTTTATAATCTTGATAATCTTGATACTGATGAGTCTTCTACCTCTATATCTTGAATCTCTATACTGTACAGTCTTCATTCTTGATACCTGCATGGTTAGATCCTGCATATACATATATATCTAAACTTGTAATGTTAGTATTTATATTTTATAATCTATTCTAAGGTTGTTGTCATCAAAACCAACTCCTCAGGGACTAACAATCTCCCCCTTTTTGATGATGACAACCTTTGTTTATAAAATATCACTTCTATCCTAATACTTCTAATAACTCCCCCTTAATCTATGCCTAACTATCCTATTTTATACTTCTCCCCCTTTGTCATCAACACAAACCATATAACTCTATATAACTCTATATAACTCCCCCTGAAACTTAGACTACATGACTTGTGATTATAATGATAGTGTTATCATACATAATCAATACTTAACTAAAATATAATCCTAAACTATTAACTATCCTAACTAAGAATCTATGATAGTACTAACATATATAAAAACACGAGTTTATTTATCATGAGTATGGTTGTATTTACATTTGCGATTGAAAACATAAAAACACAAATAACAACGGAAGGAAAGAGAAGAAACTAATGTGTGTTTCTGAACATAGGAGATTTATGAATTGAACAATTTGGATAGTGGAAACAGAAATTTCCACGTTGTTCAACAAGATTCCCATTTTTGTCGAAACACACTTCTCCAACGCATACTACTTGGTCATGATCCTCCTCATGTGCTTCTTCCATTGGTTCTTCTTCTTCTTCGTCGCTGACCTCATGTTCTTGATTGAGTGAAGAGTCTTCATTGATCAAGATAGGTTGGCATGGTTATCAATTAGGAATTTTTGTAAACTCCTAAGAATCTTGCCTTGCCTCTCTTGCTCTTTCGCCATATGAAGTTGAGTCACTTGAATTTCAGTCAACATCTGAAGTGTATCCTTCATAGACTCCTCCAACTTAGTTACACATGCGAGAGTAGAGCATTGGAATGGACCAGAAGTAGGAGAGGGTAATAAGAAAGTTGATTTTAAGTTTGATTTAGAGGAAGATGCCATTATTATATATATTTCAGAATAGAAAATGAAGACAAAATAGAGAGAATGAATAAGAATTCGAAATAGAGAAGAATATATAACTGAATTTTTGAATTTTGGTGGGAAATTTTTTAAAATAAAATAAAAACGTTACATGTCGACATGTCTTCCAAGGGGATGTCGACATAGTCCTTATATTTTAACTAAATGATTTATTTTTGTATTAATTATTAATTATACTTGTTATTTATATTTCATATTTTAGTTATAGAACAAATACCTAATTCTCTTCTTAATTTAGTAAATATAGATTCATTTAAAGGTTTTGTTAAGATATCAGCGATTTGATTCTCAAAGTTTATATATTCGAGAGTAATTACTTTTTTAGATATATTATCTCTAGGAAAATGATGTCGAATATCAATATGTTTAGTTCGAGCATGATGAGTAGGATTTTTAGATAAATTTATCGCACTAGTATTATCACAATAAATTGGCGATTTTGAGATATTTAATCCAAAATCTCTTAGGGTTTGTTGCATATACATTACTTGAGAACAAGCCAAAGCAGTAGAAATATACTCTGATTCAGTTGTTGATAGAGAAACTGTATTTTGCTTTTTACTAAACCAGGAAACCAAAGAATGTCCCAAAAGGTGACAAGTTCCACTTGTACTTTTTCGGTCTGATTTACATCCAGCATAGTCAGCATCATGGTATGATATTAAATCAAATGAATCATTTTAGGATAAAATAAGCCATAATCAGAGGTGTGTTTAATATATCTTATGATACGTTTTACAGCTTTTAAGTGAGTTTCTTTAGGTTGAGATTGATATCTTGCACAAAGACATACACTATGCATGATATCAGGTCTAGTAACAGTGATATAGAGCAATGATCCGATCATTCCTCTATACAACTTTTGATCTACATCTTTCGAGAGATCTTCTTTACTTAGATATTCATTGGTTGCCATAGGAGTAGGTTTTCTACTCGCAGTAGTCAAACCAAATTTATTAATTAGTTCTTTAGCATATTTTTCTTGACTAATAAAAATACCATTATCTAACTGTTTTATTTGTAATCCTAAAAAGAAGTTTAATTCACCCATATGACTCATCTCAAACTCTTTTGTCATTATTTCAGAAAATTCTTTATTCATTTCAAAGTTAGTTGAACCAAAAATGATATCATCTACGTAAACTCTTACTAGTTGAATATCATTTTTATTTCTTTTAATAAAAAGAGTATTATCTATTTTACCAATTTCAAAATTAGATTGTAATAAATAAGATCTTAGTCTATCATACCAGGCTCTAGGAGCTTGTTTTAGACCATATAAAGCTTTCTTAAGTTTGTACACATGGTTTGGTAAATTTTCATCTTCAAAAAGTGGTGGTTGTTCAACATATACTTCTTCTTTTACAAAACCATTTAAAAATGCACTTTTAACATCCATCTGAAATAATTTGAAATTATTATGATTTGCGAAAGCAAGTAGAATCCTAATAGCTTCTTATCTTGCTACAGGAGCAAAGGTTTCGTCACAATCTATATCTTCTTCTTGACAATAACCTTGGGCGACTAATCGTGCTTTATTTCTAACGACCACACCTTGTTCATTCATTTTATTTTTATAAACCCATTTAGTTCCAATTATAGTTTTATCTTCAGGTCTAGGAACAAGTTCCCAAACTTCATTTCTAGTGAATTGATTTAATTCTTCTTGCATAGCCAAAATCCATGAATCATCAGTTGATGCTTCTTTAGGATTTTTGGGTTCAATAGTTGATATAAATGCTACATTACTCATTTTACTTAGTTGATTTCTAGTTGTGACAATAGATTGCATATCACCTATTATATTTTCAATAGGATGATCTTTTAAAAGTTTAATCCTTTTATTAGGATGATTAATTTCGATATTAATTTCGGTTGATTCCTGATTTTGAGTAATTAAATCTTCTTTATCATTTGTAATTTCTAAATCTTTTGAATTTTCATCAAACGAAATATGCATTGTTTCTTCGATGGTGTTAGATTTTAAATTAAAAACTCTATAAGCTTTACTTCTATTAGAATATCCGATAAAGATTCCTTTGTCGGATTTAGGATCAAATTTATCCAAATTATCTTTTGTATTTAAAATAAAGCATTTACTTCCAAATATTCTGAAGTATGATACCTTAGGTTTCTTTCCATGAAGAAGTTCATAAGGTGTCTTATCAGTTAAAGGTCTAATTAAAATTCTATTCAAAATATAACAGGCGGTAGCAACAGCTTCTGCCCAAAAGTGTTTTGGTAAATTACTATCTGAAAGCATAGTTCTCGCACACTCTTGTATCGTTCTATTTTTACGTTCAACTACTCCGTTTTGTTGTGGAGTTCTTGGAAATGAGAAATTGTGAGTTATTCCCTTCTTATTGCAGAATTCCTCAAACTTTTCATTTTCAAATTCACCACCGTGATCACTACGAATAATTATAATTTTTAAAGATAATTGATTTTGAATCCTTTTTGTAAAGTTCTTAAAACATTCAAAAGTATCACTTTTATGTTTCAAAAATATTGTCCATGTAAATCTTGAATAATCATCTACAATTACAAAAACATATTTACTATGATTTATTGACTGAATTTGAGATGGACCAAATAAATCAAGATGAAGTAACTCAAGGGGTTTTGAAGTTGAAATCATATCTTTTAATTTAAAAGAACTTTTTCTAAGCTTTCCTAATTGACATGCATTACATAAACTATCTACTTTAAAATTCATTTTAGGGAGGCCTCTTACTAGATCATGTTTTGACAGTCTAGTAAGAGTTTGAAATTCAAATGTCCAAATCTCTTATGCCAAATCCAAGGGTCACTTGTATTTGCCAAAAGACATAGGTTATCATTTGAAACTTTCATACTAAGAATATAAATATTCCTTTTCCTAGTTCCCTCAAATATTATGGTTGAGTTATTATCTTCTATATGACATTTATCTTTTTCAAATTTAATTTTATATCCTTTATCGCATAGTTGACTTATACTTAGCAGATTGTGTTTCAGATTCTTAACTAGCAAAACATTAGTAGTAATAGGAGTTTCAGAGTTACCGACTTTGCCAATGCCAATCACGTATCCTTTCGAGTTGTCTCCAAAGTTAACCAGTCCTCCATCTTTGTATATAATATTATTCAGCATATCCGGATTACCAGTCATGTGTCTAGAGCATCCACTATCAAGTATCCACTTATCCCTTTTGATCTGCACAGGTTGTCCATTGTGGATTGATTCCTTGATACCCATAAAGCATCTTTCCTGCACATTATAAAATTTGGGTAGACAACTAGGATTTGAATAACATTCATATGCAAACTCATGGAACAATGATGATTTAAACAATTCTAAACTAGTTTTAACAGATTTTTCAAAAATAGCCATTTTAAAACTTTTCAAAATTCAGATTATGAAACTTTTGAAAACAAAGCTCTGATACCAAATGTGAGAAATGCGGATTAAGGATCTTAAGGCTAGAATTAATACTAGAGGGGGGGTGAATAGTGTTTTAAGAAATCTGTTAATCTTTTTGAGTTTATCTTAATTTGTTAACAATGTATGCACTAATCAGACATAGATATGAACACAGAATCAAACACAGATGCAAATATAAAGTAAAAGCAGTAAAGGAAAGAACACATCAGATTTTATACTGGTTCGGAGTTACCCTACATCCAGTCCCACACAACTAAGTACAGATTTCCTTTCAAAGCCAATTCAAGAATTACAACCCTCGGTTTCAAGGCTACGAGGTACACCCTCCAGAATCACAATCCTCTGGGTAAAGATACTTGATTTCCGGGGCAACAAGTTCACCCAATTGATTTCAAAGGCTACAATCACACCTTCTCTCGCTCAATTGATTTCCAAGGCTACAATTACACCTTTTCTCGCTCGATTGATTACAAAGAAGTCTATAACTCTGAATAGCACTTGGATCTTGTAGAGATAATGATGGAGAATCACACTAGAAGTAATCGAGTATGATTCGATGTTGATTTCGGCAGAGTAATGGTATGATTTTGTATTAAGAAATGTGGAAGAAGAAGAGGAGTGAAAACCAGAAAAAAGTGATTAAAAATTCGTTGAAACTGACCCCTATTTACAGAAGAGCAACAGCCATGTCCATTCATGAAGAGTTATGGCGAATAGACACTTCTTTTGAAGTTTGAATTTTGAAACCAACTGACACTATGTCGACATGGGGTATATGGGCATGTCGACATCCCAAAGGGATTTTTGGTGATTTGATTTTCTTTGAAAATAACCTCTATCTTATATTAAAATTATTTTAAACTTTATAAATATACTTAACTATAGTTAAAATACATAAGTAAATATAAAGAACAATATATACATAATTGAACTATAATTTTATATTTAAATCTAAGTATAAATATTTTAAAATTTAAATATATTATTTGAAAAGATAGTTTAAAATTAGGAGTAATTTGACTTTGAAATTAAAGATGTTTTTGAGGCTAAAATTATTTAAAATCAGGACAGAGAGTTTTGAATCTTTTAAAAGGAAAGTTTTGAAATCATTTTGAAAACAAGATAATTTTGTAAAATCATTTGAATTAAAATTAGTGGATACAAAACAATGTCCCACTAGATTTTCGTAGGTTCCATCCTACTTAGGGTTCCATCCCTTTAACGGGCTCAAAGTGGATTCCATTCCACGAATAAATTGGATATTAAGATGCCAATGCTTTTCTACGAGTTTTAACAAATATTCCTAATAAAACAAACTTAACCTTAAAATCTTGAACTCTTGATAATCTTGATAATCTTGATACTCATGAGTCTTCTACCTCTATATCTTGAATCTCTATACTGTACAGTCTTCATTCTTGATACCTACATGGTTAGATCCTGCATATACATATATATCTAAACTTGTAATGTTAGTATTTATATTTTATAATCTATTCTAAGGTTGTTGTCATCAAAACCAACTCCTCAGGGACTAACAAAACCCATTTCCAAAATAATGTTTTACATAACATATCCAAAAATCAAGGTTTTGGAAATTGTTTTGCATGATTTTAGCCTTAAAACCGAACTAGATTATTCCACAAAATCCTTGTTTAAAATTATAACATGGCATTTAAATCAAAACATACCATCATTAATCCAATCAAACGGCTTAAACCTCAACCCAAAATTTAAAACATTCAACATGATTTGCATGAGATGATTTAAATCATTATTCACCATTTTTGGATAAGGAACTTGATATTTATTCTTGCTCTAATCTTCCTAGCTTGAATCTTTGCCTCTAAATGGATTTTGTGCCCTTCTTCTTCTTAGGGTTATGGTCGACCTTCAACTCTCTTTATTTGTGCTTTTGGTTTATGAAAATGTGAATGAGAATGAGGTAAGAAGTTTAGGGTTTATGGTATACAGCTACTCCCATTTTGCCCTTGCCTTATTCTCTTAAGTTTCTAATTTATAAATCACACTTCTAATTTCATTAATTAAGGCACGACCTAATTAGTTTCCAAATCTCAATTCCCTTATCACTTTAACCTCTACATTATTCTATTTAATTTATCCAGTTAAATCTCCTGAACAATATTAATTAAAATTATGGGTGTTATAGATTTCCAAGTGAATAAAGAAGTAAGGACTACCTCCCATATAGTCCATCTCTAGAGGGATGCACCGAGGATCGACATCTTCAAAACCTCTACGAATTAAGACCGGCCTACCCGCAGATCCATCTGGTGGCAGGTAGAACCAAATATGATATTACCCTAGTCATTACCGACCTATCTAAGATCTCACATACCATACACTACATTTTTTACCCGACATCATAGCAGGCGCAAGAGAAATCTATAAAGTTGATATTGTTCCTTAATGGTAGCGAACCACTTAGCCGTAAAGAAACCCCCATTTCACATTTCCTCGGGTGTGAGGCTCGAGGTAAAGTTTACCTTTCTTAGAACATTTTCAGTTAAAATTCCACATTGCCATTTCCAACAACACACTATTGATTTCAACAAAAGTACTACCTCTGAGCTCGAACGTCTTAGAGAAGGGTGTTATGAATAAGACAGTTACCTTCTACACCACCAAATAGTTGTATGGTTATAGAGATCAATGCATTGTGATCTTAGAAATGCAATGTCGTACATTCATCCATACAAGTCATCCAGGAACAAGACAAACAGAAGGTACTCTCCTACTACATCCCTTGGGATTAGTAGCGAGTAACCCTTGCATGTGAAGATTTTAGAATGAAAGGATAACTGGTATTTATTTATCTTAAGAGCTACTCTGAAATTATCAACAAGCAACACCTCCATTATAAAGATCCTCGCCTTCAATTTTATTGTCTTTAACATGCCTTCGCATTCAAATTCATAAATTGGTTCGAAGTGGTTTCAGATAAGAATCACTCAAATTCGACCCGAGTTCCTTTAAACCAATCATCGATAAAAAGATGTTAAGTAAATAGGTGCTTATCATTTGTTTAACTACTTTCTCTTTATCAAAAAGTATCTTCCAGATATATATATATATATATATATATATATGTATATGTATATGTATATGTATGTATGTAAGATTTATACAAGTATATTTTTGTTTGGTATCGAATGGCGACAGCTCCCGCATCTGCTGGAAACCCTAATGGTGAAACTTTTGCAACTGAAGACGTCGACGATACAGGTTGGCAAAAAGTTACATATAAAAATAAAGGCAAGCGTCCTATTGGGGAGTTTCCATAGCAGCCTAGGAGAGAGATTCCAAATCATTGAGTTTCGTTGGTGGGCGCTAGAATCAATAAACCAGAATTCAAGGAAGGGAAAAGAACGTGGGCTGATGCAATAGCAGGTAATACGCATATTGAAGGTGGGGTTAATAATTTTGAACCCTTAGAAGATGCTAAGGGTCCCTTTGCAAATCTGGATGAAGAGGTATTTACTTCAGCTAAAAGTATGTGGGGTACATCCATTTATATCTATGTTGCTGGGAAAAGACCCTGTTATATACATTTGAATGCTTACATTAAAAGAGAATGGAAACCTGCTGGTAAGTGGGATGTTTTCCCAAGAGAAAATGGCTTCTATCTTATTAAATTTAGCAGTGAATTGGATTGTAAGAAGGTATTGGAAGGAGGTCCTTGGTTTATTGATAGTAAACTCATATTCACTAAGAAATGGAAACCTAATTTAAGACTAGAAAGGGATATGTTGGAAACCCATCCTGTATGGGTAAAACTGATGAATCTAGACCTATCCCTGTGGAATGCGCGTGGTATTAGTAAAATAGAAATTCTTATAGGTAACCCCTTGGCCATGGATGACTGTACAAGAAATGTCAAAAGACTGAAATATGCTAGAGTCTTAGTTGAAATTAAAGCTAGTGACCTTATCAAAAAACAAGTGCGTGCCAAAGATAGAAGTGGTAACATATATTTACAGGAGATAGAGTATGATCACATACCACCTGTCTGCAATAACTGTAAGTGTTTTGGACACTCCACAGAACAGTGTGAGACTGTAATAGGACCTGTTAAGTAGGTGTGGAGATAAAAACAAATGCAAGAATCTATTCATTCTGAGCCTACAAAAAATCTACAACAAAAAGAGGCTCAGACAGATCCTACTAATGAAGTAGCACTTATACACATAGAACCTTCAAGTATTGATGCTAGTAACCAAAAGGAAACAGATGTAGTAATCCCAGTTGACCTGGCAGATGAAGAAAGGCTGTTTGACCAAACATTGGCAAATACTGTGGAAACTGCAATTGTCCATACCCCTGCTGGGAAGTCGCCAGAGACAGAGCCTGAATCAACACATGAAATAGATGAGCTTAATAAAATTGAATTAGATAAATTTGATTCAGACATAGATATAGAGGAAAATTCCCCTAATAAATTCACAAAGACCAACTTAGAATACTCAAAACAATTCCAGAATCAAGAGGTTAAAGGAAAGGCGAAGTTGAATCGCGAGGGCTCTCCTATGAAACTAAGGTGTAGGCCTTCAATTCCTAATTGTCAATAATTAGTTGGAATGTAAGGGGTCTAAATAATGATGTTAGACGTTTAGACCTCTTAAATTTGAGGAGAACTTACTCTCCTGCTATCATAAGTATTTTAGAAAACAAATTCAATGATGAAAATTTATCCTTTTTTACTGATTCTTTGGGAGAGGAATGGTCATATATTCATAATAATGATGTAGGTGGTAAAGGTCGCATTCTATTATTATGGAATAAGCTAAGTTGGAACATTAGCCTTCAATAGAAAGATAATCAACATATAACAGTAGAAGCTATCAATAAGGGTGGTTTAAAATTAACTCCAAGTTGTGTTTACGCCAGTAACCTGGCGTCTCAAAGAACTAAGCTGTGGCAAGCTATCAGGGATATAGGTAAACATAATAACAACCCTTGGATTGCACTAGGTGATTTCAATTCAGTACTTAGAGCTGAGGAGAAGAAAGGAGGACTTACCATGAGAGTATCCTAGCTAAAGGAATTCAACAACTGCATATTAGAAGCAGGGTTGCTCGAACCTATCCACAATGGCCTGAAATACACATGGAGAAGTGGTGAAAATAAAAAAATATCCTGCAGATTAGACAGAGTGCTGGTTAATGTCAAGTGTATTACTATGTTGTCCAATATTAAAGTAAGCATTCTTCCCCCATCTACTAGTGATCATAGTCCTATACTTGTTGACCTGGTTGCTAAAGGGTTGGCTGTCAAAGGTAAGCCTTTCAGATACTGTAATCACTGGCATGGTATTGAAGGATATAAAGAAGCTATAAAATTCAATGAATTATCAATGGTTGAAGGTTCTCAATGCTATAAACTAATTCATCTCATTAAAAATGCTAAAATTCACTTAAAGGATTGGAACAGATGTAGACCAAAGGAAGGAGATCTGATATCCAAGCTACAAGGGAATAGTGAAGATCTTCTGGCTGTGATAGAGAATGGTGTTGATGATGATAACACGTGGCATAACTACTATCTAAACCAAAGCAACCTAAAAGAAGCTCTCAGAACTAAAGCTACTGAACTCAAGCAAAAAGCAAAGGAGAAATGGTTAACTGAAGGGGATGAATGCACTAAATTCTTTTATGCAAAAATGGCCATTTGTAATAACAAAAATAATAATATTCATATCATTAACCAGGATGAAAATTCAACAATTAATGATGCAGAGTTTGAAGAAGCAACAATCAAGTACTATAATGATTTGTTTAATGGTGAAGTTTGTACTAACTTACCAACCATACATTGCAGGAGGCAGGTTAATTCCCAAGGCAAAAGGATGCTGACAAGGCAGATTACTGAAGCTGAGGTCTTGGAAGCTCTGAATTCCTTTCATATTGATTCCAGTCCAGGACCCGACGGATTCGACTCCAAATTCTTCATTCTCCACTGGAGTGACCTGAAAGATCAAATTATTTCAGCTATGCAGAAGATTCTACAAACAGGAAAATTTCCCAAAGAAATCAATCACACATTCATATGCCTCATTCCTAAAGTAGATAATCCTTCAAGAATTGAAGATTACCGGCCTATAGCTTGTTGTAACGTGATATACAAAATTCTTAGCAAGATTCTATGCAACAGGATGAAGTTGATTTTACCTGATCTCATTTCCGAGTGTCAAAGCGCTTTCATAAAGGGTAGGAGCATCTCTGAAAATTCGCTCATGGCTCATGAATTGGTAAGGAATTTCAATAAACCAGGCACTGACAAATTCTGTCTAAAGGTTGATCTTCACAAAGCATATGATAGAATTAGTAGATAATTTATTATCCACATGCTCATAGCTATGGGATTTCCTCTAAAATTTGTGAATCTAATAAATGAATGTATATCTACACCTACCTTCTCTATCCTGATTAAGGGCATACCAAAAGGTTTCATTGGATCTAACAGAGGCATTCGACATTGTGATCCTCTATCCCCTTATTTGTTCGCAATTGCCATGGAATACTTTACCTTACAAATGGAGTTGGCTACTCATCACAAGACAATTCAGACCATATTTAATTTCCAGCCTACTGTAAGTCACTTACTATATGAAGATGACTTGCTCATCTGTATCAAATCCAGCAAAGAAGCAGCTACAGTAATCAAAGAAATCTTCAATAAATTAGACAAGTGCGCTGGATTAAAACTGAATGAACAGAAAACCAAGTGTTATTTTAACAAAACTTGTAGAAGTAGAGCAGAGGTGATGGATATCCTAAAAGTGAAGTAAGGAACTTTGCCAGTTAAATATTTAGGGATTCCGCTATCTTCCAATAAGATTACTGACAGAGAATGTGCAGCTCTCATCTCCTCCATCAGGGATAAAATGCAGGGATGGAGCTCCAGACTGCTATCTCTTGCAGGTCGTATAGAGTTGGTACACACTGTGATTCATTCTAAAGTCAACTTCTGGATGCAAACATTTCAACTACCTGATGCTTCCATTCAAAAAATTGAAAATGTTTGTGCTGATTTCATTTGGAAGGGTGGTTTACACAAAATAAAATATGATAAATTATGTAGGCCTAAAGATGAAGGGGGTGTGGGTCTCAGAAGACTTAAGGATAAGAGAACTGTTCATACTCTCAAACAAGCCTGGAAAATCATTAATGGTAAAGGACTATGGGGAAATTGGATAAGGAGAAGGTACATCAAAGGAAATTTCTAGCAAATGCCAATAGATAATAATGCTTCAACAAACTGGAAGGCTATCTTAAAGATCAGAGACACATTAGCTTCACTGTGCACTCGTGAAATAGCTAATGGAAAGGAAACTGATTTATGGAGCGATCCTTGGATACAAGGTGAATCACTAATTGATATATTGGGCATACACACTTTCTCTGATTTTGGTTGTCGGAAGACTAAAGTGAAAGAATTGATAAAGAATTATGGGTGGGATTGTTCCTCTCTGTCAATAAATCAAGATAAAAAGGAGGTCATTCAATATATGCCTATATACTATGGCAGAGAAATGGACGTATGGGCCTGGAAGCCTACTGGTAATGATTTTTCTACCAAGGTTACTTGGGAAGAAATTAGGCTAAAAGACAGCAAGGCATCATGGTGCAAAATCATATGGGATCATGTTAACAATCCCAAAATGGCCTTCACCACTTATAAAGCGATTTTGAAAAGATTACCAACCAGAGACAGATTATCGAAATGGGGAGTGATCAATGAAACTGATTGTATCCTATGCAATCAGAGTCTAGAAACACATGAACATTTATTCTTTGAATGTAATTTCGCTAAATCGGTGTGGATCTCGTGCAACAAGTACTTAAACATAACTCCTCATTCTAATAACTTAGCTGAACAAGTTGAATACCTGACTCGTAGAGGAAGCGATAAAGACATTGAATCCAAGTTTAACAAAATTGCCATCACTGTGACTGCTTGGAGCATTTGGAAGGAGAGGAATCGCAGAATTTTCCAGAGCAAGCACAGAAAACAAATGGAAGTAAACAAATTAGCAATTGGGGACATGCAGCTAATTCTTAAGAGGATTAAAGGGAAGCTTTTTACCAGGCAGGCACAAGACGAAGTTCGTGTTGAAGAAGAGGATCGGAATTTTCCAGAGCAAGGAATCCCAGGTACGAGCTATCAGCACCAGCCGCCATGACTTCGTGTTCTTCGTTAGGGAGGAAGATGTTTAGATTGTTTATGGAAAGGGTTCAGTTACTGTTGGAATGTTTTGTACTTTGTACTTTGTATTGATCAGCGTGGGCTGGTTTGGTTTTGGGCTGTGATGCCTCAATAAAATTTACCCATTTACAAAATAAAATAAAATGTATGTATGTATATATTTATGACATTTCTTATCATATTTACGGAATCATTAAACCTCTCTTATCAAATCCTTCAATTGTATAAAACCTTTTTAAATTTTGGAATAATTCCAAATCATTTCTTTCTTTACTTAGGAATATATTTCCAAATCATTTATTTAAATCTTAACAAAGATTTCCAAATCATAACTTTTAAAATGAGTCAAAAATAATGTTATTTAGACCTTGTTTACTATAAACCCAAAACAATTAAGTATAGGAAATAAATTAATTCCAAATCATATATTTTAAATCTTGGTAAAAGATTACTTATTTCAAATACATATATTTTTAATAGGTCGAACCATGTTATATAAGATGGTAGATCCAAATTAGTTAGTATTTGTGGAAAACTGATTCATAGAAATTATACTAAATCAAAATAATTTCTCATGAGTCAGATTGCAAAACCTTTTTGATTAAAAAGGGTTGATAGAAATTATACTAATTCTACTCAACACCAATTTCCATATTCAACGTTTACTATGCATCGAATAGCGGTGAAATCACCTTTTAAGTTCACAGGAGAGTATATCCCTCCTCGAAATTTAATATGAAATATAAGAAGATTATTTCTATATAATCCAAGTTGTGTTAAATGTAAATTTGAACCTTTTATGCTTGTCTTGTTTCCCGTATTTCGACCTTATATATTCCTCGTCAAGGAAAAAGGCCATGTGATCCAGGGCACTTGTTGCTCTTGAATGTCTCCTTAGTCTAAGCACCTCACATGTGGATATCATGAAAAGACAAACCCAGTCTACTCATCGGGCTTTTAGAGCCAAGATTAAATCACTTGATTATAACAGCTTTTCTTTAGATCGTTTATTTAAACTTTTAAAATAAATTATAAAACCTTCAAATCATTTTTAAAATACTTAATTATTTATTTGAAAACATTAATACAAGATTTGGGAAAGGTATTCAAGTTTAAAGCCATATTTCAAAAGTTATTAAAAGTGCTGTAAAAAGCACAACGAATAGTGCTGCAAATAGTGCTTTTAAGCTTGTTCTATCAAAACAACCTTTCTATCGTTAGAAATTCATTTTTATAACTCAAATCTATTTTAAAAAATTTTACAAAATTTATAGAATTTATTCCATATTTTAGAATTAAAGAATTTGTCGCTTTGGTTTCCGAACTGCAAAACCACGACTATTTTAAAAACTTGCTTTGCTCATATTTCAAAATCTAGTAAACAAAATCTTGATATTTTCTTTGTTTGAAAACTAGTTCAAAAAAGTCTTATTACAAAGAATTCCGACTTTGAATCTATGGTATAAATTTATTTAACTTTCTACGGCACAAAATCGCGAATTTCCGTTACACAACTATAACTTGATTCAATTTTTGAATCGATTTTCATAACTTTTCAAAACTTCACCAAATTTTATTTTAGTGTTTATAAAAAATTTATAAGCCATTTTAAATCATTTCAAAGGGGATTAATGATTATATATCACTTTCATAACTTGATTCGGATAGTGATTTCCTTATGTTATATCGACATATATTCAGCGTGACTTGCTTACACAACTATATTAAAACAACAAAACTTGATGGTCGAAGCATAGTAAAATCCATAGCAATTATATCATATCATTGTGTCTATATATATATATATAGTTCTCACCTTTATTGGACAATAAACTTAGGAAAATTCACTATTGCTTCGCTATGATCGAATCAAAGATTATGGAATTAAGTCCGAGACCTTTAGAAAGCCACAACCTAAGCTGGCAAGTGGGGACGGCCTCAGAGTTGGTGGTAGAGGGTGGTGGTCATGTTTTTGGAAGGTGGAGAGGAGGTGTTTGACTTGGTTTTGGAGGTGGATTGCTAGTGTATCTACATGTGTGTGTATATTTCTTTATTTTGGAATATTTATTCATGGCTTTATTGATATTTTTTCAAGGCATGGAAGCGATTAAAGAAGAGCTCTTTGGGCATTAAGAAGGAGGAAGAAGAAGAGAATTATGTGTAAAATTATGAAGAGAATGGTGGGTATTTATAGGAAAAAAGTGAAGAGAAAATATCATGGTATTATCTCCTTACTTAAGCATGCTTGCATCACCATTCCACCTCAACTCTAGCCGTGAATTCCATGCCCCCATATGTGTGTAATGATGTGCTTGTACTTATTTCGTAAGAATTTGACTTTAGTTTTACTTAAGGGAAGTTTTAGGAAAATATCTTCGATATTTTGCAATATATGTATGTGTGTATAATTGTAGATGTTTATTTGTATGTATATATGTGTTTATGTATATGTTAGGATGTTCATGTGTATGTTATATATGCGCACAAGATATATAAACAAGGTTGTAACAAATTTGAACAACTTTTGTTCGTTAAACCTTGAAAATCATAAAGCCGATTTCCAATCACATTTTCACTTATTAATTAAATTACATGTAAACGTAAAAAAAATTTGAAAACTAATCTCTTATCATTTTTAGTTAATTAAAATGATCATATTTTATTTATAAAACCAAATAAATTAATATTAGACAATTGTTTAAAAAGTGATGTTATACCGTAAAGCGATACGAATTTTCTTATTTCAAATCTAGCATATATTTTTATAAAACGATCATAAATAATTTATTATCACTATATAACTAATTAAAGTGAATTATTATCATTTGAAAACAAATTGTTTGAATAATTATAATAATTATTAAATTATTAAATCTTAAATTAAATTCATAAATTAATTATTAAATATGATGTCATTATTGATGATGTCATAAATACTCTTTATTCCCAAAAATAAAATAAACTATTTTACTTTGTATTCTTGTTTAAATGAATAAATAAGTGTGTATCTAGCTCTGAGCGTGACTTTTGATAATTATAGAGCTGATTATCGATAAAACAGTTTTCGGTCATTTTATCAAAAAATTTCCAAAGTATATATTTCATAATACTTATTCAAAATAAGATTACCATCGTTATTTATTATTTAAGATATCATAATCTATTTTAAAATGCTTATATTTGAACATTTCAAAAATAATATAAATTTGCATGATAAATTTGCAGGTCGTTACGATGGGTGTTAAAAAAAGTAGTGTCTAGGTTTTGATTGAATAATCAAGTATCCTGCCATCCCAGGCTACCAACCATTCACAATGGATAGAGTAAGTCCACAAGGTTGTCCCAAATGTATAGGTCCAAATTGATTTGGGCCTTAGAGCAATTTTAAATTTTCAGTTTGTAAATTTAAATTGTATTTAGTTTTAAAAGTTAAGTTTAAACTACAATTATTTTTTATAAAAGTTATAAAATGATTTCTAAATTTTCTAAATTGTTTTAAAAAACTAAAATAATTAATTTCATGATTTCAATATAATTAGTTAATTTGATGAATTAAATAAAATGAAATAATTAACAATTGTTCATCAATTAACATACACAAATATATATATATATATATTGACATGTGTATTTAATTATCACGGTTATAGTTATATATTTAGTTTAAATTTGTTTAAGGTGAATTATATTAAAATTTTGATATGATTTAAACATTTAATTAAATAAAGAATTTATTAAATAAAATTAACTAAAGTTTAATTAATTAATATGTTGTAACGAACGGCCTTTTCGACCCTCGAACGTCGATACTAAATACATCCACGATATTCTTGCACCGAGCATCCCAAGTGTCGGAAATATAGAAAGATAAGGTAAGATAAATGTAAAGATCTATCTTTTTTACTCCAAAAGTAGTGAAATTAAGGGTAAAAGAAAACGAAAGATAAGAAGAGGAGAGAACTTAAAAACATGGAATCTCACAACGCAACAGAATAATATATATTACTCAACATAATATACTACAAAGTCATTTCAAAACATATCACATCAGAGTCATACTAATACAAATCTTACTGTAGGATAGTTATAACAGCCTTCCCCTATCTAACAGATACAATATACATACAATATAGCGGATAACAAGGTAAGAACTATCTATTGATGAAGCCACCTGGTCCAAGCTTCTTCAAAATGGATTTGGGGAATAACCTGAACTACTTGGCTGCCCATTCAAATTTGAGCACGTTAGGAAAGGAAAATAAACTTTGAGTTAGACATGGGTCTAGAGTGAGTAAACCATAAGTCTTTAACTTTATAAAAACCTTTAAATCAAAGGCATCTCGTAAGACCATGCCGCATGAAAAAGGAATGGGTTTTTACCTTACAATAACCAAATCGTTTCGATATAAAATCAAGGCATACTATAATAATGTCCATAGGTCAAAGTAAAATACGAATATAGCTGAAATGCTTGCATCTCACATTTCTACATAGTTGGGCACAACTAAATTCGTACGGCACTTATTGGAGAATGGATTCCATACAATAAATAGGCTATTGGGGTACCGCTCGTCATGGTGCATCTCAAGACAAAATGACACCGAGGTTGAACCTATCGACCCCTTCAACACAGAACCGGCCTACCTAATACTGGATAGTACCGATTATGATCACCCTTTTTTAATGGGACCCGAAGCATACAAATGAGAGAAAATATCGGCTCTAGATAGGGATGGTCATACCCTAATGAGAGCGACCCATCAAGCCCTACTGCATCTCCCCTGTTTTAGTCATTCCCAGTTGATAAGGCTTGAGGCTTACCCTTCATATAGCAATTTCAATTTGGAATGCTAATACTGCCCTTCGGGCAATAATACAATGCCAGCATTCATCCATACAAGTTGTCCAGGAGATGGAAAAACGGAAGGCACTACTTCTACTACATCCATTTTGGAATCACCCTCAGGTTTAGTAGCAAGCAGCCCTTGCACTTCAAAGAGCTCCATCTTCAATTTCATAAACTTCAAGATGTCTTCACTTCTAAATGCTTGAGTTGGATCGAAGTGGTTTTCCGATAATATATCCGATCCCGGTCTCTTCGAAAAAACATTCGATAGCTTTCGGTAAATTCAACCTCGATTATTTAGGAATTAAGCAGTCAAAAATAAGAGTGGAGATCACCTACTAACCGTTAGTGGATTGATCCCCTTTTCATTTTTCCTAAGAGAATGAAACGAGAGTTATACGCACAATACAACATCATCGAAGATGATTGTGCCATATGACTTGCGTATTTCTCCTTGATATTTCCGAATTTATGTTTTGGATCCATATTTGGTGGTCGGTTATTTAACTATCCAATAAACAAACAACAACCAATTCAATTTGAGATTTATTTATCCATGGTAATCACTAAGCCTCAAAAAAAATATTCATTTAATAAATCTCTTTCAAAAATATTTATCTAAAACATTCATATACTTATCTCTCTGACATAAGTATATACATAAAAAAAATTAAATAACTTCTTACTCCCAAAACATGTTAAAAAGGATTAAACAAAAGTTGTTTAAATTGGAGGTAAGGACAACCCTTAACACTATCCTCACGGTGTTAACAGATATTCTATACCACCATTTTTAATAGGACAGTTTGGGGAAACCCATATCTCAAATTCTTTTTATACTTCTTCGATAAGTCCTTTTTAATCAAATCTATTTCATTCGTGAAACCTTGTTTGCTTGAAATCCAAATCCATTTCAAAATGTTTCCTGACTTCCAAATTCGGTTATAAAACCTTTTTATAAATATTCAAAATCATTTATATAAATTGCTTTTGTAAATATCCCACTTTTCATATAATTTTTTTATAAATATCCAAACCTTTTTATAAACTCCCTTTATGAATATTGAAATCACTTTCTAAAAATTCTTTTATAAATACCCAAATCATTTATAAAGCATCTTTACAAACCTTCCCTATTTGACAACTTCTTAATTAACCTTAAATAAATTTAGGTTCCTTTAATAAGCAAATCCATTTTATAAAATCTTCCTTATTTTTGAAATCTTCTTTGCTTAAAAACTCAAATCCATTTACCAAAAAGCACCTTATAAATTTCAAAATTCCTTTATAAAACTCTTTATAAAAACTACTTTTTGTAACATGGAAACCATTCCCATTAGTTAAAAACATCTTTAGTAAAACCATTTGTCAAATCACTCTTTAATATCTTGTTCAAAATGCAAAAATTTAAAACCATTTCAAAAAGGAAATGAAATATTTATCCTTACAAAATCAAATGGAGACTTAATGACCACAATGGTGCTTTTAATTTGGTTTTACTTATCCAATCTAACATGGTATCATATAACAATATGTATATAAAGGATCAAAACCTAACAATCAATCAACTTAAGTAAATATCCAAGTTAATTGTAATAGCAGAATGGTATTTTATTCTGCTAATAGATGTCATTTAGTTTTCCTCATCATATTGGGTTACTTAAGGGCAAGCGACACAGGAATCCCTTTGATTTAAAATAAATTTGAAAAGAAAACAGCTTAAAACAAAAATTGGTTACTTGAAGTCAAAGCGATTTTAAAATAAATTTAAAACCCTTGTAAATGAAAGTCGAATCCTTGTTAAGTAGTAATTAAACTCTAATTAAAAGTAATTAAACCTTATTAAAACATAATTAACTCTAATCAATGATTAATTTAAATAAAACCCCTTTTAAATAATAATTCATTTATAGTTGTCTTAAATAAATAATTAAATAATAATTAATCAAACCTTAACTAACAATTAAATAATAATTAATGTTAATTATGTAACAAATCATGATTGACTTAATTGATTTACATTTAAGTTTAAAACCATAATTAACAAATGATTAATTAATAATTACCTTAATTAATTAATTAATCAATTAATTAATCATTAAATAAATAAATAACTAAATAATTGTTCTCCAGTTACTAAATTAAAGTTAGACAACATTTCCAAAATGGTTTCTAAGTGAGAACAAGTTTAGATCAGAAAAATAGTTAGATTTTCCGAACTGCGCGTATAGCGATCATCGCTATATGGACCCGTAATTTCAAAACCTCTGATTTTTTAAAATTTTAAGACTTCCATTTTGAAATCTTATCACCTGTAGAGCAACAAAATGAACTTTTGAAAACCAGATCAAAGTTTTAAACTTGAAACTTTTCATAGTGAAATAAAAATCAGACTTTCGAGAAAAAGTGGATTTCTACGTCGTTTTTAGTTAGGGAATCACAACCTTTGTGTCATGAACCCACATACAACAAATACAAAATTTCAACATAATATCACATCATAAAATTATAGAACCATCATAAACAAAGTATTACTTTACAATACTAACTAACTGTAACAACCCTGTATTTTGTGATTATTTTAATTGTATATTTTAATTATCTTAATTGAATCTCTGATTTAAAAACTTTATTTTATTTATTAAATGGATAAACTTTGTTATTTTAAATATAAATTTTGATTTGGATGTGAATTAGAATTCCAAACATGAATAAATAGAATATTTTCCAGAAATGTGAATTTGGTCAATATGGTCAAACTTTGACTTTTAATTTAAAAATATAAAATGATGAAATTTTGAATTTTATCTTTTATTATGAAAGTAAATAAAATTTCAAGAATACTGCTTTTCGTTTCGTTGAAATCAGATTTATACTGTGAAAGTTATGCCCTTTTAAATATTGTGTGTAATTTGTTTTATTTAACAAAATTGTTATTTTAATTTATATAAATAATATTTTGTTTATCTTATCTTGTGTATATATGTGTTATGTGATATGTTATGTATTTATTTTATTTTTAAAACATTTTTTAAGTGTAGTTATAATTTTCCAATGTTAAGTGTACATTGTTTATATTTTTAAATGTTAGTTTCAATATATTAGCTATTTTCTTAATTATTTTCTATTTTTCCTTAAAATAATTATTTATATTCTTTTTCATTTTATTTTTGTTCAGCTTTTTATTTTATTTACTGAAATTTATTTGTTTTATTTTGATTTAAAAGAAAAGTAAATTCAAAGAGGCATAAGTCCTTTCATTTGCTTGCGTTTTTTCATATAGCCTTGTCTCTTCATTTACCAATTGCCTTTTCATTTTCCTTGTAGCCGTTCATTTCTTTTGCTGTAGCCGTGAATCTCATTTCACTTTTCACGTGAAATATTTCTCCTCATTCCAAAACTCACGGCTATCTTCTTCTACAAAAAAATTACTAATGGCTTCTTCCAGTTTTATCTCATTTTCTCTTCTTCTTTCATTGATTTTTCCTTCCTCTTTTCAAGGCTTTTCTCGACCCCACTCCACCACCTTCACCACCGACCACCACCCCACCATTTATAGCAGCACCATCAGCCTCTCCTTTGACCAAGACCAAGCCGTGCCTCCATATGATGATAGCTCCACAAATTTGCAAGCTTCATCCTTGAAAACAATGCATAGACCACAAAAACATCACCATCCACTTCATATATTGCCTTGGACGCCTCCTATTGCTCCACCAACACCATGATGCCACCTTTGACCATCCACCTACCCACTGTCCAGACCTGAACCATGCAATGGTCGAGCCCACTTGCCTTTGGCAGAGCCAAAAATGTGACCAAACTCCACTTATTTTTCCTTGACCCTTTATCTCCTTCATGTTGCAACTTCTACCATCCACATCTCCTTGCTATCCGTGTGTTATGATGCTCAACCTGACCTGCATGATTCCATACCTGAGCTATAACACATCATAGCCGAGCACATGAACCCCTAGGCCAAGCATTTGAATGGTAAAGGCAAGGTTTTGTTCCTTGTTGCTTTGTATTTCAATTTTTTCAACATTGTTTTGTGTTAAAATATTCATGTGTTATATTGTTTTGTCTTGTTTTGGATATTGTTTACAAGATAAATATCAAGGCTCTCTATTCATTCAAATCAAAAGTCGTGTTGTATCGTGCTTATCGTGCTTTCTGGAATCTATTCTGTGTGTTTTGATCGCTAACTCCAATGTAAAAAGGTGAGTAATCATTCCTGACATTTGTACTAATACCATTGTGAATTGATAGCAAGTGAAAGTGTAGAATTATTATATTATGTTATATCTACTTATGTTATATATTATATGATGTTAAACCTATTTATTTATCTGTCATATCATCTGTTACTGCTATATATGGTTAACTGTTCATTTATATCTGTTTATCACACTGCAAGTTCCCTGTTAGTAAAGAATCACTATGGGTTGAAATGATACATACCTGAACAGACTTTAGAATAGGAAAAAATCGTTATGGGCTGAAATGTTAGGCTTGAACGGTTTTTATTTAATTTATTTTGACTTGGGATTGCGGGTTTGAAATGATAGAACCCGGATTTTTCTTTGTAAACTGCGGATTGAAATGATACATATCTGTATCACTTGACCTAGGTTAGAAAACCATATACAGACCCGTGGTTAATTTTTAAAGTGTTTTGAATTATTTTTAAGTATTCTACAAAGTGAAAATTTTATGGAAATTTGATTTAAATAGATTTTTAAATTGTTTAAATAAAGAAACTATGATTTTTCTATAAGTTAAAAATGTAAATAAATAAATGGTTAAATTAAATTTTTTGAAATATAACTTAAGTTTGGAAATTTGGTTTTTGTAAAAATGAATTTAAGTTATGAATAAAGGGGAAATTTAATTTTATTTGGAAAATGGGAGATATGATGATTTGATTTAAATTTGAATTTAAATGACTTGATAAAGTATTATTGATTTTTCTATGAACTAAAATGGTTAAATGAATGAAGGCTTAAATGTGAAATTTTAAAATTTTAACTTGACTTGGAAAGGTGAAATTTGGTTTTAATTAAAGGTTTAAATAAATTAAATAAATTAGAAGTTTAGTTTAATGTGTGAAATGGTAATTTAAATGTAAGTGTTAATAAATTGTCAAATGCAAATTTTGGAAAATTATACACTTGAATTTAATGAGTGATTTATTGGAAGTTGGATTTTATTGTAAAAATTACTTTATAAAAATCATAAGTTAAAAGAGTATTTTAATGAACATTTTTGAATGTTAAAAATATGATTTTTATAATGTTTAAATGGTTTAAATTGAAGTTAGTATTTGCTGGAAATACACTAAAATCTGAAAAATACTTTTTATAGCATTCAAAAATGCTATGGTTTCTGTAAATAAACTAAAAGCTTTATAAAGAGGCTATTACAGCAGTTCTGAAATGCTGTAGTTGCTGTAGTAAACTAAAAGGCTAAAAACTCAATAAAGGCCTATTATAGCAGTTCTGTAATGATGTAGTGGTCTGTTGTCTTTGTTGAATTTAATTAAAACCTTTAATTTGAAACCTGAGCTATTATAGCATTTCTAGAAATGTTGTCTTTGCTGTTTTAAACTAAATTGCAACTAAACTGAGATTTAACAGCAATTTTAAAATGCTGTCTTTGCTAAATTAAAAATGTTTTCAAGAATAACTTATAACAGCTTTTTCTGAATGCTGTGAAAGGTTGAAATTTTCAATGTTTATGGTTTTTAACTTAGTAAATGAACTCAGAATAGTTTAAAACTTTGGAAATTGAATACTTGTTTTGAAAGTATAATAATTACGCTTTTAAATGATTTAGATGAATTATTTTGATTGAAATATAAACTATTTAAAAGGTGACTTGAAATGATAATAAATGAATGATATCTTTGAATTTAAAAGGTATTTAAAGTTGAATATTTGGATTTGAACTCAAATAAATGATTTGAAATGAAGTTTTTGAAAGGATATGATATTTTGATATATTAAAATGATTTGAAATGAAGTTTTTGAAAGGATATGATATTTTGGTATATTGAAATGATTTGAAATGAAGTTTTGAAATGATATGATGTTTTGATATATTAAAATGATTTGAAATGAAGTTTTTGAAAGGATATGATATTTTGATATATTGAAATGATTTCAAATAAAGTTTTGAAATGATATGATATTTTAAATATATTGAAATGGTTTGGAATTGATTTAATCTTTATTTTGATAAAGATTTGGATTTGAAATGATATTCTATTTTTAAGTATAAAATATTATTTTAAAATTATAACCACGGGTTATAATAACGATTGGTTGTTAAAGAGACTGGGATCGGATATGGACATACTTTCCATCGATACCGAAAACCACTTTGACAACTGCGTACGCGGTGGAGTTTCCAGAATGAAGTAGGATGGTGGCGACGATCCTAAGGTATATACGTGGACCCAACTCCCGTGAGTTGGCATAAAGTGGCTAAAACAAGAGCGATTGACGGGCTAATGAGGTAGCTCTGATCGGACACACTTCTTCAATACCATTCTATTACTTTGTGATTGATTAGGTGCACCCTTTGACTTGGGAGTGTTGTTCGAGGTGGGCGGTAGTGGCTGCTATGCGTCACCACCAACCCGGATGCGTAATTGGTATATCCACCCTGGCATTGCCTAGTTGTGCCGCGTTACTTATCATATCGAGCTTTACTACGAGTTATGATTTCTCCCGTAGCCTGTGGAGAATTGAGGGTAGCCCCTTTTTTGGGAGTATGCTAATACTGGATAGACTACTGGGACTATTACGTGTTAAGGTGGAAAATGTAAAGCCTTAATGCTATTTAAAAGTATGTTTGTTTTATATTAGACATTATTATAATAGTGAATATTACTACATAGTAGATAGTTTAATGCATTCTTAAAGAATGGGCGATCCCAAGCATTCTTTAAGTTACTTGTACCTTTATTACAGTTCACTTAAGTTGGTTTACATTGTTTAAGTATGTATGTCCTGACTCGAGTATTTTGTGTTTTTCTTTACGCTCGGGTCAGACTGAGTGTTACAGCATTTGAGACTCACCTTTGGAGCTGGAGTTTTGCTTTGAAGAACCAGATATCTATTCATTTTGTTATCCAGTGATTCCAGTTGTATTTTGAGTTGTACCTGATTATCATACTGTTACTCCTGTTGTATCTTGGTATTCCTATTGTACCTTACTTAACTCTGATGTATTTATATAGTAGCTTCATGAACTACTATTTCTTTGTTTCCGCTGCATTATATTACTCTATGTCTGTGATCTGTGATTATTTATTTACTGTATATTCTGAGTTTTGCCAAATATAAATTAACAATGCGGTATTTTGAGCAATTCAAGTCCGACATGTGCGGATGCGAATGGTTGAAAATATCAGGTCGTTACACTAACTTTTCCAATACAAATTATAGTCTTTATCGCCCACTCAAACTTCGCCATATGCAATCAACTCCAAATCGACATGTATGCATGCATACGCAACATGTAACATTACTACATACTTATGCAACATTTTAACTAATAAATTTTACAACTTAAAATAAAGTTAGTAATTTGAGTTTTAAAGACATGAACTTTACTCACCAAACTTTCACTAAATCAAACTAAACTTGTTCTCAACCTAGCTCACTTGCTCCTAGCTCAACAAAATGAAGATGTGGACCCTTGGAAGGCTAAATGTGCTTAGCCTAGTTAATAATAGGCACAAAAATAGGGGAGTTTGGGCTCGACCATGGTGGATTTGAGGTGATGTGTGGTTGCTTTATGACAAGAAGAGTTTAGGAATTGAAATGGATTGATTTAAACTATGTTTTAAAATATTTTCACTAACCTTTTCTCCTAGTAGTTTAGTGAGGAGGCCATGAGAGTATAATGAGCTTAAGAAGAAGATGTGAAGAAACGAGGAATGGAAGTTGCAAAGGGAAAGACATGAAATGGAAAAGGTAATTATAGGCTTAGAAAATTATTAAAATATATAAAGTGATCTTAATAAAATAATACACACATGCATTCACTCCATACCTCTCCTCTCCCTTTTGTACATGCTACCTCCCTGCCATGCATTGAGTCATGTTAGAGCTTTCACGTGTGTACTAAAGATATGGAGATGATTTGCACGCGCGCACACACACACACACACACATATATATATATATATATAAATGCAATTATATGTATATATATATCCCTTTTATAACATAATTTGTCACATCCAACCTTAGGTATAAATAAATAAGTATATATATAAGTTAATATACATAAGTATGCTTAATTTATACTAACCCTAACATATATAAATGTGTGCATATTGCACCAAGTGTGCACAACGTTCCTGACGACTTTCGGGTGTCGAAATTCAAAATTTCGGAAAACGTTCTTCGGTGACATTTTCTATTTTCTATAAACTATCTATATTGGTAAACAAATTTTGTAAAATATTTTATCATCATTATTAAAATTTTAAAATAGATTTATTTTCTAATAAAAATCTATTTATTGATTATTTAAAATATATATTGATAGTATATTTCAAAGTGGCAAAATCCTGGGTCATTACAAATATATTTTACCATTATTTTTTATTATTTAAAAGAATTATATTTTAATTATAAAACCTATTAGTTGAATATTTAAAATTTATTAAATACTCACAAATCAACGCAATAAATTTCAGGTCATTAGAATAGAAGAAAAGGAAATAGAACAGGTAAGAAGAAAAGGAAATCAGAATTTCACATGCGGAACGATAATATATAATGTCTCAAAGATCTTTACAAATAGAAAACATTAATATACATACAACAATCAGAGTAAACTAGCCTATCATCAACCTGGAAAATTATAACAGCTATCCCCACAAATGGTGACAGATAAAAAACAAGTAACTCGGTGGAAAATAAAATACATGAATAGGTCTTGGAGGCATCCAACTCATCTTCTGAAGCTCCAAATCATCCATAGCTAAATCTGGAAATATATTCAGGGTTGACCCAAGCATTATAAGAAAATAACGTCTGGATTAGTCTGATAAACCAACGTGAGAAACTCAAATCATATAGATTTTATTTTTATAAAACCATTCAAAAATATAGGTACCTCGTAAGACCACACCGCATATAAACACGGATGGATTTTTACATAACGATAACCAAACCATTTCTATTAGAAAATGCAATGATATTATAATAATGTCTAGAGCGACGAATATAAATAAGAAATAGCGGTGTTGCATATGAGTGTACACTATAGTAATAATAGGTATACATCAAAACCGCTAAGGCACATTCGCTAATAGTGTAGAATTACACGGAGGTGCCCTCAATACTTCGAGAATGGTCCTCATGCACATAGGAAGTACATAGCTGGCTACAACATGAATTCGAGTGCACCACTCATGCATGTGCAACTATATGTATCTCTAGGGTAGAATCACCTACATCCTTGGGTTAGCTAAATCCCTGACTATGCATCCTATCTTTAGTTTTAGTCATATCCACTGGTGAGGCTACGTTCGACATTTGAGCATATGAGTCACAATCAAGCAGATCTCGGAACCAAACATGGATTCCCATATTTCAACAGATCTTGGAATCACACATGGATTTCCATATCTCAACAGATCTCAGAGTCATACATGGGTTCACGTATACCGATATTGAAATCACATATAGATTCCAGCATCCGGTACCAATCACGGACCTTACTCAAAGCATAGAACACATATGTGGTTTTAGAGTGGTTACCGTTTCGAGTCATCTCATATAAGTACACTCCCCTGCTTATCGGGCGCTCTAAAAACCAATCGATAGATTTCCCATTAGCTCAACTCCGACTCTTTTAGCAATAAACAGACAATACTTAAGTGCGGAGATCATATCCTAATCAGATGGATTTCCTTATCATTTGTCCTAGAAGAGCAAAATGAGATTATATATACAGTATAGCATCGCAAAATATAACGGTCCCGTATAATTCTCGTGCTTTTCCTAGATATTTCCAAAATTAATTTTTAGTCAATTTAACAATAATGAGAACGATCCCATCAGAGAAACTAAGTCCCATATACTTTCCACAAGCAAGTACCACACAAAACATGATTGAAACGCACAAGCACGATCGGGTCATATAAACGACTTCGAATCCCCTTTATAATTCATTAACCCTTTATTAATTAAAACTTCCCTTTTTCTACTTGTATATATACCTATTTCAAATATCTTTACAAGGGTATATGGAAGAATTCTATAGTTCCCTATTCATTTGTACTTTTTTCAATACTTCAAAAAGTGTTCATATACTTATCTCAATAATATAAGCATATTCACAAACCATTAACAAGATTTATTTACTTTAAAATACAATCAAATATGTTAAAATGAATGTTACTTATGCATTGTTACTATAAACCTCTTCTCTCTTTTGTACTTTAGAACATTTACTTTTCTATCTGTTCCTAAATGATTTCATACTTGTTATTACCTTTAAAATTCCATTATTAAAGATGTAAGTACCTCCCAAAATTATTTAACAATATTTTACCACTTTAAAATATTATTAAGAGGTTAAAAAGAAATGTTACTAAATCATTATTTACAACAAATGCAAAACACTTTACTTAATCATTATCTTTAAAACGCTCTTTAAATATTAAATTGGATTCATAAGGGTTTAGGACAATTGTTACTCAAACAATGTCACAATAACCCAAAACCTCTTTCTCTTATTATTACTTTAAAGTATTCCTCATTAAAGTAATAATTACAATCCTAATTATAATTACGTATCTCTACATTAATTTAACAAATTAATGTACTTTCACTGAACTTCACAGAACCAATTATATTAACATATAGTGTTAACATACAAAGTTTCCTTTATTACTTTATAGAAGGCTTAATTTACTTTTCTCGCTTATGTATTTACTAAACCTCTTTAAAATGATGTTTATATTACATAAGCTCCAAATTACTCTAATAAATAAATTACCGCTTTCCTTAAAACTATATTCATTTAAGATGTGCTTTAAAATACTTTAAAATAATTATACTATGGTTTAAAACATTTATTCTAAATATTACTTATAAATACATATTTTATAATTTATTTAAAACTGTAAAAAACATATTTTTAAAATTTAAAACTCTTTACTTTAAAAGTTCAAAAATAATTTTAAATGCATATTTAAACTACAAACTTCCATTTTAAAATACTTATATAACTATTCTCAAAACTACTTTAAAGGATTTGGATAAATATCTAAAGTAAAACCCTTTTTACTTCACTAAAACCAGGATTTTTAATACAACTTTATTTCACAATTTCAATAAATTTCCAAACCAATTCCTTTAGGTTAAACACACTCAAAACACATGTATAGAATAACCAATATATATATATATATATATATATCCATAATATATCTGCATTTTAACTAATTTAACCAGTGTCAAATATAGGGGATTTCAAAATGCGTTTACAGAGACAATTTCGCTTCAAACATTCATACACAATTTCAAACTTTATCAAACAACAACATGTTCTAGAGGGTTACTATAGAGAGATTACATTAGATAAAATGTTGTTGCTTTCCGACGCAAGGAGGGGTCCAAATGTAATAACTAGCACTATTCCTTCTACTATTTATATTTTAGCGCCACAAATAGATATATCACAACAACATAGAAATCAGATGGTGAGCAAAAGCAACCAAGCCTAAGCCAACCTAAGTCGTATCCGGTTATGAATGCAACGATGAAAATGACATATCGATTGGGCTTCGTATGCATAAGTTATTGATTTTATATGATTTTTAATTAAAAACGTTAATTAACTATAATTAACTTTATTTTTAACACCCCATATTTTTATAACATTATTTAGGATATTTAATTAGTTAAATTAAATAAAATAATGTGAAGATTAATAGGTTGATATCTGATTAAAATAAGGGTAGTTGTGCCATGTTAATGTGCAAATTAAAATGAGATAACATAAACTAATGTGTTAGGAAATGAGAAAGGGGAATATGGGAAATATGAGAGACTTATACCCTAAACCCTTAGGAAATGAAACTTACGTTCATTTCGTTTTACCAAACTAAAAACATCTAAGGCCGGTCACCATTTTCATTCTCAAGAAAAGATAAAATCTAGGATTCAAGAGAAGGAAGATAATCAACTAATTCAACATCAAATCTCGCATCTTTTAATCTCAAAGCTAAGGTGAACAATTACTACATCCCATTTTCTTATGGTTTTCGGTTTTAAGATTAGATCCGAATTGTTTTTGCAAGTATATTCCATGTTTTAATGATTAAAGTTACACACACACACACACACTTGTTGGTGAATTATGCATGTTCATATTAGTTTTTATGATATGTTTGACATGAAAATCCTATTAGATGACATCTAAATGCCTTGAAAATTCAAATACAGGTCAGAAATGATATTTTAGAGATGGATTTCAATTTTCCTAATTTTCTAGTAAAGAAAATGGTTTATTGGGTTATAAATTATTTTTAGCTAAATAAATAATTATTTAGATTTGAAATTTTTATAAGTGGAAAACATATTAAAATAGATTTTTTGGAATTTTTTTAGATTTTTCCTAAGTGATTTGATGAATATATAAAATTATTTAAGGTAAGGGGCTTAAATGTTTTATATATTTAATTAAGGAGAATGGGCATTTTATAAAATAAAATCATTATTTAATTCTGAAATTAGTGGCAGCACTTTTCTGAAATGTATTCGATAACCAATAGGAATTTGAAAAAAAAAGGCAGGTTAGTTGAAAAGTTATGTTTTTAAGTTAAAAACAAGAAAATCATGCTTTTAGCATGTTTCAGCCATTTCGGCATCAAACCTTCCGACCTAGACCTTTCGACAAGGTCGAAGGGTATCAAAGCTTTCGACAAGGTCAAACCAATGCATATGGTATCAAGTTTCTTGGTACGTAATGAATTGGACAAGGTCGAAGGGTACTTAGTCGAAAGGTTAGTTGCTAAAGAGGATGGAGTAGTTTGTTTTAAAAGCCAAAAGAATCGCATGCTTTGCTTTCGAAAAGAAGCTTTCGACTTGGTTGCTTTAGACCAGGTTAAATATTTAAAATAAAGGTTTAAACGTTCTGACAAAGTTGAAAGGTTACTGCCGCTTTCTCGACCTTTTGAAGTCACTTTTTTTAAAATGAAGTTTTAAACCTTCCGGCAAAGTTGAAAGGTTTACTTATTTTTAAAATCAGCCGCTTCTCCATGCTTTCGAAAGGTATCAAAGCCTTCGACTTAGATGATTTAATCTTGTTTTTCTAATTGAAGTATAACCCAAGCTTTCGAAGGATTTGTTTTAAAGGCAGAGGCCTATCGTTCTAAATGATATGTTTTAAAGCTTTTGAAGTAGAGCTTTCGACAAAGTCGAAAGGTAGCTTCCAATTAAGTCAAAAGGTTTTTAAAAGATGATTTTTCACATGTTTTAAATTGAACCCAAAGATTTTTTGAAAGGTTTATGTTTTAAGAGTTGAATGCTTTCGAAAGGTTTTAATTGCTGAATGATTTCAATAGGGTCGAAAGCAAAGCTTTCAATAAAGTCGAAAGGTCGCTTTCGAAGGGGTTGAAAGGTTCTATTTTCTGAATGGTTTCGAAAGGTTTAAAATAGAAGGTTTTCCAAGATTTTTCTAAGGCAATGTTTTAAAGTGTTTTAAAGAGGGATGTCTAAAGTTTTATTACTTTCGAAAGAAAAGTTTTCAATGGTTTCGAAAGGTTTGAAGTATGGTTTTGAAAGGTTTGAAGCATGGTTTCGAAAGGTAAGGTTTTGGCCTCTTGGCCTAGATAATTAAAGGGTTTGATTTGGTTTCGAAATAGACGCTTTCAAAGGTTTGGAAAGGGATACTTTTAAATATTTAAATAGTTTCATCAACTAAAGTTTGAGTAAAGAATATATATGTATAACATGGTAATGTGATTTTGAGTAAAGCATAAAGAATATATATTTTCCTTGTGTAAGTTTGATTTAAAGGTTTTAAATCATTTTGAAAATGTTTTCAAGGAAACTTATGGGAGGGGATCCTTAAGTGTAAATGACTCAGATATTAGAATACCAGATGGGACTGGAATAGGGTCGCACCTTATACATTAGCTAATAGCCCCTACTAATTGTTGTCCAAAATTCCATTGTGTAGGGGTTGGTCACAGGTAGACTAAAATTATGATTACACACCGAAGAGAATATATATTTGTATATAGATAGGTTATTGGTAAGCCCGAAAACCATTAGGATTAGGAAGACCTGGGAGATGATTAAGCTAAGGTCAGACCATCCAGAAGCGAAGTATTTAACAGGTAGTTAAGGGTAGACCGTCTAAAAGCAAAGTATTTAACAGATAGTTAAGGACAGACCGTCCAGAAGAGGAGTGTCTAACAGGTGTTAGATAAAATTTGTTTATATTGTATGGTAGGCCCGAGTTAGCCAAAGGTTAAAAGTTAGCCAAACAAAACTTATGTGTTTGAACAGATTGTTCGTTATTACCTGATATTTATGTATGTTTACATAATGATGCTTCGCAGTTTCTAATCAGTTTTGATTGCAGGAAAAAGGTTTTGCAAAGATATGTTTTAAAAGGATGTTGGTGAGGGAAAACCCATTCCGCTAAGCGACATGGTCTCACTTAACATATTAACCAAGATGTATAGTATTATTCACACCAGGCTTTATGTTTGACTCAAAGTTTATGTTTTCCCCTTAAACTCTCAGGTGATCAAAATTAATTTGAGTAGGTTGAGGGGTTAAGGTCTTTTTAGGTTTAGTAGGATGACGAATAAGGATAACAAAGGAATGCAGGAGGCAAACAGATAGCTATAAAGAGTTGCGGTTCTTATTTATGTTTTGTTGTATTTCCGCTATCTTCATATACCGCTCTTGGCGTATTTTGTAATAAGTATATTTGATCTGTGCTTGGGAACGTATTTGGATTATGTGAAATGAATGTAAAACATTTGTTTTGAATGTAATAAAGAAAAGTTGTTTTGAATATGTGCTTTGTTTCGTATTCAAGTGATTCAAATATTATAGATACCATTAACATAGCTGTATTTAGTCGCCGGAAGCTAATACTATAGATGACTGCAGCATCTGTAGCGCTTAGTTTTGGGCCTCTAGATAGGGGATGTTACAGCTTGGTATCATAACATGGTTTATGAAATACTTTAACTAAAAATGGTTTTGAAAACATAATCCTTAGTAATTAGAGATAAGATCGAGGTATGGGATAACGCTATAGTAACGTACTTGTTTTTGTTATATATAAGTATACGCTATATCTCTAGACTCCTATCTTAGTTAGGCTATTCATCTATATCTCACGAGGCTTGAATATAGATATGGAAGGAAGAAGAGGCAGAGTTAGTCTTGGAGGAGATAGCACCACCACTAATGGAAATGCCCGACCAAATGCTAGAAGAGGTCCAGGTCAGGCTCTAGCTGAAAATGTTAGTGCTGGGGTTCCCCAAGTCTATATGGGAGCCATGTATCAGTTCTTCGTAAATATGATGCAAGCAGGTATTGCAGCTGGAGTTGTCGGAGGGAATGCTGCTGGAGGAGTTCAGGATGCTCTTATGGTCAACTTATGCTAACTTGAGCAGAGCCTATACTAGGCTTGGAGGGAAGCCGTTCATTAGAACTGAAGATGCGATCGAGGTGGAAAATTGGTTGCTGCATTGTGAGAGGATTTTTACTGACTTAAGGTTGAATGACGAGCAGAAAAGGAGATTAGTTCAAGACAGCTTCAGGGAGCTGCTCTATTTTGGTGGAATACTGTTGTAGCTGGTGTTGATGAAGAAACCATGACTGAGGCGGAGTTTAAGAGAAGGTTTCAAGAAAGGTTTATGTCGGTGATGGCGCAGTCGGCATTGGTTACGAATTTGTTGAAATAGAACAAGGGGAGATGTATGTTTTAGAGTATGCAAAAAGATTTGAAGAGTTGCCCAGGTACAGTTATGCCTTGGTTGATACGGTGATCAAGAGGAATGAGAAGTTTATAAGAGGCTTGAAGCCGGAGTTGAAGGTGCAGTTGGTGGATTTGGAAGGCAAGAATTTCATTCAACCGCGTAGTTCGCCTTGGGGAGCTGCCGTAGTGTTTGCTAAGAAACCGGACGAATCGTTAAGGCTACGTATCGATTATCATAAGTTGAATGAGAAGACGATAAAGAACTGTTACCCATTACCGAGAATTGACGATTTGTTCGATCAGTTAAGTGGAGTCAAGGTATTCTCTCAGCTGGATTTGGCGATGGGATTTCATTAGCTTAGAGTGGCAGAGGATAGTATTCCTTTGACGGCATTCAAGACAAGGTATGGTTCATACAAATGGTTAGATATGCCGTTTAGACTAACTAATGCGCCGTCATTATTTGTGGATTTGATGAACTGAATTTTTCGAGAGCACCTGGATAGATTTGTGTTGGTCTTCATAGATGACATTCTGATATACTCTAAAGATGAGGAGGAGCATGAAGTTCATCTTAGAGTTGTGCTTGAGACATTGAAGGAGCATCTCTTGAAGGCTGTTGTTGGGTGAATTTTCATCACCGGACCAACACCTACCGAACCAAAACGTCTCCACATCAATATCGAACCAGCATCACCGGTTCAACCACCGAACGAAGCAACGCCGATCCACTCGTCTCCTTCCTCCGGACCAACTCCATGCCAGCCAATGTCGGACCAAGATGCCGGACCAACTCATCGCCATATCAACTCACTGCCGGACCAAGATGCCGGACCAACTCATCGCCATATCAACTCACTGCCGGACCAAGATGCCGGACCAACTCATCGCCATATCAACTCAACGCCGGACCAAGATGCCGGACCAACTCATCTCCATATCAACTCACTGCCGGACCAAGATGCCGGACCAACTCATCTCCATATCAACTCACTACCGGACCAAGATGCCGGACCAACTCAATTCCGGACCAACTCAATACCGGACCAACACGTGCCAGGCCAGATCACATCAGCCCAGGCCCACCAGCGGCTATATACATCCCAGACCCCTGCTCCCAACCTGACTCTATAAATAGAGGGGCAGGGGTACAGCAATGGGAGGAGGTTTGAGAGCTCAAGCACGGTGAGAACTTTCAAACAACTTTCTTTTACTTGTATCAAAGCTTTGTACTTGTAATCAAAACAAGAGAAGAGAAATAACATATAAAGTGGACGTAGGCACATTCTGGCTGAACCACTATAAATCTACGTGTCTTTTTACAGTTTAGCCCCTGCTTTGCATATATTTGCATAAATCACTCAAATCACTAAGAACAATATAAGATCCACTAAATCATACGACTTTGAGGTGTTTGTCCATTTTTTGTGCAAACATTTTTGGTGCTTTCATTGAGAGCTAGAAGCTCGAAGCTTCAGCTTCATCCACTTAACATTTTTCCTAACAGCATCGTTCGCCACTTGGAAAACATGCCTCCCAAACAGAGAAAAGATGTTAACAAAGGAAAAAACATCGCATCCAGCAGTCTTCCAGATCCAGCTGCCACGAATCAAGTAAATCGTCCTCCTCCAGTAGCAGTAACAAATGAAGGACAGGCTAATCCGACCACTCCTGCCACAGAACAGCCCGCAGCAATTACTAGGGCAGATTTGGACAGGGTTGTGGTTGAAGTAACTAACCGCTTCACGTCCCAGCAGGAAGCCTTGGTGGACCATCTCATGTCACGCTTAAGGGATGCTGAAGAGTCAAATCGCAACACTGAATCATGGGGCGAGTCCCAGTCTGGAGGATCTCAGGGACAACAAAGATCTTCCTTCTTCGAAGGAGCTAACAGCAGAAGTAGCCATGGTAGGAGCCGAGATCAAGCACAACCCGAAGTTAGGCCTGAGGAAACGTTTGGTACCGAACCCAACGGGGGAGGTACCGGGCGAAGATCAACTGTAGCTGAGCCTGTCATACTGCCTAACCACAGAAACGCCAGTGAACGGGGCCGAGCTAGAGTCCAGCCCGAAGTTGGACCCGAGGAAGTGCTTAGATCAGAACCCAGCAGGGGAAGATCAAGGCAAGGGCCAACTGTAGCTGACCCTAGCATGCTCCCAGAAGATCAAAGGCAGCCATTAGAAAATATGAGGAATGATAGACGATACCATCCCTACAAGTCATCTGGACGGAATCAATCCCACAGAACAGAACCAAACTCATTTCTATCTGCTCCAAATTCTGATGAAAGGATGGCATGCTTATTCAGAGAGTGCGTCCAACGGGAGCAAAGAGATCGAGGGATATGCGCTAGGGTAACCAGCCCTTTCGAGCGCAATATCGAAATTGCTATCACTCCCCGAGAATGGAAGATGCCAACAATGGAACCTTACAAAGGAACCTCCGACCCCATTGTACACTTACAGAGGTACACACAACATATGCTCATGAGTGGAGCGACAGAGGGAGTACTGTGCAAATGCTTTCCGCTCTTCTTAGCATATCTCGCTACCTCCTGGTTTTGTCATCTACCCCAGGGATCCATCAGCTCGTGGGAAATGTTGAAAGAAAAGTTTATTAGTCAGTTCCGCATCCATGTGGAACAAGCTAAGGACGCTTATTCCTTATCCATCGTCAAACAGAAACCTGGAGAGAAACAGCAACTATACCTAACCCGATTCAATGCCGCAGCGGCCGCGGTCCAAGATGCCGATGAGAAGCTTATCCTAATGGCCCTCTGTAGTGGTGTGCATCCGGACACTAAATTTGCTAGAAGATTGACGAAAGAAAAACCAGCTACTTTACCCGATTTCTTCCATGAAGCCGGGAAATATATGAGGCTTGAGGATGCTGCCGTTGAGGGGCAGTCAGGACAGCAGAATAAGGCAACTCACAGCAACGCCCCTGCTGTAGCAAGGGACGTTCGAAGAAATGATTCCAGAGACAATGCTGGGGGCAAGAAGGGAGAAAAGCGCCTATATCGGCCTGGACCGAGATTTGACACTTACACTCCTTTGAACGAGACCATCGAAAATATCTTCCTTGCCACCCAAGGCGAAGTTAGATACAAACGCCCACCATACAAGAAGGAATCAGATAACGCGTAGAAGTCTAGAAAGTTCTGCCACTTCCACGAATCTCACGGGCATGATACCAATGAATGCCATCATCTCCGGGATCTGATTGAGGAACACATCAGAAGGAAGAAACTGGAACGCTATGTAAAAAGTCAGGACAGGACTCCAGCTCCTGCCAATGAAAACCCAAGGCTACCCTCACCGGAGACCGGTAGAGGAAACCGCAACGCTAGCAGCTCTAGTCAAGAGAAGATAGTGGTCCATACCATCTCAGGAGGACCGCACATCGCAGACAAGAGCTGGAAAGAGATGGAAAGATATGGAAAGTCGCTTAGAGACAGTAAAGACTGTGTCAATTCGGTTATAGAAGAACGCCACCCGAAACGGAAAGAAAGTGATGACATCACATTCGGTAAGCGTGACCTGGAAGGAAGGCAGTACCCTCACATGGATCCCATGGTTATCTCTGCCCGGCTCGGTCCCGCCGAAGTTTACCGAATCTTAGTAGACACTGGAAGCTCAGTGAACATCCTGTTCAAACATGCATTCGACAAAATGAAATTATCAATGAAGGATGTATCTCCCTGCGATAAACCACTACACGGTTTCACTGGAGATGCGAAGATGCCCCTCGGGCAACTAGACCTCTTTGTTGAGATTGGAAGCCATCCCCGCTCCATTGTACGAAAACAGACGTTTGTGCTAATAGAAAACCATTCGGCCTATAACGCCTTCTTAGGAAGGCCAGCCTTGTCTGACTTCCAAATTGTCCTAGCCTCATGGTGCCTAAAAATGAAATTTCCAACGGACAATGGAGTAGGGGAAGTAGAAGGAGACCAGGACATTGCTCGAGACTGCTATGTGACTGAACTACGCATCAACCACAGGAAGGATAAAGGGAAGGGTGTAGAGGTTGCCCTCTGCACGAAAAGTCTAGAAGCGTAGCAATTAAAGAAAGCCCCTCCTCTTCGATATACCAGCGACCCTTTCAATGAATTAGACCTTAGGGACAAAGGGGAGGAGGCCACCGCCGAGCCTGCAGAGGCTATGGAGTTTGTATCTGTAGACAAGCACGACTCAAGTAGACTATTGAAAATTGGGTCCCAACTAAAAGCAGAGTTGAAGGAACAACTCATCGATTTTCTCCGCCACAACTTGGATGTATTCGCATGGTCACACGCTGACATGACCGGAATCTCCCCCGACATAGCATGCCACGTATTAAACATTGATCCTACCAAGGCGCCCGTAAAACAAAAAAAGAGAAGTATGGGGGTAGAGCGGTCAGCAGCCCTCGACGAAGAAGTAAAGAATCTGCTCGCCAATGACTTCATACGAGATGCCATCTACCCGGAATGGATCGCTAACCCAGTGCTGGTAAAGAAGGCTAATGGGAAGTGGCGAACATGCATTGACTTTTCCAACCTAAACGACGCCTGCCCAAAGGATTGCTTGCCACTTCCCCGAATCGACCAGCTTGTAGACAGCTCAGCCGGGCACAAGCTCTTATCTTTTATGGACGCATACTCAGGGTATAACCAAATTCCTATGCATGCTCCCGACCAAGACCACACTAGTTTCATCACCGACCGGGGTTTATACTGCTATAAGGTAATGCCCTTCGGACTTAAAAATGCAGGAGCCACCTACCAGCGCCTCGTCAACAAGATGTTTGCGGGGCTAATAGGGCAAACTATGGAAGTATACGTGGATGACATGCTGGTAAAGTCAAGGAAAGCCGACGATCACGTAAGCCACCTAGGCGAGATGTTTCAAGTACTTCGACAGTATGGAATGAAGTTGAATCCTCTAAAATGCTCCTTCGGAGTGTCATCAGGAAAGTTCTTAGGATTCATCGTCCATGCCAGAGGGATTGAAGCAAACCCTGAACAAGTCCGAGTGCTAAGGGATATCAAGATACCTTCCACTCGGAAGGAAATGCAAAGCCTGAATGGAAAAGTGGCCGCCCTAAGCCGATTCATATCCAAAGCAACGGACAGGTGTGTCCCCTTTTTCGAAGCTCTAAAGAAAGACAAAGGAAAGTTCGAATGGACCGACGAATGCTTGACCGCTTTCCTTAACTTAATCGAACACCTCCATAAACCACCGGTACTCTCGACTCCAAGCGAAGGCGAAGAATTATACCTATACCTTGCTGTGTCATCTCACGCCCTAAGCGCTGCCTTGGTAAGGGAAGACAACCGCACGCAGCGGCCAGTTTACTTCGTCAGTAAGAGATTTACGGGGGCAGAAGTCAGATATCCTAAACTTGAGAAGCTAGCATACTGTTTACTAATCATATCCCGGAAACTGCGTCACTACTTCCAGTCCCATTCCATCAAAGTTCTGACTGATCAGCCACTGAGGCATGTACTCCACCGTCTTGACACTTCTGGGCGACTACTTAAATGGTGCATCGAACTAAGTCAGTATGATATCACCTATCACCCTCGCACCGCCATCAAGGGACAAGCCATGGCTGATTTCATTGCAGAATTCACTACCAACGAAGATAAGGAGCAATTGGAAATAGCAGAAGACATCAAGTGGAATCTCTTTGTGGATGGTGCATCAAACGAACAAGGCTCGGGGGCAGGTGTAGTAATAATCACTTCCAGGAGAAACAAACTGCACTATGCTATAAGGTTGGAGTTCGCTGCCACCAACAACGATGTAGAATATGAAGCAGTGATAGCCGGACTGGAACTTGCCGTAGAAATCGGAGCCAATTCTTTGTGCCTTCATAGCGATTCTCAACTTATTGTTAATCAAATACTAGGAGAATTCCAAGCTCGAGAAGAACGACTCATAGCATATTTAAAGAAGACCAAGTTACTTCTCAACCGAGTGGACCACTACTTAGTCAAACACATTCCTCGGGAAGAGAACTAAGAGGCCGACGAATTGGCAAAACAAGCAAGTGTGAGAGACAGCGCCATCTTCGGGGCAGTAACCATCTCAAAGCAACTGACCCCAAGTTTTGAGCAAGTGAATCTAATAGCTGCAACCAAAGAGGCAACTTGGATGACTCCCATCCGAGACTACTTACAAAACGGCACACTACCCAACGGGCGTAACGAAGTCAAGAAAATCTTGAGAAAAGCTTCCCGCTACACAATACAAGAAGACATCCTCTATCGACGCAGATTCTCTAACCCGTTATTAAGGTGTGTCGCTGGGAGGGAAGCCAGGGAAATCTTATCCAACATTCATAAGGGAAGCTGCGGAGATCACACCGGAGGACAAACATTAGCAAAAAAGACACTCCGATATGGATACTTCTGGCCCACCTTAAGCAAGGACGCCTTGGATTTCGTCAAAAAGCGTGACAGATGCCAGAAGTTTGCTAAGATTCCGCGGCTACCAACGACTGAGATTACTCAAATGACTAGCCCTTGGCCCTTTGCAGTATGGGGAATTGACTTAATCGGCGAACTACCAATGGGCTGAGGCGGGGCCAAATACGCTATAGTGGAAGTCGACTACTTCACCAAATGGGTGGAAGCGGAACCTCTGAATAAAGTATCTTCAGCAAAAGTTATTAACTTCTTGATCAAAAATGTTATGTGCAAGTACGGAGTCCCACTCAAAATCATATCAGACAATGGACTTCCGTTTGACAGCGAGGAATTCGCCAACTGGTGCCAAGAGCACGGAATTCACAAAAGCTTCTCATCCATAGCCTATCCCCAGGCAAACGGACAAGTCGAAGCCGTCAACAAAATTCTGAAAACTCTAATCAAAAAGAAGCTCGAAAATTCAAAGGGCGCTTGGGTGGATGAACTTCCTACGGCACTATGGGCCTATCGCACATCTTTCAGAACATCAACGGGGCACACTCCTTTCTCTTTGGCATACGGATCGGAGGCTATGCTCCCAGTTGAAACCATTGTGCCTTCCCACCGTAGGATCCACTATAACCCAGAAGAGAACGAAGAACTCCTTCACATGTCTTTGGATCTAGTTGAGGAGAGAAGAAATGATGCAGTCCTTAAAGCAGCAACCCACAAACAGAAAGTGGCGGCACAATACAACTCCAAAGTCAAGCATCGTACCTTACAAGAAGGGGATCTTGTCCTCAAGCGAATCTTCCCTCGCCCCGGAGCACTAGACCCAATCTAGGATGGACCATATGTAATTCATAAAGATCTCCACAACGGAGCCTATATTTTTTCAACAGTGGATGGAGAGGTGTTCCAGAGGGCATGGAACATCCAACACCTCCGTCGATACTTTTCTTAACTTGTATTGCCCATATGAAGTGAATTAACAAAGAGAATCAGTGGACGTAGGCATTTTCGTGCCGAACCACTTTAAAAAAACTTATCTCTTTTTTAACTTGTTCCTTTATATCTTGGCTGCTTGTTAACTTTATCCTTTTCTGTTAAACAAAATCCTGTGCATACAGCGTTTCAATTCAAAGCACTCCACAGCGCAACTTCACCTGGACAAGACCTGACAGGTACTATGCGAATCTATGCCCTCGCCAATGAGACACTTTTGCTCCAGCACCCCTCTGCTGATGGTTAACTCATTGATCGCGACGACCCTTAAAGCCAACTGTAATGAGCCGATTATAAGCCACCGAGAAGGCCGACTATAGCCGAGGCAGCTCATTACGGCGTTCGGCTTGCCGGCAACCGTGAACCGGCTATAAGCCCCAACATACGGTGTGGCCAGCCAGGGGCAGTTCACGGTTGACGATCGGCACCCACGCTAGCCGGCCACGGTAAATCGAATAATACCCACGATTACGGGCCATAATGGCTCGGGTAGTTACTGTGCGCGATCTCGGCTCCGATGTGCCTTAAGTACGGCTGAGGTAAAAAAGAATTAACTCCCCGCGGAGGCGTAAGATGGGTGACAAATGTCTCCAAGACCCACAGCTAGGGAAAGTGACTACAAAACCCGTTTGCCACAAACTTAAGCACATCGACGGCCTTCCGTGATTGGAAGTTTTTACTATTTCCTATATTTCCATTCTATTTTTAAAACTTTCCTCTTATCCTCTATAACGATCCCTAAAGCACAGGTCACAGAATAGGAGGCATTCGCAAATGAGACCGGATGGCCGGGCACTCGACCACATTTTCATACTCAGTCACGCTAAAGCCGCCGTCTACAACTAAAGCAGGAGGGACGGTATTTTATTTTTGTGTGCCTAAAAACATAGCTATAGTTTATTCGCGCATCACGTTAGTATTACAAGATATGAAATTATACTTTAAGCAGGAACTTAGCATCAAATACCACTAAATCACAAGTACACGCATAGCTATATTTCTTATTCAGCACATTAAGACTACAAAAAACATCCATATATAACGAAATTATCATAAGTTAAGAATTACATGTCGAAAATCAAATCTCTTATTACAAGTAGCACCATTATAACTTGAAACCCATGTTACTGTTTCAAAACCAACATGTGTAACAGTATCGAGTCAACCAAAAGAAACATCCAGGTCGAATCAGGGAGCTGGCTGCATTGGATCTTTACCCTTGTCTTGTTGGTGTTGACCGCCTGATCAGGCAAGAAGAGAAATCATTAGTGATAAGCGACAGAGTTAACGAAAGAAGAAACTAATGAAGAAGGGGTTACCAGCAACTTCCCCTTGATCGTCTTGGTCGTCATCCCCTACTTCCACACCTGCCTCTTCAACCGCAAACAACCGCATCCCCTCCTTCACCGCTATCTTCTCCTCCTTGGTGAACTGAGCGGTAACCGCATCCATCCTAAAGGCCGCTCCACCCTCCTTATCCGCCTCAGCCTTGGCCTCCTCTAAAGCCCTGAGGTAAATCCTAGCCATAACCCGGGGGTAGTCGTCCATCCAAGATAAGTTGCCCTGTTTCCAAATGCGAAAGTACATATCCTGCAGCATATCATCCATCATCCCCTCATTTTCCTCAAACTCCCTCATACGAGCCTCAGAAACTGATAGCCTTGCAATGGCAGCATCCCTTTCTAGTCGGTATCGCGAGCAGTCAGCCTGAAGGGACCTCCTCATCGCCTCCATCTCCTCCTTTAGCCTGACCTGAGCAAGCTCTGCGGCTTCAAGCTTCCCCGACTGCTCCTCTACCTGCTCAAGATCCGCCCTCCGAACCTCGTCCACTGTCGAGATGGCCATATTTATCTTCTCCTTGCAAGCAACCTCCATCTTCCGTAATTCTTCCTTACTAGCCTCCTCCATAGTCTTCCTCAACCGCCCGGAGGCAGCCTCATGCTGAGAAATCTGAATGGCCTGATCATCATGCTGTTTGGCCTGGTCCGAAACCATCAATCGTAGTCGGATGTTGGCACTCCCAATCTCCTCTCCAGCCTAAACTAGCCGGGCATGATGCCCCATCAGCTTCCTAGTCTCCTCCGCCACCCGATCAATATTAGCCTTGGCCTCGTCTCTCATGGTAACTACCCGAGTGGTAAGTAAATCGAGATCTAAGGACTTAGCCTCATCAAGCACCCGTACCATGGGATTGCGGGGAAGAAGGTGCTCACCGGTAACCTCGTCGAAGGTAATATCATGGGAACTTGGATCCAGATCAGGATGACCCGCAAATGGATTACGAGCCAAGCCAAGACGATCAATCTGAGTAACGGTAGGATTTTCAGACGGGTGCGGAGAGAGTGCGAACTCAGTATCCTTCTCCGTGATATCGTGAAGAGGCTGAATTGGGGGCTGAGGACCAAGTGAAGGTTCGGGTAAGGGATGACTCCTCTTTCTCTTTTGAATACCCTCTTCAATAACCCCGAGAAGAGGACGGTAGCCGACTACATCCCCGAAATGGTGGGTCGAAGGCTTTGGCTTGGCGGAAGCTTTGGAGAGCTTGTATTGTTCGAGCCTATGCCGAAGCTCTGAGGCCTTGGCCATTTTACCTGCTCCTGATATGAAGAACAAGTGTCACAAGCTTACATTGATCCATGATTCAAGAAACGCGTTAAATTAAAAGTTTAAAAAAAAGGAAACACATCTGTTATACAAACCCTGGGGAGGAGTAGGATACTGCAATAAGTCCTGGATTTCGTTCCAGGACGGGAGCGGATCATAAAATATTCCTAAATCCTTATCATGAATGGAGCCTGCAGAAGTCAAAAGTTCACCTTGAGTCGTCGGAGCCACCTTGGCTGGAATAGTCTGGGAAGACACGCTTGCACCGGTCTCGGCCTTGTCAACTTTCCCGGATTTCTTTACCGAAGCCGATTCTCCATCCAGCCCCTCGAAAGCTTGGCGGAATGCATCATCCGTCCACTCCTGAATCTCGCTTGCTTGCCCAGGAAGCAAGGCCCCGATGCCATCGCCACCATCACCACCTTCCCGGTCATCTCCACCATCACCTCTCTCCTCCTCCACATCTTCCTCCCCCTGAGTAATTGGACAAGTGCTGGGGGAAGGACCATCAGACTTCTTAAGTTTCTTACCTCCGACAACGGAAGGTTTCGTGAAAGGTTTCCTCTTACCACTCTCTACTGTGACACCTCCCTTAGCTTGAGCCGCCGCCCTCTCCTCCACCGTTTCCCTCTGCTTGACTACCGACTGCTATGGAAGGATCAAATTATACTCCAGAAGGGTCGCATTTCTGATCAGGTAAGCAGCTGATCTATCTCTCCCGGAGATAGCTTCTATCTCGGCCGCCGTCTGAACCAGGCGGTCATTCTCGACAACTGCAAAACCACCTGTCGCTAGCAAGAAATAAAAGCACGTAAGATAAAGCACTACAGTTGTGACGGAAATTATAAATAAAGCTTCACACTTACAGCCGGAGGTGAAGCGACGAATGGAAACAGAGTCACCCCTGATGAAGAAACATTCTTTCTTGAACATACTGAACTTCGAGTATAAGTCCAGGACGGGCTTAAAGGATACGGCAGATTCCAAGCTGATGTAGGGAGACCCCTTCTTGTAGCCTCTCAAGTTGTACAAATACCGGATCTCCCGGTTGGAAGGAGGACGCCCATATCTCCTCTGGAAGATGACGAAGAGACTCACCAGAATGGCATAAGAGTTGGGTTGAAGATGGAATGGGGCCACCTTTAGATATGTAAGAAAGCTGACTACCCAAGCATTAAGAGGCGGGATGGCACCACACATGCAGTGGTATCTGCTATAGGCAAAGTATCCTTCAGGAGGGTCATATGGCATAACTTCTCTCCCTGGGAACAGCATGCGCGCTCTATCGATTCCGAAAGAACGGGAGATGACATCAAGCTGCTCCTCCTTGAGGGAGCTGGGAAAGCAATCGGGCGGGGAGTTCAGAAGCTCCTGAGGGCCGTACCCGTCCACCAGTGATCTCAGGGCAGTTCCGTTACGTTCCGGTCCTGGCTGAGCAAGGGGCACTGCGGAAGATTCTCCTTCACCCTGGGACTTCTTTTTATCTGATCGAGTTTCTGCTTTGCGAGACATTATCTGCAACATCGGAAAAACTTGTTGTTAAAACAGAGGATATAAACAAGCAAGTACATGTAGTCCGGAATTTCGCTCGTGATATGAAAAATGAAAAAATCAAGTGTATAAGGTTCATTCGGCATTCCCAATACTACAAGTTCATTCGGCATTCCCAATACTACGAGTTCATTCGGCATCCCCAATACTACAGTTCATTCGGCATTCCCAATACTACAGTTCATTCGGCATTCCCAATACTACAGTTCATTCGGCATTCCCAATATCAGAACTCATTCTACACTCAAGTACTTATGGTGCAGATTCATTCGGTAATTCAAAACATGAGAACCATTCGGTAACTACCTAATTCGGTAGTCGAGGATGATCCGGCAATAACTTTGATTCGGCAGACGAGAATTTCAATTTAGCTGTCTTCAATCGGTAAGGGATGGTAGAGACACAAGTCCCATACTTATAGGGGGAGGTTGTTTGACCGGACCAGACGGTTCGGTTCTCAGGCCGAATGAGTTCGACAAACTAAAACAAAGCACAACATATGTTAAACATATGCCCTGCTTTGGGGGGCAAATGTTGGGTGAATTTTCATCACCGGACCAACACCTACCGGACCAAAACGTCTCCACATCAATACCGAACCAGCATCACCGGTTCAACCACCGAACGAAGCAACGCCGATCCACTCGTCTCCTTCCTCCGGACCAACTCCATGCCAGCCAATGCCGGACCAAGATGCCGGACCAACTCATCGCCATATCAACTCACTGCCAGACCAAGATGCCGGACCAACTCATCGCCATATCAACTCAATGCCGGACCAAGATGCTGGACCAACTCATCTCCATATCAACTCACTGCTGGACCAAGATGCCGGACCAACTCATCTCCATATCAACTCACTACCGGACCAACTCAATTCCGGACCAACTCAATATCGGACCAAAACGTGCCAGGCCAGATCACATCAGCCCAGGCCCACTAGCGGCTATATACATCCCAGACCCCTGCTCCCAACCTGACTCTATAAATAGAGGGGCAGGGGTACAACAATGGGAGGAGGTTTGAGAGCTCAAGCACGGAGAGAACTTTCAAACAACTTTCTTTTACTTGTATCAAAGCTTTGTACTTGTAATCAAAACAAGAGAAGAGAAATAACATATAAAGTGGACGTAGGCATATTCTGGCTGAACCACTATAAATCTGCGTGTCTTTTTACAGTTTAGCCCCTGCTTTGCATATATTTGCATAAATAACTCAAATCACTAAGAACAATATAAGATCCACTAAATCATACGACTTTGAGGTGTTTGTCCATTTTTTGTGCAAACAGCTGTGTTTTCGAAGTGCCATTTTTGGAAGAAGGAAGTAAAGTTCCTTGGTCATGTAGTCTCTAAGAAAGGGTTGTCTATAGATCCGACTAAGATTGAGGCGGTGAATAATTAAAAGAGACCCGAGATAGTGACCGAGATAAAGAGCTTTCTTGGATCGACCGGATATTCGAAGGTTTATAAAGGATTTTTTATGGATAGCTGCACCGATGAGTAAGCTTACGTGAAAAGATGTGAAGTTTGTATGGACAAATAAGGGTTAGGAAGCATTCCAGAGATTGAAACACTTATTGACCCATACACCGGTGTTGGTGGTTCCGGAGGGGAATCGGGATTTAGTTGTTTATACGGATGCGGTGGAACTGGATTAGGAGCTGTGTTGATGCAAAGAGGTAAAGTGATTTCTTATGCTTCTAGACAGCTAAGACCACATGAAGTTAGGTATCCAACGTATGATTTGGAGTTAGATGCCGTTATATTTGCTTTGAAGGTGTGGAGGCATTATCTTTTAGGAGAGAGATTTGAGCTTTATACAAATCATAAGTCGTTGAAGTACTTGTTCTATCAGAAGGAGCTGAACATGAGACAGCAGAGATGGTTGGAGTTTATTGTTGTTTATGATTTTGGAATTGAGTACACACCTGGGAAAGGAAATAAGGTAGCAGATGCATTTAGCAGGAAACGTCAAAATGCAGTATTGGCTTTGGTTGTTGAGTGGAAAGATTTGGAAGCATTATCAGCTTGTAGAGTACAATATAGATCCGAGGTAGGTTGTAGTGTAGGAAGTGCTATATTGTCTTGTTTAGAAGTTCGACCGGTAATGATTGAGAAGATAGCTTCTAAACAAGAGGAGGATCCAATTTTGGCTGAAAGGATCAGAAAGTTAAGGGAAGGAATAGAGACCGATGACTTAATGGATTTCAGTCTTGACCAGAAAGGGTGGTTGAGAAAGAAAGGAAGGTTGTATGTTCCGAATATATGAGACATGAGGAAAGAAGTTTTGGATGAATGCCATCGTTCGAAGTTCACTATCCATCCAGGAGGAACGAATATGTATCAGGATATGAAGAGAAGCTCCTTTTGGGAAGGTATGAAGCGGGACATTGCTTGATGTGTTAAGCGGTGCTTGAATTGCCAGCAGGAAAAGGCTGAACACCAAAAGCCAAGTGGATTGCTTCAACCGTTGGAAGTTCCGTTGTGGAAGTGGGATTCTATCTCTATGGATTTTATTGATGGGTTGCTAAGGTCTAATAGAGGAAATGAAAGCATATGGGTCATAGTAGATAGATAGACTAAGAGTGCTCATTTCATCCTAGTAAAGTCAACTAGGACAGCACCTATTTTTGCGAAGCTATTTATGAAGAATGTGATTAGGCTGCTAGTAGTATCGTTGGTGATAAAGATTCTTTCTTTACTAGTGAGTTCTGGAAGAGTCTACATGAAGCATTAGGAACCAAGCTCAACATGAGTACCACTTACCATTCACAGACTGATGGGAAAACCGAAAGAGTTAACAAAGTCTTGGAGGATTTGTTAAGAGCTTGTGTATTGGATTTCGTGGGATCATGGGAAGACCATCTTCATCTAGTGGAGTCCTCGTATAACAATAGTTATTAGACTAGTATTGGGATGGCACTGTTTGAAGCTTTATATGGAAATCCATGCAAATCTCCCATATGTTGGTTAGAGACCGGTGATAGATTGGTTCTTGGTCCGGATTTGGTTGAAGAAGCCGTAGAGAAGATTGAGTTGATCCGAGCTAGGATGAAAGAAGCTCAATTTAGGTAGAAAAGTTATGCAGACAAAAGAAGGAAAGACATGGAATTCTCTATTGGAGACTATGTTTATTAAGGTTTCACCGATGAAGGGTGTGATTAGATTTGGAAAGTCAGGAAAGTTATCACCTAGATTCGTTGGACTTTTTGGTATTGCTGAGAGGATCAGGAAACTAGCTTATAAAGTGGAGTTACCGAATAGTTTGGCAGAAGTCCATGATGTTTTCCATATTTGTCATCTTAGAAAGTGTAATAGAGACATGGAGACTACCATAGCACCTACAGTATTAGAGGATTTAGAAGTAGATCCGGACTTGACTATAGTTAGAAAGCCGATTCAGATTGTGGCTAGAGATGAGAAGAAGTTGAGGAACAAGACAGTCAGGTTAGTAAAGGTCCAATGGTGTGACGATGCTAGAGACTGTACTTGGGAGACTAATGTAACAACCCACCTTTTTGGACGGTTTAAATCGACAACAAACCAGACATGTCTACTCAAACCATTCAAAAGGGAGGATTGTTAATGGGGTAAAATAAGAAAATAAGAGAAAGGAAAGAAAAACAGAAAATAGAATCTCACGGCGGAATGACAAAATATAATAATAAAATAAACGGTTCATGAAGCTGTTTTATAATATACATTTGATTACACTTTTACAATATATCAGAGTTATAAATACAGTAGGAATGAATAAATAATGCATCGAAACAACATGATACAGTGGGATAATAATAATAATAATAACATAATGCTAAACTCCATCTTCGTCCTCCAGAAATAAGTCTTCAACGCTGAAATGCTCAGGCTGACCCGAGCGTAATGAAAAACAAAACACTCGAGTCAGAACTAAAAGATCTTATATAAGTTAAATCAACAGCAAATAAATACAAGTGTAACGGCTTCAGAGATATTTACGGGTTTCACATCTCCTATCCAGTGTATAACGTGCGTGCAATAACTTAAGAAATATTTAGGATTTCCATTTCCTAAGGATCCGTTAAACTATTTATATGTAGTAATATACGCTATTTATATAATGTGTAAACGATTCGACTTTTCGACGGTCAAAAGTTGACATTAATACGTCCACTGTATCAAATGTCGCGCAATCGAATGCCGGAAAACTAAACCATTAGGGTTAAAAAGAAGAGGTAGAAGAAGACAGAAGAAAAGAAAGAACAGAAACAAAAACAATATCATAATCTCACATTCGCAGCGGAACAATATATAATAGATAAATGAATCATCTTTAATACAAAAGACTATACCAGTTTATACATTACATTATCAGAGTTTACAACAACAATAAAACACTGGACAGTTATATAAACTTGTCCTCATACAGAATACACAGCGGAATAAATAATATCATATACAAGTGCTACGCCTCGCCATCCAGCTCGCCACTGAGCTCCACAGCATCTCCTGAATCCAGAATGACCTAATAACCTGACTCTAGACTGCCCGTGTGGAAATTGGTGGGCACCCAGAGTTTAGGAAGGAAACAATAAACTCCAGGTCAGTGATGGTGACTGGTGTGAGAACTAAAACAGTTATTTGCACAAAAGAATACAACAAAGGAAGTAAAAGACATTCGCAATGCTTTTGGAAAATGAAACTACCATAAGAGCTCCCGCCACACACACAATACAAATGCAGTATTGGAGGAGATTTCTTCTTATGATAGTCAAAATGCTTGATACGCACAATCACTTTAATATTATTATTAGTGCATAGTGCAGAAAACATTTCGAAAGTATAATATTAATCTTAGCCAACATACAACCATTATTGTATGCCTACTATAGCTACCATCTAAACAGTGGTGACCACCATAAATAAATGGCAGGTTCTACAACTAAAACCGTACAAGGTTCGTATTGTTTCTTTGGATTTCCAACAAATGGTCAGGCAAAGGAACTTCCTTACACCGAAATGGAACGCCTCTGAAAGGACGTCCCCGAGAACCTAACCGAATCTCTGCAAACACAAGGCCGATGCTACCTCACGCTGTACAGCTGTAACTAGGTAGCTAACACACGAGCTATGCCATCCCCCGGTCGTTACCGACCTTTATCCGAGAATCCTCAACCACAAAGCAACAACCAAAAAGTATAATAAATTTGCAGCATCAACATAGGTAAAATATATGGGCTCCATACCATGATATCACCTTTTATCCAGAAGGAAATGACATACCCTAGGGGCGCGACCCCTAACAACCTTGCCGCAACATTCCTGTTTCGACCATTACCGGGTTGTGAGGCTCGACGAAGTATCGTCCACAAAGCCACGCTTTTTCACAAAGCCACGCTTTTTCACAAAGCCACGCTTTTTCACAAAGCCACGCTTTTTCACAAAGCCACGTTTTTTCACAAAGCCACGCTTTGATCAACAAATGATCAACAACACTTCGTATGCCACATTACCAAATTGGGAATGTATCACTAGTAACCATCACCTACATAACCTCTGAGCTCGTACGTCTCAGAGAAGGGTGTTAAGCTAAGAGAATAAATTCTCCGCCACCAACAGAAATGTATTTGATAGAAACCAGCTTTACATCTCAAAGTGTAATGTCAAACACACATTCATACAAGTCCGTTCCAGGATCGAACAGAACCGAAGGCACTTCCAAAGAAGCCCTTGCAATCCGGATATTCACTAATCACGTCCGGACTTCCCATCACAAGAAGAGTGATATAAATCTCTATACCGGAGCAACTCGGTGCAGAGACATTCAACAAGTTGTCCTTTCATTTTAGAAAATACCCGGTCTTCAATACGATCCATGTCGTCGTATCACTAATTCGGAATGGGTTATATGACACAAAGGTCCTTCCCGGCTAACCCGAATAGTGAGCACAATATTTAAAAACATATGGATATTAGGATTTCAATTAAGTCACAACTTATTACCCAAATCCTTTCCTTTAAATGGTTTAAACAAATTACCATTTTAAATCTTTAAACAAAAAGATTTACTTCACAAAGTTTACCTAGTTTCACAAAGATTCATTCACAGATTTCCAAATCAATTTCCATCTCAATTGGATTAACCCATTAAATCTTTAAATTAAGATTTAACTTATAGCTTTCAAAACTATTCACAATTCAAGTCTTTTATAATATAAAAGATACACCTTTTAAAATCTTCTTTGATTTCAAAATAAAGTTTAATCATCTTCACAAAGGTTAATTCATAGTTTTTTCCAAACTATTTACAATTTCATTTCAACCTGAAATGTTTCAATACAAATTGGAAATCCTTTATTTTTACTTTATGAAAGCTATTATTATTTGAAAACAGATAGTTTTCGTTTTGGGAAAAACTGGTTACAATTACACAAGTTAAAGCCGTTCAAGTACAAAACTTGAATTTAAATTTAAATTTCCAAAACCATATTTTAAATGGTTAAAAACCCATATAAACACCTTTTATACTTGTAAAATATTTTAAACCAAAATTCCCAAATCATCGAATTCAATTTTATGTAATGAATTCAAAATTTAAATCAAATGATTTAAATTCCAATTTTATTAAGTTATTTAAAATAACTTTTATTTCTGAAACTCATTTCAAAAACTTTCAATTCCAATTCCAAAATCATTTTGGATCAAAAATTCAATTTTCCAAAATTGATAAAAATCTATGACTTAACCGATTTCCACATGAAATCCACATTTGTGTGTTTATTGTGTAGTCCACGGGTTTAACACAATAGTGCAACAACATTCAACCATCACAGACCAAATATAACAATATAATTTGATAAGCGGTATAAATTATAACGCTTATCTTTCATTCACATATCACAGATATTCATATCATAGATAAATAGATCATAAATCACAACACAGAACAGGATATATCACAAAGAATCACATATCAGAGATGTCAAACAATTCATCATCCAATATAATCCAAACATCCATAAGTAGGATTAATTTAATCATCTGGTTAATTCAAATCAGATAAATTTCTACAAATAAATTTTACTGGTTATGGTAAATTAATATCAATTAATTTCAAATTTATTTCAAAACACCAAATCAAATTTTCAACGAATTTCCAAATTTTTTCCTTTTTAAAATAAATTCTTTATCTCTTCAAATCTATTTAAAAATCCCAAATTTAGATAAATTCTTCAGTTTATAAATAATATTTCTGAAATCCCTTTACTAAGCCTTTTTTCCAAAAATTGAAATTAAATTCAATGTAGTTCAAAAATAAACTTTTATCTTTTTAAAACTCCTTTTAAATTTATCCAATTCTCAAAAATAAATTTTCACAATAAATTTTCAACTTGAATTTCAAAAATCCAATTTTATTTATTTCTGGTATCCAACGATACCAAAAATATATTCGGCTAAATTATAGCCGTCAACAATTTCAATCACAATATAATCACACGACGATTATAAATAAATCAACACACAACATTGAAATAAATTCAAATGTTTGAGGAATCCAGTTGGATCCCTCCGACCTATTTCCCTGCATCCACAGATGTTAGCACAATACCAATTCCACTTCATGGTGGAATTATCGTGGTATATGGGATTTATAAAATACTATCCGCTATTATGCGGCGCAATAGGGTCTCATCCGCTATATAATGCGGGAAATCAACTCCAAATACATATATAATACCAATTCCACTTCACGGTGGAATTATCGCGGTATATGTTTTTAATAAATAACCTCCGCTTAATATGCGGCGTATAGGATCTATTTCAGCACAACAGATAACAATCATCATCCAATTCACACAATCAACACTATCAACAATTTTAAATCTAACTATTAAAAATTTAAATCGAAACACAGTTCGATTGATTGAGGAGTTCTCACCTTGAGTTGTCGAGTGATTAAATTTTAAATTAAATCGAACCGTTCGATTTAATCAAAAATTCTCGCTTGCCCCAAATGCGCCCAGATCTGCGCTGCAGCGTAGAGCGCGTCACTGCGATTCCGGCGCTTCCTATTTCGTCGAATTTCGACAAAGTATGCAAAAGTTACAGCATTTTAAACATTGTACGATTTTATATATATATATATATATATAAATTTACAAATTTTATTTACTTTCAAACCCTTTATCATCCTGTCCGTTCAATTCCTTTCATCATCATCTGGCCGTGCGTTCTATTTCTTCCCCAGGTCAAAAAAACGCACGAACAACCCATAGAGCCGCCTCCTAGGGTTCCAAAATGCAACCACACCGATCATCTACGCGATGATCAACTACCATCGATCAAAAGCCCAACTCCTCCCCTATCTTCGCCCAGATCATGGTCGCACTCGATCGTCTCCATCGACCAGAAAATGCCTCCAAACAAGTGACGAACGCGGCAACTTTTGGCCCTCCACGTTGCTCTATTTTAAATCACCACCGTATAGATCGATAGATCTCGCGAAGCTCTTCGACTTTCATTTAGGAATCGAAGGCTAAAAGTGTTTAGATCGAGGGAAAATTGAGGGAGAAGGATTGAACGTTTCTGGCCATGGAAGTGAGAAGTGGCGGCCTGGAGATAGAACTAGGGTTTTGTGAAAAAGTGAAAATATTTTGGCCTTTTATAGAAAATTGACGACAGTATTCATCTCCAAAATTTTCGAACTCGAAATCAAACGTGCCGGCTGGCGTTTCTAAGCTTTTACCCGCATTCCGAACACAATGGAACGTGTTTCGGGAGCTAATTCGGTAATATGTGTGAGTTACGGAAATAAACGATCAGATTTATATTAAATCGATTAAAACGATTTCGATGCGTTTTGGCTTGCCCCGGACAAACCGTACTTCCGATTGACACAAAATTTGAAATCTTACAATAATATAACATTACGGATCTGATGAAACTGGTTTTGTCGAAATCCGAGACTGTTTGAAAAATGACTATTTTTACTAGTCAATTAAATATTAAAATATTCAATTTTCACAATTTAACTTTTAATTCAATTTTAAAAGTTCTATAACATTATTCTAATTCAATATGATTTAATATCACTTTATAAACCATTTTTATACACATTAAACCCAATTTCCAATTATTTACTCAATTTCAAATATTAAATTATCGATTTAATTATCCAATTAAATCTAGATATTCGAAATAAAATTTATTCGACTTACAAATCTTACTTGTTAATATTCAAAATCAATTAAATATCTGAATTTCAAATGACAGAAATTCTGGGTCATTACAAACTTCCCCCATTAAAAGAATTTCGTCCTCGAAATTGCAAAGTAAGAAAAATGCCCAAATCCATTAACTTTTCAAACAATTCGTTCAAATTAAATTTCAAAATCACTTGAGTGTACAACTTCCCCAAAATCCAATAGTTAAACTCTTTCAAAAACTTTACTAAGTTTTTCAAATTTATACTTAGTTATACTTTTCAAAACAAATTATATCGTTTAACTTTTAATTCCAAATCCAGGATTTAGTTTTCACAAAATTTCCAAAATTTCCCGAAAATTTTCTAACGCCTTAAATTTTCATAAAAATTCGCCATTGCCTCCTTTGCACGGTTCAATCGTAGTAGGATCACAATAGACATAAATATATATACATCGACCCACCCGGTCGGAAAAGCAGAAAAACAGTTCATATATCCTATTTTTATTGCTTAGGCGTACCTTTTTAGCATTTTTAAGCAAAGCAGTTATTTATTTAGCATTTTAGCGCAACCAAACCCGCCGAACAACAGCCACGGCACCTGTACTTACTTAATTTAAACACGTAAGTGACATATATATAAAATTATTAACAATTTACTTTTTTAAACAACTACAACACATGCATATTGAAAGAAATGCATACTAAACAAGGTTTATAAGCAACTTATATAATTTCGACATTACTTGTAATTGTTTTACGACCAATTCATATACAACGACATTCAATTACTTCATTTTCAATTAGTTTACATTCACTAATTTAAATTCAAGTTGGTTCACTTCCAATTCAAATCAATCACATAGCTTTCAATCTTAATCAATTCAATTTCATTAACACTTAATGAATTATATACAATCAACCAACAATCATATAACAATCAAATCATAACCAACATAACCAAATTATGAAATTTACATTCAATTTGGTTCAACACTTTCAATTAGCTTTAATGAATTAACACTTACATTCATTATTCCATATCAATTTATTCACATTCGATTGATTAACATTCAATCCATTTATTAATTCAATTGCTAATTCATTTTACAAATAAAGTTGAATCTCCTTTATATAACTCAAGTTCACATATATTTAATAAATTCACTTTATTATTTCACTTTGATATCAAAATCAAATTCATTTAACATCACTTAAGTTATATTCCAATTAAACATCATTTGTTTAACTTAACTTAAATTTCCACTTATAAATCCAATTCAGATTTTGTTTTTCTTAACAAAATTGTTTAACCATTTTAACAATTGGTTTTACTTATCTTTTCATCAATTACAACTTGGATTTTCAATTTCAAATCTGTTTATCACAACAAAACTTCAATTTCCAATTTACTATGGTAGCAAATCCATCATACAGAAACTCAAAAATGATACTGATGATGCTGCAGTCATCACCCTTATTATTTCCCAACCACACTAGTGAATCCAGTGCTTTTTGTTCTTTCAAAAATTTCCTTTTATTTATAAATCACTTTATAAATCTTTTCTTGTATAATTTCACTATTTTTAACAACCAAACAATCAATTTATATACACTTTAATAATTTCTGAAAAATTATTTCCTTTATATACAAAATATAATCAAGGTAGAATTATTTCATTTACCCAATTTAAAATGATACTGTGTCAGTTCATCTTGTTCAAGAGTTTAGAAACCCCTATCGATTATAGTTAGCTAGACTGCACTGACCAGAATCTATAAACAATCAACCGATAAGTCAACACAATACAAAAAAATTTCATATTCACTAACAAATACGCACTAATATCTATTATTACACTCACACTCATTCTAGAGTACTACTGACTCTATCTCTAATGAGTAATTCCCAACAGAGCCAAAGTTATCGCTTAACCTGGCTCTGATACCACATGTAACGATTCGACTTTTCGACGCTCGAAAGTCGACATTAATACGTCCACTGTATCAAATGCCGCACAATCGAATGCCGGAAAACCGAACCATTAGGGTTAAAAAGAAGAGGTAGAAGAAGACAGAAGAAAAGAAAGAACAGAAACAGAAACAATATCAGAATCTCACATTCGCAACGGAACAATATATAATAGATAAATGAATAATCTTTAATACAAAAGACTATATCAGTTTATACATTACATTATCAGAGTTTACAACAACAATACAACACTGGACAGTTATATACACTTGTCCTCATACAGAATACATAGCGGAATAAATAATATCATATACAAGTGCAATGCCTCGCCATCCAGCTCGCCACTGAGCTCCACAGCATCTCCTGAATCCAGAATGACCTGATAACCTAACTCTAGACTGCCCGTGTGGAAATTGGTAGGCACCCAGAGTTTAGGAAGGAAACAATAAACTCCAGGTCAGTGATGGTGACTGGTGTGAGAACTAAAACAGTTATTTGCACAAAAGAATACAACAAAGGAAGTAAAAGACATTCGCAATGCTTTTGGAAAATGAAACTACCATAAGACCTCCCGCCAAACACACAATGCAAACGTAGAATTGGAGGAGATTTCTTCTTATGATAGTCAAACATGCTTGATATGCACAATCACTTTAATATTATTATTAGTGCATAGTGCAGAAAACATTTCGAAAGTATAATATTAATCTTAGCCAATATACAACCATTATTGTATGCCTACTATAGCTACCATCTAAACAGTGGTGACCACCATAAATAAATGGCAGGTTCTACAACTAAAACCGTACAAGGTTCGTATTGTTTCTTTGGATTTCCAACAAATGGTCAGGCAAAGGAACTTCCTTACACCGAAATGGAACGCCTCTGAAAGGACGTCCCCGAGAACCTAACCGGATCTCTGCAAACACAAGGCCGACGCTACCTCACGATGTACAGCTGTAACTAGGTAGCTAACACATGAGCTATGCCATCCCCTGGTCATTACCGACCTTTATCAAAGGATCCTCAACCACAAAGCAACAACCACAAAGTATAATAAATTTGCAGCATCAGCATAGGTAAAATATCTGGGCTCCATACCATGATATCACCTTTTATCCAGAAGGAAATGACATACCCTAGGGGCGCGACCCCTAACAACCTTGCTGCAACATTCCTGTTTCGACCATTACCGAGTTGTGAGGCTCGACGAAGTCTCGTCCACAAAGCTACGCTTTTTCACAAAGCCACGTTATTTCACAAAGCCATGCTTTTTCACAAAGCCACGCTTTTTCACAAAGCCACGCTTTTTCACAAAGCCACGCTTTTTCACAAAGCCACGCTTTTTCACAAAGCCACGCTTTGATCAACAAATGATCAACAGCACTTCGTATGCCACATTACCAAATTAGGAATGTATCACTAGTAACCATCAACTACATAACCTCTGAGCTCGTACGTCTCAAAGAAGGGTGTTAAGCTAAGAGAATAAATTCTCTGCCACCAACAGAAATGTATTTGATAGAAACCAGCTTTACATCTCAAAGTGTAATGTCAGACACACATCCATACAAGTCCATTCCGGGATCGAACAGAACCGAAGGCACTTCCAAAGAAGCCCTTGCAATCCGGATATTCACTAATCACGTCCGGACTTCCCATCACAAGAAGAGTGATATAAATCTCTATACCAGAGCAACTCGGTGCAGAGACAATCGATAGGTTGTCCTTTCATTTTCGAAAATACCCGGTCTTCAACACTGGTCTTCAATACAATCCATATCGTCGTATCACTAATTCGGAATGGGTTATATGACATAAATGTCTTTTCCCGGCTAACCCAAATAGTGAGCACAATATTTAAAATCATATGGATATTGGGATTTCAATTAAGTCACAACTTATTACCCAAATCCTTTCCTTTAAATGGTTTAAACAAATTACCATTTTAAATCTTTAAACAAAAAGATTTACTTTACAAAGTTTACCCAGTTTCACAAAGATTCATTCACAGATTTCCAAATCAATTTCCATCTCAATTGGATTAACCCATTAAATCTTTAAATTAAGATTTAACTTATAGCTTTCAAAACTATTCACAATTCAAGTCTTTTATAATATAAAAGATACACCTTTTAAAATCTTCTTTGATTTCAAAATAAAGTTTAATCATCTTCACAAAGGTTAATTCATAGTTTTTTCCAAACTATTTACAATTTCATTTCAACCTGAAATGTTTCGATACAAATTGGAAATCTTTTTTTTACTTTATGAAAGTTATTATTATTTGAAAACAGATAGTTTTCGTTTTGGGGAAAACTGGTTACAATTACACAAGTTAAAGCCGTTTAAGTACAAAACTTGAATTTAAATTTAAATTTCCAAAACCATATTTTAAATGGTTAAAACCCATATAAACACCTTATATACTTGTAAAATCTTTTAAACCAAAATTCCCAAATCATCGAATTCAAATTTAAGTATTGAATTCAAAATTTAAATCAAATGATTTAAATTCCAATTTTATTAAGTTATTTAAAATAACTTTTATTTCTGAAACTCATTTCAAAAACTTTCAATTCCAATTCCAATTCCAAAACCATTTTGGATTCAAAAATTCAATTTTCCAAAATTGATAAAAATCTGCGACTTAAACGATTTCCACGTGAAATCCACATTTGTGTGTGTATTGTGTAGTCCATGGGTTTAACACAATAGTGCAACAACATTCAACCATCACAGATCAAATACAACAATATAATTTGATAAGCAGTATAAATTATAACGCTTATCTTTCATTCACAGATCACATATATTCATATCATAGATAAATAGATCATAAATCACAACACAGAACAGGATATATCACAAAGCATCACATATCATAGATGTCAAACAATTCAACATCCAATATAATCCAAACATGCATAAGTAGGATTAATTTAATCATCTGGTTAATTCAAATCAGATAAATTTCTACAAATAAATTTTACTGGTTATGGTAAATTAATAATCAATTAATTTCAAATTGATTTTCAAATTTATTTCAAAACACCAAATCAAATTTTCAACGAATTTCCAAATTATTTCCTTTTTATTATAAATTTCTTTATCTCTTCAAATCTATTTAAAACTCCCAAATTTAGATAAATTCTTCAGTTTATAAATAATATTTCTGAAATCCCTTTACTAAGCCTTTTTTCCAGAAATTAAAATTAAATTCAATATAGTTCAAAAATAAACTTTTATCTTTTTAAAACTCCTTTTAAATTTATCCAATTCTCAAAAATAAATTTTCACAATAAATTTTCAACTTGAATTTCAAAAATCCAATTTTATTTATTTCTGGTATCCAACGATACCAAAAATATATTCGGCTAAATTATAGCCGTCAACAATTTCAATCATAATATAATCACACGGCGATTATAAATAAATCAACACACAACATTGAAATAAATTCAAATGTTTGAGGAATCCAGTTGGATCCTTCTAACCTGTTTCCTTGCATCCACAGATGTTAGCACAATACCAATTCCACTTCACGGTGGAATTATCGCGGTATATGGGATTTATAAAATACTATCCGCTATTATGCGGCGAAATAGGGTCTCATCCGCTATATAATGCGGTAAATCAACTCCAAATACATATATAATACCAATTCCACTTCACAGTGGAATTATCACGGTATATGTTTTTAATAAATAACCTCCGCTTAATATGCGGCGTATAGGGTCTATTTCAGCACAACAGATAAAAATCATCATCCAATTCACACAATCAACACTATCAACAATTTTAAATCTAACTATTTAAAATTTAAATCGAAACACAATTCGATTGAGTGAGGAGTTCTCACCTTGAGTTGTCGAGTGATTAAATTTTAAATTAAATAAAACCGTTCAATTTAATCAAAAATTCGCGCTTGCCCCAAATGCGCCCAGATCTGCGCTGCAGCGTAGAGCACATCACTACGATTTCGGCGCTTCCTGTTCCGTCGAATTTCGACAATGTATGCAAAAGTTACAGCATTTTAAACATTGTACGATTATATATATATATATATATATATATATATATATATATAGATTTACAAATTTTATTTACTTTCAAACCCTTTATCATCCTGTCTGTTCAATTCCTTTCATCATCATCTGGTCGTGTGTTCTATTTCTTCCCCAGATCTAAAAAACTCACGAACAACCCATAGAGCCGCCTCATAGGGTTCCAAAACGCAACCCTACCGATCATCTACGCGATGATCAACTACCACCGATTAAAAGCCCAACTCGTCCCCTATCTTCGCCCAGATCATGGTCGCGCTCGGTCGTCTCCATCGACCAGAAAATGCCTCCAAACAAGTGATGAACGCGGCCACTTTTGGCCCTCTACGTTGCTCTATTTTAAATCACCACCGTATAGATCGATAGATCTCGCGAAGCTCTTCGACTTTCATATAGGAATCGAAGGCTAAAAGTGTTTAGATCGAGGGAAAATTGAGGGAGAAGGATTGAACGTTTCTGGCCATCGAAGTGAGAAGTGGCGGCCTGGAGATAGAACTAGGGTTTTGTGAAAAAGTGAAAATATTTTGGCCTTTTATAGAAAATTGACGACACTATTCATCTCCAAAATTTTCGAACTCAAAATCAAACGTGTCGGCTGGTGTTTCTAAGGTTTTCCCTGCGTTCCGAACACAATGGAACATGTTTCGGGAGCTAATTCGGTCATATGTGCGAGTTACGGAAATAAACGTTCAAATTTAAATTAAATCGATTAAAATGATTTCGATGCGTTTTGGCTTGCCCCGGACAAACCGTACATCCGATTGACAGGAAATTTGAAATCTTACAATAATATAACATTACGGATCCGATGAAACTGGATTCGTCGAAATCCGAGACTGTTTGAAAAATGACTATTTTTACTAGTCAATTAAATATTAAAATATTCAATTTTCACAATTTAACTTTTAATTCAATTTTAAAAGTTCTATAACATCATTCTAATTCAATATGATTTAATATAACTTTATAAATCATTTTTAAACACATTAAACCAAATTTCCAATTATTTACGCAATTTCAAATATTAAATTGTCGATTTAATTATCCAATTAAATCTAGATATCCGAAATAAAATTTATTCGACTTACAAATCTTACTTGTTAATATTCAGAATCAATTAAATATCTGAATTTCAAATGACAGAAATTCTGGGTCGTTACATAATGTCTATCGGTAAAGTAAAGTATTAGAATAGCGTTAAGGCATTACCCACATCCCGCTTAACACATTTTATAAATGTCGTAGTCTATACATTACTCTAAACTCCACCAAACCGGTGGGATATCAGGGAGCACTCCATAGGTACGACACAAACCAAAATCGTAGTGGGCTCAATACGGCAAATGACAAGGCAAGCGAGGCAATGCCCAGGGTAGGATTCTACCATTCTGCACGCCCTGACTGGTGGTAATGCATAGCAGCTACTACCGCCCACCTCGGAACATGCTCCCATAATCAAATCGTGGGGTGGCCACCAAATCAATCACAAAGTAACAGATATGGTATCAAAGAAATGTGCCCGATCGAAGGAGCGATCTCACTTGTCCCGGGATAGCTCCTGTTTTAGTCATATCAAAATGACCCACCGGGGTCAGGGTTGCGTTCGTACCTCATACACTAGCGTTCGCTAAACCATCCTACTTCGTTCTGGATTCTCCACCAACACAGTTGTTAAAGTGGTTTCAAAATTGGCAGAGAGTATGACAATATCCGACCCCGGTCTCTTTAACAACCGATCATTATATTTTTCACACCGTGGTCATTTTATAAAACATTTATATAATAAATCCAGAAAAAAGTTCATAATTTCATATCAAGATATACATATACTTATTCCAAAAGTATAAATATTTCTATAAATGCCGAGGAAGATTTCTTCCAACCAATTTCGAAAATAATTTATAAATCTCTCTTAAACCATTTATAAACTATTTATATGCTTTAAAACCATTTATAAAGCTATTAATAAATTCCAAAACTGTTTACAACTCTTTTCCTTTCACAAACCCATTATAAATCCTTTATAAACATCTTTTATAAAATCCTTTTATAAAATCCATTATAAAATCTCTTACAAAACCTTTATAAATTCCATACAAAACCTTTTTACATTTTTATTTATTAAAGTTGTTATAAAATCTATATTTATTATATTAAATCAAAACTATATTTATTATATTAAATTGAATTTAAAATATATAAAAAACTATATCAAATATGTTTTAAATTAAATTTTAAACTATTTAAAATATATTTTAAAACTAAATAAATTTATAAGTTACAATCTTAAAATCATATTTAAAACCATATATTAACTTATAATTTGAAACTTTAAAACATATAAAATAAATTATTTTCCAAGTATAAATTTTAAATAAAAATCATTAAATCAAATTTAAAAATCAAACATACTTACTATTTAGAAAATAATTTAAACCTGACCAACGATGTCCGTATATAGTTTTCCACCCTATGGTCAAGTGATAGGGTATGTATCATTTTAACCCCAAAATAGTTAAATTTTCCGGGTATATATCATTTCAACCCGTATCCCAAATCAAAAATTTCTAAATCAATAAAATCGCTCGGGTTTATCATTTCAACCCATAACAATTTTCCTTAATCTATAAGATCGTTCGGGTATGTATCATTTCAACCCATAGTGATAACAGGGATATAAAAATTCAACCATCCAAAAATGTCAACCAATAAACATCCATCACAATCATCATCCAAATCACAACAATTAACTGGTTATCATTATCAAGTATTTGACTAATAATTTAAATTCAATATTAATTTAGATGGCAATTTAATTCAATATAAATTCAAATTAAATTTAAATGATAATTTAAAATACCAAATAGCAATCAATAAATTTCTAATCACGTCATATATTTAATTTAACTAACATAGGATGGTTTAGTATTTGTGAGTGGGTTAAATCACTCACTTTCATTTATCGTCGATTTAAAATCCAAATAAAGCTCAAAATTCCTACGCTCTCAGAAGTTTACCAAACTAGTTCCATGCTGCTTGAAATTTTGATACGATCGCAATGGAGAAAACCGCATCCAAACCCGAGCTCGTACGCAAAAGTTTTGTGTGTTAGAACGCTTAAAAATTAAAATTAAATTAAATAAATAAAGGGGTAATTAGTAATTCTTAATCACCAGAAACCCCACCCAGAATCGCGTTCGAACCACGCTATAGCACCCCCAATCAGCCGCCAGTCTTCCTCGACCAAATGCCACCGCCACTCCCAGCTATTCCTCGATCCAACATCGCCATCACGTCCCTCATGCTCCGCCGCCCCACTAGACAGCTTGCGGCACACCTCTGGGCCTCCAAATTACGACAAACGAACACCACCGATCGCTTCTGCTCACCATCCTCTTCGAGACGCCGCTTCCCGATTGTCAAACGGTCAACGATCCACTTTTAAATTGAAAACCATAGGATGGACGGTCGAAACATCATCAACGATTTCTGGCCAATCCGAGACTCAATTGAAAAAATGAATAGTAGATCAAGATTGCGCTCGTTGATAGCTTTCCGATGATATATTATATGACATGATTTGAGGAGTTTGAATTTTTGATTTTGATTTGAAATTGGGGATTGGGGTTTTGGAATTTGGGAATTAGGTTTTTGGTGTTCTGATGTTTGAAAAGGAACAGAAGATGAATGAATAGATACATACAGAAAAAGAAAATGAGAAACTGTTAGGGTTTATAACAGGTTATATATATAAAGATGGACAAGAACGAATGGACAGATCGAATTAGTTCGAAACAATAACATGACCCGAAAAGCCCGTTCTGCTTCCGAAACAAAAGTAGGTCATCCAATGTAACGACCCGCCTTCCTATGCCCAGGAAGACGCATCATTATGAAGAAAGAAAGGGATAGAAGAAGAAAAGAAAAGAAGAAAGAACAACAACACATCAGAAATCTCACAGCGGAACGAGAAATATATTATATCACATAAGATATTACATAGTATCATATACATCAGAGTACACAATTTATACAATACAGAATAGACAGTTATAAACTTCTGTCTATTATACATCACAAAATAGACAGTTATAAACTTCTGTCTATTATACAACACAAGTACATCAATACAATACAACATACACAGCGGAAACTCTATATATCTACACGCCGAAGCCTCCTGCTCCTCAGCTCCTCCAATATTCGTCAAGACTAACCTGAATCCCTCGACTACTCAATACAATATTGAGTACCCAAGAGTTTAATAAAACAGAAAATAAACACTTGGGTCAGACATGGGTCTGGTGTGAGTAAACGGTTAAGTTGCTTAACTTTGAAAACCTTTTGAAAACAAAAGGTATCACGTAAGACTTCCCGCACATAAACATGGAAAAGTTTTTACCTTACGCTAACCAAAACATTTGATAGGAAATCCGATTGTATTATAATAGGGTCTATGGTTTTCAAGTAAAATACAGAAATAGCTGAAATGCTTACATCTCACATTCCAACATAGTTGGGCACAACTAATACGTACGGCACTTATTGGATTTTGGATTCCATACAATGGCAGGGCTACTGGGGTACCGCCCGTCACAGTACGTGGCCTAGATCACCGTACCGAGGAGTACGCCCGCTCCCCTGCAACACAAAGCCGGAACCATCCCTTACTGGATAATCCCGAACAAGACAATCCCGTAGTTGGCTGCAGTTCCAACTACCCACTAAGCCGAAATATAGAAAGGGACCTCTAGACAGGGATCTATCTTGCTCTCAGTGGGCGCTACCCACGAAGCCTTGCTGCACCTCCCCTGTTTTAGCCATTCCCGGTTGATGAGGCTTGAGGTTACGATTACCTTTAATCAGAACATATCACTTAGAATGCTCATCGTCCGCCTGACGATGTGCTGAAAGCATTCAATCCATACAAGTTCGTTCCGGGTTCGAACGAAACCGAAGGCATTATCTCGTTACACTCGTTTTGGAATCACCCTCAGAGTTAACGACAATAACCCTTGCACTCTAAATCTTCATCTTCACTTGAGATTCACGACCTACCGTTAATTTGGATCGATGTGGTATTCGGGTCTCCAGACCTGGAATACCGGTATACGGAAACCCGATCCCGGTCTCATCGAAATCCAAAACGTATCTTTTAAGGCCAAGTTGTTTAAAGGTTTAAACAATTTAACTTATCTATATTCATACAGATAGATAATTCACAATTCACAATTGATAATCACATTATCAATTAAACAGATGATTCATAACCAAATAGGCAATCCATTTCAATATCATAATAGTTAATCAATATTACCATCATAATATAACCAAGCATTCATACTACACAATATTACTTATCTCATTTCTGAGATAACATCCATTCAAGACAATTAATGTCGTTCATTTTTATATAAGCAATGATTTACTTAATCATAACATAATTAATTTAAAATGAATTAAATTAACTATCTTTATCTTTAATTAATTTAAAGTGAATTAAATTAATTACTTCATTTCTTAATTAATTACAAATAAATTAAATTAATTACTTATCATAAATCTTACTTATATAATCATTAATTAATTACAAATAAATTAATTAATCTTTCTCTAATTATCCACTTTAATTAATCACCTTGATTAATCATTCCTTAATTACATTTAAGTAATTAACCTTAGTTAATTTCACAAATTAATTATCCTTAACCAAATACAGTAATTAACCTTTAATTATTTCATTAATTAATTAATTATAATTAATTACTTTAATCCTTAATTAATTACAATTAATCACTTATCATTTGATTAATTAATCTTAATTAATCAACTCTCAATTACATCATTAATTATAAACTAATGATCCCTAATCACACCTTTAATTATTTATTAATTACATTAAGTAATTAACCTTTAATTAAACCATGATTTATTAATCACCTTTGATTAAACTTAACCAGTAATTAACTCTAATTAATTATCTTCCTTAATTAATTACTTTTAATTAATTACCTTAACCAATAATTAATTACATTATTAATTACCCTTAATTAAACCACAATTATTAATCATCTTTGATTAATATAATCCTTTAATTAATTAATTTAATAAATTATTAAATTAATAATAAATGATTAACTCTTAATCACTTTCATTTAATAAAATAATTATCCTCTAATTACTTTATTAAATATTTTATCTTACTTAATTATATTCAGTAATTATTCCTTAATTACTTCAACAAGTAATTATACTTAATTAATTTATAAATGATTATCTTAAGTTAATCATTAATTAACTACTTAATTATTTAACAAATTATTTAAATTGAATTAAATAATTCCTTAACTCCTTATACTTAAAGATCTTAATTAAGAAAATCATTTATTTTAATTAAGTTAATTAAATTGACCAACAATTTAATTATCTTCCCACATTAATTATTTTTAATTAATCAAGCCTTTAATTACTTAAGATAAATCCTGATTATATTTGATTTATTAAATCCTTATCATTTAAACTCATTTAAAATAAAACATTTTAGAAATCAATTATAACTAAAACATTTTAAACTCCTAAATACAACATTTTAAAACCCATTTATTTTACAAGTGAAACTTGTTTAACTTTGCTTTTTAAAACTTAAACATTCTGTTGTATTTAAAAATCTGAACAACTTGAATCTATCTCCCCAAAAATCTCGAACGAACTCCCAGAAACTTCTGCGTCTACCTCGGGTAAATCCAACAAAGCCCCAAGTCACCCTATCCTACAACTGCTTCGAGAATAACTTCAGTATACACGAAAAACACTTCGAGCTCCATCCCTTCTCCCCCAAAACCCATACTTCCCTGATACATAACCGTGCACATAAACGTGCACGTCACCGTCGACCATCGGCGATCTTCTCTCCGGCCTCCATCAAGTCACTCACGATCCCTACCATGCATCACGCAACCCAGAAATTCAAATTTGATCGAGAATCGAATTTTGATAAATCGAACCCAAATAGCTCGAAACCCATCACCAGAAAATCATCCCTCCACGGCGACCCCAACCTCGAGAAACCCCGACACCTTAGCCGTAGCTCCCTCTCGACCTCCAGAATCTACGAAAACAAGAGCGATCACTTCCGGTTGTGCCTGGACGTCGCGACTACCTCAACAGTTCAACCCATTTAAAAGCAGCCTAAAACCCTACTTCGATCCAATTCGAAGAATTTATTCATCAGAAAAATTCTTATGCATTTTTCCTATGATCTTCCCCTTCCCTTCCACCTTCGAGTTCAACCACGGCACCCAGATCATCTTCGTTCGCCGCCGATTGACCAAAATGCCCAAAAACATAAATTTCAAAATTCTCTTTAATTACCAATCTAAAAATCTTGATATATATACCAAAAATCTTCATTTTCCATTTCGAAACAGATTGTATAATCAAAACTCGAAATTTAATCATTCGATTTTATGACTAAATGTTAATCAACATTATGATATCTTAATTTAAAAATAACTGTTTAATATAAATGCTTGAGATTATTTTTAAATTTTGAATCTAGTTGATACTAACATTTTTCATTTATACATCAGATCCTAAAAGAGACTATGGAAAGAGGAATTTAAATTTGTTCTATTTTTATATTAAACCTGTTAACATATAACAGAGAACTGAGTATATACCAGACATGCAAGCAATTTTACATACACATACATATATATATTCAGACAATATTTCATTCATATCACCATCTTACTTTAGAAATTAATCACAAGATCAAGTTATATAATAGATCCAGGTCTTAAAATGAAAGTTTTACTCATCAGGTAATATTGAACAGAGAACAGTATATATAAAATCAAACATCTCACCTACATATCTATGCAAATCCAGATAAATTCTAACTGAAGAATTCAATATAATCCAATATCATCACATGCAATTTAGTTAAACCAGATTAATCTGTTTTTAAAAATAGAATTTACTCACCTGAAATTTAAAACAGAAAACAGATTTTGTTTCCAGGCTTTCCAGTTTTGAATTATCATCTGCATGTTGATTTTTGAACTTAATTTCTTTTGCTTTGTTGAATTAAAAACTTGCAATTTGATTCTTGCTGTTGATCTTTGGTTACTAATTGATAGGTTTGAAACTGATTTGATCTTCTTTTGATTTGCAGTTAAATCCCCAGATTTTCCAGACTGATTTGTATTTGAGAATTCCAGATTTACATCTTCTTTGAATTTGGTTTCCAGGTTTCTATTTTGATTTCAGGTTTTTCATTCTTCTTTGAATATTTAGATTCGAATTGTTCTTAGTGGAGAAAGAATTTGAAGAAAAGATAATCTTAAACTGAAAAGAGAAAACAGATTTTTCTTCTTACATAAATTTTTACAATTTGGAGAAAAGAAAATAAAATAGATAAAGCCACTTGTCCTTTTAATTAGCTTACACATAGGTTTGCAAATTACAAATGTCACTAAACTACTCTAATATGCCAACAAGTGTTACTCTTGTTTTTAATAATTTTATTTAAGACATTTATATGTTTTTATGAAATATTTATAAGTATATAATGTATTTATCTCTTTTTATAATTTAAGCTTTTAGATTTTAATAAATATACAAATGTGAAAAACAATTATAAAAATAACTTATGCTTTAATCAAATACATATAACATATTTATAAATGCTTGAGAACTTATTTTAACTCTATATATATTTTTACAAACCTATTTTGACTTATATTTGAATTTTAAAAGAGAAAAGGTTATTAAAACTAATAAACTTCTTATTTAAATCTTATTTAAACTTAAGCTTACATATATATATATAATTTTAAATAAGAAATTATTCTTGTTATTTAAATCATAAATATCATTTTCAAAAGTATTAAGTTAAATTACAAATTTCCAAATTACAAATTATATAAAGATTAAAGTTTGGAAATACTTTATAAAATTCAAATTCAATATCCTTTCCATTTCAATATATACAAATATATATATCCTAAATGGAAAATATTTTTAACATTAGCTTGATAATTATCATATTGAATTTTAATACATAACTTCAAATAAATATATATATATATTCATATATATTATAATTTGATAACTTATCCTTTTATTAAATTAAAGACTCCCTATTTATAATATATATATACCTATATATATATACATTATAACTATAAACACTTATATTAGTTTTAGAAAGATAAATCTTCCCAATTTAAAATTGTTAGAAAAGATATAAATAAATATCTCCAATATTAAAATGTTATTTAGTTTTCCAAAAGAATTAAACTTGCCAATTTAAAATATTATTAGCTTTTTAAAATGAATAAACTCATCAATTTATAAAATAATTCAACAAATCAATTTAATTATTAATAAAGATTATTAAATTGATATTGCCAAATTTCCGGGATATCACATTCCTTCCCCCTTAAAATAATTTCGTCCCCGAAATTTAAAAGCAAAGATAATTTAATAACCCAGCAAATTTTTTTATTTTAAACAGCAACCATACAAATCAATCATTCATTATCAATCATAGCAACCATATTAATCAAACAAATTTAACTATCCAAACAAATTCTGGATAGAATTTCCTCGAGTTCCCCCAAGTATATATATATACCGGGATACTTGTTCTATAGGATCTTAACTAACTATACTACAATAATCTAGAACTCCTTCCCATCTAGATTACTAATCTGAACAAGATATCAGACTAAACTCAAGACTAGCTCAACTTCCATATCCATCTGAACTGCTGATTCCACAACCAGTGATGAATCATACACGTATTCCCTCAGAGATACGTGAAATACAATGAATTCCAGTTATCCGAACTGGCAACTCAATCCTATATATCAAAGAACTAATTCTCTTGAGAACACAGAAAAATCTCATAATACTTCCGGAGCTAGCTCTTTAGTTTTTCCACACCTTATATCTCCTTTGATCGGAGAATCTTAAATAATATCCAAATTTAACTTCAAATTCCAAATTCCATCAATTCTTAACTGCATAACTCCTTTGACGATCCTGAGTCACTTCATCCTTCCTGATCAGCTTAGCTCTTGCTGATGCTTCCTGAAATAGACTAGACTAATATCAAACCAATTTCCGGATCCTACTCAACAAAATGGTTTCCAAAAATACGCCGAAATCCAGAACATAATTCTACTCCATAAACATTAGAGCACTTCGAACTACTTCTCTTATCTGAAATAGCCAAACAGTTGCATTTGACAACCTTATCTCCAGATCCTAAAAAATTTCTTCACGCTTAGAGATACACTTGAATTTCCTATAGAAATCCTCTACTCCAAGAAAATTACAACTCCCGGATTGCTCCCACTCTAGAATAGTTACTACCTTGCTTTCGCTGCACAACTCTGATCTTGAACAGATGAGAATGCCGTCGGAGAAACTCGAGCACAAACTTGATCATCCACAGTTCACCATACCATAAAATCTTAGCGAACCCTTCCATTTGGTCAAAAACATCCCAATAGAATTCCTTCCAGAAATTTAGGTATGATCAATCCCTCTCCAAAGAATCCTTAGCTGCTTCACCAAATTATTCTCTAGGAGACATCCTTCTATTAAGCTGAACCACCGGTAACTCCACGAATCAAGTCGATACAGAATCTCAATCTCCAATAATCCCAAGAGAATACTCAAACAATCGCAAGTCACTTTTGCGATCAACCTAGTCCAATTTCCAAAGAAAACTGTTCTCTTTTAACAAATCAGAACAGCTCATACTTAACTAACCAATCCATCAAAGAAATGGATTCACTCTGTTGCTTCCAAATCAAAAAAGACTGCTCAGCCAGAAAACTTCCTGCCAACACAGAACACTCCGAGCCGCACTGCTGCCACAATTGCCAAAACTCCTTATCCGAAACTCCTCGAGAAACTCGGACTTCAAACAAAACAGAAACACTCTGCTGGACTCAGCCACAACACCGAAGCAGATACACTTCCTTAACCTTGCTCCAGAAGAAACATTTTCTGAAACGTCCATAGTCACCGCGTCTCACCACACAGCTACTTCTTCCTGAAGTTACCCAAAATACCATCACTCGCTTCTACTCATCCAACTTCAAAGATAAACTCCGAACTTAAACAGTTTCCTTCGGAGATTGGTGAAATCCTTACACCACTACAAAGTTCACTCGAGACAGTATTAGGTCTATAGTCTCGACAAATACTTCCAACCTCAACACTCAGACTCTAATCATTGGTAGTCGTGTTACACACACCACCACATCATCTACCTTTATAACTTATATTGGAAAACCCGAACAAGTAACCCAACAAATAGGTAGAATAATTATATATATATAGTTATATAAAATTACAAATACGCTCTCTCAAGAAAGACACCACTCCAGAGCTTAGGTATTCACTCAACCAACTGCTCTGATACCAACTATGACGACCCGCCTTCCTATGCCTAGGAAGACGCATCATTATGAAGAAAGAAAGGGATAGAAGAAGAAAAGAAAAGAAGAAAGAACAACAACACATCAGAAATCTCACAGCGGAACGAGAAATATATTATATCACATAAGATATTACATAGTATCATATACATCAGAGTACACAATTTATACAATACAGAATAGACAGTTATAAACTTCTGTCTATTATACATCACAAAATAGACAGTTATAAACTTCTGTCTATTATACAACACAAGTACATCAATACAATACAACATACACAGCGGAAACTCTATATATCTACACGCCGAAGCCTCCTGCTCCTCAGCTCCTCCAATATTCGTCAAGACTAACCTGAATCCCTCGACTACTCAATACAATATTGAGTACCCAAGAGTTTAATAAAACAGAAAATAAACACTTGGGTCAGACATGGGTCTGGTGTGAGTAAACGGTTAAGTTGCTTAACTTTGAAAACCTTTTGAAAACAAAAGGTATCACGTAAGACTTCCCGCACATAAACATGGAAAAGTTTTTACCTTACGCTAACCAAAACATTTGATAGGAAATCCGATTGTATTATAATAGGGTCTATGGTTTTCAAGTAAAATACAGAAATAGCTGAAATGCTTACATCTCACATTCCAACATAGTTGGGCACAACTAATACGTACGGCACTTATTGGATTTTGGATTCCATACAGTGGCAGGGCTACTGGGGTACCGCCCGTCACAGTACGTGGCCTAGATCACCGTACCGAGGAGTACGCCCGCTCCCCTGCAACACAAAGCCGGAACCATCCCTTACTGGATAATCCCGAACAAGACAATCCCGTAGTTGGCTGCAGTTCCAACTACCCACTAAGCCGAAATATAGAAAGGGACCTCTAGACAGGGATCTATCTTGCTCTCAGTGGGCGCTACCCACGAAGCCTTGCTGCACCTCCCCTGTTTTAGCCATTCCCGGTTGATGAGGCTTGAGGTTACGATTACCTTTAATCAGAACATATCACTTAGAATGCTCATCGTCCGCCTGACGATGTGCTGAAAGCATTCAATCCATACAAGTTCGTTCCGGGTTCGAACGAAACCGAAGGCATTATCTCGTTACACTCGTTTTGGAATCACCCTCAGAGTTAACGACAATAACCCTTGCACTCTAAATCTTCATCTTCACTTGAGATTCACGACCTACCGTTAATTTGGATCGATGTGGTATTCGGGTCTCCAGACCTGGAATACCGGTATACGGAAACCCGATCCCGGTCTCATCGAAATCCAAAACGTATCTTTTAAGGCCAAGTTGTTTAAAGGTTTAAACAATTTAACTTATCTATATTCATACAGATAGATAATTCACAATTCACAATTGATAATCACATTATCAATTAAACAGATGATTCATAACCAAATAGGCAATCCATTTCAATATCATAATAGTTAATCAATATTACCATCATAATATAACCAAGCATTCATACTACACAATATTACTTATCTCATTTCTGAGATAACATCCATTCAAGACAATTAATGTCGTTCATTTTTATATAAGCAATGATTTACTTAATCATAACATAATTAATTTAAAATGAATTAAATTAACTATCTTTATCTTTAATTAATTTAAAGTGAATTAAATTAATTACTTCATTTCTTAATTAATTACAAATAAATTAAATTAATTACTTATCATAAATCTTACTTATATAATCATTAATTAATTACAAATAAATTAATTAATCTTTCTCTAATTATCCACTTTAATTAATCACCTTGATTAATCATTCCTTAATTACATTTAAGTAATTAACCTTAGTTAATTTCACAAATTAATTATCCTTAACCAAATACAGTAATTAACCTTTAATTATTTCATTAATTAATTAATTATAATTAATTACTTTAATCCTTAATTAATTACAATTAATCACTTATCATTTGATTAATTAATCTTAATTAATCAACTCTCAATTACATCATTAATTATAAACTAATGATCCCTAATCACACCTTTAATTATTTATTAATTACATTAAGTAATTAACCTTTAATTAAACCATGATTTATTAATCACCTTTGATTAAACTTAACCAGTAATTAACTCTAATTAATTATCTTCCTTAATTAATTACTTTTAATTAATTACCTTAACCAATAATTAATTACATTATTAATTACCCTTAATTAAACCACAATTATTAATCATCTTTGATTAATATAATCCTTTAATTAATTAATTTAATAAATTATTAAATTAATAATAAATGATTAACTCTTAATCACTTTCATTTAATAAAATAATTATCCTCTAATTACTTTATTAAATATTTTATCTTACTTAATTATATTCAGTAATTATTCCTTAATTACTTCAACAAGTAATTATACTTAATTAATTTATAAATGATTATCTTAAGTTAATCATTAATTAACTACTTGATTATTTAACAAATTATTTAAATTGAATTAAATAATTCCTTAACTCCTTATACTTAAAGATCTTAATTAAGAAAATCATTTATTTTAATTAAGTTAATTAAATTGACCAACAATTTAATTATCTTCCCACATTAATTATTTTTAATTAATCAAACCTTTAATTACTTAAGATAAATCCTGATTATATTTGATTTATTAAATCCTTATCATTTAAACTCATTTAAAATAAAACATTTTAGAAATCAATTATAACTAAAACATTTTAAACTCCTAAATACAACATTTTAAAACCCATTTATTTTACAAGTGAAACTTGTTTAACTTTGCTTTTTAAAACTTAAACATTCTGTTGTATTTAAAAATCTGAACAACTGGAATCTATCTCCCCAAAAATCTCGAACGAACTCCCAGAAACTTCTGCGTCTACCTTGGGTAAATCCAACAAAGCCCCGAGTCACCCTATCCTACAACTGCTTCGAGAATAACTTCAGTATACACGAAAAACACTTCGAGCTCCATCCCTTCTCCCCCAAAACCCATACTTCCCTGATACATAACCGTGCACATAAACGTGCACGTCACCGTCGACCATCGGCGATCTTCTCTCCGGCCTCCATCAAGTCACTCACGATCCCTACCATGCATCACGCAACCCAGAAATTCAAATTTGATCGAGAATCGAATTTTGATAAATCGAACCCAAATAGCTCGAAACCCATCACCAGAAAATCATCCCTCCACGGTGACCCCAACCTCGAGAAACCCCGACACCTTAGCCGTAGCTCCCTCTCGACCTCCAGAATCTACGAAAACAAGAGCGATCACTTCCGGTTGTGCCTGGACGTCGCGACTACCTCAACAGTTCAACCCATTTAAAAGCAGCCTAAAACCCTACTTCGATCCAATTCGAAGAATTTATTCATCAGAAAAATTCTTATGCATTTTTCCTATGATCTTCCCCTTCCCTTCCACCTTCGAGTTCAACCACGGCACCCAGATCATCTTCGTTCGCCGCCGATTGACCAAAATGCCCAAAAACATAAATTTCAAAATTCTCTTTAATTACCAATCTAAAAATCTTGATATATATACCAAAAATCTTCATTTTCCATTTCGAAACTGTAACGACCCAGAATTTTTGATAATTAAAATTCGAATATTTAATTGATTTTAAATATTAATAAATGAATTTAAGAAGTCGAATAATTTATTTCTCGAATATTGAGTTTAATTGGATAATTAAAATCGATAATTTAATAGTTAAATTCCAGAATTAATTGAAATCTGGATTAAATATGATTGAAAATGATTTGTAAAATTTTATTTAATCATACTGGAGTAATAGAAAGGTTATAGAACTTTCAAAATCGAATTTAGAGTTAATTTGTGAAAATCGAATATTTTAATATTTAATTATCGACTGTAAAAATAGCCAATTTTCGGACAGTCTCAGAATTGAACGAGACCAGTTCCATTGGATCCGTAATAGTTAGTTATTATCGGATTTCAATTTTCGTATCAATCGGAGTTGTCATTTGACCGTGGCAACTCGAAACGCATCGATATCGTTTTAATTTTAAATCATCGAGTTAAAAATAGTCATTTTTCGAACAGTGTCGGATTTCGACGAAACCAGTTTCATCGGATCCGTAATGTGATATTATTGTAAGATTTCAAATTTCGTAATTTTTGGATGTGCCGTTTGTCCGGGGCAAGCCAAAACGTCTCGAAATCGATTTAATCGGTTTAATTTTAAATCGATCGTTTAAATCCATATCTCACACAGACGATCGAATTAGCTTCCGAAACCTGTTCCATTGCGTTCGGAACGCGGGGTAAACCTTACGAACGTCAGCCGGCACGCTCAATTTCGAGTTCGAAAAATCCGGATGAATAGTAAATTGGAAATTTTTCTATAAAAACCCCTACATCTTTTCATTTGCAAAGAAATTCAACCCTAGGGTTTCATCACGTTCAGCCGCCAGTTATGATATCAATGGCCGAAAAACAATCATCTTCTTCCTCAATTTTCTCTTAATCCACGCAATATTAAGCTACGACCTCAACTAGAAGATTGTAGTGCTCAATGAGACGAGTAAATCCATACGGCTAAGATCGACAATCATCGACCATAGGTGGAGGAATTTGGCCGCGTTCTCCAACAGTTCGTGCACGGTTTTCGCAGTGATGGTGGGGCCGAGTGCTACGGGGTTCAGGGCGGTGGTGCGTGGCGGTGGGGGCTACGGCCTGGAGGTCGCTGATCGACTTGGAAGTGGGCATGGTGGTTGCGTCCATCGAGATTTGGGAGGCATCGTTGGGTTCACTTGTACGTGATTTTCACTGGGAAGAAGACGCGCGTGAGAGGATAAGGGGGGCGGTCGTGATCTCTCCAATCTGAACGAACGGCCCAGATTTGAATTGGTTGGAAAATAAAAATAATTTGTAAATTTATTTTTGTTTTAATTCGTGTATCTTTAAAACGATGTAACTTTGTCATACGTTATCAGAAAATGACGAAACAAAATGCGTTGGAATCGTCTCGACGTGTACTTCGCAATGCAACTGATTTGGAGTCGTTTGGAGCTAGTTGGAATTTCGGGTAAAATTAAACGCGTGTTTAATTTTATTCGAAATAAACGCTGAGAACGGAATTTGAAATCGAGGTGAGATTTTCTCACTCAAATTTGAATGTGGAATTATTTACAGTTATTGATTGATGATTGACTGTTTGGATGTGATATTAGATATGATAGGATATATCTATATATATAGCAGTATATACATATTGGCATATGTATATATTGGATTGATGATTTCCCGCCTCGTATAGCGGATGAGACCCTATTGCGCCGTTAGTAAGCGGATTTATAAAAACCTATATACCGCGATAATTCTGTACTGGAGCGGAATTGGTATTGTGCTAACGTCTGTGGATGCAGGGAAACAGGTTGGAGGGATCCGACTGGATTCCTCACCGTATTGATTATTTACAGATATTTTGAAATATTCTGTTATCATATGATGATATATGATATTTGACTGTTGTGATGGACTGATTGGTGTTGTTGCATCATCGGATTCAGTTTTGAAAATGTAAAAATAACGACTGTTATTTTAAGAGGGTTTTTAAAGTGATTTTTGAAAATATACGTTTTATGGAATTTTTGAATCGATTTATAAACGTTAGAAATTTTAAAGTTATAAAAGTTATAATTTTTAGTGAAATATAACCGATGTGTCGTTTTTGAAATAAAAGTCGATTTATTTATAAAATGGTTTAAGTTGAGATTTTTGAATAACTATAAACGATTTGTATAAAAAGATTTATAAAAATTGATATTTTATAAATCGAAATATTGGACTTATAAAACGAATTTTTTATAAGTGTTAAAAAGAAGTATAAAAGGATTTCATAAGTGAATGAAATTAATAGATTTATAACGTGAAGTTATAAAGTGAATAGATGTTTTAGAATAAACGATTTATAAGTAATTTACTTATAAATTAGATTTTTGCACTAAATTGGGATATAAATAGAAATTGCTAAATGAAATGATTTCATAAGTTGAATTTGTTATGAAGTATAAATGTGATTTATAAACGTTGTTTATAAATCTGGAATCACTTATTTTGATAAGTAATTTTAGAAGTTAATAAGAGGAGAATTTTATAAATCGAAGTGGTTAGAAAATATAAAGGTGAATTTATAAACGTTGTTTTATGAATTCGAAATCAATCAAATTTGATGAATGTAATATAGAAGTTATTAAGGGAATTTTATCCACGATTTTGGATAAGTGGATAATTTTTGGAATAAAACGTGTAGAAAAGATCGAAATGTAATTATTGAAGTATATTCACGATTTTGGATAGTGAATATATCGTTACGTAAAATGGATAGTTTTGAAGAAGTGATATTAAAAATGAAGTTAAACATTTTTAAAGATGTTTTAAAAATGTATTGTAAATCGAAAGCAGAGATTTCCGCAGTTCTTGTTGAAATAGACGTTTTCGAGAAATTTAAGGAAATGGTGGACTATAACACTGTTGTTATAGAAAATGATTTCCGAAAGGAAATGTTTTGATGTAGTATTGGGATTTATATATCTATCTAAATCCGAATCCCTATACTAGTGACTTCGAGTCGTCGTAACGATGTTTTACGCAACATCCGTTTTGACTCAAATAAATGTTAAAATTTATGATTTTCTTAAAGAATGAATATATACTTAATTTGATTTAAGTATATCGAATATTTTCAAATGTTGAAAATAAATGATTTGTGAAATACTTATTTTTAAATAAGTATGGAAATGCTTTTCCAATATGAAATGAACTGTTTTGAGATTTTATCTTCAAAGATAAAATGAAATGTGGAAATTGATTTGAAATTGTTTTCAAATGATTAAGTGTGGAAATTTTATATCTAGTAAAAGATATTTTGGAAGATAAAATAATTTGGGAAAATTATTTGGAATCTGATGATGTTGCGCATCTTTATTGATAGTTAAATAACCGACTATCAATAATTACCTTTAGATAGGTATTTGTTGTGATTGGATGAATTTGAATGCCACACTTGTTTTTAAATATACGCTCACTATTCGGGTTAGCCGGGAAAGGACCATGGGGTCGTATAACCCATTCCGAATATGTGATACGTCGTTATGAATCGCATTTGAAGACCGGTGTTGAAGACCGGATATTTTTGAAAACGGAAGGATTACCGTCGAGTTACTCTACATCGGCTGATCTCCGATTTAGAGGTTTTATCACCCTTAGTGACGGGAAGTCTGACGTGATTGAAAATTATCCGGAAATGCAAGGGCTTCGTGAGAAGTGCCTTCGGTTCTGTTCGATCCCGGAACAGACTTGTATGGATTGTGTGTCTGACGTTACAATTTGAGATATAAAGCTGATTTCTTTCAAATACATTTCTGTTGGTGGCGGAGAATTTATTCTCTTAGCTTAACACCCTTCTCTGAGACGTACGAGCTCAAAGGTTATGTAGTTGAAATTTATCAGCGATATATCCCAATTTGGTAACGTGGCATACTGAGTGTTGCTGTGAAATGATCAGTGTTTGATCATTTGTGATATGATCATTTGTTTGATCTTATATCTTTGTGATCATAGGTTGATCATTTTGTTTGACCCGAAGCAGGGCTTTTTGTAGAAAGCGTAGCTTTGTGGACGAGACTTCATCGAGCCTCACACCCCGGAAATGGTCGAAACAGGAAGGATGCGGCAAGGTTCTAGGGAGTAGCGCCCCTTAGTGTATGTCATTCCTTCTGGATAAAGGTGGTATCATGGTATGGAGCCTAGATACTTAACCTCTGTGGTTACTGCATTATTATTATCTATGTGGTTTGTCGCGAATCGGGGATCCTCGGGAAGATCGGTGACGATCGGGGGATGGCATACGCGTGTCAGTAGTTACCTATTTTTGCAGAGGTAACCCGGCCTTGTGTTGGCAGAGATCTAACCGTAACGTTAGGTTCTCGGGTCGTCTATTCCAGGGACGTACCCATCGTGGATAGGAAGTTCCTTAGCCTGACCATTTGTTGGAAATCCAAAGAAACAATACGTGACTTGTACGGTTTTAGTTGTAGAACCTATCATTCACTTATGGTGGCGCCCCACTGTTTGGATGGTAGCTATAGTAGGCATACGATACTGGTCGTATGTTGGCTAAGATTAATATTATACTTTCGAAAATGATTTCTACACTATGCACTAATAATAATATCAAAAAGAATTTGATTTTGCGTAGTAAGCATCTTTGGCTATCATAAGAAGAAATCTCCTCCAAGTCTGCGTTTGCATTGTGTGTGTGGTGGGAGGTCTTATGGTAGTTTCATTTTCCAAAAGCATTGCGAATTGACTTTAAAATTCTCTGCTATTTATTTTTTAAAAGAATAACTGTTTTACGATCTCACACCAGTCACCATGACTGACTCGGAGTTTATTGTTTCCCTTCTAAACTCTGGGTGCCCACCAATTTCCACACGGGCAGCCTAGAGTTATATTATCAGGATATCCTGGATATTCTGGAGCTTTGGAGATAAGCTGGATGACGAGACGTAGTATTTGTATCTGATAGTATTTATTCCGCTGTGTATTCTGTATGAGGACAAGTTATATAACTGTCCATTGTTGTATATTGACTCTGATGATTGATGTATGTATAAAATGATATAGTTCTTTGTTTTAAAGATTACTGATTTATCTATTATATATTGTTCCGCTGCGATGTGTAAGATTCTGATATTGTTCTGCTTCTGTTGTTGTCCTTTCTTCTCTTTTTCTTCTTTCTTCTTCTTCTGCCTTTTTCTTCTTTCTTAAAACCATAACTTTTCGGGTTTCCGGCATTCGATGGCTCAGCAGTCGATAAAGTGAGTATCGATGTTGAATTTTCGAAAGTCGAAAATTCCCGGACGTTACAAGTGGTATCAGAGCATATGGTTAAGCGACAACCCTGCTCTGTTGGGTGTTACTCATTAGAGATAGAGTCAGTAGTACTCTAGAATGAGTTGAGAGTAATAATAGATATGAGAGCGTATTTGTTAGTGAATATAAAATTGTTTTATATTGTGATGATTGGTTTGTTGAGTGGTATATGGATTCTGGTCGGTATTGTCCGTACAACTCTATCGATAGGGATCTCTAAACACTTGTATAGAACAATTCGGCACAGTATTGTTTTAAATAGGGTAAACGAAATAATTTTGCCCAAAAACTATTTTTGTGTATAAAAGAAATGATTTTCTATAAAGTACTATATTATATGGTTGCATGGATATTAGGAAGTAATAATAGTGAATTATCATCACTGAAATTAAATGAGAAATTGGAATTAAAACTCCAAAGTTAAGAAATAAATTCTCATACGAATGAAATTAAAGAATGTAAATTATAAATGTGAATTGTAATTTAAAATGGTGCAGTATGAATGAAAGCTAATCAATAAAATTCAATATTCAGAAATTGAACTGAATCCAATTAAATGTTGGAATTGAATTCAAATGGAATTGAAATGTAAAGATTGAACGAAATTGAATAAAGTGAATTGGAATTTATAATTGAAATTGGAAAATTAGTTGATTGTATATAAATTCATTAAGTGTTAATGAAGTTGAATTGATAAAATTTGAAGAAAAGTAAAATGAATTCGAATTGGAAATCCAGTTTAAATGACAGTAGATTTAACCAAAGGGTAAATTGAAATCAAATTTTGGAAATGAACAAAAGTGAATGAAACTGGAATTGAAATTGAATGTTGGAAGCAAATCTGAATTTGTTAGTAGATTAGAATTTGAAATGAATTAGTAATTAAAACTAATTTAAAAATGATATAAGCAGTTATATTGAAAATTTGTAATTGAATGTACAAAATGATTTGAATATATGCAACTAGATATTATGGCTAGTAGGATATACAGGTATAAATGAATTGGATTTGATTTCAAAGATAAATTCGAATTGCTCGAAAAAGGTATGTATTTGAGTTTTAATATGAGTTTTTGATGATTTCTCTCTAGCCGCTTGGCTTTTTCTTTTTCTTTTTGAAATCTGAGAGTCCGTAGGGACGTTTTGTAGTCGTGCCGTATTAGCCGCGCAAAGGAGACGCTGGCAAAATTTTTCGGAAATTTAGAGTGTTAGGAAATTTTTGAGAAATTTTGAAAGTTTAAAATTTGAATTTAAACTCGAATTTGAATTTAGAAGTTAAACAATGTTGTTTGAAACTTAAAATTTAAGTTGGAAAGTTAGTTGAGATGATAACGAATCTTTAGTAGGAAGATCCGTTTGAAAATTTTGATAAAACTACTTAGATGTTGAAAAACAGTAGATGAGTTAAGGACCTTTCTTCCTAGCTTGTAATTTCGAGGACGAAATTCTTTTAAGGGGGGAAGTTTGTAACGACCCAGAATTTTTGATAATTAAAATTCGAATATTTAATTGATTTTAAATATTAATAAATGAATTTAAGAAGTCGAATAATTTATTTCTCGAATATTGAGTTTAATTGGATAATTAAAATCGATAATTTAATAGTTAAATTCCAGAATTAATTGAAATCTGGATTAAATATGATTGAAAATGATTTGTAAAATTTTATTTAATCATACTGGAGTAATAGAAAGGTTATAGAACTTTCAAAATCGAATTTAGAGTTAATTTGTGAAAATCGAATATTTTAATATTTAATTATCGACTGTAAAAATAGCCAATTTTCGGACAGTCTCAGAATTGAACGAGACCAGTTCCATTGGATCCGTAATAGTTAGTTATTATCGGATTTCAATTTTCGTATCAATCGGAGTTGTCATTTGACCGTGGCAACTCGAAACGCATCGATATCGTTTTAATTTTAAATCATCGAGTTAAAAATAGTCATTTTTCGAACAGTGTCGGATTTCGACGAAACCAGTTTCATCGGATCCGTAATGTGATATTATTGTAAGATTTCAAATTTCGTAATTTTTGGATGTGCCGTTTGTCCGGGGCAAGCCAAAACGTCTCGAAATCGATTTAATCGGTTTAATTTTAAATCGATCGTTTAAATCCATATCTCACACAGACGATCGAATTAGCTTCCGAAACCTGTTCCATTGCGTTCGGAACGCGGGGTAAACCTTACGAACGTCAGCCGGCACGCTCAATTTCGAGTTCGAAAAATCCGGATGAATAGTAAATTGGAAATTTTTCTATAAAAACCCCTACATCTTTTCATTTGCAAAGAAATTCAACCCTAGGGTTTCATCACGTTCAGCCGCCAGTTATGATATCAATGGCCGAAAAACAATCATCTTCTTCCTCAATTTTCTCTTAATCCACGCAATATTAAGCTACGACCTCAACTAGAAGATTGTAGTGCTCAATGAGACGAGTAAATCCATACGGCTAAGATCGACAATCATCGACCATAGGTGGAGGAATTTGGCCGCGTTCTCCAACAGTTCGTGCACGGTTTTCGCAGTGATGGTGGGGCCGAGTGCTACGGGGTTCAGGGCGGTGGTGCGTGGCGGTGGGGGCTACGGCCTGGAGGTCGCTGATCGACTTGGAAGTGGGCATGGTGGTTGCGTCCATCGAGATTTGGGAGGCATCGTTGGGTTCACTTGTACGTGATTTTCACTGGGAAGAAGACGCGCGTGAGAGGATAAGGGGGGCGGTCGTGATCTCTCCAATCTGAACGAACGGCCCAGATTTGAATTGGTTGGAAAATAAAAATAATTTGTAAATTTATTTTTGTTTTAATTCGTGTATCTTTAAAACGATGTAACTTTGTCATACGTTATCAGAAAATGACGAAACAAAATGCGTTGGAATCGTCTCGACGTGTACTTCGCAATGCAACTGATTTGGAGTCGTTTGGAGCTAGTTGGAATTTCGGGTAAAATTAAACGCGTGTTTAATTTTATTCGAAATAAACGCTGAGAACGGAATTTGAAATCGAGGTGAGATTTTCTCACTCAAATTTGAATGTGGAATTATTTACAGTTATTGATTGATGATTGACTGTTTGGATGTGATATTAGATATGATAGGATATATCTATATATATAGCAGTATATACATATTGGCATATGTATATATTGGATTGATGATTTCCCGCCTCGTATAGCGGATGAGACCCTATTGCGCCGTTAGTAAGCGGATTTATAAAAACCTATATACCGCGATAATTCCGTACTGGAGCGGAATTGGTATTGTGCTAACGTCTGTGGATGCAGGGAAACAGGTTGGAGGGATCCGACTGGATTCCTCACCGTATTGATTATTTACAGATATTTTGAAATATTCTGTTATCATATGATGATATATGATATTTGACTGTTGTGATGGACTGATTGGTGTTGTTGCATCATCGGATTCAGTTTTGAAAATGTAAAAATAACGACTGTTATTTTAAGAGGGTTTTTAAAGTGATTTTTGAAAATATACGTTTTATGGAATTTTTGAATCGATTTATAAACGTTAGAAATTTTAAAGTTATAAAAGTTATAATTTTTAGTGAAATATAACCGATGTGTCGTTTTTGAAATAAAAGTCGATTTATTTATAAAATGGTTTAAGTTGAGATTTTTGAATAACTATAAACGATTTGTATAAAAAGATTTATAAAAATTGATATTTTATAAATCGAAATATTGGACTTATAAAACGAATTTTTTATAAGTGTTAAAAAGAAGTATAAAAGGATTTCATAAGTGAATGAAATTAATAGATTTATAACGTGAAGTTATAAAGTGAATAGATGTTTTAGAATAAACGATTTATAAGTAATTTACTTATAAATTAGATTTTTGCACTAAATTGGGATATAAATAGAAATTGCTAAATGAAATGATTTCATAAGTTGAATTTGTTATGAAGTATAAATGTGATTTATAAACGTTGTTTATAAATCTGGAATCACTTATTTTGATAAGTAATTTTAGAAGTTAATAAGAGGAGAATTTTATAAATCGAAGTGGTTAGAAAATATAAAGGTGAATTTATAAACGTTGTTTTATGAATTCGAAATCAATCAAATTTGATGAATGTAATATAGAAGTTATTAAGGGAATTTTATCCACGATTTTGGATAAGTGGATAATTTTTGGAATAAAACGTGTAGAAAAGATCGAAATGTAATTATTGAAGTATATTCACGATTTTGGATAGTGAATATATCGTTACGTAAAATGGATAGTTTTGAAGAAGTGATATTAAAAATGAAGTTAAACATTTTTAAAGATGTTTTAAAAATGTATTGTAAATCGAAAGCAGAGATTTCCGCAGTTCTTGTTGAAATAGACGTTTTCGAGAAATTTAAGGAAATGGTGGACTATAACACTGTTGTTATAGAAAATGATTTCCGAAAGGAAATGTTTTGATGTAGTATTGGGATTTATATATCTATCTAAATCCGAATCCCTATACTAGTGACTTCGAGTCGTCGTAACGATGTTTTACGCAACATCCGTTTTGACTCAAATAAATGTTAAAATTTATGATTTTCTTAAAGAATGAATATATACTTAATTTGATTTAAGTATATCGAATATTTTCAAATGTTGAAAATAAATGATTTGTGAAATACTTATTTTTAAATAAGTATGGAAATGCTTTTCCAATATGAAATGAACTGTTTTGAGATTTTATCTTCAAAGATAAAATGAAATGTGGAAATTGATTTGAAATTGTTTTCAAATGATTAAGTGTGGAAATTTTATATCTAGTAAAAGATATTTTGGAAGATAAAATAATTTGGGAAAATTATTTGGAATCTGATGATGTTGCGCATCTTTATTGATAGTTAAATAACCGACTATCAATAATTACCTTTAGATAGGTATTTGTTGTGATTGGATGAATTTGAATGCCACACTTGTTTTTAAATATACGCTCACTATTCGGGTTAGCCGGGAAAGGACCATGGGGTCGTATAACCCATTCCGAATATGTGATACGTCGTTATGAATCGCATTTGAAGACCGGTGTTGAAGACCGGATATTTTTGAAAACGGAAGGATTACCGTCGAGTTACTCTACATCGGCTGATCTCCGATTTAGAGGTTTTATCACCCTTAGTGACGGGAAGTCTGACGTGATTAAAAATTATCCGGAAATGCAAGGGCTTCGTGAGAAGTGCCTTCGGTTCTGTTCGATCCCGGAACAGACTTGTATGGATTGTGTGTCTGACGTTACAATTTGAGATATAAAGCTGATTTCTTTCAAATACATTTCTGTTGGTGGCGGAGAATTTATTCTCTTAGCTTAACACCCTTCTCTGAGACGTACGAGCTCAAAGGTTATGTAGTTGAAATTTATCAGCGATATATCCCAATTTGGTAACGTGGCATACTGAGTGTTGCTGTGAAATGATCAGTGTTTGATCATTTGTGATATGATCATTTGTTTGATCTTATATCTTTGTGATCATAGGTTGATCATTTTGTTTGACCCGAAGCAGGGCTTTTTGTAGAAAGCGTAGCTTTGTGGACGAGACTTCATCGAGCCTCACACCCCGGAAATGGTCGAAACAGGAAGGATGCGGCAAGGTTCTAGGGAGTAGCGCCCCTTAGTGTATGTCATTCCTTCTGGATAAAGGTGGTATCATGGTATGGAGCCCAGATACTTAACCTCTGTGGTTACTGCATTATTATTATCTATGTGGTTTGTCGCGAATCGGGGATCCTCGGGAAGATCGGTGACGATCGGGGGATGGCATACGCGTGTCAGTAGTTACCTATTTTTGCAGAGGTAACCCGGCCTTGTGTTGGCAGAGATCTAACCGTAACGTTAGGTTCTCGGGTCGTCTATTCCAGGGACGTACCCATCGTGGATAGGAAGTTCCTTAGCCTGACCATTTGTTAGAAATCCAAAGAAACAATACGTGACTTGTACGGTTTTAGTTGTAGAACCTATCATTCACTTATGGTGGCGCCCCACTGTTTGGATGGTAGCTATAGTAGGCATACGATACTGGTCGTATGTTGGCTAAGATTAATATTATACTTTCGAAAATGATTTCTACACTATGCACTAATAATAATATCAAAAAGAATTTGATTTTGCGTAGTAAGCATCTTTGGCTATCATAAGAAGAAATCTCCTCCAAGTCTGCGTTTGCATTGTGTGTGTGGTGGGAGGTCTTATGGTAGTTTCATTTTCCAAAAGCATTGCGAATTGACTTTAAAATTCTCTGCTATTTATTTTTTAAAAGAATAACTGTTTTACGATCTCACACCAGTCACCATGACTGACTCGGAGTTTATTGTTTCCCTTCTAAACTCTGGGTGCCCACCAATTTCCACACGGGCAGCCTAGAGTTATATTATCAGGATATCCTGGATATTCTGGAGCTTTGGAGATAAGCTGGATGACGAGACGTAGTATTTGTATCTGATAGTATTTATTCCGCTGTGTATTCTGTATGAGGACAAGTTATATAACTGTCCATTGTTGTATATTGACTCTGATGATTGATGTATGTATAAAATGATATAGTTCTTTGTTTTAAAGATTACTGATTTATCTATTATATATTGTTCCGCTGCGATGTGTAAGATTCTGATATTGTTCTGCTTCTGTTGTTGTCCTTTCTTCTCTTTTTCTTCTTTCTTCTTCTTCTGCCTTTTTCTTCTTTCTTAAAACCATAACTTTTCGGGTTTCCGGCATTCGATGGCTCAGCAGTCGATAAAGTGAGTATCGATGTTGAATTTTCGAAAGTCGAAAATTCCCGGACGTTACAGAAACAGATTGTATAATCAAAACTCGAAATTTAATCATTCGATTTTATGACTAAATGTTAATCAACATTATGATATCTTAATTTAAAAATAACTGTTTAATATAAATGCTTGAGATTATTTTTAAATTTTGAATCTAGTTGATACTAACATTTTTCATTTATACATCAGATCCTAAAAGAGACTATGGAAAGAGGAATTTAAATTTGTTCTATTTTTATTTTAAACCTGTTAACATATAACAGAGAACTGAGTATATACCAGACATGCAAGAAATTTTACATACACATACATATATATATTCAGACAATATTTCATTCATATCACCATCTTACTTTAGAAATTAATCACAAGATCAAGTTATATAATAGATCCAGGTCTTAAAATGAAAGTTTTACTCATCAGGTAATATTGAACAGAGAACAGTATATATAAAATCAAACATCTCACCTACATATCTATGCAAATCCAGATAAATTCTAACTGAAGAATTCAATATAATCCAATATCATCACATGCAATTTAGTTAAACCAGATTAATCTGTTTTTAAAAATAGAATTTACTCACCTGAAATTTAAAACAGAAAACAGATTTTGTTTCCAGGCTTTCCAGTTTTGAATTATCATCTGCATGTTGATTTTTGAACTTAATTTCTTTTGCTTTGTTGAATTAAAAACTTGCAATTTGATTCTTGCTGTTGATCTTTGGTTACTAATTGATAGGTTTGAAACTGATTTGATCTTCTTTTGATTTGCAGTTAAATCCCCAGATTTTCCAGACTGATTTGTATTTGAGAATTCCAGATTTACATCTTCTTTGAATTTGGTTTCCAGGTTTCTATTTTGATTTCAGGTTTTTCATTCTTCTTTGAATATTTAGATTCGAATTGTTCTTAGTGGAGAAAGAATTTGAAGAAAAGATAATCTTAAACTGAAAAGAGAAAACAGATTTTTCTTCTTACATAAATTTTTACAATTTGGAGAAAAGAAAATAAAATAGATAAAGCCACTTGTCCTTTTAATTAGCTTACACATAGGTTTGCAAATTACAAATGTCACTAAACTACTCTAATATGCCAACAAGTGTTACTCTTGTTTTTAATAATTTTATTTAAGACATTTATATGTTTTTATGAAATATTTATAAGTATATAATGTATTTATCTCTTTTTATAATTTAAGCTTTTAGATTTTAATAAATATACAAATGTGAAAAACAATTATAAAAATAACTTATGCTTTAATCAAATACATATAACATATTTATAAATGCTTGAGAACTTATTTTAACTCTATATATATTTTTACAAACCTATTTTGACTTATATTTGAATTTTAAAAGAGAAAAGGTTATTAAAACTAATAAACTTCTTATTTAAATCTTATTTAAACTTAAGCTTACATATATATATATATAATTTTAAATAAGAAATTATTCTTGTTATTTAAATCATAAATATCATTTTCAAAAGTATTAAGTTAAATTACAAATTTCCAAATTACAAATTATATAAAGATTAAAGTTTGGAAATACTTTATAAAATTCAAATTCAATATCCTTTCCATTTCAATATATACAAATATATATATCCTAAATGGAAAATATTTTTAACATTAGCTTGATAATTATCATATTGAATTTTAATACATAACTTCAAATAAATATATATATATATATTCATATATATTATAATTTGATAACTTATCCTTTTATTAAATTAAAGACTCCCTATTTATAATATATATATACCTATATATATATACATTATAACTATAAACACTTATATTAGTTTTAGAAAGATAAATCTTCCCAATTTAAAATTGTTAGAAAAGATATAAATAAATATCTCCAATATTAAAATGTTATTTAGTTTTCCAAAAGAATTAAACTTGCCAATTTAAAATATTATTAGCTTTTTAAAATGAATAAACTCATCAATTTATAAAATAATTCAACAAATCAATTTAATTATTAATAAAGATTATTAAATTGATATTGCCAAATTTCCGGGATATCACATCCAATATATTGAAATTTACGTTTTTGATATTTTTAAACTCAATGGAACTGGTTTCAAACCCTCCATTGTATGTAGAAGTTAGCTTTTAATATCAAATTATATTCATTTAATTTTCGTTAATAGATTTCTACGCGTTTCGAGTTCGCACGATCAAACGACAAGTCCGATCGCTATGAAACTTCAAATCCTACAATAATTCAATATTACGGATCTAATGAAACTAGTTTCGTCGAAATCCGAGACAGCGGCCAAAATGGCTAATTTTCACGGTAATTTAATAAATTATTATTAAATTGATTTAATACCTTTAAATTCAAATTTAAAAGTTAACAATTTTATCATTCTTGAATACAGAGAAATTTAATAATTTTTAAAATAAAATTTTCCATGTTAAATCCAAGATCTAAATATTGCACTAATTTCAGCGTTCAATTACAACTATAATAAAATTCTAGTTAATTATATTTTATATTCCAATAAATTCTTTTAATTTGATTCTCACTCTTATTATTGAATCAACTATTACCTTATGAATATAATTAACATTAGTATACATTTTATTACATTCATATTCTATAGTTATCATATTAACTCATATTAACTGCAATATTTAATTTCATTAAATTTCATTTATTTTCAAATTAATTCCAAACATTTAATTTATTCCTTATTAACAATAATAACCAAATTAATTTTACAATTATTTTAATTGATTGAAATTACATTAAAATAGTTGTCAATAACATTCAAACAACCTTATTAAATCATATTATTTTTCTGATTAATAAATCATAAATTTTAATTTCTCACAATATTAAATTCTAAAATCTTATTAAATTTAATAGTTTTAGTCATCAAAAATACGGGTCATTACACTCTCCCCAACTCAAAATTTTCGTCCTCGAAAAGGAACAAGAAGGAATTAAGAAACTTGATATAATTTTATTCAAATTATTCAATTTATAAATGATTAATTTACATAATTAAGTATTTTAAATAAAATATGTCAATTTATAAATAATTAAATCTTCATATTCAAGTTAATAAAAGTTTGAAAATATTTTCACTTTCATAAAAAAATTAAGTCTTAAATTCACGGAAAATTTCGGTAGGGTTTCCTTTGCGCGGTTAGATCTGGAAAAATAATAATATCCATAATTTCAATATGTATATATATATATCATGTTTCAATAATAAACATCCCAAACCATGGGAAAATAATTAAAATATCGTTGCAAAACCGTAATCCGAAAACGTACCTATTTGTCGGGCAAACAACTTTATTTATGAAACCAAAAGCAGTACCTATTGCTTCCATAAACCTGTATTTCACTTATATAATCCAAAAGAGTTAAAATTATGTAAAAGATTACATATTAGTTCTTCCAATTAATAATACAAACAACATACAATATATAACAATCATATGCAACAAAATAGTACAACTAGTATATGCAACAAAAGAATCCATCAACCATTTATAGCAACCAAAACAAATGGTTTGTTTAGGTTCAAAAACTTTTCATTGTCCAAGGGTGATAAATAAACTACCAAGTGTACTTTACGCTCAACAACCCTTGGGTAATTTCTTAATAGATTATTCATACATCCTTAAACAATTTGAAGTATCCTTTCCTAAACTTTCCATTAGCCAAACAATACAAAATTTAAATGTTATTTAAGTTTGCTCTATTTGTTTCCCTTTTACTCTTTTATTTATTTTCATTCATTCATACAATGTCATTTTTCCATTAATTTACATTCATTTACTCACATATGTTATTTTCCATTCAGTTATTTAAAACATCAATAAATCAATTCTTAAAATATTATATAAGTTTCTTTGCAAATCTAATTCACAATTATTATTTGCTTATAAAACTTGGTTTCCATTTAATATTAATACTCATTAGTGAATAAATTCATACTTAGGTTTCTTAACTTTTAAATTTACATTCATTTCTTCGTATATAGTATCCTTTAATATTACATCTACTTATGAATAAATAAATATTAAATCTATTAATGAATCATTTCAACATCTTCTTAAGTTTATAATTATCTACTTAAATAGTATTCACATTTATCTATTCAATTTATTTTGTTAAGCATTTCAAAACATTTACTCATGTTTATAACATTTCTTGTACATCTTAATTTTTCATTTATAAACATTTGTTCATTTTGAAGCATTTTTTTATTAAACCTTTTATTTGTATATTATTCTATTACATATTCATATTACATTTCAACTTTTAAACATTTTAGGTAAGTTTTATGTATGCTTTTAGAATGTAATTGAATGTTATACAAATTTATCTTATTCATTTTAGTTAGCAAAATATTCAACAGTTTACATCTTCTAAATTTTTATTATCTTTTAAATTACAAGTTACAAATCTCCAATTTCTTTACAGTTTCATTAATCACTTAGCTTCTAATTTCTTATTTTTCATTTAGAAGTTTTCAACTATTAAGATAGTCAAAATTTCATTTCCTTATAATAATTAAAAATCATTGATTAAAAGAAATCTAAGAACTAAATACTGGATTTCACTTCAAATCATCTTAATATATAATCATATATTTTATATATATATCAAATCATACTTAAGAAAATAAAATTAAAATTTGTTTATCAAAAAAGATGTGTAGCAAAGCAACTACAGTGGTCTTCCCACCTTGAAACTCGAAAATGAATGTTGATGATGTGGCCATCATCACCGAAATTATTTTCCAGTGACAAAAGAGGGGAGAATAGAACTTCGTCCCTTTTAGTTTAAAACATTTCTTTCAAATCACATTGAAAATATTTATATCCGAAAATACATCCAATAATACTAATATTATAATCAAAAATCTTTGAAAACCAATTTCAAAACTCCGGAACTTAAGTTCTCAAATTCTAATTTATACGTACTTTATTTGTAAATCATATTTTGCAATCAATATTTATAAAATTTCACTTTCAAACAAACAAACATATCACATACAACTATATCCATTTATAAAAATTATTCTTTTATATACAAAATATAATGCTAGGTAAAATTATTTCATTTACCTATATTTCAAAACAATATTTTGTCTGTATGCCCTATTAAGTGTTTAGAAATCCCTATCGATGTCATAGTGTCTTATGTACCGATCAGAATTTATAAATACTAAATAGAACAAATTAACACAATATAAAAACATTTTTATAGCACTAACAAGTATGCTCTCTTATATATACGCTCAAACAACTCATTCTAGGGTATTACTTACCTATCTCTAATGAGTCAAACCCCACAAAGCTACGGTTATCGCTAAACCAAAGCTCTAATACCAACTGTAACGACCCATCTTTTTGGATGGTTTAAATCGACAATAAACCACACATGTCAAATCAAACCATTCAAAAGGGAGGATTGTTAATGGGGTAAAATAAGAAAATAAGAGAAAGGAAAGAAAAACAGAACACAGAATCTCATAACGGAATGACAAAATATAATAATAAAATAAACAGTTCATGAAGCTATTTTATAATATACATTTGATTACACTTTTACAATATATCAGACTTATACATATAGCATGAATGGATGAATAATGCAGTGGAACAACATGATACAGTGGGATAATAATAATAATAATATAATACTAAACTCCGTCTTTGTCGTCCAGAAATAAGTCTTCAATGCTGAAATGCTCAAGTTGACCCGAGCGTAATGAAAAACAAAACACTCGAGTCAGAACTAAAAGATCTTATGTAAGTTAAATCAACAGCAAATAAACACGAGTGTAATGGCTTCAGAGATATTTACGGGTTTTACATCTCATATCCAGTGTATAACGTGCGTGCAATAACTTAAGAAATATTTAGGATTTCCATCTCCTAAGGATCCGTTAAACTATTTATATGTAGTAATATACGCTATATATATAATGTCTATCAGTAAAGTAAAGTATTAGAATAGCGTTAAGGCATTACCCATATCCCGCTTAACACATTTTATAAATGTCGTAGTCTATACAGTACTGTAAACTCCACTAAACCGGTGGGCTATCAGGGAGCACACCATAGGTACGACACAAACCAAAATCGTAGTGGGCCCGATAAGGCATATGACAAGGCACACGAGGCAATGCCCAGGGTAGGATTCTACCATTTTGCACGCCCGGACTGGTGGTAACGCATAGCAGCTACTACCACCCACCTTGGAACACGCTCCCATAATCAAATCGAGGGGTGGCCACCAAATCAATCATAAAGTAATAGATATGGTATCGAAGAAATGTTCCCCATCGAAGGAGAGACCTCACTTGGCCCGGGATAGCTCCTGTTTTAGTCATCTCAAGCTGACCCAGCGGGGTTAGTGCTGCATTCATACCTCATATGGTAGCGTTCCCCAAACCATCCTACTTCGTTCTGGATTCTCCACCATGTGCACAGTTGTTAAAGTGGTTTCGGAATTGGCAGAGATTATGACAATATCCGACCCGGTCTCTTTATCAATCATCGTTTCAAACCATGGCCATTATATAAAACATTTATATAATAAATCCAGAAAACGGTTCATACTTTCATATCAAGATATACATATACTTATTCCAAAAGTATAAATATTTCCATAAATGCCGAGGAAGATTTCTTTCAACCAATTTCGAAAATAATTTATAAATCACTCTTAAACCATTTATAAACTATTTATATGCTTTAAAACCACTTATAAAGCTATTTATAAATTCCAAAACAGTTTACAACTCTTCCCCTTTCACAAACCCATTATAAATCCTTTGTAAAAATCTTTTATAAAATCCGTTATAAATCTCTTACAAAACCTTTATAAATTCCATACAAAATCTTTTTACATTTTTATTTGTTAAAGTTATTATAAAATCTATATTTATTATACTAAATCAAAACTATATTTGTTATATTAAATTGAATTTAAAAAATATATAAAAAACTATATTAAATATTTATTAAATTAAATTTTAAACTATTTAATATATATTTTAAAACTAAATAAATTTATAGGTTACAATCTTAAAATTACATTTAAAACCATATATTAACTTATAATTTGAAACTTTAAAACATATAAAATAAATTATTTTCCAAATATAAATTTTAAATAAAAATCATTAAATAAAATTTAAAAATCAAACATACTTTACTATTTAGAAAATAATTTAGAACCGACCAACGGTGTCCGTATATAGTTTTCTACCTTATGGTCAAGTGATAGGGTATGTATCATTTCAACCCCAAAATAGTTAAATTTTCCGGGTATATATAATTTCAACCCGTATCCCGAATAAAAAATTTCCAAATCAATAATATCGCTCGGGTTTATCATTTCAACCCATAACGATTTTCCATAACCTATAAGATCGTTCGGATATGTATCATTTCAACCCATAGGGACAACAAGGATATAAATATCCAATCATCCAAAAATGTCAACCAATAAACATCCATCACAATCATCATCCAAATTAGCCAATAAATCACAACAATTAACTGGTTATCATTATAAAGTACTTAACTAACAATTTAAATTCAATATTAATTTAAATGGCAATTTAATTCAATATAAATTTAAATTAAATTTAAATGTCAATTTAAAATTCCAAACAGTAATCAATAAATTTCTAATCACATCATAAATTTAATTTAACTAACATAAGATGATTTAGGATTTCTTAGTGGGTTAAATCACTCACTTTTGATTTATCGTCGATTTCAAATCCAAATAAAGCTCAAAATTCCTACAGTCTCAAAATTTGACCAAACCAATTTCATGCTGCCCGAAATTTCAATACGATCGCAACAGAGAAAACTGCATCCAAATCCGAGCTCGTACGCAAAAGTTATGTGAGTTAGAACGCTTAAAACTTAAAATTAAATTAAATAAACAAGGGGTTAATTTAGCAATTCTTAATCACCTGAAACCCTACCCAGAATTGCGTTCGAACAACGCTACAGCACCCCCAATCAGCCGCCAGTCTACCTCAACCAAACGCCACCGCCACGCCCAGCTATTCCTCAATCCAACATCGCCATCACGTCCCTCGTCCTCCGCCGCCCCACCAGACAGCTCACGGCACACCTGTGGCCCTCAAAATCGCAGTCAACGCCGTCCCCTTTGTTTGCCAATTTTGGTGAACTTCGACCAAATTACAACAAACGAACACCACCGATCACCTCTTCTCACCATCCTCTTCCAGTCGTCGCTTCCCGATCATCAAACGGTCGACGATCCACCTTTAAATTGAAAACCCTATGATGGACGACCGAAACTTCATCAATATTTTCTTGCCAATCCGAGACTCAATTGCAAAAATGAACAGTAGATCTAGATTGCGCTCGTCGAGAGCTTTCCAATGATATATTATACGACATGATTTGAGGAGTTTGAATTTTTGATTTTGATTTGAAATTGAGGAGTAAGGTTTTGGAATTTGGGAATTAGGTTTTTTATGTTCTGACGTTTTAGAAGGAGAAACAGATGAATGAACAGATATGTATAGAAAAAGAAAATGAGAAACTATTAGGGTTTATAATAGGCTATATATATAAAAATGGACAAGAAGGAATGGACAAATTGAATTGTTTCGAAATGATAACACGACCCGAAGTTCCATTTCCGAAATGAAAGTAGGTCATCCGATATATCAAAATATATGTTTTTGATTTTTTTAAACTCAATGGAGCTAGTTTCAAACCTTAATTCCATTGTATATAGAAGTCGGCTTTTAAAATCAAATTATATTCATTTAATTTCCATTAATCGATTTCTACGTGTTTCGAGTTCGCACTATCAAACGACAAGTCCGATCGCTACAAAACTTAAAGTCCTATAATAATTCACTGTTATGGATTCGATGAAACCTGTTTCGTCGAAATCCGAGATAGTGGCCAAAATGGCTAATTTTCACGTTAATAAAATAAATTATTATTAAATTGATTTAATCACCTTTAAATTCTTATATAAAAGTTACCAATTTTATCATTCTTGATTACAGAGAAATTTAATAATTTTTAAAATAAATTTTTCCATGTTAAATCCAAAATTTAAACATTGCACTAATTTCAGCGTTCAATTACAACTGTAATAAAATTCCAGTTAATTATATTTTATATTCCAATAAATTCTTTTATTTTGATTCTCACTCTTATTTGAATCAACTATTACCTTATGAATATAATTAACATTAATTTACATTTTATTACATTCATATTCTACAGTTATAATCTTAACTCATATTAACTGCAATATTTAATTTCATAAAATTTCGTTAATTTTTAAATTAATTCCGAATATTTAATTTTTTCCTTATTTACAATTATAACCAAATTAATTTTACAATTATTTCAGTTGATTGAAATTACATTAAAGTAGTTGTCAATAACATTCAAACAACCTTATTAAATCATATTATTTTTCTCGTTAATAAATTATAAATTTTAATTTCTCCCAATATTAAATTCTAAAATCATATTAAATTTAATAGTTTTAATCATCAAAAATACGGGTCGTTACAACTGAGAGTAGAATTAGAGACTCTTGTCCCAATTTATTTGATGGTACGTTTTACCTTTGATTGTTTTTTGTGCGCCTTATAGTAATTTCGAGGACGAAATGCTTTAAGGTAGGGAGTCTGTAACACCTCGTATTTTTATAACATTATCTAGGATATTTAATTAGTTAAATTAAATAAGATAATGTGAAGATTAATTGTTTGAGATTTGATTAAACGTAGCTGTGCCATGTTAATGTGCAAATTAAAATGAGATAACATAAAGTAATTAGGAAATGAGAAAGGGGAATATGGGAAATAGGAGAGACTTATACCCTAAACCCTTAGGAAATGAAACTTACATTCATTTCATTTTACCAAACTAAAATCATCTAAGGACGGTCACCATTTTCATTCTCAAGAAAAGATAAAAGCTAGGATTCAAGAGAAGGAAGATAATCGACTAATTCAACATCAAATCTCACATCTTTTAATCTCAAAGCTAAGGTGAATAATTACTACATCCTATTTTCTTATGGTTTTCGGTTTTAAGATTAGATCCAAAATGTTTTTGCAAATATATGCCATGTTTTGATGACTAAAGTCATATATATACTTGTTGGTGAATTATGCATGTCCATATTAGTTTTTGTGATATGTTTGATATGAAAACCTTATTAAATGACATCCAAATGCCTTAAAAATTTAAATATAGGTCATAAATGCTATTTTAGAGATGGGTTTCAATTTTCATAATTTTCTGAATTAGTGTGGATTTTATATTAATTTTCTAGTAAAGAAAATGATTTATTGGGTTATAAATTATTTACGGCTAAATAAATAATTATTTGGATTTGAAATTTTTATATATTGGAAAACATATTAAAATTTATTTTTTGGAATATTTCCAGATTTTTTCTAAGTGATATGATGAATATATAAAATTATTAAAGTACGGGACTTAAATGTTTTATATATTTAATTAAGGAGAAGGGGCATTTTATAAAATAAAATCATTATTTAATTCTGAAATTAGTGGCAGCACTTTTCTGAAAAATATTTGACAACCAATAGGAATTTGAAAAATAAAGGCAGGTTAGTTGAAAAGTTATCTTTTTAAGTTAAAAACAAGAAAATCATGCTTTTAGCATGTTTCAGCCATTTCGGCATCAAACCTTCCAACCAAGACCTTTCGACCAGGTGGAAGGGTATAAAGCATTCGACAATGTCAAGCCAATGCATATGGTATCAAGTTGATTGGTACGTAATGAATTGGACAAGGTCAAAGGGTACTTAGTCGAAATGTTAGTTGCCAAAGAGGATGGAGTATGTTTGTTTTATAAGCCAAAAGAATCGCCTGCTTTGCTTTCGAAAAGAAGCTTTCGACTTGGTTGCTTTTGACTGGGTCAAATATTTAAAATAAAGGTTTAAACCTTCCGACAAAGTCGAAAGGTTACTGCCACTTTCTCAACCTTTCGAAGTCATTGTTTTTAAAATGAAGTTTTAAACCTTCCGACAAAGTCGAAAGGTTTACTGGTTTTTAAAATCAGCCGCTTCTTCATGCTTTCAAAAGGTATTAAAGCTTTCGACCTAGATTATTTACTCTTAGTTTTATAATTAAAGTATAACCGAAGCTTTCGAAGGAGTTGTTTTAAAGGCAGATGCCTATCGTTTTAAATGATATGTTTTAAAGCTTTCGAAGCAGAGCTTTCGACAAAGTCGAAAGGTAGCTTCAAATGAAGTCGAAATGTTTTTAAAAGAAGATTTTACACATGTTTTAAATTGAATCCAAAGAGCTTTTGAAAGGTTTATGTTTTAAGAGTTGAATGCTTTCGAAAGATTTTAATTGCTGAATGATTTCAATGGGGTCGAAAGCCAAGCTTTCGATGGAGTCGAACGGTAGCTTTCGAAGGGGTCGAAAGGTAGCTTTCGACAAGGTCGATAGATTCTATTTTCTGAATGGTTTCCCAATGTTTAAAATGGAAGGTTTTCCAAGGTTTTTCTAAGGCAATGTTTTAAAGTTTTTTAAAGAGGGACGTCTAAAGTTTTATTGCTTTTGAAAGAAAAGTTTTCAATGGTTTTGAAAAGTTTGAAGTATGGTTTCGAAAGGTAAGGTTTTGGCCTCTTGGCCTATATAATTAAGGGTTTTATTTGGTTTCGAAAGAGATGCTTTCAAAGGTTTGGAAAGGGATACTTTTAAATGTTTAAACAGTTTCATCAACTAAAGTTTGAGTAAAAAATATATATGTATAACATGGTAATGTGATTTTGAGTGAAGCATAAAGAACATATATTTTCCTTGAGTAAGTTTGATTTAAAGGTTTTAAATCATTTTGAAAATGTTTTCAAAGAAAATTATGGGAGGTGATCCTTAAGTGAAAATGACTCAAATTTTAGAATACCAGATGGGACTTGTGGCAACCCGGAGTATTATAACAATTTATTTTCGTCCAATGACGATAAAAATTGTTGTTAATTGCTATTTGGAGTTTTAATTCGAGTTGAAATTCTTTTCAAAAATTTGGTTAAGAGTTTATGGGCTTTAAATTTAATCTCGGCCCATGGTGTTTCTTTGTTTTGATGCCGTGATAATCCAAGACCCGACCCCTATTTCACTTTGATTCGCAAACCCTAAACCTAAACCTAAACTAACGAACGAAAATGGAGGCCTCCTTTCGTTCGTTCCTCTTTTCGAAATTTAGGCTTTGCAATCCGCAGTCACCACTTTCAGAGTTTGTCGATCGTTCGTCTTGAGCTCAGCTCGGTTGCTCCTTCTTCGTGGAAAAGGTGAGTGAATTATCACTCACATATCTTTCAATCTTAGGTCGCTCGACTTCGTTAAGATGTTAATGCTATTCTTGCTGTCTTGGTTCGATTTCTGTATACCACGACACTTGTTTTGTTTGAAATCTGCAAACATGATTTTGGGAAATTATAATTTTGATGAGTATTCAATTTGATTTTGTGTTTGATGATTTTCACTTCACTCTCTGGCTTCATGAGTTTGTTGGCTTCGGCTTTGGCTTGAGATTTCGTTTAACTGTACTTCAGTACTCGATTTTAATTCGAGAATGATGTTTTATCTTATTTTAACAAAATTTGAAGAAAAAAATTTGATACTTGATGTTCTCGGTTTTGATTTTGAACTGGTTAATATCCTTGGCTATCACAGTATTGATTCTCAATGACTTCGGCATTGAATTTGACCTACAGTTGTCTTCGACTACGAATGTGATTTTGTGATGTCGATCCTGTTCGACTTTTGCCATACCATTCTCTGCCTTTGGTAGCACTTTCGACCTTGTTAATTTGACTCTACATTTATGTAACATTTGCTGTTCATGTTGTATATCAATTTGATTGCATTATGTGGTCTGTTTTTCATGTTGTCTGCCGTCTCATGTGCAGTTTGTACTTTGGTATACAGGCGCATTTTTGATGTTAGTGTTGAATTGCTTCACTGCTCGTTCATGTATCACCATTTGGTTTGTAGTTACACATGTTTATATGGGCACTGCATATGTATGCTTCACTGTGTTCATTTGTCAACGCTTGCATTGTTCACTTTGGGCTTTGACTTTACCATTACCTGACTTCAGCACTACCTTCATGTAAATGCAACGAAGTCTGGGGTAGATATACTGGCCACTATGTACATAGTTGGTTTTATATCCATGTAAGTTAATTTTATACATATGTGATTATACATTAATTTTACCCTGACCTGTAGTATGCATTACCACTCTGGTTATCCACTTGATTTGGTGGAGCTAGCACATGTTGTCACGCTAATCTGATCTGGCCATCATGTAGTTGCACTGTATAGAGTTCATGTTGTGCCATACACTTGAATTCAGTTGCATTTGTAATTGTTTGGTCTCTGCCTGAACTTCACTTGACACCATACATGTGATATTTGTTGAGTCTGGGAATTCGCGACCGTTGCATCACTTGTAGTTCATGTATATGTTGATTCATCATTGTTGCTAGATCTTTGCATTACCCTGTGCATTTTCACCGTTACTTTGTTCATGTAGTTGTAGTTGAGGTTGTATTGTATCAAGTCTGATGTTCACTAGTGTATTTACTAGTAGCTGTGCATTCATGTACACTGATAGTCCATCCATGTGTTCTTGATCATTAAACTTGATGCACTTGGACCCCTGTAGCTTAACTTCAGTCATTTGAACTTGAGTTGTTAGACTTCAGTCACTTGAACTTGTTCATGTTGTTCATTCTGACATCACCTCTGTTTTACTTGTCCTGTCCACTGTTTCCTTTAGTTGTTGTTGCACACTACTGGTCTTCATTTGCATTTCTCTGGTTCCTTTTTTTGTTGATTGGTTTCACTTGCATCTGCTCATCCCTGTCGTACCTGTTGCCATGGTGGCTGCACCTGTTGTATGTGCAGTCCCACCTGAGCCATGTTGTCTGGTCTTTACTCTTGACAGTTGTATTTGGGTGCAGTTTTACCCTTGCAGTTTCTGGCCACTGTCTTGCATTCACTCCAAATATTGTTGATACTGGGGTTTTACTCCATTGTTCCTTTGCATATTTGAAATGAGATGCATCATGGTTTCTCTGACCAGTCTTGAACACTTTGCATTTTGTTTGTTGTTTGGTGCCTCCTTGAATTTGCGTAGACTGTTTTGACCACTTGATTGTATTCGAATTTGATCTTCGAATTACACCTGAGTTGAATCCGATCTGGATTTGACCTTGTGACATTATTTTATTGATCTTGAGTGAACCTGATTTCGGGGTTTGACCTGGTGATCATTTGTGACTTTCACTGAGCTTTTGTGTATCTCCTGTGATAGTGGCGAGGCAGTACACGCGTGCGTGTACTGCATCCCTATCAGATTTGACAGTTTTAAATTGATGTTTCGAATTGTTGAATTGTTTCGTTGGTTAATTTCAATATTTTGGAGTTGTATTCTGATTTGGATTGTTGATTGTCGTTTAACACTGCTTAGTGTTATTTCTTCCGTTATCCAATTCTCGTATCGAGAGTTGGATATACGAGATTTCTGTGACTGTCATCTATTTTAAATTGATTATTATTGCTTCTATGCGCTAATAACTGAGTTTGAATTAGACTGACCCGTGTATTATTTTCTTTTGAATGTAATACTCGGGTCAGACCCGAGTTATTTCAGGTTGTAGATTTCCTGCTTTGAGTTGTTGTTTGAACTATGAAGACTTTTCACATCTTTTGGAGTTATCGTGTCATAGTATAGGTTGATATGTATTCATGTATATTAGTTGATAATGTACGTGTATATATAACTTCCAGAGTCGACAATTGTAGTTGTATCATATGTATTGTGTCAAATGTATTGTAACTGACATCAGTTATATATATATATATATATATATATATGAGACTTTTGTTATCTGTGTTCCGCGTCTTTTTGTATCTGTGTTAGTATTATATATATTGTCCTAAACCATTATGAACCACCGTAGTTCGTTTTATACTGGAATTGGGTATGTCGATGGGAGTGAATAAATAAGAGATGAAAATTTTAAAATATATACCACTCTTATCGAGGTAACCAATACTAGTGTAAGGCCAACTACGGATGGCCGCTCCTATCCAGCCTTATTCTTCATAATAACAGACAGTATTTCTTTTAATACTCTTTGTTATTGTGAGTATAGAGGTGGGGCGTCACAGTTGGTATCAGAGCTAGGGGTTTAAGGACATAATATAAAACATAACTTAGATGGAACATGTGTTACAACTATTTGTCGATGTTTTCTTTGTGTTTTGAGTCAAAACTAAAGTTTTGAAATTATGATGAAATTTTGAAATATCTTTATTTAAAAATAAAAGTGAAACTGTGTTTTGTTGATTTGATTAAATTGTGTTCTGTTTATCAGAGTGCGTAGCGGAAACAGTGAAACTGTCTTCGCTGAGTACAACTGATAATCTTTTTTTTTTTTGATTTAAAAATCAAAATATGAAATTGAAATAAATTTCGTTTGTTGTTTACACAGCTGTGTTTATTTTGTTTCTTTGAGAATTTCAAATCCGAATTGAGGATTCAAAACGATTGCAGTTATGTGATTCTTGTTGAGATTTTTGCTGATTTTCTTTTATGTTAATCGCATGTTGATTAGATTTTTGTTGTTTTGAATTATCTTCATTGAAGATATATTCGAATGATTTCTTTGTTCATTTTGTAGTACGTGCAAATTTGAGTTGCACGTTACTGCATTAATTTACGTCGAACCGATGCTTGGTTATGAAACGTATTTTGTTGCTGTTACCTTAATAACGGGATTTTTACACTAGTGCTATATTTTGAAGCACGGTGTTTAGTTGAAAACTTTTATGAATAAAAATTCACTGGTGTTACATTGTGGTGTAAATTATTTTGATGAGATTTTGACGTTTAAAAATTACTGTTGCTTTGGCTTCAGTAACCGTCAAATTTTAAAAGTGGATTTTCAAGCGGTTATCCGCAATGATGATTTGTGACCCGTTTTTACGGTATTTTGAGAAGTACAATTTCCTTATCGAAATTGTTACTAATATTGCTGCTTTAATCACGTGATTGGAAATCGTTTTAAACTGAAAATTGTTTTACAAAATTTTACAGTTTGCACTTTCAAAAGAAGAGGAAGGTGAGTGATAATCACTTATGAGATTTATGGCATTAAGACCCAAGTAAGGGCAGCCAATTATTTTATATGAAAATCATATTATGATTTCTGTTAATCTTTATTTCTCTGAATAAATATATGATGATCATGAATGGCATTTTGGTTGAATTTTTTGTTGCTGTTTTGATTTGTTTTTTGGCTAATTTTGTTTTGAAAATTGTTTAATCAATCATATAACCTGATTACAGAAATGAGTTTATGACTCAGTTTTTATAAGAAAATAATTTGATTAATTTACTGAGAAATATGGTATTGAATAATAATAATGGATTAGGCAGTATGAACAAAGAGGTTTATGCTCATGTCTAGTTCATTTAAAAAAATTGATATGAACACAGCAATATTGAAAAAAAAGTGCGATCAAGCAGAAATGACTTTGAAATGAGTTGTGAAATTTGGCATGAATGTTGGTATGTTTAGATATGATTTTTTTAAGGAAATTAAATTCCCTACTTATGAAATGAAGAAAGGATTACAAGAGTATTTCTGGAGTTAAAAAGGAAAATTCCTTAAATGAATAAATATGTATGGTCTCTAAATTACCACGTAATTTAGGAGAGGTGCCTTGATCTACTCATCATCAGGTGGATGATGGGTATGTGCATGACTTGTTCAAGTCCTGAAGGCCTCTGTGCAAAGGTTAACAGAATTGAGTCCTTTGCAATGCACACTTTGTGTTCAAAGGCAAGAGTTTGGACCATATAAAAATGTAAGATGGAACTGGAAAATAAGCTAGGCAGTGTGAACAAAGGAGGTTCATGCTTATGTCTGATTGTTTTAAATTGGAAATGAACAATGCAATAAATTATTTATGTGCTGATTGGATAACATCTAAAGCTAAAATGTATTGGGTTTTTCTCTAAAACCTTACCCTATGTTCACAATAGAATTGAGTATAAGAATTTTTATAGAGTTCTACTGGATTTGTTTAAGAGATCATGACATTCTTGAATATAGGAGATATGCAAGTGATAAAACAAATTTTGAATGAGACAACTGGAAAAATGAAATAAAGCATTATTTTCATGAATGAAAGTATGGATAGTTGAAATTTTCTGAAATAAGAAATGAGACTGGTCACTAGATTATAAAACTAATCTAGGAGAGAAGCCTTGATCTATTCATCATAAGGAGTATGATGGGTATGTGCATGACTTGTTTAAGTCCGATAGGCCTTTGTGCAGGGGTTAACAGAATTGAGTCCCTTGCAATGCACACATGGTGTTCAATGGCAAAGAGATATGACCAAATTAAATTGATAAATCGAGATTTAGAGCTGAACTATGGAATTAAAATGAGTTAATTCCATAAGAGTACGTGTACATGTATACTGTATTGAATATTTGTTGATTTGAGATTCGATTATCGTTTTTGATAATTGAATATTTGTTGTTTTGAGATTCGATTATCGTTTTTGATAATTGAATATTTGTTGATTTGAGATTCGATTATCGTTTTTGATAATTGAATATTTGTTGATTTGAGATTCGATTATTGTTTTTGATAATTGAATATTTGTTGATTTGAGATTCGATTATCGTTTTTGATAATTGAATATTTGTTGATTTGAGATTCGATTATCGTTTTTGATAATTGAATATTTGTTGATTTGAGGTTCGATTATCGTTTTATGATAATTGAATATTTGTTGATTTGAGATTCGATTATCGTTTTTGATAATTGAATATTTGTTGATTTGAGATTCGATTATCGTTTTTGATAATTGAATATTTGTTGATTTAAGATTCGATTATCGTTTATGATAATTGAATATTTGTTGATTTGAGATTCGATTATCGTTTTTGATAATTGAATATTTGTTGATTTGAGATTCGATTATCGTTTTTGATAATTGAATATTTGTTGATTTGAGATTCGATTATCGTTTCTGATAATTGAATAATTGTTGATTTGGGAATTCTGATTATCGTTTTGATAATTAGGCAATTGCTAATTTTGCTGATTGTAAGATTTTCTAGTCTCTAATTGATTCTAGATTATGTTGATTATATTAAACTACTGTTTTCTATCTATCTCTGTTGATAGTTATAGTTTGCTGATTATGAAGTTCGTGTTTTCTATTTATCTGTTGGATAACTAGATATTTGCAGTTTTGCGATTTGCGAATTTTGTTTTCAAATTATCCTTGTTGATAATTAGATATTGTTGTTTTGTGATTTCTGTATTCTAATTATCTAATTGATAATTGAATATTGCTGATAATTGCACTTATTCGGTTTTGTTGTTTTCTGATTATCTATTAGATGATTAGATTTTGTGAGAATTTGTGAACTTCTTTTATGGAATTAAAAGTTTTCTTCGGTGTTGGTGTTCTCGATCTTTATTTTTCTAGCTTAACCAGTTTATGTTAGAAAAATAATTGTTATTGACAACCTTAATTATGAAAAATTGCGGGGACGCAATTTCTATAAGGAGGGGAGTCTGTGACAACCCGGAGTTTTATAACGATTTATTTTCGTCCAATGACGATAAAAATTATTGTTAATTGCTAATTTGAGTTTTAATTTGAGTTGAAATTCTTTTCAAAAAATTGGTTAAGAATTTATTGGCTTTAAATTTAATCTCGGCCCATGGCGTTTCTTTGTTTTGATGCCGTGATAATCCAAGACCCGACCCCTATTTCACTTTGATTTGCAAACCCTAAACTAACGAACGAAAATGGCGGCCTCCTTTCGTTCGTTCCTCTTTTCGAAATTTAGGCTTTGCAATCCGCAGTCGCCGCTTTCAGAGTTTGTCGATCGTTCGTCTTGAGCTCAGCTCGGTTGCTCCTTCTTCGTGGAAAAGGTGAGTGAATTATCACTCACATCTCTTTCAATCTTAGGTCGCTCAACTTCGTTAAGAAGTTAATGCTTTTCTTGCTGTCTTGGTTCGATTTCTGTATACCACGACACTTATTTTGTTTGAAATCTGCAAACATGATTTTGGGAAATTATAATTTTGATGAGTATTCAATTTGATTTTGTGTTTGATGATTTTCACTTCACTCTCTTGCTTCATGAGTTTGCTGGCTTCGGCTTTGGCTTGAGATTTCGTTTAACTGTACTTCGGTACTCGATTTTAATTCGAGAATGATGTTTTCTCTTATTTTAACAAAATTTGAAGAAAAAAAATTTGATACTTGATGTTCTCGGTTTTGATTTTGAGCTGGTTAATATCCTTGGCTATCACAGTATTGATTCTCAGTGACTTCGGGATTGAATTTGACCTACAGTTGTCTTCGACTACAAACGTGATTTTGTGATGTCGATCCTGTTCGACTTTTTCCATACCATTCTCTGCCTTTGGTAGCACTTTCGACCTTGTTAATTTGACTCTACATTTATGTAACATTTGCTGTTCATGTTGTATATCAATTTGATTGCATTATGTGGTCTGTTTTTCATGTTGTCTGCCGTCTCATGTGCAGTTTGTACTTGGGTATACAGGCGCATTTTTGATGTTAGTGTTGAATTGCTTCACTGCTCATTCGTGTATCACCATTTGGTTTGTAGTTACACATGTTTATATGGGCACTGCATATGTATGTTTCACTGTGTTCATTTGTCAGCGCATGCATTGTTCACTTTGGGCTTTGACTTTACCATTACCTGACTTCAACACTACCTTCATGTAAATGCAACGAAGTCTGGGGTAGATATACTGGCCACTATGTACATAGTTGGTTTTATATCCATGTAAGTTAATTTTATACATATGTGATTATACATTAATTTTACCCTGACCTGTAGTATGCATTGCCACTCTGGTTATCCACTTGATTTGGTGGAGCTAGCACATGTTGTCACGCTAATCTGATCTGGCCATCATGTAGTTGCACTGTATAGAGTTCATGTTGTGCCATACACTTGAATTCAGTTGCATTTGTAATTGTTTGGTCTCTGCCTGAACTTCACTTGACACCATACATGTGATATTTGTTGAGTCTGGGCATTCGCGACCGTTGCATCACTTGTAGTTCATGTATATGTTGATTCATCATTGTTGCCAGATCTTTGCATTACCCTGTGCATTTTCACCGTTACTTGGTTCATGTAGTTGTAGTTGAGGTTGTATTGTATCAAGTCTGATGTTCACTAGTGTATTTACTAGTAGCTGTGCATTCATGTACACTGATAGTCCATCCATGAGTTCTTGATCATTAAACTTGATGCACTTGGACCCCTGTAGCTTAACTTCAGTCATTTGAACTTGAGTTGTTAGACTTCAGTCACTTGAACTTGTTCATGTTGTTCATTCTGACATCACCTCTATTTTACTTGTCCTGTTCACTGTTTCCTTTAGTTGTTGTTGCACACTACTGGTCTTCATTTGCATTTCTCTGGTTCCTTTTTTTGTTGATTGGTTTCACTTGCATCTGCTCATCCCTGTCGTACCTGTTGCCATGGTGGCTGCACCTGTTGTATGTGCAGTCCCACCTGAGCCATGTTGTCTGGTCTTTACTCTTGACAGTTGTATTTGGTTGTAGTTTTACCCTTGCAGTTTCTGGCCACTGTCTTGCATTCACTCCAAATATTGTTGATATTGGGTTTTTACTCCATTGTTCCTTTGCATATTTGAAATGAGATGCATCATGGTTTCTCTGACCAGTCTTGAACACTTTGCATTTTGTTTGTTGTTTGGTGCCTCCTTGAATTTGCGTAGACTGTTTTGACCACTTGATTGTATTCGAATTTGATCTTCGAATTACACCTGAGTTGAATCCGATCTGGATTTGACCTTGTGACATTATTTTATTGAACTTGAGTGAACCTGATTTCGGGGTTTGACCTGGTGATCATTTGTGACTTTAACTAAGCTTTTGTGTATCTCCTGTGATAGTGGCGAGGCAGTACACGCGTGCGTGTACTGCAGCCCTATCAGATTTGACAGTTTTAAATTGATGTTTCGAATTGTTGAATTGTTTCGTTGGTTAATTTCAATATTTTGGAGTTGTATTCTTATTTGGATTGTTGATTGTCGTTTAACACTGCTTAGTGTTATTTCTGCCGTTATCCAATTCTCGTATCGAGAGTTGGATATACGAGATTTCTGTGACTGTCATCTATTTGAGATTGATTATTATTGCTTCTATGCGCTAATAACTGAGTTTGAATTAGACTGACCCGTGTATTATTTTCTTTTGAATGTAATACTCGGGTCAGACCCGAGTTATTTCAAGTTGTAGATTTCCTGCTTTGAGTTGCTGTTTGAACTATGAAGACTTTTCACATCTTTTGGAGTAATCGTGTCATAGTATAGGTTGATATGTATTCATGTATACTAGTTGATAATGTACGTGTATATATAACTTCCAGAGTCGACAATTGTAGTTGTATCATATGTATTGTGTCAAATGTATTGTAACTGACATCAGTTATATATATATATATTTATGAGACTTTTGTTATCTGTGTTCCACATCTTTTTGTATCTGTGTTAGTATTATATATATTGTCCTAAACCATTATGAACCATCGTATTTCGTTTTATACTGGAATTGGGTATGTCGATGGGAGTGAATAAATAAGAGATGAAAATTTTAAAATATATACCACTCTTATCGAGGTAACCAATACTAGTGTAAGGCCAACTACGGATGGCCGCTCCTATCCAGCCTTATTCTTCATAATAACAGACAGTATTTCTTTTAATACTCTTTGTTATTGTGACTATAGAGGTGGGGCGTCACAGGACTGGTATAGGGTCGCGCCCTATACATTGGCTAATAGCTCCAGCTAATTGTTATTCAAAATTCCATTGTGTAGGGCTTGGTCACAGGTAGACTAAAATTATGATTACGAACCAAAGGGAATATATGTTTGTATGCAAATAAGTTATGGGTGAGCCTGAAAAACCATTAGGATCAGGAAGACCCGGGAGATGATTAAGCTAGGGACAGACCATCCAGAAGCGAAGTATTTAACAGGTAGTTAAGGGCAGACCGTCCAGAAGCGAAGTATTTAACATGTAGTTAAGGGAAGACCATCTAGAAGCGAAGTATTTAGTAGATAGTTAAGGATAGATTGTCCAGAGGAGGATTATCTAACAGGCGTTAGATTAAATTTTTTTATATTGTCTGGTAGGCCCGAGTTAGCCAAAGGTTAAAAGTTAGCCAAACAAAACTTATGTATTTGAACAAACAGTTCATTATTACCTGATATTTATGTACTTTTACATAATGATGCTTTGAAGTGTTTAATCAGTTTTGATTGCAGGAAAAAGGTGTTGCAAAGATATGTTTTAAAAGGATGTTGGTGAAGGGAAACCAGTTCCACTAAGCGGTGTGGTTTCACTTAACATATTAAACCAGGATGTATAGTATTATTCACACCAGGCTTTATGTCTGACTCGAAGTTTATGTTTTCCCCTTAAACTCTCGGGTGCTCAAAATTAATTTCAATGGGCTGAGGGGTTATGGCCTTTTCAGGTTTAGTAGGATGACGAATAAGGCTACCGGAGGCATTCAGGAGGCAAACAGATAACTGTTTAGGAATTGCAGTTCTTGTTTTATGTTTTATTGAATTTCCGATGTGTTTGTATTAAGTCTATTATGACTATTTGTCTCTGATCATCCAAGAGGGTATCTTCATATACTGCTCTTGGCGTATTTTGTAATAAGTATATTTGATCTGTGCCTGGGAACGTATTTGGGATTATGTGAAATGAATGTGAAACATTTTTTTGAATGTAATGAAGAGAATTTGTTTTGAAATCTGTGCTTTGTTTCATATTCAAGTGCTTCTGATATTGTAAATGCCATTAACATAGCCGTATTTAGTCGCCGGAAGCTAATACTATAGATGACTGTAGCATCTAGCGCTTAGTTTTGGGCCTCTAGATAGGGGATGTTACATTATTAATCACCTTCTTATTCCTTTAATCCTTTATTCCACCTCTCTACTTTACCGTGCGTGTGTGCACCTGTACATGGGTACAACCAACAAGCCGCTCCTTCCCTCCGATTTCTTCATCTGTGCTCGACGAAATCACGAATCATCAATTGCATTCAAATCCTCTCCGCATGAGCTCCGCATCCCCCTATCATGACAAGCTTGGCTCCCCAAATCAATTTCCGACCGATGCTCCTCACAACCACTGTGCATTGTCACAAATCGCCTCGACCAACTTGAGAGCCTTCGACCATCGTCAATCCCCTCCACTCGCCATGACGAGTTTAACCAGCCCGATTTCACCTTCGGCTTTCTCCTCCTCCACGCGGCTGTAGCTCCACCACATGCTAAAAGAAATGTCCCACCACCTCAAACCACCTCCATTTACTCCCTTTTCCAAACAAGCACAACGCAACCATCGCCACGGCCTAATGCTACATAAATCGCCACCTGTGTCACACCCTAGTTTGGCCACCATAAGTTGACCATCCCCAAACATCTCCACACCCACCATTGCACTAACCAAAATGAATATTTCCCTTACATGATCCCAATGGATCCAAAATCATTGAATTTCGAGGCCTCAAGCTCATGAAACAATTGGAATAAAAGGAAAAAGAATATCGGCTGATTTTGATTAATAGGAGAAAGAAGAGGAAAGTGTGTAAAGGAAGGTAGGTTAAAAGGGTTATTTATAGTAGAATAAATATTGTACTTAATTATCTTAATTAAATCATTAAACTTTCTGAGCTTGCATGATCATATGGGATGTTTGATTACCATGAAATTTCTTGGCATACAACCACTCATTTCTAGATCCAATGGTACTAGTTTTGTGAAAATCCAAGATAATGCAACATAATGGTCATATCACACGTTGATTGAAAAGAATTATTATTAAAACAAGTTTAATCACTTTAATTATAAATTAAAAGTTTACCATTATTATTTAGTATTTAAGAGGATTTTAAAAGGCTTATTAAATCAATTTATTATATTAAATCCAAGGTTTGAATATTAAGAATATTCTGATATTTGAATATAAAGCGTTCAAAATTCCAAGTCATTACTAACGTATGTGTATATTAATATGTATATATAAACAAACTATAATTATTTATAGTTAATTATCTATCTTAAATAGTTTAAGATGAATAACATGAAATTTCCAAAATTTTATACAAATTAAAAATAAATATGATTTAATTTATAAAACTAGAATTAATTAAATATGATTTAAATAATATGAATTAATCAAATAAGATTTAATTAATAAAATACATACATAAATCCATATATGTTATTAGTATATTAACATATAAAAGCTATAAATAAATTAAAATTTATATATCTATATATGTATAAACCTACGTGGAACCGAAATAAACCCTAAATTGATTTTTAGAATAAGTAAATACATAAAGTATTTAACCATTATTTCAGATTTGTCCAACACTTGAATCACAAGGGTATATCATAAGAAGTACATTATTCCTTAAATTAATACCACTCGGAAAAAAAAAATTTATGAATCTCTAATATAAGAAGTTGTCTTCTTCCTAAAAGATTTTTTTAAATAATCAAAATATTATAAAACCGTTTTCTTTTTTTTTGAAAAATGGCTTCCTCTAGGAAACCCAAGCAGCCACTCTCTTGTTTTTGACTTTTCATTAATTATTTTGTCAAAACTAGGATACGGGGATGAGTGGAAGCAAAATGAGTATTGGGAGGAGTTTGTTTGAAAGAAAGGGAAAAAGGTTTCGAAAGAGAGTAGATATGGTACTAATAATCAAGGACGAGTAGGTTTTCCTTCTAGAAATGAAAATAGAGTAAAGAGGGTTTCTTGAAATGCTAACTCTATAGGTGTTTAGGGTGGTAGTAGGGCTATAGGTAGAAATCTAGGCCATATGTTAAAGTGGTCACGTAGGACATAAATTTAGAGTGACCAAGGATGCAAAAAAGGGTGCATATTATGATGTAGTGAAAGGACAATTTTCGAAAGCCAATGGCCTTGATAGCATCAAAATACCTTTTTCAAATCATTAATTGAAAAGGGTAATTGGAGAGCAACCTTATTTAATGAAGCTATGATGGAAGCCGAAGATAGTTGGGTAAATAATATTATCATGTACGTTGTTGGGTCAAGACTGCATTACAAATGTTCGGAAGCACATTCGAAGAATTTTTACTGAAGTCAGGAGAGAAAGATTTTTTATTTCTAGTTTTAAATATGTGAAGGATTGCTTTAAGTTTTTGGATGAAGGGCTGCAGTTCTTAAAAAAATTCCTGATAGTGATGAAATTACTTAGGCAAGACTTGAAATCGAATAAGGACATGCTTAGTTCTATGCCGGTTTGGGTTAGTGTAACACCCCATATTTTTATGACATTATTTAGGATATTTAATTAGCTAAACTAAATAAAATGATGTGAAGATTTATAGGTTGAGATTTGATTTAACTAAGGGTAGCCGTGCCATGTTAAATGTAAATCAAATGAAACAACATGAACTAATGTGTTAGAAAATGAGTAAGGGCAATATGGGAAAAGTAGGGACTTATACCCTAAACCCTTAGGAAATGAAACTCACGTTCATTTCATTTTATCAAACTAAAATATACCAAGGTCGGTCACCATTTTTATTGTCAAGGGAAGATAAAGCTAGGATTCGAGAGAAAGAAGATTAATCAACATATTAAACATAAAATCTTATATCTTTAATCTCAAAGCTAAGGTGAATAATTACTACATCCAATTTTCTTATGGTTTTCGGTTTTAAGATTAGATCTGAAATGATTTTGCAATATGCCATGTTTTGGATGATTAAAGATGTATATATGCTTGTTAATGAATTATACATGTTCATATTAGTTTTTGTGATATGTTTGATATGAAGACCCTATTAGATGACATCTAAATGCCTTGAAAATGTGAATATAGGTCAGAAATGATATTTTCGAGATGGGTTTCGATTTTCATAATTTTTTGAATTAGTGTGGATTTCATATTAATTTTCAAGTGAATAAAATTATTTATTGGGTTATAATTATTTACGGCTAAAATAATTATTATTTGGGTTTGAAATTTTTAATGTTGGAAAACATATTAAAATAGACATTCTGGAATTTTTCCAGATTTTCCTAAGTGTTTTGATGAATATATAAAATTATTTATGGTATGGGACTAAAATGTTTCATATATTTAATTAAGGAGAAAAGGCATTTTGTAAAATAAAATCATTATTTATTCTAAAATTATTGGCAGCACTTTTATGAAAAGTATTTAGTAACCAATAAGAATTTGACAAACAAAGGCAAGTTAGTTGAAAAGTTTCCTCTTTTAAGTTAAAAACAAGAAAAACATAATTTTAGCATGTTTCAGCCATTCTCGGCATCAAAGCTTCCGACCCATACCTTTCGACAAGGTCGAAAGGTATTATAGCTTTCGACAAGGTCGAAACAAATGCATATGGTATCAAGTTATTTGGCACGTAATGAAAATTGGTTAAGGTCGAAGGGTACTTGGTCGAAAGCTTTGTTGTCGAAGAGGTTGGAGTATGTTTGTTTTATAAGCCAAAAGGACGCCTGCTTTGCTTTCGAGAAGAAACTTTCGACTTTGTTGCTTTTGACCAGGTCAAATATTTAAAATAAAGGTTTAATCCTGTAATGACCTGCATTTTCGACCGTTCAAGTCGACAAAACATACACACATGCGGACTCAAGCAATCCAAAATACAGATAGTTATTGGGGTTAAATAAGAAAGAAAAGAAAGAATAGAAACAAACTCAGAATCTCGCAGCGGAAGGAATAAGATATAATAATAAAATAACAGTTCATGAAGCTGTTAAATAAATAAATTTGACTATTATTATACTTCATAAATCAGAGTTACACACATATCGGAGATAATACAACAATGCAGCGGAAAAATAATACAGTAGTAGAATACAAATGATGTAATACCAAACTCCGTCTTCGTCCTCCAGAATAGATCTTCAACCTTATCTGAAATGCTCAGGCTAACCCGAGCATAATGAAAAGACAAAACACTCGAGTCAGGATTAAAACATCTCATGTAAGTTAAATCGTAAAAGTAGATATGAGTGTGACGGCGTCGGAGATGTTTACGGGTTTTAGACACCTCCTATCCAGTGTTTAACGTGTGTGCATTAACTTAAGAGATGTTCGGGATTTCCATCTCCTAAGGATCCGTTAAACTATCTACTATATAATAGAATACGCTATATACAATAATGTCTATCATAAAGTAAAATATCAAACTAGCGTTAAGCCATGGCCCATTCCACCCTTAACACATTTTTATTCCCAAGAGCATATACAAGACCGTAGTTTCCCCAAAACCGGAAGTCACCAGAGGGGAATCCATATACTAAAGGTACAAACCAAAATCGTAGTGGTCGCGAATAGGATAATCAGTATGACAGGGTACATGAGACAATACCAACTAGAATACTAGTAGTTGCGTGATCCGGACTGATGTTGGGCATAGCAGCTACTACCCCAACACCGCGAAACAACACTCCCAAAATCGAGGGGTGCACCCAAATCGAATCACAATAGTAATAGATATGGTAACGAAGAAGTGTGTCCGCTAGAGGTGGCGAACCTCAATGGCCCGGCGCGGCTCCTGTTTTAGTCATGTCAGGGGTCATCCAATATCGTTCTCTTTCTTCAGTCAACGCGTTCATCAAACCATCCACTTCATTCTGGATCAACACTCCGCGTATAATAGTTATTAAAGTGGTTTTCGGTATCGACAGAGAGTATGTCCATATCCGATCCCGGTCTCTTTAATAACTACGTATTATTACACCGATGGCTCTTTTACATTTCAAATCGATTCATAATTGATATCAAAATATCATATTCGCTTCAAAATCAAATCCATTTCGAATATCATCATATCTATTCAAGATGTAAGATTCCGTTTCAAAATCATTTTTCGCCTCAATATCTCATTTCGATTTCAAAATCATTTTCCGCCTCAATATCTCATTTCGATTTCAAAACCATTTTTCGCCTCAATATCTCATTTCGATTTCAAAATCATTTTTCGCCTCAATATCTCATTTCGATTTCAAAATCATTTTTCTCCTCAATTTCCACAAAATGATTCACATAAACTCGAATTCCAAAATTTAAAATTTAATCCAATTTCAAATCATCAATTTCAACTCGATTCAGCTTCTCAATAAACCATTTCAAATTATTAATTTCAAATACATATTTGAACCACAAAATAAACAATTTCACTTTCAAAATATTTCGAAACTTTAAATATTTCACATTTCAAAACAGCTCATATATTTATATAAGAATATAAGATTCGCTTTAAAACCATTTCGTATTCAAATTAGAATATACTTCAAATTAAACATCCGTATTAAGTAGTTTACATAATTTCTGGAACAATTCCAATTCAATAAACTTAGATTAACATTCGGATTTCAAGAATTCATTTAAGTATTACATTCCAAATCAATTTCAGTTCAAATCCTATTCAAATCAATTTTATCTTCAAATTTAATTCAATAGTTTCAATTTAGTCCAATTCACAAATTTCTTTGAATTTCAATTAAATTCCAAATTAATTAAATCTCAATTTCAAATCAATTTTCAATTCCAAACTCAAACTTGAAATATCATTTCATATAAATTTTCTTAGAAATATTCAGAGTTCGATTAAAAGTCCAATCTTTTAAAACAAATTAACTTTCGAAAATTTACGCCGTATTTAAATTTTTTCTTAAAAATCTAAACTTTGAATAATTAAACAATTTCATTTACCAAGTTTAAATTCCAACATCTCGAGCTTCAATTCAAAATAATTCAATTTCCATAAATTGGATTTTATTCTTAAAATCAATTCATTTAAATAATTTCAAAACAACTTTTAAAATCATTTAATTTAACCAACCCGGTGTCCGTATATAATTTTCTAACCTATGACCAAGTGGATAATTATTTCAATTTTAATTTCAAGGATGGATATATATCATTTCCATCCAAATAGATGTCATAGGCATATCATTTCAACCTATTCCTTAATTTATTCGAAATGATTCAGTTTACAATTTTATATGCAATAAACAATATACATGATGACAGCATGATATATCAAAATAAATAAACAACCAATACCGACCAATAGCATCCATCACAACCAATCAACCATAAAGCCAATAACATTCACAACAATTTTATAAGTATAAATATCGAGTAATATACTGCCAATCTAAATTTATTTTAACGGTCAATTTAAATTCTATCAATTAATTCATATATCAATACAGATGATAATTAAACCTACCAAACAACAGCCAATAAATTTCATATCACTTCAGAATATAAATTTAACTAACAAAAGTTATTTTAGTCAATTGTGAGCGTATAAACACTCACCTTTTGAATTTAAATTCAATTTAAACTCAAAAATTTGACAGTCTCAGAATTCGTCCAAACCTACGTCATCAGGTCCGGAATTCCAATACGATCCTAACAAAAGAAACTGCGCATCAATCGGATATCGTATGCACAAGTTATTGCGATAAATGCGATTGAAAAAATAAAAAAATATATAAAAGGAAGAGAACACAATTACCCCCTAATTGTTGCCACATCACCATATACATCTTCTCCCAGAATGCCTTCTTACGCACGCTATATGCAGAAAAACATGAACCCTAGCACCATCGTTTCTAACACCGCCGCATCGTCTCACGCGACACGATCAACGCCACGCCGCACCCACCGGAACACCGCCGCAACGACTCTCCTTGCCACGCGTCCCTCAACCAGTGCGTCTACACCCCAAACAGCACAGCCGCCATCATACTTTTATAACCCTAGGTCGAAATTTGCCTCCAATCCAACCATCGATTCGCGAAATAAACTGCATGGATGAAGCTCCCTCGGTCCTCTCTTCAAAACCCAGAAACGGTTTGACGATCCGATAAAGTTCATCGACGCGCGATGAACAGTCGAGAATAAACGAGCCAATTCCAGCTACACAGAAACTCAGATCCAAAAACGAACTGCAGATCTGAGATGCGAACATCAAGAGCTTCGATATGTGATTTTTCTGAATTTTTTTGAGGAGATTGAATTTTTGACTTTGGATTGAAATTTGATTTGGGTTTGGATCCGCCATTGAGGAGGAGAGATAGTTGAAATATACGTATAGACAAATGAGAAATAGGAGTAGGCTAGGGTTTATAACCGGTTATTTAGAGATAGGGTTGAAATAAAATAGATGGATCTGGTTGAATATACGCGCTAACGACAAAGTGGCCCAAAAGCCCGTTCTGACTCCGGAACGAAATTGGGTCAACCCATGTATCAAAATAGATGTTTAAAAATATTTTAAATGCAATGGAAAAGGTTCCAAGTTCAAATTGCATCGTATGAAGAAGTTATGCTAAAATTAATATTTTTCAAATTGATTTCAATTGATTTCAATTGCATTTATTTTAAGGCGTTTCGAGTCTGTACGATCAAACGACAAGTCTGATCGCTACGAAACTTGAAATCTTACAATAATTCAACGTTACGGATCCGATGAAACTAGTTTCATCGAAATCCAAGACAGTTGTAAAAACGGTATTTCTACTGTTTAATTTCAATATAAAATTCCCAATTTTGAACTATTAACTTTTAAATCAAATTTCAATTGTTCACAAATTTCATTTTTAATTTCACAATAATTAACAATCTTTTACAATGCAGTTTTCTATTATAAATCCAGTATAAAAGATTACATTAGGTTCAGCGTTCAATTATATTGTAATTCAAATTCAAGTTATTTAATTCCAATTGAATTCTTTTATTTCAATTTACGCTTTCATTATTGAATCAACCATTTACTCATATATTATTATCAATAGTTTATAATTCATTTACTTTCATTTTCTTCAGCTATCATCTTATTTAAATTCACAGTAATATTAAATTACATTCATTTACGTTGATTTCAATATTATAACTTCAATATTAAATGTAACATTTTATTTATTTCGTTGTTTACAACCAAATTCAATTCGTTTCAATTACTTGTTACACTCAAATTTAAATCTTTACTTACGTTCAATTACAAGTTAACATCTTTATCAAATTACAGTTCAGTTATTATCTGATTTCAATCAACTGTAATATTAGGTTACATTTATTTATATTAGTTTCAATAATAAACTTCCACTATTAAATCTACCAATTTATTTATTCTTTGTTTACAACCATAACCAATTTGGTTTACAATCAAATTCAATTCATTATTTACATTCAATACAAGTTAACATCCATATTTAATTTACAAATAAGTTATTTCAGAATTCAGTTTTGTATTTTAACTTGTAATTAACATTTAACAACACAAAATTTTATTTCCTTTGGATTTTTATCCAAAATTTTTATTTTAATTCGTATTTTTAAAGTGTTAAAAATACGGGTCGTTACATTCTCCCCCACTTAAAACTTTTCGTCCTCGAAAAGGAACGGAGAAGGGGAAACCATCATTTAGATATAATTCATTCAAATATTCGACTTATTTGCAAAATTTAGTTATAGGATTTTTTTTAAAAAAAAATCTCAAAATTTTCTAACTCCCGGATTTTTGAAAAATTTCGGTAGCACCTCCTTTGCGCGGCTAGGACCGAAAAATTTCACAGTGGTAATAATTGCATGATATACATCTCATTACAAAAATGAGGCATCCCAAAACATGGGGAACACAATAATATACCACAACATAAACCGTAATCCGAGAACGTACCTTTTTTTAAGTGTTTATTAGCATTTTAACTTACATTTTTCATTTAGCGCAGAAGCGAGCTCCACAACGAAGCGCAACCCCTTTGCTACCTACTAAAATGCTCAATAACCAAGTTAGAACCATGCATATAAAGATAGATCGATATACTTAGCATAAACAACATACATATAACATGTTTAGCTTCAAAACTGAAATTCCAATTCCAGGACAGCAAACGAATCTCAGTTTTTGGTCATCTAAACGATAAAATTTGGCAATGGAATCGAAACAAAAGTTATTTCACTCGTTTCAGGCTTTCTGGAATGACCGAAATCTTCAAATTCGGACCATCTGTTCAAAAGTTACGGTCATTTTACTAAATGGATACGCCTCAGCCTGGGTAATGCATTGCGCAGGTCAGCGACGTTCACTCCCCTTTTCGACCATCTAAATGACAGCAAAATACAAAACACTTAAAGCAAAAGTTTTAACTTAAGTTCTTAGATTTCGAGAAATAGCAAGATCCTCAAAATCTGATAAACCAGTAAAAAGTTATGGTGAAAATACTAAGGGTATATGCTACTGATTTTGCTTCCCTTTTTCACAGGCCAGCAAGAAGATTCAAATTTTTAACTAAGTAAATGAAGGAATTTCTCAAGACACTCTAAACAAAAGTCATGCTACAGTTTCTAAGCTTTCCGACAAGTCTAAGATCGTCAAATTTCGTCCATCCATTTAAAAGTTATGGTTGTTTTTGTTTCAGTATATATTGGACTATTTTGGATTTTTCCAAAAATTTGCTTTTATTATTTCAAAGTACAAACCATCTAACTTCAAATTTTATAAAGAAACAATCATAAACACAAAGTTGTTTATTTTCTTATTTATCCATGAAATAAGTTTACATTCGATTTGTTTCCGATTTATTCAAGTTTGTTTCATTCATAATTTAAATTCAAGTCAATTTGCTTCAATTTAATTTGAATTCAATTATATTTAATTTCACTTTGCTTCAAATTTGAATTTAATTATTAAAATTTTTTTTTCGTTTATTCAATTCCATTTACACTAATGAATTATATTTAATCAATTACCATCCGTCTAACAACTAATGCATATCAAACATTAACATCCATCTAAAATCTACACTAAATCAATTATACATTTCCAAGTCAAAATTTTAATTTCATACACTTCCAAGTTTATTGACATTTAGTTTTATTCAAATTTAATTAGTTTCTATTTACAAATTTTATATTTAATTAATTTTAAATTTAATTCATTTTACAACTTAAATTTCCTTTATATTTACAACTATCAATAGATCTTCACATTTTATTATTCGCAATCACACTTGTATATTATTCATTTACTTATCCTTATTAGCATTTTAAACTTTTTAAGTATTTGGTAAGTTATAGCTATGCAAATAGAATGTAGTTAAACAATATACAACTTCTTTTCATTCAATTTGACTGTTATACCTATTAAATAAATTTCCAATTTATTATTTTCCAAATTAAGGGTTACCACTACAATTTTTTTTTAAAACAATTAACACTTAAATTCAATTTCACCTTTTCCAATTCATAAGTTTCTAACAATTCAAGATTTACTTTAGTTTAATAATTAGAATCATTCCTTATTAGAGAACTTAAGAATTTCAACTCCGGATTCGATTTAAACCATTTTTTTTAAATATATACACTAATATTTTTATATCTCAAATCATACTTTTTAGAAGAATTTTAATCAACATTGAAATATATATATGTATACTTATTTTCATTTCATACTTTAGAAAATTACAATTTTTAATCAAAACAGGGTTTAGAAAAACTACTAAGTGATCTCCCCCACTTGGACTCTTGAAAATAAACGTCGATGATGCGTGCACTCATCACTGAAATCATTCTCTAGTGTCAAGTGGGGAGTATAACACTTACTTCATTTGAAAATCCTTTGAAACAATTTCTAGTCGAATATACTATCATATAATACTTATATTATACATTTCAAATTTTTGTTAATAAATTTTCAAAACACTGGAATTTAAATTCTCCATCTTAATTTAAATTCATTTTTATTTTATTTTATTTACCATTTATATTCATTGTCAATCATATTTACAAGTTTCATTTCTTAAAATCATCCAATAGTCAATAGTTAGAAATATTGACTAATCAACAATAAATGATGATATTCTACTATTATCATCTCCTAACAACCAATACAATCAAAATTTATAAATTTTCAAGATAATTCTTTTATATATAAAATATAATCCAAAACAATATTATGTCAATCTGTCCTATTCGAGTGTTTAGAAATTCCTATCGATGCCTTGGCGTCCCAAGTACCAACCAGAATTCATAAATATTCAACGGAACAAATTAACACAATATAAAATCATTTTTATATCAAAATTACAAATACGCTCTCTCATATACACTCAAACTCATTCATAAGGTTTAACCCTATTTCAATGAGTTATTCCCCACTAGAGCCAAGGTAATCTAAACCAAAGCTCTGATACCAACTGTAACGACCTGCATTTTCGACCGTTCAAGTCGACAAAACATACACACATGCCGACTCAAGCAATCCAAAATACAGATAGTTATTGGGGTTAAATAAGAAAGAAAAGAAAGAACAGAAACAAACTCAGAATCTCGCAGCGGAAGGAATAATATATAATAATAAAATAACAGTTCATGAAGCTGTTAAATAAATAAATTTGATTATTATTATACATCATAAATCAGAGTTACACACATATCAGAGATAATACAACAATGCAGCGGAAAAATAATACAGTAGTAGAATACAAATGATGTAATACCAAACTCCGTCATCGTCCTCCAGAATAGATCTTCAACCTTACCTAAAATGCTCAGGCTGACCCGAGCGTAATGAAAAGACAAAACACTCGAGTCAGGACTAAAATATCTCATGTAAGTTAAATCGTAAAAGTAAATATGAGTGTGACGGCGTCGGAGATGTTTACGGGTTTTAGACACCTCCTATCCAGTGTTTAACGTGTGTGCATTAACTTAAGAGATGTTCGGAATTTCCATCTCCTAAGGATCCGTTAAACTATCTACTATATAATAGAATACGCTATATACAATAATGTCTATCATAAAGTAAAATATCAAATTAGCGTTAAGCCATGGCCCATTCCACCCTTAACACATTTTTATTCCCAAGAGCATATACAAGACCGTAGTTTCCCCAAAACCGAAAGTCACCAGAGGGCAATCCATATACTAAAGGTACAAACCAAAATCGTAGTGGTCGCGAATAGGATAATCAGTATGACAGGGTACATGAGGCAATACCAACTAGGATACTTTTAGTTGCGTGATCCAGACTGATGTTGGGCATAGCAGCTACTACCCCAACACCGCGAAACAACACTCCCAAAATCGAGGGGTGCACCCAAATCGAATCACAACAGTAATAGATATGGTAACGAAGAAGTGTGTCCGTTAGAGGTGGCGAACCTCAATGGCCCGGTGCGGCTCCTGTTTTAGTCATGTTAGGGGTCATCCAATATCGTTCTCTTTCTTCAGTCAACGCGTTCATCAAACCATCCACTTCATTCTGGATCAACACTCCTCGTATAATAGTTATTAAAGTGGTTTTCGGTATCGACAGAGAGTATGTCCATATTCGATCCCGGTCTATTTAATAACTACTTATTATTACACCGATGGCTCTTTTACATTTCAAATCGATTCATAATTGATATCAAAATATCATATTCGCTTCAAAATCAAATCCATTTCGAATATCATCATATCTATTCAAGATGTAAGATTCCGTTTCAAAATCATTTTTCGCCTCAATATCTCATTTCGATTTCAAAATCATTTTCCGCCTCAATATCTCATTTCGATTTCAAAATCATTTTTCGCATCAATATCTCATTTCGATTTCAAAATCATTTTTCGCCTCAATATCTCATTTCGATTTCAAAATCATTTTTCGCCTCAATTTCCACAAAACGATTCACATAAACTCGAATTCCAAAATTTAAAATTTAATCCAATTTCAAATCATCAATTTCAACTCGATTCAGCTTCTCAATAAACCAATTCAAATTACCAATTTCAAATACATATTTGAACCACAAAATATACAATTTCACTTTCAATATATTACGAAACTTTAAATATTTCACATTTCAAAACAGCTCATATATTTATATAAGAATATAAGATTCGCTTTAAAACCATTTCGTATTCAAATTAGAATATACTTCAAATTAAACATCCGTATTAAGTAGTTTACTTAATTTCTGGAACAATTCCAATTCAATAAACTTAGATTAACATTCGGATTTCAAGAATTCATTTAAGTATTACATTCCAAATCAATTTCAGTTCAAATCCTATTCAAATCAATTTTATCTTCAAATTTAATTCAATAGTTTCTATTTAGTCCAATTCACAAATTTCTTTGAATTTCAATTAAATTCCAAATTAATTAAATCTCAATTTCAAATCAATTTTCAATTCCAAACTCAAACTTGAAATATCATTTCATATAAATTTTCTTAGAAATATTCAGAGTTCGATTAAAAGTCCAATCTTTTAAAACAAATTAACTTTCGAAAATTTACGCCGTATTTCAATTTTTTCTTAAAAATCTAAACTTCGAATAATTAAACAATTTCATTTACCAAGTTTAAATTCCAACATCTCGAGCTTCAATTCAAAATAATTCAATTTCCATAAATTGGATTTTATTCTTAAAATCAATTCATTTAAATAATTTCAAAACAACTTTTAAAATCATTTAATTTAACCAACCCGGTGTCCGTATATAATTTTCTAACCTATGGCCAAGTGGATAATTATTTCAATTTTAATTTCAAGGATGGATATATATCATTTCAATCCAAATAGATGTCATAGGTATATCATTTCAACCTATTCCTTAATTTATTCGAAATGATTCAGTTTATAGTTTTATATGCAATAAACAGTATACATGATGACAGCATGATATATCAAAATAAATAATCAACCAATACCGACCAATAGCATCCATCACAACCAATCAACCATAAAGCCAATAACATTCACAACAATTTTATAAGTATAAATATCGAGTAATATACTGCCAATCTAAATTTATTTTAACGGTCAATTTAAATTCTATCAATTAATTCATATATCAATACAGATGATAATTAAACCTGCCAAACAACAGCCAATAAATTTCATATCACTTCAGAATATAAATTTAACTAACAAAATTTATTTTAGTCAATTGTGAGCGTATAAACACTCACCTTTTGAATTTAAATTCAATTTAAACTCAAAAATTTGACAGTCTCAGAATTCGTCCAAACCTGCGTCATCAGGTCCGGAATTCCAATACGATCCTAACAAAAGAAACTGCGCATCAATCGGATATCGTATGCACAAGTTATTGCGACAAATGCGATTGAAAAAATAAAAAAAATATAAAAGGAAGAGAACACAATTACCCCCAAATTGTTGCCACGTCACCGTATACATCTTCTCCCAGAATGCCTTCTTACGCACGCTATATGCAGAAAAACATGAACCCTAGCACCATCGTTTCTAACACCGCCGCATCGTCTCACGCGACACAATCAACGCCACGCCGCACCCACCGGAATACCGCCGCAACGACTCCCCTTGCCACGCGTCCCTCAACCAGTGCGTCTACACCCCAAACAGCACAGCCACCGCCATACTTTTATAACCCTAGGTCAAAATTTGCCGCCAATCCAACCATCGATTCGTGAAATAAACTGCATGGATGAAGCTCCCTCGGTCCTCTCTTCAAAACCCAGAAACGGTTTGACGATCCGATAAAGTTCATCGACGCGCGATGAACGGCCGATAATAAACGAGCCAATTCCAGCTACACAGAAACTCAGATCCAAAAACGAACTAAAGATCTGAGATGCATACATCAAGAGCTTCGATATGTGATTTTTCTGAATTTTTTTGAAGAGATTGAATTTTTGACTTTGGATTGAAATTTGATTTGTGTTTGGATCTGCCATTGAGGAGGAGAGATAGTTGAAATATACGTATAGACAAATGAGAAATAGGAGTAGACTAGGGTTTATAACCGGTTATTTAGAGATAGGGTTGAAATAAAATAGATGGATCCGGTTGAATATACGCGCTAACGACAAAGTGGCCCAAAAGCCCGTTCTGACTCCGGAACGAAATTGGGTCAACCCATATAACAAAATAGATGTTTAAAAATATTTTAAACACAATGGAAAAGGTTCCAAGTTCAAATTGCATCGTATGAAGAAGTTATGCTAAAATTAATATTTTTCAAATTGATTTCAATTGATTTCAATTGCATTTATTTCAAGGCGTTTCGAGTCTGTACGATCAAACGACAAGTCCGATCGCTACGAGACTTGAAATCTTACAATAATTCACCGTTACGGATCCGATGAAACTGGTTTCGTCGAAATCCGAGACAGTTGTAAAAATGGCTATTTCTACTTTTTAATTTCAATATAAAATTCCTAATTTTAAACTATTAACTTTTAAATCAAATTTCAATTGTTCACAATTTTCATTTTTAATTTCATAGTAATTAACAATCTTTTACAATGCAGTTTTCTATTATAAATCCAGTATAAAAGATTACATTAGGTTCAGCGTTCAATTATATTGTAATTCAAATTCAAGTTATTTAATTCCAATTGAATTCTTTTATTTCAATTTACGCTTTCATTATTGAATCAACCATTTACTCATATATTATTATCAATAGTTTATAATTCATTTACTTTCATTTTCTTCAGCTATCATCTTATTTAAATTCACAGTAATATTAAATTACATTCATTTACGTTGATTTCAATATTATAACTTCAATATTAAATGTAACATTTTATTTATTTCGTTGTTTACAACCAAATTCAATTCGTTTCAATTACTTGTTACACTCAAATTTAAATCTTTACTTACGTTCAATTACAAGTTAACATCTTTATCAAATTACAGTTTCAGTTATTATCTGATTTCAATCAACTGTAATATTAGGTTACATTTATTTATATTAGTTTCAATAACATAAACTTCCACTATTAAATCTACCATTTTATTTATTCTTTGTTTACAACCATAACCAATTTGGTTTACAATCAAATTCAATTCATTATTTAAATTCAATACAAGTTAACATCCATATTTAATTTACAAATAAGTTATTTCAGAATTCAGTTTTGTATTTTAACTTGTAATTCACATTTAACAACACAAAATTTTATTTCCTTCGGATTTTTATCCAAAATTTTTATTTTAATTCGTATTTTTAAAGTGTTAAAAATACGGGTCGTTACATTCTCCAAAATCTCAAAATTTTCTAACTCCCGGATTTTTGAAAATTTCGGCAGCACATCCTTTGCGCGGCTAGGACCGAAAAATTTCACAGTGGTAATAATTGCATGATATACATCTCATTACAAAAATGAGGCATCCCAAAACATGGGGAACACAATAATATACCACAACATAAAACGTAATCTGAGAACGTACCTTTTTTTAAGCGTTTATTAGCATTTTAACTTACATTTTTCATTTAGCGCAGAAGCGAGCTCCACAAAGAAGCGCAACCCCTTTGCTACCTACTAAAATGCTCAATAACCAAGTTAGAACCATGCATATAAAGATAGATCGATATACTTAGCATAAACAACATACATATAACATGTTTAGCTTCAAAACTGAAATTCCAATTCCAGGGCAGCAAACGAATCTCAGTTTTTGGTCACCTAAACGATAAAATTTGGCAATGGAATCTAAACAAAAGTTATTTCACTCGTTTCAGGCTTTCCGGAATGTCCAAAATCTTCAAATTCGGACCATTTTTTCAAAAGTTACGGTCGTTTTACTAAATGGATATGCCTCAACCTGGATAATGCATTGCGCAGGTCAGCGACGTTCACTCCCCTTTTCGACCATCTAAATGACAGAAAAACACAAAACACTTAAAGCAAAAGTTTTAACTTAAGTTCTTAGATTTCGAGAAATAGCAAGATCCTCAAAATCCAATAAACCAATAAAAAGTTATGGTGAAAATACTAAGGGTATATGCTACTGATTTTGCTTCCCTTTTTCACAGGCCAGCAAGAAGATTCAAATTTTTAACTAAGTAAATGAAGGAATTTCTCAAGACACTCTAAACAAAAGTCGTGCTACAGTTTCTAATCTTTCCGACAAGTCTAAGATCGTCAAATTTTGTCCAGCCATTTAAAAGTTATGGTTGTTTTTGTTTCAGTATATATTGGACAATTTTGGATTTTTCCAAAAATTTGCTTTTATTATTTCAAAGTACAAACCATCAAACTTCAAATTTTCTAAAGAAACAATCATAAACACAAAGTTTTTTATTTTCTTATTTATCCATGAAATAAGTTTACATTCGATTTGTTTCCGATTTATTCAAGTTTGTTTCATTCATAATTTAAATTCAAGTCAATTTGCTTCAATTTAATTTGAATTCAATTATATATTTAATTTCACTTTGCTTCAAATTTGAATTTAATTATTTAAAATTTTTATTCCGTTTATTCAATTCCATTTACCCTAATGAATTCTATTTAATCAATTACCATCCGTCTAACAACTAATGCATATCAAACATTAACATCCATCTAAAATCTACACTAAATCAATTATACATTTCCAAGTCAAAATTTTAATTTCATACACTTCCAAGTTAATTGACATTTAGTTTTATTCAAATTTAATTAGTTTCTATTTACAAATTTTATATTTAATTAATTTTAAATTTAATTCATTTTACAACTTAAATTTCCTTTATATTTACAACTATCAATAGATCTTCACATTTTATTATTCGCAATCACACTTGTATATTATTCATTTACTTATCCTTATTAGCATTTTAAACTTTTTAAGTATTTGGTAAGTTATAGCTATGCAAATAGAATGTAGTTAAACAATATACAACTTCTTTTCATTCAATTTGAGTGTTATACCTATTAAATAAATTTCCAATTTATTATTTTCCAAATTAAGGGTTACCACTACAATTTTTTTAAAAAACAATTAACACTTAAATTCAATTTCACCTTTTCCAATTCATAAGTTTCTAACAATTCAAGATTTACTTTAGTTTAATAATTAGAATCATTCCTTATTAGAGAACTTAAGAATTTCAACTCCGGATTCGATTTAAACCATTTTTTTTAAATATATACACTAATATTTTTATATCTCAAATCATACTTTTTAGAAGAATTTTAATCAACATTGAAATATATATATGTATACTTATTTTCATTTCATACTTTAGAAAATTACAATTTTTAATCAAAACAGGGTTTAGAAAAACTACTAAGTGATCTCCCCCACTTGGACTCTTGAAAATAAACGTCGATGATGCGTGCACTCATCACTGAAATCATTCTCTAGTGTCAAGTGGGGAGTATAACACTTACTTCATTTGAAAATCCTTTGAAACAATTTCTAGTCGAATATACTATCATATAATACTTATATTATACATTTCAAATTTTTGTTAATAAATTTTCAAAACACTGGAATTTAAATTCTCCATCTTAATTTAAATTCATTTTTATTTTATTTTATTTACCATTTATATTCATTGTCAATCATATTTACAAGTTTCATTTCTTAAAATCATCCAATAGTCAATAGTTAGAAACATTGACTAATCAACAATAAATGATGATAATCTATTATTATCATCTCCTAACAACCAATACAATCAAAATTTATAAATTTTCAAGATAATTCTTTTATATATAAAATATAATCCAAAACAATATTATGTCAATCTGTCCTATTCGAGTGTTTAGAAATTCCTATCGATGCCTTGGCGTCCCAAGTACCAACCAGAATTCATAAATACTGTGATGACCCGGTATTTTGGCATCATTATTTTAATAAATATTTAATCTAATTAAATAAAATGTAAACTTATCGTCTTAAAAAAAAAATAGGGCCTTTGGGAATATTTGCCATTGTTTATTTGGATTGTATTTTGAAAGGGAATTTGATTTGTAAATTTAAATTAACCCTCTTAATAATATTTATAGTAAAATTTATCTTATTTAATTAAGTTAAAAGTTCCATATTATTAATATTTAATATAATATATTTATAAATGAACTCTTGATAATAATGTTGAAATTTAAGTAATCCTATCAATATTGAATATGAATATAAAATATAGGATATGAATAGAAATATAAAATATATAAATGCGAATATAGGTTATAAATCAAATATTTGAAAGTTAAACTCTAAATAAAAATAAAACTAAGAAGTTATTCTAACAACAACTTATACGATTTGAAATAAAATAGATCTTATAAATATTGACATAAGTATAAGAATAAATAATTAGTAGGGTAAGTATTTGATAGCTTAAGAAAATTTTTATAACCTTGACTAAATCAACTTTTATATCAAGTACGAAAGCAAAGTAATATGTAGCCTGTAAGTTTAGATATGCAGGCAAGTAAGGGCAAGGAAATTTTTTACAAACAAGGTAAAATAAAACAAATTTGTATCTATGTACATAAAGTACCTTTGCATTTATTGATAGCACAACTTTGGTCAATTCGAATTGTTCAAAAAAATCAACTCAGCCTCCACATATCTTGCCTGATAAGCCAAAGAGAAATAAAAATCTCTGATCAAAAATTTAAAAATCTTGTACCAAGTTAATACCTGTCCTTGTAAAACTCTCCTCTACATATATCTTCCTTATTTCTTTTCGTTCATTTAAAAAAAAAAAGCAAACCTGAACAACTAAAAGAGGAAGTATACTTCTACAACAAAGCAAATAACAGCAGCTACATCTATTATCATCAACAAAACAAGAACTGGGAAGCAAGGTCAAAGTTGTGTTTTCTTTAAAACCAAAAGCTTTATTCTCTATCCACAATTTTAGGTGAGTAAACTAACCCAGATTCTTCTTTTCTTTATATAACTGTGAGTGACATTTTTCTTAAAAGCTTTGGTATAAATTCAGTTGCTTGTGAATCTCTGAAGCTAAGAATATTTGTATATATATAAATTTTCTATGATTATGTGAATGATGGATGTGTGCATGCCTGTAAACACCTAGGGCCTCTCTGTTCCAGTTCAAAAATTCAAGTTTTGATTTGAATTCATGATCTCTTGATCCAATAGTTGTTAAGAAGTAGGGATTCAAACCAAATTTGCATGTTTAATCATGAAGTAAGGTGTAGAATTTTATTTAAATAAAACTAAAATGGAAATTGCTCTGGAAATTTAGTAGAACAGGTAAGTATTAACTTTGTTTAAATTTCAAAATATTCTGATTCGTTGATTCCGGGTTATAAACTAAAGTCTTAAACAAAATCATGATTTTTAAAAGAGTAATCACAATTTTTAGGTTGGTTCTGAATGTGCAGTTTAAGTTTGATCGAATTAGGTGTTTTGAGTTGCCTCTAGCAATTAAGTTGATCGGAAGGCTTGTGGTTGTTCCTGGAATGGAGGGATGATCAGAGATTAAGGGAAAAATGTCAGGTCGGCGTTTCAAGCACTATGGCGGCGATGGGAGACCGGTGATGTCTGTAGCCCTAGTTTAGGTATGGTCAAGATATTGGTTTGCCTCGACTACTCTGGTGCATCGAGTTCAACAGAACTCTTGGGATCGATCGCTGGGGCATTGACGAAGGCTTGGCCGGAGGTGTTGACATGCCAGCGATTGGAGGGGCGAAGTATGAGGGGTTTCAGTATCGAGTTCTTGCTCCAGGTTTATGTCGTATGCTCGATTTTGATTTTGGGGGGAGTCTGATTTTCTGATGATCGGAATAGGGTTAGAGGGTGGTTACCGATGTGAAGAAATCGTCGTAGTTGACCGGAGTCGGTTGTGTTGATGGTGCATGTGCACGGTGCCACCGCTGTACCTGACGAAGTTTGGGAAGGAGGGGAACTCGGGTTTCTCGAGTTGCTTTTGTGTGTGATCGAAGTTTTCAATGTTTGACTCGAGTAATGTCTCGAGTTGAATGTGAGTAAGGTATGGGTTACAGGTTATAGCCTGCCTGTTTTTTTTAATTTCAAACTGGAAGAAAAGAAACTGGAAGCAAGATTTAAACCAGATGGAATCAATTCTATGGTATGGATTCAAAATTAAATTTGAATCCTGGTTGGAATAGATAAGTAAATAAAATGTAGAATGTTAAAACTCTATTGAAGATGAATTTGAATTCATTTTAAACCTTATATTCGAAATGAGATTTAAAGTAAACCCAAAAGGTAAAATGTTTCAATGTTTCTTAAAGCAAATTTGGTCATAAACAAGACAACATTTTATCTTAAAGATAATTAAGATATAATGTTTTGTGATTCATTAGATTACTAGGTAAGTAAAATGGTTAATTAATTAATTTAATTGATTAATGATTTGAATTAATTAATTAAGTTATTTAAATTTATTACCTAGGGCTTAAGTAAATTAATTAAAGATTAAATAAATTTGTAATTAACAATGGTTAATCCTAATTTAATTACTTAAGTAAAGAAATTAAAGAATTGTTAATAGTTAATGAAGATCATTAACATGAGATTATTTAAATATTTAATTAATGTAATTATTGATGAATAATTACTTAGTGAAGTAATTAAGATGGGTAATTATTGGATGTGATAAATTGAAGGATGGAAGAGGTTCGGAATTTATTACTTGAAGAAATCAATATGAAGGATGATTACTTAGTGGAAGAAATTTATAATAAATTACTTAGTGTAATTAAATCAAGAATAATTGATCAAGGAAGATTAATTAAGACAAAGGCTTATTGGATGGAAATTTTGTTTGAAATTTATTTATAAGCAGGATTTAAAAGTAATTTAAGTAATTGATCTAATTCAGGTGTAGTTAATTAAATAAATCAGAGATGGTATAGTTGATTTATCTTCTTTATAAATGGTTGAATGATATTTTGTGCTCTAGATTTGTTGAAATCTCTGATATGTGATGTGGAATGCTATGTGATATAATATGAAGGGTTAAAACAGTGACATCCCGTATTTAAAGTTTGAATAGTACTTCCTTTGAAAAACCGGGATTAAGATGACATGAGTCTCGAAGAGACCAGGGTCAGGTATAAAAATAAAATAAAATATCCGAACCCATTTCGATTTTGTAATCTACAAATGATTCTTTATTATTGATTTGTGAAATTAATAGGCTGGGATGAAATAAATTAAGTGAACTGAACCATTGAAACTAAGTAAGGGTACCTTGAGTTTAAACTTGCGAATTAAGTATTGAAATAACGAGATAAGAACTCGTAGGAAAGTACGAGTTACCCCGGGTTTTATATATACTTGTGTATTAGAATATCATGTTATATGGGTTTACTCATGCTGGTTTCCAGCCTGACCCGGGTGTTACTTTGATGTAATGCTCGGGTCAGACCGAGTATTACAGATTTTCAGGTAAGGACGTTCTGGAGCTCAGGAGGAGTACTGGATGGCAGGACGTATGGAGTGATTCCGCTGTGACTATTATTTATGATTATCTGAGACATATTTGATTTATATATGACCATCGTTGTGTATTGGAATATAACTCTGATGTAAATAAATGTAAATTGACAGATACAGTATTCTTTTGTAAACTGTTATTATTCGATATTATATTTTGTTCCGCTGCGAATGTGAGCATCTGTGTTATGTTTTCTGTTTCTTTTCTTCTATCTCTTCTTCTTTTCATAACTATCTGGAATTTTCGGGTTCGAAATTTCCGGGTCGTTACAAATACTCAACGGAACAAATTAACACAATATAAAATCATTTTTATATCAAAATTACAAATACGCTCTCTCATATACACTCAAACTCATTCATAAGGTTTAACCCTATTTCAATGAGTTATTCCCCACTAGAGCCAAGGTAATCTAAACCAAAGCTCTGATACCAACTGTAACGACCTGCATTTTCGACCGTTCAAGTCGACAAAACATACACACATGCCGACTCAAGCAATCCAAAATACAGATAGTTATTGGGGTTAAATAAGAAAGAAAAGAAAGAACAGAAACAAACTCAGAATCTCGCAGCGGAAGGAATAAGATATAATAATAAAATAACAGTTCATGAAGCTGTTAAATAAATAAATTTGATTATTATTATACATCATAAATCAGAGTTACACACATATCAGAGATAATACAACAATGCAGCGGAAAAATAATACAGTAGTAGAATACAAATGATGTAATACCAAACTCCGTCTTCGTCCTCCAGAATAGATATTCAACCTTATCTGAAATGCTCAGGCTGACCCGAGCGTAATGAAAAGACAAAACACTCGAGTCAGGACTAAAATATCTCATGTAAGTTAAATCGTAAAAGTAAATATGAGTGTGACGGCGTCGAAGATGTTTACGGGTTTTAGACACCTCCTATCCAGTGTTTAACGTGTGTGCATTAACTTAAGAGATGTACGGGATTTCCATCTCCTAAGGATCCGTTAAACTATCTACTTTATAATAGAATACGCTATATACAATAATGTCTATCATAAAGTAAAATATCAAATTAGCGTTAAGTCATGGCCCATTCCACCCTTAACACATTTTTATTTCCAAGAGCATATACAAGACCGTAGTTTCCCCAAAACCGGAAGTCACCAGAGGGCAATCCATATACTAAAGGTACAAACCAAAATCGTAGTGGTCGCGAATAGGATAATCAGTATGACAGGGTACATGAGGCAATACCAACTAGGATTCTAGTAGTTGCGTGATCCGGACTGATGTTGGGCATAGCAGCTACTACCCCAACACCGCGAAACAACACTCCCAAAATCGAGGGGTGCACCCAAATCGAATCACAACAGTAATAGATATGGTAATGAAGAAGTGTGTCCGCTAGAGGTGGCGAACCTCAATGGCCCGGCGCGGCTCCTGTTTTAGTCATGTCAGGGGTCATCCAATATCGTTCTCTTTCTTCAGTCAACACGTTCATCAAACCATCCACTTCATTCTGGATCAACACTCCGCGTATAATAGTTATTAAAGTGGTTTTCAGTATCGACAGAGAGTATGTCCATATCCGATCCCGGTCTCTTTAATAACTACGTATTATTACACCGATGGCTCTTTTACATTTCAAATCGATTCATAATTGATATCAAAATATCATATTCGCTTCAAAATCAAATCCATTTCGAATATCATCATATCTATTCAAGATGTAAGATTCCATTTCAAAATCATTTTTCGCCTCAATATCTCATTTCGATTTCAAAATCATTTTCCGCCTCAATATCTCACTTCGATTTCAAAATCATTTTTTGCCTCAATATCTCATTTCGATTTCAAAATTATTTTTCGCCTCAATATCTCATTTCGATTTCAAAATCATTTTTCGCCTCAATTTCCACAAAATGATTCACATAAACTCGAATTCCAAAATTTAAAATTTAATCCAATTTCAAATCATCAATTTCAACTTGATTCAGCTTCTCAATAAACCATTTCAAATTATCAATTTCAAATACATATTTGAACCACAAAATAAACAATTTCACGTTCAATATATTTCGAAACTTTAAATATTTCACATTTCAAAACAGCTCATATATTTATATAAGAATATAAGATTCGCTTTAAAACCATTTCGTATTCAAATTAGAATATACTTCAAATTAAACATCCGTATTAAGTAGTTTACTTAATTTCTGGAACAATTCCAATTCAATAAACTTAGATTAACATTCGGATTTCAAGAATTCATTTAAGTATTACATTCCAAATCAATTTCAGTTCAAATCCTATTCAAATCAATTTTATCTTCAAATTTAATTCAATAGTTTCAATTTAGTTCAATTCACAAATTTCTTTGAATTTCAATTAAATTCTAAATTAATTAAATCTCAATTTCAAATCAATTTTCAATTCCAAACACAAACTTGAAATATCATTTCATATAAATTTTCTTAGAAATATTCAGAGTTCGATTAAAAGTCCAATCTTTTAAAACAAATTAACTTTCAAAAATTTACGCCGTATTTCAATTTTTTCTTAAAAATCTAAACTTCGAATAATTAAACAATTTCATTTACCAAGTTTAAATTCCAACATCTCGAGCTTCAATTCAAAATAATTAAATTTCAATAAATTGGATTTTATTCTTAAAATCAATTCATTTAAATAATTTCAAAACAACTTTTAAAATCATTAAATTTAACCAACCCGGTGTCCGTATATAATTTTCTAACCTATGGCCAAGTGGATAATTATTTCAATTTTAGTTTCAAGGATGGATATATATCATTTCAATCCAAATAGATGTCATAGGTATATCATTTCAACCTATTCCCTAATTTATTCGAAATGATTCAGTTTACAGTTTTATATGCAATAAACAATATACATGATGACAACATGATATATCAAAATAAATAAACAACCAATACCGGCCAATAGCATCCATCACAACCAATCAACCATAAAGCCAATAACATTCACAACAATTTTATAAGTATAAATATCGAGTAATATACTGCCAATCTAAATTTATTTTAACGGTCAATTTAAATTCTATCAATTAATTCATATATCAATACAGATGATAATTAAACCTACCAAACAACAGCCAATAAATTTCATATCACTTCAGAATATAAATTTAACTAACAAAAGTTATTTTAGTCAATTGTGAGCGTATAAACACTCACCTTTTGAATTTAAATTCAATTTAAACTCAAAAATTTGGCAGTCTCAGAATTCGTCCAAACCTGCGTCATCACGTCCGGAATTCCAATACGATCCTAACAAAAGAAACTGCGCATCAATCGGATATCGTATGCACAAGTTATTGCGATAAATGCGATTGAAAAAATAAAAAAAATATAAAAGGAAGAGAACACAATTACCCCCAAATTGTTGCCACGTCACCGTATACATCTTCTCCCAGAATGCCTTCTTACGCACGCTATATGCAGAAAAACATGAACCCTAGCACCATCGTTTCTAACACCGCGCATCGTCTCATGCAACACGATCAACGCCACGCCGCACCCACTGGAACACCGCCGCAACGACTCCCCTTGCCACGCGTCCCTCAACCAGTGCGTCTACACCCCAAACAGCACAACCGCCGCCATACTTTTATAACCCTAGGTTGAAATTTGCCGCCAATCCTACCATCGATTCGTGAAATAAACTGCATGGATGAAGCTCCCTCGGTCCTCTCTTCAAAACCCAGAAATGGTTTGACGATCCGACAAAGTTCATCGACGAGCGATGAACGGCCGAGAATAAACGAGCCAATTCTGGCTACATAGAAACTCAGATCCAAAAACGAACTGTAGATCTGAGATGCGTACATCAAGAGCTTCGATATGTGATTTTTCTGAATTTTTTTGAGGAGATTTAATTTTTGACTTTGGATTGAAATTGGATTTGTGTTTGGATCTGCCATTGAGAAGGAGAGATAGTTGAAATATACGTATAGACAAATGAGAAATAGGAGTAGACTAGGGTTTATAACCGGTTATTTAGAGATAGGGTTGAAATAAAATAGATGGATCCGGTTGAATATACGTGCTAACGACAAAGTGGCCCAAAAGTCCGTTCAGACTCCGGAACGAAATTGGGTCAACCCATATTTCAAAATAGATGTTTAAAAATATTTTAAACGTAATGGAAAAGGTTCCATGTTCAAATTGCATCATATGAAGAAGTTATGCTAAAATTAATATTTTTCAAATTGATTTCAATTGATTTCAATTCCATTTATTTCAAGGCGTTTCGAGTCTGTACGATCAAACGACAAGTCCGATCGCTACGAAACTTGAAATCTTACAATAATTCACCGTTACGGATCCGATGAAACTAGTTTCATCAAAATCCGAGACAGTTGTAAAAATGGCTATTTCTACTGTTTAATTTCAATATAAAATTCCCAATTTTAAACTATTAACTTTTAAATCAAATTTCAATTGTTCACAAATTTCATTTTTAATTTCACAGTAATTAACAATCTTTTACAATGCAGTTTTCTATTATAAATCCAATATAAAAGATTACATTAGGTTCAGCGTTCAATTATATTGTAATTCAAATTCAAGTTATTTAATTCCAATAGAATTCTTTTATTTCAATTTACGCTTTCATTATTGAATCAACCATTTACTCATATATTATTATCAATAGTTTATAATTCATTTACTTTCATTTTCTTTAGCTATCATCTTATTTAAATTCACAGTAATATTAAATTACATTCATTTACGTTGATTTCAATATTATAACTTCAATATTAAATGTAACATTTTATTTATTTCGTTGTTTACAACCAAATTCAATTAGTTTCAATTACTTGTTACACTCAAATTTAAATCTTTACTTACGTTCAATTACAAGTTAACATCTTTATCAAATTACAGTTTCGGTTATTATCTGATTTCAATCAACTGTAGTATTAGGTTACATTTATTTATATTATTTTCAATAACATAAACTTCCTCTATTAAATCTATCATTTTATTTATTCTTTGTTTACAACCATAACCAATTTGGTTTACAATCAAATTCAATTCATTATTTACATTCAATACAAGTTAACATCCATATTTAATTTACAAATAAGTTATTTCAGAATTCAGTTTTGTATTTTAACTTGTAATTCACATTTAACAACACAAAATTTTATTTCCTTCGGATTTTTATCCAAATTTTTTATTTTAATTCGTATTTTTAAAGTGTTAAAAATACGGGTCGTTACAAAACCTTTCGACGAGGTCGAAAGGTTACTGCCGCTTTTCTACCTTTCGAAGTCATGCTTTCGACAAGGTCGAAATTTATAATTATCTTTTAAAAAGCAGCCGCTTCTCCCATGCTTTCGAAAGAAAGCTTTTGACTTAGATGTTTTACCCTTCTTATTCTAATTGAAGTATAACCCAAGCTTTCGAAGGAGGTGTTTTAAAGGTTGAATCCTATTGTTTTAAAAGTTAATTTTTAAGCTTTCGAAGGGGTCGAAATGTTTTAAAATAAAATTTTCCACATGTTTTAAATTGAACCCAAAGTGCTTTGAAAAGATTTATGTTCTAAAGGTTTGATGCTTTCGAAAGGTTACATTTTCTGAATGGTTTCAAAGGGGTCGAAAGCCAAGCTTTCGAAGAGGTCGAAAGCCAAGCTTTCGAAGTGGTCGAAAGCAAAGCTTTCAATGGAGTCGAAAGGTAGCTTTCGAAGGGGTCGAAAGGTTCTGTTTTCAAAATGGTTTCGAAAGGTTTGAAATGGAAGGTTTTCCTAAGGTTTTCTAAGGTAATGTTTTAATGCGTTTTTAAAGTAGGATGTCTAAGTTTTTAATGCTTTCAAAATGAAGATTTTCAATGGTTTCGAAAGGTTTGAAGTATGGTTTCGGAAGGTTTGAAGTATGGTTTCGAAAGGAAATATTTTGGCCTTTTGGCCTAGATAATTAAAGGGTTTTACTTGGTTTCGAAAGAGATGCTTTCAAAGGTTTAGAAAGAGGTGCTTTCAAAGAAATCAAAAGGGGTACTTTCAAATGCTAAAATGTTTTCATCAAGTAAAGTTTGAGTAAAGAATGTATATAATATGACAATGTGATTTTGAGTGAAGCATAAAGATTATACATTTTCCTTGTGTAAGTTTGATTTAAAGGTTTTAAATCATTTTGAAAATGTTTTCAAGGAAAATTATAGGAGGGGATCCCTAAGTGAAAATGACTCAGATATTAGAATACCAGATGGGACTGGTATAGGATCATGCCCTATACATTAGCTATTGGCCCCAACTAATTGTTGTCCAAAATTCCAGTGTGTAGGGTTTGGTGATAGGTAGACTAAAATTATGATTACACACCGAAAGGAATATATTTTGTACACAAATTGGTTATCGGTGAGCCCGAAAAACATTAAGATCAGGAAGACCTGGGAGGTGATTAAGTTAGGGAAAGACCATCTAGAAGAGAAGTATTTAGTAGATAGTTAAGGACAGATTGTCCAAAGGAGGATTATCTAATAGGCGTTAGATTAAATTTTTTTATATTGTCTGGTATGCCCGAGTCAGCCAAAGGTTAAAAGTTAACCAACAAAACTTATGTGTTTTAATAGATAGTTCATTATTACCTGATATTTATGTATGTCTACATAATGATGCTTTATAGTATTTAACCAGTTTTGGTTGTAGGAAATGGTTTGTAAAGATATGTTTTAAAAGGATGTTAATGAGGGGAAACCCGTTCCGCTAAGCAGCATGATCTCACTTAACATATTAAACTGGGATGTACAATATTATTCACACCAGGTTTTATGTCAGACTTGAAGTTTATGTTTTCCCCTTAAACTCTCGGGTGCTCAAAATCTATTTGAGTATGCTGAGGGGTTATGGTTTTTTCAGAATATAGTAGGACAACGTATAAGTCTACCGGAGGCATGCAAAAGGCAAATGGATAGCTATTTAGGAGTTGCAGTTCTTGTTTATGTTTTGTTGTATTTCCGTTGTGTTTGTATTAAGTCTATTATGACTATATGACTCTGGTCAACTAAGGGGGTATCTTCATATACTGCTCTTGGTGTATTTTGTAGTAAGAATATTTTATTTGTGCTTGGGAATGTATTCGGATTATGTACTGAGAATATGGAACATCTGGTTCTGAAATGTAATGAAGAAAAGTTGTTCAGAAATTTGTGTTTTGTTTCAGAATCAAGTGCTTTTGATATTCTAGATACCATTAACATAGTCGTGTTTAGTCGCAGAAAGCTAATACTATATATGACTACAACATCTATAGTGCTTAGATTTTGGGCCTCTAGATATGGGATGTTGCAGTTAGACTCTATGGGTTTAATTTTAAGCTAAGGCGTCCCAGAGTTATGTGCGCTGGTCAACATATTAGGTGCCCCGAATAAACTCGATGAGGCTACACATGCTAGGAGCAGGATCTCGTTTGCTAGAGTGTTAGTTGACATTGAAGCGAAAACTGGATTTCCATCTTGTGTTGATGGAATTACAGAAGGGGGTGTGGTGTATAAACAAGAGGTAAAATACGAGAACCCAACCTCATAGTGTGATAATTACATCAGTTTTGGGCATTATATGGCTAAGTGTCAAATGATTAAAAACTAGCGTCGAAGTCTTAGAATTAAAATCACGATGATGAATTGGCTTAACGTGGAGAGGTTCGCGTGGATGGTGAAGTGGTTAGATTAGGATAGGACTTGTTTTGTAAGAAGTCAGGGAAAGATGGCGGAGGAGGAGATAGATAATAAGGAGGAGACAAAGGACTGATGTAGTTAAGGAGTAGAGAATGGGGTGCTGGTGTTATTGTGGTGGAAAAGGAATCATGTATGCAGAATGATGAATGTAGAAGAAGCAAAAAAGTCAAACCCTAGTTGGGATAAATGACAATCTATTGGACAAATTGAAGAATTAATTCAATAATTAGAGCTTACCAAGAAGGTGTTAGTTTCTGAACTGGTGGTAGAAGCGATAGTTGAAGTTGGTGGGAATTATTATCACAACACAGAGGTTATTAAGGATGTTGAGCAATGTCTAGAGAAAAAGATAGATTTGAAGGTCGAGACTTGGAAGATAGATAAAGTTGTATTGAGGGGTTGCTTGCCAAAAGTAGTCCTCAACTAATGATAAAGATGGGGCATGTAAGAGTTCACCAAAGGTTAGTACCACTCCAACCATGAATTAAATCAAAGGAGGAGTATTTTCCATCCAGGAAATCACTTCAACCTCTAATTCATGAGGAGTAATTCTATCAAAAAAGGGAGTTCGGTTTGTACCAAATGCTCTACATAGTGTGTAACGATCCGATATTTTGGACCATTCGCATCCATTATTAGTGTATAGGTAGACACTCATGCCGGAGTTGAATTGCTCAAAATACCGCGTTGTTAATTTAAATTGGCAAAACTGAACATATACAGTAAATAAATAATCACAAATCACAGACACAGAGTAATAATTTGCAGCGGAAATAAAAGAGATAGTAGTTCATGAAGCTACTATATGAATATATAAAATACATCAGAGTTTACAACAGAAGAGTAATACGATACATCAGAGTTAAACCAGATACAACGGAAGGGTAACACGATACATCAGATGCAAATCAGAATACATCACTGGAATCATCGAATATCTGAAAGCCGGATAGATAGCTGGATCTCCAAGCGAAGCTCCAACTCCAAAGGTGAGTCTCGAAAGCTGAACCACTCAGTCTGACCCGAGCGTAAAGCAAAACACAAAACACTCGAGTCAGGATTAACATTCTTATATTAATAAATCCAACTCAAGTGAAATAGCAATTGAAATACAAGTAACTCAAAGGATGTTTGGAATAACCATCCTTCAAGGATCCGTTAAACTATCTACTAGATAGTAATGTATGCTAAGTAGATAATGTCTATCAGTAATATGTAAAGATATCAAGATAGCGTTAAGTCATGGCCCATTCCACCCTTAACACATTTTTATTTCCAAAAGCATATACAAGACCGTAGTTTCCCCAAAACCGGAAGTCACCAGAGAGCAATCCATATACTAAAGGTACAAATCAAAATCGTAGTGGTCGCGTATAAATGGAATACAAGTATGACAAGGCACATGAGGCAATACCCAAGGTAGTGATACTACCGTTCGCCTGATCCGGACTGGTGAGAACGCAACGCCGCAGCGCCCGCAACACCGTGAAACAACACTCCCAAAATCAAGAGTGCACCAATCGACAACAAGTATAAGTAGTTCGAAGAAGTGTGTCCACTTGAGATAGCTAATCCTCCATTGGCCCGGCACAGCTCCTGTTTTAGTCATTTCAAATTTGACACAAGTGTCAAGGCTATCCATTATCGTTCTCTTTCTTCAGTCATCACGTACATCATTCCAACCACTTCATTCTGGATCATCACTCCGCGTATAGTTATTAAAGTGGTTTCGGTTCAGATAGAGAGTATATCCATTACCGATCCCGGTCTCTTTAATAACTTTCGTAATTATTTCACCGATTGGTCATTTATTTATTTCAAAACCAAACCAATTTCAATTTCAATCGGAGTTTATAAATCAACATTTCGATTTCCTTTCTAAACCAATTTCCAAAATTTACGTTTCAAAACTTCCAAATTCAAAATTTCAAAATCTTATAATTCAATTTCAATCTTTATTTAAGCAATTCAAATATCAATTTAAATTCGTATATAAGATTCATTCCGAAATCATTTAAATAAATTTTATTTAACATTCAAATCAATTTAAACTCATTTATCGATTTCATTCAATATTCATTAAGTTACTTTATCATTCAAAACAATTTCTATTAAATTTCCAATTCATTAAATCCATTATTTAAATTCAACTTCCTTATTTCAAAACTTACAATTTGAATTAAATTAAATTCATCAAATCAAATCCTTTAAATTTCAAGTCTTACATTAATTCCAAAAATATCACATTTCATTTCTTGTTAAAGAAATTCAATTTCACTTATTTACTTAAATAATTTTCCAAAACTTAATTAATAAAGAAACTCAATTTCAATTATTTACGAAGTAAAATTCACTTATTCAAAAGTTCAATTTCACTTATTAAAGAATCCAATTCAATTTAATCATTAAATAATTCAATCTTATTTAATTATTAAATAATTCAAAACTTAATTATTAAATAATTTCAAAGTTTAATGATTTCCAACTTAATTATAATTTCAAACTTAATTTTCAAATCATTTCAAACTTAATCCAATCGTTTCTCAAATTAAACAACGTTCTTTCATCAATTACATTGTTAATATTTTGTTTCAGATTATTAAATATTAACATTTTACTTTCATTAAAAATTCAAATTTCAACTTCATTTCAAAACCATATTATTTATTCAAATAAAATCTTCGTTTATTTTTAAATCAAATTATTGACCAATCGGGTTTTATTTAATTCTCTATCCTAAGTCAAGGTTTTATTTTGGGTATTTATCATTTCAACCCGATTCCAATTCAATTCAAAATCAAAGCATAGCAAAGGGAACTTGCAGTGTGATAACTGGGATGGTGTCAAAGTAAATAAACAAGCAATAACAACAAACAATAACAATCCAATAATCAATTCAAATAATCCCGAAATAACCGTATTAATTCGCATTGTTATTTGTACGAATTAATATAATTATTTCTAGAATCTACACTATCATTTCATGTAGATTAAAGATTATTACATTACGGTTTTCACTTGTCATCTATTACAATTTCATCCATCATCAATTTAACAACATACATTCAGTGGTTCAAGATGTAATTAAACAAATCCTACGTGTCGATAAATTTTGACAGTTAAATGGGTCATATTATACAAATTTCAGTTAATCAAATTTAACTATATCAAGTTCAATTCCATACTATTTATCATTTTAACATTAACAATTTAATGTCCAATATAAACATCAACAATCAATCAATTATCAGTTAAACTGAATTATCAACGCATACATAATTAACAGATAATGGTGTCAGATGTCACAGGTGAACTGATACAGATAATAGCATATATAACAGTGTAATTAACTAACAGCAGCATATTTCAATTGTCGTTTCAATTGAAATCAAATTTAATAAATAAAAGAACGTTAATCGTGAGTGAGTGCTCACCTTTCGAGGCTTGAGAGATTCGACGATAGAGTGAGTTACGATTCCAGACACGGATTTCAAAGCAAAGCAAGATTGAACGTGAAATGGACGAACAAGGCTGATAATCAGGAATTAATAAAATGAGTCAGAACTGGATCGATGATGATAAATGATATAAGCGAACTTGTATAACCATATATATACTATATATATATAATCATGTTCTAAATTCAAACGTATATTAATTTAAATATATATTCATATTTCAAAGTCATTGTTTAAATTAAACACACATAAAACACTATTAAGTGGTCATATGGTCACGTATATTTGTAACCCAAATATTTTTTTTTTAACATTTCGCCAACAGTACTCATAAAAGCATGCGTACAAACCAGGTACATAAAACATACAAACATATGCCAAGTTTATAGGGTTTTGACTCAACCAAACTATCACGTAAATGGACTTGCGTACAGACCTTAAACACAACTAACATATATACAACCCAGCCTACTCAAATTATAAATACAAATAGTATATATCTATAACACTTCTTTATATAACCCTCTTATATATACAACTAAAACTACTTAGTAAAATACTGTACTATATATATATTGTAATATACTTATATAATTGAAAAGGTTATTTATATAAACTAATATATTCGCAGCCATTATATCGATGACAGAAGCGTGCAAATTGACCCTATATATAACTACTCAATACATATGTTACAAAATCAAAGTTTTAATATATCGCCAATATACTAACAAGCTAATATACATACCTTATAAACAATATAAATAAACTAATATTTAATTTATACTTTGAACTCGAATATATAATATACTTATGAACACCAATACGCATGCAACCTACAGATTATATATATACAACAGAAGAACAAAACAAATATAAGAATATAAACTAATGAAACTTACACTTATAAACTATATATCAGATTATACATACCATATATAACTACTCTATAAAATTTGCAATCAATATATAACAAGATTTTATTACCTAATATAAATAAAGTTGAGGCTGCCTCGGGTTGCACGGTAAGTGGAGGAAGCGGGAAGGCAAACAAATGGGTTCTCGGCCTGGGTTCGGAGGAGGTGATGGCGGTGGCCGGTCAAAGTTTGTTTGAGCAGGGCGGAGTGTGAGTTGCCGGGAAAGAAAGTCGAAGGCTGTCGGAGTGAAGGAAGGACAGGCGATTGGTTGAGAGGCTTGGTGAGGAAGGGCGCGCATGGTTGTCGAGTGGGAGGGCTGGTTGAAAGGAAGGCTCTGCCATTGGTTGGTGGGCTCGGTTATTAGGCTGTCGAGTTCAAGGGGGAGAGGCGCCGCAGTGGAGGGGAAAGAGTCACGCGTGGTGTTCGTCGTGGTGGGAGGCCGTTGCTGTTCACGGTGGTGGTCTGCTGGAGGTCAGAGGCCAAGGCGGTGGAGCGTTTGAGGTGGCGTTGAAAATGGGTTACTGACCATTAGTATGGGCCGAGAGGAGGACAGCCTAGAGTTTTATGATGGACATGAGGATGAGCAGCACTTCACTTTAATGCAAGCTTGGACAAAATAATTGATAGTAAAAATATTTTCATTAAGAAGAAGAACGGAACTCATCAGGAAAATGGAGAGAAGTATTGGGAATAGAAGGTGTTTGGCCACGAAGAAATGACAACTGGTTTCAAAGCATATACTATTTATATTTTTTTCTTTTCCAACTAAATAGTCAGGTCCCAAGAAGAAAACGAACAGTCTAAAAGGAGTAACGAAACAGCATAAATGAAAACTATGGAAAATTGTAAAGCCACAACCGTTAAATTCAGAGAATATTAACTCAACGGCTATTAGATATTATACATTGGATAACAAAAGGGTAAGGAACAACAAAACATAACCGGTCACCGGTACACATACCCGCTTTGCAGATTCCGCCACGCATCGGAACCTTCAACACCGGAATGAAATACCGTAGAGATCTGCTCAATGAAACGATAAAAACGCTATATGGATATCTATGGTACGATTGAATAAAAAAAATTCGAATTTTCAACTGGTGGAAAATGCGAGAAAAACACTGAAAAATAAAATCGACGGAGCCAAAGATGTTCGAATTTGGAAAAACGACAAACTGACATCTTGCTCAGAAGATGGTTTAAAATTTTTCTATGTAAAAATATTTTGGTTTTGAAACATTTTATTTTCATTACGTTTTAACTGATTAAATTGAAGTGAATTTACGCGCGAAATAAACTTTCATATTTTCGGATGAAAATTTACAGTTTGCTATGTTTAACTAGACGCATTTCAAATATTAAATTTTTATTTCAAAATTTTATCGTTTAAATTTCACAAAATTTCAACTAATTACGTTATTAAAATAGTTGAAATTTACGGGTTGTTACACTCTCCCCCACTCAAAACTTTTCGTCCCCGAAAAGGAACGAGGTAGGAGAATTGAAACAACCAGAAAGAAAAACAGATTTGAAATACAAAATAACAATTAATTTAAACCATATAAATTCAAATTTAAATTAATTGATATTCAATAATTGATTTAATTCATTTGATTTCACTAAAATCAATCTCAACTATTTCTAAATTCATTATCTTATTATCCATTTATCTTCAATTTACAATTTTTAAAACAATAAATTTTGAATAGTCATTTATTACAATCATATTTTATTCAACAAATTTAATTCTTCTTTATTCCAAATTATTATTAAATTTGTTCCACTTAATATATCTTATTACATATGTTTAACCATATAAATTAATCTAAACCATATAAATTTCAATTTAAATTAATTTAGATTCAATAATTGGTTTAAATTTAAGGTATTTCCATAAATTGATCTAATTTCAATTTATTAATTCCTTCAAACAAATTTATTTGCCTCATCTATTATTCAATTAACTTATTATCCTATTTACTTCAATTAACATTTTATAATTAAAATTTAAGTGTATAACATTTATTATAACCACTCAAATTTTATTTATAAATTCAATTTATATTATATATTATCCAATTACATATTCAACTTCTGAATGATTTAGGTAAGTTGTATTAGAATGCAGTTGAACAATATAACAATAAAATTTACCAAATTCAATTATTCAAATTTAAATATTTATTCCAAATTTTTGGTTTTATTTATAATTAAAATCATCCTTTAACAAAATTTAAGAATTATATTTCCGATTAACTTTAAACAATTTAGAGATATATATAATATATTAATATCAAATCAAATTAAATTTTAAAATAAAATACCCATATATATAAATCAAATTATACTGAAGAAATTCGAATCAAATATTTTTCAAACAAAACCGTAGCAAAGCTACAGAATAGTATCTCCACTTCGAAACTCGAAAATGAATGTCGATGATGCGGCCGCCATCACCGAAATTATTTTCCAGCGACAAAGAGAAGAGCACTGGTTTCAACATTTTAAAATTCTTTGAAAACGATTTATATTCGAAAATATTTTAAATACTATACACTTTAAAACTTTCAAATCAAAGTTTGAAATCACCAGAAATTAAATTCTCAAATTCTGAATTTAAATTCCTTTCAAATCCCAAATCAAATTATAACCAAATTTGATAAATTCATTTATTTATATTATGCTATATTCAATGGTTTACAAAATAATAAATGAAAATCCAATATTATTATTTCTGACAACAAATTTATTAACAATTTAATTTCAGAAAACTTATATTTATATATAATATAATCATACAAACTTTTATTTTATTTATCAAATTTGAAAACGATATTGTGTCAGTTTGCTCTACTCAAGTGTTTTGGAAATCCTATCGATAGCGTTGATAAGACGAATCGATCGAAAACCCAAATCAACATCAATAACTCAAACAACACAATATATTTTAAACATTTTAAATATTAATTTACAAATACACTTCCTCACTCGACGATACAAGGATGGATTTCAAAGCAAGGATAGAGATTCAAATTTTTGATAGACCCTAAATAAAGAGAATTTCAATTCGAAGATAGGTTTGAAACAAAGATGAGATAATTAAATAACAAAATAAGGCGATGGATAAGTTTATATAAATCGCGGGCAACCTTAACCGGGTCGACCGTGACTTCAAAATAAGATCGGTGTAGAATTTCGAGGTGAATCGACATTCGATCTCAAGAAATAGAATTCAGGTATAGCAGGAGATAGATAGCATCGTAAACCGAGGATACATAAATCTTCGGTAAATCAATGCCTATTATAAAGGAGTTTCACCCCTTTACAAGTCATTCGAAGTTTGGCGAGACCGCCGATTCATTATAAGGGTCATTCGAAGTGGAGTTATGGGATGCTCCAGAATTGGAAGAAGATGAATAGTGAGGGACACGAATGAAATTTGGAACCATAGGGAACGTTCCAAAATTCTAAGAAATCGAGTCGAAAGGAAGAGATTGAAACTCGAATGAGAGTGATTCTGTAAATACATTTACCCTATATGTTAAGTTTTGCCTAGAGCTACCAAAGCTCTGATACCAACTGTAACGACCCGATATTTTGGACCATTCGCATCCATTATAAGTGTATAGGTAGACACTCATGCCGGAGTTGAATTGCTCAAAATACCGCGTTGTTAACTTAAATTGGCAAAACTGAACATATACAGTAAATAAATAATCACAAATCACAGACACAGAGTAATAATTTGCAGCGGAAATAAAAGAGATAGTAGTTCATGAAGCTACTATATGAATATATAAAATACATCAGAGTTAAACCAGATACAACGGAAGGGTAACACGATACATCAGATGCAAATCAGAATACATCACTGGAATCATCGAATATCTGAAAGCCGGATAGATAGCTGGATCTCCAAGCGAAGCTCCAACTCCAAAGGTGAGTCTCGAAAGCTGAACCACTCAGTCTGACCCGAGCGTAAAGCAAAACACAAAACACTCGAGTCAGGATTAACATTCTTATATTAATAAATCCAACTCAAGTGAAATAGCAATTAAAATACAAGTAACTCAAAGGATGTTTGGAATAACCATCCTTCAAGGATCCGTTAAACTATCTACTAGGTAGTAATGTACGCTAAGTAGATAATGTCTATCAGTAATATGTAAAGATATCAAAATAGCGTTAAGTCATGGCCCATTCCACCCTTAACACATTTTTATTCCCAAAAGCATATACAAGACCGTAGTTTCCCCAAAACCGGAAGTCACCAGAGGGCAATCCATATACTAAAGGTACAAATCAAAATCGTAGTGGTCGCGTATAAATGGAATACAAGTATGACAAGGCACATGAGGCAATACCCAAGGTAGTGATACTACCGTTCGCCTGATCCGGACTGGTGAGAACGCAACGCCGCAGCGCCCGCAACACCGTGAAACAACACTCCCAAAATCAAGGGTGCACCAATCGACAACAAGTATAAGTAGTTCGAAGAAGTGTGTCCACTTGAGGTAACTAATCCTCCATTGGCCCGGCACAGCTCCTGTTTTAGTCATTTCAAATTTGACACAAGTGTCAAGGCTATCCATTATCGTTCTCTTTCTTCAGTCATCACGTACATCATTCCAACCACTTCATTCTGGATCATCACTCCGCGTATAGTTATTAAAGTGGTTTCGGTTCAGATAGAGAGTATATCCATTACCGATCCCGGTCTCTTTAATAACTTTTGTAATTATTTCACCGATTGGTCGTTTATTTATTTCAAAACCAAACCAATTTCAATTTCAATCAGAGTTTATAAATCAACATTTCGATTGTCTTTCTAAACCAATTTCCAAAATTTACGTTTCAAAACTTCCAAATTCAAAATTTCAAAATCTTATAATTCAATTTCAATCTTTATTTAAGCAATTCAAATATCAATTAAAATTCGTATATAAGATTCATTCCGAAATCATTTAAATAAATTTTATTTAACATTCAAATCAATTTAAACTCATTTATCGATTTCATTCAATATTCGTTAAGTTACTTTATCATTCAAAACAATTTCTATTAAATTTCCAATTCATTAAATCCATTATTTAAATTCAACTTCCTTATTTCAAAACTTACAATTTGAATTAAATTAAATTCATCAAATCAAATCCTTTAAATTTCAAGTCTTACATTAATTCCAAAAATATTACATTTCATTTCTTGTTAAAGAAATTCAATTTCACTTATTTACTTTCTTAAATAATTTTCCAAAACTTAATTAATAAAGAAACTCAATTTCAATTATTTACGAAGTAAAATTCACTTATTCAAAAGTTCAATTTCACTTATTAAAGAATCTAATTCAATTTAATCATTAAATAATTCAATCTTATTTAATTATTAAATAATTCAAAACTTAATTATTAAATAATTTCAAAGTTTAATGATTTCCAACTTAATTATAATTTCAAACTTAATTATCAAATCATTTCAAACTTAATCCAATCGTTTCTCAAATTAAACAACGTTCTTTCATCAATTACATTGTTAATATTTTGTTTCAGATTATTAAATATTAACATTTTCCTTTCATTAAAAATTCAAATTTCAACTTCATTTCAAAACCATATTATTTATTCAAATAAAATCTTCGTTTATTTTTAAATCAAATTATTGACCAATCGGGTTTTATTTAATTCTCTATCCTAAGTCAAGGTTTTATTTTGGGTATTTATCATTTCAACCCGATTCCAATTCAATTCAAAATCAAAGCATAGCAAATGGAACTTGCAGTGTGATAACTGGGATGATGTCAAAGTAAATAAACAAGCAATAACAACAAACAATAACAATCCAATAATCAATTCAAATAATCCCGAAATAACCGTATTAATTCACATTGTTATTTGTACGAATTAATATAATTATTTCTAGAATCTACACTATCATTTCATGTAGATTAAAGATTATTACATTACGGTTTTCACTTGTCATCTATTACAATTTCATCCATCATCAATTTAACAACATACAATCAGTGGTTCAAGATGTAATTAAACAAATCCTACGTGTCGATAAATTTTGACAGTTAAATGGGTCATATTATACAAATTTCAGTTAATCAAATTTAACTATATCAAGTTCAATTCCATACTATTTATCATTTTAACATTAACAATTTAACGTCCAATATAAACATCAACAATCAATCAATTATCAGTTAAACTGAATTATCAACGCATACATAATTAACAGATAATGGTGTCAGATGTCACAGGTGAACTGATACAGATAATATCATATATAACAGTGTAATTAACTAACAGCAGCATATTTCAATTGTCGTTTCAATTGAAATCAAATTTAATAAATAAAAGAACGTTAATCGTGAGTGAGTGCTCACCTTTCGAGGCTTGAGAGATTCGACGATAGAGTGTGTTACGATTCCAGACACGGATTTCAAAGCAAAGCAAGATTGAACGTGAAATGGACGAACAAGGCTGATAATCAGGAATTAATAAAATGAGTCAGAACTGGATCGATGATGATAAATGATATAAGCGAACTTGTATAACCATATATATACTATATATATATAATCATGTTCTAAATTCAAACGTATATTAATTTAAATATATATTCATATTTCAAAATCATTGTTTAAATTAAACACACATAAAACACTATTAAGTGGTCATATGGTCACGTATATTTGTAACCCAAATTTAATTTTTTTTTTTACATTTCGCCAACAGTACTTATAAAAGCATGCGTACAAACCAGGTACATAAAACATACAAACATATGCCAAGTTTATAGGGTTTTGACTTAACCAAACTATCACGTAAATGGACTTGCGTACAGACCTTAAACACAACTAACATATATACAACCCAGCCTACGCAAATTATAAATACAAATAGTATATATCTATAACACTTCTTTATATAACCCTCTTATATATACAACTAAAACTACTTAGTAAAATACTGTACTATATATATACTGTAATATACTTATATAATTGAAAAGGTTATTTATATAAACTAATATATTCGCAGCCATTATATCGATGACAGAAGCGTGCAAATTGACCCTATATATAACTACTCAATACATATGTTACAAAATCAAAGTTTTAATATATCACCAATATACTAACAAGCTAATATACATACCTTATAAACAATATAAATAAACTAATATTTAATTTATACTTTGAACTCGAATATATAATATACTTATGAACACCAATACGCATGCAACCTACAGATTATATATATACAACAGAAGAACAAAACAAATATAAGAATATAAACTAATGAAACTTACACTTATAAACTGTATATCAGATTATACATACCATATATAACTACTCTATAAAATTTGCAATCAATATATAACAAGATTTTATTACCTAATATAAATAAAGTTGAGGCTGCCTCGGGTTGCACGGCAAGTGGAGGAAGCGGGAAGGCAAACAAATGGGTTCTCGGCCTGGGCTCGGAGGAGGTGATGGTGGTGGCCGGTCAGAGTTTGTTTGAGCAGGGCGGAGTGTGAGTTGCCGGGAAAGAAAGTCGAAGACTGTCGGAGTGAAGGAAGGACATGCGATTGGTTGAGAGGCTTGGTGAGGAAGGGCGCGCATGGTTGTCGAGTGGGAGGGCTGGTTGAAAGGAAGGCTCTGCCATTGGTTGGTGGGCTCGGTTATTAGGCTGTCGAGTTCAAGGGGGAGAGGCGCCGCAATGGAGGGGAAAGATTCACGCGTGGTGTTCGTCGTGGTGGGAGGCCGTTGCTGTTCACGGTGGTGGTCTGCTGGAGGTCAGAGGCCAAGGCGGTGGAGCGTTTGAGGTGGCGTTGAAAATGGGTTACTGACCATTAGTATGGGCCGAGAGGAGGACAGCCTAGAGTTTTATGATGGACATGAGGATGAGCAGCACTTCACTTTAATGCAAGCTTGGACAAAATAATTGATAGTAAAAATATTTTCATTAAGAAGAAGAACGGAACTCATCAGGAAAATGGAGAGAAGTATTGGGAATAGAAGGTGTTTGGCCACGAAGAAATGACAACTGGTTTCAAAGCATATACTATTTATATTTTTTTTCTTTTCCAACTAAATAGTCAGGTCCCAAGAAGAAAACGAACAGTCTAAAAGGAGTAACGAAACAGCATAAATGAAAACTATGGAAAATTGTAAAGCCACAACCGTTAAATTCAGAGAATATTAACTCAACGGCTATTAGATATTATACATTGGATAACAAAAGGGTAAGGAACAACAAAACATAACCGGTCACCGGTACACATACCCGCTTTGCAGATTCTGCCACGCATCGGAACCTTCAACACCGGAATGAAATACCGTAGAGATCTGCTCAATGAAACGATCAAAACGCTATATGGATATCTATGGTACGATTGAATAAAAAAAAATTCGAATTTTCAACTGGCGGAAAATGCGAGAAAAACACTGAAAAATAAGATCGACGGAGCCAAAGATGTCCGAATTTGGAAAAACGACAAACTGACATCTTGCTATATAAATTAAAAATAATCTACTTTGATATATTTGTGAAACCAACAAAATTAATAAAATGTTTATTAGTTAAAATGTACAAGGACTAAATTAATGTTAATAAAGAAATATAATATACACTTACCAATAAATCTTTTATTATGTTGTCACTTCTCAACCTATGCAAGAGCCAATTTATACAACTACTCAAACATTCGTATCTTGGTTACTTAGATGTTTATTTACATGAGTTTGTGTGTTGTCTTTTATGGGTTTCGAACTCTAAAACAATACTAGTATATATATATTCAATTCATATTCAAACACATATAAATGTTGTATGGAAAATAGTCGCTTATAAGAAATCTTAGTAAAATTGGTCTAGTTGAAATGAACAAGTAAACCATGGTGCGAGACCATGTACTTAACATGATTAATTACAAAAAGGATCCTATCATGTTAGATGTAGCACTAAACTAATAGGTACAAGATGGACTTAGGAATTTAATTAATAAATTGTCAGTTTGATCAATTTACATAAACAGCAATATATTCTACATCCTTAGATGTTAAGGATAAATTAAAGCAAATTTGTAAAGAATTCAATTTGGTCTTGTAGTAAGAGTTTCCATTTGAATGATTTGACCATTTGGATAGGAAAATGAATGCACGAGAAAGATGTAACTTAGGCACATTTAGGATGATGAGAGTGAATGGTCACCTCTGCTTCGAGAAAAGATATAGGAAACGAGAAGCATATTTAAAATGCAATATGAAATGTGATATCTATTTCAAACATAATTTTATTAACAAAAAATTTTTCCATGAAAATTATTTTTTTGAGTTCAAGATATTTAATGCAAAACTCTCAACTAAACTAGTTACAGTGGATAAAATAAAACCACGTAATAAAGGAGTGAATAGAGCCTCATATTTCATGAGCTGTTATTGTGATGAAGAAAATAGCGAAAGCATATCATATGACATTTACTAGAAACATTAAATCATGAAAGATTTTTTTGTACATATATATCGAGTATTATTTTTGAAATAATAACGGTTTTTCAGAACTAAAAATTGATATACTATTATTTTAATATGAATATTATGAATATTCATTATATGATAAGTATCTAAAAATTCGTACAATTAATTAGGAATTATGCACTAAGCCATATCTTTGAGAAAAAATTATTTAATTATAAGATTATGAATTGTATGACACTAGTGAATTATATCTCAACCGATTAAGGGCAAAGCACCCATTCATTGGGAGTAACAAAAGAGCAGATGAACTCCTTAGATTGTTATATATAGATTTATGCAGTCGAAGGTCTTAGGATACAAAGCGGATCCACTTACTTCGTTAAATTCACCATGAATTATCATAGAAATGAACCTGTATAATTGACACACAAGTAGTGTATCTACAATAAATTCATAAAATATTAAACGAAAGTAGAAAGCCTTACGTGCAAAAGAAATAATAGAATTTGATTTATTAAATAAGCCAGTGTATTGGAAAAGATTTCCAAATGTACTTAAAAACAAATATGATTCACTCTCAAAAGTCGCCCCTTCTTGTGATACATAATGATGTATCGATAACGAGAAATCTGACTTTGTTGAACAAAGTATGATTGATGATGAGTTAACTTCTTTCTTAAAGGACTAGTACTTAAATGCAAGTACATAAGTTAAACTAAATTTCATATAAAGCAAAGTAAACGAGATCATATTCATGTAAGATATGAATTGATTAAAAACCCAAATCCTAAATAGTTTAATTTGTGTTGTTGTCTAATTTATAGTATGAGCATAACTTAGTAAACCTAAAATTAAATCAGTTTTATACATATACAAAAGGTAGTTCGTAAAATATTCGAAATGCCTATTCCATAATACGGAGAAACATTTTTTCTTTCAAGAAACACCACTTTCATTTATGAAGGAATTTTTTTTAAAATTTAGTAGCAATACAATGGACTTGGATATGATCCTAAGAATCGAATATAAAAACTATTTACATAAGATGAAATAAAATTGATCAAGTCTAAAACGGACATACAACACATTATAGTGTTTAATAATAATTCTCGTACATTAAAAAGAAACTAATGTTTCTCTTCAATGTCGAAAAAAATGAATTTTTAGCATTAACAATTTCCTCAGTTTTTAATAAACCATAATGAATATAGACTTTGCCATTTGGCACAATGTTTTAAGTTTGAAATCGATTCCAAGTACATTGTTAAAATACGATTTCGATAGTTATGCCATAGGGATATGATCCATCGGGGAAGTGTATCTTCAAGAAGACCTATGTAATTGAAATTATATAAAGTGATGTTAATAGGAAATCACATTGTCGATTTTGAAAGTTTAAACTAATGATGTAATTTTGCTAGTCAACATGCTAAAAAATATTCATACTCTACATGCAATTATCGCAAAATTTAATTTTGAATCTTGTTACTTTGATGTTTAAACAGAACTTCTAAATAATGATTTAGAAGAGAATGTTTGCACATATCAACCAAAGTATTTCGAATTCAATGGGAACGATAACATGATTTATATGTTTTGAATATGATCTAAAAGTAGATACAATGAGGGCATGCAGTATACATTGGAGTCAAACAAGTATTTTGATAGAGAAGTCAAATTATTTGGTCAGTCAAAATGTAAAGGAAGTGCAAGTTTATAAAAATGAACATTAAAGGTGCTAAAGTATTTCTTAAACTATAAGTAAACATCAAACTGATGATTTTTAAGGATGCACCCTTGTTAAAATCATGTTAAATCATTTTATTTTGGTTGTTTAATCCTCGACATGGGGCATGAATATGTAACCTTTTATAATCAGTATAAAAGGATGTTGGAACCTTCCTATATGATATTCATAGATACCATATTAAAGCGTTCAATATGGAGCATACGAGATGGATTTATTATGCATTGGCAATAGGAACTATCACATATGCTATGTATTCTACTTTATCATACTTCGCTTATTTACCTGGTATACTAAAAAAATATTATTAACTGGGTTATTAACAAGGCAGCATTCAACTAGAAGTAGAAGGTCAAGATGAAGATCAAATGACCCGAGAACATGGAAACATACTTAAGAGAATAAGAGAACGGTAGTCAAAAAGTTTAGTTAGAAAACAAGCTAAGTAAACCACTCGGTACTGAGAGGAATCTCTTGGTATCGAGAGGTCATTTCACCATGTTTTGCTTTTACAAACCCATATATTTCCCATGCTAATCCAACCACTCATAGTCAAGTGCTTTTCTCAAAGTTTAGACGAAAAAATCTCAGGATTGATGAGACAAAAGGAAACAAAGCAGGGTAATGCTAGTGTTATCGAGAGTGTTAAACTGAAATATGATCGAACACCCCAAATGCTATTTGTCATAAGTTAACCCTTAATTGATTTGATCATGTATGAAGAGCTAATTTATCGTTTGGGATCCATTGTATGATTGAATTGTTAAAGAGTGGACTCATGGCATCATAAACTCTATTACAGATAGGCCTCCTTAAATCCATAGAACTTAAGGGCACTTTGTCCCTATAACTACATGAGATGAAGGCCGAAGGGCATTCAAGTGGGTATATATCACCTTAAGGCCCCAATATCCAAATGGATTCTATGACGCAATATATACTCTTAGAGAGTTAAGGAGATACGTATATGTCTTGTGCAATGGTCATTAGGTATGCTAAAGGCCATGTATATCATTCTTATGCTCGAAGCCAATATATATATATATATATATATATATATATTTATTCATCCATTCCCACAACATTCGAAGAAGCATAAGCGGGGAGATCATAAATGATCAAGCTGATATCCTTAATTTTCTTCAGTGCAAAATGGTAACAAATTGGTAGGATTTGTCCTCAAATCCATTTAGGTTTACAAGAGTATGAGATTAGAAAAGAGGCATGGAATGGAAAAATCTTCCAAAACGTGACCCCTAAGGTCCTATTATAGATGCGGGTCCGGGTCTTTCCTCCTCCATTCCTCTGTCATCGTCGGAAGGAATGCCTTCATTACCTTACGCCATTCTTCTAGCTCCACCTCAGTCATCGTCGGCAGCAATCCTTTCGTTCTACTAATGTTGGTGCTGAATTGTCTTCATTCTTTCTATATAATGCTTCCGCCACACTTAAATGGATGCTCCCGTCACTATCAGAAGCAATGTCTTTAAGGATATTGGCTAAGTACCCCTTCAATGTCACTTTTATATGTGAACTGGGTGCTTCCGATACCGCCAGAAGGAACTCTTTTGAGAATTAGAAGGGAGTTGATGCAGCTCTATGCTATTGAAGGCACGTTGAATCCCTTCATTGTTGTTGGACCATGGTCGTGCTACAGGCGGAGTATTCTTCGTAGAATTGCTGAAGGCTTGTAGGGAGTGTGATGGAATAACGATACTTCCTTGTGGAAGGATGACTGTTTCGAAGGTTTAATGATTAGGGTAGGGAAGACTTTGGTAACACTCGTGGAAGGGAATATTTCAACACTTGCAAATGGGGATGGCTTTGGTAGAAGAAATGATTCATGTGGAGGCGTCTCCTTTGATGCTTACGGAAGCATCCCTTCAAACATGACGGAAGAATCTCCTTCGACGCTTATGGAAGGAACCAACTTTCGTACTATAGCTTCTTCTTTCATACTTTTACTCTTAAGACAATTTTGAGGATAATAGAGAGAATCATTAGAATCAACTTAAAGTCTATGGAAAATAGTTTTGAAAATTCTAAGTCCAAGATAGGAGAGTAAGGCAAGTGAAAGCATAAATTTTCATTAAGGAAAAGGTCTCGATACCGAGAGGAGCCTCTCAGTCTATAAGGTCATTTTTGACAATTGGTTTGCATGCTTCCTTGTGGCTTCTATGCTTGCATCTGGACCTTATACAACTCGACCCTATAGATTTGTAGAGCTGTTTTCCTATAAATATCAGCGCTATAGCAACCAAAGAAGGATCTTGGATCTTAGACTGTGCTCTTTCTTTGTCTCCTTTCTCTCCCTCGCAATAGTCACCTAGGCAGATATTATTGGCAGTTTTAGACTTAAGAACCTATCTATCCCTTGTAATAATGACTCTAAATCTCTCTCAAATCCATAATCAATAAAACAATAAAGTGGACGTAGGCCATAGTACTATAAATTTTTTGTCTCTTTCTACCTTCTTACGTTGTTTTGCACTTCTCTGTTATTTCTGCTAGATCTAGTCCTACGATAGGTCATATCTTGGGAGCAGTGGCACTTTTTGCGTCAACATTTTGGTGCTTTCATTAAGAGAGCTGAACCTAGGCTTATATTTAGCTCTCTGCTTTGGATTGGAATGATCCAGAAATTAAATCCAGAAAACTTGTTTAAAGATTTTCAAAAATTTCTAATACAAAATCATGGCACCACAGAGATCTGGAAGGTCATTAGGAGCTGTGGCTAGCGGTGATGAAGGGAATACTCACCATGTAGAATTTAATAATCAACAGCCAATACTAGGATCCTTTGCGAACAAGAAATAGGGGAGATTTGGATAAATGCCATATAAGTTGAACCGGAAGATAATGGATAGATAAAATGCTTTGATGAATAAGATGGATGCTAACCTTGCAACCACCGAGTACCGGAAGATCTAGAAGGAAAAGTTCACCCTGGTTATAACAGGAAAATTCCTCTGTTTCCATCAAAATAGAAGAGACGGGAAGAAAAAACAGAAGGTATGAATCGCTGGTGTCAACCAGGTTTTTAATCCAGCAGAATACAAAAGGAGTTTGGGCGTTCAAAATAAGCCATAATGACTCAAAACTTGACCGGATGGTATAAAAGATCAAGACAGAAGCCTCCAATGTTAACCCAAAAAAATATCAACACCCTGGATCAAGTGTGAAAGCACCAGTGCAGATAATTAGCAGCACAAATGTTAGATAAACAACAAATAAATAGCAGAAGTAAGAAAAGAGACACAGACTTTTTATAATGGTTCGGCTGACTCTGACATACGTCCACTTTAATCAATTTTTATTATGTTTATACTATTTGAATCTCTCTGGATATCAACTAGTTAGTCCTTAGATCTAAGTTACAATGAATTAGAAAAAGTCATAAGTACAAGGGTTAAATGGAGAATCGCAGTAACCACCTTGATGACTGTTATGAGGGAGAAAAAAGTTGAAGAACTGAAGGAATTCCAATAGAGTAATGACAACTCTCTCTATGGAAAAGATCCATTTCTAGTTGGAGGTGGGTGAGTATTTATAGGGAAGTTCAGTGGGTATTAGGCCAGAAGTCCAAGTGCAAAAGAGTCCAGTTGTTACACCAAGTCATCACCAAAAATCTAAAATCAATCTGAGTCATTTCTATGGATCGCTAGCTATCCTAAGGGGATGGATCACTAGCTATCCTAAGGGGATGGATTGTTAGATATCCATCAACTTAGCATATTTTTCAACCAGAAACCTTTACTTAGTGCCATGAAGGAGCTCAGAAAGTTTGAGGGCGATCCAACCTTTATTGATGGATCGCTAGCTATCCATAGGGGATGGATCGCTAGCTATCCATCAAGATATATTGGATTGCCCTCAAACTTTTCAAGCTCCTTCATGGCACTAAGTAAAGTCTTCTGGTAGAAAAATATCCTAAGTTGATGGACAGCTAGCGATCTATCCCCTAAGGATAGCTAGCGATCCATCCCCTATGGATAGCTAGCGATCCATAGAAATGACTCGGATTGATTTGAAATTTTTGGTGATGACTTGGTGTAGCAAATGGACTCTTCTGCACCTGTACTTCTGGCACAATACCCACTGAACTTCTGTAACATCCTGCCTTTTGGTACGTTTTAAGAAGACACGCATGTCGACTCAAACCATATAGAAGGGCAGATTGTTATTGGGGTGAATAAGAAAAAGCAGAGAAGAAAAAAAACAAAACAGAATCTCGCAGCAGAATGACAAAATATAATAATCAAATAACAGTTCATGAAGCTGTGTACAAAACATTTGATTATGCTTATACAATACAAAATCAGAGTTACACATATCAGAGATGAATAAATAATGCAGCGGAACAGTATGAATGCAGTGGAATGAATATAGTAAATAATAGTAGAACAAATCTTCATCTTCGTCCACCAGAAATAAGGTTTCCAAATCCTGAAATGCTCAGGCTGACCCGAGCGAATTGAAGAGACAAAACACTCGAGTCAGAACTAAAAGATCTTCTGTGAGTTAAACCAACGGTAAATAAATATGAGTGTAAACGGCTTCTGAGATGTTTACGGGGCTTGACATCTCTTATCCAGTGTCTAATGCGAGTGCAATAAATTAAGAGATGTTTGGGATTCACAGCTTCTAAGGATCCGTTAAACTATCTACTATGTAGTACAATACGCTATCATAATATGTCTACAATAAAGCAAAAGTATTAAAGTAGCGTTAAGGCTTTACATTTTCCCCCTTAACACATTTTTATAATGCCAATAGTCTATATAGTACCATAACTCCCCGTAAACTGGGGCCGCCAGTGGATACCCCATAGGTACGACATAAAACAAACTCGTAGAAGGCGCGCTAGGGTAGGTGACACGACACAACTAGGCAATGCTAGGGTAGATATACAAATTACACTTCCGGACCGGTGGAAGCGCATAGCAACTACTACCGCCCACCCCGGAACACACTCCTGAATCAAAAAAAATCGAGGGTGGCTACCAAATAAATCACAAAGTCATAATATAGTATCGATGGAATGTGCCCGATCGGAGGAATGACCTCACTTAGCCCATCAATTGCTCCTGTTTTAGTCACCTTAAGCTAACTCATGGGATTAAGGTCCACGTATATACCTTTAGGATCGTCGCCACCATCCTACTTCATTCTGGAATCTCCACCGTGTACAAAGTTGTTAAAGTGGTTTTCGGTATTGGCAGAGAGTATGATAATATCCGATCCTGGTCTCTTTAACAACTAATCGCTTATTACACACCGGATGGTTCTGTTACATTTCCAAAATTATTTCATAATTGATATCAAAATATAATATTCAATTCAAATCATATCATTTTCGAAATCATTACTTACTCCCGAAATTATATCCACCTTTGAAATCATATCACAATTTGAAATCATAGTTCGAAATTATATTTCCTTTCAAAAGTCATATTTCCAAAATAGGTTAAACTCTCATTTCAAAATTATCATATTAAACCAAATATGTTATTTAATTCCCAACTTAGGTTATAACATCATTGACCATATTCACTTAAAAATCCAGAATTTAATATAAACCCACCCATTTTACTTAGTTTGGAATTTAGAAGAATATAGTTTTAAATAGTTATAAATAGTTATAAATAGTTAATATAGATTTAAATTAGATTAAATATAATTAAAATAGATTAAATAGCTTTAAAATAGATTAATTAGAATTAAAATAAGTCAAGTGGTTTAATTAGTTTAAAAATTTGAAAATCTTAATAATTAAAGTCTTTTAAAATAATATATTTAAAACGGTTTATATGAAAAATATGAATTTGAAATTTATATCAATTTAAACTATTTATTTCATTCCAACACATTTTGACCATTACAATGTCCCAAAACCCAATTTCAAAATTTTCCGATTCAGAATTTTAAATAAATATTAAATTCAATATCCATTAAATCCATGTTAAACATCGATTTAATTACTCAAATTTCAATATATTTCAAAGTTATACTTCATAGATTTTAATAACTCAATTTCGATAAACTTCACTTATATTTCAAATTCACTATAAAATTTCAATTTTATTCCTTCAGCAAATCTTTCAAAACAAATTCGATTTTAATATAAAACTCGAAGTTCAATAAAAAATCGATTTATATCACCCCAAATTTTATTTCAAAATATCATTTAATTCAATGCAAAATTTAAGGATTCAAAATCATTTAAATTTAACCAATCCGGTGTCCGTATATAATTCTCTACCTTAGGGTCAAGTGAAACAGATATTTATCATTTCAATCTGCAATTTAAAATTTACGGTTATATATCATTTCAAACCGCAATCCCGAATAAATAATAAAATCCATAAAATCGTTCGAGTCTATCATTTCAACCCATAACGATTTTTCCTTAATCTATTGATCATTCGGGTATGTATCATTTCAACCCATAGTGAACTTGTAGTTTATAACGATATAAAATAGAACATCCATTCATCCAACATCAACAATCAACATTCATCACAAACATCATCAAATCAATCAATAAATATCAATATAGAACTGATAATCAATAACAGGTATTAAATTGGCAATTTATATTCAATAATAAATTAAACAACGATTTAATTCAAATTAACTGAGATGATGATTTAAAATATACCTAACAGTCACAGATAAATTTATAATCATATCATAAATTTAATTTAACAAACATAAAAAATTTTAGAAGTTGTTAGTGGGTTAAAACACTCACCTTTGAATTTAAATTCAAAATAAGCCCAAAATTTGGACGGTCTCAGAATTCATCCAAACTAGCGTTAAAATGTCCGAAATTTCGATACGATCCCAACGCAAGAAACCGCGTGTGAATTTGACCTCGTATGCACAAGTTATGATCATTAGAAGTTTGAACGATTTAAATTAGAAGATAATTAAAATAAAATAAACTTTTATTTACTTACACGTCATCTCCCTATATACGAAACCCTACAGGCATGCGTTCTCGTTCATGACACGGACCATAGCACGCCGCCGCATCGCCTCATCGTCGCTGCACCACCTCCTAACCAAAGCGCCGCCTCGCCACAACACCCCTGGCCACGACGCCGATAAGGCCACTCGTTCGCCTAATAAAGCGCAGCCGCTGTCGCGTAAAATGCGAACCCTAGCGAATTATTCACCTCGATCAGACTGTCATCTCGTCCAACAAACCATGCCAATGAGCTCCCCTTTGTCCTCTCCACACAACGGTACCATTGATTTGGCGATCCATCGAAGTTGATCGTCGCGTGATGAACGGCCGTGGATAGTTCACCCAGTTTCAGCCACACAAAGACCCAGATCGAAAAATGAATCACATATTTGACTTGCGCTCGTTAAGAGCTTCAAATCGATATATAATTCGATATAGTTTGAGGAGTTTGATTTCCAATTTGATTTTTGATTTGGATTTAAAATTTGGGAATTAGGGTTTGTCTGCCATTGGAAAGAGAGGAACAAATAAAATTGTACGTACAAATAAACTGAGTTGAGGAACATTAGGGTTTATAACGGGCTATTTATAGACGGATCAGAAATAGACAAATGGATTAGATCAATTTGGGGTTTGAACGATAAACTACCCGAAAAGCCCGTTTCGACTCCGGAACGAAAATGGGTCATCCCATATATCAAAATAGATGCTTTCGATAATTTTAAAATCAATGGAACTAGTTTCAAGCTCAAATTCCATCGTATGTAGAAGTTATGATAAAATCAGCTTATTTCAAATCGATTTCAATTGATTTTAATTAAATTGATTTCTAGGCGTTTCGAGCCCGTACTATCATACAACAAGTCCGATCGCTACAAAACTTGAAATCTTACAATAATTCACCGTTACAGATCTGATGAAACTGGTTTCGTCGAAATCCGAGTTAGTGGCCAAAATGGCTATATTTCAGTTTATTAAATAAATTAATAATTAAATTAATTAAATCATTTTTTTCAGTTTAAATTTAAATAATTTACAACTTCTATCATTTTTGATTTCTTAATCACTTACCATCATTTAAACAAATTTAGATGTCAATTTAAAGTTGATTAATCCATCAATTTCAGTGTTTAATTTCAATTTCATTAAATTCAGAAATTATAAATTAAAATTCCAAAATCCATTTATTAAATTTTTAAACCTTGTTATTCAAGTCTTTTATTTCAATATGGATATAACTAACATTGGTTTATATCTTAGTACATTAATATTTCCGAATTTCATCTTAATTTCTATTTACGTAATAATTAAATACTAAATTTCATTTAATTGCAATTAATCCAATTATTATATTTTAAATTTCAATAAATTGATAAATTTTGATAGCCATTCTTTTTATTCAACTAATTGTCATATTATGAATAGAATTAACATTATTTCCAATTATTTCCTTAGTTTACAATAACATAACATTTAACTTAGATGTATGCAATTGATTACCAGTTTTAATTTAATAGACTAAATAAATGGTTAACTTATAATAATTGTTACCATTAACGTTTAGTTACACTATAGGTTTATTACTTTCAAACAAGGGTTATAAATACTTACATAACACCAATTTTTATTCAATTATCATTAATTATATACTGATTCATCAATTAATTCAATACCTACACTTGTTTCCTTATATTCAATTTATAGCCAAGTATAACATTTAAATTATTTTCATTAATTGGTATTTCATTCAATTCATTAATTATTAACTTTAATTAACCTTGTTACATTTCATCTTAGTTATTATTTCATTTTTAGTTTACAAATTTTTATTTCTTTCAATATTAAATTACCAAAATCTCCCTAAATTAACAAATTTAATTATCAAAAATTACGGGTCGTTACAATTTCCCTATAAATACTCACCTACCTACAACCAGAGATGGATCTTTTTCGGAGAGAGGGCTGCCATTACTCTACTGGAATTCCTTTACTTCTTCAACTTTCTTCTCCCTCACAACAGTCATCAAGGTGGTTACTGTTATTCTCCAGTTAACCCTTGTAGTTGTGACTTATTCTAATTCATTGTAACTTAGATCTAAGGACTAACTAGTTGATATCCAGAGAGATTCAACTAGTATCAACATAATACAGATTGATTAAAATGGATGTAGGCTACATTCAGCCGAACCACTATAAAAATTATGTGTCCCTTTTCTTACTTCTGCTATTTTTTTTATTTATCTGAGATTTGTGCTGCTGATTATCTGCCCTGATGCTTTCACACTTGATCCAGGGTGTTGATCCATTTTTTGGGTTAACATTTTGGTGCTTTGACTGAGAACCTTGAACGAGATCCGAAGAACTGAAGTATGAATCTATGATTTAGAGAAGATGAGTAGGCCTAATACTAGATCTAGAGTTATGGCAAGTCAACCTGAGCCTGGGGCAAACAAGATGTGTCCTCAATTTCTCATCAAACCATCTATGTGATTTGAAAAGAAACGGAAAGGACGATGAAGGAGATGCAAGATGAGATCCTGCATAGGTAACAAAAGATGATGGATAGCTTCTTCCAGAGGATGGAGCAACAAGGTATAGCTAGATCTACATTGAGTAGAAACCAAACTCAAGGGAACAAAATAGGAGTTGCCAGAGTTAGATTAGAACAAGGTGGAGTCTTTCCCTCATGCCCAGAGCAACCGATACTTGGAGGCAATGCTAGAATCAACAATAGAACCCAATGTAGGAGCATCTGTAGTTAGAGCAAAACAAAGTGAAATAATGCCTACATCACTTGGGGGCATGACAGATTTGGATCTAGGGTAACCTTTAATGCCTGGAATGGGTGATGTTGGAACTAGAGTAGCAAATCAGAGAATGAATACATGACCTCATGAGCCGAAACCAGAATCCCATAATTGGAATAGGGGCAAGGTTCGTCCCTTACTCTCCGCCTTCTGGTTTTTCTGCCTTTTATAACCTTAGGCCGCTTACACGTGTACGGGATCCCGAATGGTCCCTAGGCATGCTCTATGTCGGATGCTTGAGATGAATATTTAGGACAATAATGATCCCATATCGCTTAGACGTGTGCTAAACCTAGATTGATTCCTAGTCGCACTCCGAGTCGGATGTCCAGGACAATTGCTTAGGATAATAATCTCAAGCCGCTTGGATGTGCACAAAACCTAGATTGGTCCCTTGCAACGCTTTCAGTTGGATGTCTGGGATAGACCTTCAACTAATTTGAACGCTACAGAGTCCCAACCGGAGAGACGGGACCGGAGTGCAAGGTGCAAGTCCCATTGCCTGTGAGCAAGTGGATGGACTTGTACGATATTGAATGCCATAGTGTCCTGACCGGAGAGACAATACTGGAGTGCATGAAGTAAATCCCCTCACCAGAGTGTGAGCGGATTGGCTTACTTAACCTCCCTTAACTTAACAAACAAATAATCCGGAGAGATCCCCTTAAAACATTAAAGGATCCAGAGAGATCATGCATTAAACTTAAATGATCAGGAGAGATCGAGCCTTAGAACAAATTTGATTCAATAAAAGGATCTGAATGCCTTATAAATAGAATAAAACTGATAAATCCTAGATGAACATAGGATGATCTCGATATATAATGTGATTCTGATATACGATGTGATTTTTGATATATAATGTGATTTTGATATATGATACAACTATGAATAAGAAGATATGTTATGTAAATGGAGATGTGTGATGTAACTGAAAGTATGTGTAATTGGAAGCATGTGATTTAATTACAGATATGTGATGTAATAACTCCGAATGAAATTAGAATGATTATGATGTTTAGATTACACTTGGGTCGAATCTTAGGATGTAGCAACGACTTGTGATTGGCAAGTGAATCCAAAGGAAATGAATGATTCACCAAGGCTAAAGCAGCTAAAAAGCTCATTTGTCGAAGATCGGAGACAAGAACTTATTCTTAAACAAAGCACACCTTTCATTCAAAAGGCGTACTTTGGGGGGCAAGTGTTAACTGGTTTTTAAGCGGGAAATTTTTTTTAAAGGACAAATTAATGTAAATAATTAGGCATAAGGAAACACACACAATTTTTTTATCATAGGGACAAGCCCAAAGCCCAGTTACGATTTAAAACAAAACAAGGGAATCGTTCCCATCGTCTTCCTCCTTTGTTCTTTCACTCATTCACTGACGAATTTTTAATTGTAACATCCCACCTTTTTGTACGCTTAAGCAGACACACGTGCCAACTTAAACCATACAGAAGGGTGGATTGTTATGGGGTAAATAAGAAAAAGTGGAGAAATAAAAGCAACAAAATAGAATCTTGCAGCGGAACGATAAAATATAATAATCAAATAACAGTTCATGAAGCTGTTTTACAAACATTTGATTATACTTATACAATACATATCAGAGTTACACATACCCGAGAATATTAATAATGCAGCGGAATACAATGATGTAGTGGAATATATAACAAATAGTAATAATAATTCTTCATCTTCGTCCTCCAGAATTAAGGCCTTCAAATCCTGAAATGCTCAGGCTGACCCGAGCGAATTGAAAAGACAAAACACTCGAGTCAGAACTAAAAGATCTTATGTAAGTTAAATCAATGATAAATATATGAGAGGAACGACATCAGAGATGTTTACGGGATTTGACATCTCCTATCCAGTGTCTAACATGAGTGCATTAACTTAAGAGATGCTCGGGATTCACATCCCCTAAGGATCCGTTAAACTATTTACTATGTAGTAATATTCGCTATTATAATAATGTCTAATATAAAATAAACATACTTTTAAATAGCATTAAGGCTTTACATTTTCCACCTTAACACATAATAGTCCCAGTAGTCTATCCAGTATTAGCGTACTCCCAAAATAGGGGCTACCCTCGATACTCCACAGGCTATGGGAGAAATCATAACTCGTAGTAAAGCTCGATATGGTAGGTGACACGGCACACAAGGCAATGCCAGGGTAGATATACCAATTACGCACACGGACTGATGGAAACGCATAGCAGCCACTACCGCTCCACCTCGAACAACACTCCCTAACCGAAGGGTGGCCACCGAAAATCACAAAGTAATAGAATGGTATCGAAGAAGTGCGTCCGATAAGAGGTGCTACCTCACTGGTCCGAGATCGCTCCTGTTTTAGCCACCTTATGCCAACTCACGGGAGTTGGGTCCACGTATATACCTTAGGATCGTCGCCACCATCCTACTTCATTCTGGAAACTCCACCGCTTACATAGTTGTCAAAGTGGTTTTCGATATCGACAGTGAGTATGTCCATATCTGATCCCGGTCTCTTTAACAACCAAACGTTATTATAACACCGTGGTCATTTAAAAATATATTTACTTTTAAAAACACAATCATTGTCCTTTCAAAACATATTCTTTATTTCAAAATAGTATATACTTCAAAAACCAAAATATTATTGCCATTTCAAACTATGTCCTTCACTTCAAAATAGTATATACTTTAAAACCAAAATATTTTTGCCATTTCAAAACCATATCCTTTACTTCAAAATAGTATATACTTTAAAACCAAAATATTATTGCTATTTCAAACCCAAATTATCAATGTATTATTTCCATTTCGAAACCCAATTCAATAATATATCATCTCCATTTCCAAAACAATTCAATAATATCTTATTTAAATAAAACCCAATTTCCAATCACAAATCTTTCTTTAATTTAGATAAACTTGAAATATTCTTTTAAATCATCTTAAACCCAAACCACATTTTGAAGTCATATTCTAAATTTTCAATTTCAATAGGTTTCCAATCAATATATTCACAGATAATTCTTAAATAAATTCTATTTCAATTAAATTCATTTTTCAAACCATATTACTTTCAAAGTTATAACAATTTCGAAAACCAACACTTTGAAAACAGTAACACATAAATTTAAATAAAACATTTCAATTTTGATATATTTCGAGTCTTTAAATATTCCAAAATTCCCAACCTAATCTGATAATCTTTTATATACCTTAATTCAATTTACTATTATTTAGTTTAGAAATATTTATTTAATAAATTCAATATCCCTTAAATAAAGCTCAAACTTGAAATATTCGTAAATCAAACTTAAAACATAATCAAGTTATACATAGCTTATATTTTAGAATTTAACTATATATAAAATAATATTTATATAATATCAAAATTAGTATATATATATAAACCCTTATTTTCCAAAACCCATAGAAATCATTCCAGATATATATATATATATATATATATATATAGACCGACGGTGTCTGTATATGATTTTTTATCCTATGGTCTAGTGATACGGATATTTATCATTTCAATCCGCAATTTAAAAATAAAAATACGGTTATATATCATTTCAAACCGCAATCCTGAATGAAATAAAAATGCATAACAACTTGCAGTTTATAACAATATAAATACAACATCCATTCATCTAATATCAACCATCAACCATTTATCACAATCATCATCCAATTCAACAATAACATCAATACAAAACAGAAAATAAATAACAGGTATTTACTGGCAGTTTATATTCAAAAATAAATTATATAACAATTTAATTGGCAGTTTAAATGCAATAATAAATCAAATAATAATTTAACTGACAGTTTAAATGCAATAATAAATTAAATAACGACTTAATCCAATAAATTCAATTTAACTGAGATGATGATTAAAAATAGGCCAAACGGTCATAAATAAACTTTTAATCACATCAACAATTAATTTAACACACATAAGAAATTTTAGTAGTTGTGAGTGGGTTAAAACACTCACCTTAGGATTTAAATTGAATTTAAATCCAATTTAAACCCAAAATTTGAACAGTCTCCAAATTCATCCAAACCAGCGTCAAAGTGTTTGGAATTTCGATACGATCCCAGCAAAACAAACCGCGTCCAAATCCAAGTCCGTATGCAAAAGTTATGATAATTAGAGTATTGAAAAATTCTGGTCCTGGGTCGACTTCGGGTTCAACTTCGGTCCCCCGCCTCAAATCCCCGGTGCTTTCTCTGAGTTTTTGCCAAAACAAACTGGAGACCCCGAGTCATTTTCTTCCTGACCCGAAGTATAAAACCCGAAGCGCGACCCGAAGTTGCTGCATATTTGCAATTTTTTTTTGAAATTAGATTTTGGAATTTGGGAATTAGGTTTTGTCTGCCATTGGAATGAGGAGCTAAGAAGGAGATGTATGTACAGACAAATGACAATGTGGAACAATTAGGGTTTATAACGAGGTATTTATAGACAAAGTAGAAAATAGAGTAGAGGGACAAGATTGATTTGAGTTTTGAACGTAATTGACCCGAAAAGCCCATTTCGATTTCGGAACGGAAATGGGTCAACCCATATATCAAAATATATGTTTTCAAATATTTTAAAATCAATGGAACATGTTTCAAGTCCAAATTCCATCGTATGAAGAAGTTATGCAAAAATCAAGTTATTTCAAATTGATTTCAATTAATTTCAATTAAATTAATTCAATGGTTCCAATCTCTTTATTTAATCAATCATCCTCTTATGGATAAGTTTGACATTACTATATATCCAATTACCCTAATATTTTACAGTCATTACCTAAATTCATATTAACGTAGTATTTAATTACGTTAATTAATTGCAATGGATTTAGCTCTAATTTAATTAAATAAATAGGTAAACAGTTAATAATTATCACCATTAGCCAAGGTTAATCTCATTCATACTTTATTATCAACCAACAAATATTATAATATAATCACTTATCTAACATTGAATTTATCAAATTCCAGTTTATTACGTATTATTACATCCACGAATATACCTTTGCATTTATTTCCCAATTTACTATTTACAATCAATTATAACCTTACAATTGTTTTCAATTAATTGGGATCGCACTAAATTAGCTATTCATTAACTTGCATTAACATTATTACCTTCCATACCTGTTCTTCAATCTATTATTATCAAAAATGGATGAAATTGACATTGGTTATATTTATTACATTGATATTACCCAATTCATTCTAATATCAATTTGTCATAGTATTTAACTCCATTTATTATGGATTGAATCCAATTAAATTTTAAATTAATTCCAAATAAACTAATTAGATTCAATTCCAATCCTTTAATTAAGTATATTATTACTCTATAAACCTAGTTACTATTTGTTTGTCTTTCATTACATTAATACATCCAAATTTCCATCATTATAATTTTACCAAATATATACACTAATCACGATTAATATTCTCAATAAATTTATTTACTTTGTTTCATGCTTTTTATTACATCAATTACTACCTTATAAAAAGATCTACGTTTCTATTAAATTTATATTCACACTTTCCGTTATTATATTAATTATCATTAAAGTAACATTTAATTACCTTTATTTGTAATTGGTAAATTAACTAGTAACAACAACCATTTGTCACCATTACACTCTTTATAACTTGCATGTTTATTCTTCACAAACAATTACCATCTATTATATTATTCACACATTAATTCAATAATTACATATGCTTTCTCATACTCCATTTATAACCAAGTCATAACATTTAAATTATTTTATTTAATTGGGAATTTCATTCAAGTCTATTAATTAATAACTTTAATTAACCTTGTTACGTTTCCTTTTAGTTAATTTTCATATTACATTATTACAACTTTTATTAATAATTCACAAATTTTTATTTTCTTCAATATTAAATTTCAAAAATCTCACTAAATTAACAGTTTTAATTATTGAAAATTTATGGGTCGTTACATTAATCGACAACAAAAAATGGCGCCGCAAATCAGAAATAAATCGTCATCTCCAACACAACCACAAACATCGACAAACGACGAACAATCACCACAAATCAGACAACAGTTACAGATTTGAGAAGTAGAAAACCTAGCTTCAACGGAAATGGAGCAATAAACTAAAAATCGAAACACCGAAATACTTCCTACAATAGATATTCAACTGGAAAACACAATGGCAGAAAACAAAAACCTACCTCAAGTTGAGTCGATAGCAAAGATGATGAAAGGAAAACCCAACTAGTTAAAACTTAGAAAACCCCCAGTAGAAGAAGAGGAGAAGCAAAATCGAGAAAAAAGAACAAAGAGAAGAAATGAAAAAAATACAGCAGATGAAACCAACCAAAAATAAGAGCAAATATACCAAAGAAGGTAACTGATACTATAAAATCAATATAACAAAGTTAGTATATTTTTATTATAATAACATCGAATTTATTTGACAGAACAATGAAGAAAATATGCAGCAAAAAACAGCTACTGAGAAAGAAATTGAAGAAAATCTGCAAAAAAAGAACAAAGAACGAAAAGAAAAAATGAAAAAACAATCCAGAAGGAAATACAAACAGAAACTCAAGTAAATGATACTACAAAATTATGAAACCGATACTAACAATATCATATTGTTAAATGTATTCTAATAGTATCGAAAATGTTAAACAGGAATAAGCTCAAAGACGAAAAGGAAAAAAAGTTCTAGATGAAAAATTAGAAGACGAACAACTCAATTCGGTAAAATTACAAACATTATCACTTTATGACATGATACATATTGCAAAAATGACACCTGTAATTTGTTTGGTAAAAGACAAGGCTTTGAAGCTTTAAAAATAATAGTCATTATGATTTATTTAAAAACTGATACTAATATATTGCAAAAAAAATCCATCTGTCTGCTTAATTTTAAATGTTTAATTTAATTTGGTGCTTTCTAATTGAAGAATTTTTTTCACACACATGTATGATAAAACTAATACTAACAGACTACAAAAATGATAGCCACCGTCTGTTTATGTGGAATTGATACCTTGTAATTTAGAAATTAATTTTTAGTCTTATTTATTGCAAACTGATACCAATACTTAGAAAAATGATACCCACTTTATATCTACCTGAAGATTATACTTTTAATTTGGCAAATTGTTTTCACAGCAAATTGTTAAAAAATCGGTAATAATATAATCCAAAAATGATACCTCCAGTTTGTTGGTTTGATGTTATTATTTTTCAATTTTTAAATTATATCAGCTGTAATTTTTAATAACTGAAACCTAAATTTAAAAGAAATGATAATTATTGTATATTTTCAGTACAGTTGAAAACTAATAATTTGATAAATTGTTTTACAAATCATTGTAAATAAAGATGACGTTGATATCTTTAAAACTGAAACAAATAATCATTTTGTGTGATGTATTTACCTTGTGCTTTGATAAGTTGTTTTATTATATTTTTTTACAAAAACCGACACCTTTATAAACCAAAATGATACCTACAATTTGTATGCTTAAAGGGAATAATTTGGAATTTTCAAAATTATTCGAAATATCTTGTTTGTAAAAACTGATATCTATATCTAAAAGAAATGATACTCATTGACTATTTCAACAAGTGTTGATGACTTTATAATTTTTTAAATAATTTTCAATGTATTTTTAGAAAAAACAGTACAAATACATTGCAAAAATGACACCAGAAGTAAGTTTGTTTCAAATTTATACTTTGTACTTTTTTGAATTGTTGTTACTACATTATGTTTAAAAGTTTATATCATTATAAATAATAACTGACACCTATGCTGTGTATGTTTATGTTAAATGATTTTTAGTGTCCAAAATTCTTTCAAATTACATTTTTATGAAAACTAAGAACAATGTTTAACAAAACTGATACCCACTAGCTGTTTATAATAAAGTTCATAATTTTGTAATATTTTATAGAACATTCTCCATGTAATTGTAGCAAAAATACTACCGATAAATTGCAAAAATAATACCACAAACATGTTTATCTAATGCTTGTACTTTTTACTAGTATACATGGTTTTCCCTGCATTTTATTCAAGAACTTATACCATTATGAATCAGAAATGACACCAACGTTAACAAATTGATACCATTAATAATCAAATATGATACCTACAATTCATACCCTTGAAGTTATTAGTTTTAAATTTTCAAAATTGTTTCAACTCACATTTTTGTGAAAATGATACCTATTTACAACAAACTGATACATATTAACTGTAAAAACAATAGTCCTTACATATTTGATTGAAGTTATTTCATTGCAGTTGATACCCAACCTATTGTTATGTTTCAACATAGTTTGTTTCACAAATAAATTATTACCTTTATTTCAAACAATATGATGATGATGATTTTGTAAATCCACATCCTACATGCCTGAAAGTCATATCAGAAGAAGAAGTGCAGAAAGTATCAAAATTTGCAGATAGAAAGCAAGACACAGCTTATAGATGTGGATCGCAAGGAGTATTCAAAATGGTAAAACTAATAAAACAAAATAGTGCCCTATCCAAAAATCAAATGGAGACATTGAAGAAGACACTATTCTACAGCTTCTTCAAAGTTTTTTTATAAAGAGAAAACAACGATGAAAGATTGTAAGAAGCATCAGCACAATTTGGATGCTTTATACCAGTGCTGCTCGGTTGAAAATGATATGTTCTTGTTTGGTAAAGAAAAAATGAATTTAACAACAGGAGACATAAGCTTGCTTGTTGGGTTACCATTAAAAGGAGTGAACATTAAACCAGCCCAAAAAATGACAAGTAAAACAATTCCAACACGTTGCAAAGAATTCGCCAAAAGAAATTTTGGCAACTGCACTGTGACGACCCGCTATTTTGGACCATTCAAATCCACAATAAATCCACACATGTCAGACTTGAATAATACAAAACAATAGATTGTAAATAAATTTGGAGCAAATGAAACCAATCATAGAATCACAGACATAGAATATCAGAATAACTCGCAGCCGGAATAAAATACATAGTGGTTCATGAAGCCACTACAATACATAATCTCAAAACAGATACAAAATACCATAGTCTGAAAAACAGATACAGTAGAAGTCTGAATACATAAGTTCATAATTACATAAGCAAGCTGAATGAAACCACTGAAATGGAAAGACAACTAGATAGACTGATAAACTCCAGAAATCTCTAACTCCAGAAGGTGAATCCAAAGCTGTAATACTCAGGCTGACCCGAGCGTAAAGCAAAATACAAACACTCGAGTCAGGACATACATACTTATACAATGTAAACCAACTCAAGTGAACTATAATAGAAATGCACAAGTAACTTAAAGAATGCTTAGGATCGCCCATTCTTTAAGGATCTGTTAAATTATCTACTATGTAGTAATGTACGCTATTATAATAATGTCTAATAGTAAAATAAACTTACTTTAAAATAGCGTTAAGGAGTGACCCAATATTCCCCTTAACATATAAATAGTCCCAGTAGTTTGTCCAGTACCAGCGTACCTCCAGATCGGGAGGCTACCCTAAATACTCCACAGGCTACGGCACAAAACCAAACTCGTATAAGGCGCGCTAGGGTAGGTGACACGACACAACTAGGCAATGCCAGGTTAGATATACCAATTACGCATCCGAACTGGTGGTAACACATAGCAGCCACTACCACCCACCTCAAGCCACACTCCCAAAGTCAAAGGGTACACCAAATCAATCACAAAGTAATAGAATGATATCGCAGAAGTGTGTCCGATCAGAGGAGCTACCTCACTGGCCCGTCAATCGCTCCTGTTTTAGCCACCTTATGCCAACTCACGGGAGTCGGGTCCACGTATATACCTCAATAGGATCGTCGCCACCATCCTACTTCATTCTGGAATCTCCACCGCGTACACACTTGTTAAAGTGATTTTCGGTATCGATAGAGAGTATGTCCATATCCGATCCCAGTCTCTTCAACAACCAATCGTTATTGTAACCCGTGGTTATAAATTTCAAAATGGTTTATATTCCAAATCAAAATAATTCATTTAAACCATTTTAAATATGAAGTCACTATACTTTCGAATCAAATATTCAATTTCCAGAATTATAGCATTTTCTGAGTTCATTCATTTAATTACAAAATTTCAAAACATTGTCAATTTCAGAAACAGTAGCACTTACAAAGTGCTACAGTAGATATAGTAGTATTTCAAAACATTGTTAATTTCAGAAACAACAGCACTTACAAAGTGCTACAGTAGATATATTAGTTTCAAAACAGTTCAGCTTTAGAAACAACAGCACTTACAAAGTGCTACAGTACTAATTTTAGATTTATTATAACATTTAAGAAACATTAAAACTTCAATTTTAACCATTTTTAACTTATAAAATCATATCTCATGCTTCAGAAAATATTCATTTAGATATCATTTAACTTATGATTAATAAAATAAAATTTTATAAATAAATATCCAATTAAAACCATGATTCGTTTATTATGTCAAAATACACTATTTTACTGAACTTCTATTTTAACCAATAACTTAACACCTAAAAAAATACCAATTTCATAAATAAGATATTCTTTAATAAGTCAAACTTAAATTTCCATTTGAAAACTAAATTTTCCAATTATCAAAATAAGTCAAAATATAAGGTGCATTTGAACCATTTATTTACTTTACATTTTAACTTACAGAAATCACTAAAGCTTTATTTAGATCATTTAAATCCAAATTTAAGTTAAAATATCATATTTTTACATTTGAAAATACTTAATAATTTTTCATAAAATATATAAATAACCACGGGTCTGTATAATATTTTCTAACCTAGGTCAAGTGATATGGATAATATATCATTTCAATCCGTAATTTAAAAGAAAAATCTGGGTTCTATCATTTCAAACCTGCAATCCCAAGTCAAATAAAATAAAAATCACTTAAGCCTATCATTTCAGCTCATAACGATTTTTCCCTATTCTAATGTTCGTTCGGGTATGTATCATTTCAACCCATAGTGATTCTATACTGACAGGGAACTTGCAGTGTGAGAAACAGAAAACAGAATAAACATTAACATATCATATGATGTCAGGTGATACAACATGTATATCTAATCAGGTAATATCATCATATAATGTCAGATAACAGGCAGATGTGAGCATATAACATGGCATAACAACTACTACAATTCAAGTGATATTGTTTCACATTTATATAAGTACCATTTGTCAAGAGTGATAAATTCACCTTTTTAAAGCTAGAGATCAAATTCAAAACACACAAACAAACTCCGAAAAGCACGACTAGATTCGAGTAGATGGAGAGCCAATATTCAGATCTGCAACAACAAATAAAATAACAAATATAGGTATATAATTCAACATAAGAAAATAAAACAAAACAATGTAAAATATGAATCAAAATGAAACAAAATTGGCTTTAACCAAATAAGTTGGCTCGGTCATCATGCAAGTAGGCTTGACCACTTTGGTTTGTGCTTGGCCATGGTCAGAACTGAAGCACTAGGCACGGCTATGGGCAATGGAATGTGAATAGAGGCAAGTAACAAAGTATGGAAGGCTAAAGGTCAAGCAACTCAAGGGTTTGGGTTCACATGGGTTCAGCCATGGTGCAAAGTGGCTCGGCCATGGGCTAGGCTTGGGTCGGTTCTGGTCATCATCATCAGGTGGTGCGGCCAGTGGTTATGTCATGGGCTGGAGAAGGAACTAGTGGTGGTGGCCGAAGTTAAAAGGAGGAAGTGGATGGATAAGTGGAGTTTTTTTTAGGGTTTCAAGGCAATTTTGTGATGGTTTGGATCTATGTGGTCACGGCAACATATGGGTGGTGGTGGTGGTGATGGAAGCCGGTCATGGGTGGTGGTGAAGGAGGGGTTGTGGTCGGAAATAGCATGGTGGTGGCTGAACATGTTTTAAGAGAAAGAAAAAGGAAAATAGAAAAGAAAGAAAAGAGGAAGCCATGGAAACAAGAACTTACTTTAAAAATCTTTTTGTTAGAAATGAAAAATGAAAGAGGAGTACGGCCAAGAGAAGTGAAATACATGGCAAATGGGAAGTAAATGCATGGCTAAGAAATGAAGAAACTTGGCAAAGGAAAAGTCATAAGTTTAAAAAAAAAACCAAAGTCTTTTGAATTTCCAAGCCCAATATCCAAACAATTTCAAAACAACAAATAAATAAACAAAGCCCAAAGAAATAAAATAGTAAACGAAAATAGGAAAATAGATAATAGAAATACAGAAAATAATTGTGTGTAAAACGCTGAATTATATCAGATTTACAAAATATAAAACAGAATTTAACAAAACGAAAAGCAGCATGGACATCAGAAACAAATACTGTTTCAATGAAAAAGAGAAATTTTTTTTTAAGATTTCATTGAAAATCAACGTTTGACACAAATTGAACAAAATATAAAATTTTCAAAAATTCATTATTTTATTATATTTGGAAAACAAAATATAAACAAAATCCAAAATACATTGGAAAATTCCAATATTTCAATTTAAATGATTTAAAAATCAAAGTTTTCAAATAAATTAATTTTAAAATATTTGTTAAAATTATGGGTTGTTACATGCACTTTCATCACAAGAAATGTTCTTGAAAGAAGAATAAAGCAAGAAATAGCAAAGAAGAAAAAGCAGTATGAAGAAGACTTGCCATTGTTATAGTAATGGAAATACTATTAACATTTTTCCTTCCAAACAACCAACAAAAATTAAGATAGAGAATTCTACCATTCTTAATTGATTTAGAAACAATGCAATCAGTTTCTTGGCCTCTAACAATAGAGAAGAATTTCAGTAAATTTGTCAAAAAGTTCATCCACAAGCCAAGAAACATGTCAGGATGCTCCATGCTTCCATTGGTAAGATAAGTTAATCAAAATATTATTATTTGAAATGTATATTATTTTTAATAATCATATCTAGTCGGTTATTTATATCTTAATAGTATTGCATATTTGAGAAGTTGCAACTAATTCAACAAAGACGACAATATACTGAAGCTTTACCTCGATTTGCAAAATGGGATTTGAGGAAACTCAAAGACATAGCAGTAATTTTTTTTTTGACAGTGTCAAAGACGGTGATGTAAGTTAAAATTCCATCTTATTTTTGTTAATCAATAATACTTTAACTCTTATGTAGAATAAAGTTTAATTGTATATCTTTTCTTCTATAATTTATAACCATACAAAATGTACATTATTAAAACATACATTGTATCAGTTCCAATACCTGATATCTTTTTTTATCTACGCATAGTACCTGTTTTAAAACTTAATATAATTTATACCTGAAACTGATACTACAATGTGCATGAACTGATACTTTTTTTTGTCAAACATGAAAATCATATTGATAATAATATAATGAAATACTGATTCCATGTTCTATTATACGTTAAACCGATACTAATGACATGCAAAAACTAATATTATATTTTCTAATACCTCAAAATGATACTAGTAGCATGCAAAAACTAATACCACATTTTTACATGCCTAAAACCGATACTAATAGTATCAAAAACTGATACTAAATAACTAATATTGAATAAACTAACCAGCATCACCACATAACCTACAAAGAAACAAAGTATCAGTTTAGCTTCTATATTGTATCAGTTTAAATTCTTGGTATCAATTTTGTCTCCACTTAGTATCAGTTTTATCTCAGTATATTACCTCTTTTGTTTAGAATAAAAACTCAATCATCATTGTAAATTGTAAGTTAACTCATAGCTTAAAACTAAAACAAAATTTCAAATACCAATTATATAAGTGGAAGAAATTACTAATCTTAGTCCACATGAAGAAAGACTTCTTCAAACAGCAGCAGTAAAACAAGAATTGCCCACCAAACAAAAAGAAAAGCAAGGAAGAAAAAGAAAATTTGAAGAAACTGAAGAAAGTGCACGTTAATTTGAGGAAGACATAAGTATTAGAATCTTCCAAATGCATATCAAAGATTTGGAAGACGAAGCAAAAAAAAAAAAAAAAGAATTGGAATCATAAAAGAAAATGAGAATAAAATATGAGCAAGAAGTTCTGAAACTGAAACAAGAGTTGAGGGAAATTAAGTTAAAATTGCAAGTAAATAAGGAAAAAGAGTCACATGCTGAAGACGGTAGTGAGAAATTTGAAACTGATGTGAAGAAGGACAGTGAAGAAAAAATTGAAGAGAAAATTGCAAGTTCCAATGTACAAAACGACAATATAGCAACTAAACTGATTATAGATACATGTACTGAAATGGAAATAGAAAAAAATGAAGAAAATAAAGAAAGAAAAGTTGAGTAAGATGTACAGAAATCAACAAAAAGATCAGTAGAAGTGGAGAAAAATATGCAGATCGAAATAGAAAGAGAATTGGTCAAAAAACTGGAAAACGAAGAATCACATTGTGAACAAAGAAGTCATGAACATGAAGATGAAAAACTAGCTCCAACTGAAATGCATCAAAGAGAGGAAGTGGAAAATGAAAGTCAAGTGCAGCAAGAAGAAACAAAAGGTGCTCAAAATCTAGAAGAGGATATCAATATCAAAAGCAAAAATGTACCCTACAATGTTTCAGTGCTTGACTTCACTCCTCCAACTAACAAACTATACGACACACATTAGTCTGAAAGTCAGAAAACCGAACAACATGATGCAGAAAAACAAGTAGAACCTACTGGTAGAAAAGGAAAAAAAATAGTGGCAAAATCAACTGGCCAAAAAATCAAAGCAACACAAAGAAAAACAGCTTCTTATATTCAAAGGCCGAAAGCAAGAACAAGAGTGAAAAAACAAAGCGACAGCTTTGACTATGGTCAGAAATAAAAAAAGTAGCAAGTAAGCCAAAACCTGAAAAAATGAAGCTGCTGAAAACAAAAGTGCAGAAGAGAACTATCCAAAGCCACTTGCAGTGATAGAACCAACGCTTTTAGAGATAGGGCTTGGACACTACAAGTGTTTGATCTATCTCAATGTAGAACAACAAAATGTGATCAAAACTTTCATTTCTTTGACGACATCATCACAGAAGTAAGTATACAAATATTTATACTAATGTTAAATATAGAAATAAGTTTATCTAACTTATACAAATCTTTTCTGTTAAAATAGTATAGTAGCATGGGAAGATAAGGACACAATCAAAGGAGGTTGTGTCAGAACAAAAAAAGCACTAAAACATGTACCGGAAGGAAATGAGACAGATGGGCAGGTACATAAATTTAATTTATTCTTTAATCATACTGGTATCAGTCATAATTAGTAGAAAAACCAATACCTAAGAGCTGTTTGATTGGAATTCGTGCTTGGTTATTTTATGTTACTCATAACATAACAAATACCTACATATATATTCAAAAATGATACCTGGTTTCTGTCTGTTATAACTTTATGCTTTGGAAATTTAATTATTTAGTTCACCATCACATATGGCAAAAAATAACAACAAAGTAGTGCAAAACTGATACCAAGTAGTTCTTTGCATTAAAATTAATGCTTCATTATTTTATGAATTATTTTCACTACTTTGTAAAAAAATGATACCTGTATGTATAAAAAACTTATACTTAGTTTCTATTTTGATAAAGCGAAAACAAAAATTTATTTTATTTCCCTTTCAATTTGCATTTCATTTTTATAATTTACATTTCATTTAGAATTTACAATCTAAAAAAAAATTCACTATGCAAAATTGTTCACATTTCTGCCTACTTTTGCCTGCTGTAGCCATACCACAACTGCTACTTGCCTCTGCCTACCATAACCAATCCTACACTCATCATCTTCAACACCATAAAATCACATACACCAATGCATTCAAAACCACACTGCCACTTCATATTTACTACAGCCATCTCATTTACGACCGTATCCTTGCATACCTCACACAACAACCTCTTATTTACTACTGCTTCTTTCATATCTACCACCTATCGCCACTTTCAAACTACCGCCTCATCAACTTCACCCTATCAAACTAACCAAACTGCCCATCACAACCTCGCAACATCACTGTCACTCATCTGACCCAAACTATCACTGCTTGTATCAAACAACAACTCCACTCAAATCAACAGCTCATCCTTCCTGCCTCCTTCATACTAGACCATTCACTTCAACACACATACAACCCTGCCAAACAATACTTCCTCCACCTAACACATCACCAAACACTCATTGTTCACTTGCACTTCTACCCTTCTACTTACATTGTAACGACCCGTATTTTTCGTTGTTCAATTCTGAATATTTAAATGGTTTTAATATTGGATTTAGGATTATAATTAAGTTAGTAAGATTTTAAAACTGAAATTTTAAGCGATTTCGTAAATTTTGAAAATCATCGATTTAATCGACGCATTAAAATAGCGATCCGGGGAACAGTCTCAGAATTCGATGAAACCGGTTCAATTAGATCCATAATAGTGTATTATTGTCGGATTTTAAATTTCGTAGCGTTTGGAGTTATCGTTTGATTGAACGGGATAGAAACACGTTGAAATCAATATTGAAAATTTAATATAATAATTGGGTTCAAAAAGCTATCTTCTCTATACGATCGAATTAGGACTCGAAACCTTTTCCATTGCGTTAGGAATAGGGATATAACTTTATAAACGCCTAGCGGCATGCGTCGATAGGGATTCGAAATTTTGAGTCGTGTAAATCGAGACATTTTGGGAATTAATCAATATATTGTCAAATCAACTTTTCTTTGTAGTTGTGTATTCTTTCATCTCAGCCACCCTAGCCTATGATTTAAACTTACCCTTGCTGTGTAAAACACGTTCCCTCTTTAACTTTTTTTGTTTTAAAACACGACTGGAAAAAATGAGAAATAACGTATCCATCTTCATATGCATCTTCTCGCGTTCAAATTAAAAACGAAATCAATTCGACAAGAAGAAATGAATACATTCGATTATAAAAAGAAAAATGAAAACGAAATTGTTTCGTTTAAATTAATTTTTTTTACACGCGAACGACTCACGATCGGAGATCAAGGCGAACTCACGCGAGAGAGCCTGAAGTCGAGGAGCAATGGTAGAGGGCTTGGAGGTGTCACGACTGATGCCGGCATGGTCGTTGTCTTGTTCGCGTTCGTACCTAGAAGAGGGAATTCGCGAGCAGAAAGGGAAATCACGATGCCTAACTGTGGTGGAGAGGGTTGACGAGATGTTGGCGGTGGAAGATCTGTGAAGGCGACGCTGTGCACGGTAGCGATGGATGGCTGAACTCCGGTGTTGTGCAATCAAGGTAGCAGGGTCGAGAAGTTCGACCTGTGGACTGCCTGGTTTTCTTTTCTCACGTGAACGTGATGGCAGTGGGTAGTCGTCCAGATCTGGGTAATTTGCTGTTTACAATTTCAATTAATTTAAATAATTTTATTTAATTAAAAGTGTATTACATTATTACAAGTTAAAAAAAATCATGGAAACAAGACAAGTTTGTATTCAGAGATGAGAGATGTACAAGCTGAAATTTAAAATCTGGATGTCGGCAAATTTAAAAATCAAAGGTGAGAAATTCTCACTCATTTTGATTACCGAATTTAATTTTAACAGTTAAAATAAATGATTGGATGCTTGGTTGAATTTAAAAAATTATTATCTATTGAATATTAAATATATATAGCAGTATATATATTAGTATTTGGAGTGATATTCCGGCACATTATAGCAGATGAGACCCTATGCGCCCCGCATAATAGCGGACGACCCTATATACCGTGATATCCCCCTCAAAATTGGATTGGTATTATTTTATGTTGTATTGACATCTGTGGATGCAAAGGAACAGGTTGGAGGGATCCAACTGGATTCCTCAAATATGTTGTTTATTTTTCATATATTGTGATATATGATTTGTGTAGAAAAATCTATTATAGATTATTGTAGTGATTGGAATTATTGGATGCTATCGTAGCACTGGCCTGAATTTTGATAAATTAAAAACTATAAATATATTTTTAAAATTTATGGAATTAAAGGGAATTTGATATAAAAATATATATTGGAATTTGAATTATTTTAAAGAAATTAAATTAGAAAAATATATTTGATTTTTGGTTATACTTAACTTTTGTGAATTTTTAAATGGAGACTTTAAAAACGACTTATATAAAAGAATTTAAAATGGTATCTGGGAATATGAAAAGGAGTTAAAATCAATGTTAGAAATAGATTGGAAGTAAAAATGGAATTTTATAAGAAATGAATTTATATAATGGAATTTTATAAGGAAAACGATGGTCATAAATAAATTTTATATAGGATGTAAATTTATATCGAGTTATGGGAATCGTTTTGGAAAAGAAATAGTGGGATCTATTTATGAATGTGAGAATGATGATTAAATTAAAATAAAATCAATGTGATACAAATCGAGAGGGATTATAAATTGAAATTGGCAATATTGGATTTTTAAAAATAGATTTTTGTCGAGAGATTGAGAAATTGTTTAAAAATGGGATTTTTAATTTCTATACTATGTAACCTAAAACTATTATTTAGATTTAGAATATTCCAAAAAAGGTTAGTTATTTTAATATTTAATATTTACTGAAATAAATTCTAATTTTGTTAATCAGTTATTTAAAAATGATTTGGAAATGAGTTATTGATGTTATTTAAAATGTTTTGATATTTTAAAATTTACTTAAACATATTTTACAAATAAACTACTATTCCTTAAAAATACTTATTTTATATATGTAGCTTTAAAAGATTGAATTTATTTATAAATCCTCTCGAGATTGGAAGTGAAGTTTGTTAATCGAGTATGACTTTAGAAGAGAAATCTTACAGTGGGATTTTGGGAGCTTGAAGAAAAATTCCGAAGTGTTAAAAATATGAGAAATTCGTAAAATGAATTAGAATTCATAAAAGAGGTTAGAAATAGGTATTTGGAGGTATAGACAAGTGCATTCGACTTTGGAATATTAAGGGGTTTACAAATAATTTTTTTAAAGAATTTTGAGAAATAGGAAATAAATGGACTACCTCCAGAATATTAGATATGAAATATCTTAGAGAGTATGATTATAAATATTCCTAAGTATTGGATGGGAAGAATTTGAAAATATTTAACTTCGAGATTTTAATTATAGAAATATTTTCAAAGGGAAGGATTATAATTGGAAGCGAGAAAAATATTCTAAGTATTGAAATGACTTGAAAATATCCCGTTTTGGATATAAGAACTTGAGTTTATTTCCACTATTAAAATATTGGAAGGGTTTGAATATATATCTTATAAAGTTCTTTTGGATATATTTTTGGAAAATGATAATAATGGCCAGATGATTCCTTATGGATGTTTTATTGATAGTAAATAACCGACTATCAATATTGGCCAATTTCGTTAATCGTTACGAAGAGACTGGGATTAGATTTAATTATCTGAAAACCACTTCGATCCGGTTTTAACGTAACGAATGAATACCGTGAAGGTGATGAAGACGGTGATTCGGTTTGTCCAAACCTAGGACAACTTGTATCGACGAATGCTATCAGAACATTGTCATTGGAGGACGATGAGCATTCTAAGAAGAATTGTTTTTCTGAAAAGGTAACGCTTAGCTTCGAACCTCATCAACCGGGAGTGACTAAAATAGGGGAGATGCAGCAAGGCTTAGTGGGTTGCACCCAAGTAGGGTATGTTATCACTTTTCTAAATGTCCTCGGAAACCTATTTATTTTGGATATGGGTATACATGAAAGAAGGAGTGCTCGATAGTAAGGGTGGGAACACCCAGGGTGATAACATATTCGGTCTATCCAGGTTAGGGGTAGGCCAGTCTTGTGAGCAGGGGATCCCTGCGTGGTCCTCGGTACATTGTTCTAAAGGTGTATTATGACGGGCGGTACCCCAGTGGCCCAGTCATTCACTAGAATCCATTCTCCAATACAAGATTATGGTTTTGTTTATAGAACCTAGTATGCTGGAATTTAATTCATGTAACAATTTCAGCTATTTGAATAAGTATTTGTGTTTAGACGCTATTATAATATCATTGGATTTTCTATAAAATGTTTTGGTTATCGTAAGGTAAAAACCCGTCGTGTTTATGTGTGACATGGTCTTACGAGATTCCTTTGTTTTTCAAAGGATTTGATAACTCTAATAATTCTAATTGAGTGTGTTTTCTCACGTTGGTTTTCCAGACTGACTCGGGTGTTATTTTATTATAATGCTCGGGTCAAACCGAGTATTACAGATTTAGGATAGAATGCTATAGAGCTCAAGAGACGAGTTGGATGATAGAGACGTATCTCCGTACTTGGCCTACATTCCGCTGTGTAAGGACAAGTTATATAACTGTCCAGTTTGATGTATCGATTGTTGTACTCTGATGATTGTAAGTATAAAACAGTTATAGATTCTCTTGTATAAAAATCTGTTATTATATATTATATTTTGTTCCGATGCAATTGTGAGATTCTGTTGATGTTGTCTTTTTTTCTTTCTATCCTTTTCTTCTATACTTTTCTTCTTCTTTACCTTAGTTATTCGGTCTTTCGTACACTTTGGGTTGAGCGAGGAAGAATTATTATCAACTCAAGGAGGTATGGAACCGCGTGTCGCTACATTTGGTATTAGAGCTGAAGGTTAAGCGAGAACCTTGGTTCTGGTGGGGATTACTCATTAGAGATAGAGTCAGTAGTACTCTGGAATGAGTTCAGTGTAATTATAGATATGAGCGCATATTTGTTAGTGAATATAAAATGGTTTTATGTTGTGTTAACTTATTGGTTGAGTGGTATATAAATTCTGATCGAATAGTGGGATGCCACTAACTCGATGGGAATTTCTAAACACTTAAATACGGTAAACCAACACAATATGGTTTTGAAGCGGGTAAATGGAATAATTTGACCCAAACTATATTTTGATATAAAAGAGAATAATTTTCTAAAAGTGATTGTAGTGGTGTGTTTGGCTGTTAATATATAATCAAAATAAGATTATAAAATTAGAAATGGTTATATATAACCAAAGAAAAATCATATAAGTATGAATTACACAAGTGAGTTGAAAACTAAAATTTGATTCAAACCAGAAATTGGAAAAATAAAACCCCGGAGATTTTTGGAAATGTATTTCAAAGTAATTTGGAAATAAATAATAGTAATATTATTTTAGATGTTTTGAAAGGAAATTGTTTAAAATGGATTTTGGAAGTGATATAGCACTGAACTTACTTCGGTTAATGGAAAATAATCCTTGTGATGACTGCACAGCATCACCAGTATTCATTTTCGAGTTTCTAGGTGATGGATTGCTACCATAGTAAATTGATATGAAGATTTTTGGTGAAAACAAGTGTTGTTTTGGGAAATCCCGAAGGGAAATTGTCTTGGGATGGAACCAAGTGAATTTTGAAAATTTTAGGGAATGGTTTGTTGAAACAAAGAGTTGTATATATATGTGGTTTCAAATGACTTGAATAAAAGAAAACCTGGGTGTTTGAATTCTGGAAATTAGTATAAATGTTGGAAAAACATTATGATGTAATTTATGAACTTATAAATTGAAAATGACTTAAATAGGAAGAAAAAGTATGGAATTTGAGTTTTGGAAATAAGTTTTAACTTAAGTAAATTGAAATAGAATTGTGTGGATTGAATTTAACTTAGGGACAATTAAATAAATTTGTTAGGAATTGAGATAATAAATTGCTATATGAATATAAATAAGGAAGTGGAAAAATTAGAAATTAGAATCGAATCCTTACTTGATTAAATTGAATGGATTAAAAATAAAATGGTTTGGAGTGAAATTAAATTGAGTTTGAATAACTCGAGTTTGGTTTTGAAATGTTGGTTAAAGGGAATTTAAATTTAAATAGAAGGTGAATTGGATTCGAATTATTTGGAATTGAATTAAATGTGTAAAGGTGAATTATAAAGTGACTATATAACTATGAGTTATAAAATTTGAATTGGATTAGAAATAATGTCGAATTGAAGAAAATATAAATTTTGAGTTGTGGAATAACTATATAACCATATGGATAAATTTTGAATGAAATAAAATTCAAGTGAAGAATTGGAATTGTGAATAAATAAATTGGAATAGCTTATAAAAATTGAAAAGTGAAATAGAAAACTTGAAATAAAAATGGTGTAATATTTTAAAGTGAAGAAATAAAGCCCAAACTTGAATTATAAAAAAGAATTTTAACTCAAGAAAATTAGAAGAAGTGATTTTTGAGATAAAAATCAGATATTGAGTTATAAATTTAAAGTGAACTAATTAGACAATTAATTAGTTGAATGAATATGAGATGGAATTTAACTTGGCTAAGTTAAAATTGGATTGTGGATTAAAAATAGATATTGGAAATATAACTTGGGTTGTAAATAAAAATTCGTCTTAAATTGTAAGTGAATTAATTGTAATTGGAAATATTGTCGAATAAAATAGAAATGGGTTGAGATAGTAATGACTCGAGTTACAAATAAATTCAATTCAAGTATAAATAAATTGAATATGGCCCTGATATTATTTAAATGAATTCAAAAATGATTTTGAATATGAATTGAATCTGAAGTGGATTAAGTGAATGAACTAATTAATTAATTAGTGAATGAAATGGAAGTTGGTTGAAATGAAATAAACTTAAGATATAAGGTTGAAATAATCAAAATTAAACAGATTAACTTAAGTTAATAATTGAATGGAAGCTTGGCTTAGATAAATTGGTGAAAGGGTTAATTAATAAAATAGCATGGAATGGATTCGAGTTCAATAGAATAGATTTGAATGTAATGAATGTGAATATGAATGGAATAAAATTGAATTGATTGAGAATAAATTTGAAGTGAAATAAAATTTAATATAAATTGATTAGGGACCAATTTAAAATAGTTATAAATTGAAATGATTATTTTATTAACTGGATATCGTCGAATTTGCATGGAAACAATTATCGTCGATGTAAACGGAAGGTCAAAAAAATTCTATGAATTAATAGAAGTGAATAAAATTGATTTTTAAATCCATAGGGAATGGATATGAGTTTGTTTGAAATAAAAATGAATTGAATGCAAATAAATTTGGTTTTAAATCATTCGAATTGAATATGGATTGATTGAAAGTAATCAAATCAAGGTCAGAACCTTATAATTGCTTATAATACATGTTTAGCGTGAAGGGTTATTGAAATTCATGTGTTGTAATTGTTTAAATAAGTGAAATGTTATTTAAAGTCATATTTTGGTACTCATGTGTTCAAATTGAGTAAGTACATGTACCCAGAGGCTAGCAGGCTAAAAAATTTGGGTTGCGTAATTGCTTTCAAAGTAAATGCTTGCTTAATAATGCTTAAAAATGCTAAAGTAAGGTACGTTTTCGGAATAAATACTGTAAAATATAAATATTGATATATATATATTTTGTTTTCCGACCGTGTGGGTCGATGTATATATATTTATCTCTGTTGTCATATTGTAAAAAGTCCTCCGTACAAAGGAGATTCTGGCAAAAAATTTCGGAAATTTAGGGTGCTAGAAAAATTTTGAAATTTTTTGTTAATGACAAATTGATTTCAAATTTGGAATTGAAATAAAGGATTTTAGAGTTAGTGTTGAAAACTAATTGTTTTGGGCGAAACAAAAGATTAGAAAAGTGAATATCGAAATTTCACTAAGTGGGTTTTGAATAAGTTAATGGGTTTGAAACATTTTTCCGACCTTAGCAATTTCGGGGATGAAATTCTTTAAATATGGGAGGAATGTAACGACCCAGATTTTTCGTTGTTCAATCCTAAATGTTTAAATGGTTTAAATATTGGACTTGGGATTATAATTGAGTTATTAAGATTTTAAAACTGAAATTTTAAGCGATTTCGTAAATTTTGAAAATCGTCGATTTAATCGACACGTTAAAATAGCGATCCGGGGCATAGTCTCGGGATTTGATGAAACCAGTTCCATTGGATTCGTAATAGTGTATTTTATCGGATTTCAAATTTCGTAGCAGTTGGAGTTATCGTTTGATCGAACGGGATAGAAACACACTGAAATCAATATCGAAAATTCAATATAATAATTGGGTTCAAAAAGCTATCTTCTCTATATGACCGAATTAGGACTCATAAACTTTTCGATTGCATTCGGAATAGGGGTATAACGTTATAAATGCCTAGCGGCATGTCCTGATAGGGATTCGAAATATTGAGTCACGTAAATTGAGACATTTTGGGAATAAATAAATATATTGTCAAATCAACTTTTCTTTGCAGCTGTGTATTCTTTCATCTCAGCCACCCTAGCCTATGATTTGAACTTACCCTTGCCGTGTAAAACACGTTCTTTAACTTTTTGTTTTAAACGCAGCTGAAAAAAATAAGAGAAATAACGTATTCATCTTCATAAGCATCTTCTCTCGTTCAAATTAAAAACGAAAGAAATTCGACAAGAAGAAATGAATCTATTCGATTATAAAACGAAAACAAATTTTTTTTGTTTAAATTAAAATTTTTTTTACACGCGGACGGCTCGCGATCGGAGATTAAGGTGAACTCACGCGAGAGAGCCTGAAGTCGAGGAGCATTGGTAGAGGGCTTGGAAGAGTCGTGACTGATACCAGCGTGGTCGTTGTCTTGTTCGCGTTCGTACCAAGAAGAGGGAAATGGCGAGCAAAAAGGGAAATCGCGATGTGTAACAACCCGTAATTTTAGCATATATTTTAAATAGAATTTATTTGAAAACTTTGATTTTAAATCATTTAAAAATTGAAATTTTGGAATTTTTCTATATATTTTTAGGATTTGTTGAGAATTATTTTTCCAAATATAATAAAATAAAGATTTTTCTGAAATTTGAATTTTTGGTCAACTTTGGTTAAAGTTTGACTTTCGGTTGAAAATTTTAAATTTTAATTTTAATATTTTATTCTTTTTCTTTGAAGCTGGACTTGAGTCTATCATTCTCTCTGCTTTTCGTTTCATCAAATTTTGATTTATACTTTTTAAATTTGCAAATTTTTAGAGTTTTACACGCAAATATTTTTCGTATTTTATTTTCTATTTTTATTTGGGTTTGGGCTAGATTTGGTTTGAGATTTGGCTTGTTTATTTTAATGGGCTTAGGCTAATGGGCTAGTTTTTCCTAATAGTCATCTATATGTCTATTCACTTTGAAAAGATTCCTCTTGAGAAAACAATATACGTACAAAACTTCTGCTTTCCTTTTCTCTTCTCATTTTCTTCTTCCTGCTCTGAAATCTACAGTAAGTTTTCTCTCCTTATTTTCTATCATTTTTTTCTCATTTTTGTTTTCTCCTCTTCTCATCAAAGTTTCGGCCACAACCTTGCCATAGCCGACCTCTCCTTGCCTCCACCACAATGATGATCCACCACCATCTCTATAGGAGCTACAATCATCCACGGCCGTGACTTGCCTTGGCCAAATCACCACATCCCCTTGCCAAAACCCTAGCCGACCTCATGCTTCTCCTCCTTCTCTTCATGTTTGCCTCGGCCATCACCATTCCATGCCTTGCCGTGACCTACTCCATCCCCTAGTTGTGACAATTCATGTGCCATGACCATTGCATCACTTGACCCAAGCCTTATCACATAGGGCCGAACCCATTGAAGCCTAGGCCGAACCAATAGCCACCATTTCCTTTGCCTTTTTGCCTTCCAATTAACCTTTTGCCTTGCCACCCCTTCACCTACCCATAGCCGTACCCTATACTTTCCATAGCCGAGCTTATGTGCCTCAAAACATCATGGCCGAACCATTTTTCAAGGCGGTCAAGCCTACTTGCAAAGTGGCCGAGCCCACATGGTCTTGTCTAACCATTTTTGCTTTGTTTTGATCCATATATTCATGTATAGATAATTGCTTATATATGCTTTGTCGTGCTTTTCGAGGTTTGTTCTTGTGTCTTGAATTGTCATCTCTAGCCAAAGAAGGTGAGTTTATCACTCTCGACTTCGTACTTATATTCTAGTGAATCTATGACTTGTGAATTGTAATAGTGATATGCCATGATGATAGTAGTCTCATATATGCCGGTGATATGATAATTATATGATGTTATAATTTGATGCTATACCTGTTTTATCACATGACATGATATGGTATGTTATTCTATTCATTTTTATATTTCTGTTTCTCACGCTGCAAGTTCCCTCACTATGGGTTGAAATGATACATACCCGAACGGACTTTAGAATAAGGAAAAATCGTTATGAGCTGAAATGATAGGCTCGAGCGATTTTTATTTGACTTGGGATTGCGGGTTTGAAATGATAAAACCCAGAATTATTATATTTCGGATTGAAATGATACATATCTGTATCACTTGACGTAGGTTAGAAAAAATTATATACAAACCTGTGGTTAATTTTTAAATATATATATATTTTCTGAAAATTTTAAGTAATTTGAATTTTTAAATTATTAAATTTTAACTTAAATTTTGGTTTAAATGATTTAAATATATATATATATATATATACTGATTTTCTATAAGTTAATAAATGGTTTAAAATGTACTTATACCTAATATGAGAAAATACAGTTTTAATTGGATATTTTAGTAATAAATTTTATTTAACTGAAATCATAGTTTAATTAATATCCAAATAAATAAGTTTGTAAAGTAAAATAGATTTTATATAATAACTATAATAAAAATATAAGATATGATGTTTTAAATATGTTATAGTAGAAAATATAATAGAAATTGCAGCATTTCCAAAATGCTAAGGATTTAAGGTTATGTTCTTAAGACGCTACTATTTCTAAAATGTAACATTTTCGAAATGCTACTATATAAATATTACATTTTTAAAAGTGTTATGGTTTCTAAATATTACATTTTTTAAAAGTTTTATGGTTTCTAAATATTACATTTTTAAAAGTGTTATAGCTAAGTGTATAGATTTGAAAATGTTACAACTTTGGAAAAATGAATAATATTTTGAAAGAATAATGACATTGGATTTTTATGGTTTTAAAATAAATATGTTTTGATTTGAAAAATAAACCATTTGAAATTAAATAACCACGGGTTATAATAATGATGGGTTGTTGAAGAGACCGGGATCGGATATTGTCAAACTCTCTGCCAATACCGAAAACCACTTTAACAACCGTGTACGCGGTGGAGATTCCAGAATGATGTAGGATGGTGGCAAGATCCTAAAGGTATATTTATGTGGACCCAACTCCCGTGAGTTGGCATAAGGTGGCTAAAACAGGAGCAATCGACGGGCCAATGGGGTAGCTCCTCTTATCGGACACACTCCATCGTATGCCATTCTATTACTTTGTGATTGATTTGGTGCGCACCTTTGAATTGGGAGTGTGGCTCGAGGTGGGCGATTATTGCGGCTTTGTGTTACCACTATCCCGGAAGTGTAATTGGTATATCTATCCTGACATTGCCTAGTTGTGCCGTGTCACCTACCCTAGCGCGCCTTTTACGAGTTTTATTTATGTCGTACCTATGGAGATCCTCTGGTAGCCCCAGTTTACGGGGTATTACGGTACTGTATAGACTATTGGCACTATAAAATGTGTTAAGGGGGATATGGGTAATGCCTTAACGCTATTTTTAAATAGTTTATTTTACTTTAGACATTATTATAATAGCGTATATTACTACATAGTAGATAGTTTAACGGATCCTTAAAGGATGGGCGATCCCAAGCATCCTTTAAGTTATTGTTGCATTTCTATTGCAGTTCACTTGAGTTGATTTACATTTTATAAGTATGTATGTCCTGACTCGAGTGTTTTGTGTTTTGCTTTACGCTCGGGTCAGCCTGAGTATCACAGCTTTGGATTCATCTTTGGAGCTAGAGATTTGTTGTAGATTTATCTATCTATCTAGTTGTATATCTGTTTCTATTTCAGTTATTTCCATTTAGCCTTTGCTTATGGATTAGTGAACTTATGTATTTGGATTTCCAGTTGTATTTGCTTTCAGACTCTGGTATTTTGTATTTGTTTTGAGACTATGTTTGTAGTTGCTTCATGAACTACTATGTTATTTTATTCCGCTGCGAGTTATTCTGATATTCCATGTCTGTGATTCCGTGATTGATTTTATTTGCTCCAAAATTTATTAACAATCTGTTGCTTTTGAATTATTCAAGTCCGACACGTGTGGTTTTATTGTCGATTTGAATGGTCCAAAATAGTGGGTCGTTACATTTGGTATCAGAGCTTTGGTTTTAGGCAAACCTTAGCCTACGGAGTAAAAACTCATTAGAGATAGGGTAGAAATACCCTAGTGAGTGAAATCAATCTTAGAATCACTTCTTTGTGAGAGAACGTATTTTTAAGTATAAAACGATTTTCAAATGACTTTAAAGGATTTTAAAAGATTATTTTGGATATAAATTTTCTAGTTTTAAAATCTCATTTTCCTTAACTTCATTCCTTTCGAATCCACCTTGTTAAATAGAATTCTTTGGTTAGGATTTCCATTCTATTTGAATCTTGTCTTTTGTCTTTCTCCTTTACCTTTGTCCTAAAATTCATTCTTGATTTTTCCAGGATGAATCGTAGGAATGTTAGAGGTCGAGGTAGGGGACGTGGTGCTGCCCCAGTTCTAGAGCCTGTTGCACCCATTAAGGTTCACCACTCTCTATAAGGAGTTCACTCAGCTTGGCGGTACCAAGTTTTTTGGATCAGAGACCATCATCGAGGCTCAGTAGTGGCTTAGGAGTTTAGAGAGGATTTTTACTGGTTTGGAGATCACTGATGCTCAAACGCGTCAGTTAGCAGCTTGGCAGTTGCAGGACGCAGCCCAGGATTGGTGGGAGTCTGTTACTGCTCAGACTGTTGAGGCAAATATTTCTTGGGAGCAGTTTAGGTATCATCTTGTGTTGGTTTTTGAGTTTGGTTCAGTTTTCTCTCTTTGGAATCTTTCTTAAGTTTGGATATCTTGTTTTAGGGAGGCTTTTGTAGCAAAGTGGATGCCCGACGCCGGGAAGTCTAAGCATACAGGGGGTTTATGGATCTTAAGCAGGGGAATATGTCCTTTTCTGAGTATGAGCGGAAGTTCAATGAACTTTCCAAGTTTGGTCCTAGCCTGATTGATACCCCCTTAAGACGAATGAGAAATTTATAGCTGGAGCTCGCCTAGAGTATTATGATTGTCTCATCTCTCATGTGCATAGCTCTTTTACTGGATTGATGGATATGGCTATCAGATATGAGAACCCCACTTCGAAGGAAGCTTCTGTTTCTCGTGCTTCTCCATCTCAGCCTGGTTCTAGCAACTCTAAGAAGAGGAAGCCTACTTTTCATCATCAGAAGCAGAATTGGAATAATAATCCTGGTTTAGGATCTACTCCTCGGAAGCATCCTATTGACCTATCTTCCATCACTTGTTTCAAGTGCGATCAGAAGGGTCACTATGCCAATAGTTGCCCTACTTCAGTTGGTGCTGCTGTTCCTCCACCTCAGGATACCAGGAACAACCTCTGTCATGTCGGTTTGCAGCCTGGCCATTTCAAGAAGGATTGGCCCTTGTATCAGAAGGGCAAGACATCTGGTGTCTTTGCCATGACTTCTTCCACTCATGCTCCGCCTAATCCACCTGCTCCTAGTGATACCCAAGGTACTCTCCAGGGCACTTTTACTTTGTTTAATTTTCCTGTTCGTGTTTTATTTGATACTGGAGCCTCACATAGTTTCATTTTTGTGGATCTTTGTAATAAGGTTTAGCATCTCCTTTCTCCTGAGTATGTTTCTGTACCTTTGTGTGTTTCTAATCCTATTTGGGGTCCCGCGAACCTTAGTAGGATTTATAGAAGGGTGAAACTCTTCTATTATGGCTATCGTTTTTCTGGTGATTTCTATGTTCTGGGTTTTGATGCTTTTGATATATTACTTGGAGGAGATTGGCTGAAGAATCATGAAGCCGTTATCTCCTGTAAAACCCGAACTGTTTCTCTTATTGGTGATAAGGGTGATCCTTTGGTGATCCAGTGCCGTATGCCTCAGGATTATGCTGGTAGTTTTATATTTTCTTTGGATTCTTCTCCTGATGATCTTGATTCAACCCCTGTGGTTCAACGCTACACCGATGTATTTAGTGAAGTCACTTCTTTACCTCCTGAGCGGGAAATCGATTTCCACATTGATCTTATTCCTAGAGCTCGATCCGTATTTCTTCCACCTAGAAGAATAGCACCCCGCGAGAAGGTTGATTTAAGGAAGCAAATTGAGGACTTGTTCTCTAAGGGTCTGATCAGGCCTAGTCATTCCGAATGGGGAGCAGGAGTGGTTTTTGTCACTAAGTCCGATGGTTCTTTGAGGATGTGTGTTGATTATAGGGACCTGAACAAGCTTACTATGAAAAACAGATATCCTATGCCTCGTATCAATGATATGTTCGATCAGCTTTATGGAGCTACTGTATTCTCTCAGCTCGATCTTGCCACTGGTTTCCACCAACTCAGAGTTGCCGAGGAATGTATCCCTAAGACTGCTTTCCGTACTGAGAATGGTTTCTATGAATGGTTAGTTATGCCTTTTGGTTTGACTAATGCCCCAGCTTTCTTTGTTGATTTGATGAATCGTTTCTTTCATGATGTTCTTAACAAGTTTGTTCTAGTCTTCGTCGATGATATTCTTGTTTTCTCTAAGTCAGAGGAGGAACATAAGGTCCATTTGAATTCTATTCTGGAGACTCTTAGGAGTCATCAATTAAAAGCTAAATTCTCTAAATGCCATTTCTGGAAGGATGAAGTCCGATTTCTTGGACATATAGTTTCTAGTAATGGAGTTTCTGTTGATCCAGTTAAGATCGCTGCGATCAATGTAAGTCTACCTTCTCTCATTCTTCTTTTGTAATCTAATCATTCTATCTTTCTTTGTAGTTCTTATTTTTCCCTATTCTATTTCAGGATTGGGAAACTCCAAGGTCTCCATCTGGTATCCGTAGCTTTCTAGGCCTTGCCGGTTATTATCGAAGATTCATTGAGAATTTAGCTCGGATTGCTACACCTCTCACTGCTTTGACTCAAAAGAATGCTAAGTTTATATGGAATGATAAGTGTGAACTGCATTCAATGAGTTAAAGCGCAAGCTTACTTCCGCAACCGTTCTTACCGTTCCAAATGGAAATGAGGGATTAACGGTATACACTGATGCTAGTCGTGAAGGTTTAGGAGGTGTTTTGATGCAAGATGGGAAGGTTATTGCTTTTTCCAGTCCTCAGTTGAAGACCCATGAAGCCAATTATGCTACTCATGATTTGGAATTGCTTGATGTGGTTTTTTCTTTGAAGCTTTGGAGGCAACATCTTTTGGGAACTAAGTTTGAGATTTTTACGGATCATCAGTCTTTGAGGTATATTTTCACCCAGAAGGATTTGAATCAGAGGCAAGTTAGGTGGCTTGAGTTCCTTGCTTCTTATGACCTCGACATCAACTATACCCCTGGAAAAGCTAATGATGTGGCTGATGCTTTGAGTCGGTAGAAGGCGATGTTGTGTCAGCCTGTTGTTTCTTCTTCTCCTCTTATGGATCGTATCATTGCTATGCAGGATGAGGATCAGACGCTTAGGCTTCTGAAGGAGAATGTTCGTAGTAGGGTTGGTGGTAGCAGTCAGGATGGTAGTGGAGCTCAGATCGATGATAGAGGGATTTTGAGGATTAATGATCGGATTTGTGTCCCGAATGTTGATGGATTGAGGCAGGAGTTACTTCGGGAAAATCATCGATCCAGACTTTCTATTCATCCAGGTGTGACGAAGATGTATCAGGATATGAAGAAGCTTTATTGGTGGAAGGGTATGAAGCGTGATATCTCCATTTTTGTTAGTAGGTGTACGACTTGTTAACAAGTCAAGGCCGATCATTAGAAGACCCCTCGATTATTGCAGCCCCTCGAGGTTCCCAATTGGAAACGGGAATAGGTTTCTATTGATTTTATTGATGGATTACCGAGGACTAGGAGGGGTAATGAGAGTATTCGGGTTATTGTGGATAGATTGACCTAGTCGGCTCATTTTATTCCGGTCAGGTCTACCCGTTCTGCTTCGAGTTTGGCTAAGATTCATCTGAGAGAGATTGTCCGTCTTCTTGGTGTTCCTGTCAGTATTGTTTGTGATAGAGATCCCATCTTTACCAGCTAGTTTTGGAAAGCTTTTCATGAATCTTTAGGTACTCACCTGAATCTGAGCACTGCTTGCCATCCGTAGACCGTTGGTCAAATGGAAAGGGTGAATCAGATTCTAAAGGATCTTCTTCGGGCCTGTGTTCTTGATTATGGAGGACCTTGGGAAGATCATCTCCATCTTGTCGAATTCACCTATAACAACAGTTATCAGGTATAATGTCAAATGTTCTATTTTTATCTTGTCTTAATCCTTTATCTATCTCATTTTATCATTTGAATTCAGGCCAGTATTGCAATGTCTCTGTTTGCTGCTCTTTACGGATGACCTTGCAGATCCCCATCTTGCTGGATTGAATCCGGTAATCATTTGGTTCTTGGTCCTGATATGATTCTGGAGGCTTCTGAGAGAGATGGGGTGATTAAGAGGAAGATGAGGAGTGCCTAGGATAGGCAGAAGAAGTACGCTGATCGGCGCAGGAGGAGTTTGGAGTTTTCTGTTGGTGATTAGGTTTTCCTTAAGGTTTCTCCCTTAAGGAATGTGATTCGGTTTGGTCGGAGAGGGAAGCTTGCTCCTAGGTTCATTAGTCCTTTCCGCATCTTAGAGATAGTTGGTTCTTTAGCTTATCGCCTGGATTTGCCTAAGAAGCTTTCTGGAGTGCATAATGTATTCCATGTTTCGCATCTTCGTTGGTATCTTCATGATCCATCTTTGATTTTTCAGCCTTCCGCTCTTAAGAGTTTGGATATTGAGCAAAACCTTACCGTCGAGAGGAAGCCGCTTCGTATTATCGATTGAGGTACGAAACAGCTAAGAAGGAAATCTGTCAACCCGGTCAAAGTGCAGTGGAGTACTAATTATCGGGATTGTACCTGGGAGACGGAGGAGAGCATGCGTGCTTTGAATCCGGAATTTTTTGTTTCAGGTACTATTCGTTATTCTATCTTATCTTCCTTTGTTTTCCGTGTCTCGTTCCTTTTCGTGGACGAAAAGCTTTGAGTGGGAGAGAGTGTAACAACTCGTAATTTTAGCATATATTTTTAAATAGAATTTATTTGAAAACTTTGATTTTTAATCATTTAAAAATTGAAATTTTGGAATTTTTCTATATATTTTTAGGATTTGTTGAGAATTATTTTTCCAAATATAATAAAATAAAGATTTTTCTGAAATTTGAATTTTTGGTCAACTTTGGTCAAAGTTTGACTTTCAGTTGAAAATTTTAAATTTGAATTTGAATTTTTATTCTTTTTCTTTGAAGCTGGACTTGATTCTATCATTCTCTCTGCTTTTCATTTCGTCAAATTCTGATTTATACTTTTTAAATCTGCAAAGTTTTAGAGTTTTACACGCAAATATTTTTCGTATTTTATTTTATATTTTTATTTGGGTTTGGGCTAGATTTGGTTTGAGATTTGGCTTGTTTATTTTAGTGGGCTTTGGCTAATGGGCTAGTTTTTCCTATTAGTCATCTATATGTCCGTTCACTTTGAAAAGATGCCTCTTGAGAAAACAATATATGTACAAAACTTCTGCTTTCCTTTTCTCTTCTCATTTCTTCTTCCTGCTCTGAAATCTACAGTAAGTTTTCTCTCCTCTTTTTCCAATTTTTTTTCTCACTTTTGTTTTCTCCTCTTCTCATCAAAGTTTCGGCCACAACCTTGCCATAGCCGACCTCCCCTTGCCTCCACCACCATGATGATCCACCACCATCTCCATAGGAGCTACAATCATCCACGGCCGTGACTTGCCTTGGCCAAATCACCACATCCACTTGCCAAAACCCTAGCCGACCCCATGCTTCTCCTCCTTCTCTTCATGTTTGCCTCGGCCATCACCATTCCATGCCTTGCCATGACCTACTCCATCCCCTAGTCATGACAATTCATGTGCCATGACCATTGCATCACTTGACCCAAGCCTTATCACATAGGGCCGAACCCATTGAAGCCTAGGCCGAACCAATATCCACCATTTCCTTTGCCTTTTTTCCTTCCAATTGACCTTTTGCCTTGCCACCCCTTCACCTACCCATAGCCGTACCCTATACTTGCCATAGCCGAGCTTATGTGCCTCAGAACATCATGGCCGAACCATGTTTCAAGGCGGTCAAGCCTACTTGCAAAGTGGCCGAGCCCACATGGTCTTGTCTAACCATTTTTGCTTTGTTTTGATCCATATATTCATGTATAGATAATTGCTTATTTATGTTGTATTTTGTTTGTGTACAAGATTTGGATCTTGGCTCTACTTCCACTCAAATTTGATTCGTGCTTTGTCGTGCTTTTCGGGGTTTGTTCTTGTGTCTTGAATTGTCATCTCTAGCCAAAGAAGGTGAGTTTATCACTCTTGACTTGGTACTTATAATCTAGTGAATCAATGACTTGTGAATTGTAATAGTGATATGCCATGATGATAGTAGTCTCATATATGCCAGTGATATGATAATTATATGATGTTATAACCTGATGTTATACCTGTTTTATCACATGACATGATATGGTATGTTATTTTATTCATTTTTATATTTCTGTTTCTCACACTGCAAGTTCCCTCACTATGGGTTGAAATGATACATACCCGAACGGACTTTAGAATAAGGAAAAATCATTATGAGCTGAAATGATAGGCTCGAGCGATTTTTATTTGACTTGGGATTGCGGGTTTGAAATGATAAAACCCGGAATTATTACATTTCAGATTGAAATGATACATATCTATATCACTTGACCTAGGTTAGAAAAAATTATATACAACTTAAATTTTGGTTTAAATGATTTAAATATATATATATATATACTGATTTTCTATAAGTTAATAAATGGTTTAAAATGTACTTTTACCTAATATGAGAAAATACAGTTTTAATTGGATATTTTAGTAATAAATTTTATTTAACTAAAATCATAGTTTAATTAATATCCAAATAAATAAGTTTGTAAAGTAAAATAGATTTTATATAATAACTATGATAAAAATATAAGATATGATGTTTTAAATATGTTATAGTAGAAAATATAATAGAAATTGCAGCATTTCCAAATGCTATGGATTTAAGGTTATGTTCTTAAAATGCTACTATTTCTAAAATGTAACATTTTCGAAATGCTACTATACAAATATTACAATTTTAAAGTGTTATGGTTTCTAAATATTACATTTTTTAAAAGCGTTATTGTTTCTAAATATTACATTTTTAAAAGTGTTATAACTAAGTGTATAAATTTGAAAATGTTACAACTTTGGAAAAATGAATAATATTTTGAAAGAATAATGACATTGGATTTTTATAGTTTTAAAATAAATATGTTTTGACTTGAAATATAAACCATTTGAAATTAAATAACCATGGGTTATAACAACGATGGGTTGTTGAAGAGACCAGGATCGGATATTGTCATACTCTCTGCCAATACCGAAAACCACTTTAACAACTATGTATGCGGTGGAGATTCCAGAATGAAGTAGGATGGTAGCGACGATCCTAAAGGTATATTTACGTGGACCCAACTCCTATGAGTTGGCATAAGGTGGCTAAAATAGGAGCAATCGACGGGCCAATGAGGTAGCTCCTTTTATCAGACACACTCCATCGTATGCCATTCTATTATTTTGTGATTGATTTGGTGCGCACTTTTGATTCGGGAGTGTGGCTCGAGGTGCGCGATTGTTGCGGCTCTACGTTACCACCAGCCCAGAAGTGTAATTGGTATATCTACCCTGGCATTTCCTAGTTGTGCCGTGTCACCTACCCTAGCGTGCCTTTTACGAGTTTGATTTGTGTCGTACCTATGGAGTATCCTCTGGTAGCCCCAGTTTATGGGGTATTACGGTACTGTATAGACTATTGGTACTATAAAATGTGTTAATAGGGATATGGGTAATGCCTTAACGCTATTTTTAAATAGTTTATTTTACTTTAGACATTATTATAATAGTGTATATTACTACATAGTAGATAGTTTAACAGATCCTTAAAGGATGGGCGATCCCAAGCATCCTTTAAGTTATTGATGCATTTCTATTGCAGTTCACTTGAGTTGATTTACATTTTATAAGTATGTATGTCCTGACTCGAGTGTTTTGTGTTTTGCTTTACGCTCGGGTCAGCTTGAGTATCACAGCTTTGGATTCATCTTTGGAGCTAGAGATTTGCTGGAGATTTATCTATCTATCTAGTTGTCTATCAGTTTCTATTTCAGTTATTTCCATTTAACCTTTGCTTATGTATTAGTGAACTTATGTATTTGGATTTCCAGTTGTATTTGCTTTCAGACTCTGGTATTTTGTATTTGTTTTGAGACTATGTTTGTAGTAGCTTCATGAACTACTATGTTTGTAGTAGCTTCATTAACTACTATGTTATTTTATTCCACTGCGAGTTATTCAAATATTCTATTTCTATGATTTTATGATTGATTTTATTTGCTCCAAAATTTATTAACAATATATTGTTTTGAATTATTCAAGTCCGACATGTGTGGTAATATTGTCGATTTGAATGGTCCAAAATAGTGGGTCGTTACACGATGCCTAGCTACAATAGAGAGGGTTCATGAGATGTTGGCGGTGGAAGATCTGTGAAGGTGACGTTGTGCACGGCAACAATGGATGGACGAACTCCGGTGTTGTGCAATCAAGGTAGCAGAGTCGAGAAGCTCGACCTGTGGACTGCCTGGTTTTCTTTTCTCACATGAACATGATGGCAGTGGGTAGTCGTCCAGGTCTGGGTAATTTGCTGTTTACAATTTCAATTAATTTAAAAAAAATATTTAATTAAAAGGATGCTTATAAAACTGTATAACATTATTACAAGGTTAAAAAAAATCATGGAAACAAGACGAGTTTGTATTCGGAGATGAGAGATGAACAAGCTGAAATTAAAAATCTGGATGTCGGCTAATTTAAAAATCAAAGGTGAGAAATTCCAACTCATTTGGACTATCGAATTTTATTTTAACAGTTAAAATAAATGATTGGATGCTTGGTTGAATTTATAAAATTATTATCTATTGAATGTTAAATATATATAGTAGTATATAAATTAGTATTTGGAGTGATATTCCTGCACATTAAACCGGATGAGACCCTATGCGCCCCGCATAATAGCGGATGACCCTATATATCGCGAGATCCCCTTCGAAGTGGGATTGGTATTAATTTATGTTGTATTAACATCTGTGGATGCAAGGGAACAGGTTGGAGGGATCCAGCTGGATTCCTCAAATATGTTGTTTATTTTTCATATATTGTGATATATGGTTTGTGTAGAAAAATCTATTATAGATTATTGTAGTGATTGAAATTATTGGATGCTATCGTAGCACTAGCCTAAATTTTGATAATTTAAAAACTATAAATATATTTTTAAAATTTATGGAATTATAGTGAATTTGATATAATTTATATATTGGAATTTGAGTTATTTTAAAGAAATTGAATTATAAAAATATATTTGATTTTTGGTTATACTTAACTTTTATAAATTTTTAAATGGAGACTTTAAAATGACTTATATAAAAGAATTAAAAATGGTATCTGGGATTATGAAAAGGAGTTAAAATCAATGTTAGAAATAGATTGGAAGTAAAAATGGAATTTTATAAGAAATGAACTTATATAATGGAATTTTATAAATAAGATTTGTTTTATAAACAAGTAAAACTCAAAGGAGTTAATAAATTTATAAACGATGTTTATAAAAAATGAAAACAATGGTTAGTGTAATATCCCGGAAATTTTGACAATATCAATTTAATAATCTGTTTAATAATCAAATTGATATGGATAATCTTTGATAATAAGATTTGAATTTAATTTAATAATCTGATTAAATTAGTATTAATTGATGATTTTATCTTTTAAAAGTTAATAAGATATTTCTATTTGAATATATATATTTATTTATATATATTGTAAATAGAAGCTTTGATAAATTGGGAATTTATATTTAATTTAATCTGGACTTTTCAAAGATATTTAAATAAGTAATTTTATAGTTTTAAAATACTTTAAGAAAATATTTTAATTGGTTTAAGATATTTTTAACTTAAGTTTAAATAAATAAGATTTACAAAATTGGTTTGTTTTATTTCTTTTTAAATATTTCTTAATAAAGAGATAATTTCTTTTATAAATTATTTAAAATTGGTAAATGTGTTATTTTCAAACAATATTAATAATGTATTGTTTTATATATAAAAATAAATAGATTTTAAAGGAAATAGAATTTGTTATTTTCAAAAATTTAATGTGTAGTTATATATGTATATATATAAGTTGATTGATTTTCTTTGATTTAATTTTGAATAAGTTTATAGTTATTAGAAATTTGTTAATTAAAGCTTTATCCATTTATAAAAATTCATTTTTGCATGTAAAATTATATGTGTAAATTAGTAAAACCATCTAAGCACATGTGTCAACATGTTAATATAGGAAGATGACAAATGTCATTTTGTATTTCATTTTTTCTTTGATTTTTAAATAAACCATAAATTAAGTTATATAAGCATACCTCTCCAATTTCTTTTTCTTTTCTTATCTTTTCATTTGCAAAAACAAAGACAAAACCAAAATCAGAAAATATACCAAACCGAAATCATCTTCAAATCAAAACTGAAATTCATCTTCAAAAGTTAAATTCTCAAATAATCAACCTGAAAATCATTTCCAATTCAAAAGAAAACCCTGAAATTCTTTTCCAAATCAAAGAACAATACCCTGAAACCATTTTCAGATCTGAAGCAAATAATAAAGTCTTCAGCCTGATTTCTTTGCAAATCTGAAATCAAAAAGCCTGCATTCTTTTTCAAGTCAAATTTTGGAATCAATTCAAGTCAGTAGCTGTCTGCATTCATTTCTTCAATCTGGGAGCAGCATGCATGTGGTTAAATCAATCTAAAGCTTCAACAACTCAAGTTAAAAATCAAATTCTAAGGAGCATGCAAGTTTACAGTTTTCAAAAAGCTTTTCAAATTTAAAGAGGCTGCCTCTGTTCATACAAATCAGGTGAGTAACAATTTTAATATAAACTAACTTAAGTAAATATAGTTGCTTGATTTCTTCCTGTGATAATCATGTTTGAAGTGAATAAATGTGATGTAATTCTCTGTATTATGTTTGGTTTCGAATGCATGTTGGGTTTTGGTATGTTCTTGCCTGTTATGGAATGACAGTTTTAGATACTAATCAAAAACAATTATTTCATGTTCAAAATCCTTATGATGGCTTAAGATTTAACCAAGTATGAGTATATAACATGAATTATAGTTGAAATTTTATTTAATATAAAATAAAAACTGTTGTGTCTCTGTAAAAGAAAATAAAACAGGACAAATATTTTGTAAGTGAAAAATTAAAATCCCAGATTCATTGATCCAGGAGTATAAGTTGAGTACTTATACTAAAACTCGATTTTTAAAACATAAATCATAATTTATAGTTTAGAAATAAGGGTGCAGTTCTGTATTTATCTAAAAATGAATTTGTGGGTAATTCTGTTGATCTCGATAGTTTGGGATGTTGTAAATCTTCAGTAGTGATGGTGGAATGATCAAGGATATAGGGAAAATTACTGGAATTTAAAATAGAGTAGTGAGGCAGTAGAGATTTAGAATTTATGATTTTAACCCTAGTTCTAACTAGGTTAGAAAATCGATCGTCACAACGTCTCTGGTCGATCGAGTTCAATAGGACTCTGGGTAATTGAAGTTATGACGTGGACGAAGTCGTCGCTGGAGTCGCTGGCGTTCTGGTGATCAGAAATGGGAGGACGAGGGATTGTTGACAGGGATTGGGAGTAGTCTGTGTTCCTGTTTTAGTGCTCAAGTGCTCGATTTTGATCTCGTCTTCGTTTCGTTGCTCGAGTGATTGGTTTCTGGTAGGTGGATGAACGTCGACTGGTGGGGGAAGTCGTCGATGGTCGGAGGTGATGGAATCTACTGTGCACGTGCACGAGATCGAGGATGTATCTGGTGTAGTCTGGTTATTGACAGGGGAGGCTACTTGAGTTTTTCTCGAGATTTTCCGAGTGATGTTCAAAGAAATGGGAGAGGCGACTCGAAGTATTTAGAGTTGGGTGTGTTGGACTCAAGTGACAGTGAGGCTACTCGAGTTTTCTCGGGTTTTGTTCGTGAGAGTCTCGGGGGAATTAGGGTTGCGACTCGAAGCAAAATAGGCTGGGCTCGAGAACTTTTGTGTTGACAGGCTATTAAACTGTCTGTTTATAAAATTTAAACTGGTTTTAAATTTGTAAAGAAAATTTTTAAATAAGAATTTAAATCAAGTTTAACTATATAGATTCAAGTTGGTTTTGAATCTTAAAGATTTGAAATAAATAAGTTCTATAAATTTATATGTTTTAAATATGTTTTAAATGGTAGTTAGATTTAAATGTTTGAAATTTAAAAAAAAGAATTTGGTTTAAACTCTTTTTAAAATTCTTTTATAAGAGATAAGAAATTTTTAACAAGTAAAAGTTTTAAATTGGTTTTAAAACTTTGTTAAAAATAAATTGGTATTCATTTTAAATACGGAATTTAAAATGAAAGTTAAAAGTTAATTTGAAATGGATGTTTTCAAATGTATTTAAGGATGATAATGTAACCTTTGATAAGAAATGTTTTTATCTTAAAGTTTAAATCATTAAATCTTTAAGATAATTAAAATAGTTAAATTAATTTAATTAATAAATGAATTAGATTAATAAATTTGTAATTTAATACTTTGTAAATGATAACTTGTTTATCAATAAGAAAATGTTTTATCTTAAAGAAATTAAAGATTTGTGTTCAATAAATTAATTAGGAGATTTAATGGATAATTAATTTGTTTGATTTATTAATCATTTGGATTAATTAAGTAAATAATTAAAGGATTAAACTAATTTATTTATGATTAAGATAAATTAATTAGGAATGATTAATTTATAATTGAGGATTATAAATTAGAGTATTAATTAATGATTAAGAGTTAATAAATAGAGTAATTAAATATTAATTAAGTTATGGTTAACACTTAATTAATTAAGTAATTAGAGATTAATAAATTGGTTATTTAGATTTATTAATTTGAAATTAATAATAATTAATATAAGTTAATTACTTAAGGAAAGTAATTAAATATTAGTTAATGAAGTCATTAACTATGGATTATTAAATAATTAATTAATAGGATAAATTTTGATAATTAATTAGTTTAATTAATTTAAGAATAATCATTTATGAAATTGTTTAAATGAATTACTTAATGGAAGTAATTAAGAATTAATTACTTATTGTAATTAATTGAAGTTAATTTGATTTAGTTAAGTTAATTAATTAAGTTTAATTAATTTAGAATAATCAAGAGATGATTTGATAATAATTACTTAATGTAATTATTAAGGTAAGATTATTTAGGGGAGTAAATAATAAGATAATTACTGGAAGTAATTAGTTGAATAAATGATTTTATTAATAGAAGTAATTTGAGTTAATTACTTTGAATAATTAATCAAGGGATTAATTAAGGAATTAATTAAGGAGTAATTAATTTAGTTAATGAAAGTAATTAAGGGTAATTAATTACTGATTGAAGATTAATCAAGGGTGATTAATAAATGTTGTTTAATTAAAGGTTAATTACTTAATGTAATTAATTTAATTAAGTAATTAATAATTAAGTTGTAATTAAGGATCATTAATTAATATAATTAATGATGTAATTAAGAATTGATTAATTAAGTAATAATTAATAAAATAAAGTAATTAATTTAATTCACTTTAAATTAATTAGAGATGATATAAATCATTACTTATGAATGAGTGATAGTATTGAATACTTGGCATTGATTGATATCTCTGATGAGATATATGCTGTATGATATGGATGTTAGTTGAATTGTATGGATTATCTGATAATGTTGATTATCTGTTGTGAATTATCTTTCTTTGTGTATAAAGATAATGAATTGAATTTGTTTAACCTTTAAAACAACTTGGCCTTAAAAGATACGCTTTGGATTTCGATGAGACCGGGATCGGGTTTCCGTATACCGGATTTCCAGGTCTGGAGACCCGAATACCACATCGATCCAAATTAACAATAGGTCGTGAATCAAGTGAAGATGAAGATTCAGAGTGCAAGGGTTATTGTCGTTAACTCTGAGGGTGATTCCAAAACGAGTGTAACGAGATAATGCCTTCGGTTTCGTTCGAACCCGGAACGAACTTGTATGGATTGAATGCTTTCAGAACATCGTCAGGTGGACGATGAGCATTCTAAGTGATGTGCTTTTCTAAGGTAATCGTGACCTCAAGCCTCACAAACCGGGAATGGCTAAAACAGGGGAGGTGCAGCAAGGTTAGTGGGTAGCACCCAAGTAGGACAAGGTTACCTCTGTCTAGATGTCCCTTTCTATTTTCGACTTAGTGGTGCGGTTGCTGATCCCAACCGTGAGGTATCTTGTGCGGGAATTATCCAGTAAGGGATGTTCCGACCTTGTGTTGCAGGGGATTGGGAGTGATCCTTGGTACGGTGATCTAGGCCACGTACTGTGACGGGCGGTACCCCGGTAGCCCTGCCATTGTATGGAATCCAAACTCCAATAAGTGCCGTACGTATTAGTTGTGCCCAACTATGTTGGAATGTGAGATGTAAGCATTTCAGCTATTTCTGTATTTTACTTGAAAACCCTAGACCCTATTATAATACAATCGAATTTCCTATCAAATGTTTTGGTTAGCGTAAGGTAAAAACTTACCCATGTTTATTTGTGGGAAGTCTTACGTGATACCTTTTCTTTCAAAAGGTTTTGAAGTTAAACAAGTTTAACCTGTTACTAACACCAGACCCATGTCTGACCCAAGTTGTTTATTTCTGTTTTATAAACTCTTGGGTACTCAAATTTTTACGAGTAGCCAAGGGATTCAGGTTAGCCTTGACGAATTGTGGAGGAGCAATGGAGCAGGAGGCTTCGGCGTTATAGATAGATAGTAGTTTCCGCTGTGTTGATTTTGTATTGATCTCTGTATTGGATTGAGATGTAATAACTAGACAGATGATTATAACTGTCTAGTATATGTAACTCTGATAAGTGTTGTATATGATACTATGTAATATTTATGTGATATAATATATTTTGTTTCGTTCCGCTGTGAGATTCTGATGTGTTGTTATTCTTTCTTTCTCTTCTTTTCTCTTTTCTATCCCTTTCTTTCTTATTAGCGATACGACTTTCTATAGAGAGAAAGTCGTGGTCGTTACAGTGGTATCAGAGCATAGGTTGAGCGAATGCCTAAGCTTTTGGTTAATTGAATATCAGAGCGGTAGGTTGAGTGAATACCTAGGCTCTGAAGTGGTGTCTATCTTGAGAGCGCGTAATTGTTAGTTATATAAAAATGATTTTATATTGTGTTAATTGATCGGTTGAGTGGTATATGGATTATGGTCAATACAAGTAGCTAACGTTATTGATAGGGATCTCTAAACACTTGAACCAGGCCAACGGACACAATATTGTTTTAAAGAGGTAGATGAAATAATTTTACCCAGAAATAATTTCTATATAAAAAAAAATAATATATATCATTTTAAATATATATATTTATGTATTTCTACCTATTTATTGGGTTACCTGTTCGGGTTTTCCAATATAAGTTATAAAGGTAGATAAGGTGGTAGTGTGTGTAACACAATTACCAATAGTTGGAGTTTGAATGTTGAGGTTGGAAGTGTATCTGTCGAGACTGTAGACCTAATACTGTCTCGAGTAAGCTTTGCTGTGGTGAAGGATTTTATCGATCTCCGAAGGAAACTGTAATGGTTCGGAGTTTATCTTTGAAGTGTGGATGAGTAGAGTTGGATCTGTCGATGAGGCAAAAGTGAGTGATGGTACCTTGATACCTCAGGTAATAGTAGCTGTATGATGAGATGCAGTGACTATGGATGTTCCTGAAGATGTTTTCTTTGGAACAAGATTAAGGAAGTGTGTCTGTTTCGGTGTTGTGGCTGAGTTCAGCATGGTGTTTCTGTTTTGTTTGAGGTTCGAGTTTCTCGAAGAGCTTTGATTTGGGAATCTTTGGCATGTGTGGCAGCAGTGCAACTCGGAGTATTCTGCACGTTGGCAGGAAAAGTTTTCTGGCTGAGCAGTTTTTCTGGAAGTGAAGATCAGAAGCAGCAGAGTGGATCCATTTCTTCGATAAATTGGATAAATAAGTGTAAGCTGTTCTGATTGGTAAAGAGAGAACAGTCTGTTTGGAATTAGGATGGGTTGATCGCAAAAGTGACTTGCGATTGTCTGAGTGTTCTCTTGGGTTGTCAGAATTTTTCTGGATGTCTTCAGAGAAGTTAGAGATTTGTCCGCATCTGGAAGTTGAGTTTTCTTATCGATTGGATTCCAGGAGTGATACCGGTGGTTCAGTCTAAGTGGAAGGATGTTTCCTAGAGATGGAGTTGGCGAAGCAACTCAAGTTTTGCTGGAGTATCTAAGTTTTATTTATGGATCAGTGAACCTTATTTCTGGAATAAGTTGTCCAGTCTGTGCTTGTGTTCTACCTCAGATCAGAGTTGAGCAGCGAAAGCAGTTTGGAGTGTATCTCTGGATGGGAGAAGTAAGTTTGGAATCTACGGATAATTGTGAAGTAGAGTTGTGTTTGGATCTCGTCTGTGTTCTGATTTGGATAAGTATTTGGTCTTCTGAATTGAATTGTCAGTTTGGATAACTGGAATTCATTGAGTTTTACGTATCTCTGAGGGAATACGTATTTGATCTATCTCTGGTTTTAGAATCTGCAGTTTGGGAAGTTTGGTAGTTGAGTCAGACTCATCTGTAGTCTGATATTCTGTTTAGTTCTGTAGATCTAGATGAGTAGGAGATCTATAGCTTAGTAGTTTAGATTGTTTGTAGAGCGAGTATTCCGGTATATATATATATATATACTTGGGGAAACTCGAGGTATTTTATCTAGAATTTAGTCTAGATAGTTAGAATTGTTTGATTGGATGATTTGGTTGCTATGGTTGCTAGCATATGGATGATAGTATATGCTTGTGTTTTAAATTAAAATCTTTAATAAGATTATTAAATTACCTTTGTTTAAATTTCGGGGACGAAATTATTTTAAGGGGGGAGGAATGTAATATCCCGGAAATTTTGACAATATCAATTTAATAATCTGTTTAATAATCAAATTGATATGGATAATCTTTGATAATAAGATTTGAATTTAATTTAATAATCTGATTAAATTAGTATTAATTGATGATTTTATCTTTTAAAAGTTAATAAGATATTTCTATTTGAATATATATATTTATTTATATATATTGTAAATAGAAGCTTTGATAAATTGGGAATTTATATTTAATTTAATCTGGACTTTTCAAAGATATTTAAATAAGTAATTTTATAGTTTTAAAATACTTTAAGAAAATATTTTAATTGGTTTAAGATATTTTTAACTTAAGTTTAAATAAATAAGATTTACAAAATTGGTTTGTTTTATTTCTTTTTAAATATTTCTTAATAAAGAGATAATTTCTTTTATAAATTATTTAAAATTGGTAAATGTGTTATTTTCAAACAATATTAATAATGTATTGTTTTATATATAAAAATAAATAGATTTTAAAGGAAATAGAATTTGTTATTTTCAAAAATTTAATGTGTAGTTATATATGTATATATATAAGTTGATTGATTTTCTTTGATTTAAATTTGAATAAGTATATAGTTATTAGAAATTTGTTAATTAAAGCTTTATCCATTTATAAAAATTCATTTTTGCATGTAAAATTATATGTGTAAATTAGTAAAACCATCTAAGCACATGTGTCAACATGTTAATATAGGAAGATGACAAATGTCATTTTGTATTTCATTTTTTCTTTGATTTTTAAATAAACCATAAATTAAGTTATATAAGCATACCTCTCCAATTTCTTTTTCTTTTCTTATCTTTTCATTTGCAAAAACAAAGACAAAACCAAAATCAGAAAATATACCAAACCGAAATCATCTTCAAATCAAAACTGAAATTCATCTTCAAAAGTTAAATTCTCAAATAATCAACCTGAAAATCATTTCCAATTCAAAAGAAAACCCTGAAATTCTTTTCCAAATCAAAGAACAATACCCTGAAACCATTTTCAGATCTGAAGCAAATAATAAAGTCTTCAGCCTGATTTCTTTGCAAATCTGAAATCAAAAAGCCTGCATTCTTTTTCAAGTCAAATTTTGGAATCAATTCAAGTCAGTAGCTGTCTGCATTCATTTCTTCAATCTGGGAGCAGCATGCATGTGGTTAAATCAATCTAAAGCTTCAACAACTCAAGTTAAAAATCAAATTCTAAGGAGCATGCAAGTTTACAGTTTTCAAAAAGCTTTTCAAATTTAAAGAGGCTGCCTCTGTTCATACAAATCAGGTGAGTAACAATTTTAATATAAACTAACTTAAGTAAATATAGTTGCTTGATTTCTTCCTGTGATAATCATGTTTGAAGTGAATAAATGTGATGTAATTCTCTGTATTATGTTTGGTTTCGAATGCATGTTGGGTTTTGGTATGTTCTTGCCTGTTATGGAATGACAGTTTTAGATACTAATCAAAATCAATTATTTCATGTTCAAAATCCTTATGATGGCTTAAGATTTAACCAAGTATGAGTATATAACATGAATTATAGTTGAAATTTTATTTAATATAAAATAAAAACTGTTGTGTCTCTGTAAAAGAAAATAAAACAGGACAAATATTTTGTAAGTGAAAAATTAAAATCCCAGATTCATTGATCCAGGAGTATAAGTTGAGTACTTATACTAAAACTCGATTTTTAAAACATAAATCATAATTTATAGTTTAGAAATAAGGGTGCAGTTCTGTATTTATCTAAAAATGAATTTGTGGGTAATTCTGTTGATCTCGATAGTTTGGGATGTTGTAAATCTTCAGTAGTGATGGTGGAATGATCAAGGATATAGGGAAAATTACTGGAATTTAAAATAGAGTAGTGAGGCAGTAGAGATTTAGAATTTATGATTTTAACCCTAGTTTTAACTAGGTTAGAAAATCGATCGTCACAACGTCTCTGGTCGATCGAGTTCAATAGGACTCTGGGTAATTGAAGTTATGACGTGGACGAAGTCGTCACTGGAGTCGTTGGCGTTCTGGTGATCAGAAATGGGAGGACGAGGGATTGTTGATAGGGATTGGGAGTAGTCTGTGTTCCTGTTTTAGTGCTCAAGTGCTCGATTTTGATCTCGTCTTCGTTTCGTTGCTCGAGTGATTGGTTTCTGGTAGGTGGATGAACGTCGACTGGTGGGGGAAGTCGTCGATGGTCGGAGGTGATGGAATCTACTGTGCACGTGCACGAGATCGAGGATGTATCTGGTGTAGTCTGGTTATTGACAGGGGAGGCTACTTGAGTTTTTCTCGAGATTTTCCGAGTGATGTTCGAAGAAATGGGAGAGGCGACTCGAAGTATTTAGAGTTGGGTGTGTTGGACTCAAGTGACAGTGAGGCTACTCGAGTTTTCTCGGGTTTTGTTCGTGAGAGTCTCGGGGGAATTAGGGTTGCGACTCGAAGCAAAATAGGCTGGGCTCGAGAACTTTTGTGTTGACAGGCTATTAAACTGTCTGTTTATAAAATTTAAACTGGTTTTAAATTTGTAAAGAAAATTTTTAAATAAGAATTTAAATCAAGTTTAACTATATAGATTCAAGTTGGTTTTGAATCTTAAAGATTTGAAATAAATAAGTTCTATAAATTTATATGTTTTAAATATGTTTTAAATGGTAGTTAGATTTAAATGTTTGAAATTTAAAAAAAAGAATTTGGTTTAAACTCTTTTTAAAATTCTTTTATAAGAGATAAGAAATTTTTAACAAGTAAAAGTTTTAAATTGGTTTTAAAACTTTGTTAAAAATAAATTGGTATTCATTTTAAATACGGAATTTAAAATGAAAGTTAAAAGTTAATTTGAAATGGATGTTTTCAAATGTATTTAAGGATGATAATGTAACCTTTGATAAGAAATGTTTTTATCTTAAAGTTTAAATCATTAAATCTTTAAGATAATTAAAATAGTTAAATTAATTTAATTAATAAATGAATTAGATTAATAAATTTGTAATTTAATACTTTGTAAATGATAACTTGTTTATCAATAAGAAAATGTTTTATCTTAAAGAAATTAAAGATTTGTGTTCAATAAATTAATTAGGAGATTTAATGGATAATTAATTTGTTTGATTTATTAATCATTTGGATTAATTAAGTAAATAATTAAAGGATTAAACTAATTTATTTATGATTAAGATAAATTAATTAGGAATGATTAATTTATAATTGAGGATTATAAATTAGAGTATTAATTAATGATTAAGAGTTAATAAATAGAGTAATTAAATATTAATTAAGTTATGGTTAACACTTAATTAATTAAGTAATTAGAGATTAATAAATTGGTTATTTAGATTTATTAATTTGAAATTAATAATAATTAATATAAGTTAATTACTTAAGGAAAGTAATTAAATATTAGTTAATGAAGTCATTAACTATGGATTATTAAATAATTAATTAATAGGATAAATTTTGATAATTAATTAGTTTAATTAATTTAAGAATAATCATTTATGAAATTGTTTAAATGAATTACTTAATGGAAGTAATTAAGAATTAATTACTTATTGTAATTAATTGAAGTTAATTTGATTTAGTTAAGTTAATTAATTAAGTTTAATTAATTTAGAATAATCAAGAGATGATTTGATAATAATTACTTAATGTAATTATTAAGGTAAGATTATTTAGGGGAGTAAATAATAAGATAATTACTGGAAGTAATTAGTTGAATAAATGATTTTATTAATAGAAGTAATTTGAGTTAATTACTTTGAATAATTAATCAAGGGATTAATTAAGGAATTAATTAAGGAGTAATTAATTTAGTTAATGAAAGTAATTAAGGGTAATTAATTACTGATTGAAGATTAATCAAGGGTGATTAATAAATGTTGTTTAATTAAAGGTTAATTACTTAATGTAATTAATTTAATTAAGTAATTAATAATTAAGTTGTAATTAAGGATCATTAATTAATATAATTAATGATGTAATTAAGAATTGATTAATTAAGTAATAATTAATAAAATAAAGTAATTAATTTAATTCACTTTAAATTAATTAGAGATGATATAAATCATTACTTATGAATGAGTGATAGTATTGAATACTTGGCATTGATTGATATCTCTGATGAGATATATGCTGTATGATATGGATGTTAGTTGAATTGTATGGATTATCTGATAATGTTGATTATCTGTTGTGAATTATCTTTCTTTGTGTATAAAGATAATGAATTGAATTTGTTTTAACCTTTAAAACAACTTGGCCTTAAAAGATACGCTTTGGATTTCGATGAGACCGGGATCGGGTTTCCGTATACCGGATTTCCAGGTCTGGAGACCCGAATACCACATCGATCCAAATTAACAATAGGTCGTGAATCAAGTGAAGATGAAGATTCAGAGTGCAAGGGTTATTGTCGTTAACTCTGAGGGTGATTCCAAAACGAGTGTAACGAGATAATGCCTTCGGTTTCGTTCGAACCCGGAACGAACTTGTATGGATTGAATGCTTTCAGAACATCGTCAGGTGGACGATGAGCATTCTAAGTGATGTGTTCTTTTCTAAGGTAATCGTGACCTCAAGCCTCACAAACCGGGAATGGCTAAAACAGGGGAGGTGCAGCAAGGTTAGTGGGTAGCACCCAAGTAGGACAAGGTTACCTCTGTCTAGATGTCCCTTTCTATTTTCGACTTAGTGGTGCGATTGCTGATCCCAACCGTGAGGTATCTTGTGCGGGAATTATCCAGTAAGGGATGTTCCGACCTTGTGTTGCAGGGGATTGGGAGTGATCCTCGGTACGGTGATCTAGGCCACGTACTGTGACGGGCGGTACCCCGGTAGCCCTGCCATTGTATGGAATCCAAACTCCAATAAGTGCCGTACGTATTAGTTGTGCCCAACTATGTTGGAATGTGAGATGTAAGCATTTCAGCTATTTCTGTATTTTACTTGAAAACCCTAGACCCTATTATAATACAATCGAATTTCCTATCAAATGTTTTGGTTAGCGTAAGGTAAAAACTTACCCATGTTTATTTGTGGGAAGTCTTACGTGATACCTTTTCTTTCAAAAGGTTTTGAAGTTAAACAAGTTTAACCTGTTACTCACACCAGACCCATGTCTGACCCAAGTTGTTTATTTTTGTTTTATAAACTCTTGGGTACTCAAATTTTTACGAGTAGCCAAGGGATTCAGGTTAGCCTTGACGAATTGTGGAGGAGCAATGGAGCAGGAGGCTTCGGCGTTATAGATAGATAGTAGTTTCCGCTGTGTTGATTTTGTATTGATCTCTGTATTGGATTGAGATGTAATAACTAGACAGATGATTATAACTGTCTAGTATATGTAACTCTGATAAGTGTTGTATATGATACTATGTAATATTTATGTGATATAATATATTTTGTTTCGTTCCGCTGTGAGATTCTGATGTGTTGTTATTCTTTCTTTCTCTTCTTTTCTCTTTTCTATCCCTTTCTTTCTTATTAGCGATACGACTTTCTATGGAGAGAAAGTCGTGGTCGTTACAGTTAGTGGATAAGTTTGAATATAAGTTTACGATGTAAATTTATATCGAGTTATGGGAATCGTTTTGGAAAAGAAATAGTGGGATCTATTTATGAATGTGAGAATGATGATTAAATTGAAGTAAAATCGATGTGATACAAATCAAGATGGATTATAAATTGAAATTGTCAATTTTGGATTTTTAAGAATAGATTTTTGTCGAGAGATTGAGAAATTATTTAAAAATGGGATTTTTAATTTCTGTACTATGTAACCTGAAACTATTATTTAGATTTAGAATGTTCCGAAAAAGGTTAGTTATTTTAATTTTTAATATTTATTGAAATAAATTCTACTTTTATTAATCAGTTATTTAAAAATGATTTGGAAATGAGTTATTGATGTTATTTAAAATGTTTTGATATTTTAAAATTTACTTAAACATATTTTACAAATAAACTACTATTCCTTAAAAATACTTATTTTATATATATTGCCTTAAAAGATTGAATTTAGTTTTAAATCCTCTCGAGATTCTAAGCGAAGGTTGTTAAATGAGTATGATTTTAGAAGAGAAATCTTTTAGTGGGATTTTGGGAGCTTAAAGAAAAATTCCAAAGTGTTAAAAATACGAGAAATTCATAAAATGAATTTGTAACATCCTACTATTTTGGACCATTCAAATCGACAATAAAACCACACATGTCGGACATGAATAATTCAAAACAACAGATTGTAAATAAATTTGGAGCAAATAAAACCAATCACAGAATCATAGGCATAGAATATCAGAATAACTCGCAGCGGAAATAAAATACATAGTGGTTCATGAAGCCACTACAATACATAGTCCCAAAAACAGATACAAAATACCATAGTCTGAAAAACATAAGTTCACAAATACATAAGCAAGGATGAATAGAAAATAACTGAAATGGAAATAGATAACAAAAATAGGTCGAGCTTCAGGAATAAGATCAATACGGAAATCAATTTCCCGCTTAGGCGGTAAAGAAGAAACTTCACCAAATACATCTGGATAGAGTTTGACCACACGAGTCGAATGAAGGTCATCAGGAGAAGAATCCAGAGAATAAATAAAACTGCCAGCATAATCGTGAGGCATACGACACTGAATAACTAAAGAATTACCCCGATCATCCACAAGAGAAACAATCCGAGTTTTACAAGAGATAACGGCTTCATGCCTCTTCAGCCAATCACCTCCAAGCAATAATTCAAAAGCATCGAAACCCAGAACATAGAAATCACCACTAAAGCGATGGTCCAAATAGAGAAGTTTCACTTGCTTACAAATCCTATTAAGGTTCGCAGGACCACCAATGGGATTTTTAACACACAAAGATTCAACATCATACATATGAGAAAGAAGATGCTCAAACTTATCACAAAGATCCACCGAAATAAAACTATAGGAAGCTCCAGTATCAAATAAAACACGAACAGGAAAATCAAACAAAGTAAAGGTGCCTTGAAGAGTACCTTGGGAATCCCTAGGAGCAGGTGGAGCAGGCGGAACAAGAGTGGAAGAAGTCATGGCAAAGACTCCAGATGTCTTGCCTTTCTGATACAAAGGACAATCCTTCTTGAAATGACCAGGCTGCAGACTGACATGGCATAGATCACGCCTATTCAACTGAGCAAGAGGAGGAATAGCAGCACCAACTGAATTAGGGAAACTTTTAGCATAGTGTCCCTTCTGATCACACTTGAAACAGGTAATAGAAGATAGGTCGATAGGCTGCTTTTGAGAAGAGGAAGATGAAGATCCCAATCATGGATTCTTGAGCCAATTCTTCTTCTGTTGAAGGAAATTAGGCTTTCTCTTCTTAGAATTAGCAGAGAAAGACTGAGAAGAAGCAGCACGAGCAATAGCAGGATCTTTAGAATTAGGATTCTCATAACGGATAGCCATATCCATAAGCTTGGTAAATGTGCCAAGAACATGAGAAATGAGACGATCATAATACTCCGAACGAGCACCAGCTATTAACTTCTCATTATTCTTAAGTTGGTTGTCAATCAGGCTGAGACCGAACATGGAAATTTCATTGAACTTCCGCTCATACTCAGAAAAGGACATGCTACCCTGCTTAAGATCCATAAACTCACGATAAAGATGAGATTTCCTGGCTTCGGGCATCCATTTTGCCACAAAAGCCTCCCTGGAAAAGAGATAGATAAGCTTAAGATAGAATTCAAAGAGAGAAAGCTGAAACAAACACAAGACTGACACAAAAGGATACCTAAACTGATTCCAAGAAATATCTGCCTCCACAGTCTGAGCTGTGACAAACTCCCACCAATCTTGGGCTGCCTCCTATAGCTGTCAAGCTGCCAACTGATGCTTCTGAGCATCAGTAATCTTCAAACCAGTAAAAATACTCTCAAGACTCCTCAACCACTGTTGAGCCTCTACGATGCTCTCAGATCCAGTAAACTTGATGCCACCAAGCTGAGTGAATTCCTTACAGAGGGTGGTGAACCTGATGGGTGCAACAGGCTCGGGAACTGGGGCAATACCATGACCCCTACCTTTGGCATTCCTACGATTCATCCTGGAAAAAATCAAGAATGAATTTTAGGACAAAGGTAAAACAGAAAGACAAAGATAAGATTCAACTAGGATGGAAATCATAATCAAAGAATTCAAATAAACAAGGTGGATTCGAAAGGAATGAAGTTAAGAAATGAGATTTTAAAACAAGAAAATTTTATATCCAAAATAATCCTTTAAAATCATTTGAAAATCATTTTATACTTAAAAATGCGTTCTCTCACAAAGAAATAGTTCTAAGATTGATTTCACTCATTCTAGTGTATTTCTACCCTATCTCTAATGAGTTTTTGCTCCATAGGCTAAGGTTTGCCTAAAACCAAAGCTCTGATACCAAATGTAACATCCCACTATTTTGGACCATTCAAATTGACAATAAAACCACACATGTCGGACTTGAATAATTCAAAACAACAGATTGTAAATAAATTTGGAGCAAATAAAACCAATCATAGAATCACAAGCACAAAATATCAGAATAACTCATAGTGGAAATAAAATACATAGTGGTTCATGAAGCCACTACAAATACATAGTCTCAAAAACAGATACAAAATACCATAGTCTGAAAAACATAAGTTCACAAATACATAAGCAAGGCTGAATAGGAAATAACTAAAATGGAAACAGATAACCAGATAGACAGATAACTCCAGCAATCTCTAGCTCCAGAAGGTGAATCCAAAGCTGTGATACTCAGGGTGACCCGAGCGTAAAGCAAAACACAAAACACTCGAGTCAGGACATACATACTTATACAATGTAAATCAACTCAATTGAACTGTAATAGGAATGCATCAATAACTTAAAGGATGCTTGGGATCGCCCATTCTTTAAGGATCCGTTAAACTATCTACTATGTAGTAATATACGCTATTATAATAATGTCTAAAGTAAAGTAAACTATTTAAAAATAGCGTTAAGGCATTACCCATATCCCTCTTAACACATTTTATAGTGCCAATAGTCTATAGAGTACCGCAATACCTCCAGATCGGGAGGCTACCAGAGGATACTCCATAGGTACGACACAAATCAAACTCTTATAAGGTGCTCTAGGGTAGGTGACACGACACAACTAGGCAATGCCAGGGTAGATATACCAATTACGCATCCGGACTGGTGGTAACGTATAGCAGCCACTACCGCCCACCTCGAGCCACACTCCCAAAAAAAATTCAAAGGGTGAACCCAATCAATCACAAAGTAATATAATGGTATACGTTGGAATGTGTCCGATCAGAGGGGCTACCTCATTGGCCCGGAGTCGCTCCTGTTTTAGCCACCTTTTGCCAACTCACGGGAGTCGGGTCCACGTATATACCTCATATAGGATCGTTGCCACCATCATAATTCATTCTGGAATCTCCACCGCGTACATAGTTGTTAAAGTGGTTTTCGGTATCGACAGAGAGTATGTCCATATTCGATCCCGGTCTCTTTAACAACCAATCATTATTATAACCCGTGGTTATAAATTTCAAAATGGTTTACATTTCAAATCAAAACATATTCATTTAACCATTAAATTTAATGTCAATATCTTTTCAAGATAATATTCATTTCCAAAGTCGTATCATTGCTAAGTTCATTCATTCAATTATACCTTTCCAAAACATTATATTTCAGCTTTCATAGCACTTTGAAAAATGTGATAATACATATATTAGTATTCGAAAAATATCATTTTCGGAAACCACAACACTTTAAAATGTTACTGTAAATATAGTAGTATTTCAGAAATATAGTCTTTTACAGAAATAGCAGCACTTATAAACTACTACAGTAGATAGTAGAATTATTTCAGAAAACAATACATTTACAGAAACAGTAGCACTATCGAACTGCTACCTTAAAAACCACAGCATTTCAGAAATGCTGCCAATACAAATATGAGATTTACTATAACATTTCAGAAACATTATAATTTTAGTTTTCACCATTTTTAACTTATAAAACATATCTCACTTTTCAGAAATATTTATTTGGATATCATTTCACTTATGATTTTTTTTTAAAAATGAAATTTTAATAATAAAATATCCAATTAAACCATAATTTATTTATTAAGTCAAAAATACACTTAAATTTCTTAACTTTTAAATTTAAAGATAACTTGATACTTTATTTACTTTTAAAATATCCATTTCATAAATAAAATATTTTATTTCTAAGTTACGCCTAAATTTCCATTTCAAATCAAATTTCAATTATAACGTTAAATCACAATTTACATTTACATTTAATCATTTATTAACTCATACAATTTTTTTTATCGAAAATAACTATAATTTTTTTTTAAATTATTTTAACATCAAATTAAGTTAACATCTCATATATTTTATATTCCAAGTAATTAGAATTTTAGAAAATATTTATATTTAAAATTAACCAAGTGTCTGTATAATATTTTCTAACTTAGGTTAAGTGATATGGATAATATATCATTTCAATCCGTAATGAATTGAAATCTTGGGTTTTATCATTTCAAACCTGCAATCCCAAGTCAAATAAAAATCGCTCGAGCCTATCATTTCAGCTCATAACGACTTTTCCCTATTCTAAAGTCCGTTCGAGTATGTATCATTTCAATCCATAGTGATTCTATACTAACAGGGAACTTGCAGTATGAGAAATAGAAAATAAATAAACAGTAAAACATATCATATGATGTCAGGTGATGCAACAGGTATATAATCAGGTAATATCATCTTATAATGTCAGATAACAGGCAGATGTGAGCATATAACATAGCATATCAACTACTACAATTCAAGTGACATTGTTTCACATTTATATAAGTACGATCTTGTAGAGAGTGATAAACTCACCTTTAAATCTAGAGATCAAATTCAAAACACAAATCCAAACTCCGCAAAGCACGAAAAGGCACGGCTAGATTCGAGGAGAAGTTGCACCCAAATCCAAATCTTGTAAACAAATAAAATACAACCATACATAAATATATAATTCAACACAAAATTTATGAATAAAAAATGAAACAAAGTGAAGTAAAATTGGTTTAACCAAACAAGTGGGCTCAGCCACAAAGCAAATAGGATCAACCATCGCCACATAAGGCTCGGTCATACATGATTTGAGGCATCTAGGCTCGGCCATGGTCAGGTGGAAGCACGGCTATGCATAGAATGTGAAGAGGTAGGGTTGTGGAATGCAAAAAGTCAAATACAATGAAGGGTCATAGGTTCAAGTGGGTTCGGCCATAGGCAATTGGCTCGGTCTGGGTTCATAGCAAGGTCAGGTCAGGTCTGGTCATGTCATGGGGCTGGAGATGGTGGAAGTGATGGTGGTGGCCGAGGCTAGGAGAAGAGGAAGTGTGATCAAGTGGAGGTTTGGTTAGGGTTTCATGCATGGGATGGTGGTGCTTTGGTCAAGGAGGTCACGGCCTAGGTCAGTGGAGGTGGTGAGGTGGTGCTGGCCGTACAGGAGGTGGTGGTGGTGGAGGAAGATGGTTGGTAAGGCCAAGGAAAATGGTGATGGCCGAACTTGCTTGAGAACAAAAGAAAAAGTAAAATGAAAAAGATAAAGAAGGATGAAGACATGATGAAACTTACTGGTTTCTCTTTTTTTCAGGAACGTGAATGGGAAGAGAAATGAGGTGAGAAGTTTTGTTATGTACGGCTAAGCATGGGAAGAGTTTTGAACGTCTAAGGCAAAGGAAAAGCCTCACTTCACATTAAAGAAAAAGAAACTTATGTCTTATTGAATTTCTAAGCCTATTAGCCAAGTCCCAAACAAAACAAAGCTCAACAACTCAAAAAAAATCAAGTCCAAACCCAAAATAAAATAGAAAATGAAAATAGGAAAAAAGATAATAGAAATACAGAAAAATAATTGCATGTAAAATGCTGAATTTTATAAATTTTTAAAAGTATAAAACAGAATTTTACGAAACGAAAAGCAGAACGAATATCAAAAACAAATACTGTTTCAAAGAAAAAGATTAGAAATTTAAAATTCAAAATTTAAAATTTCAACTGAAAATCAAAGCTTGACAAAAACTGAACAAAATATAATTTTTTCAGAAATCATTATTTTATCATATTTGGGAAATAAATTATATATAAAATCCAAAATACATTATAAAATTCCAAAATTCAAATTTAAATGATTTAAAATCAATGTTTTCAAATAAATTTAATTTAAAATATTTGTTAAAATTTATGGGTTGTTACTGAATTAGAATTCATAAAAGAGGTTAGAAATAGGTATTTGGAGGTATAGACAAGTGCATTCGACTTTGGGAATATTAAGGGGTTTGCAAATAAATTTTTTAAAGAATTTTGAGAAATAGGAAATAAATGGACTACCTCCTGAATATTGGAAATAAAAGATCTTATAGAGTATTATTATAAATATTCCTAAGTATTGGACGAGAAGAATTTGAAAATATATAACTTCGAGATTTTAATTATAGAAATATTTTCAAAGGGATGGATTATAATTGGAAGTGAGAAAAATATTCTAAGTATTGAAATGACTTTAAAATTTCCTTTTAAGAATATAAGAACTTGAGTTTGATTTCCACTATTAAAATATTGGAAGGGTATGAACATATATCTCATAAAGATATTTTGGAAATAATTTTGGAAAATGATAATAATGGCCAAATGATTGCATATGGATGTTTTATTGATAGTAAATAACCGACTATCAATATTGGCCAATTTCGTTAATCGTTTCGAAGAGACTGGGATCAGATTTAATTATCCGAAAACCACTTTGATTGGTTTGAACGTAACGAATGAATACCATGAAGATGATGAAGACGATGATTCGATTTGTCCAGACCCAAGACAACTTGTATGGACGAATGCTATCAGAACATCGTCATTGGAGGACGATGAGCATTCTAAGAAGAATTGTTTTTTTGAAAAGGTAACGCTTAGCCTCGAACCTCATCAACCGGGATTGACTAAAATAGGGGAGATGCAGCAAGGCTAAGTGGGGCGCACTCAAGTAGGGTATGTTATTACTTTTCTAGATGTCCTCGGAAACCTATTTATTTTGGATATTGGTATACATGAAAGAAGGAGCGCTTGATAGTAAGGGTGGGAACACCCAGGGTGATAACATATTCTGTCTATCCAGGTTAGGGGTAGGCTTGTCTTGTGAGCAGGGGATCCCGGCGTGGTCCTTGGTACATTGTTCTAGAGGTGTACTGTGACGGGCGGTACCCCAGTGGCTCAGTCATTCGTTGGAATCCATTCTCCAATACGAGCTTACGGTTTTGTTTGTAGAACCTAGTATGCTGGAATTTAATTAATGTAGCTATTTGAATAAGTATTTGTGTTTAGATGCTATTATAATATCACTGGATTTTCTATAAAATGTTTTGGTTATCGTAAGGTAAAACCCCATCATGTTTATGAGTGACGCGGTCTTACGAGATACCTTCATTTTTCAAAGGATATGATAACTCTAATAATTCAAATTGAGTGTGTTTTCTCATGCTGGTTTTCTAGACTGACTCAGGTGTGATTTTATTATAATGCTCGGGTCAGACCGAGTATTACAGATTCAGGATAGAATACTATAGAGCTCAAGAGGAGAGTTGGATGACAGAGACGTATCTCCGTACTTGGCTGACATTCCACTGTGTCAGGATAAGTTATACAACTGTCTAGTTTTATGTATCAATCGTTGTACTCTGATGATTGTAAGTATAAAACAGTCACAAATTCTCTTGTATAAAAATATGTTATTATATATTATATTTTGTTCCGCTGCGATTGTGAGACTCTGTTGTTGTTTTCTTTTTTTTCTTCTATCATTTTCTTCTTCTTTACCCTGGTTATTTGCTCTTTCATACACTTTGGGTTGAGCGAGGAAGAATTATTATCAACTCAAGGGGGTACGGAACTGCGGGTCGCTACATAAATTAAATTACCTATGCTGTACCAGAACCAAACACCACTGACACTGCTTCAAAACCTTCATCAATATAACCACACAACAGTGTCAACTTCCAACCACACAACATTCACCTCCACTTCCAATCAAAACTGTCAAAACAGTTCAGTGTTTCTACCACAGTTACATTACCAAACTTCCAATCCACCAGCAATGCAAGACATCGACATTTCCAAACATCACCACACATCCACATTGTAGTTGACCGACAATCAAACTCCTACAGATTTCTACCCAATGCACCAAAACAATGACCATACAACCTTCATCACCTGAATCACCTCCTTGCTGCCTGACCACTATCAAACCACCCACTGTCCAATTTCTACTTGCAAACAACAGACATCAAGCATCTACTGCACTTCACCACCGACAACCACTTCTGCTCAAACAAGAAAACAACACATCCTCTGCCATAAATCACTACAACAACCCTTGCATACCCACTGCCATACAATCTGCACCCTATACTTCTTGCTCACATACCCACCAAGCAACATACAAGAACCATACCACTTCACCATTTCTCTGCAATACAACCAACAATTGTGCTCTACAACATCAACCAACATCTTTCAATACCCCCACTTGATCACTACACTATTGAATTTCAAATCGAGTTTCACATCAAATACCATTTCACTTGTAAAGTCATCTCGACTTCCCCCCGCTATCCAGACTGCCATAAACTTCCACTGCCAAATAACCCTGCATAATACAAACAAAACTGTGCTACCCTTCCACACTTCAAAATCCATGACTACATCCCCTCGATCAATCTGCCAACACATCTACTTGTCTCAAAACTTCATCACTTGCATACTCATTGCCTGAACCCCCCTCGCAACCTACAGCCACTGCCGTACTAAAAAAAGCTGTTGCACTGTACTTGCCAATGAACATCCCCTCAACCTAAGCGATTATCTGCAAATCATCAACCCAACAACTTCAGATACAACAACCACTACTAACAACAGTTCAAATGCAACCCCACCAACAAACAAAAAAAAAGAACCACTTTGCCAATCGCCGATCGCTTAATTACCTATTATCGTCGTTCTATTGCAATCACCCTGAATCAAGAATCGCGAACACCCAATACCAAAATCGACCAACTCCTCTACCACGCATCCACAATCGCCTGCAATTCATGCCAGAGTAATTGAATACGCCATGCATTTGAGCTTGATTTTTAGAATAGTTTGCTAGACCATATCGATTTGATTTCTGGTGTTGATTTTTTATTTTGTATTTGAGTTTGTGTAAAGAAAGAGGCGAACTTTGTTCACAGAGCAAGTTACATTAGATTTTTTGGCGGGCTGTGGACTGTGGGATTACTATTTTAAAAAAAGAAAAAAGGTATTAAAATAGGAGTGTGTTGTATGTTGTTTGCTTTTCTCACTTAAATTTTTTTTGTCTTTTCTCACTTAAATTTTTTTTCTTTTATTTTGTATTGGTTTGTTTTATCTTTCAAAAAAAATCAAACCAAAATAGAAACAAAAACAAGTTTTACTATTTGGTTTCATTTATTTTGTTTTGTTTTCTCTGATTTTTCTTTCATTTGTTTTATTTGGTTTCATTTGGTTTCATTTGTTTTGTATTTCCTTTGTTTAATTTCTTGTTTTGAAATATAAAAAGATACATATAAAAAAATTAATTGAATATATATATATATATAAACAATTGTATATATCTTGTTTTTCGTTTCAGGTTGTAGAAGCAGAAATTCAAAGGAGTCGCTTGCTAAAAATAACTGCTTGCTTGCTTATAAATTTTTTTTGCTGCTTTTAACCTATATATATTTTTATTTTCTTTGCATGGTTGTTTTCTTGCATTTAAAAAAAATTCAGAAAACCAAAAACAAAAACAATTTTCATTATAATTGCATTGTTAATACACGTTTAATTTCTGGTTAGCATTTCATCCTAGAATTTTGACTAATAATAACGGTTAGAAATCAATAACGCTTAATTGTATATTGACATTTTGTCCTCTTTCGACAATTTAATTTCTTAATGTCTAGGCTACGGCAGAGTAATAATCAGTTATAAATATTACGGTGATTCGTAAATATTATACTGAATTGTTTCTCTGAAGGTACTTAAACCTCCGGCTGCATTGCTATGGTGATTCGTGATGCACTGGTAACCCTTGTCCGTTACCTAGCTGAAAACTATCTTATTGATTTAAGACAAAGTGTGATTATACAATTTTGGGTTAGAAGCTACTTAGATTAGAAAATTTATAATTAAACCCTTGCATTCATTTAGTTGCATTAGTTCGTGCATATTTAAAAAAAATTCAAAAACTAAAAAAAATTATAAATATTCCTTTTCCTTTGAAACTTCTAAATCCATTTCCTTTGAAAATTTTCAAAATCAAAAATCCAAAAAATATTTATTTAGTTTTTTTAGAAAATCAAAAAACAAAAAAAATCCAAAAAAAAATATAAAATCCTTTCAAATAAAATTAAAAATCCAAAAACAAAACAAAAATATTTTTTTTTTGAAAAATAAATTCTCCTTTGTGATTATTTTTCCTTTATAAAAAAACATTCTTGAAAATGTCCGAATTTCCATATTCACATAAATTTTACGATAGTTGTGAAAATCAATATAATCCATATAATTTCATACCAAATTCTTATGGATATTTTAACAACAACTGTTGTTTAAACAATTCGAATTTTGAATAACGTATTCAAAACGATGACCAACCCTCAACTCTTGAAAACGCATCGAATCGATTTCGTCGTTACATGAACTCACTACACAAAATAATTAAAGGATGAGTGAATTGTGTAGTTCATATTTGTGCGATAACTCAAATCCAAATTTTCAAAATAATCAAGATTTGAATTCACTTCAAAATTCAAATGATTTCAAGTATAACCCGTGCCCATTCAATTTCGAACTTCAAAATGAATTTCAAAATCAAAACGAAAACGTGATCCACTTTTCAAATAATTTTGGCAAAGGAAATAATCTGACTACAATGTGAGTGAAATTTTTTGTTCCCAACATGTCCAAATCGAAAATTCTCAAGTTAATAATTATAAATTGGATTTTGTTGAGCAAATGGACGAAATTTACGATGAATACATGGATTTGTTGTTCGAAACATATATGAAACAACGTGATAAACAAAATCAAATCCCAACGTCTGACGAGTCCAGTGATAATCCACCTTTTACCCAAATCGATGATTCTCAAATAATTCTGAAATTTAAAACGACGATCTTAATGAAGTTGTTGAAAATTCGGTAATTGAGTTGGATTTCAATTTTTTTAAGGTGAGAAACTCGATGTAAAATTCAATCTTCCTTTTTCTCAAAAATTTGATTACAACAACTTTGGATTTTGAAATTGATATATGTAATGAAGTTGTTGATAATCCAACAAAGGAAGACGAATTTGATGAACATAATTTTTTTGGACTTTTCGAAGATGAGTTGTCGAATTTTGAAGGGGTAGATTTAAATCACCATTTTGATTCTGAAATCAATAATTTCGAAGAACTTTTCAATGATGAGCTTGAATTTGAAATTGGTGAAAATACACCTGAACTTCAGCCATTTATTCTATCTACCCCTAACATCATCGAAAATAAAACAACTCATTCGATTTTTAATAAAACGACGTTCGTTTTTCCAAATCAACATTCAACTTTGAAATCTTTTATGGTTTGGGTTTTCGAGCTTAAGCCACGTCTTGCATACTTGACGAGACAAATGAATTGGTCTTTGGAAGACCGTTTCATTTACTCTTTAACGATATATTTTCTGATGTCTTGTAAATAATCATCTTTTCATTTTCCTGTAAATATAGGCCATGTTTTTATTTTTATATTTATTTTTTTCCTTCCACTTGGGTTGACTGTGGGGACATAGTCAAATCAAGTGTGGGGGGAGTCTCATCTTCATTTTTGATTTTTCATAGTTTATTTTTTGCATTTTCTTTCAAAAACTCAAAAAAAATCTCAAAAAAATTAAGCATTTTGATTTACTTTTAAACAAACACTATAAGATAAATATAGGATTTTGGTTATTAAATTGAAATTTTTGATAATTAATTTATCTCAACTAAAATAAAAATTAGGTTTGATTATAAGTAACCATGGTTTAACTAGTATATAGGAAGATTCATACGTGTTAATTATGAAATATATCCGAATTGAAAATCTTTGTTTAAAAAAGTGGTGGATTTAAAAGAAAAGGATATAACATTTTTTATCTTCTAAGTTAAGTGGTACTAAGATGATATTGTAAAACTCTATATTTCCAAAAAAAAAGTGAAAAAAATTGAAAAGAAATTTTTTGTTGTATATATGTATATATTTTATTAGCAACTACAGTCGATAGGTGTACACACTTGTGCGTACACTCACCATGCTCTATACCTTCTCACGCAAGCCCGAAAGGCAGTGCATGATCGGTATATCTGGCCTCAGTTTATCTGAGTTAGGTGTATGTATATAAAAATTCTTTTATTAATAATGCCAATAGTTGATAAGTGTTCACACTCGTGTGTTCACTCGCCAGGCTCTGTACCCCCTAACATAAGCTCGCAAAGCAGTGCATGGGTGGTATATCTGGCCTCAATTTACCCGAGTTAGGCATATGTAAATATTGTTAATATCAATAAAATTTTCAAAAATAAGAGAGAGTAAGAGATTGAAATCGAAGCACTAGTTTTACTTATTTTATTTAACTTGTTATTGAAAAAGAAATGAAAATACCACTTTGAAAAGCTTTGATAATCAATTAAGGATCCATTTCATAGTTACACTGTGTTATCGATCGAAACAACGAGTTAAACTATGGTCTATTTGCTATGATGACTTGATTTTTGTTAGAAATTTTGACGAGTAAATGACTTAAATTTTGTCGATTTAAAAGTAAATCCTTCATTTGTATATATTCTCAAAAACTTGCATTCATCACTTTGTAAATAAATCTTGCATTTTAGTAAATATTTTCATCTTGCATTTGGATTTTGTAGGTAGTATCCGCTGAAAACCCTCACGAGACAACACTCGTCCTACTAGGGACACCTAGAGGTTTAACGGCTTGTTGTATACGCTCAATGCAATCGTGCTCCCAACGAAAACAGATTTATCTTAGTTTTTCTTTAGTCGAGGATGAATAAAAAGATAAGTGTGGGGGTATTTGATGTGCACGTAAATGTGCATATTTTTACTACTATGTTTATCGAATTAAATTAAATAAATGATCATATTGGGTGTTTTAACATGTTTAGACCAAAATTCAAATGATTTCAAATCATCACATATTCATCTTCATATAGGGGGAAAATTGTCATTTTTGTGCTTATATTAATTTTATAAAATTTAATTGAAAATTTCTATGTTATTTTGTAGGAATTTGAATTCAAATACAAGTGGCTTCATGAAGATATATGCATGCACAAGAGCATACAAATGAATGAAGATGGAAATAATTCAAACTCATCATCATGGAGGACCCTACCTACCCACCTACCTTAATGTGCAAATTAAAAGCTATTGCACATGCTAATGGCCATTAAAGTTTCATGTACACTTAATGGAGGATTATCTCATGCTAATGATAACTTGGTGGCCACACTTTCTCAAGGGTAGTTTGGGTAGTTCCCAAAAAATTGATTATGGTTTTAAAACATGTATAAATATCCCATATGTTCATGTAACCCTCCTCTCTCTTCCTCTTAGCCTCTTTAGTTTAGTTTAGGCTCAAATAAATCAAAGCTTTCTTTCTTTTTTCATGGCTACTTACCCATTTTCTTTTCATGTAACTTTCCTTTTTTTATGCAATGTTAATTAATGTTCTCTTTTATTTACATGCTCTTTTCCTTTCTTGTTAGTAGTTAGTTTATTTTTCATGCAAGTAGATTAGTGTTTATTGCTTTTTGATTAGCTCTCTTTTCATTTACCTCTCTTTTTACTCTTCTTTTAGTTTCATGTTGGAAGCTACATTTGTTGATTTAATAACAAATATGAGAGCCGCAGCCCCTTCAATTTAAGGGTAATGAAGCTCTCTAATCATGTAGCTTCAACATAATTTGAAATTATTGATCTCTTTTTGTGCTTAATGAAAAAATGAATGTTGATATGATTTATTGTTTCATGTTGAATTTGATAGTCTTTGTTGTTCATAACAAATAGGCTATGCTTAAATACATTATTCATACATTGCCTCTTCATCTAAATATGATTACGGCAATGAAGTGAAATTAAACCAAAATTATGTGGTCTATATTTCTAACAAATAGTTAATAGGCCATGCTTAAAATAGATTTAATTTTCAACATGTTGTCATTTTTCATGAGAGTAGTAAGTAGTTTAAGGGGCGTGTTATAGTTTGATGGCTTATGTTGAGCTAATTAATTGCACAAATTGGTCATACTTATGATAAACACATCAATTAAACTCACTACTGACCAAAAAAATGATATCATAAATTCTTATTTTGTTGAACTATGTGATCTAGAGGGTGGATTTTTCTCTAAATTATCATTTTATTCTCATAGTTTTCATTCACTTTTGTAGTTGTTAGTTTTTGCAATTTTTAGTAGTTAACAACATTCTCAAATCTTTGGTTAATTTGATTGAATAGAAATTTAAAATCTAACAATTCCCTGCGGACCAACCAGTACTTGCCACATACTAACATTTGTACGTCGTGCGCTTGCGGTTATTTCTATTATAAATTCGATCGGCTAATTTTCTAACTCAATAGAATTTGGCCGACGAACAACAGCTCCAGCTTGCATCATGTTGACAAAGAACTGATACATAGCTCTCATATCAACTTGCAGCGCTCCAGCACCCATATTAGCAGCTTGTGCCCTACCTGGATTCCTTGGGGTATTCTGTTTGGCATTTTCATTAGTTATAGTGCTCATCCACCAAGGTTAACTCTTCCATTCCTAGCATCCATATCTTACTTCCTTAAATCTGCATTCGAACCCCTGTAAGATACCCGAAGAATAGTCTAAGAGAGATGGGAGAATAGAGATAAAGCATATACTTATAAATAGAAAATACAAGTACATTACAATAACATTATCCCATACTCTAATCTTTTTCCTAATTCTTAAGGATTATGTTTTCAAAAATCATTTTAAGTTTAAATTTCTTTTAAGTTTTCATAAACCTGTGCTCTAACACCAAGTTGTGACATCCCCACTACAACAAAAACACACTTTCACAACTGCCAAAAACAGTTGTAATAGGTCTATTACAACGGGCCGTCGCCTGTCGTGATATCCTGAGTTGTAATAGAACCATGATTTTTTACAACGGTGTACGACAGTTGTAAAATAATTTTTTACAACTGCCTAAAGCAGTTGTAAAATGTCTTTTATGACTACTTTTGACAGTTGTAAAAGACCTTTTTACAACTGCGATTGGCTATTGTAAAAGACTTTTTTACAACTGCGATTGGCAGTTGTAAAAAAGGAATATAAAATATAAAAAAATTTGCTAAACACGTTTCACAAGTGCAGTAAGGAACAGATAAGCAACAGGAAAAAACTGATATAAATTCAAAGGCATCATGATCCATTCACAGAGAAGACATCACAACTTAAATACAAACTATAAATCATACACCAAGAAAATATATTTTTCCTTTGTAGCAGCCAACTATCAGCTATACAAATACATTAAAAAACACTAGTTCAATCTCCCAAAATAATCGTATGAAATTCAAATTTAGGACAAAAACTTATCATGTAATAATAGAAGTGCTTCATTAATTAAGAGAAGAAGAAAAATCATACATGAAGAGCATCTCCAGTGATTGTAGCTGAACATTCTACACGACCTTCCAGCTTGACCTCCCATTGCACGATTCCACTATGTAAAAAGACACAAACATTGCCAAATAGTGCTAAACTATGGGGAACAGTGAGTATAACAAGGTGTGAATATAGGAGGTGCCTGTCTTCACTATACCACCAATTCCTTATGAAATAAAACAAACGTTCTACAACACTATATTCTAACGTGCATATTTTCTAGTGTTAGATTACTCTGTGGAACAGAATACATTAGATTCCACTTTGATCACAATGACCGTAAGAGACTTAGATAGCTAATTAGTGGGCATAAATATAGCGTACAGTTTAGAAAGAGACATATATCAGCATGCAAAAAATTAGTTAAACTTACCTAACAGCTTCTATGCAGAGAAACATGTGCGAATGTGATCCAATAAATACATTGATAGTGCCCATCTTTGTATATGACAAGAGGTGAGGCATCAATGCACGATTTGAGAGGAACCTTCCATAGCATGAAACTACATAGTGCAGAATTAAAACTACTAGTATAAAAAGAGACAACAACAAACCTTTTTTATTATTTGCAAAGGGCTAGTATGAAAAGATATAATGGAACTACCAATCGAAGTTACTGTTTATTTACAAAGGGCTAGTATGAAAAAATAGTGCAGAATCAAAACTGCTAGTATGAAAAGATATAATGGAACTACCAAGCAAAGTTTCATGCAATTAAAAAATGAGTTACAAGCAAATATGCAAATCTTACTGTTTTAACTGTGTAGCAAATTGTGCAACTTTCGGCTTGCAATTATTTTGGATACCATGGGTTTGGTACGGTCATTGGCTAGTAAACTTGGTCAACTACGACGCTTATATCTTAATAAATATATAATGTGAATAACATTAGGTTACTCTCCTTGAAGTATCTGATCGTGGCCCAGAACATGAAAGCTCTACATACGTGGTAAGAGACCTGTACCATGCAATCAAATTTCCATTAATATCAATACAATTGCCAATAAATAAATTAATAAATAAAATAGTTCATAATCGATAAATGTTTATGTTGTTTACCCAGAGTAAGGATCTTGGTTAGCATCCCAACCTTGAGGAACAACAATAAAATCCATCCATGAGTCATAAAATATGACCCTTGATTCAGGAGTCAGTATTCTGCCTAGATATGTATTTGCTTTCTCTACGATTCTGCATTTCTTAAACACAAATCCAGTAGAATCGCTGTTGTTTGATCTTTGATGAGCGGTCACCCACCCTATTGCTGCACCACTTGGTACTGTCGATGACGTGTAGGACTGTTTTTTTTTGTTTCACATAGTACAGTAACATATTTTAGTACATTGAAAGGACTCAAATAGCAAGCAACTTTGTAATAATATAGGTCAAATTCATGTGTATACCTCGTAAATGGACTGACCCATGCCCCAAATGAAGTCCACAGAACCTTCAATGTAACAATTAGCAATGTAATGCCTGCCACTCATGTCACATAGTGTATCCTGAACTCCTATAAAGCTGCACTTGTACACAGCCATTTTGTCACCTTTTAGAAGCAACGCCACTGCACAACCGACTCCTCGCAAATTCTACAAGGATCGGTTTTGCAAAAATTGACATAAACAAACCAATAAGTACAAATGCATGAATGCACTATCAATATGGAAGAAAGTGAGAACCAAAAAAGAAGTTAGTACCTTTATAGTTAGCCCTTTCAAGACTACGTTACCAGCTAGAACGGTTAAAGTACCAGTATCAAACACTGAGTTAACCATACCATGTAAACCCATGTTGTATTGTGAAACAAAGTCATCCCACTTGATTGACGTCTGTGATGAACCATCTCCCTCTAGCATCATAAATCCTTTGCCTATAGGTATGGTCACTTTCTCCCTACGTGAATAATCAATTATATACATGTTATGGGTTCCATTGTATATATGTAGTGAATAGATAAACTTACTTGTAAACACCGACTTTATTTTTATAAATGTCCATTCTCGATTTCCAAATGGAATTGCATTGATGGCCTCTTGAATACTTTTGTAATTACCATGGCCATTTTTTTTTAATGCAGAAATCAACTCACCATCAACACTGCTAAAATACAAGAATTCCGCTCCTGATTTTTCATATACAACGAATCATGGTAGGAACAGAAGGATTAAAAAAATTATAATATTAATAGCCTATGTATATATAGCTTATAAAGGTTCAAGAGAACCATGTTTTAGCCTCTCCATTCTAGCTTGTAACCCGGACAACGCTTTCTCATCCATCGGGTGAATATTATTTTGTACTGGGGGTTCGTTCTCTGTGGAAGTTATTTCGTCATACGCATTGCCATTCATATTTATCATTGGTTTTGGTGGTGCAGCTTCTGTGTTTCCACTGGTTGCTGCCACTTGCATGCTTCTCATTCTTTCTCTTATTCCATCCAATGTTCCTGACGGCAGTTCCAGCCCTGCAGATGTATATCTATCATTATGATCGTACATATTAGCCTGTGCTCTATAAGAGGTTACTCCAGCTGTAATACGATCATCTTCCATAGAAGTTATATTTTCAGATTTACTGTTATGCATCTTTGTAGCTACAGGAGAAAGTGGGGCGAATTCGGGAGATGAATTATTTAAAGCAGAAGGAGGTGGGGTTGCCAATGGAAGGCTTGAAGGTGTTATCCCAGTTGCTGCATTACTTTCCATCTGGGCCAATCCATCCCTTATATATGACCGGAAAGCCTCACTAGCATTTTGAAGCTGAGAAAATATGTCAACCTTAGGGTACAGTTGGGTGATCCGATAAAGCTCATATAGACCAATTTTGCAGGTTTGTTTATCACCAATCTTCTTGAATACAGCAGCAAGCTCTTGCTTTAGTTGAGCATCTGCAGAATGTGCTGTCGGGCTGTTTGATCCAGTATCATTTCGATTTGTTTGCCCCATGGGGCCGGATGGTGTCAGCATTCTGGCAGCAGCAAGTGTCTGGAGGTTGAGATCTATGTAAGCAAGAATTATAGGTTAAGGTTCCATGTCTATTGGAACCATGGAGAGATGACCCTTAATTGCAGTACCACGAAGCTTAACAAGTTCATGCAACACTGTTTTTACCATTCGCAATGGTTTATCGTCAGCTCCACTCCTTCTCCGTATCTCCTCAATTCCTAAATCTTGCAAATAAATGTGAATGCTTTGAAGAACTCTATCGAGATCAACTTCATATATTGTAGTTTGGAGGACCTTAGTCAGCTTAATCAGACATTTAACAACTAAGTCAGAAAACTTCTGATTCCTGGTGACAACGCTCTCATCCGATGCAGGGCTTGGCCACCTTGAGGAATCCAAAGGTTTTAATAATTTGATTAAAACAACAAAAGATGATGTCCTTTCAGCAGTATCCAGAATCTTAAGCATCAAAACATTAAGTGCTTTCAACAGTTGACTGCCATCATCCATCACAGGAACTCTTTCATCCAAGAGCCATAACAGAAGTTCTGTTACCATTGATATCAACGTAAATGGATTTAGCGACTTGCGATTTAACATTGGAGAGAGACAATAAGAAGGCGAGTGAAGAAAAGTATAATAAAAGTGAATTCATTTTTTAGCATAGAACAAGTGAATTGCTTACAAATTTGCTGTAATCTTCATGAGTGAACAGGTATATAATGTGCGTACTATTTTCACACCAAATAACTAAACGATTACAATTGAAGATGGTTATTAACAAAGGGAATTTATTAATCAATTCTACTAACACCGTATTTGCAAATATAAACTTACATATATTCACAAAATCATAAGTTTTAGGTATATTAGAGATTCATGTGTTACATCAGAATAGTTGAAAGCATTAAATTTTTTGTAAAAAGGAACAAGACTTAAATTAATTGCCATACTTGTTAAAAATTCTAAAATAGAATTTATTAAGGAATGGTGATGACTGATAAACATATATTTTTAGAAAAATATAGATCTTTGAAATTACCAAATAATTTTCGATTATGAGCAAACAATCCAACAATTTTTTACTTCAAAGAGCTCTTTTTCGTCATGCTTCTTTTAGTATAAGTCTATCATGGCCTGGGGTTGTGCACATGGATTCCATGGTTTTATGCCCTATGCTTGAGCCCTGCTGCCACTGGGCCAAAACGGTTCTGGATCAGATCATATGTCAAACATGAAACTTCAAAGAATTGGCTTGCGACGGCGGTGAAATGTTGAGGGAAGATGCAACAACAATGGCTGAAGCGAGATAGAACGACAAGGAGATATAAGAGAGGAAATAAAGGACAGATTGGCAAGGATGGCTGCGACTTATGCAACATATGCGGTCACTTTGGAGCAGTCGCCTGGCTGCAGGTGACGGAACTCGAGTAGCGTGAGCTTTGTGAGTGGTGAGTAGAAGTGATTTGGGAATTAGGGCTTTGAACTGGAGAGGTAGGAACAAAATTTTGGGGCAAATGAAAATTATAATGGCAAACCGTGGCGGGCTTCTTAATTTTATTAAAGTATAAATTTAGGTTTGGAGCCTAGAAATTTGGTTTTGGAGCCAAAGGGAAATTTGGTTTCAAAGCGTACAATTGGCAAAAAAGGTTGTAATAGGCATCTATTACAACTGGAAAAAAAGATAAGTTGCTAAAAATAGGCATGTATTACAACTGGCAAAAAGTGTTGTAATATGTATCTATTACAACTGGCAAAAAGATAGAGTTGTTAAAAATAGGCATTTATTACAACTCGCAAAAAAGAATAGTTGTAATAGGCATCTATTACAACTGACAAAATAAAAGAGTTGTTAAAAGTAAGTTTACTACAACTGTCAGATAAAAAGAGTTGTAAAAAACCTTTATTACAACTGACTATTTGTGACAGTTGTAAAAATACAGTTGTGATAGGGTATTTTTATTGTAGTGGGCCCCTAATTTGAGGCCCAAAACTAACCGCTACAGGTGCTGCAGTCATCTATAGTATTAACTTCCGATGACAAAATAAGGTAATGTTAATGGTATCCATAATATCAGAAGCACATGAATATGAAATAAAATCAACACAGATTTCAAATTAGCTTTTCTGAGTATATTTCTAATCGATATTTCATATTCAATTACATAATCCCAAAACTATTCCCCAGTTCAGATAAAAATAATCATTGCAAAATATGCCAAGAGCGACATATAAAAATGCCACCTTGGATGCTCGAAGTACTAAATAGATAGACATATCAGTTATAAATACATCACAGCGGAAATAATACTAAATAACTCCTCAAAGCTAGCTTTGCCTCATTCACGTCTTCGGAAGCTTATTCGTCAAACCTACTAAAGCTAAAAAGAACTTAATTCTCAATCTACTCAAATTTAATTTTGAGCACCCGAGAGTTTAAAGGGGAAAACATAAAATTCGAGTCAGACATAAAGCCTGGTGTGAATAATTCTGTTACATCTCAGTTTTCTAATAGTAAGTAAGACCATGCCGCTTAGCAGAATGGGTTTCCCCGCACTAATATCCTTTTAAAATCATATCTTTTGCAAATCAAAATTCTGCAATCAAACTTATTATAACAACAATAGCAATTACATATATGCATATAAATCAGGTAATAATTGGACCATCTATCCAAACAATATAGTTTTGTTAGGTTGACTATTAACCACTGGCTGACTCGGGCCTACGAGACATAATAAATATTCTAACTTCTATTAGATATAGTGTTGGCCAATCTGTCCTTAACTTGCTTCTCCTAGGGTTAACTGATTCTAATGGTTCCGCGTTCTCACAAATACCCTATCATTACTCTAATATTCCTTTTTATGGGTAACATCACTTTAGTCCGACCTATGACAAAGCCATACACACTAGAATTTTAGACCTATATTAGCTAGGGGCTACTAGCTAAAGTATAGGGCATGACCCCACATCAGTGCCATCTGGTCATCTAATATCTGAGTCTTACTTAGGGCTAACTACCATATTCAATTTTCCCTGAAAACATTTCTTTCAAATTGATTTCACCCTTTTAAATCATATTTAAACAAGAAAAATATGCTCTTTGCTTTACTCAAAACATATATCAACACATATGCCATGATATATGTTTTTTTACATAAAACAACGTTGATGAAAATTTAAAATCATAGGGTTATCTATCCCATCGAAAAAAGATAAATACTTTAACCTTAAAACATTAGGCTGAAAGGCCAAAACCTTCATTTCGAGTGTATTGGAATCCAATACACCTTTCCAAATCATTACTATAAATCATAGACATCCTCTTTCGTAGCCATTAAACATACCTTTCGAAACACTTGTAACATACCTTTCAAAACACTTAAAACATATCTTTTGAAACACTTGAAACTTACCTTTCAAAACTCTTAAAACTTACCTTTCGAAACACTTGAAACATACCTTTCGAAACACTTGAAAGAAACCTTTCCAAAAACTTAAAACATACCTTTCGAAATACTTGACACATACCTATCGAAACACTTGAAACAAAACTTTCGAAACACTTGAAACATACCTTTCGTAGGCATTGGGTTCTGTAGAATACAACAGCCTATGATTTTTGTTTGATGATAATAAATAAACTAGTGTGAACCCGTGCTACGCACACGGTGTTTATCATATTATATGTTAAATCAAAGCATTTTGCGATAAGGGGAACAAAAAATTGAAATTGTCTTGGGCAACCCAACTTTATAGACCGTCCCTGACTACAGTGAAAGACATGTACACCTATAGATAGTTTGATTTCGTAGTAAATAATATCTCAATTAAGGAAAATAGTAATACTGATACTAACACATGTGACAACGAAGACAACATAATTAGGTTGATCAGTAACAGTATTAGTAAACATGCATCGATGATAGATTTGGTAGTAAGAAATTTTTTTTTTGAGCAACTGGTAGTAAGAAATTTACCAATTAGTAAATGAAATACACGTATATAATTAAAATGAATACCTTTATTGTTGTTTCTTTCAATATTTATTGTCTTGAATGCTATTACCCTATTAATGCATAATCAGGTACTACCATAATAAGTTAATACCATAATGTAATGAAAATCACTTTATGCGCAAAAACGAAAAATTATATAAAGTAATTTAATATACTATACTGCATTTAAACTTAATACCAGAAAACATAAACAGTAAGAAGTTTGAAAATTGGAACATGTATAGAAAAAGCTTAAAGAAAACTGACTGCTCTATACATAGGAAAACATGTAGGAAAAGCTATTTTGAAGAATTTAAATATAATATTGCATTATTAAAAATTCATTATGAAAAATACAGATCCATAATTGTTGCTACACTAATAATGCACATTCATCTATGTCAGTAATTGACGAATTTAAAAATAATCTCATTAAAATGCTACCCGTGCTTCGCATGCGGTCTATTAAAATTATTTTGATTCCTAACATATCATGACCATTTGCAATATAAAAGATGGTTTGTATTTATGTTACATATCTATACCAATGCGATAAAAATGATACCAGAAGTTGTGCAAATAAAATTTAATAAGACACAAAGATCATGGATCCATGCATTTGTATCATATAAGGAAAATGAAAAATAAAGAAAATCGTTCATTTATCTTTAGTGCACTTTTGACAGAAGGAACTATGGCAGAAGAAAAAAGTGAAGCGCACTGGACAGTTTTGACAATATTAGAAGTTGTCAAATATGCAGTATTAGCAATATCAATTTAGCAAAATATTATTAATACATATAGTTTTAACTATTTCAGGAAGACTGTAAACAATTCCAGGGTTACAAATGTGAAAATTTTGACATGAAATTTCTACATCACATTTAATAGAATTTGCATCAGCGTAGAACATGAAATTTCTACATCATAATTATAACAATCTCATAAACCCAATTATAAATATTTTAAACCAGAGTTACATGTTTCGTTTTTCATTGCATGTAACTTAAAGTATCGTTTGTTTTGAATCCACTTTCAGAACTTTAGTTGCAACATTTTCCACCCCACTTTCAATGCTTTCTTTCCTTCTCTCTCCAGTAACGTTGTTGTATCAGTGGTAGCACCATCAAGTAGAAGGAATGCAATTCTAGTAAAGCAATAACAGCAGACGGTCAGTCACACAAAGCATAATATGAATATGAAACAGTGGAAATGGAACCAATAACTATAACGGTGCACAGATGGTAGCTGATAAATAAAAATATAATATAAAATTAATTCACTATGATGGTAGGAAGTTATCATTCAATCCATGAAAAATTTAAAGTAAACATCAATCCATTAAGCATGAGTATAGAAGCAAATGTTAGAAAGGGAAAGGATGCCAAAATTAGCAAAAATAAAATAAAAATGATGATGGTGATGGTGATGGAAAAGAAAAAGTTGCTTTCAGTGCATTGTTTTTTGTTCCGACATCTTATTTCATTTAAAGATGGCTATAGTGGAGAAAGTGTATACAAATTAAAATAAAGATACTGGAATGGAAATACTTATTAAACATATATAATTACAAATGCATTCTAGAAATTTGAGTGTATAGTTTTGGTTTTGATCGTCCGAGCAGGTAAACAAACTGCAAAAAATTTTAAAACCAAACAATACAATCAATCTGATATTTTTTTTACTAAATAAGAGTGAAGTCAAGGCCATTTTCCCATAGTTGAAAGAAAAACTGAACTTTTTAATCAATCATATATATCTTTGATTTTTTTGGATAATTTAAAGAAAGATCAACTTATGGATTCAAATAACAATTAGATTTCAACATTCAGTCGAAAATTTATAAGGCCATTTGGTAGAATTAATATTAAAGGGGATAGAAAAAAAAGCATAGTCTACTCAAATGGTGATAGTATGTTTTTAAAGTGGAACCACAAATTAAAAAATATAATTGGATACAATAGGTAACATTCAGTTGTTAATCTATAAGGATGGAAGTTTTCTACCACATGATGAGTAAAATGTTAATAAGCTCCCACTTTTTTAATGCAACATTTATAAAAATGTCATGAAGCAGGCAATACTTGTGGTAATAGAGCATATTCATTATACGACTATATATAAATAAATTGGATAAGACGCTCTTATTGATTAAACTGAAAAGATTCTAAGATTGAAAGTTATAATCGTAATAGTTTTAATGACGTACACTATTAAATCAATTGTTGGATGAATGAAAATAGAAACAAATTTCACATTGTCTACCAACTTTGAAAATTATATATAGAAGAAGATCGATGTCTTATTTTGCTAGTAGATCCAATCCAGGCACAGAAGGAAAGAAACAATGAGAAAAAACAAATTAATTTGAGTGTCTTGTTTAATAAGGTATCAAAACTAACTACCTAATTTTTCAAAACCAAACAATACAATCAATAAGATTTTGTTTTTAAATATAATAACTCTGTTATGCGAGCAATCATACCTCGTTATCCAAGAATTGCAAGTTGAATCCAAAAACATCGTTGGTTCTGAAGTTGATGGAGTCCCACATCGTGCCTACACGTACTCGTACAATTGCACCAACTGTTCAAGTTTACAGGAGTTGAGTGGTGCATGTTCACCATCCATTGTTCAATACCTAGCATCAGATAAGAAGATGGTAGTAAGTAATTACTTTCAAGGACAAAGTCAGTAGAATAATTACTTTCAAGGACAAAGTCAGCAGTCCAATTACTTTCAAGGACATAATTTCATAGGTTTTTAGGCCCTAAAAACTAATTATTTTACGTTTTGTCCTTGAAAGTAATTATTTCAGTTGTGTATCCTAGAAACTAATTCCACTTGCTAAAGAGGCCCTTGTGGCTAATTTTCACTAACTTATATGTATTGGTCATGATATTGAGGGAAACAAACATCAGGGAAAAGCATACTTGATACAAAGTAATATGGGGAAGGTGACCTTTTGAGTGAGGACCTATGTTATCAAGTAAGTTGCGTATTTAAATACAAATGATGTAGTAGTAACATGTGACTTTTGGTAATCCATCCCGTGCAATTAAATTCGGGCTAAAGAGATCAAAATCCATTAATAGTCTAAATTAAATGCACGGTAAGGAGAGTCTAAGTTAACCCTCAACATTCCAACCTTGAAAATTAACATGATTTTAACAGTGTTATTACTGCAAATGAATATTCAGTTTAATACAATTAGGCAGCTTGCAGCTGATGATGAGTCATATTAGTTAATGGTATAAAACAGGTTTACTATATTATTGATTAAGGAATTTGTAGTGGTATTTTAACTGTTTAGGATTTTTATAGCTAGGAAAACATAACTGTCTATATGTAATTAAATGTTGAAAACGGCTATCTTTAAAAGTTGCACATATATTTTATGCGTGTAAAAAGGAACTAAAAAGGGAAAGGTTGTAGAAACAACATCAAAATCATTATATATTTGTATGTGGGATGAATAAATTCATTATATATGTTGATAAAATACGTTGTTTATATTACTCTAGTTCGTGATGAAAACACACACACCTTACAACTACAACAATTTCATGCACATTATGTATTTTGTGACAGATAGGTATTGGTATCCATGTACACAACATTAATCATAACATAGATAACTATGTGTGTGTATGTGTATAATAAGGAAAATAATATTCATAAATATTGGAAGCATATTGAGTAAGCTTTATTGAATTAGAACATTGATGAAATAATCACACATGATTAAACCTTCAACCATGGTTTGCTTTATAACAAATACCACAGCTAGTAATGTATTGAAATCTAAATGCTATTCTCTAAAATTTGAATCTTGATTCCCTACATTAGCTAAATGAACAATGTATGTGATACCGGTTCACAAAAATTTATGCAAAGGTTCTGCTCTTCATTTGTGGTTATAATATAAAATACAAAATTTGGTCTGCTATACATTTGCTTGTTATCCTGGTCTACATTCGTGTCACATATCGAATTTTTCATCTTCTTGCATTTGTTTGTTTTCCTCTCTTTTAAACATAGTATCAATGTTGCTTTTATAAAGTTGAAACCTAGGAGTGGAATATCTAATATGATGGCATTTCATACCAATTGTTATGTGAAACAAGAATTGTATTTGGTAACCATTTCCCAGTTCTCATTTCATCTATACCATCCAATTATGGATTAGATTAACCAAACACATAATATGAAATTTTATTTGATAATATAATAAACCATAAACCAACACCAAACATAACAAAGGAAAACAATTATTGTACATACAAAATAAGTTATGAAAAAGATACGTACTTTTTGCATTCAACCTTCGCTTACATCCCCCTCGTTGACATTTTGAACATCATAGGCATGGTTGCTTTTCTTCTGATTTTTTTCTTCACTGTTTGTTGCCAATGAGATGCCATTAAAATCTGGAATTGTTCATTAACATAAAAAGGCAAACAAATAAAATAAATTACATGGTATCTAAGAATCAAAGATGAATATCTCTAACTATTTTGAACTTCAAATGTTTGCAGAGGCATTAAATTTTCATCAATTATAGTGGTATTAATAAAGACGTGGCGTCTTTTATCCATATTAGCGCATGGCCTTCATAGCTCTGTGTTTACATCAGATAGCGAAGTATAATAAATTTGTTTTTAACTAAAACCTACATATGTAACTAACATATAACTCGAAACATCAAAATTTACACATAACTGATGAATATTGGTTCATTTTGTAAGCTAACTGAATATTCCCCATGCCTTTTTATCATTGTTTGTAACCCTATTTTGGAATTAGTAGCAGCTAAACTTATTTACCATGGATTTCATGTGAAATAGATATCTTTCAGAAGAAAATAGTGTGGGTAAGTTTGATTGAATGAGTGTTCATTATTGATATATTCCTAATGTGATGGAATAATACATTTCCAATAGTGAGAAAATGGCTAAAAATTCCACATGTATGGATATCAACAGCACTTGTCGACGATAGCTACAAAAAAAAATCAGGCGCTGTACAATTCTTATTTCTAAACATGAAGGTTAAGCCATACCAATGTCTAAGCATTAATCAAATGCGTGTAATGTTACAACTAAGTGGATGAGATATCTATGATGGATGGATAAGATTGGTTAGTAGGTTATGATATTTTAGTTGATTCATCATGCCTGTTACTTATTTTATCACGGCATCGATGATTACATATAAAGTAGGTAGAAAGGAAGCAACCCATTTAAGAATAATTTGTCATAAATGTGTTTTACTTCAACATCTTTGAGGTTGGAAGTAAGATTTGAGCATATTTAATTTCTGTAAAACAAAGTGGCTCAGAAAAGGAAAGCAGTGAAATAAGAAAGCATCCATACGCTGTCTTATATGTTATGGAGAAAAAGGAATCAACTTGGGAACAAAAATCATACATTGCTTACAAAAAAGGGAAGGTAGGTAGAAGAAAGTTTTCTAATATATGTTTTCTATTTTAGTTATGCATAAGAATTTTGTGCAGAAACTATTAGGAAATGATGAAATCTAATCCTTCAAGCACAATTATAATGGCTTCAGATTTATGGGAAATTATAAGGCAAGAATTAAAATTATATTTTTCTAAATTACTCCCTATATATATTAATAAAAGCTTTCCAAAACATCCAAAACAAGAACAAAAACTGGGATATAAATATGGGAAAGCTAAATGTTTTGGCTGGTCTTTGATTAAAAAAAATTAGAATTTAGGAAAAAATATTAACAATTTTTAGGGGATAAATTATGTCATAATTTTTTGAGAACTTACTGTTATAAAATATAACCAAGTACATGCACGAGTAGATCTACAGAATAGACTTGAATTGAATGTAGATTTTAGAAAAGTCTGATTTCCACAGGATCAATAACCTTAATTGCTAAAATATCATACCTGGTCGTAGTACATTCAATTAATAAAACAATTTATAGTATGTAATCATAGTTTGCAATAGGATACAAATATTCAAAAAAATCATTGAGCTAGCTCTACTGATTAAAATGCAATGAATCACTCCAACCATAAAACACAGGGTGCTAGAAGTTCTTATAAAATTTATTTATGCAATTATCAAAGCAAATAAACACCAAAAAATATAGTAGTAGAAGTTTGCAACTTCTTTGAACAAAGTATTATAAAGGGAAGCAGGATACAAATTCGAAAGAGTGCACTGAATTTTTATACCTTTGTATAAGCATTGATTTCAGAGCTCAAACATTGATCAGTAGAATGAGTTAAAGAGTCGTGCTTGCCTTATCACGTGAGAGTTATATTTTGATCCTAAACTCAAACATGGATATGAAAGGGATTAGTAAACATGCTGATTTAAACCTGAATATATCATGGTGATTCTTATGCCTGTGGATTACAAAGGACCCAAAATTAGAATTTAACCCAGTATTTTTACTTGCATTGTATCACAGCTTCCACAAATATGTTAATAATTAACATTTTATAGGCCGAAAAGAAGTGACAATGTAACAGCCTAGAATATTACTTACATCCTCCCTCGAAATAAGTTATGTTGTATCGCATTGTTTATGTGCACTAAGATTTGATAACCTGCTCTTTTACCAATAAAATAAGCAACTTTCATTATTTTCACATCTCCTTCCCTTCCGCTAGTATTACACTTTGTCAAATTGCTTTATATGGTATATATGCACAACATAAGAACCGACAAACATTCAGATAGCAGTAAATACTGACCGTGGTCCAGCGAGCTCGACCTCCTTGCTTTGCTTGCTCTTCCAGCGGCAGCAACTCAGCCAAGTATGGGCTTGCTTCTCCCTTTTGTTGACCTTGTTCTCTAACCTATTGGATAGTTTAAGCAACAAAAAGGTGATTTTTTTTAGCATTACTCAATTCAAGTTAGTAAAATGCAGCCATGTCAAAATATGAATTACAAAATAAAATGTCAAATATACAGGTAACAATTACCTTGGCCCATCCTTGTTCAACGATTAATTTTGCAACATTCTGATCACCAAGAAAAACAGAGCCAAACTCCCTTCCTATTGATGGAACGATATATTCTACTCTGAAAGTAACATCCTACAAATAGAATTAAACCAAAAAAGATTACTATCATCTTTGCACTCAAAATATCAATTGTATATCATGAAAATTAAATTAAAAAAAAGAGACCTTTCCAATGGAGAGTTGCCTTAGGTACTCTCTGCTCTCCCATGCAAAAGGCTCATCAACTCCACCACGACGTGCCTGTCATGTAACAGCATAAGTAGGATGTACTATAAAATTGAAGACAAATGTTATACAAGTAGCAGTTTGTGCCTATACAGTAGATAAATGAAAGAAAATGCAAGGATAAGAGGCCTTTGGTTCAAGGATGCTCAGATACCAATTTCAGTGACACCACGGTTTGGAAGAAAAAAACAAAGTCTATTGTCATCTGCCATCTATAAATGTGTTGTGAATATTTGTAAGTTTCACCACAACGCACGGTAAATATATGTAGAGAGAATGCTATCAAAAATAGTTTGTTGTAAAAAAAATATACATTTCTCGATGCATTTTCTACAATTATTGCATAACTATAAATATAATTTAAAAATTCAAATTGTCAAGTTGAACGTCGAGAGATATATAGAGTATCAAGCATTTTGTTAGTATTTAAACTATATAATCTTTTCAACTATGCCAAAGAATAGCATGATAAGAATCCTTTTGTACCAGTCTTGGAGCGATAATGGAGGACAAAGTGATGGTTTTTTCAGGCGGAATTTCTGATTTGGAGATTGCCATTATCACCAAGCAATCTCCCGAGGGAACAGCCTTCACTTTCCCCCTGAGCCACCCTGTTACTCCTTGCGTTGACGCCATTATCTGCTGATAGTAGAAGTTGGAATAAGTATGCAATTTTAAGTTTCACTGTACTAAATTAAGAAAACATGTTTCAAAATGAATGCTTAGTTAAGCTTTAAATTATGTACTCATAGATTAGCCTAACTAATTAAAATGAATATGATTTTACTTAAATAAGTATGTAATTTTAAGCTTTGAATGTTGTGAAATTATGTACCTATCGATTAAATAAATATAATGGTAGTAAATTGCTAGAATTAATTATTCCAGTCAGCCAACAACATGATATTTTCCCGGTATAATACTGAAATCTGAACGCTAAAATTGTTCATTTCATGAAACAAATGGAACAAACATTTCATGCAAAAATAAAAATTGTACAATCAACAATATTTCACAAATGAATGCTCCAATAATCTCGATCACCGTCAAAAACATAAATCACATGTGGTCTACCCATGGAATTCAGATTCAAAAATCATTCTACATTCTTTCCAAAATCAATCCAGATCTACAAAGTTCAACATCATAAAAGATCGGGTAAGATAACGTAAACAATCCACAGACAATGACGATAACAGAAGCCAAACAATCAATCAACAAACGTATGCAGATCAGATTAAAACATAGGAAACCTTAATAGATCTACCTCGATTTAAAACAGATCTAAAACTTCATCACCACCAAGCTCGAACAAATCGAAACTCGATCTCAGGCAGCTTCTGTCGCAGCCGCAGATGCCAGAAATTCTTGAATTCAATCTGATTAGATAATAGAAGGTGAACAAAAACGAAAAAAAGCAACAATTCGAATCTGAGAAGCCCTAGAAAAACGAACTCAATCTGGCAGAACCGCCTCGAATATCATGTCATTTTCTGTATACACAAAGGAGGAAGTAGATTGGGCGGAGGTTTGGAGCTGCAGGGAAACGACTATTATCAGAGGAAAAGCCGACTTCGATAAATTAGCAAAGGAGGATGTTGATATTTAGGGTTTGGAGGATAAAAGAACGAAGTGGAGAGTTGGGTACGAACAGGAAGAAATAAGAAACACGACTGTTGATTTCAGTGGGCATGTACGCTCTTCGAATTGAACTGAGAAATAATATAATAATAGTGTAAATAATATAATAATATAGACTTAAATTTGGTGACTCTTCAGTTGCCAAAATTCAAGGGAGCCTGTGTGAGCTTGAAATTGAACTCAATAATAATAATATAGTATATATATATATATTCATTTAAATGTATTTGTTGTTGTACTATTTTATTTTTCACACAATCAAACAAATATTTATTGAATAAAATAAATAACTCAAAATTTATATTCAAACAAATATTTTATTCAAACAAATATTTTATTACAAATTTGAGCTCTCACTGCATTTTCAATTACAAAACAATTTTCACTTTATAATTTCACCTCAATACATATTCACTCAACACTCATACATATGATCTTGACTAGCTTCAGCTTGTACCCAGCCATTTGTTATACCCGTTAAATAAATAGCGCAGTAAACTGGCAAAAGAAACAACTTTAAATTGCAAAAATATAATTGAATTTAAAATTTGTTTCTGCCTCAGTTATTTGGGATGTTTCTTTTCATATTTTCTGACAAGGACCAAATATATGCACAGGAACAACTTGTAATTCACAATGTATCACTATGAATATCACAAAGTCATTTCCCAATATCATCTCACAAACTAGTGCAAATGCACACATGTACAAATTGAGTATTAATGGATACGACACATGTATTACACAATTACACACAGATATATATATATACACACACATATATATATGTGCATATGTATGCATGTATATACATGAATATGTACATGCCAAAATCAATGAGCTAATGCAGGTTCAGAAACAAAACAAAACGTCAACATTCAAAGTGCACCAAACCACATAACTTCGCCACCAAAATGATCAGAAAAGTGCACCAGTCAACTTGAACATGACAGTGCATATGGCATAAAAGCAAACATGAACTGGCTCGAAGCAACAGACTCAAGCAAACTGGACATGTAACTCCAAACAACTCAAAGCAATATGAAGACCATATTCTAACATATGGAACCCGACTCAACAATGAAATGGTCAAGTGCACTCAAGTAAACAGAGCAAGTATGCAAGAACAAATCAAGACCAACTGAACACAGGTACTCGAAGCAACATATAATTCAATTCAAGAGCACCATGACAAACAACATTACATATATGCAACCAAGCTGGACATGAAAATCAAAGTGCATCAAATTAGACCTTCTAGTCTACAGTACAAAATGAAGACAATTCAACTCGAAACAGAACAATAACTCCAACCAAAACCAGACCTCATTCGACAATGGATTTGGCATGAAGGCAACTCAGGCATAAACATACTCGAATGGAACTTGAAGCAACAAGCCAGTGAAATTAGTAATGACTAAAACATGAATCAAACCAGAGTGAGGTGGACAGAGCATGACACACACATAGATATACAACAAGCCAATGAAATCAAGTCAGAGATCACAACACACGTACGATCACAAATCAATGCAAGAGGACCCAAACTAGAACAAGATAACAATAGCAGGTTGAACCAGTACGAGTAGGAAGTAGAAAAGTTTTGTAGTGAAGTTAATCAGGGTAAAACATAATGAACAAGTCAGAGTTTATCAAGTAAATTTAAAATTCAAAAGCCACATTCGTCTGCCAGTAAAGAATGGAATCGGAGAAAAGAAAGGAGCAAAATTCAAACTCATGGAGTATACATATGAGATGGTACAAGTCAACAAATATCATATCGTTCGATCAAAGATCCATGGCCGAGAAAAGAAATTAGAAATATTCAAACTCAAAAATACGAACGAGTTAATAGGATTTCGTTCTCTATTTAAACCCAATAATCATCATTGGCAAAAAAACATTCGAGTTCAAGCTAAACCAGAGCAAGCCATTGAAGTAAATCACAAACCAATAACTGAATCGAAGTCGAGCATAAGCGAAATCAAAAAAGGAAAAACAGATACCAATTTAATCCAAGCAATTTGAGCTCGACATTTGAAGCATCTGCAAAGCAATACGAAGAAGCATTGAAGCTAATTGAGGAACAAGAGCGTTCCAGCATTCAATTCGAACGTTAATTCAAGCAGAAGCTTCAATTGAACGAAGCCCTAATTTTTAAGAGCAAATAATAGAATCGGCCAAAGCCATTTCATAGAGAAAAGAATAAAGGGAAGGCATTCTCTTTATTGAATTATATAGTGGGCCAGTGTTTTTAATCATATTGGGCTTCAAATTATTAAACATATAGGGTTTTGTTTGTTCTTGTTTTTTATTTGTAATTTCTTTTTTAAATTGTGTAACTTTCTAGTCGTGTGACTAGGTACAAACTACGAGGCATAGTTTGAGAATTCGCAACTCATTGGCTGAGTTGTGGCAGGGTTTTGAGCGTAGAGTTAGGTTAGTCAAGTAGCAGGTGTCGCAAGTTTACGTGTGTAAGTGTCTGACTACTTAATTTCTAGTTGAAACCTTGGGGATAGCACGTAGGCAGGGTTTTTTCGAAGCTGGGTAAATTTATGTGTGATCTCTTCTACTTTACTTTTTGCTATTATCTTTATTTTGGCATTAATTTTTATTATAATTATTATCACCCTATTCACCCCCCCGTCTAGGGTGAAAACGATCCTACAAGTGGTATCAGAGCTAGGAACGAAAACCAATTTTTATTTTAAAAATTTGAATTTTTAAAAGTGGAAAATAGGCACAAGGACAAATTTTCATAAATTTTTTGACTGAAGGACAACAAGTTTTATTTTTAGGTTGAAGGACAAACTTTGAAAGATAATTAGGCTGAAGGACAATGCTAATACAACTAGCATTTTGTACAATATAAAACTGAATATAATGCTAGTTATAATTAGCATTTTTACAATGTTTGCACTGTAAAAAATGCTAACTATATTTAGCATTTTCCTTCAGCCTAATTTTATTTCAAAGTTTGTCCTTCAGCGCAAAAATGAAACTTTGTGTCCTTCAGCCTAAAGTTTTTTCAAAGTTTGTCCTTATGCCTAATTTCCTCTTTTTAAAATTGCTTCTTTTAATAATGCTTTTGCTGAGGTTCAGTCCATAGTTTCAATGGTGAATATGCTTGTTGGAAAAATAGAATGAAATTTTTTCTGAAAACCATTGATGCTTGGAATATTGTTGAAACGGGATATAGAACACCAACAATTATGGTAGATAATCAAGAAGTAGAAAAACCTATGGATCAATGGACAAATCTTGAAAATAAACTGCAACCTACTAACACCAAAGCTATGAACTCTATTATTTCCTCATTAGATCAAATTGAATTTAATTGTGTTTCACATTGTTGAACTGCACAGGAAATTTGGCACACACTTGAAGTAGCTCATGAAGGAACCTCCCAAGTCAAATAATCTCGTCTTGCCAAGTTTAGTAAAGAGTACAATGAAAAAGCAAATCAGTGCTTTTCAGGAGAAACAAATGACAGTGAAAATGAAGAACCAAGCGAGATGTGTTGGCAGACTAAGGAACAACAAGAATGGTACCTAGATTCTGGCTGCTCCAGGCACATGACGGGCGACAAGTCAAAATTCCTTAGCCTAGAGAAGCACAAAGGTGGGAGAGTCACAATGGCAACAACGATAAATGCAAAATTATCGGTAAAGGTAAAGTAGGTAATAGTACGTTTACTTTAAACGACGTATTATATGTTGAAAATCTACACCATAATCTAATCTCAATTAGCCAGTTATGTTATAAGGGAATGCATGTTGTTTTTGATTCTGACTTGGGCAAAATTGTTGACCAATCATCAAAAGAAACATTATTTTCAGGTAAGAGGAAAGGTGATATATACTCTCTATCTTTTGATGATCTCACTCTTTCAAAATGTTTGGTAGCTAAGGACGTGGAAGTAAATTTATGGCATAGACGATTAGGACATGCTAGCATGAATCTGTTAAACAAATTAGAAAGAAAATATTTGGTAAGAGGTTTGCCATCACATGATTTCAAAAAAGAAACTCTATGTAAAGCATGTACTATAGGAAAACTTAAAAAATCATCGTTCTAGTTCAAGAATAATGCAAGTACTTATAGAATCCTTGAACTAGTTCATATGTGACGCAGCGGATTAATCAAAACAAACTTCAATCGGTGAAAGTAGCAGTCGATGGATTGATGAATGCTGAATTGCCCGAATTCGTTGATCCGAAGATACCGAACTCTAGCTATCTCGAACTCGTTGATCGCGCACGATACCGGGTTCAAAGATCTTCAATTCTTCAAGCGTTGATCAAGCGCACTTGATTCCGCGAATCGGCTTCTACAATCGTTGAATCGAGCGCACTCGATTATCCGAAAGAGGAGATAGGAGATTACACTCAACTACCAATTTGGAATGAAAGCACAAAGCAATCAAAAGAGAATTTTATTCAAAAATCAACCTTTACAAATGATAGACCCGGCCTATTTATAGGCGTTTACAACTCACACAAAAACAACAAAATTTCCTAACTCCTAAGTCGGTTCCGACTTATCAATGTCTCCGACTTAACATAAGTCGTATACGACTTACAACACAAAGTACAGAAAACTTAAAAATATTACAAGTACTTAAGTCGGTTCCGACTTATCAAAGTCTCCGACTCAACATAAGTCGTACACCACTTTCAACTCAGCAGAAGACAGACGACTTATTACAACACAGTTTGACGACATACGACTCATAACTGAACGACTTAAATCAAAACATACGACTCAATGTATCTGTACAGACGACTCACGACTTACAATCAGACGACTCATCCTTATCAGCGACTTAAGACATCAACGGGTCAGATTAAAGCGGCAGGAGATTCCACGGTTTCAGGTTCCAGTGCCTCAATATAGTTCGACTTAACTAAGTCGTAACTCGGTGCCGACTCATCACCTTCCTTAAGTCGTGGCCGACTTAACACTTGTGCATTCTTCCTTTGAACTGCTCCTTCTGTATCTTTCTTGTTAAGTCGTGGACGACTTATAGCATCTTCCTTAAGTCGAAGACGACTTATATCCGCTTCGTTAAGTCGCAACCTCGAAGCAACTTCCCCTTTGTTTTTCCAGTTGAGTCGTGGACGACTCATCACCGCCTCCTTAAGTCGCGTACGACTTACGCTTTGACGACTCATCATTGCTTTCTTAAGTCGGTTACGACTTATGCCTTCACCCCAGTTGAGTCGGTCACGACTCATGCACTTAACTCGTAGATGACTCATAGCTCCTTCCATAAGTCGCCTACGACTTATGCCTTCATCTCCAGCTTGAGCTACATCATCCTCCCCATGTTGAGAGAAATTCGACCTCGAATTTGCACACTCTTCATCCCCAACAAACTCATCCCCATGATATGGTACGAGATGCTTAACATTGAATACGTCAGACGTATACACATCATCTGGCAGCTTCAATTTATAAGCATTTTCATTAATTCGTTTCACGACTTCCACCGGACCAATTTTCCGTGCTTTCAATTTATTGTAAGCGCCTACTGGAAAACGATCTTTCGTTAAAACTGCATAAACCAAATCACCTTCATGAAATTCAACACTTCGTCGTTTCAAATCTGCAGACTGTTTATATTTCTCATTTGCTTTCTCCAATCGTTCTTGAACGATTTTATGACATTCCGTCAACCCTTCAACAAAATCAGCAGCTTTTTTAACTGTCTTCTGTGATTGTGGCACTACCGTTAAATCCAACGGTCCCTTTGGTAAGCTTGAATAAACTATCTGGAATTGACTGAACCCAGTACTATGATTCACTGCATGATTATGGGCAAACTCTGCCTGGCATAACCTCATGTCCCAACTCTTCAGATTATCTTGCACAAGACATCTCAACAAGTTTCCCAATGATCTGTTAACCACCTCAGTCTGTCCATCCGTTTGCGGATGATAAGCACTACTAAATTTCAGCTTCGTTCCCACCATTTTCCACAAACTTAACCAAAAGTGACTCAAAAATCGAGTATTTCTATCTGACACAATAGATTATGGTAATCCATGAAGTCGATAGATCTCCTTGAAAAACAACTGAGCAACATGAACAGCATCCGCCGTTTTCTTTCAAGCAATAAAATGTGCCATTTTCGAAAATCTGTCAACCACCACATAAATGGAATCATTACCACGCTGCGTTCTTGGCAACCCTAACACAAAGTCCATACTCACATCAACCCATGGTTTAGTTGGTACCGGTAACGGCATATATAAACCCGCATTAGTCGCAGTTCCTTTCGAAACTTGACAGATATGGCATCTCTCAACAAATCTTTCCACCTCTTTCCTCATTGATGGCTAAAAGTAGGACTGTGAAATCAACTGTAAGGTACGGTCTCTTCCAACATGTCCTTCTTCATGTAACTCCTTGATAATCTTCATTCTCAAACTACCCTCCGGAATGTACAATCGATTTCCTTTGAAAAGAAAACCATCTACCATCACGAAGTCATCCGTCTCTCCCTCCTTGACTTTATCAACAAATTTTGCAAAGTAAGGATCATCAGTAAATAATTCTGGCAATATTTCAAACCCCGTCACTTCAACCTTTAGTGTAGTCAACAAATGACTCCTCCTACTCAAAGCATCAGCTACACGATTTGTCACCCCTGACTTGTGTTTAACAACAAAAGTAAACTGTTGCAGATATGCAATCCACGATGCATGTCTTGCTGAAATCTTGTCTTGCCCTTGTAAATGCTTCAACGCTTCATGATCAGTATACAGAACAAATTCCTTCTGAAATAGATAATGTCTCCAGTGTTTAATAGATTGTACAACAGCATAGAATTCCACATCATATGTACTGTAACGCATCTTCGCTCCTGACAATTTCTCACTGAAATATGCAATTGGACGTCCCTTCTGACTCAACACCCCTCCAATCCCAACCTTGGATGCATCAGTATGTAGTTCAAACACCAACTGAAAATCAGGTAGCACTAGAATTGGTGCAGACGTCAGCAATTCCTTGATCTTCCCAAAAGCACTCCCTGCTTCCTCTGTCCATGCAAACTGTTTACCTTTCATGCAATCTGTAACAGGTGCCATCACACTACTAAAGTGTGGTATAAACCTTCGATAGAATGAAGCCAACCCATGAAAACTACGAACTTCTGTTATCGTCTTGGGCTGCGGCCAATTTCTGATCGCCTCAACTTTACTTTGGTCAACCTGTATTCCTTTCTCTGAAACAACATACCCCAGAAATAAAACACTATGCGTCATGAACACGCATTTCTTCGTTGCAGCATAGAATTGTTCTTGTCGCAATACCATCAGCACTTCTCTAAGATGATTCAAATGTTCCTCTGGACTCCCACTGTAAATAAGAATATCATCGAAATACACCACCACAAATTTCCCAATGAACAGTCGAAAAATCTGATTCATCACCCTCATGAAAGTACTTGGTGCATTTGATAAGCCAAACGGCATGACCAACCACTCGTATAGACCCTCCCTGGTTTTAAAAGCAGTCTTCCACTCATCTCCTGGTCTGATACGAATTTGATGATATCCACTCTTCAAATCAATCTTCGAAAAGATAGTAGCTCCACTTATTTGATCTAACAAGTCATCCAACCTCGGCATTGGAAATCTATATCTCATAGTAATCTTATTCAATGCTCGGCTGTCTGTGCACATCCTCCACGTCCCATCCTTTTTTGGTACCAATAAAGCTGGTACAGCACAAGGACTCAAACTCTCCTGCACACGGCCTTGCTCAAGCAATTCCTCTACCTGCCTTCGCAACTCTTCATGTTCCTTCGGACTCATTCGATAATGTGGTCTGTGTGGCAACACAGCACCTGGAACAAGATCTATCTGATGTTGTATATCCCTCAACGGTGGCAACTCCGTTGGTAATTCCTCTGGAAATACATCGTCAAATTCTTTCAAAACTGGTTTAACTTCTTCTGGAATTTCAACCTCTTCACTACTCTCTCGTCCAATCAACAAGAATACTTCAGGCTCTTCCTCAACCTCCTTAACAAACTCCTTCAAGGATAATAAAGTTTTCAGCTCTTCAATTTCTTCTGACTTACTTTCTTCTTGTGATCTCTTCTTCGGAACTAAAATAATCTTCGTGCCTTTAAACATAAAACTGTAGCTATTGGTCCGACCGTCATGTAGTACTGCTCGATCATATTGCCATGGTCTTCCCAATAATAAGTGGCAAACATCCATCTCTACGACATCACACCAGATTTCATCTTTGTATTTCTTCCCAATAGAGAATGGTACACGAACTCGTCTATCAACTTTCACTTCTCCCCCTTTTCTCAACCATGCTAACTTGTATGGACTCGGATGTTTCTCTGTCTTCAATTTCAACTTTGTCACAGCCTCGGTTGAAATAATATTATCACAGCTTCCTGCGTCAATTACAAACTTACACACCTTCCCCAGAATAGTACAGGTTGACTGAAAGATATTACTCCTCAACCAACTAGCTTCCTCCTGCTTCGGTGTTAAACACGATCTCCTCAGCATTAGATTACAACCTTCATCTCCTGACGCAATATCCTGCTCGTCCTCCTCAACTGGACTAGAACAATCCCCATCAACATCCTCATCGTCAACTTCTGCAATCATGGTTCTCTTCTTTGGCTTTGGACACTCACTGCTTTTATGACCCAATTCCTGACAATTGTAACATTTGAAACCATTGTTAACCCTTGTCTTCTCAACCTCCTTCATCACTGGTCTACTGATAGGTTTAGTAACATTAGAACTTCCACCAACACCCTTCGCTTGATTGTTAGAATTAGTAAACACACCACTTCCTCGTCTCCCTTGTTTTTCCCAAGCCAACGCTTTCTGATGTGCTTCTACCACAGATCTTGGATCGAACATATTAACCATATCCTGAATCTGCATTCTCAATCCCCCAATGAACCTAGATGTCAGCTGCTCTTCTGTTTCCATAATATCATTCCTTGCAATAAGTTGATAGAATTCATCAGCATAGTCATTAACTGTCTTTGTGCCCTGCCTCAAGTTCTGCAAACGTTGATACATCAAAGATTGATAATTGTATGGTAAGAACGTTGCTTTCATCAATTTCTTCATCTTCTCCCAAGATTCAACTTTTGACTTTCCCATTCGTTCTCGTGTAAGCTTGGTCTGCTGCCACCATGCCAAAGCTCTACCCCTTAATCTCGTAGCAACCAACTTCACTCTACGCTGTTCTGGAACTTCTTTGAAGTCAAAAATCTCTTCGACATTAGCCACCCAATCTAGAAACTCCTCCGCTTGCATACCACCCTTGAATTCAGGAATTTCTGTCTTCATCCCCGATTCCCACTTGTGATCATACTCAGAATAGTTTCTTCCTTGACCTCTTCCTTGAATACTACCACCATCATACTCCTCTTCAAAATCAGATGCATAACGATGCCGATTCTGACCACCAACATCTCTACTACCATTACGCCTTCCACCTTCCTCCCTTCTATCGACATTCCTCCATTCACAATCATTCACGTTCCTCCCACGCCCTTGATCATTTTCAACACTTCTGTCTCGATTTGAATGTGGTGAGATTCTGCTACCCCCATGGTTAGATTCAGGTGAAATCCTTCTCCGATTTTGATTCATCTCGGTCATAAGCTTTTCTAATCGACCAATTCCTTCGTTAAGTTTTTCACTAAAATTTTCGTTGATTCTTTGCTCCATCTCATCAGCCTCTTCTCTTCGATATAAAGCTTCTACGTTTTGGTGGCGATTAGCTCTTCTTGGCGGCATACTCGAAAACTTCACAAATTCTTCAACACTTCAAATTCGAACACTTTCCAGATTTTGATCCAAAATGAAACGGATCGGAAACTTCCACTTTGTAGCAAATCGCGATGAACACGATGGACAAAGTTTCGGCCTCCAATGCAAATCCGATCAAACAATCTTCGAATAATGATGACTCTTCTTCCTCTTACTCTTGGCCTCACTTGCTTACCACGGCCCAACTTCAAAATGATTAGGCTCCAAGTCTCGATCTAACTATGATTGGCTAGAACAAGCTCTGATACCAAAACTGACGCAGCGGATTAATCAAAACAAACTTCAATCGGTGAAAGTAGCAGTCGATGGATTGATGAATGCTGAATTGCCCGAATTCGTTGATCCGAAGATACCGAACTCTAGCTATCTCGAACTCGTTGATCGCGCACGATACCGGGTTCAAAGATCTTCAATTCTTCAAGCGTTGATCAAGCGCACTTGATTTCGCGAATCGGCTTCTACAATCGTTGAATCGAGCGCACTCGATTATCCGAAAGAGGAGATAGGAGATTACACTCAACTACCAATTTGGAATGAAAGCACAAAGCAATCAAAAGAGAATTTTATTCAAAAATCAACCTTTACAAATGATAGACCCGGCCTATTTATAGGCGTTTACAACTCACACAAAAACAACAAAATTTCCTAACTCCTAAGTCGGTTCCGACTTATCAATGTCTCCGACTTAACATAAGTCGTATACGACTTACAACACAAAGTACAGAAAACTTAAAAATATTACAAGTACTTAAGTCGGTTCCGACTTATCAAAGTCTCCGACTCAACATAAGTCGTACACCACTTTCAACTCAGCAGAAGACAGACGACTTATTACAACACAGTTTGACGACATACGACTCATAACTGAACGACTTAAATCAAAACATACGACTCAATGTATCTGTACAGACGACTCACGACTTACAATCAGACGACTCATCCTTATCAGCGACTTAAGACATCAACGGGTCAGATTAAAGCGGCAGGAGATTCCACGGTTTCAGGTTCCAGTGCCTCAATATAGTTCGACTTAACTAAGTCGTAACTCGGTGCCGACTCATCACCTTCCTTAAGTCGTGGACGACTTAACACTTGTGCATTCTTCCTTTGAACTGCTCCTTCTGTATCTTTCTTGTTAAGTCGTGGACGACTTATAGCATCTTCCTTAAGTCGAAGACGACTTATATCCGCTTCGTTAAGTCACAACCTCGAAGTAACTTCCCCTTTGTTTTTCCAGTTGAGTCGTGGACGACTCATCACCGCCTCCTTAAGTCGCGTACGACTTACGCTTTGACGACTCATCATTGCTTTCTTAAGTTGGTTACGACTTATGCCTTCACCCCAGTTGAGTTGGTCACGACTCATGCACTTAACTCGTAGATGACTCATAGCTCCTTCCATAAGTCGCCTACGACTTATGCCTTCATCTCCAGCTTGAGCTACATCAATATGGATTTATTTGGACCTAACGATATTGCAAGTTTAGGTGGTAAGAAATATTGTTTCGTATTGGTTGATGATTACTCTAGATACACATTGGTATACTTCTTAGCTAAAAAATCAGAAACTTTCTCTTACTTCAATAAATTCACAAAATTAGTTCAAAATGAAAAGGAAGTTTCTACTATTTCGCTAAGAAGTGATCATGATGGAGAATTTGAAAATTATGAATTTGAGAATTATTGTGATGAAAATGGATTTAAACATGAATTCTCTGCCTCACGTACTCCACAACAAAATGGAGTAGTCGAGAGAAAGAATCGAACCTTACAAGAGTTGGCTAGATCTATGATAAATGAGTATGAACTACCCTTATCCTTTTGGGCAGAGGCAATAAATACAGCTTGTTATGTAATGAATAGAGTTATGATTAGGCCGATTCTTAAGAAAACACCATATGAACTATGGTTCAACAAAAAGCCAAATATTACATATTTCAAAGTTGTTGGTTTTCCATGTTTTATTCTTAATACAGGGAATTAACTAGGAAAATTTGAGCCAAAAGCTGACGAAGGCATGTTCATGGGATACTCGTCCAAAAGCAAAGCATATAAAGTATACAACAAAAGGACGAGAACAACCATGGAGTCAATCAATGAGAAATTTAATGAAGGCATTGATGATCAAAAAAGGAAACAATTAAAACCAATGTCGACGAGGAGAAAGACGAAAATGAAAATCAAAAGAAACTACAACCACGAAAGAAGTCCAAAGAAATCTGGATCTAGAGAGATTGAAATTCAAAGCAGATCATCCTCTAGAATTGGTAATAGGAAATCCTATTAAAGGTATTCAAACTTGTTCCTCCTTTAGAAATTTATGTGATTGTGTCTATACAGTGGATTTATTTCAAAAATTGAACCCAAAGACATAGATACAGCTCTTAATGATGAAAATAGGTTTATGGCTATGCAAGAAGAGCTAATTCAATTTGAACGAAATGATGTTTGGACTTTGTCACCTAGACCTAATGATTATCCAAATGTAGGAACAAAATGGATTTTTAAAAATAAATGTGATGAATCTGGAAATGTGATTAGGAATAAAGCTAGGTTAGTTGCTAAAGGTTATATTCAAATTGAAGGAATTGATTTTGATGAAACTTTTGCACTAGTAATGAGACTAGAATCCATTAGGATATTATTAGCTTTTGCTTGCTATAGAGATTTAAACTAAGACAAATGGATATTAAAAGTGCTTTTCTTAATGGGATTTTGAAAGAAGATGTATTTGTTGAACAACTAGAAGGTTTTGAAAATTATGAATGCCCTAACCATGTATATAAACTTAAGAAAGCACTATATGGATTAAAACAAGCCCCTAGAGCTTGGTATGAATGTCTTAGCACGTATCTCCTTGAAAATGGGCTCAAAAAGGAATGTGTAAACACCACATGATTTCTATTGCATGAAAATGATGATCTTTTGATTGTTCAAATATATGTTGATGACATTATTTATGGTGTCATTGACAACTTGTTGTACGAGAAATTTGAAATAGTCATGCAGAAGAAGTGTGAAATGAGCTTGGTAGAAGAGTTGAAATTCTTTTTAGGATTACAAATAAAATCAAGTGATATAGGTACATTCATCTCTCAAATGAAATATATTAGAGAACTTGTCGACAAATTTGCATTGAAAGATGCTAAACCTGCAAAAACTCCCATGAGCACAACTATTAAACTTGACAAGGATGAAAAAGGTAAGGCAGTTGATCAAAAGAAATATCGAGGTATGATTGGATCACTCCTTTATCTTACTACTTCTAGACCTGACATTATGTTCGCTGTTTGTTTATGTGCATGGTTTTAATCAGATCCAAAAGATTCACATTTAAAAGCTGTGAAAAGAATTATAAGATATTTGTTGCATACTCCACGGTTTGGTCTATGGTATCCAACTAATGACAACTTTGAATGAAAAGGATATTCAGATGCAGAGTATGCTGGTAGTCTGGTTGAAAGAAAGAGTACTAGTGGAACGTGTTTTATGTTGGGACATTCATTAGTTGCATGGGCAAGTCAAAAACAAAATTGTATTGGATTATCTACCACTGAGGCAAAGTATATTGATCTTAGTGGTTGCTCTGTTGAAATTTTATGGATGATACAAACTTTGCAAGACTATGGTCTAAATTTTAAATGAGTCCCACTAATGTGTGATAGCAAAAGTGCAATTGATCTCACAAATAATCCTGTACATCACTCACGCACAAAACATATAGATGTTAGGCATCATTTCATTAGAGATCATATTTCCAAAGAAAATATCTGCATAAATTTCATTTCAATTGATTCTCAGTTGGCAGACATTTTTACAAAACCCCTTCCGAAAAATAGTTTTTGTCAACTTCGTCATAGTTTAGGCATTTTAGAAATTTGACTTTATATTTTTGATTTTGATCTTAAATTCCTATGTTAACTAATCTGACTACCGAGTGATTATCAAAAGATAAATAGTAACTGAAAAGGTGATGAGTTTTGATATTAATCATACATTTTGACTTGAGGCAGTATATGAAGTAAATTTCTTTAAAAAATTTAAATAGAATTTGTAATAACTTTGATTGGTAAAAATTCCATGACCATTTCTATTTCTATCATATTTTTAACGACCATCACTCATAAAAACCCAATATAGTATATCAAAATGTAGTATTTTAAACGGGAAATTATTCATTTTTTAAATTTAATTAGCAATGAAAATATCCAAAGTATTCACTCTCATTTAAAAGTCCTCATGGTTATACATGGGTGAATTACTTGGAATCTTTGATTATGTGCTTTCATGCTCACTTAAAAGTCCTCATGGTTATGCATATATGGAACACATATCAAAATTAATTATTAAATAGATGAGTTGATTCTAATCCTATTTAAAAGTCCTCACGGTTATGCGTGGTTAGAAGATACTTAAAATTCATTCCTTTTAAATATTGGGAATACTACTAATCTCATTTAAAAGTCCTAACAGTTATGCATGGTAATTAAGTATTCAAATTCCTGTCATAAATATACCATAAATAGATACTACTATATGGTTTTATATACTGACATCACCTCTATTACTCTAAAGTGGAATATGCGCCTAACAGAGTATTTATGATTTTTGTTTGATTTTTTATTGAAATTTAATATTTATACTCGATTAGGTATTAATGTTGTATTAATGCCTATCACTGTATCTCTATTTTTCTAACACTATTAATCTTTTGCTGATAACAAAAGGGGGAGAGAGTAGTGAAGATTTTGGCAAATAAGTTCAAATATTTTTTGCATATTCTCATCTAGGTTCATTGCAAATTGTTATTTCTTTTTATTTCATATTTTTTATTTTTATTTTCATGCATATGTGAAGGGGGAGCTTTGTTGAAGGGGGAGCATTTAAATAGGGGGAGCTAATAGAATTCATCAAAACCAAATACATTTAATAGAGTCAAAATCTTAATATATGTTTGTTATCATCAAAGGGGGAGAATGTAGAATACAATAGCCTATGATTTTTGTTTGATGATAATATATATATATATATATTCATTTAAAAGTATTTGTTGTTGTACTGTAATGACCCGCTATTTTCAACCATTCACATCGCACATGTCGGACTTGAATTGCTCAAAATACCGCGTTGTTAATTTATATTTGGAAAACTCAGAATATACAGTAGATAAATAATCACAGATCACAAACACAGAGTAATATAATGCAGCGGAAACAAAGAAATAGTAGTTCATGAAGCTACTATATAAATACATCAGATTTAAGTAAGATACAACAGGAATACCAAGTTACAACAGGAGTAACAGTATGATAATCAGGTACAACTCAGAATACAACTGGAATCAACTGGATAACAAAATGAATAGATATCTGGGTCTTCCAAGCCAAACTCCAGCTCCAAAGGTGAGTCTCAAATGTTGTATCACTCAGTCTGACCCGAGCGTAAAGCAAAACACAAAACACTCGAGTTAGGACATACATACTTATACAATGTAAACCAACTCAAGTGAACTGTAATAAAGGTACAAGTAACTTAAAGGATGCTTGGGATCGCCCATCCTCTAAGGATCCGTTAAACTATTTACTATGTAGTAATATTGCGCTATTATAATAATGTCTAATAATAAAATAAACATACTTTTTAATAGTGTCAAGGGGTTACCCATATAGCCCTTAACACGTAATAGTCCCAGTAGTCTGTCCAGTATTAGCATACTCCCAAACGGGGGCTACCCTCGATACTCCACAGGATACGGGAGAAATCACAACTCGTAGTAAACTCGCTATGGTAGGTGACATGGCACAAAGGCAATGCTAGGGTAGATATACCAATTACGCATCCGGACTAGTGGTGACACATAGCAGCCACTATCGCCCACCTCGAACAACACTCCCAAATCAAAGGGTGCATCCAATCAATTACAAAAGTAATAGAATGGTATCGAAGAAGTGTGTCCGATCAGAGGTGCTACCTCATTGGCCCGTCAATCGCTCCTGTTTTAGCCACCTTATGCCAACTCACGGGAGTTGGGTCCATGTATGTACCTTTAGGATCGTCGCCACCATCCTACTTCATTCTCAAAACTCCACCGCGTACACAGTTGTTAAAGTGGTTTTCGGTATCGACAGAAAGTATGTCCATATCCGATCCCGAGCTCTTTAACAACCAATCGTTATTATAACACCATGGTCATTTCAAAGTAGTTTATACTTCAAAACCAAAATATCATTTTCATTTCAAAACCAAATCAATACGATATCATTTTCATTTCAAAATATCCATTTCCAAAATCATATCATTTATTTCAAAATAATACATACTTTCAAACCCAAAACATATCCATTTCATAACCAATTCAACAATATATCATTTCCATTTCAAAACCAATTCAATAATATATCATTTCCATTTCAAAAATCAAAGCAATAATATATCATTTAAATTCCAAACTTAATCAATATATATCTTTCAATTTATTTAACTTGAAATATTCTTTTAAATCATATTAAACCAAACCACCTTATAAAGTCATATCCTTGAATCTTCAATTTCAACAAGTTTCAAATTAATATATATTTAAAGACAATCCTTAATTAAATACAATTCCAATTAATTTCATTTCCAAACCATAGTACTTTCAAAGTCATAACAATTCTAAAACCAAACTTTTTGAAATCAAAATACTTGGAAATCATAACACTTGAAATATTGTCATTAGGACCTCATAATACTTAGAAAAATCATAATACTTCTAAATTTATATTCATTACCAAAGTTATAACATTATAAGTTCATTCATTCAATTATACCAATTTCAAACATTGTATTAACTCATAAATTTCAAAGTGGTTTATATTCAAATCAAAATAATTCATTTACACCATTTAAATATGAAGTCATTATACTTACAAATCAAATATTCAATTCACCAAAAATTTAGCCTTTTCTGAGCTCATTTATTCACTTAAATACTTCAAACAATTTAAATTTCAGCTTTTGCAGCACTTAAAAAATGCTACGGTAAGTTACATTTGAAACAATTCAATTCAGCAAAGACAACATTTAAAAACTGCTGTAATAGTTCAGGGTTTAAATTAAAAGGTTTAATTCAATTCAGCAAAGACAGCGTTTAAAAACTGCTGTAATAGTTCAATTATATTCAAAAATCACATTTAAGCCTATTGCAGCACTTAACAAGTGTTACCATAGCCCTTAGTTAAATTTTAGCCTTAAAGTTTACTTCTGCAACTAAAGCACTTACAAAGTGCTGCAGATTCTATTTAGTTCAGATTTTAGTTCATTTCCAGAAACGATAGCATTTCTGAAGTGCTACTAAATGAATTTCCAGATTTTAAATAGTATTCCAGCCATAAATAAACTTCAATTTAAATCATTTAAACTTATAAAAATCATATTTTTCCACACCAAAATGTTCATTTAAATACCTTTAACTTATGACTTTAATAAAGTGAATTTTTACAATAAAATCCAATTTTACAAAATTAATTCAAGTGTACCATTTTCTTATTCTTTTCATTTTTACCAATTTCTCTTTACACTTAAATTTAAATTTCATTTCATAAATAAAACTTAATTTCCATTTTTATTTAATTAACTTAAACTTTCATTAAAAATCAAATCACAAATTTCCAAATTAAGTTATGTTGAAAATCACAATTTTTCCATTCATTTATTTAACATATTTAACACATAGAAAAATCATTTTCACTTTATTAAATCATTTTAAAAACCAAATTTGAATCAAAATATCAAAATTTACATTTATAAAAATACTTAAAACTTCCAAAAAAATATATAAAATAACCACGGGTTTGTATAATATTTTCTAACCTAGGTCAAGTGATACAGATAATATATCATTTTAATCCGTAATTTACAAAGAAAAATCCAGGTTCTATCATTTCAAAACTGCAACCCCAAGTTAAATAAAAATAAATAAAAATCGCTCAGGCTTATCATTTCAGGCCATAATGATTTTTCCCTATTCTAAAGGCCGTTCGGGTATGTATCATTTCAACCCATAGTGATTCTATTTTACAGGGAACTTGCAGTGTGATAAACAGAACATAATAAACAGTAAAATAAAATATAACATAACAGATGATGTGACAAGTTAATAACAGGGTTTAACATCATATAATTTACATCACAGGCAGGTATAACATGATATAATAATTTATACATATCCACTTGTTGTCACTTCACAATTTATATAAGTATAGACGTCGTGTGTGAATACTCACCTTTTTACGCTAGAGTTTGCAAATAAAACACACAAATGAAAATCCCGAAAGCACGATAGCACGACTAGATTTGAATGGCGAGAGAGCCAAGATGTAAATCTTGTATTCACAAAATAAACAAAGCCAAATATAAATATAAATACAATACCAAAGTTTAGATTGAAACAAATGGAAACTAGGCTAGACAAATACATCACCTAGCCTCTAAATCACTTTTGCTTGATCTTGCCCCAACTTATGCTCAACCATACATGTATATGGCTCGGCCAAACAGGTTTCATGTGGAATTGGTTCAGGTATGGACTGAAAACACACGACTAATGTCAAGAATACAAATGGTCTAGGAAGTTACAAAGTGTGGAAGGTAAAAAGGCAAGCTAGAAGGGTTTGTTCATCTTTTTGGGCTCGGCCACAAGCACATTTGGGCTCGGCCAGGGCTGCTACAGGTCTGGTCAGAGGAGAGGTGGATGTTCAGGTGGTGTACAAGTGGTGGTGGGGGAGTCTAAGGAGATGGCCGTGGTAAACAATGAAGGGGAAGGTGATAACAAGGCTCGTTAAGAAGTTTCAAGGTGTTTTGCATAGCTTTTGTATAGATTGGATCATTGGATGGTCAAGGAACTCTCAGGTCAGAGGAGGAGGATGGTTTGGCCATGGATTATGTGGGGAAGAAGTGGTGGTGATCGGTGGTGGTGATGGTGAGGCTATGGCCGAGCAAACACATGGAAGAATCAAGGCAAATTCAAGTGAAAAACAATGGAAAAAGAGGAAGAAAAGTGAGCAAAGAGGAAGCCATTGCATATACTTTTTGTTTTCAGATCTGAAGTGCTGTGAAAATGAAACGAGATGATGAGTTTTCACGTGAAATATAAATGAAAATGCATGGCCAAAGTAAAAGAAAGAACGGCCAAAAAAATGAAAAGACAAGGCAAATGGAAAGTCACAAGTTATAAAAGCTTTTGTCTCTTGAAATTTCCAATTTATGTTTACACAAAATAAACAAAATAAAGTGAAAAAGAAATAAATAATTATAATTTAGAAAAATAGGAAAAATCAATAAAGAAAACATTTATTAAATGAAACTAGTTTTAAAATTGTAAATAAAATACAACTAAGTTTGGAACTTATAACTATACTTTTAAAATGTTTTAAAAATAAAATATATATACATAACATGTTGTGTTACACATGAAAACATAAATTAGAGCATGACATGACAAACAAAATATTATTTATATAAATTAAAATAGACAATTTTGTTAAATAAAACTATTTACATACAATAGTGTAAAAAGCATAACTTTCACAATATAAATCAAATTTCAACGAAACGAAAAGCAGTATACTTGAAATTTTATTTACTTTCAAAATAAAAAATGAAATTCAAAACAAACTTTTAAATTTTTAAATTAAAAGTCAAAGTTTGACCACATTGACAAAAATCCACATTTCAGGAAAATACTCTATTTATTCATGTTTGGAATTATAATTCACATAAAAATCAAAATTTATATTTAAAATAACAAAATTTATCCATTTTAATAAATAAAATAAAGTTTTTAAATCAGGAAATTCAATTTAAAATAATTGCAAAATATAGGGTTATTACATGTACTATTTTATTTTTCACATAATCAAACAAATATTTGTTGAATAAATTAAATAACTCATAATTTATATTCAAACAAATATTTTACTACAAATTCGAATAGTACAAATTTGAGCACTCACTACATTTTCAGTTACGAAACAATTTTCACTTTACAATTTCACCTCACTACATATTCACTCAACACCCATACATTTGATCTTGACTAGCTCCAACTTGTATCCAGCCATCTGTTATACCCGTTAAATAAATAGCGCAGTAAACTAGAAAAAGAAACAAATTTAAATTGCAAAAATATAATTGAATTTAAAATTTGTTTCTGCCTCAGTTATTTGGGTTGTTTCTTTTCATATTTTCTGACAAGGACCAAATATATGCACACGAACAACTTGTAATATTCACAATGTATCACTATGAATATCACAACGTCGTTTCCCAATTTCATCTCACAAACTAGTGCAAATGCACACTTGTACAAATCAAGTATAAATGGATATGACACATGTATTACACAATTACACACACACACATACACACACACACATATATATGCATATGTATGCATGTTTATACATGAATATGTACATGTCAAAATCAATGAGCTAATGCAGGTTCAGAAACAAAACAAAACGTCAACATTCAAAGTGCACCAAACCACATAACTTCGCCACCAAAATGACCATAAAAGTGCACTAGTCAACTTGAACATGACAATGCATATGGCATAAAAGCAAACATGAAATGGCTCGAAGCAACAGACTCAAGCAAATTGGACATGTAACTCCAAACAACTCAAAGCAATATGAAGACCATACTCTAACATATGGAACCTGACTCAATAATGAAATGGTCAAGTGCACTCAAGTAAACAGAGCAAGTATGCAAGAACAAATCAAGACCAACTGAACACAAGTACTCGAAGCAACAGAGAATTCAATTCAAGAGCAACATGATAAACAACATTTACATATATGCAACCAAGCTGGACATGAAAATCAAAGTGCATCAAATCAGACCTTCTAGTCTACAGTACAAAATGAAGACAATTCAACTCGAAACAAAACGACAACTCCAACCAGAACCAGACCTCATTTGACAATGGATTTGGCATGAAGGCAACTCAGTTATAAACAAACTCGAATGGAACTTGAAGCAATAAGCTAGTGAAATCAGTAATGACTCAAACATGAATCAAACTAGAGTGAAGTGGATAGAGCATGAAACTCACACAAATATACAACATGCCAGTGAAATCAAGTCAGAGATCACAGCACACATTCGATCACAAATCAAAGCAAGAGGACCCAAACTAGAACAAGATAACAGTAGCAGGTTGAACCAGTACGAGCAGGAAGTAGAAAGGTATTGCAGTGAAGTCAATCATGGTAAAACATAATGAACAAGTCAGAGTTTATCAAGTCAATTTAAAATTCAAAAGCCACATTCGTCTGCCAGCAAAGAATGGAATTAGAGAAAATAAAGGAGTAAAATTCAAACTCATGGAGTATACATATGAGATGGAACAAGTCAGCAAATATCATATCGTTCGATCAAAGATCCATGGCCGAGAAAAGAAATTCGAATTATTCAAACTAAAAAATACAAAGGAATTAATAGGATTTTGTTCTCTATTTAAACCCAATAATCATCATTGGCAAAAAAACATTCGAGATCAAGCTAAACCAGAGCAAGCCATTGAAGTAAATCACAAACTAATAACTCGAATCGAAGTTGAGCATAATCGAAATCGAAAAAGGAAAAACACATACCAATTTAATCCAAGCAATTCGAGCTCGACATTTGAAGCATCCGCAAATCAATACGAAGAAGCATCAAAGCTAATTGAGGAACAAGAGCGTTCCAGCATTCAATTCAAACGTTAATTCAAGCAGAGGCTTCAATCGAACGAAGCCCTAATTTTTGAGAGCAAGTAAAAGAATCCGACAAAACCATTTCATAGAGAAAAGAATAAAGGGAAGGCGTTCTCTTTATTGAATTATTTAGTGGGCTGGTGTTTTTAATTATATCGGGCTTCAAATTATTAAATATATAGGGTTTTGTTTGTTCTGGTTTTTTATTTGTAATTTCTTTTTTAAATCGTGTAACTTTCTAGTCGTGTGACTAGGTACAAACTACGGGGCGCAGTTTGAGAATTCGCAACTTAGTGGCTGAGTTGTGGTAGGGTTTTGAGCGTAGAGTTAGGTTAGTCAAGTAGCGGTTGTCGCAAGTTTACATGTTTAAGCGCCTGACTACTTAATTTCTAGCAGAAACCTTAGGGGTAGCACGTAGGCAGGGTTTTGTCGAAGCTGGGTAAATTTGTGTGTGATCTCTTCTACTTTACTTTCTTTTATTATCTTTATTTCGGCATTAATTTTTATTATTATTAGTATCACCATATTAAACCCCTTTCTAGGGTGAAAATGATCCTACAGGTTCAAGTAAGAAGTTATGGAAGCATATCTTTGAAACCAATTAAAAGTATTACTTTCGAAACCATTGCTTGAAAACAAAACAAACTACAAAGTATAAAAGTGGAATATTTTCGAATGCTACCCTTTTGAAATCAATGGGGAATGTGGCTTCCTCGCTATGCGAAAGGTACATAAGCCAAAGCCTCCCTTTTGCATACATTGTTTTGATGTTACAAAAAGCAACCTCTAACTAAGGTAGAAGAATTGCTGTGGTAGATAGGGTATCGAAGGAGTTCAAATGCGACAACCCTTTCAAAAGCATACTTTTAGAACAAGGACTGGTCAATGGGTTCGAAAGCAAATAAATGCGGCTTCAAACCTTCCACAAGCATACTTTCGACATCAACCTCTCCTTCCACCTTTCTCCAATACACAACGCACGAAATGCTTGATACCATGTGCATTGGTTTCGAATGGGTCCGAAAGGTTTACATGTGGGAGTATGGTGACGGAAGCAAGCATGGTAAGTGGCGAAGCTATAATTTATTCTAAACTGATTTTATACCTTTTAAAGTAATTCTGTTAACCAAATTTATGGTCAACACCCCAGAGAATCCTAGTAGACAAAGTTATTGGGAAATGATGGAAAATAAAATCTATTAGAAGATCAATGAGTGTCCGGTTAATAACCAGAGTTACTGCAAGTAATGGGATTGAGCTGAACTATATCGGAAGGTTGATAATCTGTAGAATTATCTATATATCTCTGCTTGGGACTAGACTTTGAACCTGACCTTTCGATGTGGTCAAGGAGGCATAGGTACAGGATTTAAAGAGACCTTCTAGCCTTGCCGAGTTAATGTAGAATGATCTTCGATTTAGTTGAACCTTTATAAGATTTTTTCCGAAAGCTATTTCTTTGACCATGATAGAATTCCCTTAGTTTACCTTTATAGAGAGTTGGCCTAGATGCTTGCCAAAAGGTTAGGTAAATGGCTGTTTGGGGTCCGAAGGGTTGCTAAGATTGTCAGGATATGACAGGTTATGACTCTTGTCGACCGATCCACAGATTTTATGATTCTGAAAGGTTTTATGAATGTCGAATCAAGTAATCTTCCCTTGTGGCTGAAGGGTTTAGGTTGCAAGCTAGAAGTCTCCGGAGGGTTATAAAGATTGTCCAAGAGGGAATATCATTATCTCTGTTGATGAAAACCTTTCGGAGGAGCTGCACTTGAAAATTTGAATTAAGCCAACAAAGATTAAGGTAAACTGTAAAGTAAATTTACAAAACTTAAGACTTCCCTTTGATCCATGAATAAACTTCACTTTTTATTAATTTCTCCAAATCACAAATAATTAGGGTTACGGAGCTATGATTTTAGAAGTTACAAGATTAGAATGAGTAAAAATCCACTCTGAAACAGGACCCCTTATGTCTTATTTATAGAGGCCGGCGGCCATGCTTCCGTCCCTGTGCCTTCGGCTAGGTCGAAGGGTCCTTTCTTATATACAGTTGCTAACCTTTCGACTTCATTGAAAGGTTTTACTTTCACATGTCATCGTGGATTCTCGAGCGCTGCCGAAGGGTCTTTTCTTCTATTTATTTTTAGGAACCTTTTGCCCTTGCTGGAAGGTTTGTCATCTATACTGTATATGAACCCTTCAGCGATGCCGGAGGGTTCCTGGCTACTGTGAACCCTTTGACTTTGTCGGAAGGTCGCTTTTTACTTGGATGTTGCCAAGAGCCGAGCTTTCCTTGAACGTTGTCGGAAGGTTATCTTACGTTCTTTGATGACTTATGAATGTTTCCTTCATCATCGACCCTTCGGCACCGTCTAAAGGTATTCAGTAGGTGCCAAAGGGTCTATGATTCAATAGGTGTTCCGACCGGCTCGAAATGCTTATTATGCTTTTGAAAGGTTATTATAGGGTCGCATGCCCTTGTCTTGACTTCTTTGCCTCCTTCGGAGGGTAAGAGCTTCTTGGATATTGTGGAATAATACCCTCCATCTTCTGCGAAAGGTCTTGAGCCGCTTCATATTGTTGACTGCATCCCTTTGACCTCTTCGAAAGGTCTAATCTGAATTCTTTTCCTTCTATTCTTTGTTTGAGATCTTCTAACTTAAGTGGAAGGTGAATTTTTCGAGTAACATTTGCCCCCCCATGCAAAGGGATGCTCTTGACTTTCCAAGTCTCTAAAAGTTATAAAGTCTCTAGCTTCGTTTTCCTGCAAACGTAATTATCAAGTACAAGTAAAGAATTCTTTTAAACAACTTGGCCTCTTTCAAAACAAAGAGGTCACTTTCTAAACTCGATTTAAGACTTTTAGGTTATCCTTCCCACTCATTTATTTTTCCAAGTAAAATTTAAAACTGCATTTAGTATCAAGTTAATAAGGTAACCTAAGACCCATTTAGGTATCATTTTGGTAACCTTGAATGTCCTTCTTTTCCCCTCCGAAGGGAATTAGGGCTGTAGTGATGAATTTGCCCTGTTTTGAACCTTCCGGTAAGATCGAGAGGTACTCCAACCTCAACGTTCCTTTATTGTCAGAAGATCTAAATAATTTAATGGTTAGACTTTCCAACAATAAGCTCTCGTTGAAATCCAAGAGTTCTAAACCTTTCAATTACTTCCAACAACAAGGTAATAAACACATAAACATATTTTCAGCTGCACAACATAACTTCAGAAATTCAACTAAAATACCAAAATATTTACATATATATTGCTTCATGTTACATTTTCCAAAATGATTTGTTAATATGTACATGTTCAAAATAACACTAACATCCTAGAATTAAACACCGAAGGTGATTAGAAAAAGCGATAAGATGGTTTCCCTCACTTCCTACAGCTCATTTGGAAAAGGTAGTAGTTCTGTAGCGAAATTGACGAGGTTGATGAAGATGGGTTCAACCCAAATTGGTTGATAAGGTGAGTAGGTTATCATTTTTCTCCAAAAGCATCCTAGATGGCCAAATCCATCTATAATGTGTTTGTGGCAAGATAAAAAAGCAAGAAGTATGTTGCTTTTATATGAGGATTAAAGAAATTAGGTTGTAGGTGGTTCTTGTTGCTGGATTGTGCACTATTGACCTCCTCCGCCTCTTGCGGTTAGTTCAATAAGCCTAACGCAAAGCAGCAGCAAGAATGCGATGCTTCCGCGTTTATAAAATCGGGATGAATTTGGTGGAGATTACAGGCGGCCATTAATGTTTTTCTCTTTTGTTTTGTTTGTTTTTTTAGAAATAAATGTTTATATAATAAAAGTTAGAAGAGAGAGGGAGGAAGATGAATGGATCTTGACATTGATTTTGGTGTGAAAAATGAGACATTCTTTCTCATTTTCTAGAGATCACCATTAATTGTTTATGTCATTTTGCATAATTAACGTGTCCATTTTGATTTGAAAGCAAATGTTGGTTAAGAATTATCTGGTGAAATTCTATGAATGGCGGCCTAAGTACGACGCTTTTTTTAAAAAAAAAATGAGCGGAGAATTCCTAACCTTCCTCTGGGCGATAAGTAGAGAGAGGCATTTTGACCAATTCATTGTAAAGTGCATTTTTGACACTCAGCCATGAAATTCTTATTATTCGTGTAAATTTCAGTGGGAGTTTACTTGAGTGTTTCTATTTTTATGTAAATTAGGACCTGGCCTAAATCCTGGTGCATGCTGCAATTTGCTTTGAATCAAATTGATTTTCCAAATAATTTCCTTAAATGGTTCAAGTGTTATAGGTATAAATTTATTTTTGAATTTCTCTCCAAGTCCATTTCGTATGAATTAGGAGAGCTACTACAAATAGGCGACATGCGATTATTTTGTGAATATACACTTCTCGTTACATATTTTATGTTTGGTTTCCTGTTCTATGTTATTCCAAATTATTTGTTCCTTAAATCATGTCGCCCTAAGAGATCAACCTAGCCAATATGCTATATAGAGGAAGGCCTCCTTCAAAAATAACTTAATATTGTGGATATTGGGGTAAACGGTTTTCATACATAGAACACCCTCACTCCTCACCCGGCTTCCTTCGAAAGTAGAAAGAAAATTTCTCTTAAAAGAAATTAGAATATTTTATTCGATATTGATTGATGGTTATGCTACAGTACTCCTCTAGCCGAGAGATGGAATTATAGTTAATATACACTAGTTATCATTCTGGACGGTTATTATCTCTTATTATCAACAGCAAGCCTCTACAAGAAACACACTCTAATATGTATTCTTATTGTTGAAATAAAGAAATTTGATTTTTGTTCTATTTGTTGATACGGGAGACTCGAGCAAGATTAGTTTTGTCTTCTGAAGCCCCTTTTTAAGGACCTAGGACAGATTAAGGGTGGAGCTCAAACGAAGTTAAGTTTCAAAAAAATTCTTCGATTTCTAAGCTCAAATGTTATATTATTCAAAAATTCTCCAAGGAAATTGGGATTATAAAGTTAAAACTTTAAGAAAAGGAGGACTGAGATATTGAAATTTTAAAGCATTTCATTGGTAGAGGTACTTGTATCAATCTCGTCTCAGAATGACCAAGTTTTATGAGGGGATAAATGTCTTAGTAATCAAAAATTTAAAAGTTAGTCTGGCACTACAAATCTTTGAAATCCATAATCGGTAACTCAGTTTCGAGTGCCGATCCAATAATATATATGGATTTTATACAAACGGTTGACCAAATCTCAAGCATCTCAATAAATATAGGATATATTTTCCATACCTTGGTAATGCCATGCAGCATAATGCAATGCGATGTTTATAATATTGTAAATGCTACCTGTTTCGTTGCTTTTGTTTGCACCTTGTTTATCTCTGATTCAGATATGCCTCTTGGAGATTGATGTGTTTCTCAGCTTTCCATTTTAATCCATTACTCCTCTCTTGATTAAGTGAATCTAGATACCTTGCCATTCTGACTATTCTGCGAAACATGTAGCTCTAAGTACTCTTAATTGTTAGCTCAAAAATTGACAAACTAATCTAAAGGTATCATTTGCCTAGATTAATAAATCATTGTGGCAATTATATGAAAAACAATTCATTTAAAATTTTAAGGTCTCAACTTTATCCATAATGAGGGATGATCGTAGATTTAACTCCTTCAACTTGTCTGGCATTCCTGAAAGTAATTAATATTAAGCTGCACATAGTTATCAAATTTTAACATTTACTCAATAAAGACCCTGATGGGACATTTATGACTGAGATCTTGACATGGTAGGTTTTGGATTCATTCCTTGTTATCAAGTGAATTTGAGCATAAAAAGGTCTGAAGTTCCCATCAGGAGATTCTTTTGGCAGCGATCTTCTTCCAATAATATTCCTTGACTTTGGTCTAATTACTTGAGATGAGTAGAAGTCCAAAGATTTTGTACCCAGATTAGGGCTTTCAATAATTAGTAGCCTTAGCATCCTAATTTTGGTATTAATGATGGAGTTTTATAAGATGTCTCCGAACCCAGATTCGGGTATTAGAAAATATTAAGATAATTTGGCAGTCTCTTTTTGGTATATTATGATAATGAATGAAGGAAAATTAGAATGTCGGCTTCTGTAAAAAAGAATGTTAGAATATCGAAATGCCTTTCCTTGGTAATAAGCAGTAGAAACCCATTATATCATTTTCGATGATGGACGCCATAAGGACAGAAATTTATATTTGCCGATAAGATATCGGGATCTTTAATCTGGAATTAACAGTAAAAGTATAGAAAACCGTATGTGGTAATTAAATAACAGTGGTCCGGAATACCCGATCTGGCACTTAATAGTTAGTAGAAGACCAGGAATCCAACTTGGTATTTAGTATTGGGAGACCAAAAAAATCAATCTTGGAGTTTGGGTAATAGAAGTTTAGAATACCACATTTGGTAGTTAATAATAAAGGATCAAGGATTTAACCTGGTGATGAGCAATAAAAGACTGGAATACCATTCCCGACAATTAATATCGAAAGACCAGAGTGCCATTTTCAGAATTTCTTTTCTGGTAATAGAAGTTTAGTGTACCATTAGTGGTGGAAGGCCAAAATACCATTTCTAATAATAAGTAATAGAAGATCAAAAATCCAATTTGGTGTTGATAATGGAAATCCAAAAAACCGTTTTTGGTAATGAGTAATGGATGATCAGAATATCTCTTCCTGATATTTGATTGTAGAAATCCAGAACACCATTTTAGATAGCTAATGATAGAAGTCCAAGATGCCAATTTCAGGACATCATTTTCTGATAATTAATAACAGAAGTCCCAGAATACCATTTCTGAAAACTAATAATAGAAGACCAGAATACAATTTCTGGTAATTAAATAATGGAAGACCAGAATACCATTTCTGGTAAATAGTAATAGAGGACCAGAATACCATTGTTGGTAATTAATAATAGAAGACCAGAATACCCATCTGGTAAAAAGTAATAGAAGACTAGAATACCCATCTGGTAATAAGTAATAGAAGACCAAAATACCCATCTGGTCGATGTTCGCTAAGAGAGGTTAGAGAATCCTTTCTGATTCTGCTTGTCGAATAAGGCATCTCTAGGCTTTGAGGATGTATTGCATGCTTTCATTTTCTTGGGCCCGAGTTTTCTTTGTTCATTTGTTATTTGTTTTGGCCTATTTCAGGTGGGGACTCTTTAGCCCAATCTTATGCTTATTTAAGCGGAGCCTATTTCAGGCCGTTTGTCATTTTAGACATTACCAACCTTTTGGTGGTTGCCATTTTAGGCAATGCCGATTTCTGGTGGTGCTCATTCAGGCATGGACTTTTCTTAGTCCGCCGGACATTTCATTCGGGTTTTCGGTACACTCAGCTAGTTTATTCTGAAGCATGGCCCAAGGACTTACCCGACCTCCCTCTAGGAGGCGCCTTAACTTGGCCATAGCGTGACATGGTTAAGGGCTTGTTCGATACCTTGGCTAGGCCATAGTGTGGCAAGACCAAAGGATTACCCGTCCTCCCTCCAGGAGGTGCCTTATCCTGGCATAGCGTGACGCGGATAAGGACTTGTGTTGCTTTAACCTAGCTATTTCTGATTTTGGCATAGATAAAGGCTCACGCCCTCCCTCTAGAATGTGCCTTGACCTGGCCATCTTGGCGCAACCAAGGGCTTTCTACCATTATTGGTAGCCTACCATTTTAGGTAGTCAAATTTCAAGGAGAATTTCTCTCTCGATCATGTAGACTTTTCTTATTTTGAGAATAGAGCCTTTATTTCATGACTTGATCAATCCTTTATAAATTGCTTCAGCTTTCCTTGTCTTAGAAAGTGTAGGACCATTTTCCTAAGTACTTTACATTGATTAGTATCATGTCCGTTTATGAGATGGAAGTTGCAATATGATCCTTTAGATTTTCTTTCAAACCCTGGCTTTTTCTTCTGAGATGGCCAATAATTCAGTTCCTCTTTGGTTCTAATATAGATGTCCTCAATTGACGTTGTAAGATTATATTCTTCAAGAAGTATTGACTTTTGAGCCATCGTTGACCGGCGTCTAACTCTTTTGTTGCTTGGTTCAAGTTCTTCTTTTCATCGTCTGTTGAACTTTTTTCAAGTGAATTTCTTTCGGTCCTAAGGTTTCAGTTGGAAATTCCTTGGTAATTTTTATATCTCTACTGGGAAGTTCTTTAATCATCCTTTTTTCTTTAACTTTGGATGTTTTTATGTGTCCGTAGTTCTCCCTTGAATGGCAAGCCTCATTTATAATCTTACTCCATTTATATGTGAAATTATCATAGTCTCTTATTATCTCTTTTTCAAAGATAGTCCCTTGGGAATACGACTGAATAGTTCTTCTCATTCGACTAAAAATGTCATCACTTCCGCTTATTCTTTTTCCAAGTGCAAAAATTGGGGTTGGCCCTATATGAAAGAGGTTCAAGCTCCAATTCTCGAGATTATAAGGTTCTGCCTTCTTTTTGTTTATAATCTTCAAGGCTTCAAATCATAATCTTTGTTCCTCCTCCCGGTTGGAGTCTTTGATATTAACGTAGGAATGCCTTATCAAGTGTGGTTCAGAAGACCCTAGTTCAGACCTTTTAAATCTTTTAGCCATGATCAGACCAAAATAAGTGAACTTGATGTGGAATTGGTCCAATGAGAATCAAAGTATTGTGGTGTCAAGAAATCAACCAATACGGAGGTTCGAGCCCTCCTTCCAGCGCCAAAAATGTTAACCAAATTTATGGTCAACTCCCCAGAGAATCCTAGTAGACACATTTATTGGGAAATGATGGAAAGTAAAATCTCTTAGAAGATCAATGAGTGTCTGCTTAATAACCCAGAGTTACTCGAAGTAATGGGATTGAGCTGAACTATACCGTGAGGTTGATAATCTTTAGAATTATCTATATATCTCTGCTTGGGACTATACTTTGAACCTGACCTTTCGATGTGGTCAAGGAGGCCTAGGTACAGGATTTAAAGAGACCTTCCGGCCTTGCTGGGTTAATGTTGAATGATCTCCGATTTAGTTGAACCTTAATTTATAAGATTTTCCCGTAAGCTATTTTCTTGACCAGGATAGAATTTCCTTAGTTTACCTTACATAGAGAGTTGGCCTGGATCCTTGCCGAAAGGTTAGGTAAATAGCTTTTTGGGGTCCGAAGGGTTGCTAAGGTTGTCAGGATATGACAGGTTATGACTCTTCTCGAAAGGTTCGATCCACAGATTTTATGATTCTGAAAGGATTTATGAATGTTGAATCAAGTAATCTTCCCTTATGGTCGAAGGGTTTAGGTTGCAAGCTAGAGGTCTCAAAAGGGTTATAAAGATCGTCCAAGAGGGAATATCATTATCTCTGTTGACAAGAACCTTTCGGAGGAGCTGCACCTGAAATTTGGAATTAAGCCTGCAAAGGTTAAGGTAAACTATAAAGTAAATATACAAAACTTAAGACTTTCCTCTGATCCATGAATAGACTTCACTTTTTATTAATTTCCCCAAATCACTACCCAATTAGGGTTACAGAGCTATGATTTTAGAAGTTACAAGATTAGAATGAGGAAAAATCCGCCCTGAAACAGGACTCCTTAGGTCTTATTTATAGAGGTCGGTGGCCATGCTTCCGTCCCTGTGCCTTCCGTTGGATCAAAGGGTCCCTTCTTATATACAGTTGCTAACCTTTCGACTTCATTGAAAGGTTTTCCTTTCACACATCATCATGGATTCTCGAGCGCTGCCAAAGGGTCTTTTCTTCTATTTTTTTAGGAACCTTTTGCCCTTGTTAGAAGGTTTGTCATATATACTGTATGTGAACTCTTCGGCGATGCCGGAGGGTTCTTGGCTATTGTGAACCCTTCGACTTTGTCGGAAGGTCGCTTTTTACTTGGAAGTTGCCGAGAGCTGAGCTTTCCTTGAACGTTGTCGGAAGGTGGTCTTACGTTCTTTGCTGACTTATGAATGTTGCCTTCATCATAGACCCTTCGGCAACGTCGAAAGGTATTCAGTAGGTGTTCCAACCGGCCCGAAAGGCTTATTATGCTTTCGGAAAGGTTATTATAGGGTTGCATGCCCTTGTCTTGACTTATTTGCCTCCTTCGGAGGGTAAGAGCTTCTTGGATATTATGGAATAATACCCACCGTCTTCTGTGAAAACTCTTGAGCCGCTTCATATTGTCGACAGCATCCCTTCGACCTCTTCGGAAGGTGTAATCTGAATTCTTTTCCTTCTGTTTTTTGTTCGAGATCTTCTGACTTAAACGGAAGGTGAACTTTTCAAGTAACAAATTCCCTTTCACAACTTATATAATTGGCCAAAATATGATTGGTTGCCAATACTTTACCAGATTCTTTTCTAAAAAGCCACCAAATTTAGCATTGAACATGTTGAATATGCTAGTATATGACTTTTGTTTAATGATAATAAACATATATATATATATATATATTCAATTAAATGTATTTGTTAATATACTATTTTATTTTCACATAATTAAATAAATATTTGATGAATAAAATAAATGACACAGAATTTAAATTCAAACAGATATTTTATTGAAACAAGTATTTATTATATTTTTGAAAAGTACAAATTTGAGCTCTCACTATATATACACATTTTCAATTATAATACAAATTTGACTAATCAATATTTTCAATTTACATTTACACCTCACTACATATCACTCATTCACTCATTTTTATCTTTAACTCTATTCCAGATTGAATCCAGCATCTAAATTATCTGCAAAGAAAACACTGACGCAGTAAAATTGAAAAAGAAATATTTTTTGCAGTGTAAAATAAAATGTGACTTTTGAAAATATTATTTGCCTCCATTATTTAGGTTGTTCGTCATCATTTAAATTTGAATTCATCATATACAAACAGCTTGTGACATGTACAAGGTATCACTATACATGCCATAAGGCCGTGCACACCGATATACACTTGATAAAATTACAGGGAGAGGTGAGCACAAGGTCAAACCCAATCAAAAGTCGGGTTCAACTCAAGTGCAATATAAATAAAGTCACGACACGAGCACAAGGTCAAACCCGAGATATAAGTTGGATTCAACACAGGTGCAATCCAAATGTACACATGAATACAATGATCAAAAACATCACATCAATATAGAGGCTGGACAGTTCAACCAAACCACAAGAAAATGTACACATGATTCAAGCATTCAAATACAAGGTAGTTCTTCAAATCAATAATCACAAGAACAAAGAAAACAATCAAAGTACAAGTCCACATCAACTCAAGGAAAGCAAAGAACAAATTTCAACCAGATCAAGAAGCAAGGCAACTCAAACTACACTAGTGAAAGAGATCAGCACAACATCAATATAACATATTCAATGAACTGGTCAGAGCAACCAGACTACAAAGAAACCAAGGCCAAGACCAGATTCAAAGATGCAACTCAACTCAACCCAAACATGCAATCATGTACAACAAAGACTGTATGCAAACTGCCTCGAAGCAAGTGACTATGATCAATATACATGAAGACCAAAAACAAAGTACACTTGAAGAATCAGAATGCAACTAAATACAAGTGAAGGCCTCAACAAATGATATCAAGTGCACCAATACAAAACAACAACTAGACCTGGCAACCAAACATGCATGAAGTCAATGCAGAACACACACACACACAGATATATATATATATATATATGTATATAAATGGTGCTCGACAAATTAAAAACTGCATATGAAACAGCAGCTGAAATAAACAGTACAGGCTCAACAACAAAGTGAACAAGAAAACCAAACTGCAACAGAAAAATACCCGACATCAAATGAACACACATATATGCATATATATTCAGTGCACAGTGCAGAATCGAATGAACAAGTGGATAGAAACTCAACAGTATACAAGTACAAGTACACAAGTGAATGGCAACAACATCAAAATTCAGTGGCAATCGGTTGGAGTAACAAAGTCTAGACTGCAAGCAAAAACGAAAGAACTGGAGTTATAAAAATAAGGACAACGATCGAACAAGCACTTTTCAAAGTCAAATTCCAATAAGCTACGGAGTTCGAGTTTTAAACCCGAACCAAGTCAAAGATAACTGCAGTTCAATATAAAAGCAATGCCGAAGTCACAGAGGAAAACAAAATTCATATGTTCAAATATCACAAAGTCCATAAATCATTTCAGATGGCCGAAGTCAACCATTACTAAAGTCAAGGCCGAATTCAATCTGAATTTATCAAGTCCTGGAACAGCAAGGTACAAGTCAACAGAATCAAATTGCAAGCCGTGGTGGTCCAGATATCAAAAAGTTCAAAATCGAAACCGTGAGAATCAAGCAATGAATTATACGAATTGAACAAGTCAGAGAAATCATCAACATCAAAGCAAAATCAAACAGCCGAGCCAAAAAGTAACAGACGAATTCAAACAAATAATTGAACGAAATTATAGGAATTCAAATCCTATATAACCCAATCATTGAAACGACCCGCCCTTCTCGACTCGCGAAAATCGACACAAAATACACCACAGTATAATATGTCGATGATCGAGTGCCGGAAAAGACAGATTGTTGAGGAAAAAGAAAGAAGATAGAAGAAAGAAGGAACTAAAACAACTTCAGAATCTCACAATCGCAGTGGAATAAAATATAATAGATAATAACTGATCTTTACAAAAAAGAAAACTATATCTGTTTTATACTTTACATCTTCAGAATACAACATCAGAGTTCAACAACATCTAACACACAACTGGACAGTTATATTAACTTGTCCTCACTAACATACAATACAACTTACAACACAACGGAATAATACATCAAGTACGTATGCTACGCCTCGCCATCCAGCTCGTCTCCTGAGCTCCACAGCAATCCATCTAGAATCTGTACTCTATAATACTCGGTCTGACCCGAGCATTATAATAAAATAACACCCGAGTCAGTCTGGAATACCAGCGTGAGAGAAATACATCCAAACTGATTATTAAAGTTTCAAAAATCCTTTGAAAATCAGAAGCGTCTCGTAAGACCACGCCACAAATAAACATGTCGGGTTTTTACCTTACGATAGCCAAAACACTTTTTATCAAATCCGTCTGATATTATAATAGTGTCTATAGAAAGTAAAATAGAATCTAGCTGAAATGCTTCCATCTCACGTTTCAGCAATAGTTGGGCACAATCAAAACCGTACAGGCGCGTAGGGAAAATGGATTTCCAACTAATGACTAGGCACTTGGGTACCACCTGTCACAGTACCTGGTCTAGATCAGCATACCGAGGACCACGCCCGATCCCCTGCAACACAAGGCCGGAACTACCCCTTACTGGATAATTCCGAGTAAGATCACCCCATAGTTGGGATCAACAACCGCATCACTAAACCGAATAAAAAGGAACATCTAGACAGGGATGACCTCACCCTAGTGGGTGCTACCCACTTAGCCTTGCTGCATAACCCCTGATTTTCAGTCATTCCCGGTTGATGAGGCTTGAGGCTAAGCGTTACCTTTAAGAACACATCTCTTAGAATGCCCACCGTCCACCTGACGATGTTCCGAAAGCATTCATCCCTACAAGTCCATTCCGGGTTCGAACGGAACCGAAGGCACTATTCCTACTACATCCATTTTGGAATCACCCTCACGATTAGTAGCGACTAGCCCTTGCACTTCACTGCTCCATCTTCAACTCCGAATTCGTTTTTCCATGAAAACGTACAAACCGGATTGAAGTGGTTTTCGAGAAATTAATCCCGATCCCGGTCTCTTCGAAACGATCAACGCATTGGCCAATATTGATAGTCGGTTATTTAACTATCAAATAATATTCACAAACAACCATCAAACATAAATAATTACTCAAATTTATGTTTTCCTCAAAATATCTTCGCGAGATATATTTCTATTTTCAACCTTTAGAAAACAGTTTAAACCCACTTCCTTTTATGGAAATAAATTTCCAAAACATTTTCTATTTCCACTGAAATTACCAAGTACAAACACTTAAGATTTAAAATAATTTAAATCACTTTATCTAAAATATATTTTAAGAATATTTAAGGTAAAGCTATTTTTATAAAATATAAAAACTAATTTTAAAATAAAAGTTAAGTTGAACTAAATTTTAAAATAAGAGTTACAAACTTCTACATAAGTTTCAAATAAAACTTTAACCAAACTATCTCTAAATAAATCCATTTTATAGATATAAATAAAAATAATATTCTTTTAAAACAAATTTAAAACTTTTAACTTTTACTTAAAAAAATCTGCTTTAAAACGTACTTGGCTTCTCAGGGAAATACATTTCCATTTCAGAATAAACCAAAGAATTCTCCTTATAAATCCTGCTTGATTTATCTCAATTCAAATTTACGTTTGAATCCCGTAAATTTCTTCCAACACTTAAAAAACTAAAACTCCCTTTTATTTTTAAGCACACTTCCCATTTCCTGGAAATCACTTCCAAAATATATGCTTCAATTATTTAAAATAAGTTTCCAAATTCTTTATTCAAAATGTTCTTTTTTGAAAAAAACTATAAAAGTTTATATTGAGTAACTTAAATCAAAAATTTCCTTTTAATATAAAGTTATTATATCGAATACTTATGATAAAATTTCCTTTAGAAATCAAAATGCCAATTTATCTTTGAATTAATTAAATACCATAATTACTTAATAAACACTTTTTTTCCCTTAAAATAATTAAAGATAATACTTTTCTAAAATATTCTAGAAATGCATTTAAACATTCTGGTTTATACAATGAAAGTTCTCTTTGAAACATACTTCATTTCCCAGGAAGAATACACTTTCCATCCTTTAAAAATAATCTCTCTATTGTTTTAAACAATTTGCACTTCTTATAGAAATTCCCACCGGAAATCTATCTTTCAAAATTTATCCACCGATAAATATCCCATTTCATTTATAAGTCCAGTTTATACATTTCCATTCCTCGTTCCCTTTTTAAAACACCATTTCAAAAACACTTCAAATTCCAAGCCAATTTCCTGAATTTAATTTCCTTAAATTCATATCTCAAAAATCCTTTTTCATTTCCCTTTTTCATCCCCATTTCATTTTATTGACATTTTAAAATACCAAATTATATTATCCAACCATAACACAACATAACAAAATTTCAAATTAATCTATCACAGGATATCAGTGAATTATATCACATATTATGAATATAATTTCTATATTGTGAGGAATCCAGTTGGATCCCCCAAACCTGTTTCCCTATATCCACAGATGTTAGCACACAAAAAATATCGATCCAATCTGATAATAATTATCACATTCAACCAATCAACAACCATTTAAATATCCACTATTTAAATAAACTAGCATTCCAGATGCGAGTGAGATTAACTCACCTTGAATTCGTCGTTTCAAATTTTAAATTAAATCAAGCCCGTTCGATTAAATCTAAAATTCTTACTTGCTCCAAACGATCTCAGATCTACATCGCAGCGTAGATCTTGTCGCTGCGATTATGACGCCGCCAGTTTCGTCGAAATCTGACAACGTATGCTACAGTTATGAATTTACGAAGTTTGAATATAAATTTTAAAACAAATTCTTTTTTTTACCATACGAGATCTCGGCCGCACGTTCTGAAATCAAGGCCGGAGCCTTTATCTTCCTCACGCGAACATCAGGTTCGAATGAACCCAAACACTGCCTAGCTAGGGTTTGATGCCGCACCCTCTACGACGAGCTTTGGCATTATCGTCGACCACCACTTGGAAGGTCTTCGCGAGCTCCACCAACAGCCATGGCCACGTCGAGCTCGGCGGCCTCTTCTTGCCGAAAATTGCCACCAAAACACGAACGGACATGGGCCCTTATCTCCTCCAAATGACGAAGATGCTCACGATCTACCATTGGATGGCTAGAGCTCGGGGAACCCTACAGTTTTCATGTTGGAAGCTTTCGAAATTATAGCGTGGATCGATCGAAAATTGGAGATAAAAACTGAAGGATTTCGGCCATTGAAAATAACAAGCGGCGGCCCGCAAAATAGCTAGGGTTTCTCGTCCAAAGAAAACGTGTATATATATGTATAATTCAATTATTTTATTTTTATTCTCAATTTTAACAACTTTTACAAACGAACTCCAAATCACACGTACCGCCAGGCGTTTATAAGGTTTTACCCACTTTCCGAACACAATGGAACGTGTTTCGGAGCCCAATTCAATCATATGTGGAAGATAGCTTTTTGAATCGATTAAAAATATTAAATTATCGATTTTAATTTCAACGCATTTCTCACCCGTACGGACAAATGGTAACTCCAAACGCTACGAAATTTGAAATCCGATAATAACTAACTATTTCGGATCCAATGGAACTGGTTTCTTCAAATTCCAAGACTATGCCTCGGAAGGCTATTTTAACTCGTCGATTAAATTCGAGCGACTTCCAAAATCATCGAAATCATTTAAAATCTTACTTTTAAAACTTTACTAACTCAATTATAAATCAAATAGAATCTATATTCACATTAGAAATCATTCTGATTCATTTCGAATCAAAGTCTGATTATTTGCATTATTATATTATTAAATTCCATTATTTAATTAATATAAAATTCCAAATTTAAATTATCGACTTTTGATTCCATCAAAAGTCCAACATTAAAATTTAAATCAAACTAGACTCAAAATAAATCTTAGAAACCATTTTCATAACCATTTACATCCAGATTCACAAATTTCCAAATTTCAAATATTTAATTATTATTTATCCAAATCCAATTTAATAGTCCTATTTGAAATTGTAACAAATCTTATTGATTTAACCAGAATTTTCTTATTTAAAAATCAATTTATATTCCACACTCAACATTTAAAAATAAATTAAATGTTCAAAATCTAACGACCAAAATTCCGAGTCGTTACAATCATCATCGGCCTAAATTAGCATTCGAGTTCAAGCAACAACAGAAAAGAATAATCATTCAACTCGAATCAAAGTCGAGTATAGTATAAATCGAAAAAGGAACGAAGGTACCAATTCACGCAACAATTAAACTCGACTTGATTGAAGCAGTCGTGTACAAATCAATAAAGCAGCAATGTGAAAGCATCATTCGATCAATCAACTAAAGCCGGCAGCTTCAACAAATTTGAACCCTAATTTCTCAGAAAGGAACGAAGCAGCCATAATCGCAAACAAAAGAAAAGGAATGGGCCGAAGAAACAAAGAGATAAAGGGGATAGTTTTTACTATATTTTGTTTTTGGGCCGGTTCCTTTATATTTGGACTTTAATTTTTAAATTAGGGTTTTGTTTTTTAAATTGTTTTTAAATTTGTATTTTCTCTCTTAATCGTTTGTAATTTTCCAGTCGTGTGACTAGGGGACGAACTACGATGGTGTAGTTCAAGAATTCGCAACTCAGTGGCTGAGTTGTGGCATGGTTTTGAGCGTAGAGTTAGGTTAGTCGATAGCGGGTGTCACGAGTTTACGTGTGTAAGCGTCTAACTACTTAATTTCCAGTAGAAACCTTGGGGACAGCACGTAGTCAGGGTTTTGCCGAAGCTGGGTAAATCTGTGTTGTTTTATTTCTACATTTATTATTCTGCTATTATCTATGCTGCTATTATTCTGCTATATCTATGTTGAAATTATTTTATATACTTCCGCATTAAATTTTCATAATTGATAGTATCACCCTATTCACCCCCCTCTAAGATGAAATCGATCCTACAAGTGGTATCAGAGCTGGGAACAGAAGTTAAAAAAAATTAAAAAAAAATTGATTTGTTTTCAAAAACCAATAATTTTTTTAAAAAATTTAAAATTGGCTTCTTTTAATAATGCTTTTGCTGAGGGTCAGTCCATAGTCAGACCACCAATGTTCAATGGTGAATATGCTTACTGGAAAAATAGAATGAAAATTTTTCTGAAAACCATTGATGCTTGGAATATTGTTGAGACAGGATATAGGACACCAACTATAGTAGTAGATAATCAAGAAACTTAAAAACCAATTGATCAATGGACAGACCTTCAAAATAAGTTACAGAATGCTAATGCTAAAGCTATGAATTCTATTATTTGTTCATTGGATCATATTGAATTTAATCGTGTCTCACATTGTCTAACTGGATAGGAAATCTGGCACACACTTGAAGTGACTCACGAAGGAATGTCTCAAGTCAAAGAATCATGCCTTGCCATGCTAAGTAGCGAATACAAGAATTTCAAAATGGCTAAGGAAGAAAATGTCAAAAAGATGTACGGGTGACTTTCCAATATTGCATACAAATCAAAAGCTCTTGGAAAACCATACACAGAGTTGGAGATAGTCCGAAAAATCCTCAGAGTCCTTCCACAAAATTTTGAAGCCAAAGTCACTACTATTCATAAAACGAAGGATTTGAAACAAATCAAAGTTGAAGAACTCATCGAAAATCTCACCACTTATGAGCTAGAAATGAAATTCAAGGAAGAGTGTGTAGGAGTTGATACTTGAAAGAAATCGATAGCTCTCAAAGGAACAATAGAAAGTGATGGTGATGATGATGATGATGGAGCAGCTGAGTTGGCACTATTAATGAAGAAATTCAAAAAGTGGAATCACAGATACGGAAATCCAGCTCTAAATCAACAATTGAAAAGTAGAATAATCAAAGCATTAGACAACCCAAAAGAGCAGGAGATCATCTGTCACAATTGCAACAAACCCGGTCACATCAAGCCAAATTGTCCTCTGAATCGATTCAGCCAAGGAAAGAAACCGAAAAGTAGAAGTCTTGCAGCCACTTGGGATGAAACTAATGAAGATGATAAAAGCACTGGCAGTGAGAGTGAAAAAGCAAACCTGTGCCTTCGAGGTGATATAACTGGCAGTGATGATGACGAGCTAAGCGAGGCATCAAAACTTACTCATTCAGAATTACTTATATATTTTCACGAAGTAAATGGCTGTTTCGAACGACTTAGGGAAAAATACACTAAAATTGAATCACAAAGAGAAACTTTGATAGATTTAAATAAACGGCTTGATCAATTAGTTAAAAACTATCAAAGCAAGAGCCCTAAGTGTGTTAAGTGTCCAACATTCGAAGAAGAAATTAAAAAATCAGAAATTAAAATTAAATCACTTGAAAATGAAATTCTGATTTTGAAAGAAAGTGAAAATACTAGGAGAGAAAACTCTATTAAAAAGTGCACACAATTATTGAATGAAAATGAATCTCTCAAAAGACAAGTCCAACAAATGTCTACAACTTTAGGAAAATTTTCCAAAAGTGAAAGATCGCTAAATATGCTATTAGGGAAACAAATTGTTAATACTGATAGACAAGGAATTGGGTATACTCACTTTGAATATGTTAGAAACGAAATTATGCAAGTCAATTCAAAGTGCACAATTTGTGGAAAAACTGGACACAATCACAATATTTGCTGGTATAGACCCAAACACGTGAAAACCATTCCAATTTTGGTTCCAAAAGGCACGAATATAAAATCTCTCAAAAATCTGTTTTTCAAAATCTCTCAAAGGAACATATATAAATAGTTTTGGGTCTCCACAAACTTATTTTTCAAAATCTGTTGCCACTAACAACCATGGACCCATAAAAATAATTAGGTCACAAAAATCTTTTCTCGTGTAGGTGTGGTGGCAGGCTAAGTAATAGCAACAGTGTTATCTTGATTCTGGCTGTTCCAGACACACAATGGGCAACAAATCAAAGTTCCTTAGCCTAGTATAAAGGTGGTAGAATCACAATGGGCAACAATGAAAAATTTTCAACAAACGTAAAACAGGTAACGATATATTTATCTTGAGCGATTTATTAAATGTGATAATCTACACCATTATCTGATTTAATTTAGCCAGTGATGTAACAAAGAAATGAATGTTGATTTTGATTCTGACTTATTCAAAATTGTTGGCCAATTATATTTTTATGCCGAGAATACTATAAGTATTTCTAGAGACCTTGAATTAGTTCATATAGATATGTTTGGACTAATGATGATGTTTTATTGATTGATGATTACTCTTGATACACGTGGATATATTTACTTATTCTGGATCTGATACTATGTTCACTATTTGCACGGCTTCAATTCAACTTCATTTTAAAGCTGTTAAAAACGACTTTAAGATATTTTGTTGCACACTACACGGTCTGGTCTATGACATAATAATCTTGAGTCAAAGAGAAATTCGGATGCAGATAACACTAGTAATCTAGTTGATAGAAAAATTACTAGTGGAACGTTATTTATGTTGAGACATTCAGTAGCTGTATTGTTTTTCAAAGAAAACATTTGCATATTTTTCACTTGAAATAATTTTTAAATAGCAGACATTTTTCTAAAACCCCTTTCAGAATATCATTTTTGTTGATCTTGTTCAGATTAGTCATTTGGAAAATTTGATTTTATAATTATCTTTGGATTTGATTTTAAATGACTACATTAACTAATCTGACTCCCTACTGATTGTCAAAAAGATAAATAATGACTGAAAAAGTGATGAGTGTTGATATTAATCATATATTATAACTTGAGACAGTAAAATTAGTAAATTTCTTTAGAAATTTAAACAAGAGTTGTAACGACCCGTAAATTTCAACTGTTTTAATAACGTAATTAGTTGAAATTTTGTGAAATTTTAAACGATAAAATTTTGAAATAAAATTTAATATTTGGAATACGTCTAGTTAAACATAGCGACTGGTAATTTTCGTCCGAAAATATGAAAGTTTATTTCGCGCGTAAATTCACTTTAATTTAATCAGTTAAAAAGCGATGAAAATAAAATGTTTTCGTAACCTAAATATTTTTATATAGAAAAATTCTAAACCATCTTCTGAGTAAGATGTCAGTTTGTCATTTTTCCAAATTCAGACATCTTTGGCTCCGTCAATCTTATTTTTCGGTGTTTTTCTTGCATTTTTCCGCTATTAGAAAATTCAAATTTTAGAATTAAATCGTACCGCCAATATCTGTATACCATTTTGATCGTCTCGTCGTGCTGATCTCTACAGTATATTCATTCGTGTGTTTTGGAACTCGAGACACGACAAAATCGGTAAAACGATTACCGTATCGGTATCCGTTTTTTTTGAAATCTTTTAGTTCTGGCGTCTTTTCATATATTCGTACAATGCCAACAGCTCGTTGCCATAAATATTCCTAAAATTCAGTTTTTGACCATTGTCATTCCATTAGTTTCAATTTAGGTCGGTCCATTTTCTACCATTCATTTGATCTGTTGAGAGAATAACTATATAACAAAAGTTTTGTTTTATTAATTACTATTTGGATGCGTGAGCTTTTCCTCTTCATCACTCTTCCCTTTCCCTGTAGCTTGCTCTCCCACCTCGCCTCATCCCAGGCCAAAAGCTTCACAAGGCATCACCACATGCAACTGGCTTTCCTCCGCCTTGAACTTCCCCTCAACCGAAACCTCCTCCACGTGGAACGACCATGGTAGGCCAGCAAACAAAGCCACCGCCTGGATCCCACATCGCTGACCTGACCGGTCCTTCCCATCTTCCGGCCTACCACCCGTCCGCCTTACGTACTCATCGCCTTATCCCAGTCGTCCGCCTCCACCAATTGTCAGTCGTAAGCCAAACCCACGCTCGGCCTCCACCACCACCATTCTCGAGCAAGCCTTCCACCTTGCACCTCTTCCGGACAGCCACCTACACGTGCTTCCTTCGACCACCCAAGCCCGACCACACCCCATTGGCCGAACCCACACTGCTCTGCCACCCTACCCGACCTTGCTCCATCACCACTCGACAGCAGCAGCCTCGTCAAGCCACAACCCGAGCATCGGTCCCTCCCTTCTCATCTCAAACCCGAGTCCACACCACAACCGCACCTACCTCATCCACTAGCTTCGCCTATCAGCCTCTGCCTACATCAACAGTTCTCTTCTACCTTTATCTCCTCAGCCTTGACCAAAGTCTTGTAAGTAGAAAAATCAGTTTTAGCATATGTATGTTTGATATAACTGTATTTATATATATATATAGTTTGTTTTCTACAAAGTTTACAATGCATATAATATGTTAAATAGTAATTTGAGCTATGTATATAGCTTTAAACAATAAGTTATATTGGTTTGCATAAGCTTATGTAAACTTGAAATCTATTAGTTTTATTTATATATAACAGTTACAGTATATTCATTTTATTAAAGTATTATACATTATATATATAGGTAGCTGCCATTATATTTATATGTCAGTTCTGACTTTAGACAAAAGATGTATTAAATTTATAATTTTGTGTAAAGTGGTTTAAGGTATCTATATCAAGGGTCAGCATATATGTTTGGGTTTGTATTGGGTCTGCATACACTTGTCTAACATGAATGTAGTTGTTTGCACGTATATATATACACTATTTTTGGGTTTGATGGTTGATCACGTAAGTCATATAAAAGATTATATGTTAAACAGTTATGTTTAAAGGTATTGATTCAAAATATAGTACGTATACATAATTGATTTTAGTATATGTGATGATAATTTAAAAACAATGATTTTTATCTACATATATGTTTATTTTATTTCCGTTTTTACCTTAACAATAAAATATTGATTTCAAGATATTATATGGTTATATCTGTTCGCTTATACCGTTTATCTTCATCGATCCAGTTCTGATTTGATTTCTTCAATTCCTTATCTATCAGCTTGTCCGTCGAATCCATACCCGTCTAGCTTCGATTTGGAATTTGTGCCTGGATCCATAACTCATTCCATTGTCTATATTTCTCTAGCCTCGAAAGGTGAGCGATCACTCACGATTAACGTTCTTTTATTTATTAAATTTGATTTCAATTGAAACGACAATTGAAATATGCTGCTGTTAGATATTTACACTGTTATTACTTGTATCAGTTCACCTGTGACATCTGACACCATTATCTGTTATATATGCAATGATAATCCAGTTTGGTTGTTAAATGATTGATTGTTTGATGTTTACAATTGGACGTTAAAATTGTAATCTATAAAGTGATAAATAGTATGTAATCGAATTTGACGTAGGATAATTAAAATTTGAATCGACACATATGTTGAATTTGATTAAGTTGAATATGATCCCTTTTAATTGTTAAATTAATTGACATGTAGAATAGTGATAATTACACTTTGAACCATTGAACGTATATTTGATTAATTGTTGTAGTGTTAAAATTGAAATCGAATGACAAGTGAAAAACCGTATAAATAATTAGTGTAATAATCTTTAATCTACATGAAATGATAGTGTAGATTCTAGAGATAATTATATTAATTCGTACAAATAACAATGCGAATTAATACGGTTATTTCGGGATTATTTGAATTGATTATTGGATTGATATTGATTGGTGTTATTGCTTGTTTATTTACTTTGACACCATCCCAGTTATCACACTCCAAGTTCCCTTTGCTATGCTATGATTTTGAATTTAATTGGAATCGGGTTGAAATGATAAATACCCAAATTGAACTTTGACCTAGGATAGAAAATTAAATAAAAACCTGATTGGTCAATAATTTGATTTAAAATAAAACGAAGATTTTATTTGAATAAATAATATGGTTTTGAAATGAAGTTGAAATTTGAATTTTAATGAAAGGAAAATGTTAATATTTAATAATCTGAAACAAAGTATTAACAATGAAATTGATGAAAGAATGTTGTTTAATTTGAGAAATGATATAATTAAGTTTGAAATTATTAAACTTTGAAATGATTTAATAATTAAGTTTGAAATTATAATTAAGTTGAAATTATTAAACTTTGAAATTATTTAATAATTAAGTTTTGAATTATTTAATAATTAAATAAGATTGAATTATTTAATGATTAAATTTAATTGGATTCTTTAATAAGAGAAATTGAACTTTTGAATAAGTGAATTTTACTTCATAAATAATTGAAATTGAGTTTCTTTATTAATTAAGTTTTGGAAAATTATTTAAGTAAGTAAATAAGTGAAATTTAATTTCTTTAACAGGAAATAAAATGTGATTTATTGAAATTAATGTAAGACTTGAAATTTAAAGAATTTGGTTTGATGAATTTAATTTAATCAAATTTGTAAGTTTTGATATAATGAAGTTGAATTTAAATAATGGGTTTAATGAATTGGAAATTTAATAGAAATTGTTTTGAATGGAAAATTTACTTAATGAATATTGAATGAAATCGATAAATGAAGTTAAATTGATTTGAATGTTAAATTAAAGTAATTTAAATGATTTCGGAATGAAACTGATATACGAATTTGAATCAATATTTGAATTGTTTTACATAACAATTGAAATTGAATTATAAGATTTTGAAATTGTGAATTTGGAAGTTTTGAAACGTAAATGTTGGAAATTGGTTTAGAAAGGCAAATGAAATGCTGGTTTACGAATTGAAATTGAAATTGATTTGGTTTTGAAATAAATAAACGACCAATCGGTGTTATAATTACGAAAGTTATTAAAGAGACCGGAATCGGTTATGGATATACTCTCTATCTAAACCGAAAACCACTTTAATAACTATACGCGGAGTGATGATCTAGAATGAAGTGGTTGGAATGATGTACGTGATGACTGAAGAAAGAGAACGATGATGGATAGCCTTGACACTTGTGTCAAATTGGAAATGACTAAAACAGGAGCCGTGTCGGGCCAATGGAGGATTAGCTACCTCAAGTGGACACACTTCTTCGAACTACTCATTACTTGTTGTCGATTGGTGCACCCTTGATTTTGAGAGTGTTGTTTCACGGTGTTGCGGGCGCTGCGGCGTTGCGTTCTCCCCAGTCCGGATCAGGCAAACGGTAGTATCACTACCTTGGGTATTGCCTCATGTGCCTTGTCATACTTGTATTCCCTTTATTCGCGACCAATACGAATTTGTTTTGTACCTTTAGTATATGGATTGCCCTTTGGTGACTTCCGGTTTTGGGGAAACTACGGTCTTGTATATGCTTTTGGGAATAAAAATGTGTTAAGGGTGGAATGGGCCATGACTTAACACTATTTTGATATCTTTATTTTACTGATAGACATTATCTACTTATCGTACACTACTACATAGTAGATAGTTTAACGGATCCTTAAAGGATGGTTATTCCAAACAACCTTTGAGTTACTTGTATTTCAATTGCTATTTCACTTGAGTTGGATTTATTAATATAAGAATGTTAATCCTGACTCGAGTGTCTTGTGTTTTTGCTTTACGCTCGGGTGAGACTGAGTGTACCAGTATTCGAGACTCACCTTTGAAGTTGGAGCTTTGCTTGAAGATCCAGCCATCTATTCTGCTTTCAGTATTCGATGATTCCAGTGATGTATTCTGATTTTGTATCTGATGTATCGTATTACTCTTCCGTTGTATCTGGTTTAACTCTGATGTAACTTATACATTTATATAGTAGCTTCATGAACTACTATCTCTTTTATTTCCGCTGCAATTATTACTCAGTGTCTGTGATCTGTGATTATTTATTTACTATATATGTTCAGTTTTGCCATGTTTAAAATAACAGCGCGGTATTTTGAGCAATTCAATTCCGGCATGAGTGTCTACCTATACACTTATAATGGATGCGAATGGTGCAAAATTCCGGGTCGTTACAGTTGGTATCAGAGCTTTGGTAGCTCTAGGCAAAACTTAACATATAGGGTAAATGTATTTACAGAATCACTCTCCTTCGAGTTTCAATCTCTTCCTTTCGACTCGATTTCTTAGAATTTTGGAACGTTCCCTACGGTTCCAAATCCCATTCGTGTCCCTCACTATTCGTCTTCTTTTAATTCTAGAGCATCCCATAACTCCACTCCGAATGATCTTTATAATGAGTTGGCGGTCCCGCCAATCTCAAATTGATTTGTAAAAGGGTAAACTCTTTTACGATAACATCGATTCACCGGAGATTTATATATCCTCGGTTTAGATGCTGACATCTTTGGTTATGCCGAATTCTATCTCTTGAGATAAATGTCGATTTGCCTCTGAATTCTACATTGATCTTATTCTTGAAGTCACGGTTGACCCGGTTAAGGTTGCCCGCGATTTATATAATTTATCAATCTTCCTACTTTGTTATCAATCATCATATCTTTGTTTCGAACTTATCTTCGAATCAAATTTCTCTTTGATTTAAGTCCACCAAATTTGAAGCCCTATCCTTATTTTGAAAATTCATTCTTGTATCGTCGAGCAAAGAAATGCATTTGTAATTAATATAAAATGTTTTAAAATATATTGTGTTATTTGAGTTGTTGATGTTGATTTGGGTTTCCGATCGATTCGTCTAATCAACGCTATCGATAGGATTTCCAAAACACTTGAGCAGAGCAAACTGACACAATATCGTTTTCAAATTTGGTAAATAAAATAAAAGTTTTGTATGATTATCTTATATATAAATATAAGTTTTCTGAAATTAAATTGTTAATGAATTTGTTGTCTGAAAATAATAATATTTGATTTTCATTTATTGTTTTGTAAACCATTGACTATTGCATAATATAAATAAATGAATTTATAAACTTGGTTATAAATTAATTGAAATTTGAAATGAATCTAATTCAGAAATTTGAGAATTTATTAGTTTCCGGTGATTTCAAACTTTGGTTTTTAAATTTTTAAAGTATATAGTATTGAAAGTATTTTCGAATAGAAATCGTTTTCAAAGAATTTTTAAAATGTTGAAATCAGTGCTCTTCTCTTTGTCGCTGGAAAATAAATTTCAGTGATGGCGGCCGCATCATCAACATTTATTTTCGAGTTTCAAAGTGGAGATAATATTCTGTAGCCTTGCTACGGTTTTGTTTTGAAAAAATATATTTTGATTTGAATTTCTTCAGTATAATTTGATTTATATATATATATAGGTATCTTATTTCAAAAATTTAATTTGATTTGATATAAATATATAGATATATCTCTAAATTGTTTGAAGAAAATCGGAGATTTAAATTCTTAAATTTTAGGTTAAAGATGATTTCAATTATAAACTGAAGTCAAAATTCTTGGATAAATATTTAACTTGAAATAATTGGATTTGAAAATATTATTGTATTGTACTAAATTGCATTTCAATATAACTTACCTAAATTATTCATAAGTTAAAATGTAATTGGATAATATACAATATAAAATAATTTTATAAATAAAATTTGAGTGTTATACACTTAGATTTTAAATATAAAAAATGCTAATAAGTTGATAGAATAATAAGTTAATTGAATGAGATGAATATGATAAATTTGTTTTGAAAGAATTAATAAATTGAAATTTGATCAACATATGAAAATACCTTGAATTTAAAAGCAATTAGTAAATGTAAATTAATTTAAATCAAAACTTTTATGGTTTAAATTAATTTATATGGGTTAAATATATGTGAGTAGATATATTAAGTAGAATAAATTTAACAGTAATTTGGAATAAAGAAGAATTCAAAATTATTGAAAAAAATATGATTATAATAAAAGACTATTCAAATTTATGGTTTTAGAAATTGTAAATTTAAGATAACTGGATAATAAGATAATGAATTTAGAAATAGTTGAGATTGATTTTAGCGAAATCAAATGGATGAAATCAATTATTGAATATCAATTAATTTAAATTTGAATTTATATGGTTTAAATTAATTATTATTTTGTATTTCAAATCTGTTTTCTTTCTGGTTGTTTCTATTCTCCTACCTTGTTCCTTTTCGGGGACGAAAAGTTTTGAGTCGGGGAGAGTGTAACGACCCGTAAATTTCAACTGTTTTAATAACGTAATTAGTTGAAATTTTGTGAAATTTTAAACGATAAAATTTTGGAATAAAATTTAATATTTGGAATACGTCTAGTTAAACATAGCGACGGGTAAATTTTCGTCCGAAAATATGAAAGTTTATTTCGCGCGTAAATTCACTTCAATTTAATCAGTTAAAAAGCGATGAAAATAAAATGTTTCCGTAACCTAAATATTTTTACATAGAAAAATTCTAAACTATCTTCTGAGCAAGATGTCAGTTTGTCATTTTTCCAAATTCGGACATCTTTGGCTCCGTCGATCTTATTTTTCAGTGTTTTTCTTGCATTTTTCCGCTATTAGAAAATTCAAATTTTAGAATTAAATCGTACCGCCAATATCTGTATACCGTTTTGATCGTCTCGTCGTGCAGATCTCTGCAGTATATTCATTCTGTGTTTCGGAACTCGAGACATGACAAAATCGGTAAAACGATTACCGTATCCGTATCCGTTTTTTTTGAAATCTTTTAGTTCTGGCGTCTTTTCATATATTCGTACAATGCCAACAGCTCGTTGCCATAAATATTCCTAAAATTCAGCTTTTGACCGTTGTCATTCCATTAGTTTCAATTTAGGTCGGTCCATTTTCTTCCATTCATTTGATCTGTTGAGAGAATAACTATATAACAAAAGTTTTGTTTTATTAATTACTGTTTGGATGCGTGAGCTTTTCCTCTTCATCACTCTTCCCTTTACCTGTAGCTTGCCCTCCCACCTCGCCTCATCCCAGGCCAAAAGCTTCGCAAGGCATCACCACATGCAACTGGCCTTCCTCCGCCTTGAACTTCCCCTCAACCAAAACCTCCTCCACGTGGAACGACCATGGTAGGCCAGCAAACAAAGCCACCGCCTGGATCCCACATCGCTGACCTGACCGGGCCTTCCCATCTTCCGGCCTACCACCCGTCTGCCTTACGTACTCATCGCCTTATCCCAGTCGTCCGCCTCCACCAATTGTCAGTCGAAAGCCAAACCCACGCTCGGCCTCCTCCACCACCATTCCCGAGCAAGCCTTCCACCTTGCACCTCTTCCAGACAGCCGCATACACGTGCTTCCTTCGACCACCCAAGCCCGACCACACCCCACTGGCCGAACCCACACTGCTCTGCCACCCTACCCGACCTTGCTCCATCACCACTCGACAGCAGCAGCCTCGTCAAGCCACAACCCGAGCATCGGTCCCTCCCTTCTCATCTCAAACCCGAGTCCACACCACAACCGCACCTACCTCATCCACTAGCTTCGCCTATCAGTCTCTGCCTACGTCAACAGTTCTCTTCTACCTTTATCTCCTCAGCCTTGACCAAAGTCTTGTAAGTAGAAAAATCAGTTTTAGCATATGTATGTTTCATATAACTGTATTTATATATATATATATAGTTTGTTTTCTACAAAGTTTACAATGCATATAATATGTTAAATAGTAATTTGAGCTATGTATATAGCTTTAAACAATAAGTTATATTGGTTTGCATAAGCTTATGTAAACTTGAAATCTGTTAGTTTTATTTATATATAACAGTTACAGTATATTCATTTTATTAAAGTATTATACATTATATATAAAGGTGGCTGCCATTATATTTATATGTCAGTTTTGACTTTAGACAAAAGATGTATTAAATTTATAATTTTGTGTAAAGTGGTTTAAGGTATCTATATCAAGGGTCAGCATATATGTTTGGGTTTGTATTGGGTCTGCATACACTTGTCTAACATGAATGTAGTTGTTTGCACGTATATATATACACTATTTTTGGGTTTGATGGTTGATCACGTAAGTCATATAAAAGATTATATGTTAAACAGTTAAGTTTAAAGGTATTGATTCAAAATATAGTACATATACATAATTGATTTTAGTATATGTGATGATAATTTAAAAACAATGATTTTTATCTACATATGTGTTTATTTTATTTCCGTTTTTGCCTTAACAATAAAATATTGATTTCAAGATATTATATGGTTATATCTGTTCGCTTATACCGTTTATCTTTATCGATCCAGTTCTGATTTGATTTCTTCAATTCCTTATCTATCAGCTTGTCCGTCGAATCCATACCCGTCTAGCTTCGATTTGGAATTTGTGCCTGGATCCGTAACTCATTCCATTGTCTATATTTCTCTAGCCTCGAAAGGTGAGCGATCACTCACGATTAACGTTCTTTTATTTATTAAATTTGATTTCAATTGAAACGACAATTGAAATATGCTACTGTTAGATATTTACACTGTTATTACCTGTATCAGTTCACCTGTGACATCTGACACCATTATCTGTTATATATGCAATGATAATCCAGTTTGGTTGTTAAATGATTGATTGTTTGATGTTTACAATTGGACGTTAAAATTGTAATCTATAAAGTGATAAATAGAATGTAATCGAATTTGACGTAGGATAATTAAAATTTGAATTGACACATATGTTGAATTTGATTAAGTTGAATATGATCCCTTTTAATTGTTAAATTAATTGACATGTAGAATAGTGATAATTACACTTTGAACCATTGAACGTATATTTGATTAATTGTTGTAGTTTTAAAATTGAAATCGAATGACAAGTGAAAAACCGTATAAATAATTAGTGTAATAATCTTTAATCTACATGAAATGATAGTGTAGATTCTAGAGATAATTATATTAATTTGTACAAATAACAATGCGAATTAATACGGTTATTTCGGGATTATTTGAATTGATTATTGGATTGATATTGATTGTTGTTATTGCTTGTTTATTTACTTTGACACCATCCCAGTTATCACACTGCAAGTTCCCTTTGATATGCTATGATTTTGAATTTAATTGGAATCGGGTTGAAATGATAAATACCCAAATTGAACTTTGACGTAGGATAGAAAATTAAATAAAAACCCAATTGGTCAATAATTTGATTTAAAATAAAACGAAGATTTTATTTGAATAAATAATATGGTTTTGAAATGAAGTTGAAATTTGAATTTTAATGAAAGGAAAATGTTAATATTTAATAATCTGAAACAAAGTATTAACAATGAAATTGATGAAAGAATGTTGTTTAATTTGAGAAATGATATAATTAAGTTTGAAATTATTATACTTTGAAATGATTTAATAATTAAGTTTGAAATTATAATTAAGTTGAAATTATTAAACTTTGAAATTATTTAATAATTAAGTTTTGAATTATTTAATAATTAAATAAGATTGAATTATTTAATGATTAAATTTAATTGGATTCTTTAATAAGAGAAATTGAACTTTTGAATAAGTGAATTTTACTTCGTAAATAATTGAAATTGAGTTTCTTTATTAATTAAGTTTTGGAAAATTATTTAAGTAAGTAAATACGTGAAATTTAATTTCTTTAACAGGAAATAAAATGTGATTTATTGAAATTAATGTAAGACTTGAAATTTAAAGAATTTGGTTTGATGAATTTAATTTAATCAAATTTGTAAGTTTTGATATAATGAAGTTGAATTTAAATAATGGGTTTAATGAATTGGAAATTTAATAGAAATTGTTTTGAATGGAAAATTTACTTAATGAATATTGAATGAAATCGATAAATGAAGTTAAATTGATTTGAATGTTAAATTAAAGTAATTTAAATGATTTCGGAATGAAACTGATATACGAATTTGAATCAATATTTGAATTGTTTTACATAACAATTGAAATTGAATCATAAGATTTTGAAATTGTGAATTTAGAAGTTTTGAAACGTAAATGTTGGAAATTGGTTTAGAAAGGCAAATGAAATGTTGGTTTACGAATTGAAATTGAAATTGAAATTGATTTGGTTTTGAAATAAATAAACGACCAATCGGTGTTATAATTACGAAAGTTATTAAAGAGACCGGAATCGGTTATGGATATACTCTCTATCTAAACCGAAAACCACTTTAATAACTATACGCGGAGTGATGATCTAGAATGAAGTGGTTGGAATGATGTACGTGATGACTGAAGAAAGAGAACGATGATGGATAGCCTTGACACTTGTGTCAAATTGGAAATGACTAAAACAGGAGCCGTGCCGGGCCAATGGAGGATTAGCTACCTCAAGTGGACACACTTCTTCGAACTACTCATTACTTGTTGTCGATTGGTCCACCCTTGATTTTGAGAGTGTTGTTTCACGGTGTTGCGGGCGCTGCGGCGTTGCGTTCTCACCAGTCCGGATCAGGCAAACGGTAGTATCACTACCTTGGGTATTGCCTCATGTGCCTTGTCATACTTGTATTCCCTTTATTCGCGACCAATACGAATTTGTTTTGTACCTTTAGTATATGGATTGCCCTCTGGTGACTTCCGGTTTTGGGGAAACTACGGTCTTGTATATGCTTTTGGGAATAAAAATGTGTTAAGGGTGGAATGGGCCATGACTTAACACTATTTTGATATCTTTATATTACTAATAGACATTATCTACTTATCGTACACTACTACATAGTAGATAGTTTAACGGATCCTTAAAGGATGGTTATTCCAAACATCCTTTGAGTTACTTGTATTTCAATTGCTATTTCACTTGAGTTGGATTTATTAATATAAGAATGTTAATCCTGACTCGAGTGTCTTGTGTTTTTGCTTTACGCTCGGGTGAGACTGAGTGTACCAGTATTCGAGACTCACCTTTGAAGTTGGAGCTTTGCTTGAAGATCCAGCCATCTATTCTGCTTTCAGTATTCGATGATTCCAGTGATGTATTCTGATTTTGTATCTGATGTATCGTATTACTCTTCCGTTGTATCTGGTTTAACTCTGATGTAACTTATACATTTATATAGTAGCTTCATGAACTACTATCTCTTTTATTTCCGCTGCAATTATTACTCTGTGTCTGTGATCTGTGATTATTTATTTACTGTATATGTTCAGTTTTGCCAAATTTAAAATAACAACGCGGTATTTTGAGCAATTCAATTCTGGCATGAGTGTCTACCTATACACTTATAATGGATGCGAATGGTGCAAAATTCCGGGTCGTTACAAGAGTTATAAAAACTTTTTGTTGGTAAAAATTCCATGACCATCTCTAATTCTATCATATTTCTATCGACCATCACTCATCAAAATCCAATATAGTATGTCAATATATGGTATTTTAAACGGGGAATTATTCGTTTTTCATTTTATTATATTTTTAGCAATAAAAAACATTCAAAGTATTCACTCTCATTTAAAAGTCCTCACGGTTATGCATCGGTGAATTACTTGGAATTTTTGATTATGTGCTTCAATGCTCATTTAAAAGTCCTCACAGTTATGCATGTATGGAACGCTTATCAAAATTGATTGATTAAATAGACAAGTTGATTCTAATCCCATTTAAAAGTCCTCACAGTTATGCGTGGTTTAGAAGATACTTGAATTCATTTTTTATAAATTTTTTGAATACTACTAATCTCATTTATAAGTCCTAACGGTTATGCATGGTTAGTATATATTCAAATTCCTGATATAAATAAACCACAAATAGACACAACTATATGGTTTTATATGATGACATTATCCCTATCATTCTAAAGTGGAATATGCATCAAACAAAGTATTTATGATTTTAGTTTGATTTTTAATTGAAATTTAATATTTATACTCGATTGGGTATTAATATTATATTAATGTCTATCACTTTTTCTCTATTTTTTCTAACACTATTACTCTTTTGCTGATAACAAAAGGCGGAGAGAAAGGTTAAGATTTTTTCTAATGCATATATGAAGGGGGGCTTTATTGTAGAGAGGAAGCATTCAAATAAGGGGAGCAAATTGAATAACCAAATACATCTAATAAATTCAAAATCTTAAATATATGTTTTTTATCATCAAAAGGGGGAGATTGTTGAATATGCTAGTATATGATTTTTGTTTGATGATAATAAACATACATACAGATATATATATATATATTCAATTAAATGTATTTGTTAATGTACTATTTTATTTTTCACATAATTAAATAAATATTTGTTGAATAAAATAAATGACACAGAATTTAAATTCAAAAATATATTTTATTCAAACAAATATTTATTACATTTTTGAATAGTACAAATTTGAGCTCTCACTATATATACACATTTTCAATTACAGTGCAAATTTGACTTTAGCACAATTTTCAATTTACATTTGCACCTCACTACATATCACTCATTAACTCGTTTTTATCTTCAACTCTACTCCAGATTGAATCCAGCATCCGAATTATCTGCAAAGAAAACACTGACGTAGTAAAAATGAAAAAGAAATATTTTTTGCATTGTAAAACAAAATGTGACTTTTGAAAATATTATTTGCCTCAGTTATTTAGGTTGTTCGTCATCATTTAAATTTGAATTCATCATACACGAACAACTTGTGACATGCACAGTGTATCACTGTACATGCCATAAGGCCATGCACACCGATATACACTTGATAAAATTATAGGGATAGGTGAGCACAAGGTCAAACCCAATCAAAAGCCGAGTTCAACTCAAGTGCAATACAAATAAAGTCACGACACGAGAACAAGGTCAAACCCGAGCTATATGATGGATTCAACACAGGTGCAATCCAAATGTACACATGAATGCTATGATCAAAAACATCACATTAATATAGAGGCTGGACAGTTCAACCAAACTGCAAGCAAATGTACACATGAACAAAGAAAACAATCAAAGTACAATTGCACATCAACTCAAGGAAAGCAAAGCACAGATTTCTTCAAAATCAAGAAGCATGGCAAATCAAACTACACCAGTGAAAGAGACTAGCACAACATCAATATAACATATTCAATGAACTGGTCAGAGCAACCAGACTACAAAGAAACCAAGGCCAAGACCAGAATCAAAGATGTAACTCAACTCAACCCAAACATGCAATCATGTACAACAAAGACTGTATGCAAACTGCCTCGAAGCAAGTGACTATGATCAATATACATGAAGAGCAAAAAAAAGTCCACTTGACAAATCAGAATGCAAGTAAATACAAGTGAAGGCCTCAACAAATGATATCAAGTGCACCAGTATAAAACAACAACTACACCTGGCAACCAAACATGCATGAAGTCAATGCACAACACACACACACACACAAAAATATATATATGTATATAAATGGTGCTCGAAAAATTAAAAACTACACATGAAACAGCAACTCAAATGAATAGTACAGGCTCGACAACAAAGTGAACAGGAAAACCAAACTGCAACAGAAAAATGCCCGACATCAAATGAACACACATATATGCATATATATATGCAGTGCACAGTGCAGACTCGAATGAACAAGTGGACAGAAACTCAACTGTATACAAGTACAAGTACACAAGTGAATGACAACATCATCAAAATTCAGTGGCAACCGGTTGGAGTAACAAAGTCAAGACTGCAACCAATAATGAAAGAACTGCAGTTACAAAAATAAGGACAGTGATCGAACAATCACTTTTCAAAGTCAAATTCCAACAAGCTACAGAGTTTGAGTTTTAAACCCAAACCAAGTCAAAGATAACTGCAGTTCAATATCAAAGCAATGCCGAAGTCACAGAGGAAAACAAAATTCATATGTTCAAATATCACAAAGTCCAAAAATCATTTCAAATGGCTGAAGTCAACCATTACCAAAGTCAAGGGCGAATTCAATCTGAATTTATCAAGTCATTGAACAGCAAGGTACAAGTCGAACAAGTGTACAGAATCAAATTCCAAGCCTTGGTGGTCAAGAAATCGAACAATTCAAAATCGAAGCCGTGAGAATCAAGCAACGAATTATACGAATTGAACAAGTCAGAGAAATCATCAACATCCAAGCAAAATCAAACAGCCGAGCCAAAACTAACAGACGAATTCAAACAAATAATCGAGTGAAATTATAGGAATTCAAATCCTATATAACCTAATCATCATCGGCCTAAATTAGCATTCGAGTTCAAGAAACAACAGAAAAGAATAATCATTCAACTCGAATCAAAGTCGAGTATAGTATAAATCGAAAAAGGAACGAACGTACCAATTCACGCAACAATTGAACTACACCTGATTGAAGCAGCCGTGTACAAATCGACAAAGCAGCAATGTGAAAACATCATTCGATCAATCAACTAAAGTCGGCAGCTTCAACAAATTTGAACCCTAATTTCTCAGAAAGGAACGAAGCAGCCATAATCGCAAACAAAAGAAAAGGAACGGGCCGAAGAAACAAAGAGATAAAGGGGACAGTTTTTACTATATTTTATTTTTAGGTCGGTTCCTTTATATTTGGGATTTAATTTTTAAATTAGGGTTTTGTTTTTAAATTTGTTTTTAAATTTGTATTTTCTCTCTTAATCGTTTGTAATTTTCTAGTCGTGTGATTAGGGGACGAACCACGGTGGTGTGGTTCAAAAATTCGCAACTCAGTGGCTGAGTTTTAGTAGGGTTTTGAGCGTAGAGTTAGGTTAGTCGATAGCATGAGTCGCGAGTTTACGTGTGTAAGCATCTGACTACTAAATTTCTAGTAGAAACCTTAGGGGCAGCACGCAGGAAGGGTTTTCCCGAAGCTGGGTAAATCTGTGTTGTTCTATTTCTGTATTTATTATTCTGCTATTATCTGTGCTGCTATTATTCTGCTATATCTATGTTGAAATTATTTTATATACTTCCATATTAAATTTTTATAATTGATAGTATCATCCTATTCACCCCTCCCTCTAGGGTGAAATCGATCCTACAGAACAATTGAAAACATTTTAGCAAATAACCCATTCTTCTTCTTAAAACGATTAAAACATTTAAGCCCTTCAACTTAAATAATTTATTAACCATAATTAAGCACTTAGGGAAAATCCCCAAAAATCGATTTAAATCAAACTAACCATTCTCTTCCCCATCCAAACTTTTGGGCCTTAAAATATATTTTTACCATTTAAATTTTTAAAAAATGAATTAATCATTTTCTAAAATTAGAAAATTCACCATAAATCCATATTAACTTGGAAAATTATAAAACTTGAAACCCACTACTAAAATAATGATTCTCATATCATATGTAAATCTCAAGTCAATCGGATGTCATATGATAAGTTTTCTAATCTAAACATATCATAAAATTCTTATTAAATCTCTAGAAATCATCAACTTAAAGAATATAATCATTAAATCACTGTAACATAACATATACTTGCGAAAGAAAATGGGTTAATCTTTAAATGAAATCATTCATAAAAAATAAAAAATGTAAACTAATTATTCACCTTTTCTTTGTGTTAAAAAGGTTGAGATTTGCCTTTAGATTGATTTTCTCAAGCTTTCTAATTGAATCCTAGCTTTTCTTCTCCTTGAACTCTCTTAATGGTGGCCGATTGAGTTCTTTAACGTTTTAGTTTTGTCTTTGAAAGTTAAAATGAACGAGGAATGAAAAATTGAAGGGTTCAGGGTATAGGAACAAATGTTATTCCCATTTTACTCTTACCATTATTCCTCCTACTTATTTAAATCTCTTTTGCTAATACATTCATTAAGGTACAACTCCTTCTTAATTAACATATCTCAATCAATTAACTATCTATATTATTTCATTTAATTTATCCAATTAAATGTTCTAAATAATGTTAGTCAAAATTAGGGTCATTGCATAGTAGGTTCCCAAGAAAACACTTCCCATTTCCCAACCTTAGCTGGTTCCTTGCACTTATTCTTGTAATGTCGGATCTGGTCATAATTAAAACACTTGATGTTCTTTCTTCTAATGATTATCTTTCCATTCCCTTAATGACACCCATTCGCAAAATGCCCTTTCTTGTCACACCTATAACACAAAACACTTGCTTTTCCTTTCTTAGCATTTACGCCCTTTTGAGCTCCCTTTTTCTGAAAAAACTTCCTCTTCTGATTCTCTACACTCTGACTCTATTGGCTTGTTTTTATGTAACAAAGAAAGCATCTCTTCATTCCTTAAAGCCATACCAACTACCACATCACATGGATCCCTGAAGTGTGGCAAGGTTGTTCTCATAAGCTCTGGTCTCAATCCACGGATAAACCTTTTGTTTCTCTTAATCAAAGTATCCACTATAGCCATATCTGGATAACTCCTCCAACCTGATTGTATATTCTAGCATAGTCATGTGTTCTTCCACTAAATCAGTAAGCTTTCTAAGCAAAGTTGACTTGGCAATTTCCGATATAAACCTCTCTTTGAACCTCCTTCTAAACTCTACCCAACTCAAAATTTCCTTTACTATCTCAGCAGTCACACTATTCCACCAACGCAACACAGCTCCTTGTAGTTTCTTGGACGCCAATCTCATCTTCTGTTTTTCATTCAAACCAAGATCAACAAAAATCCTTTCACAACGAAGCAACTAATTCTTTGCTTTAACTACATCCTACGTTCCGATGAATGGCTTCCCTCCAAGCCTTGCGTAATCTCTACTAAGTACAGCGTCTGGAACTTCACGATCCACTCTTTTAGCGTTTCCTCAAATTAACTGACAGCAGCTTCTACATGCATCATGTTGACAAAAAACTAATACCTTGCTCCGATATAAACCGGTGGTGTTCTTGCACCCCCATTTGCAGCTGTTTGTCTACCCGGATTCCATCTAGTATTGGGCCTGACATTTCCATTGGTAGTAGTGCTTCCTCCACTAAGATTCACTCTTCAGTTTCCATCCTCCATATCTTACATCCTTAAATATACGTTAAAACCTTAGTAAGATATGGAAAAATGGTCTAAGAGCAAGAAAAAATAGAGATAAAGAGTATACTTATATATAACAAATGCAAATACGTTATTATAGTGTTATCCCATACCCCAATCTTATTCTCTAATTCATTTGGATTATGTTTTCAAAACTCGTTACACACAATTTCAAAAAAACTTTCGCATTTCATTTCAAAGACCTAATTTCATATTCAATACATAATCCTAGACAATTCCCAAGTTCAGATAAAATATAATTATTACGAAATACTCCAAGTGCGACATTTGAAGGTGCCTCCTTAGTTGATTAGAGTTACTAATAGGAAGTTATAAGATTTGACTTTACATACATTTCATTAAAATAACTTCAACACATCGAATAAATAATATATAAAGATAAACTCCGAAATAGCTAGCTTTGCCTCCTGCACGCCTTCGAAAGCTTTATTTGCCAAAACCTACTTCACCTATAAACCCTTACTCTCGACGTACTTCAATCAAATTTTAAGCACCCGAGAATTTAAGAACAAAAACATAAACTTCGAGTCAGACAAAAAGCCTGGTGGCAATAATAATATGCCATCTCGATTTATGGATATCTAGTGACACCATGTTGCTAGTAGAACAAGTTTTCCCCTCACTAATATCCTTTTTAAAATATATCTTTTTATATCAAACTTCTGCAACCATAATAGTTAAAATTGACAATAGAAACAACAATATGCGTTCATGCAACATGGGTAATCCTGACCAAGCTATCTAAATCAGTGAATTATCTATCCAAACATTATAGTTTTCTTAGGGTAACTACAAACCTATGGCTGATTCGAGCCTACCAGTTATATCAAATTTCCTAACATACAATTAGAAAACAACTAAACAGTTTGTTTGAAACTTACCGTTCTTGGGTCATTTTGAACTAAATGATCTTGCGGACTCACCAATAACTTAACTCATCCTTATGCATTCCTTTCTATGTGTAAACTTACTTTTGGTCTTACGCATGACAAAGCCTACACACTGGAACTGTAAAATAATATTAGCTATGGAATAACAGCTAAAGTATAAGTCCCATCTGGTTTTCTAATCTATGTGTCAACTCATCCTATCATAATTTATCTAAAGATGATAAGAACACTAATCTCTTTAATAAAATTTTGGGCTAAAAACCCTTTATATTTCCTTCAAAACATATATCTTTATAAATGGTTTTACTCTTGAAATGCTACCTTTAAAACAAGGAAAATTATAAACCTTTACTTTATTCAAAATGTTTATGCCATGATATATGCTTTTATAAAACAACATTAATGAATCTCAAAATCAATTAGAGCACTTCGCTGATCAAAACATAAGCCATATGGCCAAAACAATAAGTCTTGTATATTGATAAAGCTCGACGTCAGTATCACCTTTAGGGTCATCGCCCTTCTTCAATATGAAAATATCTTAAAGCCATTCATTTATAAAATATAAGGCCATAGGACCGCTAGCCTATATGTCGCACTTCATAGAGTGTTGACATTATATGGTATAAAACTTGGTTTGCATAGTATAGAGTCTTAAAAGGTAGGTGTCGACATTGATGAGTATTAACAACAAAGCCTTAAGAAAAATATAAGGCATCACTATTCCTGTTAAAATGCAGCCTCATTAGAGTCGAAGTGAAAATAGGCGGCATCGTTGCCTTCTTTGAAGACATGCGGTAAAGAATAATGTCAAAGTAGATAAAACGCAGCACTATATAACCGAAGTTAAAAGATGCGGCTTCATTATCACCGTTATAAGTTAGGAGCAATAGTGTCGGTGATGTTATAAATATGTGACACCATGTGCTCTTTATATAATGTGCGACACTTAAGTCAGTGGCTACTCAACGTCGACGCGGAGGTTGCCGACTTCAAACTTCTTCAACCGTAGCTAATTCATTCCATACCAACATTGGTTGATATCATGTGCATTGCTATCGATTGACTTTGAAGGTATTGCTACGACGTAGATGAAGGCAATGACAACGCTTTCAGCATGGCATTTTTGTAACTAAATTAAAAACTACCAATTTACTATTAAAAGTAATTTCTTTTCCACCAACCCTTATTGTTTGTCAAAATTTAATTGGTTAATAATTACTTTATCAAATTTATTTTTAAAAAACCGCTAAGGAGCCAATTTATCATTTCCAACTTAATTTGCAACATTTTATATTAATATTTTAATATAATAATTAAGCCTTTCCAACTAAAATAATTCATAATATATCATAAATACTTGGGAAAACCCCCAAAAAATCACATTAAATTTGATTTATTAATTTTTTCAACATATAAAAATTTTGAGTCTAAAAAATTTATTTAATTATTTTTATTAATTAAAATTCGAAATAATCCATTTTCTCTACTTAGGAAATTCATAATAAACTCATACTTGCTTGGAAAATTATGAAATTTAAAACCCAGTACTAAATAATGTTTCTGACATTATATCAAAATTTCAAATCATTTGGGTGTTATATGATAGATTTTCACGCTTAAACCTATTGACTAATTTCATAAATAGATCCAAACATTCAATCAATAAGCATATAATCATTCAATCCTTTAAAACAAGGCATAATAACATCAAAAGATTCGGATTCAATCTTAAACCAAAAACAGCAATTAAAACTTGAGATGAATAACTATTATTCACCTTGAGTGGTTAAAGGATGTTGAGATTTAAGGGTTGATTGATTTTCCCTAACTTTACTCTTTATTTCTTAAGCTTTTATTCTTTCTCTTTGTTGCTAGTAATGGCCGGCCTTAGTTTAAAATTTTCGTTTTTATGAAACAAATGAGGGAGGAATAAGAAAGAGAGAGTATGTATTAAAGAAATTTACTCTTTTCCGATTTTTTCCTTCTCATATATTCTCCTTCTTATTAACGTTATAATCAACCTTGTTAGTTCATTAATTAAGATTTGGCACATATTGATTGGAAAATCTCAACCTCTTTATCCCCTTTACATTATTTTGTTTAATTTATCTAATTAAATGTCCTAAATAATACCAATTGAAATTAGGGTTGTACAAGCTCTGTCTTCGGATCCATCATCTTCAAGATGCTTCCATATCGAACACTTGAGTTGGTTTGAAGTGATTTTCGGATAATTCATACTTATCTGATTCTAGTCTCTTTAAACCAACATTTGATAGTTTTGGGTAAACTCAACTCTGGTTCTTTCGGAAATAATCAAACAATATATAAGAGTAGAAATCACCTCCTAACCGCTTGAGTGGATGGATTTCCTTATCATTTGTTCTAGGAGAACAAAACGAGATTTATATAAACAGTACAACATCATCGAAGATGACTATGCCATATAACTCAAGTGTTTGTCTTGGATATTTCCAAAGTTATATTTTGGACCAAGATTTGATAGTCGATTATTTAACTAATAAATAAAATGGACAATCAAACATAGATTTAATTCCACATGGGATCCACTAAGCCATTATAAATTAATCTTTCATTAACTAAAATCAGTTTTCAAATATTTGATTCAAAATACCTTCACATGAGATATATTCCCAAACCTCATATACTCTTTTCAATACTTAGAAAACTTTTATATATTTATCTCACCGGTATAAATATATTCCAAACCATCACATTTTCAATACTTATAAAATATTTTTATACTTATCTCAATGGTATAAGTATATTAACAAAACTCGCGGGAGCCTCTTTTTCGAAATCATAGTTAAATGGGCCAAAACAAATATTATTTAAAATATTTCTTACAAAAAACCAAACCACTATCCCTCGGTGTTACCTATGGAAAGAAGGATTATTTATCAAAATCAAATCTCATTCTTATTATAAAATTCAGTTTCTATAAGCCTCTTTCAAATTTCAAATCCTTTTATAAATCTCCAAATTAATTTGTAAAACTTATTTTATTAATCTCTTTCTAATTATAAAACTCCTTTCTATTTACACACCTCCTAAAAATCCTTTATAAAATCCTTTATAAAAATCTTATAACTCATTTTCGTACATCCTATATAATTAACACAAACCTTCATTATTATCACTTATAAATTCATTCTTTTACAAAATAAATTCCATTTATAATTCACTCTTGTAAAATATCTCCTATACAACTCTTTTGCAAAATAACGTTTATAAATCTCCTTTACAAAATATCATTTGTAAATCTCCTTTAAATAAATCATTTTAAAAAAAAATTATAAAACCATTTTTTATTTATAAACATCTTATTTAAATTAATTAATTACCTTTAAACATCATAAATGAAATAACTAAATAACTTTAAACATCATCAATAAAATAATAAATTAACTTAAAAACATCCTTAATAAAATAATTAATTATCTTAACCCATCATTAATTAAATCAACAATTAACTCAAACATAATTAAACCATAATTTTAAACATCGTTAACTATATTGATTTATTAAATTAAAATACTGCTAATGTGTAAATTAACTTAAAATATCATTAATATAAATTGATACAGTTAAAAATATCATCAACAAAATAATTAATTAAGTTAAACCTCATTAATAAAATAATAAATTATCTTTAAACAATAGTAATAATATAATTAAATGACTTAGACCACATTAATATAAAAAAATTAATTAAGTTGAACATTAATAATAAAATAACTAAACAATTTAAAACACTTTAATAATAAAATTAAATAACTTTTAAACAACATAAATAAATCATTAAATAAATTTCAAATTTGAAAGAGGCTTAGCGATCCAATGGCACTTAAACAAGCTAGATTATTTTTAATTCATTTCCAAGCTAACACTAGTATTTACATAAGTAACGTATATGTAAATCCACATTAACAATCGCTAGCTAATCCATCACTTATTCTATATTAATAAATCCATATATTAATTAACTGGCATATGAATAAATGTCCAAACTAATATAATAGCAGAATGAAGATTTATTCTGCTAAACAGATGTCATCAATAATTTACACAATTTGTTTTAGAGCAGAGCGGTGTTTTATTGGGCTAAACCAATGTCCAATTTAATCTAGTCCAATTAACTTTATAGAGCGGTGTTTTATTTGGCCAAATAGATGTCACCAATAAGGTATAATTAGTTTAACAATGTTATTATTTCAGATAACATAATTAAATTCAGTCCCTATTATTATGTCATAAATTTATACGTCGCCAAGTCTATCAAAAAGTTATGCTATAAGTTTTTACTTATCAGTTTGAGTCCAATGCAAAAATTCGCATTCCAATTGGATTTCATTTTACCAAGATATCATATTTTAAATGCGCAACACGAGTAACAAAATATTTAAACAAAAAAATCAAATCATAAATGTCTCACCCTAAAAACCAATAGCCCAGGCCCACGTCCATGCAACCAGACCCGACCGCTCTGTATTGACTCCTCTCATCTCATGCAAAGGGACACATTTATGACACCAAATCTCTTTTCCATCCACCATCCCTTTCTTTTAATCTTCCTTCATTCTCCTTGTACACGTTTAAGAATGCCCCTCCTCCTTTAGCCCATACAAACTCGCATGCCTCTCCCTTCCTCTTCACCACCCAAACCATGTGCCTACAAACTTCCTCCAATATTGTCCATGCAAGCTTCCTATAGTACATTCCAAAAACACGTACATGAATATATACACACACAGCCATACAGTAACAAGGCCGAAATTTCCACCCTCTCTATCTCCCACTCAGCTCGATTATCTCGAGTACGATTTGAACGAAAAATGTATATCTCCCCGTTCTTTACAACTTTCATGTTTACACCTTATCCTAATCCCTAGCGGAAGATAATTGAATTATTAAATGAAAGGGAAAGTGGAAATAATGGTTGCTGTTGGAATGAAATGTGTTTGTTTTTCATTCTTTCCATGCATGCCCTTTCTATTTTTTTTATATATATTTTTTGTGAATGTTGTGAATTTGAACATATATATAAACTAGTTTACTTTAAACAAAGTAAAGCAAATCTCACAGACATCCATCATGTTAAAAAGAAACACAAATCCAAGATGTAGGCACATGCACATACGTGTTGTATAAATAAGTATTCAAATTTGTCCATAAAATAACAATACGTTCAAGTTTTTATAATCATTTTTCCTTGTCTTAAACACTAAGAAACCAAAAGGTCAACATTTAGAGGTAAACAAGGCAAGAAACAAGAGAAAATGGTTGTGTACACGTGTATATTATTGTTCTTGAAAAAGATTTGCGGTACCGCGTAACACAATAACGCGTTCGCGTATGAGTCGCGAATGATAGAAATAAAAATACAGTCATTTACAACAATGCAACACGATCACAAAACAATAATAAAATATATTGGTTATTTTATTTTGTGCAATTTCAAAAATACCGATATTTGCCGCAAAATGCATGAAACGAAAATTTAATTATTTTCATATTTAAAATTATGAAAAAATCCTGTAAATTAAATTAAAAATACATCACCAAAAGTCAAGCAATTATAATTAAGTTCAAATTCGAATATTTAAATAAATTAAATATCCAATTCGAAGACTCAAAATCACAGGTCGTTACAGATATGGTATTTAAAAAGTTCTCCATTGAGGAGTTTAATTTGATTTGATAATAGGGAAGTTGGCATAGAGAATCATAAGACCTTTTTCGATGCCCATATGAATTGAGAATCTTGCATAAATAGCAAAGTTAGCTTAGAAGATAGGAGACGTGCACAACGGATTCCATATTTTTCTCTTAAGAAGTTTGTGCATTACTCAGATGTGATTTTCACACCAGTTCAGATAAAAGATTAGAAGTTGAAACTGAAGCCTCATGACCTTGTAGGCCTTATGTAGTCGAGTAGAGTGCAAAGAAGTATACAAGGATGACCATAAAGCTTGTAAGGATTCAATGAATTGAGAATGAAGATGATGTAGTTCAGAGACTGAGGAGAGAATGACGACTATTTATTTGAAGCTTTTTTACTTGGTACGATTACATTAGTTACAACTCTTGTTATTCTACTTAATTGAATTGCTAGTAATATGCATAGTAGATGTTTGTGTCGGCTGATTACTATGCTTAGATGTAATGAATGTGTTTGCTTATTTGTTTGGTTATGTTTGTTTTACGTTGGAGTTTATATAGTGGAAAAATTTGATGACTCAATATTTTATATAGTGGTAGGTAGATAAAATATTATATACATAAAGTAGTGAATTTAAAATGGGCTAAAACTTCGGGACATATTGTAATTTTATATTTTTGACTCGTAGAATAAATTGTTAACATTTTCGCCAAAAATACTTATAATGATCATAACTTCTGATAGGAGCAGAATTTCAACCTGAAACCCATTCCAAATAAAAGATATGGTCATTACCATTTTGTAAGTGACAATAATTGTTTTTTGGCTAGCCATTTAAGAGACACCAAAATTTTAGGTTAGATAGTTTTTAGGTGGATTTTAGTAATTATGCCGAAGTCTATCTTAAGGTCTAGGTAATGATTTTGGGAATTGTGCCAATCCCAAGGGTTGGTGCAGTCCCAAATCACTTTCTAAATTCCTAATAGCAGATCTAAATCTCTACTAATTGTCTTTCTTCCCGAATCCATCTTGAACCAAATTATTTTTGGTTAAAATGTTAGATTAATGAGTATTTAAGCTAGAGAACCACTAGAATATCAAAATAAAAATTTTGGGAGGAGATTTGATGATTGATGTTGTGTAGATTTTGATTCACTTGATTTAGGATGTGTTTCATCAGTTTACATCAACTAGTTCGTGATTTATGATCCCATATTATATATGCAAATATATGATTAAAAGTGTTTGGATCCAATTTTGATGATAAAATATTATATTTTGATCCAATTTGATTTCTAAACGATAAAAAAATGTAAGTTGATGTTCTAAGTGCTTTAACTCATTTTTTCATATGGTATGGATATGTTGAAGTATGATTGGGCTTGCCAGTAATGATTTACACTTAATTGGCTTGATATGGTGCTTTTGGTTTGGTATTGTTGTTTTCATGCTATATTTTAATTGATGAAATTCTCATGCATAGTGAAGCGGGTTGAGTCATTTCATGGGTGAGGATCTTCAAATGTAGATGTAGAATATTTGACATAGTATCTGATTTACTTTACATTAAGGAGTGAAGGTCCATGGTCATAGAACGAGTTTTGATGGATCGAGTCCTATGCGTTTGAGTTTGATTGTTACAACGAGGGATGAACATGTATCAAAGAGGCTAAAAAGAGTTGGATCAATGCAAAATGGACAAGGAAGAAAAACTTAGCCAAATTTGATTAAGGAAATGGATTGGCATTGATCCATATCATCTTGGGACTTACTAAAATATTTTTTAGAGCTTGGTAGATCGATCGTATGGCAAGTTAAATTATTTTGGTTGAGTGAAAGGATCGGCACCGAACAATGTGTATCAACATCAATCCGAATCCGGGCAACTTTTTACTTTGGGTTAAAGACTTTTGTGATTTTGGCTAAGTAGTTGGATTACTAATCGATGATGAATCAGTACCGAGCCTTACTATAGTGTTAAACTAGTATGGAATTTTAGGAGGAGCTAGCTGAAGCATTTGGGGATCATTCGAGTTGGAAAGTTATATATAATGGTGACTTGTGAGGTGGAACAAGGGGAAATTACTATCAGTATATATCCCAAGGGATCGTTGATGAAACCAAAGTTTTGGCATATGCTCTTAAAGGAGTAGGTGGGGAAGCTCACTATGGACCGTATTATATGATCTATATCCCTGGACCTTACAACGCTTTTTTTAGTTCCAAGCCATCTAGGTGGTGAAGGATTCAAGCATTGATTGGGCCATAACATTAAGTAGTCATTAGCGGTACTACGTGGTCCTTTGAATTATCATATATCCAACGACATTGAGTATGGAAGTGCAAGATTGTGTAATAGTGGCTATTTTGCAAGGGATGTCATATGATGTCGGTATTATGGAGTCCATACCACAACACGCTAGTTTGTACTTAGAAGAGAAGTATACCATATATTGATGATAGTATTTAGCATATATCGTGTTTATGTGCTGACATATTAGTCACAGGAGCAATTCATGTCTGAATTTGCTTACCTTATTTACAATATATCAAATTTATATTTAATTTTGAGGCTTGTAGATTACTCGTACAAAACTGTTGTTTGAACTTAGGTTATTTGTATTGCTTATTATATTCTCGGGTACTCTCAAATGTGTAGACTAAAAGACAGGTATGTCGATTGTGCATGGAGTTGTAAGGATGAAGTAAGAGGCTTGCACTTTCTAATGTTATTTATATGTTGCTACTTTCGCTTATTTTCACTGTGCAGTGCTATTTAGTTAGTATCAATTATCTTATATATAAATATAGTTTTTATTTATATTTTATATGATGTGCTAGAGATACATAAAGATTTATGTTATGCTTTGTTTAATCTAAAGAACCTGTGATGCGCTTTGGTTATGTTTTGATTCATTTGATTATGCTATGGTTCGGCTTGTTTTATATCTATGTTGATATCAAATATTGTTTATGCATTGTGAGATAGATTCCAAGTTGTGGATTGACTGATCGGTTTTACCCATGATGGTTTCCATCCATCGATCGGGTAACTTTACAGTGCATCATAACAATTTTATATTGGATTTTAGGTACCGAAGGTGGAGGGAGATGATCACATGTATGATCCACCAATTTGACAATTTTTCCCACAAATTCCTAATGATAATGGAGATATCAAGACAAGGGAAAAAGAAGAGAAATTAGGCTAAGTCCATGAATTGGTGTCGATTCCCACCATAAAGTCACTTTTTCAATGAATAACTTAAAGAACAAGCTTAGAAACATCAAATGAAGATAGTATTGAGGAACAAAGCAACAAGACTCAAGGAATATAGAAGAAAATACAAGAAGTGGACCAAGTCCATGGACTTGTGCCAATCCACATATGGATCCCATGTACCATTCATAAATGTTTTTAGAATTGGTTGATTTCTTTCTTAATATCTTAGATTTAGCTATTTGACAATTTGAACTATGATTTGACGACTCTAAGTCCCAACAGCCTACTCCAGGTATATATAAGAGGCAAGTGGGGGTACTTTATTATTTTGCGTATTCGTTCCTAGTGAAAACTCTATCTTTACCGTTCCTAGGATTGAATCTATATTTGTACTTATAATATTTGTACACACATAGTGACTCATAAAGTATTATCAAAAATGATGTAGGCATAGCCGAACCACTATAAAAAATTATGATCTCTTGGTTTCCTTACTTTACTTCTTCTATTTTACATATTTAATATTGATTTGATGTTTGTAGTTACAATTCTTTAACATAGGATTGAAATCTCTAAGAAAAACTATCATTGGGAGTTTTTGATTAATATTTTGGAATACAACACTTACCATAGATAAAGATCCAAGAAGATAGTGGAAGACTTGACAAAAATTCTACTAAATTGATAGATCAATATTAATCCATCTACGGATCCGTATCTCTACAAAATAGTTACCCCTTCCTTATTTTTGTTAAATTATGTTTCTCAATTCTAGTGTTGATCCTTTATTAATATGTCTTAGCTTGACGTCTTATATATCCATAGAGAATAAAGACAAAATGGAGGAAGCAGTTGATACGTAATGATCCATCCATGGAGCAGAGTTGAACCGTAGAATTAACAATTTTCACCATTTTCTTCCAATTGGTCTTCGTACTTCAATTGACTTTGAGTTTTTCTATAGTTATTGATGTTTAGTACAATGTTAAATGGATGAACACTCATGTAAAGTGTGACGCCCCAACCTAAGACCCACATTAACAAAGGGTATTACTGGGTAATACTGTCTGCTAATGCAGAGAATAGGGCTGGATAGGAGCGACCATCTATAGCCTTGTCTTAAATATCTATTGAATACGTCGACAATGCCATATTTTTTTTTTCTATCTCAAGTGGATCGACATATCCAATAAATACTTAATACAAAGCCATAGCTGGCTATAGGATCTATCAGAATAAAATACAACAACTTGAATGCAAAACACATCACAAAACAGTAGATCATCACATATATATACATATACAGATACATCACAGAGTATACAAAATGATACATGTTAAGTAGTATAGCAACCACAATATACAAGAAAGTCAAAAGAATATACATATTAGAGTAGCAACAAAAGGACTACACAAAAAGCTATAACAAAAGGAACAAGCAGAATAGTCCATGCGGAAGCAGAATATGCTAAGTCCAAATGTACATAACCTAAAACACCTTGGTTTGACCCGAGCATAAAATACACGGGTCAGTCTAGCTAAACAAATCGGTTTACAAGGATAAGCGATAATATGAGCATAAGGATAATGTGATAATATTCACGAATGGGAAGAAACAATCTAAAGTGTATGATTACATCAAGTGATAATATGGTATCACTACACAAACGTATAATCTCAAAGGAGATAAAATACCCATAAAGCGCTAAAAGTAGCAAGCCTCATATCATCGGCATTCATAAAACATCAAATATGGTTTAGGGGAAAACCTAAACCCGCCATCTTGGCAAACCCAAAACATGCATAAAGAGATCCCATCTCAAACACGCTATAAGGCAAATATATCTCCAAAGAGGAAAATAAAATCTCAAGAAAACGCCAAAAGACAAATCTCATATAATGCCAGTGTAGGCAACTCAAATCTCAAAAATAGAACACCCAAGAGTTCAAATTCTTGAAAGGTAATCGCCACAAATATATATCGAATGGTTCAAAGGACCAATTCCGAAAAATAGCGATACACCAGGGAAATAAAAAACATCAATGAAATCATCTCAAAGATATAGCACGTGCATATGGCCAAAGCTTACCAAGTACTGCTCTCTTAAAATAAGGCACCACGCCTCTTAGACAAACGTCCCGAAGAACAAATAAATATGTCTCTTGGAAAAACATCCCAAAGGATAAATACGTTGCAATGACAAACGTCTCTTAGACAAACATCCCGAAGGACAAATGACCCGAAGGTCCAGTACTAGCTTATACGTCTCTTAGACAATGTGTCACAAACTTTCGGATAGGAACTCGAACAGTGTTAACGTGTGTCCCATACCACACGCTCGCACTAAACAGTTTACTAACCGCCAGTAAATTTCACACCCAAATCAGTAAAAAGTTTACCTCATCTCATCGGTAAACTCGACCCGAAGGTGAAAACGATCAAACAGACAAGTCGGGAATTAACCGATAAGACACTACGCCATAAATGGCCTTCTGCAACACAAAAAAAATGTTGGCTCATGCCCGAAAAATGTTGCCATAGGTCTATGGCAACACTTTTAGGGTGATGCAATTTTTGCCGTTCCCTTAGACCTCAAAGGCAACATTTTGACTATCTAAGGCAACATAAGTAATATTGTTGCAATAGAACCCTATTTGGGTCTATGGCAACACCCATAGGTATCTGTAGCAACATTCCAAAATGTTGCTATAGATATTAACTTTCTGAATTTGTGGGGCCCACAATGTAGAGCATATTTTATTTTTTAATAAAAATAAATTTTTATTTAATAAAATGCTTTTGCATAGAATTTGATATTTAAACAGTAATTTATTTAAATAAATATTTTATTTCAACATTTGAATAGTACAAATTCCTGACTCCACTATTTTACAATTCAATGATATATAACACTGATATTCACATATACAGATATTCCTCACTACATCACTCAGTTCACTCATTACATATGCAGTTTCAATTTATACAGACACCGACACTGACAAATATATGACGAGCCGAGTGCCGAGCCGAAGGCGAGCCGAGAAGCGGGTCCAGGCGCAGCGCCGGCGGGGGTCCGGGGCACCGCAGTCCCGGCGGGGATCGACCTTTCATCCGATTTCGGAAGATCGAGCCTTCTTTGAAACGACGTAAAATGATGCACAAATGAACACCTCCTCGATGATTGACTTTTGCAACTCTTTCATGGCTTCTTCTGAATCATCCGACCTTACTTTTAGCTCTGCCTTGGTAAAAGACCTGAAACCATGATAAATAAAAATTGACATTTCATCGAACAGGTTGCATGTTAATAATTAATACATTACCACAGTTCACTCATCTAAACTTCCTACTAGACATCAACTCCTTCTCCTTGAATACTACCAAACTTCAACCTCTACACTGCCACCATCCACTCCCCAAACTACTGCAACTTACATCCCCTACAGCCCTTAACAACAGTTGGTACATTTTGAATCAGGATATGAAATTGCAACCTGCAATCTAGTTGGCTGCTTTCTAGTATAAGCACGTGCAATCTATACTGAGATTGGAACTGAATGTAATCAAAGAGCTAATCATAGCAGCAATATGTTCACATAATTAGTCATAAGCCAAGAGGAGGACAAAGTGGCAACTCGTGCTGAACTAGCATATCACCACATTTACCAATCAACAAAAACATGTAAGCCTATTCGTCGGTAAATGTAAATCCAATGTTAAAGTTCACAACTTTTCCATAAATATAACAAAACATCACCTGGCCAACACAGAGAGTAGAGACGGGACATCGAATATACTGCATAGTATCATAAATTGCCAACCCAGCCATCACGAAACCACCAGGTGAATTGATATAAAGAGAAAGCGGCTTAGACGGATTCTCAGATTCGAGGAACAGCAGCTGAGCCACCACTATCGCCGACGTATCATCCTCGATGGGTCCGTTAAGGCAGATGACGTGCTCTTTGAGAAGCCGGGAAAAGATATCGTAGGCACGCTCGCCACGGGATATGTGCTCGATGACCATCGGAATCAGGCCGTAGAAACGGCGGTGGGGTAGTGGAGTTTTGTTGGGGGCTGCGGTTGGTAGGATTTGGGAATTAGGGATTTTTGGAAGAAAAAAAAGAAACGAAAATATGATTTGGAAATTAGGGATTTCGGAAATTGGGGGTGAGAACGAAAATGATATGAAAAGTAAAGTGGGAAAACAAAAATTTGTGGCAAATTGTAGCGGTGATCCAGTTTAACAATCAGATTAAATGTAGACCGTTGGATCGTATTCACGCGGATTGCTAATTTTATTAATTTTTTAATCTGAATACATCTATAGCAACACTATATAAAAATGTTGCATCGTGTTACACTTGTTTAGCTAGAGCAACACATTTTTATGGCTAAGGTAACACCATAAATACAACGTTGCAGTAGGACCAAAATTTTATATCTATCGCAACATTTTAGCTAGCAACACCTTGCAAAAATGTTGCAGAAGGTCATTTATGGCGTAATGAGATAAACGCATGTGTCCCATACCACGTGTTTTACCAAACCATTTAATTCTCCTTTTCATTCGCTCGAATAGTGCAAAAACGTGTATTATATATATATAATAATTTTTTGAGAAAACAAGCTTTTAAAACCAATTTTCGAAATCAGTTTTGAAAATCGTATTTGAAAATTCCCTTATTATAGAGAATAAGTAGATTTTATATTTGAAATACTTTAAAAATATCATAAAATAATTATTTGAAATGCCCATTTATTTTAAAAATTATTTCAAAATCGTTTGGAAATATTCGTGCTCGAAATCAAAGAAATCACTCAAAACCGTCATTCAAATTAAATTCAAATTTTAATTTCAAATTCATCAAAACTAGGCTAGCCTATTGATAGGCATCATAGCCCTCAAAAAAATTCAGAGATATCACAAAAACATGAAGTAAAAGTCAAAAGTTGGATGGAAAAAAGAACATAAAAATGCAGAGGCAAAATAATACTTAGGTCTAAAATCTTCTTTGGGTTCAACTTTCAGACATGAAACAGGTGGCCAAACGACCTCTGATTGAACTAAGAATTAGTATGCGCATAGTAGAAAACTTCATCTTTCAAACAAAAAAAGAATAAATTCTGATTGAAAATGAAAAAGTTACGCTGTCTCAAACATGGACTCACGCTATGTTTGCAACAGTTCAAAAAAACATATGCCCAGGCCTGAAAACCATCTTGGGTTCAACTTACAGGCCAAAAACAGAGGAACAAACGACCTCATATTGAGTTGAAAATTGGTATGCACATACTAGAAAACTTCGTCTTTCAAACAAAAAAAGAAATAATTAATTCCGACTGAAAATGAAAAAGTTACATTGTCTCAAACATGTACTCAGGCAATGTTTGCAGCAGTTTAAAAAACCAAAAATGTACAAACCTGAAACCCATCTCGGGTTCAACTTTCAGGCATCAAACAGAGGGCCAACAACCTCAGATTAAGCTAAAAATTGGTATACATATAGTAGAAAACTTCATCTTTCAAACAAAAAATGAATCAATGAATTCCGACTGGGAAAAGGTTACACTGTCTCAAACATGAACTTAGAAATTTTTTGCAAAAGTTCAAAAAACCAAAAATTTACAAGCCCGAAACCCTTCTCGGGTTTAACTTTCAGGCATCAAACAGAAGGCCAAACGACCTCAGATTAAGCTGAAAATTGGTATAAAAATATTAGTTAAATAAAATAAATTATACAAACACATTCCTATGTTAAATAAAACATTTTACAACTAATAAAAAGATAATTTTAGTTATAAAAATATCTGTATTATTAAAAACCCCTATTTTTAAATAAATAACCAATTTTCACCAATATTTACATAAAACCTCATTTTTAACTTCAAAAACTACACAAAAATAATTTTCTTGTGTACTAAAATGCAACAAACCATTTTCCATCATTTTTATAACCAAAACTTATTTTTAAACCCAATTTCATCTTTTTTATTTATAATAAACACATCTTAAAACAAATACTTCTTTTAAAAATCAATAAAAGAAGCATTTGGCAATAATTACAATAATTATTGCATTTTCATTAAATAAAATCATATTTCACTCATTATTAATCCAAACAACCAAAATAAAGTTTTTAAAACTTTATTTTCACATTTTATTTCCAAATCCATTGTTTATTTAAAATAAACAATTTAAATCTCGAATTCATTTGTTTTTTTCACAATATTAAATTATAACCACCGTTATAATTTAATATTTACAAGTAATCTCCAAAATCAGGTTGTTACAGGCTCCCCCCTTATAAAAATTGCGTCCTCGCAATTTCTAGAGAAGAGCTGTATTCAACACAATTATTTCATCAAGTAAAAGAAATTAGACAAGCTTGAGTTTAAAATTCTAACCATCGACATGAGAAGATAAGAATCTAGGATAAGATCGCTCGATAAATTCTCTGGTTTCCCAAGTGCAGTCGTTGGGATTAGCGGACCATTGAATTTTCACGAGCGGCACGTCCTTATTTCAAAGGCATCTCATCTCCGAAGCAAGAACATGAATAGGCTGCTGCACGATGGATAGATCAGGTGAGATCTCAAGTTCTTGCAGATTAGGAGAATCGATAATAGAATTCGACTCTCGAAGACACTTCCGAAGCTGAGAGACGTGAAACACGTCATGAATGCCAGATAGATGAGCCAGAAGTGAAACTCTATAAGCTACAGGGCCAATACGTTCAGTACTAGGAAACAGTCCTATAAAGCGAGGAGCCAATTTCCCAGTCTTACTAAAACGCATTACCCCCTTCTACGGAGAAACACGAATGAAAACGAAATCACCAACCGAGAACTCGAGAGGCTTCCTATGGTTGTCCACATAGGATTTCTGACGGCTCTGTGCATCTTTCATTTTCTGACGAATAAGATCAATCTCCTCAGAAGAATCACAAACATAATCTGGGCTAAGAATAAGCTTCTCTCCAGATTCCAACCAACAAGAAGGTGATCGACATGGCCTTCCGTATAAGGCTTTTAAAGGAGCCATACTGATACTGGACTAAAAACTATTATTTTAGGAGAACTCCACAAGAGGTAGGTAGTCCTCCCAACTACCACTAAAATCTAGAATGCAAGCACGAAGAAGATCCTCAGGAATACGGTTCACCTGTTCAGTCTGTCCATCAGACTGCGGATGATATGCTGTGCTGAAATTAAGCTTTGTTCCCTAAGCTTGCTGAAGACTCTGCCAGAAATGACTCATGAATAGCGGGTCATGGTCACAAACAATTGAACTAGGAACACCGTGAAGTCTCACGATTTCCTTGATATATAACTTGGCCAAATGAGAAGCACTCCTATTAGACTTAATAGGAATAAAATGAGCTGATTTGGTGAGGCGATCAACAATAACCCAAATGCTAGAATGGCCCCATCTTGAACGAGGTATGCCGTTAATGAAATCCATCGAAATCTGATCCCGTTTCCACAATGGAATCTCTAGAGGCTGAAGGAGACCAGAAGGGTGCTGATGTTCGGTCTTGATAAGTTGACAAGTCATGAAATTACTCACATAACCTGCTACATCGCGCTTCATGCCTTCCCAATTATAAAGGCGATGCATATCGACATACATCTTACTACTGCCAGGATGAATGTTATACTTAGAATGATGAAAGTCATCGAGAATGTCACGCCTAAGTGTAGAATCAAAAGGCACAACAAGATGGTTCTTCTTGTGAAGACACCCATGAGAATCAATATTGAAATCCTGCAACTCCTTATCACGGGACTCAGACTCACAAATCTGAATAAGGTGCACAAGATCGGGATCATGCCGCTGAGCATCGGCAATACGATCTAATAAACTGGGTCGAGCTTCCAAACTGAATAATAAAAGTGGATCGCACGATTTCCCTTACCACAAAAGGATAAGGTCTAAAAGTGGATCACACGTTTACAAGGATAAGTGATAATATGAACATAAGGATAATGTGATAATATTCCCGATTGGGAAGGAACAATCTAAAGTGTATGATTACATCAAGTGATAATATGGTATCACTACACAAACGTATAATCTCAAAGGAGATAAAATTACCCATAAAGCACTAAAAGTAGCGAGCCTCATATCATCGGCCATTCATAAAACATTAAATATGGTTTTGGGGAATACCTAAACCCGCCATCTTGGCAAACCCAAAACATGCATAAAGAAATCCCATCTCAAACACGCCATAAAGAAAATATATCTCCAAAGAGGAGAATAAAATCTCAAGTAAACGCCAAAAGACAAATCTTATATAATGCCAGTGTAGGCAACTCAAATCTCAAAAATAGAACACCCAAGAGTTCAAATTCTCGAAAGGTAATCGCCACAAATATATATTGAATAGTTCAAAGGACCAATTTCGGAAAATGGCGATACACCAGGGAAATAAAAAACATCAATGAAATCATCTCAAAGATATAGCACGTGCATATGGCTGAAGCCTGCCAAGTACTGCTGTCATAAAATAAGGCGCCACGTCTCTTACACAAACGTCCCAAAGGACAAATAAATATGTCTCTTAGACAAACATCCTAAAGGACAAATACGTCGCAATGACAAATGTCTCTTAGACAAACATCCTAAAGGACAAATGACCCGAAGGTCAAGTACTGGCTTATACGTCTCTTAGACAAATGTGTCACAAACTTTCGGATAGAAACCCGGACACTGTTAATGTGTGTCTCATACCACACGCTTGCACTAAATGGTTTACTAACCTCTAGTAAATTTCACACCCAAATCAGTAAAAAGTTTACCTCATCTCATCGGTAAACTCGACCCGAAGGTCAAAACGATCAAATAGACAAGTCGGGAATTAACCGATAAGATAAGCGCACGTGTCTCATACCACTTGTTTTACGAAACCGTTTAATTCTCCTTCTCATTCGCTCGAATAGTGCAAAAACGTGTATTATATATATAAAATAATTTACTTGAGAAAACAAACTTTTAAAACCAATTTTCGAAATCAATTTTGAAAACCGTATTTGAAAATTCTCTTATTATAGAGAATAGGTAGATTTTATATTTGAAAATACTTAAAAAATATCATACAATAATTATTTGAAATGCCATTTATTTTAAAAATTATTTCAAAATCGTTTGGAAAAATCTGTGCTCGAAATCAAAGAAATCACTCAAAACCGTCATTCAAATTCAATTCAAATTTGAATTTCAAATTCAACAAAACTGGGCTAGCCTATTAATAGGCATCATTGTCCTTAAAACAATTCAGAGATATCACAAAAAAGCGAAGTAAAAGTTAAAAGTCGGACGGAAAAAAGAACATAAAAATGCATAGGCAAAATAATATCCAGGTCTAAAATCTTCTATGATTTCAACTTTCAGATATGATATAGGTGGCCAAACGACCTCTGATTGAGCTAATAATTAGTGTGCACATAGCAGAAAACTTCAGCTTTCAAACAAAAAAAGAATCAATGAATTCCGATTGGAAATGAAAAAGTTACGCTGTCTCAAACATGAACTCAAGCTATGTTTGCAACAGTTCAAAAAAACGTGCCCAAGCCTGAAAACCATCTTGGGTTCAATTTACAGTCCTAAAACAGAGGAACAAACGACCTCATATTGAGCTGAATAATAGTTTGCACATACTAGAAAACTTCATCTTTCAAACAAAGAAAGAATCAATGAATTCCGAATGGAAATGAAAAAGTTACACTGTCTCAAACATGCACTCAGGCAATGTTTGCAACAGTTCAAGAAACCAAATGTACAGGTCTGAAACCCAACTCTGGTCCAAACGACTTTAGATTAAGCTGAAAATTGGTATGCATATAATAGAAAACTTTATCTTTCAAACAAAAAATGAATCATTGAATTCCGACTGGAAATGAAAAAGTAACATTGTCTCAAACTTGGACTCAAGCAATGTTTGCAACTGTCCAAAAAACCTAAAATGTACAGGCCTAAAACCATCTCGGGTTCAAATTTCAAGCATGAGACAATGGGACAAACGATCTCAGATTAAGCTAAAAATTCGCATGCATATAGCAGAATACTTTTTCTTTCAAACAAAAAAAGAATCAACGAATTTCGACATAGGAATAAGAAGATATGGCCATGCAAAGCAGCACCCAAACACAGTTTATCACAGACGAAACAACTACAGGAAAGTTTTTATAGAGAATATATTTTGCTCAGATTTTGATTTGTGAAGCTTTGCTTTAGCTAGAAATTGTGAGTTTATCACTCACCTTGCAAATGTTGAAGATTAAACTCGGATTTGCAGCTGAAAGATAAGAGTTTGGAGCTAGAATTTGCTTCAAATACTTGTAAAAGCTCAAAATAGAAACATGCAAACCCAAAATTAGAGATTACATACAAACCCAATATCATAAATTAGATTTTGATGAAATGATTCAGTTTTGGAATAGATTACCTGTAGAAATATGCTTTAATTTGAAAGAAAACAGCAAGTTTTTGATTTAATTTGGAGGATAGCATCAGGGTCTCCCTTCGGCTCTGATTCTTCCTCCATGGGTTCTATTTCCTCTTTCATAGGTTCTGATTCTTCTTCCATTGGCTCAATTTCCTCTATCAATTCCAAAACTTAGCTAGCAGGATCTACTATCCAATTCCCTCTGAGGCCTGCCTAGGTTCATCGTTGCTAGAAATCATAATTACTTCTGGAGCCAGGGATTGTACAAGCATTCCATCCATAGTGTATCCACCTTCAACCCTTTGTGTGTATGGGGCATATTCTTCCTCAATTGGTAACCCACCATTGCTAGGCGGATATTCTGGTTATTCCTCTTCGTTACTAGAGAGTACAATGAGGCTATCCTTCTCGTCCCAATTTGCTCTAGAGGACTCCCCTTTGGCGTAATTTCCCCATACAGTTGCTACAAGGTAAACATTTATTCTTTTAGACATAATTAGTAGATAATTACTAACATATTTTTAGGTAGAGTGGTTTGGTCGATACTCAGAAAATGTTTTGAGAGTCATTTCTAAAAAAACTTTTAAAATTCTTTGTATAAACTATTCATTATTTCAAAAATTCTTTGAAAATTTTACCAAAATATTCTTTTCCTTTAAAATACATGTAGTATATGATATTCACAAATATGCACTCATATATATATATATACATATATACATATACTCAAACTCATTCTAGGGTGTTACTAACCCTATCTCTACTGAGTTACCCATCCTAGGGTATCACTAACCCTATCTCTAATGAGTCTTTTAGCCCTATCAGACATTGGTATTCGCTTAACCTAAGCTCTGATACCATGATGGGAGGACCCGTTTCATCGACTTTCAGAAATCGACACTAATACATCCTCGGTATTCACGTGCCGTAAAATCCAAGTGCCGTAGAAGCGGATTCTCAAGGGTAAGAAAGAAAATAAAGACAGAACAGAATCTCACATATATTATTTCAACAAAAACTTTACACTGGAAATAAAAATACACTTATCAGAGGTAAACATGTACATTTATAAATTCCTATCCTTACAAATGCAGAAAACTATAGTACAAGAGTGTGGTGGAAACAGACAAAAATCTTCAGAAAAATCTTCTAACTCCATGCTTCGAGCTTCTTCCATATTTCTTCTAAACTAAACCTAACTACTAGGCTACTCGGGAAAATTAGGGCGGAATTATTCTTCAAGCTCCAAAAATTCCACTATAAGATTTCTCTTCTAAAATCATACTCGTTTAACAAACTTATATCTTTCATATATGCACTCAAATAACTACAAATAACTCCCAAACATCAAATAAATTAAATATTAATTAATATTTTTTAAATATTAATTAACTACATAATATTTTGTAAATTATTAAATCATGTGGTTTTCAAAAGAATTTAGAAATGAAGTTGTGTGACTTAGAATTCTGAATTCAGTTAGCATTCGATAATGAACAATTCAAATCACTAATGTGATAGCTTGACCGAATTCATCGCTTACAGACCATTTTAGTAAAATCAATTTCATATTTGCTTAGTAGTGCCCTTTAGAAACGGTAATTTACACACATTATCTTCATCAACACTATATCACTTTAGGATTTGTGGAATTCAGTTTTGGTCAAAATTCTAGTATCTACCTTATTCAACTTAGTTAGTCCATAACCAAAGTCTTTAGTTCAATAATAACATTATTATCAACCGTACAATAGCTAGAGATTTTTATTCTGAGTTGACTACAGTTGGTCTTGACACTAACCGCTTACAACCGAGGAGATGAATTCTCAATCGAACAATGCTTCATTTCTAATGTTTCAACTTTTCCCCAGCTATAGTCATTCGAAGGATCGACATGCCATGACTTAATTATAGTTAAAGTTGAGTATTTACATTGAAATTCCATTGTGTTCTCAAATTGAAAAAACTGTGTAACATCAGCGCCCTGAGATTTCCTGGATAACCTTCTTAATATTAACCAACAAGAAACTATTGGATGAGCCATTCCATTATCAACCAATAACTATGAGGGCACAACCCCTTGGCGCCCTCAGCAACCATAAATAATATGCTTCCCCACAATTAGAGAGCGTTACGCACTGTAGTCTTTATGGATGCACTAGTATTCCTTCTCGAAACATCTTAACCGAGAATATTTAAAATGGTATGTTATTTTATGTTGCAATTATTTTATCAAGATTGTAACTCCTTGTAATTGTTACCTCATACCATATCATTTAAGGATTGTATATTTTAATGAATTGATTACTTAATTAATATATCATAATATAACAAATATAAAATATATAATGAACACCTTTTATTTCAAATGAGATTTTATTGTCGAGTTAATAATTTACAATAAATTACAGAATCTCCCCCAAGGCATACCTTAACTCTCTCATTTTGCTCACTTCCAAGCTTCTTACTACAATGCCCGGAGCTCTTTAGCTTTTTATCAACTCAACCTCATGGATGTCCCTAAAAACATTGGGTTGCTCTCACTTAATATGACCAAAGTCTCAGTTAACTATCAATTAAAGATGTTCCATACCGAATTAGTGACTGCACCATTTCTGCCTGGATTTTAGACCCAACACTTTCACTTTAATCCTATTTTTGTTTCTAGGTTACTTTAACGACCCGCTTTTTCGAATCATTCGCATCCGCACATGTTAGACATGAATTGCTCGAAATAGTAGATTGTTAATTTTATATTTAGCAAAACTCGGCATATACAGTAAATAAAATCAATCATAGAATCATAGACACAAAGTAATATAACAGTAAGCAGCGGAAAAGATAAATAGTAGTTCATTAAGCTACTATATAAACAACAGAGTTTGAAATAAAATACAATAAAATATCTCAAATACAATGTAGTCTCGAATACAAACATATGACAAGTCTGAACAAAACAACCGGATAGCTGAAAGTTGAACAGATATAGATGGATCTTCAAGCAAAGCTCCAAAGGTGAGTCTCAAATGCTGTGACACTCGGTTTGACACGAGCGTAAAGCAAAACACAAAATAGTCAGGATTAGCATTCTTATATTAATAAATTCAACTCAAGTGAAATGTCAACTGAAATACAAGTAACTTAAAGGATGTTTGGGATTTCCATCCTCTAAGGATCCGTGGAACTATCTACTATGTAGTAATATACGCTATTATAATATGTCTATAGTAAAGTAAACTATTAAAATAGCATTAAGGTGTTACCCATATCCCCCTTAACACATTTTATATAATGCCGTAGTTTATACAGATACTGTAAACTCCACTTGCAAGTGGGCTATCAGGGAGCCCTCCATAGGTACGGCACAAAACAAACTCGTAGAAGGCGCAATAGGGCATGCGACAAGGCACTCGAGGCAATGCCAGGGTAAATATACCATTTGCGTATCCGGACTGGTGGTAATGCATAGCAGCTACTACAACCCACCTCGTGACACACTCCCAAATCAAAGGGTGCACCCAATCAAATCACAAAAGCAACAGAATGGTATCGAGGAAATGTGTCTGATAGGAGGAATGACCTCACTTGGCCAGGCGTGGCTCCTGTTTTAGCCACATCAAGCTGACTCACGAGAGTCAGGGCTACGTAAATACCATATAGAATCATCACCAAACCATCTTACTTTATTCTAGAATCTCCACCACGTACAAAGTTGTTAAAGTGGTTTTCGGTATTGGTAGAGAGTGTGACAATATCCGATCCCGGTCCCTTTAACAACCAAACGCTTATTTCACACCGTGGTCATTTCATTTCAAATAGTTTATACTTCAAATCAAAATATCATATTCATTTCAAACCCATATCAAATTCGATATCATTATTCACTTTAAATAATATTCAGTTTCAGAATGTAACACTTCCAAAATTTGCAACACTTTTGAAATCATAACACTTTGAAATCATAACACCTTTGAAATCATAGCACTGAAATCATAACACTTTGAAATTGTAACACTTTTCTAATCATAACATTTTCCACCTAACAGTTTAGATGTTGAAAATAGTATATATGTTAAAATAGTTATAAATTAAAATAGTTTATATATATATATATTAAAAATAATTTATATAATAAAATAGTTTCCTCCAATTTCACAAATCGATTCAAATCAACTCAAATTCCAAAATTCAATTTAATTCAATCCCAGTTTAAACATTTCAAATTTTAAAGTTTAAAGATTCAAGTTTATATATTCAAACATTTACAATATAAATTTCCTTTATATTTCAACATTTAACTTTAAATTTATTTCAAAATTGGAAAATATTCACTTAACCATTTTACTAACAATTTGTTGAAATCCAAATTTATACATTTAAATCAATATTCAACATTCAATCTCAATATTTATTTAAAGGTGAGAATATTCATTTAATCACCTTTAATCAAATCAAGTTATAAATCGTATCTTTCAAAATCTCAAAAATCAATAAGTTCAAATAAATTCCTACTTAAATTCAATTATTGACCAATTAAATTTCAAGTCAATTTTACTTTATTTTTCCAACCTTTATTATTAATGTTATAAATCTATTTTAAAATATTAATATAAAATTTTAAATAAATATTTTTTACATGTTATAGAATAATTAAATTAAATTTTATTAAATTAAAACTTATTATTAAATTTATTTTATATTAAAACTTATTTTATATATTTTTAAAAATAGAAAAATTATAAGTAAAAATCTTAAAATTTAAAACTTCAAAACTAACTTATAATTTTAAAATTGTCAAAACGTAAAATTTAAAAATCAAGAATTCAAAACATATATAAAAAAATAACATTTATATATATATATAATATTTAAAACCAATATTTATATAAAACCATATATATATATATATATATATTTATTTTTAAACCTTGGAAATTATTTCAATATATATATATATATATATATATATATATACCAACGGTGTGTGTGTATAATTTTCTATCCTATGGTCAAGTAATACGGATATTTATCATTTCAATCCACAACTTAAATATATACAGGTATATATCTTCTCAACCCGCAATCCCAAATTCAATATCAATGAAAATCGCTTGGGTTTATCATTTCAATCCATAACGATTTTCTTCTATTCTACAAGATCGTTCGGGTATGTATCATTTCGACCCATAGGGAATTCTATACTAACAGGGAACTTGCAGAGTGATAACATATGTGATAATAATATAATAATCAGCAACATGCATATATAATCAGTGATAAAATAACAAACAGATCATGGTGTGAGATGTCACAGGTGAACACATACAAATAATAACATATATATAGCAATTTAGATAACTAACAACAACATATTTCAATTGTCGTTTTAATTGAAATTAAAATTAATAAATATAAGAACGTTAATTGTGAGTGATTGCTCACCTTTTTAGGCTAGAGATATTTGACGATGAAATGAGTTACGAATCTGAACATGAATTCCATAGCAAAGCTAAATTGGCACGAATTCGATGATCAAAGCTGACAATAAGGAATCGATGAAAATAAATCAGAATCTGCTTGTTATAGACTGAAATACAAGTAACTTAAAAGATGTTTGAGACTTCCATCCTCTAAGGATCCGTGGAACTATCTACTATGTAGTAATATACGCTATTATAATATGTCTATAGTAAAGTAAACTATTAAAATAGCGTTAAGGCGTTACCCATATCCCCCTTAATACATTTTATATAATGCCATAGTCTATACAGATACTGTAAACTCCACTCGCAAGTGGGCTATTAGGGAGCGCTCCATAGGTACGACACAAAAAAAACTCGTAGAAGGCGCGATAGGGCATGCGACAAGGCACTCGAGGCAATGCCAGGGTAGATATACCATTTGCATATCCGAACTGGTGGTAACGCATAGCAGCTACTACCACCCTCCTCGTGACACACTCCCAAATCAAAGGGTGCACCCAATCAAATCACAAAAGCAATAGAATGGTATCGAAGAAATGCGTTCGATAGGAGGAATGTCCTCACTTGGCCCGGCGTGGTTCCCGTTTTAGCCGCATCAAGCTGACTCATGGGAGTCAGGGCTACGTAAATACCATACAGAATTGTCACCAAACCATCCTACTTCATTCTGGAATCTCCACCATGTACACTGTACACAGTTGTTAAAGTGGTTTTCGGTATTGGCAGGGAGTATGAAAATATTTGATCTCGGTCTCTTTAACAACCAAACGCTTATTTCACACCGTGGTCATTTCAATTCAAATAGTTTATACTTCAAATCAAAATATCATATTCATTTCAAACCCATATCAAATTCGATATCATTATTCACTTTAAATAATATTCAGTTTCAGAATGTAACACTTCCAAAATTTGCAACACTTTCGAAATCATAACACATTGAAATCATAACACCTTTGAAATCATAGCACTTTGAAATCATAACACTTTGAAATCAATGCCTATTAAACCAATCATCTCCAAGCAATAAATCAAAAGCATCAAAACCAAGAACATAGAAATCTCCAGAAAACCGATAACCAGAATGAAAGAGTTTCACATGCTTACAAATCTTATTAAGATTTGCGGTACCACCGATAGGATTTGAAACACACAAAGGAACAAAAGCATACTCAGGAGAAAGGAGATGCTCAAACTTATCACACAAATCAACAGATATAAAACTATGCGAAGCTCCAGTATCCAATAAAACACGAACATGATGATGAAATAAAGAAAAGGTGCCCTGAAGAGTACCTTGATCATCACTAGGTGCAGGAACAGGTGCAGTAGGAGAAGAAGCAGAGGTAACAGCAAAAATACCAGATGACTTGCCCTTCTGATACAATGGATAGTCATTCTTGAAATGACCAGGCTGAAGACACACATGACAGAGATTATTCCTGGTACCTTGAGGTGGAGGAACATCAACACCAACTGAAGTGGGGCAACTATTAGCATAGTGTCCCTTCTGATCACACTTGAAGCAGGTAATGGTAGATAGATCGATAAGGTGCCTCTCAGAAGGAGAAGATGATGAAGATCCCAAAACCGGATTCTTGAGCCAATTCTTCTTCTATTGGTGGAAATTGGGCTTTCTCTTCTTAGAATTAGCAGAGGAAGACTGAGATGCAGGAGCACTAGCAACAGCAGGACCCTTGGAAGTAGGGTCTCATAACGAATAGCCATATCCATAAGCTCTGTGAAAGTGCCATGAACATGTGAATTAAGACGATCGTAGAAATCCGGGCGAGCTCCAGCTATGAACTTTTCATTTTTCTTAAGCTGAGTGTTAATAAGACCAGGACCAAACTTGGAAAGTTCATTGAACTTCCGCTCATACTCTGAAAAGGACATGGTACCCTGCTTGAGATCCATGAATTCATGATAAAGCTGAGATTTCCCGGCTTCGGGCATCCATTTTGCCACAAAAGCCTCCCTAGAAAGAAGATACAGAAAAAAACTTAAGATAGATTCAAAAGAAAGGAAATGGGGAAAAATTCAAGATAACACAAAGGATACCTGAACTGCTCCCACGAAATATCACCCTCGATAGTGTGAGCTGTGACAGACTCTCACCAATCTAAGGCTGACTCTTGCAGCTGCCAAGCTGCTAACTGACGCTTCTGGGCATCAGTAATCTCGAGACCAGTAAATATCCTCTCTAAACTCCGAAACCATTGCTGGGCTTCGATAATGCTCTCTGAACCGGTGAACTTAGTACCACCAAGCTGAGAGAATACGAACAGAGAACAGTAAACCTAACAGGTGCAACAGGTTGAGGAGCTGGGGCAGTACCACGACCCCTACCTCTAGCATTTCCACGATTCATCCTGAAAAATATCAAGAATGAATTTAGGACACAGGTAAAGAGAAGACGAAGATAAGATAAGGCAAGGCAAGATAAAATCACTTGGATGAATATCCTAATAAAAGAAATTCTAACAAGGTAGATACAAAAAGAAGGAAGTTTGGAAAATTTGCTTTTAAAACAAGAAAATTTTATATCAAAATAATTTTTGAAAAATCCTTTGAAAAATCATTTTAAAATCATTTTATACTTTGAAAATACGTTCTCTCACAAAGAAATGATTCTGTGGTTGATTTCACTAATTCTAGGGTATTTCTACCCTATCTCTAATGAGTTTTGCTCCATAGGCTAAGGTTTGCCTAAAAACCAAAGCTCTAATACCAAATGTAACGACCCACTATTTTGGACCATTCAAATCGAAAATAATCCACACATGTCGGTCTTGAATAATACAAAATAATAGATTGTAATAAAATTTGGAGCAAATAAAACCATTTACAGAATCACAGACACAGAAATATCAAAATAACTCGCAACGGAAAATAAAATAAATAGTGGTTCATGAGCCACTACAATACAAAGTCACAAAACATATACAAAATACATAGTCTGAAAACAAATACAGTTCTGAAACAAGTACAATAGAAATCCCAAATACATAAGTCTCTAATACTAAAGCTGAAGTAGAACAACAGAAACTGAAATGGATAAATAACTAGATAAGCAGAATCTCCAGCGATTCCTGGCTCCAGAAAGGTGGAATCCAAAGCTGCGAATACTCAGGCTGACCCGAGCGTAAATAAAACACAAACACAAACACTAGAGTCATGACATCCATACTTACACAATGTAAACCAACTCAAGTGAACTGTAATAAAATGCACAAGTAACTTAAAGAATGCTTGGGATCGCCCATTCTTTAAGGATCCGTTAAGCTATCTATTATGTAGTAATATTCGCTATTATAATAATGTCTAATTATAAAATAAACATACTTTTAAATAGCATTAAGGCTTTACATTTTCCACCTTAACACGTAATAGTCCCAGTAGTCTATCCAGTATTAGCGTACTCCCAAAATGGGGGCTACCCTCGATACTCCACAGGCTACGGGAGAAATCACAACTCGTAGTAAAGCTCGCTATGGTAGGTGACACGGCACAACAAGGCAATGTCAGGGTAGATATACCAATTATGCATCCGGGCTGGTGGAAATGCATAGTAGCCACTATCGCCCACCTCGGACAACACTTCCAAATCAAGGGGTGCACCCAATCAATCACAAAGTAATAGAATGGTATCGAAGAAGTGCGTTCGATCAGCGGTGCTACCTCATTGGCCCGAGAATCGCTCATGTTTTATCCACCTTATGCCAACTCACGGCAGTTGGGTCTACGTATGTACCTTTAGGATCGTCGCCACCATCCTACTTCATTCTGGAAACTCCACCGTGTACACAGTTGTTAAAGTGGTTTTCGGTATCGACAGAGAGTATGTGCATATCTGATCCTGGTCTCTTTAACAACCCATCGTTATTATAACCCATGGTTATAAATTTAAAAACATTTTATATTTCCAATCAAAATACTTCATTTAAACCATTTAAAAATTAAAGTCATTACTCCTTTAAATCAAACATTCAATTTCCAAAATTTTAGCCTTTCCTGAGTTCATTTATTAACTTAAATACATTAAAACATTAAAATTCTAGCTTTCACAGCATTTAGAAAATGCTGCGGTAAGTTATATTTGAAAACAATTCATTTCAGCAAAGATAGCATTTGTAAACTACTGTAATAGTTCAGTTGCATTTGGAAACAAGTTCAGTTCAGAAAAGACAGCATTTACAAAACTGCTGTAATAGTTCAGGGTTCAATTTAAAGATTTTAGTTTAATTCAGCAAAGACAACGTTTTAAAACTGCTGCAGTAGTTCAATTATATTCAAAAATCCAGCCAACTGTAGCACTTAACAAGTGCTACAATAGCTCTTAGTCAATTTCAGGTTCAAGTTTAGTCTTTAGTTCATTTGTATCAACCACAACACTTACAAAGTGTTGCAGTATCATTTACTTCAGTTTTCAAGTTAAATTCAGAAACGGTAGCATTTCTGAAGTGCTACAAAAAGGATTTCCATATTTTAAATAAAATTCCAGCCGCAAATAAACTTCAATTTAAATCAATTTAATTTATAAAAATCATATTTTCCACATCAAAATGCTCATTTAAATACCTTTAACTTATGATTTTTATAAAAGAAATTCTACAATAAAAACAAAATTTTCCAACAATTTCATTTATTAAATTCAAGTGTACCATTTTCTTATCCTTCCATTTTTTACAATTTTCTTTAACACTTAAATTTAAATTTCCATATCCATAATTTACAACTAAATTTCCATTTTTAATTAAATTAACTTGAATTTCCATAAAAATCAAATCACAAATTTCCAAATTTAGTTATATTTAAATCATAATTTCCTATTCATTTATTTAACATTTTAATACATAGAAAATTATTTCCACTTTATTAAGTCATTAAAAATTCAATTTTAATCAAATTATTATATTTTTACATTTTAAAATACTTAAAAATTTCTAGAAAACTTTATAAAATAACCACGGGTCTGTATAATATTTTCTAGCCTAAGTCAAGTGATACGGATAATATATCATTTCAATCCGTAATTTAAAAAGAAAAATCCGGGTTTTATCATTTCAAACTCGCAATCCCAAGTAAATAAAATTTATAAAAATCGCTCAGACTTATCATTTCAGCCCATAACGATCTTTCCCTATTCTAAAGTCCGTTCGGGTATGTACCATTTCAACCCACAGTGATTCTATTCTATAGGGAACTTGTAGTGTGATAAACAGTAAAATAAATAAAATATAATAGATGATGTGACAAGTTAATAACAGGGTTTAACATCATATAATTTACATCACAGGCAGGTATAACATGATAAAATAATTTCTACACATTCACTTGCAATCAATTCACAGTTATATAAGTATGAATGTCTGGTGTGATTACTCACCTCTTTAAAGCTGAAGTTAGCAAAACAAACTCACAAACAGAAATCCGGAAAGCACGATACAATTTTTGATTTGAGTGGAAAGAGAACCACGCTATTGATCTTGTAACAACCAATAAAACAAGAATATAAACATATATACAATACCAAATATGAATTGAAACAATTTGAAATTAAAAGCAACAATGAACAAAATGCTTTGGCCATGCTTTCATCAACCAAGTGCTCGACCTAGGGGTCTTGTAGTTCGGCCATCACATGATTTTTGGGTCGGGTATGGGTCAGGTATGGGTCCTATATGGCACGGCTACAAAGAATAGGAAGGGGTAGGAGTTACATAAGAGGAATACAAGGAGACAAGGCAAGATAGGAGGGTTTTGATCAAAAAATAGGCTCGGTCTATGCATGATTTGGGCTCGGCCATGTGTAGTACAGGTCTGGCTAGTGGGTAGGGTGATGGGTGGTGGTCATATCATGGTGGTGGTGGAGCAATAGGAGGCGGCCAAAGTCAAAAGTGAAGGGGAGATGAACTAGGAGCTCGGCTATGTGCACTTTTGTGGAGTTTAACATTGTTTTTTTTGTGGAACTTTTGTCTCATGGAGGTCACGGCCTGGTCAAGTCAGAGGAAGTGGTGATGCTAGGCGGGGATGGTGAAGAGGAGGTGGTGGTGGTGGCTATGGCCGAGGCATATATATGAAGAGCATGGCCAAAACAATGTAAAATCAATAGAAAAACAATGGAAAAAGTGAAGAGAAAAAGTAGAAAAGAGGAGAGAAGCCATTACCAATTTTAAAATCTGAAATGATGGCCGAAAATTTGTGAATGAGAAAGTGTTTTCACGTGAAAAAAAAGAATTAAAACTCACGCCTATAGTAAAGCAATGAATGGCCAAAACAATGAAGGGTCAAGAAAGTGAAAGGTCATTGTTTTTTAAAACTTTAGTCTCTTCAAATTTCCATTTCTTTTTAATTCAAAATAAACAAATAAAAATTCAATAAATAAAAATAAAAGACAAACAAAATAAAGTGAAAATGATAATAAAATTTATTCATAAGAAAAAAAAAGAAAATAGAAGTAAATAGAGAAAATAGCTTATTATATTGAAACTAGCATTAAAAATTTCAAACAAAATATATTTAACTTTGAAAAATTATAACTTCACTTTTAAAAATTATAACTATACTTCAAAAAATGTTTTAAAAATAGAAATATTGAAATAAAATTTATTTCAAAATGATTTAAAATAATTACAAAAATATTGGGTTGTTACACTCTCCCTCACTCAAATCTTTTCGTCCTCGAAAAGAATGAAACAAGTAAAACAAAGAAAAGCAAGATAGAAAGGCAAATGGTACCTGAAACAAACAATTCCGGATTCGAAGCACGAATGCTCTCCTCCGTCTCCCAGGTACAGTCTCGATCATCAGTACTCCACTGTACTTTGACCAGACTAACAGATTTCCTTCTTAGCTGCTTCGTACCTCTGTCGACAATACGAAGTGGCTTCCTCTCGATAGACAGATTAGGCTCAATATCCAAACTATCAAGAGCAGAAGGCTGAACAATAAGAGATGGATCATGCAGATAGCGACGAAGATGAGAAACGTGGAATACATTATGCACTCCAGAAAACTTCTCGAGCAAATCCAGACGATAAGCCAAAGAACCAATTCTTTCCACAATGCGGAAAGGACCAACAAACCTAGGAGAAAGCTTCCCTCTACAACCAAATCGAATAACATTTCTTAAAGGAGAGACCTTAAGGAAAACCAAATCACTAACAGCAAACTCTAAACTCTGCCTACGCCTATCAGCATACTTCTTTTGCCTATCCTGAGCAACTCTCATCTTCCTCCTAATCTCCTCAACTCTCTCAGATCCTCTAAAATCATCTCAGGACCAAGAACCAAACGATTACCGGATTCAATCCAACAAGATGGAGATCTACAAGGTCGTCCATAAAGAGCAGCAAACAGAGACGTCTTAATACTGGCCTGAATTCAAAGATGGAAATGAGATAGATAAAAGAATAGGATAAGATTAAAACAAAAGATAGAAATTTTACCCGATAACTATTATTATAGGTAAATTCGACAAGATGGAGATGATCTTCCCAAGATCCTCCATAATCAAGCACACAAGCACGAAGAAGATCCTCAAGAATCTGATTCACCCTTTCCGTTTGACCGTCGGTCTGTGGATGGTAGGCAGTGCTCAGATTCAGACGAGTACCCAAAGAATCCTGAAAGGCTTTCCAAAACTGAATAGTAAAGATAGGACCACGATCACAAACAATACTGAGAGGAACACCATGGAGACGAACAATCTCCCTCATGTAGATTTCAAACCAACTAGAAGCAGAACGGGTAAACTTGACCGGAATGAAATGAGCTGATTTGGTCAGTCTATCCACAATAACCCAAATACTCTCATTACCCCTCCTAGTTCTCGGTAATCCATCAATGAAATCCATAGAAACCTGTTCCCACTTCCAATTGGGAATCTCAAGAGGGTGCAACAAACCAGGGGTCTTCTGATGATCTGCCTTGACTTGCTGACAAGTCGCACACCTACTAACATAAATGGAGATATCTCGCCTTATACCTCTCCACCAATATAACTTCTTCATATCCTGATACATCTTGGTCAATCCTGGATGAATGAAAAGTCTGGACTGATGATTCTCCCGAAGTAACTCCTGTCTCAATCCATCAACATTCGGGACATAAATCCTATTATTAATCCTTAAAACACCTTTATCATCTATCTGAGCACCACTGCCACCAAGACTACTACATTCAACCCTACTACGAATATTCTCCTTCATCGATCTAAGCATCTCATCCTCATCCTGCTTAGCCATGATGCGATCCACAAGAGAAGAAGAAACAACAAGCTGACACAACATCGCCTTCTTCCTACTCAAAGCATCCGCCACAACATTAGCTTTCCCAGGGGTATAGTTGATGTCGAGGTCATAAGAAGCAAGGAACTCTAACCACCTAACTTGTCTCTAGTTCAAATTCTTCTGAGTGAAAATATACCTCAAAGACTGATGATCTGTGAAAAGCTCAAACTTAGTACCCAAAAGATGATGTCTCCAAAGCTTCAAAGCAAAAACAACAGCAAGCAACTCTAGATCATGGGCAGCATAATTGGCTACATGGGTCTTCAACTGACGACTAGCATAAGCAATCACCTTACCATCCTGTATCAGAACAGCTCCCAAACCTTCACGACAAGCATCAGTGTATACCGTTAATCCATCATTTCCATTTGGAACGGTAAGGACTAGTGCGGAAGTAAGCTTGTGCTTTAACTCACTGAATGCAGCCTTACACTCATCACTCCAAATAAACTTAGCATTCTTCCAAGTCAAAGCGGTGAGAGGTGCAGCAATCTGAGAAAAATTCTCAATGAATCTTCGGTAATAACCAACAAGGCCCAGAAAACTACGGATATCAGTAGGAGTCTTAGGAGTTTCCCAATCCTGCACAGAATAGGGATAAATAAGGACAACTGGAAAGATAGAATAAATTGAATGGAACAAGAAAAGAGAAGGAAAGAAAGACTTACATTGATCGCAGCGATCTTGACTGGATCAACTGAAACTCCATTACCAGAAACAATATGCCCGAGGAATCGGACTTCATCCTTCTAGAAATGGCATTTAGAAAATTTAGCCTTTAACTGATGTTTTCTAAGAGTTTCAAGAACAGATTTCAAGTGTGACTCATGCACTTCCTCAGACTTAGAGAAAATGAGAATATCATCAACAAAGAATAGAAAAAATTTATTAAGCACATCACGAAAAACATGATTCATCAAATCAACAAAGAAAGCAGGAGCATTAGTCAAACCGAAAGGCATGACTAACCATTCGAAGAATCCATTCTCAGTACGGAAAGCAGTCTTAGGAATACTTTCCTCAGCAACTTTGAGCTGGTGAAAACCTATGGCAAGATCAAGATGAGAGAAAACAGTGGCACCATAAAGTTGATCAAACATATCATTGATGCGAGGCATTGGATATCTGTTTTTCATAGTGAGCTTGTTCAGCTCCTTATAATCAACACACATCCGGAGAGAACCATCGGACTTAGTGACGAAAACCATCGCTGCTCCCCATTTAGAATAGCTAGGTCTGATCAGACCCTTGGAAGATAAGTCTTCAATTTGCTTCCTTAACTCAACCTTCTCGCGAGGTGCCATTCTTCTATGAGGAAGAACTACAGGTCGTGCTCCAGGAATAAGATCAATACGGAAATCAATTTCCCATTTAGGAGGTAAAGTAGTGACTTCACCAAATACATCGGGATAGAGTTCGACTACACGAGTTGACTGAATATCAACAAGAGAAGAATCCAGAGAATAGATAAAATTTCCAGCAAAATCCCGAGGCATGCGGCACTGAATAACCAAGGGATCACCCTTATCTCCCACAAAAGTCACAATACGGGATTTGCAAGAGATACGGGCATCATGCCTATTAAGCCAATCATCTCCAAGCAATAAATCAAAAGCATCGAAACCAAGAACATAGAAATCTCTAGAAAACCGATAACTAGAATGAAATAGTTTCACATGCTTACAAATCTTATTAAGATTTGCGGGACCACCGATAGGATTTGAAACACACAAAGGAACAGAAGCATACTCAGGAGAAAGGGGATGCTCAAACTTATCACACAAATCAACAGATATAAAACTATGCGAAGCTTCAATATCAAATAAAACACGAAAAGGATGATGAAATAAAGAAAAGGTGCCCTAAAGATTACCTTGATCATCACTAGGAACAGGAGCAGGTGCAACACGAAAAGAAGTAGAGGTAATAGCAAAAATACTAGATGACTTGCCCTTCTGATACAATGGACAGTCATTCTTGAAATGACCAGGCTGAAGACACACATGACAAAGATTGTTCCTGGTACCCTGAGGTGGAGGAACATCAGCACCAACTGAAGTGGGGGCAACTATTAGCATAGTGTCCCTTCTGATCACACTTGAAGTAGGTAATGGTAGACAGATCGATAGGGTGCCTCTCAGAAGGAGAAGATGATGAAGATCCCAAACCCGGATTCTTGAGCCAATTCTTCTTCTACTGGTGGAAATTGGGCTTTCTCTTCTTAGAATTAGTAGAGGAAGACTGAGATGCAGGAACACTAGCAACAGCAGGACCCTTGGAAGTAGGGTTCTCATAACGAATAGCCATATCCATAAGCTCTGAGAAAGTGCCATGAACATGTGAAATAAGACGATCGTAGAACTCTGGGCGAGCTCCAGCTATGAACTTCTCATTTTTCTTAAGCTGAGTGTCAATAAGACCAGGACCAAACTTGGAAAGTTCGTTGAACTTCCGCTCATACTCTGAAAAGGACATGGTACCCTACTTGAAATCCATGAATTCACGATAAAGCTGAGATTTCCCGGCTTCGGGCATCCATTTTGCCACAAAAGCCTCCATGGAAAGAAGATACAGAACAAAACTTAAGATAGATTCAAAAGAAAGGAAATGGGGAAAAATTCAAGATAACACAAAGGATACCTGAACTACTCCCACGAAATATCAGCCTCGATAGTGTGAGCTGTAACAGACTCCCACCAATCTAGGGCTGACTCTTGCAGCTGCCAAGCTGCTAACTGATGCTTATGGGCATCAGTAGTCTCGAGGTCAGTAAATATCCTCTCTAAACTACGTAACTATTGCTGGGCTTCGATAATGCTCTTTGAACCGGTGAACTTAGTACCACCGAGCTAAGAGAATTCCTTACAGAGAACATTAAACCTAACAGGTGCAACAGGTTGAGGAGCTAGGGCAGTACCACGACCCCTACCTCTAGCATTTCCACGATTCATCCTGAAAAATATTAAGAATGAATTTAGGACACAGGTAAAGAGAAGACGAAGATAAGATAAGGCAAGACAAGATAAAATCACTTGGATGAATATCCTAATAAAAGAAATTCTAACAGGTAGATACGAACAGAAGGAAGTTTGGAAAAATTGCTTTTAAAACAAGAAAATTTTATATCAAAATAAACTTTGAAAAATCCTTTGAAAAGTCATTTTAAAATCATTTTATACTTTGAAAATACGTTCTCTCACAAAGAAATGATTCTGAGGTTGATTTCACTCATTCTAGGGTATTTCTACCCTATCTCTAATGAGTTTTGCTCCATAGGCTAAGGTTTGCCTAAAAACCAAAGCTCTAATACCAAATGTAACGACCCACTATTTTGGACCATTCAAATCGACAATAATCCACACATGTCGGACTTGAATAATACAAAATAACAGATTGTAATAAAATTTGGAGCAAACTAAACCATTCACAAAATCATAGACACAGAAATATCAGAATAACTCGCAGCGGAAAATAAAATAAATAGTTGTTCATGAAGCCACTACAATACAAAGTCACAAAACAGATACAAAATACATAGTTTGAAAACAAATACAGTTCTGAAACAAGTACAATAGAAATACCAAATACATAAGTCTCTAATACAAAAGCTGAAGTAGAACAACAGAAACAGAAATGGATAAATAACTAGATAAGCTGAATCTCCAACGATTCCTAGCACCAAAAAGGTGAAATCCAAAGCTGTGAATACTCAGGCAGACCCGAGCGTAAATAAAACACAAACACTCGAGTCAGGACATACATACTTACACAATGTAAACCAACTCAAGGGAACTGTAATAAAATGCACAAGTAACTTAAAGAATGCTTGGGATCGCCCAGTCTTTAAGGATCCGTTAAACTATCTACTATGTAGTAATATTCGCTATTATAATAATGTCTAATTATAAAATAAACATACTTTTAAATAGCATTAAGGCTTTACATTTTCCACCTTAACATTTAATAGTCCCAGTAGTCTATCCAGTATTAGCGTACTCCCAATATGGGGGCTACCCTCGATACTCCACAGGCTACGGGATAAATCACAACTCGTAGTAAAGCTCGCTATGGTAGGTGACATGGCACAACAAGGTAATGCCAGGGTAGATATACCAATTACGCATCCGGGCTGGTGGAAACGCATAGCAGCCACTACCGCCCACCTCGAACAACACTCCCAAATCAAGGGGTGAACCAAATCAATCACAAAGTAATAGAATGGTATCGAAGAAGTGCGTCCGATCAGAGGTGCTACCTCATTGGCCCGAGAATCGCTCCTGTTTTAGCTACCTTATGCCAACTCACGGGAGTTGGGTCTACGTATGTACCTTTAGGATCGTCGCCACCATCCTACTTCATTCTGGAAACTCCACAGCGTACAGAGTTGTTAAAGTGGTTTTCGGTATCGACAAAGAGTATGTCCATATCCGATCCCAGTCTCTTTAACAACCCATCATTATTATAACCCGTGGTTATAAATTTAAAACAGTTTATATTTCCAATCAAAATACTTCATTTAAACCATTTAAAAATTAAAGTCATTACTCCTTTAAATCAAACATTCAATTTCCAAAAATTTACCCTTTTCTGAGTTCATTTATTCACTAAAATACATTAAACCATTAAAATTCCAGCTTTCATAGCATTTAAAAAATGCTGCGGTAAGTTATATTTGAAAACAATTCATTTCATCAAAGACAGCATTTGTAAACGGCTGTAATAGTTCAGTTGCATTTGGAAACAAGTTCAGTTCAGAAAAGACAGCATTTACAAAACTGCTGTAATAGTTCAGTGTTCAATTTAAAGATTTTAGTTCAATTCAGCAAAGACAGCGTTTTAAAACTGCTGTAGTAGTTCAATTATATTCAAAAATCTTATTTCAGGCAACTTCAGCACTTACCAAGTGTTGTCATAACCCTTAGTTAGTTTAGTCTTTAGTTCATTTGTATCAACCACAGCACTTACAAAGTGTTGCAGTATCATTTACTTCAGTTTTCAAGTTAAATTCAGAAACGATAGCATTTCTGAAGTGCTATAAAAAGGATTTCCAGATTTTAAATAAAATTCCAGCCACAAATAAACTTCAATTTAAATCAATTTAATTTATAAAAATCATATTTTTCCACATCAAAATGCTCATTTAAATACCTTTAACTTATGATTTTTATAAAAGAAAATTCTTATAAAAACCAAATTTTCCAACAATTTCATTTATTAAATTCAAGTGTACCATTTTCTTATCCTTCCATTTTTTACAATTTTCTTTAACACTTAAATTTAAATTTCCATTTCCACAATTTACAACTAAATTTCCATTTTTAATTAAATTAACTTGAATTTCCATAAAAATCAAATCATAAATTTCCAAATTTAGTTATATTTAAATCACAATTTCCTATTCATTTATTTAACATTTTAATACATAGAAAATCATTTCCACTTTATTAAATCATTTAAAATTCAATTTAAATCAAATTATTATATTTTTACATTTTAAAATACCTAAAAATTTCCAGAAAACTTTATAAAATAACCACGGGCCTGTATAATATTTTCTAGCCTAAGTCAAGTGATACGGATAATATATCATTTCAATCCGTAATTTACAAAGAAAAATCTGGGTTTTATCATTTCAAACCCGTAATCCCAAGTAAATAAAATTTACAAAAATCGCTCAGACTTATCATTTCAGCCCATAACGATCTTTCCCTATTCTAAAGTCCGTTCGGGTATGTATCATTTCAATCCATAGTGATTCTATTTTATAGGGAACTTGTAGTGTGATAAACAGAATAGAATAAACAGTAAAATAAATAAAATATAACAGTTGATGTGACAAGTTAATAACGGGGTTTAACATCATATAATTTACATCACAGGCAGGTATAACATGATAAAATAATTTATACACTTTCACTTGCTATCAATTCACAGTTATATAAGTATGAATGTCAGGTGTGATTACTCACCTCTTTAAAGCTGAAGTTAGCAAAACAAACACACAAATAGAAATCTGGAAAGCACGATACAACTTTAGATTTGAGTGGAAAGAGAACTAAGCTATTGATCTTGTAACAACCAATAAAACAAGAATATAAACATATATACAATACCAAATATGAATTGAAACAATTTGAAATTAAAAGCAACAATGAACAAAATGCTTTGGCCATGCTTTCATCAACCAAGTGCTCGACCTAGGGGTCCTGTAGTTCGGCCATGACATGATTTTTAGGTCGGGTATGGGTCCTATATGGCACGGCTACAAAGAATAGGAAGGGGTAGGAGTTACATAAAAGGAATACAAGGAGACAAGGCAAGATAAGAGGGTTTGGTTCAAACAATAGGCTCGGCCTATGCATGGTTTGGGCTCGGCCATGTGTAGTACAGGTCTGGCCAGTGGATAGGGTGATGGGTGGTGGTGGAGCAATAGGAGGCGGCCAAAGTCAAAAGTGAAGGGGAGATGAACTAGGAGCTCGGCTATGTGCACTTTTGTGGAGTTTAACATTGTTTTTTTTGTGGAACTTTTGTCTCATGGAGGTCACGGCCTGGTCAAGTCAGAGGAAGTGGTGATGCTAGGCGGTGGATGGTGAAGAGGAGGAGGTGATGGCTATGGCTGAGGCATATATATGAAGAGCATGGCCAAAACAATGTAAAATCAATAGAAAAACAATGGAAAAAGTGAAGAGAAAAAGTAGAAAAGAGGAGAGAAGCCATTACCAATTTTCAGATCTGAAATGATGGCTGAAGATTTGTGAATGAGAAAGTGTTTTCACGTGAAAAAAAGAAATTAAAACTCACGGCTATAGTAAAGCAATGAACGGCCAAAACAATGAAGGGTCTAGAAAGTGAAAGGTCATTGTTTTTTAAAACTTTAGTCTCTTCAAATTTCCATTTCTTTTTAATTCAAAATAAACAAATAAAAATTCAGTAAATAAAAATAAAAGACAAACAAAATTAAGTGAAAATGATAATAAAATTTATTCATAAGAAGAAAAAAAAAGAAAAAAAAAGAAGTAAATAGAGAAAATAGCTTATTATATTGAAACTAGCATTAAAAATTTCAAACAAAATATAATTAACTTTGAAAAATTATAACTTCACTTTTTAAAATTATAACTATACTTTAAAACTAGAAATATTGAAATAAAATTTATTTCAAAACAATTTAAAACAATTAAAAAAATATAGGGTTGTTACATTCCACCTAACAGTTTAGATGTTGAAAATAGTATATATGTTAAAATTGTTATAAATTGAAATAGTTTATATATATATTAAAAATACTTTATATTATAAAATAGTTTCCTCTAATTTCACAAATCGATTCAAATCAACTCATATTCCAAAATTCAATTTAATTCAATCCCAGTTTAAACATTTCAAATGTTAAAGTTCAAAGATTCAAGTTTATATATTCAAACATTATAGTATAAATTTCCTTTATATTTCAACATTTAACTTTAAATTTATTTCAAAATCGGAAAATATTCACTTAACCATTTTACTAACAATTTGTTGAAATCCAAATTTATACATTTAAATCAATATTCAACATTCAATCTCAATTTTTATTTAAAGTTGAGAATATTCATTTAATCACCTTTTATCAAATCAAGTTATAAATTGTATCTTTCAAAATCTCAAAAATCAACAAGTTCAAATAAATTCCTATTTAAATTCAATTATTGACCAATTAAATTTCAAGTCTATTTTACTTTATTTTTGTAACGACCCATAATTTGACCACTTTAAAATATACTATTTAAAGTGATTTTTAAATGTAAAATAAGTAAGGTTATATGATTCAAATAATACTAGATACGATTTGAAAAGAAAAGAATACACAAAAATAGTAACATTTGCCTATAACGACAAAAGTGACAAAATGCTGATTTTAGAAAAGTAAGTTTCAATGGTTAAATAAATTATTTTAATTTATTTATGAGTGTTTATATTTTTAAATAGCATTATACAAATTTATTTTTAAATTTGGTTTACATAAATAATTAGTTTAACTAAAACGTCAAAATATGACCGTAAAACATTTTGTCGAAAAATAACGTTTTGTCGATTAAAAGTTGTTGTAACGTCGTCGCACCTTTATTTTTTTATATAGGAACATATATTCAAATAGTATTAATTAATTCACTAATCAAATTTACTTTTACTAAACATACTTAGAAAATTCTAGAGTCTAATTAACAAAAAGTAAGCACAAAAGGACAAAAATGTCATTTCAAAGCAAAACGTAAAACATCAAATCAAAGAAACATAATTATTATTTCTTTACTTAATACTTAAGTGAAAATGACATAAAGTAATGATTTGAAATGTGATGTTAAGTGTTGAAAAAATAAGGTTACTTTATAAGTAAGTAAGGGTATTTTGGTCTTTTTACAAAATATTATTTTAATCCAAAACTTTTTCTATAAATACAAACCACTTTCTCACTTTTTTCACACATTTCTACCTTCTTCTTCTTCATCCTTGAAGCTCTCTTTAATGGCTTCTTCTTCTTCTTCCATTTCCTTACTAACTTTTTCAAAACCATATCAAATCAACTCCGAACACCACCAAACTTTGCCAAAGACCTTAGAATACAATTAAAACATGGTTTAGCATCTAAGAAGTGAAGATGATGGAGGAGTGGTTGGAACCATAGAGGCCGAACCTATATAAGAGAAGAATGTAAGTCATGAAGCTCCGGAGCGAGAAAAAGAGAAGGAAGTGCCGCCGATTTCATTCCAAGGTGCTTGGAGCAAATTTAAGGTACTGCTGAAGCTCTGTCGGATTTTCGGAAGTCTGGAAGAAGAGGTCGATAGCATTAAGAAAAAGAAATGGAGTAGAAGTTAATTAGTCGAAGTTTAGGTGAAGTATTATTGCATATGAATGTTGGTAGGAAGTTAAAACAAATTGGTTAAAGGTGAGTACTCTTATTTACTAATAATTCCATAAATTATTTCAAGTATAACGATTGAAAAGTTTAAATATGTTGGATGATTAAATGTTTGATAAATTGGTTGATATTATAGTTGATTATATGTTTGTGATATGGATGATAACTTGGTTTGATAAATGATAAGAGAAATGGTTAGTAAGCATAGTTAATTTAAATGAGAATTAAATCCATACAAATATATGTATGGAAGTTATTTAGCTTCTTAATGATGTTAAATGAGTTAAAATAGTTTAAAGTGTGATTTAAAACAAATTTAAAGTGTTTCGGACAAGTTCCGAAGCAATTCACAAAATTGGTCAAAATCGAGCTCGTCGCGTAGCGGCAGCTCGTAAATTTCGACCCGTAACTTCAAATTATTGTAGAAAATGATTTATGAGTTGGATATCTTCGAAATAAAAATTCTTTGATCCATAATGATAATAGTTTTCCAATGAAGAAAGAAAATCAAGATTTCATTAAATAGAATTTGAAATATGTCCAAAACAATTTTCTAAAAACATCACGGTTTTGCAGTTCGGAATCCATTGGTTTAAATGAATGATTTTAATTTGAATTTATAAACCATTTTGAAATCTATAACCATGGGTACACTTCTCTGTATGCCATTTTATTTCCTTGTGATTTATTTGGATGCACACCTTTAATTTGAGAGTGTGGCTAAAGGTGAGCGATTACTGCAGCTCTGCGCTACCCTAGTCACATTTACACTGTTGTTTGCATTATTTACTTTAATATGGACATCTCTATGATAGCGTTTATTTCTGCTTAATTGATGGTTTAACGGACCCTTAAAGGATGGGCGATCACAAGCATCCTTTAAGTTATAGTGCATTTCTTTTACAATTCACTTGAGTTGGTTTACATTGTATAAGTATGTATGTCCTGACTCGAGTGTTTGTGTTTTACTTTACGCTCGGGTCAGCCTGAGTAACACAGCTTTGGATTCATCTTTTGGAGCTAGAGATTTGTTGGAGCTTATTTATCTATCTGTCATCTGTTTCTATTCCAGTTATTTCCTATTCGGTATTGTCTCTGTATTATTGACTTATGTATCCTGCCTCCTATTGTATCTATTTTGACTATGAGATTTTGTATATGTTTTTGAGAGTATGTGTATAGTAGCTTCATGAACTACTATGGTATTTTATTTCCGCTGCGAGCTATTTTGTGTCAGTGATTCTGTATTTGATTTTATTTGCTCCAAATTTTCTAGACAATCCACTGTTTTGAAGTATTCAAGTCCGACATGTGTGAGTGTAGCAATGTAGTACGGGATATGGACGGGGAGCATATTGTAAGGCAGGAGGGATCATCCAGTTCATATATATAATGGAACGAGATAGAAAGCAACAACGAAGAAACAACAGAAGAAGAAGAGGAGTGGGTCGAAAATTCGAAAACCCGTGGGAGAAAAATGTGCAAGGCTTGGAAAAATTAGAAGAGGGCGGGGTAATTCCTAGAATACCAGTTGGCATGGGACATTTCCAATGGAACCAACCATGGCTACCCAAGTAATGGGAGAGGTACTAGAAGAAGACGACAATGAGGCCAACGATGAGCTTGGCAGTGATGAAGAAGGAGAAGGTAAAGTGATGATATACCTTAATAATTGGAGTCCATCATCATCTTCGGACTCGGAAGAATAAGAGTAACATTTGGGGAGTTGAGGATATTTCTAGTATGTATAAGTTGGATGGGATGTTTATTTTTGATTTAGTTTTTTGTATTAGTATACGGAAGGGAGGGGAATTTTTCTTTTTGGACCGAAGCTTCAAAAATTTAAATGATGTAAGCATGTGAGAATTTAAAATATGATGTTGTTCTAACTTCTCATTAGTATGGATGTTTAAAATAAAAATTTAAAGTTATTGATGAATGGTTTTGGGTTTGTAGTAAACGATGTTTTAGCAACATTTGTTTTTAAACCCTTGAATGACACTTTGGAAGAAATCTTATGGGTATATTTAGATCTTAAATAATGCAATTTTAAAGATAATAACAAGTATTGGAATCTATTATATAATGATAGAAAATGTTATAAGTTCAAATTTATAAAAGAAAAGGAGTTTATTATAAAAATGTTTTGGTTGAAATTGTTTTAACCTCTTTGATTATATTATAAAGGTAAGAAAAAAGAAAAAAAAACTTGTTAAATATACTATTAACATTTGAATAAGTATATAAATACTTTTAAGAATCAAAACTAGTATAAGTAAAGAGTGTGTAAATATATATATATATATATATATAAAGGAAGTTTATGGTAATTTATCAATTTAATGAATTATTTTGAAAATTAGTTCTCCAGAACTGTAAAGATATGTTTTGAAATATATTATAATAGAATGATATTTATTTTTGAAAAGAAATGTGTTATTAAGTAGAACTAGTTAGAGATAAAAATGTAAAATGGTTATGTATAAAGAAATAACTTTATAAAAAGTTTTAATAAAGAATGAAAGTTTTATGACATATTTTCATAATAAATTTTTTTTTGGAAAATTATTAAATTCGTATGAAGAATGTGGATTACTTCTTCGCATGATATAATCTAAGATTTGAGTACTGAACTTGGACGTGTTTGACACTTATTTAAAAGATGATTTATCACTCGATTCTTGACGATGAACATTATTGATGAGGGTTTGGGGTTGGATACTTGAGTTTTCTATCATAGTTGAGAGCTATGCAAGGAGAACTAAAGTTCTGATCAAAAAGGCTAGTCAGAGTCTGCACTAAAGGATCGGGGGATCAATATTAGTTTGGAAGTAAAGTTGTGAATTTGATTAATAGATCGAATCAGGTATTGCGTATGGGTGATCTATATACATCATACGAAAGTAGGTTTAAAAATAAATATTTTGGGCAAACCTTTGGGTTTTTGTTTTGGGTAATTTTGGGGACGAAATTCTTTTAAGTGGGAGTCTTTAATACTACTTTGATAAATTTTATTTATTTTTAAATTTATGCAAATAAAAGCTCGATTTCACAAATAATATTGTTTCATGTGATAATAAAAAATAGTAATCTTATTTTGAATAAATATTTTCAATATATTTTCCATGAAATTTATATCAACAAAATGGCATCGTATTTAAATATAGATTTATTAAATTAAAAATTCAGATTAAATGATTAAAAAATTATTTTAATTATTTTAAATGATGTTACTTCATTTTGAATAGTTATAAAGTGGTAAAAAAATCATTTATAGTAGTATAAAGAGATATGATTGATTTGAAAAAATATGAAAAAATCGATAATGCTTTATCAATATAAATGCAATTATTGCAATTAATTATTAACATTAATTAATATGATTTTATAATTCAAATATGATCAATTTAATTAATTTAAAACGGTAAGAAATTTATTTTTAAATTTTGTTTACAAATACATGTACGTTAATAAATAAGTGAAAACGTGACCAATAATCGGTTCCTCGGGTTTAAACAATTTAACAAACAAAAGTTGTTCGAAGACATTTGAAGTATTATGCACCTATATGTAAATTTATATATATGTCACATGCACATGATAACATATACATGTGTACATGAACACTTATATACATATATATTACAAAATAAATTAAATATTTCCTAAAGCTTAACCTATTAGTAACCAAAAAGCAAACAGCAACTCATTGTACCACACCATCATTACACCATCACCTCATATAACCATCACATGGCCTAAAGGGAGCCGTGCGTGTAGAGTGGTAGGAGGGGGTGGACTAGGGGTGTTTTGGTTATTTTTCTTTTAAATATTTTATTCTAAGTTTTTTTCTATAAATACCACCCCTCTTCTCATAATTTCCTAACACCATTCCACTTCTTCTTCCTCTTCTTTTCAAGCTTCCTAAGAGCCTCTCTAATGGCTTCTTATTCATAGAAAAAAATTATAGAAAAGTCAGGAAAAAATATCTCAAATAAAAGAGGAAAATATATACTCTAGTTTGTAAATCCATAGTTTTCCAACGAAGAAAGAACATCGAGATTTTGACAAGTAGATTTTGAGATATGAGTAAAACAAGTTTTTGGAAAAAACGCGGTTTTTGCAGTTTGGAATCCAAAACTTGATTTCTTTGTAAAATGTTTTAAAATTGTTTAAAAATGTGGAATAAATCTTATAAATCTTTTAAAATGTTTTAAAAGTGATTTGAGTAATAAAAATGTATTTTCAAATAAAAAAAGTCGTTTTGCTTAATATAGCTTAAAAAGAACTTTTCTACATCACCTTTCTATAACTTTTAAAATTTTGTTTTAAACTTAATGATTCTTTTCGAAATATTTCATAATGGTTTTGAAATAGATAATTAAATGTTTTAATAATGATTTGGATGTTTTTATAGTTTATTTAAGAGAGTTGAAATAAATGTTTAAAGAAAAGCTATTAAAAATATAATAGTTTAATCTTGGCTCTAAAAGCCGACGAGTAGACTGGATTTTTTTAGTTCTGAGATCCGGATATTAGGTCTTAAACTAAGGAGATTTTTAGCAGCAACCAGTGCCCTGGCTCACCTGGCCTCTTCCCTAGGTTGAAATGTCGAAAACGAGTTAAGTATAAAAAGATTTAATTTTTCAAATTTAAATTTAAATTTAATGCAACTTTGATTTTATAAAGATGATCTTCTTATACTTAGTGTTAAAACCTGGAGAGGGAACTCTTACTATTCGTGGAATTTAAAAGGTTATTTCGTTGTTATTCCGCCTATAGTATTTATTGAATATGGGGATTGATATTGAGTAGATTTAGATGATTTCTATATATTCTGCTCAGTTAATATTTTATGTTTTTGGGTTAACATCCTAGATAACATAGCTTTAACTCAATCAAACTTTGAGTTTGGAATTAACAAATTTTTGTTACGATTTAGATAAAATGGCTTTTGAAATATTTTTCTAAGTGAAAAATGAATTGATTTCGAATTATTCCATGTTTAAAAAGGTTTTAAGTAATCAAAGGATTCGATAAGAGAGGTTTAATGATTCTGCATATACTGAATTTTTTTAAAATATATATCTCTAGACGAGATTTTAATAAAAAGAACTTAATCAATTAAAGAATGATTCCCTATTCACAAAAACACTTTTTATTGATTTCTTCGGAGGAACAGGGGTCAGATTTGGGTAATTCCTATCTGAAAACCACTTCAACCAATGTATGCATTCAAAAAATGAAGACCTGATAACGAAAATGAAGGATGAAGTCCAAAGATCTACGGGGTGAAAGTAGTGCTTGTTGATAATTCTGGTTAGCTCCCAAATACATAAGTAGCCATGGTCCCTTCATTTCTGAAATTCTTTGGGTTGTAAGGACTTCTTGCTACTAATCCTACGGATAATTCTTGATGGAATGTGGTAGGAGAGTGCATTCGGTTTCATTCAGTCCCAGAACGAACTTGTATGGACGAATGTCTGACGTTGCATTTCTAGTTACATATGTGATTTCTATGAACGTATTATCTGCTTGATGGCGGAAAAGGCGACTTCTCTTATCTTAACACCCTTTTCTGAGATGTACGAGCTTGCGAGTTATGCATTTGTAGAAAACATTTGTGTGACAATGGAATGGCAGTGTGGCATTCAAAGAAAGATGATGTACAATGTGAAAGGTAATCGTTACCTCAAGCCTCACACCAGGAAATGGCCAAAACAGGGTAGATGTAGCAAGGACATGTGGTTCGCAACCATTAGGTTATGATCATCCCCTTCTAGATATATTTATTCCTGCTATGATGTTTGGGACTTAAATTATTGTGAATGTATGATGTGAGGGGCCTCGGATAGGTCAGTAACGACCGAGGTGATGACATATTCGGTACTATCTAGGAAGAGGTAGGCCGGTCTTGCATTGGTAGAGGACCATCAGTTGGGCCTCAGTACATTCCTCAGGAGATATACTGCCGGAAGGTAGTCCCTTCACCTGGTCATTTGTGTGGAAATCCATTCTCCAATAAGTGCCTGCCATTTTGTTTGTAGAACCCGCGTTTGTGGCTAGTATGCGGGAATTTAATCGATGAACAATTTCAACTAAGATTAATAAGTTTTCTTGCAAATATTTTAAAGAAATTTCATTAAAAATAATATTCCTTATTTTTGCATAATAAATATTTGGTTATCATAAGGTAAAAACCTGTTCTGTGTTTATGTGTGGCGTGGTCTGATGAGATACCTTTTTGTTTTCATAACGCATATTTTGAGTTCTCACACCAGTCCCATGACTGACCTGGAGTTTATTTCCTTTTCCTGTTCAGCCTAGTAGTCAGGTTTAGTTTAGAAGAAATTGGATGGAGCTCGAAGCGTGGATTCAGAAGATTTTTCAGAAGATCTTTGTTTATTTCCACCACACTCTTGTACTATAGCATTCCGTATTTGTACGAACAGGAATTATAACCATCCATGTTTAACTCTAATAAGTGTACTTTAATTTCCATTGTAATATTTTTGTTGAAAGAATATATGTGAGATTTTGTTCTGTCTTTATTTTCTTTCTTACCCTTGAGAATCCGTTTCTCGGGCACTTGGATTTACGGCATGTGAATACCAAGGATGTATTAGTGTCGATTTCTGAAAGTCGAAGAAACGGGTCCTCATAGTCAAGATAGGAGTGCTAGTCAATTTTTCCTTCCACTCATTGAATGCTTGATCGCACTTGGTTGTCCAAACAAAGTTAGCATTTTCTTCATTAGCTTTGTTAGATGAATAGCAATCTCCGAGAAAACTTTAATGAACCTTCTATTGAAACCTGCCAGTCCTAAAAAACTTTTGACTTCAGTCTCATTTTCAGCTTTCTTCCAATCTTGGACCGCTACTACTTTAGTTGGGTCCACTGATATGCCTTCTTCCAAAACTATGTTCCCTAGCTATCTAACTTCGGATTTCCAGAAATGGCACTTAGAAAACCTTGCCTTTAAAAAATAATGTCTTAAAGTACTAAGAACAAGATGAAGATGGTACTAGTGCTCTTCCTCCGTTTTAGAATAAACGATGATATCATCAATGAAAACTAGCATTCTTCGTACTTTAATGTCTTTGAGTTTAGCATCCACGTCTTCGTCACTTTGAGTTCTAATATCCTCTAATTGTCACTTAAGAAAATTATCGTATAAAACATACCATAAATAAATGTTATCCCGCTTTTGTGAATAGCGACTCAACTACTAAAGAAGAAGCCATGACTCAGCACTCAACAAAACAACAAGTTAATTACCCTGAATAATCCGAGCGACTTAACCATCTGCAGCCCCCAACGACCTACGACCTATGGCATTCAATGAGCTAACTTTACTATGGGTTAGAGACTTAACTTTCCGACAACTTCCAACGAGCTAAGCAACTTAACGACCTGAAGCATAAAGCGGCTCAGCATGGCATGACCCAACTCTAAACGACCTAACTCTAAACGACCTAACTTCCTAGCGACCTAACTTCCTAGCGACCTAACTTCCTAGCGACCTAACTTCCTAGCAACCTAACTTCCTAACTTCCTAACGACCTAGCGACCTAACTTCCTAACGACCTAGCGACCTAACTTCCTAACGACCTAGCGACCTAACTTCCTAACGACTTAACCTTCTATGCAACAACATACTAAGTCGCTCACAGCCTATATCTCATCCAGGATAGCTCCACTAAGTCGCAACACCTTAGGTCGCTGACGACCTACGACTTACGACCTACGACCTAACTCTAGTTTTCCCTATAAATACCCCGCCTACTCCATATTGAAAAGGGACTTTTGGGGACATTTTCGGACTTTCCAGACTTCGACACGCCGACACTCTGTTGTTTCCTCGACTCCTTCTTCACTTGCTTCAGCGAACTTTTGGGAAGAAGATCGAAATCATTCAACATGAAAATAAAGAGCCTGTCTAGATCGATGTACTAGCTACTCGTTTTAATAGTGTTGTAATCTACGTGTTTTTATCGTGTTGTAATCAGTTGTAATCAAAGAGCGATTGTAAGTTGCTTGTTCTCATTGTGTTGTAATCGAAGAGTGATTGTAAAGTTTGTAATCGAGTCAGTGATAGAGGATGTAAAGTGGACGTAGGCTTGACTTTGAGCCGAACCACTATAAAAACTGCTGTCTCTTTACTTTTTCTGCGATTTTCTGTTTACTTTTAGTTCCCATGCAAACGGGTGGTGCTTTCACTTCATTACCACTTACACCGGGGTGTTAGCGTTCACAATTTTAGCATTAACATTTTGGTGCTTTCACTGAGAACTAAAATTAGGGATTCTAAGATCTGGAAAACTATGACAAGGCAATCAAATAGACGACAAAGACAGGAAAGAAGTCAACACGAGGGGAGTCAAGAAGCTTCCTCAAGAGCGAACCAAACCTCAATCTTCATCACAAGGAATGAAATAGAGATAATGATGAGAAGACAAGAAGAAATGATCGAGAATTTGTTTCAACAGATCGCACAACTTGGAGCGCAAAATCATAAACCAGACAGAGCGGGACCATCAGGGGTAGCCCCTGAGCTAGGGGGCACACCCCAGGGGCATGTTGATCCAACCTTAGGTAGGACACCAATTGACACTAGGCCATTGAGAGCTAATAGAGGAATGGAAACCCATCCAAAAGAACAGATCCTGGAATTCCCCCATGAGCTCGGGGGGCAGGTCGAAGGCAATGAACGAGAATTACAGCTCAAAGATAATGACATGTTAGCAGAGATGGTCAGACGCTCTATGAGAGGCGGATTGGTAAACAAAGACCTAGAGGATGTGAATAAGAGTCCATTTACTACAGCAATCAGGCGAGCTAGGAACCCACCGGATTTCAAGTTACCATCATTGGATATGTATAATGGGAGGACAGACCCTACAGTCCATCTGACAAAGTATATGAGGCATATGGAAGTGCTGGGGGCATCAGAGGAGGTCATGGCCCGGCGCTTTCCATTATACTTGGCAGATATTGCAATATTATGGTTTAGACAACTTGAGAGTGAGTCTATTGGAACATGGAATGATTTGAATGAAAGGTTTATGAGGCAATTCAGGGTCCACATTTCGAGGCCCAAGAATGTGATGAGTTTGGCGGCACTGAAGCAAAGAACTAGAGAATCTTTGAGAACTTTTTGACGCGGTTTAACGCAGCTGCAGCATCAGTGGATCGACCAGATCCATCCATGGTTTTAATGGCAGCTGTATCGGGCATAGCTAATGGCACAGAGTTCAAAAATTCACTTACAAGAGATCCCCCTATGGATCTAGGGGAGGTTTACCATGAGGCTGAAGGATTCTTATGATTAGAAGACGCAAATGCTGAGAGAGAAGAAGGAGAAGGGAAAGAAGTTTATGCACTCAAAGGCGGAAAACCTCTTGAAAAGGATTTTGACACAGAAAAGAAAAGCAAAAAACGGAAGATAATGATGATAGGTCAAAGCGAGTGCGGAGGGTGCCGCGTTTCACCACTTATTCGGAATTGAATGGAAGTTTGGAACGAATTTACCAAGATACTAGAGAGCAAGTTTCTTATCGCAAACCAATGAGGAGGGATCCGACCAGTAATGAAAGAAAGTCAGACAAGTACTGCTTATTCCACGAGCTAAATGGTCATAACACAAATGATGGCAGACACTTGAAGGATGAAGTTGAATGGCAGATCCGGAATGGTCTACTATCATAGTATGTGAAAAGGAGAGCAACAACGATGGAGCGGGAACGGCCACCACCTGCATCTACTGACGACGCCTCAGGATCGAGACAACAACTGGTCATCAATTTATTGGTGTAATGACGAATAAGTTGCAAACTCCACACCAACGCGATTAAGTCTTTTACACATGTACAGGACCGCGAATGATCCTCAGGCATGCTCTGATATGACTACTAATCGCATCGGTGTAGGTGTTTGCACTTGGATGTCTCTTTTTTGTTTTTGTTTTCCATTTTTCATGCTTGGACTTGATTCTGTTTGACATTTCTTCCAAAAACTTATTTTCAATGAAAAAATGCTACCTTTGATTCCATAACGGCTAAGCCACTTACACATGTACGGGATCGCGAACGGTCCCTAGGCATGCTCTGAGTTGGTGATAAACCGTCGCAACAAACAATCCAGAAACTCACCCGAACGTGAAATCTGGTATTGATGATGCTAAGTCCCCCCCGGGCACATATAAACTCGACCACGAACGGTCACAACTCGCCTCGAACGGCACCCCTCGCCTCGAACGGCACCCCTCGCCTCGAACGGCACTCGACCACGAACGGTCACAACTCGCCTCGAACAGCACCCCTCACCTCAAATGGCTTGATCGCGAACGGTCGTCATTTGAGGTCATATAAAAATGCTTGATCGCGAACGAACGCATTCCACCTCAAATGGCTTGATCGCGAACGGTCGTCATTTGGGGTCACATAAAAATGCTTGATCGCGAACGGTCGCATTCCACCTCAAATGGCTCGATCGCGAACGGTCGTCATTTGAGGTCACATAAAAATGCTTGATCACGAACGGTCGCATTCCACCATAAATGAATCGATCGCGAACGGTCGTCATTTATAGTCATATAAAATTGCTTGATCACGAACGGTCGCATTCCACCTCAAATGGCTCGATCGCGAACGGTCGTCATTTGAGGCCATACAAAAATGCTAGATCGCGAACGGTCGCATTCCACCTCAAATGTCTAGATCGCGAACGGTCGTCATTTGAGGTCATATAAAACTGTCAAACTCTTCGCAGGTTGTACCATAAGTCATCAACAGGATATGAACATCCAGCTTATGGCATTACAAAACACACCTTCCTACCGCAAGGCATGTTTTGGAGGGCAAGTGTTATCCCGCTTTTGTGAATAGCGACTCGACTACTAAAGAAGAAGCCACGACTCAGCACTCAACAAAACAACAAGTTAATTACCCTGAATAATCCGAGTGACTTAATCATCTACAGCCCCCAGCGACCTACGACCTATGGCATTCAACGAGCTAACATTGCTATGGGTTGGCGACTTAACTTTCTGACAACTTCCAACGAGCTAAGAAACTTAACGACCTAAAGCATAAAGCGGCTCAGCATGGCACGACCCAACTCTAAACGACCTAACTCTAAACGACCTAACTTCCTAGCGACCTAACTTCCTAGCGACCTAACTTCCTAGCGACCTAACTTCCTAACGACCTAGCGACCTAACTTCCTAACAACCTAGTGACCTAACTTCCTAACGACCTAGCGACCTAACTTCCTAACGACCTAGCAACCTAACTTCCTAACGACTTAACCTTCTAGGCAACAACATACTAAGTCGCTCACAGCCTATATCTCATCCAGGATAGCTCCACTAAGTCGCAACAACTTAGGTCGCTGACGACCTATGACTTACGACCTACGACCTAACTCCAGTTTTCCCTATAAATACCCCGCCTACTCCATATTGAAAGGGGACTTTTGGGGACTTTTCCAGACTTCGACACGCCGACACTCTGCTGTTTCCTCGACTCCTTCTTCACTTGCTTCAGCGAACTTTGGGAAGAAGATCGAAATCATTCAACATGAAAATAAAGAGCCTGTCTAGATCGATGTTCTAGCTACTCGTTTTAATAGTGTTGTAATCTACGTGTTTTTATCATGTTGTAATCAGTTGTAATCAAAGAGCGATTATAAGTTGCTTGTTCTCATTGTGTTGTAATCAAAGAGTGATTGTAAAGTTTGTAATCGAGTCAGTGATAGAGGATGTAAAGTGGACGTAGGCTTGACTTTGAGCCGAACCACTATAAAAACTGTTGTCTCTTTACTTTTTCTGCGATTTTCTGTTTACTTTTAGTTCCCGTGCAAACGGGTGGTGCTTTCACTTCATTACCACTTACACCGGGGTGTTCGCGTTCATAATTTTAGCCTTAACAATAAATAAATAATTTTACGTCTTGATTCAAAATTATTTCTAACACCAAAATCCATAATTTATATACAAAATATATTAAAAACATGTGTATATCTTTTCATCAAAAAGAGTTATGTTTTAAATTTAGCATGTTTGGATTGTTTCTAAAGTTAAGATCATTTCAAAATAATAACTTATTTCATAAACCATTAATTGATAAATTGGATCTTTCTTTTGCATCAAAATAGTTTTAGAAATCAATCTTTTTGTTTAAGAAAAAAAGAACTATGGTGCTAAACAAAATTCAAAAAAATAAACAATGTAGAAAATCATGTCAGTTGGGGTTTTAGGCCTAGCGAAATCCTCAATCGCTTTTATCTCTCTCATTGATCTTCCTCTATAGTTCTTCTTCTATAACCCCTCTCTTTAATTAGATCTATTCCAATGTTTGAAAAAACTTTGTTGATAAAAAATGGCAATGTCGATTTCTCGAGGGAATAAGGGCAAAGGCTTGGCAAAGGTGGAGACAAGGAAACCCTCGGATGCATAAAAGGAAGCCGATGCTGTTGAGAGGAAGACGGTTTAAAATCAGAAGCATCAAAGATCTTATGCAGTGGTGGAAAGGAGTTCTTTTCAGTGATAAATTCTTAAAAGATTAATAGAGAACATAGCAAAATTTCCTTTTTGTCCTAATAATCGAAAGGTCTGATACAGTGATGTCGTAAAAAGGGAGGGATTCACTTATACCGTAGAGGTTAAAATACATTTCATTGAACCTATCGAAAGTAATTGTAGGAAAAATGGGTGTTAACTAAGAATGCTATGTCAAAATCTGAACTGGGATGGCAAAACTATGTGTTCATTTAAAAATTAGGCCATAGATCATATTTACGAATCTAGAAGATTATATGAAAAGAAATTGGAAACCCGAGGGATACTTCTCACTCCTTTCAAGAAAAAATGGCTTTTTTGTAGTGAGATTCATAACCTAGTGATTTTGAAAAGACTAAATTCGAATATAAGAAAAGATAAGTATTTGCTATTCTTCTTGGCAGTTTTGATTAAGCTAAATGGGATGAGTTTTAATGTGTGGAGAGTGGAGCATGCTAGTGCTTTTTTCACTTCAATTGGCATCCCTATCAAAATGAACATACAATTTCAAACATAAATTGTATTTTTTTATGGTTCTCGTCGATAGAATGTCGGATTTCTAGAGGTGAAAGAATGCGTTTTCGAAGATGGAAGTACTTGTATGAAAAAATTAGAATTTGAAAACCCAGCCCTAAGGTGTGATAATTGTATTTTTTTTGGATATAACAATGCATAATGTCCTATGATAAATTTGGGACCTCGATAGAAAAAAAGGATAGTGAACTTAAGCCCAGTGGTCAAGTTTTACATTCAAGTGAGGAGATAGATAGAAATCGGAAGATAGAAGATGTTTAGATTGAACTAGCTCCACCAAAACATGATAATGATAGGTTGAGGAAGAGGAGCTAGAAAGACTAATTAAATTGCAAGGATATAGAAGAGGCTATAGAGCAACTGAAAATGGCTAAGGAAAGTGTGCAGAAGGAGATGATGCATCATTTTTTGTGGTAGGTCGAGAGAAGAAGGTGAACATAGGGACAACAGAGATACTCGCAAAGGAGGTATGTGAGGTGAGTTGCAAAAGGAAGAAGGTTAATATGAAAATCCAGAGGGGATCGTCGAGGTCTGTAATGGAGAAAAAGTGTAAACGTTGCGGGCCTCGGGAATATGCCATAGGTTTGGGGGGAGCATACTCAAAAGGTGTGGATGCTGACCACTAAACTACAACCAAACCAAGAGCCACAATGATGCCTAACAGTAACCAAACTATCCCTACTTCACCCAATATTAGGGGAGGGTCATCATTGAACCCACGATTCAACACTTTTTTAACCTTATTACCCTCTAGTGTTTTTATTATTACTAGAAAATTCTTTAAGTCTTAATAGTGTGCAATATGTGCATGTACAGAAGATCAAGTCCATGGAGCAGTTAGATGTAAACAATCCAAAAAGCCTAATAAGCATATATGATTGCAAACAGCAGCCTATAGACGAGAGTCTACAAACCTTACCAGGGATATTAATAAACCAAATATGGTCAAAGTTGATTTGTTAAGAAGAACAACCCAACCTGTGAAAGTTTGGAGGAAAAGAAAGGGTGTGAGAAGAAAACTTGTGCTTATACGGGAATGGAGCTGAAAAGTGGTAATAAACTCTCTAAATGAATAATCTATGTTATATGTTAGAGTGATTCACAAACCCTTAAGAAAATTGGATGTAAGGAGTCATGTATATAGGTGTAAGGCAAGCTATGTGGATCTTCTTGAAAACAACTAAAAGCTGATGAAATTGATTTATAAAGTAGAAAATTGGAGAATAGTTGGAGGATTATAAGTAATATGGAATGTTATAAAAAAATATGTAGTATCCAGGTATTGATGAATTATGAAGTGAACTACCATATTTTATCTATGGGTGATCAACATATAACCGTCCAGCTTCGAAGGACTTGTATCCCGGTGCTTGCTTGTACATTCATATATGGTTATAAATTTGAACATTTAAGGGTAGGGTTGTGGAATAACTTGGAAAAAATGTTGTTATTTTCAATCACTAGATGCTTATAAGTGATTATAATTTTATAGGACATGCTACTAATAAACTAGGTGATAATATAGTTCCTAGTAATAAGATGTGTAAAATTGATCTCTGTATGATTCGTGTGGGCCTGACTGAATTATATATCAAAAGTTTTAGTTTTTCACAGTGATTTGGGCTAGAAAATTAATCTTTGCAAGATTCGTGTAGGCCTAACTGAATTTAATATCAAATGTTTCAAATTTTTATGGTGGTCTGGGCTAGAGAAAAATATTAGGGTGAAAATAGATAAAGCATTAGTAAATATCGCATGGGTCCAGGATTTCCCCTCGAGTGAGATGAAATACATTTCTTCTACTAGTAGTGATCTTTCCTCGGTTTTAACTAGTCTACAGTAACACAATCACCATAATGTTAAGTCCTTCAAATACATGAATTGTTGGAGTACTTATAATGGCTATTTTTCAATAATCAAAGATGTAGGAATCGTAATATAGATGGGAGATCCATGTATAGTCTTTTGAAGAGGCAAAACACATGTAAGGAACATTTGAAATAATGGAGTAGGGATAAAAGATATATTAAGAATGTATTATTGAATTAAGACTAATGTGTGGATAGTTGCAAAAAGCAATGGATGAAAATCATAATGATGGTATGTAACGGCCTGCCTTTTCGACCCATAAATGTCGACATTAATACGTTTATGGTATTCATGTGCAGATCATCCAAGTGTCGGAAAGGCGGATTGTTAGGGTAATATAAAAAACAAAACAAGAAAGAAGGAACACCATACTAGAATCTCACAGCAAAACGATAACATATAATGTCAAAATATAGTACAAAACCGCCACTCTAAGATAAGAAGCATTTCAGAAATACTATCATCATCCAGGACGGTTACAATAACCTGTCCTCACAAACGATGATATGTACAATATAGTAATGTAGTGGAAATAAGAATACTATGGTAAGTGAAACATCCAACTTGTCTCCTCAAGCTTCAATGAACATCAACAAAAACCTGCCTTTCTCAGACTACTTGAAAAAGCACACAAGGAATTTAGGGAAAACAATAACCACATGTCAGACATAAGTCTGGTATGAGAAACTCAAGAAATATATAGCCAGATATAACAGTACTTTTGAGACCACATAGAATGTAGGACCAGTTATCCCCTCAAAAGGACCACTCATATAATAAGTACATAAGATGATATAATAGAAAATGTCTAGAGCAAAGAATATAAATCAGAAAATCGTCATGATGCTTACATAAATCACACCATAACAACATTGGATATGTATACAAACAGAACTGCTAAGGTACGTTCGCATAAGGATTTTACATCGAGGAACTGGGGCCAGTCTCCTGACAAGGGTTAGAAACTACCTCCGAGCTCCTTTTATTTGTGGATAACATATACCATTGAGGTGAACATAGCTGGTCTACACATAAACAATCGTGATCTTAAATATCATCAACTCTTGGGCACAACATATCAAAAGCATACTTTAGATATGAAGTTGAGAAACCCTATGGGTTAGCTAAACCTCAATGGCTATGCTTCTACTCTATTTTCTATCATTTTCGATGTCGAGGTTATGTTCGACATCTCTCACACGAGTCTTCATCACTCTAGTAGAATACAGATCTCCATAAGGACCAAGCATCTCGAACATTCAATGGATCTCCACAAGGATCCTAGCATCTTGAACAGTCCACGAATATCCATAAGGACCTTGACATCTTGAACAGTCTATGGATCTCCATAATGATCCTAGCATCTCGAACTGTGCACAGATCGCCAAAGGATCCTAGCATACGTCATCCAACGAATGCTAACACCGACCTCTCCCATGGACTTAACCATAGGATAGACAGTCCAATTCTATAGCGTTCCACTTCACAATCGCTTAAAAAAAATAGAACCCGTATGCTAGTTTTGAAGTGGTTTCAGTAAATAAAACATTTACCGATCCTAATCTCTTCAAAACTGATTTGATGAATTTTCGATCAAGTTCAACAGTCGACTAATCGACTATCGAGTTCAAAATAGACGATCTCATATGGAAACCAAGTCTCGTATACTTATCACATTTCCGGACTTTTAGTGCTAAATACATGAATAAATACTTTCCATAAACAAGTAAAACACAAAGCACAGTCATTCACATAAAGCTAGACTAAGTCACACAAACGACTTCTAATCCCTTTTTTATTCAATTAATATTTTATTACTTAAAACCTCTTTTTTAGTAAAACTTCTTTTATCTAATAATACTTCGTTTATCAATTTCTACTCTTTAGTTGCACTCTTTCTATAATTAAAAAAGTATTCATATACTCATTTCAAATGGTAAAAGTATATTCACAAATTATTAACAAAATTTCTTACTTTAAACCTTTACTTTTTCTCTCTTTTTCCCGAAGATTGCATACTTAAAATTACCTTCAAAATATCCATTTTAAGGATCTAAGTACTTTCACAAATCCATTTAAAAACGTTTAATAATAATGTTACAGAAACATTATCACTCCAAACTCCAAATCATTTCACTTATGCTTATCTTTAATACATTCATTTTCTAAGTTTATATTGGCTGAGTTTGATAGTCGACTAATCGACTATCCAGTTAAAAACGATAACTTATAGAAGTCAATGTTTGTATACTTAACTCGTTTCCAACATTCCAACTTATACTGTCCCCCATTTAAGAGTGAATCCAAGTATGTTAGAGCACTGTTTGCATATTAAAGCCTTGTCTAGACACTTTATTCTTGGCTCTCAAAGCTTGATTAGTCTACCTTGTCGGCTTTTAGTGTCAAGTATAATATCACTATCTATCCACATGCGAGTAAGTAATTAACATGATTAACACATTTCCAACATTCCAACTTAACTATTCCTCAGTCTAGAGGAAAGCCGGTAGGTTAGAGCTCAATTTTTTCTATCCCTGCTCGAACATCAATCTTAACACTCACAAATAGATAAGCCTACTTCATTGGCTTTTAGTGTTAAGCATAGTTAATTACTTTATAAAATTATATATATATATATATAAATTTAAAAAAAAAAAAAATAGGTTTTAAATATATTTGTAAAACATTACTTGAAAATAACTAATTTATAATTCAATGAAAAGCATATTTTACATTATAAACCTCTTTACTTCCAAAATTCATAAATAAATAATAAAAATATATTTAAATTTCAAAAAAAATTTAAAACACTAAAAAATATGTTATAAAAAGCCCTAAATATATTAGAGAAAATTACCAAATATATATATCATTTTTAAACAATTAAAACCATAAGCCACTTGCTACAACATTTATAAATGCTGTTAAAAGTCCTTATTAAAGAACAACATAGAAATGCACGATCTTTACAACCAGTTTTAACCACTTAAAAAAAATTATATAAGACTTTTAATTTTTATAGTAAATAATAATCGTAGGGAACTTAAAAACCATGGAAAGAAACCCTTAAGGATGCCTTTACATTTATTTATAAAAATTCCCGAAAACAAGTTATATTTACAATGTTTATTTATAACCACTTTTTTTACTTTAATTTTAACCCTTTTGTTTGACTAGTTCCAAAACCTTTTAAACTCAAATTTTTTTAGTAACAATTACATGTATAATAGTTATTAAACATTCAAAGAAACCCTTAAGGACATCTTACAAATTAATTACAAAAATTACCAAAAGTAGGACATTTCAATGTGCTCATATAGCAACCTTCTTCTTGCTATAACATTTTGCAACTTTGTTTCACAAGTTCATGGATGATTTAAACTTCCATATTTCCCATAATAATTAACCTTATAGTACTTATCAAAAATGGAACAAGGCACTGGGTTGCATTGAAAATTTAATTTTGAAGATTGCCGAACACATGGCATGTTGAAAGTGCATCCATGGCAATCTTTATGCTTCTAACCTTCAGAACTTTGATTCACAATTTCTATAACTTTACAAGCCATTTATTTACTACAACATACACCAAATATTGTGTGTAAAACAAAAAAACAAGTTATACCAATTTAGGATCATAAATCTTCTATTTACACAAGTTAATGTTAAGGGATTTCGAAGTGCAGTTATAACGACTATTCCTACTTCAGACACTTCCAAGCATATTTCAATTCAACCAGCAATCCAAATAACCATTTAAACATCAATTCAAGGCCATGCCACATGTTTAATAGGATAATAGAAGTGATGTTATGCAATATAAAGTTGTAATTTGCTTTCAAAAGCAAGAGGGGTCCAAAGTCTATATCATTAATTAGTTAATGTCACTTTAACTTTATATTTCAACCACACAATATATATACAAAATATTTACAAACAGGACAGTGAGATAAATTACTTATATTTAATACAAACACATGCTCAAACACTCTAAAGCCAAGAACACTTCCTACCATCTCCAAAGGCATAAAGATCCAACCTTTAGCACCAAAATCACAAAGCAACTCATTCCCCTTTGCTTCATGCTCTTAGCCTAAACTAGATCCCCCTTACTCATCACTTTTCTTCCACTTTGGCTTTAGATCTAAGCTTCCAAAGGTGCTTTAAGGTGTTGGTGAAAGTTTGGTGCAGTTTGAAAGAGATTTGAGTTAATTAGAGGAAGTTAGTGAAGAACAAAGTGGATTAGTGCTAATCCACTTCCAACGTTTTCTAAATTTGTAAAAAGTGATTAGCCTTAACCATAAGTGTGTATTTACATGTTTGAACAAGAGGTCATTACCATCTTCTACCCTACATGAATGGTTACAAAGGAGCGTCCTCCTCACATGCCACCTTTACACCTCATTTCCTAAGGAAAAATCTCTCTTTAGCAAATTACTCTTTTACCCTTACACACAAATATCTACCTAATGACATCACCCATTGCATGATCACATTTACTTTTAGATAAATGGAAAAATACTTTTATTTCATATTATTGATTTCCTAAGTGAAATAAGTGTGTGTACAAAAAATCCGAACAACTTCTGACGGTTAAAAAGCTATTTACTGATAAAACGATTTTCGATCACATTATCGATGTTTCTTCAAAGTATCTATTTTTAAACATTTTTCCAAATAAGTTTTACATCGTTACTTATGATTTTAAATGGAATTAATAGGGTTATTAAATCATTTTAATAACATTTAATCCAAGACTCAAATATTTAAAATTCATATATCTAAATACGAAATGCATGAAATTCTGGGTTGTTACGTTCTCTCCCACTTAGAATATTTCATCCTCGAAATTCCAACATAAGTACAAAAGAGATAATCACAAAGAAATACCTAATAGTATTCAAAACATTAATAAACACATCATATTGCTTTACTAAGTTCAAAACTCTTCTAATCTGATAAGGACGATAAACAACTACTAAGCATACCTTACGCTCAACAGTCTCTGGTTACTACTTAGACGATTATTCATGCAACCTCATAGGAAATCGAAGAGTCATCACCTATACTCTCTATAAGCTAATAAAACAGGGTATGCATATACTAAAACCCGTACGTTGTACATGGATCGTCCGTACACAATATCAAATCTAATCACTTGCTCGATCACATAAATTTCAATTCCAAACTTGTATAGATTACTTGACATCTCTATTGCAGACTTCGATTAGGTTCCTTGATTAGAAACCTCTATTCTCCTTACAAATCCATATATAATGATTGAAAACTTTGTAATCATATTAAGAATATTGTTAAGTGTTTGCCATCAAGAATCGAGTGGAGCATCCATATCCATATTGAAAATTTTGTAATTATATTAAGAATATCGAAGTTCCATAGTATTCTCAAGTCGGAGCTATATAACATTATCACTTCAAGATTGTCTATTTGATCTTCAATTTATTAACTAATAGAGAACTCTTGAGTGAGTCATTCCATAATTATCCAATAACTATATTTACGTAGCCTCTTGATCTCTCTAACAATCGCATGTAATACTGCCTAACATTTGGAGATCTTTATATGCCATAGTCTCAACAGAAGAATTGATATCCTTTCTCGAAATATCTTTATTAGGAATATTTAAAATAATATGTCATTTTAATATGATAAATTTATCATGATTACAACAGATTGTAATTACTATCATATAACATATCATTAAAGGAATTTCTTATTTAATGTACATTAAATTATATACTTAATAAATATTAGTATAAAAATTATATAATAGAAAGAAAACACATTGTACTTTAAACAAGATTGGTTATCGTGTTAGATATATGTAATAAATTACATAATTGACCCTAGGGAATGCACCTAACTCTATGAATCTTTCACTTGCACTTGGGGTCAATTATGGAATCTTGTTCTTGCAACTTTGATAGGTTTTTACAAAAAATAATTGGGCCAATCCCTTAGCAAACGAGCATGCAAAATTATTTTCATTATCAACTCTATCAACCAACTCTCTCCGACGTTGATTATTCAAAACATTTCCGAGTATGTCTTTTGACTTTAGTGTGCTCTAGGATCTTTTATGAATAGCATTGCTGCATTGTTAACAAATAACAATGTATGGGATTCTCAATATTTAGAATCACCTCTAGCTCAGTTATAAATTTGTGCATTTATTTACACTTCTTTCATTGCATTGCTTATTCAAGGTGATATACTTAGCATTTTGCTGAATCAACCATAACATTTATAACTTAAAGTCCTTAACATAAGATTGAACATGAACTTAGGATTGACATACTATACTCAATATCACTTTTGAAGTTCGAGTCCACACATCCTTCATAAGGTGTTCATTATTTCCTTAAACAATTCTTTAGTATTTGATAAATATTGGAGAGAATTCTAAACTATAATTTATTGATCTTAATTTAGATTTGATACTTGCTTTGTGTATCAAATACATAAATGAAATGCGATATTATAGACAATATAACATGTATGACAATTCCTATTGCTAATGCAAAATAAATGCATCTTACATGTTCCATATTTAACAATTTAATATGGTGTATATATCTTCCTAGGTCATTAGCACTTCCATTTACATTGATTATAAAAGACGTATTTTCATATCCTAAACCAAGAAATAAACAATAAAACTGAAATGATTTTAATACGAGTACATCATTAACAATAGTATGTTCATTGTTTACTTATAGTTACAAAAATATTTTAGCACTTATCAATATTCTTTCTTGTAAACACATAGTTCCTCTACGTATTGACTGAAATTTAAACTACTTTATTTCTCCATCAAAATATTTTCTTAACTCTGATGCTTATTGAATAATACTTTCATATCATTTCTTGGATCAAATCCAATAACACACGACTCATAATCACTCTAACTGCGTTCGAGACTCTTTGGTTATTAAGCATAATTAACATGTATCGGCTGCCTTTTCGACCCTTCGAAATCGACACACATCCATGGTATTCATGTGCCAAATATCCAAGTGCTAGAAAGATAGATTATTTGGGTGAAAAAAAGAAAAGACCGAATAGATTCCCACATCTTGATGAGCGAAAAAAATATAATATACACAAGATCTTACGAGCAGAAATCATCTTTACTATACATACATAACACAATCAAAATATCCTAGCCTATTGATGTGCACGTAAATGTGTATATTTTTACCACCATATTTAATCTATTTAAATTAAATAAATGATCATATCGGGTATTTTAACTTGTTTAAACCAAAATTCATATTATTTTCAAATCGTCACATATTCATCTTCATCCAAGGGCAAAATGGTCATTTTTGTGCATATATTAATTTAAAAAAATTTAATTAGAAATTTCTATATTTTTATAGGAATTTGGCTTCATATACAAGTGGTTACATGATGATATATGCATGCACAAGAGTGAAGAGAACAAATGAAGATGGAAATAATTCAAAGTGAAGATAATGGAGGACCCCACCTACCCACCTACCATAATGTACAAATTAGAGGCTAATGCACATGCTTATGGATTTAATGGCTTCATGTACATTTAAATGAGGGATTATTGAAGCTAATGATAACTTGCCCACCACACTTCCTACAAGGGTATTTTGGTCATTCCCCAAAAATATGAATTAGGGTTTAGCACTTGTATAAATACCCCATATCTTCATGTAACCCTCCTCCTCCCTTAGTCTCTCTTTAGCTCAGTTTAGGCTCAAAATAAAAGAAAGCTTCTCTTTTCTTTTTCCATGGCTACTTAGCCATTTTGTTTCATGTAATTTTTTTTATGCAACTTTAATATATTTCTCTTTTCTTCTCTTGTTTATTTTCCTTTCATGTTGTAGTGTAGATCTAGTTTACTTATGCAAGTAGTATAATTTTTCCTTTCATTTTTGCTCTCTTTTTCTCTTCTTGTTTCATGTTGCTTTCTACATTTGTTCATATGATAACAAATATGAGAGCTTAATCCCTTCAATTTAGGGGTAATGAAGCTCTCTAGTATGTAGATCCAACATTTTGTTGTTTATGCTCTCTTTTGTGCTTAATGAGAATGATTGAAGTGGTTTAATGATGTTGTTTAGCTTTGAATTTGATAGTCTATGTTGTTCATAACAAATAGGCTATACTTAAACAAACAAAACACAAATTGCCTCTTCATCTACATATGATTATGGCAAAGAAGTGAATGTTGAAATTAAAATTTGATGGCTTATATTTCTAATTAATAATTAATAGGCCATGCTTAAAATAGATTTTGCTTTCAACTTTGTTGTCAAATTTTATGAGATTTAAAAGTGTATTAGTGGTTGTGTTATAGTTTGATGGTTTATATTGGGCTAATTAATAGCACAAATATACCATACTTATAATAAACACATCAACTAATTCACTAATGACAAGAAAAGAGAGATCATAACTTCATTTTGTTGATTTATGTGATCTAGAGAGTGGAAATTGCCTCTAAATTGTCTTAACACTGTCATATTTTTATCAATTTTCTTTTGTTAGTTTTCTACATTTCTAGCTTAACTTTCACTCGACTTTGGTATAATTTGATTGAATAGAATTTTAAAATCATCAATTCTCTGCGGATCGATCCGTATTCACCACGTGCTACATTCATACACCGTGCGCTTGCGGTTATATTTTTAATTTAAATTCGTTCGACGGTTTTCTAAACCGATAGACATTCCGTCGATGAACAAGTTTTTGGCACCGTTGCTGGGGAATTGCTTTGATTTTAGTTTTCTATTCTTCGGATTAATTGTTGCTTAATTTTTGTGTGTGTTTGTTTTGTGTTTGTTTTGTTTGTGTTCTTATTTGTTTTGCATTTTCATTTGCATTTCCATTTAAAAAACATACACAATTTTATTCAAAAAGAAAAAAAATCTTTTATTCCATTCCTTCTTTTTACATTTTACATTTTACATTTTTCTTTTTACATTGCTTTTGTAATTTTCAGTTTAAAAAAAACACAAACACTATTACATTGCATTTACACTGTTCCTCCCTATTACATATCAACCTGCTCACTGTTTTCTTCCAACTGCCTTCACAACATCTTGATACAACACTTCATTATCACTTGCAACAGCCATCATATTCAACAAACCCCCCCATCAGAACTGCTTCCTCATTCCTATAACATACAGCACTCACCATAATACTGCTGCTCCACCATTTCAACCACATCAACACCATCTACCATCACTCACCAATTTCCTCTCCCCAAAACACTGCACTGTTCTTCACCAAACTACAGAGAACAACTCACATACCCCTGTACAAACCACTCTACGGTCAACGACCCCCTACAGCAGTGCAACTAAACCCAGAGACTTCATCATAGTGCAAAACATCCATCCTCTTCACTGTGCACTAGAGCAGCCAAAACAACCATCACCTCAAATCGAACTCCAACCTACCATCATCGGCATCAATTTGTTGCAGCAGCTTCTCCAATCCTCACCAGTCCTACACAACCTAACCAATAGCCATATCATCCACTTGCTTCCCTGGCAACACAGTACATCCTTCAAAACTACTCAATCAATTCAACAACAATTCTTCCATACATCCCCCAAAAACCACTGCATCTCTTCACATCAACCGACTATCCACCATCCGTCTGCAGGCCATTGCACGACTCGTCTTCCACAATACAAACAGACCATCCGACATCCCCTCTGTGCAACACATTCCAGCAACACACACTTCTTCATTCTACTAACCCATCTCATAAACAATCATCACCAAACTACCATCAAACCATCAAACACTTCCATCACCACAACTCAACACATCAGCCACAACTTCATAATTCCAAGCACTTGCCTTCATTCACCACAAAACCAGCAATCAAGAATCACTTCCCTCATCTGACATTACCCTGTACACTAAAAAAAACATCACTGCTTCAACTCAGTTCGCCGCAACCACAAGCTCTTCCCGAAGTCGTAACATTCACTGCCACTGCTCACAACATCTGCCTCGCTCCTGTCAACTGCCCTGCAAGATACACATCTACTCGAAGTCGTAACATTCACTCCCACTGTCACTGCCATTACAGTTCGACATCACCACACCTCGAACCCGCACCGTAATCATAAAATCACCTCACTGTTTCAATCGCAACCTCCAATACCACTCAGTCGACCACTGCTTCACTCTCCCTCCAAATCACCGCAACCTTCAAACCATCCTCTGCTGCGCGACCCTTCAACCAAATTAACTCGACAATCGGTCGAACAAACTCGATCGTGCACTTCCAGTCACCACCAAACAAACAGCAACATCAACAACCACTAACGACCTCTGCCAATCGCCCTACAACCAAACTCCTGCCACCCAAATTCACAACCGAAATCGACAACCTCACCCACCAGCCTAATCGCCCCTCCTGAAGTCGAGAACTACGATCAAAGTGCCAGACCCTCATCAATCTTCAGCCACGAACTCAACCTAAAATCCGACTCCTGTCCCAATTCACATTACCCAAAATCGAATCTCCATCACGTAGCCTAAAAACGAAACAAATCGAATCTCCTCAAACATTCAATTGATTGCGAATTGGTTGTAATTTTACTTTCTGAAGTTCGAGTGTTTGGTGAAATGAAATAAATGGTTAAAGAAACGACGTGGAAGAAGTGGGTGGTGTTGGTGATTTTCAAGTGAGAATTTCAATTTTTAACGGGCCGGGTTTCTTTGGTTTGGTGAAGTTGGCCTTTTTTTTGTGAATTTGTTTTGTATGGTTTTAATTGGTTCTGCTTTTAATCCTTTTAAGTCCATCCTTAAATATAAAAAAAAAGAGAAAATCTTGTGTTTAGATTGTTTTCACCAATTTTTACTCGTTTATTTTTTAATTTTTTTTTAAGTAAAACGTAACTTTTACGTTTCCTTTTCAAAAAAAATTCAAAAAAATTCAAAAAAAACAAAAAAATTTCAAAAAAAAAACTGTATATATATTTTGTTTTTATTTCAGGTTGCCAAAGCAAAAGCAGAAAATGAAAGGAGCTGCTTGCTAAAAATAATTGCTTCGCTTTGCTTGCCAAAAAAAAACTGCTTGGTTGCTATATATATTGTTTTTATTTTCCTTGCATTGTTGTTTGCTTACATTTTATAAAAGAAAAATTCATAAAAAAAATCCAATCGTAGTTGCATTGTTAATACACGTTTAATTTCTGCTTTGCATTTCATCCTAGAATTTGTTAATAATAACGGTTAGACATCAATAGCCCTTAATTGTATATTTGCAAGTTGTCTTCTTTGAACAATTTAAGTTCTTGGTGTCTAGGCTACGGCAGAGTAATAACCATTTATAAATATTACGGTGATTCGTAAATATTATAGTGGTTGTTCCTCTGAAGGTACTTAAACCTTCGGCTGCATTGCTACGGTGATTCATGGTGCACCGATAACTCCTGCCCGTTACCTGGCTGAGAACTATCTTGTTGATTTAAGACAAAGTGTGATTATACAATTTTGGGTTAACTTAGGTTAAATCATTTGTAATTAACCCTTGCATTCATTGAGTTGCATTAGTTCATGCATATTTAAAAAAAAAACAAAAAAATTCAAAGATCCAAAACTAAAAAAATTGTGAATATTCCTTTTCCCTTGAAATTTTTAAATCCTTTTCCTTTGAAATTTCAAAAATCAAAAAAAAATTAAAAACCAAAATCCAAAAAAAATTATAAAACCTTTTCAAAAACAAAGAAAAAATTGAAAAACCAAAAAAAACAAAATAAAATCAATTTCCCTTTTGAAAAATAAATTTCATTTGTAAATAGTTTTTCCTTTAAAAAAAACAGTCTTAAAAATGTCTGAATTTCCATACTCAGTTGAATTTTATAATAGTTGTGAAAATCAATATAATCCATATGATTTCACTCCAAATTCATATGGATATTTTAACGACAACTTTTGTATAAACAATTCGAATTTCGAACAACAAAATTTTCAAAACGATGATCAACCCTCAAATCTTGAAAAAAGCATTGAAATGATTTCGTCTTTACTCGAACTCTCTACACAACAAAATCAAGAGATAAATGAGTTGTGTAATTCATATTTATGCGATAACTCAAATCAATGTTTTCAAAACAATCAAAATTTGAATTCACTTCAAAATTCAAACGATTTCGAGTATAACCCAAGCCAATTCAATTTTGAACTCCAAAATGAACTTCAAAATCAAAACGAAAATGTGATCCACTTTTCAAATAATTTTGGCAATGGGAATAATCTTGATTATGATATGAGTGAAAAATTTTGTTCTCAACAAATCCAAATCAAAAATTCTCAAGTTAATAATTATAAGTTGGATTTTGTTGAACAAATGAACAAAATTTACGATGATCACACGGATTCGTTGCTTGAAACATATATGAAACAACGTGAAAAACAAAATCAAATTCCAACGTGTGACGAGTCAAACAATAATCCATCTTTTACCCAAATCGACGATTTTCAAATAACAACTTTTGAAGTGGAAAATAACAATCTTAATGAAGTTGTTGAAAACACGGTAATTGAGTTGGATTTCAATTCTTTTGAGGGTGTGGAACCAAATTTAAAATTCGATCTTCCTTTTCTCGATTTTGAAAATTTGAATACAACAACTTTGGATTTTGAACTTGAGATACGCAATGAAGTTGTTGAAAATCCAACAAAGGAAGACGAATTTAACGAACACGATTTCTTTGGACTTTTTGAAAACGAGTTGTTAAATTCCGACGGGGAAGATTTATATCATCATTTTGATTTTGAAATCAATAATTCAGAAAAACTTTTCAATGGAGAACTTGAATTTAAATTTGGTGAAAATAAACTTGAACTTCAACCAATTGTTTTATCGACCCCAAAAATCATCGAAAATAAAACAACTCGTACGGTTTTCAATAAAACGACATTCGTTTTTCCAAATCAACATTCAGCTTTGAAATCTTCTATGATTTGGTTTTTCAAGCTTAAACTGTGTCTCGTATACTTGACGAGACAAATGAATCGGTCTTTGGAAGATCGTTTCATTTACTTTTTGACGATATACTTTCTGATCTTGTGTAAATACCGTTCGATATAATTTAAATAAATGAATCTTCTACGATTTGGTTTTCCTCTTAGCAATTCCCACTTGGAAAACTAACACTTCCTTCCAGGCATCAATTCAATGCTAGCTTTCATCCATAAAAGTTGTTTAGGATAAGAACAAACCGATGACACTACTTCTATTACATCCATTTTGGAATCACCCTCAAGATTAGTAGCAAGTAGCCCTTGCACTTCAATAGCCTGATTCCATCATATCAAACCCTTTCCAAAATGTAGAACATGCATATGGTTTTGGAGTAGTTACGGTATAGAGTCATCCCATATAAGTACACTCTTCTCGCTTACTGGTCTCCCCAAAACTAAATCGTTAATTCTGGTAAACTAAACTTTGGTTCTTTTGAAATAATCAAACAATACATAAGATCAGAGATCACCTCCTAACCGTTTATGCAAACAAATTTCCTTATCATTTGTTCTAGGAGAACAAAACGAGTTTACACGTACTTTGTAGCACCATCGATGGTAACTGTACCATACAATACCTATGTTTCTCCTAGATATTTCTATATATCCTTCGGCGTTAGTAGGGAGTGAATACTTCTCTACCACCAAAATTAAGAAGGGTTATTTATTCTAGGAAAAGTTATGGATAGTCGGTTATTTAATCATCCATTAAACAAACATTCAATTAAGAGATTACATTTCCAATAGAAACCACTAAGCCTCTTAAGTTAATCTTACATCAATTTGAAACCATCTTCCAAATATTTACTAAAATATTCATATTCCTTTCACACCGATATAAGTATATTCACAACCCATTTTTTATTAAAACTTGGAAAAACTTCCCATATATATTTATAAAATTGTATAAGTATAATTATAAAACATTAAACAAAGATTTCTTATTTCAAAATCATATTAAATGGATCAAAACCCAATATCATTTAAAACAGAGATAACGATAACCTAAAACACTGTTCCTTTTTATAAATCTCTTTTATTTTATAAATATCTCCTTTATAAATCTCCAAATTTGATTATAATACTTTTTATAAACCTCCAAATCTATTTATAAAACACTCTTTTATAAATCTCTGAAAACCCATTTATAAAACTTCCCCTTTTAAATCTCTAAAACCATTTAAAAAAGCGAATTCCTTTTCCAATTCCAAGATCTCTTTCGAATTTATAAACTCTTTTAATAAATTCTTTTATTACATAAATACTTTTATATAAAGCTTTCCATTTAAAATGTTTCCTTTTAAATAAAAATTTTATTATTTTTAAATGCCTTTCAAAAAATAATTTATTTTTTAAAAACACCTTTAAGGAAACAATTACTTACCTTGAACTACATTAATAAAGTAACACTGTAAGAAATAATTAATAAAATAATAAACTTTAAACTAAATTATACTAACATAATAATAATTCTAAAACACAATTATTAAAATATAATTTAATAACTTTTAGAACATTATTTAATAACTCAAATAACTGGTTTATCTCGAAACCTATCCACTATTTCCTACCTTGGTCTGCCTCTTACAACTTCCAGAATCACAACAAACCAATGTCTTCCGATGTATGAGAGATCACTACTAGACTTAATTGTTGGACAGCAAGGAGACTGAGTCAAGCTGGTAGATTAACTTTAATTAAGTCAGTAGCCTTTGCAATGCAAGTGTATTGGGCCAGAACTTTCGTTCTCCCATCCAAGCTAATAAACATGATTAGGAGTGCTATTGTGCGTTTTCTATGGTCTGGCAAAACTTTGGGCAGATTTATTGCTCCAACGAAGTATAGTATTGTTGAGAAGCCTTTAAACAAGGGAGGTCTTGGGATAATAAATTTAAAACAGTGGAACAAGGCTGCTTTTGCTAGACATGTTGACTCCTTGTTCAACTGCCCTCATAGTCTTTGGGCTGAGTGGTCCAAAAGAAATGTAATAAAAACCAGGAGATTGTGGAACATGATTAAACAGCAAAACTTAAGCTGGACCTGGCAGAGTATGCACAAGATAAAAGAACTCTTTCATCCTATCATTCAAATGAACACCAACCCTGTTTATGATGTCAGCTTCTGGAATGATCCATGGCTTGACAAAGGATTCATTCTACGAAGGCAACTTACCTACAGTGAAATTCAACAAACTGGAGTCCACTCTGATACGAAAGTCAGAGATGTTATTGAATACTTTCAGGGACATCATGCATTTTCTTCTAATCAGAGAGTTCAAAAACTATGGGATATGATCAGAAAGTTTGCCCCTCTGCCTACTACTTATGATATTATTGTTTGGGGAGAAAAAAAGGGAAATTTAGAATTGGTGAGGCGTATGAATTCTTGATGCAGAACAATGTTAATCGAAATTGGAAGTGGTGGAAGAGAACTTGGAATAAAGACAGCATCATGAGGGAAAATTTCTCTTTGTGGAAGATTTTGAATCGTTCCATACTGACCAAGGCTAAGCTTGTCAGTATAGGTATGAATGTTAACATATACTGTGCTTTCTGTTATACTGAACTGGAAACTATTGAGCATTTATTCTTCGAATGTTCAATAATTAAGCTTCTGTGGTCTGAAGTTATGACTAAACTGCAAAGTAGTTGTCCCTTGCATGATAATCAAGCTGAATGGGAGCAAATATACGCAAAGACAGGAAACAAGCAAAAAAGAAAGAGAACTTTTTGTGTCTCGTTGAAGACTTTTATATATGCAGTGTGGAGAGAGCGTAATTGTAGAGTTTTTGATAACAATGCAAAAACAGCAGCTAACTTCAGACTTTGGATAATGCATGAGATTGAGACTTCACTGAAGATGATATCCACCTTTGACCCTGGAATAAGACTGATCACTAGTACGTAATGTTTGTTTGTTTTTTTAGTTTCCTTTTTTGTCCGTTTTTCTTTGTGCTTGTAGCACCTTGTTGTCTCCGTTTTCTTTGAGCTTTTACTCTTCGTTCTTGTTTGTGTCCTGTTTCCTATGGTGCTGCAATAAAATGGTCGGGGACCATCCAACCCCATCGGCCTTGCCAAAAAAAAACATTATTGATAAATAAATAAATAACTTTAAATATCATATATAAAATGAATAATAATCTTAAATCATTATTAATATAATATTCATTTAATTTTAAACAATACTAATAAAAAAAAATATTATCTTTAAACTAACATTCATATAATAATAAATTATATTTAAAACAATATTATAAGTAATTTGACCTTTAAAATAATATTATTATAAAAATAATAAACTTTAAAACAATATTGTAATAATAAATAGCTTTTAAAATATTAATAATGTAACAAATAACTTTGAGATAAAATAATCAACTTTAAAATATAAATAATAATTTTTAAATATTTCACTTTAACTTTAATATAATAATTAACTTTAGAATAATAATTAACATCATAAAAAATTATTATAAATAACTTTAATATTAAAGTATAAAATAAATTTAAACCATATTTAGATTATAATTCAATAATTTTAAGCAACATTTAGAATATAAATAAATTAACTTTAAGACATTGTTAATAAAATAATTATTATATAAAACACTTTAGTAAAATAATAATTATATAAAACATTTATGATTGTTTAAAATTGAAGTTGATTTAAATCCATAACCTTTTAAATTCGAAAAGAGGCTTAGCGGCTCCAATGATGCTTAAACAAGCTACCATATCATTCAATTTATCTTTCTAAGTTAGTAACCGTTATTTACATAATCAACATCTATGCTAATAAATTAAATAATTAAACATCACCGGTAAACACATAAGTTATTCAAATTGGCATATCAATTAATGACATATAATTAGATGTCCAAATCTATAAAATAATAGAATGGTGATTTATTCTGCTAATTTAATGTCCAATTAATTTAATTAGCAAAAAGGTGTTTTATTCTACTAAAAAGGTGTCTATATTGCCTACTCAGTTTATTTTGACAGTACGATGGTTATTTGGCCAAATAGATAACACTAAATGAGTATGATTAATTAAATTATGAATTAACTAAATACGTAGTTATATCGGGGCGGGAATTAATTTATCATTTAATTGTACTACACCGAAACTAGGAAAAAGTTATTTCAAAGCGTCATATTCGTCAATACGAACCTAACGCAAAAATTCGTAGCTCAATTAGATTTAATATGAACGAGATATGAAATTTCAAAGTTTAAACATTTTAAACTTATATAAAATTAGTAAATTGTCACCCAATATTTTAAAGCCCAAGGCCCACTTCATTACCTACCCAACCGCATGAATAGGCACTCTTCTTCCATAAATATTTTCAATGCAAGCTCCTAAACCCAAATCAACATCTCTTAACCCCATTCACGACGTGCACCTGTGCACGTGCACACACGAACCACCACCCTATCATCGAATCCGACCTCATCAGCAAGTCCCCCTACATGATCTCACCCCATCTCCACCTTCACCTCCTACTTCGGCAAACCTGGATCAGATTCCGACAAATTCACCCCATTTCTTAAATTCAACAACCCATGTCTAGGTATATAAATCCACTCCCTACCATCGTCATTATCAACTACAACATCCATCACTTTTGCCATTAGATCCGCCATCACCTTGCCCTGTCTCCTACCAACATGCAGTTGACTCCGAAGCCCCACTTTTCCCGCTGCTGATCGAAATCCAAACCCCAATAAATACAACCCCAAACCCTGGATCCACCAACCACCACCTCTACAACGCACCGGACTACCTCGAATTCGATCAACATTTTTTTCACCATTCAACACTCCTTCCACACACCATCGCTCCTTTCCCAAACCCGCATGATGCCAGAATTTGATTTTGAATCAACTCCAATCAACACTTCCCCATGCCTCAACCACAACCAGAAAAAATCACCCAAATCGATCTAAAAATCATGTCATGCGAACCAAATTATATAATCCATTTGACAATTTGTGATCATAAAAAAATGATCATTACTTGACCACCCTCTGATTTCGAATGTTTTCTACTCACGCACTTAATGAAACGTCGAACTCTCAATTTTTTTTAAATCCTAGAGACTGAACCGACCAACTTTTATGTTGGATGATTTAGCTAAAAACAAGTAGATTGTGAGATAAGGATTTTTGGTATTTGAGATGGAGTTTATTTCTTTGTTTTTGCAAAAGAATAGAGAAGAAGAAAAGGAGGAGACATAACAGTTAAGTTTGAAGTATGAGATGTTATAAAAAATGAAAGTGAAATGCCTTTCCTTTTCATAAAAGCATGAATATCCTAGGAACAATTACCCTAAATAGAATATAAACTTTTCCATCTTATCTAAGCCACCAACATGTCATAACATGTCACCTAAGCACCAAACATAAGAAAGCAGATTTCATATCAAAATCAAATAACCATAAATTTAAGTTTATATTTTGAATTTGATTTGATTTGGGAAAAGTAGAAAAGAAATATTTTCAATGCCCTGGTACACAGAAACACGTTCGCGTATGGCCCACGAATGACATAAATAAAAATATAATTATGCACAATAATGTGATATGATCACAAAACAATAATAAAACATACTGGTTATTAATTTCTAATAATTTTCAAAAATACCAACATTTGTCGTAAAATACATCAAATGATAATTTCAATATTTTCCAAATTAAAAATAATGAAAAAATCTTATAAATTAAATTCAAAATCCATCACCAAAAATCAGGCAGTTATTTGAAAAATAGATTTTGTTGTATTTAAATTCAAATCGAGCAATAATTATACAAGTAAAATCATGAAAATCATTATATATAATTATATTTCAACATTCATATACCAAAATCAAAATCATATCGAGCAATAATAATGCGAGCACAATCTTAACTAAATTAAGTATGTTGCATGATGAAACTGTTATGTTAATTTCACAAATTGAGATTTACGATTTTATTCTATCGATGTAGCTTAACGTATTCCAATTGTAATGGTCTTCTTTTCTCTATTTACTATATAAATATACATATATATGTATCATTCTAATTTTTTTCCTTAGTCATGTTTTAGATACAAGTAGGGGAGATAGGATTTCAGGTTCATTTTGGAGGTTCACTTGTCTTCGGATAGATGGACATCAGATTGCAGAGAGGTCACCAGAGCAGAGTTTTCTTCATCCAGGATTCCTAGCAGCTATCTCCTCAGCTATAGGATGCTACTATCTTCATTATAGAGTACTTTTTTCAGGAGGATCTATGCACTTCTTCCCCTTGATCAGAGCCTTCAGAGCGGTCTCTCTTTCCAGCAGACCACTTCAGAGCAGATGCTTTTTCACCCCTTCCGATTCAGATGTTTGGAGCTTCCTCATCAGTTGTGTCGTCTTCCAGTAGTTTTGTCTTTCTTTAGTTTTTTTAGGTACTTCTAACACCTCAATATCGGGCGGTGGCCATGCCGGAGCTCGATTTTGGGCTGCGATGGGTGGTGGCCTTGCCGGAACTCATCTTAGAAGTACCAGAGATTTGATATATGTTTTTTTGTTTTTGTTACCTGCCAGGCATGTTGGCAACACCTTATGGACGTGATATATATATATATATATATATTCTCATGTGTGCTCTCCCCTATTTGTAGAGGATCACACATTTTTCTAAAAAAAAAAAGTAAAAACAAGACATGGATGTTTTATAGTGGTTCGGCCAATTGTTGCCTATGTCCACTAGCTTTGTGACTTTTTTGGTGGCCTTTTACATGTACAGTTCTTATAGACGGTAGGGATCCTCGGGTGTTACAAGGGAATTATAGAAACTTGTTATGAAGCTAAAAGGATCTTTAAATATGAGCTCCTAGACTCCTATTTATAGTTGTAGGTTGTCGAGATATGCTTCACTATGGTCTCAACCATTTTTCCCATGACTTGGCATCAGTTCCATTTGATCAAACATGGCCATGTCATCAATATCTATGGATCGATATCGATTCGTAGGAAAGGATCGATAACTGTTAACAAGATTTCTTGTCAACACCCCAAAGATGTGCTAAAGAATGAAGATTATCCTTTAAGCAAGTAGAGTAAAAAGGAAGGTATGTATCCTTCTTGAATTTCCTTTTTGAATGGGCTTTAGTAGACAATGGTTTCCCAAATAGTCCTTTCAACTCAGTCAAAAGGGTTGGTTTCTGTACTTAATGACCTTTTGGCCTAGTTGAGTTAGTGTGGATTCTCCTTCGAAAGCTTTCCTTTCGATTTAGTTGAGATATCCTGAATTAGGTTTGCCTTGGCTGGTTTTGACCTGGTCGGAGGTCTTAGGCTGTTGAATGGTTTGGACTTAGGTTAATGATCAGAAGTAGGGGTTTCGACCTTGTCAAAAGCTGTGGACTTGACCTTCTTGTGGTTGAATTAGTAGTCTCAAGTAGTGATTTTGAGATGGGTTTCAACCTTGTCGAAAGCTTGGTCCTTGGGTTCCTTGTGTTAGTTGAAGGTTTTAGTCAGTTGTGGCTTCGTTTCGACCTTGTCGAAAGCGGTGGTTCGATGGAAAGGTTGCTTGGAGTAGGTATCTAAAGTTACTTGATTATAATTGGTTTCAACTATGCTGAGAGGATACTAACGATATAAGCGACACCTGAAACACAACGTTAAACCAGATAAAAGCTTTAAGAATAGTAAAGTAATCTGTAAAATTGACAACTTCCCTTTCACAAGCAAAAGATGATTTTATTACTAGAAATCCCCAAATCAATTTTGTAATTAGTGTTTACAACACTTTTTCTTTAGAGAATAAAAGTTTAGAATAAGAAGAATCAAATCCCAAAACATGACCCCTTGGGTCTAATTTATAGATGCGGATCAGCAACTTTCGACCCTGAAGCTTTCGACTTGGTTGAAAGGTGACTGCTGAATGACTCAAGTATGCTACGCCTTTGTTGAAAGGAAGGGCTGCACCTCTCTTCTTTGTGTTACTTTGTAGGTGCTTCCGACTTTGTCGATAGGCATTTTTAGCCATAAAACCTACTAGACAGTATGAAAGAAGGTTAATAAGATTGAGGTTTAGATGAAGAAACGAGCCAAGTCATTATGAAGGACATAAAAAGGATGTTTCGAAAGCATTGAGCATGCATCAAAGGAGTCGAGGGTACCAACTACTCATACACTGCAAAGGCCCTTCTACCACTAACAACCTTTCGACACAGATGAACAAGCAATGATGACTTCAGAACCACTATCGAAGGCAATCGATAGTGCTCTCCCAACTACACGTCAGACCTTTCGAAGTCAATGGTTCAGCCCCCATATTAGCCTTTTTGAAAGCATAGCAAGCCTTTCAAACCGATCAAGAGAGGGTTCCGCATCAGTCCATGGGCAAATATTCTAGGGCTACTCAACATCATCGAAACCATTGACAAGTGAATCTCTTTGAAACCAATATAGTCGACCTATCGACAGTGTCAAAAGCTCCAAGCTTACTTCCGCTAATAGCAAAAGAGGCAGAGATCCATTCAGGATACCTTTCGACAAGGTCGAATGGTGCTGAAGAGAAAGCAATATTTGGAAATCAGCAAAGTTGAAAGGATGATAAATGCCCTTTCGACCAGGTCGAAAGGCCTATGATGGATAAAGGAACTGCTAGAGTAAGATAAGTAGAGAAAAGGGCATTCTTCGACAACATCGAAAAGAGGCATAGCCTTCAACTACATCAAAATGAGGCATGGCCATTGACAACATCAAAAGGAGGCATGGCCTTCGACAACATCGAAAGGAAGTATGGTTTTTTATTAGGTCGAAAGGTTCAAAACAGCATACGAAGAGGGGACCTTTTGACCTGGTCGAAGGCAAGGAAGAGAAAGGATAAACCAAGAAGCATAAGAGAATACCTTTCGATGACATGGAAAGGGTCATAGCCTTTTGACTAGGTCGAAAGATCTGAGGCGGCATATTAAAAAGGGGTCCTTTCGACCCAGTCAAAAGAAAAGGTGCAGAAGGTGTTAACCCACATTTTGGCAAGGCAACATACATGTGGATTTAACCCACTCGACTGCAAAATGATCGAAGTTGGATTGTCACAGATAATAAACATCATCACGAGGCCAGGATATAGCATAGTCGATGAACAAACAGTGCAAGATATTTAAAATATGGCTTCGACAAAGATTGAGTCGCTTCAAGTTGCTTGGAGTTTGCTTTGAGTCACCACCATGTTTACTTCGGGTTTTCAGAAGGGTTATTTCGGGTCAAAGAAGTGTTCGCTTTGGGTCGTTCAGGAACAAGCTATTTCGAGTCACCTGGCACCATACTTCGGGTCAGCAATAGGTTTACATCAAGTCAAAGAGGCAGCTGCTTCAGGTTAGAGCAATGGGTTAATCGATATCCATATGATTCACATCAGATCGTATCCATCAAACTCCTTCTACCACTTCGTATCGATCCACATCCAATTCGTATCCAGAAGCCCACATACATCAACTCGTATCCATCCTTCAAAACCTTACAGTTTGTATCCATGCAACAGCGGCATACTTTGTATCGATCACTCACTTGATCGATACGAAGAGAATAGCAAGGCATCGATATGAAGGGAAGGCTTCTGGCATCGATACGAAACCAAATAAGAAGCATCGATACAAAGAAGCGAGATGAGGATCAATACGAAGAGCTTGATGGCCGATGGATACGAAGAAGGCATGGTCATGTAAAGGAAACGGTCATGCGGCACAAAATGTGGATCTCCCAATAAAAACCGCTCCACGTCATCGCTATGCAACTGATCGATACACAGAACGATTGAGACAAATATGGATCGATACGAAGGTATCGATACATACACTTCAGCCACTTGCAAAACCAAATATGGATCGATCATAACTCGAGATCTACAAGTCCAAATGCCTTCAAATTTTCACCATAGCTTACATACCACCAGAATAATGCTCATAATCGATCTCAGCCCAAATAGACACCATCCTGATCGATACTAAGGAGATGGGGATAGATCCTAAACGACCACTGATCGATCACGTGGGCCCAACCACGTGTGAAAAGGTGTATTCCGAGTTCAAAGGCATATAAATCAGACCTACGCCTATAAATAAAACTCCAATGCCAACAGAAAAGGGACTTTTTGAGTTTGCTACGCTGTTACTCTATCGGATCTTCGTTGTAACTTGAGTTTTAGAGTTATTTACTATTGTAATCAGTTAGTAATCAGCAATAAACATCAAATCATTCAAAGTGGACGTAGGCTACAATGCCGAACCACTATAAACCCTATCTTTTTACTACTTTCCTTTTAAATTTTGAGTGTTCTTCATATTTATATCCTTTACATTTTTTCTATCTGTGATCTAAGATTGTGAATTGGTGCTTTTATCTACAATTGGGTGTTTGTGACCAATTTTAGCGCAAACATTTTGGTGCTTTCACTGAGAAGGCTAGCACTCAGGGTTTCTAAAGCTTGGATTTTGGATTTGAAGGCTTAGGAACTTGGATATGGAAAGATATGATGAAGCAATCAACAAGGAGACAAAGAGCGGAAAGGAGTCAGCATGAAGGAAGTTAGGAGGCTTCTTCAGGAGCTAATCAGACTTCAGTTTTCATCACCAGAGACGAAATGGAGATGATGATGGAGGCTATGCCGGAAGGGATGCTGAAAATGCAGGAGGAAATGATGCAAAACCTACTCGGCAGATTAGACAAGCTGGAGCGCAGAATCGAGAGAACGATCACATATCGCCTCTAACGGCATACAATCTCGAACGATCGCTATTCACAATCAGGTAAGATTATCGATCTCCTAACAGGTCATTAACATGATACGAACATCCAGCTTATGGCACTACAAAACACACCTTCCTATCACAAGGCATGTTTTGGGGGGCAAAGTGTTAACCGACCTTTTGGCAAGGCAACATACAGGCGGATTTAACCCACTCAACAGCAAAATGATCGAAGTTGGATTGTCACAGATAATAAACATGATCATGAGGCTAGGATATAGCATAGTCGACGAACAAACAACACAAGATGTTTAAAATATGGTTTCGACAAAGGTTGAGTCGCTTCAAGTTGCTTGGAGTTTGCTTTGAGTCACCACCATGTTTACTTCGGCTTTTTAGAAGGGTTACTACGGATCAAAGAAGTGTTCGCTTCGGGTCGTTTAGGAACAAGCTACTTCGAGCCACCAGGCACCATACTTCGAGTCACCAGGCAACATACTTCGAGTCAACAATAGGTTTACTTTAGGTCAAGGAGGCAGCTGCTTCAGGTCAGAGCAATAGGTTAATCAATATCCATATGATTCACATCAATTCGTATCCATCAATCCTTGCCTACCACTTTGTATCGATCCCCATCCAATTCGTATCCATAAGCCCACATACATCAACTCGTATCCATCCTTCAAGACCTTCCAGTTCGTATCCATGCAACAGTGGCATACTTCGTATCGATAACTCACTTGATCAATACGAAGAGAATAGCAAGGCATCGATACAAAGGGAAGGCTTTTGGCATGGATACAAAACCAAATAAGAAGCATCCATACGAAGAAGCGAGATGAGGATCGATACGAAGATATTGGCGGTCGCTGGATACGAAGAAGGCATGGTCAGGTAAAGGAAACTGTCATGCGGCACAAAAAGTGGATCTCCCCATAACAACCGCTCCACGTCATCGCTATGCAACTGATCGATACGTAGAAGGATCAAGATGAATATGGATCGATACGAGGGTATCGATATGTACACTTCAGCCACTTGCAAAACCAACTGTGGATCGATCATAACTCGAGATCTACAAGTCCAAACGCCTTCAAATTGTCACTGTAGCTTACACACCACTAGAAGAACGCTCATGATTGATCTCAGCCCAAATGGACACCATCATGATCGAAATGAAGGAGATAGGGATCGATCCCAATCGATCCCAAATGACCCTTGATCGATCACGTGGGCCCAACCACGTGTGAGAAGGAGTATTCCGAGTTCAAAGGTGGATATTTCAGACCTACGCCTATAAATAGCACTCCAATGCCAACAGAAAAGGGACTTTTTGACTTTGCTACATTGTTACTCTGTCGGATCTTCGTTATAACTTGAGTGTTAGAGTTATTTAATGTTGTAATCAATTAGCAATCAGTAATAAACATCAAATCATTCAAAGTGGGTGTAGGCTACAATGCCGAACCACTATAAACCCTTTCTTTTGACTGTTTTCCTTTTAAATTTTGAGTATTCTTCATATTTATATCCTCTACATTTTTTCTACCTGTGATCCGAGATTCTGAATTGGTGCTTTCATCTGTAATAGGGTGTTGTGACCAATTTTGGCGCAAATAGAAGGATGCCGACATGCATATAAATAAGACCCAAGGGGTCCAGTTTTTTGGGACCGGATTCTAGAATACCGAATTCATTTCCTTTACTCTACTTTCTTAGCGATAACTGTACTTTGAAGAAACCTTAAATCAAATTAGGAATAAACTCAATTTCTTGTTACTCATTTCGGATTATAAATAGAAAGGAGATGGCTTTTTCATAAAGGATATTGGCGACGAGGAAGATCATTTAGATCATTAGCTACAATAATGATCAATTGCACATGATTCTAACATATTCTCATAAACTCTTTTTGTCTATGCTATATATGTAAGAATGACTTAGGCATTTCCAACCGAAACACATCATCATTAGAACCTATACTTAATACCGAAAATAAAAGTGATGATGGAATGTCGACCATGTTGAATGCATGATTATGAGAATACCTAAATTTATCTTATATAAGTAAGATAAAGTGGATTGTAGACAATAGTAAACTAGGATTACTTTGAAAGGGAAGAACTCTTTGGGGATGTTGACAAGATTTCTTGTTAACATTTTTGACGCTAGAAGAAGGGCTCGAACCTCTGACCTAGTGGTTATATATAGACTAATCGTGGTTCATTTTTCTTGCATAGGAAAATAATAAGGTCAAAGCATTTGAGTGGACCTGTAGAGGGAGCAATACATACTACCACCTTAGAGGAAAACATAGCTCCAACTTTCAACCTGGATGGGGCCATTCCAGGGCAAACTTCATCACCAACACAGCAGGATGAAAATACGGCAAGAATCAAGCACTTGGAGCAATAATTGCAAGAAATGCAGGAGCTGCTAAAGATGGCTTTGTCTTAGAAATCATCAAAAGCTTCGAGAAAGACTCAAGGAGAAGAAATGATCTCTCCTAGGAGAAATCTAAAGACCAACACTAAAGAGTACGAAGATAAGGCGCACTTGACCTCCTAAAAATAAGAACTTCCCCAAGCCAGAACTAATCATTAGGGGAGAGTTCTCGACAAGTCATTAGAGCAGTCTGGTAGCTCAACATCTAAAGAGTATTGCCCAACTCAGAAAAATTATGGCAATGTTGAAACTTTTCTTAAAGATGCTACTAAGAAGGCTATCAAAGACACTATGAATTCTAAAGGGAAAAGAACCATGGACGAGAACGCCAATGATAATGGGAGGGTGCCACCTTTCACTGATGAGATCATGGCAACAGTAATACCTCCATATGTCAAAATCCCATCTATGTAATATCACGGGGATACGAACCCCGATGACCATCTTATGGCTTTTGACAGCCAGATGGACTTATACAATACCTCTAGGGCAGTCAGATGCCGACTATTCCTTGTTATTGTCCAAGGGGTGGTAGCCAAATGATATAGACAGTACAGAGAAAACACCAACTACAGCTGGAAGTAGTTTTCTTATGAATTCTCAACTCAATTCTGCATTTACAAGGATCTAACTATTGATTATATGGTCTTGGAAAACATAAAGCAAAGGCAGGGTGAATCTTTAGGTGACAATTTGAGAAGATTCAATGCAGAAGCTTTGAAGGCTAAGGACATGAATGATCGTGACAAGCTTATAGCCGTCCACTCTAGTTCAATCGAGAATACCCCTTCTTGGAAGAAGCTTTGTGTCAATGGCTGCAAAGATCTATAGGACTTCCGCTTTCAAGCTGATAAGTTCATCCGAATGGATGAGCTTTACTATGCTAAGAGAAAAACAATTCCCAGAAAGGAGGGAGAAAGATTTGGCTTGGACCGTAGCCATAAAAGTGTCAAATAGGAAGAGCAAGTTGCTTATGCTACAACCAAGGAAAGAGTCAACTTTCCGACCTCCTTCAAAGCTAATAATAATCTATAGTAGAAGAAAGGAGGGGACTATTACGCCTATTATAAAGCAAACGACCATAAAACTGATGAATGCTGAGTTCTGGCCGGAATAATTCAAAATCTAATCTGGGAAGGCCATCTCAAAGAATTTGTCCAAGATAAGCATAAAGCCCAACGAACTGAAAATGCTCCCCAGAAACTCCTGGGCAACGTTGTAAATGTGCTAGAGGAAGAAGACCCCTTAAGCTTAAGCCTGCCAATTTACAGGATAGATGTAATCCATGGCGGGCCACATCCGGTAGAAAGTAGTAAAGGGGCTCGAAGCAGATATATCAAAGAGGCCAAGGAGGGAATTTATTCTATTCAAGAGGAGACCCAATGAAAAGCCCACGTCTTAACATCCAAATGCCTAATCTGGTGGTCACCCCGCAAGAGTTATGCAAAGGAGTCCATCATCCACATAACGACCCCTTATGATTACTGCACAAATTGGGATGTTTATTGTCTCCAAGATTTTGGTCGATACAGGCAGCTTAGTTAATGTTATCTTCAAACATGCTTTCGATCGGATGAAAATCCTAGAGCACAAATTTGAGCCGAGAATCGAGCCGATACTTGGGTTCGACAATAAGGGGTCAACTCCAATGGGGAAGATAAAGCTACTTGTACAAATGGGAGTGCCTCCAACGTACTATCTTTGTGATAATTGACCAGCCTTCCTACTACAGCACCTTCTTTAGCAGACCAACCCTGGATGAGATTGATGCGTTTGTCTCCCAAAAGTACCTGACAAAGCGAGGCTGGGAAACTGTGCGAGGAGAACAGTTTAGCTCCCGAGAAATGTACTTTGCAATGCTTGATTAATACAAAAGGGAGTATTCTGCTTACGTTGACTCTTCTATTGTTTTACAGCCTTCGGATGATGGATTTTCACATCCAACATTCGAAGCAAAGATTAATGTTAAAAAGTCTAACAAGCGTACGTATCAAAGGAACATTCCTATAAGAAGCAAGAGAAAGAGGGTTGATGCTAACTTAACAAAAGAGGGTCCAATAGTCACAGAGTTTGACTGCCATGATGAAACGAAGAGAATAAGACCCATAGAGGACCTTGAGGAAACCCATATAGATACAAAAAATGCTTCTAAAGAGTCAAAGTGGGAAAAGATCTTGATAGCGAGTTAAAGAAATACTTGATTCAGTTCCTCAAAGTCAACAAGGATGTGTTTGCTTGGTCACATTTCGATATGGTATGAATTGATTCGTTTGTTATCTGACATGCCCTTAACATCAACCCAGGAGAAACCCCCATCTGGAAGAAAAAGTGGCAATTGAATAAAGTTCGAATTGATGCTCCAAAAGGAAGAAGTTGATAGGCTCCTTGAAAATGGATTAATCCGGGTGATATATTATCCCAAATGGTTAACCAACCCATTTTTGGTGAAAAAGTAAAATGGGAAATGGAGAACATGCATCGATTACACAGATCTAAATAAAGCATGCCCGAAGGATAGTTTCCCGTTGCCACGAATAGATCAGCTAGTGGATGCAACGAGTGGGCACAAGTTGTTATCCCTTATGGATGCTTATTCAGGGTACAATCAGATACCGATGTTCAAGCCAGATGAGGATCATACCAAGTTCATAATAGAATAAGGAATTTATTGTTACAGGGCCATGCCTTTTGGTCTAAAGAATGAAGGGGCCACTTATCAGAGATTGGTTAATTGAATGTTTAAGGAGCAGATTGGCAGAAACAAGGAAGTTTATGTTGATGATATGGTGGTAAAGTCTAGTGAGCCTGAGAACCATCTTAAGGATCTAACGGAAATGTTCAAGATATTACAGAAGTATCAAATGAAGTTGAACCCAAAAAGTGCTCTTTTGCGGTCCACTCTGGAAAGTTCTTAGGCTACCCAGTAAGTGCTAAAGGAATGGAGGCAAGTCCCGACCAAATTCAAGCCATAAAAGACATGGAACCTAAACTAGTAAAGAATTGATGAGCTTAAATGGAAGAGCAGCTACCCTAAGAAGATTTATTTCAAAAGCTACTGATAGGTGTAAAACTTTATTCGATGTGATTAAGAAAAAGAAGAACTTCGAATGGGAAGAGGATTGTAGAAATGCTTTCTTAGAATTAAAAAGCCATTTGGAGAAACCACCGATACTCTCAAGTCCTAAAAGTGAGGAAATATTGTATCTATACATGTCGGTGTCAGAACATGTAGTCAGCTTGGAGCTCATTAGAGAGGACAATGGGCACAGCTCCCGGTATACTATGTAAGCAGGTGGTTAAAGGATGCAGAGGTTTGATACCCAGTTATTGAGAAATTAGCCTATTGTTTGATTCTCACAGCGCGAAAACTTAGAGCATACTTTCAGGCACATTCGATCAGGGTATTGACCAATTTTCCTCTTAAGCAAGTTTTTAGTAAGCCTAAGACTTTGGGAAGGTTGGTGAAATGGGGAATTGAGCTCAGCCAATACAATATAGAATTTCAACCACGGGCTTCAATCAAAGGCAGACACTGGCAGACTTTATTAATGAATGCACCAGCTTTATAGAGGAGCAATCAAAAAAGAGAAGGATCAAAAGCCTATGTGGCAATTATTTATGGATGGAGAATCAAATGTACATGGTGCCGGCACAGGATATATAATCATAACCCCAGATGGACATCATTTGCATTATACCTTGAAACTGGGATTTCTTACAACGAACAATGTGACAGAATATGAATCAATGGTAGCAGGACTTACCTTGGCTTTAGAACTGAAAATCCCATGAGTACAGATTTTTAGCAACTCTCAACTGATGTTAAATCAAGTAAAGCAGATATACCAAACAAAAGACCCCAAGCTATCTTTATATGTGAATAAGATATTACGAATGCTTGTTTTGTTTGAGGATTTTTCGATAAATCAAGTTTCAAGAGTAGAGAATGCATAGGCAGATGCTTTAGCAAAGTTGGCTAGCTAAAGGGGAGCCCCAGAGACACGATTGTCCCCGTCGGATATCAGGAAAAGCCAAGTATTGAAAAGGAAACGTCCGAGCAAGGGAAAGAGTTGCTAGTTATGATGAGATCTCAAGCCAAGTCTCAAAGGGGAGAGGAAAAAGAAAGTGGTCAAGAGTTAACAGAAGAAAGGATGAGCCAACCAAAACCAAATAGCACATATGATGATACATGGATGTCACCCATTGTTGAGTATTTAGTTAAAGGGATATTACCATCCGATAAAGGAGAAGCGAGAAAAATCAAGACAAGCTCCGACCTTCGTCATGATGGACAAAATCCACTATAAAAAGGGATATGCTCTTCCATATCTTAGGTGTGTAAGCATGAATGATGGAATAAAACTAATAGCTGAAGCACATGAAGGGTTTTGTGGAGACCATTCAAATGGAACAAACCTTGCAATGAAAATAATAAGGCAAGGATTTTACTGGCCCCACATGGTAAGCCAAGCCATAGATTATTTGAAAAGATGCGAGAAATGCCAGAAATATTCAAAGATACCTAGATTTCCCCCAAGTCAATTAACTCCAATCACACGTCCATGGACCTTCGATGTATGGGGAATAGATTTGATCGACCCATTACCAATTTCAAAGGGAGGACCGAAATATGCCATAGTGGCCATTGACTATTTTACCAAATGGGTTGAAGCCGAAACACTTTCGAAAATTATTTCTGGGAAAGTATTGAGAAGTGTTATCAAGAACAGCATAACCAGGTTCAGAATTCCCCAAAAAATAGTTTCTAACAATGGAACACAATTTAAGAGCAAAGAATTCTCCCAGTTCTGCCACAAAAATGAGATTATTAAAAGTTTTTCATCTGTTGCACATCCAAAAGATAATAGAGCAGTTGAGGCTGCAAACAAAACCATAAAAACAATTCTGAAGAAGTGACTAAATAAGGCAAAAGGAAACTGTGTAGTGTTAGGAAATCAAATCTACGGTTTCGATGACAACAAATATACAATGGAAATCAAATATACATATATATTTATATATACAGGTACTTGCTAGAACAACATCACTAGAAAGACAAGAACGAGGCTCAAAGGACACTCCAAGAGACTACAAGTCGATAGGTACAAGAGACTACAAGAGACTACAGACATGCACAAGTATCAGACGTCTGGGTGCACAAGCCAGACGTTTGGAAAAGTCCTTTGGAACAACAAACAGGCTAAACCAGATGTCTGGTAATAGCACTCAGGCGTCTGAAAACCTACTATGATCAAAAAATATATAGTATCGGACGTCTGATACAAATACCAAACGTCTGAATTCAAACTCGAATTTCAGATATGAACTTCAACTGCCATATACCATTGGACATCTTCGCTTCTCTTCGCTGCAACTCTTCATCATCAACAAAAGCAACTGTAGAGCACTCGTTAGTGGATGTAACTACTCAACATACCTATCTACAACTATATATAGCATCAAGAATCAAGAGAAAGAACTAACCTTACTCACCTTACTCACTTATGCTCTTTGATTCCGTACTCTACTCTTGATCTCTACACTCTAGCAATTCTTACTTGTATTCACTCTTCCATATACACGTTTTCTCATAGATAATATTCCTTAGAGATATATTAGAAGCAATTGTACTAATTGGTCAACATCTATGTTATATTAGAACACACTTTTGACAAGAACAACTTATTGTAACCAAGCTTATTCCTTCGGGTAAAGCGAGGGTGTTTGATAGTAGAATTCCAAAGAGGAGCTTCGGGACTGGACGTAGGACGGGAGGTCCGAACCAGTATAAAATCCTGGTGTGCTTATTCTATATTTACTTTGATTAACATTGTTTTAGTTGCATCATATATTTTATCACATATACTTGCATATACACTACACGATCCACCCCGTAGACTTTCAGTTGGTATCGAAGCCTGGGATTCTAGAGATCGTAATAACATCCTAGAATAAATGGGTACAAAGAGATCTAGTCAAGGCAATAGAAAGAGGAAGAACAATAAAGAAGAATCAAAGGAGAAAACAAACAAATGCTTCATGGCTAAACTCAGATCACAATCGGTATGCTTAGATTCTTTATATAAAGATCTTCTGTTAGCACATGATGAATTATTAAAAGATTGTAAAACCTTGAATAAAGTTAATACAATTACTTTAGCTAAGTTAAAAGATTGTGAGCAAGAAATTTCTAGTTTAAAAGAGGAAAATAAATTTTTGATAAAACAACTAAATGTTTTTAAAATACCGTAGAATAACTAGTTTCACAAAAATATTTCCTACAAAAAGAAAATGAGCAGTTAGAAGATAAAAACAATGATCTTTTGGAGGAAATTAATGTTTTGCAAAATAAAAATACTATGTTTGAAAACGAAAAAGAAATTTTTTCAAAAGAAATTACGGATTTGAAAAGACAAAATGATTTATTACAATCATCTTTAGATAATTTAGAATCTCGACTATTTCTTCTCGAAAATGAGAACTGTACGATAAAAAGGGAGAATTCTGAATTAAACAAGCAAATTGATATTTTGAAAAACAGTAGTATTTCTTTTGAAAATAATAATTTTGACTTCAAAGCCAAATTTGATAAACTTAACGCTGAAGTCACAAAATTAATAAAGGTCAAAACGATTTAAACATGATTTTATCTAGTTCTAGACCTTTACATGACAAAAGTGGTTTAGGATATAATAAAACCGATCGTAGAAATAGCACTAGATACGCTTTCATGTATAGTAAAAATGTTAGTGCTAGTACTAAATTTCAAGTAAAGTCTAAATCCAATTTTTATAGAAATTCAAATTCTGCTATGACCAATAATGTTTATAGTTTCTCTAGAAATACAAAATTATTGACCGGAAATATGAATAAAAATTATCTAAGTATTTGGGTTCCTGTTAATTGGAAAAATAGAGAAAAATACATTAATGATTATTTTGATATGGTAGTTAATAATGAAAATTATATTTATAAAGGTTCAACCACACCTAATTGGATATGGTTTCCCAAGACCTAACCCCCTGGACCCTAACATAGTAAGTGGGTACCAAAAATGATTATTATTTTTTGCAGGTACTCGGAGAAACAAATGGAAAAGGATAGATTTTGGAATTTTAAAGGATGTTCCATACGTTTAATAGAATTACGTGCTTACAATGAAATATGGACTTCAGGAAATATGGTAAAATCTATTTTTCTCCATAATTAATATTGAGTTTATCCCGCTATTTACAAGATATTTTATAAAATTTATTATATTCCCTCATTCTTTTTTATAATGACAAAGGGGAAGAAATTCATATTCATATTGATTATATCATACATATTCTTGTATTAATGCTTTTTGATAATGCCAAAGTGGGTGAAATAATGTTAAGCACATATTCAGGGGGAGATTTATAAAATTATATCTAAGTACATTGTATAGTTATCATCATCAAAAAGGGGGAGATTGTTAGGAAATCAAATCTATGGTTTCGATGACAAAACCTATACAATGGAAATCAAATATACATATATATTTATATATACATGTACTTGCTACAACAACATCACTAGAAAAATAAGAACGAGGATCAGAGGACACTACAAGAGCCTACAAGTCGATAGGTACAAGAGACTACAAGAGACTACAGACATGCACAAGTATCAGACGTCTGGGTGCACAAGCCAAACGTCTAGAAAAGTCCTCTGAAACAACAAACAGGCTAAACCAGAAGTCTGGTAATAGCACTCAGACGTCTGAAAACCTACTATGTTCAAAAAATATATAGTATCAGACGTCTGATACAGATACCAAACGTTTGAATTCAAACTCGGATTTTAGATATGAACTTCAACTGCCACATACGAATGGACATCTTTGCTTCTCTTCGCTGCAACTCTTCATCATCAATATAAGCAACTGTAGAGCACTCGTTAGTGGATGTAACTACTCAACATGCCTATTTACAACTATATATAGCATCAAGAATCAAGAGAAAGAACTAACCTTACTCACCTTACTTACTTATGCTCTCTGATTCCATACTCTACTCTTGATCTCTACACTCTAGCAATTCTTACTTGTATTCACTCTTCCATATACACGTTTTCTCATAGATAATATTCCTTATAGATATATTGGAAGCAATTGTACTAATTGGTCAACATCTATGTTATATTAGAACACACTTTTGACAAGAACAACTTATCGTAACCAAGCCTTTTCCTCCAGGCAAAGCGAAGGTGTTTGACAGTAGAATTCTGAAAGGGAGCTTCGAGACTGGACGTAGGACAGGAGGTCCGAACCGGTATAAAATCCTGGTGTGATTATTTTATATTTACTTAGATTAACATTGTTTTAGTTGCATCATATATTTTGTCACATATACTTGCATATACACTACACGATCCACCCTGTAGACTTTCAGGTAGAAGAGCTGCCATTAGTCCTATCGGCCTACCGAACATCTACTAAGATAGCAATGGGACATACCCCGTATTCTTTGACATATGGGTGTGATGCAATGCTACCAATCGAGATTGAAATACCCTCACACCGAAGGATTGCCTACGCATTTGATAGGAATCAAGAATTGAAAAGAGAATCACTGGACATGATATATGAGCTAAGAGATGAAGCAGCGGTAAGAACCGCCGAATATCAAAGAAGTATCTCGAAATATTACAACTCAAGAATAAGAGCTCGATCATTTCAAGAGGGGGATTAGGTACTCCACGGTGTAATGGCCAATACTATGAATCCTGCAGATGGACCCTTAGGACCAAACTAGGAGGGGCCATTAATCATATGTAATGTAATCCCCCCGAAAGCCTACTAATTGTGCTACCCATATGGCAGTATAGTGCCTAGAACATGGAATGCTGAGCATTTAAGGCCATATTTTCCAAAGATGGATTAATAAAGAGCTTCTTTTTGTAAAGAGAAATCTACACGGTTGGGAGAAAAATACTCCAAGTATTTGGATACTACCTAAGACGGTAACCTACCAAAGATGGTAGAAAAGCCTCCGTCCGCGCCGAGATGGCCAGGGTAGAGCACCTCCTAGAGGCAGGGTGGGTAAGCCTTTGGCCACGCCATGAGATGGCCAGGTTAAAGCACCATACAAGCCCTTGGCCACACCTCTGGTCAGGTCAAGGCACCTCTTGGAAGGAGGACAGAGTAAGCCTTTATCCACGCCATGAGATGGCCATGTTAAAGCACCGAACAAGCCCTTATCCGCGCCATGCTATTTGCAGGGTAAGGCACCTCCTAGAGAGTGGACGGAGTAAGCCTTTATATACGCCATAAGATGGCCAAGTTAAAGCGCCGAACAAGCCCATGTCTATATCGCAAAAGGGCCAAGGCAGGATGCCTCATGGAAGGAGGTCGGGTAAGTCCTTGGTTGTAGCCTCTAAGATGAGCTAACCAAAAGCAGCGGACAACAATGGACTAAGATGTCCAAGCTCGAGAAGAGGCTCAACCAACAATGGACTAAGATGTCTAAGCCTACGAAGCGGCTCAATCGACAATGGACTAAGATGTCCAAGCCCAAGATGAGGCACAATCAACAATGGACTAAGATGTACAAGCCCAAGAAGAGGCGTAATCAACAGTGGACTAAGATGTCCTAGCCCAGATAAAGGTTAATCAAATTTTGGACTGAGATGTCCAATGCCTATAGGAGGCTTATCAAGTGAAAGACTGAAATATCCATGCCTAAAAAAGCAGCATATTTAATTAGGGACTAAGACGTCCAAGTTCAAGAGGCAGCTAATCAAATTATTTCTATGAAAGACCTTAAGGGCTCATATATGTCGAAAATGACGAAAACTAAGGAGTGAAACAGAACTCCATTGATTATTACCCGAATCTGGGTTTCGGGACTTTCTTGACATCATCTATAAATACCAGAATCTTGGCTTCGGGATTCTCATAGATGAATTTCAGCATTTAATACCCGAATCTGCGTTTCAGGACTTTATCAATCGACATCTTTATTAAGCTCGAGGGTGGGTATGAGAACATTGTCGATCACTACAATTCTTTATACTCGAACTTGGGTTTCGGGATTATTATCTGATTTTGCCTTAATCGGGATTCATGGCATCTATTATAAAGATAATTTTAATGGATTTCTGGTTGTTCAACATATGACCCAATGTGGGCAAAGGATTTCTATTTTTAACAACTATCTACTTACACAATATGTGCCCTAATATAGGCTAAAGATTCTTTTTGCAAAGAGAATTGAATAACATATGCCCTGATCTAGGCTCAAAGTTTAATATGAGAATATGCCTACCAATTCTCGTTTAGTTGACTATACAAACCTAATTCCAAGTTTACTGATGCCATATATAGAACTATTTGTAGGATATTGTTATTTGTATTCTGGATGTCACATTATCAACTTCCAAACTTTAAAAGTTAATACCCTAATCCGGGTTGGATTTTATGATTGATATGATGTAATTGAGTTTACTACAGACAACCAGAAATTTCAAACTGGTCTTCTTAATGCTAAAATTAAAAGTTGTTGTTTATTAATTCCAAATGATGCTTACCAAGTGAATAAGGGCATTAATATGCTGATCTACTACTAAAAATACATGTAAGTATGATAGTAACAACAACGAATACCATTAACTTTGAATTTTGTAGGAAAAGTAAAGTTGTGAAGAGTAAGAAAACTATGAAATCTTTTTCCTAAAGAACAAAAGCATCTTTCATACAAGGGGGGAAGCAAAATGTTAGCCATTAAACCTACTTGATAGCAGAAGTATGAGAGAAGGTTAATAAGATTGAGGTTTCGATGAAGAAATATGCCAAGTCATCATGAAGGACATAAAAAGGATGTTTTGAAAAATTTAGTATGCATCGAAGGAGTCGAGGGTACCAACTACTCATACAGTGCAAAGATCTTCGACCCAGGTGGAAACAGATAGGCCCTTCGACCACCAACAACCTTTCAACACAAATGAACAAGCAATGATGACTTGGGAACCCCTTTTGAAGGCAATCGATAGTACTCTCCCAACTACACGTCAAACCTTTCGAAGTCAAAGGTTCTGCCCCCATAGTAATCTTTTCAAAAGCATAGCAAGCCTTTCAAACCGATCAAGAAAGGGTTCCGCATCAGTCCATGGGCAAATATTGTGGGGCTACCCAACTTCATTGAAACCATTAACAAGTGAATCTCTTCTAAACCAATATGGTCGACCTATCGACGGTGTCAAAAGCTCCAAGCTTACTTCTGCTAATAGCAAAAGAAGCAGAGATCCATTCAGGACACCTTTTGACAAGGTCAAAAGATGCTGAAGAGAAAGCAATGTTTGGAAATCAGCAAAGGCGAAAGGATGGTAAATACCCTTTCGACCAGGTCAAAAGGCCTAGAAATGATAAAGGAACTGCTAATGTAAGACAAGAAGAGCAAAGGGCATCCTTCGACAACATCAAATGGAGGCATGGCCTTCGACAACATCAAAAGGAGTAATGGCCTTCGACAACATCGAAAGAAGGCATGGCCTTCGATTAGGTCAAAAGCTTCAAAACAGCATACAATATGGGGACCTTTCGACCTGGACGAAGGCAAGGAATCGAAATGATAAACCAAGAATCACAAGAGAATACCTTTTGATGACATTGAAAGGGTCAGATCCTTTCGACCAGTTCGAAAGGTTTGAGTCCGCATATAGAAAGGGGGTCTTTCAACCCATTCAAAAGCAAAGGCGTCGAAGGGGGCCGACCTGCATCTTTAAATAAGACCCAATGGGTCCAGTTTTGGGGGAACAAATTCAGGAATACTGAATTCATTTCCTTTACTATACTTTCTTAGCGATAATTGTAATTAGAAGAAACCCAAAATCAAATTAGGGGAAAAACTCAATTTCTTGTAACTCAATTAGTCGATAGGTTGTAGCAGCTACCATCATTACTTTGTTTTGAAACCTTCCGACATCGTTGAAGGGATTTCACTAATTTATAAAGGTTTTACTTTGAAACTTTCGACCCAGTCAAAAGGTTCGCCTGTTTTTAAAGTTAGCTGTTTCTCGAAGGCTTTTGGAGGGAAGTTTCAACTTTGGTGGTTACCCTTGTTTTAAGGCTTTCGAAAGAATATTTGCGGAAGGCAGTTTTATTCAAAATGAAAGGTTTTATAAAGAAGGTTTCCAATTTTTTTTAAAGTTGAACCCAATCTACCTTCGAAAGGTTTATGTTTTAAGAGGTTTTAAGTATTCGAAGGGTTTATTCCTGGATCTGTTTCGAAAGGTTTATTAGAAGTTTTCGAAAAGTTTTTGAATGAAGGTTTACCAAAAGTTTTTCTAAGGAAATGAATTAAAGTGAATTTAAAGAAGGATGTCTAAAGTTTATAACTTTTGAAAGGCTTGCTTTGAAGGAATTCGAAAGGTTTTTGAGATGATTTTCGAAAGGTTTAAACATTGAATTTGAATGAGATAATTTCAAAGTATGAAAAGAGGTTCTTTCAAATGGTAAAGTGTTTTCATTAACTTAGTTTTGAGTAAAGGATATATATCTAACATGGTAATATGATTTGGCTAAAGTATAAAGACTTATTTCTTTTCCTTGTTTGAAATTCGATTTAAAGGTTTAAATCATTTGAAATTGTTTTCAAGGAAAATTATGGGAGGGGATCCTTAAGTATAAATGACTCAGATATTAGAAAACCAAATGGGACTAGTATGGGATCGCGCCCTGTACATTAGCTTGTAGCCCCAGCTAATTGTTGTCCAAAATTCCAGTGTGTAGAGCTTGGTCACAGGTAGACTAAAATTATGATTACACGCCGAAATGAATATATGTTGTATATAGATAGGTTATTGGTAAGCCCAAAAAACCACTAGGCTTGGGAGCACCTGGGAGATGATTAAGTTAGGGACAGACCGTCCAGAAGGAAGATATTTAATAGATAGTTTAAGACAGACCGTCCTGATGGGAAATGTTAAATAAAGAAATAAGGGTAGATAATCCTAAGTATGAAAATCTAACAGATGTTAGGTTAAATTTGATTATGTTGTCTGGTAGGCCGATTTAGCCAAAGGTTGAAAGTACCCAAGCAAAACTTTTGTGTTTGAAAAATAGTTCAGAATTACCTCATATTTATGTTTGTTTACGTAATGTTTATTTTGTTGAGATTAAACATTGTGGATGCAGGTGCATAGTATATGGTTATATAAAAAGATTTGCAAAGATGTATTTTAAAAGATGTTAGTAAGGGGAAAACCGTTTTGCTACACGGCGTGGTCTCACTTAACATAATTAAACTGAGATGTAACGTACTATTCAAACCAGGATTTATGTCTGACTCGAAGTTTATGTTTTTCCCCTTAAACTCTCGGGCACTCAAAACAATTTTGTGTAGATTGAGAGGTTAAGGATCTTTTTAGGTTTTTAGGTTGTTTGACGAATAAGCTACCGGAGGATGCAAGAGGCCACAGATTGCTATTTAGGAATTACTGCTTTTTATTTATGTTTGATGAATTTCCACTGTGTTATGATGTATTAGGTCTTATATGACCATTTGACTCTGATCAATCGAGGGGGTATCTTCATATACCGCTCTCAATGTAATTTGTAATAACTATATTTATTCAGTGCCTAGGATAACGATTGGGTTATGTGACGTGAATATGGAACAAATTTTACTTGGAAATGTAATGAAGTAAATCTGTGTTTTTAAATCTGTGTTTTGTTTCATATTCAAGTACTTCTGATATTATTAATACCATTAACATAGCCGTATTAAGTCGCCAGAAGCTAATACTATAGATGTCTGCAGCATCTGTAGCGCTTAGTTTTGGGCCTCTAGATAAGGTATGTTACAGCTTGGTATCAGAGTATGGTTTATGAAATACTTTAACTAAAAATGATTTTTTGACAACATAATCCATAGGAATTAGAGTTAAGATCGGGGTATGGGAAAACGTTATAGTAACATATTTGTATTTATTTATTTATATATATATATATATATAAGTATACGCTCTATCTTTAGACTCCTATCTTAGTTAGGTTATTCATCTGTATCTCATGAGGTTTGAATGCAGATATGGAGGAAAGAAGGAGCATAGTGAATGTTGGAGGAGACAACACTACTACCAACGGAAATATCCGACCAAATGCAAGGATAGGCCCTGGTCAAGCACAAGCCGAAAATGCTGGTGCAGGAGTCCCCCAAGTGGATATGGGAGCGATGTATCAGTTCTTTGTGAACATGGTGCAAGCTGGAGTAGCAGTAGGTGTAGTTGGAGGAAACGTTGTGGGAGGAGGAGCTCAAGAAGTTCCTATGGTCAATCAGTATGCCAATCTGAGTGGAGATTACGTTAGGCTCCAAGGAAAGCCGTTCATTGGAACCGAGGTTGTGGTTGAAGTAGAAAACTGGCTGCTGCATTTTGAAAGGATTTCCGCTGATTTAGGGCTGAACGATGCATAGAAAAGGAGGTTGGCCTCAAGGCAGCTATAGGGAGCTGCATTATTTTGGTGGAACACCGTCACCGCCGGAGTGGATGAAGAGACCATTACTTGGGAGGAATTCAGAAGAAGGTTTTCGGAGAGGTTTATGTCCGTTATGGCACAGGCTGCATTGTAAGGAGGTTTGTAGAACTAGAGCACGGAGATATGAGTGTGTTGGAGTATACCAAGAAGTTCGAAGAGCTAGCTCGATATGGGTATGCATTGCTTGATACTGTTATCAATAGAAATGAGAAGTACCTCAGTGGATTAAGGCCAGAACTGATTAGTGCAACTTTGCGCACTTAAGAGACGCTAGCGATGTTGTTGTTGAGATGGAATTGAGGCAAGAAGAATCATTGGCTTGCCTAAGGAAGAAAGTTAAAGATGCTCAGGCTGGACAAGCCCAGAAAAAAAAATCCAAAGAAAGATTGCTCATAAAGAAGGAGCACAGAAGAAGAGTAAAGCTGAGGTGGTATGATATAACTGCAACAAGAAAGGACACTATGCTAATGAGTGTCGAGTCAGCAAAGGGAAAGGAAAAGGTGTAGGTGAGAAGAAGAATGTCATATGCTTCAATTGCGATTAGGTGGGTCACTTCAAGAACAAGTGCCCAGAGCCACCAAAGGAAGGAAAAGGGGGTGTTTATGCTTTGGAGCCCATAACCGCAAAATCAGTTGCTCAAGATAAGGGAAAAGCTATTTTAGGAGGTTCACTGCAGATCCATGGTATGTCTATTAGCATCCTATTTGATACTGAGGCATCCCATTCTTTTATTTCTCGATGTCTGGTAGATAGACTTAACCTAGAACCCTCTTACTTATTTACTTCCTTAAGGGTTGCAAATCCAATAAGAGGTTATGCAACACTTGAGATGAGGTATATCTGTCTAGAATTTGATTTGTTAGGCCATACCTTTGATTATTGTTTGCATGTATTTGATTTTGTGGGATTTGGGATTATCCTAGGGATGGATTGGATGCGTAGATATGACGCTAGGATATTTTGCCAACATAGGAAAATATCACTGAGTCATCCAGATTGTAGTGATCGGATAACTTATGTTGTAGACAACCCTAGTTATGAGGTAAATGCTTTATTGGGAGTTATGGAGTTGGAAGATGATTTGCATCGAGTTTTTGTAGTTAGGGAATTTGCCGATGTGTTTGAATCAATCATTAGACTGCTTCCGAAATGAGCTATTGAGTTTTGAATTGATTTGGTACCTAAAGCAGAACCGGTGAGTAGACGGTCGAATAGGATGACACCTACTGAGACGAAAGAGTTGAAGGTGTAGTTAGTAGATCTGGAAGGCAAAAGTTTTATTAGCTAGGCCGAGAGGTTCACCATAGGGAGTAGTTGCTGTATTTGCTAAGAAGCTGGACAGATCGTTAAGGCTATGTATCGATTATCGTAAGTTGAATGAGAAGATGATAAAGAATCGATATCCATTGCCAAGAATTGACGATTTTTTCGATCAGTTCAGTGGTGCAAAGGTATTCTCTCAGCTAGATTTGGCAACAAGATTTCATCAGCTTAGAGTAGCATAGGATAGCATTCCTTTGACGGCGTTTAGAACGAGATATGGATCATATGAATGGTTAGTTATGTCGTTCAGACTAACTAATGCGTCGACATTCTTTGTAGATCTAATGAATAGGATTTTTCGAGAGCATTTGGATAGGTTTGTATTGGTTTTCATTGATGACATTTTGATATACTCTAAGAATGAGAAGGAACATGAAGTTCATCTCAGTCGTGCTCGAGATGAGGGAGCATCAGTTGAAGGCTAAGATTACGAAGTGTCATTTTTGGAAGAAGGAAGTGAAGTTCCTTGGTCATGTTGTCTCTGAGAAAGGGTTGTCTGTAGATCCAACTAAGACCGAAGTGGTGAACAATTGGAAGAGGCCCGAGACAGTGACCGGGATAAAGAGTTTCCTTGGATTGGCAGGGTATTATCAGAGGTTTATAAAGGATTTTTCACGGATAGCAGCACCGATGACCAAGCTTATGCGAAAAGATGTGAAGTTCATGTGGACCGATAAGTGTGAAGAAGCATTCCAGAGCTTGAAACACTTATTGACCCATGTGCCGGTGTTAGTGGTTCCGGAGGGAAATCAGGATTTGGTTGTTTATACGGATGCGTGTGGAACTAGATTAGGAGCTGTGTTGATACAAAGGGGTAAAGTAATTGCTTACGGTTCTAGACATCACATACCACATGAGGTTAGGTATCCAACGCATGACTTGGAGTTAGATGCCGTTATATTTTCTTTGAAGGTGTGGAGGCATTATCTTTTGGGAGAGAGATTTGAGCTATACACTGATCATAAGTCGTTGAAATATTTGTTCTCTCGGAAGGAGCTGAACATGAGACACCAGAGATGGTTGGAGTTTATTGCTGCCTATGATTTTGAAATTGAGTACACACCTGGAATAGGACAAAAGGTAGCAGATGCACTCAGTCGGAAACATCAGAATACAGTATTGGCTATGATTACTGAGTGGAAAGACCTGGAGGTATTATTGGATTGTAGTGTGCGGTTTTGGTCCGAAGCAGGATCGACTGCAGGAAGTGCTGTATTGTCTTTTTTGGGAGTGCGGTCGATAATGATTGCTAAGATAGCTTCTAAGCAAGAGGAAGATCCAGTATTGGCTGAAAGGATCAGAAGATTGAAGGAAGGAACAGAGAGCGATGACCCAAAGAATTTCAATCTTGACCAAAACGGGTGGTTGAGAAAGAAGGGAAGGTTGTGTGTTCCGAATGTAGAAAATGTGAGGAAGGAGGTTTTGGAGGAGTGCCATCATTCGAAGTTCACTGTCCACCCGGGAGGAACTAAAATGTTTCAGGACATGAAGAGAAATTTCTTCTGGGAAGTTATGAAGCGGGACATTGGATTATGTGTTAAGAAGTGCTTGAATTGCCAACAGGTAAAGGCTGAACACCAGAAGCCAAGTGGACTGCTTCAACCGTTAGAGATTCCGTTATGGAAATGGGATTCAATCTCCATGGATTTTATTGATGGATTTCCTAGATCTAGAAGAGTAAACAAAAGCATATGGGTCATAGTAGATAGACCGACTAAGAGTGCCCATTTTATTCCAGTAAAGTCAACTAGAACGGCACCTGAGTTAGCGAAGTTATACATGAAATATGTAGTTAGGCTACACGGGATTCCTAATAGTATTATCAGTGATAGAGATTCTTTATTTACTGGTGAGTTCTGGAAAAGTCTACAGGAAGCATTAGAAACCAAGCTCAACATGAGTACAGCTTACCATCCATGGACTGATGGGCAAACAGAAAGGTTAACAAAATCTTGGAAGGTTTGTTAAGAGCTTGTATATTAGATTTTGGGGGATCATGGGAAGACCATCTTCATCATCTCGTATAACAATAGTTATTAGACTAGTATTGGGATGGCACAGTTTGAGGCATTGTATGGAAGACCTTGCAAATCTCCCGTATGTTGGTTGGAGACTGGGGATAGATTAGTTCTTGGTCCGGATTTAGTGAAGGAACCTGTGGAGAAGATTGAGTTGATTCGAGCTAGGATGAAGGAGGCTCAATCTAGGAAGAAAAGTTATGCAGATAAAAGAAGAAAGGATTTGGAATTTTCTATCGAAGATTATGTATTTGTTAAGGTTTCCCAATGAAAGGTGTGATCAGATTTGGGAAATCAGGGAAGTTAACACCTAGATTCATTGGTCCATTTTGCATTATTGAGAGAATTGGGAAACTCGCTTATAGAGTAGAGTTAATAAGTAGTTTGGCTGGAGTCCATAATGTTTTCCATGTTTTTCATCTTAAGAAGTGTGTTAGAGACCTGGAGACTACTATAGAACCTATAGTATTAGAAGATTTAGTAGTAGAACCAGATTTGAATATAGCTAGGAAGCCGATTCGGATTGTGGCCATAGATGAGAAGAAATTGAGGAACAAGGCAGTCAAGTTAGTAATGGTTCAGTGGAGTAATGATACTAGAGACTGTACTTGGGGAGTGGAGAACAGGATTAGAGACTCTTACTCAGATTTATTTGATGGTATGTTTTACCTTTGATTGTTTTGTTGTGTACCTTATCGTAATTTCGAGGACGAAATTCTTTAAGGTGGGGAGTCTGTAACACCCTATATATTTTATAACCTTAGACATTTAATTAGTCAAATTAAATTAAATAATGTAAAGATTAATAGATGGAGATTTAATTAGTTAGAGGTAGCCATGCCAAATTAAAGGGGTAAATAAAAATGAAATAACACTAAGTTAGGTGTTAGGAAATGAGAAGGGTATTTTTAGGAAATGACCAAACCTTATACCTTAAACCCTTGTGAGATTCACGTTCATTATTCTCATTTCAATAAAAAGGAAAATAGCTAAGGCCGAGCACCATTTCCAATCTGAAGAGAAGAAGAAAGGTAAGATTCAAGAAGAAAGAAGAAATCAACTAATTCAACACTCTAAAATCTCATCTATAATCGCTAAAGCCAAGGTGTTTAATTACTACATCCCTAATGCTTTTAGTTTTTGGTTTTTTATTTAGATCCGAAATGCTTTTGTTATAGTATTGCCATGTTTGATATTTTAAGATATATGTGATTATTTTTAATGGAATTATAAACATTTATTTGTGTTTGTGATAATGTTTAGCTTGCAAACCCTATTTAATGACATCCGAATACTTTGGAAATTTAAATATAGGTCGGGAATAATATTTTAGAGATGGATTTTGATTTTCATAATTTTCCGATTTATTATAGATTTTATATGAATTTTCGAATGAAGAAAATTGTTTATTGTGTTTTAAATTATTTTCGGCTGAAATAAAAAATTGTTTGGGTTTGAAATTTTAATATGTTAGGTAATATATTAAAATATATTTTCTGGAATTTTTCCAGCATTTTCCTAAGTCATTTGGAATATATAAAATTATTTAAGGTATGGGACTTAAATGTTTTATATATTTATAAAGGAGAAGGGGCATTTTGCAAAATAAAATGTTTTAAAAATTCTGGTAATTGCGGTAGCAAAATTCTAAAAAGTAATTTATCGACCAATGAAAATTTGACAAACAAAGGCAGGTTAGTTGAAAAGTTTCCTTTTTAAGTTTAAAGACAAAAATCACAATTTTTCCATGTTCAATTCATACGGCTAAATACCTTCCGCCCCAGACCTTTCGTCTCAGTCGAAGGGTTAGCTTTCGTTAAGGTCAAAGTTCAATGCATAAGGTATCACGAAATTGGTACATAATGAATTTAATATAAGCCGAAAGTTTAGGCCGAAAGGTTGATGGCCTAAAAGGTTGAAATATAACTGTTTTATAAATAAAAAGCTTTCGCCTGCTTTGCTTTCAAATTAGAGCTTTCGTCTTGGTCACTTCCGGCCAGGTCAAGTTATTTAAAAGAAAAGACTTTAAAACCTTCCGATGTAGTCGATAGGTTGTAGCTGCTACCGCCATTACTTTGTTTTGAAATCTTCCCGCGTCGTCGAAGGGTTTACACTGTTTATAAAGGTTTTACTTTGAACCTTCCGACCAAGTCGAAAGGTTCTCCTATTTTGAAAGTTAGCCATTTCGCCAAGGCTTTCGGAGGGAAGCTTTCGACTTAGGTGGTTACCCTTGTTTTAAGACTTTCGAAAGGGTATTTGCGGAAGGTTGTTTTGTTAAAAACGAAAGGTTTTATAAACAAGGTTTCCAGATTGTTTTAAAGTTGATCCCAATCTACCTTCGAAAGGCTTATGTTTTAAAAGGTTTTAAGTATTCGAAGGGTTTATTCCTCAATCTGTTTCTAAAGGTTTATTATATGTTTTCGAAAGTTTTTGAAGGAAGGTTTTCCCAAGGTTTTTCTAAGGCAATGACTTAAAGTGATTTTAAAGAAGGATGTCAAAAGTTTATAACTTCCGAAACGTTTGCTTTGAAGGAATTCAAAAGGTTTTTGAAATGATTTCATAAGGTTTAAACATTGAATTTGAATGTGATAACTTCAAAGTACGGAAATAGTTTCTTTCAAATGGTAAGGTGTTTTCATCAACTATGTTTTGAGTAAAGGATATATATCTAATATGGTAATATGATATGGCTAAAGTATAAAGACTTATTTCTTTTCCTTATTTGAAATTCGATTTAAAGGTTTAACTCATTTGAAATTGTTTTCAAGGAAAATTATGGAAGGGGATCCTTAAGTATAAATGACTCAGATATTGGAAAACCAGATGGGACTAGTATGGGTTCGCGCCCTGTACATTAGCTTGTAGCTCCAGCTAATTGTTGCCCAAAATTCCAATGTGTAGGGCTTGGTCACAGGTAGACTAAATTTATGATTACACACCGAAAGGAATATATGTTGTATACAGATAGGTTATTGGTAAGCCCGGAAAACCACAAGGCTCGGGAGGACCTGGGAGATGATTAAGTTAGGGACAGACCGTCCAGAAGGAAGATATTTAACAGATAGTTTAGGACAGACCGTCCTGATGGGAAATGTTAAATAAATAGATAATGGTAGATAATTCTAAGTATGAAACTCTAACAGATGTTAGGTTAAATTTGATTATGCTGTCTGGTAGGCCGAGTCAGCCAAAGGTTGAAAGTTACCCAACAAAACTTTAGTGTTTGAACAGATAGTTCAGAATTACCAGATATTTATGTTTGTTTACATAATGGTTATTTTGTTGAGATTAACCATTTTGGATGTAGGTGCATAGTATATGGTTATATGAAAGTATTTGCAAAGATGTATTTTAAAAGATGTTAGTGAGGGGAAACCCGATCCTCTACTCTCGGGTTATAGTAAAATATTTGTTTACATAATTAAACCGGGATGTATCGTATTATTCATACCAGGCTTTATGTCTGACTCGTAGTTTATGTTTTCCCCCTTAAACTCTCAGGTACTCAAAACCAATTTGAGTAGATTGAGAGGTTAAGCATCTATTCAGGTTTTTAGGTTGTTTAACGAATAAGCTACTGAAGGATGTAGGAGGCCACAGATAGCTATTTAGGAATTGATGCTTTTTATTTATGTTTGATGAATTTCTGATGTGTTATGAGGTATTAGGTCTTATATGACCATTTGAATCTGATCAATCGAGGGGCTATCTTCATATACCGCTCTCGACGTAATTTGTAATAACTATATTTATTCAGTGCCTAGGATAACGATTGGGTTATGTTACATGAATATGGAAAAAAATTTATTTGGAAATGTAATGATGTAAATATGTGTTTTGTTTCATATTTAAGTGCTTCTGATATTATTGATACCATTAACATAGCCGTATTTAGTCGTCGGAAGCTAATACTATAGATGACTGCAGCATCTGTAGCGCTTAGTTTTGGGAGACTGGATAGGGGATGTTATAGTCATAGTGGACAGATTGACCAAGAGTACCCGTTTCATTCCAATTAAGTCAACTAGGACGACACCTGTTTTAGCGAAGTTTTTTATGAAGAATGTGTTTAGACTGGATGGAATTCCTAGTAGTATAGTAAGCGGTAGAAATTCCTTATTTACTGGCATGTTCTGGAAGAGTCTACAAGAAGTTTTGGGAACCAAGCTCAAGATGAGTACAGCTTACCGTCCATAGACAAATGGGCAAATGGAGAGAGTTAACAAAATCATGGAGGATTTATTAAGAGCTTGTGTTCTAGATTCGGGGGATCATGGAAAGACCATTTGCATTTAGTCGAGTTTTCGTATAACAACAGTTATAAGACTAGTCTTGGGATGGCACCGTTTGAAGCTTTGTATGAAAGGCCATGCAAATCTCCCGTTTGTTGGTTGGAGACCGGGGATAGGTTGGTTCTTGTACCAAATTTGGTTAGAGAAGCTGCATAAAAGATTGAGGTCATTCGGGTTAGAATGAAGGATGCTCGGTCTAGGCAGAAAAGTTATGCAGATAGAAGACGGAAGGATTTAGATTTCTCGGTTGGAGATCAAGTTTTCATCAAGGTGTCACCGATGAAGAGTGTGATCAGATATGGAAGATCAGGGAAGTTGGCACCAAGATTCGTTGGACCATTTCCTGTTATTGAGAGGATCAGGAAACTAGCATATAGAGTTGAGTTACCGAGCAGTTTGGCAGGTGTCTACGATGTTTTCCTTGTTTCTCATCTCAGAAAGTGTGTTAGAGACCCGGAGACTACTATTGCACCGACTGTGTAAGTTGACTTAGTGGCAGAACCGGATATGACTATAGTGAGGAAGTCAGTTCGCATTGTTGCGAGAGATGAGAAGAGGCTTAGAACCAAGATGGACAGATTAGTCAAAGTCCAGTGGAGTGACGATGACAGGGAGTGTACTTGGGAGGTTGAGAGCATGATTAGAGATACTTATCCTGACTTGTTCGATGGTATGTTTTACCTTTTTGTTTGATCTGTTGTGTACCTTATCGTAATTTCGAGGACGAAATTCTTTAAGGAGAGGAGTCTATAACACCCTAGATTTTTGGTAACAATATTTAGGATATTTAATTAGTTAAATTAAATAAAACAATAAGTTGTTTAGGGTATTGAGATTTGATTTTATTTAACGTGTACCTGTGCCATTTAACAATGAATTAAGAAAAGACTTAAAATGAAATAGGGAAGGGGTAAAATGGGAAAGATGCCATTCTGATATCTATTCCCTTAGGTCGTGTATTATACTACACGTTCATTTCATTTTCTCATAATTTTAAAACCTTAAGGTCAGCCACCATTAATAAGGAAAAGGGGAAGAAGATTAAGAAAAGCTAAAGGAGGAAAAGATAATTCAAATCTCAAGCTCCTGAATATCTAAAGCTAAGGTGAATAATGTTTACATCTTATTTTTCTTTTGTTTTAGTTTTAAGATGAATTCCAAACATTTAGCATTGATTTGCCATGTTTTCGAATAATGGAATGATTATATATACTTGTTGATGATTTATGGTTGTTCATATAGACTTTATGACATGTTTTGATATGAAAACCCTATTAAATGACATCCAAAATGCCTTGCCAATTTTTATGAAGATCCAAAATGATATTTTAGAGATGGGTTTCAATTTTTAGAATTTTTGTGGAATTAATATAAATTTCTAGTAAAGAAAATGTTATTTTGGGTTATAAATTATTTTCGGTTAAATAATTATTGGTTTGGGTCTGAAATTTATATACGTTAGAAAACATGTAAAATGTGATTTTCTGGAATTTTTGTAGATTTTTCTTAAGTGTTTTAATGTTTTTCTAAAAAATTTTAAGGTATGAGACTTAAATGTTTTATATAATTAATGAAGGATAATGGGCTTTTTCTAAATAAATAAATTTGCTAATTTTGGAAAGTCGGTAGCACTTTTGAAAAGAGAAACTGGCAACCAATCGGATTTTGAAAAAAAAGTTAAGTTAGGTACAAATGAAATAGTTTAAAGTACAAGTAAACATGTTTTTCACTGTTTCGATGCTTTCGGCACCAGGTTCCGCCTCCATTCTCACGCCTCTGACTCCATCGAAACTAATGCACATGGTATTGGGAAACTGGTACGTAGTGAATTGGAAGAGGGCAAAAGTTATAGGGTCGAAAGCAGGTGTTTTCGAAGGAATTGTTGCATTACTTTGATTTTAATGGAAAATGCACTTACTTGCTTTCGACTAAGATGCCTTCGACTTGGTTAGCTTTCGACTAGGTCAAATGGATTTAAAGAGATGGTTTTGATTGAGTTGCTCTTTTATTTTAATAACTGCTTTCGACTGAGTCGAAGCCTTTAGTCGCCGCTTCCTACCTTTAGACCCAGATGGTTTCGAAGGGATTGTTTTACTTTGTTTTCTAAAATGTGGCCACCTCACTAATGTTTTCGAAGGAATGGTTTCGACGCTATCACTTCTTTACTTAGGAAATGGTTTCGAAACAAGTGCTTTCGACTTGAATGATTTAAAGACCCTTTTTCTCAGGTTGAAGTATAACCCAAATGGTTTCGAAAGAGATAAGTTTTTTATAGTTTCGAAAGGTGTTTCCACATGGTTTAAAATTGAACCCAAAGTGCTTTCAAAGGAATTGAGTTTTGATGCTTTCGAAAGGTTTTTTTGAATGGTTTCGAAAGGGGTGGTTCTCCAGGGCTTCGAAAGGGTTGAAAGGAAAGGTTTTTTTTATGTTTTCGAAAGGCAATTTTTATAGGGTTTAAAAGAAGGATGTCTAGGATTTTAAAGCTTTCAAAGGGAAGGTTTTTATGCTTTCAAAAGGAAAATTTTAAATGATTTCGAAAGGAAGGATTTGGCCTTTCGGCCCAAGATAAGTAAAGGGTTTTACTTGGTTTTGAATGGGTTACTTTCCAGGGTTTCGGTGGGTTTTTTTAAAGGTTTTAAACAAAGGTTTCGAACATACTAATAGGCAGGATAGCTTAAGTGTTTTAAGTTAGAAAAAATGACTTTAACTTATTCTGAGAGGATAGTTAATTCTCATTAAAACTCGTCAACATTATTTGGAGTAAAGTATATATAACAAGGCAAAATAGCTTAGAGTAAAGCTAAATATGTATTTTCCTTGTATATGTATAATTTAAAGGGTTAATTCATTTTGAAAAGGTTTTTCAAGGAAAATTTAAAGGGTAGTTAACCCTAAGAGGATAACTCAGATTAAAAGGCCAGATAGGACTTGTGTAGGCTCGCGCCCTATGCTCATTAGCTATTAGCCCCTTGCTAATTTAGTCTAGAATTCCATTATTTTAGGGCTTAGTCACAGGTAAGACTAAAATGTTGGTTACACATCGAACGGAATATTTATGTACAGAGGTAGGTTATTGGTAAGCCACAAAACCATTAGGATCAGTTGACCCCTGGAGATGTAAGGTAAGGATAGACCATCCAGATGTTTTGTCTAATAGATGTTTAGACCATTTGATATTTTATCTGGTAGGCCCGAGTCAGCCAAAGGGGCAGTTAGCCCAGTTTTTGGACAGTTAGTCCAGTTTGCGGGCAATCAACCCAGATTTCGGATAGATAGTCCATTTATTACCTGTTTAGCATAACAGATCTTGCTATTACTATTATTTTAATCAGTTTGATTAACCTGTTTTGTTGTAGGAAAGGATTTGCAAAATATATGTTTCGAAATGGATATTAGTGAGGGGAAACCCCAATCCACTAAGCGGCGTGGTCTCACTCGATATCTGTAACGACCCACCTTTTTAAACGGTTTAAATCAACGATAAACCACACACGTCACACTGAAACCATTCAAAAGGGCAGATTGTTATATGGTAAATAAGAAAAAGTAGAGAAAGAAAGAAAAACAAACACAGAATCTCAAAGTGGAATGACAAAATATAATAATCAAATAAACAGTTTATGAAGCTGTTTTACAAATAACATTTGATTAAACTTTTACAATACAGAATCCGAGTTACATACAATAGAAATAAATAACAATGTAGCAGAATAACATAATGTAGTAGAATAAATATCATAAATAATAATAGTACTAAATCTTTGTCTTCATCCTCCAAAAGCAGTCTTCGATACACTGTAAAGCTCAGACTGATCCGAGCAAATTGAAAAGACAAAACACTCGAGTCAGAACTAAAAGATATTACGTAAGTTAAATCAACTGTAAATAAATATGAGTGTAACGGCGTTAGAGATGTTTATGGGGTTTGACATCTCCTATCCAGTGTCTAACATGAGTGCGATAACTTAAGAGATGTTCGGGATTACATCTCCTAAGGATCCGTTAAACTATCTACATACATAGTACAATACGCTATTATAATAGTGTCTACTGTAAAGTAAAGTATTAAAATAGCGTTAAGGCATTACCCATATCCCCCTTAACACACTTTTATATATTCCTATAGTCTATGCACTACCATAATTCCTCCGTAAACTGGAGGGATATTAGAGGGCACTTCATAGGTATGGTACAAACCAAACTCGTAGAAGGCGCGATACGGCATTTGAACACGGCACTCGAGGTAATGCTAGGGTAGGACTCTACCGTTTTGCAGAACCGGGTTGGAGGTAACGCATAGCAGCTACTACCGCCCATCTCGGAACACACTCCCATAATCAAAATCGAGGTGTGGCCACCAAATCAATCACAAAGTAATAAATATGGTATTGAAGAAGCATGTCCGATTGGAGGAATGACTTCACTTGGCCCAGGTATAGCTCATGTTTTAGTCATATCTAAGCGGACTCACGGGAGTCAGGACTAAGTAAATACATCATACAGAATCGTTCGCCAAACCATCCTACTTCATTTTGGAATCTCCACCACATACACAGTTGTTAAAGTGGTTTTCGGTATTGGCAGAGAGTATGACAATATTCGATCTCGGTCTCTTTAACAACCAAACGCTTATTTCACACAGGATGGTTCTTTTACATTTTAAAAATCCATTCATATTTGATATCAAAATATCATATTCTCAAAACCATATCGCTTTTGAAATCATATTCACTGTCAAAATCATATCACTTTTGAAATCATATTACTTAAGAAACCATTTTCACAAAATAGGTTAACTCTCATTTCAAAATCATAATATTTACTCAAATATGTCATTTGACTAGCAAGCATTATTTCAAATCCCAAATTAAGTTATAACATCATTTAACCATATTCACTTTAAAATCAAGGCTTTAAATATAAACAGTTGCACTTTACACAATCTGAAATTTTGAAAATAGTTTAGATAGTTATAAATAGTATAAAGGGTTTAATAGTTTAAAATAGTTAAAATATTTTATAATAGTTTTAAAATAGCTTAACGTAGTTTAGGTAGATTTTAGATAGTTTAAATTTAATTTAAAATGGATTAAATAAATTCAAAATATATTAAATAGTTTTAAAATAGATTTCAAAGTTATATTCGAACATTCTCAATAACTCAATTCTGATCAAAATTCATTTATATTAGACAAATCAACTTTGAAATTCCAATTTAAATCCTTTAACAAGTCATTAAATTAATTTCAATTTCAACATTAACGCTTGAATTTTCGAAAATAATTGAGTTTATATAAATCAAATTCTACTTCAAAATATCACTTAACTGAATTCAAAATTTATAGATTTAAAATCGATTAATTTAACCAATCCGGTGTCCATATATAATTTTCTACCCTATGGTCAAGTGATACAGATATTTATCATTTCAATCCACAATTATTTTTAAATTTAAGGGTATATATCATTTCAACCCGCAATCCCAAATTAACTTCATATGCATGAAATTGCTTGAGTCTATCATTTCAACTCATAATGATTTCCCTTAATCTATCAGATCATTCGGGTATGTATCATTTCAACCCATAGGGAACTTGCAGTGTTATAACAATATAAAATATAACATCCGATTATCTAGCATCAACAATCAAACAACCATCACAACCATCATCCAATAGACAACTGATTATCATTAACAGGTATTAAATTGACAATTAAATTCAATATTAAATTAAATGATGATTAAATGCAACATAGGTCATATTTAACTGGAATGATAATTTAAACATACCAAACATCAACCAATCAATTTCTAATCACATCATAAATTTAATTTAACTAAAATAAGATAATTTAGTAATTGTTAGTGGGTTAAAACACTCACCTTATGATTTCCCTTTTCTAGTCGGATTTGGATCCGCTACTATTTCCTCCTTTTGATTTTTTTCCTTGCTATCTTAATCTTCTATTTTTTATAGAAAGTTTTCGAAGAGACATCGAAGTTTGTATAGATCTGGATTTGAAGAAAAGGATTTGGAAAAAGAAGACTGTTTGGAAAAGAAGAAGAAAATTTAAAGAAGATAAAGAATTGAAAAAGAAAAAGAAGCATTGAAAAAGAAGAAGAAGAAGATTTGAAGAATAAGAATAAGAAAAGGGAAGCTATGAAAAAAAAGGAGATTTGAGGAAGAAAAAAATTGAAGGAGGAGGAAAATGAAGGGAGAGAGAAAAAAATGAGATGGAAGTTTCTTTGGAGGAATAAAGCTACAGAAGACCCAATTTGAAAAATGAAATGAGGCTACATGGATAAAGATGGAAACAAATGAAAAGCTAATAAAGTATATGTAAACAAAATAGTAATTGAAATAAAGTAAAATATGAACAACCTTAAATTGTAGTATTAAAAGAGGTAAAGGAATAAATATATGAATAAAGATAAAAATAAATCTTCCGTTCTTTAATATGAAGCTTCAGAAGAAAGAATTGCTAATGAAAGGAAACTACAAGAACTAATAACACATGAACAAAATAAACTTCAGAAACAGAAAAGAGTAAATGCTAATTAGATGGCATGAAAATTAATTTGGATGTTCACATTAAAAATGGAAAAAGAAAAAGGAAAAATAAACTTCAGGTAAAGCACTTTGGAAAGCTCGCCTACAGACTGGAGTTACCGGAAAAGATGTCGGGTGTGCACAATGTTTTTCATATATCGTATCTATGGAAGTATGTGCACGACTCGAATACAGTGGTTTCTGCTGATAGCTATGAAGATTTCGAAGTTGATCCAGTCGATAGAAGACCTCGTAAGCCGCTTCGTGTTGTGGAAACCGACACGAAACAGCTTAGGAGGAAGATAGTTAAGTTACTCAAGATACAATGGAGCGATGATGATAACGACTGTACGTGGGAGGTGGAAGAGAGGATGAAGGCAGCTCATCCTGAACTCTTCAAGGTATGGCCCTAAGGTGTCGTGTCATCTAACGACATTGTAACTTGTTCTAAGTTTTAGAATTCTGCATGCTAAGCTAGAATTGGATGCATGGTTTGTTGATTGCTATGGATGGTAGGCATGCAGAATAGTCCTTGATTGCTCTGTTTGTTTGGAATTTCGGGGGCGAAATTCCTAAGGGGGAGAGAATGTAACGACCCGTATTTTTACGGATCGAATGATTGAAACCGGTGTTATTTGGACGATAATGTTGTAGCTTGAATCGAGTAGAAGATAAGTCATCACGAAGTCCAGGCGAAAATTTTGGCTAAGTCTTAGGTCGTAGACGACCTAAGGAGTTAGGTCGCAACATTTGTGGCGACCTAAGAAGACTGACCGAGTTAAGAAGAGTAAGCGACTTAAGAGTTGGCGACTTATAGAAAGCTGGCGACCTAAGGATGTTGGGGATAGGTCGTATAGGAGTTAGGTCATGTGGTAGCTTAGGTCGTAGGGCAAGCTAGGTCGAGTGAACGACCTAAGAGATAGGAGCGACCTATGGAATTAGACGACCTAAGGATTTCCGACCTAGGAGATAAGCAGGTTAGCGACTTAAAGGAAGCAGCGACCTAAGAGAGTTAGGAAACTTCATGAGTTAACGACCTAGGAGTAGTAGTTAGGTCGTAAATGACCTATGGGGTGCTATGATAGTTAGGTCGTAAGCAACCTAAGATGGTTAGGTCGTAACCCAGTTAGGTCGCGTGAGTAGTTAGGCCGCGTGAGTTGCTAAGTCGAGGCATTGTTAGGTCGCAAGGAAGCGGTCTATGTTAGGTCGCATCTTGGTTAGGTCGTAACTTTGCTAAGTCGCGTGAGTTGTTAGGTCGCGCGTAGTGTAGGTCGTAGTGTTTTTAGGTCGAGGAAGCGCACATGTTGTTAAGTCGCTGGGTCGTTAAGGCGCACGTGTGTTAGGTCGTGTAGTTATAAGTCGCGAGTGAGTTAGGAGTTTGGCTGCTATGTCGTTAGGTCGTAGGATGAGGAGCTTTGATAGGTCGTAGGTCGTGGGCTCTATAGGTCGTGGATGACCTAAAAGTGGGCGACCTAAGAGGGTTTTCAGCCTATAAATACTCGTCCATTTTCTCACTTTTTGGGATCCGGATTTCGAAGCGACGAAGTGCTGCCATTTTGAGAGCTCGACTTCTACACTTCTTCACTTCTTTTATCCACTCTAATCTAGTGATTCCATCCATCCAAGTTGAAGATTCAAGAGCTTAGATTGAAGATCTTCATTCATCGAAGAGAGATTCCATCGTTTGAAGCGGATTTGTGATAGATCCAGTTAGATCCTTCGCTGTCCAGATCTGAAGCGTGTTGATTTGGGGTTGTTTAGGTGATTTGGTGAGTGGTAATTATCTCTCACACGGATCCAAAGGAGTATATCGGATTGTTGGCTTGATTTTGGTGTAAAGTAGTGATTTTCATGCATCTTTGTAAACTTATGTATAGATCCATATAGATCCATTGTTCATGATGATTCGACAACCATTTTACTAAGTGTTAACCTATGCAAGTTCATTTATCAAGATTATAGAGATATTGTTCATGTTTTCATGTTTGTTAGACTTTTGACTCTTTAATTACGAAATTGCCATTATTGTTATAATTGTCTATTTAGATCATATTTGAATGCTTGATTACTTGGATTAATGTTTGACTTGATTGATTGCTATGAATTAGGTGATTGATGATTTGATTTAGACCAAAGATGATTCAAAAGCTAAGAGAAAGGCTCTTGAATTGGGAAAGCTGCTTGTGGCATATGTGGCGGATGAGGAAGCTCATATGGATAGATTTGATGATGATGTTGAGATGAAGCTTTGCTATGATGATGATGAGGCGAAGCATGATATGAGATAGCCTTGGTCTAATCCAGACGGGATCATTCCAAGCATGTGGATAACTCAGTGAAATGTTCGAGTTTGAGGATAATGGTTTGCTCGAGAGGCGCTTGAGCTAGTATGGAAATAGTTGTCGAGGAGGATGACTAGAAGGCTGAGATCTCATCGTTGTTGAAGGTTCTAGCATGCTCAAAGCAAGAGTACGTTGGGCAGATTCGATAGTCCCTGAAGTCTACTGATTGGGTAGTCAAGTACTCTGGGCAGATTCGATAGTCCTAGGCACGGGTCACGATGACGTGCAGAGTTATGTCTAGAACCGGGGTTTCCATTAGCCCTTGACGGACGGATGAAAGAATGAGCCGGTCATTCAATTAACGATGATATCGAAGCAATGATAACAGTGATAGCCAGAGTCATGGATGTTTGGTTGTATCATCATTCGGACTCAAGAGCAGTGTTTTCTGGGTGCTTATCTGATCTTGGTTTAGGCCTTGGGGGTTTGTACTTGGAAAACATCGCCCTTGACTCGAGTGATAATTGCTTTATTTTAAATTGTATGCTTTGCTACGATTGCTTCTACTTAGTGTGTGTCTGGGGCTATCACTGTAGAACGAGGTGGAGTGGGAGGGTTGTATTCCTATTCCTTTTCCTTTATGCTCTTTTGGTATGTTGTTAGTTAATTTACCGCTCACTAAGACTGTTGTCTGACTCAAGGCTTTATGTTTTAACTCTTATTGCCTTGGGATGTTCGTCCATTTTGGGACGGGCAGACTAGGTAGCAGGTGACAGGTGCTGTTCTTACTTTCCACGATGCTGATGTCGAAGACGAGTTGGAGGGTTGCATATTATCTTCTTACTATATGTACTGGATGTTCCGCTGTTTGTATATTCTCTGAGTGTTATGTAGTGAGGCTTGATGTATTGACTATTCAGATGTTTGTATTCAACTATTATGAAGTTTTATTGATGAGATTCTATTCTGTGAAGCTTCACTATATATATGTTCTATTATATTTTGTCCATGCGCTGTGAGTAATATGATAGATTCTGTTGTTTTCATTTACCTTGGCAATCGTCCATGGTCGCCTGGCACACATTACAGCGCACTATCTCTAGGTTCGGTGCAGGGGTCATGGGCGGTCGTCACATTTGGTATCAGAGCTTTGGTTAATCGATTTTACCCAACGCTCGTTGACGTAACTACGTATGAGAGACGTAATTGTATTTTGATGGATGATTACTATATATAATATAGTAGCTTAGTAGAGTTTGAGTCCTTTATGCAGTTGTTTCTCTAGGTGTGCTAATCATTCCTTTTTATAGATATTGAGAATGAGTCGAAGAGGGAGACCAGCTGCTAGGGAAGGCCGTGCTACTGAAGGGGCTGCTAATTATGCTGCTATGTTCGAAGCAATGATGACTTCGATCATGAGAAGGATGCCAGCTCCGGGGCCATCGGTGGATGTTGGAGTTCAAGTTCAAACTCCAAGACCGGTAGATTTTGCTAAGATGTGTAAGGACTACACTGCTCTTGGAGGAAAGGTTTTCTTGGGAACAGAACCAACCGTTGAAGTTCAGAGATGGATAGATGCTTGTAGAAGGTTTTTTGGTGATTTGGGAATTGAGGATGCAACTAAGAGGAAGTTAGCATCAAGACAGCTTCAAGGAAGAGCTTCTGATTGGTGGAACTCTATTACCATCAATACTCCGGAGGAAGAGATTACTTGGGAGCAATTCCAAGCCAGATTTGAAGCTAAGTTCATTTCTACGGCTCAGAAGTCTGTTCTGTTCAAGAAGTTTGTGGAGCTCAAGCAAGGTGGAAGACCAGTTCTTGAGTATGTTTCTGAGTTTGAAGCTTTGTCCAAGTATGCCCGATCGTATATTGGATCTGCATATCAGAAGAATGAGAAGTTTGTGACAGGCTTGGACAGTTATCTTGGGAGGCAGTTGGTGGATCATTTGGATGATTCATTTGAGAAGCTTGTAGAGAAAGCTCTCAGGCATGAGAGTCTGTTTCCTAAGGAAGGATCTGTTGTTGCTGTGACCAGGGGAGAGTCTAAACCACAGCAGGGTGGAAACAAGAAGAGGAAGCAGCAGCAGCAGAAGGGTAAGGATGGCTAGAAGAAGCCGAAAGGCGAGGTGACCTGTTTCAATTGTCAGCAAAAGGGCCATTTCTCTAGGGATTGCAAGAATCCAAAGGTACCGATGAAGTGTCACAACTGTGACAAGCCGGGGCATATCAGGAAGGATTGTCCAGAACCGAGGAGGGACAAGCAGATTGTGCAAGCTTATGCTTTGGGAGTTGTTCCATCATCGTCGAAAACTCCTACCGTTGAAGAGAAAGGAAAGAGTGTGGTGGTTCAAGGTACTCTTTCCATATGTGGTGTTCCAGTTAGAGTGTTGTTTGATACTGGGGCATCGCATTCGTTTGTTTGTAGTGATCTTGTAGGCCGGTTAGGTTTGGAACCAGATATCATTGATAGGCCATTGGTTGTGACTAATCCAGTTGGGGGTTCGTCTTGTTTGTGTATGTTATGCCGTGGTCTGATTGTGTCGAGTCATGGTTGCTCTTTTGTTTGTGATTGTTTTGTTCTGAACTTTGCGGGGTTCAGAATTATTTTGGGTATGGACTGGCTTAGGAAGTATGCGGCAAAGGTTGATTGCGAAAGGTTGGAGGTGACAGTTGAGAATGTGGAGGGGCGAAAGATTGTGATACGATGTAAGCATGAAGAAGGCGTCTTCATGAGCTTCATGTATTCGCTAGTTGTTCCATGGGATGAACCGTCATCGGTGCCAATCGCAAATGGATTTGAGGATGTCTTTGACGAGGTCAAAGGGTTACCGCCGCATAGAGAGATCGAGTTTCGTATAGATCTAGTTGAAGGAGCCAGACCTGTTGTGATGCCTCTTAGTCGGATGGGGCCTAGGGAACAGCAGGAGTTGAGGGTGCAGGTTGATGACCTTTTACAGAAAGGATTCATTCGGCGTAGTGTGTCCGAATGGGGTGCACCAGTTGTGTTTGCAACCAAGGCAGATGGGTCGTTGAGATTGTGTGTGGATTATCGTGAGCTGAATAAAGTGACTAAGAAGAACAAGTATCCATTGCCGAGAATAGATGACTTGTTTGATCAGCTTCACGAAGCTAAGGTGTTTTCTCATATGGATTTGACAACGGGATTTCACCAGTTGAGAGTGGCTAAGGATAGTGTGCCGAAGACTGCTTTTCAAACACCATCCGGTTTCTTTGAGTGGCTGGTAATGCCGTTTGGATTGACTAACGCGCCAGCATATTTTGTGGATCTTATGAATAGAGTGTTCAGAGATCAGTTGAACAAGTTCGTACTTGTGTTCGTGGAAGATATTCTGATTTATTCCAGAACTGAGGAAGAGCACAAGACGCACTTGCGTATTGTTTTGGAAATCTTACGGAAACATCAGCTGAAGGCTAAGTTTTCGAAGTGTCACTTCTGGAAGAGTGAAGTGAGGTTCTTAGGACATGTTATCTCTGGAAATGGAATAGCGGTTGATCCCGCTAAGGTGGCAGCAATCCAGGATTGGGTTAGACCTAAGAATGCATCTGATGTGAGAAGTTTTCTTGGATTGGCAGGATATTATCGACGGTTTATCAAAGACTTCTCTAAGGTGGCTGCACCGTTAACAGGATTGACGAAGAAGAACCAAGTGTTCAAGTGGGAAGATAAGTGTGAGCAAGCTTTCAGAATCCTGAAAAAAAGATTGACGAGTGCTCCTGTTTTGACTATTCCTAGTGGGAATGATGAGATGGTGGTTTACACCGACGCATGTGGTACTGGACTTGGAGCAGTGCTGATGCAGAAGGATAAAGTTGTTGCGTATGCAAGTCGACAACTGAAGCCGCATGAAAGGAATTACCCAACTCATGATTTGGAGTTAGCGGCGATTGTTTTTGCTCTGAAGATGTGGAGACATTATCTACTGGGAGTTCGATTCGAGTTGTTTACAGATCATAAGTCGTTGAAGTATCTTTTCTCCCAAAAGGATTTGAATCTTAGGCAGCAGCGATGGCTAGAGTTTTTAGCATCGTATGATTTTGGTATAGCTTATACTCCAGGAAAGGGTAACGCAGTGGCAGATGCGTTAAGTCGAAGACATGTAGGATTGGGAGCCATGTTTTCAGAATGGAAGAATCTCGAGTATCTAGCTGGATTTGACTTCAGGCCCAGATGCGAATTGGAACCTGAGATGTTGGCAAACTTATCGATAAGACCGACTCTTGTGGAAAGAATTGGCGAGAGTCAAAAGCGAGATGATAAGCTTGTCAAGATTATTCGTGATTTGGAATCTGGATTAGAACCAGAAAAGGATAAAGGATTCGAGGTCGATCGAGAAGGTTGGCTTCGGAAGCAAGGACGACTAGTTGTTCCCGACATAGATGAATTGAGGAGTGAAGTACTGAAGGAAAGTCATCACTCGAAGTTGACAATTCATCCAGGTGGAAATAAGATGTATCGGGATATGAAGAGAACCTATTACTGGGAAGGTATGAAGAAGGATGTTGGAAATTTTATTTCCAAGTGTATGAACTGCCAGTTGGTAGAAGCCGAACAGAAGAAGCCAAGTGGATTGCTTCAACCATTAGAAGTTCCTACATGGAAGTGGGAGCAGATATCGATGGATTTTATTGACGGTTTACCTAGAACAAGAACGGGAAATGAAGGGATTTGGGTCATTGTAGATCGTTTGACTAAGAGTGCAAGATTTATTCCTGTTCGATCGACTAGGACTGCATCGAAGTTGGCGGAGTTGTATGTTAAGTGGATAGTTCGATTCCATGGTATTCCGAAGAGTATAGTGAGCGATCGAGACCCATTGTTCACTAGTGGATTTTGGAAGAGCTTCCAGGAAGTTTTGGGAACCGAGTTGTGTTTGAGTACAGCTTTTCACCCTCAAACAGATGGTCAGACTGAGAGAGTCAACCAAGTTTTGGAAGATCTCCTTAGAGCTTGTGTTTTGGATTTCGGAGGATCATGGGAAGATCACCTTCATTTGGTGGAATTTTCGTACAACAACAGTTACCAGTCAAGCATTGGTATGGCACAGTATGAAGCATTGTATGGAAGACCATGTAACTCTCCGACATGTTGGTTAGAGACAGGAGAAAAGCTGATGCTTGGGCCGGAGATGATTCGACAGACTTCGGATTGTATAGAGATCATTCGGCAACGAATGAAGGCAGCCCAAGATCGACAGAAGAGTTATGCCGATAAGCGTCGTAAGGATTTGGAATTCGAAGTAGGTGATATGGTTTTTGTGAAGATTTCTCCACTGAAGAATGTTATTCGATTCGGGAAGAAAGGAAAATTGACGCCGAGATTTGTTGGACCATTCCCGATCATCGAGCGAATTGGAAAGCTCGCCTACAGACTGGAGTTACCGGAAAAGATGTCGGGTGTGCACAATGTTTTTCATATATCGTATATATGGAAGTATGTGCACGACTCGAATACAGTGGTTTCTGCTGATAGCTATGAAGATTTCGAAGTTGATCCAGTCGATAGAAGACCTCGTAAGCCGCTTCGTGTTGTGGAAACCGACACGAAACAGCTTAGGAGGAAGATAGTTAAGTTACTCAAGATACAATGGAGCGATGATGATAACGACTGTACGTGGGAGGTGGAAGAGAGGATGAAGGCAGCTCATCCTGAACTCTTCAAGGTATGGCCCTAAGGTGTCGTGTCATCTAACAACATTGTAACTTGTTCTAAGTTTTAGAATTCTGCATGCTAAGCTAGAATTGGATGCATGGTTTGTTGATTGCTATGGATGGTAGGCATGCAGAATAGTCCTTGATTGCTCTATTTGTTTGGAATTTCGGGGGCAAAATTCCTAAGGGGGAGAGAATGTAACGACCCGTATTTTTACGGATCGAATGATTGAAACCGGTGTTATTTGGACGATAGTGTTGTAGATTGAATCGAGTAGAGGATAAGTCATCACGAAGTCCAGGCGAAAATGTTGGCTAAGTCTTAGGTCGTAGACGACCTAAGGAGTTAGGTCGCAACATTTGTGGCGACCTAAGAAGACTGACCGAGTTAAGAAGAGTAAGCGACTTAAGAGTTGGCTACTTATAAAAAGCTGGCTACCTAAGGATGTTGGGGATAGGTCGTATAGGAGTTAGATCGTGTGGTAGCTTAGGTCGTAGGGCAAGCTAGGTCGAGTGAACGACCTAAGAGATAGGAGCGACCTATGGAATTAGACGACCTAAGGATTTCCGACCTAGGAGATAAGCAGGTTAGCGACTTAAAGGAAGCAGCGACCTAAGAGAGTTAGGAAACTTCACGAGTTAACGACCTAGGAGTAGTAGTTAGGTCGTAAACGACCTATGGGGTGCTATGATAGTTAGGTCGTAAGCAACCTAAGATGGTTAGGTCGTCCAAACGACTTAAGTGTTAGGTCGTAACCCAGTTAGGTCGCGTGAGTAGTTAGGTCGCGTGAGTTGCTAAGTCGAGGCATTGTTAGATCTCAAGGAAGAGGTCTGTGTTAGGTCGCATCTTGGTTAGGTCGTAACTTTTCTAAGTCGCGTGAGTTGTTAGGTCGCGCGCAGTGTAGGTCGTAGTGTTTTTAGGTCGAGGAAGCGCACATGTTGTTAAGTCGCTGGGTCGTTAAGGCGCGCGTGTGTTAGGTCGTGTAGTTATAAGTTGCGAGTGACTTAGGAGTTTGGCTGCTATGTCGTTAGGTCGTAGGATGAGGAGCTTTGATAGGTCGTAGGTTGTGGGCTCTATAGGTCGTGGACGACCTAAAAGTGGGCGACCTAAGAGGGTTTTCAGCCTATAAATACTCGTCCATTTTCTCACTTTTTGGGATCCGGATTTCGAAGCGACGAAGTGCTGCCATTTTGAGAGCTCTACTTCTACACTTCTTCACTTCTTTTCTCCACTCTAATCTAGTGATTCCATCCATCCAAGTTGAAGATTCAAGAGCTTAGATTGAAGATCTTCATCCATCGAAGAGAGATTTCATCGTTTGAAGCGGATTTGTGATAGATCAAGTTAGATCCTTCGCTCTCCAGATCTGAAGCGTGTTGATTTGGGGTTGTTTAGGTGATTTGGTGAGTGGTGATTATCTCTCACACGGATCCAAAGGAGTATATCGGATTGTTGGCTTGATTTTGGTGTAAAGTAGTGATTTTCATGCATCTTTGTAAACTTATGTATAGATCCATATAGATCCATTGTTCATGATGATTCGACAACCATTTTACTAAGTGTTAACCTATGCAAGTTCATTTATCAAGATTATAGAGATATTGTTCATGTTTTCATGTTTGTTAGACTTTTGACTCTTTAATTACGAAATTGCCATTATTGTTATAATTGTCTATTTAGATCATATTTGAATGCTTGATTACTTGGATTAATGTTTGACTTGATGATTGCTATGAATTAGATGATTGACGATTTGATTTAGACCAAAGATGATTCAAAAGCTAAGAGAAAGGCTCTTGAATTGGGAAAGCTGCTTGTGGCATATGTGGCGGATGAGGAAGCACATATGGATAGATTTGATGATGATGTTGAGATGAAGCTTTGCTATGATGATGATGAGGCGAAGCATGATATGAGATAGCCTTGGTCTAATCAAGACGGGATCATTCCAAGCATGTGGATAACTCGGTGAAATGTTCGAGTTTGAGGATAATGGTTTGCTCGAGAGGCGCTTGAGCTAGTATGGAAATAGTCGTCGAGGAGGATGACTAGAAGGCTGAGATCTCATCGTTGTTGAAGGTTATAGCATGCTCAAAGCAAGAGTACGTTGGGCAGATTCGATAGTCCCTGAAGGCTACTGATTGGGTAGTCAAGTACTCTGGGCAGATTCGATAGTCCTAGGCACGGGTCACGATGACGTGCAGAGTTATGTCTAGAACCGGGGTTTCCATTAGCCCTTGACGGACGGATGAAAGAATGAGCCGGTCATTCAATTAACGATGATATCGAAGCAATGATAACAGTGATAGCCAGAGTCATGGATGTTTGGTTGTATCGTCATTCGGACTCAAGAGCAGTGTTTTCTGGGTGCTTATCTGATCTTGGTTTAGAACTTGGGGGTTTGTACTTGGAAAACATCGCCCTTGACTCGAGTGATAATTGCTTTATTTTAAATTGTATGCTTTGCTATGATTGCTTCTACTTAGTGTGTGTCTGGGGGCTATCACTGTAGAACGAGGTGGAGTGGGAGGGTTGTATTCCTATTCCTTTTCCTTTATGCTCTTTTGGTATGTTGTTAGTTAATTTACCGCTCACTAAGACTGTTGTCTGACTCAAGGCTTTATGTTTTAACTCTTATTGCCTTGGGCTGTTCGTCCATTTTGGGACGGGCAGACTAGGTAGCAGGTGACAGGTGCTGTTCTTACTTTCCACGATGCTGATGTCGAAGACGAGCTGGAGGGTTGCATATTATCTTCTTACTATATATACTGGATGTTCCGTTGTTTGTATATTCTCTGAGTGTTATGTAGTGAGGCTTGATGTATTGACTATTCATATGTTTGTATTCAACTATTATGAAGTTTTATTGATGAGATTCTATTCTGTGAAGCTTCACTATATATATGTTCTATTATATTTTGTCCATGCGCTGTGAGTAATACGATAGATTCTGTTGTTTTCATTTACCTTGGCAATCGTCCATGGTCGCCTGGCACACATTACAGTGTACTATCTCTAGGTTCGGTGCAGCAGTCATGGGCGGTCGTTACACTATTCATTTATTTATGTTACTCAAACCAATTTTATTAGTTAGTGAATATATATCTATCTATGCATTATAAAATGATTTACTTTACTTTTTTTAATTACTGTAACGGTCACATTAATGCAACAAATTTACAAGTTTAACCATATATGAAATGGAAAAAATTAAATATACGTGAACATGTGTAATTAATGTACAATTGTTTATTAAGGGTAATTCTAATTGATTCCACAACATTTACACAACCATGAACCCTCTGATATATTTAAAAATTTGGATATTAATGTGTGTGTGTATATATTATCCTAAATTCAATTTTTTTCCAAAATCATACTTATTCAAAATGAAAGTTTTATTTTCATACATCTCAAAACATGCAATTATCTTAATTGAAATGTTTATTCCATATTGACACAAAATGCAAGTTTCTATATTAACTCATTCATTACATTTTCATTTATGTTTCCTTTTAATTGAAACATTTCAATTAATCTAATTCTAATTCATTTCATTACTAATTTCAAAAAATTCTAATTATAAACACTGTTTTCTTTTCATTTATATCAATTCAAACATGTTTTATAAAATTTCATATACAACAAAATTTATACACTATTTACAAAGTAAATGTTTTTATCTTATTGAAAATCAACTTCTCCAAGATGCATTTCAAATAACAAATTATGTTATTCTTTCATTAAAACATTCACTCCATCCTTTATTCAAATTGAACATTTGTTATTCCCGTTAGAAGCAAACATACAATTTATTCTTTCCAAGTCAAAGCTTAAATTTCATTAAATCTTTATCTTAATTTAATTTAAAAAGTAAGTTGTTAAGTTGAACTTATTATTTAAAATGCACTTTTCTTTTCTTTTCAATTAAAGGATTCCAACAACTATTATTGCAGTTTATATTCAATATTAGATTTTGTTTTCACTGAGAATGACTAGCGCCCACTATACCGGATTTGGAGTTTAGATTTGAAAGGCTAAAGGATCAGATCTAAAAGGAACCATGACAAAGCAATCGACAAGGAGACAAAGAGCGGAGAGAAGTCAGCGTGAAGGAAGCCAGGAAGCATCTCTAAGAGCTAATCAGACTTCAGCCTTCATTACCAGAGACGAGATAGAGATGATGATGGGAACAATGCATGAAGAGCTTTTAAAGAGACAGGAGGAAATGATGTAGAACCTTCTTAGATAGTTTGGACAAGCAGGAACAGCTGGATTTGCTGGAGTTTAGATCCATGGAGCTGGAACAGAAGGACCCAATAGGCAATCAGACGGAGCAACTCAACAGGGCGCAGCCTCTAATCAGCACACAACTACTAATCTGGATGGATCCAGGCATGGAGGCACACCAGCCGGCAATGATGGACCGACCTATTGAAGGACTTTAGGCGATACCACACAACAAGATGATGGCAGGATTGCAAGAGCGCATGATGAAGAGTATGTACCAGAATTCCCTAAGGGCTCAGGGGGCAACCCTTGATGGACAACGCTGGGTTGGTTGAGATTATCAGGAAAACTATGCGTGGAGGTTTAACAAATAGAGACCTGGAAGGAGTAAACAGGAGTCCGTTTACCTGTGACATCAGAATGGCTCGGAACCCACTAGAGTTCAAGTTACCTACGCTGGAGGTATACAGTGGCAAGGTTGATCCTATCGATCACTTGATGAGATACACAAGACATATGGAAGTGCTGGGGGCATCGGAGGAAGTAATGGCCCGATGTTTCCTTCTGTACTTGATGGATATAGTTGTTATGTGGTTTAGGCAATTGGAAGAGGGATCTACCAGGACATGTACAGAACTGGTGGATATGTTTTTGAAGCAATTTCGGGTTCATATCAAAAGACCGAAGAATGTAATGATGCTGACATCGGTAAAATAAAGGACAGGAGAATCACTCAGGGCTTTCTTAACTCCGTTTAATTCAGTAGTTGCTTCAATGGATCGGCCAGATCCATCAAAGGTTCTAACGGCGGCAGTGTCGGGAGTCAGGGATAACTCAGATTTCAAAGTATCTTTGATATGGGATCCACCAATAGATCTTAGGGAATTCTTTCACGAGGCCGAGAGATTCCTTCGACAGGAGGATGCATGTTCGGATATGAAGTTGAAGGAAGTGAATGCAGCCGAGGATGGAGAACCATCCGGCGAAAGCTTTGGTAAAGGTAAAGTAAAGAGGAAGTTGGACGATGAATCAAGAAAAGCTAGAAAGCGGTGGAGAGAGCCGAAATTCTCCACTTACACAGGATTGAACGAGATGTTAGAACGGATCTTCATGGAGACTAGGGATCGCCTTCCCTACCGAAGGCCTGCAAGGAGAGAACCCTCGGAATGTGAAAGGGCATCAGGAAGGCACTGTCTCCTTCATGATTTGGACGGACATGATACCAACAGCTGTAGGCATCTAAAGGATATAATCGAGGAGCATATAAGGAGTGGTCAGTTGCGACAATATATCGGAGCTCGGAATGCGGCGGTGGAACAAGAGCAACCACCATCTACCTCAAACAACGATGGCGCGAGGCCCAGGAATGATGGTCGATTGGTTATCAACTGACAAGGATGGTATGGATTAAGTAGCAAACTCTAGGCAAACGACCAAGTGACTTACTCATGTACGAGGATAGAGATGGCCTCTAGGCATGCTCTGAGATGATGATAAATCGCGATGCTATGGTTTGTGAAATTTGTTTTTTCTTTTCTTGGTTTGGACACTTGCTTTTTCTAGTTTAGTTTTGGAGTTTGGTTAGAACTCCTGATTTTGTTTGTTTACTGGTTTGGATATTGTTTGGATTTCTTATGCGGATTTTTGGTTTCGGATTTGATCTGGATTTTGGATTGGATTTCGACTGGATTTTTTATCTGGCTTTTGGTAAATGGTCGTCGGGTATGGATTATGCCTGGCAAGGGGTAAGTTGCTTCGTCCGAGCATGGCGAATCGACTTATTTAGGTCGTTGAGTACGGACTATGCTCGGCAAGGTTCGGAGAGACCAGGATTCGGCTTAGGACTTAGGCCATGTATTATCGGTTACTATTTCAGGTCGTCGAGTATGGACTATACTTGGCAAGGGTCCGGAGCGACCAGGATTCGGCTTAGGACTTAAGCCATGGAATTACTCAACGTTCAGGGACACTGGACTACGAACACCAAGGCATTTCTTAGTACAAGTCGTCGCGTGTGGATTGCGCTTGAAAAGAACCCGGAGAGGTTATGGATTCAGATATCGACTATGAATAGATAAGAACATGGATATCGACCTGGAGAGGTCCTGGATTCGGCTGTTGGATAAGGATAGATTAGGACTTCGGATGTCGGAATCAGAGCTTTTCAAAACACACCTTACCACAAGGTATGTTTTAGGGGGAAAATGTTATCCCACCTTTTGGTCAAGGCCGGGATATCAATAGATTGGCTGGAAAGGAAGGTGTTATGATTGGAGATCGATTGGAAACAAGGCTATGATCGATGTCGTCAAAGTTTGGCCGAGCTCCAATCAAGACGGGATCGATTGGGAACGATGAACAAGGCTAGAAAAGGCTATGTTTCAAATTTCAAGTCGAACGAAGTTCGTTTGTTCGAGATATTAATGGATGTACGTTTAAGGAAGCCTTGTTCGTATCGATGCCTATGGATATGAACAAGACGTTCATATCGATCAGGGAGAAAGGTTAAGTGGATTTCGACTCAATGGCTATGGAATTGGATTGAATAGATAGGCGCCTGATGTTTTGTTAGACTTGAGGTAGTTGGATTCGATGTGATTTTGTATCGATCAAGCCTTTTGATCGATGCGAATTAAGGACACGAAGAAGATGGCCAGAACCGATATGAACACGTCGTTCGTATCGATCAAGGAGAAGGGTACAATGTATTTCGGCTCTATATATGTTCGTATCGAACAAGTAATGATCGATGCGATTGAGATCGACACGAAGGTGATGGATACGAACTCACAGATACGAACGCTTCAGACGCTTCAGCCTTCACGAAAGCTACAAATTGCATCGATCATATCTCACAGTCTACAACTCCAAATGCTATGAAATTTTTAGAAGGGCTTCCTGATGTACTCGAGAACCTCCATGACCGATCTCAGCCCGATTGGACCACCTTTGGATCGATACGAATGGAACACGCATCGATCCCAAATAGCTCTAGATCGATCGGGAGGGCCCACTTGCGCAAGAGAAGAGGTATTCCAGGTTTTGGGGCGGATATTTTCGGATCTAAACCTATAAATAGGAGTCCTATGGCAACTAAAAAGGGGATCTTCTTCTTCTCTCCTAAGCGAAGCTTTGCCATTTTTGTTATCAACTTTCAAAGGCTTGTAATTGTAATTTCAGTATAAAAAAAAGGAATAAAAAGGATTGATTCAAAGTGGACGTAGGCCAGATTCCCGAACCACTATAAACCCTTGTTCTTTCTTGCTTTCTTTCATCTTAATTTTACTGTTTCTTCATTTTTATTCTCTACCTTATCTGGATCTGAGATCTGTGTTGGAATATTGTGAATCTGTGTTTATATATGGGTGCTTTCACTACTTCTGGGGTTTGTGACCACATTTGGCGCAAATAGATTTCAAACAAATTCTCATTATACCACAACTATTTACTGTTCATTTCATATTCCAACATTTATTTCTTAAATTATTCCATTCTTATATTAACATCTATTATTACAATAAATCATTACCCTATGGGCATAGTTAGCATTGGTTTATATCTTATTACATTAATATTCTCCAATTTCATCTTAATTTACATTAACGTAATATTTAATTACATTTAGTTGCAATTTATTCCAAATTAAATTCAACAGATTGATTAAATAGGTAACATATAACAATTGTCACCTTTTCTTACTTTAATCGCATTTATAAGTTTATTATCTTCAAATAAATGTTATAACTACTTACACCACCCTGATTTTTTCCAATTATAATGAATTACATATTATTTCACCAATTAATTATGGAATTTAATCTATTTCCTTATTTACCAATTATAACTAATTAAATTTCAATGGATTAATTAACCATTGTTACAATTTGCCAATTCAAACACATTTCCAAGTTTATTGTTAACTAACAAAACAAATAACTTCACATTGATTTAATCTTCTTATTTACAATTTCTAACCAATGTAACTTTACAATTTATTACAATTATTTGATATTTCATTTAATTAGTCATTTATTATATTAAATTACATTATTAAACCCTATTTCTTTATTTACAACCTATAACCAATTTTAACTTTATAATCATTTCAATTAATTGGACATACATTAAAGTAGTTATTATTTTTCTTGAATTAACGTTTTTAGCACTACATTCTAGTTATTTCTTATTAATAAACCACAAATTTTAATTTCTTCCAATATTAAATTACAAAATCTTATTAAATTCAATATTTTAATTATCGAAAATTACGGGTCGTTACACTCTCCTCCACTCAAAACTTTTCGTCCTCGAAAAGGAAAAGAAGGAAAAGGAGGAATTAAGTAATCAATATATCTTATTCAAAATATTAAATTTCTAAACAATTAATTTACATAATTAAATAATTTAAATAAAATATATCAATTCATAAACAATTAAATCCTTTTATATTCAAGTTCAATAAAAGTTGGAAAACATCCTTACTTTCACAAAAAATTTCTAAGTCAAAATTCACAGAAAATTTCGGCAGAGTCTCCTTTGTACGGAAAGGCCTGAGAGAAATAATAATATCAATAATAACAATATATATCACATATTTCAAAATAATATATCCCAAACCACGGGAAAATAGTATAATACCTCTAGAAAACCGTAATCTGAGAACGTACCTATTTGTCGGGTAAACAACGCTTATTTATGAAACCAAAAGCAGTAGCTATTGCTTCCATAAACTTGTATTTCACTTATATAATCCAAAAATGTTAGAATTATGCAAAGAGAAATATTTGTTTCAATCAATAACAACAAATCAACACAACATAACAACAATTACTTACAACCAAATCATACAATCATCACATGCAGTCAAAGGAATCAATTATACATCCATAGCAACCAACAAATGGTTAGTCCGGGTTTAGAAACCTTTAATCGTATAAAATGATAAATAAACTACTAAGTATACCATACACTCAACAGTCCTAGATAAAACTTCCCGGATTTTTTATACATCTTAAACAATTTGAAGTATCACCTCCCCAACATCCCATAAACCAAACAACAAAGAATTTAACACATAATTTAAGTTTACTCTTATTAATTTCCATTCACGGTTCATTTTTTTCCTTCATTCATACAATGCTTATTTTTATTAATTTACATTCATTACTTACAAAATTCATTTCCCATTTATTTATACGATGCCATTTTCTCTTTTCATTACTTTACATTCATTGCTTACATAAGTTATTTCCATTTCAATTATTGGATTATTCATTATTAGGTAAGTTTCTTTACAATTTAATTCACCATTAATAGATATTCCCCTTTTGCATTCATTTCTTTTAGATATAGTATTCACTTTTCTATTACATTTAATTAGTAACATTTCAAACTATTAACCTAAGCTTATAACAATTTATAATATCAGAATTCTTATTTATAAAAGTAATTCCATTGAACACTTTCATTTACTATAGTTTACTTGTAGAGTATTCTATTACATATTCCTATTTAACATTACAACTTTTTACACTTTAGTAAGTTATATATATGTCTTTTAGAGTGTAATGGAATGTTACACAAGTTCATCTTATTCATTTAGTAAATAAAACGTTCAATGGTTATCATTTCTCATTTTCATATCCTTTTGATTTACAGTTTACAAAATTTCAATTTCTTATATTTTCATTAATCACTTAGTATCTTGTTTCTAATTACACATATTAAAAGTTTCCAATTATTAAAATAGTCATGATTTCATTTCATTATAATAATTGAAATTTCCAATTTGTAGAAACTTAAGAACTAAATACCAGGTTTCTTTTCAGTTATTTTAAAATAATATATATACAATCATATCTTTTATATATATGAAATCATATTTGGAAACAAACATGTAGTAAACTACTACAACGGTCTTCACACTTTGAAACTTGAAAATGAACGTCGATGATGCGTGCACTCATCACCGAAATTATTTTCCAACGACAGAGAGGGGAGTACCGAACTTATTTCCTTTAAAAGTTCTTTTTAAAACTTTCTTTCAAATCACATTGAAATATTTATATCGAAAAATACTTCCAAATAATACTAATACTATATTCCAAAATCTTTCGAAAGAAATTTTCAAAATCCCGGTACTTAAGTTTGAAATTTCCAATTTATATTTACTTTACTTGTAAATCCTATTTTACAATCAATGTTTATAAAATTTCACTACCTAACAAACAATATATAACATCCAACTACATCCTTTATAAAAGTTATCCATTTATATACAAAATATAATACTAGGCAAAATTATTTCATTTACCCATATTTCAAAACAATATTATGTTGGTCTGCCCTATTAAGTGTTTAGAAATCCCTAGTGGTGCCACAGCATCCCATGTACCGACCATAATTTATAAATACAAAACAGAACAAATTAATACAATACGAAAACCCTTTACAACACTAACAAATACGCTCTCTCATATATACACTCAGCAACTCATTCTAGGGTATTTCTACCCTATCATATATGAGTCAGACCCCACGAAGCCAAGGTTGTCGCTAATCCAAAGCTTTGATACCAAATGTAACGACCCGCCTTTTTGGACGGTTTAAATCGATGATAAACAACACACATCAGACTCAAACCATTCAAAATGGCAGATTATTATGGGGTAAATAAGAAAAACCAGAGAAAGAAAGAAAAACAAACGTAAAATCTCACAGCGGAATGAAAAAATATAATAATCAAATAAACAATTCATGAAGCTGTTTTACAAATAACATTTGATTAAACTTTTACAATACAGAATCAGAGTTACATACAACAGAAATAAATAACAATGAAGTGGAATAACACCATGCAGTAGAATAAATATCATAAATAATAATAGCACTAAATCTTTGTCTTCATCCTCCAAAAGCAGTCTTCGATACATTGTAAAGCTCAGACTGACCCGAGCAAATTGAAAAGACAAAACACTCGAGTCAGAACTAAAAGATCTTATGTAAGCTAAATCGAATAAATAAAACGAGTGTAACGGCGTTAGAGATGTTTACGGGGTTTGAAATCTCATATTCAGTATCTAACGTGAGTGCAATAACTTAAGAGATGTTCGGGATTACATCTCCTAAGGATCCGTTAAACAATCTACATACATAGTACAATAAGCTATTATAAGAGTGTCTACAGTAAAGTATTAAAATAGCGTTAAGGCGTTACCCATATCCCCCTTAACACACTTTTATATATTCCCAAAATCTATATAGTACCGTAATTCCTTCGTAAACTGGAGGGCTATCAGAGGACACTCCATAGGTATGGTATAAACAAAACTCGTAGAAGGCGCGATAGGGCATGTGAACACGGTACTCGAGGCAATGCCAGGGTAGGACTCTGCCATTTTGCAGAACTAGCTGGTGGTAACGCATAGCAGCTACTACCACCCACCTCGGAACACACTCCCATAATCAAAATCGAGGGGTGGCCACCAAATCAATCACATAGTAATAAATATGGTATTGAAGAAGCATGTCCGATCAGAGGAATGACCTCACTTGGCCAAGGTATAACTCCTGTTTTAGTCACATCTAAGCAGATTCATTGGAGTTAGGGCTACATAAATACCTCATACAGAATCATTCGCCAAACCATCCTACTTCATTCTTGAACTCCACCACATACACAGTTGTTAAAGTGGTTTTCGGTATTGGTAGAGTATGACCATATCTGATCCCGGTCTCTTTAACAACCAAACGCTTATTTCACACCGGATGGTTCTTTTACATTTTAAAAATCAATTCATAATTGATATCAAAATATCATATTCTCAAAACCATATCGCTTTCGAAATCATATTCACTTTCTAAATCATATCACTTTTGAAATCATATTACTTTCGAAACCATTTTCACAAAATATGTTAACTCTCATTTCAAAATCATAATATTTACTCAATTATGTCATTTCACAAGCAAGTATTATTTCAAATCCCAACTTAAGTTATAACATCATTTAACCATATTCACTTTAAAATCAAGGATTTAAATATAAACACTTACACTTTACACAATCTGAAATTTTGAAAATAGTTTAGATAGTTATAAATAATATAAAAGGTTTAATAATTTAAAATAGTTAAATAGTTAAAATACTTTAAAATAGTTTAAAATAGCTTAACATAGTTTAGGTGGATTTAAGATAGTTTAAATTTAATTTAAAATATATAAAATAAATTAAATAGCTTTAAAATAGATTAAATAGATTAAAAATAGATTAAATAAATATTAAAATAGATTAAATAAATATTAAAATAGATTAAGTAGATTTCAAAGTTATATTTGAACATTCTCAATAACTCAATTTCGATAAAATTCATTTATATTAGACAAATCAACTTTGAAATTCCAATTTAAATCCTTTAACAAATCATTAAATCAATTCCAATTTCAACATTATCGCTTGGATTTTCAAAAATAATTCATTTTGTATAAATCAAATTCTATTTTAAAATATCATTTAACAGAATTCAAAATTTAAAGATTTAAAATCAATTAATTTAACCAATCCGGTGTCCGTATATAATTTTCTACCCTATGATCAAGTGATACGGATATTTATCATTTCAATCTGCAATTATTTTTAAATTTAAGGGTATATATCATTTCAAGCTGTAATCCCAAATTAACTTCAGATGCCTGAAATCACTTGAGTCTATCATTTTGTAAAGGCCCGCAAATCCGTACCCCTTGAGTCGACCATAATTCACATCAGTCCAACTCAATTTGAATGGAAAATACAAATCTTTAGGTTAAAGAAGAAAAAGTAGAAGAAAGAAATAGAACAACACAGAGTCTCACAATCACAGCGGAACAAAATATAATATGTAATAACAGATTTTAAATATAAGAACTGTTCTGTTAATATACATACCATTATCTGAGTACAATATACAACAATCAATCTGGACAGTTTCATATCTTGTCCTCACACGGAGAAATACAAATCTACGGAAATACGTCATGTCATCCAGCTCGTCTCCCGAGCTCCATAGCATCCTATTCTGAATCTGTAATACTCGGTCTGACCCGAGCATTATAATAAAATAACACCCGAGTCAGTCTGGAAAACCAGCGTGAGTAAACACACTCATTTGAATTATTAATTTTTTTTTCAAAATCCTTTGAAAACAAAGGTATCTCGTAAGACCACGTCACACATAAACACGACGGGTTTTTACCTTACGATAACTAAAACGATTTTATCAAAATCATTTGATATTATAATAGTGTTTATAGAAAGTAAATAAAAAATAGCTGAAATGCTTGCATCTCACGTTTCAGCATAGTTGGGCAAAATCAAACCCGTACGGCGCTTATTGGAGAATGGATTCCATCGAATGACCGGGCCACTGGGTACCGCCCATCATAGTACACCTCTAGAACAATGTACCGAGGACCTCACTGGGATCCCCTGCTACACAAGACCGGCCTACCCCTAACCTTGATAGACCGAATATGTTATCACCCCGGGTGTTCCCACTCTTACTATCGAGCGCTTCTACTTTCATGTATACCCATAACTAAGATAAATAGGGTTCTGAGGACATCTAGAAAAGTGATAACATGCCCTACTTGGGTGGGAGCCTCTTAGCCTTGCTACATCTCCCCTATTTTAGTCATTTTCGGTTGATGAGGTTCGAGGCTAAGCGTTACCTTTCAAGAACAATTTTACTTAGAATACTCATCGCCCTCCAATGACGATGTTCTGATAGCATTCCTCTATACAAGTTGTCTTGGGTCTGGACAAACCGAATCACCATCTTTATCATCTTCACAGTATTCGTTCATTACGTTCAAACCGGATCGAAGTAATTTTTGGATAATTAAATCTGATCCTGGTCTCTTCGGAACGATTCACGAAATTGGCCAATATTGGTAGTCGATTATTTAACTATCAACAAACATCCATAAGCAGTCACTAGGCCAAACTTTATAAATCTCCAAAATATTTATTCCAAACATCTTCACCAAGATATATATATTCAATCTCCTCAATATTCTATATTTGAAAACAATTTCAATACTTGTATCCATAACAGGATATTTTACCATTTCAATACTTAGAAATATTCCCAACTTATATTTTTACAACACTTAGGAAATATTTCTATTTCAATCATTTCCAACTAAAATATTTCCAAAACCTTCCTTTTGATACTTAGGAAAATTTTATACGTATAATTTCCAAAATCATTTTAATATATAACTTGGAAATATTTTATACTTATATCAAAAGTATTCGAAATTTTTAATAAATTCTTCTTACGATTTCCAAACCGATTATACTGGTTTATAATTCCAACCCACCATTAATAACTTGTTTTAATGGATTCAAAATCTTTCCGAAGCTATCGCATTTAGACATCGGAAATTTTCTTAAGTCTCCAACATTCCATTTATAAGATTTCTCTTATAAATCTTGTGACGACCGCCCATGACCCCTACACTGAACCTAGAGAAAGTGCGCTGTAAAGTGTGCCAGGCGACCATGGACGATTGTCAGGGTAAATTAAAACAGCAGAATCTATCGTATTACTCACAGCGCATGGACAAAATACAATAGAATATATATATAGTGGAGCTTCACAGAAATAGAATCTCATCAATAAAACTTCATAATAGTTGAGTACAACATCTGAATAGTCAATACATCAAGCCTCACTACATATCACTCAGAGAATCATACAAAACAGTGGAACATCCAGTACATATAGTAAGAAGATAATATGCAAGCCTCCAGCTCGTCTTCGACATCAGCATCGTGTGAAGCAAGAACAGCACCTGTCACCTGCTACCTAGTCTGCCCGTCCCAAAATGGACGAACAGCCCAAGGCAATAAGAGTTAAAACATAAAGCCTTGAGTCAAACAACAGTCTTAGTGAGCGGTAAATTAACTAACAACATACCAAAAGAGCATAAAGGAAAAGGAATAGGAATACAACCCTCCCACTCCACCTCTTTCTACAGTGATAGCCCCCAGACACACACTAAGCAGAAGCAAACATAGCAGAGCATACAATTTAAACTAAAGCAATTATCACTCGAGTCAAGGGCGATGTTTTCCAAGTACAAACCCCCAAGGCCTAAACCAAGATCAGATAAACACCCAGAAAATACCGCTCTTGAGACCGAATGACGATACAACCAAACATCCATGACTCTGGCTATCACTGTTATCATTTCTTCGATATCATCGTTAATTGAATGATCGACTCATTCTTTCATCCGTCCGTCAAGGGCTAATGAAAACCCCGGTTCTAGACATAACTCCGCACGTCATCGTGGCCCGTGCCTAGGACTATCGAATCTGCCTAGAGTACTCGACTACCAATTAGTAGCCTTTAGGGACTATCGAATCTGCCCAACGTACTCTTGCTTTGAGCATGCTAGAACCTTCAACAACGATGAGATCTCAGCCTTCTAGTCATCCTCCTCGACGACTATTTCCATACTAGCTCAAGCGCCTCTCGAGCAAACCATTATCCTCTAACTCGAACCATTTCACCGAGTTATCAACTTGCTTGGAATGATCCCGTCTGGATTAGACCAAGGCTATCTCATATCATGCTTCGCCTCATCATCATCATAGCAAAGCCTCATCTCAACATCACCATCAAATCTATCCATATGAGCTTCCTCATCTGCCACATATGCCACAAGCAGCTTTTCCAATTCAAGAGCCTTTCCCTTAGCTTTTGAATCATCTTCGGTCTAAATCAAATCATCAATCATCTAATTCATAGCGATCAATCAAGTCAAACAATAATCCAAGTAAACAAGCATTCAAATATGATCTAAATAGACAATTATAACAATAATGGCAATTTCGTAAATAAAGAGTCAAAAGTCTAACAAGCATGAAATCATGAGCAATGTCTCTATAATCTTGATGAATGAACTTGCATAGGTTAACATGTAGTAAAGTGGATGTCAAATCATCATGAACAATGGATCTATATGGATCTATACTTAGGTTTACAAAAATGCATGGAAATCACTACTTTAACACAAAATCAAGCCCACGATCTGATATACTCCTTTGGATCAGTGTGAGAGATAATCACCACTCACCAAATCACCTAAACAACTCAAAAGCAACACGCTTCAAATCTGGACAGCGAAGGATCTAACTCGATCTATCACGAATCCGCTTCAAACGATGAAATCTCTCTTCGAAGAATGTAGATCTTCAATCTAAGCTCTTCGATCTTCAATTTGATCTTCGATTTGGATGGAAGGAAGTACTAAATCAAAGTGGAGAAAAGAAGTGAAGAAGTGTAGAACTCAAGCTCTCAAAATGGCAGCACTTCGTCGCTTCAAAATCCGGATCCCAAAAAGTGAAGTAGAACCATGTATTTATAGGCTGGAAATCCTTAGGTCGTCCACGACCTAAAATGTCGACCTAAAATGTCGACAGTTTTACGATGTTTTCGATCCGTAAAAATACGGGTCGTTACATTCTCTCCCCCTTAGGAATTTCGCCCCCGAAATTCTAAACAAACAATAGCAATCAAAAACTATTCTGCATGCCTACCATCCATAGCAATCAACAAACCATGCGTCCAATTACTAGCCTAGCATGCAGAATTCTAAGACTAGAACAAGTTACAATGTCGTTAGATGACACGACACCTTATGGCTATACCTTGAAGAGTTCAGGATGAGTTGCCTTCATCCTCTCTTCCACCTCCCATGTACAGTCGTTATCATCATCACTCCATTGTATCTTGAGCAACCTAACTACCTTCCTCCTAAGTTGTTTCGTGTCGGTTTCCACAACACGAAGCGGCTTACGAGGTCTCTCAACAACTGGATCGACTTCAAAATCTTCACAGCTATCAGCAGAAACCACTGTATTCGAGTCGTGCACATACTTCCGTAGATACGATACGTGAAAAACATTGTGCACACCCGACATCTTCTCTGGTAACTCCAATCTATAGGCGAGCTTTCCAATTCGCTCGATAATCGGGAATGGTCCAACAAATCTCGGAGTCAATTTTCCTTTCTTTCCGAATCGAATAACATTCTTCAGTGGAGAAATCTTCACAAAAACCATATCGCCTACGTCGAATTCCAAATCCTTACGACGCTTATCGGCATAACTTTTCTGACGGTCTTGGGCTGCCTTCATTCGTTGCCGAATGATCTCTATGCACTCCGTAGTCTGTCGAATCATTTCTGGCCCAAGTATCAGATTTTCTCCGGTTTCTAACCAACATGTCGGAGAGTTACACGGTCTTCCATACAATGCCTCATACGGTGCCATACCAATGCTTGACTGGTAACTGTTGTTATATGAAAATTCCACCAAATGAAGGTAATCTTCCCATGATCCTCCGAAATCCAAAACACAAGCTCTGAGGAGATCTTCCAAAACTCGGTTGACTCTCTCGGTCTGACCATCTGTTTGAGGGTGGTAAGCTGTACTCAAACACAACTCGGTTCCCAAAACTTCCTGGAAGCTCTTCCAAAATCCACTAGTGAACAATGGATCTCGATCGCTCACTATACTCTTCGGAATACCATGGAATCGAACTATCCACTTAACATACAACTCTGCCAACTTTGATGCAGTCCTAGTCGATCGAACAGGAATGAATCTTGCACTCTTAGTCAGACGATCTACGATGACCCAAATCCCTTCATTTCCCGTTCTTGTTCTAGGTAGTCCATCAACAAAATCCATCGATATTTGCTCCCACTTCCATGTAGGAACTTCTAATGGCTGAAGCAATCCGCTTGGCTTCTTCTGTTCGGCTTTTACCAACTGGCAGTTCATGCACTTGGAAATAAAATTTCCAACATCCTTCTTCATACCTTCCCAGTAATAGGTCCTCTTCATATCCCGATACATCTTATTTCCACCTGGATGAATTGTCAACTTCGAGTGATGACTTTCCTTCAGAACTTCACTCCTCAATTCATCTATATCGGGAAAAACTAGTCATCCTTGCTTTCGAAGCCAACCCTCTCGATCGACCTCGAATCCTTTATCCTTTTCTAGTTTCAATCCAGATTCCAAATCACGGATAATCTTGACAAGCTTATCGTCTCACTTTTGGCTCTCGCCAATCCTTTCCACAAGAGTCGGTCTTATCGATAAGTTTGCCAACATCTCAGGTTCCAATCCACATCTAGGCCTGAAGTCAAATCCAGCTAAATACTCGAGATTATTCCATTCTGAAAACATGGCTCCCAATCCTGCATGTCTTTGACTTAGCGCATTTGCCACTGCGTTACCTTTTCCCGGAGTATAAGCTATACCAAAATCATATGATGCCAAACACTCTAGCCACCGTTGCTGCCGAAGATTCAAATCCTTTTGGGAGAAAAGATACTTCAATGACTTATGATCTGTAAACAACTCGAATCGAACTCCCAATAGATAATGTCTCCACATCTTCAGAGCAAAAACAATCGCCGCTAACTCCAAGTCATGAGTCGGATAATTCCTTTCATGCGGCTTCAGTTGTCGACTAGCATACGCAACAACTTTATCCTTCTGCATCAGCACTGCTCCAAGTCCAGTACCACATGCGTCGGTGTAAACCACCATCTCATCATTCCTACTCGGAATAGTCAAAACAGGAGCACTTGTCAGTCGCTCTTTCAGGATTCTGAAAGCTTGCTCACACTTATCTTCCCATCTGAACACTTGGCTCTGATACCAAATGTGACGACCGCCCATGACCCCTGCACTGAACCTAGAGAAAGTGCGCTGTAAAGTGTGCCAGGCGACCATGGACGATTGTCAGGGTAAATTAAAACAGCAGAATCTATCGTATTACTCACAGCGCATGGACAAAATACAATAGAATATATATATAGTGGAGCTTCACAGAAATAGAATCTCATCAATAAAACTTCATAATAGTTGAGTACAACATCTGAATAGTCAATACATCAAGCCTCACTACATATCACTCAGAGAATTATACAAAACAGCGGAACATCCAGTACATATAGTAAGAAGATAATATGCAAGCCTCCAGCTCGTCTTCGACATCAGCATCGTGGGAAGCAAGAACAGTACCTGTCACCTGCTACCTAGTCTGCCCCTCCCAAAATGGACGAACAGCCCAAGGCAATAAGAGTTAAAACATAAACCCTTGAGTCAGACAACAGTCTTAGTGAGCGGTAAATTAACTAACAACATACCAAAAGAGCATAAAGGAAAAGGAATAGGAATACAACCCTCCCACTCCACCTCTTTCTACAGTGATAGCCCCTAGACACACACTAAGCAGAAGCAAACATAGCAGAGCATACAATTTAAAGTAAAGCAATTATCACTCGAGTCAAGGGCGATGTTTTCCAAGTACAAAACCCCAAGGTCTAAACCAAGATCAGATAAACACCCAGAAAATACCGCTCTTGAGACCGAATGACGATACAACCAAACATCCATGACTCTGGCTATCACTATTATCATTTCTTTGATATCATCGTTAATTGAATGACCGGCTCATTCTTTCATCCGTCCGTCAAGGGCTAATGGAAACCCCGGTTCTAGACATAACTTCGCACGTCATCGTGACCCGTGCCTAGGACTATCGAATCTACCCAGAGTACTCGACTACCAATCAGTAGCCTTCAGGGACTATCGAATCTGCCCAACGTACTCTTGCTTTGAGCATGCTAGAACCTTCAACAACGATGAGATCTCAGCCTTCTAGTCATCCTCCTCGATGACTATTTCCATACTAGCTCAAGCGCCTCTCGAACAAACCATTATCCTCTAACTCGAACCATTTCACCGAGTTATCAACTTGCTTGGAATGATCCCGTCTTGATTAGACCAAGGCTATCTCATATCATGCTTCGCCTCATCATCATCATAGCAAAGCCTCATCTCAGCATCACCATCAAATCTATCCATATGAGCTTCCTCATCTACCACATATGCCACAAGCAGCTTTTCCAATTCAAGAGCCTTTCCCTTAGCTTTTGAATCATCTTCGGTCTAAATAAAATCATCAATCATCTATTTCATAGCGATCAATCAAGTCAAACATTAATCCAAGTAAACAAGCATTCAAATATGATCTAAATAGACAATTATAACAATAATGGCAATTTCGTAAATAAAGAGTCAAAAGTCTAACAAGCATGAAATCATGAGCAATGTCTCTATAATCTTGATGAATGAACTTGCATAGGTTAACATGTATTAAAGTGGATGTCAAATCATCACGAACAATGGATCTATACGGATCTATACTTAGGTTTACAAAAATGCATGGAAATCACTACTTTAACACAAAATCAAGCCAACGATTCGATATACTCCTTTGGATCCGTGTGAGAGATAATCACCACTCACCAAATCACCTAAACAACTCAAAAGCAACACGCTTCAGATCTGGACAGCGAAGGATCTAACTCGATCTATCACGAATCCGCTTCAAACGATGAAATCTCTCTTCGAAGAATGTAGATCTTCAATCTAAGCTCTTCGATCTTCAATTTGATCTTCGATTTGGATGGATGGAAGTACTAAATCAAAGTGGAGAAAAAAAGTGAAGAAGTGTATAACTCGAGCTCTCAAAATGGCAGCACTTCGTCGCTTCAAAATCCGGATCCCAAAAAGTGAAGTAGAACCATGTATTTATAGGCTGGAAATCCTTAGGTCGTCCACGACCTAAAATGTCGACCTAAAATGTCGACAGTTTTATGATGTTTTCGATCCGTAAAAATACGGGTCGTTACAAATCTCATCCTTTGATAAACCCGTTTTCACATCTTAAGGAAATTTATAAATAACGAGTATTTTCTTTAAAGAATAGTAGTCTATTAAAATATGTTTAAGTTAATATTGAAAATACTTTTATAATGTCTATAACTCGTTTTTAGGTGAACAAATAAATTTCCAAAGATGAATTTAAAAGTTAGAATTTATTAAATAAATACTTAACATTTGAAAATCTTCTTACCCGAGGTATTTCAATCTCAACTAGTTTAAAATTCCTTAGTTTTAAAATAATAAAATTTTCCTTTTAAAAAATACTCACTTTTTAAAATTTTAAATATATTTTTAGAACCTTAATAACCAATTTAATTTATAACTTTCTCTCGATTTCACAACATATCGATTCATTGTCGATTTCCTAACCATTATCATTTCAAAAATAGAATCTACTATATTTCTCAAACCTGTTTTTACATATTCTCCTAAGTTTCATCTGATATCGAATTCCTTTATTTATAAACATCGTTTATAAATTCCATAATTCCATTGTTTTACCTGTCCATAAAACAAATCTTATTTTTTAAATTCCATTATATAAAATCATTCCTTATAAATTCCCTTTAAACTTCTAATCTATTTTTAACATTTTTTTTAACCATGTTTCATATTCCCAGATGCCATTTATAAATTCTTTTATGTAAGCCATTTTTAAAATCTCCACTTAAAAATTCACAATAGTTAAGTATACTCAAAATCAATTATATTTTCTAATTTGATTTTCTTTAAATTAATTCCAATTCCAATATATATATTTTTATATCAAATTCCCTTTAATTCCTTAAATTTTAAAATTATATCTACAGTATTTAAAATTATCAACTATATATTTTTTCTTGTTTTGAACTGATTTTTGAATTGCTGTCCTTCACGAGAAGAAGTGAAAGTAATGCTATTTAAAAGATGGAGGCGGCGTGTAAGATGAAGGCTACAGTGACTGAGTTGAAGGGGAAAAAGTTTTGATGGAAGTATATTTGTCAAGTCAAATATATATATATATATATATATATATATATTATTTAAATTCAAACCGTCTGGATTACATAGCTCAAAATCTCTAACCCCTATCAAGGCATGCTGCTGGGCGTTTATAATGTTATAGCCCTATTCCGAACGCAATGGAAAAGGTTTCGAGTCCTAATTAGATCGTATGGAGAAGATAGCTTTATGGACCCAATTATTATATTAAATTTCGATATTAATTCCAACGCGTTTCTATACCGTACGGCCAAACGATAACTCTAAACGCTACGAAATTTGAAATATGATTATAATACACTAGTACGGATCCAATGGAACTAGTTTCGTCGAATTCCGAGACTGTGCCCAGGATCGCTATTTTAACGCGTCGATTAAATCGACGATTTCAAAAATTGTCCGATCACTTGAAATTCTAGTTTTGAATTCTTACTAACTTAGTTATAATCGCAAATCCAATATATAAAACCATTTAAATATTTAAAATTAAACGACAGAAAAATTTGGGACGTTACACATTTCAACTCATAACGATTTCCCATAATCTATCAAATCGTTCGGGTAAGTATCATTTCAACCCATAGGGCACTGCATCCCGCATCAACAATCAAAAAACCATCACAATAATCATCCAAATCAACCAATAAACATCAATAGACAATTGATTTACTTAATTTAATATTAATTTATTTAATTAACATGAAAATAGCCATTTTGGCCACTGACTCGGATTTCGACGAAACCAGTTTCATCAGATCCGCAACGGTGAATTATGTATGATTTCAAGTTTCGTAGTGATCGGACTTATCGTTTGATTGTACGGTCTTGAAACGGCTAGAAATCAATTTATTTAAAATCAATTGAAATCAATTTGAAATAAGCTGATTTTAACAAAATTTATTCATACGATAGAATTAGGACTTGAAACCTACTCCATTGAATTTAAAATTATCGAAAACATCTATTTTGATATATGAGACTTCCCATTTTCGTTTCGGAGACAGAACGGGCTTTTTGGGTGGTTTATCGTTCAACATCCAAATCAAATCTTATCCATTCATTCTAATTTCAGCTTTGCCTACAAATAACCCGTTATAAACCCTAGCCACTTCTTATTTTCATTTGTCTATATGTACAATTATCTCTGGCTTCTTCTCCTCAATGGCAGACATACCAAACAAATTCCAAATTCAATAGCAAATCAAAATAAAATCAAAAATTCAAACTCCTCAAAACTATATCGAATTATATATCGATTTGAAGCCCTCAACAAGTGCAAGTCAAATCTATGGTTCGATTTTCGATTCGAATTATCGTTTGACCAGAATACCAGGATGAACCTCGGCCGTCCAATTCTAGGGTTTACGATCCAACGGTGCATCGTCGACCATTTGTCGATCGGGTTGTGCCATTGCGAAGGTGGTGTCGAGCAGGTTGAGGGGGTACCGTTCGTTCTTGGCCAGAGGTTAGAAAATCGCCGTGATTTGATGATGAAGGCGAATGGCAGCGGTTGGGTTAGGGGAGGTCGGAGCAGTTACCGAAGGTGCTGGCAGGGGCAGCTCGGCATGCAGCTGCCAGCGGTGGTGGCTGATCTTGGTCGCGGCAAGTGGAGACGTGTATGTTTGTGGGTTTCTTGTGGCGGTTGTATTGGTGAACGAGATGGAGACTAGGGTTTAGGGACGAGCATGTGATGTAGGGGATACGTGGCTGGTTACGAGAGGTGCTTCCTTTTTTTTATTTTTATTTAAATTTAATTTTCAACTCGTTCTAATATGCATATATTTCACATACGAACTTGGATTTGGATGCGGTTTGTTCCCTTAGGATTGTATTGAAATTCTGAATATTTTGACGCTGGTTTGGATGAATTCTGAGACTGTTCAAATTTGGGGCTTAAATTGGATTTTTAATTCGATTTGAATTCAAAGGTGAGTGTTTTAACCTACTCACAACTTTTAAAATTTCTTATGTTAGTTAAATTAAATTTGTGATGTGATTAGGAATTTATTTATAGTTGTTTGGCATGTTAAATCGTCATTCCAGTTAATTTGAATTTATTTTGAATTTATTGTCATTTAATTTATTATTGAATTTAAATTGCCAGTAAATTTCCTGTGATTAATAGTCAGTTATTTGTTGAAATTTATTAATTGAATTGTATAATGATTTTGATGGATGTTTAATGGTTGATATTGGATGATTGGATATTATGTTGATTTATATACTGCTATCACTCTGCAAGTTCCATATGGGTTGAAATGATACATACCCGAACGATCTATAGATTAGGGATAAATTGTTATGGGTTGAAATGATAGACTCGAATGATTTTATGGATTTTTATATTAAATATGGGATTACGGTTTGAAATGATATATAACCGTAAAATTTTAAATTGCAGATTGAAATAATAAATATCCGTATCACTTAACCCTAGGGTAGAGAATTATATACGGACACCGGATTGGTTAAATCAAATGATTTTAAAATTCTTGATTTTGAATTTAATTAAATGATATTTCGAAATAACATTTGATTTATTATTGGAAAATCAAGTTTTATGTTGAAATGTGCATTGGTTTAAAGGAATTGCTTTAAGAAATTTAATTTGAAAATTTAAAGTCGAATTTGAGATATAAGTGAAATTTGTCAGAATTAAGTATTTGAGTTATTTAAAATATAACTTTGAAAATTATTGAAATTGGAGTAATTTAAATTGATATTTCAAACATGAATTGGAAGCGATATAAAATTAAATATTTTAGTGAGAATTTGAATTGAAAGGTCTGAAATTGGGTTTTTGGAAATTGGAAATGGTTTAATGTATTGAAATAAAATAAATAGTTAAACTGATATTAATTTCAAACTCATATTTTAATATAAACTGTTTTAAAAATATATTATTTTAAAGACTTCAATTATTAAGATTTTCAAACTATTAAACTATTTTAACCTATATTAACTATATTAAATCATTTTAACCTATTTTACACCACTTAATTTATTTTAAACTAATTAACCCATTTAACTTATTTTAAATCTAATTAATCTATTTTAAAGCTATTTAACCTATTTTAATTATATTTAATCTATTTAAAAAAAATTACTATCTTAGATCAATTTAACGGTATCTTTAATTTATAACTAAACTATTTTAGAGTATTTCAACTATTTATAACTATTTTAACTAGTTATAATTATTTAAACTATTTTCTAAATTTTCACACTAAGTAGTCGGAAGTGTTTTTATTCAAATTCACTGGTTTAAAAGCAAATACGGTTAAATGATGTTATAACCTAAGTTGGGATTGAAATGTTATAATTAATTGAATATGATGATTTTGAAGTGAGGATTTAATCTAACTGGAAATATGATTCTTAAAAGAAATTATGATTTCGAAAACGATATGATTTCAAAGGTGAACATGATTTCAAAGTGAATATGATTTTAGAAAGTGAATATAGTTTGGAAAGGAATATGATTTCAAAAGAGATATGATTTGAAACTGAATATGATATTTTGATATAAATTGTGAATTGACTTTTGAAATGTAAAAGAACCATCCAGTGTGAAATAAGCGTTTGGTTGTTAAAGAGACCGGGATCGGATATTGTCATACTCTCTGCCAATACCGAAAACTACTTTAACAACTGTGTACGTGGTGGAGATTCCAGAAATGAAGTAGGATAGTTTGGTGAACGTTTTCTGTATGAGGTATGTTATGACCCTGACTCCCGTGAGTTAGCTTAGATATGACTAAAACAGGAGCCACGCCGGGCCAAGTGAGGTCATTCCTCCTATCGGACACACTTCTTCGATACTATATTATGATTTTGTGATTGATTTGGTGGTCACCCTCTGATTTTTGATTTGGGAGTGTGTTCCGAGGTGGGCGGTAGTAGCTGCTATGCATTACCACCAGTTTGGATCCGCAATTGGTATATCTACCCTAGCATTGCCTCGAGTGTCGTGTTCACATGCCCTAGTGCGCCTTCTACGAGTTTGGTTTGTACCATACCTATGGAGTGCCCTCTGATAGCCCTCCAGTTTACGGAGGAATTACGGTACTGTATAGACTATAGGAATATATAAAAATGTGTTAAGGGGGATATGGGTAACGCCTTAACGCTATTTTAATACTTTATTTTATTGTAGACACTATTATAATAGCGTATTGTACTACATAGTAGATAGTTTAACGGATCCTTAGGAGATGTGAATCCCGAACATCTCTTAAGTTATTGCACTCACGTTAGACACTGGATAGGAGATGTCAAACCTCTTAAACATCTCTGACGCCGTTTACACTCATATTTATTTACCGTTGAATTAACTTACATAAGATCTTATAGTTCTAACTCGAGTGTTTTGTCTTTTCAATTCGCTCTGGTCAGCCTGAGCATTTCAGGGTTAAAGACCTTCTTTCTGGTGGACGAAGACGAAGAATTGTACTATTATTATTATTGTATTTATTCAACTACATCATGTTGTTCCGCTGCATTCATTTAGTTATTCCTGTTTATGTAACTCTGATGTTTTGTGTTGTAAAGAATAATCAAATGTATTTATAAAACAGCTTCATGAACTGTTATTTGATTATTATATTTTGTCATTCCGCTGCGAGATTCTGTATTTGTTTTATTTCTTTCTCTTTTTCTTATTCACCCCATAACAATCTGCCCTTTTGTATGGTTTGAGTTGACATGTGTGTCTGCTTAAAACGTCCAAAAAGGCAGGTAGTTACAATTGGTATCAGAGCGTTGGTTTAGCGATAACCTTAGCTTTATGGGGTCTGACTCATATAAAATAGGGTAGTAATACCCAAGAAATGAGTCGCTGAGTGTATATATATGAGAGAGCGTATTTGTTAGTGTTATAAAGGTTTTTTTGTATTGTGTTAATTTGTTTCGTTTTGTATTTATAAATTCTGATCGGTGCATAGGACTCTATGACATCGATAGGGAATTCTAAACACTAAATAGGACAGACCGACACAATATTGTTTTGAAATATAGGTAAATGAAATAATTTTGCCTATTATATATTTTTGTATATAAAATAATAGATTTTATAAATGATATAGTTGGGTGTAATATATTTGTTTGTTAGGTAGTGAAATTTTATAAATATTGATCGAAAACTAAATTTATAAATGGAATGGATATAAACTGGAAATTTTAGAACTTAAGTTCCGGGATTATTGAAATTTCTTTCGAAAGATTTTGGAATATAATACTAGTAGTACTTGGAAGTATTTTTTTATATAAATATTTCATTATAATTAGAAGGAAATGTTTTAAAAGTAATTTTGGAAGGAAATAAGTTCTGTACTACCCTCTCTGTCGTTGGGAAATAATTTCGGTGATGAGTGCACGCATCATTGACATTCATTTTCGAGTTTCAAGTGGGAAGGCCATTGTAGTAGTTTTACCGCACGTTTATTTTGAAATTTATATTTGTTTAAATATCAAATTTAAATATGATTGGATATAAAAGCTATGAGTGTGTGTGTGTGTGTGTGTATATATATATATATATATATTATTTTAGATGATTTGAAATGGAACTCGGCATTTAGTTCTTAAATTTCTATAAATTAGAGATTTCATTTATTGTAATAAAATGAAATTTTAACTAATTAATAATTAGAACTTCTAAAATGAAAATAAGAAATTAAATGCTAAGTTCTAAATGAAATATACAAGAAATTTGAAATTTGTAACATGTAACTCAAAAAGAATATGGAAGTCTGAAAGATATGATTATTGAAATTTTTTGTAAATTAAAATAAGTAAGGTAACTTTGTAACTTTCAATTGCATTCTTAAAAATAAATATAACTCACCAAAATATTAAAAGTTGAAATATTTAATAAGAATACGTAATAGAATATTATGCAAGTAAAAACTTTAGTAATAAAAGTGTTCAATGGAAATTTCATCTATAAATTAGAATTCTGATGTTATAAATTGTTATAAACTTAAGTTATAATTGAAAATGCTACCTGTTAAATGTAATAGAAAATGAGTGCTATAAGTAAAAGATTATAAACTTAAGTTAATGTTTGAAGCTATTGATAATTAAAGTAAATAATAAAATGAATACTATATTAAATTAAATGGATATAACTTCATAAAAGTTGAAATGATTTAGGAAATGGATTTAATATTCAATGACATTAAATAAGAAAATGAATGTAGATTTAAAAAGTAAGAAACTTAAGTATGAACTTATGCACTAATGAATATTAATATCTAATTGAAATCAAGCATATAAATTAATGTGACCTAAACTGTAATAAAACTGTATGTAATACTTAAATAATGGATTCATTGATTTTTTTTACAATTGAATGAAAATGACTTATGTAAGAAATGAACGTAAAGAAATAAAAAGAAATTTGCATTATGTGAATAAAGGTAGAAAATGAATTCCGTAAGTAATAAATGGAAATAAATGGAATTAAGTTTTACATGAATAAATGGGAATTGAATTGTGAGAAATAAATGTAAATTAATGAAATAATCATTGTATGAAAAATGAATAATAAATGTTGTGAAAGGATTAATAAAAATAAACTAAAATAGTGTTTGGCATTTGTTGTTTGTTTTGGCTTATGTGTTGTTTGGGAAAGGATACTTCTAATTGTTTAGGGTGTATGAATAATTTATTGAGTTTTATCTAAGACTGTTGAGTATATGATATACTTAGTAATTCATTTGTCATTCTATGCGATTAAAGTGTCTAAACCTGAACAAAACCATATGTGTTGGTTAATATGGATGGATAATTGATTTGTTTTGGTTTTATGTGATGATTGTATGCTTTTGGTTGCAAGTGGTTGATGTTATGTTATATTGATTTGCTTGGTTATTAGTTGGAACAACTAAAAATATTTCACCTTTATATAATTACTAACCTCTTTGGATTATATAAGTGAAATACAGGTTATGGAAGCAATTGCTACTGCTTTTGGTTTCATAAAATAAGCGTTATTTGCCCGACAAATAGGTACGTTCTCGGATTACGGTTTTTCTAGCGATATTATATTGTTTTTCCCGCTGTTGGGATATATTATTTTGAAAAATATGATATATATTGTTATTATGGATATTATTATTTCTCCCGAGCCTCTCCGTACAAAGGAGACTCTACCGAAATTTTTCGTGAATTATAGACTTAGAAAATTTTCTACAATGTTTTTCAAACTTATATTAACTTGAATATGAAAGGATTTAATTGTTTGTAAATTGATATATTTTATTTCAATTATTTAATTATGTAAGTTAATTGTTATAAATTTTATATTTTGAATAAGATATATTGATTACTTAATTTCTTCTTTTCCCTTCCTTTCCTTTTCGAGGACGAAAAGTTTTGAGTGGGGGAGGGTGTAACAACCCGTAATTTTCGATAATTTAAAATAGTCAATTTAATAAGATTTTGTGATTAAATATTGGAAGAAATGAAAGTTTTGGGATATATTAATGAAATAATAACCATGATGAAAGGTAATAATGTTAATTAAAGTTAATTATTAACAAATTTAATGAAACTCCAATCAATTGAAGTAATTTAAATGTTATGCTTGGTTATAAATTTAATATAAGAAAATAAATGTAAATATGGAATTAACCAATGAAATAATAGGTAGTTAATGGTAATTGAATAAAATTAGAGTTATGAAAGAAATTGTAACATTTTTTGATAAGTAATAAACGTATAAATGTAATTAAAAGCTAATGGTAACAATTGTTATAGGTTACCTATTTATTTAGTTCGTTAAATTTAATTTGTAATTAATTGCAATTAATTTACTTAATTAGTGCAATTAATGTAGATTTAATTTATAATTGAAGAATGTTAATTCAATAAGATGTAACAAACATAAATTCTATTCATAATATGATAATTGAGTGAATAAGAAGAATTGAAATCAAGCCTGATCAATTTATTTGAATTTAAGATATAATAAATAGATTTATTGCAACTAAATGTAATTAAATATTATGTTAATGAGAATTAAGATGGAGTTGGGGAATATTAATGTACTAAGACATAAACCAATGTTAATTATATCCATAAGATGATAATTGATTTAATAACAGGATTTAAAATCGAATAAATGAATTTATTGGAAATTTAATTTGTAATTACCGAACTTATTGAAACTGAATTTTAACATTGGAAATTATGCAATATTCAATTATAACTTGATATAGAAATTTGTTATAAAGAATTTATAAAATGTCCAAGTGATCTAAAATGACAGAAATTGTAAATTATAAAATTTGAATTGAAAGGTGATTTAATTAATTTAATATTAATTTATTTAATTAACATGAAAATAGCCATTTTGGCCACTGACTCAGATTTCGACGAAACCAGTTTCATCGGATCCGCAACGGTGAATTATTGTAGGATTTCAAGTTTCGTAGCGATCGGACTTGTCGTTTGATCGTACGGGCTCGAAACTCCAAGAAATCAATTTAATTAAAATCAATTGAAATCAATTTGAAATAAGCTGATTTTAACATAACTTCTTCATACGTTAGAATTAGGACTTGAAACCTATTCCATTGAATTTAAAATTATCGAAAACATCTATTTTGATATATGAGACTTCCCATTTTCGTTCCGGAGACAGAACGGGTCTTTTGGGTTGTTTATCGTTCAACTTCCAAATCAAATCTTATCCATTCATTCTAATTTTAGCTTTGCCTATAAATAACCCGTTATAAACCCTAGCAACTTCTTATTTTCATTTGTCTGTAAGTACAATTCTCTCTGGCTTCTTTTTCTCAATGGTAGACAAACAAAACAAACCAAAAATTCAAACTCCTCAAAACTATATCGAATTATATATCGATTTGAAGCCCTCGACAAGTGCAAGTCAAATCCGTGATTCGTTTTTCGATTCGAATTATCGTTTGACAAGAATATCAGGATGAACCTCGACCGTCTAATTCTAGGGTTTACGATCCAACTGTGGATCGTCGACCGTTTGTCGATCGGGTGGTGACGTTGCGAAGGTGGTGTTGAGCAGGTTGAGGGGGTACCGTTCGTTCTTGGCCAGAGGTCAAAAAATCACCACAATTTGATGACGAAGGTGAACGGCGGTGGTTGGGTTAGGGGAGGTCGGAGCAGTCGTCGAAGGTACTGGCAGGAGCGGCTTTGCATGCAGCAGCCAGTGGTGGTGGCTGACCTTGGTCACGGCGAGTGGGGACGTGTACGTTCGTCGGTTTCTCTTGCTGGCTGTATTGGTGAACGTGATGAAGACTAGGGTTTCAGGGACGAGCGCGTGATGTAGGGGATACACGGCTGGTTACGAGAAGTGCTTCCTTTTTTTATTTTTATTTAAATTTAATTTTCAACTCGTTCTAATATGCATATCTTTCACATAAGAACTCGGATTTGGATGTAGAGTTTCGTTAGGATCGTATCGAAATTCCGGATATTTTGACGCTGGTTTGGACAAGTTCTGAGACTATTCAAATTTGGAGCTTAAATTTGATTTTTAATTCGATTTGAATTCAAAGGTGAGTGTTTTAACCCACTCGCAACTTATAAAATTTCTTATGTTAGTTAAATTAAATTTGTGATGTGATTAGGAATTTATTTATAGCTGTTTGGCATGTTAAATCGTTATTCCAGTTAATTTGAATTTATTGTCATTTAATTTATTATTGAATTTAAATTGCCAGTAAATTTCCTGTGATTAATAGTCCGTTATTCGTTGAAATTTATTAGTTGAATTGGATAATGATTTTGATGGATGTTTGATGGTTGATATTGGATGATTGGATGTTATGTTGGTTTATATACTGATATCACTCTGCAAGTTCCCTATGGGTTGAAATGATACATACCCAAACGATCTATAGATTAGCGAAAAATCGTTATGGGTTGAAATGATAGACTCGAATGATTTTATGGATTTTTATATTAAATTGGAGATTGTTGTTTAATATGATATATAACCATAAAATTTTAAATTGCGGATCGAAATGATAAATATCCGTATCACTTGATCCTAGGGTAGAGAATTATATACGGACACCGGATTGGTTAAATCAAATGATTTTAAAATTCTTGATTTTGAATTTAATTAAATGATATTTAAAAATAACATTTGGTATATATAAATTGAATTATTATTGAAAAATAAAGTTTTATGTTGAAATGTGAATTGGTTTAAAGGAATTGCTTTAAGAAATTTAATTTGAAATTTTAAAGACGAATTTGAGATATAAGTGAAATTTTGTCAGAATTGAGTTATTTGAGTTGTTTGAAATATAACTTTGAAAAATATTGAAATTGGAGTAATTTAAATTGATATTTCAAACATGAATTGGAAGCGATATAGAATTAAATATTTTAGTGAGAATTTGAATTGAAAGGTCTGAAATTGGATTTTTGGAAATTGGAAATGGTTCAATGTGTTGAAATAAAATAAATAGTTAAATTGATATGAATTTCAAACTCATATTTTAATATAAACTGTTTTAAAAATATATTATTTTAAAGACTTTAATTATTAAGATCTTCAAACTATTAAACTATTTTAACCTATATTAACTATATTAAATCATTTTAACCTATTTTAAACCACTTAATTTATTTTAAACTAATTAATCCATTTTAACTTATTTTAAATCTAATTAATCTATTTTAAAGCTATTTAACCTATTTTAATTACATTTAATCTATTTTTAATTTTTTTTACTATCTTAGATCAATTTAACAATATCTTTAATTTATAACTAAACTATTTTAGAGTATTTCAACTATTTATAACTATTTTAACTAGTTATAATTATTTAAACTATTTTCTAAATTTTCAGACTAAGTAGAGGGAAGTGTTTTTATTCAAATTCACCGGTTTAAAAGCAAATATAGTTAAATGATGTTATAACCTAAGTCGGGATTTAAATGTTATAATTAATTGAATATGATGATTTTGAAGTGAGGTTTTAATCTAATTGGAAATATGATTCTTGAAAGAAATTATGATTTCAGAAATGATATGATTTCAAAGATGAACATGATTTCAATGTGAATATGATTTTTGAAAGTGAATATAGTTTGGAAATGAATATGATTTCAAAAGAGATATGATTTGAAACTGAATATGACATTTTGATATAAACTATGAATTGACTTTTGTAATGTAAAAGAACCATCCGGTGTGAAATAAGTGTTTGGTTGTTAAAGAGACCGGGATCAGATATTGTCATACTCTGCCAATACCGAAAACCACTTTAACAACTGTGTACGTGGTGGAGATTCCAGAAATGAAGTAGGATGGTTTGGTGAACGTTTTCTGTATGAGGTATGACGTGACCCTGATGGACTGTAGTAGATGCTATGCGTTACTACCAGTCCGAATTCGCAATTGGTATATCTACCCTGACATTGCCTCGAGTGCCGTGTTCAAATGCCCTAGCGCGCCTTCTACGTGTTTGGTTTGTACCATACCTATGGAGTGCCCTTTGATAGCCCACCAATTTACGGAGGAATTACGGTACTATATAGACTATGGGAATATATAAAAATGTGTTAAGGGGGGTATGGGTAAGCCTTAACTATATTTTAATACTTTACTTTATTGTAGACACTATTATAATAACGTATTGTACTACATAGTAGATAGTTTAACGGATCCTTAGGAGATGTGAATCCCGAACATCTCTTAAGTTATTGCACTGACGTTAGACACTGGATAGGAGATGTCAAATCCTGTAAACATCTCCAACACCGTTTACACTCATATTTATTTACCGTTGATTTATCTTTCATAAGATCTTTTAGTTCTGACTCGAGTGTTTTGTCTTTTCAATTCGCTTGGGTCAGCCTTAGCATTTCAGGGTTGAAGACCTTATTTCTGGAGGATGAAGACGAAGAATTGTACTATTATTATTATTATTGTATTTATTCAACTGCATCATGTTGTTCCGCTGCATTCATTTAATTATTCATATTTATGTAACTCTGATGTTTTTTGTTGTAAAGAATAATCAAATGTATTTATAAAACAGCTTCATGAACTGTTATTTGATTATTATATTTTGTCATTCCGCTGTAAGATTCTGTTTTTGTTTTATTTCTTTCTCCTTTTCTTATTCACCCCATAACAATCTGCCCTTTTGAATATTTTGAGTTGACACGTGTGTCTGCTTAAAACGTCTAAAAAGGCAGTTCGTTACAAAACAATATATTTGAGGAATACGATTGGATCCCTCCAACCTATTTTTCCTGCATCCACAGATGTTAATACAATATAAAATAATACCAATCCCACTTCAAGGTGGACATCGTGGTATATAGGGTCATCCGCTATTATGCGGGGCGCATAGGGTCTCATCCGCTATAATGTGTGGGAATATCACTCCAATTACTAATATATATACTACTATATATATATAGTCATCCAACAAATAATTATAAATATATCAGTCAAATCAAGCATCTAATAATTTAAATTTAAACATTTAAATTTAAATAAGGTAATCCAAATGTGTGAGAAATTCTCACCTTGGTTTTTATTTGCAGTCTGTTCCAAATTTAAATTAAATTGAACATCGTTCAATTAAAATTAAAATTCCACTTGCCTCCAAAAATCCCCAAACACATTCTAGATTATAATACGCGATTTTTGGTACCTCATATCAATGAATTATGCATTTTATAAGATAACTATTTATATAAATAAATTTCATTCACTTAAATCACAACTTTAAAATACAGTTACCCAGATTTTGCGTACGATCACCAGGTTACTTATGTTCGAGCCATCCTCCCTCCGACCTTCCTCTCGAATGTCGCGCACCTAATCACAGTCGACACACTCGACACTGCATCCCTCGCGTTGACCTCTCCCCACGTCCTCACGACCTCGTGCTTCGCTTCCAACTCCTTCACGTCACCACTCTGATGCCGTAGCGGCCCCGCATGCCCCACTTCGCCCACGAGATCCACACGCACCCCCCTCCAAAATCGATCGCAACCTTCCCCACATCGAGCGGCTATGAGTTGCACGAGATCTGAAATGAACGCGACACCCTTTTTTTAACCGATGAACGAACTCTAGATTTCAAATACCAGAGGAAAGAAGAGAACTTGTGTTCGACTGAGAAGGAACGAACTTGCGTTCGAGGGGTTAATGAGTGCGATTTGATTTCATCCGCCATCTTTTTTTCCTTGTTTTGAATTGATTTTTGAACTGTTGTCCTTCACAGGAAGAAGGGAAAGTAACACGATTTAAAAGATGGAGGTGGCATGTAAGATGAAGGCTATAGTGACTGAGGTGAAGGGGAAAAAGTTTTGATGGAAATATATTTGTCAAGTCAAATTTATATATATATATATATATATATATATAAAATTTAAATTCAAACCGTCTCGATTGCATAGCTCAAAATCTCGAACCCCTATCGAGGCGTTTATAATGTTATATCCCTATTCCGAATGCAATGGAAAAGGTTTCAAGTCCTAATTCGATCATATGGAGAAGATAGCTTTTTGGACCTAATTATTATATTAAATTTTGATATTAATTCCAACGTGTTTCTATACCGTACGGCCAAACGCTATGAAATTTGAAATCCGATAATAATACACCATTACAGATTCAATGGAACTAGTTTCGTTGACTTCCGAGACTGTGCCCCGGATCGCTATTTTAACGCGTCGATTAAATCGACGATTTCAAAAATTGTCCGATCACTTGAAATTCTAGTTTTAAATTCTTACTAACTCAATTATAATCCCAAATCCAATATCTAAAACCATTTAAATATTTAAAATTAAACCACAGAAAAATCCAGGTCGTTATACTGCTCCCCCCTAAAAGAATTTCGTCCCCGAAATTTTCTAAGGTAGAAAAATGCTCGAAACCCATTACCTTATTAATCCCACTTAGTGAAAATTCGATATTTCACTTTTCTAATCTTTTTCCTTCATTCAAAACAATTAGTTCTCCATCCTAAACCAAAATCCTCTATTTTGATTATAAATTCAAAATCGATTTTCGTTAACAAAAATTTTTAAAATTTTTCTAACACCCTAAATTTCCGAATTTTTTTGCCAGAGTCTCCCTTGTATGGAGAGGCTTTTACAATATGACAAGAGAGATAAATATATATTCATCAACCCATACGGTTGGAAAACAAAATATATATCAATATTCTATAATTTGCGATATTTAATCCGAGAACGTACCTTATTTTAGCATTTTTAAGCAAGCGGCTTATTTTAGTTTGCAATTCGCGCAATCAAAGTTAAGCAAAATAGTTCCAGGTACCTGTACTTACTCAATTTAAACACGTAAGTACCAAATATATGAAATTCCATGACATTTCATTTATTTAACTAGTGTAAACACATAAGTTTCATAAACTAGAATATTAAACATATATCCTAAGTAATTTATAAGGTTCAGACACTAATTTAATTGCTTTCAATCAATCCATGTACTATTTCATTCAATATAAAATGATTTACAACCCAATTTGCTTACATTCAATTCACATTTGTACTAAAAAAATTAATATTCATTTCAAATTGATTAAATGTCAATTTATTCACTTTTCATTCATTCGCAGAATTTAATTTATTTTCGTTTATGCCAAACAACCAATTTTTCTATGCAAATACGGCGATATTCGCTTAATAAAATATCCACTTTAGTTTATAACTATTTTAGATTGATTCCAACTCAATTTATATTTAATTCTATTCCATTTTAAATTTATTCTCAATTAATTTATTTACATTCTATTCAAATTCACTTTTATTATTCTCAAATCCATTTAATTTAGCTCGGATACATTCCATGTTGATATATTTAGTAACCATTTCACAAATTAATTTAAACCAAGCTTTCATTTAAAATATTTGCTTAGGTTAATTTATTTACTTCAATCATTTCAATCAAACAACTTAAGTTCATTTCCATTTGCAACAAATTCCCTTTTTAATTTAATTGGATTCTTATTCAATTAAATTCCATTCCATTTACTAATTAATTTAATTAGTCCATTCACCTCATCCATTTCAATTTTAATTCCCATATTCGAATTCATTCTCAAATTTATTAAAATAATATTCAAGGCCACATTCAATTTATTTATGTTTTAAACTGAATTTATTTATAACTCAAGTTCCAATTCCAATATTCACTTTTTAATCCACAATCCAATTTATTTAGCCAAGTTAATATACATTCTATATCCAATTAACTAAATAATTATCTAATTAGTTCACTTCCATTCTATAACCCAATACTTGATTTTTATTTCACTTTGTTTAACTTCCTTAAGTTCAATTTTATTTACAATTCAAGTTTGGGTTTTTATTTCACTACCAAAATATCAAACTCTTTTTGTTTTGGGTTATCTATTCCAATTTTCAATTTTGTAAGTCACACAACTTATTTTTCCCATTTCCATCAATTTTTGTACTCGAATATATTCACACTTCATTTTTAGCTCAAGATCTACATTTATTTATAGCCCAAGTATATTTTTATTTCATAAATTTCAATTTTATAAGCTATTGAAATTTAGTTATTTATTCCAATTCAAATTTTATTTAATTTAACTTAAGTTAAATTTCATCCATAACATTTTCTTTTACCAATTAAATTTATTTAACTTGCACGAGTTTTAATTTCATCCTGAACTCACATTTTCCTCTTCCTTACATACATTTAATTAACTTCATTGCATTTTACTCATTTCATTTTATTTATTCCAATCATCTCTTTTATTGATTTCCTTAAACTTTGCTAAGTTATTTCACCATTTCATTAATTTATTTCATCAATTCTATTTGAATCACAACCAATTAAATTTTTAAAATTTAATTCCTTTAGCTTAATCCAAGTTAATCCATTTTAGCCTTTTCACTTTTAATTTAATCTCAAAATTCAATTTCCATATTTTTCTTTAAAATCATTCTCAATTTTATAAGTTCATCACTTATTTCTCGATATTTTATAAACCTTTTAATATGGATTTATAAATTCAAATACCCAGTATTTATTTCAAATCATTCTGAAATCTCAAATATCCTGAAATCACACTTTTTACATTTTAAACCAAACCTGGTTTTTATCCAAAGCAAATTCCCTTTGGAATTTCCAAAACAAAATTGGTTTGCCCAACCCATCCGAACAAATCCATTACGGGAGAAATCTGTCACTTAGAAACTCGAAAATGAATGCTTATGATGCTGTGCAATCATCACCAGGATTATTTTCCAACGACTGAAGTGAGTTCAGTGCTATTATCACTTTCCAAAATCCATTTAAAAATATCTTTCTATTCAAAAATATCTCCAAAATAATAATACTATTATTTATTTCAAAATACTTCGAAAAACACTTCTAAAAATCCTCGGGATTTAAATTTTCCAAATTTTGATTTGAACCCATTTATAATTTTTAACTTATTTGTATAATTCATACTTATACAATCTAATTTGGTTTTTATAACTATTCTAAATTTTTAAATCTTATTTTGGTTATATATCAACAACCAAACACGCCACTATAATAATTTTCCAGAAAATTATTCCATCTATATCAAAATATAGTTTGGGTAAAATTATTTCATTTACCCACTTCAAAACCATATTGTGTCGAATTACTCTATTCAAGTGTTTAGAAACTCCTATCGACTTAGTGGGATCCCACTATTCGATAAGAATTTATATACCACTCAACGGATAAATTAACACAATATAAAACCATTTATATTCACTAACAAATACGCGCTCATATCTATTATTACGCTCAACTCATTCTAGAGTACTACTAACTCTATCTCTAATGAGTAATCCCCATCAGAGCCAAGGTTCTCTCTTAACCTTCAGCTCTGATACCAAGTGTAAAGGCCCGCAAATCCGTAATCCTTGAGTCGACCATAATTCACATCAGTCCAAATCAAATTGAACGGAAAATACGAATCTTTAGGGTAAAGAAGAAAAGATAGAAGAAAGAAACAGAACAACACAAAGTCTCACAATCGCAGAGGAACAAAATATAATATGTAATAACAGATTTTAAATACAAGAACTGTTCTGTTAATATACATACCATTATCAGAGTACAATATACAACAATCAATCTAGTCAATTAATATCTTAACCTCACACAGCGGAAATACAAATATACAGAAATATGTCATGTCATCCAGCTCGTCTCCTGAGCTCCATAACATCCTATCATGAATCTGTAATACTCGGTATGACCAGAGCATTATAATATAATAACACCCGAGTCAGTCTGGAAAACCAGCGTGAGAAAACACACTGAATTTGAATTATTAATTTTTTTTCAAAATCCTTTGAAAACAAAGGTATCTCATAAGACCACGTCACACATAAACACGAAGGGTTTTTACCTTACGATAAACAAAATGATTTTATCAAAATCATTTGATATTATAATAGTGTCCATAGAAAGTAAATAGAAAATAGCTGAAATGCTTGCATCTCACGTTTCAGCATAGTTGGGCACGATCAAAACCGTACGGTGCTTATTGGAGAATGGGTTCCATCGAATGACTGGACCATTGGGGTACCGCCCATCACAGTAATCCTGTAACAGCCCGCACCTCACTTAACGCAGATGTTGTCCCCAACTTAGTCACCTCCGCCTCATGGGCCAAGCCAAGGTGTGGGGTTTTGTTCCTCAAAAGGCCTCAACATTGTTATGAGGTGAAGGCTTTGGTATATAAGCACCCACTTCATAGAGCTTTTCCATGATGTGGGACTATCATTTCCATTTTGAAGGGGTGTTACAGTCTCCCCTCCTTTAGAGCCCAACGTCCTCGTTGGCTCATGAACACAACACCACCCAGGCGTCGTGGCTGTAATATGTGCAGACCACAATTCTGGTTGTGTATGGCTCTGATACCAATGTAACAACCCGCACCTCACTTAACGCAGATATTGTCCCCAACTTAGTCGCCTCCACCTCATGGGCCAAACGGGGTTTTGTTCCTTAAAAGGCCTCGACGTTGTTATGAGGTGAAGGCTTTGGTATATAAGCACCCACTTCATTCATAGTGTTTTTCCACGATGTGGGACTATCATTCCCATTTTGATGGGGTGTTACAACACCTCTAGAACAATGTACCGAGGACCTCGCCGAGATCCCCTACTACACAAGACCGGCCTACCCCTAACCTGGATAGACCGAATGTGACGACTGCCCATGACCCCCGCACGTAATCTAGAGATAGCACGCTGTAAAGTGTGCCAGGCGACCATGGACGATTGTCAGGGTAGATTAAAACAACAGAATCTATCGTATTACTCACAGCGCATGGATAAAATACAATAGAACATATGTATAGTGAAGCTTTACAGAACAAAATGACATCATATAAAACTTCATAATAGTTGAATACAGCATCTGAATAGTCAATACAACAAGCCTCACTACAACACTCAGAGAATACAAACAGCGGAACATCCAGTACATATAAGAAGATAATATGCAACCCTCTAGCTCGTCTTCGATATCAGCATCGTGAGAAGAGAACAGCACCTGTCACCGTCTACCTAGTCTGCCCGTCCCAAAAATGGACGAACAGCCCAAGGCAATAAGAATTAAAACATAAAGCCTTGAGTCAGACAACAGTCTTAGTGAGCAGTAAATTAACTAACAACATACCAAAAGAGCATAAAGGAAAAGGAATAGGAATACAACCCTCCCACTCCACCTCTTTCTACAGTGATAGCCCTAGACACACACTAAGCAGAAGTAACATAGCAGAGCATACAATTTAAAGTAAAGTAATAATCATCCGAGTCAAGGGCGATGTTTTCCAAATACCAAGGCCTAAATCAGATAAGCACCCAGAAAATACCGCTCTTGAGTCCGAATGACGATACAACCAAACATCCATGACTCTGGCTATCACTGTTATCATTGCTTCGATATCACCGTTAATTGAATGACCGGCACATTCTTTCAGCCGTCCGTCAAGGGCTAATGGAAACCCCGGTTCTAGACATAACTCCCGCACGTCGTCGCAGCCCGTGCCTAGGACTATCGAATCTTCCCAGAGTACTCGACCATCAACAGTTAGTCGTTGGGACTATCGAATCTGCCCAAACGTACCCTTGCTTAGAGCATGCTAGAACCTTCAACAACGATGCTATCCAAGCCTCCTAGTCATCCTCCTCGATGACTATTCTCATATCCATTCATTATCCTCAACTCGAATCATATCACCGAGTTATCAACATGCTTGGAATGATCCCGTCTGGATTAGACCAAGTCTTCATCACATGATTGCCTCGCTTCATCACATCCTCGCAAAGCCTCATCTCAACATCACATCATCAAGTCTATGCATAAGAGCTTCATCATCCCGCTACATATGCCACGAGCAGCTTTCCCAATTCAAGAGCCTTTCCCTTAGCTTTTGAATCATCTTCGGTCTAAATCAAACCATCAATCATCTAATCCATAACAATCAACCAAATCAAACATTAATCTAAGCAATCAAGCATTCAAATATGATCTAAGTAGACAATTATAACAATAATGGCATTTTCGTAATTAAAGAGTTGAAAGTCCAATAAGCATGAAAACATGAACAATATCTCTACAAACTTGATGAATGAACTTGCATAGGTTGACATATGATAAAATGGATGTAACATCATCATGAACAATGGATCTACATGGATCTACACTTAGGATGAAGAAAATGCATAGAAATCACTATTTTAACACCAAATCAAGCCAACAATCCGATCTACTCCTTTGGATCCGTGTGAGAGATAATCACCACTCACCAAATCACCTAAACAACCCCAAATCAACACGCTTCAGATCTGGACAGTGAGGGATCAAGCTTGATCTATCACGAATCCGCTTCAAACGAAGAAATCTCTCTTGAAAAGATGAAGGTCTTCAATCTATGCTCTTGAATCTTCAATTTGATCTTCAACTTGGATGGATGGAAGCACTAGATTAGAGTGGAGAAAAGAAGTGAAGAAGTGTAGAAGTCGAGCTCTGAAAATGGCAGCACTTCGTCGCTTCGAAATACGGATCCCAAAAAGTGAGAACAACCCCCTCTATTTATAGCATAAATTCCTTAAGTCGAAATTTGGCTATCTCCTTAAGTCGTCTCCGACTTACGACCTAAGCACCCACCAACTTACGACTTACCAGGCCAACCCATCTACGACTTAGTGCTTCGCGACTTAACAGGTAGGCTACGACTTAAAGACTTCAGCTACTCTACGACTTAACAACAAACACCTAAGTCGTCTGCCTTCATAAGTCGTTCACGACTTACGACTTAACAAAAACCCTCAGTCTACGACTTAATGCATGTGCCTATCTCCTAACAACTCAGCATTTAACCCCTAAGTCGGTTACGACCTAACTGGGTATACGACTCAACTACTAAGTCGTCTGCGACTTAAAACAGTGACTTAACACAGCACTCCTTAACACGGCCACGACTCAACTAGGCTACGACTTAAAGGATACGACTTAACTGGTTAGACGACTTATCACTTAACTCGGTCAGCTCTTATGTCGTAAATCCCTAGGTCGGTCACTTACTTAGGTTGTCTATCCCTTAACTCGGCAACGACTTACAACCTACGACTTAATACTTGCCGAGTTAACTTCGACCTACTAACTTAGCCCAGCTACGACTTATCTCCTTAGGTCGTACAAACAACCTATCTCCAAGCCCTGGGTCACTCCCATCTCCTAAGTCATATACGACTTACGACTTATGCTAAGTCGTGAACGACTTAGGACTTAGGCAAAATTTGCCTAAAATCTGAAATGGCTCAAAATGCTAAAATTCCAGATTTTGACAAACTTTTCGATCCGTAAAAATATGGGTCGTCACATTCTCTCCCCCTTAGGAATTTCGCCCCCGAAATTCCAAACAAACAAAGCAATCAAAGACTATTCTGCACGCCTACCATCCATAGCAATCAACAAACCATGCATCCAATTCTAGCTTAGCATGCAGAATTCTAAAACTTAGAACAAGTTACAATATCGTGAGATGAGATGACACCTTAGGGCCATACCTTGAAGAGTTCAGGATGAGCTGCCTTCATCCTCTCTTCCACCTCCCACGTACAGTCAATATCATCATCACTCCATTGTATCTTGAGCAACTTAACTATCTTCCTCCTAAGCTGTTTCGTGTCGGTTTCAATAACACGAAGCGGCTTACGAGGTCTTCTATCGACTGGATCAACTTCGAAATCTTCACAGCTATCAGCAGAAACCACTGTATTCGAGTCATGCACATACTTCCGTAGATATGATATGTGAAAAACATTGTGCACACTCAACATCTTCTCTGGTAACTCCAATCTGTAGGCGAGCTTTCCAATTCGCTCGATGATCGGGAATGGTCCAACAAATCTCGGAGTCAATTTTCCTTTCTTCCCGAATCGGATAACATTCTTCAGTGGAGAAATCTTCACAAAAACCATATCTCCTACGTCGAATTCCAAATCCTTACGACGTTTATCGGCATAACTCTTCTGACGGTCTTGGGCTGCCTTCATTCGTTGCCGGATGATCTCTATACAATCTGAAGTCTGTCGAATCATCTCTGGCCCAAGTATCAACTTTTCTCCAGTTTCTATCCAACACGTCGGAGAGTTACACTGTCTTCCATACAATGCCTCATACGGTGCCATACCAATGCTTGACTGGTAACTATTGTTGTATGAAAACTCCACCAAATGATGGTGATCTTCCCATGATCCTCCGAAGTCTAAAACACATGCTCTAAGAAGATCTTCCAAAACTCGGTTGACTCTCTTGGTCTGACCATCTGTTTGAGGGTGATAAGCTGTACTCAAACACAACTCGGTTCCCAAAACTTCCTGGAAGCTCTTCCAAAATCCACTAGTGAACAATGGATCTCGATCGCTCACTATACTCCTCGGAATACCATGGAATCGAACTATCCACTTAACATACAACTCAGCCAACTTTGATGCAGTTCTAGTCGATCGAACAGGAATGAATCTTGCGCTCTTGGTCAGACGATCCACAATGACCCAAATCCCTTCATTTCCCGTTCTGGTTCTAGGCAATCCATCAATAAAATCCATCGATATCTGCTCCCACTTCCATGTAGGAACTTCTAATGGCTGAAGCAATCCACTTGGCTTCTTCTGTTCGGCTTTTACCAACTGGCAGTTCATACACTTGGAAATAAAATTTCCAACATCCTTCTTCATGCCTTCCCAGTAGTAGGTTCTCTTCATATCCCGATACATCTTATTTCCACCTGGATGAATTGTCAGCTTCGAGTGATGACTTTCCTTCAGGACTTCACTCCTCAATTCATCTATATCGGGAACAACTAGTCGTCCTTGCTTTCAAAGCCTACCCTCTCGATCGACCTCGAATCCTTTATCCTTTTCTGGATTCAATCCAGATTCCAATTCACGGATAATCTTGACAAGCTTATCATCTCGCTTTTGACTCTCGCCAATTCTTTCCACAAGAGAAGGTCTTATCGATAAGTTCGCCAACATCTCAGGTTCCAATTCACATCTAGGCCTGAAGTCAAATCCAGCTAAATACTCGAGACTCTTCCATTCTGAAAACATGGCTCCCAATCCTGCATGTCTTCGACTTAACGCATCTGCCACTGCGTTACCTTTTCTCGAAGTATAAGCTATACCAAAATCATATGATGCTAAAAACTCTAGCCAACGTTGCTGCCGAAGATTCAAATCCTTTTGGGAGAAAAGATACTTCAACGACTTATGATCAGTAAACAACTCGAATCGGACTCCCAGCAGATAATGTCTCCACATCTTCAGAGCAAATACAATCACCGCTAATTCCAAATCATGAGTCGGGTAATTCTTTTCATGCGGCTTCAGTTGTCGACTGGCATACGCAACAACTTTATCCTTCTGCATCAGCACTGCTCCAAGTCCAGTACCACATGCGTCGGTGTAAACCACCATCTCATCATTCCCACTTGGAATAGTCAAAACAGGAGCACTCGTCAATCTCTCTTTCAGGATTCCGAAAGCTTGCTCACACTTAGCATCCCAACTGAACACTTGGTTCTTCTTTGTCAATCCTGTTAACGGTGCAGCAATCTTGGAGAAGTCTTTGATAAACCGTCGATAATATCCTGCTAATCCAAGAAAACTTCTCACATCAGATGCATTCTTAGGTCTAACCCAATCCTGGATTGCTGCCACCTTAGCGGGATCTACCGCTATTCCACTTCCAGAAATCACATGGCCTAAGAACCTCACTTCACTCTTCCAGAAGTGACACTTCGAAAACTTTGCCCTCAGCTGATGTTTCCGCAAGATCTCCAAAACAATACGCAAGTGCGCCTCGTGTTCTTCCTCAGTTCTGGAATAAATCAGAATATCATCCACGAACACAAGTACAAACTTGTTCAACTGATCTCTGAACACTCTATTCATAAGATCCACAAAATATGCTGGCGCGTTAGTCAATCCAAACGGCATTACCAGCCACTCAAAGAAACCGGATGGTGTTCGAAAAGCAGTCTTCGGCACACTATCCTTAGCTACTCTCAACTTGTGAAATCCCGTTGCCACATCCATCTGAGAAAACACCTTAGCTTCGTGAAGCTGATCAAACAAGTCATCTATTCTCGGCAATGGATACTTGTTCTTCTTAGTCACCTTATTCAGCTCACAATAATCCACACACAATCTCAATGACCCATCTGCCTTGGTTGCAAACACAACTGGTGCACCCCACTCGGACACACTACGCCGAATGAATCCTTTCTGCAAAAGATCATCAACTTGCACCCTCAACTCTTGCTGTTCCTTAGGCGCCATCCGCCTAAGAGGCATCACAACAGGTCTGGCTCCTTCAACTAGATCTATCCGAAACTCGATCTCCCTATGCGGCGGCAACCCTTTGACTTCGTCAAAGACATCCTCGAATCCATTAGCGATCGGCACTGATGACAGTCCATCCCGTGGAACAACTAGCGAATACATGAAGCTCATGAAGACGCCTTCCTCATGCTTACATCGTATCACAATCTTTCGCCCCTCCACATTCTTGACTGTCACCTCCAGCCTCTCACAATCAACCTTAGCCGCATGCTTTCTAAGCCAGTCCATACCCAAAATAATTCCGAACCCCGCAAAGTTCAGAACAAAGCAATCCCAAACAAAAGAGCAACCATGACTCGATACAACTAGACCACGGCATAACATACACAAACAAGACGAACCCCCAACTGGATTAGTCACAACCAATGGCCTATCAACAATATCCGGTTCCAAACCTAACCGGCCTACAAGTTCATTACAAACAAACGAATGCGACGCTCCAGTATCAAACAACACTCTAACTGGAACACCACATAAGAAAAGAGTACCTTGAACAACCACACTCTTTCCTTTCTCTTCAGCGGTAGGAGCTTTCGAAGACGACGGAACAGCTCCCAAAGCATAAGCTTACACAATCTGCTTGTCCCTCCTCGGTTCTGGACAATTCTTCCTGATGTGCCCTGGCTTGTCACAGTTGTGACACTTCATTGGCACCTTCGGATTCTTACAATCCTTAGAGAAATGGCCCTTCTGCTGACAGTTGTAGCAAGTCACCTCGCCTTTCGGCTTCTTCTGGCCATCCTTACCCTTCTGCTGCTGCTACTTCCTCTTCTTGCTTCCACCCTACTGGGGTTTAGACTCTTCCATGGTCACAGCAACAACAGATCCTTCCTTAGGAAACAGACTCTCATGCCTAAGAGCTTTCTCCACAAGCTTCTCAAATGAATCGTCCAAATGATCCACCAACTGTCTCCCAAGATAACTGTCCAAGCTTGTCACAAACTTCTCATTCTTCTGATAAGCAGACTCAATATACGGCCGGGCATACTTGGACAAAGCTTCGAACTCAGAAACATACTCCAGAACTGATCTTCCACCTTGCTTGAGCTCCACAAACTTCTTGAACAGAACAGACTTCTGAGCTGTAGAAATGAACTTAGCTTCAAATCTAGCTTGGAATTGCTCCCAAGTAATCTCTTCTTCCGCAGTATTGATGGTAATAGAGTTCCACCAATCAGAGGCTCTCCCTTGAAGCTGCCTTGATGCCAACTTCCTCTTAGTTGCATCATCAATTCCCAAATCACCAAAGATCACTCTACAAGCATCTATCCATCTCTGGACTTCGATAGTTGATTCTGTTCCCAAGAAAATCTTCCCTCCAAGAGCAGTATAGTCCTTGCACAGCTTATCAAAATCCACTGGTTTCGGAGTCTGAACCTGAACTCCAACATCAACTGCCGCCCCCGGAACTGGTATCCTTCTCATGATCGAAGTCATCATAGCTTCGAACATGGCTGCATAATCAGCAGTCTCTTCAGTAGCACGGCCTTCCCTAGCAGCTGGTCTCCCTCTTCGACTCATTCTCAATATCTATAAAAAGGAATGATTAGAACATCTAGAGAAACAACTGCATAAAGGACTCAAACTCAACTAAACTACTATATTATATATAGTATTCATCCATCAAAATACAATTACGTCTCTCATACGTAGTTACGACGGCGAGCGTTGGGTAAAATCGATTAACCAATGCTCTGATACCAAATCTGACGACCGCCCATGACCCCCGCACGTAATCTAGAGATAGCGCGCTGTAAAGTGTGACAGGCGACCATGGACGATTGTCAGGGTAGATTAAAACAACAGAATCTATCGTATTACTCACAGCGCATGGATAAAATACAATAGAACATATGTATAGTGAAGCTTTACAGAACAAAATGACATCATATAAAACTTCATAATAGTTGAATACAGCATCTGAATAGTCAATACAACAAGCCTCACTACAACACTCAGAGAATACAGACAGCGGAACATCCAGTACATATAAGAGGATAATATGCAACCCTCTAGCTCGTCTTCGATATCAGCATCGTGAGAAGAGAACAGCACCTGTCACCTGCTACCTAGTCTGCCCGTCCCAAAAATGGACGAACAGCCCAAGGCAATAAGAATTAAAACATAAAGCCTTGAGTCAGACAACAGTCTTAGTGAGCAGTAAATTAACTAACAACATACCAAAAGGGCATAAAGGAAAAGGAATAGGAATACAACCCTCCCACTCCACCTCTTTCTACAGTGATAGCCCCAGACACACACTAAGCAGAAGTAACATAGCAGAGCATACAATTTAAAGTAAAGTAATAATCATCCGAGTCAAGGGCGATGTTTTCCAAATACCAAGGCCTAAATCAGATAAGCACCCAGAAAATACCGCTCTTGAGTCCGAATGACGATACAACCAAACATCCATGACTCTGGCTATCACTGTTATCATTGCTTCGATATCACCGTTAATTGAATGACCGGCACATTCTTTCAGCCGTCCGTCAAGGGCTAATGGAAACCCCGGTTCTAGACATAACTCCCGCACGTCGTCGCAGCCCGTGCCTAGGACTATCGAATCTGCCCAGAGTACTCGACCATCAACAGTTAGTCGTTGGGACTATCGAATCTGCCCAAACGTACCCTTGCTTAGAGCATGCTAGAACCTTCAACAACGATGCTATCCAAGCCTCCTAGTCATCCTCCTCGACGACTATTCTCATATCCATTCATTATCCTCAACTCGAATCATATCACCGAGTTATCAACATGCTTGGAATGATCCCGTCTGGATTAGACCAAGTCTTCATCACATGATTGCCTCGCTTCATCACATCCTCGCAAATCCTCATCTCAACATCACATCATCAAGTCTATGCATAAGAGCTTCATCATCCCGCTACACATGCCACGAGCAGCTTTCCCAATTCAAGAGCCTTTCCCTTAGCTTTTGAATCATCTTCGGTCTAAATCAAACCATCAATCATCTAATCCATAACAATCAATCAAATCAAACATTAATCCAAGCAATCAAGCATTCAAATATGATCTAAGTAGACAATTATAACAATAATGGCATTTTCGTAATTAAAGAGTTGAAAGTCCAATAAGCATGAAAACATGAACAATATCTCTACAAACTTGATGAATGAACTTGCATAGGTTGACATATGATAAAATGGATGCAACATCATCATGAACAATGGATCTACATGGATCTACACTTAGGATGAAGAAAATGCATAGAAATCACTATTTTAACACCAAATCAAGCCAACAATCCGATCTACTCCTTTGGATCCGTGTGAGAGATAATCACCACTCACCAAATCACCTAAACAACCCCAAATCAACACGCTTCAGATCTGGACAGCGAGGGATCAAGCTTGATCTATCACGAATCCGCTTCAAACGAAGAAATCTCTCTTGAAAAGATGAAGGTCTTCAATCTATGCTCTTGAATCTTCAATTTGATCTTCAACTTGGATGGATGGAAGCACTAGATTAGAGTGGAGAAAAGAAGTGAAGAAGTGTAGAAGTCGAGCTCTGAAAATGGCAGCACTTCATCGCTTCGAAATCCGAATCCCAAAAAGTGAGAACAACCCCCTCTATTTATAGCAGAAATTCCTTAAGTCGAAATTTGGCTATCTCCTTAAGTCGTCTCTGACTTACGACCTAAGCACCCACCAACTTACGACGACTTACCAGGCCAACCCATCTACGACTTAGTGCTTCGCGACTTAACAGGTAGGCTACGACTTAAAGACTTCAGCTACTCTACGACTTAACAACAAACACCTAAGTCGTCTGCCTTCATAAGTCGTTCACGACTTACGACTTAACAAAAACCCTCAGTCTATGACTTAATGCGTGTGCCTATCTCCTAACAACTCAGCAGTTAACCCCTAAGTCGGTTACGACCTAACTGGGTATACGACTCAACTACTAAGTCATCTGCGACTTAAAACAGTGACTTAACACAGCACTCCTTAACACGGCCACGACTCAACTAGGCTACGACTTAAAGGATACGACTTAACTGGTTAGACGACTTATCACTTAACTCGGTCAGCTCTTATGTCGTAAATCCCTAGGTCGGTCACTTACTTAGGTTGTCTATCCCTTAACTCGGCAACGACTTACAACCTACGACTTAATACTTGCCGAGTTAACTTCGACCTACTAACTTAGCCCAGCTACGACTTATCTCCTTAGGTCGTACAAACAACCTATCTCCAAGCCCTGGGTCACTCCCATCTCCTAAGTCGTATACGACTTACGACTTATGCTAAGTCGTGAACGACTTAGGACTTAGGCAAAATTTGCCTAAAATCTGAAATGGCTCAAAATGCTAAAATTCCAGATTTTGACAAACTTTTCGATCCGTAAAAATACGGGTCGTTACACCGAATATGTTAACACCTCGGGTGTTCGCACCATTACTATCGAGCGCTTCTACTTTCATGTATACCCATAACTAAGATAAATAGTGTTCCGAGGTTATCTAGAAAAGTGATAACTTACCCTACTTGGGTGCAACCCACTTAGCCTTGTTGCATCTCCCTGTTTTAGTCATTTCCGGTTGATGAGGTTTGAGGCTAAGCGTTACCTTTCAAGAACAATTTTACTTAGAATGCTCATTGCCCGCCAATGACGATCTTCGATAGCATTCATCCATACAAGTTGTCCTCGGTCTGGACAAACCAAATCACCATCTTCATCATCTTCATGGTATTCATTCGTTACGTTCAAACCGGATCGAAGTGGTTTTCGGATAATTAAATCCGATCCCGATCTCTTCGAAACGATTCATGAAATTGGCCAATATTGATAGTCGGTTATTTTACTATCAACAAACATCCATAAGCAGTCACTAGGACAAACTTTGTAAATCTCTAAAATATTTATTCCAAACATCTTCACCAAGATATATATATTCAATCTCTTCAATATTCTATATTTGAAAACAATTTCAATACTTGTATCCATAACAGGATATTTTACCATTTCAATACTTAGAAGTATTCCCAACTTATATTTTTACAACACTTAGGAAATATTTCTATTTCAATCATTTCCCACTAAAATATTTCCAAAACCTTCCTTTCGATACTTAGGAAATTTTTTATACGTATAATTTCCAAAATCATTTTAATATCTAACTTGGAAATATTTCTTACTTATATCAAAATTCTTTAAAAGTTTTAACAAATTATTCTAATGATTTTCAAACCGATTATACTGGTTTATAATTCCAACCTACCCTTTATAACTTCTTTTAATGGATTCAAAATCTTTCCGAAGCTATCGCATTTAGATATCGGAAATTTTCTTATGTCTCCAACATTCCATTTATAAGATTTCTCTTATAAATCTCATCCTTTGATAAACCCATTTTCACATCTCGAGGGAATTTATAAATAACGAGTATTTTCTTTAAAAAATAGTAGTTTATTAAAATATGTTTAAGTAAATATTGAAAACACTTTTATAACGTCCATAACTCGTTTATAGGTGAACAAATAAATTTCCAAAGCTGAATTTAAAAGTTAGAATTTATTAAATAAATACTTAACATTTGAAAATCTACTTACCGAGGTATTTCAATCTCAACTAGCTTAAAATTCCATAGTTTTAAAATAATAAAATTTTCCTTTTAAAACAAACTCACTTTTTAAAATTTAAAATATATTTTTAAAACCACAATAATCAATTTAATTTATAACTTCCTCTCGATTTCACAACATATCGATTCATTGTCGATTTGCTAACCATTCTCAGTTCAAAAATAGAATCTACTATTTTTCTCAAACCTGTTTTTACATATTCTCCCAATTTTCATCTGATATCGAATTCCTTTATTTATAAACATCATTTATAAATTCCATAATCCCTTTGTTTTACTTGTCCATAAAACAAATCTTATTTATTAAATTCCATTATATAAATTCATTCCTTATAAATTCTCTTTAAACTTCCAATGTATTTTTAACAATTTTTTTAACTCTGTTTTATATTCCCAGATACCATTTATAAATTCTTTTATGTAAGTCATTTTTAAAATCTCCATTTAAAAATTTACAATAGTTAAGTATACTCAAAAATCAATTATATTTTCTAATTCAATTTTCTTTAAATTAATTCCAATTCCAATATATATATTTTTATATCAAATTCCCTTTAATTCCTTAAATTTTAAAATTATATCTATAGTATTTAAAATTATCAACTATATATTTTTTCTTGTTTTGAACTGATTTTTGAATTTCTATCCTTCAAGGAAGAAGGGAAAGTAACGCAATTTAAAAGATGGAGGTGGCATGTAAGATGAAGGCTACAGTGACTAAGGTGAAGGGGAAAATGTTTTGATGGAAATATATTTGTCAAGTCATATATATATATATATATTATTTAAATTCAAACCGTCTCGATTACATAGCTCAATATCTCGAACCCCTATCAAGGCGTGCCGTTGGGCGTTTATAATGTTATACCCCTATTCCGAACGCAATGGAAAAGGTTTCGAGTCCTAATTAGATCGTATGGAGAAGATAGCTTTTTGGACCCAATTATTATATTAAATTTCGATATTAATTCCAACGCGTTTCTATACCGTACGGCCAAACGATGACTCCAAACGCTACGAAATTTGAAATATGATAATAATACACTATTACGGATCCAATGGAACAAGTTTCGTAGAATTCCAAGACTGTGCCCCGGATCGCTATTTTAACGCGTCGATTAAATCGACGATTTCAAAAATTGTCTGATCACTTGAAATTCTAGTTTTGAATTCTTACTAACTCAATTATAATCCCAAATCCAATATCTAAAACCATTTAAATATTTAAAATTAAACGACAGAAAAACCGGGTCGTTGCACATTTCAACTCATAACAATTTCCCTTAATCTATCAGATCGTTCGGGTATGTATCATTTCGACCCATAGGGCACTGCATCCAACATCAACAATCAAACAACCATCACAACAATCATCCAAATCAACCAATAAACATCAATAGACAACTGATTATCATTAACAGGTATTAAATTGATAATGAAATTCAATATTAAATTAAACGATGATTAAATGCAACAAAGGTCATATTTAATTGGAATGACAATTTAAACACACCAAACATCGACCAATAAATTTCTAATCACATCATAAATTTAATTTAACTAACATAAGATAATTTAGTAATTGTGAGTGGGTTAAAACACTCACCTTATGGATTTCCGTTTTCTTGTCGGATTTGGATCCGCTACTACTTCCTCCTTTTGATTTGTTTCCTTTCTATCTTAATCTTCTATATTTTTATAGAAAGTTTTGGAAGAGACAGAGAAGTTTGTATAGATTTGGATTTGAAGAAAAGGATTTGAAAAAAGAAGAATTTTTGGAAAAGAAGAGGAAAATTTAAAGAAGATGAAGAATTGAAAAAGAAAACGAAGCTTTGAAAATGAAGAAGAAGATTTGAGGAATAAGAATAAGAAAAGGGAAGCTTTGAAAGAAAAAAGAAGAAGGAGATTCGAGGAAGAAAAAAATTAAGGAGGAGGAAAATGAAGAGAGAGAGAGAGAGAGAAAATGAGATGGAAGTTTGTTCGGAGGAATGAAGCTACAGAAGATGAGATTTGAAAAATGAAATTTGGCTACAGGGATGAAGATGGAAACAAATGAAAAGCTAATAAAGTATATGTAAACAAACTAGTAATTGAAATAAAGTAAGAATATGAACAGCCCTAAAATGGTAGTATTGAAAGAGGTAAAGTAAAGGAATAAATATATGAATATAGATAAAAATAAATCTTCCGTTCTTTAATATGAAGCTTCAGAAGAAAGAGTTGCTAATGAAAGGAAACTACAAGAACTAATAATGCATGAACAAATAAACATCAAAAACGGAGAATAGTAAATGCTAATTAGATGGCACGAAAATTAATTTGGATGTTCAGATTAAAAATGGAAAAAGAAAAAGGAAAAAAACTTCAGGTAAAGCACATGAATGGAGCAAACGAACAAATGAGAAACAAATGAAAAGAATGAGGAAATTATTAATTAATAAGAAACGAATGAGTGGTCTAATAATTAAATGGATGCTCAAATGAAACCTACAGGGAGAACTTGAAAATGAAAAGAAAGATAATGTGGATGTGATAATAAATGCAAGGTAAATGAAGGGACCACTTATATACTAGAAACAAACCTTTGGGATCTAAATTCCATACTCCTATTAATTCACTTTAACAAACCCAAATACACACATATTTATCATATAATTCTTTATTAAAACATTCGTTTTGCGTTAATATATGTGCACACTCTATTAGAGCAATCAATCAATTAACAATTAATCAATCAATTAATCAACCAATCAATCTATTCATTTATTTATGTTACTCAAACCAATTTTATCAATTAATGAATATATATCTGTCTATGCATTATAAAACGATTTACTTTAAATTTTTTAATTACTGTAACGGTCACATAAATGCAACAAATTTACAAGTTTTAACCATATATGAAATGGAAAAAATTAAATATATGTGAACATGTGTAATTAATGTACAATTGTTAATTAAAGGTAATTCTAATTGATTCCACAACATTTACACAACCATGAACCCTCTGCTATATTTAAAAATTTGGATATTAATGTGTGTGTATATATATTATCCTAAAATTCAATTTTTTTCAAAATCACACTTATTCAAAATGAATGTTTTATTTCTATACATCTCAAAACATGAAATTATCTTAATTAAAATGTTCATTTCATAATGACACAAAATGCAAGTTTCTATATTAACTCATTCATTACAATTTCATTTATGTTTCCTTTTAATTGAAAAATATAATTAATCTAATTCCAGTTCATTTCATTACTAATTTCAACAAATTCTAATTATAAACACTGTTTTCTTTTCATTTATACCAATTCAAACATGTTTTATAAAATTTCATATACAACAAAATTTATACACTATTTACAAAGTAAATGTTTTTATCTGATTGAAAATCAACTTCTCCAAGATGCATTTCAAATAACAAATTATTCTATTCTTTCATTAAAACATTCACTCTATCCTTTATTCAAATTGAACATTTGTTATTCCAGTTAGAAGCAAACATACAATTTTATTCTTTTCCAGTCAAAGCTTAAATTTCATTAAATTTTTTATCTTAATTTAATTTAAAATGTAAGTTCTTATGTTGAACTTATGAATTATAATGCACTTGTATTTTCTTTTCAATTAAAGGATTCCAACAACTATTATTGCGGTTTATATTCAATATTAGATTTCAAACGAATTCTCATTATACCACAACTATTTACTGTTCATTTCATATTCCAACATTTATTTCTTAAATTATTCCATTCTTATACTAACATCTATTATTACAATCAATCATTATCCTATGGGCATAGTTAGCATTGGTTTATGTCTTATTACATTAATATTCTCCAATTTCATCTTAATTTACATTAAAGTAATATTTAATTACATTTAGCTGCAATTTATTCCAAATTAAATTCAACAGACTAATTAAATAGGTAACATATAAAAATTATCACCTTTTCTTACTTTAATCACACTTATAAGTTTATTATCTTCAAATAAATGTTATAAATACTTATACCACCCTGATTTTTCCTAATTATAATGAATTACATATTATTTCACCAATTAATTATAACATTTAATTTGTTTCCTTATTTACCAATTATAACTAATTAAATTTCAATGGATTAATTAACCGTTGTTACAATTTGCCAATTCAAACACATTTCCAAGTTTATTGTTAACTAACAAAACAAATAACTTCACATTGATTTTATCTTCTTATTTACAATTTCTAACCAATGTAACTTTATAATTTACTACAATTATTTGAGATTTCATTCAATTAGTCATTTATTATATTAAATTTATATTATTAAACCCTATTTCTTTATTTACAACCTATAACAAATTTTAGTTTTACAATCATTTTAATTAATTGGACATACATTAAAGTAGTTATCAATTGTCTTGAATTAATATTTTTAACATTAAAGTCTAGTTATTTCTTATTAATAAACCACAAATTTTAATTTCTTCCAATATTAAATTATAAAATCTTATTAAATTCAATATTTTAATTATCGAAAATTATGGGTCGTTACAATATCAGTAAGTCGAGTTGTAATAGAATTATTCACACTAGGCTTTATGTCTGACCCGAAGTTTTTGTTTCCCGTTAAACTCATGGGTGCTCAAAATTGATTTGTGTAGGCTGAGGGTTGAGGTTTTCAGGTTTTTGAGATTTTGGCGAATAAAGCTTCAAGAGACGTGGTCGTGGTTGTAGGATAGCTATATAGGAGTTTCAGTTTATTTTGTTTTGATTCAGCTGTGTATATTGAGTCAGATATGACTATATTTCTCTGATCAACCAAGGGGGCATCATCATATGTCACTCTTGGTGTATTATCGTGTAATTATGTTTTATCTTTACCAGGGAAATGGTTATGGGGTTATGTAACATGAATATGAATTAATGTTTTGAAATGTAATCCGCAAAATGTTGTTTTGAAATCTGTGATTTGTTCATATTCATGTGCTTCTGGTACAATGGATACCAATATCATTACTGTATTTTGTCACCATAAGTTAATACTGTAGATGACTGCAGCATTTGTCGCCCTTAGCTTTTTGCCTCTAGATATGGGATGTTACTATTAAATGACATCTAAATTCCTTGTGAATTTTTATGTAGACCATAAATTATATTTTAGAGATGGGTTTCAATTTTTAGAATTTTCTGAATTTTTGTGGAATTTATATGAATTTTCTAGTAAAGGAAATGTTATTTTGGATTATTAATTATTTATGGTTAAATAATAAGTGGTTGGGTATCAAATTTTCATATGTTAGAAAACATATTAAAAGAGCTTTTCTGGAATTTCTATAGATTTTTCTTAAGTGTTTTGATGGATATATAAAACATTTAAGTTTCATACCTTAAATAATTTAATATGTCCATTAAAACACTTATTTTTCTATCACATTTTATTCATGTTATCTCATTTTAATTTACATATTAACATGGCATGGCCACCCCTAGTTATAATCAAATCTCAATCCATTAATCATCTTGCATTATTTTATTTTATTTAGCTAATTAAATATCCTAAATAATGTTACTTAAAATATGGGGTGTTACATTCAGTGCATCTATTATTTTCAAATGTCTTTAACATAATTATATTAATAAATGCTGTCAATTAATAATATTATCATCTCCTCAAAACTTTGAAAAACCATTTTTCAACTACACCGGGATTTAAATTCTCATATTCTAAGTTTAGGTCCATTTTTTTATAAACCATGTTTATAAACCATACTTATGTAATTTCATTTCACAAATGTATATCCTTGTTTTTTATAACAAACATCCCTTATAAAAATTAAATTTTAATCCAACATTAACGTCGAGTGCCTTATAGTCAAACTATAAAACTGAATTCACAAGGTTTCGTTTCCATGTTCTCGCTATTTCTATCTACCCAACCCATGCAGTGAAAATATAAAACCGCTCATAAATTGGCCGAGGCCAACCAATCAAATAATAAATGATAATACTTGAATATTATCATCTCCTAACAACCAAAATGTATATAATTTTTTGAAATTATTCTTTATATATATATATATATAATATAATTCTAGGTAAAATTATTTTATCTAGCAAATTTAGTACAACACTTTGTCGGTTTGTCTTGTTTAAATTATTAGAAATCCCTATCGACAATGTTGATCATGCACGTCAACTAGAATTGATAAGCCACTTAAACAGACCAATCAATAAAATATAAAACATTTTTATAGCACTGACAAATACACGCTCTCATATATATACACACTCAAACCCATAATAAGGCATTCCACTACCTTATCCCTTAGTGAGTTTACCTCCACAAAGCAAAGGCTCTCGCTTAGCCTTCAACTATGATACCAAATGTAACAGCTCACCTTTTCGATCTTTAAAGTCGACACTAATACATCTACGGTATACACGTGTCGAATATCCAAGTGCCGAAAAGACAGACTATTGGGGTGAAAGAAAGAAAAGTCAAAAAAGAATCTCACAAAACGTAACAAGTAACATATAATATACCAATGACCTTTACAAAAAGGAATTTTTCATATACATATACAAATCAGAGCTAAACTGACCTATCATCAGCTCCGGATGGTTATAACAACCCGTCCTTACAATTGCTGATAAATACAGACATGAACAAATAGTAGAAGATAAAACAAACGCGGCAATATGTCTTGGAGGCATAGAGCTCATCTCTTGTTGCTCCAATTGTCCAGCTAAATCTAGGAAATATGCTTGGGCTGACCTGAGCGTTATAAGAAAAATAATGTCCGGATTTGTCTGGTAAAAGCAGCGTAAGAAACAAAATCAAGTGGATTTTCATTGTTTTATAAAACCTTTCAAAATAAAGGTATCTTATAAGAACACGGCGCACATATACACGGATGAGTTTTTACCTTAGGATAACCAAAATATATCATAGGAAATCTTCTAACCTTATAATAATGTCTAGGATAAAATAAATATTAATCTTAGCGGAAATTGTTATGTTAAATAAATTCTAGCATAATACAACTAAATCCGTAAGCACACGTATTGGAGATTGGATTTCCATTAATGACGAGGCCACTGGGTACTACCTACCACAGTACACCACTAGAAAAATGTACTGATGGCCTCACATGGACCCCCTACGAATCAGAGTCGGCTCTCCCCTATAACATGACAATCCGAATTACATCATTGCTCGGGACCAAAGCTCCAAAACAATATGCACTGGCCATTTCCCCACTTTCCAGCGCATAGCAAATGCATAAATATCAATTCCAGATCGAGGAATGACTGCTCCTAATGGTAGTGAACCACATAGCTCTAAAGTATATCCATTATTTTAGTCATTACCGGTTTGTGAGGCTTGTGAGTTCACGATGATGTTTTTCCTCTCTTAGCAAATCCCATTTGGATTGAGAACACTACCTCCCAAGCATAAAGCAATGCTAGCATTCGTCGGTACAAGTTGTTAGGGATAAAAATAAACCAAAGGCACTACTTCTACTACATCCATTTTGAAATCACCATCGGGATTAGTAGCTAGTAGCCCTTGCACTTTAAAGAGCTTAATAGCATCCCCTATTTTGAGGTCCGAAACTAACCGCTACAGATACTGTAGTCATCCATAGTATTAATTTCCGGTGATGAAATGCGAATATGTTAACTGTATCATTAACAACGAACCACAAGAATATGAAATTTTCTTAAACACACAATTACAAAAAAAACTTTCACATTTCATTTAAAAAACATAATTTCATATTCAGTACATAATCCCAAAATGTTGCCCAGGCTCAGATAAAATATAGTAATTACAAAATATTTCAAGAGCGACATATGAAGATACCCCTTTGGTTGATCATAGTTACTAATAGAAAGTTATAACGTCTGTCTTTACATACATTTTTGCAAAATAACCTCAACATGGCAGATTAATAATATATAAAGATAGACTCCTATAGAGCTAGCTTTGCCTCCTACGCGTCTCCTGAAGCTTTATTCATAAAAACCTACTTAACTTGTAAACCGTTACTCTCGACCTACTCAAATCAAATTTTGAACACTTGAGAGTTCAAGGGGAAAACATAAACTTCGAGTCAAAAAAAATCCTAGTGATAATAAAAATACGCCATCTCGATTTTATGGATATCTAATGACACCACGCCGCTTAGCAGAACGCATTTTCCCCACATCAATATCCATTTTTAAAATATATCTTTTGCAAATAAAACACTTGCAACCAAAACGGTTAAAAAAGACAATAGAAACAACAATATGCATACATGCAACATGGGTAATCATTACCAAGCTATCTAAATCAAAGGATTGTCTGTCCCAACTCATAGTTTTCTCAGGGTAGCTAAAAACTTAGGGTTGACATGGGCCTACTAGATATATAAAATTTCCTAGAAGACAACTGGACGAGCTGTCCCAAACTCATCCTTGCGTAGTACTTTCTGTGCGTAAGTCTACTTTTAGTCTTACCCATGACAAAGCCCTACGCACTGGAATTGTGAATTAATATCAGCTAGGAGCTAATAGCAGAAGTATAGGGCGCTACCATACACCAGTCCAGACTAATTTTCTAATCTCTGAGTCATTTCATCCTATCATAACTTATCTAACGGTGAACACTAATCTCTTTAGTTAAATTTTGGGGGTAAATATCATTTTTATTTCATTGAAAACATATATCTTTATAAATGATTTAACTCTTGAAATTGCACCTTTAAAACAAGGAAAATTACTGCCCTTTACTTTATTTAAATTGTTTATGCCATTGTATATGCTTCTATAAAAAAACATGATGAATCTCGAAGTCAATTGGAGGTCTTCGCTCCTCAAAACATAGGCCATAAGGCCAAAACAATAAACCTTGTATATCGATAAAGCTCAGCGTCAGTATCGCCTTTAGGGTCATCGCCGTTCTTCAATATAAAAATTTATTAAAGTCTTTCATTCATAACACATAAGGCCATAGGGCATATAACATATATGTCGCACTTCATAGAGTGTCGACATCATATAATATAAAACTTGGTTTGCATTGTATAGAGTCTAAAAAGGTAGGCGTCGACATTGATGAGTATCGGCAACATTGCCTTAAGGAAAACAGGAGGCATCACTATGGCCATTAAAACGCGGCCTCCTTAGAGTCAAAGTGAAAATAGGCGGCACCGTTGCCTTCATTGAAAACATGCGACAAAGAATAAAGTCGAAGTTGATAAAATGCGGCAATATATATCCGAAGTTAAAAGACGTTGCTTCACTATCGCCATATATATAAGTTACTTTGAAAGCAATTGGGGCCTCGACGCTATAAATATATGGCACCATGCTCTCTTAATATAAAGTGCGGCACTTAAGTCATGCGGCTACATCGTCGACGCGGAGGTGGCTGACTTCGAAGTTCTTCAACTATAGCTAATTCACTACATACCAACACTAGTAGATATCATGTGCATCGTTATTAGTTGACTTCAAAGGTATTGCCGCGACGTGGATGAAGGCAATGACGATTTTATCGGCATGGTATTTTTGTAATTAACATAAAATTTTGTCAATTTACTATTAAAAGTAATTTATTTTCCACTAACCTTTATTTTTTTTGTCAAAATATCATTGGTTAATAATTAGTTTATCAGATTCCATTTTAGAAAATTGCTAAGAAGTTGATTTATCAATTCCAACATAATTTGCAGACCATACATTTTATATTAATATTTTAGTATAATAACTAAGCCTTTCTAGCTTAAATAATTCGTAATAAATCATAAATACTTTAGAAAAATCGTCAAAAAACCGCATTAAACCAAATTTATTATTTTCTTTAACATATAAAAATTTTGGGGCCAAAAACATTTTTTAATTATTTCTGTTAATTAAACCTTAAAATAATCCATTTTCTCTACTTAGAAAATTCATTATAAATTCACTTGCTTAAGAAATTTAAAACCCACTTCTAAAATAATGTTTCTAGTATCATATCAAAATTTCAAGTCCTTTGGGTATCATATGTTAGGTTTTCACAGTTAAATATATTAATTAATTTAACAAATAAATCCAGGCATTCAATCAATAGCATATAATCATTCAAAACATGGCGTAGTAACATCGAAAGATCCGGATTTTGACTTAAAACCAAAAATAGTAATTAAAACATGAGATGCATAACTTTATTCACCTTGAGTGGTTAAAAAGGATGAGATTTGAGTGTTGATTGAGTTCCCATAGCTTTACTCTCTATTTCTTAAGCTTTTCTTCTTTCTCTTTGCTCCTAGTGATGGGCGGCCTTAGTTTTAAATTTTCGTTTTTATGAAACTAGAGAGGAAGGAATAAGAATGTGAGTGTCTACTTAGGAAATTTACTTTTCCCTATTTTTCCCTCCTTATATATCACCTTCTTATTAATTTTCTAATCAACCTTTATTAATTAAGGGTCGACCCATATTAACCGTCAAATCTCAATATCCTTATCTCCTTTACATTATTTTATTTAATTTATCAAATTAAATTTCCTAAATAATGTTAATTAAAAGTAGGGTTGTTATAGACTCTCTTCCATAAAGAATTTCATACTCGAAATTACAATAAGGTACACAACAACAGTCATAACCATAAATGTAAAATGTCAATCAAACAAGTCAGGATAAGTGTCTCTAATCTTGTCTTTTGTCTCCCACATACAGTCTCTCTTATTGTTGCCCATTGGACTTTTACTAATCTGACTGTCATTTTTCTTAACTTTTACTCATCCCTGGTCTCAACTTGGATCAGCTGTATAATAATTGTCATGTCCGGTTCCATCACTAAGTCTTCCAATGCAGTCGAAGTGACAATAATTTCTGGATCTTGACATACTTCCTAAGATGAGAAATATGGAAAACATTGTTGAATCCTACTATATTGTTTTGTGACTCTATCGTAATTGAGTTTCCCGATCCTCACTATAATAGGAAAAGTCCAACAAACCGAGGCACCAATTTCCCTTACTTCCCAAATCTTACAACACCTTTCAACGATGATACTTTGATGAAAACATGATCTCCAACTGAGAGTTATACGTCTTTCCATCTCTTATCAACATAACTCTTCTGCCTAGACTGAGCATCCAACATTCTAGCTCAAATCAACTAAATCTTTTCTATGGCTTCGCTTACTAAATCAAAATCAAGATCCAATCTATCTCTAGTCTCTAACCAAGATACAGATGATTTGCATGGTCTTCCATACAAAGCTTCAAAATGTGACATCCCTATACTAGTCTGATAATTATAATTATATGAGAATATGACTAAATGTAGCTGGTCTTCCCATAACCCTCCAAAATCAGGCACACAAACTCTTAAGAAATCATCCAAGACATTGTTAACTCTTTATGTTTGCCCATCGGACAGATTAATAATTGGAACCCATCTTGAGATAGGCGCCTAAAGCTTCTTGTAGACTCTTCCTAAATTTACTAGTAAATAAAGATCTCTATCATTGACTACACTACTAGGAACTCCATATAGTCTAACTATATTCTTCACGAATAACTTAGCTAAAACCAGTGCCGTCCTTATCGACTTAATGGGAATAAAGTGTGCATTCTTGGTCTGTCTATCTACCACAACCCTGATAGCTTCATTTCCTTTATTCAACCTTGGCAACCCGTCTATAAAATTCAAAAATGTAGAATTCCACTTCCATACCGGTATATCCAAATGTTTATCTACTAGGCTTCTAATGCTTGGCTTTTACTTGCTGGTAATTCAGACACTGTTATTAGCCTACATCCCTCTTCATACCCTCCTAGAAGAAACTTCTCTTTATATCCTGGTACATCTTAGTTCTTCCAGGATAACCAGTAAACTTCGATCAATGACATTCCCTAAGTACTTATTTGTAATTACTCTAATATTTTTAGTGACATTATTTAGGATACTAAATAAGCTAAATTAAATAAAATAATGTGACGATTAGGGGATTGAGATTTGATTTTAATAGGGTAGCCATGCCATGTAACAAATGAACTAAAAAGAGCTAAGATAAAATGTGTTGTGTGCATTTCCACCACGACCGAACCAAGAAGAAGGAAGCAATACCAAACTCCATCTCCATACCTCTACCGAACCATACCCCGCATCTACCACCGATCCGGGAGAAGGAGACCACCGGTCCAACTCCGTCTCCATACCTCTACCGAACCAAGCCTCACCTCCCACAACTACCGGTCCAGGCCACCTCCTACCGGACCAGTTCATCACCGAATGAAGCATCTCCAACCATTACCAGACCAGCCACCTTCTCCAACCACCGGACCAAGCTACGTCCTCACCACCGGACCAAGCTACGTCCTCAACACCGAACCAACCTGTCTCCAAGGCGCTACCGAATCAAAGCATTGCAGAACCAGAATCACCAATTCAGATTGCCTCAGCCCGGGCCCGCCAGTAGCTATATACTTCCAAGAACCCTACCCACATCCTCACTCTATAAATAGAGGGGCAGGGGTACAACAATGGCAGACAAGTTTGAGAGCTCAAGCACGGAAGGAACTTTCAAACAACTTTCTTTTACTTGTATCAAAGCTTTGTACTTGTAATCAGAAAAAAAAAGAAGAGAAATAACATATAAAGTGGACGTAGGCACATTCTGGCTGAACCACTATAAACCTGCGTGTCTTTTTACAGTTTAGCCCCTGTTTTTCATATATTTGCATAAATCGCTCAAATCACTAAGAATAATATAAGATCTATTAAATCATACAACTTCGAGGTGTTTGTCCATTTTTTGTGCAAACATTTTTGGTGCTTTCATTGAGAGCTAGAAGCTCGAAGCTTCAGCTTCATCCACTTAAACGAGTTTTCCTAACAGCATCGTCCGCCACTTGGAAAACATGCCTCCCAAACAGAGAATAGATGTTAACAAAGGAAAAAACATCGCATCCAGCAGTCTTCCAGATCCAGCTGTCACGAATCAAGTAAATCGTCCTCCTCCAGCAACAGTAACAAATGAAGAACAGGCTAACCCAACTACTCCTGCCACAGAACAGCCTGCAGCAATTACTAGAGCATATCTGGACAGAGTTGTGGTTGAAGTAACTAACCGCTTCACGTCCCAGCAGGAAGCCTTGGTGGACCATCTCATGTCACGCTTAAGGGACGCTAAAGAATCCAACCGCAACACTGAATCATGGGGCGAGTCCCAGTCAGGAGGATCTCAGAGACAACAAAGATCTTCCTTCTTCGAAGGAGCTAACGGTAGAAGTAGCCATGGTAGGAGCCGAGACCGAGCACAGCCCGAAGTTAGGCCTGAGGAAATGTTTGGTACCGAACCCAACGGGGGAGGTACCGGGCGAAGGTCAACTGTAGCTGAGCCTGTCATGCTGCCTAACCACAGAAACGCCAGTGAACGGGGCCGAGCTAGAGTCCAGCCCGAAGTTGGACCCGAGGAAGTGCTTAGATCAGAACCCAGCAGGGGGAGATCGAGGCAAGGGCCAACTGTAGCTGACCCGAGCATGCTCCCAGAAGATCAAAGGCAGCCTCTGGAAAATATGAGGAATGATAGACGATACCATCCCTACAGGTCATCTGGACGGAATCAATCCCACAGAATAGAACCAAACTCATTTCTATCTGCTCCAAGTTCTGATGAAAGGATGGCACGCTTATTCAGAGAGTGTGTCCAACGGGAACAAAGAGATCGAGGGATAGGCGCTAGGGTAACCAGCCCTTTCGCCCGCAATATCGAAATTGCTATCACCCCCCGAGAATGGAAGATGCCAACAATGGAACCCTACAAAGGAACCTCCGATCCCGTTGTCCACTTACAGAGGTACACGCAGCATATGCTCATGAGTGGAGCGACATAGGGAGTATTGTGCAAATGCTTTCCGCTCTTCTTAGCAGATCTTGCTACCTCCTGGTTCTGTCATCTACCCCAAGGCTCCATTAGCTCGTGGGAAATGTTGAAAGAAAAATTTATCAGTCAGTTCCGCATTCATGTGGAGCAACCTAAGGACGCTTATTCCTTATCCAGCGTCAAACAGAAACCTGGAGAAAAGCTGCAGCAATACCTAACCAGATTCAACGCCACAGCAGCCGCAGTCCAAGATGCCGATGAAAAGCTTATCCTAATGGCCCTCTGCAGTGGTGTGCATCCGGACACTAAATTTGCTAGAAGGTTGACAAAAGAAAAACCAGCTACTTTACCCGATTTCTTCCATGAAGCCGGGAAATACATGAGGCTTGAGGATGCTGCCGTTGAAGGGCAGTCAGGACAGCAAAATAAGACTACCCATGGCAACGCCCCTGCTATGGCAAGGGACGTTCGAAGAAATGATTCCAGAGACAATGTTGGGGGCAAGAAGGGAGAAAAGCGCCTATATCGGCCAGGACCAAGATTCGACACTTACACCCCTTTGAACGAGACCGTCGAAAATATCTTCCTTGCCACCCAAGGCGAAGTTAGATACAAACGCCCACCATACAAGAAAGAATCAGATAACGCACAGAAGTCTGGAAAATTCTGCCGCTTCCACGAATCTCACGGGCATGATACCAACGAATGCCATCATCTCCGAGATCTGATTGAGGAACACATCAGAAGAAAGAAACTGGAACGTTATGTAAAAGGTCAGGACAGGACCCCAGCTCTTGCCAATGAAAACCCAAGGCTACCCTCACCGGGGGCCGACAGAGGAAACCGCAACGCTAGCAGCTCTAGCCAAGAAAAGATAGTGGTCCATACCATCTCAGGAGGACCACACATCGCAGACAGAAGCTGGAAAGAGATGGAAAGATACGGAAAGTCGCTTAGAGACAATAAAGACTATGTCAATTCGGTTATAGAAGAGCGCCACCCGAAGCGGAAAGAAAGTAATGACATCACGTTCGGTAAGCGTGACCTAGAAGGAAGGCAGTACCCTCACATGGATCCCATGGTCATCTCAGCCCGACTTGGTCCTACCGAAGTATACCGAATCCTGGTAGACACTGGAAGCTCGGTAAACATCCTGTTCAAACACGCATTCGACAAAATGAAGCTATCAATGAAGGATGTATCCCCATGCGATAAACCACTGCACGGCTTCACTGGAGTTGCGAAGATGCCCCTCGGGCAACTGGACCTTTTTGTTGAAATTGGAAGCCATCCCCGCTCTGCTGTACGGAAACAAACGTTTGTGCTAATAGAAAACCAGTCGGCCTACAATGCCTTCTTAGGAAGGCCATCCTTGTCTGACTCCAAATTGTCTTAGCCCCATGGTGCATAAAGATGAAATTCCCAACAGACAATGGAGTGGGGGAAGTGGAAGGAGACCAGGACGTTGCTCGAGACTGCTATGTAACTGAACTTCGCAACAACCACAGGAAGGATAAAGGGAAGGGTGTAGAGATTGCCCTCTGCACAAAAAGCCTAGAAGCATAGCAATTAAAGAAAGCCCCTCCTCTTCGATATACCAGTGACCCTTTCAATGAATTAGACCCTAGGGACAAAGAGGAGGAGGCCACCGCCGAGCCTGCAGAGGCTATGGAGTTTATATCTGTAGACAAGTACGACTCAAGTAGACTATTGAAAATTGGGTCCCAACTAAAATCCGAATTGAAGGAACAACTCATCGATTTTCTCCGCCACAACTTGGACGTATTCGCATGGTCACACGCTGACATGACTGGAATCTCCCCCGACATAGCCTGCCACGTATTAAACATTGATCCTACCAAGGCGCCTGTAAAGCAAAAAAAGAGAAGTATGGGTGTAACGACCACGACTTTCTCTCCATAGAAAGTCGCATCGTCAATAAGAAAGAAAGGGGTAGAAAATAGAAAAGAAGAGAAGAGAGAAAAAAAACAACATTAGAATCTCACACAGCGGAACGAATAAATTATATTAATAACATGAACTGTTATATAGTATACAACACTTATCAGAGTTATACAACATATACATCACATACTAGACAGTTATAAACATCTGTCTAGTTATTACAACTCGATACAATACAAAACACTATCATAGAGATAACACAGCGGAAACTACTATCTATCTACAACGCTGAAGCCTCCTGCTCCATTACTCCTCCAGATTACTCGTCAAAGCTAACCTGAATCCCTTGGCTACTCGTAAAAATTTGAGTACCCAAGAGTTTATAAAACAGAAATAAACAACTTGGGTCAGACATGGGTCTTGTGTGAGTAAACGGGTTAAACTTGCTTAACTTCAAAACCTTTTGAAAGAAAAAGTATCACGTAAGACTTCCCACACATAAACATGGGTAAGTTTTTACCTTACGCTAACCAAAACATTTGATAGGAAATTCGATTGTATTATAATAGGGTCTAGGGTTTTCAAGTAAAATACAGAAATAGCTGAAATGCTTACATCTCACATTCCAACATAGTTGGGCACAACTAATACGTACGGCACTTATTGGATTTTGGATTCCATACAATGGCAGGGCTACTGGGGTACCGCCCGTCACAGTACGTGGCCTAGATCACCGTACCGAGGATCACTCCCAATCCCCTGCAACACAAGGCCGGAACATCCCTTACTGGATAATTCCCGCACAAGATACCTCACGGTTGGGATCAGCAACCGCACACACTAAGCCGAAATAAGAAGGGACTTCTAGACAGAGGTAATCTTGTCCTACTTGGGTGCTACCCACTAACCTTGCTGCACCTCCCCTGTTTTAGCCATTCCCGGTTTGTGAGGCTTGAGGTCACGATTACCTTTAAATAGAACACATCTATCTTAGAATGCTCATCGTCCACCTGACGATGTGCTGAAAGCATTCAATCCATATAAGTTCGTTCCGGGTTCGAACGAAACCGAAGGCATTATCTCGTTACACTCGTTTTGGAATCACCCTCAGAGTTAACGACAATAACCCTTGCACTCTGAATCTTCATCTTCACTTGATTCACGACCTATCGTAAATTTGGATCGATGTGGTATTCGAGTCTCCAGACCTGGAAATCCGGTATACGGAAACCCGATCCCGGTCTCATCGAAATCCAAAGCGTATCTTTTAAGGCCAAGTTGTTTTAAAGTTAAAACAATTCAATTCAATTATCTTTATACACATAGAAGGATAATTCACAATAGATAATCAACATTATCAGATAATCCATATTATCATCACAATTCAACTAAACATCCATATCACACAGCATATATCTCATCAGAGATATCAATCAATGCAAAGCATTCAGTATTATTTATCCATCCATAAGTAATGATTTACCTCATCTCTAATTAATTTAAAGTGAATTAAATTAATTACTTCATTTTATAAATCCTTCTTACTTAACCATTAATTAATTACCATCAATTAATTAATTATCCTCTAATAATTCATTTCAATTAATCATCTTGATTAATTATCTTTTAATTTCATCCAAGTAATTTATCTTTAATTAATTACTCAAATTAATTATCATTAACCACTTATAGTAATTAACCTTTAATTATATCATTAATTAATTAACTAAAATTAATTAAGTTAATCAACTATAATTAATTACATTAATCCTTAATTAATTATATTGATTAATTACTATTTATTAATTATTACTAAATTAATCAATCTTAATTACATCATTAATTATATTAATTAATGATCCTTAATTACAACTTAATTATTAATTACTTAATTAAATTAATTACATTAAGTAATTAACCTTAATTAAACAACATTTATTAATCACTCTTGATTAACCTTCAATCAGTAATTAACTACCCTTAATTACTTTCACTAACTAAATTAATTACTCCTCAATTAATTCCTTAATTAATCCCTTGATTAATTATTCAAAGTAATTAACTCAAATTACTTCTATTAATAAAATCATTTATTCAACTAATTACTTCCAGTAATTATCTTATTATTTACTTCCCTAAATAATCTTATTTTAATAATTACATTAAGTAATTATTATCAAATCATCTCTTGATTATCCTAAATTAATTAAACTTACTTAATTAATTTAACTAAATCAAATTAACTTCAATTAATTACAATAAGTAATTAATTCTTAATTACTTCCAATAAGTAATTACATTTAAACAAATTCTATAATTGATTATCTTCAAATTAATTAATCTAATTAACTATTAAAATTAATCCTATTAATTAATTATTAAATAATCCATAGTTAATGACTTCATTAACGATTAACAACTCTTTAATTACTTTTCTTAGTAATTAACTTAGATTAATTATTATTAATTCTAAATTAATAAATCTTAATAACCAATTTATTAATCTCTAATTACTAAATTAATTAAGTGTTAACCATAACTTAATTAATATTTAATTACTTTATTAATTAATTCTTAATCATTAATTAATATTATAACTTATAATCCTTAATTATAAATTAATTATTCCTAATTAATTAATCTTAATCATAAATAAATTAGTTTAAATCTTTAATTACCTATTTAATTAATCCAAATGATTAATTAATCAAATAATTTAATTATCTATTAAATCTCCTAATAAATTAAATAAACACAAGTCTTTAATTATTTTAAGATAAACTTATTTTTTTATTGATAATCAAGTTATCATTTACCATTCATATTTGAAACATCCATTTCAAATTTACTTTTAAAATTTCATTTTAAATTATACATTTAAAATGAATACCAATTTATTTTAACAAAGTTTTTAAAACCAATTTAAAAACCTTTACCTGTTAAAGAACCTTATATTTTCTAAAAAGTTTTTAAAAGAACTTAAATCAAATTTCTTCTTAGATTTAAAACATTTAAACATAACTACATTTAAACCTATTTAAACATTTAAATTCATAAAACTATTTATCTAATATTAAAGTTTAAAACTAAACTTGTCTTCATATATCAAACTTTGATTTACTGATTAACTATTGCTTCAAAATTTAAATTAGATTTAAATTTCAAACTGACAGGTATAAAAACCTGGCAACACTAAAAGTACTCGAGTCTCCACTAAATCACTTCGAGTCGCAGCCCTATATTCCCCGAGTCTCCCCCGTAAGAAAATTTGAAAGTCACGAGACCTTTCTCTCAAAAATCTAGACTTCACCAGAATTAGCAGTGCACCGTGCACATGCACGGAGACTTTAATCACCTCCGACCATCTCCGATGGTCTTCCCTCATCGGCAACCTCCTTCACATTCAACTACGATCATCAGATCACTCTATAATTCTCGAAATCTAATTCGAGGCCTTCAACCAAACCTGGAACCATCAGTTCGAATTCGCCAAAGCCTGTCAACAATCCTTCGTCCTCCCATTGCTGATCACCAGAACGCCAGCGACTCCAGCGACGACTTCGTCCACGTCATAGCTACCATTTCCCAGAGTTCAGTTGAACTCGACCCATCCTAGACGTCGAGACGATCGATTTTCCTAACCTAGTTAAAACTAGGGCTACAGATAAGAAACCATCACCGCAGCTACCAAAGTGATTTACATCACCATCTCTTATTTTTCCCAACTTCTCTGATTGCTCCTCTACCCCCAAGAACAATCCCGACCTTTTAATATCAATAGATCACCAGAATTTCAAGTTTCCCCCTTTTTAGTTCATCACAGAACTGCACCATTTCCACATTCTTAAAAATCTTGATTTTAGTGTTAAAAATCATGATTTGGTTTATTTATTCAATTCATAATACTGGAACTACAATTCTCACAGTTTGAATTTTCACTTTATTTAATATACACTGATGTTTAAGCTTCCAGAGACACTCAGGCTTAAGATTTGACTTAATTTAAATTTTTAAGCTTAAACTTATGATCACCCAAACAATTTTTCTTTTGTATCACAATTCATAGCAATGCTTAGATCATGAGATAGGGATTAAAACAAAAACACTGGTCTTGAATATGGGAACAGAGGCATTACAGATAATAACATCCATGCACACATCATTCATTCATATGTATATTCACAAATATACTCATAAACATACACATAGGCAATCTTATTTCCAGAGAAAATCAGACAATTAAAATCTTACTAACTTAGGCAACAATGATTTAACTTCAGTAATTATCAAAAATGTTACTCACTTGGCATGCATGAAACAGAGGGCAGTTTTAGCTTTTGAAAACTTGAATTGTTTTAAAACTGGAAACTTGCATTGCCATTGCTTTTGAAAACTTTTTGAAAAGCTTGAAACTGTGAAAACTTGTTTTTCTGAAATGCTGCTTGAGTTAAAAACTTGAATTGCTTCTTTGATTTAAAAACCACAGTTGCATGTAGGCTGTTCTTGTTTGATTCCATGTTGTTGAAGAATGGTTACAGATTTGGCTTGATTATCTTGCTTCAGATTGCATTATGAAGATGTTACAGGCTTTGCCTTTGATTTTGGAAAATGATTTACAGGTTTGATTCGCATTTTGATTTGAGGACTTGTTTACAGGTTTCAGTTGATCTGAGATTTGCTTAACAAGATTCCATTTGTTTTCTTTGTTTAGAAATGAGATTAGAAAAAGAAATAGAAAATGGAGATGTATGCTTATATAAACATAATTTATGGTTTATTAAAAATCAAAGAAAATGATAATAAAACATGACACTTGTCATTAGAGTTGATCATTTATTCACACATGTTAACACAAAGCCTTTAGCTATTTACACATGTCATTTAAGTAATTAATATTTACTTTAGCTATTAATAAAAAAGCTTTTATAAATACTTATCTAAATACATATAAGAATTACTTTAAAAGAAAATAAAATAAAACCAATTATATATAAATAAAAGCTTAAACAAATATTTTTAAAACCAAATATTTCAAAATATCCATCTTTTGAATTTCAAAGCTTAAATTCAAGTTCAAATTAAATTAAATTATAAGATTCAATTTAAAAGTTAACTTATATATATTTACATACTATTTATTCAAATTAAAATAACAATTCCTTTTAGCATTTAAAATTCATACATATTAAAAATAATACATTATACTTATTATTTGAAATTAACATATTTTATAATTTAAACAAGAGATTATATTATCAAGAAATATTTTAAAAAAGAAATAAAACAAACCATTTTGTAAATCTTATTTATTTAAACTTAAGTTAAAAATATATCTTAACCAATTAAAAGATTTATCTAAAGTATATTTAAAACTAAAATGTTATTTATTTAAATAACTTTAAAAAGTCCAGATTAAACTAAATCTAAATTTCCAATTTACCAAAGCTTCTATTTACAATATATATAAATAAATATATATATTCAAATAGAAAATATCTTATTAGATTTTAAAAGATAAAATTACCAATTAATACTAATTTAATCAGATTATTAAATTAAATTCAAATTTTATTATCAAAGACCATCAATATCAATTTAATTATTTAACAGATTATTAAATTGATATTGCTCAAATTTCAGGGATATTACAATGGGGGCAGAGCGATTAGCAGCCCTCGATGAAGAAGTAAAGAATCTACTCGCCAATGACTTCATACGAGAAGCTGTTTACCCGGAATGGATCGCCAACCCGGTGCTGGTAAAAAAGGCTAATGGGAAGTGGCGAACCTGCATTGACTTTTCCAACCTAAACGACGCCTGCCCAAAGGATTGCTTCCCACTTCCCAGAATCGACCACCTTGTAGACAACACAGCCGGGCACGAACTCCTATCTTTTATGGATGCATACTCAGGATATAACCAAATTCCTATGCATGCTCCCGACCAAGACCACACTAGTTTCATCACCGATCGAGGTTTATACTGCTATAAGGTGATGCCTTTCGGACTTAAAAATGCAGGAGCCACCTACCAGCGCCTCGTCAACAAGATGTTTGCGGGGCTGATAGGACAAACTATGGAAGTATATGTGAATGACATGCTGGTAAAGTCAAGGAAAGCCAAAGATCACGTAAGCCACCTAGGCAAGATGTTTCAAGTACTTCGACAATATGGAATGAAGTTGAATCCGCTGAAATGCTCCTTCGGAGTGTCATCTGGGAAGTTCTTAGGATTCATCGTTCATGCCAGAGGGATAGAAGCAAACCCTGAACAAGTCCGAGCGCTAAGGGATATCAAGATACCTTCCACCCGAAAGGAAATGCAAAGCCTAAATTGAAAAGTGGCCGCCCTAAGCCGATTCATCTCCAAGGCAACGGACAAGTGCATCCCCTTTTTCGAAGCTCTAAAGAAAGATAAAGGAAAGTTCGAATGGACAGACGAATGCTTAACCGCTTTCCTTAACCTAATCGAACACCTCCAGAAACCACCAGTACTCTCGACTCCAAGAGAAGGCGAAGAATTATACCTATACCTTGCTGTGTCATCTCACGCTCTAAGCGCTGCCTTGGTAAGAGAAGACAACCGCACGCAACGACCAGTTTACTTCGTCAGCAAAAGGTTTACTGGGGCAGAAGTCAGATATCCTAAACTTGAGAAGTTAGCATACTGTTTACTAATCACATCACGGAAATTGCGTCACTACTTCCAGTCTCATTCCATCAAAGTTCTGACCGATCAACCGCTGAGGCAGGTACTCCATCATCCCGACACTTCTGGGCGATTACTTAAGTGGTGCATTGAACTGAGTCAGTATGATATCACCTATCACCCTCGCACCGCCATCAAGGGACAGGCCATGGCTGATTTCATTGCAGAGTTCACTACCAACGAAGATCAGGAGCGACTGGAAATAACAGAAGATGTCAAGTGGAATCTCTTTGTGGATGGGGCATCAAACGAACAAGGCTCGGGGGCAGGTGTGGTAATAATCATTCCCAGGGGAAATAAACTACACTATGCTATAAGGTTGGAGTTCGCTGCCACCAACAACGATGCAGAATATGAAGCAGTGATAGCTGGACTAGAAATTGCCATAGAAATCGGGGCCAATTCTTTGTGTCTTCACAGCGATTCTCAACTTATTGTTAATCAAATACTAGGAGAATTCCAAGCTCGAGAAGAACGACTCATAGCATATCTAAAGAAGACCAAGTTACTTCTCAGTCGATTGGACCACTACTTAGTCAAACATATCCCTCGGGAGGAGAACCGAGAGGCCGACGAATTAGCAAAGCAAGCAAGTGTGAGAGACATCGCCATCTTCAGGGCAGTAACCATCTCAAAGCAACTGGCCCCAAGTTTTGAGCAAGTAAATCTGATAGCTGCAACCGAAGAAGCAACTTGGATGACTCCCATCCGAGACTACCTACAAAGTGGCACTCTACCCAACGGGCGTAACGAAGTCAAGAAAATCTTGAGGAAAGCATCCCGCTACACAATACAAGAAGACATCCTCTATCGACGCGGATTCTCTAACCCGTTATTAAGGTGTGTCGCCGGGAGAGAAGCCAAGGAAATCTTATCCAACATCCATCAGGGGAGCTGCGGAGATCACACCGGAGGGCAAACATTAGCAAAAAAGATACTCCGATACGGATATTTCTGGCCCACCTTAAGCAAGGATGCCTTAGATTTCGTCAAGAAGTGTGACAGATGCCAGAAATTTGCTAAGATTCCACAGCTACCAACAACTGAGATTACTCAAATGACCAGCCCTTGGCCCTTCGCAATATGGGGAATTGACTTAATCGGCGAGCTACCGATGGGCCGAGGCGGGGCCAAATATGCTATAGTGGCAGTTGATTACTTCACCAAATGGTTGAAAGCGGAACCACTGAATAAAGTATCTTCAGCAAAAGTTATTAACTTCTTAATCAAAAATGTTCTATGCAGGTACGGAGTCCCACTCAAAATCATATCAGACAATGGACTTCAGTTTGACAGCGAAGAATTCGCCAACTGGTGCCAAGAACACGGAATTCATAAAAGCTTCTCATCCGTAGCATATCCTTAGGAAAACGGACAAGTCGAAGCAGTCAACAAAATTCTGAAAACTCTGATAAAAAAGAAGCTCGAAAAGTCAAAGGGCGCTTGGGTGGATGAACTCCCTATGGCACTGTGGGCCTACCGCACATCTTTCAGAACATCAACAGGGAACACTCCTTTCTCTTTGGCATACGGATCGGAGGATATGCTCCCAGTTGAAACCATTGTGCCTTCCCACTGTAGGATCCACTATAACCCGGAAGAGAATGAAGAGCTCCTCCACATGTCTTTGGATCTAGTTGAGGAGAGAAGAAACGATGCAGTCCTTAAAACAGCAGCCCACAAGTAGAAAGTGGCAGCGCAATACAACTCCAAAGTCAAGCATCGTACCTTACAAGAAGGGGATCTTGTCCTCAAGCGAAGCTTCCCTCGCCCCGGAGCACTAGACCCAATCTGGGATGGACCATATGTAATTCATAAAGATCTCCACAACGGAGCCTATATTTTGTCAACAGTGGACGGAGAGGTGTTCCAGAGGGCATGGAACATCCAACACCTCCGTCGATACTTTTCTTAACTTGTATTGCCCATATGAAGTGAATTAACAAAGAGAATCAGTGGACGTAGGCCTTTTCATGCCGAACCACTTTAAAAAAACTTTGTCTCTTTTTTAACTTGTTCCTTTATATCTTGGCTACTTGTTAACTTTATCCTTTTCTGTTGAACAAAATCCTATGCGCATAACATTTCCACTCAAAGCACTCCACGGCGCAACTTCGCCTGGGCAAAACCTAACAGGTACTATGCGAATCTATGCCCTCGCCAATGAGACACTTTCGCTCCAGCATCCCTCTGCTGTGGGTTAACTCATTGCTCGCGACAGCCCTTAAAGCTAACTGTAATGAGCCGATTATAAGCCACCGAGAAGGCCGACTATAGCCGAGGCAGCTCATTACGGCGTTAGGCTCGCCGGCAACTATGAACCGACTATAAGCCCCAACATAAGGTGTGGCCAGCCAGGGGCAGTTCACAGTTGACGATCGGCACCCACGCTAGCCGGCCACAGTAAATCGAATAATACCCACGATTACGGGCCATAATGGCCCGGGTAGTTACTGTGCGCGATCTCGGCTCCGATGTGTCTTAAGTTTTGGCTGTGGTAAAAAAGAATTAACTCCCCACGGAGGCGTAAGATGGGTGACAAATGTCTCCAAGACCCACAGCTAGGGAAAGTGACTACAAAACCCGTTTGCCACGAACATAAGCACATCGAAGGCCTTCCGTGATTGGAAGTTTTACTATTTCACATATTTCAATTTTGCTTAAAAAGCTTTCCTCCTATCCTCTATAACAATCCATAAAGTACAGGATACAGAATAGAAGATACTCGCCAATGGATGCAGGGATTCACAATCGGATGGAAGGGCATTCAACTGCTTTCCATGCTCGGTCATACAAGATATTCGAAACGGCCATCTACAAACAAAACATGAAAGGCGGTATTTTCTTCCTTTATGTACAAATACATGGCTATAATTTGTTCACACCACACACTAATATTACAAGTCATGAAATTATGTTTTAAAACCAGAACCTGACATCAAACACAATTCAATTACAAGAATATGCATAGCTATATTTCTCATACAACATGTCAAAATAGCAACAAAACATTCGGAAGACGACAAAATCAGCTTAAGTTAAAGAATTACACATCAAGAATAGAGCTGTTTATTACAAGCAGCAAAAGAATTACAACTTAAAAGTTACTCTACCGTTTTAAGACTAACGTATACGGCCATGTCAAGTCTACAAAAAGAATTTTCCAGGTCTGATCAAGGGGCCGGCTGCATTGGAGTTTTATCCTTGTCCTGTTGACCACCTGTCCAGTCAGAGAAAGGATTCATTAGTGATAAGCAACCAAAGTTAATGGAGAGACTAAAAAGGAAGACTTACCAGCACCTGCTTCTTGACTATCCTGGTCGTCATCCTCTACTTGCACACCTGCCTCCTCAGCAGCAAGCAACCGCATACCCTCCTTCACCGCCACCCGATCAATACTAGCCTTGGCCTCGTCTCCCATGGTAACTATCCGAGTGGTAAGTAGATCAAGATCTAAGGACTTAGCCTCATCAAGCACCCGTACCATGGGATTGCGGGGAAGAAGGTGCTCACCAGTAACCTCGTCAAAGATGATGTCGTGGGAACTTGGATCTAGATCAGGATGACCCGCAAATGGGTTACGAGCCAAGTCAGGACGGTCGATATGAGTAACAGAAGGGTTTCCGGACGGGTGCGGAGAAGGTGCGAACTCGCTGTCCTCCTCCGTGATATCATGAAGAGGCTGAGCTGGGAGCTGAGGACCGGGCAAAGGTTCGGATAAAGGACGACTCCTCTTTCTTTGCTGAATACCCTCTTCGATAACCCCGAGAAGAGGACGGTAGCCGACTACATCCCCGGAGCGGTGGGTCGAAGGCTTCGGCTTGCCAGAAGTTTTGGAAAGCTTGTACTGTTCAAGCCTGTGCCGAAGATCTGAGGCCTTGGCTGTTTTACCTGCTCCTTATATGAAGAAAAAGTGTCACAAGCATATATTGATCTATAATTCGAGAAAACACGGCAAATTAAAAGCCGCCCTCTCCTCCGCCGTTTCCCTCAGCTTAACTACTGACTGCTGTGGAAGGATTAAGTTATACTCCAGAAGGATCGCATTTCTGATCAGGAAGGCAGATGATCTATATTTCCTGAGAATAGCTTCTATTTCAGGCGCCGTCTGAACCAGGCGGTTAGTCTCCACAATCGCAAAGCCACCTGTCGCTAGCAAAATTGAGAAAGTATGAGAAGAAGCATCGCAATCGGGATGGAAATTATAAGTAAAAGCATCAACTTACATCCAGAAGTAAAGCGCCAAATTGAAACGGAGTCGTCCCTGACAAAGAACCACTCCTTCTTGAACATGCTGAATTTAGAATACAGATCCAAGACCGGCTTAAAGGTCACGGCTGACTCCAAGCTAATGTATGGGGACCCCTTCTTATAGCCCCTCAGATTATACAAGTATCGGATCTCCCAGTGATGCAGCGTAGAAAGTTAAAGGCCTAGGTCGCTCACGACCTAAGGAGTTCGTAGGTCGCTCACGACCTAGCGAGATAGAGGAGGGAGCAAGTAATGCTGGAAAATGTGGCAGTGTCCAAATTGGTGAAGTATTAGGTCGCATACGACCTAACGAGGGTTTTAGGTCGCTCCAACGACCTACCGGTTTCAAAGATCACATGCTACGACCTAACAGGCTAGGGGAAAATGAGCTACGACTTAAGGGAAGTGCTGAGCTACGACCTAAGGGAAGTGCTGGGTTACGACCTAAAGCTAACAAGGAGGCTAGCGAGTTAGCAGTGTGTGAAGATTGGCGCAGAGCTGAAGTAATAGGTCGCGAGCGACCTAGTGGAGAGCTACGACCTAACAATCTGAAGGGAAAGGTGATACGACCTAACAAATTACGACCTATGTTAGGTCGCAGGAAAACAGAACGACCTAAGTTAGGTCGCGAAGTTTTAGATCGTGAGGAGTTAAATCGCGAGGCCTTAGGTCATGAAGTTTCTGGAACTGCTTATCTGTTAGGTCGCAAAACTCTGGATGTCGTTGATTCTTATGCCGCATTGATCTCTGCCGTTGATCCTTAAGTCGCTACATGTTTTAGGTCGTTACCGACCTAAAGCTTAGGTCGCGAAGTTTCTGATGCGCTAATGTTTTAAGTCGCTGAAGCATTGGATGCCGTAGAATCTCATGCCGAGTTAATCTACACCGTTGATTCTTTAAAGTGTGAAGAAGCTGCTGTTAAGTCGCTACCATCTTATACTAAGTCGTAGGACGCAACTGTTATAGGTTAACTCGTCTGTTTTCATATGTTCTGTTGTAAGTCGTGTACGACTTATGTTGAGTCGGAGACTTTGATAGGTCGCGTCTGTTCTAGGTCGTAGGTCGTTTTCGACCTAAGTACTTGTAATATTTTGAAGTTTTCTGTTGTGTTGAGTTATAGCCTATAAATAGGCGTGTAAGGTCATTTTGTAAAGGTTGTTGAATATTGAATAAAATTCTCTTTTGATTGCTTTGTGCTTTCATTCAAATTGGTAGTTGAGTGTAATCTCCTATCTCCTCTTTCGGTTAATCGAGTGCGCTCGATTCAACGATTGTAGAAGCCGATTCGCGGAATCTAGTGCGCTAGATCAACGCTCGAAGAATTGAAGATCTTTGAACCCGGTATCGTGCGCGATCAACGAGTTCGGGATAGCTAGAATTCGGTATCTTCGGATCAACGAATTTGGGCATTTCAGTATCTTCCAATCCACCATTTACTACTTTCACCGATCGAAGATCGTTTTGATTAATCCGCTGCGTCAGTTTTGGTACGACCTAACAAATTACAACCTATGTTAGGTCGCAGGAAAACAGAACGACCTAAGTTAGGTCGCGAAGTTTTAGATCGTGAGGAGTTAAATCGCGAGGCCTTAGGTTGTGAAGTTTCTGGAACTGCTTATCTGTTAGGTCGCAAAACTCTGGATGTCGTTGATTCTTATGCCGCATTGATCTCTGCCGTTGATCCTTAAGTTGCTACATGTTTTAGGTCGTTACCGACCTAAATCTTAGGTCGCGAAGTTTCTGATGCGCTAATGTTTTAAGTCGCTGAAGCATTGGATGCCGTAGAATCTCATGCCGAGTTAATCTACACCGTTGATTCTTTAAAGTGTGAAGAAGCTGCTGTTAAGTCGCTACCATCTTATACTAAGTCGTAGGACGCAACTGTTATAGGTTAAGTCGTTTGTTTTCATATGTTCTGTTGTAAGTCGTGTACGACTTATGTTGAGTCGGAGACTTTGATAGGTCGCGTCTGTTCTAGGTCGTAGGTCGTTTTCGACCTAAGTACTTGTAATATTTTGAAGTTTTCTGTTGTGTTGAGTTGTAGCCTATAAATAGGCGTGTAAGGTCATTTTGTAAAGGTTGTTGAATATTGAATAAAATTCTCTTTTGATTGCTTTGTGCTTTCATTCAAATTGGTAGTTGAGTGTAATCTCCTGTCTCCTCTTTCGGTTAATCGAGTGCGCTCGATTCAACGATTGTAGAAGCCGATTCGCGGAATCTAGTGCGCTAGATCAACGCTCGAAGAATTGAAGATCTTTGAACCCGGTATCGTGCACGATCAACGAGTTCGGGATAGCTAGAATTCGGTATCTTCGGATCAACGAATTTGGGCATTTCAGTATCTTCCAATCCACCGTTTACTACTTTCACCGATCGAAGATCGTTTTGATTAATCCGCTGCGTCAGTTTTGGTATCAGAGCTTGTTCTAGCCAATCATAGCTAGATCGAGACTTGGAGCCTATTCATTTAGAAGTTGAAGAGATTTGCCGAGCTTGAAGTGAAGATTCGAATTTGTGTGGCCGAGAGGAAGAAGTGTTCGACTTGCATTGAAGTTGTTTGATCGGATTTGAATTGGAGGCCGAAACTTTGTCCATCGTGTTCATCGCGATTTGCTACAAAGTGGAAGTTTTCGATCCATTTCATTTTGGATCAAAGTCCGAAAAGTGTTTGAATTTTGAAGTGTTGAAGAGTTTGTGAAATTTTCAAGTATGCCGCCAAGAAGAGCTAATCGCCACTAAAACGTAGAAGCTTTGTATCAAAGAGAAGAAGCTGATGAGATGGAGCAAAGAATCAATGAAAACTTTAGTGAAAAGCTTAACGAAGGAATTGGCCGGTTAGAGAAGCTTATGACAGAAATGAATCAAAATCGGAGAAGGGTTTCACCTGAATCTAACCATGGGGGTAGTAGAATCTCGCCACATTCCAATCGAGACAGAAGTGTTGAAAATGATCAAGGGTGTGGGAGGAACGTGAATGATCGTGAACGGAGGAATGTAGATAGAAGGGATGATGGTGGTAGACGTGATGGTAGTAGAGATGTGGGTGGACGAGATAGACAACGATATACATCTGATTTTGAAGAGGAGTATGATGGTGGTAGTGTTCGAGGACAAGGACGAGGACAAGGAAGAAATTACTCTGAGTATGATCACAAGTGGGAGTCGGGGATGAAGACTGAAATTCCTGAATTCAAAGGTGGTATGCAAGCGGAGGAGTTTCTAGATTGGGTGGCTAATGTTGAGGAGATTTTTGACTTCAAAGAAGTTCCAGGACATCGTAGAGTGAAGTTGGTTGCTACGAGGCTGAGGGGTAGAGCTTTGGCATGGTGGCAGCAGACCAAACTTACACGTGATCGGATGGGAAAGTCAAAAGTTGAATCTTGGGAGAAGACGAAGAAATTGATGAAAGCAACGTTCTTACCATACAATTATCAATCTTTGATGTATCAACGTTTGCAGAACTTGAGGCAGGGCACGAAGACAGTTAATGACTATGCTGATGAATTTTACCAATTGATTGCTCGAAATGATATTATGGAGAAGGAAGAACAACTGACAGCTAGATTTGTCGGGGGACTACGAATGCAGATCCAGGATATGGTTAATATGTTCGATCCAAAATCTGTAGCGGAAGCACATCAGAAAGCGTTGGCTTGGGAGAAACAGGGACGAGGAGGAGGTGGTGTGTTTACTAATTCTAACAATCAAGCAAAGGGTGTTGGTGGAAGTTCTAATGTTTCTAAACCTATCAGTAGACCAGTGGTGAAGGAGGTTGAGAAGGCAAGGGTTAACAATGGTTTCAAATGTTACAATTGCCAGGAATTGGGTCATAAAAGCAGTGAGTGTCCAAAGCCAAAGAAGAGAACCATGATTGCAGAAGTTGAAGATGAGGATGTTGATGGAGATTGTTCTAGTCCAGTTGAGGAAGATGAACAGGATATTGCGTCAGGAGATGAAGGTTGTAATCTAATGCTGAGGAGATCGTGTTTAACACCGAAGCAGGAGGAAGCTAGTTGGTTGAGAAGTAATATTTTTCAGTCAACATGTACTATTCTGGGGAAGGTGTGTAAGTTTGTGATTGACGCAGGAAGCTGTGATAATATTATTTCAACTGAAGCTGTGACAAAGTTGAAATTAAAGACAGAGAAACATCCGAGTCCATACAAGTTAGCATGGTTGAGAAAAGGAGGAGAAGTGAAAGTAGATAGTCGAGTTCGTGTTCCATTCTCTATTGGGAAGAAATACAAAGACGAGATCTGGTGTGATGTAGTAGAGATGGATGTTTGTCATTTATTATTGGGAAGACCATGGCAGTATGATCGAGCAGTACTACATGACGGTCGGACCAATAGCTACAGTTTTATGTTTGAAGGCACGAAAATTATCCTAGTTCCGAAGAAGAGATCACAAGGAGAAAGTAAGTCAGAAGAGATTGAAGAGCTCAAAACTTTGTTATCGTTAAAGGAGTTTGTGAAGGAAGTAGAGGAGGAACCTGAAGTGTTTTTGTTAATTGGGCGAGAGAGCAGTGAAGAGGTTGAGATTCCAGAAGAAGTTAAACCAGTTTTGAAAGAGTTTGACGATGTATTTCCAAAGGAGTTACCAACGGAGTTACCGCCGTTGAGGGATATACAACATCAGATAGATCTTGTTCCAGGTGCTGTGTTGCCACACAGACCACATTATCGAATGAGTCCGAAGGAACATGAAGAGTTGTGGAGGCAGGTAGAGGAATTGCTTGAGCAGGGGTGTGTGCAGGAGAGTCTGAGTCCTTGTGCTCTACCAGCTTTATTGGTACCCAAAAAGGATGGAACGTAGAGGATGTGCACAGATAGTAGAGCATTGAATAAGATCACAGTCAGATACAGATTTCCGATGCCGAGGCTTGATGATTTGCTAGATCAAATAAGCGGAGCTACTATATTTTCGAAAATTGATTTGAAGAGCGGATATCATCAAATTCGTATCAGACCAGGAGATGAGTGGAAAACTGCTTTTAAAACCAGGGAGGGACTATACGAGTGGTTGGTCATGCCATTTGGTTTATCTAATGCACCAAGTACTTTTATGAGGGTGATGAATCAGATTTTTCGACCGTTCATTGGGAAATTTGTGGTGGTATATTTTGATGATATACTGATTTACAGTGGGAGTCCAGAGGAACATTTGAATCATCTTAGAGAAGTGCTGATGGTATTGCGACAAGAACAATTTTATGCTGCAACGAAGAAATGCGTGTTCATGACGCATAGCGTTTTATTTCTGGGATATGTTGTATCGGAAAGAGGAATACAGGTTGACCGGAGTAAAATTGAAGCAATTAGAGATTGGCCACAGCCCAAGACGATAACGGAAGTTCGTAGTTTTCACGGGTTGGCTTCATTCTATCGAAGGTTTATACCACACTTTAGTAGTGTGATGGCACCTGTGACCGATTGTATGAAGGGTAAACAGTTTGCATGGACAGAGGAAGCAGGGAATGCTTTTGGGAAGATCAAGGAGTTGCTGACATCTGCACCAATTCTTGTATTACCTGATTTTCAGTTGTTGTTTGAACAACATACTGATGCATCCAAGGTTGGGATTGGAGGAGTGTTGAGTCAGAAGGGACGTCCGATTGCATATTTCAGTGAGAAGTTGTCAGAAGCGAAGATGCGATACAGTACATATGATGTGGAGTTCTATGCTGTTGTACAATCTATTAAACACTGGAGACATTATCTATTTCAGAAATAGTTTGTTCTGTATACTGATCATGAAGCATTAAAGCATTTGCAAGGGCAAGATAAGATTTCAGCGAGACATGCATCGTGGATTGCATATCTGCAACAGTTTACTTTTGTTGTTAAACACAAGTCAGGGGTGACGAATCGAGTGGCTGATGCTTTAAGTAGAAGGAGTCATTTGTTGACAACGATGAAAGTTGAGGTGACTGGTTTTGAATTATTGCCGGAGCAGATTGCAGAAGACTCTTATTTTAAGAAATTTGTTGAACAGGACAATGAAGGGAAGACTGATGAGTTTATGATGGTAGATGGTTTTCTTTTTAAAGGAAGTCGATTGTGCATACCGGAGGGTAGTATGAGAATGAAGATTATCAAAGAGTTACACGAAGAGGGACATGTTGGAAGAGACCGTACATTACAGTTAATTTCACAATCCTACTTTTGGCCATCGATGAGGAAAGAAGTGGAGAGGTTTGTTGAGAGATGTCATATCTGTCAAGTTTCGAAAGGGACTGCGACTAATGCAGGTTTATATATGCCGTTACCGGTACCAACTAAACCATGGGTTGATGTGAGTATGGACTTTGTGTTGGGGTTGCCGAGAACGCAGCGTGGTAATGATTCCATTTATGTGGTGGTTGACCGATTTTCGAAAATGGCACATTTTATTGCTTGTAAGAAGACGGCAGATGCTGTTCATGTTGCTCAGTTGTTTTTCAGAGAGATCTATCGACTTCATGGATTGCCAGAATCGATTGTGTCGGACAGGGATACTCGTTTTCTGAGTCATTTTTGGCTAAGTTTGTGGAAGATGGTGGGAACGAAGTTGAACTTTAGCAGTGCTTATCATCCGCAGACAGATGGACAGACTGAGGTGGTAAACAGATCATTGGGAAACTTGCTGAGGTGTCTTATACAAGATAATCTGAAGAGTTGGGATGTAAAGTTATGCCAGGCAGAATTTGCTCATAATCATGCCATGAATCGAAGTACTGGGTTCAGTTCATTTCAGATAGTATATTCAAGTTTACCGAAGGGACCGTTGGATTTGACGACAGTGCCACAATCAAAGAAGACAGTTAAGAAAGCTGCTGATTTTGTTGAGGGGTTAGCGGAATGTCATAAAATCGTTCAGGAACGATTGGAGAAAGCAAATGAGAAGTATAAACAATCTGCAGATTTGAAACGACGAAATGTTGAGTTTAATGAAGGAGATATGGTTTATGCAGTGTTAACAAAAGATCGTTTTCCAGTAGGCGCTTATAACAAGTTGAAAGCCAAGAAAATTGGTCCGGTGGAAGTTGTAAAACGAATTAATGAGAATGCTTATAAGTTGAAGCTGCCGGATGATGTGTATACGTCTGACGTGTTCAATGTTAAACATCTTATACCATATCATGGGGGTGAGTCTGTTGTGGAAGAAGAAGGTGCAAATTCGAGGTCGAATTTTTCTCAACCTGGGGAGGATGATGCAGCGCAGAAAGTTAAAGGCCTAGGTCGCTCACAACCTAAGGAGTTCGTAGGTCGCTCACGACCTAGCGAGATAGAGGAGGGAGCAAGTAATGCTGGAAAAAGTGGCAGTGTCCAAATTGGTGAAGTATTAGGTCGCATACGACCTAACGAGGGTTTTAGGTCGCTCCAACGACCTACCGGTTTCAAAGATCACATGCTACGACCTAACAGGCTAGGGGAAAATGAGCTACGACTTAAGGGAAGTGCTGAGCTACGACCTAAGGGAAGTGCTGGGTTACGACCTAAAGCTAACAAGGAGGCTAGCGAGTTAGCAGTGTGTGAAGATTGGCGCAGAGCTGAAGTAATAGGTCGCGAGCGACCTAGTGGAGAGCTACGACCTAACAATCTGAAGGGAAATGTGATACGACCTAACAAATTACGACCTATGTTAGGTCGCAGGAAAACAGAACGACCTAAGTTAGGTCGCGAAGTTTTAGATCGTGAGGAGTTAAATCGCGAGGCCTTAGGTCGTGAAGTTTCTGGAACTGCTTATCTGTTAGGTCGCAAAACTCTGGATGTTGTTGATTCTTATGCCGCATTGATCTCTGCCGTTGATCCTTAATTCGCTACATGTTTTAGGTCGTTACCGACCTAAAGCTTAGGTCGCGAAGTTTCTGATGCGCTAATGTTTTAAGTCGCTGAAGCATTGGATGCCGTAGAATCTCATGCCAAGTTAATCTACACCGTTGATTCTTTAAAGTGTGAAGAAGCTGCTGTTAAGTCGCTACCATCTTATACTAAGTCGTAGGACGCAACTGTTATAGGTTAAGTCGTCTGTTTTCATATGTTCTGTTGTAAGTCGTGTACGACTTATGTTGAGTCGGAGACTTTGATAGGTCGCGTCTGTTCTAGGTCGTAGGTCGTTTTCGACCTAAGTACTTGTAATATTTTGAAGTTTTCTGTTGTGTTGAGTTGTAGCCTATAAATAGGCGTGTAAGGTCATTTTGTAAAGGTTGTTGAATATTGAATAAAATTCTCTTTTGATTGCTTTGTGCTTTCATTCAAATTGGTAGTTGAGTGTAATCTCCTATCTCCTCTTTCGGTTAATCGAGTGCGCTCGATTCAACGATTGTAGAAGCCGATTCGCGGAATCTAGTGCGCTAGATCAACGCTCGAAGAATTGAAGATCTTTGAACCCGGTATCTTGCGCGATCAACGAGTTCGGGATAGCTAGAATTCGGTATCTTCGGATCAACGAATTTGGGCATTTCAGTATCTTCCAATCCACCGTTTACTACTTTCACCGATCGAAGATCGTTTTGATTAATCCGCTGCGTCACCCGGTTAGAAGGAGCACGACCATACTTCCTCTGGAAAATGACGAAGAGGCTCACCAGTATAGCATAGGAGTTGGGTTGAAGCTGGAATGGGGCCACCTTGAGATATGTGAGGAAGCTGGTTACCCAAGCATGAAGAGGCGGAATGGCACAACACATGCAGTGGTATCTGCTGTAAGCAAAGTACCCTTCAGGAGGGTCGTATGGCATAACATCTCTCCCTGGCAACAGCATTCGCGCCCTATCAATTCCGAAAGAACGAGAGATGACATCAAGCTGCTCTTCCTTAAGGGAGCTAGGAAAGCAATCGGGCGGGGAGTTCAGAAGTTCCTGAGGGCCGTACCCGTCCACTGGCGATCTCGGGGTTGGTCCGTGACGTTCTTGATTCGGCTGAGCTAGGGGCACGGCAGAGGAACCTCCTTCGCCCCCTGATTTCTTTTTGTCTGATCGAGTGTCCGCTTTACGAGACATTATCTGCAAACACAGAAAGTACATCATTAAAATGCATGAATTATGTAACCTAGAACTTCACTGATAATACAAGTATAAAAGCTCATCCGGTATTAGATTCATTTGGTACTTAGAAACCATCGGTTCCATTCGGAAAATCAAAAAACATATGTCCCATTCGGCATTCCGAATACGAAGACTTATTTGGCTATCACGCTCTCACATGTTCATTCGGTAGAGCAGGGCCCCGAGCTCGTTCGATAAAACACAACTTTCATGTCCATTCGGTGGTGAAGAACAAAGGCCCATTCGGTAATCAGCATCACCAATGCCATTCGGCACTCACACTCCCAATATCATTAGGCAGTTAAAAAAAATAATCTCTCACCTGGTTCGGCTAAATTATTTGGACCGGCTAGGTTACTTGGCTCGGCAAACCTGAGTTCGATTCGGTAAGGAAAAATAGACTGATTCGGCAGATAAAAAACGGAGGCCCTAGCCCTCTACTTATAGATGAAGGCGGGCTACCGAACCGATTGGCTCGGTAATGAAAACCGGATGAAAAGTCCCCCAAGCTCAAAGCAAAGCATGCCATGCGCACGCACATGCCCTACTTTGGGGGGCAAGTGTTGTGTGCATTTCCACCATGACCGAACCAAGAAGAAGGAAGCAATACCAAACTCCATCTCCATACCTCTACCGAACCATACCCCGCATCTACCACCGATCCAGGAGAAGGAGACCACCGGTCCAACTCCGTCTCCATACCTCTACCGAACCAAGCCTCACCTCCCACAACTACCGGTCCAGGCCACCTCCTACCGGACCAGTTCATCACCGAATGAAGCATCTCCAACCATTACCGGACCAGCCACCTTCTCCAACCACCGGACCAAGCTACGTCCTCACCACCGGACCAAGCTACGTCCTCACCACCGAACCAACCTGTCTCCAGGGCGCTACCGAATCAAAGCATTGCAGAACCAGAATCACCAATTCAGATTGCCTCAGCCCGGGCCCGCCAGTAGCTATATACTTCCAAGACCCCTACCCACATCCTCACTCTATAAATAGAGGGGCAGGGGTACAACAATGGCAGACAAGTTTGAGAGCTCAAGCACGGAAGGAACTTTCAAACAACTTTCTTTTACTTGTATCAAAGCTTTGTACTTGTAATCAGAAAAAAAAAGAAGAGAAATAACATATAAAGTGGACGTAGGCACATTCTGGCTGAACCACTATAAACCTGCGTGTCTTTTTACAGTTTAGCCCCTGTTTTTCATATATTTGCATAAATCGCTCAAATCACTAAGAATAATATAAGATCTATTAAATCATACAACTTCGAGGTGTTTGTCCATTTTTTGTGCAAACAAAATGTGTTAGGGAAATATGTAAGGGCAAAATAGGAAAAATGGCTTTCTAATACCCTAAACCCTTGGCCACGTATTATTACATTCATTTCATTTGCAAAACTAAAACTCAAATTGAGGCCCACCACCATTTTAAAGAGGAAGAGGAAGAAAGCTAAAGGAAGAAGCTAAATCAAAATCAAATTCACTCAAACTTCAAATCCTTAATCTCAAAGCTAAGGTGAATAATTACTACATCTCATTTTTCTTATGGTTTTTGGTTTTCGAACTAATTTTGTATGATTATGCCATGTTTTTGAACGATTAAATATTTATATATGCTTATTGATGATTTATTCTTGTTCATATAGATTTTATGATTTGTTTTGATGTAAAAACCAATTAAATGTCAGCCAAATGCCTTGCAATAATAGATAAAGATAACAAATGATATTTTAGAGATGGGTTTCGGTTTTCACAATTTTCTTAATTAATGTGGATTTTATAATAATTTTCTAGTGTAGAAAATGATTATTTGGATATTAAATTATTTATGGTTAAATAATTAATGTTTTGGGTCTGAAATCAATATATGTTAGAAAAAATATTAAAAGAGATTTTCTGGAGTTTTTGTAGAATTTTCCTAAGCGTTTTGATGAATATATAAAATTATTTAAGGTACGGGACTTATATGTTTTATATATTTTTAAAAATAGAAAGGGTATTTTGTAAAATAAATAAATTATTTAGTTCTGAAATTTTGGCAGCACTTTTAGAAAAGAAAATTAGCAACCAATAAGAATTTGAAAAACATAGCAGGTTAGTTGAAAATATTTCTCTTTTAAGTTAAAAACAGAATTTACATGCTTTTAGCATGTTCGCCACTTTCGGCGGTAGGGTTTCCGACCTAGAAGTTTCACCACCATTGCTATCGAAAGCAGCACGCATGGTATCAATACACTTAGTATGTAGCAAACTGAATAAAGGCGAAAGATACTGGGTCAAAACATTGGTTTTCGATAGGGTCAAAACGTGCCTTTGATTTTAAATGAAAAACGCGCCTGCTTCGCTTTCGAAGGAAGAGCTTTCGACTTGGTTGGCTTTCGACAAGGTAAAATGGTTTAAAAGGAATGGTTTCGAATGGGTTGTGCCTTTGTTTTAAATAATTTCTTTAGAAAGGGTCGAAACCCCTAGATGCCACTTTTCTTACCTTTTGTAGTTAATGCTTTCGGAAGGTATACTTTGTTTTTAAAGCTTGGCCACTTCTCCAATGCTTTTTGAAGGTTTGTTTCAACACTATCACTTCTTTTCTTAGGAATTGTTTTCGAAAGAAGTCTTTCAACTTAAATGGCTTTAATTGCCCTTTTGCTCTGTTGAAGGTAGAACCCACATTGTTTCGAAAGAGATGGTTTAAATGGTTTCGAAAGGTGTTTTTCCACATGCTTTAAACTGAACCCAAATGCTTTCGAAAGGTTATAAATAATGGTTTCGAAAGGGTGTTTCACCAATGCTTTCGAAAGGTTTAAAGAAAGGTTCTAAGGGGTGGTTTCCCAATGGGTTCGAGAGGTTTAAAACAAATTTTTTCCAATGTTGCAAAAGGCAATGTTTAAAGGTTTTAGAGAAGGATGTCTAATGTTTTAAAGCTTTCGAAGGAAAGTCTTTCAACGGTGTCGAAAGAAAGATTTTGAGTGGTTTCGAAAGGAATATTTTGACCTTTTGGCCTATGTGATAAAAAGGGGTTTTACTTGGTTTTAAAAGGGATGCTTTCAATGTATTAGAAGGGGGCGCTTTCAAAGGTTTAAATATTTTCATCAACAAAGGTTCGAGTAAAGTATATATATAACATGGCAAGGTTATTTTGAGTAAAGCATAGAGATTATATATTTTCCTTGTTTAAGTTTGATTTAAAGGTTTTAAATCAGTTTGAGAAAGGACTTTCAAGGAAAATCTAAAGGGTAGTCAAACCTAAGTAAAATGACTCGAATATTTGAATACCATATGGGACTGGTATAGGGTCGCTCTTCGTCGATGGAAATTCTTTCAGTTTAGAAAACCGTCCAACAGATTAAAATTAAAATTAACCGCAAGCGTACATCGTACGATTTTAGTATGTGGCTAGTACGGGTTGATCCGTAGGTAATTCTTTTAGATTTTAAAGTTTTCTATTCAATCATATTAGACCAAAGTGGAGAAAAGATTGTTGACTAAAAATTGTAAACAAAATGAAACTAAAACTAGAATGAAAATGACATTAAAAACTATGAGATTAGAGAACAATTTAGAGGCAAATCCACTCTTATATTTTTGTAAATCAACAAACAAATAATCTATGACCTCTATTTTTGATATTAAGTGGAATTAATGTTGTATTTATCATAAGTATGGTTTATTTATATTATTAATTAACATAACTTAAACCATCAAACTATAATACAACAAATAAACCACTTATCACTTCTCATGAAAATGAAGTCAAAGCAAAAGCTATTTTAAGTATGATCTATTTACTATTGTAATTATTAATATAGATCATCAAATTTTGTTTTTACTTTCATTTCAAAATCAAAAATCAATTAGCAAATGATGATGTAAATTGTGTTTATGTTAAATAAGAATAACCTATTTGCAAATACAACATAGGCTATCAAACTCATTTGTATAAACTTACATCAAAATTTACTTTCATGAAGCAAAAATGAGACCATAAATCACAAATTATGTTGAATGTACATAATTAGAGAGCTTCATTACCCGTAAATTGGAAGGGTTTAGCTACTCATTTGTGTTATCATATCAACACATGTAAATTTCAACATTTAAATGAAAGCAAAAAGAAGTAGAAACTAATTAAAAGGAAGGAGATTAACTACTTGCATGAATAAAATTAAACCAATTGCATAAATGTAAATCTAAGCTATGAACATGAAATGAAAGAGCATGTAAATAAAATTGAAAAAGAAAATAAAATAAGAACAAGTATAAAGAAAAGAGAAAGAGGCTTAGGAAGCCATTTTTATTTCATGGTACTTTGAAGCTACAATTGCATGCTAATTTCCTAAGTAATTAAAAGAGTAAGAATAAACTTTGCATGTACATTAGTGGGCTATTTATTCATGCATAAAACCCTAATTCTATTTTTAGGGTGCTTCCCAAAATTCCCTTTAGGAAGTGTGGCCACCAAGTAACCATTAGCCTCTAATCAATCCATCATCAAGTATGTATGAAGCTTTAACCTCCACTTAGTTATCCATTAGCTTCTAATTGTAGATTTAGGTAAGTGGGTAGGTAGGGTCCTCCATGATCATGAGTTTGAATTATTTCCATCTTCATTCCTTTGTATTCTTCCTTGTGCATGCATATCTTTATGAAAACCTCTTCCATTTGAATCCAAAATTCCTATAAAAATCATAAAAATTGTCCAAGTAAAAATTTTCAAATTAACACATGCACAAAATGACCATTTTGCCCCTGTATGAAGATGAATATATGATGATTTGAAACTAATTGAATTTTTGTTTAAACATGTTAAAATACCCAATTGTGACATTTATTTAAATAAAAATAGATAAAATATGGATATAAATATATGCACATTTACGTGCACATCACTCCCTATACATTAGCTATTAGCACAAGCTTTTTTGGTCCAAAATTCCAGTGTGTAGGGCTTTGTCATATGTAAGACTAAATTTATGATTGCACACAGAAGGGAATATATTTGTATACAGATAGGTTATTGGTGAGCCCGCAAAACCATTAGGATCAGATGACCCTGGGAGAAGTTAATTTAGGGACAGACTGTCCAGAAAAGGATTATTTAACAGATAGTTAAGGGCAGACTGTCCAGAAGAGGAATGTCTTACAGATGTTAGATTATTTGTTTATATTGTCCGGTTGGCCCGAGTCAGCCAAAGGTTAGTAGTTAGCCTAACAAAACTATAGTGTTCGAATGGATAGTTTCATTTGTTACATGATATGTAAGTTTACATAATAATGCTTTACAGATTTTAACCAGTTTTGGTTGCAGAATATAGTTTTGCAAAAGATATGTTTTAAAAGGATGTTAGTGAGGGGAAACCAGTTCCGCTAAGCGGCGTGGTCTCATTTAATATCAAATAACCGAGATGTATAGTATTATTCACACCAGGCTTCAGCCATTGGATATTCCGGTATGAAAAAGGGATTTTATCTCTATGGACTTTATTGACGGGTTACCAAGATCTAGTAGAGGAAATGAAAGTATATGGGTCATAGTGGATAGACTGACCAAGAATGCCCATTTCATTCTAGTTAAGTCAAATAGGACGGCACCAGCTTTGGCGAAGTTATTTATGAAGAATGTGGTTAGACTGCACAGAATTCCTAGTAGAATTGTTAGTGATAGAGACTCTTTGTTCACTAGTGAGTTCTGAAAGAGTCTACAGGATATTTTAGGAACCAAGCTCAAGATAAGTATTGCTTACCATCTGCAGGCTGATGGGCAAACGGAAAGAGTTAATAAAGTCTTGAAGGACTTGTTAAGTGCTTGTGTGTTAGATTTTGGGGGATCATGGGAAGACTATTTACAATTAATCGAGTTCTTGTATAACAACAGTTATCGGACTAGTATTGGGATGACACCGTTTAAAGCTTTGTATGGAAGGCCATGCAAATTTCCCGTTTGTTGGTTGGAGACCGGGGATAGATTGGTTCTTAGTCCAGATTTAATTAGAGAAGCTGCAGAGAAAATTGAATTGATTCGGGCTAGAATGAAGGAGGCTCGGTCTAGGCAGAAAAGTTATGCAAATAGAAGGAGTAAAGACTTGGAGTTCTCTGTTGGAGGTCAGGTTTTTATTAAGGTGTCCCCGGTGAAGGGTGTGATCAGATTCGGAAGATCAGGGAAGTTGGCACCGAGATTTGTAGGACCTTTTCTTATTATAGAAAGGATCATGAAACTCGCATGTAGAGTAGAGTTACCAAACAATTTGGTAGGAGTCCATGATGTCTTCCATGTTTCTCATCTTAGAAAGTGTGTTATAGACCTGGAGAGTATTATGCACCGACTGTGTTAGAGGACTTAGTAGTAGGACCGAACTTGACTATAGTTAGAAAGCCATTTGGCATAGTTACGAGAGATGAGAAGAGGCTCATAAATAAGATAGCCAGATTAGTGAAAGTCCAGAGGAGCGACGATGAGAGAGACTGTACTTGGGAGTCTGAGAGAAGCATTGGAGACACATATCCTGATTTGTTTAATGGTATGTTTTAAATATTTGTTTGATTTGTTGTGTACCTTATCGTAATTTCGAGGACGAAATTGTTTAAGGAGGGGAGTCTGTAATGACCCTAAATTTTTTAGTAACATCATTTTAGATATTTAGTTAGCTAAATTAAATAAAATAATGCGACGATTAGGGGATTGAGATTTGATTTTAATAAGGGTAGTCGTGCCATATAACCAAATGAACTAAAAAGAGCTAAGATAAAATGTTTTTGGGAAATATGTAAGGGAAAAATAGGAAAAAGGGCTTTCTAATACCCTAAACCCTTGGCTATGTATTCTCACATTCATTTCATTTGCAATAGTAAAACTCAAATTGTGGCCGCCACCAGTTTAATGAGCAAGAGGAAGAAAGGTAAAGGAAGAAGCTAAAATCAAATTCACTCAAATCTCAAATCCTTAATCTCAAAGCTAAGGTGAATAATTAATACATATCATTTTTCTTTTGGTTTTTTGTTTTAAGGATAATCCGATCTTATTTTATATGATTATGCCATGTTTTTGAATGATTAAATGTTTTATATATGCTTGTTGATGATTTATGCTTATTCATATAGATTTTATGATATGTTTTGATGTAAAAACCCTATTAAACAACATCCAAATGCCTTGAAATTTTAGATATAGATCAAAAATGATATTTTAGAGATGGGTTTCAATTTTCATAATTTTCTGAATTAATGTGGATTTTATAATAATTTTCTGGTGTAGAAAATGATTATTTTGTTATTAATTTATTTACAGTTAAATATTTAATGTTTTGGGTCTGAAATTATTATATGTTAGCAACTTATTGACAGAGATTTTCTGGAATTTTTGTAGAATTTTCCAAAATGTTTTGATGAATATGTAAAATTATTTAAAGTATGGGACTTAAAAGTTTTATATATTTTAAAAAGTGAAGGGGTATTTGGTAAAATAAATAAATTGTTTACTTTTCTAATTTTGGCAGCACTCTTTAGAAAAGAAAATTAGCAACCAATAAGAATTTGACAAACATAGCAGGTTAGTTGAAAAGTATATCTCTTTTAAGTTAAAAACAGAATTTACATACTTTTAGCATGTTTCGCCACTTTCGGCACCAGGGGTTCCGACCTAGACGTTTCGCCACCATTGCTATCGAAACCAATACATATGGTATAAATACACTTAGTATGTTGCAAATTGGATAAAGGCGGAAGATATTGGGTCGAAACATTGGGTTCCAATAGGGTCGAAACGTGCCTTTAATTTTAAATGAAAAACGCGCATGCTTTGCTTTCGAAGGATGAGGTTTCGACTTGGTTGGCTTTCGACCAAGTCAAATGGTTTAAATGGAATGGTTTTGAATGGGCTGTGCCTTTGTTTTAAATAATTGCTTTTGAAGGGGTCGAAACCCCTAGCTGCCGCTTTTCTTACCTTTCGAAGTCAATGCTTTCAGAAGGTATACTTTGTTTTTAAAACTTGGCCACTTCTCCAATGCTTTCGGAAGGTTGGTTTCGACACCATCACTTTTTTTCTTAGGAATTGTTTTCGAAAGAAAGGCTTTTGACTGAAATGGTTTTAATGGCCCTTTTGCTTAGTTGAAGGTAGAAACCAAATGATTCGAAAGGGATGGTTTAAATGGTTTCGAAAGAGATGGTTTAAATGGTTTTGAAAGGTGTTTTTCCACATGCTTTAAATTGAACCCAAATGCTTTCAAAAGGTTTTAAGTAATGGTTTCGAAGGGGCGTTTTCCTAATGCTTTCCAAAGGTTTAAAGAAAGGCTTCTAAGGGGTGGTTCCCCAATAGTTTCGAGAGGTTTAAAGGAAAGGTTTTCAAATGTTTCGAAAGGCAATGTTTAAAGGTTTTAGAGAAGGATGTCTAATGTTTTAAAGCTTTCGAAGAAAAGGCTATCAATTGTTTTGAAAGAATGATTTTGAGTGGTTTCAGAAGGAATGTTTTGGCCTTTCAGCCTAGGTGATAAAAAAGGGTTTTACTTGGTTTCGAAAGGAGTACTTTCAATGGATTCGAAGGGTGTACTTTCAAAGATTTAAATGTTTTCGTTAACAAAGGTTTGAGTAAAGTATATTATAACTTGGCAAGGTGATTTTGAGTGAAGTATAGAGATTATATGTTTTCCTTATTTAAGTCCGATTTGAAGGTTTTAAATAAGTTTGGGAAAGGGTTTTCAAGGAAAATTTAAAGGGTAGTTAACCCTAAGTAAAATGACTTAGATATTAGAATACCCGATGGGACTGGTATGTGGTCGCGCCAAATATATTAGCTATTAGCCCCAGCTAATTTAGTCCAAAATTCCAATGTGTAGGGCTTTGTCATAAGTAAGACTAAAATTATAATTGCATATAGAAGGGAATATATTTGTATATAAATAGGTTATTGGTGAGCCCGCAAAACCATTAGGATCAGGTGACCCTGGTAGAAGTTAAGTTAGGGAGACACTGTCCAAAAGAGGAGAATTTAACAAATAGTTAAGGACAGACCGTCCAGAAGAGAAGTGTTTAACAGATGTTAGATTATTTTTTTATATTGTCTGGTAGGCCCGAGTCAGCCAAAAGTTAGTAGTTAGCCAAACAAAATTAAAGTGTTCAAACAGATAGTTCATTTATTACCTGATATGTAAGTTTACATAATAATGCTTTACAGATTTTAACTAGTTTTGGTTGCAGGATAAAGGTTTGCAAAAGATATGTTTTAAAAGGATGTTAGTGAGGGAAAACCCGTTTTGCTAAGCAGCATGATCTCACTTAATACCAAATAACCGAGATGTATAGTATTATTCACACCAGGCTTTGTATCTGACTCAAAGTTTATATTTTCCTTTTAAACTCTCGGGTGCTAATAATTGATTAGATTAAGCTCCTTATGGATAACTGTTTGGTATAATAAAACTTTTCTCTTCTAAATCCACTAGCTACATCTTTAACTCCTTCATCTCGGTAGGTGTCATTTTGCTAGGTGGTCTACTTTCGGGTTCAGCTCTAAGTATAAGATTTGTTCGAAACTCAATAGCTCATTTCGATATTAGTCCTGTAACAGGCTCAAAGACATCTAAAAGTTCTCTAACTAAGAAAACCCAATTCAACTCATCTTCCTCCTCTATTACACCCAACAAAGCATAAATATCAAAACTTGGATTCTCTACTAAGTATATAATTCGATCGCTGCTATTAGGGTTTCTTAGTGATATCTCCCTATCTTGGTATAATATTCTAGCATCATATTTACTTAACCAATCCATACCAAAATAATCCCAAAGCCTACGAAATCAAACACATGCAAATTGAAGACAAACATATGCCCTAATAATTCCAACTCTAAGTGATCACCTCTCATCCCTAGAGTTGCATGTTATCCTAACGGATTCGCAACCCTTAAGGAAGTAACTAGGTATGAGGGTTCTAGGTTAAGCTTATCTACCAAACAACGAGATATAAATATATGTGTTGCACCAGTATTAGACAATACTAAAAGGTAAGCCATGAATCAAAAGCATACCTTCCATCACAATCTTTCCTCTTTCCTCTACTATGGGTCTCGAGGTAGCAAGTAACATCTCCTACTTTGAGGCCCAAAGCTAACCACTACAGATGCTGCAGTCATCTATAGCATTAACTTTTGGTGACAAAATACAACAATATTAATGGTATCCATAATATCAGAAGCACATGAATATGAAATGAAATCAACCTAGATTTCAAAACAGCTTTTCTGAGTACATTTCAAATCAATATTTCATATTGAACTACATAATCCCAAAACGATTCCTGGGTTCAGATAAATATAATTATTACAAAATACGCCACGAGAAACATATGAAGATGCCCCTTGGATGATCAGAGTACTAAATAGATAGACATAGCAGTCATAAATACATCACGGCGGAAATAATACTAAATTACTCCTACATAGCTAGCTTTGCCTCCTCCACGTTTTCGGAAGCTTATTCGTCCAACCTATCAAACCTGCAAAGTCCTTAACTCTCAATATACTCAAATTCAATTTCAAGCACCCGAGAGTTTAAGGGGAAAACATAAACTTCGAGTCAGACATAAAGCCTAGTGTGAGTAATTCTATTACATCTCAATTTACTAATATTAAGTGAGACCATGCCGCTTAGCAGAATGGGTTTCCCCTCACTAATATACTTTTTAAATCATATCTTTTGAAAGTCAAAGTCCTGTAAGCAAACTGATTATAACAAAAATAGCAATAACATATATGCATATAAATCATGTAATCAATGGGCTATCTGTCTGAACAATATAGTTTTACCAGGCTGACCATTAACCACTGGCTGACTCGGGCCTACCAAACATAATAAATATTTTAACTTCTGTTAGGCACAATACCGAACGATCTATCCTTAACTTACTTATCCTAGGATTAACCGATCCTAATGGTTTTACGTGCTCACTAATAACCTATGTCTACTCTGTGCATTCCTTTCTATGTGTAACATCATTTTACTCTAACCTATGACAAAGCCCTACACACTAGAATTTTGGACTTATACTAGCTAGGGGCTACTAGCTAAAGTATAGGGTGCGACATCACACCAGTCCCATCCGGTCTTCTAATATCTGACTTAGGTTTGACAACCCTATTCAATTTTCCTTGGAAACTTTTCTTTCAAATTGATTTAGCCCTTTTAAATCTTACTTAAATAAGGAAAATATACTCTTTGCTTTACAGAAATACGTTTGCTATGGTATATGTTTTTTTAACATAAAACAATGTTGATAAAAAACATAAAATCAATAGGGTTATCTATTCCTTGGAAATAAGATAAGTACTTAACCTTGAAAAATTAGGCTAAAAGGCCAAAACCTTCCTTTCGACTGTATTGGAATTAGACCTTTCGAAATCATTACTTAAAATCATAGACATCCTCTTTTGATGCCATCAAAGATATCTTTCGAAACACTTAAAATGTACCTTTCAAAACACTAGAAACATATATATCGAAACACTAAGAAACATACCTTTCGAAATTGTAACAACTCGAATTCCAGTGGGTCTAGAGTTTTCACAAAAATGCTAAAAGCCAATCCCATTGAAGCCCGAGTTAGGTATCTGGTATTCTATAAACAGGCAGAGAAAAATATATCATAGCTCAATAAATATCTCACAGCGGAACTGACTAAAATTTAATAGTAAGTAAATACTCACCCATATTATAACACTTTCTAAACAAGTGTCTGAAAGTTGAAAATCTCTGCCATCTTCCTAACCTGTTGGATGTTATGAGGAGGGGGTCAGAACTAAAGTTCTGGTGAATGGACAAATTATACACTTCTAAGCTTAATTCTACATATACCATTTTATTTCCATTTTATGTTATATTAGGTTTATTGGGTTTATAATACTCTCGCCTTCGTGCGTGAATCGTACCCATCTACCCCCTAGTAGATTAAAACCTAATAACTGATATATATATAGCTATATGCCAAGTGGCTGCATTGGTCTTAGGTACTACCCATAGTACCTTCCATATTCTCCTCGCAAAGGACTCCATTGTCTTGCTCCTATAACGTTATATGACTACATCTGTTAAGGAATTCCTCGTAAGGCCTACAATACAGATGTTTTGTCGCCTACGATGAAAACGTAAAACTATGTCCATACTAGCCTATACTAATGCTCGGACAACCACAATGTACCACCCAGTGCGTACCTTGAGGATTATACGTAATCGTTCTGTCTACTCCCTGAATCCTGCTTAACAAGGTCTACCTTGCACGGAACTCGGTCTGGGATTTTCTAAGTCTGTAAAGGACTGCCTTGTTAGGACTACAATACAGATGTTCTGGTTGGTTGTCTCTTTTCTTATTGGGACTATGGCCCCACACAGCCACCCCTCAACTAATCGAAAGACCTCTAAAGAGCTAAGTGGATGTGCCCTACTGCAAACAATCTAAACATCCAAATGGCTGCGCCCCTCATCCAATGTCTCGATGGTAAAAGAATCATTGGCTTCTTGGTTTAACTCTAGTCTTTCCCGATCTCGCTTCTTGGTTTGGTGTTGGCTCGATATCCACATGCGACTATCCTTTTGGGGTCCTGCCCACTAAAACCTACTCGCAAGTCAAGTATGGTGTCATACGAATAACCTACTCCAAACATCAACTCCTTTTGACTCCTACAATGGTCTTGCCATGCAAAATGCAGTCAAGGCATACTCTCTTGATGGAACACCCATAGACCTGCCTCCAAAGGACTGCTTCGCTATGCCTGCCCCAGAGGGCCACCCTAGAATACCCTCACACCCGTTGAAGTCTCGTACTTCCTTCTAGCCCAAAACAACTAAGTTGGACGTGCTTCTTCTGTGCTGAAACCTGTTATGAACTGCTTCATTAGGCACTTCATTCTTTGGGCTGCTCCAAACGCATCTTACTCTTTTATTAGACCCTAAGTCTAATCTTTTATTTTATGTTTAGATATTTTTCTTATTCTGCTGGCTACTTATTTACCCTAATTAGCATAGTCCCTACCTCACCTAACGATTGTGGGACCATCAGTTCCTGATTGAAAGGGAATGCTATTGGTATAGGCGACTTCTATTATCTTGCTTATTAACCTAATCCAAGATCTAAGTTTACTAAAATAAACCTCTTCTGTTATTTCTCCTCTATTTGCCTATTAACTTAATTTAAGTCTTAAAATAAGCCTTTACTTAGGTGTATAATATTTTTATTGAGAAGATCTTCTCTCTAGAAATATTTTCTTTTTAGGGTCCAGCCTTAGGCAATGAACCCAAAGAAATATTTTTTATTTAGGGTTCAGCCTTAGGCAATGAACCCATTAGGAGAAAATCTGATTGTGAGAAAATAGCTTGGCCTAGGGTTCTATTTATAGTGGAGTTTGGGGATCTCAAACCATTGGATTTTTAGATTGAATCTGGTGCAACCACGTCACAGGGTCATCGCGAGTCGTCGGATCTAGAAAATGACACTCCGGGTTACGCAAAAATCGATTTTGAGGAATTCAGCACGTACCTGGACGAATTGTCGTCCAGGATACTATGCGGGTCGACCCTAGGGTCGACCTGTGCTCTCTTGGGGTCGACTTGGCCGTCAACCTTAGGGGTTGTGGGTCGACCCATATATTATATTTTTTTCTTCTGTTTTTCTAAGATTTTTGTTTCTTTCGTAATTTCTCTGTATTAACTCGGATTTCAACAAGTTATATATGGAAATTGATCAGAAAATCACCACGAACACAATGGTATAAATTTCGAGGTCATATTCCGTAATTACAAAAATGTTTATTTTCACTATTCGTCGTTATTAGATTATTTAATTATAAAAATGCGGGGTGGTATAGAAACACTATAAACATACCTTTCGTAGGCATTGAGTTCAAGTAAGACATTATGGAAGCATTGCTTGAAAACCAATTAAAAGTATTACATTCGAAACCATAGTTTGAAAATAAAGCAAACTACAAAGTATAAATGGGGAATACATTCGAAAGCTACCCTTTCGAAAACATTGGGGAAGGCGGTTTCCATGGTATGCGGAAGGTACGTAAGTGAAAGCCACCCTTTTGCATACATTGTTTTAAGGTTACAAAAAGCGGCCTCTAACTAAAGAAGAAGAATTGGTACAGTAGCTAGGGTATTGAAAGATTTCAAAAGCGGCAACCCTTTCGAAAGCATACTTTTAGAACAAGGATGGGTCAATGGGTTAAAAGCAAATAAAAGCGGCTTCAACTCTTTCGCAAGCATACTTTCGACACAATCCCTTCCTTCGGCCTTTCCCCAACACACTATGTACCAAATGTTTGATGCAATGTGCATTGGTTTCGAATGGGTACGAAAGGTTTACAAGTGGGATTATGGTGACGGAAGCAAGCATGGTAAGTGACGAAGCTATAATTTAGTTTAAAACTGATTTTATACCTTTTAAAGTAATTCTTTTTCATCTAACTTACATAATTTGCCAAAATATCATTGGTTGCCAATACTTTACCAAAATTATTTTCTAAAAAGCTATGGAATGCGGCATTGAAAAATTGAAAACATTTTAGCAAATAACTCATTCTTCTTCTTAAAATAATTAAAACATTTAAGCCTTTTAACTTAAATAATTTATTAACGATATGTGAGCACTTAGGAAAAATCCCCAAAAATCAAATTAAATCAAATTAACCATTCTCTTCCCCATATCCAAACTTTTGGACCAAAAACATATTTTAACCACTTAAAATATTTAAAACCAAATTAATCATTTTCTAAACTTAGAAAATTCACCATAAATCCTTATTAACTTGGAAAATTATAAAACTTGAAATCCACTGCTAAATTAATGATTCTCATATCATATCTAAATCTCAAGTCAATGGAATGTTGTATGATAAGTTTTCTAATCTGAACATATCATAAAATTCTTGTTAAATCTATATAAATCATCAACTTAAAGCATATAGTTATTAAATCACTATATGGCATAACTTGCAAAAGAAAATGTGTTTACCTTTAAACCGAAATCATTCACCAAAAATAGAGATGTAAACTAATTATTCACCCTAGCTTTGTGTTAAGAAGGTTGAGATTTGCCTTTAAATTAATTTGCTTAAGCTTTCTACTTGAATCCCCTTAATGGTGGCCGACTGAGTTCTTTAAGGCTTTAGTTTTGATTGTGAAAGATAAAATGAACGAGGAGTGAAGAATGGAAGGTTTTAGGGTATAGGAACATAGGCTATTACCATTTTAACCTTACCATATTCCTCCTACTTATTTAATTCTCTTTTGCTAATACATTCATTAAGGTACAACTCCTTCTTAATTAACAAATCTCAATCCTTAGCTATCTACATTATGTCATATAAGTTATCCAATTAAACATTCTAATTAATGTTAGTCAAAGTTAGGGTCATTAAAGACTCCCCTCTTTAAAGAATTTCATCCTCAAAATTATGATAAGGTACCCACAACAATCAAACATAAAGGTAAAACATACCATCAACACGTTTGGATAATTGTCTCTAATCCTGCTCCCGGTGCCCAAATACAGTCTCTCTTGTCATTACTCCACTGGACTTTGACTAATGTGATTGTCTTGTTCCTTAGTATCTTCTCATGTCCCATAACTATACAAACTGGTTTTCTAACTATAGTCATATCTAGTTCCACTACATGATCCTCTAAAACAATTGGTGTAATAGTAGTCTCAGGATCTCGGATACATTTCCTTAGATTAGAAATATGGAAAACATTCTGGACTCCTGCCAAACTATTCGGTAACTCTACTCGATACGCGAGTTTTCTGATCCTTTCTACAATAGGAAATGGTCCAATGAATCTCAGTGCTAACTTCCCTGATCTACTGAATCTGATCCTGCTCTGCATCAGTGACACTATAAGGAAAAAATAATCACCAATCGAAAATTCTAAGTTTTTCCATCTCTTATCAGCATAACTCTTCTACCTAGATTGAGTCTCCTTCATTCTAGTTGGAATTAACTAAATCTTCTCTACAGCTTTTATTTCGAAATCCGGAACAAGAACTAATCTATCCTCGATCTCTAAGCAATATGCGAGAAATGCGGATTAAGGATCTTAAGGCTAGAATTAACACTAGAGGGGGGTGAATAGTGTTTTAAGAAATCTGTTAATCCTTTTGAGTTTATCTTAATTTGTTAACAATGAATACACTAATCAGACACAGATATGAACACAGAATCAAACACAGATGCAAATATAAAGTAAAAAGAGTAAAGGAAAGAACACACTGGATTTTATACTGGTTCGGAGTTACCCTACATCCAATCCCGCACAACTAAGTATGGATTTTCTTTCAAAGCCAATTCAACAATTACAACCCTCGGTTTCAAGGCTACGAGGTACACCCTCCAGAATAACAATCCTCTGGGTAGAGATACTTGATTTCCGGGGCAACAAGTTCACCCAATTGATTTCCAAGGCCACAATCACACCTTCTCTCGCTCAATTGATTTCCAAGGCTACAATTACACCTTTTCTCGCTCGATTGATTATAAAGAAGTCTATAACTCTGAATAGCACTTGGATCTTGTAGAGAAAGTGATGGAGAATCACACTAGAAGTAATCGAGTATGATTCGATGTTGATTTCGGCAAAGTAATGGTATGATTTTGTATTAAGAAATGTGGAAGAAGAAGAGGAGTGAAAAACAGAAAAATATGATTGAAAATTCGTTGAAACTGACCCCTATTTATAGAAAAACAACAGCCATGTCCATTCATGAAGAGTTATGGCGAATACACACTTATTTTGAAATTTGAATTTTGAAGCCAACTGATACTATGTCGACATGGGGTATATGGGCATGTCGACATCCCAAAGGGATTTTTGGTGTTTTGATTTTCTTTGAAAACAACCTCTATTTTATATTAAAATTATTTTAAACTTTATAAATATACTTAACTATAGTTAAAATACATATGTAAATATAAAGAAAAATATATACATAATTTAACTATAATTTAAAGTATAAATAATTTAAAAGTTAAATATATTATTTGAAAAGATAGTTTAAAATCAGGAGTAATTCGACTTTGAAATTAAAGATGTTTTTGAGGCTAAAATTATTTAAAATCAGGACTGAGAGTTTTGAATCTTTTAAAAGGAAAGTTTTGAAATCATTTTGAAAACAAGATAATTTTGTAAAATCATTTGAATTAAAATTAGTGGATACAAAACAATGTCCCACTAGATTTTCGTAGGTTCCATCCTACTTAGGGTTCCATCCCTTTAACGGGCTCGAAGTGGATTCCATTCCACGAATAAATTGGATATTAAGATGCAAGTGCTTTTCTACGAGTTTTAACAAATATTCCTAATAAAACAAACTTAACCTTGAAATCTTGAACTCTAGATAATCTTGATACTCATGAGTCTTCAATCTTCGATATCTTGAATCTCTATACTGTATAGTCTTCATTCTTGATACCTGCATGGTTAGATCCTGCATATACATATATATCTAAACTTGTAATGTTAGTATTTATATTTTATAATCTATTCTAAGGTTGTTGTCATCAAAACCAACTCCTCAGGGACTAACAATCTCCCCCTTTTTGATGATGACAACCTTTGTTTATAAAATATCACTTCTATCCTAATAACTCCCCTTAAAACTAACAACTCCCCTTTAATCTATGCCTAACTACCCTATTTTATATTTCTCCCCCTTTGTCATCAACAAAAACTTACTCCCCCTTATTCTTGGACTTCAATACCTGCATTGATAAACTATACAACGGAACATATACTATATAGATTAAGAAATAATGATACTTATGAGCATAATAACTTAATTAAAAACTATATTCATTTCAGTGTATATATATATATATGTTTCACACATCAAACTTCAAACTAAATAAAATCAATCCACACAAAGTATCAAATCAAACCAAATCAAACAAATTAATTCAAACAAATCAAACAAAGAAAGACAATTAAACATTTCGGGGAACATCTACCCATCCATCTTCTCCAAATATATGGTCTGCTTTAATTGCATCCCAATTATCATTGTCATAGGTGAGAGAGACAGGAGGATGTACTTCATTATCATCCTTGTGTAGAGAGGAGATCATCCATCTAATGGCATCGAAATGCCTTTCTTGCTCCTTGATCATCTGCATTTGACTTAACTCTAAGTGACGCTGGTTTCGTAGAATAAAAGAGAGAAGATTCTTGAAAGAATTGAGTGTTTCTTCAAGATTTTCAGCTAGATTGTGAATAGGATTGGCCATACTTGAATTAGAGAAGGAAATGAAGGATAGGATAATGAGAAATAAATTTCAGTGAAGATTTCTGGAAGAAACAGGTATATATAGGTGTAGAAATTCGTTTGAAATGAATAGTCACTTGGTAGTTATTCATATTTCAAATTCAAAATCAATAGTCACTTCTGACTAGTATATGTCGACATGGTCTACAAGGGGATGTCGACATGGGTTAGTGAAAATTTATGACAATTTTGATTTTGTGAATAATTGTGTATATATATAAATTTATATAATATACTAACATTTATTCAAGAGATAAGATAAGCTAGATAACAGAAAGGAAATTCAATTTCATTACGATAATACAAAGATTAAGCATAATGAACTACACGAACATTCAAAAGAAAAACAAACTAAGACAAATACAATAAGATACTAAAAGATAAAACTAGTTAGAAGATGAAGATGATGAAGATAGTCCAAGTTTCTTGCTAACTTTTGAAAAGAACTTGTTCATCTTCGAAGAAATGTTATCCAATTTCTTACTAACGGATCATTTCAAAATCCGTTGATTCTCCCTAACTATCTTTTGGTTTTTGAGAAGGGTTTTGTTGGAAGGGTTAGATGGATATTCAATACTTTCTAGAGATGTTTCAGCTTCTTCTTCTTCTATTTCCATTTCATCTCTTTCTTCTTCTTCTTCCTCTTCCATTTCTTCATGAGCCAAATGCTCTTCCTTTTCGGTAAGGGTTTCATAAGGTTGAAAAACATATGGGATTTTCATGAGAGAAATATTTGAGATATTAAAAACTTTCCTTGAAATAAATTCTTCTCCGTTGAAATTTACTCCAAAATAGTTGAAAATCCGAGTAAGGTAAATTCCATGATATAAAGTGTTTTCTCCCATTTCAAAAATTTTAGGACGAAGTTCATCCAAAATAACTTGTGCCCAATTAATATCATAATTTCCGAAAATAGCAAAAAGTGCTTTGCACACTTTTGAAGTAGGATTGTTAAAATTTCCCGATCTTGGGGTCAAATTATGTTGTAAGAGAAGATTGACAATTCTTGCTTTAGGACGAAAGTTTTGATTCTTAAATTCAAAGTTTTCATCTCCTTCAAAAATATGATGAAATGTCTCACGATCATGTTCCTCGATTTGAAAACTAGAAAGATCCATTCCCGTGCTTTTGCAATTGAGAATGGTACCCAAAAGGTCACAATTCAAAACAATTTGAGTGCCTTTGACATTACTCCAAATTTCATTCTCATTTATAATATAAAAACCACGGTTTAAATTAGCATAGAAGATTTTGACAAGATTAGGATACCAAACAAAATCATTTTGAGATGAGTCAATAAGACTTAAAACACCATTGTTTCCAAAAAGAGAATCAATTTCATAAGAAGAAAAATATTGAAAAATAGCAAATTTTCCGGGATGGACTTTGGCATAATTAGCATAATTGATGTATGCTTTAATTGCCTCCGGATCATTGAGTAATTGCTCTTTGATCTTTTTGGAAATTCTCATGGTTGAGGGGTTGCTTGAGGAAGCCATTAGAGTAGAAAGTAGAGAGCTTGAAGATATGAAGAGAGAGTTTGAATTTGAAAATGAAAGTGAAAAGATATGATAAAAGGTAGTGAATAAATAGACTTTCAAAGGACATATTCTCTGGTCAAAAGGTATCTTTTCAGAGAAATAAATGAAGTGAAAAGGTGGAGGGAAATTCAAACATTTGAATTCAAAATTTGTAATTCAAATTCAGGTAGGCATGTCGACATCGTGGTAGGGGCCATGTCGACATGTGCCTTTGAATTTTCATGACATGATTTTTCCTAAGTTATCTAATACATATATATAAATAAATATTATTATTAATGTCTATATTTCTGAAATATTATTATACTTATAATATATTTCAGAATGTGTCAAAAATAATAAAAATAATAATAAAATAATAAAATAATAGTAAAAAATAGAAAATAAATTTTAAAATTCAAACAATCATATCAATTCAAAATAAATCAATTTAAGCAATTCAAAAACAACCAATCAATCAATTAATTCAAGCATGCAATTTCAGCCAATGTATTGTAAACGTGTACCTTTTTCAGAATCCGTGTCTTTGGTATCGACTAAATCGACTAAATCGCAGAAATCCTTCGGCCTCATGATAAAATTCTCCCAGATCCATAGGTGGATCCCTTGACAATGAATTCTTAAATTCTGTGCCATCAGCTATGCCAGATACAGCTGCCATCAAAACCATGGATGGATCTGGTCGATCCACTGATGCTGCCGCTACATTGAATCGTGTCAGAAAATTCCTCAAAGATTCCCCGGTTCTTTGCTTTAGTGCTGCCAAACTCGTCACATTCTTGGGTCTCGAAATGTGAACTCTGAACTGCCCATAAACTTCTCAGTTAAATCGGTCCATGTTCCGATGGAGCCGCTCCCCAGCTGTCTAAACCATAGCGCTCTGTAACAACCCTGAGATTGCAATTACCAAATAATAAATTAAAATTATGATTTTAAGTTGAAAAGGGAGCTAAACAAAAATTTGGGAATTTAAATTTGCAATTGGTTTGCAAATTAAAGTATTTTGGGTTTAAAATGGGGAAATAAATATTTTTGGAATTTAATATTTAAAAGGGGAATTTTTTTTAATGTGATAATGGGTTTAATTGGCTAATGAGACAATTATATGGTTTTGATTAAAACTAGGTTGCTACTTAGGATTTTTGTTCACATAATAACATCAAACATAGTTGGACTTAGAAATTTTTAAATTTACATATGCACTTAAGTAATTGAACTAAGCCTTATTGGGTTGTAAAACCCTCATATCAAACCCATTAGCCTACCCACTTCTATATAATATCTTAAACCATTTCCTAAACCCTAACCCTCCTCTTCATAATTCCTAAACCTAGATCCAAACATAACTAATGCCTCCCTTTGGTAGAAGACCCATCTCCTTCTCTACATGGCTAAACTTGTTTAATCCTAGCAAGGTAATGCAATCCTAGGCCTAATCACCTTCTAATCTTTATTTTAATCTTTGAAATCTCTTTGTAATCCTTGGTTTTGTTCTCTTTTTAATTTTGAAGCTCTCTAATCCACATCCTCTTTGCTTTGGAAAGTTGCACTTGAAGTGTTTGATTATTTGCTTGATTGGTAGAGGTAATTACTATTGATTAGTGATTATTGCTAGTAGTGATTATTGCTAGTTAAAATTTTGGTGAAAATTTGTTGCCAAAAACTGAAAAAAAAAACACTCCTAAACCACAAAAATCAACAAAATCAGCTGGCTGGAATTCAACCTGGTTGAAACAGGGGTCTGAAAGCCCAGAGCAGGCCTGGGTTGCACCCAGGCTGCTGCCCAGGTACAGTAGGCCAGCCGTTAGTGGGCTGGCGCACAGTAAACAGCGCGGGTCCGCACTAGGCGGCCCGCTAATCTTCCCAGCCCGCGTGGGCTGGGACTTGAATCCCAGCCCAGGCGGGCTGGGACTAGTTATTCCCAGCCCGCGTGGGCTGGGACTTGAATCCCAGCCCAGGCGGGCTGGGACTAATCTTCCCAGCCCGCGTGGGCTGGGACTTGGATCCCAGCCCAGGCGGGCTGGGACTAGTTCTTCCCAACCCGCGTGGGCTGGGACTTGGATCCCAGCCCAGGCGGGCTGGGACTAGTTCTTCCCAGCCCGCGTGGGTTGGGACATGGATCCCAGCCCAGGCGGGCTGGGACTTTTTCTTCCTAGCCCGCATGGGCTAGGACTTGAATCCCAGCCCAGGTGGGCTGGGCTGGGCTCTTAAATTTTTTTTTTGTTTAATCCTGTTTTCAGATTCTTTTACCTCCACTTCGCGATGCCGTCACGACCGCATCCGAAGTCGGAATTCGACATTTTTGGTCTCGTTGGAAAGGTGGAGTTTCGAACTCCATCTCTGGAAAGTTTAGGCAACATCGGAGTTCGTTGGTACTTCGAATTTCGTGTCGAAGTTGAACTCTGGTCGCTGTTGGTAAACAGTATGAATCTTTTTCTGGGTCCAACTTTGAGATGTCGCTGCCACTTCGTCTCAACTCGGAATCCATAAATTCTTTTTGCATCTTAAAGTAGGGATGTTGGACTACATGCCTGCAAAGTTTCATGACATTTGGACACCGTTTGCTGGTCCAAATAAATTGCCGAACTTGGGTTCGTAGCTGTTTTTGAATGTTTACAAACACTTGGAATATTTTTCAGTGATTTTCTGGTTTTATTGATTTCTTTGAGATTTGTCTCTAGATTTCGTACACGGGTTTTATGAATAATTTTCAAAAGATTTTTCACTCCTAAATGGCTATAGAAATTATTATATAATATTATTTTTAATTATTAAATTAATTACTCCATAATAGGAGAGTTTTCAAAAGCCGTTTTAAAGTGATTTCAAAATCAATTATAAATCCGTTTCGCACCATTATTTTCTATAATAAAAATCTCACACTCACTTTTTAGCACGTCGAGCGAAGTGGAAAGGTGCTTAAACGGTTAGGAAATCTCCGGCCTATGGAACCGTGTGTATTTTCTTTCCGGTTAATCCCTGACCTATTCGATTGATCGTTTTGACCTTTGGGTCTAGTTTATCGATGATACAAGGTGGAATTTTTATTGTTTGGAGTGTGAGCTTGCTATTGGTTAGTAAACCGTTTAGTACGAACGTGGGGTATGGGACTCATTGTTAACACTTTACGGGTTCCTCTCCAAGAAGTTGGTGACACATTAGCCTCTGGGCGGCCAGTTATGGACCTCTGGGTCACCACGCCTCTGGGCAACCGTCTCTGGACACCTGCTCTATGGAGTAGTTTATTTTTCGGCATGCGCCTCTGGGCCTTTATCCTTCTGGGAAGGATCTCGCCGTCTCGCACGTTCCGCATCTGTGCGAGTGATTGATCACAACTCTACAGTACTTGGCAACAACGACTCTGGTCGGTGCACGTGCAATATTGGTATTATTTGATGATTTTTATATCCATTCGAGTACTGCCATTCGGTGTTGGTTCTATGGAACCATACGATGTAAGTGCGATTGCCTTGTGGATTCACAGTGTCTCTAGACACTGCTTTTCAGTGTTGGATTTCATTGACTTTTCAGTATATCCCCATTGCTCTTTGGAGCATCGATCTTTGCTTGGGCATTGATTACAGACTCTGGTCACTCTTGGGATTATTGCATATGGGCATCTTTTTATAGCTTTGTCTACGCCGATGATATGAGGCGATTTTATTTATTCTACACTTTGGTGTTGATTTCTCTTTGGAGATTTTTATTGTTTATTGATGATTAGGGATCGCCATTATATTCATGTGGTTCATAATATACTTCCCTTTGGATAAGTACTGTTTTATTTATGTATCGCATTATCATATATCTCAGTTATTACTGATTGTTTAGCTAGCCTGACCCGAGTGTTTTTGCTCGGGTCAGACCGAGTTGTTTCAGGTTAGGTCTCTGGACTTAGCTGCTCTGTGCTTCCGCTTTGGACTTATCTGCTATGCTTTTGAGATAGCTTATCTTAGTGTCCGCCTTATGTTATTATTCAGACTTTGATATGTACATATTTTTGACTCACATGTGTGAGTAGTGGCTTTGTACCCACTTATGATGTTTGGATCTGTATTGACGATGTATTGTTCTGGGATTTTTATATCTGTTATGTGATTCTGTTCTGTGATGTTTTATCCTTTATTATTATGCTTTGTCCTGATAGATCTTTAGCCATTTGTAATTTATTTATAAGTATTTACCGAATATGTCGAACAACTTGAAAAAAAAATATAGATACCATCCTTTCGACGTATTAAGTAGATAGTTATAGCTTGATTACAAATGGTCGCTTCCACTATACTCTATTCTCCGCTTTAACAGACAGTATTACCCCGGTAATACTCTTTGTTACAGTGGGTCTCAGAGTGGGGCGTTACACGCTGCAATGTCCGTCAAATACAGCGGGAAACATCGGGCCATGACTTCCTCCGATGCCCCTAATACCTCCATATGTCTCATATACCGTGTCAGATGAACTGCGGGATCCATCGTCCCATGATACGTCTCCAGTGTTGGTAGCTTGAACTCTGCTGGATTCCTAGCATGTCTGATTGCGGGAGCGTAGGGGCTCCTGTTCACGTCTTCCAGATCTCTATTAACCAGTCCCCCTTTCATGGCTCGTCTGACCATCTCCGCCAATCTGTCACTGTCGCCAAGCTGCGACACTTGTCCATTGCCTCTGGTCTGCCCCCCGAGTTTACAAGGGATTCCTGGAATCTGCTCTCCTGGACGAGCATCCATCTCTCTATCGATGTCGTGTTGCACAACTCCACCTGGTGCCCTACCTGCGGTTGGATCGACATGCTCCGGGTGAGTGCCCCTTAGCTCTGGTGCTGCTCCTAATGGTCCCGCTCTATTCTGAATTCTGGTTGCTCCATGCTCCCGATCCCTATCTCCAGCATCTCCTGCAGTTGCATTCCCTTGATTCTGCACTCCAACTTGACCAGCTTGTCGAAGTAAATTCTACATCATCTCTTCTTTCCTTTTCAACATTCCCTCTTGCATGGCTCCCATCATCATCTCCATCTCGTCTGTATTGATGAAGACTGAGGCCAGATTCGCTCCTGAAGAAGCTTCCTGACTCCCTTCATGCTGACTCCTTTCAGTTCTTTGTCTTCTTGTTGATTGCTTTGCCATCGTTCCTTCTAGATCTGATTCTCTAACTTTCCAAATCTGAACTTCAAGTTTTTGAACCCCTGAATCCTCTGCTTCTCAGTGAAAGCACCAAAATGTTTGCGCCAAAATTGGTCACAAACACCCAATTGCCAATGAAAGCACCAACTCACAATCACAGATAACAAGTATGTAGAGAATTAAAAATGAAGAACACTCAGAAAATTTAGATGAAAGCTGTAAAGAACACAGGGTTTATAGTAGTTCGGCAATCCAGCCTACGTCCACTTTGAAGTTGATAATTTTATTGAAGTTTGCTCGCTGATTACAACGAGTTATAACTGATTACAACAGCAAAATCCGAGTACAATGATGAATCTGGTAGAGTCTGGACGTAGAAGAGCCAAAAAGTCCCCCCTTTCTGAAGCCATTGGGGTGCTATTTATAGGCGTAGGATGCAAATATCTCGCTCAGATCTCGGGAGACCTCTTTTGGCACGTGGGTGGCCCCACGCGATCGATCCCACACGATTTTGACTCAATCTGTGATCGATACGAACAAATTTCGTATCGATCAAGATTTGACCCGATCGAATCGAAATTTGGCGTGGACGTTCTTTGAGTTGTACGTATGCTCCTGTGAAATTTTAATAGCATTTGGACTTATGGATCGCAAGTTATGATCGATGCAAATTCGAGTTTTCGGTAGACTGCTTAGTTCGAATCGATCCATTCGTATTGATCAGTTCGAATCCTTATCGAGCACGTGCCTGCAAGTTGATGTGGCACTTGATTTTAGGATCGATCTGAAGTTCATGTCGAATTGACCGAGTCTCCTCTATGCATGTGCCTTGTTCGAATCGATCAGTAGTATGTTGTTCGTATCGATCTGTAGTATGTCGTTCGTTTTGATGATCTATTCTGTTCGTATCGATCGGAGTGGGTCTATTCGACTCGAATCACTGTGGCATTGTTCTTATCGGTTGAAGTCGTTCTGTTTGTGTTGGTGGACCTGGTCTTGTGCGTATCGATCGAAATTAGCTTCAGCCGATCGATACGAAGTTGAGCCAGCAACATGGATACGAACAAGTGATAACACGATGGTTACGAGCTACCGATAACGAGATGGATACGAACTACAGGTTAAACGATGGATTCAAATAGATGGATAGCGCGATGGATTCAAACAGATCGATTCGAAGCATGGCTTTTTGATGGATGCGAATAAGGTGATTGCTGAAATTGCATCGATCATATCTTGAGCATACGAATTCCGATTGACTTGAAATTTGAAACGTAGCCTCTCCCAGCCTTGGTCATCATTCCCAATCGATTTCGTCTTGATTGGAGCCTGGTCAAATTTTGACGACATCAATCATAGCCTTGTTTTCAATCGATCTCTAATCCTGGCATCCATCCTTTCTAGCTAATTTGTTGATATCCCGGCCTTGACCAAAAGGCTGGATAACAGTATTTTATCGAGTTAAATTAAATAAATGATCATATTGGGTGTTTTAACATGTTTAGACCAAAATTCAAATTATTTCCAAATCATCACATATTCATCTGCATATAAGGCCAAAATGGTCAGTTTTGTGCATATATTAATTTTATAAAATTTAATTGAAAATTTCTATGTTATTTTGTAGGAATTTGAATTCAAACACAAGTGGCTTCATGAAGAAATATGCATATACAAGAGGATAAAAGGAATGAAGATGGAAATAATTCACACTCATGATCATAGAGAACCCCACTTATCCACCAACCTTAATGTACAAATTAGAAGCTAATGCACATGCTAATGGCCATTAAAGTTTCATGTACATTTAAATGAAGGATTATCTCATGCAAATGATAACTTGGTGGCCACACTTTCTCAAGGGTAGTTTGGGTAATTCCCAAAAAATGGATTAGGATTTTAAAACATGTATAAATACCACATATGTTCATGTAACCCTCCTCTCTCTTCCTCTTAGCCTCTTTAGTTTAGTTTAGGCTCAAATAAATCAAAGCTCTCTTTCTTTTTTCATAGCTACTTAGCCATTTTCTTTTCATGTAACTTTCCTTTTTTTATGCAATGTTAATTAATGTTCTCATTTATTTACATGCTCTTTTCATTTCATGTTAGTAGTTAGTTTATTTTTTCATGCAAGTAGATTAGTGTTTATTGCTTTTTAATTAGCTCTCTTTTCATTTAGCTCTCCTTTTCCTCTTCTTTTTGTTTCATGTTGCAAGCTAATTTGTTGATTTGATAACAAATATTAGAGGCTAAACCCCTTCAATTTAGGGGTAATGAATCTCTCTAATCATGTAGCTTCAACATAATTTGATAATTATTGATCTCTTTTTGTGCCTAATGAAAAAATGAATGTTGATGTGATTTATTGTTTCATGTTGAATTTAGTAGTCTATGTTCTTCATAACAAATAGGCTATGCTTAAACACATTATTCATAAATTGCCTCTTCATCTAAACATGATTATGGAAATGAAGTGAAATTAAATCAAAATTGTATGATCTATATTTCTAATCAATAGTTAATAGGTCATTCTTAAAATAGATTTTATTTCCAACTTGTTGTCATTTTTCATGAAAATTAGTAAGTGGTTTAAGGGGTGTGTTATAGTTTGATGGCTTATGTTGAGCTAATTAATAGCACAAATAGACCATACTTATGATAAACACGTCAATTAAACTCACTAATGACCAAAAAATAGAGATCATAATTTCATATTTTGTTGAACTATGTGATCTAGAGAGTGGATTGATCTCTAAATTTTCATTTTATTCTCTTAGTTTTCATTCACTTTTGTAGTTGTTAGTTTTTGCAATTTTTAGTAGGTAACAACTTTATCAAATCTTTGGTTAATTTGATTGAATAGAAATTTAAAATCTAATAATTCCCTGCGGATCGACCCGTACTCGCCGCGTACTAACATTTGTAAGTCGTGCGCTTGCTGTTAAATTTAATTATAAATTCGTTCGACGGTTTTCTAAACCAATAGAATTTCTGTCGACGAACAAATTTTTGGCCCCGCTGTTGGGGAGTTGCTTTTATTTTTAATTTTCTATTCTTCAAATTATTTTTATTTTGATTTTTATTGTGTATCTGTTTTGTGTGTTCATTTGCATTTAAAAAAAATTGTTGTGTGTTTTTGTTTGAATTTTGCTTTCATTTGTATGTGTTCATTGTGTGCTTGTTTTCTATTTACATTTCATATTTTTTTTTAAAAACACAATTTCAAGATGAAAACAATATTATTTTAATTCCCTTTCAGTTTGCATTTCATTTTTACAATTTACATTGCATTTAGAATTTACAATTTTTTAAAAAATCCACTGTGCAAAACTGTGCACATTTCTGCCTACTTTGGCCTACTGTAGCCTTACCACAACTGCTACTTGCCTCTGTCTACCATAACCAATCCAACACCCATCATCTTTATCACCACAAACTCACATACACCAGTGCATTCAAAACCCCACCGCCTCTTCATATTTACTACAGCCATCTCATTTACTACTGTATCCCTGCATACATCACACAACAACCTCTTATCTACTACTGCTTCTTTCAAGCTACCACCTCTTATCTACCACCTATCACCACTTTCAAGCTACTGCCTCATCAAATTCACCCCATCAAACTGACCAAACTGCCCATAACAACCTCGCAACATCACTGTCACACATCTGACCCAAACTGTCACTGCTTGTATCAAACAACAACTCCACTCAAATTAACAGTTCATCCTTCCTGCCTCCTTCATACCAAACCATTCACTTCACCACACATACCACCACGCCGAACAATACTTTCTCCACCTAACACATCACCAAACAGTCATTGCTCACTTGCACTTCTGCCCTTCTTCCCTTCTACTTACATCAATCTACCTCTTCTCTACCAGAACCAAACACCACTGACACTGCTTCAAAACCTTCATCAATACAACCACACATCAGTGTCAACTTCCGACCACACAACAGTCGCCTCCACTTCCAATCAAAATTGTCAAAACATTCCATTGTTTCTACCATTGTTATATTACCAACTTCCAATCCACCAGCATTGCAAGACATCGACATTTCCAGACATCACCACACATCCACACTGCAGTTGACCAACCATCAAACTCCTACAGATTTCTACCCAATGCACCAACATAATAACCATACAACCTTCATCACCTGAATCACCTACTTGATGCCTAACCACTATCAAACCACCCACTGTCCAATTTCTACTTGCAAACAACAAACATCAAGCATCTACTGCACTTCACCACTGACAACCACTTCTGCTCAAACAAGAAAACAACACATCCTCTGCCATAAATCAATACAGCAACCCTTGCGTACCCACTGCGATGTAATCTGCACTTTGTACTTCATGCCGACATACCCACCAAGCAACTTAAAAAAACCATACCACTTCACCATTTCTCTGCAATACAACCAACAACAGTGCTCTATAACATCAACCCTCACTTCACCATTTCTCTGTAATACAACCAACAACAGTCATCTTGACTTCCCCCCTGCTGTTCAGACTGCCATAAACTTCCAATGCCAATAACCCTGCACAATACAAACAAAATCGTGCTACCCTTACACACTTCAAAATCCACGACTACATCCCCTCGATCAATCTACCAACACATCTACTTGTCTCAAAACTTTATCGCTTGCATACTCATTGCCTGAACCCCCCTCGCAACCTATAGCCACTACCGTACAAAAAAAGTTACTGCACTGTACATGCCAACGAACATCCCCTCAACCTCAGCGACTATCTGCAAATCATCAACACAACAACTTCGGATACAACAACCACTACTAACAACAGTTCAACTACAACCCCTCCAACACAAAATAAAAACCACTTTGCCAATCGTCGTCGCTTAATTACCTATTGTCGTGGTTCTGTTGCAATCACCCTGAATCAAGAATCAGAACACCAAATACCAAAATCGAACAATTCCTCTACCACACATCTACAATCGCCTGCAAATCACGCCCGTAGTAATTGAGTACGCCGTGCATTTGAGCTTGATTTCGATAATTGTAACGACCCGGAAATTTTAACAGTTTTTGTAAAGTAATTAACTGAAATTTTGCTTGAAATTAAATAATTAAACATAGCAATGAAAACTTAATATTTTGTATGCGTCTATTTAGACATAGAAAATGGAAAATTTTCATTGACAAATATGAAAGTTAGTTCTGTTGTGTAATTTTCAATTTCAATTTAAAATCAGTTGATTTGATGAAAATAAAATGTTTTCGAAATCTGAATATTTTTACACAATAAAAAATGTAAATCATTTTCAAAGTGAGACGTCGTATTTTGTTTTTTCAAATTTGAACTTCTCTAGCCATGTTTATCTTATTTTCGACAAATTTACAGTAGTTTAGCGACGAAACATCGACTTTTGATAGGATGATCGCATCGCTGACATATGTGTACCATTCTGTTCGTCTCGTCGTGTTGATCTCCGTATTATATTCATTTCTGTAATTTGGCGTCTGGTACGCTGCGAAATTCGCGAAACGGGTAGTTGTATTGGTACCCATTTTGAGTTCTATAATGTTTTGTGACCTTTCAGTTGTCTGCCATTTGAAAATCAATGGTCATTTGCTTTTATTATTTCATAAATTCTCGTGCCTGACTTTCACTCTTCCTTATATTCAATTCATATAGCTGGTTCCTCTCTTTCTCTCTCCCCTTTCTTTCTTTTCATTTTGAGAAAAATATATAAATTATATAAAGTCATTTCGTTTGCCTGCATTTTCTTCTTTTGCTCACCTCATTCCTATTTTTGCTTATTTCCATATCTGCTACCTCCTCCTTTATAAAATTTAATATAAGTTGTGTATTGAAGGAAACCTGCTTCTCTCTTTCCATCCACGTCCAGCCGCAACCTCCTTCATTTGTGCAACCGCCTGTAGCCAAGCCTCTGATCGAACATCCCACACGCCTCATCACCATGCCACGTCTCCTCTCCATCGGCCTCCGCACCCAGATCCATGTGCTAGACCTTGCCTCCAGCCCAAAGCACTTTGTCCAAGCCCGCCTCGCCCATTGCCGACAGCCACCGTGACTAGGTTGTGCACACCAAGCTAACATCACCCTAAAATGCCATACGCCAGCAACCGAGCTCCGCTTCCCATCTTAGCACCCTGCTCTCGAACACCACCAGCAGTCGAATGACCGAACACCCCTCCGCAACACCGCCCAGACCACTTACCACTCAATGATCCACCTCTAGCCGAACACCCTCTGGCCTGTCACCACATCCCGAGCTCACTGACCCACGGATACCACTGGTTGACAAACGCCGACCATATGTGCTCGCCCCTTCCCTCTCTCTAGCCAGTGACCACCTCCACTTTGCAGCTATCTCATCTTTGTTCATATATATATATATACACACTTTTATATATAAATAATTTATATATATACATCTTTATATATGACCAGTTTTATTAAGTTCATTTTTATATGTAAGTTCATAACATATATTATATTATAGAAGAGGTATTATCTATGTTTTACATTTTGTTTTACTGTAATAATATGTTAATTATATATAAGGTTTACATCAGTTTCATTTACATATATTATAGTCTGATCTATATATTTGTTTATAAAGATAATCTGCATATAACTATTTACAGTCTGATTTTATGTATTTTCTTATAAATATCATCCACATATAACTGTTTACAGTCTCATCTAGATATTTGTTTATAAATGAAATCTGCATATTTTGTATATTAAAGCTTACATGAGTTATATAAATGACGATATATATATATATATATATATATATATATATATATATATATGTAAGCTATATTTAGTTATCTTAGACATAGCTATTTATTCCCTGGCAAACCTTCAACATATATAAGCGCACATGTTGTATGTAAATAAATATATATATATGATATTTCGAAAGATAATATATTTTTTTATTAAATATTGATTCTAAATTGTTATATATATATATATGCGTGAGTATATATATTTTGCGGTTGAAGTTACACTGTGTTTTTTTATATATCATGTATATATAAATATATATGTATTTATATATTGGGTTATATTTGAAAGGTACGCGTGTACAAGGTTGTATTAGTATACATATAATATATTAGTTTTAGGAAATTATTTCGTGTACTACAAATATAATATAATATATATATTTTAAATATATGTGTTAAATTCAATAATGATCTTGAAATATATATAGATTTTGATTTTGATCTATGTATATATGTTTAAATTTAATATTGATTTTCAAATATATATATATATATATATTATAAAGATTTTTTTTATATACGTGTTTAAATTTTAGACTTTAAAATATACAGCTATATATTGGTTTCATCAATCTCTGGTCCATCGTAATTTACTTTCTCAATATCGAATTTGTCACAGAAATTCCTAGCTTATCGATGTCCCGCTAGTTCGTGTTCGTATCTGTGTGCATGTCTGTGTCATCTTCTTTGCTTTCGTCATTCTCTAGCCTCGAAAGGTGAACAATCATTCATGATTAACATTCTTATATTTAGTAAAATTTAAATTCACATGAAATGACGATTGAAATACGCTGAAAATTTTGAATTGTTAAGTTATTTAATTGTTAAATATGATATGCCATTATCTGCCATTATTTACCCATGACATATGACACCATAACCTATTGTATATATTATATTTAAATTTGTTACTGATGATATATTCATGTTGTTGATATGTTATATTATTATCATATTTGTTCCCACTGTGCAAGTTTCCCATTAGTTTAGAATTCCCTATGGGTTGAAATGATACATACCCGATCGATTTTATAGATTAGGGGAAAATCTTTATGGGTTGAAATGATAATTCCAAGCGATTTCCATTGACTTTGAATTTGGGATTGCTGGTTGATATGATATATACCCGTAGATATTTAAATTGCGAATTGAAATGATACATATCTGTATCACTTGACCATAGGATATAAAATTATGTACAGACACCATTGGTCTATATTTTGAAAATGATTTCCAAAGTTATGAAAGGAGATATTTGGTTTTTAATAAATATTGGTTTTTAAAAATAAAATATATAAATGTTATTTTTATATATGTCTAAACTTTAGATTTTTAAAATTATATGTTTTGAAAATTTTAAATTTATAAGTTAGTTTAGAAAATATAATTTTTAAGATTTTATTTATAATTTTACTATTTTAAAATATTTAAACATATATTTAATATAAAATAAATTTAATAATAAGATTTAATTTAATAAAATTTAATTTAAGTAGTATATAGGTATTTATTTAAAATTATATTTTAAAAATAAATTTTGTAATAACTTTAAATAAATAGAGACTGGAAAAATAAAATAAAATTGACTTGAAATTTAATTAGGTAATAATTGAATTTAAATAAGAATTTATTTGAACTCATTGATTTTGAGATTTGAAAGGTATGATTTATAACTTTAAATAAAACCGAGACTGAATATTTAATATTGATTCAAATTTATAAATTGAGATTTTATTAAATTGTTACTAAAATTATTAAGTAAATATTTTTCCAGTTTGAATAAAATTAAAATTGAATGTTGAAATATAAATGAAACCTATATTGTAAATGTTTGAATATTTAAACTTTGATCTTATTGGAATTGAAATGATAGTTCAAACCTGGATTTGAAATCGATAAAAATTTAAATGGCTTATTGAGAATTTGAATTGAATCTTAACCTTTTAAAATCGAAAGTTTTATGATTTCAAAAGTGTTATGATTTCGAAATTGTTATAATTTTGAAAGTGTTACGATTCTGGAAAAGAATATTTTTTTAAAGTGAATAATGATATCGAAATTGATATGGTTTTGAAATGAATAAGATATTTTGAACTATTTGAAATGAAATTACCATGGTGTGAAATAAGCGTTTGGTTGTTAAAGAGACCGAGATCAGATATTGTCAAACTCTCTGCCAATACCGAAAACCACTTTAACAACTGTGTACGTGGTAGAGATTCTAGAACGAAGTAGGATGGTTTGACGACGATTCTATATGAGATTTTAGCGCAGCGCTGACTCCCGTGAGTCAGCTTGATGTGGGTAAAACAGGAGCTATACCGGGCCAAGTGAGGTTGCACCTCCGATCGGGCACATTTCTTCGATACCATTCTATTGCTTTTGTGATTTGATTGGTTGCACCTTTGATTTGAGAGTGTGTCTCGAGGTGGGCGGTAGTAGCTGCTATGCGTTACCACGAGTCCGGGAGTGCAATTGGTATATCTATCCTGGCATTGCCTCACGTGCCTTGTCACATGCCTTATCGCGACTTCTATGAGTTTGATTTGTACCATACCTATGGAGTGCCCTCTGATAGCCTCCAGTTTACGGAGGAGTTACGGTAGTTTATAAACAATGGGAATATATAAAAATGTGTTAAGGGGGATATGGGTAACGCCTTAACGCTATTTTAATACTTTTACTTTACTATAGACATATTATAATAGCATATATTATTACATAGTAGATAGTTCCACGGATCCTTAGAGGATGGCTATCCCAAACATCCTTTAAGTGACTTGTATTTCAGTTGACATTTCACTTTAGTTAAATTTACTGATATAAGAATGTTAATCCTAACTCGAGTGTTTGTGTTTTGCTTTATGCTCGGGCCAGACTAAGTTTCTTAGCATTTGAGACTCACCTTTGGAGATTGGAGCTTTGTTTCAAGATCTATCTATCCAGCTTTAAGTTATTTCCACTCATTTATGTTCAGATTCGTCAATTGCTTATGTATTTGAGATTCATTTGTATTTGAGATTCTGTTGTATTTTGTTCAGACTCTGATGTTTTATAGTAGCTTCACGAACTACTATTTATCTATTCCGCTACTTATTGTTGAAATACTCTGTATCTATGATTATGTGATTGATTTATTTAATGTATATGTTGAGATTTTCTAAATATAAATTAACAATCTGTTACTTTGAGCAATTCAAGCCTGACATGAGTGGATGATTGTCGATTTGAACGGTTCAAAATACTAGGTCGTTACAGTTGGTATCAGAGCTCTGGTTTAGGCAAAACTTAGCATATGGAGTAAAAATTTAATCATTGAATCATATTCGTTCGAACTTGAATTTCTTTGTTAGGATTCTCCTTGCTTAGGATTTCTTTCGGATTATGGGACTTCCCTTTTGTCCTGAAATTCATTCTTGTCTTCTCTTGTTTGCATTCTTTTGATAATAGAGCAACCCATAGCTCCAACCTCAACAGTCAACTTCATCCTTTGTGTGACTAATCCCATCGGCTGTCCCGCCAACCTAAATATGATTAGTAAAGGGGTGAAACTCCTTTACAACACGCGTCGGTTCACCGGAGATTTCTACGCCCTCGGTTATAATGCTGCACTACGCCATAAATGGCCTTCTACAACACAAAAAAAATGTTGGCTCAGGCCCGAAAAATGTTGCCATAGGTCTATGGCAACACTTTTAGGGTGATGCAATTTTTGCCGTTGCCTTAGACCTCAAAGGCAACATTTTGACTATCTAAGGCAACATAAGTAATATTGTTGCAATAGAACCCTATTTGGGTCTATGGCAACACCCATAGGTGTCTGTAGCAACATTCCAAAAATGTTGTTATAGATATTAACTTTATGAAGTTGTGGGACCCACATCTTGTGAGGCCCGCAATGTAGAGCATATTTCATTTTTTAATAGAAATAAATATTTATTTAATAAAATGCTATTGCACAGAATTTGATATTCAAATAGTATTTTATTTAAATGAATATTTTATTTCAACATTTGAAATATTGCAAATTCTTGACTCCGCTATTTTACAATTCAATGATATATAACACTGATATTCACATATACAGATATTCCTCACTACATCACTCAGTTCACTCATTACATATACAGTTTCATACCGACTCATACATTGAATCTTCAACTACTTCCATAGCATTTGTAATGTACATCTCTAATCGCCTTCCGATGGAGAAAGTTTACAACGTTTCCAAATCGAAAGGTCTCGTTTATCACCTATTTCAGAATAATACAAAAATCTTCTTATTATTTTTGTGAATAATACAAGATTTTCATGTTGTAACTCAATGTCAATAACAAAAAATGAAATAGAGATGACAAGATAATTGAAATTTGCTTACAGATTCTATCTATACCTGATTATGTAATAATAAAAGAAATCAGCATAAAGAAGAGTCTGTACAAGTCTAGATATCCAAGTTGAAATTGGAAATAGGTAAAACATATGTTAATACTACAAAAGGAACAATACTTATATTTGGAATGTAAGCAAGGAATTTGTGGAAGTTTCATACCTATCCAATGCACATAATGTGGTTCAGTGAAGTAGCGGTAAATCCAATTGAGGATGTACAACAATCTGTATGCACTATAGATACAACATTTTGATTTCAGTAGGCAATCCTACAAGTGCTCCTCTTAATGAGGTCAGTTCTACTAACTCCATCACCTCTTCAACAAACATCTGCATTTGTCACAAACTTAGAACAGAGATATCACAAATATATCATCTTCTAAATTTGAACATTTTACTCGATTAGACCACTTTCAAAGACATATCTAAGCAACTTTTTAGGGAAACCGGGTCATTTTCTACATTATCGAATGAGATTGAATCTTGAAGATCCAACTACCAGAATTCATGCATACATTTGCAAACAAGATGGGGTATACGCTATGTTATACATATCATCCAACCTATTGTTTACAGCATACTGCAGACATAATGATGATAAAATAAGTCAACATAATGCAGACGCAAGCATGTACAGACACTACCTAGAAGACCAAAGGCAAAAAAGCCCAGGGGTGACGGACTGAAGTCCTACCATTTTCTCACAAACAAGATTGAACCAAAAATAAAATAAAAGAATAGCTCTAGCCAAGAAGTAAAATAGCTGCAAGTTGTTTCCATTCACTCTCAAGAAGAAGAAAAAAATAAGCAACTTATAAGCTTTAGCTTGACTATCCTATACACTTAAATTTCAAGTATCAAAGTTGCATAATGTTTAGTATTGATGCCCCATTTATAGGGCAAGGATGAAACAGCAAGAGAAAATTGACTTAAGCTGAGGTTATCAATCTATTTATTTGACATAAACTAAGGCTGTCAATACTTAAGGAGCGATGATAAGAACAACTGTCAAAGTTAATAAGTATTCCAAAATTATAAAGATGGGATCATGCAACTAAGGTTATGAACCGATTTATCTAACATAAAATTACATTTATATCCAATATTAGTTTTCCAAAATAGTCAAGGACAGTTAAAGAGCATGATTTGTATGCTTGCATAATCAATGAGAGAAATGAGAGAATTGACATATGGTGCATGTTTGCGATCCATACCAACACAATAAAAGAAAATAATACTGGTATATCACCTGTTCTCCTTGAGGATACATCTCTTCTAAAGCTTTCACGTCATCATCCAAAAGAAGTAATTCCTGCAATAATTAACAGTTATAATGTTAATCAATACCAGGAAGGCTTCAAAATATTATATTACATGCTAACTCAAGGTGAGTACAATTTATTAATAAAACAGTCTAATAAAAACATCTTCAATGAATGGAAAGACTATTGAAGCCTAAAAGAAATTAAAAGGTAATGGAAATAAGGTCCACATAAGGAAATGTTGAAAGCAATTGATAGACATATTTTTGATACACAAGTTAATGAGTTTCACGGTTTTGACTGTTACAAGGAAAAAAAGGTGCAAAGAGCTTAGGCTAAGCCATAAAATTGCAGTTGGGTCTGTCATAGTTCAGTAAGAAATGATGTATCTATACATAGTATAGAAATGAAAACGTAAAAGATAAAAACGTAAAAGATAAAAACGCAAAATAGTTTGGACAGTAAAGCATCGTAAATGAATCAGTGCTGAAACAAACTAGTGTTCTGAAAACATGTACAATATGCAAATGTTGTGAAAAATTACTTGCAGTTTAGAGCTCAAAGAAACGCCTTGGATAGAATATACCCTGCTTCGCCGTTTACTTGATTATTGCACATTGATAGAAAGAGTGAGCGTTCGGACTTCAGAGTTCAAAGTTCAAAGTTCAACCTCAAATACCATATCATGCCAAACCGTGGCAAAAACCAAACTTTCATGGAATATTTGGAGCAAAGATTAATTTTATTAAGAATTGAAATACACAATGAAAATACATGTTACTGAACTGACAAGAGGTTATACAAGTCTAGTTTCACACTAGAGTATTCATATTAACACATGTAAACGTGTTTAATTATTAACTAAGGTACTGTGAACAAGGAAATAAATATCGTAGATCCATCATTGTTATTGAAAAAGACAAAAACAAATGACCAAATACAGAAATTTCAAACACTTGAACTGATAATGATTTATCTTAACTCATTCTGCAGCCTAAACTACCCAAGTGCAGAGAACATAGGAAAAAAATTGAAACCTGTCATATGGATGATTTAGTATTTTAATCACATAATTCTGAAAACAAAATATCTCTAGAAACTTTTCCAGACAAACTAGAATTCAAATATAGTTTAAATGACACTAATAAGATAGTAAATGAATTTGTGGAGGCATGCAATGATGAGAAATAAAAAGAAATGCATGTCATTACTCATTAGATAGTCTATGAGAAAGAGAAACAAATCCAAGTAACATATCATGCAGCGATTAAGTTACTCATTACTCAACAGTAAACATGTTTATATACATTGACCAGATGTTCAGTAACTGGAAATATGTATTACAATAAATTCAGTCAAGATATGTACTTAAAATTCAGAGGTGAAAGAAGTTTCTCTAATAAGCCCTAATTTAACATGTTTAAAAAAATTAACAGTTGTTGTCAATGGATACAGATTGCGAAAATTCGCATACCATGGTCGTCTGCTGATTGGTTATCGAAAGTCCCAAACATCGATGATTTAGCAAGTACAGATCTTTTCAAAAGTAGCTGTAGATTTGGCTGGGGAAGATGTGGATTGGAGTTGCGATTACAGGCTCTGCTGGAGGAATAGGAAATTAAGGCAAAAAGGAATAGATCGGGGTAGAACAAAAATCCCTAATTTTTGTTTATACGATTTGGGGGAGAACGAAATGAAAAGGAAGCGGGAATGAAAATGTCAGCGAAAAATAAAGGAAACGTAGTAGACAGTGGATGAACGGTTGAGATTTTGTTTTAACTAATGGTGTGGATCGCTGAGGTGTAATTTTTTTTTAATTTTTTTAATTAGAATATATCTATAGCAACACTATACAAAAATGTTGCATCGTGTTACACTTGTTTGGCTAGAGCAACATATTTTTATGGCTAAGGTAACACCAAAAATACAACGTTGCAGTAGGACCAAAATTTTATAGCTGTCGCAACATTTTAGCTGGCAACACCTTGCAAAAATGTTGCAGAAGGTCATCTATGGCGTAGTGCTGTTATTACTTGAAAAGCCAAATCATTTTTCTAGTAGACGACCCGGGTAATTCTCTTCTTATTGAATGTCGATTGCCTCAGGATTATACAAGCAGTTTTATCTTTCGCTTGATGCTCAACCTAGTGATCTTGACTCACCCCTGTTGTCCGACTATTTTCGGATGTTTTGGTGAAGTCATTTCTCTCCCACTTAAGCGGGAATTTTAATTTCTGCATCGATTTTATTCTTGTAATCTCGGTTGACGGGTTAAGGTCGCCGCGATTAATATAAATCTATCAATCATTTCTTCTTTTGTAATATAATTATTTTATCTTCCTTTCGAGTCTATCTTCGTAGTTAGAATTCTCTTTTATTAGAGTTCCTCTAAATTTGAATCTTTGTTCTTGTTCTATGATCCATTCTTGAATCATCATGTAAGGGAGTGTATTTGTAATTAATATAAAATGTTTTATCTTGTGTTGTCTGAGTTGTTAAGTTGATTTTGGGTTTCAATTGATTCGTCTGGCCAACGCTATCGATAGGAATTGCAAAACACTTGAACAGAGCAAACTGACACAATATTGTTTTCGAAATTTGTAAATGGAATAAATTTGTGTATGATGATAATATATATATAAAGTGATAATTTTCTGAAATTAGATAGTTAAATGAATTGGTTGTTAGTAAATGATAATCTAGATTATCATTTATTGCTTTGTCAACATTTCTAAATCATTAACCATTGTTGTGGAATTTTATAAACATGGTTTATTAATCTGATTTGCAAATAAAATGAATTTAAATTAATGATTTAAGAATTAAATTTTTGGTACATTTCAAAATTTTGGTTTTCAATGTTTTGAAATTATATTATTTGAAAGTAATTTCGAATGAAATTTTTTTCCATCGACATTTAAAAAGAAATGAGTCGGTACTCTCCTCTTTTGTTGCTGGAAAATAATTTCAGTGATGACTACAGCATCATCGACATTCATTTTCGAGTCTCAAAGTGGAGTGACCACTTAGTGGCTCTGCTACACTTTTGTTTTGGAAAATGGATTTGATTTGAATTTCTTGAATATGATTAGATATATATAATATATATGTATATATTTATTTCAAAATTTATTTGAAGTGAAACCAGAAATGTATTCTTAAATTCTGTGTAAAGTGATGGTTTTCAAATTATTGGAACAAAGCAAAATTTTGAAATATTTGAAGTGTTTAAAACTTAAATTGGAATTTAAAATAACTTGGAATAGTTGAACTAGGATAAAATTTATTTGTATAATATTCAATTGCATTCTAATAAACATGAATAATTTACCTGAATTATTTAAAAAGTTGAAATGTTAAGATGAATTTGCAATTGAAGGTTATATAAGAGAAAACTTAGGCAACAAATTGTTCAAATTAATTTTTGCTTAATAAAAATATTATAAATAACAAGTAAACTGGTATATGGCTCAATTACATATGAAACATTAATAAATCTTACCTGGAATATTCAAAAGTTTAAATGTAATAAGAATATGTAGTCGAACGGTATACAATATAAAATGTAAGAAATAAAATGTGCAGAAATAAATTCTGATAATGGAATTTATAAATAATAATTGTGTTGTTATAATGAATGTTATATATTTAATTTATGTTATAAGAAATGTAAATTGAAACAAAATTGAATAATAAATAGAGAATGAGTAAATAAATGTAAACTTAAGAAACTAAACAGGTAATAAAAGAATTTATATCTTTGTAAATAAATGGTAAATTATAAAGAATAGTTGAAATTGAATTATATGATCAGGAATTAACTGAAGTGAAATCAAATGGAATAAATAAATAAGTTAAATATAATAGATTTTGTTTTGGAAGAAAATTTGTGTAACAAATGTTAATAAATTGAAATTTAATCAATTGAATGAAAATTTACTGATTAAATAAAATGGATGAAAACCAAATTTGTTAAATATTAATCAATTTGAAACTAATGAAATTTATGGTTTTGAATTAATTATTATATCTAACACTATACATTTTGAATCTATCTTTCATTCGGTTTGTTATATTCTCCTATCTTGTTCCTTTTCGGGGACGAAAAGTTTTGAGTGGGGGAGAGTGTAACGACCCGGAAATTTTAATGGTTTTTATAACATAATTAACTGAAATTTTGCTTGAAATTAAATAATTAAATTTAGCAATGAAAACTTGATATTTGGTATGCGTCTATTTAGACATAGAAAATGAAAAATTTTCATTGAAAAATATGAAAGTTAGTTCTGTTGTGTAATTTTCAATTTCAATTTAAAATCAGTTGATTTGATGAAAATAAAATGTTTTCGAAATATGAATATTTTTATACAATAAAAAATATAAATCATTTTCTGAGTGAGACGTCGTATTTCGTTTTGTCAAATTTGAATTTCTCTAGACCCGTTTATCTTATTTTCGAAAAATTTACTGAAGTTTAGCAGCGAAACATCGACTTTTGATAGGATGATCGCATCGCTGACATCTGTGTACCATTCTATTCGTCTTGTCGTGTTGATCTCTACAGTATATTCATTTCTGTAATTCGGCGTCCGGAACGCGGCGAAATCCGCAAAACGGGTAGTTGTATCGGTACCCATTTTGAGTTCTAGAATGTTCTGTGACCTTTCAATTGTTTGCCGTTTGAAAATCAACAGTCATTTGCTTTTATTATTTCATAAATTCTCGTGCCTGACTTTCACTCTTCCCTATATTCAATTCATATAGCTGGTTCCTCTCATTCTCTCTCCCATTTATTTCTTTTCGTTCTAAGAAAAATATATAAATTATATAAAGTCATTTCGTTTGCCTGCATCTTCTTCTTTTGCTCACCTCATTCCTATTTTTGCTTGTTTCCAGATCTGCTACCTCCTCCTTTATAAATTAAATATATGTTGTGTATTGAAGGAAACCTGCTTCTCTCTTTCCATCCACGTCCAGCCGCAACCTCCTTCATTTGTGCAACCGCATGTAGCCAAGCCTCTGATCGAACATCTCACACGCCTCACCACCATGCCATGTCCCCTCTCCATCGGCCTCCACATCCATATCCTTGTGCCAGACCTCGCCTCCGGCCCAAAGCCACTTCGTCAAAGCCCGCCTCGCCTATTGCCGACAGCCACCGTGAATAGGCCGTGCACACCAAGCTTCCATCACCCTAAAATGCCATACACCAGCAACTGAGCTCCGCTTCCAATCTCAACACCCTGCTCTAGAACACCACTAGCAGTCGAATGACCGAACACCCCTCCGCAACACCACCCAGACCACCTACCTCTCACCGATCCACCTCTAGCCGAACACCCTCTGGCCTGTCACCACATCCCGAGCTCACTGACCTATGGCCACCACTGGTTGACAAACTCCGACCACACGTGCCCACCCCTTCCCTCTCTCTAGGCGGTGACCACCTCCTCTTTGCAGCTATCTCCTCTTTGTTCTTATATATATATATACTTTTATATATAACCAATTTATATATATACACCTTTATATATGACCAGTTTTAGTAAGTTCATTTTTATATATAAGTTTATATCATATATTATATTATAGAAGAGGTATTATCTATGTTTTACAGTTTGTTTTACTGTAATAATATGTTAATTATATATAAGGTTTGCGTCAGTTGTATTTACATATATTATAGTCTGATATATATATATATATATATATTTGTTTATAAAGGTAATCTGAATATAACTATTTACAGTCTGATTTTATATTTTTTTTATAAATATCATCCGCATATAACTGTTTATAGTCTGATATATATATATTTGTTTATAAATAAAATATACATATTTTATATATTAAAGCTTGCATGAGTTATATAAATGACAATATATATAAGTAAGCTATATTCTGTTATCTTAGACATATTTGTTTCTTCCCTATCAAACCTTCAACATATATAAGCACACGTGTTGTGTGTGTGTATATATATATATATGATATTTTGAAAGATAATACATTTGTTTTATTAAATATTGATTTTAAATTGTTATATATATGTGCGTGAGTATATATATGTTGCGGCTGAAGTTACACCGTGTTTTTTTTATATATCACGTATATATATATATGTATATGTATGTATGTATTTACATATTGGGTTATATTTGAAAGGTATGCGTGTACAAGGTTGTATTAGTATACATATAATATATTAGTTTTAGGAAATGATTTTGTGTACTACAAATATAATATAATATATATATATTATAAATATATGTGTTAAATTCAATAATGATCTTGAAATATATATAGATTTTGATTTTGATCTACGTATATATGTTTAAATTTAATATTGATTTTCAAATATATATATTATAAAGGATTTTTTTATATACGTGTTTAAATTTTAGACTTTAAAATATATATCTATATATATTGGTTTCATCAATCTCTGGTCCATCTTAATTTACTTTCTCAATATCGAATTTGTCGGAGCAATTCCTAGCTTGTCGATATCCCACTAGTTCATGTTCGTATCCGTGTGCGTGTCCGTGTCATCTTCTTTGCCTTCGTCATTCGCTAGCCTCGAAAGGTGAGCAATCACTCACGATTAACATTCTTATATTTAGTAAAATTTAAACTCACATGAAATCACAATTGAAATACGTTGAAAATTTTGAATTGTTAAGTTATTTAATTGTTGAATATGATATGCCATTATCTGCCATTGTTTACCTTTGAAATATGACACCATAACATGTTGTATATATTATATTTAAATTTGTTACTGATGATATATGCCATTTTGTTGATATGTTATATTATTATTGTATTTGTTCACACTCTGCAAGTTCCTCGTTAGTTTAGAATTCCCTATGGGTTGAAATGATACATACCCGAACGATTTTATAGATTAGGGAAAAATCGTTATGGGTTGAAATGATAAACCCAAGCGATTTTCATTGACTTTGAATTTGGGATTGCGGGTTGAAATGATATATACCCGGAGATATTTAAATTGCGGATTGAAATGACAAATATCCGTATCACTTGACCATAGGATAGAAAATTATATACGGACACCGTTGGCCTATATTTTGAAAATGATTTCCAAAGTTTTGAAAGGAGATATATGGTTTTTAATAAATATTGGTTTTTAAAAATATAATATATAAATGTTATTTTTATATATGTCTGAATTTTAGATTTTTAAAATTATATGTTTTGAAAATTTTAAATTTATAAGTTAGTTTTGAAAATATAATTTTTAAGATTTTACTTATAATTTTACTATTTTAAAATATTTAAACATAGATTTAATATAAAATAAATTTAATAATAAAATTTAATTTAATAAAATTTAATTGAAGTAGTATATAGGTATTTATTTAAAATTATATTTTAAAGATAAATTTTGTAATAACTTTAAATAAATAGAGGCTGGAAAAATAAAGTAAAATTGACTTGAAATTTAATTGGGTAATAATTGAATTTAAATAAGAATTTATTTGAACTCATTGATTTTGAGATTTGAAAGGTATGATTTATAACTTTAAATAAAACCGGGACTGAATATTTAATATTGATTCAAATTTATAAATTGAGATTTTATTAAATTGTTACTAAAATTATTAAGTAAATATTTTCCAATTTGAATAAAATTAAAATTGAATGTTGAAATATAAATGAAACCTATATTGTAAATGTTTGAATATTTAAACTTTGATCATATTGGAATTGAAATGATAGTTCAAACCTGGATTTGAAATCGATAAAAATTGAAATGTCTTATTGAGAATTTGAATTGAATCTTAACCTTTTAAAATCGAAAGTTTTATGATTTCAAAAGTGTTATGACTTCAAAAGTGTTATGATTTCAAAAGTGTTATGATTTCAGAAGTGTTATAATTTTGAAAGTGTTACGATTCTGGAAAAGAATATTTTTTTTAAAGTGAATAATGATATCGAAATTTATATGGTTTTGAAAAGAATAAGATATTTTGAACTATTTGAAATGAAATGACCATGGTGTGAAATAAGCGTTTGGTTGTTAAAGAGACCGGGATCGGATATTGTCATACTCTCTGCCAATACCGAAAACCACTTTAACAACTGTGTACGTGGTAGAGAATCCAAAACGAAGTAGGATGGTTTGACGATGATTCTATATGAGGTTTTAGCATAGCCCCTGACTCCCGTGAGTCAACTTGATGTGGCTAAAACAGGAGCTATACCGGGCCAAGTGAGGTCGCACCTCCGATCGGGCACATTTCTTCGATACCATTCTATTGCTTTTATGATTTGATTGGGTGCACCTTTGATTTGGGAGTGTGTCTCGAGGTGGGCGGTAGTAGCTGCTATGCGTTACCACCAGTTCAAGAGTGCAATTGGTAATCTACCCTGGGATTGCCTCGCATGCCATGTCATATGCCTTATCGCGTCTTCTACGAGTTTGGTTTGTACCATACCTATGGATTGCCCTTTGATAGCCTCCAGTTTACGGAGGAGTTACGGTACTGTATATACTATAGGAATATATAAAAATGTGTTAAGGGGGATACGGGTAACGCCTTAACGCTATTTTAATACTTTTACTTTACTATAGACATATTATAATAGCGTATATTATTACATAGTAGATAGTTCCACGGATCCTTTGAGGATGGGTATCCCAAACATCCTTTAAGTTACTTGTATTTCAGTTGACATTCAGTTGAGTTAAATTTACTGATATAAGAATGTTAATCCTCACTCGAGTGTTTGTGTTTTGCTTTATGCTCATGTCAGACTGAGTGTCACAACATTTGAGACTCACCTTTGGAGATTGGATCTTTGTTTGAACATCTATCTATCCAGCTTTCAGTTATTTCAGTTTATTCCAGTCATTTATGTTCAGATTCGTCAGTTGCTTATGTATTAGAGATTCATTTGTATTTGAGATTCTGTTGTTTTTTGTTCAGGCTCTGATGTTTTATAGTAGCTTCACAAACTACTATTTATCTATTTTGCTGCTTATTGTTGAAATACTCTATGTCTGTGATTATGTGATTGATTTATTTACTGTATATGCCGAGTTTTGCCGAATATAAATTAACAATCTGTTGTTTTGAGCAATTCAAGTCTGACATGAGTGGATGATTGTCGATTTGAACTGTTTAAAATACCAGGTCGTTACAAGAATAGTTTGCGAGACCATATCGATTTGATTTCTGCTGTTGATTTTTTATTTGGTATTTGAGTTTTTGTAAAGAAAGAGGCGAACTTTGTTCACAGAGCAAGTTACATTTGCTTTTTTTACGGGCTGTGGGTTGTGGGCTTACTGTTTTAAAAAAAGAAAATAAAGGGAAAAAGGGTATTAAAAAAAGGAGTGTGTTTTATGTTGTTTGCTTTTCTCACTTAAAAAAATGTTTTCCTTTTTTCACTTAAAAAAAAGTTTTCTTTTATGTTGTTTTGCTTTTTTCACCTTTTAGAAAAAAAAACAAGTTTTATTTTTTGGTTTCATTTATTTTATTTTGTTTTCTCTGATTTTTCTTTCATTTTTTTTATTTGGTTTCATTTGATTTCATTTGTTTTGTATTTCCTTTGTTTAATTTCTTATTTTGGTATATAAAATGATACATATAAAAAAATTGAAAATATGTATATATAAACAATTGTATATATCTAGTTTTTTGTTTTAGGTTGCAGAAGCAGAAATTCAAAGGAGCCGCTTGCTAAAAATAACTATTTGCTTGCTTATAATTTTTTTTACTACTGTTAACCCTTATATGTTGTTCTTATTTGCTTTACATTGTTGTTTGCTTACATTTAAAAAAAAATTCAAAAAACCAAAAACAAAAACAAATTTCATTGTAGTTGCATTATTAATACACGTTTAATTTCTACTTTGCATTTCATCCTAGAATTTTGAATAATAATAACAGTTAGAAATCAATAACACTTAATTGTATATTGACAATTTGTCCTCTTTCGACAATTTAATTTCTTGGTGTCTAGGCTACGGTAGAGCAATAATCAGTTATAAATATTATGGTGATACGTAAATATTATACTGAATTGTTTCTCGGAAGGTACTTTAACCTTCGGCTGCATTGCTACGGTGATTCGTGCTGCACCGGTAACCCCTATCTGTTACCTGGATGAGAACTATCTTGTTGATTTAAGAAAAAGTGTGATTATACAATTTTGGGTTAGGAGCTACTTAGATTAGAAAATTTATAATTAAACCCTTGCATTCATTTAGTTGCATTAGTTCATGATATTTAAAAAAAATTTCAAAATTCAAAAGCTAAAATAAATTTTAAATATTCCTTTTCCTTTGAAATTTTTAAAACCATTTCCTTTGAAAATTTCAAAATCAAAAATCCAAAAAATATTTATTTAGATTTTTTTAGAAAATCAAAAAACAAAAAAAATCCAAAAAAGATATAAAATCCTTTCAAAAAAATTAAAAATCCAAAAGCAAAACAGAAATCAAATATATTTTTTTGAAAAAAAAATTCTCCTTTGTGAATATTTTTCCTTTATAAAAAAACATTCTTGAAAATGTCTGAATTTCCATATTCACATAAATTTTACGATAGTTGTGAAAATCAATATAATCCATATAATTTCACACCAAATCCTTATGGATATTTTAACAACAAATGCTGTTTAAACAATTTGAATTTTGAACCAAATTTTCAAAATGAAGACCAACCCTCAACTCTTGAAAAATGCATCGAATCGATTTCATCGTTACTTGAACTCACTACACAAAATAATCAAAGGATGAGTGAATTGTGTAGTTCATATTTGTGCGATAACTCAAATCCAAATTTTCAAAATAATCAAGATTGGAATTCACTTCAAAATTCAAACGATTTCGAGTATAACTCGTGCCCATTCAATTTCGAACTTCAAAATGAATTTCAAAATCAGAACGAAAATGTGATCCACTTTTCAAATAAATTTGGCAATGGGAATAATCTCGACTACGATGCATGTGAAAATTTTTGCACTCAATATGTCCAAATCAAAAATTCTCAAGTTAATAATTATAAATTGGATTTTGTTGAGAAAATGGACGAAATTTACGATGAATACACGGATTTGTTGTTCGAAACATGTATGAAACAACATGATAAACAAAATCAAAGCCCAACCTATGACGAGTCAAGTGATAATCCACCTTTTACCCAAATCGACGATTTTCAAATAACAACTTCTAAAATTAAAAATGACCATCTTAATGAAGTTGTTGGAAATTCGGTAATTGAGTTGGATTTCAATTCTTTTGAGGGTGAGAAACTCGATGTAAAATTCAATCTCCCTTTTTTCGATTTTGAAAATTTGATTACAACAACTTTGGATTTTGAACTTGATATATGTAATGAAGTTGTTAATAATCCAACAAAGGAAGACAAATTTGATGAGCATGAATTTTTTGGACTTTTCGAAGATGAGTTGTCAAATTCTGAGGGGGTAGATTTAAATCTTCATTTTGATTCTAAAATCAATAATTCTGAAGAATATTTCAATGACGAGCTTGAATTTGAAATTGGTGAAAATAAACCAGAACTTCAGCCATTTATTCTATCTACCTCTAACATCATCAAAAATAAAACAACTCATTAGATTTTTAATAAAACGACACTCGTTTTTCCAAATCAACATTCAACTTTGAAATCTTTTATGGTTTGGTTTTCCGAGCTTAAGTAGTGTCTCGCATACTTGACAAGACAAATGAATTGGTCTTTAGAAGACCATTTCATTTACTCTTTGATGATATATTTTCTGATGTCTTGTAAATAATCATCTTTTCATTTTCTTGTAAATATAGGTCATGTTTTTATTTTTATTTTTTTCCTTCCACTTGGGTTGACTGTGGGGACACAGTCAAAATCATTTGTGCGGGGAGTCTCATCTTCATTTTCGATTTTTCGTAGTTTATATTTTGCATTTTCTTTCAAAAACTCAAAAAAAAATTAAAAAAAATTAAACATTTTGATTTACTTTTAAACAAACACTATAAGATAAATATAAAATTTTGGTTATTAAATTGAAATTTTTGAAAATTAATTTGTCTCAATAAAAATAAAAATTAGGTTTGATTATAAGTAAATATGGTTTAACTAGTATATAGGAAGATTCATATGTGTTAATTATGAAATATATTCGAATTGAAAATCTTTGTTTTAAAAAGTGCTGGATTAAAAGAAAATGATATAACATTTTTTATCTTCTAAGTTAAGTGGTACTAAGGTGATATTGTAAAACTCTCTCTTTCCAAAAAAAATTTGGAAAAAAATGAAAAGAAAAATCTCTTTTATATGTGTATATTTTATTAACACCTACAGTCGATAGGTGTACACACTTGTGTGTACACTCGCCATGCTCTGTACCCTTCTCACGTAAGCTCGAAAGGCAGTGCATGGGTGGTATATCTGGCCTCGGTTTACTTGAGTTAGGCATATGTAAATATTGTTAATATCAGTAAAATTTTCAAAAATAAGAGAGAGTAAGCAATTGAAATCCAAGCACTATTTTTAGTTATTTGATTTAACTAGTTATTGAAAAACTTTGATGATTAACCAAGGATCCATTTTATAGTTACATTGTGTTATCGATCGAAACAACGAGTTAAACTATTGTTTATTTGCTATGATGACGTGATTTTTGTTAGAAATTTTGACGAGTAAATGACTTAAATTTTCAAGATAATGACCAAAACTTATATTTAACTTGTTTCTGTCGATTTAAAAGTAAATCCTTCATTTGCATATATTTTCAAAAATTTGCATTCATCACTTTGTAATAAATCTTGCATTTTGTAAATATTTTCATCTTACATTTGGATTTTGTGGGTACTATCCGCTGAAAACCCTCACGAGACAACACTCGTCCTATTAGAGACACCTAGAGGTTTAACGGCTTATTGCATACACTCAATGCAATCGTGCTCCCTACGAAAATGGATTTATCTTAGTTTTTCTTTATTAGAAGACGAATAAAAAGATAAATGTAGGGTATCTAATGTGCACGTAAATGTGCATAATTTTACTACCATGTTTTATTGAATTAAATTAAATAAATGATCATATTGGGTGTTTTAACATGTTTAGACCAAAATTCAAATTATTTTCAAATCATCACATATTCATCTTCATATAGGGCCAAAATGTACATTTTTGTGCATATATTAATTTTATAAAATTTAATTGAAAATTTCTATGTTATTTTGTAGGAATTTGAATTCAAATACAAGAGGCTTCATGAAGAAATATGCATGCACAAGATGATACAAAGGAATGAAGACAGAAATAATTCAAACTCATGATCATTGAGGACCCAACCTACCCACCTACCTTAATGTACAAATTAGAAGTTAATGCACATTCTAATGGCCATTAAAATTTCATGTACACATAATGGAGGATTATCTCATGCTAATGATAACTTGGTGGCTACACTTTCTCAAGGGTAGTTTGGGTAGTTCCCAAATAATGGATTAGGGTTTTAAAACATGTATAAATACCCCATATGTTCATGTAACCCTCCTCTCCCTTCCTCTTATCCTCTTTAGTTGAGTTTAGGCTCAAATAAATCAAATCTCTCTTTCTTTTTCCATGGCTACTTAGCCATTTTCTTTTCATGTAACTTTCCTTTTTTTATGCAATGTTAATTAATGTTCTCTTTTATTTACATGCTCTTTTCCTTTCGTTTTAGTAGTTAGTTTATTTTTCGTGCAAGTAGATTAGTGTTTATTGCTTTTTGATTAGCTCTCTTTTCATTTAGCTCTTTTTTCCTCTTCTTTTTACATGTTGCAAGCTACATTTGTTGATTTGATAACAAATATGAGATGCTAAACCCCTTCAATATAGGGGTAATGAAGCTCTCTAATCATGTAGCTTCAACATAATTTAATAATTATTGATCTCTTTTTGTGCTTAATGAAAAAATGAATGTTGATGTGGTTTATTGTTTCATGTTGAATTTGATAGTCTACGTTGTTCATAAAAAATAGGCTATGCTTAATCACATTATTCATAAATTGCCTCTTCATCTAAATATGATTATGGCAATGAAGTGAAATTAAATCAAAATTTTGTGGTCTATATTTCTAATCAATAGTTAATAAGCCATTCTTAAAATAGATTTTATTTCAACTTATTGTCGTTTTTCATGAGAATTGGTAAGTGGTTTAAGGGGTGTGTTATAGTTTGATAGCTTATGTTGAGTTAAATAATAGCACAAATAGGCCATACTTATGATAAACACATCAATTAAACCAAACAATGACCAAAAAAGAGAGATCATAATTTCATATTTTGTTGACCTATGTGATATAGAGTGGATTTATCTCTAAATTGACATTTTATTCTCATTCTTTTCATTCACTTTTGTATTCCAAAGTGTTAAAAATACGAGAAATTTGTAAAATGAATTAGAATTCATAAAAGAGGTTAGAAATAGGTATTTGAAGGTATAGACAAGTGCATTCGACCTTGGGAACATTAAAGGGTTTACAAATAAAATTTGTAAAGAATTTTGAGAAATAGGAAATAAATGGACTACCTCCTGAATATTGGAAATTAAAGATCTTAGAGAGTATGATTATAAATATTCCTAAGTATTGGACGGGAAGAATTTGAAAATATTTAACTTCGAGATTTTAATTATAGAAATATTTTCATAGGGATGGATTATAATTGGAAGCGAGAAAATATTCTATGTATTGAAATGACTTGAAAATATCCTGTTAAGGACATAAGAACTTGAGTTTGATTTCCACTATTAAAATATTGGAGGGGTTTGAATATATATCTTACAAAAATATTTTGGAAATATTTTTGGAAAATGATAATAATGGCCAGATAATTGCTTATGGATGTTTTATTGATAGTAAATAACTGACTATCAATATTGGCTAATTTCGTTAATCGTTTCGAAGAGACCGGGGTCGGATTTAATTATCCGAAAACCACTTCGATCCGGTTTGAATGTAACGAATGAATACCGTGAAGATGATTGTAACGACCCGTATTTCTACGGATCGAAAAGTTTGTCAAAATCTGGAATTTTCAGCATTTTTAAGCTGTTTCAGATTTTGGATGGAATTTGCCTAAGTTCTAGGTCGTACGCGACCTAAGAGTTGAGTCATGGGTTGTTGGCGACTTAGGTGATAAGTCGTGAGCGACTTAAAGAAAGTCTGCGACCTAAGTGGATAGGCGAGTTAAGAGTTAGGTCGTGGCCTAGGTCGCACTGTCTTGAGTCGTACCTAAGTATTAGGTCGTTCGGATAATAAGTCGCATGGTGGTTTAGGTCGTGGACAGTTTGGAGCGACCTATAGGGGTAGCGAGTTAAACCCAGCAGTTAACGACCTAGTGTGTGAGCGACCTAAGTTTGGGAGTTGTGTTGTTAGATCGTCTAGATGACCTAAGGCAGTGGATTGGTTAAGTACTAGGTCGGTTGGAACGACCTATAGAATGTTAGCGACCTAAGAATTTTAGATAGTAAGTGGTTAGGTCGTATGGTAGGTCGAGCGACCTAAGCGTTGACGACTTATGGGATGTTAGCGAGTTAAGAGGGCTTACGACCTAGTGGTTATCTAGTTAGTATAGTTAGGTCGGCAACGACCTAGAGAAGCTGGGTAACAGTGAGCGACCTAGTAGTTTAGTGTTAAGTCACGTGGGTCTAAGTGTTAGGTCGTAACATTTTTAGGTCGCTAGGCTATTACACTGTTAGGTCGCTGGGTTGTTGAGGCGCGTGAGTGTTAGGTCGCATGAGGACTTAGTAGTTAGGTCGTTGAGGCGTTATGTCGTGAGGTCGCGGATGCGCATTTGGTTAGGTCGTAGTCTGGGGTTTGTTAAGTCGGAGGTTGATAAGTCGGAAGAGGCTAGGTCGGAAGGGTCTTAGGTCGTAGGTCGGAGACGACCTAACTCCGAGTTACGACTTAGTGAATTTTCAGCTATAAATAGGAAGGGTTTTTCTCACTTTTTGGGATCCGGATTTCGAAGCGATGAAGTGCTGCCATTTTGAGAGCTCGACTTCTACACTTTTTCACTTCTTCTCTCCACTCTAATCTAGTGCTTCCATCCATCCAAGTTGATGATCAAATTGAAGATTCAAGAGCTTAGATTGAAGATCTTCATCCTTTGAAGTGAGATTTCTTCGTTTGAAACGGATTCGTGATAGATCAAGCTTGATCCTTCGCTGTCCAGATCTGAAGCGTGTTGATTTGAGGTTGTTTAGGTGATTTGGTGAGTGGTGATTATCTCTCACACGGATCCAAAGGAGTATATCGGATTGTTGGCTCGATTTGGTGTTAAAATAGTGATTTCCATGCATTTTCTTCATCCTAAGTGTAGATCCATATAGATCCATTGTTCATGATGATTTGACAACAATTTTACTACATGTTAACCTATGCAAGTTCATTCATCAAGATTATAGAGACATTGCTCATGTTTTCATGCTTATTTGACTTTCGACTCTTTAATTACGAAATTGCCATTATAGTGATAATTGTCTACATAGATCATATTTGAATGCTTGATTGCTTGGATTAATGTTTGACTTGATTGATTGCTATAAATTAGATGATTGATGATTTGATTTAGACCGAAGATGATTCAAAAGCTAAGAGAAAGGCTCTTGAATTGGGAAAGCTGCTTGTGGCATATGTAGCGGGTGATGAAGCTCTTATGCATAGATTCGATGATGATGATGTTGAGAGGAGACTTTGCGAGGATGTGATGAAGCAAAGTATGATATGAGATAGTCTTGGTCTAATCCAGACGGGATCATTCCAAGCACGTTGGTAACTCGGTGATATGATTCGAGTTAAGGGTAATGGATGCTTGAGAGGCGCTTGAGCTAGTATGGAAATAGTCGTCAAGGAGGATGACTAGGAGGCTTGGATAGCATCGTTGTTGAAGGTTCTAGCATGCTCTAAGCAAGAGTACGTTTGGGCAGATTCGATAGTCCCAACGGCCAACTGTTGATGGTCGAGTACTCTGGGCAGATTCGATAGTCCTAGGCACGGGCTACGACGACGTGCGGGAGTTATGTCTAGAACCGGGGTTTCCATTAGTCCTTGACGGACGGCTGAAAGAATGTGCCGGTCATTCAATTAACGGTGATATCGAAGCAATGATAACAGTGATAGCCAGAGTCATGGATGTTTGGTTGTATCGTCATTCGGTCTCAAGAGTAGTGTTTTCTAGGTGCTTATCTGATCTTGGTTTAGGCCTTGGGGGTTTGTGCTTGGAAAACATCGCCCTTGACTCGAGTGATAATTTCTTTACTTTACATTGTATGATCTGTTATGTTTGCTTCTGCTTAGTGTGTGTCTGGGGGTTATCACTGTAGAAAGAGGTTTGAGTGGGAGGGTTGTATTCCTATTCCTTTTCCTTTATGCTCTTTTGGTATGTTGTTAGTTAATTTACTGCTCACTAAGACTGTTGTCTGACTCAAGGCTTTATGTTTTAATTCTTATTGCCTTGGGCTGTTCGTCCATTTTGGGACGGGCAGACTAGGTAGCAGGTGACAGGTGCTGTTCTAGCTTTTCACGGTGCTGATATCGAAGACGAGTTGGAGTATTGCATATTGTTTCTTTCTTACTATATGTACTGGATGTTCCGCTGCTTTGTATTCCCTGAGTGATATGTAGTGAGGCTTGATGTATTGACTATTTGGATGCTTGTATTCAACTATTATGGAGTTTTATATGATGGCATTTTATTCTGTAAAGCTTCACTATACACATGTTCTATTGTATTTTGTCCATGCGCTGTGAGTAATATGATAGATTTTGTTGTTTTAATTTACCCTGACAATCGTCCATGGTCGCCTGGCACACTTTACAGCGCATTTTCTCTTGATTCAGTGCAGGGGTCATGGGCGGTCGTCACATTTGGTATCAGAGCATTGGTTAATCGATCTTACGCAACGCTCGCTGACGTAACTACGTATGAGAGACGTAATTGTAATTTGATGGATGATTACTATATATAATATCGTAGCTTAGAAGTAAGTTAGTCCTTTATGCAGTTGTTTCTCTAGATGTTCTGATCATTCCTTTTTATAGATATTGAGAATGAGTCGAAGAGGGAGACCAGCTGCTAGGGAAGGCCGAGCTGCTGAAGGGACTGCTGATTATGCAGCTATGTTCGAAGCTATGATGACTTCGATCATGAGAAGGATGCCAGCTCCAGGGCCGTCAGTTGATGTTGGGGTTCAAGTTCAAACTCCAAAACCGGTGGATTTTGCTAAGTTGTGTAAGGACTATACTGCTCTTGGAGGAAAGGTTTTCTTGGGAACGGAATCAACTATTGAAGTCCAGAGATGGATAGATGCTTGTAGAAGGATCTTTGGTGATTTAGGAATTGATGATGCAACTAAGAGGAAGTTGGCATCAAGGCAGCTTCAAGGGAGAGCCTCTGATTGGTGGAACTCTATTACCATCAATACTGCGGAGGAAGAGATTACTTAGGAGCAATTCCAAGCTAGATTTGAAGCTAAGTTCATTTCTACAGCTCAGAAGTCTGTTCTGTTCAAGAAGTTTGTGGAGCTCAAGCAAGGTGGAAGATCGGTCCTTGAGTATGTTTCTGAGTTTGAAGCTTTGTCCAAGTATGCCCGGTCATATATTGAGTCTGCATATCAGAAGAATGAGAAGTTCATGATAGGCTTGGACAGTTATCTTGGGAGACAATTGGTGGATCATTTGGACGATTCATTTGAGAAGCTTGTGGAGAAAGCTCTCAGGCATGAGAGTTTGTTTCCTAAGGAAGGATCTGTTGTTGCTGTGACCAAGGGAGAGTCTAAACCACAGCAGGGTGGAAGCCAGAAGAGGAAGCAGCAGCAGCAGAAGGGTAAGGATGGCCAGAAGAAGCCGAAAGGCGAAGTGACCTACTACAACTGTCAGCAGAAAGGCCATCTCTCCAGGGATTGCAAGAATCCGAAAGCGCCGGCGAAGTGCCACAACTGTGACAAGCCGGGGCATTTCAGGAAGAATTGTCCAGAACCGAGAAGGGACAAGCAGATTGTGCCAGCTTATGCTTTGGGAGCTGTTCAGTCGTCTTCAAAAGCTCCTACCGCTGAAGAGAAGGGAAAGAGTGTGGTGGTTCAAGGTACTCTTTTCCTATGTGGTGTTCCAGTTAGAGTTCTATTTGATACTGGAGCGTCGCATTCGTTTGTTTGTAGTGAACTCGTAGGCCGGTTTGGTTTGGAACCGGATATTGTTGATAGGCCATTGGTTGTGACTAATCCAGTTGGGGGTTTGTCTTGTTTGAGTATGTTATGCCGTGGTCTGATTGTGTCGAGTCATGGTTGCTCTTTTGTTTGTGATTGCTTTGTTCTGAACTTTGCGGGGTTCGGAATTATTTTGGGTATGGACTGGCTTAGGAAGTATGCGGCAAAAGTTGATTGTGAGAGGTTGGAAGTGACAGTCGAGAATGTGGAGGGGCGAAAGATTGTGATACGATGTAAGCATGAAGAAGGCGTCTTCATGAGCTTTACGTATTCGCTTGTTGTTCCACGGGATGGACTGTCATCTGTGCCAATCGCGAATGGATTCGAGGATGTCTTTGACGAAGTCAAAGGGTTACCGCCGCATAGAGAGATCGAGTTTCGTATAGATCTTGTTGAAGGAGCCAGACCCGTTGTGATGCCTCTTAGGCAGATGGCGCCTAAGGAACAAAATGAGTTGAAGGTGCAAGTTGATGACCTTTTACAGAAAGGATTCATTCGGCGTAGTGTGTCCGAGTGGGGTGCACCAGTTGTGTTCGAAACCAAGGCAGATGGGTCGTTGAGATTGTGCGTCGATTATCGTGAGCTGAATAAGGTGACTAAGAAGAACAAGTATCCATTGCCGAGAATAGATGACTTGTTTGATCAGCTTCACGAAGCTAAGGTGTTTTCTCAGATGGATTTGGCAACGGGATTTCACCAGTTGAGAGTGGCTAAGGATAGTGTGCCGAAGACTGCTTTTCGGACACCATCGGGTTTCTTTGAGTGGTTGGTAATGCCGTTTGGGTTGACTAACGCGCCAGCATATTTTGTGGATCTTATGAATAGAGTGTTCAGAGATCAGTTGAACAAGTTCGTACTTGTGTTCGTGGATGATATTCTGATTTATTCCAGAACTGAAGAAGAGCACAAGACGCACTTGCGTATTGTTTTGGAAATCTTGCGGAAACATCAGCTGAAGGCTAAGTTTTCGAAGTGTCACTTCTGGAAGAGTGAAGTGAGGTTCTTAGGCCATGTGATTTCTGAAAGTGGAATAGCGGTTGATCCCGCTAAGGTGGCAGCAATCCAGGATTGGGTTAGACCTAAGAATGCATCTGATGTGAGAAGTTTTCTTGGATTAGCAGGATATTATCGACGGTTTATCAAAGACTTCTCCAAGATAGCTGCACCGTTAACAGGATTGACGAAGAAGAACCAAGTGTTCAGTTGGGATGCTAAGTGTGAGCAAGCTTTCGGAATCCTGAAAGAGAGATTGACGAGTGCTCCTGTTCTGACTATTCCTAGTGGGAATGATGAGATGGTGGTTTACACCGACGCATGTGGTACTGGACTTGGAGCAGTGCTGATGCAGAGAGATAAAGTTGTTGCGTATGCCAGTCGACAACTGAAGCCGCATGAAAGGAATTACCCGACTCATGATTTGGAGTTAGCGGCAATTGTTTTTGCTCTGAAGATGTGGAGACATTATCTATTGGGAGTTCGATTTGAGTTGTTTACGGATCATAAGTCGTTGAAGTATCTTTTCTCCCAAAAGGATTTGAATCTTCGGCAGCAACGTTGGCTAGAGTTTTTGGCATCAAATGATTTTGGTATAGCTTATACTCCGGGAAAAGGTAACGCAGTGGCAGATGCGTTAAGTCGAAGACATGCAGGATTGGGAGCCATGTTTTCAGAATGGAAGAATCTCGAGTATTTAGCTGGATTTGACTTTAGGCCTAGATGCGAATTGGAACATGAGATGTTGGCAAACTTATCGATAAGACCTTCTCTTGTGGAAAGGATTGGCGAGAGCCAAAAGCGAGACGATAAGCTTGTCAAGATTATCCGTGATTTGGAATCTGGATTAGAACCAGAAAAGGATAAAGGATTCGAGGTCGATCGAGAGGGTTGGCTTCGGAAGCAAGGACGACTAGTTGTTCCCGATATAGATGAATTGAGGAGTGAAGTTCTGAAAGAAAGTCATCACTCGAAGTTGACAATTCATCTAGGTGGAAATAAGATGTATCGGGATATGAAGAGAACCTACTACTGGGAAGGCATGAAGAAGGATGTTGGAAACTTTATTTCCAAGTGTATGAACTGCCAGTTGGTAAAAGCCGAACAGAAGAAGCCTAGTGGATTGCTTCAGCCATTAGAAGTTCCTGCATGGAAGTGGGAGCAAGTATCGATGGATTTTATTGATGGGCTACCTAGAACCAGAACGGGAAATGAAGGGATTTGGGTCATTGTGGATCGTCTGACCAAGAGTGCGAGATTCATTCCTGTTCGATCGACTAGGACTGCATCAAAGTTGGCTGAGTTGTATGTTAAGTGGATAGTTCGATTCCATGGTATTCCGAAGAGTATAGTGAGCGATCGAGACCCATTGTTCACTAGTGGATTTTGGAAGAGCTTCCTGGAAGTTTTGGGAACCGAGTTGTGTTTGAGTACAGCTTATCACCCTCAAACAGATGGTCAGACCGAGAGAGTCAACCGAGTTTTGGAAGATCTCCTCAGAGCTTATGTTTTGGATTTCGGAGGATCATGGGAAGATCACCTTCATTTGGTGGAGTTTGCGTACAACAACAGTTACCAGTCAAGCATTGGTATGGCACCGTATGAGGCATTGTATGGAAGACCGTGTAACTCTCCGACGTGTTGGATAGAAACTGGAGAAAAGCTGATGCTTGGGCCAGAGATGATTCGACAGACTACGGAGTGCATAGAGATCATTCGGCAACGAATGAAGGCAGCCCAAGACCGTCAGAAGAGTTATGCCGATAAGCGTCGAAAGGATTTGGAATTCGATGTAGGAGATATGGTTTTTGTGAAGATTTCTCCACTGAAGAATGTTATCCGATTCGGGAAGAAAGGAAAATTGATTCCGAGATTTGTTGGACCATTCCCGATCATCGAGCGAATTGGAAAGCTCGCCTATAGACTGGAGTTACCGGAGAAGATGTCGGGTGTGCACAATGTTTTTCATGTATCGTATCTACGGAAGTATGTGCACGACTCGAGTACGGTGGTTTCTGCTGATAGCTGTGAAGACTTTGAAGTTGATCCAGTCGATAGAAGACCTCGTAAGCCGCTTCGTGTTGTGGAAACCGACACGAAACAGCTTAGGAGGAAGGTAGTTAAGTTGCTCAAGATACAATGGAGTGACGATGATAACGACTGTACGTGGGAGGTGGAAGAGAGGATGAAAGCATCTCATCCTGAACTCTTCAAGGTATGGCCCTAAGGTGTCGTGTCATCTCACGATATTGTAACTTGTTCTAGTTTTAGAATTCTGCGCGCTAAGCTAGAATTGGATGCATGGTTTGCTGTTTGCTATGGATGGTAGGCGTGCAGAATAGTCTTTGATTGCTTTGGTTGTGTGGAATTTCGGGGGCGAAAGTCCTAAGGGGGAGAGAATGTAACGACCCGTATTTCTACGGATCGAAAAGTTTGTCAAAATCTGGAATTTTCAGCATTTTTAAGTTGTTTCAGATTTTGGATGGAATTTGCCTAAGTTCTAGGTCGTACGCGACCTAAGAGTTGAGTCATGGGTTGTTGGCGACTTAAAGAAAGTCTGCGACCTAAGGGGATAGGCGAGTTAAGAGTTAGGTCGTGGCCTAGGTCGCACTGTCTTGAGTCGTACCTAAGTATTAGGTCGTTCAGATAATAAGTCGCATGGTGGTTTAGGTCGTGGACAGTTTGGAGCGACCTATAGGGGTAGCGAGTTAAACCCAGCAGTTAACGACCTAGTGTGTGAGCGACCTAATTTTGGGAGTTGTGTTGTTAGATCGTCTAGATGACCTAAGGCAGTGGATTGGTTAAGTACTAGGTCGGTTGGAATGACCTATAGAATGTTAGCGACCTAAGAATTTTAGATAGTAAGTGGTTAGGTCGTATGGTAGGTCGAGCGACCTAAGCGTTGACGACTTATGGGATGTTAGTGAGTTAAGAGGGCTTACGACCTAGTGGTTATCTAGTTAGTATAGTTAGGTCGGCAACGACCTAGAGAAGCTGGGTAACAGTGAGCGACCTAGTAGTTTAGTGTTAAGTCGCGTGGGTCTAAGTGTTAGGTCGTAACATTTTTAGGTTGCTAGGCTATTACACTGTTAGGTCGCTGGGTTGTTGAGGCGCGTGAGTGTTAGGTCACGTGAGGACTTAGTAGTTAGGTCGTTGAGGCGTTATGTCGTGAGGTCGCGGATGCGCATTTGGTTAGGTCGTAGTCTAGGGTTTGTTAAGTCGGAGGTTGATAAGTCGGAAGAGGCTAGGTCGGAAGGGTCTTAGGTCGTAGGTCGGAGATGACCTAACTCCGAGTTACGACTTAGTGAATTTTCAGCTATAAATAGGAAGGGTTTTTCTCACTTTTTGGGATCCGGATTTCGAAGCGATGAAGTGCTGCCATTTTGAGAGCTCGACTTCTACACTTTTTCACTTCTTCTCTCCACTCTAATCTGATGCTTCCATCCATCCAAGTTGAAGATCAAATTGAAGATTCAAGAGCTTAGATTGAAGATCTTCATCCTTTGAAGTGAGATTTCTTCGTTTGAAACGGATTCGTGATAGATCAAGCTTGATCCTTCGCTGTCCAGATCTGAAGCGTGTTGATTTGAGGTTGTTTAGGTGATTTGGTGAGTGGTGATTATCTCTCACACGGATCCAAAGGAGTATATCAGATTGTTGGCTCGATTTGGTGTTAAAATAGTGATTTCCATGCATTTTCTTCATCCTAAGTGTAGATCCATATAGATCCATTGTTCATGATGATTTGACAACAATTTTACTACATGTTAACCTATGCAAGTTCATTCATCAAGATTATAGAGACATTGCTCATGTTTTCATGCTTATTTGACTTTCGACTCTTTAATTACGAAATTGCCATTATAGTGATAATTGTCTACATAAATCATATTTGAATGCTTGATTGCTTGGATTAATGTTTGACTTGATTGATTGCTATAAATTAGATGATTGATGATTTGATTTAGACCGAAGATGATTCAAAAGCTAAGAGAAAGGCTCTTGAATTGGGAAAGCTGCTTGTGGCATATGTAGCGGGTGATGAAGCTCTTATGCATAGATTCGATGATGATGATGTTGAGAGGAGACTTTGCGAGGATGTGATGAAGCGAAGTATGATATGAGATAGTCTTGGTCTAATCCAGACGGGATCATTCCAAGCACGTTGGTAACTCGGTGATATGATTCGAGTTAAGGGTAATGGATGCTTGAGAGGCGCTTGAGCTAGTATGGAAATAGTCGTCAAGGAGGATGACTAGGAGGCTTGTATAGCATCGTTGTTGAAGGTTCTAGCATGCTCTAAGCAAGAGTACGTTTGGGCAGATTCGATAGTCCCAACGGCCAACTGTTGATGGTCGAGTACTCTGGGTAGATTCGATAGTCCTAGGCACGGGCTGCGACGACGTGCGGGAGTTATGTCTAGAACCGGGGTTTCCATTAGCCCTTGACGGACGGCTGAAAGAATGTGCCGGTCATTCAATTAATGGTGATATCGAAGCAATGATAACAGTGATAGCCAGAGTCATGGATGTTTGGTTGTATCGTCATTCGGTCTCAAGAGCAGTGTTTTCTGGGTGTTGATCTTGGTTTAGGCCTTGGGGGTTTGTGCTTGGAAAACATCGCCCTTGACTCGAGTGATAATTTCTTTACTTTACATTGTATGCTCTGTTATGTTTGCTTCTGCTTAGTGTGTGTCTGGGGGCTATCACTGTAGAAATAGGTTGGAGTGGGAGGGTTGTATTCCTATTCCTTTTCCTTTATGCTCTTTTGGTATGTTGTTAGTTAATTTACTGCTCACTAAGACTGTTGTCTGACTCAAGGCTTTATGTTTTAATTCTTATTGCCTTGGGCTGTTCGTCCATTTTGGGACGGGCAGACTAGGTAGCAGGTGACAGGTGTTGTTCTAGCTTTTCACGGTGCTGATATCGAAGACGAGTTGGAGTATTGCATATTGTTTCTTTCTTACTATATGTACTGGATGTTCCGCTGCTTTGTATTCCCTGAGTGATATGTAGTGAGGCTTGATGTATTGACTATTTGGATGCTTGTATTCAACTATTATAGAGTTTTATATGATGGCATTTTATTCTGTAAAGCTTCACTATACACATGTTCTATTGTATTTTGTCCATGCGCTGTGAGTAATACGATAGATTTTGTTGTTTTAATTTACCCTGACAATCGTCCATGGTCGCCTGGCACACTTTACAGCGCATTTTCTCTTGATTCAGTGCAGGGGTCATGGGCGGTCGTCACAATGATGAAGATGGTGATTCAGTTTGTCCAGACCCAGGACAACTTGTATGGACGAATGCTATCAGAACATCGTCATTGGAGGACGATGAGCATTCTAAAAAGAATTGTTTTTCTAGAAAGGTAACTCTTAGCCTCGAACCTCATCAACCTAGAATGATTAAAACGAGGGAGATGCAGCAAGGCTAAGTGGGTCGCACCCAAGTAGGGTTTGTTATCAATTTTCTAGATGTCCTCGGAAACTTATTTATTTTGAATATGGGTATACATGAAAGAAGGATCGATCGATAGTAATGGTGGGAATAGCCGGGGTGATAACATATTCAGTCTATCTTGGTTAGGGGTAGGCTGGTCTTGTGGGTAGAGGGTCCCGACGTGGTCATCGGTAAATTGTTCTAGAGGTGTACTGTGACGGGCGGTACCCCAGTGGCCCAATCATTCTTTGGAATCCATTCTCCAATAAGAGCTTATGGTTTTGTTTGTAGAACCTAGTATGCTGGAATTTAATTAATGTAACAATTTCAGCTATTTGAATAAGTATTTGTGCTTAGACGCTATTATAATATCACTGGATTTTCTATAAAAGATTTTGGTTATCGTTAGGTAAAAACCCATCGTGTTTATACGTGACGCGGTCTTACGATATACCTTTGTTTTTCAAAGAATTTGATAACTCTAATAATTCAAATTGAGTGTGTTTTCTCACACTGTTTTTCAAAGGAATTTGGACTCAAGAAAATTAAAAGAAGTGATTTTTGAGATAAAAATCAGATATTGAGTTATAAATTAAAGTGAACTAATTAGATAATTAATTAGTTGAATGAATGTGAGATGGAATTTAACTTGGCTAAGTTAAAACTGGATTGTGGATTAAATATGGATATTGGAAATAGAACTTGGGTTGTAAATAAAAATTCGTCTTAGATGGTAAGCGAATTAATTATAATTGGAAATATTGTCGAATAAAATATAAATGGGTTGGGATAGTAATGACTCGAGTTACAAATAAATTCAATTCGAGTATAAATAAATTGAATATGGCCTTGATATCATTGAAATGAGTTCAAAAATGAATTTGAATATGGAATTGAATCTGAAGTGGATTAAGTGAATGAACTAATTAACTAATTAGTGAATGAAATGGAAGTTGGTTGAAATGAAATAAACTTAAGTTATAAGGTTGAAATAATCGAAATTAAACGGATTAACTTAAGTTAATATTTGAATGGAAGCTTGGCTTAGATAAATTGGTAAAGGGTTAATTAATAAAATAGCATGGAATGGATTTGAGTTTAATAGAATAGATTTGAGTGTAATGAATGTTAATATGAATGGAATAAAATTGAATTGATTGAGAATAAATTTGAAGTGTAATGAAATTTAATATAAATTGATTAGGGATCAATTTAAAATAGTTATAAATTGAAATGATTATTTTATTAAATGGAATCGCCGAATTTGCATGGAAATAATTATCGTCGATGTAAACAGAAGTAAATAAAATTCTATGAATTAATAGAAGTGAATAAAATTGATTTTTAAATCAATGGGGAATGGATATGAGTTTGTTTGAAATAAAAATGAATTGAATGCAAATAAATTTGGTTGTAAATCATTCGAATTTAATATGGATTGATTGAATGTAATCAAATCAAGGTCAAAACCTTATAATTGCTTATAATACATGTTTAGCGTGATTGGTTATTAAAGTTCATGTCTTGTAATTGTTTAAATAAGTGAAATGTTATTTAAATTCATATTTTGGTATTTATGTGTTTAAATTGAGTAAGTACACGTACCCGGAGGCTAGCCCGCTAAAAATTTTGGGTTGCGTAATTGCTTTCGAAGTAAATTGTGATGACCTGTATTTTTTGACATTTGTTAATTGGGTGATTAACTAATTTAAATTATTGGGATATTAATTTTGATTGGTCGAATAAACAAATTTTATGATGTTAAAAAAACCTGAATCTATATATTGATTAAAAACTATATTAAATATTGAATTTTTAAATTCCTGAATACGATAAATATTTTAAGAATGTGTATATAAAAATCCACCATTTAAATTAAGATAAAACATCCATAAATATATATAGATAAAAATATATAAGTATTTATGTGGGTATGTTGTGAAAATATTGTAAAAGTGTATATTTGGTCACGATACCAAATGTGACGACTCGGGGTTTTGACACTATTATTTGGATAATTTACTGATTCAATTATTTATGATATAAATTTTCATCAGTCAAACAATAACAAATCCTAATTTTTATAGATACATACATATATATATATATATATGTATGTATGTAGTTGGGAAGCTATGATTTAAAATTTAAAAATAAATCTCTCAAAAATATTTAAAAAAATACTCCATCTTTCTATTACAAGATACAATTATATATATATATATATGTATGTATGTATGTATGTATGTATACATATGGGGGTATATGCTTAACTTTGATATAATTAAAATTAAAATATAGGTATAAAACTAAGAATAATTATACAAGTGTCTAATATTGGGTTGTAACATAAGTAAAAAAATTATATAGATGTAGTTTCCAAAAATCATTTCGATGTAGTTTCCAAAAATCAATATCTCTTTATACATTTTGTTTTAGGCTATGATTCCAAAAAGAAACTTGTTTTTTTTAGATGTAGTTTCTTTCAAAAATCGTTTCGAGATCTAACATGAAGTATATAGGGAGAGAAGCTCGTTTACAGTAGACAGCCTAGAAATGTCCAAAATTTGAATGTCATAAACTAAGCTTTCGATTATATGATTGTGTTTGCCTTTGAAAAACATGAATTTTAGACTTTGTTTGGTGTTTTGTAGTGTTGTATTGAGAGAGGTAGGTCGAGTTGAATGGATTTGGGCGTGTTGTCAAATTCCTGCGATAGGGGTGTCTGCGTGGCATGGCGGTTGGCAGGGAGGAGCATTAGTCAAAGGCGCATCGGGGAAAATGGAGCGGATATTTCTTGATGATTGTGGCGTTGAGTCATGGCGGTTTTAGGGTTCTAGGCTTGTGTGTGGGTGGACTCGGTTTCAAGGCGACTGCAAGGTGGGGGAGGTGGACGAGGAGTGCGGTCCAGGGGGGAATGGTAAGGCAGACATCGGCGAAGCTTGGGTGAAGTTCGACGTTGGTCGGTGGAAGGTGGTGGCTGGTCGAGGCATTGTATGGAGGAGCTGTTGTTCCAGTTTTAGAGGGCGACGTTCGAATTCTCGAACGAAGGGGTTGGCTGTATTTTAGATGTGGGGTCGTGTTGTGATGGCCATGGGTGATTCGCGAGGCCGGTCAGCGGCAAGTGTGACGCCCCACCTCTATACTCACACTAGCCAAGGACACTACGGGGTAATGCCGTCGACTAGCACGAAGAATAAGGCTGTTGAGAAGCGACCATCTATGTAATTGCTTTATGCGAGTACCGATATGTTAGATAATATAACTTACATTTCATTTCAAGAGGAAATTCGACATATCAAATACAAACTCAAAGCTACCACACAGTGGGTATGTGGACTTCGGAAACAAATATATAAATAAGCATAACACAAATCAGTCATAGATATTCATATCACAAAGGCAGAATCAGATATGAATATATCACATAGAAGTGTACATCAAAATAGTGGTCATATAAGACCCACTACATCACAAAAGAATAGGTACAAGTGATAGACAAAAGAATATGTATACATCAAGGAGTCTCTATCTTGAATGTATAATAACAAAAACTACTATGCTAAAGTAGTTAGCCAAAAGTCAGGTGACGGACCCAGATAAGAAGTCAAGCAGGAGCACTTGAAATACCTCGGTCTGACCCGAGTATTATTTAAGAAGAAAATAATAAACAGATTAGTCTAGTTATAAATATCAGATAAAATGAGATAGGATAAGAGATATCACAAAAACATATGATAACAATAATGCCATACCGTGACAAGTATACATCAGATAACAACAAAAATCATAAAATATCTCAAATATTCTCAAACACCAAAAGAATGTCATATTCTTTAAATTATTCACCAAAACACAAATATTGATAGAGCTTATTAATGCAATCCACAAAAATTGGTGAAACACAAGTTCTAGAAATCAACCACCAGAAATCCAGAAATCACAAAGGGGGAGGCCTATCACAAACGGGAGCATGAAAACTCATCAACACGTGTGTCACAAACGAAACGCTATTCCATGGTCGCTAACCATCAAGTTTTAAGCCGAAGCTCCCCAAACGGCCCGAAGACCATGAGTCGCTACACCACCAAATTGAACCGAAGTTCCACAAACGGGGTTTTTAGTCCCCAAACAAACAAAGAGACATCGCACATCGCTAGTCTAAATCACAAAATGATCACCATTGATCAATAAGAATTGTCAATTACACTAAGCTAGTAAATAGATGAGTTTAGCTTCATGTCCCATAACCACTGGCTTAACTTAAATATTTACGAACAAATTGTAGACTTCCACTCGAAAATTGTCACATGATTTCAATCGAACAAGTCTAAGAATTAACCGACAAAGTAAACGCAAGTGTTTCATACCACTTGTTTTGCTAATCCATTTAATTAGATTTCTCATACGAATGAGGTAAAGGTTTGTATATACTAATAGGTTGGAAAACGGTTTTACAAACGAGCTTTGTATTAAAAATAAAGTTGAAATCATCTTTGTGAAAGAGTTTGAATAGCTACTACTAGTATAGAAACCTTTGCATTTTAAAGTGACAAACCACAGAAATGATTGTAGAAACAATCAATCATCAAAAATTCACATACGACAATGTGAATTAAATCCATAAAAATCAATATCAAATCCACCAAACGAATATTCCCAAAAATCCAGAAAAGAAGTCATCAAAGTCGATAATAAGTGATAACAACTAACCGGATCGACAAGAATCAATTAAAAATCGGAAACCCACATAAAACTGCCTAAAATAGGCAAAAAGCACATTTCCCAAATTCAGTCGACTGGACTGTATGGTCAGTCGACTGATACATGCCTAGAAACTCTCGGTTTCCAGGTTCAGTCGACTGACTATACAGTTCAGTCGACTGATACAGGGACAGGAACTTTCTGTTCCTAGTTTTAGTCGACTGAACTGTATAGTCAATCGACTGATCTAATACCCCAAAAGATTCTGTTTCCAGGTTCAGTCGACTGAATATACAGTTCAGTCGACTGACTATACAGTTTAGTCGACTGAACTGTAATTTGCAGTAAAATCAGTCTAGCCCCACGAATGGCAAAAATCCTAACCGGAAGCGATCGGACGAGCAACGGAGACTAGGGATTTATGCCAAGCGACAACCCAGCCTTGTAGGCTCTTCGATACACCCCAAAAATGTGTTCAAACATCAAAGATAGGATTTTTAAAGATTTTTTACTTCAAAACACAAAAAATTAGAATATTCATCAAACCAATTCAATTCAAAGGCAAATGGACAAGCAATAGGTGTTAGGAATTCCTACCTAACAACTATCAAAGGTATAGACATAGATGTGAGTTCAAAAACTCACCTTTTAAACCTAAAACAACAAATGAGAAGCTCTAGAACAAGCAAAGATTGATTTCTCTTCAACAACACCTCTAGAATCTTCAATCTATTATCAAAGGTGAAGTTTTTCCTCAATTAAGTTATAGGAATTTCTGAAAATTGAAGAGGGATTGAGATGGAGAAGATGAAGAGGATGCTTACCTAAGCATCTCTTGGATTTTGGACTTGAATTTGAGTTTAGTAATCAAAGCTAGGGTTTAGGAATTTTAATTTCCTCTTTTTCCCCCATTTTTACTTTAGCTTGAGAATGTTAGGAAATGAGGAGTGGAATGAATGAAGAGGAGTGGAGTTGGGTTATTTGTTAGGTTGGTGGGCCGAAACCGAAACCCAAAGCCCTAAATGAAAATATCAAAATTTTACTCAACTCCAAACATATCAATGTTTATACTCAAAAAGGTTGCAAATGCCATTTTGGACTCAATGGAAGTGGTCTCGAGTCCTAATTTGACTATTTGCAAAAAGTGACATTTTGGACTTAAATCCGACTAATGATGCTATATTTAAATAAAACATTTAAATATACAATTATAAAATATGTAGGTTGTTACAAACTCCCTTCCTTAAAGAAATTGCGTCCTCGCAATACTTAAGAAAAAGAAATAAAAAGTAACAACAATACAAAGGCATAATAACAAAAAATGAAGAAATTTTGAAATGAGAAGTTCACCTTAAGGAGCCCGAGAGAGTAAGTCTGGATGTGTTCGCTCAATGAATTCTCTGGATTCCCAAGATGAATCCTTAGGATTTGTGGGCCATTGAACTTTCATAAGAGGAACATCTTTATTTCGAAGGCGTTTAACCTCCGTAGCAATGATACGAATAGGATGTTGCTCATAAGTCAAATTAGGCGAAACTTCAATTTCTTCAATAACACCGGGCTCAAGAATAGAATCAGAATCTCGAAGGCATTTCTGTAATTGAGAGACGCGGAATATGTCATGAATAGTAGAAAATCGAGTTAGTAATAAAAGGCGATAAGCCACGGAACCAATGCGTTCGATGATGGGAAATGGGCCAATATATCGAGGTGCTAATTTTCCCGATCGATTGAAATGCACAACACCCTTCATAGGTGAAACACGAATGAACACCAAATCTCCCATAGAAAATTCTAATTTCCTTCTTTGGTTATCGGCTTAGGATTTTTGTCTACTTTGAGCTTCTTCCATCCTATGACGAATAAGGTCAATCTTTTCTGTGGCATCCCGAATAAATTCCGGACCTAAAACCAGCTTCTCACCGACTTCAAGCCAACACGAAGGAGATCGGCATGGCCTTCCGTAGAGTGCCTCGAAAGGTGCCATACTAGTACTAGATTGGAAGCTATTATTATACGAAAACTCAACAAGAGAAATACGATCTTCCCAACTTCCACCAAAATCAATAACACATGCACGAAGAAGATCTTCAAGAGTTTGATTCACATGCTCGGTTTGTCCATCGGACTGAGGATGATAAGCGGTGCTAAAATTAAGCTTCGTTCCGAAAGCTTTTTGAAGACCTTTCCAAAATCCACTAGTAAATAATAGATCACGATCACTAACAATAGAAGTAGGAACTCCATGTAATTTAACAATTTCTTTAACATAGAGTTTGGCCAAAAGAGGTACTGTCCGATTGGACCGAACGGGAATAAAATGGGCGGACTTTGTAAGTCTATCAACTATCACCCATAGGCTATCATGACCCGAACGAGAACGGGGAAGACCATCGATAAAGTCCATGGACATTTGATCCCACTTCCAAACTGGAATGTCCAAAGGTTGCAATAACCCACCGGGCCTTTGATGCTCGGCCTTCACGAGTTGGCAAGTCATGCAATACTTAATAAAGTTAGCAATATCAGATTTCATTCCATCCCAATAATAAAGTCGCTTCATGTCCGCGTACATTTTACTACTACCGGGATGAATGGTAAATTTAGAACGATGAGAATCTTCTAAAATATCTTTACGAAGATCACAAATATTTGGCACGATAAATCTACCAAATTTTCGAATACCGCCACGAGCATCAATATCAAAGTCTTTCAAACCTTCAATATCAATTTTATCCTTACAACTTTGGCTAAGAAGAACCAATTCGGGTTCATGCTTTTGAGCTTCAAGAATGCGGTCTATAAGAGAAGGATGAGCCTCAAGGCTACACAAAACAAGAGACGAACATGAATTGGATTCACGATCTCGAATCTCACAAGTGGACAAAGTCTCGAGATCATTCCATTCGGATATCATCATAGAAACAACCGCCTGTTGCTTTTGGCTAAGGGCATCGGCATCATGATTTCCCTTTCCGGGAGTATAAAGAATATCAAGATCATAAGATGCAAGTAATTCAAGCCAACGTTGTTGACGCAAATTAAGTTCCTTTTGAGAAAATAAATACTTCAAAGATTTATGATCGGTGTAAAGAACAAATTTCTCTTCCAAAAGATAATGACGCCAAATTCTAAGGGCGAAAACAATAGCCGCGAGCTCTAAATCATGAGTGGCATATCTAGTCTCGGCAGGCTTTAATTGCCTGGAAGCATAAGCGATAACACGTTCCCTTTGCATGAGAACGGCACCCAAACCAAAACGACTAGCATCGGTATAAACAATAAAGTCTCGGTTCCCATCGGGAATCGCAAGAATAGGAGTATCGGAATGGAGTTCTTTTAAATGATCCTCTTTCCCGAATAGCTAAGACATTCAAAATTATAATTAACTTTATGTAATCATCTTTTTAGAGAAATTTAATTTTTACAAGTCAATTTACTATGTCTGACTGTCTCACCATAGTGTTTAGGAGATTCCTATCGATAACATTGATCAAGCGCATCGACCAGAATTCTTAAAGCACTAAATAGGCAAAACAACACAAAATCATCTTCTATATGATAAACATGTCACTTATAAAATTTACAAATATTCTTTTCTTGTTTTAAGAACAAAATCCAATTATACTTATAAATATATCTTATTAAAAAGATTTGCAATTTTAAATTGACGTTTTCACCCATAACCAATGAATACAAAGATGGTCCCATCGAGATATTAGCAGAATACTCGATTCGTAAGATAAATGAAATAAGCTGGAGGGTTCGTCAAACCGAATGACATAACGAACCACTCATAAGAATCATAATGAGTGCAGAATGTGGTAAGGGGAACACTATCCTTCGCAACTCGTGGCTGGTGAAAACCGGTGGCAAGGTTGAGCTAAAAAGACCTTAGAACCACTCAATAGATTGCTTAGGTGATAATCCTAAGACAAGCTCAAAAAATACCGGAAAATTCACAAACTACTTGAGTGAGGGAAATAACATCTTCCTCATCAAGTGGGTTTAAAGAATAAAATGATGCCACTGAATTTGAAAATCAAAATCATTAAGAACAATAGAAATCTGCTTAACAGATTGAGAATGTCGAAGAGGGATAGTCCTCTCGGGACATAGGATATGGACTTCATAATGATTAATCCAATCCTTTCCCAAAAATCAATTCTGAAGCCTAAGTAACGCATAACATGCAAATAGGCTCGGAAAGAATAATCACATAAAATAATCTCAACATTTTTTACAAAGTGAAATGAGTGTTGCAGATCCACCAACCGGATTCGCAATTCTCAATGAAGTCATCAAGCCAATAATATTTAAAGAAAAAGTAACAACAAGTTCTTTGATATAAAAGAGTGAGATGCACCCGAATCAAAAGAAATTCGAATAGGATAATCACGAAACAAAATAATTTCATCGAGGATAGAACGAGAAATACCTTGACCAAGAGAAGTGTTACTAGGGGCTTGCACAACATTCAGCTTTCCCTCTCTCCTACTTTGAAGTTTGGGACATAAAGATAAAAGATGACCCAAACCTTTGCAATAGCGACAAGAAAAGGGTTTCAGATACTCATTCGCATAGTGGTCCATAGAACCACAATTGTAGAATTGTCCATGACTAGAGGTAGGAGTCTATGCTACCGAAGTTGCCTGCTTCCCTTTCTTGTTGGGATTAGGGCTTTTGAACTTAATATGCCTCTTCTTGTTGATGTTGAAGTTTTGTTTGGCATCCACAACTTCAACATCACTTTCTTTATCGGCATCTTCAAGTCGAAGAGTGATATCTTCAAACTTGTCGAAGACACTTCTAATTTCAGAGGTAAAACCTTTTTGGGGTTCTTACTCAAAGCACAGATAAACCTTTGATTCTTTACAAGATCCAAAAGTTGTTGGGCAGACATGAATACGCCATCCAGAGAAGGACTACTGGATTGACCAGCGCTAGGACTGCCAGATCTAACCATTTCTCTTCTTTAAGAAAGAAAGAAAGAAGAGGAAAAGGGTTATTCTCAGAATGAATTCAAATAAACTAGATTGATAAACAAGGCATCATAAAAGAAAATAGGATAGAACGGGTCCAATGACTCGAGTTAAATCCTAAGGCACGATTCCTAAGAAAGACTTAGGATGTAACGACCTCGGATTTTAATTAAGTTTAAATTGATAATTAAATTAATTTTTAAATAAAAATTGTGAAATTTATTGATAAATCGATTTGAGTTTCCCCGAAACCAAATAAATTATATATTAAATCATTTTAAAATTTAAATATTGTATATATATGTATATATGTGAATATATATGTATACGGGCATATATGAGTAAAATTGAATATATATGTATATATTTGATTTGAATTTAAATCTTAAATAAATGGGTTAGAAATAAATGGTTTAATAATAAATGATAATAATAAATATTAGAATTGATGGTTAATAATGGTTTGAATTTATAAAATAAATATAAGACAATAAATATAAAGTGAAATAATAATAATTAATATTTAAACTAGAAATAGAAATTAATATAAGATAAATTTTAATAAAAAAAATAGAAAGTAGAACATTTGTTAAAAAAATTTAACAAAAAATTTAAAATAGAAATTTATATTATAAAGTAATATTATAAAAGACAAAGTTAAAAATAAAGGAAAATGAGGATAAGTATAAACACTTGACAAATGAAATATATATCATATGTGTATTCATTTTTATTTAAGTATAATTAAGTTTTAAAACCAATTTCTTTAAAATTTAGATATCTATATATATATATGAATGCAAATGTAAAGATATTTGAATTTAATCATATGAAATAGAAATTAAAATATATACAATAAAATACATACAAAATAAAATATGAACTGTTGAGATAAATATATAGGAAAATACAAGACAATTTGTATGTAAGATAAAATATATATTTAAAGTTAGAAATAATTTGACAAATTTCAATAGCATATTGACTAGAGAATCTCATTTAGATATACAAGCAAGAAGTCAAGGAAAAAAGAAAAGGGAAACAAGAACCATATACATTCAAGCAACAAATCTGTTAGTCAAACAAATATATAAAGGTAAGTATGAACAAGTACACTTGCAAAATGAAGAAACAAAAGTATATAAGAGTGCTTGCAAAAGAAGACAACAAAATTTTATTTAAGTAGAAACATATGTACACAAATGAAATGAAAGAAAATAATAAGATAAGTATATTAGTACAACTAATTAATGCATGGAACATCTGCAGCCACCAAAGGAAAATATCAGCAACCCAAATGAAAAAATTCATCTGCCTATAGTACAAATATTTGTACTAGAAAGAAAAAAAAATACATTACTTTGTACAAAACAAATTATATCACCTGTACAAATAACATCATTCCTGTAAACTTCTTTTATATGTCAACTTCTTCATTCCAGTTCGTTCCATTCTAAACTGTGAAAAGAAAAAAAAACTAAAGTATATCATCTCCAACTCGAAACTTAAACAAAAAACAAATTTAATCAAGTCAAACCAGAGAATCAAAGAGGGAAGCTTCAGCTTGCATTTTCTTAAAACCTGTTTCAACAGAAAAGAAAGCTCTGTTCTTTCTTCTGGAAATCAAGGTGAGCAAACTCTTAACCCTTTATTTATATATAAATCTTGATCTGCCTGTGATAAATGCTTGATTGTGTGGTAATGAAATGTTTGGATATGAATGCAATGTTTGCAATATGAAATGTCTGTGTATATAAGAGTTTATATCACTCTGTTAAACTCTACAGGCTCTCTGTTTTAAAACAAATAATATGTGAGTAAACATCAACTTAAAGGCTTTAAGTTTAACTGTAAAGATGATTCATTTATTTTATGGCATTGTATATATTTATCTTTGAATATGATTTGATATATGTATACCCAGGTTACTCTGTACATTTGTTTCTCTCTGTATAAATTACCAGGGTGATTTTTTATTCAAACCTCAATTTGTTTTCAACTGAATCTTAGTAAAACTTTCTGTTTGAAATCGAACCAGATAATGAAACTTAAATTTAGATTTTTAAAGCTGATTTGAACCAAGGTTGTAAGATATCATCACTGAAACTTTGGTTACAGGCAATCAAGAAAAAAAATGTGATGAACTCAAGTATTATATAAAGCTAATCCAAGTTAATAGCTTAAATTCTTACTGCAAATCATGATTTTTAAAACAAAAATGAAGATTTTTAGTTGGGTATATACAGAGCAGTTTGAGTTTGAACACAAATCGTTTTTTTTTTCGAATTTATGGTGATCAATCTAATTATAAATGTTGAAATTTGGATTGAAGCAAGTATAAACATCATTGATTTTGAGAAAATTATCAGATAATTTTTCCATTGCATATATTGTTGGGTCGAATCCATTTTAGGGTTTTATTTCAAGTTTTTGTTCATGTCGGTAACGTGGTGAGTACGACTCCTATACGTGATCGAGTGTCACGAATCTCTGGTGGATGGTTGCTTGTCGTGTTGTCGTGGTGTGGACGAAATATGGGCGACTCTGGTGGCCTGAGGTGGCGAGACGAGAGGGTTTTCCGGTGATGAATGTTTGTTCCAGTTTGGGTTCAGAGTCGAAGTTTCGTTTTCTTCGATGATTTGCATTTCTGGGTGTTTGGTTGGTTTGGAAGGGTTGCCACTGACGTGTTGACGGTCGGAGCTTCGACTGGAGGTGACTTCTTCAACTGTGCATGTGCACGGTGTCAAGATTGTATCAGTGGTTTGCTTTCGGGGAAGAAGGTCGTGGACTCGAAGTCAATTTCGGGAAATTGTGTTGCTGGCTCAAGTTAGTACACGGGTGTGTTCGCGTGTGGTTTAGCAAGTTAACAGTGTTTAAAAACTTAAGTAAAAACAAAAGGTAAAAATGATGGCTCGAGGAAGAATGTAACGACCCTGAAATTTCGACCCAATTTAAAAAAATTTAGAACCGTTATTTTAATTAAAAATGTGGAACTTACATACGGTTTCAATCAGCGTCCAAACTTTGTTTCTAAATTGCGCCTAGATGATTGTAGATATGGGTAAAGTTTCGTCAGAAAATACCGCAGTAAACTTCGTGCGCGTTTTACTGCACAACAGTTCATTTTAAAACCGTGAAAATTTCATCTTTCGAACCTAAATATTTTTACATAGAAAAATTCTAAATCATTTTCTGACAAAGGCGTCATTTTTCGTTTTCAAAATTCGGATATCTTTAGCTCCGTCTACCTTATTCTTCGGTGTTTTGCTGCATTCTCCGTAATAGGAATTTCAAAAATTCACAAACGATTTCCGTTACCATTCAAACTTCACATTTGGAATACGCCTAGATAGACATAGGTGTACGCCAGATTTCGTCGAAAAATATTGTAGTAAATTTCGCTCGTCAAATTTACATATTTGTTTTAATTTTATGTGTAAATTTTCTATCGTCCGAACCCAGATATTTTTCGCAATGTTGCATAAGAAAAATATTCTGATCATGATGGCGCATTTTGTTTCGTCAAATTTTGCTTTTAATTGCTAGTTAAAATGTTCACTCGTGCAAATGGGTTAATAAGACTCGCCACTTCGCAAACAATGTCAAACCACCAATATCTTCATACCGTTGTGTCCGCCTCGTCGCGCTGATCAAAACGGTATATTTGTTTGTGTCAATCGGAGTTCGGCGTTGCAAGCTATTAATTGGTTAACGGAGTACAAACTGGTCCGTTACGCCACACAAACCAGTACCCTATCTTTTTCCCGCACAAAATTCAAATGACCCTTCAGAAACTCAATAGGCACTGTGACAAACCATCATTTGATTTGCACGGGGACTGTAAACTTCTGTATATATCTGCCCTCTGCCCTGCATTAATTCCTCTGCCTTCATCACTTTTCACTTCGCCTCAGAAGAAAATTGGTACGTTACTCCTCTGCCTTTCCTTTCTCTTCCTCCTCCCTTTCTTCTTTCTTTTTTTCTGTTTTCATTCACTGCCATATGAAACATGTTATTACTCAGCTCCTCTCTCCTCATTTATTTGCCTACTGCAAATGAACCTCCACCATTTCCCCTCGCCTTCCCGAGCCACTCCGCCACCACCCAGCTACCTCCGCCACCACCCACTCACCTCGTGCCACCACTGCCCATGCAGCGTCCCTGCCAGCCCCGCTCCGCCATGCCTCCGCCATCACCCACCGCTCCACACCAACCCCAGCCCACACTGCCCCACTTCGCCAGCCCCGCTCCACCAGGCCTCCGCCCCAGCACCCCGCGCGCCCACGTCCCCAGCCAGCTCCGCCTTCCCTGCCTTCGCCCCACTGCCACCAGCCCTCCGCCTCCGACTCCCTCCGCCCATGCTATCCCTCCGCGCCAGCACACTCCGCCCACCTACCCGGCCCCGCCACCACCCAGCCCTCCGCGCCAGCACACTCCGCCCACCTACCCGGCCCCGCCACCACCCAGCCCCACCCCGCCTGCACGCCACGCACTCCGCCCCAGCCCCACTGCCGCACCCAGCTCCCAACCAGCCCAGTCACCGCACCCAGCACCCACGTCCACCCTACTCCGCCTGAACTCCACAGCCACCAACCGCCCCTGTCCGCCTTCCAGCCCGCGTTCAGCTCCGACCCATGCCAGCCCGCCTGCCAACTTTGCCCGCCTAGCCCGCCTCGTCCACCTCCAACTCACCCGCGCCATGCGCGCTGCCAACCCATGCCCCACGTCCCGAAATACTGCTCTGTGCATCAGTTCTGTATATATCAGTAGAGATATATACATAACTGTTATATTATAACAGTATAATTTTGAAATGTTGGGTTGCTCACATACTGTTGCTATATTGTTTCAGCTACTGCTATTGATCCGGAAGTATAAGTATTTTCATCCGGCTTGTCGAATCTATCTTGCTTCGTCGGTTGGTATGATTCTATATATATATTCATTCGATATATATACTGCAATAAACGAATTATTGATTAATTGTTGTTTTAATTGCAGTTCGTGTTCATTTTGCGTCGTGCCTATTAGAGTCTATTTTATCTATTCATCTTCGTGCCGCGCCATCTTCTCCAACCACGAAAGGTGAATATTTCATTCACGACTCAATCTATTATGCTATGATAATCAAGTGATAATTGTCGTTGATATTAAATTGGATATTAAATTGTTGGTTGTTAAAATTTGGTTGAAATAAACTGTTAAGTTCTAAAAATTTGACGCCATGTATTGTTTAAGTTGATTAAACATGTTGAACTGTAATATGATGATAATTAGGGTAAATAAATAATGACCTTAAAATTGATAAGTACGATTGATGTAGAAATTTGATAACGGACACCAAGTAAAAATCATAATGTAGTAATCTTTAATCCGTAGGATTTTAGGAATAATGGTATTAATTTGCATAATAACAAATGTGAGTTAATATGATTATTTCGGAATTATTTGAATAAATTCTTAAATGGTTATGTATGGTTGTTATTGCTTGTTTATTTACTTTGACACCATCCCAGTTATCACACTGCAAGTTCCCTTTGCTATGCTTTATATTGAATGATATCGGGTTGAAATGATAAATACCCACTTAAACAACTTGGCCTAGGATAGACAATTAAAAATAAGAAACCCGATTGGTCAACAAAATTATTTTGAAATTGAAATCTATTTGAAATTAAGGAATGAACTTAATAATTTGTTTGGAAATCAAGTAACGACTTAATGGATTTAATTGAAACAGATTAATAAATCTATTTAATTAAAGAAAAATGAATTGGCGAATTTGATTGAAATAAGATTTAAAACAAGTGAGTTTTAAAATTTAATAATTTAATTTATTAGATTGGTAGATTTAGATTTAGACTGAGTTTTAAATTAAATAGATTTGAACTTGTCATAAATAATAATTTAGATTTAGAAAATTTTGACTTAAAATGGAATACGAAACTAACTAAAGTTTTATGGATTTAATTTAGCGATAATTTAAATGTAAAACGATTTTAAATTTAAGGAAATTGATTTAATCAAATTTATGATTATATTTAATGTAACGATGAATGTAAATATGAATTGAGATAAATAGAATTTGATTTAACGATTCGAACTTAATTGACCGGTAAAATTCGAATTAATTGATTTTGAACTAAATTTAATAAGTGAGTTATTAAATTTAACTCGAATACTTAATTATATTGTTAATTCAAATGGTTGAACTACAGATTTCATTTGGAAATATGATTTTAAATATCCAAAATAAATTAAATCGTGAAATGTCAAAATTTGGAAGTCAAATTTGCACCTTGACTTTTGGACTTTGATTTGTTTTAAACGTTAAGTTAACCGACCATTGGGTAATAAATACGTAGTTATTAAAGAGACCGGGATCGGATATGGACATACTCTCTGTCGATACCGAAAACCACTTTAATAACTATTACACGCGAAGTGTTGATCCAGAATGAAGTGGATGGTTTGGTGAACGCGTTGACTGAAGAAAGAGAACGATATTGGACGACCCCTGACATGACTAAAACAGGAGCCGCGCCGGGCCATTGAGGTTCGCTACCTCTAGCGGACGCACTTCTTTGATACCATATCTATTACTTTTGTTATTCGATTTGGGTGCACCCCTTTGATTGGGAGTGTTGTTTCGCGGTGTTGAGATAGTAGCTGCTATGCTCAACATCAGTCCGGATCACGCAACTACTAGTATCCTAGGTTGTATTGCCTCATGTACCTTGTCATACTGATTATCCTATTCGCGACCACTACGTTTTGATTTGTACCTTGGTATATGGATTGCCCTCTGGTGACTTCCGGTTTTGGGGAAACTACGGTCTTGTATATGCTCTTGGGAATAAAAATGTGTTAAGGGTGGTATGGGCCATAACTTAACACTATTTTAATATCGTACTTTACTTGATTAGACATTATCTACCTATCGTATTCTATTGTATATATAGATAGTTTATCGGATCCTTAGAGATGTTATTACACCCCTCTTTAAGTTATGAACTATTACCTTGCACTTGATTTAATTGTATAAGATTTTGAGTCCTGACTCGAGTGTTTCTTTTGCATATGCTCGGGTCAGTCTGAAGCTATCCAGCTGCTGATCAAGGTTGGTTGAAGATGCTGAAGGCTTAGCATTTATCTTTATCAGTCTATTTATATTCCTGTATTGATGTCCTAGTCTGTTGGACATTTTTGGTATTAGTCACTTGATGTTAAGACATTGTTGTATATTATATAGTGGCTTCATGAACTGCTATTATGACGATGTATTTTCCGCTGCATTATTCTGTGACTGTTCTGTGATGTTGTATTGATTCTCATTTACATTTATGTATTTATAATCCCATAATGATTCGTGTTTTGTATTATTTAAGTTGACATGTGTGGATTATTGTCAATTTAAATGGTCCAAATATACGGGTTGTTACAGTTAGTATCAGAGCTTCGGTTTCCCTAAAAACCTTAGTTTGGGATTATATATAAACTCATTAGAGATAGGGTAGCAATACCCTAGAATGAGGAGAATCGATTCAATATCCAAATCCTTTAATTTCAAACTTCTTTGATTCGTTGATTAGACTTTCCTTAAAATTCTATGATTTTCTATCCTTTGGCTTTAACAATCTCTTTGGTATTTCAGGATGGGTACCAGAGGAAACCATAGGGGAGGAAGGGGCCATGGTCCTGCTCAGGCTGCACTTATTGCTCCAGCTCCTGTCAAATTCACCATTCTTAGTAAGGAGTATTCACAGCTGGGAGGTATTAAGTTTTCTGGATCCGAGAACATTATTGAGGCTCAGCAATGGCTTAAAGGTTTAGAGAAGATATTTTCTGGTCTGGAGATCACTGATGCTCAGAAGCGTCAGCTTGCTGCCTGGCAACTTCAGGATGCCGCGCAGGATTGGTGGGAATCAGTTACTTCTCGTATCGAGGAGAACACCATTACTTGGGCCCAGTTTAGGTATAAAATTTAATTGGATTCCGTAGTCTAAATTCTTCTTTTAATCTTGAAATGTTATTCATCTTGCCTATCTTTTGATTAGGGATACTTTCTCGGCACAATGGATGCCCGCTGCTGGGAAAACCCAACTTTATAGAGCTTTCATGGACCTTAAGCAAGGCAGTATGACTTTTTCTGAGTACGAGAGGAAATTCAACGAACTCTCCAAGTTCGGCCCGGGATTGATTGATACACCGCTTCTAAAGAACGAGAAGTTCATTTTGGGAGCTAGACCAGAGTATTATGACTTGCTTACTGGCCACACTCACTGCACCTTCACAGAGCTTGTTGACTGTGCTCTTAGATATGAGGCAAAGCCTAGGGGACCTACTGCCAAGGCTGCTCCTACTCAGCCCTCCTCTAGTCAGCTCGGGAAGAGGAAGATGAACTTTGATCAACAAAAGAAAGCTTGGCAGAAGACTACAGGATTGGGATATGCTTAGAAAAGCCCAATCGACCTTGCTAATATCACTTGCTTCAAATGCGATAAGAAGGTCCATTACGCTAATAGTTGTCCATCTTCAGGAGCTGCTGTTCCACCACCTTCTTCGACTAGGAAAGATTTATGCTATGTCTGCCTCCAGCCGGGTCATTTCAAGAAAGACTGCCCACTGTACAAGCGTGGCACACCATCTGGAGTTTTTGCCATCACCACTCCTACACCGCCTGCTCAGGATGACCAAGGTACCTTACAAAGTACTTTTTCATTACATGATTTACCTATTAGGGTATTATTCGATACTGGTGCTTCTCATAGCTTCATATCTATTGATCTTTGTAATAAGCTCAACTTAGAACCTACTCTTGCTATTACTTCCTTATGCGTCTCCAACCCTATTGGAGGACTTGCCAATCTCAGTAGAATTTGCAAAGAGGTTGTGCTCTTGTATGGAAGATATCGATTCACTTGGGATTTTTATGTTCTTGGCTTCGCAGCATTTGACATCTTGTTAGGTGCTGATTGGTTAAGGAAATTCGATGTTGTTATTTCTTGCAAGGCTCGTTCTGTTTCTCTAGTCAATGACAAGGGCCTACCGCTTGTCATTGAATGCAAATCACCGTAGAAATATGCCGGAAGCTTCATATTCTCTCTTGATGCTCACCCGGATGATCTTAGCACTACCCCCATTGTTCGGAAATTTCCCGATGTATTTGGAGAGGTCAACTCCCTACCACCTAAACGGGAAATCGATTTTCGCATTGACGTTATTCCTGGAGCTACTCCCGTAGTTCTTCCTCACAGAAGTATGGCTCCTAAAGAAAAAGCTGAACTTAAAACTCAAATTGAGGATCTTTTTGCTAAAGGTTTGATTAGGAGAAGTTGTTCTGAATGGGGCGCCGTAGTTGTATTTGTCACCAAATCGGATGGATCTCTCCGCATGTGTGTTGATTACAGGGAGCTGAACAAACGCACTCTCAAGAACCGCTATCCGATGCCTCGCATCAATGATTTATTCGATCAGCTCCATGGAGCTAAAGTTTTCTCCCAACTTGATCTTGCCACTGGGTTCCACCAACTCAGGGTAGCAGAAGATAGTATTCATAAGACAGCTTTCCGTACCGAAAACGGATTCTATGAATGGTTGGTTATGCCCTTCGGTTTGACCAACGCACCTGCTTATTTCGTCGACTTGATGAACCGAGTCTTCCGTGATGTGCTTAACAAGTTTGTTCTTGTTTTTATTGATGATATTCTCGTTTTCTCCAAAGACAAGAAGGAGCATGAGACACACCTTGCTTATGTTCTGGAAACCCTCCGAAATCATCAACTTAAGGCCAAATTCTCTAAATGCCACTTCTGGCGAGACGAAGTGAGATTCCTGGGCCACATAGTTTCTGAAAATGGGATTTCGGTCGATCCAGCTAAGATCGCCGTAATCAATGTAAGTTCTATCCTATTCGTTATTTCTATTCAATTCCTCTTATCCCTTTCTAATTTGAAATTTATCTACAGGATTGGGAGACTCCCAAAACTCCTACTGATATCCGTAGCTTCTTAGGCTTGGTCGGCTATTATCGTAGATTTATTGAGCACTTTGCCCGGATTTCTGCCCCACTCACTGCTTTAACCCGAAAGGATGTCAAGTTTATTTGGAGTGAGAAGTGCGAATCAGCTTTTAATGAATTGAAGCGTAAGTTAACTTCAGCCCCAGTTCTTGCGTTAATCGATGGAAGTGAAGGATTAACTGTCTATACAGATGCCTACCGAGAAGGTTTAGGCGCTGTTCTTATGCAAAACGGAAAGGTTATTGCTTATGCTGGACGCCAGTTGAAGATCCATGAAGTAAACTATGCAACTCATGATCTAGAGCTTCTTGCAGTTGTATTTGCTTTGAAACTGTGGAGGCATCATCTTTTGGGAATTAAATTTGAATTATTCACCGATCATAAGTCCTTGAGGTATATCTTTTCTCAGAAGGATTTGAACCAGAGACAAGTTCGATGGCTTGAATTCTTAGCTGCATATGATCTCGATATCAATTATACTCCTGGGAAAGCAAATGTTGTAGCTGATGCTTTGAGCCGTAGCAAAGCATTGTCATGCTGTAATCTTGTAGAAGGCATGCTATTTCAGCTTGTTATCTCCCCATCTCTTGTGGATCGCATCAAGGACAAACAATATGAGGACACCTTGCTCTATCGCATGAAGGAGTTAGTGCTTGGTAGAGTTGGAAATACCGATAGTAAAGTGGGAGCACAGATAGATAGTAATGGAGTTCTGAGGATTGACAATCGTATTTGCATCCCTAATGTCGATGGATTGAGACAAGAAGTGCTTAGAGAAAACCATCGGTCATCACTTTCATTTCATCCTGGGGTCACTAAGATGTACCGAAATATGAAGCGTTTATATTGGTGGAGTGGGATGAAGAGGGATATTTCTATATATGTCAGTAGATGCACCACTTGCCAACAAGTTAAGGCCGATCACCAGAAGACTGCAGGATTACTTCAACCCCTAGAGATTCCGTGTTGGAAATGGGACCAGATTTCTATGGACTTCATTGATGGATTACCAAGGACCAGAAAAGGTAACGAGAGTATATGGGTGATTGTTGATAGGTTGACAAAATCTGCTCACTTTATTCCTGTTAAGGCCACTCGGACTGCTTTGAGTTTGGCCGAGATATATATGAGAGAGATTGTTAGACTTCATGGAGTTCCATCTAGTATTGTGTGCGATAGAGACCCTTTATTCACTAGTAAATTCTGGAAGGCATTTCAGGACGTCTTGGGCACTAAACTGAATCTGAGCACAGCTTATCATCCTCAAACAGATGGCCAAACTGAAAGGGTGAATCAGATTTTAGAAGATCTGCTCCGAGCCTGCATTATTGACTTCGGTGGATCTTGGGAAGACCATCTCCATTTGGTTGAATTCACTTATAATAATAGTTATCAGGTAAATCAAAATTTCAATTTGAATAAGTAAATTTGAATAGAAATTTAACCACCTTTATATTCAGGCAAGTATCGATATGGCACCGTTCGAAGCCTTATATGGACGACCATGCAAATCGCCAGCTTGTTGGATTGAGCCTGGTGACCGATTAATTCTTGGCCCTGATATGATTATAGAAGCATCCGAGAAGGTAAATGAAATCAGAAGGAAGATGAAGCCCGCACAGGATAGACAGAAGAGCTATGCTGATAGGCGTAGAAGAGATTTAGAATTCCTGATTGGGGATAAGGTATTCCTTAAGGTATCACCTTTGAGGAATGTTATTCGATTTGGTCGTAGAAGGAAGCTGGCTCCTAGATTTGTTGGACCATTCACTATCACTGAGAGAATTGGTACACTAGCTTACAGAGTTGCACTACCGGAGAAGTTTGAGGGCGTGCACAACGTCTTCCATGTTTCACATCTTCGGAAAGTTGTACACGACCCATCCATGACCATTCCTATTGCTCAGTTAGATGAGGTTGATATTGAGCCGGATTTGACTATAGAGAGGAGACCACTTCGTATTATTGATAGGGATACAAAGCAACTTAGAAGGAAGTCGGTTAGCCTAGTCAAAGTCCAATGGAGTCCCGATGATCGTGATTGCACTTGGGAAACCGAGGAGAGTATCCGGGATTCTAATCCAGAATTGTTTGTTGAAGGTAAATTTCATTCTATACTCTTTACTATATTCAATAATCTATTCTGAATCCATTTGTATCTTTGTTATCTGTTCTTCCACTCTTTACTTCGTTCCTTTTCGAGGACGAAAAGTCTTGAGTAGGGGAGAATGTAACGACCCTGAAATTTCGACCCAATTTAAAAAAATTTAGAACCGTTATTTTAATTAAAAATGTGGAACTTACATACGGTTTCAATCAGCGTCCAAACTTTGTTTCTAAATTGCGCCTAGATGATTGTAGATATGGGTAAAGTCGTCAGAAAATACCGCAGTAAACTTCGTGCGCGTTTTACTGCACAACAGTTCATTTTAAAACCGTGAAAATTTCATCTTCCGAACCTAAATATTTTTACATAGAAAAATTCTAAATCATTTTCTGACAAAGGCGTCATTTTTCGTTTTTCAAAATTCGGATATCTTTAGCTCCGTCGACCTTATTCTTCGGTGTTTTGCTGCATTCTCCGTAATAGGAATTTCAAAAATTCACAAACGATTTCCGTTACCATTCAAACTTCACATTTGGAATACGCCTAGATAGACATAGGTGTACGCCAGATTTCGTCGAAAAATATTGTAGTAAATTTCGCTCGTCAAATTTACATATTTGTTTTAATTTTATGTGTAAATTTTCTATCGTCCGAACCCAGATATTTTTCGCAATGTTGCATAAGAAAAATATTCTGATCATGATGGCGCATTTTGTTTCGTCAAATTTCGCTTTTAATTGCTAGTTAAAATGTTCACTCGTGCAAATGGGTTAATAAGACTCGCCACTTCGCAAACAATGTCAAACCACCAATATCTTCATACTGTTGTGTCCGCCTCGTCGCGCTGATCAAAACGGTATATTTGTTTGTGTCAATCGGAGTTCGGCGTTGCAAGCTATTAATTGGTTAACGGAGTACAAACTGGTCCGTTACGCCACACAAACCGGTACCCTATCTTTTTCCCGCTCAAAATTCAAATGACCCTTCAGAAACTCAATAGGCACTGTGACAAACCATCATTTGATTTGCACGGGGACTGTAAACTTCTGTATATATCTGCCCTCTGCCCTGCATTAATTCCTCTGCCTTCATCACTTTTCACTTCGCCTCAGAAGAAAATTGGTACGTTACTCCTCTGCCTTTCCTTTCTCTTCCTCCTCCCTTTCTTCTTTCTTTTTTTCTGTTTTCATTCACTGCCATATGAAACATGTTATTACTCAGCTCCTCTCTCCTCATTTATTTGCCTACTGCAAATGAACCTCCACCATTTCCCCTCGCCTTCCCGAGCCACTCCGCCACCACCCAGCTAACTCCGCCACCACCCACTCACCTCGTGCCACCACTGCCCATGCAGCGTCCCTGCCAGCCCCGCTCCGCCATGCCTCCGCCATCACCCACCGCCCCACACCAACCCCAGCCCACACTGCCCCACTTCGCCAGCCCCGCTCCGCCAGGCCTCCGCCCCAGCACCCCGCGCGCCCACGTCCCCAGCCAGCTCCTCCTTCCCCGCCTTCGCCCCACTACCACCAGCCTTCCGCCTCCGACTCCCTCCGCCCATGCCAGCCCTCCGCGCCAGCACACTCCGCCCACCTACCCGGCCCCGCCACCACCCAGCCCTCCACGCCAGCACACTCCGCCCACCTACCCGGCCCCGCCACCACCCAGCCCCACCCCGCCTGCACGCCACGCACTCCGCCCCAGCCCCACTGCCGCACCCAGCTCCCAACCAGCCCAGTCACCGCACCCAGCACCCACGTCCACCCTACTCCGCCTGAACTCCACAGCCACCAACCGCCCCTGTCCGCCTTCCAGCCCGCGTTCAGCTCCGACCCATGCCAGCCCGCCTGCCACCTTCACCCGCCTAGCCCGCCTCGTCCACCTCCAACTCACCCGCGCCATGCGCGCTGCCAACCCATGCCCCACGTCCCGAAATACTGCTCTGTGCATCAGTTCTGTATATATCAGTAGAGATATATACATAACTGTTATATTATAACAGTATAATTTTGAAATGTTGGGTTGCTCACATACTGTTGCTATATTGTTTCAGCTACTGCTATTGATCCGGAAGTATAAGTATTTTCATCCGGCTTGTCGAATCTATCTTGCTTCGTCGGTTGGTATGATTCTATATATATATTCATTCGATATATATACTGCAATAAACGAATTATTGATTAATTGTTGTTTTAATTGCAGTTCGTGTTCATTTTGCGTCGTGCCTATTAGAGTCTATTTTATCTATTCATCTTCGTGCCGCGCCATCTTCTCCAACCACGAAAGGTGAATATTTCATTCACGACTCAATCTATTATGCTATGATAATCAAGTGATAATTGTCGTTGATATTAAATTGGATATTAAATTGTTGGTTGTTAAAATTTGGTTGAAATAAACTGTTAAGTTCTAAAAATTTGACGCCATGTATTGTTTAAGTTGATTAAACATGTTGAACTGTAATATGATGATAATTAGGGTAAATAAATAATGACCTTAAAATTGATAAGTACGATTGATGTAGAAATTTGATAACGGACACCAAGTAAAAATCATAATGTAGTAATCTTTAATCCGTAGGATTTTAGGAATAATGGTATTAATTTGCATAATAACAAATGTGAGTTAATATGATTATTTCGGAATTATTTGAATAAATTCTTAAATGGTTATGTATGGTTGTTATTGCTTGTTTATTTACTTTGACACCATCCCAGTTATCACACTGCAAGTTCCCTTTGCTATGCTTTATATTGAATGATATCGGGTTGAAATGATAAATACCCACTTAAACAACTTGGCCTAGGATAGACAATTAAAAATAAGAAACCCGATTGGTCAACAAAATTATTTTGAAATTGAAATCTATTTGAAATTAAGGAATGAACTTAATAATTTGTTTGGAAATCAAGTAACGACTTAATGGATTTAATTGAAACAGATTAATAAATCTATTTAATTAAAGAAAAATGAATTGGCGAATTTGATTGAAATAAGATTTAAAACAAGTGAGTTTTAAAATTTAATAATTTAATTTATCAGATTGGTAGATTTAGATTTAGACTGAGTTTTAAATTAAATAGATTTGAACTTGTCATAAATAATAATTTAGATTTAGAAAATTTTGACTTAAAATGGAATACGAAACTAACTAAAGTTTTATGGATTTAATTTAGCGATAATTTAAATGTAAAACGATTTTAAATTTAAGGAAATTGATTTAATCAAATTTATGATTATATTTAATGTAACGATGAATGTAAATATGAATTGAGATAAATAGAATTTGATTTAACGATTCGAACTTAATTAACCGGTAAAATTCGAATTAATTGATTTTGAACTAAATTTAATAAGTGAGTTATTAAATTTAACTCGAATACTTAATTATATTGTTAATTCAAATGGTTGAACTACAGATTTCATTTGGAAATATGATTTTAAATATCCAAAATAAATTGAATCGTGAAATGTCAAAATTTGGAAGTCAAATTTGCACCTTGACTTTTGGACTTTGATTTGTTTTAAACGTTAAGTTAACCGACCATTGGGTAATAAATACGTAGTTATTAAAGAGACCGGGATCGGATATGGACATACTCTCTGTCGATACCGAAAACCACTTTAATAACTATTACACGCGAAGTGTTGATCCAGAATGAAGTGGATGGTTTGGTGAACGCGTTGACTGAAAAAAGAGAACGATATTGGACGACCCCTGACATGACTAAAACAGGAGCCGCGCCGGGCCATTGAGGTTCGCTACCTCTAGCGGACGCACTTCTTCGATACCATATCTATTACTTTTGTGATTCGATTTGGGTGCACCCCTTTGATTGGGAGTGTTGTTTCGCGGTGTTGAGATAGTAGCTGCTATGCTCAACATCAGTCCGGATCACGCAACTACTAGTATCCTAGTTGGTATCGCCTCATGTACCTTGTCATACTGATTATCCTATTCGCGACCACTACGTTTTGATTTGTACCTTGGTATATGGATTGCCCTCTGGTGACTTCCGGTTTTGGGGAAACTACGGTCTTGTATATGCTCTTGGGAATAAAAATGTGTTAAGGGTGGTATGGGCCATAACTTAACACTATTTTAATATCGTACTTTACTGATTAGACATTATCTACCTATCGTATTCTATTGTATATATAGATAGTTTATCGGATCCTTAGAGATGTTATTACACCCCTCTTTAAGTTATGAACTATTACCTTGCACTTGATTTAATTGTATAAGATTTTGAGTCCTGACTCGAGTGTTTCTTTTGCATATGCTCGGGTCAGTCTGAAGCTATCCAGTTGCTGATCAAGGTTGGTTGAAGATGCTGAAGGCTTAGCATTTATCTTTATCAGTCTATTTATATTCCTGTATTGATGTCCTAGTCTGTTGGACATTTTTGGTATTAGTCACTTGATGTTAAGACATTGTTGTATATTATATAGTGGCTTCATGAACTGCTATTATGACGATGTATTTTCCGCTGCATTATTCTGTGACTGTTCTGTGATGTTGTATTGATTCTTATTTACATTTATGTATTTATAATCCCATAATGATTCGTGTTTTGTATTATTTAAGTTGACATGTGTGGATTATTGTCAATTTAAATGGTCCAAATATACGGGTTGTTACAAAGAACTTAGGGGAACTGGGTTTTGACTCGGGGTGACACTCGGGATTATCTCGGGTAGGTATAATAACAGTTTTCAAACTTTAAAACAAAATTCAAGTTTAAACATTTTTAACTCATTCTTTTAAATAATTGTTTTTTATTTAAGTATGGGATTAGTTTAAGGTTTTAAAGTAAATTATTTTTAAGTAATTAAGTTTAATTTATTTAAATCATGTAACCATTATTTATAAATTAATTTTGAAGTTATTCAAAAATAAATTTAATAGTGTAATTAAAAAAGTTAAATTGGTATTTAGTTTGAACTTGAAATTTAAAGGAAATTTAAAAGGTAAATTTGAAATGAATGTTTTTAAACCTATTTGTGAGTGATAATTTATAATCAATAATGATTTTGTAAGTAAATTTCTTTAGAAAAGTGATTACAGAAATTTAATAGTTAATAAAGATCATTAACTAAGATTATTTAAGTAAATAATCAATGCGATTAATTTAACAATAAAAATTAGAATAATTAATTTAATAACAATCATTTATGGAATTGTTTAAGTATAATTACTTAATGGAAGTAATTAAGGAATTAATTATTCATTGTAAATAAGTGAGTTAATCGGATTAGTTTAAGTTAATTACTTGGGTTAATTAATCTAGAACAAGCATTTAACAATTGGAAAAATATAATTACTTAGAGAAGTAATTAAGAAATGATTACTGGATGTAATTAATTGAATGATGATTAGTAACTTGAGTATAATTATTTGTTAGTAATCAAAGGATTAATTAATGAATGTGATTAATTAAGATTTATTAAATAATTAAAAGTTAATTGATTCATTAATTAAGGATGATTAGTTAATAATTAAAGGTTAACTAATAAATGATGAAAGGGAAATTTATTCCAGATAATTTGTAATTAACTCACGATAATTAACCCGGATTAATGATTAGTCATAAGTAATACATCTGATTTAAATTAATCAATTGATTAATAAAATTTACTTGTGAATGTTTGGACTTGACTGAATGGTTGAATTGTTGATATTCCCTGATCTGTGATGCTGTGTGATATATTCTGATTTGTGTGTGATCTGTACTGTAGCTATTTATCTGGGATGAATGTAAATTATTATCGGTAATATTTATATATATGTGATCTGTGATCTGTGAATGAAAAGATAAGCGTTATCATTATACCGCTTATCAACTATATTTCTGTATTTTAATCTATGATGATTGAATGATGTTGCACTACTGTGTGAAACCCCTGGACTACACCTTTACACACACAAATATGGATTTCACGTGGAAATCGGTCAAGTCACAGGTGATTTAAAATTAATGTTTTTGAAATTTTAATTTCAATTGATTTTGGAAATGGATTTGGGTTAAATGTTAAAGCTTTTGAAAAAGAGTTTTTAAGATTAAAGTTATTTTGAATAACTTGGTAAAGTTTTTCAATTTAAATAATTTAACTTGAATTGAATTCAAAAATTTTGAATTGAATTCAATGATTGGAAATTATGGTTAAGATGTCATAAATGTGTTTATATGAATTTAAACCATTTTTAAAGTATGGTTTTGAGAACTGAAATTTAACCCAAAGACTTTAACTCGTATAAATGAATCAGAATTTCCGAAATAAAAACTATTTGTTTTCAAATGATAAAAGCTTCCATATAAGGAATGAAATTACAATTTAATTAAAGGAATTTCAAGTTTGAAATGAAAATAGTTTTCCGAGTTATGAATAAATCTTTGTGAAAGATTGTTGAACTTTGTTTTAAAATTGGAAAGGTGTACCTTTTGTATAAAAGATCGAAATGGAATTGTTCTTAAAGCTATCAGTTAAATCTTTGATTTAAAGATTTAACGAGTTAATCCAATTGAAATGGAAATTGATTTGGAAAATCTACGAATAGATCTTTATGAAACTGAGTGAACTTTGTGAGATGAATATTTTTATGTAAAAGATTAAAATGGTGATGTGTTTAAACCATTTGAAAGAAAGGTTTTGGGTAATAAGTTGTGACTTAACTGAAAACCCAATATCCATATGTTTTTAAATATTACGCTCATTATTCGGTTTAGCCGGGAGAGGACCTTTGTGTCATATAACCCATTCCGAATAATGATACGACGTATATGGATAGCATTTGAAGACCGGTGGTGAAGATCGGGTATTTTCAAAAACGAAAGGACAACTCGTCGAATGTCTCTGCATAGGCTGATCTCCGATATAGAGATTTGATCACCCTTTGTGATGGGAAGTCCGGACGTGATTAGAAATTATCCGGATTTGCAAGGACTTCTTCGAAAGTGCCTTCGGTTCTGTTCGTACCCAGAACAGACTTGTATGGTTGTATGTCTGACACTACACTTTGAGATATAAAAGCTGATTTCTTTCAAATACATTTCTATTTGGTGGCGGAGAATTTATTCTCTTAGCTTAACACCCTTATTTGAGACGTACGAGCTCAGAAGTTATGTAGTTGAAGGTTATCAGTGTTATACTCCCAATTTGGTAGTGTGGCATGCGGAGTGCTGCTGTGTGTTGATGATCATTTGTTGATCAATGCATGGCTTTGTGAAAAAGCGTAGCTTTGTGGACGAGACCTCATCGAGCCTCACAGATCGGAAATGGTCGAAACAGGAAAGATGCGGCAAGGTTTCAGGGGTAGCTCCCCTAGGGTATGTCCATTCCTTCTGGAAAAGGGTGGTATCATGGTATGGAGCCCAGATACTTACTCATGTGGACACTATAGTCTATTTACTACTGTGAGATGTTGGTGTTGAGGATCCTCGGATAAAGGTCCCAAAGGACCGGGGGTGGAATATCTCAGGTTTACTACCCAGGAAGGGGGTAACCGACCTTGTGTTGGCAGAGAGCCAGGTGGTTCTCAGGGCGTCCCTCCAGAGGCGTTCCCATGTGGCATAGGAAGTTCCTTAGCCTGACCATTTGTTGGAAAATCCAAAGAAACAATACGAGCCTTTTACGATTGCAGTTGTATAACCTGTCTCCTCAGGCGGCAGCTATAGCAGGCATAATATAATGGTACCTATGCTGGCTAAGATTAATATTGTATTTCGAAACGATTTTGTAAACTATGCACTATTAATTATATCAAAAGAATTTTCTTTGCGTAGTAAGCATATTTGACTATCATAAGGAGAAATCTCCTCCAATTCTGCGTTTGCATTGTGTGTGTGGCGGGAGGCCTTATGGTAGTTTCATTTTCCAAAGAGCATTGTGGGTTTCAATGTTTAAAATTCTTTTGTTGTTGTTTTAAAGATAAACTATTTTTGTTTGCTCATACCAGTCCCATGACTGACCTGGAGTTTATTGTTCCTTTCCTAAACTCTAGGTGCCCACAATTTTCCACACGGGCAGTCTAGAGTTGCGTTTTTTTTAGATAGTCAGGTTTAGTAGATTATCTGGAGCTAGTTCAGTTTTGGAGTTCACACATGACTGACGTTTCTTATCTTGGTGCAACGTGATGGTGGTTCGAGCTGATGTTGGAGTTATTGGTCTCATTCTCTTTGTTAGATCATTTGCGGTTATCACTTCTTTTATTTCCGCTGTAGCATTGTATCATATCTCTTATATTCTTGTATTATTGATATCATTGTGGTATATCATTTAGGATATTGTATTTATTGGAGTTGTATATGATATCATTGTTTTCTTTCTTCCGCTGTGTTGTTATACTTAATGGTGTTATAAGCTCCGGTGAACCAGATTCGGCGTTTGAATCTACGGCATTTTGAGTACAAGTGAACTACGGGTGCCAATTTTCGAAGGCCAAGTCCGGAATCATTACAGCTTAGGACAATGATCCTTGCTAGATTATTCCACATTGTTCCGAAGTTTGGCTCTGATACCAAGCTGTGATGCCCCACCTCTATACTCACACTAGCCACGGACACTACGGGGTAATGCCGTCGACTAGCACGAAGAATAAGGCTGTTGAGGAGCGATCATCCGTGTAATTGCTTTATGAGAGTACCGATATGTCAGATAATATAACTTACATTTCATTTCAAGAGGAAATTCGACATATCAAATACAAACTCAAAGCTACCACACAGTGGCTATGTGGACTTCGGAAACAAATACAGAAATAAGCATAACGCAAATCGGTCATAAATATTCATATCACAAAGGCGGAATCAGATATGAATATATCACATAAAAGTGTACATCAAAATAGTGGTTATATAAGACCCACTACATCACAAAAGAATAGGTACAAGTGCTAGACAAAAGAATATGTATACATCAAGGTGTCTTTATCTCGAATGTATAATAACAAAAACTACTATGGTAAAGTAGTTAGCCAAAAGTCAGGTGACAAACCTTGATAAGAAGTCAAGCAGGAGCACCTTAAATACCTTGGTCTGACCCGAGTATTATTTAAGAAGAAAATGATAAACGGATCAGTCTAGCTATAAATATCAGATAAAATGAGATAGGATAAGAGATATCACAAAAACGTATGATAACAATAATGCCATACTGCGACAAGTATACATCAGATAACAACAAAAATCATACAATATCTCAAATATTCTCAAACACCAAAAGAATGTCATATTCTTTAAATTATTCACCAAAACACAAATATTGATGGAGCTTATCTGTAATAACTCGCTTTTCCGTACCCCTTGAATAGACACTAATCTCCATCTATTTACTCAAGGTGAACGAAAAACCAAACCATTAGGGTTTTAAAAGAAGAGGTAGAAGAAAAGATAGAAGAAAAAAAAGAACAACATCAGAACAGAAACAATATCAGAATCTCACATATCGCAGCGGAACAATATATAATAGATAATCACTAGTCTTTTAAAACAAAGAACTATATCTTTTTATACATACATCAATCAGAGTCAATATACAACAATGGACAGTTATATAAACTTGTCCTCATAAAGAATACACAGCGGAATAAATACTATCAGATACAAATACTACGTCTCGTCATCCAGCTTATCTCCAAAGCTCCAGAATAACCTGATAACATAACTCTAGGCTGCCCGTGTGGAAATTGGTGGGCACCCAGAGTTTAGAAGGGAACAATAAACTCCGAGTCAGTCATGGTGACTGGTGTGAGATCGTAAAACAGTTATTCTTTAAAATAAACAACAGGATAATTTTAAAGTCAATTCGAAATGCTTTTGGAAAATGAAACTACCATAAGACCTCCCACCACACACACAATGCAAACGCAGAATTGGAGGAGATTTCTTCTTATGATAGTCAAAGATGCTTACTACGTAAAATCAAATCATTTTTGATATTATTATTAGTGCATAGTGTAGAAAACATTTCGAAAGTATAATATTAGTCTTAGCCAACATACGACCAGTATCGTATGCCTACTATAGCTACTATGTTCAATAGCAGGTTACCGCCACATTCCATAGCAGGTAATACAACTAAAACCGTACACGTCACGTATTGTTTCTTTGGATTTCCAACAAATGGTCAGGCTAAGGAACTTCCTTTCCTCCTGCCGAATAGGATCGCCTCTGGCTGGACGTCCCGAGAGACAAACTGCTCTCTGCCAAACAAGGCCGGGTTACCCCTGTAACAGGTAACTCACGAATATGTCATCACCCGGTCCTTTGGGACCTTTATCCGAGCGCTCGATATCCAACATCACACATCATAAAGAAAGTGTATCCACATGAGTAAGTATCTGGGCTCCATACCATGATACCACCCCTTTCCAGAAGGAAATGACATACCCTAAAGGGCGCGACCCTCATAACCTTGCCGCAACATTCCTGTTTCGACCATTTCCGGGGTGTGAGGCTCGACGAAGTCTCGTCCACAAAGCTACGCTTTCTCAAAAAGCCCTGCTTCGGGTCAAACAAAATGATCAACCTATGATCATTAAGATATAAGATCAAACAAATGATCATATCGCAAATGATCAAACACTGATCATTTCACAGCAACACTCAGTATGCCACGTTACCAAATTGAGATATATCGCTGATAAATTTCAACTACATAACCTCTGAGCTCGTACGTCTCAGAGAAGGGTGTTAAGCTAAGAGAATAAATTCTCCGCCACCAACAGATATGTATTTGAAAGAAATCAGCTTTATATCTCAAAGTGTAATGTCAGACACACAATCCATACAAGTCTGTTCCGGGATCGAACAGAACCGAAGGCACTTCTCATGAAGCCCTTGCACATCCGGATAATTTTCAATCACGTTGGGACTTCCCGTCACTAAGGGTGATAAAACCTCTAAACCGGAGATCAGCCGATGTAGATTAACTCGACGGTAATCCTTCCGTTTTCAAAAATATCCGGTCTTCAACACCGGTCTTCGAATGCAATTCATAACGACGTATCACATATTCGGAATGGGTTATACGACCCCATGGTCCTTTCCCGGCTAACCCGAATAGTGAGCGTTCATTCAAAAATAAGTGTGGCATTCAAATTCATCCAATTCACAACAAATACCTATCTAAAGGTAATTATTGATAGTCGGTTATTTAACTATCAATAAAGATGCGCAACATCATCAGATTCCAAATAATTTTCCCAAATTATTTTATCTTCCAAAATATCTTTACTAGATATATTATTTCCACACTTAACCATTTTAAAACAATTTTAAATCAATTTCCACATTTCAATTTATCTTTGAAGATAAATCTCAAAACATTTCACTTCATATTGGAAAAGCATTTCCATACCTATTTAATAATAGGTAATTCACAAATCCATTTATTTTCAACATTGGAAAATATTCAATATACTTAAATTCAGTTAAGTATATATTTCATTCTTTAAGGAAATCATTTTCTTAAACACATCTATTTGAGTCAAAACGAATGTTACGTAAAACATCGTTACGACGACTCAAAATCACTAGTATAGGGATTCGAATTTAGATAGATATATAAATCCCAATACTACGTTAAAACATTTCCTTTCGGAAATCATTTACTATAACAACAGTGTTATAGTCCATCATTTCCTTATTTCTCGAAAACGTCTATTTCAACAATAAATGTTGAAATCTATGATTTCGATATTTAACACGTTTAAAACATCTTTTAAAACAATTAACTTCATTTTACAATATCTCTTTTCCAAAACTATCCATTTTACTTAACAATATATTCACTGTCCAAAATCGTGAATACACTTTACTAATTACATTTCACTATTTTCTACACATTTTATTTCAATAATAATTCGCTATCCAAAATCGCGAATATATCTCCTTTAATAATCTTCTATATTTAATTTATCAAATCCAATTGATCTCGAATTTATAAAACAACGTTTATAAATTCTATTTCTGTTTTTAATAACAACTTCAACTTACAAATCTTCTTTTTACTAATTCGATAAATATTCCATCTAAAGGTAAAAATCCAATTTATAAGTTAATCTCTTATAAATCTTTTATTCTACAGTTTCATCCATTTTACAACTTCACAATTTATAAATCTATAAATTTCATTCACTTACGGATTCCATAATATTTCATTTTTAACACTTATAAAATTCGTTTTATAAGTCCAATATTTTGATTTATAAAATATCAATTTTATAAATCTTTCTATACAAATCGTTTATAGTTATTCAAAAATCCCAACTTAAACCATTTTATAAATAAATCAACTTTTGTTTCAAAAACAACACTTCGGTTATATTTCACTAAAAATTATAACTTTTATAACTTTAAAATTTTATGTTTATAAATCGATTCAAAAATTCCATAAAACGTATATTTTCAAAAATCACTTTAAAAATCCTTTTAAATTAAAAGTCGTCATTTTTAAAGTTCAAAACTGAATCCGATGATGCAACAACACCAATCAGTCCATCACAACAGTCAAATATCATATATCATCATATGATAACAGAATATATCAAAATATCTGTAAATAAATAACTACTGGTGAGGAATCCAGTCGGATCCCTCCAACCTGTTTCCCTGCATCCACAGATGTTAGCACAATACCAATTCCGCTCCAGTACGGAATTATCGCGATATATAGGTTTTATAAAAATCCGCTTACTAACGGCGCAATAGGGTCTCATCCGCTATACGAGGCGGGAAATCATCAATCCAATATATACATATGCCAATATGTATATATTGCTATATATAGATATATATCCTACTATATCTAATATCACATCCAAACAGTCAATCATCAATCAATAACTGTAAAAATTCCACATTCAATTTGAGTGAGAAGATCTCACTGTGATTTTAATTCTGATTTCAGCGTTTATTTCGAATAAAATTAAACACGCGTTTAATTTCACCCGAAATTCCAACTAGCTCCAAACGACTCCAATTCAGTTGCATCGCGTAGTGTTCGACGATACGATTCCAACGCAACTGATTTCGCCATTTTCTGACCTCGTATAAAAGAGATACGGTATTTTAAACATCGTACGAATTATAATATAATTTAATTTACAATTCTTTTTAACTTTAAAACCCTAAGCTCACATCTGCTGTTAGATCTTGCTTCGTTAAATCTGGACCGCGTTTTTGCCTTCTTCCCCACTCACGAATATGCCCAGGCAATTCAAAACCCATAGCCGCCGATGCCTAAATCAATTATACTCCCACCCAACTGCTCGAAACCCCATCACCTCACCCTCATTCGAACGCCACCGACCCAAGCTACCCACGGCCAGAGCCTTGTCGAGCTCGGTCGTCTCTAGGTGGAGAAAAACGTGCCCGTTCGTGCGCGCGTTCTTGCCCTGTCGCGCCTCCATCAATACTCCGATGATGATCTTGACCGTTGGATAAAAAGATCGTGTGATGCTCTACAAGTTTTATTTAGAAAGTTTTGTGAATTGGTTAGTGGATTGCAAGAAAAATGAGGAAGAAGGAAGAAGCATTTCGGCCATTGATTTGAAGAAGTGGCGGCTGCACGTTTTAGCTAGGGTTTATTTTTCTTTTCTAATTTGTGAATAAATGGTCTACTTATAGAGATTTAACGAACACTATTCACCCGGCATTTCCAAACTCCAATTTACGCGCGGTCACTATCGTTTCTAGGGTTTATCCCACGTTCCGGACGCAATGGAACAGGTTTCGAAAGCTAATTCGGTCGTCTGTGCGAGATATGCAATTAAACGATCAATTCAAATTGAACCGATTTAAATCGATTTCGAGGCGTTTTGGCTTGCCTCGGACAAACGGTAAATCCAAAAATTACGAAATTTGAAATTTTACAATAATATCACATTACGGATCCGATGAAACTGGTTTCGTCGAAATCCGAGACCGTTTGAAAAATGACTATTTTAACTCGACGATTTAAAATTAAAACGATATCGATGCGTTTCAAGCTGCCACGGTCAATCGACAACTCCGATGGATACGAAAATTGAAATCCGATAATAACCAACTATTACGGATCCAATGGAACTAGTCTCGTCCAATTCTGAGACTGTTCAAAATTTGGCTATTTTTCAGTCGATAATTAAATATTAAAATATTCGATTTTTCACAGATTAACTCCAAATTCGATTCTGAAAGTTCTATAACCTTTCTATAACTCCAGTATGATTTAATATAACTTCATAAATCATTTCCAGCACATTAAACCCATACTTCAATTATTTCTGGAATTTCAATCATTAAATTATCGATTTAATTGACCAAATTAAATCCAATATTCGAATAATAAATTATTCGACTTCTTAAATTCATTTATTAATATTTAAAATCAATTAAATATTCAAATTTTAATTATCAAAAATTCTGGGTCGTTACAGACTTCCCTCCTTAAAAGAATTTCGTCCTCGAAATTACAAAGTAAGAAAGAAGTTACAGAATTCGTTAACTTTCCAAAACAAACTATTCAAATTAGATTTACAAATCTGTTAAGTGTTTAACTTTTCCAAAATTCATAGTTAACTTCTCACAAAATCTTTACTAAGTTTTCAAATCTTAACTTAGTTTTCAAAATTTTCAAATTCCTCAAAAATATTCTAACGCCTTAAATTTTCAGAAAATTTCGCCAGCGTCTCCTTTGCGCGGCTCGATCCGAAAAAAATGACAGTGTATATATATCACAAATATACATCCCATCAAGTGATGAGGCATCCCGTAGGGAAAAAAGTGTAAAAGTACAATATTTAATCCGAGATATGTACCTTATTATATTTTTAGCGAGCGTATACGGCTAATATAGCGCGAAAGCGAGCTCCAAATGCGAAGCAACGCCATCCGCACCTACTAAACACTCAACAAACCATATGAGAACATGTAGATATGAAAATATAGTCAATATACATCATATAGCAACATAATACTACATATGTCAACATAGCAAATGCAACAAACAACAAATGCATTCAGAAGCAACAATGCAACCATCAAACCATCATCATCCAATAAACATCCAACAAATCCATACCGAATCAATATTCATTCATTTCTCATTAATATTCATTGAATTGGTTTTCAATTTACTCACATTTGATTTGCTAATATTGGATTTAACTAACATTCATTCATTTGTTTCCAATTAGTTTACATTCACTAATTTACATTCATGTTGGTTCATTTTCAATTTGAATCAAATTCATTTCTATTCAAATTTATATATTATCAATTTGAATTTAATCACTTTGCTTCCAATTTGTCGATTCAATTTCATTAACCCTTAATGAATTACACGAAATCAACTAACAATCAATCTAACAACCAAGGTATAACCAATCATAACCAAATTTATTCAATTTACATTTCTTTACATTCAATTTGGTTCAACACTTTAAGTTTCAATTTGTTGGTATTAAATTGATTTCTATTCAATTATTCAATTCCTTTAGCTTCTAATGAATTAACACTTATATTCATTGCTTCATATCAATTATTTATATTCAATTGATTGACATTCAATCCATTTATTAATTCAATTGCTAATTCATTTTAACAAATAAAATTGAATTTTATATAACTCAAGTTTACATTCATTTAATAAATTCACTTTATTAATTTCTTTGATATCAAAATAAACTTCACTTCAACATCACTTAAGTTATTTTCCATTTCAAACATCATTTGTTCAACTTAACTTAAGTTTCCACTTATAAATCCAATTCAGATTTTGTTTTTCCTTAACAAAATTCATTTAACTCTTTTTTTTTCCCAAAATCAAATTTCATCAATCATTCAAATTTATATCACATTTGACTTAACAAAATGGTTTAATCATTTTATCATTTGGTTTTACTTACATTTTCTCACTTTCAATAGGTTATACAACTTATATATTTAAACTTCCAAATCTGATTTAATCTATTTAACTTTCTTTTAGTTAAATTTCTCATCATATTTCATTATGCTACTCAAATTCATTAACTTTACCAAAGTTAAATCTATTATCTCATATCATAAGTATAAATCTTATTTCACTTATATTTATCACATTTAAATTTGGACTTTAATTTTCAAATTTGTTTATCACAACAAAACCTCAATTTCCAATTTACTATGGTAGCAAATCAATCACACAGAAACTCGAAAATGATACCGAGGATGCTGCAGTCATCACCGTACTATTTCCCAGCAACAATAGTGAAATCAGTGCTTAAATTCTTTCAAAAATTTCCTTTTATTCATAAATCACATTTATAAATCTCTTTGCACATAATTTCACTTCTTACATATAAGATTATTTTATCATTGTAAATCATATCAATTATAACTTCACCCTTTATAATTCATTCTTTTATACAATTTACTCTTTCACAATTGTTGTTTTAATTCAACTTATTCAAACAATCTTAACAATCAATTCATATACACTTTAATAATTCTTAAAAAATTATTTCTTTATATATAAAATATAATCAAGGTAAAATTATTTCATTTACCCAATTTAAAACAATATCGTGCCGAATTGTTATATATAAGTGTTTAGAGATCCCTATCGATAGAGTTGTACGGACAATACCGACCAGAATCCATATACCACTCAACAAACCAATCATCACAATATAAAACAATTTTATATTAACTAACAAATACGCACTCATATCTATTATTACACTCAAACTCATTCTAGAGTACTACTGACTCTATCTCTAATGAGTAACACCCAACAGAGCAGGGTTGTCGCTTAACCATATGCTCTGATACCAAATGTAATAACCCGCTTTTCCATACCCCTTGAATAGACACTAATCTCCATCTATTTACTCAAGGTGAACGAAAAACCGAACCATTAGGGTTTTAAAAGAAGAGGTAGAAGAAAAGATAGAAGAAACAAAAGAACAACATTAGAACAGAAACAATATCAGAATCTCACATATCGCAGCGGAACAATATATAATAGATAATCACTAGTCTTTTAAAACAAAGAACTATATCTTTTTATACATACATCAATCAGAGTCAATACACAACAATGGACAGTTATATAAACTTGTCCTCATACAGAATACACAGCGGAATAAATACTATCAGATACAAATACTACGTCTCGTCATCCAGCTTATCTCCAAAGCTCCAGAATATCCAAAATAACCTGATAACATAACTCTAGGCTGCCCGTGTGGAAATTGGTGGGCACCCAGAGTTTAGAAGGGAACAATAAACTCCGAGTCAGTCATGGTGACTGGTGTGAGATCGTAAAACAGTTATTCTTTAAAATAAACAACAGGATAATTTTAAAGTCAATTCGAAATGCTTTTGGAAAATGAAACTACCATAAGACCTCCCACCACACACACAATGCAAACGCAGAATTGGAGGAGATTTCTTCTTATGATAGTCAAAGATGCTTACTACGTAAAATCAAATCATTTTTGATATTATTATTAGTGCATAGTGTAGAAAACATTTCGAAAGTATAATATTAATCTTAGCCAACATACGACCAGTATCGTATGCCTACTATAGCTACTATGTTCAATAGCAGGTTACCGCCACATTCCATAGCAGGTAATACAACTAAAACCATACACGTCGCGTATTGTTTCTTTGGATTTCCAACAAATGGTCAGGCTAAGGAACTTCCTTTCCTCCTGCCGAATAGGATCGCCTCTGGCTGGACGTCCCGAGAGACAAACTGCTCTCTGCCAAACAAGGCCGGGTTACCCCTGTAACAGGTAACTCACGAATATGTCATCACCCGGTCCTTTGGGACCTTTATCCGAGCGCTCGATATCCAACATCACACATCATAAAGAAAGTGTATCCACATGAGTAAGTATTTGGGCTCCATACAATGATACCACCCCTTTCCAGAAGGAAATGACATACCCTAAAGGGCGCGACCCTCATAACCTTGCCGCAACATTCCTGTTTCGACCATTTCCGGGGTGTGAGGCTCGACGAAGTCTCGTCCACAAAGCTACGCTTTCTCAAAAAGCCCTGCTTCGGGTCAAACAAAATGATCAACCTATGATCATTAAGATATAAGATCAAACAAATGATCATATCGCAAATGATCAAACACTGATCATTTCACAGCAACACTCAGTATGCCACGTTACCAAATTGGGATATATCGCTGATAAATTTCAACTACATAACCTCTGAGCTCGTACGTCTCAGAGAAGGGTGTTAAGCTAAGAGAATAAATTCTCCGCCACCAACAGATATGTATTTGAAAGAAATCAGCTTTATATCTCAAAGTGTAATGTCAGACACACAATCCATACAAGTCTGTTCCGGGATCGAACAGAACCGAAGGCACTTCTCACGAAGCCCTTGCACATCCGGATAATTTTCAATCACGTCGGGACTTCCCGTCACTAAGGGTGATAAAACCTCTAAACCGGAGATCAGCCGATGTAGAGTAACTCGACGGTAATCCTTCCGTTTTCAAAAATATCTGGTCTTCAACACCGGTCTTCGAATGCAATTCATAACGACGTATCACATATTCGGAATGGGTTATACGACCCCATGGTCCTTTCCCGGCTAACCCGAATAGTGAGCGTTCATTCAAAAATAAGTGTGGCATTCAAATTCATCCAATTCACAACAAATACCTATCTAAAGGTAATTATTGATAGTCGGTTATTTAACTATCAATAAAGATGCACAACATCATCATATTTCAAATAATTTTCCCAAATTATTTTATCTTCCAAAATATCTTTACTAGATATATTATTTCCACACTTAACCATTTTAAAACAATTTTAAATCAATTTCCACATTTCAATTTATCTTTGAAGATAAATCTCAAAACATTTCACTTCATATTGGAAAAGCATTTCCATACCTATTTAATAATAGGTAATTCACAAATCCATTTATTTTCAACATTGGAAAATATTCAATATACTTAAATCCAGTTAAGTATATATTTCATTCTTTAAGGAAATCATTTTCTTAAACACATCTATTTGAGTCAAAACGAATGTTACGTAAAACATCGTTACGACGACTCAAAATCACTAGTATAGGGATTCGAATTTAGATAGATATATAAATCCCAATACTACGTTAAAACATTTCCTTTCGGAAATCATTTACTATAACAACAGTGTTATAGTCCATCATTTCCTTATTTCTCGAAAACGTCTATTTCAACAATAAATGTTGAAATCTATGATTTCGATATTTAACACGTTTAAAACATCTTTTAAAACAATTAACTTCATTTTACAATATCGCTTTTCCAAAACTATCCATTTTACTTAACAATATATTCACTGTCCAAAATCGTGAATACACTTTACTAATTACATTTCACTATTTTCTACACATTTTATTTCAATAATAATTCGCTATCCAAAATCGCGAATATATCTCCTTTAATAATCTTCTATATTTAATTTATCAAATCCAATTGATCTCGAATTTATAAAACAACGTTTATAAATTCTATTTCTGTTTTTAATAACAACTTCAACTTACAAATCTTCTTTTTAATAATTCGATAAATATTCCATCTAAAGGTAAAAATCCAATTTATAAGTTAATCTCTTATAAATCTTTTATTCTACAGTTTCATCCATTTTACAACTTCACAATTTATAAATCTATAAATTTCATTCACTTACGGATTCCATAATATTTCATTTTTAACACTTATAAAATTCGTTTTATAAGTCCAATATTTTGATTTATAAAATATCAATTTTATAAATCTTTCTATACAAATCGTTTATAGTTATTCAAAAATCCCAACTTAAACCATTTTATAAATAAATCAACTTTTGTTTCAAAAACAACACTTCGGTTATATTTCACTAAAAATTATAACTTTTATAACTTTAAAATTTTATGTTTATAAATCGATTCAAAAATTCCATAAAACGTATATTTTCAAAAATCACTTTAAAAATCCTTTTAAATTAAAAGTCGTCATTTTTAAAGTTCAAAACTGAAACCGATGATGCAACAACACCAATCAGTCCATCACAACAGTCAAATATCATATATCATCATATGATAACAGAATATATCAAAATATCTATAAATAAATAACTACTGGTGAGGAATCCAGTCAGATCCCTCCAACCTGTTTCCCTGCATCCACAGATGTTAGCACAATACCAATTCCGCTCCAGTACGGAATTATCGCGGTATATAGGTTTTATAAAAATCCGCTTACTAACGGCGCAATAGGGTCTCATCCGCTATACGAGGCGGGAAATCATCAATCCAATATATACATATGCCAATATGTATATATTGCTATATATAGATATATATCCTACTATATCTAATATCACATCCAAACAGTCAATCATCAATCAATAACTGTAAAAATTCCACATTCAATTTGAGTGAGAAGATCTCACTGTGATTTTAATTCTGATTTCAGCGTTTATTTCGAATAAAATTAAACACGCGTTTAATTTCACCCGAAATTCCAACTAGCTCCAAACGACTCCAATTCAGTTGCATCGCGTAGTGTTCGACGATACGATTCCAACGCAACTGATTTCGCCATTTTCTGACCTCGTATAAAAGAGATACGGTATTTTAAACATCGTACGAATTATAATATAATTTAATTTACAATTCTTTTTAACTTTAAAACCCTAAGCTCACATCTGCTGTTAGATCTTGCTTCGTTAAATCTGGACCGCGTTTTTGCCTTCTTCCCCACTCACGAATATGCCCAGGCAATTCAAAACCCATAGCCGCCGATGCCTAAATCAATTATACTCCCACCCAACTGCTCGAAACCCCATCACCTCACCCTCATTCGAACGCCACCGACCCAAGCTACCCACGGCCAGAGCCTTGTCGAGCTCGGTCGTCTCTAGGTGGAGAAAAACGTGCCCGTTCGTGCGCGCGTTCTTGCCCTGTCGCGCCTCCATCAATACTCCGATGATGATCTTGACCGTTGGATAAAAAGATCGTGTGATGCTCTACAAGTTTTATTTAGAAAGTTTTGTGAATTGGTTAGTGGATTGCAAGAAAAATGAGGAAGAAGGAAGAAGCATTTCGGCCATTGATTTGAAGAAGTGGCGGCTGCACGTTTTAGCTAGGGTTTATTTTTCTTTTCTAATTTGTGAATAAATGGTCTACTTATAGAGATTTAACGAACACTATTCACCCGGCATTTCCAAACTCCAATTTACGCGCGGTCACTATCGTTTCTAGGGTTTATCCCACGTTCCGGACGCAATGGAACAGGTTTCGAAAGCTAATTCGGTCGTCTGTGCGAGATATGCAATTAAACGATCAATTCAAATTGAACCGATTTAAATCGATTTCGAGGCGTTTTGGCTTGCCTCGGACAAACGGTAAATCCAAAAATTACGAAATTTGAAATTTTACAATAATATCACATTACGGATCCGATGAAACTGGTTTCGTCGAAATCCGAGACCGTTTGAAAAATGACTATTTTAACTCGACGATTTAAAATTAAAACGATATCGATGCGTTTCAAGCTGCCACGGTCAATCGACAACTCCGATGGATACGAAAATTGAAATCCGATAATAACCAACTATTACGGATCCAATGGAACTAGTCTCATCCAATTCTGAGACTGTTCAAAATTTGGCTATTTTTCAGTCGATAATTAAATATTAAAATATTCGATTTTTCACAGATTAACTCCAAATTCGATTCTGAAAGTTCTATAACCTTTCTATAACTCCAGTATGATTTAATATAACTTCATAAATCATTTCCAGCACATTAAACCCATACTTCAATTATTTCTGGAATTTCAATCATTAAATTATCGATTTAATTGACCAAATTAAATCCAATATTCGAATAATAAATTATTCGACTTCTTAAATTCATTTATTAATATTTAAAATCAATTAAATATTCAAATTTTAATTATCAAAAATTCTGAGTCGTTACATTATCAATTCAATCCACGAAAATTGGTGAAACACAAATTCTAGAAATCAACCACTAGAAATCCAGAAATCAAAAAGGGGGAGGCCTATCACAGACAGGAGCATGAAAACTCACCAACACGTGTGTCACAAACAGAACGCTATTCCATGGTTTTTAACCATCAAGTTTTGAGTCGAAGCTCCACAAACAGCCCGAAAGACCATGGGTCGCTACCCCACCAAATTGAACCGAAGTTCCACAAACGGGGTTTTTAGTCCCCACACAAACAAAGAGACATCGCACATCGCTAGTCTAAATCACAAAATGATCACCATTGATCAATAAGAAGTGTCAATTACACTAAGCTAGTAAATATATGAGTTTAGCTTCATGTCCCATAACCACTGGCTTAACTTAAATATTTACGAACAAATTGTAGACTTCCACTCGAAAATTTTAACAAGATTTCAATCGAACAAGTCTAAGAATTAACCGACAAAGTAAACGCAAGCGTTTCATACCACTTGTTTTGCTAAGCCATTTAATTAGATTTCTCATACGAATGAGGTAAAGGTTTGTATATACTAATAGGTTGGAAAATGGTTTTATAAACGAGCTTTGTATTAAAAATAGAGTTGAAATCATCTTTGTGAAAGAGTTTGAATAGTTACTACTAGTATAGAAACCTTTGCATTTTAAAGTGACAAACCACAGAAATGATTGTAGAAACAATCAATCACCAAAAATTCACATACGACAACGTGAATTAAATCCATAAAAATCGATATCAAATCCATCAAACGGATATTCCCAAAAATCCTGAAAAGAAGTTATCAAAGTCGATAATAAGTGATAACAACTAACCGGATCGACAAGAATCAATTAAAAATCAGAAACCCACACAAAACTGCCTAAAATAGGCAAAAAGCACATTTCCTAGATTCAACCGACTAGACTGTATGGTCAGCCGACTGATACATGCCTAGAAACTCTCGGTTTCCAGGTTCAGTCGACTAACTATATAGTTCAGTCGACTGATACAGGGACAGGAACTTTCTGTTCCCAGTTTCAATCGACTGAACTGTATAGTCAGTCAACTGATCTAATACCCAAAAACATTCTGTTTCCAGGTTCAGTCGACTGAACTGTAATTTGCAGTAAAATCAGTCTAGCCCCATGAAGGGCAAAAATCCTAACCGGAAGCAATCGGACGAGCAATGGAGACTAGGGATTTATGCCAAGTGACAACCCAGCCTTGTAAGCTCTTCGATACACCCCAAAAACATGTTCAAACATCAAAGATAGGATTTTTAAAGATTTTTGACTTCAAAACTCCAAAAATTGGAATATTCATCAAACCAATTCAATTCAAAGGCAAATGGACAAGCAATAGGTGTTAGGAATTCCTACCTAACAACTATCAAAGGTAAAGACATAGATGTGAGTTCAAAAACTCACCTTTTAAACCCAAAATAACAAATGAGAAGCTCTAGAACAAGCAAAGATTGATTTCTCTTCAACAACACCTCTAGAATCTTCAATCTATTATCAAAGGTGAAGTTTTTCCTTAATTAAGTTATAGGAATTTCTGAAAATTGAAGAGGGATTGAGATGGAGAAGATGAAGAGGATGCTTACCTAAGCTTCTCTTGGATTTTGGGCTTGAATTTGAGTTTCCTAATCATAGCTAGGGTTTTGGAATTTTAATTTCCTCTTCTTTCCCCCATTTTTACTTTAGCTTGAGAGTGTTAGGAAATGAGGAGTGGAATGAATGAAGAGGAGTGGAGTTGGGTTATTTGTTAGGTTGGTGGGCTGAAACCCAAACCCAAAGCCCTAAATGAAAATATAAAATTTTTATTCAACTCCAAACATATCGATGTTTATACTCAAAAAGGTCGCAAACGCCATTTTGGACTCAATGGAAGTGGTCTCGAGTCCTAATTTGACTGTTTACAAAAAGTGACATTTTGGACTTAAATCCGACTAACGATGCTATATTTAAATAAAACATTTAAATATACAATCGTAAACTATGCTGGTTATTACAGCAAGGCTCGATCGCCGGAGTTTGAGTGCACAAATACGCATGTGTGCACGTTCTTTCTTTTGTGCTTCCAGGTGAGGATAGAAAGGAAGAAGGAGAAAGGGGAAGAGTGGGCCGGGTTTTGGGCCATGGGGAAGAAATAGAAAAGAAAAGGAAAATAAGGAAAAATAAATAAAGGAAAAAAGAAGAAAGAAAAAAATAAAGAAAATAAAAGGGAAGGAAAAAAAAGAAATAAGAAAAGAAAATAAAACGTAAAAGAAAAGATAAGGGAAAGAAAAATAAAAGGAAAAAAAAAAGAAAAGGAAAAGAAAAGGAAAGAGAAAGGAAAAAATAAAAGGAGAAAGAAAGAAAAAGTAAAAAGAAGAAGAAATGGGTTTTACAAATTTATTTATATGACAATTTATATTTTCTTCTAAAAATCTATTTTTAATTTAAAATCCAAAATTTAAAGCTCAATAATATTTCATAATTTAAATGGTAATTAATTACATTATTATTTGATTTGAAACTTCTATATTAACCAAGTAGACATTAAATAAAGTGGGAAACTTCTATTAACTAATAATAGGTTGTTTTTATAATTTCTTTACTTATAGTTAATTTGGATAAAGATATAAATGGATTTGGTTAAGAAAAGTTAATAAAATCCAAAAGTGTGATTTGTATGATATTTGTTATCGATCATTAAATTGGTAACAATCTATATCTTGCCTTAACTCTGTTGGAGGTTTAATTCAATTATTCTTGTCTGTACCATTAAGTGGTTAGACAAGTTAAATAGTAGATTAAAATGATGATACAGTTATTTGAATAAAGATCTGTAATAAATCCCCATATTTAAATAGTGTCACCCAAAATAATAAATTGTTTATTTTAAACAATTTACCCTTTTTAAAATTTATTGCTTGGATTCGAGACCAGGATCGGATATCTGCGTTATCCGGAACCGCTTCGATTTGAAAATCACTACAAACCCTTACGGGGTTGACTATAGAGTCTAATAGGCTGGAATTGAATAAATTAAGTAAATTTGACTATTTTAAATAAGTAAATTTGTATTTAGACATTATTATAATATCAATGGATTTCGGAAAAAGTGTTTGTTTATAAATGAGATAAAACTCGTCGTGTTGTATGAGTTACCTTGGTTTCCAAAATTTTGATAACTCCAGTATTTCATATTAAAGGGGTTTACTCATGCTGGTTTCCTGCCTGACTCGAGTGTTACTTTATTGTAATGCTTGGGTCAGACCGAGTATTACAGAATTTCAGGTTAGGACGCTTTTGGAGCTCATGAGACGAGCTGGATGGCAGAGAAGTATTGATTTTATTTCGCTGTGTATTATAGACTGTATAGTTAGCATTTGAAATTAAAATAAGATCATAAGAATTAAGAGGTTAAATATGTATATAACCAAATAGAAATTAGATACGAATGGATTATACAAATAAGTTAAGTTTAAGGTGGACTCAAACCAGAATTTAAAATTCTGAAAATTGCAGAAGTGTTTTACAAAGTGTTTTGTAATGAAATAAATTTATCTTGATTATGTTTTAAAGAAATATTCTCTCAGGAAATTATTGTGAAAAATATGGTGTGTTTGGTTTCTAGATATGATAATATTGGTTATTATCATAAAATTTGTTGTTGTGTCTAAATAAAGGGATGTTTATTATGGAATAAACAATGATGAAACAGAGTGAAATGTTTAGGGAAGTGAATTATATAAGCATGACTCATAAATTAAAATGGATTTAAATTGTGAGATTTTGAATCAAAGTCCTGAAAAAATTGAAATTTGTTTCAAAGTGTTTAAGAGATAATAAAAAATATTATTTAGAATATATAAAAATCTTTGTTTTAGAACAAGATTGGTTTGAAGATGAATTTGTTTTGGATTAAAAACCAAGAATGGTTTAAAATTTTAAGTGTGACTTGATGTATGAATGGGATATATGTATATATATGTGGACATATATGTGATTTCAAAGTTGATTTAAAATAAATATTGGTGTTTGAATTTTGAAATCCCCCTTTATAAAACAAGAAGTATAACCCAAAGAAAAATAAGTTTTTGAACTTATAAGTGGGAAGTGATATTAACAAGAATTGGATTTGGGATGAAAAATTTAAATTGAGTAAGGTTAAGTGGGTTGGACGAGTTGGAAATTAACTTAGGGAAAGTTAAATAAGTTTTGAACTTATAACCCGACTTTGGAATTTCAAGGTGAAATTAAGATTTAACTTGTGGAAGTTAAATGGGTTAAATTGGAAAAGAAGTTATGTATGATTTCAAAGCGATTTTTAAAATAAAACGAGTTTCAAATTCTGAAAGTTTGTGATGGGTGCTATTGATTGGTGTTTTAGGTAATTTGGTTGTTTATTTACCTTGATATATCTGGTTATCATCCTATTTGTTACTTACAATATATAAAACTGTAAATTGGGTAATTTCGAATAAATTAAGAAATGGATTGAAATGATATATATCCATTACTGAAAATTAAATGGAAATAAAACTTTATTTTGAAACTATTAAATGATTTTGATCTTTAGAAATAAAAGAAAAATTGAATCTATGGAAATGGAATCATTTTGAACTTAAGTTTGAAATGTTAAAACCAAACTTGTCAACCGGAATTGTTTATAGAATTGGGTTTAAAAAGTTGAAGTTATAATTGGGAAATAAATTAAATTCTAAAAATTGATTTGTTTTAAAAAGATGTGGACTCTTACTCGAACCATAAATAAGTTTAAATAAAGGTAAGAATATTTTGAAATTTGGGCTTAGGATTTAATTATAAAAGATTTAGGTTGCTAAATTAAATTTTAAGGGTTAATTTGATTTAAGTGATTAAATCGGTATTTGAAAAACCGAACTCGAATTTATATAAATCGAGATGGTTTAAAATTTGAGAATGGAATTGAAATTAATTCAAATTGGAATTGAATTGAATAAATTGAAATTGTAATCGAAGTTGAATTAGTTTGAATTCAAAAAGGGAATTGATTTGAACTGGAACTGGAATCGAAGTTAATTCGAAATGGAATCTGGATTGAATCAATGGAAGTGGGAATTGAAAATTGATTTGAATTGGAGATTTGGAATTGAACCGGTTTGACCTTGAAACTATTTTCAAATAAATTATTTTAATATAAACTGTCTTAAATCTATTTTCTGAAATATTCAAATTATTTTGGATTTTCCAAGCTAGTTACTATACAAACCATTCTTTTTAAAACTCAGACTATCTTATATTAACTATTTAACTATTTTAAAACTATTCAAACTATTTTCTAAATTCAAACTGGTCAGAGTGGAAGTTGTTTATATTTAAATCATGGATTTAAATATGAATTGGGATAAATTAAAGTTTTAACCCAAATGGAAATTGAAGCAATTCTGAATCGGAATATTAAGGTAAAAAATGATTTTGAAGTAAAATAGTATATTTTGAGAAAAATATGATGATTTTAAAATGAAGATTGGATAGTACCATAACTGAAAACTTACTTTATAAGAAGTAAGTAATGTTACAAATGACTCTGAAAAGGAAATGGAACCTGAAAAATTTGATTTGGCACTAATGAGGTTATATATATTTGTTGTATATTAAAAACTCCCCTTATTGAAATTATAACCAGAAGAAGTGATCTTTGAAAGTACTTGGAATACAAAATGGAGTTTATATGAATATGAAGTTGACTCAGAAATTACAGATGTAAAAATTATTCGAGTTGAAAGGAATGATTTTATATGTATATGAGAATTAAACTGGAAAGGTTTTGGAACCCATTGATTTTGAAAGGCTTTTGATTTGGCAAAAAGAAATTTTTGGAAATTTGGTAAACCAAAGTTGAGAATTATCGATTTTGAAGATATCGATTTTGTGTAAATGAAGTTTATATGTGATGCATATAAAGAGTATGATTTGAAAGATACTATATATGTATATAGTATGATATGTTTTGAGAAAGATATGGAAAATAAGGCACCCCAATGAGAGTTGAAACTTATAATAGGAGATCCACTGGGTGGTTCTGCTTAGAACTCTAAGGGCGGGTTCAATGAAATTGGGATCCCAGAGGACGTCCGAACAGAAACTCGAGTTCTTGATGATCATTTGTTGGGTAGCGTAAGTCGGGTGGTGCCGATGCCTAAAGTTACATTGGGTTTTGCCGTGATGGCAACGTAACCTTTGTTGTAACTGCGATCTATCGCAGTTCCATAGCGTAAGTCGAGTGGCGGTGATTGCCTACAATCTATGTTTAATTTCGTTGGGATAGCGACGTAACATCGGTAAATTGCGATCTATGTGGTTTGGTTTCATAGCGGAATTCGTGTGGCAGTGAGTGCCTATAGTCTACACTTGTTTCCATTGGAACAGTGACATAACTTTGTGTAGTCTGCGATCTATGCGGTAAAGTTTCGTTTGGCAGCATAATTCGAGTGGTGCTGTTGCCTATAGTTACATTGGTTTTATTGTGATAGCAACGCAACCCTTGGTGTAGCTGCGATCTGTGCAGTTCCTATGGCGAAAGTCGAGAGGTGTGGATGCCTACAGTTTTCTTATGGATTTTACTGGGATGGCGACGCAATCATCGTGCTAACTGCGATCCATGGGACGGGGTGATGATTTCCATAGCATTTTTGAAAAGATTTTTTCAAGTATTTTCACTGTGTGTTGAAAACGGGTCTACTAAGTAGTTATAGATTTTCAGTCCTACGTCTGATCAACGTATGACTAAATTTCTGTGAGAACAAGGATGGAGTTGTTTGAACATCGAGTTATGAAAAGTATTTTCATATAAAAACTAATTTGGTATATTATGTAATTTTAAAGTGTTTTAAATTGTATAGTAAAAGAGTAAGGAGTTAGAATGTTTAAAAGAATGATTTATTTAATTAATAATAAACATCAAAAATTAAAATTTCTGTTTCGTTCCTTTTCGAGGACGAAAAGTTCTAAGGGGGAAGGAATGTGATGACCCGGATTTTTTGACGTCTGTTAATTGGGTGATTAACTGATTTAAATTATTGGGTTATTAATTTTGATTGGTCGAATAAACAAATTTTCTGATGTTAAAAATACCTTAATCTATATATTGATTAAAAACTATATTAAATATTGAATTTTTAAATTCCTGAATATGATAAATATTTTAGAAATGTGTATATAAAACGCCACCATTTAAATTAAGATAAAACATCCATAAATATATATATATAAGTATTTATGTGGGTATGTTGTGAAAATATTGTAAAAGTGTATATTTGTTAACGATACCAAATGTGACGACTCGGTGTTTTGACACTATTATTCGGATAATTTACTGATTCAATTATTTATGATATAAATTTTCATCAGTCAAACAATAACAAATCCTAATTTTTATGGATACATACATATATGTAGTTGGGAAGCTATGATTTAAAATTTAAAAATAAATCTCTCAAAAATATTTAAAATAAAAACTACATCTTTCTATTGCAAGATACAATTATATATATAGATATATATACACACACATATGGGTGTATATGCTTAACTTTGATATAAAATAAAAATAAAAATAAGTGTATAAAAATAAGAATAATTACATAAGTCTCTAATATTGGGTTGTAACATAAGTAAAAAATTTATATAGATGACACAAGAATAGGCACAAACGTATATATATATATATATATATTTGTATAATATAAAACAAGACAAAAGCTATGTTTGTAAACATATGTATGCAATATGTATATATTTAAGGATATAGATGTACATGTAAACATGCTAGGAGACATCATCATAACTTATTTCTAAATCAGGTCAAGATAAAAATCAATGTCAAAGCCATAAAATCAAATCATCTTTTGAAATCAAATCAGTCTTTTTACCAAATCAAAAGGAAAATAAAATTAAAAAGAAAATAAAAATCAATAAAGTGTAAAGCCTGTACAAATGCCTCAGCTTCTACTGTACACTTCCCTTTTCATCTATAAATACGGCCATCCTGATTTGTCCAATTGTTCACATGTTCACATGATATATGAAAAAAAAGTAAAGTAAGTAACAGAGGAAAAAAGCTTGAAGTAAGAAAAAAAAGCAGTAGTTCACCATTCTTCTAAAAACTATGAGTTAACACCTTTAAAATGTTACTTTTTTTATATACTCATAAGTATAAATGAGTGTTTGTTAAATCTTGATCTGGAACAAGAATATATGCATCTGATATGTGAAAATGTATTTTTGTATGAGTGTTGGTCACCTGAACTTACAGTTGTATATGGAAAACATCTCTGTTCTTAGAAAAGTTGACATTTTGCAACTTTTAAAAATCAATATCTCTTTATACATATTGTTTTAGGCTATGATTCCAAAAAGAAACTTGTTTGTTTTCAGATGTAGTTTCTTTCAAAAATCGTTTCGAGATCTAACATGAAGTATATAGGGAGAGAAGCTCATTTTACAGTAGACAACCTGGAAATGTACTAAATTTGAATGTCATAAACTAAGCTTTCGATCATATGATTGTGATTGCCTTCGAAAAACATGAATTTTAGACTTTTTTGTGTGTTTTCTAGTGTTGTATTAAGAGAGGTAGGTCGAGTTGAACGGATTTGGGCATGTTGTCAAATTCCGGCGATAAGGGTGTCTGCGCGGCAAGGCGGTTGGCAGGGAGGAGCATTAGTCGAAGGCGCATCGGGTAAAAATGGAGCGGATATTTCTTGATGATCGTGGCGTTGAGTCATGGTAGTTTTAGTGTTCTAGGCTTGTGTGTGGGTGGACTCGGTTTCAGGGTGACTGCGAGGTGGGGGAGGCAGACGAGGTGTGCGGTCCTGGGGGAATGGTAGGGCAGACGTCGGCGAAGCTTTGGGTGAAATTTGACGTTGGTCGGTGGAAGGTGGTGGCTGGTCGAGGCGTTGTATGGTGAAGCTGTTGTTCCAGTTTTAGAGGGTGACGTTCGAATTCTCGAACGAAGTGGTTGGCTGTGTTTTAGGTGTGAGGTCGCGCTGTGATGGCCGTGGGTGATTCGCGAGGCCGGTCGGCGGCAAGGCTCGATCGCCGGAGTACGTGTGCCCGGATATGCGTGCGTGCATGTTCATCCTTTTGTGCTTTCAGGTGAGGATAGAAAGGAAGAAGGAGAAAGGGGAAGAGTGGGCCGGGTTTTGGGCCATGGGGAAGAAATAGGAAAAGAAATAAATAAGAAAATGAAAATAAGGAAAAAGAAATAAAGGAAGAAAGAAGAAAGAAAAAAATAAAGAAAAAACAAGGGAAAAAAAAGAAATAAGAAAAAAAATAAAAAGTAAAAGAAAAGATAAGGGAAAGAAAAATAAAAGGAAAAATAAAAGAAAAGGAAAAGAAAAAGAAAGAGGAAGGAAAAAAATAAAAGGAGAAAGAAAGAAAAAGTAAAAAGAAGAAGAAATGGGTTTTACAAATTTATTTATATGACAACTTATATTTTCTTCTAAAAATCTATTTTTAATTTAAAATCCAAAATTTAAAGCTCAATAATATTTCGTAATTTAAATGGTAATTAATTACATTATTATTTGATTTGAAACTTATATATTAACCAAGTAGACATTAAATAAAGTAGGAAATTTCTATTAACTAATAATAGGTTTTTTATAATTTCTTTAATTATAGTTAATTTGGATAAAGATATAAATGGATTTGGTTAAGAAATGTTAATAAAATCCAAAAGTGTGATTTGTATAATATTTGTTATCGATCATTAAATTGGTAACAATCTATATCTTACCTTAATTCTATTGGAGGTTTAATTCAATTATTCTTGTTTGTACCATTAAGTGGTCAGACAAGTTAAATAGCAGATTAAAACGATGATACAATTATTTTAATAAAGATCTGTAACAAATCCCCATATTTAAATAGTGTCACCCAAAATAATAAATTGTTTATTTTAAACTATTTACCCTTTTAAAATTTTATTGCTTGGATTCGAAGAGACCGGGATCGGATATCAGCGTTATCCGGAACCGCTTCGATTAGAAAATCACTACAAACCCTTGGGGTTGACTATAGAGTCTAATAGGCTGGAATTGAATAAATTAAGTAAATTTGACTATTTTAAATAAGTAAATCTGTATTTAGACATTATTATAATATCAATGGATTTCGGAAAAAGTGTTTGTTTATAAATCAGATAAAATCATCGTGTTGTACGAGTTACCTTGGTTTCCAAAGATTTTGATAACTCCAGTATTTCATATTAAATGGGTTTACTCACGCTGGTTTCCAACCTGACTCGGGTGTTACTTTATTATAATGCTGGGGACAGACCGAGTATTACAGAATTTTAGGTTAGTACGCTTTTGGAGCTCAAGAGACGAGCTGGATGGCAGAGATGTACTGATTATATTCCGCTGCGTATTATAGATTGTATAGTGAGCATTCAGGGACAAGTTATTATAACTGTCCAGATTTATTGGTTGATAATTATACTCTGATGAGTTGTATGTATATTAACAGTTACAGCTTTTCTTGTATAAAATGCTGCTATTATATATTATATTTTGTTCCACTGCAATTGTGAGATTCTATGCTGTTGTTTCTGTTTCTTCTTCTATCTCCTTTTCTTCTTAGCCCTAACAACCAGGTATTTCCGGCACTCGATTGTTCGGCACTCTATAAAGTGGACGTATTAGTGTCGATTTTCAGGAGTCGAAAATCGCCCGGTCGTTACATAAATGCTTGCTTAATAATGCTTTAAAACGCTAAAATAAGGTAAGTTTTCGGATTAAATACTGAAAAATATAAATATTGATATATATATATATATAGTTTTCCGACCGTGTGGGTCGATGTATATATATTTATCTCTCTTGTCATATTGCAAAAGGTCCTCCGTAGAAAGGAGACTGCCAAATTTTTTTGGAAATTTAGGGTGTTAGAAAAATTTTGAAATTTTTTGAAATTTTTTTGTTAACGACAAATTGATTTCAAATTGAAATTGAAATAAAGGATTTTAGAATTAGAGTTGAAAACTAATTGTTTTGGGCGAAAAAAAGATTAGAAAAGTGGATATCGAATTTTCACTAAGTGGGTTTTGAATAAGTTAATGGGTTTAAAACATTTTTCCTACCTTAGCAATTTCGGGGACGAAAATTCTTTAAAGGGGGGAGTAATGTAACGACCTGGATTTTACGTTATTCAATTCTGAATATTTAAATGGTTTAAATATTGGATTTGGGATCATAATTGAGTTAGTGAGATTTTAACACTGAAATTTTAAGTGATTTCGTAAATTTTGAAAATCGTCGATTTAATCGACGCGTTAAAATAGCGATCCGGGGCACAATCTCGAAATTTGACGAAACCAGTTCCATTGGATCCGTAATAGTGTATTATTATCGGATTTCAAATTTCGCAGCGTTTGGAGTTATCGTTTGATCAAACGGGATAGAAACACGTTGAAATCAATATCGAAAATTCAATATAATAATTGGGTTCAAAATGCTATCTTCTCCATACGATCGAATTAGGACTCGAACCCTTTTCCATTGCGTTCGAAATAGGGGTATAATATTATAAACGCCTAGCGGCACGCCCCGATAGGGATTCGAAATTTTGAGTCGCGTAAATCGAGACATTTTGGGAATTAATCAATATATTGTCAAATCAACTTTTCTTTGCAGCTGTGTATTCTTTCATCTCAGCCACCCTAGCCTATGATTTTAACTTACCCTTGCCTTGTGAAACACATTCCCTCTTTTACTTTTTTGTTTTAAAATGCGGTTGAAAAAATAAGAGAAATAACGTATTCATCTTCATATGCATCTTCTCTCGTTCAAATTAAAAACGAAATCAATTCGACAAGAAGAAACAAATCTATTCGATTATAAAAAAACCAAAATGAAATCGTTTCGTTTAAATTAAAAAAAATATTACACGCGAACGACTCATGATCGGAGATTAAGGCGAACTCACGCGAGAGTGCCTGAAGTCGAGGAGCACTAGTAGAGGGCTTGGAAGAGTCGCGACTGATGCCGGCGTGGTCGTTGTCTTGTTCGCGTTCGTACCTAGAAGAGGGAATTCACGAGTAGAAAGGGATGCCTAGCTACGATGGAGAGGGTTGACGAGATGTTGGTGGTGGAAGATCTATGAAGGCGACGCTGTGCACGGCAGCGATGGATGGCCGAACTCCTATGTTGTGCAATTAAGGTAGCAGAGTCGAGAAGCTTGACTTATGGACTGCCTGGTTTTCTTTTCCCACGTGAACATGATGGCAGAGGGTAGTAGTCTAGGTCTGGGTAATTTGCTATTTACAATTTCAATTAATTTATATAATTTTACTTAATTAAAAGGATGCTTATAAAATTGTATAACGTTATTAGAAGGTAAAAAAAATCATGGAAACAAGACGAGTTTGTATTCGGAGATGAGAGATGTACAAGCTGAAATTTAAAATCTGGATGTCGGCCAATTTAAAAATCAAAGGTGAGAAATTTTCACTCATTTGGATTACTGAATTTAATTTTAACAATTAAAATAAATGGTTGGATGCTTGGTTGAATTTACAAAGTTATTATCTATTGAATGTTAAATATATATAGTAGTATATATATATATATTAGTATTTGGAGTGATATTCCCACACATTATAGCGGATGAGACCCTATGCGCCTCGCATAATAGCGGATGACCCCATATACCGTGATATACCCGTCGAAGTGGGATTAGTATTATTTTATGTTGTATTAACATCTGTGGATGCCGGGGAACAGGTTGGCGGGATCCAACCGGATTCCTCAAATATATCGTTTATTTTTCATATATTGTGATATATGATTTGTGTCGAAAAATCTATTATAGATTATTGTAGTGATTGGACTTATTGGATGCTATCGTAGCACTAGCCTGAATTTTGATAATTTAAAAACTATAAATATATTTTTAAAATTTATGGAATTAAAGGAAATTTGATATAAAAATATATATTGGAATTTGAGTTATTTTAAGAAATTGAATTAGAAAAATATATTTGATTTTTGGTTATACTTAACTTTTGTGAATTTTTAAATGGAGACTTTAAAAATGAGTTATATAAAAGAATTTAAAAGTGGTATCTAGGAATATGAAAAGGAGTTAAAATCAATGTTAGAAATAGATTGGAAGTAAAAATGGAATTTTATAAGAAAATAATTTATATAATGGAATTTTATAAATAGGATTTGTTTTATAAACAAGTAAAACTCAAAGGAGTTTATAAATTTATAAACGATGTTTATTAATAAGGAAAACGATGGTCAGTGGATAAGTTGGAATATAAGTTTACGATGCAAATTTATATCGAGTTATGGGAATCGTTTTGGAAAAGAAATAGTGGGATCTATTTATGAATGTGAGAATGATGATTAAATTAAAATAAAATCGATGTGATACAAATCGAAAGGGATTATAAATTGAAATTGGCAATATTGGATTTAAAAAAATAGATTTTTGTCGAGAGATTGAGAAATTGTTTAAAAATGGGATTTTTAATTTCTATACTATGTAACCTAAAACTATTATTTAGATTTAGAATATTCCGAAAAAGGTTAGTTATTTTAATATTTAATATTTATTGAAATAAATTCTAATTTTATTAATCAGTTATTTAAAAATGATTTGGAAATGAGTTATTGATGTTATTTAAGATGTTTTGATATTTTAAAAATTACTTAAACATATTTTACAAATAAACTACTATTCCTTAAAAATACTTATTTTATATATATAGCTTTAAAAGAATGAATTTATTCATAAATCCTCTCGAGATTGGAAGCGAAGTTTGTTAAACGAGTATGATTTTAGAAGAGAAATCTTCTAGTGGGATTTTTGGAGCTTGAAGAAAAATTCCAAAGTGTTAAAAATATGATAAATTCGTAAAATGAATTAGAATTCATAAAAGAGGTTAGAAATAGGTATTTGGAGGTATAGACAAGTGCATTCGACTTTGGGAATATTAAGGGGTTTACAAATAAAATTTGTAAAGAATTTTGAGAAATAGGAAATAAATGTACTACCTCCTGAATATTGGAAATAAAAGATCTTAGAGAGTATGATTATAAATATTCTAAGTATTGGACAGGAAGAATTTGAAAATATTTAACTTTGACATTTTAATTATAGAAATATTTTCAAAGGGATGGATTATAATTGGAAGCGAGAAAAATATTGTAAGTATTGAAACGACTTGAAAATATCCTGTTAAGGATATAAGAACTTGAGTTTGATTTCCACTATTAAAATATTGGAAGGGTTTGAATATATATCTTAATAATATATTTTGGAAATATTTTTGGAAAATAATAATAATGGCCAGATGATTGCTTATGGATGTTATATTGATAGTAAATAACCGACTATCAATTATGGCTAATTTCGTTAATCGTTTTGAAGAAACCGGGATCAGATTTAATTATCCGAAAATCACTTCGATCCGGTTTTTACGTAACGAATGAATACCGTGAAGATGATGAAGACGGTGATTCGATTTGCCTAGACCCATGACAACTTGTATGGACGAATGCTATCAGAACATCGCCATTGGAGGACAATGAGCATTCTAAGAAGAATTGTTTTTCTGGAAAGGTAACGCTTAGCCTCGAACCTCATCAACCGGGAATGACTAAAAAAGTGGAGATGCAACAAGGCTAAGTGGGTCGCACCCAAGTAGGGTATATTATCACTTTTCCAGATGTCCTCAGAAACCTATTTATTTTGGATATGGGTATACATGAAAGAAGGAGCGCTCGATAATAAGGATGGGAACACCCGGGATGACAACATATTCGGTCTATCCAGGTTAGGGGTAGGCCGGTCTTGTGAGCAGGGGACCCCGGCGTCGTCCTCGATACATTGTTCTAGAGGTGTACTGTGACGGGCGGCACCCTAGTGGCCCAGTCATTCGTTGGAATCCATTCTCCAATACGAGCTTACGGTTTTGTTTGTAGAACCTAGTATGCTGGAATTTAATTAATGCAACAATTTCAGCTATTTGAATAAGTATTTGTGTTTAGACGCTATTATAATATCAATGGATTTTCTATAAAAAAAATTGGTTATCGTAAGGTAAAAACCCGTCATGTTTATGTGTGACGCGGTCTTACGAGATACCTTTGTTTTTCAAAGGATTTGATAACTCTAATAATTCAAATTGAGTGTGTTTTCTCACGGTGGTTTTCCAGACTGACTCAGGTGTTATTTTATTATAATGCTCGGGTCAGACCGAGTATTACAGATTCTAGATAGAATGCTATGGAGCTCAAGAGATGAGTTGGATGACAGAGACGTATCTCCGTACTTGGCTTACATTCCGCTGTGTAAGGACAAGTTATATAACTGTAAAGTTTGATGTATCGATTGTTGTACTCTGATGATTGTAAGTATAAAACAGTTACAAATTCTCTTGTATAAAAATCAGTTATTATATATTATATTTTGTTCCGCTGCGATTGTGAGATTCTATTGTTGTTGTCTTTTTTTTTTATCTTTTTCTTCTTCTTTACCCTAGTCATTCACTCTTTCGTACACTTTGAGTTGAGCGAGGAAGAATTATTATCAACTCAAGGGGGTATGGAACTGTAGGTCGCTACATACATTAAACTACCAATGCTGTACCAGAACAAACACCACTGACACTACTTTAAAACCTTCATCAATATAACCACACAACAGTGTCAACTTCCGACCACACAACGGTCACCTCCACTTCCAATCAAAACTATCAAAACATTCCTGTGTTTCTACCATTGTTACATTACCAAACTTCCAATCCACCAGCATTGCAAAACATCGACATTTACAGACATCACCACACATCCACACTGCAGTTGACCGACCATCAAACTCCTACCGATTTCTACCCAATGCACCAACACAATAACCATACAACCTTCATCACCTGAATCACCTCCTTGCTACCTGACCACTATCAAACCACCCACTGTCCAATTTCTACCTGCAAACAACAGACATCAAGCATCTACTACACTTCACCACTGACAACCACTTCTTGTCAAACAAGAAAACAACACATCCTCTGCCATAAATCACTACGACAACGCATGCATACCCACTGCCATAAAATCTACACCCTATACTTCTTGCTAACATACCCACCAAGCAACATACAAGAACCATACCACTTCACCATTTCTCTGCAATACAACCAACAACTGTGCTCTACAAGATCAACCAACATCTCCCAATACCCCCCACTTGATCACTGCACTATCGAATTTCAAATCGATTTTCACATCAAATACCATTTCACTTGCAAAGTCATCTCGACTTCCCCCCGCTATCCAAACTGCCATAAACTTCCACTGCCAAATAACCTTGCACAATATAAACAAAACTGTGCTACCCTTCCACACTTCAAAATCCACGACTACATCCCCTCGATCAATCTACCAACACATCTACTTGTCTCAAAACGTCATCACTTGCATACTCATTGCCTGAACCCCCCCCCAACCTTCAGCCACTGCCGTAAAAAATATATCTGCTGCACTGTACTTGCCAACGAACATCCCCTCAACCTCAGCGACTATCTGCAAATCATCAACACAAAAACTTCGGATACAACAACCAATGCTAACTACAGTTCAATTCCAACCCCTCCAACACAAAAAAAAGAACCACTTTGCCAATCGCTTAATTACCTATTGTCGTGGTTCTGTTGCAATCACCCTGAATCAAGAATCACGAACACCCAATACCAAAATTTACCAACTCCTCTAACACGCATCCACAATCGCCTGCAAATCACACCAGCAGTAATTGAGTATGCCGTGCATTTGAGCTTGATTTTGAGAATATTTTGCGAGACCACATCGATTTGACTTCTGGTGTTGATTTTTATTTTGTATTTGAGTTTGTGTAAAGAAAGAGGCGAACTTTGTTCATAGAAAAGGTTACATTTGATTTATTTTGCGGGCTATGGGCTGTGGGATTACTATTTTAAAGAAAGAAAGAAAAAAGAAAAAAAGGTATTAAAAAAGGAGTGTGTTGTATGTTGTTTGCTTTTCTCACTTAAAAAAAAGTTTGCCTTTTCTCACTTAAAAAAAAGTTTACTTTTATTTTGTTTTTCTTTGTTTTATCTTTCAAAAAAATACAGAAAAAAAAAGTTTTACCATTTGGTTTCATTTATTTTGTTTTGTTTTCTCTGATTTTTCTTTCATTTGTTTTATTTGGTTTCATTTGATTTCATTTGGTTTGTATTTCCTTTGTTTAATTTCTTGTTATGAAGTATAAAACGATACATATAAAAAAATTAATTGAATTAATATATATATAAACAATTATATATATCTTGTTTTTCGTTTTAGGTTGTAGAAGTAGAAATTCAAAGGAGCCACTTGTTAAAAATAACTGCTTGCTTGTTTATAATATTTTTTTTTGCTTTTAACCTCTATATATTGTTTATTTGCTTTGCATTGTTGTTTGCTTGCATTTAAAAAAATTCATAAAACCAAAAACAAATTTCATTGTAGTTGCATTGTTAATACACGTTTAATTTCTGCTTTGCATTTCATCCTAGAATTTTGACTAATAATAACAGTTAGAAATCAATAATGCTTAATTGTATATTGACATTTTGTCCTCTTTCGATAATTTAATTTCTTAGTGTCTAGGCTACGGCAGAGCAATAATCAGTTATAAATATTACGGTGATTCATAAATATTATACTGAATTGTTTCTCTGAAGGTACTCAAACCTCCTGTTGTACTGCTATGGTGATTCGTGGTGCACCGGTAACCCCTGTCTATTACCTGGTTAAGAACTATCTTGTTGATTTAAGACAAAGTGTGATTATACAATTTTGGGTTAGGAGCTACTTAGATTAGAAAATTTATAAATAAACCCTTGCATTCATTTAGTTGCATTAGTTCATGCATATTTAAAAAAAAATTCAAAATTCAAAAACTAAAAAATATTCGAAATATTCCTTTTCCTTTTCCTTTGAAACTTTTAAATCCTTTTCCTTTGAAAATTTTCAACAAATAAAATCCAAAAATATTTATTTAGTTTTTTTAGAAAATCAATAAACAAAATAAATCCAAAAAAAATATGAAATCCTTTCAAAAAAAATAAAAAATCCAAAAAAAAACAAAAATAAATTTTTTTGAAAAATAAGTTCTCCTTTCTGAATATTTTTCCTTTATAAAAAAAACATTCCTGAAAATGTCTGAATTTCCATATTCACATAAATTTTACGATATTTTTGAAAATCGATATAATCCATATAATTTCACACCAAATTCTTATGGATATTTTAACAACAACTGATGTTTAAACAATTCGAATTTTGAACAAAATATTTAAAATGATGACCAACTCTCAACTCTTGAAATGCATCGAAACGATTTCGTCGTTACATGAACTCACTACACAAAATAATTAAAGGATGAGTCAATTGTGTAGTTCATATTTGTGCGATAACTCAAATCCAAATTTTCAAAATATTTAAGATTTGAATTCACTTCAAAGTCAAACAATTTCGAGTATAACCCGTTCCCATTCAATTTCGAACTTCAAAATGAATTTCAAAATCAAAACGAAAATGTGATCCACTTTTCAAATAATTTTGGCAAAGGGAATAATCTCGACTACAATGCGAGTGAAAATTTTTGTTCTCGACATGTCCAAATCGAAAATTCTCAAGTTAATAATTATAAATTGGATTTTGTTCAGCAAATGGATGAAATTTACGATGAATACACGGATTTGTTGTTCAAAACATATATGAGACAACATGATAAACAAAATAAAATCCCAACGTGTGACGAGTCAAGTGATAATCCACCTTTTACCCAAATCGATGATTTTCAAATAACAACTTCTGAAATTGAAAACGACCATCTTAATGAAGTTGTTGAAAATTCGGTAATTGAGTTGGATTTCAATTCTTTTAAGGGTGAGAAACTTGATGTAAAATTCAATCTTCCTTTTTTTGATTTCAATATTTTGATTACAATAACTTCGTATTTTGAACTTGATATATGTAATGAAGTTGTTGATAATCCAACAAAGGAAGACGAATTTGATGAACACAATTTTTTTAGACTTTTTGAAGATGAGTTGTTGAATTTTGAAGAGGTAGATTTAAATCACCATTTTGATTCCGAAAACAATAATTCTGAAGAATTTTTCAATGATGAGCTTGAATTTGAAATTGGTGAAAATAAACCTGAACTTCAGCCATTTATTCTATCTATCCCTAACATCATCGAAAATTAAACATGTGACGCCCCACCTCTATTTTCACGCTAGCCAAGGACACTACGAGGTAATGCCGTCGACTAGCGCGAAGAATAAGGCTGTTGAGGAGCGACCATCTGTGTAATTTCTTTGTGTGAGTACCGATATAAAAAATAAGTTACATTTAATTTCAAGAGGAAATCCGACATATCAAATACAAACTCAAAGCTACCACACAGTGGCTAAGTGGACCTCGGAAACAAACGTAGAAATAAACATAACACAAATCAGTCACAAATATTCATATCACAAAGGCGGAATAAGACATGAATATATCACATGAAAGTGTACATCAAAATAGTGGTCATATAAGATCCACTACATCACAATGAATAGATACAAGTGCGAGACAAAAGAATAATTATACATCAAGGAGTCCATATCTCAAATGTATAATAACAAAAACTACTAATCTAAAGTAGTTAGCCAAAAGAATCAGATGATAATCCCTGATAAGAAGTCAAGCGGGAGCACCTGAAATATCTCGGTCTGACCCGAGTATTAGTTAAGAAGAAAATAATAAACGGATCAGTCTAGCTATAATTATTAGATAAAATGAGATAGGATAAGAGATGTGACCAAAAACGTATGATAACAAAGAAATGCCATACTGTGCCAAGTATACATCAAATAACAACAAAAATCAAACAATATCTCCAATCATCTCAAAATACCAAAAAGAATATCATATTCTTTATTTTATTCACCAAAATACCAATATTGACAAACATATAAATGCCTAACGCAAAAGTTGGTGAAACATAAATTCCAGAAATCATCCATTAGAAATAAAGGAATCACAAGGGGGGAGGCCTATTACAAACGAGTGCAAGAAAACTCCCAACATGTGTATCACAAACGGAACGCTATTCCATGGTCTCTAACCATAGAGCCGGTGCAACGGCGTAGTGCAATAACGGTACGCCCAAGGGACCAGAAACTCCAATATTTCGGAACAACGACGTAGTGCAATAATGGTATGCCCGATGAACTCGAAAGCCGAAGCATCGATGTAGTACAATAACGGTACATCCGATGAACCAAAAAGCCGGGACATCGATGTAGTACAATAACGGTACATCCGATGAACCGAACACCATAAAAGAACATGGGTCGCTAGCCCACCATAGAAATGAGACGAAGCTCAATAAAACTGGGTACAGTCCCCCACGTGGACTAAGAGACATCGCACATTGCTAATCTAAACCATAAAATGATCATCATCGATCATCAAGAAGTGTCGATTACACTAAGCAAATAAATATAAGAGTTTAGCTTCATGTCCCATAACCACTAGCTTAACTAAAATATTTACGAAAAGATTGTAAATTTCCACTCGAAAATTGTCACAAGAGTTCAGTCGAAGAAGTCCAAGAATTAACCGACGAAGTAAACAAAAGCGTTTCATACCACTTGTTTTACTAAGCCGTTTAATTAGATTTCTCATATGAATAAGGTAAAGGTTTGTATATACTAATAGATTAGAAAACGGTTTTATAAACGAGCTTTGTGTTTAAAAGTAGTGTTGAAATCATTTTGATGAAAGAGTTTGAGTATTTACTACTAGTATAGAAACCTTTGTATTTTTAAAGTGACAAGTCATAGAAATGATTGTAGAAACAATCAAACATCAAAAATTCACATACGAAGACGTGAATCAAATCCATAGAAATCGATGCTGAATCCATCAAAATGGATATACCAAAAATCCTGAAATAGAAGTCACCAAAATCGATTATAAATGATAACAACAAATCGGATAATCACGAATCGATTAACATTGGAATCTCGAGCAAAATAATCAAATGGGGCTGAAGCAAGCAGGTCAGTCGACTGAACCAGGTGGTCAATCGACTGACACATGGACACATATTTTGTATCCCCAGAGTTAGTCGATTGACCTAGATGGTCAGTCGACTGAAATAGACCCAGGCAGTTTCCTGGGTCCCGGTTCAGTCGACTGACCCACTGGTTCAGTCGACTGAACCTGCTTCTAAGCATTTTTTGACTTCTGGTTCAGTCGACTGAACCTGCTTCTGAAGCACATTCAGTCTAGCCCCCTTGTGGGGCAAAAATCCAACAAATCGCGATCGGACGAACCACGGGCGCTAGGGGTTTACGCCAGTCGGCAACCCAGCCCTATAGGCTCATCGATGCTTCCCCGAAAACATGTTCAAACATCCGTAAAAGGATTTTCACAAAATTGGACTAAAAACCAAAAATTGGAATACTCACCAAATCAATCCGAATCAAAATCAAATGAACATGTAAAGATTTTTGGAATTCATACCTAACAATCAAAGATAGTTATAGACATAGATGTGAGATAAAAATCTCACCTTTAAACCCAAAAACACAAGAGAGAAGCTTAATCACAAAGGAAAGATCAACACTCTTCACTTCAACCCAAGTAGCTTGAATCTAAGCTAAAAAGAAGAGCATTCCCTAAGTTAGGTTTAGGACATTTCTGAAATTGAAGAGAGAATGTGTTGGGGAAGATGAAGATGATGCTTACCAAAGCTTCTTTTGGAATTTGGAGCAAGAATTTATGTTTGCAATTGAATCTAGGACTTGGAATTTCTAATTCCTCTTCTCTTCCCCCATTTTCAGTTTAGCTTGAGAAAAAGAAATGAAATGAGGATGAGTGGATGAAGAGAAGGGCTGAGTTAGGTTATAGAATGAGTTGGGTGAAACCCAAACCCAAAAGCCCAAGTGAAAATAGCAAAATTCAACTTACTCCAAACATATCGAAGCTTATACTCAAAAAAGTCGCAAACGCCATTTTGGACTCAATGGAACTGGTTTCGAGTCCCAATTCGACTGTTTGCAAAAAGTAGCATTTCGGACTTCAATCCGATTAACGATTCTATATTTAAATAAATATTTAAATATTCAATCGTAAAATATGCGGGTTGTCACAGACTCCCCTCCTTAAAGAAATTGCATCCTCACAATAATTAAGAGGAAAATAAAAAGTAACAACCATAAAAGCATATCAATATAAAAGAAAATTTGAAATAAGAAGTTCACCATAAAGAGCAAGAAAGAGTAAGTCCGGATGTGTTTGCTCGATGAATTCTCAAGATTCCTAAGAGAAATTCTTAGGATTTGTGGACTATTGAACTTTCACAAGAAGAACATCTTTATTTCGAAGGTGTTTAACCTCCGAAGTAATGATACAAATAGAATGTTGCTCAAAAGTCAAATTTGGTGAAACTTCAATTACACCGGGCTCAAGAATAAAAATCGGAATCCCTAAGGTATTTCCGTAGTAGAGAGACGTGGAAAACATCATAAATAATAAAAGAACTGAGCCGGTAATAAAAAGGCGACAAACCATGGAACAAATATGTTCGGTGATGGGAAATGGACCAACATATCGAGGTGCTAACTTTCCCGATCGACTGAAACGCACAACACCCATCATAAGTGAAACATGAATGAACACCAATAAGATCTGGACCTACAACCAGCTTCTCACCGGCTTCAAGCCAACACAAAGAGAATCGACATGGCATTCCGTAGAGTGCCTCGAAAGGTACCATACCAATACAAGATTGGAAGCTATTATAGGAAGAAAACTCAACAAGAGAAATATGATTTTCCCAACTTCCACCAAAATCAACAACACATGCATGAAAGAGATCTTCAAGAATTTGATTTCACACGCTCGGTTTGTCCATCAGACTAAGGATGATAAGCGGTGCAAAAATTTAAGCTTTGTTCCCAAAGCTTTTGAAGACCTTACCAAAATCCACTAGTAAAATAATGGATCACGATTACTAACAATAGAAGTAGGAACTCTATGTAATTTTAACAATTTCTTTGACATAGAGATTAGCCAAAAGAGGTACGGTCCAAAAGAGAAGGACGAGCCTCAAGGCTACACAAAACAAGAGATGAACATGAATCAATTCACGATCTCGAATCTCACAAGTGGATAAAGTCTCGAGATCATTCCATCCGGATATCATCATAGAAACAACTACTTGTTGCTTTCGGCTAAGGGCATCGACAACACGATTACCCTTTCCCGGCGTATAAAGAATATCAAAATCATAAGATACAAAGAACTCGAGCCAACGCTGTTGACAAAAATTAAGTTCCTTTTGAGAAAATAAAGATTTATGATCGGAGTAGAGAACAAATTTCTCTCCCAAAAGGTAATGAGCCAAATTCTAAGAGCGAAAACAATAGCCACGAGCACTAGATCATGAGTGGCATATCTAGTATCGACAAGCTTTAATTGTCAAGAAGCAAATGCGATAATGCATTCCCTTTTGCAAGAGAATGACACCAAAACCAATATGACTAGTATCGGTATAAACAATAAAGTCTTGGTTCCCTTCGGGAATCGCAAGAATAAAAGCATCGGAAAGGAGTCCTTTTAATTGAACCTCTTTCCCGAAAAGCTAAGACATTCGAAATTATAATTAAATTCTTACAAGAATTTACTGTGTTTGACTGTCTCATCATAGCATTTAGGAGATTCCTATCGATAACGTTGATCAAGCGCATCGACCAGAATTCTTAAAGCACTCAATGGGCAATACAATCACAAAATCATCTTCTATATGATAAATATGTCTCTTAAAGTTTTTAAGAATATTCCTTGCTCGTTTTAAGAGCAAAATCCAATCATACTTATAAATAAATCTTACGAAAAAGATTTGCAAAATTTTAAATTGCTGTTTTCATCCAAAATCAATAAATACAAGAATGGAGTCATCGAGATATTCGTAGAATACTCGATTCATAAAATGGATGAAATAAGCTGGACAAACTGAATGACATAATAAGTCATTCATAAGAATCATAACGAGTGCGGAATGCGGTAAGTGGAATGCTAACTTCCGCAACTCGTAGCAAATGAAAACCGGTGGCAAGGTCGAGCTGAAAAGACCTTAACACCACTCAAAAGACTGCTTAGGTGATAATCCTAAGACAAGGTTAAAAATACCAGAAAATTCCACAAACTACCCGAATGCGAAAAATAACGTTTTCCTCATCATGTGGGTTTAAAGAATAAAATGATGTCATCAAATTGGAATCGAAATCAAAAAGAAAAATAGATATATGCTTAACAGATTAAGAATGTCGAAGATGAATAGTCCACTCGAGACATAGGATATGGCTTCATAATGATTAAGCCAACCCTTTAAAAAAAATTAATTCTGAAGCCTAAGTAACGCATAACATGCAAATCGGCTCGAAAAGAATAATCACATAAAAATCTCGACATTTTCACAAAGTAAACTGAGTGTTGCCGATCCACCAACCGGATTCACAATTTTCAGTGAAGACATCAAGCCCAAAATATTTAAAGAAAAAGAATCAACAATTTCTTTGGATATAAAAGAATGGGGCGCACCCGTATCAAAAGAAATCAAATAGAAAGATCACAAAAAAAAATTAACGTCGTCAAGGATAGAAGGAGAATTACCTTGACCAAGAGGTGTGCTACTATGGGCTTGCACAACATTCAACTTTCCCTCCTTCTTACTTTGAAGTATGGGACAAGCAGATATATGGTGACCCGAATTTTTGCAATAGCGACAATAGAGAGGTTTCGGACACTTATTCGCATAGTGGTCGGTAGAACCACAATTGTAGCATTTTCCACGACTAGACGTAGGAGTCTTTGCTACCGAAATTTCCTGCTTCCCCTGTTTGTTGGGATAAGGACTTTTGAACTTAATATGCCTCTTCTTGTTGATGTTGAAGTTTTGTTTGGCATCCACAATTTCAACATCATTTTCTTTATCGGTCTCTTCAAGTCGAAGAGCGATATCCACAAGCTGATTGAAAGGAACTTCAAGTTTCAAAGGTAAAATCTTTTCGGGGTTCTTACTCAAAGCACAGATAAACCTTTGATTCTTTACAAGATCCAAAAGTTGTTGGGCCGACATAAATACTCCATCCTGGGGAGTAGAACTAGATTGACCGGCGCTGGGACAGCCAGGTCTAACCATTTCTCTTCTCTAAGAAAGAAAGAAAGAAGAGGAAAAGGTTATTCTCAAAGTGAATATCAAATAACCTTGATTGATAAAACAAGGCATCCCAAAAGAAAATAGGATAGAACGGTACAAAGACTCGAATTAAATCCTATGGCACGATTCCTAAGAAAGACTTAGGACAATGATCCTCGCTAGATTATTCTACATTGTTCCGAAGTTTGGCTCGGATACCATGCTGTGACACTCCAGCTCTATTTTCACGCTAGCCAAGGACACTACGGGGTAATGCCGTCGACCAGCGCGAAGAATAAGGCTGTTGAGGGGCGACCATCTGTGTAATTGCTTTGTGCGAGTACCGATATGTCAGAAAATATAACTTACATTTCATTTCAAAAGGAAATCCGACATATCAAATGAAAACTCAAAGCTACCACACAGTGGCTAAGTGGACCTCGGAAACAAACGTAGAAATAAACATAACACAAATCAGTCACAGATATTCATATCACAAAGGCGGAATAAGACATGAATATATCACATGAAAGTGTACATCAAAATAGTGGTCATATAAGATCCACTACATCACAATGAATAGATATAAGTGCGAGACAAAAGAATAATTATACATCAAGGAGTCCATATCTCAAATGTATAATAACAATAACTACTAATCTAAAGTAGTTAGCCAAAAGAATCAGATGATAATCCCTGCTAAGAAGTCAAGCGGGAGCACCTGAAATATCTCGGTCTGACCCGAGTATTATTTAAGAAGAAAATAATAAACATATCAGTCTAGCTATAATTATTAGATAAAATGAGATAGGATAAGAGATGTGACCAAAAACGTATGATAACAAAGAAATGCCATACTATGCCAAGTATACATCAAATAACAACAAAAATCATACAATATCTCCAATCATCTCAAAATACCAAAAAGAATATCATATTCTTCATTTTATTCACCAAACTACCAATATTGACAAACATATAAATGCCAAACGCAAAAGTTGGTGAAACATAAATTCTAGAAATCATCCATTAGAAATACAGGAATCACAAGGGGGGAGGCCTATTACAAACGGGAGCAAGAAAACTCCCAACACGTGTATCACAAACGGAATGCTATTCCATGGTCGCTAACCATAGAGCCGGTGCAACGACGTAGTGCAATAATGGTACGCCCAAGGGACCAGAAACTCAAATATTTCGGAACAACGACGTAGTGCAATAACGGTATGCCCGATGAACTCGAAAGTCGAAGCATCGATGTAGTACAATAACGGTACATCCGATGAACCAAAAAGCGGGGACATCGATGTAGTACAATAATGGTACATCCGATGAACCGAACACCATAAAAGAACTTGGGTCGCTAGCCCACCATAGAAATGAGACGAAGCTCAATAAAACTGGGTACAGTCCCCTACGGGGATGAATAGACATCGCACATTGCTAGTCTAAACCATAAAATGATCATCATCGATCATCAAGAAGTGTCGATTACACTAAGCTAGTAAATATAAGAGTTTAGCTTCATGTCCTATAACCACTAGCTTAACTAAAATATTTACGAACAGATTGTAAATTTCCACTCGAAAATTATCACAAGAGTTCAGTCGAACAAGTCCAAGAATTAACTGACGAAGTAAATGCAAGCGTTTTATACCATTTGTTTTACTAAGCCGTTTAATTAGATTTCTCATACGAATGAGGTAAAGGTTTGTGTATACTAATAGATTAGAAAATGGTTTTATAAACTAGCTTTGTGTTTAAAAGTAGTGTTGAAATCATTTTGATGAAAGAGTTTGAGTATTTACTACTAGTATAGAAACCTTTGTATTTTTAAAGCGACAAGTCATAGAAATGATTGTAGAAACAATCAATCATCAAAAATTCACATACGAAGACGTGAATCAAATCCATAGAAATCGATGATGAATCCATCATAACGGATATACCAAAAATCCCAAAATAGAAGTCACCAAAATTGATAATAAATGATAACAACAAATTAGATAATCACGAATCGATTAACATTGGAATCTCGAGCAAAATAATCAAATGGGGCTGAAGCAAGCAGGTCAGTCGACTGAACCAGGTGGTCAGTCGACTGACACAGGGATACATATTTTGTATCCCCAGAGTCAGTTGACTGACCCAGATGGTCAGTCGACTGAAACAGACCCAGGCAATTTCCTGGGTCCTGGTTCAGTCGACTGACCCACTGGTTCAGTCGACTGAACCTGCTTCTAAGCATTTTTCGACTTCTGGTTCAGTCGACTGAACCTACTTCTGAAGCACATTCAGTCTAGCCCCCTTGTGGGGGAAAAAATCCAACAAATCGCGATCGGACGAACCACGGGCACTAGGGGTTTACGCCAGTCGGCAACCCAGCCCTATAGGCTCATCGATGCTTCCACGAAAACACGTTCAAACATCCGTAAAAGGATTTTCACAAAATTGGACTAAAAACCAAAAAATGGAATATTCACCAAATCAATCAGAATCAAAATCAAATGAACATGTAAAGATGTTAGGAATTCATACCTAACAATCAAAGATAGTTATAGACATGGATGTGAGATAAAAATCTCACCTTTAAACCCAAAAACACAAGAGAGAAGCTTAATCACAAAGGAAAGATCAACACTCTTCACTTCAACCCAAGTAGCTTGAATCTAAGCTAAAAAGAAGAACATTCCCTAAGTTAGGTTTAGGAAATTTCTGAAATTGAAGAGAGAATGAGTTGGGGAAGATGAAGATGATGCTTACCAAAGCTTCTTTTGGAATTTGTAGCAAGAATTTGTGTTTGCAATTGAATCTAGGACTTGGAATTTCTAATTCCTCTTCTCTTCCCCCATTTTCAGTTTAGCTTGAGAAAAAGAAATGAAATGAGGATGAGTGGATGAAGAGAAGGGCTGAGTTAGGTTATAGAATGAGTTGGGTGAAACCCAAACCCAAAAGCCCAAGTGAAAATAGCAAAATTCAACTTACTCCAAACATATCGAAACTTATACTCAAAAAAGTCGCAAATGCCATTTTGGACTCAATGGAAGTGGTCTCGAGTCCCAATTCGACTGTTTGCAAAAAGTAGCATTTCAGACTTCAATTCGATTAACGATTCTATATTTAAATAAAATATTTAAATATTCAATCGTAAAATATGTGGGTTGTTACAAAACAACTCATTCGATTTTTAATAAAACGACATTCGTTTTTCCAAATCAACATTCAACTTTGAAATCTTTTATGGTTTGGTTTGAAAGTCTATAGGGTGGTGGATCGTGTAGTGTATATGCAAGTATATATGGAAAAATATATGATGCAACTAAACCAATACTAATCTAAGGAAATATAGAATAAGCACAAAAGGATTTTATACTGGTTCGGACCTCCCGTCCTACGTCCAATCCCGTAGCTCCTCTTCGGAATTTCCTTTCAACTAACCCTCACTTGACCCGGTGGAACAGGTTTACAATAACAGAGTTTCTTTGTCAAGAATGTGTTCTATAACACGGATGTTGACTATTGAGTACAAATGCTTCCAATATATATATATATCTATCTAGAGAATATTTGAATGAGGAGTTCTGTATATATGGAAGAGTTAAATACAGATAGTTGATTGCTTAGAGATCAGGTATAAATCAGAGTATAAGAGATAAGAGCGTAAGTGAGTAAGGTTTTTTTTCTCTCTTGAATTCCCGATGCTGTTTATAGTGGTGAAGAGTTTCTATCTGCAGTTGCCTCCATTAACAATCGTTGTATAGTTGCTCCTGTTGGTGATGAAGAGTTGCAGTGAAGAGGAGCGGATGTGTCTTTTCGGATGTGACAGTTGGACTTTGAAAATACATAGTCGAGCCTATAATCAGACGTCTGGAAAGTGACCTCAGACGTCTGGTCTTCATTTCTGTTTTATGTCTGGATTTCTTTCAGACGTCTGAGTTCAGGATCAGACGTCTGTTTTCTTCTGAGTTGTGAACCAGAGACTTTCTCCAGACGTCTGATATATTAACCAGATGTCTGTTTCTGTAACGACCCAGAATTTTGAACGAATTAAATTGGAAATATTTAATTTATCTTAAATATTTGAACGATGATTTAATTTGTATTCCGGGTATAATTTTGAAATCGGCGATTAAATTATAAAATTTAATCGATTGAAGTTGAACAAAAATTTGAATCTTCAAATTTAGGCCGATTAAAAATATTTCAAACACTTGTAAAATATATATTGATAACACTGAAGATAACAGCAGCTTCAGAATTTAATTTTAAACTGTTTTGCTCAGTTTTGAAATTTAATTGTTTGAATCGATATTTAAAATAGTCATTTTTCAAACAGTCTAGGAATTCGACGAAACCAGTTCCATTGGGTCCGTAATATTGCATTATTACTGGACTTCAAATTTCGTATTTTTCGGTGTTGATACGTGAGCACACGGTGAGTAAACGCATTGGAATGTAATCAAATTCAATTTTAAATTTAAAATTTAAAATTAAGTCAACGGTCAGCATTATCCTCCTTTCCACCACGCCTACAATCACGCCGAGAATCACGAAAAAAAAAGCGTGCCAACCATACCTCCCTCGATTTCAAATACTCCTCTTCGTTTTCAAAATCAATCTCAGAGAGAAAAAAAAACAATGGCCGAAGCCTTTATCTTCAAAATCAAGTAAAAGAAAATCGACCTTGTTTCAAAGAAATCAAACAATCACGTTCAACTCAATGGCCGAGCTAATTCAATTACCACAGTCGAGCTCCTCCTCTTTCAAAAACAAACGAAAATCAAACGGAGAAAATTAATGGCCGTGCTCCCCTCGTTCCAGTTTCAATCGGGTTCGTGGGGGCAGTTCGATCGAATCAAGTTGGCATCGAGTCGCGTGCCTTCGGTCGCGCGAGATCTGGGAGGGGATATCGAGGGCGATCGATTGAAAGTCTGGAGGCAAGCATCGCGAGGCTAGGAATAGCACGTGCGTGGGGGGTAGCGATGTCGACAGAGAAGGGCTGCGATTTGGGGTTCGAAGTGCGACTGTCGAAGGTGGCACGCGAATCGAGTTTGGGGATTGGTCTGGCGAATGGCGAGGCCGATGGCGATATGGCGGCACAACAGTGGTCGTGGAGTTCGTCGAGGCAGTTTCTCGACGAGGGGAAGCAGGGGAGGCGTGCACGTCGTCGTTCCAGAAAGGGGTTCGATGTTTGGGAGTGCTCGAAGTTGGCAGAGAATGTTCGTGCGTGTGACAGTGGGGTGGCATGATGATGTTGAGGTTGGTCGAGATTTTTTCTGGCCATGGATTGAGGTTTGCTTGTTTTTATTTTTCTTATAACTTATTAAAAACCTAAATCTGTATTTCTTAAAAAATTGAATTTGCAGGAAGAAAAAATATGTTAAAAACAGTATGGTATTTTACTTTATCTTATTAAAACTATATTTAGGTTTATGAATCTGATAAAGCATAGATATGTATATGTACACTTGTAAAAAGCACTATTAAGTTTTAAAATTAATATATTAAATGATATTTTAGTTTAAAGAAATAGAAAGGTTAGTTTGGAAATTTAAATAGTTAGTTTTAAATTTAATTTTTTAATTAGATGAAATTGTTGAGAATAATCTGTTAAAAATTAAAAGAAATTGGTTTAAAGTTTAAATCATTGGCAAATTTAAATTTATTAAAAGGAAAAAAAATAAAAAAATTTGTTCAAAATAAAACCACTGGGAAATTTACACTTATCAAGCGAAATAGATTTATTCGGTTTATTTCGAATATTAACAGATTGTATAAATGTTTGATATAAGGTCTAAAACCGTGAAATCAAATCGGAAAAGGAAATGGGATGGCAAATTAAAAGCTAAGGTGAGATCTTCTCACTCAGATTTATAATTGAATTGAAGTTATTGATTGATTTGTTTGAATGTGCTATTAGATATGATAGGATATATCTATATATATAGCAGTATATACATATTGGCATATGTATATATTGGATTGATTGATTTCCCGCCTCGTATAGCGGATGAGACCCTATTGCGCCGTTAGTAAGCGGATTTTTATAAAAACCCATATACCGCGATATTCCACCTCGAAGTGGAATTGATATTGTGCTAACGTCTGTGGATGCAGGGAAAACAGGTTGGAGGGATCCAACTGGACCCCTCACATTGATTGAATTTATTTATACTGTGATATGAATCTGTGAATGATTATATTGATGTTATTAATCATATTGATGCCTGGAAATTGTTTGAAAGCTAAAATTTAGCTGAATGGATGTTTGATATCGTTGGATTCCAAAAATAAACGAAATTGAATTTTTGAAATTCAAGTAGGAATTTTTAAGTGAATTAACTTTAGAAATTTAATAAATTTGAAGAAAAGAATTTAAAAGAATAAAGGCTGATTTTTAAAATCTTATTGAATTAGTTCCAGAATCAAGTGAAGATGTTAAATAAATGAATTTCGTATAATAGTGATTTTTAAATTTAAGAATTTAATTAAGAATTGGATTTCTAAATAGTTTGAAAAAGATAAAGGAATTTATTTTCTTAAAGAGGAATTTATTTAAAAGGAGATAAGTTGGAAATCCCTTTAGGAATTCAATTGGTAAATTGAAATAATTTGGGAAATCAATGTAAAATGATTTCAATTTGAAGAATCCATTTAAAAACAGAATATTGAATAATTTGAGAAAAATAAGGAATTTATTTAGTAGTGATAAATAAAATTAGAAATCAATCTGTAATTGATTTAATATTTGGAAATGAATTTTTGAGAAATCAGTATGGAAATTTTATTTAAGGTTGAAAATAAATTTAGAAATCAATATTGAAATTGATTTGGTATTGAAGTTTTTACAAATAGAATTGAAATTTGTAAAAGTTGTTTATAAATCCGAAATCACTTATTTTGATAAGTAAAATATAGAAGTTAATAAAAAGAAGATTTATAAGTTGAAGTTGTTATTAAAACAGAAATAGAATTTATAAACTTCGTTTTATAAATTCGAAATCGATTGAATTTGATAAATTATATATAGGAGATTATCAAAGAAGATATATTCGCGTTTTTGGATAGCGAATTTTTATTGAAATAAATTGTGTAGAAATGATTGGAATTGGGTTAAATGAATTATATTCACGATTTTGGACAGTGAATATATTGTTAGGTAAAATGGATTTATTTTGTAGAAGTGATATTAAAAATGAAGTTAAACATTTTAAAGATGTCTTAAAATGTATTATGAATCGAAAGCATAGATTTCAACATTCATTGTTGAAATAGACGTTTTCGAGGAAAATAAGGAAATGGTGGACTATAACACTGTTGTTATAGTAAATGATTTCCGAAAGGAAATGTTTTATGTAGTATTGGGATTTATATATCTATCTAAAATCTGAATCCCTATACTAGTGATTTTGAGTCGTCGTAACGATGTTTTACGTAACATTCGTTTTGACTCAAATAAAGGTGTTAAAAGAATCTTTTCCTTAAAGAATGAATTTATACTTAAATTTGATTTAAGTATATTGAATATTTTCAAATGTGGAAAATAAATAGATTTGTGAACCACTTATTATTAAATAAGTATGGAAATGTTTTCCAAAACGAAATGAAATGTTTTTGAGAATTTATCTTCCTAAAGATAAATTGAAATTGAATATTGAAATCGATTTGAAAATCGTATATCAGTAGATATTTTGAAAATATAAATTCACTACGGAATTTATAAAAGAAATGGGAATTCGTTTTAAAAATAAACGTTGATTTATTTTTGAAGTGTGGAAATTCTATATCTAGTAAAGATATTTTTGGAAAATAAATAATTTGGAAAATTATTTGGAATCTGATGATGTTGCGCATCTTTATTGATAGTTAAATAACCGACTATCAATAATTACCTTGAATGGTATTTGTTGTGAATTGGATGAATTGGAATGCCACACTTATTTTTGAATAAACGCTCACTATTCGGGTTAGCCGGGAAAGGACCATGGGGTCGTATAACCCATTCCGAATATGTGATACGTCGTTATGAATTGCATTTGAAGACCGGTGTTGAAGACCGGATATTTTTGAAAACGGAAGGATTACCGTCGAGTTACTCTACATCGGCTGATCTCCGGTTTAGAGGTTTTATCACCCTTAGTGACGGGAAGTCCTGACGTGATTGAAAATTATCCGGATATGCAAGGGCTTCGTGAGAAGTGCCTTCGGTTCTGTTCGATCCCAGAACAGACTTGTATGGATTGTGTGTCTGACGTTACAATTTGAGATATAAAGCTGATTTCTTTCAAATACATTTCTGTTGGTGGCGGAGAATTTATTCTCTTAGCTTAACACCCTTCTCTGAGACGTACGAGCTCAGAGGTTATGTAGTTGAAATTTATCAGCGATATATCCCAATTTGGTAACGTGGCATACTGAGTGTTGCTGTGAAATGATCAGTGTTTGATCATTTGTGATATGATCATTTGTTTGATCTTATATCTTTGTGATCATAGGTTGATCATTTTGTTTGACCCGAAGCATGGCTTGGTAGAAAGCGTAGCTTTGTGGACGAGACTTCATCGAGCCTCACACCCCGGAAATGGTCGAAACAGGAAGGATGCGGCAAGGTTCTAGGGAGTAGCGCCCCTTAGTGTATGTCATTCCTTCTGGATAGAGGTGGTATCATGGTATGGAGCCCAGATACTTAACCTATGTGGTTGCTGCATTATTATCTATGTGGTTTGTTGGAAATCGGGGATCCTCGGGAAGATCGGTTACGATCGGGGGATGACGTACGCGTGTCAGTAGTTACCTATTTTTGCAGAGGTAACCCGGCCTTGTGTTGGCAGAGATCTAACCGTAATGTTAGGTTATTTCTTGGGTCGTCTATTCCAGGGACGTACTCATCATGGAAAAGGAAGTTCCTTAGCCTGACCATTTGTTGGAAATCCAAACTCCAATACGAACTTTGTACGGTATTAGTTGTAGAACCTGCCATTTACGTACGGTGGTCACCACTGTTTAGATGGTAGCTAGAGTAGGCATACGATACTGGTCGTATGTTGGCTAAGATTAATATTATACTTTCGAAATGATTTCTACACTATGCACTAATAATAATATCAAAAAAAAAATTTGATTTTGCGTAGTAAGCATCTTTGACTATCATAAGAAGAAATCTCCTCCAATTCTGCGTTTGCATTGTGTGTGTGGTGGGAGGTCTTATGGTAGTTTCATTTTCCAAAAGCATTTCGAATTGACATTAAAGTTTTCCCGTTGTTTATTTTAAAGATAAACTGTTTTACGATCTCACACCAGTCACCATGACTGACTCGGAGTTTATTGTTCCCTTCTAAACTCTGGGTGCCCACCAATTTCCACACGGGCAGTCTAGAGTTAGATTATCAGGATATTCTGGATATTCTGGAGCTTGGAGATAAGCTGGATGACGAGACGTAGTATTTGTATCTGATATATTTATTCCGCTGTGTATTCTGTATGAGGACAAGTTATATAATTGTCCATTGTTGTATATTGACTCTGATGATTGATGTATGTATAAAATGATATAGTTCTTTGTTTTAAAAGACTAGTGTTTATCTATTATATATTGTTCCGCTGCGAATGTGAGATTCTGATATTGTTTTTCTGTTCTGCTCTTGTTCTCTGTTGTTTCTTCTTTCTCTTTTCTTCTTTTCTTCTTCTTCTACCTATTTCTTCTTTCTAAAACCCTCACTATTGGAGTTTCCGGCACTCGATTTCTCGGCAGTCGATAAAGTGAGTATCGATGTCGAATTTTCGAAAGTCGAAAATTCCCGTACGTGACAAAGTGGTATCAGAGCATATGGTTAAGCGACAACCCTGCTCTGTTGGGTGTTACTCATTAGAGATAGATTCAGTAGTACTCTAGAATGAGTTGAGTGTAATAATATATACGAGCGCGTATTTGTTAGTTAATATAAAATTGTTTTGTATTGTGATGATTGGTTTATTGAGTGGTATATGAACCTTCCTCGGCACAGTCTTGCAAAACTGTATCGAAGGGGTTTCTAAACACTCGAATAGAACAATTCGGCACAGTATTGTTTTAAATAGGGTGAATGAAATAATTTTACCCAAAACTATTTTTGTATAGAAAGGAAATAATTTTCTATAAAGTACTATAGTATATGGATGTTTGGGTGTTAGGAAGTAATAATAGTGAATTATCATCACTGAAATTGAATAAGAAAACCATAACTCCAAAGTTAAGGAATAAATTCACATATACAAATGAAATTTAAAGAATGTAAATTATAAATGTGAATTGTAATTTAAAACGGGATTCCAGAGAAGTATTTGGAAATGTTTGAAAAGAATTTGAAAATTTTGGGGATTTGGAAAGTTTAAATTCCTTTTTGATTTGAAAATGAATTTCAAAGGTTTGAAAAGTATTTTGGAGGAATGAAAGCTCTAAACTCTTTTCGGTCGCTGGAAAATAATTCCGATGATGATCGCGACATCACCGGTGTTCATTTTCGGGTTTCCAAAAGAGGAATTGCTGCCAAAATTGTTTTAAATGAAAGTTGTTTGGAAAATTGAGTTTTGTTTTGAAAATTCAAAAGATAAATTTGAATTGTTTTCAAAATGGTTTTGAAAGGTTGAAAAGACTCTGGAATACTTTATAAGAATATTTATGGAATATTATTGAATTGATAACTTATACAAATAGAAATTGTTAATGTAAAATATGTAAATGTGATTGGAATTAAAGTTCATTAACAAATGAAATCTATAAATGTGAATTGAAAGTATAAGGAAATAAATTCATATATGAATAAAATGGTGAATATAAATTGTAAATGAATTTATAAATGAAAATAAAATTCCTTAATAAAATGGAATTGTGAATGTGAATGTATAAATGATTGTATAAATCAAGATGTAAATAAGTTGATAACTTATAGAATACTTGAAATCTGATTGGAATGAAATTCAAATTGAAGACGAATGAATTAGTAATTGGAACTAATTTAAGATAGTGCAGTTGTAAACGATAGATAATTGATAAAATTCAATATTTCAGAATTGAAAGTAAATTGAATCCAAATTAGATTGGAATTGTGAATTGAACTCAAATGAGAAATGGAAATGTGAAATTGAATTCAAATAAAATTTGAAATGTAAAATTGAAGATAATGGATATAACTTCAATAGTGAACTAAAGATGATATAAGTAGTTTATATTGAAATTTTTGTAATAGAATTTACAAAATGGTTTGAATGTGTAACTAGATATTATGGCTAGTAGGACATACAGGTGTTATAAAAGGAATTGAAATTTTAATTTCGAAGATAATTCGAATTTACTCGAAAAGGTACGTATTTGAATTATAATATGAGTATTTGATGATTTCTTGTCTAGCCGCTTGGCTTTTTCTTTTTCTTTTTGAAATCTGAGAGTCCGTAGGGACGTTTTGTAGTCGTGCTGTATTAGCCGTGCAAAGGAGACGCTGGCGAAATTTTTCGGAAATTTAGGGCGTTAGAAAATTTTTGAGAAATTTTGAAAGTTTAAAATTTGAATTTAAACTCGAATTTGAGTTTTGAAGTAAACAATGATGTTTGAAAACTATAGAAGGTTTAGAAATTTAGTGAAGGATAACGAATCTTTAATAGAAAGATTTGTTTCGATAAATGTGATAAAACTATTGGATGTTGAAAAACAGTAGACGAGTTAAGGACCATTTTTCCTAACTTGTAATTTCGAGGACGAAATTCTTTTAAGGAGGGAAGTTTGTAACGACCCAGAATTTTGAACGAATTAAATTGGAAATATTTAATTTATCTTAAATATTTGAACGATGATTTAATTTGTATTCCGGGTATAATTTTGAAATCGGCGATTAAATTATAAAATTTAATCGATTGAAGTTGAACAAAAATTTGAATCTTCAAATTTAGGCCGATTAAAAATATTTCAAACACTTGTAAAATATATATTGATAACACTGAAGATAACAGCAGCTTCAGAATTTAATTTTAAACTGTTTTGCTCAGTTTTGAAATTTAATTGTTTGAATCGATATTTAAAATAGTCATTTTTCAAACAGTCTAGGAATTCGACGAAACCAGTTCCATTGGGTCCGTAATATTGTATTATTACTGGACTTCAAATTTCGTATTTTTCGGTGTTGATACGTGAGCACACGGTGAGTAAACGCATTGGAATGTAATCAAATTCAATTTAAAATTTAAAATTTAAAATTAAGTCAACGGTCAGCATTATCCTCCTTTCCACCACGCCTACAATCACGCCGAGAATCACGAAAAAAAAGCGTGCCAACCATACCTCCCTCGATTTCAAATACTCCTCTTCGTTTTCAAAATCAATCTCAGAGAGAAAAAAAAACAATGGCCGAAGCCTTTATCTTCAAAATCAAGTAAAAGAAAATCGACCTTGTTTCAAAGAAATCAAACAATCACGTTCAACTCAATGGCCGAGCTAATTCAATTACCACAGTCGAGCTCCTCCTCTTTCAAAAACAAACGAAAATCAAACGGAGAAAATTAATGGTCGTGCTCCCCTCGTTCCAGTTTCAATCGGGTTCGTGGGGGCAGTTCGATCGAATCAAGTTGGCATCGAGTCGCGTGCCTTCGGTCGCGCGAGATCTGGGAGGGGATATCGAGGGCGATCGATTGAAAGTCTGGAGGCAAGCATCACGAGGCTAGGAATAGCACGCGCGTAGGGGGTAGCGATGTCGACAGAGAAGGGCTGCGATTTGGGGTTCGAAGCGCGACTGTCGAAGGTGGCACGCGAATCGAGTTTGGGGATTGGTCTGGCGAATGGCGAGGCCGATGGCGATATGGCGGCACAACAGTGGTCGTGGAGTTCGTCGAGGCAGTTTCTCGACGAGGGGAAGCAGGGGAGGCGTGCACGTCGTCGTTCCAGAAAGGGGTTCGATGTTTGGGAGTGCTCGAAGTTGGCAGAGAATGTTCGTGCGTGTGACAGTGGGGTGGCATGATGATGTTGAGGTTGGTCGAGATTTTTTCTGGCCATGGATTTAGGTTTGCTTGTTTTTATTTTTCTTATAACTTATTAAAAACCTAAATCTGTATTTCTTAAAAAATTGAATTTGCAGGAAGAAAAAATATGTTAAAAACAGTATGGTATTTTACTTTATCTTATTAAAACTATATTTAGGTTTATGAATCTGATAAAGCATAGATATGTATATGTACACTTGTAAAAAGCACTGTTAAGTTTTAAAATTAATATATTAAATGATATTTTCGTTTAAAGAAATAGAAAGGTTAGTTTGGAAATTTAAATAGTTAGTTTTAAATTTAATTTTTTAATTAGATGAAATTGTTGAGAATAATCTGTTAAAAATTAAAAGAAATTGGTTTAAAGTTTAAATCATTGGCAAATTTAAATTTATTAAAAGGAAAAAAAAATTTTGTTCAAAATCAAACCACTGGGAAATTTACACTTATCAAGCGAAATAGATTTATTCGGTTTATTTCGAATATTAACAGATTGTATAAATGTTTGATACAAGGTCTAAAACCGTGAAATCAAATCGGAAAAGGAAATGGGATGGCAAATTAAAAGCTAAGGTGAGATCTTCTCACTCAGATTTATAATTGAATTGCAGTTATTGATTGATTTGTTTGAATGTGCTATTAGATATGATAGGATATATCTATATATATAGCAGTATATACATATTGGCATATGTATATATTGGATTGATTGATTTCCCGCCTCGTATAGCGGATGAGACCCTATTGCGCCGTTAGTAAGCGGATTTTTATAAAAACCCATATACCGCGATATATCCACCTCGAAGTGGAATTGGTATTGTGCTAACGTCTGTGGATGTAGGGAAAACAGGTTGGAGGGATCCAACTGGACCCCTCACATTGATTGAATTTATTTATACTGTGATATGAATCTGTGAATGATTATATTGATGTTATTAATCATATTGATGCCTGGAAATTGTTTGAAAGCTAAAATTTAGCTGAATGGATGTTTGATATCGTTGGATTCCAAAAATAAACGAAATTGAATTTTTGAAATTCAAGTAGGAATTTTTAAGTGAATTAACTTTAGAAATTTAATAAATTTGAAGAAAAGAATTTAAAAGAATAAAGGCTGATTTTTAAAATCTTATTGAATTAGTTCCAGAATCAAGTGAAGATGTTAAATAAATGAATTTCGTATAATAGTGATTTTTAAATTTAAGAATTTAATTAAGAATTGGATTTCTAAATAGTTTGAAAAAGATAAAGGAATTTATTTTCTTAAAGAGGAATTTATTTAAAAGGAGATAAGTTGGAAATCCCTTTAGGAATTCAATTGGTAAATTGAAATAATTTGGGAAATCAATGTAAAATGATTTCAATTTGAAGAATCCATTTAAAAACAGAATATTGAATAATTTGAGAAAAATAAGGAATTTATTTAGTAGTGATAAATAAAATTAGAAATCAATCTGTAATTGATTTAATATTTGGAAATGAATTTTTGAGAAATCAGTATGGAAATTTTATTTAAGGTTGAAAATAAATTTAGAAATCAATATTGAAATTGATTTGGTATTGAAGTTTTTACAAATAGAATTGAAATTTGTAAAAGTTGTTTATAAATCCGAAATCACTTATTTTGATAAGTAAAATATAGAAGTTAATAAAAAGAAGATTTATAAGTTGAAGTTGTTATTAAAACAGAAATAGAATTTATAAACTTCGTTTTATAAATTCGAAATCGATTGAATTTGATAAATTATATATAGGAGATTATCAAAGAAGATATATTCGCGTTTTTGGATAGCGAATTTTTATTGAAATAAATTGTGTAGAAATGATTGGAATTGGGTTAAGTGAATTATATTCACGATTTTGGACAGTGAATATATTGTTAAGTAAAATGGATTTATTTTGTAGAAGTGATATTAAAAATGAAGTTAAACATTTTAAAGATGTCTTAAAATGTATTATGAATCGAAAGCATAGATTTCAACATTCATTGTTGAAATAGACGTTTTCGAGGAAAATAAGGAAATGGTGGACTATAACACTGTTGTTATAGTAAATGATTTCCGAAAGGAAATGTTTTATGTAGTATTGGGATTTATATATCTATCTAAAATCCGAATCCCTATACTAGTGATTTTGAGTCGTCGTAACGATGTTTTACGTAACATTCGTTTTGACTCAAATAAAGGTGTTAAAAGAATCTTTTCCTTAAAGAATGAATTTATACTTAAATTTGATTTAAGTATATTGAATATTTTCAAATGTGGAAAATAAATAGATTTGTGAACCACTTATTATTAAATAAGTATGGAAATGTTTTCCAAAACGAAATGAAATGTTTTTGAGAATTTATCTTCCTAAAGATAAATTGAAATTGAATATTGAAATCGATTTGAAAATCGTATATCAGTAGATATTTTGAAAATATAAATTCACTACGGAATTTATAAAAGAAATGGGAATTCGTTTTAAAAATAAACGTTGATTTATTTTTGAAGTGTGGAAATTCTATATCTAGTAAAGATATTTTTGGAAAATAAATAATTTGGAAAATTATTTGGAATCTGATGATGTTGCGCATCTTTATTGATAGTTAAATAACCGACTATCAATAATTACCTTGAATGGTATTTGTTGTGAATTGGATGAATTTGAATGCCACACTTATTTTTGAATAAACGCTCACTATTCGGGTTAGCCGGGAAAGGACCATGGGGTCGTATAACCCATTCCGAATATGTGATACGTCGTTATGAATTGCATTTGAAGACCGGTGTTGAAGACCGGATATTTTTGAAAACGGAAGGATTACCGTCGAGTTACTCTACATCGGCTAATCTCCGGTTTAGAGGTTTTATCACCCTTAGTGACGGGAAGTCCTGACGTGATTGAAAATTATCCGGATATGCAAGGGCTTCGTGAGAAGTGCCTTCGGTTCTGTTCGATCCCGGAACAAACTTGTATGGATTGTGTGTCTGACGTTACAATTTGAGATATAAAGCTGATTTCTTTCAAATACATTTCTGTTGGTGGCGGAGAATTTATTCTCTTAGCTTAACACCCTTCTCTGAGACGTACGAGCTCAGAGGTTATGTAGTTGAAATTTATCAGCGATATATCCCAATTTGGTAACGTGGCATACTGAGTTTTGCTGTGAAATGATCAGTGTTTGATCATTTGTGATATGATCATTTGTTTGATCTTATATCTTTGTGATCATAGGTTGATCATTTTGTTTGACCCGAAGCATGGCTTGGTAGAAAGCGTAGCTTTGTGGACGAGACTTCATCGAGCCTCACACCCCGGAAATGGTCGAAACAGGAAGGATGCAGCAAGGTTCTAGGGAGTAGCGCCCCTTAGTGTATGTCATTCCTTCTGGATAGAGGTGGTATCATGGTATGGAGCCCAGATACTTAACCTATGTGGTTGCTGCATTATTATCTATGTGGTTTGTTGGAAATCGGGGATCCTCGGGAAGATCGGTTACGATCGGGGGATGACGTACGCGTGTCAGTAGTTACCGATTTTTGCAGAGGTAACCCGGCCTTGTGTTGGCAGAGATCTAATCGTAATGTTAGGTTATTTCTCGGGTCGTCTATTCCAGGGACGTACCCATCGTGGAAAAGGAAGTTCCTTAGCCTGACCATTTGTTGGAAATCCAAACTCCAATACGAACTTTGTACGGTATTAGTTGTAGAACCTGCCATTTACGTACGGTGGTCACCACTATTTAGATGGTAGCTAGAGTAGGCATACGATACTGGTCGTATGTTGGCTAAGATTAATATTATACTTTCGAAATGATTTCTACACTATGCACTAATAATAATATCAAAAAAAAATTTGATTTTGCGTAGTAAGCATCTTTGACTATCATAAGAAGAAATCTCCTCCAATTCTGCGTTTGCATTGTGTGTGTGGTGGGAGGTCTTATGGTAGTTTCATTTTCCAAAAGCATTTCGAATTGAGATTAAAGTTTTCCCGTTGTTTATTTTAAAGATAAACTGTTTTACGATCTCACACCAGTCACCATGACTGACTCGGAGTTTATTGTTCCCTTCTAAACTCTGGGTGCCCACCAATTTCCACACGGGCAGTCTAGAGTTTGATTATCAGGATATTCTGGATATTCTGGAGCTTGGAGATAAGCTGGATGACGAGACGTAGTATTTGTATCTGATATATTTATTCCGTTGTGTATTCTGTATGAGGACAAGTTATATAACTGTCCATTGTTGTATATTGACTCTGATGATTGATGTATGTATAAAATGATATAGTTCTTTGTTTTAAAAGACTAGTGTTTATCTATTATATATTGTTCCGCTGCGAATGTGAGATTCTGATATTGTTTTTCTGTTCTGCTCTTGTTCTCTGTTGTTTCTTCTTTCTCTTTTCTTCTTTTCTTCTTCTTCTACCTATTTCTTCTTTCTAAAACCCTCACTATTGGAGTTTCCGGCACTCGATTTCTCGGCAGTCGATAAAGTGAGTATCGATGTCGAATTTTCGAAAGTCGAAAATTCCCTTACGTGACAGTTTCCTAGGATTTGTAAACCAGAGGAATCATTTAGACGTCTGGCTAGTGCATTCAGACGTCTGAATGTGTGCATGTTGCTGTATCTGTGTCTGTGCAATTCCTTTTCCAAATCTATCGACTTGTAGCCTCTTGATACTTCTTTTGACTCTTGTTCTTGTCTCTTTGGTGATGTTACTTTATCATCTTCCTGTAAATGTAGATATATATGTACATTTGATTTTCATTGTATAGTTGTTGTCATTAAAACCATGAATTTGATTTCCTAATAATCTCCCCCTTTTTGATGATGACAACTATACAATGTACTTATATGTAATTTTTATAAATCTCCCCCTGAATATGTGCTTTCCATTATCTCTCCCCCTTTGTCATTATCAAAAAAGAATGAGGGAATCATATTTGCAAATTCCAAAATCTTTTGTTTCTCCGAGTACCTGTAATAAATAAAAATCATTTTTTGGTACCCACTTACTATGTTAGGGTCCGGGGGGTTAGATCTTTGGAAACCATACCCATTTGGGTGTGGTTGAACCTTTATAAATATAATTTTCATTATTAACTACCATATTAAAATAATCATCAATGTATTTTTCTCTATTTTTCCAATTAACAGGAAACCAAATACTTAGATAATTTTTATTCATATTTCCGTTCAATGATTTTGTGCTTCTAGAGAAATTATAAATATTATTGACCATAGCAGTATTTGAATTTCTATAAGAATTTGATCTAGGCTTTACTCGAAATCTAGTACTAGCACTAACATTTTTTCTATACATGAAAGCGTATATAGCGCTATTTCTACGATCAGTTTTATTATATCCTAAACCACTTTTGTCATGTAAAGGTCTAGAACTAGATAAAATCATGTTTAAATCGTTTTGACCTTTTTTAAATTTTGTGACTTCAGTGTTAAGTTTATCAAATTTAGCTTTGAAGTCAAAATTATTATTTTCAAAAGAAATATTACTATTTTTCAAAATATCAATTTTCTTATTTAATTCAGAATTTTCCCTTTTTATCGTACAGTTCTCATTTTCGAGAAGAAAAATTCGAGATTCTGAATTATCTAAAGATGATTGTAATAAATCATTTTGTCTTTTCAAATTCGTAATTTCTTCTGAAAAAATTTCCTTTTCTTTATCAAAGATAGTATTTTTATTTTGCAAAACATTGATTTCCTCTAAAAGACCATTGTTTTTATCTTCTAACTGCTCATTTTCTTTTTGTAGGAAATCATTTCGTGAAACAAGTTCTTCTACGGTATTTTCAAAACATTTAGTTTGTTTTATCAAAAATTTATTTTCCTCTTTTAAATTGGAAATTTCTTGCTCACAATCTTTTAACTTATCTAAAGCAATTCTATTAACTTTATTCAAGGTTTTACAATCTTTTAATAATTCATCATGTGCTAACAAAAGATCTATATATAAAGAATCTAAGCATACCGATTGTGATCTGAGTTTAGTCATGAAGCATTTGTTTGTTTTCTCCTTTGATTCTTCTTTATTGCTCTTCCTCTTCCTATTGCCTTGAGTAGATCTCTTTATAGCCATTTATTCTAGGATGTTGTAACGATCTCTAGAACCCCAAGCTCTGATACCAATTGAAAGTCTATAGGGTGGTGGATCGTGTAGTGTATATGCAAGTATATGTGGAAAAATATATGATGCAACTAAACCAATACTAATCTAAGTAAATATAGAATAAGCACACCAGGATTTTATACTGGTTCAGACCTTCCGTCCTACGTCCAGTCCCGAAGCTCCTCTTCGGAATTTCCTTTCAACTAACCCTCACTTGACCCGGAGGAACAGGTTTACAATAGCAGAGTTTCTTTGTCAAGAATGTGTTATATAACACAGATGTTGACTATTGAGTACAAATGCTTCCAATATATATATCAATCTAGAGAATATTTGAATGAGGAGTTCTGTATATATGGAAGAGTTAAATACAGATAGTTGATTGCTTAGAGATCAGGTATAAATCAGAGTATAAGAGATAAGAGCGTAAGTGAGTAAGGTTTTTCTTTTTTCTCTTGAATTCCTGATGCTATTTATAGTGGTGAAGAGTTTCTATCTGTAGTTTCCTCCATTAACAATCGTTGTATAGTTGCTCCTATTGGTGATAAAGAGTTGCAGTGAAGAGGAGCGGATGTGTCTTTTCGGATGTGACAGTTGGACTTTGAAAATACACAGTCGAGCCTATAATCATATGTCTGGAAAGTGACCTCAGACGTCTGGCCTTCATATATTTTTTGGGTTTGGTAGCATTTCAGACGTCTGTGTTTATTATCCAGACGTCTGGTCTTCATTTCTATTTTATGTCTGGATGTCTTTCAGACGTCTGAGATCAGGATCAGACGTCTGAGTTTAGGATCAGACGTCTGTTTTCTTCTGAGTTGTGAACCAGAGACTTTCTCCAAATGTCTGATATATTAACCAGACGTCTGTTTCCTTAGGATTTGTAAACCAGAGGAATCATTCAGACGTTTGGCTAGTGCATTCAGACGTCTGAATGTGTGCATGTTGTTGTATCTGTGTCTGTGCAATTCCTTTTCCAATTCTATCGACTTGTAGCCTCTTGATACTTCTTTTGACTCTTGTTCTTGTCTCTTTGGTGATGTTACTTTATCATCTTCCTGTAAATGTAGATATATATGTACATTTGATTTTCATTGTATAGTTGTTGTCATTAAAACAATGAATTTTATTTCCTAACATGGTTTTCCAAGCTTAAGCTATGCCTTGCATACTTGACGAGACAAATGAATTGGTCTTTGGAAGACCGTTCCATCTACTCTTTGACGGTATATTTTCTGATGTCTTGTAAATAATCATCTTTTCATTTTCGTGTAAATATAGGTCATGTTTTTATTTTTATTTTTATTTTTCTCCTTGCACTTGGGTTGATGTGGGGGCACAGTCAAAATCAAGTGTGGGGGGAGTCTCGTCTTCATTTTCAATTTTTCATAGTTTATTATTTGCATTTTCTTTCAAAAACTCAAAAAAAAATTAAAAAAAATTCTCAAAAAAGGTTAACCATTTTGATTTACTTTTAAACAAACACTATAAGATAAATATAGGATTCTGGTTATTAAATTGATATTTTTGATAATTAATTTATCTCAACAAAAATAAAAATTAGGTTTGATTATAAGTAACTATTGTTTAACTAGTATATAGGAAGATTCATACGTTTTAATTATGAAATGTACCCGAATTGAAAATCTTTGTTTAAAAAAGTGGTGGATTTAAAAGAAAAGGATATAACATTGTTTATCTTCTAAGTAAGTAGTACTAAGATGATATTGTAAAACTCTCTCTTTCCAAAAAAATTGAAAAAAAAATGAAAAGAAAAACTCTGGCCATGCTCTGTACCCTTCTCATGTAAGCTTGAAAAGCAATGCATTATCGGTATATCTGGCCTCGTTTTATCTGAGTTAGGTGTATGTATATAAAAATTCTTTTATTATTAATGCCTACAGTCGATAGGTGTTCACACTCGTGTGTTCACTCGCCAGGCTCTGTACCCCCTAACATAAGCTGCAAAGCAGTGCATGGGTGGTATATCTGGCCTCAGTTTACCTGTGTTAGGCATATGTAAATATTGTTAATATCAATAAAATTTTCAAAAATAAGAGAGAGTAAGAAATTGAAATCCAAGCACTATTTTTACTTATTTGATTTAACTTGTTATTGAAAAAGAAATGAAAATACCACTTTGAAATGATTTGATAATCAATTAAGGATCCATTTCATAGTTACGCTGTGTTATCGACCGAAACAACGAGTTAAACTATGGTCTATTTGCTATGATGACTTGATTTTTGTTAGAAATTTTGACGAGTAATGTAATGGCCCGTTTTTCCATACCCTTTGAATCAACAATAAACCACACATGTCCAACTCAAATTGCACGAATAAGCGGATCATTAAGGGTAGAGAGAAAATAAAGACAGAACAGAATCTCACACGAATGGAATAACATATATTATTTCAATAATAATCCTTACAACGGAAAATTTTAAAATACAATATCAGAGCCTAACCTAGACTTAGCTTGGACAGTTATAACACCCGCCCTTACAAATGCTGTCAAACAACAAAACAATGAAATAGATGCAGCGGATAATAGAATACGTCCATACGATGATGAAGATCTCCAGCTCTCCTTTGGAAACTCCGACCGTCTTCAACTCAACCTGAAACTACTCGGATCTGACCTGAGTATTAAAAATACCCGAATCAGGCTTGATAAACCAGCGTGAGATACTCGAAATTTAAAATAACTAAATTATCAAAACCTTTGAAAAGAAGGGTATCTCATAAGACCACGTCCACACATAAACACGGACGTGTTTTTACCTTATGATAACCAAAACACTTTTATACCAAAATTCACATGATATTATTTTTAATGTCAATTTTTGAAAACACTTTTCAAATAAACTTATTCAAATAAGGTATCAATATATGGACTAAGTCTAAGGTAATATCCCGGACTGGGTCAACGGAATATACCAAATAGAATATATGATACCAATAAGGGGGTAGCTGAAATGTTTGCAAGTCATTACAGCTATTTTGGGAATACAATCAAAACCATAAACCTTGTATTGGGATTGGATTTCCAACATGATAGGAAACTAGTGGAAAGATCAATCTGTATCCACGGCTTACGTCCAAGACTCAGACGCCGTTATACAATAACACAAATGGCTAAAAGCGGATACAATCTGCGAATAACATCCAAGGACTCGGACTTCGCACATCCCTGCCATGAGGCCCAGACGTATCTGGTACTTGGGGCTCAGAACATCTGATAACCCAAATCACTACTATCTGAAATGCGAGCATACATCTGACCACATAGAATCCCATCATAACCGGGGCGTGAGGCTCGCGAGGCTACGCTCAATTTCACATATCACATATCACATCTTTAAATGCCACACTGCCATTCCTTTGATCACTATTTGACTCCCACAAACATACAACCTTTGAGCTCGTATGTCTCAAAGAAGGGAGTTAGGCTAAGAGAAGTTGCCTTCTCTGCCACCAAGCAGATGTACATTTGTAAAAGTCAAAGGTTGTGTCTCAGAAATGCAATGTCGGACATTCGTCCATACAAGTTCATTCTGGGACTGAATGAAACTGAAGGCACTTTCCTCGGTCATTACTAGGCGAGAAGCCCTTGCAATCCGAAAAACCTTCACAACGGGGAGACCACTGCTATAAATAACTCTATAATGGGAGCTACCCAGAGCATGTTCAACAAGCAGTCCTTACGCTATGAAGATCCACGGTCTCCAATAATCATCATCTTCAACATGTCTTCACTTTCGAACGTATACATTGGTTCAAAGTGGTTTTTGGATAGGAATCAACCAAATCCGACTCTGGTTCCTTCGAAACTAATCATCGCTTTAAAAAGATGTTAAGTTCATAAGTGTATATCAATCATCAATCAATGACTTCATCTTTTATTTAAATAAAATATCTTTCTTAGATATACTTTTTTCAATTTATTCCATTTTCTTTTCAAATGTATATGGAATCATTAAGCCTCATTTATCAAATCATTTGGTTTATTTAAACCTTTTTTAAATCCGGGAATAATTCCAAATCATTTTCTCTTTTACTTAGGAAAACCTTTCCAAATCATTCATTAAATCATACTCAAAAATTTCTTATATTAAAATTATAACTTTTAACTTAGGGAAAATATTCCCAAATCATTCATTAAATCATAATCAAAGATTTCTTATATTCAAGTTATAACTTTTACCTTAGGGAAAATATTCTCAAATCATTTATTAAATCTTAATTAAAGATTTCTTATATTCGAGTTATAACTTTTACCTTAGGGAAAATATTCCCAAATAATTTATTAAATCTTAATCAAAGTTTTCCTATTAACTTCAAATCATATTCTTGCAATCAAAGATTTTCATAACAGAGTATTACTGCCACCTTAGATATGGTAAATTTCACCTCCAGGGACTAATGGCAAGTTTCACCTCCAGGGACTAATGACAAGTTCCACCTCCAAGGACTAATGGTAAGTAATCCTACATCATGAATATCTTTGTCTTTAATGATCATTGTCTTTAATATATTTTATTTCGAAAATTAGTTTGAAGCGTTTTTCGGAGAGAAATCACCCAAATCCGATCCCGGTTCTTCGGGTAGGAATCACCCCAATCTGATCCTAGTTCCTTCGTACCAATCATCGATAAAAGATGTTAAATGGTTAATTAATATTCAAAGAATTTGTTTCTTTTCTTTTATCTTGGAAAAACTTAAATATGATCTTTTTAGAGCATTCGGGCTTTCCTTTCGATTTATTCCACCCCTCGCCTAAGAAAAGAAAACATAGGCCAGGTAAGTTCAGGGCACTGGTTGCTCCATCCCTAACCTTAGTTAAACACCTTGTTTTATCTTCCCAGATCTCACAGGCGGGACAAATGTACTAGTCGTTTCTGCATACTCAGTTATTAAAAATGATTTATTAAACTTCCAAATCATCATTTAAAACACTTAATTATTCTTTTAAAATCATGCACAAAAGATTTAGGAAAGAATTGTTAAGTTTAAAACTACATTTCAAAAGGTTATAGAATTTGCAGCATAAAACACTACGCCATAGATGGCCTATTGCAACGAAATTACAAGGTGTTGCTAGCTACAATGTAACAATAGCTATGCTGATTTTTGTCTATTGCAACATTCACTTCAATGTGTTAGCATTGATATCAGCAAAATGTTGCAGTAGCAATAAATATATTCAAATTAAAAAAATTAATAAAATTTTACACCTCAGCGATCCACACCATCATTTAAAACAAAATCTCAACCATCAATCCACACCATCAATCCACACCTTAGCAATTTCCATTTCCCGCTTTACTTTTCTTTCTCGTTCCTCTTTGTGTGAAAATTAGGGCACGCGATTTTTCTATCTCGTTCCTCTCTGTGCAAAACTAAGGCACGCGATTCCAGTTGCTTTGATGCTCTGATTGATCGAATCTAGTGTGAGAAACGTTCCTGGTAGCTTGCTCCTTCGTTCTCCTTGATTGATTGCTCGAATTGCTTTGACTTCGTCGTCGGGTGCGATGTGATATTATTTGGTACGTTTTCTACCTTCTGGTTTACTTGATTATTCTCGATTTTGGTTACACTCGCACGCTTTTGCCGATGATGAATTGGGATTTATTTATAGGCTTTATTTCCTATAATCTCGAGTTTAATATTTCTGTTGGACTTTGAGAAATCTGGTATGTTGGATTGCGATGATGTATTGGTATGTTGGATTTTGGTTCACTAGCTTGATTTTGCTTTGCCGATGATGAATTGCGATGTGATATTATTTGGTATGTTGGATTTTGGTTCACTAGCTTATTTTTAATTTCTGATCTGAGCTTGTTAGCTCCTTTCTGCTGCATTTGTTAAACCAGAACTTGAACCTTTGTTAAACTTATTCACATACCTTTGTACCTTGCTGCATTTGTTAAACCAGAACTTGAAGTATTTGTATTCTGATGTCCTCTTGAAAACTGCTTCACTTGAAAACTTCTGCATTTTTGAAAATTAGAACTTTGAAAGTGATCTTTGGTTTTCTAAAACTGTTGACTAATCTGAAGATTGAGTTTTGATTTCCACGATATATACAAACATATGTGTGTTGAGCTTTGTTGGTTTTGCTTGGTCTGGACTGAACTGGTACCATGCTAACCTTGTTCTTTAACATAAACTGATGCTCCAAGTCCTCTGTATATCATATTACTGCCTATGTTTCTCTTGTACATGCCTCATGCATTCACTGTTTTTGCTTGATGGGCTACCTATGTGTACTGCTGTGTTTCTTGCACTGGCTTGTCTACATTTTGCTGAACCTTGTTCTTGTTTGTTTAGTTGGTTGCTTGGCCCTGAGTTGAATCCAATCGATGACTCGGGTTTGACCTTGTGTCGTGTCCATTTTTTTGGCTTGTCTACATATCTGGCTGAACTTGAGTATGAACTTGCACTTGAGTATGAACTTGCACTTGTCCGTGCAAATATTTGGTCCCTGTCAAAAAAAATATGAAAAGAAACAACCCAAATACCTGAGGCAAAAAATATAACAAAAATATTTTCATTTTCTGTTCGAGTTAAATATTATTTTCCAGATTACTGCTTTTGAATTATATGTGACAGGTATTGAAGACTGGACAACTGGATACAAGCTTGAAGACAGAGTCAAATCAAAGAAGGCTCGATCCCCACCGGGACTACGGGGCGCAGGACCCCCGCCGGTGCTGCGCTCGGACCCGCTATTCGGCTTGCCTTTGGCTCGGCACTCGGCTCGTCATATATTTGTCAGTGTCGGTGTCTGTATAAATTGAAACTGCATATGTAATGAGTGAATTGAGTGATGTAGTGAGGAATATCTGTATATGTGAATATTAGTGTTATATATCATTGAATTGTAAAATAGTGGAGTCAGGAATTTGTACTATTTCAAATGTTGAAATAAAATATTTATTTAAATAAATTACTGTTCGAATATCAAATTCTGTGCAATAGCATTTTATTAAATAAATATTTATTTCAATTAAAAAATCAAATATGCTCTACATTGTGGGCCCCACAAATTCAGAAAGTTAATATCTATAGCAACATTTTGGAATGTTGCTACAGACACCTATGGATCTTGCTATAGACCTAAATATGGTTCTATTGCAACAATATTTCTTATGTTGCCTTAGATAGTCAAAATGTTGCCTTTGAGGTCTACGGCAACGCGGCAAAATGCATCACCGAGAAAGTGTTGCCTTTGCCCTTTTTTAGCCTACAGCAACATTTTTTGGCACTTCCTGCATCAATTCTTGGGTTTTGTAGTATGCAATCTATGGCGTAGTGAAAGTGCTGCGGAAAGTGCTATATAAGCTTATTTGATTTAAACAACTTTTTAGTATTTGAAATTCATATTTTCCATTCCAAATCTCTTTTAAGCCATTTTAATAGATTTATCAAATTTATTTCATATTTTTTAAAAATTAAAAAATATCATTTATAAAGAAATCCCTTTTTGGATTCCAAACTGCAAAACCGCGATGTTTTTAGAGAATTGTTTTGGACATATTTCAAAATCTACTCGATGAAATCTTGATTTTCTTTCTTCATTAGAAAACTATTATCATTGTGGACCAAAGAATTTTTATTTCGAAGAAATCCGACTTATAAATCATTCTCTACGTCAATTTGAAGTTACGGGTTGAAATTTACGAAATGTCGCTACGCGACGAGCTCGATTTTGACCAATTTTGTGAATTGCTTCGGAACTTGTCCGAAACACTTCAAATTTGTTTTAAATCACATTTAAACTATTTTAACTCACTTAATATCATTAAGAGGATAAATAACTTCCATACACACATTTATATGGATTTAATTTCATTTAATTAGCTATACTTACTAACCATTTCTCTTATCATTTATCAAACCAAGTTATCATCCATATCACAAACATATAATCAACCAATTTTGCATCCAAGTTATCAAACATTTAATCATCCAACATATTTAAACTTTCAAATCATTATACTTGAAATAATTTATGGATAAATAAGAGTACTCACCTTTAACCAAAATTTACACTTCCTACCAACATTCATTTAATCCAACACTTCACTATTGTTTTCAACTTCAACCAACTTCAAAAAATTCGACAGAGCTTCCGCAGCACCTTGAATTTGCTCCTAGCTCCTTGGAATGAAACGAGCGGCACTTCTTTCTCTTTTTCTTGCTCCGGAGCTCCTTGAAATTGCTCCTCCTTCTTGATGTGCTTGGCCTTGACCTTGGGGGAGGCTATATTGCACACGGCCTAGGCTAGGAGGAGGTGATTGGCTCGGGTTTTGAGGTGGAAGGGGGTGGTCGTGGGTAGGAAGGAGGAAGAGATGGGTTTTGAAGTGGAATAATTTATTTTCTCTTTACCTTTTTATTTTTCTAATATTTTTATTTTATTTTCCTAAGGCATGGAAGCCATTAAAGATGCTTTTAGAAAGCTTGAGAAAGGAAGAAGAAGATAGAAATGTGTAAAAGAAGGTGGAAGGATGGTGATTTATTTATAGTTGAAGTTTGCTACAAAAATTACCTTATTACCCTTAACAAAAAAGACCAAATTACCCTCCATATCAAATCAATTTTTGTCTCCTTTAAGTACACTAAAACACTCTTTCCAATGCATGACTAAACATATATTAAATGTAGATTTGATATAAAAAGGAAGTGTATAAATGTGATGTGAAGTTTACGTAATAATTATGTTTAAAGTAAGCATGGATGTGACATTCCTTAATGGTGATTAGATGTTTAAGCAAATATAATTTTAAGTATAAATCTTTTATTAGTCAAATCAAATCTTACTTAATTACACATCAAATCAAAGGATTTCTAACTTTATTTTACAAAAGTAAACCATTTTTGTCTTTTTGTGCTTACTTTTCCTTAATTGTTTTCTAGAAGTTTCTAACCTTGTTTAGTAAAATTAAACTTGATTAGAGAATTAATTAATACTTATACTATTTGAATATATATTCCTATATAAGAAAATAAAGGTGCGACGACGTTGCGACAACTTTTAATCGATAAAACGTTTTTTTTCGACAAAATGTTTTACGATCACATTTTGACGTTTTAGTTAAAATGTTTATTTATGTAAACCAAATTTAAAATAAATTTTTATAATGATGTTTAAAAATATAAACGCTCATAAATTAATTAAAATAATTTATTTAACCACTGAAACTTACTTTTCTAAAATCAGCATTTTGTCACTTTTGTTGTTATAGGTAAATGTTATTATTTTTGTGTATACTTCTCTTTCCAAATCGTATCTAATATTATTTGAATCATATAACCTTACTTATTTTACATTTAAAATCACTTTAAATAGTGTATCTTAAAGTGGTCAAATTCTGGGTCGTTACATTCTCTCATGCTTAAAAGAATTTCGTCCTCGAAATTATCCAAAGAAAAGTTTACCTAAAACATATATCTTTAAACTTAATTCCATATAATATACACAGATCATCTGTATGAAATATCTTATTCGATCTCCTATTCGAATACACTACTTTATTTTCGAACTAGTATCGATCCCCCGATCCTCTAGTACGGACTTTAATCAGGCTCTTTGCTCAAAAACCTTTGCTTTCCTTGCATAGCTCACAACTATGATAGAAAACTAAAGTACCTAACCACAAACCCTCATCAATGTTCGTCGTCAAGAATCGAGTGATAAATCCTTTTTTGAACCAGTGTAAATACCTCAAAGTTCTGTACTCGCATATTAGATCAAAATTGTGCGATGAGATGATCTAGATATAATATATGTATTTATTAACTTTCATAAACTTTTCATAAACTTTTATCTTAAGTTCAAACATTTTATAATGGTGCTTCTTATATAATCCCATCAATTACTTATTTCCAAATATTTGTATTCTTTCAAAGGGGAACATTTCATTCCGAATTTTTTTCAAAACCATCTTTCAGTATAATATTTTTTTTTTTCAAAATATTTATGCAAAATAGTTATATATTATTTTCGAAAGAAATCAATTATCTTTTATTTGGAATACATCATTAAAATTTTATTTCAAAGCTCTCTATATATATTTTAAATTTTCTTTGCTAACACATCTTTTTATAGATTTTATTTCCAAAATTATTATATGTTTAACTGGCTTTCCTTTATTTCTTTAAAAATTTTCAAAAGACTATGATAAAATTTCCATAGTTTTATCCTTTTCTTTATTCTATACAATGTATTCTTACAAGATATATTCTTACAAGATATATTCTTAAATAATTTTCCAAATTTTAAACACTTTTTTTAAAGCTATTTCTTTATAATATTCCTTTGATCTTTTTATTTCTAAATATCTTATTAGATTAGATCAGATTTAAGATTGAAGAAGTGCATCGAGAGGATAATCAAAAGGAAATTTATTAATTAACATCATATTCATACATCCATTTCTAATCCTAACTGGTATTACAAACTTTCAGAGATAACTTCCCTAGGGAATACAGCCTATCACTTACTACCATTATATAGATACTTAGACTACTATATACTATTCTTGAATTCCTTTTGAGGTAGACGGTGCTTTATCTTTGGGGCTTAAGTCATATGACCTTTCCTTTGGGCAGTCCTTCTCCGAATGTCCATATTTATAACACGATCTGCAAGGCCATGAAATTGTGGCTATCTGAATGGTATGCGCCTGCGCCGACTTTTCTCCTTTCTTTAAATGGCAATCTTTGACTATATGTCCTAATTCTATGCATCGATAACAACACTTTTCCTTTACCTTTTGGGGCTTTGGGTTTCTTCTTTATTCTAGGGAAATCATGTAGAAAATGTCCTAGCTTCTTACACTTAAAACAGCGTATATCTTTTCGAACAGGTTTTTCTTCCTTCTGTTTCTTTATTTTCCTATCACAACAAACTGCATAATGCCCTTCTTGAAAACACCTAAAGCAGTAGATGCCAGCATACGCTCCTAGTTTTTGTTTCTCTTCTGCTTCTCTTTCTACACGCGCTCTTCGTGCCTGCATTGGAGTCATCCAAAACTCATCGCTCGACATAAAATAAGCTATTCTGCCCCTAAGTGATATTTCAAGATAAGATTAGAAGTGTTTATACTATTTCCATTTCATCTTATTCAAACATCCTTTATCCAAATACTTAATTCAACTTGTTTGGATTTGAACTTGCCTTCATCCTCCAATGATAAGAAGAATAATTTACCAAGTGCTCAATACCGTTTGCCCAAGCCAACATATGATTGATACTTAGAAGATTATTTTAATCATCACTAGACGAATTAAAACCTTATCCATGGGACTTCCTTAAGGGAAAGTATCTTAAAAATTTCCCTAACTACACAAAATTTTATATCTTTTGAAAGACATTCCTTTATATGCAAAATATAATCTTTACAAAACAGTGTGTCGATATGCCTTGTTAAGAGTTTAGAAATACCTATCGATATAGTTGTACTTCCCATATCGATCGGAATTTATAAACCACTCAACTGATAAATCAACACAAAATATTTTTTTATCAAATAACAAATACGCACTCATATATATAATACACTCAAACTCATTCTAGGATATTACTAACCCTATCTCTAATGAGTTACTCATCCTAGGGTATTACTAACCCTATCTCTAATGAGTCATTCCCCAACCAAAGCCAAGGTTCTCGCTTAACATTCAGCTCTGATACCAAATGCAATGGCCCATTTTTCCGTACCCTTTGAATCGACAATAAACCATACATGTCCAACTCAAATTGCACGAATAAGCGGATCATTAAGGGTAGAAAGAAAATAAAGATAGAATAGAATCTCACACGAATGGAATAACATATATTATTTCAATAATAATCTTTACAGCGGAAAACTTTAAATTACAATATCAGAGCCTAACCTAGATTCAGCTTGGACAGTTATAACACCCGCCCTTAAAAATGTTGACAAACAACAAAACAATGAAATAGATGCAGCGGATAATAGAATACGTCCATACGATGATGAAGATCTCAAGCTCTCCTCTGCAAACTCCAACCGTCTTCAACTCAACCTGAAACTACTCGGATCTGACCAGAGTATTAAAAATACCCAGATCAGGCTTGATAAACCAGCGTGAGATACTCGAAATTTAAAATGACTAAAATATCAAAACCTTTGAAAAGAAGGGTATCTCATAAGACCACATCCACACATAAACACAGATGGGTTTTTACCTTATGATAACCAAAACACTTTTATACCAAAATTCACTTGATATTATTTTTAATGACATTCTTTTGAAAACACTTTTCAAATAAACTTATTCAAATAAGGTATCAATATCTGGACTAAGTCTAAGGTAATATCCCGGACTGGGTCAACGGAATATACCGAATAGAATATATGATACCAATAAGGGGGTAGCTGAAATGTTTGCAAGTCATTACAGCTATTTTGGGAATACAATCAAAACCGTAAATCTCGTATTGGGATTGGATTTCCAACTTGATAGGAAACTAGTGGAAAGATCAATCTGTATCCACGGCTTACGTCGAAGACTCAGATGCCGTTATACAACAACACAAATCACTAAAAGTGGATACAATCTACGAATAACATCCAAGGACTCGGACTTCGCGCATCCCTGCCATGAGGCCCAGACGTATCTGGTACCTGGGGCTCAGAACATCTAATAAACCAAATCACTACTATCTGAAATGCGAGCATACATCTGACCGCATAAAATCTCATCATAACCGGGGTGTGAGGCTCACGAGGCTACGCTCAATTTCACATATCACATATCACACCTCTAAATGCCACACTGCCATTCCTTTGATCACTATTTGACTCCCATAAACATACAACCTTTGAGCTCGTATGTCTCAAAGAAGGGTGTTAAGCTAAGAGAAGTTGCCTTCTCCGCCACCAAGCAAATGTACATTTGTAAAAGTCAAACGTTGTGTCTTAGAAATGCAATGTCGGACATTCGTCCATACAAGTTCGTTTTGGGACTGAACGAAGCCGAAGGCACTTTCCTCGGCTATTACTAGGCGAGAAGCCCTTGCAATCCAAAAAACCTCCACAATTGGGAGACCACTGCTATAAATAACTCTATAATGGGAGCTACCCAAAGCATGTTTAACTAGCAGTCCTTACGCTATGAGGATCCACGGTCTTCAATAATCATCATCTTCAACATGTCTTCACTTTCGAACGTATACATTAGTTCGAAGTGGTTTTCGGATTGGAATCAACCAAATCTGACTTCGGTTCCTTCGAAACCAATCATCGCTTTAAAAAGATGTTATGTTCATAAGTGTATATCAATCATCAATCAATTACTTCATCTTTTATTTAAATTAAATATCTTTCTTAGATATACTCTTTTCAATTTATTCCATTTTCTTTTCAAATGTATATGATATCATTAAGCCTCATTTATCAAATCATTTGGTTTATTTAAACCTTTCTTAAATCCTGGAATAATTCCAAATCATTTTCACTTTTACTTAGGAAAACCTTTCCAAATCATTCATTTAATCATAATAAAAAATTTCTTATATTCAAGTTATAACTTTTAACTTAGGGAAAATATTCCCAAATCATTCATTAAATCATAATCAAAGATTTCTTATATTCAAGTTATAACTTTTACCTTAGGGAAAATATTCCCAAATCATTTATTAAATCTTAATCAAAGATTTCTTATATTCAAGTTATAACTTTTACCTTAGGGAAAATATTCCCAAATCATTTATTAAATCTTAATCAAAGTTTTTCTATTAACTTCAAATCATATCCTTGCAATCGAAGATTTTCATAACAGAGTATTACTGCCACCTTAGATTTGGTAAATTTCACCTCCAGGGACTAATGGCAAGTTTCACCTCCAGGGACTAATGGCAAGTTTCACCTCCAAGGACTAATGGCAAGTAATCCTACATCATGAATATCTTTGGCTTTAACGATCATTGTCTTCAATATATTTTATTTCGAAAATTAGTTTGAAAGGGTTTTCGGATAGGAATCACCCAAATCCGATCTCGGTTCTTCGGATAGGAATCAAACCAATCTGATATTGGTTCCTTCGTACTAATCATCGATAAAAGATGTTAAATGGTTAATTAATATTCAAAAAATTTGTTTCTTTTCTTTTATCTTGGGAAAACTTAAATATGATCTTTTTAGAGCATCCGGGCATTCCTTTTGATTTATTCCACCCCTCGCCTAAGAAAAGAAAACATAGGCTAGGTAAGTTCAGGGCACTGGTTGGTCCATCCCTAACCTTAGTTAAACACCTTGTTTTATCTTCCCAGACCTCACAGGCGGGACAAATGTACTAGTCGTTTCCGCATACTCAGTTATTAGAAATGATTTATTAAACTTCCAAATCATCATTTAAAACACTTAATTATTCTTTTAAAATCATTCACAAAATATTTAGGAAAGAATTGTTAAGTTTAAAACTACATTTCAAAAGGTTATAGAATTCGCAGCATAAAAGTGCTACGGAAAGTGCTATATAAGCTTATTTGATTTAAACAACTTTTTAATATTTGAAATTCATATTTTCCATTCCAAATCTCTTTTAAACCATTTCAATAGATTTATCAAATATATTACATATTTTTAAAACATTAAAAAATATCATTTATAAAGAAATCCCTTTCTGGATTCCGAACATCAAAACCGCGATGTTTTTAGAAACTTATTTTGGACATATTTCAAAATCTACTCGATGAAATCTTGATTTTCTTTCTTCATTAGAAAACTATTATCATTGTGGACCAAATAATTTTTATTTCGACGAATTCTGACTTAAAAATCATTCTCTACGTCAATTTGAAGTTACGGGTCGAAATTTACGAACTGCCGCTACGCGATGAGCTCGATTTTGACCAATTTTGTGAATTGCTTCGGAACTTGTCCGAAACACTTCAAATTTGTTTTAAATCACATTTAAAATATTTTAACTCATTTAAAATTATTAAGAGGCTAAATAACTTCCATACACACATTTATATGGATTTAATTTCATTTAATTAACTATACTTACTAACCATTTCTCTTATCATTTATCAAACCAAGTTATCATCCATATCACAAACATATAATCAACCAATTTTGCATCCAAGTTATCAAACATTTAATCGTCCAACATTTTTAAACTTTCAAATAATTATACTTGAAATAATTTATGGATAAATAAGAGTACTCACCTTTAACCAATATTTTCACTTCCTACCAACATTCATTTAATCCAACACTTCACTATTGTTTTCAACTTCAACCAACTTTGGAAAATTCGGCAGAGCTTCCGCAGCACCTTGAATTTGCTCCTAGCTCCTTGGAATGAAACGGGCGACACTTCTTTCTCTTTTTCTCGCCCCGGAGCTCCTTGAACTTGCTCCTCCTTCTTGATGTGCTCGGCCTTGACCTTGGGGGAGGCTATATTGCACACGACCTAGGCTAGGAGGAGGTGATTGGCTCGGGTTTTAAGGTGAAAGGGGGTGGTCGTGGGTAGGAAGGAGGAAGAGAATGGTTTTGAAGTGGAATACTTTATTTTCTCTTTACCTTTTTATTTTTCTAATATTTTTATTTTATTTTCCTAAGGCATGGAAGCCATTAGAGAAGCTTTTAGAAAGCTTGAGAATGGAAGAAGAAGATGTAGAAATGTGTAAAAGAAGATGGAAGGATGGTGGTTTATTTATAGTTGAAGTTTGCTACACAAATTACCTTATTACCCTTAACCAAAAAGACCAAAATACCCTCCATATCAAATCAATTTTTTTCTCCTTTAAGTACACTAAAACACTCTTTCCAATGCATGACTAAACATATATTAAATGTAGATTTGATATAAAAAGGAAGTGTATAAATGTGATGTGAAGTTTATGTAATAATTATGTTTAAAGTAAGCATGGATGTGACATTCCTTAATGGTGATTAGATGTTTAAGAAAATATAATTTTAAGTATAAATCTTTTATTAGTCAAATCAAATCTTACTTAATTACACATCAAATCAAAGGATTTCTAACTTTATTTTACAAAAATAAACCATTTTTGTCTTTTTGTGCTTACTTTTCCTTAATTGTTTTCTAGAAGTTTCTAACCTTGTTTAGTAAAAGTAATCGTGATTAGAGAATTAATTAATACTTATACTATTTGAATATATGTTCCTATATAAGAAAATAAAGGTGCGAAGACGTTGCGACAACTTTTAATCGATAAAACTATGTAGTTAAAATATTTATTTATGTAAACCAAATTTAAAAATAAATTTGTATAATGCTATTCAAAAATATAAACGCTCATAAATTAATTAAAATAATTTATTTAACCACTGAAACTTACTTTTCTAAAATCAGCATTTTGTCACTTTTGTCGTTATAGGTAAATGTTACTATTTTTGTGTATACTTCTCTTTCCAAATCGTATCTTATATTATTTGAATCATATAACCTTACTTATTTTATATTTAAAATCACTTTAAATAGTGTATCTTAAAGTGGTCAAATACTGGGTCGTTATAAGTAAATGACTTAAATTTTCAAGATAATGACCATAACTTATATTTAACTTATTTGTGTCGATTTAAAAGTAAATCCTTCATTTGTATATATTTTCAAAAACTTGCATTCATCACTTTGTAAATAAATCTTGCATTTTGTAAATATTTTCATCTTGCATTTGGATTTTGTAGGTACTATCCGCTGAAAACTCTCATGAGACAATACTCGTCCTACTAGGGACACCTAGAGGTATAACGGCTTGTTGCATATGCTCAATCCAATCGTGATCCCTACGAAAATGGAATTATCTTAGATTTTCTTTATTCAAGGACGAATAAAAGATAAGTGTAGGGGTATTTGATGTGCATGTAAATGTGCATATTTTTACTACCATGTTTTATCGAATTAAATTAAATAAATGATCATATTGGGTGTTTTAACATGTTTAGACCAAAATTCAAATTATTTTCAAATCATCACATATTCATCTTCATATAGGGGCAAAATTGTCAATTTTGTGCATATATTAATTTTATAAAATTAAATTGAAAATTTCTATGTTATTTTGTAGGAATTTGAATTCAAATATAAGTGGCTTCATAAAGAAATATGCATGCACAAGAGCATACAAAGGAATGAAGATGGAAATAATTCAAACTCATGATCATGGAGGACCCCGCCTACCCACCTACCTTAATGTACAAATTAGAAGCTAATGTACATGCTAATGGCCATTAAAGTTTCATGTACACTTAATGGAGGATTATCTTATGATAATGATAACCTGGTGGCCACACTTTCTCAAGGGTAGTTTGGGTAGTTCCCAAAAAATGGATTAGGGTTTTAAAACATGTATAAATACCCCATATGTTCATGTAACCCTTCTCTCTCTTCCTCTTAGCCTCTTTAGTTTAGTTTAGTTTAGGCTCAAATAAATCAAAGCTCTCTTTCTTTTTTCATGGCTACTTAGCCATTTTCTTTTCATGTAACTTTTCTTTTTTATGCAATGTTAATTAATGCTCTCTTTTATTTACATGCTCTTTTCCTTTCTTGTTAGTAGTTAGTTTATTTTTGATGCAAGTAGATTAGTGTTTATTGCTATTTGATTAGCTCTCTTTTCATTTAGCTCTCTTTTTCCTCTTCTTTTTGTTTCATGTTGGAAGCTACATTTGTTGATTTGATAACAAATATGAGAGCCGAAACCCCTTCAATTTAGGGGTAATAAAGCTCTCTAATCATGTAGCTTCAACATAATTTGATAATTATTGATCTCTTTTTGTGCTTAATGAAAAACTGAATGTTGATGTGATTTATTATTTCATGTTGAATTTGATAGTCTATGTTGTTCGTAACAAATAGGCTATGCTTAAACACATTATTCATAAATTGCCTCTTCATCTAAATATGATTATGGAAATGAAGTGAAATTAAATCAAAAAAATTTGGTCTATATTTCTAATCAATAGTTAATAGGCCATGCTTAAAATAGATTTTATTTTCAACTTGATGTCATTTTTCATGAGAATTAGTAAGTATTTTAAAGGATGTGTTATAGTTTGATGGCTTATGTTGAGCTAATTAATAGCACAAATAGACCATACTTATGATAAACACATCAATTAAACTCACTACTGACCAAAAAGAAGATATCATAATTTCTTATTTTGTTGAACTATGTGATCTAGATAGTGGATTGATCTCTAAATTGTCATTTTATTCTCATAGTTTTCATTTACTTTTGTAGTTGTCAGTTTTTGCAATTTTTAGTAGTTAACAACATTCTCAAACCTTTGGTTAATTTTATTGAATAGAAATTTAAAATCTAACAATTACCTGCGGATCGACTAGTACTCGCCACGTACTAACATTTGTACGCCTTGCGCTTGCGGTTATTTTTATTATAAATTCGATCGGCTAATTTTCTAACTCGATAGAATTTGGCCGACGAACAGCAGCTCTAGCTTGAATCATGTTGACGAAGAGCTGATACATAGCTCTCATATCAACTTGCAACGTTCCAACACCCATATTAGCAGCTTGTGGCCTACTTGGATTCCTTGGGTATTCGGTTTGGCATTTTCATTAGTTGTAGTGCTCGTCCACCAAGGTTAACTCTTCCATTTCTAGCATCCATATCTTACTTCCTTTAAATCTGCATTCGAACCCTTGTAAGATCCCGAAGAATAGCCTAAGAGAGACGGGAGAATAGAGATAAAGTGTATACTTATATATAGAAAGTACAAGTAAATTACAATAACGTTATCCTATACTCCAATCTTTTCCCTAATTCTTAAGGATTATGTTTTCAAAAATCATTTTAAGTTTAAAATTTCTTTTAAGTTTTCATAAACCTATGCTCTTATACCAAGCTGTAACTTCCCTTGATTTGAAGCTCGAAACTAACCGCTACAGGTGCTGCAGTCATCTATAGTATTAACTTCCAGTAACAAAATAAGGTAATGTTAATGGTATCCATAATATAAGAAGCACATGATTATGAAATAAAATCAACATAGATTTTAAAATAGTTTTTCTTAATACATTTCAAATCAATATTTCATATTGAATTACATAATCCCAAAACTATTCCCAAGTTCAGATAAAAATAATCATTGCAAAATATGCAAGAGCAACATATGAAAATGCCACCTTGGATGATCAAAGTACTAAAAAGATAGACATATCAGTTATAAATACATTACAGCGAAAATAATACTAAATAACTCCTCATAACTAGCTTTGCCTCGTGCATGTCTTCGGAAGCTTATTCGTCCAACCTACTAAACCTGAAAAGAACATAACTCTCAATCTACTCAAATTTAATTTTGACCACCCGAGAGTTTAAATGGAAAACATAAAATTCGAGTCAGACATAAAGCCTGGTGTGAATAATTCTATTACATCTCAGTTTTCTGATATTAAGTAAGACCACGCCGCTTAGTAGAATGTGTTTCCCCGCACTAATATCCATTTAAAATCATAACTTTTGCAAATCAAAATCCTGCAATCAAACTTATTATAACAACAATAACAATAACATATATGCATATAAATTAGGTAATCAATGGACTATATGTCCGAAAAATATTTTTTTATCAGGCTGACTATTAACCACTGCTGACTCGAGCCTACCAGACATAATAAATATTCTAACTTCTGTTAGATATAGTACTGGTCGATCTGTCCTTAACTTGCTTCTCCTAGGGTTAACTGATCCTATTGGTTCTGCGTTCTCACAAATAACCTATCTTTACTCTATATATTCTTTTTTATGGGTAACATCATTTTAGTCCTACCTATGACAGAGCCATACACACTAGAATTTTAGACTTATATTCGCTAGGGGCTACTAGCTAAAGCATAGGGAGCGACCCACATTAGTGCCATCTGATCTTCTAATATTTGAGTCATACTTAGGGCTAACTACCCTATTCAATTTTCCTTGACAACATTTCTTTCAAATTGATTTAACACTTTTAAACCATATTTAAACAAGAAAAATATGCTCTTTACTTTACTCAAAACACATATGCCATGATATATGTTTTTTTACATAAAATAATGTTGATGAAAATTTAAAATCAATAGGGTTATCTATCCCTTCAAAAAAAGATGAATACTTTAACCTTGAAACATTAGGCTGAAAGGCTAAAACCTTCATTTCGAGTGTATTGGAATCCAATACACCTTTCGAAATCATTACTGAAAATCATAGGCATCCTCTTTCGAAGCCATTATACATACCTTTCGAAACACTTGAAAGATACCTTTCCAAAAACTTAAACATACCTTTTGAAACACTTGAAACATACCTATCGAAACACTTGAAACAAAACATTCGAAACACCTGCAACATACCTTTCGTAGGCATCGGGTTCTGTAGAATACAATAGCCTATGATTTTTGTTTGATGATAATAAATATATATTCGTCTAAATGTATTTGTTGTTGTAATATTTTATTTTTCACATAATCAAACAAATATATATTGAATAAAATAAATAACTCATAATTTGTTATCCCGCCTTTTGGCAAGTCCGAGATATCAAGACATTGACTGGAAACCAAGGATCGCTCATCTTGAACATCGAGTACGCCCCGGTTCTTCATGGATATCGACGAATTTTGTCCAAGTCCAAATCAAGCTACAATTGATAAGACCAGACAAGCGAAGCCATGAAAGCCAACGTTCCAAATTTGAAGTCAATCCGAGTTCGTATGCTCAAGTTATGATCGATGCAAATCAAGGAGTTCAATCTGTTCGTATCCATCATTTCGAATCGATCAACTTCGTACCCATCGGGAGAGTCACACTTCATATCGATCAGATTTTGACTACTTCGCATCCATCAACGAACGTTTGTTCGAATCCATCAGGTGGCCTTTAGTTCGAATCCATCAAAAAACGCTTGTTCGAATCCATTAGGAGAGCTTTGTTCGAATCCTTCATGGAACTGCTATTCGTATCCATCAAGGCATCAGTCATTTGCATCCATCAAATTGGAACAAGCTGGATCGATGCGAACAAGCCAACACGATCGATGCGAACAGAGCACATAGATGATGGATACGAAAGGCACGCTATTGATCGATTCGAACAAGATGACTACATCGATACGAACAAGTCGAGAATCTTGGGATGGCTCGATCAACTCGGCGTAAAAAGTGGATCGATCCAGAAAGTGCGAGCGACGTCATCGCCAGGGCACGTGCAGCAATCGATTCGAAGAGATCGATTCGAAACGATCGATTCGAACAAAGCAGCCTACCGTGGAACGCCAATTCGTATCGTTCATATCTCGCGATCCACCAGTCCAAATGCTATGAAATTTTTGCAGAAGCTTATGCACAAGCTAAAGAATGTTAACACCAAGTTTCGACTCCATTGGACAAAATCTTGATCGATACGAATTACGTTCGTATCGATCACGGATTGGGTCGAAACTTTATGGGTTCGGTCGCATGGGCCCACTCACATGCCAGAAGAAGTCTCCCGAGATCTGAGAGAAATATCAGCCTCCTACGCCTATAAATAGAGCCCCAGGGCCTACAGAGAAGGGATCTTTTTCTATTTTTTGACGCTCCGACGCCGAGGATCTGCCGGATTCAATTCTAAACTCCATTACTGCTGTTGTACTCAAATTTCATAACTCTAATTCGCTGTAATCCACTGCAATCGATTGTAATCATCAAAGAAACATTAATAAAGTGATCAATTTCATAGTGGACATAGGCAATACGCCGAACCACTCTAAATTCTTGTGTTTCTGTGCATTTTTATCATTTATTTTGGAGTTTTGGAGTTATTTGAAGTTTTTGAAGAGATAAAAATGAAGAAATTAAATGGAAAACGAGGATTATCTAACCAAAACTCCAAAATAAATGATAAAAATGCACAGAAACACAAGAATTTAGAGTGGTTCGGCGTATTGCCTACGTCCACTATGAAATTGATCACTTTATTGATGTTTCTTTGATGATTACAATCGATTGCAGTGGATTATAGAGAATTAGAGTTATGAAATTCGGGTACAACAGCAGTAATGGAGTTTAGAATTGAATCCGGCAGATCCTCGGCGTCACAGCGTCAAAAAATAGAAAAAGATCCCTTCTCTGTAGGCCCTGGGGCTCTATTTATAGGCGTAGGAGGCTGATATTTCTCTCAGATCTCGGGAGACTTCTTCTGGCATGTGAGTGGACCCATGCGACCGAACCCATAAAGTTTCGACCCAATTCGTGATCGATACGAACGTAATTCGTATCAATCAAGATTTTGTCCAATGGAGTCGAAACTTGGTGTGAACATTCTTTAGCTTGTGCGTAAGGTTCTGTGAAAATCTCATAGCATTTGGACTGGTGGATCGCGAAATATGGTCGATACGAATTGGCGTTCCACGGTAGGCTGCTTTGTTCGAATCGATCGTTCGAATCGATCTCTTCGAATCGATGGCTGCACGTGCCCTGGCGATGACATGGCGTGCACTTTCTGGATCGATCCACTTTTTACGCCGAGTTGATCGAGCCGTCCTAAGATTGTCGCCTTGTTCGTATCGATGTAGTCGTCTTGTTCGAATCGATCAATAGCATGCGTGCTCTTCGTATCCATCAGCTGTGTGCTCTGTTCGCATCGATCGTGTTGGCTTGTTCGCATCGATCCAGGTTGTTCCAATTTGTGGATGTGAATGACTGATGCCTTGATGGATACGAATAGCAGTTCCATGAAGGATTCGAACAAAGCTCTCCTGATGGATTCGAACAAGCGTTATTTGATGGATTCGAACTAAAGGCCACTTGATGGATTCGAACAAACGTTCATTAATGGATGCGAAGTAGTCAAAATCTGATCGATACGAAGTGTGACTCTCCCGATGGGTACGAAGTTGATCGATTCAAAATGATGGATACGAACGGATTGAACTCCTTTATTTGCATCGATCATAACTTGATCATACGAACTCGGATTGACTTGAAATTTGGAACGTTGGCTTTCATGGCTTCGCTTGTCTAGTCTTATCAATTGTAGCTCGATTCGGACTCGGACAAAATTCGTCGATATCCATGATGAACCTGCGCGTACTCGATGTTCAAGATGAGCGATCCTTGGTTTCCAATCAATGTCTTGATATCTCGGACTTGCCAAAAGGCGGGATAACATTTTTCCCCCAAAGTAAGTCTTGTGGAAACATGGCATGCTTTGAAAAGCTGCATCCTTCACTCTGAATTGTTATCATCTTTTCATTGAAAGTTGTAATCTTTGACTGATTTCCTCAGTGATGTGAACCATTGATTGTTAATGTATTGCTGTAACTGATTGTTGTATGATTGTGATTAGTTGTTCGTCATCGTTATCAGATAAGTATCCAATTCCTATGGATGTTGAAAATTGAATATTAGTCCGACATATACGAATATATGTTAATCCGACTCTTGTTAACGTGCACGTTCACGAGTCGTTGTTAGTTTATCTCGCATCGAATCCCGTATCAATCCTCTCCTGAACCGATGTGAAATTCGAATTATAACAACACTAAATGGTTGTTTTTGAATGTTCCTTTGTATCGATCCTCTCCTGAATCAATGTAAAGGGTTGAAATGTGTTTTTCGTATCGATTGTAACTCATAACGATGGATACGAAATATGCGTTCGTATCGATTGTAACTCATAACGATGGATACAAAATATGTGTTCGTATCGATGGTGTTCATTGCTTTTAGAACAATCTTCATTGTGCACTTCGTATCGATGAGCCCTGTGCTATTGGATACGAATTGCCAATTTGTATCGATGGATCTTGCATCTCAGAAAAATCTCTGTTGACAATTTCGTGTCGATAAAAGCTCTATGGATTCGAATAGCTCGTTTGAATCGATCTGGTGGAACCGTTGTAACCGGTCGAGTTTACTGGGAGGCAAATCATTTTTTCTTTCACACTCTGAGTCCATATAAATACTTTTGGACTTGGCATTTTTCCCTACTTGCTCATTTTTCCTGCAGCCATTCGCATCGATCAGATTTCGAAAGCAAAAAAGAAAAAACTGCGTTTGCCTTCAAATCAAATCGACCTAAGTCCTAATCCCCAAACAAATTAATTGAATTAGGTAATTAATCGACGAATTCGTGTAGACATTGACGAGACTCGAGATTCAATCGTCAGTTCATCCAAAGTTACAGCCTATTCCGGCGTCGTTGATGCCAGAGTTGGGTCGAAGTGATGTCGTGGAGAGGGTAATGGCGTTCGTGCTCATCGGAGAAGAAGGAGTGAGGAAGGAGTCGAGGGATCCAGCGAAAGGTTCCTCGGTCTCGATTTCGTATCGATGAGGGCTTTAAAAGAATTTTTATTTCGGATCGATCCTCAACTGGGAGCTTCGCATCGATCACCTTCACTTAACTTCATGTCTATTATCGATCCCTTGATTTTTTTATCACTTCAAATTGGTATGGATACGAAGTATAGTTGTGATGGGTTCGAACTGCATTGTAATCTGACCAATACAGAGTCAACTTGGCCCGATCAACACGAAATCAGCGTACTCGATCGATACGTAATCAGTTTACTCGATCGATATGAAATTAGTAGATTCGATCGAAACAAAACTGAGGCTTCGATTGATACGAGATGATCAATACGGATTGATTCGAAATCTCTGACATTGATCGATATGAAGTTATAGCTTTCGATCGATACGAAGTTATAGCCTTCGATCGACACAAACTGAACCTTTGGGCCGATGCAAATTTAACCTTGATTAACTTGAAACCTTTTGCACATTCGAACATCTAACTCCGACAAGCTTCAACCTTGCATATCTGGACTTAATTGTTGAACTGCATACTTGACCATCATTCGAAGCTCATCGATGGAACTATAACTTGGTTAAAATTTTACTAAACTTTAACTCAGATCGACCTTTAGAATCTGGATGGCATGGTTGTAACAGTCAGCGATGACGGTCACTCCAGCTAAGTTTCAAAGTCTCGTCGTTTACATGCTTTCCTTAACTCTATAGAATTTTTTCAAGTGATATACAGCACTGCACTGCACAACACATTCACACACTTTACACTGGGGGAAGCACGGATGTTATTATCGTCTAACGATGAATTCTCGTATGTTAGTTAATTATGGAACCTTCAAGCTCACAACAGCAGGAAGTTCATGATTCATCTTCTTCCATTTTAAAGATCCCAGCCATCGCAGCCGAAGTTATAGATCCAGCCCCGGACGAGCTGCCTGACGCTATACTCATTTGTAATCCCCAAGATTCTGTACCATCCAATGTCTTCGAAGACATGTTGGGACGAATATGTCTACGGCACGGTTAGTCATTGGACGATGTTCTGTTACCAGGGCCGAATGATAGACCGCACGCTCCACCGGAGGGGTTCACTGCCTTTAATCGCCATGCTTGCACAGTGGGAATACTTCCTCCTTTCAACCAATATATTATAGAAGTGTTGTCCTACCTTGGAATCACCCCATCACAACTTCATCCCAATGGATACGCTTTGCTGAATAGCCTATTCATTGTATTCTTGGATCATCTCTTCCGACCGCCCAGGCTGATTGAGATTAGATACCTTTTTAACTTCAAGAGTAGGGGAGATAGCCCGTCTTTTACTTTCCTAGAGTCAGTCAGGAATTGCCAAGTGGTAACCGGATCCTGGGGGAGGCTGAGTTACTTCAAAACAGAATGGTTCTATGTCTGGTGCCCCCCAGGATTTGCCAGCCGATGGCTAGTTAGACGTAAGTGTTACAGTATTCTTCAATAGTTATCCAGATGATAGTGGTTGATATGAACTGACATCTTCTTTTCTTTTACAGCCGTAATTTCATAACCCGAATGCGGGTATTTCAGAGAGATAGTAAGGGTCCTTTAAGAAGTTCCGAATGAATTGAGGGACATTGATTCGGTTCTCACCAACAGAAATTTGAGAATCGTCGGGCTGATTGAGCGGAATCAAAGCATAAGGCTTGAAGGGATACTAAGGGCAGTCTCGAAGAAGAGGATGAAACGCAAAGCGCCCAGTGTCGTAATAGCTGAAGGGGTCGATCCGGAAAGAATGCCCACTGATGACGAGCTCAAAGCTGGGCCTTCTTCCAGTTTTCAGGATTCAGGAGGAAGGAGAAAAGGCAAGGCAGTTGCTCATAAGCGTTCTAAATCCGTGAGAATGAAATCTGTGGTTGTGTCTTTGCCCGTTCCTGGGATTAGAATTTCATAGGCTCCTCCACCGCAAGTAGAGAATCTTTTTGAAGGGCTCGCTGATATTCCAATTCTAGATTATGTGTCCTTTCAGCACGACACCTGGTTGGAGGAGCTTGACAGTGCCCTTGATTTGAGCGAGTCGCTTGCTATAAGTGCGGCCGACATTTCTTGTTGGTCGGGGGGTTTGCACATACATACACTTCACGGCACTACATGAATCACAATCATAAATTGCCCAATTCAAAAGATCACTAACTTTTTTCTCGTTTCTTATTTTTAGGTACGATGTCCGGGAGAGGGTCGATGTTAGGGAGCCTTCGCTCGGCTCGAAAGTCTTCTTCTTACTATGATTCCCGCAAGAGAGATTCGGATAGAGACCGCAATCGCGGGTACTCTAATCAAGAGAGGTATGAGTGGGACAGGGACAGAGAATATAGACACCGATCTAGGTCTCGCTCTCCACCTCTTAGAATTCCATCTCCACTTCCTGTTCAAACTTCACTTCCACTAGAGCCTCCGCGACACAGACCATCCTCTCACACTTCTAGGCCCGAAACTCATCGCCAGAGGGCTGATACTATGGCTCCCATAATTGCAGAGCAGGTCATAACTGAGCCCACGGGGGAAGGGGCTATTAAAATTGCTCAACCGAGGAAAGAGTTCCCAAACAAATGCTTTGACGGCTATGTCTTCCCTCCTCACTTGAAGAGAATCCCTTCGGAGGCCGAGAATACAATGCATGACTACATTCATGACATTTATGCCCAATATAGGGAGTGGGTGAAGGCCGCAGAAAAAGCTTCGAAGGTGGCCTTTGAGCGGGCTAAAGCGATTGAAAAGATAGAGGTCGAGCTTGCCCAAAGGGACCGAATCATCCAGGTGTTCAATACCGAGGCCGAGTCTTCTCGGAAATCCGAAATTGAGGCCACCAAAAAAGCTGATGAAGCGAATGTGGCCATGGAGAGATTGAGGCAAACACATGTTGCCTCGGTGGAAGAGATGGGCCATCGAAATACTACTGTTACGGCCGAAGGGGATGCGGCGATTAAGGAACTTAATAAGCTTAAAGCCAAATTTTCTGACATTGCCAAGGAAAATGACGAGGCGAACAACACAGCCCAAGAGGCGTGCGAACAGGACGTCTTGCTTTGGGGTGAACCGGATGCGGCCGTGGCTAAGGTTTGCGAGGTGGAGACTAAGGTTGAGGAGGAGGTGAGATCGGTTGAGTCCAGGCTAGAAGCCGATATTGAAGATCTTCTTATCGTTTACAACGCTAACATGTTGAGGCACAGAAGTCTAGCCTGGCTCGACGATTACCCGACACACTTATACAACGCCTAGGCCCGATTGGTTGAGGAGGAGAAAGCGGTGCATCTGGGTGAGTCAATCGATGAGTTTGAACTCGAGAATCGCATTCTAAATGAAGATGAAAAGAAGATTCTCCACGAGTCAATGATTCTGCATGAAAAGGAAAGACTCGGCACCCAGCACTTGGAAGTAGGAGAAGGTTCAGGGGTTAAACACCATGAGACAAGTATTGAAATCCCTAAGTCAACCCAGCCTTAACCCGTGCCTGCGGTTGATCCCCAAGCTGTTCCTGCCTATAATCCGGATCAGCCGCAGATGTCCTCGGCTATAGAGCAAGTGTCTGAAGCTGTTCAGCCGTCTGCAAGCGGAATTGAGGAAGGTATTCTGAACACCCTACACGTCTATCTTAAGTCGGAATCATCACTCGAATTAAGTACTAACAGTTCCTTTTATTTTCTATCCAGTGATTGATGCTGCATCGGTCGTGGCTCCTGTTACTCAAGAATCACATCACATGCAGGAGGCTATCATCATCGAAGCGATCACTGTAACTACAACTGCGTCACTTGACGAAATGCAGGGAAGCATGCTTGTTTTTGATGAGTAGATGATGGATGAACTCCTTGTTCGTCATAGCGATCCTTTTGCGGACCTGCCATTTGTTATGGGCGGAATTGCCCCTGCTTTAGGTTCTTCAATGCCAGCCACTGACGCTCCCAGCGAGGCCCAAGCAATTCATGAAGAGGAAATATTGGCCGAAATTAACGCTGATATGGTAGCAGCGGCTCATGGTGGCAGTGCTGGAGGTGGGATGGCGGCACCTAGTCCAGCTCCGCTTAGAACGATATCACCTGGTGGTACAATCATTGACACTAATGTGTCCATTCCGCCTCCCACAATTGATCCTGTTCCTACGACTCCGCCCGCAGGAAGTATCCCTATTCATTCGAGTTCGGAGGAAGACGTTGAGATTATGCCCCCGCCTGGAGACCGACCGCCGAAGTGTAAAGGCTCAAAGAGAAAAGTTATTGGCGGCTCTAGCGGGTCTACACCGAAGAGGAAGCCAAAGAAGAAGAAGGATTAGGCATGCCACTTCAGTTCATTCTTAGTAGATAGATAGGGATTTATTTTGGTTTTCTTTTTTAAGGCCGTGTATAGATGCGGGTTCGGCCCCTGCTAGTAGGATTTTTTGGAATAAACTTGTACATGAATTTCTTTCACAAATAGTAGAAATGAAACTCTCCTTTTTTGGCTTTTTCTCAGTTATTGTGTATTTGCTTAAGTGTTCCATCACTTGAAGTGCACTTGTGAAGTTTCATCTTTCGAGTCAAGTTTGTCTTTATTCATCAGGTTCGGAAATTGTGGACACGGTTCATGACTGGGAAGTGAATTGAATTTTGACGTCGCACTGCTTTAGTCAATGGTTGACACTTAAGTTCTGCCTCCAGTTTTGGGGACGAGTCATAGAGCATCAGCCATCGAGTGCGTCTCAATTATAATATGCTGAGTTTAGTGCCGCTGAATGAATGTTTGAGACAAGCGGAGGTTGAGTGGTTCAACCACACTTGCTTGATTATTGATGATCATATCCGCACTCCGGGGATCGTCATTTGTTCACTTGCGGTTGGTTATACCGGTTTGAGTTTTAATTATATGTCCGCGCTCTGGGGACTTGGAACCGACATTTACACTCCGACTCGCATTCTGGGAGTTCGGAGTTGGTGTTTATACTCCAATTCGCACACTGGGAGTTAGGAGCTGATGTTTATACTCCGTTTTGCACTCTGGGAATCCGGAGTTGATATTTATACTCCGACTCGCACATTGGGAGTTCAAAGCTGATGTTTATACTACGTTTCGCACTCTGGGAATCCGGAGTTGACGTTTATACCCCGTTTCGCACTCTGGGAATTCTGAGTTAACGTTTATACCCCGTTTTGCACTCTGGGAATTCGGAGTTAACATTTATACTCCGACTCGCACTCTGGGAGTTCGGAGTTGATGTTTATACTCCAATTCGCACTCTGGGAATTTGGAGTTGGTAAACAGACGGTCAGTCGCATCTGCTGCTTGTTTTGGGATTTTGCTCGCACTCTGGGAGCGAAAGTGTATCAGGATCATGGATGGTCGGATCACATCCACCCCGAGTTAACAAGCAAGGTCGTTAGATGGACGGGTCCACCGTTTTCAAGCTTAGTTCAGATACGGTCGAAGTCGTTAGGCGGACAGATCCACCCTCTTCGTATTTGTAAGTTTATGCTCTAATTCGCACTCTGGGAATTTGGACTTAAGTGTAGGATTGTCATGTATCAATCCTTTTTTGACTTTTGTGAGATGGCTTGTCCCCAAGCTCGGGTTCCACTTAGCGAGTGACTGGTCATATCACAATCACTCCCTATTTGAATAAATCCCACCGTATGATGGAACTTAGCTCTCCATGCATAGTGATGATCATATGACGCATTTCAAGTAAATCACAGCTCTGGCTTGAAGAGGTTGCATTTTATTGCTGAAATAAGAAAATATGGCAAAGTCAGTTGCCTTATTACAAATTCTAATTTCGAAATGCGGAAACAAATTGCAAATGGAAAATATTCTAAATGAATAACATAGCCTGTTATGTGTAGAAGCGACGAAGACTCTCGCTGTTCCAGGCCCTTGGTAGAGTAAGACTGTCAACGGTCGATAATTTGAATGTGCCATCTCCGAGCTTTCGCTCAATAACATACAGCCCTTCCCATGTTGGTTTCATATGCGAAGGAACCAGATAGATTCTTTTTAGGATGAGATCGCCGAGTTCAAAGGTTCGTGAGCGGACCTTGGCGTTGTACAATCGTGCGACTCGACTTCGATAAGCAACTGCCCTCAAATCAGCTTCTTCACGCTTCTCATCTAGTAAATCGAGAGATTCAGCAAGTAATATAGCATTTGTCTTCGGATCATAGTATGTCACACGATGAGAATGTACCTCTAGCTCGACTGGAATAACAGCTGCTGAACCATAAGAGAGAGAAAATGGAGTGTGACCGGTCGTGGACTTGTGGGTTATTCGGTAAGCCCATAAAGCCATAGGAAGTTCATCAACCCATTTGCCCCCCGACCTTTTCCAGTTGTTTTTTCAGAATGGACTTTATAACTTTGTTGACCGCTTCGACCTGTCTGTTCAGTTGAGGATGTGCAACTACAGAGAATTTCTTTTGAATGCGAAATCGTTTGCAGAAATCTTTAAATTCAACACTGTCGAATTGGGTTCCGTTATCAGTGATAATGGTGTGTGGGAGACCGAATCGACGGATAATGTTGCGGACTACAAAGTTGATTACTTTCTTCGTCGTTATGGTAGCAAGAGGTTCAGCTTCAGCCCACTTTGTAAAGTAATCAACTGCGACGATGGCGTACTTCGCACCGCCTTTTGCCAGAGGTAGAGTTCCAATAATGTCGATGCCCCATACTGCAAACGGCCATGGGTTGACCATTTGAGTTATCTCGGTAGGTAGGGCTCTAGGAATTCGAGCATGCTTTTAACACTTATCACATTTCTTGGCATAATCCGACGCATCACGATTTACAGTCAGCTAAAAATATCTGTATCGAAGTATTTTTTGGCAAGTGCTTGCCCCCCGGTGTGATCGCCACATTCTCCTTCGTGTACATCGTGTAATACTCGTTTGATTTAATCGTGACCGATACACCGGAGTAAAGGGACAGAGTACCCTCTTTTGTACATGACTCCATTCTGGATGGTCAATCGTGAGGCCTTCCGAAGAACTTGTCTTTTTTCACTTCTTCGCTCCGGCAGGATTCCATGTTCAAGGTAATTTCTGAATGGAGTCATCCACGACTCCTTATCGGGAACGGTTTCACATACCCAATCTGTTTCTGCCCGGTCAATACTTGGGGAAGATAATGTCTCTACGGGAACGAGTCCCATTTGCTGGGCTTCACCCGTGCTAGCTAACTTCGCCAACGAATCGGCTTTCTGATTGCGTTCTCTGGGTATGCAATAAATGGCATAATAATCCAACTTATTCAGTGTTTCTGGGACCCGAGCTAAGTAAGCAGCCAGTCTTTAGTCTCTCGCTTGATATTCTCCCCAAACATTTCATACAACTAACTTTGAATCACAGTAAATTTCCACAGCGATAATTCTCAAATCTCTGGCAAGTTTCAATCCAGCTAAGAGGACTTCATACTCAGCATCATTATTGGTTGCATGAAAATCGAACTTTAAAGCATAACATATGGATCGGTCTTCGGGGGTTTCGAGTATAGCTCTAGCGCCCGAGCACCGATCGTTTGATGCACCATCAGTGTACAGCTTCCAGACGTATTTGGGAGATTCACTAGTTTTGGACAAGTCCTCTGGAATGGTAAATTCAGCTATGAAATCGGCTAGGACTTGTCCTTGAATTGCTCGCCTCGAAGTATAAGTAATATCGAACTGGCTCAGTTCGATGTTCCACTTGAGTAACCTACCAGACGTCTCAGGCCGCGTGAGGACCTGTCGTAATGGCTGGTAGGTGTAAACAATAATAGGATGTGCCTGGAAATATGGACGAAGCTTCCTTGATGCAATAACAAGGCAACAAGCCGGCTTCTCTAGTTTCGGATAATTCCTTTCAGCTCCAGTCGATAGTTTGCTGACGTAATATACTGGCTTCTGTATCCTGTCTTCTTCTCGAATTAAGGCAGCGCTGATAGCGTTTTCTGATATCGCCAAGTAAACGTACAACTTCTCATGATCAATAGGTTTTGATAGGATAGGTGGCGTGGATAGATGCTGAATTAGTGCTTGGAAAGCGCCCTCACACTCCGTGGTCCATTCAAAGTTTCGTTTTCCTTTTCGGATCAGATCGAAGAAAGGAATGCATTTGTCAGTGGACTTTGAAATGAACCTGCTCAGTGACGCTACTTTCCCATTGAGACTCTAGACTTGCTTTATAGTTTTCGGAGTTTCAAGATTTCTGATTGCCCGGATCTTTTCAGGATTAGCTTCGATCCCTCGAGAATTGACGATAAACCCAAGGAATTTTGCAGATGCAACTCCAAAGTAACATTTCAGTGGGTTGAGCTTCATTCTATATTCTCGAAGTATGTTGAACATAGTTTCCAGGTCTTTAATATGGTCAGTGGAAAATCGTGACTACACAAGTATGTCGTCTACATATACTTCCATGGTTTTCCCGATTTGATTGGCAAACATCTGATTGACCAATCGTTGATAAGTAGCCCTGGCATTCTTGAGTCCGAATGGCATAACTTTGTAACAATAAAGTCCCAGATTGGTTACGAAGCTGGTATGTTCTTGATCAGGTAAATGCATTGGTATCTGATTGTAGCCAGAATACGCATCCATGAAGGATAAGAGTTCATGTCCAGCTGTTGAGTCTACGAGCTGATCAATTCTGGGAAGCGGGAAACTGTCTTTAGGACAGGCTTTATTTAGATCGGAGTAATCAACACATGTTCTCCATTTTCCGTTTGATTTTTGAACAAGCATGAGATTCGACACCTATTCGGGATATAGCGCATCTCGAATGAACCCGTTTGTTTTAAGCTTTTCTACCTCTTCTTTAAGGGCGGCAGATCTCTCTAGATACATACCACGCCTTCTCTATTTGACCGGGACATACCGCGAGTCAATATTCAAAGTGTGGCTCGCAATGTCTGGCGAGATCCCACATATATTAGAATGCGTCCAGGCGAATACGTCAAGATTCGCCCGTAGAAACTCAACCAATTCTTTTTGAGTTTGCTGGCTTAGCTGAGACCCAATCTTTATCATCTTTGAATCATCATCATCGTCAATTGGGATGTCGATCGTCAGTTCGGCCGGGGATGCTTGACTTTCTTTAGATTCTCCTTCATCTTCGGTCTCCCTTGGATCAACATCCCTTTGGAATTGGCTGGGGTGCCCGGGCCTAAGCCCAGGCATTAATTGTCAATTATCAGCAAAACGGACGTAGTGAGATTCCTCTACACCCTTTCCTTTCTCCTTTCGCTACGCCTCTCGCAGCTCGGCAACGTAACAGGCTCTCCGAGCAGCCTGATCTCCTTGAATGATTCCCACTCCACGATCGGTGGGAAACTTCAAAGTCAAACACCATGGGGAAATGGTTGCCCAGAATTCAACGAGGGCCGATCGGCCAAAGAAAGCATTAAAAGGGGAGTCTATGTCCAACACAATGAACTATAATATCCGTACTCTCCGGCGTTCTCCAACTCCCAACGCCACTGGTAGTTCCACCACTCAAGTGGGTATAGTAGCGCTCCCATTGAAACCATGGATTCGAGATTGACAAGGCTTTAAATCTTTAGCCTCCATCCTCATCTGATCGTAAGCTTGTTTAAACAGAATATTCACTGAGCTTCCACTGTAACCTAAGATTCTCTTCATCCAAGCAGGACCTACTTGAGCTAAGAGGACCAGTGGATCGATAGTGGGGGCTTCAACTTTATCAGCATCTCTGTTTCTGAATACAATGTCATCAGTCATCGTCTTATGTTGTTTGGCCAGAGCCCCTTCATCAGAATTACTACAACACTCGAATTCCGCATGCTTAATAGAGCTAGCATACGACTCCATTTCCTTCCAGCTTCGGTCTGCCGGATGAGGACCACCACTAACAGTGTTTATCACTAACCTCTCACCGATACGAACGGGTTCCTCCTGCCTTTCCTGGTTTGGTGCACGATTTTGATTGGATGGGCCCGCACCTCCTGACTGCAGCGCCCGCACATACTTATCCAGCTTTCGTTCATGTTTCAGCTTTTCAATGAGATCTTGTAAATGACGATACTCATTTGTATTATGGCCATATCTTTCATGGAATCTACAGAACTTTCCTGTTTTGACTTGCCTTTCTGTTGACGGCTTCGGGGCAGGTTTCTTGTATTGCATGGTATAACAGGTCTGCAAATACACATTTTCTAACGACGTCTTCAATGGAGTATAATTGTTGAACATGGGAGCTCTACGTCGTGGACCACGATTCTGATCTCGTTTTTTGTCTTGATTTCCACTGTCCCTCTGCTGGTTTTGTTTGTTCTGTATATTCAACTTGACTTTTCTGGAACTCTCCTCGGACTGCTTAACTACAATGTTACTTTGGATTCCTTTCATGATGGGCCCTGCATCATCCTGCTTCCTAGACTGTTTCGCATCCTCCCTTCTCAAGAATTGGGCTGCCTTGGAATAGAAACGGTCCAATGACACAGGTGGCTTCCCAGCTAACCAATTTCCGAACTCGGAATCAGGATCAATTCCCTTAGTTAATGCCATCAGGATAGAGTTGTCATTGGGATTGCTTATTTCTGCACATGCAGCATGATATCGCTCCAAGTAACGTCTGAGCGTCTCTCCAGGAGCTTGAGTGACACTAGACAAAGTATTAACATCTTTAAGTCTCGCTACGTGCATACGGAATTGTTCTAGAAACTTGGTGGCCATCTAGTTGAAATTAGAAATAGATCGCGGTGGCAAACGAGTAAACCACATAGTTGCAATGCCCCTAGGGAAATGGGGGAAACTACGGCATTTAACTGCATCATCAACCCTCGTAGCATTCATTAGTCATTCATAATTCAGGATGTGTTGATTGGGATCAGAATTTCCTTCATAAACCGGCAAAGTTGGCATCCTGAAGCACCGAGGAGGTTCAGCATATAATATGTCATCAGTGAAAGCGGTATGACTCTGGGAAATCCACGAGTTGTCATTAGTGAGACCTTGACTTTCACGGATCATTTGACGAATCATCGACGGTATATCCGGTATTTGGATATTTGGAGCATGCTGTGCCAAGTTGTGGTCGGGTTCCACAGTGCGAGTCTGGACCGGACGCGGTCGACGGTCCATGTCTCACCTCCTTGGTCCAAGATCTTCAGGAACATAAGGTTCTAGAATGTGCCCTTGTTGGCGGCGATGTGGATCAGCTCGATTTGCAGCATCAACTTCTTGTTCGGTGTTGGTGGTGGTAGCGAGGTTGCATGTGACATGGTAAAGAGTGGCATCCCCTCGGGATGAGGGTCCGGTTCGTCGACTAGTGGATGGTCCAGTCCGGGGTTGTCCAAGATTTAAGGCAGGTTGGTGTCTCATGGCCTTGGTGTAGCTTATGTCCTACCGTGGGCGCGTAGATCGGTGATGGTCATTAGATGAGACTGAACTTTCCGTGGAAGAATAAGAAGCTTGATCTCTTCTAGATCTTCTGCGCCTTCGGCGATTCAGCTGGTTGGTCAACTCTGCGTTGGCGCGTAGTTGTTCAGTAAGTTGTTACCGACTCTGGGTCAATTCTTGAAACAGCATCTGAAACTCTTGTCTGGTGACCGGGCCTGATGGATCTGAAGGTCTGGCGGCATCTTGGTTAGATGGAGGCAATTGTACGGGATTCTGTCTGTCCCGTCCTTCCTGATCAGCAGTTGTAGAAGCAGTTCGTGTACTCACCATGATGAATCGACAAGTCCTTTCTTAGATCTGATGCAAATCTGAATAGGATGGAAGGGCTTTAAGGCTTGAGATCTGGATCTTCTTCTTGGATTTACGCAATCCGGTATCGATAGCAGATCCAAAGAGAAGGATAAAACTGGGTTTTTTCTCAGTGAAAGCACCAAAGTGTTTGTACCAAAAATGGGCACAACATTCTTCGAAAGTTTTTGAAGAGATAAAAATGAAGAAATTAAATGGAAAAAGGAGGATTATCTAACAAAAACTCCAAAATAAGTGATAAAAATGCACAGAAACACAAGAATTTAGAGTGGTTCGGCGTATTGCATACGTCCACTATGAAATTGATCACTTTATTGATGTTTCTTTGATGATTACAATCGATTACAGTGGATTACATCGAATTAGAGTTACGAAATTCGAGTACAACAGCAGTAATGGAGTTTAGAATTGAATCCGGTAGAGTCTCGGCATTTGAGCGTCAAAAGGTAGAAAAAGATCCCTTCTCTATAGGCCCAAGGGCTCTATTTATAGGCGTAGGAGGCTGACATTTCGCTCAGATCTCGGGAGAGTTCTTCTGGCACGTGAGTGGGCCCATGCGACCGAACCCATAAAGTTTCGACTCCATTGGACAAAATCTTGATCAATACGAATTACGTTCGTATCGATCATGGATTGGGTCGAAACTTTATGGGTTCGGTCGCATGGGCCCACTCACATGCCAGAAGAAGTCTCCCAAGATCTGAGCGAAATATCAACCTCCTACGCCTATAAATAGAGCCCCAAGGCCTACAGAGAAGGGATCTTTTTCTATCTTTTGACGCTCAAACGCCGATACTCTACCAGATTCAATTCTAAACTCCATTACCGCTGTTGTACTCGAATTTCATAACTCTAATTCGCTGTAATCCGCTGTAATCGATTGTAATCATCAAAGAAACATCAATAAAGTGATCAATTTCATAGTGGACGTAGGCAATACGCCGAACAACTCTAAATTCTTGTGTTTCTGTGCATTTTTATGATTTATTTTGGAGTTTTTGTTAGATAATCCTCCTTTTCCATTTAATTTCTTCATTTTTATCTCTTCAAAACCATTTAAAGATTGTTGTGCCCATTTTTGGTACAAATAGAATTTATATTCAAACAAATATTTTATTAAAAATTCGAATAGTACAAATTTGAGCTCTCACTACATTGTCAATTATAAAACAATTTTCACTTTACAATTTCAGCTCACTACATATTCACTCAACACTCATACATTTGATCTTGACTAGCTTCAGCTTGTATCCAGCCATCTGTTATACCTATTAAATAAATAGCGCAGTAAACTGGAAAAAGAAGTAAATTTAAATTGCAAAAATATAATTGAATTTAAAATTTGTTTCTGCCTTAGGTATTTGGGTTTTTCTCTTCGTATTTTCTGACAAGGACCAAATATATGCACACGAACAACTTGTAATATTCACAGTGTATCACTATGAATATCACAAGGTCGTTTCCCAATTTCATCTCACAAACTAGTGAAAATGCACACGTGTACAAATAGAGTATAAATGGATACGGCACATGTATTACACAATTACACATATATACATGCATATGTATGCAAGTATATACATGAAAATGTACATGTCAAAATCAATGAGCTAATGAAGGTTCGGAAACAAAACAAAACATAAACATTCAAAGTGCACCAAACCACATAACTTCGCCACCAAAATGACCAGAAACGTGCACCAGTCAACTTGAACATGACAATGCATATGGCATAAAAGCAAACATGAACTGGCTCGAAGTAACAGACTCAAGCAAACTGGACATGTAACTCCAAACGACTCAAATAAATATGAAGAGCATACTCTAACATATGGAACCTGACTCAACAACGAAATGGTCAAGTGAACTCAAGTAAACAGAGCAAGTATGCAAGAACAAATCAAGACCAACTGAACACAAGTACTCGAAGCAACAGAGAATTCAATTAAAGAGCAACATGACAAACAACATTTACATATATGCAACCAAGCTGGACATGAAAATAAAAGTGCATCAAATCAAACCTTTTAGTCTACAGTACAAAATGATGACAATTCAACTCGAAACAAAACAACAACTTCAACCAGAAACATGCCTCATTTGACAATGGATTTGGCATGAAGGCAACTCAGGCATAAACAGACTCGAATGGAACTTGAAGCAACAAGCCAATGAAATTAGTAATGACTCAAACATGAATCAAACCAGAGTGAAGTGGACCGAGCATGACACACACACAAATATACAACGAGCCAGTGAAATCAAGTTAGAGATCACAACACACATTCGATCACAAATCAATGCAAGAGGACCCAAACTAGAACAAGATAACAGTAGTAGGTTGAACCAGTACGAGCAGGAAGTAGAAAGGTTTTGCAGTGAAGTCAATCAGGGAAAAACATAATGAACAAGTCAGAGTTTATCAAGTCAATTTAAAATTCAAAAGCCACATTTGTCTGCCATCAAAGAATAGAATTATAGAAAAGAAAGGAGAAAAATTCAAACTCATGGAGTATATGTATGAGATGGAACAAGTCAATAAATATCATATCGTTCGATCAAAGATCCATGGCCGAGAAAAGAAATTAGAAATATTCAAACTCAAAAATACGAACGAATTAATAAGATTTCATTCTCTATTTAAACCCAATAATCATCATTGGCAAAAAAGCATTCGAGTTCAAGCTAAACCAGAGCAAGCCATTGAAGTAAATCACAAACCAATAACTCGAATCGAAGTCGAGCATAATCGAAATCGAAAAAGGAAAAACACGTATCAATTTAATCCAAGCAATTTGAGCTCGACATTTTAAGCATCCGAAAAGCAATACAAAGAAGCATCAAAGCTAATTGAGTAACAAGAGTGTTCCAGTATTTAATTCGAACATTAATTCAAGCAGAGGCTTCAATTGAACGAAGCCCTAATTTCTGAGAGCAAATAAAAGAATCGGCCAAAGCCATTTCATAGTGAAAAGAATAAAGGGAAGACGTTCCCTTTATTGAATTATTTAGTGGGCCAGAGTATTTAATCATATTGGGCTTCAAATTATTAAATATATAGGGTTTTGTTTGTTCTTGTTTTTTATTTGTAATTTCTTTTTTAAATTGTGTGACTTTCTAGTCGTGTGACTAGGTACAAACTACGGGGCGTAGTTTGAGAATTCGCAACTCAGTGGCTGAGTTGTGGTAGGGTTTTTAGCATAGAGTTAGGTTAGTCAAGTAGCGGGTGTCGCAAGTTTACATGTGTAAGCGTCTGACTACTTAATTTATAGTTGAAACCTTGGGGGTAGCACGTAGACAGGGTTTTTTGCTGGGTAAATTTGTGTGTGATCTCTTTTACTTTACTTTCTGTTATTATCTTTATTTCGGCATTAATTTTTATTATTATTAGTATCACCCTATTCACCCTCCCTCCTCTAGGGTGAAAACGATCCTACAAGTGGTGTCAGAGCTAGGAACAAAAACCAATTTCTGTTTTAAAAATTTGAATTTTTAAAATGGCTTCTTTTAATAATGCTTTTGCTGAGGTTCAGTCCATAGTTAGACCACCCATGTTCAATGGTGAATATGCTTATTGGAAAACTAGAATGAAATTTTTTCTGAAAACCATTGATGCTTGGAATATTGTTGAAATGGGATATAGGACACCAACAATTATGGTAGATAATCAAGAAGTAGAAAAACCTATGGATCAATGGACAAATCTTGAAAATAAACTACAAACTGCTAACACCAAATCAATGAACCCTATTATTTGCTCATTAGATCAAATTGAATTTAATCGTGTTTTACATTGTTTAACTGCGTAGGAAATCGACACACACTTGAAGTAGCTCATGAAGGAACCTCCCAAGTCAAAAAATCTCGTCTTGCCAAGTTTAGTAAAGAGTACAATGAAAAAGCAAATCAGTGCTTTTCAGGAGAAACAAATGACAGTGAAAATGAAGAACCAAGCGAGGTATGTTGGCAGACTAAGGAACAACAAGAATGGTAACTAGATTCTGGCTGCTCTAGGCATATGACGGGTGACAAATCAAAGTTCCTTAGCCTAGAGAAGCACAAAGGTGGGGGAGTCACAATGGGTAACTGTGGAATATGCATGTATATGCTTTTTGTTTGATGATAATAAACATATATACATTCATTTAAATGTATTTGATATTGTACTATTTATTTTTCACAGATAAAATAAATATTTGCTGAATAAAATAAATAACACAGAATTGGAATTCGAACGAATATTTTATTCAAACAAATATTTATTACAATTTTGATAGTACAATTTCAAGCTCTCACTATAACTATACAATTTCAGTCACAATACAATTACATCACAATTTCATAGTTACATCAGTTCCTCACTACATATCACTCACACTCGTATTTGTCTTCAACTTCATTCCAATGTGAATCCAGCATCTGAGCAATCTGCAGAAATATACATTGACGCAGTAAAATTGAAAAGGAAATGTTTTTGCAGTATAAAATATAATGTGATTTTTGTGAAAATAATATTTGCCTCAGTTATTTGGGTTGTTCGTCATCATTTATCTGTGAATACATCACACACGAACAATGTGACATGCACAGTGTATCACTGTACATGCCACAAGGCCGTGCACACCGATATATGTATATACACTTGATATAGTAACAGGGAGAGGTGAGCACAGGTCAAACCCAAATTATCGGATTCAACTCAAGTGCATTATAAATAAAGTACATCATGTGAGAGACCACACAATGCAACTGCAACAAAACAACACAAATGAACAAGGTCACAGTGAAGTGAAACTACAAATATAGATGATGCCACCAGACCAGGTCACAACAGTACAAATACCACAAATACATGATGAATCAAGCTACAGTAATAAACCAGACAGTAAAGTAAAGACTACATGTCATATTCAAGTTCACAAGCACACAAGACCTTAATACTCAGATCAAATGACCAGAAATTCAAGCCTGCCAACATGGAACAGTAATAATGAAGACTGTGCCATCATATGTACAAATGCAAAGATCAATGAAGACTACAAAGCAATGCAAAAAGTATCGTGACATCAAGATCAAAACCAGAAACAACATCAGTGCATAATCACAGACATCAAGACCAACTAGAACAGATGCAAATGCTCAAGGCAAAAGCAAGCTTAAAGCAAGTGCAGTGATAAAATGTTAATGATTCATGTATGAAAGTGTAATACTAAACCATTCAAGCCAACTCAACTGCAACAACAACAGACTCAACCCAGAGCAGACTAGATTCAGTTCAAAATGCAAGTCCAAGTACACACAACCAACAAGTTCAACAATATATGCATACACACATACGAATGCATATATGCATATATGTACAGACATGGTCAAAATTGAAATCGAACTGCAATTACAAAATATGGTACAGGTTGAACAAAATTAGGTGTTGTTCAGAATCAAATAAAGTCATAGGGGAGTTCAAACTGAAGTCAAAGCATCAGAATTCAAAGCCGTGGCAATCACGTACAAAGACGAAGAAGTCAGAAAAATCACGAGTTAAATTTCAATAATGTGGCCAACAAATAATTTCGCAGTTCAAAATCAAGTCCTGATTACAAGCCGTGGGAAGCAAGTATCTGAATATACGAATATATACGTGAATTGAACGAGTCAGGAATAATCTCAAGCATCAAAACTAAAATCAGCGGCCAGAGAAAAGAATTTGACAAATTCAAATACATATAGACAGACGAATATACAGGGATTCGAACCCTATAAAAGACCAAAATCATCACTGGCAAAAGTATTCGAGTTTTGAGCTAACAGAGAACAATAAACCAATAACTCGAATCACATTCAATCAATCCAAAACCAGCAAAGCAAAAGGAATTCACATACCGGTATCGCAAACGAACTCCAGAGAGAGAGCCGACGCAAAGATCATTGCAAGCCAGAGCTACAGAGAATCAACGAAGCCGAAGCTCTAATTTCTCCAGCAAAACTAACAAGGGCAAAGCCCTAATTCAGTCGAGAAAGTTGTGAAGAAGATCGAGCTCGTATTCTCCAGAGAATCAACACATCGCCGAAGCCCTAGTTTCGAAATTGCCATTTTCTTCTCAAAGGGGATTGGGCTAGTAAAATAACAGAAGGGATTGAAGACAAATTGAATCGGGCCGACATTTTTAGTAAATAAAAGGAACGGGCTGAAGTATTATCGAAAATAATTAAAGCAGGCCGGCCTATTCTCATTATTAGGGTTTTAAACTTAGTTATTTTATTTTATCTTTGGGCCGGGATTATTGTCTAGAGCAAAATCAGTTATCAAGTTTAAATTTCAATTTTGCTCCGGGTTTAAACTGTATTTTGTTTTTCAGTTTGTATTTTCAAAGTCCAGTCAGAGTTAATAAACACCTAGGGTTTAGGTGTTGTCAGATTGTCTAGTTAGAATTAGTTCAGTGAGCAGGGTGTGCGAGTTTGCAAAACTCTATAGGCGGGAGCAGAGTTTGCGAGTTAACGAAACCCTATAGGTGGAGCAGGGTGTGCGAGTCTGCAGGAGTGTTTGTAAGCGGGAGCAAGGGTTTGCGAGTCTATTAGAGTGTTTGTAAGTGGGATACTGTTTAATTCTAATAGAAATCTAGGAATGCAGCAGTAGGCAGGGGTTGCCGAAGCTGGGTAAATTCTGTGTGTGATTTACTTTTCTGCATATTTATCTGCAGTTTGATTTTGTGTTTAATCTGAGAAGATTTGCTATAACCCTATTCACCCCCCCCTCTAGGGTTAATCTAGATCCTACAAGTGGTATCAGAGCCCGGTATTTTTCTTTAACTCTAGAGTCATGAATTTTTCAAATAATGCTTTTTCTGAGGGGCAATCTATTGTTAGGCCACCAATGTTTAATGGGAATGATTATGCTTACTGGAAAGTTAGGATGGGTATTTATCTTAGTTCTGTAGATTATGATGTTTGGGACATTATTGAAACTGGCTATACACCTCCCACTATAACTGTTGGTGATATTGAGATTCCTAAACCTAGGGATAGGTGGGATGCTAACGATAAGAAATTGAAAACCACAAATGCTAAAGCCATGAATGCTTTGATCTGTGCTCTTGATAAAACCGAATTTAATAGAATTTCTCATTGTAAAACAGCACAGGAAATTTGGCATACTTTGGAGGTGACACACGAAGGAACTTCTCAAGTCAAGGAGTCTCGTCTAGCCCTGTTCAGCAATGAATACGAGAACTTTATGATGGACAAAGGCGAGAGCATAAAGGACATGTTTGGACGCTTCTCAACCTTGGTGTACAATGCTAGAGCGCTTGGAAAGGTATTCTCTGAGGTAGAGCTAGTGAGGAAGATTCTACGAGTCTTACCGATGAACTTTGAGGCAAAAGTCACAGCAATACAAGAATCAAAAGATTTGAGTAAATTAAGCATGGAGGATTTGATTGGAAACTTGATGACGTATGAACTTGAGCTAAAAGCAAAGGAAGAACGCAACAACCCCGAATCAAAGAAGAAAACGATTGCCTTAAAGAGCAGAGAAGAGAGCGATGATGAAACAAAAGATCCGATTGAAGTGCTTGCAATGGCTGTCAATAATCTTAGAAGAAGGTCAAGATTCAAGCCACGCAAGAAGAAAACCGGTGGTAATAGATCAAAAGATTCTGACAGTTCAGAAAATGAATTAACCTGCTATAACTGCAACAAGCCTGGTCACTTCAAACAAAATTGCCCACTTCTCAAAATCAACAAAGGAAAGAAAAAGAAGAAGGCCTTCGCAGCGACTTGGGATGATGAAGAAGGAGAGGAAGTTTCAACTGATAGCTCAGAGGAGGCTAACTTGTGTCTTACGGCAAAATCAGATTCAGAAGCAAGCTCAGAGGAGTCTAATGAGGTAAAGAACTATTCTTATAAAGAACTTGTTTATTTGTGCCTCGATCTTACTAAAACTGTTGATGCTCTAGATTCTAAAATTGAAAAATTGAAATCTGATAGGAAAGAACTTGCCCGTGAAAATTTTAGGTTAGAAACTGAACTTGAAAAAATTTAAAACCTAGAATGTAAAAACTGTAAAACTTTAGATTCAGAATTATCAAAACTGAAGAATAGCTTTGAGAATCTTGAAAAAGAAAACTTGAATCTAAAGGAAACCATTGAGACTAGGAAAAAGGATTTTATAAACAGATGCACCTCACTTGTGTCTGAAAACTCAACACTGAAAACCAAAGTCCAAGATCTTGAGAAATCACTGAATAATTTTTCAAGAGGAGAAAAATCATTCAATATGTTATTAGAAAATCAATTGTTTGCTAACAATAGAAAAGGACTAGGTTTTAGGAAAACAAAAGTTGATGATAGTGCTAAAAGAAAGAGTGTCTTTACTGAATGTGAAATAAATGGACATCATAGTCATAGAAACAAGAACACAAAATTTATACAAGTTTGGGTTCCTAAAAATTCAACAAACAAATTTCATATCTATTAGAACAAGAATGAAAATACAAAACAAGTTTGGGTTCCAAAGGGATTGTTTGTTCACAATTATTCTGCCACTAACAATCATGGACCTATAAAAACAAATAGGTCACAAAAATCTTTCATCCTGTAGGTGTGGTGGCAGGCTAAGGGACAACAATGGTGTTATCTAGATTCTGGCTGTTCCAGACACACAACGAGCGACAAATCAACGTTCCTTAGCCTAGTATAAATGTGACAGATTCACAATGGGCAAACAACGAAAGATTATCGTACAGGTAAAACAGGTAATTGTATTTATTTTCAAACGATAAATAAAATGTGAAAATCTTCACCATAATCTGAATTAAATCAGCCAGTTATGTGATATGATTGATTTCATCTTTAAATGGATTTACTCGAAGTAATTATGATGGTTGACAGATTCTAATTTACTTGATATGATCTTACATGACTTGCTCTTATCTATGACTTTGATTTGTGCTTAAAAAGTTGACCAACCATTTTTTTCATTGAATTTAATCTGTTTGGTCAAATTATGATGTTGATTGATTTCTGATTACTCATGCTATAAAAAGGTTATTGAGAAATTGTTGAGATTGTTGAAACTTTGTGAAATTGGTGAAGCTTCAAGAAATTGTTTTGAAATAATGATGATGGTTTAATGACTGTTGATCCTACGATTTCTAAATCTGACTCTATGATATTTGTTTGATTGGTTAACACAACTTCAATTCAATTTCAAGAGAATTTCATTAAAAATTGTTGAACATTATTCTGAAAAAAGTTTGTTGAAATTTTATAATCTGGTCTATGACTTCAAACGAGTGATTCCTGAGTGAAAGTAAAAATCAGATGCAGATTTCACTGGCAATGTAGTTGTTAGAAAAATTACTAGTGAAATGTGATTATTTATTGACTTTCATTATCTGCATCATTTTTCAAAGAAAATATCTGCACATTTTTCACTTGAAATAATTTTTCAATTTAGCAGAATTTTTTTTCTTAAACCCTCTTTTCAGATTAGTTATTTGTTTTTATAATTATTTTTGAAATTGAGTTTAAACTAATCTGATCCCCTAATAATTATCTAAAAAGATTTGTAGTAATTGAAAATAAGATGAGTGTTGACATTAATTATATATTATATCTTGAGAAAGTATAATTAGAAAATTTCTTTAGAAATTTAAATAAGAATAATAAAAACTTCTTGTTGATAAATATTCCATGATCATTTCTATTTCTATCATTTTTCTATCGACCATCACTCATCAAAAAGACAATATAGTATGTCAATATGTGGTAGTTTAATCGGAAAATCATTTGTGCTTCAATTTTATTATACTTCAAACAATAAATAATAATATCCAAAATATTCACTCTCATTTAAAAGTCCTCACGGTTATGCATGGGTGAATTACTTGGATTTTTGATTATGTGCTTCCATGCTTATTTAAAAGTCCTCACGGTTATGCATGTATGGAACACATATCAAAATTGATTGATTAAATAGGCAAGTTGATTCTAATCCCATTTAAAAGTCCTCACGGTTATGCGTGGTTAGAAGATACTAGAATTCATTTTTAAATTAAAAACAAAATTTTTAGAATACTACTAATCTCATTTAAAAGTCCTAACGGTTATGCATGGTTAGTAGATATTCAAATTTCCTGAAATAAATATACCACAAATAGACACAACTATATGGTTTTATTCGATGAAATCATTCCTACCATTCTAAAGTGGAATATGTGTCAAAAAGGAGTATTTATGATTTTTGTTTGATTTTCTTATTGAAATTAATAATTACACTCGATTGAGCTTTAATATTGTATTAATGTCTATCACTATATCTCTATTTTTCTATTACTATTATTCTTTTGCTGATAACAAAAGGGGGAGAGAAAGGTTAAGATTTTGGAAAATAAAATTCACATATTTTCATATTGCATATTTTATTCTCATGCATATATATAGGGGGAGTATTGTGTAGAAAGAGAGCATTCAAATAGGGGGAGCAAATTGAATAATCAAATACATTTACAATAGTCAAAATCTTAAATATATGTTTGTTATCATCAAAAGGGGGAGATTGTGGAATATGCATGTATATGCTTTTTGTTTGATGATAATAAACATATATACATTCATTTAAATGTATTTGATATTGTACTATTTATTTTTCACAGATAAAATAAATATTTGCTGAATAAAATAAATAACACAGAATTGGAATTCCAACGAATATTTTATTTAAACAAATATTTATTACAATTTTGATAGTACAATTTCAAGCTCTCACTATAAATATACAATTTCAGTCACAATACAATTACATCACAATTTCATAGTTACATCAGTTCCTCACTACATATCACTCACACTCGTATTTGTCTTCAACATCATTCCAATGTGAATCCAGCATCTGAGCAATCTGCAGAAATATACATTGACGCAGTAAAATTGAAAAGGAAATGTTTTTGCAGTATAAAATATAATGTGATTTTTGTGAAAATAATATTTGCCTCAGTTATTTGGGTTGTTCGTCATCATTTATCTGTGAATACATCACACACGAACAATGTGACATGCACAGTGTATCACTGTACATGCCACAAGGCCGTGCACACTGATATATGTATATACACTTGATATAGTAACAGGGACAGGTGAGCACAGGTCAAACCCAAATTATCGGATTCAACTCAAGTGCAATATAAATAAAGTACATCAGGTGAGAGACCACACAATGCAACTGCAACAAAACAACACAAATGAACAAGGTCACAGTGAAGTGAAACTGCAAATATAGATGATGCCACCAGACCAGGTCACAACAGTACAAATACCACAAATACATGATGAATCAAGCTACAGTAATAAGCCAGACAGTAAAGTAAAGACTACAAGTCATATTCAAGTTCACAAGCACACAAGACCTTAATACTCAGATCAAATGACCAGAAATTCAAGCCTGCCAACATGGAACGGTAATAATGAAGACTGTGTCATCATATGTACAAATGCAAAGATCAATGAAGACTACAAAGCGATGCAAAAAGTATTGTGACATCAAGATCAAAACCAGAAACAACATCAGTGCATAATCACAGACATCAAGACCAACTAGAACAGATGCAAATGCTCAAGGCAAAAGCAAGCTTAAAGCAAGTGCAGTGATAAAATGTTAATGATTCAGCTATGAAAGTGTAATACTAAACCATTCAAGCCAACTCAACTGCAACAACAACAGACTCAACCCAGAGCAGACTCGAATCAGTTCAAAATGCAAGTCCAAGTACACACAACCAACAAGTTCAACAATATATGCATACACACATAAGAATGCATATATGCATATATGTACAGACATGGTCAAAATTGAAATTGAACTGCAGTTACAAAATATGGTACAGGTTGAACAAAATTAGGTGTTGTTCAGAATCAAATAAAGTCACAGGGGAGTTCAAACTGAAGTCAAAGCATCAGAATTCAAAGCCGTGGCAATCACGTACAAAGACAACAAGTTAGAAAAATCACGAGTTAAATTTCAATAACGTGGCCAACAAATAATTTCGCAGTTCAAAATCAAGTCCTGATTCAAAGCCGTGGGAAGCAAGTATCTGAATATACGAATATATACATGAATTGAACGAGTCAGGAATAATCTCAAGCATCGAAACTAAAATCAGCGGCCAGAGAAAAGAATTTGAAAAATTCAAATACATATAGACGGACGAATATACAGGGATTCGAACCCTATAAAAGACCAAAATCATCACCGGCAAAAGTATTCGAGTTTTGAGCTAACAGAGAACAATAAACCAATAACTCGAATCACATTCAATCAATCCAAAACCAGCAAAGCAAAAGGAATTCAAATACCGGTATCGCAGACGAACTCCAGAGAGAGAGCCGACGCAAAGATCATTGCAAGCCAGAGCTACAGAGAATCAACGAAGCCGAAGCTCCAATTTCTCCAGCAAAACTAACAAGGGCCAAGCCCTAATTCAGTCGAGCAAGTTGTGAAGAAGATCGAGCTCGTATTCGCCAGAGAATCAACACATCGCCGAAGCCCTAGTTTCGAAATTGCCATTTTCTTCTCAAAGGGGATTGGGCTAGTAAAATAACAGAAGGGATTGAAGACAAATTGAATCGGGCCGACATTTTTAGTAAATAAAAGGAACGGGCTGAAGTATTATCGAAAATAATTAAAGCAGGCCGGCCTATTCTCATTATTAGGGTTTTAAACTTAGTTATTTTATTTTATCTTTGGGCCGGGATTATTTTCTAGAGCAAAATCAGTTATCAAGTTTAAATTTCAATTTTGCTCCGGGTTTAAACTGTATTTTGTTTTTCAGTTTGTATTTTCAAAGTCCATCAGAGTTAATCACCACCTAGGGTTTAGGTGTTGTCAGATTGTCTAGTTAGAATTAGTTCAGTGAGCAGGGTGTGCGAGTTTGCAAAACTCTATAGGCGGGAGCAGAGTTTGCAAGTTAACGAAACTCTATAGGCGGAGCAGGGTGTGCGAGTCTGTAGGAGTGTTTGTAAGCGAAAGCAAGGGTTTGCGAGTCTGTTAGAGTGTTTTTAAGCGGGATACTGTTTAATTCTAATAGAAATCTGGGAATGCAGCAGTAGGAAGGGGTTGCCGAAGCTTGATAAATTCTGTGTGTGATTTACTTTTCTGCATATTTATCTGCAGTTTGATTTTGTGTTTAATATGAGAAGATTTGCTATAACCCTATTCCCCCCCCCCTCTAGGGTTATCCCACAGTAACAACGATAAATGCAAAATTATCGGTAAATTTAAAGTAGGTAATGGTACGTTTACCTTAAACGACGTATTATATGTTGAAAATCTACACCATAATCTGATCTCAATTAGCCAGTTATGTGATAAGACAATGAATGTTGTTTTTGATTCTGACTTGGGCAAAATTGTTGACCAATCATCAAAAGAAACATTATTATTAGGTAAGAGGAAAGGTAATATATACTCTTTATCTTTTGATGATCTCACTCTTTCAAAATGTTTGGTAATTAAGGATCTGGAAGTAAATTTATGGCATAGACGATTAGGACATGCTAGCATGAATCTGTTAAACAAATTAAAAAGAAGAGATTTGGTAAGAGGTTTGCCATACATGATTTCAAAACAGAAACTCTATGTAAAGAATGTACTATAGGAAAACTTAAAATATCATCGTTCCAGGTCAAGAACAATGTAAGTACTTCTAGAGTCCTTGAACTAGTTCATATGGATTTGTTTGGACCTAACGATACTGCAAGTTTAGGTGGTAAGAAATATTGCTTCATATTGGTTGATGATTACTCTAGATACACATGGGTATACTTCTTAGCTAAAAAATCAGAAACTTTCTTTTACTTCACTAAATTCACAAAATTAGTTCGAAATGAAAAAGAAGTTTCTATTATTTCGCTAAGAAGTGATCATGGTGGAGAATTTGAAAATTATGAATTTGAGAATTATTGTAATGAAAATGGATTTAAACATGAATTCTCTGCCCCACGTACTCCACAACAAAATGGAGTTGCCGAGAGAGAGAATCGAACCTTACAAGAGTTGGCTAGATTTATGTTAAATGAGTATGAACTGCCCTTGTCCTTTTGGGCAGAGGCAGTAAATATAGTTGTTATGTAATGAATAGAGTTATGATTAGGCCGATTCTTAAGAAAACACCATATGAACTATGGTTCAACAGAAAGCCAAATATTGCATATTTTAAGGTTTTTGGCTGTCCATGTTTTATTCTTAATACAGGAGATCAACTGGGAAAATTTGAGCCAAAAGCTGACGAAGGCATGTTCATGGGATACCCGTCCAGAAGCAAAGCTTATAAAGCATACAACAAAAGGACGATAACAACCATGGAGTCAATCAATGTGAAATTTGAGGAAGGCATTGATGATCAAAAAAAGGAAATAATCCAAAGCAATGTCGAAGAGGAGAAAGAAAAAGACGAAAATGAAAATTCAAAAGAAACTACAACCGCGAAAGAAGTCCAAAGAAATCTGGATCCAAAGAGATTGAAATTCAAAGCAGATCATCCTCCAGAATTGGTAATAGGAAATCCTATTGCAGGTATTCAAACTCGTTCCTTCTTTAGAAATTTATGTGATTGTGTCTATACATTGGATTTATTTCAGAAATTGAATCCAATGACATAGATACAGCTCTTAATGATGAAAATGGGTTTATGGCTATGCAAGAAGAGCTAAATCAATTTAAACGAAATGATGTTTGGACTCTAGCACCTAGACCTAATGATTATCCAATTGTAGGAACAAAATGGATTTTTCAAAATAAATTTGATGAATCTGGAAATGTGATTAGGAATAAATCTAGGTTACTTGCTAAAGATTATAATCAAATTGAAGAAACTGATTTTGATGAAACTTTTGCACCAGTAGCGAGACAAGAATCTATTAGGATATTGTCAACTTTTGCTTGTTATAAAGGATTTAAACTAAGACAAATGGATATTAAAAGTGCTTTTCTTAATGGGATTTTGAAAGAAGATGTATTTGTTGAACAACCAGAAGTTTTTGAAAATCATGAATACCCTAACCATGTATATAAACTTAAGAAAGCACTATATTGATTAAAACAAGCTCCTAGAGCTTGGTATGAATGTCTTAGCACGTATCTCCTTGAAAATGGGTTCAAAAAGGGCTGTGTAGACACCACATTATTTCTATTGCATGAAAATGATGATCTTTTGATTGTTCAAATATATGGCGATGACATTATTTATGGTGTTGTATGAGAAATTTGAAATAGTCATGCAGGAGAAGTTTAAAATGAGCTTGGTTGGAGAGTTGAAATTCTTTTAGGATTTCAAATCAAACAAAGCGATATAGGTACATTCATCTCTCAAACGAAATATTAGAGAACCTGTCAACAAATTTGGATTGAAAGATGCTAAACCTGCAAAAACCCCCATGAGCACAACTATTAAACTTGACAAGGATGAAAAAGGTAAGGCAGTTGATCAAAAGAAATATCGAGGTATGATTGGATCACTCCTTTATCTTACTGCTTCTAGACATGACATTATGTTCGCTGTTTGTTTATGTGCATGGTTTCAATAAAATCCAAAAGAATCACATTTAAAAGCTGTAAAAAGAATTATAAGATATTTGTTGCATACTCCACGGTTTGGTCTATGGTATCCAACTAATGACAACTTTGAATTAAAAGAATATTCAGATGCGGATTATGCTGGTAGTCTGGTTGATAGAAAGAGTACTAGTGGAACGTGTTTTATGTTGGGACATTCATTAGTTGCATGGGCAAGTCGCAAAAAATATTGTATTGCATTATCTACCACTGAGGCAAAGTATATTGCTCTTAGTGGTTGCTGTGCTCAAATTTTATGTATGATACAAACTTCGCAAGACTATGGTCTAAATTTTAAACGAGTCCCACTAATGTGTGATAGCAAAAGTGCAATTGATCTCACAAATAATCCTGTACATCACTCACGCACAAAACATATAGATGTTAGGCATCATTTCATTAGAGATCATATTTCCAAAGAAAATATCTGCATAAATTTCATTTCAATTGATTCACAATTGGCAGACATTTTTACAAAACCCCTTCAAGAAAATAATTTTTGTCAACTTCTTCACAGTTTAGGCATTTCAGAAATTTGATTTTATATTTTTGATTTTGATCTTAAATGCCTATGTTAACTAATCTGACTCCCTAGTGATTATCAAAACATAAATAGTAACTGAAAAGGTGATGAGTGTTGATATTAATCATACATTTTGACTTGAGAAAGTATATGTAGTAAATTTCTTTAAAAAATTTAAAACAGAATCTGTAATAACTTTGATTGGTAAAAATTCCATAACCATTTCTATATCTATCATATTTCTAACGACCATCACTCATAAAAACCCAATATAGTATGTTAAAATCTAGTATTTTAAATGGTAAATTATTCATTTTTAAAATTAATTAGCAATGAAAATTTCCAAAGTATTCACTCTCATTTAAAAGTCCCCACGGTTATGCATGGGTGAATTACTTAGAATCTTTGATTATATGCTTTCATGCTCATTTAAAAGTCCTCACGGTTATGCATATATGGAACACATATCAAAATTGATTATTAAATAGACGATTTGATTCTAATCCAATTAAAAAGTCCTTACGGTTATGCGTGGTTAGAGGATACTTGAAATTCATTCTTTTTAAAAATTGGGAATACTACTAATCTCATTGAAAAGTTCTAACGCTTATGCATGGTTAGTAAATATTCAAATTTCTGTCATAAATATACCATAAATAGATACAACTATATGGTTTTATATACCGATATTACCCCTATCACTCTAAAGTGGAATATGCGCCTAAAAAAGTATTTATGATTTTTGTTTGATTTTTTATTGAAATTTAATATTTATACTCGATTAGGTATTAATGTTGTATTAATATCTATCACTTTATCTCTATTTTTCTAACAATATTATTCTTTTGCTGACAACAAAAGGGGGAGAGGGTAATGATGATTTTGGCAAATAAGTTCAATTTTTTATTTATTTTTTTTGCATATTCTCATCTAGGTTCATTGCAAATTGTTATTACTTTTTATTTGCATATTTTTTATTTTTATTTTCATGCATATGTGAAGGGCGAGCTTTGTTGTAGGGGAGCATTCAAATAGGCGGAGCTAATAGAATCCATCAAAACCAAATAAATTTAATAGATTCAAAATCTTAATATATGTTTGTTATCATCAAAAGGGGGAAATTGTAGAATACAATAGCCTATGATTTTAGTTTCATGATAATATATATATATATATATATTCGTTTAAATGTATTTGTTGTTGTACTATTTTTATTTCTCACATAATCAAACAAATATTTGTTGAATAAAATAAATAACTTAGAATTTATATTCAAACAAATATTTTATTCAAGCAAATATTTTATTACAAATTCTAATAGTACAAATTTGAGCTCTCGCTACATTTTCAATTACAAAACAATTTTCACTTACAATTTCACCTCACTACATATTCACTCAACACTCATACATTTGATCCTGACTAGCTCCAGCTTGTATCCAGCCATCTGTTATACCTGTTAAATAAATAGCGCAGTAAACTGGAAAAAAGAAACAAATTTAAATTGCAAAAATATAATTGAATTTAAAATTTGTTTCTGCCTCAGGTATTTAGGTTGTTTCATTTCATATTTTCTGACAAGGACCAAATATACGCACACGAACAACTTGTAATATTCATAGTGTATCACTATGAATATCATAAGGTTGTTTCCCAATTTCATCTCACAAACTAGTGCAAATGCACACGTGTACAAATAGAGTATAAATGGATACGGCACATGTATTACACAATTACACATATATACATGCATATGTATGCAAGTATATACATGAAAATGTACATGTCAAAATCAATGAGCTAATGAAGGTTCGGAAACAAAACAAAACGTCAACATTCAAAGTGCACCAAACCACATAACTTCGCCACCAAAATGACCAGAAAAGTGCACCAGTCAATTTGAACATGACAATGCATATGGCATAAAAGCAAACATGAACTGGCTCGAAGCAATAGACTCAAGCAAACTGGACATGTAACTCCAAATAACTCAAAGCAATATGAAGACCACACTCCAACATATGGAACCTGACTCAACACTGAAATGGTCAAGTGCACTCAAGTAAACAAAGGAAGTATTCAAGAACAAATCAACAGCAACTGAACACAAGTACTCAAAGCAATAGAGAATTCAATTCAAGAGCAACATGACAAACAACATTTACATATATGCAACCAAGCTGGACATGAAAATAACAAATCAAAGCCAAGGTTTCAAATCTCGGATTTCGGTCATGTCTCGTCTTGAAGAATTTGGATAGCTTATCTCGTATCGGGTGAGATCTCGAATGAGATGAGTGCATCTCGGTCGTCCATCTCGGATTTACATCTCGGTTTCTAAAATTCATTTCGGAGTTATCTCGGAGTATATGTCATGTCGAAAATTAGTTTTCATACACCTAAATTTATAATACTAGTCACTACCTTAAGGAAAACACTATGCACTTACCTTGAATATATCACACGCTTATCATTAGTAATTTAGTATGGAAAAATATCACTTGTATCATGTAAAATAAACAAATAACTAGATTTCAAGAATAATGTTCAATATAATATCATATGAGATAAAGTAGACAAGAAACAAACCATAACATATGCACCTTTACTTTGTTTGATCATTCACTTAACTTTCCTACATAATATAATGTCTCATTTCTACCTTTTATGATTTATAGTGCTGCAAGGGAAATCTTAATTTTATAACTTCAAATACAAAAGTCTACAAGTAGAATTAAGATATTCTATGTCTGGTTATAGTATTTAATTATTAGCAAACAAAATCTCATTAAGCAACTAATAGCATAGATATTTCAAACAAACGTAGAAAATAGCATACATAGTACAAACAATTTCAAACATTTAGTAATATTATAAGAAAAGCAAAAAAATGATGTACGAATGAACATATAATCATCAAATGAAATTAATAGATGAAAGAGAATTCCTTTATTGCTTAAAAATATGCCTTGAGGAAAAAAATTATAGCAGCAAATATTAAATGAAATCAAATTGGGAATCCATTTAGAACATAAAGTTAAATAAGTGAAGCCCAAAATTTATAGCCGCAAAAAAAATCGGGTTAGGAAAAAAACTCAAGAAAGTGTCGAAAAAAGAAAAATGAAATCGAATGTAAATTAATTTGGATCAGAAACCTAAATGAAAATCATAAAGTGAAATACTTACCATAATCGATGTAGATTTTATCATCTTCTTACACTCGTCAAAGACGAATATTAAATGAGATTTATATAAGAAATAAGGGTTAAAAAAATTACAATTAAGAAGGCTTAAATTAAGGTAAAGGATGAGCTAGCCCAATACGGAAAAAGAGTTGAATATTTCCAAAATTCAAAAATTCGGCCGATATCTCGCTGCTAAATCTCGTCCGAGATACCGGACGAGATACTGAAATCTCGTCCGAGATTTGGGTCAGACGAGATTCAAACGAAATTAGTTGTTTCGAATCGCCCAGGCTTGAAAACGAGATCTCGGCCGAGATCTCGGCCGAGATGAGCGAGATTTAAAACCTTGATCAGACCTTCTAGTGTACAGTACAAAATGAAGACAATTCAATTAGAAACAAAACAACAACTCCAACCAGAACCAGACCTCATTTGACAATGGATTTGGCATGAAGGCAACTCAGGCATAAACAGACTTGAATGGAACTTGAAGCAACAAGCCTGTGAAATCAGTAATAACTCAAACATGAATCAAACCAGAGTGAAGTGGATAGAGCATGACACACACACAAATATACAACAAGCCAGTGAAATCAAGTCCGAGATCACAGCACACATTCGATCACAAATCAATGCAAGAGGACCCAAACCAAAACAAGATAATAGTAGCAGGTTGAACCTGTACAAGTAGGAAGTAGAAAGGTTTTGTAGTGAAGTCAATCAGGGTAAAACATAATGAACAAGTTAGAGTTTATCAAGTCAATTTAAAATTCAAAAGCCACATTCGTCTGCCAGCAAATAATGGAATTAGAGAAAAGAAAGGAGCAAAATTCAAACTCATGGAGTATACGTATGAAATGGAACAAGTCAGCAAATATCATATCGTTGATCAAAGATCCACGACCGAGAAAAGAAATTCGAAATATTCAAACTCAGAAATACGAACGAATTAATAGGATTTCGTTCTCTATTTAAACCCAATAATCATCATTGGCAAAAAAGCATTTAAGCTTAAGCTAAACGAGAGCAAGCCATTGAAGTAAATCACAAACCAATAACTCGAATCGAAGTCGAGCATAATCGAAATTGAAAAAGAAAAATTACGTACCAATTTAATCCAAGCAATTCGAACTCGACATTTGTAAAGACCCAAAAGTCGACCTTCGAAAATCGGCATCCGTACTTCGCTTGTACTCAAAATGCCGTAGATTCAAACGCCGAATCTGGTTCTCCGGAGCTTATAACACAGTAAGTATAACAACACAGCGGAAGAAAGAAAACAATATAGATATACAACATCTGATACAATATCCAAATACAATGATGATACAATGAATATCTATATACATCAGAGATATGATACAACAAATAGCAGCGGAAAAGAAAATAGATAACACCAGCAGTGGATAGAATATCTCCAATAGAATGCTCCAAGATAAGCAACGTCAGTCCATGAACTCCAAGAACTGAACTAGCTCCAGATAATCAACTAAACCTGAATATCTGAAAAACCCAACTCTAGACTGCCCGTGTGGAAAATTGTGGGCACCCAGAGTTTAGGAAGGGAACAATAAACTCCGGGTCAGTCATGGGACTGGTGTGAGCAACAAAAACAGATTATCTTTAAGCAAACACAAAAGGCTGTTTAACATTGAAATCCGCAATGCTTTTCGAAAATGAAACTACCATAAGGCCTCCCGCCACACACACAATACAATCGCAGAATTGGAGGAGATTTCTCCTTATGATAGTCAAACATGCTTACTACGCAAAATCAAAACTCTTTTGATATTATTACTAGTGCATAGTGTAGAAAAAACATTTCGAAAATATAATATAAATCTTAGCCAGCATACAACATTTCATTGTATGCCTACTATAGCTACCATGTTCAATAACAGGTTACCACCACATTCCATGGCAGGTTATACAACTAAAAACCGTACAGGGTTCGTATTGTTTCTTTGGATTTCCAACAAATGATCAGGCTAAGGAACTTCCTTACCGAAATAGAAACGCCTCTCGAAAGGCGCCCCGAGAACCTAACCGGATCTCTGCAAACAAAAGGTCGACGCTACCTCACGCTGTACAGCTGTAACTAGGTAACTAACACACTGACGCTACCTCACGCTGTACAGCTGCAACTAGGTAACTAACACACTGACGCTACCTCACGCTGTACAGCTGTAACTAGGTAACTAACACACGAGTCATGTCATCCCCCGGTCGTCACCGACCTTTATCCGAGGATCCTCAATCATAAAGCAACAGCCACAAAATATAATCAACATAGGTAAAATATCTGGGCTCCATACCATGATATCACCTTTTATCCAGAAGGAAATGACATACCCTAGGGGCGCTACCCCTACAAACCTTTGTCGCAACATTCCTGTTTTGACCATTACCGGGTTGTGAGGCTCGACGAAGTCTCGTCCACAAAACTACGCTTTTTCACAAAGCCATGCTTTTTTCACAAAGCACGCTTTGACCAACAAATGATCATCAGCACTTCGTATGCCACATTACCAAATTGGGAATGTATCACTAGTAACCATCAACTACATAACCTCTGAGCTCGTACGTCTCAGAGAAGGGTGTTAAGCTAAGAGAATAAATTCTCCGCCACCAACACAAATGTATTTGATAGAAACCATCTTTACATCTCAAAGTGTAATGTCGGACACACATCCATACAAGTCTGTTCCGGGTTCGAACAGAACCGAAGGCACTTCCAAAGAAGCCCTTGTAATCCGGGTATTCACAATCCCGATCGGATTTCCCATCACTTAGCAAATCTCTATACCGGCGCGACTCAGTGCAGAGACAATCGATAGGTCATCCTATCGTTCTCGCAAATACCCGGTCTTCACCACCGGTCTTCAAATGCTATCCATATCGTCGTATCACTATTCGGAATGGGTTATATGACACAAAGGTCTTCTCCCGGCTAAACCGAATAACGAGCGCAATTAAAAATCATATGGATACTGGGGTCTCAGTTAAATCACAGCTTAAAGCCCAAAACTTTTCATTCGAATGGTTAAAACAATTTACCATTTCCAATCTTTTAAACAAAAAGATTCATTTCAAAAACCTTCACTGGTTTAAACAATTTCCACACTTTTAATCTTTTAAACAAAAAGATTCAATTCACAAAGTTAACCCCATTCACAAAGATTCATTCATAGATTTTCAAATCAATTTCCATTTCAATTTGATTAACTCGTTAAATCTTTAAATCAAGATTTAACTTATAGCTTTCAAAACAATTCCATTTCAAATTGGATTAACTCGTTCGGTCTTTGAATCAAAGACTCATTTCATAAATTTCAAAACATTTCAATTCCATTTCAAACTTGAAATTCTTTTAACACAAATTGGAAGTTCATTACTTATGTGAAAGCTTTTACTATTTGAAAACAAGTAGTTTTCGTTTCGGAAAAATCCAGTTATATTTACACGAGTTAAAACCCTTGAATTAAATTCAAATCCCCAAATTAATAATTTTAAAATGGTTTAACCCATATATAACTTGTACATCATCTTTAATCCCTAGTTTCAAATCATAGAATTCAATTTCAAACTTGAATTCAAATTTAAATCAAATTATTTAAATTTTCAAAACTCGATTAAGTTATTCGAAATAACTTTTATCTTTGAAATTCCATTTCAAAAGCTTACCATATTAAACCCCAAATTTCCAATTTCAAAATCAATTGAAATTAAAATTTCAATTTCAAAAACATCAAATTTAAATCATTTGTGACTTAACCGATTTCCACGTGAAATCCATATTTGTGTGTGTATGGTGTAGTCCAGGGGTTTCACACAATAGTGCACAACATCAATCACCACAGATATATCGATAAGCGGTATAATCCATAACGCTTATCTTCATTCACAGATTCATAGATAAAATAAATTTATCAGTCACAAAGATTCACTATTATAATTCGATGTGGGTTTCGGATAACCAACTGGAATCCGACTCCCTGTCGCATCGAAATTCAATTGCCGTTTAACGGGCCAAGGGTTTCATATTCACATAGTAATATATCACAGAAATAGAAATTTCAGATCACAACATAAATCAGGGTATATCACAAAGCATCACATATCCAGGATATCAAACAATCAAGTCATCCAACGAAATCCAAACATCCATAAGTAGAATCGATTAATATCCGATTGTAATTAATTTATACCAGATTAATTACTTATGAATAAACTACAAATCTTGGTTAATTAATCATTAATTAATTATAAACCATTTTAATTAATTAACTTTTAATAATAAATCAATTAACCTTTAAATATCAATTAATTCTTTAATTAATTATCTTAACAAATTTACCTTCAATTAATCACATTAATTAATTACCATTTAATTAATTATCCTTAATTAATTACCATAAATAAATCATTCTTAAGTCAATCACATAATTAACCCTTACTTAATAAATTATCCTTTGGTTAATTACCCTTTAATTAAATAATCCTTTAATTTCTCACTTAATCCAATTGTTAAAAACAATTCAAAGATATTTAACTTTAAATTTTTTAAAGCATGGAATTAAAAACAAAACGACCCGAGCCAACCCACCTAAATTCTCTGGTCCATCCTCGGGTAAACCCCTTTTTTCAAATTTCCTTACAAAACTTGTTTTACTTTCCAGATTAACGTATCAGAAGGAAACTCGAGTCGAACCTTCAAACTCCCCGAGTCCAAATCCCAAAATCACGACACCCCCTTCGAGTCTAACTTCTTCTTCCCAAAACTGGACCGACCAGATACGCCACCCCAAACGTGCACGTGCACGTGCACAATCACCGCAACCACCTCCGGTTGCTCGTGTTGATCTCGACAAGTCACAAATGACCCCAACGAGCTCCTTCTCCACCCAGATCAACTAATTCGACGACGAGCTGAATTTTGGCAATCTCGAACCAAACTAGAACTTCAACTTCATCAACAAAACGACTCGCCGCCTCGACGCTGACGATCAGAAGCTTCGAGCTTCCGGCCACGTATTCTCCGACCTCCCTACTATCACCTCCCAAAGCCTCACGCGACTCGATCAATCAGAGGAAGAACGCAATCCTATAACTCGGCGCGACCAAAATTAGGTTAAAAAAACTTGATCGACAACCGCCGATGCCACAATCATCGAGCACCCTCGCCCCCATTTTTCCCCGACACTACGTTCATTCCTTCATCACCCCCTAGAACCCCGTGCACTCCGATCAACTTGATCACCAAAATTTCCCAAATTCCTCTTTTTAGTTCATCACAGAACTGCTTCCAAAATCCCAAACTAAAAATTGTGTTTTCTGATTTAAAAATCATGTTTTCTTTTAAGGTTTCAGATCACAATCTTAATTTAATGAATTAAAGAATTTAAGTTTTATACAAAACTCATGTTTCCAGACCATTTTGGTTTCCAAAGGAAGTTTGTATTTATTTTAACTAAATTAAAATTTTAAGCTTAAACTTATGATCACACAAACAATTTTTGTTTGTAACTTAAATCATATCAATGGCTAGATCTAGAGATAGGGGTTTAAATTAAAAATAAAAACTGAGTTTAAACTAGAAACAGAGGGATCAAAGATATTAGCAGACATGCACACATATCATCCAAATATCTACAGATAATTTATAGATATATATACACAAACTCACTCATCACAAGTCATACTCATCACAGAAATAAATCATGCAACCATGTTACTTAAATTATTTTAACAAAAATGTTACTCACAGATTCTCAACATTGGATTCAAAGAAATGGTTTAAAAGATTAAAGTTGCTCACCAATTTAAGAATGAAGACAGAGCTTATTTGAAAAAAAAACTGGGAAGCTTTGAAAATTTGCATGCTTGATTTCTTTAAAACCTGTTTTGTTTTCTTGAACTTTGAATGATATTTTGAGTTTTCAAGATAATGTTTGCTTCCATTTTTCTCTCAGTTGTGATAATCGAACTGAAGTGAAAAGATGATATGGGGAAAGTTGTTTACAGGTGATGATTATAACAAGCTACATGGTGTATCATACTTTATACAAAACAGTGTACTCTTTGTACAATTATCAGGGATAGTTTTATGTTTGGAGGCTGATACCATTTCAAATTGACCATTTGTTTATGCTAGAGATGAAAGCAATAAATGAAATGGTCCTTTATGTCTTCTTTGGTTTCCTAAACAAAATCTCGGCTGATATAAATCTATTTTGTGTGCTAAGGAGACTTAGCATTAAGTTGCTTTGTACAATTACACTTATTTTATTTTATTGTACATAGATATTTAGGTTTCTTTTTCCTTCTTGCTTTGACTATGCTAGTTTGATTTCGGTTGAGATTATTAGCATTAAATAACTCTTGTTTACTTGTTTTCATATTGGATATGTATGTCTTTGTTTCATTTTTCTTTCGAGTGTACATGGATAAATACATGTTACTATCTTCTTATACTTACTAATTTATAATATAAGTGAATTTTCTTATATACACCTATTTCCATTTCTATTTTAATTTCTGCTTTACTTTATATATTTACTTTTATTTCAACTTAAATATCTATTTCTAGAAGTTTATAAGTTCATTTTATATTTTATATAACCACAGATTTATTCGAAATTTATTCGAAGATCGGGGAAACTCGCATCACTTAAATCGATTTATTTCACAAATTTTATTCAAAAATTTATTTAATTACCAATTTAAATTAAATTAAAATCCGGGGTCGTTACAACATTTGAAGCATCCGCAAAGAAATACGAAGAAGCATCGAAGCTAATTGAGGAACAAGAGCGTTCTAGCATTCAATTCAAACGTTAATTCAAGTAGAGGCTTCAATCGAATAAAGCCCTAATTTTTGAGAGCAAATAAAAGAATCGGACAAAGCCATTTCACAGAGAAAAGAATAAAGGGAAGGCGTTCTCTTTGTTGAATTATTTAGTGGGCTGGTGTTTTTAATCATATTGGGCTTCAAATTATTAAATATATAGGGTTTTGTTTGTTCTTGTTTTTATTTGTAATTTCTTTTTTAAATTGTGTAACTTTCTAGTCGTGTGACTAGGTACAAACTACTGGGCGCAGTTTGAGAATCCCAGCTCAGTGGCAGAGTTGTGGTAGAGTTTTGAGCGTAGAGTTAGATTAGTCAAGTAGCGATTGTCGCAAGTTTACGTGTGTAAGCGTCTGACTACTTAATTTCTAGTAGAAACCTTAGGGGCATCACGTAGGCAAGGTTTTGCCAAAGCTGGGTAAATTTGTGGTGATCTCTTCTACTTTACTTTATGTTATTATCTTTATTTCGGCATTAATTTTTATTATTATTAGTATCACCCTATTTAACCCCTCTCTAGGGTGAAAACGATCCTATAGGTTCAAGTAAGAAGTTATGGAAGCATATATTTGAAACCAATTAAAAGTACTATTTTTTAAACCATTGCTTGAAAACAAAACAAAATACAAAGTATAAAAGGGGAATACGTACGAATGCTACCCTTTCGAAAACATTGGAGAATGTGGCTTCCACGCTATGCGGAAGGTACATAAGCCAAAGCCTCCCTTTTGCATACATTGTTTTGAGGTTACAAAAAGTGACCTCTAACTAAGGTAGAAGAATTGCTGTGGTAGATAAGGATTCGAAGGAGTTCAAATGCGACAACCCTTCAAAAGCATACTTTTAGAACAAGGACTGGTCAATGGGTTCTAAAGCAAATAAAAGCGGCTTCAAACCTTCCACAAGCACACTTTCGACATCATCCGCTCCTTCCACCTTTCTCCAATACACAACGCACGATATGCTTGATACCATGTGCATTGGTTTCGAATGGGTCCGAAAGGTTTACAAGTGGGAATATGGTGACGGAAGCAAGCATGGTAAGTGGCGAAGCTATAATTTAATTTAAAACCGATTTTATACCTTTTAAAGTAATTTTGTTAACCAAATTTATGGTCAACACCCCAGAGAATCCTAGTAGATAAAGTTATTGGGAAATGATGGAAAGTAAAATCTCTTAGAAGATCAATGAGTGTCCGGTTAATAACCAGAGTTACTCCAAGTAATGGGATTGCGCTGAACTATACCGGAAGGTTGATAATTTGTAGAATTATCTATATATCTCTACTTGGGACTAGACTTTGAACCTGACCTTTCGATGTGGTCAAGAAGGCCTAGGTACAGGATTTAAAGAGACCTTCTAGACTTGCTGAGTTAATGTAGAATGATCTTCGATTTAGTTGAACCTTTATAAGATCTTTCCCGAAAGCTATTTCCTTGACCAGGATAGAATTTCCTTAGTTTACCTTATATAGAGAGTTGGCCTACATGCTTGCCGAAAGGTTAGGTAAATAGCTATTTAGGATCTGAAGGGTTACTAAGGTTGTCAGGATATGACAGGTTATGAATCTTGTGGAAAGGTTCGATCCATAGGTTTTATGATTCCTAAAGGTTTTGTGAATGTCGAATCAAGTAATCTTTCCTTGTGGTCGAAGGGTTTAGGTTGCAGGCTAGAGGTCTCCAGAAGGTTGTAAATATTGTTAAAGAGGGAATATCATTATCTCCGTTGACAAGAACCTTTCGAAGGAGCTGCGCCTGAAAATTGGAATTAAGCCAGCAAATATTAAGGTAAAATGTAAAGTAAATTTACAAAACTTAAGACTTCCCTCTAATCCATGAATAGACTTCACTTTTTATTAATTTCCCCAAATCACTACCCAATTAGGGTTACGAAGCTATGATTATAGAAATTACAAGATTAGAATGAGGAAAAATCCGCCCTGAAACAGGACCCTTAGGTCTTATTTATAGAGGTCGGCGACCATGCTTCCGTCCCTGTGCCTTCGGTTGGGTCGAAGGGTCCCTTCTTATATACAGTTGCTAACCTTTTGACTTTATTGAAAGGTTTTCCTTTCACATGTCATTGTGGATTCTCGAGCGCTGCCGAAGGGTCTTTTCTTCTATTTATTTTTAGGAACCTTTTGCCCTTGCTGGAAGGTTTGGCATCTATATTGTATGTGAACCCTTCGGCGATGCCAGAGGGGTCCTGGCTATTGTGAACCCTTCGACTTTGTCGGAAGGTCGCTTTTTACATGGATGTTGCCGAGAGCCGAGCTTTCCTTGAACGCTGTCGGAAGGTTGTCATACGTTCTTTTCTGACTTATGAATGTTGCCTTCATCATAGACCCTTCGGCACCATCGAAAGACATTCAGTAGGTGTCGAAGGGTCTATGATTCAATAGGTGTTCCGACCAGCCCGAAATGCTTATTATGCTTTTAAAAGGTTATTATAGGGTCGCATGCCCTTGTCTTGACTTCTTTACCTCCTTCGGAGGGTAAGAGCTTCTTGGATATTGTAGAATAATACCCTCCATCTTCTGCGAAAGGTCTTGAGCCGCTTCATATTGTTGACTGCAACCTTTTGACCTCTTCAAAAGGTCTAATCTGAATTCTTTTCCTTCTGCTCTTTGTTTGAGATCTTCTAACTTAAGTGGAAGGTGAATTTTTCGAGTAACATTTGCCCCCCTATGCGAAGGGATACTCTTGACTCTCCAAGTCTCTAAAAGTTATAAAGTATCCAGCTTCGTTTTCCTGCAAACGTAATTACCAAGTACAAGTAAAAGAATTCATTTAAACAACTTGTCCTCTTCCAAAACAAAGAGGTCACTTTCTAAACTCGATTTAAGACTTTTAGGTTATCCTTCCTACTCGTTTATTTTTCCAAGTAAAATTTAAAACTGCATTTAGTATCAAGTTAATAGGGTTACCTGAGACCCATTTAGGTATCATTTTGGTAACCTTGAATGTCCTTCTTTTCCCCTCCGAAGGGAATTAGGGCTGTAGTGATGAATTTGCCCTATTTTGAACCTTCCGATAAAATCGGGAGGTACTCCAACCTCAAATTTCCTTTATTGTCAGAAAATCTAAATAATTTAATGGTTATACATTCCAACAACAAGATCTCATTAAAATCCAAGAGTTCTAAACCTTTCGATTACTTTCTGTATAGCAAAACAACATATAACAAGGTAATAAACACATAAACATATTTTCAGCTGCACAACATAACTTCAGAAATTCAACTAAACTACTAAAATATTTACATATATATTGCTTCATGTTACATTTTCCAAAATGATTTGATAATATGTACATGTTCAAAATAACACTAACATCCTAAAATTAAATACCAAAGGCGATTAGCAAAGTGATAAGATGGTTTCTCTCTCTTTCTACAGCTCATTTGGAAAAGGCGGCAGGTCTGGAGCGAAATTGACGGGGTTGATGAAGACGGGTTCACCCAAATTGGTTGATAAGGTGATTTGTTTATCAACATAAGGTTTTCTCCAAAAACATCCCAAATGGCCAAATCCATCCATAATGTGTTTGTGGCTAGATCAAAAAGCAAGGAGTATGTTGCTTTTATGTGAGGATTAAAGAAATTAGGTTGTAGGTGGTTCGTGTTGTTGGATTGTGCACTGTCAACCTCCTCCGCCTCTTGTGGTTAGTTCAATAAGCCTAACGTAAAGCAGCAGCAAAAATGCGGTGCTTTTGCGTTGATAAAATCGGGATGAATTTGGTGGAGATTACAAGCAACCATTGATGTTTTTCTCTTTTGTTTTGTTTGTTTTTTAAGAAATAAATGTTTATATAATAAAAGTTAGAAGAGAGAGAGGGAGGAAGATGAATGGATCTTGACAGTGATTTTGGTGTGAAAAATGAGACATTCTTTCTCATTTTCTAGAGATCACCATTAATTCTTTTTGTCATTTTGCATAATTACCATTTCCGTTTTGATTTGAAAACAAATTTTGGTTAAGAATTATCTGGTGAAATTCTGCGAATGACGGCCTTGGTACGATGCTTTTTTTTAAAAAAGAGCGGAGAATTCCTAACCTTCCTCTGGGCGATAAGTAGAGAGAGACATTTTGACCAATTCTTTGTAAAGTGAATTTTTGACACTCAGTCATGAAATTCTTATTATTCGTGTAAATTTCAGTGGGAGTTTACTTGAGTGTTTCTATTTTTATGTAAATTAGGACCTGGCCTAAATTCTGGTGCACGCTGCAATTTGCTTTGAATCAAATTGATTTTCCTAAAAAATTTCCTTAAATGGTTCAAGTGTTATAGGTATAAATTTATTTTTGAATTTCTCTCCAAGTCCATTTCGTATGAATTGGGAGAGCTACTACAAATAGGCGACATGCAATTATTCTATGAATATACGCTTCTCATTACATATTTTATGTTTGGTTCGCCTGTTCTATGTTATTCCAAATTATTTGTTCCTTAAATCATGTCGCCCTAAGAGATCAACCTAGCCAATATGCTATTTAGAGGAAGGCCACCTTCAAAAATAACTTAATATTGTGGATCTTGGGGTATACGGTTTTCATACATGGAACAGCCTCACTCCTTACCCGGCTTCTTCGAAAGTAGAAAGAAAATTTTTCTTAAAAGAAATTAGAATATTTTATTCAATATTGATTGATGGTTATGCTACAGTACTCCTCTAGCCGAGAGATGAAATAATAGTAAATATACACTAGTTATCATTCTGGATGGTTATTATATCTTATTATCAACAGCAAGTCTTAATAAGAAACACACTCTAATATGTATTATTATTGTTGAAATAAAGAAATTTGATTTCTGTTCTGTTTGTTGATACGGGAGACTCGAGCAAGATTAGTTTTGTCTTCTGAAGCCCCTTTGTAAGGACCTATGACAGATTAAGGGTGGAGCTCAAACGAAGTTAATTTTCACAAAAATTCTTCGATTTCTAAGCTCAAATGTTATACTATTCAAAAATTCTCCAAGGAAATTGGGATTTAAAGTTAAAACTTTAAGAAAAGGGGGACTGAGATATTGAAATTTTAAAGCATTTCATTGGTAGAGGTACTTGTATCAATCTCGACTCAAAATGAACAAGTTTTATAAGAGGATAAATGTCTTGGAAATAAAAAAATTAACAGTTAGTCTGGCACTACAAATCTTCAGAATCCATATTCGGTAACACAGTTTCGAGTGCCGATCCAATAATATCTATGGATTTTATACGAACGGTTGACCAAATCTCAAGCATCTCAATATATATAGGATATATTTTCCATACCTTGGTAATGCCATGTAGCATAATGTAATTCGATGTTTATAATATTGTAAATGCTACCTGTTTCGTTGCTTTTGTTTACATCTTGTTTATCTCTGATTCAGGTATGCCTCTTGGAGATTGATGTGTTTCTCAGCTTTCTGTTTTAATCCATGACTCATCACTTGATTAAGTGAATCTAGATCCCTTGCCATTCTGACTATTCTGCGAAAAACGTAGCACTTAGTACTCTTAATTGTTAGCTCAAAATTGACAAACTAACCTAAAGGCATCATTTTCCTAGATTAGAAAATCATCGTGGCAATTATATGAAAAGCAATTCATTTAAAATGTTAAGGTCTCATCTTTATCCATAACGAGGAATGATCATAGATTTAACTCCTTCCACTTGTTTGGCATTCCTGAAAGTAATTAATATTAAGCTGCACATAGTTATCAAAATTTAACATTTAATCAATAAAGATCCTGATGGGACATTTATGACTGAGATCTTGACATGGTAGTTTTTGGATTCATTCCTCATTATCAAGTGAATCTGAGCATAAAAAGGTCTGAAGTTCCCGTCAAGATATTCTTTTGGCAGCAATCTTCTTCCAATAATATTCCTTGATCACTTGGGTCTAATTACTTGAGATGAGTAGAAGTCCAAAGATTTTATACCCAGATCAGGGCTTTCAATAATCAGTAGCCTTAGCGTCCTAATTTTGGTATTAATGATGGAGTTTTACAAGATGTCTCCGAACCCAGATTCGGGTATTAGAAATATTAAGATAATTCGGCAGTCGCTTTTTGGTATATTATGATAATGAATGATAGAAAATTAGAATGCTGGCTTCAGTAAAAAGGAATGTTAGAATATCGAAATGCCTTTCCTTGGTAATAAGAAGTAGAAACCCATTATATCATTTCCGATGATGGACGCCATAAGGACTGAAATTTATATTTGCCGATAAGATATCAGGATCTTTAATATGGAATTAACAGTAAAAGTCTAGAAAATCGTATGTGGTAGTTAAGTAATAGAAGTCCGGAATACCCGATATGGCACTTAATAGTTAGTAGAAGACCAGGAATCCAACCTGGTATTTAGTATTAGGAGACCAAAAAACCAACCTTGGAGTTTGGGTAATAGAAGTTTAGAATACCACATTTGGCAGTTAATAATAAAGGATCAGGGATTTAATCTGGGGATGAGCAATAAAAGACCAGAATACCATTCCCAGCAATTAATATTGAAAGACCAGAGTGCCATTTTCAAAATTTCTTTTTTGATAATAGAAGTTCAGGGTACCATTTGTGTATTTCGGAGACCGGTACGCGGTGAAATCCGTGAAAACGGTTAACCGTATCGGCACCCATTGTTGAACTTTTGATATTTTGTGCCCACTCAAATTTCAAACAGCAGAAATAAACAGTCACTATCATTTATTATTTGCAGAATTCAATGGCCAGCTGTTACCATTCCCATCATTTCAATTTATTATTTGTCGGTCCGTTCATGCTGGGTCTTTTCATTTCTCCAATGTTCATGCGTTTATATATTTGTTTATTTTTATTTCTTTCCTCTGAAGCTTGTTCTTTTTCTTCCCAGATCTGTAGCCTAATCACTTTCCTCCTCTTCTTTTTTTTCTCTCTTGTTTCTTTCTTATGGGTCTAATTCTTTTTTCTCTCAAATTTTTTTTACTAGTAATAATATAAAACATATATGTATAAATGAAGAAGATATTTGCCTTCTTCCCTGTCGCGTGAACAGCCGGCCTCCAACCAACCTCGACCGCACTTAAGCCCGACCTCGCTCCATTTTCTCATGCACCTTCTCCTTTTACCCGAAGCACCTCGGCCACCCACCATTCCATCACAACTCCACCGTTCGAATCGCCACTTCCACCACCACTCTTACCCGAACCTCCACACGCCTCCGACTCGAGCTCCCCTTCCACCTGACAATGCCGAGAGCCACCATGAACAGCCCATCCCCTCCACGAATCACACCACGACATTCCAACCAACCAGCAGCCCCTAGCGTACCCTTCCAGCATTGCCCGAGCACCAATAGCCACCTATACCCGTGAATCAACCCATACCGGCACTCCTACACCTCAACTTGTAGCCGAGCTCACTAATTAACTAACGTCCACCTTGCTCGGCCTCTCACTCGTCCATCTCCCATAGCCAAGCTCCGCCTACATCTCCTACCGCCAAGTCGAACCCACCCAGCGCGTCAACCAACCAAAACCGCTCCACCAACTTTAACGAATGCCGTGCCACGCCACCCTGACCCGCCTCCCCAGCCTCTCCGACGATCCGCCACCCGAGACCTCTCCACTAGCAACCGTATATAGTCTTCCCTTATATAAAGTTTATTTTAGTAAAAATATATTGATACTTGATTTTTCATATTACATTATAATATGTATGTTAGTTTAAAATATGTTAGTATATGTATTTGTTTACATATATATAGCTTACGTATATATTTGTTTGTATATATATTTATAATCTATAGATTTTTGCTTGATTATTTTTATATAAATATCGATATGTTTTTTTTATATAAACTTTAAAATATGGTTTTATGTTAAGTATATAAGTTATAATTTGTTAAATATATATTTGTCTGCATATGTCTATTTAGTTGCATTTTTATATATAGTGTCTGCACATATATATAGTAGCCTGTGTATACATAGTTCGCATATATTTTGAGGAGCATGCATGTATTTAATTTCACAGATATATAGTCTGCAAACCAATATATATTTTCCAATATACGTTGTGATTTTAGACTAAATTATACTATATAGATATGTTATTTTAAATATGTGTTTCAAATTAAGTGATAATTTTGTAATATATGATACATATAGATTTTATTTTATATATGGGTTTTGAATTAAATATTGATTTTAGAATATATATATGTATATAATTCATTTTGATTTGTGGTACAAATCGAATATTGATTTTTAAGGAAATATATATAAGAAAGATTTTATATGAGTAAATATTAGATTTTCAGAAATTTATATATATATTTTTTATCATCAATTTTCGAATCTCAGCCCAGCTTTGATTCGTTTGTCGAATTCGTGTTCATCGTATTGACCTTTGGAATTTGTTGTTTTGACTCATAGCTTGTCGCGTGTCTAATCTCTCTAGTCTCGAAAGGTGAGTAATCACTCAAGGTTAACATTCTTATATTTAATAAATTTAATTCACATTGAAATGATAATTGAAATATGCTGTTAAAAATTGAACTGTTAATCATTTAATTGCTATATGATATGCCATTATCTGTAATTGTTCACCTGTGATATATGACACCATATCCTGTTGTGTGTATTTTATTTACTGATGATATATGCCTGTTGTTGATATGTTATATTTTCATCATAATTGTTCTCACTCTACAAGTTCCCTATTAATTTAGAATTCCCTATGGGTTGAAATGATACATACCCGAACGATTTTGTAGAATAGAGGAAAATCGTTATGAGTTGAAATGATAAACCCAAGTGATTTTCATCTATTTTGAAATTTTGGGATTACGGGTTGAAATGATATATACCCATAGATATTTAAATTGCGGATTGAAATGATAAGTATCCGTATTACTTGACCATAGGATAGAAAATTTTATACGGACACCGTTGATCTATATTTTGAAAATGGTTTCCAAAGTTTTGAAAGGAAATATATCGGTTTTAATAAATATTGATTTTAAAAAAATAATATATATAAATGTTATTTTACATAGTCTAAATTTTAGATATTAAAATTTTAAGTTTTAGAGATTTAAACTTATAAGTTAGTATTGAAATTAAAATTTTAAGATTTTTCTTATAATTTTATTATTTTAATATATATATATATATATATATAGATTTTATATAAAATAAATTAATATAAAGATTTAATTTAATAAAATTTAATTCAATTAGTATATAATATGTTTAAGTATTTATTTAAATTTATATCAATACTTTAAAAATAAATTTTTATAACTTTAATATTAAAAGTTGGGAAGATAAACTAATGTTGACTTGGAATTTAAAATTATGTAAATAATTGAATTTAGATAAGCATTGATTTAAACTTATTGAATTTGAGATTTTAAGGATATGATTTATAACTTGATTTTTGATTAAAAGCGATTAAAGGAATATTTTTAAATAAATTGAAATGGGATATTTAGTTTTATTTAAATTTGAAATTCGAGATTTTATTTAAATGTTTATTATATTGATTAAGTGAATGTTTCAAAACTATATATTAATAAAGTTGAATTTGAAGTCTAATGAAATGTATCAAATCGAGTTATTGTAAATGTTTGAACATTTAAACTTTGGAATCTATTAAAATTGAAATGGTTTAATTTGTAGTTCAAATCTATATAAATTAAAATGGTTTATTGAGAGGTTGAATTGATGAACTAGGATTGAATTAAATTGAATTTTTGGAATTTGAGTTGATTTGAATCGATTTGTGATATTGGAGGAAACTATTTATTATATAAAGTATTTTAATATATATATATAAACTATTTTAATTTATAACTATTTTAATATATATACTATTTTCAACATCTCAACTGTTTAGGTGGAAAGTGTTATATTCCAAAAGTGTTATGATTTCCAAAGTGTTATGATTTCAAAAGTGTTATGATTTCGAAAAGGTTATAATTTTGAAAGTGCTACGATTCTAGAAATGAATAATTATTTAAAGTGAATAATGATATTAAATTTATCCGGTTTTGAAATGAATATGATATTTGTATTTTGAAGTATGAACTATTTGAAATGAAATGACCATGGTGTGAAATAAGCGTTTGGTTGTTAAAGAGACTGGGATCTGATATTGTCATACTCTCTGCCAATACCAAAAACCACTTTAACAACTATGTACGTGGTGGAGATTCTAGAAATGAAGTAGGATGGTTTGGCGAACGATTCCTGTATAAGGTATTGATGTGACCCTAATACCCATGAGTCAGCTTAGATATAACTAAAACAGGAGCTATACCTAGGTCAAGTGAGGTCATTCCTCCGATTGGACATGCTTCTTCGATACCATTCTATTACTTTGTGATTTGATTGGATGCACCTTTGATTTGGGAGTGTGTTACGAGTTGGGCGGTAGTAGCTGCTATGCATTACTACCAGCCCGGTTCTGCAATTGGTAAATCTACCCTGGCATTGCCTCGAGTGTCGTGTTCACATGCCCTAGAGCGCCTTCTACGAGTTTGTTTTGTACCGTACCTATGTGGTGTCCTCTGGGTAAACCACCGGTTTGGTGGAGCCTATGGCATTGTATAGACTACGAGAATATATAAAATGGATTAAGAGGGATATGGGTAATGCTTTAACGCTACTTTAATTGTTTACTTTACTATAGACATATTATAATATCGTATTGTACTACATAGTAGATAGTTCCACGGATCCTTAGAGGATGGAAAGCCCAAACATCCTTTAGGTTACTCGTATTTCAGTTGATATTTCACTTGAGCTGAATTTATTTATATAAGAATGTTAATCCTGACTCGAGTGTATTGTGTTTTTCTTTATGCTTGGGTCAGAATGAGTGACACAGCATTTGAGACTCACCTTTTGATATTGGAGCTTTGTTGAAGATCTATCTATCCAGATTTCAGTTATTTCAGTTTATTTCTGTCATTAAGTTCAGACTCGTCAGTTGCTTATGTATTAGAGCTTCATTTGTACTTGAGATTCTGTTGTATTTTGTTTCAGACTCTGATGTTCATAGTAGCTTCATGAAATACTATTTACCTATTCTGCTGCTTAATGTTGTAATACTCCGTGTCTGTGATTCTGTGATTGATTTATTTAATGTATATGCTGAGTTTTTCCAAATATAAAATCTACAATCTGTTGTTTTGAGCAATTCAAGTTCAACATTTGCGGATGCGAATAATTCGAAATACCAGGTCATTACAAGTGGTATCAGAGCTCTGGTTTAGGCAAAACTTAGCATATAGAGTAAAATTTAATTTCAGAATCACCTTCGTTCGTGCTTAAATTTCTTCCTCCTGGATTAGAATTTCTTTCGGGTTTTTGGAATTCTCCTCTTTGTTCTGAAATCCATTCTTGTCTATTCCTATTCGTGATCTTTGATACTAGAGCATCCCATAGATCCATTCCAGTTGATCTCTGTGATGAATTTGAGAACATCTTGCCGCCTCAACTGGCAATTTCATTCTTTCGTGTGACTCGTCCCATTGGCGATCCCGCCAACCTCTATATGATTTGTAAAGGAGTGAAACTCCTTTACAACAAGCGTTGATTGACCAGAGATTTCTACGTCCTCCGTTATGATGCTGTTATTTCTTGAAAAGCCGAATCATTCCTCTAGTAGACGACCCAGGTAGTGTTCTTCTTATTGAATGTCGATTAGCTTAGGATTTTACAGGCAGTTTTATCTTTCGCTTGATACTCAACATAGTGATCTTGACTCCACCCTGTTGTCTGACTATTCCCGGATGTTTTGGTGATGTCACTTCTCTCCCACTCAAGCGGGAAATTGAATATCCGCATCGATCTTATTCCTGGAATCTCGGTTGACCCGGCTAAGGTCACCCACGATTTATATAAGTCGATTATTCTTTCCTTTGTAATTCGATTATCTTATCTTCCTTCGAGCCTAGCATCTTAATTTGAATTTTCTCTGATTTGGTACCTCTAACTCAATATCCTTGTTTTGAAATCTATTCTTGAAATCATCCTGTGAGGGAGTGTATTTGTTATTAATATGAAATTGTTTATATTGTGTTGTTTGAGTGGTTAAGTTTGAATTTTGGGTTTCGATTGATTCGTCTAGCTAACGCTATCGATAGGAACTCCAAAACACTTGAACAGAGCAAACTGACATAATATTATTTTTGAAATTGGTAAATGAAAAAAATTTATGTATGGTTATATTATATATATATATAAGAGTATAATTTTTTGAAATTTTATAGTTGAATGAATTGGTTGTTTGAAGTGATAATACTAGATTATCAATTATTGTTTGTCAACATCCCAAACCTATTAACTATTGTTGTAAGTTATCAGGAGGTGAAAATTTTAAAATGATTGTGAATACAATGAATTTAAACTAAGGATTTAAGAATTTAATTTCCGGTGCTTTCCAAATTTTGGTTTTCAAAGTTTTGATATATATATATATATATTATTTGAAGGTATTTTCGAATGGAAGTTGTTTACAAAGAAATTTCGAAGAAGTATGTCAATACTCTCCTTTTTGTCACCGGAAAATAAATGTCGATGGCCAGAAAATAATTGATGACTGCAACACCATCAACATTCATTTTCGAGTCTCAAAATGGAGAGACCACTTAGTGGCTTTGCTACACTTTTGTTTTGGAAAACGAATTTGATTTGAATTTTCTTGAGTAAGATTTGATATACATAATATTATATGTATATATTTATTTCAAATGATTTGAAGTGGAACCGGAAATGTATTTTTAAATTCTTTGTAAAGTATGGTTTCAAATTATTGAACAAAGAAAAATTTTACTAATTTAAGTATTTAAAATAAGAAATGGAATTTGAAATAACTTGAAACTAGGAAAAATTTGTTTGTCTAACACTTAATTTCACTCTAAAACATATATATAACTCACCCGAAATATTCAAAAAAGTTAAAATGTTAGGGTAAATATATAATTAAAGGTTATACTAGAGAAACGTAAGTAATAAATTGTTCAAACTAAAATTTGGCTTAATATAAATGTTGTAAATAAAAGGAAAATTTGTATAGTATTTAATTACACTCAGAACCTTAATATAACTTACCTAGAAATAGTTAAATGTTAATGAGAATAGGCAATTGAATAATATACAATATAAATGTGAACAATAAGATGTCCAAATGATATTTTGTTAATGGAATTTATAAATAATAAATTGAATAATGGATTGAACAATAAAAAGAGAATTAATGGACTGAATAATAAATGGGTATAACAAATGTTTATACACTTAATATATATTGTAAAATATGTCAAGTGGAATAAATTAAACGAGAAAAAAATGCTATTTAAGAAAATAAATACGAACTTAAAAATAGTGAAATTGAAATTTTAGGTGCAATCAACTTAACTAGGGGCAAATGGATTTAATAAATAAGTTAATCAAATAAATGTTGTTCTAAAAGAAATCTTATAATAAATGTTAATAAATTTAAAACAAATAAATTGAATAAAAATACATGGAATTGAAATCAATCAAATGTGAACACAATAAATTAATTGATTAAATAAGTTGAATTAAAATCAATTATTTGAATATAAACCAATTTAAAAATAAAAGAAATTTATATGGTTTTGGAATTAATTGTGGTATCTGGTATTTTATGTTTCAAATCATTCTTTTCTTCTAGTTGTTTCTAATCTCCTATCTCGTTCCTTTTCGGGGACGAAAAGTTTTGAGTGGGGGAGAGTGTAACGACCCGTAAATTATAACGGTTTAAATAACGTAATTAACTGAATTTTTGTGAAAATTCAAACAATTGAATTGGGTAAAAAAATTTGATATTTGGTATACGTCTATTTAAACATAGCAAATGGTAAATTTTTATTGAAACATTTGGAAGTAAAGTCTGTTGTGTAATTTTCAATTTCAATTTAAAATCAGTTAATTTGTTGAAATTGAAATGTTTCCAAAATCTAAATAATTTTATATAATAAAATTTTAAACTATTTTCCAAGTGAGACATCATCTTTCGTTTCTTCAAATTTGGACTTCTCCAGCCCCGTATATCTTATTTTCGACGAATTTGCAGTAGTCTAGCAGCGAAATGTCGACTTTTGATTGGATGGTCGTATCGCTGATATCTGTGTACCCCTCTGTTCGTCTCGTCGTGCTTATCTCCGCAGTATATTCATTTGTGTATTTTGGAGTTCGCTACGCAGTGAAATCCGTGAAAACGGTTAATTGTATCGGCACACATTTTTGAACTTTGGATATTATGTGTCCATTCAAATTTCAAACGGCTGAAATAAACAGCCAATAGCATTTATTATTTGCATAATTCAATGGCCAGCTGTTACCATTCCCATCATTTTAATTTATTATTTGTCGATCCGTTCATTTTGGGTCTTTTTCATTTCTCCACTGTTCATGCATTTATATATTTATTTATTTTTCTTTCTTTCCTTTGAAGCTTGTTCTTCTTCCTCCCAGATCTGTAGCCTACTCACTTTCCTCCTCTACTTTTTTCTCTCTCTTGTTTCTTTCTTATGGTTCCAATTTTTTTTGTCTCAAAATATTTTTATTAGTAATAATATAAAACATACATGTATAAATGAAGAAGATATTTGTCTTCTTCCCTGTCGCGTGAACAGCCGGCCTCTGACCAACCTCGGCCGCACTTAAGCCTGAACTCCCTCCATTTTCTCGTGCACATTCTCCTTTTACCCGAAGCACCTCGGCTACCCACCATTCCATCACAACTCCACCTTTCGCATCGCCACTTCCACCATCACTCTCACCCCAAACTCACACGCCTCCGACTCGATCTCCCCTTCCACCTGACACTGCCGAGAGCCACCACGAATAGCCCATCCCCTCCACGAATCACACCACGACATTGCAACCATCCAACAGCCCCGAACGTACCCTTCCAGCATTGCCCGAGCACCAACAGCCGCCTATACCCATCAATCAACCCATACCGACCCTCCTTTACCTCGACTTGTAGGCGAGCTCACCAATCAACCTACGTCCACCTTGCTCGGCCTCTCACTCATCCATCTCCCATAGCCAAGCTCCGCCTGCATCTCCTACTACTAATTCGAACCCACCTAGTGCCAAGGTTTCAAATCTCGGATTTTGGCCAATATCTCGGGCAAATATCTCGGCTGTCTCGGGCGATATTTAAAAGACTTATAACTAACCAAGCTGCCAAATCTCGGATTTTGGCTAATATCTCGGATTTTCATCTCGGCTGATCTCGGGGAGATTTAAAACCTTGCCTAGTGCGTCAACCAACCAAAACTGCTCCACCAACTCAATTGAATGCCGTGCCACGCCATCCTGATCCGCCTCCCCAGCCTCTCCGACGATCTGCCACCCGAGACCTCTCTACTAGCAACCGTATATAGTCTTCCTTTATATAAAGCTTATTTTAGTAAAAATATACTGATACTTGAATTTTCATATTACATTATATTACGTATGTTATTTTAAAATATGTTAGTCTATGTATTTGTTTACATATATATAGCTTACTTATTTTTTTTTCTATATATATATTTATAGTATACAGATTTTTGCTTAATCCTTTTTATATAAATATCCACATGTTTTTTTATATATAAACTGTAAAATCTGGTTTTATGTAAAGTATATAAGTTATAATCTGTTAAATATATATTTGTCTGCATATGTCTATTTAGTTGTATTTTTATATATAGTGTCTGCACATATATATAGTAACTTGTGTATACATAGTTTGCATATATTTTGAGGAGCATGCATGTATTTACTTTCATAGATATATAGTCTGCAAACCAATATATATTTTCCAATATATGTTGTGATTTTAGAGTAAATTATACTATATGGATATGTTATTTTATATATGTGTTTCAAATTAAGTGATAATTTTGTAATATATGATACATATAGATTTTATTTTATATATGGGTTTTGAATTAAATATTGATTTTAGAATATATATATATATATAATTTATTTTGATTTGTGGTTTAAATCGAATATAGATTTTTAAAGAAATATATGTAAGAAATATTTTATATGAGTAAATATTAGATTTTCAGATATTTATATATATATATATATATCATCAGTTTTCGAATCTCAGCCCAGCTTTGCTTCGTTTGTCGAATTTGTGCTCATCGTATTGAGCTTTGGAATTTGTAGTTTGGACTCGTAGTTTGTCGCGTGTCTAATCTCTCTAGTCTCGAAAGGTGAGCAATCACTCACGATTAACATTCTTATATTTAGTAAATTTTATTCACATTGAAATGATAATTGAAATATGCTATTAAAAATTTAACTGTAAATCATTTAATTGCTATATGATATGCCATTATCTGTAATTGTTCACCTATGATATATGACACCATATCCTGCTTGTATATTTTATTTACTGATGATATATGCATGTTGTTGATATGTTATATTTTCATCATAATTGTTCTTACTCTGCAAGTTCCCTGTTAATTTAGAATTCCCCGTGGGTTGAAATGATACATACCCGAACGATTTTGTAGAATAGTGGAAAATCGTTATGGTTGAAATGATAAACCCAAGCGATTTTCATTTATTTTGAAATTTTGGGATTACGGGTTGAAATGATATATACCCGTAGATATTTAAATTGCGAATTGAAATGATAAATATCCGTATCACTTGACCATAGGATAGAAAATTTTATACGGACACCGTTGGTCTATATTTTGAAAATGATTTCCAAAGTTTTAAAAGGAAATATATGGGTTTTAATAAATATTGATTTTTAAATAATAATATATATAAATGTTATTTTACATAGGTCTAAATTTTAGATTTTAAAATTTTATGTTTGGGATATTTAAATTTATAAGTTAGTTTTGAAATTAAAATTTTAAGATTTTTCTTATAATTTTACTATTTTAAAAAATATATATTTATTTTATATAAAATAAATTAATAATAAGATTTAATTTAATAAAATTTAATTCAATTAGTATATAATATGTTTAAGTATTTATTTAAATTTATATCAATATTTTAAAAATAAATTTTAATAACTTTAATAATAAAGGTTGGGAAGATAAATTAATGTTGACTTGGAATTTAAAATTTTGTTAATAATTGAATTTAGATAAGCATAGATTTAAAATTTATTCAATTTGAGATTTTAAGGATATGATTTATAACTTGATTTTTGATTAAAAGTGATTAAAGGAGCATTTTCAAATAAATTAAAATGGGATATTTAGTTTTATTTAAATTTGAAATTTGAGATTTTATTTAAATGATTATTGGATTGATTAAGTGAATGTTTCAAAACTAAATAATAATAAAGTTGAATTTGAAGTGTAATGAAATGTATCAAATCGAGTTATTGTAAATGTTTGAACATTTAAACTTTGGAATCTACTGAAATTGAAATGGTTTAATTTGTAGTTCAAATCTATATTTGAAATCTATATAAATTAAAATGGTTTATTGAGAGATTGAATTGAATTGAAATTGATGAACTGGGATTGAATTAAATTGAATTTTTGGAATTTGAGTTGATTTGAATTGATTTCTGAAATTGGAGGAAACTATTTATTATATAAATTATTTTAATATATATATATAAACTATTTTAATTTATAACTATTTTAATATATATACTATTTTCAACATCTCAACTATTTAGGTGCAAAGTGTTATGATTTCAAAAGTGTTATGATTTCCAAAGTGTTATGGTTTCAAAAGTGTTATGATTTCGAAAAGGTTATAATTTTGAAAGTGCTACGATTCTGGAAATGAATAATTATTTAAAGTGAATAATGATATCAAATTGATCTGGTTTCGAAATGAATATGATATTTTTATTTTGAAGTATGAACTATTTGAAATGAAATGACCATGGTATGAAATAAGCATTTGGTTGTTAAAGAGACCGGGATCAGATATTGTAATACTCTCTGCCAATCCCGAAAACCACTTTAACAACTGTGTATGTGGTGGAGATTCTAGAAATGAAGTAGGATAGTTTGGCGAACGATTCCTGTATAAGGTATTGACATGACCCTGACTCCTGTGAGTCAGCTTAGATGCGACTAAAATAGGAGCTATACCTAGGCCAAGTGAGGTCATTCCTCTGATCAGACATGCTTCTTCGATACCATTCTATTACTTTGTGATTTGATTGGGTGCACCTTTGATTTGGGAGTGTGTTAAGAGTTGGGCGTTAGTAGCTGCTATGCGTTACCACCAGCCCGGTTCTGCAATTGGTAAATCTACCTTGGCATTGCCTCAAGTGTCGTGTTCACATGCCCTAGAGTGCCTTTTACGAGTTTGTTTTGTACCGTACCTATGTGGTGTCCTCTGGGTAAACCACCGGTTTGGTGGAGCCTACGGCATTGTATAGACTACGGGAATATATAAAATGTGTTAAGGGGGATATAGGTAACGCCTTAACGCTATTTTAATAGTTTACTTTACTATAGACATATTATAATAGCGTATTATACTACATAGTAGATAGTTCCACAGATCCTTAGAGGATGGAAAGCCCAAACATCCTTTAGGTTACTTGCATTTCAGTTGATATTCACTTGAGCTAAATTTATTAATATAAGAATGTTAATCCTAAATCGAGTGTTTTGTGATTTGCTTTATGCTCGGGTCAGATTGAGTGACACAGCATTTGAGACTCACCTTTGGAGGTTGGAGCTTTGTTGAAGATCTATCTATCCATCTTTTAGTTATTTCAGTTTATTTCTGTCATTAGGTTCAGACTGGTTAGTTGCTTATGTATTAGAGCTTCATTTGTACTTGAGATTCTGTTGTATTTTGTTTCAGACTCTGATGATCATAGTAGCTTCATGAACAACTATTTATCTATTCTGCTGCTTATTGTATCATTTGGTATCAGAGCCAGGTTTTAGGAAAACCTTAGCCTACGGAGAAAAAACTCATTAGAAATAGGGTAGAAATACCCTAGAATGAGTGAAATCAATCTTAGAATCATTTCTTTGTGAGGGAACGTATTTTTAAGTATAAAATGATTTTCAAATGATTTTAAAGGATTTTAAAAGATTATTTGGATATAAAATTTTCTTGTTTTAAAATCTCATTTTCTTAACTTCATTCCTTTCGAATCCACCTTGTTCATTTAGAATTCTTTGATTAGGATTTCCATTCTAGTTGAATCTTATCTTTGTCTTTCTATTTTACTTTGTCCTAAAATTCATTCTTGATTTTTCTAGGATGAATCATAGGAATGCCATAGGTAGGGGTCGTGGTGTTGCCCCAGTTCCTGAACCTGTTGCACCCATCTTGTTCACCACTCTCTGTAATGAGTTCACTCAGCTTGGCGGTACCAAGTTTACTGGATCTGAGAGCATCATTGAGGCTCAGCAGTGGTTGAGGATTTTAGAGAGGATTTTCACTGGTTTGGAGATTACTGATGCTTAGAAGCGTCAGTTAGCAGCTTGGCAGTTGTAGAAGGCAGCCCAGGATTGGAGGGAGTCTGTTACAGCTCAGACTGTTGAGGCTAATATTTCTTGGGAGTAGTTTAGGTATCTTCTTGTGTTGTTTTTGAGTTTGGTTCAGCTTTCTCTCTTTGGAATCTTTCTTAAGTTTGGATATCTTATTTCAGGGAGGCTTTTGTGGCAAAGTGGATGCCCGAATCCGGGAAGCCCCAGCTATACAGGGAGTTTATGGATCTTAAGCAAGGGAGCATGTCATTTTCTGAGTATGAGCGGAAGTTCAATGAACTTTCCAAGTTTGTTCCTGGCCTGATTGACACCTCTCTTAAGAAGAATGAGAAATTTATAACTGGAGCTCGCCCAGAGTATTATGATCGTCTCATTTCTCATGTTCATGGTACCTTCACGGAGTTGATGGACATGGCCATTAGATATGAGAACCCCACTTCTAAGGAATCTTATGTTCCTCGTGCTTCTCCATTTCAGCCTGGTTCTGGCAACTCTAAGAAGAGGAAGCCTAACTTTCATCAGCAGAAGCAGAATTGGCTTAAGAATCCTGGTTTAGGATCTACTCCTCGGAAGCATCCTATCGACCTATCTTCCATCACTTCCTTCAAGTGTGATCAGAAGAGGCACTATGCCAATATTTGCCCTACTTCAGTTGGTGCTGCTGTTCCTCCACCTCAGGATACCAGGAACAACCTCTGTCATGTCTGTTTGCAGCCTGGCCATTTCAAGAAGGATTGCCCCTTGTATCAGAAGGGCAAGACATCTGGAGTCTTTGCTATGACTTCTTCCACTCATGCTCCGCCTACTCCACCTGCTCCTAGTGATACCCAAGGTACTTTCTAGGGCACCTTTTCTTTGTTTAATTTTCCTGTTCATGTAATATTTGATACTGGAGCTTCGCAAGTTTTATTTCTGTGGATCTTTGTGATAAGTTTGAACATCTCCTTTCACCTATATTTGTGGCTGTACCTTTGTGTGTTACTAATCCTATTGGTGGTCCCACGAACCTTTGTAGGATTTGTAATAAAGTGAAACTCTTCTATTTTGGCCATCGATTTTCTGGTGATTTCTATATTCTGGGTTTCGATGCTTTTGATTTATTACTTGGAGGTGATTGGCTGAAGAGGCATGAAGCCGTTATCTCTTGTAAAACCCGAACTGTTTCACTTGTTGATGATCGGGGTAACCCTTTGGTGATTCAGTGCTATATGCCTCAAGATTTTGCTGGTAGTTTTATTTTCTCTCTAGATTCTTCTCTCGGTGATCTTGATTCAACCCCTGTGGTTAAACTCTATCCCCATGTATTTGGTGAAGCCTTTTCTTTACCTCCTAAGCGGGAAATTGATTTCCATATTGATCTTATTCCTAGAGCTCGACCTGTAGTTCTTCTTCCCAAAAGAATGGCACCCCACGAGAAGGTTGAGTTGAGGAAACAAATTGAGGACTTGTTCTCCAAGGGTCTGATTAGACCTAGTCATTCCGAATAGGGAGCAGCAGTGGTTTTCATCACTAAGTCTGATGGTTCTTTGAGGATGTGTGTTGATTATAGGGAGCTGAACAAGCTCACTATGAAAAACAGATATCCTATGCCTCGTATCAATGATATGTTCGATCAGCTTTATAGAGCTACTGTATTCTCTCAGCTTGATCTTGCCACAGGTTTCCACCAGCTAAGAGTTGCTGGTGAAAGTATTCCCAAGACTGCTTTCCGTACTGAGAATGGTTTCTATGAATGGTTAGTTATGCCTTTTGGTTTGACTAATGCCCCAGCTTTCTTTGTTGATCTGATGAATCCTGTTTTTCGTGATGTTCTTAACAAGTTTGTTCTAGTTTTTGTCGATGATATTATGGTCTTTTCTAAGACTGAGGAAGAGCAGGAATCTCATTTGAGTTTTGTTCTGGGGACTCTTTGGAGTCATCAGTTGAAAGCTAAATTCTCTAAATGCCATTTCTGGAAGGATGAAGTCCGATTTCTTGGACATATTTTTTCTAGTAATGGAGTTTCTGTTGATCCATTTAAGATCGCTGCGATCAATGTAAGTCTACCTTCTCTCACCTTTCTTTTGTAATCTAATCATTCTATCTTTCTTTGTAGTTCTTAGTTTTCCCTATTCTATTTCAGGATTGGGAAACTCCTAGGACTCCATCTTATATCTGTAGCTTTCTGGGCCTTGCCGGTTATTATCGGAGATTCATTGAGAATTTTTCTCGGATTGCTGCACCTCTCACTGCTTTGACTCGAAAGAATACTAAGTTTATATGGAATGATAAGTGTGAAGCTGCATTCAATGAGTTAAAGCGTAAGCTTACTTCCGCACCAGTTCTTACCGTTCCAAATGGAAATGAGGGATTAACGGTATACACTAATGTTAGTCGTGAAGGTTTGGGAGCTGTTCTGATGCAAGATGGGAAGGTCATTGCTTATGCCAGTCGTCAGTTGAAGACCCATGAAGCCAATTATGCTGCTCATGATTTGGAATTGCTTGCCGTGGTTTTTTGCTTTAAAGCTTTGGAGGCATCATCTTTTGGGAACTAAGTTTGAGCTTTTTATGGATCATCGGTCTTTGAGATATATTTTCACCCAGAAGGATTTGAATCAGAGGCAAGTTAGGTGGCTTGAGTTTCTTGCTTCTTATGACCTCGACATCAACTATACCCCTGGGAAAGCTAATGTGGTGGCCGATGCTTTAAGTCGGAAGAAGGCGATGTTGTGTCAGCTTGTTGTTTCTTCTCCTCTTATGGATCGTATCATTGCTAAGCAGGATGAGGATCAGATGCTTAGGATTATTAAGAAGAATGTTCGTAGCAGGGTTAGTGGTAGTAGTCTTGATGGTAGTGGAGCCCAGATCGATGATAGATGAATTTTGAGGATTAATAATCGGATTTGTGTCCCGAATGTTGATGGATTGAGGCAAGAGTTACTTCGGGAAAATCATCGATCCAGATTTTCTATTCATCCGGGTGTGTCGAAGATGTATCAGGATATGAAGAAGTTGTATTGGTGGAGAGGTATGAAGCGTGATATCTCCATTTTTGTTAGTAGGTGTGCAACTTGTCAACAAGTCAAGACCGATCATCAGAAGACCCCTGGTTTATTGCAGCCCCTTGAGGTTCCCAATTGGAAATAAGAACAGGTTTCTATGGATTTTATTGATGGATTACCGAGGACTAGGATGGGTAATGAGAGTATTTGGGTTATTATGGACAGATCGACCAAGTCATCTCATTTTATTCCGGTCAAGTCTACCCGTTCTACTTTGAGTTTAGCGGAGATTTATATGAGGGAGATTGTCCGTCTTCATGGTGTTCCTATCAGTATTGTTTGTGATCGAGATCCCATCTTTACCAGCCAGTTTTGGAAAGCTTTTCAGGAATCTTTGGGTACTCATCTGAATCTGAGCACTGCTTACCATCCGCGGACCGACAGTCAAACAGAAAGAGTGAATCAGATTCTAGAGGATCTTCTTCGTGCTTGCGTTCTTGATTATGGAGAATCTTGGGAAGATCACCTTCATCTTGTCGAATTCACCTATAACAACAGTTATCAGGTTTAATCTCAAATCTTCTATCTTAACCATATCTTAATCCTTTATCTATCTCATTTCATCATTTGAATTCAGACTACTATTGCAATGTCTCCGTTTGCTGCTCTTTTCGGACGACCTTGCAGATCCCCATCTTGTTGGATTGAATCCGGTAATTGTTTGGTTCTTGGTCCTGATATGATTCTGGAGGCTTCTAAGAGAGTTGAGGAGATTAAGAGGAAGATGAGGAGTTCTCAGGATAGGCAGAAGAAGTACGCCGATTGGCGTAGGAGGAGTTTGGAGTTTTCTGTTGGTGATTTGGTTTTGCTTAAGGTCTCTCCCTTAAGGAATGTGATTCGGTTTGGTCGGAGAGGGAAGCTTGCTCCTAGGTTCATTGGTCCTTTCCGCATCTTAGAGAGGAGTGGTTCTTTAGTTTACTACATGGATTTGCCTGAGAAGTTTTCTGGAGTGCATAATATATTCCATGTTTCGCATCTTTGTCGGTATCTTCATGATCCATCCCTTATTGTCCAGCCTTCTGCTCTCGAGAGTTTGGATATTGAGCCAAACCTTACTATCGAGAGGAAGCCACTTCGTATTGTCGATAGAGGTACGAAGCAGCTGAGAAGGAAATCTGTCAACCTGGTCAAAGTGCAGTGGAATACTGATGATCGGGATTGTACTTGGGAGACGGAGGAGAGCATGCGTGCTTCGAATCCGAAATTGTTTGTTTCAGGTACTATTCGTTATTCTATCTTATCTTTCTTTATTCCGTGTCTCGTTCCATTTCGAGGATGAAAAGCTTTGAGTGGGGGAGAGTGTAACAACCCGTAATTTTAACAAATATTTTAAATTGAATTTATTTGAAACTTTGATTTTAAATCATTTAAAAATTGAAAATTTGGAGTTTTATAATGTATTTTGGGATTTGTTGAGAATTATTTTTCCAAATATAATAAAATAACGATTTTCTGAAAATTTTATATTTTAGTCAACTTTGGTCAAACTTTGACTTTCAGTTGAAATTTTTAAATTTGAATTTTAAATTTCCAATCTTTTCTTTTAAACTATACTTGATTCCGATATTCGTTCTGCTCTTCGTTTCGTCAAATTCTGCTTTATACTTTTTAAATCTGATAAAATTCAGCGTTTTACACGCAATTAACTTTAGTATTTTATTGTCTATTTTTCTATGTTTATTTTCTATTTTATTTTTGGTTTGGGCTTTGATTTTCTATTGGGTTTTGAGCTTGTTTGTGATATGGGCTTTGCATTTGGGCTTGTATTTTCCTAATAGACATGTCTCTACCTATTCATTGTGAAGTGGTGTATATTCCTAAGTCTTAGCCGTACAAAACATTCACATTCTTCCTTTCTTTCTCATTTCATCTCTTGAGAAAAAATATTTACAATAAGTCAATTTTCCTTCTTCCTCCTTGTCTTTTTCTTTCTCTTTTGTTTGCAAGCAAGTTCGACCATCATCCATGCTCCTCTAGCTGACCATCTCCTTCACCGTACCACCATCTATGATCGGCCTCCATCACCTCATCACCATCCCCACCATGTGCCGTGACCTTCCATGATCCAAACCCATCACCAAAGCATGTTTCAAACCCTAGCCGAGCCTACATGATCACCCTCCATCCTCTTTCCTAGCTTCGGCCACCACCCACTCCACCTCCTTTGCCTTGCCTTGCCGTGACCACATCCCCTCCATAGCCATGACCATACCTGACCACTTGACCAAGCCCAAACAACCCAGGCCGAGCACATTAGCCTAGGGCCGAACTAATTTGTGCCATGTCCTTTCATGTTGCCTTGACCTTTTGCCTTCCTCATGCCTTCTCTTCACATTCTAGCCCATGGCCGTGCTTTCACCTGACCTTGGCCGAACATACATGACTCAAACAACTTGGCCAAGCCATTTTTGATGATGGTCTAGCCTATTTGTGTAGTGGCCGAGCCCACTTGCATTGGTTAAGCAATTTTACTTCATTTTTTGTTCATATTTTTGCATTGTTTTATTCTAATTCTTTTGTGTTGAATGTCAACTTATATTTGTTAACAAGATTTGGATCTTGGCTCTACTTCCACTCAAATTTAGTTCGTGCTTTGTCGTGCTTTTCGAAGTTTGATTCTGTGTTTTGAATTGTCGTTTCTAGCTTTAGAAGGTGAGTTTATCACTCTCGACTTCATACTTATAAACTAGTGAATCGATGGCTTATGAATTGTAATAGTGATATGCCATATTGATAGTAATTTCATATATGCCTGTGATATGATATAATATGATGTTATAACCTGATTATATACCTGTTTCATCAATTGATATGATATGCTATGCTATATTTTTTATTTTATATTTCTTTTTCTCACACTGCAAGTTCCTTTACTATGGGTTGAAATGATACATACCCGAACGGACTTTAGAATAGGGAAAGGTCGTTATGAACTGAAATGATAGGCTCGAGTGATTTTTATTTGACTTGGGATGGCGGGTTTGAAATGATCAAACCCTGGATTTTATATTTCGGATTGAAATGATATATGTCTGTATCACTTGACCTAGGTTAGAAAATATTAAACAGACCTGTGGTTAAATTTTTAATATATATATATATATATTTTCTGAAATTTTTAAGTATTTGGAATTTTAAAATTTTAAAATTCTAAATTAAAATTTGATTTAAATGATAATATATATATATATATACATACTGATTTTCTATAAGTTAAAATTTTATAAGTTAATAAATGGTTTAAAATGTATTTTTAACTTAATGTGAGAAAATACAGTTTTAATTGGATATTTTAGTAATAAATTTTATTTAACTTAAATCATAGTTTAATTAATATCCAAATAAATAAGTTTGAAAAGAAAATTAGATCTTATATAATAAGTATGGCAAAAATATAAGATATGATGTTTTAAGTATGTTACAATATATAGTATAATAGAAATTGCAGCACTTCTAAAATGCTATGGTTTTAAGGTTATGTTGTAAAAATTCTACTATTTCTAAAAAGGTAACATTTTCGAAATGCTACTATATAAGAGTCACAATTTAAAAGTGTTATGGTTTCTAAATAATTGCATTTTTGAAAGTGTTATGGTTTCTAAAATATCACATTTTAAAAGTGTTATGATTCATAAATATCACATTTGAAAAGTGTTATGGTTTCTAAATATTACATTTTGAAATGTTATAATTAAATGTATAAATTTGGAAGTGTCACAACTTTGGAAATAAATAATATTTTTGAAAGAATATTGATATAGGTTTTTAAATGGTTTTAAATAAATATGTTTTGATTTGAAATATAAACCATTTGAAATAAATAACCATGGGTTATAATAATGATTGGTAGTTAAAGAGACCGGGATCGGATATGGACATACTCTCTGTCGATACCGAAAACCACTTAAACAACTGTGTACGCGGTGGAGATTCCAGAATGAAGTAGGATGGTGGTGACGATCCTAAGGTATATTTACGTGGACCCAACTCCCGTGAGTTGGCAAAAGGTGGCCAAAACAGGAGCAATTGACGGGCTAATGAGGTAGCTCCTCTTATCGGACACATTCCATCGTATACCATTCTATTACTTTGTGATTGATTGGGTGCACCCCCTTGATTCGGTAGTGTGGCTCGAGGTGGGCGATTGCTATGGCTCTGCGTTACCACCGGCCCGGAAGTGTAATTGGTATATTTACTCTGGCATTGCCTAGTTGTGCCGTGTCACCTACCCTAGCATGCTTTACTACAAGTTTGTTTTGTACCATACCTATGGAGTGCCCTCTGACAACGCCCATTATGAGGGAGATTACGGTACTGTATAGACTATGGGAATATATAAAATGTGTTAAGGTGGAAAATGTAAAGCCTTAATGCTATTTTCATAGTTTACTTTACTTTAGACATTATTATAATAGCGTATATTACTACATAGTAGATAGTTTAACGTATCCTTAAAGGATGGGCGATCCCAAGCATCCTTTAAGTTATTGATGCATTTCTATTACAGTACACTTGAGTTGATTTACATTTTATAAGTATGTATGTCCTGACTCGAGTGTTTTGTGTTTTGCTTTATGCTCGGGTCAGTCTGAGTATCACAGTTTTGGATTCATCTTTGGAGCTAGAGATTTGCTGGAGATTTATCTTATCTATCTAGTTGTCTATCTATTTCTATTTCAGTTATTTCCATTCAGCCTCACTTATGTATTAGTGAACTTATGTATTGGGATTTCCAGTTGTATTTGCTTTCAGACTCTGGTATTTTGTATTTGTTTTGAGACTATGTATTGTAGTAGCTTCATGAACTACTATGTATTTTATTTCCGCTGCGAGTTATTCTGATATTCTGTGTCTGTGATTCTGTGATTGATTTTATTTGCTCCAAATTTATTTACGATCTACTGTTTTGAATTATTCAAGTCTGACATGTGTGGTTTTATTATCGATTTGAATGGTCCAAAATAGTGGGTCGTTACAGTTTATAATCTTGAAGGCTTTAAATCTTAATCTTTGTTCCTCCTCCCGATTGGAGTCTTTGATATTTATGTAGGAATGCCTTGTCAAGTGTGGTTAATCAGACCCTTATTCAGACCTTTTAAATCTTTTAGCCATGATCAGACCAAAATAAGTGAACTTGATGTGGAATTGGTCCAATGAGAATCAGAGAATTGTGGTGTTAGGAAATCAACCAATGCAAAGTTTCAAGCCCTCCTTCCAGCGCCAAAAATGTTAACCAAATTTATGGTCAACACCCCAGAGAATCCTAGTAGCCAAATTTATTGGGAAATGATGGACAGTAAAATCTCTTAGAAGATCAATGAGTGTCCGGTTAATAACCCAGAATTACACGAAGTAATGGGATTGAGTTGAACTACGGGAGGTTGATAATCTTTAGAATTATCTGTATATCTCTGCTTGGGACTAGACTTTGAACCTGACCTTTCGATGTGGTCAAGGAGGCCTAGGTACAGGATTTAAAGAGACCTTTCGGCCTTGCTGAGTTAATGTAGAATGGTCTCCGATTTAGTTGAACCTTTATAAGATTTTTCCCGAAAGCTATTTCCTTGACCAGGATAGAATTTCCTTAATACCTTATATAGAGAGTTGGACTGGATCCTTGCCGAAAGGTTAGGTAAATAGCTTTTTGGGGTCCGGAGGGTTGCTAAGGTTGTCAGGATATGACAGGTTATGACTCTTGTCGAAAGGTTCGATCCATTGATTTTATGATTCCGAAAGGTTTTATGAATGTCGAATCAAGTAATCTTCCCTTATGGCCGACGGTTTTAGGTTGCAGGCTAGAGGTCTCCGGAGGGTTATAAAGATTGTCCAAGAGGGAATATCATTATCTCTATTGATAAGAACCTTTCGGAGGAGCTGCACTTGAAAATTGGAATTAAGCCAGCAAAGATTAAGGTAAACTGTAAAGTAAATTTACAAAACTTAAGACTTCCCACTGATCCATGAATAGACTTCACTTTTTATTAATTTCCCCAAATCACTACCCAATTAGGGTTACAGAGCTATGATTTTAGAAGTTACAAGAATAGAATGAGGAAAAATCCCCCCTAAAATAGGACCTCTTAGGTCTTATTTATAGAGGCCGGTGGCCATGCTTCCGTCCCTGTGCCTTCGGCTGGGTCGAAAGGTCCCTTCATATATACAGTTGCTAACCATTTGACTTCATTGAAAGGTTTTCCTTTCACATGTCATCGTGGATTCTCGAGCGCTGCCGAAGGGTCTTTTCTTCTATTTGTTTTTAGGAACCTTTTGCCCTTGCTGGAAGGTTTGTCATCTATACTGTATATGAACCCTTCGGTGATGCCGGAGGGTTTCTGGCTATTGTGAACCCTTCGACTTTGTCGGAAGGTCGCTTTTTACTTGGATGTTGCCGAGAGCTGAGCTTTCCTTGAACATTGTTGGAAGGTTGTCTTACGTTGTTTGCTGACTTATGAATGTTGCCTTTATCATAGACCCTTCAGCACCGTCGAAAGGTATTCAGTAGGTGTTCTGAACGGCTCGAAAGGGTTATTATGCTTTCGGAAAGGTTATTATAGGGTCGCATGCCCTTGTCTTGACTTCTTTGCCTCCTTCGGAGGTTAAAAGCTTCTTGGATATTGTGGAATAATACCCTCTGTCTTATGCGAAAGGTCGTGAGCCGCTTCATATTGTTGACAGCCTCCCTTCGACCTCTTTGGAAGGTCTAATCTAAATTCTTTTCCTTCTGTTTTTTGTTCGAGATCTTCTGACTTAAGCAGAAGGTGAATTTTTCGAGTAACAAATTTCCTTTCTCAACTTATATAATTTGCCAAAATATGATTGTTTGCCAATACTTTACTAGATTCTTTTCTAAAAATCTACCAAACTCAGCATTGAACAATTGAAAACATTTTAGAAAATAACCCATTATTCTTCTTAAAACGATTAAAACATTTAATCCCTTCAACTTAAATAAATTATTAACCAGAATTAAGCACTTAGGAAAAATTCCCAAAAATCGATTTAAATCAAACTAACCATTCTCTTCCCCATCCAAACTTTTGGGCCTTAAAATATATTTTTACCATTTAAAATTTAAAAAAATGAATTAATCATTTTCTAAAATTAGAAAATTCACCATAAATCCATATTAACTTGGAAAATTATAAAACCTGAAACCCACTACTAAAATAATGATTCTCATATCATATGTAAATCTCAAGTCAATCGGATGTCATATGATAAGTTTTCTAATCTAAAATATCATAAAATTCTTATTAAATCTGTAGAAATCATCACCTTAAACCATATAATCATTAAATCACTATAACATTGCATATACTTGCGGAAGAAAATGGGTTTACCTTTAAATGAAATCATTCATAAAAAATAAAGATGTAAACTAATTATTCACCTTGGCTTTGTGTTAAGAAGGTTGAGATTTGCCTTTAGATTGATTTGCTCAAGCTTTCTACTTGAATCCTAGCTTTTCTTCTCCTTGAACTCTCTTAATGGTGGCCGGCTGAGTTCTTTAACGTTTTAGTTTTGTTTCTGAAAGTTAAAATGAATGGGGAATGAAAAATTGAAGGGTTCAGGGTATAGGAACAAATGCTATTCCCATTTTACTCTTACCATTATTTCTCCTACTTATTTAAATCTCTTTTGCTAATACATTCATTAAGGTACAACTCCTTCTTAATTAACATATCTCAATCAATTAACTATCTACATTATTTCATTTAATTTATCCAATTAAATGTTCTAAATAATGTTAGTCAAAATTAGGGCCATTACATAGCAGGTTCCCAAGAAAACACTTCCCCTTTCCCAGCCTTAGCCGATTCCTTGCACTTATTCTTGTAATGTCATATCTGGTCATAATTAAAACACTTAATGTTCTTTCTTCTAATGATTGTCTTTCCATTCCCTGAATGACACCCATTCGCAAAATGCCCTTTCTTGTCACACTTGTAACACACAACACTTGCTTTTCCTTTCTTAGCATTTACGCCCTTTTGAGCTCCCTTTTCTGAAAGAACTTCCTCTTCTGATTCTGTACACTCTGACTCTATTGGCTGGTTTTTACTGAACAAAGAAAGCGTCACTTCGTTCCTTAAAGCCATACCCACTACCACGTCACATGGATCCCTGAAGTGTGGCAAGTTGCTCTCATAAGCTCTGTTCTCAATCCACAGATAAACCTTTTGTTTCTCTTAATCAAAGTATCCACTATAGCATACCCATATCTGGATAACTCCTCAAACTTGATTGTATATTCTAGCATACTCATGTGTTCTTCCACTAAATCAGCAAGCTTTCTAAGAAAAGTTGACTTAGCAATTTCTGATATAAACCTCTCTTTGAACCTCCTTCTAAACTCTACCCAAGTCAAAATTTCCTTTACTATCTCAGCAGCCACACTATTCCACCAACACAACGCAGCTCCTTGTAGTTGCTTGGATGCCAATCTCATCTTCTGTTTGTCATTCAAACCAAGATCAACAAAAATCCTTTCACAACGAAGCAACTAATTCTTCGCTTTCACTGCATCCTACGTTCCGATGAATGGCTTCGCTCCAAGCCTTGTGTAATGTCTACTAAGTACAACATAGTTGTTGACATTTGGCACTTCACGATCCAATCCTTTAGAGTTTCCTCAAATTTACTAGCAGCAGCTTCTGCATGCATCATGTTGACAAAAAACTGATACCTTGCTCCTATATAAACCAATGGTGTTCTTGCACCCACATTTGTAGTTGTTTGTCTACCCGGATTCCATCTACTATTGGGTCTGACATTTCCATTGGTAGCGGTGCTTCCTCCACCAAGATTCACTCTTCGGTTTCCTTCCTCCATATCTTACATCCTTAAATCTGCATTAAAACCTTAGTAAGATATGAAAAAATGATCTAAGAGCGAGGAAAAATAGAGATAAAGAGTATACTCATATACAACAAATGCAGATACGTTATTATAGCGTTATCCCATACCCCAATCTTGTTCTCTAATTCATTTGGATTATGTTTTCAAAACTCGTTACACACAATTTCAAAACAAACTTTCACATTTCATTTCAAAGACATAATTTCATATTTAATACATAATCCTAGACAATTCCCAAGTTCAGATAAAATATAGTTATTACGAAATACTCCAAGTGCCACAATTGAAGATGCCTCCTTAGTTGACAGAGTTACCAATAGGAAGTTATAAGATTTTACATTACATACATTCCATTAAAATAACTTCAACACATCGAATAAATAATATATAAAGATAGACTCCAAAATAGCTAGCTTTGCCTCCTGCACGTCTCCGAAAGCTTTATTTGCCAAAACCTACTTAACCTATAAACCCTTACTCTCGACCTACTCAAATCAAATTTTGAGCACCCAAGAATTTAAGAAAAAAACATAAACTTCGAGTCAGACAAAAAGGCTGGTGTGAATAATAATATGCCATCTCAATTTATGGATATCTAGTGACACTATGTTGCTAGCAGAACAAGTTTTCCCCTCATTAATATCCTTTTTAAAATATATCTTTTGTTTATCAAACTTCTGCAACCATAATAGTTAAAATTGATAATAGAAACAACAATATGCGTTCATGCAACATGGGTAATCCTGACCAAGCTATCTAAATCAGTGAACTATCTGTCCAAACATTATAGTTTTCTCGGGGTAACTACAAACCTATGGCTAATTCGAGCCTACCAGTTATATCAAATTTCCTAACATACTATTAGAAAACAACTAAACAGTCTGTTCGAAACTTACTATTCCTGGGTCACTTTAAACCAAATGATCTTGCGGACTCACTAATAACTTAACTCATTCTTATGCATTCCTTTCTGTGTGTAAACTTATTTTTGGTCTTACGCATGACAAAGCCTACACACTGGAACTGTAAACTAATATCAGCTAGGGACTAACAGCTAAAGTACAAGTCCCATCTGGTTTTCTAATCTATGTGTCAACTCATCCTATCACAATTTATCTAAAGATGATAAGAATACTAATCTCTTTACTAAAATTCTAGGCTAAATACTCTTTATATTTCCTTGAAAACATATATCTTTATAAATGGTTTTACTCTTGAAATCCTACCTTTAAAACAAGGAAAATTATAACCCTTTACTTTATTCAAAATGTTTATGCCATGATATATGCTTTTATAAAACAACATTAATGAATCTCAAAATCAATTGGAGCACTTCGCTGATCAAAACATAAGCCATATGGCCACAACAATAAATCTTGTATATTGATAAATCTCGACGTCAATATCACCTTTAGGGTCATCGCACTTCTTCAATATGAAAATATCTTAAAGCCCTTCATTTTTAAAATATAAGGCCATAGGGCCGCTAGCCTATATGTCGCACTTCATAGAGCATCGACATTATATAGTATAGAGTATTAAAAGGTAGGTGTCGACATTGATGAGTATTAGCAACAAAGCATTAAGGAAAATATGAGGTGTCACTATAGGCGTTAAAATGCAGCCTCATTAGAGTCGAACTGAAAATAGGTGGCATCGTTGCCTTCTTTAAAGACATGTGGTAAAGAATAACGTCGAAGTAGATAAAACACAACACTATATAACCGAAGTTAAAAGATGCGATTTCATTATCATCATTATAAGTTAGGAGCAATAGTGTCGGTGATGTTATAAATATGTGACACCATGTGCTCTTTATATAATGTGCGACACTTAAGTCAAATGGCTACTCAACGTCGACGCGAAGGTTGCCGACTTCGAACTTCTTCAACTGTAGCTAATTCACTCCATACCAACATTGGTTGATATCATCTGCATTGCTATCGATGGACTTTGAAGGTATTGCTGTGACGTGGTTGAAGGCAACGACAACGCTCTCGGCATGGCATTTTTGTAACTAACATAAAAACTGCCAATTTACTATTAAAAGTAATTTCTTTTCCACCAACCCTTATTATTTGTCAAAATTTCATTGGTTAATAATTAATTTATCAAAATTATTTTTAAAAAACCGCTAAGGAGCCGATTTATCATTTCCAACTTAATTTGCAACATTTTATATTAATATTTTAATATAATAATTAAGCCTTTCTAGCTAATAATTCATAATATATCATAAATAGTTGGGAAAAATCTCAAAAAAATCACATTAAATTTGATCCATTTTCTCTACTTAGAAAATTCATAATAAACTCATACTTGCTTGGAAAATTGTGAAATTTAAAACCCACTATTAAATAATGTTTCTGACATCATATCAAAATTTCAATTCATTTGGGTGTTATATGATAGATTTTCATGCTTAAACCTATTGACTAATTTCATAAATAGATCCAAACATTCAATCAATAAGCATATAATCATTCAATCCTTTAAAACAAGGCATAACAACATTAAAAGATTCAGATTCAATCTTAAAACCAAAAACAGCAATTAAAACTTAAGATGCATAACTATTATTCACCTTGAGTGGTTAAAGGATGTTGAGATTTAAGGGTTTATTGATTTTCCCTGACTTTACTCTTTATTTCTTAAGCTTTTCTTCTTTCTCTTTGATGCTAGTGATGGCCGGCCTTAGTTTTAAATTTTTGTTTTTATGAAACAAATGAAGGAGGAATAAGAACGAGAGAGTATGTATTAAAGAAATTTACTCTTTTCCGATTTTTTCCTTCTCGTATATCCTCCTTCTTATTAATGTTATAATCAACCTTGTTAGTTCATTAATTAAGATTTGGCCCATATTGACTGGCAAATCTCAACCTCTTTATCCCTTTTACATTATTTTATTTAATTTATCTAATTAAATGTCCTAAATAATACCAGTTGAAATAAGGGTTGTACAAGCTCTGTCTTCGGATCCATCATCTTCAAGATGGTTCCAAATCAAACATTTGAGTTGGTTCGAAGTGATTTTTGGATAATTCATACTTACCTGATTCCAGTCTCTTTGAACCAACATTCGATAGTTTTGGGTAAGCTCAACTCTGGTTCTTTCTAAAATAATCAAACAATACATAAGAGCAGAAATCACCTTATAACCGCTTGAGTGGATGGATTTGCTTATCATTTGTTCTAGGAGAACAAAACAAGATTTATATAAACAATACAGCATCATCGAAGATGACTATGCCATATAACTCACGTGTTTGTCCTGAATATTTCCAAAGTTATATTTTGGACCAAGATTTGATAGTCGGTTATTGAACTATCAAATAAAATGGACAATCAAACATAGATTTAATTCCATAGGGGATCCACTAAGCCACTATAAATTAATCTTTCATTAACTAAAATCAGTTTTCAAATATTAGATTCAAAATACCTTTACATAAGATATATTCCTAAACCTCATATACTCTTTTCAATACTTAGAAAATTTTATATATTTATCTCACTAGTATAAATATATTACAAACCATTACATTTTCAATACTTAAAAAATATTTGTATACTTATCTCAATGGTATAGGTATATTAACAAAACTCGCAGGAGCCTCTTTTTCGAAATCATACTTAAATGGGCCAAAACAAATATTATTTAAAATATTTCTTACAAAAACCTAACCACTATCCCTCGGTGTTAACTATGGAAAGAATGTTTCCATACCACCATAATTAAGAAGGATTATTTATAAAAATCAAATCTCATTCCTTTTATAAAGTTCAGTTTCTATAAGCCTCTTTTAAACTTCAAGTCCTTTTATAAATCTCTAAATTAATTTGTAAAACTTCTTTTATTAATCTTTTTCTATTTATAAAAGTCCTTTCTATTTACACACCTTCTAAAAATTCCTTATAAAATCATTTATAAAAATCTTATACTCATTTTCATACATCTTATATAATTAACACAAACCTTCATTATCATCACTTATAAATTCATTCTTTTACAGAATAAATTCCATTTATAATTCACTGTTGTAAAATATCTCCTATAAAACTCATTTGCAAAATAACGTTTATAAATCTCCTTTACAAAATATCATTTGTAAATCTCTTTTAAATAAATCACTTTTTTTAAAAAAACTTTTATAAAACCTTTTATTATTTATAAACATCTTATTTAAATTAATTAATTACCTTTAAACATCATAAATGAAATAACTAATTGACTTTAAACATCATCAATAAAATAATAAATTAACTCAAAAACATCCTTAATAAAATAATTAATTATCTTAACCCATCATTAATTAAATCAAGAATTAACTCAAACATAATTAAACCATAATTTTAAATATCGTTAACTATATTGATTTATTAAATTAAAATACTGCTAATGTGTAAATTAACTTAAAATATCACCAATATAAATTGATTTAGTTAAAAATATCATCAATAAAATAATTAATTAAGTTAAACCTCATTAATAAAATAATAAATTATCTTTAAACAATAGTAATAATATAATTAAATGACATAGACCACATTAATAAAAAAATTAATTAAGTTGAACATTAATAATAAAATAATTAAACAATTTAAAACACTTTAATAATATTATTAAATAACTTTTAAACAACATAAATAAATCATTAAATAACTTTCAAATTTGAAAGAGGCTTAGCGATCCAATGATACTTAAACAAGCTAGATTATTTTTAATTCATTTCCAAGCTAACACTAGTATTTACATAAGTAACGTATATGTAAATCCATATTAACAATCGCTAGCTAATCCATCACTTATTCTATATTAATAAATCCTTATATTAATTAACTGGCATATGAATAAATCCTATAAATTAAATTAAAAATACATCACCAAAAGTCAAGCAATTATTTGAAATATATATATTATTCTAATTAACTTCAAATTCGAATATTTAAATAAATTAAATATCCAAATTCGAAGACTCAAAATCACGGGTCGTTACAGATATGGTATTTAAAAAGTTCTCCGTTGAGGAATTTAATTTGATTTGATAATAGGGAAGTTGGCATAGAGAATCATAGGACCTTTTTTCGATGCCCATATGAATTGAGAATCTTGCATATATAGCAAAGTTAGCTTAGAAGATAGAAGACGTGCACAACAGATTCCATATTTCGCTCTTAAGAAGTTTGTGCATTACTCAGATGTGATTTTCACACTAGTTCGGATAAAATATTAGAAGTTGAACCTGAAGCCTCAAGACCTTGTAGGCCTTCTGTAGTCGAGTAGAGTGCAAAGAAGTATACAAGGATGACCATAAAGCTTGTAAGGATTCAAAGAATTGAGAATGAAGATGATGTAGTTCAGAGACTGAGGAGAGAATGACGACTATTTATTTGAAGCTTTTTTACTTGGTTCGATTACATTAGTTACCACTCTTTTTATTCTACTTAATTGAATTGCTAGTAATATGCATAGTAGATGTTTGTGTCGGCTGATTACTATGCTTAGATGTAATGAATGTGTTTGCTTATTTGTTTGGTTATGTTTGTTTTACGTTGGAGTTTATATAGTGGAAAATTTTGATGACTCAATATTTTATGTAGTGGTAGGTAGATAAAATATTATATACATAAAGCAGTGAACTTAAAATGGGCTAAAACTTCGGGACATATTGTAATTTTATATTTTTGACTCGTAGAATAAATTGTTGACATTTTTGCCAAAAATACTTATAATGATCATAACTTCTGATAGGAGCAGAATTTCAACCTGAAACCCATTCCAAATAAAAGATATGGTCGTTCCCATTTTGTAAGTGACAATAATAGTTTTTTGGCTAGCCATTTAAGAGATATCAAAATTTAGGTTAGATAGTTTTTAGGTGGATTTTAGTAATTATGCCGAAGTCTATATTAAGGTCTAGTTAATGATTTTGGAAATTGTGCCAATCCCAAGGGTTGGTGCAGTCCCAAATCACTTTCTAAATTCCTATTAGCAGATCTAAATCTCTATTAATTGTCTTTCTTCCCGAATCCATCTTGAACCAAATTATTTTTGGTTAAAATGTTAGATTAATGAGTATTTAAGCTAGAGAACCACTAGAATATCAAAATAAAAATTTTGGGAGGAGATTTCATGATTGATGTTGTGTAGATTTTGATTCGCTTGATTTAGGACGTGTTTCATCAGTTTACATCAACTAGTTCGTGATTTATGATCCCTTATTATATATGCAAATATATGATTAAAAGTGTTTGGATCCAATTTTGATGATAAAATATTATTTTTTGATCCGATTTGATTTATAAACGATAAAAAACGTAAGTTGATGTTCTAAGTGCTTTAACTCGTTTTTCATATGGTATGGATATGTTGAAGTATGATTGAACTTGCCAGTAATGATTTATACTTAATTGGCTTGATATGGTGCTTTTGGTTTGTTATTTTTATTTTCATGCTATATTTTAATTGATGAAATTATCATGCGTAGTGAAGCGGGTTGCGTCATTTCATGGGTGAGGATCTTCAAGTGTAGATGTAGAATATTTGACATATTATCTGATTTACTTTACATTTAGGAGTGAAGGTCCATAGTCATAGAACGAGCTTTGATGGATCGAGTCCTATGTGTTTGGAGTTTGATTGTTACAACAAGGGATGAACATGTATCAAAGAGGCTAGAAAGAGTTGGATCAATGCAAAATGGACAAGGAAGAAAAACTTAGCCAAATTTGATTAAGGAAATGGATTGGCTTTGATCCATATCATTTTGGGACTTACTAAAATATTTTTTAGAGCTTGGTAGACCAATCGTATGGCAAATTAAATTATTTTGGTTGAGTGAATGGATCGTCACCGAACAATGTGGATCAACATCAATTAAGATGTCGAATCCGGGCAACCTTTTACTTTGGGTTAAAGACTTTTGTGATTTTGGCTAAGTAGTTGGATTACTAATCGACGATGAATCAGTACTGAGCCCTACTATAGTGTTAAACTAGTATGGACTTTTAGGAGGAGCTAGCTGAAGCATTTGGGGATCATTCGAGTTGGAAAGTTCTATATAATGGTGACTTTTGAGGTGGAACGAGGGGAAATTACTATCAGTATATATCCCACGGGATCGTTGAAGAAAGCAAAGTTTTGGCATATGCTCTTATAGAAGGAGTAGGTGGAGAAGCTCACTATGGACCGTATTATATGACCTATATCCCTGGACCTTACAACGCTTTTTTTTAGTTCCAAGCCATCCATGTGGTGAAGGATTCAAGCATTGATTGAGCCATAACATTAAGTAGTCATTAGCGGTACTATGTGGTCCTTTGAATTATCATATATCCAACAACATTGAGTATTGAAGTGCAAGATTGTGTAATAGTGGCTATTTTGCAAGGGATGTCAAGTGATGTTGGTATTATGGAGTCCAATACCACAACACGCTAGTTTGTACTTAGAAGAGAAGTATACCATATATTAATGATAGTATTTAGCATATATCGTGTTTATGTGCTGATATATTAGTCACAGGAGCAATTCATGTATGAATTTGCTTACCTTATTTACAATATATCAAATTTATATTAAATTTTGAGGCTTGTAGATTACTCATTCAAAATTGTTGTTTGAACTTAGGGTATTTGTATTGCTTCTTATATTCTTGGGTACTCTCAATATGTAGACTAAAAGACAGGTATGTCGATTGTGCATGGAGCTGTGAGGATGAAGTAAGAGGCTTGCACTTTCTTATGTTATTTATATGTTGCTACTTTCTCTTATTTTCACTGTGCAGTGCTATTTAGTTAGGATCAATTATCTTATATATAAATATAGTTTTTATTTATATTTTATATGATGTACTAGAGATGCATAAAGACTTATGTTATGCTTTGTTTAATCTAATGAACCTGTGCTGCGCTTTGGTTATGTTTTGATTCATTTGATTATGCTATGGTTCGACTTTTTTTATATCTATATTGATATTAAATATTGTTTATGCATTGTGAGATAGATTCCAAGATATGGATTGACCGATCTGTTTTACCCGTGATGGTTTCCATCCATCGATCGGGTAACTTTACAGTGCATCATTACAATTTTATATTGGATTTTAGGTACCGAAGGTGGAGGGAGATCATCACATGTATGATCCACTAAGTTGACAATTTTTCCCATAAATTCCTAATGATAATGGAGATATCAAGACAAGGGAAAAAGAAGAGAAATTAGGCTAAGTCCATGAATTGGTGTTGATTCCCACCATAAAGTCACTTTTTCAATGAATAACTTAAGGAACAAGCTTAGAAACATCAAATGAAGATAGTATTGAGGAACAAAGCAACAAGACTCAAGGAATATAGAAGAAAATACAAGAAGTGGACCAGGTCCATGGACTTGTGCCAATCCACATATGGATCCCCTGTACAATTCATAAATGTTTTTAGAATTGGTTGATTTCTTTCTTAATATCTTAGATTTAGCTATTTGACAATTTGAACTATGATTTGACGACTCTAAGTCCCAACAGCCTACTCAAGGTATATATAAGAGGCAAGTGGGGGCATTTTATTATTTTGCTTATTCGTTCCTAGTGAAAACTCTATCTTTACCATTCCTAGGATTGAATCTATATTTATACTTATAATCTTGGTACACACATAATGACTCATAAAGTATTATCAAAATGATGTTGGCGTAGCCGAACCACTATAAAAAATTATGATCTCTTGGTTTCCTTACTTTACTTCTTCTATTTTACATATTTAATATTGATTTGATGTTTATAGTTACTTTACTTCAACATAGGATTGAAATCTCTAAGAAAAACTATCATTGGGAGTTTTTGGTTAATATTTTGGAATACAACACTTACCATAGATAAAGATCCAAGAAGATAGTGGAAGACTTGACAAAAATTCTACTAAATTGATAGATCAATATTAATCCATCTACGGATCCGTATCTCCACAAAATAGTTACCCCTCCCTTATTTTTGTTAAATAATGTTTCTCAATTCTGGTGTTGATCCTTTATTAATATGTCTTAGCTTGATGTCTTATATATCCATAGAGAATAAAGACAAAATGGAGGAAGTAGTTGATACGTAATGATCCATCCATGGAGTAGAGTCAAACCGTAGAATTAACAATTTTCCCATTTTCTTCCAATTGGTCTTCGTACTTCAATTGACTTTGAGTTTTTCTATAGTTATTGTTGTTTAGTACAATGTTAAATGGATGAACACTCATGTAAAGTGTGACGCCCCAACCTAAGACCCACATTAACAAAGGGTATTACTGGGTAATACTGTCTGCTAATGCAGAGAATAGGACTGGATAGGAGCGACCATCTATAGCCTTGTCTTAAATATCTATTGAATACGTCGACAATGCATATATATATTTTTTCTATCTCAAGTGGATCGACATATCCAATAAATACTTAATACAAAGCCATAGCTGGCTATAGGATCTACCAGAATAAAATACAGCAACTTGAATGCAAAACACATCACAAAACCGTAGATCATCACATATATATACATATACATATACATCACAGGGTATACAAAATGATACATGTCAAGTGGTATAGCGACCACAATATACAAGCGAGTCAAAAGAATATACATATTAGAGTAGCAACAAAAGGACTACAAGAAAACCTATAACAAAAGGAGCTAGCAGAATAGTCCATGCGGAAGCAGAATATGTTAAGTCCAAATGTACCTAACCTGAAACACCTTGGTTTGACACGAGCATAAAATACACGAGTCAGTCTAGCTAAACAAATCAGTTTACAAGGATAAGCGATAATATGAGCATAAGGACAATGTGATTATATTCACGAATGGGAAGGAACAATCTAAAGTGTATGATTACATCAAGTGATAATATGGTATCACAACACAAACGTATAATCGCAAAGGAGATAAAATACCCATAAAGCACTAAAAGTAGCGAGCCTCATATCATCGGCATTCATAAAACATCAAATATGGTTTAGGGGAAACCTAAACCCGCCATCTTGGCAAACCCAAAACATGCATAAAGAGATCCCATCTCAAACACGCTATAAGGCAAATATATCTCCAAAGAGGAAAATAAAATCTCAAGAAAACGCCAAAAGGAAAATCTCATATAATGCCAGTGTAGGCAACTCAAATTTCAAAAATAGAACTCCCAAGAGTTCAAATTCTCGAAAGGTAATCGCCACAAATATATATCGAATGGTTCAAAGGACCAATTCCAGAAATTGGCGATACATTAGAGAAATAAAAAACATCAATGAAATCATCTCAAAGATATAGCACATGCATATGGCCGAAGCCTACCAAGTACTGCTCTCTCAAAATAAGGCGCCATGCCTCTTAGACAAACGTCCCGAAGGACAAATAAATATGTCTCTTAGACAAACATCCCAAAGGACAAATACGTTGCAATGACAAACGTCTCTTAGACAACCATCCCGAATGACAAATGACCCGACGGTCCAGTACTAGCTTATACGTCTCTTAGACAATGTGTCACAAACTTTCGGATAGGAACCCGAATAGTGTTAACGTGTGTCCCATACCACACGCTCGCACTAAACGGTTTACTAACCGCTAGTAAATTTCGCACCCAAATTGTTAAAAAGTTTACCTCATCTCATCGGTAAACTCGACCCGAAGGTCAAAACGATCAAACGGACAAGTCGGGAATTAACCGATAAGATAAACACATGTGTCCCATACCACGTGTTTTACCAAACCGTTTAATTCTCCTTCTCATTCGCTCGAATAGTGCAAAAACGTGTATTATATATATAAAATAATTTAATTGAGAAAACAAGCTTTTAAAACCAATTTTTGAAATCAATTTTGAAAATCGTATTTGAAAATTCCCTTATTATAGAGAATAAGTAGATTTTATATTTGAAAATACTTTAAAAATATCATAAAATAATTATTTGAAATGCCCATTTATTTTAAAAATTATTTCAAAATCGGTTGGAAAAATCCATGCTCGAAATCAAAGAAATCACTCAAAACCGTCATTCAAATTCAATTCAAATTTTAATTTCAAATTCATCAAAACTGGGCTAGCTTATTGATAGGCATCATAGCCCTCAAAACAATTCAGAGATATCACAAAAACATGAAGTATAAGTCGAAAGTTGGACTGAAAAATAACACAAAAATGCATAGGCAAAATAATACTCAGGTCTAAAATCTTCATTGGGTTCAACTTTCAGACATGAAACAGGTGGCCAAACGACCTCTGATTGAACTAAGAATTAGTATGCGCATAGTAGAAAACTTCAGCTTTCAAAAAAAAAAGAATAAATTCCGATTGAAAATGAAAAAGTTACGCTGTCTCAAACATAGACTCAGGCTATGTTTGCAACAGTTCAAAAAAAACATATGCCCAGGCCTGAAAACCATCTTGGGTTCAACTTACAGGCCAAAAACAGGGGAACAAACAACCTCATATTGAGCTGAAAATTGGTATGCACATACTAGAAAACTTCATCTTTCAAACAAAAAAAGAAATAATTAATTCCGACAAAAAATGGAAAAATTACACTGTCTCAAACATGTACTCAGGCAATGTTTGCAGCAGTTCAAAAAACCAAAAATGTACAAGCCTGAAACCCATCTCGGGTTCAACTTTTAGGCATGAAATAGAGGGCCAACAACCTCAGATTAAGCTAAAAATTGGTATACATATAGTAGAAAACTTCATCTTTCAAACAAAAAATGAATCAATGAATTCCGATTGGGAAAAGGTTACACTGTCTCAAACATGAACATAGAAAATGTTTGCAACGGTTCAGAAAACCAAAACTTTACAAGCCTGAAATCCTTCTCGGGTTTAACTTTCAGGCATCAAACAGAAGGCCAAACGACCTCAGATTAAGCTGAAAATTGATATGCATATAGTAGAAAATTTTATCTTTCAAACAAAAAAAGAATCAACGAATTTAGACAAAGGAATAAGAAGATATGGCCATGCAAAGGAGCACCCAAACATAGTTTATCATAGACGAAACAACTACAGGAATTTTTTTACAGAGACTATATTTTGCTCAGATATTGATTTTTGAAGCTTTTCTTTAGTTAGAAATTGTGAGTTTATCACTCACCTTGCAAATGTTGAAGATTAAACTCGGATTTGCAGCTGAAAGATGAGAGTTTGGAGCTAGAATTTGTTTCAAATACCTGTAAAGGCTCAAAATAGAAACATGCAAACACAAAAGAAGAGATTACATACAAACCCAATATCACAAATTAGATTTTGATGAAATGATTCAGTTTTGGAATAGATTATCTGTAGAAATATGCTTTAATTTGAAAGAAAACGGCAAGTTTTTGATTTAATTTGGAGATTTGGCTTGGATTTGAGATGAAGGTAAAACTTTTTTCTTTTTCTGTTTTACGTTTACAGTAAATGTAGAAAAGAACGTATAGGGAGGAGAGAAATCTCTTTTCTCTTTTTTGGTTACGTGATAATGTGCTTGACCGAAAAGAAAAAGGTTTAATTAGCCTAAGTAACAAATTATGATTTAATTCACAATATACACCTATGTAATTAAATCAAACATCATATTTACACAAGTTTTCTTCAAATAAATTATACAAACACATTCCTATGTTAAATAAAACATTTTACAACTAATAAAAAGATAATTTTAGTTATAAAAATATTTGTATTATTAAAAACCCTTATTTTTAAATAAATAACCAACTTTCACCAATATTTACATAAAACCTCATTTTTAACTTCAAAAACTACAAAAAAATATTTTTCTTGTGTACTAAAATGCAACAAACCATTTTCCATCATTTTTATAACCAAGACATATTTTTAAACCGAATTTCATCTTTTCATTTATAATAAACACATTTTAAAAAATACTTCTTTTAAAAATCAATAAAAGAAGCATTTGGCAATAATTACAAGAATTATTGCATTTTCATTAAATAAAATCATATTTCACTCATTATTAACCCAAACAACCAAAATAAAGTTTTTAAAACTTTATTTTCACATTTTATTTCCAAATCCATTATTTATTTAAAATAAACAATTTAAATCTCCAATTCATTTGTTTTTTTCACAATATTAAATTATAACCACCGTTATAATTTAATATTTACAGGTAATCCTCAAAACCAAGGTTGTTATAGGCTCCCCACTTATAAAAATTGCATCCTTGCAATTTCTAGGGAAGAGCTGTATTCAACACAATTATTTCATCAAGTAAAAGAAATTAGACGAGCTTGAGTTTAAAATTCTCACCATCGACATGAGAAGAAAAGAATCTAGGATAAGATCGCTCGATAAATTCTCTGGTTTCCCAAGTGCAGTCGTTGGGATTAGCGGACCTTTGAATTTTCATGAGCGGAACGTCCTTATTTCGAAGGCATCTCATCTCCGAAGCAAGAACATGAATAGGTTGTTGCACGATGGATAGATCAGGTGAGATCTCAAGCTCTTGCAGATTAGGAGAATCGATAATATAATCCGACTCTCGAAGACACTTACGAAGCTGAGAGACATGAAATACGTCATGAATGCCAAATAGATGAGCCCGAAGCGAAACTCTATAAGCTACAAGGCCAATACGTTCAGTACTAGGAAACAGTCCTATAAAGCGAGGAGCCAATTTCCTAGTCTTACTAAAACGCATTACCCCCTTCAATGGAGAAACACGAATGAAAATGAAATCACCAACCAAGAACTCGAGAGGCTTCCTACAGTTGTCCACGAAGGATTTTTGGCGGCTCTGTTCCTCTTTCATTTTCTGACGAATAAGATCAATCTTCTCAGAAGATTCACGAACATAATCTAGGCCAAGAATAAGCTTCTCTCCAGATTCCAACCAACAAGAAGGTGATCGACATGGCCTTCCATATAAGGCTTCAAAAGGAACCATACCGATACTGGACTAAAAACTATTGTTGTAGGAGAACTCCATAAGAGGTAGGTGGTCCTCCCAACTACCACTAAAATCTAGAATTCAAGCACGAAGAAGATCCTCAAGAATACGGTTCACTTGTTCAGTCTGTCCATCAGACTGCGGATGATATGCTGTGCTGAAATTAAGCTTTGTTCCCTAAGCTTGCTGAAGACTCTGCCAAAAATGACTCGTGAATAGCGAGTCACGGTCACAAACAATTGAACTAGGAACACCGTGAAGTCTCACGATTTCCTTGATATATAACTTGGCCAAATGAGAAGCACTCCTATTAGACTTAATAGAAATGAAATGAGCTGATTTGGTGAGGCGATCAACAATAACCCAAATGCTAGAATGGCCCCATCTCGAACGAGGTAGGCCGTCAATGAAATCCATCGAAATCTGATCCCATTTCCACAATGGAATCTCTAGAGGCTGAAGGAGACCAGAAGGGTGCTGATGTTCGGTCTTGATAAGTTGACAAGTCATGCAATTAATCACATAACCTACTACATCGCGCTTCATGCCTTCCCAATTATAAAGGCGATGCATATCGGCATACATCTTACTACTGCCAGGATGAATGTTATACTTAGAATGATGACAGTCATCGAGAATGTCACGCCTAAGTGTAGAATCAGAAGGCACAACAGGATGGTTCTTCTTGTGAAGACACCCATGAGAATCAATACTAAAATCCTGCAACTCCTTATCACGGGACTCAGACTCACAAATCTGAATAAGGTGCACAAGATCGGGATCATGCCGCTGAGCATCGGCAATATGATCCAATAAACTAGGTCGAGCTTCCAAACTAAATAATAAAATTGGAGAATCAGAAGCTGGAGCTCAATCATGAATATCACAAAAGGATAAGGTCCCTAGAACATCCCACTCGGCTAGCATCATAGAGACAACAACCGAATGTTTGCGACTAAGCGCATCAGCAACACGATTTCCCTTACCAGGGGTATACTGGATATCGAAGTCATAGGAGGCAAGGAACTCGAGCTAACGCTGTTGCCTCATATTGAGCTCCTTCCGAGTGAACAGATATTTCAAGGACTTGTGATCGGTGTATAGAATAAAGTGCTCACCTAATAAATAATGGCGCCAAATCTTCAAGGCGAAGACAATGGTGGCTAACTCGAGGTCATGAGTGGCATAGCGTACTTCATTCGGTCGCAGTTGCCTAGAAGCATAAGAACCTACCCGATCCTCCTGCATAAGCACGACACCTAGGCCACATCTACTAGCATCGGTGTAGATAACAAGATCGTGATTCCCTTTAGGAACCACTAGAATAGGAGCATTAGTGAGAAGCTGCTTCAACTGTTGAAAAGAAACTTCACACATGTCGGACCAAATAAATCGAATGCCTTTCCGAGTAAGGTTGGTGAGAGGAAGCACAACGTGGGAAAAATCCTTAATGAATTGGCAGTAATAACTCGCCAATCCAAGAAAGCTACGAATCTCATGCACATTCTCAGGCCTCTTCCAATTCTGGATGGATTCGATCTTCGAAGGATCGACCGAAATGCCTTCGGAAGAAACAACTTGGCCTAAGAACTTAACCTTATTCTCCCAGAAATGGCACTTGGAAAATTTGGCTTTAAGCTGATGATGACGAAGAGTACTAAAGACAATTCTCAAGTGATTAGCATGCTCGACTTCAGACTTCGAATAAACAAGGATGTCGTCGATGAACACAAGGATGAACTTATCGAGATATTGCCGGAATACTCGATTCATAAGATCAACAAAGAAAGTAGGAGCGTTCGTCAAACCGAACGGCATAACGAGCCACTCATAAGATCCATATCGAGTGAGGAAAGCTGTAAGAGGAATGCTATCTTCCGCAACTCGGAGTTGATGAAAACCAGTGGCAAGGTCGAGCAGAGAGAAGACCTTAGCACCACTCAATTGATCGAATATATCGTCGATCCTAGGCAATGAATACCTATTCTTGATGGTCAACTCGTTAAGCTTGCGATAGTCGATGCAAAGCCTAAGAGTTCCGTCGGACTTCTTCACGAAGACAACCGCGACACCCCACAGTGAAAAACTAGACTGAATCAACTTCTTGGACTCAAGCTCTAAAGGCTGCTTCTTTAGTTCCTCATTTTCTTTTGTAGACATCCTCGTGGGAGGAAGATTAACTGGCTGCGCACCTGGAATGAGATCAATGTGAAACTCGATCGCCCACTTCGGTGGCAAACCCGAAACAGGCTCAAATACATCAGAGAAATAAAAACAATAGGAATAAGAGATATTTCATCATCATCTTGTGAGTCTGGAGAATATAAAGCCACTTTGGAATTATCTACATTCCGAAGAACAAGTGATAGCTGAGTAGACGAATGAGGATGTCGAAGATATAAAATTTTCTCAGAACAAAGAATTCTAGCATCGTATCGAACTAGCCAGTCCATACCCAAAATCATATCAAATCCTGAATAAGAAATAACATGCAGATTAGCACGAAAAGAAAAGCCACATAAAACAATCTTAACATCATCACAAATAATGCTAAGGGATGTGGATCCCCCGATAGGATTCGCAATCCTCAATGAAGTAACCATACAAGAAACATCCAAAGACAAATCATTAATGAGCTTCTTCGATACGAACGAATGCGACGCACCGTATCAAAGAGGACTCGAATAGAATGATCATGGAACAACAATGAACCTCCAAGAATAGAAGGAGAAGTACCTCTGCACTGAGAAGACCCTCCAGAAGCATCCACTACATTCATCTTAACAGACTGGGTATTCGGAGCAATAGGACAAGGGACAACTCGATGACCCTCCTTCTTGCAATAGCTGCAAATAATAGGCTTAGGGTAGTCGCGGATCATATGGTCAGAAGAACCACAATTGAAACACCCCTTCCGAGTAGGAGGTGCTCCACTAGGCTTGGAACTAGGACAAGATCCAACGGGCTTCTTCATCTTGGAAGGGAAAAACTTTGGCTTATGAAATGGTAACTTCTTCTTATTAGGGTTCTTGCGAACCTCAACCTCATCATCACTCTCGCACTCTTTCTCGACGGCTTCGAGATGAAGCGCCGAGTCAACCAACTCCTCAAAAGAAATCTTAAGCTGGAGCATCAAAGTCTTCTTGAGATACTTCTTAAGACCAGAGACAAACTTCAGATTCTTCTTATAAGAGGTGCTAATGTGTTCAAGACCATACAAAGATAAGGCCTCGAAAGATGAAACATAATCAGAGATGGAGGATTTCCCTTGCTTCAACTCAAGGAAGCGACGGGCAAATAAAGCTTTCTCAGATTCAGGAACGAATTTGAGCTCGAATCATTCCCGAAACTGAGTCCAAGAAAGAGTAAACTCATCAAGCTCAGCTATGAGAAGCTCGTACCAATCAAGGGCACGCTCTTGCAATAGGATAGATGCTACAAGAACTCTGTCATGGTCAGAAAGATCCATGCGAAAGAAGATGCGCTCGCACGTACGAATCCAAACTTGGATCTCAAGAATAGACTCGGAGCCTTTGAATGGCTTTCCTCCGAGATGAGAGTAATCAATGCACAAGCGCGCAAAGACAGACTTGCGCGGAGGAGATGCTCGAGTAGGAGCTGGAGGCTGAGTGCTCCTAAATAACTCCATAAACTGATCAGCAAACATATAAACGCCGTCTAGATGTGAGCCACTGGATTGCCCAGAATCCGAGCGTTGTTCTCTGCCTCTTACAGCCATTAGCTGAAAGTTAAGATTATTCACAGGGTAGATATCATTAATTCAATAAGGAATACTACGGAATTAAAACGCATTCCTAAACGTATTCCCAAACTTCAATCTACCCCAAAGGACACAGAAAAAACAAAGACACGATGATTTAGGGATTCGTAACACTTGTATTACACTTTGATATATCGTAATATGTGTTTCTATTCTGCATTTATAATATTTTGTTCTGAACTCAGCTCTGATACCAAGCTGTGACACCCCACCCTAAGACTCACATTGACAAAGGGTATTACTGGGTAATACTGTCTGCTAATGCAGAGAATAGGGCTGGATAGGAGCGACCATCTATATGTGAGGAATGCGGAATATGGATCTTAAGGCTAGAATGAACACTAGAGGGGGGGTGAATAGTGTTTATAAGAAATTACTAAATCATTTTGAGTTATTGTTAATTTGTACACAAATGTATGCAATATTCAGACATAGATATAATCACAGAATCAAACACATATGCAGAAATAAAGTACATACAGTAAAGGAAAGAATACACCGGATTTTATACTGGTTTGGAGTTACCCTACATCCAGTCCCGCACAACTAAGTACGGATTTCTTTTCAAAAGCAATTCAACAATTAAAACCCTCGATTTCAAGGCCATGAGGTACAACCTCTGGAATCACAATCCTCTAGGTAGAGATACTTGATTTCCGGGAAACAAGTTCACCCAATTGATTTCTCAAGGCTACATCACACCTTTTCTCACTTGATTGATTTCCAAGGCTACAATCACACCTTTTAATCTATTGATTACAAAGAAAGCCTATAACTCTGAATAACACTGAGGATCTTGATGAGATAGTGACAGAGAATCAAACCAGAGATGATCTAGTTAGATTCAATGTTGATTTCGGCAGAGTGCTGATAGGATTTTGAATAAGAAAATGTGGAGGAAGAAGAGAAGTGAAAAACCAGAAAATCTGATATAAAATTCGTTGAAACTAACCCCTATTTATAGAAGAACAACAGCCATGTCTATTCATGAAAGGTTATGGCGAATAGACACTTCTTTTGAAATTCAAATTTTTGGTCCAAACTGACACTATGTCGACATGGGGTACTAGGGCATGTCGACATCCCAAAGCATTTTTTAAAGATTTGATTTTCTTTGAAAATAACCTTTATCTTATATTAAAAACTATTTAAACTTTATAAATATACTTGACTATAGATAAAATACATAGATAAATATAGAGAATAATATATATATAATTTTACTATAATTTTATATTTAAATCTAAGTATAAATATATTATAATTAAAAGATAGTTTAAAACAAACGAAGTTTAAAACAAGAGTTTATTAAAAACAAAAACAAAGAATATTTTAAGGCTAAAACATCTTTTTGAAAATCATTTGAAAAGATAATTTTTAAGGCTAAAACATTTTGAAAAGCATTTTTGAAAATCATTCTGAAGTAGTTTTGAAAATTATTTTGAAGTAGTTTTGCAAGCTTCTTCCTGCAGAATATCTCATCACATCAGGACTCGAGAACTTGTACAAAATCAGGATGTTCGTGGGTTTGTAAACCACTTGTCGTAGGTTTGTAAGCTACTTGTCGTGGGTTTGTAAGCCACTAAAAAGGTAGAAATGGGTTCCATCCAAAAAGAAAAATGGAGTGAAGATTTCAGTGCTATTATGAAGTTTTAACATAATTCTAGACTCAATACTTATCTTGAAATCTTGAACTCTTGATAATCTTGATACTCATGAGTCTTCAATCTTGATATCTTGAATCTCTATACTGTACAGTCTTCATTCTTTGTATCTGCATGGTTAAATCCTGCATATACATATATATCTAAACTATAATGTTAGTATTTATATTTTATAATCTTATTCTAAGGTTGTTGTCATCAAAACCATCATCTCAATGACTAACACTATAGCCTTCTCTTAAATATTTATTGAATACGTCGATAATGCCATATATATATTTTCTATCCCAAGTGGATCGACATATCCAATAAATGCCATAGGTGGCTATAGGATCTATCAGAATAAAATACAATAACTTTAATGCAAAACACATCACAAAACAGTAGATCATCACATATATATATATACATATACATATACATATACAGATACATCACAGAGTATACAAAATGTTACATGTCAAGTGGTATAGCAACGACAATATAAAAGCGAGTCAAAAGAATATACATATCAGAGTAGCAACAAAAGGACTACACAAAAAGCTATAACAAAAAGAGCTAGCAGAATAGTCCATGCGGAAGTAGAATAGGATAATTCCAAATGTACCTAACCTGAAACACCTCGGTCTGACCCGATCATAAAATACATGGGTCAGTCTAGCTAAACAAATCAGTTTACAAGGATAAGCGATAATATGAACATAAGGAGAATGTGATAATATTCCCCAATGGGAAGGAACAATCTAAAGTGTATGATTACATCAAGTGATAATATGATGTCACTACACAAAGTATAATCCCAAAAGAGATAAAAATACCCATAAAGCGCTAAAAGTAGCGAGCCTCATATCATCGGCATTCATAAAACATTAAATATGGTTTAGAGGAAAACCTAAACCCGCCATCTTGGCAAATCGAAAACATGCATAAAGAGATCCCATCTCAAACATGCCATAAGGAAAATATATCTCCAAAGAGGAGAATAAAATCTCAAAAAAAGCCAAAAGGCAAATCTCATATAATGCCAGTGTAGGCAACTCAAATCTCAAAAATAGAACTCCCAAGAGTTCAAATTCTCGAAAGGTAATCGCCACAAATATATATCGAATGGTTCAAAGGACCAATTTCGGAAAATGGCGATACATTAGGGAAATGAAAAACATCAATGAAATCATCTCAAAGATATAGCACGTGCATATGGACGAAGCCTACTAAGTACTGCTCTCTAAAAATAAGGCACCACGCCTCTTAGACAAACGGCCCGAAGGACATATAAATTTGTCTCTTAGACAAACATCCCAAAGGACAAATACATTGCAATGACAAACATCTCTTAGACAAACATCCCGAAGGACAAATGACCCGATGGTCCAGTACTGGCTTATACGTCTCTTAGACAATGTGTCACAAACTTTCGGGTAGGAACCCGAACAGTGTTAACGTGTGTCCCATACCACACGCTCGCACTAAACGGTTTACTAACCGCTAGTAAATTTCACACCCAAATCAGTAAAAAGTTTACCTCATCTCATCGGTAAACTCGACCCGAAGGTCAAAACGATCAAACAGACAAGTCGGGAATTAACCAATAAGATAAGCGCACGTGTCCCATACCACGTGTTTTACCAAACCATTTAATTCTCATTCGCTCGAATAGTGCAAAAATGTGTATTATATATATAAAATAATTTACTTGAGAAAACAAGCTTTTAAAACAAATTTTCGAAATCAATTTTGAAAACCGTATTTGAAATTTCCCTTATTATAGAGGATAAGTAGATTTTATAATTGAAAATACTTTAAAAATATCATACAATAATTATTTGAAATGCCATTTATTTTAAAAATTATTTCAAAATCGTTTGGAAAAATCTGTGCTCGAAATTAAAGAAATCACTCAAAACCGTCATTCAAATTCAGTTCAAATTCAATTCAAATTTGAATTTCAAATTCAACAAAACCGGGCTAGCCTATTGATAGACATCATTATCCTCAAAACAATTCAGAGATATCACAAAAACATGAAGTTAAAGTTAAAAGTCGAATGGAAAAAAGAACATAAAAATGCATAGGCAAAAAAATACCCAGGTCTAAAATCTTCTCTGATTTCAACTTTCAGATATGATATATGTGGCCAAACGACCTCTGATTGAGCTAAAAATTAGTGTGCACACAGCAGAAAACTTCAGCTTTCAAGCAAAAAAAGAATCAATGAATTCCGATTGGAAATGAAAAGTTACGCTGTCTCAAACATGGACTCAGGCTATGTTTGCAACAGTTCAAAAAAACATGCCCAGACCTGAAAACCATCTTGGGTTCAATTTACAGCCCTAAAACAGAGGAACAAACGACCTCATATTGAGCTTAAAATTGGTATGCACATACTAGAAAACTTCATCTTTCAAACAAAGAAAGAATCAATGAATTCCGACTGGAAATGAAAAGTTAAACTGTCTCAAACATGCACTTGGGCAATGTTTGCAACAGTTCAAAAAACCAAATGTACAAGTCTGAAACCCATCTCGGGTCCAAATGTCAGGCAGGAAACAAAGGGCCAAATGACTTTAGATTAAGCTGAAAATTAGTATGCATATAGTAGAAAACTTTATATTTCAAACAAAAAATGAATCAATGAATTCCGACTGGAAATGAAAAGGTCACAATGTCTCAAACATGGACTCAGGCAATGTTTGCAACAGTCCAAAAAACCAAAAATGTACAGGCCTGAAACCCATCTCGGGTTCAAATTTCAGGCATGAGACAAAGGGACAAACGATCTCATATTAAGCTGAAAATTGGTATGCATATAGCAGAATACTTTTTCTTTCAAGCAAAAAAAAATGAACTAATTTTGACATAGGAATAAGAAGATATGGCCATGCAAAGCAGCACCCAAACACAGTTTATCACAGACGAAACAACTGAAGGAAATTTTTTCCAGAGAATATATTTTGCTCAGATTTTGATTTTTGAAGCTTTACTTCAACTAGAAATTGTCAGTTTATCACTCACCTTGCAAATGTTGAAGATTAAAATCGGATTTGCAGTTGAAAGATAAGAGTTTGGAGCTAGAATTTGCTTCAAATACTTGTAAAAGCTCAAAATAGAAACATGCAAACCCAAAAGAAGAGATTACATACAAACCCAATATCATAAATTAGATTTTGATGAAATGATTCAGTTTTGGAATAGATTATCGTAGAAATATGCTTTAATTTGAAAGAAAACAGTAAGTTTTTGATTTAATTTGGAGATTTGGCTTGGATTTGAGAAGTAGGTAAAGTTTTCTTTTCTTTTTCTGTTTTATGTTTACTGTAAATGTGGAAAAGAACATACAAGGAGGAGAGAAACCTCTTTTCTCTTTTCTGGTTATGTGATAATGGGCTTTGACCCAAAAGAAAAAGGTTTAGTTAGCTAAGTAATTAAATCAAACATCATATTTACACCTATGTAATTAAATCAAACATCATATTTACACAAGTTTTCTTCAAAATAAATTATACAAACACATTCCTATGTTAAATAAAAAAAATTTACAACTAATAAAAAGATAATTTTAGTTATAAAAAAAATTTATTAGTAAAAACCCTTATTTTTAAATAAATAACCAATTTTCACCAATATTTACATAAAACCTCATTTTTTACTTCAAAAACTACAAAAAAATAATTTTCTTGTGTAATAAAATGTAACAAACCATTTTCCATCATTTTTATAACCAAAACTTATTTTTAAACCCAATTTCATCTTTTTATTTATAATAAACACATTTTAAAACAAATACTTCTTTTAAAAATCAATAAAAGAAGCATTTGGCAATAATTACAAGAATTATTGCATTTTCATTAAATAAAATCATATTTCACTCATTATTAACCCAAACAACCAAAATAAAGTTTTTAAAACTTTATTTTCACATTTTATTTCCAAATCCATTGTTTATTTAAAATTAACAATTTAAATCTCCAATTCATTTGTTTTTTTCACAATATTAAATTATAACCACCGTTATAATTTAATATTTACAGGTAATCCCCAAAACCAGGGTTATTACATATAGTGAAACATGGTTGATTCATTCTATGGGTAAGGATCTTCGAGTAAAACATCGTGAATTTTTCCATCAGTAGCTACATTTTATATTCAAATACACACATATATAATCAAATCAATATCTTAGTTATGTAACTAAGAGATCATCTAATTTTTTATATTTTTTTCAATATAACTTTTATTATGGAGTAAAAATAAAAATAAAGATTAATCGGTATCTGACATATTTAAGAAATGAAAAAATAATTTCAAAACCATAAGATAAAGAAAATCATTATAAGTGATCAGCGTTTAGTTAAGATACTAACCTTTATATGCACGAAATCATCTTACCATTTAATATTCCTTCAACATAAATTCATACAATTACACTATGAAAATCCAAACGTCATTGCCATTATGTAAAAAATCAAAGATAAAATTTCAAATATGCAATTTTGTTTTTGTTGCTTTTTTTTTACTCCAACAAATCATACAATTCACACTCATTAAAATGGAAGGTATGGGAAAATGAACTCCTTAACTATGAAAAATGTTTTAATATCTAAAATAAAAGGAACATACCTTGTACAAATACCCTATTATAAAAACTACTGAATTTCTCTCTCCCATTTATATGCCATACAAAAGGATTAAGTGATGAAAATTAAAGAGATCGTTTGAGAAGTATTGAAAAAAGAAGAATAGTTTCCATATGGCAACTTATTTAGCATATTTTCTTGTAGCTGCAATAATTGGAATGTCATGGAAAATATTATTCTGACTATTACACGGGTATTGTTGTTACACTCACCTTTGGGTTCCATATGCAACATAATTAGTGGAACCTACAATAAGATGAGGCGTAATATATATTTCACTATTCTAGTGAAACTCTTTTCCAGGTAAAGTATTGCACTATGTAAAAACTAACTATTACTATACTTAACACGTTTCAAGTGAAGAGAAACATTGGTCAGCAAAACCCACCAATTTAGTGGGACCTACTTCATATTTTACATCGTTCATTACCTTTCATCCATTGTAGTAGCATTTGTGTTAAAATATTGGAGGAATAGAAAACTAAATAGATAATACTATAGGTGAACTATATTCATTCGTAATGTGATTCATTTGGAAACATCAAAAACATTAATATTCTAGGTATACATTAATAAAAATAATGATAAAATTCAACTAAAACCTATTGTTGTATGCAAGAAAGTTAATAAAACAAATTGAACATCATTAACTTTATGAACAAATATATATATGTGTGTGTGTGTGTGTGTGTGTGCGCGCGCGCTAATATATTATGTATCTTTAGTTTATTAGACGAGCTAGGCAATTAATGATTTATATCTAATTCATATACAGTAAGCACAAGTTAAAACTTTTAAATGTTGTTACAAAGATAGTCAACCTCGTTTTCTTTGCAAGTCTCATCCAAAATTTTTTTTAAAATAATTATCCACACTAAAATTAAAAAAATGTTTATGGATAGTAGACAATAATAAAAAAATAAAGAAAATTATTTTGGCATCCCAAGATAAAAGAAATCAAATCATATATTCACTTTACAATTTAATAATCATTCACCAAAACATCTTACGATTATAGTGTAAAAGTCAAAATTTTATAATAATTTTGTATAAGAACCTAATATAAGTTTCAATTATATGTCTAATTTTGTTACATTTAAAATACTAATAAATATTTAATGTATAGTGAGTATATGACCACTATGAGATAGTGAGAAAACTAGAAACAATCAATATCAAAAGTTATTTGAAAATAAACTTATCTTTTGGAGAATTCATTTGGAATCCTAAAAAAAAGAACTTATTTTCCAAACTTCACACTATCGATATCTAGATATATATCTTTTTCTTGTATGACCTACAAAAACAGTAAAAGGTGGAAATTGAGGATAACATTTGATAGTCATAGAAAAGGGAAGAGTGATTTCTATAGAGTGGGTAATTAACGCTTGCATTTTCCAAGTACAACAATTGAAGCTTCATAGAAAACACCACCCTTATGAAGCGTTGCTACTATGCTCGTCAACAGATTTTACATGCAAATTAATGTACTTAGAGTGGCTCATCGCTAAGATGGGATCTACTACCTGTTTCACCACATCGATAGGATTCTTCTTAAGTAAACTAGTGCATATATAAGAGGCTACTACTCCATGGGACCCACCACTTAGGTGAGACCTACTATACATTTCATGCTTATGACTTCTTTTCTAGTTCAAAGTATTTGTGGTAAAATATTGTAAGTATAGGATATAAAATATACGAGGTTCTAAATAAATTATATTCTTTTATAATAAGATCCATTTGCAAAAATCATGACCTTAATATTACAATTTCTTTATCTAGTTATTAATATTGTAATAAAATTTGAATAAACTCGTTATCTTATGCTAAAACTACAAGATAAATCATTTAACAAAGTTAGCTTCTACTTGATAATATGCATATATCATTGCTAATATATTAAATGAATATAATTTAATAGACTAGTTATGTCAGTAAAGATACATAAACCATTCATATCAAAATAATCCTAAATTGAATTTTACTGTATTTGTTTACAACAATGTTATAAATGGTTTTTATTCTTTAGGTCTTATCCAATGAAAAGATTGAATATAATCATACATAATGAAATTGATTTCCTATCATATATCTAAGAATTAATAAAAATTACGATCTCCTAATGTACAAAAAATATATTTAAATACTAGAATTATAGCTAAGATATTGAATTTTATATTCATAAATTCATCTTACCATATAATGGTCACTCACTATACCATCGCCTGATTATGGTTCATAAATCCAAACTTCACGACAATTTTGTAGAACCTTCTACTCATAAATAGTAAAATTCTTATTGTGTATAGGACCATGTATGAAAGGGCGAGAAAACTAGAAACAATCAGAATGGGAGGTATTGGAAAAGAAGCTTTTTTTTGTTTAAAAATATTTTAAAACATAAAACTTTGAGAACCTAGTTTTCCAAACATCCCATTCTCAAAATGTCTAGATTTCTCTCTTCCTTTCATGAGGCCTAAAAAAAGAAGAAGTGGTGAGAATTGTAGAGAATAAGTGAGAATTTATAGTGAATGGAAGAGTGATTTCCACAAAACTACCTTTCACATGGTCCTTGCAAGTTCACCAACTGAAACGTTACAAGAGCATTTTTGTTATGCATGCAGATTGATTTTTCATGCAATATATGAATTTAGTGGAGCCCACAACAAAGATAAAGACAATATATTGAACTATTCATGTGAGGTTTGGTTTTTCAGTATCGTAGTGCTCTATGTAAAACTAGGTGTCACTACACTGAACTTATGTTCAAGTGGAGAGAAACTGTTTAGTGGGACCGACCGCTTTAATGGAACCGACTGCATATTTTACTTTGCTTATGTCATATCTTTTAGTATAGTAGTTCTTTTAAGCATTTATATATATGGGAAACCATAAATATAAATTTATAAATAAAAAAAATAATTCTCTTTTGTAATAGGGTTAATTTGAAAAAATTGAAATAATGAAATTTGAATTTTTTTTCTATATCTAGTAATAAAAGTAGTAAATTATTTTGAAGAAACCTCAATATCTTACCCAAGAAAGGTAAGACAATCAATTGCAAAATTAGTTTACGCATAATAATGTACATATATTATTACTAATATTTTTATTGCTTTGGTTTAATGAATGAATTTGATCAACAAAGATATTTATCAATTTAGTATCTAACGAGACTTAACTGAATATTTTTATATTTTTATGATGATATTTAATCTCACTTGTTTTTCAAATTCCTTTAAAACAAAAACAAAAACTATGACTTACTCTACTTAAATTTTCACATTTAGTGAGTTTAGTTCATTTTCCTTATACTTGATCGTAGGAAAAAAATATTTCTTCAGTTACGCATTTCCGTTTAAAAAATTTAATAACTTGAATAAATTTCTTAATATTTTCTAGTTTATAACTTTCTAAATTACAATTTTTCTGACAATTTTTTTATTCTTGATACCCTTAGAAACTAAAATGATTGAACAAGTATATAGTGGTAAAAATAAGTAAGTAATGGATTGGGCCAAACCAATTCCATACGTGGATCGAGTGTGCAACTATAGGTCTGGGGATCGAATTCCCTTTCTATAATTAACCTTATTCCAAACAAGATTTCCAATATTTGCAAAACTAAAAGCTACGTGAAATGTCCAAAAGGTTATGCTGTCTCATTCCATCTTACTCTAAAATCTGCTTCAATAATGCAAATTTAATTCCATCAAACTCTAATTACTAAGCATTATGGATCAAGATTTGTAAATTATTTTTCTTTCGCTTCAGTTTCGATTTTGATTTGTGATACAAAATTACATTTAGAAGAAAACAACTATAATATAAGAAAAACTCGTATTTGGACCTACTCAAATATTGCATATATAATATGCATAAAATAATTAAAAAGAAGGTTTTATTCTCTTAAATTAGATTTGAAAATTTATTTGTTCCATGTAAATGGTTATTTTTGCTCCAACTAATTTGTTGTTATAAATAGAGGCAACAAATTTCTTTTAGGCCATGGTCATTGTTTTAGGGTTATCAAATTGAGATTGGTTCCCAATTTAGGATTTGTTGTAATACTTTATTGAACGGAATTAAATTGGTTTGGAGGATTTGACTTGTGTTTTGTAGATTTTCTACACTTCTTTTCACTTTTGAAATCTAATTATGTGGGAAATGTGACGACCGCCCATGACCCCCGCACTGAACCTAGAGATAGTGCGCTGTAAAGTGTGTCAGGCAGCCATGGACGATTGTCAAGGTAAAATTAAAACAACATAATCTATCGTATAACTCACAGCGCATGGATAAAATACAATAGAACATATATATAGTGAAGCTTCATAGAATAGAATGTCATCATATAAAACTTCATAATAGTTGAATACAAACATCTGAATAGTCAATACATCAAGCCTCACTACATATCACTCAGAGAATTATACAAGCAGCGGAACATCCAGTACATATAGTAAGAAAATAATATGCAAGCCTCCAGCTCGTCTTCTTTATCAGCATCGTTGGAAGCAAGAACAGCACCTGTCACCTGCTACCTAGTCTGCCTGTCCCAAAATGGACGAACAGCCCAAGGCAATAAGAGTTAAAACATAAAGCCTTGAGTCAGACAACCGTCTTAGTGAGCGGTAAATTAACTAACAACATACCAAAAGAGCATAAAGGAAAAAGGAATAGGAATCCAACCCTCCCACTCCACCTCTTTCTACAGTGATAGCCCCCAGACACACACTAAGCAGAACAATCATAGCAAAGCAAACATTTAAAGTACAGCAATTATCATTCGAGTCAAGGGCGATATTTTCCAAGTACAAACCCCCATGGCCTAAACCAAGATCAGATAAGCACCCAGAAAATACCGCTCTTGAGACCGAATGATGATACAACCAAACATCCATGACTTTGGCTATCACTGTTATCATTGCCTCGATACCACCGTTAATTGAATGACCGGCATATTCTTTCAGCCGTCCGTCAAGGGCTAATGGAAACCCTGGTTCTAGACATAACTCTGCACGTCGTCAAAACCCGTGCCTAGGACTATCGAATCTGCCCAGAGTACTTGACTACCAATCAGTAGTCTTTAGGGACTATCGAATCTGCCCAGCGTACTCTTGCTTTGAGCATGCTAGAACCTTCAACGACGATGAAATCTCAGCCTTCTAGTCATCCTCCTCGACGACTATTTCCATACTAGCTCAAGCGCCTCTCGAGCTAACCATTATCATCAAAACTCGAACCATTTCACCGAGTTGTCAACATGCTTGGAATGATCCCGTCTGGATTAGACCAAGGCTATCTCATATCATGCCTCGCTTCATCTCATCATAGCAAAGCCTCATCTCAACATCATCATCATCAAACCTATCCATATGAGCTTCATCATCCGCCACATATGCCACAAGCAGCTTTCCCAATTCAAGAGCCTTTCACTTAGCTTTTGAATCATATTCGACCATCTTGTCTAAATCTAATCATCAATCAACTAATTCATAACAATCAATCAAGTCAATCATTAATCCAAGAAACCAAACATTCAAATATGATCTAATAAACAATTATAACAATAATGGCAATCTTGTAAATAAAATGTCCAAATCTAACAAGTATGAAAACATGAGCAATATCTCTACAACTTGATGAATGAACTTGCATAGGTTAACTTATAGTAAAATGGATGTCAAAGCATCATGAACAATGGATCTATACTTAAGCTTATGGAAATGCATGGAAATCACTACTTTAACACAAAATCAAGCCAACGATCCGATATACTCCTTTGGATCCGTGTGAGAGATAATCACCACTCACCAAATCACCTAAACACCTCAAAAGCAACACACTTCAGATCTGGACAGCGAAGGATCTAACTCGATCTATCACAAATCCGCTTCAAACGATGAAATCTCTCTTCGATGGATGTAGATCTTCAATCTAAGCTCTTGGATCTTCGATTTGGATGGAAGGAATCACAAGATTAGAGTGGAGAAAAGAAGTGAAGAAGTGTAGAAGTCGAGCTCTCAAAATGGCAGCACTTCGTCGCTTCAAAATCCGGATCCCAAAAATGAAGAAGAACCCTCCTATTTATAGGCTGATTTTCCCTTAGGTCGTTCGCTCTTAGGTCGTCCACGACCTAAAAACCCACGACCTAACAATTCCAGCCTCTACGACCTAACAGATCTGCGCATCCACGCGACCTACGACCTAACCCAGATCTGCGCATCCACGCGACCTACGACCTAACACATGCGCGCTTCTACGACCTAACACACACGCGACCTAACAAACACCGAAGCTCACGACCTAACTAACTTAGGTCGCTTACGACCTATCTCAACACAGAAGCTTACGACCTAACTAACTTAGCTAGGATACGACTTAACTCCTTAGGTCGTCTAACGACCTAACCACGCTAACTCGCTAACTAATAGGTCGCTACTTCCTTAGGTCGCTAACTCCTTAGGTCGCTCCAATTCTTAGGTCGCCAACTTCCTATAGGTCGCTAACTCCTATAGGTCGCTCACTCTCTTAGGTCGCTCCAACCTCTTAAGTCGCTCCTCCGACCTAACCTACCCCACGACCTAAGCCACCACACGACTCCTCTCCTATACTACCTATCCCCAAAATCCTTAGGTCGCCATCTCCAACTTCCTTAGGTCGCTCCACTTTCTTAGGTCGTCTACTCCGACCTAACCACTATACGACTTAGGACTTAGACTATGGATGACTTATCAACAATGCGACCTAATGATAACTGTTTTACGATGTTTCGATCCGTAAAAATACGGGTCATTACATTCTCTCCCCCTTAGGAATTTCGCCCCCCCCCCCCGAAATTCCAAACAAACAGAGCAATCAAAGACTATTCTGCATGCCTACCATCCATAGCAATCAACAAACCATGCATCCAATTCTAGCTTAGCATGCAGAATTCTAAAACTAGAACAAGTTACAATGTCATTAGATGACACGACACCTTAGGGCCATACCTTGAAGAGTTCGGGATGAGCTGCCTTCATCCTCTCTTCCACCTCCCATGTACAGTCGTTATCATCATCACTCCATTGTATCTTGAGCAACCTAACTACCTTCCTCCTAAGCTGTTTCGTGTCGGTTTCCACAACACGAAGCGGCTTACGAGGTCTCTTATCGACTAGATCAACTTCGAAATCTTCATAGCTATCAGCAAAAACCACTGTATTCGAGTCGTGCACATACTTCCGTAGATATGATACATGAAAAACATTGTGCACACTCGACATCTTTTCTGGTAACTCCAATCTGTAGGCGAGCTTTCCAATTCGCTCGATGATCGGGAATGGTCTGACAAATCTCGGAGTCAATTTTCCTTTCTTCCCGAATCGAATAACATTCTTCAGTGGAGAGATCTTCATAAAAACCATATCACCTACGTCGAATTCCAAATCCTTACGACGCTTATCGGCATAGATTTTCTGTCGGTCTTGGGCTGCCTTCATTCGTTGCCGAATGATCTTTATGCAATCCGAAGTCTGTCGAATCATCTCTGGCCCAAGTATCAGCTTTTCTCCAGTTTCTAACCAACATGTCGGAGAGTTACACGGTCTTCCATATAATGCTTCATACGGTGCCATACCAATGCTTGACTGGAAATTGTTGTTATACGAAAATTCCACCAAATGAAGGTGATCTTCCCATGATCCTCCAAAATCTAAAACACAAGCTCTAAGGAGATCTTCCAAAACTCGGTTGACTCTTTCAGTCTGACCATGTGTTTGGGGATGATAAGCTGTACTCAAACACAACTCGGTTCCCAAAACTTCCTGGAAGCTCTTCCAAAATCCACTAGTGAACAATGGATCTCGATCGCTCACTATACTTTTCGGAATACCATGGAATCGAACTATCCACTTAACATACAACTCAGCCAACTTTGATGCAGTCCTAGTCGATCGAACAGGAATGAATCTTGCACTCTTAGTCAGACGATCTACAATGACCCAAATTTCTTCATTTCCCGTTCTTGTTCTAGGTAGTCCATCAATAAAATCCATCGATATTTGCTCCCACTTCCATGTAGGAACTTCTAATGGCTGAAGCAGTTCATGCACTTGGAAATAAAATTTCCAACATCCTTCTTCATACCTTCCCAGTAATAGGTTCTCTTCATATCCCGATACATCTTGTTTCCTCCTGGATGAATTGTCAACTTCGAGTGATGACTTTCCTTCAGCACCTCATTCCTCAATTCATCCACATCGGGAACAACTAGTCGTCCTTGCTTCCGAAGCCAACCCTCTCGATCGACCTCAAATCCTTTATCCTTTTCTAGGTCCAATCCAGATTCCAAATCACGGATAATCTTGACAAGCTTATCGTCTCGCTTTTGGCTCTCGCCAATTCTTTCCACAAGAGTCGGTCTTATCGATAAGTTTGCCAACATCTCAGGTTCCAATTCACATCTGGGCCTGAAGTCAAATCCAGCTAAATACTCAAGACTCTTCCATTCTGAAAACATGACTCCCAATCCTGAATGTCTTCGACTTAACGCATCTGCCACTGCGTTACCCTTTCCCAGAGTATAGGCTATACCAAAATCATATGATGCCAAAAACTCTAGCCATCGTTGCTGCCGAAGATTCAAATCCTTTTGGGAGAAAAGATACTTCAATGACTTATGATCAGTAAAAAACTCGAATCGAACTCCCAATAGATAATGTCTCCACATCTTCAGAGCAAATACAATCGCCGCCAACTCCAAATCATGAGTCGGATAATTCCTTTCATGCGGCTTCAGTTGTCGACTTGAATACGCAACAACTTTACCCTTCTGCATCAGCACTGCTCCAAGTCCAGTACCACATGCGTCGGTGTAAACCACCATCTCATCATTTCCACTTGGAATAGTCAAAACAGGAGCACTTGTCAATCGCTCCTTCAGGATTCCGAAAGCTTGCTCACACTTAGCATCCCATCTGAACACTTGGTTCTTCTTCGTCAATCCCGTTAATAGTGCAGCCACCTTGGAGAAGTCTTTGATAAATCGATGATAATATCCTGCTAATCCAAGGAAACTTCTCACATCCAATGCATTCTTAGGTCTAACCCAATCTCGGATTGCTACCACCTTAGCGGGATCAACCGCTATTCCACTTCCAGAGATAATATGGCCTAAGAACCTCACTTCACTCTTCCAGAAGTGACACTTCGAAAACTTAGCCTTCAGCTGATGTTTCCGTAAGATTTCCAAAACAATACGCAAGTGCGTCTTGTGCTCTTCTTCAGTTCTGGAATAAATCAAAATATCATCCACGAACACTAGCACGAACTTGCTCAACTGATCTCTGAACACTCTATTCATAAGATCCACAAAATATGTTGGCGCATTAGTCAATCCAAACGGCATTACCAGCCACTCAAAGAAACCGGATGGTGTCCTAAAAGCAGTCTTCGGCACACTATCCTTAGCAACTCTCAACTGGTGAAATCCCGTTGCCAAATCCATCTGAGAAAACACCTTAGCTTTGTGAAGCTGATCAAACTAGTCATCTATTCTCGAAAATGGATACTTGTTCTTCTTAGTCACCTTATTCAGCTCACGATAATCCACACACAACCTCAACGATCCATCTGCTTTGGTTGCGAACACAACTGGTGCACCCCATTCGGACACACTACGCCGAATGAATCGTTTCTGTAAAAGGTCATCAACCTGCACCCTCAACTCTTGCTGCTCCCTAGGCGCCATCCGCCTAAGAGGCATCACAACAGGTCTAGCTCCTTCAACTAGGTCTATACGAAACTCGATCTCTCTATGCGGCGGTAACCCTTTGACCTCGTCAAAGACATCCTCAAATCCATTAGCGATTGGCACAGATGACAGTCCATACCGTGGAACAACCAGCGAATACATGAAGCTCATGAAGACGCCTTCTTCATGCTTACATCGTATAATAATCTTTCGCCCCTCCACATTCTCGACTATCACCTCCAACCTTTCACAATCAACCTTTGTCGCATACTTCCTAAGCCAGTCCATACCCAAAATAATTCCGAACCCCGCAAAGTTCAGAACAAAACAATCACAAACAAAAGAGCAATCATGACTCGATACAATCAGACCACGGCATAGCATACACAAACAAGACGAACCCCCAACTGGATTGGTCACAACCAATGGCCTATCAACAATATTCGGTTCTAAACCCAACCGGCTTACAAGTTCACTACAAACAAAAGAATGCGACGCCCCAGTATCAAATAACACTCTAACTAGAACACCACATATGGAAAGAGTACCTTGAACCACCACACTTTTTCCTTTCTCTTTAATGGTAGGATCTTTCGAAGATGATGGAACAGCCCCTAAAGCATAAGCTTGCACAATCTGCTTGTCCTTCCGCGGTTCTGGACAATTCCTCTTGACATGCCCCGGCTTGTCACAGTTGTGGCACTTCACTGGCACCTTCGGATTCTTGCAATCTCTAGAGAAATGGCCCTTCTGCTGACAATTGTAGCAGGTCACTTCGCCCTTCGGCTTCTTCTGGCCATCCTTACCCTTTTTTTGCTGCTGCTTCCTCTTCTTGTTTCCACTCTGCTGTGGTCTAGACTCTTCCTTGGTTACAGCAACAACAGATCCCTCTTTGGGAAACAGATTCTCGTGCCTGAGAGCTTTCTCCACAAGCTTCTCAAATGAATCATCCAAATGATCCACCAACTGCCTCCCAAGATAATTGTCCAAGCCTGTCACAAACTTCTCATTCTTCTGATACGAAGATTCAATATACGACCGGGCATACTTGGACAAAGCTTCAAACACAGAAACATACTCAAGAACTTGTCTTCCATTTTGCTTGAGCTCAACAAACTTCTTGAACAGAACAGACTTCTTAGCCGTAGAAATGAACTTAGCTTCAAATCTGTCTTGGAATTGCACCCAAGTAATTTCTTCCTCCGGAGTATCAATGGTGATAGAATTCCACCAATCAGAAGCTCTTCCTTGAAGCTGTCTTGATGCTAACTTCCTCTTAGTCGCATCCTCAATTCCCAAATCACCAAAGATCCTTCTACAAGCATCTATCCACCTCTGGACTTCAATAGTTGACTCTGTTCCCAAGAAAACCTTTCCTCCAAGAGCAGTATAATCTTTACACAGCTTTGCAAAATCCACTGGTTTTGGAGTTTGGACTTGAACTCCAACATCTACTGACGGCCCCGGAGCTGGCATCCTTCTCATGATCGAAGTCATCATAGCTTCGAACATAGCAACAAAATCAGCAGCCCCCTCAACAGCACGGCCTTCCCTAGCAGCTGGTCTCCCTCTTCAACTCATTCTCAATATCTATAAAAAGGAATGATTAATACACCTTGAGAAACAACTGCATAAGGAATTCAAATCCTTCTAAACTACTATGTTATATATAGTAATCATCCATCAAAATACAATTACGTCTCTCATACGTAGTACGTCAGCAAGCGTTGGGTAAAATCGATTAACCAAGGCTCTGATACCAAATGTGACGACCGCCCATGACCCCCGCACTGAACCTAGAGATAGTGCGCTGTAAAGTGTGCCAGGCAGCCATGGACGATTGTCAGGGTAAAATTAAAACAGCATAATCTATCGTATAACTCACAGCGCATGGATAAAATACAATAGAACATATATATAGTGAAGCTTCACAGAATAGAATGTCATCATATAAAACTTCATAATAGTTGAATACAAACATCTGAATAGTCAATACATCAAGCCTCACTACATATCACTCAGAGAATTATACAAGCAGCGGAACATCAAGTACATATAGTAAGAAAATAATATGCAAGCCTCCAGCTCGCCTTCGTCATCAGCATCGTTGGAAGCAAGAACAGCACCTGTCACCTGCTATCTAGTCTGCCCGTCCCAAAATGGACGAACAGCCCAACGCAATAAGAGTTAAAACATAAAGCCTTGAGTCAGACAACAGTCTTAGTGAGCGGTAAATGAACTAACAACATACCAAAAGAGCATAAAGGAAAAAGGAATAGGAATCCAACCCTCCCACTCCACCTCTTTCTACAATGATAGCCCCCAGACACACACTAAGCAGAACAATCATAGCAAAGCAAACATTTAAAGTACAGCAATTATCATTCGAGTCAAGGGCTATATTTTCCAAGTACAAACCCCCAAGGCCTAAACCAAGATCAGATAAGCACCCAGAAAATACCGCTCTTGAGGCCGAATGACGATACAACCAAACATCCATGACTCTGGTTATCACTGTTATCATTGCCTTGATACCACCGTTAATTGAATGACCGGCACATTCTTTCAGCCGTCCGTCAAGGGCTAATGGAAACCCCGATTCTAGACATAACTCCGCACGTCATCAAACCCGTGCCTAGGACTATCGAATCTGCCCAGAGTACTTGACTACCAATCAGTAGTCTTTAGGGACTATCGAATCTGCCCAGCGTACTCTTTCTTTGAGCATGCTAGAACCTTCAACGACGATGAAATCTCAGCCTTCTAGTCATCCTCCTCGACGACTATTTCCATACTAGCTCAAGCGCCTCTCGAGCCAACCATTATCCTCAAAACTCGAACCATTTCACCGAGTTGTCAACATGCTTGGAATGATCCCGTCTGGATTAGACCAAGGCTATCTCATATCATGCCTCGCTTCATCTCATCATAGCAAAGCCTCATCTCAACATCATCATCATCAAACCTATCCATATGAGCTTCATCATCCGCCACATATGCCACAAGCAGCTTTCCCAATTCAAGAGCCTTTCACTTAGCTTTTGAATCATATTCGACCATCTTGTCTAAATCTAATCATCAATCAACTAATTCATAACAATCAATCAAGTCAATCATTAATCCAAGAAACCAAACATTCAAATATGATCTAATAAACAATTATAACAATAATGGCAATCTTGTAAATAAAATGTCCAAATCTAACAAGTATGAAAACATGAGCAATATCTCTACAACTTGATGAATGAACTTGCATAGGTTAACTTATAGTAAAATGGATGTCAAAGCATCATGAACAATGGATCTATACTTAAGCTTATGGAAATGCATGGAAATCACTACTTTAACACAAAATCAAGCCAACGATCCGATATACTCCTTTGGATCCGTGTGAGAGATAATCACCACTCACCAAATCACCTAAACACCTCAAAAGCAACACACTTCAGATCTGGACAGCGAAGGATCTAACTCGATCTATCACAAATCCGCTTCAAACGATGAAATCTCTCTTCGATGGATGTAGATCTTCAATCTAAGCTCTTGGATCTTCGATTTGGATGGAAGGAATCACAAGATTAGAGTGGAGAAAAGAAGTGAAGAAGTGTAGAAGTCGAGCTCTCAAAATGGCAGCACTTCGTCGCTTCAAAATCCGGATCCCAAAAATGAAGAAGAACCCTCCTATTTATAGGCTGATTTTCCCTTAGGTCGTTCGCTCTTAGGTCGTTCACGACCTAAAAACCCACGACCTAAAAACCCACGACCTAACAATTCCAGCCTCTACGACCTAATAGATCTGCGCATCCACGCGACCTACGACCTAACCCAGATCTGCGCATCCACGCGACCTACGACCTAACACATGCGCGCTTCTACGACCTAACACACACGCGACCTAACACACACTGAAGCTCACGACCTAACTAACTTAGGTCGCTTACGACCTATCTCAACACAGAAGCTTACGACCTAACTAACTTAGCTAGGATACGACTTAACTCCTTAGGTCGTCTAACGACCTAACCACGCTAACTCGCTAACTAATAGGTCGCTACTTCCTTAGGTCGCTAACTCCTTAGGTCGCTCCAATTCTTAGGTCGCCAACTTCCTATAGGTCGCTAACTCCTATAGGTCGCTCACTCTCTTAGGTCGCTCCAACCTCATAAGTCGCTCCTCCGACCTAACCTACCCCACGACCTAAGCCACCACACGACTCCTCTCCTATACCACCTATCCCCAAAATCCTTAGGTCGCCAACTCCAACTTCCTTAGGTCGCTCCACTTTCTTAGGTCGTCTACTCCAACCTAACCACTATACGACTTAGGACTTAGACTATGGATGTCTTATCAACAATGCGACCTAATGATAACTGTTTTACGATGTTTCGATCCGTAAAAATACGGGTCGTTACAGGAAACATAAGGATAGCTCTACATTTTTCGTCATTTTACTACACTCTAACTTCTATGGCCATTGCAATCGACCAATCATGATGCAAGAAATGAGTTTTGGTCTATTTTAAGGTTTCAATTTGAAATATACAATACTATGATTATGCAAGTTATATTTTTTTTGGCCTAGTTTTCTCTAAGCATTTTTTTGGTAAAAATATTTCCAAATTTTATTTTTGTGTGTTAAGTAATCTTAAACTGTTTTGCATCTATATTTATGCGCCATGTTAATGAACTATTTAGCCTTAGGTCAATTTTTACGTTAATCACATCATATGGTGATTAAACTATTGTATTTGTACTTGTTAGTTTATCAAAAATATGGTATGATTTGATCATTTTGTATGTACTATTTTACATGTTTTAGAAATTAGAAAATGATAGAGAACATAAAAAGTAGTATATGATTTAGGCTTAACTTTTGAGTGTAATTTGAAAACACTAATTAGTGTTTCTAGTTTAACATTAATCTTCGTATAATTTTCAAGGTTGGAAATTAGATTTTTTAAAGATCTTAATATATATTTATAGGAGAGTAAAAGTATTTCTATATTCAATGAGAGCACTCTATAAACTTAAGGCTCCTTCATGCAGAATAAAAATACTAATAAAAAGCATTATGCAGGAATTACGTCCGACTTATACCAGATAAGTCTGACATAACATTTGTGTTGGCATTCATTTGAAAAGTGTTTCCCTACTCCAAAATGGAGCGGTTGGGTATGGCGTCTGTTATCCACATATTTTTCAACTATCAAGTATGCTTGAGAAGTCATCAAGAAGAAAAGAAGTAACTAATTCCATAAGAATGATTTGGAAACAATTGAAAGAAGCAGGTGTCATGCCAATAGGTTTATAGCGGTACATTAATACTTCTAAGGTAATAACATATCGAGCTTCTAAAGAAGACACATCAAGCATGTAGATAACAAAATTGCCGAGCTTGTAAGTGGACATGTCAAGCACTGAAATGCCAAGCCCATATCCGAAGGTAGAATCAAACTTATGGTGCAAAGATGATACTGAGCCTCTACAATTGTAGAAATGATGTCAAATCTCAATCACTAGAGGGGATGGTGTTGAGCCTTGACAACTAAAAGGGTTATCGCGCATATAAAACAAAAGAGGGATAGCGATCCTCATGCAATTACAAGGAGATGTCGAACATCAAGCAACCAAGAAAATGTCACACTTCAAATAATTACCAAGAAGTGTTGAGTCCTTAAGGGAGTAGTGAGCTTTCTACAACAGGAAGGGTTGTTGAGTACTTAACAAGCGAGAATCAAATGTCTGGCATTAACAATAAATCAGATGAATCAAGGTATCGAGTCAGTAAGTTGATGAAGGTGCTGACACAATAAAGGCTTGTGGGTTTCAAGCAACAGCAAATCAAGAAGAACAAAAAATATCGAGCTTATACAACAAGGGTTGTCGAGCCATTACAATGCTGACTATTGTAAAGCACCTATAGATAGCTAACAATAGGATGTTTTTATGGCCTAATGAGCTTCAACTCTAGCAAAGGAATGCCAAATATCAATGATGCATTGGAGGTGTCGAATATCTTGCTGTATAGACACGGTAGCCATGCCGCCTGCCACTACCTCTATAAATATGCCCTCTTCACCACTTAGAGAGGGATGATTCATTTTTTCTCAACTTCTCAAATCATAAGTTGTGAACCCTAAATTATATTTTGTGATTTCTTAATACAATTGTAACTTTTTTTCATTTAAGGAATTGGACAATGAACATTGCGTAGCATAATGTCTTCGATATATCTAACTTTGACTATTATTAGGAAAATGGACATGCATATTACATATATATTTATTTGGACTTGAATTTGGACTAGGATATTAACAATTTGATTAAGGCCACTTAAGCCTTGCCTAAATTAAAGTTTACTTTGCATTATAATTATTGCTAACTGGAATGTGGACAAAGGATTGTGACATACGTGAATTGCCTATTTTGCCCGTTAAATAGTGGGCTATTGCACATTTATACAGCTTGCCTATTTTTCCCTTGGACATATGACTCAAATTTTTGAACAACTTCACAACTATATTAAAGCTCATGGAAACGTTGGGTCCATTTCAACTACGACTATCTTATGAAACATCTCAAGTGTTGAGCCATTTTTTGGCTTAACATTTTGGCGCTAAAAAGAGGGCTCGAACCATTATCCTATCATTTCCTATTTAGAAAAAATTATGTAAATTTTTATTGCTGGAAAATGGTGAGGGCTAAAAAGTCAATATTCTGAATGAGGAAATAGTACAATGAGCAATTTTGGAAGATAATGTGTGACGACCTACCTTCTTGAACCCTAGGAACAATACTTAACACATCCTCGGTGTTTGTGTGCCATCGCCCAAGCATCAGAAAGATGAATCGTCGTGGGGTAAAATAAAGAATAGAATAGAAAACCTCACAATGGAACAGCTAAATAAAACATAATAGTAAATAGTATATTAGGTTACTCCTTAACAGGGGGTTATCAGAGTTACACAAAAGTAATACAAATCAACTTAGGTAGTTATAACATCGTGCCTTTATAAACGCTGAAACAAAATGCACTTACACAAACTAGATAGTAAATCGGAATAGATAAATAAGAAGATGAAAGCCTCCAACCAGGACGTCGTCTTCAAAAGAGCCCAACGAAGACTTGCTACTCGCGGACTACTCCAATAAAATGAGTATCTGAGAGTTTATGGAAACAAACAATGCGGGTCAAACAATATGTCTAGTATGAGTAGAACTTTAAACAAAGGTATGTAATTAAACACAAACATATGAGACCACGTTGCTGAATATGGAACGGGTTTACTCCCACATAAATCAATATCTAAATGGAAAGAATGGATAAATAAATTAACACCCCGAAGAGTGGTTGACTCTTTCTAGTGTAAATAAGGAGATAAATTTGAAGGTTCAAATCAAATAACAAAAGGAAAATCTCCAACAAATGACTAGGAAGGTGCAGCCCCCTTAGAGTATACCTCTAGTAATATACTTTTGAGAAGCTCATTTGCTCTGCGAAACTTCTCGAAACCCTCCAAACCAGACCATGCCAAACTAGACCACGCCAAACCTTACCAAGTATCCGAATATTTCACTTCTAATAGCGCTACCGAATCCAATCTAGATGAGATGTGAAAATATCCTAATGGGAGCAACCCCACATAGCTTGGCCTCCTCTAGTGCTTTGGTTTTAGTCATTTTCGACAAAGGATGTTAATTCTCAACAGAACAATAATTCGTCTTAGAATGATGACAATAAATTAGCTAAAGTAACCGATAGTCGAGAAACCAACTATCGAGGATATAAAACGATCGTATATGAAAATTAAGTCTTGTATACTTACCACCACTCATCGAATTCAAACTTTTACTATTTCTTAGTTAACACTAATACCAAACAAGTCAAGGTAGTGTGTAATGACCCGTAATTTTCGATAATTAAATTTATTAAATTAAATAAGTTTTGGAGTTTGATGTTGTGAAAAATAAAAAATTTAAGATTTAATAATAAGAAATAACTAGAATTGAATGACATAGAATTAATTTAAGGTAATTGATAACTGCCTTAAATGTAATTCCAATTAATTAAAATGATTAAAAAGTTATATTTGGTTATAGATTGTAAATTAATTGTAATAATGTGTGTATTAATTGATAATTAGATTTAAGGAGTAATTGATAATTTAAATGTGTATAAATTAATGAAATAATATGTAATAAATTGTAATTGAATAAAATTAGTGTTGTGTAAATAATTATAACATCTGCATAAATAATAAACTTATAAATGTGATTAAAGGTTAACGGTGATAATTAGTTTATATTACCTATTTATTTAGTCCGTTAAATTAAATTGAAAATCAATTGCAATTAAATGTAATCAAATATTGCGTTAATGGAAAATGAAATTAGAAAATATTAATGTAATAAGATATAAATGAATGATAACTATGCCCATAGAGTAATGATTGATTGAATAAAAAGATTGGAATCAAATTTAATCAATTTATCGAAATTAAATTATAATTAATTGGATTTAATTACAGTTGACATTGGATACTGTAATTAGTGTAATACTTAACACTGAATTGATATGTAATTTTTTTTTAAATTAGTGTAAATGTCTAAGTAATGAAAAATGATAAAAAAATTTAGTTATTAAATTTGAAAATAAAAAGTGATTTAATCAATTTAATAATAATTTATTTAATTAACGTGAAAATGACCATTTTGGACACTCTCTTGGATTTTGATGAAACTAGTTTCATCGGATCCATAACGGTGAATTATTTTAAGGTTTCAAGTTTCATAGCAATTGGACTTGTCGTTTGATCGTACGGATTCAAAACACGTAGAAATCAATTTAAGTAAATTCAGTTGAAATCAATTTGTAATAAGCTAATTTTTAAGCTAACTTCTTCATACGATGGAATTTGGACTTGAAACTTGTTCCATTGAGTTTAAAAATATCAAAATCATTTATTTTGATATATGGGATGACCCACTTTCGTTTCGGAAGCGAAACGGGCTTTTCGGGTCGTTTTTGTCAATTTGAACCAATTCGATATGTTATTCATTTCTTATCGGGCTTTGTTAATATAAATAGCCTTGTTTCCTAAACCATGGTAGTCATTTTCTTATTCTGTACGTACATCACCTTCTGTCTATCTTCTTCTTCTCAATGGCAGAAACAAAATCAAATTTACAAACCCTCAATTCAATTTCAAAACCAATTTCAAAATAAAACTCCTCAAAATTATGTCATATTATATACCGATTCGAGGCTCTTGATGAGCGCAAGTCAAATCTGCAGTTTGTTTTTCGATTTGGGTTTTGGTGTGGCCAGAATTGGGTGATTAATTCTCGACCGTTCGTTGTGTCATGTTCAACTTCGACGGATCATCGATTTGTGGATATGGGGCTGTGGAGAATGGCGAGGGGATTGCATCAGCATGATTCGTTTGGCGATTAGACGGTTAGATCGCCTGCAAAAAATTCGAATAGGGTTTGAAACCCATTGCAGCGGCGATTGAACTAGGAGGGCGGAGGCTCTCGCAAGTGGTCGGGGGGGGAATTGGCGCTAGCGAACTCGGCCAGGTGGTCTGACGTGGTTGCGATCTTGTGTGGCGGTGTGTGTCAGTGGATGAACGGTGGCGGCTTCATCAGGTTTGAGCGAAATCATCTCTAGGGTATTAGGGTTCGCGTGTTGTAGTGATGCTGCTATGGTGAGAGATTATTTGCCATATTATTATTTATTTAATTTTGAACTTCAAACTTCTAATCGTCTTACCTCTTACGTACGAGGCTGGATTTACGCGTGGTTTGTTCCATTGCGATCATATTGAAATTCCGAACATTTTGGCACTGGTTTGGACGAATTCTGAGATTGTTGGATTTTTGGCCTTATTTTGGATTTCAAATCGAGTTGAAATAGAAGGTGAGTGTTTTAACCACTCACGACTACTAAACTATCTTATGTTAGTTAAATTAGATTATGATGTGATTAGAAGTTGATTGATGGTTGTTTGGTATATTTAAATTGTCATTCTAGTTAAATTGGACATTTATTGAATTTAATTTCTATTTAATTTAATATTGAATTTTAAGTTTGCTTTTTAATACCGTTATTGATGATCAGTTAATTATTGTTATTTATTAGTTGATCTAGATGATGATTGTGATGGATGTTTGACTGATTGATATTGGATGATTGGATGTTATATTTTCTATTGTTTTAACACTGCAAATTCCCTATGGGTTGAAATGATACATACCCGAACGATCTGATAGATCAGGGAGAAATCGTTAATGGTTAAAATGATAAACTCGAGCGGTTTCATATATTTGGAATTAAATTTTGGGATTTCGAGTTGAAATGATATATACCCGTAAAATTTTAAATTGCAGATTGAAATGAAAAATATCCATACCACTTGATCATAGGGTAGAGAATTATATACAGACACCGGATTGGTTAAATTAAACGATTTTAAATTCTTAAATTTTGAATTTAGTTAAATGATATTTTGAAGAAAACTTGATTTATATCAACTGAATTGTTTCAGAAATCGGAGTTTTAAATGTTGAAATTGGAATTGGTTTAAATTGAAATGTTGAAGTTGAAATAGAAGTATAAACGACATTTATCGAAATTAAGTTATTGAAATGTTAGAATAGAAGAAATGGTTAAATATGATGTTAATTTCAAAATTTATTATCTCAATATAAACTGTAAATGTTCTTTTAAATTCTAATTTTAATATTTTCAACTATTAAAATAAGTTAATCTATTTTAAACCAACTTAATCAATTTAAACTATTTAATTTATTTTAATCTATTTAACCTTTTTTAAATTGATTAACCTATTTAACCTATCTTAATTTAATTTAATTTTTTTAATCTATTTTAATATATTTGATTCTATTTTAAATCAACTTTATTAAATTGTATTAATCTATTTTAATCTATTTAAAACTATTTTAATTTATTTTAAATCTAATTAAAGTATTTTAATCTATTTTAAATTCATTTAATCTAATTTAAAACCATTTAAACTATATTAAATCTATTTAATATAATTTAAATCTATTCAATTTATTTTAAATCTATTTAAATCATCTTAAATCTAATTTAATCTAATTTAAATCTATTTGAACTATTTTAACTATTTAAACTATTTTAACTATTTAAACTATTTTAATCTAAATTAAACTATTTTAAATCATTTAAAACTATTTTAGAGTATTTTAATTATTTTAAACTATTTTTATAAACTATTAAAACCATTTATGATTATCTAAACTATTTTCTAAAATTTCAGACTATGAAAACTGGAAGTATTTATATTTAAATCCTTGATGATGATACAACCTTAGTTGGGATTTGAAATCGATACCCTTTTGTGAAATGACATATTTGAGTAAATATGATGATTTTGAAACGAAGATTTAAATTAACCATCTTATCGATAATTTCAAAAGTGAATATAATTTCGGAAGTGAATATGATTTTGAAAGTGAAGATGATATTGAAAGTGAAGATGATTCTGAAAGTGAATATGGTTTCGAAAGTGATATGGTTTTGAGAATATGATATTTTGATATCAATTATGAAATGGTTTTGGAAATTTAAAAGAACCATCCGGTGTGAAATAAGCATTTGGTTGTTAAAGTGACCGGGATCGGATATTGTCATACTCTCTGCCAATACCGAAAACCACTTTAACAACTATGTATGTGGTGGAGATTCTAGAAATGAAGTAGGATGATTTGGGGAATGATTCTGTATGAGGTATTTTCGTGACCCTGACTCCCGTGAGTCAGCTTAGATGTGACTAAAACAGGAGCCATGCCGGGTTAAGTGAGGTCATTCCTCCGATCGGACACATTTCTTCGATACCATATTATGACTTTGTGATGATTTAGTGGCCACCCTTGATTTTGCTTATGGGAGTGTGTGATGTTCCTGAACTCGGCCTTCGAAAATTGGCACACATACTTCACTTGTACTCAAATGTCGCAGATTCAAACGCCGAATCTGGCTCACCGGAGCTTATAACACAGTAAGTATAACAACACAACGGAATAAAGAAATGAATGATATCATATACAACTCCAATGAATACAATATCCAGAATGATATACAACAATGATATCTATATGATACAAAAATATCAGAGACAAATAATAATGTTACAATGGAAACAACAGAACTGATAACTCCAAATGATCTGAAAAAGAGAATGAATCCAACAACTCCAACGTCAAGCTCAAACCACCATCACGTTTCACAAAGATAAGCAAGGGCAGTCGTCCGGGAACTCCAAAAACTGAACTAGCTCCAACTAATCTACTAAATATGACTATCTGAAAAACCCAAATCTAGACTGCCCGTGTGGAAAATTGTGGGCACCCAGAGTTTAGGAAAGGAACAATAAACTCTGGGTCAGTCATGGGACTGGTGTGAGTAACAAAAATAGTTTATCTTTAAAACAAACAACATAAGAATTTTAAACATTGAAATCCGCAATGCTTTTTGGAAAATGAAACTACCATAAGACCTCCCACCACACACACAATGCAATCGCAGACTTGGAGGAGATTTCTTCTTATGATAGTCAAATATGCTTAATACGAGAAAACTCTTTTGATATTATTACTAGTGCATAGTGTGAAAATCCTTTCGAAAATATAATATTAATCTTAGCTAGCATAGGTACCATTATACTATGCCTACTATAGCTACCATTTTAAATGGCACGTTCTACAACTAAAACCGTACAAGGCTCACATTGTTTCTTTGGATTTTCAAACAAATGGTCAGGCTAAGGAACTTCCTATGCCACGTAGGAACACCTCTGGAGGGACGCCCCGAGAGCCAACTGCTCTCTGCCAACACAAGGCCGGTTAACCCCTTCCCGGGTAGTAAACCTGAGATATGCCACCCCCGGTCGTTTGCGACCTTTATCCGAGGCGCCTCGATCACAAAGTAAATGAGATTGGAGCAACCACACAGGTAAAATATCTGGGCTCCATACCATGATACCACCTTTTTCCAGAAGGAATGGACATACCCTAGGGGAGCTACAGCTGAAACCTTGCCGCATCTTTCCTGTTTCGACCATTACCGGTTTGTGAGGCTTGTTGAGGTCTCGTCCACAAAGCTACGCTTTTCACAAAGCCATGCTTTGATCAACAAATGATCAGCAACACACAACAACACTTAGCATGCCACACTACCAAATTGGGAGTATATCACTGATAACCTTCAACTACATAACCTCTGAGCTCGTACGTCTCAAAAAAGGGTGTTAAGCTAAGAGAATAAATCTCCGCCACCAAACAGAAATGTATTTGAAAGGAATCAGCTTTATATCTCGAAGTGTAATGTCAGACATACGGCCATACAAGTCTGTTCCGGGTTCGAACAGAACCGAAGGCACTTCCAAAGAAGCCCTTGCAATCCGGGTATTCACAATCCCGATCGGATTTCCTATCGCTTAGGAAATCTCAATACCGGCGCGACTCAGTGCAGAGACAATCGACGGGTTATCCTTTCGTTCTCGCAAACATCCGGTCTTCAACACCGGTCTTCAAATGTTATCCATTTACGTCGTATAACTATTCGGAATGGGTTATATGACACAAAGTCCTCTCCTGGCTAAACCGAATAATAAGCGTAATATTTTAAAACATATGGATAATGGAATTTCAATTAAGTCACAAATTATTACTCAAAACTTTTCTTCAAATAGTTTAAACACATTACCATTTTAATCTTTTACACAAAAAGATTTATTTCACAAAGTTCACCCAGTTTCACAAAGATCCATTCACAGATTTTCAAATCGATTTCCATTTCAATTGAATTAACTCATCCAATCTTTAAAACAAAGATTTAACTGATAGCTTTCAAAACAATTCCATTTCGATCTTTTATACAAAAGGTACACCTTTCCAATTTCAAAACAAAGTTCAACAATCTTCCACAAAGGTTTATTCATAACTCGGAAAACCATTTTCATTTGAAACTTGAAATTCTTTTGACATAATTTGGAAATTCATTCCTCATATGAAAGCTTCTATTATTTGAAAACAAATAGTTTTCATTTCAGAAAATCTGATTCATTTATACGAGTTAAAGTCCTTGGGTTAAATTCAAATTCTCAAAACCATACTTTTAAAATGGTTTAAATTCGTGTAAACACATTTATAACATCTTTAACCATAATTTCCAAACATGGAATTCAATTCCAAATTTTGAATTCAAATTCAAATTAAATTATTTAAATTGGAAACTTTACCAAGTTATTCAAAATAACTTTTATCTTAAAAACTCCTTTTCAAAAACTTTAACATTTAACCGAAATCCATTTCCAAAATCAATTGAAATTAAAATTTCAATTCCAAAAATATTAAATTTGAATCATTTGTGACTTAACCGATTTCCTCGTGAAATCCATATTTGTGTGTGTATAGTGTGGTCCAGGGGTTTCACACACAATAGTGCAACATCATCAGTCATTACAGATACAATCACAACAATATCGATAAGCGATATAATTCTATAACGCTTATCTATATACTCAGAATCACAGATAGATAATATAAATGCATTATAAATAAATTACATTCATCACAGCTTGAATTAAAACAATTCTAATCACAAAGCATCACACGGTATGGATATCGAACAATTCACAGCATTCAATAGAATACAGTCATCCATAAGTGAAACCAATTAAGATATCTAATTAATCTAAACCAGATCATTTGCCTATGGATAATTCCTAGTCAGGGTTAATTAATAATTAATTACAAACATTTGATTAATTATTCTTTAATTAATCATTAATTACCCTTTAATTAATAACCATTTCATAATCACTTTAACTAATTAACCTTTAATTAATTATTCTTTAATTAATTACCCTAATTAATTAACCTTAATAATTAATTATTCTTTAAAGTAATTAACCCTTAATTACTTCACTAAGTTATTATACTTCAGTAATTACGTTAAGTAATTACATTTATTAAATCATCAACTGATTATCTTAAATTAATTAAACTTAATTAATTAACTTAAACTAATCAAATTTAACTTAATTAATTACAATGAGTAATTAATTACTTAATTACTTTTATTAAGTAATTTTACTTTAAATAATTTCACAATGATTATCTTTAATCAATTAATCTAATTGATTATTAAAACTAATCACATTAATTAATTATTAAATAATCCTAGTTAATGACCTTCATTAACTACTATTTAATTACTTCTCTAAATTACTTAACTTAGATTAATTATTATTAATTACAAATTGATTTATATTTAATAACCAATTTATTAATCTCTAATTATTTAATTAATTAAGTTTTAACTATAACTTAATTAATCTTTAAATTACTAGATTAATTAACCTCTAATCATTAATTTAAAATATAATCTTATCTAATTAATGATTCTTAATTACCCATCAATTATTTCTAATCAATAAATCTTAAACCTTAATCTTTATTCAAATCCTTCCTTTACAATTTCAAATTCCATTTTGAATTCAAATCTCCTTTTCAACACTTAAACATTTTTAAGTATTTAAAACAATTTAAATTTGAAACTTTATTTGTTTCCAAACTAAATTCTAATCTAAACTTGAATTCATATTTACACTTGGATTTAAAATTCATTTTAACCCTTAATTTAAAATTTTAAATCTCAGTTAAAATTTGCATAAACAAATCAGGTTTGAAACCTGAAAACAAATTTCTACCCGAGTCCCCTACCATTTTACTTTGAGTCCTTTCCCTTAAAACTTCGAGCACACCTTCGAGTCAACCCACACGAGAGCAACCTGGAAACACTTCAGGCTTTCAAAAATTTCCAGACCACCAGGCTCGTGCACGTGCACAGTGTCGCCGATCAACTCTAGGCGACTCCACTTCAACGAGCAAGTCGTCGATCACCTACGAGTGATTCTTCGACCACCAGCACGACATCGTCCACTTGAAATCGAAATCGAGTTCGAAACTCGAACCTGGGAACGACTGGAACAACTTCAACCAAAACCTGTCATCGCCTCATTCTCGCAGCTCTGACCACCAGAACACGTGAAACTTCAACCATCACTTCGTCAACCCTTCCTCTTTCACCTCCCAAAACCTCGCAACACTCGATCATCTCCAGACGACGAACGAATCGAAACATTAGCACTCGACAAAACTAGGTTTAGGAATGTAAAATGCTCGCCGCCGACGCCTCGACGAACTGAATGCGTGCGACCATTTTTCCCGACCTCGCCATGCCCTCATCCTTCTCTAGTCGAAAACCGTAACGCCCCACTCTGAGACCCACTGTAACAAAGAGTATTACGGGAGTAATACTGTTTGTTAAAGCAGAGAATAGAGTATAGTGGAAGCGACCATCTATAATCAAGCTATAACTATCTATCGAATACGTCGAAAAGTGGAATCTATTTAAATTTTTCAAGTGGTTCGACATATCCAATAAATATTTATAACGAAATTACAATGGCTAAAGACCTATCAGAAACAAGCATAGTAATAAATGATAAAAACATCACAGAACAGAATCACATAACAAATATAAAATCCCAGAACAATACATCATCAATACAGATCCAAATACTAAAAGTGGGTACAAAGCCACTGCCCACACATGTGAGTCAAAAATATGTACATATCAAAGTCTGAATAATAACAGAGTAGCAGAATAGTGGACAAATAAAAGCGCTATCTATCAGCATAGCAGATAATGTCCAAGCGGAAGCACAGAAGCTAAGTCCAGAGACCTAACCTGAAACAACTCGGTCTGACCCGAGCGAAAACACTCGGGTCAGGCTTGCTAAACAATCAGTAATAACTGAGATATATAATAATGCGGTACATAAGTAAAACAGTACTTATCCAAAGAGAAGTATATTATGAACCACATGAATATAATGACGATCCCTAATCATCAATAAACAATAAAAATCTCCAAAGAGAAATCAACACCAAAGTGTAGAATAAATAAAATCGCCTCATATCATCGGCGTAGCCAAAGCTATAAAAAGATGCCCATAGGCAATAATCCCAAGAGTGACCAGAGTCTGTAATCAATGCCCAAGCAAAGATCGATGCTCCAAAGAGCAATGGGGATATACTGAAAAATCAATGAAATCAAACACTGAAAAGCAGTGTCCAGAGACACTGTGAATCCACAAGGTAATCGCACTTACATCGTATGGTTCCATAGAACCAACGCCGAATGGCGGTACTCGAATGGATATAAAAATCATCAGATAATACAAGTTTTGCACGTGCACCGACCAGAGTCGTTGTTGCCAAGTACTGTAAAGTTGTGATCGATCACTCGCACAGATGCGGAACGCGCGAAACGGTGAAATCCTTCCCAGAAGGATAAAGGCCCAGAGGCACACGCCGAAAAGTAAACTGCTCCATAGAGCAGGTGTCCAGAGATGGTTGCCCAGAGGCATGGTGACCCAGAGGTCCAGTACTGGCCGCCCAGAGGCAAATGTGTCACTAACTTCTTGGAGAGGAACCCGTAAAGTGTTAACAATGAGTCTCATACCCCACGTTCGCACTAAACGGTTTCCTAACCAATAGCAAGCTCATACTCCAAACAATAAAAAGTCCACCTCGTATCATCGGTAAACTAGACTCAAAGGTCAAAACGATCAATCGAATAGGTCGGGGATTAACCGGAAAGAAAATACACACGGTTCCATAAGCTGGAGATTTCCTAATCGTTTAAGCACCTTTCCACTTCGCTCGACGTGCTAAAAAGTGAGTGTGAGTTTTTTTTATTATAGAAAATAATGGTGCGAAACGGATTTATAATTGATTTTGAAATCACTTTAAAACGGCTTTTGAAAACTCTCCTATTATGGAGTAATTAATTTAATAATTAAAAATAAAATTATATAATAATTTCAAAAGTCATTTAGGAGTGAAAAATCTTTTGAAAATGATTCATAAAACCCGTGTATGAAATCTAGAGACAAATCTCAAAGAAATCCACAAAACCAGAAAATCACTGAAAATATTCTAAGTGTTTGTAACCATTCAAAAACAGCTGTGAACCAAAATTCGACAATTTATTTGGACCAGCAAACTGTGTCCAAATGTCATGAAAGTTTGCAGGCATGTAGTCCAACATCCCTATTTTAAGATGCAAAAAGAATTTCTAGATTCCGAGTTGAGACGAAGTAGCAGCGACGTCTCAAAGTTGGACCCAGAACAAGATTTACACTGTTTACAAACAGCGACCAGAGTTCAACTTCGACACGAAATTCGAAGTACAAAACGAACACCGATGATGCCCAAATTTTACAAATATGAAGTTCGAAACTCCACCTTTCCAACGAGACCAAAAACGTTAAATTCCGACTTCGGATGCGATCGTGGTGGCATCCCGAAGTGGAGCTCAAAAGCTGAAAAAAATACAGAGGTGATTTGATTTTATTTTTTTTACTTATGCGGGCCCGGCCCGTGTCACCCTGCCCCAGCCCAGGCGGGCTGGGTGCGGTAATGCCCCAGCCCGCCTGGGCTGTGGAGCACCCAGCCCACGCGGGCTGGGTGTTTTCTACCCAGCCCACGCGGGCTGGGAGGCACCCAGCCCACGCGGGCTGGGTGTTACACCACCCAGCCCACGCGGGCTGGGTGTTTACTACCCAGCCTACGCGGGCTGGGAGGCACCCAGCCCACGCGGGCTGGGTGTTACACCACCCAGCCCACGCGGGCTGGGTGTTTTCTACCCAGCCCACGCGGGCTGGGAGGCACCCAGCCCACGCGGGCTGGGTGTTACACCACCCAGCCCACGCGGGCTGGGTGCTGATCTGCCCCAGCCCACGCGGGCTGGGTGAAGTAATGCCCCAGTCCGTCTGGGCTGGGGTTCAATGCATGTGGCCAGCCCCTTAGGGGGCTGGCCTGCTCTGGGCTAGCCCAGCTGGGCTAGCCTCATCTGGGCAGAACCTGGGTGCAACCAGGGTCTGTTTTGGCTCTGTTTTTCAGCCTGCACATATCAGCCAACATTTTTTTGTGTTTTTTGGCATTTAGGTGTGTTTTTTTTCAATTTTGGGCATCAAAATTATCACCAAAATTAACTAGCAATAATCATTAATAATTAGTAATTACCAAAATTACAACTAGCATTAATTACTAATCAATAGTAATTACCTTAATGTGGCAAAAGAACAAATAGTATTTGTGCACAATCAAGCAAGCCAAAAGCCTCAACCTCCAAGCAAAGATCAAGATACTTCAAGGACCCAAAATCAACAAAAAAATAAACAATAATTACAATATGAAGTTTGAGATAAATATGGGTTAAAAAGGAGGATTAGATAATAGGAGAGATTGCATTACCTTTCTTTTTTTCTAGGATTAAACTAATTTATGAAGAGAAGGAGATGGAGCTTCTAAATGGAGGCCATTAATTTTGTTTAGATCTAGGTTTTGAAGTTATGAAGAGGAGGGTTAGGGTTTGGATGGGTTTGAGATATTATAAAGGAGTGGGTTAGGCTAATGGGTAATGGTAAGCGGTTTTAGAAACCCATTAGGACTTAGTTTATTTTCTAATGTTATCATGTGAACCAAAATCCTAAGAAGCATTCTATTTTTAATTAAAACCTTATAATTGTCTTATTTAGCCCATTAGCCTATAATCACTTTTTATTTAAAAATTCCTCATTTCAACCCAAAATATTTTAATTTGCAAACAAATTGTAAATTTAACTTCTCAAAAATTTGTTTAGCCCCTTTTTAACTTAAAATCATAATTTTACTCCATCATTCGGTAATTGCAATCTCAGGGTTGTTACAAAAACTCACCTTCCCCAGTTCAACATATCGCCGGAAATCGATCAAAATACCATTTTTGATCATCCTTGAACTGCTCTTTAAACACAACACTAAAAATTATAATTTTTGCTTTAAAAATCATGTTTTCATATGAGAATTCAGTTTATATACCTGAATTCGTTAATTAAGATGTTTGAATTTTACACAAAACCCAAGCTTTCCTGTTCTTTTCCATTTCTAGAGCAATTCCCATTTTATTTCAACTTAAATAAAATTTTAAAATTTAACCCATGATCTAACAAACAAGTTTTATTTGTAACTTAAATCCTAACAATGACTAGATCAAGAGATAGAGGATTTAAATCAAAAACTAAGCTTGAATATAAAGAACAGAGGACAGATACAACAACATGCACACCTATATATTCATATATATACAGCAGATTGATCTTATATATATATACACAATACACAATTATCAACATGCAACCAGATTTATACTTAAGCTTTTTAAATTAAATGTTACTCACCTTGTTTTCCAGAATGAACAGAGTTCGCAATTTTGAAACAGGTTGTGAAAGTTGCAAGCTAAAATCTTCCTTGATCTCTGGTTTGTTTTGATTGTGTTGTTGTTTTAAGTTGTATTTTGTTAAAGTTTGAATGATATTAACTTCAGTTTATTCTCAGCTTTGATGGACGAACTAATGAATTGAAGAAGGCTGATACATAAAATGAGTTACAGGGTGATGTATATGAAATGAGTTTACAGGGTTATTAATATTTGTTTATACAAGAAAGGTCAGAGAATTTTTCTTTGTATGTTGACTAGGCTGATTTCTTTGGTGGCTGGTGATGTTTTCCTCGTGTACTAAGGAGGCTAGCATTAATTATCATGTACAAACTTACCTTTATTTGCTTTATTTTATTTTGTACATTGCATGAGAGAAAAATCCGGTGGCTTCCTTTGCAAGCCTATATATATTTCTTTTGTCATGTTCAACTTGATTTTGTTTTATGAGCACATTTCATATATAATTTGTCTTATTACTTGAACATGAATGTATATATATAATTTATTTGTTTGCTTGTTTACTTGTTTCATTACTTGTTTCATTTCATTATTCACATCAACTTGATTTGTTTACATACTTGAATATATTCTATTTTTCTTTCTTTAATTATACTTTGTAATATTACTTTATAATATAAATAAATTTCTATTTTAATACGTTGTTAGATTTTATCAAATGTTTACTTTAGATTTTATAGTTTATCTTATATATATTTATTTATTACTATTTCTAACATAACCCATAAATTTTTTTAAATTTAAAATTATTTATTTTTATATTTGTGTCAAATGTATAATTTTATATTTATTTTTAAACCATTTATTTAAGATTTAAATTCAAATCCAATATATATATATATATATTCAAATTTACTCATGTAATTCAATATCTTACTATTCAAATTTAAATGATTTAACACATTTTTATTTAAATCCGGAGAAACTCGAATCAATTTACCAATTAATTTCACAATTTTAATTCAAAAATTAAATTAATTATCAATTTAAATTTATATAAAATCCGGGATCGTTACAGACTTCCCCCTTAAGAAATTTCGTCCCCGAAATTTGCCAGGGAGACACAAAAATAGATGAAGATTATTTCATCAAATCAACTGAATGTCTATTCTTCATTTGGCTTACCAAATCAGAATATCAATAATAGATACAAGAACGAATCTTTATAATTTTCCACAAGATACTCGGGTTATCCAGATCTACGAAATATGCAAGGGCATCGGTTAGTTCGAAAGGATAACTAACCATTCGTAGAATATATTGGGACCCAAAGAATAGACAGATATATGGATACAATTTCAAAACTTTCAGTTTAGAACTAAAGTATACCTATCAACCATAGCAAACAAAGCAACCAATTCATTCAAACAAACAATTCTGACCTATTTGGAGTTTATGTCCCATTCAAATATATCAAATCTCTTCCTGGATCTACCAGGAACCATCAAAGAATTGAGAAAAGATGACGAACAAAAGTGATTGATAGAGAAAAGATTGTTCCCTTGTTATTACAGGGTATTGACCATTTTAGTCGTATTCCCCTGTCCCATATCTCATCCTCTTCTTGCACTCATACTCACTATCAGTGGATAGTAAGAGAATTTACTAAGGCATACGGACGGATATCTTAAGGATTACTCATTCTAGGGTATACTTCACCCTATCTCTAATGAGCTACTTAATGTGTTATACTCCTGAGCTAAAGTTTAACCTTAGCTCTGATACCAAATGTGATGATCCTGAACTCGGCCTTCGAAAATCGGCACTCGTACTTCACTTGTACTCAAATGCCACAGATTCAAACGCCGAATCTGGCTTACTGGAGCTTATAACACAGTAAGTATAACAACACAGCGGAATAAAGAAATGAATGATATCATATACAACTCCAATGAATACAATATCCAGAATGATATACAACAATGATATCTATATGATACAAGAATATCAGAGACAAATAATAATGTTACAACGAAAACAACAGAACTGATAACTCCAAATGATCTGAAAAAGAGAATGAATCCAACAACTCCAACGTCAAGCTCAAACCACTATCTCGTTTCACAAAGATAAGCAAGGGCAGTCGTCCGGGAACTCCAAAAACTGAACTAGCTCCAACTAATCTACTAAACCTGACTATCTGGAAAACCCAACTCTAGACTGCCCGTGTGGAAAATTGTGGGCACCCAGAGTTTAGGAAGGGAACAATAAACTCCGGGTCAGTCATTGGACTGGTGTGAGTAACAAAAACAGTTTATCTTTAAAACAAACAACATAAGAATTTTAAACATTGAAATCCGCAATGCTTTTTGGAAAATGAAACTACCATAAGACCTCCCACCACACACATAATGCAATCGTTGACTTGGAGGAGATTTCTTCTTATGATAGTCAAATATGCTTAATACGATAAAACTCTTTTGATATTATTACTAGTGCATAGTGTGAAAATCCTTTCGAAAATATAATATTAATCTTAGCCAGCATAGGTACCATTATACTATGCCTACTATAGCTACCATTTTAAATGGCACGTTCTACAACTAAAACCGTACAAGGCTCGTATTGTTTCTTTGGATTTTCCAACAAATGGTCAGGCTAATGAACTTCCTATGCCACGTAGGAACGCCTCTGGAGGGACACCCCGAGAGACAACTGCTCTCTGCCAACATAAGGCCGGTTACCCCCTTCCCGGGTAGTAAACCTGAGATATGCCACCCCCGGTCGTTTGCGACCTTTATCCGAGGCGCCTCGATCACAAAGCAACAATCACACAGTAAATGAGATTGGAGCAACCACACAGGTAAAATATCTGGGCTCCATACCATGATACCACCTTTTTCCAGAAGGAATGGACATACCCTAGGGGAGCTACCCCAGAAACCTTGCCGCATCTTTCTTGTTTCGACCATTACCGGTTTGTGAGGCTCGATGAGGTCTCATCCACAAAGCTACGCTTTTCACAAAGCCATGCTTTGATCAACAAATAACCAGCAACACACAACAACACTTAGCATGCCACACTACCAAATTGGGAGTATATCACTGATAACCTTCAACTACATAACCTCTGAGCGCGTACGTCTCAAAGAAGGGTGTTAAGCTAAGAGAATAAATCTCCGCCACTAAACAGAAATGTATTTGAAAGGAATCAGCTTTATATCTCAAAGTGTAATGTGAGACATACAGCCATACAAGTCTGTTCCGGGTTCGAACAGAACCGAAGGCACTTCCAAAGAAGCCTTGCAATCTGGGTATTCACAATCCCGATCGGATTTCCTATCACTTAGGAAATCTCTATACCGGCGCGACTCAGTGTAGAGACAATCGATGGGTTATCCTTTCGTTCTCGCAAACACCTGGTCTTTAACACCGGTCTTCAAATATTATCAATTTACGTCGTATCACTATTCGGAATGGGTTATATGACACAAAGTCCTCTCCCGACTAAACCAAATAATTAGCGTAATATTTCAAAACATATGGTTAATGGAATTTCAATTAAGTCACAACTTATTACCCAAAACTTTTCTTCAAATGGTTTAAACACATTACCATTTTAATCTTTTACACAAAAAGATTTATTTCACAAAGTTCACCCAGTTTCACAAAGATCCATTCACAGATTTTCAAATCGATTTCCATTTCAATTGGATTAACTCATCCAATCTTTAAAAACAAAGATTTAACTGATAGCTTTCAAAACAATTCCATTTCGATCTTTTATACAAAAGGTACACCTTTCCAATTTCAAAACAAAGTTCAAAAATCTTCCACAATGGTTTATTCATAACTCGGAAAACCATTTTCATTTGAAACTTGAAATTCTTTTGACATAATTTGGAAATTCATTCCTTATATGAAAGCTTCTATTATTTGAAAACAAATAGTTTTCATTTTAGAAAATCTGATTCATTTATACGAGTTAAAGTCCTTGGGTTAAATTCAAATTCTCAAAACCATACTTTTAAATTGGTTTAAATTCATGTAAACACATTTATAACATCTTTAACCATAATTTCCAAACATGGAATTCAATTCCAAATTTTGAATTCAAATTCAAATTAAATTATTTAAATTGGAAACTTTACCAAGTTATTCAAAATAACTTTTATCTTAAAAACTCCTTTTCAAAAACTTTAACATTTAACCCAAATCCATTTCCAAAATCAATTGAAATTAAAATTTCAATTCCAAAAATATTAAATTTGAATCATTTGTGACTTAACCGATTTCCTCGAGAAATCCATATTTGTGTATGTATAGTGTGGTCCAGGGGTTTCACACACAATAGTGCAACATCATCAGTCATTACAGATACAATCACAACAATATCGATAAGCGATATAATTCTATAATGCTTATCTATATACACAGAATCACAGATAGATAATATAAATGCATTATAAATAAATTACATTAATCACAGCTTGAATTAAAACAATTCTAATCACAAAGCATCACACGGTATGGATATCGAACAATTCACAGCATTCAATAGAATACAGTCATCCATAAGTGAAACTAATTAAGATATCTAATTAATCTAAACCAGATCATTTGCCTATGGATAATTCCTAGTCAGGGTTAATTAATAATTAATTAATTAAAAACATTTGATTAATTATTCTTTAATTAATCATTAATTACCCTTTAATTAATAACCATTTCATAATCACTTTAACTAATTAACCTTTAATTAATTATTCTTTAATTAATTACCCTAATTAATTAACCATAATAATTAATTATTCTTTAAAGTAATTAACCCTTAATTACTTCACTAAGTTATTATACTTCAGTAATTACGTTAAGTAATTACATTTATTAAATCATCAACTGATTATCTTAAATTAATTAAACTTAATTAATTAACTTAAACTAATCAAATTTAACTTAATTAATTACAATGAGTAATTAATTCCTTAATTACTTTTATTAAGTAATTTTACTTTAAATAATTTCACAATGATTATCTTTAATCAATTAATCTAATTGATTATTAAAACTAATCACATTAATTAATTATTAAATAATCCTAGTTAATGACCTTCATTAACTATTATTTAATTACTTCTCTAAATTACTTAACTTAGATTAATTATTATTAATTACAAATTGATTTATCTTTAATAACCAATTTATTAATCTCTAATTATTTAATTAATTAAGTTTTAACTGTAACTTAATTAATCTTTAAATTACTAGATTAATTAACCTCTAATCATTAATTTAAAATCTAATCTTATCTAATTAATGATTCTTAATTACCCATCAATTATTTCTAATCAATAAATCTTAAACCTTAATCTTTATTCAAATCTGTGATAACCCGGATTTTTGGATACCTGTTAATTGGTAATTAAAAGGATTAAAAAATTTTAAATACTAAATTTGTAAATTTGAACAAATAAAATTCTGATATACATATACCTAAATATGTACATAGATGAATTTGAACTATAATAAATATCTGGATAATTATTTGTTTGATAATCTCATGATATAATTGTTGAATTTGACAATATTAGTTTAATGACCTTCTTTTATAAATATTCAATTTGGCAAAATTTATACATGTTTTAATTATGATTTATATAAATAAATATATATCATCATAGATTAATGAAAACAAATATTTAGTAGTTCAAAATATAATAGCCTAAAATAAGATTTAACAAGGGTTTAAATACACTTTCTTTTATATTTGAAATTTATGCACTTTGTATATATATATATATAGATAATACATATTAATATAGATACACATAAGAGATATTTAAAATAAATTTTTAATATTTGTAAATATATAAAGCATGGAAAATACAAGTGGAAGCTAAGGATAATATGCATTAAACATTTGTAAGCTAAAGATTACATGCAAAGACAAGTGGCATTTGTTTCTTTTAATTGGAAAGAAAACATAATTAACATATTAGAGAACAAGGCTGTAGAGATATTCATTTTTAACAAACCAGACATTTCCTTTTCTTTCTTCTCTAAAAAAAATATATCAAACTAAAGAAAATCTGAGCAACACTTCTTTCAAGTTTGCAACCTGATTCAAGCAATTCAAGTTCAACTCAAATGTAAAACAAAGATACAACAGGAATCAAGCAACCACTTTTTCAACCTGAATCATCAAGCTAAATCAAAACAAGATCATCTCGGATTTTAAGCAAGATCAACTCAACTAAGCAAATTTCCCAGTTTCCAGTTTCAATTTCAAAAGGGCTGCTCTGTTCAAACAAAATAGGTGAGTAAACTAAACTTTTCAAAGCTTAAATCTGGTTGTATACTTTAATGCATGTGGTAAATTTTTGTAGTAATGTAGTGAATACTGTTTGCATGGATGAATGGATGTGATTTCATGTATATAAATATGGAACGGCTGTGCATGTCTGTGTATGTGTATATACAAATACCTCTGTTTGAATTACAGGCACAAATCCACCTTAATAAATTCATATCTCTTCACTTAAACAAATTCAAGCTATGATCTTTAAAAAGAAAATGATTATAACATAGTAATATCATTTTTTAAAAATAGATTGTGATGGATTTATCAAATAATTATTTCAAAAATAGGAATTTACAGTGAAGACCTGATATAAGTCAAAAATTGATTATCTTAATTTCAAATTTTGAATATTAAACCAGATTCGAATTAGAAAATGATGATTTTAGATAATCATTGCAAGATTTTTAAGTTTGAAAATCATGAGAAATTCTGAGTTGAACGAGAAATTGTTTTCTGTCGATTTCGAGACAATCGGTGATGGAGGAACGTCGAGCTTGGGCCTGGAGGTGGCTCGTGAGTCAGGGTTCAAGGGAAAAATGGTTGATAGATTTTTAGGTGGCCATGGCGGCGGCACGGCGTCGATTTAGGGTTTAATGTCTTGTTTTGGTCGACTTTGTTCTCGAGGCAACCTCGTCGTCGTGGGTGAACGGGAAGCGACCGGTATGGGGGAAATCAAAGTGTAGACGTGTGGTGTTGTTTTGGTCATGATCGCGTGGCGTACGGCGGTTGGAGTTTGCGTGGCGAGGTGGTTTTGGTGAACTGTTTTGTTCCAGGTAGAAGTCGTTAAGCTCGATTTCGAGATCCGATGTAAACGATGGTGATGGGTGGTCGTAGCATTCGTATGGGTCATCGGTGACCTGAAGGCGACGGTGATGGTGGTCGGAGTCGCTTGTTCAAGCATGCACGTGCACGCATGTAAACTTGTTCTGGTCTGGGTTTTGTTTGGGTTGGGAAGAGTTTTGGTTTGGGTTTTACTCGAGTTTTCCTCGTGATGACTCAGGGAAAGTTGTACGTGAGTGTTGCTTGGGTAGATAGCGGGTTTGGCTCTGGAATTTTGATGTGTGGCTCAGGTTTTCATTTACAAACTAATCAGTTTTAAAAAGCAAATGTGAACCAGGTTTTAAAAAGCAAAAGGTAACTTTAAATTAATCAAGTTTTCAAAAATGTATTAACTAAGTTTTTAAGCAAAGTAAATGTTAAACAAAGTTTGTTTAAAAGGTAATTATATTAGGTTAATTATGTAATTAATTCCTAAATGTTTTTCAAATGAAGTTAATAATGTAATTAATTAAAGTAATTAATTAAGGTTGGTTAATTAATGAAAGTAATAATTAATGGTTTGTGATTGATCACTATTAATTAAGCTAGGTTAAGTAACAAATTTCATAAGTAATTAATTTAATTGTTAAATTAAATTAATTGTAATTATGTGATTAAATTAATGATTTATTATTTAGGTAAATTAATCAAGATGATTAATTAAGGATTAATTACTTAATTACTTAAAGGATAATTAATTAATGTAATTTATTAATTAATGTGATTAATTTATTAATTAATTAAAGGTTAATTAATATAAGTAATTAAAGGATAGTTAATTACTTAATGTCATTAATCAAGGTGATTAATTAATGGATAATTTCTTAATGTGATAAATTAAAGGTTAATTAATTAATGTAATTAATTAAAGGATAATTAATTAATTAAAGGTTAATTACTTAATGTAAGTAATTAAAAGATAATTAGTAATTAAAGGTTAATTTATTTGTGATTAAAGGATAATTAATTTATGTAATTAATTAAAGGCTAATTACTTAATGTAATTAAGAAATAATTAATTAAGGATAATTAATTAAGATGAATAATTAAAGGATGATTAATTAATTGGTTTGTAATTAATTAATGTTAAGTAAGCATGATTTAAAAGAAATTAAAGTAATTAATTTAATTTATTTGGAGATTAAGTTAAATTAAATAGGAATTGTACATCTAATACATCTTGCTTATGGATGATTGAATAATATTAAATGCCTTGGATTATTTGATATATCTGATATGTGATTGTGATGCTCTATGACATGAGATGCTTTGGATAAATTGTGATAATGTAAGTTATCTATATGTGATAGAATTGCTATGTGAATATGATATCCTGAATTTAAATTAAATTGTTTAATTTAAACATCTTAGCTTAAAAAGGATGACATTTGAATTCGAAGAGACTGGGATCGGATATCAGCGATATCTGGAACCACTTCGATTAGTAATCTATAAATCTTTGTAGATTTGATATGTGTAAGCAATAGGCTGGAATGGATTAAATTGAGTAATCTGGACCATTGGAACTAAGTAACGATACTTAGATATTATTTTGTGAAATAATTGTTGACTATAATAAGATAATAACTCGTAGTGAGGTACGAGTTACACAGGGTTTTCAAGGAAACTTACAACTCTAGTATTTCAATTTAATTGAGTTTACTCACGCTAGTTTCCAGCCTGACTCGAGTGTTACTTTATTGTAATGCTCGGGTCAGACCGAGTATTACAGATTTCCAGGTAAGGACGTTCTGGAGCTTAGGAGGCGAACTGGATGGCAGGAACGTATGGAGTGTATTCCGCTGTGTATTTGAGAGTTGTTGTGATATTAGTCTGAGACAAGTTGATATAACTGTCCAGTTATGTGTATATGATTGTAACTCTGATGTATTGAATGTAAAGTAACAATTACACCTTTCCTTTGTATAAATGCTATTATTTGATATTATATTTGATCCGCTGCGAATGTGAGATTCTGAGTTTTGTTTTCTATCTTTCTTCTACCTCTTTCTTCTTATTTTCCCTAACTATCCAGAATTTTCAGGATATAAAATTTTGGGCTGTTACAGTTGGTATCAGAGCAGAAGGTTAAGCGAGAACCTTGGCTCTGTTGGGATTACTCTTTAAGGATATGGTCAATGGTATCCTAGAACGAGTTTAGTGTATATATATATATGAGTGCGTACTTGTTATTTTCTTATATAAAGGTTTTTAAATGATTTTAAAAATAAATGATTTTTATATAAGTTTATCTTTTGATATATATAGAAATAATTTTCTAATTAATAAATATTAAGGTAATTGGTTGTTGAATCATTGGAATAAAATAAAATAATAAGAATTAAGTGGTAATAGTAATACAACCAAATTGAAATTGAATGAAGATAAGTTTAAAATGGATCCAAACTAAAATTAAAATCTTGAATTTGTAGAAGTGTTATCAGAATAAAGATAATAATCAATTGGTTTCCAGATATGATAATCTTGGTTATTATCATAAATGGGTGTTGTGTTTAATAATGAAATGTTGTTAATGATTAAGCAAAATGAAATGTTTTAGGGAAGTAAACTTTTAGGTGAGTACGACTTATAAATTGGTATTGAAGTTAGAAATATATAATAAATTAAATTCTGAAGATTTAATTGTTTTTAAATTCTTATTTGAACTTTGTAATAAGTTAAGTAAAGATAATTTTAAAATGGAATTTTGGAATTTGGATTCAGAATTAAATGGTTTAAAGATTTAAGTTATTAAATTAAAAATAAAGGTTGATTGATTTAAAAGTAAGGGTTAATTTGACTTAAGGGATAAATCAACATTTAAAATTTTTAACTCGAATTTATATAATTTGAGATGGTTTTAAGTTGAGATTTGAATAAAATTAGTTCAAATTGAATTTGATTTGAATTAATTAGAATTGTGATTGAAGATGTATAAGTTTAAAAAATTCAAATGGTAAATTAGAATTGAAATGATTTGAAATTGAAGCTGGTTCAATTTGAAATTAATCCAAATTGATTTGAAATAATTTGGAATTGTGATTAAAGTTGAATAAGTTTAAAAATCAAATGGAATTTGATTTGAATTTGGAAAGGAATTAAGGATAATTCAACTTGAATTGGGATTAAATCAATTTCAATGGAAATTGAAGTATTGAGTCAATTTAAATGGAAGTGGAAATTTAAATTGAATTGATGGGGAATTAATTGGAAATGGAGATTGGGAAATTAAACAGTTTGGCTCTGGATTATTTTCAAAATAAATTGATTTAATATAAATCTATTTTTCCAAACTATTTACTATACAATCTTTCTTCTTAAACCCCAAACTATCTTATACTTATTTTACAATTATTTTGGAACTAATTAACTATTTTGAAACTGTCTTATAAACTAATTACTATTTTCAGTTACTTATCACTATTTAAAAAAAAACTATTTTGCAATTATCTAACTATTTTATACCTACATAACTATTTTACAGCTATTTTACAAACTAATAACTATTTTTCAACTACTTATCTATTTTAAACTTTTCAAGCTATTTTTAAATTTAAATAGGTCAGAGTTCAAACTGCTTGTAATTAAAGTAATAACTCAATTAGAAATGGAAGCAATTGAGAATAAGTGAATGGAATTAAAGGAATGTGAATGGAAAAGAGAATTGATTTGGCTAATAACCAATAAAGATAAATACGAAGGATGTACGTATATTATTCTATTCGCATAGTGATTTGATCCAGATTCGAACACTGAATTTCGAGATAGTATTATCGATCCGAGTTGGGATTTTTCGCTCGACTTTCAAACGGCGAACCTGGATATGGATTTTTGATTGGTTCTGGATATTCTCTATCATAGTTATGACTATGCAAGGAGAATGACGGTTTCTGATCAAGAAACCAGATCTGAGTCCGCACTAGGAAGTCGGGTGGACGATACTAGTTTGGAAGGGAAATTGTGTGATCAAGTGAGCGATCAGATTGATATTGCGTACGGATGATATGTGTACATCATACGGGTTTGAATGAAATTGATATTGAAAATTTGTGGATAAAAACTGTAAAATGGTTTTTGAAATGAAAAGTGATATAGTTAATAACTTTATGAAAGATTTATCAAATTTGAATATTTGATTTGGATAAAATAAAGTTATATATCCTTGTTATATAAGATAAATCTTCCCTTGTTGAACCTATAGCCAGAAGAAAAGGGTTTTTGGAAAATATTTAAGGTATAAAAGAGGATTTATACAAGTTTGAAATGATCCAAAGATTTTCAAAGTTATATATATATATAAAGGATTTTATGAGAATGATTTTGGAAAAGGTTTTGGGAACCTATGAAATTTTGGAAAGGCTTTTGATTTTTTGAAAAAAATCGATTTTGGGAATTTGGAAAGCCTAGTTTGAGAATTATCGATTTTGGATATCGATTTTGTGTAAAGGAGATTTTGATATAAATCATAAAGGATATGATTTGAAGATACTATAAGTGTATAGTATAAAGTGTTTTGAGAATAGCTCTGGGGAAAAAGGCGCTCCCTTGAAATGAACTTCTCAGGAGTACCACAGGGTGGTACTGTCTTGAGCCCCAAGGGGGGGTTTCTAAAGTTGATCCTGTGAGGAGTCCGGACAAAACTAGTTCCTGAGGATTATTTGTGTAGCGAAAGTCGAGGGGCTGGTGGCCACAGAGACATTTGGGTTATGCTGTGACGACAGTGTAACTCAATGTCACTGCGATCTACTGCAGACCATAGCGAAAGTCATGTGAGCCGCTGAGAGCCAACAGTCTACGTCTGATTTTATATCGGTAGACTGCGACACTATGGTAACATAGCGAAAGTCATGTGTGCCGCTGAGAGCCAACAGTTTGCGTTTGATTTTATATCGGTAGACTGCGACCTATGTAGAGTGGAGAAGTTTCATTTTGACAGCGAAATCGTGTGTGCCCCTGAGAGCTAACAATTACATGGACTTTTGCTGCGATAGCAACGTAACCCTGGAATGTAACTGCGACCTGTTGTGGGTTCCATGCTGTCATCAGTTACATGGACTTTTGCTGCGATGGCAACGTAACCCGTGATGTAATTGTGACTATGGATGGGGATGATGATTTCCAGAGCATTCTCACCAAAGATATTTCCTCTATTTTCAAAACTGTTTTCTATATTTTCATAAATTATTTTCCAAGTATTTTCACTAGGTGTTGAGGACGGGTTTACCAAGTACTTATAGATTTTCAGTCCTACGCCTGATCAACGTATGACCGAATTTCTGTGAGAACGAGGATGGACTTGTTAAAACATTGAGTTATAAAAGTATTTTTATAAAACTATTTTGACAATATTATATAGATTTTAAAGTGATTTAAAATAAAAAAAATAAAAAAAAATGATAAGAGAATGATTTATCTGATTTTAAGTATTAAATAAATTCTGGCTTCGTTCCTTTTCGAGGACGAAAAGATTTAAAGGGGGGAGGAATGTGATAACCTGGATTTTTAGATACCTGTTAATTGGTAATTAAAAGGATTAAAAATTTTTAAATACTAAATTTGTAAATTTGAACAAATAAAATTCTGATATACATATACCTAAATATGTACATAAATGAATTTGAACTATAATAAATATCTGGATAATTATTTGTTTGATAATCTCCTGATATAATTATTGAATTTGACAATATTAGTTTAATGACCTTCTTTTATAAATATTCAATTTGGCAAAATTTATACATTTTTTAATTATGATTTATATAAAGAAATATATATCATCATAGATTAATAAAAACAAATATTTAGTAGTTCAAAATATAATAGCCTAAAATAAGATTTAACAAGGGTTTAAATACACTTTCTTTTATATTTGAAATTTATGCACTTTGTATATATATATAGATAATACATATTAATATAAATACACATAAGAGATATTTAAAATAAATTTTTAATATTTGTAAATATATAAAGCATGGAAAATACAAGTGGATGCTAAGGATAATATGCATTAAACATTTGTAAGCTAAAAATTACATGCAAAGACAAGTGGCATTTGTTTCTTTTAATTGGAAATAAAATATAATTAACATATTGGAGAACAAGGCTGTAGAGATATTCATTTTTAACAAACCAGACATTTCCTTTTCTTTCTTCTCTAAAAAAAATATCAAACTAAAGAAAATCTGAGCAACAACTTCTTTCAAGTTTGCAACCTGATTCAAGCAATTCAAGTTCAACTCAAATGTAAAACAAAGATACAACAGGAATCAAGCAACCACTTTTTCAACCTGAATCATCAAGCTAAATCAAAACAAGATCATCTCGAATTTAAAGCAAGATCAACTCAACTAAGCAAATTTCCCAGTTTCCAGTTTCAATTTCAAAAGGGCTGCTCTGTTCAAACAAAATAGGTGAGTAAACTAAACTTTTCAAAGCTTAAATCTGGTTGTATACTTTAATGCATGTGGTAAATTTTTGTAGTAATGTAGTGAATACTGTTTGCATGGATGAATGGATGTGATTTCATGTATATAAATATGGAACGGCTGTGCATGTCTGTGTATATGTATATACAAATACCTCTGTTTGAATTACAGGCACAAATCCACCTTAATAAATTCATATCTCTTCACTTAAACAAATTCAAGCTATGATCTTTAAAAAGAAAATGATTATAACATAGTAATATCATTTTTTAAAAATAGATTGTGATGGATTTATCAAATAATTATTTCAAAAATAGGAATTTACAGTGAAGACCTGATATAAGTCAAAAATTGATTGTCTTAATTTTAAATTTTGAATATAAAACCAGATTTGAATTAGAGAATGATGATTTTAGATAATCATTGCAAGATTTTTAAGTTTGAAAATCATGAGAAATTCTGAGTTGAACGAGAAATTATTTTCTGTCGATTTCGAGACAATCGGTGATGGAGGAACGTCGAGCTTGGGCCTGGAGGTGGCTCGTGAGTCAGGGTTCAAGGGAAAAATGGTTGATAGATTTTTAGGTGGCCATGGCGGCGGCACGGCGTCGATTTAGGGTTTAATGTCTTGTTTTGGTCGACTTTGTTCTCGAGGCAACCTCGTCGTTGTGGGTGAACGGGAAGCGACCGGTATGGGGGAAATCAAAGTGTAGACGTGTGGCGTTGTTTTGGTCATGATCGCGTGGCGTACGGCGGTTGGAGTTTGCGTGGCGAGGTGGTTTTGGTGAACTGTCTTGTTCCAGGTAGAAGTCGTTAAGCTCGATTTCGAGATCTGATGTAAACGATGGTGATGGGTGGTCGTAGCATTCGTATGGGTCATCGGTGACCTGAAGGTGACGGTGATGGTGGTCGGAGTCGCTTGTTCGAGCGTGCACGTGCACGCATGTAAACTTGTTCTGGTCTGGGTTTTGTTTGGGTTGGGAAGAGTTTTGGTTTGGGTTTTACTCGAGTTTTCCTCGTGATGACTCGGGGAAAGTTGTACGTGAGTGTTGCTTGGGTAGATAGCGGGTTTGGCTCGGGAATTTTGATGTGTGGCTCAGGTTTTCATTTACAAACTAATCAGTTTTAAAAAGCAAATGTGAACCAGGTTTTAAAAAGCAAAAGGTAACTTTAAATTAATCAAATTTTCAAAAATGTATTAACTAAGTTTTTAAGCAAAGTAAATGTTAAACAAAGTTTGTTTAAAAGGTAATTATATTAGGTTAATTATGTAATTAATTCCTAAATGTTTTTCAAATGAAGTTAATAATGTAATTAATTAAAGTAATTAATTAAGGTTGGTTAATTAATGAAAGTAATAATTAATGGTTTGTGATTGATCAATATTAATTAAGCTAGGTTAAGTAATAAATTTCATAAGTAATTAATTTAATTGTTAAATTAAATTAATTGTAATTATGTGATTAAATTAATGATTTATTTATTTAGGTAAATTAATCAAGATGATTAATTAAGGATTAATTACTTAATTACTTAAAGGATAATTAATTAATGTAATTTATTAATTAATGTGATTAATTTATTAATTAATTAAAGGTTAATTAATATAAGTAATTAAAGGATAGTTAATTACTTAATGTCATTAATCAAGGTTATTAATTAATGGATAATTTCTTAATGTGATAAATTAAAGGTTAATTAATTAATGTAATTAATTAAAGGATAATTAATTAATTAAAGGTTAATTACTTAATGTAAGTAATTAAAAAATAATTAGTAATTAAAGGTTAATTTATTTATGATTAAAGGATAATTAATTTATGTAATTAATTAAAGGCTAATTACTTAATGTAATTAGGAAATAATTAATTAAGGATAATTAATTAAGATGAATAATTAAAGGATGATTAATTAATTGGTTTGTAATTAATTAATGTTAAGTAAGCATGATTTAAAAGAAATTAAATTAATTAATTTAATTTATGTGGAGATTAAGTTAAATTAAATAGGAATTGTACATCTAATTAATCTTGCTTATGGATGATTGAATAATATTAAATGCCTTGGATTATTTGATATATCTGATATGTGATTGTGATGCTCTATGACATGAAATGCTTTGGATAAATTGTGAAAATGTAAGTTATCTATATGTGATAGAATTGCTATGTGAATATGATATCCTGAATTTAAATTAAATTGTTTAATTTAAACATCTTAGCTTAAAAAGGATGACATTTGAATTCGAAGAGACCGGGATCGGATATCAGCGATATCCGGAACCACTTCGATTAGTAATCTATAAATCTTTGTAGATTTGATATGTGTAAGCAATAGGCTGGAATGGAATAAATTGAGTAATCTGGACCATTGGAACTAAGTAACGATACTTAGATATTATTTTGTGAAATAATTGTTGACTATAATAAGATAATAACTCGTAGTGAGGTACGAGTTACACAGGGTTTTCATGGAAACTTACAACTCTAGTATTTCAATTTAAATGAGTTTACTCACGCTGGTTTCCAGCCTGACTCGAGTGTTACTTTATTGTAATGCTCGGGTCAGACCGAGTATTACAGATTTCCAAGTAAGGACGTTCTGGAGCTTAGGAGGCGAGCTGGATGGCAGGAACGTATGGAGTGTATTCCGCTGTGTATTTGAGAGTTGTTGTGATATTAGTCTGAGACAAGTTGATATAACTGTCCAGTTATGTGTATATGATTGTAACTCTGATGTATTGAATGTAAAGTAACAATTACACCTTTCCTTTGTATAAATGCTATTATTTGATATTATATTTGATCCGCTGCGAATGTGAGATTCTGAGTTTTGTTTTCTATCTTTCTTCTACCTCTTTCTTCTTCTTTTCCCTAACTATCCGGAATTTTCAAGATATAAAATTCCGGGCTGTTACAAAATCCTTCCTTTACCATTTCAAATTCCATTTCAAATTCAAATCTCCTTTTCAACACTTAAACATTTTTAAGTATTTAAAACAATTTAAATTTGAAACTTTATTTGTTTCCAAACAAAATTCTAATCTAAACTTGAATTCATATTTACACTTGGATTTAAAATTCATTTTAACCCTTAATTTTAAATTTTAAATCTCAGTTAAAATATGTAGAAACAAATTAGGTTTGAAACCTGAAAACAAATTTCTACCCGAGTCCCCCACCATTTTACTTCGAGTCCTTTCCCTCAAAACTTCGAGCACACCTTCGAGTCAACCCACACGAGAGCAACCTGGAAACACTTAAGGCTTTCAAAAATTTCCAGACCACCAGGCTCGTGCACAGTGTCGCCGATCAACTCTAGGCGACTCCACTTCAACGAGCAAGTCGTCGATCACTTACGAGTGATTCTCCAACCACCAGCACGACGTCGTCCACTCGAAATCGAAATTGAGTTCGACACTCAAACCTGGGAACGACTGGAACAACTTCAACCAAAACCTGTCATCGCCTCGTTCTCGCAGCTCTGACCACCAGAACACGTGAAACTTCGACCATCACTTCGTCCACACTTCCTCTTTCACCTCCCAAAACCTTGCAACACTCGATCATCTCCAGACGACGAACGAATCAAAACATTAGCACTCGACAAAACTAGGTTTTGGAATGAAAAATGCTCGCCGCCGACGCCTCGACGAACTAGAATGCGTGCGACCATTTTTCCCGACCTCGCCATGCCTTCATCCTTCTCTAGTCGAAAACTCACCTTCCCCAGTTCAACATATCGCCGGAAATCGATCAAAATACCATTTTTGATCATCCTTGAACTGCTCTTTAAACACAACACTAAAAATTATAATTTTTGCTTTAAAAATCATGTTTTCGTATGAGAATTTAGTTTATATACCTGCATTCGTTAATTAAGATGTTTGAATTTTACACAAAACCCAAGCTTTCCCGTTCTTTTCTATTTCCAGAGCAATTCCCATTTTATTTCAACTTAAATAGAATATATTTGTTTACATACTTGAATATATTCTATTTTTCTTTCTTGAATTATACTTTGTAATATTACTTTATAATATAAATATATTTCTATTTTAATACGTTGTTAGATTTTATCAAATGTTTACTTTAGATTTTATAGTTTATCTTATATATATTTATTTATTACTATTTCTAACATAACCCATAAATTTTTTTAAATTTAAAATTATTTATTTTTATATTTGTGTCAAATGTCTATAATTTTATATTTATTTTTAAACCATTTATTTAAGTTTTAAATTAAAATCCAATATATATATATATATATTCAAATTTACTCATGTAATTCAATATCTAACTATTCAAATTTAAATGATTTAACACATTTTTATTTAAATCCGGAGAAACTCGAATCAATTTACCAATTAATTTCACAATTTTAATTCAAAAATTCAATTAATTATCAATTTAAATTTATATAAAATCCAGGATCGTTACAAACTTCCCCCTTAAGAAATTTCGTCCCCGAAATTTGCCAGGGAGAAACAAAAATATATGAAGAATATTTCATCAAATCAACTGAATGTCTATTCTTCATTTGGCTTACCAAATCAGAATATCAATAATAGATACGAGAACGAATCTTTTTAATTTTCCACAAGATACCCGAGTTATCCAGATCTACGAAATATGCAGGGGCATCGGTTAGTTCGAAAGGATAACTAACCATTCGTAGAATATATTGGGACCCAAAGAATAGACAGATATATGGATACAATTTCAAAACTTTCAGTTTAGAACTAAAGTATACCTATCAACCATAGAAAACAAAGCAACCAATTCATTCAAACAAACAATTCTGACCTATTTGGAGTTTACGTCCCATGCAAATATATCAAATCTCTTCCTGGATCTACCAGGAACCATCGAAGAATTAAGAAAAGATGTCGAACAAAAGAGATTGATAGAGAAAAGATTGTTTCCTTGTTGTTACAAGGTATTGACCATTTTAGTCGTATTCCCCTGTCCCATATCTCATCCTCTTCTTGCACTCATACTCACTATCAGTGGATAGTAAGAGAATTTACTGAGGCATACAGACGGATATCTTAAGGATTACTCATTCTAGGGTATACTTCACCCTATCTCTAATGAGCTACTTAATGTGTTATACTCCTGAGCTAAAGTTCTACCTTAGCTCTGATACCAAATGTGATGATCCTGAACTCGGCCTTCGAAAATCGGCACCCGTACTTCACTTGTACTCAAATGCCGCAGATTCAAACACCGAATCTGGCTCACTAGAGCTTATAACACAGTAAGTATAACAACACAGCGGAATAAAGAAATGAATGATATCATATACAACTCCAATGAATACAATATCCAGAATGATATACAACAATGATATCTATATGATACAAGAATACTAGAGACAAATAATAATGTTACAGCGGAAACAACAGAACTGATAACTCCAAATGATCTGAAAAAGAGAATGAATCCAACAACTCCAACGTCAAGCTCAAACCACCATCACGTTTCACAAAGATAAGCAAGGGCAGTCGTCCGGGAACTCCAAAAACTGTACTAGCTCCAACTAATCTACTATACCTGACTATCTGAAAAACCCAACTCTAGACTGCCCGTGTGGAAAATTGTGGGCACCCAAAGTTTAGGAAGGGAACAATAAACTCCGGGTCAGTCATGGGACTGGTGTGAGTAACAAAAACAGTTTATCTTTAAAACAAACAACATAAGAATTTTAAACATTGAAATCCGCAATGCTTTTTGGAAAATGAAACTACCATAAGACCTCCCACCACACACACAATGCAATCGCTGACTTGGAGGAGATTTCTTCTTATGATAGTCAAATATGCTTAATACAAGAAAACTCTTTTGATATTATTACTAGTGCATAGTGTGAAAATCCTTTCGAAAATATAATATTAATCTTAGCCAGCATAGGTACCATTATACTATGCCTACTATAGCTACCATTTTAAATGGCAAGTTCTACAACTAAAACCGTACAAGGCTCGTATCGTTTCTTTGGATTTTCCAACAAATGGTCAGGCTAAGGAACTTCCTATGCCACGTAGGAACGCCTCTGGAGGGACGCCCTGAGAGACAACTGCTCTCTGCCAACACAAGGCCGGTTACCCCCTTCCCGGGTAGTAAACCTGAGATATGCCACCCCCGGTCGTTTGCGACCTTTATCCGAGGCGTCTCGATAACAAAGCAACAATCACACAGTAAATGAGATTGGAGCAACCACACAGGTAAAATATCTGGGCTCCATACCATGATACCACCTTTTTCCAGAAGGAATGGACATACCCTAGGGGAGCTACCCCTGAAACCTTGCCGCATCTTTCTTGTTTCGACCATTACCGGTTTGTGAGGCTCGATGAGGTCTCATCCACAAAGCTACGCTTTTCACAAAGCAATGCTTTGATCAACAAATGACCAGCAACACACAACAACACTTAGCATGCCACACTACCAAATTGGGAGTATATCACTGATAACCTTCAACTACATAACCTCTGAGCTCGTACGTCTCAGAGAAGGGTGTTAAGCTAAGAGAATAAATCTCTGCCACCAAACAGAAATGTATTTGAAAGGAATCAGCTTTATATCTCAAAGTGTAATGTCAGACATAAGGCCATACAAGTCTGTTCCGGGTTCGAACAGAACCGAAGGCACTTCCAATGAAGCCCTTGCAATCCGGGTATTCACAATCCCGATCGGATTTCCTATCGCTTAGGAAATCTCAATACCGGCGCGACTCAGTGCAGAGACAATCGACGGGTTATCCTTTCGTTCTCGCAAACATCCGGTCTTCAACACCGGTCTTCAAATGCTATCCATTTACGTCGTATCACTATTCGGAATGGGTTATATGACACAAAGTCCTCTCCCGGCTAAACCAAATAATGAGCGTAATATTTTAAAACATACGGTTAATGGAATTTCAATTAAGTCACAACTTATTACCCAAAACTTTTCTTCAAATGGTTTAAACACATTACCATTTTAATCTTTTACACAAAAAGATTTATTTCACAAAGTTCACCCAGTTTCACAAAGATCCATTCACAGATTTTCAAATCAATTTCCATTTCAATTGGATTAACTCATCCAATCTTTAAAACAAAGATTTAATTGATAGCTTTCAAAACAATTCCATTTCGATCTTTTATACAAAAGGTAAACCTTTCCAATTTCAAAACAAAGTTCAACAATCTTCCACAAAGGTTTATTCATAACTCGGAAAACCATTTTCATTTGAAACTTGAAATTCTTTTGACATAATTTGGAAATTCATTCCTCATATGAAAGCTTCTATTATTTTAAAACAAATAGTTTTCATTTCAGAAAATCTGATTCATTTATACGAGTTAAAGTCCTTGGGTTAAATTCAAATTCTCAAAACCATACTTTTAAAATGGTTTAAATTCATGTAAACACATTTATAACATCTTTAACCATAATTTCCAAACATGGAATTCAATTCCAAATTTTGAATTCAAATTCAAATTAAATGATTTAAATTGGAAACTTTACCAAGTTATTCAAAATAACTTTTATCTTAAAAACTCCTTTTCAAAAAATTTAACATTTAACCCAAATCCATTTCCAAAATCAATTGAAATTAAAATTTCAATTCCAAAAATATTAAATTTGAATCATCTGTGACTTAACCGATTTCCTCGTGAAATCCATATTTGTGTGTGTATAGTGTGGTCTAGGGGTTTCACACACAATAGTGCAACATCATCAGTCATTACAGATACAATCACAACAATATCGATAAGCGATATAATTCTATAACGCTTATCTATATACACAGAATCACAGATAGATAATATATATGCATTATAAATAAATAAATTACATTCATCACAGCTTGAATTAAAACAATTCTAATCACAAAGCATCACACCGTATGGATATCGAACAATTCAAAGCATTCAATAGAATACAGTCATCCATAAGTGAAACCAATTAAGATATCTAATTAATCTAAACCAGATCATTTGCCTATGGATAATTCCTAGTCAGGGTTAATTAATAATTAATTAATTACAAACATTTGATTAATTATTCTTTAATTAATCATTAATTACCCTTTAATTAATAACCATTTCATATCACTTTAACTAATTAACCTTTAATTAATTATTATTTAATTAATTACCCTAATTAATTAACCATAATAATTAATTATTCTTTAAAGTAATTAACCCTTAATTACTTCACTAAGTTATTATACTTCAGTAATTACGTTAAGTAATTACATTTATTAAATCATCAACTGATTATCTTAAATTAATTAAACATAATTAATTAACTTAAACTAATCAAATTTAATTTAATTAATTACAATGAGTAATTAATTCCATAATTACTTTTATTAAGTAATTTTACTTTAAATAATTTCACAATGATTATCTTTAATCAATTAATCTAATTGATTATTAAAACTAATCACATTAATTAATTATTAAATAATCCTAGTTAATGACCTTCATTAACTATTATTTAATTACTTCTCTAAATTACTTAACTTAGATTAATTATTATTAATTACAAATTGATTTATCTTTAATAACCAATTTATTAATCTCTAATTATTTAATTAATTAAGTTTTAACAGTAACTTAATTAATCTTTAGATTACTAGATTAATTAACCTCTAATCATTAATTTAAAATCTAATCTTATCTAATTAATGATTCTTAATTACCCATCAATTATTTCTAATCAATAAATCTTAAACCTTAATCTTTATTCAAATCCTTCCTTTACCATTTCAAATTCCATTTTAAATTCAAATCTCCTTTTCAACACTTAAACATTTTTAAGTATTTAAAACAATTTAAATTTGAAACTTTATTTGTTTCCAAACTAAATTCTAATCTAAACTTGAATTCATATTTACACTTGGATTTAAAATTCATTTTAACCCTTAATTTAAAATTTTAAATCTCAGTTAAAATTTGCAGAAACAAATCAGGTTTGAAACCTGAAAACAAATTTCTACCTGAGTCCCCCACCATTTTACTTCAAGTCCTTTCCCTCAAAACTTCGAGCACACCTTCGAGTCAACCCACACGAGAGCAACCTGGAAACACTTAAGGCTTTCAAAAATTTCCAGACCACCAGGCTCGTGCACGTGCACAGTGTCGCCGATCAACTCTAGGTGACTCCACTTCAACGAGCAAGTCGTCGATCACTTATGAGTGATTCACCAACCACCAGCACGACGTTGTCCACTCGAAATCGAAATTGAGTTCGAAACTCGAACCTGGGAACGAGTGGAACAACTTCAACCAAAACCTGTCATCGCCTCGTCTCGCAGCTCCGACCACCAGAACACGTGAAACTTCGACCATCACTTCATCCACACTTCCTCTTTCACCTCCCAAAACCTTGCAACACTCGATCATCTCCAGACGACGAACGAATCGAAACATTAGAACTCGACAAAACTAGGTTTTGGAATGTAAAATGCTCGCCGCCGACGCCTCGACGAACTGGAATGTGTGCGACCATTTTTCCCGACCTCGCCATGCCTTCATCCTTCTCTAGTCGAAAACTCACCTTCCCCAGTTCAACATATCGCCGGAAATCGATCAAAATACCATTTTTAATCATCCTTGAACTGCTCTTTAAACACAACACTAAAAATTATAATTTTTGCTTTAAAAATCATGTTTTCGTATGAGAATTCAGTTTATATACCTGAATTCGTTAATTAAGATGTTTGAATTTTACACAAAACCCAAGCTTTCCTATTCTTTTCCATTTCCAGAGCAATTCCCATTTTATTTCAACTTAAATATAATATATTTGTTTACATACTTGAATATATTCTATTTTTCTTTCTTGAATTATACTTTGTAATATTACTTTATAATATAAATAAATTTCTATTTTAATACGTTGTTAGATTTTATCAAATGTTTACTTTAGATTTTATAGTTTATCTTATATATATTTATTTATTACTATTTCTAACATAACCCATAAATTTTTTTAAATTTAAAATTATTTATTTTTATATTTGTGTCAAATGTCTATAATTTTATATTTATTTTTAAACCATTTATTTAAGATTTAAATTCAAATCCAATATATATATATATATATTTATATTCAAATTTACTCATGTAATTCAATATCTTACTATTCAAATTTAAATGATTTAACACATTTTTATTTAAATCCGGAGAAACTCGAATCAATTCACCAATTAATTTCACAATTTTAATTCAAAAATTCAATTAATTATCAATTTAAATTTATATAAAATCCGGGATCGTTACAGACTTCCCCCTTAAGAAATTTCGTCCCCGAAATTTGCCAGGGAGACACAAAAATAGATGAAGAATATTTCATCAAATCAACTGAATGTCTATTCTTCATTTGGCTTACCAAATCAGAATATCAATAATAGATACGAGAATGAATCTTTTTAATTTTCCACAAGATACTCGGGTTATCCAGATCTACGAAATATTCAGGGGCATCGGTTAATTCGAAAGGATAACTAACCATTCGTAGAATATATTGGGACCCAAAGAATAGACAGATATATGGATACAATTTCAAAACTTTCAGTTTAGAACTAAAGTATACCTATCAACCATAGCAAATAAAGCAACCAATTCATTCAAACAAACAATTCTGACCTATTTGGAGTTTATGTCCGATGCAAATATATCAATTCTCTTCCTGGATCTACCAGGAACCATTGAAGAATTGAGAAAAGATGACGAAAAAAAGAGATTGATAGAGAAAAGATTGTTTCCTTGTTGTTACAGGGTATTGACCATTTTAGTCGTATTCCCCTGTCCCATTTCTCATCCTCTTCTTGCACTCATACTCACTATAAGTGGATAGTAAGAGAATTTACTGAGGCATACGGACGGATATCTTAAGGATTACTCATTCTAGGGTATACTTCACCCTATCTCTAATGAGCTACTTAATGTGTTATACTCCTGAGCTAAAGTTCAACCTTAGCTCTGATACCAAATGTGATGATCCTAGACTCGGCCTTCGAATATCGGCACCCGTACTTCACTTGTACTCGAATGCCGCAGATTCAAACGCCGAATCTGGCTCACTGGAGCTTATAACACAGTAAGTATAACAACACAGCGGAATAAAGAAATGATTGATATCATATACAACTCCAATGAATACAATATCCAGAATGATATACAACAATGATATCTATAAGATACAAGAATATCAGAGACAAATAATAATGTTACAGCAGAAACAACAGAACTGATAACTCCAAATGATCTGAAAAAGAGAATGAATCCAACAACTCCAACGTCAAGCTCAAACCACCATCACGTTTCACAAAGATAAGCAAGGGCAGTCGTCCGGGAACTACAAAAATGTACTAGCTCCAACTAATCTACTAAACCTGACTATCTGAAAAACCCAACTCTAGACTGCCCGTGTGGAAAATTGTGGGCACCCAGAGTTTAGGAAGGAAACAATAAACTCCGAGTCAGTCATGGAACTGGTGTGAGTAACAAAAACAGTTTATCTTTAAAACAAACAACATAAGAATTTTAAACATTGAAATCTGCAATGCTTTTTGGAAAATGAAACTACCATAAGACCTCCCACCACACACACAATGCAATCGCTGACTTGGAGGACATTTCTTCTTATGATAGTCAAATATGCTTAATACGAGAAAACTCTTTTGATATTATTACTAGTGCATAGTGTGAAAATCCTTTCGAAAATATAATATTAATCTTAGCCAGCATAGGTACCGTTATACTATGCCTACTATAGCTACCATTTTAAATGGCAAGTTCTACAACTAAAACCGTACAAGGCTCGTATTGTTTCTTTGGATTTTCCAATAAATGGTCAGGCTAAGGAACTTCCTATGCCACGTAGGAACGCCTCTGGAGGGACGCCCCGAGAGACAACTGCTCTCTGCCAACACAAGGCCGGTTACCCCCTTCCCGGGTAGTAAACCTGAGATATGCCACCCCCGGTCGTTTGCGACCTTTATCCGAGGTGCCTCGATCACAAAGGAACAATCACACAGTAAATGAGATTGTAGCAACCACAGGTAAAATATCTGGGCTCCATACAATGATACCACCTTTTTCCAGAAGGAATGGACATACCCTAGGGGAGCTACCCCTGAAACCTTGCCGCATCTTTCTTGTTTTGACCGTTACCGATTTGTGAGGCTCGATGAGGTTTCGTCCACAAAGCTACGCTTTTCACAAAGCAATGCTTTGATCAACAAATGACCAGCAACACACAACAACACTTAGCATGCCACACTACCAAATTGGGAGTATATCACTGATAACCTTCAACTACATAACCTCTGAGCTCGTACGTCTCAGAGAAGGGTGTTAAGCTAAGAGAATAAATCTCTGCCACCAAACAAAAATGTATTTGAAAGGAATCAGCTTTATATCTCAAAGTGTAATGTCAGACATACGGCCATACAAGTCTGTTCCGGGTTCAAACAGAACCGAAGGCACTTCCAAAGAAGCTTTTGCAATCCAGGTATTCACAATCCCGATCGGATTTCCTATCACTTAGGAAATCTCTATACCGGCGCGACTCAGTGCAGAGACAATCGATGGGTTATCCTTTCGTTCTCGCAAACACCTGGTCTTTAACACCGGTCTTCAAATATTATCAATTTACGTCGTATCACTATTCGGAATGGGTTATATGACACAAAGTCCTCTCCCGGCTAAACCGAATAATGAGCGTAATATTTTAAAACATATGGTTAATGGAATTTCAATTAAGTCACAACTTATTACCTAAAACTTTTCTTCAAATGGTTTAAACACATTACCATTTTAATCTTTTACACAAAAAGATTTATTTCACAAAGTTCACCCAGTTTCACAAAGATCCATTCACAGATTTTCAAATCGATTTCCATTTCAATTGGATTAACTCATCCAATCTTTAAAACAAAGATTTAACTGATAGCTTTCAAAACAATTCCATTTCGATCTTTTATACAAAAGGTACACCTTTCCAATTTCAAAACAAAGTTCAACAATCTTCCACAAAGGTTTATTCATAACTCGGAAAACCATTTTCATTTGAAACTTAAAATTATTTTGACATAGTTTGGAAATTAATTCCTCATTTGAAAGCTTCTATTATTTGAAAACAAATAGTTTTCAATTCAGAAAATCTGATTCATTTATACGAGTTAAAGTCCTTGGGTTAAATTCAAATTCTCAAAACCATACTTTTAAAATGGTTTAAATTCATGTAAACACATTTATAACATCTTTAACCATAATTTCCAAACATGGAATTCAATTCCAAATTTTGAATTCAAATTCAAATATTTAAATTGGAAACTTTACCAAGTTATTCAAAATAACTTTTATCTTAAAAACTCCTTTTCAAAAACTTTAACATTTAACCCAAATCCATTTCCAAAATCAATTGAAATTAAAATTTCAATTCCAAAAATATTAAATTTGAATCATCTATGACTTAACCGATTTCCTCGTGAAATCCATATTTGTGTGTGTATAGTGTGGTCTAGGGGTTTCACACACAATAGTGCAACATCATCAGTCATTACAGATACAATGACAACAATATCGATAAGCGATATAATTCTATAACGCTTATCTATATACACAGAATCACAGATAGATAATATAAATGCATTATAAATAAATAAATTACATTCATCACAGCTTGAATTAAAACAATTCTAATCACTAAGCATCACACAGTATGGATATCGAACAATTCAAAGCATTCAATAGAATACAGTCATCCAGAAGTGAAACCAATTAAGATATCTAATTAATCTAAACTAGATCATTTGCCTATGGATAATTCCTAGTCAGGGTTAATTAATAATTAATTAATTACAAACATTTGATTAATTATTCTTTAATTAACCATTCTTTAATTAATCATTAATTACCCTTTAATTAATAACCAATTCATAATCACTTTAACTAATTAACCTTTAATTAATTATTCTTTAATTAATTACCCTAATTAATTAACCAGGAAATTATTATCAAGGACAAAAAATTTCAGCATTTTTGCCTCAAGGACAAGCCTTCAATATTTTGTCCTGAAGGACAACTTTCTTTAGGTATCAGTTTTTAGTCATTGATAGTATCAGTTTGTAGTTATCGGTAGCAGTTTTTAGGTATCAGTTTTTAGCTTGGTAGCAGTTTTGTTGTCCTTATGAATAATTTTGAAAAATATTTGTCCTTATGAATAATTTTTAGAAGAATGTTTGTCCTTATGGTAAAAATATTGAGGTTGTGTCCTTGTGCCCTTAATTACTTCACTAAGTTATTATACTTCAGTAATTACGTTAAGTAATTACATTTATTAAATCATCAACTGATTATCTTAAATTAATTAAACTTAATTAATTAACTTAAACTAATCAAATTTAACTTAATTAATTACAATGAGTAATTAATTCCTTAATTACTTTTATTAAGTAATTTTACTTTAAATAATTTCACAATGATTATCTTTAATCAATTAATCTAATTGATTATTAAAACTAATCACATTAATTAATTATTAAATAATCCTAGTTAATGACCTTCATTAACTATTATTTAATTACTTCTCTAAATTACTTAACTTAGATTAATCATTATTAATTAAAAATTGATTTATCTTTAATAACCAATTTATTAATCTCTAATTATTTAATTAATTAAGTTTTAACTGTAACTTAATTAATCTTTACATTACTAGATTAATTAACCTCTAATCGTTAATTTAAAATCTAATCTTATCTAATTAATGATTCTTAATTACCCATTAATTATTTCTAATCAATAAATCTTAAACCTTAATCTTTATTCAAATCCTTCCTTTACCATTTCAAATTCCATTTTAAATTCAAATCTCCTTTTCAACACTTAAACATTTTTAAGTATTTAAAACAATTTAAATTTGAAACTTTATTTGTTTCCAAACTAAATTCTAATCTAAACTTGAATTCATATTTACACTTGGATTTAAAATTCATTTTAACCCTTAATTTAAAAATTTAAATCTCAGTTAAAATTTGCAGAAACAAATCAGGTTTGAAACCTGAAAACAAATTTCTACCCGAGTCCCCCACCATTTTACTTCGAGTCCTTTCCCTCAAAACTTCGAGCACACCTTTGAGTCAACCCACACGAGAGCAACCTGGAAACACTTAAGGCTTTCAAAAATTTCCAGACCACCAGGCTCGTGCACGTGCACAGTGTCGCCGATCAACTCTAGGCGACTCCACTTCAACGAGCAAGTCGTCGATCACTTACGAGTGATTCTCCAACCACCAGCACGATGTCGTCCACTCGAAATCGAAATTGAGTTCGAAACTCGAACCTGGGAACGACTGGAACAACTTCAACCAAAACCTGTCATCGCCTCATTCTCGCAGCTCCGACCACCAGAACACGTGAAACTTCGACCATCACTTCGTCCACACTTCCTCTTTCACCTCCCAAAACCTTGCAACCCTCGATCATCTCCAGACGATGAACGAATCAAAACATTAGCACTCGACAAAACAAGGTTTTGGAATGTAAAATGCTCACCGCCGACGCCTCGACGAACTGGAATGCGTGCGACCATTTTTCCCAACCTCGCCATGCCTTCATCCTTCTTTAGTCGAAAACTCACCTTCCCCAGTTCAACATATTGCCGGAAATCGATCAAAATACCATTTTTGATCATCCTTGAACTGCTCTTTAAACACAACACTAAAAATTATAATTTTTTCTTTAAAAATCATGTTTTCGTATGAGAATTCAGTTTATATACCTGAATTCGTTAATTAAGATGTTTGAATTTTACACAAAACCCAAGCTTTCCTGTTCTTTTCCATTTCCAGAGCAATTCCCATTTTATTTCAACTTAAATCAAATTTTAAACTCTAACCCATGATCTAACAAACAAGTTTTATTTATAACTTAAATCCTAACAATGACTAGATCAAGAGATAGAGGATTTAAATCAAAAACTGAGCTTGAATATAAAGAACAGAGGACAGATACAACAACATGAACACCTATATATTCATATATATACAGCAGATTGAGCTTATATATATATATATACACAATACATAATTATCAACATGCAACCAGATTTATACTTAAGCTTTTTAAATTAAATGTTACTCACCTTGTTTTCCAGAATGAACAGAGTTCGCAATTTTGAAACAGGTTGTGAAAGTTGCAAGCTAAAATCTTCCTTGATCTCTGGTTTGTTTTGATTGTGTTGTTGTTTTAAGTTGTATTTTGTTAAAGTTTGAATGATATTAACTTCATTTTATTCTTAGCTTTGATGGACGAACTGATGAATTGAAGAAGGCTGATACATAAAATGAGTTACAGGGTGATGTATATGAAATGAGTTTACAGGTTTATTAATATTTGTTTGTACAAGAGAGGTCAGAGATTTTTTCTTTGAATGTTGACTAGGCTGATTTCTTTGGTGGCTGGTGATGTTTTCCTCGTGTACTAAGGAGGCTAGCATTAATTATCATGTACAAACTTACCTTTATTTGCTTTATTTTATTTTGTACATTGCATGAGAGAAAAATCTGGTGGCTTCCTTTGCAAGCCTACATATATTTCTTTTGTCATGTTCAACCTGATTTTGTTTTGTGAGCACATTTCATATATAATTTGTCTTGTTACTTGAACATGAATGTATATATATAATTTATTTGTTTGCTTGTTTCCTTGTTTCATTACTTGTTTCATTTCATTATTCACATCAACTTGATTTGTTTACATACTTGAATATATTCTATTTTTCTTTCTTGAATTATACTTAGTAATATTACTTTATAATATAAATAAATTTCTATTTTAATATGTTTTTATATTTTATCAAATGTTTACTTTAGATTTTATAGTTTTTATATATATTTATTTATTTCTATTTCTAACATAACCCATAAATTTTTTTAAATTTAAATTTATTTATTTATATATTTATGTCAAATGTCTATACTTTTATATTTATTTTTAAACCATTTATTTAAGATTTAAATTCAAATCCAATATATATATATATTCAAATTTACTCGTGTAATTCAATATCTTACTATTCAAATTTAAATGATTTAACACATTTTTATTTAAATCCGGAGAAACTCGAATCAATTTACCAATTAATTTCACAATTTTAATTCAAAAATTCAATTAATTATCAATTTAAATTTATATAAAATCCGGGATCGTTACAGAGTGTGTTCCGAGGTGGGAGGTAGTAGCTGCTATGCGTTACCACCAATCCGGATCCGCAATCAGTGTATCTACCCTGGCATTACCTCGATTGCCGTGTTCACATGCCCTATCGCACCTTCTACGAGTTTGTTTTGTGTCGTACCTATGAAGTGTTCCCTGATAGCCTACTTGCGGGTGGAGTTTACAGTACTGTATAGACTACGACATTATATAAAATGTGTTAAGGGGGATATGGGTAATGCCTTTACGCTATTTTAATACTTTGCTTTAATATAGACACTATTATAATAGTGTATTTTACTATGTATGTAGATAGTTTAACAGATCCTTCCAAATATTATAATCAACAAATATAACACAAGAGCATGCTCAGAAAGAAATGTGATATATTTTTCATTACAGTGTACAAACATTAAAGCAAGTGCATAACCATTGAATAAAACATAAGCCTGCAGCCAAGTTAACACAGAGAAACAGAAAATAATGTCAATTTAATAAGTGTACAAACATTACAGAGTGGAAACATTAAAGCAATCCTTCCAAATATTACAGAGTACAAACATTACAGAGTTCCAACATGCAAGATCTGATCTAGTTGCGTACTAAGGACCTTGCTTCCTTCCAAATAAGCCTGCGAAGTTAACACAAAGAAACAGAAAATGTTAAAACAAGTGCATGCTCGGATAGAAATGTGATATATATTTTTCATTACAGTGTACAAACATTAAAGCAAGTGCATGAACTGCATGAACTAGAAACTACAATTGATTATTTCTACTGATCTATTTTCCCAATATGGAAAATAGATTAAAGCAAGGTTAACCTCACTTTGCTCAGTTGCAGCAACCATCTGTTGAAGCATTTCTAACACTCCAACATTTTGCCATACATTTCTCCAACCATCTGCTGTAGTAACCGCTCCAACAGCCACCAGTGACTACAACTCATTCAACTGCCACAACTCATTCAACTGTTCCCTATTCCACAAACCCCTACACCGTCTACCACCACCATATCCCTACACTGTCTTGTGGAATATTAAAAAATCCGATGTTTTAGGAGGAAATTAAGAGACTGGTCTCAAGATAAATTCGGCAAAGGCAATCTTCTTTCAAATAAGATTAGGGAGGAGCTTCAAACTCAACAACTTCTAATGCAAGAAAATGCTTCAGACATGTAGTGTACTTTCTTGCATATACCCCAAAGTATGTTGTATGTGGTAATACACATTCATATAAGCAGCAGGTATTATGTATACCATGTTAACTTGTACAAACTATCCACATCACCAAATAAAGAGATAAATAAAGACTTGTTGCCATCCACTTTCAAGTAAGTTTCAGACCAACATCCTGAAAGAAGCAAGCCATGAAACACTATACACACACATACACATACATACATGTAGTGTTATCTACAATGTTTCCCAAACAAAACCACAAAGAAAGTGTGGGTTTCCAGAGAGAATGAATGCCTGTCAGCAACATTCATCTCCCGTTTGATTCACAACACATTATGGGATGGTCGAAGAACTCCGAGTTCTTCGAACATGTGGAGGTGCAGTTGATGTAGGAAATTTCTTGCAATGTTTTTGGACATACGTAACAAATTAACTGTAAAGATATAGAATATTTAAATGATTTATTATAGGTACATGAATCAAAGAGGATTAAGCAAACAAAGAAGGAAGAACCCGAACTTTTTAACAAGGTAATTAATATGCTGAGGAGGTGTGAATTTGATTTTTCTTCATTGCGACACCTACGCGCACTTTATCTCTCAGCTTCTCCTAAGCTAAATAGGCATTTCTTCAGTTATTTTAATATAAACTGCATAAAGTTATTTCTGTAAAATGGTTATTTGTCAAGTATGTAAAATGAAAAAATATTCATGGTTACATAACAGGTAACATAATCAATGTTTTATAGCTTGCTTCAATTATTATATTCAGTATTTATTTTGAATTTTTATCAATTTATCATTTGTTCACCTATAAATGGATATATTACTAATCATAACGATTCAATATATATTTTACTCAAATTTGTTTCATATTCAAGAGCTAAAATTTTGCAAACCGAAGGAGCAAAATATGAATACATTATACTAAGTTTGCAGACTTAAGGGGAATTCAAACTAAAATACAATAATCCTACAACACGGTATCTCTTTGCTCCATTTTCTTTAAGAAATTAATTAATATTAGCAGCCTCTTGCTATGAAAATTATTAGGCAGTACAAGGATTTGCCACAATATGAAACTCAAGACCATGTACTATAGAGTAAATTTCATCGCATAATTCAATAAAACACAGTGCAGTGTGTTACTTTTATGTCATAGATAATTAGAAATATACACCAGTTGCACAGATTCTTCTCCACACCAAAAGCTGGATCTTACAATATGCTGACAATATTTGTATACAAAAATATATTTAGCTTCATCGTAACAACTTATTGGAACATTATATAGCATTTTAGATGTTCCTCTAGCGTAATAGCTACTAATGCATTTTCATACATACTAAAAACATTCTTCGTCACTATCATAAATAACCTCTATGACAGCCAACTGCAAATCATTTACAGAAATACTAGAAATTATCATAAAGCTAAACCATACATAGAGTTCCAACATTTTACAAATTCAAGTGCATGATTACTAATAAACTTAAATGCTGAAATACAGTCAAAACATTAGGAAACTGATGAGGTTTTTTTTTATTTGGAACAAGCTAAGATCAAATTAATTCAAGCAATTAGGTGATGCATAAGTCAAGCGATGCATATATATTAAGTTGGTGAATGCTAAACAAGTAAACATGTATCCCACAAGTATTTATATATGTACCATAAGTATTTGAAAAGTATGAACTTACTATAACATCTGCAGCAATCAAATTCACCGGTTCACCATTTTTCTTAGTGCGAGATTTGATCCAAACTTCACTTCTAGGGAGAGAAGAGTGATCACCACTTTCGCTTTTCTACATTCAAAAGAACACCAAATAACAAATTTCATTAACTTAAAAGTTTTCATAAATATTGCAGTAAATAAAACTACTATTTTCTTACCAAATCTTCAGCCAGTCGAGCCATTCCTCTACGACTGCATGTGTGCAACAACTGCCTCTGTCTAATAGCTTTGTTCTTCTCGCTCAAAGCCTAAAATAAGAATCATTTCAATAAATGTAAGAAAGAAAGAAATTTGTTAGTGAAGTCGGATTTTGTAAATGAAGTTTTGTATGTAATGATTTCATAGGGCAAAAGATTTCGAAGGACAAAAGGTTTTGAAAGCATATAGGTCTGCCAGGTTTTAATATTATCAAGTTTCACATACGTTGAGCTTCAAACAGGGTATTATTAGTCTCCAAAATATATCTGCCCCTAAAGTATGTAACTATAAGCGTGAATTCCTAAAATATAAATTTTATATGTTTAAGGCCTTAGAGACAGTTTTTTATACAAATTTCTGCTTTTTTTTCAGGTATGAGTATCATATGAAGGAAATTTTGGAGTAATCATTGAACTCATAACAAAGTTCATATTTTTACAACTTTGAATATAAACGAGTATTTTGTACACAGTGGTTATAAATATATCAAATTTTAAATACAAAATTTAGTATGCATATTAATTTTGTGCCGAACTAATCTACATTTTGATGCCCGCCAAATACCACTCATTTGTTGAAAAACTAATGTTTTGTGCCAATTTAAATCCAATTTAAACCTTGCCCGCAACAATCAAAATTCGGCATAAAGTGTTTGAGGTAAGCAATCAATATAATATTTAATCTTAAAGCAAAAGAGAGTGTCACCTGAATGCTTTTCCATAAAACATCTTTCAATTCGGTACTAAGTTGCTTCCAATTACTTAGTGTAACCGGAACAATTTCTCGTACAAGTGGTCCTATGTAAGAAGATAATTTGACCGACCCCGGTCCTATTGGTTCGCCTACGGTATTAAATTGAACTTCTATTTGCTCCAAAGAATTGAATGGAAGTCTTCTAATTTTGGTTGGCCCTCTAGGTTTTCTTCTCGGATTTCCTTCCGACTGAACTATGTTGTCTTCAAGTGTTTGTGGGTTGTCTTGTATTTCAGCATTGTTTTCTGGATCGATTTGTACTTGATTCTTGTCTAATGCATGTGGGTTGTCTTCAATAGAAACCTCGTCTTCTACTTGATTGTCTTTAAACAGCTCCTCTCTTGTACGTTTCTTCCTATGTTCGTCAATTTCTTTTTACATGCGACCTCTCTTTTTCACAGCCTTACTCTTCTTCCCTATTTTCTGTATATAAAATAATAATTTACAAATTAGATCATAAAAGCCCATAAAATTCTCACTTTCAAAAATATACAGTTTAAATTTTGCTCGAGTTTCATATATGCTCCCATTAAACTTGGTTTTATGCATGCGTAAAATCCTGCACTTATATCAAGTTGCACTTATATCAAGCTTTATGTCTCCTGAAAACCTGGAACTTTTGTGAACATATTAGAGGACTGCATTCCTAAAAACTAGAGGCCTACGTAAGTTTATATGTATATGCAGAACTTATGTAGAAAATGGAACTTGTATAACTACAAATCCTTGACCTTAGACAGAAGATTTTATGCTTCCAAAAACCAGTTCACAGAAGTATATACCTGTAAAATCTCCCATATGAAACTGGGCATTCATTAAAGTTTATTCTTCCGAGTACTTAAACCGTATATTTTTGAAAGTGAGAAGTTTCATATTACACATATGACAGGATTTCAAATGAATATCAAAGTTTGAAAGGATTTTGAAGACAGAACAAGAGATATCGAAAAGCATCCACCCTAGGGGTAGGAAACAAAAGCATAAGCATAACTACAGATAAACCCTAGACTGAAATTTCTCAAAATGATTTCAGCAACCAGGTTCAGATTGTACTTGATTTATTATTTAGTAGCCGAACAGGAAAATAGCCAAGTAAATTGAAATAAATCCATTATTTAGTAATGAAGCAAGATTTATTATGATAAAAGTTTGTACTTGATTTTTTTCTAATGCTTGTGGATTGTCTTCGTTATGAATCTCATCGTCTACTTGATTGTCTTCAAGCTGCTTATTTCTTGCACCTTTCTTTTTTTGTTCGTCGATATTTTTTTGCATGTGAGCTCTCGTTATCACATTCCCAATTGTAACAACCCTAGATTTTTGTATATTATTTAAATTTGACTTTATTTTATTTTAAATTATTTTAGACTTATTTTATTTTCAAACATTTCATTTTTAAATATAAGTGTTGATTATTAAGTGATTTATAGTTCAAACTAGTATAATTTGAATATTTTACTGTAAGTGAATTTCTGGTCAAACTGTTCAAACTTTGACTTTTAAACTTCAAATTCAAATTATTTAAAATCTCAAATTTTATCTTTTATTATGAAAATAGATGAAATAACTTGAACACTGCTTTTTGTTTCGTTGAAAACGGAGTTAAACTGCAAAAGATATGTACATTTCAATTTTGAGTATAAATTGTTTATTTTGCAATTTTGTTATTTTAAATTGTATAAATTTTATTTTCTTTGTCATATTTCATTTTTATCTGTTTAATATGTTATATTATGTATATTTTGACTTTTAAATATTTTAAATTGATAATAGAATTTTTTCAATGTTTACTGTGTTGATTTCCTATTTTTAAAGGCTGTTTTCTTATTTTCTGCTATTTTCTTCATTAAAATTATATTTAAATTAAATTTTATATATTTATTTTGTGAATGTATTTTTATTTTATGTTATTATTTATGTTTAAAAATATATTACAAGCTCATATGAATTTTCTAAAGTTTATACCATTTATTTTCAAATTTTCTAGCCTAGTTGACCAATTTTGCTATTTTCTTGATTTAATTATTTATAATTAATATTTATTTATTTATATTTTTTTTATTTGTTATATTTTCTTATTTTAACTGAATTTATATATGTTTTTCAGTTATATAAAAATTTAAAAAGAAATAGTGAATATATGAAGAGTTTGAAACTGCTTTTGAAACCGAAGCCTTTTCATCTCCGAAACTCTTCATTTCCATAACCTTCACTTTAATTAATTTTGCTGCCCACTCCTTCAGTTATTGCCATGAGTTATCACTCACTTTTCATGAATTTTTTTGTTTCTCAATTCATTTTTCACGGCCTTACAAAGTTCCTTGGTAATGGCCTCCTCTCTTTTCACTTTTCTTCAATTTTTCATACTTTTTTGCCTTGTTTCCTCTTCTATTTGCACGGCCTTCTCACCATAGCCTCGACCACCATCCCCTACCACTCTTCCTTGGCATCATCTCCAGCCATCATTTCAGATCCATCCATGGCCATGACCTCCCCTTGAAGCTAGCACCACAAAACAATGTCAAAACTCCACAAAACGTTGCCTAGACCACACATATCATCACCTACCCTCCATATCTTGCTTTGGCCACCCCCTTAGCCACCACCACCACTTGCTACATGACCTTTGGCTGCTGTTGCACCATCACCCTCCACTGTCCAGACCTGTACCATGCAAGGGCCGAGCCCCACTTGCCTTTGGATGTGCCAAAAATGCACAAAAACTCCACTTATTTTGCCTTGACCCTTTGTCTTATTCATATGTAACTCCTACCATCATCATCTCCTTGTTGCCATGCTATTTTGATACCATAAACTAAGATTATGTCCAGCTATGGCTGAGCAAAAGATCCCATTGGTCAAGCTTTTGAATGGTTAAAGAAAGGTCGAATCACTTTGCCCTTTGTTGCTTTTTATTTCAAGTCATTTCGATATTGTTTTGTGTTACATATTTATGTATACATTGTCTTGTTTTGTTTATATGTATACAAGGAAATTATATTTGGCTCTCCACTCTCAAATCATATTCATGTTGTCGTGCCTTCAAAGATTCTTTGTTGTGTGTTTGGTCGTCATCTCCAGCTTAAACATGTGAGTTATTCTCACCAGACAATATGTACCTATATAACTAGTAAATTGACACCCTTCGAATCTGTAGAAATATATTATCATGTTATATATGCTTATATTATTATCATATGATGTTCATACCTGTTATTACACCTGTTATATCATATGTTACTGTTATTTAATGTTATTCTGTTATTTATATCTGTTATCACACTACAAGTTCCCTGTAGATTAGAATCACTATGGGTTGAAATGATACATACTCGAACGGACTTTAGAATAGGGAAAAATCATTATGGGCTGAAATGATAGGCCTGAACGATTTTTATTTAAATTATTTTAACTTGGGATTGCGGGTTTGAAATGATAGTACCCGGATTTTCTTTTTTTTAACTGCGGATTGAAATGATACATATCTGTATCACTTGACCTAGGTTAGAAAATTATATACAGGCCCGTGGTTATTTTATAAAGAGTTTTGGATATTTTTAAGTATTTTAAAAATTATAAATTTATGAAATTTGATTTAAATAGATTTTGAAATGTTTTGAAATAAAGAAATTATGATTTTTCTATGTGTTAAAAATGTAATTAATGAATGGTTTAACTGGATTTTTGAAATATAACTTAAGTTGGAAATTTGGAATTTTGGTTAAAAAGGATATTTAAGTTATATAAATAAAATGGATATTAAATTTTATTTGGAAATGGTAAATATGATAATTTGATTAAATTTGAATTTAAGTGATTTAATAAAGTATTATTGATTTTTCTATGAATTTAAGTGGTTAAATAAATGAATGTTTAAAAGTGATCTTTTAAAATATAACTTAACTAGGAAATGTGAAATTTGGTTTTAATTAAAGGTTTAAGTTAATTAAATAAAATTGGAAATTTAGTTAAAGTTTGAAATGGTAATTTAAATTTGAAGTGTTAAGTTTATTAGTTGAAAAGTGAAGAATTGGACACTTTTACACTTAAATTTATTAAGTAAATTGTTGAAATTGGATTTGATTATAAGAAATTTATTGTGAAAAGATATATGTTAAATGATATGTAAATGAACATTTTAAATGTTAAAATATGATTTTTAAAAATGTTTATGTGTTTTAAATTAAAGTTATTTAATTGCTGGAAATACACTAACACCTGAAATTAACTTTTAATAGCATTCAGAAATGCTATAGATTCTGTTTTGAACTAAAATTGTGTAAAAAGGAGCTATTACAGCATTTCTGAAATGCTGTAGTTGCTGTAGTTGAACTTATAGGCTAATATTGAACTCAGTCCTATTATAGCATTCTCTGGAAATGCTATAATGGTCTGCAGTCTTTGCTGAAACCAAATTTAACCCTTGTTTTGAAATCTGAACTACCGCAGCACTTCTGAAATGCTGTCTTTTCTGTTTTGAACTATAATTCAACGAAAACTGAGTTTTAACAGCAGTTTTAAGTGCTGTCTTTGCTGAATTAAAAATGTTTTCAAATATAACTTATAGCAGCTGTTTTTAAATGCTATGAAATGCTGAAATTTTAATAATTAGGGTTTTTGACTTAGTAAACGAACTCAGAATGGTTTGAAACTTTGGAAATTGAATACTTGATTGAAAATATAATAATTACACTTTTAAAAGGTTTAAATGAATTATTTTGATTGGAATATAAACTATTTAAAGGTGATTTGAAATGATAGTAAATGAACGATATCTTTGAATTTAAAAGGTATTTAAAGTTGAATATTTGGATTTGAACTGATAGGATATTTTATTTTATTAAAATGATTGGAAATGAAGTTTTGTAAGGATATGATATTTTATTTTATTAAACTGATTTGAAATGAAGTTTTGAAATGATATGAAAATTTAAATATATGGAAATGGTTTGGAATTGATTTAATCTTTATTTTGATAAAGATATGGTTTGAAATGATATTTTATTTTGAAGTAAAGTATTGTTTTTAAAAGTTATAACCACGGGTTATAATAACGATTGGTTGGCAAAGAGACCGGGATCAGATATGGACATACTCTCTATCGATACCGAAAACCACTTTGACAACCGTGTACGCGGTGGAGATTCCAAAATGAAGTAGGATGGTGGCGACGTTCTTAAGGTATGTTACGTGGACCCAACTCCCGTGAGTTGGCATAAGGTGGCTAAAACAGGAGCGATCTCGGACCAGTGAGGTAGCACCTCTTCTCGGACACATTTCTTCGATATTATACTCTTACTTGTGATTGATTAGATGGCCATCCTCCGATTTGGGAGTGTTGTTCGAGGTGGAACGGTAGTGGCTGCTATGCGTATCCATCAGTCCGTGTGCGTAATTGGTATATCTACCCTGGCATTGCCTAGTTGTGCCGTGTCACCTACCATATCGAGCTTTACTACGATTATGATTTTAAGATCCGACCGCGTTAAGGTTCTCCATCCCCTTAACGCTATTTTCTATATGATTATACTTTACTTATTTAGACACTATTATAATAGCGAATATTACTACATAGTAGATATTTTAATGGATCCTTAGAGGATGGGCGGTCCCAAGCATCTTCTAAGTTACTTGTACCTTTATTACAGTTCCCTTGAGTTGGTTTACATTATATAAGTATATATTGTCCTGACTCGAGTGTTTTGTGTTTTGCTTTACGCTCGGGTCAGCCTGAGTTATTCACAGATTTGGATTTCCACTCTCTTGGAGATTTGAATCGCTAGAGATTATCTACTTGTCATGTCCTATCTATTTCAATTCCGTTGTTCTACTCAGCTTGTACTTGGTTATTATATTGAGACTTTTGTTGTATTTTATTTCTTCTGTTATATCTCATGTAACTCTGATATATTTTTATAGTAGCTTCATGAACTACTATTTCTTTTACTTCCGCTGCATTATTTTACTCTGTGTCTATGATCTGTGATTATATTTATTTACTGTATATTCTGAGATTTGCCAAATTTAAATTACAACGCGGTATTTTGAGCAATTCAACTCCAGCATGAGTGTCTACCTATACACTTATAATGGATGCGAATGGTTGAAAATATCGGGTCGTTACACCAATCTTGCTCATTTTGAATTCCAGTGAGCAGATCCTGAGCAAAAATGAAAAGTGCATGAGTTATAAAAGAAAATTTAAATGCAAATGACATATTTTAATGCAAATGATGCTGACATGAACAAAAATAAAATATATCAACCTTATGTAATCACAATGAACAACTTATTTATGATGAATATCTTATCAATAGCAAACAGATAAAATGATCAAAGTATTTTCATTTATGCACGGTACAATAGAATATGAAGCAAAAAATTTATATGAAGCAAAAAATTTATTACCACTACTAGTGTGGTCAGTAGAGGTAAGTTTTCATTTGAAGTTTAACGAAATTATGTAAAATAAAAATGAAAACATAAATTTGGTTTAACTTGGTTTAACTTGGATTGTTGGATGTTTCAAATGTCGTAAAGGAATCAGATCTATCAAAATAATTGATTTAATTATCAAAAAGAAAACACATACTTGCATACATGATCACTGTTACAAGTGTGTACATATCTCGTTTAAGGCTTTGTCAGATTAAAATGTGCGCGTGTGTGTGTGGATGTTGCTACATGTATGTATATACCTTGGGCTAGTTAGTGTTATTTTTTTTAAAAGAACACAAATTGTTTAAGTTGTAACCAAAATATGATTCTTCAAAGTTGAGAAATTGCTCTTAATTGTTTAAGTTGTAACCAAAATATTTCTTTTACTCACAAATTGTTATTTCAACATCACCAGACATAAGTTGAATTAGACAGCATTTATATTACAAACAGCTTGCAAGAAACAACTATACTCGGTATTACTTTTAATCAGACCACAATATACACACACACAAAAAAACACAATATCAAGCCAAATTCAATTCCTTCAACATAAAATGAAGTATTGTTGCATTCATACCAATTTTCACTTATATTTTACTTAATCCTTGCTGGTTTAACCACCACTTTTCTGTAGAAGGAAAAAAAACCAAGAAGTTAAACCTAAAATTTTGATTTCCATTTTCTAAACTACTATGTAAACGCATTTTTCATTGAATACATAACTTGGATATAAAAAGACAACAAACAAAATGTAAACGTTGTTCGTTGTACAAAATATTTCACTGCAATATAGAGTAAACAATTTGCCCGTAACTCTGCAATCAAAATTTCTTATATAACACCCTCCATCACTAAACAATCTCACCTTCAACACCGTTTTCACTGACACTACACCCACATGGTTTAATGATGCACACCAAAATGACCATGAAATTGTTTAATGATTTATGATTATTGCACTAATATACTATCAAATTACATCACAACAACTTGTTCTTGAAGCATTACAAGCCAAATCAAAGTTATTGTCAAGAAAAACAAGCTACAAATACAACAAATATAAATTATAAAAAGGAGCAAGAAAATTTATAGCGAGATTACTAGAATCGAAGATTATATCGCTTACCAGAATCAAAATCGAAGATTATATCCAAAACGCGAAGCCCTAGCTTCGACAGATCGGAGCTACACGCAAAGCCCTAGCTTCGAAATCGAAGGAGTTTTCTTTCTTCGACAAAACTTGAGAGGGTTTCTGCTTTCTTCGAATCGCTAACGTAATTTAGAGGAGGGAGCTGTGCGTGTTTTGGATTCTTCGAATCGCTAACGTAATTTGGAGGAGGTAGATGCGCGTGTTTTGGAGGGAGGCGGAATTGTTTTGGAGGGAGAGGGAAAATAATTTGGGAAGTTGGAGGGAGATGTTTTGGGGTAGCGTTACACATGAAGGGGAAGGGAGATGCTCGACGTTACACTTGTAGGGAGAACAAAAATCAACCGGTAACTAGATAATTAAGGGTCAATAATAACGCTTCAGAATAACGCATTATTAAATAGCGTTATTAATATCATATTTTGTTGTAGTGAACATCTCTTAAGTTATCGCACTAACGTTGACACTGGATAAGATATGCCAAACCCCGTAAACATCTCCGACATCGTCACACTCACATTTATTTACTGTTGATTTAACTTACATAAGATCTTTTAGTTCTGACTCGAGTGTTTTGTATTTTCAATCTGCTCGGGTCAGCCTGAGCTTTTCAATGTATCGAAGACTGCTTTCTGGAGGACGAAGATGAAGATTTTGTACAATTATCATTTATTACATTTATCCCACTGCATAATTTTATTCCGCTGCATTTATTTATTTATTCTTGTTGTATGTAACTCTGATCTGTATTGTAAAAGCATAACCAAATGTTATTTGTAAATAACTTCGTGAACTGTTTATTTGATTATTATATTTTGTCATTTCGCTACGAGATTCTTTATTTGTTTTCTTTCTTTCCCTGCTTTTTTTTCTTATTTACCACATAACAATCCTCCCTTTTGAAAGGTTTGAGTTTGACATGTGATGTTTATTGTCGATTTATACCGTCCAAAAAGGTGGGTCGTTATATTTGGCATCAAAGCTAGGTTTAGCGATAACCTTAGCTTTGTGGGGTCTGACTCATATTAAATAGGGTAGTAATACCCTAAAATGAGTCGTTGAGTGTATATATATGACAGAGCGTATTTGATAGTCTTATAAAAGGTTTTGTATTGTATTAATTCATTCTGTTTTGTATTTATAAATTCTGGTCGGTACATAGGACGATATGGCATCGATAGGGATTTCAAAACACTTAATAGGGCAAACCGACACAATATTGGTTTTTAAATACAGGTAAATGAAATAATTTTACCTGGCACATATTTTGCATATAAAAGAATAATTTTATAAATGATATAATTGGTTGTAATATATTTGTTTGTTAGGTACTGAAATTTATAAATATTGGTTGGAAAAAAAATGAGATAGTAAATAAAATAAAAATAAATTGAAAATTTGAGAACTTAGGTTCTGGGATTTTCGAAAATTGCTTTTGAAAGATTTTGGAATATGATATTAGTATTATTTGTAAGTATTTTCTGATATAAATATTTCAATATGATTACAAATAAATGTTTTAAAAAATTTTGAAGAAATAAGTTTTGTACTCCTCTCTCAATCGTTAGAAAATAATTTCGGTGATGAGTGCATGCATCATCGACGTTCATTATCGAGTTTCAAAGTAGGAAGACCGCTGTAGTAGTTTTACTATACATTTGTTTTGATAACCAAATCTAAATTTTAATTTCTTAATATGATTTGGATATATACGAAGGATATGATTATATGTATGGTATTTTAAATTGATTTAAAAGGTAACCCGGAGTTTAGTTTTTTTTAACTTTCCACTAACTGGTAACTTTTAGTTATTGTAATAAAATGAAATTTTAACTATTTTAATAATTGGAAACTTCTAAAACGAAAAATGAGAGAAATTGGAAGCTAAGTGATTAATGAAATTTTTAAGAAATTTGAAAATTTGTAACTGGTAGATATGAGGAAAATAAGAAGATGTAACTATTGAACATTTTATTTACTAAATGAATAAGATAAGCTTGTGTAGCATTCAATTGCATTCTAAAAGACATATATATATATGTATATATAAATTACCAAAATATTTAAAAGTTGAAATGTTAATTGGAATGGTAATAGAATATTATACAAGTGAAATTTAAATAATGGAAGTGTTCAATAGAATTACTTCTATAAATAAGAATTTTGATGTTATAAATTGTTATAAACTTAAGTTAATGATTTGAGATGTTACTAATTAAATGAAATAGAAAAGTGAATGATGTAAGTAATGGATTATAAACTTAAGTTAATGTTGAAGTCATTTATTATTAAAGTGAGTACTATGTTAATTGAATGATTATGACATCAGAAAACATTGAAATGATTTAAAAATGGATTTAATAATCAATAATACCATATATGGAAGGATGAATGTGAAAAATAATAATCTATTAATGGTGAATTAAATTGTAAAGAAACTTACCTAATAATGGATAATCCAATAATTGAAATAGAAATAACTTATTTAAGCAATGAATGTAAAGTAATAAAATGAAAGGAAAATGGCATTGTAGGAATAAATGAGAACTGAACTTTTATAAGTAAGAATGCATGTTTATTAATGAAAATAAGCATTATATGAATGAGAAAAGAATAGTAAATGATGTGAAACAAACTTAAATAACATTGAAATTATTGTTTGTTTGGCTTATGGCTTATGGATTGTTTTCTTTGTTAAAACGATATTTGTACTGTTTCTTTGCAAATGATTGTTGTTATGTTGTGATTGTTTTGTTGTTATTAGCTGAAACAATGTAATATTTCTCTTTTACATAATTAGTCACTTCTTTGGATTATATAAGTGAAATATAGGTTATGGAAGCAATTGCTACTGCTTTTGGTTTCATAAATAAGCATTTGTTTGCCCGACAAATAGGTACGTTTTTGGATTACGGTTTTCTAGCGATATTATATTATTTTTCCCGTGGTTTGGGATATTTTATTTTCAAAAATATGTGATATATATTGTTGTTATTGATATTATTATTTCTCCCAGACCTCTCCGTATAAAGGAGACTTTGCCGAAATTTTCTATTAATTTTTGACTAAGAAACATTTTATGAAATGTTTTTCATACTTTTATTAACTTAAATATAAAAGGATTTAATTGTTTATAAATTGATATATTTTATTTAAATTATTTAATTATGTAAATTAATTGTTTATAAATTTAATATTTTGAATAAGATATATTAATTTCTTAATTGCTTCTTTCCCTTTTCGAGGACGAAAAGTTTTGAGTGTGGGAGAGTGTAACAACCCGTAATTTTCGAGAATTAAATTTATTAAATTAAATAAGTTTTGCAGTTTGATGTTATGAAAAATTAAAAATTTAAGATTTAATAATAAGAAATAACTAAAATTGAGTGTGATAGTATTAATTTAAGGTAATTGATAACTTCTTTAAATGTAATTCCAATTAATTAAAATGATTAAAAAGTTATATTTAAGGAGTAATCGATAATTTAAATGTGTATAAATTAATGAAATAGTATGTAATAAATTGTAATTGAATAAAATTAGTGTTATGTAAATAATTATAACATTTGCGTAAATAATAAACTTATAAATGTGATTAAAAGTTGATGGTGACAATTATTTTATGTTACCTATTTATTTAGTCCGTAAAATTAAATTGGAAATCAATTGCAATTAAATGTAATCAAATATTGCGTTAATGGAAATTAAGATAAATTGGAATATTAATGTAATAAGTTATAAACCAATGTTAACTATGCCCATAGAGTAATGATTGATTGAATAAAAAGATTTAAATCAAATTTAATTGGATTTAATTACAATTGAAATTTGACACTGTAGTTAGTGTAATAATTAACACTGAATTGATATGTAAATTTGTTTTAAATTATTGTAAATGTCTAATTAATCAAAAATTATAAAATTTGTTAGTTATTAAATTTGAAATTAAAAAGTGATTTAATCAATTTAATATTTGTAACGACCCGTAATTTTCGGTAATTAAATTTGTTAATTTAATAAATTTTTTTTAATTTAATATTGAAAGAAATATAAATTTTTTTTGGATTTATTAATGAAATAATAACTAAGATGAAACGTAACAATGTTAATTAAAGTTAATTATTGATAAATTGAATGAAATTCCAACAAATTGACGTAATGTAAAGATTACACTTGGTTACAAAAGTGTATATAAGAAAACAAACGTAAATATGGATTAAATTATGGTATAATATATAATTAATGGTTATTGAATAGAATTAGTGTCAGGAAAGTAATTATAGCATTTGGTTGAAATAATAAACTTATTAATGTGAATTAAAAGTTAATGGTAACAATAATTATATGTTACCTATTTAATTAGTCTATTAAATTTAATTGGGAATCAATTGAGATTAAATAAAATTAAACGTTACATTATTGTGAGTAAGACAATGATTGTAAATTGTGAATGTAATAAAATGAATAGAAATGCTAATTTCATTCATAAGGTAACATTTGATTTAATAAAGGAATAAAATCAAGATAAATAAATTGGGATTTTAAATTTAAATTAATGTGTAAGACTGACAAAATTCAATATAATTGAAATATAGTAATTAATACAAATAAAGATGGAAATTTATATATATATCAATGTAATGAAGTGTAAAACAAATGTTAGCTATGTTTATAGAATAATAATTGATTGAGTATAATGATTTTAATCAAATAATCTCAATTTATTTGAATTAAACTTTAATTAATTGGATTAATTGAAGTTGAATTTGAATGCTGTAATTATTGAAATAATCAACAATGAAATTGATATGTAAATTTACTATAAATTATTATATATGTCTAGGTAATAAAAATTGATAAAATTTGTTAGTTAATAAATATTTAATTAAAAAGTGATTTAATTAACTTAATGTTAATTTATTTAATTAGCATGAAAATAGCCATTTTAGCCACTGTCTCGGATTTCGACGAAACCAGTTTCATCGGATCTGTAACGGTGAGTTATTTTAAGGTTTCAGGTTTCGTAACGATCGGACTTGTCGTTTGATAATAAGAGCTCGAAACGCCTTGAAATCAATTTAATTGAAATCAATTTGAAATAAGATGATTTTAATATAACTTCTTCTTACGATGGAATTAGGACTTGAAACATGTTCCATTGAGTTTAAAATTATCGAAAGCATCTATTTTGATATATGGGATGACCCATTTTCATTCCAGAGACAGAACGGGCTTTTCGGGTCGTTATCGTTCAGCTTCCAAATCAAATCTTGTCCATCCATTCTATTTTCAGCTCTGTCTATAAATAGCCCGTTATAAACCCTAGCCACTCCTCATTTTCATTTGACTGTACGTACATTTCAGTCTTCTCTCCTTCTCAATGGCAAAAAAACTAAACAAACTTCTCAGTTCAATTTCAAAATCAAATTCAAATCAAAATTTCAAACTGCACAAACTATATCGAATTATATATCGATTTGAAGCTCTCTATGAGCGAATCTCAGATCTGTAATTCGTTTTCCAATTTGAACCTCTGTCTGTCTAGAAATTGATGAACTATTCTCGATCGTCCATAGGGTTCCGATCAACGTCGATGGATCGTCAAATCATAGGTACCATTGGATAGAGAGTGCCTCACGCAACGCATCTGTGGTGGTCACGTCGTTGGATGATGGTCAGATCGTCATGAAGAATTTGATTTGGGTTTTAAAATTTGCGGCGGCTGTTCATTTTTTTTGCCGCGATCGAAGCTTGGCCGTGGTCGGTTGTCTCGCGGGAGGTCGCTAGGGGGCGTGTGAGGTTGTTGGAGGTGGTTGCGGCCGCGACGGCCAGTGGATGGCGGCGACAACTGGTTGCATGCATGGGTTAGGGCCTGGAAGGGCACGCGAACAATGATTTCGAGATTTACCGGTGAGGTGGCAAGGGTTAGTATGTTTATTTATTTATTTTCTAAATTTAAATCGTTTAATCTTCTAATGATTATAACTTCTGCGTACGAGGTCCAATTCATGCGCGGTTTCTTGCGTTGGGATCGTATTGAAATTCCAGACATTTTGATGCTGGTTTGGACGAATTCTGAGACTGTTTGAATTTTGGGCTTAAATTGGATTTTGAGTTCAATTTAAATCAAAAGGTGAGTGTTTTGACCAACTCACAACTTCTAAAATTTCTTATGTTTGTTAAATTAATTTATGATGTGACAATAAATTTATTTGTGGCTGTTTAGTATATTTAAATTGCTATTTCGGTTAATTTGAATTTATTTGAATTAAATTGTCATTTAATTTATTGTTGAATTTCAATTGCCAATTAATTACCTCTAAATGATAACCTGTTTTCTATTGATGTTTATTGATTGATTTGGATGATGTTTGTGATGAATGTTTGATTGTTTGTATTATATGAATGGATGTGTATTTTATGTTGTTATAACTGCAAGTTCCCCATGGATTGAGATGATAGACCCAAGCGATTTTATGGATTTTATATTAATTCGGGATTGCAGTTTGAAATGATATATAACCGTAAAATTTTAAATTGCGGATTGAAATGATAAACATCCGTATCACTTGACCCTAGGGTAGAGAATTATATACGGACACATGATTGGTTAAATTAAATGATTTTTTTAAAATTCTTAAATTTTGAATTAATTAAATTATATTTTGAAATAAAATTTGATTTATATAAATTGAATTACTATTGAAAAATCAAGTTTTATGTTGAAATGTGAAATTGGTTTAAAGGAATTGCTTTAAGAAACTAAATTGAGATTTTATAGTTGAATTTGGAATGTAAGTGAAGTTTATCGAAATTGAGTTATTAAATTGTTTGAAATATAACTTTGAAAAAAATTCAAATTTGATTAATTTAAACTGATATCTTGTAACATTCCCCCTTTTGACCGCCTCCAGTCGGTAATTAAACCAACTAGAAACGTTCAAAAAGACGAATTGTTATTTAGTTTATAAGGTTTAAACAGAATCAGCCACAGAAACACAGAATAATAACAATGAATTAAAACAAATGAATCTTTATTTCATTACTATAAATCTTTTTATATACATCAGAGTTTATACAATTTAATACTGATACAGCGGAATATCTTAAAATACAATTTTCTTCTGAAAACTAAAGTGATTCTTTACTCTCTCTCTAACTTCGCTGCTCGAAAATCTTCAAGCTGTAAAATACTGGGTCTGACCCGAGTATTATATTCAAAAGAAAATAATACACAGGTCAGTCTAATTCAAACCAGTTTATTAGTGCATAGAGGCAGTAATAATTTAAATAGACGACAGTCAAAATAATTCTCGTCTATCCGACTCTTTTAACAAAGAAATCGGATAACGAAAATTTTAACACTAAACAGTGTTAAACAATAAATCAACAGATTTAAATCATCAACAGAGATAAACAGTGTTATTGGCTGCCGTACACGCACGCGTGTACGGCCTCGCCAATACGGCATAGAAGATCAATGCATCACGACGCAAAGAAATATCAATTCAAAACTGTCGATTTTTGGGTGGCTGTAGTGCACGCACGCGTGCACCGCCTCGCCACCACCGAATATAAAGTCACCACAAGGAACAAGGGTAAAACTGCAACTCAAGTGAAGACAGTGGTAAATCACAGACAGCGTGAAACAGTGATAACAAAATACTTCAGTATGAATGCAGACTATAATGCAAAGGAGACTGAGTGAATTATCTACAAGATCCGAGACCATCCAACCAAGAATATCATGATGCAGATCAAAGAATGACAACATGAACAAACTCAAATGATAACAGTTAAATGTACCTAGGGATCACTGTCTACATGAGTTAGTTCAACATGCAAAAGAAACTGGCGACTAATACACGTCTAGATGAACTAAGACGTCATCAACAGTTCAGGCAAACAAGCCAGAAGATGGCAACTCCAAATGAACCAGTAATAAATCAAACTTATGATCATGTATAAGTCTACATGTATGGTGTCAGGTGAAACTCTTTTCATACAGAGTGAAGATTATTAGACTGAAATATCAAACGCATGAATGCAGGCAACATCAAAGTCAGGCTCAAATCCAATTGAACTAGACTACAGTGAAGGCAACTACTGAATGTAATTCAAATACACTCAAGTCAAAAATCACAGATCAGAGTTCGAGAAATTCCAGAGTGAGAGCAATCAGGAGTAGCTCAAGTCAACATATATAAAATGAATAGCAATAAGGCGCAAGTTCCAGTGAAGTTCAAGATGCAGTGACACTCAGCATATAGGCATATGTTACAATGCAACATAGTAATCAAGGACTGAAGTGAGGAAGAAACCAAACCAAGTCAGTAACTTCAAAAGAAAAAAAAATGCAATTCAAACATACATATATACATATCAATTTATGTATATACATACGTGACTGCATACATATGTATGAAGACTAGAATGCAACTGGGTGCAAACAGTTTCCAAAACATGAATGTACGAATTGTACATTTATATTTAATACTGTAACTGGACAGTATTAATTTCATAGATTAGAACAAACTCAGGAAAACAGTGCAACATTTGTGGGGCAACACATACGTATATCCATGTATGGTCACACACTCAAATGCATGAAGCATTACGAAGGAAATTCAGAAATCAAGTGAACATCCAGCACAAAGGCTACAGACATCAAAAATCAAATTAGTTAATATGATCAAGAAACAAGTCCAGCAACGACCAAGAACAAGGCACAGTGCAGTTTCAATGCTGCAGGGCTCAAGTATACATGAATACACATATAAGGTGACACAACGGTATATCGAAACATCAGAGTTACAAAACTCGAAGCCAAGTGATAAAATCCAGTTTAAAAAGGTCATGGTGATACATGAATTGAAGCACAGAACAGAATTCATGTTACTGCCTTTCTCAATTAAAGCAACAATTTGAATACCAAAGCAACATCTCTTTAAGATTAAAATATGTATAGGTGATAAAATATATTCATGTAAAAGGTACCAAACCATTGTATGGGCATGTACAGTGAATAAGAATAAATCAAAGCATGTACAGGCAATAAAAATAAAATCAAAGCAAAAGTGTTAAAAGAAAAAAAAAACATGTTTTTACTTTGCTCTGAAAAGTGTACAGAATAAAAAATCATAAGCCGACACCATGGTGGCCAACAGAGTCAAATGAAAATCAAGGAATTAGCAACACACAAAATCATAGTGACCGAAGTCATGGAAGCATATCGAGGTCAACGAGAAATTCTCGATACCAAAAATGGCCAAAGACAATTTGAACACCAACATATACTTACGAACGAGCATCCAAACGAAAATCGAACACGAATAACTTGAGCTGGAATTAGATGTGAGCGGTTATCCACTCACCTTCGCTTGAAGTGGTCGCGAGCAAGGAACGGAAGTCGAACGAACGAAAGCCCCAATTTTTTCTGAAGCCCTACGTTTCCAGATCGAAGAACGAAGCCGCCATTCTTTATCTCGTCGCCATTTTTATTTCCGCCTTCGATTTTTTTTCCTTAGGGTTTGTGAATGAGAATGAAAGGGGATCGGGTATAGGGTTTTAATCGAGACAAAGGGTATGGGCTGATATGGGTTGGGTATGGTATAGGGTATGGTTTTTATTTTATTTTCTTTTTAAATCAAATTTTATTTTTGTTTAATTTTGTTGTTAAAATCTAAACTATATGTATATATTCATTCGTACAAATAAAAATTTAAATAAAAGAATTTCAATCGATTTACAAATTGCAAATTCTAACAGAAATTAACAATTCGATATTAAATCGTTAATTGACGAAGATTTTATCGTTATAAAAATTTCAACAATAAACAGCAAATATCTATCAACTTTAATCGTTTATTGATGATTATAATTTTGGGCAAAACCCCAGTTGTTACAGAAATTCAAATTGAATTCAATTAAATTTTATACGCGTTTATACGTCGTATGTTCACAAAACAATTCTGATAAATACGAAATTTGAAATCCAGTTATAATTCAATATTACGGACCCAATGGAACTGGTTTCGTCAAATTCCGAGACTGTGCCTCGGAAGGCTATTTTTAAATTCAATTCAAACGATACAATTTCAAAATTGAACAAATCACTTTTAAAATCAATTTTGAAGCTTCTATTATCTCCAGTATTATCAATATGAATTTTCTAAGCCTTTAAATTATTTTTAACCGGCTTAAAATTGAAGATTCAAATTTTATTCAACTTTCAATAGATTAAATTCAAAAATTAAATCGCCAATTCATTCTGATAATTTGAAATTCAAGTCAAATCAATTTTCAAATATTTAAAATTAATTAAATATTTTCAATTTAAATTGTTCAAAATTCAGGGTCGTTACAAACTCCCCTCCTTAAAAACTTTTCGTCCACGAAAAGGAAAGGTTGTTAAAATTTCATCGATATTTATATTCTAGTCAATTTTTTTACTAAACTTAAAACTTATTACAAATAAATGAATATAGGATTCATTTCATTTGTTTAATCTCACTAGTTTTGTTTAACTTCTCTTTTGTTCATTGATTTTCTAAAATCAAAACCCAAAAGTCTTTTACTAACATTTTTAATTTATAACTCAGATTCAAACTTAAAATTCTTCACGTTAGAGATTTATATAATATATCTCTTCCAAAGCTGTGGACTTTCAAAACATTACAAAGATCCTCTTCCTTAGTTTATTAGGTAGGAATTTTGTAATTTTAATTTCAAACTATTTATTCACTATTTATAGTTTGAAAATACTTGCTAACTCGAAATTTAACAAGTTCATCTTCGTTCTCACAGACATTAGGCATACGCTGGCCAGGCGCAGGTCTAAAAATCTCCAAGTACTAAATATACTTGCTTCAATTCCCAGTGAAAATACTTTTAAAAATTCTTTTAAAAATGGATATGGAAAGCACGTTCCCCCATGGATCACAGTTTACCCGGCGGTTACGCTACTATCCCAGTAGAATCGCTTGTAACCGTAGATTTCACATCTCTCTTGAATTTCGCCATGGTTGTTGCCATAGATCGCGGTCCACACGGCGGTTACGCTACTATCCTAGTAGAATCGCTTGTAACCGTAGGCATCTCGCCCCTCGAATTTCGCTTTGGCGCTTAGATTGCAGTTTACTCGGCGGTTGCGCCATTATCCCAATGGAATCGCTTGTAACTGTAGGCATCTCGCCCATCAAATTACGCTAACATACATCATAATCAACATGATCCCATCACGAGGGATTCTAGTCCAAATGGACATTCCAACTTATGGAAAATTCTACGTAGCTACGAATTTCAAATGGACACTCATCACGAGTTCCAATACCTTCTCCAATAATAAATGGAAGGTACTTTTCCATATCCTCAGTTTAGAAAACATAATATCATATATGTAGTACTTTCATTTCACATTTCGTACATATCATATCCATGTAAACATACATAAGATTTCCATAACAATGTCTTTCTAAACTAACGGTTTCAAATTTACCGTATTCATATATATATAAGTTCTAAAAACTTACATATCCATATTCATAACAAAATAGAGGATTTCAAAATTTCCCTCTAAGTCGATTTGGAAATTTAAGGTTATCTCAAACCTAATTTATATTCATAATTCCATTTATCATCGACTTTCACATTCGATTTGAATAACATGTTACATCGTCAATTCTCAACACAGAATTGATGTCTATCGATATATAACCTCTGAGCTCGTACGTCTCAGAGAAGGGTGTTAAGCTAAGAGAATAAATTCTCCGCCACCAACAGATATATATTTAATAGAGATCAATTGCTATGTCATCAATTCACAATGTTAGACATACAATCCAAATCATCATCTGAAATTCAAATCTCAACTTATATTGTCTTTGATGTCGAAGTTAAACTCAATTTTAACTCAACGATTCAATCTTTTTTGAAAAATTCCAAATTGAACTAATTGTTCAAATTCTCATTTAACTTTTCAACTTCGACTTCAAAAATGAATTTCAAATTATTTATTCCTTACGGAATATATTCACAACATTTCATCTTTGGAAAAACATTTCCATACTTATTTAAAAATAAGTAATTCACAAATCCATTTTATTTTCAACATTTGAAAATATTCGATATACTTAAATCAAAATTAAGTACATATTTCATCTTTAAGGAAATCATTCTCTTTCACACATTTATTTGAGTCAAAACGAATGTTACGTAAAACATCGTTACGACAACTCAAAATCACTAGTATAGGGATTCGAAATTTAGATAGATGTATAAATCCCAATACTATACAAAACATTTCCTTTCGAAAATCATTTACTATAACAACAGTGTTATAGTCCATCTTTTCCTTATATTCGAAAACGTCTATTTCAACAATGAATGTTGAAATCTATGGTTTCGATATTCAATGCCTTTGAAAACATCTTTTTAAAACAATTAACTTCGTTTTAAAATATCACTTTCCCAAAACATGTCCATTTTATTCAATAATATATTCACGGTCCAAAATTGTGAATATACATCGTTTAACAAACTATAAGAATTTACTTATAAAAAATAAGTCAGTTTCGAATTTATAAACAACGTTTATAAATTATATTCCTATTTATAAAGACTTCAATTTATAAAAATTGCTTCATTAATCATTCCTTTATAGCTCAGTTTTATATCAAAATTTTAATTTACAAGTAAATTACTTATAAATTCTTTTATTTCGCAACTTCGATTCATTTTATAACTTCACAATCTTAATTCTGTAATTTCCATTCACTTATGAAATCCATTAAATATTTCACTTTTAACACTTATACAATTCCAATATTTTATTAACACTTTTCAAATCTTCAATTTAAGCCGTTTATAATAATTCAAAATTTCCAATTTAAACTTTTATATAAATTTATCAGTTTTCCATTTCCAAGATAATCAACTAGTTCTTTAGTAAACCATTCATCGACTTAGTTTTCAATTTAATCACATCTGATTCATTCACATTGGATTTTTCTAACATTCATTCATATTCAATTAGTTCACATTCACTAATTCATATTCAAGTCAGTTTGCTTTCAATTCAAATCAAATTTGATTCTCTTTAAATTTACTTATCTTTCAATTTGAATTCAATTTACATAGCTTTCAATTCCCATTAATTCAATTTCATTAATATTTAATGAATTTCTATACGATCAACTGGCAAAACCAAATTTATTTATTTTGCTTATATTCAATTTGGTTCAACACACTTAATTTCAATTGGTTTATATTCTAATTCAGATTAAATTTTTTATACTCACCATACTCACTAATTCACTTTTACAATTAAAGTTGAATTTCCTTTATATAATTCAAATTCATATTCATTACATCACTTTATTAATTCATTTTGATATCAAATTCAATTTGATTCACTATTACTTAAGCTATATTTCATTGTATCTTCACTTGCATTTATTTTCACCATACAACTTAAGTTCGGCTCTAATTTATTTGAAATTCCATTTTATTTAACTTTACTAAAGTCAAATTCATATCACATTTCAAAATTCAGATTTTGTTTTACTTAACAGAACTGTTTAACCATTTTAACAATTGGTTTTACTTAAATTTTCTCATTTTATAAGTTAAACAACTTATAATTTAAACTTCCAAATCCATATTGTATAATCACTTATCTTTTAAGTTTAACTTTCCATCTCAACAATTTATCAAATCAAGTTCAATTTATTTAACTTCCTTTAGTTAAATTTCAAATCCATTCAAACAATTTTATACTTTTTAAGATTTGAAAAACGTTTTCTTTAAAAGTGTTTCTAGTAACTATTCATATTAAACATCATAAACTAAGCTTTGTGTAAACCAAAGCTCTGATACCACTCTGTAACATTCCCCCTTTTGACCGCCTCCAGTCGGTAATTAAACCAACTAGAAACGTTCAAAAAGACGAATTGTTATTTAGTTTATAAGGTTTAAACAGAATCAGCCACAGAAACACATAATAATAACAATGAATTAAAACAAATGAATCTTTATTTCATTACTATAAATCTTTTTATATACATCAGAGTTTATACAATTTAATACTGATACAGCGGAATATCTTAAAATACAATTTTCTTCTGAAAACTAAAGTGATTCTTTACTCTCTCTCTCTAACTTCGCTGCTCGAAAATCTTCAAGCTGTAAAATACTCGGTCTGACCCGAGTATTATATTCAAAAGAAAATAATACACAGGTCAGTCTAATTCAAACCAGTTTATTAGTGCATAGAGGCAGTAATAATTTAAATAGACGACAGTCAAAATAATTCTCGTCTATCCGACTCTTTTAACAAAGAAATCGGATAACGAAAATTTTAACACTAAACAGTGTTAAACAATAAATCAACAGATTTAAATCATCAACAGAGATAAACAGTGTTATTGGCTACCGTACACGCACGCGTGTACGGCCTCGCCAATACGGCATAGAAGATCAATGCATCACGACGCAAAGAAATATCAATTCAAAACTGTCGATTTTTGGGTGGCTGCAGTGCACGCACGCGTGCACTGCCTCGCCACCACCGAATATAAAGTCACCACAAGGAACATGGGTAAAACTGCAACTCAAGTGAAGACAGTGGTAAATCACAGACAGCGTGAAACAGTGATAACAAAATACTTCAGTATGAATGCAGACTATAATGCAAAGGAGACTGAGTGAATTATCTACAAGATCCGAGACCATCCAACCAAGAATATCATGATGCAGATCAAAGAATGACAACATGAACAAACTCAAATGATAACAGTTAAATGTACCTAGGGATCACTGTCTACATGAGTTAGTTCAACATGCAAAAGAAACTGGCGACTAATACACGTCTAGATGAACTAAGACGTCATCAACAGTTCAGGCAAACAAGCCAGAAGATGGCAACTCCAAATGAACCAGTAATAAATCAAACTTATGATCATGTATAAGTCTACATGTATGGTGTCAGGTGAAACTCTTTTCATACAGAGTGAAGATTATTAGACTGAAATATCAAACGCATGAATGCAGGCAACATCAAAGTCAGGCTCAAATCCAATTGAACTAGACTACAGTGAAGGCAACTTGTAATATCCTGGAAATTTTAACAATATCAATTTAATAATCTGTTAAATAATTAAATTGATATTGATGATCTTTGATAATAAAATTTGAATTTAATTTAATAATCTAATTAAATAAGTATCAAATATGTTATTTTCAAATAATAAATATAATGTATTATTTTTATTAATATGAATGGATTTTAAAGAATATGGAATTGTTATTTTTAAATTGATAAGTAGTTGTATATATGTATAACATAACTTTTTAAGTTGAATCTTAGAATTTAATTTGATTTGAATTTGAGTTTAAAAGTTTAAAATTCAAAAGAATAATTATTTAAATTATTTTGGATTTTAGAATATTTGTATAAGCTTTTATTTATAAATATAATTAGTTTTGTTATTTAAAAGGTAATTTATATATAGATAAGTATTTAATAAATTAAGAAAAAGGTTTTTTATTTACTTTTAAAATAAGTAAAATTACTTAAAAGACATGTGTCATTATCTAAAGCCTTTGTTATAACATGTGTAATTTAAGTAATCAATGTAATGACAAGTGTCTTTATTATTTTCATTTTTCTTTTATTTTTATAAATCACAAATTTACTTGTATGTACATTTGCATATCTTCACTTCATTTCTTTCTATTTCTTTTCAAAATAAGAGAAACCCCAAACTTCTTTCTCTAAAACAAATCTGAAAACAAGTCAGTAAACCTTCTCTAAAACAAATCTGTAATCAGTAACCAAATTTCCAAATCCTAAAGCAAAAGCATGTAAATCTTCTTCAAACCAAATCAAAAGATCAACCTGTAATATAGTTTCCAAATCAAAAACAAAGGCCTGCAAACATTCTTCTCATCTCTGGAATCAATTCGAAAACCAGTCTGCATACATTTTTCAACCTGAGTTTTAAAGCAGCATTCAAAATTTAAAGCTTTCAAATGAAATATGGGATCTAGCCTGCATGCAAGTTTCTTTAGCAAGTATTCAAGTTTTAAAGATCAAAAAGGCATTCAGATTTTAAGAGTTTCAAAAGCTTTTCAAAATTAAAGAGGCTGCCTCTGTTTCGATGTATATAAGGTGAGTAACATCATATTTTTAAAAGATTTAATTTATGAAAGATGGTTGCATGTGATTGTTATAGATAGTTCTGCATATATATGTATTGATGTTTGAATATACAAGTGAAATTTTTGCTGTATGTATATGTAGATGTTTTGTGTGCATGTATGACAGTGTACTCTGTTATTGTTTTTGTTTGCCAGGCTCAAATTCTATTTGAAATTTCTTAACACTTGATCTAGCTTTTATTAAGACTAAATTTATAAACAAAAATTGTTTGTGTGATCATAAGTTTGAGATTAAAATTTTAATTAAGTTAAAATAAATATAAACTTCCTCTGGAAATCAAAATGGTCTGGAAATATGAGTTTTATTAAAAATTTAAATTCTTTAATTCATTAAATTAAGATTGTGATCTGAAACCTTAAAAGAAAACATGATTTTTAAATCAGAAAACACAATTTTTAGTATAGGATTTGGGAAGCAGTTCTGTGATGAACTAAAAAGAGGAATTTGGGAAATTCTGGTGATCTATTGATATTGAAGGGTCGGGATTCTTCTTGTGGGTAGAGGAGAAATCAGAGAAGTTGGGAAAAATAAGAGATGGTGATGTAAATCACTTTGGTAGCTGCGGTGATGGTTTCTTATCTGTAGCCCTAGTTTTAACTAGGTTAGAAAAATCGATCGTCTCGACGTCTAGGATGGATCGAGTTCAACTGAACTCTGGGAAATGGTAGCTATGACGTGGACGAAGTCGTCGCTGGAGTCGCTGGCGTTCTGGTGATCAGCAATGGGAGGACGAGGGATTGTTGACAGGGTTTGGGAGTAGTCTGTGTTCCAGTTTTGATGCTCATGTTCTCGATTTCGATTTCGCGAATTGATCGAAGATTGGATGGTCGTTTTCTGGTAGGTGGATGAACATCGACTTGTGGGGATACTCGGCGATGGTCGGAGTTGACGCTGGTGGATGTGCACGTGCACGCGATTGAAATAGCTGGGTGAAGTCTGGTTTGAACAGGAGAAGGCAACTCGAGTTTCTCGAGTTTTGTTCGTGTGAGACTCGAAGTATTTAGGATTCGACTCGGAGTGTTTTTGAGTGGTCTCGGGTAATTGTGTTGCCAGGTTTTTAATAAAAAAACCTGTCAGTTTAAATTTAAACTGAATTTAAATTATGAAGAAATATTAAGACAGGAATTGAAATCAAAGTTTTATTATTTGGAGTCAGGTTTAGTTTTGAATTTTAGATGAGAAATAAATAAGTTTTATAAATTTAAATATGAATTTGTTTAGAACCTTTTAAACTTCTTTATTGAATGAGTATTTCTTTAACTTGTAAAATAAAAGAGTTTTAGAAATGATGTTTAAAACGGGTTAAAGATAATTTGTATTCATTTTAAATCTTTAAATTTAAAATGAATTTTGAAGATAAAATTTAAGTAAATTGATTTAAAATACTTTGTAAATGATAACTTGATTTTCAATAAGAACAATGTTTATCTTAAAGTAATTAAAGATTTGTGTTCATTAAATTAATTAGGAAATTTAATGGATAATTAAATTGTTTGATTAATTAATCATTTGGATTAATTAAATAAATAATTAAAGGTTTTAAAACTAATTTATTTATGATTAAGATTAATTAATTAGGGATGATTAATTTATAGTTAGGGATTATAAATTAGAGTATTAATTAATGGTTAGGAATTAATTAATAAGTAATTAAATATTAATTAAGTTATGGTTAACACTTAATTAATTTAGTAATTAGAGATTAATAAATTGGTTATTAAGATTTATTAATTTAGAATTAATAATAATTAATATAAGTTAATTACTTAAGGAAAGTAATTAAATAATAGTTAATGAGGTCAGTAACTATGGGTTATTAAATAATGAATTAATAGGATTAATTTTGATAATTAATTAGTTGAATTAATTTAAGAATAATCATTTATGAAATTGTTTAAATGTAATTACTTATTGGAAGTAATTAAGAATTAATTACTTATTGTAATTAATTGAAGTTAATTTGATTTAGTTAAATTAATTAATTAAGTTTAATTAATTTAGAATAATCAAGAGATGATTGGATAATAAATTACTTAATGTAATTATTAAGGTAAGATTATTTAGGGAAGAAAATAATAAGATAATTACTGGAAGTAATTAGTTGAATAAATGATTTTATTAATAGAAGTAATTTGAGTTAATTACTTTGAATAATTAATCAAGAGATTAATTAAGGAATTAATTAAGGAGTAATTAATTTAGTTAATGAAAGTAATTAAGGGTAGTTAATTACTGATTAAAGATTAATCAAGGTGATTAATAAATGTTGTTTAATTAAAGATTAATTACTTAATGTAATTAATTTAATTAAGTAATTAATAATTAAGTTGTAATTAAGGATCATAAATTAATATAATTAATGATGTAACTAAGATTGATTAATTAAGTAATAATTAATAATTGAAGTGATTAATTAATGTAATTAATTAAGGATTAATGTAATTAATTATAGTTGATTAATTTAATTATATTATAGTTAATTAATTAATGAAGTAATTAAAGGTTAATTACTATAAGTGGTTAAGGATAATTAATTTAAGTAATTAATTAAAGATAAATTACCTGAATGGAATTAAAGGGTAATTAAAGGATAATTAATTAATTTGTAATTAATTAATGATTAAGTAAGCAGGATTTATAGAATGAAGTAATTAATTTAATTCATTTTAAATTAATTATAAATGGTATAAATCATTACTTAAGAATGGATGATAATATTGAATGCTTTGCATTGATTGATATCTCTGATGAGATATATGCTGTGTGATATGGATGTTTAGTTGAATTGTGATGATAATATGGATTATCTGATAATGTTGATTATCTATTGTGAATTATCCTTCTATGTGTATAAAGATAATTGAATTGAATTGTTTTAACTTTAAAACAACTTGGCCTTAAAAGATACGCTTTGGATTTCGATGAGACCGGGATCGGGTTTCCGTATACCGGATTTCCAGGTCTGGAGACCCGAATACCACATCGATCCAAATTAACGATAGGTCGTGAATCAAGTGAAGATGAAGATTCAGAGTGCAAGGGTTATTGTCGTTAACTCTGAGGGTGATTCCAAAACGAGTGTAACGAGATAATGCCTTCGGTTTCGTTCGAACCCGGAACGAACTTGTATGGATTGAATGCTTTCAGAACATCGTCAGGTGGACGATGAGCATTCTAAGTGATGTGTTCTTTTCTAAGGTAATCGTGACCTCAAGCCTCACAAACCGGGAATGGCTAAAACAGGGGAGGTGCAGCAAGGTTAGTGGGTAGCACCTAAGTAGGACAAGGTTACCTCTGTCTAGATGTCCCTTTCTGTTTTCGACTTAGTGGTGCGGTTGCTGATCCCAACCGTGAGGTATCTTGTGCGGGAATTATCCAGTAAGGGATGTTCCAACCTTGTGTTGCAGGGGATTGGGAGTGATCCTCGGTACGGTGATCTAGGCCACGTACTGTGACGGGCGGTACCCCGGTAGCCCTGCCATTGTATGGAATCCAAAATCCAATAAGTGCCAACGGACTTGATTGTATAACCCACTTTGTGGCTAGTATGCTGGAATTTAATAATGTAACAATTTCAGCTATTTCATATTTATTTGAAAACCCTAGACCCTATTATAATACAATCGAATTTCCTATCAAATGTTTTGGTTAGCGTAAGGTAAAAACTTACCCATGTTTATGTGTGGGAAGTCTTACGTGATACCTTTTCTTTCAAAAGGTTTTGAAGTTAAGCAAGTTTAACTTGTTACTCACACCAGACCCATGTCTGACCCAAGTTGTTTATTTCTGTTTTATAAACTCTTGGGTACTCAAATTTTTATGAGTAGCCAAGGGAATTCAGGTTAGCCTTGACGAATTGTGGAGGAGCAATGGAGCAGGAGGCTTCAGCGTTGTAGATATAGATAGTAGTTTCCGCTGTGTTGATCTTGTTTAGATCTTTGTTTTGTATTGATATGAAATAACTAGACAGATGTTTATAACTGTCTAGTATATGATGTGTAATCTGTGTAACTCTGATAAGTGTTGTATATGATACTATGTAATATTTATGTGATATAATATATTTTGTTTCGTTCCGCTGTGAGATTCTGATATTGTTTAGTTCTTTCTTTCTCTTTTTTTCTCTTTCTATCCCTTTCTTTCTTATTAGCGATACGACTTTCTATGGAGAGAAAGTCGTGGTCGTTACACAACTACTGAATGTAATTCAAATACACTCAAGTCAAAAATCACAGATCAGAGTTCGAGAAATTCCAGAGTGAGAGCAATCAGGAGTAGCTCAAGTCAACATATATAAAATGAATAGCAATAAGGCGCAAGTTCCAGTGAAGTTCAAGATGCAGTGACACTCAGCATATAGGCATATGTTACAATGCAACCTAGTAATCAAGGACTGAAGTGAGGAAGAAACCAAACCAAGTCAGTAACTTCAAAAGAAAAAAAAATGCAATTCAAACATACATATATACATATCAATTTATGTATATACATACGTGACTGCATACATATGTATGAAGACTAGAATGCAACTGGGTGCAAACAGTTTCCAAAACATGAATGTACGAATTGTACATTTATATTTAATACTGTAACTGGACAGTATTAATTTCATAGATTAGAACAAACTCAGGAAAACAGTGCAACATTTATGGGGCAACACATACGTATATCCATGTATGGTCACACACTCAAATGCATGAAGCATTACGAAGGAAATTCAGAAATCAAGTGAACATCCAGCACAAAGGCTACAGACATCAAAAATCAAATTAGTTAATATGATCAAGAAACAAGTCCAGCAACGACCAAGAACAAGGCACAGTGTAGTTTCAATGCTGCAGGGCTCAAGTATACATGAATACACATATAAGGTGACACAACGGTATATCGAAACATCAGAGTTACAAAACTCGAAGCCAAGTGATAAAATCCAGTTTAAAAAGGTCATGGTGATACATGAATTGAAGCACAGAACAGAATTCACGTTGCTGCCTTTCTCAATTAAAGCAACAATTTGAATACCAAAGCAACATCTCTTTAAGATTAAAATATGTATAGGTGATAAAATATATTCATGTAAAAGGTACCAAACCATTGTATGGGCATGTACAGTGAATAAGAATAAATCAAAGGATGTACAGGCAATAAAAATAAAATCAAAGCAAAAGTGTTAAAAGAAAAAAAAACATGTTTTTACTTTGCTCTGAAAAGTGTACAGAATAAAAAATCATAAGCCGACACCATGGTGGCCAACAGAGTCAAATGAAAATCAAGGAATTAGCAACACACAAAATCATAGTGACCGAAGTCATGGAAGCATATCGAGGTCAACGAGAAATTCTCGATACCAAAAATGGCCAAAGACAATTTGAACACCAACATATACTTACGAACGAGCATCCAAACGAAAATCGAACACGAATAACTTGAGCTGGAATTAGATGTGAGCGGTTATCCACTCACCTTCGCTTGAAGTGGTCGCGAGCAAGGAACGGAAGTCGAACGAACGAAAGCCCCAATTTTTTCTGAAGCCCTACGTTTCCAGATCGAAGAACGAAGCCGCCATTCTTTATCTCGTCGCCATTTTTATTTCCGCCTTCGATTTTTTTTTCCTTAGGGTTTGTGAATGAGAATGAAAGGGGATCGGGTATAGGGTTTTAATCGAGACAAAGGGTATGGGCTGATATGGGTTGGGTATGGTATAGGGTATGGTTTTTATTTTATTTTCTTTTTAAATCAAATTTTGTTTTTGTTTAATTTTGTTGTTAAAATCTAAACTATATGTATATATTCATTCGTACAAATAAAAATTTAAATAAAAGAATTTCAATCGATTTACAAATTGCAAATTCTAACAGAAATTAACAATTCGATATTAAATCGTTAATTGACGAAGATTTTATCGTTATAAAAATTTCAACAATAAACAGCAAATATCTATCAACTTTAATCGTTTATTGATGATTATAATTTTGGGCAAAACCCCAGTTGTTACAGAAATTCAAATTGAATTCAATTAAATTTTATACGCGTTTATACGTCGTATGTTCACAAAACAATTCTGATAAATACGAAATTTGAAATCCAGTAATAATTCAATATTACGGACCCAATGGAACTGGTTTCGTCAAATTCCGAGACTATGCCTCGGAAGGCTATTTTTAAATTCAATTCAAACGATACAATTTCAAAATTGAACAAATCGCTTTTAAAATCAATTCTGAAGCTTCTATTATCTCCAGTATTATCAATATGAATTTTCTAAGCCTTTAAATTATTTTTAACCGGCTTAAAATTGAAGATTCAAATTTTATTCAACTTTCAATAGATTAAATTCAAAAATTAAATCGCCAATTCATTCTGATAATTTGAAATTCAAGTCAAATCAATTTTCAAATATTTAAAATTAATTAAATATTTTCAATTTAAATTGTTCAAAATTCAGGGTCGTTACATATCTCCAACATGGATTGGAAGAAATATTGAGTTAAATATTTTATTGAAACTTTAAATTTAAGATTTGGAATTGGGTTTGTTGATTTGGAAATTGAAATGGTTCAGATCGGTTGAAATAAAATTATTAAACTATCTTACCATATTTACTATATAAATTATCTTAACCTATTTTAAACCAATTTAACTTATTTTAAAACGAATTTAAACCATTTAATGTATTTTAAATCTAATTAATCTATTTTAAGCTATTTAATGTATTTTAAATCTAATTAATCTATTTTAAGCTATTTAATCTATTTTAATTATAATTAATCTATCTTTAATCTATTTTTGATACTTAGAGTATTTCAACTATTTATAACTACCTAAACTATTTTCTAAATTTTCAGACTAAGAAAAAGGAAGTGTTTATATTCAAACTTATTGGTTTAAAAGCAAATATGATGAAATGATGAAATAACCTAAGTTGGGATTTATATGACATATTTTGAGTAAATATGATGGTTTTGAAAGGAGGGTTTAACCTATTTTGAAATATGATTTCTAAAGTATTATGGTTTGGAGAATATGATATTTTGATATAAATTGTGAATTGACTTCTGAAATGTAAAAGAACTATCTGGTGTGAAATAAGCGTTTGGTTGTTAAAGAGACCGGGATCGGATATTGTCATACTCTCTTCCAATACCGAAAACCACTTTAACAACTGTGTACGTGGTGGAGATTCCAGAAATGAAGTAGGATGGTTTGGTGAACGATTTCTGTATGAGGTATGACGTGACCCTGACTCCCGTGAGTCAGCTTAGATGTGACTAAAATCAGGAGCAACGCCGAGCCAAGTGAGGTCATTCCTCCTATCGGACACACTTCTTTGGTATTATATTCTGACTCTATGATTGATTTGGTGGCCACCCCTTGATTTTTGATTTGGGAGTGTGTTTCGAGGTGGGCGGTAGTAGCTGCTATGTGTTACCACCAGTCCGGATCCGCAAATGGTATATCTATCCTGGCATTTCCTCGTGTGTCGTGTTCACATGCCCTAGAGCGCCTTCTACGAGTTTGTTTTGTACCATACCTATGGAGTGCCCTCTGATAGCCTTCCAGTTTACGCGGGGAGCTATGGTACTATATATACTATGGGAATATATAAAATGTGTTAAGGGGTATATGGGTAACGCCTTAACGCTATTTTAATACTTTACTTTATTGTAGACACTATTATAATAGTGTATTGTACTACATCGTAGATAGTTTAACGGATCCTTAGGAGATGTGAATCCCGAACATCTCTTAAGTTATTGCACTCACGTTTGACACTGGATAAGAGATGTCAACCCCCGTAAACATCTCCGACGTGGTTTACACTCATATTTATTTGCCGTTGATTTAACTTACATATGATCTTTTAGTTCTGACTCGAGTGTTCTGTCTTTTCAATTCGCTCGGGCAGGATTTGAAGACCTTCTTTCTAGAGGACGAAGACAAAGATTTGTACTATTATTATTTATTATATTCTTCCACAGCATCATACTATTCCGCTGCATTGTTATGTATTTATCTCTAATATGTGTAACCCTGATTCCGTGTTGTGTAAGTATAATCAAATGTTTTGTAAATAGCTTCATGAACTGTTATTTGATTATTATATTTTGTCATTCCGCTGCAAGATTCTATATTTGTTTTATTTCTTTCTCTTTTTCTTATTTACCCATAACAATCTGCCATTTTGAATGGTTTGAGTTTGACGTGTGTGTCTTCTTAAAATGTCCAAAAAGGCAGGTCATTACAGTTGGTATCAGAGCTTTGGTTTAGCGATAACCTTAGCTTTGTGGGGTCTGACTTATATTAATTAGGGTACTAATACCCTAGAAATGAGTCGTTGAGTGTATATATTTGAGAGAGCGTATTTGTTAGTGTTATAAAAAGGTTTTATATTATGTTAATTTGTTCTGTTTTGTATTTATAAATTCTGGTTTGTGCATAGGATGCTATGACATCGATAGGGATTTCTAAACACTTAATAGGACAAACCGACATAATATTATTTGAATATAGGTGAATGAAATAATTTTGCCCATTATATATTTTGTATATAAAATTATAATTTTATAAATGATATATTTGGTTGTAATACATTTGTTGTTAGGTAGTGAGATTTATAGATATTGGTTGAGAAATAAGATTTGTAAATAAAATAAATATAATTTGGAAATTTTAGAACTTAAAGTTCCGGGATTTTGAAAATTTCTTTCGATTGATTTTGGAATATAATACTTATATTATTTGGAAGTATTTTCTGATATAAATTTTTCAATGCGATTTGGAAGAAATGTTTTAAAGAAATTTTGGGAAGGAATAAGTTCTGTACTCCCCCGTTGTTGCTGGAAAATAATTTTGCTGACGAGTGCACGCATCATCGACATTCATTTTCGAGTTTCAAAGTGGGAAGACTGTTGTGGTAGTTTTACTGCATAATTGTTTTGATAATCTTAATTTTGAATTCCAATTTTGATTTGATATATATAAAGGATATGATTATATAGATATTATTATTTTAAATAATTGAATGGAACCCGACATTTAGTTCTTAAGTTTCTATAAATTAGAGATTTCAACTATTGTAATGGAATAAAATTTTAACTATTTAATAATTGGAACTTCAAAAATGAAATAAGAAATTAAATGCTAGGTTATAAATAAAATTTACAAGAAAATTAAAATTGTAACCTATAAAACAAAGGAAATGATTATTGAACATTAAGTTAATTAAAAGAAATAAGATAAACTTGTTCAACTTTCTATTACATTCTTAAACTCATATATAAAACTTACCAATTATAGAAAGTTGAAATGTAAAGAAATAGGAAAATTTTACAAGTAAAACATATGCAATGAAAGTGTTCAATAGAATTACTTTTATAAATAAGGATTTTGATATTATGATGGTTATAAACTTAAGTTATAATTGAAATGTTACTAAAATAAAATGTAATAGGAAGTGAGTACTGTAAGTAAATAATTATAAGCTTAAGTAAATGAATTGATATGCTAAGTAATTGAATTTAACATGAATATTATAAATAAAGGATTATAAACTTAAGTTAATGTTTGAAGCTATTTATAGTTAAATAAATAATAAAATGAATACTATACTAAATTAAATGATTATAACTTCAAAAAATTTGAATTTATTTAGAAAATGGATTTAATATTCAATGACATTAAATAGGAAAATAAATGTAAATTTAAAAAGTAAGAAACTTAAGTATGAACTTATGCAAATGAATATTAATATCTAATGTAAACTAGATATACAAATTAATAAATATGAACTAAACTGCAATAAAATATATGTAATACTTGGATAATAAATTCATTGATTTTATAATCAATTGAATGGAAATAACTTATGTAAAGAAATGAATATAAAGAAACTAAAAGAATTTTCATTATATGAATAAATAAAGAAAAATGAATTTGTAAGTACATAAATGTAAATAAATGAAATTATGTAATAAATGAATGAATGGAAATTGGATTTTGTAAGAAATAAATGTAAATTAAAGAAATGATCATTGTATGGATGGGAAATTTTAAATGATAAGTGTTGTGACAGGAAATTTATAAGAATAAAACTTAAAATAATGTTTGGAACTTGTTGTTTGTTTTGACTTTTGGGTTGTTTGGGAAAGGATACTTCTAACGGTTTAGGATGTATGAATAATCTGTTGAGTTTTATCTAAGACTGTTGAGTATATGGTATACTTACTAGTTTATTTGTCATTCTAGATGATTTAAAAGTGTCCAAACCCAAACAAAACATTTGTCTGGTTGCTATGGATGTATGTTGTAACGCCCCAGATTTTCGCGCTCGAAAATCGACATCCATACTTTACATCGTACTCGAATGCCGTAGATTCGACCATTCAAATCCGAGTCGCCGGAGCTTATAACACAGTTAAGTAAATAACACAACGGAATAAAAAGAATAATACATTGATATACAACACTGATACAATATCTGATACACAGAGTGATACAATGAATATCAATATACATCAGAGATATGATACAACAAATAGCAGCGGAAAAGAAATAGATAACATCAACAGCGGATAGAATGTCTCCAATAGAATGCTCCAAAATAAGCAACGTCAATCCATGAACTCCAAGAACTGAACTAGCTCCAGATAATCTACTAAACCTGAATATCTGAAAAACCAAACACTAGACTGCTCGTGTAGAAAATTTTGAGCACCCAGAGTTTAGGAAAGAAACAATAAACTCCGGATCAGTCATGGGACTGGTGTGAGCAACAAAAACAGTTTATCTTTAAAAACAAATAGCAAAGAATTTTAAAGTCAATTCGCAATGCTTATGGAAAATGAAACTACCATAAGACCTCCCGCCACACACACAATGCAAACGCAGAATTGGAGGAGATTTCTTCTTATGATAGTCAAAGATGCTTACTCCGCAAAATCAAATCTTTTTTGATATTATTATTAGTGCATAGTGTAGAAAACATTTCGAAAGTATAATATAAATCTTAGCCAGCATAGGCATTTCGCACTTATGCCTACTATAGCTACCATCCAAACAGTGGGGCGCCACCATAAGTGAATGATAGGTTCTACAACTAAAACCGTACAAGTCACGTATTGTTTCTTTGGATTTCCAACAAATGGTCAGGCTAAGGAACTTCCTATTCCACAAAGGAACGTCTATGGAATGACGTCCCGAGAACCTAACCGGATCTCTGCCAACACAAGGTCGGGTTACCTCTGCAAAAATAGGTAACTACTAACACGCGTATGCCATCCCCCGATCGTAACCGATCTTCCCGAGTATCCTCGATTCCAACAACCACATAATAAGCAGTATCAACATAGGTTAAGTATCTAGGCTCCATACCATGATACCACCTCTATCCAGAAGGAATGACATACACTAAGGGGCGCTACTCCCTAGAACCTTGCTGCATCCTTCCTGTTTTGACCATTTCCAGGGTGTGAGGTCCGACGAAGTCTCGTCCACAAAGCTACGCTTTGTCACAAAGCCATGCTTCGGGTCAAACAAATGATCAAAGAAATGATCACAAAGATATAAGATCAAACGAATGATCATATCACAAATGATCAAAAATGATCATTTCACAGCAACACTCAGCATGTCACATTACCAAATTGGGAATATATCGCTGATAAATTTCAACTACATAACCTCTGAGCTCGTACGTCTCAGAGTAGGGTGTTAAGCTAAGAGAATAAATTCTCCGGCACCAACAGAAATGTATTTGAAAGAAATCGGCTTTATATCTCAAAGTGTAATGTCAGACATACAATCCATAAAAGTCTGTTCTGGGTTCGAACAGAACCGAAGGCACTTCTCACGAAGCCCTTGCAAATCCGGATAATTTCCAATCACGTCCGGACTTCCCGTCAATAAGGGTGATAAAACCTCTATATCGGGGATCAGCCGATGCAGAGTAACTCGACGGTAATCCTTCTGTTTTCAAAAATATCCGGTCTTCAACGCCGGTCTTCAACGCCGGTCATCAAATGGGTTATACGACCCAAAGGTCCTTTCCCGGCTAACCCGAATAGTGAGCGCCATTAAAAATCATATGGATATGGGATTTCAATTAAGTCACAGCTTAAAACCCAAAACTTTCTTTCCAAATGGTTTAAACAAATTACCATTTACATCTTTTTAAACAAAAAGATTCATTTTAACAACCCTCAACGGTTTAAACAATTTTCACACTTTAATCTTTTAAACAAAAGATTCATTTACAGATTTTCCAAATTAATTCCCACTTCAATTTGATTAACTCGTTAAATCTTTAAAACAAAGATTTAACTTATAGCTTTCAAACAATTCCATTTCAAATAGTTTAAACAAATCATCATTTTAAATCTGTTAAAAATAAACAGATTTAATTCATAGCTTTCAAAAAGAAGAATTCATTCATAACTTGGAAAACCATTTTTCAATTCAATCTTGAAATTCCTTTAACTAAATTGGAATTTCATTTCTTATATGAAAGCTTTTATCATTTAAAAACAAACAGTTTCATTTCAGAAAATCTGATTCATTCATACGAGTGGAAATCCTTGGGTTAAATCCAAATTCTCCAAAATTATACTTTAAATGGTTTAACTTCATATAAACACATTTATATCATCTTTAATCCCTAGTTTCAAATCATAGGATTCAATTCCAAACTTCAATTCAAATTTAAATCAAATTATTTAAATTTTCAAAACTCGATTAAGTTATTCAAAATAACTTTTATCTTTGAAATTCCATTTCAAAAGCTTTTCACTTTAAACCCGAATTTCTAATTTTCAAAATCAATTGAAATTAAAATTTCAATTTCAAAAACATCAAATTTAAATTATCTGTGACCTAACCGATTTCCACGTGAAATCCATATTTGTGTGTGTAAAGGTGTAGTCCAGGGGTTTAACACAATAGTGCAACATAAATCAATCATCACAGATCAAAATACAGGATATAGTTGATAAGCGATATAACTATAACGCTCATCTTAATTCACAGATCACAGATATATATCACAGATAAGTAAATTACAAATCACAACATAAATCAGGATGTATCACAAAGCATCACAATCAGGGATATCAAACAATTCAAACCATCCAATAGAATCCAAATATTCATAAGTAGATCAATCAATATCTAATTTATTCAAATTAGATTAATTACTTATGAACTACTAATCCTGGTTAATTAACATCGATAAATTACAAATTATTTTGATTAATGATTCTTTAATCATTTATTAATTAACCATTAATAATAAATTAATTAACCTTTAATTATTATTTCATCAACTTTTAATTATTAAATAACTGCCTTGATTATTTAATTCATCATTTAATTTATTAACTTTAATTTATTAATTATTAATTAAGTAATAAACATCCTTTAATTTCTTTCATAAGTTAATTAACCTTTAATTAATTGTTCTTAATTTGATTATCTTAATTAATGAACCACATTAATTTATTATTCAATCATCCTAGTTAATAACCTTCATTAATTATTTACACTTCTTAAATTACTTTTCTAAAGTAATTAATTAAGATTTATTATTAACTACACTTAAATTTCATCTTTAATACTCATTAATTAATCCTCAGTTATTTAGTTAACTAAGTATTCAATATAACTTAATTTATTCTTACTTAATTAATAATCATAAATTAAAATTCAACTCTTATTTAATTAAGGATTCTTAATCATCCATTTATTACCAATTTATTTTCTTAAACCTTAATTAACCAATTTAACCTTTAATTACTAAATTAATTAATCCAATCATTAATTAATCAAAAATAGTTAATTATTCATTTACTTAATATTTTCAAATCCTTAAGTTTCATTTATTTAAGGATAAAATATTTCTTATAAATGATCAAGTTTTCATTTCACCTTTTATTCAAGATAAATCCAAATTTACCTTAACAAAATTTAACATACTCTAAAATCTATTTTAAACATTAAAAAGTTGTCAACACATTTAATTTTTATAAAGCTTATATTTATTTAAAACTATGGAGACAAAAATAATTAGAATCCATCTTTAAAATTTGGTTTTAAACTTGTTTTTACATCCCAGTTTTTAAATTTTAAACTTTAAAAACTGCCAGGCTTTTAAAACTGGCATCACCATCATGACCCGAGGCTACCCAAACATGCTTCGAGTCGAACAAAGAAAACTTCGGGCCTCTTCTTCAATTACTCGAGAACTCGCGTGCCAATTCCCTGCAACAACCCAAATCCTCAGTGCTACACAAATGCATGGTGCACGTGCACCGTGGCTCCAGCCACCTCCGGTCACCAATACTTCGAGCAAGTCGAATGTCATCCCCATCTCCGATCCCAACCACCAGCCCCCTTCAGTTCGTCTCGAACTCGAATTCGAGTTCGCTACCCAAAACCTAGAACGCGAACAAGAACACAACACCAGAAAATTGACTCGTTCCCCACCCTCTGGCCATCAGAGGCCACCAAAATTCAACTAAAGCTTCGCCTTGATCACGTGCCACTATCCCCACCGGAGCGGTCAACTCCGATCCCACCTAGCCTATGCCATTACCTCGACAGTAACCACGACGAAAAACACTTCGAAAACCCTAGTTTAGCCGCTCCACGCAACTCCAATCATCAGAAAATTCTCGAACTATTTTTCTAGTGATCGTCAAACCACCAGCCACCCTCGACTTCAACCCCAAGGTTCAATGTTGCCGTGATCACCAGAAATCTAAAAAAACTCAAATATGTTCATCCTTCAATTTCTCTTGGTTTACCCAACTAAAAATCATGATTCCATTTTTAAAATTCATATTTTTGGGAGATAAATCAAATTATATACATAAAACATTAAATCATGAAAGTTGAATTCTTTGATATGTTGAGATTTCACTGTATATTTCATCTTCCAGTTAATTGCTTAAATAAATTTTCTTGAAATAATTTTTAGAATTAGACTTACATTCTTTCAATTATTTTCTCTTTAAGAATCGAGGTCAAAAATTGATTCATTCAGAGGATCTGGATTTGTTTTTGAGTTTGGGCTTGTTGTTTAACAGAGGTATATACATATACCTGTATACCAGCATGCCTACATATCCATAGCCTAATTCAACTATATTCAAGTTTGATATATCTAAACAAACATACTTATACATCACCACCACATAGATATCATATACAGCAGTATCAAAAGATTTAAAGGTTGAGAGTTTGCTCACAGTGAATGGAAGAACAGAGTTCATCATTTATGTTGAACAGGCTTTGAAATTTGCAATCTGAAGTCTTTTCTTGATTCTTTGATTCACTTCTCTGGTTTGTGTTGTATGATTGTCTTAAATTGAAATTTTGTTTTAGTTTAAAGATGATGTTAACTTCAGTTTTACTTGGCTTTGAATAAACGAAATGAAATGGAGATAAGTAGATATATGAGAAAAGAAGTGTACAGGCTGATATAAAAGAAAGCATATAGGGAATAGATTTGTACTAGTTTTGATCAGTGATATTTTTTCGTTTAGGGGCTATGCAGATTTTTGTTGGTGGCTGATAAGTATAATATTGTGTACTTAAGATCTTGCTTTTATTTGTTTTACTCGGCCGATACATACCATATAGTGTACTAGAGGCAAGGGCATTCAATGTCTTGTTCCCTTTATTCTTTACAGCCTATACTATTAAATTATGTGTGTACATAGGTACTTAGTTTTGTATGTTTACTAAATATATGTTTAAAATGTGTGGTCTGGTTTGTTGTTATGCTTTTGGAAGCTAACCCATATTTGTATGTGTTTACACTTATCTTTATTTGCTTTAGTCTGATTACTTTCTTATCTTATGGCTTTGTAATAAAATTGATATTCTATTTTAATATGTTGTTAAATTTTATCTAATGTGTTACTTTGTAATTTATAGCTTATCTTTTATTCATTTATCTCTATTCATAACTCAAATATTTATTTTACTTCTATCTTTGGTTTAAATATTATTATTAATTTTACTTTAATACCATTTGTCTTGAATTTCTATATATATATATATATTTCCATAAACCCAAATTATTATTAAACCATTTATTTACGATTTAAATTCAAATCAAATATATATTATATTATTTCAAATTTAGTCAGATATGTTCAAATACAGATATATATTCTCATATATACATATGTATACAATATTTTTATTTTAAATGATTTATACAGAATATATTTGGATTCGGGGAAACTCGCAATCCATTTATCGTTTAATTATACAATTTTAATTCAAAAATTCAATAAATTATTAATTAAATTTAAATAAAAATCTAGGGTCGTTACAAACTTCCCCCCTTAAAAGAATTTCGTCCTCGAAATTCGCAGGCACGAAAACAACACAGAGATAGACAGATTCGATCTCCTATAGTTCCTCAAACACAAGATACGGATTTCGAATTCAAGTCGGAATACCTCAGAATACATACCAATTTGTCCCTCTTCGGACTTTGGTATTCACAAGTAATTTCAATAGAATTTCAAATTTTTGGTTTTAAACGAAATCGTTTTATCGATACAATTCAATTTTATCCTCATATTCTATTAATCAATTTAACTCAAAATAAAAATTTCCAATTTCAAATTCATTAAGGTTTAAATCAAAAAGCTAATAAGAAACCGATGAAGATACAAAGTAAGGATCATCTAAAACGATTCGTAGAGCCATCATCACGCCAAAACTTCTTTCTTATAGCTGATACGAAGCAATCAAAAGAATTTTGGAAACGAATCAAAGGAAAATTGATAGAGAAAGTTGTTTCCACTGTTGTTATAGAGTATTGACCAATTATAGTCGTATTTCTCTATCCTCTATCTCGTCCTCTTCTTGCACTCATACTCACTATCAGTGGATAGTAAGAGAATTTACTGAGACGTTTAAACGGATACCTTAGGGATATACTCATTCTAGAGTTTACTTCACTCTATCTCTAATGAGCTACTTAACGTGTTATACTCCTGAGCTAAAGTTTTACCTTAGCTCGGATACCAAATGTAACGAAGGTAGGCTTTTCAACCATCCCTACAGCGGCATACACTGGTAGGCTTTGCAACCATCCCAGCACCACCGTGGCATACACTGGCACCTCGCAGTTGCTTTTACGGCCAGCCTCTCGACTGTCACAACCAACCCATCCCACTCAGGGACATGTAGGGGTAAGAGTCTCTCGTTCGCCACCAATCCGCGAAGCGAGAACCCCCTATCATGCTGTAATATAGCAAAGTACACAACTCGACATCCATACTTTACATCGTACTCGAATGCCGTAGATTCGACCGTTCAAATCCGAGTCGCCGGAGCCTGTAACACAGTTAAGTAAATAACACAGCGGAATAAAAAGAATAATACATTGATATACAACACTGATACAATATCTGATACACAGAGTGATACAATGAATATCAATATACATCAGAGATATGATACAACAAATAGCAGCGGAAAAGAAATAGATAACACCAGCAGCGGATAGAATGTCTCTAATAGAATGCTCCAAAATAAGCAACGTCAATCCATGAACTCCAAGACATCCATACTTTACATCGTACTCGAATGCCGTAGATTCGACCATTCAAATCCGAGTCGTCGGAGCTTATAACACAGTTAAGTAAATAACACAGCGGAATAAAAAGAATAATACATTGATATACAACACTGATACAATATCTGATACACAGAGTGATACAATGAATATCAATATACATCAGAGATATGATACAACAAATAGCAGCTGAAAAGAAATAGGTAACACCAGCAGCGGATAGAATGCTCCAAAATAAGCAACGTCAATCCATGAACTCCAAGAACTGAACTAGCTCCAGATAATATACTAAACCTGAATATCTAAAAAACCAAACACTAGACTGCTCGTGTAGAAAATTTTGAGCACCCAGAGTTTAGGAAAGAAACAATAAACTCCGGATCAGTCATGGGACTAGTGTGAGCAACAAAAACAGTTTATCTTTAAAAACAAATAGCAAAGAATTTTAAAGTCAATTCGCAATGCTTTTGGAAAATGAAACTACCATAAGACCTCCCGCCACACACACAATGCAAACGCAGAATTGGAGGAGATTTCTTCTTATGATAGTCAAAGATGCTTACTACACAAAATCAAATCTTTTTTGATATTATTATTAGTGCATAGTGTAGAAAACATTTCGAAAGTATAATATAAATCTTAGCCAGCATAGGCATTTCGCACTTATGCCTACTATAGCTACCATCCAAACAGTGGTGCGCCACCATAAGGGAATGATAGGTTCAACAACTAAAACCGTACAAGTCACGTATTGTTTCTTTGGATTTCCAACAAATGGTCAGGCTAAGGAACTTCCTATGCCACGAAGGAACGCCTTTGGAATGACGTCCCGAGAACCTAACCGAATCTCTGCCAACACAAGGCCGGGTTACCTCTGCAAAAATAGGTAACTACTGACACGCGTATGCCATCCCCCGATCGTAACCGATCTTCCCGAGGATCCTCGATTCCAACAACCACATAATAAGCAGTATCAACATAGGTTAAGTATCTGGGCTCCATACCATGATACCACCTCTATCCAGAAGGAATGACATACACTAAGGGGCGCTACTCCCTAGAACCTTGCTGCATCCTTCCTGTTTTGACCATTTCCGAGGTGTGAGGTCCGACGAAGTCTCGTCCACAAAGCTACGCTTTGTCACAAAGCCATGCTTCGGGTCAAAAAAATGATCAAAGAAATGATCACAAAGATATAAAGATCAAACGAATGATCATATCACAAATGATCAAACAATGATCATTTCACAGCAACACTCAGCATGTCACATTACCAAATTGGGAATATATCGCTGATAAATTTCAACTACATAACCTCTGAGCTCGTACGTCTCAGAGAAGGGTGTTAAGCTAAGAGAATAAATTCTCCGGCACCAACAGAAATGTATTTGAAAGAAATCGGCTTTATATCTCAAAGTGTAATGTCAGACATACAATCCATACAAGTCTGTTCCAGGTTCGAACAGAACCGAAGGCACTTCTCACGAAGCCCTTGCAAATCCGGATAATTTCCAATCACGTCCGGACTTCCCGTCACTAAGGGTGATAAAACCTCTATATCGGGGATCAGCCGATGCAGAGTAACTCGACGGTAATCCTTCCGTTTTCAAAAATATCTGGTCTTCAACGCCGGTCATCAAATGCGATCCATATACGACATATCACATATTCGGAATGGGTTATACGACCCAAAGGTCCTTTCCCGACTAACCCGAATAGTGAGCGCAATTAAAAATCATATGGATATGGGATTTCAATTAAGTCACAGCTTAAAACCCAAAACTTTCTTTCCAAATGGTTTAAACAAATTACCATTTATATCTTTTTAAACAAAAAGATTCATTTTAACAACCCTCAATGGTTTAAACAATTTTCACACTTTAATCTTTTAAACAAAAGATTCATTCGCAGATTTTCCAAATTAATTCCCATTTCAATTTGATTAACTCGTTAAATCTTTAAAACAAAGATTTAACTTATAGTTTTCAAACAATTCCATTTCAAATAGTTTAAACAAATCATCATTTTAAATCTGTCAAAAATAAACAGATTTAATTCATAGCTTTCAAAAAGAAGAATTCATTCATAACTTTGAAAACCATTTTTCAATTCAATCTTGAAATTCCTTTAACTAAATTGGAATTTCATTTCTTATATGAAAGCTTTTATCATTTAAAAACAAACAGTTTCATTTCAGAAAATCTGATTCATTCATACGAGTGGAAATCCTTGGGTTAAATCCAAATTCTCCAAATTTATACTTTAAATGGTTTAACTTCATATAAACACATTTATATCATCTTTAATCCCTAGTTTCAAATCATAGGATTCAATTCCAAACTTGAATTCAAATTTAAATCAAATTATTTAAATTTTCAAAACTCGATTAAGTTATTCAAAATAACTTTTATCTTTGAAATTCCATTTCAAAAGCTTTTCACTTTAAACCCGAATTTCTAATTTTCAAAATCAATTGATATTAAAATTTCAATTTCAAAAACATCAAATTTAAATTATCTGTGACCTAACTGATTTCCACGTGAAATCCATATTTGTGTGTGTAAAGGTGTAGTCCAGGGGTTTAACACAATAATGCAACATAAATCAATCATCACAGATCAAAATACAGGATATAGTTGATAAGCGATATAACTATAACGCTCATCTTAATTCACAGATCACAGATATATATCATAGATAAGTAAATTACAAATCACAACGTAAATCAGGATGTATCACAAAGCATCACAATCAGGGATATCAAACAATTCAAACCATCCAATAGAATCCAAATATTCATAAGTAGATCAATCAATATCTAATTTATTCAAATTAGATTAATTACTTATGAACTACTAATCCTGGTTAATTAACATCGATAAATTAAAAATTATTTTGATTAATGATTCTTTAATCATTTATTAATTAACCATTAATAATAAATTAATTAACCTTTAATTATTATTTCATCAACTTTTAATTATTAAATAACTGCCTTGATTATTTAATTCATCATTTAATTTATTAACTTTAATTTATTAATTATTAATTAATTAATAAACATCCTTTAATTTCTTTCATAAGTTAATTAACCTTTAATTAATTGTTCTTAATTTGATTATCTTAATTAATGAACCACATTAATTTATTATTCAATCATCCTAGTTAATAACCTTTATTAATTATTTACACTTCTTAAATTACTTTTCTAAAGTAATTAATTTAGATTTATTATTAACTACACTTAAATTCAATCTTTAATACTCATTAATTAATCCTCAGTTATTTAGTTAACTAAGTATTCAATATAACTTAATTTATTCTTACTTACTTAATTAATAATCATAAATTAAAATTCAACTCTTATTTAATTAAGGATTCTTAATCATCCATTTATTACCAATTTATTTTCTTAAACCTTAATTAACCAATTTAACCTTTAATTACTAAATTAATTAATCCAATCATTAATTAATCAAAAATAGTTAATTATTCATTTACTTAATATTTTCAAATCCTTAAGTTTCATTTATTTAAGGATAAAATATTTCTTATAAATGATCAAGTTTTCATTTCACCTTATATTCAAGATAAATCCAAATTTACCTTAACAAAATTTAACACACTCTAAAATCTATTTTAAACATTAAAAAGTTGTCAACACATTTAATTTTTATAAAGCTTATATTTATTTCAAACTATGGAGACAAAAATAATTTGAATCCATCTTTAAAATTTGGTCTTAAACTTGTTTTTACATCCCAGTTTTTAAATTTTAAACTTTAAAAACTGCTAGGCTTTTAAAACTGGCATCACCATCATGACCCGAGGCTACCCAAACATGTTTCGAGTCGAACAAAGAAAACTTCGGGCCTCTTCTTCAATTACTCGAGAACTCGCGTGCCAATTCCCTAGTCGTTTGGTCCAATTTTATGAAAATCCTTTTATGGATGTTTGGACATTGATATTTGGGGTGTATCGAAGAGCCTTTAAGGCTGGGTTGTCGCTTGGCGTAAATCCCTAGTCGTCGTTGCTCGCTCGATCGCTCCCGAATCGTTTTGGCCATCATGGCCTAGGCAAATTGTTGCCCATACCAAGTGTTCAAACTCTGGATATCAATTCCAGAGTCTGGTTAGGCCTTCTGGAGAAAAAAATATACGGCAGAAAATAAAAACTGCAGAAAACAGAATCAAACGTCTGAAACAACCTTTCAGACGTCTGAAACACCTTGTCAAATGTCTGATACCACCTTTCAGACGTCTGAAACACCCTGTCAGACGTCTAAAGCTATCTTTCAGACATTTGGTTGGTTTCTGAATTTCTAGAACCTAAATCCAGACATCTGGAACTGTTCATTTTTCCTAATTTGGGCAGTTTTGATTTGATTTCCATTGTTTAATCGATTTTTGTTGATCCGGATAGTTGTTATCACTTATTATCAACTTTGATGACTTTTTTCGGGATTTTTGGGAATATCCATTTTGATGGATTCGGTACCGATTTCTATGGATTTGATTCACGTCTTTGTATGTGAATCTTTGGTGATTGATTGTTTTTTACAATCAATTTTGTGATTTGTCACTTTCAAATACAAAGGTTTCTATACTAGTAGTAAATATTCAACTCTTTCACAACAATGATTTCAACACTACTTTTAAATACAAAGCTCGTTTTAAAACCGTTTTCCAATCTATTAGTATATACAAACCTTTACCTCATTCGTATGAGAAATATAATTAAACGGCTTAGCAAAACAAGTGGTATGAAACGCTTGCATTTACTTCGTCGGTTAATTCTTGGACTTGTTCGATTGAACTCTTGTGACAACTTTCGAGTAGAAATCTACAATTTATTCGTATATATTTAAGTTAAGCTAGTGGTTATGGGACATGAAGCTAAACTCATTTATTTACTAGCTTAGTGTAATTAGCACTTCTTGTTGATCAATGGTGATCCTTTGGTGATTTAGACTAGCGATGTGCGATGTCTTTTTGTCCGCGTGGGGGACTGTACCCCGTTTGGAGCTATTTCGGCTCATAGTCCGCAAAAGGGGACTATACCCTGTTTGGAGGAATTTCGTCTCGTTGTCCGCAAGGGGGGACTATACCCTGTTTGGTGGAGTTTCGACTCATAGTCCGCAATGGGGGACTATACCCTGTTTGGAGGAGCTTCGGCTCATTTGGAGGAGCTTTGGCTCATAGTCCGCAATGGGGGATATACCATGTTTGGAGGAGCTTTGGCTCATAGTCCGCAATGGGGGACTATACCATGTTTGGAGGATCTCCGACTCATTTGTGATACACGTGTTGGTGAGCTTTCATGCTCCCGTTTGTGATAGGCTTTCCCCTTTTTGTGATTTCTGGATTTCTAGTTGATGATTTCTAGAATTTGTGTTTCACCGATTTTTGTGATTGGCATTGATACGTTTTGTCAATATTTGTGTTTTGGTGAATAATTTAAAGAATGTGATTCTTTTTGGTGTTTTGAGATAATTTGAGATATTGTATGATTTTTGTTGTTATTTGATGTATACTTGATACAGTATGGCATTTTTTGTTATCATACGTTTTTGGTCATATCTCTTATCCTATCTCATTTTATCTGATATTTATAGCTAGACTGATCCGTTTTTTATTTTCTTCTTAAATAATACTCAGGTCAGACCGAGGTATTTCAGGTGCTTCTGCTTGACTTCTTATCAGGGCTCGTCACCTGACTTTTGGCTAACTACTTTAGCATAGTATTTTTTGTTAGTATACATTTGAGATAGAGACTCCTTGATGTATACTTATTCTTTTGTCTAGCACTTGTATCTATTCTTTTGTGATGTAGTGGATCTAGTTTGACCACTACTTTGATGTACACTTCTATGTGATAGATTCATAACTGTTTACGCCTTTGTGATATGAATATCTGTTACTGATTTGTGTTATGTTTATTTCTATATTTGTTTCCGAAGTCCACATAGCCACTATGTGGTAGCTTTGAGTTTGTATTTGATATGTCGAATTTCCTCTTGAAATGAAATGTAAGTTATATTTTCTGACATATCGGTACTCGCACAAAGCAATTACACAGATGGTCACTCCTCAACAGCCTTATTCTTCATGCTAGTCGATGACATTACCCCGTAATGTCCTTGGCTAGTGTGAGTATAGAGGTGGGGCGTCACAGCTTGGTATCAGAGCCAAACTTCGGAACAATGTAGAATAATCTAGCAAGGATAATTGTCCTAAGCCTTTCTTAGGAATCGTGCCATAGGATTTAATTCGAGTCTTCGTACCGTTCTATCCTATTTCTTTTTATGATACCTTGTTTTATCAATCAAGTTTGTTCGATATTCATTCTGAGAATAACCTTTTTTCCACTTCTTTCTTTCTTAAAGAAGAGAAATGGTTAGATCTGGCAGTCCTAGCGCTGGTCAATCTAGTAGTCCTTCTCTGGATGGCGTATTCATATCTGCCCAACAACTTTTGGATCTTGTAAACAATCAAAGGTTTATCTGTGCTTTGAGTAAGAACCCTGAAAAGGTTTTACCTCTGAAATTAGAAGTGCCTTTCCACCAGTTTGTAGATATCACTCTTCGACTTGAAGAGGCTGATAAAGAAAGTGATGTTGAAGTTGTGGATGCCAAACAAAACTTTAACATCAACAAGAAGAGGCATATTACGTTCAAAAGCCCTAATCCCAACAAGAAAGGGAAGCAGGCAATTTCGGTAGCAATGACTCCTACCTCTAGTCGTGGACGATGCTACAATTGTGGTTCTACGGACCACTATGCAAATAAGTGTCTGAAACCTTTTTTTGTTGTTAGTGCAAAAGTTTGGGCCATCTTATATCTACATGTCTCATACTCCAAAGTAGGAGAAAGGGGGAGTTGAATGTTGTGCAAGCCCCTAGTAACACTTCTCGTGGTCAAGGTAATTCTCCTTCTATCCTTGATGACAATAATTTGTTTTGTGATTATCCTATTCGAGTTCTTTTTGGATACGGGTTCATCTCATTATTTTATATCAAAAGAACTTGATGATTCTTTCTCTATAAATATTATGGGCTTGATGACTTCATTGAGAATTGCGAATCCGGTTGGTGGATCCGCAATACTCAGTTTACTTTGTGAAAATGTCGAGATTATATTATGTGATTATTCTTTTCGAGCCGATTTGCATATTATGCGTTACTCAGGCTTCGAAATTGATTTTTGGGAAAGGATTGGCTTGATCATTATGAAGCCCGCATCCTATGTCCTGAGCGGACTATATATCTTCGACATCCTCAATCTGTTAAGCAGATTTCTATGGTTCTTAATGATTTCGATTTCCAAATTCGGTGGCATTATTTTATTCTTTAAACCTACATGATGAGGAGAATATTATTTCTCTCATTCATGTAGTTTGTGAATTTTCCGGTATATTTGAGCTTGTCTTAGGATTATCACCTAAGAAATCTATTGAATGGTGCTAAGGTCTTTTCAGCTCGACCTTGCCACCAATTTTCATCAGCTACGAGTTGCATAGCATTCAACTTATCGCATTCCGCACTCATTATGATTCTTGTGAGTGGTTCGTTATGTCATTCGGTTTGACGAACCTTCTACCTTATTTCATCCATCTTATGAATCGAGTATTTTATGAATATCTCAATGATTTTATCCTTGTATTCATTGATTATGGATGCAACAATTTAAAATTTGCAAATCTTTTAATAAGATATTTATAAGTATAATTGGATTTTGTTCTTAAAACGAACAAAGAATGTTTGTAAATTTTATAAGAGACATGTTTATCATATAGAAGATGATTTTGTGTTGTTTTGCCCATGGAGTGCTTTAAGAATTCTGGTCAATGCGCTTGATCAACGTTATCGATATGAATCTCCTAAACGCTATGATGAGACAGTCAGACACAATATATTGACTTGTAAGAAGTAAATTTTTTCTAAAAAGATGATTACATAAAGTTAATTATAATTTTGAATGTCTTAGCTTTCCGGGAAAGAGGATCAATCAAAAGAACTCTTTTCCGATGCTTTTATTCTTCTGATTCCTGAATGGAACCAAGATTTTATTGTTTGTACCGATGCTAGTCGTATTGGTTTGGGTGCCATTCTCTTGCAAAGGGAATGTGTTAACACATATGCTTCTTGACAATTAAAGCTTGTCGAGACTAGATATGCCATTTATGATCTGGTGCTCGCGGCTATTGTTTTCGCCCTTAGAATTTGGCGTCATTATCTTTTGGGAGAGAAATTTGTTCTCTACAACGATCATAAATCTTTGAAGTATTTATTTTCTCAAAAGGAACTTAATTTGCGTCAACAATGTTGGCTCGGGTTCCTTGCATCTTACGATTTTGTTATTCTTTATACTCCCGGAAAGGGTAATCGAGTTGCCGATGCCCTTAGTCGTAAGCAATAAGCGTTGTTTTCATGATGATATCCGAATGGAATGTTCTCGAGACTTTATTAACTTGTGAGATTCGAGATCGTGAATCCAATTTATGTTCATCTCTTGTGTTGTGTAGCCTTGAGGCTCATCCTTCCCTTTTGGACCGTACCTCTTTTGGCTAAACTCTATGTCAACGAAATTGATAAATTGCATGGAGTTCCTACCTCTATTTTTAGCGATCGTGATCCGTTATTTTACTAGTGGATTTTGGTAAGGTCTTCAAAAGCTTTGGGAACAAAGCTTAATTTTAGCACCGCTTATCGTCCTCAATCCGATAGATCAACCGAGCGTGTGACTCAAACTCTTGAAGATCTCTTTCGTGCATGTGTTCTTGATTTTTTTGGAAGTTGGGAAGATCATACTCGTGTTGAGATTTCTTCCAATAATAGCTTCAAATCTTGTATTGGTATGGCACCTTTCAAGGCACTCCACGGAAGGCCGTGCTGACCTCCTTCGTGTTGGCTTAAAGCCGGTGAGAAGATGGTTTTTGGTCCAGATTTTATTGGTGTTCATTTGTGTTTCACCTATGATGGGTGTTGTGCGATTCAGTCGATCGGGAAAGTTAGCACCTCGATATGTTGGCCCCTTTCCCATCACCGAACGTATTGGTTCCGTGGTTTATCGCCTTTTATTACCGGCTCAGTTTCCTGCTATTCATGACGTATTCCACGTCTCTCAACTACGGAAATACCTTAGGGATTCCGATTTTATTCTTGAGCCCGGTTTAATTGAAGAAATTGAAGTTTCACCAAATTTGACTTATGAGCAACATCCTATTCGCATCATTGCTTCGGAGGTAGAGCGCCTTCGAAATAAAGATGTTCCTTTTGTGAAATTTCAATGGTTCTCAAATCCTAAGAATTGCTCTTGGGAATGCAGAGAATTCATCTAGCGAACATGTTCGGACTTCCTCTCTTGTGCTCCTTAAGGTGAACTTCTTATTTCAAATTCTTCTTTTGTGATGATATGCTTTTATTGTTGTTACTCTTCATTTTCTTCTTAAGTATTGCGAGGACACAATTTCTTTAAGGAGGGGAGTCTGTAACAACCCGCATATTTTATGATTGTATATTTAAATATTTTATTTAAATATAGCATCGTTAGTCGGATTAAAGTCTGAAAAGCTACTTTTTGCAAACAGTCGAATTAGGACTCGAGACAACTTCCATTGAGTCCAAAATGGTGTTTGCGACCTTTTTGAGTATAAACATCGATATGTTTTGAGTTGGGTAGAATTTTGATGTTTTCAATTAGGGCTTTGGGTTTGGTTTTCAGCCTATCAACCCATATAATACCCTAACACTCCATTCCCTCTTCATTCATTCTATTCTTTTCCTAACATTTTCAAGCTAAAGAGATAATGGGGGAAGAGAAAAGAAATCAAAATTCCTAAGCCCTAGTTTCTATTAGGAATTCAAGCTCTAGCTCCAAAATCGAAGAGAAGCTTAGGTAAGCAACCTCTTCATCTTCTCCATCTCAATCTCTCTTCAATTTTCAGAAATTCCTAAACCCTAACTTAGGAAATATTTTCCTATGAGCTTAGATTGGAGCTTCTTGAGTTGAGATTGAAGAGGAATTGGTCTTTCCTTTGTTCTATAGCTTCTCGTTTGTTGTTTGGGTTTAAAAGGTGAGTTCTTTAACTCACATCTACATCTATAACTTTCATTGTTGTAAGGTATGAATTCCTAACATCCATTCATGTTCATTTGCTTTTGATTTGAATTGATTTGGTGAATTTTCCAAATTTTGGTGTTTTGGTCCAATTTTATGAAAATCCTTTTATGGATGTTTGGACATTGATATTTGGGGTGTATCGAAGAGCCTTTAAGGCTGGGTGGTCACTTGGCGTAAATCCCTAGTCGTCGTTGCTCGCTCGATCGCTCCCTAATCGTTTTGGCCATCATGGCCTAGGCAAATTTTTGCCCATACCAAGTGTTCAGACGTCTGGATATCAGTTCCAGACGTATGGATAGGCCTTCTGGAGAAAAGAATGTACGGCAGAAAACAGAATCAGACATCTGAAACAACCTTTCAGACGTCTGAAACACCTTGTTAGACGTCTGATACCACCTTTCAAACGTCTGAAACATCATGTCAGACGTCTGAAGCCATCTTTTAGACGTTTGGTTGGTTTCTGAATTTCAAGAACCTAAATCCAAACGTCTGGATTGACCCCCAGACGTCTGGAACTGTTCATTTTGCCTAATTTGGGCTGTTTTGATTTGATTTCCATTGTTTAATCAATTTTTGTTGATCTGGAAAGTTGTTATCACTTATTATCGACTTTGATGACTTCTTTTTCGGGATTTTTGGGAATATCCATTTTGATGGATTCGGTATCGATTTCTATGGATTTGATTCACGTCTTTGTATGTGAATCTTTGGTGATTGATTGTTTTTTTACAATCATTTTTGTGATTTGTCACTTTCAAACATAAAGGTTTCTATACTAGTAGTAAATATTCAAACTCTTTCACAACAACGATTTCAACACTACTTTTAAATACAAAGCTCGTTTTAAAACCGTTTTCCAATCTATTAGTATATACAAACCTTTACCTCATTCGTATGAGAAATCTAATTAAACGGCTTAGTAAAACAAGTGGTATGAAACGCTTGTGTTTACTTCGTCGGTTAATTCTTGGACTTGTTCGATTGAACTCTTGTGACAACTTTCGAGTGGAAATCTACAATTTGTTCGTAAATATTGAAGTTAAGCTAGTGGTTATGGGACATGAAGCTAAACTCATTTATTTACTAGCTTAGTGTAATTAACACTTCTTGTTGATCAATGATGATTCTTTGGTGATTTAGACTAGCGATGTGCGATGTCTTTTTGTCCGCGTGGGGGACTGTACCCCGTTTGGAGGAGTTATGGCTCATAGTCCGCAAAGTGGGACTATACCCTGTTTGGAGGAGTTTCGTCTCATTGTCCGTAGGGGGGCACTATACACTGTTTGGTGGAGTTTCGACTCATAGTACGCAATGGGGGAATATACCCTGTTTGGAGGAGCTTCGACTCATTTGGAGGAGCTTTGGCTTATAGTCCACAATGGGGGACTATACCCTATTTGGAGGAGCTCCGGCTCATTTGGAGGAGCTTTGGCTCATAGTCCGCAATGGGGGACTATACCCTGTTTGGAGGAGCTCCGACTCATTTGTGATACACGTGTTGGTGAGTTTTCATGCTCCAATTTGTGATAGGCCTTCCCCTTTTTGTGATTTATGGACTTCTAGTTGATGATTTCTAGAATTTGTGTTTCACCGTTTTTGTGATTGGCATTGATACGTTTTGTCAATATTTGTGTTTTGGTGAATAATTTAAAGAATGTGATTCTTTTTGGTGTTTTGAGATGATTTGAGATATTGTATGATTTTTAATGTTATTTGATGTATACTTGACATAGTATGGCATTTTTTGTTATCATACGTTTTTGGTCATATCTCTTATCCTTTCTCATTTTATCTGATATTTATAGCTAGACTGATCCGTTTATTATTTTCTTCTTAAATAATACTCGGGTCAGACCGAGGTATTTCAGGTGCTTCTGCTTGACTTCTTATCAGGGCTTATCACCTGACTTTTGGTTAACTACTTTAGCATAGTAGTTTTTGTTAGTATACATTTGAGATAGAGAGTCCTTGATGTATACTTATTCTTTTGTCTAGCACTTGTATCTATTCTTTTGTGATGTAGTGTGTGACGCCCCGCCTCTATACCCATACTAGCCAAGAATACAACGGAGTAATGTTGTCAACTAGCACGGAGAATAAGGTTGTTAAGGAGCGACCATCCGTGTATTGTGCGAGCACAGATATGTCAGATAGTATAGCATGCATTTCATTTAAGGAGGAAATCTAACATACCGATACAAACTTAAAGCTATCACACAGTGGCTATATATAATCTTCGGAAACAAATATAGAAATAAACATAACATAAATCAGTCACCAACATCCATATCACAAAGGCGGAAAAAGATATGAATATATATATAACACATGGAGGTGTACATCAGAGTAGTGGTCAGAAAGATCCACGATAATACAAAAGAATAGCAACACGTGCTATACAAAAGAATAAGTACACAACATAGAGTCTATATCTCAAATGTGTACATCCAAAAACTACTAATCTAAGTAGTTAGCCAAAAGTCAGAATGATCCAGAAGAGATGTCAAGCAGAAGCACCTGTAACATCTCTGTCCGACCCGAGTATTATTTATAAGAAAATAATAAACGGATCAGTCTAGCTATAAATATCAAACGATAGGGTATAAAGTAAAAGACATGACATGAACATGTAATAACCATAATGACATACTACTATAAGTATGTAAATGATAATCAACAAAAGATTAATCAATATAACAAGAATCTTCTCAAAGATTAAAAAGAATGTCATATTCTTAATTTAATTCACCAAGCCACAATAAATGACATACATATTAATGCCAACTGAAAAAGGTGGTGAAACATAAATTCCAGAAATCAAATAATTCGAAGCAACAACGTCGTACAGCGAAACGTCCGGTGCTCCAGAATCACAATAAATCGGAACAACGACGTCGTACAACGTAACGTCCGATGAACCAAAGCACAATAAAAAGGAACAACGATGTCGTACAGTGTAACATCCGATGAACCAACACATAGGAAAATAGAACAACGACGTCGTACAGCGTAACGTCCGATGAACCAACACACGATAAAAAGGAACAACGACGTCAACCTAAGAGTTAGCGAGCTAAATGCAGGTGAGTTTCTTCAGACTCGAATGACCTAGTGAAGTAAGGAGCGAGCGACCTAAGTCCAGATCCACTCCAGAGCGACCTAAAGTCAACGACCCACGACCTACGACCTAGCGACCTAACTCCGAGGCGACTCTTCCTCCAGAGCGACCAAATGCATAGGCAGAACGACCTAAGTGCACAAAACTGCTAACACTCGAAAAATCTGGGTTTTCCACCAATTCAATCCACACCAAATGCAAATGCACACAAAATAGTGATAGGGAATCATTCCCAACAGCCCAATGATAGTTATAGGCTGGATGTGAGATAAAAATCTCACCTTTGCACCAAAAACCAATGAAGATGAAGCTTGAAGCAAAACAAGGGCAACAACAAGCTTGAATCAATGTCTTCACTTGAATTCGAAGAAGATGTTGGATTAGCAATGAAGATTAAAGCTTTGGAGTTTTAATTTCTCATTCCCTCCACCATTTTTAAAGAAGCTTTGATGTTTTAGAAATAAAGAATGAAGTTGTGAAGAGAGAAAGGGGGTTGGGCTGAGTTAGTGAAGGGTTCAGCCCCAAACCAAAGCTCAAAGTAAAAAGTGGCAAAAATTCCACTATCTCCAAACATATCGAAGTTTACACTTAAAAAGATCGCAAACATCATTTCGAACTCAATGGGGGTGGTCTCGAGTCCTAATTTGACCGTATGCAAAAAGTAGCTTTTCGGACTTAAATCCGACTGACGATAAAATATTTAAATAAAATATTTAAATATAAAATCGATAAATATGCGGGTTGTTACAGACTCCCCTCCTTAAAGAAATTGCGTCCTCACAATAAATAAGATGGAAATAAAAAGTAACAACCATAAAAGCATTTCCATAAAGATCATTAGATGCAAGGAACTTGATCCAATATTAAGTTCCTTATGAGAAAATAATTATTCCAAAGATTTAGGATCAGGGTCAAGAACAAATTTCTCACCCAAAAATAATGATGCCAAAAATAAATGAGTGGCATATCTAGTCTCAATAAGCATTAATGATTTAGAAGCACAAGAGATGGCACGTTCTCTTTCGCAAGAGAACGACATCCCAACCAATATGATTAGCATTGGTTCCAAAGATAAAGTCTTGGTTCCCTTCGGGAATCTCAAGAATAAGAGTATCGAAAAGAAAGAATTTCTTCTTTCCCGAAAAGCTAAAACTTTCAAAATTACATTTATTTTTATGTAATAATCTTTCTAGAAAAATTTACATTTTTACAAGTCAATTTATTATGTCAAATTGTCTCATCAAAGCGTTTAGGAGATTCTTATCGATAACGTTGATCAAGCGCATCGACCGGAATTCTTAAAGCACTCAATGGGCAATACAATCACAAAATCGTTTTCTATATGATAAACATATTTCTTAAAAACCTTTAAGAATATTCTTTGCTCGTTTAAGAGCGAAAATCATATTGTACTTATAAATAAACCTTATGAAAAAGATTTACAAGATTTTAAATCGCTATTCTCATCCAAAATCTCATCGAAATATTCATAGAATACCCGATTTACAAAATGGATAAAATAACTGGATAAACTGAATGACATAATAAGTCATTCATAAGAATCATAACGAGTACGGAATGCGATAAATGGAATGCTAACTCCCACAACTCATAGCTAAAGAAAACTGGTGGTAAGGTCGATCTGAAAAGACCTTATCACCACTCAAAAGACTGCTTAGGTGATAATCCTAAGACAAACTCAAATATACTGGAAAATTCTCAAACTACATGAATGAGAGAAATAACACTCTCCTCATCATGTGAGCTTAAAGAATAAAACGATGCCATCAAATTTGAATCAAAATTACAAAAGAAAAACAGAAATCTGCTTAACAGATTGAAGATGTCGAAGATGAATAGTCCACACGAGACAAAGGATATGACTTCATAATAATTAAGCCCATCCTTACAAAAGTCAATTCCGGAGCATAAGTAAAAATCGGCTCGGAAAGAAAATCACATAAAATAATTTCGACATAAATAAAAAGCAAATTGAGTGTTGCGGATCCATAAATCCGGATTCGCAATCCTTAAAGAAGTCATCAAGCCTAAAAATGTTTTAACGAAAAAAGAATCACAAGTTCCTTTGATATAAAAATAATGGGATGAAACCCATATCACAAAGAACTCAAATAAGATAATCTCCAAAGAAATATCGTCAAAGATAGAAGGAGAATTACCTTAACCAAGAGAAGTGTCACTGGAGGCTTGAACAACATTTAGCTCTCCCTCCCTCCTACTTTTAAGAATGGAACATGTAGATATAAGATGTCCCGAACTTTTGCAATAACGGAAAAAGAGAGGTTTTGGGCACTCCCTTGCATAATGGTCCGTAAGACCACAATTGTAGCATCGTCCACGACTAGAGGTAGGAGTCTTTGCTACCGGAGTTTGTTGCTTCCCTTTCTTGATGGGATTGGGGCCTGTGAATTTAATAGGCCTTTTCATGTTGTCATTGAAGTTCTGTTTGGTACGCACAACTTCAATATCGCTTTCTCTATCGGCCTCTTCAAGATGAAGCGCGATGTCAATAAGCTGATCAAATGAAACTTCTAGTTTCAGAAGTAATGGTTTCTTGAGGTTCTTATTCAACGCATAGACGAACCTCTGATTTTTCTTCATCGGGGTATTAATATACTCAACCCCATATTTAGAAAGAGATTCGAAAGATGCGACATAGTCTGTCATAGAAGATTCACCTTGAACAAGGTCTATGAAGCGCCGTGCTAAAGTTACTTTTTCAGCCTCCGGCATAAATTTCAATTCGAATCTTTCTCGGAATTGCTCCCAAGTAAGATCTGCTTCAACGATTTCAGAAATTAAAAGCTCATACCAATCCAATGCTCTTTCTTGGAGCATGCTAGAAGCCACCTGGACTCGATGTAGATCAATAAGGTTCATGAAAGAAAAGATGCGATCGCATGATTTGAGCCAAGCTTGAATTTCGATAACACTCTCGGATCCCCGGAATGGCCTTCCACCCAAATCGGTATAATCTCTACACAAACGTGCAAAACCGGATCTAGGATGTTCAGGCTCAGGAATGGGTCCGATAGCTTTAGCATTCTTAACAAGATCTAGAAGCTGTTGGGTAGACATAAATACTCCCTCCTGAGGAGTAGCACTAGATTGACCGGTGCTGGGACGACCAGGTCTAACCATTTCTTTTCTTTTAGAAAGAAAGAAAAGAGAAAAAGGTTAATCTCAAAATGAATATCAAACAAACTTGATTGATAAAACAAGGAATCATAAAAGAAAATAGGATAGAACGGTACGAAGACTCGAATCAAATCCTATGGCACGATTCCTAAGAAAGACTTAGGACAATGATCCTTGCTAGATTATTCTACATTGTTCCGAAGTTTGGCTCTAATACCAAGCTGTGACGCCCCGCCTCTATACCCATACTAGCCAAGAACACAACGGAGTAATGCTATCAACTAGCACAGAGAATAAGGCTGTTGAGGAGCGACCATCCATGTAATTTTTTGTGCGAGCACAGATATGTCAGATAGTATAGCATGCATTTCATTTAAGGAGGAAATCCGACATACCGATACAAACTCAAAGCTATCACATAGTGGCTATATATAATCTTTGGAAACAAATATAGAAATAAACATAACATAAATCAGTCACAGACATCCATATCACAAAGGCGGAAAAAGATATGAATATATATAACACATGGAGGTGTACATCAGAGTAGTGGTCAGAAAGATCCACGATAATACAAAAGAATAGCAACACGTGCTATACAAAAGAATAAGTACACAACATAGAGTCTATATCTCAAATGTGTACATCCAAAAACTACTAATCTAAATAGTTAGCCAAAAGTCAGAATGATCCAGAAGAGAAGTCAAGCAGAAGCATCTGTAACATCTCGGTCTGACCCGAGTATTATTTATAAGAAAAAAATAAACGGATCAGTCTAGCTATAAATATCAGATGATAGGGTATAAAGTAAAAGACATGACATGAACATATAATAACCATAATGGCATACTACTATAAGTATGTAAATGATAATCAACAAGAGATTAATCAATATCACAAGAATCTTCTCAAAGATTAAAAAGAATGTCATATTCTTAATTTAATTCACCAAGCCACAATAAATGACATACATATCAATGCCAACTGAAAAAGGTGGTGAAACATAAATTCCAGAAATCAAATAATTCGAAGCAACGACGTCGTACAGCGAAATGTCCGGTGCTCCAGAATCACAATAAATCGGAACAACGACATCGTACAACGTAATGACCGATGAACCAAAACACAATAAAAAGGAACAACGATGTCGTACAGCGTAACATCCGACGAACTAACACATAGGAAAATGGAACAACGACGTCGTACAGCGTAACGTCCGATGAACCAACACACGATAAAAAGGAACAACGACGTCGTACAGCGTAACGTCCGATGAACCAACACATAGCAAAATGGAACAACGATGTCGTACAGCGTAACGTCCGATGAACCAACACATAGCAAAATGGAACAACGATGTCGTACAGCGTAACATCCGATGAACCAACACATAGCAAAATGGAACAATGATGTCGTACAGCGTAACATCCGATGAACCAAATCACGATAAAATGGAACAACGGCGTCGTACAGCGAATGTCCGATGGACTGAATCAAAGAGACATCGCACATTGCTAGTCTAAACCATAAAATGGTCATCATCGATCATCAAGAAGTGTCAATCACACTAAGCTAGTAAATATATGAGTTTAGCTTCATGTCCCATAACCACTTGCTTAACTTAAATATTTACGAACAAACTGAAGATCTTCACTAGAAAATTGTCACAAGAGGTTCAATCGAACAAGTCCAAGAATTAACCGACGAAGTGAACGCAAGCGTTTCATACCACTCGTTTTACTAAGTCGTTTAATTAGATTTCTCGTACGAGTGAGGTAAAGGCTTGTATATACTAATAGATTGGAAAACGGTTTAGTAAAAAGAGCTTTGTTGTAAAATAGAGTTAAAATCGTTTGGAAGGAAGAATTTTGATATTTACTACTAGTATTGAAGCCTTCACATTTTTAAAGTGACAAGTCACAAAACGATTGTTGAAACAAATGGCATCACAAAATTTCACATTCGAAGACGTGAGAAAAATCCAAGGAAATCAGTTCCAAAACCATCATAGTAGAAATATACTTGCGAACTAACGTGGTCGAATTAAAGTGCAACGACATAAAGTAAAATAGGTCGAACGACCTAAGGGTAGAATGCCGTGCGACCTAGCTGGAGAACAGGTCGAGCGACCTAGTGAAATACAGGTCAAACGACCTAATTGTAGAAAGGCGAGCGACCTAACGACTTAACAAGGCTGTGCGACCTAACGTACTACGACCTAGTGGTCGAGCGAGGTAAGAAGTCATACGACCTAGTGGTTGAAGACTTAAAGTGGAATAGGTCAAACGACCTAAGTATTCAATGACCTAAAATGGAACGAACGACCTAACTAGGCGAGCGGCCTAAAGGGGACAGGTCGAGCGATCTAACAGAGAACAGCACGACCTAATGAGGCGACCTAGCTAAGTGAGCGACCTAAAACATAACAGGTCGAGCGACCTAAGGGAAGAGCTAGGCATGCGACCTAACTGTAATAAGGTCAAATGACCTAAAGGTACCGGGGTCTTGCGACCAATGACCTAATGGTGGAAGACCGAGCGACCTACGCTCCAAGCCAGGTCGAGCGACCTAAGGAATATAAGGTCCAACGACCTAAGTGATGTGAGGTCGAACGACCTAAAAGATGTAAGGTCTAACGACCTAATGGTTCGACATAAGTGGTACGCGACCTAAGAGGGATACGCGACCTAAGATGGTACGTGACCTAAGAGGGATACGCGACCTAAGATGGTACGCGACCTAAAGGGGATACGCAAACTAAGATGGTACGCGACCTAAAGGGGATACGCGACCTAAGATGGTACGCGACCTAAAGTGGTGCGCGACCTAAGGTGGTACGCGACCTAAGGTGGTACGCGACCTAAGGGGGGATACGCGACCTAACGACCCAGTTATTGCCGAACGACCTAAAGTTGCCGAACGACCTAAGAGTTAGCGAGCTAAATGCAGGTGAGTTTCTTCAGACTCGAACGACCTAGTGAAGTAAGGAGCGAGCGACCTAAGTCCAGATCCACTCCAGAGTGACCTAAAGTCCAACGACCCATGAACTACGACCTAACTCCGAGGCGACTCTTCCTCCAGAGCGACCAAATGCACAGGCAGAACGACCTAAGTGCACAAAACTGCTAACACTCGAAAATTCTGGGTTTTCCATCAATTCAATCCACACCAAATGCAAATGCATACAAAATAGTGATAGGGAATCATTCCCAACATCCCAATGACAGTTATATGCGATATGTGAGATAAAAATCTCACCTTTGCACCAAAAACCAATGAAGATGAAGCTTGAAGCAAAACAAGGGCAACAACAAGCTTGAATCAATGTCTTCACTTGAATTCGGAGAAGATGTTGGATTAGCAATGAAGATTAAAGCTTTGGAGTTTTAATTTCCCATTCCCTCCACCATTTTTGAAGAAGCTTTGATGTTTTAGAAATAAAGAATGAAGTTGTGAAGAGAGGAAGGGGGTTGGGCTGAGTTATTGAAGGGTTCAGCCCCATACCAAAGCTCAAAGCAAAAAGTGGAAAAATTTCCACTATCTCCAAACATATCGAAGTTTACACTTAAAAAGATCGCAAACGTCATTTCGAACTCAATGGGGGTGGTCTCGACTCCTAATTTGACCGTATGCAAAAAGTAGCTTTTCGGACTTAAATTCGACTAACGATAAAATATTTAAATAAAATATTTAAATATAAAATCGATAAATATGCGGGTTGTTACATAGTGGATCTAGTTTGACCACTACTTTGATGTACACTTCTATGTGATATATTCATATCTATTTCTGCGTTTGTGATATGAATATCTGTTACTGATTTTTGTTATGTTTATTTCTATATTTCTTTCCGAAGTCCATATAGCCACTATGTGGTAGCTTTGAGTTTGTATTTGATATGTCGGATTTCCTTTTAAAATGAAATGTAAGTTATATTTTCTGACTTATCGGTACTCGCACAAAGAAATTACACAGATGGTCGCTTCTCAACAGCCTTATTCTTCATGCTAGTCGATGGCATTACCCCGCAGTGTCCTTGGCTAGTGTGAGTATAGAGGTGGGGCGTCACACAAACAAACTTCTCAGTTCAATTTCAAAATCAAATTCAAATCAAAATTTCAAACTCCACAAACTATATCGAATTATATATTGATTTGAAGCCCTCAACGAGCGCATCTCAGATCTGTAATTCATTTTCCAATTTGAACCTCTGTCTGTCTAGAAATTGGTGAACTATTCTTGGCCGTCCATAAGGTTTCGATCAATGTCAATGGATCGTCAAATCATTGGTACCGTTGGGTAGAGAGTGCCTTACGCAACGCATCTGTGGTGGTCACGTCGTTGGATGATGGTCAGATCGTCATGAAGAATTCGATTTGGGTTTAAAAATTTGCGACGACATTTCATTTTTTTTGCCGCGATCAAAGCTTGGCCGTGGTCGGTTGTCTCGCGGGTGGTCGCTAGGGGGCGTGCGAGGTCGTTGGAGGTGGTCACGGCCGCGACGGCCAGTGGATGGCATCGGCAACTGGTCGCGTGTGTCGGTTAGGGCCTGGAAGGGCACGCGAACGATGATTTCGAGATTTACCGGTGACGTGGCAAGGGTTAGTATGTTTATTTATTTATTTTCTAAATTTAAATCGTTTAATCTTCTAATGATTATAACTTCTGCGTACAAGGTCCAATTCATGCGCGGTTTCTTGTGTTGGGATCGTATTGAAATTCCGGACATTTTGACTCTAGTTTGGATGAATTCTGAGACTTTTTGAATTTGGGCTTAAATTGGATTTTGAGTTCAATTTAAATCAAAAGGTGAGTGTTTTGACCCACTCACAACTTCTAAAATTTCTTATGTTTGTTAAATTAATTTATGATGTGATTAGAAATTAATTTATGGCTGTTTGGTATATTTAAATTGCTATTTTGGTTGATTTGAATTTATTTGAATTAAATTGTCATTTAATTGATTGTTGAATTTAAATATCCAATTAATTACCCGTAAATGATAACCTATTATCTATTGATGTTTATTGATTGATTTGGATGATGTTTGTGATGAATGTTTGATTGTTTGTATTAGAAGAATGGATGTGTATTTTATGTTGTTATAACTGCAAGTTCCCAATGGGTTGAAATGATAGACCCGAGCGATTTTATGGATTTTATATTAATTCAGGATTGCGGTTTGAAATGATATATAATCGTAAAATTTTAAATTGCGGATTAAAAGGATAAACATCCGTATCACTTGACCCAAGGGTAGAGAATTATATACGGACACCGGATTGGTTAAATTAATTTTTTTTTAAATTCGTAATTTTTGAATTAATTAAATGATATTTTGATATAAAATTTGATTTATATAAATTGAATTACTATTGAAAAATCAAGTTTTATGTTGAAATGTGAAATTGGTTTAAAGGAATTGCTTTAAGAATCTAAATTAAGATTCTGAAGTTGAATTTGGAATGTAAGTGAAGTTTATCGAAATTGAGTTATAAAATTGTTTGAAATATAACTTTGAGAAAAATTGAAATTTGATTAATTTAAATTGATATCTCCAACATGGATTGGAAGCAATATTGAGTTAAATATTTTATTGAAACTTTAAATTTAAGATTTGGAATTGGGTTTGTTGATTTGGAAATTGAAATGGTTAAGATCGGTTGAAATAAAATTATTAAACTATCTTACCATATTTACTATATAAATTATCTTAACCTATTTTAAACCAATTTAACTTATTTTAAAATGAATTTAAACCATTTAATGTATTTTAAATATAATTAATCTATTTTAAACTATTTAATCTATTTTAATTATATTTAATCTATTTTTAAATTTATTTACCCATCTTAAACCAATTTAAAGGCTATCTTTAATCTATTTTTGATACTTAGAGTATTTCAACTATTTATAACTTCCTAAACTATTTTCTAAATTTTCAGACTAAGAAAGGGGAAGTGTTTATATTCAAACTCATTGGTTTAAAAGCAAATATGATGAAATGATGAAATAACCTAAGTTTGGATTTATATAACATATTCTGGGTAAATATGATGGTTTTGAAAGGTGGGTTTAACCTATTTTGAAATATGATTTCGAAAGTATTATGGTTTTGAGAATATGATATTTTGATATAAATTGTGAATGGACTTTTGAAATGTAAAAGAACCATCCGGTGTGAAATAAGCATTTGGTTGTTAAAGAGACCAGGATCGGATATTGTCATACTCTCTGCCAATACCGAAAATCACTTTAATAACTGTGTATGTGGTGGAGATTCCAGAAATGAAGTAGGATGGTTTTGTGAACGATTTATGTATGAGGTATGACGTGACCCTGACTCCCGTGAGCTTAGATGTGACTAAAATCAGGAGCTACTCCGGGCCAAGTGAGGTCATTCCTCCTATCGGACACACTTCTTCGATATTATATTATAACTCTTTGATTGATTTGGTGGCCACCCTCTGATTTTTGATTTGGGAGTGTGTTCCGAGGTGGGCGGTAGTAGCTGCTATGCGTTACCACCAGTCCGGATCCGCAAATGGTATATCTACCATGGCATTTCCTCGAGTGTCGTGTTCACATGCCCTAGAGCGCCTTCTACGAGTTTGTTTTGTCCCATACCTATGGAGTGCCTTCTGATAGCCTTCCAGTTTACGTGGGGAGCTACGGTACTGTATAGACTATGGGAATATATAAAATGTGTTAAGGGGGATATTTGGTAATGCCTTAACACTATTTTAATACTTTACTTTACTATTATTATTTATTATATTCTTCCACTGCATCATGCTGTTCTGCTGCATTGTTATGTATTTATCTCTGATATGTGTAACCCTAATTCTGTGTTGTATAAGTATAATCAAATATTTTGTAAACAGCTCCATGAACTGTTATTTGATTATTATATTTTGTCATTCCACTGCAAGATTCTGTATTTGTTTTATTTCTTTCTCTTTTTCTTATTTACCCCATACAATCTGCCCTTTTGAATGGTTTGAGTTTGACGTGTGTGTCTGCTTAAAACGTCCAAAAAGGCAGGTCGTTACAATATTAATTTATTTAATTAACGTGAAAATGGCCATTTTGGCCACTGTCTCGGATTTTGACAAACCAGTTTCATCGAATCCGTAACGATGAATTATTTTAAGGTTTCAAGTTTCATAGCGATCGAACATGTCGTTTGATCGTACGGACTCGTAATGCATAGAAATCAATTTAAGTAAATTCAATTGAAATCAATTTGTAATAAGCTGATTTTTAAGCTAACTTCATCATAAGATGGAATTTGGATTTAAAGCCTGTTCCATTGAGTTTAAAAATATCGGAAACATCTATTTTGATATATGGGATGACCCACTTTCGTTTCGGAAGCGAAACGGGCTTTTCGGGTCGTTATTATCAATTTGAACCAATTCGATATGTTATTCATTTCTTATCGGGCTTTGTTAATATAAATAGTCTTACTTCCCAAATCCTAGCAGTCATTTTCTTATTCTGTACGTACATCACCTTCTGTCTATCTTCTTCTTCTCAATGGCAGAAAAAAATCAAATTTACAAACCCTCAATTCAAGTTCCAAACCAATTTCAAAATCAAACTCCTCAAAACTATGTCATATTATATACCGATTCGAAGCTCTCGACGAGCGCAAGTTAAATTTGCAGTTCAACTTCGACGGATCTGTGTGGCCAGAATTGGGTGATTAATTCTCGACCGTTCATTGTGTCGTGTTCAACTTCGACGGATCATCGATTTATGGATAGGGGGCTGTGTAGAATGGCGAGGGGATTGCATCGGCATGGTTCATTTGGCGATTGGATGGTTGATTGCTTGCAAAAAATTCAAATAGGGTTTGAAACCCATGGCAGCGGCGGTCGAACTAAGAGTGGGGCGGAGTCTCTCACAAGTGGCCGAGGGGGGGAGTTGGCGCTGGCAAACTCGGCCAGGTGGTCTGACGTGGTCGATCGTGTGTGGTGGCGTGTGTCAGTGGATGAATGGTGTCGGCTTCATCGAGTTCAAGCGCGATTGTCTCTGGAGTATTAGGGTTCGCGTGTTGTAGTGATGCTGACGTGGTGAGAGATTATTTGCCATATTATTATTTATTTAATTTTGAGTTTCAAACTTCTAATCGTCTTTTCTCTTACGTACGAGGTTGGATTTATGTGCAGTTTGTTTTGCTGCGATCGTATTGAAATTCTGGACATTTTGGCATTGGTTTGGATGAATTCTGAGATAGTTGGATTTTGGGCCTTATTTTGGATTTCAAATCGATTTGAAATAGAAGGTGAGTGTTTTAAACCACTCATGACTACTAAACTATCTTATGTTAGTTAAATTAGATTTATGATGTGATTAGAAGTTAATTGATGGCTGGTTGGTATATTTAAATTGTCATTCTAGTTAAATCGGACCTTTATTGAATTTAATTGCTATTTAATTTAATATTGAATTTTAAGTTTGCTTGTTAATACCCGTTATTGACGATCAATTAATTATTGTTATTTATTAGTTGATCTGGATGATGATTGTGATGGATGTTTGATTGATTGATATTGGATGACTGGATGTTATATTTTCTATTGTTATAACACTGCAAGTTCCCTATGGGTTGAAATGATACATACCCAAACGATCTGATAGATTAGAGAGAAATCGTTATGGGTTGAAATGATAGACTCGAGCAATTTCATGTATTTGAAATTAAATTTTGGGATTTCAGGTTTAAATGATATATACCCGTAAAATTTTAAAATGCGGACTGAAATGATAAATATCTGTACCACTTGACCATAGGGTAGAGAATTATATACGGACATCGGATTGGTTAAATTAAATGATTTTAAATTCTTAAATTTTGAATTTAGTTAAATGATATTTTGAAGAAAACTTGATTTATATAAACTGAATTATTTCGGAAATCCGAGTTTTAAATGTTGAAATTGGAATTGGTTTAAATTGAAATGTTGAAGTTGAAATTGAAGTATAAACGACATTTATCGAACTTAAGTTATTGAAATGTTAGAATGGAAGAAATGGTTAAATATGATGTTAATTTCAAAATTTATTATCTCAATATAAACTGTAAATGTTCTTTTAAATTCTGATTTTAATATTTTCAACTATTAAAATAAGTTAATCTATTTTAAACCAACTTAATCAATTTAAACTATTTAATTTATTTAATCTAACCTATTTTAAACTGATTAACCTATTTAACCTATCTTAATCTAATTAAATTTATTTAATCTATTTTAGTCTATTTTAAATCGTTTAAACTTTATTAAACTGTATTAAACTATTTTAATCTATTTAAAACTATTTTAATTTATTTTAAATCTAATTAGAGTATTTTAATCTATTTTAAATTCATTTAATCTAATTTAAAACCATTTAAACTATTTTAAATCTATTTAATATAATTTAAATCTATTCAATTTATTTTAAATCTTTTTAAATCATCTTAAATCTAATTTAATCTAATTTAAATCTATTTTAACTATTTAAACTATTTTAATCTAATTTAAACTATTTTAAATCATTTAAAACTTTTTAGAGTATTTTAACTATTTTAAACTATTTTTAAAAACTATTAAAACTATTTATGGTTATCTAAACTATTTTCTAAAATTTCAGACCGTGAAAAGTGGAAGTATTTATATTTAAATCCTTGATGATGATATAACCCAAGTTGGGATTTGAAATTGATACCCTTTTGTGTAATGACATAATTGAGTAAATATGATGATTTTGGAACGAGTATTTAAATTAACCTATCTTATCGATAATTTCGAAAGTGAATATAATTTCGGAAGTGAATATGATTTTGAAAGTGATGATGATTTTGAAAGTGAATATGATTTTGAAAGTGAATATGGTTTCGAAAGTGATATGGTTTTGAGAATATGATATTTTGATATCAATTATGAAATGGTTTTGGAAATTTAAAAGAACCATCCGGTAAAATAACCGTTTGGTTGTTAAAGAGACCGGGATCGGAAAATTCATACTCTCTACCAATACCAAAAACCACTTTAACAACTGTGTATGTGGTGGAGATTCTAAAATGAACTAAGATGGTTTGGTGAACGATTTTGTATGAGGTATTTACGTGACCCTGACTCCCGTGAGTCGGCTTAGATGTGACTAAAACAGGAGCCATGTCGGGCCAGGTGAGGTCATTTCTCTGATCGGACACATTTCTTCGATACCATATTATGACTTTGTGATGATTCGGTGACCACCTTTGATTTTGATTATGGGAATGTGTTCCGAGGTGGGCGGTAGTAGCTGCTATGTGTTACCACCAGTCCGAATCCACAATCGGTATATCTAACCTAGCATTGCCTCGAGTGCCATGTTCACATGCCCTATCGCGCCTTCTACGAGTTTGTTTTGTGTCGTACCTATGGAGTGCTCCCTTATAGCCCACCTATGGGTGGAGTTTACAGTACTGTATAGACTATGACATTATATAAAATGTGTTAATGGGGATATGGGTAACGCCTTAATGCTATTTTAATACTTTACTTTACTGTAGACACTATTATAATAGCGTATTGTACTATGTATGTAGATAGTTTAACGGATCCTTAGGAGTTGTAAATCCCGAACATCTCTTAAGTTATTGCACTCACGTTGACACTAGATAAGAGATGTCAAACCCCGTAAACATCTCCGACGCCGTCACACTCACATTTATTTACTGTTGATTTAACTTACATAAGATCTTTTAGTTCTGACTCGAGTGTTTTGTATTTTCAATCCGCTCGGGTCGGTCTGAGCTTTTTAGTGTATCGAAGACTGCTTTCTGGAGGACGAAATTGAAGATTTTGTACTATTATCATTTATTACATTTATCCCACTGCATCATTTTATTCCGCTGCATTTATGTATTTATTCTTGTTGTATGTAACTCTGATCTATATTGTAAAAGTATAACCAAATGTTATTTGTAAAGAGCTTCATGAAGTATTAATTTGATTATTATAGTTTTTCATTCCACAGCGAGATTTTGTATTTGTTTTCTTTCTTTCCATGCTTTTTTTCTTATTTACCCCATAACAATCCTCCCTTTTGAATGGTTTGAGTTTGACATGTGAGGTTTATTGTCGATTTAAACCGTCCAGAAAGGTGGGTAGTTACATAGTGTTACCTCAAAGTCATGTCTCATGATTATTCTTAACTTTCGAAATTGCGACAGGCCTACTTCTTCCACTTTTATTGCTAATTATAGAAATAAAATGTTTCCATATAAGTGAAATGCTTTACGAAAATTAATTCATTTCTAGAAATGAATCGAACTTTTTTTTTAATCTGAATTCGTACTTGGCTTCACATTACAAGTATTAGCTTTGAAACACTTTGGCAAAGAGTTTACTAACTTTGAAACATCATTATGAAAAGAATTTAACAACTTAAAACATCCTTATACATTTGATTAATTAAATTTAAATCTTTGTTAACTAGTTAATTGATTTATTTCAATAACCTTTAATTAAAAAGGGTAAATCTCCTTTATAACCTCATTAATTCTATTAATTAATAATATAATTAATAAATAAATTAAATAATAATTAAATATCATTATTAAATGTGATTAACTAATCTAAACTTTATTTAAGAAAAATATTTATTTGAGGTTAAACAAGTTTATTAACTCTTAAGAGTCATTAATTAAAAGGGTTAATTGCTTTTAAAAGATCATTAAATAATAAATTAATAAATCTTAATACATCACCATCCAAATATTAATTAGCCTTAAACATCATTAAATAAAGTGATTAATTAATTCAAAACATCATTAACCAAGTGATTAGTTAATTTTAAATAGATCATTAATAAGTTAATTAGTTAACTTTAATTAATTAAATTAAATAATCATTATAAAAAATTAATGATTTTTGAAAACATCATTAATCAAAAACTTGCTTTAACTTGTAAAATAATTCCAAGCATGATAATGAAACCAAACGGTTTCGATAAGAGGTGATTTTCGGAATGTGTCAATATAGCGACTATCGCTATACGGGCAGTTTTGAATTCGAGCATATGACATTTGCAACACAAGCACACATCACATAACAAAGGCCTGAGCATAAATACATGGTAATTTACAATAATTTCAACATATATCAAGTATTTAATAACAACGGGATTAGTTTAACTATATATTTTCATATATCCAATGAATCGCTTACTAACTTTCCAAAGCGACTATCTTTCAAGCAACCAACCAAACCGTTATTACAATTATATAATAAGCATTAATTATCTACAAATATTGTATGAATATAGCTTAAACTTTATGGTTCAAAGGTGGAAGCTTTACTCACCGAAAACGCCTCTAACTTAACAAGATCGCTATGACAAGTTGCCGAACTAATGAACTATCATCACGACACCTTAGCTTGGATTTTTTGGCCCTTAATGGGCTGAGTTAGGTTTGGCCTTGGCTATATTTTGGCTCGACCTCAGATTCCATAAGTGGAAATGGCATTAGTTTTGATATAGGAGTGTTTGTACGTGAATATATGGAGTTTTAACTTAGTTTTGAGAGCGTATAAACTAGTTTTGGATTTTGGAATCTCTTTTGGAAGCTATGCAAGTGTTTACGAACATGTGGAGATAAGAAATGAATGTGTAAAGTAGAAAATGTGTGGAGATGGTGGGTATTTATAGGCAAATAAGTGGAATATTATATTAATTAACTTAAACATTTAAATATTATAAATGTTATCATGTTGCATGCTTTCCATACCTCTCCAACCGACCAAGTACACATATTACCCCTCCCCTTAGGTCCACCTACACCATTCTTTAGGTCCTAACCTATGTAGGTTAGGTGATGGTTAGGTTTTTTTATTAATTTCCTAAGGTAATTTAATATATTTTGTGCATTTTATGTCAAATCAAGGTTTATATTTAAATTTAGCTTGATTATTAACTCTAACACATAGATTAACATATCATATGATATATATGCATGTGTGTGCATGTGTATATGAGTTATACAAAAATGTGCATAAACTTTTCGACGACTTTCCGAGGCCGAAAAGTCAAAATTTCGGAACACGTTTTTCGGTCATGTTTTCTATTTTTATTTGAACTATTTATTTTGGTAAACAAAATTTGAGAATGATTTTAATATCATTAATTGATGTTTAAAACATGTTTATCTGGTTATTAAAATCCAATATTTAAATATTTAAGAATTATTTAAATATTCAAATACAAAGCAATTAATTTACGGGTCGTTACACTTTCCCCTTTTAGGAGAATTTCGTCCTTGAAATTATACACAAAGACAATTGAAAAGGTATATTTTATACCAACAAATTCATATAACAATGCAAAGCAACTATGTTATACATAATTCATTTAAACATAAAAAACTATCCTGATACCCATCAAGTTAAGATTCTCTAATATGATCCTTAGTCTCCCAAGTACAATCGCGAGGATCATCACTCCACTGAACTTTCACAAGCTTAACTGCCTTGTTTCTCAATCTCCTTTCATACCAATCTACAATATGAACTGGATGTCAGACTACCATCAAATTTGGTTCTATCTCTATGTCTTCTTGGATAGACGTCTCAATAATCAACGATGGATCATAAGCCTGCTTTCTTAGATGAGGTACATGAAAATCATTATGGACTTATGATAATCTTTCAGGCAATTCTACCCTGTAGGCCAACGGTCCAATGCTCTCAAGGATTCTAAATGGTCCAATGAATCTAGAAGCGAGCTTTCATGCTCTCCCGAATCTTGCAGCTCCTTTCATCAGGGTAACTTTCACAAATACCAAATCCCCAACCGTAAACTCTAAGTTCCTTCTCCTTTGATCAGCATAATTTTTTTGTCGATCCTGGGCTTTTTTCATCCTTTCCTTGATCATAGCCACTTTCTCTGATGCTTCTCGAATCATCTCTGGTCCAAGAATTAATCGGTCTCTAGTCTCAACCCAACATGAAGGTGATTTACATGGCCAACCATACAAAGCCTCGTAGGGTGCCATGCTAATGCTAGCTTAGTAAAGAGAACTCTACCAAATTTAGATGGTATTCCCAAGAACCTCCAAAATCCAATATACATGCTCTCAAGAGATCCTCTAAAAGCCGGTTCACCCTTTCGGTTTGTCCATCTGTCCATGGGTGATAAGCTGTGCTTAAATTCAACTCCGTTCCTAAAGAGACTTGCAATGCTCCTCAAAAACGACTAGTGAAGATGGGATCTCGATCATTGACTATACTTACTGGGATTCAATGCGGTCGAATGATCTCCCTCAAATAAATCCCTGCCAAGGATGCTACAGTTCTGGCAGACTTCACTAGGATCGATCTACAATTACCCAGATGCCTTCATTACCTCTTCTTGTTCTGGGAAACCCATCGATAAAGTCTATAGATACTTGCTCACACTTCCAATTCGGTATCTCTAATGGTTGGAGTAACCCAGCATTCTTCTGCTGGTTATTCTTGACCTTTTGACAATTCTCACACCGGCTTATTAAAATTGAAATGTCTCTCTTCATCCCTTTCCACCAAAAGGTTTTCTTCATATTCTGAAAAATTTTAGTTACACCTGGGTGGATAGATAACGTTGACTGATGGCACACTCTCAGCACATCCCATCTAATTCCATTAACATCTGGCATACAAATCCGCCCCTTCATTCTTAAAATCTCTCGAGAGTCAACCTAAAAACTAGAAATAATTCCATTTTCAACATCCTTCTTAAGTCGCGCTAGATTAGGGTCTTCTTCTTGGAAATATGCAATTCTCTCCATTAGTGATGGCTTAACTTCCAAATTTGCAATCATCTCCATATTCTTGCTCAACGCATCTACAACGGTTTTGCTTTCCCTAAGTATAAAAAATATCTAGGTCAGAAGACGCAAGAAATTCTAGCCATCTTTGTTGCCTTAAGTTCAAATCCTTTTGGATAAAAATATACTTTAATGACTTGTGATCCATAAATAACTCAAACTTTGCAACCAAAAGATAGTGCCTCCACATTCTAATGCGAAGACTAGTGCTAAAAGTTCCAGATCGTGCATAACGTATTTCTTCTCATGAGGTTTCAACTATCGATTCACATATGCTATTAATTTACCATTCTACATCAAAACTTCTCCCAATCCAGTTCTATAAGCATTCCTGTAAACTGTTAATCCTTCACTCCCATTTGGAATAGTCAATGTAACGAGCCGCCAATTTTTCGCTTTGATAAATTTTATTTATTTTTAATTTTATGAAAATAAAAGGTTGATTTTACAAATAATATTATTTCAAGTGATAACAAGTAATAGTAATCTTATGTTGGATAAATATTTACAAAATATTTTCCTCAAAATTTATATCGACAAAATGGCATCATATTTAAATATAGATTTATTAAATCAAATTAAGATTGAATGATTAACTAATTATTTTAATTATTCAACTAATTATTTTAAATGATAATAATTCATTTTGAATAGTCATAATGTGGAAAGTAATCATTTATAATATTATAAAGAGATATGTTTGATTTGAAAATATAAGGAAAAATCGATAACGCTTTATCGGTATAATAGCAATTATTGTAATTAATTGTTAATATTAATTTATATGGTTTATAATTCAAATATGATTATTTTAATTAATTTAAAATGATAAGAAATTTTTTTTTATTTTTTTTACAAGTATATTTACGTTAATAAATAAGTGAAAACGTAACCGATAATCAGTTCCTCGGATTTCAATTATTCAACAAACAAAAGTTGGTCGAAAACATTTGAAGAGTTATGCACCTACGTGTATATGTATATATATGTCACATGCACATGATAACATATAAATGTGTACATGAACACTTATATATGTATATATTACAAAATAAATTAAATAATTCCTAAAGCTTAACCTTTAAGTAACCAAAAAGCAAACATTAACTCATGGTAGCACACCATCATCACACCATCACCTCACATCACCATCACATGGCTTGGGGGAGCCATGCGTGTAGAGGAGTAGGAGGGGTGTGGGCTGGGGGTGTTATGGTAATTTTTCTTTTAAATATTTTATTCGATGTTTTTTTATAAATAACACCTCTCCTCTCATAATTTCCTAATACCATTCCACTTCTTCTTCCTCTTCTTTTCAAGATTTCTAAGAGACTCTCTAATGGCTTCTTATTCATAAAAAAATTATAGAATAGTTAGGAAAAAATATCTCAAATAAAAGAGGAAAATATATACACTAGTATATAAATCAATCCACTTCAAAACTAGTTCAAAACACCTCTTCCACCCTTCCAAAATCCACGGCCACCAGACCACACCACCAAGGCTGAGCCCTTCCTCCATTCCCACCAAGGCCGTGAGCTCCAATCAAGGCGAAGCCATTTCAATGTTGATAGTGCTAGTGATCGTGAGCATAGATTTGGAGATATCGGAGTTATAGTCGATTTTATATTAGCTCGAAGAGAAAATGATGGTGAGAACTCCTAAACTATTATATTTTATTTTTGGATGATGATATGATGTTTGCAATAGATGATTAATATGCATCGATCATCAAGTTTGGTTGTTCCATATGAACGTTGAATATATATGCAAGTCACCAAAATACACGTCGATAAGCACAAAGGAATCACTTTCCTCTATATAAAAAAATTGGTGTATATGGAATGTTGAACCTCTTTAAAAAGGTTTTTAAATGAGTTTGAAATGGTTTATAAACATTTAAAAGTGTTTTGATGAAGTTTGAATGAGAACTGAAAATTTAGTCAAAAATAGGCGCGTCGCGTAATAATAGTTCGCAATTTCGAGTCATAAAAGTAAATGAGTGTATAAAATGAAATATAGCATGGAATTCTGCGAGTTAAGAATTTCCAAACTATTATATCCATAGTTTTCCAACAAAGAAAGAAAATCTAGATTTCGACAAGTAGATTTTGAGACATGAGTAATTTTTTTTTGGAAAAATCGCTGTTTTGGATGGTCGGAATCCAAAACTGAATTTCTTTGAAAATGATGTTTTAAAATTGTTTAAAAATGTGGAATAATTCTTATAAATCCTTTAAAATGTTTTAAAATTGATTTGAGTAATAAAAATGAATTTTCCAATAATAAAAAGTCATTTTGATTAATATAGCTTAAAAAAGCACTTTTCGCAGCACTTTTCCGCAGCACCTTTCTATAACTTATAAATTTTTATTTTAAACCTAACAATTCTTTACCAAATCGTTTATAAAGATTTTCAATAGATAATTAAATTTTTTAATAATGATTTGGAGTTTTTTTAGCTTATTTAAGAGTGTTGAAATAAATGTTTAAAGAAAAGCTATTATAAATAGAATGGTTTAAATCTTGGCTCTAAAAGTCGACGATTAGACATTGATTTTTCTATTCATGAGATCCGGATATGAGGTGCTTAAACTAAGGAGATGTTTAGGAGCAACCGGTGCCCTGGCTCACCTGGCTTCTTCCCTAGGAGATGTTCAAGAGCAACCAGATGCAAGGGATAGATATGGTCGAAATGCCAAAAACGAGTTAAGTGTAAAAAGATTTATTTTCCAAATTTAAATTAAATACAGCTTTGATATTATAGAGATGATCTTCTTATACATAGTGTTAAAACTTGAAGAGGGAACTCGTACTATTCATAGAATTTAAAAGGTGATTTGGTTGTTATTCCGCCCGTAGTATTTGTTGAATACGGGGATTGATATTGAATAGAATTAGATGATTTCTATAGATTCTGCTCATTTAATATTTACTGGTTTTGGATTAACATCCTAGATAACATGGTTTTAACTCAATGAAACTTTGAGTTTGGAATTAAGAAATATTTGTTATGATTTAAATAAAATGACTTTTGAAATATATTGCTAAGTGAAAAATGAAATGATTTAGAATTATTCCAAGTTTAAAAGGGTTTTAAGTATCAAAGAATTTGATAATAGAGGTTTAATGAATCTACATACACTGGAAAGAATGTTTTAGAAATATATATCTCTGAAAGAGATTTTTGATTAAAAGAACTTAATCAATTAAAGAATGATTCCCTATTCGCAAAACCTATTTTTATCAAAGGTTGGTTCGAAGGAACCGGGGTCGGAAACGACCGGGGTGATGACATTTTCAGTACGATCTAGGAAGAGGTGGGCCGGTCTTGTGTTGGTAGAGGACCATTAGTTGGACCTCGGTACATTCCTCTAGAAATGTACTGCCGGAAGGTAGTCCCTTCACCTAGTCATTTGTATGGAGATCCATTCTCCAATATGTGCCTGCCATTTTGTCTGTTGAACCCGCATTTAGGCTAGTATGCTGGAATTTAATCAATGTAACAATTTCGGCTAAGATTAATAAGTTTACTTGCAAATATTTTAAAGAAATGTCATTAAAAATAATATCCCTTATTTTTGCATAATAAAGATTTGGTTATCATAAGGTAAAAACACATTCTGTGTTTATATGCGGCGTGGTCCGAGGAGTTACTTTTTGCTTTTATAACGCGTATTTTGAGTTCTCACACCAGTCGCATGACTGACCTGGATTTTATTTTCCTTTTCCTAAACTCTGCTTGCCCTAATTTTCCCGAGTAGCCTAGTAGTTAGGTTTAGTTTAGAAGAAATATGGATGAAGCTCGAAGCATGAAGTTAGAAGATTTTTTTGAAGATTTCTGTATGTTTCCACCACACTCTTGTACTATAGTTTTCTGCATTTGTAAGGATAGGAATTTATAAATGTACATGTTTAACTCTGATAAGTATATTTTAATTTCGACTGTAAAGTTTTTGTTGAAATAATATATGTGAGATTCTGTTCTGTCTTTATTTTCTCTCTTACCCTTGAGAATCCGCTTCTACGGCACTTGGATTTTACGGCTCGTGAATACCGAGGAGTATTAGTGTCGATTTCTGAAAGTCGATAAAACGGGTCCTCACATCATGGTATCAGAGCTTAGGTTAAGTGAATACCAATGCCTGATAGGGCTAAAAGACTCATTAGAGATAGGGTTAGTGATACCCTAGGATGGGTAACTCAGTAGAGATAGGGTTAGTAACACCCTAGAATGAGTTTGAGTATATATATATATATATATATATGAGTGCATATTTGTGAATATCATATACTACATGTATTTTAAAGGAAAAGAATATTTTGGTAAAATTTTCAAAGAATTTTTGAAATAATGAATAGTTTATACAAAGAATTTTAAAAGTTGGCTTTAGAAATGACTCTCAAAACATTTTCTGAGTATCGACCAAACCTCTCTACCTAAAAATACGTTAGTAATTATCTACTATTTATGTCTAAAAGAATAAATGTTTACCTTTTAGCAACTGTATGAGGAAATTACGCCAAAGGGGAGTCCACTAGAGCAAATTGGGACGAGAAGGATAGCCTCATTGTACTCTCTAGTAACGAAGAGGAGTAACCAAAATATCCGCCTAGCAATGGTGGGTTACCAATTGAGGAAGAATATGCCCCATACACACAAAGGGTTGAAGGTGGATACACTATGGATGGAATGCTTGTACCATCCTTGGCTCCAGAAGTAATTATGATTTCTAGCGACGATGAACCTAGGAAAGGCTCAGTGGTAACTGGATAGCAGATCCTGCTAGCTAAGTTTTGGAATTGATAGAGGAAATTGAACCAATGGAAGAAGAATCAGAACCCATGAAAGAGGAAATAGAACCCATGGAGGAAGAATCAGAGCCGAAGGAAGACCCTGATGCTATCATATCATGCGAGTGTAGAAATGTAGTATGGGATATGGATAGGGAGCATATTGTAAGGCAGGAGGGATCATCCAGTTCATATATATAATGGAAAGAGATAGAAAGCAACAACGAAGAAACAACAGAAGAAGAAGAAAAGGGGGTCGAAGAATTTGAAAACCCTTGGGAGAAAAACGAGGAAGGCTTTGAAAAATTAGAAGAGGGCGGGGTAATTCCTAGAATACCAGTTGGCATGGGACATGTACAATGGAACCAACCATGGCTAGCCAGGTAATGGGAGAGGTACTAGAAGAAGATGACAATGAGGCCAACGATGAGCTTGGCAGTGATGAAGAAAGAGAAGGTAAAATGATGATAGACCTTAATAATTGGAGTCCATCATCATCTTCGGACTCGGAAGAATAAGAGTAACATTTGGGGAGTTGAGGATATTTCTAGTATGTATAAGTTGGATGGGATGTTTATTTTTGATTTAGTATTTTGTATTAGTATAAGGAAGGGAGGAGAATTTTTCTTTTTGGACCGAAGCTTCAAAAATTTAAATGATGTAAGCATGTGAGAATTTAAAATATGATGTTGTTTTAACTTCTCATTAGTATGGATGTTTAAAATAAAAATTTAAAGTTATTGATGAATGGTTTTGGGTTTGTAGTAAACGATGTTTTAGCAATATTTGTTTTTAAACCCTTGAATGACACTTTGGAAGAAATCTTATGGGTATATTTAGATCTTAAATAATGCGATTTTAAAGATAATAACAAGTATTGGAATCTATTATATAAAGATAGAAAATGTTATAAGTTCAAATTTATTAAAGAAAATGAGTTTATTATAAAAATGTTTTGGTAGAAATTGTTTTAACCTCTTTGATTATATTATAAAGGTAAGAAAAAAGAAAAAATAACTTGTTAAATATACTATTAACATTTGAATAAGTTTATAAATACTTTTAAGAACTAAAACTAGTATAAGTAAAGAGAATATATATATATATAAAGGAAGTTTATGGTAATTTATCAATTTAATGAATTATTCTGAAAATTAGTTCTCCAGAACTGTAAAGATATGTTTTGAAATATATTATAATAGAAAGATATTTATTTTTGAAACGAAATGTGTTATTAAGTAGAACTAGTTGGAGATAAAAATGTAAAATGGTTATGTATAAAGAAATAACTTTATAAAAAGTTTTAATAAAGAATGAAAGTTTTATGACATATTTCCATAATAAATTTTTTTTGGAAAATTATTAAATTCGTATAAGGAATGTGGATTACTTCTTCGGATGATATAATCTAAGATTTGAGTACAGAACTTGGACGTGTTTGACACTTATTTGAAAGATGATTATCACTCGATTCTTGACGATGAACATTGATGAGGGTTTGGGGTTGGATCTTGAGTTTTCTATCATAGTTGAGAGCTATGCAAGGAGAACTAAAGTTCTGATCAAAAAGGCTAGTCAGAGTTTGCACTAAAGGATTGGGGGATCAATATTAGTTTGGAAGTGAAGTTGTGAATTTGATTAATAGATGAATCAGGTATTGCGTACGGGTGATCTATATACATCATACGAAAGCAGGTTTAAAAATAAATATTTTGGGCAAACCTTTGGGTTTTTTTTGGGTAATTTTAGGGACGAAATTCTTTTAGGTGGGAGTCTTTAATACTGCTTTGATAAATTTTATTTATTTTTAAATTTATGCAAATAAAAGGTCAACTTTACAAATAATATTGTTCATGTGATAATAATAAATAGTAATCTTAATTTGAATAAATATTTTCAAAATATTTTCCTAGAAATTTATATCAACAAAATTGCATCGTATTTAAATATAGATTTATTAAATTAAAAATTGAGATTGAATAATTAAAAAATTATTTTAATTATTCAAATAATTATTTTAAATGATGTTACTTCATTTTGAATAGTTATAAAGTGGTAAAAAATCATTTATAGTAGTATAAAGAGATATGTTTGATTTGAAAAAATAAGAAAAAATCGAAAATGCTTTATCAGTATAAATGCAATTATTGCAATTAATTATTAACATTAATATATATGATTTTATAATTCAAATATGATCAATTTAATTAATTTAAAATGATAAGAAATTTATTTTTAAATTTTGTTTACAAATACATGTACGTTAATAAATAAGTGAAAACATGACCGATAATCGGTTCCTCGGGTTTAAACAATTTAACAAACAAAAGTTGTTCGAAGACATTTGAAGTATAATGCACCTATATGTAAATTTATATATATGTCATATGCACATGATAACATATACATGTGTACATGAACACTTATATACGTATATATTACAAAATAAATTAAATATTTCCTAAAGCTTAACCTCTTAGTAACAAAAAAGCAAACAGCAACTCATTGTACCACACCATCATTACACCATCACCTCACATAACCATCACATGGCCTAAAGGGAGTCATGCGTGTAGAGCGGTAGGAGGGGGTGGGCTAGGGGTGTTTTGGTTATTTTTCTTTTAAATATTTTATTCTAAGTTTTTTTCTATAAATACCACCCCTCTTCTCATAATTTCCTAACTCCATTCCACTTCTTCTTCCTCTTCTTTTCAAGCTTCCTAAGATCCTCTCTAATGGCTTCTTATTCATAGAAAAAATTTATAGAAAAGTTAGGAAAAAATATCTCAAATAATAGAGGAAAATATATAGTCTAGTTTGTAAATCCATAGTTTTCCAACGAAGAAAGAACATCGAGATTTCGACAAGTAGATTTTGAGATATGAGTAAAACAAGTTTTTGGAAAAATCGCGGTTTTGCAATTCGGAATCCAAAACTGGATTTCTTTGTAAAATGTTTTAAAATTGTTTAAAAATGTGGAATAAATCTTATAAATCTTTTAAAATGTTTTGAAAGTGATTTGAGTAATAAAAATGTATTTTCAAATAAAAAAGTCGTTTTGCTTAATATAGCTTAAAAAGAACTTTTCCGCAGCACCTTTCTATACCTTTTAAAATTTTGTTTTAAACTTAATGATTCTTTTCAAAATATTTCATAATGGTTTTGAAATAGATAATTAAATGTTTTAATAATGATTTGGATGTTTTTATAGTTTATTTAAGAGAGTTGAAATAAATGTTTAAAGAAAAGCTATTAAAAATAGAATTGTTTAAATCTTGGCTCTAAAAGCCGACGAGTAGACTAGATTTTTTTATTCCTAAGATCCGGATATAAGGTCTTAAACTAAGGAGATTTTTAGCAGCAACCAGTGTCCTGGTTCACCTGGCCTCTTCCCTAGGTTGAAATGTCAAAAACGAGTTAAGTATAAAAATATTTAATTTTTCAAATTTAAATTAAATGCAACTTTGATTTTATAAAGATGATCTTCTTATACTTAGTGTTAAAACCTAGAGAGGGAACTCTTACTATTCGTGGAATTTAAAAGGTGATTTCATCGTTATTGCGCCTATAGTATTTGTTGAATATGGGGATTGATATTGAGTAGAATTAGATGATTTCTATATATTCTGCTCATTTAATATTTTATGTTTTTGGGTTAACATCCTAGATAACATAGCTTTAACTCAATCAAACTTTGAGTTTGGAATTAACAAATTTTTGTTACGATTTGGATAAAATGGCTTTTGAAATATTTTTCTAAGTGAAAAATGAATTGATTCCGAATTATTCCATTTTAAAAAAGGTTTTAAGTAATCAAAGGATTCGATAAGAGAGGTTTAATGATTCTGCATATACTGGAAAGAATTTTTTTTAAATATATATCTCTGGATGAGATTTTAATAAAGAACTTAATCAATTAAAGAATGATTCCCTATTCACAAAAACTCTTTTTATTGATGATTGCTTCGGAGGAAAAGGGGTAAGATTTGGGTAATTCCTATCTGAAAACCACTTCAAACCAATGTATGCGTTCAAAAAATGAAGACCGGATAACGAAAATGAAGGATGAAGACCAAAGATCTACGGGGTGAAAGCAGTGTTTGTTGATAATTCTGGTTAGCTCCCAAATACTAAGTAGCCGTGGTCCCTTCATTTCTGAAATTCTTTGGGTTGTAAGGACTTCTTGCTACTAATCCTAGGGATAATTCTCGATAGGATGTGGTTGGAGAGTGCGTTCGGTTTCATTCAGTCCAAGAACGAACTTGTATGGACGAATGTCTGACGTTGCATTTCTAGTTACATATGTGATTTCTATGAACGTATTATCTGCTTGATGGCGAAGAAGACAACTTCTCTTATATTAACACCCTTTCTTGAGATGTACGAGCTCGCGAGTTATGCATTTGTAGAAATCATTTGTGTGACAATGGAATGGAAGTGTGGCATTCAAAGAAAGATGATGTACAATGTGAAAGGTAATCGTTACTTCAAGCCTCACACCAGGAAATGGCCGAAACAGGGTAGATGCGGCAAGGACACGTGGTTCGCAAACATTACGATATGATCATCCCCTTCTAGATATATTTATTCCTGCTATGACGTTTGAGAGTTAAATTATTGTCGATGTATGCTGTGAGGGGCCTCGGATAAGTCGGTAACGACCTAGGTGATGGCATATTCGGTACTATCTAGGAAGAGGAAGGCCGATCTTGCATTGGTAGAGGACCATCAGTTGGGCCTCAGTACATTCCTCAAGAGATATACTATCAGAAGGTAGTCCCTTCACCTGGTCATTTGTGTGGAAATCCATTCTCCAATAAGTGCCTGCCATTTTGTTTGTAGAACCTGCGTTTGTGACTAGTATGCTGGAATTTAATCAATGTAACAATTTCGACTAAGATTAATAAGTTTGCTTGCAAATGTTTTAAAGCATTAAAAATAATATTCCTTATTTTTGCATAATAAATATTTGGTTATCATAAGGTAAAAACCTGTTCCGTGTTTATGTGTGGCGTGGTCTAATGAGATACCTTTTTGTTTTCATAACGCATATTTTGAGTTCTCACACCAGTCCCATGACTGACCTGGAGTTTATTTCTTTTTCCTGGGCAGCATAGTAGTCAGGTTTAGTTTAGAAGAAATTGGATGGAGCTCGAAGCGTGGATTCAGAAGATTTTTCTGAAGATCTTTGTTTATTTCCACCACACTCTTGTACTATAGCACTCCGTATTTGTACGGACAGGAATTATAACCGTCCATGTTTAACTCTGATAAGTGTATTTTAATTTCCATTGTAATGTTTTTGTTGAAAGAATATATGTGAGATTCTGTTCTGTCTTTATTTTCTTTCTTACCCTTGAGAATCCGTTTCTCAGGCACTTGGATTTATGGCATGTGATTACCAAGGATGTATTAGTGTCGATTTCTGAGAGTCGAAGAAACGGGTCCTCATAGTCAAGATAGGAGTGCTAGTCAATTTTTCCTTTCACTCATTGAATGCTTGATCGCACTTGGGTGTCCAGACAAAGTTAGTATTTTCTTCGTTAGCATTGTAAGATGAATAGCAATCTCCGAGACAACTTTAATGAACCTTCTATTGAAGCCTGCCAGTCCTAAAAAACTTTTGACTTCAGTCGCATTTTCAGCTTTCTTCCAATCTTGGACCGCTAATACTTTAGTTGGGTCCACTGATATGCCTTCTTCCAAAACTACATTTCCTAGCTATCTAACTTTGGATTTCCAGAAATGGCACTTAGAAAACTTTGCCTTTAAAAGATAATGTCTTAAAGTACTAAGAACAAGATGAAGATGGTACTTGTGGTCTTCCTCCGTTTTAGAATAAACGATGATGTCATCAATGAAAACTAGTATTCTTCATACTTTAATGTCTTTGAGTTTAGCATCCACGTCTTCATCACTTTGAGTTCTAATATCCTCTAATTGTCACTTAAGAAAATTATCGTATAAAACATACAATAAATAAATAAATAAATAATTTTACATCTTGATTCAAAATTATTTCTAACACCAAAATCCATACTTTATATACAAAAATATATCAAAAAACATGTGTATATCTTTTCATCAAAAAGATTTATGTTTTAAATTTAGCATGTTTGGATTGTTTCTAAAGTTAAGATCATTCCAAAATAATAACTTATTTCATAAACCATGAAATGATCAATTGGATATTTCTTTTGCATCAAAATAGTTTTAGAAATCAATCTTTTTGTTTAAGAAAAAAAGAACTTTGATGCTAAACAAAATTCAAAAAAATAAACAATGTAGAAAATCATGTCAGTTGGGGTTTTAGGCCTAGCAAAATCCTCAATCGCTTTTATCTCTCTCATTGATCTTCCTCTATAGTTCTTCTTCTATAACCCCTCTCTTTAATTAGATCTATTCCAATGTTTGCACAAACTTTGTTGATAAAAAATGGCAATGTCAATTTCTCGAGGGAATAACGGCAAAGGCTTGGCAAAGGTGGAAACAAGGAAACTGTCGGATGCATAAAAGGAAGCCGACGCTGTTGAGAGGAAGAAGGTTTAAAATCAGAAGCATCAAAGATCTTATGCAGCGGTGGCAAGGATTCTTTTCAGTGATAAATTCTTAAAAGATTAATAGAGAACATAGCAAATTTCCTTTTTGTCCTAATAATCGAATGGTCTGATATAGTGATGTCGTAAAAAGGGAGGGATTCACTTATACCGTAGAGGTTAAAATACATTTCATTGAACCTATCGAAAGTAATTGTATGAAAAATGGGTGTTAACTAAGAATGCTATGTCAAAATCTGAACTGGGATGGCAAAACTATGTGTTCATTTAAAAATTAGGCCATAGATCATATTTACGAATCTAGAAGATTATATGAAAAGAATTTGGAAACGCGAAGGATACTTCTCACTCCTTTCGAGAAAAATTGTCTTTTTTGTAGTGAGATTCATAACCTAGTGATTTTGAAAAGACTAAATTCAAACATAAGAAAAGATAAGTATTTGCTATTCTCCTTGGCAGTTTTGATTAAGCTAAATGGGATGAGTTTTAATGTGTGGAGAGTGGAGCATGCTAGTGGTTTTTTCACTTCAATTGGCATCCTTACCAAAATGAACATACAATTTCTAACATAAAGTGTATTTTTTTATGGTTCTCGTCGATTTAGAGGAGAATGTCGGATTTCTAGAGGTGAAAGAATGCGTTTTTGAAGATGGAAGTACTTGTATGAAAAAATTAGAATTTGAAAACCCACCCCTAAGGTGTGATAATTGTATTTGTTTTGGATATAACAATGCATAATGTCCTAAGAAAAATTTGGGACCCCGGTAGAAAAAAAGGATAGTGAACTTAAGCCCAGTGGTCAAGTTTTACATTCAAGGGAGGCGATAGATAGAAATCGGAAGATATAAGATGTTTAGATTGAACTAGCTCCACCAAAACATGATGATGATAGATTGAGGAAGAGGAGCTAGAAAGACTAATTAAATTGTAAGGATATAAAAGAGGCTATAGAGCAACTGAAAATGGCTATGGAAAGTGTGCAGAAGGAGATGATGCATCATTTTTTGTGGTAGGTCGAGAGAAGAAGGTGAACATAGGGACAACAGAGATAATCGCAAAGGAGGTATGTGAGGTGAGTTGCAAAAGGAAGAAGGTTAATATGAACATCCAGAGGGGATCGGCGAGGTTCGTAATGGAGAAAAAGTGTTAACGGTGCGGGCCTCAGGAATCCGCCATAGGTTTGGGGGGAGCATACTCGAAAGGTGTGGATGCTGACCACTAAACTACAACCAAACCAAGAGCCACAATGATGCCCAACAACAACCAAACTATCCCTACATCACCCAATATTGGGGGAGGGTCATCATTGAACCCACGATTCAACACTTTTTTAACCTTCTAACCCTCTAGTGTTTTTATTGTTACTAGAAAATTCTTCAAGTCTTAATAGTGTGAATATGTGCATGTACAGAAGATCAAGTCCATGGAGCAGTCAGATGTAAACAATCCAAAAAGCCCAATAAGCATATATGATTGCAAATAGCAGCCTATAGATGAGAGTCTACAAACCTTACCAGGGATATTAATAAACCGAATATGGTCAAAGTTGATTTGTTAAGAAGAACAACCCAGCCTGTGAAAGTTTGGAGGAGAAGAAAGTGTGTGAGAAGAAAACTGGTGCTTATAAGGGAATTGTAACGACCCACTACTTTGGACCATTCAAATCGACAATAAAACCACACATGTCGGACTTGAATAATGCAAAATAACAAATTGTAATAAAATTTGGAGCAAATAAAACAGATTCAAAATACATAGTCTGAAAATAAATACAGCAGAAGTCTGAATACAAGTACAATAGAAATCCCAAATACAAATGTCTCTAATACAAAGCTGACATAGAAATACTGAATGGAAATACATAGCAACTAGATAAAAGATGATCTCCAGCAGTCCTAGCTCCAGAAGGTGAGATCCAAAGCTGATACTCAGGCTGACCCGAGCGTAAATAAACACAAACACTCGAGTCAGGACATACATACTTATACAATGTAAACCTACTTAAGTGAACTGTAATAAAAGGTACAAGTAACTTAAAGAATGCTTGGGATCGCCCATTCTTTAAGGATCCGTTAAACTATTTACTATGTATTAATATTCACTATTATAATAATGTCTAATAATAAAATAAACATACTTTTTAATAGCGTCAAGGGGTTACCCATATAGCCCTTAACACGTAATAGTCCCAGTAGTCTATTCAGTATTAGCATACTCCCAGATCGGGGGCTACCCTCAATACTCCACAGGCTACTGGAGAAATCCAAACTCGTAGTAAAGCTCGCTATGGTAGGTGACATGGAACAACTAGGCAATGCCAGGGTAGATATACCAATTACGCATCCGGTTTGGTGGAAACGCATAGCAGCCACTATCGCCCACCTCGAGCCACACTCCCAAATCAAGGGGTGCACCCAATAAATCACTAAAGTAATAGAATGGTATCGAAGAAGTGTGTCCGATCAGAGGTGCTACCTTATTGGCCCGTCGATCGCTCCTGTTTTAGCCACCTTAAGCCAACTCACGGGAGTCGGGTCCACGCAAATATACCTTTAGGATCGTCGCCACCATCCTACTTCATTCTGGAAACTCCACCGCGTACACAGTTGTTAAAGTGGTTTTCGGTATCGACAAAGAGTATGTCCATATCCGATCTCGGTCTCTTTAACAACCAATCGTTATTATAACCCGTGGTTATAAATTTCAAAATATTTTATATTTCAAACCAAAATACTTCATTTAGACCATTTAAAAGTAAAGTAAATATACTTATAAATCAAATATTCAAGTTCCAAAAATTTAGTCTTTTCTGAGTTCATTTATTCACTTATATAATTAAAACGTTAAAATTTCAGCTTTCGCAGCACCTAGAAAATGCTGCAGTAAGTTACATTGGAAAACAATTCAATTCAGCAAAGGCAGCATTTATAGACTACTATAGTAGTTCAGTTTCATTTGAAAACAAATTAAATTCAGAAAAGATAGCATTTATTAACTTCTGCAGTAGTTCAGGTTCAATTTGAAAAATCTCATTTCAGCAAACTACAGCACTTATCAAGTGCTACTGTAGCCCTTTTATTAGTTTCAGATTTTAGTTTTAATTCAGCAACCACATCACTTACCAAGTGCTGCAGTATCATTTACTTCAGATTTTAAGTTAGTTTCAGAAATGATAGCATTTCTAAAGTGCTATTAAAAGAATTTCCATATTTATATTAAAATTCCAGAAACAATTAAACTTCAATTTTAACCATTTAACTTATAAAAATCATATTTTTCCACTTCAAAAATATACATTTAAATACCCTTTAACTTATGATTTTTATAAAGGAAAATTTTACAATAAAATCAAATTTTTCAATAATTCACTTATTAAATTCAAGTGTACTATTTTCTTATTCTTTTCATTTTTAACAATTTACCTTTACACTTAATTTTATATTTCCATTTCAAAATAAAACTTAATTTCCACTTTTGTTTAATTAACTTAAACTTCCATTAAAAATCAAATCACAAATTTCCAAATTAAGTTATGTTTTAAATCACAATTTTTCCATTCATTTATTTAACATTTTTAATACATAGAAAAATCATTAACCCTTTATTAAATCATTTTAAATTCAATTTAAATCAAATTGTCATATATTTTTTTACATTTTAAAATACTTAAAAATTTCCAGAAAAATATATAAAATAACCACGGGTCTGCATAATATTTCTAGCCTAAGTCAAGTGATACGGATAATATATCATTTCAATCCATAAATTACAAAGAAAATCCGGGTTCTATCTTTTCAAACCCACAATCCCAAGTTAATAAAAATAAATAAAAATCGCTTAGGCTTGTCATTTCAGCCCATAACGATTTTTCCCTATTCTAAAGTCTGTTCGGGTATGTATCATTTCAACACATAGTGATTCTATTCTACAGGGAACTTGTAGTGTGAGAAACAGTATAAAATGAATAGTATAACAGAATATAACATAGCAGATGATGTGACAAGTTTATAACTGGGTTTAACATCATATAATGTACATCACAGGCAGGTATAACATGATATATAGTTTCTACACATTCACTTGTTGTCACTTCACAAATTATATAAGTATAAATGTCATGTGTGAATACTCACCTTTTTACGCTAGAGTTAGCAAATCAAACACACAAACAAAAATCCAGAAAGCACGATAGCACGACTTGATTCGAGTGGAGAGAGAGCCAAGATATTAATCTTGTATTCAACAATAAAATAAAGCAATATGTAAATATATTTTTAACACAAAGATTATATTGAAACAAAAATGGAATCAAAGTAAACAAATGACATAACCAAGCTTTTAGATCGAATTTGCTTGTTCTTAACTCAACAAATGCTCGGCCACAACATGTTTAGGCTCGGCCATGGATGTATATTGGTGGAAAAAGGCTCGGGTTTGGCACATATAGGCACGACTACAAGGGAATGCAAAGGGGTAGGAGTTTGCAAGCAAGGAAGTCAAAGAGACAAGGCTAACAAGTGGAGTTTTGGTTGCATCTAGGCTCGGCCTATGGGTCAAGTGTCTCGGCGAGGGGCTTCTACAGGTCTGGTGATGATGGTCAGGGGTCATGTCAACAGGTGGTGGTGGTTCATGGAGATGGCCATGGTCATAATTTAAGGGGATGGAAAAACTAGGGCTCGGCTATGCATTGTTTTTGGGTTTAGCAAAGTTTTTGTGGTGTTTGGTTCATATGAAGGTCACGGCCAGTATTGGTCAAAGGAGGAGGAGGTTAGGCCATGGATGATGTGGGAAGGAAGTGGTGGTGGTCGGTGGAGATGGTGGAGGGGTTTAGGCCAAGCAACATGTAGAGGAACTCATGCAAAATAATGGAAAAAGAAGAAGAAAACGAGAAAAATGGAAGAAGCCATTACCTAAAATATTTCAGAAATGCTTTGGCCATGAGAAATGAAAGTGAATGAGAAAGTTTCACGTGGAAAACAAATAAAACTCACGGCTACAATAGATGCTTTGAACGGCCAAAGCATGTGAAAGGACTAGGCATTGAAAAGTCAAAAGTTTTAACGCTTTTTGTCTCTTCGAATTTCCACTTTATATTTATACAAAATAAACAAAATAAAATCAGTAAATAAAAATAAAAGACAAAAAAAATAAAGTGAAAATGAAAATAAACAATTATTCTTTGGAAAAATAAAAATTAAATAAAGAAAAAAGTTTATTATATTGAAACTAGAATTAAAAATTGTAAACAAAAATACAATTAACTTTGTAAAATTATAACTATACTTTTAAAATGTTTTAAAAATAAAAGTATTTGAAATAAAATTTAATTTAAGATAATTTTAAAATATTTGCAAAAATGTTGGGTTGTTACACTCTTCTCCACTCAAATCTTTTCGTCCTCGAAAAGAACGAAACAAGAAAATAAGGAAAACAAGATAGAAAGGCAAATAATACCTAAAACAAATAATTCCGGATTCGAAGCACGAATGCTCTCCTCCGTCTCCCAGGTACAATCTCGATCATCAGTACTCCATTGTACTTTGACTAGACTAACAGATTTCCTTCTTACGTGCTTCGTACCTCTGTCGACAATATGAAGTGGCTTCCTTTCGACAGTCAGATTAGGCTCTATATCCAAACTATCGAGAGGAGAAGGCTGAATAATAAGAGATGGATCATGCAGATAGCGACGAAGATGAGAAACGTGAAATACATTATGCACTCCATAGAACTTCTCGGGCAACTCCAGACGATAAGACAAGAACCAATTCTTTCCACAATGCGAAAAGGACCAACAAACCTAGGAGCAAGCTTCCCTCTACGACCAAATCGAATGACATTCCTTAAGGGAGAGACCTTAAGGAAAACCAAATCACCAACAGAAACTCCAAACTCCGCCTACGATGATCAGCATACTTCTTCTGCCTATCTTGAGCAATCCTCATCTTCCTCCTAATCTCCTCAACTCTCTCAAAAGCCTCCAAAATCACATCAGGACCAAGAACCAAACGATTACCGGATTCAATCCAGCAAGATGGAGATCTACAAGGTCGTCCGTAAAGAGCGGCAAACGGAGACATCTTAATGCTAGCCTGAATTCAAAGATAGAAATGAGATAGATAAAGGATTAAAATAAACTTAAAATAGAAGATTAGATTATACCTGATAGCTATTGTTATAGGTAAATTCGACAAGATGGAGATGATCTTCCCAAGATCCTCCATAATCAAGCACACAAGCACGAAGAAGATCCTCTAGAATCTGATTCACCCTTTCCGTTTGACCATCGGTCTATGGATGGTAAGCAGTGCTCAGATTCAAATGAGTACCCAAAGATTTCTGAAAAGCCTTCCAAAACTGACTATTAAAGATAGGATCACGATCACAAACAATACTGAGAGGAACACCATGGAGACGAACAATCTCCCTCATGTAGATCTCAGACAAGCTAGAAGCAGAACAGGTAGACTTGACCGGAATGAAATGAGCTGATTTGGTCAATCTATCCACAATAACCCAGATACTCTCATTACCCTTCCTAGTCCTCGGTAATCCATTAATGAAATCCATAGAAACCTGTTCCCACTTCCAATTGGGAATCTCAAGAGGCTGCAACAAACCAGTGGTCTTTTGATGATCGGCCTTGACTTGCTGACAAGTCGCACACCTACTAACAAAATTGGAGATATCCCGCTTCATGCCCTTCCACCAATACAACTTCTTCATATCTTGATACATCTTGGTCAGACCCGGATGAATAGAAAGTCTGAATCGATGATTTTCCCGAAGTAACTCCTGTCTCAATCCATCAACATTCGGGACACAAATCCTATTGTTAATCCTACAAATACCTCTATCATCGATTTGAGCACCACTGCCATCAAGACTATTACTACCAACTCTGCTACGAACACTCTCCTTCATCAATCTAAGCATCTCATCCTCATCCTGCTTAGCCACGATACGATCCAAAAGAGAAGAAGAAACAACAAGCTGACACAACATAGCCTTCTTCCGACTCAAAGCATCTACCACAACATTAGCTTTCCCAAGGGTATAGTTAATGTCGAGGTCATAAGAAGCAAGAAACTCTAACCACCTAACTTGTCTCTGATTCAAATCCTTCTAAGTGAAAATATATCTCAAAGACTGATGATCTGTGAAAAGCTCAAACTTAGTACCCAAAAGATGATGCCTCCAAAGCTTCAAAGCAAAAACCACAGCAAGCAACTCTAAATCATGAGCAACATAATTGGCTTCATGGGTCTTCAACTGACGACTAGCATAAGCAATTACTTTCTCATCCTGCATCAGAACAGCTCCCAAACCTTCACAACAAGCATCAGTGTATACCATTAATCCCTCATTTCCATTTGGAACGGTAAGAACTGGTGCGGAAGTAAGCTTCTGCTTTAACTCATTGAATGCAGCTTTACACTCATCACTCCAAATAAACTTAGCATTCTTTCGATTCAAAGCGGTGAGAGGTGCAGCAATCCGAGCAAAATTCTCAATGAATCTCCGGTAATAACCGGCAAGGCCCAGAAAACTACGGATATCAGTTAGAGTCCTAGGAGTTTCCCAATCCTGCACAGAATAGGGATAAATAAAGAAAACTAGAAAGATAGAATACATTGGGTGAAACAAGGAAAGAGAAGGAAAGAAAGACTTAAATTGATCGCAGCGATCTTGACTGGATCAACAGAAACTCCATTACCAGAAACAATATGCCCGAGGAATCGGACTTCATCCTTCCAGAAATGTCATTTATATAATTTAGCCTTCAACTGATGATTTCTAAGAGTCTCAAGAACAGATTTCAAATATGACTCATGCTCTTCCTCAGACTTAGAGAAAATGAGAATATCATCAACAAAGACTAGAACAAATTTATTAAGCACATCACGAAAAACATGATTCATCAAATCAACAAAGAAAGCAAGAGCATTAGTTAAACCGAAAGGTATGACTAACCATTCAAAGAACCCATTCTCAGTACGGAAAGCAGTCTTAGGAATACTTTCCTCAGCAACTCTGAGCTGGTGAAAACCTGTGGCAAGATCAAGCTGAGAGAAAACAGTGGCACCATAAAGCTAATCAAACATATCATTGATGTGAGGCATAGGATATCTGTTTTTCATAGTGAGCTTATTCAGCTCCATATAATCAACACACATCCGGAGAGAACCATCAGACTTAGTGACGAAAACCATCGATGCTCCCCATTCTGAATAGCTAGGTCTGATCAGACCCTTGGAGAACAAGTCCTCAATTTGCTTTCCTAACTCAACCTTCTCGCGGGGTGCCATTCTTCTAGGAGGAAGGACTACAGGTCGAGCTCCAGGAATAAGATCAATACGGAAATCAATTTCCCGCTTAGAAGGTAAAGCAGTGACTTCACCAAATACATCGGGATAAAATTTGACCACACGAGTCGACTGAAGATCAACAAGAGAAGAATCCAGAGAATAAATAAAATTTTCAGCAAAATCATGAGGCATGCAGCACAGAATAATCAAAGGATCACCCTTATCTCCCACAAGAGACACAATTCGGGATTTTCAAGAGATATGGGCATCATGATTCCATAACCAATCATCTCCAAGCAATAAATCAAAAGCATCGAAACCCAGGACATAGAAATCTCCAGAAAACCGATAACCAGAATGAAAGTGTTTCACATGCTTATAAATCCTATTAAGATTTGCGGGACCCCCAATAGGATTTGAAACACATAAAGGAACAAAAGCATACTCAGAAGAAAGGAGATGCTCAAACTTATCACACAAATCAAAAGAAATAAAATTATGCAAAGCTTCAGTATCAAATAAAACACGAACAGGATGATGAAATAAAGAAAAGGTGCCCTGAAGAGTACCTTGATTATCACTAGGAGCAGGAGCAGGTGGAGCAGGTGAAGAAGCAGAGGTAACAACAAAAATACCAGACGGCCTGCCCTTCTGATACAATGAACAATCATTCTTGAAATGACCAGGCTGCACACAAACATGACAGAGATTGTTCCTGGTATTCTGAGGTGGAGGAACAGCAGAACCAACTGAAGTAGGGAAACTATTTACATAGTGTCCCTTCTGATCACACTTGAAATAGGTAATGGTAGATAGGTCGATAGGGTTCCTTTGAGAAGGAGAAGATGAAGATCCCAATCTTGGTGCTTGAGCCAATTCTTCTTCTGCTGATGGAAATTTGGCTTTCTCTTCTTAGAGTTAATAGAGGAAGACTGAGATGCAGGAGCACTAGCAATAGCCGGACCCTTGGAAGTAGGGTTCTCATAACGAATAGCCATATCCATAAGCTCGGTGAAAGTGCCATGAAAATGAGAAATGAGACGATCATAGAACTCTGGGCGAGCTCCAGCTATGAACTTTTCAGTCTTCTTAAGTTGGGTGTCAATAAGGCCAGGACCAAACTTGGAAAGTTCATTGAACCTTCGCTCATACTTAGAAAAGGACATGGTACCCTGTTTGAGATCCATGAATTCACGATAAAGCTGAGATTTACCGGCTTCGCGCATCCATTTTGCCACAAAAGCCTCCCTGGAAAGAAGATACAGAAACAAAACTTAAGATAGATTCAAAAGAAAGGAAATGGGAACCAAATTCAAGATAACACCAAGGATACCCAAACTGCTCCCAGGAAATATCACCCTCGTTAGTGTGAGCTGTAGCAGACTCCTACCAATCCAAGGCTGACTCTTGCAGCTGCTAACTGACGCTTCTAGGCATCAGTAATCTCGAGACCAGTAAAGATCCTCTCTAAACTCCATAACTATTGTTGGGCTTCGATAATGCTCTCTGAACCGGTAAACTTGGTACCACCAAGCTAAGAGAATTCCTTACAGAGAACAGTAAACCTAATAGGTGCAGTAGGTTGAGGAGCTGGGGCAGTATCACGGCCCCTACCTCTGGCATTTCCATAATTCATCCTGAAAATATCAAGAATGAATTTTTAGGAAAAAGGTACAGAGAAGACAAAGACAAGATAAGATAAAACAAGATAAATCACTTGGATGAATATCCTAATTAAAGAAAATACTAACAAGGTAGATACGAAAGGAAGGAAGTTTAGAAAATTTTCTTTTTAAAACAAGAAAATTTTATATCAAAATAATCTTTGAAAAATCCTTTTAAAAGTCATTTTATACTTTGAAAATACGTTCTCTCATAAAGAAAAGATTCCGAGGTTGATTTCACTCATTCTAGGGTATTTCTACCCTATCTCTAATGAGTTTTTGCTCCATAGACTAAGGTTTGCCTAAAAACCAAAACTCTGATACCAAATGTAACGACCCACTATTTTGGACCATTCAAATCGACAATAAAACCACACATTTTGGACTTGAATAATGCAAAATAATAGATTGTAATAAAATTTGGAGCAAATAAAACCAATCACAGACACAGAATATCAGAATAACTCGCAGTGGAAAATAAAATAAATAGTGGTTCATGAAGCCACTACAATACATAGTCTCAAAACAGTTTCAAAATACATAGTCTGAAAACAAATACAACAGAAGTCTGAATACAAGTACAATAGAAATCCCAAATACAAATGTCTCTAATACAAAGCTGACATAGAAATACTGAATGGAAATAGATAGCAACTAGATAAAAGATGATCTCCAGCAGTCCTGGCTCTAGAAGGTGAGATCCAAAGCTGATACTCAAGCTGACCCGAGCGTAAATAAACACAAACACTCGAGTCAGGACATACATACTTATACAATGTAAACCAACTCAAGTGAACTGTAATAAAAGGTACAAGTAACTTAAAGAATGCTTGGGATCGCCCGTTCTTTAAGGATCCATTAAACTATTTACTATGTAGTAATATTCGCTATTATAATAATGTCCAATAATAAAATAAACATACTTTTTAATAGCGTCAAGGGGTTACCCATATAGCCCTTAACACGTAATAGTCCCAGTAGTCTATCCAGTATTAGCATACTCCCAGATCGAGGGCTACCCTTAATACTCCACAGGCTACTGGAGAAATCCAAACTCGTAGTAAAGCTCGCTATGGTAGGTGACAGGGCAGAACTAGGCAATGCCAAGGTAGATATACCAATTACACATCTGGGCTGGTGGAAACGCATAGCAGCCACTATCGCCCACCTCGAGCCACCCTCTCAAATCAAGGGGTGCACCCAATAAATCACTAAAGTAATAGAATGGTATCGAAGAAGTGTGTCCGATCAGAGGTGCTACCTCATTGGCCCGTCGATCGCTCCTGTTTTAGCCACCTTAAGCCAACTCACGGGAGTCGGGTCCATGCAAATATACCTTTAGGATCGTCGCCACCATCCTACTTCATTCTGGAAACTCCACCGCGTACACAGTTGTTAAAGAAGTTTTTGGTATCGACAAAGAGTATGTCCATATCCGATCCCGGTCTCTTTAACAACCAATCGTTATTATAACCCGTGGTTATAAATTTCAAAATAGTTTATATTTCAAACCAAAATACTTCATTTAAACCATTTAAAAGTAAAGTCGATCTACTTATAAATCAAATATTCAAGTTCCAAAAATTTAGTACTTTCTGAGTTCATTTATTCACTTATATACTTAAAATGTTAAAATTTCAGCTTTCGCAGCACTTAGAAAATGTTGCGGTAAGTTACATTGGAAAACAATTCAATTCAGCAAAGACAACATTTATAGACTGCTGTAGTAGTTCAGTTTCATTTGAAAACAAATTAAATTCATAAAAGACAACATTTATTAACTACTGCAGTAGTTCAGGTTCAATTCGAAAAATCTCATTTCAGCAAACTGCAGCAATTATCAAGTGCTACTGTAGCCCTTTTATTAGTTTCAGATTTTAGTTTTAATTTAGCAACCACAGCACTTACCAAGTGCTGCAGTAGCCCTTAGTTCATTTTAGCCTTTAGTTCATTTGCATCAACCACGGCACTTACAAATTGCTGCAGTATCATTTACTTCAGATTTTAGTTAGTTTCAGAAATGATAGCATTTCTAAAGTGCTATTAACAGAATTTCCAAATTTATATTAAAATTCCAAAAATAATTAAACTTCAATTTTAACCTTTTAACTTATAAAAATCATATTTTTCCACTTCAAAAATGTACATTTAAATGCCCTTTAACTTTATAAAGGAAAATTTTACAATAAAATCAAATTTTTCAATAATTCACTTATTAAATTCAAGTGTACTATTTTCTTATTCTTTTCATTTTTAACAATTTACCTTTACACTTAATTTTATATTTACATTTCAAAATAAAACTTAATTTCCACTTTTATTTAATTAACTTAAACTTCCATTAAAAATCAAATCACAAATTTACAAATTAAGTTATGTTTTAAATCACAATTTTTCCATTGATTTATTTAATATTTTTAATACATAGAAAAATCATTAACCCTTTATTAAATCATTTTAAATTCAATTTAAATCAAATTATCGTATATTTTTTTACAATTTAAAATACTTAAAAAATTCCAGAAAAATATATATAATAACCACGGGTCTGCATAATATTTCTAGCCTAAGTCAAGTGATATGGATAATATATCATTTCAATCCGTAAATTATAAAGAAAATCCGGGTTCTATCATTTCAAACCCACAATCCCAAGTTAATAAAAATAAATAAAAATCGCTTAGGCTTGTCATTTCAACCCATAATGATTTTTCCCTATTCTAAAGTCCGTTCGGGTATGTATCATTTCAACCCATAGTGATTCTATTCTATAGGGAACTTGTAGTGTGAGAAACAGTATAAAATAAATAGTATAACAGAATATAACATAGCAGATGATGTGACAAGTTTATAACTGGGTTTAACATCATATAATGTACATCACAGGCAGGTATAACATGATATATAGTTACTACACATTCACTTGTTGTCACTTCACAAATTATATAAGTATAAATGTCATGTGTGAATACTCACCTTTTTACGCTGGAGTTAGCAAATCAAACACACAAACAAAAATCCAAAAAGCACGATAGCACGACTTGATTCGAGTGGAGAGAGAGCCAAGATATTAATCTTGTATTCAACAATAAAATAAAGCAATATGTAAATATATTTTTAACACAAAGATTATATTGAAACAAAAATGGAATCAAAGTAAACAAATGACATAACCAAGCTTTTAGATCGAATTTGCTTGTTCTTAACTCAACATATGCTCGGCCACAACATGTTTAGGCTCAGCCATGGATGTATATTGGTGGAAAAAGGCTCGGGTTTGGCACATATAGGCACGACTATAAAGGAATGCAAAGGCGTAGGAGTTTGCAAGCAAGGAAGGCAAAGAGACAAGGCTAACAAGTGGAGTTTTGTTTGCATCTAGGCTCGGCCTATGGGTCAAGTGTCTCGGCCAGGGGTTGCTACAGGTCTGGTGATGATGGTCAGGGGTCATGTCAACTGGTTGTGGTGGTTCATGGAGATGGCCGTGGTCAAGATTTAAGGGGATGGAAAAACTAGGGCTCGGCTATGCATTGTTTTTGGGTTTAGCAAAGTTTTTGTGGTGTTTGGTTCATATGAAAATCACGGCCAGTATTGGTCAGAGGAGGAGGAGGTCAGGCCGTGGATGATGTGGGGAAGGAAGTGGTGGTGGTCGGTGGAGATGGTGGAGGGGTTTAGGCCGAGCAACATGTAGAGGAATTCAAGCAATACAATGGAAGAAGAAGAAAAAAAGGAGAAAAATGGAAGAAGCCATTACCTAAAATATTTCAGAAATGCTTTAGCCGTGAGAAATGAAAGTGAATGAGAAAGTTTCACATGAAAAACAAATAAAACTCACGGCTACAATAAATGCTTTGAACGGCCAAAGCATGTGAAAGGACTAGGCATTGAAAAGTCAAAAGTTTTAAAGCTTTTTGTCTCTTTGAATTTTCACTTTATATTTATACAAAATAAACAAAATAAAATTAGTAAATAAAAATAAAAGACAAACAAAATAAAGTGAAAATGAAAATAAACAATTATTATTAGGAAAAATAAAAAGTAAATAAAGAAAATAGTTTATTATATTGAAACTAGAATTAAAAATTGTAAACAAAAATACAATTAACTTTGGAAAATTATAACTATACTTTTAAAATGTTTTAAAAATAAAAGTATTTGAAATAAAATTTAATTTAAGATAATTTTAAAATATTTGCAAAAATGTTGGGTTGTTACAGGAATGAAGCTGAAAAGTGGTAATAAACTCTCTAAATGAATAATCTATGTTATATGTTAGAGGGATTCACAAACCCTTAAGAAAATTAGATGTAAGGAGTCATGTATATAGGTGTAAGGCAAGCTGTGTGGATCTTCTTGAAAACAACTAAAAGCCGATGAAATTGATTTATAAAGTAGACAATTGGAGAATAGTTAGAGGATTATAAGTAATATGAAATGTTATAACAAATGTAGAATCCAGGTATTGATGAATTATGAAGTGAACTACCATATTTTATCTATGGGTGATCAACATATAACCATCCAGCTTCGAAGGACCTGTATCCCGGTGCTTGCTTGTACATTCATATATGGTTATAAATTTGAACATTTAAGGGTAGGGCTGTGGAATAACTTGGAAAAAATGTTGTTATTTTCAATCACTAGATGCTTGTAAGTGATTATTATTTTATAGGACATGCTAGTAATAAACTAGGCGATACTATAGTTCCTAGTAATAAGATGTGTAAAATTGATCTCTGAATAATTCGTGTGGGCCTAACTGAATTATATATCAAAGGTTTTAGTTTTTCATAGTGATTTTGGGCTAGAAAATTAATCTTTGCAAGATTCGTGTAGGCCTAACTGAATTTAATATCAAATGTTTCAATTTTTTATGGTGGTATGGGCTAGAGAATAATATTATGGTGAAAATAGATAAAGCATTAATAAATATCGCATGGGTCCAGATTTTCCCTCGAGTGAGATGAAATACATTTCTTCTACTAGTAGTGATCTTTCCTCGGTTTTAACTAGTCTACAGTAACACAATCACCATAATGTTAAGTCCTTCAAATACATGAATTTTTGGAGTACTTATAATAGCTATTTTGAATACTCAAAGATGTAGGAATCGTAATATATATGGGAGATCCATGTATAGTCTTTTGAAGAGGCAAAACACATATAAGGAACATTTGAAATAATGGAGTAGGGATAAAAGATATATTAAGAAGGTATTATTGAATTAAGACTAATGTGTGGATAGTTGCAAAAACCAATGGATGAAAAGCATAATGATGGTATGTAACAGCCTGCCTTTTCGACCCATAAATGTCGACATTAATACGTTCATGGTATTCATGTGCAGAACATCCAAGTGTTGGAAAGGCGGATTGTTAGGGTAATATGAAAAACAAAACAAGAAAGAAGGAACACAATACTAGAATCTCACAGCGAAACGATAACATATAATGTCAAAATATAGCACAAAACCGCCACTCTAAGATAAGAAGCATTTCGGAAATACTATCATCATCCTGGACGGTTACAATAACCTGTCCTCACAAACGATGATATGTACAATATAATAATGCAGTGGAAATAAGAATACTATGGTAAGTGAAACATCTAACTTGTCTCCTCAAGCTTCAATGAACATCAACAAAAACCTGCCTTTCTCAGACTACTTGAAAAAGCACGCAAGGAATTTAGGGAAAACAATAACCACATGTCAGACATAAGTCTGGTATGAGAAACTCAAGAAATATATAGCCAGAAATAATAGTACTTTTGAGACCACATAGAATGTTGGACCAGTTATCCCCTCAAAAGGACCACTCATATAATAAGTATATAAGGTGATATTATAGAAAATGTCTAGAGCAAAAAATATAAATTAGAAAATCATCATGATGCTTACATAAATCACACCACAACAACATTGGATATGTATACAAATAGAACTGCTAAGGTACGTTTGCATAAGCATTTTACGTTGAGGAGTCGGGGCCAGTCTCCTGACAAGGGTTAGAAACTACCCCCGAGCTCCTTTTATCTATGGATAACATATACCATTGTGGTGAACATAGCTGGTCTACACATTAACAATCGTGATCTCAAATATCATCAACTCTTGGGCACAACATATCAAAAGCATACTTTAGATATGAAGTTGAGATACCCTATGGGTTAGCTAAACCTCAATGGTTATGCTTCTACTCTATTTTCTGTCATTTTTGATGTCGAGGTTATGTTCGACATCTCTCACACGAGTCTTCATAACTCTAGTAGAATACAGATCTCCATAAGGATCCAAGCATCTCGAACATTCAACGGATCTCCACAAGGATCCTAGCATCTTGAACAGCCCACGAATATCCATAAGGATCCTGACATCTTGAACAGTCTATGGATCTCCATAAGGATCCTAGCATCTCGAACTTTGCACAGATCGCCCAAGGATCCCAGCATACGTCATCCAACGAATGCTAACACCGACCTCTCCCATGGACTTAACCATAGGATAGACAGTCCAATTCTATAGCGTTCCACTTCACAATCGCTTAAAAAAAATAGAACCTGTATGCTAATTTTGAAGTAGTTTCAGTAAATAAAACATTTATCGATCCCAATCTCTTCAAAACTGATTCAATGAATTTTCGATCAAGTTCAACAGTCGACTGATTGACTATCGAGTTCAAAATAGACGATCTCATATGGAACTCGTATACTTATCACATTTTCAAACTTTTAGTGCTAAATACATGAAAAAATACTTTCCATAAACAAGTAAAATACAAAGCATAGTCATTCACACAAAGCTAGACTAAGTCACACAAACGTCTTCTAATCCCCTTTTTATTTAATTAATATTTTATTACTTAAAACCTCTTTTTTAGTAAAACTTCTTTTATCTAATAATACTTCGTTTATCGATTTCTACTCTCTAGTTGCACTCTTTCTATACTTAAAAAAGTATTCATATACTTATCTCAAATGGTAAAAGTATATTCACAAATTATTAACAAAATTTCTTACTTTAAACCTTTACTTTTTCTCTCTTTTTCCCGAAGATTACATACTTAAAATTACCTTCAAAATATCGATTTTAAGGATCTAAGTACTTTCACAAATCCATTTAAAATGGTTTAATAATAATGTTACTGAAACATTATCACTCCAAACCCCAAATCATTTCACTTATGCTTATCTTTAATACATTCTTTTTCTAAGTTTATATTGGCTGAGTTTGATAGTCGACTAATCGACTATCCAGTTAAAAACGATAACTTATAGAAGTCAATGTTTGTATACTTAACTCGTTTCCAACATTCCAACTTATACTGTCCCCCATTTAAGAGTGAATCCAAGTATGTTAGAGCACTGTTTGCATATCAAAGCCTTGTCTAGACACTTTATTCTTGGCTCTCACAGCTTGATAAGTCTAACTTGTCGACTTTTAGTGTCAAGTATAATATCACTATCTCTCTACATGTGAGTAAGTAATTAACATGATTAACACATTTCCAACATTCCAACTTAACTATTCCTCAGTCTAGAGGAAAGCCGGTAGGTTAGAGCTCAATTTTTTCTATCCCTGCTCGAACATCAATCTTAACACTCACAAATAGATAAGCCTACTTCGTTGGCTTTTAGTGTTAAGCATAGTTAATTACTTTATAAAAACTTATATATATATATACATATATATATATATATATATTAAAAATAATTTTAAATAGTTTTTAAATATATATGTAAAATATTACTTGAAAATAACTAATTTATAATTCAATAAAAAGCATATTTTATATTATAAAACCTCTTTACTTCCAAAATTCATAAATAAATAATAAAAATATATTTAAACTTCAAAAAAAATTTAAAACACTAAAAAATATGTTATAAAAAGCCTTAAAATATTAGAGAAAAGCACCAAATATATATCATTTTTAAACACTTAAAACCATAAGCCACTAGCTACAACATTTATAAATGCTGTTAAAAGTCCTTATTAAAGAACAACATAGAAATGCACGATCTTTACTACCAGTTTTAACCACTTAAAAAAATTATATAAGACTTTTAATTTTTACAGTAAATAATAACCGTAGGGAACTTAAAAACCATGGAAAGAAACCCCTAAGGATGCCTTTACATTTACTTATAAAAATTCCCGAAAACAAGTTATATTTACAAAGTTTATTTATAACCACTTTTTTTACTCTAATTTTAGCCCTTTTGTTTGACGAGTTCCATAACCTTTTAAACTCAAATTTTTTTAGTAATAACTACACATATAATAGTTATTAAACATTCAAAGAAACCCTTAAGGACATCTTACAAATTAATTATAAAAATTCCCAAAAGTAGGACATTTCAATGTGCTCATATAGCAACCTTCTTCTTGCTATAACATTTTGCAACATTGTTTCACAAGTTAATCAATGATTTAAACTTCCATATTTTCCCATAATAAGTAACCTTATAGTACTTATCAAAAATGGAACAAGGCACTGGGTTGCATTGAAAGGTTAATTTTGAAGATTGCCGAACACATGGCATGTTGAAAGTGCATCCATGGCAATCGTTATGCTTCTTACCTTCAGAACTTCGATTCACAATTTCTATAACTTTACAAGCCATTTATTTACTACAACATACACCAAATATTGTGTGTAAAACAAAAAAACAAGTTATACCAATTTAGGATCATAAATTTTCTATTTACACAAGTTAAAGTTAAGGGATTTCGAAGTGCGGTTATAACGACTATTCCTACTGCAAACACTTCCAAGCATATTTCAATTCAACCAGCAATCCAAATAACCATTTAAACATCAATTCAAGGCCATGCCACATGTTTAATAGGGTAACATAAGTGATGTTATGCAATATAAAGTTGTAATTTGCTTTCAAAAGCAAGAGGGGTCCAAAGTCTATAACTTTAATTAGTTAATGTCACTTTAACTTTATATTTCAACCACACAATATATATACAAAATATTTACAAACAGGACAGTGAGATAAATTACTTATATTTAATACAAACACATGCTCAAACACTATAAAGCCAAGAACACTTCCTACCATCTCCAAAAGCATAAAGATCCAACCTTTAGCACCAAAATCACAAAGCAACTCCTTCCCCTTTGCTTCATGCTCTTAGCCTAAACTAGATCCCCCCTTACTCATCACTTTTCTTCCACTTTGGCTTTAGATCTAAGCTTCCAAAGGTGCTTTAAGGTGTTGGTGAAAGTTTGGTGCAGTTTGAAAGAGATTTGAGTTAATTAGAGGAAGTTAGTGAAGAACAAAGTGGATTAGTGCTAATCCACTTCCAACGTTTTCTAAATTTGTAAAAAGTGATTAGCCTTAACCATAAGTGTGTATTTACAGGTTTGAACAAGAGGTCATTACCATCTTCTACCCTGCATGAAAGGTTACAAAGGAGCGTCCTCCTCACATGCCACCTTTACACCTCATTTCCTAAGGAAAAATCTCTCTTTAGCAAATTACTCTTCTACCCTTACACACAAATATCTACCAAATGACATCACCCATTACATGATCACATTTTTTTTAGATAAATGGAAAAATACTTTTATTTCATATTATTGATTTCCTAAGTGAAATAAGTGTATGTACAAAAAATCCGAACAACTTTTGATTGTTAAAAAGCTATTTACTGATAAAATGATTTTTGATCACATTATCGATGTTTCTTCAAAGTATCTATTTTTAAACATTTTTCCAAATAAGTTTTCCATCGTTACTTATGATTTAAAATGGAATTAATAGGGTTATTAAATCATTTTAATAACATTTAATCCAAGACTCAAATATTTAAAATTCATATATTTAAATATGAAATGCATGAAATTCTGGGTTGCTACGTTCTCTCCCACTTAGAATATTTCATCCTCGAAATTCCAACATGAGTACAAAAGAGGTAATCACATAGAAATACCTAATAGTATTCAAAACATTAATAAACATATCATATGGTTTGACTAAGTTCAAAACTCTTCTAATCTAACAAGGACGATAAACAACTACTAAGCATACCTTACGCTCAACAGCCTCTGGTTACTACTTAGACGATTATTCATGTTACCTCATAGGAAATCAAAGAGTCGTCACCTAAACTCTCCATAAGCTAATAAAACATAGTATGCATATAATAAAATCCGTACGTTATACATGGATCGTCCGTACACAATATCAAATCTAATCACTTGCTTGATCACATAAATTTCAATTCCAAACTTGTATAGATTGCTTGACATCTCTATTGCAGACTTCGATTAGGTTCCTTGATTAGAAACCTCTATTCTCCTTACAAAGCAATATATAATGATTGAAAACTTTGTAATCATATTAAGAATATTGTTAAGTGTTCGCCATCAAGAATCGAGTGAAAAACCTTTGTTCGGACTGGTGTAAAATTCCAACATCATCCACATTTAAATTCGTAATTCCAACAAAAAAATCCTTGATTCAATAGTTAAAATTATTATTAATAATATTACTCTGGCCAAAGACTTTGTCTTTTAGTTGACTAAAGTTGACAGTAATACTAACCATATATAACTGACAGGATGAATTCTCTATTGAATAGTGTTTCACATCAACTCTAGCCTAATTGTAACGCCCCACCCCAAGACCCACCTTAGCAAAGAGAATTAACAAGTAATTCCGTCTAATAAAGCGGAGAATAGGGCTGGTTAAGGGCGACCATCTATAATTTTGTCTTAAACATCTACTGAATACGTCGATAAATGCAATATAATTTTTCTTTAAAACTCAAGTGGATCGACATACCCAGTAAATGCTTAATCTAAAACTATAGGTGGCTAACGGATCTATCAGAACAAAATACAATAACTGAATATAGATCACATCACAGAACAGTAAACAACATCATATATATATACACTGATACATGTTTAGTACAATACAATATGAATACAATAAAGGTGGTACACGACCATATACATCGAATCAAATGTAAATACATCAGAGTATGTGGAAGAAATAAACAACTCAAGTGATAGATAAGCTAATGTCCAACATCAACTTCAAGTTAAGCCCAATAGATGATATTTGAAACAACTCGGTCTGACCCGAGTATAAATACACGGGTCAGTCTAGCTACACAAATCAGTCAATATCGATAATATGAAGCAGAATGGATATAGTGATACTTCTTCTCGAATGAGGAGAAGGATTAGATAACTCATAGCTCAACACTTAAGTAACAAACGCTACCTAAGTGACTAAATACCTCGAAAGAGGTAACTCAAACTCAATACTCAAATAAAACACAAGTGCCTCATATCATCGGCGATAACCCATAAGGAACTCAAATCAACTCATATAAAACTCAAGCAAAACCCAAATGGTTCAATGAACCATTACTCCAAAAAGGAGAAAACTCATCTCAATCACAAATAGAAGTCATGAAAGCAACACAAGATGACTCCATAAGAATATGAGATTCAAACTCATAAGTAAGCCAAGACGGCTAAATCTTACACATACATCTCAATCTTAAAAGCTCATGGATCTCGATACGAATTCAAACTCATGAAATCTCAAGCTCAATAAAGAATTTGATGCAAGTTCAAAACTCAGAAAATATTATCGCTAATGCGCCAAAAACAGGGAACTCAAAACTAAAAAAACCTGGATTGGCCAGATCCTCGATTGCAATGCCAGAGCAATACTGGACGTGCTAAACTCAGAAGGCCGAAGCCTTAGACAAGGTCGCTGACACCTTTCCAAGCCATTTTGTCAGCCCTAACAAGGTCGCTAACACCTCCCAAAGCAATTCGTCCTCATGACACGGTCGCTAACACCTCTCAAAGCAGTTCTGCTAGGTACACATCGTGAATGTATCACAAACTCATGGATAGGAACCCGAAAAGTGTTAACGTGTGTCTCATACCACACGTTCGCACTTAGCGGTTTACTAGCCACTAGTCGATGCCACACTAAGAACATCATAAAACTCAAAAAATCATATCTCGCCTCGTCTCATTGGCGAGTGATAAAGAGACACCATACTTGTCTCATCTCATCGACAAGTATTAAATGGCATCATAACTTGTCTCATCTCATCGATAAGTGAAAACATCGTGATGGTTCCTCATAAACCATAAATCTCAAAATATGAAATCATATACTCAAGACTTGCCTCATATCATTGGCAAGTAAATAAAACATCGTGATGATTCTCATCGACCATACTCCTACACAGGAGATCTCAAACCATAATACTTGCTAAATCTTGGCCATCTTAAATAATTTCAATAAATAGAAATTATAAAACTCAAAATACGCCGTAAAATGACAAAACATCTCAGAATTAGTAATCTCAAATAGCTTCGATCGTAGAAGTTCGAAATTAACTGAAATAGTAAACGCACATGTTCCATACCACATGTTTTACTAAATCGTTTAATTCGCTTTCTCATACGTTCGAATAGTGTAAAAGTATATGTTTTATATATAAAATAGTTTACTAGAGAAAACAAGCTTCTAAAACTTTTTCCCAAAAAGATTAATAAAACCAATATTTGAAATTCCTTTATTATAGGAAATAAATAGATTTTATATTAGAAAAATAATTTTAAAATACTATATAATAATAATTTGAAATGTCCATTTATTTCAAAAATCACTTCAAAAATGGTTTAGTGAAATCGTACTAAAAAACAATGAAAAACAAGAAAGATAACTCAAGACCGATAACTTGAGTTCAATACGAATTCAATTCAAATTCTATTTAAATTTGAATTTCAAATTTTCCAAATATAGCTAGCCTATTGATAGGCATCATAGCTAACCTATTGATAGGCATCATAGCTCTCAAAATCTCAAAAACATCATCAAAACCAAAATAGAATAAGAGTAAAACGGGCTAATACAATTCTAAGGTCAATGTTTGTTGTTGCTGTCATCTTGCTCTCAGGACAGCAACATATAACCATAATTTTGCCCAAGCAAACTTCAAAATTCCAAAAAACACAATGAATGAAACCTGTAGCACATGATCTAAGCATTTCGAAACATCCAAAATTATAAAAATCGGTTAAGAAACGAAGAAGTTATGGTCAAATTCGTTTCAGTTTCAAACACAGAGCAAATATTGATTTTGCTATCGGGTTAGCAGTAGAAAAATTAGATTTTGACATACCTAACCTCAAAACTGCAGAAAACTCAAAACGTGAAAGTTGTAGTGCATGATTTAAGCTTTCGATAACATCCAAAATTATCAAAATCGGTTAAGCAACAAAGAAGTTATGGTCAAATTCGTTTCAGTTTTAAACACAGAGCAAATATTGGTTTTGCTCTCGGGTTAGCAGTAGAAAAATTAGATTTTGACATAGCTAACCTCAAAATTACAGAAAACATAAAACATGAAAGTTGTAGTACATAATTTGTGCTTTTCAGAACATCAAAAATTATCAAATTCTGATCAAAAACGAGAAATATATAGCTCAAACAATTTCCAATTCAAGCTCAGGAAATTATGTCAAAGACAGAACTATACTTCTATTTTAAAATCTATTTCAGGTCAATCAAATTGTAAAATATAAAAATTTAACCTGAAAATAAATTATTCCTTATTGAATCTAGTTTCCAGTAAAAAAAATTAACCTAAATCGGATAAGAAACGAGCAACTTATGGCTAAAATACTTCTTAGGCCTGTGATTCTTTTTGCTATCAATTTGCTCTCGGGATAGCAACAAACAAGCATAATTTTAAGCAACCAAACCTCAAAATTTTAGAAATCTCAAAACATGAAACTTGTAGCTCATAACCTAAGCTTTCCATAACATCTAAAATCATCGAATTTGGTTCAGAAACGAAAAAGTTATGCATAATATAATGACAGCAATTTACTAATGAACATTCAACAAACAAAATTGAGATTTCTTAAATTGAAATCTCAATCAAAGCTAGAAAATGTGAGTTTTGATACTCACCTTGTGATTTTGTAGGGCAAAGCTCAGATTTGTAGCTAGAAGATTGAAGCTTTGAGGAAGAAACAACTTCAAATAATCTTCTCTAATCTTTATTTGGTTGATTTACTTCTTGAATTTGCAGCAAATTGATTGAAAATATAATTTTTTGTTTGAGGAGGCCATTGTTTTTCTTATTTCTATTTACTGTATAAGCTTTTGAGAAGAAGAAGTAAAAGAAAAAGAAAAACATACAGTTAGTTTTTCTCTCATCAGATGTTGGGTTTTGGATTCAAACCTTACCCTATAAGCCCAACCTAAAATACTTAGAGAAAATTACAAAGGAACGTACATATTTTAACCTATATTATTACTATATGCACACTTTTCTTCATTTTAAAGTTAAATAAAATGTGTACAACCATTTGTGTGAAAATGAAATTGCTATTTGAACAAAATAAAATTTATTTTAACAATAAAAAGTTATTTTTATGAATGAAACGTTATTTTTATCAATATTAGACCATTTACCCTATTTTTTAACACAACAATTTGTATAAAAATTGTTTTCTTGTCAAATATATTACAATAAATCATTTTAACTATTTCTAATCATCAAAATATTATTTTCAAACAATATTTCATCTCTTATACTAATCAAATTTATATTTTCTTCATATTTCTCCTTTTTAAATCCATAAAAGATTAATATTGACAATATTTTTCAATATTGTTATGTTTACCCAAATAAAATTATAAATTGATTATTCTCTACTCCAATTCTCAAAATAAAGTTTTTAAAACTTTATTTCCATCAATTTAAATTTATTTCAATGATTGAATGTTGAAATACATCACCTATTTAATTTATTAGCTCCAAACTAATAATTACCCAATATTTTAATTTATTTAAGCCAAATACTTATCCAATCAATGTTTAATCCTATATTTATACCCAAATAAACAAAATAAATTTTCAACTTTATTTTTCCCATTTTATTTACAAAATCCATTGTTTATTCTAAAAAAACAATTTAAAATTTTCAATTATATTTTAATTTAAAATATTAAATTATAACTACCGTTATAATTTAATATTAACAGGTAATCTCTAAAGCCAGGGTTGTTACACTAATTATAGTTCTTCGATAGATGATCTATCCTAATATAATTATAATCAAAGTGGAGCATCCATATCGAAGTTCCATAGTATTCTCAAGTCGGAGCTATATAACATTATCACTTCGAGATTGTCTATTTGATCTTCGACTTATTAACCAATAGAGAACTCTTGAGTGAGTCATTCCATAATTATCCAATAACTATCTTTATGTAGCCTCTTGATCTCTCTAATAATCACATGTAATACTGCCTAACATTTGGAGATCTTTACATGCCATAGTCTCAACAGAAGAATTGATATCCTTTCTCAAAATATCTTTATTAGGAATATTTAAAATAATATGTCATTTTAATATGATAAATTTATCATGATTACAAAAGATTGTAATTACTATCATATAACATATCATTAAAGGAATTTCTTATTTAATGTACATTAAATTATATACTTAATAAATATTTGTATAACAATTATATAATAGAAAGAAAACACATTGTACTTAAAACAAGATTGGTTATCGTGTTAGATATATGTAATAAATTACATAATTGACCCTAGGGAATGCACCTAACTCTATGAATCTTTCACTTGCACTTGGGATCAATTATGGAATCTTGTTCCTGCAACTTTGATAGGTTTTAAAAAAAAACTAATTGGGCCAATCCCTTAGCAAACAGGCATGCAAAATTATTTTCATTATTGACTCTATCAACCAACTCTCTCCGACGTTGATTATTCAAAACATTCCCGAGTATGTCTTTTGACTTTAATGTGCTCTAGGATCTTTTATGAATAGCATTGCTGCATTGTCAACAGAAAACAATGATGGGATTCTCAATATTTAGAATCACCTCTAGCTCAGTTATAAATTTGTGCATTTATTTACACTTCTTTTATTGCATTGCTTATTCAAGGAGATATACTTCATTTAGCTGAATCAACCACAACATTTATAACTTAAAGTCCTTAACATAAGATTGAACATGAACTTAGGATCGACATGCTACACTCAATATCGCTTTTGAAGTTCGAGTCCACACATTCCTTCATAAGGTTTTCATTATTTCCGTAAACAATTCTTTAGTATTTGATAAATATTGGAGAGAATTCTAAACTATCATTTATTGATCTTAATTTAGATTTGATACTTGCTTTGTGTATCAAATACATAAGTACTGAAATGCGATATTATAGACAATATAGCATGTATGACAATTCCTATTGCTAATGCAAAATAAATGCATCTTACATGTTCCATATTTAACAATTTAATATGGTGTTTACATATATCTTCCTGGGTCATTAGCAACTTCCATTTACATTGATTATAAAAGATGTAGTTTCATATCCTAAACCAAGAATTAAACAACAAAGCTGAAATGATTTTAATACGAGTACATCATTAACAATAGTAAGTTCACTGTTTACTTATAGTTACAAAAATATTTTAGCACTTATCAATATTTTTTCTTGTAAACACATGCTTCCTCTACGTATTGACTGAAATCTAAACTACTTTATTTCTCCATCAAAATATTTTCTTAACTCTGATGCTTATTGAATAATACTTTCGTATCATTTCTTGGATCAAATCCAATAACACACGACTCATAATCACTCTAACTACGTTCGAGACTCTTTGGTTATTAAGCATAATTAACATGTATCGACTGCCTTTTCGACCCTTAGAAATCGACACACATCCATGGTATTCACGTGCCAAATATCCAAGTGCTAGAAAGATAGATTATTTGGGTGAAAAAAAGAAAAGACCGAATAGATTCCCACATCTTGATGAGCGAAAAAAATATAATATACACAAGATCTTATGAGCAGAAATCATCTTTACTATACATGCATAACACAATCAAAATATGCTAGCCTATCATCAGCCCTGGACAGTAATAATAATATTTCATTATAATTGCTGATAAATACAGACAGAAATCAAGAACAATAAAACAGGGAAAGAATATAAGATATGTGAATACGTCTTGGAGAATCCAGCTCATTCCTTAAAATCTCTAAAGCATCCACCTAAATATACAAAATATGCTTGGGCTGACCCAAGCATTATAGGAAAACAACGCTCATGTCATTCTGGTAAAACCAGCGGGACAAACTTGAATCAATAATATTGATTACTATATTTGAAACCATTTCAAAATAAAAGGTATCTTGTAAGAACACACCGCACATAAACAAGGATGGGTTTTTACCTTATGATAACCAAACCATTTTTATTATAAAATCCAGTGATACTATAATAATGTGTAGGGTTTTAAAATAAATAGTGAAACATAGCCGAAATGGTTATATTATTTACATTCCAACATACTAGATTCTACAATCAAAACCTTAAGGCTCGTATAAGGAAATGGATTCCAACATGGCAAGGTAACAGACTACCTTCCAAAAGTTTGTGTCTTTAAAATTGTACCTAAGGCTGTAACCCATTGCACGTCTGGCACACAGAGCCGACTGCCCCTTTAACATGATAGGACGAATTACATCACCTTAGACATCGAGGCTGCCTTAATTTGCCCCTAGGTTCCTACGTGCATACCAACTCTGAGGGAACCAATCTAGATAGAGGAATGATTCTCCTAATAGGAGCTACCCACATAGCCCTGTTGCATCCCTTACTTTTGCCATTCTAGGGTTGTGAGGCTTGTGAGGTCATGCTTTACCTTTTCCTCTTAGCAATTCCCACTTGGAAAACTAACACTTCTTTCCAGGCATCAATTCAATGCTAGCATTCATCCATACAAGTTGTTTAGGATAAGAACAAACCGACGGCACTACTTCTATTACATCCATTTTGGAATCACACTCAAGATTAGTAGCAAGTAGCCCTTGCACTTCAATAGCCTGATTCCATCATCTCAAACCCCTTCCAAAACGTAGAACATGCATATGGTTTTGGAGTAGTTATGGTATAGAGTCATCCCATATAAGTACACTCTTCCCGCTTACTGGTCGCCCCAAAACTAAATCGTTAATTCTAGTAAACTCAACTTTGGTTTTTTTGAAATAATCAAACAATACATAAGAGTAGAGATCACCTCCTAACCGTTTATGCAAACGAATTTCCTTATCATTTGTTCTAGGAGAACAAAACGAGTTTACACGTACTTTGTAGCACCATCGATGGTAAGCGTACCATACAATACCTATGTTTCTCCTAGATATTTCTATATATCCTTCGGCATTAGTAGGGAGTGAATACTTCCCTACCACCAAAATTAAGAAGGATTATTTATTCTAGGAAAATTTGTGGATAGTCGGTTATTTAATCGTCAATTAAACAAACATTCAAATAAGAGATTACATTTCCAATAGAAACCACTAAGCCTCTTAAGTTAATCTTACATCAATTTGAAATCATCTTCCAAATATTTACTAAAATATTCATATACCTATCACACCGATATAAGTATATTCACAAACCATTTTATATTAAAACTTGGAAAAACTTTCCATATATTTATAAAATTGTATAAGTATAATTATAAAACATTAAAGAACAATTTCTTATTTCAAAATCATATTAAATGGATCAAAACCCAATATCATTTAAAACAGAGATAACGATAACCTAAAACAATGTTCCTTTTTATAAATCTCTTTTATTTTATAAATATCTCCTTTATAAATCTCCAAATTTGATTATAATACTTTTTATAAACCTCCAAATCTATTTATAAAACACTCTTTTATAAAATATCTGAAAACCCATTTATAAAACTTCCCCTTTTAAATCTCTAAAACCATTTAAAAAAGCGAATTCCTTTTCCAATTCCAAGATCTCTTTCAAATTTATAAACTCTTTTAATAAATTCTTTTATTACATAAAGACCTTTATATAAAGCTTTCCATTTAAATTGTTTCCTTTTAAATAAAAAGTTTATTATTTTTAAATGCCTTTCAAAAAATAATTTATTTTTTAAAAAGACCTTTAAGGAAACAATTACTTACCTTGAACTACGTTAATAAAGTAATACTGTAAAAAATAATTAATAAAATAATGAACTTTAAAGTAAATTATAGTAACATAATAATAATTCTAGAACACAATTATTAAAATATACTTTAATAACTTTTAGAACATTATTGATAAATAATTAAATAACTTTAAATATCATATATAAAATGAATAATAATCTTAAATCATTATTAATATAATATTCGTTTAATTTCAAACAATACTAATAAAAAAATAAATTATCTTTAAACTAACATTCATATATTAAAAAATTATATTTAAAATAATATTATAAGTAATTTGACCTTTAAAACAATATTATTATAAAATAATAAACTTTAAAACAATATTGTAATAATAAATAGCTTTTAAAATATTAATAATGTAACAAATAACTTTGAGATAAAATAATCAACTTTAAAATATAAATAATAATTTTTAAATATTTCACTTTAACTTTAATATAATAATTAACTTTAGAATAATAATTAACATCATAAAAAATTATTATAAATAACTTTAATATTAAAGTATAAAATAAATTTAAACCATATTTAGATTATAATTCAATATTTTTAAGCAACATTTAGAATATAAATAAATTAACTTTAAGACATTGTTAATAAAATAATTATTATATAAAACACTTTAGTAAAATAATAAGTATATAAAACATTTACAATTGTTTAAAATTGAAGTTGATTTAAATCCATAACCTTTTAAATTCGAAAAGAGGCTTAGCGGCTCCAATGATGCTTAAACAAGCTACCATATCATTCAATTTATCTTTCTAAGTTAGTAACCGTTATTTACATAATCAACATCTATGTTAATAAATTAAATAATTAAACATCACTGGTAAACACATAAGTTATTCAAATTGGCATATCAATTAATGACATATAATTAGATGTCCAAATCTATAAAATAGCAGAATGGTGATTTATTCTGCTAATTTAATGTCCAATTAATTTAATTAGCAAAAAGGTGTTTTATTCTACTAAACAGGTGTCTATATTGCCTACTTAGTTTATTTTGACAGTACGATGTTTATTTGGCCAAATAGATAACACTAAATGAGTATGATTGATTAAACTATGAATTAACTAAATACGTAGTTATATCGGGGCGGGAATTAATTTATCATTTAATTGTACTACACCGAAACTAAGAAAAAGTTATTTCAAAGCGTCGTATTCGTCAATACGAACCTAACACAAAAATTGGCAGCTCAATCGAATTTAATATAAACGAGATATGAAATTTCAAAGTTTAAACATTTTAAACTTAACAAGTTATATAAAATTAGTAAATTCTCACCCAATATTTTAAAGCCTAAGGCACTTAACAAGTTATATGAAATTTCGAATGTTTTCTACTCACGCACTTAATGAAACGTCAAACTCTCAATTTTTTTTTAAATCCTAGAGACTGAACCGACCAACTTTTATGTTGGATGATTTAGCTAAAAACAAGTAGATTGTGAGATAAGGATTTTTGGTATTTGAGATGGAGTTTATTTCTTTTTTTTTTGCAAAAGAATAGAGAAGAAGAAAAGGAGTAGACATAGCAGTTAAGTTTGAAGTATGAGATGTTATAAAAAATGAAAGTAAAACGCCTTTCCTTTTCATAAAAGCATGAATATCCTAGGACCAATTACCCTAAATAGAATATAAACTTTTCCATCTTATCTAAGCCACCAACATGTCAAAACATGTCACCTAAGCACCAAACATAAGAAAGCAGATTTCATATCAAAATCAAATAACCATAAATTTAAGTTTATATTTTGAATTTGATTTGATTTGGGAAAACTTTAGAAAAGAAATATTTTCAATGCCCCGGTACACAGTAACACGTTCACGTATGGCCCACGAATGACATAAATAAAAATACGATTATGCACAATAATGTGATATGATCACAAAACAATAATAAAACATACTGGTTATTAATTTCTAATAATTTTCAAAAATACCAACATTTGTCGTAAAATCCATCAAATGACAATTTCAATATTTTCCAAATTAAAAATAATGGAAAAATCTTATAAATTAAATTTAAAATACGTAACCAAAAATCAGGCAGTTATTTTAAAAATAGATTTTGTTGTGTTTAAATTCAAATCGAGCAATAATTATACAAGTAAAATCATCAAAATCATTATATATAATTCTATTTCAACATTCATATACCAAAATCAAAATCATATCGAGCAATAATAATGCGAGAAAAATCTTAACTAAATTAAGTATGTTGAATGATGAAACTGTTATGTTAATTTCACAAATTGAGATTTACGATTTTATTCTATCGATGTAGCCTAACATATTCCAATTGTAATGGTCTACTTTTCGAAGACACTTTTGAAGATGATGGATCATATCCTTTTGGGTACGACTATCAAAATCATATTTTGACAATGTACTTGGAATTCTTTTGGTTTTTTGCATCATGCCAGTCAGAAGCAGGTTGATTGAGTGAATTTCTTTTTTTTTTTTCCAATTTTTGATCTTAGTTTACTTTGCGAGGCCTAATGGATTTTAGACTCCAATCTAAATATTTTAAATAAATATTTATTTTATTTAACTTTGCTTGGAAGGTTTTTTTAGTTTTAATTTGCAAGTATATCAAGTATACTTGTTTGTGTGAAGTGGATGTGATATAAATAAGAAGTATACATACTTAATGAAAGCATATGTAGATGATGGGATTTACCCTACAACGAATCTATTCATCCATTACATATGCTTTTTGTTGCCCAAGATTTTATTCTAAATATATATATATATATAATAAAAGTGGAGAAGTATACAAATACCTACACACAGAGATATACACACGCGTGCACATTAAAATAATTATTAGATGGGACAATCTGATATGATTTGAAATCCAAAATTACAAATAATAAGTTTGTTTTAGTTAAAGAAATGTTTGAAACTAAATATGTTTATTACATAAGATCCATCATGTGATTTCAAATTAGAGCAACACGTGTATATTATAATATATATCTCTGTGTGTACATAACAATTAATGTTTTAGATTCAAAATAGTTATTTATATGTAAACGTTTGAAAATTATATATATATATATATATATATACGTATGTATTTATGTATGTATGTATGTATGAACATATGTATGTATATGTTTGAACCAAAAAATGGCACAAACACCCGAATTAGTATAATAGAGAAAAGAGTGAAAAAAATGAATAAAAAAAGTAAAAACAAGACATGGATGTTTTATAGTGGTTCGGCCAATCGTTGCCTATGTCCACTAGCTTTGTGACTTTTTTGGTGGCCTTTTACATGTATAGTTCTTATAGACGGTAGGGATCCTTGGGTGTTACAAGGGAATTACAGAAACTTGTTATGAAGCTAAAAAGATCCTTAAATATGAGCTCCTAGACTCCTATTTATAGTTGTAGGTTGTCGAGATATGCTTCAGTGTGGTTTCAACCATTTTTCCCATGACTTGGCATCAGTTCCATTTGATCAAACATGGCCATGTCATCAATATCTATGGATCGATATCGATTCGTAGGAAAGGATCGATAACTGTTAACAAGATTTCTTATCAACGCCCCAAAGATGTGCTAAAGAATGCAGATTATCCTTTAAGCAAGTAGAGTAAAAAGGAAGGTATGTATCCTTCTTGAATTTCCTTTTTGAATGGGCTTTAGTAGACAAAGGTTTCCCAAATAGTCCTTTTGACTCAGTCGAAAGGGTTGGTTTATGTACTTAATGACCTTTCGGCCTAGTTGAGTTAGTGTGGATTCTCCTTCGAAAGCTTTCCTTTCAATTTAGTTGAGATACCCTGAATTAGGTTTGCCTTGGCTAGTTTCAAATAGGTCGGAGGTCTTAGGCTTTTGAATGGTTTGGACTTAGGTTAAGGATCAGAAGTAGGGGTTTCGACCTTGTCAAAAGCTGTGGACTTGACCTTCTTGTGGTTGAATTAGTAGTCTCAAGTAGTGATTTTGAGATGGGTTTCAACCTTGTCAAAAGCTTGGTCCTTGGGTTCCTTGTGTTAGTTGATGGTTTTAGTCAGTTGTGGCTTCGTTTCGACCTTGTCGAAAGCGGTGGTTCGGTGGAAACTGGAAAGGTAGCTTGGAGTAGGTATCTAAAGTTACTTGATTATAATTGGTTTCAACTATGTTGAGAGGATCCTAACGATATAAGCGACACCTGAAACACAATGTTAAACCAGATAAAAGCTTTAAGCATAGTAAAGTAATTTGTAAAATTGACAACTTCCCTTTCATAAGCAAAAGATAATTTTATTACTAGAAATCCCCAAATCAATTTTGTAATTAATGTTTAAAACACTTTTTCTTTAGAGAATACAAGTTTAGAATAAGAAGAATCGAATCCCAAAACATGACCCCTTGGGTCTAATTTATAGATGCGGGTCAGCAAATTTCGACCCTGAAGCTTTTAACTTTGTCGAAAGGTGACTGCTGAATGACTCAAGTATGCTACGCCTTTGTCGAAAGGAAGGGCTGCACCTCTCTTCTTTGTGTTACTTTGTAGGTGCTTCCGATTCCGTCGATAGGCATTTTTAGCCATAAAACCTACTAGACAGTATGAAAGAAGGTTAACAAGATTGAGGTTTAGATGAAGAAACGGGCCAAGTCATTATGAAGGACATAAAAAGGATGTTTCGAAAGCATTGAGCAGGCATCAAAGGAGTCGAGGGTACCAACTACTCATACAGTGCAAAGGCCCTTCTACAACTAATAACCTTTCGACACAGATGAACAAGCAATGATGAATTCAAAACCACTTTCGAAGGCAATCAGTAGTGCTCTCCCAACTACACGTCAGACCTTTCGAAGTCAATGGTTCTGCCCCCATACTAGCCTTTTCGAAAGCATAGCAAGCCTTTCAAACCGATCAAGAGAGGGTTCCGCATCAGTCCATGGGAAAATATTCTAGGGCTACTCAACATCATCGAATCCATTGACAAGTGAATCTCTTTGAAACCAATATAGTCGACCTATCGACAGTGTTAAAAGCTTCAAGCTTACTTCCGCTAACAGCAAAAGAGGCAGAGATCCATTCAGGATACCTTTCGACAAGGTCGAATGGTGCTGAAGAGAAAGCAATATTTGGAAATCAGCAAAGTCGAAAGGATGATAAATGCCCTTTCGACCAGGTCTAAAGGCCTATGATGGATAAAGGAACTGCTAGAGTAAGACAAGTAGAGCAAAGGGCATTCTTTGACAACATCGAAAAGAAGCATAGCCTTTAACTACATCGAGAGGAGGCATGGCCATTGACAACATCAAAAGGAGGCATGGCCTTCGACAACATCGAAAGGAAGCATGGTTTTTGATTAGGTCGAAAGGTTCAAAACAGCATACGAAGAGGGGACCATTCGACCTGGTCAAAGGCAAGGAAGAGAAATGATAAACCAAGAAGCACAAGAGAATACCTTTCGACAACATTGAAAGGGTCATAGCCTTTGACTAGGTCGAAAGGTCTGAGGCGGCATATAAAAAAGGGGTCCTTTCGACCCAGTCAAAAGCAAAGGCGCGGAAGGTGTTAACCTACATTTTGGCAAGGCAGCATACATGTGGATTTAACCCACTCGACTGCAAAATAATCGAAGTTGGATTGTCATAGATAATAAACATGATCACGAGGCCAGGATATAGCATAGTCGACGAACAAACAGTGCAGGATATTTAAAATATGGCTTCGACAAAGATCGAGTCGCTTCAAGTTGCTTGCAGTTTGCTTGGAGTCACCACCATGTTTACGTCGGGTTTTCAGAAGCGTTACTTCGGGTCAAAGAAGTGTTCGCTTCGGGTCGTTCAGGAACAAGCTATTTCGAGTCACCAGGCACCATACTTCGGGACAACAATAGGTTTACTTCGAGTCAAGGAGGCAACTGCTTCGGGTTAGAGCAATGGGTTAATTGATATCCATATGATTCACATTAGATCGTATCCATCAAACTCCTTCTACCACTTCATATCGATCCACATCCAATTCGTATCCAGAAGCCCACATACATCAACTCGTATCCATCCTTCAAGACCTTCCAGTTTGTATCCATTCAACAGCGGCATACTTCGTATCAATCACTCACTTGATCGATACAAAGAGAATAGCAAAGGCATCGATACGAAGGGAAGGCTTCTGGCATCGATACAAAACCAAATAAGAAGCATCGATACGAAGAAGCAAGATGAGGATCGATACGAAGAGCTTGACGGCCGATGGATGCGAAGAAGGCATGGTCATGTAAAGGAAATGGTCATGCGGCCTAAAATGTGGATCTCCCCATAACAACCGCTCCACGTCATTGCTATGCAACTGATCTATACGCAGAACGATCGAGACAAATATGGATCGATACGAAGGTATCGATACGTACACTTCAGCCACTTGCAAAACCAACTATGGATCGATCATAACTCAAGACCTACAAGTCCAAATGCCTTCAAATTTTCACCGTACATTACATACCACCAGAAGAACTCTCATAATCGATCTCAGCCCAAATAGACACCATCCTGATCGATGCGAAGGAGATGGGGATCGATCCGAAATGACCCTTGATCAATCACGTGGGCCCAACCACATGTGAAAAGGAGTATTCCGAGTTCAAAGACAGATATTTCAGACCTACGCCTATAAATAACACTCCAATGCCAATAGAAAAGGGACTTTTTGAGTTTGCTACGCTGTTACTCTGTCGGATCTTCGTTGTAACTTGAGTTTTAGAGTTATTTACTGTTGTAATCAGTTAGTAATCATCAATAAACATCAAATCATTCAGAGTGGACATAGGCCACAACGCCGAACCACTATAAACCCTGTCTTTTTACCGCTTTCCTTTTAAAATTTGAGTGTTCTTCATATTTATATCCTTTACATTTTTTCTATATGGCTTCTAAGATTGTGAATTGGTGCTTTCATCTGCAATTGGGTGTTTGTGACCAATTTTAGCACAAACATTTTGGTGCTTTCACTGAAAAGGCTAGCACTCAGGGATTCCGAAGCTTGGATTTTGGATTTGAAGGCTTAGGAACTTGGACCTGGAAAGATATGACGAAGAAATCAATAAGGAGACAAAGAGCGCAAAGGAGTCAGCATGAAGGAAGTTAGGAGGCTTCTTCAGGAGCTAATCAGACTTCATTTTTCATCACCAGAGACGAAATGGAGATGATGATGGAGGCTATGTCGGGAGGGATGCTGAAAAGGCAGGAGGAAATGATGTAGAACCCAGTCTGGCAGATTGGACAAGCTGGAGCGCAGAATCAAGAGAACGAAGCAGCTGGAACAGAGTGAATCCATAACCAAAGTCAGGGACACGGAGCAACCAGGATTCAAGATAGAGCGGCACTATCGGGAACAACCTCTGAGCTAAGGCGCACACCCCTAGATCATGTTGGCCTAATTCCAAACAGGATACCAGGCAGTGCTAGGCAGTACCGGGTAGTTTGGCATTGATAGAGGAATGGATGGTCGTCCAGAAGAGTAGATTTCAAGATTCCCTTGTGAACTCAGGGGGCAGTTCGAAGGCAACAGACAAGGACCACAACTTGATGAAAGTGACAGATTGTTAGAGATGGTCAGACGAGCCATAAGAGGAGGATTAGTGAATAGAGACCTGGAAGATGTGAAAAGGAGCCCCTTCGCTCCCACAATTAGGCAGGCCAGGAACCCACCTGAATTCAAGCTACCTACACTGGAGACGTACGATGGAAGGATAGATCCTGCAGTTCATCTGACAAGGTATATGAGGCACATGGAGGTACTGGGGGCATCGAAGGAAGTCATGGCCTGGTGTTTCCCATTGTATTTGACGAATATAACAGCGTTGTGGTTCAGAGAATTAGAAAGTGGCTCCATTGGAACATGGACCGAGTTGATTGAGAAATTTATGAGGCAGTTTAGAGTTCACATCTCGAGGCCCAAGAATGTGATGGGTTTGACAACACTAAAGTAGAAAACTAGGGTGTCTTTGAGGAGTTTCCTAACATGATTCAATGCAGCGGCGACATCGGTGGATCGGCCAGATCCATCCATGGTTCTTATGGCAGCTGTATTTGGCATAGATGATGGCATGTAATTTAAGAATTCATTAACAAGGGATCTACCTATGGACTTGGGAGAGTATTACCATGAGGCGGAAAGGTTTCTGGGATAGGAAGATGCAAAGGCTGAGAGAGAGGAAGGAGAAGAAGTTGATGTTTATGCAGTCAAAGGCGGGGATCGACCTGGGAAAGATTCGAACAAGGACAAAGGGAAGCGAAAAGTAGAGAACAACTTTAACAATTCGAGGAGACCGTGAAAGGAGCCAAGATTTACCTCTTATTCAGAGCTGAGATAGACTTTAGAGTGAATATATCAAGACACAAGGGAGCAGGTTCCCTACCGAAGGCCAATGAGGAGGGATCCAACCAATAATGTAAAGAAATCAGACCAATACTGCCTATTCCATGAACTAAACGGCCATAGCACAAATGATTGCAAGTACTTGGGGGATGAGATTGAAGGACATCTCCGTAACGGCATGCTATTACAATATGTGAAAAGGCGAGCAGTGACGGTGGAATATGAGCGACCACCAACCGCATCAAATGATAAAGGCTTCAGATCTAGGCACCAACTTGTCATGAACTGATCGAAATAATGAGGAATAAGAATTAAACTCCATACCAAAATAGTTAAGTCGGTTACACATGTATGGGATCACGAACGGTCCTCAGGCATGCTATGAGAGGACTATAAACTGCAATAGTGTGGGTGCTTGCTCTTTGATGTTTCTATTTTGTTTTTGTTTTCCATTTTTTACATTTGGATTTGGTTTAGTTGAACATTTCTATTGTAAGGCTCATTTGAAAGTAAATCTGATGTCTACGTTTTCAAAATTCCCCACGAATGGCACCTGACCATGAACGGTCACAATTCGCCACGAACGGCCACAATTTGCCACGAACGGTCATAATTTGCCATGAACGGCACCTGACCATGAACTGTCATAATTTTCCATGAACGACATCTGACCTCGAACGGTCATAATTCACCACGTACGACATCCGGCCTTAAACGATCACATATCGCCTCTAACGGCATACAATCTCGAACAATCGCTATTCACAATCAGGTAAGATTATCGATCTCCTAACAGGTCATTAACATGATACGAACATCCAGCTTATGGCACTACAAAACACACCTTCCTATCACAAGGCATGTTTTGGGGGGCAAAGTGTTAACCGACCTTTTGGCAAGGCAACATATAGGCGGATTTAACCCACTCGACTGCATAATGATCGAAGTTGGATTGTCACAGATAATAAACATGATCATGAGGCTAGGATATAGCATAGTCGACGAACAAACATCGCAAGATGTTTAAAATATGGTTTCGACAAAGGTTGAGTCGCTTCAAGTTGCTTGGAGTTTGCTTTGAGTCACCACCATGTTTACTTCGGCTTTTTAGAAGGGTTACTTCGGATCAAAGAAGTGTTTGCTTCGGGTCGTTGAGGAACAAGCTACTTCGAGTTACCAGGCACCATACTTCGAGTCACCAGGCACCATACTTCGAGTCAACAATAGGTTTACTTTAGGTCAAAGAGGCAGCTGCTTCAGGTCAGAGAAATAGGTTAATCAATATCCATATGATTCACATTAGTTCGTATCCATCAATTCCTGCCTACCACTTCGTATCGATTCCCATCCAATTCGTATCCATAAGCCCACATACATCAACTCGTATACATCCTTCCAGACCTTCCAGTTCGTATCCATGCAACAGCGGCATACTTCGTATCGATAACTCACTTGATTGATACGAAGAGAATAGCAAGGCATCGATACGAAGGGAAGGCTTCTGGCATGGATACGAAACCAAATAAGAAGCATCCATACGAAGAAGCGAGATGAGGATTGATACGAAGAGCTTGGCGGCCGTTGGATACGAAGAAGGCATGGTCAGGTAAAGGAAACTGTCATTCGGCACAAAAAGTGGATCTCCCTATAACAACCGCTCCACGTCATCGCTATGCAACTGATCGATACGTAGAAGGATCAAGACAAATATGGATCGATACGAGGGTATCGATACGTACACTTCAGCCACTTGCAAAACCATCTTTGGATTGATCATAACTCGAGATCTACAAGTCCAAACGCCTACAAATTTTCACTGTAGCTTACACACCACCAGAAGAACGCTCATGATCGATCTCAGCCTAAATGGACACCATCTTGATCGAAATGAAGGAGATAGGGATCGATCCCAATCGATCCCAAACGACCCATGATCGATCACGTGGGCCCAACCACATGTGTGAAGGAGTATTCCGAGTTCAAAGGCGGATATTTTAGACCTACGCCTATAAATAGCACTCCAATGCCAACAGAAAAGGGACTTTTTGACTTTGCTACACTGTTACTCTGTCGGATCTTTGTTGTAACTTGAGTGTTAGAGTTATTTACTATTGTAATCAATTAGCAATCAGTAATAAACATCAAATCATTCAAAGTGGATGTAGGCTACAACGCCGAACCACTATAATACATTTCTTTTGACCGTTTTCCTTTTAAATTTTGAGTGTTCTTCATATTTATATCCTCTACATTTTTTCTACCTATGATCTGAGATTGTGAATTGGTACTTTTATCTATAATAGGATGTTGTGACCAATTGTGGCGCAAACAGAAGGAGGCCGACATGCATATAAATAAGACCCAAGGGGTCCAGTTTTGGGGGACCGGATTCTAGAATACCGAATTCATTTCCTTTACTCTACTTTCTTAGCGATAATTGTACTTTGAAGAAACCTTAAATCAAATTAGGAATAAACTCAATTTCTTGTAACTCATTTCAGATTATAAATAGAAAGGAGATGGCTTTTTCATAAAGGATATTGGCGATGAGGAAGATCATTTAGATCATTAGCTAGAATAATGATCAAGTGCACATGATTCTAACCTATTCTCATAAACTCTTTTTGTCTATGTTATATATGTAAGAATGACTTAAGCATTTCCAACCGAAACACATCATCATTAGAACCTATACTTAATACTGAAAAGAAAAGTGATGAAGGAATGTCAACCATGTTGAATGCATGAGTTATGAGAATACCTAAATTTATCTTATATAAGTAAGATAAAGTGGATTGTAGACAATAGTAAACTAGGATTACTTTGAAAGGGAAGAACTCTTTTCGACCTAGTAAAAAAGAGTACTTCCGAAAGGAATCCTGGTTTATATTGGCATACAAGCGTTCATGATGGAATTCATTCGAGAGGAATTTACTTCTTTAGGCATCATTAACCCTTTCGAAGGGATTCCATGTAAGGAATATGGACACCAAGGAGTTGAAAGCAACTAAGACATACTAATAGAGAAAGCATCCTCTTTCGATAAAGTCGAAAGGTCTGTCACCTTTCGACGTGATCGAAAGGAGGTGGAAGACATCGATAATTGACTATTTTCAACTCCCAAGAGGGATGAGACTCGATAAAATAATGATCTCGAAAGCTATATGTTATGACTAGCTCCTAGAGGCTATTCGACTATACCAACCTGGTCGAAAGGTTGGAAGCCTCGTTATCCCCTTTCGACAAGGTTGAAAGTTCAAGCAGCTTACTATTTCTTTTGGCCAGGTCAACTTGGTCGAAAGCCAGAGCTATCACCATAAATCCCTTCAACTAAGTCACTCTATTCAAAAGATATGCTTTTGAAGGCGAGGATCTTTTCACGGCAACAGTAATACCTCCATATGTCAAAATCCCGCCTATGAAATATCACGGGGATACGGACCCCGATGATCATCTTATGGCTTTTGATAGCCAGATGGACTAATACAATACATCTAGGGCAGTCAGATGCTGACTATTCCTTGTTATTCTCCAAGGGGTGGCAGCCAAATGGTATAGACAGTATAGAGAAAACACCATCTACTCCTGGAAGTAGTATTCTTATGAATTCTCAACTCAATTCTGCATTTACAAGGATCTAACTATTGATTATATGGTCTTGGAAAACATAAAACAAAGGAAGGGTGAATTTTTAGGGGACAATTTGAGAAGATTCAATGCAGAAGCTTTGAAGGCTAAGGACATGAATGATCGTGACAAGCTTATAGCCGTCCACTCTGGTTCAATCGAGAATACCCCTTCTTAGAAGAATCTTTGTGTCAATGGCTGCAAAGATCTATAGGACTTCCACTTTCAAGCTGATAAGTTCATCCGGATGGATGAGCTTTACTATGCTAAGAGAAAAACAATTCCTAGAAAGGAGGGAGAAAGATTTGGCTTGGACCGTAGCCATAAAAGGCTCAGATGGGAAGAGCAAGTTGCTTATGCTACAACTAAGGAAAGAGTCAACTTTCCGACCTCCTTCAAAGCTAATAATAATCTATAGTAGAAGAAAAGAGTGGACTATTGCGCCTATTATAAAGCAAACGACCATAAAACTGATGAATGCAGAGTTTTGGCCGGAATAATTCAAAAGCTAATCTGGGAAGGCCATCTCAAAGAATTTGTTCAAGATAAGCATAAAGCACAACGAACTGAATATGCTCCCCCGAAACTCCTGGGCAATGTTGTAAATGTGCTAGAGAAAGAAGACCCCTTAAGCTTAAGCCTGCCAATTTATAGGATAGATGTAATCCATGGCGGGCCACATCTGGCAGAAAGTAGTAAAGAGGCTCGAAGCAGATATATCAAAGAGGCCAAGGAGGGAATTTATTCTATTCAAGAGGAGACCCAATGAAGAGCCCACGTCTTAACATCCAAATGCTTAATCTGGTGGTCACCCCGCAAGAGTTATGCAAAGGAGTCCATCATCCACATAACGAACCCTTATGATTACTGCACAAATTAGGCTGTTTATTGTCTCCAAGATTTTGGTCGATACAGGCAGCTCAGTTAATGTCATCTTCAAACATGCTTTTGATCAGATGAAAATCCTAGAGCAAAAATTAGAGCCGAGCATCGAGCTGATACTTGGGTTCGACAATAAGGGGTCAACACCAATGGGGCAGATAAAGCTACTTGTACAAATGGGAGTGCCTCCAACTTACTATCTTTGTGATAATTGACCAGCCTTCCTACTACAGCACCTTCTTCAGCAGACCATCCCTGGATAAGATTGATGCCTTTGTCTCCCAAAAGTACCTGACAAAGCGAGGCCGTGGAACGGTGCGAGGAGAACAATTTAGCTCCTGAGAAATGTACTTTGCAATGCTTGATCAATACAAAAGGGAGTATTCTGCTTACCTTGACTCTTCTACTGTTTTACAGCCTTCGGATGATGGATTTTCACATCCAACATTCGAAGCAAAGATTAATATTAAAAAGTCTAACAAGCGTATGTATCAAAGGAACATTCCTGCAAGAAGCAAAAGAAAGAGGGTTAACGCTAACTTAACATAAGAGGGTCCAATAGTCATAGAGTTTGACTGCCAAGGCGAAACGAAGAGAATAAGACCCATAGAGGACCTTGAGGAAACCCATATAGATACAAAAAATGCTTCTGAAGTAGTCAGAGTGGGAAAAGATCTTGATAGCGAGTTAAAGAAAGACTTGATTCAGTTCCTCAAAGTCAACAAGGATGTGTTTGCTTGGTCACATTTCCATATTGTGGGAATTGATTCGTTTATCATGTGCCATGCCCTTAACATCAACCCAGGAGAAACCCCCATCTGAAAGAAAAAGTGGCAATTGAATAAAGTTCGAATTGATGCTCCAAAAGGAAGAAGTTGATAGGCTCCTTGAAAATGGATTAATCCGGGTGATATATTATCCCAAATGGTTAACCAACCCATTTTTGGTGAAAAAGTCAAATGGGAAATGGAGAACATGCATCGATTACACAGATCTAAATAAAGCATGCTCGAAGGATAGTTTCCCGCTGCCACGAATAGATCAGCTAGTGGATGCAATGCGTGGGCACAAGTTGATATCCTTATGGATGCTTATTCAAGGTACAATTAGATACCGATGTTCAAGCCAGATGAGGATCATACCAGCTTCATAATAGAATGGGGAATTTATTGTTACAGGGCCATGCCTTTTGGTCTAAAGAATGAAGGGGCCACTTATCAGAGATTGGTTAATCCAATGTTCAAGGAGCAGATTGGCAGAAACAAGGAAGTTTATGTTGATGATATGGTGGTAAAGTCTAGTGAGCCTGAGAACTATCTTAAGGATCTAATGGAAATGTTCAAGATATTACAGAAGTATCAAATGAAGTTGAACCCAAAAAGTGCTCTTTTGCGGTCCACTCTGGAAAGTTCTTAGGCTACCTAGTAAGTGCTCAAGGAATTGAGGAAAGTCCCGACCAAATTCAAGCCATAAAAGACATGGCCGAACCTAAAACTAGTAAAGAAGTGATGAGCTTAAATGGAGGACCAGCTGCCCTAAGTAGATCTATTTCAAAAGCTACTGATAGGTGTAAAACTTTATTCGATGTGATTAAGAAAAAGAAGAACTTCGAATGGGGAGAGGATTGCAGAAATGCTTTCTTAGAATTATAAAGCCATTTGGAGAAACCACTGATACTCTCAAGTCCTAAAAGTGAGGAAATATTGTATCTATACATGGTGTCAGAATATGCAGTCAGCTTGGAGCACATTAGAGAGGACAATGGGCATAGCTCCCGGTATACTATGTAAGCAGGTGGTTAAAGGATGCAGAGGTTCGATACCCAGTTATACAGAAATTAGCCTATTGTTTGATTCTCACAGCATGAAAACTTAGAGCATAATTTCAGGCACATTCGATCAGGGTATTGACCAATTTTCCTCCTAAGAAAGTTTTTAGTAAGCCTAAGACTTTTGGAAGGTTGGTGAAATAGGGAATTGAGCTCAGCCAATACGATATAGAATTTCAACCACGGGCTTCAATCAAAGGCAGGCACTGGCAAACTTTGTTAATAAATGCACCAGCTTTATAGAGGAGCAATCGAAAAAGAGAAGGATCAAAAGCCTATGTGACAATTGTTTGTGGATGGAGAATCAAATGTACATGGTGCCGGCGTAGGATATATATCCATAACCCCAGATGGACATCGTTTGCATTATACCTTGAAACTGGGATTTCCTATAACCAACAATGTGACAGAATATGAATCAATGGTAGCAGGACTTACCTTGGCTTTAGAACTGAAAATCCCATGAGTATAGATTTTTAGCAACTCTCAACTGATGGTAAATCAAGTAAAGTAGATATACCAACCAAAAGACCCCAAGCTATCTTTATATGTGAAGAAGATATTACGAATGCTTGTTTTGTTTGAGGATTTTTCGATAAATCAAGTTTCAAGAGTAGAGATTGCACATGCAGATGCTTTAGCAAAGTTGGATAGCTAAAGGAGAGCCCCAGAGACACGAATTGTCCCCGTCGGATATTAGGAAAAGCCAAGTATTGAAAAGGAAATGTCCAAGCAAGGGAAAGAGTTGCTAGTTATTACGAGATCTCAAGCCAAGTCTCAAAGGGGAGAGGAAAAAGAAAGTGGTCAAGAGTTAACAGAAGAAAGATGAGCCAACCAAAACCAAATAGCACATATGATGATACATGGATGTCACCTATTGTTGAGTATTTAGTTAAAGGGATATTACCATCCGATAAAGGAGAAGCGAGAAAAATCAAGATACAAGCTCCGACCTTCGTCATGATGGAAAAAACCCTCTATAAAAAGGGATATGCTCTTCCCAATCTTAGGTGTGTAAGCATGAATGATGGAATAAAACTAATAGCTGAAGCACATGAAGGGTTTTGTGGCGACCATTCAAATGGAACAAAGCTTTCAATGAAAATAATAAGGCAAGGATTTTACTGGCCCCACATGGTAAGCCAAGCCATAGATTATTTGAAAAGATGCGAGAAATGCCAGAAATATTCAAAGATACCCAGGTTGCCCCCAAGTCAATTAACTCCAATCACACGTCCATGGCCCTTCGATGTATGGGGAATAGATTTGATCGGCCCATTACCAATTTCAAAGGGAGGAGCGAAATATGCCGTAGTGGCCATTGACTATTTTACCAAATGGGTTGAAGCCGAAACACTTTCAAAAATTATTTTTGGGAAAGCATTGAGATTTGTTATCAAGAACACCATAGCCAGGTTCAGAATTACCCAAAAAATAATTTCTGATAATGGAACGCAATTTAAGAGCAAAGAATTCTCCCAGTTCTGCCACAAAAATGAGATTATTAAATTTTTTTCATCTATTGCACATCCAAAAGCTAATATAGCAGTTGAGGCTGCAAATTGAACCACAAAAACAATTCTGAAGAAATGACTAAATAAGGCAAAAGGAAACATCTATGGTTTCGATGACAATAAGTATACAGTGGAAATCAAATATACATATATATATTTATATATGCAGGTACTTGCTAGAACAACATCACTAGAAAGACAAGAACGAGGCTCAAAGGACACTACAAGAGACTACAAGTCGATAGGTACAAGAGACTATAAGAGACTACAGACATTCACAAGTATCAGACGTCTGGGTGCACAAGCCAGACGTTTGGAAAAGTCCTTTGGAACAACAAATAGGCTAAACCAGACGTCTAGTAATAACACTCAGACGTCTGAAAACCTACTATGTTCAAAAAATATATAGTATCAGACGTCTAATACAAATACCAGACGTCTGAATTCAAACTCGGATTTTAGATATGAACTTCAACTTCCACATATGAATGGACATCTTCGCTTCTCTTTGCTGCAACTCTTCATCATCAACAGAAGCAACTGTAGAGCACTCGTTAGTGGATGTAACTACTCAACATACCTATCTACAACTATATATAGCATCGAGAATCAGGAGAAAGAACTAACCTTACTCACCTTACTTACTTATTCTCTCTGATTCCATACTCTACTCTTGATCTCTACACTCTAACAATTCTTACTTGTATTTACTCTTCCATATACACGTTTTCTCATAGATAATATTCCTTAGTGATATATTGGAAGCAATTGTACTAATTGGTCAACATCTATGTTATATTAGAACACACTTTTGACAAGAACAACTTATCGTAACCAAGCCTATTCCTCCGGGCAAAGCGAGGGTGTTTAATAGTAGAATTCCAAAGACGAGCTTCGGGACTGGACGTAGGACGGGAGGTCCAAACCAGTATAAAATCCTGGTGTTCTTAATCTATATTTACTTAGATTAACATTGTTTTAGTTGCATCATATATTTTGTCACATATACTTGCATATACACTACACGATCCACCCCGTAGACTTTCAATTGGTATCGGAGCCTGGGATTCTAGAGATCGTAACAACATCCTAGAATAAATGGCTATAAAGAGATCTAGTCAAGGCAATAGGAAGAGGAAGAACAATAAAGAAGAATCAAAGGAGAAAACAAATAAATACTTCATGGCTAAACTCAGATCACAATCGGTATGCTTAGATTCTTTATATAAAGATCTTCTGTTAGACATGGTGAATTATTAAAAGATTGTAAAAAATTGAATAAAGTTAATAAAATTTCTTTAGCTAAGTTAAAGATTGTGAGAAAAAATTTCTAGTTTAAAAGAGGAAAATAAATTTTTGATTAAACAAACTAAATGTTTTGAAAATACCGTAGAAGAACTTGTTTCACAAAAAGATTTCCTACAAAAAGAAAATGAGCAGATAGAAGATAAAAACAATGATCTTTTGGAGGAAATTAATGTTTTGCAAAATAAAAATACTATGTTTGAAAAAGAAAAATAAATTTTTTCAAAAGAAATTACGGATTTGAAAAGACAAAATGATTTATTACAATCAACTTTAGATAATTCAGAATCTCGAATATTTCTTCTCGAAAATGAGAACTGTACGATAAAAAGGGAGAATTCTGAATTAAACAAGCAAATTGATATTTTGAAAAACAGTAATATTTCTTTTGAAAATAATAATTTTGACTTCAAAGCCAAATTTGATAAACTTAACGCTGAAGTCACAAAATTTAATAAAGGTCAAAATGATTTAAACATGATTTTATCTAGTTCTAGACCTTTACATAAAGTGGTTTAGGATATAATAAAACTGATCGTAGAAATAGCACTAGATACGCTTTCATGTATAGTAAAAATGTTAGTGCTATTACTAAATTTCGAGTAAAGTCTAAATCCAGTTTTTATAGAAATTCAAATTCTGCTATGACCAATAATGTTTATAATTTCTCTAGAAATACAAAATTATTGGCCGGAAATATGAATAAAAATTATCTAAGTATTTGGGTTCCTGTTAATTGGAAAAGTAGAGAAAATTACATTAATGATTATTTTGATATGGTAGTTAATAATGAAAATTATATTTATAAAGGTTCAACCACACCCAATTGGATATGGTTTCCCAAGACCTAACCCCCTGGACCCTAACATAGTAAGTGGGTACCAAAAATGATTATTATTTTTTGCAGGTACTCGGAGAAACAAATGGAAAATGATAGATTTTGGAATTTTAAAGGATGTTCCATACGTTTAATAGAATTGCGTGCTTACAATGAAATATGGACTTCAGCAAATATGGTAAAATCTATTTTTCTCCATAATTAATATTGAGTTTATCCTGCTATTTACAAGATTTTTTATTAAATTTATTATATTCCCTCATTCTTTTTTATAATGACAAAGGGGAAGAAATTCATATGCATATTGATTATATCATACATATTCTTGTATTAATGCTTTATGATAATGCCAAAGTGGGAGAAATAATGGTAAGCACATATTCAGGGGGAGATTTATAAAATTATATCTAAGTACATTGTATAGTTATCATCATCAAAAAGAGGGAGATTGTTAGGAAATCAAATCTATGGTTTCGATGACAACAAATATACAATGGAAATCAAATATACATATATATTTATATATACAGGTACTTGCTAGAACAACATCATTAGAAAGATAAGAACGAGGCTCAAAGGACACTACAAGAGACTACAAGTCGATAGGTACAAGAGACTACAAGAGACTACAGACATGCACAAGAATCAGACGTCTGGGTGCACAAGCCAAACGTCTGGAAAAGTCCTCTGAAACCACAAATAGGCTAAACCAAACGTCTGGTAATAGCACTCAGACATCTGAAAACCTACTATGTTCAAAAAATATATAGTATCAAACATCTGATACAAATACCAGACGTCTGAATTCAAACTCGGATTTCAGTTATGAACTTCAACTGCCACATACGAATGGACATCATCGCTTCTCTTCACTGCAACTCTTCATCATCAACAGAAGCAACTGTAGAGCACTCGTTAGTGGATGTAACTACTCAACATACCTATCTATAACTATATATAGCATCAAGAATCAAGAGAAAGAACTAACCTTACTCACCTTACTTACTTATGCTCTCTAATTCCATACTTTACTCTTGATCTCTACACTCTAGCAATTCTTACTTGTATTCACTCTTCCATATACACATTTTCTCATAGATAATATTCCTTAGAGATATATTGGAAGCAATTGTACTAATTGGTCAACATCTATGTTATATTAGAACACACTTTTGACAAGAACAACTTATCGTAACCAAGCCTATTCCTTCGGGCAAAGCGAGGGTGTTTGATAGTAGAATTCCGAAGGGGAGCTTCGGGACTGGACGTAGGACGGGAGGTCCGAACTAGTATAAAATCCTGGTGTAATTATTCTATATTTACTTAGATTAACATTGTTATAGTTGCATCATATATTTTGTCACATATACTTGCATATACACTACACGATCCACCCTGTAGACTTTCAAGTAGAAGAGCTGCCATTAGTCCTATCGGCCTACCAAACATCTACTAAGATAGCAATGGGACATACCCCGTACTCTTTGACATACGGGTGTGAGGCAATGCTACCAATCGAGATTGAAATACCCTCACACCGAAGGATTGCCTACGCATTTGATAGGAATCAAGAATTGAAAAGAGAATCACTAGACTTGATATATGACCTAAGAGATGATGCAGCGTAAGAACCACCGAATATCAGAGAAGTATCTCGAAATATTACAACTCAAGAATAAGAGTTCGATGATTTCAAGAGGGGGATTTGGTACTCCACGGTGTAATGGCCAATACTATGAATCCTGCAGATGGACCCTTAGGACCAAACTGGGAGGGGCCATTAATCATATGTAAAGTAATCCCCCCGGGAGCCTACAAATTGTGCTACCCATATGGCAATATGGTGCCTAGAACATGGAATGCTGAGCATTTAAGGCCATATTTTCCAAAGATGGATTAATGAAGAGCTTCTTTTTGTAAAGAGAAAACCTACACGGTTGGGAGAAAAAATACTCAAAGTATTTGGATACTACCTAAGATGGTAGCCTACCAAAGATGGTAGAAAAGCCTCTGTCCAGGCCGAGATAGCCAGGGTAGAGCACCTCTTGGAGGGAGGGCGGGTAAGCCTTTGGCCGCGCCATGAGATGGCCTGGTTAAAGCACTGGACAAGCCCTTGGCCGCCCCTCTGGTCAGGTAAAGGCACCTCCTGGATGGAGGATAGAGTAAGCCTTTATCCGCGCCATGAGATGGCCAGCTTAAAGCACCGAACAAGCCCTTATCCGCTCCATGTTATTGCTAAGGTAAGGCACCTCCTAGACAGTGGACAGAGTAAGCCTTTCTATACGCCATAAGATGACCAAGTTAAAGCGCCGAACAAGCCCATGTCTATACTGCAAAAGGGCCAAGGCAGGGCGCCTCCTGGAGGGAGGTCGGGTAAGTCCTTGGTTGCAGCCTCTAAGATGAGCAAACCAAAAGCAGCGGACAACAATGGACTAAGATGTCCAAGCTCGAGAAGAGGCTCAATCCATAATGGACTAAGATGTCTAAGCCTAAGAAGAGGCTCAATCGACAATGGACTAAGATGTACAAGCCCAAGAAGAGGCGTAATCAGCAGTGGACTAAGATGTCCTAGCCCAGATAAAGGTTTATCAAATTTTGGACTGAGATGTCCAAGGTCCAGAGGAGGCTTATCAAGTGAAAGACTGAAATATCCATGCCTAAAAAAGCAGCATATTTAATTAGGGACTAAGACGTCCAAGTTCAAGAGGCAACTAATCAAATTATTTCTATGCAAGACCTTAAGGGCTCATATATGTCGAAAAGAACGAAAACAAAGGGGTGAAACAGAACTCCATTGATTATTACCCGAATCTGGGTTTCGGGACTTTCTTGACATCATCTATAAATACCCGAGTCTTGGCTTCAGGATTCTCATAGATGAATTACAGCATTTAATACCTGAATCTGCGTTTCAGGACTTTATCAATCGACATATTTATTAAGCTCGAGGGTGGGTATGAGAACATTGTTGATCACTACAATTCTTTATACTCGAACTTGGGTTTCGGGATTATTATCTGATTTTTCCTTAATCGGGATTCATAGCATCTATTATAAAGATAATTTTCATGGATTTCTGGTTGTTCAACATATGACCGAATGTGGGCAAAGGATTTCTATTTTTCACAACTATCTACTTACACAATATGTGCCCTAATCTAGGCTAAAGATACTTTTTGCAATGAGAATTGACTAACATATGCCCCGATCTGGGCTCAAAGCTTAATATGAGAATATACCTACCAATTCTCGTTTAGTTGACTATACAAACCTAATTCTGAATTTACTGATGCCATATATAGAACTATTTTTGGGATATTGTTATCTGTATTCTGGATGTCACGTTATCAACTTCCAAACTTTAAAAGTTAATACCCTAATCTGGGTTGGATTTTATGATTGATATGATGTAATTGAGTTTACTACAAACAACCAGAAATTTCAAACTGGTCTTCTTAATGCTAAAATTAAAAGTTGTTGTTTATTAATTCCAAATGATGCTTACCAAGCGAATGAGGGCATTAATATGCTGATCAACTACTAAACATACATGTAAGTATGATAGTAACATCAGCGAATACCATTAACTTTGAATTTTGTAGGAAAAGTAAAGTTGTGCAGAGTAAGAATGCTATGAAATCTTTGTCCTAAAGAACAAAAGCACCTTTCATACAAGGGGGAGGAAAAATGTTAGCCATTAAACCTACTTGATAGCAGAATATGAGAGAAGGTTAAAAGGATTGAGGTTTCGATGAAGAAATATGCCAAGTCATCGTGAAGAACATAAAAATGATGTTTTGAAACATTTAGTAGGCATCGAAGGAGTCAAGGGTACCAACTACTTATATAGTGCAAAGACCTTCGGCCCAGGTGGAAACAAATAGGCTCTTTGACCACCAACAACCTTTCGACACAAATGAACAAGCAATGATGACTTGGGAACCCCTTTCGAAGGCAATCGATAGTACTCTCCTAACTCCACGTCAAACCTTTCGAAGTCAAAGGTTCTGCCCTTATAGTAATCTTTTCAAAAGCATAACAAGCCTTTCGAACCGATCAAGAAAGGGTTCTGCATCAGTCCATGAGCAAATATTGTGGGGCTACTCAACTTCATCAAAACCATTAACAAGTGAATCTCTTCGAAACCAATATAGTCGACCTATCGACATTGTCAAAAGCTCTAAGTTTACTTCCGCTAATAGCAAAAAAGGCAGAGATCCATTCAGGACACCTTTCGACAAGGTCAAAAGGTGCTGAAGAGAAAGCAATGTTTGGAAATCAACAAAGGTGAAAGGATGATAAATGCCCTTTCGACCAGGTCGAAAGGCCTAGAAATGATAAAGGAACTGCTAGAGTAAGACAAGAAGAGCAAAGGGAATCCTTCGACAACATCAAATGGAGGCATGGCCTTCGACAACATTAAAAGGAGGCATGGCCTTCGACAACATCGAAAGAAGGCATGGCCTTCAATTAGGTCGAAAGGTTCAAAACAACATACAATATGGGGACCTATCGACCTGGTCGAAGGCAAGGAAGTGAAATGATAAACCAAGAATCACAAGAGAATACCTTTTGATGACATTGAAAGGGTCAGATCCTTTCGACCAGGTCAAAAGGTCCGAGTCCACATATAGAAATGCGATCTTTCAACCCATTCTAAAGCAAAGGCGTCGAAAGGGGCCGACCTGCATCTATAAATAAGACCCAATGGGTCCAGTTTTGGGGGACCAAATTCTGGAATACTGAATTCATTTCCTTTACTATACTTTCTTAGCGATAATTGTACTTAAAAGAAACCCAAAATCAAATTAGGGGAAAAGCTCAATTTCTTGTAACTCAATTAGTCGATAGTTTGTAGCTGCTACCGTCATGACTTTGTTTTGAAACCTTCCGGCATCGTTGAAGGGTTTCCACTAATTTATAAAGGTTTTACTTTGAACCTTTCGACCCGGTGAAAAGGTTCGCCTGTTTTTAAAGTTAGCTGTTTCTCGAAGGCTTTTGGAGGGAAGTTTTGACTTAGGTGGTTACCCTTGTTTTAAAGCTTTCGAAAGGATATCTGCGGAAGGCTGTTTTATTCAAAATGAAAGGTTTTATAAAGAAGGTTTCCAGATTGTTTTAAAGTTGAACCCAATCTACCTTGGAAAGGTTTATGGTTTAAGAGGTTTTAAGTATTCGAAGGGTTTATTTCTGGATCTGTTTCGAAAGGTTTTTGAACGAAGGTTTACCAAAGGTTTTTCTAAGGAAATGACTTCAAGTGAATTTAAAGAAGGATGTCTAAAGTTTATAACTTTCGAAAGGTTTGCTTTGAAGGAATTAGAAAGGTTTTTGAGATGATTTTTGAAAGGTTTAAACATTGAATTTGAATGAGATAATTTCAAAGTATGGAAAGAGGTTCTTTCAAATGGTAAAGTGTTTTCATCAACTTAGTTTTGAGTATAGGATATATATCTAACATGGTAATATGATTTGGCTAAAGTATAAAGACTTATTTCTTTTCCTTGTTTGAAATTCGATTTAAAGGTTTAAATCATTTGAAATTGTTTTCAAGGAAAATTATGGGAGGGGATCCTTAAGTATAAATGACTCAGATATTAGAAAACCAGATGGGACTAGTATGGGGTCGCACCCTGTACATTAGCTTGTAGCCCCAGCTAATTGTTGTCCAAAATTCCAGTGTGTAGAGCTTGGTCACAGGTAGACTAAAATTATGATTACACGCCGAAAGGAATATATGTTGTATATAGATAGGTTGTTGGTAAGCCCAAAAAACCACTTGGCTTGGGAGACCTGGGAGATGATTAAGTTAGGGACAGACCGTTCAGAAGGAAGAAATTTAATAGATAGTTTAGGACAGACCGTCCTGATGGAAATGTTAAATAAAGAGATAAGGGTAGATAATCCTAAGTATGAAAATCTAATAGATGTTAGGTTAAATTTGATTATCTTTTCTGGTAGGCCGAGTTAGCCAAAGGTTGAAAGTAACCAAGCAAAACTTTTGTGTTTGAAAAATAGTTCAAAATTACCTCATATTTATGTTTGTTTACATAATGTTTATTTTGTTGAAATTAAACATTGTGTATGCAGGTGCATAGTATATGGTTATATGAAAAGATTTGCAAAGATGTATTTTAAAATATGTTAGTAAGGGGAAAACCGTTCTGCTACATGGCGTGGTCTCACTTAACATAATTAAACTGGGATGTAACGTATTATTCATACCAGGCTTTAGATCTGACTCGAAGTTTATGTTTTTCCCCTTAAATCTCTAGGGTACTCAAAACCAATTTGTGTAGATTGAGAGGTTAAGGATCTTTTCAGGTTTTTGGGTTGTTTGACGAATAAGCTACCGGAGGATGCAGGAGGCCACGGATTGCTATTTAGGAATCGCTGCTTTTTATTTATGTTTGATGAATTTCCACTGTGTTATGTTGTATTAAGTCTTATATGACCATTTGACTCTGATCAATCGAGGGGTTATCTTCATATACCGCTCTCGACGTAATTTGTAATAATTATATTTATTCAGTGCCTAGGGTAACGATTGGGTTATGTGACGTGAATATGGAACAAATTTTACTTGGAAATGTAATGAAGTAAATCTGTGTTTTTAAATCTGTGTTTTGTTTCATTTTCAAGTGCTTCTGATATTATTGATACCATTACCATAGCCGTATTTAGTCGCCAGATGCTAATACTATAGATGACTGCAACATCTGTAGCGCTTAGTTTTAGGCCTCTAGGTAGGATATGTTACAGCTTGGTATCAGTGCATGGTTTATGAAATACTTTAACTAAAAATGATTTTTTGACAACATAATCCATAGGAATTAGAGTTAAGATCAGGGTATAGGAAAACGTTATAGTAACATATTTGTATTTTAATCTATATATATATATAAGTATACGCTCTATCTTTATACTCCTATCTTAGTTAGGTTATTCATATGTATCTCACGAGGTTTGAATACAGATTTGGAGGAAAGAAGGAGCAGAGTGAATGTTGGAGGAGACATCACTACTACCAACGGAAACATCCGACCAAACGCAAGGATAGGCCCTGGTCAGGCACAAGCCGAAAATGCTGGTGCAGGAGTCCCCCAGATGGATATGGGAGCGATGTATCAGTTCTTTTTTAATATGGTGCAAGATGGAGTAGCAGTATGTGTAGTTGGAGGAAACGCTGTGGGAGGAGGAGCTCAAGAAGTTCCTGCGGTCAATTAGTATGCCAATCTGAGTGGAGATTACATTAGGCTCCAAGGAAAGCCGTTCATTGGAACCGAGGTTGTGATTGAAGTAGAAAACTGGCTGCTGCATTTTGGAAGGATTTTCACTGATTTAGGGCTGAACGTTGCGTAGAAAAGGAAGTTGGCCTCAAGGCAGCTATAGGGAGCTGCATTATTTTGGTGGAACACCGTCAGCGCCGGAGTGGATGAAGAGACCATTACTTGGGAGGAATTCAGAAGAAGGTTTTCGGAGAGGTTTATGTCCGTTATGGCACAGGCTGCATTGTAAGGAGGTTTGTAGAACTAGAGCACGGAGATATGAGTGTGTTGGAGTATACCCGAAATTTTGAAGAGCTAGCCCGATATGAGTATGCATTGCTTGATACTGTTATCAATAGAAATGAGAAGTACCTCAGCAGATTAAGGCCAGAACTGATAAGTGCAACTTTGTCGCACTTAAGAGACCCTAGCGATGTTGTTGTTGAGATGGCATTGAGGCAAAAAGAAGCATTTGCTTGCCTAAGGAAGAAAGTTAAAGATCTCAGGCTGGACAAGCCCAGAAAAAATAATTCCAAAGAAAGATTGCTCATAAAGAAGGAGCACAGAAGAAGAGTAAAGCTGAGGTGGTTTGCTATAACTGCAACAAGAAAGGACACTATGCTAATGAGTGTCGAGACAGCAAAGGGAAAGGAAAAGGGGCTGGTGAGAAGAAGAATGTCAGATGTTTCAATTGCGATCAGGTGGGTCACTTCAAGAACAAGTGCCCAGAGCCACCAAAGGAAGGAAAAGGGCGAGTTTATGCTTTGGAGCCCACAACCGCAAAATCAGTTGCTCAGGATAAGGGAAAAGCTATTTTAGGAGGCTCACTGCAGATCCATGGTATGTCTATTAGCATCCTATTTGATACTGGGACATCCCATTTTTTTATTTCCCGATGTTTGGTAGATAGACTTAACCTAGAAACCTCTTACTTATTTACTTCCTCAAGGGTTGTTAATCCAATAAGAGGTTATGCAACACTTGGGATGAGGTATGAAAATCTAGAATTTGATTTGTTAGGCCATACCTTTGATTGTTGTTTTCATGTATTTGATTTTGTGGGATTTGGGATTATCCTGGGGATGGATTGGATGCATAGATATGACGATAGGATAATTTGCCAACATAGGAAAATACCACTGAGTCATCCAGATTGTAGTGATCGGATAACTTATGTTGTAGACAACCCTAGTTGTGAGGTGAATGCTTTATTTGGAGTTATGGAGTTGGAAGATGATTTGCATCGAATTTTTGTAGTTAGGGAATTTGCCAATGTGTTTGAATCAGTCATTGGACTGCCACCGAAATGAGCTATTGAGTTTCGAATTGATTTGGTACATGGAGTAGAATCGGTGAGTAGACGGCCGAATAAGATGACACCTACTGAGATGATAGAGTTGAAGGTGCAGTTAGTAGATCTGGAAGGCAAAAGTTTAGTGGAGCAAAGGTATTCTCTCAGCTAGATTTGGCAACATGATTTCATCAGCTTAGAGTAGCAAAGGAAAGCATTCCTTTGACGGCGTTTAGAACGAGATATGGATCGTACGAATGGTTAGTTATGCCGTTCGGACTGACTAATGCGTCGGCATTCTTTGTAGATCTGATGAATAGGATTTTTCGAGAGCATTTGGATAGGTTTGTATTGGTTTTCATTGATGACATTTTGATATAATCTAAGAATGAGAAGGAACATGAAGTTCATCTCAGAGTCATGCTCGAGACGCTGAGGGAGCATCAGTTGAAGGCTAAGATTACGAAGTGTCATTTTTGGAAGAAGGAAGTGAAGTTCCTTGGTCATGTTGTCTCTGAGAAAGGGTTGTCTGTAGATCCAACTAAGACCGAAGTGGTGAACAATTGGAAGAGGCCCGAGACAGTGACCGAGATAAAGAGTTTCCTTGGATTGGCAGGGTATTATCAAAGGTTTATAAAGGATTTTTCATGGATAGCAACAGCAATGACCAAGCTTATGCGAAAAGATGTGAAGTTCGTGTGGACCGACAAGTGTGAAGAAGCATTCCAGAGCTTGAAACACTTATTGACCCATGCGCCGGTGTTAGTGGTTCCGGAGGGAAATCAGGATTTGGTTGTTTATACGGATGCGTGTGGAACTGGATTAGGAGCTGTGTTGATGCAAAGGGGTAAAGTAATTACTTATGTTTCTAGACAGCACAGACCACATGAGGTTAGGTATCCAACGCATGACTTGGAGTTAGCTGCCGTTATATTTGCTTTGAAGGTGTGGAGGCATTATCTTTTGGGAGAGAGATTTGAGCTATACACTGATCATAATTCGTTGAAATATATGTTCTCTCGGAAGGAGCTGAACATGAGACAGCAGAGATGGTTGGAGTTTATTGTTGCCTATGATTTTGAAATTGAGTACACACCTGGAATAGGACACAAGGTAGCAGATGCACTCAGTCGGAAACATCAGAATACAGTATTGGCTATGATTACTGAGTGGAAAGACCTGGAGGTTTTATCGGATTGTAGTGTGTGGTTTAGGTCTGAAGCAGGATCGACTACAGGAAGTGCTTTATTGCCTTGTTTGGGAGTGCGGCCGGTAATGATTGATAAGATAGCTTCTAAGCAAGAGGAAGATCCAGTATTGGCTGAAAGGATCAGAATATTGAAGGAAGGAACAGAGAGCGATGACCTAAAGAATTTCAATCTTGACCAAAACGGGTGGTTGAGAAAGAAGGGAAGGTTGTGTGTTCCGAATGTAGAAAACGTGAGGAAGGAGGTTTTAGAGGAGTGCCATCATTCGAAGTTCACTGTCCACCTGGGAGGAACTAAAATGTATTAGGACATGAAGAGAAATTTCTTCTAGGAAGTTATGAAGCGGGACATTGGATTGTGTGTTAAGCAGTGCTTGAATTGCCAACAGGTAAAGGCTGTACACCAAAAGCCAAGTGGACTGCTTCAACCGTTAGAGATTCCATTATGGAAATGGGATTCAATCTCCATAAATTTTATTGATGGATTGCCTAGATCTAGAAGAGTAAACGAAAGCATATGGGTTATAGTAGATAGATCGACTAAGAGTGCCCATTTTATTCCAATAAAGTCAACTAGAAAGGCACTTGAGTTGGCGAAGTTATTCATGAAATATGTAGTTAGGCTGCACGGAATTCCTAATAGTATTATCAAAGATAGAGATTCTTTATTTACTGGTGAGTTCTGGAAAAGTCTACAGGAAGCAGTAGGAACCAAGCTCAACATGAGTACCGCTTACCATCCATGGACTGATGGGCAAATGGAAAGGTTAACAAAATCTTGGAAGGTTTGTTAAGAGCTTTTATATTAGATTTTGAGGGATCATGGGAAGACCATCTTCATCTAGTCGAGTTCTCGTATAACAATAGTTGTTAGACTAGTATTGGGATGGCACCGTTTGAGGCATTGTATGGAAGACCTTGCAAATCTCCCGTATGTTGGTTGGAGACCGGGGATAGATTAGATCTTGGTTCGGATTTAGTGAAGGAAGCTGCGGAGAAGATTGAGTTGATTCGAGCTAGGATAAAGGAGGCTCAATCTAGGCAGAAAAGTTATGCAGATAAAAGAAGAAAGGATTTGGAATTTTTTGTCGAAGATTATGTATATGTTAAGGTTTCACCAATGAAAGGTGTAATAAGATTTGGGAAATCAGGGAAGTTAACAACTAGATTCATCGGTCCATTTTGCATTATTGAGAGAATTGGGAAACTCGCTTATAGAGTAGAGTTACCGAGTAGAATCTGGAGTCCATAATGTTTTCCATGTTTTTCATCTTAAGAAGTGTGTTAGAGACCCGGAGACTACTATAACACCTATAGTATTAGAAGATTTAGTAGTAGAACCAGATTTGACTATAGCTAGGAAGCCGATTCAGATTGTGGCCATAGATGAGAAGAAATTGAGGAACAAGGCAGTCAAGTTAGTAATGGTTAAGTGGAGTAATGATACTAGAGACTATACTTGGGAAGTGGAGAGCAGGATTACAGACTCTTTCTCAGATTTATTTGATGGTATGTTTTACCTTTGATTGTTTTGTTGTGTACCTTATCGTAATTTCGAGGACGAAATTCTTTAAGGTGGGGAGTCTGTAACACCCCATATATTTTATAACCTTAGACATTTAATTAGTCAAATTAAATTAAATAATGTAAAGATTAATAGATGGAGATTTAATTAGTTAGAGGTATCCATGCCAAATTAAAGGGGTAAATAAAAATAAAATAACACTAAGTGAGTTGTTAGGAAATGAGAAGGGTATTTTAGGAAATGACCAAACCTTATACCTTAAACCCTTGTGAGATTCACGTTCATTATTCTCATTTCAATAAAAAGGAAAATAGCTAAGACTGGCCACCATTTCCAATATCAAGAGAAGAAGAAAGCTAAGATTCAAAAAGAAATCAACTAATTCAACACTCTAAAATCTCATCTATAATCACTAAAGCCAAAATGTTTAATTACAACATCCTTAATGCTTTTAGTTTTTGGTTTTTTGTTTAGATCCAAAATGCTTTTGTTATAGTATTGCCATGTTTGATGTTTTAAGATATATGTGATTATTTTTGATGGAATTATAAACATTTATTTGTGTTTGTGATAAAGTTTAGCATGCAAACCCTATTTAATGACATCCGAATACTTTGGAAATTTAAATATAGGTCGGGAATAATATTTTAAAGATGGGTTTTGATTTTCATAATTTTTCGATTTATTATAGATTTGAAATGAATTTTCGAATGAAGAAAATTGTTTATTGGGTTTTAAATTATTTTCGACTGAAATAAAAAATTGTTTGGGTTTGAAATTTTAATATGTTAGGTAATATATTAAAATATATTTTCTAGAATTTTTCCAGCATTTTCCTAAGTCATTTTTGGAATATATAAAATTATTTAAGGTATGGGACTTAAATGTTTTACATATTTATAAAGGAGAAAGGGTATTTTGCAAAATAAAATGTTTTAAAAATTCTGGTAATTACGGTAGCAAAATTATGAAAAGTAATTTATCGACCAATGAAAATTTGACAAACAAAGGCAGGTTAGTTGAACAGTTTCCTTTTTATGTTTAAAGACAAAAATCACAATTTTTCCATGTTCAATCCATACGGCTAAATACCTTCCGCCCCAGACCTTTCGTCTCAGTCGAAGGGTTAACTTTCGTTAAGGTCAAAGTTCAATGCATAAGGTATCAAGAAATTGGTACGTAATGAACTGAATATAAGCCAAAAGTTTAGGCCGAAAGGTTGATGGCCTAAAAGGTTGAAATATAACTGTTTTATAAATAGAAAGCTATCGCCTGCTTTGCTTTCGAATTAGAGCTTTCGTCTGGGTCACTTCCGGCCAGGTCAAGTTATTTAAAAGAAAAGACTTTAAAACCTTCCGATGTAGTCGATAGGTTGTAGCTGCTACCGCCATTACTTTGTTTTGAAACCTTCCCGCGTCGTTGAAGGGTTTACACTATTTTATAAAGGTTTTACTTTGAACCTTCCGACCCTGTCGAAAGGTTCGTCTATTTTGAAAGTTAGCCATTTCTCTAAGGCTTTCGGAGGGAAGCTTTCGACTTAGGTGGTTACCCTTGTTTTAAGACTTTCGAAAGGGTATTTGCGGAAGGCTGTTTTGTTAAAAACGAAAGGTTTTATAAAGAAGGTTTCTAGATTGTTTTAAAGTTGATCCCAATCTACCTTCGAAAGGTTTATGTTTTAAAAGGTTTTAAGTATTCGAAGGGTTTATTCCTCGATCTGATTCGAAAGGTTTATTAGATGTTTTAGAATGGTTTTTGAAGGATGGTTTTCCAAAGGTTTTTCTAAGGCAATGACTTAAAGTGATTTTAAAGAAGGATGTCAAAAGTTTATAACTACCGAAAGGTTTGCTTTGAAGGAATTCAAAAGGTTTTTGAAATGATTTCGTAAGGTTTAAACATTGAATTTGAATGGGATAATTTCAAAGTATGGAAATAGGTTCTTTCAAATGGTAAAGTGTTTTCATCAACTAAGTTTTGAGTAAAGGATATATATCTAATATGGTAATATGATTTGGCTAAAGTATAAAGACTTATTTCTTTTCCTTATTTGAAATTCGATTTAAAGGTTTAAATCATTTGAAATTGTTTTCAAGGAAAATTATGGAAGGGGATCCTTAAGTATAAATGACTCAGATATTAGAAAACCAGATGGGACTAGTATGGGTTCGCGCCCTATACATTAGCTTGTAGCTCCAGCTAATTGTTGCCCAAAATTCCAATGTGTAGGGCTTGGTCATAGGTAGACTAAAATTATGAATACACACCGAAAGGAATATATGTTGTATACAGATAGGTTATTGGTAAGCCAAGAAAACCACTACGCTCGGGAGGACCTGGGAGATGATTAAGTTAGGGACGGTCCGTCCAGAAGGAAGATATTTAACAGATAGTTTAGGACAGACCGTCCTGATGGGAATTGTTAAATAAATAGATAAGGGTAGATAATCCTAAGTTTGAAAATCAAACAAAAGTTAGGTTAAATTTGATTATGTTGTCTGGTAGGCCGAGTCAGCCAAAGGTTGAAAGTTCCCTAAGCAAAACTTTTGTGTTTGAACAGATAGTTCAGAATTACCTGATATTTATGTTTGTTTACATAATGGTTATTTTGTTGAGATTAACCATTGTGGATGTAGGTGCATAGTATATGGTTATATGAAAGTATTTGCAAAGATGTATTTTAAAAGATGTTAGTGAGGGAAACACGTTCCGCTACTCTTGGGTTATAGTAGAATATTTGTTTACATAATTAAACCGGGATGTATCGTATTATTCATACCAGGCTTTATGTCTGACTCAAAGTTTATGTTTTTCCCCTTAAACTCTCGGGTACTCAAAACCAATTTGAGTAGATTGAGAGGTTAAGTATCTTTTCAGGTTTTTAGGTTGTTTGCCGAATAAGCTACCGAAGGATGTAGGAGGCCACAGATAGCTATTTAGGAATTAATGCTTTTTATTTATGTTTGATGAATTTCTGCTGTGTTGTGATGTATTAGGTCTTATATGACCATTTGAATCTGATCAATCGAGGGGCTATCTTCATATACCGCTCTCGATGTAATTTGTAATAACTATATTTATTCAGTGCTTGGGATAACGATTGGATTATGTGACATGAATATGGAACAAGTTTTATTTGGAAATGTAATGATGTAAATCTGTGTTTTGTTTCATATTTAAGTGCTTCTGATATTATTGATACCATTAACATAGCCATATTTAGTCGCCGGAAGCTAATACTATAGATGACTGCAGCATATGTAGCACTTAGTTTTGGGCCACCAGATAGGGGATGTTACAGTCATAGTGGACAGATTGACCAAGAGTGCCCATTTCATTCCAGTTAAGTCAACTAGGACGGCACCTGTTTTAGCGAAGTTTTTTTATGAAGAATGTGTTTAGACTGGATGGAATTCCTAGTAGTATAGTAAGCGGTAGAGATTCCTTATTTACTGGCATGTTCTGGAAGAGTCTACAAGAAGTTTTGGGAACCAAGCTCAAGATGAGTACAACTTACCGTCCATAGACAAATGGGCAAATGAAGAAAGTTAACAAAATCATGGTGGATTTATTAAGAGCTTGTATTCTAGATTCGGGGGTCATGGAAAGAACATTTGCATTTAGTCGAGTTTTCGTATAACAACAGTTATAAGACTATTATTGGGATGGCACCGTTTAAAGCTTTGTATGAAAGGCCATGCAAATCTCCCGTTTGTTGGTTGGAGACCGGGGATAGGTTGGTTCTTGTACCAAATTTGGTTAGAGAAGCTGCAGAAAAGATTGAGGTCATTCGGGTTAGAATGAAGGATGCTCGGTCTAAACAGAAAAGTTATGCAGATAGAAGACGGAAGGATTTAGATTTCTCGGTTGGAGATCAAGTTTTCGTCAAGGTGTCACCGATGAAGAGTGTGATCAGATATGGAAGATCAGGGAAGTTGGCACGAAGATTCGTTGGACCTTTTCCTGTTATTGAGAGGATTGGGAAACTAACCTATAGAGTTGAGTTACCGAGCAATTTAGCAGGTGTCTACGATGTTTTCCTTGTTTCTCATCTCAAAAAGTGAGTTAGAGACCCGGAGACTACTATTGCACCGACTGTGTAAGATGACTTAGTGGCAGAACCGGATTTGACTATAGTGAGGATGCCAGTTCGCATTGTTGCGAGAGATGAGAAGAGGCTTAGAACCAAGATGGGCAGATTAGTCAAAGTCCAGTGGAGTGACAATGACAGGGAGTGTACTTAGGAGGTTGAGAGCAGGATTAGAGATACTTATCCTGACTTGTTCGATGGTATGTTTTACCTTTTTGTTTGATCTGTTGTGTACCTTATCGTAATTTCGAGGACGAAATTCTTTAAGGAGGGGAGTCTATAACACCCCAGATTTTTTGTAACAATATTTAGGATATTTAATTAGTTAAATTAAATAAAATAATATGTTGTTTAGGGGATTGAGATTTGATTTTATTTAACGTGTACCTGTGCCTTTTAACAATGAATTAAGAAAAGAATTAAAATCAAATAGGGAAGGGGTAAAATGGGAAGGATGCCATTGCGATATCTATTCCCTTAGGTCGTGTATTATACTACACGTTCATTTCATTTTCTCAGAATTTTAAAACCTTAAGGCCTGCCACCATTGATAAGGAAAACGGGAAGAAGATTAAGAAAAGCTAAAGGAGGAAAAGATAATTCAAATCTCAAGCTCCAAAATATCTAATGCTAAGGTGAATAATGTTTACGTCTTATTTTTGTTTTGTTTCAGTTTTAAGATGAATTCCAAACATTTAGCATTGATTTTCCATGTTTTTGAATAATGGAATGATTATATATACTTGTTGATGATTTATGGTTGTTCATATAGACTTTATGACATGTTTTGACATGAAAACCCTATTAAATGACATCCAAAATGCGTTGCGAATTTTTATGAAGATCCAAAATGATATTTTAGAGATGGGTTTCAATTTTCAGAATTTTTGTGGAATTAATATAAATTTCTGGTAAAGAAAATGTTATTTTGGGTTATAAATTTTTTTCGGTCAAATAATTATTGGTTTGGGTCTGAATTTTATATCTGTTAGAAAACATGTAAAATGTGATTTTCTGGAATTTTTGTAGATTTTTCTTAAGTGTTGTAATGCTTATCTAAAAAATTTTAAGGTATGAGACTTAAATGTTTTATATAATTAATGAAGGAGAAGGGGCTTTTTCTAAATAAATAAATTTGCTAATTCTGGAAAGTCGACAACACTTTTGAAAAGAGAAACTGGCAACCAATCGGATTTTGAAAAAAATGTTAAGTTAGGTACAAATGAAATAGTTTAAAGTAAAAATAAACATGTTTTTCACTGTTTCGATGCTTTCGGCACTAGGTTCCGCCTCCATTCTCACGCCTCTGACTCCATCGAAACTAATGCATATGGTATTAGGGACTGGTACGTAGTGAATTAGAAGAGGGCAAAAGTTATAGGGTTGAAACCAGGTGTTTTCGAAGGAATTGTTGCATTACTTTGATTTTAAAGGAAAATGCACCTACTTGCTTTCGACTAAGATGCCTTCGACTTTGTTAGCTTTCGACTAGGTCAAATGGATTTAAAGAGATGGTTTCGATTGAGTTGCTCTTTTGTTTTAATAACTGCTTTCGACTGATTGAAGCCTTTAGTCACCGCTTCCTACCTTTAGATCCAGATGGTTTCGAAGGGATTATTTTACTTTGTTTTCTAAAATTTGGCCACCTCTCCAATGTTTTCGAAGGAATGGTTTCGATGCTATCACTTCTTTACTTAGGAAATGGTTTCGAAACAAGTGCTTTCGACTTGAATGATTTAAAGACCCTTTTTCTCAGGTTGAAGTATAATCCAAATGGTTTCGAAAGAGATAAGTTTTTTATGGTTTCGAAAGATGTTTCCCTAGTGTTTAAAATTGAACCCAAAGTGCTTTCGAAGGAATTGAGTTTTGATGCTTTCGAAAGGTTTTTTTGAATGGTTTCGAAAGGGGTGGTTCTCCAGGGCTTCGAAAGGGTTGAAAGGAAAGGTTTTTCCTATGTTTTCGAAAGGCAATTTTTATAGGGTTTAAAAGAAGGATGTCTAGGATTTTAAATCTTTCAAGGGGAAGGTTTTATGCTTTCAAAAGGAAAATTTTAAATGATTTCGAAAGGAATGATTTGGCCTTTCGGCCCAAGATAAGTAAAGGGTTTTATTTGGTTTTGAATGGGTTACTTTCAAGGGTTTCGGTGGTTTTTTTTAAAGGTTTTAAACAAAGGTTTTGAACATACTAATAGGGAGGATAGCTTAAGTGTTTTAAGTTAGAAAAAATGACTTTAAATTATTTTGAGAGGATAGTTAATTCTCATTAAAACTCGTCAACATTATTTGGAGTAAAGTATATATAACAAGGCAAAATATCTTAGAGTAAAGCTAAATATGTATTTTCCTTGTATATGTATGATTTAAAGGGTTAAATCATTTTGAAAAGGTTTTTCAAGGAAAATTTAAAGGGTAGTTAACCCTAAGAGGATGACTCAGATTAAAAGGCCAGATAGGACTTGTGTAGGGTCGTGCCCTATGCTCATTAGCTATTAGCCCCTAGCTAATTTAGTCCAGAATTCCATTGTTTTAGGGCTTAGTCAAAGGTAAGACTAAAATGTTGGTTACACATCGAACGAAATATTTATGTACAGAGGTAGGTTATTGGTAAGCCACAAAACCATTAGGAACAGTTGACCCCTGGAGATGTAAGGTAAGGATAGACCGTCCAGAAGTTTTGTGTAACAGATGTTTAGACCATTTGATATTTTATCTAGTAGGCCCGAATCAGCTAAAGGGGCAGTTAGCCCAGATTTTGGACAGTTAGTCTAGTTTGCGGCCAGTCAACCCAGATTTCGGACAGATAGTCCATTTATTACCTGTTTTAGCATAATAGATCTTGCTATTACTATTATTTTAATCAGTTTGATTAACCTGTTTTGTTGCAGGAAAGGATTTGCAAAATATATGTTTCGAAATTGATATTAATGAGGGGAAACCCCAATCCACTAAGCGGCGTGGTCTCACTCGATATCTATAACGACCCGCCTTTTGGATGGTTTAAATCAACGATAAACCACACACGTCAGACTCAAACCATTCAAAAGGGCAGATTGTTATAGGGTAAATAAGAAAAAGAAGAGAAAGAAAGAAAAACAAACACAGAATCTCACAGTGGAATGACAAAATATAATAATCAAATAAACAGTTTATGAAGCTGTTTTACAAATAACATTTGATTAAACTTTTACAATACAGAATCTGAGTTACATACAATAGAAATAAATAACAATGCAGCGGAATAACATGATGCAGAAAAATAAATATCATAAATAATAATAGTACTAAATCTTTGTCTTCGTCCTCCAAAAGCAGTCTTCGATACACTGTAAAGCTCAGACTGATCCGAGCGAATTGAAAAGACAAAACACTCGAGTGTGAACTAAAAGATATTATGTAAGTTAAATCAACTGTAAATAAATATGAGTGTAACAGCGTTAGAGAAGATTACGGGGTTTGGCATCTCCTATCCAGTGTCTAACGTGAGTGCAATAACTTAAGAGATGTTCCGGATTACATCTCCTAAGGATCCGTTAAACTATCTATATACATAGTACAATACACTATTATAATTGTGTCTATAGTAAAGTAAAGTATTAAAATAGCGTTAAGGCGTTACCCATATCCCCCTTAACACACTTTTATATATTCCTACATTCTATACAGTACCGTAATTTCTCCGTAAACTGGAGGGCTATCAGAGGGCACTCTATAGGTATGGTATAAACCAAACTCATAGAAGGCGCGATAGGGCATGTGAACACGGCACTCGAGGCAATGCCAGGGTAGGACTCTACCGTTTTGCAGAACTGGGCTGGTGGTAACGCATAGCAGCTACTACCGCCCACCTCGGAACACACTCCCGTAATCAAAATCGAGGGGTGGCCACCAAATCAATCACAAAGTAATAAATATGGTATCGAAGAAGCATGTCCGATCGGAGGAATGACTTCACTTGGCCCAGGTATAGCTCTTGTTTTAGTCACATCTAAGCGGACTCACGGGAGTCAGGGCTACGTAAATACCTCATACAGAATCGTTCGCCAAACCATCCTACTTCATTTTGGAATCTCCACCACATACACAGTTGTTAAAGTGGTTTTCTGTATTGGCAGAGAGTATGACAATATTCGATCCCAGTCTCTTTAACAACCAAACGCTTAATTCATACAGGATGGTTCTTTTACATTTTAAAAATCCATTAATAATTGATATCAAAATAACATATTCTCAAAACCATATCGCTTTCGAAATCATATTCACTGTCGAAATCATATCACTTTTGAAATCATATTACTTAAGAAACCATTTTCACAAAATAGGTTAACTCTCATTTCAAAATCAAAATATTTACTCAAATATGTCATTTGACTAGCAAGTATTATTTCAAATCCCAAATTAAGTTATAACATCATTTAACCATTTTTGCTTTAAAATCAAGGATTTAAATATAAACACTTGCACTTTACACAATCTAAAATTTTGAAAATAGTTTAGATAGTTATAAATAGTATAAAAGGTTTAATAGTTTAAAATAGTTAAAATATTTTATAATAGTTTAAAAATAGCTTAACGTAGTTTAGGTAGATTTAGGATAGTTTAAATTTAATTTAAAATAGATTAAATAGATTCAAAATATATTAAATAGTTTTGAAATAGATTAAATAGATTTAAAATAGATTAAATAAATTTTAAAATAGATTAAATAGATTTCAAAGTTATATTCGAACATTCTCAATAACTCAATTCTGATCAAAATTCATTTATATTAGAGAAATAAACTTTGAAATTCCAATTTAAATCCTTTAACAATTCATTAAATCAATTCCAATTTCAACATTAACGCTTGAATTTTCGAAAATAATTCAGTTTATATAAATCAAATTCTACTTCAAAATATCACTTAACTGAATTCAAAATTTAAAGATTTAAAATCGATTAATTTAACCAATCCGGTGTCCGTATTTAATTTTCTGCCCTATGGTCAAGCGATACGGATATTTATCATTTCAATCCGCAATTATTTTTAAATTAAAAGGTATATATCATTTCAACCCGCAATCCCAAATTAACTTCATATGCATGAAATTGCTTGAGTCTATCATTTCAACTCATAATGATTTCCCTTAATTTATCAGATCATTCGGGTATGTATCATTTCAACCCATAGGGAACTTAAAGTGTTATAACAATATAAAATATAACATCCAATTATCCAGCATCAACAATCAAACAACCATCACAACCATCATCCAAATCAACCAATAAACATCAATAGACAACTGATTATCATTAACAAGTATTAAATTGACAATTAAATTCAATATTAAATTAAATGATGATTAAATGCAACAAAGGTCATATTTAACTGGAATGATAATTTAAACATACCAAATATCAACCAATCAATTTCAAATCACATCATAAATTTAATTTAACTAACATAAGATAATTTAGTAACTGTTAGTGGGTTAAAACACTCACCTTATGATTTCCCTTTTCTAGTCGGATTTGGATCCGCTACTACTTCCTCCTTTTGATTTTTTTCCTTTCTATCTTAATCTTCTATTTTTTTATAGAAAGTTTTCGAAGAGACATAGAAGTTTGTATAGATCTGGATTTGAAGAAAAGGATTTGGAAAAAGAATAATGTTTGGAAAAGAAGAAGAAAATTTAAAGAAGATAAAGAATTGAAAAAGAAAAAGAAGCATTGAAAAAGAAGAAGATTTGAAGAATAAGAATAAGAAAAGGGAAGCTATGAAAAAGAAGAAGAAGGAGATTTGAGGAAGAAAAAAAATTGAAGGAGGAGGAAAATGAAGGGAGAGAGAGAAAAAATGAGATGGAAGTTTGTTTGGAGGAATAAAGCTACAGAAGATCCAATTTGAAAAATGAAATGAAGCTACATGGATAAAGATGGAAACAAATGAAAAGCTAATAAAGTATATGTAAACAAACTAGTAATTGAAATAAAGTAAGAATATGAATAACCTTAAAATGGTAGTATTGAAAGAGGTAAAGGAATAAATATATGAATAAAGATAAAAATAAATCTTCTGTTCTTTAATATGAAGCTTCAGAAGAAAGAGTTGCTAATGAAAGGAAAATACAAGAACTAATAACGCAAGAACAAAATAAACTTCAGAACGGAGAAGAGTAAATGCTAATTAGATGGCATGAAAATTAATTTGAATGTTCACATTAAAAATGGAAAAAGAAAAAGGAAAAAAAACCTCATGTAATGCACTTGAAAGGAGCAAACGAACAAACGAGAAACAAATGAAAAGAATGAGGCAATTATTAATTAATAAGAAAAGAATGAGTAGTCTAATAATTAAATAGATGCTCAAATGAAACCTACACGGAGAACTTGAAAATGAAAAGAAATAGAATGTGGATGTGATAATAAATGCAAGGTAAATGAAGGGACCACTTATATACTATAAACAAACCTTTGGGATCCAAATTCCAAAACTTACTCCCATTAATTCACTTCAACAAACCCAAATATACACATATTTATCATTTAATTCTTTATTAAAACATTCGTTTTACCTTAATATATGTGCACACTCTATTAGCGCAATCAATCAATAAACAATCAATCAATTAATCAACCAATCAAATTATTCATTTATTTATGTTACTCAAACCAATTTTTTTAATTAATGAATATATATCTATCTATGCATTATAAAATGATTTACTTTACTTTTTTTAATTACTATAACGGTCACATTAATGCAACAAATTTACAAGTTTTAACCATTTATGAAATGGAAAAAATTAAATATACGTGAACATGTGTAATTAATGTACAATTGTTAATTAAGGGTAATTCTAATTGATTCCACAACATTTACACAACCATGAACCCTCTGTTATATTTAAAAATTTGGATATTAATGTGTGTGTGTGTATATTATCCTATAATTCAATTTTTTTCCAAAATCGTACTTATTCAAAATGAGAGTTTTATTTTTATACATCTCAAAACATGCAATTACCTTAATTAAAATGTTTATTCCATATTGACACAAAATGCAAGTTTTTATATTAACTCATTCATTACATTTTCATTTATGTTTCTTTTTAACTGAAACATTTCAATTAATCTAATTCCAATTCATTTCATTACTAATTTCAAAAAATTCTAATTATAAACATTGTTTTCTTTTCATTTATACCAATTCAAACATGTTTTATAAAATTTCATATACAACAAAATTTATACACTATTTACAAAGTAAATTTTTTTATCTTCTGAAAATCAACTTCTCCAAGATGCATTTCAAATAACAAAATATGTTATTCTTTCATTAAAACATTCACTATGTCCTTTATTTAAATTGAACATTTGTTATTCCGGTTAGAAGCAAACATACAATTTATTCTTTCCAAGTCAAAGCTTAAATTTCATTAAATCTTTATCTAAATTTAATTTAAAAAGTAAGTTGTTAAGTTGAACTTATTATTTAAAATGCACTTGTCTTTTCTTTTCAATTAAAGGATTCCAAAAACAATTATTGCAGTTTATATTCAATATTAGATTTTGCTTTCACTGAGAACGACTAGCGCCTGCTATACCGGATTTGGAGTTCAGATTTGAAAGGCTAAAGGATCAGATCTAAAAGGAACCATGACAAAGCAATTGACAAGGAGACAAAGAGCGGAGAGAAGTTAGCGTGAAGGAAGCCAGGAAGCATCTTCAGGAGCTAATCAGACTTCGGCCTTCATTACTAGAGACGAGATGGAGATGATGATGGGAACAATACATGAAGAGATTTTAAAGAGACATGAGGAAATGATGCAGAACCTTCTCAGACAGTTTGACAAGGAGGAACAGCTGGAGTTGTTGGAGTTCAGATCCATGGAGCTGGAATAGAAGGACCCAATAGGCAATCAGACGGAGCAGCTCAACAGGGCGCAGCCCCTAATCAGCACACAACTGCTAATCTGGATCGATCCAGGCATGAGGGCACACCAGCCGGCAACGATGGACCGACCTATGGAAGGACTTTAGGCGATATCACACAACAAGATGCTGGCAGGAATGGAGGAGCGCATGATGAAGAGCACATACCATAATTCCCTCGGGGACTCGGGGGTCAACCCTTGATGGACAACGCTGGGTTGGTTGAGATTATCAGGCAAACTATGCGCGGAGGTTTGACAAACAGAGACCTGGAAGGAGTAAACAGGAGTCCGTTTACCCATGACATCAGAATGGCTCGGAACCCACCAGAGTTCAAGCTACCTACGCTGGAGGTATACAGTGGCAAGGCTGATCCTACCGATCACTTGATGAGATACACGAGACATATGGAAGTGCTGGGATCATCGGAGGAAGTAATGGCCCGATGTTTCCCTCTATACTTGACGGATATAGCTGCTATATGGTTCAGGCAGTTGGAAGAGGGATCTATAAGGACATGTACAGAACTGGTGGATAGGTTTTTGAAGCAATTGCGGGTTCATATCAAAAGACCGAAGAATGTAATAACACTGACATCGGTAAAACAAAGGATAGGAGAATCGCTCGAGGCTTTCTTAACTCGGTTTAATTCAGCAGTTGCTTCGATGGATCGACCAGATCCATCAATGGTTCTAACGGCGGCAGTGTCGGGAGTCAGGGATAACTCAGATTTCAAAGTATCTTTGTAATGACCCAAGATTTTAGGAATTTATTCTAACAAATATAAATGAATTCAAAATAATTTTTGAATAAATTTTGAAAGGGGATTGATATAGCTTGATAGTGTATCAGTATGTGTGTACATGTGTGCACAGGAAATGCACATGAAATAAAGCTAAAAGTCCCTGAACTCTAAGAATAAATACATATTGATATGTATGGGAATATATATATATATATATATTTAGATTAAACCTTTAAAAGTTGTATGCATGAGTAAATATACATATATGGATGCTACTGAATATTTTTGAGTATACATGTGCATGTGTGTGTCAATACAGAATGATGTGTAAATATATATATATGGGTGTGCTAATTATTTCAGTAAGACTTATATAAATATATATATGTGTTAATAAAATACTAGAGTTCAAATTAGTAAGATAAAATATACAAACATATTTTAGTATATAGGCAGAAAGAAAGAAAAACTGAGGATAGAAAAAGGAGTAGTCCTCTTGTAAATAAATAAAGGAAGTACATACCATTTACATGAAAGCTAAAAATAGGAAAAATAAGACAAAACAGGGAAATGCTTGGTATAGGCAGAATTAGGAAGAGTATTTGATAAATAACAAATCAAGTCACATTTTTAGCATGATTGTAGACAGAGGAAAAAAGTATTTTCTGAAAAGCAAATTTCTGAAAAGAATATAACCACTTTTCTCTTCACCTAAATTAAGCCGGGAAGGGTAGAATTTTGGGTTTAAATAAAATACAGATAACACAATTTTTCTGGTGGGCAAAAATGGCTTTAGCCAATACCCAAAACCCTAAGGAAGACCCTGTATATATATATATATATGTATATGCAGCAGCCTCCTCTCCTTCTCAAAAAAAATAACTTGGAAAAAAAAACAACACCATAGAAATCATAAGGCAAGGGAAGGAAAAGAGTTTGAGGCTAAAGGCAGAAGTTCATCAATTAATTAAGGAAGCAAAGAAGAGAGCTAGGTGAGGAAACTCACTCAACAACTTAAGGCACTAAGTCCTAATGAAGGCAGCCAGTTATAAATGAATTTTTCTTAAAAGTATATGTGATTGTTCTTTAGAAATTAAGGATGCTTTAATGCTTGCTAGTTGTTCTGATTGTTTCATTCTTAATATGATCAGTATGCATGAATAGGTAATTTAAAAACCCAGATTTCTTTCTGATATGATATTAGATAGAAATATAATAAATACCCAGAAAATAAGATGTTGAATATAAGCAAGTAGTGTTGGTTTTGGCTCAACCCAGAAGAATTGATAAGTATATGGGCTGCAATATACATATGTATATGTGCTGAGGCTTATTATAAAAAGGAATTAGGAGTGTAATAGGCTTGCCTATGTGCTGATACTCCTGGTTCAAAGAAAATATACAATAACCACCTAGCAGATAGATTTTGTGATTTAGGAAGCTTGGTCAATCTGAGTTAACTAAAGCACAGATGTTTGCAACAAAATATTCCAAATAGAGCCATAAACCAATGTTAGTTGTCTATACCTCTTTTAAATTGCAAGAACATGTTTTAATAAATTGCTTGATTGCCTCTGTCTGTTTATTTGAATGATGAGGAATGTTATGAGATGAATGCTTATTTTAGTGGAATGACTCACTGGTTGGGTTACCCTGAAAATTTAAAGGATAAAACACCTGAGAAACTTGATTAGGAAAATGGGGTCAAGATTACTGCAGGAATGACTTGTGTTCTTGAGTAATGCAAGTTGACACATGGCTTGTTTAAGTCTTGAGATCTTTGTGTAATGGAGTGAATTAGTTCATTACAGTGTGTCCATTGATTCATAAATATTGCAAATGAGACCAGGATAGATAAATATACCAAGGGAAAAATATTTGAGATGATGAGAAAACTAGAGTTTTTCCCAGAATTGAAATATGAGGATGGAATAAATGATTTAACTCATATTGGTTATTTTCCTGTTTGGTGTGAATGATTGTTTGACTATGACTGAATTGTATGCTTGAATGTATGTGCCATATTTATATATGTAGTCTCTGGAAAGAAAAATCAAAGTGTGCACATGCACAATGGCACAGAGCATGCACACAAGTATGACCTGATTCCAAAGGGCAGAACTTTATGTATATGTACTTAACTTGATTTTAACCTAATTAACTAATTGCTTTTGTGAATTTTCTCATACCAGACATGTGTCTGACCCTAGTGTGCTAATGGCATCTGGGGTGTCTCATTTAAAATGAGGCAGTTTCAAATGCTTTTTCAGGGATTGCAGCAACTAAGTAGGAGTAGGAGCAAGGCTTTGAGAAGAAGATTATAGCATGCTAAACTTAGTTAGATAAGAGCCTAAATGATAAAATCTGCATGTATTAATGATTTAAATTGTTACTTGTATTAAGTGTTGAATATGGGATGGATATTTTGTTAAGTATTTTATTAAGAGATTAACTTGTATCTGGAATTTATAAATCTAGTTAATATCTGATATAAAAGAAGTTAATCAAAATATTGTAAGTGGATTTAGTAAGAACACCATGTTAAAATTAAATGATTATATTTTAAAAATGTATTAGTCAATCTTGAGTCTTTAGAAATGATTTAAGTTTTGGAAAACCTGGATAGTTGATTCTCAGAAAAATTAAATGGTTTTATCTTTCTACCATGGCATATGTATACAAAAGATAATAGACATAGGTTGAATGTTTTTATGTGACTGCAAGGTTTCCATAATTTAACTTGTTTTATACAAATGTTTCATGCCTTATTTTTAAATAAAGAAAGAATTTGTAATATGGGAATTGAAAGCCAGATCCAAAATAGTTGCAGTTATATACACACATAAACATGTTTTGTACAGATATCACCTTTTCCTTTGTATTTTTAATAGGAATCTGACTTCCATATCACTCAGATTTTAATCAAATGCATTTTAAGACCAGATGGGTTACACCAGAACAAAGAGTCTGGTTGAACCGTGTGATTGACATCCATGGTTACAGGAAACCCACTCAAGTTTGCACTTCATTTAATTTAAGGCATACTGACATCCAAGAATCAAGATGTTGAATGTGTTAGATCACTTTAAACTATTCAAAAAAAAGAGCCTGTATTCCAGACAGATTTTATAAGAAAACAATCAAACATGGATAATGATAAACACTTCTATCATTTTTCAGAACCCAAGCACCAGACCATTAATTTATAGACAATCATATCACAATTATATGGTTTCTAGAATTTATACTCCCTAGAGAATTTAGCAAAGAATCAGGAGTTTAAAAATATATATAGGTATTCATGCATGAATGGGATTTTTATTGCATATAACACTGAACTATGTGTGGATTGATTAAATTCAATCAATCCAATATCCTCTTGTTTTCCAGAACTCTGATTCAAACAAGAGAGGCATATACATCCTCACGTGTATGTGCATATCTTTGTGAATGTACTGATATATTTATACTGGTTAATTATTTTGATCCTGTATATATTTTGTTTATTGGAAAAAGAAAATGACCCTGGGAAATATATTTGTAATGAATGATATATCTATATATCATCTCTGTAAAAAAAATCCTTATGAAATTAGGGTAGAAATAGGAGGGTCATTTCATTTGGTATCAGAGCTATGTTATTCAACATAGTAGAAGTAAAGATCAAGTTCTTAGATAGAAATAAAATTTAAAGGAACTAAATATATATATCAATGTTTTCAGTGTGAAAAAAAAACCACTGAAATAATAAAATTACCAATCAAACTAACCAGCTATGTAAATTATTATTAGCAAACTATGGTAGGGAGACCACCAAATCAGGGAGCAGGATCTTCCCATGCACCACCAATGGTCAATCTGCAAGACTTGGTGAGAGCATTTAGGGATGGGGCTGGACAAAGGCAAGAAAATCCCTATGAAGAACTCTCAAAATTACTTAAGACATATACTCATTTAGGAGGCAAAAGCTTTGAAGGGACAGAGAGTATCATGGAAATTCAAACATGGTTGAGAACATTGGAAAGAATTTTCAATGACATGCAACTTGATGATCAAAGAAAGAGGCAAGTGGCTTCAAGACAGCTAAAAGGAGTAGCTTTAGGCTGGTGGGAAGTAATCATTGTAGGAAGGAATGAGAATGAAATCACTTGGAATCAATTCAAAGAGATGTTGGAAGCAAGGTTTGTACCAGCATCAGCAAAGACTACCTTGCTAGAAGAATTTATTAGACTTAGACAAGGAACCATGACTGTCACAGAATACACTCAAAAGTTTGAGGGGCTTTCCACATATGGAGCAATGCTTGTGGCAGAGGAGGCATCCAAAAATGATAGGTATATAAAAGGGTTGAACCCAGGACTTAGCAGAGCCATGTTACCCTATGCAGACAGGAATTTTGACCATGTGATAGACTTAGCTTTGAGGTTGGAACAGCATGACAAGGAAAGGGAGAAGTTCAGAAATTTTAAGAACAATAATACCAAGAAGGGTAAGGGGAGGTATCACCCTTATGATAAGAAGAAGGAAGAGGCCAGTAACAAAGGCACTAGAGATGTCAAAGCTAAGGAAACCAAGAAGAAAATTGTGTGCCATCAGTGTGGAAAGGAGGGGCATATCAAGCCTAAGTGTCCAGAATTGAAGGGAGGAGCTTTTAAGTGCTATCTATGTGGGAAAGAGGGGCATATGAAGAGGAATTGTCCTGAGTACAAACAGCAAGGAAAATTGGCAAATTTGGAAGGAAAAGGCAAAGCCACAGTGGAGAGTAACACTGAAAACCATAGCCAAGTGGAAGGTACATTACTTATTTGTACCATACTCATAGCAGTAGTATATGATACTGGGGCAACTCACTCTTTAATTTCTTATGAACTAGTTAAAATGCTAAAACTGAATTGCATATTGGTTAAAACCCCATTGCATATACAAAGTCCACTGGGGAGTTCTAGTGTTTTAAATATGATTTGTGTGGATGTGGAATTAAACATAGGAGGAAATATTTTTTTTTCCAATTTATATGTTTTGAATTACCCAAATATAGGTGTTATATTGGGGGTAGACTGGTTAAGGCAATTTAAAGCCATAATTAATTTAGACTCATCCACCATATCATTGCAAAATTCTAAAGGTCAGAGAATCACAGTTTTATGTGAAGTAGCTAAGGAAGGAAAACTATATCATTTAGTTGACTCAGAAAAAGATTTCAGTGAACTAACCATTGAAGAAATTCCCATAGTCAATGAATATTTGGATGTGTTTGGTGAGGTCAAGGGTGTTCCACACCATAGACCAGTAGAGTTCCAGATCAATCTAGTTCCAGGAGCAAGCCCAGTGATTAAAAAGCCAACTAGAATGGGGCCAAATGAACTAAAAGAATTAAAGAAACAGTTAGAAGAATTGGAAGAAAAGGGTTTTATAAGACCAAGTAATTCTTGCTGGGGAGCACCAGTGGTATTTGTTAAGAAACAAGATGGCTCCTTAAGACTCTGTATAGATTATAGAGAATTAAACAAAGTAACTATTAAAAATAAATACCCATTGCCAAGAATAGATGATCTTTTTGATCAATTAGTAGGGGCAAAAGTATTTTCTAGACTAGATTTAGCATATGGTTTTCATCAAATGAAGGTGGAAGAATCAAGCATCAAGTACACTGCCTTTAAAACTAGGTATGGGTTGTATGAATTTTTGGTTATGCCATTTGGCTTGACCAATGCACCATCATACTTTGTAGATTTAATGAACAGAACCTTTAGAGATTATTTAGACAAGTTTGTGCTTATTTTTATAGATGACATTTTGATTTACTCCAAAATAGTGGAAGAACATAAGCATCATTTGCACCTGGTTTTGTCTAGATTAAGGGAAAAAGATTTAAAGGCAAAATTTTCAAAATGTGTATTTTGGAAAGAGGAAGTACATTTCCTTGGCCATGTTATATCCGCTCAAGGAATTTCTGTGATCCCCAATAAAGTAGTGGCTATTCAAGCATGGAAGAGGCCAAGCACTGTGAGTGAAGTGAGGTCATTTATGGGGATGGCAGGGTATTATAGGAGGTTTATAAAAGATTTTTCAAAAATTTCTACACCACTCACTAACCTAACCAGGAAGAACCAAGCTTTTGTTTGGTCAGAAAAATGTGAAAAGTCTTTTGAACAGTTGAAGGAGGCATTGGTGAATGCTCCAATTTTAAAGGTACCTCATGGAAATGAAGAATTAGTTGTATACACTGATGCTAGTGGATTTGGCTTGGGTGCAGTGTTGATGCAACAAGGCCAAGTCATTGCATATGCATCCAGACAACTTAAACCCCATGAAGTAAGGTATGCCACACATGATCTCGAATTAGCAGCTGTGATCTATGCTTTAAAACTTTGGAGACATTGTTTGTTAGGCACAAAGTTCGAACTTTACACTGACCACAAGTCTCTAAAATATTTATTTTCACAAAAAGATTTGAACATGAGGCAACATAGATGGGTGGAGTTCTTAGCTGCCTATGACTTTGACATACTCTATACACCAGGCAAAGCAAACAAAGTTGCAGATGCTCTAAGTAGACAGCATGCTAAATTGGCTATGACGATGATAGAAGAATTTAAGGGCTTGTCTTTGCTAACTGAGTTAGAAATTGGGGAGAATGGTTGTGTGCACATTGATGAGCAGATGCATGGTGCACAAGAAGATAAAGGGAAGTTAAGCTTAATGACACTTCAACTAGATTTAATTCTGAAGGTAGGAAAAATGCAAGAACAGGATGCCAACTTATTAGAGAAGAAAATGCTCCTCTCAAGAGGGGAGGAAGTGATGAATCACCATATTGATAAAAATGGTTATATGAGATACCAAAATAGGATGTGTGTACCAGAGGACACATAATTGAAGAAAGAGATATTGAATGAATATCACAGAAGTAAATACTCCATACACCCAGGCAACACAAAAATGTACCAAAATTTGAAAAGAGACTTCTGGTGGAAGGGGATGAAATCTGATGTAGCTAAATACATTGCCAAATGTATGACTTGCCAACAAGTCAAGGCTGAAACCCAAAGGCCATCAGGGTTGATGCAGCCTCTTAGTGTACCACAGTGGAAGTGGGAAGACATATCTATGGACTTCATAGATGGACTGCCTAGATCTAAGAGAGGTAATACAAGTATATGGGTGATAGTTGATAGGCTAACCAAGGTAGCACACTTCATCCCAGTCAAGTCAGAAAGGACAGCACCAAAATTAGCTCAAATTTTTATAAAGGAAGTGGTAAAGTTACATGGCATTCCCAAAACCATTGTGAGTGATAGGGATACCATCTTCACTTCAAAATTCTGGAGAAGCTTTCAAGAAGCAATGGGAAGTGAACTATGTTTAAGTACTACCTACCATCCTCAATCAGATGGGCAGACTGAGGTAGTAAACAAAGTTTTGGAGGACATGTTGAGGGCATGTATACTGGATTTTGGGGGCAACTGGGAAGATTATCTTCATCTAGTTGAATTTACATACAACAACAGCTACCAAAGCACCATAGGAATGGCTCCATTTGAAGCCTTATATGGTAAACCCTGTTTGTCACCTGTTTGTTGGGTAGAAGCAGGAGAAAGGTCTATTTTAGGACCTGAGTACATACAAGAAACTAAGGAGAAAATTGAGTTGATAAGAAGAAGAATGGCAGCAGCTCAAGATAGGCAAAAGAAATTTGCAGACATGAGAAGGAGGCAGGTAGAATATGAAGTGGGAAATTTTGTTTTCATCAAAATCTCACCTATGAAAAATGTGCTGAGGTTTGGAAAACAAGGCAAGTTAACCCCGAGATATATTGGACCATACAAAATTCTGGAAAGAATTGGTCCCTTGGCATATAAGTTGGGATTACCAGAAAACATGCAAGGTATACATGATGTTTTTCATGTATCACAATTGAGAAGGTGGGTCCATGACAAGGCAGAAATTCTTGAGACCCCAACCCAAGTGCAGATAAATTCTAATTTGATTTTTGAAAAGGATCCAGTGGGAATTTTGGCAAAAGATGTGAAGAAGTTGAGAAATAAATCTCTGAAACTTGTGAAGGTAAAGTGGAGTCTTGATCCTAGTGATTGCACATGGGAATTAGAAGACAAAGTTAGGATGAATTATCCTAAGCTATTTTCAGATTAAAGGTAATTCTGATTTTTGATTGTTTTCTTTTTTTTAGATGCATATGTTTTTGGTTATTATAGAACTAAAAATCTATTTGGTTGAGAATGTACTTGTTCTCTGAATTAAGATTAAAATTCATTTTAAGCTCAGGAAAATTGTGGGACACAATTTCTAAAAGGAGGGGTGTATGTAATGACCCAAGATTTTAGGAATTTATTCTGACAAATATAAATGAATTCAAAATAATTTTTGAATAAATTTTGAAAGGGGATTGATATAGCTTGATAGTGTATCAGTATGTGTGTACATGTGTGCACAGGAAATGCACATGAAATAAAGCTAAAAGTCCCTGAACTCTAAGAATAAATACATATTGATATGTATGGGAATATATATATATATATATATATATTTAGATTAAACCCTTAAAAGTTGTATGCATGAGTAAATATACATATATGGATGCTACTGAATATTTTTGAGTATACATGTGCATGTGTGTGTCAATACAGAATGATGTGTAAATATATATATATATGGGTGTGCTAATTATTTTAGTAAGACTTATATAAATATATATATGTGTTAATAAAATACTAGAGTTCAAATTAGTAAGATAAAATATACAGACATATTCTAGTATATAGGCAGAAAGAAAGAAAAACTGAGGATAGAAAAAGGAGTAGTCCTCTTGTAAATAAATAAAGGAAGTACATACCATTTACATGAAAGCTAAAAATAGGAAAAATAAGACAAAACAGGGAAATGCTTGGTATAGGCAGAATTAGGAAGAGTATTTGATAAATAACAAATCAAGTCACATTTTTAGCATGATTGTAGACAAAGGAAAAAAGTATTTTCTGAAAAGCAAATTTCTGAAAAGAATATAACCACTTTTCTCTTCACCTAAATTAAGCCGGGAAGGGTAGAATTTTGGGTTTAAATAAAATACAGATAACACAATTTTTCTGGTGGGCAAAAATGGCTTTAGCCAATACCCAAAACCCTAAGGAAGACCCTGTATATATATATGTATATGCAGCAGCCTCCTCTCCTTCTCAAAAAAAAAGAACTTGGAAAAAAAAAGAAACAACACCATAGAAATCATAAGGCAAGGGAAGGAAAAGAGTTTGAGGCTAAAGGCAGAAGTTCATCAATTAATTAAGGAAGCAAAGAAGAGAGCTAGGTGAGGAAACTCACTCAAAAACTTAAGGCACTAAGTCCTAATGAAGGCAGCCAGTTATAAATGAATTTTTCTTAAAAGTATATGTGATTGTTCTTTAGAAATTAAGGATTCTTTAATGCTTGCTAGTTGTTCTGATTGTTTCATTCTTAATATGATCAGTATGCATGAATAGGTAATTTAAAAACCCAGATTTCTTTCTGATATGATATTAGATAGAAATATAATAAATACCCAGAAAATAAGATGTTGAATATAAGCAAGTAGTGTTGGTTTTGGCTCAACCCAGAAGAATTGATAAGTATATGGGCTGCAATATACATATGTATATGTGCTGAGGCTTATTATAAAAAGGAATTAGGAGTGTAATAGGCTTGCCTATGTGCTGATACTCCTGGTTCAAAGAAAATATACAATAACCACCTAGCAGATAGATTTTGTGATTTAGGAAGCTTGGTCAATCTGAGTTAACTAAAGCACAGATGTTTGCATCAAAATATTCCAAATAGAGCCATAAACCAATGTTAGTTGTCTATACCTCTTTTAAATTGCAAGAACATGTTTTAATAAATTGCTTGATTGCCTCTGTCTGTTTATTTGAATGATGAGGAATGTTATGAGATGAATGCTTATTTTAGTGGAATGACTCACTGGTTGGGTTACCCTGAAAATTTAAAGGATAAAACACCTGAGAAACTTGATTAGGAAAATGGGGTCAAGATTACTGCAGGAATGACTTGTGTTCTTGAGTAATGCAAGTTGATACATGGCTTGTTTAAGTCCTGAGATCTTTGTGTAATGGAGTGAATTAGTTCATTACAGTGTGTCCATTGATTCATAAATATTGCAGATGAGACCAGGATAGATAAATATACCAAGGGAAAAATATTTGAGATGATGAGAAAACTAGAGTTTTTCCCAGAATTGAAATATGAGGATGGAATAAATGATTTAACTCATATTGGTTATTTTCCTGTTTGGTGTGAATGATTATTTGACTATGACTGAATTGTATGCTTGAATGTATGTGCCATATTTATATATGTAGTCTCTGGAAAGAAAAATCAAAGTGTGCACATGCACAATGACACAGAGCATGCACACAAGTATGACCTGATTCCAAAGGGCAGAACTTTATGTATATGTACTTAACTTGATTTTAACCTATTTAACTAATTGCTTTTGTGAATTTTCTCATATCAGACATGTGTCTGACCCTAGTGTGCTAATGGCATCTGGGGTGTCTCATTTAAAATGAGGCAGTTTCAAATGCTTTTTCAGGGATTGCAGTAACTAAGTAGGAGTAGGAAAGAGGCTTTGAGAAGAAGATTATAGCATGCTAAACTTAGTTAGATAAGAGCCTAAATGATAAAATCCGCATGTATTAATGATTTAAATTGTTACTTGTATTAAGTGTTGAATATGGGATGGATATTTTGTTAAGTATTTTATTAAGAGATTGACTTGTATCTGGAATTTATAAATCTAGTTAATATCTGATATAAAAGAAGTTAATCAAAATATTGTAAGTGGATTTAGTAAGAACACCATGTTAAAATTAAATGATTATATTTTAAAAATGTATTAGTCAATCTTGAGTCTTTAGAAATGATTTAAGTTTTGGAAAACCTGGATAGTTGATTCTCAGAAAAATTAAATGGTTTTATCTTTCTACCATGGCATATGTATACAAAAGATAATAGACATAGGTTGAATGTTTTTATGTGACTGCAAGGTTTCCATAATTTAACTTGTTTTATACAAATGTTTCATGCCTTATTTTTAAATAAAGAAAGAATTTGTAATATGGGAATTGAAAGCCAGATCCAAAATAGTTGCAGTTATATACACACATAAACATGTTTTGTACAGATATCACCTTTTCCTTTGTATTTTTAATAGGAATCTGACTTCCATATCACTCAGATTTTAATCAAATGCATTTTAAGACCAGATGGGTTACACCAGAACAAAGAGTCTGGTTGAACCATGTGATTGACATCCATGGTTACAGGAAACCCACTCAAGTTTGCACTTCATTTAATTTAAGGCATACTGACATCCAAGAATCAAGATGTTGAATGTGTTAGATCACTTTAAACTATTCAAAAAAAAAGAGCATGTATTCCAGACAGATTTTATAAGAAAACAATCAAACATGGATAATGATAAACACTTCTATCATTTTTCAGAACCCAAGCACCAGACCATTAATTTATAGACAATCATATCACAATTATCTGGTTTCTAGAATTTATACTCCCTAGAGAATTTAGCAAAGAATCAGGAGTTTAAAAATATATATATATATAGGTATTCATGCATGAATGGGATTTTTATTGCATATAACATTGAACTATGTGTGGATTGATTAAATTCAATCAATCCAATATCCTCTTGTTTTCCAGAACTCTGATTCAAACAAGAGAGGCATATACATCCTCACATGTATGTGCATATCTTTGTGAATGTACTGATATATTTATATTGGTTAATTATTTTGATCCTGGATATATTTTGTTTATTGGAAAAAGAAAATGACCCTGGGAAATATATTTGTAATGAATGATATATCTATATATCATCTCTGTAAAAAAAAATCCTTATGAAATTAGGGTAGAAATAGGAGGGTCATTTCAATCTTTGATATGGGATCCACCAATAGATCTCGGGGAATTCTTTCACGAGGCCGAGAGATTCCTTCGACAGGAGGATGCACGTTCGGATATGAAGTTGAAGGAAGTGAATGCGGCCGAGGATGGAGAACCATCCGGAGAAAGCTTTGGTAAAGGTAAAGGAAAGAGGAAGTTAGATGACGAATCAGGAAAAGCTAGGAAGCGGTGGAGAGAGCCGAAATTCTCCACTCACACAGGATTGAACGGGACGTTAGAACGGATCTTCATGGAGACTAGGGATCGCCTTCCCTACCGAAGGCCTGCAAGGAGAGAACCCTCGGAACGTGAAAGGGCATTAGGAAGGCACTGTCTCTTTCACGATTTCAACGGACATGATACCAACAGCTGCAGTCATCTAAAGGATATAATCGAGGAGCATATAAGGAGTGGTCAGTTGCGACAATATACCGAAGCTCGGAATGCAGCGATGGTACAGGAGCAGCCACCGTCTACCTCAAACAACGATGGCGTGAGGCCCAGGAATGATGGTCGATTGGTTATCAACGGACAACGATGGTATGGAATAATGTTGCAAACTCTAGGAAAATGGCCAAGTCACTTACTCATGTACGGGGATAGAGATGGCCCCTAGACATGCTTTGATATGATGATAAACCGCGATGCTATGGTTTGTGAAATTTGTTTTTTTCTTTTCTTGGTTTGGACACTTGCTTTTTCTGGTTTAGTTTTGGAGTTTGGTTAGAACTCCTGATTTTGTTTGTTTTCTGGTTTGGATATTGGTTTAGATTTCTGATGCGGATTTTTGGTTTTCCAATTTGATCTGGATTTTGGATTGGATTTCGATTGGATTTTTTATCTGGCTTTTAGTAAATGGTCGTCGGGTATGGATAATGCCTGGCAAGGGGTAAGTTAATTCGTCCGAGCATGGCGAATCGACTTATTCAGGTCGTCGAGTACGGACAATGCTCGGCAAGGGTCTGGAGAGACCAGGATTCGGCTTAGGACTTAGGCCCTGTATTATCGGTTACTATTTCAGGTCATCGAGTATGGAATATACTCGGCAAGGGTCCGGAGCGACTAGGATTTGACTTAGGACTTAAGCCATGGCATTACTCAACGTTCAAGGACACTAGACCACGAACACCAAGGCATTTCTTAGTACAAGTCGTCGGGTGTGGATTGCGCTTGATAAGAACCCAGAGAGGTTATGGATTCAGATATCGACTATGAATAGATAAGAACTTGGATATCGAACCGGAGAGGTCCTGGATTCGGTTATTGGATAAGGATGGATTAGGACTTCGGATGTCAGAATCGAAGCTTTTCAAAACACACCTTCTTACCACAAGGCATGTTTTGGGGGGAAAATGTTATCCCACCTTTTGGTCAAGGCCGGGATATCAATAGATTAGCTGGAAAGGAAGGATCTTATGATTGGAGATCGATTGGAAACAAGGCTATGATCGATGTCATCAAAGTTTGGCCGAGCTCCAATCAAGACGGGATCGATTAGGAACGATGAACAAGGCTAGAAAAGGCTATGTTTCAAATTTCAAGTCGAACAAAGTTCGTTTGTTTGAGATATTGATGGATGCACGTTTAAGGAAGCCTTGTTCGTATCGATGCCTATGGATACGAACAAGACGTTCGTATCGATCAGGGAGAAAGGTTAAGTGGATTTCGACTCAATGGTTGTGGACTTGGATTGAATAGATAGGCGCCAGATGTTTTGTTCAACTCAAGGTAGTTGGATTCAATGTGATTTCATATCGATCAAGCCTTTTGATCGATGCGAATTAAGGACACGAAGAAGATGGCAGAACCGATATGAACATGTCATTTGTATCGATCAAGGAGAAGGGTACAATGTATTTCAGCTCTATACATGTTCGTATCGAACAAGTAATGATCGATGCGATTGAGATCGACACGAAGGTGATGGATACAAACTCACAGATACGAACGCTTCAGATGCTTCAGCCTTCATGAAAGCTACAAATTGCATCGATCATATCTCACAGTCTACAACTCCAAATGCTATGAAATTTTCAGAGGGGCTTCCTGATGCACTCGAGAACCTCCATGACCGATCTTAGCCCGATTGGACCACCTTTGGATCAATACGAATGGAACACGCATCAATCCCAAATCACTCTGGATTGATCGGGAGGGCCCACTTGCGCATGAGAAGAGGTATTCCAGGTTTTGGGGCGGATATTTTCGGATCTATACCTATAAATAGGAGTCCTATGGCAACTAAAAAGGGATCTTCTTCTTCTCTCCTAAGCGAAGCTCTGCCATTTTTGTTATCAACTTTCAAAGGCTTGTAACTGTAATTTCAGTATAAAAAAAGGAATAAAAAGGATTGATTCAAAGTGGACCTAGGCCGGATTGCCGAACCACTATAAACCCGGTGTTCTTTCTTGCTTTCTTTCATCTTAATTTTATTGTTTCTTCGTTTTTATTCTCTACCTTATCTGGATCTGAGATCTGTGTTGGAATATTGTGAATCTGTGTTTATATACTGGTGCTTTCATTACTTCTGGGGTTTGTGACCACTTTTGGCGCAAACAGATTTCAAACAAATTCTCATTATACCACAACTATTTACTGTTTATTTCATATTCCAACATTTATTTCTTAAATTATTCCATTCTTATACTAACATCTATTATTACAATAAATCATTACCCTATGGGCATAGTTAGCATTGGTTTATATCTTATTACATTATTATTCTCCAATTTCATCTTAATTTACATTAACGTAATATTAAATAACATTTAGTTGCAATTTATTGCAAATTAAATTCAATATATTGATTAAATAGGTAACATATAACAATTGTCACCTTTTCTTACTTTAATCGCACTTATAAGTTTAATATCTTCAAATAAATGTTATAACTACTTACACCACCCTGATTTTTCCCAATTATAATGAATTACATATTATTTCACCAATTAATTATGGCATTTAATTTATTTCCTTATTTACCAATTATAACTAATTAAATTTCAATGGATTAATTAACCATTGTTACAATTTACCAATTCAAACACATTTCCAAGTTTATTGTTAACTAACAAAACAAATAACTTCACATTGATTTTATCTTCTTATTTACAATTTCTAACCAATGTAACTTTACAATTTATTACAATTATTTGATATTTCATTCAATTAGTCATTTATTATATTGAATTACATTATTAAACCATATTTCTTTATTTACAACCTATAACCAATTTTAACTTTACAATCATTTCAATTAATTGGACATACATTAAAGTAGTTATTATTTGTCTTGAATTAACGTTTTTAACACTACATTCTAGTTATTTCTTATTAATAAACCACAAATTTTAATTTCTTCCAATATTAAATTACAAAATCTTATTAAATTCAATATTTTAATTATCGAAAATTACGGGTCGTTACACTCTCCTCCACTCAAAACTTTTCGTCCTCGAAAAGGAAAAGAAGGAAAAGGAGGAATTAAGTAATCAATATATCTTATTCAAAATATTAAATTTCTAAACAATTAATTTACATAATTAAATAATTTAAATAAAATATATCAATTCATAAACAATTAAATTCTTTTATATTCAAGTTCAATAAAAGTTGGAAAACATCCTTACTTTCACAAAAAATTTATAAGCTCAAAATTCACAGAAAATTTCGGTAGAGTCTCCTTTGTACGGAAAGGTCTGAGAGAAATAATAATATCAATAATAAGAATATATATCACATATTTCAAAATAATATATCCCAAACCACGAGAAAACAATATAATACCTCTAGAAAACCGTAATCCGAGAACGTACCTATTTGTCAGGCAAACAACGCTTATTTATGAAACCAAAAGCAGTAGATATTGCTTCCATAAACTTGTATTTCACTTATACAATCCAAAAGAGTTAGAATTATGCAAAGAGAAATATTTACATTGTTTCAATCAATAAAAACAAATCAACACAACATAACAACAATTACTTACAACCAAATCATACAATCATCACATGCAGTCAAAGAAATCAATTATACATCCATAGCAACCAACAAATGGTTTGTCCGGGTTTAGAAACCTTAATCATATAAAATGATAAATAAACTACTAAGTATACCATACACTCAACAGTCTTAGATAAAACTTCCTAGATTTTTTATACATCTTAAACAATTTGAAGTATCACCTCCCCAACATCCCATAAACCAAACAACAAAGAATTTAACACATAATTTAAGTTTACTCTTATTAATTTCCATTCACGGTTCATTTTTTTTTCCTTCATTCATACAATGCTTATTTTTATTAATTTACATTCATTACTTACAAAATTCATTTCCCATTTATTTATACGATGCCATTTTCTCTTTTCATTACTTTACATTCATTGCTTACATAAGTTATTTCCATTTCAATTATTGGATTATCCATTATTAGGTAAGTTTCTTTACAATTTAATTCACCATTATTAGATATTCCCCTTTTGCATTCATTTCTTTTAGATATAGTATTCACTTTTCTATTACATTTAATTAGTAACATTTCAAACTATTGACCTAAGTTTATAACAATTTATAATATCAAAATTCTTATTTATAAAAGTAATTCCATTGAACACTTTCATTTACTAAAGTTTACTTGTATAGTATTCTATTACATATTCCTATTTAACATTACAACTTTTTACATTTTGGTAAGTTATATATATGTCTTTTAGAGTGTAATGGAATGTTACACAAGTTCATCTTATTCATTTAGTAAATAAAACGTTCAATGGTTATCATTTCTCATTTTCATATCCTTTTGATTTACAGTTTACAAAATTTCAATTTCTTATATTTTCATTAATCACTTAGCATCTAGATTCTAATTACACATATTAAAAGTTTCCAATTATTAAAATAGTCATGATTTCATTTCATTATAATAATTGAAATTTCCAATTTGCAGGGACTTAAGAACTAAATACCAGGTTTCTTTTCAATTATTTCAAAATAATATATATATAATCATATCTTTTATGTATATCAAATCATATTTGGAAACAAACATGTAGTAAACTACTACAATGGTCTTCCTACTTTGAAATTTAAAAATGAAAGTCGATGATGCGTGCACTCATCACAAAAATTATTTTCCAACGATAGAGAGGGGAGTACCGAACTTATTTCCTTTAAAAGTTCTTTTTAAAACTTTCTTTCAAATCACATTGAAATATTTATATCGAAAAATACTTCCAAATAATACTAATACTATATTCCAAAATCTTTCGAAATAAATTTTCAAAATCCCGGTACTTAAGTTTGAAATTTCCAATTTATATTTACTTTACTTGTAAATCCTATTTACAATCAATGTTTTTAAAATTTCACTACCTAACAAACAATATATAACATCCAACTATATCCTTTATAAAAGTTATCCATTTATATACAAAATATAATACTAGGAAAAATTCTTTCATTTACCCGTATTTCAAAACAATATTATGCCGGTCTGCCCTATTAAGTGTTTAGAAATCCCTAACGGTGGCACAACGTCCCATGTACCAACCAGAATTTATAAATACAAAACATAACAAATTAACACAATACAAAAACCGTTTACAACACTAACAAATACGCTCTCTCATATATACACTCATCGACTCATTTTAGGGTATTTCTACCCTATCTTATATGAGTCAGACCCCACGAAGTGAAGGTTGTCGCTAAACTAAAGCTCTGATACCAAATGTAACGACCCGCCTTTTTGGACGGTTTAAATCGACAATAAACCACACACGTCAGACTCAAACCATTCAAAAGGGCAGATTATTATGGGGTAAATAAGAAAAACCAGAGAAAGAAAGAAAAACAAACGTAGAATCTCATAGTGAAATGACAAAATATAATAATCAAATAAACAGTTCATGAAGCTGTTTTACAAATAAAATTTGATTAAACTTTTACAATACAGAATCAGAGTTACATACAACAGAAATAAATAACAATACAGTGGAATAACACCATGCAGTAGAATAAATATCATAAATAATAATAGTACTAAATCTTTGTCTTCATCCTCCAAAAGCAGTCTTCGATACACTGTAAAGCTCAGACTGACCCGAGGGAATTGAAAAGACAAAACACTCGAGTCAAAACTAAAAGATCTTATGTAAGCTAAATCGACTATAAATAAATATTAGTCTAACGGCATTAGAGATGTTTACGAGGTTTGACATCTCCTATTAAGTGTCTAACGTGAGTGCAATAACTTAAGAGATGTTTGGGATTACATCTCCTAAGGATCCGTTAAACTGTCTACATACATAGTACAATAAGCTATTATAATAGTGTCTATAGTAAAGTATTAAAATAGCGTTAAGGCGTTACCTGTATCCCCTTTAACACACTTTTATATATTCCCAAAATCTATATAGTATCGTAATTCCTCCGTAAACTGGAGGGCTATCAGAGGGCACTCCATAGGTATGGTATAAACCAAACTCGTAGAAGGCGCGATAGGGCATGTGAACACGTCACTCAAGGCATTGACAGGGTAGGACTCTACCGTTTTGCTGAACCGGCTGGTGGTAACGCATAGCAGCTACTACCGCCCACCTCGGAACACACTCCCATAATCAAAATCGAGGGGTGGCCACCAAATTAATCACAAAGTAATAAATAAGGTATCGAAGAAGCATGTCCGATCGGAGGAATGACCTCACTTGGCCCAAGTATAGCTCCTGTTCTAGTCACATCTAAGTTGATTCATGGGAGTCAGGGCTACGTAAATACCTCATACAGAATCATTCGCCAAACCATCCTACTTCATTCTTTAACTTCACCACATACACGGTTGTTAAAGTGGTTTTCGATATTGGTAGAGCATGACAATATCTGATCACGGTCTCTTTAACAAGCAAACGTTTATTTCACACCGGATGGTTCTTTTACATTTTAAAAATCAATTCATAATTGATATCAAAATATCATATTCTCAAAACCATATCGCTTTCGAAATCATATTCACTTTCTAAATCATATCACTTTTGAAATCATATTACTTTCGAAACCATTTTCACAAAATAGGTTAACTCTTATTTCAAAATCATAATATTTACTCAAATATGTCATTTCACTAGCAAGTATTATTTCAAATCCTAACTTAAGTTATAACATCATTTAACCATATTCACTTTAAAATCAAGGATTTAAAAATAAACACTTACACTTCACACAATCTGAAACTTTGAAAATAGTTTAGATAGTTATAAATAATATAAAAGGTTTTATAATTTAAAATAGTTAAAATACTTTAAAATAGTTTAAAATAGCTTAACATAGTTTAGGTGGATTTAAGATAGTTTAAATTTAATTTAAAATAGATTAAATAGCTTTAAAATAGATTAAATAGATTAAATAAATTTTAAAATAGATTAAATAGATTTCAAAGTTATATTCGAACATTCTCAATAACTCAATTTCGATAAAATTCATTTATATTAGACAAATTAACTTTGAAATTCCAATTTAAATCCTTTAACAATTCATTAAATCAATTCCAATTTCAACATTAGCGCTTGGATTTTCGAAAATAATTTAGTTTATATAAATCAAATTCTATTTTAAAATATCATTTAACTGAATTCAAAATTTAAAGATTTAAAATCAATTAATTTAACCAATCCTATGTCCGTATATAATTTTCTACCCTATGATCAAGTGATACGGATATTTATCATTTCAATCCGCAATTATTTTTAATTTTAAGGGTATATATCATTTCAACCTGCAATCCGAAATTAACTTCAGATGCCTGAAATCTCTTGAGTCTATCATTTTGTAATGGCCCGCAAATCTGTACCCTTTAAGTCGACCATAATTCACATCAGTCCAACTCAAATTGAACAGAAAATACAAATCTTTAGGTTAAAGAAGAAAAAGTAAAAGAAAGAAACAGAACAACACAGAGTCTCACAATCGCAGCAGAACAAAATATAATATGTAATAATAGATTTTAAATACAAGAACTATTCTGTTAATATACATACCATTATCATAGTACAATATACAGCAATCAATCTGGACAGTTTAATATCTTGTCCTCACACGATGAAAATACAAATCTACGGAAATACGTCATGTCATCCAGCTCGTCTCCTGAGCTCCATAGCATCCTATTATGAATCTGTAATACTCGGTCTTACCCGAGCATTATAATAAAATAACACCCGAGTCGGTCTGGAAAACCAACGTGAGAAAACACACTCAATTTGAATTATTAATATATTTTTTTTCAAAATCCTTTGAAAACAAAGGTATCTCGTAAGACCACGTCACACATAAACACGACGGGTTTTTACCTTACGATAACTAAAACGATTTTATCAAAATCATTTGATATTATAATAGTGTCTATAGAAATTAAATAGAAAATAGCTGAAATGCTTGCATCTTACGTTTCAGCATAGTTGGGCACAATCAAAATCGTACGGCGCTTATTAGAGAATGGGTTCCATCGAATGACCAGGCCACTAGGTACCGCCCATCACAGTACACCTCTAGAACAATGTACCGAGGACCTCGCCGGGATCCCCTGCTACACAAGACCGGCCTACCCCTAACCTGGATAAACAAAATATGTTATCACCCCGGGTGTTCCCACTCTTACTATCGAGCGCTTATACTTTCATGTATACCCATAACTAAGATAAATAGGGTTCCGAGGACATCTAGAAAAGTGATAACATACCCTACTTAGGTGCGAGCCACTTAGCCTTGTTGCATCTCCCCTGTTTTAGTCATTTCCGGTTGATGAGGTTCGAGGCTAAGCGTTACCTTTCAAGAACAATTTTACTTAGAATGCTCATCGCCCTCCAATGACGATGTTCTGATAGCATTCCTCCATACAAGTTGTCTTGGGTCTGGATAAACCGAATCACCGTCTTTATCATCTTCACGGTATTCGTTCATTAAGTTCAAACCAGATCGAAGTTGTTTTCGGATAATTAAATCTGATCCCGGTCTCTTCGGAACGATTCACGAAATTGGCCAATATTGGTAGTCGGTTATTTAACTATCAACAAACTTCCATAAGCAATCACTAGGTCAAACTTTATAAATCTCCAAAATATTTATTCCAAACATCTTCACCAAGATATATATATTCAATCTCCTCAATATTCTATATTTGAAAACAATTTCAATACTTGTATCCATAACAGGATATTTTACCATTTCAATACTTAGAAATATTCCCAACTTATATTTTTACAACACTTAGGAAATATTTCTATTTCAATCATTTTCCACTAAAATATTTCCAAAACCTTCCTTTCGATACTTAGGAAAATTTTTATACGTAAAATTTCCAAAATCATTTTAATATCTAACTTGGAAATATTTCATACTTATATCAAAAGTATTCGAAATTTTTAATAAATTCTTCTTACGATTTCCAAACCAATTATTCTAGTATATAATTCCAACCCACCATTTATAACTTGTTTTAATGGATTCAAAATCTTTCCGAAGCTATCGCATCTAGACATCGGAAATTTTCTTAAGTCTCCAACATTCCATTTATAAGATTTCTTTAACAAATCTCATCCTTTGATAAACACGTTTTCACATCTTAAGGAAATTTATAAATAACGAGTATTTTCTTTAAAGAATAGTAGTCTATTAAAATATGTTTAAGTTAATATTGAAAACACTTTTATAACGTCTATAACTCGTTTTAGGTGAACAAATAAATTTCCGAAGCTGAATTTAAAAGTTAGAATTTATTAAATAAATACTTAACATTTGAAAATCTTCTTACCCGAGGTATTTCAATCTCAACTAGTTTAAAATTCCATAGTTTTAAAATAATAAAATTTTCCTTTTAAAAAAACTCACTTTTTAAAATTTTTAATATATTTTTAAAACCTCAATAACCAATTTAATTTATAACTTCCTCTCGATTTCACAACATATCGATTCATTGTCGATTTCCTAACCATTCTCATTTCAAAAATATAATCTACTATTTTTCTCAAACCTGTTTTTACATATTCTCCCAATTTTCATCTGATATCGAATTCCTCTATTTATAAACATCGTTTATAAATTCCATAATCCCTTTGTTTTACCTGTCCATAAAACAAATCTTATTTATTAAATTCCATTATATAAATTCCCTTTAAACTTCCAATCTATTTTTAACATTTTTTTAACTCTGTTTCATATTCCCAAATACCATTTATAAATTCTTTTATGTAAGTCATTTTTAAAATCTCCATTTAAAAATTCACAATAGTTAACTATACTCAAAAATCAATTATATTTTCTAATTCAATTTTCTTTAAATGAATTCCAATTCCGATATATATATTCTAATATCAAATACCCTTTAATTCCTTAAATTTTAAAATTATATCTATAGTATTTAAAATTATCAACTATATATTTTTTCTTGTTTTGAACGGATTTTTGAATTGCTGTCCTTCACAGGAAGAAGGGAAAGTAACGCAATTTAAAAGATGGATGTGGTGTGTAAGATGAAGGCTACAGTGACTGAGGTGAAGGGGAAAAAGTTTTGATGGAAATATATTTGTCAAGTCAAATATATATATATATATATATATATTATTTAAATTCAAACCGCCTCGATTACATAGCTCAAAATCTCGAACCCCTATCAAGACGTGCCACTGGGCGTTTATAATGTTATACCCCTACCCGAATGCAAATGAAAATGTTTCGAGTCCTAATTAGATCGTATGGAGAAGATAGCTTTTTGGACCCAATTATTATATTAAATTTCAATATTAATTCCAACGCGTTTCTATACCGTACGGCCAAACGATAACTCTAAATGCTACGAAATTTGAAATCTGATAATAATACACTATTATGGATCCAATGGAACTAGTTTCGTCGAATTCCGAGACTATGCCTCGGATCGCTATTTTAACGCGTCGATTAAATCGACGATTTCAAAAATTGTCTAGTCACTTGAAATTCTAGTTTTGAATTCTTACTAACTCAATTATAATCCCAAATCCAATATCTAAAACCATTTAAATATTTAAAATTAAATGACAGAAAAATTCGGGACATTACACATTTCAACTCATAATGATTTCCCTTAATCTATCAGATCGTTCGGGTATGTATCATTTCAACCCATAGGGCACTGCATCCAGCATCAACAATCAAACAACCATCACAACAATCATCCAAATCAACCAATAAACATCAATAGACAACTGATTTAATTAATTTAATATTAATTTATTTAATTAACATTAAAATAGCCATTTTGGCTACTGACTCGGTTTTCGACGAAACCAGTTTCATCAGATCCGTAACGGTGAATTATGTTGGATTTCAAGTTTCGTAGTGATCAGACTTGTCATTTGATCGTATGGGCTCGAAACGCCTAGAAATCAATTTAATTAAAATCAATTGAAATCAATTTGAAATAAGCTGATTTTAACATGATTTCTTCATACGATAGAATTAGGACTTGAAACCTGTTCCATTGAATTTAAAATTATCGAAAACATCTATTTTGATATATGAGACTTCCCATTTTCGTTCCGGAGACAGAACGGGCTTTTCGGGTGGTTTATCGTTCAACTTTCAAATCAAATCTTATCCATTCATTCTAATTTCAGCTTTGCCTATAAATAACCCATTATAAACCCTAGCCACTTCTTATTTTCATTTGTCTACACGTACAATTCTCTCCGGCTTCTTCTCCTCAATGGTAGACAAACCAAACAAATTCCAAATTCAATTGAAAATCAAAATCAAATAAAAAATTCAAAATCCTCAAAACTATATCGAGTTATATATCGATTTGAACCTCGGCCGTCCAATTCTAGGGTTTACGATCCGACGGTACATCGTCGACCGTTTGTCGATTGGGTGGTGCCATTGCGAAGGTGGTGTCGAGCAGGTTGAGGGGGTACCGTTCGTTCTTGGCCAGAGGTTAGAAAATCGCCGTGATTTGATGACGAAGGCAAACGGCAGCGGTTGGGTTAGGGGAGGTCGGAGCAGTTACCGAAGGTGCTGGCAGGGGCGGATCGGCATGCAGCTGCCAGCGGTGGTGGCTGACCTTGGTCGCGACAAGTGGGGACGTGTGTGTTCGTGGGTTTCTTGTGGCTGCTGTATTGGTGGACGAGATGAAGACAAGGGTTCAGGGACGAGCGCTTGATGTAGGGGATACGTGGCTGGTTACGAGAGGAGCTTCCTTTTATTATTTTTATTTAAATTTAATTTTCAACTTGTTCTAATATGCATATATTTCACATACGAACTCGGATTTTGACGCAGTTTGTTCTATTAGGATCATATTAAAATTCTGAATATTTTGACGCTAGTTTGGATGAATTCTAAGAATGTTCAAATTTGGGGCTTAAATTGGATTTTTAATTCGATTTGAATTCAAAGGTGAGTGTTTTAACCCACTCACAACTTTTAAAATTTCTTATGTTAGTTAAATTAAATTTGTGATGTGATTAGGAATTTATTTATAACTGTTTGGCATGTTAAATCGTCATTCTAGTTAATTTGAATTTATTTTGAATTTATTGTCATTTAATTCATTATTGAGTTTAAATTGCCAGTAAATTTCTTGTGATTAATAGTCAGTTATTTGTTGAAATTTATTAATTGAATTGGATAATGATTTTGATGGATGTTTGATGGTTGATATTAGATGATTGGATGTTATATTGATTTATATACTGCTATCACTCTACAAGTTCCCTATGGGTTGAAATGATACATACCCGAACGATCTATAGATTAACGAAAATTCCTTATGGATTGAAATGAAAGACTCGAACGATTTTATGGATTTTTATATTAAATTCGAGATTGCGGTTAGAAATGATATATAACCGTAAAATTTTAAATTTCAGATCGAAATGGTAAATATCCGTATCACTTGACCCTAAGGTAGAGAATTATATACGGACACCGGATTGGTTAAATCAAATGATTTTAAAATTCTTGATTTTGAATTTAATTAAATGATATTTCAAAATAACATTTGATTTATATAAATTGAATTATTATTGAAAAATAAAGTTTTATGTTGAAATGTGAATTGGTTTTAAGGAATTGCTTTAAGAAATTTAATTTGAAATTTTAAAGTCGAATTTGAGATATAAGTGAAATTTTGTCAGAATTGAGTTGTTTGAGTTGTTTGAAATATAACTTTGACAAATTTTGAAATTGGAGTAATTTAAATTGATATTTCAAACATGAATAGGAAGCGATATAGAATTAAATATTTTAGTGAGAATTTGAATTGAAAGGTCTGAAATTGTGTTTTTGGAGCTCATTCAAAACTGGGTAAACTCTCCTTTTCGCTTAGAGAAATATCGAAAACCATGACTACCCTAGTTTCTTTGGGAGTTCGGGTTATTGTTCAGTTAGTTAGGTCTAGTAATTCAAAAGGAAAATTCGGTCAAGCGATGTCTATTATCGAACTCGTGAAATAGTTCCAATTAATACTACATTTGATTATATATATCAATAAGCTCTTTCCTAACTACCACGATCTTCTTCGCATCCTCGCTACCTAAATTGGAAATAGTTCAATGTGTTGAAATAAAATAAATAGTTAAATTGATATGAATTTCAAACTCATACTTTAATATAAACTGTTTTAAAAATATATTATTTTAAAGACTTTAATTATTAAGATCTTCAAACTATTAAACTAGTTTAACCTATATTAACTATATTAAATCATTTTAACCTATTTTAAACCACTTAATTTATTTTAAACTAATTAACCCATTTTAACTTATTTTAAATCTAATTAATCTATTTTAAATCTAATTAATCTATTTTAAAGCTATTTAACCTATTTTAATTACATTTAATCTATTTTAAATTTTTTTACTATCTTAGATCAATTTAACAATATCTTGAATTTATAACTAAACTATTTTAGAGTATTTCAACTATTTATGACTATTTTAACTAGTTATAATTATTTAAACTATTTTCTAAATTTTCAAACGAAGTAGAGGGAAGTGGTTTTATTCAAATTCACCGGTTTGAAAGCAAATACGGTTAAATGATGTTATAACCTAAGTTGGGATTTAAATGTTATAATTAATTAAATATGATGATTTTGAAGTGAGGGATTAATCTAATTGGAAATATGATTCTTGAAAGAAATTATGATTTCAGAAACGATATGATTTCAAAGGTGAACATGATTTCAAAGTGAATATGATTTTTGAAAGTAAATATTGTTTGGAAATGAATATGATATTTTGATATAAACTGTGAATTGACTTTTGAAATGTAAAAGAGCCATCTGGTGTGAAATAAGTGTTTGGTTGTTAAAGAGACTGGGATCTGATATTGTCATACTCTCTGCCAATACCGAAAACCACTTTAACAACTGTGTATGTGGTGGAGATTACAGAAATGAAGTAGGATGGTTCAGTGAATGTTTTCTGTATGAAGTATGACGTGACCCTGACTCCCGTGAGTCAGCTTAGATGTGACTAAAACAGGAGCCACGCCAGGCCAAGTGAGGTCATTCTTCCTATCGGACACACTTCTTCGATACTATATTCTGACTTTGTGATTGATTTGGTGGCCACCCTCTGATTTTTGATTTGGGAGTGTGTTCCGAGATGGGCGGTAGTAGCTGCTATGCGTTACCACCAGTCCGAATCCGCAATTGGTATATCTACCCTGACATTGCCTCGAGTGTCATGTTCACATGCCCTAGCGCGCCTTCTACGAGTTTGGTTTGTACAATACCTATGCAGTGCCTTCTGATAGCCCTCCAGTTTACGGAGGAATTACGGTACTGTATAGACTATGGGAATATATAAAAATGTGTTAAGGGGGATATGGGTAACAACTTAACGCTATTTTAATACTTTACTTTATTGTAGACACTATTATAATTGCGTATTGTACTACATAGTAGATAGTTTAACGGATCCTTAGGAGATGTGAATTCCGAACATCTCTTAAGTTATTGCACTCACGTTAGACACTGGATAGGAGATGTCAAACCCTGTAAACATCTCTGACACCGTTTACACTCATATTTATTTACAGTTGATTTATCTTTCATAAGATCTTTTAGTTCTAACTCGAGTGTTTTGTCTTTTCAATTCGCTCGGGTCAGCTTGAGCATTTCAGGGTTGAAGACCTTATTTTTAGAGGATGAAGACAAAGAATTGTACTATTATTATTATTGTATTTATTCAACTCCATCATGTTGTTCCGCTGCATTCATTTAATTATTCCTGTTTATGTAACTCAGATGTTTTGTGTTGTAAAGAATAATCAAATGTATTTATAAACAGCTTCATGAATTGTTATTTGATTATTATATTTTGTCAATCCGCTACGAAATTCTGTTTTTGTTTTATTTCTTTCTCTTTTTCTAATTCACACCATAACAATCTGCCCTTTTGAATATTTTGAGTTGACATGTGTGTCTGCTTAAATCATCCAAAAAGGCAAGTCGTTACAAAACAATATATTTGAGGAATCCAGTTGGATCCCTCCAACCTGTTTTTCCTGCATCCACAGATGTTAATACAATATAAAATAATACCAATCCCACTTCGAGGGGGACATCGCGGTATATAGGGTCATCCGCTATTATGCGTGGCGCATAGGGTCTCATCCGCTATAATGTGCGGGAATATCACTCCAATTACTAATATATATACTATATATATTGTCATCCAACAGATAATTATAAATTTATCAGTCAAATCAAGCATCTAATAATTTAAATTTAAACATTTAAATTTAAATAAGGTAATCCAAATGAGTGAGAAATTCTCACCTTGATTTTTATTTGCAGTCCATTCCAAATTTAAATTAAATTGAACATCGTTCAATTTAAATTAAAATTCCACTTGCCTCCAAAAATCCCCAAACACATTCCAGATTGTAATACGCGATTTTTGGTACCTCATATTAATGAATTATGCATTTTATAAGATAACTATTTATATAAATAAATTTCATTCACTTAAATCACAACTTTAAAATACAGTTACCCAGATTAATGACGATCTGCAATTCTAATCATCCCTAAAATCGTGTACGATCACCAGGTTACCTACGTTCGAGCCATCCTCCCTCCGACCTTCCTCTCGAATGTCGCGCACCTAATCACAATCGAGACACTCGACACTGCCTCCCTCGCGTTGACCTCTCCCCATGTCCTCGCGACCTCGTGCTTCGCTTCCAACTCCTTCACGTCACCACTCTGATGTCCTAGCGGCCCCGCGCGCCCTACTTCGCCCAAGAGATCCACACGCACCCCCCTCCAAAATCGATCGCAACCTTCCCCACATCGAGTGGCTACGAGCTGCTCGAGAACTGAGATGAACGCGACACCATTTTTTTAACCGATGAACGAACTCGAGATTTCGAATCCCAGAGGAAAGAAGAGAACTTGTGTTCGACTAAGAAGGAATGAACTCGCGTTCGAGTGGTTAACGAGTGTAATTTGATTTCAGCCGCCATCTTTTTTTCCTCGTTTTGAATTGATTTTTGAACTGATGTCCTTCACAGGAAGAAGGGAAAGTAACACGATTTAAAAGATGAAGGTGGGGTGTAAGATGAAGGCTACAATGACTGAGGTGATGGGGAAAAAGTTTTGATGGAAATATATTTGTCAAGTCATATATATATATATATATTATTTAAATTCAAACCCTCTCGATTACATAGCTCAAAATCTTGAACCCCTATCGAGGCGTGCCCTTATGCGTTTATAATGTTATACCCCTATTCCGAATGCAATGGAAAATGTTTTGAGTCCTAATTCGATCATATGGAGAAGATAGCTTTTTGGACCTAATTATTATATTAAATTTTGATATTAATTCCAACGCGTTTCTATACCATACGGCCAAACGCTATGAAATTTGAAATCCGATAATAATACACCATTACGGATTCAACAGAACAAGTTTCGTTGAATTCCGAGACTATGCCCCGGATCGCTATTTTAACGCGTCGATTAAATCGACAATTTCAAAAATTGTCCAATCACTTGAAATTCTAGTTTTAAATTCTTACTAACTCAATTATAATCCCAAATCCAACATTTAAAACCATTTAAATATTTAAAATTAAACGACAAAAAAATCCAGGTCGTTACACTCCTCCCCCTTAAAAGAATTTCGTTCCCGAAATTTTCTAAGGTAGAAAAATGCTCCAAACCCATTACTTTATTAATCCCACTTAGTGAAAATTTGATATTTCACTTTTCTAATCTTTTTCCTTCATTCAAAACAATTATTTCTCCATCCTATACCAAAATCCTTTATTTCGATTATAAGTACAAAATCGATTTCCGTTAACAAAAATTTTCCAAAAATTTTCAAAATTTTTCTAACACCCTAAATTTCCGATTTTTTTTTGGCAGAGTCTCCCTTGTATGGAGAGGCTTTTGCAATATGACAAGAGAGATAAATATATATACATCGACCCATACGGTTGGAAAACAAAATACATATCAATATTCTCTAATTTGCGATATTTAATCCGAGAACGTACCTTATTTTAGCATTTTTGTGCAAGCGGCTTATTTTATTTTGCAATTCACGCAATCAAAGTTAAGCAAAACAGCTCCAGGTATCTGTACTTACTCAATTTAAACACGTAAGTATCAAATATATGAAATTTCATGACATTTCATTTATTTAACTAGTGTAAACACATAAGTTTCATAAACTAGAATGCTAAACATATATCCTAAGCAATTTATAAGGTTCAGACACTAATTTAATTGATTTCAATCAATCCATATACTATTTCATTCAATTTGAAATGATTTACAACCCAAATTGCTTACATTCAATTCACATTTGTACTAAAAAAATTAATATTCATTCCAAATTGATTAAAAATCAATTTATTCACTTTTCATTCATTCGCAGAATTTAATTTATTTTCGTTTATGCCAAACAACCAATTTTTCTATGCAAATTCGGCTACATTCGCTTAATAAAATATCCACTTTAGTTAATAACTATTTTAAATTGATTCCAACTCAATTTATATTTAATTCTATTCCATTTTAAATTTATTCTCAATTAATTTATTTACATTCCATTCAAATTCACTTTTACTATACTCAAATCCATTTAATTTAGCTCGAAAACATTCCATGTTGATATATTTAGTAACCATTTCACAAATTAATTTAAACCAAGCTTTCATTTAAAATATTTACTTAGGTTAATTTATTTACTTCAATCATTTCAATCAAACAACTTAAGTTCATTTCCATTTGCAACAAATTCCCTTTATAATTTAATTTGATTCTTATTCAATCAAATTCCATTCCATTTACTAATTAATTTAATTAGTCCATTCACCTCATCCATTTCAATTTTAATTCCCATATTCAAATTCATTCTCGAATTTATTAAAATAATATTCAAGGCCATATTCAATTTATTTATGTTTTAAACTGAATTTATTTATAACTCAAGTTCCAATTCCAATATTCACTTTTTAATCCACAATCCAATTTATTTAGCGAAGTTAATATCCATTCTATATCCAATTAACTAAATAATTATCTAATTAGTTCACTTCCATTCTATAACCCAATACTTGATTTTTATTTCACTTTGTTTAACTTCCTTGAGTTCAATTTTATTTACAATTCAAGTTTGGGTTTTTATTTCATTACCAAAATATCAAACTCTTTTTATTTTGGGTTATCTATTCCAATTTTAAAATTTATAAGTCACAAAACTTATTTTTCCCATGTCCTTCAATTTTTTTACTCAAATATATTCACACTTCATTTTTAGCTCAAGATCTACATTTATTTATAGCCTAAGTATATTTCTATTTCATAAATTTCAATTTTATAAGCTATTGAAATTTATTTATTTATTCCAATTCAAATTTTATTTAATTTAAATTAAGTTAAATTTCATCCATAATATTTTCTTATACCAATTAAATTTATTTAACTTGCACGAGTTTTAATTTCATCCTAAACTCACATTTTCCTCTTCCTTACAAATATTTAATTAACTTCATTGCATTTTACTCATTTCATTTTATTTATTCCAATCATCTCTTTTATTGATTTCCTTAAACTTTTCTAAGTTAATTCACCATTTCATTAATTTATTTCATCAATTCTATTCAAATCACAAGCAATTAAATTTTTAAAATTTAATTCCTTCAATTTAATCCAACTTAAATTCCATTTTAGCCTTTTCACTTTTAATTTAATCTTAAAATTCAATTTCCATATTTTTCTTTAAAATCATTCTCAATTTTATAAGTTCGTCACTTATTTTCCAATATTTTCTAAACCTTTTAATATGGATTTATAAATTCAAATACCCGGTATTTATTTCAAATCATTCTGAAATCTCAAATATCCTGAAATCACACTTTTTACATTTTAAACCAAACCTAGTTTTTATCCAAAACAAATTCCCTTTGGAATTTCCAAAACAAAATTGGTTTGCCCAACCCATCCGAACAAATCAATTACGGTAGCAATCCATCACTTAGAAACTCGAAAATGATTGCTGATGATGTTGCACAGTCATTGCCAAGATTATTTTCCAGCGACTGAAGTGAGTTAAGTGCTATTATCATTTTCCAAAATCCATTTAAAAACATCTTTCTATTCAAAAATATCTCCAAAATAATAATACTATTATTTATTTCAAAATACTTCGAAAACACTTCTAAAAATCCTCGGGATTTAAATTTTCCAAATTTTGATTTGAACCCATTTATAATTTTTAACTTATTTGTATAATTCATACTTATACAATCTAATTTGGTTTTTATAACTATTCCAAATTTTTAAATCTTATTTTGGTTATATAACAACAACCAAACAAGCCACTACAATAATATTCAAGAAAATTATTCCATCTATATCAAAATATAGTTTGGGTAAAATTATTTCATTTACCCACTTCAAAACCATATTGTGTTGAAGTACTCTATTCAAGTGTTTAGAAACTCCTATCGACTTAGTAGCGTGCCATTATTCGATCAGAATTTATATACCACTCAACAGATAAATTAACACAATATAAAACCATTTATATTCACTAACAAATACGCGCTCATATCTATTCAACTCATTCTAGAGTACTACTGACTCTATCTCTAATGAGTAATCCCTACCAGAGCTAAGGTTCTCGCTTAAAGTTCAGCTCTTATACCAAGTGTAAAGGCCCGCAAATCCGTACCCCTTGAGTCGACCATAATTCACATCAGTCCAACTCAAATTGAATGGAAAATACGGATCTTTAGGGTAAAGAAGAAAAGGTAGAAGAAAGAAACAAAACAACACAAAGTCTCACAATCGCAGAGGAACAAAATATAATATGTAATAACAGATTTTAAATACAAGAAATGTTCTGTTAATATACATACCATTATCAGAGTACAATATACAACAATCAATCTGGTCAGTTTAATATCTTGTCCTCACACAGCAGAAATACAAATCTACAAAAATACGTCATGTCATCCAGCTCGTCTCCTGAGCTCCATAGCATCCTATCCTGAATCTATAATACTCGGGCTGATCCGAGCATTATAATATAATAACACCTGAGTCAGTCTGGAAAACCAGCATGAGAAAACACACTTAATTTGAATTATTAATTTTTTTTAAAATCCTTTGAAAACAAAGGTATCTCATAAGACCACGTCATACATAAACACGACGGGTTTTTACCTTACGATAAACAAAATGATTTTATCAAAATCATCTGATATTATAATAATGTATATAGAAAGTAAATAGAAGATAGCTGAAATGCTTGCATCTCACGTTTCAGCATAGTTGGGCATGATCAAAACCGTACGGCGCTTATTGGAGAATGGGTTCCATCGAATGACTGGGCCACTGGGGTACCGCCCATCACAGTACACCTGTAACAACCCACACCTCACTTAACGCATATATTGTCCCCAATTTAGTCACCTCCGCCTCATGGGCCAAGCCAAGGTGTGGGGTTTTGTTCATCAAAAGGCCTCGACATTGTTATGAGGTGAAGGCTTTGGTATATAAGCACCCACTTCATAGAGATTTTCCGCGATGTGGGACTATCATTTCCATTTTGAAGGGATGTTACAATCTCCCCTCCTTTAGAGCCCAACGTCCTCGTTGGCTCATAAACACAACACCACCTAGGTGTCGTGGCTGTAACAAGTACAGACCACAATTCCGGCTGTGTATGGCTTTGATACCAATGTAACATCCCTCACCTCACTTAACGAGGATATTGTCCCCAACTTAGTCACCTCCGCCTCATGGGCCAAACGGGGTATTGTTCCTTAAAAGGCCTCGATGTTGTTATGAGGTGAAGGCTTTGGTATATAAGCACCGACATCATAGTGTTTTGCCGCGATGTGGGACTATCATTCCCATTTTGAAGGGGTCTTACAACACCTCTAGAACAATGTACCGAGGACCTCGCCGGGATCCCCTACTACACAAGACCGGCCTACCCCTAACCTAGGTAGACCGAATATGTTAACACCCCGGGTGTTCCCACCCTTACTATTGAGCGCTTCTACTTTCATGTATACCCATAACTAAGATAAATAGGGTTCCGAGGACATCTAGAAAAGTGATAACATACCCTACTTGGGTGCAACCCACTTAGCCTTGCTACATCTCCTTGTTTTAGTCATGTCCGATTGATGAGGTTCGAGGCTAAGCGTTACCTTTCAAGAACAATTTTACTTAGAATGCTCATCGCCCTCCAATGACGATGTTCTGATAGCATTCATCCATACAAGTTGTCCTGAGTCTGGACAAACCGAATCACCATCTTCATCATCTTCATGGTATTCATTCGTTACGTTCAAACCAGATCGAAATGGTTTTTGGATAAATAAATCTGATCCCGGTCTCTTCGAAACGATTCACGAAATTGGCCAATATTATAGTCGGTTATTTAACTATCAACAACTATCCATGAGCAGTCACTAGGCCAAACTTTATAAATCTCCAAAATATTTATTCCAAACATCTTTACCAAGATATATATATTCAATCTCTACAATATTCTATATTTGAAAACAATTTCAATACTTGTATCCATAACAGGATATTTTACCATTTCAATACATAGAAATATTCCCAACTTATATTTTTACAACACTTAGGAAAAATTTCTATTTCAATCATTTCCCACTAAAATATTTTCAAAACCTTCCTTTCGATACTTAGGAAAATTTTTATACGTATAATTTCCAAACTAATTTTAATATCTAACTTGGAAATATTTCATACTTATATCAAAAGTATTTAATAAATTCTTCTAACGATTTTCAGACCGATTATACTAGTTTATAATTCCAACCCACCCTTTATAACTTCTTTTAATGGATTCAAAATCTTTCCGAAACTATCGCATTTAGACATCGGAAATTTTCTTATGTCTCCAACATTCCATTTATAAGATTTTTCTTATAAATCTCATCCTTTGATAAACCCGTTTTCACATCTCGAGGGAATATATAAATAACGAGTATTTTCTTTAAAGAATAGTAGTTTATTAAAATATGTTTAAGTAAATATTGAAAACACTTTTATAACGTCCATAACTCATTTTTAGGTGAACAAATAAATTTCCAAAGCTGAATTTAAAAGTTAGAATTTATTAAATAAATACTTAACATTTGAAAATCTACTTACCGAGGTATTTCAATCTCAACTAGCTTAAAATTCCATAGTTTTAAAATAATAAAATTTTGCTTTTAAAACAAACTCACTTTTTAAAATTTAAAATATATTTTTAAAACCACAGTAATCAATTTAATTTATAACGTCCTCTCGATTTCACAACATATCGATTCATTGTCGATTTCCTAACCGTTCTCATTTCAATAATAGAATCTACTATTTTTCTCAAACCTGCTTTTACATATTCTCCTAATTTTCATCTGATATCAAATTCCTTTATTTATAAACATCGTTTAGAGATTCCATAATCCCTTTGTTTTACCTATCCATAAAACAAATCTTATTTATTAAATTCCATTATATAAATTTCCTTTAAACTTCCAATCTATGTTTAGCATTTTTTTTAACTCTGTTTCATATTCCCAGATACCATTTATAAATTCTTTTATGTAAATCATTTTTAAAATCTCCATTTAAAAATTCACAATAGTTAAGTATACTCAAAAATCAATTATATTTTCAAATTCAATTTTCTTTAAATTAATTCCAATTCCAATATATATATTTTTATATCAAATTCCCTTTAATTCCTTAAATTTTAAAATTATATCTATAGTATTTAAAATTATCAACTATATATATTTTCTTGTTTTGAACTGATTTTTGAATTGATGTCCTTCATAGGAAGAAGGGAAAGTAACGCAATTTAAAAGATGGAGGTGGCATGTAAGATGAAGGCTACAGTGACTGAGGTGAAGGGGAAAATGTTTTGATGGAAATATATTTGTCAAGTCATATATATATATATATATATATTATTTAAATTCAAACCGTCTTGATTACATAGCTCAAAATCTCGAACCCCTATCAAGGCGTGCCGCTGGGCAATTATAATGTTATACCCCTATTCTGAACGCAATGGAAAAGGTTTCGAGTCCTAATTAGATCGTATGGAGAAGATAGCTTTTTGGGCCCAATTATTATATTAAATTTCGATATTAATTACAACGCGTTTCTATACCGTACGGCCAAACGATAACTCCAAACGCTACGAAATTTGAAATATGATAATAATACACTATTACGGATCCAATGGAACTTGTTTCGTCGAATTTTGAGACTGTGCCCCGGATCGCTATTTTAACGCGTCGATTAAATCGACGATTTCAAAAATTGTCTGATCACTTGAAATTCTAGTTTTGAATTCTTACTAACTCAATTATAATCTCAAATCCAATATCTAAAACCATTTAAATATTTAAAATTAAACGATAGAAAAACCGGGTCGTTACACATTTCAACTCATAACGATTTCCCTTAATCTATCAGATCGTTCGGGTATGTATCATTTCAACCCATAGGGCACTGCATCCAGCATCAGCAATCAAACAACCATCACAACAATCATCCAAATCAACCAATAAACATTAATAGACAACTGATTATCATTAACAGGTATTGAATTGATAATTAAATTCAATATTAAATTAAACGATGATTAAATGCAACAAAGGTCATATTTAACTGGAATGACAATTAAACACACCAAACATCGACCAATCAATTTCTAATCACATCATAAATTTAATTTAACTAACATAAGATAATTTAGTAATTGTGAGTGGGTTAAAACACTCACCTTATAGATTTCCCTTTTCTAGTCGGATTTGGATCCGCTACTACTTCCTCCTTTTGATTTGTTTCCTCGCTATCTTAATCTTCTATATTTTTATAGAAAGTTTTGGAAGAGACAGAGAAGTTTGTATAGATCTGGATTGGAAGAAAATGATTTGAAAAAAGAAGAATTTTTGGAAAAGAAGAAGAAAATTTAAAGAAGAAGAAAATTTAAAGAAGATGAAGAATTGAAAACGAAAACGAAGCTTTGAAAAAGAAGAAGAAGATTTGAGGAATAAGAATAAGAAAAGGGAAGCTTTGAAAGAAAAAAGAAGAAGAAGATTTGAGGAAGAAAAAAAATTAAGGAGGAGGAAAATGAAGAGAGAGAGAGAGAGAGAAAAAAATGAGATGGAAGTTTGTTCGGAGGAATGAAGCTATAGAAGATGAGATTTGAAAAATGAAATTAGGCTACAGGGATGAAGATGGAAACAAATGAAAAGCTAATAAAGTATATGTGTTTGCGCCAAAATTGGTCACAAACCCTGAATATCGTGAAAGCACCAATATATGAATACAAATCAACAATACTCTAACACAAATCTCAGATCCAGGCAAAATAGAGAACAACAATTGGAAAATAACGAACAGAAACACGAGATTTATAGTGGTTCGGCTATCTCCGGCCTACGTCCACTTCATAGGATAATCTCTTATTGATGTTCTTCGCTGATTACAGCAGATTACAGCAGTAACTTTTGAGTACAAACAGTAATGTTGAGTTCAATCTTTATTTTGGCAGAGTCTGGCCATCGCTGGATTCCAAAAGTCCTTTTTCTATAGGTGCTATTTATAGGCATTCCATGCAAATATCTCGCTCAAACTCTGGGAGACTTCTTCTGGCACGTGAGGGGGCCCACGCGATCGATCCCATGAAGTTTCGGTTCGATCCGTGATCGATACGAACGAATTTCGTATCGATCGAGATTTGACCCAATCGAGTCGAAACTTGGCATGGACCTTCCTTAGGTCGTACGTAAGCTCCTATGAAAAATTCTTGGCATTTGGACATGTGGATTAGGAGATATGATCGATACGAGCTGGAGTTTTCTTTAGGCTGCTTTGTTCGACTCGACACCTTCGTATCATTCTCGTCGACTCGATCTAAAGCACGTGCGCGTGAGATGACGTGGCACGAAATTCCTGGATCGATCCACCCATCTCGCCGAGTTGACCGAGTCTTATTTGCACCTTGTTTGTATCGATGGTTCATGTTCTATTTCGTATCGATAAATGCATTGACTTCGTATCGATCGTTTGTAGCTCTGTTCGCATCGATGTTCTCAGGTTACTTCGCAGGGATGGCTGGGGGTCATTTCGTACCGATATCTGGAGGTACTACTTCATATCAATCGATACGAACTGCTCAATTGGGACCGATACGAATTGACTCCGAGTGATGGATTTGAAGTAAAACCAAGCCGAGTGGATACGAAGCAGAGGGTTCGTGATGGATACGAAGTAGACATTGTTGATCGATTCGAAACTACGAATAAACGATGGATACGAATAGTTCCACTCTGATCGATACGAACTCGATGGATGCGAGGCGAAATCATTCTGATCGATACGAAGACATACGAGGTGAAGTCACTCTGATCGAATAGAACTCAATGGATTCGAACAGCGCGACCGTAGATCGATTCGAACATGATGGATTCGAAATCAGGTGTTCCTTGATGGATACAAACAGGGCGTACGTATCGATTCGGACGGCGTGTTTCCCTCATCTTGTATCGATCATATCTCGATCATACGAACTCCAATTGACCTGAAATTTGAAGCGTCGGCTTTTATGGCTTTGCTTGTCATGTTCTGTCAATTGCAGCTCGATCTGGACTCGAACAAAATTCATCGATGTCCATAGCAAACCTGTAATCCATAACCGATATTTGTGACTAGTAATCATTGATTCTCAGTTAATTTCTTGATATCTCGGCTTTGCTAAAAGGTGGGATAACGCTTTGCCCTCCAAAACACGCCTTTTGGTAAAAGGTGTGTTTTGAATAGCTTCAAATCGAATGTGGTGAGCTCATATTTTATTCACAGCTATGGTATTGTCAATCAAGTTTGTGGCTGTTCGAAGCCGAATCACTATCCATTTCCACTTGCGGAAGTCAGTAATTAAATTCTACAGCCTCTCCGGACTATCGATGGTCACTCCGGACCTTTGCTAAGTCCATTCCAAACCTAGCGATCGAATAGAAAGATTCTGTTGCGCTCTGGCGCTACTTTCTATCCCTTGCACTCTGGCCCTAGCGAGGGCATATAGAGATGTCTTGGTCTTTCTGGACCGATCACAGCCTCTCCGGGCTCTTGCTAGATCCCATCCTGTCACTCTCTGGTGAAGGGGAAACAGCGTCGAGTGAGCCGATTCTGTCGCTCTCCAGTGAATCGGCAACACCCCCGCACTCCGGTTCAGTGTTTTTGAACATTAAGCGATGTGATGGCCTAAATCCTAGGCTGATCACAGCCACTCTGGGCTCTTATCGAACCCTGATCCAATCACTCTTCGATGAATGTGGTACGGCGTCAAGTAAGTCGATTCTGTCACTCTCCGGCGAATCAACTCATTCTTGCACTCCAGACCCCGCCTCTCCAGGTAGGGTCATAAAGCGATCATTTTCAAGCTGGTTTTCAATATTCATCCTTTAACTCTCCGGTCAAAGGTTTATTTCGAGAAATTCAAATTCATTTATAAAATTCAAGTTCCAGTGTTCAATCACAAACAAAGGAAAAATCTAAATATTGCCTCTCCGGGCAGAGCGGTCTATTACCATTTCAGAGCATGCCTAGGGATATCTCCGGTTCCCGTACATGTGTAAGTGGAATTGCCGTTTTAATTTTGAAATCAAATCTAAGAAATTTAATAGACCAAAGTTCAAATCCTGAACTTGGCCCTTGCCATCATGATCAATTGATGATGAGTCGTGATCCCGATCCACGATTAGTTCTGTTAGGTTGAGGCGGTAGTTGCTCAGGTCCTACGGCCGCTGTCCGATCTCTGGTGTATTGCGGCAATCTACCACTTTGGATATGTTCTTCCACCTCGTCCTTTAGATGGCGGCATTCATCGGTAGTATGCCCTTCCAGCTCATGGAATAGGCAGTACTTTCCACTTCTACGCTCCCGTTCTGTGGGATCTCCCTCGGTTGGTTTTCGATAGGGGAGCTGTACCCGAGTCTCCATGTAAATCCGTTCCAGGTTTTCCATCAAGTCTGTGTATTGTCTGAACCTGGGTTCTCGGAATTTATTCCGTTTGTCAGGACCATCGTATATGTCGTCCTGCTTTCACTTTCCTTTGTCTGCTCCAGATTGTTCTTTGGAGGTTCCTTTGCCTTGCACAACGTTTGTTTCTCGCCTTTTGACGCGTGAATCTTCTAGCCGAATGAATCTTTCAACTTCATGATAAAATTCTCCAAGGTCTTGTGGGGGATCTCTTGCTAAAGAATCCTTAAACTCTGTGCCTTCTGCAACTACTGCTACCACCGCCATCAGAATCATTGATGGATCCGGGCGATCTACTGAAGCCACAGTTGCATTGAATCGTAGTAGAAAATCTTTTATGGACTCTTCGGTCCTTTGCTTTATCGATGCTAAGGTCATCACATTCTTGGGTCGTGTCATGTGGACCCTAAACTGCCTCATGAAGCATTCCATTAGCTCGCCCCATGTTCTGATCGATTCCTTATCTAGCTTCCTGAACCAAAGCGCAGCCAAATCTGATAAATACAGAGGGAAACATCGAGCCATCACTTCGTTGGATGCCCCCACCACTTCCATATGCCTGATATATCTGGTAATATGCATGGTCGGGTCTGATTTCCCATCATAAGGGTCTATCGCGGGTAACTTGAATTTTGGAAGATTCCTTGCATTCCTGATATTCGGAGTGAACAGACTCCGACTAACTTCCTCTAATCCTCCGCTTAACAATCCTCCCCTCATAATTCGTCGCACTATTCCAGCCATTCTTTCATCTCCATCCTGGGGTTGTCCCCTCAGCATGCTTCTATCCTGCCCCCCATGTCTCGAAGGGTATTCTGGGTAATATTCTTCGTGTGGTTCATTAACGTTGGCGTTGGCTCTAGCCTGCTGAGCTCCATCTATGGGTCTTCCAATGTCAGATCACGAGGATTTGCCCCTAGGTCCATGTTGATTGCCTTCTGGTTCTTCGTTCTGATCTTCGATCTGACCTCTATTGGTCTCTGGGACTCTAGCTCCTTGTCCTACATTCGTAGTCACTGTAGTCGGTTTGAGGTTCTGTGCTCCGGCTGTTCTCATCTGATCAAAGAAGTTTTGCATCATTTCTTGCTGACTCTTCAACAATCTTTCACGAATTGAATCCGCCATAGCCTCCATCTCATCCCTGGTGATGTAGATCGAAGCTTGACCTACTCCAGCTCCAGAAGAGGCCTCTTCGATTCCCTCTTCCTGGCTTCTTTCTCCTCTTTGTCTTCTTGTTGATTGTCTCGTCATTGCCTTTCGAGTCTGAACTCTTCAAACTTTCAAATCTGAACTCCAAATCTGGTATAGCGAGTGCTGGTTGCTCTCAGTGAAAGCACCAAAGTGTTTGTGCCAAAATTGGTCACAAACCCCGATATCGTGAAAGCGCCAATATATGAATACAAATCAACAATACTCTAACACAAATCTCAGATCCAGGCAAAATAGAGAACAACAATTGGAAAATAACGAACAAAAACACGAGATTTATAGTGATTCGGCTATCTCCGGCCTATGTCCACTTCAAAGGTTAATCTTTTATTGATGTTCTTCGCTGATTACAACAGATTACAGTAGTAATTTTTGAGTACAAACAGTAATGTTGAGTTCAATCTTGATTTTGGCAGAGTCTGGACGTCGCTGGATTCCAAAAGTCCTTTTTCTATAGGCTCTAGGGTGCTATTTATAGGCGTTCCATGCAAATTTCTCGCTCAAACTCTGGAAGACTTCTTTTGGCACGTGAGCGGGCCCACATGATCGATTCCATGAAGTTTCAGCTCGATCCATAATCGATACGAACGAATTTCGTATCGATCGAGATTTGATCCAATCGAGTCGAAACTTGGCATGGGCCTTCCTTAGGTCGTACGTAAGCTCTTGTGAAAATTTCCTAGCATTTGGACTTGTGGATTAGGAGATATGATCGATATGAGCTGGAATTTTCTTTAGGCTGCTTCGTTCGACTCGACACCTTCGTAACGTTCTCGTCGACTCGATCTAAAGCACGTGCGCGCGAGATGACGTGGCACAAAATTCTTGGATCGATCCACCCTTCTCGCCGAGTTGACCGAGTCTTATTTGCACCTTGTTTGTATCGATGGTTCGTGTTCTATTTCGTATCGATAAAAAGCATTGACTTCGTATCGATCGTTTGTAGCCCTGTTCGCATCGATTTTCTCAGGTTACTTCGCATCGATGGCTGGGGGTCATTTCGTACCGATATCTGGAGGTACTACTTCATATCAATCGATACGAACTGCTCAATTGGGACCGATACGAATTGACTTCGAGTGATGGATTCGAAGTAAAACCAAGCCAAGTGGATACGAAGCAGAGGGTTCGTGATGGATACGAAGTATGCATTGTTGATCGATTCGAAACTACGGATAAACGATAGATACGAATAGTTCCACTCTGATCGATACGAACTCGATGGATGTGAGGCGAAACCGTTTTGATTGATACGAACACATACGAGGTGAAGTCACTCTGATCGAATAGAACTCAATGGATTCGAACAGCACGACCGTAGATCGATTCGAACATTATGGATTCGAAATCAGGTGTTCCTTGATGGATACGAATAGGGCGTACGTATCGATTCGAACGACGTGTTTCCCTCATCTTGTATCGATCATATCTCGATCATACGAACTCCGATTGACCTGAAATTTGAAACGTCGGCTTTTATGGCTTTGCTTGTCATGTTCTGTCAATTGCAGCTCGATCTGGACTCGAACAAAATTCATCGATGTCCATAGCGAACCTGTAATTCATAACCGATATTTGTGACTAGTAATCATTGATTCTCAGTTAATTTCTTGATATCTCGGCTTTTCTAAAAGGTGGGATAACAATATGTAAACAAACTAGTAATTGAAATAAAGTAAGAATATGAACAACCTTAAAATGGTAGTATTGAAAGAGGTAAAGTAAAGGAATAAATATATGAATAAAGATAAAAATAAATCTTCCGTTCTTTAATATGAAGCTTCAGAAGAAAGAGTTGCTAATGGAAGGAAACTACAAGAACTAATAATGCATGAACAAATAAACTTTAGAAACGGAGAATAGTAAATGCTAATTAGATGGCACGAAAATTAATTTGGATGTTCACATTAAAAATGGAAAAAGAAAAAGGAAAAAAACTTCAGGTAAAGCACATGAATGGAGCAAACGAACAAATGAGATACAAATGAAAAGAATGAGGCAATTATTAATTAATAAGAAACGAATGGGTGGTCTAATAATTAAATGGATGCTCAAATGAAACCTACAGGGAGAACTTGAAAATGAAAAGAAAGAGAATGTGGATGTGATAATAAATGCAAGGTAAATGAAGGGACCACTTATATACTAGAAACAAACCTTTGGGATTTAAATTCCATACTCCTATTAATTCACTTCAACAAACACAAATATACACATATTTATCATTTAATTCATTATTAAAACATTTTTTTACGTTGATATATGTGCACACTCTATTAGCGCAATCAATCAATTAACAATCAATCAATCAATTAATCAACCAACCAATCTATTCATTTATTTATGTTACTCAAACCAATTTTATCAATTAATGAATATATATCTGTCTATGCATTATAAAATGATTTACTTTACTTTTTTAGTTACTATAACGGTCACATAAATGCAACAAATTTACAAGTTTTAACCATATATGAAATGGAAAAAATTAAATATATGTGAACATGTGTAATTAATGTACAATTGTTAATTAAAGGTAATTCTAATTGATTCCACAACATTTACACAACCATGAACCCTCTGATATATTTAAAAGTTTGGATATTAATGTGTGTCTATATATATTATCCTAAAATTCAATTTTTTCCAAAATCATACTTATTCAAAATGAATGGTTTATTTTTATACATCTCAAAACATGCAATTATCTTAATTAAAACGTTCATTTCAAATTGACACAAAATGCAAGTTTCTATATTAACTCATTCATTACAATTTCATTTATGTTTCCTTTTAATTTAAACATTTTAATTAATCTAATTTCAGTTCATTTCATTACTAATTTCAACAAATTCTAATTATAAACACTGTTTTCTTTTCATTTATACCAATTCAAACATGTTTTATAAAATTTCATATACAACAAAATTTATACACTATTTAAAAGTAAATGTTTATATCTTATTGAAAATCAACTTCTCCCATTTCAAATAACAAATTATGTTATTCTTTCATTAAAACATTCACTCCATCCTTTATTCAAATTGAACATTTGTAATTCCGGTTAGAACCAAACATACAATTTATTCTTTTCCAGTCAAAGCTTAAATTTCATTAAAAAAATTATCTTAATTTAATTTAAAATGTAAGTTCTTATGTTGAACTTATTAATTACACTGCACTTGTATTTTCTTTTCAATTAAAGGATTCCAACAACTATTATTGCAGTTTATATTCAATATTAGATTTCAAACAAATTCTCATTATACCACAACTATTTACTGTTCATTTCATATTCCAACATTTATTTCTTAAATTTTTCCATTCTTATATTAACATCTATTATTACAATCAATCATTACCCTATGGGCATAGTTAGCATTGGTTTATGTCTTATTACATTAATATTCTCCAATTTCATCTTAATTTACATTAAAGTAATATTTAATTACATTTAGTCGCAATTTATTCCAAATTAAATTCAACAGACTAATTAAATAGGTAACATATAAAATTGTCACCTTTTCTTACTTTAATCACACTTATAAGTTTATTATCTTCAAATAAACGTTATAACTACTTATACCACCCTGATTTTTCCCAATTATAATGAATTACATATTATTTCACCAATTAATTATAACATTTAATTTGTTTCCTTATTTACCAATTATAACAAATTAAATTTCAATGGATTAATTAACCATTGTTACAATTTGCCAATTCAAACACATTTCCAAGTTTATTGTTAACTAACAAAACAAATAACTTCACATTGATTTTATCTTCTTATTTACAATTTCTAACCAATGTAACTTTATAATTTACTACAATTATTTGAGATTTCATTCATTTAGTCATTTATTATATTAAATTTACATTATTAAACCCTATTTCTTTATTTACAACCTATAACAAATTTTAGTTTTACAATCATTCCAATTAATTGGACATACATTAAAGTAGTTATCAACTATCTTGAATTAACATTTTTAACATTACATTCTAGTTATTTCTTATTAATAAACCACAAATTTTAATTTCTTCCAATATTAAATTACAAAATCTTATTAATTTCAATATTTTAATTATCGAAAATTATGGGTCGTTACAATATCAGTAAGTCGAGTTGTAATAGAATTATTCACACCAGGCCTTATGTCTGACCCGAAGTTTTTGTTTCCCATTAAATTGTTGGGTGCTCAAAATTGATTTGTGTAGGCTGAGGGTTGAGGTTTTTGAGATTTTGGCGAATAAAGCTTCAAGAGATGAGGAGGTGGTTGTAGGATAGCTATATAGGAGTTTCAGTTTATTTTTTTTTATTCAGTTGTGTATATTGAGTCAGATATGACTATATTTCTCTGATCAACCAAGGGGGCATCGTTATATGTCGCTCTTGGCGTATTATTGTGTAATTATGTTTGATCTTTACCTAGGAAATGGTTATGGGATTATGTAACATGAATATGAATTATTGTTTTGAAATGTAATCCACAAAATGTTGTTTTGAAATCTGTGATTTGTTCATATTCATGTGCTTCTGGTACAATGGATACCACTATCATTACTGTATTTTGTCACCATAAGTTAATACTGTAGATGACTGCAGCATATGTCGCCCTTAGCTTTTTGCCTCTAGATATGGGATGTTACTATTAAATGACATCTAAATGCCTTATATAGACCAAATATTATATTTTAGAGATGGGTTTCAATTTTTAGAATTTTCTGAATTTTTGTGGAATTTATATGAATTTTCTAGTAAAGGAAATGTTATTTTGGATTATTAATTATTTTTGGTTAAATAATAAGTGGTTGGGTCTCAAATTTTCATATGTTAGAAAACATATTAAAAGAGCTTTTCTGGAATTTTTGTAGATTTTTCTTAAGTGTTTTATTGGATATATAAAACAGTTAAGTTCCATACCTTAAATAATTTAATATATCCATTAAAACACTTATTTTTCTATCACATTTTATTCATTTTATCTCATTCTGATTTACATATTAACATGGCACTTCCACCCCTAGTTATAATCAAATCTCAATCCATTAATCATCTTGTGTTATTTTATTTTATTTAGCTAATTAAATATCCTAAATAATGTTACTTAAAATATGGGGTGTTACATTTAGTGCATCTATTTTTTACAAATGTCTTTAACATAATTATATTAATAAATGCTGTCAATTAATAATATTATCATCTCCTCAAAGCTTTGAAAAACCATTTTTCAACTGCACCGGGATTTAAGTTCTCAGATTCTAAGTTTAGGTCCATTTTTTTATAAACCATGTTTATAAACCATACTTATGTAATTTCATTTCACAAATGTATATCCTAGTTTTTTATAACAAACATCCCTTATAAAAAATAAATTTTAATCCAACATTAACGTCGAATGCCTTATATTCAAACTGTAAAACTGAATTCACAAGGTTTCGTTTCCATGTTCTCACTATTTCTATCTACCCAACCATGCAGTGAAAATATAAAACCGCTCATAAATTGGCCAAGGCCAACCAATCAAATAATAAATGATAATACTTGAATATTATCATCTCCTAACAACCAAAATGTATATATTTTTTGAAATTATTCTTTATATATATATAATATAATTCTAGGTAAAATTATTTTATCTAGCAAATTTAGTACAACACTTTGTCGGTTTGTCTTGTTCAAATGTTTAGAAATCCATATCGACAATGTTGATCATGCACGTCAACTAGAATTGATAAGCCACTTAAAAAGACCAATCAATACAATATAAAATATTTTTATAGCACTGACAAATACAAGCTCTCATATATATACACACTCAAACTCATAATAAGGCATTCCACTACCTTATCCCTTAGTGAGTTTACCTCCACAAAGCAAAGGCACTCGCTTAGCCTTCAACTCTGATACCAAATGTAATAGCTCACCTTTTCGATCTTTAAAAGTCGACACTAATACATCAACGGTATACACGTGCTAAATATCCAAGTACCGAAAAGACAGACTATTGGGGTTAAAGAAAGAATAGTCAAAAAAGAATCTCACAAAACGTAACAAGTAACATATAATATACCAATGATATTTACAAAAAGGAAATTTTCATATACATATACAAATCAGAGCTAAACTGACCTATCATCAGCTCTGGATGGTTATAACAACCCGTCCTTACAATTGCTGATAAATACAGACATGAACAAATAGTAGAAGATAAAACAAACACGGCAATACGTCTTGGAGGCATAGAGCTCGTCTCTTGTTGCTCCAATTGTCCAACTAAATCTAGGAAATATGCTTGGGCTGACCTGAGCTTTATAAGAAAAATAATGTCTGGATCAGTCTGGTAAAAGCAGCGTGAGAAACAAAATCAAGTGGATTTTCATTGTTTTATAAAACCTTTCAAAATAATGGTATCTTATAAGAACACGGCGCACACATACACGGATGAGTTTTTACCTTAAGATAACCAAAACATATCATAGGAAATCTTCTAACCTTATAATAATGTCTAGGATAAAATAAATATTAATCTTAGTGGAAATTGTTACGTTAAATAAATTCTAGCATAATACAACTAAATCCGTAAGCACACGTATTGGAGATTGGATTTCCATTAATGACGAGGCCACTTGGTACTACCTACCATAGTACACCACTAGAAAAATGTATCGATGGCCTTACATGGACGCCCTACGAATCAGAGCCGGCTCGCCCCTATAATATGACAATCCGAATTACATCATTCCTCAGGACCAAAGCTCCAAAACAATATGCACTGGCCATTTCCCCACTTACCAACGCATAGCAAATGCATAAATATCAATTCCAGATCGAGGAATGACTGCTCCTAATGGTAGTGAACCACATAGCTCTAAAGTATATCCATTATTTTAGTCATTACCAGTTTGTGAGGCTTGTGAGTTCACGATGACATTTTTCCTCTCTTAGCAAATCCCACTTGGATTGATAACACTGCCTCCCAATCATAAAGCAATGCTAGCCTTCGTCGGTACAAGTTGTTGGGGATAAAAATAAACCAAAGGCACTACTTCTACTACATCCATTTTGAAATCACCCTCGGGATTAGTAGCAAGTAGCCCTTGCACTTTAAAGAGCTCAATAGCATCCCCTATTTTGAGGTCCAAAACTAACCGCTACAGATGCTGCAGTCATCTATAGTATTAATTTCCGATGATGAAATGTGAATATGTTAATTGTATCATTAACAGCAAAGCACAAGAATATGAAATTTTCTTAAACACACAATTACAAAGCAAACTTTCACATTTCATTTAAAAAACATAATTTCATATTCAGTACATAAGCCCAAAATGTTGCCCAGGCTCAGATAAAATATAGTCATTACAAAATATTTCAAGAGCGACATATGAAGATACCCCTTTGGTTGATCATAGTTACTAATAGAAAGTTATAACGTTTGTCTTTACATACATTTTTGCAAAATAACCTCAACATGGCAGATTAATAATATATAAAGATAGACTCCTATATAGCTAGCTTTGCATCCTACACATCTCCTGAAGCTTTATTCGTAAAAACCTACTTAACCTGTAAACCTTTACTCTCGAACTACTCAAATCAAATTTTGAACACTTGAGAGTTCAAGGGGAAAACATAAACTTCGAGTCAAAAAAATCCTAGTGATAATAAAAATACGACATCTCAATTTTATGGATATCTAATGACACCACGCCGCTAAGCAGAACGCGTTTTCCCCACATCAATATCCATTTTTAAAATATATCTTTTGCAAATATAACACTTGCAACCACAACGGTTAAAATAGACAATAGAAACAACAATATGCATACATGCAACATGGGTAATCATTACCAAGCTATCTAAATCAAAGGATTATCTGTCCCAACTCATAGTTTTCTCAGGGTAACTAAAAGCTTAGGGTTGACATGGGCCTACTAGATATATCAAATTTCCTAGAAGACAACTGGACGAGTTGTCCAAAACTCATCCTTGCGTAGTACTTTTTGTGCTTAAGTCTACTTTTAGTCTTACCTATGACAAAACCCTACGCACTGGAATTGTGAATTAATATCAGCTAGGAGCTAATAGCAGAAGTATTGGGTGCTACCCTACACCAGTCCCATCTAATTTTCTAATCTCTGAGTCATTTCATCCTATCATAACTTATCTAAAGGTGAACACTAATCTCTTTAGTAAAATTCTGGGGTAAATATATTTTTTATTTCATTGAAAACATATATCTTTATAAATGATTTAGCTCTTTAAATTGCACCTTTAAAACAAGGAAAATTACTGCCCTTTACTTTATTTAAATTGTTTATGCCATCGTATATGCTTCTATAAAAAAAAACATGATGAATCTTGTAATCAATTGAAGGTCTTCGCTCCTCAAAACATAGGCCATAAAGCCAAAACAATAAACCTTGTATATCGATAAAGCTCAATGTCAGTATCGCCTTTAGGGCCATCGCCTTTCTTCGGTATAAAAATTTATTAAAGTCTTTCATTCATAACACATAAGGCCATAGGGCATATAGCATATATGTCGCACTTCATAGAGTGTCGACATCATATAGTATAAAACTTGGTTTGCATTGTATAGTCTTAAAAGGTAGGTGTCGACATTGATGAGTATCGGCAACAATGCCTTAAGGAAAACAGGAGGCATCATATGGCCATTAAAACGCGGTCTCATTAGAGTCAAAGTGAAAATAGGCGGCATCATTGCCTTCATTGAAAACATGCGACAAAGAATAAAGTCGAAGTTGATAAAATGCGGCAATATATATCCGAAGTTAAAAGACGTTGCTTCACTATCGCCATATAAGTTACTTTGAAAGCAATTGGGGCCTTGACGCTATAAATATATGGCACTATGCCCTCTTAATATAAAGTGCGGCACTTAAGTCATGCGGCTACATCGTCGACGTGGAGGTTGCTGACTTTGAAGTTCTTCAACTATAGCTAATTCACTACATACCAACACTAGTAGATATCACGTGCATCGTTATTAGTTGACTTCAAAGGTATTGCCGCGACGTGGATGAAGGCAATGACGATTTGTCGGCATGGTATTTTTGTAATTAACATAAAATTTTGTCAATTTACTATTAAAAGTAATTTCTTTTCCACTAACCTTTATTTTTTGTCAAAATTTCATTGGTTAATAATTAGTTTATCAGATTCCATTTTAGAAAATTGCTAGGAAGTTGATTTATCATTTCCAACATAATTTGCAGTCCATACATTTTATATTAATATTTTAGTATAATAACTAAGCCTTTCTAGCTCAAATAATTCATAATAAATCATAAATACTTGGGAAAAATCCTCAAAAAACCGCATTAAACCAGATTTATTATTTTCTTTAACATATAAAAATTTTGGGGCCAAAAATATTTTTTAATTATTTCTATTAATTAAACCTTAAAATAATCCATTTTCTCCACTTAGAAAATTCATTAAAAATTCACTTGCTTAAGAAATTTAAAACCCACTTCTAAAATAATGTTTATAATATCATATCAAAATTTCAAGTCATTTGGGTATCATATGTTAGGTTTTCACACTTAAATATATTAATTAATTTAACAACTAAATCCAGACATTCAATCAATAGCATATAATCATTCAAAACATGGCGTAGTAACATCGAAAGATCCGGATTTCAACATAAAACCAAAAATAGTAATAAAAACATGAGATGTATAACTTTATTCACCTTGAGTGGTTAAAAAGGATGAGATTTGAGTGTTGATTGAGTTCCCATAGCTTTACTCTCTATTTCTTAAGCTTTTCTTCTTTCTCTTTGCTACTAGTGATGTCCGGCCTTAGTTTTAAATTTTTATTTTTATGAAACTAGAGAGGAAGGAATAAGAATGAGAGTGTCTACTTAGGAAATTTACTTTTCCCTATTTTTTCCTCCTTATATATCCCCTTCTCATTAATGTTCTAATCAACCTTTATTAATTAAGGGTCGCCCCATATTAACCGTCAAATCTCAATATCCTTATCTCCTTTACATTATTTTATTTAATTTATCAAATTAAATTTCCTAAATAATGTTAATTAAAAGTAGGGTTGTTATAGACTCTCTTCCATAAAGAATTTCACATTCGAAATTACTATAAGGTACATAACAACAGTCATAACCATAAATGTAAAATGTCAATCAAACAAGTCAGGATAAATGTTTATAATCTTGTCTTCTGTCTCCCACATACAGTCTCTCTTATTGTTTCCCATTGGACTTTTAATAATCTGGCTGTCATTTTTCTTAACTTTTTCTCATCCCTAGTCTCAACTTGGATCAGCTGTATAATAATGGTCATGTCCGGTTCTAGCACTAAGTCTTCCAATGCAGTCGGAGTGATAGTAATTTCTGGATCTTGACATACTTCCTAGGATTAGAAATATGGAAAACATTGTTGAATCCTTCTATATTGTTTGGTGACTCTATCGTAATTGAGTTTCCCAATCCCCACTTTAATAGGAAACGGTCCAACAAACCGAGGCACCAATTTCCATTACTTCCCAAATCTTACAACACCTTTCAATGATGATACTTTGATGAAAACATGATCTCCAACTGAGAGTTATACGTCTTTCCATCTCTTATCAGCATAACTCTTCTACCTAGACTGAGCGTCCAACATTCTAGCTCAAATCAACTGAACCTTTTCTATGGCTTTGCTTACTAAATCAAAATCAAGATCCAATATATCTCTAGTCTCTAACCAAGATACGGATGATTTGCAAGGTCTTCCATACAAAGCTTCAAAATGTGTCACCCCTATGCTAGTCTGATAATTATTATTATATGAGAATATGACTAAATGTAGCTAGTCTTCCCATAACCCTCCAAAATCAGGCACACAAACTCTTAAGAAATCATCCAAGACATTCTTAACTCTTTATATTTGCCCATCGGACTGATTAGTAATCGGAACCCATCTTGAGATAGGCGCCTAAAGCTTCTTGTAGACTCTTCCTGAATTTACTAGTAAATAAAGATCTCTATCATTGTCTATACTACTAGGAACTCCATATAGTCTAACTATATTCTTCACGAATAACATAGCTAAAACCAGTGTCGTCCTTATCGACTTAATGGGAATAAAGTGTGCATTCTTGGTCTGTCTATCTACCACAACCCTGATAGCTTCATTTCCTTTATTCAACCTTGGCAACCCATCTATAAAATCCATAAATGTAGAATTCCACTTCCATACCGGTATATCCAAATGTTTATCTACTAGGATTCTAATGCTTGGCTTTTACTTGCTGGCAATTGAGACACTGTTTTACCCTTTAGCCTACATCCCTCTTCATACCCTCCTAGAAGAAACTTCTCTTTATATCCTGGTACATCTTAGTTCTTCCAGGGTAACTAGTAAACTTCGATCAATGACATTCCCTAAGTACTTATTTGTAATTACTCTAATATTTTTGGTGACATTATTTAGGATACTAAATAAGCTAAATTAAATAAAATAATGTGACGATTAGAAGGTTGAGATTTGATTTTAATAAGGGTAGCCATGCCATGTAACAAATGAACCAAAAAGAGCTAAGATAAAATGTTTTAGGGAAATATGTAAGGGAAAAATAGGAAAAATGGCTTTCTAATACCCTAAACCCTTAGCCACGTATTCTTACATTCATTTCATTTGCAAAACTAAAACTCAAATTGAGGCCCACCACCATTTTAAAGAGCAAGAGGAAGAAAGATAAAGGAAGAAGCTAAATCAAAATCAAATTCACTCAAATCCTTAATCTCAAAGCTAAGGTGAATAATTACTACATCTCATTTTTCTTATGGTTTTTGGTTTTCGAACTAATTTTGTATGATTATGCCATGTTTTTGAACGATTAAATATTTACATATGCTTATTGATGATTTATTCTTGTTCATATAGATTTTATGATATGTTTTGATGTAAAAACCTATTAAATGATAGCCAAATGCCTTGCAATAATAGATACAGATAACATTTGATATTTTAGAGACGGGTTTCGGTTTTCACAATTTTCTGAATTAATGTGGATTTTACAATATTTTTCTAGTGTAGAAAATGATTATTTGGATATTAAATTATTTATGGTTAAATAACTAATGTTTTGGGTCTATTATTAATATATGTTAGAAAACATATTAAAAGATATTTTCTGGAGTTTTTGTAGAATTTTCCCAAGTGTTTTGATGAATATATAAAATTATTTAAGGTACGAGACTTATATGTTTTATATATTTTTAAAAATAGAAAGGGTATTTTGTAAAATAAATAAATTATTTAGTTCTAAAATTTTGGCAGCACTTTTAGAAAAGAAAATTAGCAACCAATAAGAATTTGACAAACATAGCAGGTTAGTTGAAATTATTTCTCTTTTAAGTTAAAAATAGAATTTACATGCTTTTAGCATGCTTCGCCACTTTCGATGGTAGGGTTTCCGACCTAGAAGTTTCACCACCATTGCTATCGAAAGCAGCACGCATGGTATCAATACACTTGGTATGTAGCGAACTGAATAAAGGCGAAAGATACTGGGTCAAAACATTGGTTTTCGATAGGGTCAAAACGTGCCTTTGATTTTAAATGAAAAACACGCCTGCTTCGCTTTAGAAGGAAGAGATTTCGACTTGGTTGGCTTTCGACAAGGTAAAACGGTTTAAAAGGAATGGTTTTGAATGAGTTGTGCCTTTGTTTTAAATAATTACTTTAGAATGTGTCGAAACCCCTAGATTCCGCTTTTCTTACCTTTTGAAGTTAATGCTTTCGGAAGGTATACTTTGTTTTTAAAACTTGGCCACTTCTCCAATGCTTTTAGAAGGTTTGTTTCGACACTATCACTTCTTTTCTTAGAAATTGTTTTCGAAAGAAGGCTTTCAACTTAAATGGCTTTAATGGCCCTTTTGCTCTGTTGAAGGTAGAACCCACATTGTTTCGAAAGAGATTGTTTAAATGGTTTCGAAAGGTGTTTTTCCACATGCTTTAAATTGAACCAAAATGCTTTCGAAAGTTTATAAATAATGGTTTCAAAAGGGTGTTTCCCCAATGCTTTCGAAAGGTTTAAAGAAAGGTTCTAAGGGTTGGTTTCCCAATGGTTTCGAGAGGTTTAAAGAAAAGTTTTTCTGCAAAAGGCAATGTTTAAAGGTTTTAGAGAAGGATGTCTAATGTTTTAAAGCTTTCAAAGGAAAGTCTTTCAACGGTGTCGAAAGAAAGATTTTGAGTGGTTTCGAAAGGAATATTTTTGGCCTTTTGGCCTATGTGATAAAAAGGGGTTTTACTTTGTTTCAAAAGGGGTACTTTCAATGGATTTGAAGGGGGCACTTTCAAAGGTTTAAATATTTTCATCAACAAAGGTTCGAGTAAAGTATATATATAAAATGGCAAGGTGATTTTGAGTAAAGGATAGAGATTATATATTTTCCTTGTTTAAGTTTGATTTAAAGGTTTTAAATCAGTTTGAGAAAGGATTTTCAAGGAAACTCTAAAGGGTAGTCAACCCTAAGTAAAATGACTCGAATATTTGAATACCAGATGGGACTGGTATAGGGTCGTTCTTCATCGACGGAAATTCTTTCAGTTTAGAAAACCGTCCAACGGATTTAAATTAAAATTAACCACAAGCGCACAGCGTACGATTTTAGTACGTGGCTAGTATGGGTCGATCCGTAGGTAATTCTTTTAGATTTTAAATTTTCAATTCAATCATATTAGACCAAAGTAGAGAGAAGATTGTTGACTAAAAATTGTAAACAAAATGAAACTAAAACTAGAATGAAAATGAGATTAAAAACTATGAGATTAGAGAACAATTTAGAGGAAAATCCACTCTCATATTTTTGTAAATCAACAAATAAATAATCTATGACCTCTATTTTTTATATTAAGTGGAATTAATGTTGTATTTATCATAAGTATGGTTTATTTATGTTATTAATTAACATAACTTAAACCATCAAACTATAATATAACAAATAAACCACTTATCACTTCTCATGAAAATGAAGTCAAAGCAAAAGCTATTTTAAGTATGATCTATTTACTATTGTAATTAGTAATATAGATCATCAAATTTTGTTTTTACTTTCATTTCAAAATAAAAAATCAATTAGCAAATGATGATGTAAATTGTGTTTATGTTAAATAAGAATAACCCATTTGCAAATACAACATAGGCTATCAAACTCATTTGTATAAACTTACATCAAAATTTACTTTTATGAAGCATAAATGAGACCATAAATCACAAATTATGTTGAATGTACATAATTAGAGAGCTTTATTACCCCTAAATTGGAAGGGTTTAGCTACTCATTTGTGTTATCGTATCAACACATGTAAATTTCATAATTTAAATGAAAGCAAAACGAAGTAGAAACTAATTAAAAGAAAGGAGATTAACTACTTGCATGAATAAAATTAAACCAATTGCATAAATGTAAATCTAAGCTATGAACATGAAATGAAAGAGCATGTAAATAAAATTGAAAAAGAAAACAAAATAAGAACAAGTATAAAGAAAAGAGAAAGAGGCTTAGGAAGCCATTTTTATTTCATGATACTTTGAAGCTACAATTGCATGCTAATTTCCTAAGTAATTAAAAGAGTAAGAATATACTTTGCATGTACATTAGTGGGCTATTTATACATGTATAAAACCCTAATTCTATTTTTAGGGTGCTTCCCAAAATTCCCTTTAGGAAGTGTGGCCACTAAGTAACCATTAGCCTATAATCAATCCATCATCAAGTATGTATGAAGCTTTAACCTCCACTTAGTTGTCCATTAGCTTCTAATTGTAGATTTAGGTAAGTGGGTAGGTGGGGTCCTCCATGATCATGAGTTTGAATTATTTCCATCTTCATTCCTTTGTATTCCTTCTTGTGCATGCATATCTTCATGAAAACCTCTTCCATTTGAATCCAAAATTCCTATAAAAATCATAAAATTGTCCAAGTAAAAATTTTAAAATTAACACATGTACAAAAATGACCATTTTTCCCCTGTATGAAGATGAATATATGATGATTTAAAAATAATTGAATTTTTGTTTAAACCTGTTAAAATACCCAATTGTGACATTTATTTAAATAAAAATAGATAAATATGGATATAAATATATGCACATTTACGTGCACATCACTCCCTATACATTAGCTATTAGCACAAGCTTTTTTGGTCCAAAATTCCAGTGTGTAGGGCTTTGTCATAGGTAAGACTAAAATTATGATTGCACATAGAAGGGAATATATTTGTATACAGATAGGTTATTGGTGAGCCCGCAAAACCATTAGGATCAGGTGACCCGGGGAGAACTTAAGTTAGGGACAGACTATCCAGAAAAAGATAATTTAATAGATAGTTAAGGGCAGATTGTCCAGAAGAGGAGTGTCTTACAGATGTAAGATTATTTGTTTATATTGTCTGGTAGGCCCGAGTCAGCCAAAGGTTAGTAGTTAGCCATACAAAACTACAGTGTTCGAACGGATAGTTCATTTGTTACCTAATATGTAAGTTTACATAATAATGCTTTACAGATTTTAACCAGTTTTGGTTGCAGAATAAAGGTTTGCAAAAGATATGTTTTAAAAGGATGTTAGTGAGGGGAAACCAGTTCCGCTAAGCGATGTGGTCTTATTTAATATCAAATAACCGAGATGTATAGTATTATTCACACCAGGCTTCAGCCATTGGATATTCCGATATGAAAAAGGGATTTTATCACTATGGACTTTATTGACGGGTTACCAAGATCTAGTAGAGGAAATGAAAGTATATGGGTCATAGTGGATAGACTGACCAAGAATTCGCATTTCATTCTAGTTAAGTCAACTAGGACGGCACCAGATTTGGCGAAGTTATTTATGAAGAATGTGGTGAGACTGCACAGAATTCCTAGTAGAATTGTTAGAGATAGAGACTCTGTGTTCACTAGTGAGTTCTGGAAGAGTCTACAGGATATTTTAGGAACCAAGCTCAAGATGAGTATCGCTTACCATCTGCAGGCTGATGGGCAAACGGAAAGAGTTAATAAAGTCTTGAAGGACTTGTTAAGTGCTTGTGTGTTAGATTTTAGGGGATCATGGGAAGACCATCTACATTTAATCGAGTTCTTGTATAACAACAGTTATCAGACTAGTATTGGGATGGCACCGTTTGAAGCTTTGTATGGAAGGCCATGCAAATTTCCCGTTTGTTGGTTGGAGACCGGCGATAGATTGGTTCTTAGTCCAGATTTAATTAGAGAAGCTGCAGAGAAAATTGAATTGATTCGGGCTAGAATGAAGGAGGCTCGGTCTAGGCAGAAAAGTTATGCAAATAGAAGTAGTAAAGATTTGGAGTTCTCCGTTGGAGGTCAGGTTTTTATTAAGGTGTCCCCGGTGATGGGTGTGATCAGATTCGGAAGATCAGGGAATTTGGCACCGAGATTCGTAGGACCTTTTCTTATTATAGAGAGGATTATGAAATTCGCATGTAGAGTAGAGTTACCAAACAATTTGGTAGGAGTCCATGATGTCTTCCATGTTTCTCATCTTAGAAAGTGTGTTATAGACCCGGAGAGTACTATGCACCGACTGTGTTAGAGGACTTAGTAGTAGGACCGAACTTGACTATAGTTAGAAAGACAGTTGGCATAGTTGCGAGAGATGAGAAAAGGCTCATAAATATGATAGTCAGATTAGTGAAAGTCCAAAGGAGAGACGATCAGAGAGACTGTACTTGGGAGTCTGAGAGAAGCATTGGAGACACATATCCTGATTTGTTTAATGGTATGTTTTAAATATTTGTTTGATTTGTTGTGTACCTTATCATAATTTCGAGGACGAAATTGTTTAAGGAGGGGAGTCTGTAATGACCCTAATTTTTTTAATAACATCATTTAAGATATTTAATTAGCTAAATTAAATAAAATAATGTGACGATTAGGGTATTGAGATTTGATTTTAATAAGGGTAGCCGTGCCATGTAATCAAGTGAACTAAAAAGAGCTAAGATAAAATGTGTTTGGGAAATATGTAAAGGCAAAACAGGAAAAAGAGCTTTCTAATACCCTAAACCCTTGGTTGTGTATTCTCATATTCATTTCATTTGCAATACTAAAACTCAAATTGAGGCCGCCACCAGTTTAGAGAGGAAGAGGAAGAAAGGTAAAGGAAGAAGCTAAAATCAAATTCACTCAAATCTCAAATCCTTAATCTCAAAGCTAAGGTGAATAATTACTACATCTCATTTTTCTTTTGGTTTTTTGATTTAAGGATAATCCGAGCTTATTTTATATGATTATGCCATGTTTTTGAATGATTAAATGTTTATGTATGCTTGTTGATGATTTATGCTTGTTCATATAGATTTTAAGATATGTTTTGATGTAAAAACCCTATTAAATGACATACAAATGCCTTGCGATTTTAGATATAGATCAAAATGATATTTTAGAGATGGGTTTCAATTTTCATAATTTTCTGAATTAATGTGGATTTTATAATAATTTTCTCGTGTAGAAAATGATTATTTGGGTATTAAATTATTTACAGTTAAATATTTAATGTTTTGGGTCTGAAATTATTATATGTTAGCAAACTTATTGACAGAGATTTTCTGGAATTTTTGTAGAATTTTCCAAAATGTTTTGATGAATATGTAAAATTATTTAAAGTATGGGACTTAAAAGTTTTATATATTTTAAAATGTGAAGGGTATTTTGTAAAATAAATAAATTGTTTACTTTTCTAATTTTGGCAGCACTCTTTAGAAAAGAAAATTAGCAACCAATAAGAATTTGACAAACATAGCAGGTTAGTTGAAAAGTATATCTCTTTTAAGTTAAAAACAGAATTTACATGCTTTTAGCATTTTCGCGACTTTCGGCACCAGGGGTTCTGAACTAGACATTTCGCCACCATTGCTATCGAAACCAATGCATATGGTATCAATACACTTAGTATGTAGCGAATTGGATAAAGGAGGAAGATATTGGGTCGAAACATTGGGTTCCAATAGGGTCGAAGCGTGCCTTTGATTTTAAATGAAAAACGCGCATGCTTTGCTTTCGAAGGATGAGGTTTCGACTTGGTTGGCTTTCGACCAAGTCAAATGGTTTATGTAACGACCCTGAATTTTTGACATTTGGAATTTGAATATTTAATTGAGTTTAAATATTCGAATGATAGTTTAATTTGAAATTCGAGATATTAGAATGAATTTGGCAATTTAATTAGTGAATTTAATTTTATGAAACTGGGTAAAAATTTGAATCTTCAGTTTTAAGCTTGTTAAAAATATTTTCAAGGCTTGGAAAATGTACTTTGATAATACTGAAGATAATAAAAGCTTCAGAATTGAATTTGAAACTGTTTTGTTCAGTTTTGAATTTATTGTTTAAATCGATATTTAAAAATAGACTTCCGAAGCACAGTCTTGGAATTTGACGAAACTGGTTCCATTGGATCCGTAATATTGTATTATTATTGGATTTCAATTTTCGTAGTGATTGGAGTTGTTGTGTGAGCGTAAGATATATAAACGCGCTGAAAATTATATCGAAATTCAATTTAATAACTGGTCCAAGAAGCTATCTTCTCCATACGATCGAATTTGGACTCGGAACCTTTTCCATTGTGTTCGGAATAGGAGTATAACATTACAAATGCCTAGCGGCATGCCTCGATAGGAATTCGAAATTGTAGGTTGCATTTATCGAACGGTTTGAATTTGAATTTAAATTAAATATATATATATACTAGTCAACTACAGTTGAAATTATCTCACATCAACTTTTTCCTTTCAATTCAAACACTGTAGCCTGTTAACTCGAGCAGGCTAACGTCTTCTCTTGTCTCCCCTTCCTTTTCTTTTATCACGCGAGCAGTTATTTATCGTTCAGAAGAAATTAAAAGATAAATCCATGGCTGCTCATTTTAAAATTCAATTCAAAATCCACTTTTCTCAAGAAAAAAAAACGACAGAGCTTTTCAAATAAATTGCCGAGCTCAAGATCTCGTTCGACTTCAATCGTGAGCCGTTCGAATTCAAATCGAAGTCGATTTCGACTTCATTATGGGGGAATCGAGCAGCGCGCGATGCAAGGATTGCGGCGATCGAATTTCGTGGCCGAGCGGAAGATCGACTGGCGACGTTAGGGCTGGGGGTTTCGCGATGGGCGTCCCGATACGGTGAAGCAAAAGGCAGCGCTTGGCGGCAGCGTGCTCGCGTATGCGAGGAGAGTAGCGATGTTAGGGGATAGCTGTGCAAGAGTTGTCTGTCATCTCGAGGTCCGCGAACGACATTGGGGTTGGAAATTTATTCGTGATTCGTTCTTTAGGCATGTCGATGCTGGGGTTCGATGGTGTGGCAGTAAGGTATATTTTAATTTATTTTAGTAAATTGTATACTGGTATAGATATGGGAAAAACAGAAAATATGTAGATGTATATATATGTTGGAATTTTAAAATGTTAGATTTAAAATCTGTATGGGTTATTAACATTTAAATGCAGTTTATATAAAAATATATATACAGAAAGATTTTTGGAAGTTTGTATTTTTAATGCTTAAAGTTATATAAAGATTTGATTTTTATTTTAGTGTAGGTAGTTTCAAAAATAAAAGAAAGTAAATAAGCATGCATATATATTTTGATTCATTTAGTTATGTTAAAATAATTTATTAAGGTGATAAATTGTTTAATTAACTTATCTAAATTATTTTAGTTACCGAGAAAATTATTTAAAAGAAAATGTGTTTAATAATAAATTATTAGTACAAATCCAATTTATTATCTAAAATAAATAACTAGTAATTAATTGTTTGACTAATTCAAAATATTAATCAACCGTAAAAAATTGTTTATACAAGATCTAATACAATGAAGAAAATAATCTGGAATTGGAAATGGACTGAAAATAAAAATCAAAGGTGAGATCTTCTCACTCAAATTAAATTTGGAATTTCAGTTATTGATTGATTGACTGTTTGGATGATAGTATATATATAGTAGTATATAGCAATATATATATATATATATATATATATTGGAATATATATATATATATATTGGAGTTGTTGATTTCCCGCATTATATAGCGGATGAGACCCTATTGCGCCGCATAATAGCGGATGATATTTTGTAAATCCCATATACCGCGATATTCCACCTCAAAGTGGAATGGGTATTGTGCTAACATCTATGGATGCAGGGAAACATGTTGGAGGGATCCAACTGGATTCCTCAAAATTATGTGAATTTGTTTCATATACTGTGATGTGATTGTTTATAATCTATGTGTGATTATATTTGTGATTGGAATTGTTGAAGGCTAAATTTAGCCGAATGTATTTTTGGTATCGTTGGATACCAGAAATAAATATAAATTGGATTTTGAAATTAAAGTGGAAAACTTTAAGTAAATTTATTTTTAAGAGTTGAATAAATTTAAAAGAAAGAATTTAACGGTAAAAAGTGGTTTTTGTAATCTTATCGAATAAATTCCAAATATATGGGAAAGGATTTTAATAAAAGGATTTTAAGTAATATTGTTTAAAAGTTAAAGAATTTATTGAAAATAGAATTTTAAATAATTTGGAAAGAATAAAGGGATTTATTTTAAAAATGATGAATTTGTTTGGAATCCAATTAATTTGGTAATTGAAAATAAATCATTGGGAAATCAATTTGAAATTGATTTAGTGTTTGAAAAATAAATTTGGAAATCCATTTGAAAGTTGATTTGGAGTTAAAAGTGAATATTTGAGAAATCGATTTGAAAATCGTATAAAAAGTGAATATTTGGGAATGTAAATTCAAAATGGAATTTATAAAGGTAAGGGAAATTTGTTTTAAAAATAAACGCTGATTTATTTTTAAAGTGTGGAAATAAATTTACGAATTTGGAACGTAAATTTAAAATAAATCGATAAGGATTTATTTAATTGGTTTAAATGGACCATTTTGAAGTGAAAGTGTATTCTCACTATAAAGCCGAGTATATTTCCAAAGTAGCTTTTAAAATATAAATAATGGTTCTAAAGTTGGTTTTTTTAAAAGAATATTTTGGAGATAAAGTATTTGAACTCGGCAGATTTTCAATGGAAATGAATAAATATTTGGAAATATATTCCGCGTAAGGAAATTGATTTGAAATTTGTTTTCAAAAGTTGAAAGGTGGAAATTGATTTGAAATTTGTTTTCAAAGTGATGAAGTGTGGAAAATATATATATCTTGCAAAGATATTTTGAAAATAAATAATTTGGGAAAATTATTTAAATCTGATGATTGTTGTGAATGTTGTTGATAGTTAAATAACCGACTATCAATGTTTGCCTTTGGAATGGCATTTGAATTTGTTTTTAAAACAAGTGCTCATTATTCAGTTAAGCCGGGAGAGGACCTTGTGTCATATAACCCATTCCGAATAATGATACGACGTTATGAATTGTAATTGAAGACTGGTGTTGAAGACCGGTTGTTTGTGAAAACGATAGGATAACCTATCGATTGTCTCTGCACTGAGTTGCTCCAGTATAGAGATTCCCTATGTGATGGGAAGTCCGATCGGGATTGTGGATACCCGGATTGCAAGGGCTTCTTCGAAAGTGCCTTCGGTTCCGTTCGAACCCGGAACAGACTTGTATGGTTGTATGTCTGACACTACACTTTGAGATATAAAGCTGATTTCTTTCAAATACATTTCTGTTTGGTGGCGGAGAATTTATTCTCTTAGCTTAACAACCTTCTCTGAGACGTACGAGCTCAGAGGTTATGTAGTTGAAGGTTATCAGTGATATACTCCCAATTTGGTAGTGTGGCATGCTAAGTGTTGCTGTGTGTTGATGATCATTCGTTGATCATTTGTGATCAAAGCATGTCTTTCATGTAAAGCGTAGCTTTGTGGACGAGACCTCATCGAGCCTCACAGACCGGAAATGGTCGAAACAGGAAAGATGCGGCAAGGTTTCAGGGGTAGCTCCCCTAGGGTATGACCATTCCTTCTGGAAAAAGGTGGTATCATGGTATGGAGCCCAGATATTTACCTGTGTGGTTGCTCCAATATCATTTACTCTGTGTGATTGTTGCTGTGTGATCGAGGCGCCTCGGATAAAGGTCCCAAAGGACCGGGGGTGGCATATCTTAGGTTTACTACCCGGGAAGGGGGTAACCGGCCTTGTGTTTGCAGAGAGTAGGTTGACTCTCGGGGCGTCCATCCAGAGGCGTTCCCATGTGGCAGTAGGAAGTTCATTAGCCTGACGATTTGTTGGAAAATCCAAAGAAACAATACAAGCTTTGTACGGTTTTAGTTATAGAACCTGCCATTTAAAATGGCAGCTATAACAGGCATAATATAATGGTACCTATGCTGGCTAAGATTAATATTATACTTTTGAAATGTTTTCAACACTGTGCACTAATAATAATATTAAATGATTTTGCGTAGTAAGCATTTTTGACTATCATAAGAAGAAATCTCCTCCAAGTCTGCGATTGCATTGTGTGTGTGGTGGGAGGTCTTATGGTAGTTTCATTTTCCAAAAGCATTGCGAAATTATTTGATTTTCTTTGTGAAAATAACTGTTTTACGATCTCACACCAGTCACCATGACTGACTCAGAGTTTATTGTTCCCTTTCTAAACTCTGGGTGCCCATAATTTTCCACACGAGCAGCCTAGAGTTATGTTATCAGGATATTCTGGATATTCTGGAGCTTTGGAGGCGAGCTCGATGGCGAGACGTACTCGCGTACTTGTTTATTTATTCCGTTGTGTATTCTGTATGAGGATAAGTTTATATAACTGTCCATTTTTGTATTGAGTTGTATATTGATTCTGATGATGTATGTATAAACTGATATAGTTCTTTGTTTAAAAGACTAGTGATTCATCTATTATATATTATTCCGCTGCGAATGTGAGATTCTGATATTGTTTCTGTTTCTGTTTTTCTGTTCTTTATTTTTTTTCTGTCTTCTTCTACCTCTTCTTTTTAACCCTAATGGTTCGGTTTTCCGGCATTCGATTGCGCGACATTTGATACAGTGGACGTATTAATGTTGACTTTCGAGCGTCGAAAGATTGTAATCGTTACAAGTGGTATCAGAGCATTTGGTTAAGTGATAACCTTGGCTCTGTTGGGTGTTACTCGTTAAAGATAGAGTCAGTAGTACTCTAGAATAAGTATGAGTGTAATAATAGATATGAGCGTGTATTTGTTAGTGAATATAAAATTGTTTTGTATTGTGATGATTGGTTTGTTGAGTGGTATATGGATTCTGGTCGGTATAGTCTGTACAACTCTATCGATAGGGATCTCTAAACACTCGAATAGAACAATTCGGCACGATATTGTTCTAAAATCGGGTAGATAAAATAATTTTACCCAAAACTATTTTCATAGATAAAGGAAATAATCTTTGTAAATTATTATAGTATATATGACTGCTTGGTATTTTGGAAGTGATAACATTAAATTATTGTCATTAAAGTTGAAAAGGAAATTGAAATCATAACTCCAAAGTTAAGAAATAAAAATCCATATACAAATGGAATTTGTAAATATAAATTGTAAATGTGATTTGTAATTTGAAATGGAATTTCAGAGAAATGTTTGAAAAGAATTTGGAAATTTTGGAGATGAATTTCAAAGGTTTTAGAAAAGTGTTTTAAAGGAATGAAAGCTCTAAACTCTTTTAGGTCGCTGGAAAATAATTCCGATAATGATCGCGACATCACCGGTGTTCATTTTCGGGTTTCCAAAAGAGGAATTGATGCCAAATTGTTTTAAATGGAAGTTGTTGAAAACTGTGTTTCGTTTTGGAAATTCAAAGGATAATTTGAAAAGACTCTGGAGTGTTATATAAAATATTTATGGAATATCATTAAGTTGTTAACTTGTAAAGTTTGAAGTTGTTAAAATAAAAATCTAACTTAAAGAGAAGTTGGATGAAAGTAAATGTGAAAGCGAAAATAAGTTGGATAAAAAGTGGATTGGAATAAAATTATTACGGTGGAAAATAAATTGTAAATGAATGAATGAATAAATTTATAATTGCAGGTCAATGAAAACGGAATTGAATGTTGGAATTTATTTCGGATTTGTAAGCAAATAGAATTGAAATTGAATTGTGTTTGAGAATGAATAAAAGAATAAAACTGGAGTTGAAACTGAAATATTGATAACCAATTTAAATTGTGTAGAATAAAATGAAGTTGTAGAATTAGTTCGAAGCAGACTAATGATAATAAAGGTTAGAAATAAAAATGGTTTGAATTTTCATATAAATTCAAGTAAGTAGAAGAAAATCAATTGAAATTTCCTTGTTATTGATAAAATAAATCCGAGATGAATTGAAAATGGAAATTTGAAATTTAAAAAGGATAAGTGAATTGAAATGCAAATTGAATTGAACGGAATCAATTGGAAATGAAATGGATTTAAAATAAATTGAGTTGGAATCAATTTAAATTAGTTATGAACTAGAATGGATATTCTATTAAGTGAATATCGTTGAATTTGCATATAAATGATTGTCGTTTGATGCAAATGGGATTGTATCAAAATCTATGAGTTAATAAAAGCAAATGAAATTGATTTTGGAATCAATTGAAAGGGATATGAGTTAAATTCATTTAAAAAATGAATTGAATATAAGGAATTGCATTGTAAACCATTGAATTGAATGTAAATTAGATGAAAGCGAATTAAATTTGTATTGATACCATATAAATTGCTTATGGGAATTATTTTAAGTGCATTGCTTATGAAAACTATGTATTTGCTATTGAAAATAAGTGAAATGTTAATAGATTTCCTATATATGTCACTTACATATTTAAATTGAGTAAGTACAGGTTTTTGGAAGCCGTTTGGCTGCATTTTGGGTTGCACAAATGCTTAATAATAAGCCGCTTTGCTTTAAAATGCCAAAAAGGTACGCCTATGCAATACAAACTAGGAAATATGAACTGTTTTTGCTTTTCCGACCGAGTGGGTCGATGTATATATATTTATATCTATTGTGAAATTGCGAAAGCTCCTCCGTACAAAGGAGACTGCCAAATTTTTTTGAAAATTTTGGGTGTTAGAAATTTTTTTGAAAAATTTGGAAATTTTTTGTTAACGGAAAATTGATTTTCAAATTGTAACGAAAACGTAGAAATTGAACAAGAAAAGGGATTTTGGTTTCTGAAGATAAACTGAATTCAAATAGAATTGAAATTGTAAATTGAATTCAAATGGAATTAAAAATGCAAAGTTGAATGGAAATGAACATATAACTTTGTTTGTGAAGTGAAATAGATATAAGAAGTATGTAAATACTTATATTGAACTTAAGAATGGAGAAAAATTCTTAAGTAAAATAGGTATTTGGAATCCAATAAGTTAATTTGGACATTGTTGTTAAATAAAGTATACAGGGATTATAAAGGCTACAGGAAAATGGAATTGGATTTTAATTTCGAAGGTAAATTTGAACTTGTTCGATAATAAGGTATGTATTTTAAATTTCAGTATGAAATTTGATGGGATTCTGATTTTGCCACTTGGCATTTTGATTTCTATTGGGATTTGAGAGTCCGTAGGGACATTTTGTAGTCGTACCGAGTTAGCTGCGCAAAGGAGTCGCTGGCGAAATTTTTCGGAAATTTAGAGAGTTAGAAAAAATTTTTGAGAAATTTTGGATAATTTACAATTTGAATTTAAATTTGAATTGTGAAGTAAAATAAAGTTGTTTGAAAACTATGAAAGTGTTTGGAAAGTTAGCTGAAGTGATAACGAATCTTTAATAAAAAGATTTGTTTTGAAAATTTGATAAAACAGTTTGTTTTGGAAAAATAGTTAACGGGTATTGGATCATTCTTCTTAACTTGTAATTTCGGGACGAAATTCTTTTCAGGGGGGAAAATTGTAACGACCCTGAATTTTTGACATTTGGAATTTGAATATTTAATTGGGTTTAAATATTCGAATGATAGTTTAATTTGAAATTCGAGATATCAGAATGAATTTGGCAATTTAATTAGTGAATTTAATTGTATGAAACTGGGTAAAAATTTGAATCTCCAGTTTTAAGCTTGTTACAAATATTTTCAAGGCTTGGAAAATTTACTTTGATAATACTGAAGATAATAAAAGCTTCAAAATTGAATTTGAAACTGTTTTGTTCAGTTTAGAATTTATTGTTTAAATCGATATTTAAAAATAGACTTCCGAAGCACTGTCTCGGAATTTGACGAAACCAGTTCCATTGGATCCGTAATATTGTATTATTATCGGATTTCAATTTTCGTAGTGATTGGAGTTGTTGTGTGAGCGTACGATATATAAACGCGCTAAAAATTATATCGAAATTCAATTTAATAACTGGTCCAAAAATCTATCTTCTCCATACGATCGAATTTGGACTCGGAACCTTTTCCATTGTGTTCGGAATAGGCGTGTAACATTACAAACGCCTAGCGGCATGCCTCGATAGGAATTCGAAATTGTAGGTTGCATTTATCGAACGGTTTGAATTTGAATTTAAATTGAATATATTTATACTAGTTAACTGCAGTTGAAATTATCTCACATCAACTTTTTCCTTTCAATTCAAACACTGTAGCATGTTAACTCGAGCAGGCTAACATCTTCTCTTGTCTCCCCTTCTTTTTCTTTTATCACGCGAGCAGTTCTTTATCGTTCAGAAGAAATTAAAAGATAAATCCATGGCCGCTCATTTTAAAATCCAATTCGAAATCCACTTTTCTCAAGAAAAAAAATGACAGAGCTTTTCAAATAAATTGCCTAGCTCAAGATCTCGTTCGACTTCAATCGTGAGCCGTTCGAATTCAAATCGAAGTCGATTTCGACTTCGTCGTGGGGGAATCGAGCAGCGCGCGATGCAAGGATGGCGGTGATCGAATTTCATGGCCAAGCGGAAGATCGACTGGCGACGTTAGGGCTGGGGGTTTCGCGATGGGCGTCGCGATACGGTGAAGCAAAAGGCAGCGCTTGGCGTCAGCATGCTCGCGTACGCGAAGAGAGTGGCGATGTCAGGGGATAGCTGTGCAAGGGTTGTCTGTCATCTCGAGGTTCGCGAAAGACATTGGGGTTGGAAATTTATTCGTGATTCGTTCGTTAGGCATGTCGATGCTGGGGTTCGATGGTGTGGCAGTAAGGTATATTTTAATTTATTTTAGTAAATTGTATACTGGTATAGATATGGGAAAAACAGAAAATATGTAGATATATATATGTTGGAATTTTAAAATGTTAGATTTAAAATCTGTATGGGTTATTAACATTTAAATGCAGTTTATATAAAAATATATATACAGAAATATTTTTGGAAGTTTATATTTTTAATTGATGCAGCACGATCTGCTTCTGATTTATGTCATTCCAGAATTTTAGGTCGTTCACGACCTAGTGAAGTTTTAGGTCGTTCACGACCTAAAGAACCTATAGGTCACTCACGAGTCAACTGCAGAGTTAAGGCATGCAAACGAGTCGACGAGTTAGAGGAACATGCGCACGAACGACCTAACGAAGAATGAGTTCACGAGTTAAAGGAAAAGACGCTGGAACGACCTAACAGGTTGCTCATTGACGCAGGCCAAACAGACCAAGACTTAGGTCGCGAGAGACCTAACATACTGTTAAGTCGTGTGTGACCTAACAAAAAGAATAAGGAGCTACGACATAATGAATTACGACCTAAGTTTGAGGTCGTTGAAGAAGAGCTACGACCTAAGATATGTCGTGTAAACGACCTACGACCTAAGTTAGGTCGCAGAGGGAGTTAGGTCGCTAATTCTGGATGCCGCTTGTTTTTTAGGTCGCTCACTGCTGCTGTTCTTTAGGTCGCTGCCTTGTTGATTCAGTCAAGTGTTAAGTTGTGATGGTTTGTAATGTGTTGGGATGTAAATATTGTAAGTCGTTTGTTTTCTTATGTCGTTTATATATAAGTCGTAGGTCGCGATCTTTGTTAAGTCGTTTGCTTTGTTAAGTCGCTGGTCTTTGATAGGTCGCGTGTGTTGTTTAGGTCGTAAGTCGTTGGTGTCGATAGGTCGTGGCCGACCTAGGTATTGTACAGATTTCAGTGTTGAGTTGTAACTTCTATAAATAGGCCGTTGGTGCCATTTGTAATAGTAGTTGATTTGAATAAAAACTTTTGTTTTGTTAGCTTTGTGCTTTCACCAAATTGGTAGTTGAGTGTAATCTCCTATCTCCTCTTTCGGCATTCGAGTGCGCTCGGATCAACGATCGTAGAAGCCAATTCACGGTATCAAGTGCGCTTGATCAACGTCTGAAGAATTGCAGATCTTCTTTCACGGTATCGTGCGCAATCAACGTGACTAAGATATCTAGAATTCGGTATCTTCGTATCAACGAATTTGGGCCATTCAGTATTCTTCATTCCATCGATTGCTACTTTCACAGAATCATCATTTTAGTAATTCCGCTGCTGCATCATTTGGTATCGGAGCTAGACTTAGCCAATCATAGCTAAGCCGAGTCTTGGAGCCAATATTGTATCTAGAAGTGAAGCCGTGCATCATTTGAAGCCGTGCGTCTTTTGTTGTTTATCGTGTTCGTCGCAAGTTGCAACAAGTTGGGAGTTTTCGATCCGTATCATTTTGGATCAAAGGGTTGCGAGGTGTTTGAATTTTGTGTGGAAGCTTTGCGCGCCAAAATTGGAAGTAGAAGGCTGTGCATCATTTGGTATATTGAAGTGTTTGAAGTATTCAATCATGCCGCCAAGAAGAGCTAATCGACATCAATATATTGAAGCTTTGTATAGAAGAGAAGAAGCTGATGAGATGGAGCAAAGAATCAATGAAAACTCTAGTGAGAAGCTTAACGAAGGGATTGGTCGATTAGAGAAGATGATGTTAGAGATGAATCAGAATCGGAGAAGGGTTTCACCTGAATCCAACCATGGGGGAAGTAGAGTCTCACCACATTCCAATCGAGAAAGAAGTGTCGATAATGATTATAGAAGTGTGAGTCGAGATTGTTATAAAAAAGGTGATGATCAAAGACGTGATAGGAATGTGAGTGATCGAGATCCGAGGAATGTAGATAGAAGGGATGTTGGTGGAAGACGGGATGGTAGTAGAGATGTTGGTGGTCAGGATCGACATCGATATACATCAGATTTTGAAGATGAGTTTGATGGTGGTAGTGTTCATGGACGAGGACGAGGTCAAGGAAGAAATCATTCGGAGTATGATCACAAGTGGGAGTCTGGGATAAAGACTGAAATACCAGAATTCAAGGGTGGTATGCAAGCTGAGGAATTTCTTGATTGGTTAGCGTATGTTGAGGAAATATTTGACTTCAAGGAGGTTCCGGAGGATCGTAAAGTGAAGTTGGTTGCTACTAGGTTGAGGGAGAGAGCTATGGCATGGTGGCAGCAAACCAAACTTACTAGAGAGCAGATGGGGAAGTCAAGGATTGTAGCTTGGGAAAAGATGAAGAAATTGATGAAGGCTACTTTCTTACCTTACAATTACCAATCATTAATGTATCAGAGATTACAAAACTTGAGGCAAGGGACGAACGCTGTTACGGATTATGCAGATGAGTTCTACCAGTTGATTGCTCGAAATGACATCATGGAGACAGAAGAACAATTGACCGCTAGATTTGTGGGTGGACTTAGAACACAGATCCAGGATATGGTGAACATGTTCGACCCTAGATCTGTGGCAGAAGCACGTCAAAAGGCGTTGGCTTGGGAGAAACAAGGAAGACGTGGGGGAGGTGTGTTTCCAAGTTTTACAGGGCATAACAAAGGAGCGAGTAGTAGTTCTAATGTTCCTAGGGCACCAAATAAGCCTGTTGTTTATGAAGTGGCTAAGCCAAAGGTCAACACTAATTTCAAATGCTATAATTGTCAAGAAGTGGGACACAAGAGCAGTGAATGTCCGAAACCGAAAAAGAGAACTATGATTGCTGAGGCAGAAGAAGATGAGGTAGAGGATGACTGTTCTAATTCACTACATGATGAGGAGGAAGAGAATGTGTCGGGAGATGAAGGGTATTCATTGATGATGAAAAGGTCGTGTTTAACACCAAAACAGCAGGAGGAAACTAGCTGGTTGAGGAGTAACATCTTTCAATCAACATGCACTATCTTGGGAAGGGTTTGCAAGTTTGTCATCGATGCGGGAAGCTGTGATAATATTATCTCTACAGAAGCTGTGAAGAAGTTATCATTGAAGACAGAGAAGTATCCGAAACCTTACAAGTTAGCTTGGTTGAGGAAAGGTGGGGAGGTGAAAGTTGGGCGAAGAGCTTGTGTTAATTTTTCAATTGGGAAGAAATACAAAGATGAAATTTTGTGTGATGTTGTAGACATGGACGTATGTCATCTGTTGCTGGGGTGACCGTGGCAGTATGATAGGTCGGTGCAACATGATGGAAGAACAAACAGTTACAGTTTCATGTTTGAGGGTACAAAGATTACTTTAATTCCTAAGAAGCGACAACCCGAAGAAAGCAAGTTGGAGGAGATTGAAGAGCTGAAAACTTTGTTATCTTTGAAGGAGTTTGTTAAAGAAGTTGAAGAGGAGCCTGAAGTATTCTTGTTAATTGGACGTGAGAGTCATGAAGTAGTGGAGATTCCTGAAGAAGTGAAACCAGTGCTAGGAGAGTTTGACGATGTATTTCCTGAGGAGCTACCAACGGAGTTACCTCCGTTGAGAGACATTCAACATCAAATTGATCTTATTCCAGGAGCTGTGTTACCTCATAGACCACACTACAGAATGAGTCCAAAGGAACATGAGGAGTTGAGAAGGCAAGTGGAAGAGTTGCTTGAACAGGGACGTGTACAGGAAAGTCTAAGTCCTTGTGCGGTGCCAGCTTTGTTAGTACCGAAGAAGGATGGGACGTGGAGGATGTGTACGGATAGTAGAGCACTCAATAAAATTGCAGTGAGATATAGATTTCTGATGCCAAGGCTTGATGATTTGTTGGATCAGTTGAGCGGGGCTACTATCTTTTCAAAAATTGATTTGAAGAGTGGTTATCATCAAATTCGAATCAGACCAGGGGATGAATGGAAAACAGCGTTCAAGACACGTGAGGGGTTGTATGAATGGCTGGTGATGCCGTTTGGTCTTTCGAATGCACCAAGTACATTCATGCGGGTGATGAACCAGATATTTAGACCATTCATTGGGAAGTTTGTGGTGGTGTATTTTGATGATATACTAATATATAGTGGAAGTCCAGAAGAACACTTGCAACATCTGAGAGAAGTGTTGATGGTACTACGATAGGAACAATTTTATGCTGCAACGAAGAAATGCGTGTTCATGACGCATAGTGTTTTATTTTTGGGGTATGTTATATCGGGACGAGGTATACAGGTGGATCAAAATAAAGTTGAAGCAATCAGAAATTGGCCACAACCCAGGACGATAACAGAAGTTAGAAGCTTTCATGGTTTGGCATCATTCTACCGAAGGTTCATTCCACACTTCAGTAGTGTGATGGCTCCAGTTACTGATTGTATGAAAGGAAAACAATTTTCATGGTCGGAGGAAGCAGGGTTTGCTTTTGAGAGGATCAAGGAGCTTTTGACGACAGCACCGATTCTAGTGTTGCTGGATTTTCAGTTGTTGTTTGAATTACATACTGATGCATCGAGGGTTGGAATTGGAGGGGTGTTGAGTCAGAAAGGACGTCCCATTGCATATTTCAGTGAGAAGTTATCAGGAGCAAAGATGAGATATAATACTTATGATATCGAATTTTATGCCATTGTGCAAGCTGTGAAACATTGGAGGCATTATTTTTTTTGGCAAAGCCAGCGGGGTTAACTGGTCCCCTACTAGTTTATTGCATCACAATAAAAAATGATTCAAAACATGCTTTGAATCAGAAAAAGAAAATTACTGGGATTAACAAAGAAGATCAAAGAAAAACAGGGAGAAAACATTATCTCCAACCATCAATCACAATGTTTGGGATCAGGCACTCTTTCCTAATTAGTTGCATGCACACGCGATGCTTCATGTCAGACCATAGAGAATAAATAGTTCTTCTCTTGTTTTCGAAAACTATGTTGTTTCTCTCTTTCCAAATGACATCCATATAAATTTTAATGCATATGATTAAAACACGGTAGGCACTATTCTTCCACTTCGTTGCGTTGAGAATTATGTTCCAATCTATAGCAGAGAATGGGGCAGTTCTCTGAAGACTACTCAGAAGCAAAGCAAGAAGAGCACTTAAACTGGGGCAGTTGAAGAATAGATGATCAACAGTTTCGACATGTTGCTCACAAAAAACACAGTCAGGGGTACTACTAATCCCATAACCAATTAAGACATCTCTGGTTAGGAGAGCACTGCTAACAACCTTCCAGAACATTAAATTTTCTCTCGGAGGTGAATCATTGCTCCAAAGAATAAGAAACCACTTAGCAGTAGGGTGTTCAATGTCATTACTCAAGAGTTTAGTTACCAGCTTAATACTGTGGGGATTATTACCCCATGTCACGATTGAAGTTTGGTCAGTATTGTACTTAGAACACTGGATAGTATTCCACAGTTGCCGAATAACATGGCTACTATTGTAAGGAAGGTTGATTCTACCATCAGTTATGTACTCACTAACTTTGGCTTCACGGTGAACTCCAGATTGGATAATCATTGCATGATCAATAAATGTAGATAGAATCATACCAGAATGAACCCAGGGTTCATCCCAAAAACTTGTACTTGTGTTGTAATGCACGCGATATTGGATCATGGGAAGGTACTCATCCCTGAGCTTGAGGATATTCCTCCATGTCCAACTACTGCCTTGAGCTATATCCATCATCCAGAACTTGCCATGCTTAATATTGTACGTCCATGTCCATTTGACCCACAGACTGTCCTTCTTTGTTATTACATCATGGAAGTGTTTACTAAAAGCATCTCTGTTCCAAATTTTAGCATTAATAATTCCCAGACCTCCCAACTGAAGAGAAGTTTCACATTTTGCAAAAGAACAGGGCAACAGTTTCTTATTGAACATGCTTCCAGTCCAAAAATATCTAATCATGGCAGAGCGAACGAGTTGTAGAAGCTTGGTAGGAAGAATTACAGAGCGGGCCCAATACACCAGGGATGGGAAAACAACTGATTTAATAAGCACAAGCCTACCACTTTGGGACATTGTACGATTTTCCCAAGCATTCATAACACCAGTTATTTTGTTAAAAAGGAGGAGGCAGTCAGCTATGGTAATTCTTTTGGTTATAATGGGCAAGCCTAAGTACTTCATATCATCCTGCATACTAGTAAACCCACTATGATGATACAGACAAGCTGCCTGATCATCAATGATACCAGCAAACAGCAAGGAGGACTTGGCCTTGTTGATGGACAACCCAGTCATAAGATGAAAGGAATTGAGAGCACTCAGAATTTCACTAATGGAGGAAGCTTCAGGCTTTGTGAATATCATCACATCATCAGCAAACATAATGGAGGATATGTTGAGCAGAGAACACTTCGGGTGGTACTTGATCAGTCCTTGAGAATATTTGATGTTAAGAAGAACTGTGAGCACTTACATGACTAAGAGAAAAATAAATGAAGAAATAGGGTCACCTTGCCTTATTCCTTTTTGGCAACCAAAGTAGCCAACAGGCCTACCATTAACAATGACAGAGAATGAAGGGGATGATATGCAAGTGTATATCCAGGATATGAAGATTTTGGGGAAGCCCATAGTTGCCATAATCCTCACAATTGATTCCCAGTGAATAGAATCATAGGCTTTAGATATGTCAATTTTTAGAGCTGCAGCAGGGGTGGCATTACATTTTCCATATCCTTTCATCAACTCATGAGCAATGAGAACATTGTCAAGAATGTTTCTTGAAGGGATGAAAGCAGCTTGGTTGTGAGACACAATAGAAGGAAGAACACACACAAGCCTAGTTGCAAGAATTTTTGATATACATTTGTACAGAACATTACAACACGAAATTGGCCTGAAGGAAGAAACTTTGTGAGGGGGAGAAACCTTAGGGATTAATGCAATGTTCGTTGCATTTATCTGTCTGAGCATTTTACACTTATTGAAGAAATTGTGGATAGCTTTACAAAATTCATGGCCAAGCACAGACCACGTAGCTATGAAGAATTTAACATTTAGACCATCAGGTCCAGCAGCTGAATTTTGGTTCATGGTGAATAGGGCAGTTTTTATTTCTTCATCGGTTACTGGGTTTATTAAGGTTTGAGCTTGCAGAACTGAAATTCTTGATAAGGGAAGGGAGGAAATGAGGCTAAGGTTAGGAGTGAAGCCAGATCTATTGCTAAAAATATTTTTAAAGTAATCAATAAAGGCCTGATCAACTGTTTCAGGAGAAGAGTATTCATTACCATGGTCATCCATTATGTTGTATATGTTTTCTCTGGCATGTTTGACCCGAAGAGTGTCATGGAAAAATTTTGTGTTCTTGTCACCTTCTTCATACCATCTGTTGCGAAGCTTTTGGCTTTTCATACTAGCTTCCAGCTGCAGAGCTTGATTCACTTCCAAGAATAAACGACCTTCTTCATTGGCAGCAATGACATCATCAGGAAACTCCAACATGTGGTCTTGTTTTGCTTTGAGTTGTTCAGTGAGAGTGGTTGAGAGCAAACTGCCATGTCCAAATGTGGAGGAAGCCAATGATTTGAGAGATTGCTTTATACTTTTCAGTTTCCTGCAAAACTTGTACATTGGGTTACCAAAACAGATAATGGTATTGTGAGCAGTAGTAACTATATCAATAAACTCAACATGATTAGCCCAAGCATTAAAAAATTTAAAACTTCTTTTGTCTCTTCTTAAATGGGGATCAAGAGAAAGGATTTGGGGAGAATGGTCAGACATTATAGGGTGAGGAAGGTAAACAGATAATGATGGCCAAAGACTTAGGGAGGGAATATTGCAAAAGGAATGATCAATAGTGGTGAAAGTGCGCACACCACTACGGCTACGGTTGTTCCATGAGAATTTTGCACCAGCTTTATTAACCAAAAGCAGGTCAGAGTCATTAATGGCAATATTGAAAGGAGCTATGTCTTTAGGAAGAAGAGGAGTTCCTCCCATTTTATCATCAATGCTAAAACATGAATTAAAATCACCTAGGACAACCCAGGGATGCGAATTCTGACGAAGAGGAGGGAGGGAGTTGAAAAGAGAGTTCCTGGAAATAGTAGAGTTATCAGCATACACAAGAGTTAAGTAGAAGGAGGTTTGAGTATGAGAGAGAAGGACATGGTAATGAATATATTGTCTACTGGATAAGATTGGAGATAAGGTCAAAACAGATGGGTCATAAACTACAAGAATTCTACCATAGCATGCAGAGTCAAGATTGTGGTGAAAACTCCACTGGGGATTGATATAATTAGCAGCTTTAATTGATAAAGCGATGTTGAGTTTGGTTTCGAGAATGGCAAACAAACAGATTTCATACTTGTTGATGAGGCTTTTGACTTGATCAAGTTTTAGGCTCGAATGAGCACCCCTAATATTCCATGAAGCTAGTTTTTTAAACATGGAAAAATTAAAGGGATTGGTGTATTTTGTTTCCTCTCTTTGCTGAAAGAGATCTTGTTTCAATACTAGACAAGTACTGAGTGGGGAGGGTGGATGTAGTAGAGCATTTGGGAACTGAAGATGGGGAAAACGGAGAAGTATGGTGATATGAAGTGGGGACACAGTCAGGCCAACCTCGTATTTCAATGTTAAAGTTGTAATCAGTGGGTAATGCACAGTCCTTTTCCTCATTTTCATGGTGCACGCTAAGAATGACTTGCATTATTTGTTGTTGAAATGACTGGCACCAATTAGCATCAGTTTCAGGTACACCAGTGTGCACATGCACAGTTTGATCAAGGGACAATGTTTCAGTTCCACCTTTACTTGCAGTTCCCATAGTACTAGGTGGGGAATGTGACTCCTTTCTTAATTTCGTCTGACTAGGATCATTGTTTGCTCCAGCTTTGTCAGCACACAAGTTTTCAGAAGACTGAGAAACAGTAGCAACTATGTTGTTCACTTCAGTAATTATCTCGCCTTCCTCACCATCATCTAGCTGTATTATTCCTTCATCATTTTCCATGTCTTGAAGCAGACTGAACTTGTTGTTGTCAGTAATCCCCACTATTTCTCTGGCTCCATCACAGATAGGCAATTGCACAACATGTGAAGCTATGATTTCTTCCTTATCCAATTTAGCTAATGTCTTCCCTTTTCCACCCGAACTTGTCATAGCATTTGATTTGTCTTCAGCAGATACATCAGTTTTAATCCCCCTGTTATTGTTAACTCTTTGCCACACTTTCTTCACTTTACTTGCCTTCACCTGATTATTGCCTATACCCTCCTTACTTTGGACATTCACATACTGAATTTTTGAAACATCACTACTTCTCTTCCTGCATTCCCCTTCACTACCTATTTCCGTTTTAAGGCAACTACTTGTCATATGACCAAACTCCTTGCAGTTAGTACAAATTGCTGGTCTCCACAGATATTCAACCTCAACTATTTGCTCAGTGCCATTAAGAAGCTTGACAGCAAAGGAGTCTGGTAGTTCAGAATGAGGGGATACTTCAACCATACATCTAGCATACAAGATTCTTTCAAATTTCTCAGTTGAAGCATCCAAACATAAGAGTTTGCCCACTCTGGATGCAAGCCAATTGATACCCACTGTGGACCAGGCAAACAAAGGAATATTGGAAAGCTTGATCCACACTGGAACAGCTTTGATGCTACTACATGAGTTACCAATATTTTAATCCCAGGGTTTGACAATAAATAATTTATTCTTCATAACAATAGGGTCAGACTCAGCAATTCTAATCTTGTCTTCAACATTAGTAAACCTAAATAAAAAAAGAAAGCCATCAGATTTCACACTTATAGAGCCCTGCAGTTTCCATGCTCTCTTAAGATGATAGATGACCGTTAAGTATGACAGGGGTTTATCAAGAAAGAAACCGACCAGATAATCTTTCCACTTCATATTGCCAGCCTGAACAACATCAGAAGGGGGAACAATTGCATCACCATCATACACTAACTTGATATCACGTGGAACATACTTACCAGCGTTGTTTGGTCTGGACTTAAACAGGGATGACCAAGCTACAGGAGGGCAAGGAGGAGGAGGAAGGATGGGGGACAACAGGGAAGACGGATTAGCTAAAGGAGGAACAGGGCAGGGAATGGCAGTTGAAAGAGAAGAGGGCAAGCTTGACGAAGAGACAGGAACTGGTGGAGAAGGCGTGGAAATTTGGTCAAAGGACAAAAGGTCAGAAGGAAGTAAGGTAGACGAAGAAGGATCGGCGGAAGAGGGTACGGTGATAGGAGAGGAAGGACGGGACAGAGTGGAGGGAAGAGATTGAGAGGCGGGAGAAAAAATTGAAAAGGGGATGGTCCCCATTAAAGAAGATTTGGAGGCACCGTGGTTAAGACATAGTGGAGTTCTAGTGGTCCAGTGGTTAAGACATAGTGGAGTTGCTACATTGTGTTGTAGTGGCATCGGTTCGATACCCAGCGGCCACAATAATGAGACATAGTGCACGACCACTTATAAAACCGGCTAACCGAAGGCTATGGAATACAAAGTATCCATGGCCCCAAAGTTTGGAGGCATTATTTGTTTCATAAAGAATTTGTTTTATATACTGATCATAAAGCGTTGAAGCATACGCAGGGACAGGACAAGATTGCAGCTAGGCATGCTTCGTGGATCGCATACTTACAACAATTTACATTTGTGGTGAAGCATAAATTCGGAATTACAAATCGAGTGGCAGATGCATTGAGCAGAAGGAATCATGTGTTGACTACAATGAAGGTCGAAGTGATAGGGTTTGATGTGTTGCCAGAATTATTTGTCGATGATCCTTACTTTGCATAGTTTGTTGATGAATTCAAGGAGGGGAAGACGGATGAGTTTGTAATGGTGGATGGTTTTCTTTTTAAAGGAAATCGATTATGTATACCGGAGTGCAGCTTACGAATAAAGATTGTGAAGGAGTTGCATGAGGAAGGACATGTGGCGAGAGACCGTACAATACAGTTGGTTTCACAATCATATTTCTGGTCTACTATAAGAAGAGAAGTTGAAAGATGGGTGGAGAGATGTCATATTTGTCAAGTATCGAAGGGAACAGCGACGAATGCGGGATTGTATATGCCATTACCTGTGCCTATTAAACCATGGGTTGATATCAGTATGGATTTTGTTTTGGGATTACCAAGAACTCAGAGGGGAAATGATTCGATTTATGTTGTAGTGGACAGGTTTTCGAAGATGGCACATTTCATCGCTTGTAAGAAGACAACGGATGCCGTCCGTGTTGCCGAGTTATTCTTTAAAGAAGTGTATCGCTTACATGGTTTACCAGAATCCATTGTTTCTGATCGGGATACTATATTTCTAAGTCATTTTTTGCTGAGTTTGTAGAAAATGGTGGGAACAAAGCTAAATTTCAGCAGTGCGTACCATCCGCAGTCCGATGGTCAGACTGAAGTTGTTAACAGATCTTTGGGGAATTTGTTGCCGTGCCTGGTGAAAGATAATCTGAAGAGTTGGGATATGAAGTTATGTCAAGCAGAATTTGCTCACAATCATGCTATAAACCGTAGTACGGGTTTCAGTCCATTTTAGATTGTATATTCAAGTTTACCAAAGGGGCCGTTGGATTTGACAATGGTATCACAACCAAAGGGGACAGTTAAACGGGGTGTTGATTTTGTTGATGGATTGACAGAATGTCATAAAATCGTTCAGGAACGATTGGAGAAAGCAAATGAAAAGTATAAACGATCTACAGATCTGAAGCGAAGGAGTGTTGAATTTAATGAAGGTGATTTGGTTTATGCAGTGTTAACAAAGGATCGTTTTCCGGTGGGAACGTACAATAAATTGAAAGCTCGAAAAATCGGTCCAGTGGAAATTTTGAAGAAAATCAATGAGAATTGATGTGCACGTAAATGTGCATATATTTACATCCATATTTTATCTCTTTTTATTTAAATAAACATCATATTTGGGCATGTGTACATGTTAAAACCAAAATTCAATTATTTTTCAAATCATCATATTTTCATCTTCATTCAGGGGCAAATTGGTCATTTTTGTGCATGTGTAAATTTGAGAATTTTTTACTTGGACATTTTTGATCATTTTTATAGGAATTTGGATGCATATGGAAGAGGCTTATATGAAGATACATGCATGCACAAATGAATACAAAGGTAAGAAGAAGGAAATAATTCAAAGTTCAAGATCATGGAGGACCCCACCCACTTACCTAACTTCCAATTAGAAGCTAAGCACATGCTAAAAGGACTTAAAGCTTCATGTACATATTAAGTGGGGATTATTGAATGTTAATGATTACTTGGAGGCTACACCACCTCAAGGGTATTTTGGGAAGCTCCCTAAAAAGAGAATTAGGGTTTTATGCATGTATAAATAGCCCTCTTATGTATATGAACAAATCATCTACTCTTTCATTTTACTTAGGAAATTAAGAGATCAAATTGTAAGCTCAATGTTCTATGAAATAAAAATGGCTTCCAAGCCTCTTTCTTCTCTCTTTTCTACATGCTTTTCTTTGTTTTATTGTTAATGTTTATTTCTATGCTCTCTTTCCTTTAATGTTCATAGCTTAGATTTACATTTATGCCAGTAGTGTAGCTTTAATTTTTATGCAATTAGTTACTAGTTAATCTCTCTTTCTTCCTTTGCTTAGTTTTCATTTCTTTGTTCTTTCATGTTGAAATTTACAAGTGTTGCTTCAATGCCACAAATGAGTAGCTAAACCCTTCAATTTAGGGGTAATGAAGCTCTCAAATATTATGTAATTTCAACATTTCTATGATTTATGATCTCTTTGTCTATGCTTCATGAAAGTAAATTTTGATGCAAGTTTATACAAGTGGGTTTGATAGCTTATGTTGCTTTTGCAAATGAGCTATTCTTATTCAACATAAACACAAGTTGCATCATCATTTGCTAATCCATTTTTGATTTTGAAATGAAAGTAAAAATGAAATTTGATGATCTATATTACTAGTTACAATAGTAAATAGATCATACTTAAAATAACTTTTGCTTTGGCTTCATTTTCATGAGAATTATAAGTGGTATAATTGTTGTATTATAGTTTGATGGTTTGAGTTATGTTAATTAATAACATAAACAAACCATACTTATGATAAATGCAACACTTATTTCATTTAATATCAAAGTTAGAGATCATAAATTCTATGTTTGTTGATTTACAAAAATATTAGAGTGGATTTGCCTCTAAATTGTTCTCTAGTTTAATAGTTTTTAAATCACATTTTAATTTTAGATTTAGCTTCTTTTTTTGTAGTTAACAACTTCATCTCTCTTTGGTCTAATTTAATTGAATAGATTTTTAATCTCTCACAATTCCCTGCGGATCGACCTGTATTCGCCACGTACTACAAAGTGTACGCCGTGCGCTTGCGGTAAATTTTAATTTAAATTCGTTCGACGGTTTTCTAAACCGATAGAATTTCCGTCGACGAACAAGTTTTTGGCGCCGTTGCCAGGGAATTCGAAATGATTTCGAAGCTTTGAAGCTTTTGAAGAAAATCAATGAGAATGCATATCAGTTGAGATTGCCGGATGATGTTCATACGTCTGATGTTTTCAATGTCAAATATTTGATTCTGTATCATGGAGATGAGACTGTTGTGGATGAAGAAAGTGCAAATTCGAGGTCGAATTTTTGTCAACATGGGGATGATGTTGCAGCGTGATCTGCTTTTGATTTAAGTCATTCCATAATTTTAGGTCGTTCACGACCTAGTGAAGTTTTAGGTCGTTCACGACCTAAGGAACCTATAGGTCGCTCACGAGTCAACTGCAGAGTTAAGGCATGCAAACGAGTCGACGAGTTAGAGTAACATGCGCACGAACGACCTAACGAAGAACGAGTTCACGAGTCAAAGGAAAAGACGCTAGAACGACCTAACAGGTTGCTCATTGACGCAGGCCAAACAAACCAAGACTTAGGTCGCGAGTGACCTAACATACAGTTAAGTCGTGTGCGACCTAACAAAAAGAATAAGGAGCTTCGACATAATGAATTACGACCTAAGTTTGAGGTTGCTGAAGAAGAGCTACGACCTAAGATAGGTCATGTAAATGACCTACGACCTAAGTTAGGTCGCAGAGGGAGTTAGGTCGCTAATTCTGGATGCCGCTTGTTTTTTAGGTCGCTCACTGCTGCTGTTCTTTAGGTCATTGCCTTGTTGATTCGGTCAAGTGTTAAGTCATGATGGTTTGTAATGTGTTGGGATGTAAATATTGTAAGTCGTGTATTTTCTTATGTCGTTTATATATAAGTCGTAGGTCGCGATCTTTGTTAAGTCGTGTGCTTTGTTAAGTCGCTGGTCTTTGATAGGTCGCGTGTGTTGTTTAGGTCGTAAGTCGTTGGTGTCGATAGGTCATGGCCGACCTAGGTGTTGTACAGATTTCAGTGTTGAGTTGTAACTTCTATAAATAGGTCGGTGGTGCCATTTGTAATAGTAGTTGATTTGAATAAAAACTTTTATTTTGTTAGCTTTGTGCTTTCACCAAATTGGTAGTTGAGTCTAATCTCCTATCTCCTCTTTCGGCATTCGAGTGCGCTCGGATCAACGATCGTAGAAGCCAATTCACGGTATCAAGTGCGCTTGATCAACGTCTGAAGAATTGCAGATCTTCTTTCACGGTATCGTGCGCGATCAACGTGACGAAGATAGCTAGAATTCGGTATCTTCGGATAAACGAATTTGGGCCATTCAGTATTCATCATTCCATCGATTGCTACTTTCACAGAATCATCATTTTAGTAATTCCACTGCTGCATCATTAATGCTTAAAGTTATATAAAGATTTGATTTTTATTTTAGTGTAGGTAGTTTCAAAAATAAAAGAAAGTAAATAAGCATGCATATATATTTTGATTCATTTAGTTATGTTAAATAATTTATTAAGGCGATAAATTGTTTAATTAACTTATCTAAATTATTTTAGTTATCGAGAAAATTATTTAAAAGAAAATGTGTTTAAAAATAAATTATTGGTACAAATCCAATTTATTATCTAAAATAAATAACTAGTAATTAATTGTTTGACTAATTCAAAATATTAATCAACCGTTTAAAATTGTTTATACAAGGTCTAATACAATGAAGAAAATAATCTTGAATTGGAAATGGACTGCAAAATAAAAATCAAAGGTGAGATCTTCTCACTCAAATTAAATTTGGAATTTCAATTATTGATTGATTGACTGTTTGGATGATAGTATATATATAGTAGTATATAGCAATATATATATATATATTGGAATTGTTGATTTCCCGCATTATATAGCGGATGAGACCCTATTGCGCCGCATAATAGAGGATGATATTTTGTAAATCCCATATACTGCGATATTCCACCTCGAAGTGGAATGGGTATTGTGCTAACATCTGTGGATGCAGGGAAACAGGTTGGAGGGATCCAACTGGATTCCTCAAAATTATGTGAATTTGTTTCATATATTGTGATGTGATTGTTTATAATCTGTGTGTGATTATATTTGTGATTGGAATTGTTGAAGGCTAAATTTAACCGAATGTATTTTTGGTATCGTTGGATACCAGAAATAAATATAAATTGGATTTTGAAATTAAAGTGGAAAACTTTAAGTAAATTTATTTTTAAGAGTTGAATAAATTTAAAAGAAAGAATTTAACGGTAAAAAGTTGATTTTTGTAATCTTATCGAATAAATTCCAAATATATGGGAAAGGATTTTAATAAAAGGATTTTGTGACGCCCCACCTTTATACCCACGCTAACCAAGAACACTACGTTGTAGTGCTGTCAATTAGCACGGAGGATAAGGCTGTTGAGGAGCGACCATCCGTGTAACTTCTTCGCGCGAGCACCGATATGTCAGATAGAATAGAATGCATATCTTTTAAGGAGGAAATCCGACATACCGATACAAACACAAAGCTATCACACAGTGGCTATATATGATCTTCGGAAACAAATATAGAAATAAACGTAACACAAATCAGTCACAGACAATTCATATCACAAAGGCGGAAAGAGATATGAATATAACACATGAAAGTGTACATCAGAGTAGTGGTCAAATAAGATCCACAATAACACAAATGAATAGATACAAGAGCAAGATAATAGAATATGTATACATCAAGGAGTCTAATCTCAAACGTATACAAACAAAAACTACTAAACTAGAGTAGTTAGCCAAAAGTCAGAAGATGGCTCCAGATAAGAAGTCATGAGGAAGCACTTGTAAAATCTCAGTCTGACCCGAGTATTATTTAAGAAGAAAATAATAAACGGATCAGTGTAGCTATAATTATCAGATAAAATGATATAGAACAAGAGATATGGCATAAACATATAAGATATCCATAGAAGCATACTACTACAAGTATGAAAATGATAATCAACAAGAGATTAATCAATATCACAAGAATCTTCTCAAAGATTAAAAGAATGTCATATTATTAATTTAATTCACCAAGCCACAATAAAATGACATACTCATCAATGTCAATGGTAAAAGCTGGTGAAACATAAATCCCAGAAATCGATAAATTAGAAATCCAGAAATCACAAGAAAGAGGATGGCCAATCCCATAAACTGAACATCGACGCACCTAGAAAGATATGCCCTATGTAAAGTCTAGCATCGATACACCTAGAAAGATGCACCCCATGCAAAGTCGAACATCGACGCACTTAAAAAAATACGACCCATGCTCTAGCATTGACGCATCTAGAAAGATACGCCCCATGCATAAATAAACATCGACGCAACTAGAAAGATACGCCCCATGTAATGTCTAACATCGATGCACCTTGAAAGATACACCCCATGAAAAGTCGAACATCGACGCACCTAGAAAGGTACGACCCATGCATAGACGAACATCGACGCACCTAAATAGATACGCCCCATGCCCCGACTTATTGAGCCGATTGCTCCACGAAGTAAATAAACATCGACGCACCTAAATAGGTACGACCCATGCGAGAAATAAACATCGACGTACCTAAATAGATACGACCCATGCGAGAAGTAAACATCGACGCACCTAAATAGATACGACCCATGCGAGAAGTAAACATCGACGTACCTAAATAGATACGACCCATGCGAGAAGTAAACATCGACGCACCTAAATAGATACGACCCATGCAAGAAGTAAACATCGACGCACCTAAATAGATACGACCCATGCGAGAAGTAAACATCGACGCACCTAAATAGATACGACCCATGCGAGAAGTAAACATCGACGCACCTAAATAGATATGACCCATGAGTCTAAACCATAAAATGATCGTCATCGATCATAAAGAAGTGTCGATTACACTAAGCTAGTAAATATAAGAGTTTAGCTTCATGTCCCATAACCACTTGCTTAACTCAAAGATTTACGAACAAACTGTAGATCTCCACTAGAAAATTGTCACAAGAGAGTTTCAATCGAACAAGTCCATAAATTAACCGACGAAGTAAACGCAAGTGTTTCATACCACTTGTTTTGCTAAGCCGTTTAATTAGATTTTCTCATACGAATGAGGTAAAGGTTTGTATATACTAATAGATTGGAAAACAGTTTTATAAACGAGTTTGATATTGAAAATCGAGTTGAAATCGTTTTAATGAAAGAGTTTTGATATTTAATACTAGTATAGGAAACCTTTATATTTTGAAGTGACAAATCATAGAAGTGATTGTAGAAACAATCAATCATAAAAATTCACTTTCGAAGACGTGAGTAAAGTTCAAAGAAATCAATTCCCAAAACCATCAAAGTAAGAAGTTCTGTTGAACGCTTTTCAGATAAGATTGCCTACGCAGAGTAATACGGGGTTCGACCTAGAGAGGACAAAATGAGGTCTAACGACCTAAGGGGGATAGGGTCGAGCGACCTAACGAGGTACCATCCCGAAAGAGGAGTCATCAAAGTCTTAGAGATGATAACAACAAATAGGAGACCACACGAATCGATTAAAGTTGGAAATTCAAACAAATAAGCAATATAGGAAAAACAGGCAAATAGGAGCAGGTTGGTCAACCGGACTCTCTGAGTCGGTTGACCGGACCAGAGACAGAAGTGCTCGGGTAGCAGGTCGGTCGACCGGACTCTGAGGTCGGTCGGCCGAAGCCTGTAACCTGCACTTCCAAACAGAGGCAGGGAGATGCTAGAGTAGCAGGTCGGTCGACCGGACTCTGAGGTCGGTCGATCGGAGCCTGTTTCCAGCACTCCCATGCCAATCAAATGAATGCCAAACACTTCCGAAATGCAATCGGTCGAGCAACGGCACTAAGGGTTTACGCCAATCGACTACCCGGCCATATACGCTCTTCAATGCATCACAAAAATCATGATCAAAGATCAAAGTTTGGATTTTTAAAGAATTGAACTCAAAACACTAAAAATTGGAATACACACCAAATCAATCCAAACCAAAAGCAATTGCACAAGAATAAGTGTTAGGAATTCATACCTAACAATCGAAGATAAATATAGATTAAAATGTGAGATAAAAATCTCACCTTTTCACAAAAACAATGAAGAAGGAGCTTGAAAGCAAAGGGAGAATCAACCACTCTTCAACACAACCCAAATGAGCTTGAATCTATGCTCAAAAGAGAAACATTTCCTAAATTAGGTTTAGGGAATTTTTCTGAAATTGAAAGGAGAACGGGTTGGAGAAGATGAAAGGGAGGCTTACCAATGGGTTCTCTTTGAATTTGGAGCTAGAACTTGATTTGCAAATGGAAACTAGGGCTTGGGAATTCTAATTTCCCATCTCTCCCACCATTGTTGCTCTAGAACTGAAATGAGGAGGAAGTGAGAGTGAGTGAAGAGGAGAGATTCAGATTTGGGGGTTAAGTTGGCAAAGGGGCTGAACCCAAAACCAAACCCAAAGTGAAAATGGTCAAATTTTGACTAGCTCCAAACATATCGAAGTTTACACTCAAAAAGATCGCAAACGACATTTTGAACTCAATGGAGGTGGTCTCGAGTCCTAATTCGACTGTTTGCAAAAAGTAGCTTTTCGGACTAACATCCGACTAACGATAAAATATTTAAATATAAAATCGATAAATATGCGGGTTGTTACAGATTTTAAGTAATATTGTTTAAAAGTTGAAGAATTTATTGAAAATAGAATTTTAAATAATTTGGAAAGAATAAAGGGATTTATTTTAAAAATGATGAATTTGTTTGGAATCCAATTAATTTGGTAATTGAAAATAAATCATTGGGAAATCAATTTGAAATTGATTTAGTGTTTGTAAAATAAATTTGGAAATCCATTTGAAAGTTGATTTGGACTTGAAAGTGAATATTTGAGAAATCGATTGAAAATCTTATAAAAAGTGAATATTTGGGAATGTAAATTCAAAATGGAATTTATAAAGGTAAGGGAAATTTGTTTTAAAAATAAACACTGATTTATTTTTAAAGTGTGGAAATAAGTTTACAAATTTGGAACGTAAATTTAAAATAAATCGATAAGGATTTATTTAATTGGTTTAAATGGACCATTTTGAAGTGAAAGTGTATTCTCACTATAAAGCCGAGTATATTTCCAAAGTAGCTTTTAAAATATAAATTAATGGTTCTAAAGTTGGTTTTTTTAAAAGAATATTTTGGAGATAAAGTATTTGAACTCGGCAGATTTTCAATGGAAATGAATAAATATTTGGAAATATATTCCGCGTAAGGAAATTGATTTGAAATTTGTTTTCAAAAGTTGAAAGGTGGAAATTGATTTGAAATTTGTTTTCAAAGTGATGAAGTGTGGAAAATATATATATCTTGCAAAGATATTTTGAAAATAAATAATTTGGGAAAATTATTTAAATATGATGATTGTTGTGAATGTTGTTGATAGTTAAATAACCGACTATCAATGTTTGCCTTTTGAATGGCATTTGAAATTGTTTTTAAAATAAGCGCTCGTTATTCGGTTAAGCCGGGAGAGGACTTTGTGTCATATAACCCATTCCAAAAAATGATACGACGTTATGAATTGCAATTGAAGACCGGTGTTGAAAACCGGGTGTTTGCGAAAACGATAGGATAACCTATCGATTGTCTCTGCACTGAGTTGCTCCAGTATAGAGATTCCCTATGTGATGGGAAGTCCGATCGGGATTATGGATACCCGGATTGCAAGGGCTTCTTCGGAAGTGCCTTCGGTTCTGTTCGAACCCGGAATAGACTTGTATGGTTGTATGTCTGACACTACACTTTGAGATATAAAGCTGATTTCTTTCAAATACATTTCTGTTTGGTGGCGGGGAATTTATTCTCTTAGCTTAACACCCTTCTCTGAGACGTACGAGCTCAGAGGTTATGTAGTTGAAGGTTATCAGTGATATACTCCCAATTTGGTAGTGTGGCATGCTAAGTGTTGCTGTTTGTTGATGATCATTCGTTGATCATTTGTGATCAAAGCATGGCTTTCATGTAAAGCGTAGCTTTGTGGACGAGACCTCATCGAGCCTCACAGACCGGAAATGGTCGAATCAGGAAAGATGCGGCAAGGTTTCAGGGGTAGCTCCCCTAGGGTATGACCATTCCTTCTGGAAAAAGGTGGTATCGTGGTATGGAGCCCAGATATTTACCTGTGTGGATGCTCCAATCTCATTTACTCTGTGTGATTGTTGCTGTGTGATCAAGGCGCTTCGGATAAAGGTCCCAAAGGACCAGGGGTGGCATATCTTAGGTTTACTACCCGGGAAGGGGGTAACCGGCCTTGTGTTGGCAGAGAGCAGGTTGACTCTCGGGGCGTCCATCCAGAGGCGTTCCCATGTGGCAGTAGGAAGTTCCTTAGCCTGACGATTTGTTGGAAAATCCAAAGAAACAATACGAGCTTTGTACAGTTTTAGTTGTAGAACCTGCCATTTAAAATGGCAGCTATAGCAGGCATAATATAATGGTACCTATGCTAGCTAAGATTAATATTATACTTTCGAAATGTTTTCTACACCATGCACTAATAATAATATTAAATGATTTTGCGTAGTAAGCATTTTTGACTATCATAAGAAGAAATCTCCTCCAAGTCTGCGATTGCATTGTGTGTGTGGTAGGAGGTCTTATGGTAGTTTCATTTTCCAAAAGCATTGTGAAATTATTTTATTTTCTTTGTGAAAATAACTATTTTACAATCTCACACCAGTCACCATGACTGACTCGGAGTTTATTGTTCCCTTTCTAAACTCTGGGTGCCCATAATTTTCCACACGGGCAGCCTAGAGTTATGTTATCAGGATATTCTGGATATTCTGGAGCTTTGAAGGCGAGCTGGATGGCGAGACGTACTCCCGTACTTGTTTATTTATTCCGCTGTGTACTCTGTATGAGGACAAGTTTTTATAACTATCCATTTTTGTATTGAGTTGTATATTGATTCTGATGATGTATGTATAAACTGATATAGTTCTTTGTTTAAAAGACTAGTGATTCACCTATTATATATTGTTCCGCTGCGAATGTGAGATTCAGATATTGTTTCTGTTTCTATTTTTCTGTTCTTTCTTTTCTTCTGTCTTCTTCTACCTCTTCTTTTTAACCCTAATGGTTCAGTTTTCCGGCATTCGATTGCGTGGCATTTTATACAGTGGGCGTATTAATGTCGACTTTCGAGCGTCGAAAGATCGTAATCGTTACAGTTTAAATGGAATGGTTTTGAATGGGTTGCGCCTTTGTTTTAAATAATTGCTTTTGAAGGGGTCGAAAGCCCTAACTGCCGCTTTTCTTACCTTTCGAAGTCAATGCTTTCAGAAGGTATACTTTGTTTTTAAAACTTGGCCACTTCTCCAATGCTTTTGGAAGGTTGGTTTCGACACCATCATTTTTTTTCTTAGGAATTGTTTTCGATATAAAGGCTTTTGACTGAAATGGTTTTAATGGCACTTTTGCTCAGTTGAAGGTAGAAACCAAATGATTCGAAAGAGATGGTTTAAATGGTTTCGAAAGAGATGGTTTAATTGGTTTCGAACAGTGTTTTTCCACATGCTTTAAATTGAACCCAAATGCTTTCAAAAGGTTTTAAATAATGGTTTCGAAGGAGTGTTTTCCTAATGCTTTCGAAAGGTTTAAAGAAAGGCTTCTAAGGGGTGGTTCCCCAATGGTTTCGAGAGGTTTAAAGGAAAAGTTTTCCAATGTTTCAAAAGGCAATGTTTAAAGGTTTTAGAGAAGGATGTCTAATGTTTTAAAGCTTTCGAAGAAAAGGCTTTCAACGGTTTCGAAAGAAGATTTTGAGTGGTTTCAAAAGGAATGTTTTCGCCTTTCATCCTAGGTGATAAAAAGGGGTTTTACTTGGTTTCGAAAGGGGTACTTTCAATGGATTCGAAGGGCGGTACTTTCAAAGATTTAAATGTTTTCGTTAACAAAGGTTGAGTAAAGTATATTATAACATTGCAAGGTGATTTTGAGTGAAGTATAGAGGTTATATGTTTTCCTTATTTAAGTCTGATTTGAAGGTTTTAAATCAATTTGGGAAAGGGTTTTCAAGGAAAATTTAAAGGGTAGTTAACCCTAAGTAAAATGACTTAGATATTAGAATACCCGATGGGACTGGTATGGGGTCGCGCCCTATATATTAGCTATTAGCCCCAGCTAATTTAGTCCAAAATTCCAGTGTGTAGGGCTTTGTCATAGGTAAGACTAAAATTATGATTGCATATAGAAGGGAATATATTTGTATTTAGATAGGTTATTAGTGAGCCCGCAAAACCATTAGGATCAGGTGACCTTGGCAGAAGTTAAGTTAGGGAGACATTGTCCAGAAGAGGAGAATTTAACAAATAGTTAAGGACAGACCGTCCAGAAGAGAAGTGTTTAACAGATGTTAGATTATTTTTTTATATTGTCTAGTAGGCTCGAGTCAGCCAAAGGTTAGTAGTTAGCAAAAAAAAATTAAAGTGTTCAAACAGATAGTTCATTTATTACCAGATATGTAAGTTTACATAATAATGCTTTAAATATTTTAACTAGTTTCGGTTGCAGGATAAAGGTTTGCAAAAGATATGTTTTTAAAGGATGTTAGTGAGGGAAAACCCGTTTTGCTAAGCAGCGTGATCTCACTTAATATCAAATAACCGAGATGTATAGTATTATTCACACCAGGCTTTATGTCCGACTCGAAATTTATATTTTTCCTTTTAAACTTTCAGGTGCTAATAGTTGATTAGATTAGGCTCCTTATGGAAAACTGCTTGGTATAATAAAACTTTTCTCCTCTAAATCCACTAGCTACATCTTTAACTCCTTCATCTCGGTAGGTGTCATTTTGCTAGGTGGTCTACTTTCGGGTTCAGCTCTAAGTATAAGATTTGTTCGAAACTCCATAGCTCATTTCGACATTAGTCCTGTAACAGGCTTAAAGACATCTAAAAGTTCTCTAACTAAGAAAACCCAATTCAACTCATCTTCCTCCTCTATTACACCCAACAAAGCACAAATATCAAAACTTGGATTCTCTACTAAGTATATAATTCGATCGCTACTATTAGGGTGTTAGAGTGATATCTCCCTATCTTGGTATAATATTCTAGCATCATATTTACTTAACCAATCCATACCAAAATAATCCCAAAGCCTACGAAATCAAACACATGCAATTGAAGACAAACATATGACCTAATAATTCCAACTCTAAGTGATCACCTCTCATCCCTAGAGTTGCATGTTATCCTATCGGATTCGCAACCCTTAAGGAAGTAACTAGGTATAAGGGTTCTAGGTTAAGCATATCTACCAAACAACGAGATGTAAATATATGTGTTGCACCAGTATTAGACAATACACTAAAAGGTAAGCCATGAATCAAAAGCATACCTTCCATCACAATCTTTCCTCTTTCCTCTACTATGGGTTTCGAGGTAGCAAGTAACATCTCCTACTTTGAGGCCCAAAGCTAACCACTATAGATGCTGCAGTCATCTATAGCATTAACTTTTGGTGACAAAATACAGCAATATTAATGGTATACATAATATCAAAAGCACATGAATATGAAATAAAATCAACCTAGATTTCAAAACAGCTTTTCTAAGTACATTTCAAATCAATATTTCATTTTCAACTATATAATCCCAAAACGATTCCCTGGTTCAGATAAATATAATCATTACAAAATACACCACGAGCAACATATAAAGATGCCCCTTGGATGATAAGAGTACTAAATAGATAGACATAGCAGTCATAAATACATCACAGCAGAAATAATACTAAATAACTCCTACATAGCTAGCTTTGCCTCCTCCACATTTTCGGAAGCATATTCGTCCAACCTATCAAACCTGCAAAATCCTTAACTCTCAATATACTCAAATTTAATTTCAAGCACCCGAGAGTTTAAGGGGAAAACATAAACTTCGAGTCAGACATAAAGCCTGGTGTGAGTAATTCTATTACATCTCAGTTTACTGATATTAAGTGAGACCACGCCTATTAGCGGAACGGGTTTCCCCTCACTAATATACTTTTGAAATTATATCTTTTGAATGACAAAGTCCTACAATCAAACTGGTTATAAAAACAATAGCAATAACATATATGCATATAAATCAGGTAATCAATGGGTTATCTGTCTGAACAATATAGTTTTATCAGGCTGACCATTAACCACTAGCTGACTCGGGCCTACCAAACATAATAAATATTTTAACTTCTGTTAGGCACAATACTGGATGATCTGTCCTTAACTTACTTCTCCTAGGATTAACCGATCCTAATGATTTTACGTGCTCACTAATAACCTATGTCTACTATGTGAATTTCTTTCTATGTGTAACATCATTTTACTCTAACCTATGACAAAGCCATACACACTAGAATTTTGGACTTATATTAGCTAGGGGCTACTAGCTAAAGTATAGGGTGCGACATCACACCAGTCCCATTCGGTCTTCTAATATCTGACTTAGGTTTGACAACCCTATTCAATTTTCCTTGGAAACTTTTCTTTCAAATTGATTTAGCCCTTTTAAATCGTACTTAAATAAGGAAAATATACTCTTCGCTTTACTCAAAATACGTATGCCATGGTATATGTTTTATTAACATAAAACAATGTTGATAAAAACATAAAATCAATAGGTTTATCTATTCCTAGGAAATAAGATAAATACTTAGCCTTGAAAAATTAGGCTGAAAGGCCAAAACCTTCCTTTCGACTGTATTGGAATTAGACCTTTCGAAATCATTACTTAAAATCATAGACATCCTCTTTTGATGTCATCAAACATATCTTTCGAAACACTTAAAACGTAGATTTCAAAACACTAGAAACATATATATCGAAACACTAAGAAACATACCTTTCGAAACTGTAACAACCCGAATTCCAGTGGGTTAGGATTTTTCGCAAAAATGCTAAAAGCCAAGCCCATTGAAGCCCGAGTTAGGTATTTGGTATCCTATAAACAAGCAAAGAAAAATATATCATAGCTCAATAAATATCTCACAGCGGAACTGACTAAAATGTAATAGTAAGTAAATACTCGCCCATATAATAACACTTTCTAAACAAGTGTCTCAAAGTTGGAAAATCTCTACCGTTTACCTAACCTGTAGGATGTTATGAGGAGGGGGTTAGACCTAAAGTTCTGGTGAATGGACAAATTATACACTTCTAAGTTTAATTCTACATATACCATTTTATTTCCATTTTCTGTTATATTAGGTTTATTGGGTTTATAATACTCTCGCCTCCGTGCGTGAATCGTACCCATCTACTCCCTAGTAGATTAAAACCCAATAACTGATATATATAGCTATATGCCCAATGGCCGCATCGGTCCTAGGTACTACCCATAGTACCTTCCATATTCTCCTCGCAAAGGACTCCATCGTCTTGCTCTTATAACGTTCTATGACTACATCTGTTAAGGACTGCCTCATAAGGCCTACAATAAAGCTGTTTCATCGCCTACGATGAAAACGTAAAAATGTGTCCACACTAGCCTATACTAATGCTCGGACAAACACAATGTACCACCCAGTGCGTACCTTGAGTATTATACATAATCATTCTATCTACTCCCTGAATCCCGCTTAACAAGGTCTACCTTGCACGGAACTCGGTCGGGGATTTTCTAAGTCTGTAAAGGACTGTCTTGTTAGGACTACAATACAGATGTTCTACTTGGTCTGTCTCTTTTCTTATTGTGGCTATGGCCCCATGCAGCCACCCCTCAACTAATCGAAAGAACTCTAAAGAGCTAAGTGGCTGTGCCCTACTGCAAACAATCTAAACATCCAATTGGCTGCGCCCCTCATCCAATGTCTCGATGGTGAAAGAATCATTGGCCTTTTGGTTTAACTCTAGTCTTTCCCGATCTCGCTTCTTGGTTTGATGCTGGCTTGATATCCGCATGCGACTATCCTTTTGGGGTCCTGCCCACTAAAACCTAGTCGCAAGTCAAGTACGGTGTTATACGAATAACCTACTCCAAACATCAACTCCTTTTGACTGCCTACAATGGTCCTGCCATGCAAAAATCAATCAAGGCATACTCTCTTGATGGAACACCCACAGACCTGCCTCCAGAGGACTGCTTCGCTATGCCTGCCCCAGAGGGCCACCCTAGAGTACCCTCAAACCCGTTGAAGTCTCGGACTTCCTTCTAGCCCAAAACAACTAAGTTGGGCATGCTTCTTCTGTGCTGAAATCTATGATGAACTGCTTCGTTAGGCTCTTCATTCTTTGGGCTGCTCCAAACGCATCTTACTCTTTTATTAGACCCTAAGTCTAATCTTTTATTTTACGTTTAGTTATTTTTCTTATTCTGTTGGCTACTTATTTACCTTAATTAGCATAGTCCCTGCCTCACCTAACTATTATGAGACCATCAGTTCCTGACTGAAAGGGAATGCTGTTGGTATGGGCGACTTCTATTATCTTGCTTATTAACTTAATCCAAGATCTAAGTTTACTAAAATAAACCTCTTCTGTTACTTCTGCTCTATTTTCTTATTAACTTAATTTAAGTCTTAAAATAAGCCTTTACTTAGGTGTCTAATATTTTTATTGAGAAGATCTTTTCTCTAGAAATATTTTCTTTTTAGGGTCCAGCCTTAGGCAATGAACCCAAAGAAATATTTTCTATTTAGGGTTCAGCCTTAGGCAATGAACCCATTGGGAGAAAATCTGATTGTGAGAAAATAGCTAGGCCTAGGGTTCTATTTATAGTGGAGTTTGGGGATCTCAAACCATTGGATTTTTATATTGAATCTGGTGCAACCACGTCACAGGGTCATCGCGAGTTGTCGGATCCAGAAAACGACACTCCGGATTATGCAAAAATCAATTTTGAGGAGTTCGGCACGTACCTGGACGAATTGTCGTCCAGGATACTATGCGGGTCGACCCTAGGTTCGACCTATGCTCTCTTGGGGTCGACTTAGCCGCCGACCTTACGGGTTGTGGGTCGACCCATATATTATAATTTTTCTTCTGTTTTCTAAGATTTTTGTTTCTTTCGTAATTTCCTTGTATTAACTCGGGTTTCAACAAGTTATATATGGAAATTGATCAGAAAATCTCCACGAACACAATGGTATAAATTTCGAGGCCATATTCTGAAATTACAAAAATGTTTATTTTCACTATTCTTCGTTATTAGATTATTTAATTATAAAAATGCGGGGTGTTATAGAAACACTTAAAACATACCTTTTGTAGGCATTGAGTTCAAGTAAAACATTATGGAAGCATTGCTTGAAAACCAATTAAAAGTATTACTTTCGAAACCATAGTTTGAAAACAAAGCAAACTACAAAGTATAAATGGGGAATACATTCGAAAGCTACCCTTTCGAAAACATTGGGGAAGGCGGTTTCCATGGTATGTGGAAGGTACGTAAGTGAAAGCCACCCTTTCGCATACATTGTTTTAAGGTTACAAAAAGCGGCCTCTAACTAAGGAAGAAGAATTGGTGCAGTAGCTAGGGTATTGAAAGAGTTCAAAAGCGGCAACCCTTTCGAAAGCATACTTTTAGAACAAGGACGGGTCAATGGGTTAAAAGCAAATAAAAGCGGCTTCAACTCTTTCGCAAGCATACTTTCGACACCATGCCTTCCTTCGGCCTTTCCCCAACACACTACGTACCAAATGTTTGATGCAATGTGCATTGGTTTCGAATGGGTATGAAAAGTTTACAAGTGGGATTATGGTGACGGAAGCAAGCATGGTAAGTGACGAAGCTGTAATTTAATTTAAAACTGAATTTATACCTTTGTAAGTAATTCTTTTTCATCTAACTTACATAATTTGCCAAAATATGATTGGTTGCCAATACTTTACCAAAATTATTTTCTAAAAAGCTACGGAACGCGACATTGAAAAATTGAAAACATTTTAGCAAATAACTCATTCTTCTTCTTAAAATAATTAAAACATTTAAGCCTTTTAACTTAAATAATTTATTAACGATATGTAAGCACTTAGGAAAAATCCCAAAAAATCAAATTAAATCAAATTAACCATACTCTTCCCCATATCCAAAATTTTGGACCAAAAACATAATTTAACCACTTAAAATATTTAAAACCGAATTAATCATTTTCTAAACTTAGAAAATTCACCATAAATCCTTATTAACTTAGAAAATTATAAAACTTGAAATCCACTACTAAATTAATGATTCTCATATCATATCTAAATCTCAAGTCAATGGAATGTTATATGATAAGTTTTCTAATCTGAACATATCATAAAATTCTTGTTAAATCTATATAAATCATCAACTTAAAGCATATAGTTATTAAATCACTATATGGCATAAACTTGCAAAATAAAATGCGTTTACCTTTAAACCGAAATCATTCACCAAAAATAGAGATGTAAACTAATTACTCACCCTGGCTTTGTGTTAAGAAGGTTGAGATTTTCCTTTAGATTAATTTGCTTAAGCTTTCTACTTGAATCCTAGTTTTTTTTCTCCTTGAATCCCCTTAATGGTGGCCGGCTGAGTTCTTTAAGGCTTTAGTTTTGGTTGTGAAAGTTAAAATGAACGAGGAGTGCAGAATGGAAGGTTTTAGGGTATAGGAACAAAAGCTATTACCATTTTAACCTTACCATATTCCTCCTACTTATTTAATTCTCTTTTGCTAATACATTCATTAAGGTACAGCTCCTTCTTAATTTACAAATCTCAATCCTTAGCTATCTACATTATGTCGTATAAGTTATCCAATTAAACGTTCTAACTAATGTTAGTCAAAGTTAGGGTCATTAAAGACTCCCCTCTTTAAAGAATTTCATCCTTAAAATTATGATACGGTACCCACAACAATCAAACATAAAGGTAAAACATACCATCAACAAGTTTGGATAAGTGTCTATAATCCTACTCTCGGTGCCCAAATACAGTCTCTCTTGTCATCACTCCACTGGACTTTGACTAATGTGATTGTCTTGTTCCTTAGTATCTTCTCATCTCCCATAACTATACGAACTGGGTTTCTAACTATAGTCATATCTAGTTCCACTACATGATCCTCTAACACAGTTGGTGTAATAGTAGTCTCAGGATCTCGGATACATTTTCTTATATTAGAAATATGGAAAACATTGTGGACTCCTGCCAAACTATTCGGTAACTCTACTCTATACGCGAGTTTTCTGATCCTTTCTATAATAGGAAATGGTCCAACGAGTCTCGGTGCTAACTTCCCTGATCTACCGAATCTGATCATGCCCTTCATCGGTGACACTTTGAGGAAAAAATAATCACCAATCGAGAATTCTAAGTTTTTCCATCTCTTATCAGCATAACTCTTCTACCTAGACCGAGCCTCCTTCATTCTAGTTGGAATTAACTAAATCTTCTCTATAGCTTTTATTACGAAATCCGGAACAAGAACTAATCTATCCTCAATCTCTAACCAATAAACTAGAGATTTGTATGGCCTTCCATACAAAGCTTCAAACGGTGCCATCCCTATACCAGTATGATAGTCGTTGTTATACGAAAACTCGACTAGGTGTAGATGGTCTTCCCATGATGCTCCGAAATCTAGCAGACAAGATCTTAACAAATCCTCCAAGACTTTGTTAACTGTCTCTGTCTGCCCATCTGTCTGTGGATGGAAAGTAGTACTCATCTAGAGCTTAGTACCTAAAGTATCCTGTAAACACTTCAAGAACTCACTAGTAAATAAGGAATCTCTGTTGCTTACTATACCATTGGGAATTCTATGCAGTCTAACTATATTCCTCATGAATAACTTAGCAAAATCTGGTGATGTTTTGGTCGACTTAATGGGCATAAAGTGTGCACTCTTAGTCAGTCTATCCACTAAAACCTGGATACTCTAATTTCCTCTATTCGACCTTGGCAACATATCTATGAAATCCATTGAGGTGGAACCCCATTTCCAGACTAGAACATCCAAAGACTGAAGTAACTCACTCGGTTTCTGATGTTCAGCTTTTACCTGTTGACAAATCAAACACTGCCTCACCCCTACGCCTACATCTCTCTTCATATCTTCCCAACCAAAACTCCTTCTCATATCCCGATACATCATGGTCCCCTTAGGATGAATCGTAAATTTTGATCGAAGACATTCTCTAAGGACCTCCTTCCTTAGGTTATCAACATTTAGAGCACACAGTCGTCCCTTCTTTCTCAACCACCCTTTCTGGTCAAGACTAATATCCTTTACATCATCAATCTCGATTCTAGCCTCTAGCCTTCTAGTCCTCTTAGCTAACAATGGTTCCTCTTTCTTCTTAGATGCAATCCTTTCGATCAATTTCGATCGAACTTCCAAACAGAAAAACATGGAAGTACTTTGGCTTGAACTAGCAGTAGACCTTAACTGCACACTGCATGTAGTCATGCCTCAAGATCCTTCCATTTGGCTAACATAGCTAAAATTACATTTTGATATTTCCTGATAAGTGCATCTGCAACCTTGTTACCTTTCCCCCATGTGTACTCTATACCAAAGTCATAAGCTGTTAAAAACTCCAGCAACCTCTATCCTCTCATATTTAAATCCTTCTAGGAGAATAGGTATCTTACTGACGTATAATCGGTATATAACTCGAATCTCTCACTAAAAGAGATACTACCTCCATATTTTCAACGCGAAGATTGCCGCTGCCAACGCTAAATCATAAGTATGGTATCTCACTTCATTGGGATAAAACTATCGAGAAGCGTAGGCAATGAACTTAACCTTTTGCATCAACAGAGCTCCTAATCATGTTCCACATGCATCAATAGACACAACCAAGTCCTGATTCCCTTTCGAAACGACTAATACAGGTGCTAGTCAATAAATATTTCAACTTTTGGAATGCTTCCTCACATTTATCGGTCCAAACAAACTTCACGTCTTTCCTAGTTAGCTTAGTCATCGGCATTGCTATCCGCAAGAAATCCTTAATGAATTGCCTGTAGTAGACAGCCAATCCAAGAAAACTCTTTATCTCGGTCACTGTCTCAGGTCTCTTCCAACTATTCATTACTTCAACCTTAGTCGGATCTATTGACAACCCTTTCTTTGAGACTACATGACCAAATAAATTCACTTCCTGCTTCCAAAAGTGACACTTCGAAAACTTTGCCTTCAACTGATGCTGCCTCAGTGTTTGAAGCACTATCCTAAGATGAACTTCATGTTCTCTTTCATCTTCGAAAAATATCACTATCATCAATGAATACTAATACAAATTTGTCCAGATGCTCTTGGAAGTTTATGTTTATTAAGTCGATGAAGAATGCTAGTGCATCAGTTAGTCCGAACGGCATCACTAACCATTTGTACGATCCATATCTAGTCTTAAACGCCGTTAAAGGAATACTATCCTCTGCTACTCTACGTTGATGCAACCTTATAGCCAAATCCAATTGAAAGAATACTTTAGCTCCACTCAACTGGTCGAACAAATCATTAATTCTTGGCAACAGATATCAGTTCTTTATCGTCTTCTCAATCAACTTACGATAATCGATGCATAACCTCAACGACCCTTCTGGTTTCCATGCACTAGTTCTTTTAATGTCTAATCTGATCACATTTGAAGCATTTTATATTCTTCTTCCCAATCACTTTCTTTCGATCTCCTGAATGACATTCATTAGCAAAATGCCCTTCCTTATCACAGTTGTAGCAGATAAATTTTGTCTTTCCTTTCTTGGCAGCTCCACTCTTTTGTGCTCCCTTCTTGTGGTAAAACTTTCTCTTCTGGTTCTTCTTACCTCGACTTTCCACTGTTTTACCGTTAAAGAGGTGACATCTCCTCATTCCTCAAAGCCATTTCAACAACTACATCGCACGATCCCTAATATGTGCTAAAGTTGCTTTAGCAAGCTAAGGCCTCAATCCATGGATGAAATTTCTCTTTCCTTTTGATAATTATATCAACCATAGCATATCTGTATCTCGATAATTCCTTAAATCTGGTAGCATACTTAAGCACTGTCATATGTCCCTGCACCAACTCAGCAAACTTCCTAAGTAGAGTTGAATTGGCGATCTCGGACATGAATCTTTACTCAAACCTTCTTCTGAATTGCACCCAAGTCATAGCCTCTTTAGCTAGTCCTATGGTAACACTGTTCCACCGGTACAGTGATGCTTCTTTTAACTGTCTGGATGCCAATCTCCTTTTCTGCTCATTGTTAAGTCCAAAATCAGCAAAAATCCTTTCGTAATGAAGCAACCAATTCTCCACATTAATTGCGTCCTTATTTTTGATAAAAAGCTTCCCACCAAGCCTAGCATAGTCTCTGCTCAATATTGCATAGTTATTGACTATCAAATCTTCCTAATTTCCTTCTCTAGCATTTGCTCCAACTAATTCCGCAGCAGCTGATGTGCACGTGAATGTGCATATTTTTACTACCGTATTTGTTTGCGCCAAAATCGGTCACAAACACCCAATTGCCAATGAAAGCACCAGCTCACAATCACAGATAACAAGTATGTAGAGAATCAAAAATGAAGAACACTCAGAAAATTTAGATGAAAGCTGTAAAGAACACAGGGTTTATAGTGGTTCGACAATCCGGCCTACGTCCAGTTTGAAGTTGATAATTTTATTGAAGTTTACTTGCTGATTACAACGAGTTATAACTGATTACAACAGCAAAATATGAGTACAACGATGAATCTGGTAGAGTCTGGACGCAGAAGAGCCAAAAAGTCCCCCTTTTCTAAAGCCATTGGGGTGCTATTTATAGGCGTAGGATGCAAATATCTCGCTCAGATCGCGGGATACCTCTTCTGGCATGTGGGTGGGCCCACGCGATCGATCCCACTCGATTTTGACTCGATCCGTGATCGATACGAACGAATTTCATATCGATCAAGATTTGACCCGATCGAGGCGAAATTTGGGGTGGACGTTCTTTGAGTTGTACGTAAGCTCCTGTGAAAATTTCATAGCATTTGGACTTATGGATCGCAAGTTATGATGGATGAAAATTCGAGTTTTCGGCAGGCTGCTTAGTTCGAATCGATCCATTTGTATCGATCAGTTCGAATCCTTATTGAGCACGTGCCTGCAAGTTGACGTGGCACTTGATTTTAGGATCGATCTGAAGTTCATGCCGAATTTCCCGAGTCTCCTCTATGCATGTGCCTTGTTCGAATCGATCAGTAGTATGTTGTTCGTATCGATCTGTAGTATGTCGTTCGTATCGATGGTCTGTTCTGTTCGTATCGATCGGAGTGGGTCTATTCGACTCGAATCACTGTGGCATTGTTCGTATCGGTTGAAGTCGTTCTGCTTGTGTTGGTGGACCTGGTCTTGTGCGTATCGATCGAAATTAACTTCAGCCGATCGATATGAAGTTGAGCCAGCAGCATGGATACGAACAAGTGCTAACACGATGGTTACGAGCTACCGATAACGAGATGGATACGAACAACAGGTTACACGATGGATTCGAACAGATGGATAGCGCGATGGATTCGAACAGATCGATTCGAACCATGGCTTTTTGATGGATACGAATAAGGTGATTGCTGAAATTGCATCGATCATATCTTGAGCATACGAACTCCGATTGACTTGAAATTTGAAATGTAGCCTCTCCCAGCCTTGGCCATCATTCCTAATTGATCCCGTCTTGATTGGAGACTATTCAAATTTTGTAAACATCAATCATAGCCTTGTTTTCAATCGATCTCTGATCCTGGCATCCATCCTTTCCAGCTAATTTGTTGATATCCCGGCCTTGACCAAAAAGCGGGATAAATTTGCCCCCCAAAACATGCCTTGTGGTAGGAAGGTGTGTTTTTTAATTCGATAAGCTGGATGTTCATATCCGGTTAATGATCTGCAAAGAGATTGATAATCTTATATGATAATGAATAGTGATCGCTCACGATCGTATGCCGTTCAGGGCGGTATGTGACCATTCGCGGTCAGATTCCGTTCGAGGCGACTTGTCACCATTCGCGGTCGGACGCCGTTCGAGGCGAATTGTGACTGTTCGAGGTCGGATGCCGTTCGAGGCAAATTGTGACCGTTCGAGGTTGGATGCCATTCGAGGCGAATTGTGACCGTTCGCGGTCGGGTGCCGTTCGAGGCGAATTGTGCCCGTTCGAGGTCGGATGCTGTACGAGGCGAATTGTGACCGTTCGCTGTTGGGTGCCGTTCGAGGCAAATTGTGACCGTTCGAGGTCGGATGCTGTACGAGGCGAATTGTGACCGTTCACGGTCGGGTGCCATTCGAGGCGAATTGTGACCGTTCGCGGTCGGGTGCCGTTCGAGGCGAATTGTGACCGTTCGCGGTCGGGTGCCGTTCGAGGCGAATTGTGACCGTTCGAGGTCGGATGTCGTTCGAGGCGAATTGTGACCGTTCGCGGTCGGGTGCCGTTCGAGGCGAATTGTGTGTGCCCGGGGGGGACTTAGTATCATTAATGTCAGATTTCACGTTCGAGTGAGTTTTTGAATTGTTTGTGGTGGCGGTTTATCGCCATCTCAAAGCATGTCTGAGGACCGTTCGCGATCCCATACATGTGTAAGTGACTCGTCATAGAATTATTGAAACCAAATTTTACATTCAAATGAGTCTTTCAACAGAAATGTCCAACAAAATCAAGTTCAAATGTGCGAATTAAAAAGCAAAAGTGGAATAGAGACGTCAAAGTGCAAACACCTATATCGACATAATTGTTAGTCGTATCAGAGCATGCCCGAGGATCGCTCGTAATCTTGTACATGTGTAAATGAGTTAATCGCGTTGGTATGGAGTTTTCCACTTATTCATCGTTATTCCGGTCAGTTGATGACAAGCTGACGCCTCGATCCGGAGCCACTTTCATTTGATGCAGGTGGTGGTCGCTCTCATTCCACCGTAGCTGTTCCCCTTCTCACATATTGCGATAGCAGACCATTCCGGATATATCCTTCAACCTCATCCTTCAAGTGTCTACAATCATTTGTGTATGCCCATTCAGCTCATGGAATAAGCAATACTTGTCGGATCTCCTTTCATTGCTGGTCGGATCCCTCCTCATTGGCTTTCAGTAAGGAATCTGCCCCCGGTATCCTGGTAGATTTGCTCCAAAGTCTCGTTCAGCTCCGTATAAGAGTTGAATCTGGGTTCCTTTCGCGGTTTTTTTGGTCCATTATCGTTATCCTCGCCTTTCCATTTCCCTTTATCGTTGCATGAATCTTTTTTGGGAGGGTCTCCGCCTTTGACTGCATAAACTCCAACTTCTTCTCCTTCCTCCCTTTCAGCATTTGCGTCCTCTAATCGCAGAAATCCTTCGGCCTCATGATAAAATTCTCCCAGATCCATAGGTGGATCCCTTGTCAATGAGTTCTTAAATTATGTGCCATCAGCTATGCCAGATACAGCATCCATCAAAACCATGGATGGATCTGGTCGATCCACTGATGTTGTCGCTGCATTGAATCGTGTCAGAAAATTCCTCAAAGATTCCCCGGTTCTTTGCTTTAGTGCTGCCAAACTCATCACATTCTTGAGTCTCGAAATGTGAACTCTGAACTGCCTCATAAACTTCTCAGTTAAATCGGTCCATGTTCCGATGGAGCTGCTCCCCAGTTGTCTAAACCATAGCGCTGCAATGTTCGTCAAATACAGCGGGAAACATCAGGCCATGACCTCCTCCGATGCCCCTAATACCTCCATATGTCTCATATACCGTGTCAGATGAATTGCAGGATCCGTCCTCCCATCGTACGTCTCCAGTGTTGGTAGCTTGAACTCTGGTGGATTCCTAGCCTGTCTAATTGCGGGAGCGAAGGGGCTCCTGTTCACGTCTTCCAGATCTCTATTAACCAATCCGCCTTTCATGGCTTGCCTGACCATCTCCGCCAATCTGTTACTGTCGCCAAGCTGCGACCCTTGTCCGTTGCCTCTGATCTTCCCCCCGAGTTCTCAAGGGATTCCTGGAATCTGCTCTCTTGGACGAGCATCCATCTCTCTATCGATGTAGTGTTGCACAACTCCATCTGGTGCCCTGCCTGTGGTTGGATCGACATTATCCGGGTGAGTGCCCCTTCGCTCTGGTGCTGCTCCTGATGGTCCCACCTGCTCTATTCTGAATTCTGGTTGCTCCATGCTCCCGATCCCTATCTCCACCATCTCCTGCAGTTGCATTCCCTTGATTATGCACTCCAACTTGACCAGCTTGATGAAGTAAATTCTGCATCATCTCTCTTGCCTTTTCAGCATTCCCTCCTGCATGGCTCCCATCATCATCTCCATCTCGTCTCGGGTGATGAAGACTGAGGCCTGATTCGCTCCTGAAGAAGCTTCTTGACTCCCTTCATGCTGACTCCTTTCATTTCTTTGTCTTCTTGTTGATTGATTTGCCATCGTTCCTTCTAGATCTGATTCTCTAACTCTCCAAATCTGAACTTCAAGTTTTTGAACCCCTGAATCCTCTACTTCTCAGTGAAAGCACAAAAATGTTTGCGCCAAAATTGGTCACAAACACCCAATTGCCAATGAAAGCACCAACTCACAATCACAGATAACAAGTATGTAGAGAATTACAAATGAAGAACACTCAAAAAATTTAGATGAAAGCTGTAAAGAACACAGGGTTTATAGTGGTTCGGCAATCCGGCCTACGTCCACTTTGAAGTTGATAATTTTATTGAAGTTTGCTTGCTGATTACAACGAGTTATAACTGATTACAACAGCAAAATCTGAGTACAATGATGAATCCGGCAGAGTCTGGACGTAGAAGAGCCAAAAAGTCCCCCTTTTCTGAAGCCATTGGGGTGCTATTTATAGGCGTAGGATGTAAATATCTTGCTCAGATCTCGGGAGACCTCTTCTGGCATGTGGGTGGCCCCACACGATCGATCCCACATTATTTTGACTCAATCCGTGATCGATACGAACGAATTTCATATCGATCAAGATTTGACCCGATCGAGTCGAAATTTGGCATGGACGTTCTTTGAGTTGTACGTAAGCTCCTGTGAAAATTTCATAGCATTTGGACTTATGGATCGCAAGTTATGATCGATGCAAATTTGAGTTTTTGGCAGGCTGCTTAGTTCAAATCGATCCATTCGTATCGATCAGTTCGAATCCTTATCGAGCACGTGCCTACAAGTTGACGTGGCACTTGATTTTAGGATCAATTTGAAGTTCATGATGAATTGACCGAGTCTCCTCTATGCACGGGCCTTGTTCGAATCGATCAGTAGTATGTTGTTCGTATCGATCTGTAGTATGTCGTTCGTATCGATGGTCTGTTCTGTTCATATCGATCGGAGTGGGTCTATTCGACTTGAATCACCGTGGCATTGTTCGTATCGGTTGAAGTGGTTCTGCTTGTGTTGGTGGACATGGTCTTGTGCGTATCGATCAAAATTAACTTCAGCCGATCGATACGAAGTTGAGCCAGCAGCATGGATATGAACAAGTGATAACATGATGGTTACGAGCTACCGATAACGAGATGGATACGAACAACAGGTTACACGATGGATTCGAACAGATGGATAGCATGATGGATTCGAATAGATCGATTCGAACCATGGCTTTTTGATGGATACGAATAAGGTGATTGTTGAAATTGCATCGATCATATCTTGAGCATACGAACTCCGATTGACTTGAAATTTGAAATGTAGCCTCTCCCAGCCTTGGTCATCATTCCCAATCGATCCCGTCTTGATTGGAGCCAGGTCAAATTTTGACGACATCAATCATAGCCTTGTTTACAATCTATCTCTGATCCTGGCATACATCCTTTCCAGCTAATTTGTTGATATCCCGGCCTTGACCAAAAGGCGGGATAACAGTATTTTATCGAGTTAAATTAAATAAATGATCATATTGGGTGTTTTAACATGTTTAGACCAAAATTCAAATTATTTTCAAATCATCACATATTCATCTACATATAGGGCCAAAATGGTCAGTTTTGTGCAAATATTAATTTTATAAAATTTAATTGAAATTTTTTAAGTTATTTTGTAGGAATTTGAATTCAAACACAAGTGGCTTCATGAAGAAATATGAATATACAAGAGGATACAAAGGAATGAAGATGGAAATAATTCACACTCATGATCATGGAGAACCCCACCTATCCACCAACCTTAATGTACAAATTAGAAGCTAGTGCACATGCTAATGGCCATTAAAGTTTCATGTACATTTAATGAAGGATTATCTCATGTTAATGATAACTTGGTGGCCACACTTTCTCAAGGGTAGTTTGGGTTGTTCCCAAAAAATGGATTAGGGTTTTAAAACATGTATAAATACCACATATGTTCATGTAACCCTCCTCTCTCTTCCTCTTAGCCTCTTTAGTTTAGTTTAGGCTCAAATAAATCAAAGCTCTCTTTCTTTTTTCATGGCTACTTAGCCATTTTCTTGTCATGTAACTTTCCTTTTTTTATGCAATGTTAATTAATGTTCTCATTTATTTACATGCTCTTTTCATTTCTTGTTAGTAGTCAGTTTATTTTTTCATGCAAATATATTAGTGTTTATTGCTTTTTAATTAGCTCTCTTTTCATTTAGCTCTCTTTTTCCTCTTCTTTTTGTTTCATGTTGCAAGCTAATTTGTTGATTTGATAGCAAATATGAGAGGCTAAACCCCTTCAATTTAGGGGTAATGAAGCTCTCTAATCATTTAGCTTTAACATAATTTGATAATTATTGATCTCTTTTTGTGCCTAATGAAAAAATGAATGTTGATGTGATTTATTGTTTCATGTTGAATTTAGTAGTCTATGTTGTTCATAACAAATAGGCTATGCTTAAACACATTATTCATAAATTGCCTCTTCATCTAAATATGATTATGGCAATGAAGTGAAATTAAATCAAAATTGTATGGTCATTTCTAATCAATAGTTAATAGGTCATTCTTAAAATAGATTTTATTTCCAACTTGTTGTCATTTTTCATGAAAATTAGTAAGTGGTTTAAGGGGTGTGTTATAGTTTGATGTCTTATGTTGAGCTAATTAATAGCACAAATAGACCATACTTATGATAAACACGTCAATTAAACTCACTAATGACCAAAAAAGAGAGATCATAATTTCATATTTTGTTGAACTATGTGATCTAGAGAGTGGATTGATCTCTAAATTGTCATTTTATTCTCTTAGTTTTCATTCACTTTTGTAGTTGTTAGTTTTTGCAATTTTTAGTAGGTAACAACTTTATCAAATCTTTGGTTAATTTGATTGAATAGAAATTTAAAATCTAATAATTCCCTGCTGATCGACTCGTACTCGCCACGTACTAAAATTTGTACGCCGTGCGCTTGTTGTTAAATTTAATTATAAATTCGTTCGACGGTTTTCTAAACCAATAGAATTTCCATCGACGAACAAATTTTTGGCGTCGCTGTTGGGGAGTAGCTTTGATTTTTAATTTTCTATTCTTCGAATTATTTTTCTTTTGATTTTTTATTGTGTGTCTGTTGTGTGTGTTCATTTGCATTTAAAAAAGATTGTTGTGTGTTTTTGTGTGAATTTTGCTTTCATTTGTATGTGTTCATTGTGTGCTTGTTTTCTATTTGCATTTCATTTTTTTTTGAAAACACAATTTCAAGACGAAAACAATATTATATTATTTCCCTTTCAGTTTGCATTTCATTTTTACAATTTACATTGCATTTAGAATTTACAATTTTAAAAAAAATTCACTGTGCAAAACTGTGGACATTTCTGCCTACTGTTGCCTACTGTAGCCATACCACAACTACTACTTGCCTTTGTCTACCATAACCAATCCAACACCCATCGTCTTCAACACCACAAACTCACATACACCAGTACATTCAAAACCCCACCGCCTCTTCATATTTACTACAGCCATCTCATTTACTACTGTATCCCTGCATACATCACACAACAACCTCTTATTTACTACTGCTTCTTTCAAGCTACCACCTCTTATCTAATACCTATCACCACTTTCAAGCTACTGCCTCATCAACTTCACCCCATCAAACTAACCAAACTGCCCATCACAACCTCGCAATATCACTGTCACACATCCGACCCAAACTGTCACTGCCTATATCAAACAACAACTCCACTCAAATTAACAGTTCATCCTTCCTGCCTCCATCATACCAGACCATTCACTTCACCACACATACCACCCCGCCAAACAATACTTTCTCCACCTAACACATCACCAAACAGTCATTGCTCACTTGCACTTCTGCCCTTCTACTTACATCAATCTACCTCTGCTCTAGCAGAACCAAACACCACTGACACTGCATCAAAACCTTCATCAATACAACCACACAGCAGTGTCAACTTCCGACCACACAACAGTCGCCTCCACTTCCAATCAAAACTATCAAAACATTCCAATGTTTCTACCACTGTTACATTACCAAACTTCCAATCCACCATCATTGCAAGACATCGACATTTCCAGACATCACCACACATCCACACTGCAGTTGACCAACCATCAAACTCCTACAGATTTCTACCCAATGCACCAACACTATAACCATACAACCTTCATCACCTACTTGATGCCTAACCACTATCAAACCACCCACTTTCCAATTTATACTTGCAAACAACAAACATCAAGCATCTACTGCACTTCACCACTGACAACCACTTCTGCTCAAACAAGAAAACAACACATCCTCTGCCATAAATCAATACAGCAACCCTTGCGTACCGACTGCCATGTAATCTGCACTTTGTACTTCTTGCCGACATACCCACCAAGCAACTTACAAGAACCAAACCACTTCACCATTTCTCTGCAATACAACCAACAATAGTGCTCTATAACATCAACAAACATCTTCCAATACCCCCACTTGATCACTGCACTATCAAATTTCAAATCGAGTTTCACATCAAATACCATTTCATTGGTAAAGTCATCTCGACTTCCCCCCTACTGTCCAGACTGCCATAAACTTCCACTGCCAATAACCCTGCACAATACAAACAAAATCGTGCTACCCTTACACACTTCAAAATCCACGACTACATCCCCTCGATCAATCTACGAACACATCTACTTGTCTCAAAACTTTATCACTTGCATACTCATTGCCTGAACCCCCCTCGCAACCTACAGCCACTGCCGTACAAAAAAAAGCTATTGCACTATACATGCCAACGAACATCCCCTCAACCTCAACGACTATCTGCAAATCATCAACACAACAACTTCGGATACAACAACCACTGCTAACAATAGTTCAACTACAACCCCTCCAAAACAAAAGAAAAATCACTTTGCCAATCGTCGATCGCTTAATTACTTATTGTCGTGATTCTGTTGCAATCACCCTGAATCAAGAATCAGAACACCAAATACCAAAATCGACCAACTCCTCTACCATATATCTACAATCGCCTGCAAATCACACCAGCAGTAATTGAGTACGCCGTGCATTTGAGCTTGATTTCGAGAATTGTAACGACCCGGAAATTTTAACAGTTTTTATAAAGTAATTAACTGAAATTTTGCTTGAAATTAAATAATTAAATTTAGCAATGAAAACTTGATATTTGGTATGCGTCTATTTAAACATAGCAAATAGAAAATTTTCATTGAACAATATGAAAGTTAGTTCTGTTGTATAATTTTCAATTTCAATTTAAAATCAGTTGATTTGATGAAAATAAAATGTTTTCGAAATCTGAATATTTTTATACAATAAAAAATGTAAATCATTTTTTGAGTGAGACGTCGTATTTTGTTTCATCAAATTTGAACTTCACAGCCCCATTTATTTTATTTTCGACAAATTTACAGCAGTTTAGCGACGATACATCAACTTTTGATAGGATGATCGCATCGCTGGCATCTGTGTACCATTCTGTTCGTCTCGTCATGTTGATCTCTATAGTATATTCATTTCTGTAATTTGGCGTCCGGTAAGCGGCGAAATCCGCGAAATGGGTAGTTGTATTGGTACCCATTTTGAGTTCTAGAATGTTCTGTGACCTTTCAATTGTCTGTCGTTTGAAAATCAATGGTCATTTGCTTTTATTATTTCATAAATTCTCGTGCCTGACTTTCACTCTTCCCTATATTCAATTCATATAGCTGGTTCCTCACTTTCTCTCTCCCCTTTCTTTCTTTTCGTTCTGAGAAAAATATATAAATTATATAAAGTCATTTCGTTTGTCTGCATCTTCTTCTTTTGCTCACCTCATTCCTATTTTTGGTTGTTTCTAGATCTGCTACCTCCTCCTTTATAAAATTTAATATATGTTGTGTATTGAAGGAAACCTGCTTCTCTCTTTCCATCCACGTCCAGCTGCAACCTCCTTCATTTGTCCAATCGCCTGTAGCCAAGCCACTGATCGAACATCCCACACGCCTCATCACCATGCCATGTCCCCTCTCCATCGGCCTCCGCACCCAGATCCATGTGCCAGACCTCGCCTACGGCCCAAAGCCACTTCGTCCAAGCCCTCCTCGCCTATTTCCGACGGCCACCGTGACTAGGCTGTGCACACCAAGCTTACATCACCCTAAAACGCCATACGCCAGCAACCGAGCTCCGCTTCCCATCTTAGCACCCTGCTCTCGAAAACCACAAGCAGTCGAATGACCGAACACCCCTCCGCAACACTGCCCAGACCACCTACCTCTCACTGATCCACCTCTAGCCGAACACCCTCTGTCATGTCACCACATCCCGAGCTCAGTGACCCACGGATACCACTGGTTGGCAAACGCCGACCATACGTGCTCGCCCCTTCCCTCTCTCTAGCTAGTGACCATCTCCTCTTTGTTCATATATATATGTATATATATACACTTTTATATATAACCAATTTATATATATACATCTTTATGTATGACCAGTTTTATTAAGTTCATTTTTATATATAAGTTCATAACATATATTATATTATAGAAGAGGTATTATCTATGTTTTACATTTTGTTTTACTGTAATAATATGTTAATTATATATAAGGTTTACGTCAGTTGTATTTACATATATTATAGTCTAATCTATATATATTTGTTTATAAAGATAATATGCATATAACTATTTACAGTATGATTTTATGTATTTGCTTATAAATATCATCCACATATAATTGTTTATAGTCTCATCTATATATTTGTTTAAAAATAAAATCTGATATTTTGTATATTAAAGCTTTCATGAGTTATATAAATGACGATATATATATATATATATATGTAAGCTATATTCTGTTATCTTAGACATAGCTGTTTCTTCCCTGGCAAACCTTCAACATATATAAGCACACGTGTTGTTTGTAAATATATATATATATATATATATATATATATATATATGATATTTTTAAAGATAATATATTTGTTTTATTAAATATTGATTCTAAATTGTTATATATATATATATATATATATGTGCGTGAGTACATATATGTTGCGGCTGAAGTTACACTGTGTTTTTTTATATATCACGTATATATAAATATATATGTATTTACATACTGGGTTATATTTGAAAGGTACACGTGTACAAGGTTGTATTAGTATACATATAATATATTAGTTTTAGGAAATGATTTCGTGTACTGCAAATATAATATAATATATATATTTTAAATATATGTGTTAAATTCAATAATGATCTTAAAATATATATTGATTTTGATTTTGATCTACGTATATATGTTTAAATTTAATATTGATTTTCAAATATATATATATATATATTATAAAGATTTTTTTATATACGTGTTTAAATTTTAGACTTTAAAATATATAGCTATATATTGGTTTCATCAATCTCTGGTCCATCTTAATTTACTTTCTCAATATCGAATTTGTCGTAGAAATTCTTAGCTTATCGATGTCCCGCTAGTTCATGTTCGTATCCGTGTGCGTGTCCATGTCATCTTCTTTGCCTTCGTCATTCTCTAGCCTCGAAAGGTGAGCAATCACTCACGATTAACATTCTTATATTTATTAAAATTTAAATTCACATGAAATGATGATTGAAATACGCTAAAAATTTTGAATTGTTAAATATGATATGCCATTTTCTACCATTGTTTACCTGTGACATATGACACCATAACCTGTTGTATATATTATATTTAAATTTGTTACTGACGATATATGCCTGTTGTTGATATGTTATATTATTATCATATTTGTTCCCACTCTGCAAGTTTCCAATTAGTTCAGAATTCCTTATGGGTTGAAATGATACATACCCGATCGATTTTATAGATTAGGGGAAAATCTTTATGGGTTGAAATGATAAACCCAAGCGATTTCCATTGACTTTGAATTTGGGATTGCGGGTTGAAATGATATATACCCATAGATATTTAAATTGCGGATTGAAATGATAAATATCTGTATCACTTGACCATAGGATAGAAAATTATGTAAAAACACCATTGGTCTATATTTTGAAAATGATTTCCAAAGTTTTGAAAGGAGATATATGGTTTTTAAAAATATAATATATAAATGTTATTTTTATATATGTTTAAATTTTAGATTTTTAAAATTACATGTTTTGAAAATTTTAAATTTATAAGTTAGTTTTGAAAATATATTTTTTAAGATTTTACTTATAATTTTACTATTTTAAAATATTTAAACATATATTTATTTAATATAAAATAAATTTAATAATAAGATTTAATTTAATAAAATTTAATTTAAGCAGTATATAGGTATTTATTTAAAATTATATTTTAAAAATAAATTTTGTAATAACTTTAAATAAATAGAGGCTGGAAAAATAAAGTAAAATTGACTTGAAATTTAATTAGGTAATAATTGAATTTAAATAAGAATTTATTTGAACTCATTGATTTTGAGATTTGAAAGATATGATTTATAATTTTAAATAAAACCGAGACTGAATATTTAATATTGATTCAAATTTATAAATTGGGATTTTATTAAATTGTTACTAAAATTATTAAGTAAATATTTTCTAGTTTGAATAAAACTTCGTATGCCACATTACCAATGATCATCCAATGATCATCAGCACGCTTTTCACAAAGCCACGCTTTGATCAACCAATGATCATCAGCACTTCGTATGCCACATTACCAAATTGGGAATGTATCACTAGTAACCATCAACTACATAACCTCTGAGCTCGTACGTCTCAGAGAAGGGTGTTAAGCTAAGAGAATAAATTCTCCGCCACCAACAGAAATGTATTTGATAGAAACCAGCTTTACATCTCAAAGTATAACGTCAGACACACATCCATACAAGTCCGTTCTGGGATCGAACGGAACCAAAGGCACTTCCAAAGAAGCCCTTGCAATCCGGATATTCACTAATCACGTCCGGACTTCCCATCACAAAAAGAGTGATATAAATCTCTATACCGGAGCAACTCGGTGCAGAGACATTCGACAGGTTGTCCTTTCATTTTCGAAAATATCCGGTCTTCACACCGGTCTTCAAATGCAATCCATTCACGACGTATCACTATTCGGAATGGGTTATATGACACAAAGGTCCTCTCCCGGCTTAACCGAATAATGAGCGTTTGTTTTAAAAACAAATCAAGTGTCATTTCAAAGACAAATATTGATAGTCGGTTATTTAACTATCAACAACATTCACAACAAACATCCAATTTAAATAATTTTTCCCAAATTATTAAATTTCAAATCTTTTCACAAGATATATATTTTTCCACACTTCACATTTGAAAATCCATTTCAAATCGTATTTCACACTTCACATTTGAAAATCAATTTCAAATCACATTTTCACACTTCACGTTTGAAAATCAATTTCAAATCATATTATGGTCCATTTAAACCAATTTGATGAATCCTTATCGATTTATTTCAAATTTACATTTCAAATTTGTAAATTTATTTCCACACTTCATCACTTTGAAAATCCGATTTCAAACCATATTTTCCACACTTTAAAAATAAATCAATATTTATTTTTAAAACAAATTTCCCTTTCCTTTACCAATTCTATTCGGAATTTACATTCCCAAAAATCCACTTTTACACGATTTTCAAATCGTTTTCCAAATATTTATTTTTAACACCAAATCAACTTTAAAAATTGATTTCTCCGTTTTATTTCAAATCCCAAATCGAAAATCAAATTGATTTCTGAATTTACTTCAACACCGAATCACATTTCAAATTGATTCTAACTTTTAATCGCAAAGACCAAATCATTTTTACAAATCGATTCCCAAATTTATTCTCAACACCAAAATCAATTTTTTTCAAACACCAAATAAGTTTTCATATCAATTTCCCAAAGGTTTATTTTAAATACCCAATCAATTATAAATTTGATTTCAAACAAATTTATCTCCTTTTAAATAAATTCTTTTATTCTTCCAAACCATCTAAAATTCAATTTTAATTTCAGAAATCCAATTTCATTTATTTCTGGTATCCAACGATACCAAAAATACATTCGGCTAAATTTTAGCTCTCAATACATTCAATCACAGATATAATCATATGCAGATTATAAATAATCAATCAAACAACATATGAAATCATATCAAATGTTTTGAGGAATCCTGTTGGATCCCTCCAACCTGTTTCCCTGCATCCACAGATGTTAGCACAATACCAATTCCACTTCGAGGTGGAATATCGCGGTATATGGGTTTTATAAAAATATCATCCGCTTACTAACGGCGCAATAGGGTCTCATCCGCTATACGAGGCGGGAAATCAATCAATCCAATATATACATATGCCAATATGTATATATTGCTATATATATATAGATATATCCTATTATATCTAATATCACAATCCAAACAGCAATCAACACAATCAATAACTGCAAAAGAAAATCCACTTTTCATTTTGAGTGAGAAGATCTCACCTTAGCTTTTATTTTTGCGATCCCATTTCCTTTCCGATTTGTTTTTCTTGATTTACAGACCTTGTATAAACAATTTTCATACAATTGATTAATATTCGAACTCATCAGAAATAAATTTCCATCTCTTAACATTTTCCAGGATTTTAAACTACCAGGCAATTAAAGTTATAAACTTTACTTTATTGTTAAAATTTTCGATAAACAGATAAAGTTAAAAGTTTTAACTAACTTAATCTACATTAAAATGTTTGAAAGATAACTTTCAATCTCAACCCTTGAAATTAGGTTATGAAAACCTTTTATATATTTTTAACAGAACTGTTTTATACTTGGTTAAAATATATTTCAAATTTCGTTCACCAAAACCTATATATATCACTGTCTCTGTATAAAAAAAACTTACTGCATTTTAATTCAACAATTTTCTTTTATATAAAAAAAAATATACCTTACTGGACGAAACCCAGGCTCGAACTCGAGAATGCCCAAACCCTAACTTCTCTGCCTGATCGATACCCCACGCCATCGCCACGTCTCGAGCCTGACATCGAGAAATCGAATGCCTCACACGCGCGCGAGCGCTAGCCTCCCATAGAGTCGAAGCAACGCACGCCATCGCGACCAACCCTAGACGCCGATGGTTCTTGCCCTAAATCGCGACTCCTCTCGCTCTCGAACCCACGCCATCACGCGCGAACGCGACTCTCCACAGCAGTCGACCTAAACGTACGCGAACAAGTCGCGACTTCGAACCCATGATTGCCATTGAAACCCCTCACGAACATCGAGCAGCCTTGATTTATTTAAACGAAGATGGCTCGGCAGCCTATTTGTTAACGAACATCGAGCAGCCTTGCTATCGAAGCTGAGATGTGGCAATTGATTTGAATGCGAGACAAAAAGAAACGATTTCGGCCATTGATATCTTCTTTTGAACGAAAACGAAAAACTGAGAGGAGATTGATTTCGTATTTTAAGGGAGTGAAGGAAATTCGAACGAGAGCGCCATTGTTTTATCTTTCTGAAGCTTCTGTGTTTCATTTTTTGAACGAAATGATTTCGTTGTTTTTATTTTACCCTATATCGTTTGAAGCTTCCAGCACAAATTTTCTTTCGGCTGAAATGAAATAAAGAGGAAAAGTACTATCAGAAGTGAGAGTAGTAGGTCTGCTTATCAGGGAATAGGGTGGCTGAATAGGACGGTTGATGTGAATGAAAACAATATATATACATATTCAATTCAAATTCAAATTTAAATCGTTTGACAAATGCAACTCAAAATCTTGACCTCCTATCGAGACGTGCCGCCAGGAGTCCATAATGTTATACGCCTATTCCGAACACAATGGAAAAGGTTTCGAGTCCAAATTTGATCGTATGGAGAAGATAGCTTTTTGGACCAGTTATTAAATTAAATTTTTGATTTAAATTCAGCGCGTTTGCTTATCGTACGATCACACGATCACTCCACATATTACGAAAATTGAAATCCGATAATAATACAATATTACGGATCTAATGGAACTGGTTTCGTCGAATTCCGAGACTGTGCCCCGGAATGCTATTTTTAAACATCGATTTAAACAATATAAATTCAAAACTGAACAGAACAGTTTAAAATTCAATTTTGAAAGTTCCAGTACCTTCAGAATTATCAATATAAATTTCCTAAGCCTTGAAAATATTTTTAACAAGCTTGAACTGACGATTCAAATTTTTACCCAGTTTCAATAATTTAATCGCCAAATTCATTTTGATATTTGAATTTCAAATTAAATTATCATTCGAATATTTAAACTCAATTAAATATTCATATTTCAAATGTCAAAAATTCAGGGTCGTTACAATCTTCCCCCCTTAAAAGAATTTCGTCCCGAAATTACAAGTTAGGAAAAATGGTCCTTAACACGTCTACTATTTTTCACAATCCAATAGTTTTATCAAACTTTCAAAACAAATCTTTCTACTAAAGATTCGTTATTAATTCAACTAAATTTCCAACTTCAATTATAGGTTCCAAACAACTTTGTTTTCTTAACAATTCAAATTTAAATTTAAATTCAAATTTAAACTTTCAAAATTTTCTCAAAAATTTTCTAACACTCGAAATTCCCGAAAAATTTCGCCAGCGTCTCCTTTGCGCGGCTAATACGGTACGACTACAAAACGCCCCTACGGACTCTCAGATCTCAAAAGAAAACAAAATGCCAAGTGGAAAAACCAGAATCTCATCAAATTTCATACTGAAATTTAAATACATACCTTTTGTCGAGCAAATTCAAATTATCTTCAAAATTTAATCCAATTCCATTTTCCTATCGCCTTTACAATCCCTGTATATTTTACTGAACAATAATGTCCAAATTCACTTATTGGATTTCCCAATACCAATTTACTTAAGAATTTCATTCATTTCTTAAGTGCAATATAAGTATTACATACTTCTTATATTTGTTTTCACTTCATTAACAAGGTCATATTCATTTCCATTCAACTTTACATTTTCAATTCCATTTGAATTCAATTTACAAATTTCAATTCTATTTGAATTCATTTTATCTTCAGATTTTCATTCAGATTTTCATTTCGAATTTTACTTGAATTCGATTCATCTTCTATTTCTGAATATTGAGTTTCATTTACCTTTATCTCAAATTCAATTTGAAATCACTTAAAAATCCTTTTTAAAAATGGATATGGAAAGCACGTTCCCCCATGGATCACAGTTACTTGGCGGTTTCGCTACTATCCCAGTAGAATCACTTGTAACTGTAGATTTAACATCTCTTAAATTTCTCCATAGTTGTTGCCATAGATCGTAGTTCACACGGCGGTTACACCACTATCTCAGTGGAATCGCTTGTAACCGTAGGCATCTCGCCCCTCGAATTTTGCTATGGTATCTAGATCGCAGTTTACACGGCGGCTGCGCCACTATCCCAGTGGAATCGCTTGTAACTGTGGGTATCACACCCCTCGAATTACGCTAGCATACGTCGTGATCAATCAATATGATCCCATCACGATCAAACGGATACTCATACTAAGTTCCAATACTTTCACAATTTTTTTCAATGGAAGGTACTTTTCATATCCTTAGTTTAGAAAACATATATCATATGTATAGTACTTCATTTCCAATTGATTCCATTCAATTTTTAATTGGCATTCCATAAATCAAATCTCATTGAAAACCATTCAAATCTATTCCATCTACTAATTTAATTAGTATATTCACTCATCCATTTAAAACTTCAAATTTCCAAATTCAACTCGTCTCGAATTTATTTTATCAATAACAAGGAAATTTCAATTTATTTTTCTTTCTTACTTACTTGAATTTATATACAAATTCAAACCATTTCATTTTATTCCTCCAAGTTTGGATTTTTATTCACTTGATTCAAATCAATCTCATTTCATTTTTCAATTCCAATTCACTTATTTACAAATGTAGTTTCATTTGTTCATTCATAAATTCATTCATTTTTAAATTTGAACCTTATTCCAATCAGATTTCAAATATTTTATAAGTTATCAACTTATTTACATTCCATTAATGAATTTTATTTCAAATATTTCTCTTGGAATTCTATTTCAATTTGCAAATTACATTTACAATCTATACTTACAAATTTCATTCGTATATGAATTCATTTCCTTATCTTCCAATTCATATTTATAAATTTCATTTATCAAATGAATTTATCTCCAAATTTTTGGTTATATCATTTTATTTCTTATTTGATTCCATATAACAATGATAATATTTCAATATTATCTCTTCCTAACAACCAAGCATCCATATACTATGATAATTCACAGAAAATCATTTCCTTTCTATACAAAATAGTTTTGGGTAAAATTATATCATTTACCCTATTTAAAACAATATTGTGTCGGTTTATCTTGTTTAAGAGTTTAGAAACTCCTATCGATTACAGTTGGCCACCCTGCACCGACCAGAATCTATAAACAATCAACCGATAAGTCAACACAATACAAAACAAATTTTGTATTCACTAACAAATACGCGCTCATATCTATTATTACACTCACACTCATTCTAGAGTACTACTGACTCTATCTCTAATGAGTAACAACCAACAGAGCAGGGTTGTCGCTTAACCGGATGCTCTGATACCACTTGTAAAGACCCGCAAATCCGTGTTCCGAAAACTCGACACCGATACGTCCACTGTACCAAATGTCGAAAAATCGAATGGCGAAAACGCGAAACTTTAGGGTTAAAAGAAGAGGTAGAAGAAAAGATAGAAGAAAAAGAAAGAAGAATAACACAGAAAACACAGAACATGAACAATATCAGAATCTCACCTATCGCAGCGGAACAATATATAATAGATAAATCAATAATCTTTAAAACAAAAGACTGTATCAGTTTATACATACATCAATCATCAGAGTTTACAACAATGGACAATTATATAAACTTGTCCTCATACAGAATACACAGCGGAATAAATAAACAAGTACGGTAGTACGCTTCATCATCCAACTCATCTCCAAAGCTCCAGAATATCCAGAATCCTGATAAAATAACTCTAGGCTGCCCGTGTGGAAAATTATGGGCACCCAGAGTTTAGAAAGGGAACAATAAACTCCAGGTCAGTCATGGTGACTGGTGTGAGATCGTAAAACAGTTATTTTCGCAAAGAAAATAAAACAACTTCGCAATGCTTTTGGAAAATGAAACTACCATAAGGCCTCCCACCACACACACAATGCAAACGCAGAATTGGAGGAGATTTCTCCTTATGATAGTCAAAAATGCTTACTACGCAAAATCAATTGATATTATTATTAATGTCTAGTGCGGAAAACATTTCGAAAGTATAATATCAATCTTAGCCAACATACAACTATTGTTGTATGCCTACTATAGCTACTATGTTCAGTAGCAGGTTACCGCCACATTCCATAGTAGGTAATACAATTAAAAACTGTACAAGGTTCATATTGTTTCTTAGGATTTCCAACAAATGATCAGGCAAAGGAACTTCCTTACCGAATAGAAACGCCTCTGGAAAGACGCCCCGGATCCTAACCGGATCTCTGCAAACAAAAGGCCGACGCTACCTCACGCTCTAACCGAGCTGTAACTAGGTAACTAACACACGAGCTATGCCATCCCCCGGTCGTAACCAACCTTTATCCGAGGATCCTCAATCGCAAAGCAACAACCACAAAATATAATCAACATAGGTAAAATATCTGGGCTCCATACCATGATATCACCTTTTATCCAGAAGGAAATGGCATTCCCTAGGGGCGCTACCCCTACAAACCTTTGTTGCAACATTCCTGTTTCGACCATTACCGGGTTGTGAGGCTCGACGAAGTCTCGTCCATAAAGCTACGCTTTTTCACAAAGCCACGCTTTTCACAAAGCCACGCTTTGATCAACCAATGATCATCAGCACTTCGTATGCCACATTACCAAATTGGGAATGTATCACTAGTAACCATCAACTACATAACCTCTGAGCTCGTACGTCTCAGAGAAGGGTGTTAAGCTAAGAGAATAAATTCTCCGCCACCAACAGAAATGTATTTGATAGAAACCAGCTTTACATCTCAAAGTATAACGTCAGACACCCATCCATACAAGTCCGTTCTGGGATCGAACGGAACCGAAGGCACTTCCAAAGAAGCCCTTGCAATCCGAATATTCACTAATCACGTCCGGACTTCCTATCACAAAAAGAGTGATATAAATCTCTATACCGGAGCAACTCGGTGCAGAGACATTCGACAGGTTGTCCTTTCATTTTCGGAAATATTCGGTCTTTACACCGGTCTTCAAATGCAATCCATTCACGACGTATCACTATTCGGAATGGGTTATATGACACAAAGGTCCTCTCCCGGCTTAACCGAATAATGAGCGTTTGTTTTAAAAACAAATCAAGTGTCATTTCAAAGACAAATATTGATAGTCGGTTATTTAACTATCAACAACATTCACAACAAACATCCAATTTAAATAATTTTTCCCAAATTATTAAATTTCAAATCTTTTCACAAGATATATATTTTTCCACACTTCACATTTGAAAATCCATTTCAAATCGTATTTCACACTTCACATTTGAAAAATCAATTTCAAATCACATTTTCACACTTCACGTTTGAAAATCAATTTCAAATCATATTATGGTCCATTTAAACCAATTTGATGAATCCTTATCGATTTATTTCAAATTTACATTTCAAATTTGTAAATTTATTTCCACACTTCATCACTTTGAAAATCCGATTTCAAACCATATTTTCCACACTTTAAAAATAAATCAATATTTATTTTTAAAACAAATTTCCCTTTCCTTTACCAATTCTATTCGGAATTTACATTCCCAAAAATCCACTTTTACACGATTTTCAAATCGTTTTCCAAATATTTATTTTTAACACCAAATCAACTTTAAAAATTGATTTCTCCGTTTTATTTCAAATCCCAAATCGAAAATCAAATTGATTTCTGAATTTACTTCAACACCGAATCACATTTCAAATTGATTCTAACTTTTAATCCCAAAGACCAAATCATTTTTACAAATTGATTCCCAAATTTATTCTCAACACCAAAAATCAATTTTTTTTCAAACACCAAATAAGTTTTCATATCAATTTCCCAAATGTTTATTTTAAAAACCCAATCAATTATAAATTTGATTTCAAACAAATTTATCTCCTTTTAAATAAATTCTTTTATTCTTCCAAACCATCTAAAATTCAATTTTAATTTTTGAAATCCAATTTCATTTATTTCTGGTATCCAACGATACCAAAAATACATTCGGCTAAATTTTAGCTCTCAATACATTCAATCACAGATATAATCATATGCAGATCATAAATAATCAATCAAACCACATATGAAATCAATTCAAATGTTTTGAGGAATCCTGTTGGATCCCTCCAACCTGTTTCCCTACATCCACAGATGTTAGCACAATACCAATTCCACTTCGAGGTGGAATATCGCGGTATATGGGTTTTATAAAAATATCATCCGCTTACTAACGGCGCAATAGGGTCTCATCCGCTATACGAGGCGGGAAATCAATCAATCCAATATATACATATGCCAATATGTATATATTGCTATATATATAGATATATCCTATTATATCTAATATCACAATCCAAACAGCAATCAACACAATCAATAACTGCAAAAGAAAATCCACTTTTCATTTTGAGTGAGAAGATCTCACCTTAGCTTTTATTTTTGCGATCCCATTTCCTTTCCGATTTGTTTTTCTTGATTTACGGACCTTGTATAAACAATTTTCATACAATTGATTAATATTCGAACTCATTAGAAATAAATTTCCATCTCTTAACATTTTCCAAGATTTTAAACTACCAGGCAATTAAAGTTATAAACTTTACTTTATTGTTAAAATTTTCGATAAACAGATAAAGTTAAAAGTTTTAACTTACTTAATCTACATTAAAATGTTTGAAAGATAACTTTCAATCTCAACCCTTGAAAATAGGTTATGAAAACCTTTTATATATTTTTAACAGAACTGTTTTATACTTGGTTAAAATATATTTCAAATTTCGTTCACCAAAACCTATATATATCACTGTCTCTGTATCAAAAAAACTTACTGCATTTTAATTCATCAATTTTCTTTTATATAAAAAAAATATACCTTACTGGACGAAACCCAGGCTCGAACTCGAGAATGCCCAAACCCTAACTTCTCTGCCTGATCGATGCCCCACGCCATCGCCACGTCTCGAGACTGACATCGAGAAATCTAATGCCTCACACGCGCGCGAGCGCTAGCCTCCCATAGAGTCGAAGCAACGCACTCCATCGCGACCAACCCTAGACGCCGATGTTTCTTGCCCTAAATCGCGACGCCCCTCGCTCTCGAACCCACGCCATCACGCGCGAACGCGACTCTCCACAACAGTCGACCTAAACGTACGTGAACAAGTCGCGACTTCGAACCCATGATTGCCATTGAAACCCCTCACGAACATCGAGCAGCCTTGATTTGTTTAAACGAAGATGGCTCGGCAGCCTATTTGTGAAAAAACATCGAGCAGCCTTGCTATCGAAGCTGAGATGTGGCAATTGATTTGAATGCGAGACAAAAAGAAACGATTTCGGCCATTGATATCTTCTTTTGAACGAAAACGAAAAACTTAGAGGAGATTGATTTCGTATTTTAAGGGAGTGAAGGAAATTCGAACGAGAGCGCCATTGTTTTATCTTTCTGAAGCTTCTGTGTTTTAATTTTTTGAACGAAATGATTTCGTTGTTTTTATTTTACCCTATATCGTTTGAAGCTTCTAGCACAAATTTTCTTTCGGCTGAAATGAAATAAAGAGGAATAGTACTATCAGAAGTGAGAGTAGTAGGTCTGCTTATCAGGGAATAGGGTGGCTGAATAGGACGGTTGATGTGAATGAAAACAATATATATACATATTCAATTCAAATTCAAATTTAAATCGTTTGACAAATGCAACTCAAAATCTTGACCTCCTATCGAGACGTGCCGCCAGGCGTCCATAATGTTATACGCCTATTCCGAACACAATGGAAAAGGTTTCGAGTCCAAATTTGATCGTATGGAGAAGATAGCTTTTTGGACCAGTTATTAAATTAAATTTTTGATTTAAATTCAGCGCGTTTGCTTATCGTACGATCACTCCACATATTACGAAAATTGAAATCCGATAATAATACAATATTACGGATCCAATGGAACTCGTTTCGTCGAATTCCGAGACTGTGCCTCGGAACGATATTTTTAAACATCGATTTAAACAATATAAATTCAAAACTGAACAGAACAGTTTCAAATTCAATTCTGAAAGTTCCAGTACCTTCAGAATTATCAATATAAATTTCCTAAGCCTTGAAAATATTTTTAACAAGCTTGAACTGACGATTCAAATTTTTACCCAGTTTCAATAATTAAATTCAATAATTTAATCGCCAAATTCATTTTGATATTTGAATTTCAAATTAAATTATCATTCGAATATTTAAACTCAATTAAATATTCATATTTCAAATGTCAAAAATTCAGGGTCGTTACAATCGTCCCCCCTTAAAAGAATTTCGTCCCGAAATTACTAGTTAGGAAAAATGGTCCTTAACTCGTCTACTATTTTTCACAATCCAATAGTTTTATCAAACTTTCAAAACAAATCTTTCTACTAAAGATTCGTTATTAATTCAACTAAATTTCCAACTTCAATTATAGGTTCCAAACAACTTTGTTTTCTTAACAATTCAAATTTAAATTTAAATTCAAATTTAAACTTTCAAAATTTTCTCAAAAATTTTCTAACACTCGAAATTCCCGAAAAATTTCGCCAGCGTCTCCTTTGCGCGGCTAATACGGTACGACTACAAAACGCCCCTACGGACTCTCAGATCTCAAAAGAAAACAAAATGCCAAGTGGCAAAACCAGAATCTCATCAAATTTCATACTGAAATTTAAATACATACCTTTTGTCGAGCAAATTCAAATTATCTTCAAAATTTAATCCAATTCCATTTTCCTATCGCCTTTACAATCCCTGTATATTTTACTGAACAATAATGTCCAAATTCACTTATTGGATTTCCCAATACCAATTTACTTAAGAATTTCATTCATTCATTTCTTAAGTGCAATATAAGTATTACATACTTCTTATATTTGTTTTCACTTCATTAACAAGGTCATATTCATTTCCATTCAACTTTACATTTTCAATTCCATTTGAATTCAATTTACAAATTTCAATTCTATTTGAATTCATTTTATCTTCAGATTTTCATTCAGATTTTCATTTCGAATTTTACTTGAATTCGATTCATCTTCTATTTCTGAATATTGAGTTTCATTTACCTTTATCTCAAATTCAATTTGAAATCACTTAAAAATCCTTTTTAAAAATGGATATGGAAAGCACGTTCCCCCATGGATCACAGTTACTTGGCGGTTTCGCTACTATCCCAGTAGAATCACTTGTAACTGTAGATTTCACATCTCTTAAGTTTCGCCATAGTTGTTGCCATAGATCGTAGTTCACACGGCGGTTACCCCACTATCTCAGTGGAATCGCTTGTAACCGTAGGCATCTCGCCCCTCGAATTTCGCTATAGTATCTAGATCGCAGTTTACACGGCGGCTGCGCCACTATCCCAGTGGAATCGCTTGTAACTGTAGGTATCACACCCCTCGAATTACGCTAGCATACGTCGTGATCAATCAATATGATCCCATCATGATCAAACGGATACTCATACTGAGTTCCAATACTTTCACAATTTTTTTCAATGGAAGGTACTTTTCATATCCTTAGTTTAGAAAACATATATCATATGTATAGTACTTCATTTCCAATTGATTCCATTCAATTTTTAATTGGCATTCCATAAATCAAATCTCATTGAAAACCATTCAAATCTATTCCATCTACTAATTTAATTAGTATATTCACTCATCCATTTAAAACTTCAAATTTCCAAATTCAACTCGTCTCGAATTTATTTTATCAATAACTAGGAAATTTCAATTTATTTTTCTTTCTTACTTACTTGAATTTATATACAAATTCAAACCATTTCATTTTATTCCTCCAAGTTTGGATTTTTATTCACTTGATTCAAATCAATCTCATTTCATTTTTCAATTCCAATTCACTTATTTACAAATGTAGTTTCATTTGTTCATTCATAAATTCATTCATTTTTCAATTTGAATCTTATTCCAAGCAGATTTCAAATATTTTATAAGTTATCAACTTATTTACATTCCATTAATGAATTTTATTTCAAATATTTCTCTTGGAATTCTATTTCAATTTGCAAATTACATTTACAATCTATACTTACAAATTTCATTCGTATATGAATTCATTTCCTTATCTTCCAATTCATATTTATAAATTTCATTTGTCAAATGAATTTATCTCCAAATTTTTGGTTATATCATTTTATTTCTTATTTGATTCCATATAACAATGATAATATTTCAATATTATCTCTTCCTAACAACCAAGCATCCATATACTATGATAATTCACAGAAAATCATTTCCTTTCTATACAAAATAGTTTTGGGTAAAATTATATCATTTACCCTATTTAAAACAATATTGTGTCGGTTTATCTTGTTTAAGAGTTTAGAAACTCCTATCGATTACAGTTGGCCACCCTGCACCGACCAGAATCTATAAACAATCAACCGATAAGTCAACACAATACAAAACAAATTTTGTATTCACTAACAAATACGCGCTCATATCTATTATTACACTCACACTCATTCTAGAGTACTACTGACTCTATCTCTAATGAGTAACACCCAACAGAGCAAGGTTGTCGCTTAACCGGATGCTCTGATACCACTTGTAAAGACCCACAAATCCGTGTTCCGAAAACTCGACACCGATACGTCCACTGTACCAAATGTCGAAAAATCGAATGGCGAAAACGCGAAACTTTAGGGTTAAAAGAAGAGGTAGAAGAAAAGATAGAAGAAAAAGAAAGAAGAATAACACAGAAAACACAGAACAGGAACAATATCAGAATCTCACCTATCGCAGCGGAACAATATGTAATAGATAAATCAATAATCTTTAAAACAAAAGACTATATCTGTTTATACATACATCAATCATCAGAGTTTACAACAATGGACAGTTATATAAACTTGTCCTCATACAGAATACATGGCGGAATAAATAAACAAGTACGGTAGTACGCTTCGTCATCCAACTCATCTCCAAAGCTCCAGAATATCCAGAATCCTGATAAAATAACTCTAGGCTGCCCGTGTGAAAAATTATGGGCACCCAGAGTTTAGAAAGGGAACAATAAACTCCAGGTCAGTCATGGTGACTGGTGTGAGATCGTAAAACAGTTATTTTCGCAAAGAAAATAAAACAACTTCGCAATGCTTTTGGAAAATGAAACTACCATAAGGCCTCCCACCACACACACAATGCAAACGCAGAATTGGAGGAGATTTCTCCTTATGATAGTCAAAAATTCTTACTACGCAAAGTCAATTGATATTATTATTAATGTCTAGTGCGGAAAACATTTCGAAAGTATAATATCAATCTTAGCCAACATACAACTATTGTTGTATGCCTACTATAGCTACTATGTTTAGTAGCAGGTTACCGCCACATTCCATAGCAGGTAATACAATTAAAAACCGTACAGAGTTCGTATTGTTTCTTTGGATTTCCAACAAATGATCAGGCAAAGGAACTTCCTTACCGAATAGAAACGCCTCTGGAAAGACGCCCCGGATCCTAACCGGATCTCTGCAAACAAAAGGCCGACGCTACCTCACGCTCTAACCGAGCTGTAACTAGGTAACTAACACACGAGCTATGCCATCCCCCGGTCGTAACCAACCTTTATCCGAGGATCCTCAATCGCAAATCAACAACCACAAAATATAATCAACATAGGTAAAATATCTGGGCTCCATACCATGATATCACCTTTTATCCAGAAGGAAATGGCATTCCCTAGGGGCGCTACCCCTACAAACCTTTGTCGCAACATTCCTGTTTCGACCATTACCGGGTTGTGAGGCTCGACGAAGTCTCGTCCATAAAGCCACGCTTTTTCACAAAGCCACGCTTTGTTCAACCAATGATCATCAGCACTTCGTATGCCACATTACCAAATTGGGAATGTATCACTAGTAACCATCAACTACATAACCTCTGAGCTCGTACGTCTCAGAGAAGGGTGTTAAGCTAAGAGAATAAATTCTCCGCCACCAACAGAAATGTATTTGATAGAAACCAGCTTTACATCTCAAAGTGTAACGTCAGACACACATCCATACAAGTCCGTTCTGGGATCGAACGGAACCGAAGGCACTTCCAAAGAAGCCCTTGCAATCCGGATATTCACTAATCACGTCCGGACTTCCCATCACAAAAAGAGTGATATAAATCTCTATACCGGAGCAACTCGGTGTAGAGACATTCGACAGGTTGTCCTTTCATTTTCGAAAATATCCGGTCTTCACACCGGTCTTCAAATGCAATCCATTCACGACGTATCACTATTCGGAATGGGTTATATGACACAAAGGTCCTCTCCCGGCTTAACCGAATAATGAGCGTTTGTTCTAAAAACAAATCAAGTGTCATTTCAAAGACAAATATTGATAGTCGGTTATTTAACTATCAACAACATTCACAACAAACATCCAATTTAAATAATTTTTCCCAAATTATTAAATTTCAAATCTTTTCACAAGATATATATTTTTCCACACTTCACATTTGAAAATCCATTTCAAATCGTATTTCACACTTCACATTTGAAAAATCAATTTCAAATCACATTTTCACACTTCACGTTTGAAAATCAATTTCAAAACATATTATGGTCCATTTAAACCAATTTGATGAATCCTTATCGATTTATTTCAAATTTACATTTCAAATTTGTAAATTTATTTCCACACTTCATCACTTTGAAAATCTGATTTCAAACCATATTTTCCACACTTTAAAAATAAATCAATATTTATTTTTAAAACAAATTACCAATTCTATTCGGAATTTACATTCCCAAAAATCCACTTTTACACGATTTTCAAATCGTTTTCCAAATATTTATTTTTAACACCAAATCAACTTTAAAAATTGATTTCTCCGTTTTATTTCAAATCCCAAATCGAAAATCAAATTGATTTCTGAATTTACTTCAACACCGAATCACATTTCAAATTAATTCTAACTTTTAATCGCAAAGACCAAATCATTTTTACAAATTGATTCCCAAATTTATTCTCAACACCAAAAATCAATTTTTTTCACACACCAAATAAGTTTTCATATCAATTTCCCAAAGGTTTATTTTAAATACCCAATCAATTATAAATTTGATTTCAAACAAATTTATCTCCTTTTAAATAAATTCTTTTATTCTTCCAAACCATCTAAAATTCAATTTTAATTTTAGAAATCCAATTTCATTTATTTCTGGTATCCAACGATACCAAAAATACATTCGGCTAAATTTTAGCTCTCAATACATTCAATCACAGATATAGTCATATGCAGATTATAAATAATCAATCAAACAACATATGAAATCAATTCAAATGTTTTGAGGAATCCTGTTGGATCCCTCCAACCTGTTTCCCTGCATCCACAGATGTTAGCACAATACCAATTCCACTTCGAGGTGGAATATCGCGGTATATGAGTTTTATAAAAATATCATCCGCTTACTAACGGCGCAATTGGGTCTCATCCGCTATACGAGGCGGGAAATCAATCAATCCAATATATACATATGCCAATATGTATATATTGTTATATATATATATATATCCTATTATATCTAATATCACAATCCAAACAGCAATCAACACAATCAATAACTGAAAAAGAAAATCCACTTTTCATTTTGAGTGAGAAGATCTCACCTTAGCTTTTATTTTTGCGATCCCATTTCCTTTCCGATTTGTTTTTCTTGATTTACAGACCTTGTATAAACAATTTTCATACAATTGATTAATATTCGAACTCATCAGAAATAAATTTCCATCTCTTAACATTTTCCAGGATTTTAAACTACCAGGCAATTAAAGTTATAAACTTTACTTTATTGTTAAAATTTTCGATAAACAGATAAAGTTAAAAGTTTTAACTTACTTAATCTACATTAAAATGTTTGAAAGATAACTTTCAATCTCAACCCTTGAAAATAGGTTATGAAAACCTTTTATATATTTTTAACAGAACTGTTTTATACTTGGTTAAAATATATTTCAAATTTCGTTCACCAAAACCTATATATATCACTGTCTCTGTATAAAAAAAACTTACTGCATTTTAATTCAACAATTTTCTTTTATATAAAAAAAATATACCTTACTGGACGAAACCCAGGCTCGAACTCGAGAATGCCCAAACCCTAACTTCTCTGCCTGATCGATACCCCACGCCATCGCCACGTCTCGAGCCTGACATCGAGAAATCGAATGCCTCACACGCGCGCGAGCGCTAGCCTCCCATAGAGCCGAAGCAACGCACTCCATCGCGACCAACCCTAGACGCCGATGGTTCTTGCCCTAAATCGCGACGCCCCTCGCTCTCGAACCCATGCCATCACGCGCTAACGCGACTCTCCACAGCAGTCGACCTAAACGTACGCGAACAAGTCGCGACTTCGAACCCATGATTGCCATTGAAACCCCTCACGAACATCGAGCAGCCTTGATTTGTTTAAACGAAGATGGCTCGGCAGCCTATTTGTGAACGAACATCGAGCAGCCTTGCTATCGAAGCTGAGATGTGGCAATTGATTTGAATGCGAGACAAAAAGAAACGATTTCGGCCATTGATATCTTCTTTTGAACGAAAACGAAAAACTTAGAGGAGATTGATTTCGTATTTTAAGGGAGTGAAGGAAATTCGAACGAGAGCGCCATTGTTTTATCTTTCGAAGCTTCTGTGTTTTAATTTTTTGAACGAAATGATTTCGTTGTTTTTATTTTACCTTATATCGTTTGAAGCTTCCAGCACAAATTTTCTTTCGGCTGAAATGAAATAAAGAGGAAAAGTACTATCAGAAGTGAGAGTAGTAGGTCTGCTTATCAGGGAATAGGGTGGCTGAATAGGACGGTTGATGTGAATGAAAACAATATATATACATATTCAATTCAAATTCAAATTTAAATCGTTTGACAAATGCAACTAAAAATCTTGACCTCCTATCGAGACGTGCCGCCAGGCGTCCATAATGTTATACGCCTATTCCGAACACAATGGAAAAGGTTTCGAGTCCAAATTTGATCGTATGGAGAAGATAGCTTTTTGGACCAGTTATTAAATTAAATTTTTGATTTAAATTCAGCGCGTTTGCTTATCGTACGATCACACGATCACTCCACATATTACGAAAATTGAAATCCGATAATAATACAATATTACGGATCCAATGGAACTGGTTTCGTCGAATTCCGAGACTGTGCCCCGGAACGCTATTTTTAAACATCGATTTAAACAATATAAATTCAAAACTAAACAAAACAGTTTCAAATTCAATTCTGAAAGTTCCAGTACCTTCAGAATTATCAATATAAATTTCCTAAGCCTTGAAAATATTTTTAACAAGCTTGAACTGACGATTCAAATTTTTACCCAGTTTCAATAATTAAATTCAATAATTTAATCGCCAAATTCATTTTGATATTTGAATTTCAAATTAAATTATCATTCGAATATTTAAACTCAATTAAATATTCATATTTCAAATGTCAAAAATTCAGGGTCGTTACAGGTAACGCATTAACGCTATTTTAATACTTTTACTTTACTATAGACATATTATAATAGCGTATATTATTACATAGTAGATAGTTCCACGGATCCTTAGAGGATGGGTATCCGAAACATCCTTTAAGTTACTTGTATTTTAGTTGACATTTCACTTGAGTTAAATTTACTGATATACGAATGTTAATCCTAACTCGAGTGTTTTTGTTTTGCTTTATGCTGGGGTCAGACTGAGTGTCTTAGCATTTGAGACTCACCTTTGGAGATTGGAGCTTTGTTTCAAGATCTATATATCCAGCTTTAAGTTATTTCCAGTCATTTATGTTCAGATTCGTCAGTTGCTTATGTATTTGAGATTCATTTGTTTTGAGATTCTATTATATTTTGTTCAGACTCTGATGTTTTATAGTAGCTTCGTGAACTACTATTTATCTATTCCACTGCTTATTATTGAAATACTCTGTGTCTGTGATTATGTGATTCATTTATTTACTGTATATGCTGATTTTTGCCAAATATAAATTAACAATCTGTTTTTTTGAGCAATTCAAGTCTAACATGAGTGGATGATTGTCGATTTGAATGGTTCAAAATAGCAGGTCGTTACAGTTGGTATCAGAGCTCTAGTTTAGGCAAAACTTAGCATATGGAGTAAAAATTTAATCATAGAATCATATTCGTTCGAACTTGAATTTCTTCATTAGGATTCTCCTTGCTTAGGATTTCTTTCAGATTGTGAGACTTCCCTTTTGTCCTGAAATTCATTCTTGTTTTCTCCTATTCGCGTTCTTTTGATACTTGAGCATCCCATAGCTCCAACCTCAACTGTCAACTTCATCCTTTATGTGACTAATCCCATCGGTGGTCCCGCCAACCTAAATATGATTAGTAAAGGGGTGAAACTCCTTTACAACACGCGTCGGTTCACCGGAGATTTCTACGCCCTCGGTTATGATGCTGTTATTTCTTGGAAAGCCGAATCATTTTTCTAGTAGACGACCCGGGTAATTCTCTTCTTATTGAATGTCGATTGCCTCAGGATTATACATGCAGTTTTATCTTTTGCTTGACGCTCAACCTAGTGATCTTGACTCACCCTTATTGTCCAACTATATCCGGATGTATTGGTGAAGTCACTTCTCTCCCTCTTAAGCAGGAAATTTAATTTCCGCATCGATTTTATTCCTGGAATCTCGGTTGACCGGGTTATGGTCGTCGCGATTAATATAAATCTATCCATCATTTCTTCTTTTGTAATTTAATTATTTTATCTTCCTTTCGAGTCTATCTTCGTAGTTAGAATTCTATTTTATTAGAGTTCCTCTAATTTGAATCTCTGTTCTTGTTCTATGATCCATTCTTGAATCATCGTGTAAGGGAGTGTATTTGTAATTAATATAAAATGTTTTATCTTGTTTTGTCTGAGTTGTTAAGTTGATTTTGGGTTTCAATCGATTCGTCTGGCCAACGCTATCGATAGGAATTCCAAAACACTAGAACAGAGTAAACTGACACAATATTGTTTTCGAAATTTGTAAATGGAATAAATTTGTGTATGATTATATTTTATATATATAAAGTGACAGTTTTCTGAAATTAGATAGTTAAATGAATTGGTTGTTAGTAAATGATAATCTAGATTATCATTTATTACTTTGTCAACGTTTCTAAATCATTAACCATTGTTGTGGAATTTTATAAACATGATTTATAAATCTAATTTCCAAATAAAATGAATTTAAATTAATGATTTGAGAATTAAATTTTCGGTACATTTCAAAATTTTGGTTTTCAAAGTTTTGAAATTATATTATTTGAAAGTATTTTCGAATGAAATTTTTTTCCATAGAAATTTTAAATGAAATGAGTCGGTATTCTCCTCTTTTGTCGCTGGAAAATAATTTCGGTGATGACTACAGCATCATCGACATTCATTTTCGAGTCTCAAAGTGGAGTGACCACTTAGTAGCACTGCTACATTTTTGTTTTGGAAAATGGATTTGATTTGAATTTCTTGAATATGATTAGATTTATATAATATTTATATATGTATATATTTATTTCAAAATTGATTTGAAGTGAACCAAAAATGTATTCTTAAATTCTGTGTAAAGTGACGGTTTTCAAATTATTGGAACAAAGCAAAATTGTGAAATATTTGAAGTGTTTAAAACTTAAATTGGAATTTAAAATAACTTGGAATAGTTGAACTAGGATAAAATTTATTTGTATAATATTCAATTGCATTCTAATAAACATGTATAAGTTACCTAAATTATTTAAAAAGTTGAAATGTTAAGATGAATTTGCAATTGAAGGTTATATAAGAGAAAACTTAGGCAACAAATTGTTCAAATTAATTTTTGCTTAATAAAAATATTATAAATTACAAGTAAACTGGTATAGGACTCAATTACATATGAAACATTAATAAAACTTACCTGAAATATTCAAAAGTTTAAATGTAATAAGAATATGTAGTTGAACGGTATACAATATAAAATGTAAGAAATAAAATGTGCAAAAATAAATTCTGATAATGGAATTTATAAATAAGAATTGTGTTGTTATAATGAATGTTATATATTTAATTTATGTTATAAGAAATGTAAATTGAAACAAAATTGAATAATAAATAGAGAATGAGTAAATAAATGTAAACTTAAGAAACTAAACAGGTAATAAAAGAATTTATATCTTTGTAAATAAATGGTAAATTATAAAGAATAGTTGAAATTGAATTATATGAGGAATTAACTTAAGTGAAATCAAATGGAATAAATAAATTAGTTAAGTATAATAGATTTTGTTTTGGAAGAAAATTTTTGTAACAAATGTTAATAAATTGAAATTTAATCAATTGAATGAAAATTTACTGATTAAATAAATGGATGAAAACCAAATTTGTTAAGTATTAATCAATTTGAAACTAATGAAATTTATGGTTTTGAATTAATTATTATATCTAACACTATACATTTTGAATCTATCTTTCATTCGGTTTGTTATTGTGACGACCCGACTTTCATCGACCAGAAAGTCGCATCGTCTTGAAGAAAGAAAGGGATAGAAAAGAGAAAAGATAGAGAAGAAAGAAAGAACAACAGAAGAATCTCAACAGCGGAACGAATAAATTATATTAATCACATAAGATATTACATAGTATCATATACAACAGCTATCAGAGTTACACAGCTTATACAACACATACTAGACAGTTATAAACGTTTGTCTAGTTATTACAATTCAAGATACAACTTAAACAAATGACTCAGAGATCAACACATCGGAACACTATATCTACGAACGCTGAAGCCTCCTGCTCCATTGCTCCTCCAGATAACTCGTCAAAGCTAACCTGAATCCCTTGGCTACTCGTAAAAATTTGAGTACCCAAGAGTTTATAAAACAGAAATAAACACTTGGGTCAGACATGGGTCTGGTGTGAGTAAACGGGTTAAAGTTGTTTAACTTCAAAGCCTTTTGAAAACAAAGGTATCACGTAAGACTTCCCACACATAAACATGGAAAAGTTTTTACCTTACGCTAACCAAAACTTTGATAGGAAATCGAGTTATATTATAATAGGGTCTAAGGTTTTCAAGTAAATAAGAAATAGCTGAAATTGTTACATTATTAAATTCCAGCATACTAGCCACAAAGTAGGTTATACAATCAAGTCCGTTGGCACTTATTGGAAGTTGGATTTCCATACAATGGCAGGGCTACTGGGGTACCGCCCGTCACAGTACGTGGCCTAGATCAACGTACCAAGGAGTACGCCCGCTCCCCTGCAACACAAGGCCGGAACCATCCCTTACTGGATAATTCCCGCATAAGAAACCCCGTGGTTGCGGCCAAACAACCACCCACACAGCCGAAATAAAAAGGGACTCTAGACAGAGGAATCTTATACTACTTGGGCGCTACCCACTAACCTTGCTGCACCTCCCCTGTTTTAGCCATTCCCGGTTGATGAGGCTTGAGGTCACGATTACCTTTAATCAGAACACATCACTTAGAATGCTCATCGTCCACCTGACGATGTGCTGAAAGCATTCAATCCATACAAGTTCGTTCCGGGTTCGAACGAAACCGAAGGCATTATCTCGTTACACTCATTTTGGAATCACCCTCAGAGTTAACGACAATAACCCTTGCACTCTGAATCTTCATCTTCACTTGAGATTCACGACCTATCGTTAATTTGGATCGATGTGGTATTCGGGTCTCCAGACCTGGAATACCGGTATACGGAAACCCGATCCCGGTCTCATCGAATTCCAAAACGTATCTTTTAAGGCCAAGTTGTTTAAAGGTTAAAACAATTCAATTCAATACTTGAATTCATACAGCATTTAACATAGATAAATATCACACATTTATCACAGATATATCCAAAATCATATCACAGAACATCACAGCATATCATCCAATAGATATCATCCAATTTAGATATTCTATATTAACAATCAGCTATAAGCAACAATTATTAACCCTATATTATAATTAATTTAATTATCTTAAATTAAATTAATTACTTCAGAGTTAATTATCTAATCTTGCTTAATCAATCATTAATTAATTACAACCTTTAATTAATCACTTTTATTAATCCACCTCAATTAATCATAAACAGTAATTATCATCCTATAATTACTTACCCTAATTAATTAACTCTTTAATTAATTATTAACCCTTTAATTAATTATACCAAATAATTAATCCTTAATCACTTCTCATTAAGTAATTATACTTTAATCAGCATCAGATTATCTTTAATTAATTTACAAATTAATTAACTTAAATTAATTACATCCATTTATTATTTATAATTGAGTAATTCATCCTTTAATTACCCTTAAACAAATTAATTAATCTTTAATTACAAATTAATTATTCTTTTAATTATTAATTAATAAACCTTAATTATCAATTAATAAAAATTAATAATAAATTAATTAATCCTTAATTATAAGTTGATTAATCTTTAATTATCATTTAATTACAAATTAATCACCCCTTAATTAATAATTAATAAAACTCAATTACAAATTAAGTACTTTTTAATTACCAATTTATTTACCTCTAATTACAATTTAATTACTAAATTAATTAATCTCTAATCATAAATTAATAAATCTTAATTACTTAGTTATTTTATCTCTAATCATTAATTAATCTCTAATTTAATTAATTATAACTCTCAATTAACTTTAATTAATCCTTAATCATAAATTAATTAAACTAATTAATTACTTTTAATTAATTACTTAATTTAATTACCAACGCCTTAATTAACTTAAAGATAAATCTTAATCTTAAATAATTACCTAATCATGATTAATAATATTTTTAAAACATTTAACTCTTTTAAATTAACACTTAAATACATCTTAAAATTTAGTTTAAAATAACTTAAAAATTTAACTTTAACAAATTCAAGTTAAACAAATTTATATCACTTTAATTACTTTTATTTTTAAACTTGTTAAATAATTCATTTTATAAACATATCCCTTTAATTACACTTTTAAATTTACTAAGCTTTCTTAAAAATTAAATTATTTAAACTTTAAAATTTGTAAAATCTTTACTCTTTATAAATCTGTACATTCTTTAAAATATGAAATCTAGTTATCAAGACAAGTACAACCCGAGACAAACTCGAGTAAATCAAGAAAAACCCCGAGTTTCCTCACGCAACACTGCTACTTCGAGTCGCACTCTCATTTTTCTCGAGACCAACCCGGTACAACTGCTTCTTCCCAAATCCATCGTTTCGCCTGAAACAAAGCGTACACGCGTGCACGATGCACGCCGACTGGACCACCTCCGATCATCGTTGACTTCACCGACACGTCATACAACACCCTGAAAACTCTCTACGACCAACATAACCCCATTTCTTGCCTCAATCTAAAATCGAGTTTCTCATGGTTGCTGAAACCCAAACATCATCAGGAAATCCCCCTGAGCCATCGCCTCCGATCAACTATACATCCTACAACTCCGGCCACGAGTTACTGACTCACCACGCATCATTCCCCTAAAATTTTATACAACTCGCTGCGATTTTGAAGATGCAGTAGTCAAAATTCCCAAGTTCAACAAAACTAGGGTTAAAATTAAAATCAAGCAATTCCAATTATCAAAGAGATTTATAAATTCATCAAGCATTTTTACTATACTCTCCAATGCTTCACCTAGCTCCATCAGCAATCTCGAGCAACCCAGATGCACAGATCATCAGATAACACTAAAAGATCATATTCTGGTTAACCCAGAATAACTCGTTCGATCCAAAACTAGAATTCATGATTTTCAATTTAAAAATCATATTATCCCGAGCTGATTCGAGTTATATAATTTAAACAACAAATTAAAATACTTGATTTTTAACATACTATTAAAATTCCTACTGTATCATCTTGATTCCAGGAGATTTCAAAATTAAATACTTGAATCTATTTTTAAAATCTAGATTAAGTTTAATCTAAACTATCTTGTTTAAAATCCTAAGTTTTATAGTGAACATATCAATAGATTTGCATTTTTTTTTTATATCAAAAACTCAACTCTATATTATGAACAGAGATATGCTTTGATATATCAGACATGCAGGCTTATATGCATTTATAAACACAAAGATACCACTATATATATATATAAATATATACAAGCAACCATCATTCATCCCAGAGACAAACCAAACATAGAACAGGTGCAGGGACATTTAATTTGATTTGTTCAAACCTGTAACTATGAAACAGGGAAAAACTAACATGCATAATTCAAACACAAACAAACATACATGGATTCATCATTTTTTTTATATACACATGCAAAGCACAATTTTAATCAGGAATCATATAAACAGTTTTAATTTATTTAAGCCTTTTAAAAATAAGATGTTTACTCACTTATTCAAAGAGGCAGAGAGTTTTGGAAAAACTGGAAGTTTTGCAACTGAATCTGCTTCATTTCTTTAAAACTGAAAGGCTTGTTGGCTGAGATGATTCAAGACTTTGATTTCTTTAAAACTGGAGTGCTCAGTTGAATTGGATGATGATGAGTTGATCTAGACTTTTGAACTTGAGTTTGAGAAGTATCTTGATCCTGATTCTTGGATTCTTTGGTTTTAAAAGATCACAGACTTGCTTTGGAAATTTGTTTACAAGTCTGTTTTGATTTAGAGGAGATTACAGGCTTTTAATAGGGAATTACAGGGTTTTGATTTTTGTTTTTGAGTTGTTTACTTTGCTTGAATTTCTGGTTAGAGGAAAGTTTTACGGATTTGTTCTCTTGAGTTTAGAAAATGAGGAGATAGCAAAAGAAAATGGAAAGGAAGATAGGAGTTTAAATAGAGTTCATTTAGGATTTATTAAAATTAAAGAAAATAAAAATAAAAAGATGACACTTGTCTCATACACTACTTATTCATTTAACACATATACTTACAAGCTCTATTATCCTAACACTTGTCATTAAGCATTTTTATTTATTTTTAAAAGATTTTAAAAACTTTTATATTTATTTCCTAATTAATAAATACATTTGTACTTTAATAAATGCTTTCTAAATTTTTACATAAATACAATGTTTAAAGAAAATAAAATATAAACCAATTATGATTTAAATAAAAACCATATAAAATATTTTAAGCTTATTTAAAATGCTAATTTAAAAGCTTTTGTATTTTTTTCCTATTAAATAAATACTCTTCCAATTTCTATAAATATATTTCTTTAAAGAGAATAATACAAAACAAATCTTATTTTTAAATAAAAACTTTTATTCATATATTTTAAATTCAAACTATATTATTATTTCATTTTAAGATATATATAAATCTTTAAATTCAATTTTTAAATTCAATTTCAAAGTCAATTTAAAATCCAAATTAAAAATCAATTCAAATAAATATATATATTAGATTTAAATAATCACATTATTAATTGTCAATAATTATCCTATTTAAAATAAATTTAAATACACAGATATATATATATATATACATTTTAAACAACCCTTATTAAATTTGAAATAATATGTCTATTTAAAATCTATTTATATCTATATTTAAAAACAACTCATTATTAAATTGTTTGAAAATAACTACTTTACCAATTAATTTAAAAGATTATCACATTTTAAATACCCTGAAATCCCGGGATATCACATTCCTCCCCCCTTAAAATAATTTCGTCCTCGAAATTTAAAACAGAAGACAACCCAATGTTTTTATTTTATTTTAAAAATTTTCAAACAATTTTAGCATACATATCAGCCAACACAAATAAACAACCAATTTCATCCAAACAAACAATTCAATCAAACAACAATTCTAGCTATCCGGACACAGATCCGAATAAGCTTCCTAAAATTTATCCCCGAGTTCCCCAGGTACAGATACCGGGATACTCGCTCTACTGAATCCAGAACTAGCTATACTACTAAGCTACTGAGCTCCTACTCATCTAGATCTACAATCTGAACAAGATATCAGACCACAGACAAGATCAACTCAACTATCAAATTCTTCAGAACTGCTGGTTCCAAAACCAGAGATAGATCAAACACGTACTTCCTCAAAGATATGCGATATACTCCGAATCCCAGTTATCCAAACTGACCATTCAATCCTATGGATCAAACACTTATCCAAATCAGAATATAGAAGAGATCTAAAACAACTCGGAGCTGACTTCCCAGACTTACCCAATCTTATAGCTCCCTTTTACCAGAGAAAACTTCAATAATAACGAAGTCTCCAACCTCGAATTCCAAATTCCTCCATCTCTAATCTTCAGAACTTTCTGACAATTCTGGACTGCCTACATCCATTCCGATCAGCTCAACCTTCGCTGATACTTCTAGAAACAGACTAGACCAATCAACTCAGCAAAATGATCTCCTCAAGATTAACTAGAATCAAGAAACACAAACTCTACTCCTCAATATCAGAAGATTACATCTTACTTCTCTTATCCGGAAAAGACAAAACAGATGCACTGCCAATCTGAACTCAAATCCAGAAAAATTTCCTGTAGCAACTCTTAATCCCAACACTGCAACTTCCAGGTTCTTCCAGCTGTCACCTTGCTTCCCCTGCACAACTCTGATCTGGAGAAAATGAGAAAGCTGTCGATGAACTCGAGCACAGACTAGACAACACATCCTGGAAACACGGTTCAACAGATCATAAAAAGAAAACTCAGAGGTTCCATAAAATACTGAGCTGTTTCACCAAATCCTTTGTGACGACCCGGAATTTTTGAGCATTTGAAATTGAAATATTTAATTTGTTTTAAATATTCAAAAGTTGAATTTTAACTCGAATTTCAGATATAAATATTTGTTGGATAATTTAATTTTGAATTAAACAATTGAATATAGGGTAAAATAGAGAATCCTAAGTTTTGAGCCAGATAAAAATAATTTAAAGATTCAGGAAAACTTGTATTGTTAATATTGAAAGTGATGAAACTTTTAAAATTGAATTTGGAAGTGTTTTGTTCAGTTTTAAAATATATCGTTTAAATTAAATTTAAAAATAGCCTTCCGAGTCACAGTCTTGGAATTCGACGAAACCAGTTTTGTTGGGTCCATAATATTGAATTAGTACCGGATTTCGAATTTCGTAGCTTTCGGGATTAACATGTGATCGTACGAGGTATAAACGCTTAGACGAGAATTATCGATCTAATTTAAATATCCTCATCTGGAAGGAATCAAATCAGCAGCCACCCTGTATTTCCTTTAGCCAACCTACCTCTATTGTAGCCGACACATAGAAACAATTTTTCACGCGAACATCTTTTCTTGTCTCCTCATTCTTTCTTTACAAAGGCCGACATAATCAAAGATATTCGAAAGCTTCACAAAACAAAAATAATGGCCAGTTAAAATCGTGAATCTCCTTATAACTTCCCTTCTGTTCGAATTTTGGAAATCAAAAGGGATTGAGTCTCACGTTTGTTTCAATTCGAGCTCGTCCCCCCTTCTTCTCGAATCTATGAATCGATCCTCAGTAGGCCGACGCTTCCTCGTTCAATGCGAATCGCGAATCAATCATGGCTTGAGTAAACAACTTGTTGTCGTCGTAGGAACTTCTCGCGTGGGATGTTGAGCGTCGTCGCTCGAGACGATGGAGTGAAGTCGCGTGAGTTAGGGTTAGGCAGTTGGATCTGTTATAGCGATGTGGAGCTTGTATAGGATTGGGGTGGAGGTCTCGAGCTTTGGGGAAGCATGCAACATCAACAATTGGAAGGAGCAAGGCGAGTTCTCCGGTGAAGCCTCTAGACCGAAGCGAGGTTCTGGTAAATCCTCTTTATATTGTAGTTAGTAAGTAAATTGCTGTAATTAGGATATTTGTATACACATATAAATTTGAGAATATAGGATAAATTTACCGTTAAGATATATAAACAGAGATATATATATATATCTAGACAAGGATTTTGAAAAGAAAATTTATAGAACATTTCAAAATCAAAACTTTATATGACAGATGAAGTTTCCTTTTTGCAGTAAAGTAGATAAAGCAATTTTGTTTTATTTAATTTACAGGTTGGGAAGAAAACCTTCTTAATTTATTAGAACTTAATATATATCCACTTACTGTTTCGATTTAAATGTAAATATTTAGGAGGTTAACCTATTTAATTAGCCTATTCTTTTATTCTATCATAGGGATAATTTATTTATAAAAAAAAATAAATTAGTTTGAATATAATTTTTAGTTAATTAAATTATGAATTAATTAAATTATAAAAAGGGAAAAAGGGAGAATTAGTTTAAAACTAATTAATAGTTAAATTTAATAAATTGTTTGACTAATTCAAATATTTATAAATTATATAAATATTTTATCCTATTAGTTATTTCAAAGGAAATGGGTTGATGATTTAACTATTTTAATTAACTTATTTAAGTATTGGGGTACTGAGGATAATTTGTTAAAGAAATTTGGTTTAAAAATCTAAAATTAAATTATAAGTTAATTAAATTATTTAATTAGAAATTAATTGTTCGATTTATTCAAAATATTAATAAATCGTGAATTGTGTATACAAGGTCAAAAATTGGGAAAACCAAGGCAATATTGAAGTGGAGTACAAATAAAAGCAAAGGTGAGTTAATCTCACTCAGTTGAATTTAAATTTAAATGGTTAAATTTAAATCATTGATTGGATGATTGCATTGATTGATGTGCTATATATATATATAGTAGTATATACCAATATATACATATTGGCATATGTATATATTTGAGTTGTTGATATTCCCGCATTTATATAGCGGATGAGACCCTATGCGCCGCATAATAGCGGATGATATTTTATAAAACCCATATACCGCGATATTCCACTTTGAAGTGAAATTGGTATTGTGCTAACATCTGTGGATGCAGGGAAACAGGTTGGAGGGATCCAACTGGATTCCTCAAAATATTTAATTTTGTTTAAATATTCTGTGATATGATTTTTGATATCCTGTGATGAATTATATGGATAATTGGATGCTATGGTTTGGTTGGACCAATTTGGATATACTGAGTTATCAAAATCTCTAGAATGGAATTTTGAAAGGAAATAAAAGAGTAAATTTTTAAGTGAAATAATTCAAGTGAATTAGAATGAATTAATAATGAATTGGAAATAAAATAAAAGTGATTGCAAAATTTTAACAATTTGGAATAAGAAGGAATTAACAAGGGAAATAATAAATTGTAAAGCTTAAGTGATATTATTTGAAAGAATAAAGAATTTATTTTTAAATTTAAGGATTGAATTTAATTAAGTAATAAAGAAGGAATTTTGGAAGATTAAATTGGTATTTTCAATTAAAAAGGGTTTAACTCACAATAAAGAAATAAATCTTAAGTTATTGTATTTTGAAATAAATGAAGTAAGCAAGAAATTTATTTCGAAGTAAAGTAAATGGGAAAATCAATGGGAATTTGATTTGGTTGTTTAAAATTGGAATTTAAAAGAGAAGTGAGATTTTGGAATTTATAAACTGGGTTTATAAAGTAAAATAAAATATCAGGGAATATTTGAGAATATAAATTCAAGGTGGGAATTTATAAAGGGATATGAATTGGTTTAAAAATAAATGTTGATTTATTTTTAAAAGATGGGAATGAGAAGTGTATTTCTCTGGATAGCCAAGTACGTTTTTCAAAGCAATTTTTAATATAAGTTAAAAGTTCAAATTGTGTTTTTAAAAGCATATTTTAGAAAATCTATTATTTCTAAATGTTAAAGCCTAAAGTAGTATTTTCAAAAATCTATTATTGTAGTAATTATATAAAAGTGATTTGCTATTATGTTTTAAAAAGAGAAATTTAGTTTATATTTGAAAAGTGGTTTCATTTTAAATATTCCTTAAGTATATATTTTGTTAAGGTATTAAAGTGGTTTTTAAATTTCAATGTTATAAAGTATATTTAAAATAAGTGTTTTTAAATTATTTTAAAATTAAAAGTATTTCGTACTTGGTGATTCAGTGGAAATAAATATTTGGAAATGTATTCCGTAAGCAGAAACTGTTTGAAATTGTTTTCAAATGAACTTTGGAAATTTGGAAATATATCTTGGAAAGATATTTGGGCAAATAAATAATGTGGGAAATTATTTATTGTGTGATGGTTGCTTGTGGATGTTATTTGATAGTTAAATAACCGACTATCAATATTGGCCAAATGCGCTGATCGTTTCGAAGAGACCGGGATCGAGTTTCCATATACCGGGATTCTAGGTCTGGAGACTCGAATACCACTTCGATCCGGTTTGTACGTTTCGTGTAACGTGTTCAGAGTCGAAGATGGAGCAGTGAAGTGCAAGGGCTAGTCGCTACTAATCCTGAGGATATTTCCAAAATGGATGTAGTAGGAATAGTGCCTTCGGTTCCGTTCGAACCCGGGACGGACTTGTATGGACGAATGCTTTCGTGACATCGTCAGGTGGACGATGGGCATTCTAAGGGATATGTGCTATAAAGGTATCGTTTAGCCTCAAGCCTCATCAACCGGGAATGACTGAAAATCAGGGGTTATGCAGCAAGGCTTCGTGGGTAGCACCCACTTGAGAGTAAGGTCATCCCTGTCTAGATGTCCCTTTATTTCGGCTTAGTGTTGCGGTTGCTGATCCCAACCGTGGGGTGATTTTATTTGGAATTATCCAGTAAGGGATGATTCCGGCCTTGTGTTGCAGGGGAGCGGGCGCACTCCTCGGTACTGTGATCTAGGCCACGTACTGTGATAGGTGGTACCCCAGTGCCTAGTCATTGATGGAAATCCATTCTCCCTACGTGCCTTGTACGGTATTTGTTTGTATACCTAGTATGCTGGAATTTAATCATGTAACAATTTCAGCTATTTTAATAAGTATTTGTGAATAGAGACACTATTATAATATCAGATGATTTTGATAAAAAGTGTTTTAGCTATCGTAAGGTAAAAACCCGACATGTTTATTGGTGGCGTGGTCTTACGAGATGCTTTTATTTTCAAAAGGATTTTTGAAACTTTAATAATCAATTGAGTGTGATTTTCTCACGCTGGTTTTCCAGACTGACTCGGGTATTGTTTTATATGATGCTCGGGTCAGACCGAGATAAACAGGTTCAGATTGTAGCTGTGGAGCTCAGGAGACGAGCTGGATGGCGATACGTACTTCCGTATTTGTTTATTGTTCCGCTGTGTATTTAGATGTATGTCATTGATGTGATGAACTCTGATGATGTATTCTGTAAATATATTGTATAAACAAATATATTTTTCTGTTTGAGTAAAGATCTGTTTGTATATATTATATTTCATTCCGCTGCGATGTGAGATTCTGTTGTTGATTTTCTGTTTCTTCTTCTTCTACCTCTTCTTCTTTAACACTAATGGTCCGGTTTTTCGTGTATGAAAAACCCGGGTCGTTACAGTGGTATCAGAGCTTAGGCTGGCGACAACCTTGGCTCTGGTGGGAATTTTGAGAGTATTAATAGATATGAGCGCGTATTTGTTAGTGAATATAAAATTGTTTTATATTGTGTTGATTGGTTTATTGAGTAGTTTATGGATTCTGGTCGATGTGTGGGATGCCACAACATTGATAGGGATCTCTAAACACTTGTATAGAACAATTCGACACAGTATTGTTTTAAAGTAGGGTAAATGAAATAATTTTACCCAAATTATTTTTGTATAAAAAGAAACGTTTTGTAAACTATTCTAGTTAATATATATGGTTGTTTGGATGTTAGAAGTGATAATATGGAATTATTATCATTAATATATGGAAACTTAACTAGAAATTGAAATTTATAACCAAAGCAAAGAATAAAATTTTATAATAAAATAAAATTTGAGATATAGATTACAAATGTAATTTATAAAATTGAAATAAACTTCATATACAAATGAGATTTGTACTTTAAAATAGAATTCCAGAGAAATGTGGAAAATAAATCGGAATGGATTTTAAGTTTGAAATTTCTTGAGATTTGGAAATAGTTTTCAAAGAGTTTGAGGAAATAATAAGTGGTATTATTTCAGGAATATTTTGAGTTGAGTTTGGAATCTGGAAAGATTTGAAATTTAAAAATATTTGAAATGGTTTAAAGAGATAAAAGCATTTAATTCTCTTCCGGTCGCTGGGAAATAATTTCGGTGATGACTGCAGCATCATCGATGTTCATTTTCGAGTTTCCAAAGAGAAATTGCTACCAAACCGTGTTAAATTGGGATTGTTTGCAAAACTGGATTTGGTTTTGAAATTCAAAGAGATAGCTGAATATACAAAAGGAGTTTGGATGTGATTGATTTCAAAAGTGATTTTGAAATTTTGGGAAATTGTTAAAAACTCTGGAATTTTATTTTAATTGTTTATAGAAAAACAAATAAAAAGAAATAAATATACTTGACTAAATTTAATGTATAATCCGGAATAAAGAGTAAAATGTGAATGGGATTGCTTTAATGGATTGAAGTGATGAAATAAACCAAATATTAGGTATAAATTAGAATAAATTACTTAATGAAGTAATGGATTATGGAAATAGAACCTTAATTGGCTGAAAGAAAGTTGATTTTGTAATTTGGTTATGAAATGGGAAATGAACTTAGATTAAGTAGAAATTATTATTGCAATCCGAGATAAAATACTAACAAATCGAATGTGGATAATATAAATAAGCTCGACACATATTTTGGATGCTGTTAAGTGAAATAAATTGGAACAAAATTAACTTAAGTGTAAATGGAATATGACCTTGAAATATTATCCAAATGAGTTTGGGTTATGGACTTTGAATTGGTTAAATAGAAATTGAATTGTGAGTAAATAAAAAAATTGGATGGTGAATTAAAGGTAAATAGTAGAATCAGAACTTGAGTTATCAATTAAAAATTCGACTTGGAATATCAACGCTTTAAATATATGTGGAAATGTGTTAAATAAAATGGAAATTTGATTAAGGTAATAATGGTTTGTATTGCAAATGGAATCCAAGTAAGTATGAATGAATAATGGCTTTGAATACTATTCAATAAACAGAATATTGAATTCAGAGTTAAATGGGCTAATTGAATGAATTAATGCGAACTGAAATAGAAATGAACTTTAGTTGTTAACTCAAGTGAATATTGAATGAAAGTGAGCTCAAATTGAAATGGTTTAAATAATTTGAGAATTAATTATTGAATGAAATAGCCTGGATTGTTTTCGAGCTAAATAAATGGATGTGAATAAATTAAATGGAATGGGTTGAGTATTGTTTGGAAAAAAAAAATGGGAATAAGGGTCGAAACATTTCATATGTGCTTATGGAAGTATATAACATGCATTGTTTGTAGAATCCATGTTTTAGCAATTTAAATTTTGGTGAAATGTAAATAAACTTTGTATATTTGGCACTTACATGTTGTAATTGAGTTAGTACAGGTTCAGGGAAGCCGGTTGGCTGAATCTGATGGCACAACATGCTAAAATAAATAACCGCTTTGCTTTAAAAATGCTAAAATAAGGTACGCTTACGCAAAAATTCAAAATAGGAGATATGAACTGCATATATTGATGTATATTGTGATTTCCGGCCTGAGGCCGATGTATATATATATATATATTTGTGCATCCTGCGATATCGCAGAAGTCCCTCCGTACAAGGGAGACTCCGCCAAAATTTTCCGTAAATTTTGGGAGTTAGAAAATTTTTGGAAATTTTCACTAACAACAAATGAATTAAAATTTGTTAAACAAATAAGGTTGAAACTGAGTATTGAAATCTATTTAAAATGTGAAAGTAAAGTAAGTGAAATCGAAGGAGCTAACGAAAGTAAAGCTTGCAAACAAACTTTTAATTGAGATTTAAATTAATTAGTAAGTGCAACTAATTCAATATTCAAAGTGGAAGATAAATTGAATTCAAGTGGAAATGTAAACGCAAAAGTGGATAGAAATGGATAGGAACTTCAATAGTGAAGTGAAAATATGTATAAGCAGTATGTAAAATGTTTATCTTAAACTTAAGAAATGAATAGTGAATTCTTAAGAAAATGTGGTACTGAAAGTATGCTAAGTGAATAATTGAATTAAGGTGAAACTGTAAATTGTGAAATGGGATAGTTGTGAATAAGGGGATAACAATCAAAAAGGAATGTGAATAAAAGAGAATTGATGTAATTGGTAATCAATTGGAATTTATACGTAAGATGTACGTATATTATTTTATTCGCATAGCTATTTGGTCCAGATGTCGAACACAGAATTTCGAGATAGATATATCGATCCGAGTTGGAATTTTTCACTCGATTTTCAACGGCGAACCTGGATATGGATTGTTGATTGATTTTGGATATTCTCAATCATAGTTTGTGGCTATGCAAGGAGAATGACGGTTTCTGATCAAGAAACCAGATCTGAGTCCGCACTAGGAAGTCGGGTGGACAATACTAGTTCGGAAGTGAAATTGTGTGATCGAGTGAGCGATCGAATGTGATATTGCGTACGGATGATATATGTGCATCGTACGGGCTTAAGTAAAACAAATATTGAAAATTTGTACATGAATGTATAAAATGGTTTGAAGCTGTAATTGGATGTTATTGCTTAGTAAGATATACAGGTGTATAAAAGCAATGGATAAATTGGGATTTTGATTTTTGAAGATAAAATTTAATGGCCCGACCAAAAAGGTATGTATTTGAATTTCTATATGAAATTTGATTGGGGTTTTGATCCAGCCACTTGGCTTTTTGTTTTCTTTTTGAGATGGGAAGGCCGTAGAGCCATTTTGTAGTAGTACCGAGCTAGCCGCGCAAAGGAGACGCTGGCGAAATTTTTCGAAAATTTAGAGAGTTAGAAAAATTTTGAGAAATTTTGATAAGTTAAAATTTGAATTCAAATTTAAAATTTGAATTGTTAAGTAAGTGATATGGTTTGGGGCTTATGAATAAGTTTGGGAAGTTAAAAGATGATTAGTGTATCATTAATAAAAGATTGTTGGGTATTGTTAAAACTGTTTGAATTTGGAAAATAGTTAACGGGAATTGAATCCTTTTTCCTAACTAGTAATTTCGGGGACGAAATTCTTTTAAGGGGGAAGGAATGTGACGACCCGGAATTTTTGAGCATTTGAAATTGAAATATTTAATTTGTTTTAAATATTCAAAAGTTGAATTTTAACTCGAATTTCAGATATAAATATTTGTTGGATAATTTAATTTTGAATTAAACAATTGAATATAGGGTAAAATAGAGAATCCTAAGTTTTGAGCCAGATAAAAATAATTTAAAGATTCAGGAAAACTTGTATTGTTAATATTGAAAGTGATGAAACTTTTAAAATTGAATTTGGAAGTGTTTTGTTCAGTTTTAAAATATATCGTTTAAATTAAATTTAAAAATAGCCTTCCGAGTCACAGTCTTGGAATTCGACGAAACCAGTTTTGTTGGGTCCATAATATTGAATTAGTACCGGATTTCGAATTTCGTAGCTTTCGGGATTAACATGTGATCGTACGAGGTATAAACGCTTAGACGAGAATTATCGATCTAATTTAAATATCCTCATCTGGAAGGAATCAAATCAGCAGCCACCCTGTATTTCCTTTAGCCAACCTACCTCTATTGTAGCCGACACATAGAAACAATTTTTCACACGAACATCTTTTCTTGTCTCCTCATTCTTTCTTTACAAAGGCCGACATAATCAAAGATATTCGAAAGCTTCACAAAACAAAAATAATGGCCAGTTAAAATCGTGAATCTCCTTATAACTTCCCTTCTGTTCGAATTTTGGAAATCAAAAGGGATTGAGTCTCACGTTTGTTTCAATTCGAGCTCGTCCCCCCTTCTTCTCGAATCTATGAATCGATCCTCAGTAGGCCGACGCTTCCTCGTTCAATGCGAATCGCGAATCAATCATGGCCTGAGTAAACGACTTGTTGTCGTCGTAGGAACTTCTCGCGTGGGATGTTGAGCATCGTCGCTCGAGACGATGGAGTGAAGTCGCGTGAGTTAGGGTTAGGCAGTTGGATCTGTTATAGCGATGTGGAGCTTGTATAGGATTGGGGTGGAGGTCTCGAGCTTTGGGGAAGCATGCAACATCAACAATTGGAAGGAGCAAGGCGAGTTCTCCGGTGAAGCCTCTAGACCGAAGCGAGGTTCTGGTAAATCCTCTTTATATTGTAATTAGTAAGTAAATTGCTGTAATTAGGATATTTGTATACACATATAAATTTGAGAATATAGGATAAATTTACCGTTAAGATATATAAACAGAGATATATATATATATATCTAGACAAGGATTTTGAAAAGAAAATTTATAGGACATTTCAAAATCAAAACTTTATATGACAGATGAAGTTTCCTTTTTGCAGTAAAGTAGATAAAGCAATTTTGTTTTATTTAATTTACAGGTTGGGAAGAAAACCTTCTTAATTTATTAGAACTTAATATATATCCACTTACTGTTTCGATTTAAATGTAAATATTTAGGAGGTTAACCTATTTAATTAGCCTATTCTTTTATTCTATCATAGGGATAATTTATTTATAAAAAAAATTAAATTAGTTTGAATATAATTTTTAGTTAATTAAATTATGAATTAATTAAATTATAAAAAGGGAAAAAGGGAGAATTAGTTTAAAACTAATTAATAGTTAAATTTAATAAGTTGTTTGACTAATTCAAATATTTATAAATTATATAAATATTTTATCCTATTAGTTATTTCAAAGGAAATGGGTTGATGATTTAACTATTTTAATTAACTTATTTAAGTATTGGGGTACTGAGGATAATTTGTTAAAGAAATTTGGTTTAAAAATCTAAAATTAAATTATAAGTTAATTAAATTATTTAATTAGAAATTAATTGTTCGATTTATTCAAAATATTAATAAATCGTGAATTGTGTATACAAGGTCAAAAATTGGGAAAACCAAGGCAATATTGAAGTGGAGTACAAATAAAAGCAAAGGTGAGTTAATCTCACTCAGTTGAATTTAAATTTAAATGGTTAAATTTAAATCATTGATTGGATGATTGCATTGATTGATGTGCTATATATATATAGTAGTATATACCAATATATACATATTGGCATATGTATATATTTGAGTTGTTGATATTCCCGCATTTATATAGCGGATGAGACCCTATGCGCCGCATAATAGCGGATGATATTTTATAAAACCCATATACCGCGATATTCCACTTTGAAGTGAAATTGGTATTGTGCTAACATCTGTGGATGCAGGGAAACAGGTTGGAGGGATCCAACTGGATTCCTCAAAATATTTAATTTTGTTTAAATATTCTGTGATATGATTTTTGATATCCTGTGATGAATTATATGGATAATTGGATGCTATGGTTTGGTTGGACCAATTTGGATATACTGAGTTATCAAAATCTCTAGAATGGAATTTTGAAAGGAAATAAAAGAGTAAATTTTTAAGTGAAATAATTCAAGTGAATTATAATGAATTAATAATGAATTGGAAATAAAATAAAAGTGATTGCAAAATTTTAACAATTTGGAATAAGAAGGAATTAACAAGGGAAATAATAAATTGTAAAGCTTAAGTGATATTATTTGAAAGAATAAAGAATTTATTTTTAAATTTAAGGATTGAATTTAATTAAGTAATAAAGAAGGAATTTTGGAAGATTAAATTGGTATTTTCAATTAAAAAGGGTTTAACTCACAATAAAGAAATAAATCTTAAGTTATTGTATTTTGAAATAAATGAAGTAAGCAAGAAATTTATTTCGAAGTAAAGTAAATGGGAAAATCAATGGGAATTTGATTTGGTTGTTTAAAATTGGAATTTAAAAGAGAAGTGAGATTTTGGAATTTATAAACTGGGTTTATAAAGTAAAATAAAATATCAGGGAATATTTGAGAATATAAATTCAAGGTGGGAATTTATAAAGGGATATGAATTGGTTTAAAAATAAATGTTGATTTATTTTTAAAAGATGGGAATGAGAAGTGTATTTCTCTGGATAGCCAAGTACGTTTTTCAAAGCAATTTTTAATATAAGTTAAAAGTTCAAATTGTGTTTTTAAAAGCATATTTTAGAAAATCTATTATTTCTAAATGTTAAAGCCTAAAGTAGTATTTTCAAAAATCTATTATTGTAGTAATTATATAAAAGTGATTTGCTATTATGTTTTAAAAAGAGAAATTTAGTTTATATTTGAAAAGTGGTTTCATTTTAAATATTCCTTAAGTATATATTTTGTTAAGGTATTAAAGTGGTTTTTAAATTTCAATGTTATAAAGTATATTTAAAATAAGTGTTTTTAAATTATTTTAAAATTAAAAGTATTTCGTACTTGGTGATTCAGTGGAAATAAATATTTGGAAATGTATTCCGTAAGCAGAAACTGTTTGAAATTGTTTTCAAATGAACTTTGGAAATTTGGAAATATATCTTGGAAAGATATTTGGGCAAATAAATAATGTGGGAAATTATTTATTGTGTGATGGTTGCTTGTGGATGTTATTTGATAGTTAAATAACCGACTATCAATATTGGCCAAATGCGCTGATCGTTTCGAAGAGACCGGGATCGAGTTTCCATATACCGGGATTCTAGGTCTGGAGACTCGAATACCACTTCGATCCGGTTTGTACGTTTCGTGTAACGTGTTCAGAGTCGAAGATGGAGCAGTGAAGTGCAAGGGCTAGTCGCTACTAATCCTGAGGATATTTCCAAAATGGATGTAGTAGGAATAGTGCCTTCGGTTCCGTTCGAACCCGGGACGGACTTGTATGGACGAATGCTTTCGTGACATCGTCAGGTGGACGATGGGCATTCTAAGGGATATGTGCTATAAAGGTATCGTTTAGCCTCAAGCCTCATCAACCGGGAATGACTGAAAATCAGGGGTTATGCAGCAAGGCTTCGTGGGTAGCACCCACTTGAGAGTAAGGTCATCCCTGTCTAGATGTCCCTTTATTTCGGCTTAGTGTTGCGGTTGCTGATCCCAACCGTGGGGTGATTTTATTTGGAATTATCCAGTAAGGGATGATTCCGGCCTTGTGTTGCAGGGGAGCGGGCGTACTCCTCGGTACTGTGATCTAGGCCACGTACTGTGATAGGTGGTACCCCAGTGCCTAGTCATTGATGGAAATCCATTCTCCCTACGTGCCTTGTACGGTATTTGTTTGTATACCTAGTATGCTGGAATTTAATCATGTAACAATTTCAGCTATTTTAATAAGTATTTGTGAATAGAGACACTATTATAATATCAGAGGATTTTGATAAAAAGTGTTTTAGCTATCGTAAGGTAAAAACCCGACATGTTTATTGGTGGCGTGGTCTTACGAGATGCTTTTATTTTCAAAAGGATTTTTGAAACTTTAATAATCAATTGAGTGTGATTTTCTCACGCTGGTTTTCCAGACTGACTCGGGTATTGTTTTATATGATGCTCGGGTCAGACCGAGATAAACAGGTTCAGATTGTAGCTGTGGAGCTCAGGAGACGAGCTGGATGGCGATACGTACTTCCGTATTTGTTTATTGTTCCGCTGTGTATTTAGATGTATGTCATTGATGTGATGAACTCTGATGATGTATTCTGTAAATATATTGTATAAACAAATATATTTTTCTGTTTGAGTAAAGATCTGTTTGTATATATTATATTTCATTCCGCTGCGATGTGAGATTCTGTTGTTGATTTTCTGTTTCTTCTTCTTCTACCTCTTCTTCTTTAACACTAATGGTCCGGTTTTTCGTGTATGAAAAACCCGGGTCGTTACATCCTTCCTCTAGGAGCTATCCTTCTGAACCACCGGTATAAATCCTAAAATCAAGTCGATACAGAACTCAATCTCAAATGCAGACAAACTTCTGACTTCGCTGAAGATATCCAGAAAGTCTCAGATAACTCAAGAGAATATTCACTATCGCAAGTCACTTTTGCGATTCACTCAGCTTAATTCCAAATAAACTGTTCTCTCTTAACCACTCAGAACAGCTTATGCTTGACTAACCCATCCATCGAAGAACTGGATCCACTCTGCTGCTTCTGAACTCCAACTCTAGAAAAACTGCTCAGCCAGAAAACTTCCTACCAACACACAGAACACTCCGAGCTGCACTGCTGCCACAGATGCCAAAGACTTCTTGAGAAACTCGAACTCCAAACCAAACAAAAACACCATGCTGAACTCAGCCCCAACACCGAAGCAGACACATTTCTTCAAACTTGCTCCAAAAGAAAACATCTTCAGAAACATCCATAGTCACTGCGTCTCCTCACACAGCTACTTCTTCCAGAAGTTATCAAGATACCATCACTTGCTTCTGCTTAATCGATAGATCCAACTCTACTCATCCAACTTCAGAGATAAACTCCGAACTTTAACAGTTCCCTTCGGAGATCGATGAAATACTATACCACAACAAAGCTTACTTGAGACGGTATTAGGTCTACAGTCTCGTCAGATACTTCCAACCTCAACATTTAAACTCCAACCATTGGTAGTTGTGTTACACATACCACCACCCTATCTACCTTTATATCTTATATTGGAAAACCCGAACAGGTAACCCAATCAAATAGGTAGAATATATATATATAGTTATATATAAAAATTACAAATACGCTCTCTCAAGATAGACACCACACCAGAGCTTAGGTATTCGCTCAACCTATTGCTCTGATACCAACTGTGACGACCCGACTTTCATCGACCAGAAAGTCGCATCGTCTTGAAGAAAGAAAGGGATAGAAAAGAGAAAAGATAGAGAAGAAAGAAAGAACAACAGAAGAATCTCAACAGCGGAACGAATAAATTATATTAATCACATAAGATATTACATAGTATCATATACAACAGCTATCAGAGTTACACAGCTTATACAACACATACTAGACAGTTATAAACGTTTGTCTAGTTATTACAATTCAAGATACAACTTAAACAAATGACTCAGAGATCAACACATCGGAACACTATATCTACGAACGCTGAAGCCTCCTGCTCCATTGCTCCTCCAGATAACTCGTCAAAGCTAACCTGAATCCCTTGGCTACTCGTAAAAATTTGAGTACCCAAGAGTTTATAAAACAGAAATAAACACTTGGGTCAGACATGGGTCTGGTGTGAGTAAACGGGTTAAAGTTGTTTAACTTCAAAGCCTTTTGAAAACAAAGGTATCACGTAAGACTTCCCACACATAAACATGGAAAAGTTTTTACCTTACGCTAACCAAAACTTTGATAGGAAATCGAGTTATATTATAATAGGGTCTAAGGTTTTCAAGTAAATAAGAAATAGCTGAAATTGTTACATTATTAAATTCCAGCATACTAGCCACAAAGTGGGTTATACAATCAAGTCCGTTGGCACTTATTGGAAGTTGGATTTCCATACAATGGCAGGGCTACTGGGGTACCGCCCGTCACAGTACGTGGCCTAGATCAACGTACCGAGGAGTACGCCCGCTCCCCTGCAACACAAGGCCGGAACCATCCCTTACTGGATAATTCCCGCATAAGAAACCCCGTGGTTGCGGCCAAACAACCACCCACACAGCCGAAATAAAAAGGGACTCTAGACAGAGGAATCTTATACTACTTGGGCGCTACCCACTAACCTTGCTGCACCTCCCCTGTTTTAGCGATTCCCGGTTGATGAGGCTTGAGGTCACGATTACCTTTAATCAGAACACATCACTTAGAATGCTCATCGTCCACCTGACGATGTGCTGAAAGCATTCAATCCATACAAGTTCGTTCCGGGTTCGAACGAAACCGAAGGCATTATCTCGTTACACTCATTTTGGAATCACCCTCAGAGTTAACGACAATAACCCTTGCACTCTGAATCTTCATCTTCACTTGAGATTCACGACCTATCGTTAATTTGGATCGATGTGGTATTCGGGTCTCCAGACCTGGAATACCGGTATACGGAAACCCGATCCCGGTCTCATCGAATTCCAAAACGTATCTTTTAAGGCCAAGTTGTTTAAAGGTTAAAACAATTCAATTCAATACTTGAATTCATACAGCATTTAACATAGATAAATATCACACATTTATCACAGATATATCCAAAATCATATCACAGAACATCACAGCATATCATCCAATAGATATCATCCAATTTAGATATTCTATATTAACAATCAGCTATAAGCAACAATTATTAACCCTATATTATAATAATTTAATTATCTTAAATTAAATTAATTACTTAAGAGTTAATTATCTAATCTTTCTTAATCAATCATTAATTAATTACAACCTTTAATTAATCACTTTTATTAATCCACCTCAATTAATCATAAACAGTAATTATCATCCTATAATTACTTACCCTAATTAATTAACTCTTTAATTAATTATTAATCCTTTAATTAATTATACCAAATAATTAATCCTTAATCACTTCTCATTAAGTAATTATACTTTAATCAGCATCAGATTATCTTTAATTAATTTACAAATTAATTAACTTAAATTAATTACATCCCTTTATTATTTATAATTGAGTAATTCATCCTTTAATTACCCTTAAACAAATTAATTAATCTTTAATTACAAATTAATTATTCTTTTAATTATTAATTAATAAACCTTAATTATCAATTAATAAAAATTAATAATAAATTAATTAATCCTTAATTATAAGTTGATTAATCTTTAATTATCATTTAATTACAAATTAATCACCCCTTAATTAATAATTAATAAAACTCAATTACAAATTAAGTACTTTTTAATTACCAATTTATTTACCTCTAATTACAATTTAATTACTAAATTAATTAATCTCTATTCATAAATTAATAAATCTTAATTACTTAGTTATTTTATCTCTAATCATTAATTAATCTCTAATTTAATTAATTATAACTCTCAATTAACTTTAATTAATCCTTAATCATAAATTAATTAAACTAATTAATTACTTTTAATTAATTACTTAATTTAATTACCAACGCCTTAATTAACTTAAAGATAAATCTTAATCTTAAATAATTACCTAATCATGATTAATAATATTTTTAAAACATTTAACTCTTTTAAATTAACACTTAAATACATCTTAAAATTTAGTTTAAAATAACTTAAAAATTTAACTTTAACAAATTCAAGTTAAACAAATTTATATCACTTTAATTACTTTTATTTTTAAACTTGTTAAATAATTCATTTTATAAACATATCGCTTTAATTACACTTTTAAATTTACTAAGCTTTCTTAAAAATTAAATTATTTAAACTTTAAAATTTGTAAAATCTTTACTCTTTATAAATCTGTACATTCTTTAAAATATGAAATCTGGTTATCAAGACAAGTACAACCCGAGACAAACTCGAGTAAATCAAGAAAACCCCCGAGTTTCCTCACGCAACACTGCTACTTCGAGTCGCACTCTCATTTTTCTCGAGACCAACCCGGTACAACTGCTTCTTCCCAAATCCATCGTTTCGCCTGAAACAAAGCGTACACGCGTGCACGATGCACGCCGACTGGACCACCTCCGATCATCGTTGACTTCACCGACACGTCATACAACACCCTGAAAACTCTCTACGACCAACATAACCCCATTTCTTGCCTCAATCTAAAATCGAGTTTCTCATGGTTGCTGAAACCCAAACATCATCAGGAAATCCCCCTGAGCCATCGCCTCCGATCAACTATACATCCTACAACTCCGGCCACGAGTTACTGACTCACCACGCATCATTCCCCTAAAATTTTATACAACTCGATGCGATTTTGAAGATGCAGTAGTCAAAATTCCCAAGTTCAACAAAACTAGGGTTAAAATTAAAATCAAGCAATTCCAATTATCAAAGAGATTTATAAATTCATCAACCATTTTTACTATACTCTCCAATGCTTCACCTAGCTCCATCAGCAATCTCGAGCAACCCAGATGCACAGATCATCAGATAACACTAAAAGATCATATTCTGGTTAACCCAGAATAACTCGTTCGATCCAAAACTAGAATTCATGATTTTCAATTTAAAAATCATATTATCCCGAGCTGATTCGAGTTATATAATTTAAACAACAAATTAAAATACTTTATTTTTAACATACTATTAAAATTCCTACTGTATCATCTTGATTCCAGGAGATTTCAAAATTAAATACTTGAATCTATTTTTAAAATCTAGATTAAGTTTAATCTAAACTATCTTGTTTAAAATCCTAAGTTTTATAGTGAACATATCAATAGATTTGCATTTTTTTTATATCAAAAACTCAACTCTATATTATGAACAGAGATATGCTTTGATATATCAGACATGCAGGCTTATATGCATTTATAAACACAAAGATACCACTATATATATATATATATAAATATATACAAGCAACCATCATTCATCCCAGAGACAAACCAAACATAGAACAGGTGCAGGGACATTTAATTTGATTTGTTTCAAACCTGTAACTATGAAACAGGGAAAAACTAACATGCATAATTCAAACACAAACAAACATACATGGATTCATCATTTTTTTTATATACACATGCAAAGCACAATTTTAATCAGGAATCATATAAACAGTTTTAATTTATTTAAGCCTTTTAAAAATAAGATGTTTACTCACTTATTCAAAGAGGCAGAGAGTTTTGGAAAAACTGGAAGTTTTGCAACTGAATCTGCTTCATTTCTTTAAAACTGAAAGGCTTGTTGGCTGAGATGATTCAAGACTTTGATTTCTTTAAAACTGGAGTGCTCAGTTGAATTGGATGATGATGAGTTGATCCAGACTTTTGAACTTGAGTTTGAGAAGTATCTTGATCCTGATTCTTGGATTCTTTGGTTTTAAAAGATCACAGACTTGCTTTGGAAATTTGTTTACAAGTCTGTTTTGATTTAGAGGAGATTACAGGCTTTTAATAGGGAATTACAGGGTTTTGATTTTTGTTTTTGAGTTGTTTACTTTGCTTGAATTTCTGGTTAGAGGAAAGTTTTACGGATTTGTTCTCTTGAGTTTAGAAAATGAGGAGATAGCAAAAGAAAATGGAAAGGAAGATAGGAGTTTAAATAGAGTTCATTTAGGATTTATTAAAATTAAAGAAAATAAAAATAAAAAGATGACACTTGTCTCATACACTACTTATTCATTTAACACATATACTTACAAGCTCTATTATCCTAACACTTGTCATTAAGCATTTTTATTTATTTTTAAAAGATTTTAAAAACTTTTATATTTATTTCCTAATTAATAAATACATTTGTACTTTAATAAATGCTTTCTAAATTTTTACATAAATACAATGTTTAAAGAAAATAAAATATAAACCAATTATGATTTAAATAAAAACCATATAAAATATTTTAAGCTTATTTAAAATGCTAATTTAAAAGCTTTTGTATTTTTTTCCTATTAAATAAATACTCTTCCAATTTCTATAAATATATTTCTTTAAAGAGAATAATACAAAACAAATCTTATTTTTCAATAAAAACTTTTATTCATATATTTTAAATTCAAACTATATTATTATTTCATTTTAAGATATATATAAATCTTTAAATTCAATTTTTAAATTCAATTTCAAAGTCAATTTAAAATCCAAATTAAAAATCAATTCAAATAAATATATATTAGATTTAAATAATCACATTATTAATTGTCAATAATTATCCTATTTAAAATAAATTTAAATACACAGATATATATATATATATATATATATACATTTTAAACAACCCTTATTAAATTTGAAATAATATGTCTATTTAAAATCTATTTATATCTATATTTAAAAACAACTCATTATTAAATTGTTTGAAAATAACTACTTTACCAATTAATTTAAAAGATTATCACATTTTAAATACCCTGAAATCCTGGGATATCACGGTTATATTCTCCTATCTTGTTCCTTTTCGGGGACGAAAAGTTTTGAGTGGGGGAGAGTGTAACGACCCGGAAATTTTAATGGTTTTTATAACGTAATTAACTAAAATTTTGCTTTAAATTAAATAATTAAATTTAGCAATGAAAACTTGATATTTGGTATGCGTCTATTTAGACATAGCAAATGAAAAAATTTCATTGAAAAATATGAAAGTTAGTTCTGTTGTGTAATTTTCAATTTCATTTTAAAATCAGTTGATTTGATGAAAATAAAATGTTTTTGAAATCTGAATATTTTTATACAATAAAAAATGTAAATCATTTCTGAGTGAGATGTCATATTTCGTTTCGTCAAATTTGAATTTCTCTAGCCCCGTTTATCTTATTTTCGACAAATTTACAGCAGTTTAGCAGCGAAACATCGACTTCTGATAGGATGATTGCATCGCTGACATCCGTGTACCATTCTGTTCGTCATGTTGATCTCTACAGTATATTCATTTTTGTAATTCGGTGTCCGTAACGCGGCGAAATCCGCGAAACGGGTCGTTGTATCGGTACCCATTTTGAGTTCTAGAATGTTTAGTGACCTTTCAACTGTCTGCCGTTTGAAAATCAACGGTCATTTGCTTTTATTATTTCATAAATTCTCGTGCCTGACTTTCACTCTTCCCTATATTCAATTCATATAGCTAGTTCCTCTCATTCTCTCTCCCCTTTCTTTCTTTTCGTTCCGAGAAAAATATATATATTATATAAAGTCATTTCGTTTGCCTACATCTTCTTCTTTTCCTCACCTCATTCCTATTTTTGCTTGTTTCCAGATTTGCTACCTCCTCCTTTATAAAATTTAATATATGTTGTGTATTGAAGGAAACGTGCTTCTCTCTTTCCATCCACGTCCAGCCGCAACCTCCTTCATTTGTGCAACCGCCTGTAGCCAAGCCTCTAATCGAACATCCCACACGCCTCACCACCATGCCACGTCCCCTCTCCATCGGCCTCCGCATCCATATCCATGTGCCAGACCTCGCCTACGGCCCCAAAGCCACTTCTTCAAAGCGCGCCTCGCCCATTGTCGACAGCCACCGTGACTAGGCCATGCACACTAAACTTCCATCACCCTAAAACGCCATACGCTAGCAACCGAGCTCTGCTTCCCATCTCAGCACCCTACTCTCGAACACCACTAGCAGTCGAATGACCGAACACCCCTCCGCAACACCGCCCAGACCACCTACCTCTCACTGATCCACCTCTAGCCGAACACCCTCTGGCCTGTCACCACATCCCGAGCTCACTGACCTACGGCCACCGTTGGTTGACAAACTCCGACCACACGTGCTCGCCCCTTCCCTCTCCCTAGGCGGTGACCACCTCTTCTTTCCAGCTATCTCCTCTTTGTTCTTATATATATATATATATATATATACTTTTATATATAACCAATTTATATATATACACCTTTATATATAAGTTTTAGTAAGTTCATTTTTATATATAAGTTTATAGCATATATTATATTACAGAAGAGGTATTATCAATGTTTTACATTTTGTTTTACTGTAATAATATGTTAATTATATATAAGGTTTGCATCAGTTGCATTTACATATAGTATAGTCTGATATATATATATATATATATATATATATATATATATATATATATTTGTTTATAAAGATAATCTGCATATAACTATTTACAATCTGATTTTATATTTTTTTATAAATATCATCCACTTATAACTGTTTATAGTCTGATCTATATATTTGTTTATATATTAAAGCTTGCATGAGTTATATAAATGATGATATATATATATATGTAAGCTATATTCTGTTATTTTAGACATATTTGTTTCTTCCCTGGCAAACCTTCAACATATATAAGCACATGTATTGTATATATATATATGATATTTTGAAAGACAATATATTTGTTTTATTAAATATTGATGTTAAATTGTTATATATATGTGCGTGAGTATATATATGTTGCGGCTGAAGTTACACTGTGTTTTTTTTATATATCACGTATATATATGTATGTATGTATGTATGTATGTATGTATGTATGTATGTATGTATTTAAATATTGGGTTATATTTGAAAGGTACGCGTGTACAAGGTTGGATTAGTATACATATAATATATTAGTTTTAGGAAATGATTTCATGTACTACAAATATAATATAATATATATATATAGTATAAATATATGTGTTAAATTCAATAATGATCTTGAAATATATATAGATTTTGATTTTGATCTACGTATATATGTTTAAATTTAATATTGATTTTCAAATATATATATATATATTATAAAGGATTTTTTTATATACGTGTTTACATTTTAGACTTTAAAATATATATCTATATATATGTATTAGTTTCATCAATCTCTGGTCCATCTTAATTTACTTTCTCAATATCGAATTTGTCGCAGCAATTCCTAGCTTGTAGATGTGCCACTAGTTCATGTTCGTATTCATGTGCGTGTCCGTGTCATCTTCTTTGCCTTCGTCATTCGCTAGCCTCGAAAGTGAGCAATCACTCACGATTAACATTCTTATATTTAATAAAATTTAAATTCACATGAAATCACGATTGAAATACGCTGAAAATTTTGAATTGTTAAGTTATTTAATTGTTAAATATGATATGCCATTATCTGCCATTGTTTACCTGTAAAATATGACACCATAACATGTTGTATATATTATATTTAAATTTTCTACTGATGATATATGCCTTTTGTTGATATGTTATATTATTATCATATTTGTTCCCACTCTGCAAGTTCCCCGTTAGTTTAGAATCCCCTATGTGTTGAAATGATACATACTAACGATTTTATAGATTAGGGAAAAATCGTTATGGGTTGAAATGATAAACCCAACGATTTTCATTGACTTTGAATTTGGGATTGCAGGTTGAAATGATATATACCCGTAGATATTTAAATTGCGGATTGAAATGTTAATATTCATATCACTTGACCATAGGATAGAAAATTATATACGGACATCGTTGGTCTATATTTTGAAAATGATTTCCAAAGTTTTGAAAGGAGATATATGGTTTTTAATAAATATTGGTTTTTAAAAATATAATATATAAATGTTATTTTTATATATGTCTGAATTTTAGATTTTTAAAATTATATGTTTTGAAAATTTTAAATTTCTAAGTTAGTTTTGAAAATATAATTTTTAAGATTTTACTTATAATTTTACTATTTTAAAATATTTAAACATAGATTTAATATAAAAAAATTTAATAATAAGATTTAATTTAATAAAATTTAATTGAAGTAGTATATAGGTATTTATTTAAAATTATATTTTAAAAATAAATTTTGTAATAACTTTAAATAAATAGAGGCTGGAAAAATAAAGTAAAATTGAATTGAAATTTAATTGGGTAATAATTGAATTTAAATAAGAATTTATTTGAACTCATTGATTTTGAGATTTGAAAGGTATGATTTATAACTTTAAATAAAACCGAGACTGAATATTTAATATTGATTCAAATTTATAAATTGAGATTTTATTAAATTGTTATTAAAATTATTAAGTAAATATTTTCCAATTTGAATAAAATTAAAATTGAATGTTGAAATATAAATGAAACCTATATTGTAAATGTTTGAATATTTAAACTTTGAATCTTATTGGAATTGAAATGGTAGTTCAAACTTGGATTTGAAATCGATAAAAATTGAAATGGTTTATTGATAATCTGAATTGAATCTTAACCTTTTAAAATTGAAAGTGTTATGATTTCAAAAGTGTTATGATTTCAAAAGTGTTATGATTTCAAAAGTGTTATAATTTTGAAAGTGTTACGCTTTTGGAAATGAATATTTTTTAATGTGAATAATGATATCGATATTTATATGGTTTTGAAATGAATAAGATATTTTTAACTATTTGGAATGAAATGACCACGGTGTGAAATAAGCGTTTGGTTGTTAAAGAGACCGGGATCGGATATTATCATACTCTCTGCCAATACCGAAAACCACTTTAACAACAGTGTACGTGGTGGAGATTCCAGAACGAAGTAGGATGGTTTGACGACGATTCTATATGAGGTTTTAGCGCATCCCCGACTCCCGTGAGTCAGCTTGATGTGGCTAAAACAGGAGCTATACCGGGCCAAGTGAGGTCGCACCTCCGATCGGGCACATTTCTTTGATACCATTCTATTGCTTTTGTGATTTGATTGGGTGCACCTTTGATTTGGGAGTGTGTCTCGAGATGGGCGGTGGTAGCTGTTATGCGTTACCGCCAGTCCGGGAGTGCAATTGGTATATCTACCCTGGCATTGCCTCGCGTGCCATGTCATATGCCTTATCGCGCCTTCTACGAGTTTGGTTTGTACCATACCTATGGAGTGCCCTCTAATAGCCTCCAGTTTACGGAGGAGTTACGTTACTGTATAGACTATAGGAATATATAAAAATGTGTTAAAGGGGATACGGTTAACGCCTTAATGCTATTTTAATACTTTTACTTTACTATAGACATATTATAATAGCGTATATTATTACATAGTAGATAGTTCCACGGATCCTTTGAGGATGGGTATCCCAAACATCCTTTAAGTTACTAGTATTTCAGTTGACATTTCAGTTGAGTTCAATTTACTGATATAAGAATGTTAATCCTGACTCAATTGTTTGTGTTTTGCTTTATGCTCAGGTCAGACTGAGTGTCATAGCATTTGAGACTCAACTTTGGAGATTGGAGCTTTGTTTGAAGATCTATCTATCCAGCTTTCAGTTATTTCAGTTTACTCTAGTCATTTATTGTTAATCCTCTTTCGTTCGCGACCTAAGACTTACGACATAACGACTTAAAGACGATTCCGGCTCAACAGGTCCGACCTAACAGGCTACGACCTAAGGAAGCTTACCGACTTAAAAAATTGCGAGTTAACAAGGGCTTCCGACTCAAGAAGTTTAACAACCTATGGGAACTTACGACCTACCGAGTTAAGGAAGTTCCGACCTAAAAACGTACGAGTTAAAGTGTGTCGACTTAACCGGTCCAACTTAAAGCAGCATACGACCTAAGCTACAGGTCCGACCTAACAGCGTACGACTTAAGATAATCTATCACTTAAGAGCTAACACCGACTTAAGTAGGTTGCCGACCTAAGGAATGCTCTGAGTCAAGGAATGCTCCGACCTAACAGTGTACGAGTCAAAATGGTCCGACTCAAAAAGCCTACGACTTAAGGCTGTTGCCAACTTGATGACTTAAGGGACCTAAGACCTACAACTTACGTTAAGTCGCTGCCGACCTAGGACTTCAGCTGAATAGCTCGTATTCAGGAATAACTAAAAGGCAAGAACTCCTATCTCGTCGCCGACTTAAGACCTACAGCTTGCTATAAGTCGGCTCCGACCTAGGACTTGGCGAACAGAATCTCACCCAGAACCAATCCTATAAATAGGGCTCCAACTCCAACGAGAGAGGGACTTTTTGGCCATTCATTTCTTCAAGCGCCGTTACTCTGTCGAACTCTCCACTCAATCAGCAATCAAAGATCTTCAAACATTCGAGACGCTACAACAAGATTCGAGAGGAATTCCTTACATCCAACACGGATTCATCGAGTTTCATCGTCGAAGATTGAGCTAGTAGTCAAGATTGTTTCTTGTGATCAAATTGTATTGTTTTCATAAGAGATTTGTATCGATTTGTAACCAAATTCAGTAATAAAGAGATTCAAAGTGGACGTAGGCTTAATCTCAAGCCGAACCACTATAAACTATTGTCTTTTACTGCTTTCTCTGCTATTTTCCTGCTTAAATTCTGTTCCCGTCACGCGGGTGGTGCTTTCACAACTCAACCACACACACCGGGTGTTAGCGTTCACTTTTTAGCGTTAACATTTTTGGTGCTTTCACTGAGAACCCAACTTAGGCTACTACTCACCATTGCTTCACAGAAGTTTGCTGAAAGAATTTCCTACAAAACTAGAAGTCTATCAAACATAATGGCTCCTGGAAGGAAACGAAAGTCTGTCAGAACTGACGATGACCGTGACAATACTGCCACTTCTCTCTCCCCAAATCAGGCAGCTCCAAGCGTCGGTGTGACGCGACAAGAGTTAGATGCTGCTGTATCCGGACTGTACCAGCAGATTGAAACTCAGAATAATCTGATGATGGAAAAGCTGAATGCTCTATTTGGGGCGAATCAAAGACCAGTAAGTAATGAGGAAAACTTTGCTAATGCTACTCCCAATTCCGAAGGGAGAAATATTCCTCACGGGGGATCAGGTGCTGCTGAAGGGGCACCCCTCCAGGCTGAAGGATCCAGGCCGTCACCAGTTCTCCGTGAGCATTTACCTGGACAAACCCCCGAAAAGATGGCCGAGGTCTATTCTGCGAAATCTCTAAACAATGAGGAATATCTCTCTAGCATGGTTCGGCAGATAATGAAGGAAAGCATGCAAAGAAACGAGGATGAGAATGATTGGGGATTCGCCCCGAGTAAAACTCCATTCACAGAAAGGATCTTAAAAGCTGAGTTTCCGAGAAAATTCGTTCCTCCCACCATTCCTTCTTATCGAGGAACGAGTGATCCAAATCAATTCCTATACAAATATGATTGGCACATGACTGGTGCCAGAGCGACTGACGAGATTAAATGCCGGTATTTCCCAATATACTTAGAAGGAGTGGTGTTACTTTGGTTTACCAAGCTTCCCATGCGATCTATCGATCAATTTTCTGATCTGACCCGAAAATTCAAGGAACAATTCAGATTATACATCTCAAGGGCAAAGGATATAATGTCTCTCTCAAGTCTTGAACAGAATCCTAGAGAGCCCATTAAATCCTTCTTGAATCGCTTTAATCTAGCCCTAGCAGAAGTTGATAACGCGGAACCGCGAATGATCTTAACCTACTTGATGCGGGCTGTTGACAAGTCTAGTGAGTTTGGAAAATGGTTAAAAATGAAAGAACCAAATTCGCTCGAAAAATTCTACAAAAAGGCTGATGAGTTCATGCGCTTAGAGAATCTCTCCGCGTCAGCTAAAGTTGTGACAACAGTGGTGGAAAATAATGCTACAGTTCAGAACAAGAAAGAATCTGCAAATCAGAAGAGGGAAAGTAATGGTGGGAAGAAGCAGAAAGATCTCAAAAAGCCCCGCTTCCTCAAACCTTCGGATTTTACTCCTCTGACTGATACCTTGGAGAATATTTTCATCGCCACTAAGGATGCTGTTGATTTTCCAAAACCATCAGCAGTAAAAGTTGGGAAAAATGCTGTTCAAAGCGGAAGATTTTGCAAATTTCATAATCAACCAGGCCACGATACCAACGAATGCCGCCACTTGAAAAGCCTAATTGAGGAATTGTTGAGAGAGAATAAGTTGCAGCAGTATGTGAAAAGAAATAGGAAAGACCCGTCTTCATCTAACCAAGGACAGTTACCCCTAGCTCATTCATCTGACTCAGGAGAGAGGCTTGCTGGAAAGGAAAGACCTGTTATCAACGTGATCATAGGAGGACCTCACCCGGCTGGCAGGAGTTGGGGTGAAATGGAAAGGTATGCTAGAGCTTTGAAGTATGCCCCAGTTGAAGAAAGTGTCTTAATCTTAGAAGATGTTTCACCTCTAAAGCAGCAGAAGACTTCTCATGATGATATTATGTTCAGAGTCAGGGATTCTATTGATGTGGAAGCTCCTACTGAGGACCCTTTAGTTGTTTCTGTCGGTATTGGGCCGGCTATTGTCAGAAGAGTGTTGGTTGACAGTGGTGCCTCATGCAACGTACTCTTTAAAAAGACATTTGACCAAATGAAAATTCCGATGACAGACGTACAAGCCTCTTCGCACAAGATTGCCGGATTTACAGGAGAGCTGAAACAGCTAATTGGAACGGTGGATTTGTTTGTTGAAATGGGCGAAGGGCATAAGAAGTTGGTTCGAAAGCAAACCTTTGTAATTGTTGATGGATTCTCTGCCTATAATGCTTTCTTGTGTCGGCCTACTCTTGCTGCTTTCAGGGCCGTCCTCGCTCCGTGGTGCTTAACAATGAAATTTCCCACTGATAATGGGGTTGCTGTCATTAAGGGAGATCAGAACGCTGGGCGAGAATGTTATCTTGTAGAGCTCCGTGAGGCCCGAAAAAGAGAGATGGGAAAAGATGCGGCAGCTCCGCTTCGCATCAAAGAACCAACCTTGTAGCAGCTACGGAGTGGCCCCTGTACTGGCGAACACAGCAATGTAAGGAAAGAAATGGACCCTAGAAAAGCCAGTACAGGGGAGAATAGGGTGGTACCTGTAGAAGTAACGGTACCAATATCTGTTGATTCAAAGGACCCGAACAAAGTACTCAATGTGGGTTCACAGGTGAGCATAGCAGTTCAAAACACACTGATATCATTCTTAAAAGCCAATCTGGATGTGTTCGCCTGGTGTCATGCTGATATGTGTGGGATCTCCCCGGAAATTGTCGTACATACTTTGAACATTGATCCGAAATTCGCACCAGTGAAACAGAAAAGAAGAACTCAAGGCCCAGAAAGGTCGACGGCACTAAAGGAAGAAGTCGACTGGCTCATGGAAAACGGCTTTATCAGAAACTCCACTTATCCAAATTGGGTTTCAAATCCAGTATTGGTCAAGAAGGCAAATGGAAAGTGGAGAGTATGCATAGATTTCTCAGATCTAAACAAAGCATGTCCCAAAGATTGCTTCCCGCTGCCCAGAATTGATCAATTGGTGGATGGAACAGCTGGGCATGAGTTGTTATCGTTTATGGATGCTTACTCCGGATACAATCAGATTATGATGCATGAGCCGGATCAAGAAGACACAAGCTTTATTACAGATGTGGGTCTATACTGCTACAAAGTTATGCCTTTCGGATTGAAGAATGCTGGGGCAACCTACCAAAGGCTCGTCAATGCAATGTTCAAGCCTCAGATTGGTAGAACCATGGAAGTTTATGTCGACGATATGTTGTTAAAATCAAAGAAATCTGTAGATCACATGGGTCACTTGGAGGAAATGTTCGCAATTCTTCGAAAGTACGGAATGAAGCTCAATCCATTGAAATGTTCGTTCGGAGTAGAGTCCGGGAAATTTTTAGGTTTCATTGTGAGCGCCAGGGGCATTGAAGCCAATCCTACTCAAATCACAGCTCTAAGGGAGGTCAAAGCCCCTAAAACAAAGAAAGAAATGCAAAGTCTCAATGGAAAAGTCGCTGCTCTGAGTCGCTTCATTTCCAAAGCCACAGACAAATGCATTCCCTTCTTTGACGCTCTAAAGAAAGGAAAGAAAAATTTTGAATGGACTCCCGAATGCCAGAATGCTTTCGATGAACTAATTCGTCATATGGAAACACCTCCGGTTCTTTCCAAGCCTACTGACGGTGAAGACCTTTTCATCTATTTGGCAATTTCATCCCATGCCCTCAGTGCAGCACTTGTACGGGAAGATATGAAAGTACAACGTCTAGTCTATTACATCAGCAAACGGTTCACTGGGGCAGAGATGAATTATTCGAAGATAGAAAAGCTCGCCTATTGTTTGCTAATTGCTTCCAGGAAATTGAGAACATACTTTCAAGCTCATCCTATCAAGGTTCTTACTGATCAACCTCTAAAGCAAGTCCTGTTTCGTCCTGAAACTTCGGGTCGTCTTTTGAAATGGAATATTGAACTTAGCCAGTATGACATCACTTACAACCCCCGAAGAGCAATCAACGGACAAGCTTTAGCAGATTTCATTGCGGAGTCTACTGACAAAGGTGACAATAAGGAAGAAATAACTGACTGCATTCCAATATAGTGGAAGTTATATGTTGACGGCTCAAGAAATGATTATTGTTCTGGGGCAGGGGTTGTACTTGAAACCCCCGAAGGACGATCATTATGTTATGCATTGAGACTGGAATTACCTTCAACAAACAATGAAGCAGAATATGAAGCACTTATTGCCGGTTTAAAAATCGCCAAGGAACTAAACATCAAAGTGTTACAGATTTTCAGCGATTCTCAGCTTATTGTTTGCCAAGTGAAGAAAGAATTTCAAGCCAAAGGAGGAAATTTGCCTGCATATTTGACAAAAACTTCCAAACTCCTCAATGATTTCGATCACTATTCAATAAGCCACATACCTCGAGAGGAAAATATGAAGGCAGATTATCTAGCAAAGTACTCAATTTCCGGAGAAGCTCAATTACTAGGGTTAGTTCTTGTAGAAGTTCTGTCAGCTCCAAGCATTGATGAAATGGATGTTGTTTGGATTATGGCTACGTCTCAAGAGCATAAATCATGGATGACTCCAATCAAAGAATACCTACTCAATGGTTCCCTGCCAGAAAGTTCTAGGGAACGTCGAAAACTATTGAGGAAAGCGTCAAGATATGTAATTCAAGATGGCCGATTATATAGACGGGGATTTTCAATGCCACTGCTCCGATGTGTAACTAAGGAAGAAGCCAAGACAATTCTAGCCGAGATACACGGAGGAGAATGTGGAGATCATTCAGCCGGTCAAACTCTCGCCAAGAAAGTCCTCCGATATGGGTACTTCTGGCCCGATATTAATCGAGATGCAGCTATCCACTCCAGAAAATGCGACAAGTGCCAAAGATTTGCAAAGATTCCAAGGGCACCTTTCACTGAACTAACACAAATGGTCAGTCCGTGGCCATTCGCTATTTGGGGGATAGATCTAATCGGACCATTACCAGTTGCCAAATCAGGAGTCAAATATGCTATTGTTGCTGTCAATTATTTCACCAAATGGGCTGAAGCTGAACCTTTGGCCACCATTACTTCTAAAAAGATGATAAATTTTGTAACGAAGAATATCATTTGCAGATATGGTGTGCCATAGAAGATAATCACAGACAACGGTACTCAGTTTGAAAGTGAAGAATTCCAGGATTTTTGCAAACGGTTCAGAATTCGGAAAAGCTTCTCAGCAGTGGCTCATCCGCAGGCAAACGGGCAAGTGGAAGTAGTGAATAAAATCATCAAGTCAACCATCAAAAAGCAACTCGAAAGAGCAAAAGGTGGTTGGGTCGATAAGCTTCCCTTAGCACTATGGGCATACAGAACCACTCACAAAACTGCGACTGGGCACACTCCATTTTCACTGGCATACGGATCAGAAGCAATGATTCCAGTGGAAGCAGAAGTTCCTTCACATAGAAGAGTTCATTTCAACGAAGCTGAAAATGAAAAGCTGCAACTTGAAGCACTTGATTTTCTTGATGAGAAAAGAGAAGAAGCAAGGCTCAGAGTTTCAGCTTATCAGCAAAGGATAGCAGGCACTTCAACTCTAAAGTTCGCCAACGCAGCTTTGAGGTCGGGGACTTAGTTTTGAAAAGGATCATGACGGAAACTGGTGTGTTTGGACCAAACTGGGAAGGACCATATGCCATTGGCAGTAAACTTCTTGATGGCACTATCAAACTCATAACTATTGAAGGAGATCCAATTCCAAGAGCCTGGAACAGCAACCACTTACGTCCTTATTTTACTTAAAAAAAAAGCTTTGCTCAAAATTGTAAAATAGTGATGAATGTATCGGTTGTATTGTAAAACATTGTAAATCAGTGTGAATGAATGGAAGCTATAAAGTGGATGTAGGCCCGATTCTTGGCCGAACCACTATAAATCTTGTTTTCTTTACTATTTCATAATGCCTGTTTTATTTCGATATGTAAATACTTTAAATGTATTGCTAAAATGTCGATTCAAAATTGCAGGACATTAAAACAAGGCTTGCTCGTCACAAAGCCAAGCGACCTCTATAAATCACCTATTACGCAAATACCAAGCGACAAAAAATTCCAAATTCAAATCCTATACAAGAAGAACTTCACATAAAAAGTTGGCGACTCCACTATGGCAAACCTTTGTTAATTGGTTGAGATTGTCGATATGAATAGACATCCAACTAGATAACTTGCGTTTGTCCCGTGAAATCGTTCAACAGTGAAGTCCACTTCTTCGGATGAAGCAATTTACTTGTAAAAGGAAAGAAGATGCGCTTGGAAACGATAATAAAAGATCGCTAATGAGCAGATGATGAGAGAACATTGCCAAGCAAACAAAGAAGAAGCCAAAAGGAGGTATGCTTCTCAATAAAAGGGCCGGTAAGAACCACCGAAGGGACACCTTCTCAAGTAGAAGGAACATGGCCCTTGCTAACTGATCGTGATGCATCCGATCAGGCAGCTTGCGTCCGTCCCGTGGATCTACTCGCCCTTGAGACGCAACCCCCCTGGCACAACAACCAACCAACGTTTCTTCTCAAAGGTCAACAAAGCCCTCTAACGAGGCACGCCAAAAAATGAAAGTACCTCTTTCAATCAAAAAAAAGATTGGTGGAATCACCGGAGGGGCACCTTCCCAAGCTGAAGGAACAGAGCCCTTGTTAATTGATTGCGATCGTTTGTGCAAACAAGCATCCAACCAAACAACTTGCGTCCGCCCCGTGGATCCATCCAACCATGAGAAAGTAACTTCCAGGCAATCAAAAAGCCCTCTTCGGAGGCACAAGCCCTTTTCAGAGGCACAAGCCCTCTTTAGAGGCACATGACCTCTTCGGAGGCAAAAGCCCTTTCCCAAGGCACCACAAGCCCTCTTCGGAGGCACATGACCTCTTCGGAGGCAAAAGCCCTTTCCCAAGGCACCGCAAGCCCTCTTCGGAGGCACAAGCCCTCTTCGGAGGCACAAGGCCTTTTCGGAGGCACAAGACCTCTTCGGAGGCACAACTCTTTAAGAGGAGCCCTCTCCGGAGGCATGTCCCAAAATAGAATACTCGAACGAAAAACCTTCTCCGGAAGCACAGTTCAACTCTCAAAGGAAGGTTAACTTATTCATTTCAAAAAGTTCCTCCTAAAAAAGTTGAAATGCTACAAAATTCTTTCAGAAAAGTTCATTTCACCGCATAGGGAAATCTACTTTCTTTTTTGACAAATGAAAGTGATCATCCCCGATGGTTGAAGTGTTCTTCAGAAAGAAAGAAAAGATAAAAGTTTCTCCAAAAAACGAGATATACTCTATTAAAAGCAGAATGATTCTTCCCCTAAAAGTAGAATTGTTATTCTCTAAAGTGAGAATATCAGTCTTGTAAAAGCTAGAAATATTGCAATGCACTTGTGGTATGGGGGCAACACTATACAATTCAATTATATTAATAAAAGCAACACACTACAAGTTCATTGCAATATCATGAAAAATAGATGTGGAATAAATGTATTCCCAAACATAGACAAAGAGTTTGTACAAGTAAAAGGAATCGTTTATCCTACACTAAAAAAGAGAAACATATGCGTTCTCACATAAACAAGAATTTGTACAAGTAAAATTACTGTTTTATTTAGTACTATGAAAATTCTTTACATGTGCAGATATCTCAAAAAAGCAAAAGCAGGGACCGGTACCCGCACAATCTCCGGTCTGTACATGTAAGAAGCAAAATAAGAAGTAGAAAGTTCAGCTTGTCATTCCTTCTTCCCGCCACCCTTGGAGCCTTTGCTTGGCCTAATAGTTAATTTCAGAATCCGATGTGGGCGGGACGGAGAAGGAGGAGTGGTTGGGTCTTCTTCTATTTTGTCTTCCCCTGTCGAAGCACTTCTCTTCTTCTTCCTTATGGCACGCTTCCCCTTCCTCTTCGAAGAAGATTCGCTCCCCGGAGTAGCAAGCAATGTTGAAAGCTTCGTGTCATCATCTAGAGACCGCTCCGGGGTCTTCTCGATGTTTTCAAGATCCTCCGCCTTCTGCTCCTGCGAAACAGCCGGATCATCCAGGCCTTGAAGAGCTTCGATTTTCTCTGCCTGTGATCCCGGTTGGGAAGCAGAAGGAGGAGTAATCTGTGAAGATGGAGGAACGGCAACTGAAGGAGTGGAAACTTGTGCAGTTTTTGGTGCCTCCGCTGTAGAAGGAAAGAAGTTAAAATCGGTATTCTCCGAGAAAAGAGAAGGTATCGATTCACCAAAGTCTAAGTAATAGGTAAGAAGGTCGTCAAACTCGGTTAAATCAATTGAATGATTCACTGGATCTAGATCGACACCAAAATTACCTGGAGAAGTCGGTTTTGACAAGTCAATTTCAGATTTATCAGCCTCAGTGTCTTCTTGGCTCTGCTCCTCAATACGAGTAAGGGGAGATTCGGTTGTGACGGGCTTGGCCTCCACGGTTTTTGCAGGAGAAGAAAAGTGAGAGCTGGAACCAACAATATCGACGTCAGTTGAAGTCGAAGTGTGGACAGGGGCAGTCAAAGATATTCTCTTCTCTATATGTTCTTCTGCCAATATTCCAGCTCTGGCTTCAGCAAGTTGCTTTTTTCCCTTGGCAAGAGCAGCACGAGCTTCTTCGTCAAGGTAGCGTACCTCGAGTTCCGCCTCATCATAGTCGGCCCCGCCAAGCATGTCAACTGCTACTTCCCATACTTCGGCCAGGGTAACCTCATAGTCAGGACCCCGAAAAGAGAGGCTCCCATGACCCAGAACGCTATGCAGATAAAAGTCAAATAAGGTGGAGCTGATGTTAGCTTTTGTTGTCTCATGTGATTGCTCGGCCGCCTCTTTTTCGGCGACAGCTGCAGCTCGACCAGCAACGGCCTCATCACGCTCTTTCTCAGCGTTAGCAAGTTGAGACTTCAGTAATTCAATCTCCACGTTCTGGGAAGTAACTTTTTCCCGTAATTCAGCATTTTCTATGCGATATTTCTCAACAATGTGCTATTCGGCGGCAAGCTTCATTTCGACATCTCTTTGTGCAGCATGTGCATCCCGCACTTGCTTCTGAAAGACTTCTTCTTTTTGAGTATGTGATGCAGAAGAAGAGGCGAGATTTTCCTTAAGCTACTTGACTTCAGATTCAAGCCTTGCATTGTCATCCGCGATATTCGTCATCTCCGTGTCATGCTGCTTGCACCATTTATCCCATTCAGCTTCACCATCTCCAGAGTCAGCATGTTTTCAAGATTCAAATGGTTGACTCTCTGGAGTTCATCAACAAGTTTCTGCCATTGCGACATCCTCTCAATGTTAAGCCTAACTGCTTCAAGACTTTTAAGCATGTCTTGCTTATCGATTGGGACCAAATCCAGGTCAAAACGCACTCCTTTTAAGCACCTGTTCGGAAACTGGCTTTGAAGTGTTGGAGGGTCGTCTTTAACCTGATATTGGGGCCTGCTGATGATCGTTTGGATATCGGTTTTCTTTAAAGGAGGAGAGCTGGCTGGAGTATCAGAAGGGATAGGAGCATCAGTTTTCTCAGAAATTACAGACGCATCACTTGGCTTGGACCGTTTGCTCGATTCGTCAGTAATATGAGTCTTCCCCTTGTCATCATAAGACTTTCGCTTATGAGAATCGTAACTTCTGTAAGAAGAATCATATCGATCAGCGTCTCTTCTTCTCTGCCGCTGCTCATAATCCCATTTTTCTTGAGCCTTCCTTTGAGCCCTTTCCTCATCTGTCTCTCTCTGGTCACCAAGATATCTCCTAAAGTCATAAGATCCACGACCTCCATGGCGCTGAAATGAGTCATAGTATGAGCCGGTACGCCCCATCGGAGAATCTGAAAACCGAAAAAGAAGTAAAGTTTAGAAATTTCCAGAAAAAGAGGATAAATACTTATAAGTGCTGAAAAATCCTAAGTGTGTGCGGCGTGCGAACTACGTGCGTCAAACTACAAACCACGCTTTAGTGCGGGAACGGAGACGACAGGTGTAGAAGGCGTCGAAGTTTGTTTCAAAGAGGAAGTCGCTTCAACGACATGAGAGTTCGCTTTTGGAATATTATCCTTGAAAAGCTCTTGAGAAGTTATCATTATGTCACTCAAGTCATCAAAGGTGTCATCATTATGATGCTCAGCAGAATTCTCCTTTACAACTTCCACATCGGCTGATTTTTCAAAAATTCGAGGATTTTCTTCCTCTTCAATAATTGGAGCAAGCGCCGGTTTGCTGGACGTTCCCGCAACGCCAATAGAAGTAGAACACTTTACTAATGTAGTGTCTACAGTTGGCTCCTTTGAAGCCATCTCTTCCGTTGAAGCTGGGGCATCTGATGTTTATGCTGGAAGATTAGAAACTTCACGAGGCTGGGTAAAGTGAGAAGAGTGTAAAAGACCGAATTGATGTAAAAATTCGTCTGTCAATAGAAACTGGATACTCCTTTCCTCAACCGGCACCGCCATAAGCCTCTCAAAAGTCACCTTGTGACCGGGATCTCTAGAAGGAGGAGGAAGTGCTGGAAAGAAAAAAGGCAAAGTTAGCACTTGATAACTCGGACTTCGGTAAGTTTGAAAGAACATGAAAAATAGAGGCAAGTGATCTTACTTCCTACTCTCCAGATAGCGTAAAATCCCGGGGGACAGCGAACATAGAAAAACTGGCTTAGGAAACTATGAACACTCTCAGGGAGACCGGTGATCAACTTACGATTTCTAGCACTCCTCACGACTGTGATAGAAGGATGATCTTTGTTTTTAGCGAAAGTGCACAGATAGCGAATTTCTGCAAAACTGGGAAAACGGTCCAGCGTTCTCCTAAAAAGCACACACAGTCCCAGCAGGATGGAGTAGCCGTTGGGGTGTAGTTGAAAAGGGGAAATAGATAGTCATAGGAGAAGTTCTCGAAGACAGTCGTTAAATGGGGGGATAGCCCCACTCAAACACATTTGGCGGTTAACTGCGACAAAGCCATGGGGCGGCCTATCAGCAGTATCATTTATTCCAGGGAACAAAGCGTCAGCTTCGGCAATGCCAAACTGGATGCATAATTGACAAAAGACTTTATGGCTCAGAGTGGTAGGAGTCCTTCTGGAGGATCATTCAGCGGGATAGCAACTGGAAATGTCTCTTCAACTTGCTCTATTTCTTCTTGTGGAGAAGACATTCTACACAATCAACTGGATGTTCAAATGTGAAGGTGCACGTTTCTTAAAAAGTGTGAAGTGTTGTGCAAAACTAATGAAAGTAAAAGGCAAGCATAACTGGAATTAAACTAGTTGACAATCAATCGATTACAAAATTTCAGAACCTATTAATGTTCAAGTGCAGGGTTAATGCAGACAAATCAGTTTCAGTTGACTATTACGATTTTGTTTTAATACTTCACTTGAATTGGTTATTGTACAGCATTTCATTCATATTCATTCAATTTAACTTTTTCTTTATCAACTAATATGTCGTTCGATGTGGGCAGTCAGCGACAGTATATTCGACCCAGTATTTTGTAAATGTTGTATTAAGCAGGATTGTTAGCTTGCAAATTGAAGCAATCTGTAAAAAGAAATACATGCAACACAGTTCATGGTTCAACAGTTCGAAGTCCAGGCAAAGTTTAAAAGTCAAGTGCTAAGTCTCCGAAGACTCAAGTACTAACTCGGTGACGACTTAAGAAAGATTTCCTATGGGTTAAGTTAAGTCGTTGGTCCTCTAGTTCTTTGGGTCATCAGCCATAACACTTATAGAGCTATGAAGCTTCAGTTCGAGAACATATGTGCTAACTCGTCCACGACTTAAAGGTTATGGGACAAGATAGGGTAAGTCGTTTATACTACAAGTCATTGGCATATCAGGCCAGCAGTCCCTGAGTCTTAAGTCGGAGAAAGAAGAAAAGGCCCCAATTCAAGGCAACAAGAAATCCTCCAAGTCCTAACTCAGAAGCGAATCAAAGCGTAGGTCGCTCGAAACTGTTAAGTCGGTTCCGACTTAAACCATGGAAGTCACTGAGTCACACGGAATCACTAAGTCGTGACCGGGCCAGTACCTCGATAATTTTCCTCCCTAACTCTTAACCCGTTAACCTAATAGCCTCACTGCCAATGGCGATCCTTATTCCATCACACCGTTCGATCACCCAAAAAGCCAATTCGAATCGCCTCAGATTTGCTGCGAATCCGATGTACTGTTATCCTATCACAACTACAACATGGTCGATGGCAATTGCAGGACAATCGAAGGGTTATTCATGGTGAATCGCGGCGCCTAAAAACAAGTGGGAATCGAAAATTGGGAGGTTATCAATTCGACAATGGACATGGGTGAACGAAGATCGGATCGACTTACGGAGTATAACAGGAGGATGATCGGCGATTGGATGGTTGGAATTGATCTCTGGGAGCTCTAAATTGCATCAATGGCTGATTCGAGAAGAACGATAAGTGAGAGAGAGGGAGGATGTCTTAACTATTTATACACTGGAAGGCGAGTCGACTTGTACGGTGTACGACCTAAGGCATATGTTAAGTCGTTTCCGACCTAACCAAAGAGAGTTAAGAGAATCGAAGCATACGACCTATGGTTTAGGCATATACTTCGAGGGGCAAATGTTAATCCTCTTTCGTTCGCGACCTAAGACTTACGACATAACGACTTAAAGACGATTCCGTCTCAACAGGTCCGACCTAATAGGCTACGACCTAAGGAAGCTTACCGACTTAACAAATTGCGAGTTAACAAGGGCTTCCGACTCAAGAAGTTTAACAACCTATGGGAACTTACGACCTACCAAGTTAAGGAAGTTCCGACCTAAAAACGTACGAGTTAAAGTGTGCCGACTTAACCGGTCCAACTTAAAGCAGCATACGACCTAAGCTACAGGTCCGACCTAACAACGTACGACTTAAGATAATCTATCACTTAAGAGCTAACACCGACTTAAGTAGGTTGCCTACCGAAGGAATGCTCCGAGTCAAGGAATGCTCCAACCTAACAGTGTACGAGTCAAAATGGTCCGACTCAAAAAGCCTACGACTTAAGGTTGTTGCCAACTTGATGACTTAAGGGACCTAAGACCTACAACTTACGTTAAGTCGCTGCCGACCTAGGACTTCAGTTGAATAGCTCGTATTCAGGAATAACTAAAAGGCAAGGACTCCTATCTCGTCGCCGACCTAAGACCTACAGCTTGCTATAAGTCGGCTCCGACCTAGGACTTGGCGAACAGAATCTCACCCAGAACCAATCCTATAAATAGGGCTCCAACTCCAACGAGAGAGGGACTTTTTGGCCATTCATTTCTTCAAGCGCCGTTACTCTGTCGAACTCTCCACTCATTCAGCAATCAAAGATCTTCAAACATTCGAGACGCTACAACAAGCTTCGAGAGGAATTCCTTACATCCAACATGGATTCATCGAGTTTCATCGTCGAAGATTGAGCTAGTAGTCAAGATTGTTTCTTGTGATCAAATTGTATTGTTTTCATAAGAGATTTGTATCGATTTGTAACCGGATTCAGTAAGAAAGAGATTCAAAGTGGACGTAGGCTTAATCTCAAGCCGAACCACTATAAACTGTTGTCTTTTACTACTTTCTCTGCTATTTTCCTGCTTAAATTATGTTCCCGTCACGCGGGTGGTGCTTTCACAACTCAACCACACACACCGGGTGTTAGCGTTCACTTTTTAGCGTTAACATTTATGTTTGGATTCGTCAGTTGCTTATGTATTAGAGATTCATTTGTATTTGAGATTCTGTTGTATTTTGTTCAGACTCTGATGTTTTATAGTAGCTTCACGAACTAAGATTTATCTATTCTGCTGCTTATTGTTGAAATACTCTGTGTCTGTGATTATGTGATTGATTTATTTACTGTATATGCTGAGTTTTGCTAAATATAAATTAACAATCTGTTGTTTTGAGCAATTCAAGTCTGACATGAGTGGATGATTGTCGATTTGAACGGTTCAAAATACCAAGTCGTTACAAGAATAGTTTGCGAGACCATATCGATTTGATTTCTGGTGTTGATTTTTTATTTGGTATTTGAGTTTTTGTAAAGAAAGAGGCGAACTTTGTTCACAGAGCAAGTTACATTTGAATTTTTTACGGGCTGTGGCCTGTGGGCTTACTGTTTTAAAACAGAAATAAAGGGAAAAAAGGTATTAAAAAAAGGAGTGTGTTTTATGATGTTTGCTTTTCCCACTTAAAAACAAGTTTGCCTTTTCTCACTTAAAAAAAAGTTTTCTTTTATTATGTTTTGCTTTTTTTACCTTTCAGGAAAAAAACAAGTTTTATTATTTGGTTTCATTTATTTTGTTTTGTTTTCTCTGATTTTTCTTTCATTTGTTTTATTTGGTTTCATTTGGTTTCATTTGATTTGTATTTCCTTTGTTTAATTTCTTATTTTGGTATATAAAATGATACATATAAAAAAATTGAATATATATATATATAATCAATTGTATATATCTAGTTTTTTGTTTTAGGTTGCAGAAGAAGAAATTCAAAGAAGCCGCTTGCTAAAAATAACTATTTGTTTGCTTATAAATTTTTTTTACTGCTTTTAACCCTTATATGTTGTTTTTATTTTCTTTTCATTGTTGTTTGCTTGCATTTAAAAAAAAATTCAAAAAACCAAAAATAAAATCAAATTTCATTGTAGTTGCATTATTAATACACGTTTAATTTCTGCTTTGCATTTCATCCTAGAATTTTGACTAATAATAACGGTTATAAATCAATAACACTTAATTGTATATTAACAATTTGTCCTCTTTCGACAATTTAATTTCTTGGTGTCTAGGCTACGGCAGAGCAATAATTTGTTATAAATATTACGGTGATACGTAAATATTATACTGAATTGTTTCTCGGTAGGTACTTTAACCTTCAGCTGCATTGCTACGGTGATTCGTTCTGCATCGGTAACTCCTATCTGTTACCTGGATGAGAACTATCTTGTTGATTTAAGACAAAGTGTGATTATACAATTTTGGGTTAGGAGCTACTTAGATTAGAAAATTTATAATTAAACCCTTGCATTCATTTAGTAGCATTAGTTCATGATATTTATGAAAAAATTCAAAATTCAAAAGCTAAAATAAATTGTAAATATTCCTTTTCCTTTTCCTTTGAAATTTTTAAATCCTTTTCCTTTGTAAATTTCAAAATCAAAAATCCAAAAATTATTTATTTAGATTTTTTAGAAAATCAAAAAACAAAAAAAATCCAAAAAAGATATAAAATCCTTTCAAAAAAATTAAAAATCCAAAAGTATAACAAAAATCAAATATATTTTTTGAAAAAAAATTCTCCTTTGTGAATATTTTTCCTTTATAAAAAGAACATTTTTGAAATTGTCCGAATTTTCATATTCACATAAATTTTACGATAATTGTGAAAATCAATATAATCCATATAATTTCACACCAAATCCTTATGGATATTTTAACAACAACTGATGTTTAAACAATTCGAATTTTGAACAAAATTTTCAAAATGAAGACCAACCCTCAACTCTTGAAAAATTCATCGAATCGATCTCGTCGTTACTTGAACTCACTACACAAAATAATCAAAGGGTAAGTGAATTGTGTTGTTCATATTTGTGCAATAACTCAAATCCAAATTTTCAAAATAATCAAGATTGGAATTCACTTTAAAATTCAAACGATTTCGAGTATAACACGTGCCCATTCAATTTCGAACTTACAAATGAATTTCAAAATCAGAACGAAAATGTGATCCACTTTTCAAATAAATTTGGCAATGGGAATAATCTCGACTACGATGCATGTGAAAAATTTTGTACTCAACATGTCCAAATCGAAAATTCTCAAGTTAATAATTATAAATTGGATTTTGTTGAGCAAATGGACGAAATTTACGACGAATACACGGATTTGTTATTCGAACCATATATGAAACAACATGATAAACAAAATCAAAGCCCAACCTATGACGAGTCAAGTGATAATCCACCTTTTACCCAAATCGACGATTTTCAAATAACAACTTCTGAGATTGAAAATGACCATCTTAATGAAGTTGTTGGAAATTCGGTAATTGAGTTGGATTTCAATTCTTTTGAGGGTGAGAAACTCGATGTAAAATTCAATCTTCCTTTTTCCGATTTCGAAAATTTGATTACAACAACTTTGGATTTTGAACTTGATATATGTAATGAAGTTCTTGATAATCCAACAAAGAAAGACAAATTTGATGAGCATGAATTTTTTGGACTTTTCGAAGATGAGTTGTCAAATTCTGAGGGGGTAGATTTAAATCATCATTTTGATTCCGAAATCAATAATTCTGAAGAATTTTTCAATGACGAGCTTGAATTTGAAATTGGTGAAAATAAACCAGAACTTCAGCCATTTATTCTATCTACCTCTAACATCATCAAAAATAAAACAACTCATTCGATTTTTAATAAAACGACACTCGTTTTTCCAAATCAACATTCAACTTTGAAATCTTTTATTGTTTGGTTTTCCGAGCTTAAGCTGTGTCTCGCATACTTGATAAGACAAATGAATTGGTCTTTGGAAGACCATTTCATTTACTCTTTGACGAGATATTTTCTGATGTCTTGTAAATATAGGTCATGTTTTTATTTTTATTTTTATTTTTTTCCTTCCACTTGGGTTGACTGTGGGGACACAATCAAAATCAAGTGTGCAGGGAGTCTCATCTTCATTTTCAATTTTTCATAGTTTATATTTTGCATTTTCTTTCAAAAACTCAAAAAAAAAATTAAAAAATTAAGCATTTTGATTTACTTTTAAACAAACACTATAAGATAAATATAGAATTTTGGTTATTAAATTGAAATTTTTGAAAATTAATTTTTCTCAATAGAAATAAAAATTAGGTTTGATTATAAGTAACTATGGTTTAACTAGTATATAGGAAGATTCATACGTTTTAATTATGAAATATATTCGAATTGAAAATCTTTGTTTTAAAAAGTGCTGGATTTAAAAGAAAAGGATATAACATTTTTTATCTTCTAAGTTAAGTGGTACTAAGGTGATATTGTAAAACTCTCTCTTTCCAAAAAAATATTTTGCAAAAAAAAGAAAAGAAAAATCTTCTTGTATATATGTGTATATTTTATTAACACCTACAGTCGATAGGTGTACACACTTGTGTGTACACTCACCATGCTCTGTACCCTTCTCACGTAAGCTCGAAAGGCAGTGCATGGGTGGTATATCTGACCTCGGTTTACTTGAGTTAGGCATATATAAATATTGTTAATATCAGTAAAATTTTCAAAAATAAGAGAGAGTAAGCAATTGAAATCCAAGCACTATTTTTACTTATTTGATTTAACTTGTTATTGAAAAATAAATGAAAATACCACTTTGAAAAACTTTGATAATTAACCAAGGACAATCGAAACAACAAGCTAAACTATGGTTTATTTGCTATGATGACGTGATTTTTGTTAGAAATTTTGACGAGTAAATGACTTAAATTTTCAAGATAATAACCAAAACTTATATTTAACTTATTTCTGTCGATTTAAAAGTAAATCCTTCATTTGTATATATTTTCAAAAATTTGCATTCATCACTTTGTAATAAATTTTGCATTTTGTAAATATTTTCATTTTACATTTTGATTTTGTGGGTAGTATCCGCTAAAAACCCTCACGAGACAACACTCGTCCTATTAGAGACACCTAGAGGTTTAACGGCTTGTTGCATACACTCAATGCAATCGTGCTCCCTACGGAAATGGATTTATCTTAGTTTTTCTTTATTAGAAGATGAATAAAAAGATAAATGTGGGGTATATGATGTGCACGTAAATGTGCATATATTTACTACCATGTTTTATCGAATTAAATTAAATAAATGATTATATTGGGTGTTTTAATATGTTTAGACCAAAATTCAAATTATTTTCAAATCATCACATATTCATCTTCATATAGGGCCAAATGGTCATTTTTGTGCATATATTAATTTTATAAAATTTAATTGAAAATTTATATGTTATTTTATAGGAATTTGAATTCAAATACAAGTGGCTTCATGAAGAAATATGCATGCACAAGAGGATACAAAGGAATGAAAACAGAAATAATTCAAACTCATGATCATTGAGGACCCAACCTACCCACCTACCTTAATGTACAAATTAGAAGTTAATGCACATGCTAATGGCCATTAAAGTTTCATGTACACTTAATGGAGGATTATCTCATGCTAATGATAACTTGGTGGCCACACTTTCTCAAGGGTAGTTTGGGTAGTTCCCAAAAAATGGATTATGGTTTTAAAACATGTATAAATACCCCATATGTTCATGTAACCCTCCTCTCTCTTCCTCTTAGCCTCTTTAGTTGAGTTTAGGCTCAAATAAATCAAAGCTCTCTTTCTTTTTTCATGGCTACTTAGCCATTTTCTTTTCATGTAACTTTCCTTTTTTTATTTAATGTTAATTAATGTTCTCTTTTATTTACATGCTCTTTTCCTTTCTTTTTAGTAGTTAGTTTATTTTTTATGCAAGTAGATTAGTGTTTATTGCTTTTTGATTAGCTCTCTTTTCATTTAGCTCTTTTTTTCCTCTTCTTTTTATTTCACGTTGCAAGCTACATTTGTTGATTTGATAACAAATATGAGATGCTAAACCCCTTCAATTTAGGGGTAATGAAGCTCTCTAATCATGTAGCTTCAACATAATTTAATAATTATTGATTTCTTTTTGTGCTTAATGAAAAAAGGAATGTTGATGTGATTTATTATTTCATGTTGAATTTGATAGTCTAAGTTGTTCATAACAAATAGGCTATTCTTAATCACATTATTCATAAATTGCCTCTTCATCTAAATATGGTTATGGCAATGAAGTAAAATTAAATCAAAATGTTGTGGTCTATATTTCTAATCAATAGTTAATAGGCCATTCTTAAAATAGATTTTATTTTCAACTTGTTGTCATTTTTCATGAGAATTAGTAAGTTGTTTAAGGGGTGTGTTATATTTTGATAGCTTATGTTGAACTAAATAATAGCACAAATAGGCCATACTTATGATAAACACATCAATTAAACCAAATAATGGCAAAAAAAGAGAGATCATAATTTCATATTTTGTTGACCTATGTGATATAGAGTGGATTTATCTCTAAATTGTCATTTTATTCTCATTCTTGTCATTCACTTTTGTATTCCAAAGTGTTAAAAATACGAGAAATTCATAAAATGAATTAGAATTCATAAAAGAGGTTAGAAATAGGTATTTGGAGGTATAGACAAGTGCATTCGACTTTGGGAATATTAAAGGGTTTACAAATAAAATTTGTAAAGAATTTTGAGAAATAGGAAATAAATGGACTACCTCCTAAATATTGGAAATTAAAGATCTTAGAGAGTATGATTATAAACATTCCTAAGTATTGGACGGGAAGAATTTGAAAATATTTAACTTCGAGATTTTAATTATAGAAATATTTTCATAGGGATGGATTATAATTGGAAGTGAGAAAAATATTCTAAGTATTGAAATGACTTGAAAATATCCTATTAAGGACATAAGAACTTAAGTTTGATTTCCACTATTAAAATATTGGAAGGGTTTGAATATATATCTTATAAAGATATTTTGGAAATATTTTTGGAAAATGATAATAATGACCAGATGATTGCTTAAGGATGTTTTATTAATAGTAAATAACTGACTATCAATATTGGCCAATTTTGTTAATCGTTTCGAAGAGACCGGGGTTGGATTTAATTATCCAAAAACCACTTCGATTCGGTTTGAAAGTAACGAATGAATACCGTGAAGATGATGAAGATGGTGATTCGATTTGTCCAGACCCAGGACAACTTGTATGGACGAATGCTATCAGAACATCGTCATTGGAGGATGATGAGCATTCTAAGAAGAATTGTTTTTCTGGAAAGGTAATGCTTAGCCTCGAACCTCATCAACCGAGAATGATTAAAACGGGGGAGATGCAGCAAGGCTAAGTGGGTCGCACCCAAGTAGGGTATGTTATCACTTTTCTAGATGTCCTCAGAAACCTATTTATTTTGAACATGGGTATACATGAAAGAAGGATCGATCGATAGTAATGGTGGGAACAGCTGGGGTGATAACATATTCAGTCTATCTTGGTTAGGGGTAGGCTAATCTTGTGAGTAGAGGATCCTGATGTGGTCATCGGTACATTGTTCTAGAGGTGTACTGTGACGGGCGGTACCCCAGTGGCCCATTCATTCGTTGGAATCCATTCTCCAATAAGAGCTTATGGTTTTGTTTGTAGAACCTAGTATGCTGGAATTTAATTAATGTAACAATTTCAGTTATTTGAATAAGTATTTGTGCTTAGACGCTATTATAATATCACTGGATTTTCTATAAAATGTTTTGGTTATCGTTAGGTAAAAACCCATCGTGTTTATACGTGACGCGGTCTTACGAGATACCTTTGTTTTTCAAAGGATTTGATAACTCTAATAATTCAAATTGAGTGTGTTTTCTCACGCTGTTTTTCAAAGGAATTTGAACTCAAGAAAATTAGAAGAAGTGACTTTTCAGATAAAAATCAGATATTGAGTTATAAATTTAAAGTGAACTAATTAGATAATTAATTAGTTGAATGAATGCGAGATGGAATTTAACTTGGCTAAGTTAAAACTAGATTGTGGATTAAATATGGATATTGGAAACAGAACTTGGGTTGTAAATAAAAATTTGTCTTAGATGGTAAGGGAATTAATTATAATTGGAAATATTGTCGAATAAAATAGAAATGGATTGGGATAGTAATGACTCGAGTTACAAATAAATTCAATTCGAGTATAAATAAATTGAATATGGCCTTGATATCATTTAAATGAGTTCAAAAATGAATTTGAATATGGAATTGAATCTGAAGTGGATTAAGTGAATGAACTAATTAACTAATTAGTGAATGAAATGGAAGTTGGTTGAAATGAAATAAACTTAAGTTATAAGGTTGAAATAATCAAAATTAAACAGATTAACTTAAGTTAATATTTGAATGGAAGCTTGGCTTAGATAAATTGGTGAAAGGGTTAATTAATAAAATAGCATGGAATGGATTTGAGTTTAATAGAATAGATTTGAGTGTAATGAATCTGAATATGAATGGAATAAAATTGAATTGATTAAGAATAAATTTGAAGTGGAATAAAATTTAATATAAATTGATTAGGGATCAATTTAAAATAATTATAAATTGAAATGATTATTTTATTAAATGGATATCGCCGAATTTGCATGGAAATAATTATCGTCGATGTAAACGGAAGTAAATAAAATTCTATGAATTAATAGAAGTGAATAAAATTTATTTTTAAATCAATAGGGAATGGATATGAGTTTGATTGAAATAAAAATGAATTGAATGCAAATAAATTTGGTTGTAAATCATTCGAATTGAATATGGATTGATTGAAAGTAATCAAATCAAGATCAGAACCTTATAATTGCTTATAATACACGTTTAGCGTGATTGGTTATTGAAATTCATGTGTTGTAATTGTTTAAATAAGTGAAATGTTATTTAAATTCATATTTTCGTATTCATGTGTTTAAATTGAGTAAGTACAAGTACCCAGAGGCTAGCCGGCTAAAAATTTTGGGTTGCGTAATTGCTTTCGAAGTAATTTGTGATGATCCGGATTTTTTGACGTTTGTTAATTGGGTGATTAATTGATTTAAATTATTGGGATATTAATTTTGATTGGTCGAATAAACAAATTTTCTGATGTTAAAAATACCTGAATCTATATATTGATTAAAAACTATATTAAATATTGAATTTTTAAATTTATGAATATGATAAATATTTTAGAAATGTGTATATAAAACTCCACCATGTAAATTAAGATAAAACATCCATAAATATATATAGATAAAAATATATAAGTATTTATGTGGGTATGTTGTGAAAATATTGTAAAAGTGTATATTTGGTCACGATACCAAATGTGACGACTCGGGGTTTTGACACTATTATTCGAATAATTTACTGATTCAATTATTTATGATATAAATTTTCATCAGTCAAACAATAACAAATACTGATTTTTCTAGATACATATATATATGTAGTTGGGAAGCTATGATTTAAAATTTAAAAATAAATCTCTAAAAAATATTTTAAAAAAAACTCCATCTTTCTATTACAAGATACAATTTTATATATATATATATATGTATGTATCCATATGGGTGTATATGCTTAACTTTGATATAATTAAAATTAAAATATATGTATACAAATAAGAATAATTACACAAGTGTCTAATATTGGGTTGTAACATAAGTAAAAAATTTATATATATGACACAAGGATAGGCATGTATATATATATTTGTATAATATAAAACTAGACAAAAGCTATGTTTGTAAACATATGTATGTAGTATGTATATATTTGAGGATACAGATGTACATGAAAACATGCTAGGAGACATCATCATAATATATTTCTAAATCAGGTCAAGATAAAAAAATAAATGTCAAAGGCATAAAATCAAATCATCTTTTGAAATCAAATTAGTCTTTTTACCAAATCAAAAGGAAAATAAAATTAAAAAGAAAATAAAAATCAACAAAGTGTAAAGCCTGTACAAATGCCTTAGCTTCTACTATACACTTCCCTTTTCATCTATAAATATGGCCATCCTGGTTTGTCCAATTGTTCACATGTTCACTTGATATATGAAAAAAAGTAAAGTAAGTTAGAGAGAAAAAAAACTTGAAGTAAGAAAGAAAAAAAAAGCAGCAGTTCACCATTCTTTTAAAAACTGTGAGTTAACCCCTTTATTATGTTACTTTTTTTTATATACTCATAAGTGTAAATGAGTTTTTGTTTAATGTTGATCTGGAACAAGAATATATGCATCTGATATGTGAAAATGTATGTTTGTATGAGTGTTGGTCACCTGAACTTACAGTAGTATATGGAAAACACCTCTGTTCTTAGAAAAGTTGACATTTTGCAACTTTTAAGATTAGTATCTCTTTATACATTTTGTTTTAGGCTATGATTCCAAATGAAACTTATTTGTTTTCAGATGTAGTTTCTTTCGAAAATCGTTTCGAGATCTAACATGAAGTATATAGGGAGAGAAGCTCGTTTTACAGTAGACAGCCTGGAACTGTCCAAAATTTGAATGTCATAAACTAAGCTTTCAATTATATGATTGTGATTGCCTTCAAAGAACATGAATTTTAGACTTTGTTTGGTGTTTTGTAGTGTTGTATTGAGAGAGGTAGGTCGAGTTGAATGGATTTGGGCGTGTTGTCAAATTCCGGCGATAGGGGTGTCTGCGCGGCAAGGCGGTTGGCAGGGAGGAGCATTAGTCAAAGGCGCATCAGGGAAAATGGAGCGGATATTTCTTGATGATTGTGGCGTTGAGTCGTGGCAGTTTTAGGGTTCTAGGCTTGTGTGTGGGTTGACTCAGTTTCAAGGCGACAGCGAGGTGGGGGAGGCGGACGAGGAGTGCGGTCCTGGGGGGAATGGTAAGGCAGACATCGGCGAAGCTCGGGTGAAGTTTGACGTTGGTCGGTGGAAGGTGGTGGATGGCCGAGGCATTGTATGGTGGAGATGTTGTTCCAGTTTTAGAGGGCGACGTTCGAATTCCCGAACGAAGGGGTTGGCTGTGTTTTAGGTGTGGGGTCGCGTTGTGATGGCCATGGGTGATTCGCGAGGCCGGTCGGCGGCAAGTGTGACGCCCCACCTCTATACTCACACTAGCTAAGGATACTACGGGGTAATGCCGTCGACTAGGACGAAGAATAAGGCTGTTGGGGAGCGACCATCCTTGTAATTGCTTTATGCGAGTACCGATATGTCAGATAATATAACTTACATTTCATTTCAAGAGGAAATTCGACATATCAAATACAAACTCAAAGCTACCACACAGTGGCTATGTGGACTTCGTAAACAAATATAGAAATAAGCATAACTCAAATCAGTCACAGATATTCATATCATAAAGGCGGAATCGGATATGAATATATCACATAAAAGTGTACATCAAAATAGTGGTCATATAAGACCCACTACATCACAAAAGAATAGGTACAAGTGCTAGACAAAAGAATATGTATACATCAAGGAGTCTCTATCTCGAATGTATAATAACAAAAACACTACACCATACTGCCTATTTTGTCACACCCCAATGCGGAAAAATTGCCACGGTCATGAGCCGTGGCCATTTTACCATAGTTTTGAGCCGTGGTAAAATAAATTACAATGGCTTCGGGCCGTGGCAATTTAGCAACACCCGTAAACCGTTCCAATGTTATCAAATTTTTTTCCACCCCTTACCGTATATACATCTCAATGAAGCTAACACCCTTCTCTAAAAAATGAACGCCCCCTTCCAAAATTAACCCGCATACCCTCCCTAAATAATTTCCATCCCGTGCCCTAATTCTCATCGATTTTCACCTAAATCCCCATCGCTTCGATGTAAATGTGAATAGCTCGTATTCTCAATCACCGTGGATAACATTCTTTTGCCGACGGAGTTGTTTGGTAAAGCTCCGACACCTGCGCCAGGGCCTGCAGCGGATTCTCCAGTGGAAGCGCCATCACCTGCAGTGGACGCTCCTGTGCCAGCACCAGAAGCGAAGTCGCCATCGCAGATGCTGGATTCGCCTCCGGCTCCACCCTCTGGATCTCCTGATGGATTGCCAATGTTGTCACCAGATTCTGATTCTGATAAAGTGGTTGTTGATCAGTCGGGTGTGGTAGTGAGTTTAATGCCGTTGAGTGCTGTATTGGCTGCGTTGGTAATGTGGGTTGCACTATGAGTTTAGATTCTTATTTCCTGAAAATTTAATCTTATTTCTTGTTTAGATTCTTATGCCCTGAAAATTGGAATGAACATTAATTTTACACATCGAGGTTAATCATTAATTAATATTTGTCGTTGAATTTTTCTCTCCCAACTATTTCTAGTATTTTGACATTGCGGTTGGCACAGAGCTGTCTCAAAATGATTCTTTGAATTTGCCCAATATTGTTAACCAACTTATATCACATTTATCTTCTTCCTAATTTACATATCTCACAGAATATAGAACAACTTTGATTATAAGAAAGTTTTTTTTACTGAATACAAGACTAACTAAAAAAGGAAGAAGAAGATTCCATGTTTATAAAAATTCACTCATGAAAAAGATTAGGCTTAATGGGTGTGATTTTTAAAATATGTAGACCATAGAACATTGTTTAGAACAGACTTAAAAGTACTATGATTGGATATTTGATTCAAAATCATAGAGAAAATGAAATTCAGTTATGAGGAATAAGAATATTATCTACTATATAAATGTGAATACAGCAATAAGGAAAATAAAATTAAACTCAGCATATGATCATCTTATTAATCCAGCAATAAGGCAGGTTCCTCTAATAGTAACATAGTAACTCATAAAACAATATAACATTAGTAGTTAGGGATTAACAATAATCATAATATATAGAATACAGAAAATAATCTAAAACTTGTTTATAGAAACAAAATCCAAAATGACTAACACATGGGAATTGTATTGAAATATTAACAGTTTAAATATATCTATGAACATTATTATCTAAAAACTATTTTTGAAAAATAACATTATTATAATAGCTAAGAACTTGAATTATGTTCGATTATGTATTACGTGATTGTAATCGAAATTACATATCTTAAGAATTAATACCAAGTTGAACGAGCTAAATATTGACTTTGATAGAAAGAGTGCATGTATAATATATCTACGTAGTCACTTGTGAAATTTTTGAATATCTTGTAGATCATCTTGGCCATATATGTAATTGTGTTTTACAAGTTGAACTTTTCCATCGCATGCAGGATGGAGCAATTGACAAGCAGATATTTCTCATGCAAATGGTTGTTCAAGCTTTCCTTGCATGTATATTTTGAGGTAACGTTGTTTGCAAACTTAATTATATTTCTAGTTATAGCTCAACAGAAATAATATATATATTTCTCTAAAATCAAGAGTATTGAACATTAGTTCTATCTGATTCCCTGAAGAAACAGCATATGGAGAAAAAGAAAAATGAAGAAAATTTGGACAGACAAAATATTAAAGCCAACTAAATGGAGTAAATGTTAGTTATCTGGTAAGAAAATATATTTTTTCTTCTTTTCTTCCTAGAGTGTTAAGTTTTAAAAACACTAGTTTGTCAGGGGATTTATCACTAGCACTTCCTATATCACTTGTTCTATACTTTATCCAAACGAACCATTTTTTATTTATCAACAGATTAATCATTTTGGACTTAAAAGGCTCTTAATAACATATGTATAACATGTATGGAATAACATATTATTTTATATAACTATCGTTTATGTATGTTCTTAAATCACCATGTGTTACTCATATATTTAAACTGTTAATATTTCAATACAATTCTCATGTGTTAGTCATTTTGGATTTTGTTTCTATAAACAAGTTTTAGATTATTTTCTGTATTCTATATATTATGATTATTGTTAATCCCTAACTATTAATGTTATATTGTTTTATGAGTTGCTATGTTACTATTAGAGGAACCTGCCTTATTGTTGATTGTATGAACTATATGTTTGAAAACTATTAACACTGAATCACACTTCTCAGATCATGAATTGTGCTAGAATCTAAACAAAATGCATGTCTTTTAAAATACTCATCTTTTACAAAAATATGACTGTCTTATTTTATCAAAGGTTTTTAATTTTGGGTATAAAGTGATACAAAGGAGGAGAAAGAAATTATATTGTTCATCGAGGTTGAAAAATAAGACACACTGAATCAGTGCTAAATATCATTACACACAAAATGTGATGATAGATTTGTTGTGGAACATGATTTATTTTCTATACTTAGAGAATAATGTATTGACCAAGCAGGACAATTAGTATTATCCACTGCTTTTTCTCGATGGCGATAATTAGGTATAGAAGACTGGTAGATAGATGGATCATAGACAAGTAAAAGCAAGAAATGTTTGAAGGTTTAGAAGATGCACTAAATGAAGGAGAAAATGATGCAGGTATAATAAGGTCAGTAGTTCTTGATGATTGGAAAAATTGAATTGAATCTCCTTTCATTTTGAAATTACATTTTAGATTGCTGCTCTAAAAGGTATGTTACCGATGAACATCTGCTGATGATGGACATGAAATCTTTTTCCATTAAAAACGGCACATTCCCAGTTACTTAGCATGATTGTAAAATATTGGTGGTATTTTTTGACTAGTCTAATGCTTGGATCTGACTTAACTTAGCCTGGGGAGTTGTACTGCATTTTGTGGCACTTCACCTATTAAAGTTATGCAACTTTATTTTGTTTGGGTATTTTTGACTCTAATTTAATAGGTAATTAACCCGTCATCTAAGTTACAGAGTTTATAATTTAATGGATATATATTTTATCGCATGTGCTACACGTTCATAGTACAAAATGAGGCTTACTACCTGAACTGCATCTGCTGATTCGCTGGTTGGCATTTGTTTTATTTGCTTTTCATTCATAGTTTTATTTGCCTTGCATTCATAGTTTAATCTGTTCATAGTACAAAATGTATCCCTTCCCTTTTTTCAATGAGTGAACCCATAATTCTCAAATTTGATTTGCTGGCTGTCTAATTTTAGGCCCTTCTACTGAAATGAAATGATATAGAGGTATTAACAAATGAAATTAGACTATCAAGTTCAAATTCGTAATGGTTTCCATTGAAAATATTTGCAGGTTTAAATGCAAGTAAATTGCATATTTGCAACATGATCTAAATACATTAGTCACTTTTATATAAATAATTACATTAAGCAAGTTTTATTGAAATTAAGAACATTTATAAAAGTTAAACATATTATAAAAATAGTAATGTTTTACAAGTTTCTAACTAAGTTAACTAGTTTTATAAAGAAATAATTAAGTTAATTAAAGATAATTAAGTTGTATATAGATGTAACTAAGTTGTCTAGGACTTTATAATTTTTTTTATTTTGTTAAAATTTAACTAAGTTATAAAAAGATTAACTAACTTAACCAATTTTTATAAAAAAATCTAAAAAATATACACATTTTATAAAACTTAAATAAATTTATAAAAATTAACTAATTTATATAAAATTTAAACTAAGTGAACTATGTTATATAAAAATTACATATATAAAAATTTTCCAAGAGAATTTTATAAGTTGTAACATGGACCTAAAGTTGCAAATAATTATCAAATGGTGTATTGGAATTATTAAGAATTGGCAAGTGGAAGATCTGACTGATTCTTGTCAATATGACCAATTTCTGCTATATTTAATTTTTTTTACAAATTATCTGAAATCATGTAATTGGAATAGCAAATACTTCTACTAATTATGTGATTACATGCACGATATGGCTGTCACATTATTATCTGACATTAGTACTAAAATGTTCCTTGATATATATACCAACATTCACTTTAAAATTCAGTTTGAGTCACATATTTCAAGCAAGGAATCATCCTGCCTCATATGTTTCCAAATTTTGAATGAAACTCAAACAAGTTCTTAGTACATTTAGAAAGTAAATACATCGTTAAAAGTATCCTCCTTCAAAAGGGAGTCAAGTGCATATACAAATAACATAATGGGTAACATGAAGCAATAAAACAAGAACAAGAAGAGATTGCAGGAAATGAAAAGAAGATTCCAAGAATTGAAGAAATAGTAGCGCGGGAGTGAAGTAAGGGACAGTATGCCGAACTGGGTGAGTAACATAGAAATTAGAAGACAAAATTTTGAAGAAAGTGATTAAGGTTGAGCAAGAAGAAGAGTGGAATTTCAGAGAGGAGTGAAAGAGTTAACAGACACAGAAGAAAAGAAGTGTTAATAAAGTTTTTCATTGCTTCACACATTCTGATTCTTACAGGTATGTTGCATATTTGCATCCTTCTAGCACTTAACCTCCAACACTTACACTCGTGCAATTCTGAGCTGATTGTAGTACAAACATAATTATTTAAATTTCAAATAGACAACTTTTACCAGGTCAATGTGCATGTTTCAATGCACACATGTACAACTGATGCTTGTCACTTTTTTATATTTAAATTCAAACTCTTATGTTAGAAGTAAAACCAGGAATTATATAGCTTGTTATCTTTAGATTAAATACATTGCTTATTTTCTACACTTAACAGTAAGTTGAGGATATTAAAACAATGGTACAATATCGCAATCTCTATGAGCTATCAAGAAGAAATCACCTCCCAAAAGTCTAGATCGATGTTATATTTCAAACCAAAAGTATTCTTGTCACCAAACAATCAACCAATTGAATACAGGGAGTTAATTATTTAGAAAATATCGTGCATGAACTTGAAAGATTAGGTCAAATCATACTTTACCTGGTCTTAATTTCATATCTGATCATTGTTTCTCATAATTGTTATTCATATTTTCTCCTAATCCAATTAGACCGCTGATCATTCTTTTGCGCATATGCAGGTGGTTGATCAATGTAAACTGTGAACATTCTACTATGATGAAGTACGAACTGTTGTATGCTTGGCGAATTTAGGAATTATTTCTTTCTCTCTTGCTGTTTAGTGTTTACAATGTATAGTAGATGTTTTTTTACTTGTTTTACTATGAACTGATGGTTTCATCTTGAAATGAAGTTGTATTATGAACAGAAAGTTGTAAATTGTAATCAAGCATTTATAGTAGTTGTATTATAAATTGTGTGCATCATATAGAAAGTTGGGTTTGTCATCTATTACTTGTTTTGTATCCACGTTATTTATTCCATATACTACATATGTGGTTTGAAACCGACAGAATGTATGTGCATCAAGAAACTGCATTTAGGCATAGTTTTGAGCCATGGCTAAATGTAAATTAGCCACGGCTCAAAGCCGTGGCGAAATACAAATTAGCCACGGCTAATAGTCGTGGTTAAATTATATTTCGCCACGGCTCATAGCTGTGGCTAACATTACTTTTGCCACGGCTCAGAGCCGTGGCTATGTTTTATTTTGCCACGACCCAAGGCCGTGGCAACATTTTTGCCACTGCCAGTTTTGCCACGGCTTTAGACCGTGGCAAAATTAGTTAGCCACGGCTCAAAGCCGTGGCAAAATGGCTTTTCTGGTGTAGTGAAACTATTATGCTAAAGTAGTTAGCCAAAAGTCAGGTGACGGACCCTGATAAGAAGTCAAGCAGGAGCACTTGAAATACCTCGGTTGTAACGACCCGATATTTTCAACCATTCGCATCCATTATAAGTGTATAGGTAGACACTCATGCCGGAGTTGAATTGCTCAAAATACCGCGTTGTAATTAAAATTTGGCAAATCTCAGAATATACAGTAAATAAATATAAGCACAGATCACAGACACAGAGTAAAATAATGCAGCGGAAGTAAAAGAGATAGTAGTTCATGAAGCTACTATATAAATATAACAAAGTTACATAAGATACAACAGGAGGAATAGAGTACAACAGAAGTCTCAAGACATAGAAGTCTACTAATACAAGAGCTTAAATAGAACAACAGACTGAACAGATAAAACCAGATAGTAGCTGGATAAGGATGATCTCCAGTAGTCCTAGCTCCGTGAAGATGAAGTCCAACTGATACTCAGGCTGACCCGAGCGTAAAATAAAACATAAACACTCGAGTCAGGATATACATACTTATACAATGTAAACCAACTCAAGTGAACTGTAGTAAGGTACAAGTAACTTAGAAGATGCTTGGGACCGCCCATCCTCTAAGGATCCGTTAAACTATCTACTATGTAGTAATATTCGCTATTATAGTAGTGTCTAAATAAGTAAACTATAATCATATCGGAAAATAGCGTTAAGGGGATGGAGAACCTTAACGCGGTCGGATCTTAAAATCATAATCGTAGTAAAGCTCGATATGGTAGGTGACACGGCACAACTAGGCAATGCCAGGGTAGATATACCAATTACGCACACGGACTGATGGATACGCATAGCAGCCACTACCGTTCCACCTCGAACAACATTCCCAAATCGGAGGATGGCCATCTAGTCAAATCACAAGTAAGAGTATAATGTCGAAGAAATGTGTCCGAGAAGAGGTGCTACATCATTGGTCCGAGATCGCTCCTGTTTTAGCCACCTTATGCCAACTCACGGGAGTTGGGTCCACGTAATATACCTTAAGAACGTCGCCACCATCCTACTTCATTCTGGAATCTCCACCGCGTACACGGTTGTCAAAGTGGTTTTTGGTAAGACAGAGAGTATGTCCATATCCGATCCCGGTCTCTTTAACAACCCAACGTTATTATAACCCGTGGTTATAAGTTTAAAAACAGTTTATACTCCAAAATAGAATCTCATTTCAAATCCAAATCTTTATCAAAATAAAGATTAAATCAATTCTAAACCATTTCCATATTTTTAAAATATCATATCATTTCAAAACTTCATTTCAAATCATTTTAATATTCCAAATATCATTTGAGTTCAAATCTAAATATTCAACTTTAAATACCTTTAAATTCAAAGATATCGTTCATTTACTATCATTTCACATCACTTTTAAATAGTTTATATTCCAATCAAAATAATTCATTTAAACCTTTTAAAAGTGTAATTATTATATTTCCAAATCAAGTATTCAATTTCCAAAGTTTCAAACCATTCTGAGTTCGTTTACTAAGTCAAAAACTCTAATTATTAAAATTTCAGCATTTCACAGCATTTAATAACAACTGCTATAAGTTATATTTGAAAACATTTTAATTCAGCAAAACAACATTTATAAACTGCTATAATAGTTCAGTTTTAAACAAAATTATATTTCCGCCTACTGCAGTCCTTAACAAGTGCTACAGTAGCCCTTTTATTAGTTCAGATTCAATTTTAGTTTCTGCTACAACAGCACTTACCAAGTACTATCACAGCCTTAGTTCAATTTAGTCTTTTGGTTCACTTATATAACCACAGCACTTAACAAGTGCTACAGATTCTACCTAGTTTAGAACTTATAAAATCATACATTAAAATGTTCATTTAAATCCTTTAACAAATTTTTTTTAAGAGAAATTTTTACACATTACAAACCAAAACTTACAAATTCGCTTATTACATTCATTTCAACATTTAAACTTAAACTCCATTTTTCCACCATTTTTAAAACTAAATTTTCATTTCAATTTAATTAACTTAAGTTTCCATCTTTTCTTTAGTCAAAATTTCAAATTTAAGTTTCGTTTTAAAAATCAATATTCCTCCATTTATTTATATTTATCACATAGAAAAATCATTTCTATTTTAAATAAATCACTTAAAAATTCGATTTAAATCAATTTAATATTATTACAATATTTAAATTATTTAAAGGTATCCAGAAAAATACAGAAAAATAACCACGGGTCTGTATAATATTTTCTAGCCTAATTCAAGTGATACAAATACTATATCATTTCAATCCGTAATTTACAAAGAAAAATCCGGGTTTTATCATTTCAAACCCGCAATCCCAAGTAAATAAAAATTTAATTGAAAATCGCTCAGGCCTATCATTTCAGCCCATAACGACCTTCCCTTATTCTAAAGTCCGTTCGGGTATGTATCATTTCAACCCATAGTGATTCTATTCTACGGGGAACTTGCAGCGTGATTTAACAGAATAGAATAACAATAAAATAAGAACAGAACATAACAGATGATACAATATGCAGTTTTAACAATTAATATCAACTATAAATAAATCACAGGTAGTTATAACATCATTTATTTATTTATTTATTTCTACACATTCAGTTGCGGTCGTTTCACAATCATATAAGTATGGATATTCGTGTGAGATTTTACTCACCTCTACGGAGCTGGAGATTCAGAAAGAAAGAAGTACGATGTCAGTCGAAAGCACGCGGATGGCACGATCAGTCGTTAGCGGATGCGCCAACTAGATTCAAACCAAAAGCACAATAAATAACTAACTCTAAGATTTCACGAATAACGAAATTCAAATAAGCAAACAAATGAAAAAGAAACAAGTTGACAAATCGAAAACAATAGCACGACTACTACTAGAATTTGATTATAACTTTAAAATTTTCAAAGTGACAAAACACATTTTTTTTTCTTTCTAATGCCAGGGCTCGATAAAATATAACTAAAACTTCAGACAAAAGGTGACACAACAAAACTTGTCCATTCTTTCCGGACAGATGCTAGAGGCAAAACGACAATCAAAATAAAATATGAAGTGGAATTTTGTTCACCATTTTCTTCCCAGACAAGGACAGGTTGGCATATAAATTATGACTACAAACAGTGAGACCAAAGTATATATTTTTTCAACAAAATCCCAGGCTAAAATATACTCAATATCAAAATACCAAAATGACAAAACCAGTTTGCATCATTTTCATGTTCACGCACAGGGCTTGGCACATGGAGTTGGCGAAGGCTTGGCGTGGGGTTGGAGACGTGATGGGTTCGGTCTGGGGTGGTCTCGGTCGTGGTAGCGGCTGAGGTCTCAGCAGGGGTTGTGGTGACGTCTGGGTTCGGCCTGGTCTCGCGGTAGTGGCTGGTGGCGAATAGGATAGGTCGTGGTGGCAGGCGTGGGTGATGTGGCGGTTCTCGTCACGGCGGAGTATGGGTTCAGGGGTTCTCGGTGAATGGGATAGGTGGCGTGTAGGGTAGGGGTTCGGTGGTGACGAAGGTTATGGGTTCGAGGTGGCGTGGTGGTGGTCTCGTGGTGGGTGCTGGTGGGTGGTCTGGGTTGTAGCATGTCGGTGGGGCTGGTGGACATGGGCTGGGTTCGTGTTGGTGGCGAATGGGTTCGGTGGTGGTGTGGTGGAGACGCGGTGGCGAACAGGGTTGGCGATGGTGATGTGGTGGAGGAACGTGGGTAGGGCTGTCGTGGTGTCTGGATCTCGTCATGGTGGTGGGCTGGTCTTGTGGTTGCCGTGGCTGGCACCTTGGTGGCCTGCTGTGGGTTCGGCATAAGTCAGTGGAGGTGGTGACGAGGCTTGGTGCTGGTGGGTGGTGAAATGGTGATCTGGGTGGTGATTTTCTTTTGAGACATAGAAGCTACAAACAGCATGCAGCAAAACAACAAAAAATATAGAAGAAGAAAGAAAAAATAATAAAAGAAGAAGGTAAGCCTACCTTTGGTTGCTCACGAGATTTCCAGAGATTTGCAGAATAGAATAATTTTTTTTTTGAACGAAAAAGGAAAGGACAGGATGCTATAATTTTTTTTTGGAGAGAAGGCGAAAAGTAAAGTTTTAATCAGTTAGAGGAATTTAAGGCAAAATAAATGTTGAACGAAACGTAAGAGAGGTAAAGGGGTACGTGGACTATTTCTCACGGCAAAGTCAGGCAAGATTTGAAATTTTCAAACTGAAATATACAGCTGAAATTTATGGACAATGGAACAATGCACGTACAGTGTAACGCCCAAAGTAACGTACAACCGTTACTTGTTTCTCTTATTTAATAAATTTAAAATTATAACGTTTCTTTAAATAAAAGAACGTATCATTTCACACTAAAAATAAAATAGCTATTATCATCAATTAATAAAATTTTGATTGTTAAATATAAAGTTAAGAACGGATATAAATATACGTAAAATGTAAAGTTTAAATTTCCCGTTTTACACTGGTTATTACACTTTTAATTTCAAATTAATATTTCAAAATGTTTTATTTTTAAATAAAAATTTCGTTTAAAATATCGGGCTGTTACATCGGTCTGACCCGAGTATTATTTAAGAAGAAAATAATAAACGGATCAGTCTAGCTATAAATATCAGATAAAATGAGATAGGATAAGAGATATCACAAAAACGTATGATAACAATAATGCCATACTGTGACAAGTATACATCAGATAACAACAAAAATCATAAAATATCTCAAATATTCTCAAACACCAAAAGAATGTCATATTCTTTATATTATTCACCAAAACACAAATATTGATAGAGCTTATCAATGCAATCCACGAAAATTGGTGAAACACAAATTCAAGATATCAACCACCAGAAATCCAGAAATCACAGAGGAGGAGGCCTATCACAAACGGGAGCATGAAAACTCACCAACACGTGTGTCACAAACGGAACGCTATTCCATGGTCGCTAACCATCTAGTTCTGAGCCGAAGCTCCACAAACGGCCCGAAGACCATGGGTCGCTACCCCACCGAATTGAACCGAAGTTCCATAAACGGGGTTTTTAGTCCCCACACGAACAAAGAGACATCGCACATCGCTAGTCTAAATCACAAAATGATCACCATTGATCAATAAGAAGTGTCAATTACACTAATCTAGTAAATTGATGAGTTTAGCTTCATGTCCCATAACCACTGGCTTAACTTAAATATTTACGAATAAATTGTAGACTTCCACTCGAAAATTGCACAAGATTTCAATCGAACAAGTCTAAGAATTAACCGACAAAGTAAATGCAAGCGTTTCATACCACTTGTTTTGCTAAGCCGTTTAATTAGATTTCTCATACGAATGAGGTAAAGGTTTGTATATACTAATAGGTTGGAAAACGGTTTTATAAACGAGCTTTGTATTAAAAATAGAGTTGAAATCATCTTTGTGAAAGAGTTTGAATAGTTACTACTAGTATAGAAACCTTTGCATTTTAAAGTAACAAACCACATAAATGATTGTAGAACAACCAATCACCACAAAATTAACATACGACAATGTGAATTAAATCCATAAAAATCGATATCAAATCCATCAAACGGATATTCCCAAAAATCCCGAAAGAAGTCATCAAAGTCGATAATAAGTGATAACAACCAACCGGATCGACAAGAATCGATTAAAAATCGGAAACCCACACAAAACTGCCTAAAATAGGCAAAAAGAACATTTCCCAGATTCAGGCGACTGGCCTGTATGGTCAGTCAACTAATACATGCCTAGAAACTCTCGGTGTCCAGGTTCAGTCGACCGACTATACAGTTCAGTCGACCGATTATACAGTTCAGTCGACTGATACAGGGACAGGAACTTTCTGTTCCCAGTTTCAGTCGACCGAACTGTATAGTCAGTCGACTGATCTAATACCCAGAAACATTCTGTTTCCATGTTCAGTCGACTAACTATACAGGTCAGTCGACTGAACTGTAATTTGCAGTAAAATCAGTCTAGCCCCACAAAGGGCAAAAATCCTAACCGGAAGCGATCGGACGAGCAATGGAGACTATGGATTTATGCCAAGCGACAACCCAGCCTTGTAGGCTCTTCGATACACCCCAAAAATGTGTTCAAACATCAAAGATAGGATTTTTAAAGATTTTTAACTTCAAAACACCAAAAAATGGAATATTCATCAAACCAATTCAATTCAAAGGCAAATTGACAAGCAATAGGTGTTAGGAATTCCTACCTAACAACTATCAAAGGTATAGACATTAATGTGAGTTCAAAAACTCACCTTTTAAACCCAAAACAACAAATGAGAAGCTCTAGAACAAGCAAAGATTGATTTCTCTTCAACAACACCTCTAGAATCTTCAATCTATTATCAAAGGTAAAGTTTTTCCTAATTTAAGTTATAGGAATTTCTGAAAATTGAAGAGGGATTGAGATGGAGAAGATGAAGAGGATGCTTACCTAAGCTTCTCTTGGATTTTGGACTTGAATTTGAGTTTCCTAATCAAAGCTAGGGTTTAGGAATTTTAATTTCCTCTTCTTTCCCTCATTTTTACTTTAGCTTGAGATTGTTAGGAAATGAGGAGTGGAATGAATGAAGAGGAGTGGAGTTGGGTTATTTGTTAGGTTGGTGGGCTGAAACCCAAACCCAAAGCCCTAAATGAAAATATCAAAATTTTACTCAACTCCAAACATATCGATGTTCATACTCAAAAAGGTCGTAAACACCATTTTGGACTCAATGGAATTGGTTTCGAGTCCTAATTCGACTGTTTGAAAAAAGTGACATTTCGGACTTAAATCCGACTAACGATGCTATATTTAAATAAAACATTTAAATATACAATCATAAAATATGCGAGTTGTTACAGACTCCCCTCCTTAAAGAAATTGCGTCCTTGCAATACTTAAGAAAAAGAAATAAAAAGTAACAACCATACAAAGGCATAACAACATAAAAAGAAGAAATTTTGAAATGAGAAGTTCACCTTAAGGAGCCCAAGAGAGTTAGTCTGGATGTGTTCGCTCGATAAATTCTCTGGATTCCCAAGAGCAATCCTTAGGATTTGTGGACCATTGAACTTTCATAAGAGGAACATCTTTATTTCGAAGGCGTTTAACCTCTGTAGCAATGATACGAATAGGATGTTGCTCATAAGTCAAATTAGGCGAAACTTCAATTTCTTCAATAACACCGGGCTCAAGAATAGAATCAGAATCTCGAAGGCATTTCCATAACTGAGAGACGTGGAATACGTCATGAATAGCAGAAAATCAAGCCGGTAATAAAAGGCAATAAGCCACGGAACCAATGCGTTCGGTGATGGGAAATAGGCCAATATATCGAGGTGCTAATTTTCCCAATCGACTTAAACGCACAACACCCTTCATAGGTGAAACACGAATGAACACCAAATCTCCCACAGAAAATTCTAATTTCCTTCTTCGGTTATCGGCATAGGATTTTTGTCTACTTTGAGCTTCTTTCATCCTATGACGAATAAGGTCAATCTTTTCTGTGGCATCCCAAATAAAATCTGGACCTAAAACCTGCTTATCACCGGCTTCAAGCCAACACGAAGGAGATCGGCATAGCCTTCCGTAGAGTGCCTCGAAAGGTGTCATACCAATACTAGATTGGAAGCTATTATTATACGAAAACTCAACAAGAGAAATATGATCTTCCCAACTTCCACCAAAATCAAGAACACATGCACGAAGAAGATCTTCAAGAGTTTGATTCACACGCTTGATTTGTCCATCGGACTGAGGATGATAAGCGGTGCTAAAATTAAGCTTCGTTCCCAAAGCTTTTTGAAGACCTTTCCAAAATCCACTAGTAAATAGTGGATCATGATCGCTAACAATAGAAGTAGGAACTCCATGTAATTTAACAATTTCTTTAACATAGAGTTTGGCCAAAAGACATACGGTCTGATTGGACCGAACGGGAATAAAATGGGTGGACTTTGTAAGTCTATTTACTATCACCCATAGGCTATCATGACCCGAACGAGAATGGGGAAGACCGTCAATAAAGTCCATGGAAATTTGATCCCACTTCCAAACTGGAATGTCCTAAGGTTGCAATAACCCACTGGGCCTTTGATGCTCGGCCTTCACGAGTTGGCAAGTCATGCAACACTTAATAAAGTTAGCAATATCAAATTTCATTCCATCCCAATAATAAAGTCACTTCATGTCCGCGTACATTTTACTACTACCGGGATGAATGGTAATAGAACGATGAGAATCTTCTAAAATATCTTTACGAAGATCACAAATATTTGGCACGATAAATCTACCAAATTTTCAAATACCGCCACGAGCATCAATATCAAAGTCTTTCAAACCTTCAATATTAATTTTATCCCTACAACTTTGGCTAAGAAGAACCAATTCGGGTTCATGCTTTTGAGCTTCAAGAATGCGGTCTAAAAGAGAAGGATGACCCTCGAGGCTACACAAAACAAGAGATGAACATGAATTGGATTCACGATCTCGAATCTTACAAGTGGACAAAGTCTCAAGATCATTCCATTCAGATATCATCATAGAAACAACCACTTGTTGCTTTCGGCTAAGGGCATCGGCAACACGATTTCCCTTTCCGGGAGTATAAAGAATATCAAGATCATAAGATGCAAGGAATTCGAGCCAACGTTGTTGATGCAAGTTGAGTTCCTTTTGAGAGAATAAATACTTCAAGATTTATGATCGGTGTAGAGAACAAATTTCTCTCCAAAAGATAATGACGCCAAATTCTAAGGGCAAAAACAATAGCCGCGAGCTCTAAATTATGAGTGGCATGTCTAGTCTCGGCAGGCTTTAATTGCCTAGAAGCATAAGCGATAACACGTTCCCTTTGCATGAGAACGACACCCAAACCAACACGACTAGCATCGGTATAAACAATAATGTCTCGGTTCCCATCGGAAATCGCAAGAATAGGTGTATCGAAATGTTGTTCTTTTAAATGATCCTCTTTCTCGAAAAGCTAAGACATTCAAAATTATAATTAACTTTATGTAATCATCTTTTTAGAAAAATTTACTTTTTACAAGTCAATTTACTGTGTCTAACTGTCTCATCATAGCGTTTAGGAGATTTCTATCGATAATGTTGATCAAGTGCATCGACCAGAATTTTTAAAGCACTCAATGGGAAAAACAACACAAAATCATCTTCTATATGATAAACATGTCACTTATAGAATTTACAAATATTCTTTGCTTGTTTTAAGAACAAAATCCAATTATACTTATAAATATATCTTTTTAAAAAGATTTGCAATTTTAAATTGACGTTTTCATCCACAACCAATGAATACAAGGATGGTCCCATCGAGATATTCGCAGAATACTCGATTCGTAAGATGGATGAAATAAGCTGGAGGGTTCGTCAATCCGAATGACGTAACGAACCACTCATAAGAATCATAACGAGTGCAGAATGTGGTAAGGGGAACGCTATCCTCCGCAACTCGTAGCTGGTGAAAACCTTTGGTAAGGTTGAGCTAAAAAGACCTTAGCATTACTCAATAGATTGCGTAGGTGATAATCCTAAGACAAGCTCAAAAAATACCGGAAAATTCACAAACTACTTGAGTGAGGGAAATAACATCTTCCTCATCAAGAGGATTTAAAGAATAAAATGATTCCACCGAATTTGGAAATCAAAATCATTAAGAACAATAGAAATCTGCTTAACATATTGAGAATGTCGAAGAGGGATAGTCCTCTCAGGACATAGGATATGGACTTCATAATGATTAAGCCAATCCTTTCCCAAAAATAAATTATAAAGCCTAAGTAACGCATAACATGCAAATAGGCTCGGAAAGAATAATCACATAAAATAATCTCAACATTTTTTACAAAGTGAAATGAGTGTTGTGGATCCACCAACTGGATTCGCAGTTCTCAATAAAGTCATCAAGCCAATAATATTTAAAGAAAAAGTAACAACAAGTTCTTTTGATATAAAAGAGTGAGATGCACCCGAATCAAAAGAAATTCGAATAGGATAATCACAAAACAAAATAATGTCATCAAGGATAGAACGAGAATACCTTGATCAAGAGAAGTATTACTAGGGGCTTGCGAAATATTCAGCTTTCCCTCCCTCCTACTTTGAAGTTTGGGACATGAAGATAAAAGATGACCAAAACCTTTGCAATAGCGACAAGAAAAGGGTTTCAGACACTCATTCGCATAGTGGTCCATAGAACCACAATTGTAGCATTGTCCACGACTAGAGGTAGGAGTCTTTGCTACCGAAGTTGCCTGCTTCCCTCTCTTGTTGGGATTAGGGCTTTTGAACTTAATATGCCTCTTCTTGTTGATGTTGTAGTTTTGTTTGGCATCCGCAACTTCAACATCACTTTCTTTATCGGCATCTTCAAGTCGAAGAGTGATATCTACAAACTGGTCGAAAGGCACTTCTAATTTCAGAGGTAAAACCTTTTTGGGGTTCTTACTCAAAGCACAGATAAACCTTTGATTCTTTACAAGATCCAAAAGTTGTTGGGCAGACATGAATACGCCATCCAGAGAAGGACTACTGGATTGACCAGCGCTAGGACTGCCAGATCTAACCATTTCTCTTCTTTAAGAAAGAAAGAAAGAAGAGGAAAAAGGTTATTCTTAGAATGAATTCAAATAAACTAGATTGATAAACAAGGCATCATAAAAGAAAATAGGATAGAACGGGTCCAATGACTCGAGATATATCCTAAGGCACGATTCCTAAGAAAGACTTAGGACAATGATCCTTGCTAGATTATTCCACATTATTTCGAAGTTTGGCTCTGATACCAAGCTATGACGCGCCACCTCTATACTCACACTAGCTAAGGACACTACGGGGTAAAGCCTTCGACTAGAACGAAGAATAAGGCTGTTGAGGAGCGACCATCTGTGTAATTGCTTTATGCGACTATCGATATGTCAGATAATATAACTTATATTTCATTTCCAGCGAAAATCCGACATATCAAATACAAACTCAAAGCTACCACATAGTGGCTATGTGGACTTCGAAAAAAAATATAGAAATAAGCATAACACAAATCAGTCACAGATATTCATATCACAAAGGCGGAATCAGATATGAATATATCACATAAAAGTGTACATCAAAATAGTGGTCATATAAGACCCACTACATCACAAAAGAATAGGTACAAGTGCTAGAAAAAAGAATATGTATACATCAAGGAGTCTCTATCTCAAATGTATAATAACAAAAACTACAATGCTAAAGTAGTTAGCCAAAAGTCAGGTGACGGACCCTGATAAGAAGTCAAGCATGAGCACATGAAATACCTCGGTCTGACTCGAGTATTATTTAAGAAGAAAATAATAAATGGATCAGTCTAGCTATAAATATCAGATAAAATGAGATAGGATAAGAGATATCACAAAAATGTATGATAACAATAATGCCATACTGTGACAAGTATACATCAGATAACAACAAAAATCATAAAATATCTCAAATATTCTCAAACACCAAAAGAATGTCATATTCTTTAAATTATTCACCGAAACATAAATATTGATAGAGCTTATCAATGCAATCCACGAAAATTGGTGAAACACAAATTTTAGAAGTCAACCACCAGAAATCCAGAAATCACAAAGGGGGAGGCTTATCAAAAACGGGAGCATGAAAACTCACCAACACGTGTGTCAAAAACGGAACGCTATTCCATGGTCGCCAACCATCAAGTTTTGAGCTAAAGCTCCACAAATGGCCCGAAGACCATGGGTCGCTACCCCACCAAATTGAACCGAAGTTCGACAAACGGGGTTTTTAGTCCCCACACAAACAAAGAGACATCGCACATCGCTAGTCTAAATCACAAAATGATCACTATTGATCAATAAGAAGTGTCAATTACACTAAGCTAGTAAATAGATGAGTTTAGCTTCATGTCCCATAACCACTGGCTTAACTTAAATATTTACGAACAAATTGTAGACTTCCACTCGAAAATTGCCACAAGATTTCAATCGAACAAGTCTAAGAATTAACCGACAAATTAAACGCAAGCATTTCATACCACTTGTTTTGCTAAGCCGTTTAATTCTATTTCTCATACGAATGAGGTAAAGGTTTGTATATACTAATAGATTGGAAAACGGTTTTATAAACGAGCATTGTATTAAAAATAGAGTTGAAATCATCTTTGTGAAAGAGTTTGAATATTTACTACTAGTATAGAAACCTTTGCATTTTAAAGTGACAAACCACAGAAATGATTATAGAAATAATCAATCACCAAAAATTCACATACGATAATGTGAATTAAATCCATAAAAATAGACATCAAATCCGTCAAATGGATATTCCCAAAAATCCCGAAAAGAAGTCATCAAAGTCGATAATAAGTGATAACAACTAACCGAATCGACAAGAATCGATTAAAAATCGGAAACCCACACAAAACTGCATAAAATAAGCAAAAAGCACATTTCCCCAATTCAATCTACTGGACTATATGGTCAGTCGACTGATACATGCCTAGAAACTCTCGGTTTCCAGGTTCAGTCGACAGACTATACAGTTCAGTCGACTGATACAGGGACAGGAACTTTCTGTTCCCAGTTTTAGTCGACTGAGCTATATAGTCAGTCGACTAATCTGATACACAGAAACATTCTGTTTCCAGGTTCAGTCGACTGACTATACAGTTCATTCGATTGACTATACAGTTCAGTCGGCTGACTATACAGTTCAGTCGACTGAACTGTAATTTGCAGTAAAATCAGTCTAGCCCTACGAAGGGCAAAAATCCTAACCGGAAGCGATCGGACGAGCAACGGAGACTAGAGATTTATGCCATGCGACAACCCAGCCTTGTAGGCTCTTCGATACACCCCAAAAACTTGTTCAAACATCAAAGATAAGATTTTTAAAGATTTTTGACTTCAAAACACCAAAAATTGGAATATTCATCAAACCAATTCAATTCAAAGGCTAATGGACAAGCAATACGTGTTAGGAATTCCTACCTAACAACTATCAAAGGTATAGACATAGATGTGAGTTCAAAAACTCACCTTTTAAAACCAAAACAACAAATGAGAAGCTCTAGAACAAGCAAAGATTGATTTCTCTTCAACAACACCTCTAGAATCTTCAATCTATTATCAAAGGTGAATTTTTTCCTAAATTAAGTTATAGGAATTTATGAAAATTGAAGAGGGATTGAGATGGAGAAGATGAAGAGGATGCTTACCTAAGCTTCTCTTGGATTTTGGACTTGAATTTGAGTTTCCTAATCAAAGCTAGGGTTTAGTAATTTTAATTTCCTCTTCTTTGCCCCATTTTTACTTTAGCTTGAGAGTATTAGGAAATGAGGAGTGGAAGGAATGAAGAGGAGTGGAGTTGGGTTATTTGTTAGGTTGGTGGGCTGAAACCCAAACCCAAAGCCCTAAATGAAAGTATCAAAATTTTACTCAACTCCAAACATATCGATGTTTATACTCAAAATGGTCGCAAACGCCATTTTGGACTCAATGAAGTGGTCTCGAGTCCTAATTCGACTATTTGCAAAAAGTGACATTTCGGACTTAAATCCAACTAACGATGCTATATTTAAATAAAACATTTAAATATACAATCGTAAAATATGCGAGTTGTTACAACAAGGCTCGATTGCCGGAGTATGTGTGCACGGATACGCATGCGTGCACGTTCTTTCTTTTGTGCTTCCAAGTAAGGAAAGAAAGGAAGAATGAGAAAGGGGAAGAGTGGGCCGGGTTTTGGACCATGGGGAAGAAATAGAAAAGAAAAGGAAAATAAGGAAAAAGAAATAAAGGAAAAAAGAAGAAACAAAAAAATAAAGAAAATAAAAGGGAAGGAAAAAAAGAAATAAGAAAATAAAATAAAAGTAAAAGAAAAGATAAGGGAAAAAAATAAAAGGAAAAAAAAGAAAAGGAAAGAGAGAGGAAAAAATAAAAGGAGAAAGAAAGAAAAAGTAAAAAGAAGAAGAAATGGGTTTTACAAATTTATTTATATGACAATTTATATTGTAACGACCCGCTATTTTGGACCATTCGCATCCGCACATGTCGGACTTGAATAATTCAAAATACCGAATTGTTAATTTAAATTGGCAAAACTGAACATATACAGTAAATAAATAATCACAGATCACAGACACAGAGTAATAAATGCAGCGGAAATAAAAGAGATAGTAGTTCATGAAGCTACTATATGAATATATAAGATACATCAGAGTTTACAACAGAAGAGTAATACGATACATCAGAGTTAAACCAGATACAACGGAAGAGTAACACGATATATCAGATACAAATCAGAATACATCACTGGAATCATCGAATACTGAAAGCAGAATAGATGGCTGGATCTTCAAGCAAAGCTCCAACTCCAAAGGTGAGTCTCGAATACTAGTACACTCAGTCTGACCCGAGTGTAAAGCAAAAACACAAGACACTCGAGTCAGGATTAACATTCTTATATTTATAAATCCAACTCAAGTGAAATAGCAATTGAAATACAAGTAACTCAAAGGATGTTTGGAATGACCATCCTTTAAGGATCCGTTAAACTATCTACTATGTAGTAGTGTACGATAAGTAGATAATGCCTATCAGTAATATAAAGTATCAAAATAGTGTTAAGGCGTTACCATTATCCCCCTTAACACATTTTATATAAGCGTTATAGACTATACAGCACTGTAAACTCCACCGTAAACTAGTGGGCTATCAGGGAGTACTCCATAGGTATAACACAAAACAAATTCGTAGTGGTCGCGTATACAGGAATACAAGTATGACAAGGCACATGAGGCAATACCCAAGGTAGTGAAACTACCGTTTGCTTGATCTGGACTGGTGAGAACGCATCGCCGCAGCGATCGCAACACCGCGAAAAAACACTCCCAAAATCAAGGGTGCACCAATTGACAACAAGTAATGAGTAGTTTTCGAAGAAGTGTGTTCGCTCGAGGTAGCTAGCCCCCATTTGGCCCGGCACGGCTCCTGTTTTAGTCATTTCCAATTTGACACAAGTATCAAGGCTATCCATTATCGTTCTCTTTCTTCAGTCATCACGTACATCATTCCAACCACTTCATTCTGGATCATACTTCGCGCATAGTTATTAAAGTGGTTTTCGGTTTAGACAGTGAGTATGTCCCTAACCGATTCCGGTCTCTTTAATAACCTTCGAAATTATTTCACCGATTGGTCGCTTATATATTTCAAAAACCAAATCAAATACAATTTCAAATAGAATTTGTAAACCAACATTTCATTTGTCTTTCTAAATCAATTTCCAAAATTTACGTTCCAAAACTTCCAAATTACCATTTAAAATCTTATAATTCGATTTCAACTTTTATTTAAACAATTCAAATATTGATTCAAATTCATATATAAATTTCATTCCGAAATCATTTAAATTAATTTAATTTAACATTCAAATCAATTTAAATTCATTTATCGATTTCATTCAATATTCGTTAAGTTAATTTATCATTCAAAACAATTTCTATTTAATTTCCAATTCAATAAATCAATTTCTTAAGTTCAACTCCAATATATCAAAACTTACAAATTTAATTAAATTAGATTCGTCAAATCAATTCTTTAAATTACAAGCCTTACATTAATTTCAATAAATCACATTTTATTTCTTGTTAAAGAAATTCGATTTCACTTATTTATTTACTTAGTTACAAATTTCAAAACTTAATTTTTTTTTTCATCACTCAACTTACTTATTAAAGAAGTTCAATTTCACTTATTACGAAGTTCAATTTCATATATCAACAATTCAATTTCATTTAATTATTAAATAACTCAATCTTATTTAATTATTAAATAAATTCAATAACTTAATTATCAAATAATTTCAAACTTAATTATTAATAATTCCAAATTTAATTATTAAATAATTAATTTTAAAACAACATTCTTTCAACAACTTCTATGTTAATATTCGATTCAGATTATTAAATATTAACATTTTTCTTCATAAAAATTCAATTTCCAACTTCATTTCAAAAATCTTATTATTTATTCAAATAAAATCTTATTTTATTTTTAAATCAAATTATTGACCAATCGGGTTTTATTTAATTCTCTATCCTAGGTCAAAGTTTAATTTGGGTATTTATCATTTCAACCCGATTCCAATTCAATTTAAAATCAAAGCATATCAAAAGGAACTTGCAGTGTGATAGCTGGGATGGTGTCAAAGTAAATAAACAAGCAATAACAACAACCAATATCAATCCAATAATCAATTCAAATAATCCCGAAATAATCGTATTAAATTACATAGTTGTTTGTGCAAATTAATATAATTATTTCTAGAATCTACACTATCATTTCATGTAGATTAAAGATTATTACACTAATTATTCTATGCAATTCTACACTTGACATCAATTATTAAATTTCATACTTCATCAATTAATACAACATAAATTCAAATGGTTCAATTGTAATTAACCATTTTTCTACGTGTCAAATAATTAAACATTCAAGGGGTCATATTATACAAATTTAACTAATCAAATTCAACACATATGTCAATTCAAAATTTTAACTATCCTACGTCGATTTCAATTTCAAATTATTTATCACTTCAACATTAACAATTAACGTCCAAATGTCAACGTCAACAATCAATCATTTATCAACCAAACTGGATTATCATTGCATAAATAACAGATGATGGTGTCAGATGTCACAGGTGAACTGATACAGGTAATAGCATATATAACAGTGTAATTAACTAACAGCAGCATATTTCAATTGTCGTTTCAATTGAAATCAAATTTAATAAATAAAAAAACGTTAATCGTGAGTGATTGCTCACCTTACGAGGCTAGAGATGCACGAGAAGATGACCCGGATACGCACACTGATACAGACATAGAGATTGAGTTACGAATCCAAGCAAAACAAATCGGCACGAATTCAACGATCAAAGCTGATAACAGAAATCGATGAAATCAAATCAAAACATTCAACATAGCAACAAATAAAAACATGTCCTGCATCAAAGTTTAACAATATAATTCTATGTGCTACCGAGATCGAAATGGTCTGAAATTTTGGTATGAATAAATATCAAAACTTGTATTTCAAACTGCAAAAGATTCACTTGTTTTGGACAAGAGACGAGAAAAGTTACGATGTCACGAACATAGACTCAGGCCATGTTTGCAGCAGTGTAAAATAATTTCTAAGTACAAAAGAACAGCTGCCTGGGTCTAACTTCCAAATGAGAAACAGAGGATCAAATGACCTCGCATGAAGCTGAAAATTCGTAAACATAAAATAGAAAACTCAATCTTTTCAAAAAAAAAATCATTGTATTCCGACGTAAGACGGAAAAGATACGATGCGTCAAACATGAACTCAGGTCGTGTTTGCAGCAGTGTAAAATAATTTCAAGTACAAAAGAACAGCTGCCTGGGTCTAACTTCCAGATCCTCGACCACTAATCAAACGATGTCGGATTTTTCCGAAATTTGACAGGCATAAACTAGGTAACTTCGACTCTTTTTTAAAAATAAAATCAACCCATTCCGATAAAACATGAGTGAGATATGATATCGTGAATATGTAGTCTAACTGCTGTTATTTCGAAAACTATACATATAAACTCATGTTATCACATACGCAAACAATTAAAAGCAAAAATTTGAAATAGATGATATAAAATCTGAAGCCTTATCAACTGCAAACTGTTGAAAGAAAGGAAAACTATATTTATAAACTCATACCAAGTAGAAACATACAACGAACATATTACATAAATAGATATATATATATATAAAACTTATGTATATACATATATCTTTAAAACCAATATCCAACAAAAATCTATATTAAATTACTAACATAAGTTTAAATAAGTACTATAGTATGCTATATCCATACCAGTAAACATGTTATATATTAACCTGAAAACATAACATATATAAAATTTTATATATAAGCAGGTAGACAAAATAGATATGTAGACTCAATATTTATATATATGTATATTTTTCCACGATTTAAACAATACCCAAATCATATATATGGAAAAAGAAATGCAGACCAAACAAATACGCAAGCTCTTACATATGCAACCAAAATACATAGCTGCGCCAGACCTATATGCAATACAGCCCCGCACAACATATTTACTTTTTTTTCTTTTTTTTTATATTTAAAATATTGTAAAACTTTTATATAAACGGCAGTGCATAAAAATAACTACAGGCCAAAGCTTCAAGCTATGCAAGAAATTTTTTCTCAGTTTACAAACGTAAATATATAAGAACTGATAGAACACAAAGTCCTTAAATATTAAATAAGATAGTAAATCACCTTTAAATACAAACACACATATAAGAAAGGATATGCAAGGAGGCAGCCGATGATGATGGAAACAGGCAAGTGTAAAGCGGCTCGGCCAGCTGGAGGGGAAGAGGTCGCTGGTCGATGGCGGCGCACGTGGGCTCGACAAGGGAAGGAAGAGCGGTGGAGGCTATGGTAGCAGCTGATGACGCGGCGTGGGAAGTTGGGTGGCTGGAGCAGAAAGGTTGGTGAGAGAAACAGAGAGGCCGGGTTGAAGAAGGCTGAGGTGGCGGGGTTCAAGGAGGCATGGCCTGTTGAGGAAGAGGCGAGGAAGGGGAGAGTGGAAGTGTTGGCCATGGGCGGAATGAACAAGGAAGAGTGGGTTCAGCCGGTTTAGAGTGCTACGCGCACAAGATAGTGGGAGGGAAGGAAGAGATCTGGGAAGAAAGAAATAAAACTTGGAAATAGTATAGGCGCATGAAACCAGAAAAAATAAATGAACCATTTCATTAACCGATTGGAAATATAGAGAGTCACGTGTTGAATTTAGTGAATAAATGTTAGAGGCTATTGGTTAATATACATTGGAATATTGAAAGGTCACAAGAACAAAAAGAAACGGGACCAGCACCGATACGGTTAACGGTTTCAAGGATTCCGTTGTGTACTGGACTTCAAAACACAGAATTGAATATACTGTAGAGATCAGCATGACGAGACGATCAAAACGGTATACAGATGTCAGTGGTATGATTGAATTATAAAAATTCGAATTTTCTACTAGCGGAAAATGCAGTAAAAACGTAGAAAAATAAGATCGACGGAGCTAAAGAAGTCCGAATTTGGAAAAACGAAAAATAACGTCTTGCTCAGAAGATGGTTTAGAATTTTTCTATGTAAAAATATTCAGGTTTCGGAAACATTTTATTTTCATCAATTACTAACTGATTAAATTGAAGTAAATTTTCGCACGAAATAAACTTTCATCTTTTCGGACGAAAATTTACCAGTTGCTATATTTAACTAGACGCATTCCAAATATCAAATTTATATTTCAAATTTTTATCTTTTAAAATTTTGCAAAATTTCAATTAATAACACTATTAAAACAAGTTTAATTTTACGGGTCGTTACACTCTCCCCCACTCAAAACTTTTCGTCCCCGAAAAGGAAGAAGGTAAGAGAATAGAAACATCCAGGAAGAAAACAAATTTGAAATATAAAATAATAATTAATTTAAACCATATAAATTCAAAATTTAAATTAATTGATATTAAATAATTGATTTAATCCATTTGATTTCACTAAAATCAATCTCAACTATTTTTAAATTCATTATCTTATTATTCAATTATCTTCAATTTATAATTCCTAAAACCATAAATTTGAATAGTCTTTTATTATAATCATATTTTTTTCAACAATTTAAATTCTTCTTTATTCCAAATTATTGTTAAATTTATTCTACTTAATATATCTTATCACATATATTTAACCTATATAAATTAATTTAAACCATAAAAGTTTCGATTTAAATTAATTTATATTTACTAATTGCTTTTAAATTCAAGGTATTTCCATAAGTTAATCAAATTTCAATCTATTAATTCCTTTAAAACAAATTTATTTGCCTCATCTATTATTTAATCAACCTATTATCCTATTTATCTCTATTAACATCTTTATAATAAAATTTAAGTATATAACATTTATTATAACACTCAAATTTTATTCATAAACATTTTATATTGTATATTACCCAATTACATTTTAACTTCTGAATAATTTAGGTAAGTTATATTGAAATGAAATTGAGTATTATACAAATAATTTTCTTCAATCCAGTTATTTCAAGTTAAATACTTATCCAAGAATTTTGACTTCAGTTTATAATTGAAATCATCTTTAACCTATAATTTAAGAATTTAAATCTCCGATTTACTTCAAACAATTTAGAGATATATCTATATATTTATATCAAATCAAATTAAATTTTTAAAATAAGATACCTATATATATATATAAATCAAATTATACTGAAGAAATTTAAATCAAAATATATTTTTTCAAAACAAAACCGTAGCAAAGCTATAGAATAGTTTCTCCACTTCGAAACTTGAAAATGAATGTCGATGATGCGGCCGCCATCACCGAAATTATTTTCCAACGACAAAGAGCAGAGCACTGATAAAACATCTAAAATTTCTTTGGAATGATTTCTATTTGAAAATATTTTAAATACTACACATTTTAAAGCTTTCAAATCAAAGTTTGAAATCACCGAAAATTTAAATTCTCAGTTTCTTGATTTAAATTCATTACAAATTTCAAATAAATTATAACCATGTTCTTATTTCAATTATTTATATATGAGACAAAAGCCAATGGTTTAGGTGACATTTTTAAAATCCAATATTATTTATTAACAACCGATTCAATTAACTATCAAAATTCAAAAAATCATACTTATATATATAATATAATTATTCAAATTTATTTCATTTACCAAATTTAAAAATAATATTGTGTCAGTTTACTCTGTTCAAGCGTTTTGGAAATCCTATCGATAGCGTTGATCAACAATAACAACTCAAACAACACAATATATATTAAAACATTTTAGTATAATTACAAATACATTCCCTCGCTCGACGATACAAGGATGGAGTTCAAAATAAGTATAGAGATTCAAATTTGATGGAAATCAAATCAAAGAGAATTTCAATTCGATAATAAGTTCGAAACAGAAGATAAGATAATTCAATTAACAGAATCGAGAGATGGATAAGCTTATTTAATTCACGGGAAACCTTAACCGGGTCAACCGTAACTTCAAGAATAAGATCGATGCAGAATTCCAAGGCAAATCTACATTCGATCTCAAGAAATAGAATTCAGGTATAGCAGGAGATAGATAGCATCATAAACCGAGGATACAGAAATCTCCGGTAAATCGATGCCTATTATAAAGGAGTTTCACCACTTTACAAATCATTCGAAGTTTGGCGAGACCGCCGATTCATTATAAAGATCATTCAAAGTGAAGTTATGGGATACTCCAGACTTGAAAGAAGACGAATAGTGAGGGACACGAATGAAATTTGGAACCGCAGAGAACGTTCCAAAATTTCAAAGGAATTGAGTCAAGAAGAAGAGATTGAAACCCGAATGAGAGTGATTCTATAAATACATTTACCCTATATGCTAAGTTTTGCCTAGAGCTACCAAAGCTCTGATACCAACTATAACGACCCGCTATTTTGGACCATTCGCATCCGCACATGTCGGTCTTGAATAATTCAAAATACCGAATTGTTAATTTAAATTGGCAAAACTGAACATATACAGTAAATAAATAATCACAGATCACAGACACAGAGTAATAAATGCAGCGGAAATAAAAGAGATAGTAGTTCATGAAGCTACTATATGAATATATAAGATACATCAGAGTTTACAACAGAAGAGTAATACGATACATCAGAGTTAAACCAGATACAACGGAAGAGTAACACGATACATCAGATACAAATCAGAATACATCACTGGAATCATCGAATAATGAAAGCAGAATAGATGGCTAGATCTTCAAGCAAAGCTCCAACTCCAAAGGTGAGTCTCGAATACTGGTACACTCAGTCTGACCCGAGCGTAAAGCAAAAACACAAGACACTCGAGTCAGGATTAACATTCTTATATTTATAAATCCAACTCAAGTGAAATAGAATTTGAAATACAAGTAACTCAAAGGATGTTTGGAATGACCATCCTTTAAGGATCCATTAAACTATCTACTATGTAGTAGTGTACGATAAGTAGATAATGCCTATCAGTAATATAAAGTATCAAAATAGTGTTAAGGCGTTACCATTATCCCCCTTAACACATTTTGTATAAGCGTTATAGACTATACAGCACTGTAAACTCCACCGTAAACTAGTGGGCTATCAGGGAGTACTCCATAGGTATAACACAAAACAAATTCGTAGTGGTCGCGTATACAGGGATACTAGTATGACAAGGCACATGAGGCAATACCCAAGGTAGTGAAACTACCGTTTGCTTGATCCGGACTGGTGAGAACGCATCGCCGCAGCGCTCGCAACACCGCGAAACAACACTCCCAAAATCAAGGGTGCACCAATCGACAACAAGTAATGAGTAGTTTTTGAAGAAGTGTGTTCGCTCGAGGTAGCTAGCCCCCATTTGGCCCGGCACGGCTCCTGTTTTAGTCATTTCCAATTTGACACAAGTATCAAGGCTATCCATTATCGTTCTCTTTCTTCAATCATCACGTACATCATTCCAACCACTTCATTCTGGATCACACTCCGCGCATAGTTATTAAAGTGGTTTTCGGTTTAGACAGTGAGTATGTACCTAACCGATTCCGGTCTCTTTAATAACCTTCGAAATTATTTCACCGATTGGTCGCTTATATATTTCAAAAACCAAATCAAATACAATTTCAAATAGAATTTGTAAACCAACATTTCATTTGTCTTTCTAAATCAATTTCCAAAATTTACGTTCCAAAACTTCCAAATTACCATTTAAAAATCTTATAATTCGATTTCAACTTTTATTTAAACAATTCAAATATTGATTCAAATTCATATATAAATTTCATTCCGAAATCATTTAAATTAATTTAATTTAACATTCAAATCAATTTAAATTCATTTATCGATTTCATTCAATATTCGTTAAGTTAATTTATCATTCAAAACAATTTCTATTTAATTTCCAATTCAATAAATCAATTTCTTAAGTTCAACTCCAATATATCAAAACTTACAAATTTAATTAAATTAGATTCGTCAAATCAATTCTTTAAATTACAAGCCTTACATTAATTTTAATAAATCACATTTTATTTCTTGTTAAAGAAATTCGATTTCACTTATTTATTTACTTAGTTACAAATTTCAAAACTTAATTTTTTTTTCATCACTCAACTTACTTATTAAAGAAGTTCAATTTCACTTATTACGAAGTTCAATTTCATATATCAAGAATTCAATTTCATTTAATTATTAAATAACTCAATCTTATTTAATTATTAAATAATTTCAATAACTTAATTATCAAATAATTTCAAACTTAATTATTAATAATTCCAAATTTAATTATTAAATAATTAATTTTAAAACAACATTCTTTCAACAACTTCTATGTTAATATGCGATTCAGAATATTAAATATTAACATTTTCCTTCATAAAAATTCAATTTCCAACTTCATTTCAAAAATCTTATTATTTATTCAAATAAAATCTTATTTTATTTTTAAATCAAATTATTGACCAATCGGGTTTATTTAATTCTCTATCCTAGGTCAAAGTTTAATTTGGGTATTTATCATTTCAACCCGATTCCAATTCAATTTAAAATCAAAGCATATCAAAGGGAACTTGCAGTGTGATAGCTGGGATGGTGTCAAAGTAAATAAACAAGCAATAACAACAACCAATATCAATCCAATAATCAATTCAAATAATCCCAAAATAATCGTATTAATTCACATTGTTGTTTGTGCAAATTAATATAATTATTTCTAGAATCTACACTATCATTTCATGTAGATTAAAGATTATTACACTAATTATTCTATGCAATTCTACACTTGACATCAATTATTAAATTTCATACTTCATCAATTAATACAACATAAATTCAAATGGTTCAATTGTAATTAACCATTTTTCTACGTGTCAAATAATTAAACATTCAAGGGGTCATATTATACAAATTTAACTAATCAAATTCAACACATATGTCAATTCAAAATTTTAACTATCCTACGTCGATTTCAATTTCAAATTATTTATCACTTCAACATTAACAATTAACGTCCAAATGTCAACGTCAACAATCAATCATTTATCAACCAAACTGGATTATCATTGTATAAATAACAGATGATGGTGTCAGATGTTACAAGTGAACTGATACAGGTAATAGCATATATAACAGTGTAATTAACTAACAGCAGCATATTTCAATTGTCGTTTCAATTGAAATCAAATTTAATAAATAAAAGAACGTTAATCGTGAGTGATTGCTCACCTTACGAGGCTAGAGATGCACGAGAAGATGACCCGGATACGCACATTGATACAGACGTAGAGATTGAGTTACAAATCCAAGAAAAACAAATCGGCACGAATTCAACGATCAAAGCTGATAACAGAAATCGATGAAATCAAATCAAAACATTCAACATAGCAACAAATAAAAACATGTCCTGCATCAAAGTTTAACAATATAATTCTATGTGCTACCGAGATCGAAATGGTCTGAAATTTTGGTATGAATAAATATCAAAACTTGTATTTCAAACTGCAAAAGATTCACTTGTTTTGGACAAGAGACGAGAAAAGTTACGATGTCACGAACATAGACTCAGGCCATGTTTGCAGCAGTGTAAAATAATTTCTAAGTACAAAAGAACAGCTGCCTGGGTCTAACTTCCAAATGAGAAACAGAGGATCAAATGACCTCGCATGAAGCTGAAAATTCGTAAACATAAAATAGAAAACTCAATCTTTTCAAAAAAAAAAGAATCACTGTATTCCGACGTAAGACGGAAAAGATACGATGCGTCAAACATGAACTCAGGTCGTGTTTGCAGCAGTGTAAAATAATTTCAAGTACAAAAGAACAACTGCCTGGGTCTAACTTCCAGATCCTCGACCACTAATCAAACGATGTCGGATTTTTCTGAAATTTGACAGGCATAAACTAGGTAACTTCGACTCTTTTTTAAAAATAAAATAAACCCATTCCGATAAAACATGAGTGAGATATGATATCGTGAACATGTAGTCTAACTGTTGTTATTTCGAAAACTATACATATAAACTCATGTTATCACATACGCAAACAATTAAAAGCAAAAATTTGAAATAGATGATATAAAATCTGAAGCCTTATCAACTGCAAACTGTTGAAAGAAAGGAAAACTATATTTATAAACTCATACCAAGTAGAAACATACAACGAACATATTACATAAATAGTTATATATAAAACTTATGTATATACATATATCTTTAAAACCAATATCCAACAAAAATCTATATTAAATTACTAACATAAGTTTAAATAAGTACTATAGTATGCTATATCCATACCAGTAAACATGTTATATATTAACCTGAACACATAACATATATAAAATTTTATATATAAGCAGGTAGACAAAATAGATATGCAGACTCAATATTTATATATATGTATATTTTTCCACGATTTAAACCATACCCAAATCATATATATGGAAAAAGAAATGCAGACCAAACAAATACGCAAGCTCTTACATATGCAACCAAAATACATAGCTGTGCCAGACCTATATGCAATACAGCCCTGCACAACATATTTACTTTTTTTTCTTTTTTTTTATATTTAAAATATTGTAAAACTTTTATATAAACGGCAGTGCATAAAAATAACTACAGGCCAAAGCTTCAAGCTATGCAAGAAATTTTTTCTCGGTTTACAAACGTAAATATATAAGAACTGATAGAACACAAAGTCCTAAAATATTAAATAAGATAGTAAATCACCTTTAAAGACTAACACACATATAAGAAAGGATATGCAAGGAGGCAGCCGATGATGATGGAAACAGGCAAGTGTAAAGCGGCTCGGCCAGCTGGAGGGGAAGAGGTCGCTGGTTGATGGCGGCGCACGTGGGCTCGGCAAGGGAAGGAAGAGCGGTGGAGGCTGTGGTAGCAGCTGATGACGCGGCGTGGGAAGTTGGGTGGCTGGAGCAGAAAGGTTGGTGAGAGAAATAGAGAGGCCGGGTTGAAGAAGGCTGAGGTGACGGGGTTCAAGGAGGCATGGCCTGTTGAGGAAGAGGCGAGGAAGGGGAGAGTGGAAGTGTTGGCCATGGGCGGAATGAACAAGGAAGAGTGGGTTCAGCCGGTTTAGAGTGCTACGCGCACAAGATAGTGGGAGGGAAGGAAGAGATCTGGGAAGAAAGAAATAAAACTTGGAAATAGTATAGGCGCATGAAACCAGAAAAAATTAATGAACCATTTCATTAACCGATTGGAAATATAGAGAGTCACGTGTTGAATTTAGTGAAAATAAATGTTAGAGGCTATTGGTTAATATACATTGGAATATTGAAAGGTCACAAGAACAAAAAGAAACGGGACCATCACCGATACGGTTAACGGTTTCAAGGATTCCGCTGTGTACCGGACTTCAAAACACAGAATTGAATATATTGTAGAGATCAGCACGACGAGATGATCAAAACGGTATACAGATGTTAGTGGTATGATTGAATTATAAAAATTCGAATTTTCTACTAGCGGAAAATGCAGTAAAAACATAGTAAAATAAGATCGACGAAGCTAAAGAAGTCCGAATTTGGAAAAACGAAAAATAACGTCTTGCTCAGAAGATGGTTTAGAATTTTTCTATGTAAAAATATTCAGGTTTCGGAAACATTTTATTTTCATCAATTACTAACTGATTAAATTGAAGTAAATTTTCGCGAGAAATAAACTTTCATATTTTCGGACGAAAATTTACCAGTTGCTATATTTAACTAGACGCATTCCAAATATCAAATTTATATTTCAAATTTTTATCTTTTAAAATTTCGCAAAATTTCAATTAATAACACTATTAAAACAAGTTAAATTTTACGGGTCGTTACACTCTCCCCCACTCAAAACTTTTCGTCCCCGAAAAGGAAGAAGGTAGGAGAATAGAAACATCCAGGAAGAAAACAAATTTGAAATACAAAATAATAATTAATTTAAACCATATAAATTCAAAATTTAAATTAATTGATATTAAATAATTGATTTAATCCATTTGATTTAACTAAAATCAATCTCAACTATTTTTAAATTCATTATCTTATTATTCAATTATCTTCAATTTATAATTCCTGAAACCATAAATTTGAATAGTCTTTTATTATAATCATATTTTTTTCAACAATTTAAATTCTTCTTTATTCCAAATTATTGTTAAATTTATTCAACTTAATATATCTTATCACATATATTTAACCCATATAAATTAATTTAAACCATAAAAGTTTCGATTTAAATTAATTTATATTTACTAATTTCTTTTAAATTCAAGGTATTTCCATAAGTTAATCAAATTTCAATATATTAATTCCTTTAAAACAAATTTATTTGCCTCATCTATTATTTAATCAACCTATTATCCTATTTATCTCTATTAACGTCTTTATAATAAAATTTAAGTATATAACATTTATTATAACACTCAAATTTTATTCGTAAACATTTTATATTGTATATTACCCAATTACATTTTAACTTCTGAATAATTTAGGTAAGTTATATTGAAATGAAATTGAGTATTATACAAATAATTTTCTTCAATCCAGTTATTTCAAGTTAAATACTTATCCAAGAATTTTGACTTCAGTTTATAATAGAAATCATCTTTAACCTATAATTTAAGAATTTAAATCTCTGATTTACTTCAAACAATTTAGAGATATATCTATATATTTATATCAAATCAAATTAAATTTTTAAAATAAGATACCTATATATATATATATAAATCAAATTATACTGAAGAAATTTAAATCAAAATATATTTTTTTCAAAACAAAACCATAGCTAAGCTACAGAATAGTTTCTCCACTTCGAAACTCGAAAATGAATGTCGATGATGCGGCCGCCATCACTGAAATTATTTTCCAACAACAAAGAGCATAGCACTGATAAAACATCTAAAATTTCTTTGGAATGATTTCTATTTGAAAATATTTTAAATACTACACATTTTAAAGCTTTCAAATCAAAGTTTGAAATCACCGAAAATTTAAATTCTCAGTTTCTTGATTTAAATTCATTACAAATTTCAAATAAATTATAACCATGTTCTTATTTCAATTATTTATATATGAGACAAAAGCCAATGGTTTAGGTGACATTTTTAAAATCCAATATTATTTATTAACAAACGATTCAATTAACTATCAAAATTCAGAAAATCATACTTATATATATAATATAATTATTCAAATTTATTTCATTTACCAAATTTAAAAATAATATTGTGTCAGTTTACTCTGTTCAAGCGTTTTGGAAATCCTATCGATAGCGTTGATCAACAATAACAACTCAAACAACACAATATATACTAAAACATTTTAGTATAATTACAAATACATTCCCTCGCTCGACGATACAAGAATGGAGTTCAAAATAAGTATAGTGATTCAAATTTGATGGAAATCAAATCAAAGAGAATTTCAATTCGATAATAAGTTCGAAACAGAAGATAAGATAATTTAATTAACAGAATCGAGAGATGGATAAGCTTATTTGTTTGCACCAAAAATGGTCACAAACCCCAAGTGTAGTGAAAGCACCAGCGTATGAATACGAATCAACAATATTCACACACAAATCACAGATCTAAGCAAGTAACAAGCAACAATTAAGAAATAATGAACAGTGACACACAATTTATAGTGGTTCGGCTATCTCCGGCCTACGTCCACTTCAAGGTTTTTATGATCTTATTGCTCGATGCTTGAAGATTACAATTTTGTATCTTGTATTACAACTGATTTGCTGAATCAAGTATGAATTTAAGGCAGCAATGGTGATCTGGAGTAAATCTGGCAGAATCTGGGCGATCTTTAGCTCTTGAAATTGTCCGACCCCTTTTCTGAATGACCAGGGGGTCTATTTATAGGTGTAGGAGGCTGGTATTTCGCCCAAAATGTGGGGAGACCAGTTCTGGTACGTCAGGGGGCCCACATGGCCGAATTTTAGAGACCCGGGCCCACTTTGGGATCGATTCGACCCTTGGTTCGAATCGATCAAGAAATCATCCAATCGAGCTGAAATTTGGTGTGTACATTCTTCATCATGTATTTGAGCTTCTGTGAAAATTTCATGGGATTTGGACTTGTAGAACTCGAGTTATGATCGATTCAAGTTGGTGTTTTTCGTATTCTGGAGTCGTTCGAATCGATATGCTCGAATCGATTCGTTCGAATCGATCTTCCTGCTTGTGAGGATGGTGACGTGGTGCGCTTTCTTCGAATCGGTCCGCTTTGCACTCCGCTTTGACTGGGTCGAATCCACGACATGGATTCGAAGATGGTGGAGTCGAGGGCAAGCTGCGTCTCCCGGATTCGAAGTGAAGCTATCTCTTATCGATTCGAAGTGAAGCTTTGTCTTATCGATTCGAAGGTAAGCTTCCACGATGGATTCGAAGTGAAGCAATGTCTTCTGGATTCGAAGTTCCCTCTCTTGATGGATTCGAATTGTAGAAAACTCCAATCGATTCGAACTCAAGGTATCGTTCGAATCGATTCGAAGTACAGCTAACTACTTGGTCCGGCTGGATTCGAACGAGAGCTTCTAGGCTGATGGAGTCGAAGCAAGGGAGAGCTGCTGGAGTCGAGGCAATGGAAGTTCGATGGATTCGAACTGTTTCCTGGCTAATGGATTCGAACATAGGCGAAACCTATGGATTCGAACTTATACCACCTTATCCATCTTCTTTTGGCGATATCTTGAGCATACGAACTCGGATTCACTCGAAACTTGGAACGTTGTTTCATCTGGCCTTGCTTGACATGTCTCATCAATTGTAGCCCGATCCGGACTCGGACAAAAATCATCGATATCCATGGCGAACCTGTGATGCACAATCGATGTTCATGACTAATAATCATTGATTTTCAGTTAATCTTTGGGTATCTCGGCTTTGCCAAAAGTTGGGATAACATTTTGCCCCCCAAAACATGCCTTTTTGTTAAAAGGCGTGTTTTGATCAGTCTTAAGTTAAATGCAGTGAGTTCGTGCTTTACTCGTAGCTTATAGCATTTTCAATCAAGTCCATGGCTGTTCGAAGCCGAATTGTTATCAATTTTTTCAAGTGGAAATTAAGAATGAAATTCTACGGTCTCTCCGTACCACTGATGGTCACTCCGGACCCTTGTCAAACCCATTATTGATTTAGCGATTGAATAGAAAGATCCTATTGCACTCCGGCGTTGCTTTCTATCCCTTGCACTCTGGCCCCAGCTAGGGCGTATAGCGATGTCTTGGTCGCTCTCGACCGATCATAGCCTCTCCGGGCTCATGTTGGATCCCATCCTGTCACTCTCCGGTGAAGGGGAAACAACGTTAAGTGAGTCAATCCTGTCGCTCTCCGGCGAAGCGACTCACCTCCTGCACTTCGGTTCAATGTATCTGAACAATAAGCGATGTCATGACCTGAATCGTCGGTCGATCATAGCCTCTCCGGGCTCATGCTGGATCCCATCCTGTCACTCTCCGGTGAAGGGGAAACAACGTTAAGTGAGTCAATCCTGTCGCTCTCCGGCGAAGCGACTCACTTCCTGCACTCCGGTTCAGTGTATCTGAACATTAAGCGATGTCATGGCCTAAATCGTGGGCCGATCATAGCCTCTCCGGGCTCATGCTGGATCCTGATCCAATCACTCTCCGGTGAATAGGAAACGATGCTTAAGTGAGTTGATCCTGTCGCTCTCCGGCGAAGCAACTCACTTCCTGCACTCCGGACCCTGCCTCTCCGGGTAGGATCATAAAGCGATCATGTTTATATTGATATTTAATGTTTATCCTTTAACTCTCCGGTCAAAGGTTTATTTTAATAAGTGTTTCTTTATTAAATTCAAATCCTAGATGTTCAATCTCAAACACCAGGAAAAACAAGATAATGCCTCTCTGGGCGGGGCGGTCTATTTCCATCTCAGAGCATGTCTAGGGATCTCTCCGGTTCCCGTACATGAGTAAGTGGAATAGCCGTTTTATTTTGGAAATCAGATCTAAGAAAACTAATCGACCAGAGTCCAAATCTTGAACCTGGCCCTTGCCATCACAATCAGTTGATGACGAGTCGTGATCCCGATCCAGGATCATTCCTGTTTGGTTGATGCGGTAGTTGTTCGGGCCTAACCACCGTCGTACGTTCTCTGACATACTGCGGCAATCTACCACTCCTGGCATGTTCTTCCACCTCATCCTTCAGGTGGCGGCATTCATCGGTAGTGTGCCCATCCAGCTCATGGAATAGGCAATATTTTCCGGTTCTACGTTCCCGCTCTGTGGGGTCTCTCCTTGGTGGCTTTCGATAGGGGAGTTGCCCCCGAGTTTCAGTGTAAATTCGTTCAAGTCCTGCCACCAAGTCTGTGTACTGCCTGAATCTAGGCTCTCGGAATTTCTTCCGTTTGTCAGGACCATCAGGTGCATCATCCTGCTTTCTCTTTCCTTTGTCTGCCCTGGACTGTTCCCTGGCGGTTCCTTCGCCTTGTGCAACATTTATTTCCTGCCTCTCGGCTCGTGATTCCTCTAATCGAATGAATTTTTCAGCTTCATGGAAAAACTCTCCAAGATCTTGCGGTGGATCTTTAGTCAAAGAGTCTTTGAATTCGGTGCCTTCTCCAACTCCTGCCACCGCCGCCATCAAAATCATCGATGGGTCCGGGCGATCTACAGAAGTCACTGTCGCATTAAATCGTAACAAAAAATCTTTTATGGACTCTCCAGTCCTTTGTTTTATTGATGCCAAAGTCATCACGCTCTTAGGTCGCGTCACGTGGACCCTAAACTGCTTCATGAAGCAATCCACAAGCTCGCCCCATGTCCTGATTGATCCGGTTTCTAGCTGCCTAAACCAAAGCGCAGCCAAATCTGATAAGAATAAGGGGAAACATCGTGCCATCACTTCTTCGGATGCTCCCAGCACTTCCATGTGTCTGATATATCTGGTGATATGCATGGTCGGGTCTGACTTTCCGTCATAAGGATTTAGCGTTGGTAGTTTGAACTTCGGAGGGTTCCTTGCGTTCCTGATATTTGGGGCGAACGGGCTCCGACTAACTTCTTCCAATCCTCCTCCTGAAAATCCTCCTCTCATGAGTCGTCTTACTAGGCCGATCATTCTTTCATCTCCGTCTAGGGGTTGCCCCCTTGTCATGTCTCTGTCTTGCCCTCCGAGTCTTGTAGGGAATTCTAGTACGTACTCTTCGGGTGGCTCGTTAGCATTTGTATTGGCCCTAGCCGGTTGAGCTCCTTCCAAAGGTACTTCGGCGTTGGATCCTGCGGGCCTGCCCCCAAGCCCTTGTTGATTGCCTTCTGGTTCTGTATTCTGCCCTCCGTTGGGTTCCATAGCCCTAGCTCCTTGTTCCACATCCACAGCCGCTGTAGCTGGTCCAAGGTTCTGTGTTCCTGCAGCTCTCATCTGTTCGAAGAAATTCTGCAGCATCTCTTGTTGGCTTTTCATCATTCTTTCCTGCATTAAGTTATTCATCGCTTCCATCTCATCTCTAGTAATGTAGATCTAAGCTTGTCCTTCTCCAGCGCCAGAGGATGCCTCTTGACTTCCTGCCTGTTGGCTCCTCTCAGTTCTTTGTCTAGTTTGTCGAGTCATTGAAGAGTCAGATCTGAATCCTTAAAATTCCGAATCTTAATTTTGAATTTGGTGTAGCGGGTGCTAGTTCCTCTCAATGAAAGCACCAAAGTGTTTGCACCAAAAATGGTCACAAACCCCAAGTGTAGTGAAAGCACCAGCGTATGAATACGAATCAACAATATTCACACACAAATCACAGATCTAAGCAAGTAACAAGCAGCAATTAAGAAATAATGAACAGTGACACACAATTTATAGTGGTTCGGCTATCTCCGGCCTACGTCCACTTCAAGGTTTTTATGATCTTATTGCTCGATGCTTGAAGATTACAATTTTGTATCTTGTATTACAACTGATTTGCTGAATCAAGTATGAATTTAAGGCAGCAATGGTGATCTGGAGTAAATCTAGCAGAATCTGGGCGATCTTTAGCTCTTGAAATTGTCCGACCCCTTTTCTGAATGACCAGGGGGTCTATTTATAGGTGTAGGAGGCTGGTATTTCGCCCAAAATGTGGGGAGACCAGTTCTGGTACGTCAGGGGGCCCACATGGCCGAATTTTAGAGACCCGGGCCCACTTTGGGATCGATTCGACCCTTGGTTCGAATCGATCAAGAAATCATCCAATCGAGCTGAAATTTGGTGTGTACATTCTTCATCATGTATTTGAGCTTCTGTGAAAATTTCATGGGATTTGGACTTGTAGAACTCGAGTTATGATCGATTCAAGTTGGTGTTTTTCGTATTCTGGAGTCGTTCGAATCGATATGCTCGAATCGATTCGTTCGAATCGATCTTCCTGCTTGTGAGGATGGTGACGTGGTGCGCTTTCTTCGAATCGGTCCGCTTTGCACTCCGCTTTGACTGGGTCGAATCCACGACATGGATTCGAAGATGGTGGAGTCGAGGGCAAGCTGCGTCTCCCGGATTCGAAGTGAAGCTATCTCTTATCGATTCGAAGTGAAGCTTTGTCTTATCGATTCGAAGGTAAGCTTCCACGATGGATTCGAAGTGAAGCAATGTCTTCTGGATTCGAAGTTCCCTCTCTTGATGGATTCGAATTGTAGAAAACTCCAATCGATTCGAACTCAAGGTATCGTTCGAATCGATTCGAAGTACAGCTAACTACTTGGTCCGGCTGGATTCGAACGAGAGCTTCTAGGCTGATGGAGTCGAAGCAAGGGAGAGCTGCTGGAGTCGAGGCAATGGAAGTTCGATGGATTCGAACTGTTTCCTGGCTAATGGATTCGAACATAGGCGAAACCTATGGATTCGAACTTATACCACCTTATCCATCTTCTTTTGGCGATATCTTGAGCATACGAACTCGGATTGACTCGAAACTTGGAACGTTGTTTCATCTGGCCTTGCTTGACATGTCTCATCAATTGTAGCCCGATCCGGACTCGGACAAAAATCATCGATATCCATGGCGAACCTGTGATGCACAATCGATGTTCATGACTAATAATCATTGATTTTCAGTTAATCTTTGGGTATCTCGGCTTTGCCAAAAGTTGGGATAACATTATTTAATTCACGGGAAACCTTAACCGGGTCAACCGTAACTTCAAGAATAAGATCGATGCAGAATTCCAAGGCAAATCTACATTCGATCTCAAGAAATAGAATTCAGGTATAGCAGGAGATAGATAGCATCATAAACCGAGGATACAGAAATCTCCGGTAAATCGATGCCTATTATAAAGGAGTTTCACCACTTTACAAATCATTCGAAGTTTGGCGAGACCGTCGATTCATTATAAAGATCATTCAAAGTGAAGTTATGGGATACTCCAGACTTGAAAGAAGACGAATAGTGAGGGACACGAATGAAATTTGGAACCGCAGAGAACGTTCCAAAATTTCAAAGGAATTGAGTCAAGAAGAAGAGATTGAAACCCGAATGAGAGTGATTCTATAAATACATTTACCCTATATGCTAAGTTTTGCCTAGAGCTACCAAAGCTTTGATACCAACTATAACGACCCAATATTTTGGACCATTCGCATCCGCACATGTCGGACTTGAATAATTCAAAATACCGAATTGTTAATTTAAATTGGCAAAACTGAACATATACAGTAAATAAATAATCACAGATCACAGACACAGAGTAATAAATGCAGCGGAAATAAAAGAGATAGTAGTTCATGAAGCTACTATATGAATATATAAGATACATCAGAGTTTACAACAGAAGAGTAATACGATACATCAGAGTTAAACCAGATACAACGGAAGAGTAACACGATACATCAGATACAAATCAGAATACATCACTGGAATCATCGAATACTGAAAGCAGAATAGATGGCTAGATCTTCAAGCAAAGCTCCAACTCCAAAGGTGAGTCTCGAATACTGGTACACTCAGTCTGACCCGAGCGTAAAGCAAAAACACAAGACACTCGAGTCAGGATTAACATTCTTATATTTATAAATCCAACTCAAGTGAAATAGCAATTGAAATACAAGTAACTCAAAGGATGTTTGGAATGACCATCCTTTAAGGATCCGTTAAACTATCTACTATGTAGTAGTGTACGATAAGTAGATAATGCATATCAGTAATATAAAGTATCAAGATAGTGTTAAGGCGTTACCATTATCCCCCTTAACACATTTTATATAAGCATTATAGACTATACAGCACTGTAAACTCCACCGTAAACTAGTGGGCTATCAGGGAGTACTCCATAGGTATAACACAAAACAAATTCGTAGTGGTCGCGTATACAGGGATACTAGTATGACAAGGCACATGAGGCAATACCCAAGGTAGTGAAACTACCGTTTGCTTGATCCGGACTGGTGAGAACGCATCGCCGCAGCGATCGCAACACCGCGAAACAACACTCCCAAAATCAAGGGTGCACCAATCGACAACAAGTAATGAGTAGTTTTCGAAGAAGTGTGTTCGCTCGAGGTAGCTAGCCCCCATTTGGCCCGGCACGGCTCCTGTTTTAGTCATTTCCAATTTGACACAAGTATCAAGGCTATCCATTATCGTTCTCTTTCTTCAGTCATCACGTACATCATTCCAACCACTTCATTCTGGATCACACTCCGCGCATAGTTATTAAAGTGGTTTTCGGTTTAGACAGTGAGTATGTCCCTAACCGATTCCGGTCTCTTTAATAACCTTCGAAATTATTTCACCGATTGGTTGCTTATATATTTCAAAAACCAAATCAATTACAATTTCAAATAGAATTTGTAAACCAACATTTCATTTGTCTTTTTAAATCAATTTCCAAAATTTACGTTCCAAAACTTCCAAATTACCATTTAAAAATCTTATAATTCGATTTCAACTTTTATTTAAACAATTCAAATATTGATTCAAATTCATATATAAATTTCATTCCGAAATCATTTAAATTAATTTAACATTCAAATCAATTTAAATTCATTTATCGATTTCATTCAATATTCGTTAAGTTAATTTATCATTCAAAACAATTTCTATTTAATTTCCAATTCAATAAATCAATTTCTTAAGTTCAACTCCAATATATCAAAACTTACAAATTTAATTAAATTAGATTCGTCAAATCAATTCTTTAAATTACAAGCCTTACATTAATTTTAATAAATCACATTTTATTTCTTGTTAAAGAAATTCGATTTCACTTATTTATTTACTTAGTTACAAATTTCAAAACTTAATTTTTTTTTTCATCACTCAACTTACTTATTAAAGAAGTTCAATTTCACTTATTACGAAGTTCAATTTCATATATCAAGAATTCAATTTCATTTAATTATTAAATAACTCAATCTTATTTAATTATTAAATAATTTCAATAACTTAATTATCAAATAATTTCAAACTTAATTATTAATAATTCCAAATTTAATTATTAAATAATTAATTTTAAAACAACATTCTTTTAACAACTTCTATGTTAATATTCGATTCAGATTATTAAATATTAACATTTTCCTTCATAAAAATTCAATTTCCAACTTCATTTCAAAAATCTTATTATTTATTCAAATAAAATCTTATTTTATTTTTAAATCAAATTATTGACCAATCGGGTTTTATTTAATTCTCTATCCTAGGTCAAAGTTTAATTTGGGTATTTATCATTTCAACCCGATTCCAATTCAATTTAAAATCAAAGCATATCAAAGGGAACTTGCAGTGTGATAGCTGGGATGGTGTCAAAGTAAATAAACAAGCAATAACAACAACCAATATCAATCCAATAATCAATTCAAATAATCCCGAAATAATCGTATTAATTCACATTGTTGTTTGTGCAAATTAATATAATTATTTCTAGAATCTACACTATCATTTCATGTAGATTAAAGATTATTACACTAATTATTCTATGCAATTCTACACTTGACATCAATTATTAAATTTCATACTTCATCAATTAATACAACATAAATTCAAATGGTTCAATTGTAATTTACCATTTTTCTACGTGTCAAATAATTAAACATTCAAGGGGTCATATTATACAAATTTAACTAATCAAATTCAACACATATGTCAATTCAAAATTTTAACTATCCTACGTCGATTTCAATTTCAAATTATTTATCACTTCAACATTAACAATTAACGTCCAAATGTCAACGTCAACAATCAATCATTTATCAACCAAACTGGATTATCATTATATAAATAACAGATGATGGTGTCAGATGTTACAAGTGAACTGATACAGGTAATAGCATATATAACAGTGTAATTAACTAACAGCAGCATATTTCAATTGTCGTTTCAATTGAAATCAAATTTAATAAATAAAAGAACGTTAATCGTGAGTGATTGCTCACCTTACGAGGATAGAGATGCACGAGAAGATGACCCGGATACGCACACTGATACAGACATAGAGATTGAGTTACAAATCCAAGCAAAACAAATCGGCACGAATTCAACGATCAAAGCTGATAACAGAAATCGATGAAATCAAATCAAAACATTCAACATAGCAACAAATAAAAAAATGTCCTGCATCAAAGTTTAACAATATAATTCTATGTGCTACCGAGATCGAAATGGTCTGAATTTTTGGTATGAATAAATATAAAACTTGTATTTCAAACTGCAAAAGATTCACTTGTTTTGGACAAGAGACGAGAAAAGTTACGATGTCACGAACATAGACTCAGGCCATGTTTGCAACAGTGTAAAATAATTTCTAAGTACAAAAGAACAGCTGTTTGGGTCTAACTTCCAAATGAGAAACAGAGGATCAAATGACCTCGCATGAAGCTGAAAATTCGTAAATATAAAATAGAAAACTCAATCTTTTCAAAAAGAAAGAATCACTGTATTCCGACGTAAGACGGAAAAGATACGATGCGTCAAACATGAACTCAAGTCATGTTTGCAGCAGTGTAAAATAATTTCAAGTACAAAAGAACAGCTGCCTAGGTCTAACTTCCAGATCCTTGACCACTAATCAAACGATGTCGGATTTTTCTGAAATTTGACAGGCATAAACTAGGTAACTTCGACTCTTTTTTGAAAATAAAATCAACCCATTCCGATAAAACATGAGTGAGATATGATATCGTGAACATGTAGTCTAACTGCTGTTATTTCGAAAACTATACATATAAACTCATGTTATCACATACGCAAACAATTAAAAGCAAAAATTTGAAATAGATGATATAAAATTTGAAGCCTTATCAACTGCAAACTGTTGAAAGAAAGGAAAACTATATTTATAAACTCATACCAAGTAGAAACATACAACGAACATATTACATAAATAGATATATATAAAACTTATGTATATACATATATCTTTAAAACCAATATCCAACAAAAATCTATATTAAATTACTAACATAAGTTTAAATAAGTACTATAGTATGCTATATCCATACCAGTAAACATGTTATATATTAAACTGAACACATAACATATATAAAATTTTATATATAAGCAGGTAGACAAAATAGATATGCAGACTCAATATTTATATATATATGTATATTTTTCCACGATTTAAACCATACCCAAATCATATATATGGAAAAAGAAATGCAGACTAAACAAATACGCAAGCTCTTACATATGCAACCAAAATACATAGCTGCACCAGACCTATATGCAATACAGCCCCGCACAACATATTTACTTTTTTTTTCTTTTTTTTTATATTTAAAATATTGTAAAACTTTTATATAAACGGCAGTGCATAAAAATAACTACAGGCCAAAGCTTCAAGCTATGCAAGAAATTTTTTCTCAGTTTACAAACGTAAATATATAAGAACTGATAGAACACAAAGTCCTAAAATATTAAATAAGATAGTAAATCACCTTTAAATACAAACACACATATAAGAAAGGATATGCAAAGAGGCAGCCGATGATGATGGAAACAGGCAAGTGTAAAGCGGCTCGGCCAGCTGGAGGGGAAGAGGTCGCTGGTCGATGGCGGCGCACGTGGGCTCGGCAAGGGAAGGAAGAGCGGTGGAGGCTGTGGTAGCAGCTGATGACGCGGCGTGGGAAGTTGGGTGGCTGGAGCAGAAAGGTTGGTGAGAGAAACAGAGAGGCCGGGTTGAAGAAGGCTGAGGTGGCGGGGTTCAAGGAGGCATGGCCTGTTGAAGAAGAGGCGAGGAAGGGGAGAGTGGAAGTGTTGGCCATGGGCGGAATGAACAAGGAAGAGTGGGTTCATCCGGTTTAGAGTGCTACGCGCATAAGATAGTGGGAGGGAAGGAAGAGATCTGGGAAGAAAGAAATAAAACTTGGAAATAGTATAGGCGCATGAAACCAGAAAAAATAAATGAACCATTTCATTAACCGATTGGAAATATAGAGAGTCACGTGTTGAATTTAGTGAAAATAAATTTTAGAGGCTATTGGTTAATATACATTGGAATATTGAAAGGTCACAAGAACAAAAAGAAACGGGACCAGCACCGATATGGTTAACGGTTTCAAGGATTCCGCTGTGTACTGGACTTCAAAACACAGAATTGAATATACTGTAGAGATCAGCACGACGAGACGATCAAAACGGTATACAGATGTCAGTGGTATGATTGAATTATAAAAATTCGAATTTTCTTATAGCGGAAAATGCAGTAAAAACGTAGAAAAATAAGATCGACGGAGCTAAAGAAGTCCGAATTTGGAAAAACGAAAAATAACGACTTGCTCAGAAGATGGTTTAGAATTTTTCTATGTAAAAATATTCAGGTTTCGGAAACATTTTATTTTCATCAATTACTAACTGATTAAATTGAAGTAAATTTTCGCGCGAAATAAACTTTCATATTTTCGGACGAAAATTTACCAGTTGCTATATTTAACTAGACGCATTCCAAATATCAAATTTATATTTCAAATTTTTATCTTTTAAAATTTCGCAAAATTTCAATTAATAACACTATTAAAACAAGTTAAATTTTACGGGTCGTTACACTCTCCCCCACTCAAAACTTTTCGTCCCCGAAAAGGAAGAAGGTAGGAGAATAGAAACATCCAGGAAGAAAACAAATTTGAAATACAAAATAATAATTAATTTAAACCATATAAATTCAAATTTTAAATTAATTGATATTAAATAATTGATTTAATCCATTTGATTTCACTAAAATCAATCTCAACTATTTTTAAATTCATTATCTTATTATTCAATTATCTTCAATTTATAATTCCTGAAACCATAAATTTGAATAGTCTTTTATTATAATCATATTTTTTTCAACAATTTAAATTCTTCTTTATTCCAAATTATTGTTAAATTTATTCAACTTAATATATCTTATCACATATATTTAACCCATATAAATTAATTTAAACCATAAAAGTTTCGATTTAAATTAATTTATATTTACTAATTGCTTTTAAATTCAAGGTATTTCCATAAGTTAATCAAATTTCAATCTATTAATTCCTTTAAAACAAATTTATTTGCCTCATCTATTATTTAATCAACCTATTATCCTATTTATCTCTATTAACATCTTTATAATAAAATTTAAGTATATAACATTTATTATAACACTCAAATTTTATTCATAAACATTTTATATTGTATATTACCCAATTACATTTTAACTTCTGAATAATTTAGGTAAGTTATATTGAAATGAAATTGAGTATTATACAAATAATTTTCTTCAATCCAGTTATTTCAAGTTAAATACTTATCCAAGAATTTTGACTTCAGTTTATAATTGAAATCATCTTTAACCTAGAATTTAAGAATTTAAATCTCCGATTTACTTCAAACAATTTAGAGATATATCTATATATTTATATCAAATCAAATTAAATTTTTAAAATAAGATACCTATATATATATATATATATATAAATCAAATTATACTGAAGAAATTTAAATCAAAATATATTTTTTTCAAAACAAAACCGTAGCAAAGCTACAGAATAGTTTCTCCACTTCGAAACTCGAAAATGAATGTCGATGATGCGGCCGCCATCACCGAAATTATTTTCCAACGACAAAGAGCAGAGCACTGATAAAACATCTAAAATTTCTTTGGAATGATTTCTATTTGAAAATATTTTAAATACTACACATTTTAAAGCTTTCAAATCAAAGTTTGAAATCACCGAAAATTTAAATTCTCAGTTTCTTGATTTAAATTCATTACAAATTTCAAATAAATTATAACCATGTTCTTATTTCAATTATTTATATATGAGACAAAAGGCAATGGTTTAGGTGACATTTTTAAAATCCAATATTATTTATTAACAAACGATTCAATTAACTATCAAAATTCAGAAAATCATACTTATATATATAATATAATTATTCAAATTTATTTCATTTACCAAATTTAAAAATAATATTGTGTCAGTTTACTCTGTTCAAGCGTTTTGGAAATCCTATCGATAGCGTTGATCAACAATAACAACTCAAACAACACAATATATATTAAAACATTTTAGTATAATTACAAATACATTCCCTCGCTCGACGATACAAGGATGGAGTTCAAAATAAGTATAGAGATTCAAATTTGATGGAAATCAAATCAAAGAGAATTTCAATTCGATAAGTTCGAAACAGAAGATAAGATAATTCAATTAACAGAATCGAGAGATGGATAAGCTTATTTAATTCACGGGAAACCTTAACCGAGTCAACCGTAACTTCAAGAATAAGATCGATGCAGAATTCCAAGGCAAATCTACATTCGATCTCAAGAAATAGAATTCAGGTATAGCAGGAGATAGATAGCATCATAAACCGAGGATACAGAAATCTCCGGTAAATCGATGCCTATTATAAAGGAGTTTCACCACTTTACAAATCATTCGAAGTTTGGCGAGACCGCCGATTCATTATAAAGATCATTCAAAGTGAAGTTATGGGATACTCCAGACTTGAAAGAAGACGAATAGTGAGGGACACGAATGAAATTTGGAACCGCAGAGAACGTTCCAAAATTTCAAAGGAATTGAGTCAAGAAGAAGAGATTGAAACCCGAATGAGAGTGATTCTATAAATACATTTACCCTATATGCTAAGTTTTGCCTAGAGCTACCAAAGCTCTGATACCAACTATAACGACCCGCTATTTTGGACCATTCGCATCCGCACATGTCGGTCTTGAATAATTCAAAATACCGAATTGTTAATTTAAATTGGCAAAACTGAACATATACAGTAAATAAATAATCACAGACACAAAGTAATAAATGTAGCGGAAATAAAAGAGATAGTAGTTCATGAAGCTACTATATGAATATATAAGATACATCAGAGTTTACAACAGAAGAGTAATACGATACATCAGAGTTAAACCAGATACAACGGAAGAGTAACACGATACATCAGATACAAATCAGAATACATCACTGGAATCATCGAATAATGAAAGCAGAATAGATGGCTAGATCTTCAAGCAAAGCTCCAACTCCAAAGGTGAGTCTCAAATACTGGTACACTCAGTCTGACCCGAGCGTAAAGCAAAAACACAAGACACTCGAGTCAGGATTAACATTCTTATATTTATAAATCCAACTCAAGTGAAATAGCAATTGAAATACAAGTAACTCAAAGGATGTTTGGAATGACCATCCTTTAAGGATCCATTAAACTATCTACTATGTAGTAGTGTACGATAAGTAGATAATGCCTATCAGTAATATAAAGTATCAAAATAGTGTTAAGGCGTTACCATTATCCCCCTTAACACATTTTGTATAAGCGTTATAGACTATACAGCACTGTAAACTCCACCGTAAACTAGTGGGCTATCAGGGAGTACTCCATAGGTATAACACAAAACAAATTCGTAGTGGTCGCGTATACAGGGATACTAGTATGACAAGGCACATGAGGCAATACCCAAGGTAGTGAAACTACCGTTTGCTTGATCCGGACTGGTGAGAACGCATCGCCGCAGCGATCACAACACCGCGAAACAACACTCCCAAAATCAATGGTGCACCAATCGACAACAAGTAATGAGTAGTTTTCGAAGAAGTGTGTTCGCTCGAGGTAGCTAGCCCCCATTTGGCCCGGCACGGCTCCCGTTTTAGTCATTTCCAATTTGACACAAGTATCAAGGCTATCCTTTATCGTTCTCTTTCTTCAGTCATCACGTACATCATTCCAACCACTTCATTCTGGATCACACTCCGCGCATAGTTATTAAAGTTGTTTTCGGTTTAGACAGTGAGTATGTCCCTAACCGATTCCGGTCTCTTTAATAACCTTCGAAATTATTTCACCGATTGGTCGCTTATATATTTCAAAAACCAAATCAAATACAATTTCAAATAGAATTTGTAAACCAACATTTCATTTGTCTTTCTAAATCAATTTCCAAAATTTACGTTTCAAAACTTCCAAATTACCATTTAAAAATCTTATAATTCGATTTCAACTTTTATTTAAACAATTCAAATATTGATTCAAATTCATATATAAATTTCATTCCGAAATCATTTAAATTAATTTAATTTAACATTCAAATCAATTTAAATTCATTTATCGATTTCATTCAATATTCGTTAAGTTAATTTATCATTCAAAACAATTTCTATTTAATTTCCAATTCAATAAATCAATTTCTTAAGTTCAACTCCAATATATCAAAACTTACAAATTTAATTAAATTAGATTCGTCAAATCAATTCTTTAAATTACAAGCCTTACATTAATTTTAATAAATCACATTTTATTTCTTGTTAAAGAAATTCGATTTCACTTATTTATTTACTTAGTTACAAATTTCAAAACTTAATTTTTTTTTCATCACTCAACTTACTTATTAAAGAAGTTCAATTTCACTTATTACGAAGTTCAATTTCATATATCAAGAATTCAATTTCATTTAATTATTAAATAACTCAATCTTATTTAATTATTAAATAATTTCAATAACTTAATTATCAAATAATTTCAAACTTAATTATTAATAATTCCAAATTTAATTATTAAATAATTAATTTTAAAACAACATTCTTTCAACAACTTCTATGTTAATATGCGATTCAGAATATTAAATATTAACATTTTCCTTCATAAAAATTCAATTTCCAACTTCATTTCAAAAATCTTATTATTTATTCAAATAAAATCTTATTTTATTTTTAAATCAAATTATTGACCAATCGGGTTTATTTAATTCTCTATCCTAGGTCAAAGTTTAATTTGGGTATTTATCATTTCAACCCGATTCCAATTCAATTTAAAATCAAAGCATATCAAAGGGAACTTGCAGTGTGATAGCTGGGATGGTGTCAAAGTAAATAAACAAGCAATAACAACAACCAATATCAATCCAATAATCAATTCAAATAATCCCGAAATAATCGTATTAATTCACATTGTTGTTTGTGCAAATTAATATAATTATTTCTAGAATCTACACTATCATTTCATGTAGATTAAAGATTATTACACTAATTATTCTATGCAATTCTACACTTGACATCAATTATTAAATTTCATACTTCATCAATTAATACAACATAAATTCAAATGGTTCAATTGTAATTAACCATTTTTCTACGTGTCAAATAATTAAACATTCAAGGGGTCATATTATACAAATTTAACTAATCAAATTCAACACATATGTCAATTCAAAATTTTAACTATCCTACGTCGATTTCAATTTCAAATTATTTATCACTTCAACATTAACAATTAACGTCCAAATGTCAACGTCAACAATCAATCATTTATCAACCAAACTGGATTATCATTGTATAAATAACAGATGATGGTGTTAGATGTCACAAGTGAACTGATACAGGTAATAGCATATATAACAGTGTAATTAACTAACAGCAGCATATTTCAATTGTCGTTTCAATTGAAATCAAATTTAATAAATAAAAGAACGTTAATCGTGAGTGATTGCTCACCTTACGAGGCTAGAGATGCACGAGAAGATGACCCGGATACGCACACTGATACAGACATAGAGATTGAGTTACAAATCCAAGAAAAACAAATCGACACGAATTCAACGATCAAAGCTGATAACAGAAATCGATGAAATCAAATCAAAACATTCAACATAGCAACAAATAAAAACATGTCCTGCATCAAAGTTTAACAATATAATTCTATGTGCTACCGAGATCGAAATGGTCTGAAATTTTGGTATGAATAAATATCAAAACTTGTATTTCAAACTGCAAAAGATTCACTTGTTTTGGACAAGAGACGAGAAAAGTTACGATGTCACGAACATAGACTCAGGCCATGTTTGCAACAGTGTAAAATAATTTCTAAGTACAAAAGAACAGCTGCCTGGGTCTAACTTCCAAATGAGAAACAAAGGATCAAATGACCTCGCATGAAGTTGAAAATTCGTAAACATAAAATAGAAAACTCAATCTTTTCAAAAAAAAAGAATCACTGTATTCCGACGTAAGACGGAAAAGATACGATGCGTCAAACATGAACTCAGGTCGTGTTTGCAGCAGTGTAAAATAATTTCAAGTACAAAAGAACAACTACCTGGGTCTAACTTCCAGATCCTCGACCACTAATCAAACGATGTCGGATTTTTCTGAAATTTGACAGGCATAAACTAGGTAACTTCGAATCTTTTTTAAAAATAAAATCAACCCATTCCGATAAAACATGAGTGAGATATGATATCGTGAACATGTAGTCTAACTGCTGTTATTTCGAAAACTATACATATAAACTCATGTTATCACATACGCAAACAATTAAAAGCAAAAATTTGAAATAGATGATATAAAATCTGAAGCCTTATCAACTGCAAACTGTTGAAAGAAAGGAAAACTATATTTATAAACTCATACCAAGTAGAAACATACAACGAACATATTACATAAATAGATATATATATATAAAACTTATGTATATACATATATCTTTAAAACCAATATCCAACAAAAATCTATATTAAATTACTAACATAAGTTTAAATAAGTACTATAGTATGCTATATCCATACAAGTAAACATGTTATATATTAACCTGAACACATAACATATATAAAATTTTATATATAAGCAGGTAGACAAAATAGATATGCAGACTCAATATTTATATATATGTATATTTTTCCACGATTTAAACCATACCCAAATCATATATATGGAAAAAGAAATGCAGACCAAACAAATACGCAAGCTCTTACATATGCAACCAAAATACATAGCTGTGCCAGACCTATATGCAATACAGCCCTGCACAACATATTTACTTTTTTTTCTTTTTTTTTTATATTTAAAATATTGTAAAACTTTTATATAAACGGCAGTGCATAAAAATAACTATAGGCCAAAGCTTCAAGCTATGCAAGAAATTTTTTCTCAGTTTACAAACGTAAATATATAAGAACTGATAGAACACAAAGTCCTAAAATATTAAATAAGATAGTAAATCACCTTTAAATAAAAACACACATATAAGAAAGGATATGCAAGGAGGCAGCCGATGATGATGGAAACAGGCAAGTGTAAAGCGGCTCGGCCAGCTGGAGGGGAAGAGGTCGCTGGTTGATGGCGGCGCACGTGGGCTCGGCAAGGGAAGGAAGAGCGGTGGAGGCTGTGGTAGCAGCTGATGACGCGGCGTGGGAAGTTGGGTGGCTGGAGCAGAAAGGTTGGTGAGAGAAATAGAGAGGCCGGGTTGAAGAAGGCTGAGGTGGCGGGGTTCAAGGAGGCATGGCCTATTGAGGAAGAGGCAAGGAAGGGGAGAGTGGAAGTGTTGGCCATGGGCGGAATGAACAAGGAAGAGTGGGTTCAGCCGGTTTAGAGTGCTACGCGCACAAGATAGTGGGAGGGAAGGAAGAGATCTGGGAAGAAAGAAATAAAACTTGGAAATAGTATAGGCGCATGAAACCAGAAAAAATAAATGAACCATTTCATTAACCGATTGGAAATATAGAGAGTCACGTGTTGAATTTAGTGAAAATAAATGTTAGAGGCTATTGGTTAATATACATTGGAATATTGAAAGGTCACAAGAACAAAAAGAAACGGGACCATCACCGATACGGTTAACGGTTTCAAGGATTCCGCTGTGTACTGGACTTCAAAACACAGAATTGAATATACTGTAGAGATCAGCACGACGAGACGATCAAAACGGTATACAAATGTCAGTGGTATGATTGAATTATAAAAATTCGAATTTTCTACTAGCGGAAAATGCAGTAAAAACGTAGAAAAATAAGATCGACGGAGCTAAAGAAGTCCGAATTTGGAAAAACGAAAAATAACGTCTTGCTCAGAAGATGGTTTAGAATTTTTCTATGTAAAAATATTCAGGTTTCAATATAAATTCAGGAAGAAAACAAATTTGAAATACAAAATAATAATTAATTTAAACCATATAAATTCAAAATTTAAATTAATTGATATTAAATAATTGATTTAATCCATTTGATTTAACTAAAATCAATCTCAACTATTTTTAAATTCATTATCTTATTATTCAATTATCTTCAATTTATAATTCCTGAAACCATAAATTTGAATAGTCTTTTATTATAATCATATTTTTTTCAACAATTTAAATTCTTCTTTATTCCAAATTATTGTTAAATTTATTCAACTTAATATATCTTATCACATATATTTAACCCATATAAATTAATTTAAACCATAAAAGTTTCGATTTAAATTAATTTATATTTACTAATTGCTTTTAAATTCAAGGTATTTCCATAAGTTAATCAAATTTCAATCTATTAATTCCTTTAAAACAAATTTATTTGCCTCATCTATTATTTAATCAACTTATTATCCTATTTATCTCTATTAACATCTTTATAATAAAATTTAAGTATATAACATTTATTATAACACTCAAATTTTATTCATAAACATTTTATATTGTATATTACCCAATTACATTTTAACTTCTGAATAATTTAGGTAAGTTATATTGAAATGAAATTGAGTATTATACAAATAATTTTCTTCAATACAGTTATTTCAAGTTAAATACTTATCCAAGAATTTTGACTTCAGTTTATAATAGAAATCATCTTTAACCTATAATTTAAGAATTTAAATCTCTGATTTACTTCAAACAATTTAGAGATATATCTATATATTTATATCAAATCAAATTAAATTTTTAAAATAAGATACCTATATATATATAAATCAAATTATACTGAAGAAATTTAAATCAAAATATATTTTTTTCAAAACAAAACCGTAGCAAAGCTACAGAATAGTTTCTCCACTTCGAAACTCGAAAATGAATGTCGATGATGCGGCCGCCATCACCGAAATTATTTTCCAACGACAAAGAGCAGAGCATTGATAAAACATCTAAAATTTCTTTGGAATGATTTCTATTTGAAAATATTTTAAATACTACACATTTTAAAGCTTTCAAATCAAAGTTTGAAATCACCGAAAATTTAAATTCTCAGTTTCTTGATTTAAATTCATTACAAATTTCAAATAAATTATAACCATGTTCTTATTTCAATTATTTATATATGAGACAAAAGCCAATGGTTTAGGTGACATTTTTAAAATCTAATATTATTTATTAACAAACGATTCAATTAACTATCAAAATTCAGAAAATCATACTTATATATATAATATAATTATTCAAATTTATTTCATTTACCAAATTTAAAAATAATATTGTGTCAGTTTACTCTGTTCAAGCGTTTTGGAAATCCTATCGATAGCGTTGATCAACAATAACAACTCAAACAACATAATATATATTAAAACATTTTAGTATAATTACAAATACATTCCCTCGCTCGACGATACAAGGATGGAGTTTAAAATAAGTATAGAGATTCAAATTTGATGGAAATCAAATCAAAGAGAATTTCAATTCGATAATAAGTTCAAAACAGAAGATAAGATAATTCAATTAACAGAATCGAGAGATGGATAAGCTTATTTAATTCACGGGAAACCTTAACTGGGTCAACCGTAACTTCAAGAATAAGATCGATGCAGAATTCCAAGGCAAATCTACATTCGATCTCAAGAAATAGAATTTAGGTATAGCAGGAGATAGATAGCATCATAAACCGAGGATACAGAAATCTCCGGTAAATCGATGCCTATTATAAAGGAGTTTCACCACTTTACAAATCATTCGAAGTTTGGCGAGACCGCCGATTCATTATAAAGATCATTCAAAGTGAAGTTATGGGATACTCCAGACTTGAAAGAAGACGAATAGTGAGGGACACGAATGAAATTTGGAACCGCAGAGAACGTTCCAAAATTTCAAAGGAATTGAGTCAAGAAGAAGAGATTGAAACCCGAATGAGAGTGATTCTATAAATACATTTACCCTATATGCTAAGTTTTGCCTAGAGCTACCAAAGCTTTGATACCAACTATAACGACCCAATATTTTGGACCATTCGCATCCGCACATGTCGGACTTGAATAATTCAAAATACCGAATTGTTAATTTAAATTGGCAAAACTGAACATATACAGTAAATAAATAATCACAGATCACAGACACAGAGTAATAAATGCAGCGGAAATAAAAGAGATAGTAGTTCATGAAGCTACTATATGAATATATAAGATACATCAGAGTTTACAACAGAAGAGTAATACGATACATCAGAGTTAAACCAGATACAACGGAAGAGTAACACGATACATCAGATACAAATCAGAATACATCACTGGAATCATCGAATACTGAAAGCAGAATAGATGGCTAGATCTTCAAGCAAAGCTCCAACTCCAAAGGTGAGTCTCGAATACTGGTACACTCAGTCTGACCCGAGCGTAAAGCAAAAACACAAGACACTCGAGTCAGGATTAACATTCTTATATTTATAAATCCAACTCAAGTGAAATAGCAATTGAAATACAAGTAACTCAAAGGATGTTTGGAATGACAGTCCTTTAAGGATCCGTTAAACTATCTACTATGTAGTAGTGTACGATAAGTAGATAATGCCTATCAGTAATATAAAGTATCAAAATAGTGTTAAGGCGTTACCATTATCCCCCTTAACACATTTTATATAAGCGTTATAGACTATACAGCACTGTAAACTCCACCGTAAACTAGTGGGCTATCAGGGAGTACTCCATAGGTATAACACAAAACAAATTCATAGTGGTCGCGTATACAGGGATACTAGTATGACAAGGCACATGAGGCAATACCCAAGGTAGTGAAACTACTGTTTGCTTGATTAGGACTGGTGAGAACGCATCGCCGCAGCCATCGCAACACCGCGAAACAACACTCCCAAAATCAAGGGTGCACCAATCGACAACAAGTAATGAGTAGTTTTCGAAGAAGTGTGTTCGCTCGAGGTAGCTAGCCCCCATTTGGCCCGGCACGGCTCCTGTTTTAGTCATTTCCAATTTCACACAAGTATCAAGGCTATCCATTATCGTTCTCTTTCTTCAGTCATCACGTACATCATTCCAACCACTTCATTCTGGATCACACTCCGCGCATAGTTATTAAAGTGGTTTTCGGTTTAGACAGTGAGTATGTCCCTAACCGATTCCAGTCTCTTTAATAACCTTCGAAATTATTTCACCGATTGGTCGCTTATATATTTTAAAAACCAAATCAAATACAATTTCAAATAGAATTTGTAAACCAACATTTCATTTGTCTTTCTAAATCAATTTCCAAAATTTACGTTCCAAATTACCATTTAAAAATCTTATAATTCGATTTCAACTTTTATTTAAACAATTCAAATATTGATTCAAATTCATATATAAATTTCATTCCGAAATCATTTAAATTAATTTAATTTAACATTCAAATAAATTTAAATTCATTTATCGATTTCATTCAATATTCGTTAAGTTAATTTATCATTCAAAACAATTTCTATTTAATTTCCAATTCAATAAATCAATTTCTTAAGTTCAACTCCAATATATCAAAACTTACAAATTTAATTAAATTAGATTCGTCAAATCAATTCTTTAAATTACAAGCCTTACATTAATTTTAATAAATCACATTTTATTTCTTGTTAAAGAAATTCGATTTCACTTATTTATTTACTTAGTTACAAATTTCAAAACTTAATTTTTTTTTTCATCACTCAACTTACTTATTAAAGAAGTTCAATTTCACTTATTACGAAGTTCAATTTCATATATCAAGAATTCAATTTCATTTAATTATTAAATAACTCAATCTTATTTAATTATTAAATAATTTCAATAACTTAATTATCAAATAATTTCAAACTTAATTATTAATAATTCCAAATTTAATTATTAAATAATTAATTTTAAAACAACATTCTTTCAACAACTTCTATGTTAATATTCGATTCAGATTATTAAATATTAACATTTTCCTTCATAAAAATTCAATTTCCAACTTCATTTCAAAAATCTTATTATTTATTCAAATAAAATCTTATTTTATTTTTAAATCAAATTATTGACCAATCGGGTTTTATTTAATTCTCTATCCTAGGTCAAAGTTTAACTTGGGTATTTATCATTTCAACCCGATTCCAATTCAATTTAAAATCAAAGCATATCAAAGGGAACTTGCAGTGTGATAGCTGGGATGGTGTCAAAGTAAATAAACAAGCAATAACAACAACCAATATCAATCCAATAATCAATTCAAATAATCCCGAATTAATCGTATTAATTCACATTGTTGTTTGTGCAAATTAATATAATTATTTCTAGAATCTACACTATCATTTCATGTAGATTAAAGATTATTACACTAATTATTCTATGCAATTCTACACTTGACATCAATTATTAAATTTCATACTTCATCAATTAATACAACATAAATTCAAATGGTTCAATTGTAATTAACCATTTTTCTACGTGTCAAATAATTAAACATTCAAGGGGTCATATTATACAAATTTAACTAATCAAATTCAACACATATGTCAATTCAAAATTTTAACTATCCTACGTCGATTTCAATTTCAAATTATTTATCACTTCAACATTAACAATTAATGTCCAAATGTCAACGTCAACAATCAATCATTTATCAACCAAACTGGATTATCATTGTATAAATAACAGATGATGGTGTCAGATGTCACAGGTGAACTGATACAGGTAATAGCATATATAACAGTGTAATTAACTAACAGCAGCATATTTCAATTGTCGTTTCAATTGAAATCAAATTTAATGAATAAAAAAACGTTAATCGTGAGTGATTGCTCACCTTACGAGGCTAGAGATGCACGAGAAGATGACCCGGATACGCACACTGATACAGACATAGAGATTGAGTTACAAATCCAAGCAAAACAAATCGGCACGAATTCAACGATCAAAGCTGATAACAGAAATCGATGAAATCAAATCAAAACATTCAATATAGCAACAAATAAAAACATGTCCTGCATCAAAGTTTAACAATATAATTCTATGTGCTACCGAGATCGAAATGGTATGAAATTTTGGTATGAATAAATATCAAAACTTGTATTTCAAACTGCAAAAGATTCACTTGTTTTGGACAAGAGACGAGAAAAGTTACGATGTCACGAACATAGACTCAGGCCATGTTTGCAGCAGTGTAAAATAATTTCTAAGTACAAAAGAACAGCTGCCTGGGTCTAACTTCCAAATGAGAAACAGAGGATCAAATGACCTCGCATGAAGCTGAAAATTCGTAAACATAAAATAGAAAACTCAATCTTTTCAAAAAAAAAGAATCACTGTATTCCGACGTAAGACGGAAAAGATACGATGCGTCAAACATGAACTCAGGTCGTGTTTGCAGCAGTGTAAAATAATTTCAAGTACAAAAGAACAGCTGCCTGGGTCTAACTTCCAGATCCTCGACCACTAAACAAACGATGTCGAATTTTTCTGAAATTTGACATGCATAAACTAGGTAACTTCGACTCTTTTTTAAAAATAAAATCAACCCATTCCGATAAAACATGAGTGAGATATAATATCGTGAACATGTAGTCTAACTGCTGTTATTTCGAAAACTATACATATAAACTCATGTTATCACATACGCAAACAATTAAAAGCAAAAATTTGAAATAGATGATATAAAATCTGAAGCCTTATCAACTGCAAACTGTTGAAAGAAAGGAAAACTATATTTATAAACTCATACCAAGTAGAAACATACAACGAACATATTACATAAATAGATATATATAAAACTTATGTATATACATATATCTTTAAAACCAATATCCAACAAAAATCTATATTAAATTACTAACATAAGTTTAAATAAGTACTATAGTATGCTATATCCATACCAGTAAACATGTTATATATTAACCTGAACACATAACATATATAAAATTTTATATATAAGAAGGTAGACAAAATAGATATGCAGACTCAATATTTATATATATGTATATTTTTCCTCGATTTAAACCATACCCAAATCATATATATGGAAAAAGAAACGCAGACCAAACAAATACGCAAGCTCTTACATATGCAACCAAAATACATAGCTGCGCCAGACCTATATGCAATACAGCCCCGCACAACATATTTACTTTTTTTTTATTTAAAATATTGTAAAACTTTTATATAAACGGCAGTGCATAAAAATAACTACAGGCCAAAGCTTCAAGCTATGCAAGAAATTTTTTCTCAGTTTACAAACGTAAATATATAAGAACTGATAGAACACAAAGTCCTAAAATATTAAATAAGATAATAAATCACCTTTAAATACAAACACACATATAAGAAAGGATATGCAAGGAGGCAGCCGATGATGATGGAAACAGGCAAGTGTAAAGCGGCTCGGCCAGCTGGAGGGGATGAGGTCGTTGGTCGATGGCGGCGCACGTGGGCTCGGCAAGGGAAGGAAGAGCGGTGGAGGCTGTGGTAGCAGCTGATGACGCGGCGTGGGAAGTTGGGTGGCTGGAGCAGAAAGGTTGGTGAGAGAAACGGAGAGGCCGGTTTGAAGAAGGCTGAGGTGGCGGGGTTCAAGGAGGCATGGCCTGTTGAGGAAGAGGCAAGGAAGGGGAGAGTGGAAGTGTTGGCCATGGGTGGAATGAACAAGGAAGAGTGGGTTCAGCCGGTTTAGAGTGCTACGCGCACAAGATAGTGGGAGGGAAGGAAGAGATCTAGGAAGAAACAAATAAAACTTGGAAATAGTATAGGCGCATGAAACCAGAAAAAATAAATGAACCATTTCATTAACCGATTGGAAATATAGAGAGTAACGTGTTGAATTTAGTGAAATTAAATGTTAGAGGCTATTGGTTAATATACATTGGAATATTGAAAGGTCACAAGAACAAAAAGAAACCGGACCAGCACCGATACGGTTAACGGTTTCAAGGATTCCGCTGTGTACTGGACTTCAAAACACAGAATTGAATATACTATAGAGATCAGCACTACGAGACGATCAAAACGGTATACAGATGTCAGTGGTATGATTGAATTATAAAAATTCAAATTTTCTACTAGCGGAAAATGCAGTAAAAACGTAGAAAAATAAGATCGACGGAGCTAAAGAAGTCCGAATTTGGAAAAACGAAAAATAACGTCTTGCTCAGAAGATGGTTTAGAATTTTTCTATGTAAAAATATTCAGGTTTCGGAAACATTTTATTTTCATCAATTACTAACTGATTAAATTGAAGTAAATTTTCGCGCGAAATAAACTTTCATATTTTCGGACGAAAATTTACCAGTTGCTATATTTAACTAGACGCATTCCAAATATCAAATTTATATTTCAAATTTTTATCTTTTAAAATTTCGCAAAATTTCAATTAATAACACTATTAAAACAAGTTAAATTTTACGGGTCGTTACATATATTTTCTTCTAAAAATCTATTTTTAATTTAAAATCCAAAATTTAAAGCTCAATAATATTTTATAATTTAAATGGTAATTAATTACATTATTATTTGATTTGAAACTTATATATTAACCAAGTAGACATTAAATAAAGTGGGAAACTTCTATTAAATAATAATAGGTGGTTTTTATAATTTCTTTACTTATAGTTAATTTGGATAAAGATATAAATGGATTTGGTTAAGAAAAGTTAATAGAATCCAAAAGTGTGATTTGTATGATATTTGTTATCAATCGTTAAATTGGTAACAATCTATATCTTGCCTTAACTCTATTGGAGGTTTAATTCAATTATTATTGTCTGTACCATTAAGTGGTCAGACAAGTTAAATAGTAGATTAAAACGATGATACGGTTATTTGAATAAATATCTGTAATAAATCCCCATATTTAAATAGTGTCACCAAAAATAATAAATTGTTTATTTTAAACAATTAACCCTTTTAAAAATTTATTGCTTGGATTCGAAGAGACCGGGATCGGATATTAGCGTTATTCGGAACCGCTTCGATTTGAAAATCACTACAAACCCTTACGGGGTTGACTATAGAGTCTAATAGGCTGGAATTGAATAAATTAAGTAAATTTGACTATTTTAAATAAGTAAATATTTATTTAGACATTATTATAATATCAATGGATTTCGAAAAAAGTGTTTGTTTATAAATAAGATAAAACTCTTCGTGTTGTACGAGTTACCTTGGTTTCCAAAATTTTGATAACTCCAGTATTTCATATTAAAGGGGTTTACTCATGCTGGTTTCTTGCCTGACTCGAGTGTTACTTTATTGTAATGCTCGGGTCAGACTGAGTATTATAGAATTTCAGGTTAGGACGCTTTTGGAGCTCAGGAGACGAGCTAGATGGCAGAGACGTATTGATTTTATTTCGCTGTGTATTATAGACTATATAGTTAGCATTTAGGGACAAGTTATTATAACTGTCCAGATTTATTGGTTGATAATTGTACTCTGATGAGTTGTATGTATATTAACAGTTACAGCTTTTCTTGTATAAAATGTTGCTATTATATATTATATTTTGTTCCACTGTGTTTGTGAGATTCTGTGATGTTGTTTCTGTTTCTTCCTCTATCTCTTTTTCTTCTTAACCCTAACAACCTGGTATTTCCAGTACTTGATTGTTCGGCACTCTATACAGTGGACGTATTAGTGTCGATTTTCGAGGGTCGAAAATTTCCCGGTCGTTACATGTGGTATCATAGCTGAAGGTTAAGCAAGAATCTTGGCCCTGGTGGGGATTACTCATTGAAGATAGGGTCAGTAGTACCCTAGAATGAGTTGAGAGTATAATATATGAGGGCGTACTTGTTATTTCTTATATAATGATTTAAAAAAATGATTTTGAAATAATTTTGATATAAAAAGAAATGATGATTTTGAATTATTATAGTATAGTAAGGTAATTGGTTGTTGTTATTAAAATTAAAATAAGATCATAAGAATTAAGAGGTTAAATATGTATATAACCAAATAAAAATTTGATACGAATGGATTATACAAATAAGTTAAGTTTAAGGTGGACTCAAACCAGAATTTAAAATTCCGAAAATTGCATAAGTGTTTTACAAAGTGTTTTGTAATGAAATAAATTTACCCTGATTATATTTTAAAGTAATATTCTCTCAGGAAATTATTGTGAAAAATATGGTGTGTTTGGTTTCTAGATATGATAATATTGGTTATTATCATAAAATTTGTTGTGTCTAAATAAAGGGATGTTTATTATGGAATAAACAATGATGAAACAGAGTGAAATGTTTAGGGAAGTGAATTATATAAGCATGACTCATAAATTAAAATCTTTGTTAAATTATGATATTTTGAATCTAAGTCCCCAAAAAATTGAAATTTGTTTCAAAGTGTTTAAGGAGATAATAAACAATATTATTTAGAATATATAAAAATCTTTGTTTTAAAACAAGATATGTAAGTAAATATGTGTGAATGAAAATGAAACAAGTAGTTACTCATGGAAATAAAGTAACAAACAAACAAGGAAAAAAATGCATAAGCTTTTGAAAACAAGATGGCAAACTATCTCCATGCTTTGTACAGCCGAGATAAGATGGAAACAAATAAAAGAAAATGTAAGCTGGTACATGTTAATTAATGCAGCTACCAAAACAATGCTCACAGCCGAAATCAAGTTTAAGCTTGTACAGCTGAAGTATGTGAGATATATACATGGTACAAAGCTAATAAATGCAAAGATGTGTATGTGTACAAGCTCATAAATGCAGCCCCAAACGAGTTACCTCAGCCTCCATATCAAAATCTCTGGCCAAAGATTTAAAAAAAAGAAAAATAAAGAAAATCTTGTACCTGCTTTGTATAAACAAATAATCAACTTCACTTTTATATATATCATCCTCACCAGTTCAGTTCGTTCCTTAAAGCTAAAATCTGAAGTAAACAAACCATTCAACTTAAAAACAAACATCTCAAAGCAACATCGAATCAAGAAAAAAAGAAGCTTCAGCCTGGAAAAGCTTCAATTTGCAAATTTTAAAAGCCAGTTCAACAATTTTGCAAGCTTCTCTGTTCTTTCTTTTTGAGGTGAGCAACTCCTATTTTTCCGAGGCTTAACTGTTTTGATTTCTTGTCGCTTGTGAGTAAACAAGTTATTCTTCATACTCAAAGATAATTTATCTATAACCAAGTTAGTTTGAGTTGCTGTGATGATAAAACCATGCTGTTAAATAATTTTTGAGCTCTGTAAAAAGATTTTTCTTCCTCTCTGCTCTTTGAGTTTAGTATGGAACAAACAGAACAAAAAAATTCGATCCCTTATGTTTGATCACTATCAAGTTCGAATCTCAAACAAAAGGTGTGTTTTTGAGTAAGAATTTTATTATAACAAAAGTCCAAGAAGAAAACAATATTATACAATATGAAATTTCAAAAGTTTGCAGGAAACCTTATCAAAGTGTAAATTTCGAACATGCTAAATTGTCATTTCGAATATACTACATAAATCCTTATTCGAAAATAGGATTTTTAAAACTATATTGAGGATTTTTAGTATTATGGTTAGGGTGCAGTTTCCTATTGAACAAAATTTGCTCTTTTACCAATTTCCAGAAATCAAACAAATTTTGAATGTTGAAACTTTGCCTGAAGTACGTCTGGGAATCGATGATTACAAGAAAATTGTTAAATAAATTTTCTATTGCAAGGATTGGAAGAACGAACGAGTTTAGGGTTTAAGACGTGGGTTTGTTGGGGTCTGGAAACGAGGTGATTCCTTCACCTCTGGCTGACCGAGTTGCACGAATTTCTGGGGAAGAGTAGGGTAAGGGGTTGGTGAGGTGTGGTCGAAGTGCGAGCGCCTCCAGTAGCTTATGGGGCGGTGGCGAGACGACTTCGTGGGTTGGTCGAGTTGCAGTGTTTTGAGTTGTTGGCTAAATTTTTGATTCAAATTCCTGTAGGCTTTTGGAGTATGAATTTCGTACTTCGGGGTAAATTACGACTTGCTGGTGATGTGGGGGTTCGTCGGAGGTCTGTAGTGCCACCGTGCACGTGTACGGCGTGGAAGTAGTGGGTGACAGTGTCGTGGTGGTCTTCCGTCTCGAGTCGTGCTCGAGGAGATGAGGGATTAGCTTCGAGTTCTTTCGATTTTGTGCGCGTATGGGTACCTGATGCTTTAAAATTTTAACTTAGTTTAAAAACTTAAAACTCCCTAGAAATAAAAAAACAAAAGAGGGAAGAAGAAGAGGATGTTACCAATGAACGTCTCGGGGAATAGGGTGTTTAACGCGATGTGTTACTCGAAGTCGAACGAGGAGATTCTCGGGTATGATTCCAACTGCAGCATTTTATAAAGATGTTTAGGAAAATTTGTTTAAACACTGTAAACTTAGAAATGTTTTAACAGTTAAGTTAAGACTTTATTCAACTTTTAATTATTTTAATCAAAAGCTTTAATAATAAATTCAGGTTTAGTTTGAAGCCTAGTTAGGAATAAATAAAGTTTTAAAATTTAAATGTTTAAACAAGTTTAAATAGTTAAAGCACACTTAAATATGTGAACTTAAAGAAAATTTCACTCTCACTCTTTAAATTTCCTTTATAACAAAATATTATTTTAACATGTAAATTTTGAAGGGTTTGGAAATCAGTTTAAACTTTATTAGAGATAAATTGGTACTCATTTTGAATCTGGGGATTTAAATTGGAATTAAGAGTAAATTCAAAACTCAACGTTTCCAATCAAAAATTTTGAATGGTAATTTAACCATCACTAAGAATGAGTTTTAACTTAAGTTAATTAAGATATAACGATGATTTGTAATTCATTTATTATTAAGTTAATTCAAACGGATAATTTTATTGACGTAATTAATTTATGATTTGGATTAATTGATTAAGAGTTAAATTAATTAATTAAGTAAGGAATGATAAATTTGTAAATCAAGGTTTAATAATTAAGGTTGATTAATTAATAACTAAAGGTTAATTAATTTAATATAAAAGGTTAATTAATAAATGAATAAAGGTTAATTAATTAAAATGGTTTATAATTAATTAATGATTAATTAACCAAGATTAGTAATTTATTCATAAGTAATTAATCTGGTTTAAAAATTTATCAGCTGATTAACTAATCTTACTTATGAATGTTTGGATTCCATTGAATGTTGAATTGTTTGATATCCCTGATATATGATGTTTTGTGATATACCCTGATTTATGATGTGATTTGTAATTTACTTATCTGCGAGATATATATCTGTTTCTATGATATATTACTATGTGAATATGAAACCCTTGGCCCATAAAACGGCACTTGAATTTCAATGCGACAGGGAGTCGGATTTCAGTTGGTTATCCGAAACCCACATCGAATTATAATTGTGAATCTTTGTGACCGATAAATTTATTTTATCTATGAATCTGTGAATGAAGATAAGCGTTATCGATTATACCGCTTATCGATATATCTGTGATGATTGATGTTGTACTATTGTGTGTTAAAACCCCTGGACTACACCATACACACACAAATATGGATTTCACGTGGAAATCGGTTAAGTCACAGATAATTCAAATTTGATGTTTAGAAATTGAAATTTTAATTTCAATTGATTTTGAAATTTGAAATTTGGGTTTAAAGTGAAAAGTTTTTGAAATAGAATTTCAAAGATGAAAGTTATTTTTAGAGTAACTTGATTGAGTTTGAAATTTAAATTATTTGATTTAAATTTGAATTCAATATTTGAAATTGAATTCTAAAATTTGAAACTAGGGATTAAAGATGTTTATATATGGGTTAAATTATTTTAAAAGATATTGATTCGGGAATTTGAATTTAATTCAAAGGCTTTAACTCGTGCATATAAAATGGGATTTTTCTGAAGTGAAAACTATTTGTTTTCAAATAATAACAGCTTTCATATAAGAAGTGAACTTCCAATTTGTGTTGAAATGTTTCAAATTTAAAATGAAATTGAAATGTTTTGAAAAGCTATGAATGAAATGTTTTGAAAGCTATGAATTGAATCTGTTTATTTATAACAGATTTAAAAATGATGATTTGTTTAAACCATTCGAAATGAAATTGTTTTGAAAGCTATAAGTTAAATCTTTGATTTAAAGACTTAACGAGTTAATCCAATTGAAACGGAAATTGTTTTGAAATCTGTGAATGGATTTTTATGAAACTGGGTGAACTTTGTGAAATAAATCTTTTGTTTAAAAGATTTGAAATGGTAATCGATTGAAACCATTTAAAAAGAAATTGAATTATTAAGTTGTGACTTAATTGAAATCCCAATATCCATATGTTTTTAAATATTGCGCTCATTATTCGGGTTAGCCGGGAAAAGACATTTGTGTCATATAACCCATTCCGAATAATGATACGTCGTATATGGATAGCATTTGAAGACCAGTGATGAAGACCGGATATTTTCGAAAACGAAAGGACAACTCGTCGAATGTCTCTGCATCGAATGGCCCCGATATAGAGATTTTATCACCCTTTGTGATGGGAAGTCCGGACGGGATCGTGAATACCCGGAATTGCAAGGGCTTCGTAAGAAGTGCCTTCGGTTCTGTTCGAACCCAGAACAGACTTGTATGGTTACATGTCTGACATTACACTTTGAGATATAAAGCCGATTTCTTTCAAATACATATCTGTTTGGTGGCGGAGAATTTATTCTCTTAGCTTAACACCCTTCTCTGAGACGTACGAGCTCAGAGGTTATGTAGTTGAAATTTATCAGCGATATATCCCAATTTGGTAATGTGGCATGCTGAGTGTTGCTGTGTGATGATCAGTGTTTGATCATTTGTGATATGATCATTTGTTTGATCTTATATCTTTGTGATCATAGGTTGATCATCTGTTGACCCAAAGCATGGCTTTTTGAAAAAGCGTAGCTTTGTGGACGAGACTTCGTCGAGCCTCACAACCCGGTAATGGTCAAAACAGGAATTGTGCGGCAAGGTTTTCAGGGGTAGCTCCCCTAGGGTATGACCATTCCTTCTGGAAAAGGGTAGTATCATGGTATGGAGCCCAGATACTTACTCATGTGGACACACTTTATTTATGACGTGTGATGTTGGTTTCGAGGTACCTCGGTTAAAGGTCCCAAAGGACCGGGGGTGGCATATCTGAGGTTTCTTTTATCCCTTGGGAAAAGGGGTTGCCGGCCTTGTTTGGCAGAGAACAGTTGGTTCTTGGAACGTCCCGCCAGAGGCGTTTCTTTCGTGGAATAGGAAGTTCCTTAGCCTGACCATTTGTTGGAAATCCAAACAAAACAATACGAGCCCTGTACGGTTTTAGTTGTATTACCTGCCATGGAATGTGGTGGTAACCTGCTATTGAACATGGTAGCTATAGTAGGCATAAGTGCGAAATGTCTATGCTGGCTAAGATTTATATTCTACTTTCGAAATTTTTTCTACACTATGCACTAATAATAATATCAAAAATGATTTGATTTTGCGTAGTAAGCATCTTTGACTATCATAAGAAGAAATCTCCTCCAATTCTGCGTTTGCATTGTGTGTGTGGTGGGAGGTCTTATGGTAGTTTCATTTTCCAAAAGCATTGCGAATTGACTTTAAAATCCTCTGCTATTTGTTTTTAAAGATAAACTGTTTTTGTTGCTCACACCAGTCCCATGACTGATCCGGAGTTTATTGTTTCTTTCCTAAACTCTGGATGCTCAAAATTTTCTACACGAGCAGTCTAGAGTTTGGTTTTTCAGATATTCAGATTTAGTAGATTATCTGGAGCTAGTTCAGTCTTTGGATCGGACTGCACTTGCTTATCTTTGTGCCTCGTTATTGGGAGTTCGAGCTATTTATGGATTGGCGCTTTGAAGATGGAGATTATCCGCTGCTGATGTTATCGTTTTCTTTTCCGTTGCTATTTGTTGTATCATATCTCTGATGTATATAGATATTCATTGTATCATCATTGTATCTGGATATTGTATCAGATATTGTATATCTATATTCTTTTATTTCTGCTGTGTTGGTTACTTAATGTTGTTATAAGCTCCGGCGACTCGGATTTGAACGGTCGAATCTACGGCAATCGAATACGATGTAAAGTATGGATGTTGATTTTCGAACGTGAAAATCTGGGACGTTACAATGATTTTGTTTTGGATTAAAAACCAAGAATGGTTTAAAATTTTAAGTGTGACTTGATGTATGAATGGGATATATGTATATATATAAATATATATATATATGTGTGGACATATATGTGATTTCAAAGTTGATTTGAAATAAATATTGGTGTTTGAATTCTGAAATCGCCCTTTGGAAAATGAGAAGTATAACCAAAGAAAAATAAGTTTTTGAACTTATAAGTGGGAAGTGATATTAACAAGAATTGGATTTAGGATGAAAAATTTAAATTGAGTAAAGGTTAAATGGGTTGGACGAGTTAGAAATTAACTCAAGGAAAGTTAAATAAGTTTTGAACTTATAACCCGACTTTGGAATTTCAAGGTGAAATTAAGATTTAACTTGTGGAAGTTAATGGGTGAAATTGGAAAAGAAGTTATGTATGATTTCAAAGCGATTTTTGAAATAAAACGAGTTTCAAATTCTGAAAGTTTGTGATGGGTGCTATTGATTGGTGTTTTAGGTAATTTGGATGTTTATTTACCTTGATATATCTGGCTATCATCATGTTTGTTACTTATAGTATATAAAACTGTAAATTGGGTAATTTCGAATCAATTAAGAAGTGGATTGAAATGATATATATCCATTACTGAAATTAAATGGAAATAAAACTTTATTTTGAAACTATTAAATGATTTTGATCTTTAAAAATAAAAGAAAATTGAATCTATGGAAATGGAATCATTTTGAACTTAAGTTTGAAATGTTAAAACAAAACTTTTCAACCGGAATTGTTTAAAGAATTGGGTTTAAAAAGTTGAAGTTATAATTGGGAAATAAATTGAATTTCGAAAATTGATTTGTTTTAAAAAGATGTGGACTCTTACTCGAACCATAAATAAGTTTAAATAAAGGTAAGAATATTTTGAAATTTGGGCTCAGGATTTAATTATAAAAGATTTAGGTTGCTAAATTAAATATTATGGGTTAATTTGATTTAATTGATTAAATTGGTATTTGAAAAACCGAACTCGAATTTATATAAATCCAGGTGGTTTAAAATTTGAGAATGGAATTGAAATTAATTCAAATTGGAATTGAATTGAATAAATTGAAATTGTAATCGAAGTTGAATTAGTTCGAATTCAAAATGGGAATAGATTTGAATTGGAACTGGAATCGAAGTTAATTCGAATTGGAACCTGGATTGAATCAATGGAAGTGGGAATTGAAAATTTATTTGAATTGGAGATTTGGAATTGAACCGGTTTGACCTTGAAACTATTTTCAAATAAATTATTTTAATATAAACTGTCTTAAATCTATTTTCTGAAATATTCAAATTATTTTGGATTTTCCAAGCTAGTTGCTATACAAACCATTCTTTTTAAAACTCAGACTATCTTATATTAACTATTTAACTATTTTAAAACTATTCAAACTATTTTCTAAATTCAAACTGGTCAGAGTGGAAATTGTTTATATTTTAATCATGGATTTAAATACGAATTGGGATAAATTAAAGTTTTAACCCAAATGGAAATTGAGCAATTCTGAATCGGAATCGAAATCGGAATATTAAGGTAAAAAATGATTTTGAAGAAAAATGGTATATTTTGAGAAAAATATGATGATTTTAAAATGAAGTATGGATAGTACCATAACTGAAAACTTACTTTATAAGAAGTAAGTAATGTTACAAATGACTCTGAAAAGGAAATCGAACTTGAAAATTTTGATTTGGCACTAATGAGGTTATATATATTTGTTGTATATTAAAAACTCCCCTTATTGGAATTATAACCAGAAGAAGTGATCTTTGAAAGATATTTGGAATACTAAATGGAGTTTATATGAATATGAAGTTGACTCAGAAATTATGGATGTAAAAATTATTCGAGTTGAAAGGAATGATTTTATATGTATATGAGAATAAAATTGGAAAGGTTTTGGAACCCATTGATTTTGAAAGGCTTTTGATTTGGCAAAAAGCAAATTTTGGAAATTTGGTAAACCAAAGTTGAGAATTATCGATTTTGAAGATATCGATTTTGTGTAAATGAAGTTTATATGTGATGCATATAAGAGTATGATTTGAAAGTAACTATATATGTATATAGTATGATATGTTTTGAGAAAGATATAGAAAAAAGGCACCCCCATGAGAGTTGAAACTTATAATAGGAGATATACTAGGTGGTCCTGCCTAGAACCCTAAGGGCGGGTTCAATGAAATTGGGATCCCAGAGGACGTCCAGACAGAAAGTCGAGTTCCTGATGATCATTTGTTGGGTAGCATAAGTCGGGTGGTGCTGATGCCTACAGTTACATTGGGTTTTGTCGTGATGGCAACGTAACCTTTGTTGTAACTGCGATCTATCGCAGTTCTATAGCGTAAGTCGAGTGGCGGTGATTGCCTACAATCTATGTTTGATTTCGTTGGGATAGCGACCTAACATCGGTAAATTGCGATCTATGTGGTTTGGTTCCATAGCGGAATTCGTGTGGCAGTGAGTGCCTATAGTCTACACTTGTTTCCACCGGAACAGTGACATAATTTTGTGTAGTCTGCGATCTATGTGGTAAAGTTTCGTTTGGCAGCGTAATTCGAGTGGTGTTGATGCCTACAGTTACATGGGTTTTCTATGATAGCAACGCAACCCTAGGTGTAGCTGCGATCTGTGCAGTTCCCATGGCGAAAGTCGAGAGGTGCGGATGCCTACAGTTTTATTATGGATTTCGCCGGGATGGCGACGCAATCATCGTGCTAACTGCTATCCATGGGAAGGGGTGATGATTTCCATAGCATTTTTGAAAAGATTTTTTCAAGTATTTTCACTGGATGTTGAAAACGGGTCTACTAAGTAGTTATAGATTTTCAGTCCTATGCCTGATCAACGTATGACTAAATTTCTGTGAGAACAAGGATGGACTTGTTTGAACATCGAGTTATGAAAAGTATTTTCATATAAAAACTAATTTGGTATATTATGTAATTTTAAAGTGTTTTAAATTGTATAGTAAAAGAGTAAGGAGTTAAAATGTTTAAAAGAATAATTTATATAATTAATAATAAACATCAAATATTAAAATTTCTATTTCGTTCCTTTTCGAGGAAGAAAAGTTCTAAGGGGGAAGGAATGTGATGACCCGGATTTTTTGACGTCTGTTAATTGGGTGATTAACTGATTTAAATTATTGGGATATTAATTTTGATTGGTCAAATAAACAAATTTTCTGATGTTAAAAATACCTTAATCTATATATTGATTAAAAACTATATTAAATATTGAATTTCTAAATTCTTGAATATGATAAATATTTTAGAAATGTGTATATAAAAATCCACCATTTAAATCAAGATAAAACATCCATAAATATATATAGATAATAATATATAAGTATTTATGTGGGTATGTTGCGAAAATATTGTAAAAGTGTATATTTGGTAACGATACCAAATGTGACGACTCGGGGTTTTGACACTATTATTCGGATAATTTACTGATTCAATTATTTATGATATAAATTTTCATCAGTCAAACAATAACAAATCCTGATTTTTATAGATACATACATATATGTAGTTGGGAAGCTATGATTTAAAATTTAAAAATAAATCTCTCAAAAATATTTAAAATAAAAACTACATCTTTCTATTGCAAAATACAATTATATATATAGATATATATATATATATATATATATATATGTACACAAACACATATAGTTGTATATGCTTAACTTTGATATAAAATAAAAATAAAAATATATGTATAAAAATAAGAATAATTACATAAGTGTCTAATATTGGGTTGTAACATAAGTAAAAAAATTATATAGATGACACAAGAATAGGCACACACACACATACATACATATATAGATATATATATATATATATATATATATATATTTGTATAATATAAAACAAGACAAAAGCTATGTTTGTAAACATATGTATGTAGTATGTATATATTTAAGGATATAGTGTACATGTAAACATGCTAGGAGACATCATCGTAACATATTTCTAAATCAGGTCAAGATAAAACCAATGTCAAAGCCATAAAATCAAATCATCTTTTGAAATCAAATTAGTCTTTTTACCAAATCAAAAGGAAAATAAAATTAAAAAGACAATAAAAATCAATAAAGTGTAAAGCCTATACAAATGCCTCAGCTTCTACTGTACACTTCCCTTTTTATCTATAAATACGGCCATCCTGATTTGTCCAATTGTTCACATGTTCACTTGATATAAAAAAAAGTAAAGTAAGTTACAGAGAAAAAAAGCTTGAAGTAAGAAAGAAAAAAAAAGCAGCAGTTCACCATTCTTTTAAAAACTGTGAGTTAACACCTTTATTATGTTACGTTTTTTATATACTCATAAGTATAAATAAGTGTTTGTTAAATCTTGATCTGGAACAAGAATATATGCATCTGATATGTGAAAATGTATGTTTATATGAGTGTTGATCACCTGAACTTACAGTAGTATATGGAAAACACCTATGTTCTTAGAAAAGTTGACATTTTGCAACTTTTAAAAATCAATATCTCTTTATACATTTTGTTTTAGGTTATGATTCCAAAAAGTAACTTGTTTGTTTTCAGACGTAGTTTCTTTCAAAAATCATTTCGAGATCTAACATGAAGTATATAGGGAGAGAAGCTCGTTTTACAGTAGACAGCCTGGAAATGTCCAAAATTTGAATGTCATAAACTAAGCTTTCGATCATATGATTGTGATTGCCTTTGAAAAACATGAATTTTAGACTTTGTTTGGTGTTTTTTAGTGTTGTATTGAGAGAGGTAGGTCGAGTTGAACGGATTTGGGCGTGTTGTCAAATTCCGGCGATAGGGGTGTTTACGCGGCAAGGCGGTTGGCGGGGAGGAGCATTAGTTGAAGGCACATCGGGGAAAAATGGAGCGGATATTTCTTGATGATCGTGGCGTTGAGTCATGGCAGTTTTAGGGTTCTAGGCTTGTGTGTGGATGGACTCGGTTTCAAGGCGACTGCGAGGTGGGGGAGGTAGACGAGGTGTGCGGTCCTGAGGGAAATGGTAGGGCAGACGTCAGCGAAGCTTCGGGAGAAGTTTGACATTGGTCGGTGGAAGGTGGTGGCTGGTCGAGGCGTTGTATGGTGGAGTCGTTGTTCCAATTTTAGAGGGTGACGTTCGATTCTCGAACGAAGGGGTTGGATGTGTTTTAGGTGTGAGGTCGCATTGTGATGGTCGTGGGTGATTCGCGAGGCCGGTCGACGGCAAGGCTCGATCGCCGGAGTACGTGTGCATGGATATGCGTGCGTGCACGTTCTTTCTTTTGTGCTTTCAGGTAAGGATATTCTGTAACGACCCGTAAATTTTAACTGTTTTAATAACGTGATTAGTTGAAATTTTGTGAAATTTTAAACAATAAAATTTTGAAATAAAATTTGATATTTGGAATGCGTCTAATTAATCATAGCAACCGGTAAATTTCCATCCAAAAATTTGAAAGTTATTTTCGTGAGTAATTTTATTTCAATTTAATCAGTTAGGAATTGATGAAAATAAAATGTTTTCGAAAGCTAAATATATTTACATAGAAAAATTCTAAATCATCTTCTGAGCAAGACGTCATTTTTCATTTTTTCAAATTCTGACTTCTTTAGCTCCGTCGAACTTATTTATCTGCGTTTTTGCCGCATTTTCCGCCAGTAGAAGATTCGAATTTTTAAAATGCAATCGTATCACTGATATTTATATACCATTTTGATCGTCTCGTTATGCTGATCACTGCGGTATATTCAATTCTGTGTTTTGAAGTCCGATATGTGGTGGACTTTATGATACGGTAAATCGTATCGGTATCCGTTTGAGCCTTTCGGTTTCCTTGACTATTCATATTTGTCACCGTACAAAATCAATAGCCGCTAGCCATCATTATTTTCAAAATTTGAGGAGTCTTTTGCTTTCTACACTAGTTCCAACAACTAGTGGTTCGGCCCCTTCGTTCATTCCCCATTACCTTTTTCTCTTTCCACTCTTTCCTCACACTTCTTCATGTTTCTTTCTTTCTTTTCAGAGAAAGTATATTATGTTTTACAAAGCTTTTATATATCATTTCACCATAATCTACCTAAACCGTTCATTTTCCCCTTTTCAAATTCACTCTAGTTCATTTTCATTTGCCTTTATAGTTTCATTTCTTTCATTCTACTGTAGCTTTCACCTCTCCTCTTTAACCCATTTTCTTTCCTCTGCCCACGTTTTTTTTCTCCTTCCACTTTCTTTTTCTCTTCTTCACTTACCTACTGAAAGCTCCACCTCCGCATGGCTAATCACCCCGGCTACCATTTACAACCAATCCCCATCCTCTACCCGCCTATGGCCACGTGTCCGCGTCCCTCCCCACCTTCCATCTCAGCCCGCTCCTCTGCCATCCACCCTCACCCCGCTTATTTTTCCACTGTTCGACCTCAACACTTCACATCTCTCCCGCGACTCCTTGACCGAGCGCCGCATTCCAACACGAAAACCAAGCATCCGACTTATCCCCTTTAGCTCGCCGTCAGTCTTCCCTTCCTCCTTGCGTTCTCTTTCCTCTTGAGTATACAAGGTGCAGGTCATATATTTCTGTTGGTTAAAGAGTGTTTATCTTATATCTAAACTAAGTTTGCTAAATGTTAATCTATTACAAGTTTTCATTGACTGTTGAATATACACAATTCGCATATGTTATGTTTACTGAGTCATCCATGGTTATGGCATGTACTATTCATGAGATACACGTGTTTTATTTTATTCCCTGTTGTATATGTGTGTTTATATTTTGCAGTTTTATTGCTCTTGTTATTTTTGAAAAAAAATGTCGATTTTAATTTATGTAGGTGTGTACTAGTTAGAGGTTATACCTGTATTATTTTATAAAGTTTATTTTATATATTATATTAAGTTTGATATTTCTTTAAAACTGGGTATATACGATTGTATATATAATAAAGAGTCTCCATATAAGTTTGTTTGTGGTTTATAATATAACAGTTTATTCATATATTTAGGTATACATAAGCTTACTTAATTTTAGATATATATTCTATTATAAAACTTTAGGCTGTTGGTTTAATGTGTAAAGTGACAAACAGTGATATTAGTTTCTTACTTTATAGATAATTCTATTATTCGTATACATGAGTTTTTTTTGGGATTTTATCATCTAGTCTATGTGATTACTAGTTAGTGTATTTTACAAGTTATTGTACAGTCATAGGTTATATTGTAATTTATATAGGCTGAGACTATACAAATGGTGATAGGTTTAGTCATATATATATTATAGAATTGGAAACCGGTTATGTAACGTCCCGACTTTCCAGACCCGGAAAATCGAACCATTTTAGTTAAGAAAAAGAGGTAGAAGAAGAAAAATAGAAAACAACATCAGAATCTAACCATCGCAGCGGAATAAAATATAATATATATCAACAGATCTTTACACAAATTAAAACTATATCTGTTTATACAATACATCATCAGAGTACACCAACATCCATAACATACAACTGAATACACAGCGGAAAAATAATAGCAAGTACGAGAGTACGTATCGTCATCCAGCTCGTCTCCTGAGCTCCACAGCATCATATCCTGAACCTGTAATCTCGGTCTGACCCGAGCATCATATAAAACAATACCCGAGTCAGTCTGGAATACCAGCGTGAGAAAATCACACTCAAATTGATTATTAAAGTTTCAAAATCCTTTGGAAACAAAAGCATCTCGTAAGACCACGCCACAAATAAACATGTCGGGTTCTTACCTTACGATAGCTAAAACACTTTTATCAAAATCCTCTGATATTATAATAGTGTCTATTTACAAATACTTATTAAAATAGCCGAAATTGTTACATCTATTAAATTCCGGCATACTAGCCACAAAGTGGGTAATACAAACAAAACTCGTACAAGGCACTAGGGAGAATGGATTTCCAACGAATGACTAGGCACTGGGGTACCACCTGTCACAGTACGTGGTCTAGATCACAGTACCGAGGAGTACGCCCGCTCCCCTGCAACACAAGGCCGGAATCATCCCTTACTGGATAATTCCAAATAAGATCACCCCACGGTTGGGATCAGCAACCGCAACACTAAGCCGAAATAAAAGGACATCTAGACAGGGATGACCTTACTCTCAAGTGGGGGCTACCCACGAAGCCTTGCTGCATAACCCCTGATTTTCAGTCATTCCCGGTTGATGAGGATCGAGGCTAAACGATACCTTTATAGCACATATCCCTTAGAATGCCCATCGTCCACCTGACGATGTCACGAAAGCATTCGTCCATACAAGTCCGTCCCGGGTCCGAACGGAACCGAAGGCACTATTCCTACTACATCCATTTTGGAAATATCCTCAGGATTAGTAGCGACTAGCCCTTGCACTTCACAGCTCCATCTTCGACTCCGAACACGTCACACGAAACGTACAAACCGGATCGAAGTGGTATTCGAGTCTCCAGACCTAGAATCCCGGTATACGGAAACTCGATCCCGGTCTCTTCGAAACGATCAGCGCATTTGGCCAATATTGATAGTCGGTTATTTAACTATCAATTAACATCCACAAGCAACCATCACACAATAAATAATTTCCCACATTATTTATTTGCCCAAATATCTTTCCAAGATATATGTTCAAATTTTCAAAGCTCATTTGAAAACAATTTCCATTTACGGAATACATTTCCCAAATAATTATTTCCACTGAATCCCCAAGTACAAAATACTTTTAAATTTTAAAATAATTTAAAAACACTTTATTTTAAATATATCTTATAACATTGAAATTAAACTACTTTAATACTTTATTAAAAATATATACTTTAAAATAAACCACTTTATAAATATAAACTAAATTTCTCCTTTTAAAACATAATACCCAATCACTTTTATATAATTACTACAATAATAGATTTTTGAAAATACTTACTTTAGACTTTAACATTTAGAAATAATCAATCTTCTAAAATATGCTTTTTAAAACATATTAAACTTTTAACTTGTATTTAAAATTGCCTTGGAAAAACGTACTTGGCAATCCAGAGAAATACACTTCTCATTTCCATCTTTTAAAAATAAACCAACATTTATTTTTAAACCAATCCATATCCTTTTATAAATTCCCATCTTGAATTTATATTCTCAAATATCCACTGATATTTTATTTTACTTTATAAACCCAATTTATATCTCCAAAATCTCATTTGTCTTTTAAAAATCCAAGTTTTTAAACACTTAAATCAATTTCCAATTGATTTCCATTTTACTTTACTTTGAAGTAAATTTCCCTATTTACTTCAATTATTTCAAATACATTAACTTTCATCTTTTATTTCCTTATTATGAGTTAAAACCCTTTTTAACTAAAATACCAATTTCGGATTTCCAAACTTCTTCAATTAATATTTTAATTAAATTAAATCTTTAAATTTCAATAAAATCAATTCTTTTATATTTTTAAATAATATCACTTTAGTTAAAGATTTATTTCTTCACTATTAAATTCAAAATCATCTTTTCCCATATTTGTTCGAATTTAGAAATTTCTTTATTTCTTTTACAATTCCTTATTTAATTTATTCAAATTCACTAGAATTATTTAACTTAAATTTTACTCTTTTATTTCTTTCCAAAATTCAATTCAATTGCTTTTGATAACTCATTATACTGGAAAATTCAATCCAACCAGATTATCCAATATAAATCATCACAGGATATCAAAAATCATATCACAGAATATTTAAACAAAATTAAATATTTTGAGGAATCCAGTTGGATCCCTCCAACCTGTTTCCCTGCATCCACAGATGTTAGCACAATACCAATTTCACTTCAAAGTGGAATATCGCGGTATATGGGATTAATAAAAATCATCCGCTATTATGCGGCGCATAGGGTCTCATCCGCTATATACTGCGGGAATATCACTCCAATATATACATATGCCAATATATATATATTGGTATATACTACTATATAAATTCAACCAATCAACCAAATATTTTAAATATAACTATTTAAATTTAAAGAACAAGCCAGATGAGTGAGATTAACTCACCTTTGCTTATTGTTTGCCCAACTCCTTTAATTCTTGACTTGTATTTCACGATTTTGACCTTGTACAGACATTATAAAATTTTATTAACATTCTGAATAATTGAATGGTTAATTATCATTTATTAAATTAAATTTTTAACCAATTTTCCTTTAATCATTTCTATAAACCAAAATAATTATATAAGTTCATTAACCAATTTAATTTCCAAAGATACATTAACCTCAAATAATCTAGTAAATCCAAAATGTGTATTTGTAAATTCTTTATTATTTCCTTTAAAATCTTTAAATTGAAAAATAATTATCAGCTTTTACCTTACTGTAAAAAAATCAGGGCAAAGCTATATATATACACATATATATATATTTAGTAAATTTAAATAAAAACAACCTATATCCCAATATAACTATCTTTTAAAACTTATATATATATATATCTATACCTTTCTACTATTTCCTATACGCATATACTTTTTGTTTCTGTGCATATACAAATTAACTGCATTGAATAATTTGTGTTTACCCTTCTATAAAAATCTACAGGAATAATCTACAAGTTTTCAATGTTTTCTGGATATCCATATATAAATTATAATTATTTTAAACTTAAATAAATACCTCACACACTACAGGCCTGAGATCGGAGTCGTTCCACTACCCGAGCACCGAGCAAGACCCAAAATTTGACCCATCATCTGCAACTTCTACGCCACTACTCGCTTCCACCTCACCGCCATCGATCTCATGCGGACCCTACCCCACAATCGCGAGCCGTAGATCACCCAAATCCAATTCCATCCTCATCGACCGGTTGCGCTCGAGCTTCCAACCTAGCGACACCCTTTCCCCTTCGCCTGTGGCCGAGGCCGAGCTGCGCCTTCCAGCTCTCGCGTATGCGAGGCCGACTCGAAAGTCTCGACTGCAAAGCCACGACGAGTTTGCTTGTTTTCGCCCTAGGTTCGGTTTGATTTGAACAATTTTTCCCTTTTTTTTTCTTTCTGTGAAGTATTCGATCTCGACCAAGAATTTAATTGGAGATGAGCACGATTTCTTCTTGGCGTTTTCGAATCAATTGCAGGCAATGGAGGGAACGCGGTTGAATTTGGGGAGTAGAAATAGGATTCGTGATTTGTAAATTTGAAAAATAAGGGAGTGAAATCGTTCGGCACTTAATTTCGTTCCCCCCTTGAGTTCTCTCTCGAAGTCTTGAAATTTGAATGGCAGTAGTCTCCATGAAGTGCCTTTAGAAGGAAGGAGAGGAGAACGATATAAATCTTTACTCGTTTGAAGCTTCGAGCATAATCTTTTTTTCTCGGCTGTAAATATCAAAGAGGGGAAGCGTATAGAAGAAGCTGAAAGGAAATAATACGGCTATGATTTAATTTTTGATCAGATGTGTATATATTTAATTCGGTTAATTATTTTCTCGGCGTTTTTATCTCGTATGATCACACGACAACTCCAAACGCTACGAAAATTGAAATCCGATAATAATACAATATTACGGATCCAATGGAACTGGTTTCGTCGAATTCCGAGAACGTGCCTCGGAAGGCTGTTTTCAAATTCAATTCGAACAGAACACCTTCAATTTCAATTTTAAATCATCTACTATCTTCAGTATTATCAATATGAATTTTACAATCCTTTAAATTATTTTTAACAGGCTTAAAGCTCCAGATTCAATAATTTACCAATTTCGATAATTAAATTCAACAATTAATTATCCAATAATTAATGATATTTGAAATTCAAGTTAAAAATTAACCTTTGAATATTTAAAATTAATTAAATATTCGTATTTCAAATGTTCAAAATTTCCGGGTCGTCACATTCCTCCCCCCTTAAAAGAATTTCGTCCCCAAAATTACTAGTTAGGAAGAATGATTCAATCCCCGTTAACTATTTTCCAAATTCAAACAGTTTTAACAATACCCAAACAATCTTTTATTAATGATACACTAATCATCTTTTAACTTCCCAAACTTATTCATAAGTTCAACCCGTATCACCTACTTATCCATTCAAATTTAAATTTGAATTCAAATTTTGAATTATCAAAATTTTCCAAAATTTTTCTAACTTTCTAAATTTCCGAAAAATTTCGCCAGCGTCTCCTTTGCGCGGCTAGCTCGGTACTACTACAAAATGGCTCTACGGCCTCCCAATCTCAAAAAAGAAAACAAAAAGCCAAGTGGCTGGATCAAAAACCCAATCAAATTTCATATAGAAATTCAAATACATACCTTTTGTCGGGCCATTAAATTTATCTTCTAAAATCAAAATCCCAATTTATCCATTGCTTTTATACACTTGTATATCCTTCTAAGCAATAATATTCAATCACAATTTCAAAGTCATTTTATACTTTCCTTTACAAATTTCCAATATTTGTTTTACTTAAACCCGTACGATGCACATATATCATCCGTACGCAATATCACATTCGATCGCTCACTCGATCACACAATTTCACTTCCGAACTAGTATCGTCCACCCGACTTCCTAGTGCGGACTCAGATCTGGTTTCTCGATCAGAAACCGTCATTCTCCTTGCATAGCCACAAACTATGATAGAGAATTTCCAGAATCAATCAACAATCCATATCCAGGCTCGCCGTTGAAAATCGAGTGAAAAAATCCTAATTCGGATCGATAAAACTATCTCGAAATTCTGCGTTCGACATTTGGATCAAATAGCTATGCGAATAAAATAATATACGTACATCCTACGTATAAATTCCAATTGATTACCAATTATATCAATTTCCTTTTTATTCACATTCAGTTTGATTACATTCACTTATCCACAATTTTCTCATTTCACAATTTCAAATTTTAATCGTCATTCAATTATTCATCTAGAATAATTTTCCTCATTACCAAATTACTTAAGAATCTCACCCTACTTCTTAAGTTCAATATAAATATTTTACATATTGCTTACACTTATTTTCACTTCACTATTGAAGTTTATTTTCATTACTATTTACTTAGCCCTTACAATTTCATTTAAACTCAAATTGGCTTCCGTTTTGAATATTGGATTAGTTTCACTTACTATTTAACTTAAATCTCAAATAACAGTTTATTTACAAACTTTACTCTCTTTAGTTCCTTTGATTTCTCTTGCTTTACATTCATATTTCAAATAGGTTTCAATTATTCAGTTTCAATTCCATTTGGTTAGCAAATTTAAATTGCTTGTCGTTAGCGAAAATTTTCAAAGATTTCAAAATTTTTCTAACTCCCAAAATTTACGGAAAATTTTGGCAAAGTCTCCCTTGTACGGAGGGACTTCTGCGATATCGCAGGATGCACAAATATGTATATATACATCGGCCTCAGGCCGGAAATCACAATATATCAATATAAACAGTTCATATCTCCTATTTGAATTTTTGTATAGGCGTACCTTTATTTTAGCATTTTTTTAAGCAAAGCGGTTATTTATTTTAGCAAATTCCGAAATCAAATCCAACCAAACGGCTTCCCTGAACCTGTACTAACTCAATTTAAACAGTTTAGTGACAAATATTCAAAGTTTGTTATCATTTCAATTTATTTCAATAGCTAAACACATGCATTTCATAAGCAACATACACCGAACAGTTCCCAAATGCCATTTTCAAGTTTCGATACTAACTTCAATTACTTACAACCAATACTTAAACTATCAATTTCAGTTTTAAGTGATTTACTATTCACTTTTAGTTTACCATTCAATATTAAATCCATTAACCCACTAGTTTCATTCAAACCCTTTTAATTTGTTCACAGTCCATTCATTCTCCTTTGATTATCCAACAGGTTCTATTCAAAGCTATTTCATAATCCACTTAAGTTAACACTTAAGCTCATTTTCATTAAATTTATTTATTCAAATCTTATACCCAATATTTGATTTTTTTTTTTTAAATCTCTAAACCACTTTACTTGGTTTACTTGAATTCAAATTTATTTTATATCTCAAGTTTGGGTTTTCCAACATACTAAACAAATCTTCTTTCCCACCTTCCAATTTCTGATAAACCACACACTTATATTTTTGTATACTTCCAATCAATTATAATTAAACACATTACCACATTAATTCAATTAATCATACTATCCAAACTCATATTTAATTTATACATACTCGAACAAGGTTTATTTGCATCCCAAATCATTTTATTTTAATTCAATTCCCTACGATTTCAATTCATATTTTTCACTTATAGTCTCAAGTTGAATTTCTATTAACAACTCAAGCTTCACTTTCAAATTCTATTATTAATTTCATTTCTGAATTTTATAAGTCACAAACTCATTTACATTCATACTTCCATCTATTTAAAATAAATTTTATTCACATTTTATCTTTTAACTCAGAATTATACATTTTATTTAGCCAATAAATATTTTTATTATTCCATACACAACTTTAAATAAGATTCCAGAGTTTTAAACAATTTTCCAAAATTTCAAAATCATTTTTGAAATCAACTATATCCAAACCCTTTTCAATTTCAAAACCAAACTCAGTTTTGCAAACAAACACCAGCCCAAAACATCCAGGTAGCAATTCCTCTTTTGGAAACTCGAAAATGAACACCGATGATGTCGCGATCATCATCGGAATTATTTTCCAGCGACCACTGAGAGTTTAGTGCTTTTATCACTTTAAAAACATTTCAAATATTTTTAATTTCCAAATCTCTCCATATTCGATTTCAATCCAAAAATATTTCCGAAATAATGTCACCATTATTTTTCCAAAGCCCTTTGAAAACCATTTTCAAATTCAAAGGAATTTAAACTTCACAAAATTTCAAACTCGAAATTCATCTCGATTTATTTCCAAATATTTCTCTGGAATCCTATTTCAAATTTTGAATCACATTTGTATATGAAGTTTTATTTCAACTTATAAATTACATATATAATTTATTTTCTCAAATTCCATTTGTTATATAAATTTATTCTTTAACTTTGGTTATAATTCAATTTCTTATTCAATTTCCTTTTACTGATAATAATTTATTATCATCATCTAACAACCAAACATCCAAATATAACTATAATAATTTATAAAAATTATTTCTTTCATATACAAAAATAATTTGGGTAAAATTATTTCATCTACCCATTTTAAAACAATATTGTGTCGAATTGTTCTATTCGAGTGTTTAGAAACCCCTTCGATCCAGTTTCGAGGCTGTGCCGACGAAGGTTCATATACCACTCAATAAATCAATCAACACAATATAAAACCATTTTATATTCACTAACAAATACGCGCTCATATTTATTAGTACTCTCAAAATTCCCACCAGAGCCAAGGTTATCGCTAGCCTAAGCTCTGATACCAACTGTAACGTTCCGACTTTCCAGACCCGGAAAATCGAACCATTTTAGTTAAGAAAAAGAGGTAGAAGAAGAAAAATAGAAAACAACATCAGAATCTAACCATCGCAGCGGAATAAAATATAATATATATCAACAGATCTTTATACAAATTAAAACTATATCTGTTTATACAATACATCATCAGAGTACACCAACATCCATAACATACAACTGAATACACAGCGGAAAAATAATAGCAAGTACGAGAGTACGTATCGTCATCCAGCTCGTCTCCTGAGCTCCACAGCATCATATCCTGAACCTGTAATCTCGGTCTGACCCGAGCATCATATAAAACAATACCCGAGTCAGTCTGGAATACCAGCGTGAGAAAATCACACTCAAATTGATTATTAAAGTTTCAAAATCCTTTGGAAACAAAAGCATCTCGTAAGACCACGCCACAAATAAACATGTCGGGTTCTTACCTTACGATAGCTAAAACACTTTTATCAAAATCCTCTGATATTATAATAGTGTCTATTTACAAATACTTATTAAAATAGCCGAAATTGTTACATCTATTAAATTCCGGCATACTAGCCACAAAGTGGGTAATACAAACAAAACTCGTACAAGGCACGTAGGGAGAATGGATTTCCAACGAATGACTAGGCACTGGGGTACCACCTGTCACAGTACGTGGTCTAGATCACAGTACCAAGGAGTACGCCCGCTCCCCTGCAACACAAGGCCGGAATCATCCCTTACTGGATAATTCCAAATAAGATCACCCCACAGTTGGGATCAGCAACCGCAACACTAAGCCGAAATAAAGGGACATCTAGACAGGGATGACCTTACTCTCAAGTGGGGGCTACCCACGAAGCCTTGCTGCATAACCCCTGATTTTCAGTCATTCCCGGTTGATGAGGCTCGAGGCTAAACGATACCTTTATAGCACATATCCCTTAGAATGCCCATCGTCCACCTGACGATGTCACGAAAGCATTCGTCCATACAAGTCCGTCCCGGGTCCGAACGGAACCGAAGGCACTATTCCTACTACATCCATTTTGGAAATATCCTCAGGATTAGTAGCGACTAGCCCTTGCACTTCACAGCTCCATCTTCGACTCCGAACACGTTACACGAAACGTACAAACCGGATCGAAGTGGTATTCGAGTCTCCAGACCTAGAATCCCGGTATACGGAAACTCGATCCCGGTCTCTTCGAAACGATCAGCGCATTTGGCCAATATTGATAGTCGGTTATTTAACTATCAATTAACATCCACAAGCAACCATCACACAATAAATAATTTCCCACATTATTTATTTGCCCAAATATCTTTCCAAGATATATGTTCAAATTTTCAAAGCTCATTTGAAAACAATTTCCATTTACGGAATACATTTCCCAAATAATTATTTCCACTGAATCCCCAAGTACAAAATACTTTTAAATTTTAAAATAATTTAAAAACACTTTATTTTAAATATATCTTATAACATTGAAATTAAACTACTTTAATACTTTATTAAAAATATATACTTTAAAATAAACCACTTTATAAATATAAACTAAATTTCTCCTTTTAAAACATAATACCCAATCACTTTTATATAATTACTACAATAATAGATTTTTGAAAATACTTACTTTAGACTTTAACATTTAGAAATAATCAATCTTCTAAAATATGCTTTTTAAAACATATTAAACTTTTAACTTGTATTTAAAATTGCCTTGGAAAAACGTACTTGGCAATCCAGAGAAATACACTTCTCATTTCCATCTTTTAAAAATAAACCAACATTTATTTTTAAACCAATCCATATCCTTTTATAAATTCCCATCTTGAATTTATATTCTCAAATATCCACTGATATTTTATTTTACTTTATAAACCCAATTTATATCTCCAAAATCTCATTTCTCTTTTAAAAATCCAAGTTTTTAAACACTTAAATCAATTTCCAATTGATTTCCATTTTACTTTACTTTGAAGTAAATTTCCCTATTTACTTCAATTATTTCAAATACATTAACTTTCATCTTTTATTTCCTTATTATTAGTTAAAACCCTTTTTAACTAAAATACCAATTTCGGATTTCCAAACTTCTTCAATTAATATTTTAATTAAATTAAATCTTTAAATTTCAATAAAATCAATTCTTTTATATTTTTAAATAATATCACTTTAGTTAAAGATTTATTTCTTCACTATTAAATTCAAAATCATCTTTTCCCATATTTGTTCGAATTTAGAAATTTCTTTATTTCTTTTACAATTCCTTATTTAATTTATTCAAATTCACTAGAATTATTTAACTTAAATTTTACTCTTTTATTTCTTTCCAAAATTCAATTCAATTGCTTTTGATAACTCATTATACTGGAAAATTCAATCCAACCAGATTATCCAATATAAATCATCACAGGATATCAAAAATCATATCACAGAATATTTAAACAAAATTAAATATTTTGAGGAATCCAGTTGGATCCCTCCAACCTGTTTCCCTGCATCCACAGATGTTAGCACAATACCAATTTCACTTCAAAGTGGAATATCGCGGTATATGGGATTAATAAAAATCATCCGCTATTATGCGGCGCATAGGGTCTCATCCGCTATATACTGCGGGAATATCACTCCAATATATACATATGCCAATATATATATATTGGTATATACTACTATATAAATTCAACCAATCAACCAAATATTTTAAATATAACTATTTAAATTTAAAGAACAAGCCAGATGAGTGAGATTAACTCACCTTTGCTTATTGTTTGCCCAACTCCTTTAATTCTTGACTTGTATTTCACGATTTTGACCTTGTACAGACATTATAAAATTTTATTAACATTCTGAATAATTGAATGGTTAATTATCATTTATTAAATTAAATTTTTAACCAATTTTCCTTTAATCATTTCTATAAACCAAAATAATTATATAAGTTCATTAACCAATTTAATTTCCAAAGATACATTAACCTCAAATAATCTAGTAAATCCAAAATGTGTATTTGTAAATTCTTTATTATTTCCTTTAAAATCTTTAAATTGAAAAATAATTATCAGCTTTTACCTTACTGTAAAAAAATCAGGGCAAAGCTATATATATACACACATATATATATTTAGTAAATTTAAATAAAAACAACCTATATCCCAATATAACTATCTTTTAAAACTTATATATATATATATCTATACCTTTCTACTATTTCCTATACGCATATACTTTTTGTTTCTGTGCATATACAAATTAACTGCATTGAATAATTTGTGTTTACCCTTCTATAAAAATCTACAGGAATAATCTACAAGTTTTCAATGTTTTCTGGATATCCATATATAAATTATAATTATTTTAAACTTAAATAAATACCTCACACACTACAGGCCTGAGATCGGAGTCGTTCCACTACCCGAGCACCGAGCAAGACCCAAAATTTGACCCATCATCTGCAACTTCTACGCCACTACTCGCTTCCACCTCGCCGCCATCGATCTCATGCGGACCCTACCCCACAATCGCGAGCCGTAGATCACCCAAATCCAATTCCATCCTCATCGACCGGTTGCGCTCGAGCTTCCAACCTAGCGACACCCTTTCCCCTTCGCCTGTGGCCGAGGCCGAGCTGCGCCTTCCAGCGCTCGGGTATGCGAGGCCGACTCGAAAGTCTCGACTGCAAAGCCACGACGAGTTTGCTCGTTTTCGCCCTAGGTTCGGTTTGATTTGAACAATTTTTCCCTTTTTTTTCTTTTTGTGAAGTATTCGATCTCGACCGAGAATTTAATTGGAGATGAGCACGATTTCTTCTTGGCGTTTTCGAATCAATTGCAGGCAATGGAGGGAACGCGGTTGAATTTGGGGAGTAGAAATAGGATTCGTGATTTGTAAATTTGAAAAATAAGGGAGTGAAATCGTTCGGCACTTAATTTCGTTCCCCCCTTGAGTTCTCTCTCGAAGTTTTGAAATTTGAAAGGCAGTAGTCTCCATGAAGTGCCTTTAGAAGGAAGGAGAGGAGAACGATATAAATCTTTACTCGTTTGAAGCTTCGAGCATAATCTTTTTTTCTCGGCTGTAAATATCAAAGAGGGGAAGCGTATAGAAGAAGCTGAAAGGAAATAATACGGCTATGATTTGATTTTTGATCAGATGTGTATATATTTAATTCGGTTAATTATTTTCTCGGCGTTTTTATCTCGTATGATCACACGACAACTCCAAACGCTACGAAAATTGAAATCCGATAATAATACAATATTACGGATCCAATGGAACTGGTTTCGTCGAATTCCGAGAACGTGCCTCGGAAGGCTGTTTTCAAATTCAATTCGAACAGAACACCTTCAATTTCAATTTTAAATCATCTACTATCTTCAGTATTATCAATATGAATTTTACAATCCTTTAAATTATTTTTAACAGGCTTAAAGCTCCAGATTCAATAATTTACCAATTTCGATAATTAAATTCAACAATTAATTATCCAATAATTAATGATATTTGAAATTCAAGTTAAAAATTAACCTTTGAATATTTAAAATTAATTAAATATTCGTATTTCAAATGTTCAAAATTTCCGGGTCGTCACAGGTTATATGTATAAACAGTGCATAGCAAATAGGAGTCAGTTTCTATTATATAAGTTGTAAATTTGTTAAAAACATTAATGTACTGTAAGTTGTATATAAAAATCGGTTAGTGTGTTTATATTTATGTTTGTATTTCGAAATTTTGTTTGGAACAGTATTCCTTTTTAGCGATTTTAGATCATTTTATGATGTTGGTATATATTATTTAAGTATGAGTCTAAAATTCTATATTAAATTTAGGAAATAGGTATATGGATAGGATATTCATTTTGTTTAAGTTATATCAGGAGGATTCTGATTCAGTTCCATCAATTCCTTTTATCAGCTTCGTTTGTCGGTTCGAGTCAATCTTGCTTTGCTTTGAAATTCGTGCCTGGATTCATAACTCATCTCATTATCGTTCTTCTCTAGCCTCGAAAGGTGAGCAATCACTCACGATTAACGTTCTTTTATTTATTAAGTTGATTTCAATTGAAACGACAATTGAAATATGCTGCTGTTAGTTAATTACACTGTTATATATGTTATTACATGTATCAGTTCACCTGTGACATCTGACACCATTATCTGTTATATATATACAATGATAATCCAGTTTGGTTGTTAAATGATTGATTGTTTGATGTTTGCATTGGACGTTAAATTGTTAATGTTGTAAGTGATAAATAATTTGAAATTGAAATTGACGTAGGATAGTTAGATTTGATATATGTGTTAATTTGATTGATGACATTTGCATAATATGACCCCTTTAAATGTTAAATAAATTGACATGTAGAAATAGTGTTAACCACACCTTGAACCATTTAAATGCATATGTATAAATTGATGTAGTTTGAAATTGAACAATAGATATCAAGTGAAGAACCGTATAAATATTAGTGTAATAATCTTTAATCTACATGAAATGATAGTGTAGATTCTAGAAATGATTATATTAATTTGCACAAACAACAATGTGAAATAATATGATTATTTCGGGATTATTTGAATTAATAATTGGATTGTTGTTATTGATTGTTGTTATTGCTTGTTTATTTACTTTGACACCATCCCAGTTATCACACTGCAAGTTCCCTTTGCTATGCTTTGATTTTTGAATTGAAATGGAATCGGGTTGAAATGATAAATACCCAAAATTTAACTTGACCTAGGATAGAGAATTAAATAAAACCCGATTGGTCAATAATTTGATTTAGAAATGAAATAAAGATTTCATTTCAGTAAATAATAAGGTTTTGAAATGAAGTTGGAATTTGAATTTTAATGAAAGGAAATGTTAATAGTTAATAATCTGAATCAAAATATTAACATAGTAGTTGATGAAAGAACGTTGTTTTAAAATTTGGAATTATTAATAATTAAGTTTGAAATTATTTAATAATTAAGTTTTTGAAATTATTTAATAATTAAATAAGATTGAATTATTTAATAATTAAATGAAATTGAATTCTTGATATGTGAAATTGAACTTCGTAATAAGTGAAATTGAACTTCTTTAATAAGTAAAGTTGAGTTATGAAATAATTAAGTTTTGAAATTTGTAACTAAGTAAATAAAAAAGTGAAATCGAATTTCTTTAACAAGAAATAAAATGTGATTTATTGAAATTAATGTAAGACTTGTAATTTAAAGAATTGATTTGACAAATCTAATTTAATTCAATTTGAAGTTTTGATATAATGAAGTTGAACTTAAGTAATTGATTTAATGAATTGGAAGTTAAATAGAAATTGTTTGAATGACAAATTAACTTAACAAATATTGAATGAAATAGATAAATGAATTCCAATTGATTTGAATGTTAAATTAAATTAATTTAAATGATTTCGGAATGAAACTTATATACGAATTTAAATGAATATTTGGAATGGTTTTAAATAAAAATTGAAATTGTATTATAAGATTTTGAAATGGTAATTTGGATGTTTTGAAACGTAAATTTTTGGAAATTGGTTTAGAAAGACAAATGAAATGTTGGTTTACAAATTCTAATTGAGATTGAAATTGATTTGGTTTTGAAATAAATAAATGACTAATCGGTGTAAAAATCACGAAGGTTATTAAAGAGACCGGAATCGGTTTGGGACATACTCACTGTCTAAACCGAAACCACTTTAATAACTATACGCGGAGTGTGATCCAGAATGAAGTGGTTGGAATGATGTACGTGATGACTGAAGAAAGAGAACGATAATGGATAGCCTTGACACTTGTGTCAAATTGGAAATGACTAAAACAGGAGCCGTGCCGGGCCAAATGGGGTTAGCCACCTCGAGCGAACACACTTCTTCGAAAACTACTCATTACTTGTTGTCGATTGGTGCACCCTTGATTTGTGAGTGTTGTTTTGCGGTGTTGCGATCGCTGCGGCGATGCGTTCTCACCAGTCCGGATCAGGCAAACGATAGTTTCACTACCTTGGGTATTGCCTCATGTGCCTTGTCATACTTATATCCCTTTATACGCGACCACTACGATTTGTTTTGTGTTATACCTATGGAGTACTCCCTGATATCCCACTAGTTTACGGTGGAGTTTACAGTGATGTATAGACTATAACGCTTATATAAAATGTGTTAAGGGGGATAATGGTAACGCCTTAACACTATTTTGCTACTTTATATTAGTGATAGGCATTATCTACTTATCGTACACTACTATATTGTAGATAGTTTAACGGATCCTTAAAGGATGGTTATTCCAAACATCCTTTGAGTTATTTGTATTTCAGTTGCTATTTCACTTGAGTTGGATTTATTGATATAAGAATGTTAATCCTGAATCGAGTGTTTTGTGTTTTGCTTTACGCTCGGGTTAGACTGAGTGTACCAGTATTCGAGACTCACCTTTAGAGTTGGAGCTTCGCTTGGAGATCCAGCTATCTATCCAGCTTTCAGATATTCAGTTGATTCCAATGATGTATTCTGATATTGTATTTGATTATTGTATTCGAGACATCTGTTGTACCTTATTTAACTCTGATATGTATATAGTAGCTTCATGAACTACTATCTTTTGTTTCCGCTGCAATTATTACTCTATGTTTGTGATCTGTGTTCTATTTATTTACTGTATATGCTCAGTTTTGCCAAATTTAAATTAACAATTCGGTATTTTGAATCATTCAAGTTCGACATGTGCGGATGCGAATGGTCCAAAATAGCGGGTCGTTACAATTGGTATCAGAGCTTTGGTAGCTCTAGGAAAAACTTAGCATATAGGGTAAATGTATTTACAGAATCACTCTCATTCGAGTTTCAATCTCTTCCTTTTGACTCGATTCCTTTGAATTTCGGAACGTTCCCTGCGGGTCCAAGAATTCATTCGTGTCCCTCACTATTCGTCTTCTTTCAATTCTGGAGCATCACATAACTCCACTTCGAATGACCCTTATAATGAATCGGCGGTCTCGCCAAACTTCGAATGATTTGTAAAGGGGTGAAACTCCTTTACAATAGGCATTGATTTACCGAAGATTTTTGTATCCTCGGTTTACGATGCTATCTATCTCCTGCTATACCTGAATACTATTTCTTGGGATCGAATGTCGATTTACCTCGGAATTCTACACTGATCTTATTCTTGAAGTCACGGTCGACCCGGTTAAGGTTGCCCGCGATTTATATAAGCTTATTTATCTTCTTATTTCGTTATTTAATCATCCTATCTTCGGTTTCAAACCTATCTTCGAATCGAAATTCTCTTTGATTTGAGTCTATCAAATTTAAATCTCTATACTTATTTTGAAAATTCATTCCTGTATCGATGAGCAAAGAAATGTATTTGTAAACTAATATTTAAATGTTTGATATATATTGTGTTGTTTGAGTTGTTGATGTTGATTTGGATTTTCGATCAATTCGCCTGATCAACGCTATCGATAGGATTTCCAAAACGCTTGAACAAAGCAAACTGACACAATATTATTTTTAAATTTGGTAAATGAAATAAATTTTGGATAATTATATTATATATATAAGTATGATTTTCTGAATTTTGATAGTTAATTGAATTGTTTGTTAATAAATAATATTGGATTTTAAATATGTCACCTAAACCATTGGCTTTTGTCTTATATATAAATAATTGAAATAAAAAAACATGGTTTATAATTTATTTGAAAATAGTAATGAATTTAAATCAAGAAACTGAGAATTTAAATTTCCGGTGATTTTAAACTTTGATTTGAAAGTTTTAAAGTGTATAGTATTTAAATATTTTCAAATAGAAATCATTCCAAAGAAATTTTAGATGTTTAATCAGTACTCTTCTCTTTGTCGCTGGAAAATAATTTCGATGATGACGGCCGCATCATCGACATTCATTTTCGAGTTTCGAAGTGGAGAAACCATTCTGTAGCTTTGTTACGGTTTTATTTGGAAAAAATATTTTAATTAAAATTTCTTAAGTATGACTCGATTTATATATATATGGGTATATTATTTTAAATTAAATTTGATTTAATATATATAGTATATACATAATTATCTCTAAAGGGTTTGAAATTAAACGGAAATTTAATTCTTAAAATTATGTTAAAGGATGTTTTCAATTATAAGTAAAGCTAAATTTTGGATAAATATTTAAACTTGAAATAATTGAATTTGAAAATTTTATTTGTATAGCACTAAATTACATTTCAATATAACTTACCTAAATTATTCAAAAGTTATAAAGTAATTGGATAATATACAATATAAAATGATTTTATAAATTAAATTTGAGTGTTTATAATAAATGTTATACACTTAGATTTTAATTATAAAAAAATGCTAATAAAGATGATAGAATAATAGTTAATTGAATGAGATGAATATAATAATTTTGTTCTGAAAGAATTAACAAATTGAAATTAGATCAACTTATGGAAATACATTAAATTTAAAATCAATTATTGAATATAAATTAATTCAAATTGAAATTTATATGGTTTAAATTAATTTATATGGTTTAAATATATGTAATAAGATATATTAAGTGGAATAAACTTAATAGTAATTTGGAATAAAAGAATTAAATTTGTAGAATAAAATATGAGTACAATAAATGATTATACAAATTGATGATTTAAAAATTGTTAATTGTGGATGACTAGATAATAAGATAATGAATTTAGAAATAGAAAGATTGATTTAACTTAAGTGAACTCAAAGGGGTTTAACCAAATTGTTAAAAATTAATTAATTTAAATTGAAATTTATATGGTTTAAATTAATTGTTTACTTGTATTCCAATCTATTTTCTTTCTGGTTGTTTCTATTCTCCTACCTCGTTCCTTTTCGGGGACGAAAAGTTTTGAGTGGGGGAGAGTGTAACGACCCGTAAATTTTAACTGTTTTAATAACGTGATTAGTTGAAATTTTGTGAAATTTTAAACGATAAAATTTTGAAATAAAATTTGATATTTGGATTGCATCTAATTAATCATAGCAACTGGTAAATTTCCATCCAAAAATTTAAAAGTTATTTTTGTGAGTAATTTTATTTCAATTTAATCAGTTAGGAATTGATGAAAATAAAATGTTTTCGAAACCTAAATATTTTTACATAGAAAAATTCTAAACCATCTTCTGAGCAAGACGTCATTTTTCGTTTTTCCAAATTCTGACTTCTTTAGCTCCGTCGAACTTATTTATCTGCGTTTTTGCCGCATTTTCCGCTAGTAGAAGATTCAAATTTTTAAAATGAAGTCGTATCACTGATATTTATATACCGTTTTGATCGTCTCGTTATGCTGATCACTGCGGTATATTCAAATCTGTGTTTTGAAGTCCGATATGTGGTGGACTTTATGATACGGTAAATCGTATCAGTATCCGTTTGAGCCTTTCGGTTTCCTTGACTATTCATATTTGTCACCGTACAAAATCAATAGCCGCTAGCCATTATTATTTTCAGAATTTGAGGAGTCTTTTGCTTTCTATACTAGTTCCAACAACTAGTGGTTCGGGCCCTTCGTTCATTCCCCATTGCCTTTTTCTCTTTCCTCGCACTTCTTCCTGTTTCTTTCTTTCTTTTCAAAGAAAGTATATTATGTTTTACAAAGCTTTTATATATCATTTCACCATAATCTCCCTAAACCGTTCATTTGCCCCTAATCAAATTCACTCTAGTTCATTTGCATTTGCCTTTATAGTTTCATTTCTTTCATTCTACTGTAGCTTTCACGTCTCCTCTCTAACCCATTTTCTTTCCTCTACCCACGTTTTTTTCCTCTTTCCACTTTCTTTTTCTCTTCTTCACTTACCTACTGAAAGCTCCACCTCCGCATGGCTAATCACCCCGGCTACCATTTATAACCAATCCCCATCCTCTACCCGCCTATGGCCACGTGTCCGCGTCCCTCCCCACTTTCCATCTCAGCCCGCTCCTCCACCGTCCACCCTCACTTCGCTTATTTTTCCACTATCCGACCTCAACACTTCACATCTCTCCCGCGACTCCTTGACCGAGCGCCCCATTCCAACACGAAAACCAAGCATCCGACTTATCCCCTTTAGCTCGCCGTCAGTCTTCCCTTCCTCCTTGCGTTCTCTTTCCTCTTGAGTATACAAGGTGCAGGTCATATATTTCTGTTGGTTAAAGAGTGTTTATCTTATATCTAAACTAAGTTTGCTAAATGTTAATCTAGTACAAGTTTTCATTGACTGTTGAATATACACAATTCGCATATGTTATGTTTACTGAGTCATCCATGGTTATGGCATGTACTATTCATGAGATACACGTGTTTTATTTTATTCCCTGTTGTATATATGTGTTTATATTTTGCAGTTTTATTGCTCTTGTTATTTTTGAAAAAAAAAATGTCGATTTTAAGTTATGTAGGTGTGTACTAGTTAGAGGTTATACCTGTATTATTTTATAAAGTTTATTTTATATATTATATTAAGGTTGATATTTCTTTAAAACTGGGTATATACGATTGTATATATAATAAAGAGTCTCCATATAAGTTTGTTTGTGGTTTATAATACAACAGTTTATTCATATATTTAGGTATACATAAGCATACTTAATTTTAGATATATATTCTATTATAAAACTTTAGGCTGTTGGTTTAATGTGTAAAGTGACAAACAGTGATATTAGTTTCTTACTTTATAGATAATTCTATTATTCGTATACGTGAGTTTTTTTTGGGATTTTATCATTTAGTCTATGTGATTACAAGTTAGTGTATTTTACAAGTTATTGTACAGTCATACGTTATATTGTAATTTATATAGGCTGAGACTATACAAATGGTGATAGGTTTTGTCATATATATATTATAGAATTGGAAACCGGTTATATGTATAAATAGTGCATAGCAAATAGGAGTCGGTTTCTATTATATAAGTTGTAAATTTGTTAAAAACATTAATGTACTGTAAGTTGTATATAAAAATCGGTTAGTGTGTTTATATTTATGTTTGTATTTTGAAATTTTGTTTGGAACTTATTCCTTTTTAGCGATTTTAGATCATTTTATGATGTTGGTATATATTATTTAAGTATGAGTCTAAAATTCTATATTAAAAATAGGAAATAGGTATATGAATAGGATATTCATTTTGTTTAAGTTATATCAGGAGGATTTTGATTCAGTTCCATCAATTCCTTTTATCAGCTTCGTTTATCGGTTCGATTCAATCTTGCTTTGCTTTGAAATTCGTGCCTGAATTCATAACTCATCTCATTATCGTTCTTCTCTAGCCTCGAAAGGTGAGCAATCACTCACGATTAACGTTCATTTATTTATTAAGTTGATTTCAATTGAAACGACAATTGAAATATGCTGTTGTTAGTTAATTACACTGTTATTTATGTTATTACCTGTATCAATTCACCTGTGACATCTGACACCATTATCTGTTATATATATACAATGATAATCCAGTTTGGTTGTTAAATGATTGATTGTTTGATGTTTGCATTGGACGTTAAATTGTTAATGTTGTAAGTGATAAATAATTTGAAATTGAAATTGACGTAGGATAGTCAGATTTGATATATGTGTTAATTTGATTGATGACATTTGCATAATATGACCCCTTTAAATGTTAAATAAATTGACATGTAGAAATAGTGTTAACCACACCTTGAACCATTTAAATGCATATGTATAAATTGATGTAGTTTGAAATTGAACAATAGATATCAAGTGAAGAACCGTATAAATATTAATGTAATAATCATTAATCTACATGAAATGATAGTGTAGATTCTAGAAATGATTATATAAATTTGCACAAACAACAATGTGAATTAATACGATTATTTCGGGATTATTTGAATTAATAATTGGATTGTTGTTATTGCTTGTTTATTTGCTTTAACACCATCCCAGTTATCACACTGCAAGTTTCCTTTGTTATGCTTTGATTTTTGAATTGAAATGGAATCGGGTTGAAATGATAAATACCCAAAATTTAACTTGACCTAGGACAGAGAATTAAATAAAACCCGATTGGTCAATAATTTGATTTAGAAATGAAATAAAGATTTCGTTTGAGTAAATAATAAGGTTTTGAAATGAAGTTGGAATTTGAATTTTAATGAAAGGAAATGTTAATAGTTAATAATCTGAATCAAAATATTAACATAGTAGCTGATGAAAGAACGTTGTTTTAAAATTTGGAATTATTAATAATTAAGTTTGAAATTATTTAATAATTAAGTTTTTGAAATTATTTAATAATTAAATAAGATTGAATTATTTAATAATTAAATGAAATTGAATTCTTGATATGTGAAATTGAACTTCGTAATAAGTGAAATTGAACTTCTTTAATAAGTAAAGTTGAGTTATGAAATAATTAAGTTTTGAAATTTGTAACTAAGTAAATAAAAAAGTGAAATTGAATTTCTTTAACAAGAAATAAAATGTGATTTATTGAAATTAATGTAAGACTTGTAATTTAAAGAATTGATTTGACAAATCTAATTTAATTCAATTTGAAGTTTTGATATAATGAAGTTGAACTTAAGTAATTGATTTAATGAATTGGATGTTAAATATAAATTGTTTGAATGACAAATTAACTTAACAAATATTGAATGAAATAGATAAATGAATTCCAATTGATTTGAATGTTAAATTAAATTAATTTAAATGATTTCGGAATGAAACTTATATACGAATTTAAATGAATATTGGAATGGTTTTAAATAAAAATTGAAATTGTATTATAAGATTTTTAAATGGTAATTTGGATGTTTTGAAACGTAAATTTTTGGAAATTGGTTTAGAAAGACAAATGAAATGTTGGTTTACAAATTCTAATTGAGATTGAAATTGATTTGGTTTTGAAATAAATAAATAACCAATCGGTGTAAAAATCATGAAGGTTATTAAAGAGACCGGAATCGGTTAGGGACATACTCACTGTCTAAACCGAAACCACTTTAATAACTATACGCGGAGTGTGATCCAGAATGAAGTGGTTGGAATGATGTATGTGATGACTGAAGAAAGAGAATGATAATGGATAGCCTTGACACTTGTGTCAAATTGGAAATGACTAAAACAGGAGCCGTGCCGGGCCAAATGGGGTTAGCCACCTCGAGCGAACACACTTCTTCGAAAACTACTCATTACTTGTTGTCGATTGGTGCACCCTTGATTTGGGAGTGTTGTTTCGCGGTGTTGCGGTCGCTGCGGCGATGCGTTCTCACCAGTCCGGATCAGGCAAACGGTAGTTTCACTACCTTGGGTATTGCCTCATGTGCCTTGTCATACTTATTTCCCTTTATACGCGACCACTACGATTTGTTTTGTGTTATACCTATTGAGTACTCTCTGATATCCCACTAGTTTACGGTGGAGTTTACAGTGCTGTATAAACTATAACGCTTATATAAAATGTGTTAAGGCGGATAATGGTAACGCCTTAACACTATTTTGATACTTTATATTACTGATAGGCATTATCTACTTATCGTACACTACTACATAGTAGATAGTTTAACGGATCCTTAAAGGATGGTTATTCCAAACATCCTTTGAGTTATTTGTATTTCAGTTGCTATTTCACTTGAGTTGGATTTATTGATATAAGAATGTTAATCCTGACTCGAGTGTTTTGTGTTTTGCTTTACGCTCGGGTCAGACTGAGTGTTCCAGTATTCGAGACTCGCCTTTGGAGTTGGAGCTTCGCTTGGAGATCCATCTATCTATCCAGCTTTCAGATATTCAGTTGATTCCAGTGATGTATTCTGATATTGTATTTGATTATTGTATTCGAGACATCTGTTGTACCTTATTTAACTCTAATATGTATATAGTAGCTTCATGAACTACTATCTTTTGTTTCCGCTGCAATTATTACTCTGTGTTTGTGATCTGTGTTCTATTTATTTACTGTATATGCTCAGTTTTGCAAAATTTAAATTAACAATTCGGTATTTTGAATCATTCAAGTTCGACATGTGCGGATGCGAATGGTCCAAAATAACGGGTCGTTACATTTTAGGTGTGAGGTCGCGTTGTGATGGTCGTGGGTGATTCGCGAGGCCGGTCGACGGCAAGGCTCGATCGCCGGAGTACGTATGTATGGATACGCGTGCGTGCACGTTCTTTCTTTTGTTCTTTCAGGTGAGGATAGAAAGGAAGAAGGAGAAAGGGAAAGAGTGGGCCGGGTTTTGGGCCATGGGGAAGAAATAGGAAAAGAAGTAGATAAGAAAATGAAAATAAGGAAAAAGAAATAAAGGAAAAATGAAGAAAGAAAAAAATAAAGAAAATAAAAGGGAAGGAAAAAAAGAAACAAGAAAAGAAAATAAAAAGTAAAAGAAAAGATAAAGGAAAGAAAAATAAAAGGAAAAATAAAAGAAAAGGAAAAGAAAAAGAAAGAGAAAGGAAAAAAATAAAAGGAGAAAGAAAGAAAAAGTAAAAAGAAGAAGAAATGGGTTTTACAAATTTATTTATATGACAGCTTATATTTTCTTCTAAAAATTTAATTTTAATTTAAAATCCAAAATTAAAGCTCAAAAATATTTCATAATTTAAATGGTAATTAATTACATTATTATTTGATTTGAACTTATATATTAACCAAGTAGACATTAAATAAAGTAGGAAATTTCTATTAATTAATAACAGGTTTTTTTATAATTTCTTTAATTATAGTTAATTTGGATAAAGATATAAATGGATTTGGTTAAGAAAAGTTAATAAAATCCAAAAGTGTGATTTGTATAATATTTGTTTTCGATCGTTAAATTGGTAACAATCTAAATCTTACCTTAATTCTACTGGAGGTTTAATTCAATTATTCTTGTCTGTACCATTAAGTGGTCAGACAAGTTAAATAGTAGATTAAAACGATGACACGGTTATTTGGATAAAGATCTGTAACAAATCCCCATATTTAAATAGTGTCACCCAAAATAATAAATTGTTTATTTTAAACAATTTACCCTTTTAAAAATTTATTGCTTGGATTCGTAGAGACCGGGATCAGATATCAGCGTTATCCGGAACCGCTTCGATTTGAAAATCACTACAAACCCTTAAGGGGTTGACTATAGAGTCTAAAGGCTGGAATTGAATAAATTAAGTAAATTTGACTATTTTAAATAGGTAAATGTGTATTTAGACATTATTAAAATATCAAAGGATTTTGGAAAAAGTGTTTGTTTATAAATCAGATAAGACTCGTCGTGTTGTACGAGTTACCTTGGTTTCCAAAGATTTTGATAACCTCAGTATTTCATATTAAATGGGTTTACTCACGCTGGTTTCCAGCCTGACTCGGGTGTTACTTTATTGTAATGCTCAGGTCAGATCGAGTATTACAGAATTTCAGGTTAGGACGCTTTTGGAGCTCAGGTGATGAGCTGGATGGTAGAGACGTATTGATTATATTCCGCTGCGTATTATAGATTGTATAGTTAGCATTCAGGGACAAGTTATTATAACTGTCCATATTTATTGGTTGATAATTGTACTCTGATGAGTTGTATGTATATTAACAGTTACAGCTTTTCTTGTATAAAATGCTGCTATTATATATTATATTTTGTTCCACTGCGATTGTGAGATTCTGTGCTGTTGTTTCTATTTCTTCTTCTATCTCCTTTTCTTCTTAGCCCTACCAACCTGGTATTTCCGGCACTCGATTGTTCAGCACTCTATACAGTGGATGTATTAGTGTCGATTTTCAGGGGTCAAAAATCGCCCGGTCGTTACATAAATGCTTGCTTAATAATGCTTAAAAACGCTAAAATAAGGTAAGTTTTCGGATTAAATACTGCAAAATATAAATACTGATATATATATATATATATATATACATACATGCATGCATACATACATATATATATATAGTTTTCCGTCCGTGTGGGTCGATGTATATATATTTATCTCTCTTGTCATATTGCAAAAGGTCCTCCGTAAAAAGGAGAATCTACCAAAAAAAATTGGAAATTTAGGGCGTTAGAAAAATTTTGAAAATATTTGAAAAATTTTTGTTAACGACAAATTGATTTCAAATTGAAATTGAAATAAAGGATTTTAGAATTAGGGTTGAAAACTAATTGTTTTGGGCGAAACAAAAGATTAGAAAAGTGAATATTGAATTTTCAATAAGTGGGTTTTGAATAAGTTAATGGGTTTAAAACATTTTACCTACCTTAGCAATTTCGGGGACGAAATTCTTTAAAGGGGGGAGGAATGTAACGACCTAGATTTTTTGTTATTCAATTCTGAATATTTAAATGGTTTAAATATTGGATTTGGGATCATAATTGAGTTAGTGAGATTTTAAAACTAAAATTTTAAGCGATATCGTAAATTTTGAAAATCGTCGATTTAATCGACGCGTTAAAATAGCGATCCGGGGCAGTCTCGGAATTTGACGAAACCTGTTCCATTGGATCCGTAATAGTGTATTATTATCGGATTTCAAATTTCGTAGCGTTTGGAGTTATCGTTTGATCAAACGAGATAGAAACACGCTGAAATCAATATCGAAAATTCAATATAATAATTGGGTTCAAAATGCTATCTTCTCCATACGATCGAATTAGGACTCGAAACCTTTTCCATTATGTTCGGAATAGGGGTATAACATTATAAACGCCTAGCGGCATGCCCCGATAGGGATTCGAAATTTTAAGTCGCGTAAATCGAGACATTTTGGGAATTAATCAATATATTGTCAAATCAACTTTTCTTTGCAGTTGTGTATTCTTTCATCTCAGCCACCCTAGCCTATGATTTGAACTTACCCTTGCCATGTAAAACACGTTCCCTCTTTTACTTTTTTTTGTTTTAAAACGCAGTTGAAAAAAAAGAGAGAAATAACGTATTCATCTTCATATGCATCTTCTCTCGTTCAAATTAAAAACGAAATTAATTCGACAAGAAGAAACGAATCTATTCGATTATAAAAAGAAACAAAAATGAAATCGTTTCGTTTAAATTTAAAAAAAAATTACACGCGAACGACACACGATCGGAGATTAAGTCGAACTCACGCGAGAGAGCCTGAAGTCGAGGAGCACTAGTAGAGGGCTTGGAGGAGTCGCGACTGATGTCGATGTGGTCATTGTCTGGTTCGCGTTCGTACCTAGAAGAGGGAATTCACGAGAAGAATGGGAAATCGTGATGCCCAGCTACGATGGAGAGGGTTGACGAGATGTTGGTGGTGGAAGATCTGTGAAGGCGACGCTGTGCACGGCAGCGATGGATGGCCGAACTCCGGTGTTGTGCAATTAAGGTAGCAGTGTCGAGAAGCTCGACCTGTGGACTGCCTGGTTATCTTTTCTCACGTGAACATGATGGTAGAGGGTAGTCGTCTAGGTCTGGGTAATTTTCTGTTTACAATTCCAATTAATTTAAATAATTTTAATTAATTAAAAGGATGCTTATAAAATTGTATAACGTTATTACAAGGTAAAAAAATCATGGAAACAAGACGAGTTTGTATTCGGAGATGAGAGATGTACAAGCTGAAATTTAAAATCTAGATGTCGGCCAATATAAAAATCAAAGGTGAGAAATTTTGTGACGCCCCACCTCTATACTAAGCTAGCCAAGGACACTACGGGGTAATGCCGTCGACTAGCACGAAGAATAAGGCTGTTGAGGAGCGACCATCTGTGTAATTGCTTTATGCGAGTACCGATATGTCAGATAATATAACTTACATTTCATTTCAAGAGGAAATCCGACATATCAAATACAAACTCAAAGCTACCACACAGTGGCTATGTGGACTTCAAAAACAAATACAAAAATAAACATAACACAAATCAGTCACAGATATTCATATCACAAAGGCGGAATCAGATATGAATATAACACATAAAAGTGTACATCAAAGTAGTGGTCAAACCAGATCCACCACATAACAAAAGAATAGATACAAGTGCTAGACAAAAGAATAATTATACATCAAGGAGTCTATAACTCAAATGTATAATAACAAAAACTACTAATCTAAAGTAGTTAGCCAAAAATCAAATGATAATCTCTGATAAGAAGTCAAGTAGGAGCACCTGAAATACCTCGGTCTGACCCGAGTATTATTTAAGAAGAAAATAATAAACGGATCAGTCTAGCTATAAATATCAGATAAAATGAGATAGGATAAGAGATATGACAAAAACGTATGATAACAAAAATGCTATACTGTGCAAAGTATACATCAATTAATAACAAAAATCATACAATATCTCAAAACATCTCAAAACACCAAAAAGAATCACATTCTTTAAATTATTCACCAAAACACAAATATTGATAGAGCTTATCAATGCAAACCACGAAAATTGGTGAAACACAAATTATAGAAATCAACAATCAGAAATCCAGAAATCACAAAGGGGGAAGGCCTATCACAAACGGGAGCATGAAAACTCACCAACACGTGTATCACAAATGGAACGCTATTCCATGGTCGCTAACCATCAATTTTGAGCCGAAGTTCCACAAAAGGCCCGAAGACCATAGGTCGCTACCCCACAAAATTGAACCGAAGTTCCACAAACGGGGTTTTTAGTCCCCACACAAACAAATAGACATCGCACATCGCTAGTCTAAATCACAAAAATGATCATCATCGATCAATAAAAAGTGTGAATCACACTAAGCCAGTAAATATAAGAGTTTAGCTTCATGTCCCATAACCACTAGCTTAACTTAAATATTTACGAACAAATTGTAGATTTCCACTCGAAAATTGTCACCAGATTTCAATCGAACAAGTCTAAGAATTAACCAACAAAGTAAACACAAGCGTTTCATACCACTTGTTTTGCTAAGTCGTTTAATTGGATTTCTCGCATGAATGAGGTAAAGGTTTGTATATACTAATAGATTGGAAAATGGTTTTAAAAGAGGGCTTTATATTTAAAATAGTGTTGAAATCGTTTTGATGAAAGAGTTTGAGTATTTACTACTAGTATAGAAACCTTTGTATTTAGAAGTGACAAATCACAAAAATGATTGTAGAAACAATCAATCACCAAAATCCACATTCGAAGACGTGAATTAAATCCAAAGAAATCGATACAAAATCCATCAAAATGGATGTTCCCAAAAATCCCAAAAAAGAAGTCATCAAGGTCGATAGTAAGTGATAACAACTATCCGGATCAACTAAAATCGGTTAAAATAGGAAATCCACATAAAACAGCCTAAATAGGCAAAAATGGACGTTTCCAGACGTCTGGTTTGAAATCCAGACGTCTGGATTTGTTTTCTGGAAATAGTTCAGAAAACCACCCTGACGCCTAAGCCATGACCATACGTCTGGTTTTGAATCCAGATGTCTGGTTTTGTTCTCCGGAAATAATCCAGAGAACCCTCAGACGTCTGAAACTTCAAGTTAGACGTTTGAGACTTATCCAGACGTCTGATCTTAAATTTCAGATGTCTAGAATTAGTCTCTGGATTTTATTTTTTTTCTGCGTGCATACATTTTTGCTCCAGGTCCAAACCAGACGTCTGGACTTGGTCACCAAACGTCTGGTCACCTAGTCTGGGCAACAATTTGCCTAGGCCAAAGTGGCCAAAATGTATCGGAAGCGATCAGACGAGCAACGACGACTAAGGATTTACGCCAAACGACAACCCAGCCTTAAAGGCTCTTCGACACAACCCGAATATCAATGTCCAAATATCCATAGAAGGATTTTCATAAAACTGGACCAAAACACCAAAATTTGGAAAATTCACCAAATCAATTCAAATCAAAAGCAAATGAACAAGCACAAATGTTAGGAATTCATACCTAACAACAATGATAGCTATAGACGTAGATGTGAGTTAAAGAACTCACCTTTAAACCCAAAAACAATAAATGAGAAGCTCTAAAGCAAAGGAAAGATCAACTACTATTCAATTTAAACTCTAGAAGCTCCAATCTAAGATCAAAAACAATATTTCCTAAGTTAGGTTATAGGAAATTTCTAAGATTGGAGAGAGATTGACATGGAGAAGATGAAGAGGATGCTTACCTTAGCTTCTCTTTGATGTTGGAGCTAAAATTTGTATTTCCTAATTAAACTAGGGTTTGGAATTCTAATTTCCTATTCTTTCCCCCATTTTTCTCTTAAGCTTGAGAGTATTAGGAAATGAAAATGAATGAAGAGGTTGAGTGGAGTATAGGGTATTAGATGAGTAATGAGTTGAAACCCAAACCCAAAGCCCAATAGAAAATTAGCAAAATTCACCCAACTCCAAACATATCGATGTTTATACGCAAAAAAGTTGTAAATGCCATTTGGCCTCAGTGGAAGTGGTCTCGAGTCCCAATTCGACTGTTTACAAAAAGTAGCTTTTCGGACTTTAATCCGATTAACGATGCTATATTTAAATAAAACATTTAAATATACAATCGTAAAATATGCGGGTTGTTACAGACTCCCCTCCTTAAAGAAATTGCGTCCTCGCAATACTTAAGAAAAAGAAATAAAAAGTAACAACCATACAAAAGCATATCAACACAAAAGAAGAAATTTTGAAATGAGAAGTTCAGCTTTAAAGAGCACGAGAGAGTAAGTCCGGATGTGTTCGCTCGATGAATTCTCTGGATTCCCAAGAGCAATCCTTAGGATTTGAGGACCATTGAACTTTCACAAGAGGAACATCTTTATTTCGTAGGCGTTTAACCTCCAAAGCAGTGACTCGAATAGGATGTTACTCATAAGTCAAATTAGGTGAAACTTCAATTTCTTCAATAACACCGGGCTCAAGAATAGAATCGGAATCTCGAAGGCATTTCCGTAATTGAGAGACGTGGAATACATCATGAATAGCAGAAAATTGGGTCAGTAATAAAAGACGATAAGCCACAGAACCAATGCATTCGGTGATGGGAAATGGACCAATATATCGAGGTGCTAATTTTCCCGATCGACTGAAACGCACAACACCCTTCATAGGTGAAACACGAATAAACACAAAATATCCCATAGAAAATTCTAATTTCCTTCTTCGATTATCGACATAGGATTTTTGCCTACTTTGAGCTTCTTTCATCTTATGACGAATAAGGTCAATCTTTTCCGTGGCATCATGAAGAAAATCTAGACCTAAAACCAGCTTCTCACCGGCTTCAAGCCAACATGAAGGAGATCGGCATGGCCTTCCGTAGAGTGCCTCGAAAGGTGCCATACCAATACTAGATTGGAAGCTATTATTATAGGAAAACTCAACAAGAGAAATATGACCTTCCCAACTTCCACCAAAATCAAGAACACGTGCACGAAGAAGATCTTCAAGATTTTGATTCACACGCTCGGTTTGTCCATCAGACTGAAGATGATAAGCGGTGCTAAAATTAAGCTTCGTTCCCAAAGCTTTTTGAAGACCTTTTCAAAATCCACTAGTAAACAATGGATCACGATCGCTAATAATAGAAGTAGGAACTCCATGCAATTTAACAATTTCCTTGACAAAGAGTTTAGCCAAAATAGGTACGGTCCGATTGGACCGAACGGGAATAAAATGGGTGGATTTTGTAAGTCTATCTATTATCACCCATAGGCTATCATGACCCGAACGAGAATGGGGAAGACCGTCAATAAAGTCCATGGAAATTTGATCCCACTTCCATATTGGAATTTCCAAAGGTTTCAATAACCCATCGGGCCTTTGATGCTCGGCCTTCACGAGTTGGCAAGTCATGCAACGCTTAATAAAGTTAGCAATATCAGATTTCATTCCATCCCAATAATAAAGTCGCTTCATATCTACGTACATTTTACTACTACCGGGATGAATGGTAAATTTAGAACGATGGGAATCTTCTAATATGTCTTTACGAAGATCAATAATATTTGGCACAATAAGTCTACCAAATTTTCGAATACCGCCACGAGCATAAATATCAAAGTCTTTCAAACCTTCAATATCGATTTTATCCCTACAACTTTGGCTAAGAAGAGCCAATTTGGGATCTAGCTTTTGAGCCTCAAGAATGAGGTCTAAAAGAGAAGGATGAGCCTCAAGGCTACACAAAACAAGAGATGAACATGAGTTGGATTCATGATCTCGAATCTCACAAGTGGATAAAGTCGCGAGATCATTCCACTCGGATATCATCATAGAAACAACCGCTTGTTGCTTTCGGCTAAGGGCATCGGAAACACGATTTCCCTTTCCGGGAGTATAAAGAATATCAAGATCATAAGATGCAAGGAACTCGAGCCAATGTTGTTGACGCAAATTAAGTTCTTTTTGAGAAAATAAATACTTCAAAGATTTATGATCGGTGTAGAGAACAAATTTCTCTCCCAAAAGATAATGACGCCAAATTATAAGGGCGAAAACAATAGCCACGAGCTCTAAATCATGAGTGGCATATCTAGTCTCGGCAGGCTTTAATTGCCTAGAAGCATAAGCCATAACACGTTCCCTTTGCATGAGAACGGCTCCCAAACCAACACGACTAGCATCGGTATAAACAATAAAGTCCTGGTTCCCATCGGGAATCACAAGAATAGGAGCATCGGAAAGAAGTTCCTTTAGTTTCTGAAAAGCAGCTTCACATTTGTCTGACCAAGTGTATTTAACTCCCTTCTTTATCAAATTAGTAAGAGGTACGGAAATTTTAGAAAAGTCTTTTATGAACTGACGATAATAGCTCGCCAATCCGAGAAAGCTACGAATTTCCGTCACACTCTCCGGTCACTTCCAATTTTGAATCGCTTCAATCTTTGAAGGATCCATGGAAAATCCGGATTTAGAAATAATATGCCCCAAAAATTTCACCCGAGATTTCCAAAAGTGGCATTTAGAAAAATTTTCTTTCAATTGGTTGCTCCTAAGAGTTTCCAACACAATCCGAAGATCATTCTCATGCTCTTCCTCGGTCTTAGAATAAACAAGAATATCATCGATAAAGATGAGAACATATCGATCGAGGAAGTCTTTGAAAACTCGATTCATAAGGTCAACAAAATAAGCAGGAGCGTTCGTTAAACCAAATGGCATAACAAGCCATTCATAAGATCCATAACGAGTACGGAACGATGTCAAAGGAATGTTATCCTCTACAATACGGAGCTGATGAAAACCATTTGCTAAGTCTAACTGTGAAAAGACTGTAGCACCACTAAGCTGATCGAATTGATCATCAATCCAAGGTAAGGGATATTTATTCTTGATGGTGAGATCATTAAGCTTGCGGTAGTCAACGCAAAGCCTAAGTGTACCATCTGATTTCTTCACAAAAATAGCAGAAGCTCCCCATGGAGAGGAACTAGATCGAACAAACTGTTTTGCTTCCAATTCGGATAATTGTTTACGCATCTCCTCATTTTCCTTATTGGACATACGATAAGGAGGACGAGTGGTAGGTAGAGCTCCAGGGATTAGATTAATTCTGAACTCAATTGCTCGCTTAGGTGGTAATCCTAAAACGGGCTCAAATATGTCGGGAAATTCACAAACAATGTGAATGAGGGAAATGAATCTTCCTCATCATCATTATCGTCATCATGAGGATTTATAGAATACAAGGATGCTTTCGAATTGGAATCTGAATCTTTAAGAACAAGAGAAATCTACTTAACATATTAAGGATGACGAAGATATATAGTCCGCTCGGGACATAAGATATGGGCTTCATAACGATTAAGCCAATCCATTCCCAAAATCATTCCGAAGCCTAAGTAACGCATAACATGCAAATCGGCACGGAAAGAGTAATCACATAAAATAATCTCAACATCTTTATAAAGTAAACTGAGTGTTGCGGATCTTCCAACCGGATGCGCAATCCTCAATGAAGTCATCAAGCCAATAAATTTCAAAGAAAAGTATCAACAAGTTCCTTTGATATAAAAGAGTGGGATGCACCCGTATCAGAAAGAACTCGAATAGGATGATCATGAAACATAATAATGCCATCAAGGATAGAATGAGAAATACCTTGACCACGAGAAGTGTTAGTAGGGGCTTGCACAATGTTTAGCTTGCCTTCCTTTTTTCTTTAAAGTTTGGGACATGAAGATATAGTATGACCCGAACTTTTTCAATAGCGACAAGTAAGAGACTTCGGACACTTGTTCGCATAATGGTCCTTAGAACCACAATTGTAACATTCTCCATGACTAGAGGTAGGAGTTTTTGCTACCGAAGTTGTTTGCTTCCCTTTCTTGTTGGGATTAGGCTTGAATTTAAAAGGCCTCTTCTTATTGATGTTTTGTTTGACCTCAACATCACTTTCTTTATCGGCCTCTTCGAGTCGAAGAGCGATATCAACAAGCTGATCAAAAGAAACTTCCAGTTTCAGAAGTAATGGCTTTTTGAGGCTCTTATTCAACCCATAGACAAATCTCTGATTTTTCTTCAATGGGGTATTAATATACTCGACCCAATATTTAGATAGATATTCTAAAGATGCGACGTAATCCATCACAGAAGATTCACCTTGAACAAGGTCGATAAAGCGTCGAGCTAAAGATACTTTTTCAGCTTCTGGCACAAATTTTAACTCGAATCTTTCCCGGAATTGCTCCCAAGTAAGATCCGCTTCGATAATTTCGGAGCTCAGAAGCTCATACCAGTCTAATGCTCTTTCTTGGAGAATGCTAGAAGCCACTTGGACTCGATGTAGATCAATAAAATTCATGTGGGAAAAGATGCGATCGCATGTTCTAAGCCAAGCCTGGACTTCTATAACGCTCTCGGAACCCTTGAAAGGCTTTCCACCCAAGTTGGTGTAATCACTGCACAAGCATGCAAACCCAGATTTAGGATGAGTGGGCTCTGGAATGGGTTCGATAGCCTGAGCATTTTTCACAAGATCTAGAAGTTGCTGAGCAGACATAAATACTCCGTCCTGAGGAGTAGCACTGGATTGACCGGCGCTGGGACGGCCTGGTCTAACCATTTCTTTTCTTTAAGAAAGAAAGAAAAGAGGAAAAAAATGTTATTCACAGAATGAATATCAAACAAACTTGACTGATAAAACAAGGCATCACAAAATAAAATAGGATAGAACGACGAAGACTCAATTAAATCCTATGGCACGAACCCTAAGAAAGACTTAGGACAATGATCCTTGCTAGATTATTCTATATTGTTCCGAAGTTTAGCTGATACCAAGCTGTGACGCCCCACCTCTATACTCACGCTAGCCAAGGACACTATGGAGTAATGCCATCGACTAGCATGAAGAATAAGGTTATTGAGGAGCGACCATCTGTGTAATTTATTTGTGCGAGTACCGATATGTCAGATAATATAACTTACATTTCATTTTAAGAGGAAATCCGACATATCAAATACAAACTCAAAGCTACCACACAGTGGCTATGTGGACTTCAGAAACAAATACAGAAATAAACATAACACAAATCAGTCACAGATATTCATATCACAAAGGCGGAATCAGATATGAATATAACACATAAAAGTGTACATCAAAGTAGTGGTCAAACAAGATCCACCACATAACAAAAGAATAGATACAAGTGTATACATCAAGGAGTCTATAGCTCAAATGTATAATAACAAAGGTACTAATCTAAAGTAGTTAGCCAAAAATCAGATGATAATCCCTGATAAGAAGTCAAGCAGGAGCACTTGAAATACCTCGGTCTGACCCGAGTATTATTTAAGAGGAAAATAATAAACGGATCAGTCTAGCTATAAATATCAAGCAAAATGAGATAGGATAAGAGATATGACAAAAACGTATGATAACAAAAATGCTATAGTGTGTCAGTTATACATCAATTAACAACAAAAATCATACAATATCTCAAAACACCAAAAAGAATCACATTATTTAAATTATTCACCAAAACACAAATATTGATAGAGCTTATCAATGCAAACCACGAAAATTGGTGAAACACAAATTCTAGAAATCAACAATCGGAAATCCAGAAATGACAAAGGGGGAAGGCCTATCACAAACAGGAGCATGAAAACTCACCAACACGTGTATCACAAATGGAACGCTATTCCTTGGTCGCTAACCATCAATTTTGAGCTGAAGCTCCACAAACGGGCCGAAGAAAATGGGTCGCTAGCCCACCAAATTGAACCGAAGTTCCACAAACGGGGTTTTTAGTCCCCACACTGTGACGACCGCCCATGACCCCTACACTGAATCTAGAGAAAGCGCGCTGTAAAGTGTGCCAGGCGACCATGGACGATTATCAGGGTAGATTAAAACAACAGAATCTATCGTATTACTCACAGCGCATGGACAAAATACAATAGAACATATGTATAGTGAAGCTTTACAAAACAAAATGACATCATATAAAACTCCATAATAGTTGAATACAAGCATCCAAATAGTCAATACATCAAGCCTCACTACATATCTCTCAGAGAATACAAAACAGCGGAATATCCCGTACATATAATAAGAAGATAATATGCAACCCTCCAGCTCGTCTTCGATATCAGCATCGTGAGAAGAGAACAGCACCTGTCACCTGCTACCTAGTCTGCCCGTCCCAAAATGGACGAACAGCCCAGGGCAATAAGGATTAAAACATAAAGCCTTGAGTCAGACAACAGTCTTAGTGAGCAGTAAATTAACTAACAACATACCAAAAGAGCATAAAGGAAAAGGAATAGGAATACAACCCTCCCACTCCAACCTCATTCTACAGTGATAGCCCCCAGACACACACTAAGCAGAAGCAAACATAGCATAGCATACAATTTAAAATAAAGCTACTATCACTCGAGTCAAGGGCGATGTTTTCCAAGTACCAAGGCCTAAATCAGATAAGCACCCAGAAAATACCGCTCTTGAGTCCGAATGACGATACAACCAAACATCCATGACTCTGGCTATCACTGTTATCATTGCTTCGATATCACCGTTAATTAAATGACCGGCACATTCTTTCAGCCGTCCGTCAAGGGCTAATGGAAACCCCGGTTCTAGACATAACTCCCGCACGTCGTCGCAACCCGTGCCTAGGACTATCGAATCTGCCCAGAGTACTCGACCATCAACAGTTAGTCGTTGGGACTATCGAATCTGCCCAAACGTACTCTTGCTTAGAGCATGCTAGAACCTTCAACAACGATGCTATCCAAGCCTCCTAGTCATCCTCCTCGACGACTATTCTCATATCCATTCATTATCCTCAACTCGAATCATATCACTGAGTTATCAACATGCTTGGAATGATCCCGTCTGGATTAGACCAAGTCTTCATCACATGATTGCCTCGCTTCATCACATCCTCGCGAAGCCTCATCTCAACATCACATCATCAAATCTATGCATAAGAGCTTCATCATCCCGCTATATATGCCACGAGCAGCTTTCCCAATTCAAGAGCCTTTCCCTTAGCTTTTGAATCATCTTCGGTCTAAATCAAACCATCAATCATCTAATTCATAACAATCAATCAAATCAAACATTAATCCAACAATCAAGCATTCAAATAAGATCTAAGTAGACAATTATCACAATAATGGCATTTTCGTAATTAAAGAGTTGAAAGTCCAATAATCATGAAAACATGAATTATATCCCTACAAACTTGATGAATGAACTTGCATAGGTTAACATATAATAAAATGGATGTAACATCATCATGAACAACGGATCTATATGGATCTACACTTAGGATGAAGAAAATGCATGGAAATCACTATTTTAACACCAAAACGAGCCAACAATATGATATACTCCTTTGGATCCATGTGAGAGATAATCACCACTCACCAAATCACCCAAACAACCCCAAATCAACACGCTTCAGATCTGGAAAGCGAAGGATCAAGCTTGATCTATCACGAATCCGCTTCAAACGAAGAAATCTCTCTTGAAAAGATGAAGGTCTTCAATCTAAGCCCTTGAATCTTCAATCTTGATCTTCGATTTGGATGGATGGAAGCACTAGATTAGAGTGGAGAAAAGAAGTGAAGAAGTGTAGAAGTCGAGCTCTCAAAATGGCAGCACTTCGTCGCTTCGAAATCCGGATCCCAAAAAGTGAGAACAACCCCCTCTATTTAGAGCAGAAATCTCTCTAAGTCGCTAGCTCAGAATTAGGTCGTTTGCGACCTACGACCTAAAACCCCTCCGACCTAAAGCCTCTACGACTTAACACTTAGCGCCTAACGACCTAACGACTTATTTCCCCAGGCGCTTCAATGACCTAACAAGGTTACGACCTATGACTTAAAGGGATACGACATAGCACATCAGCGCACCCAAGCGACCTAACAGATGCGCTTCCATGCGACCTACCAAATAACTGGGTTACGACTTAACACTTATCTCCTAGGTCGCTCGCGACTTAAAACATAGGCTTCGACCTAACAACTTAGCAACCCACGCGACCTAACAATGCCGCGACTTAAGACTTAAGCCCTCTTGCGACCTAACACATAAGTTTTCCTCGCGACCTAACGCCTTAAGTCTAAAACCCAGCGACCTATCGTACGCGCGACCTAACAACTCACGCGACCTACGACTTAGCAAACTCGCGACCTAACACACACGCGACCTAACTATCTTAGGTCGCCTACGACCTAACTCAACACAGAACTAACGACCTAACTACGCTAACACTTAGGTCGGTCAATTCTATAGGTCGCAAACTCCTATAGGTCGCAAACTGCTTATCCCCTAAGTCGTTAACTCTACTAGGTCGCTACCTCCTATCTCTTAGGTCGTTAACTCGAACTGCCGACCTAACACTTAACTCACCCCAAACACTTAGGTCGCTCACAACAGTTTCCTTAGGTCGTTGCCGACCTATCCCTTAGGTCTCTCAAAACCCTTAACTCGCCCGAAATCCTTAAGTCTCCTATCTTAGGTCGTCTACAACATAGCTCTTAACTTGCTACCATCCTATAGGTCGGTCACGACTTAGCTCTTAGGTCGTTCACGACCTAGGACTTAGACAAATTATACCAAAAATCTGAAATGTCTTAAAATGCTGAAAATTCCAGATTTTGACGAACTTGTCTATCCGTAAAAACACAGGTCGTTACATTCTCTCCCCCTTAGGAATTTCGCCCTCGAAATTCCAAACAATCATAGCAATCAAAAACTATTATGTACGCCTACCATCCATAGCAATCAACAAACCATGCATCCAATTCTAGCTAGCGTACAGAATTCTAAAACTAGAACAAGTAACAATATCGCGAGATGACACGACACCTTAGGGCCATACCTTGAAGAGTTCAGGATGAGCTGCCTTCATCCTCTCTTCCACCTCCCACGTACAGTCGTTATCATCATCACTCCATTGTATCTTGAGCAACTTAACTACCTTCCTCCTAAGCTGTTCCGTGTTGGTTTCCACAACACGAAGCGGCTTACGAGGTCTTCTATCGACCGAATCAACTTCGAAGTCTTCACAACTATCAGCAGAAACCACTGTATTCGAGTCGTGCACATACTTCCGTAGATATGATACATGAAAAACATTGTGCACACTCGACATCTTCTCTGGTAACTCCAATCTATAGGCGAGCTTTCCAATACGCTCGATGATCGGGAATGGTCCAACAAATCTCGAAGTCAATTTTCCTTTCTTCCCGAATCGAATAACATTCTTCAGTGGAGAAATCTTCACAAAAACCATATCTCCTACGTCGAATTCCAAATCCTTACGACGCTTATCGGCATAACTCTTCTGACGGTCTTGGGCTGCCTTCATTCGTTGCCGAATGATCTCTATACAATCTGAAGTCTGGCGAATCATCTCTGGACCAAGCATCAGCTTCTCTCCTGTCTCTATCCAACATGTCGGAGAGTTACACGGTCTTCCGTATAATGCCTCATACGGTGCCATACCAATACTTGACTGGTAACTGTTGTTGTACGAAAACTCTACCAAATGAAGGTGATCTTCCCATGATCCTCCGAAATCCAAAACACAAGCTCTGAGGAGATCTTCCAAAACTCGGTTGACTCTCTCGGTCTGACCATCAGTTTGAGGGTGATAAGCTGTACTCAAACACAACTCGGTTCCCAAAACTTCCTGGAAGCTCTTCCAAAATCCACTAGTGAACAATGGATCTCGATCGCTTACTATACTCTTCGGAATACCATAGAATCGAACTATCCACTTAACATACAACTCAGCCAACTTTGATGCAGTCCTAGTCGATCGAACAGGAATGAACCTCGCACTCTTGGTCAGGCGATCTACAATGACCCAAATCCCTTCATTTCCCGTTCTTGTTCTAGGTAGTCCATCAATAAAATCCATCGATATCTGCTCCCACTTCCATGTAGGAACTTCAAATGGCTGAAGCAATCCACTTGACTTCTTCTGTTCAGCCTTTACCAACTGGCAGTTCATACACTTGGAAATAAAATTTCCAACATCCTTCTTCATACCTTCCCAGTAGTAGGTTCTCTTCATATCCCGATACATCTTATTTCCACCTGGATGAATTGTCAACTTCGAGTGATGACTTTCCTTCAGAACTTCATTCCTCAATTCATCTATATTGGGAACAACTAGTCGTCTTTGCTTTCGAAGCCAACCCTCTCGATCGACCTCGAATCCTTTATCCTTTTCTGGATCCAATCCAGATTCCAATTCACAGATAATCTTGACAAGCTTATCGTCTTGCTTTTGGCTCTCGCCAATCCTTTCCACAAGAGAAGGTCTTATCGATAAGTTTGCCAACATCTCAGGTTCTAATTCGCATCTAGGCCTGAAGTCAAATCCAGCTAAATACTCGAGACTCTTCCATTCTGAAAACATGGCTCCAAATCCTGCATGTCTTCGACTTAACGCATCTGCCACTGCGTTACCTTTTCCCGGAGTATAAGCTATACCAAAATCATATGATGCTAAAAACTCTAGCCAACGTTGCTGCCGAAGATTCAAATCCTTTTGGGAGAAAAGATACTTCAATGACTTGTGATCCGTAAACAACTCGAATCGAACTCCCAATAGATAATGTCTCCACATCTTCAGAGCAAATACAATCGCCGCTAACTCCAAATCATGAGTTGGGTAATTCCTTTCATGCGGCTTCAGTTGTCGACTGGCATACGCAACAACTTTTTCCCTCTGCATCAGCACTGCTCCAAGTCCAGTACCACATGCGTCGGTGTAAACCACCATCTCATCATTCCCACTTGGAATAGTCAAAACAGGGGCACTCGTTAATCTCTCTTTCAGGATTCCGAAAGCTTGCTCACACTTAGCATCCCAACTGAACACTTGGTTCTTTTTCGTCAATCCTGTTAACGGTGCAGCTATCTTGGAGAAGTCTTTGATAAACCGTCGATAATATCCTGCTAATCCAAGAAAACTTCTCACATCAGATGCATTCTTAGGTCTAACCCAATCCTGGATTGCTGCCACCTTAGCGGGATCAACCGCTATTCCATTTCCAGAAATCACATGGCCTAAGAACCTCACTTCACTCTTCCAGAAGTGACACTTCGAAAACTTAGCCTTCAGCTGATGTTTCCGCAAGATTTCCAAAACAACACGCAAGTGCGTCTTGTGCTCTTCTTCCGTTCTGGAATAAATCAGAATATCATCCACGAACACAAGTACAAACTTGTTCAATTGATCTCTGAACACTCTATTCATAAGATCCACAAAATATGCTGGCGCGTTAGTCAATCCAAACGGCATTACCAGCCACTCAAAGAAACCAGATGGTGTCCGAAAAGCAGTCTTCGGCACACTATTCTTAGCCACTCTCAACTGGTGAAATCCCGTTGCCAAATCCATCTGAGAAAACACCTTAGCCTTGTGAAGCTGATCAAACAAGTCATCTATTCTCGACAATGGATACTTGTTCTTCTTTGTCACCTTATTCAGCTCACGATAATCCACACACAAGCTCAATGATCCATCTGCCTTGGTTGCGAACACAACTGGTGCACCCCATTCGGACACACTATGCCGAATGAATCATTTCTGCAAAAGATCATCAACTTGCACCCTCAACTCCTGCTGTTCCCTAGGCGCCATCCGCCTAAGAGGCATTACAACAGGTCTGGCTCCTTCAACTAGATCTATCCGAAACTCGATCTCTCTATGCGGCGGCAACCCTTTGACTTCGTCAAAGACATCCTCGAATCCATTTGCGATTGGCACTAAAGACAGTCCATCCCGTGGAACAACTAGCGAATACATGAAGCTCATGAAGACGCCTTCCTCATGCTTACATCGTATCACAATCTTTCGCCCCTCCGCATTCTCGACTGTCACCTCCAGCCTCTCACAATCAACCTTAGCCGCATACTTCCTAAGCCAGTCCATACCCAAAATAATTCCGAACCCCGCAAAGTTCAGAACAAAACAATCACAAACAAAAGAGCAACCATGACTCGACACAATCAGACCACGGCATAACATACACAAACAAGACGAACCCCCAATTGGATTAGTCACAACCAACGGCCTATCGACAATATCTGGTTCCAAACCTAACCGGCCTACGAGTTCATTACAAACAAACGAATGTGACGCCCCAGTATCAAACAACACTCTAACTGGAACACCACATAGGAAAAGAGTACCTTGGACAACCACACTCTTTCCTTTTTCTTCAGCGGTAGGAGCTTTCGAAGACGACGGAACAGCTCCCAAAGCATAAGCTTGCACAATCTGCTTGTCCTTCCTCGGTTTTGGACAATTCTTCCTGATGTGCCCTGGCTTGTCACAGTTGTGACACTTCATTGGCACCTTCGGATTCTTACAATCCTTAGAGAAATGGCCCTTCTGTTGACAGTTGTAGCAAGTCACCTCGCCTTTCGGCTTCTTCTGGCCACCTTACCCTTCTGCTGCTGCTGCTTCCTCTTCTTGTTTCCACCCTGCTGGGGTTTAGACTCTTCCCTGGTCACAGCAACAACAGATCCTACCTTAGGAAACATACTCTCATGCCTAAGAGATTTCTCCACAAGCTTCTCAAATGAATCGTCCAAATGATCCACCAACTGTCTCCCAAGATAACTATCCAAGCCGGTCACAAACTTCTCATTCTTCTGATAAGCAGATTCAATATATGACCGAGCATATTTGGACAAAGCTTCAAACTCAGAAACATACTCAAGAACAGATCTTCCACCTTGCTTGAGCTCCACAAACTTCTTGAACAGAACAGACTTCTGAGCTGTAGAAATGAACTTAGCTTCAAATCTGACTTGGAATTGTTCCCAAGTAATCTCTTCCTCCGGAGTATTGATGGTAATAGAATTCCACCAATCAGAGGCTCTTCCTTGAAGCTGCCTTGATGCCAACTTCCTCTTAGTTGCCTCATCAATTCCCAAATCACCAAAAATCCTTCTACAAGCATCTATCCACCTCTGGACCTCAATGGTCGATTCTGTTCCCAAGAAAACCTTCCCTCCAAGAGCAGTATAATCCTTGCACAACTTAGCAAAATCCACTGGTTTCGGAGTTTGGACTTGAACTCCAGCATCTACTGCTACCCCCGGAACTGGTATCCTTCTCATGATCGAAGTCATCATAGCTTCGAACATGGCTGCATAATCAGCAGTCTCTTCAGTAGCACGGCCTTCCCTAGCAGCTGGTCTCCCTCTTCGACTCATTCTCAATATCTATAAAAAGGAATGATTAGAACATCTAGAGAAACAACTGCATAAAGGACTCAAACCCTACTAAGCTACTATATTATATATAGTATTCATCCATCAAAATACAATTACGTCTCTCATACGTAGATACGACGGCGAGCGTTGGGTAAAATCGATTAACCAATGCTCTGATACCAAATGTGACGACCGCCCATGACCCCTGCACCGAATCTAGAGAAAGCGCGCTGTAAAGTGTGCCAGGCGACCATGGACGATTATCAGGGTAGATTAAAACAACAGAATCTATCGTATTACTCACAGCGCATGGACAAAATACAATAGAACATATGTATAGTGAAGCTTTACAGAACAAAATGACATCATATAAAACTCCATAATAGTTGAATACAAGCATCCAAATAGTCAATACATCAAGCCTCACTACATATCTCTCAGAGAATACAAAACAGCGGAATATCCCGTACATATAATAAGAAGATAATATGCAACCCTCCAGCTCGTCTTCGATATCAGCATCGTGAGAAGAGAACAGCACCTGTCACCTGCTACCTAGTCTGCCCGTCCCAAAATGGACGAACAGCCTAAGGCAATAAGGATTAAAACATAAAGCCTTGAGTCAGACAACAGTCTTAGTGAGCAGTAAATTAACTAACAACATACCAAAAGAGCATAAAGGAAAAGGAATAGGAATACAACCCTCCCACTCCAACCTCATTCTACAGTGATAGCCCCCAGACACACACTAAGCAGAAGCAAACATAGCAGAGCATACAATTTAAAATAAAGCTACTATCACTCGAGTCAAGGGCGATGTTTTCCAAGTACCAAGGCCTAAATCAGATAAGCACCCAGAAAATACCGCTCTTGAGTCCGAATGACGATACAACCAAACATCCATGACTCTGGCTATCACTGTTATCATTGCTTCGATATCACCGTTAATTGAATGACCGGCACATTCTTTCAGCCGTCCGTCAAGGGCTAATGGAAACCCCGGTTCTAGACATAACTCCCGCACGTCGTCGCAACCCGTGCCTAGGACTATCGAATCTGCCCAGAGTACTCGACCATCAACAGTTAGTCGTTGGGACTATCGAATCTGCCCAAACGTACTCTTGCTTAGAGCATGCTAGAACCTTCAACAACGATGCTATCCAAGCCTCCTAGTCATCCTCCTCGACGACTATTCTCATATCCATTCATTATCCTCAACTCGAATCATATCACCGAGTTATCAACATGCTTGGAATGATCCCGTCTGGATTAGACCAAGTCTTCATCACATGATTGCCTCGCTTCATCACATCCTCGCGAAGCCTCATCTCAACATCACATCATCAAATCTATGCATAAGAGCTTCATCATCCCGCTATATATGCCACGAGCAGCTTTCCCAATTCAAGAGCCTTTCCCTTAGCTTTTGAATCATCTTCGGTCTAAATCAAACCATCAATCATCTAATTCATAACAATCAATCAAATCAAACATTAATCCAACAATCAAGCATTCAAATAAGATCTAAGTAGACAATTATCACAATAATGGCATTTTCGTAATTAAAGAGTTGAAAGTCCAATAAGCATGAAAACATGAATTATATCCCTACAAACTTGATGAATGAACTTGCATAGGTTAACATATAATAAAATGGATGTAACATCATCATGAACAACGGATCTATATGGATCTACACTTAGGATGAAGAAAATGCATGGAAATCACTATTTTAACACCAAAACGAGCCAACAATCCGATATACTCCTTTGGATCCATGTGAGAGATAATCACCACTCACCAAATCACCCAAACAACCCCAAATCAACACGCTTCAGATCTGGACAGCGAAGGATCAAGCTTGATCTATCACGAATCCGCTTCAAACGAAGAAATCTCTCTTGAAAAGATGAAGGTCTTCAATCTAAGCCCTTGAATCTTCAATCTTGATCTTCGATTTGGATGGATGGAAGCACTAGATTAGAGTGGAGAAAAGAAGTGAAGAAGTGTAGAAGTCGAGCTCTCAAAATGGCAGCACTTCGTCGCTTCGAAATCCGGATCCCAAAAAGTGAGAACAACCCCCTCTATTTATAGCAGAAATCTCTCTAAGTCGCTAGCTCGGAATTAGGTCGTCTACGACCTACGACCTAAAACCCCTCCGACCTAAAGCCTCTACGACTTAACACTTAGCGCCTAACGACCTAACGACTTATTTCCCCAGGCGCTTCAACGACCTAACAAGGTTACGACCTATGACTTAAAGGGATACGACATAGCACATCAGCGCACCCAAGCGACCTAACAGATGCGCTTCCATGCGACCTACCAAATAACTGGGTTACGACTTAACACTTATCTCCTAGGTCGCTCGTGACTTAAAACATAGGCTTCGACCTAACAACTTAGCAACCCACGCGACCTAACAATGCCGCGACTTAAGACTTAAGCCCTCTTGCGACCTAACACATAAGTTTTCCTCGCGACCTAACGCCTTAAGTCTAAAACCCAGCGACCTATCGTACGCGCGACCTAACAACTCACGCGACCTACGACTTAGCAAACTCGCGACCTAACAACTCACGCGACCTACGACTTAGCAAACTCGCGACCTTAAGTCTCATTCTGTCCTTGATGGCATTATTATATTTCATGATCAACCTATTAGAGTTCTCTTTGATACGGGTGCATCCCATTCTTTTATATCAAAAGAACTTGTCGATAATTTTTCTTTAAGTGTTGTTGCTTTAATGACTTCTTTAAGAGTTGCAAATCCGGTTGGTGGATCTGCAACTCTTAGTCTGCTTCGTAAAGATGTCGAGATTATTTTGTGTGATTTTTCTTTCCTAGCTGATTTGCATGCCATGCGTTACTTAGGCTTTGGAATGATTTTGGGTATGGATTGGCTTACTCATTATGAAGCTCATATCCTATGTCCTGAGCGGACTATTTATCTCTGTCATCTGCAATCTGTTAATCATATTTCTATTATTCTTAAAGATTCGGATTTCGCTTTGGTTGCATCTTTATATTCTTTAAATCCTCGTGATAATGAAAATGATGACGAGGAAGATGTCATTTCTCTTGTTCGCATCGTTCGTGAATTTTCCGACATCTTTGAGCCCGTTTTAGGATTACCACCTAAGCGAGCAATTGAGTTCAAAATTAATCTTATACCTGGAGCTCAACCTATTACCCGTCCTCCTTATCGCATGTCTAATAAGGAGAATGAAGAGATGCGCAAACAATTATCCGAGTTAGAAGCGAAGCAACTTATTTGCTCTAGTTCCTCGCCTTGGGGAGCTTCAGCTATTTTCGTAAATAAGTCCGATGGTACACTTAGGCTTTGCGTTGACTACCGCAAGCTTAATGATCTTACTATTAAGAATAAATATCCTTTACCTCGGATTGATGATCTGTTTGATCAGCTTAGTGGTGCTAGAGTCTTTTCACAATTGGACTTGGCTACCTGTTTTCATCAGCTTCGTATCGCAGAGGATAGTATTCCTTTGACTTCATTTCGTACTCGTTATGGATCTTATGAATGGCTAGTTATGCCATTTGGTTTAACGAATACACCGGCTTATTTCGTTGACCTTATGAATCGAGTTTTCAAAGATTTCCTCGATCGGTTTGTTCTCATCTTTATTGATGATAGTCTTGTGTATTCTAAAACCGAAGAGGAACATGAAAAGCATCTTCGGATTGTATTGGAAACTCTTAGGAGAAATCAATTAAAGGCAAAATTTTCTAAATGCCATTTTTGGCAATCTAGTGTGAAGTTTCTCGGTCATATTATTTCCGAATCCGGAATATTAGTGGATCCTTCAAAGATTGAAGCGATTCAAAATTGGAAGAGACCGGAGAGCCTGACTGAAATCCGTAGCTTTCTCGGATTGGCTGGTTATTACCGCCGTTTCATAAAAGACTTTTCTAAGATTGTCGTGCCTCTTACTGGCTTAACAAAGAAAGGTCTTAAATACATTTGTTCGGACAAATGTGAAACTTCTTTTCAGAAATTAAAAGAACTCCTTTCTAATGCTCCCATTCTTGTTATTCCCGAAGGGAACCAAGATTTTGTTGTTTATACCGATGCTAGTCGCGTTGGTTTGGGTGTCGTTCTTATGCAGAAAGAACGTGTTATTGCTTATGCTTCTAGGCAATTGAAGCCGGCTGAGACTAGATATGCCACACATGATTTAGAACTCGCGGCTATCGTTTTCGCCCTTCGAATTTGGCGACACTATCTTTTGGGAGAGAAATTCATACTTTATACTGATCATAAGTCTTTGAAATATTTATTCTCTCAAAAGGAACTTAATTTGCGTCAACAGCGTTGGCTCGAGTTCCTTGCCTTTTATGATCTTGATATCCTTTATACTCCCGGAAAGGGAAATCAAGTTGCCGATGCACTTAGTCGCAAGCAACAAGCGGTTGTTTCGATGATGATATCCGAATGGAGGGATCTCGAGGTTTTATCCACTTGTGAAATTCGAGGTCGTTTCTCCGATTTATGTTCATCTTTTGTCTTATGTAGCCTTGAGGCTCGTCCTTCTCCTTTAGACCGCATTCTTGAAGCTCAACAGCTAGATCCTGAATTGGCTCTTCTTAGCCAGAATATTAGGGATAAAACCAATATTGAAGGTTTGAAAGACTTTGATATCGATTTTCGTGGCGGCATTCGAAAATTTGGTAGACTTATCGTACCAAATACTGGAGATCTTCGTAAAGATATTCTAGAAGATTCTCACCATTCCAAATATTCCATTCATCCCGGTAGCAGTAAAATGTACGCATATATGAAGCGACTTTATTACTAGGAGGGAATGAAATCTGATATCGCTAACTTTGTTAAGTGTTGCATGACTTGCCAACTTGTCAAGGCTGAACATCAAAGGCCTGGTGGGTTATTGCAACCATTGGAAATTCCAGTTTGGAAGTGGGATCAAATTTCCATGGATTTTATTGATGGCCTTCCCCGTTCTCGTTCGGGTCATAATAGCTTATGGGTGATTGTTGATAGACTTTCTAAATCTGCCCATTTTATTCCTGTTCGGTCGAACCGAACCATTCCTCTTCTGGCTAAACTTTTTATCAAAGAAATTGTTAAACTTCATGGAGTTCCCTCTTCCATTGTTAGTGATCGTGATCCATTGTTTACCAGTGGATTCTGGAAGAGTCTTCAAAAAGCTTTGGGAACGAAGCTTAATTTTAGCACCGCTTATCACCCCTAGTCCGATGGAAAAATTGAGCGTGTGAATCAAACTCTTGAAGATCTTCTTCGTTCTTGTGTGCTTGATTTCGGTGGAAGTTGGGAAGATCATATTTCACTTGTCGAATTTTCCTATAACAACAGCTTCCAAGCTAGTATTGGCATGGCACCTTTCGAGGCACTCTACGGAAGGCCATGCCGATCTCCTTCTTGTTGGCTCGAGGCCGGTGAGAAGCTGGTTTTGGGTCCAGATCTTATTCGTGATTCCACAGAAAAGATTGAACTTATTCGTCATAGGATGAAAGAAGCTCAGAGTAGACAAAAATCCTATGCCGATAACCGAAGAAGAAAATTAGAATTTTCTGTGGGAGATCTCGTATTTATTCGTGTTTCACCTATGAAGGGTGTTGTACGCTTCAGTCGATCGGGAAAGTTAGCGCCTCGATATATTGGGCCATTTCCTATCACTGAACGTATTGGCTCCATGGCTTATCGCCTTTCATTACCGGCTCAGTTTTCTGCCATGCATGACGTGTTTCACGTTTCTCAATTACGGAAGTGCCTTCGGGATTCCGATTCTATTCTTGAGCCCGGGGTTGTGGAAGAGATTGAAGTTTCACCTAATTTAACTTTTGAGCAGCATCCTGTTCGAATTATTGCTTCGGAGGTTAAACGACTTCGAAATAAAGATGTTCCGCTTGTTAAAGTTCAATGGTCCTCAAACCCTAAGGATTGCTCTTGGGAAACTAGAGAATTCATCGAGCGTACACATCCGGAATTACTCTCTCATGCTCTTTGAGGTAAACTTCTTATTTCAAATTTCTTTTGTATTAATATGCTTTTATGGTTGTTACTTTTTATTTCCATCTTATATATTGCGGGGGCGCAATTTCTTTAAGGAGGGGAGTCTGTAACAACCCGCATATTTATCGATTTTATATTTAAATATTTTATCATTAGTCGGATGTTAGTCCGAAAAGCTACTTTTTGCATACGGTCAAATTAGGACTCGAGACCACTCCCATTGAGTTCAAAATGACGTTTGCGATCTTTTTAAGTGTAAACTTCGATATGTTTGGAGTAAGTGGAATTTTCGTCACTTTTTCCCGCCTTTGACTTTAGTTGGACTGCACCTTCTAATTCAGCCCCAATCCACCTCCTCTTCCTCACTTTATCAAACACTTCAAGCTTTGTCAAATATGGAGGAGGGAATGGGAAATTAAAACTCCAAACTCAAATTCTATTGCAAATCCAACATTCAACTCCAAATTCAAGTAGAAGATATTGGATTCAAGCTTTGGATTGCTTCTCTTTGCTTTCAAGCTTCATCTTCATCCATTTTAGTAAAAAGGTGAGATTTTTAATCTCACATCTTGCCTATAACTGTCATTGGACTGCTGAGGATGATTTCCCATCCCTTTAGCATGCATATTTGCATTTGGTTTGGATTGGATTGGCGAAAAATCCCAATTTTTAGTGTTTTTGGTGATTTTCTGGCACTAGGTCGCTTGGAACGTTAGCTCGCCTGGCCTTAGGTCGTTTCCGACCTATTAATACTCGGCAAACGTTAGGTCGTCTCATCGTTTGCGTGCGAAAGTCGCACTGGCCTTAGGTCGCTGGTCCCGGCAAAGTCGTAGGTCGCTTGGCCTATAAGACGATAGGTCGCTCAGCATTACGTCGCTAGGTCGCATGCCTAGTTAAGTCGTTAGGTCGCGTGCCCAGTTAAGTCGTTAGGTCGCGTACCCAGTTGGGTCACGTGCACATTTAGGTCGCGTACCCAGTTAGGTCGCAAATCCTTTAGGTCGCATACCCAGTTAGGTCGCAAATCCTTTAGGTCGCGTACCCCTTTTGGTCGCATGACCTTGTTTAACGTTAGGTCGCTCGGCCTAGCTTGGAGCGTAGGTCGCTCAGCCTCCCACCACTAGGTCGTAGGTCGCAGGACCAGTTCCGTTAGGTCGCGAGACCCAATACCTTTAGGTCGCGTACCCCTTTAGGTCGTATGACCTACTTATCTCGTGAAGGCTTAGGCCGTTGACCACTTAGGTCGTTCATCCCCAAGCCGATCTACCATTAGGTCGTTCCACTTCTTAGGTCGCACCTCGATAGGTCGCGTCTTTGTTTAGCTCGGTCGCTTTGTTAAGTCGCCCATCTTTTTAGCCTTAGGTCGCTTGGCTTTACTAGGTCGCATGCCTGTTTACACTTAGGTCGTAGGTCGCTCGACCTAGTCTTCTATTAGGTCGCACGACATTTTAACCCTTAGGTCGTTCGATCTATTTGACTTAAAGGCTTTGCACTTTAATTCGACCATGATGGGTCGCAAGTATATTCCTACTTTGATGGTTTTGGGATTGATTTCTTTGGACTTTACTCACGTCTTTGAACGTGAATTTATGTGATTCGATTTGTTTCAACAATCGTTTTGTGACTTGTTACTTTAAAAATGTGAAGGCTTCAATACTAGTAGTGAATATCAAAACTCTTTCATCAAAGCAAATTTCAACACTGTTTTAAATATAAAGCTCGTTTTCTCAAACCGTTTTCTAATCTACTAGTATATACAAGCCTTTACTTCACTCGGATGAGAAATCGAATTAAACAATTTAGTAAAATGAGTGGTATGAAACGCTTAAGTTCACTTCGTCGGTTAGCTCTTGGACTTGTTCAATTGAACCCTTTTTGTGACAATTTTCTAGTGAAGATTTACAGCTTGTTCGTAAATATTTAAGTTAAGCAAGTGGTTATGGGACATGAAGCTAAACTCATATATTTACTAGCTTGGTGTGATTGACACTTCCTTATGATCATGACGATCATTTTTGTGATTTAGACTAGCGGTTGAGCGATGTCTCTTTGTCTGCGAGGGAGACTAGACCCCGCTTTTGTGATGTTTCACCATCACATATATGGGGTAGCACTCCATGGTCTTCGGGCCGTTCATGTGTTAAAATTTAATGAATAGCTTCCATGAGATAGCTTCTCGTTCATGTGTTATACGCGTTGGTGAGTTTTCATGCTCCCGTTCATGTGTTAGGCCTCCCCCTTTTTATGTGTTTTTCCTGGATTTCGTGTGTTGATTTCTGGAATTTGTGCTTCACCAATTTTCATGGTTTTCATTGATATGATATTAGTTTTTGTGCATTGGTGAATTCATGTGTTATTGACTTGTTATGAATACAAGTTTAGGGTATGATACCCTATTTTATCTCTGAGAAGATTCTTGTGATATTGATTAATCTCTTGTTGATTATCATTTACATACTTATAGTAGTATGCCATTATGGTTATCATATGTTTATGCCATACCCCTTATTCTATATCATGACATTTGATATTTATAGCTAGACTGATCCGTTTATTATTTTCTTATAAATAATACTCGGGTCAGACCGAGATGTTACAGGTGTTTCTGCTTGACTTCTCTTCTGGATTATCCTGACTTTTGGTTAACTACATAGATTGGTAGTTTTTGGATGTACACATTTTACATATAGACTTTATGTTGTGTACTTATTCTTTTGTATAACACGTGTTGCTATTCTTTTGTATTATCGTGGATCTTTCCGACCACTACTCTGATGTACACTTTCATGTGTTATATATTTATTCATATCTTCTTCTGCCTTTGTGATATGGATGTCTGTGACTGATTTATGTTATGATTATTTCTATGTTTGTTTCCGAAGATTATATATAGCCACCGTGTGATAGCTTTGAGTTTGTATCGGTATGTCGGATTTCCTCCTTAAATGATATGCATTCTATTCTATCTGACATATCGATGCTCGCACAAAGAAGTTACATGGATGGTCGCTCCTTCACAGCCTTATTCTCCATGCTAATTGACAGCACTACATCGTAGTGTTCTTGGTTAGCGTGGGTATAGAGGTGGGGCGTCACATCGGAGATGTTTACGGGGTTTGACATCTCTTATCCAGTGTCAACATGAGTGCGATAACTTAAGAGATGTTCGGGATTTACAACTCCTAAGGATCCGTTAAACTATCTACATACATAGTACAATATGCTATTATATAGTGTCTACAGTAAAGTAAAGTATTAAAATAGCGTTAAGGCATTACCCATATCCCCATTAACACATTTTATATAATGCCGTAGTCTATACAGTACTGTAAACTCCACCCACGGGTGGGCTATAAGGGAGCACTCCATAGGTACGACACAAAACAAACTCGTAGAAGGCGCGATAGGGCATGTGAACGTGGCACTCGAGGCAATGCCAGGGTAGATATACCGATTGCGAATTCGGACTGGTGGTAACGCATAGCAGCTACTACCGCCCACCTCGGAACACATTCCCATAATCAAAATCAAGGGTGGCCACCGAATCATCACAAAGTCATAATATGGTATCGAAGAAATGTGTCCGATTGGAGGAATGACCTCACCTGGCCCGACATGGCTCCTGTTTTAGTCACATCTAAGCCGACTCACGGGAGTCAGGGTGTAACGACCCCAGATTTTAATTTAATTTAAATTGATAACTAGATTAATTTTTGAATAAAAAATTGTAAAATCAATTGATAAATTGATTCGAGTTTCCCCGAATCCAAATTCCAATATATTAAATCATTTAAATTTAAATATGATATACGAGTAAATTTGAAACTTTATATATAAGTATATATTGATTCGAATTTAAATTTCAAGTAAATGAATTTTAAAATAAATATAAAGTAGACATTAGCAAAGTTCTAACAACACATCAAAATAGAAATGTATTCATATTATCAAGTAACAAGACTAAAGAAAATGTAACCATGAAGACACAAGTAAACTGTGTAGCTGTGAAGTAATATGTAGGTAAGAAGTAAGAAAACAAGTAAACCAAATATTTACAAACAAAACAAAGAAGTAAAATACCTTTAGCCACCATAACAAAATCATATCTCATCCGAGTTAAAGCAAGAGTAGGCAAGAAGAAAAGGAAAATAAATATCATAAGGGAACAACAAGTACTCAGGCAATTAATGCCAATATCCTAAGTACACAATATAATACTCACCAGCCACCAAAGTAATGTTTCAGCCTACAAAACAAAGTAAATATCTCTGGTGTTTGTACAAAATGATAACCCTGTAATTCGTTCACTTTGCATATATCAGTCTCCATCATTTTCATCCTCGTTCCATTCCAGCTGAGAAAAGATGTGAGTAAATAACATCTTAAAACTCAAACAATAACTCAAATAAAACAACAATACAACTTCATTCAAATCAGAGAATCAAGGAATGATTTCAGCTAGCTGATTCAACATTTCAAAACATGAGCCTCTGTTCTTTCTTTATCCTGGAAAATCATGGTGAGCAAACATATTCGAACCTATTTATATGTTTTGATATTTGAGTTGATGCTTGAAATATATCTGTTTAGCTGATAACTATGTAAGTATGTTTGAACGGCTGTGAATTTGCTTGTGTATATATGTCTGTATACAGTCATGTGCCTCTGTCCATTTTTACAGGCTTATGGAATCTGTTATAAAATTCAAAATCATCCTATCTAGATGATTTTCAGGACTCAGTTTCTAAACGAAAAATAATGATAACCATGAAGTGCTAATTTTAAAAATAAATTCATGAACATTTGTTTGAAGTTATTTTTTTTAATATAAAAACAGAGATGATCAGTTTTTAACAAAAAGATTTCGAATGTCAGGGTTTCGATTTCTAATTACAGGAATGAATTCGTACTTTAAATCTATGATTTTTGATGATCATCTTAGAATTTATAGGCTAGTATTTTAGGAGTAGTTTGTAGTTGACCAGAAAAGTGTTTTCGAGTATTTTCTGGTGGTCGGCGTAACTAGGGTGGTCGGGGTTTCTCGTGAAGGTAGAGGAGCTTACTGAGGAGGTGGGAAAAATGGTCGGAGGCGACCACGAACTCGGTGGCGAAGGCGGCGTTCGTTTTTCATCTGTAAACCTAAAATTTGAGGTGATCGAACTTTGTATCACCACGGCCTCGATGGAGCATCGAGTGAGGTCGAGCTTGGTAGGGAGGTGCCTGGGTCGTAGACGAACCTGTAGGCGAAGTTTCTTGGATAATGGTGGTCGAAGTCATCGCGACGAAGTAGTTTTGGCGACTGGAATTGTTCCAGGTTTGATCAACTATGCTCGATTTTGATTCGTGTATGTTTTTGAGTTTCTGGGTGGTTAATTGGGATAATGAAATCAAAGGTGACTTGCGAGTGATCTTGTCGATGATCAGATGGTCGGCGATCAATGGTGCACGTATACGTGTGCATCTGAGTGTACCAGAGAATCAAAAGGGAGGAAGAAGAACTATTTGTCTCGGGTCGAACTCGAGTGATTTGGTGTGTTGTCTCGAAGTACAAAGATTCACGAGTGTAGCTCGAGAATTTGAGGAGTTTGCTCGGGGAAAATTTGAATTAGCTCGGGTCTGGGAAAAAATGGATATAGAAACAGTTTTAACCTTTTAAACAAATCGAGTTTAAATCAATCTCTTAATTAGCTCTTTTGTATAATGATTGTTTTATCTAAGTTTGGAATTAGATAAAGATTTTAAAATAAATTTTAAAATAAATTAAGTTTAAAATGTTTAAATATAGGTGTAACCTTTATCTTTGAAAATTTATTCTAAATAAACTTAATATTGAAATTAAGTGATTAAATTAAGAATGAAGTGTTTTAATCCTTAATTTAATTTAAAGATTCATTATGTGATTAAATGGTTAATTACTTAATTACTTAAAAGGATTAAATTCATGTGATTCATTAATTAATATGATTAATTTAAAGACTTATTATGTGATTAAAGGTTAATTACTTAATAATTAAAGGGAATATATAATTATATAATTATGTGATAGATTGATTTTAATCACACTATTAATTCATCTAATCGTTAGATGATTGATTATTATTGAAATGCTTTGAGCAGTCTAATATCCCTCTTTATGATATGAGTTACTTTGTGCTGAGCTGTGATTTCTGTTTCTGTGATATATTACAATGTGAATATGAAACCCTTTGACCCGTAAACCGACATTTGAATTTCGATGCTACAGGGAGTCGGATTCCAGTTGGTTATCCGAAACCCACATCGAATTGTAATAATGAATTTTTATGACTGATAAATTTATTTTATCTATGAATCTGTGAATGAAGATAAGCGTTATCGATTATACCGCTTATCGATATATCTGTGATGATTGATGTTGCACTATTGTGTGTGAAACCCCTGGACTACACTTTTACACACACAAATATGGATTGCACGTGGAAATTGGTTAAGTCATAGACAATTTAAATTTGATGTTTTTTAAATTGAAATTTTAATTTCAATTGATTTTGAAATCGGAAATTTGGGTTTAAAATAAAAAGCTTTTGAAATGGAATTTCAAAGATAAAAGTTATTTTGAATAACTTAATCGAGTTTTGAAATTTAAATAATTTGATTTAAATTTGAATTCAAGTTTTAAATTGAATTCTATGATTTGAAACTAGGGATTAAAGATGCTGTACAAGTTATATATGGGTTAAACCATTTTAAAGGTATTGATTTGGGAATTTGAATTTAATTCAAGGGTTTTAACTCGTGTAAATATAACTGGATTTTTCTGAAATGAAACTATTTGTTTTCAAATAGTAAAAGCTTTCACAAAAGTAATGAACTTCAAAATTGTGTTGAAAGAATTTCAAGTTTGAAATGGAATTGAAATGTTTTGAAAAATATGAAATGAGTCTTTGATTTCAAAGACCGGATGAGTTAATCTAACTTGAAATGGAATTGATTTTGAAAGACTATGAATGAATCTTTGTGGAAACGAGTTTTGAAAGCTATAAGTTAAATCTTGATTTAAAGATTTAACGAGTTAATCCAATTGAAATGGAAATTGTTTTGAAATCCATAAATGGATCTTTGTGAACGGGGTGAACTTTGTTAATTGAATCTTTTTGTTAAAAGATTAAAAGTGTGGAAATTGTTTAAACCATTGAGGGTTTTTGAAATGAATCTTTTTGTTTAAAAGATTGGAAATGGTAATTTGTTTTAACCATTCGAATGAAAAGTTTTGGGCTTTAAGCTGTGATTTAACTGAGACCCCAGTATCCATATGATTTTTAATTGCGCTCATTATTCGGTTTAGCCGGGAGAGGACCTTTGTGTCATATATCCCATTCTGAATAGTGATACGACGATATGGATAGCATTTGAAGATCGGTGGTGAAGACCGGGTATTTGCGAGAACGATAGGATGATCTATCGATTGTCTCTGCTCTGAGTCGCGCCGGTATAGAGATTTCCTAAGTGATGGGAAATCCGATCGGGATTGTGAATACCCGGATTTGCAAGGGCTTCTTTGGAAGTGCCTTCGGTTCTGTTCGAACCCGGAACAGACTTGTATGGATGTGTGTCTGACGTTACACTTTGAGATGTAAAGCTGGTTTCTATCAAATACATTTCTGTTGGTGGCGGAGAATTTATTCTCTTAGCTTAACACCCTTCTCTGAGACGTACGAGCTCAGAGGTTATGTAGTTGATGGTTACTAGTGATACATTCCCAATTTGGTAATGTGGCATACGAAGTGCTGCTGATCATTTGTTGATCGAAGCGTGGCTTTGTGAAAAAGCGTGGCTTTGTGAAAAAGCGTGGCTTTGTGGACGAGACTTCGTCGAGCCTCACAACCCGATAATGGTCAAAACAGGAATGTTGCGACAAAGGTTTGTAGGGGTAGCGCCCCTAGGGTATGTCATTTCTTTCTAGATAAAGGGTGGTATCATGGTATGGAGCCCAGATACTTAACTCATGTGGACACGGTAATTTATTACTGTATGATGTTGCTTTGTTGGTTTTCGGGATCCCGGGATAAAGGTCGGTAACGATCGGGGGATGACATGACTCGTGTGTTAGTTACCTAGTTACAGCTGTACAGCGTGAGGTAGCGTCAGTGTGTTAGTTACCTAGTTACAGCTGTACAGCGTGAGGTAGCGTCGGCCTTTTGTTTGCAGAGATCCGGTTAGGATCCGGGGCGTCTTTCCAGAGGCGTTTCTATTTCGGTAAGGAAGTTCCTTTGCCTGATCATTTGTTGGAAATCCAACGAAACAATACGAACCATGTACGGTTTTTAGTTGTATAACCTGCCATGGAATGTGACGGTAACCTGTTATTAAACATGGTAGCTATAGTAGGCATACGATGAAATGTTGTATGCTCGCTAAGATTGATATTATACTTTCGAAATATTTTCACACTATGCACTAGTAATAATATCAAAGGAGTTTTGATTTTGCGTAGTAAGCATGTTTGACTATCATAAGGAGAAATCTCCTCCAATTCTGCGATTGCATTGTGTGTGTGGCGGGAGGCCTTATGGTAGTTTCATTTTCGAAAAGCATTGCGGATTTCAATGTTTAAAAGCCTTTCGTGTTTGTTTAAAGATAAACTGTTTTTGTTGCTCACACCAGTCCCATGACTGATCCGGAGTTTATTGTTCCCTTCCTAAACTCTGGGTGCCCACTATTTTCCACACGGGCAGTCTAGAGTTGGGTTTTCTCAGATATTCAGGTTTGGTAGATTATCTGGAGCTAGTTCAGTTCTTGGAGTTCATGGACTGACGTTGCTTATCTTGGAGCATTCTATTGGAGACATTCTATCCGCTGCTGGTGCTATCTATTTTCTTTCCGCTGCTATTTCTTGTATCATATCTCTGATGTATATAGATATTCATTGTATCATCATTGTATCTGGATATTGTATCAGATGTTGTATATCTATATTCTTTTTCTTTTCCGCTGTGTTGTTTACTTAATGTTGTTATAAGCTCCGGCGACTCGGATTTGAACGGTCGAATCTACGGCATTCGAGTACGATGTGAAGTACGGATGTTGATTTTCGAACGGGCAAAACCCGAGTCGTTACATGTGGTATCAGAGCTAAGGTTGAACTTTAGCTCAGGAGTATAACACGTTAAGTAGCTCATTAGAGATAGAGTGAAGTAAACTCTAGAATGAGTATTCCTCAGATATCCGTTCGTGTGCCTCAGTAAATTCTCTTACTATTCACTGATAGTAAGTATGAGTGCAAGAAGAGGATTGGATAGGGGACAAAGAAATACGACTAGAAATGGTCAATACTCTGTAACAACAAGGAAGTAATCTTTTCTCTATCAATCTCTTTTGTTCAGCATCTCTTCTCTATTCTTCGATGATTTCTGGTAGATCCAGGAAGAAGAAATTCGATATATTTGTATGGGACATAAACTCCAAATAGGCCAAAATTGTTGTTTGGATGAATTGGTTGCATTGTATGCTATGGTTGATAGGTATAATTTAGTTTCTGAACTAAAATTTTGAAATTGTATCCATATATCTATCTATTCTTTGGGATTCCAATTTATTCTACGAATGGTTAGTTATCACTTCGAACTAACCGATGCCACTGCATATTTCATAAATCTGGATAGCCCGAGTATTTTGTGAAGTGTTAAACAGATTCGTTTTTGTATCTATTATTGATATTCTGATTTGGTGAGCCAAATTCAGAATAGATGTTCAGTTTGAGTTGATGAAACCAGAGATATTCTGATTCGTGCCTGTGAATTTCGAGGACGAAATTCTTTTAAGGGGGGAAGTTTGTAACGACCCCAGATTTTAATTTAATTTAAATTGATAACTAGATTAATTTTTGAATAAAAAATTGTAAAATCAATTGATAAATTGATTCGAGTTTCCCCGAATCCAAATTCCAATATATTAAATCATTTAAATTTAAATATGATATACGAGTAAATTTGAAACTTTATATATAAGTATATATTGATTCGAATTTAAATTTCAAGTAAATGAATTTTAAAATAAATATAAAGTAGACATTAGCAAAGTTCTAACAACACATCAAAATAGAAATGTATTCATATTATCAAGTAACAAGACTAAAGAAAATGTAACCATGAAGACACAAGTAAACTGTGTAGCTGTGAAGTAATATGTAGGTAAGAAGTAAGAAAACAAGTAAACCAAATATTTACAAACAAAACAAAGAAGTAAAATACCTTTAGCCACCATAACAAAATCATATCTCAGCCGAGTTAAAGCAAGAGTAGGCAAGAAGAAAAGGAAAATAAATATCATAAGGGAACAACAAGTACTCAGGCAATTAATGCCAATATCCTAAGTACACAATATAATACTCACCAGCCACCAAAGTAATGTTTCAGCCTACAAAACAAAGTAAATATCTCTGGTGTTTGTACAAAATGATAACCCTGTAATTCGTTCACTTTGCATATATCAGTCTCCATCATTTTCATCCTCGTTCCATTCCAGCTGAGAAAAGATGTGAGTAAATAACATCTTAAAACTCAAACAATAACTCAAATAAAACAACAATACAACTTCATTCAAATCAGAGAATCAAGGAATGATTTCAGCTAGCTGATTCAACATTTCAAAACATGAGCCTCTGTTCTTTCTTTTTCCTGGAAAATCATGGTGAGCAAACATACTCGAACCCATTTATATGTTTTGATATTTGAGTTGATGCTTGAAATATATCTGTTTAGCTGATAACTATGTAAGTATGTTTGAACGGCTGTGAATTTGCTTGTGTATATATGTCTGTATACAGTCATGTGCCTCTGTCCATTTTTACAGGCTTATGGAATCTGTTATAAAATTCAAAATCATCCTATCTAGATGATTTTCAGGACTTAGTTTCTAAACGAAAAATAATGATAACCATGAAGTGCTAATTTTAAAAATAAATTCATGAACATTTGTTTGAAGTTATTTTTTTAATATAAAAACAGAGATGATCAGTTTTTAACAAAAAGATTTCGAATGTCAGGGTTTCGATTTCTAATTACAGGAATGAATTCGTACTTTAAATCTATGATTTTTGATGATCATCTTAGAATTTATAGGCTAGTATTTTAGGAGTAGTTTGTAGTTGACCAGAAAAGTGTTTTCGAGTATTTTCTGGTGGTCGGCGTAACTAGGGTGGTCGGGGTTTCTCGTGAAGGTAGAGGAGCTTACCGGGGAGGTGGGAAAAATGGTCGGAGGCGACCACGAACTCGGTGGCGAAGGCGGCGTTCGTTTTTCATCTATAAACCTAAAATTTGAGGTGATCGAACTTTGTATCACCACGGCCTCGATGGAGCATCGAGTGAGGTCGAGCTTGGTAGGGAGGTGCCTGGGTCGTAGACGAACCTGTAGGCGAAGTTTCTTGGATAATGGTGGTCGAAGTCATCGCGACGAAGTAGTTTTGGCGACTGGAATTGTTCCAGGTTTGATCAACTATGCTCGATTTTGATTCGTGGATGTTTTTGAGTTTCTGGGTGGTTAATTGGGATAATGAAATCAAAGGTGACTTGCGAGTGATCTTGTCGATGATCAGATGGTCGGCGATCAATGGTGCACGTATACGTGTGCATTTGAGTGTACCAGAGAATCAAAAGGGCGGAAGAAGAACTATTTGTCTCGGGTCGAACTCGAGTGATTTGGTGTGTTGTCTCGAAGTACAGAGATTCACGAGTGTAGCTCGAGAATTTGAGGAGTTTGCTCGGGGAAAATTTGAATTAGCTCGGGTCTAGGAAAAAATGGATATAGAAACAGTTTTAACCTTTTAAACAAATCGAGTTTAAATCAATCTCTTAATTAAATCTTTTGTATAATGATTGTTTTATCTAAGTTTGGAATTAGATAAAGATTTTAAAATAAATTTTAAAATAAATTAAGTTTAAAATGTTTAAATATAGGTGTAACCTTTATCTTTGAAAATTTATTCTAAATAAACTTAATATTGAAATTAAGTGATTAAATTAAGAATGAAGTGTTTTAATCCTTAATTTAATTTAAAGACTCATTATGTGATTAAATGGTTAATTACTTAATTACTTAAAAGGATTAAATTCATGTGATTCATTAATTAATATGATTAATTTAAAGACTTATTATGTGATTAAAGGTTAATTACTTAATAATTAAAGGGAATATATAATTATATAATTATGTGATAGATTGATTTTAATCACACTATTAATTCATCTAATCGTTAGATGATTGATTATTATTGAAATGCTTTGAGCAGTCTAATATCCCTCTTTATGATATGAGTTACTTTGTGCTGAGCTGTGATTTCTGTTTCTGTGATATATTACTATGTGAATATGAAACCCTTTGACCCGTAAACCGACATTTGAATTTCGATGCGATAGGGAGTCGGATTACAGTTGGTTATCCGAAACCCACATCGAATTGTAATAATGAATTTTTGTGACTGATAAATTTATTTTATCTATGAATCTGTGAATGAAGATAAGCGTTATCGATTATACCGCTTATCGATATATCTGTGATGATTGATGTTGCACTATTGTGTGTGAAACCCCTGGACTACACTTTTACACACACAAATATGGATTACACGTGGAAATCGGTTAAGTCACAGACAATTTAAATTTGATGTTTTTGAAATTGAAATTTTAATTTCAATTGATTTTGAAATCGGAAATTTGGGTTTAAAATAAAAAGCTTTTGAAATGGAATTTCAAAGATAAAAGTTATTTTGAATAACTTAATCGAGTTTTGAAATTTAAATAATTTGATTTAAATTTGAATTCAAGTTTTAAATTGAATTCTATGATTTGAAACTAGGGATTAAAGATGCTGTACAAGTTATATATGGGTTAAACCATTTTAAAGGTATTGATTTGGGAATTTGAATTTAATTCAAGGGTTTTAACTCGTGTAAATATAACTGGATTTTTCTGAAATGAAACTATTTGTTTTCAAATAGTAAAAGCTTTCACAAAAGTAATGAACTTCAAAATTGTGTTGAAAGAATTTCAAGTTTGAAATGGAATTGAAATGTTTTGAAAAATATGAAATGAGTCTTTGATTTCAAAGACCGGATGAGTTAATCTAACTTGAAATGGAATTGGTTTTGAAAGACTATGAATGAATCTTTGGAAACGAGTTTTGAAAGCTATAAGTTAAATCTTGATTTAAAGATTTAACGAGTTAATCCAATTGAAATGGAAATTGTTTTGAAATCCATAAATGGATCTTTGTGAACGGGGTGAACTTTGTTAATTGAATCTTTTTGTTAAAAGATTAAAAGTGTGGAAATTGTTTAAACCATTGAGGGTTTTTGAAATGAATCTTTTTGTTTAAAAGATTGGAAATGGTAATTTGTTTTAACCATTCGAATGAAAAGTTTTGGGCTTTAAGCTGTGATTTAACTGAGACCCCAGTATCCATATGATTTTTAATTGCGCTCATTATTCGGTTTAGCCGGGAGAGGACCTTTGTGTCATATATCCCATTCCGAATAGTGATACGACGATATGGATAGCATTTGAAGATCGGTGGTGAAGACCGGGTATTTGCGTGAACGATAGGATGATCTATCGATTGTCTCTACACTGAGTCACGCCGGTATAGAGATTTCCTAAGTGATGGGAAATCCGATCGGGATTGTGAATACCCGGATTTGCAAGGGCTTCTTTGGAAGTGCCTTCGGTTCTGTTCGAACCCGGAACAGACTTGTATGGATGTGTGTCTGACGTTACACTTTGAGATGTAAAGCTGGTTTCTATCAAATACATTTCTGTTGGTGGCGGAGAATTTATTCTCTTAGCTTAACACCCTTCTCTGAGACGTACGAGCTCAGAGGTTATGTAGTTGATGGTTACTAGTGATACATTCCCAATTTGGTAATGTGGCATACGAAGTGCTGCTGATCATTTGTTGATCGAAGCGTGGCTTTGTGAAAAAGCATGGCTTTGTGGACGAGACTTCGTCGAGCCTCACAACCCGGTAATGGTCAAAACAGGAATGTTGCGACAAAGGTTTGTAGGGGTAGCGCCCCTAGGGTATGTCATTTCTTTCTGGATAAAGGGTGGTATCATGGTATGGAGCCCAGATACTTAACCCATGTGGACACGGTAATTTATTACTGTATGATGTTGCTTTGTTGGTTTTCGGGATCCCGGGATAAAGGTCGGTAACGACCGGGGGATGACATGACTCGTGTGTTAGTTACCTAGTTACAGCTGTACAGCGTGAGGTAGCGTCAGTGTGTTAGTTACCTAGTTACAGCTGTACAGCGTGAGGTAGCGTCGGCCTTTTGTTTGCAGAGATCCGGTTAGGATCCGGGGCGTCTTTCCAGAGGCGTTTCTATTTCGGTAAGGAAGTTCCTTTGCCTGATCATTTATTGGAAATCCAAAGAAACAATACGAACCATGTACGGTTTTTAGTTGTATAACCTGCCATGGAATGTGACGGTAACCTGTTATTAAACATGGTAGCTATAGTGGGCATACGATGAAATGTTGTATGCTCGCTAAGATTGATATTATACTTTCGAAATATTTTCTCACTATGCACTAGTAATAATATCAAAGGAGTTTTGATTTTGCGTAGTAAGCATGTTTGACTATCATAAGGAGAAATCTCCTCCAATTCTGCGATTGCATTGTGTGTGTGGCGGGAGGCCTTATGGTAGTTTCATTTTCGAAAAGCATTGCGGATTTCAATGTTTAAAAGCCTTTCGTGTTTGTTTAAAGATAAACTGTTTTTGTTGCTCACACCAGTCCCATGACTGATCCGGAGTATATTGTTCCCTTCCTAAACTCTGGGTGCCCACTATTTTCCACACGGGCAGTCTAGAGTTGGGTTTTCTCAGATATTCAGGTTTGGTAGATTATCTGGAGCTAGTTCAGTTCTTGGAGTTCATGGACTGACGTTGCTTATCTTGGAGCATTCTATTGGAGACGTTCTATCCGCTGCTGGTGCTATCTATTTTCTTTCCGCTGCTATTTCTTGTATCATATCTCTGATGTATATAGATATTCATTGTATCATCATTGTATCTGGATATTGTATCAGATGTTGTATATCTATATTCTTTTTCTTTTCCGCTGTGTTGTTTACTTAATGTTGTTATAAGCTCCGGCGACTCGGATTTGAACGGTCGAATCTACGGCATTCGAGTACGATGTGAAGTATGGATGTTGATTTTCGAACGGGCAAAACCCGAGTCGTTACACAGGGTCATGTAAATACCTCATACAGAATCGTTCTAAACCATCTTACTTCATTTTAGTATCTCCACTACATACACAGTTGTTAAAGTGGTTTTTGGTATTGGCAAAGAGTATGAATTTTCCGATCCCGGTCTCTTAACAACCAAACGCTTATTTTACACCGGATGGTTCTTTTAAATTTCCAAAACCATTTCATAATTGATATCAAAATATCATATTCTCAAAACCATATCACTTTAGAAACCATATTCACTTTCAAAACCATATTCACTTTCAAAATCATCTTCACTTTCATAATCATACTCACTTCCGAAATTATATTCACTCTTGAAATTATCGATAAGATAGGTTAATTTAAATCCTCGTTCCAAAATCATCATATTTACTCAATTATGTCATTACACAAAAGGGTATCAATTTCAAATCCCAACTTGGGTTGTGTCATCATCAAGGATTTAAATATAAATACTTCCACTTTTCACAGTCTGAAATTTTAGAAAATAGTTTAGATAACCATAAATAGTTTTAATAGGTTTTAAAAATAGTTTAAAATAGTTAAAATACTCTAAAATAGTTTTAAATGATTTAAAATAGTTTAAATTTGATCAAAATAGTTTAAATAGCTAAAATAGTTAAAGTAGATTCAAATTAGATTAAATTAGATTTAAGATGATTTAAAAAGATTTAAAACAAATTAAATAGATTTAAATTATATTAAATAGATTTAAAATAGTTTAAATGGATTTAAATTAGATTAAATGAATTTAAAATAGATTAAAATACTCTAATTAGATTTAAAATAAATTAAAATAGTTTTAAATAGATTAAAATAGTTTTATACAGTTTAATAAAGTTTAAATGATTTAAAATAGATTAAAATATATTAAAATAGATTAAATAAATTATATAAATTAAATTAGATTAAGATAGGTTAAATAGGTTAATCAGTTTAAAATAGGTTAAATAGATTAAAATAAATTAAATAGTTTAAATTGATTAAGTTGGTTTAAAATAGATTAACTTATTTTAATAGTTGAAAAAATCAAAATTAGAATTTAAAAGAACATTTATAGTTTATATTGAGATAATAAATTTTGAAATTAACATCATATTTTACCATTTCTTCCATTCTAACATTTCAATAACTTAATTTCGATAAATGTCGTTTATACTTCAATTTCAACTTCAACATTTCAATTTAAACCAATTCCAATTTCAACATTTAAAACTCGGATTTCCGAAATAATTCAGTTTATATAAATCAAGTTTTATTCAAAATATCATTTAACTAAATTCAAAATTTAAGGATTTAAAATCGTTTAATTTAACCAATCCGGTGTCCGTATATAATTCTCTACCCTATGGTCAAGTGGTACAAATATTTATCATTTCAGTCCACATTTTAAAATTTTACGGGTATATATCATTTCAACCCGAAATCCTAAAATTTAATTTCAAATACATGAAACTGCTCGAGTCTATCGTTTCAACCCATAACGATTTCTCTCTAATCTATCAAATCATTTGGGTATGTATCATTTCAACCCATAGGGAATTTGCAGTGTTATAACAAAAGAAAATATAACATCCAGTCATCCAATATCAATCAAACATCCATCACAATCATCATCAAGATCAACTTATAAATAACAATAATTAACTGATCATCAATAACGGGTATTAACAGGCAAACTTAAAATACAATATTAAATTAAATAGCAATTAAATTCAATAAAGGTCCGATTTAACTAGAATGACAATTTAAATATACCAAACAGCCATCAATTAACTTCTAATCACATCATAAATCTAATTTAACTAACATAAGATAGTTTAGTAGTCATGAGTTGGTTAAAACACTCACCTTCTATTCCAAATCGATTTGAAATCCAAAATAAGGCCCAAAATCCAACTGTCTCAGAATTCGTCCAAACCAATGCCAAAATGTCCAAAATTTCAATACGATCGCAGCGTAACAAACCGCGTGTAAATCCAACCTCGTACGTAAGAGATAAGACGATTAGAAGTTTGAAATTCAAAATTAAATAAATAATAATATGGAAAATAATCTCTCACCGTGTCAGCATCACTACAACACGCGAACACAAATACTCCAGAGACAAATTGCGCTCGAACCCTATGAAGCCGGCACCGTTCATCCACTGACACATGCCACCACACACGATCGACCACGTCAGACCACTTGGCCGAGTTCGCCAGCGCCAACTACCCCCCTCGGCCACTTGCGAGAGACTCCGCCCCACCTTAGTTCGACCGCCACTGCCATGGGTTTCAAACCCTATTCGAATTTTTTGCAGGCAATCTAACCATCCAATCGCCAAATGAACCATGCCGATGCAATCCCCTCGCCATTCTCCGTTGCCCCATATCCACAAATCGATGATCCGTCAAAGTTGAACACGACACAACGAACGGTCAAGAATTAATCACCCAATCTGGCCACATCGAACCATCGAAGTTGAACTGCAAATTTGACTTGCACTCGTCGAGAGCTTCGAATCGGTATATAATATGACATAGTTTTGAGGAGTTTGATTTTGAAATTGGTTTGGAACTTGAATTGAGGGTTTGTAAAATTGATTTTTTTGCTGCCATTGAGAAAAGAAGATAGACAGAAGGTGATGTACGTACAGAATAAGAAAATGACTACTAGGGTTTGGGAAATAAGACTATTTATATTAACAAAGCCCGATAAGAAATGAATAACATATCGAATTGGTTCAAATTGATAATAACGACCCGAAAAGCCCGTTTCGCTTCCGAAACGAAAGTGGGTCATCCCATATATCAAAATAGATGTTTCCGATATTTTTAAACTCAATGGAACAGGCTTCAAATCCAAATTCAATCTTATGAAGAAGTTAGCTTAAAAATCAGCTTATTACAAGTTGATTTCAATTGAATTTACTTAAATTGATTTCTACGCGTTACGAGTCCATACGATCAAACGACATGTCTGATCGCTACGAAACTTGAAACCCTAAAATAATTCACCGTTACGGATCCGATGAAACTGGTTTGTCAAAATCCAAGACAGTGGCCAAAATGGCCATTTTCACGTTAATTAAATAAATTAATATTGTAACGACCTGCCTTTTTGGACGTTTTAAGCAGACACACACGTCAAACTCAAACCATTCAAAAGGGCAGATTGTTATGGGGTAAATAAGAAAAAGAGAAAGAAATAAAACAAATACAGAATTTCGCAGTGGAATGACAAAATATAATAATCAAATAATAGTTCATGAAGCTGTTTACAAAACATTTGATTATACTTATACAACACAGAATCAGGGTTACACATATCAGAGATAAATACATAACAATGCAGCGGAACAGCATGATGCAGTGGAAGAATATAATAAATAATAATAGTAAAGTATTAAAATAGCGTTAAGGCATTACCCATATCCCCCTTAACACATTTTATATATTCCCATAGTCTATACAGTATCGTAGCTCCCCCCGTAAACTGGAAGGCTATCAGAGGGCACTCCATAGGTATGGTACAAAAAAAACTTGCAGAAGGTACTCTAGGGCATGTGAACACGACACACGAGGAAATGCCAGGGTAGATATACCATTTGCGGATCCAGACTGGTGGTAACGCATAGCAGCTACAATCGCCCACCTCGGAACACACTCCCAAACCAAAATCAGAGGGTGGCCACCAAATCAATCACAGAGTGAGAATATAATATCGAAGAAGTGTGTCCGATAGGAAGAATGACCTCACTTGGCACGGCGTAGCTCCTGATTTTAGTCACATCTAAGCTGACTCACGGGAGTAAGGGTCACGTCATACCTCATACAGAAATCGTTCACCAAACCATCCTACTTCATTTCTGGAATCTACACCACGTACACAGTTGTTAAAGTGGTTTTAGTTATTGGCAGAGAGTATGACAATATCCGATCCCGATATCTTTAACAGTCAAACGCTTATTTCACAGCGGATGGTTCTTTTACATTTCAAAAGTCAATTCACAATTTATATCAAAATATCATATTCTCAAAACCATGATACTTTCGAAATCATATTTCCAAATAGGTTAAACCCTCCTTTCAAAACCATCATATTTACCCAGAATATGTTATATAAATCCCAACTTAGGTTATTTCATTATTTCATCATTTCATCATTTTGTTAGTCCTTGATATGATGGTTTTGATGACAACAACCTTAGAATAAGATTATAAAATATAAATACTAACATTATAGTTTAGATATATATGTATATGCAGGATTTAACCATGCAGGTACCAAGAATTAAGACTGTACAATATAGAGATTCAAGATATCAAGATTGAAGACTCATGAGTATCAAGATTATCAAGAGTTCAAGATTTCAAGATAAGTATTGAGTCTAGAATTATGTTAAAACTTCACAATAGCACTAAAATCTTCACTCCAATTTTCTTTTGGGATGGAACCCATTTCTACCTTTTAGTGGCTTACAAACCCACGACAAGTAGCTTACAAACCTACGACAAGTGGCTTACAAACCCACGAACATCCTGGTTTTGTACAAGTTCTCGAGTCCTGTCATGATGAGATATTTTGCAGGAAGAAGCTTGCAAAACTACTTCAAAATGATTTTCAAAACTACTTCAGAATGATTTTCAAAATGTTTTAGCCTTAAAAATTATCTTTTCAAATGATTTTCAAAAAGATGTTTTAGCCTTAAATATTCTTGTTTTTAAACTTCAGTTGTTTTAAACTATCTTTTAATTATAATATATTTATACTTAGATTTAAATATAAAATTATAGTAAAATCTTATATATATTATTCTTTATATTCATCTATGTATTTTATCTATAGTCAAGTATATTTATAAAGTAAAATAGTTTTAATATAAGATAAAGGTTATTTTCAAAGAAAAACAAAACATCAAAATTTCCTTTGGGATGTCGACATGCCCTAGTACCCCATGTCGACATAGTGTCAGTTAGATTCAAATTTTGAATTTCAAAAGAAGTGTCTATTCGCCATAACCTTTCACGAATGGACATGACTGTTGTTCTTCTATAAATAGGGGTTAGTTTCAACGAATTATATATCAGTCTTTTTGGTTTTTCACTTCTCTTCTTCTTCCACATTTTCTTATTCAAAATCCTATCATTACTCTGCCGAAATCAACATTGAATCTAACTAGATTATCTCTGGTTTGATTCTCTATCACTATCTCAACAAGATCCAAGTGCTATTCAGAGTTATAGGCTTCTTTGTAATCTATCTAGCGAGAAAAGGTGTGATTGTAGCCTTGGAAATCAATCAAGCGAGAAAAGGTGCGATTGTAGCCTTGGAAATCAATTGGGTGAACTTGTTGCCCCGGAAATCAAGTATCTCTACCCAGAGGATTGTGATTCTGGAGGGTGTACCTCTTATCCTTGAAACCGAGGGTTGTAATTGTTGAATTGCTTTTGAAAGGAAATCTGTACTTAGTTGTGCGGGACTGGATGTAGGGTAACCCCGAACCAGTATAAAATCCGGTGTGTTCTTTCCTTTACTGCATTTACTTTATTTCTGCATCTGTGTTTGTTTCTGTGATTATATCTGTGTCTGAATATTGCATACATTTGTGTTCAAATTAACATAAATTCAAATGATTTAGTAATTTCTTAAAAACACTATTCATCCCCCCCCTCTAGTGTTATTCCTAGCCTTAAGATCCGTAATCCGCATTCCTCACACATATTTGGTTTTAAACCAATGAGTTTGAATATAAACACTTCCCCCTTCTTAGTCTGAAAAATTAGAAAATAGTTTAGGAAGTTATAAATATTTGAAATACTCTAAGTATCAAAAATAGATTAAAGATAGCCTTTAAATTGGTTTAAGATAGGTAAATAGATTTAAAAATAGATTAAATATAATTAAAATAGATTAAATAGCTTAAAATAGATTAATTAGATTTAAAATACATTAAATGGTTTAAATTCGTTTTAAAATAAGTTAAATTGGTTTAAAATAGGTTAAGATAATTTATATATTAAATATGGTAAGATAGTTTAATAATTTTATTTCAACCGATCTGAACCATTTCAATTTCCAAATCAACAAACCCAATTCCAAATCTTAAATTTAAAGTTTCAATAAAATATTTAACTCAATATTGCTTCCAATCCATGTTGGAGATATCAATTTAAATTAATCAAATTTCAATTTTTCTCAAAGTTATATTTCAAATAATTTTATAACTCAATTTCGATAGACTTCACTTACATTCCAAATTCAACTTTAAAATCTTAATTTAGTTTCTTAAAGCAATTCCTATAAACCAATTTCACATTTCAACATAAAACTTGATTTTTCAATAGTAATTCAATTTATATAAATCAAATTTTATTTAAAAATATCATTTAATTAATTCAAAAATTAAGAATTTAAAAAAAATCATTTAATTTAACCAATCCGGTGTCCGTATATAATTCTCTACCCTAGGGTCAAGTGATACGGATGTTTATCCTTTCAATCCGCAATTTAAAATTTAACGGTTATATATCATTTCAAACCGCAATCCCGAATTAATATAAAATCCATAAAATCGCTCGGGTTTATCATTTCAACCCATAGGGAACTTGCAGTTATAACAACATAAAATACACATCCATTCATCTAATACAAACAATCAAACATCATCCAAATCAATCAATAAACATCAATAGATAATAGGTTATCATTTACAGGTAATTAATTGGCAATTTAAATTCACCAATCAATTAAATGACAATTTAATTCAAATAAATTCAAATTAACCGAAATAGCAATTTAAATATACCAAACAGCCATAAATAAATTTCTAATCGCATCATAAATTAATTTAACAAACATAAGAAATTTTAGAAGTTGTGAGTTGGTCAAAACACTCACCTTTTGATTTAAATTGAACTCAAAATCCAATTTAAGCCCAATTCAAACAGTCTCAGAATTCATCCAAACCAGCATCGAAATGTCCGGAATTTCAATACGATACCAACGCAAGAAACCACGCGTAAATTGGACCTCGTACGCAGAAGTTATAATCATTAGAAGATTAAACGATTTAAATTTAGAAAATAAATAAATAAACATACTAACCCTTGCCACATCACCGGTAAATCTCGAGATCCTCGTTCGCGTGCCCTTCCAGGCCCTAACCCACGCACGCGACCAGTTGCCGCCGCCATCCACTGGACGTCTCGGCCGCGACCACCTCCAACGACCTCGCACGCCCCGTAGCGACCACCCGCAAGACAACCGACCACGGCCAAGCTTCGATCGCGGAAAAAAAAATGAACAGCCGCCGCAAATTTTAAAACCCAAATCGAATTCTTCATGACGATCTGACCATCATCCAACGACGTGACCACCGCAGATGCGTTGCGTGAGGCACTCTCTACCCAACGGTACCTATGAGTTGACGATCCATCGACGTTGATCGGAACCCTATGGACGGCCAAGAATAGTTCATCAATTTCTAGACAGATAGAGGTTCAAATTGGAAAACGAATTACAGATCTGAGATGTGCTCATCGAGAGCTTCAAATCGATATATAATTCGATATAGTTTGTGGAGTTTGAAATTTTGATTTGAATTTGATTTTGAAATTGAACTCAGAAGTTTGTTTGGTTTGTTTGCCAATGAGAAGGAGAGAAGACTGAAATGTACGTACAGACAAATGAAAATGAGGAGTGACTAGGGTTTATAATGGGCTATTTAGAGATAGAGCTGAAAATAGAATGGATGGACAAAATTTGATTTGGAAGTTGAACGATAAACGACCCGAAAAGCTCGTTCTGTCTCCGGAACGAAAATGGGTCATCCCATATATCAAAATAGATTCTTTCAATAATTTTAAACTCGATGGAACAGGTTTCAAGTCCTAATTCCATCGTATAAAGAAGTTATATTAAAATCAGCTTATTTCAAATTGATTTCAATTAATTTGAATTAAATTGATTTCTAGGCGTTTCGAGCTCGTACGATCAAACAGCAAGTCCGATCGTTATGAAACTTGAAACCTTAAAATAACTCACCGTTACAGATCCGATGAAACTGGTTTCATCGAAATCCGAGATAATGGCTAAAATGGCTATTTTCACGCTAATTAAATAAATTAATATTAAGTTAATTAAATCACTTTTTAATTCAATATTTATTAACTAACAAATTTTATCAATTTTGATTACCTAAACATATATAATAACTTATAGTAAATTTACATATCAATTTCATTGTTGATTATTTCAATAATTACAGCGTTAAATTCAACTGCAATTAATCCAATTAATTAAAGTTTAATTTAAATAAATTGATTTTATTTGATTCAAATCTTTATACTCAATCAATTATTATTCTATAAACATAGCTAACATTTGTTTTACACTTCATTACATTGATATATTCAAATTTCCATCTTTATTTGTATTAATTACTATATTTCAATTATATTGAATTTAGTCGGTTTTACACATTAATTAAAATTTAAAATCCCAATTTATTTATCTTGATTTCATTCCTTTTATTAAATCAATTGTTACCTTATGAATGAAATAAGCGTTTCTATTCATTTTATTACATTCACGGTTTACAATCATTGTCTTACTCACATTAATGTAACATTTAATTTTATTTAATCTCAATTGATTCCCAGTTGAATTTAATATACTAATTAAATAGGTAACATATAATTATTGTTACCATTAACTTTTAATTCACATTAATAAGTTTATTATTTCAACCAAATGCTATAATTACTCTCCTGACACTAATTTTGTTCAATTACCATTAATTATATATTATCCCATAATTTAATCCATATTTATATTTGTTTTCTTATATACACTTTTATAACCAAGTGTAATCTTTACATTACTTCAATTTGTTGGAATTTCATTCAATTTATCAGTAATTAACTTTAATTAACATTGTTACGTTTCATCTTAGTTATTATTTCATTAATAAATCCAAAACAATTTATTATTTCTTTCAATATTAAATTACAAAAATCTTATTAAATTACCAAATTTAATTACCGAAAATTACGGGTCGTTACACTCTCCTCCACTCAAAACTTTTCGTCCCCGAAAAGGAAAAAGGAGGGAAAAGAAGGGATTAAGTATTCAATATATCTTATTCAAAATATTAAATTTATAAACAAATAAATTTATAGAATTAATTAAATTAAATAAAATATATCAATTTATAACCATCAAATCCTTTTATACTCAAAGTAATAAAGTTCGGAAATCATTTCTCAAAATTTTCTAAGGCCAAAATTTTCGAAAAATTTCGGCAGAGTCTCTTTTGTATGGAGAGGTCTGGGAGAAATAATATATCAATAATAACAGTATATATCATATATATTTCAAAATAATGTATCCCAACAACGGGAAAATAATAAAATATCGCTAGAAAACCATAATTCGAGAACGTACCTATTTGTCGGGCAAATAACGCTTATTATATGAAACCAAAAGCAGTAGCAATTGCTTCCATAACCTGTATTTCACTTATATAATCCAAAAGAGGTTAATAATTATATACAAGAGAAATATTTTAAGTTGTTTCAACTTGTGTCAACAAACAATCACAACATACACTAGTCATTTGCAAACAAACAATACAACCATCGTATCATCACATGCAATCTAAGAAATCCAACATGCATCCATAGCAACCAAACAAATGTTTTGTTCGGGTTTGGACACTTTTAAATCATATAGAATGACAAATAAACTATTAAGTATACCATATACTCAACAGTCTTAGATAAAACTCAACAGATTATTCATACATCCTAAATCATTAGAAGTATCCTTTCCCAAACAACCCAAAAGTCAAAACAAACAACAAGTTCCAAACATTATTTTAAGTTTTATTCTTATAAATTTCCTGTCACAACACTTATCATTTAAAATTTCCCATCCATACAATGATCATTTCTCTAATTTACATTTATTTCTTACAAAATCAAAATTCCATTCATTCATTTATTACATAATTTCATTTATTTACATTCATTTACTTACAAATTCATTTTTCTTTATTTATTCATATAATGAAAATTCTTTTCATTTCTTTATATTCATTTCTTCACATAAGTTATTTCCATTCAATTGATTATAAAATCAATGAATTTATTATCCAAGTATTACATATATTTTATTGTAGTTTAGTTCACATTTATTAATTTGTATATCTGGTTTCCATTAGATATTAATATTTATTTGCATAAGTTCATAGTTAAGTTTCTTACTTTTTAAATTTACATTCATTTTCCTATTTAATGTCATTGAATATTAAATCCATTTTCTAAATCAATTCAACTTTTTTGAAGTTATAATCATTTAATTTAGTATAGTATTCATTTTATTTTTTACTTTAACTATAAATAGCTTCAAACATTAACTTAAGTTTATAATCCTTTATTTATAATATTCATGTTCAATTCAATTACTTAGCATATCAATTCATTTACTTAAGCTTATAATTATTTACTTACAGTACTCACTTCCTATTACATTATATTTTAGTAAAATTTCAATTATAACTTAAGTTTATAACCATTATAATATCAAAATCCTTATTTATAAAAGTAATTCTATTGAACACTTTCATTGCATAAGTTTTACTTGTAGAATTTTCCATTACATATTCCTTTAAATTTCAACTTTCTATAATTGGTAAGTTTTATATATGTGTTTAAGAATGTAATAGAAAGTTGCACAAGTTTATCTTATTTCTTTTAATTAACTTAATGTTCAATAATCATATCCTTTGTTTTATAGGTTACAATTTTAATTTTCTTGTAAATTTTATTTATAACCTAGCATTTAATTTCTTATTTCATTTTAGAAGTTCCATTTATTAAATAGTTAAAATTTTATTCCATTACAATAGTTGAAATCTCTAATTTATAGAAACTTAAGAACTAAATGCCGGGTTCCATTCAATTATTTAAAATAATAATATCTATATAATCATATCCTTTATATATATATCAAATCAAAATTGGAATTCAAAATTAAGATTATCAAAACAATTGTGCAGTAAAACTACCACAACAGTCTTCCCACTTTGAAACTCGAAAATGAATGTTGATGATGCGTGCACTCATCACCAAAATTATTTTCCAGCGACAGCGGGGGAGTACAGAACTTATTCCTTTCCAAAATTTCTTTAAAACATTTCTTCCAAATCGCATTGAAAAATTTATATCAAAAAATACTTCCAAATAATATAAGTATTATATTCCAAAATCATTCAAACGAAATTTTCAAAATCCCGGAACTTTAAGTTCTAAAATTTCCAAATTATATTTATTTTATTTACAAATCTTATTTCTCAACCAATATCTATAAATCTCACTACCTAACAACAAATGTATTACAACCAAAGTATATCATTTATAAAATTATAATTTTATATACAAAATATATAATGGGCAAAATTATTTCATTCACCTATATTTAAATAATATTATGTCGATTTGTCCTATTAAGTGTTTAGAAATCCCTATCGATGTCATAGCGTCCTATGCACCAACCAGAATTTATAAATACAAAACAGAACAAATTAACATAATATAAAACTTTTTTATAACACTAACAAATACGCTCTCTCAAATATATACACTCAACGACTCATTTCTAGAGTATCACTACCCTAATTAATATAAGTCAGACCCTACAAAGCTAAGGTTATCCCTAAACCAAAGCTCTGATACCAATTGTAACGACCTGCCTTTTTGGACGTTTTAAGCAGACACAAACGTCAAACTCAAACCATTCAAAAGGGCAGATTGTTATGTGGTAAATAAGAAAAAGAGAAAGAAATAAAACAAATACAGAATCTCGCAGCGGAATGACAAAATATAATAATCAAATAACAGTTCATGAAGCTGTTTACAAAACATTTGATTATACTTATACAACACAGAATCAGGGTTACACATATCAGAGATAAATACATAATAAAGCAGCGGAACAGTATGATGCAGTGGAAGAATATAATAAATAATAATAGTACAAATCTTCATCTTCGTCCTTTAGAAATAAGGTCTTCAAATCCTGCCCGAGCGAATTGAAAAGACAGAACACTCGAGTCAGAACTAAAAGATCCTATGTAAGTTAAATCAACGATAAATAAATATGAGTGTAAGCGGCGTCGGAGATGTTTACGGGGTTTGACATCTCCTATCCAGTGTCTAACGTGAGTACAGTAACTTAAGAGATGTTCGGGATTCACATCTCCTAAGGATCCGTTAAACTATCTACTATGTGGTACAATATGCTATTATAATAGTGTCTACAATAAAGTAAAGTAATAAAATAGCGTTAAGGCGTTACCCATATCCCCCTTAACACATTTTATATATTCCCATAGTCTATACAGTACCATAGCTCCCCCCCCGCAAATTGGAAGGCTATCAGAAGGCACTCCATAGGTATGGTACAAAACAAACTCATAGAAGGCGCTCTAGAGCATGTGAACACGGCACACGAGGAAATGCCAGGGTAGATATACCATTTGCGGATCCGGACTGGTGGTAACGCATAGCAGCTACTACCGCCCACCTCGGAACACACTCCCAAATCAAAATCAAAGGGTGGCCACCAAATCAATCACAGTGTCAGAATATAATATCGAAGAAGTGTGTCAGATAGGAGGAATGACCTCACTTGGCCCGGCGTAGCTCCTGATTTTAGTCACATCTAAGCTGAATCATGAGAGTCAGGGTCACGTCTTACCTCATACAGAAATCGTTCACCAAACCATCCTACTTCATTTCTGGAATCTACACCACGTACATAGTTGTTAAAGTGGTTTTAGTTATTGGCAGAGAGTATGACAATATCTGATCCCGGTATCTTTAACAACCAAACGCTTATTTCACACCGGATGGTTCTTTTACATTTCAAAAGTCAATTCACAATTTATATCAAAATATCATATTCTCAAACCATAATACTTTCGAAATCATATTTCAAAATAGGTTAAACCCTCCTTTCAAAACCATAATATTTACTCAGAATATGTTATATAAATCCCAACTTAGGTTATTTCATCATTTCATCATATTTGCTTTTAAACCAATGAATTTGAATATAAACACTTCCCCTTTCTTAGTCTGAAAATTTAGAAAATAGTTTAGGTAGTTATAAATAGTTGAAATACTCTAAGTATCAAAAATAGATTAAAGATAGCCTTTAAATTGGTTTAAGATAGGTAAATAGATTTAAAAATAAATTAAATATAATTAAAATAGATTAAATAGCTTAAAATAGATTAATTAGATTTAAAATACATTAAATGGTTTACATTCGTTTTAAAATAAGTTAAATTGGTTTAAAATAGGTTAAGATAATTTATATAGTAAATATGGTAATATAGTTTAATAATTTTATTTCAACCGATCTGAACCATTTCAATTTCCAAATCAAAAAACCCAATTCCAAATCTTAAATTTAAAGTTTCAATAAAATATTTAACTCAATATTTCTTCCAATCCATGTTGGAGATATCAATTTAAATTAATCAAATTTCAATTTTTCTCAAAGTTATATTTCAAACAATTTTATAACCCAATTTCGATAAACTTCACTTACATTCCAAATTCAACTTTAAAATCTCAATTTAGTTTCTTAAAGCAATTCCTTTAAACCAATTTCACATTTCATCATAAAACTTGATTTTTCAATAGTAATTCAATTTATATAAATCAAATTTTATTTCAAAATATCATTTAATTAATTCAAAAATTAATAATTAAAAAAAAATCATTTAATTTAACCAATCCGGTGTCCGTATATAATTCTCTACCCTAGGGTCAAGTGATACGGATGTTTATCCTTTCAATCCGCAATTTAAAATTTTACGATTATATATCATTTCAAACCGCAATCCCGAATTAATATAAAATCCATAAAATCGCTCGGGTCTATCATTTCAACCCATGGGGAACTTGCAGTTATAACAACATAAAATACACATCCATTCATCTAATACAAACAATCAAACATTCATCACAAACATCATCCAAATCAATCAATAAACATCAATAGATAACAGGTTATCATTTATAGGTAATTAATTGGCAATTTAAATTCAACAATCAATTAAATGACAATTTAATTCAAATAAATTCAAATTAACCGAAATAGCAATTTAAATATATCAAACAGCCATAAATAAATTTCTAATCACATCATAAATTAATTTAACAAACATAAGAAATTTCAGAAGTTGTGAGTTGGTCAAAACCCTCACCTTTTGATTTAAATTGAACTCAAAATCCAATTTAAGCCCAAAATTCAAACAGTCTCAGAATTCATCCAAACTAGCATCAAAATGTCCGGAATTTCAATACGATACTAATGCAAGAAACCGCGCATGAATTGGACCTCGTACACAGAAGTTATAATCATTAGAAGATTAAACGATTTAAATTTAGAAAATAAATAAATAAACATACTAACCCTTGCCACGTCACCGGTAAATCTCGAAATCATCGTTCGCGTGCCCTTCCAGGCCCTAACCCACGCACGCGACCAGTTCCCGCCGCCATCCATTGGCGGTCGCTGCCGCGACCACCTCCCACGACCTCGCACGCCCTCTAGCGACCACCCACGAGACAACCGACCACGGCCAAGCTTCGATCGCGGCAAAAAAATGAAAAGCCGCCATAAATTTTAAAACCCAAATCGAATTCTTCATGATGATCTGACCATCATCCAACGACGTGACCACTACAAATGCGTTGCGTGAGGCACTCTCTACCCAACGGTACCTATGATTTGATGATCCATCGACGTTGATCGGAACCCTATGGACGGTCGAGAATAGTTCATCAATTTCTAGATAGACAGAGGTTCAAATTGGAAAATGAATTACAGATCTGAGATGCGCTCGTCGAGAGCTTCAAATCGATATATAATTCGATATAGTTTGTGGAGTTTGAAATTTTGATTTGAATTTGATTTTGAAATTGAACTGAGAAGTTTGTTTGTTTGTCTGCCATTGAGAAGGAGAGAAGACTAAAATTTACATACAGACAAATGAAAATGAGGAGTGGCTAGGGTTTATAACGGGCTATTTATAGACAGAGTTGAAAATAGAATGGATGGACAAGATTTGATTTGGAAGCTGAACGATAAACGACCCGAAAAGCCCGTTCTGTCTCTGGAATGAAAATTGGTCATCCCATATATCAAAATAGATGCTTTCGTTAATTTTAAACTCAACGGAACAGGTTTCAAGTCCTAATTCCATCGTATGAAGAAGTTATATTAAAATCAGCTTATTTCAGATTTCAATTGATTTCAAGGCCTTTCGAGCTCGTACGATCAAACGACAAGTCCGATCATTACGAAACTTGAAACCTTAAAATATCTCACCGTTACGGATCCGATGAAACTGGTTTCATCGAAATCCGAGACAGTGGCTAAAATGGCTATTTTCACGCTAATTAAATAAATTAATATTAAGTTAATTAAATCACATTTTAATTCAATATTTATTAACTAACAAATTTTATCCATTTTGATTACCTAGACATATATAATAATTTATAGTAAATTTACAAATCAATTTCATTGTTGATTATTTCAATAATTACCGTGTTCAAATTCAACTGCAATTAATCCAATTAATTAAAGTTTGATTCAAATAAATTGATGTTATTTGATTCAAATCTTTATACTCAATCAATTATTATTCTATAAACATAGCTAACATTTGTTTTACACTTCATTACATTTATATATTCAAATTTCCATCTTTATTTGTATTAATTACTATATTTCAATTATATTGAATTTTGTCAGTTTTACACATTAATTAAAATTTAAAAACCCAATTTATTTATCTTGATTTCATTCCTTTATTAAATCAGTTGTTACCTTATGAATGAAATTAGCATTTCTATTCATTTTATTACATTCACAATTTACAGTCATTGTCTTACTTACATTAATGTAACATTTAATTTTATTTAATCTCAATTGATTCCCAATTAAATTTAATAGACTGATTAAATAGGTAACATATAATTATTGTTACCATTAACTTTTAAGTCACATTAATAAGTTTATTATTTCAACCAAATGCTATAATTACTCTCGTGACACTAATTTTATTCAATAACCATTAATTATATATTATCCCATAATTTAATCCATATTTACTTTTTTTTCTTATATACACTTTTATAACCAAGTGTAATCTTTACATTACTTCAATTTGTTGGAATTTCATCCAATTTATCAATAATTAACTTTAATTAACATTGCTACATTTCATCTTAGTTATTATTTCATTAATAAATCCAAAAAAAATTATATTTCTTTCAATATTAAATTACAAAAATTTTATTAAATTAACAAATTTAATTACCGAAAATTATGAGTCGTTACAAATATTAAATTGATTAAATCACTTTCAAATTTAATAACTAACAAATTTTATCATTTTTGATTACTTAGACATTTACAATAATTTAAAACAAATTTTCATATCAATTCGGTGTTAAATATTACTAACTACAGTGTTAAATTTCAACTGTAATTAAATCCAATTAATTATTATTTAATTTCGATAAATTGATTAAATTTGATTTCAATCTTTTTATTCAATCAATCGTTACTCTATGGGCATAGTTAACATTGGTTTATATCTTATTACATTAATTTTTTCCAATTTTTCTTAATTTCCATTAATGCAATATTTGATTACATTTAATTGCAATTGATTTCCAATTTAATTTAACGGACTAAATAAATAGGTAACATAAAATAATTGTCACCATTAACTTTTAATCACATTTATAAGTTTATTATTTACGCAAATGTTATAATTATTTACATAACACTAATTTTATTCAATTACAATTTATTACATACTATTTCATTAATTTATACACATTTAAATTATCAATTACTCCTTAAATATAACTTTTTAATCATTTTAATTAATTGGAATTACATTTAAAGCAGTTATCAATTACCTTAAATTAATACTATCACACTCAATTCTAGTTATTTCTTATTCTTAAATCTTAAATTTTTAATTTTTCATAACATCAAACTGCAAAACTTATTTAATTTAATAAATTTAATTAATGAAAATTACGAGTCGTTACACTCTCCCCCACTCAAAACTTTTCGTCCTCGAAAAGGGAAAGAAGCAATTAAGAAATTAATATATCTTATTCAAAATATTAAATTTATAAACAATTAATTTACATAATTAAATAATTTAAATAAAATATATCAATTTATAAACAATTAAATCCTTTCATATTTAAGTTAATAAAAGTATGAAAAACATTTCATAAAATGTTTCTTAGTCAAAAATTCAAAGAAAATTTCGGCAAAGTCTCCTTTATACGGAGAGGTTTGGGAGAAATAATAATATCAATAACAACAATATATATCACATATTTTTGAAAATAAAATATCCCAAACCATGGGAAAAACAATATAATATCGCTAGAAAACCGTAATCCGAAAACATACCTATTTGTCGGGCAAACAAACGCTTATTTATGAAACCAAAAGCAGTAGCAATTGCTTCCATAACCTGTATTTCACTTATATAATCCAAAGAAGTGAATAATTATGTAAAAGAGAAATATTACATTGTTTCAGCTAATAACAACAAAACAATCACAACATAACAACAATCATTTGCAAACAAACAGTACAAACATCGTTTTTAACAAAGAAAACAATCCATAAGCCATAAGCTAAACAAACAATAATTTCAATGTTATTTAAGTTTGTTTCACGTCATTTACTATTCTTTTCTCATTCATATAATGCTTATTTTCATTAATAAACATTCATTCTTACTTACAAAAGTTCAGTTCTCATTTATTCCTACAATGTCATTTTCCTTTCATTTTATTACTTTACATTCATTGCTTAAATAAGTCATTTCTATTTCAGTTATTGGATTATCCATTATTAGGTAAGTTTCTTTACAATTTAATTCACCATTAATAGATTATTATTTTTCACATTCATCCTTCCATATATGGTATTATTGATTATTAAATCCATTTTTAAATCATTTCAATGTTTTCTGATGTCATAATCATTCAATTAACATAGTACTCACTTTAATAATAAATGACTTCAACCTTAACTTAAGTTTATAATCCATTACTTACATCATTCACTTTTCTATTTCATTTAATTAGTAACATCTCAAATTATTAACTTAAGTTTATAACAATTTATAACATCATAATTCTTATTTGTAGAAGTAATTCCATTGAACACTTCCATTATTTAAATTTCACTTGTATAATATTCTGTTACCATTCCAATTAACATTTCAACTTTTAAATATTTTGGTAATTTATATATATATATATATGTCTTTTAGAATGCAATTGAATGCTACACAAGCTTATCTTATTCATTTAGTAAATAAAATGTTCAATAGTTACATCTTCTTATTTTCCTCATATCTACCAGTTACAAATTTTCAAATTTCTTAAAAATTTCATTAATCACTTAGCTTCCAATTTCTCTCATTTTCCATTTTAGAAGTTTCCAATTATTAAAATAGTTAAAATTTCATTTTATTACATTAACTAAAAGTTACCAATTAGTGGAAAGTTAAAAAAAACTAAACTCCTGGTTACCTTTTAAATCAATTTAAAATACCATACATATAATCATATCCTTCATATATATCCAAATCATATTAAGAAATTAAAATTTAGACTTGGTTATCAAAATAAATGTGTTGTAAAACTACTACAGCGGTCTTCCCGCTTTAAAACTCGAAAATGAACGTCGATGATGCATGCACTCATCACTGAAATTATTTTCCAACGATAGAGAGAGGAGTACAAAACTTATTTCTTCAAAATCATTTAAAACATTTATTTCAAATCATATTGAAATATTTATATCAGAAAATACTTCCAAACAATATTAATATCATATTCCAAAATCTTTCAAAAGCAATTTTCGAAAATCCCAGAACCTAAGTTCTTAAATTTTCAATTTATATTTATTTTATTTACAATCTCATTTTTTTCCAACCAATATTTATATATTGCAGTACCTAAAAAACAAATATATTACAACCAATTATATCATTTATAAAATTATTCTTTTATATGAAAAATATGTGTCAGGTAAAATTATTTCATTTACCTGTATTTCAAAACCAATATTGTGTCGGTTTGCCCTATTAAGTGTTTTGAAATCCTTATCGATGCCATAGCGTCCTATGTACCGACCAGAATTTATAAATACAAAACAGACTGAATTAATACAATACAAAACCTTTTATAACACTAACAAATACGCTCTCTCATATATATACACTCAACGACTCATTTTAGGTTATTACTACCCTATTTAATATGAGTCAGACCCCACAAAGCTAAGGATATCGCTAAACCTGGCTCTAATGCCAAATGTAACGACCCACCTTTTTGGACGGTATAAATCGACAATAAACATCACATATCAAACTCAAACCATTCAAAATGGAGGATTGTTATGTGGTAAATAAGAAAAAAAATTAGGGAAAGAAAGAAAACAAATAAAGAATCTCGCAGCGGAATGACAAAATATAATAATCAAATAAACAGTTCATGAAGTTGTTTACAAATAACATTTGGTTATGCTTTTACAATACAGATCAGAGTTACATACAACCAGAATAAATAAATAAATGCAGCGGAATAAAATTATTCAGTGGGATAAAAGTAATAAATGATAATAGTACAAAATCTTCATCTTCGTCCTCCAGAAAGCAGTCTTCGATACATTGAAAAGCTCAGACTGACCCGAGCAGATTGAAAATACAAAACACTCGAGTCAGAACTAAAAGATCTAATGTAAGTTAAATCAACAATAAATAAATGTGAGTGTGACGACGTCGGAGATGTTTACGGGGTTTGGCATATCTTATCCAGTGTCAACGTTAGTGCGATAACTTAAGAGATGTTCAGGATTTACATCTCCTAAGGATCCGTTAAACTATCTACATACATAGTCCAATACACTATTATAATAGTGTCTACAGTAAAGTAAAGTATTAAAATAGCGTAAAGGCGTTACCCATATCCCCCTTAACACATTTTATATAATGTCGTAGTCTATACAGTACTGTAAACTCCACCCGCAAGTAGGTTATCAGGGAGCACTCCATAGGTACGACACAAAACAAACTCGTAGAAGGCGCGATAGAGCATGTGAACACGGCACTCGACGCAATGTCAGGGTAGATATACCGATTGCGGATCCGGATTGGTGGTAACGCATTGCAGCTACTACCGCCCACCTCGGAACACACTCCCATAATCAAAATCAAGGGTGGCCACTAAATCATCACAAAGTCATAATATGGTATCGAAGAAATGTGTCCGATCGGAGGAATGACTTCACTTAACCCGGCATGGCTCCTGTTTTAGTCACATATAAGCTGACTCACGGGAGTCAGGGTCACGTAAATACCTCATACAGAATCGTTCGCCAAATCATCCTACTTCATTTCTAGAATCTCCACCACGTACATAATTGTTAAAGTGGTTTTCGGTATTGGCAGAGAGTATGACAATATCCGATCCCGGTCTCTTTAACAACCAAACGCTTATTTCACACTGGATGGTTCTTTTAAATTTCCAAAACCATTTCATAATTGATATCAAAATATCATATTCTCAAAACCATATCACTTTCGAAACCATATTCACTTTCAAAACCACCTTCACTTTCAAAATCATCTTCACTTTCAAAATCATATTCACTTCCGAAATTATATTCACTTATCGATAAGATAGGTTAATTTAAATCCTCGTTCCAAAATCAACATATTTACTCAAATATGTCATTTCACAAAAGGGTATCAATTTCAAACCCAACTAAGGTTGTATCATCATCAAGGATTTAAATATAAATACTTCCACTTTTCATAGTCTGAAATTTTAGAAAATAGTTTAGATAATCATAAATAGTTTTAATAATTTTTAAAAATAGTTTAAAATAATTAAAATACTCTAAAATAGTTTTAAATGATTTAAAATAGTTTAATTTAGATTAAAATAGTTTAAATAGTTAAAATAGTTCAAATAAATTTAAATTAGATTAAATTAGATTTAAGATTATTTAAATAGATTTAAAATAAATTGAATAGATTTAAATAATATTAAATAGATTTAATATAGTTTAAATGGCTTTAAATTAGATTAAATGAATTTAAAATAGATTAAAATACTTTAATTAGATTTAAAATAAATTACAATAGTTTTAAATAGATTAAAATAGTTTAATATAGTTTAATAAAGTTGATTTAAAATAGTGTAAAATATATTAAATTAGATTAAATAAATTAAATTAGATTAAGGTGGGTTAAATAGGTTAATTAGTTTAAAATAGGTTAAATAGATTAAAATAAATTAAATAGTTTAAATTGATTAAGTTGGTTTAAAATAGATTAACTTATTTTAATAGTTGAAAATATTAAAATTAGAATTTAAGAGAACATTTACAGTTTATATTGAGATAATAAATTTTGAAATTAACATCATATTTAACCATTTCTTCTATTCTAACATTTCAATAACTTAATTTCGATAAATGTCGTTTATACTTCTATTTCAACTTGAACATTTCAATTTAAACCAATTCCAATTTCAACATTTAAAACTCGGATTTCCGAAACAATTCAGTTGATATAAATCAAGTTTTCTTCAAAATATCATTTAACTAAATTCAAAATTTAAGAATTTAAAATCATTTAATTTAACCAATCCGGTGTCCGTATATAATTCTCTACCCTATGGTCAAGTGGTACGAATATTTTTCATTTCAATCCGCAATTTAAAATTTTACGGGTATATATCATTTAAACCTGAAATCCCAAAATTTAATTTCAAATATATGAAATCGCTCGAGTCTATCATTTCAACCAATAATGATTTCTCCCTAATCTATCAGATCGTTCGGGTATGTATCATTTTAACCCATAGGGAACTTGCAAACAATAGAAAATATAACATCCAATCATCCAATATCAATCAATCAAACATCCATCACAATCATCATCTATATCGACCAATAAATAACAATAATTAACTGATCATCAATAACGGTATTAATAGGCAAACTTAAAATTCAATGTTAAATTAAATAGCAATTAAATTCAATAAATGTCCAGTTTAACTAGAATGACAATTTAAATATACCAAACAACCATCAATGAACTTCTAATCACATCATAAATCTAATTTAACTAACATAAGATAGTTTAATAGTCGTGAGTGGTTAAAACACTCACCTTCTATTTCAACTCGATTTGAAATCCAAAATAACGCCCAAAATCCAACAGTCTCAGAATTCGTCCAAACTAGTGCCAAAATGTTCGTAATTTCAATACGATCGCAATGGAATAAACCGCACGTAAATATGACCTCGTACGTAAGAGGTAAGACGATTAGAAGTTTGAAATTCAAAATTAAATAAATAATAATATGGCAAATAATCTCTCACCACATCAGCATCACTACAACACGCGAACCCTAATACCCTAGAGACGGTTGCGCTCAAACCCGATGAAGCGACCACCGTTCATCCACTGACACACGCCGCCACACACGATCGCGACCACGTCAGACCACCTGGCCGAGTTCGCCAGCGCCAATTCTCCTCCCCCCCCCCCCGACCACTTGCGAGAGCCTCCGCCCCCCTAGTTCGACCGCCGCTGCAATGGGTTTCAAACCCTATTCGAATTTTTTGTAGGTGATCTAACCATCCAATCGTCAAACGAACCATGCCGATGCAATCCCCTCGACATTCTCCACAGCCCCATATCCATAAATCGATGATCCGTCGAAGTTGAACACGACACAACGAACGGCCGAGAATTAATCACCCAATTCTGGCCACACCAAAACCCAAATCGAAAAACAAACTACAGATTAGACTTGCGCTCGTCGAGAGCTTCGAATCGGTATATAATATGACATAGTTTTGAGGAGTTTGATTTTGAAATTGGTTTGGAAATTGAATTGAGGGTTTGTAAATTTGATTTTGTTTCTGCCATTGAGAAGAAGAAGATAGATAGAAGGTGATGTACTTACAGAATAAGAAAATGACTACCAGGGTTTAGGAAATAAGACTATTTATATTAACAAAGCCCGATACGAAATGAATAACATATCGAATTGGTTCAAATTGACAATAACGACCCGAAAAGCCCGTTTCGCTTCTGAAATGAAAGTGGGTCATCCCATATATCAAAATAGATGTTTTCGATATTTTTAAACTCAATGGAACAGGTTTCAAATCCAAATTCCATCGTATGAAGAAGTTAGCTTAAAAATCAGCTTATTACAAATTGATTTCAACTGAATTTACTTAAATTGATTTCTACGTGTTTCGAGTCCGTACGATCAAACGACAAGTCTGATTGCTACGAAACTTGAAACCTTAAAATAATTCACCGTTACAGATCCGATGAAACTAGTTTCATCGAAATCCGAGACAGTGGCCAAAATGGTCATTTTCACGTTAATTAAATAAATTAATATTAAATTGATTAAATCACTTTTTATTTTCAAATTTAATAACTAACAAATTTTATCATTTTTCATTACTTAGACATTTACAATAATTTAAAACAAATTTACATATCAATTCAGTGTTAAGTATTACACTAATTACAGTGTCCAATTTCAACTGTAATTAAATCCAATTAATTATAATTTAATTTCGATAAATTGATTAAATTTGATTCCAATTTTTTTATTCAATCAATCATTACTCTATGGGCATAGTTATCATTGGTTTATATCTTATTACATTAATATTTTCCAATTTCGTTTTCCATTAACGCAATATTTGATTACATTTAATTGCAATTGATTTCCAATTTAATTTAATGGACTAAATAAATAGGTAACATAAAATAATTATCACCATTAACTTTTAATCACATTTATAAGTTTATTGTTTACGCAAATGTTATAATTATTTACACAACACTAATTTTATTCAATTACAATTTATTACATATTATTTCATTAATTTATACACATTTAAATTATCAATTACTCCATAAATCTAATTATCAATTAATACACACATTATTACAATTAATTTACAATCTATAACCAAATATAACTTTTTAATCATTTTAATTAATTGGAATTACATTTAAGGCAGTTATCAATTACCTTAAATTAATACTATCTCATTCAATTCTAGTTATTTCTTATTATTAAATCTTAAATTTTTAATTTTTCACAACATCAAACTCCAAAACTTATTTAATTTAATAAATTTAATTATCGAAAATTATGGGTCATTACACACTACCTTGACTTGTTTGGTATTAGTGTTAACTAAGAAATAGTAAAAGTTTGAATTCGATGAGTGGTGGTAAGTATACAAGACTTAATTTTCATATACGATCGTTTTATATCCTCGATAGTTGGTTTCTCGACTATCGGTTACTTTAGCTACTTTATTGTCATCATTCTAAGATGAATTATTGCTCCGTTGAGAATTAACATCCTTTGTCGAAAATGACTAAAACCAAAGCACTAGAGGAGGCCAAGCTATGTGGGGTTGCTCCCATTAGGATATTTTCACATCTCGTCTAGATTGGATTCGGTAGCGCTATTAGAAGTGAAATATTCGGATACTTGGTAAGGTTTGGCGGGGTCCGGTTTGGAGGGTTTCGAGAAGCTTCACAGAGTAAATGAGCTTCTTAGAAGTATATTACTAGAGGTATACTCTAAGGGGGCTCCACCTTCCTAGTTATTTGTTGGAGATTTTCCTTTTCTTATTTGATTTGAACCTTCAAATTTATCTCCTTATTTGCACCAGAAAGAGTCAACCACTCTTCGGGGTGTTAATTTATTTATCCATTCTTTCCATTTAGATATTGATTTATGTAGGAGTAAACCCGTTCCATATTCAGCAGCGTGGTCTCATATGTTTGTGTTTAAATACATACCTTTGTTTAAAGTTCTACTCATACTAGACATATTGTTTGACCCGCGTTGTTTGTTTCCGTAAACTCTCAGATACTCATTTTATTAGAGTAGTCCGCGAGTAGCAAGTCTTCGTTGGGCTCTTTTAAAGACGACATCCTGGTTGGAGGCTTTCATCTTCTTATTTGTCTATTCCGATGTACTATCTAGTTTGTGTAAGTGCATTTTATTTCAGCGTTTGTAAAGGCAGGATGTTTTATCTACCTAAGCTGATTTGTATTACTTTTTTATAACTCTGATAACCCCCTATTAAGGAGTAACCAAATATACTATTTACTATTATGTTTTACTTAGTAGTTCCATTGTGAAGTTTTCAATTCTGTTCTTTATTTTACCCCACGACGATTCATCTTTCCGATGCTTGGGCGATGGCACACAAACACCATGGATGTGTTAAGTGTTGTTCCTAGGGTTCAAGAAGGTAGGTCGTCACACATTATCTTCCAAAATTGCTCATTGTACTATTTCCTCATTCAGAATATTGACTTTTTAGCTCTCACCATTTCCAGCAATAAAAATTTACATAATTTTTTCTAAATAGGAAACGATGGGATAATGGTTCGAGCCTTTTTTTAGCGCCAAAATGTTAAACCAAAAAATGGCTCAACACTTGAGATGTTTCATAGGATAGTCGTTGTTTGCACCAAAAATGGTCACAAACCCCAAGTATTGTGAAAGCACCAGTGTATGAATACAGATCAACAATATTCAGACACAAATCACAGATCTAAGCTAGCAATAAACAGCAATCCAGAAATGATGAACAGTGACGCATAATTTATAGTGGTTCGGCTATCTCCGGCCTACGTCCACTTCAAGATTTTTATCTTTTATTGATGTTCTTTGCTGGTTACAAATGAGTGCAGCAGATACAATGAATAAATTCGAGTATAACAGCAATGGAAAGAAGTAGAATTGAATCCGGCAGAGTCTGGACGTTGAGTCGCTAAAAAGATCCCCTTTTTGTAGGCTTCAGGGGGCTATTTATAGGCGTAGGAGGCTGAGATCGCGCCCAAACTTCGGGAGACTTCTTCTGGCACGTGAGGGGCCCACGCGACCGACCCCACCAAGTTTCGACTCGTTCTGTGATCGATACAAATCCATTTCGTATCCATCAAAAAATGATCCAATCGAGCTGAAACTTGGCAGGGACATTCTTTACCTCGTACGCAAGCTACTGTGAAAATTTCATTGCATTTGGATCAACAGTTCGTGAGATATGATCGATTCAATATTGTGTTTTCGTGTGCACTGTCGCGTTCGAATCCATGTTTTGCATTCGTCCCTTCGTATCGATCAGAAGCACGTGCGCAAGGGATAACGTGGCACGAGTTTCCCGTATCGATCCACTTCCAGTGGCGCATTGACCGATTCGTATCCATGAATTTCGCCTTGTTTGTATCGAGTGCCGTTATTTAGTTTGAATCAATCAATTTTGTGCACCGCGCATCAATTTCTAATGTCCAGTTCGAATCTGGATGAGCGACTTAGCTCGTATTGATCATGACATCTCCATTCAATGGATATGATATAGATACGAACTGAAGCTGCCTGATGGATTCGAATGAAGGCTTTGTTCATCGATTCGAACTAGGTATTGGTCGACCGATACGAAATTCATGGACACGAGGATCTGGCCGTTCCGATCGATACGAAGCAAACTCTATCGATGGACACGAAGTCCATCGATACGAAGCGCAGTTCACTGATACGAAACAACGCTTTAGGATGGATATGAACGGATGGATTCGAATGAGATGCTGCTCTGATCGATACGCAATCGATGGATACGAAATGAGGCTCATTGATGGATACGAAAATGGAGTTATCTCCTTTAATTTGCATCGATCATAACTTGAGCCTACGAACTCCGATCAACCTGAAATTTGGAATGCTGGTTCTCATGACTTAGCTGGTTGTGTCCTATCAATTGTAGCCTGATCCGGGCTCAGACAAAATTCATCGATATCCATGGTGAAACAGTGTATAACGAACTTTTACGACGAACCGTACTTAGCTTTCCAGTCAACTTTTTGGTGTCACGGCCTTGCCAAAAGGCGGGATAACATTTGCCCCCCAAAACATGCCTTGCGATAGGAAGGTGTGTTTTGTAGTTCCACAGGCTGGATGTTCATATCCTATCATTGACCTTTAAAGAATTTGATAGTCTTTCCTGACCACGAATGACGACCGTTCGCGACCGTATGTCATTTGAGGTGATATGGGACCGTTCGAGGTCGGATGTCATTCACGGAAAATAACAAAATGGGACCGTTCGCGGTCGGGTGTCGTTCTAGACGAGTTGTGACCATTCGCGATCGAGTGGCGTGGAAAGAAGAATGTGATCGTTCGCGATCGAGTGTCGTTCTAGACGAATTATGTCGGATTGTGACCGTTCGTGGTCGCATGGTGCACGAGATAAAATGTGATCGTTCGCGATCGGATGCCGCACGAGGCAGAATGTGATCGTTCGCGATCAAATGTCATATTGGGTGAATTGTGATCGTTCGTGGTCGGGTGCCGCACGAAGCAGAGTGTGATCGTTTGTGATCGACTGTTATACTAGATAAAGTGTGACCGTTCGCAGTCGGATGCCGTTCGAGGCAAACGGTGACCGTTCGAGGTCGGGTGCCGTTCGAGGAGAATGAGTGTGCCCAGGGGGGACTTAGTATTATCGATGTCAGATTCACATTCGGGTGAATTTCTGATTCAGCGATCGTGGCGGTTCGTCGCCATACAAGGTGTGCTTGTGGACAATTCGCGATCCAAAGCATACGCGAGTAACTTCTTCTACAGAATCGCAAATATCAAATTAACGTTCACATGAATTCCATAACAGAAATATCCAAACAAACAAAATCTAAATGTCCAAATCAACATGAAACAAAAAGCTAAGCAAGGATGTCAAAGTGTAAATTCTCACTATGAGACAGTCAATAACCATTCAGAGCATGCCTGTGGATCGTTCGCGATCTCATACATGTGTAAACGGTTTGATGTTGTTAGTGAGAAGTTAACGACTTGTTCATCGTTATTTAAATCAATTGATAACCATACGGTGCCCCGGCTCGGGGTCACCCCTAGCTGATGTAGATGGTGGCCGCTCTGGTTCCACCGTTGGAGCTCGCCTTCTCACATACCGAAGTAGCCTACCGTTCCTGATATGCCCTTCTACCTCATCCTTCAGGTGTCTACAGTCATTTGTGCTATGTCCATTCAGCTCATGGAATAAACAATATTTGTCTGATTTTCTCTCGTTGGTAGTTGGATCCCGTCGCATTGGTCTGCGATAGGCAACTTGCTCTCGGGTGTCTTGGGAGATTCGCTCCAAACCCTCGTTCAGTTCTGAATAGGTGGTGAATCGTGGCTCCCTCCGTTGCCGCTTTGATCTGTCATCATTTTCTTCAGCCTTTCGCTTCCCTTTACCAGTCTCTGCACCTTTTTCAGGTGAATTACCGCCTCTAACTGCATAAACATCGATTTCTTCTTCTCTCTCCGTACGAGCATCCTCTAATCGCAAAAACTTTTCGGCTTCATGATAAAACTCTCCCAGGTCCGTAGGAGGATCCTTAGTTAGTGAATTCTTGAACTCCGTGCCATCATATATTCCAGATACAGCTGCCATCATGACCATAGATGGATCTGGTCGGTCCACTGACGTTGCTGCCGCATTAAATCGCGTCAGAAAATTCCTCAAAGACTCCCCAGCTTTCTGCTTTAGAGTCGCCAAACTCATCACGTTCTTGGGTCTCGAAATATGAACCCTGAATTGTCTCATAAACCTTTCTGTTAAATCTGTCCAAGTCCCAACGGAGCCACTCTCCAGTTGTCTAAACCATAGCGCTGCAATATCCGACAAATACAATGGAAAGCACCGAGCCATGACTTCCTATGATGCCCCCAGCACTTCCATGTGCCTCATATACTTCGTTAGATGGACCGCTGGATCTGTCCGCCCATCATACATTTCCACCGATGGTAGCTTGAAGTTCGGTGGATTCCTGGCCTGCCTGATCGTAGTAGTAAAGGGACTCCTATGTACATCCTCCAGATCTCTATTGACTAGTCCGCCTCTCATGGCCCGTCTGACCATCTCCGCTAACCTGTCGTTGTCGTCAGGCTGTGATCTTTGAGTGTCACCTTCGTTCTGCCCCCCTGGCTGAGCGTTCATCCCTCCATTGCCACCAGGTTGCTCGGATGTCCCTGAATCTCTTACCGGGATTGGATCAACATGCTCTAAGTGTGTGCCCCCCAGCTCCGGTGCTGCGCCAGATGGTCCTGCTCCGTTCTGGATTCTGGTTGTTCCTTGATTTTGCGCTCCAAGTTGTCCAATCTGTTGAAGCAAATTCTGGATCATTTCCTCCTGTCTCTTCATCATTGTCTCCATCTCATCCCTGGTGATGAAGATCGATGCTTGGTTTGCCCCTGAGGAAGCCCCTTGACTCCCTTCATGCTGACTTTGCTCTGGCCTTTGTCTTTTACTAGTTTGCCTTGTCATATTTCCTCAGATCTGAGCTCTTAATTCTTCAAATTCAACTTCTAAATGATGGAATTCCTGAATTAGCCTTCTTAGTGAAAGCACCAAAGTGTTTGCACCAAAAATGGTCACAAACCCCAAGTATTGTGAAAGCACAAGTGTATGAATACAGATCAGCAATATTCAGACACAAATCACAGATCTAAGCTAGCAATAAACAGCAATCCAGAAATGATGAACAGTGACGCACAATTTATAGTGGTTCGGCTATCTCCGACCTACGTCCACTTCAAGATTTTTATCTTTTATTGATGTTCTTTGCTGGTTACAAATGAGTGCAGCAGATACAATGAATAAATTCGAGTATAACAGCAATGGAAAGAAGTAGAATTGAATCCGGCAGAGTCTGGACGTTGAGTCGCTAAAAAGATCCCCTTTCTGTAGGCTTCAGGGGGCTATTTATAGGCGTAGGAGGCTGAGATCGCGCCCAAACTTCGGGAGACTTCTTCTGGTACGTGAGGGGGCCCACGCGACCGACCCCACCAAGTTTCGACTCGATCTGTGATCGATACGAATCCATTTCATATCCATCAAAAAATGATCGAATCGAGCTGAAACTTGGCAGGGACATTCTTTACCTCGTACACAAGCTACTGTGAAAATTTCATTGCATTTGGATCAACAGTTCGTGAGATATGATCGATTCAATATTGTGTTTTCGTGTGCACTGTCGCGTTCGAATCCATGTTTTGCATTCGTCCCTTCGTATCGATCAGAAGCACGTGCGCAAGGGATAACGTGGCATGAGTTTCCCGTATCGATCCACTTCCAGTGGTGCATTGACCGATTCGTATCCATGAATTTTGCCTTGTTTGTATCGAGTGCCGTTATTTAGTTTGAATCAATCAATTTCGTGCACCGCGCATCAATTTCTAATGTCCAGTTCGAATCAAGATGAGCGACTTAGCTCGTATTGATCATGACATCTCCATTCAATGGATATGATATAGATACGAACTGAAGCTGCCTGATGGATTCGAATGAAGGCTTTGTTCATCGATTCGAACTAGGTATTGGTCGATCGATACGAAATTCATGGACACGAGGATCTGGCCGTTCCGATCGATACGAAGCAAACTCTATCGATGGACATGAAGTCCATCGATACGAAGCGCAGTTCACTGATACGAAACAACGCTTTAGGATGGATATGAACGGATGGATTCGAACGAGATGCTGCTCTGATCGATACGTAATCGATGGATACGAAATGAGGCTCATTGATGGATACGAAAATGGAGTTATCTCCTTCAATTTGCATCGATCATAACTTGAGCCTACGAACTCCGATCAACCTGAAATTTGAAATGCTGGTTCTCATGACTTAGCTGGTTGTGTCCTATCAATTGTAGCTTGATCCGGGCTCGGACAAAATTCATTGATATCCATGGTGAAACAGTGTATAACGAACTTTTACGACGAACCGTACTTAGCTTTCCAATCAGCTTTTTGGTGTCACGGCCTTGCCAAAAGGCGGGATAACAGTCGTAGTTGAAATGGACCCAACGTTTCCATGAGCTTTAATATAGTTGTGAAGTTGTTCAAAAATTTGAGTCATATGTCTAAGGGAAAAATAGGCAAGCTGTATAAATGTGCAATAGCCCAATGTTTCACGGGCAAAATAGGCAATTCACGTATGTTACAATCCTTTGTCCACATTCCAGTTAGCAATAGTTATAATGCAAAGTAAACTTTAATTTAGGCAAGGCTTAAGTGGCCTTAGTCAAATTGTTAATATCCTAGTCCAAATTCAAGTCCAAATAAATATATATGTAATATGCATGTCCATTTTCCTAATAATAGTCAAAGTTAGATATATCGAAGGCATTATGCTATGCAATGTTCATTGTCCAATTCCTTATATGAAAAAATTTACAATTGTATTAAGAAATCACAAAATACAATTTAGGGTTCACAACTTGTGATTTGAGAAGTTGAGAAAAAAATGAATCGCCCCTCTCTAAGTGGTGAAGGGGGCATATTTATAGAGGTAGTGGCAGGTGGCATGGCTACCGTGTCTATACAGCAAGATATTTGACACCTCCAATGCATCATTGATATTTGGCATTCCTTTGCTAGAGTTGAAGCTCATTATGCCATAAAAACTTCCTATTATTAGCTATTTATAGGTGCTTTACAATAGTCAGCATTGTAATGGCTCGACAACTCTTGTTATATAAGCTCGATATTTTTGTTCTTCTTGATTTGTTGTTGCTTGACACCCACAAGCCTTTATTGATTCAACACCTTCATCAACTTACTGACTCGATACCTTGATTCATCTAATTTATTGTTAATGCTAGACATTTGATTCTCGCTTGTTAAGTACTCAACAACCCTTCCTGTTGTAGAAAGCTCACTACTCCCTTAAGGACTCAACACTTCTTGGTAATTATTTGAAGTGTGACATTTTCTTGGTTGTTTGATGTTTGACATCTCCTTGTAATTGCATGAGGTTCTCTATCCCTCTTTTGTTTTATATGCACGACAACCCTTTTGGTTGTTAAGGCTCAACACCATCCCCTCCAGTGATAGAGATTTGACATTATTTCTACAATTGTAGAGGCTCAGTATCATCTTTGCACCATAAGTTTGATTCTACCTTCGGATATGGGCTTGACATTTCAGTGCTTGACATGTCCACTTACAAGCTCGGCAATTTTGTTATCTACATGCTCGATGTGTCTTCTTTAGAAGCTCGATATGTTATTACCTTAGAAGTATTATTGTACAGCTATAAACCTATCGGCATGACACCTGCTTCTTTCAATTGTTTCCAAATCATTCTTATGGAATTAGTTACTTCTTTTCTTCTTGATGACTTCTCAAGCATACTTGATAGTTGAAAAATATGTGGATAACAGACGCCATATCCAACTGCTCCATTTTGGAGTAGGGAAACACTTTTCAAATGAATGCCAACACAAATGTAATGTCAGACTTATCTGGGATAAGTCGGACGTAATTCCTGCATAATGCTTTTTATTAGTATTTTTATTCTGCATGAAGGAGCCTTAAGTTTATAGAGTGCTCTCATTGAATATAGAAATACTTTTACTGTCCTATAAATATATATTAAGATCTTTAAAAAATCTAATTTCCAACCTTGAAAATTATACGAAGATTATTGTTAAACTAGAAACACTAATTAGTGTTTTCAAATTAAACTCAAAAGTTAAGCCTAAATCATATACTATTTTTATGTTCTCTATCATTTTCTAATTTCTAAAACATGTAAAATAGTACATACACAATGATCACATCATACCATATTTTTGATAAACTGACAAGTACAAATACAATAGTTAAATCACCATATGATGTGATTAACGTAAAAATTGATCTAAGACTAAATAGTTCATTAACATGGCACATAAATATAGATGCAAAAAAGTTTAAGATTACTTAACACACAAAAATAAAATTTGGAAATATTTTTACCAAAAAAATGCTTAGAGAAAACTAGGCCAAAAAATATATAACTTTCATAATCATAGTATGGTATATTTCAAATTGAGCCTTAAAATAGACCAAAACTCACTTCTTGCATCATGATTGGTCGATTGCAATGGCCATAGAAGTTAGAGTGTAGTAAAATGACGCAAAATGTAGAGTTATCCTTATGTTTCCCACATAATTAGATTTCAAAAGTGAAAAGAAGTGTAGAAAATCTGCAAAACACAAGTCAAATCCTCCAAACCAATTTAATTCCGTTCAATAAAGTATTACAACAAATCCTAAATTTGGAACCAATCTCAATTTGATAACCCTAAAACAAGGACCATGACCTAAAAGGAAATTGCTGCCTCTATTTATAACAACAAATTAGTTGGAGCAAAAATAACCATTTACATGGAACAAATAAATTTTCAAATCTAATTTAAGAGAATAAAACCTTCTCTTTAATTATTTTATGTATATTATATATGCAATATTGTTTTGAGTAGGTCCAAATATGAGTTTTTCTTATATTATAGTTGTTTTCTTCTAAATGTGATTTTGTATCACAAATCAAAATCGAAACTGAACCGAAAGAAAAATAATTTACAAAGCTTGATCCATAATGCTTAGTAATTAGAGTTTGATGGAATTAAATTTGCATTATTGAAGCAAATTTTGGAGTAAGATGGAATGAGAAAGCATATGTGACGCCCCACCTCTATGCTCACGCTAGCCAAGAACACTACTGGGTAATGCTGTCGACTAGCGTGAAGAATAAGGATGTTGAGGAGCGACCATCTGTGTAATTGCTTTGGGCGAGTACCGATATGTCAGATAGAATAACTTACATTTCATTTCAAGAGGAAATCCGACATACCAAATACAAACTCAAAGCTACCACACAGTGGCTAAGTGGCCTTCGGAAACAAATATAGAAATAAACATAACGTAAATCAGTCACAGATGTTCATATCTCAAAGGCGGAAACAGATATGAATATAACACATAAAAGTGTACATTAGAGTAGTGGTCAAACAAGATCCACGATATCACAAAAGAATAGATACAAGTGCTAGACAAAAGAATAATTATACATCATGGAGTCTCTATCTCTAATGTATAATAACAAAAACTACAAAACTGTGTAGTTAGACAAAAGTCAGAAGATGATCCCAGATAAGGAGTCAAGCAAAAGCACCTGTAACATCTCGGTCTGACCCGAGTATTATTTAATAAGAAAATAATAAACGGATCAGTCTAGCTATAATTATCATTTTATAAAATGAGATGGGAGTAGAGATATGACTAAAACGTATGATAACAATAATGTCTTACAAAGACAAATATGATTTAAACAACAACAAACTCATACAATACCTCAAGAATCTCAAAGCACCAAAAAGAATATCATATTCTTAATTTTATTCACCAAACTACAAATATTGACAAACATTTTAATGCCAATCGCAAAAGTTGGTGAAACACAAATTCTAGAAATCATCAATTAGAAATCCAGAAATCACAAAGGGGGATGCCTATCACAAACGGGAGCATGAAAACTCACCAACATGTGTATCACAAACGGAACGCTATTCCATGGTCGCTAACCATAAATTTTAGGCCGAAGCTTCATAAATGGCCCGAAGACCATGGGTTGCTACCCCACCAAATTGAACCGAATTTCCACAAACGGGGTTTGTAATCCCCACTTAAACAAATAGACATCGCACATCGCTAGTCTAAATCACAAAATGATCATCATCGATCAATAAAAGTGCCGATTACACTAAGCTAGTAAATATATGAGTTTAGCTTCATGTCCCATAACCACTAGCTTAACTTAAATATTTACGAACAAATTGTAGATTCCCACTCGAAAATTGTCACAAGAGTTCAATCGAACAAGTCCAAAAATTAACCGACGAAGTGAACGCAAGCGTTTCATACCACTTGTTTTACTAAGCCGTTTAATTAGATTTCTCATACGAATGAGGTAAAGGTTTGTATATACTAATAGATTGGAAAATGGTTTTGAAAACAAGCTTTATATTTAAAAATAGAGTTGAAATCATCTTTGAAAAAGAGTTTGAATATTTACTACTAGTATAGGAAACCTTTATATTTTAAAGTGACAAATCACAGAAATGATTGTAGAAACAATCAATCACCAAAATCCACATACGATGACGTGAATCAAATCCAAAGAAATCGATACCGAATCCATCAAAATGGATATTCTCAAAAGGTCCCGAAAAATAAGTCATCAAAGTCGATAATAAATGATAACAACAAATCGGATAATCACGAATCGATAAAAATTGGAACCTCAAGCAAAATAGGCAAAAACAAGCAGGTCAGTCGACTGACTGCATGTGACGACCCCGAATTTCATATAAATTTAAATTGATAATTTAAAGAATTTTTGAATAACATTTGTGAAATAAATCGATTTAATTGATTGCGAGTTTCCCCGATATCCAAATAATAATAAATGATAATAATAAATATTAAGTTATAATTATGAAACAATATAAGTAAACACATAGAAATTATAACAACATACTAAAGATAGATTAATTCAATATTGTAACAATACAAATGAAACAAAAGCCTGTAAATTAAATCAAGCAAGTGTGAAACCAAAATAAATAGAATACAAAATAACACCTTTACATACTTGCCCAGCCGAAAGCAAAGATAAGAAGATAAGAAGAAAAATATAAATTTTGTACAAGTAATAAATGCCAAATCCTTTAGCCACCACAACAAGTACCTTCAGCCTCCAAACCAGAGAAAATATCCCTGCCTCTTGTACAAAATAGCATACCCAGTAAACTTCATTTCTTTATATCTCCTCCTCACATCAGTTCGTTCATTTACAAAAAAAAACTGAGCAAAACTAAAATGAATGCTATTTCAAAACTTAAACCAACTTCAATTTAAAACTTCAACTGGAACAGCAATGCAATCAACTGCAAGCCTGAAATCAAGTCTTGAATCATCTCATCATCAAGTCTAGTTCAACTAAGTATTTCAGTTTCAAAGATCTAAGCTTTCAAGCCTCGGTAAATAAAAGAGTTTAAGCTTTGTTCTTCCTCTTTAGATCAGGTGAGCAAAGTTTTAAACTAGCCTTCTTTATATCTTTTACCTATGAGTAAACATGAATTTTGAAAAGTTTCAAGTTTAAATAAGAATGACAGTTTAGGAGATTGTTTATGATATGGTGGTATATGCTTTAATCTGGTATAAATATTTCTATGATTGCTCTGTAATTCTCTGTAAATAGTTACAGGTTGCACCTCTCTTGTTCAAAGTTCAAATTTTCTCATCGAATCATTTTAAAATTTTCAGTTTTAAATCGAACAAGATGTTCAAACTTTAAACAGGATTGTTTTCAGAGCTGTTTTAAAACAGGTTAGTGAAATATGCCACTGGAACTTAGTTACAGGCAATCAAACAATTCTTTGATGAATTCAATCGTCATAAAGGGTTAATTCTACTTCATAGTTTGAATCCTCACTGAAAATCATGATTTTTCAACTTAAAATGAAGATTTTTAAATGGGTATTTTGTGTGCAGTTCGTAATTGGAAAAAAACTATATTTTTACCAATTTAGGATGACTGGATAAAATTTAATCTTTGAAACTTAAGTTGAAGCAAGTTTAATCTTTCGTGATTTAAGGAAAAATGTAAAAAAAAATATTCATTGCGCGAGTTTTGGGTTCGAGATCGTTCTAGGGTTTTCCATCAAGCCTTTGAACGTGTCTGTAACATGACGAGATCATCATCTCTGGGTGATCGAGTTGTTCGAAACTCTGATGGGTTGCTGCTTGGTGGTTGACGATGATGTGGCTGGAAGCTCGAAGCTTCTGGTGGTCGGCGTTGCGTTGGCGAGACGAATTCGTGGGGGTTGTCTGGGTTCGAGTCTCTCGAGCTATGCTCGATTTTGAATGAGGGACTGATCGAGTTGTTCGTTGACTTGAGGTCGATGGGGCTATCGACCATGACTTGCCGGAGCTAGCGAAGTTCGCCAGAAGGTTGGCGATGGGTTGTGCACGTGTACAGGGGGTTAATGGTGTCAGTGGTGGTGTTTTGGGGAAGGGGCAGTGCGACTCGAAGCACTACTCGGTAAATTGAGGTGGAAACTCGAAGGCGAGCTCGGGTCGTTTGAGTATGATATCGGGAGGGTTTTAAAACTTAAACAAAATTTCGAAAAAATATAGCGCTCGGGTTGAATTCCTGAAAACTCGAAGCAAACGCGAGATTTTCTCGCACGTGACTAGAAGCAGTCTCGGGTCAGGCTTAAAAACAGTGAAGATTTGAGTCTTTTGTGAAAATTTTGAACATGAGTTTAAAATGTGTTTTTGAAATAATTATCTGAAATGAATAAAGTATTTTAAAAGCTTAAACTTTAAAATTAAAAATTGTTCAAGAAATTAATTTGATAAAATATTTGAAGAGTAAATCAAATATTTAAGTTTTTAACTTAAAACGAAAATTATTTATAATGATTAAATAATGATTAAGCAATCAATAATTTGTAATTATCTTGTAATAAAGAGTTGATAAATTTAGAGAATAATTTATTAATAAAGATAATTAAGATTTAATAAATTAACAATTAAGAATGAATAAATTAAGATAATTAGTTAAGTTAATTTAAAATCTAATTAAATTATAATTAAGGATAATTAATTATCAAATTAGAAATTATGAAGGTAATTATGTGGTTAATGCACTTTTAGATCACTTTCACTCAAATTAGAGATGATTGACTATCATCAATATATTTTGTACTGAATTGAGATTTCCATTGCGATACTGTGATTGTTTTTGTTACTGAACTGTAATTTGTGATTTAATTCTGTATTGATGTGAAACCCTTTGCCGTAGAACGGCATTTTTATTTCGATGCGACAGGGAGTCGGATTCCAGTTGGTTATCCGAAACCCACATCGAATTGTAATGATGAATCTTTGTGACTGATAAATTTATTTTATCTGTGAAACAGTGAATGAAGATAAGCGTTAAGGGTTATACCGCTTATCGATATATCTGTGATGATTGATGTTGTGCACTATTGTGTGTAAAACCCATGGACTACACCATACACACACAAATATGGATTTCACGTGGAAATCGGTTAAGTCATAGATGATTTAAATTTGATGTTTTTGAAATTGAATTTTTAATTTCGATTGATTTTGAAATTGGAAATTTGGGTTTAAAGTGAAAAGCTTTTGAAATAGAACATTCAAAGATAAAAGTTATTTCGAATAACTTGATTAAGTTTTGAAATTTAAATAATTTGATTTAAATTTGAATTCAAGTTTGAAATTGAATTCTATGATTTGAAACTAGGGATTAAAGATGCTGTATAAGTTATATTTGGGTTAAACCATTTTAAAGGTATTGATTTGGGAATTTGAATTTTAATTCAAGGGTTTTAACTCGTGTAAATATAACTGGATTTTTATGAAACGAAACTATTTGTTTTCGAATAGTAAAAGCTTTCACATAAGTAATGAACTTCCAAATTGTGTTGAAAGAATTTCAAGTTTGAAATGGAATTGAAATGTTTTGAAAACTATGAAATGAGTCTTTGATTTCAAAGACCGGACGAATTAATCCAACTTGAAATAGAATTGTTTTGAAAGGCTATGAATGAATCTTTGGAAACGAATTTTGAAAGCTATAAGTTAAATCTTGACTTAAAGATTTAACGAGTTAATCCAATTGAAATGGAAGTTGTTTTGAAATCTATGAATGAATCTTTGTGAATGGGGTTAACTTTGTGAATTGAATCTTTCTGTTTAAAAGATTAAAAGTGTGGAAATTGTTTAAACCATTGAAGGTTTTTAAATTGAATCTTTTTGTTTAAAAGATTGGAAATGGTAATTTGGTTTAACCATTCGAATGAAAAGTTTTTGGGCTTTAAGCTGTGATTTAACTGAGACCCCAGTATCCATATAATTTTTAATTGCGCTCGTTATTCGGTTTAGCCGGGAGAGGACCTTTGTGTCATATAACCCATTCCGAATAGTGATACGTCGTATATGGATGGCATTTGAAGACCGGTGGTGAAGACCGGGTATTTGCGAGAACGATAGGATGACCTATCGATTGTCTCTGCACTGAGTCGCGCCGGTATAGAGATTTCTTAAGTGATGGGAAATCCGATCGGGATTGTGAATACCCGGATATGCAAGGGCTTCTTCGGAAGTGCCTTCGTTTCTGTTCGAACCCGGAACAGACTTGTATGGATGTGTGTCTGACGTTACACTTTGAGATGTAAAACTGGTTTCTATCAAATACATTTCTGTTGGTGGCGGAGAATTTATTCTCTTAGCTTAACACCCTTCTCTGAGACGTACGAGCTCAGAGGTTATGTAGTTGATGGTTACTAGTGATACATTCCCAATTTGGTAATGTGGCATACGAAGTGCTGATGATCATTTGTTGGTCAAAGCGTGGCCTTGTGAAAAAGCGTAGTTTTGTGGACGAGACTTCGTCGAGCCTCACAACCCGGTAATGGTCGAAACAGGAATGTTGCGGCAAAGGTTTGTAGGGGTAGCGCCCTTAGGGTATGTCATTTCCTTCTGGATAAAGGGTGGTATCATGGTATGGAGCCTAGATACTTAACTCGTGTGGACATGGTAATTTATTACTATATGATGTTGCTTTGTTGGTTTTCGGGATCCCGGGATAAAGGTCGGTGACGACCGGGGGATGACATGACTCGTGTGTTAGTTACCTAGTTACAACTGTACAGCGTGAGGTAGCGTCAGTGTGTTAGTTACCTAGTTACAGCTGTACAACATGAGGTAGCGTCGGCCTTTTGTTTGCAGAGATCTGGTTAGGTTCTCGGGGCGTCTTTCCAGAGGCGTTTCTATTTCGGTAAGGAAGTTCCTTAGCCTGATCATTTGTTGGAAATCCAAAGAAACAATACGAACCCTGTACGGTTTTAGTTGTATTACCTGCTATGGAATGTGGCGGTAACCTGCTATTGAACGTAGTAGCTATAGTAGGCTTACAACAATGGGTGTATGCTGGCTAAGATTAATATTATATTTTCGAAATGGTTTTCGACACTATGCACTAATGATAATAATAACGAATGATTTTGCGTAGTAAGCATTTTTGACTATCATAAGAAGAAATCTCCTCCAATTCTGTGATTGCATTGTGTGTGTGGTGGGAGGTCTTATGGTAGTTTCATTTTCCAAAAACATTGCGGATTTCAATGTTTAAAAGCCTTTTGTGTTTGTTTAAAGATAAACTGTTTTTGTTGCTCACACCAGTCCCATGACTGATCATGAGTTTATTGTTCCCTTCCTAAACTCTGGGTGCCCACCATTTTCCACACGGGCAGTCTAGAGTTGGGTTTCTCAGATATTCAGGTTTAGTAGATTATGTGGAGTTGGTTCAGTCCTTGGACGTCTGACCTTGCTTATCTTGGTGCATTGGTTGGTGTTTCGAGCTAGCTATGGATTGGAGCATTCTATTGGAGACATTCTTTCCGCTACTATTTCTTGTATCGTATCTCTGATGTATATTGGTATTCATTGTATCACTCTGTTGTATCAGTGTTGTATATCAATGTATTATTCATTTATTCCGTTGTGTTATTTACTTAACTGTGTTATAAGCTCCGGCGACTCGGATTCGGCATTTGAATCTACGGCATTTTGAGTACAAGTTAAGTACGGGTGCCGATTTTCGAAGGCCGATTTCAGGGTCTTTACATTTGGTATCAGAGCTAAGGTTGAACTTTATCTCAGGAGTATAACACGTTAAGTAGCTCATTAGAGATAGGGTGAAGTATACCCTAGAATGAGTAATCTCTAAGATATCTGTCTGTATGCCTCAGTAAATTCTCTTACTATCCACTAATAGTAAGTATGAGTGTAAGAAGAGGATGAGATAGGGGACAGAGGAATACGACTATAATCGGTCAATACTCTGTAATAATAAGGAAGCAATCTTTTCTCTATCAATCTCTTTTGTTCGTCATCTTTTCTGAATTCTTCGATAGTTTTTGGTAGATCCAGGAAGGAGAAATTCGATATATTTGATATGGGACGTAAACTTCGGAATGGCCAAAATTGTTTGTTTGGACGTATTGGTTGCTTTGTTTGCTATGGTTGATAGGTATATCTTAGTTTCTAAAGTGAAAGTTTTGAAATTGTATCCACATATCTATCTATTCTTTGGGTCCCAATATATTCTACGAATGGTTAGTTATCTCTTCGAACTAACCGATGCCACTGCATATTTCGTAGATCTGGATAACCCGAGTATCTTGCGAAATGTTAAAACAGATTCGTTCTTGTATCTGTTATCGATATTCTAATTTGGTAAGCCGAATGCAGAATAGCTGTTCAGTTTGATTTGATGAAACATTCTTCATCTATCTTTGTGTCTCCCTGGCAAATTTCGAGGACGAAATTCTTTTAGGGAGGGAAGTCTGTAACGACCCCGAATTTCATATAAATTTAAATTGATAATTTAAAGAATTTTTGAATAACATTTGTGAAATAAATCGATTTAATTGATTGCGAGTTTCCCCGATATCCAAATAATAATAAATGATAATAATAAATATTAAGTTATAATTATGAAACAATATAAGTAAACACATAGAAATTATAACAACATACTAAAGATAGATTAATTCAATATTGTAACAATACAAATGAAACAAAAGCCTGTAAATTAAATCAAGCAAGTGTGAAACCAAAATAAATAGAATACAAAATAACACCTTTACATACTTGCCCAGCCGAAAGCAAAGATAAGAAGATAAGAAGAAAAATATAAATTTTGTACAAGTAATAAATGCCAAATCCTTTAGCCACCACAACAAGTACCTTCAGCCTCCAAACCAGAGAAAATATCCCTGCCTCTTGTACAAAATAGCATACCCAGTAAACTTCATTTCTTTATATCTCCTCCTCACATCAGTTCGTTCATTTACAAAAAAAAAACTGAGCAAAACTAAAATGAATGCTATTTCAAAACTTAAACCAACTTCAATTTAAAACTTCAACTGGAACAGCAATGCAATCAACTGCAAGCCTGAAATCAAGTCTTGAATCATCTCATCATCAAGTCTAGTTCAACTAAGTATTTCAGTTTCAAAGATCTAAGCTTTCAAGCCTCGGTAAATAAAAGAGTTTAAGCTTTGTTCTTCCTCTTTAGATCAGGTGAGCAAAGTTTTAAACTAGCCTTCTTTATATCTTTTACCTGTGAGTAAACAAGAATTTTGAAAAGTTTCAAGTTTAAATAAGAATGACAGTTTAGGAGATTGTTTATGATATGGTGGTATATGCTTTAATCTGGTATAAATATTTCTATGATTGCTCTGTAATTCTCTGTAAATAGTTACAGGTTGCACCTCTCTTGTTCAAAGTTCAAATTTTCTCATCGAATCATTTTAAAATTTTCAGTTTTAAATCGAACAAGATGTTCAAACTTTAAACAGGATTGTTTTCAGAGCTGTTTTAAAACAGGTTAGTGAAATATGCCACTGGAACTTAGTTACAGGCAATCAAACAATTCTTTGATGAATTCAATCGTCATAAAGGGTTAATTCTACTTCATAGTTTGAATCCTCACTGAAAATCATGATTTTTCAACTTAAAATGAAGATTTTTAAATGGGTATTTTGTGTGCAGTTCGTAATTGGAAAAAAACTATATTTTTACCAATTTAGGATGACTGGATAAAATTTAATCTTTGAAACTTAAGTTGAAGCAAGTTTAATCTTTCGTGATTTAAGGAAAAATGTAAAAAAAATATTCATTGCGCGAGTTTTGGGTTCGAGATCGTTCTAGGGTTTTCCATCAAGCCTTTGAACGTGTCTGTAACATGACGAGATCATCATCTCTGGGTGATCGAGTTGTTCGAAACTCTGATGGGTTGCTGCTTGGTGGTTGACGATGATGTGGCTGGAAGCTCGAAGCTTCTGGTGGTCGGCGTTGCGTTGGCGAGACGAATTCGTGGGGGTTGTCTGGGTTCGAGTCTCTCGAGCTATGCTCGATTTTGAATGAGGGACTGATCGAGTTGTTCGTTGACTTGAGGTCGATGGGGCTATCGACCATGACTTGCCGGAGCTAGCGAAGTTCGCCAGAAGGTTGGCGATGGGTTGTGCACGTGTACAGGGGGTTAATGGTGTCAGTGGTGGTGTTTTGGGGAAGGGGCAGTGCGGCTCGAAGCACTACTCGGGAAATTGAGGTGGAAACTCGAAGGCGAGCTCGGGTCGTTTGAGTATGATATCGGGAGGGTTTTAAAACTTAAAAAAAATTTCGAAAAAATATAGCGCTCGGGTTGAATTCCTGAAAACTCGAAGCAAACGCGAGATTTTCTCGCACGTGACTAGAAGCAGTCTCGGGTCAGGCTTAAAAATAGTGAAGATTTGAGTCTTTTGTGAAAATTTCGAACATGAGTTTAAAATGTGTTTTTGAAATAATTATCTGAAATGAATAAAGTATTTTAAAAGCTTAAACTTGAAAAGTAAAAATTGTTCAAGAAATTTGTTAACCCACTTTTTGGCAAGGTCGAGATATCAAGGAATTAGCAAAAAATCAATGATTACTTGTTCCGAATATTAGTTGTATACCGCAGGTTCACTATGGACATCGATGAATTTTGTCCAAGTCCAAATCAAGTTAGAATTGATATGACACGACGATCAAAGAGGAGGAAGCCAAAGTTGCAAGTTTCAAGTCAATCGGACTTCATATGCTCAAGTTATGATCGATACAAATTTCAGGAATCAACCTCGCTCGGGTGTCGCTTAGCACACCTCACTCGGGTGTCGCTTAGCACACCTCACTCGGGTGTCGCTTAGCACACCTCACCCGGGTGTCGCTTGACACACCTCACTCAAATGACGTTCGGCACAACTGCTTTGTTCGGCATATAAGGAACGTTCGGCATCCATGAACGTTCGGCTATTCTACGATTCGACACGAATGGGTCAACTGGTATTTAAGGTCGTTCGGCATGCAGAGCGTCCGGCCTCACTCCAAGACCGTTCGGCATACCTCCACTCCAATGCCGTTCGGCACACCTCACCCCAGTATCGTTCGACGCACCTCACTCTAATGTCGTTCGGCATACCTCCACTCCAAGACCGTTCGGCATACCTCACCCCAGTATCGTTCGGCATACCTCCACTCCAAGACCGTTCGGCATACCTCCACTCCAATGCCGTTCGGCACACCTCACTCTAATGTCGTTCGGCATACCTCCACTCCAAGACCGTTCGGCACACCTCACTCTAATGTCGTTCGGCATACCTCCACTCCAAGACCGTTCGGCATACCTCACCCCAGTATCGTTCGGCATACCTCCACTCCAAGACCGTTCGGCATACCTCCACTCCAATGCCGTTCGGCACACCTCACTCTAATGTTGTTCGGCATACCTCCACTCCAAGACTGTTCGGCACACCTCACCCCAGTATCGTTCGGCATCTGGAGACATTCGGCATGATGGAGGTTCGGCACTAAGGATCGCTCGTCATTGCACCTCGCACCCCCATACCTCGGTACCTCGCACCTCCCAACGTTCGGCATTCAGCGTTCGGCATCCATGGTTCGGCATATGGAGACCACTCCATTTGGGCTGAGGTACTCGGCTACCGGGCCCACCAGGGAAGTCCAACCCATCTTTGTCTATAAATAGAGAGGTAGGGGCACAGTAAAAGGGGATCCTCTCTCCTACTCTCTAACTTTCTATTTCCTAAGGCTAAGGCTATCCTACCAGTTTGTAACTGTAATTGATTCGAACATCAATAAAAAGGAAATTTCTAGAGTGGACGTAGGCCGGAGTCAGCCGAACCACTATAAATTCTTTGTCTTTACTGCTTTCATTTTAATTTCTGTTATTCTTCATATTAACATCCTCTACATACATTCTATCTGTGAGCGGTGATTGTTATTTGGTGCTTTCATTTGCATTTGGGGGTTAGTGACCAATTTTGGCGCTAACACTTTGGTGCTTTCACTGAGAATTGAACTCAAGGAATTTTGGAGCTAGGAACTTGGATTATAGAAAGCAATGGCCAGGCCATCAACTAGGAAGCAAGCGACAGGAAGGAGCAATTAGGAAGGGAGTCAAGAAGCTTCCTCTGGAGCTGGAGAGGGCCGAGCCTCGATCTACATCACTCGAAACGAGATGGAGGCAATGATGGACTCGATTCACGAAAGATTGATGAAGAGCCAACAAGAAGCGATGTAGAGCTTCTTTGAACAGATGAGAACAGCCGGAGCACAGAACTTAGGACTGGCTGCAGTTGCTGCCGATATGGGGCAGGAGACTAGAGCTACAGAGAACGCTGAAGGTCAGAACCAAGAACAGAATGCAGTGCCCGAAGGCAATCAACAAGTGCTTGGGGGCAAACCCTCAGGATCTGACATTGGAAGACCCACGGACGGAGCTCAGCAGGCTAGAGCTAACGCCAACATTAATGAACCACATGAAGAATATTACCCAGAATACCCTTCGAGACCTGGGGGGCAGGATAGAGGCATGTTGAGGGGACAACCCCTTGATGGAGATGAAAGGATGGTTGGATTAGTGCGGCGAATAATGAGAGGAGGATTGTCAAGCGGAGGCTTAGAGGATGTTAGTCGGAGCCCGTTCACTCCGAATATCAGGAATGCGAGGAATCCTCCAAAGTTCAAGTTACCCACGCTGGATACTTATGATGGAAAGTCAGACCCGACCATGCACATTACCAGATACATCAGGCATATGGAAGTGCTGGGGGCATCCGAGGAAGTGATGGCACGATGCTTCCCTTTATTTTTATCAGATTTGGCTGCGCTTTGGTTCAGACAACTAGAGACTGGATCAATCAGGACATGGGGTGAGCTAGTGGAATGCTTCATGAGACAGTTTAGGGTCCATGTGACGCGACCCAAGAGTGTGATGACTTTAGCCTCGATAAAGCAAAGGACCGGAGAGTCCATAAAAGATTTTCTATTGCGATTCAATGCAACGGTGGCTTCTGTAGATCGCCCGGATCCATCAATGATTTTGATGGCGGCAATAGCAGGAATTGCAGAAGGCACCGAATTCAAAGATTCTCTGACCAGAGACCCACCGCAAGATCTAGGAGAGTATTATCATGAAGCTGAAAAATTCATTCGACTAGAGGAATCACGAGCCGAGAGGCAGGAAATAAACACTACACGAAGCGAAGGAACCGCAGAAGGACAGTCTGGAGCAGACAAAGGAAAGAGAAAGCAGGACGATGCACAGGACGGTCCTGATAAACGGAAGAAATTCCGGGAACCCAGATTCAGGCAATACACCGGTTTGACGGCAAGCCTGGAACGAATTTACACTGAAACTCGGGGGCAGCTCCCTTATCGAAAGCCGCCGAGAAGAGATCCCACAGAGCGGGAACGCAGAACTGGAAAATATTGCCTATTCCATGAGCTGGATGGGCACACGACCGATGAATGCCGCCACCTAAATGATGAGGTGGAAGAACATGCTAGGAGTGGTAGATTGCCACAATATGTCAGAGAACCGACAGCAGCGGTAAGGCCTAAACAGCCACCGCCTCCACGTAACAGGAACGATACAGGATCGGGATCACGACTCGTCATCAACTGATCATGATGGCAAGGGCCAAGTTCAAGATATGAACTCTGGTCAATCACTTTTCTTAGATTTGCTTTCAAAATAAAATGGCTATTCCACTCACTCATGTATGGGAACCAGAGAGATCCCTAGGCATGCTCTGAGATGGTATAGACCGTTCAGCGCGGAGAGGCGTTGTTTAGTTTTTCCCTGATGTTTGAGATTGAACATCTAGGGTCTGAATTTAATAAATAAACTTGAATTTCCTGAATAAGCCTTTGACGGAAGAGTTAAAGGACGAATATTACGTACTGATACAAAATGATGATCGCTTTATGACCCTACCCGGAGAGACGGGGTCCGGAGTGCAAGAAGTGAGTTGCTTCGCCGGAGAGCGACAGGATCGAGTCACTTAAGCATCGTTTCTCATTCACCGGAGAGTGATTGGATCGAGATTCGATAAGAGCCCGGAGAGGCTATGATCGGCCTAACGATTCTAGCTATGACATCGCTTAATGTTCAGAACTGCTGAACCGGAGTGCAAGAAGTGAGTCGCTTCGCCGAAAAGCGACAGGATCGACTCACTTGAGCACTGTTTCCCCCTTCACCGGAGAGTGATGGGATGGGATCCAGCAAGGGCCCGGAGAGGCTATGATCGGCCGACGATTTAAGCCAAGATATCGCTTAATGTTCAGACACACTGAACCAGAGTGCAAGAAGTGAGTCGCTTCGCCGAAAAGCGACAGGATCGGCTCACTCAACGTTGTTTTCCCTTCACCGGAGAGTGACAGGATGGGATCCAGCAAGAGCCCGAAGAGGCTATGATCGGTTTAGAACAACCAAGACATCGCTATATGCCCTAACTGGGGCCGGAGTGCAAGGGATAGAAAGCAACACCGGAGTGCAACATGATCTTTCTATTCAATCGTTAAGTCTGGAATGGACTTAGCAAGGATCCGGAGTGACCATCGATAGTTCAGAGAGGCTATAGAATTTGGTTACTGACTTCCGTAAGTGGAAGTAGATACTGATTCGGCTTCGAACAGCCATAAATCTGATTGATAATACTAAAGAAATAAATAGAACATAAGCTCACTGCATTCGATCTGAAGCTATTCAAAACACGCCTTTTATCAAAAGGCATGTTTTGGGGGGCAAAGTGTTAACCCACTTTTTGGCAAGGTCGAGATATCAAGGAATTAGCAAAAAATCAATGATTACTTGTTCCGAATATTAGTTGTATACCGCAGGTTCACTATGGACATCGATGAATTTTGTCCAAGTCCAAATCAAGTTAGAATTGATATGACACGACGATCAAAGAGGAGGAAGCCAAAGTTGCAAGTTTCAAGTCAATCGGACTTCATATGCTCAAGTTATGATCAATACAAATTTCAGGAATCAACCTCGCTCGGGTGTCGCTTAGCACACCTCACTCGGGTGTCGCTTAGCACACCTCACTCGGGTGTCGCTTAGCACACCTCACCCGGGTGTCGCTTGACACACCTCACTCAAATGACGTTCGGCACAACTGCTTTGTTCGGCATATAAGGAACGTTCGGCATCCATGAACGTTCGGCTATTCTACGATTCGACACGAATGGGTCAACTGGTATTTAAGGTCGTTCGGCATGCAGAGCGTCCGGCCACACTCCAAGACCGCTCGGCATACCTCCACTCCAATGCCGTTCGGCACACCTCACCCCAGTATCGTTCGACGCACCTCACTTTAATGTCGTTCGGCATACCTCCACTCCAAGACCGTTCGGCATACCTCACCCCAGTATCGTTCGGCATACCTCCACTCCAAGACCGTTCGGCATACCTCCACTCCAATGCCGTTCGGCACACCTCACTCTAATGTCGTTCGGCATACCTCCACTCCAAGACCGTTCGGCACACCTCACTCTAATGTCGTTCGGCATACCTCCACTCCAAGACCGTTCGGCATACCTCACCCCAGTATCGTTCGGCATACCTCCACTCCAAGACCGTTCGGCATACCTCCACTCCAATGCCGTTCGGCACACCTCACTCTAATGTCGTTCGGCATACCTCCACTCCAAGACTGTTCGGCACACCTCACCCCAGTATCGTTCGGCATCTGGAGACGTTCGGCATGATGGAGGTTCGGCACTAAGGATCGCTCGGCATTGCACCTCGCACCCCCATACCTCGGTACCTCGCACCTCCCAACGTTCGGCATTCAGCGTTCGGCATCCATGGTTCGGCATATGGAGACCACTCCATTTGGGCTGAGGTACTCGGCTACCGGGCCCACCAGGGAAGTCCAACCCATCTTTGTCTATAAATAGAGAGGCAGGGGCACAGTAAAAGGGGATCCTCTCTCCTACTCTCTAACTTTCTATTTCCTAAGGCTAAGGCTATCCTACCAGTTTGTAACTGTAATTGATTCGAACATCAATAAAAAGGAAATTTCTAGAGTGGACGTAGGCCGGAGTCAGCCGAACCACTATAAATTCTTTGTCTTTACTTCTTTCATTTTAATTTCTGTTATTCTTCATATTAACATCCTCTACATACATTCTATCTGTGAGCGGTGATTGTTATTTGGTGCTTTCATTTGCATTTGGGGATTAGTGACCAATTTTGGCGCTAACAAAATTAATTTGATAAAATATTTGAAGAGTAAATCAAATATTTAAGTTTTTAACTTAAAACGAAAATTATTTATAATGATTAAATAATGATTAAGCAATCAATAATTTGTAATTATCTTGTAATAAAGAGTTGATAAATTTAGAGAATAATTTATTAATAAAGATAATTAAGATTTAATAAATTAACAATTAAGAATGAATAAATTAAGATAATTAGTTAAGTTAATTTAAAATCTAATTAAATTATAATTAAGGATAATTAATTATCAAATTAGAAATTATGAAGGTAATTATGTGGTTAATGCACTTTTAGATCACTTTCACTCAAATTAGAGATGATTGACTATCATCAATATATTTTGTACTGAATTGAGATTTCCATTGCGATACTGTGATTGTTTTTGTTACTGAACTATAATTTGTGATTTAATTCTGTATTGATGTGAAACCCTTTGCCGTAGAACGGCATTTTTATTTCCATGCGACAGGGAGTCGGATTCCAGTTGGTTATCCGAAACCCACATCGAATTGTAATGATGAATCTTTGTGACTGATAAATTTATTTTATCTGTGAAACTGTGAATGAAGATAAGCGTTATGGGTTATACCGCTTATCGATATATCTGTGATGATTGATGTTGTGCACTATTGTGTGTAAAACCCCTAGACTACACCATACACACACAAATATGGATTTCACGTGGAAATCGGTTAAGTCACAGATGATTTAAATTTGATGTTTTTGAAATTGAATTTTTAATTTCGATTGATTTTGAAATTGGAAATTTGGGTTTAAAGTGAAAAGCTTTTGAAATAGAATATTCAAAGATAAAATTTATTTCGAATAACTTGATTAAGTTTTGAAATTTAAATAATTTGATTTAAATTTGAATTCAAGTTTGAAATTGAATTCTATGATTTGAAACTAGGGATTAAAGATGCTGTATAAGTTATATTTGGGTTAAACCATTTTAAAGGTATTGATTTGGGAATTTGAATTTTAATTCAAGGGTTTTAACTCGTGTAAATATAACTGGATTTTTATGAAACGAAACTATTTGTTTTCGAATAGTAAAAGCTTTCACATAAGTAATGAACTTCCAAATTGTGTTGAAAGAATTTCAAGTTTGAAATGGAATTGAAATGTTTTGAAAACTATGAAATGAGTCTTTGATTTCAAAGACCGGACGAATTAATCCAACTTGAAATAGAATTGTTTTGAAAGGCTATGAATGAATCTTTGGAAACGAATTTTGAAAGCTATAAGTTAAATCTTGACTTAAAGATTTAACGAGTTAATCCAATTGAAATGGAAGTTGTTTTGAAATCTATGAATGAATCTTTGTGAATGGGGTTAACTTTGTGAATTGAATCTTTCTGTTTAAAAGATTAAAAGTGTGGAAATTGTTTAAACCATTGAAGGTTTTTAAATTGAATCTTTTTGTTTAAAAGATTGGAAATGGTAATTTGGTTTAACCATTCGAATGAAAAGTTTTTGGGCTTTAAGCTGTGATTTAACTGAGACCTCAGTATCCATATAATTTTTAATTGCGCTCGTTATTCGGTTTAGCCGGGAGAGGACCTTTGTGTCATATAACCCATTCTGAATAGTGATACGTCGTATATGGATGGCATTTGAAGACCGGGTATTTGCGAGAACGATAGGATGACCTATCGATTGTCTCTGCACTGAGTCGCGCCGGTATAGAGATTTCTTAAGTGATGGGAAATCCGATCGGGATTGTGAATACCCGGATATGCAAGGGCTTCTTCGGAAGTGCCTTCGTTTCTGTTCGAACCCGGAACAGACTTGTATGGATGTGTGTCTGACGTTACACTTTGAGATGTAAAGCTGGTTTCTATCAAATACATTTCTGTTGGTGGCGGAGAATTTATTCTCTTAGCTTAACACCCTTCTCTGAGACGTACGAGCTCAGAGGTTATGTAGTTGATGGTTACTAGTGATACATTCCCAATTTGGTAATGTGGCATACGAAGTGCTGATGATCATTTGTTGGTCAAAGCGTGGCTTTGTGAAAAAGCGTGGCTTTGTGAAAAAGCGTAGTTTTGTGGACGAGACTTCGTCGAGCCTCACAACCCGGTAATGGTCGAAACAGGAATGTTGCGGCAAAGGTTTGTAGGGGTAGCGCCCCTAGGGTATGTCATTTCCTTCTGGATAAAGGGTGGTATCATGGTATGGAGCCCAGATACTTAACTCGTGTGGACACTGTAATTTATTACTATATGATGTTGCTTTGTTGGTTTTCGGGATCCCGGGATAAAGGTCGGTGACGACCGGGGGATGACATGACTCGTGTGTTAGTTACCTAGTTACAGCTGTACACCGTGAGGTAGCGTCAGTGTGTTAGTTACCTAGTTACAGCTGTACAGCTTGAGGTAGCATCGGCCTTTTGTTTGCAGAGATCCGGTTAGGTTCTCGGGGCGTCTTTCCAGAGGCGTTTCTATTTCGGTAAGGAAGTTCCTTAGCCTGATCATTTGTTGGAAATCCAAAGAAACAATACGAACCCTGTACGGTTTTAGTTGTATTACCTGCTATGGAATGTGGCGGTAACCTGCTATTGAATGTAGTAGCTATAGTAGGCATACAACAATGGATGTATGCTAGCTAAGATTAATATTATATTTTCGAAATGGTTTTCGACACTATGCACTAATGATAATAATAACGAATGATTTTGCGTAGTAAGCATTTTTGACTATCATAAGAAGAAATCTCCTCCAATTCTGCGATTGCATTGTGTGTGTGGTGGGAGGTCTTATGGTAGTTTCATTTTCCAAAAACATTGTGGATTTTAATGTTTAAAAGCCTTTTGTGTTTGTTTAAAGATAAACTGTTTTTGTTGCTCACACCAGTCCCATGACTGATCCAGAGTTTATTGTTCCCTTCCTAAACTCTGGGTGCCCACCATTTTCCACACGGGCAGTCTAGAGTTGGGTTTCTCAGATATTCAGGTTTAGTAGATTATATGGAGCTGGTTCAGTCCTTGGACGTCTGACCTTGCTTATCTTGGTGCATTGGTTGGTGTTTCGAGCTAGCTATGGATTGGAGCATTCTATTAGAGACATTCTTTCCGCTGCTATTTCTTGTATCATATCTCTGATGTATATTGGTATTCATTGTATCACTCTGTTGTATCAGTGTTGTATATCAATGTATTATTCATTTATTCCGCTGTGTTATTTACTTAACTATGTTATAAGCTCCGGCGACTCGGATTCGGCATTTGAATCTACGGCATTTTGAGTACAAGTTAAGTACGGGTGCCGATTTTCGAAGGCCGATTTCAGGGTCTTTACACTGCAAAGGCCAGTCGACTGAACCAGAAACCCAAAAATTTCATTTCCTGTAGTCAGTTGACTGACTGTAGAGGCCAGTCGATTGACTGCAGAAAACAGAGACTTCCAATTTCTGCAGACAGTCCCAGGAATTTCCATTTTTCTACAGCCAGTCGACTGACTGCAGAGGCCAGTCGACTGACTGGCAATGGGACTGTTTTTCAGCCTATCTAAATGAAGAGCAAACTCTTCCAATTTGCGATTGGACGAGCAATGGGTGCTAGGGGTTTATGCCAATCGACAACCCAGCCCTATTGGCTCTTCAATACACCTCCAAAAACATGATCAAACATCAAAGCTAGGATTTTTAGAGTTTTTTGACTTCAAAACACCAAAAATTGAAATGTTCACCAAATCAATTCAAACCAAAAGCAATTGAACATGAATAAGTGTTAGGAATTCATACCTAACATCAATGATAGAAATAGACAAAGGTGTGAGTTCAAAAACTCACTTTTAAACCCAAAAACACAAGAGAGAAGCTATAGAGCAAGGCAAGAACAATCACTCTTCAATGTTAACCCAAAAAGCTTCAATCTAAGCTCAAATAGAAAAACATTTCCTAAGTTAAGGTTTAGGAAATTTCTAAAATTGAAGAGGAGAAGAGATGGAGAAGATGAAGAGGGAGCTTACCTAAGCTTTTCTTTGATGTTGAAACTAGAACTTGAATTTGCAAAGAAGATTAGGGCTTAGGAATTCTAATTCTTTTTCTCTTCCCCCATTTTTGCTAAAGCTTGAAGTGTTAGGAAATATTAGAATGAATGAAGAGGATTTGAATGAAGGGTTAAGTTATTAGAAGGTTGATGGGCTGAAACCCAAACCCAAACCCAAAGTGAAAAAGTCATAATTTTTACACAACTCCAAACATATCGATGTTTATACTCAAAAAAGTTGTAAATGCCATTTTGGACTCAATGGAGGTGGTCTCAAGTCCCAATTCGACTGTTTACAAAAAATATCTTTTCGGACTTCAATCCGATTAACGATTCTATATTTAAATAAAACGTTTAAATATTCAATCGTAAAATATGCGGGTTGTTACAGACTCTCCTCCTTAAAGAAATTGCGTCCTCGCAATCTTTAAGAAATAAACAAGAAGTAACAACAATAAAAGCATATCAACACAAAAAGAAGAAATTTGAAATAAAAAGTTCACCTTAAGGAGCACAGGAGAGCAAGTCCGGATGTGTTCGATCGATGAATTCTCTGGATTCCCAAGAGTAATCCTTAGGATATGAGGACCATTGAACTTTCACAAGAGGAACATCTTTATTTCGAAGGCGTTTAACCTCCGAAGCAATGACACGAATAGGATGTTGCACATAAGTCAAAGGCGAAACTTCAATTTCTTCAATAACATCCGGCTCAAGAACAGAATCAGAATCTCGAAGGCATTTCCGTAGTTGAGAGCTGTGCAGTTAATGTCCCGCTATATCCCCGCTATAACTCCGATATATCTTATAGCGGATTCCTACCGCTACGATTTTTCCATATATCCCCAACATATAGCCTTTCCGCTTTAATCCCCGCTATTTCCGCTATATCCCGTTATTTCCGCTATATTCCGCTATTTCCGCTATATCTTCTATAAAAAATTGGATTGAAAAATATATTTATACGCTATAAAAATTATGAAATTAATTAATTTCAATTAATTTTTTATATATGTTTAGAAATGATAATACTCTAATATTCTACTAAATTAAATTAAGTTATATAACAGTTTCACGTTCATTTACAATACATTTGCACACATTTTTATTTAAAATTATTTTTGTATTAATTATAATTCAATTGAATGTTAATTTTTCACATAATTACTATCTATATATTTTTAAAAACAAGTATGGGATTTATATGCTATTTTAGAGTAATCCGATATATCCCGCTATATCTTCGCTACATCCCCGCTATGACTTTTTGCACCTCTACCGCATTGAATCCACCGAGCGCTTTAACTGCACAGGTTGAGAGACGTGGAATTCGTCATGAATAGCAGAAAATTAAGCCGGTAATAAAAGGCGATAAGCCACGGAACCAATGCGTTCGGTGATGGGAAATGGGCTAATATAACGAGGTGCTAATTTTCCTGATCGACTGAAACGCACAACACCTTTAATAGGTGAAACACGAATAAACACAAAATCTCTCACAGAAAATTTTAATTTCCTTCTTCGATTATCGGCATAGGATTTTTGTCTACTTTGAGCTTCTTTCATCCTATGACGAATAAGGTCAATCTTTTCTGTGGCATCACGGATAAAATCTGGACCTAAAACCAGCTTCTCACCGGCTTCAAGCCAACACGAAGGAGATCGGCATGGCCTTCCGTAGAGTTCCTCGAAAGGTGCCATACCAATACTAGATTGGATGCTGTTAGTATAGGAAAATTCAACAAGAGAGATATGATCTTCCCAACTTCCACCAAAATCAAGAACACATGCACAAAGAAGATCTTCAAGAGTTTGATTCACGCGCTCGGTTTGTCCATCAGACTGAGGATTATAAGCGGTGCTAAAATTAAGCTTTGTACACAAAGCTTTTTGAAGACCTTTCCAAAATCCACTAGTAAACAATGGATCACGATCGCTAACAATAGAAGTAGGAACCCCATGCAATTTAACAATTTCCCTGACAAAGAGTTTAGCCAAAATAGATACGGTCCGATTGGACCGAACGGGAATAAAATGGGCGGATTTTGTAAGTCTATCTACTATCACCCATAGGCTATCATGACCCGAACGAGAACGGGGAAGACCGTCAATAAAGTCCATGGAAATTTGATCCCACTTCCATATTGGAATTTCCAAAGGTTGCAATAACCCACCGGGCCTTTGATGCTCGGCCTTAACAAGTTGGCAAGTCATGCAACGCTTAAAAAAGTTAGCAATATCTAGTCTCGACAGGCTTTAATTGCCTAGAAGCATAAGCAATAACACGTTCCCGCTGCATGAGAATGGCACCTAAACCAACACAACTCGCATCGGTATAAACAATAAAATCTTGGTTCCCATCGAGAATCACAAGTATAGGAGCATCGAAAAGGAGTTCTTTTAATTTATGAAATGAAGCTTCACATTTGTCTGACCAAATGTATTTAACTCCCTTCTTTGTCAAACTAGTAAGAGGTACGGAAATCTTAGAAAAGTCTTTTATGAACCGACGGTAATAGCCCGCCAATCCGAGAAAGCTACGAATTCCCATCACACTCTTCGGTCTCTTCCAATTTTGAATCGCTTCAATCTTTGAAGGATCCACGGAAATTCCGGATTCAGAAATAATATGCCCCAAAAATTTCACACGAGATTGCCAAAAGTGGCATTTAAAAAATTTTGCTTTTAATTGGTTGCTCCTAAGAGTTTCCAACACAATCCGAAGATGATCTTCATGCTCCTCCTCGGTTTTAGAATAAATAAGAATGTCATCTATAAAGATGAGAACAAATCGATCGAGGAAGTCTTTGAAAACTCGATTCATAAGGTCAACGAAATAAGCTGGAGCATTCGTTAAACCAAATGGCATAACAAGCCATTCATAAGATCCATAACGAGTACGAAACGAAGTCAAAGGAATGCTATCCTCTGGAATACGGAGCTGATGAAAAATGGTTGCTAAGTCTAACTGTGAAAAGACTTTAGCACCACTAAGCTGATTGAACAAATCATCAATCCGAGGCAAGGGATATTTATTATTGATGGTGAGATCATTAAGCTTGTGGTAGTCAACGCAAAGCCTAAGTGTACCATCAGATTTCTTCATAAAAATAGCCGAAGCTCCCCATGGAGAGGAACTAGATTGAATAAATTGCTTCGCTTCCAATTCGGATAATTGTTTACGCATCTCCTCATTTTCTTTATTGGACGTACGATAAGGAGGACGAGTAAAAGGTAGAGCTCCAGGGATTAGATTAATTCTCAACTCAATTGCTCGCTTAGGTGGTAATCCTAAAACGGGCTCAAATATGTCGGGAAATTCACGAACAATGTGAATGAGAGAAATAACAACCTCTTCATCATCATTATCATCTTCATGAGGATTTAGAGAATACAAGGATGCTTTCGAATTGGAATCTGAATCTTTCATAACAAGAGAAATCTGATTAACAGATTGAGGATGTCGAAGATATATAGTCCGTTCAGGACATAGGATATGGTCTTCATAAAAGTTAAGCCAATCCATTCCCAAAATCATTCTGAAACCAAGGTAACGCATAACATGCAAATCGGCTCGGAAAGCATAATCACATAAAATAATTTTGACATCTTTACATAGTAAACTTAGTGTTGCGGATCCACCAACCGGATTCGCAATCCTTAATGAAGTCATCAAGCCAATAGCATTTAGAGACAAAGCATCAACAAGTTCTTTTGATATAAAAGAGTGAGATGCACCCGTATCAAAAAGAACTCGAATAGAAAGATCGCGAAATATAATAATGCCATCAAGGATAGAATGAAAAATACCTTGACCACGAGAAGTGTTAGTAGGGGCTTGTACAACATTTAGCTTGGCTTCCTTCTTGCTTTGAAGTTTGGGACATAAAGATATAGTATGACCTGAACTCTTGCAATAGCGGCAAGAAAGAGACTTCGGACACTTGTTTGCATAATGGTCCTTAGAACCACAATTGTAACATTCTCCACGACGAGAGATAGGAGTATTTGCTACCGAAGTTGTTTGCTTCCCCTTTTTGCCGGGATTAGGCTTGAATTTAAAAGGTCTCTTCTTGTTGACGTTTTGTTTGACCTCAACATCACTTTCTTTATCGACCTCTTCGAGTCAAAGAGCGATATCAACTAGCTGATCAAAAGAAACTTCTAATTTCAGAAGTAATGGTTTCTTGAGATTCTTGTTCAACCCGTAGACAAATCTCTTATTTTTCTTCAATGGGGTATTAATATACTCGACCCCATATTTAGATAGAGATTCAAAAGAAGCGACGTAATCCGTCATAGAAGATTCACCTTGAACAAGGTCAATGAAGCGTCGAGCTAGGGATACTTTTTCAGCTTCTGGCACAAATTTTAATTCGAACCTTTCCCGGAATTGCTCCCAAGTAAGGTCCGCTTCATTAATTTCAGAGATCAAAAGCCCGTACCAATCTAATGCTCTTTCTTGGAGCATGCTAGAAGCCACTTGGACACGATGTAGATCAATAATATTCATGCGAGAAAAGATGTGTTCGCATGTTCGAAGCCAAGCCTGGACTTCTATAATGCTCTCAGAACCTTTGAATGGCTTTCCACCCAAGTTGGTGTAATCACTGCACAAGCGTGCAAACCCAGATTTAGGGTGAGTAGGCTCAGGAATAGGTCCGACAGCTTGAGCATTTTTCACAAGATCTAGAAGTTGATGAGAAGACATAAATACTCCATCCTGAGGAATAGCACTAGATTGACCGGCGTTGGGACAGCCAGGTCTAACCATTTCTCTTCTCTAAGAAAGAAAGAAAGAAAGAAGAGGAAAAAGGTTATTCTCAGAATGAATATCAAACAAACTTGATTGGTAAAACAAGGCATCACAAAGGAAAATAAGATAGAACGGTACGAAGACCTGAATTAAACCCTATGGCACGATCCCTAAGAAAGACTTAGGACAATGATTCTTGCAAGATTATTCTACATTGTTCCGAAGTTTGGCTCTGATACCAAGCTGTGACGCCCCACCTCTATGCTCACGCTAGCCAAGAACCCTACTGGGTAATGCTGTCGACTAGCGTGAAGAATAAGGCTGTTGAGGAGCGACCATCTGTGTAATTGCTTTGGGCGAGTATCGATATGTCAGATAGAATAACTTACATTTCATTTCAAGAGGAAATCCGACATACCAAATACAAACTCAAAGCTACCACACAGTGGCTAAGTGGCCTTTGGAAACAAATATAGAAATAAACATAACGTAAATCAGTCACAGATGTTCATATCTCAAAGGCGGAAACAGATATGAATATAACACATAAAAGTGTACATCAGAGTAGTGGTCAAACAAGATCCACAATATCACAAAAGAATAGATACAAGTGCTAGACAAAAGAATAATTATACATCATGGAGTCTCTATCTCTAATGTATAATAACAAAAACTACAAAACTGTGTAGTTAGACAAAAGTCAGAAGATGATCCCAGATAAGGAGTCAAGCAAAAGCACCTGTAACATCTCGGTCTGACCCGAGTATTATTTAATAAGAAAATAATAAACGGATCAGTCTAGATATAATTATCATTTTATAAAATTAGATGGGAGTAGAGATATGACTAAAACGTATGATAACAATAATGTCTTACAAAGACAAATATGATTTAAACAACAACAAACTCATAAAATACCTCAAGAATCTCAAAGCACCAAAAAGAATATCATATTCTTAATTTTATTCACCAAACTACAAATATTGACAAACATTTTAATGCCAATCGCAAAAGTTGGTGAAACACAAATTCTAGAAATCATCAATTAGAAATCCAGAAATCACAAAGGGGGAGGCCTATCACAAACGGGAGCATGAAAACTCACCAACACGTGTATCACAAATGGAACGCTATTCCATGGTCGCTAACCATAAATTTTAGGCCGAAGCTTCACAAACGGCCCGAAGACCACGGGTTGCTACCTCGCCAAATTGAACCGAAGTTCCACAAACGGGGTTTGTAATCCCCACTTAAACAAATAAACATCGCACATCGCTAGTCTAAATCACAAAATGATCATCATCGATCAATAAAAGTGTCGATTACACTAAGCTAGTAAATATATGAGTTTAGCTTCATGTCCCATAACCACTAGCTTAACTTAAATATTTACGAACAAATTGTAGATTCCCACTCGAAAATTGTCACAAGAGTTCAATCGAACAAGTCCAAAAATTAACCGACGAAGTGAACGCAAGCGTTTCATACCACTTGTTTTACTAAGCCGTTTAATTAGATTTCTCATACGAATGAGTTAAAGGTTTGTATATACTAATAGATTGGAAAACGGTTTTGAAAACAAGCTTTATATTTAAAAATAGAGTTGAAATCATCTTTGAAAAAGAGTTTGAATATTTACTACTAGTATAGGAAACCTTTCTATTTTAAAGTGACAAATCACAGAAATGATTGTAGAAACAATCAATCACTAAAATCCACATATGATGACGTGAATCAAATCCAAAGAAATCGATACTGAATCCATCAAAATGGATATTCTCAAAAGGTTCCGAAAAAGAAGTCATCAAAGTCGATAATAAATGATAACAACAAATCGGATAATCACGAATCGATAAAAATTGGAACCTCAAGCAAAATAGGCAAAAATAAGCAGGTCAGTCGACTGACTGCAGAGGCCAGTCGACTGAACCAGAAACCCGAAAATTTCATTTCCTGCAGTCAGTCGACTGACTGGAGAGGCCAGTCGACTGACTGCAGAAAACAGAGACTTCCAATTTCTGCAGACAGTCCCAGGAATTTCCATTTTTCTACAGCCAGTCGACTGACTGCAGAGGCCAGTCGACTGACTGGCACTGGGACTGTTTTTTATCCTATCTAAATGAAGAGCAAACTCTTCCAATTTGCGATCGGACGAGCAATGGGTCCTAGGGGTTTATGCCAATCGACAACCCAGCCCTATTGGCTCTTCAATACACCTCCAAAAACATGATCAAACATCAAAGCTAGGATTTTTAGAGTTTTTTGACTTCAAAACACCAAAAATTGAAATGTTCACCAAATCAATTCAAACCAAAAGCAATTGAACATGAATAAGTGTTAGGAATTCATACCTAACATCAATGATAGAAATAGACAAAGATGTGAGTTCAAAAACACACTTTTAAACCCAAAAACAGAAGAGAGAAGCTATAGAGCAAGGCAAGAACAATCACTCTTCAATGTTAACCCAAAAGGCTTCAATCTAAGCTCAAATAGAAAAAAAATCCCTAAGTTAAGGTTTAGGAAATTTCTGAAATTGAAGAGGAGAAGAGATGGAGAAGATGAAGAGGGAGCTTACCTAAGCTTTTCTTTGATGTTGAAGCTAGAACTTGAATTTGCAAAGAAGATTAGGGCTTAGGAATTCTAATTCTTTTTCTCTTCCCTCATTTTTGCTAAAGCTTGAAGTGTTAGGAAATATTAGAATGAATGAAGAAGAGTTGGATTTAGGGTTAGGTTATTAGAAGGTTGATGGGCTGAAACCCAAACCCAAAGTGAAAAAGTCATAATTTTTACACAACTCCAAACATATCGATGTTTATACTCAAAAAAGTTGTAAACGCCATTTTGGACTCAATGGAGGTGGTCTCGAGTCCCAATTCGACTATTTACAAAAAGTAGCTTTTCGGACTTCAATCCGATTAACGATTCTATATTTAAATAAAACGTTTAAATATTCAATCGTAAAATATGCGGGTTGTTACAGCATAACCTTTTGGACATTTCACGTAGCTTTTAGTTTTGGAAATATTGGAAATCTTGTTTGGAATAAGGTTAATTATAGCAAGGGAATTCGATCCCCAGACTGATAGTTGCACACTCGATCCACGAATGGAATTGGTTTGGCCCAATCCATTACTTACTTATTTTTATCACTATATACTTGTTCAATCATTTTAGTTTCTAAGGGTATCAAGAATAAAAAAATTGTCATAAAAATTGTAATTTAGAAAGTTATAAACTAGAAAATATTAGGAAATTTATTTGAGTTATTAAATTTCTAAATTGGAAATGCGTAACTGAAGAAATATTTTTTTCCTACGATCAAGTATAAGGAAAATGGACTAAACTCACTAAATGTGAAAATTTAAGTAGAGTAAGTCATAGTTTTTGTTTTTGTTTTAATGGAATTTGGAATACAAGTGAGATTAAATATCATCATAAAAATATAAAAATATTCAGTTAAGTCTCGTTAGATACTAAATTGATAAATATATTTGTTGTTCAAATTCATTCATTAAACCAAAGAAATAAAAATATTAGTAATAATATATGTACATTATTATGCGGAAACTAATTTTGCAATTGATTGTCTTACCTTTCTTGGGTAAGATATTGAGGTTTCTTCAAAATAATTTACTACTTTTATTACTAGATATAGAAAAAAAATTCAAATCTCATTATTTCGATTTTTTCAAATTAACCCTATTACAAAAGAGAATTATTTTTTTATTTATAAATTTATATTTACGGTTTCCCATATATAAATGCTTAAAAGAACTACTTTACCAAAAGATATGACATAAGCAAAGTAAAATATGTAGTCGGTTCCATTAAAGTGGTCGGTCCCACTAAACAGTTTCTATCCACTTGAACATAAGTTCAGTGTTGTGACACCTAGTTTTACATAGAGCACTATGACACTGAAAAACCGAACCTCACATGAATAGTTCAATATATTGTCTTTATCTTTGTTGTGGGCTCCACTAAATTCATACACTGCGTGCAAAATCAATCTGCATGCATAACAAAAATGCTCTTGTAACATTTCAGTTGGTGAACTTGCAAGGACCATGTGATAGGTAGTTTCGTGGAAATCACTCTTCCATTCACTATAAATTCTCACTTATTCTCTACAATTCTCACCACTTCTTCTTTTTTAGGCCTCATGAAAGGAAGAGAGAAATCTAGACATTTTGAGAATGGGATGTTTGGAAAACTAGGTTCTCAAAGTTTTATGTTTTAAAATATTTTTAAACAAAAACAAGCTTCTTTTCCAATACCTCCCATTCTGATTGTTTCTAGTTTTCTCACCCTTTCATACATGGTCCTATACACAACAAGAATTTTACTATTTATGAGCAGAAGGTTCTACAAAATTGTTGTAAAGTTTGGATTTATGAACCATAATCAGGCGATGGTATAGTGAGTGACCATTATATGGTAAGATGAATTTATGAATATAAAATTCAATATCTTAACTATAATTTTAGTATTTAAATATATTTTTTGTACATTAGGAGATCATAATTTTTATTATTTCTTAGATATATGATAAGAAATCAATTTCATTATGTATGATTATATTCAATCTTTTCATTGGATAAGACCTAAAGAATAAAAACCATTTATAACATTGTTGTAAACAAATATAGTAAAATTCAATTTAGGATTATTTTGATATGAATGGTTTATGTAACTTTCTTGACATAACTGGTCTATTAAATGATATTCATTTAATATATTAGCAATGATATATGCATATTATCAAGTAGAAGCTAACTTTGTTAAATGATTTATCTTGTAGTTTTAGCATAAGATAACGAGTTTATTCAAATTTTATTACAATATTAATAACTGATAAAGAAATTGTAATATTAAGGTCATGATTTTTGCAAATGGATCTTATTATAAAAGAATATAATTTATTTAGAACCTCGTATATTTTATATCCTATACTTACAGTATTTTAACCCAAATACTTTGAACTAGAAAAGAAGTCATAAGCATGAAATGTATAGTAGGTCCCACCTAAGTGGTGGGTCCCATGGAGTAGTAGCCTCTTATATATGCACTAGTTTACTTAAGAAGAATCCTATCGACGTGGTGAAACAGGTAGTAGATCCCATCTTAGCGATGAGACACTCTAAGTACATTAATTTGCATGTAAAATTTGTTGACGAGCATAGTAGCAACGCTTCATAAGGGTGGTGTTTTCTATGAAGCTTCAATTTTTGTACTTGCAAAATGCAAGTGTTAATTACCCACTCTATAGAAATCACTCTTCCCTTCTCTATGACTATCAAATGTTATCCTCAATTTCCACCTTCTACTGTTTTTGTAGGTCATACAAGGAAAAGATATATATCTAGATATCGACAATGAGAAGTTTGGAAAATAAGTTCTTTTTTTTAGGATTCCAAATGAATTATCCAAAAGATAAGTTTATTTTCAAATAACTTTTGATATTGATTGTTTCTAGTTTTCTCATTATCTCATAGTGGTCATATACTCACTATACATTAAATATTTATTAGTATTTTAAATGCAACAAAATTAGACATATAATTGAAACTTATATTAGGTTCTTATACAAAATTATTACAAAATTTTGACTTTTACACTATAATCGTATGATGTTTTGGTGAATGATTATTAAATTGTAAAATGAATATATGATTTGATTTCTTTTATCTTGGGATGCCAAAATAATTTTCTTCATTTTTTTATTATTGTCGACTATCCATAAACATTTTTTTTAATTTTAGTATGGATAATTATTTAAAAAAAAAATTGGATGAGGCTTGCAAAGAAAATGAGGTTGACTATCTTTGTAACAACATTTAAAAGTTTCAAATTGTGCTTATTGTATATGAATTAGATATAAATCATTAATTGCCTAGCTCGTCTAAAAAACTAAAGCTACATAATATATTAGTGCGCGCACACACACACACATATATATATTAGTTCATAAAGTTAATGATGTTCAATTTGTTTTATTAACTTTCTTGCATACAACAATAGGTTTTAGTTGAATTTTATCATTATTTTTATTAATGTATACCTAGAATATTAATGTTTTTGATGTTTCCAAATGAATCACATTACGAATGAATATAGTTCACCTATAGTATTATCTATTTGGTTTTCTGTTCCTGCAATAATATCACAAATGCTACTACAATTGATGAAAGGTAATGAACGATGTAAAATTTGAAGTAGGTCCCACTAAATTGGTGGGTTTTGATGACCAATGTTTCTCTTCACTTGACACGTGTTAAGTATAGTAATAGTTAGTTTTTACATAGTGCAATACTTTACGTGGAAAAGAGTTTCACTATAATAGTGAAATATATATTACGCCTCATCTTATTGTAGGTTCCACTAATTATGTTACATGTGGAGCCCAATGGTGAGTGTAGCAGCAATACCCGTGTAATAGTCAGAATAATATTTTCCATGACATTCCAATTATTGCAGCTACAAGAAAATATGATAAATAAGTTGCCACATGGAAACTATTCTTCTTTTTTCAATACTTCTCAAACGATCTCTTTAATTTTCATCACTTAATCCTTTTGTATGGCATATAAATGGGAGAGAGAAATTCAGTAGTTTTGACAATAGGTTATTTGTACAAGGTATGTTCCTTTTATTTTAGATTTTAAAACATTTTTCATAGTTAAGGAGTTCATTTTCTCATACCTTCCATTTTAATGAGTGTGAATTGTATGATTTGTTGGAGTAAAAAAAGTAACAAAAACAAAAATGCATATTTGAAATTTTATCTTTGACTTTTTACATAATGGCAATGACGTTTGGATTTTCATAGTGTAATTGTATGAATTTATGTTGAAGGAATATTAAATGGTAAGATGATTTCGTGCATATAAAGGTTAGTATCTTAACTAAACGCTGATCACTTATAATGATTTTCTTTATCTTATGATTTTGAAATTTTTTTTTTCATTTCTTAAATACGTCAGATGACCGATTAATCTTTATTTTTATTTTTACTCCATAATAAAAGTTATATTGAAAAAAAATATAAAAAATTAGATGATCTCTTAGTTACATAATTAAGATATTGATTTGATTATATATGTGTGTATTTGAATATAAAATGTAGCTACTGATGGACCATGTTTCACTATATGTAATAACCTTGGTTTTGGGGATTACCTGTAAATATTAAATTATAACGGTGGTTATAATTTAATATTGTGAAAAAAAACAAATGAATTGGAGATTTAAATTGTTTATTTTAAATAAACAATGGATTTGGAAATAAAATGTGAAAATAAAGTTTTAAAAACTTTATTTTGGTTTTTTGGGTTAATAATGAGTGAAATATGATTTTATTTAATGAAAATGCAATAATTCTTGTAATTATTTTCCAAATGCTTCTTTTATTGATTTTTAAAAGAAGTATTTGTTATAAAAATGTGTTTATTATAAATAAAAAGATGAAATTGGGTTTAAAAATAAGTTTTGGTTATAAAAATGATGGAAAATGGTTTGTTGCATTTTATTACACAAGAAAATTATTTTTGTGTAGTTTTTGAAGTTAAAAATGAGGTTTTATGTAAATATTGGTGAAAATTGGTTATTTATTTAAAAATAAACGTTTTTAATAATAAAAATATTTTTATAACTAAAATTATCTTTTTATTAGTTGTAAAAAAAATTATTTAACATAGGAATGTGTTTGTATAATTTATTTTGAATAAAACATGTGTAAATATGCTAAGATCTTTTATTTTCAATATTCAGGAGGTAGTACATTTATTTCCTATTTCTTAAAATTCTTTACAAATTTTATTTGTAAACCCCTTAATATTCCCAAAGTCGAATGCACTTGTCTATACCTCCAAATACCTATTTCTAACCTCTTTTATGAATTCTAATTCATTTTACGAATTTATCGTATTTTTGGTTTTTCATTTTTCTCCCCTTTTCTCCATAGCCAATGCGAAAATTGTTTTATCCCTTCCAAAATAGAATAAATTCCAAATCAAATGAAAACATAAAAAAATTATAATAGAATTTAAGTGGTTCGTTCTTCTCATGCAATACTGGGTGTATATGTACTTTGAGATCTGAGGATAAATCTCAAATCAAGGTAATTCGAAGGACATGAATTTTCAAGTTTGTTTTCATATTATTTATGCCCATTCATGATGTTTAGCCTTGACTTAATTCCTATATGTGTATATTGAATTGCCCTTGATGAATCTATTTTAAAGCTTTTGTGTATTATCATTTAAATGTAAAATCTATCTTGTATATGATTTTGTTTTATGTATTGATATTATTATTAGATTTAAAAGCATTAGTAAATAAGGATTTGATTTACTATGAAAATTATTTTTTTATCACAACTAAATTAGTTAATTTAAAGTAAATTTGTGTTTGATTTATTTTATATACTGATATTGTTTTCTAGATCTTAGATTATTGATTATTGTAGATCAAATTTTGTAGCAACCCCACCGCGATGCCCAGATTAGCAAAGAACATTGCAATTATGTCATCTGCTACCCTGTAACATCCCACTATTTTGGACCATTCAAATCGACAATGTTTTGGTTTCCAATAAAATTTATTCGCAAATCTACACAGAGGTAATATATGTACTAACTTTTATACTTATGTTAGCATCTACAAATATTATATTAGTAAGTTTTATAATTACTTTATATGCAAATCTATAATATGTTCGTAACATTGATAGTTATGTTACTAAAATTTGCATTTACAGTATTGTGAATTGTGTATAAAGGTCTACATAAGTACAAGTAACATTTCAATTGGTGTCCGCGGGTGCGGCGCAGTGGAAAGGAGGCTTGGGTTCTGGTAAAAAAGACCCAGGTTCGATTCCTACCATGCGCTTCCTTATCCTATATAAATTTACCCGGGAGTATAGGGGCTTGGATCAGCGGACGGCTTTATTGTACCCTCCTCAGGAGTTTACCGGTCCGCCGAGTTCTCCTGGGTTTTCAAAAAAAAACATTTCAATTGGCTTTAACACCTATTGTACTATATTACGTGCATAGTACATGTGTACAATTCACTTACCATCACCTCCTTTTTTTTTACTCTTTGCACATGCATTAATGGCCCACTTTACATCCACACCACACAAAGAACATGACCACTATTTGTCCATGTATCAAATACATAAAAAAACACAATATCATACACAACATAACCTGTATGATAATTCCTATTGCTAATGCATAAGGAATCCAACTACATGTTCTCCTTTTAATAGAGTGCTCTTGTATATCGTTTTGGGACAATCCCTATATCTTTTATACTCACCATAAAAGACGTCATTTACAATCCAAAATTGAGTATTAAAACAACTAAAGTTGATTTTAATACAAGCATATTGTTAAAATCAACAACGTGTTGTTTACTTATAGTTTAGAAATATCAATGTATCTTTTAACGTTCTTTCTTATGAACACACGCTTCCTCTGCACTTTGATTGAAAATCAAACTATTTGATATTTATATCAAAATACTTATTCAATCTTGAGGCTTATAAAATAATACGTTCGTATCATTTCTTGGATCGTATCCAAAGACTCATAAACCCAATATTGCTCCAACTGAATTCGAGGCATTTTTGGTTAATATGTGTAAATGGCTTACTCTAAATCATTATTTAGAATTTTCTATTTCAATACATAAGTACCAAACACGAAGTCTTATCGAGCGATAATTTTGTGAGTAAATATGAATTAACTTGAACATGTTGAATATCGAATCTGTTATGCTAATTTCAACAATTGAAATTTGCGATATTATTTTTATCAACATTGCTTATTTAATTCCAACCATATTAGTCTTTCCAATAAAGACACAATCTTGGCCGATGGATCACATCTCTTTGGTTACGACCACCAAAATCATATTTTGATAGCATACTTGGAATTCTTTCAGATCTGCGCATCATACCATATAGAGTCAATAATCTTAATGGTTTAATTGAACAACCGAGGGTAGTGTATATTTTTGACATTAATAAGAAACTCATAGTTTCTCTTCGATGTACAAGAATACTTATTAGACATTATAATGTTATGTGTTCATTTAGGTTAGTTAATTTCACTTCATCTCATATAATCAGTTCTATCTATGGATCAGATCCAATTCCATTTAACTACCAAAAATTTCTCAAAGAAATTCTTTCACAATGAAGTTGATATATCTTGAAACAACAATTGTTTCTAAGTGCAAATAGAATAGGGATTCATAAACGCTTTATGAACCTTTTCATTTATAAAACTGATTTTAGTTTACAAAAATTATGTTCAAAACATAAATATGTCATTTGATGACAGACCTTTTCAAAAAAACTTTTGGAGATTCATACAATATCCCTCATGAACAATTATTACGTGCAATCTTTCGACTCGCACAACCTGCCAACTCCTTGGCCTAGGATATGTTGGGATTTCTTACAAACACTAAATCTTGTATGATTTTGTAAACTGTTGTTTAGATGAAATAATATCAACCTTGTGTACTAATCTTAAGTACATGACCTTATAGAAAGAAAATAACTCAACTTCACTCACAATTAATCGTAAATTGTCCAACGATGTCTAGTTACTCCTTATCGATGCATCATTATGTATCACATGGAGGAGTGATTTTGAGATTGAATCTATATTCATTTTTAGGTACATTTGGAACTCTTTCCAATATACTCACTTATTCGACCAAATCAAATCATTTTATTCTATTGCATGTTATTTTATTTACTTTTATATTCTATGATTTTATCATAAACTTACTACATGTGTATCCAATACCCATGTTCATGTTGGTAATAAATCATCGATGAATATAACAAAGTATGCGGAACCCTTTTGGTATTAATAGACTTTTGATTGCATACATCAATATGTATTAATTCAAAGAGTTCATCAACTCTTATGATGCTCCCACTGAATGGGTGCATAGCCATTAATTGTTTGAGATATAATTAACCTGTATCATATGATTCATAATCATATAGTAAAATTATTTCTCAAAACTACGGCTTAGTCTATAATTGCTGTTAGCACCAAAATTGGTCACTAACACCCAAAGAGAGTTTTGTGTAGAGGGATTAATGAAGAAGGTAAATTAAAACTGAGGAATAACACGGTGGAATGCAATAATAGCTGTAAGAAACAAGAACACCAAATTTATAGTGGTTCGGCGTAACTGCCTACGTCCACTTTGAGTTTAATCTTTATTGCTTTTCCAATAATTGAATACAAATACAATCCGTACACAAACAACTTGAATACAAGTCTTAACTGAAAAAGAAAGAATCTTGAAAATGGCAGTCTCCCCCAGTGTTCTCGAAAAAAGGCCCCTTTTCAATATGCCCCTGCCCCTCTATTTATAGACGAAGATGGGTTGAACTTCCCTCATGGGCCTAGGAACATGGCATCTCAGCCCACATCAAGTGACCCCTGCACACCGAGCCAGACATGCCGAACAAGGAATGCCGGGCGAGATCTGTCTGGTTATCCATCGAGTGACTCGAAGTAATCACTCAAGAGAAATGATGCAAGTGGTAGAATGCTCTCACTCTACTGTGGACTTGATGGTTTGCTAACAATCCAGGAATGCCGAGCGAGGTCTTGTGCCCAACGAGGTTTTGTGCCCAACGAGACTGATCGAACCAGGGAATGTCAAGCGAGGATTTGCACCGAGCGATGTCTTGGGCCGAACGAGGCTTTGTGCCGAGCGAAGCTTTGCGCCGAGCGATGTCTTGTGCTGAATGAGGCTTTGTGTCGAGCGAAGCTTTGCACCGAGCGAGGCTTTGTGCTAAATGAAGCTTTGCGCCGAGCGATGTCTTGGGCCGAACGAGGCTTTGTCCCGAGCGAAGCTCTGTGCCGAGCGAGGCTATATTCCGATCGAGGCACTCTTGCCGAACGAGGCTATATGCCGATCAAAGCTCTGTGCCGAGCGAGGCTATATGCCGACCGAGGCACTATGCCGATCTACCCAATTGGAAACGATTCTTTATGCCGAACGATGTACTTGTTCGGTGATCCTCACACTACCGGGTCAATTACCGAGGTAACACTTGCCCCCCAAAGTGTGTTGTGTGAGGCAACACAACACGCTTTGAGCTAATATCCAATTCCCTCTTTTCCTTTGTGACATACACAAGAAGCCGTTCCATATAGATGCCGAGCAAGGTGTTCGGCAAGTCACATGCCACTTGGCATAAGCATGCCGAACCACTAACGTTCCTTGACCTGGTCCACCTGTAGATGCCTGTTCGACTTCCCCCTCTTCTTATAAAAAGCCCACACTTCTCTCCTTTTCCTCTTTACCTTTACTTTAACTCTACGGGATTTACTAACCTTCCTTCCTCCAAACTCTTGCTACCTCCCCAATCTTCCTCTTCTTTCCCGAATCCAGTACATTTACCCCCCAACTGCCCTCGATAACGAGCCCGAGTGGATTTCAATTCCAAATCGATCACTTCCCTAAACTTCGGCCCATTCTTATAGGTATAAACTTCTCACTTGATCGACTTTCCCCAATTAAGGGTTTTGTATGAGATTCAAATTTACGACTTTCCTTTAACTTACGGATGATGGAAGTCGCGTAGATGAGGAAGATGGATCTGAGGTCTGAACGTGCCTTAGGATTAGATGGAGAGGAAGAAGGAAAAAGATGTCGGAAGTAGCTGAGATGTAGGTTCCTGTTGGGTCATTGAGTGAGGGAGGAGGAAGTTGTAATGACTCGGTAAGTGTTGGTGAATTCAATAAGTGTTGGCTGATCGAGGTCGTTCGGTAAACAAGGAGCGAAGGAGAAGTGATTGTGGACGGGTCGGCGTTTGCTTTTTGGGTGAAAACCGACCAACTATGAAGTAGGGGGCTCGGTAGTCTCCATGTAAGAGTAATGTCAGGGAGGTAAAGGGATAGGGTGTCGTTCGGTCTAAGGAGAGAGAGAGAGAGTCTGGTTCGGCGATTTTAGGAAGTGAGACGGAGGTGAGCGAGTGGGTCGGCATGTCTGGCTTAGGAGGTCAAGCCAGAGAATGCCGAGCGAAGGTGTCTGATCCTAGGATGCCGAAAGACGTATATCGAATCATTCATTCGAGTGTCGAGCAATGGGCTTGTGCCGAGCGGCATTCAGGCCGAACGGTATTTAGGAAACGTGTTTCGAGTGTCGCTCGGCCTTGAGTCTTGAAGTAGACTACAACAGTCAAAATCATTCCAACTTGAAAATAACTCACACCGAACTCACTAACCTCACATGCCTAATCACACGACATTTAAACAAGGACAAGGACTTAAGCAAACAAGCATATCGAATTAATCCTGACACACAGCTCCCCTGTTTCAAGAACTGTCAATCTGAATTCTTAACTTGATAAAAACAGACCACAGCCTTCGACATATATTGCCAACTTCTGAGTTCAAAATTAAAAAACATCACTGGACACTTGTACTTTACTTTATCTTATCAGCTTTACGACATTAAATTCTTTGACATTTATACTCGAACGATGGTACTAGTTCACACACAACATGGGGGGAGTATTCTTGTCGTTATGTCTAACGTTGATTGTTTTTCAAGTATAGTTTAAACAGGTGTTTCATCAGATCAAACACTCATTAGAGATGTCTAGAAAATCCAGTTCTGCCACAGTCTCGGATGACCCGAGCCATCTTCTCAACAGGAAAAGGTTAGAACCTCGAATCCATCGGCAGCTCCCGTACAAGATATTCCGAGCCCCAAGATCGCTTCCGTTGACTTGGCTTCTGACGCCTCGGATGCAGCGATCTTCCTAGACAATCCAGCCGATTCTCAAGCTTCGAGAATTAACGAAAGTGCTCTTCGTCGCATATGCTCAATACACGGGATTCCTTTTGACGATGTGCTGGTTCCGTCGGGACAAGATCGTCCTCACTTGCCCCAATCGGATATACGACCTGCAATAAATTTATGTGTTGGGTTGGTAGTGTGCCACCATTCAACTCTTTCCTCCGCGATCTGCTGCAATATATGGAGAACGCCCCAGTGCAGTTACATCCCAACAGTCACGCGTTTTTATATGGCACGTGCATTCTTTTCATGAGTATTTTATTCAGGCTCCCTACTCCTGGCGATATCCGCTACATTTACCATTTCAAGAAACGGTCCGACAGCCCATCCTTTGTATTCCTCGAGCCACATAACAAGTGCCAAATTCTCACAGGGGCGTGGAGCAAATTCACCTAGTATAAGCAAGAGTGGTTTGACGTGCGCTGTCCCCTGGCTTTGCAAGGAGATGGGGGGAAGGGAGTAAGTTTCTTTTCTGGATCAATACTTGCATTTGGTGGAAATTGCACCTTTTCTAACTCTTTTTCTACTTTTACAGGTATCGGCCCACGTCTCGAAGGCTCCGGGTATTCTGAGGCCGTTGAAGCTATCCAAGCTACCCCTGCGGAAGACCGGGACATTAGGTCCATTATTTCAAACGAATCGCTCTCGAAGTTTGGGCTGCTGGCGGAAGGTCGCCGAATAAGTCTTCCTCATGGTGCCACTACAACTGGACTTGCTTTGGACAAAGGCAAAAGGCAAGTTGGGCCTTCATCACATGGTGCCTCTGACACACCTGAGGAGGGCGAGATCAGAGAAACTAAGGTGCCCGAAGCATCGGGTGAAAAGGTCAATCCCACTCTGGAACCGGTGGTTAAGGTACACGACATTGAAGTAACGCCTCCTCCTTCAAAGGGAAAGAAGAAATTGACTTACAATTAAGGAAAAAGACAGCGGGCGGAACCTCTAAGGTCACAATCACTCCAGTAGAGAGAGAGAGCCTTCTCCTCAACACTTAGAAAGTTCATTGAAAGGCTTGCCGGACCTCACTATTCCCGACGATTTGCTTAATTATGGCTTCGATGATCCGGAAGCCCTGAAGCTTCGCTCGCCCATGAAATGCGATGAAGGCGCTCAAGTCCAAAATCAATGAGAGAAAACTCCAATTAGTAAAGCTAAAAAAACTAGTCCGTTGGGGGGAAACACTAGGACACACACGATAACACTTACACTTCACCCTGCACTCAATTTTCAGTCACCATGTGATTCTACCTAACCCATGTTCATTTAATTTCTATGCAGGTGATATGGGGCGTTCTCACGGATTTGACCGTCTCCGCGGTTCCTCTATTTTCCATCATTCTGGACGAGATTTGGGCTCCGACAAACGTCGGGATAGAGATGATGACAGCAACAGAGATTACCGCTCCCGGGATTCGTTATCCCGAAGGAAAACTTACCATCGGCCTTCATCTCATTACGATTCTCCTTCTCACCCGGAACAAGGCAGGGAGAAATCTGGCCATAAAGGGTCCCAGTCTGATACTCCCTACGATCAACACTCAGGCTCTTCCAGCACAAGGCCTCATAAGAAAATTGTAGTTTCAAAACCAACTCCTACTACTCCCGCACAAGATCCGTCGGTATCGGAAAATCTAGCCGAGCTCAAGGCTACGTTCCCCAAAATATGCTTTGATGGTCTGAAGTTCCTTCTGGCGATCCATCCCATTCCCGGACACGTTAAGCAAAGCGCCATTGCATGTAACAACGATGTCTACGTTCAACGTGACGCATTCGTCCATTTGGTTGAAAAAGTCTTGGAAGTCTCTATTGAGCGTCAACATGAAATCGACCATCTGAAGCTCGCGGCTATTCATGAAAAAGACATCATTAAAGCTTAAGATGAAGAGCTCTCTTCATACAAGTCTCGACTTGAAGCTGCCAAAAAGAATGCTAAAGACACAGTGGAGGCCGTTAGTCGTTTGGAGACGACACATAAGAAAGAAATTGACGAAGCGGTTCAACGTTGCGGGGCCTTAGCTTTAGAGAAAGATTCTGTTCAAAAGGATAGAGACGTGCTCGCTCAACGAGTCAAAGAGCTGGAAGAGCTATTTCTCAAAGGGAAAATGAAAAGGTTGCTGCTCAAGAGGAGTCGCAATGTTACTACGACGTGATTTTCGCTACACGACTCCTGAAGACAAATCTCGACGAAGAACTCTCCAAGGCTGAGATGCTGAAGGATGAAGCCCGCGAAGAGGGCAAAAGGATAGCGTTTACAGAGATGGATTCTTTCCTTGAGGCAGCCACCGAAGCGGGTAGGGAGGAGATCAAATGCCTATTTGATCCGCTTATAGCCGAGTACAACACTCGAGTCCTCATGCATCGTGACTTAACATTTCTCGGCGAGGGTTATCTCGAATCTTTGGCCGAAGCATAGGAGACTTTAATCAGGATCAAAAAGGTTGAGTTGGGAACGGAAGAAGTCGATGAGGAAGCTTTAGTGAAAGAATTCCTCCGGGGGAATGAGCCTTCGAACTTGTCTGCAGCGAAGGCTCTCTACAGTAGAGACTCCTCCTCATCGAAAGAAAAAAATGACATTGCCAGCCCATCTGGAGCCGAGCCTATAATTTCTCCCCCTACTCAACCGACTGATCACCTACCACTTGACCCCTTCGAAAAACATGTTGGTTATGACCCAGAAGATCCTGGTCTCGGTATTTCTGTTCTATCTCCCATTCCAAAAGGCAAAACTCCCTGAACAGTTGAGAGTCAACCAGATACTGGTACATAACTATTCCTCCAGAGTTCAAAGGGTTCTCGCTTTCAGCGAGTGATAAATGTATTCTAACATTTGTTTCTTACGATTCCGCGTAGGTCATCCTGATCTCGTACCTACTCCAAGGAGCGATGCCGCCACAGAGAAGGAGGAGAAGACGGGAGAAACAATGCAAGCGAAAGAGACTCCCGGACCTGACGCTCAAGTGATTGAGGCGCTTAACGAAGACAAATCCGACAATCTGTCGCCCGTCGAAGAACATTATGAAGTTGAAATTACCGGCACCTCCAAACACACTGCAAAGCTGAGCATGAAGGAACAGGTCACTGAAGAGGGGATAAAGAAGGCTGAAATTAAGGTCGAGCCTCAAGTGGTAGAACTCGATGACCCATTGAACAGGCCTTTGAAGATTATTCTTCCAGGTAGGACCAGGCCGTTAAAAGTTCCTCCTTCCTCTGACACCCCTTCTCAAGTGAGAATAACGTCCAAGAGAAAACACGTGGGGGAGGAGTCGTTTGAGAAATCGAAGAAGGAGAAGAAGTCAAAGAAGTAAATATCATGCTCGTTCAACGAGAATCGGCCTGGATTATGTAATTATTTTTATTTATTTTCATAGCCGTTGTAGATAGACTTTTTGCCCCAAGTTTGGGAGAGGTTGTAGTATGACTTCATTTTGAATTAATGAATAAAATTTCGTTCTTTGTCTTTCAAATGACTTTTGTTGTTCGGCTCACTGTATAACTTGTAGTTGAAATTTGAAACCTTGTGAGTTATATAAGCCCTAGTTCACTTCCATATGACTCGGAGATTTTTTGAATCGCTTATACACTGATCCGTACTCTGGGAACTCAGAACATTCTAGTCCGCGCTCAGGGGACTTTAGAGATTTCGAAGTTGTTTATACTCTAGTCCGCACTCTGGGGACTCAGAGTACTCTAGTCCGCACTCTGGGGACTTAGAGATTTTTCAGTCGTTTATACTCTAGTCCGCACTCTGGGGACTTAGAGATTTTTCAGACGTTTATACTCTAGTCCGCACTCTGGGGACTCAGAGTAATCTAGTCTGCACTATGGGGACTTAGAGATTTTTTCAGTCGTTTATACTCTAGTCCGCACTCTGGGGACTCAGAGTACTCTAGTCCGCACTTTGGGGACTTAAAGATTTTTCAGTCGTTTATACTCTAGTCCGCACTCTAGAGACTCAGAGTACTCTAGTCTGCACTCTGGGGACTTAGAGATTTTTCAGTTGTTTATACTCTAGTCCGCACTCTAGGGACTCAGAGTACTCTAGTCCGCACTCTGGGGACTTAGAGATTTTTCAGTCGTTTATACTCTAGTCCGCACTCTGGGGACTCGGAGTACTCTAGTCCGCACTCTGGGAACTTAGAGATTTTTCAGTCGTTTATACTCAAGTCCGCACTCTGGGGACTCAGAGTACTCTAGTCCGCACTCTGGGGACTTAGAGATTTTTTAGTTTTGAATGTGCGTTCATACGCCAGACAAAATAACGCAATTTAATCTTCGTCACTGAAGTGTACTATATGGTAACCTCAATAGTTCGAAAAGACGGCTTCAAGCCTTTATTGATCATAACAAATAAAAACAGACTAAATTTTATTATTACATGCTGACAACTAAAAACAATGAAAGGAACGTAAACTGGAAATAATTACAACTAAAATGCAAAATAATTGTGCTAAGTGTAATAACGGCGCAGGTGTTCGCCATTCCATGCTCGGGGGAGTGTCGTGCCATCAGCGGTCGCTAGCTTGAAAGTTCCTTCTCCAAGCTTCCGTTCGATGACATATGGACCTTCCCATGTGGGATTCATATGTGATGGGGCCGGAAAGACTCACTTCAAAACAAGATCGCCCACATCGAAACTTCTTGGTTGGACTTTTTCATTATAATATCGAGCAATTATGTTCCTATGTATAGCCGCTCTCAAATCAGCTTCTTCACGTCTTCCATCAACAAAGTCTAGTGATTCCAATAAGATATTCTGATTCGTCCTGGGATCATAATAGGTTACCCGATGAGAAGGAACTTCAAGTTCGACGGGTATCACAGCTTCAGCACCGTATGCCAAGATGAATGGAGTATGGCCAGTCACGGACTTGTGGGTGGTTCTGTAAGCCCAGAGCGCTATCAGAAGCTCATCCACCCACTTGCCTCTAGCCTTTTCCAGTCGTTTCTTTAATATTAGCTTGATTATTTTATTTACGGCTTCCACTTGCCCGTTCGCTTTAGGGTGAGCGACCGCCGAAAACCTTTTATCAATATGATATTTCTGGTAGAATTCTTTGAATTCTCTACTTTCAAATTGAGTTCCATTGTCCGTGATGATAGTTCGCGGGAGGCCAAAATGGCATATGATGTTTCGTACAACGAAATTAATTACCTTTTTGGTGGTAATCGTAGCTAAAGGCTCTACTTCTGCCCACTTAGTAAAGTAATCAACCGCAACAATTGCATACTTTGCACCAACCCTGGAAATCTGTAAGGAACCGATTATATCGATCCCCTAAATTTCAAATGGCCAGGGACTAACCATTTGCGTGAGTTCCGCTGGCGGAGCTCTCGGGATTTTCGCAAACTTTTGACATTTGTCACACTTTCTCACGTAGTCTACAGCATCCCGATTTACAGTTAGCCAATAATATCCATAGCGGAGGATCTTTTTCGCGAGCGTTTGCCCCCCAGTATGGTCGCTACACTCTCCTTCGTGCACTTCCATCAAAACTAGTTTTATCTCACCATGGGTGATGCACCAGAGTAAGGGGACCGAGAACCCCCTACGATACATTATTCCATCTTGCATTATATATCTTGAAGCTTTACGAACGACTTGTCGTCTCCCGTTCTTTCTATCGGGCAAGGTTCCGTGTAATATGTATTGTTTGAATGGGGTCATCCACGACTTCTTTTCAGTTTCTATTTCTAGAACAGAATCTATCTCCATTTTGTCTATGCTCGAAGATTGTAAAGCTTCGACGGGAACCAAGCCCAGCTGCTGTGCATCGCCTGTACTTGCGAACTTTGCCAATGAATCGGCCTCCTTGTTTTGCTCGTGTGGGACATTGGAAATATCGTAGTATTGAAGGTCTACCAACAGTTCTTGAACTCGTGCAAGGTATGGGGTGAGTCTATGCCCCTTTGCTTGATAGTCTCCTCGAACTTGGTACACTACCAATTGTGGGTCGCAAAAGATTTCATCGATTTTATTCCGAGTTCCCTGATAAGTTTCAAGCCAGCAATCAATGCTTCATACTCAGCTTCGTTGTTTGTGGCAGGGAAATTAAGTTTTAAAGCGTAATAAATTGATCGGTTTTCGGGAGTCACAAGTATTATACCAGCCCTAGAACAACGGTCGTTGGATGCCCCATCAGTTTACAGTTTCCATCGAATAGGCGAAATGATATCATAATCGTGTTATTCGTTTGACACGGTGAATTCAGCAATGAAGTCTGCTAGTGCTTGCCCTTGTATGGCCCTTTGCGGCAGGTAGGTAATATCGAACTGACTCAACTCGATATTCCATTTTAACATCCTTCCAGAGGTTTCTGGTCGTTGGAGTACTTGTTGCAAGGGTTGATCGATATAGACACTGATCGAGTGTGCCTGGAAGTACGGACATAGCTTGCGTGATGCAATCACCAAGCAGTAGGCCAATTTCTCAATTTTGGGATAATTTCTTCCTGCCCCCGTTAGACGTTTACTGACATAGTACACCGGCTTTTGAATTCGGTCCTCCTCATGAACCAAAGCTGTACTGATAGCATGTTGGGATACAGCCAAGTATGCATACAACACCTCATGGTCTATAAGCTTCGACATCACTGGGGGACTTTCTAAATGCCTTACCAGAGCTCGGAATGCGTCTTCGTAGTCGGGCGTCCATTCAAAATTTCTCTTTCCTTTCTTTATTACATCGAAGAAGGGAATACACTTATCTGTGGCCCTGGATATGAATCGACTCAACGCAGCTACTTTTCCATTCAAGCTTTGTACTTGCTTTATAATTTTGGGTACTTGTATGTCTCGGATAGCTTGAATCTTCTCCGGGTTAGCTTCGATTCCTCGCGCATTAACAATGAAACCCAAAAACTTTCCCGATGCAACACCAAAGGAACACTTCAGTGGGTTGATTTTCATTCCATAATTCTTGAGTATATCAAACATCTCCGCCAAGTCTCGAATGTGGTCGTTTGACTGTCATGACTTCACGAGCATGTCATCCACATAGACTTCCATTGTTCTACCAATTTGGTCTTTAAACATCTGATTCACCAAGCGTTAATAAGTCGCCCCTGCGTTTTTCAGCCCAAAAGGCATCATTACATAACAGTACAGTCCAATGTCTGTGACGAAACTGGTGTGTTCTTGATCTAGAATGTGCATCGAGATTTGATTAATCCGAGTATGCATCCATAAATGATAATAACTCGTGTCCTGCCGTTGAGTCGACCAGCTGATCAATTCTTGGTAATTGAAAACTATCCTTAGGGCATGCTTTGTTTAAATCTGAGTAATCAACATAAGTCCTCCATTTCCCATTCACTTTTCGCACTAGTACAGGGTTAGAGACCCATTCTGGGTAGAGGGCGTCATGGACGAACCCATTGGCTTTGAGTTTGTCCACTTCCTCTTTGAGAGCCACGGACCTCTCCGGGTCCATGCCTCTCCTTTTCTGCTTTACTAGAACGTACCTCGGGTCTATATTCAACATATCAGTCGCAATAGCGGGAGAAATCCCGCACATATCAGAATGTGTCCAAGCGAAAACATCCAGATTCGCTCGTAGGAAATCAGTGAGATCCTCGGTCATCGAGGGGCTGAGTTGTGATCTAATTTTAAGTACTCGCGATGGATCGTCTCGGCTGACTGAAATGTCAATCGTTAGTTCAGCCGGCGCTGGTTTTTCTTCCCTGGGCTCCTCATCATCATCTCTCGGATCTATGTCTCTACAGATCCGATCATGTTGCCCGAGCCAGGGGTCAGGCATTACTTGTCAATTTTCAACGACTCAGTTATGGACGGAGCTGTCCACAACCTTTCCCTTCTCTCTTCATTGGGCCTCTCTCAGCTCAGCCACATAGCATGCACGACCAGTTGCTTGATCGCCATGTACAACCCCAACTCCTTTGTCTGTCGGAAATTTCAGAGTTAAACACCACGGGGCCAAAGCTGCCCTGAACTCTGCCAAGGCCGGTCGACCCAGAAATACATTGTATGGAGAATCAACATCCAAAACTATGAAAGGTAGGATTAGCACCCTCCTACGTTCACCTTGTCCTAGTTCAACTGGCAATTCAACATAACCCACCACATCGGCTGCTGCACCATTAAAGCCATGGATACGAGCTTTAGATGGTTTTAAATCTTTCGTCTCCATCTTCATTTGGTCATATGCTTTTTTAAAGATGATATTAACAGAACTTCCACAATCAATCAAAATTCTTTTCAAAAATGCTGGCCCGATTGTCGCGGATATAACCATCGGGTCAACGGTAGGAGCCTCCACCTGATCAGCATCTCTGCTCCTAAATACTATATCATCAGTCATCGTTCGCTGCTTCTTAGCCAGGGATCCATCCTTCGTATTCGAACAACATTCGAAATCTGCATGCCTTAAGGAGTTAGCATACCGCTCCATTTCCTGCCAATTTTTGTCTGCAGGGTGAGGCCCATCAACTATCGTATTTATGACCAGTCTGCCTACGGTCCGAGTAGGCTCCTCAGGATGGCGTGGAGCTAGCACGCGAATTGGATTGGACGTTCCCTATCCATCCTCCTGAGGATCCTTCACAAACTCCTGCAACTTTTTCTGTCTAATTAGCTTTTCTATAGCATCATGAAGGTGCCTACACTCCTCGGTATTGTGCCTGTAAGTCTCATGGAAGCGGCAATACTTCCCAGTCCGCTTTTTCTCTTTAGTAGACTCTTTTGGGCGTGGCTTTCGATATTGGAAAGTATTACAAGTTGACAGGTAAATATTTTCCAGAGATGCATTCAGAGGAGTGTATTCGTTGTAAGTTGGGATCCTTGGTTTCCACTTTCGAGCTTCCCTTTTCTTTCCGGTATTTCCCTCAGTGGATCCTTTAGATTGTTCAGGTTTGAACATTGACTTGTACCTTTCCAGAGTTGTCACCGGATTGTTTTACAGCAATGTTACTCTACACAGCCTCCTTGCCATGTACCGGTACATTATCTCGCCTCATCCACTTAGCTTCCTCCCTTCTTATAAATTGGTGTGCTTTTGAATAAAAACGTTCTAGTGTAGTCAGAGGCTTTCCCGCCAGCCAATCTCCAAACTCTGAATCTTGATTTACCCCTCGCATCACGGCCATTAAAATAGCATGGTCGTTGGGGTTGCTAACTTTAGTTGCGGCAACATGAAATCTTTGTAAGTACTCTTTCAACGACTCCCCTGGAGCCTGAATCACACTGGACAAGGACATCACATCCTTGGGACGAGTGGCATGAATCCTGAATTGTTCCACAAATTTCGTCGCTAACTCATCAAAGTTGGAGATAGTTCGCGGAGGAAGTCGGGTGAACCACATAGTAGCGATTCCAGATAAAGTTATTGGGAAACATCTACACTTGGTTGCATCATTCGCTCTAGCCGAGTCCATCATCCATTCATACCTCATCACATGCTGTCGGGGATTGGTCTTTCCTTCATAGGCCGGAATAGTCGGCATGTTAAACTTCCTGGGGTACTCGGCCTGTAAGATAACATCTGTGAATGGAGTATGACTCCTGGATATCCCCCAATCATCATTTGATAAGCCTTGATTATCTTTCATCAGCTGTCTGACCACAGCTGATAGGTCTGGGGTTTGTATGGAAGATAGCAGGATGGTGTATGTCCTGTGAGACCGTTCTGGTTGGTGTCTCCTCCGTTGGCGATCTACCAAGTGTGTGTCCTGGAGACCAGCATCATTAAGACCTTGGTGTGCCAGCTGTCCAGCTTCCACTCGTACTCCAGATCCTAAGTTCCCCGTTCGAGCTTGAGTGTGATTTTCTTGGTGTAAATGAGGAGCCATTTCTCCAGGTAGAGAACCCGGATCCCTGGTTGATCGATCATCAGCACCTGTTTGCGTTGTTTCTGTTCTATGACGTCTACACTTGGGGGGTTCATCAGATGAAGAAGAGTTGTCAGATGAGGAATAAGGAGTGGGGCTTCCTCCAGCATTCTGATGATGTTATTGAGTAAGCTGAGTCATAAGGTTAGCATTAGCTTGGATCTGTTCGCTAAGTTGTCTCCTTCTCTCCATGAGTTCTCTCATCAGCTCGTTGAACTCTGTCCTAGTGACAGCTTCCATTTGATTTTGGGTAGTGACAGTCCATGTGCCCAGATTAACCTATTGATTGTTGGGTCCTACTTGTTGGACACTAGCAGTCTCGTTGACATTTGCATTGTGGGAGGCTGATCTAGTACGGTGTCTTTCCATTGTAGAGTTATTGGTAGAAACTCTGAGTAGAATCAACGGGTTTCCTGTAAATGACTTAGATCTCCTTTGTGGGGTTTCTTCAATCCAGTAGCTTCAAAGTAGATCCTAATGGCCTGAGAATGGTTCTAAGTGAAAGCACCAAAATGTTAGCACCAAAATTGGTCACTAATACCCAAAGAGAGTTTTGTGTAGAGAGATTAATGAAGAAGGTAAATTAAAATTGAGGGATAACACGGTGGAATGCAATAATAACTGTAAGAAAACAAGAACACCAAATTTATAGTGGTTCGGCGTAACTGCCTACGTCCACTTTGAGTTTAATCTTTATTGATTTTCCAATAATTGAATACATATACAATCTGTACACCAATAACTTGAATACAAGTCTTAAATGAAAACGAAAGAATATTGAAAATGGCAGAGTCTCCCAGTGTTCTCGAAAAAAGGTCCCTTTTCAGTATGCCCCTGCCCCTCTATTTATAGAGGAAGATGGGTTGAACTTCCCTCATGGGCCTAGGAACATAGCATCTCAGCCCATAGCAAGTGACCCCTGCACACCGACCCAGACATGCCGAACGAGGCATGCCGAACGAGGAATGCCGGGCGAGATCTGTCTGGTCATCCATCGAGTGACTCGAAGTAATCACTCAAGAGAAACGAGGCAAGTGGTAGAATGCTCTTACTCTTCTGTGGACTTGATGGTTTGCTAACAATCCAGGGATGCCGAGCGAGGTCTTATGCCCAACGAGGTTTAGTGCCCAACGAGACTGATCGAACCAGGGAATGCCGAGCGAGGATTTGCGACGAGCGATGTCTTGGGCTGAACGAGACTTTGTGCCAAGCGAAGCTTTGCGCTGAGCGATGTCTTGTGCCGAATGAGGCTTTGTGCTGAGCAAAGCTTTGCGCCGAGCGATGTCTTGGGCCGAACGAGGCTTTGTGCCAAGCGAAGCTCTGTGCCGAGCAAGGCTATATGCCGATCGAGGCACTCTTGCCGAACGAGGCTATATGCCGATTGAAGCGCTGTGCCGAGCGAGGCTATATGCCGACCAAGGCACTATGCCGATCAACCCAATTGGAAATGATTCTTTGTGCCGAATGATGTACTCGTTCGGTGATCCTCACGCTACCGGGTCAATTACCCGGGTAACAATTGCAAAACAACTGTAAATAATATTAGATACATATATATTTTTGTTGCATCACTTTTACTATGAAAACAAATTCCATAATATAGTTCTATTTCATAATGAATATTCATAATACTCATATTGAAATATAGTTATATCTATTTTTCAGTCAATACCAAAAGTAAACATTATTTCACAAATATTTTTCGGTACACTTTACGAAAAAAATTCGTAATTTGATGCAATCATTAGGTGCTATATGGCATGCTTCCACTATTTCCGCTATTACTAATAGCGTACTAAATTTAGAGGTCCATCATTCACTTAATATTGTTAATATTGTTTTGCTTATTTCATATGCTGTAATTAGTTTATAGAGGAGAGTTCTTTGATCAAATATCTTGAACTCAAAGAAATAAATGTTATAGAAAACAATTTTCTATATGAAAATACATTTCGAAATAAAAATCATATTTCATATTCCAATATTAAGTATCGGTTATTATTACAATTCTTGTTTCCAATGTTTCTCTATGAAGCAGAAGTGACTGTGCATTTTCTTCATTCCAACTTTACCTTAAATTACATCTATTCTTATACATTCGTTTTTCTTTCAAATGGTCAGACTATTCAAAAGAAAACCTTACTACAATATCATAACAAACCTTTCACAAAAGCGCATTCGATTATTGTTAACATTTAAGACATCAAATATGTTGCACTTTATGTAAACCGATCGAGATGACATTTCAACGATCGAGTTCTTAGATGTATCTCATAGTTTATGGTCTTGTGTTACATTAACACAATATGATCCTTTTGAAATCATTCAAGTTGAATACATGACCTTAAAATACTTTTTATTGGCTTACTTTGAATGAACTAACTTCATCGAAATATTGTACCCTACAAACTATGACTGCTCACCATATAACATTTATATGTGAAAGTCCATGGATCAAATATCCATAGTCTTGAATTGCATTTAGAGTTCAAAAACTCATAAAATGCAATACACGGTCTAAACCAAATAAACATATAAGTGACCAACTTACGAATGTATTAAGTAGTTGAAATTAGGCACTTGCATGGGTATAGAAACATTATATAATAGGCAATTAGAATTATTAGTAAGTATATATTATATTTCTATTTGTCAACTTTCAATTCAGTTTGTTAATATATGTTAATTGACAAACGTTTTATCAATCATATTAAATGCACAAATTTATCATTGTAGATAATTATAACATTATATAGAATATGTTCTTACAATATTAAAATGGTTAAATGTTACCATTTCATTTTTCTAATAAGGCTCCCACTATTCTTTTATGTTTCTCCAAACCCTAAGATGAAACATAGGAGTCTTACAACCTCACTAGTAGGTGTTAGGACTCGTTTGTTTTGGTATTCTGACCTTGAGTTTACTCAACAAATCATAGCCCCACAAACGATGGATAACTCCTTATCGGTTGTATCATATACAACTCCTAACCCATTTTTCCTTGTTCTAATCTCATTTCGACCTTGAGTTTGCTCAACAAATCAAAAGAGATTATTCACTCATACCTACCATATCGTGATGGCCTAAGTTTGTACCTTGAGTTTTCTCAACAAATACATATAGTTATCTTACCTCATCTGTTCAATAAATTAATAATACTACACATAACATCCCTAGCTTGAGTTTTCTTAACAATTAAGGAGTATGTAAGTGATTTATTAATATATATATATATATATGGTAGAGGACAACATTATATTGAAGATTCATAATCTTCAATATATATATTGAGTGATATCGACTTATAGATAATATATTTCTTATGAAATACCCAAGCGATTCAAGTGTCAAACACATCAGAATCATGGTATATGTACATTTACATATGTATTTATTTCTCAAGTCTATTTGGGTTCCTTTAATGTTCCACATTTAGTTTATACACATATTATATAAGTTTTATTGTTATATAACTTTTATATTCCATATTACTTATTTGATAGTCTTACGTATAATATATCATTAATTAAATCTTATCTAATCAATTTTAATCAATTAACTCTTTAATTAATTTTAAATTAGTTTTCCAACATAACTTTTATATTGGACATATCTACTATAATATTTATAGTGTATACTATAACCTTTATAGTGTAACACACATACATCATATATATGTGTATTTTATTTAATTAATTAATCTTTAATTAATTTATTCAATTAAATAATTTTATTAAAATTTATTAATTTCAAAATTTATCTTGTATACATACATGTATACTTATGTTATCTTAAACATTTTAAAATAACATAACATATATCAACATATATGATACATGCATGTATGTATTAATTAATAACATATTTAATTTATTTATTTTATTAATCTTATTAATAAATTTAAAATTTGAAATAATTATATAAATATTTTCAAACATTTTGAAAATATCATTATCCTTTCAAACATTTTGAAAACTTATGTAGTATTATAATTTTTATAATAAACATGTTTTATTTTAAATTTAACTATTAAATTTAAAATCTTTAACATTAATTTTCTAAACGATTTAAAAAATTAACCCAAGGCCCAAATTAAGTTGGGCCTTTTCTATTAGGAGCAACCTTTGGGCTCACTTCACCTTCCGGGCCAGGCCGGTAACTAGGTAGGACAGGGTACTTGATTACCCAATTCTAATCCTAGATATTACCCTTCCAGACACCGTACTAAGTGGGCAAGCTTAATTAATTAGCCCTAATATGACTAATTTAGACCGCATAGGCTATCGGGGCTCCGATACCATTGTTGGAACTGGACCAGCCCGCAGCGGAAGTTATGGGTGAAATTCAAAAAATTTACCCTATTGGATCTTTATTGGGCCTACGAAGTCTAACTGAATTAGAACATTTCTAAATTTCATTTAAATAAAATCATTTATTTTATTTAAATTCAAATATATTAATATATGAAACTAATTTTATTTGATTAGTTTATACATAAATGTATCATATATATACGTGTGAGTGCATGCGTAACATAATAATCCGTGAAAGGTATAATATGCCCATATGTAGATGTTGGGATTTACATCGCAACGGACATATTAGCTCATTTTGTATGTCATGTATGTTGTTCAAATATGTGCATGTAAATGTGTTACAATATATATATATATATATATATAGAAAGAGAGAGAACAATTATTAAAAATCATTTATAATTCAAAATTAACTTAGTTTTGCAAACATAATAATTTTAGTATTTTAATTTGTATATATTATGTATAAAATAATGTTTTCATCCATAAATAATTAACATAAAATAATCTATTGATGAAAATTCAAATGTTACAATTTTCAAAAATCTAGGATCATAAAATAGAGCTCAGAAAAATCTGGAGATTTATCAAAGTTGAAATATTATTTTTTAAAACAAATACATTAATTTCGGCAAAAATTATTTAATATAAAATAATATATTATTAAAAATTCAAATTTTAAAATTTCAGAAATTCTAGGATCATGAATGAAAGGTTACGAAAAATTTTAAACAATTTTTCAATTAAATTTTTTTTTGTAATAAATCATAAACAATTTTTCCAAAATAATATTAATTATTAAAATAATAAACTTTATTGAAAAATTCATAATTTTTTTATACGTTTCTGAAATGAAATAATGAAAAATATAAAATTGAATTTATAATGCAATAATTATTTTATATATAATAAACAATTCAATAATTCAATAAATGTTAATTTAAAATATGAATATATGTATGATAATTAATTTTCAAATTTGTAAATTCATAATATATACAAATAAGTGTACTAATTTTTTTAATCATATATATATATATATCTTATATATGCATATATGCTATTATGAGAGAGAAATATATGCTAATATATATATATAACAATTATTAATGGCAAAATTTGATTTTGTACAGTAAACAACATTTGTCTATACATAAATCAGATAGTATAATAAACAAATTATGCACATAACCAAACTGATTTGTGATAACTACATCTACTTACAAAATCTCACCTAACTAAACATATAGTAGCAATATATTTAAACATATATGAAATTGTTCATTATAGGATCATAGAATATAATTTAATTAATGTAATATGAATTAAAATTACCAATTTAATGATGCCTTTGAATCCACGTTAAAGCAATGACTTCCCTTTCTTTTACTATTCTTGATTCATCAGATTGCAAGCCTGGAATCACCAACCTCTAACTATCGAATAATATTTTAATTTGAAATATATTTGAGAATTTTGGAGTGGATTGAGAGCTATGTTTTAACCAGCAATGTAGAAGGTAATGGCGGCCAAAAAGTTTTATTTCTTATTTTTAGAGATACATACATACATATACATACATATATATATATATATGTATGTATGTATGTATGTATGTATGTATGTATGTATGTATATATAGGGTTATATTAAAGAGAAATGAGGAAAACCTTTTTACCCATTCTCACTTGATCTCAACCCATTATCTCCAAGCAAATTCCCTATGCTTTAGCCACCCCTAGACCTTCCCAAAACCGAAATTTTGCAGCCCTAATGATAGGCCTTAAACCCATCTAAGCCCAAGCCAAAATACTATGCAATTAAATCTAATTTAATCGCTTGTCGATATTGTATATCGATTGATATATTTATAACTGTTATAAATATATATAACATTATTTATTTCTCAAATCATATTCAAATTTTATAATTAATATTTCATAAATATTGACTAATTTAATTTATTTATAACAATTATAAACTAATTAAATCGTTCGGTCTTAAGAGAATTCATCATTTTGGCTGTGTAACTCTTGGGTGTAAATTTGGTCAGCGATTAACATCGAACTATTCTAATGTTAACGTTCACACGTCACTCAGCAGTTGATGTGACAAGCGTTACCCAGTTGTGACATTTGTTTACACCAATTCTCTTCGTCAAAACTATATCGCTTTAGACTTATGCAATTTGGTAATGGTCAAAATTCCAACCTCATCCACATTCAACTTTATAGTCTAAATACAAAGTTCCTGGTTCAATAATAACAATTATTATTAACCGAAATGCTCTGGCCAGAGACTTTGACTTTGAGTTGACTTGAGTTGACTGTGATATTAATCGCATATAACTGAGGAGACGAATCCTCTCTTGAATAGTGTTTCACTTCCAATACTTCCACTCGACCCAACTATAGTCACTCGATGGACGTCATGTCATGATTTGGCTATAATCAAAGCGGAGCTTTCATATTGAAGATCCACAGTATTCTCAAGTCGAGAGAACTGTGTAAATCAGTCACATCGATATTTTTTGTTTGACCTTAGTTATATTAACCAACAGAAAACTATCGAGTGAGTAGTTACATGGTTATCCAATAACTATTAGTACGTAACCCCTAGGTGCCCCAGCAGTCATGAGTAACGCACTGCCCAACATTTGGAGAGCGTTACGTACTCTAGTCTCAATGGATACATCGATATCCAACCTCGATGCATCTTGACTAGGAACATTTAAAATGGTATATTTGTTTCGTTGTGATAAATTACTCACGGTTACAACACTTTGTAACTACTATCACAAAATATATCATTTATGGATTTTTCTATTAAATATACTTTTAATTAAGTTAATCAATTAATATAGTCATATTATATCAAATATATAAGAGGAAGAAAATACCTTTTATTTTGAACAAGATTGGTCAACGAGTTAGATATATGTAACAAATTACATAATTGCCATAAGGCATACCCCTAACTCTATCAACAGGAATAGTGAGAAGACCGATTTCCTCATGCATGTGTTGCACTGACAATGGCACTGGATATCCAAGGAATGATATTGGTTCCAATGTATTAGCCTTAGTCGGTGTATGTATGTTTTATTATACTTTATTTTTCCATTATGAGTTATTATCGATAGATCTCTGATATATTTATATTTATATCAGGATACCAACACCAACTATCCGTGCCTTAATGGGCTTTGGTTTTTCGATTAGGTGGAAAATCAGACTCATGAAGGTGGGGTTGTTAAATGGATTTAGGTGATGATTCTGAAGATGACCAAGAAGAAGTGACGCAGAGGAAGGACAAACTACTGGTCTATTGGATGGTGTTGCTAGAGAGAATACAGTTGGAAATTCTAGAAGAGGATATAGTCCGGCCATGCGTCAACGAAGGCCTAAACGAATCATCTCTCCAGAGATAGAGGGAACTAGGGGTTGTTGGCTAGCCGATGCTGTTTGTAGAGTCAAACACTTGGTGATGCTCACGATGAACGCCTTCGAGAAGGCATTACAATGATTGTTTGCCTAATTTTTATTAAGTTTGTTGCATTTAATCCATTTATATACTTATATCTGCCTCTACCATCACCTACTGTACAAATAATGGCATTATAATATTTAGATGGTAGTGCCGCACCTTTGTCAAAATGGGGGATGATAAGGTAACACATGTTGATTCAAGAGTTTTGGTAAGAAGTTTACTTTAGATTTTCAAAAATAACTATATCTGAACCGGTCATAATTCAAATTTATCCTATATAGGAGGTTTCAAGGATATGATGCTCTACATCTTGAGCTAATGTTTTTCTCATGTCATGTCCACTTCATTGCCAAAATCCCCTCGTAAATTTGTTTCATAATAATAAATAGTTACATTATGATGTTAATATTTTTATCTTTTGTTTTCAATAATAAATATAATTTTCTGTTCAACGTATTGTCAGTACGTGTTTTTTTAATAAAAATGCATAATCTTTTGTCCAACATAATGCAAATTAAAAAAATTGCAATAAATATATTTTTCTTTAAGTTATTTAATATTTAACGGTTGATTTTTCACCGTTGTGTGGTTCATCTGGTAATCACTTTCAAAGTAGTATATTTGGATTACTATGGAATGTTTGAATCCATTACTTTTGAAGTGTACAAAATCGTTATCTTTGGAGTGTGATATTGATATATATTCTCTTTTCGATATATTTTATAGTCGCTTCCTGTGGAGTGTTGTGTGTGTATGTTTCTTCTTAGGATATTTTATGACCACTAATTTTGAAGGGGATTTGAAAGTCGTGTCCCTACAAATAATTTTAGTACATAAAATATCCCCCCTCCCCTTCATAATTTTATATAAATTAGTTTCTAGCCGCATCTCCCCTTTGAAAGCAACTGTTATTCTCACATCCATATTAATATTTTACATTCTATTTTGATTATTTAAAATGCAACAAGTTTTTGTAGAAATATTGTATCAATGAACTATTTTCACCATTAAACCACAAATTTTTAGATCTTTATGCATACATAAATATCTAGTCATTGAATTTTTCATTGAAAAATTGTAATATTTCCATATAAATAACATATTTAAAATTGCATTATTCGAATGCAACTATAATCGCATCATTCAAATCATTAGGTTTAAAAATAATAAATATATAATTAGAATTCAGTTTCACATTTTGTATGCGGACCAGTTAAAATTATAATTGTGTTATATTTATGCAGTTATAACTGATACAGTTAAATTCTGCATTAAGATCGAATTTAATTGCATTTCGTAATTCAGTAACATTATAAGGTGCATTAAGATTGAATAAAATTACAAATGTTGCCAAACTATTACTGCATCAACTAAATGCAGTTAAATTAATTCATAAAATGCTAATATATTATAATTGCATTTTTTAAAGTAATTTAATTTAACTGCATCTTTTAATGCAGTTAAACTATAACTGTATTAAAATCGAATAAAATTATCAAATGCAGTCGAAAGTATTAGCACATCACATAAAATGCAGTAAAAATTCATTATCACTGCATCATTCAAAAACAGGTTAAAAGATAATATCTGCATTATCGCAATGCAGTTAAAACAACTATATAAAAGATTATGCTCATCCAAAATAAATTGAGTCACATAAATGCAATTATACAAAGTAGACACAAATAACTGCGTTACATAAATGCAGTTAAAACTGCTATGTAAAATTATGATTTTTAATTTCAAGGAATGGCTGTCAAGTCCTCAGAATTGAAAGATGATGGAAGAAAAGTCCATTTTAAAAAAGTTATGAAAATTAGGTTCATGTTTTTAGTTTTTGGTTAATTTATGCTACTTTTGCCCTTGATTTCAATGCTGGAGCGATTTTCTGAGATGGGACAGTTTGATAAAAAAATAACAAAATAGGGACTTTATTTACATGGATTTATGAGTATGGATTTTTGTGTATGAGCTTTGAGAATAGGGACATTTGGTTCAAAACCCATTTTAATATTTCATTTTTAAGTATAAATAATGGATATCATGGGAAAGTGTATTAAATTATGATTAATGATGAAAACGATTATTAAATCCGATTTACCCAAAAAAGTTTTAAATATTTGAATTAAATGAGCTGACAGATGGTGACATTTGTCTGCTGTGAAGTTAAAGTAATAGAGACCTAATTTACAAAAATATATATATATATAAAGACCCGCTTTACATTTAAAATAACACATAGAGACCCGAAGTTAATATCCACAGTTCTAAAATGATATAATAAAAATACAATATGCAAATTTAGACATAATAAATAAAAGTTTTGAGTGTTATATGGTATCTCTTCTAAAAATATTACTTTCGTCCTTTAGGGAAAGGAATTTAACAAAAACAAATTTTATGTAACATCTCTTCGTGGATTATACTTATTAATTCATAAATGACAAATATTAGTTCGCATTATAAATGAAAATGACTAATTACTGGATAACGTATAATGATTTAACTATACAAAATAAGCAAGTAAACATAGCGTGTTGCATATCAAAGTAATAAAGCTAAAAATAGATTAATACTTCTCACTTTTGTTAGTACCCTTTGTTTCTTGGATTTCGAGTCAGTATTATTTATATTAAGGGTTTTTAAGTGAACCAATTAGATGAAGGAAAATGAAAATTAAGGGAAAATTTTTACAGCTGAAGAAAAACTAAACCTATAGCCGATTTCTCGAGTAAAATATGACAAAAATTTCAGTTATACCCTTTCAATTTATTTCCTTTGGTCAAAAATGCCTTCTTATTTCTCTCTCAATAACTCTCCAAAAGCATAACTAGAACCATGGATAAAAGGAAAAATATAGGTATCCAAATTATATAGTGTTGTTGGAATTGAGATGAAGATCGAGAACAGTAGAGTTCTCAATTATTTTTATATTTTATATATTTTTTGAAATGAATACAAAGGAAAAACAGTTTTGATGGGATAGAAATAAAGGAATGTAAAAAGAAAAGAAAATAATTAACTATAAAAAGGTCAAATTGGTAATTTATATTTTTAAAGGGATTCTTTTGAAGAAGAAAAATTAATTAAAAAAAGATATTAATATTCCTTTCACTTAACCATTTCTTGCTTTAACAATTCCATCTACAGTTAAACCCTCAATCATTCATTCAAGTGCACCATATTATACAACATAAATACAAGTAAAAGAAAAGGAGTACATGTATGACCAACTTAGAAATTTTATTGCCGTAGGCAAAATTCAAATCAGTAACCTAAATACGCTTGAGAAATATAAAATACAAATGGTATAGAAAGTAAATTAAGCCTGTACAAGGCCTTGTTTCTTTGAAGCCTTCTTTTTGCTTTTCGCAGCCTTAGGAGGGACCTCTTCATCCTTGATGATTTCAAACCGAGCAAAAACTGGATTGGGCTCTGCCATTACTTGGCCTGCTTTCAGCCCTCCCCATTCAGTATCACTCTACAATAATTTAAACTAAAAATAATCAATTTTTGTCAAAAGAAAATATGAACGGAACATATAAATAGTCTTACCGGGACTTTTGAGCATCACGTCCCTATTTTTGATGTAGCCTATTTTTGATGTAGCCGTAAGAAAAGTAAATGTATCATAATATGTACATTTAAGTGTCTATTTTAAATAGAAAGTGAAAGTTAATTTGCACTTTTTGAGCAGTTTTTTTTTATAAAGAAAAAAAGATTTTCAAATAGTTGTTATTTAAGTATGTTTTTACCAAATAATTTTTTTCCGACATTATCAAATTTTATTGAATTTTTGGAAAACATTCCAAATTGTCCAAGTAAGCTTGCGCCTTTTGTTTTCCAAGCATAAGAACCTTGTTTTGCTTCCAACGTTAAAAATAGGATAATAATATGTTAATTTATAATATAATATTTTGTCAATTGTCACCTCTTAATTGTGCTTCAAGTTTATGATTTTCAATTAGTATCGAGCAGTTCAATAGTTATATTTTGTGGAAACTCTGTTGATATCCTCCAAATCAAAACTAATACAAAAAACCTAGAGATCTATTTATCTGCTTCCCTACTTTGAATAGCAATGATTTGATGATCAGCGTTTTATTTTGATTCAAGATCTCATGTTAATTCCTACAGAAAAATTAATATTTTTCCATATTAGGACTTCGTATCCACCATAATATCACATTTTTTATTCTTTTACCCATACACAACAACACCAACAAAAAAGAAAGAAAGAAAAATCACAACCTACAACGTTTCATACTCGAAATATTTGCACTTTGAATTGGATAACGTAATTCATTGCAAATAACTGCACTTTCAAATAGATAACGTGAATTACAATTATTTTACGGGCTAATGTTTTCAGTTTTCACCTTTTTTTTTATAATTGGTTACATCTGAAGTGCAAATTATTTGCATTTTTTAGCTGCAACGTACAGTTATCTGGTGGAAATGTTTACGTTTTCAAATAGTTGATACAAAATATGATTGAAAAGGGTGAAAACATTTGCATGCATAAGTTTCAATCTTGCATTATTATTTTTTTCTCTTTTCTAAACAGTGAATTTTATGCCTGTTTTATGAATACAGTTATTTTGTGGAAAATGTTAGCACATACCAATATAATGTGAATCACGGTTAATTGATGCAAATGTTTACACTTTTTTTTAATTATTATAATAATTCATAACATTCCACTTGCAATCATTTTCTCGGGAATCAAACCTTAATTTCTAGTCAGCTGTATCATAACCTTAATTTAATATTTACCTGATTCGAAACTAAAAAACTTCTTCTGTTGTTCTATGCTAGTATAATATTTTCACCAAAATACTATAATTTCCATTTGCAATTGCACATCAAAAAATGCAAATATTTGTGTTTAATGAATTCATATGTGATTTTTGAACTACTTTTTTATAACAAACAGATTCTATTGGAAGGAACATAAGATTTCTGACTAATTCGAAGTTTATACAAAAAGATATTAAATATTTGGTATTTGAATAATATCAGTTCGATAATGTAGTGAAAATAGTTGTGGTGTGTATATAATGATCTTTGAAATGTAAACTTCAAAAACAGAGACTAAGATTGTATTTCTTCGTTAAGGAGGATGTATCTCGATTAAATTTTCAGATATGAATGTTAAATAAAATCTCTATAATTGTTAAAACAAAAGGTATACAGACTATTAGATGTATATGCATTGCGTTTTGACTGTGACTTATAATTTTGAGCTCATGAACTAAAGTTTATCCAACTTCCTCCTAATTTCCATTTCTTACCTGACCTGCATACATCCCTTCTTATAACATCTCTATGTTTCTGTTAATATCATAATCATTCATATATTGTAACACTATATAATCCAATAGAACTCATAACAGTAATGTCTTTTTAGTTTTACCCCTTCTTGGAAGACAATTTATAAAAGAATTACTGAAACAAAGAATGGTGGTATAGAAAGTAATTACCCATCTAACTGCCTCAAACTGATCCTTGGAAAAACCAAGCTGTGTATATATTCGCAGGCATAAACTAGGAGAAACTGGAGATAAAGCAACTGCTATAATTCTCACTGCTTCCAGTATGATCACGAGATCCTGCGTACAAATTTATACATAGAGCTTTACAAAATGAAGCCAAATTTTGACCTAGACTGAATCCAGATAAACTTCAAATACCTTTGCAGCTAATGCAGCACTAGCTGCATCTTTCTTAAAAAGAGACCATGGAGCTCGTCCATCCATGTAGAGGTTACCAGCATTACCAATTTCTAGGACTGATTCACAAGCTGATGATAATGCAAGGTTTTCGTAATGGTATTTAACTTTATCCACCTATGTGCAAATTTAGAACCAACAAAACCACATAAAGTTAATTTAGTGATATTTCAGTTCTACTTTAGTCGGAATTTTACTGGCAAATAATAACGCAATCACTATAAAGGCATTTTTTTAATTCATTATTGGTTATACCATAGATTTGATGTAGGCTCTTAAGAGCAAAGTTTTTTCTTTCTATTGTTTTTCAGTGAGCCATTGGAGAGAGGCAGTTTTCCCTCATTTTGATTTATGATATTTGCTGACCTTTTTTTCATCATTATGGTAACCAATAGAGGGATTGACGAGGCAGGTTCTTTTATAATAATAATAAGAAAAAAGTACATTGACAACTGGAAATATGAAGACTAACCAATTTTTCTACTGTGTCCTTGAAAGAGCTTCCTTCTGCAGCAAGAGCAGAATCAACGGTTAGGGTAGATTGGCAATTTTTCTTCAGAAGTCCAAGGGTTCGATTCAGAAGGTTGCCTACATTTAAAAACTATGATAATGTCAAGTTCGATAATGTTTTTTGTACATTCAGTAGAATACTGGATGCGGTGTCGTCTATGTGTGCAAATGAACATACCAATTGTATTGGCAAGATGTGCGTTAACTATATTCATAAAGCGCTCTTCTGAATAGTCACCATCACTCCCAAATTCGACTTCTCTTAAGAAGAAGTATCTGACTGCATCAGAACCGAACTTGTTTACTAAATCCAGTGGTTCAAGTGTGTTTCCTAATGATTTTCCCATCTTCATACCATCCTAACAACAGCATAAATAAAAACTTAAGTTCACAAGTAGACTCAGTAGCATTGAGCAGTTAATTTGGACGTGATCAATAGAATACTGATTTTTGAAATAAGTTGGGAGAAAATATTTATATTATGTATGTATAGCATGAGAAGCTATATAGTTTGAACGTGGAAATATTAACAAATCAACCCAACCTGACCCACCTATGGTTAAAAATTATGCCAAATATACACAAGAAAGTTGCTACAACAAAGTGGCAAAACAATATTTGGCAAATACAATGTCACGATAAAATTAACTTGGACTCGTTTGGCGCCTTGATGTTTCCTTCCAAATGAGCTATCCTTTGGGCGGTTTCAAATTTAAATACGTTTACATTATATGGACAAAGGGAAATCAAACAATGAAATGATATCTTGTAGATAGTTTAGTATATTGTACTGAGTATGATAAATTGACATGTATAGTGTATAGGCAATGCTTTGATGTCTCGATAATTTGTTATCAGAAACAAAAGACACATTAGGTTTTTTTTTTTTTAAGAAACATTTCAATACCTTTGTCAAAAATCCATGACCAAACACCATTCTTGGAAGGCTTATTCCTGCTGACATCAACATGGCTGGCCAGTATACTGCATGAAACCGCAAGATATCCTGCAAAAAAGTTTGATTTACAATAATTAATATGCAATTTACATTGATGATTGGTGTGCTTACAAATGTGAATCAGGTTTGTGCTACCTTTCCAATTAAATGTAGTGAAGCAGGCCAACCATTATCAACTGCACTTTGTAAATTTGGATTCTCATCATCACCTAATAATGCTGAAATATACCTGCAATATAAAGCAGAATATTAAGTAAATATCATCAAACATTTGCAAAAGAAGCTACCGCACTTGGATTATATGTTTGTTTTTTGAAGATAATGAAAAGAGAAATTTACCCAAGTAAAGCATCAAACCATACATAAATAGTCTGTTTTCTGTCATTAGGTACAGGTATTCCCCATTCAACAGATGAGCGGGATATAGAGAAGTCTCTTAAGCCACTATCTATCCAGCTTTGCACCTTAAATCTAACCAATGTTAGCGCATGTAATAGCAAATATATATCTATCGACATGAAGAATAAGCAGTTATTTTAAGTAAATTAGAAAATGAAGACTAACCAAACTTGAAGTCTAAATACTCAAATAAAAAGGAGAGGAGGAAAAAAAATGAGCATAAACACAAGGATACTTGTATAAGAGTTGATGAAGGAACATAAAAGATAGTATGAAAGCGGCCTTATTAAAACATCAAATATCCACACTCACGTAAGAAGAAGAAAAGAAATAATGATTGTGACTAAATTGTTCACAGTAACCGTTTGATAATTATTATTTTCCCTTTTTTCAAGCAAGTATGTCAGTTTCCTGAACTTCCAATTGCATTACCAGATAGGAGTTCTTGCATAAAACTATTTTCTGCATATAGTGAAAGAAACAGGCAAGGCTACTAGTAATGAAATGCTTATAATTTGCCAGCATCGAAAAACTGGGAGCACGTTGGATGTGTAACAGTTATTAGATGTCAAACATAACATAGAAGCAAGGTTGAAACTATTTCTCAGGGTTAAAGGATAATCAAAATAGAGGAAGAAAGTTAAATAAAAAGGTTTTCCTCTTGTATAAACTCATTACATCTGTAAGACATAAACTTTTTCAAGCCTCCATACAGACATTAAGATGCGGGAAAGAACTACTGTTTACCTCATTAAGCCTATAAGAAGGCTTTACAAAATCTGGATTACTGATTAAAAGTTCTTCCAGTGACTTCTGATACTTCGATAAGGCAAAAAAGTAGTTATCTTCCTTGCGAAGTACACAAGGCTTTAAGTGCATGGGACAACAGTTGTTTTCAAGTAGCTCTTTCTCGTCCTGCAAAAAAAAAAGGTATTTCTAAAGGGTGCAAATACCCGAATAGCTGATGAATACAGGAGGAAAAGCACATAAATGCCAATATTCAGTTTCTTTCAATGTAGTTTACAACTAAACAATGCAGAATCTTCTGCTATCAGAAACATTTAATATGTTGTTAGTCTAAATCATACCTTATACTCCTCGCAATTTATACAGTAAAGGCCCTCATAATCTGCTCGATAAATATCACCATTCTTTAACACTCTTGCATAAAATTCCTTTACAATTATTTCATGATTTGAGCTGGTCGTTCGGATAAATTTATCATATCCAATATCTAGCTGAAATAAAAAATAGAGACTATAGCATTTGACATAGATAAAAGGAAAAACTATATTGCATCAGACTTACATCTTTCCATAGCAGTCTATAAGCATTTGAGATGGTATCACAATGTTCATTTGGACTGCAACTATTTGCCTCCGCAGCAGCTGCAATTTTTTCTCCATGTTCATCCGTACCAGTGATAAATATAACTTTCTTCCCTAGTAACCTCTGGTTCAAGTTTTGACAAGAATAGTTCATATTTCTGAAACTAAGCAAATGCTAAATTTCTGGTTCAAGTTTTGACAAGAATAGTTCATATTTCTGAAACTAAGCAAATGCTAAATTCTCAGTATGATTCAAAATTAACGGCACACATCATCAGGCCTGATGTGATAATATGGATATATTTCAGTAACACTTCATCTATAACCATGAAAATTTAATTGCAACAAACACAAAATCATCAGAAAGAATGCAGAATCAATACCTGGAAGCGCGCAATAGCATCAGCAGCAATGGTAGTATAAGCACTGCCCATATGCGGAGGGGCGTTTACGTAATAAAGAGGGGTTGTAAGTACAAAAGGTTCGGTCTTGGCCACGATTCCGTCATGTTCCTTGCTTTGGCATCGAACTGAAGATGATCGACGAATTATCTTCAGACAAGAAGTTTGGGTTTGGGTGTGAAAACAGGGAGGGGAAATTAGGGTAAGGGTGCTATGAGGAGAGGAGAGAAGAGCTCTGCTTGCCGCCATTAATTAAATGACAAGAAGCTTTTGAGCTTGATAAGTGGTACTAAGTAGTCAGAAATAGAAAATGATGATAGTGGAAATGTTGGGCTATTTTTGTTTTCGTTTTATTGATTACTGTCGGACGTAATATTATTAGTAGTACCCTGACCCAGCCCATTTGTGTTTCTCGGTCGTCTTGATTATTGGAACTTAAAAGAAGTCGATGAAGAAGCAAAGGCTGCAACTTGCAAGGTTATTTATTAGGGTTGTCAACTCAAAATTTGTTCTGAAAAGGGATTCACATACAATGGTTTCTTTGTCTAAAAATGGTCCGCAACGACTTTTATTAAGACGGCGGTTAAAATTATGCATATTTTACTACATCAACTGATTGGTATATATTGTTTTATCATGATATTAATTCATATTATGCATCAACCAAAATTAATTATTATCATCGCATTTTTTATTTTATTTATTTATGTTACCATTATTACTGAAAATGATTTATATTGGACTGGAAATTTTCATTTATTTGTTGATTTTATTAATTATGAGCGGAGCGGATGAATATTCGTTATTCGTTCGTATTCGTAGATACAGATATCAGATATTCAAAAACGATTTCGATGATGAATGGAGATATGACATTATCTGCATCTAAAAGTATCCGTTGACAGATCTATTATTTATATAATAATTTATACAGGAAATTATTGTCAAGGACAAAATTTCTCAGTATTTTAGCCTCAAGGACAAACCTTCGGTATTTTAGCCTGAATGACAACTTTCTTTAGGTATCAGTTTTTAAGTATTTAGGTATCAGTTTGTAGTTATCGGTAGCAGTTTTTAGGTATCAGTTTTTAGTTCGGTAGCAGTTTTGAAAAAATGTTTGTCCTTGTGAATAATTTTGAAAGAATGTTTGTCCTTATGAAAAAAATTAAGGAGAATGTTTGTCCTTGTGGGTAAAATATTGAGGTCGTGTCCTTGAGGCTAAAAATATACAAATTTTTGTCCTTTAAATTAATTTCCCCTAATTTATAATATTTATTAAATAATGTATATTATTTTTAGATAAGTTGTAACTGTTGTAATTGTTCAAATTGCTTAAAAAACTAATAAAGTGTTTAAATAAGTGTGATTATTGTTTGAGCCTCAAACCATATGGAATATTGTGTGAAACATTTTATACTTTTGGTACAAATTAATAAAATGTTCGAATAAGTGCATTTACTGTTTTTACAAACAGTCATAAATAGGGCTGTCAATGGATACCCGAAAAATCCAAAATCCATCCGCATCCGAAAAGCGGATAAATATCCAATATCTGGAAAAACGGATGCGGATGCGGATACGAAGACATCCGCATTCGAAAATTATCCGTCTGGTTTTTGTCAAGATTTTAGTTCAAATTGTGTGTATTTTAGTACAGTGAAAGATATTTGTTTGTTATTTTATTAAGTTGGTAGTTTATATTATATGCACTTAATGCATTTTAACTGCTCGAAACTATTTATTATCATTATATTTGTTGATTTTTAACACTTTTATAATCAATGTGATTGAAAAATATTTATGTTAAACTAAAATTTTCTTCTTATAATTCTTGATTTATCAGTCGTTAGCGGATAGGATAATTATCCGATATCCGTCCGTATCCGCGGATGCAGATATCCGATATCCGAAAATGATTTCGGATGCGGATGCAGATATATCCGAAAATGATTTCGGATGCGGATGCAGATGCGGATATGTCACTATCCGCATCTGAAAGCATCTGTTGACAGGCCTAGTCATAAAACATTTTATAACATTGAATTGTTTAAAAAATTAATAAAAAGATTTGAATAAGTGCATTTATTATTTGAGTCCCACACCATAAGGATTATTGAGAAAAACGTTTTATACTTTTGGTATAATTAATAAAACATTTGAATAAGTGCATTTAAAGTTTTTTTTCTCAAAAGATCATGAAACGTTTTATAACATTAATTTTTGTGCAAATTAACAAAACATTTTATACTTTTGTTCAAATTAATAAAACAGTCATTTAAGTCCAATTAATTCTGGGAACTTTTTATGACGTTCATTTTCAGATCCGTTTTTTCGTTAATAAAACTGTAATAAACATTTTTAATGCTCCTACATTTTCTTCTACTGAAACAGTAACGCTTTTTCAGTTTTTCAATTATTTAATTGATTAATAAACAAAATGAAAAAGAAAAACATACAAATTTGTCTCTGTCATTTCTCTTTTTTTTCAAAAAAAGAGAAATGAGCAACATTTTAATCGTTCTAGGGTGCAAGTTCAGATCATCAACCTTATTGTAATGGTTTTGGTAAAAACTATATTCGGCTGTTTTATCCTAGAGGCGGCGCTGCTTATAGTCCGTCTTGTACAAATTTGGGCAAAGCGGTGACACGTCTTAAAGAAAGTGACAAAGTACGCGACTCGGCCATGTGGACAATTCAGTTCGGTGATCCCAATTTCACAATTTTAAGACGAATCTGAATTATGGTTTCGATGACCAACAAATATTTGGCTATGGCGCATACAAACAATTCAGATTTGAAAGACTTCATTTCAAAAGAAGGAAACAAAAGATGCAATTTTATCTTTCAGTGAAGAAAACAGTGTATGCTCTGACAACTGAAAAGCCAGCTCTACCTGAACAACCAACGGACGACGATAAAAAAAAGCATTGCAGGATTGGAACGATCATGACTATCATTGCAAAAACTATGTTCTCAATGGCTTGAGCGATGACCTATATGACTATTACAACTTGGAGAAATCAATAAAGGAGATCTTTTATGCATTGCAAAAGAAATACGACACTGAGGAAGCTAGAGCGAAAAATATATGCGGTCGGCTGCTATTTGAAGTTCCAGATAACAAACGAAAAATCTATAGAGGCGTAGTCTCGTGAGCTTCAGAAGATTACGCACGGAATCATCTTTGAATGTACGTTTTTAGACAAACAACTTCAAGTAGCTATTTTGATAGATAAATTACTCCATAATTGGAAAGACTTTAAAAAATAGTCATAGACATAAGATTAAGGAGTTTACCTTTGAAAGTTTGATTACATATTTCCATATTGAGAAGGAGGCCCGAAAACCAGAAAGATGAGGAGCTTATTGTTTCTAACAACACTACTAAGAAATCCACAAATGCAGTTCTAAAACCCACTGCGAATTTTTTTAAAAATCATAACCGTAAACAGAATCAGAACCGCAACAACTAATCTCGAAATAAACAGCAAACAAACCCCTAAAGAATGGTACTGGACAATTGTTTTTATGTTACAATTGTGACAAACCAAGCCATATGGCACTTAAGTGTCAGAACAGACCAAATCTTGCACCACGAGCTAACCTGACTGAAGAGGCCCTAGTAGCTATGATTTCTGAGATCAACCTAGTCGGTGGATTAGAAGGCTAGTAGGTAAGCATTGGTGCTTCGGCCGTGTCTGGTATGATCATGATATATTCAAAACATATAGTGTTGTAAATGATATGAAAGTGTTGTTGGGAGACTCTCACACCACTACTGTTGCGGGAACTGGGAATGTGAAGTTGAAGTTTACCTCTGTAAAGACCTTATCGCTGAAAGCTGTGATGCATACTCCAGAGATAAGAAAGAATTTAATGTTTGGATTGCTAAATAAATCTAGCTTTAGTCAAACTATATGTAACGACCTGCTATTTCGACTCTCAAAAGTCGATACTAATACATGCACGGTATTCACGTGTCGAGCATCCAAGTGCCAAAAAGACAGATTATTGCGGTAAAAGATAAGAAAAGATAGAACATATCTCATATCGTAACGAGGAATATATAATATCCAAACGATCTTTACAGAAGAAAACATTATTATACATACAAAAAATCAGAATAACTAACCTATCATCAACCTAGACAGTTATAACAGCTCGTCCTTACAATTGCTGATAAATACAAAATAAGAAATACAATAGAAAATAAAATACGTCAGGTTTTGGAGGTATCCAGCTTTTCTTCTGAAGCTCTAAGCATCCATTCCTAAATCTGGGAAAAGTACTCGGATTTGACCCGAGCATTATAAGAAAATAATACTTGGATCAGTCTGGTAAACCAACGTGAGAAACTCAAATTATTTGGATTATTTAATATTATAAAACTCTTCAAGAATAAAGATATCTCATAAGACCACACCACAAATAAATACCGATGGGTTTTACCTTACGATTAGAAAATTTTGTGATATTATAATAATGTCTAGGGTTTAAAATAAATATATAATATAGCTGAAATGCTTATATCTCATATTCCAGCAAATTTGGTATACAACTAAGTCCGTAAAGGCATGTATTGAAAAATGGATTCCATTAATGACAAGGCTACTGGAGTACCGCCTATCATAATACACCTTTAGAGAAAATATACCGAGGGCCTCACATGGACCCCCTGCCAACACAGAACAGGCCTACCCCTTCTTGGATAGTACTGAATATGTCATCACCCCAATTGCGACCAACAATCGTATCCGGGTCTGAAGCATACATCCAAAGAAATATCTGATAGAGTTAAGGGTATGCCGTAGGGGCAATTATGTAATTTGTTACATATATCTAACTCGTTGACCAATCTTGTTTGAAATAAAAGGTATTTTCTTCCTATTATATAATTGATATAATGTGACTATATTAATTAATTAACTTAACTAAAAGTATATTTAATAGAAAAATCCATAAATGGTATATTTAGTGATAGTAGTTATAAATTTTTGTAACCATAAGTAATTTATAACAACGAAACAAATATACCATTTTAAATGTTCCTAGTCAAGATGCATTGAGACTGGATATCGATGTATCCGTTGAGACTGGAGTACGTAACGCTCTCCAAATGTTGGGCAGTGTATTACTCATGACTACTGGGGGCACCTAGGGGTTACATACTAATAGATATTAGATAACTATGGAACGACTCACTCGATAGTTTTATGTTGGTTAATATAACTAAGGTCAAACAGAAAATATCGATGTGACTGATTTACACAGTTCTCTCGACTTGAGAATACTATGGATCTTCAATATGAAAACTCCGCTTTAATTATAGCCAAATCATGGCATGACGTCCATCGAGTGACTATAGTTTGGTCGAGTGGAAATATTGGAAGTGAAGCACTATTCAAGAGAGGATTCGTCTCCTCGGTTATATGCGGTTACTATCACAGTCAACTCAAAGTCAAAGTTTCTGGCCATAACATTTCGGTTAATAATAATTGTTATTATTGAACCAAGGACTTTGTATTTGGGCTATAAAGTTGAATGTGGATGAGGTTGGAATTTTGACCATTACCAAATTCCACAAGTCCAAAGTGGTATAGTTTTGACGAAGAGAATTGGTGTAAACAAATGTCACAACCGGGTAACGCTTATTAAACTAAAATTGGATTTTACCGAAAATGAGTAAGCGATAAATTTGGCCATAATGTCACACTACCTGCTAAGTGACATTAACATTAGAATAGTTCGATGTTAATCGCTGACCAAATTTACACCTAAGAGTTACACAGCCGAAATGATGAATTCCCTTAAACCGAACGATTTAATTAGTTTATAATTATTATAAATTAATTAATTAATATTAATTATAAAATTTGAATATGATTTGATAAATAAATAATGTTATATATATTTATAACAGTTATAAATATATCGATCGATATACAATATCGACAAGCGATTAAATTAGATTTAATTGCATAGTATTTTGGCTTGGGCTTAGATGGGTTTAAGGCCCATCATTAGGGCTGCAAAATTTCAGTTTTGGGAAGGTCTAGGGGTGGCTTAAACATAGGGAATTGGTTTGGAGGTAATGGGTTGAGATCAAGTGAGAATGGGTAAAAAGGTTTCCTCATTTCTCTCTAATACAACCATATATATATATATGTATGTATGTATGTATGTACCTCTAAAAATAATAACTAATCTTTTTGATCGCCATTACCTTCTACATCGCTGGTTAAAACATAGCTCACAATCCACTCCAAAATTATCAAATATATTTCAAATTAAAATAATACTATTCGATAGTTAGAAGTCGGTGATTCCGGACTTGCAATATAACGAATCAAGAACAGTAAAAGGAAGTGAAGTCATTACTTCAACGTGGATTCAAAGGCATCATCAAATTGGTAATTTTAATTCATATTACAGTAATTAAATTATATTCTATGATCATATATCTGTTTAAATATATTGTTACTATATGTTTAGTTAGGTGAGATTTTGTAAGTAGATGTAGTTGTCACAAATCAGTTTGGTCATGTGTATAATTTGTTTATTATACTATTTGACTTATGTATAGACAAATGTTGTTTACTATACAAAATCAATTTTTGTCATTAATAATTTTTTTATATATATTTATTAATAAATTCATATATATATATATATATATATATATATTAGTGTATATTTCTCTCTCATAATAGCATATATGCATATATAAGATATATAAATGATTTAAAAATTTTAGTACACCTATTTATATATAATATGAATTTAAAAATTAGAAATTTAATTATCATACATATATTCATATTTTTAAATTAACATTTTATTGAATTTTGAATTGTTTATTATATATAAAATAATTATTACATTAAAAATTCAATTTTATATATTTTTAAATATTATATTATTCTAGACACATATACAAAAAAATTAGGATTTTTTCAATAAATTTTATTATTTTTAATAATTAATATTATTTTGTAAAAACTGTTTATGATTTATTAAAAATAATAATTCAATTGAAAAATTATTCAAAATTTTTCATAACCTTTAATTCATGATCCTACAATTTCTAAAATTTTGAATTTTGAATTTTTAATAATATAATATTTTATATTAAATAATTATTGTTGAAATCAATGTATTTGTTTTTAAAAATAATATTTCAACTTTGATAAATCTCCAGATGTTTTCTAAGCTCTATTTTATGATCTTAGATTTTCGAAAATTGTAAAATTTTAATTTTCATCAATAGATTATTTTATGTTAATTTTTATGGATGAAAACATTATTTTATTTATAATACATACAAATTAAAATATTAAAATTATTGTGTTTGCAAAACTAAGTTAATTTTGAATTATAAATAATTTTTAATAATTGTTCTCTCTCTTTCTATATATATATATATATTTATTTATTTATATTTAAATGTTTTATGTTCATATATTATATATAATATATTTATACATACATGTGTGTGTCTTTATTAATAGTTGTAATAGCTTTGGTGCCACACTTTTTTGGTATCAACGTGAACTACCAAAAACGCTCCTCTATATATTATCAAATCTCACTTAAAAATAGGATCTAATATTAAACTTTTTTTTACAACTTCAAACGTTCCTAAAAGTAGGACCTAATAATTAAACATGCTTTACAAATTCAAAAAGTTTCTAAAAATAGGATCTAAAATTAAACTTTCTTTACAAATCCAAAATACTTCTCTACAACTATACAATTCTTAATATTACTTGAAAAAAAAATCATTTTTTGACTGATTTAAACATATACAATTTATAATGGAAATAATTCACGCGCGAAGCGTGTGCCGTAATACTCGTATGTATGTACACACACACACACACACACACACATATATATATATATATATATTAACACATTTACATGCACATATTTGGACAACATACATGACATACAAAATGAGCTAATATGTCTGTTGCGATGTAAATCCCAACATCTACATATGGGCTTATTATACCTTTCATGGATTATTATGTTACACATGCACTCACACATATATGTATATAATACATTTATGTATAAACTAAATCAAATAAAATTAATTTCATATCTTAATATATTTGAATTTAAATAAAATAAATGATTTTATTTAAATGAAATTTAGAAATGTTCTAATTCAGTTAGACTTCATAGGCCTAATAAAGATCCAATAGGGTAAAAAATTTGAAATTCACCCATAACTTCCACTACGGGCTGGTCCGGTTCCAACAATGGTATCAGAGCCTAATAGCCTATGTGGTTTAAATTAGTCATATTAGGGTTAACTAATTAAGCTTGCCCACTTAGTACGGTGTCTAGAAAGGTAATGTCTAGGATTGAAATTGGATAATCAAGTACCTTGTCCTACCTGGTTACCGGCCTGGCCCGAAAGGTGAAGTGAGCCCAAATGTTGCTCCTAATAGAAAAGACCCAATTTAATTTGGGCCTTGGGCTAATTTTCAAAATCGTTTTGAAAATTAATATTAAAAATTTAAATTTAATAGTTAAATTTAAAATAAAACATGTTTATTATAAAAATTATAATACTACATAAGTTTTCAAAATGTTTGAAAGGATAATGATATTTTCAAAATGTTTGAAAATATTTATATAATAATTTAAAATTTATTAATAAAATAAATAAATTAAATATGTTAATTAATTAATGCATATATTCATGTATTATATATGTTGATATATGTTATGTTATTTTAAAATGTTTAAGATAACATAAGTATACATGTATGTATACAAGATAAATTTTGAAATTAATAAATTTTAATAAAAATTCTTTAATTGAATAAATTAATTAAAGGTTAATTAATTCAATAAAATACACATATATATGATATATGTGTGTTATACTATAAAGGTTATAGTATACACTATAAATGTTATAGTAGATATGTCCAATATAAAAGTTATATTGGAATACTAGTTTAAAATTAATTAAAGAGTTAATTGATTGAAATTAATTAGATAAGATTTAATTAATGATATATTATACATAAGACTATCATATAAGTAATATGAAATATAAAAGTTATATAACAATAAAACTTATATGATATGTGTATAAACTAAATGTGAAACATTAAAGAACCCCAAATAGACTTGAGAAATCAATACATATGTAAATGTACATATACCGTGATTTCTGATGTGTTTGACACTTGAATCGATGGGTATTTCATAAGAAATATATTATTCTATAAGTTGATACCACTCAATATATATATTAATGATTATGAATCTTCAATATAATGTTATCCTCTACCATATATATATATATTAATAAATTACTTACATACTCCTTAGTTGTTGAGCAAACTCAAGCTAGGGATGTTATGTGTAGTATTATTAATATATTGAACAGATGAGGTAAGATAACTATATGTATTTGTTGAGCAAACTCAAGGTACATATACTATACTTAGGCCATCATGATATGGTAGGTATGAGTGAATAATCTCTTTTGATTTGTTTAGCAAACTCAAGGTCGAAATGAGATTAGAAAAAGGGAAAATGGTTTAGGAGTTGTATATGATACAACCGATAAGGAGTTATCCATCATTTGTGGGGCTATGATTTGTTGAGCAAACTCATGGACAGAATACCAAAACAAACGAGTACTAACACCCACTAGTGAAGTTGTAAGACTTCTATGTTTCATCTTAGGGTTTGGAGAAACATAAAAGACTAGTGGGATCCTTATTAGAAAAATGAAATGGTAACATTTAACCTTTCTAATATTGTAAGAACATATGCTATATAATGTTATAATTATCTACAATGATAAATTTGTGCATTTAATATGATTGATAAAATGTTTGTCAATTAACATATATAAACATATTGAATTGAAAGTTGACGAATAGAAATATAATTATACCTACTAATAATTCTAATTGCATGCTATATAATGTTTCTATACCCATGCAAGTGCCTAATTTCAACTACTTAATACATTCGTAAGTTGGTCACTTATATGTTTATTTGATTTAGACCGTGTATTGCATTTTATGAGTTTTTGAACTCTAAATGCAATTCAAGACTATGGATATTTGATTCCTGTACTTTCACATATAAATGTTATATGGTGAACAGTCATAGTTTGTGGGGTACAATATTTTGATGAAGTTAGTTCATTCGAAGTAAGCCAATAAACAGAAGATCATGTATTCAACTTGAATGATTTCAAAAGGATCATATTGTTTTAATGTAACACAAGACCATAAACTACGAGATACATCTAAGATCGATCGTTGAAATGTCACCTTGATCAGTTTACATAAACTGCAACATATTTGATGTCTTAAATGTTAAGAATAATCGAATGTGCTTTTGTAAAAGGTTTGTTATGATATTGTAGTAAGGTTTTCTTTTGAATAGTTTGACCATTTGAAAGAAAAACGAATGTATAAGAATAGATGTAATTTAAGGTAAAGTTGGAATGACGAGAATAAATAGTCACTTCTGCTTCATAGAGAAACATTGGAAACAAGAATTGTTATATTAATTGGTACTTAATATTGGAATATGAAATATGATTTTTATTCCGAAATGTATTTTCATATAGAAAATTGTTTTCTATAACATTTATTTCTTTGAGTTCAAGATATTTGATCAAAGAACTCTCCACTGTAAACTAGTTGCAGCATATGAAATAAGTAAACAATATTAAGTGAATGGTGGACCTCTAAATTTAGTACGCTGTTATAGTAATGACGGAAATAGTGGGAGCATGCCATATAGCACCTAATGATTGCATCAAATTACGAAAATTGTTTTCGTAAAATGTACCGAACATTATTTGTGAAATAATGTTTATTTTTGGTATTGACTGAAAAATAGATATAACTATATTTCAATATGAGTATTATGAATATTCATTATGAAATAGAACTATATTATGGAATTTGTTTTCATAGTAAAAGTGATGCAACAAAAATACATATGTGTCTAATATTATTTACAGTTGTTTTGGAATTATGTACTAAGCCGTAGTTTTGAGAAATAATTTTACTATATGATTATGAATCATATGATACAAGTTAATTATATCTCAAACAATTAATGGCTATGCACCCATTCAGTGGGAGCATCATAAGAGTTGATGAACTCTTTGAATTAATACATATTGATGTATGCAATCAAAAGTCTATTAATACCAAAAGGGTTCCACATACTTTGTTATATTCATCGATGATTTATTACCAACATGTACATATGTATTGTATACACATGTAGTAAGTTTATGATAAAATCATAGAATATAAAAGAAAAGTAAATAAAATAACATGCAATAGAATAAAATGATTTGATTTGATCGAATAAGTGAGTATATTGGAAAGAGTTTCAAATGTACCTAAAAATAAATATAGATTCAATCTCAAAAGTCACTCCTCCATGTGATACATAATGATGCATCGATAAGGAGTAATCAGACATTGTTGGACAATTTACGATTAATTGTGAGTGAAGTTAAGTTAGTTTCTTTCTATAAGGTCATGTACTTAAGATTAGTACACAAGGTTGATATTATTTCATCTAAACAACAGTTTACAAAATCATACAAGATAAGGGTTTGTAAGAAATCCCAACATATCTTAGGCCAAGGAGTTAGCAGGTTGTCCGAGTCGAAAGATTGCACGTAATAATTGTTCATGAGGGATCTTGTATGAATGTCCAAAAGGTTTTTGGAAAGGCCTGTCATCAAATGACATATTTATGTTTTTAACATAATTTTTGTAAACTAAAATCGGTTTATAAATAAAAAGGTTCATAAAGCGTTTATGAATCCCTATTCTATTTGCACTAAGAAACATTTGTTGTTTCAAGATATATCAACTTCATAGTGAAGAAATTTCTTTGAGAAATTTTTGGTAGTTAAATGGAATTGGATCCGATCCATAGATAGAACTGATTATATGAGACGAAGTGAAATTAACTAACCTAAATGAACACATAGCATTAGAATGTCTAATAAGTATTCTCGTACATCGAAGAGAAACAATGAGTTTCTTATTAATGTCGAAAATATACATTGCCCTCTGTTGTTCAATTAAACCATTAAGATTGTTGACTCCATATGCTATGATGCGCAAATCTGAAAGAATTCCAAGTACGCTATCAAAATATGATTTTGCTGGTCGTAACCGAAGAGATGTGATCCATCGGCCGAGATTTTGTCTTTATTGGAAAGACTAATGTGGTTGGAATTAAATGAGAAATGTTGATAAGAATAATATCGCAAATTTCAACTGTTGAAATTAGCATAACAGATTCGATATTCAACATGCTCAAGTCAATTCAGATTTACTCACAAAATTATCGCTCGATAAGACTTAGTGTTTGGTCCTTATGTATTGAAACAGAAAATTATAAATAATGATTTAGAGTAAGCCGTTTACACATATTAACCAAAAATGCCTTAAAGTCAGTGGGAGTGATATTGGGTTTGTGAGTCATTAGACATGATCCAAGAAATGATACGAATGTATCATTTATAAGCATCAGGATTGAATAAGTATTTTGATAGAAATATCAAATAGTTTGATTTTCAATCAAACTGCAGAGGAAGTGTATGTTCATAAGAAAGAACGTTAAAAGGTACATTGATATTTCTAAACTATAAGTAAACAACACGTTGTTGATTTTAACAATATGCTTGTATTTAAATCAACTTTAGTTGTTTTGATACTCAATTGTGGATTGTAAACGATGTCTTTTATGGTGAGTATAAAAGATATAGGGATTGTCTCAAAATGATATACAAGAGCACCCTATTAAAAGAGAACATGTAAGTTGGATTCCTTATGCATTAGCAATAGGAATTATCATACAGACTATGTTGTGTATGATATTGTGTTTTGTTTATGTATTTGATACATGGAGCAAATATAAAATCCAGATTGATATCACTAAATGGTTGTTTGAGGTGTTTTCGCGTATTTATGAAATACCAGAGAATTGTTTTTAGAAACAACGAACTCGTTATGATGGAACATTTGGACACAAACTTTTATAAGTGATATTGAGTATAACATGTCAATGATAAAATTCAAGTTAAAATCTTTAATTTGAAAATTTTTCAAAATAAAAGTGATTATGGTCGATTCAACGAAATGTTGAGAACATTAACTTGAATAGCGCTACAATAAATCTATGTATATAAATATAAATGCATAAATTTATAATTGAGCCAAAGGTGATTCCAAATGCCGAGAATCCCATAATATTGTTATAAGATAATAATGTCATGAAATTGGTCATAATAGAACTTAAAGCTCACTAGAAGTCGAAAGACATACTTCGAATTGTTCCACATGATAAAGGCAGTTTATCAGTGTCAGAGAGAGTTAATCGACAAAGTAGATAATTAAAACATAATAGCATACCCATTCACTAAGGGACCGACCTAATTGGTTTTCAGAAAACTGATTGGAGAAGTTGGAATTAGACTCCATAATTGACCCCAAGTGCAAGTGAGAGATTGATAGAGTTAAGGGTATGCCCTAAGGGCAATTATGTAATTTGTAACATATATCTAACTCGTTGACCAATCTTATTCGAAATAAAAGGTATTTTCTTCCTATTATATACTAGATATAATGTGATTATATTAATTAATTAAATTAAAAGTATATTTAATAGAAAAATCCATAAATAATATATTTTGTGATAGTAGTTACAAAGTGTTGTAACCATGAGTAATTTATCACAACGAAACAAATATATCATTTTAAATGTTCATAGTCAAGATGCATTGTGACTGGATATCGATGTATCCGAGGAGACTAGAGTACGTAACGCTCTCCAAATGTTGGGTAGTTTATTACTTATGACTGCTGGGGGCACCTAGGGGTTACGTACTAATAGTTATTGGATAACTATGGAATGACTCACTCGATAGTTTTCTATTGGTTAATATAACTAAGGTCAAATAGAAAATATCGATGTGACTGATTTACACAGTTCTGTCGACTTGAGAATACTGTGGATCTTCAATATGAAAACTCCGCTTTGATTATAGCCAAATCATGGCATGACGTCCATCGATTGACTATAGTTAGGTCAAGTGGAAGCATTGGAAGTGAAGCACTATTCAAGAGATGATTCGTCTCCTCGGTTATATGCGGTTAGTATCGCAGTAAACTCAAAGTCAAAGTCTCTGGCCAGAGCATTTCGGTTAATAATAATTGTTATTATTGAACCAAGGACTTTGTATTTGGACTATAAAGTTGAATGTGGATGAGGTCGGAATTTTGACCATTACCAAATTTCATAAGTCCAAAGTGATATAGTTTTGACGAAGAGAATTGGTGTAAACAAATGTCACAACCGGGTAACGCTTATTAAACTAAAATTGGATTTTATCGAAAATGAGTAAGCGATAAATTTGGCTATAATGTCTTACCACCTGCTAAGTGACGTGTGAACGTTAACATTATAATAGTTCGATGTTAATCGCTGACCAAATTTACACCCAAGAGTTACACCGCCGAAATGATGAATTCCCTTAAGACCGAATGATTTAATTAGTTTATAATTGTTATAAATTAATTAAATTAATTAATATTTGTGAAATATTAATTATAAATTTTGAATATGATTTGAGAAATAAATAATGTTATGTATATTTATAACAGTTATAAATATATCGATCGATATACAATATCGACAAGCGATTAAATTAGATTTAATTGCATAGTATTTTGACTTGGGCTTAGATGGGTTTAAGGCCAATCATTAGGGTTGCAAATATTCGGTTTTGGGAAGGTCTAGAGGTAGATAAAACATAGGGAATTGACTTGGAGATAACGGGCTGAGATCAAGTGAGAATGGGTAAAAAGGTTTTCCTTGTTTCTCTCTAATACAACCCTATATATATGTATCTCTAAAAATGATAACTAACCTTTTTTGGCCGCCCTTACCTTCTACATTGCTGGTTAAAACACAGCTCTCAATCCACTTCAAAATTCTCAAATATATTTCAAATTAAAATAATATTATTCGATAGTTAGAGGTCGGTGATTCCGAACTTGTAATCGGACGAATCAAGAACAGTAAAAGGAAGGGAAGTCATTGCTTCAACGTGGATTCAAAGGCATCATTAAATCGATAATTTTAATTCATATTACAGTAATTAAATTATATTCTATGATCCTATAATGAGCAATTTCATATCTGTTTAAATATATTGCTACTATATGTTTAGTTAGGTGAGATTTTGTAAGTAGATGTAGTTGTCACAAATTAGTTTGGTCATGTGCATACTATTTGATTTATGTATAGACAAATGTTGTTTACTGTAAAAAATCAATTTTTGTCATTAATTGTTTTATATATATTTATTAATAAATTCATATATATATATATATATAGGTGTATATTTCTCTCTCATAATAGCATATATGCATATATAAGATATATATATGTGTGTGTGTGTGTGTGATTTAAAAATTTTAGTACACTTATTTATATATAATATGAATTTACAAATTCGAAAATTAATTATCATACATATATTCATATTTTTAACATTTATTGAATTTTGAATTGTTTATTATATATAAAATAATTATTACTTTAAAAATTCAATTTTATATTTAAAAAAAATATTATATCATTCCAGAAACGTATTGAAAAAATTTAGGATTTTTTCAATGAAGTTTATTATTTTTAATAATTAATATTATTTTAGAAAAACTGTTTATGATTTATTAAAAATAATATTTTAATTGAAAATTTCTTCAAAATTTTTCGTAACCTTTCATTCATGATCCTAGAATTTATGAAATTTTTAAATTTGAAATTTTAATAATATATTATTTTATATTAAATAATTATTGCCGAAATCAATGTATTTGTTTTTAAAAATAATATTTCAACTTTGAAAAATCTCCAAAAAAATTTTAAGCTCTATTTTATGATCCTAGATTTTTGAAAATTGTAAAATTTGAATTTTCATCAATAGATTATTTTATGTTAATTATTTATGGATGAAAACGTTATTTTATACAAATTAAAATACTAAAATTATTATGTTTGCAAAAATAAGTTAATTTTGAATTATAAATAATTTTTAATAATTGTTCTCTCTCTTTCTATATATATATTTATCTATATATAAATGTTTTATGTTCATATATTATATATAATATATTTATACATACATATGTGTGTGTGTATTTTGTAACACACATACCTGCACATATTTGGACAACATACATGACATACAAAATGAGCTAATATATCTGTTGCGATGTAATTTCCAACATCTACATATGAGCATATTATACCTTTCACGGATTATTAATACATGCACTCACACATATATGTATATGATACATTTATGTATAAACTAAATCAAATAAAATTAATTTCATATATTAATATATTTGAATTCAAGTAACATAAATGATTTTATTTAAATGAAATTTAGAAATGTTCTAATTCAGTTAGACTTCATAGGTCCAATAAAGATCCAATAGGGTAAAATTTTTGAAATTCACCCATAACTTCCACTACGGGCTGGTCCAGTTCCAACAATATCGATCGAGATCGAGTGATGACCATATCCTAATGGGTGCGACCCACATAGTCTTGCTGCATAGCCCATGTTTTAGTCATTACCGAGTGTGAGGCTCAAGGCTACGTTTTACCTTTTTAGCAAATCCCACTTGGAATGCTAACACTGTCCTTCAAGCAACAACGCAGTGCCAGCATTCATCCATACAAGTTGTTCAAGTTATAAACAAAATGAAGGCGCTACTTCTAATACATCCCTTTTTGGAATCGTCCTTAGGATTAGTAGCAAGCAGCCCTTGCACTTTAAAGAACTCCGTCTTCGATTCCATCATCTTCAAGATGTCCCCAATTCGAGCGCTCATGCTGGTTCAAAGTGGTTTTCAGATAAATCATACTTATTCGATCCCGGTCTCTTCGAACCGATAATCATTAGTTTCAAAATTGGCCAAGATTTGATAGCCGGTTATTTAACTATCAAATAAGAAAACAATCAAACCAGAGATTTAATTTTATATGAAATCAAGCATGATTAAGTACGTAAGCAACCACTTAGCCTCTTTAATTAATCCTTTCATTAATTAAAACCACTTCCCATTTGGTGTAAGTAAATGGATTCGTACAGAAATTAGACCAAATATACTTACTACTACTTTCCGATTTCAAACTCATACTATCCCTTGATTAACAATATAGTCGGACAAGTTAGCACACTATCCTTGCCTCGATGTGCATTCCTAAACTCTCATAGATAGAGACAAGTTTACCTACCTTAGAATTTGGTGTTAGGTATAAAAAGAATACTTTTCATACTGCCATATTTTGTAAAGATCATTTACGGAAACCGAAGCTCCTACATTTGTCACGTTTTCGATATTTTGACTTACTCCATCCCTCGTCCAGAAACTAAGCTAGGTAGTCAGGGCACTGATTGCTCATGTCCTTACTTTAGTTAAACACTCCAATTCTAGATCTCACAAATAAAAAATAACTATACTCATCGGCTTTTGGTGCCAAGTATAGGATTACTTAATTTCCATAAGTAACCCAATCCATATATAGAAATAATAATTCATGTACTTAACATCAATCTTTGATTTCAAACTTAAATTATCCTTTGGTTAACAATGAAGTCGTTCAAGTTGGGGTATTATTATCTCTTATCCCTTGACTCGATGACATTCTTACCTTTCAAGTTAGGTAGAAGTCTACCTACCTCGAAGCTTAATGCCAAGTATATAAGACTTCATAAGTTCTGCATACCATTTACAATAAATAAATTATTATAAAACAAACTTCATTTCCTCCTTTTCCGAAAACATTTATTATAACAAATGTTATAGTCCATAGTTGCTTTCTTCTTTTAAACACATCTTTAAAACCTTTTTCAATTATAGATTAAAACTTCATTTAAAAACATCATTTCTGAAAATCTTTTACTTAAAAAGGAAATTTGACTTTTGAAAGTAAAGACATTTTCTTTGTTTACAATCCATTCTTCTTACTTACATATCCTAAATTTGATTTTAAAATATAATTAAAATCCCAAAACTACTTCTTAAACAATTCTTTATTATAATAGAAAAAAAAATTAACAAAAAGGTTAAGGAAAATATTTAAGTTTTAAAACACTTTCCCAAATATTTTCAAAGCCTAAAAGCAAAGTCAAACCCTTTTATAAAATATTACAAATTTGAAGTCATTTTAAAATCCAACTTTGAAATTCCAAACCAAGTGTTTTTCAAAATCAATATTTTAAATAAATAACCTTTTTCCAAATTTTCTAGAAAAGAGACTTAGTAATCTACTTTAGTACGACTTCAAGTACTTATGACCATTCTTTAAGTCATAACAACATTTACATTCGATAGGTTGGCTACTAAGCTTCCGGTACACAAGCTATTCACATAACAAACAAATAAATATATAGAAAGTAAAATCAATATTTGTGGGTGGTCCCGTCGAATCCCTCCATAAATCTTTCGAAGTGTATTCGTTGCGGCCTTTCCTCTACGAACCACTTTGACGCTTTTCCATAGTCCCCTATGTGTTTCATATTGTCCCTTGCAGAATATAAGTCATATGCCTCCATTAATCGAGCAGGAATATATTTCCAAATCCAATCACATATACCTTTACATATATGCATCTGAATACAACATCATAATCAAACAAGTCAATAATTATTACATCATTTAGCATCAATAAAAATATATAGAAAAATTTGAGAAACCTCACTTTTCAAAAGTGAAGAGATGCAAGTTCAAGCTCACTGCTTTAGCAACCAACCACCTAACTATCAAACCACGATGCTAAACTACCAAAACACGACACACAATCTTGCACAAACACATAAAAGGACTTGGGAGACACAAAGGGCGCATGGCCAAGGCAAGAAAATGCCTAGTTGGGTGCGGCCTTGGCAAGGAAGTAGGGTTTGGCACTTAAAGTTGGTGTCTTTGAGCATGATAAGGGTTTTATTATGGAATTATGGACTTATGGAAGGAGCATGGACTAATTTGAAGTGGTTTGACCTTGGGTTTTGACAATGGAAAGGGTGAAGATGAGTAGAGCAAAATGGAAGAGAAGATGTAAAAATGAAATATGTATATGTTGCACACTTATATAAACAAGCTCAACTGGTAAATGACCAAGTTAACCCTCCCCACTACCCTTCCCCAAAATTCACCTCACCCATAACCCCCCATGTGCCAAGTACATGAAGCCATACCCCTAGGATGATTAGGAAAAGACAATGTACTTTATTTCTAGAAAAAGTCTCCTTTCTTAATATTTTAATTACTTTTTAAAATGTGGTTTAAATTAAACCATTAATTAATAGAAAATGTTTTCTAATTTGTATATGTGTGTGCATATATATCGCGTGCACAACAAGTTTCAACAACTTTTGTTCGATGAAAAGTCAAAAATCCGAAAAACGATCTTCATTCACATTTTCGATCTTTCTCCAAACTATTTGTTTTTTAAATAAAATTTCAAAATAAGTTCACAATCGTTACTTATTAATTAAAAGATAGTTATTTGATTATTAAAAACCATTAATTGAATATTTAAAATTTATCAAATATTCACAAATCAAAGTGATAAAATTTCGGGCCGTTACACTATAAGATCTTATTTATACACCATCACTAAGAATGGTGTTTTTGTTGGTAAAGGCTATGTTGTAGATGGAATGTTTAAGTTGAGTGTTAATTGTAATAAAGTTGGTACTTATGCTTATATGTTGTGCGATTTTAATGTTTGGCACGCCGGACTTTGTCATGTTAATAAACGACTTATTCATAATATGAGTAACTTAGGATTAATCGCCAAAGCATCAATAAATGATTCAAAAAATTATGAATTTTGTAGCCAAACTAAAATAAATAAGAACCCATATAAATCTGTGTTTAGAGAGTCGGAACCTTTAGATTTTAATACATTCTGATATACGTGAACTTGATGACATACTAACTAGGGATGTTAAATGGTACTTTATTACATTTATTAATGACTATTCTGATTTCACTTATGTTTATCTCATGAAAAATAAAAGCTAGCTACGTTTAAGTTATTTATCATTAAAATCGAAAACCAATTTAATAGGAAAATTAAGAGACTTTTAGTGATAGAGGAACAGAATATCAATCTAGCTTATTCATTGAAATTTATAACTTACATGGTATAATTCATGAGAGAACTACACCCTATTCACCCGATGAACGATAAAGTTGAAAGAAAAAGAGGATATTTACCAAATTAGTTGTAGCTATTTTATTAAATTTGGGTGCAACATCACATTGGTGGAGGGAAATTTTATTGACTATTCGTTATGTGTTAAATAGATTCCTAAATCTAAAAGTAAAACTTCACCATTTGAGATTCTGAAAAATCATAAACCTAATTTATCTTATTTTAGAACTTAGGGATGTTTTTCATATGTGCGTATTCCTGATCCAAGAGGAATTAAATTAGCAAGTCGAGCATATGAATATGTTTTTATTGGAATGCGACTAATAGCAAAACATATAGATTTTTTGATTTGAATGCTCATGTTATTATTGATTCAAATAATGTTGGTCTTTTTGAACATAAATTTCCATTTAAACTAAGGAATAGCGGGGGCATATCTACTACTAATATTCCAATAATTAGAAATAATAAACATATTACGGAAATTGAATCCGAACCTAGAAGAAGTAAAAGAGCTAAAATAACTAAAGATTTTAGCCCGAAATATTATGTTTGTACGCTAGAAGTGGATTCTGCTAATCTTAAAGAAGCTTTGTCCTCTTTAGATTCAAAACTTTGGTAAGAAGCTATAAACGATGAAATGGAATCTCTTGGATCTAATAAAACATGGTATGTGGTTGATTTACCTCCATGTTGTAAAACTATAGGTTGTAAGTGGGTACTTCAAAAGAAGTTGAAACCTGATGGTACCATTGATAAATATAAGGCTCTTGTTGTAGCTTATGGATTTAGACAAAGAGAAAATATTAAAATTTTTGATACCTTTTCACCTGTTATTAGAATAACATCTATTCGAACGTTAATTTATCTTGCTTTAATTTATGGTTTATTAGTTCACCAAATTGATGTAAAAATTGCTTTTTTTAGTGAATTTGAAGAAGAAATTTACATGGACCAACCTGAAGGCTTTTTTACCTTGGTTAGGAACATAAAGTTTGCAAATTAGATAAATTTCTATATGATCTTAAATAGGCACCCAAACAATGGCATGAAAAGTTTAATAATCTAGTTATATCACATGGCTCTAAAGTTAATAAAAGTGACAAATGTATTTATTATAAATCTGAGAATAACATTTGCACCATCATATGTTTATTCATGGATAATTTACTTATATTTGGTTCAAATATTCATGTTATAAATTCTGTTAAATCCATATTACGTGTCAATTTTGATATGAAAGTGTTAGAACTTTATGCTTTGATGTTTTGATATTGACAACTAAACAAGAATGTATTGTATATACTAACAACTATTGCAGGAAAAGATATTAACTAATTGAAGAGATCTACATGACGAAGACAAGACAAAGATGACACAAAATGTTATATTAGTCATAGAGTCAATACTAGAGTTTATATATGTTAAAAATCTCTTCAAAGTGGTATACACACACACTCGTTTGGTCACGAAATCATTCATATAATTTTAAACAAAAAGCATTCAGGTCAGTCAACTAAAATAATCAGGTCAGTCGACTGAATCTGTGCACTTTATACACATTATCCACTAACACGGGCCAGTTGACTAAATTAATCAATACAGTCGACCAACCATGTTTTTCGTCAAACTAAATTAAGAATTTTAGTCGACTAAAAATGCTATTTTTTGCACTAATTTCTTTTTAGAAAATTCTGTCAAATATAAATAAAATTTCAGTCGGCCGATTGAACTCATTCAGTCAACTGGTCGATGTAACAACTATTTTTTATTTAAAATTTCTGAAGAGATCCTCTTCTCCACGAAGAGACACTTCTCTTCAGTAATGGCTGCAACTCTTTCATAAGTCATCACACTTCATAAATAGCTGCAACCATTTGTTTTCTATATAAAGCAATCTAATTCTTGAATTCAATTAACAATTCTACTCTCTCTATTTTCAATATCTTGTCTTGAATTCTCTAAGCACTCAATATATTCATATTACTTTAAATTTGATCACTTGCATATTCATCTATACTTCTCTTGTGATCAACTCACTTTCAGTTCTTCACGAATACACTTCAAACCACTAAGAAGAAGATTACAGGAAGGTTATATTTATCGACTCATCGGTGCTATACTAGAGCACATGAAGTCAGAAACTTATTTACTCTTTTGTAGTCGAAGTCATGTTGAGATCTTCAGGCATGAAGTCCTGTTTGAAAACTCAGGTAGTTGTAATACATATTCCTCCGGGTTAAGTGAGGGTGTTGTTTTAAATCTAAAAGGAGTTTGGGACTGGACGTAGAACTGAAAGTTCGAACCAGTATAAAAATATCTGGTGCACTTTACCATTCGACATTTTTATTTTGCATAAGTTACAACATAAATAAATATTCATATTACTAGATCCTTAGTTTCTTTCATTTGGTATCAGAGCATGATCATCATTTAACCTTAACAAAGTTTTTGATAATTCAAGTAATATAGATAGCACTAATTCGACTTTTGTTGAAGGTCAATCTATCGCATGACCACCTCTATTTAACCGATTAAATTATAATTGTTGGTCAACTAGGATGAGAATATATATGCAAGCAAATGGTTATGACACTTGAAATATCACTCAACAAGAATACACTGTACCTACCACTGACTATGCACAATGGTCAAACACTTAGAAAATCGATGCTACTAGTAATGCTAAGGAAATGAATATGCTATTTTATTCTTTAGACAAAAAAGAATTTAACAGGGTAAGTATGTGCACATCTACATACAAAATTTGACGTACTCTTAAAATAACTCATGAAGGAACAAACAAAGCAAGATTTTCATGCTTAAAAATCAATTTGAAAACTTTAGAATGAAACAAGATGAGACTATAAATGACATGTACTCTAGATTTCAAGACATCTATCATTCACTTCAAGCACTAAGAGAAAAATACATCGATTTGAATTTTATTTCAAAAATCCTAAACTCTTTAACGGATGACTGGAAATGAATGGTCTTAGCTATCAAAGAAGCTAATGACATTTCAACCATAAAACCAGAAGAGTTAATAGGAAATCTCATGTCCTATGAAGTGAATTTGCAGGCAAAACAGGTACAAGCCCAAGATAGGAAAACAATTGCCTTTCAAGCAGAGAATGAAGAATTTGATGAAGATGATGATAACATTTCATTTCTAGCTAAGTATTTCAAAAAGTTCCTAAAGTTCAATAGGAATAAGAAGTTTGGCAACAATAGAAATAGCAACAATAATCTGTCAACTTCGTCACTGAAGTGCTATGAATGTGACAAAATAGGTTACGTAAAGAAAGATTGTCTAGGCCTTAAGAAGGAGAAGAATAACTTTAAGAATAAGAACGAGAAATTTCAAAAATAAGAGGAAGCAAGCCTTTATGGAAACTTGGGATGATTCAGACTCATCTTTTTCGTCAGATAGTGATAGCGACTCCAAATAAGAAAATGTATGTTTCCTAGCTACTAATGACGATGTAAGTGAACTCTCTTTCGATGATCGAGTGAAAATAAATTCTGAGTTATTAGATAAGGTAAAATATTTGAAAATAAAGTACAAAGATGCATTAGGAAAGTTGAATAGATTTGAACTAGAAATCGATGTACTAAAAGATGAAAAGAAAATTCTAGAAGAGGAATTAGTCAAATCACAGGATTCATGTGTTGATATAACATCTTAACTTACTATGTTAAGTATTGAAATAGAAACTCAAAAAATAGGAATGATAAATGAACAAAAGAGAATCATAATTTAAATTCTAGTGTTAAAATATTAGAAGTAGTAGGAGTTAAAACCAAGTTAGAAAACATTACTAAAAATGTTTCGAATTTTAATAAAGGTAGAGAAAAATTTTCTAAAATTATTGATAACTCTCAATCGTCTTTTAATAAAAAGACCTAGGTTATCATAAAACAAATAAAGAAGTAAAAATTTGTCCTAAAAATATAGCTTACTATATACGAATTTCAAAAAGAAGAATGATAGTTAAAAGAAACCGATAAAATATATTAAGATTTAGGTTCCAAAGACTGATAATCATTTGATAAGAAATAAGTATATAGATACATTTATGTCTACTATTCATAAAAATTCTAATTTCATGTTTAAAGGGAACGCCAAACCCTATAGGGTATGCTTTCCTATGACCTAACTCTTAGGACCATAATGTAGGAAGTGGGTACCAATACAATTCAATATTTTTTGTAGGTACCAAATAAAAAGAATGAAAATGGATACTCGACAGTGGTTGCTCCAAGCATATGATGAACAATAAATACATGCTAACAAATTTTATCTACTCAGATTGAGGATTCGTTACTTTTGGAGATAACTCTAAAGGATACCTCATTAGAAAAGAAAACGTGAGCAACAACGGTATATCTAATTCACCTCTTATTACTAATGTTTTATTAGTTAAAAATTTAAAACATAATTTACTAAGTATTAGTCAATTATGCTATAAAGGTTTTAGTGTATCTTTCTTTAAAGATAAATGTAATATTTTCGATCAAAATAAAAATCTAATTATCGAAGGAATTAGAGAAAGAAATATTTATGTTTTAAATACGAAAATTAATCACAATATAGACATGTGTCTAATAGCCAAAGATAATGATCCTTGGCTATTGCACAAAAGATTTTGTCACATAAATTTTAAAGCCATTTTTAAATTATCTAAAAACAATTTAGTAAAAGGTCCAGCAAGGATGAATTATAAAGTAAATAATATTTGTGATGCATAGCAGCTAGAAAAATTAACTAAATCATCTATTAAATCTAAGAAAATCATATCTTCGTTACAAACCACTCGAACTACTACATTTGGATTAATTCGGTCTCACTCAAGTTTAATCTATAAACCATAATAAATATGTATTTGTAATCGTAGATGATTTCTCTAGATATACATTATTTTTGAAAAACAAAAGTGATACTTTTGAAACATTTAAAAAATTTACTAAAAGAATTCAAAATTTAAAAAGTTTTAAAATTAAAAATATTAGAAGTGATCATGGTGGCAAATTTGAAAACGAACTATTTGACAACTTTTGTAACAAAAAAGGGTATTAGCCACAACTTCTCATTTCGTTGAACTCCACAACAAAATGGAGTTGTAAAAAGAAAGAATAATACATTATAGGAATGTTCTAGGATTCTACTTAGTGGTAGCCAACTACTTAACATTTCTGGGCAGACGCTGTGTCTACTGCATGCTACATCTTAAATCGGTCACTGTTCGACCTTTAACTAAACATACTCCATATGAGCTTTTTAACGGTAAAAGACCTAATATATCTTATCTAAGAATTTTTGGATCAAAATGTTTTATTTTAAATACAGAAGATCAATTAGGAAATTTTGATCCCAAATCTAATAAAGGAATATTTATTGGATATTCGGAAGCAAAGCTTACGAAATATACAATGAACGTACAAAAATAATAGAAGAAACACTACACGTTTCATTCGATGAAAATTTCAAAAATAATAATAATGAAGAAGAAGAAATAATAGATACAAATCAACATATATTAAAAAATAATTCTATAGAAAATCCAATTGAAAATAACCTACCTTTGGAAAATGAATTAAAATCACTTCTATTTATACTAAAACATCATCCAATAGAAAATATAATTGGTAAAGTAAATACAAATGTCAAAACTAGAAATCATTAAATCAAGCGGGTCATATCACGTTTATTTCCAATATAGAACCTATAAAATCTTAAGGAAGCTTCAACCGATGACCATTGGATTCTAGCTATGCAAGAAGAGCTAAATCAATTCGAATGAAATGACATTTGGGAATTAGTTCCAAGACTAAATGATCAAACAGTCACAGGTATAAAGTGGGTATATAAAAATAAAGTTGATAAAAATGGTAATATAACTCAAAATAAGGCTAGCTTAGTTGCATAGGGTTATAATCAAGAATAGGGGATAGACTATGAAGAAACTTTTGCTTCTGTCGCAAGATTAGAAGCAATACGTATATTACTAGCCTTCTCTTGTCATCATAACTTTAAACCATATCAAATGGACGTTAAAAGTGCATTTCTAAATGATTATATTAAAGAAAAAAATTTGTAGAACAACCACCTCTTTTGAAACATGAAAAATTTCCTGATCACGTCTATAAACTTAAGAAAGCTCTTTATGGTTTGAAACATGCATCCTGTGCTTGGTATGAACGACTAAAAAGCTATCTTATAGCTTTGGGATTGAAAATGTCGATCAACTTTATTTATCAAATGGGATAAGAAAGATATATTAATTATACAAATTTATATAGACGATGCCATAATCGGATTTACAAATTAAAATTTGTGTAATGAATTTTCAAATATAATGAAAAGTGAATTTGAGTTGTTTCATATGGGAAAAATCTTATTTTTTCTTCGGTTACAAATAAAACAATTAAATGATAAAAAAATTATTAATCATAAAAATATTGCAATAACTTATAAAATGATTTGGAATAGAAAATACATCATGTAAACCGACACCTATGAGCACTCGGTTCATCTTGATAAAGATGAAAACAGAAAGAGTATGGATCAAAAACTCTATGGAAGTATGATCGGCTCTTATTATATCTAACCGCTAGTTGCCCCCACATTATGTTGAGTGTTTGCTTGTGTGCAAGGCAAATCCCAAAGAATCACATTTGCGTGCCGTGAAATAAATTTTGCACCGCCTAAACAATGCTAGAAACTATATACTATTTTAGCCAAAAGAATGTCATTTTGAGCTAGTATCTTACAGCGATGCTGACTTCAGAGGATGTTGAATGGACAGAAAGAGTACGAGTGGTACTTATCACTTTATCGGGCAGTTTATAGTATCTTGGTTTAGTAAGAAAAAGAATTGTGTTTCACTATCGACGTGTGAGGCAGAATACATCTCTGCCGCTTTGGAATGTACATAGGTCATATACAATACATGCAACAAACAATTATGGATTTCAAATTACATTTACAAAAATCACCAATTTATTGTGATAACATAGGTGCTATAAACTTATCACAAAATCCAATAAATCATTCACGAACAAAACACATAGATATATGACATAATTTTATTAGAGATAACATTAAAAAAGAAGCGATTTCACTCGAGTTCATATCTTATGAAAATCAAATTGCAGATATTTTTACCAAAGCACTAAATGAAAATACATTTATCAGCCTTAGACATGAACTGGGTATTGTGTCTCTATAGGACATACTTAATAACCGATGTTTACATTTGAATTAAAAAATTATTTTCAACAAAATTTTTCTATTATTAGTATTATATATAAAATTCTTTAGTATAAATAGTTCCCTTAAAAAATTAATGGTCGATAAATAAAAGCCATAGAATCTATGTTATTTATACATCTCTTACTATTATAAAAACCAGGAAAATCGTATTTCGAATCACAAGAAAATAAATTTACTTGTAAAACTTCCTAAAAGAATTTCAACAAAACCACAAATGGCATATGGGAATGATTCATCTTATTCCTCAATAAATTATAGCTCCCCATCCTCTAAGTATACAAGTCCATCATCCTAAAAAACAACTCCATCCTTAAGTTCATCCTCGCTGAAAATAATTCCATCACCTACATATGACACTAGTTTCTCTCCGAAAGGAAAGAAAGTCAAATAGTTAATTAACTTCAATTTCGTATCATCATCTCATAATGACCAGCGCATCAATGAGTTACATCATTATCAACAAGAAATGATGGGTCTTCAAAAAAATGTACCGTGAACAACAAAGATAAGGAGCTTATCTTAATTTCATTGAAAGATCCATGTTGGCATTGTGTGGACGATCACAAACAAGTGATAGTATTCAAAGAAGCTCTCCTCGTCTAACAGAAACTTCGGACAAATATCATGACTCAAAACCAAGAAACTCTTAGAAACCAAGACCGTCGAATGAAGATTGGGATCCATCTTAAAATAAACAAATAGATTGTCGCTAACCTATTGTATTTCATATTGATTTCTACATAATCCAACCGCAACAAAGATAAATAAATATAATCTCTTTGTATTATATAATATATTAATATATATATATATATATATCTGTTTTTATCCTTGTACAAATAAACTAAACTATCACAAACAAACACATCTCAATCAAACTTAAAAATATAGGACAAACATAAACCAATTCATGAACAGATCTAGTCTCAATAATCCTTGAAAACATAAAGTTACAGGTTCAGTCGATTGAACCAAAGCATTTAGTCGACTGACCGTACGTAATTTTAAAAATTCTCAAACACAGAATTCAGTAAACCCCCAACTCAGTCAATTGGACGCAATCATTCAAAAATAAATTCCCAAGATTCGTCGACTGACTCATGTTTCGGCTGACTGGCTATGAAAAAATTAAATTCTTCTACATGAATTCAATGGACTGAATTTTATCTTTCAGTCGACTGGTTGCGTATATTCCTATTTTTTTTAAATAGAAGACCGTTCAAATGTACATACATTTGAGATACCTATCCATTCACACCATTTACACCTATTTGAACCCTATATATACTAACCACCAAACTCCCATTCATTCATCTTCTTCTCCAAAAGCAAAAAAAAAGTCAAATTTTTTTTAAACCCTTACTCTCAAATATCCCCACATTTTGTAATGGCACCAAGGAAATGACAAAGAGACTTTTCATCAATTACTGTTGGACCCTCGGAAGCTCAAATTAGAAATTAGCTATACAATGACGTCGCCATTCATAGATTGAACAATATGAAGAGTATGCGAATTTTCGAAGGCTCATTCATCAAGTTTTGAGATTTTGGGAGCAATGCTATTTGAGAATTTGTGGAGGCTAATCATGTTCACTCACTCATCAACTTTGATGCCAATAATGTCAAGATTTACCCCTTATTGGTAAAATTATTTTATGCTAATTTGAGTTTAGATTTGATGAAACCACATAAAAGAAAAAATTGTATATGAACTCTTGTTTGTGGAGTCAAAATCTATCTACCCATAGATAGATTAGGTTCCATTTTAAACTATCCTTTGGTAGGAGAAGACCTTGATGATATTGAAGTTAACATGAATGACCATGATGAAATTAGTCATTTTTTCTAGCCAACAACCTAAAAGTCTTGAAAGCCAAATTCCTACATCCTAAAGGCATAATTATGCATAGGTTACTTACTCATTCCCTACAACGATGGATCAATAATTATAAAATGGTTTATAAACATAACTTTCAAACACTTTACGCTTTGTGGAGATATCATAATGTAAATTGGGCTAAAGTGATGATGGAGGAATTTGAAACATTCCATCAACGTCAAGTGAAAATAATTCATTATGGAGAATATATCATGCGAATCTTGATGAGTTTCCAAGTGCCTCTTCCAAATACCGAGTTTACTACCATTGGTTCCCTCAACTCCAAAACCCTAAGCCTCATGAGACCTCCATAAAGAGTTGAGAACCACAACATCATCTTCTTTGAATAATGAAAATTAAATAGGGACATCGGGAACCCTTAACCCACCGAACCTATACCAGCATCTTCATCTCATGCATAACAAGCTGAAGCTAGCAATGATGAAATACAAGAGATTACAATGGAAATAAGTGTTAGAAATCTTATGTCATTTCTCTCATAACCAAAGCAAACTTGACCGTCATCTATCTCGAGTTGAAAGCATAATAACCAGAATTGATAACAAGCTGGATAAACTCAAAGGGTTCATAAAAAATATTTGGAACAAGATGTCTTATGCTTCATCTGCTTCATCCTCTCTACCTATAAGAGAGGAACCACAAGCTTCAGACATGTTTAGATGGACCACAGAGGAGGAGGAAAATGAGGACAATGAAGAGGTTGGTGAGACTATTCAGAGTCACGATTTCTAGGCATTGTAAGCTCGTTCTTCATATCCATCGTTATTTATGTTTTTTCTACTTTCAATTTTTATGGGTCAAAAAGTATGGGAAGTAATCTTGTGTATTTTTCTTAACAAAAAATTGTCGTTGGTTGTTATTGAGTCCTAATATTTGTACCACTGTGTTTGTTTAATTTGTGACAATATGGTAAGCAGTACGTTTATTATGCTATGTGATATTCTTTTGTGATGTTTAACATTGTGACAATGTGGTAAGTAGTATGTTTATTGTGCCATGTGATGTTCTTTTGTGATGTTTAACATTGTGATTATGGTAAGAAGAATGTTATTTTAAATATCTTAACATTTTTTTTGATGTTTTGTATATTAGTATACTTATGAATTTATAACAAAATGTTCTACCTTTATAAAAATTCATATTACTCCTATTGATATCTATTTCCTTTTTGTCGATGACAAAGTGGAGAGAAACTAGACATGGATGGCCATATAGAAAAGGGGAGTATAGTCTCAAGGGGAGAACTTTCTGTAGTTTGATTTATTTTACAATTAACATTTATAGTTGTCATCATAAAAAAGGAGAGAATGTTAGTACCTCATACTTTAATGTTTTGATATTGACAACTAAACAAGAATGTATTGTGTATACTAACAACTATTATAGAAAAAGATATCAACTAATTAAAGAGATCGACATGACGAAGACAAGATAAAGATGACATAAAATTTTATATTAGTCATAGTGTCAATAGTCTAGAGTTTAGAAGGAAATCCTTACTACAATACTATACCAAAATTTTTACAAAAGTGCATTTAGACATTCTTAACATTTTTAAGGATGTTGAATAGACTGCACTTAGTAAACTGATTGAAACTGACATTCCAATGATCGAACTCCTGGATTAGTCTTTAGTCCTTGGTATAGTATTGCTTTCAACACAATAAGATTCTCATCGTATTTAATCATATTGAACACACGATCTTGCACTATGGTTTACTTGCTCAATTGAATGAACAATCTCATTGAGATTTCGTATATTATGAATTGTGATTGTCCTCCATATATCATTTATGAATGTTAGAATATGGATCAAATATCAATATTCTCGTATTGCTTAGAGTTCAAAACTCATAGAAGACGATAAAAGTCTTAGGCAAATAAACACTTAAGTGACCAAGGTACAAATGTATTCGGTAGTTGTATAATTTGGCTCTTGTATGGGTCTTAAAGTGAAAACATGCCAAAAAAATTATTGGTAAGTATATTTTATATTTCTTTGTCAATTTCAATTTAGTTCATTAGTATATTTCAATTGATAAACAATTTTATCAATCACATTGTTGCACAAATTTAGTGAAGTAGGTAATTTTATATAGCATGGGTTCTTATGATATTAGAATGGTTAAATGTTACCATTTCATTTTTATAATCGGGCCCCCACTAGATTTTTATATTTATCCATACCTTAAGAGAAATATAGTAACTTTTCGATTTCTCTATCGAGTGTTCGGACTCGCTTGTCTTGGGATTCTAACTTTGAGTTTGCTTAACAAATCATAGTCACATAAGCGATGGATAACTCTTTATCAGTTATATCATATATAACTCCAAACCATGGGCTCTAATCTTGACATTGACCTTGATGCTGCTTAATAAGTCAAAAGAGATTATTCACTCTTACATATCAGTTCTTAATGGCCTAAGTATTAATGCTTGTACCCTGAGTATACTCAATAAATAAAAGCATGTATCTTACCTTGTCTAGCAATATATAAATAGTACTGCACATAATAGCCCAAGCTTGAGTTTGCTCAACACTAGTGTGTATGCAAGTAATCTATTAACATATAAATGATAAATGACAACTATATCAAAGATTCATAGTCTTTAATATATTTGGACCGATATCAATTTAAGGAATAATGTATTTCTTATAAATACCCTCGTGATACAAGTGTTTGGCACATTTGATATCATAAAATACATACCACACGTATGTATTTGTTCTAAAAATCATTTTTGGGTTTATTTCCGTTCAACTTATATTTTAATTATATATACTTATATAAGTTCAATTTATTATTATAATTTAGTTAATTTATATAATATTTAAATGTATCTTATTAATTAAATCATATTTAACTGATTTTCATTCTTAATTTGTTAAATTTTATTTAAAATTTTGTAAATTTTATATTACTCGTCTTAAATTATTTAAAACCAATAATTAAATATAACCTTTATAGTTATACACACACATAAAGATACATACATACATAAATATATATATATATATTAAACATTTATTTATTTAAACATTTAAATTAATTATTTCATAAATTTTGAAAATTTATTTAGTTTGATTTAAATATATTTTTTTCGAAAATTGGTACTTTATTATTACACTGCATATACTTCAATAATATGTCTCATTAAAACCTTACAACCCCCTAATCTAAATGGGTGTCTTGCAAGGAAAAAGTGTAATATATTATATCTTTATATTAATATACAAAGTTAGATAGTAGAGCTGCTACCATTAAACGCGTGAACAGACTGATACAAAAACAGCCGTATGACCTACTAAGCAGGTCACGCCAGATACAATAGACAAAAAGTGACAATAAAGAAGGAACAACGAAAACATACATGCATAAATGAATTGAAGAAAACTTGATGTAAGAAGGATATTTCAGTCAAAGCACTATGCCCAGCCCTGTCAGGAACCCATTCAGAAAGGAATTTTTTTAGTTTTGGTTTCATTTTTTAAACTAATTACACAAATAGACTGGTTCTAAAACTATTATCATTTATAGCCTTATTTTGGCCAGCTCGGTGCTGAGCTGGCCAAAACACACTGGCCCTATTCAAATGGTGCTAGTGTACGTTATTTTTTTTATTAGGATACGCTGGGGCGACTTTTCAAAAGTTCCCAGTGGGAAAGTTTTGAAAAGTCGCCCAAAACGTTAATTTTTTTATTAGTTGGATACACTGGGGCGACTTTTGAAAATTGCCCACTGGCGACTTTTGAAAAGTCGCCCCAGCATATCCTAATAAAAAAATATGTTACACGGGCACCATTTGAAATGGCGCCAGTGTGTTTTGGTCAAAACAGGGCTATAAATGATTTTAGTTTTTGAAGTGAGCTATTTGTGTAATTTCTTTACAAAAGGAGGCCAAATTGAAAAAAAATCCATTTAGAAATCGTTGTGTGTGAGACAACTGTAAACCATGCATAACTTTATTCCACATGTTTTGACACATCACCATCTCTCTTTCGAAAATAGAGTTCTCAAAAATACCGAAAAAGAAATATCTGATTTTTAAAGGAAAATGATTCTCTACTATTAGCATCGCAACCTCGCCAGCTACACCTGATCTCTTTGGCGGAAGAACATTCATGGTACTTAAGAGATTCGAAGCAACGGTAATTATGGAGCTCAATCTCCTTTTCTGATCTATTAGATAAGCTCAAAATTGAGATAAGCTTGCTTTCTACTTATTGTAACTTTATTAATATGCTATGAATTTTGAATAATTTGCTTGCAATCTTGTATAATAAGTTGAAGTCTAACAATGGCTGGTAATTCTTCATTTTGCAATGCAATTTGATTACGCTCCGACCAAATATGCCATACTAAAGTGTTAATCGCTACATCGACTAGATCTGCATATAAACTCTTACCCAGACTTGCTTGAGCCTGTAACATGTTTTCCATTGTGGCCCAAATGTATTGCTATAATCACATTGAAAGAATAAATGTCCCTTGTTTCTTCTTCTTTGGCACATAGTTTACACGTGGTAGACTTAACAATCGACCACTTGTAAATTACTTTTACACACACAATTATATATATAATATTAATTAGCTTTTAATTAATTATTTATTAAATTAATCATACTAATTAAATATTTATAAAAAATTTAAAACTATTTTGTTTAGTTCCTCAAAACAATTTTGAATTTTTTTATAGTTATTTTATAACTTTTATAAAATCCTTTTATATTTTAAAAGTAACACTTAAATTTAATATAGATTTTAAAATTGAAATCTTAATTTGAAATTAGCTCATGCCTTAATTAAATCCGGGTCTTACATTTCGGTCAACCTTTTAGACTTACTACATCCATTGGACCAAACTAGGAGCCTAGGAGGGGATAATATGATTAGTCCAACCCTAAACTTAGGAATTCCTATTCTAGACACCAACCAGACAAGTAAGCTTTTTAGCTGGCCCTAAATGCTAAATATCTAATAGACCATTTAAGCTCGGGTACCATTGTTGGAACTATTCTATTTGGTAGAAGGTGAAATAAGTAAATTTTTGAAAAAAATCCCTATTTGGATCCTAACAAACCTATTAGTTAACATTAGATCCAATCCACATATTAAAATAAATCGTTGATTTTAAAGTGTTTATATATCTTATATATAATGTGTATTTAAGATATTATATATACACAAACTTATATATATATAATAACACGACGACAACAATCATGTGTATAAACACACACACATACACACGTGTATTGATATTTATACTTATTGTGTATACATATATATCACACTTACATGTATATGTGATAGTTTCACATATATATCAAGGGAATATATATATATATGCCTAAGTATATACAAATGTTTAAACATACCAAAATATATGTATACGTTTCGCGCGCGCGCGTGTGTGTATTCTTAGTACCAAATATATATAGTTTAGATACACACACAGATATATATATATCATTGCTATATAAAATAAATTATATATATACACATAATAAATTTCAAAATTTATATAATTTAAATTTAAATTCATTTAATTTACTTAGTAAAACGAAGTGTCATAATTTTACATCAAACTGGATTTGGTCAAATATTTATTATTTGAATAGATTTGAATATTTCACATATTATATATATATATTAAATACAAATATTTATAAATTATGACTAAGTCGAATATTTTATAAAATTTTATTACTATATTTTGAACCCAATATTTTAAGTAAAAATTATAATATTTTACTAAATTTAAATATAAGTTTTATATTGAAAATTTATTATTTAACTCTTGATCGAATTTTTTCTCTTAAAATAAGGCCATGAGTATTAAAATTATTTTAATATATATAAATTTATTTTAGATATATATATATATATATTTGTTATATATATATATAAATATACTAATTCAATTGAAATTATATATAATAAAAAATACATACATAATTTAATACCTTGTTATATTATATTATACAAAATAATTTGTAATAAAAGGTCGAAATTATCATGATGTTTTATTTATAAACAATTTCAATTCTAAATTTATAATATATAAAATCAAATGAACAGTTTTTTAAATTATAAATTAATACATGATTGATTATATGGTAGTAATTTACATACATATGATTAAGTGTCAAGGGGTTTAAACACACACATAAACGAACTAATAAACGAATATATACCTCAGTAGATCTTGCCTTTAGAAACACCTTAATCTGTGAATAAGCCTCTAGAGTCTTATGTCTGCAACTACCAAAGTGGATCCTCTTACTTCGTTACATTCATTGAGGATTGATCTAGATATATATATATATATATATATATAAACACACACACACACACATGTGTATCGTATGAAACACAAATGTAAGGTCTATTATATATTCATAGAATATAAGAACAAAGTAGAAAACCAAATGAATAGGAAAATTAAAGTACTTTAATCCGATCGAGGTGGTGAGGACATTAGATATGAGCTCCAAAAGTACCTAAACGAGAATGGTATTCTTTCTCAAGTCACTCCCTCGTATACACCTCAACACAACGATGTTTAAAAGAAGGAATCAAACTTTGTGGACATGGGTCGATTGATGACGACTCACATTGTATTGCCTCTTTTTTTTGAGGATATAGGCTAGAAACAACGACATATATATGGAATAATGTGTCATTTAGATCTGCGCCTAAGACCCCATACGAATTATGGACTGCTAAAAAACAATATCTTAATTACCTTAAGGTTTAGGGTTGTTCGGCTTTGTTAAGACCTAAACCTCGGTAAACTCGAGGAAAGATTGGTTTTATGTAAGTTTATAGGGTATCCAAGAAATATTTCTCATGATTGAATATTCTATCATACCAAGGCTAAAGGAAAAAAGTGTGTTTCAAGACATGCCACAAATGAATTTTTTTAGGAAACTTAGTGGCAATAAGGTAGACTTGGATGAGATGCAAGAAACTTCCATAGAAATTGAGTATTTGGATAGTAGTTCAACACCCATAGACGATACACAACCTATTAAAAGGTCTAGTAGGGATTCTCATGCGCTAGAGAGATACTACGGGTTTTTCATTGATGACAAGAACGTGAATTATCTCATTCATGATGATGAACCCCACACAAACCAATAAGATATGGAGAGGAAAGACTCAACCTTGTAGCTAGATGCTATGAAACCTAAAATGGATTCTATGTACAAAAACAAAGTTTGGACTTTAGATAATAAACCCTAAAGGGTGAAACACATCGGCCACTATGGAATCTTTAAGAAAAAGATTGGCATGAATGGAAAGGTAGAGAGCTACAGAGTAAGGTTAGTGGCGAAATATTTCTATCAAATTTAAGGTGTTGATCATGATAGAAAGTTTTCGCCAATCATTGTGCATAAATCAATTTGGATTCTACTTGCACTCGTTGCTTATTATGACTAGAAAATATGGCAGATGGACGTTAAAAAGCATTTCTAAAAAAATATATAAGAGACTTTTTATATCTCATGGCCGAAGGGTTTTATAACTCCCCGTAGTTTTAACGATAATTGATTAAAAAGAAATTAATCAATAAGTAATAACATCGAAAATAGAATTTTTCACAAACATCGAGATTTGGATAAACTTGCACTAGTGGGTTCTCTTGATTTTCTGATCAATTTTCACATATAAAGTTTTTCGATCGGAGTTCAAACAAAATAGTTATTAACGTTTGAATATTTCGAGTAGGAAATAATTATATATGCAATTAAGGAAATAAAATGTAACTAACATTAATAAATTAATGTTAAATGTTGCTTAGTGTTTAAGAATAGTTTGCGTAGAAATAAAGTATCTCGGTGAATTGTGAAGGAAAGAAATTAACAAAATAAAATGTGTGTAATTAATTAACATAATTAACTACGACCGGTTGACCCCTACTTGGGCCGGTCGACCACCAGTGGTCGACCGGTAGGGTACGCCGGTCGATCGGTTGAGACGTCAAATGTAGGATTATGACGTGGCGAACAACCTGGATTTAAAATAATTTAATCGAATAGCTGGCATTGGTTCGAAGCCTTATAAATACAGACCTAACCCCTCACTTTCTTCTCATATTTTCTACAGCGATGACAGAACTTTACCATTTTCTCTTCTCCACTAAAATTCTTAGTTCTAAAAATATTTATTGTTATATACGTATATACAAGTGGAGAATAGCAAAGGATAATTGAGAAGAATAATAGGGTCAAATCAAATCGTCAAAGCTAAGGTAAATTATAAATCCGGATCTAAAATCTAAATTAATACTAAATCTCTTCTTTGATCTAGATTTCTGATATATATATATATATATATGCTCCCAGTATATGTATTCAATAGAAGTGAAAGGAAGTCAAACTGAATAACGGGGATTAGATCTACAGATTTGAAAAGCTAAAAAGATTAGTGGAAAATTATATATTTTTATATAATATTGGATTTATATAATTGTAAATCTATTCTTGTATGCCTAAAGGTAAACTTGAGTTGTAGGCTAAAATTATATACATGCAATGAATTTATAAATCCTGCCTATATATTCTGTGATTGATAACTTAATTTTAATATTGCATGTATGAGAATCTGGAAAGTATTAGGTAGTAGTAGTCCCTGAAATTTATAAATTATGTAGTAGTTTCGGATTTGTAGATTTATATGTCTTATGCAAGTAAAATCTAAATTAGTGTTGTCATAATAGATTATAAGGATTTAGGTAGTATTTTAATTCATTGGAATGTATGTGTTGCAATGTAAATTTCTATTGATAATCAAGTTCAGATTCATAAACAAAAGTGTATCGTTTGAAATAACAAGAAATATGCTTAAAATAAAAAGATGTATAAAATAGAGATATTTTACAGTATTTTGTACTACTATTTCAATAACTACAAAATATAAGTCCTTATAATTCCAAACGTAACAAATATTCCCTTTTTTGATAAGATATAGAGATTTACAGTGTTAACCTTTCCTTTTAAGGGAGATGTAATTCCAATGCATTAAAATGCAAAAATTCCATAGTATGAATTAAAGAATTGAAGTTGGGATAAAATAACGATTAAATTGTAAAATTAACATACACACACATATTTATACAAGGTTGGCAAGTAATAAAATGAATAAAGGTAAGAAGTATATATAATATATGGGTATGTAAAGTCCACTAAACAAGGGAGGGTGGTAAAAGTTAAAGAGAAATAGAAATAAAAACTCAATAACGATAAAGGAAAGTAACTAGGAAAAGATATTTAGATCTTTTAATGAAAGCAGTAAATGACATTAAATTGATATTAAAAGGTAAGAAGTAAACACATGAAAAAGGAAAGTAATGTTATGAACTGTTGAACATTAAAGGCGCAATAATTAAGTAAGTATAAATATGTGTGTGTGTGTGTGTGTGTGTGTGTTATAGCCTCAAGTATGCATTTATGATGGGTGTGTATTATTCAAGTTAGCTCATAACTTTGATATAGTCATTAAAACGGATTGGAATTGCTAGGTCAGTAGTGTTACACAAAAGAATTTTTCCCGTCACAAGGGGCTACCAGCGGTTGTATATACATCATACTGATGTGGGACATATCAAACTGTAGGACCTGTGGAATTATACACGCTCGTGCATAGGTGAAGGAATACCCCAGTAGGGTCTGCTTCAACTTTTTACTAGGGGTACTGCCTTGATTGCATTAGGCAATCCAAATGGAACAGTGAGAAAGGCTCGGTGCTATGTCAGTGTGTTTGCTGCAATATTAGGGAGTAGAGGCGGTATATAGGTCGAGAACATCATCGGTGATGAGCTATCAGCGAAAAGACGAGGGTTACACCTAAATGGGTTACACCTCCTACTAGTGTAGGTTACGTTTAGGTCATGCACTGCCATAGTTGTTTGCTAGTTTGTTTATTATAAAGCAAGACTAGATAACCCATAAATGAGGCCTTTCAAAATGAGTAGGCTAGTTCGAGGGGCTGAGTTCTCCATAATCCGTGGACCTGAGTCCATAATAAGAAACTGACAAGTAAATCCACATGGTGAGGTAGAATACGGCTAAACTATTATGACACCGTTATTAAGCACTATGAGAGTTCCTTGGTATGCACGACAACGAGGATGTGATATTGCATTGATGATGGATCCTGACGAGGTGCTGAGTTACAAATACTAGCGGGGATAGTATCTTGGTCCAAAAGAGGATTGTGGTACTTATACACACACACACGAATGTAGTTATGGTCTACTTTGGGTAGATGAGGCGTATCGTACGCGTACATGGAGTCGAGACGACTAAGTCAAATAAAAAGCCATGACATATGATGGAAGGCAATCGTTATAAACTAGTGTTATGTATAAAGTGCATAATTTACCATTCATTAGAACGTCGTTCGGACCCCCTCCTCATTACAAACCACATGATAGCTTTAGATGGATACGTTTAGATACAGGTGTAAGGCCGGAATAGTGGAAGGGAAAATCTCCTTATGCATACTCGCCACTGACAAGGAAACTAGATATTGAAAGTGTTAATCTTGGTTAGTACTATGCGATTTATTTTACTTTACTTTTTCTGTTATGAGTTATATCGATATTTCTTATATGCATATATTTATTTATTTGCAGGATACCAAACCAACCCGTACTTTGATGGACTTTGGTTTTCAGTTTAGTGAAAATTCAGGCCCACAAGGGTATGGTTTGTTATATTTGGTATCAGAGCTTAGGCTGGTTGTTCTTAAGAATTAGAAACATTAAGTGGGCGTATTTGTGTTTTTACTACAATTATAAATATATTATATGCCAAATGCTAAAAATTATGACCATAGAGTAATTGCAACCATATTCTAAAAAGATGGACGATTCGATTATAAGTCGGAGCAATGAATGAAGTTAAAGATGTACACCTACCCCGATTACTCCATGAAAAGTAGGTCGTATGGAAAGGCATTGACTTAAGAAGAGCATGAGTGCATCATATGGAAGGTCCCTGAAGCAGGATGGTACGTGACTCCCTAGTTAGGCCCCCGATAGCCCAATGGTTGTAGATCCCTATAAGATTGTTGATTGACGATGTACATTAGGTCTAGATAAGGAGAAAGTAAGGGTCTATATGTTGTAGATATCCAAAAGAGGAATTGAATAAGTTCCCGAAAGAAGGTGTGTAGTACTCACTCTAAGAAGATAGCCAATTTTTTTATATATTCTGGGAGAAGGTAAGCCAGTAAGTAAGTAGAAAAGAAGAAAAGTCCAAAAGAAGGGACAAATAAAAATACACTTTGAATTCGACCCCAAATAAAAGGATTTAATATAAAAGTTGAAATAATTTTAATATGAAAGTTGAGAAAAATATATAAATAATATATTTGAAATGATTTTCAAAGGAATTATTTAAAGGTATAAAAATCCTATTTTTGAAAAGTAAAGTTAAGTCCCAAAAGGAATAAAGGTTTAAGAGATAAATTTTGGCGAGTGAAGGACAGAGAAAGGTTGTTGCGATGCCACAGGTCACTATCCCTACACCTTAAAAGCTAAATTTTAGAAATGAACTTTTATGCTGGTTGTTATTTTAAAATAAATGATTTTTTTTTAAATTGATATTTACCTTGCAATAGAATAGAGTCCATTACGGATGTTAAATTATTGGCTAAACCCTGACTACGTAGGATGTGACATGAATTATTTTGAAAGAATTTTTTTTTTCAAAATCCTTTGATTTTAAAAATAAAATTATTTTATGAAAAACTTTAACAAAAATGAGTCTTTGAAAATTTTCCAACTATTTCAATAAATATTAATTTAAAAGGCTTTGAACAAAAAATAGGAAATTTTTTGAATTTGAAATGCCACAGCTTAACATAGGGAAAAAATTGACGGGTTAACAAGTATGAAATTTACTGTACAGAAAAGTAACAGTAAAAGTAAAAGGTGGTTAGTGATAAGGGGAAAAACCAATTTAGCTATGAAATCTCTTTTTCCATACCTTGTCAGTAGTTGAACCAAACTTGTTTTAAAATAACTCTGTTTTAAAATTGTAAAAGTAAAATTTCTTATGTGCATTGTACTTGGAAAAGTTAGAAAAGGATTAGGGGCAAAAGAGAAGCTCCAAGGTACAATGGAAAATGGTACACAAGAGTATGATGGAAATATGGAATTCTCCATCTAAACCCTTTTTCCAACATAAGAGGGTATGTTTAGAAAACCGTATTTTCAAAATTTTAGATGTTAGAAAATTGTGTGCTAGGTATTGGATGGAAGGGATTGGATGGAAAATTGGTTGACCTATACTTCTACTTGTACAAGTGTGGGAAAATTTGGATGCAAAAACAAAGTTTTGATTTTTTAAATTTGCATACATATAGAACTGCCAATATATCTATGTTGTTTGCATCATATTTTCAAAATTATTTTAAAAAATGCATTTCGATAGGAGGCGCCGATTTAGAATTATTCTGCATACATGTCATATATGTTATGATACATCGAGCACTTGTATATTATTGGTTGCAAAATTGGTTGAACATTAGTTGGTTTATTAATTTAGATTGGTTGTGCATTATGTTAAATGATTCAGCCCTTGAGGAATTTAAGGGATGAAATTCTTTTAAATGGGGAGAATGTAACACCTTGTAGTTTTTGCGACCATTGACTAAAAAGAAATTAACTAATAAGTAATAACACCAAAAATAGAATTTCTTACAAACGTCATAATTTGGCTATGAAACTTGCACCAGTGGGTTCGTGCTGATTTTCTGATCAATTTTCATAAATAAAGTTTTCCGGTCGGAGTTCAAACGAAAAAGTTATTAAAGAGTTTCAATATTTTAAGTCGGAAATAATTATATATGCAATTAAGGAAATAAAATGTAATTAACTTTAATAAATTAATGTTAGTTAACTGTTGCTTAGGGTTTAAGAAAATTTAACACAAAAATAAATTATCTCAATGAGTGCGAAAGGAAAGAAATCAACAAAATAAAACTTGTGTAATTATTTAACATAATTACCTACGACCGATCGACCGCTACTTAGGCCCGTCGACTGCTAGCGGCCGACCGGTAGGGGTGTGGCGGTCGATCGGTTGAGACATCAAATGTTGGATTATGATGTGGCTGAAGGCCTAGATTTTAAATAATTTAATAGAACGGCTCACATTGATTCGAACCTCGATAAATACGGACTTAAGCCCTCATTGTCTTCTCATGTTTTTGGAGGGACGATGAATGACTGCCATTTTCTCCTCTCTACTAAAATTTTTAATTCAAAAAATAGTTATGGTTATATACGTATATATAAGTGATGAATAGCAAAGGATAATTAAGAAGAAGAACATGGTCGAATCAAACCGTCAAAGCTACGGTAAATTATAAATCTAGATCTAAAATCTAAATTAAATCAAAATCTCTTCCCTGATCTGGATTTCTGATAGATATATGTATAATTGCAGTATATGTATTCAAACAGGGAGAGAAAGGGAGTCAAAATAAATAACATGGATTAGGTCTGGAGATTTTGAAAGCTAAAAAGGTGAGTGAGAAATTATTTATTTTTATATAATATTGAATTTATATCGTTGTAAAATCATTTACGTATGCCTAAATGCAAATTTGGAGTTATATGCAAAATTGTATACGTGTAATGAATTTACAAACCCTACCTACATATTTTGGGATTGATAACTTAATTTAATATTTCATGTATGAGAATCTAGAAAGTATTAGGTAGTAGCAATCCCTAAAATTTATGAATTATGTAGTTGTTACAGATTTATAGATTTAAATGTCTTATGCAAGTAAAATGTAAATTAGAGTTGTCACATTAAATTAAGGGGATTTAGGTAGTATTTTAATTCATCGGAATGTAGTGTGTTGCATTGTAAATTTTGTAGATATTATCAAGTTCAGATTCTAAAAGTGCATCGTTTGAAATAACAAGGAATACACTTAAAAGAAAGAGATGTATACAATAGAGATATTCTGCCGTATTTTCTACTATCTATTTCAATAACCATGAAATATAATTCTTTGTAATTCCAAATGTAACACAAATTCCCTTTTTGGATAAGATTTAGAGGTTTACGGTGTTAACCTTTCCTTTTGAGGGAGATGTAATTCCAATGCATTAAAATACAGAAATCTCTAAGTATGAATTAAAGAATTGAAGTTGTGACAATAATAATGGTTAGATTGTAAAATTAACATGTATACATACATATATACATACATACATACAAATAAGCATATATATATATATATATATATATATGTGTGTGTGTGTGTGTGTGTGTGTAATAGAGACAAGATGGAACTAAGTAGCAAACGATAACAAGGTAGGCAAGTAATAAAATGAATAGAGGCAAGAAGTATGTATAAAATATGGGTATGGAAAGTCTACTAAACAAGGGAGGGCGGTGAAAGAAAAATAGAAATACAAATTCAATAATGAGAAAGGAAAGTAAACAGGAAAAGATATTTAGATCTTTTAATGAAAGCGGTAAATAACATTACGTTGATATTAAAAGGATAAGAAGTAAACACAAGAAAAAGCAAAGAAATATTACGAATCATTGAACATTAGAGGCATAATAATTAAATAAGTATGAATATATATATGTACCTTCAAGTATTTGTTTATGACGGGTGTGAATTATTATAGTTAGCTGATATCTTAGATAGATAACAGTGACATAGTGATTAAAATGGGTTGGAATTTACGGTCAGGAGTGTTACTCAGAAGAAGTCTGCCCACTACAAGGGGCTACCAAAGGTTGCGTGTATATTATACGATGTGGGACATATCCAACTGTAGGGCCTGTGGAATTATATACGCCCACTATAAGTGAAAGAATACCCAAGTAGGGTCCACTTCAACGTTTTAGTAGGGGTATTGCCTTTATTGCATTAGGCAATCTAAATGGGACGGTGAGAAAGGCCCGGCCCTATGTCGGTGTGTTTGGTACCATATTAGGTAGTAGGAGTGTAATAGGTCGAGAACGCCATCAGTCCTGAGTGATTAGCAGAAAGACAAGGGTTACACCTAAACGGACTACACCACCTACTAGTGTAGGTCACATTTAGGTCATGCATCGCCCTAATTGTTTGCTAGTTTGTTTGTTAGGAGGCAATGTTAGATAACCCTTAAGTGAGGTATTTCAAAATGAGTAAGGTAGTCTGAGGAGTTGAGTCCTCCATAGTCTGTGAAGCTGAGTCACTAGAACGTTGTTCTGACCCTCTCCTCTTTATAACCCATATGATAGCTTTAGAGGGATAAGTACTGATGCAAGGCGGGAACAATGGAAGGACATGTTTCTTTATGCATGCCGACACTAACAAGGAAACTAGATATTGGAAGTGTCAATCTTGGTCAGTAATTATATGATTTATTATACTTTACTATTTCGTTGTGAGTTATATCGATAGTGCTCTGATATGCATTTATTTATTTGCAAGATACCAAACCAATGATCCATACTTTGGTGGACTTGTTTTCAATTTAGCGAAAATTCAGACCCACTGGAGTATAGATTGTCATAGGTTTCGAGGTCAGCCGAAGCGGCAACAAGGCATGTAGGCACTTAAGATAAATTTATGGTCTTTAGCAAGCATCTAGGAGTTGGAATAAATGTTTTGACAGGGCAATCAAATTATTTGGTTTCAGTGAAAACATAAAGGAATTGTGTGTGTATAGGAAAGAACGGAATGATGATATTTCATTGTTAGTCTTATATATTGATGACATACTATTGATTAGTAATGATATACCAATGTCAATGTTATAGTCAGTGAAAGCAGTTGTCCAATAATTTTTCAATAAAGGATATAAGAGAGTCATCATTGATACTTGGTATAAATATCTTTAGAGATAAATCTAAAAGGATATAGGGATTTTCCCAATCTATGTACATAGATACCTACTTTGAAGATTTAGTATGAAAAATCCTAAGGGCAGAAATATTCTAATGCGGCATGGAATTGTCATATTTAAGAAGGACTCCCATATACAGATAAGGAAAGACATCGTATGAGTAGGATTCCCTATGCGTCAGCAAAAGGATACATCATGTATGCTATGCTATGTACTAGGCCTATTGTCACTTTTGCGCTTGGCGTAGTAGCTGAGATTAGTCAAATCAAGCTGAAAATCATTGGATAACTATTAAGGTCATCTTTAAGTATTTAACAAACACTAAAGATTTGTTTCTTATTTATGGAAACAACAAACTCCTTATAAAGGGATACACGAGCTCGAGTTTTCAAAGTGTCATCGACAACAATAATTTAGTCTCAAGTTTCATGTTCATCCTTAACGGAGGGACCGTTAGTTAGGAAAGTTCCAAACAAGAAGTTATGGCCGATTCAATCATGGCGGTTAAGTATTCATGTAATAATCCTGCTTTCTATGCCGTATAATAAAACAAACTTTATTAAAATAAGATTGTTTGAGTTTGATAATTAGTAATTTGAGAATAAATTTTAGTTAATTAAATTATAATTAAGAGTGATTTAGATTTATGAAATTACATAAATTAAATTAATAAATTCTATTTTTTTATTTATTGTAATGGAATAAATTGTTTTAATTGAAATATAATTTGTCAAAGGGTGTGCGAATCAATTTATATTAGATAATGTTGACCCAAAAATTGGATCAACATCCTGATATGATTGTGAAAGAACCAGCCCTGTTTATCAGGACAAATAAAGTAGAGCAAAACACTCTTCAAATTGCAGAAAAGACAAAATAAAGTAGAGAAACACTAGATTTTTATAGTGGTTCGGCTATTGACGAAGCCTACGTCCACTTTATAGATTTTACTGATGGGTTGACTGTTGATTACAAGTACAAGTTATTTACAATTCTAATAAATGAACGAAGAAAGATCATACCACCATTGATGGAGACAAAAGGAAGGATCTCAACTGTCCCATGGCAGCCATTGTGAGGAAGAGGAAGGTTGAAGAATCTTAATAGCAGAGTTTCCCCAATAATCAAAGCAGCCAGCCCCCTTCCTGTTGAAGATAGGATGGTATTTATATGATTTAGGTAGCACTTGGATCGGAACCAGAGTACCAGAAGCCTGCAGTTATCCATTGGAGGAGGCACGTAAAATTTGAGGTAATTCTGAGCTAACTTTTTGGATCGGTACCAATCCAAAATGTTGTGCAATTTTTGCACAACTCCTACTCGTTGGCTTCCTTTCTTGCATGTGAGGTTCCCTATGTGATTTCATAGGTTGCTGACTTGTTTTGACGATGGTGCACCTGTAAATTAGATTCAACTATAATCCGAATCAGATAAGTCTTGACTTCTTCAACTCGGATGCTCAGAATGTTATCAAACTTGGTAGATAAGTTTAGGTAAGATATAAGAACATAATGCATATGGATTGGAGAATCCACAAGTCAATATTTTGAATCGGTACCAATCCAATTGGATCAGATTGGTGCCAATCCAAATACTTGGTGTATTTTTGGTTCAAACTCCTGGGGTTTCTTTGTCATGTATTTTTAGGTCTTTCGATCATGTTTCGAGTGGTTCTGGTTCTGTTTGAATGTCCTAACTCCTTCTGAATTCTGCTAGGTTAAAAACCCGGTTAACATATGCCCCCCAGAGCATGCTTTCGCTGGAAATAAAGCATGCTCTGGAATTATAATCTTCCGGTTTCCGTTTCATGGAGCTTTATTAGTCGAATCTAGCTTCCTTGACTAACTACCTATGACGTTTCGGCTAAATATCCAGTCCTTAGTTGAAATCTTTATTAGTTATAATTACGGGGTGATCTTGACTCGATAATTTTTGGAATGAATATGAACATCGAGTTGGGAATACGAGGAAAGTTTGAGGCATTTGGGGGAAATAAATTGGATCGGTGTCGATCCAATTGGCTCGGATCGGCATCGATCCAAGCACTTAGGAAAATTTTCTGCCTTTCTCTTCTTCTTCTTTTTTATAAGAGGGATCGGATCTCCATTTTTTCATTTTACATTTTCGAGCCGAGCCAAAGGAAATCGAACTTCGTCGATCCACCTTCTACCATCACCGATGCGCCGCCGCCGTCGATCCTCACACCTAGCGGCACCTACTGCCGTAATTTTGGCTGCCTTGAGGCGCTGCCGATACAAATACTCTAGTTTGAGCCATCCTGAATTGAAGAACTCATCGCTTTTCTCAATTTCGAAGGTTGGTGAAGTAGATTTTGACATGATATTACATCATCGATCGATGGTGAGGTTATGTTGATAATGGATGCAGTTGAAGATTCGAGCTAATTGTGATTTTATGGAAGAAGATAGTAAATCGGGTCTGAATTTATTTAAGGAACGATGCCAGGGTTTTTCCTAGGTGCTCGACATGTTTTGTTATCTTCATCCACATAATCGGAATTAACTTGTACCAAGTTTCATAGTTGATTCCGGCATGACATCTTGCGGATTGCAGATTGATTTTGGTTTTTCTAGGAGGTGATAATAACTTAGGATAGCGTCTTTCATGCAGCTTAGGTTGTTATCACTTTCAAAGAAACTCAAATCGACTTATGCTGATAATTTTCTTCCCGATTCGCACTCATCGGTCTATAGTTACTCGCATTGGTTTGGTCTTGTCATTGCATAGTCGGTGTACCTGAAATAGGAAGAGCTTTCCGTGTCGCTTCAGACAACTAATCTATTATCGATCGTTTTTCGATAATGGGGAAGTGTAGAAGAAAAGATATTAACAGTTGATACGGATCACTTTTTTTGGTGTGAGTGAACCATCTACATGGAATGGTCAGTTTACAACATTCAAGACACCGAGCCCATTCTCAATTAGATTCACATCACACACACTCACGGTTAATATTTGGAATCCGATCGATGATTGGTACACTTCAATTACCTTCGAATTCCAAGTATCAGCTATGTTAGGTGTTAATAGTTTAAGGATTTGGCTCACCTAACCATTTTGAATACAAGCTTTCTTATATAGAATGACATGCAAACCCTTCCAGTGCAAATCAATTGAAGGAAGCTCACCTATTTATGAAGTGGAGTCTTCGTCGATCTCGACTGGATCTGCTACTTCCATAGCTTCGGGGCAATATGGCCGTCTAATCCCAGTTGGCCCTGTCGTTGATCGCACTCCCTCTAACTTCAGAGTTTTGCTTGATCCTCCAAAGAAAGCCTCTTCGATCCTTACAAATAGGGCGTTGCGAAGCATTTGCTCGCAATACAGCATCCTGGAGGATGACGTGCTTCTGCTGGCAAGAAGGGAATTCACTCGTAGGCCACCTTCCGGATATGCGGCTTGCCATCGCTACATGTATATGTATGGTGCGCTACCCCCACTTTAATCACTTTCTTATGGCGACTCTTCAGAACATAGGTTTGGCTCCATTTCAAATCCTCCCGAATGGTTATGCCACGCTAACTTGCTTGTATATTCTATTCATGCAAACACTTAACCGCACCCCGAGCTTTGCCAACCTGCAGTATCTCTTGTTATTTAAAAAGAGGGAGGCTAACCCATCATTCGTTTATATTTAGGCGCAATGCAGTCGAAAGCTTATACTTGATCTTCCAAGCAAGATTCCCTCATTCAAAAATCAGTTCTTTTTTGCCAAGTGTCCACAGAGATTCACCCGTCTGTGGACCACGGAGGGTAAGTTTCTTTCACCGTGCATGGAATTTCCTTTAGTTTCTAAAAAATCTTCTGAATGATAGTCTATTCTTTTACAGTTCTCCCAAAGATTAACAAAGATTCGGCACTCGACTTTGTTCTCAACGCCCTAAAAGTGGTCGATGCTCGAGAGCGCATGGTTTGGTTTTTGCTTACCGACGAAAATCTTCACCGATGTGGGCTCTTAAATCCCAGGAGGTCTATTGGATTCATTAGTGCCCCTTCTTGTTCCAAACCCGACTCGCTCAGTTTCCTTTTCCCATGATTGTAATGAAGGTGACAATGATGATAATGAGGAGGAAGAAAGTGACTCGTCCAGTGGGTCAGAGAAAACTTCTGAAGAGGCCCATGTTCAAGTAGGGGTTGACAGTCCGCCCAAGATGCCTTCAATCCAGGAGGAGAAAGAAGAAGTGTTTGTTCATCGGACGGGTAAAGCTCTGTTAATTGAGGGAAAGGAGAAGGGAGAGATCGGTGAGGGGCTCCCTTTAATTGAAGAAGAAATAGATTGGGACACAGATACCAATGAATGCGATGTCGATTTAGGTGATAAGGCCCCAGGCTCCGGAGTTGAGTCCTGAACATACTACTTTGCCTCCTTCAAAAGAATATTTTAAAGAAGCTTCTCCCAAGAACGAACCAGTTCCCAGCCCTTTGCCGGAGGGTGGCGATTTTGACTTGGGAGACGCGAGCGACATTTTTGTAGATATGGATGACTTCACTTCGAAAGGGTTGCCTTCCCAGCCTACCCAAATCATCCATACAGAAATGGATGTCATGACGTTAGTTGGCGATCGATCTAGTTTGTGTATTATGCTGGGGTCGTTAAATAGTAGCACACACTTCATTAGGATCGCACATTTCACTGTTATTCTCTTAGGATATTTTAATCCATCAAATGCCTTTTTTTGAAGTCATTTTGTTATTTGCTACAGGGATCATGTCTCGTGGCTTCTACAATGATCTTAACCAAGTACTTGAGTCTCAGCATTCACAAAGGCATTCATCCAAATACTACGCTTCCTGTGAAACTGGCGAAGAGAGAAGGAGGAGAAAAGATAAGGAGGCAGAAGAGAGGCTCCAAGCTGAGAAGGATCAAGACTGCAAGAGAGGAAGCGGCCACGAGAAAAGGAAAAGCTCGATTGAACGGGAAGACCCATCAAAGAAGCTGAAGAAAGATCAAGAACATGTACCTGCCATATAACTTCCTACTTCTACTAGGATCATCGTTCCCGCTTTCGGAGTCGTGACCTTCTCCACTCACGCCGCTGTGGCTGCTTCTCTTCCAATTTCAAGGCGAGCCCCTTGCATTCTCCCTGCCGGTCCGCCGCTCCTATAGGCTACATTTCCCAACTTGTTCTTTACGGGGGTTGTTTTCGATAAACCCAACTTGAAGTCGGTTCGTGTAGAATCTTATTCACCCCATTTCCATGCGTTTAGAGTGGCTTGGAGCAAACTGAAGGGTGGGAGAAATTGTGCATGCATCTTTCTACTATTAGTCGAAACAATTATTAGGAGATTCTCTCATTCGAGTCCGAAAAAGATGAATACGAGAAGCAGCTTGTGGACCGTGACTCGGAGATTGAAAGATTGAAGAAGGAGAGGGATAACGCTCTAAAGAGAGAAAGTAAGAATGCTTCTTTATTCAAGGAGCTAAAGGAGGCTACCGACCGAGCCGCACTCATATTCAGAGACGAAATAAAAAAGTGCCACGCCAATGAGGCGGCTCTGAAAGAAAAACTGAAGGCAAGCGAGATGATGGTCGAGGCGAAGAAGAAAGTCGTCGTCGAACAATCCTAAGAAATTGCCTCTCTACGTGCGCAAATTTTGACTTTGGATGCTGAGAAAAATCAATTGGCAGTACAGAAGGTTAGCACGGAGGCCAGCTTTTCAAAGCTGTAAGATACTTCCGCAAAGAAAATGGAAGGCTTGGATGCTACCATTTTAGGCTTCTATGTTACTTCCGTGCTTCATCAGGGTAGCCTCGGTTAGTTGGGTCCTTCGTTCCCTCGCACGCTCGCTGTAGTTTGGGAAGAATTACTGGCCCGGTTTCGAGACATGGGCGGCGGTTATACCAAAGAGGAGCTAGTTCAGGCCTATTGGAACGAAGAATACCACCTAGCTCTAGTGGAAGGCCATAAAATCTTAAAGCTGGAGAGGGAGCATGAAACCATCAATGTCATGGCCACCACCGAGGCTGCTACTGAACATTTTCCTTCGGGCCCGGACGAGCCGTCTTCGCATCTTCATACCGGCTAGGGGATCGTTGCCACTTCTCCTGTAGTCGTGCAGCCGTTGAAGGAAGGCAACTGCAAAGGCTTTGAAGTCGTTGGACATGAACAAACCCACACAGTAGGTAACTTTGTTATCTCTCTCGTGCTTAAAGATTTTCAATTCATGCCTGATGAAATTACTAAAATAATCGCCCTTTAATCTGAAATATTAGATCAACCTTCTCTTCCCATTGAATTGCCTTCTCATCACGATGCCGGGTCCACCGCTATTTTAACTGCGTCAATCGTCGTCTCCGCTTATGGCACGCAGCTCGGTTCGCATTCTGAGAAAATTGCGGCGCCGCATGGTTTGGATGACCCCTCTGTTTCTCAAGAGGAGAGCTTGGCAGCTTGTGATACACAAGGGTAAGCAGACCAAGGTAGCCAACCAGATAGAGCAGAGGTCGAGCCGCCGAAGATCGAGCTACAGATGATCGCGGTGAAAAAGGAGAAGGTTGAAGCACAAAAGAGGTTATCGAAGAGCTCTCACCGATCCCGCAAGCATAAAGGGAAAGGAGGGTTCGCCAGCGGTCATGCTTTGGAGAGTTAGACTGCCCCAGGAAAGGATAAGCCTGAGAAATTGCAAATTAGAGGCGAGAAAGGCAACCGGGGAAATGGTGAGAAGACGCCTTGATTTGTCTTTTCCTCCTTTTGTTGTTTTTGATCACCTTTTGTACAAGTGCAGAGTCCGCACTTAGCATTTTTCTTGTTGTTGTCATAGTGATATTTTGTATTTTTCTATTTTTGGGTCGATATTGTGCAGGCACGACACTCACTGTTTGTTATTGTACATTGAAAACGTTATGAGTAATAAAATGTTGACATTTTGATTGTAAATTTATTTGTCTACTTATCTATGTTTCAAGCACTTATGCCAATTTTATTTATCACTGTTTTATTTAGTCCTGTAATCACCGCCAAAATTCTATGTTTGGAGTAACAGAACTATGAAGTATTTGGTTTTTTGGTTGAGTATTGGTGTGTGCACCCCTAGTTCATGGGGCTGTTTACTTCAAACATTTAACATGAGACTGGGTGCTTTCTGTGGCCTTTTGGATGTCTGTAATTAGGTCTATTTTGCGGTTCCTATCTTTAGGAAATTGTGATTCGATCATCTCGATTCTAGAGATTTTATCGGTCAATGATCGGAATTCTTTGTCGATTCGTAGTCGTACAACATTGTTGGATTCATGTCCATCGCTTCTGATAGCGGGAGTGGATTGATTTTTGTTGGTCCTATAATAGATGAATTTCCCAGCATTGTCGAGACAATACTGGTACTTGAGAGTGTGCACAGCTTATGAAATGCACGACATTGATTGGGGGTGTGCGCGGCTTATGGGATGCAGGGCTTTTGGGATCGATATGACCCATTGATCTGGAACAGTTCGGAATTTATCGACGTTACCAATCTTCGGGCAACACAAGGAGTTCATGTTTCGAGAGCATGGTTCCACGACGCAAGAAGCAATGCGCGGCTTATGGAGTTGTGTGGCTTTGACTGGTACCTTCCCGGCATTGCCGGAGAAACACTGGTTCTTAGAAGGCAAGGATCGAGTTCTGTCGGTCCCATAGTTTGAATCGATTTGCTTTCGTCGACCCGGCTGGTAGATGGGGCGTATTTGAGTGTGGTTCCACTGTCTTAAGCAGCGATTGGGTTTTGAGTTGATTTGACCCCATCAACTCAGCAGGTTACTTTTGTGAACACAGTTTTATTGGTTCAGAAAGCAAAGCAGTTTTATTAAGTTGGGCAAGTTTTGCTTATTTACAATGCCTCTGATATTCCGGGATGGCCTGTTTGCTGGAAATAGACAAATTCATAAAATAGTCTCAGACAAAGTAACAACGCAATGATTCATTGTTCCATGCTCGAGGAATTTGAATTTCATCAACGGTTGTTAACTTGAATGTCCCGTCCCTTGGCTTCTGACCGATCATATAGGGTCTTTCCCAGTTTGGTCTAAATGCTCCTAGTACATGGTAGACCCTCTTGAGGACAAGGTCTCCCACTTTGTAGGTGCGGTTATGAATTTGGAGTTGAAGTATCCGACGTCCCTTTTCCGGTGAGCATCAGTCCTTAATTCGGCTTCTTCCCTCTTCTCGTCGATCAAATCGAGCAACTCGAGTAGGAGTTGCTCGTTTTTCCTTTGATTGAAGTTTTGCCTTCAATGAAAGGGGACTTCTAGCTCGACCGGGATCATTGCTTCTGAATCATATGCCAGGGCGAATGGAGAGTGCCCAGTTGTAGATTTGTGCATTGTCCTGTAAGCCCATAGTGCGAGTGGAAGTTCATCGGCCCAATTTCCTTTTACTTTAGTTAGCCGCTTTTTGATGGTGGACTTGATGATCTTGTTTAGTGCTTCCACTTGCCCATTTGCTTGTGGATGTACGATAGTGGAAAAGCTTTTCTCGATTCGAAAGCGTTTGCAAAAGTCTCTGAACTCAGGTCTTTCGAATTGAGTCCCGTTATCCGTGATGATTTTCTATGGCACAAACCTGCAAATAATGTCTCTTGTAACAAAGTTAATAACTTTCTTTGTGGTAATAGTGCCAAACAGTTCTGTTTTGGCCCATTTGGTGAAATAGTCAATAGCAATGATAGCATATTTGGTGCTCCTTTAGCCATTGGTAATACATCAATCAGGTCGATTCCCCAGATTGCGAATGGCCATGGGTTGACCGACTATGTTAGCTTAGTCAAAGGAGTTCTTTTGATCTTGCTGAATCTTTGGCATTGGTTGCACCGTCTGGCGTAATCTACTGCATCGTGGTTTACTGTTGGCCAAAAATAACCATGCCGGAGAACTTTCTTTGCAAGGGTTTGCCCCCCGGTATGATCTCCGCAGTCGCCTTTATGAACTTCTCTTAGGATCCTTCGAGCTTCATCGTTTGTCACACATCTGAGCAAGAGGGTAGAGAATCCCCTTCAATAGAGTATCCCATCCTGTATTGTGAATCGTGGTGCCTTTTGGAGAAGCCTTTTTCGCAAACTCCTGTCTGCGAAGGGAGTTCCTGTGAGCAGGTAGTCCTTGATTGGTGTCATCCATGTTTCTGGTTCTTTGGTTGTCTCAAACATTCAGTCGATATCTGTTTCGCTTATGCTTGGAGTGGTCATGGTTTCAACCGGGATTAACACTAATGACTGGGCTTCTCCGAAACTGACCAGTTTGGCTAGATAATCCGCCTTCGTGTTCCGTTCCCTCGGGATATGAGTTATGGTGTAATGCTCGATGTCATTCAGCAGTTCCTGCACTTTAGATAGCTATAGGGCAAGGTTCTCCCCCGAGCCTAATATTCACCTTTCACCTGACAAACGACTAGCTGAGAGTCACTATAGATGTGTATGGATTTTATCTCAAGTTCCTTTACAATCTTTAGCCCAACTATGAATGCTTCGTATTCTGCTTCGTTATTTGTTGCTGTGAATTCCAAATAAGGCATAGAAAATGGATCATCCTTTGGGAGTCTCAAGCACTACGCCTGCTCCCGCGCAGAAGTTGTTAGGTGCACCATCGACGAACATCTTCCAGCGTGTTTCCACTTTCGAAGTAATTTCTTTTCGTTATCTGTATAGTTAATTCGGCAATGAAATCTACCAATGCCAACCCATTGATCGCTCTTCGAGGACAGTAAGTGATTTCGTATTGACGCAATTCGATGTTCCATTTGGTAAGCCGCCAGAAGGTCCTAGGGCGGTATAACACTTGCTTCAACGGTTAATCTATTAGTACTTTGATCGGGTGCACCAGGAAATATGGTCGTAACTTTCTAAATGCAATCAAGCGGCAATATGCTAGCTTTTCCAATTTCGGATAGTTCTTGTCGGCTCTAGTGAACCGTTTACTGATGTAGTATACGGGTCGTTGGATCCTTGCTTCTTCACGTACAAACATGACACTTAATGTGTGAGGTGAGACTGCTAAGTAAATGAACAAGTCTTCTCCATCCATGGGCTTGGATAGGATTGGTAGGGTTTCCATGTAACGCAGTTTGACAAGCCCGATTCCATTCGAAGTTCTTCTTTCCCTTCTTTAGTGCATCAAAGAACGATGTACATTTGTCGGTTGCTTTTGAGATGAACCGGCTTAGTGCTACAACTTTTCCATTCAAGCTTTGTAACTCCTTCTTGTTCTTTAGGGCCTCGACTTCTCATAGAGTAGTAATTTGCTCTAGATTTGCTTCGATGCCTCTGGCACTTACGATGAATCCCAAGAACTTTCCAGAGGCAACTCCGAAGTGGCATTTAAGTGGATTGAGTTTCATTCCATATTTGTGGAGTATTTCAAACATTTTGGCAAGATTAAATAAGTGATTTGCGGCTATACGCAATTTAAGCAACATGCCATCCACATAGACTTCTATAGTTTTCCCGATCTGACGCTTGGACATGGCGTTCACTAGTCGTTGGTAGGTTTCCCCAGCATTCTTTAAGCCGAATGACATCACTTTATAACAGTATAACCCCAAATCGGTAATGAAATTGGTATTTTCCTGATCAGGTTTGTGCATCATGATCTGGTTGTATCCCGAGTACGCATCCATAAATGATAGCAATTCATGACCAGCTGTCCCATCCATAAGCTGATCGATTCTAGGTAGAGGAAAGCTGTCTTTTGGGCAAGCTTTGTTTAGATCCGAGTAGTCGATACAGGTTCGCCATTTCCCATTGGACTTCTTGACCAAGACCGGGTTAGATACCCATTCGGGATAGGTTGCATCACGGATAAAACCATTCTCCATCAGCTTGTCTACTTCTTCTCTTAGCGCTTTGGACCGTTCGGGTCCTAGGCCGCGCCTCTTCTGCTTTACTGGTGTATACTTGGGATCGATGTTGAGTACGTGGCATGCAATCTCCGGTGACACCTCGCACATATCAAAATGTGTCAAACCGAAATACATCGAGGTTAGCGTGAAGAAATTTGATGAGTTCTAGTCGCATCTTGTTTCCAAGATGCGATCCAATTTATCAGGACCCGTGTCCAGTCATCCATATCGACAAGGATAGACGCCGTCAATTCTGCTGGTGCTGCCCGATCCTCCACTGAACTCTTCTTTCTAAGGTTCAAAGCCTTATCGAATCAGCTGTGGTCCCCAAGCCAGAGGGGCTCTGTAGTTGCTATTCAGAATGTAGAGAGTTCTCCCCAAATTCTTCCCCTTTTCCCTTCTTTTAGACTCGTGTAGTTATGCGATATAGCATGCTTTAGCGTCACTTTGGTCCCCTTTGATCACCCCGCCTCCATTCTTTAACGGAAATTTCATAGTTAGACACCATTGAGCTAAAGCAATTCTGAAATCAGCCAAGGCGGGCCGTCCAGGAAGGCATTGTAGGTAGAAATTTCATCTACGATCACAAAGGTTTGAATGAGGGTGACTCTTCGGTTGCCTTCCCTGAGTTCTACGGGCAAATCAATTGTTCTGATAGGTTGTTTGGGTTCACCGGTGAATCCATGGATCTTTGTTCGGTAAGCGGATACATCTTTCATACTGATCTTCATCTGATCAAAGGAGCATTCGAAAAGGATATTCACAGAACTGCCAATATCTACCAATATAGTCGGACCATGGTGGATCTGATTCCTACTATCACAACCATAGGGTCGAGAGTTGGAGCTTCTATCCCTTCAATGTCTCGATTTCGAAATACTATGTCATCGTTCAGGGTTCTCTGCTGCTTGGCAGGGGTTCCATCTTCGATCGTAAAGCATGAACCTTTCGGAGCGTGCTTTAATGAGCTTGCATACCGCTTTATTTCTCCCCAACTCTTCTGGCGGGATGGGGATCTCTAGATATATCGTTCCAATGATGAGTCTCTGGTCAGTCTGCCTGGGTCCCTCTTTGCTGGTTCCAGCTTGATTCCCTCGATATCTAGGAGCTTGGGGCGCTGCGAGTTGGTCAGGATTCTGTGGTTTCCTCACATATTGCTGAAGCTTGTTTTCTCAAATCAGCACCTCGATCAAGTTCTTCAGGTGACGAAACTCATTTGTGTTGTGACTATGTAATTCATGGAAGTGGCAGTACTTTCCAAAACGCTTTTATTGTTCAGTTGCACCCTTTTTAGGCGGCTTCTTGTGCTCTTCCGTTCCATGCATCGTGAGATAAATGTTTTCTGGAATATCGTTGAGCGGGGTGTATTCCTCGGGCCTCAAAGCTTTAAGTCGCTTGTTACTTTCATTTCGCTTGTTGGAATTCTAGTTCTTCCTTTTCCGATTTCCATCTTTTCCTGCATTTCCTTCAGTGGTCCCGGAGGTATTTATGTCTTGGTTTGTCGCCATACCACTCTGCCCAATGTTGGTTGGTTGTAAGTTAGCAGATTTTCTTTCTAATTCCTGTGCCTTTTCCAATCTCAAATACTGGCTCGCCTTTCGGTTGAGGTCCTTCGTAGTAGTAAGTTGATTCATTTTGATCCATTTTCTGAATTCAGTTTTAGGGTGGATAGCTGTAACACCCCTAATTTTTAATAGCATTATTCAGGAGATTTAATTAGATATATCAAATAGAATAATGTAAATATTAGTGTGATAAGGGGATTGAGATTTTAAAATTTATTTAGAGGTCGTGCATAAATAAACATAAAGAATGAGTTTATGGAAATGGTTTATTAGATAATTAATAAGAGAATAAAACAAGGGCATTATAGGTATTAGCCGCACCCATAATCCCATTATCCTTAAAATCTCATTTCCATTTCTTTGCACGTTCATTTTTCAAAACTCAAAAACGTAAATCAAATAGAGTTCAAGCCGGCCATAACCTAAGGAAAGAAGAAAAGGGGTAAAATCAAACAAAAGCCAAGCAATCAAGCAAGGGGAATTATTAAAAGATCAAATCTCAAGTTCCTTATCCTAATCAAGGTGAATAATAATCTAAACCATCTCTATTTTTTATTTTAAATATTATTTGATTTCAGGTTTAAGTTTAAATCCACTATGATGATTTTTTGATGATGATATGCTTGGATTTCATTATATGTTATATTCAAACAAGTTTTTTTGATAAATGTTTTATTCGACTTTAAGGCTAAAATCATTTATATTGGGTTTTGAATGCCATGAGAATTTAATATGCTATGTAAAACATTATTTTGGAGATGGGCTTAATTTTTTGTAATTATCCAAGCTATGGATAATTTATTATGAATTTTCAAAGGAGAATACGAATAATTGGGTTTAGAAATTAATTTCGCTAAATAAATAAAGGAATTTGGGTCCGAAATTTATATATGTAACATATTAAAAGTGTATTTCTTTGATTTTTGGGGATTTTTCCTAAGAAATTTACTATGGAAATTATATTAATTTAGTTGGAGGGCTTATATGTTTTAATTGTTTTGATTAAGGGAATGGCTTCTTTGCTAATTGTTTTATTTAAATATGAAATAAATTCGGCAGTATTTTAGGAATTTTTTTAAAGTTTATGGCAATCAATTAAAGTTTTACAAATAGGCAAGTTAATTGAAAAGCAATTACCTAACAAGGCAATAATACAATTTTTGTTCAGAAGCATGGTTTCGCCACTTCCAGTAGTGACCTTTCGACCATGTACCTTCGCCTCCATCTAAGTCGAAACTAATACACATGGTATCAATGCTTTGATACGTAGTCGATTGGAAAAGGCGGAAGGTATGGAGTTGAAACGGTACTTTCGAAGGGGTCGAGACCACTTTAAATAGCTTTTGAGGGTCTTTTATTTTACCATCCAAAGAAATGCCACTTGCCTTGTTTTCAAAAGAATGCTTTCGAAAGGGTTTAATATAGCCTTCGAAGAAGTTTTCGCCTTTTTTTTCCGAAAGGGTAGCTTTCAAATGAGTTGCCTTGTTTTAAATCAATGCTTTCGAAAGGGTAGTTTGAACCCAGTTGAAACCCTGCTATCGTTTTTATGCCTTTCATAGGAATTAAGTCATCAATGAGTTCGAAAGGTAGCTTTCGTTTTATAAATGTAATAAGCCACTTCCCAATGCTTTCGAAAGGGCTCCAATGGCCACTTATACTAAAGGTTTCGAAGGCAATGGTGTTGAAAGGGGTTCCAACGCTATCCTTCATATTGTATTAACTTAAAGACTAAAGCTTTTGAAAGGATGGCTCCGAAACCATCTGTTTTCCCCCCAACACTTTTTAATGGTTTCGAAAGGGGTACTTTCGCTTGTATTTACTTAGTCCCAAAAGATATGTTTAAGATTAAACTCAATGGTTTCGAAAGGGGTACTTTGAAATGGTTTCGAAGCTATGCATTTATAAATAAGCAAGCGATGCTTTAATACTTTCGAAAGGTATGTTTTGATGGTTTCAAAAGATATGTTTTAAAGTGTTTCAAAAGGCATATGCTTAGTGTTATGAAAATAAGTTTTGAATGCTTTTGAAAGAGGGTTTTCAATGGTTTCGGAAGTAATGGTCTAAGGTTTAGAAAGCCTTAGTTTTCAAAACAAAGAACCCAATCTCAACTTTTAAAGGTAAAACCCATGGCATTATAAAAGAGCTTTTAAATTTGGAGTTTTTGAAGAAGCTTGTAACAACCCGTATTTTTAACTATTTTAAATTAATAAATTTAATATGATTATTGGATAAAAATGGTTAGATATAAAATTTAATGTTTTATTAATGTAGTTATTTAATATGAACTTGAATAAATTTTAAAATAACTAATTTTGCAAATTTTGGAAAAACACCCAATTCAGCATCTAAATTCACAATCAATTATTACGAAATCAAAAGCATGCAAATCAAAAATTAGAGATAGGTTTTGTGAGGTTTAACTCACCTTTATAAGTTTGAATTGATGCTAGAAACCCAAATTCTCCTATGCTAGCATCTCTCATCAATTAAACCTAGGTTAAACTCATAAATTGAAAGCGAAAATATTACAACTCTAGACCAAAACTAGAATTAATCACTCACAATAATACCTCTAATTTATGATTTGTGAAATTTAATTGTGAAATCAAATCAAATTCAAGTATTTACTAAAAACTAGTAAATATCACTTATTATAGATACCATTGGAAAACCCGAACTATATTCTCTTAAGTATCTAGCAACCACCTATCGCACACCAGAAGAGAATACAACTCTAAAGTGTTAAGTACTTTTCCAAATACGATCACAAGAATTTAACCAAGGCATCCCATACTACCGGGTGGAATTCGAATATTCGGTAATGGGTTAGTAAATTCTACTCGAACATTCTATTCAATGGGTGTTGCCATGTTCGACGAAGCGTTATTCGAAAGCATTTAAACCAATCGATGACACTAAGTCGATTATTAGTACTCCTCAAATTATAGAATTAAGGTTCTCAAAACATTTTTCTCTTTTGAGTTTATTATTTAAAACACTTATTATAATTTCCATAAATCGTTCATTATTTAACTTTTAATAAATCGTAATACTTATATTCCAAATCCATAATCACTTTTATGTAAAAATAAATTAGATTTGTATTTCCAAAGTCATATTTCTAGATCCATAAATATTTTACTAAACATGCTTAATATATAAAATAACTTGCTAAAAAAATTATTTTTAATTTATAAATCTTAGAATTGTTTCTAACAAGTATTGAAATGAAATTTTATATATTTAATGAGTTTATAATCAATAGCTGGAATTAAATAATAAATGTTGAATTATTTAGATGAAAATAAAATAATTATTGATAACTAAAACTCATTTGAAATTTAATTATTTATTAATATCGATTTATTGATAATTAAATTGTTTAAATTAATATTGGAAATTGTTTAATTAATTGAATCCTGAATTTAATGTGAATGAAATTGATGTCGGAAGTTGATTTGAATTTTATTTCAATAAGAATGAAGATTGTCAAATTTTAAAACTGAATTTAAAGCGAAAATTTTTATTTTGGGAATTTTATATTGTAATTAATGTGTAAAAATAGCCATTTTGGTCACTGTCTCGGATTTCGACAAAACTAGTTTCATCGGATCCGTAATAGTGAATTATTATAGGATATCAAGTTTCGTAGCGATCAGACTTGTCGTTTGGCTGTGCGAGCTTGAAACGTGTAGAAATTAATTAAAGGAATTTAATTAAAATAATTTGGTTTTGAAATGCTATATTCTGAATACGATTGAACTAGGCCTCAAGACTAGTTCCATTGCGCTCGGAATAGGGATATAACATATAGAATGCCAAACGGCACGCTTCATTTGGAGTTTGGAATTTCACGGGTCGATCGGGCAAGATATTTTCAAATTATAATAATATATTTCCTTTTTCCTCCAACATTCATACAAGGTAGCCCCCTTTTGTCTACCCCGTACTTCATCTCCTTTCCCCTCTCTTTTCAAAACAACAGCTCGAATAAACGAAAAAAAAGAGAAAGAAAAAAAATAACAAGACGAAGGCGATGCCGCGAGCGCGAGGCGGCCTGAGGAAGGGGAAACGCGACCTAGGAGAGTGGCATGCGGGGAGGCGAGTGCGGCGGGGTCAATAGTCATTTAGGGTTTTGGAATTGCGTGTGTGCTGAGCTGGGTTGAGGCGCGAGTGGCGGTGGCGCTGGAGGCTATTGGCGAATGTTGATCGATAGTTGGGAGGTTGTCGTGGTTAGGCGTACCAATTGGGGTCGGAGGTGAAGGTCCGGTCTTCGATGGTGGTGGCGCGCATGGTACGGTCGATCGTGAGTTGCCTGGGTCACCGCGTGAACGAATAGATAAGGTAACAGTTAACAATTTATTTAATTATATTATTATGTTAATTAAGTTTTAAATTATATCGATATTAATAAATTCGTAACTCTTTCATTCGTGGTATGATTCGAGTGAAACGAGTCACGTTGCGACCGTATCGATGAAGGCTACATCATGGAGTTGGTTTGAAATTTATTTGACGCTGGAAAATTTTCAATTTAAAATAAAGGTGAGTGTTTAAACGCTCACGACGTACTAAATATTTTTATGTTAGTTAAATTTAAATCATGAAGTGATTAATTTTACTGAATGTCGTTTGATTGTTTAACTGACATTTACAACTGACATCTGATTTGAACTGATAGAAATTTAAATTGATAGTTAAATTTATTTGGAATTAAATTGCTAGTTAAATTTCCCATTATCAATAAACAGTAAACTATTGTGATATATTGACTGTTTTGGATGTCGTTTGTGATGGATGCCTATTGGTTGATAGTTTGGATGATTTGGATGTTTATTTATTTATATTTCCCTATTATCACCCTGTATATTATTGCCATCATATAAACTGTCATCTAAATCATCTCAAATAAATTAAGAAATAGGTTGAAATGATATATACCTATGACATTTATTTTGGATTGAAATGATATATATATATATATATATATGTATGTATATGTATATATATCCATCCTTGAAATTAAAATTAAAATAACTGATCACTTGGCCATAGGATAGAAAATTATATATGGACACCAGATTGGTTAAATTAAATAATTTTAAAACACTTGATTTTGAAATTATTTAAGAGACTTTGATTTAAAGAAATAAAATTCGAATTTATAAAGATTGAATTAATTTTGAATTCGAGGTTGAAATGTTGAATTGAAATTGCTAAAAGAAATTGTTTTTAAATAATTTGGAATTTGAAGTTATGATTGAAATATAACTTGAATTATAGAAATTGAATTATTTTAAAAGGTATGAACTTTTACTTGAACTTCGAAGTTATTTAAGTAAAAGTTATATAAATCGATATTTCAAATTTGGACTCGCGAATGGAATTAATTTTAAGATTTGAATCTAAATTCGAAAATTGAAGTTAAATTTGAATTAAGTAATTTAAATCGATATTTTGAAATTAAACTCGAAATTTATAAAAATTGAAATGGTTTAAAATTGAGAATTGAATTGAAATTAATTCAAATTGGAATTGAAATCGAATTAATTTGAAATCGAAATTGAATTAATTTGAAATCGAAATCGAAATTGATTTGAGTTGCAATTGAAATTGTTTGGAATTGAATCGAAATTTAGTCGATTTGAATTGAAATGAGTTTGAAAATTATTTGAAATGGAATAATTGAAATTGAATCAGTTGATTGGAATTTGGACTTAGGTCCCGATTTGTTAAAATAAAAAGTGACAGTTTGATTTGAAAATAAATTATTTTAATATAAACTGTTAAAATCTATCTTTTTAAAGATTCAAATTATTTGATTTTACAAACTATTTTATTTTATAGAACATTTTAAATACTTAAATCATTTTATATCAAACTATTTTAACTATTTTTAAACTATTTAAAAAAATTCAAACTATTTTCTAAAAATTCAAACTAGTCAAAGTGGGAACTATTTATATTTAAATCGTGGATTTAAATACGAATTGGGTTAAATTGACTTTATAACCCAAATTGTAATTCGAATTGAATTTTGGAGTGAAATGACGTATCGAGCTGAATATGACATTTGAAGTAAATATGATATTTCAAAATGAAATTGATTTGAAACGAATATGATATTTTGATATCAAGTATGAATTTTTTTCGAAATGTAAAAGTACCAACCGGTGTGTAAAACGACGTTTGGTTGTTAAAGGGACCGGGGCCTCTTATTGACATACTCTTTGTCAATATTGGAACACTTTAACAACTATGTACGCGGAGGAGACTCCAGAACGAAGTGGTTGGATTTGGCGTCGTTTTCTAGATTTGAAGAAAGAGAACGACGATGGATAAACCACGACACTTGTGCCAATTTGAAACGACTGAAACTGGACGGCTTGACAGGGCCAAGCGGGCTAGCTACCCCTAGCGGACATCCGTTCTTCGATTTTCTTTGGACTCGATCCATACTATTACTCTTGTTGTTAGTTTCGATTGGTGCACCTTGATTTTTGGATAACCTCCCTTTGACTCGATATGAGATGGATGGACGCGGTGGGCGATCGTGGTTACGTTGCGTTACCACCAGCCCTGCGACCCGAACAGGTAGTATCATACCTTGGGCATTGCTTCACATGCCTTGTCATACTTTTATCCCTATACGAGACACCTACAATTTTCGTTTAGTGTTGTCGTATCACGGCACATCCCTATCCCCCGACGTGCTACTGGGGCATTCTATGCAAACCGTACGACAATGCTTAAAAACGCGTTAAGGGGGATTAATGTAAAGCCTTAACACTAAGAAAAATATTTATTTTACCGATTATACATTAGATATATAGCGTAGTATACTATATATAGATAATTTGGCAGATCCATAAGATATTGAAAATCCAGTAACATCTCTTGTATTAATGCATGCACATTATACGCTGGATATGAGACGTAAAATCCCGTAAACACCTCTGACGCTATTACACTCGTGTTTTACGTGATATTGATTTGACTCACATAAGAACATTTTAGTCCCGACTCGAGTATTTTGTCTTTTCATTATGCTCGGGTCAGCTCTGAGTATTTCAGCGCATTGAAGATCATTTTCTGGAGGACGAAGATGAAGATTCAGTATATTACTACTATTATTATTCCTTGCATCATGTTATCTGCTGCATTATTTTATTTGTCCCTGTTGTATATATAACTTTGATAAATGTTGTATAAATTATAATCAAATGTAAAGTAAACAGCTTCATGAACTATTTATTTGATTATTATATTTTGCCATTCCACTGTGAGATTCTGTGTTTGTTTTCTTCTTCTTTTTTATTTTTCTTAATTAACCCCATTGATTATCTATGTTCCAGATTATTTAAGTTGGACATGTGTGGAATATTGTCGATTTAAACCTTCCGAAATGTGGGTCATCACAAAGTTTTACTTGATAAAATAATAGGTCAAAGGGATTAACCATGTTTCAAGTGAAAAATGGTTTTAAAGATATTAAACCATAAATATTGTTATTATTTTTGTGTAAATGCTTCTTCTATAAATATATTCAGTAAGCAATGGACCATAACTGTATTTTAGGGAGTAAGGGCAGAATAACCAGGTAGGTTGTCCCAATAGTGAATATAAGTTAAGTAACTCCTGAATGAATAGAGTTGCATCCAGGAGGTCAGGTAGACCAGAATATAAGATGCCCAAAGACTAATTAAGAAGCTGTCAGTTTAGACAGGTTCATAGTAAACCCATGAAAACTATGTTTAAAGAGAGTTATTGGCAGGGGCCAACATGTTTGTAGTTAATCCATGAAAACTATATCCGGGTTAAGTTATTGACAAAAGTCAATAGGTTCATAGTCAACCTAAGAAAACTATGATGTGAGAGAAGTTATTAGTGATACCAATAGGATCAAGGAGAACCCATGAATAATGAAGTTATTAGCAGATGCCAATAGGTTCTTAGTGATCCCATAAAAACTATGAAACTAGACATGTAGTTCATAAGATTTAAACAGGTTATTGGTCAACCCATGAAAACTAATAGGTTAATAGTAACCCTAGAAACTATAACTATGACAGATAGTCAAATGAATGGGGATGGGAAATCCAGAATGATTTACTTGTTTGCATATCATCATAATATTCAAAATTGCTATGTTTTTAACCATTGTGGATGCATGAGCACAATATATTGTTATTGTAAGTTTTTGATAAGATACCAGTGAGGGGAAAACCCGTTCCGCTAAGCGGCATGGTCTCATTAGATATCTAAATGGTTCGAGATGGTAGGTTATTATTCATACCAGGCTTTATATCTGACTCGAAGTTTATATTTTCCTCTTAAACTCTCGGGCATCTCAACTAATTTTGAGTAGTTTGAGAGTTGAGGATTTTCAGGTACTTCTTAGACGAATAAGCTTCTAGAGACGTGCAGGAGGCAAGCTAGCTAGTAGGAGTTCTTTTCTTCTATTCCGCCGTGTTTTGATGTAAATGCAAAGTTTATTACTTGCCTATGTTTAGACTTTGATCATTCATGGGGGCATCTTCATATGTCGCTCTTGGCGTATGTTGTAATAATTATATTTTCTTTGAACGTGAGATTATGTAATGAATTTGAAATGATTTGATGTGGAATGTGAAAGTTGTTTAATGATTTTAAAATTTTTCCATGTCCATGTGCTTCTGTTATATCAATGTATCTAACATTACCGTATTTGGTCGGTGAGGATTAATAACTATGGATGACTGCAGCATCCGTAGCCATTATTTTTGGGCCTCCAAGTGGGGGATGTTACAAGTTGGTATCAGAGCATAGGTTTTTGAACACTTCAAAGAAATTTAAGCCTAAAAGATTTTTCAAAACATAATCCAATGAATTGGAAAATAAGATCGAGGTTTGGGTTAACGCTATAGTAACGTACCTGTATTTGATATATATATATATATATAAGTGTGTATTCCCCTATCTCTTAGACCGTTATTTTGTATTTTACTAAGGCTCGTATGCAGATTTATGAGAAAGAAGATATGGAGGCAGGAAACGGAAGAGGAAATCTCGGTGGAGAAAGCACCAAAACAAACGGAAATGTTTGACCCACTAGGAGGAACCCGGGCCGACGGAAAAATGCTAATCAAAATGCAGATACCAATGTAGGTGCTGGAAATATGCCAGTAGATATGGGGATGTTGTATCAGTTATTCATCAATCCGATGCAAGCAGGAGCAACTGCTGGAGTAGCTGGGAATGTTGGAGGAGCTAATCATGTGTCTACAATTGGAAACAACTATGCTAAGTTGAGCAGAGATTACACCAGTCTTGGTGGGAAGCCGTTTGTGGGAACAGAGGATGCCATAGGAGTTGAGAATTGGCTGTTGCATTATGAGAGAATCTTCACTGACTTGGGATTGAATGATGAGCAGAAGAGGAGAATAGCCTCTAGGCAGTTGCAGGGAGCAGCGCTTCATTGGTGGAATAGTGTTACTGCCGGCGTTCATAAGGAAGAGTTGACTTGGGCAAAATATCGAAGGAGGTTCTAGCAGAGGGTTTTGTCTGAAGTTGCTAAGTCAGCATTGTTGAGAAAGTTCACAAATTTGGTGTAGGGAGAAATGTTGGTAATTGAGTATGCCACTAAGTTTGATGAGCTGTCCAGATATAGGTATGCTACTGCTGACACCGTCATTAAGAGGAATGAAAAGTTCATTCAGGGATTGAGATCTGATATTGCACTGTAAGTTATGGGCTCACCACGCTTCCGCTGTGCAAAGTAGAAAACTTCATCTTTAAAACAAAAAAAGAATCAATGAATTCCGACAGAAAATGATAAAGTTACGCTGTCTCAAATATTGACTCAGACCATGTTTGTAACAGTTCAACAAGAATGTAGCTGTGACGCCCCACCCCGAGACCCACATTAACAAAGAGTATTACTGGGTAATACTGTCTGCTAATGCATAGAATAGGGCTGGATAAGAGCGACCATCTATAGCCTTGTCGACGTATTCAATAGATATTTAAGACAAGGCTATAGATGGTCGCTCATATCCAGCCCTATTCTCTACATTAGCAGACAGTATTACCCAGTAATACTCTTTGTTAATGTGGGTCTCTAGGTGGGGCGTCACAGCTAAACGGTTTACTAACCACTAGTAAATTTCACACTCAAAGCGGTAAAAAGTTTACCTCATCTCATCGGTAAACTCGACTCGAAGGTCAAAACGATCAAACAGACAAGTTGGGAATTAACCGATAAGATAAACGCATGTGTCCCATACCACGTGTTTTACCAAACCGTTAATTTCTCATTCGCTCGAAATTTGCAAAAACGCGTAATTTATATATAAAATAATTTACTTTGGAAAACAAGCTTTGAAAACCAATTCTCGAAATCAATTTGAAAACCCTATTTGAAAATCTCCCTTATCATAGAGAATAAATAGATTTTACACTTGAAAATACCTGCCACATCTCCGTGATCCTTGTAATGTAGTTTTAGATATGGCAATCCGACAGGGGGAAATGCTTGCTATTTATGAGAAGGAAAACCCGGTTGAAACCCAGGGTTCTCAGGGAAAGAAGAGGAAGTTCTTTAAGAAGAAAGGAGCCCAGCAGGGAGAGGCTGCCCAGAAGGCAAAGGCTGGTCTGCTTTAAGTGTGATAAGAAGGCTCATTATGCTTATAAATGCCGGACAGGCAAGGGGAAGAAGGCAACAGACAAAAAGAGTGTGAAATGCTTTAACTGCGACCAGGTTGGGCATTATAAGAACCAGTGTCCTGAACCAATCAGGGCGGACAAGGGAAAAGTCTATGCCGTTGGACCGTCGGTTGTTAGGCCAACTATTGCTGAAAGAGGAAAGACTGTGATGGAAGGTACGCTTTTGATTCAGAGTATACCAGTTAGGGTACTATTTGATATCGGTGCATCACATTCATTTATATCTCAGTGTTTGGTTAATAGGTTATGTTTAGAACCCACATACCTTGTTACTTCCTTAAGGGTAGCGAATCCGATAGGAGGCTATGCAACTCTGGGAATGAGATGTGACCAGATAGAACTTGATTTGTTAGGTCATAAATTTACATGCAGTTTGTATGTTTTTGATTTCTTATAATTCAGAATCATTTTGGGTATGGATTGGTTGGGTAAATATGAGGCTAGGTGATGTGCACGTAAAAGTGGATATTTTACTTTCATATTTAACCTACTTTTATTTAATAAATGAGCATATTAGGGTATTTTACATGTTTAAACCAAAATTTAATTTTTTTTCAAATCATCATTTATTCATCTTCATTTGAGGGGTAAAATGGTAAATTTGTGTATGATTTAATTTGAGAAAAATTATTTGCACATTTTTATTTTTAATTGTAGGAATTAGAAAGCTAATATGAAGAAGCTCTCATGGATGAATGCATGCACATATGTCGAAGGCAAATGAAAGATGGAAATAAATGAATTCATGTTATCATGGAGGAGCCAACCTACCCACTAACCATGGGCCACAATCAAAAGCTAATGGAGATTAAAAACACATGCACATGTTCGTGAAGGTTTAAAGGCATATTAGTGGCTATTAATTTTATACTAATGATAACTTGGAAGCCACACTTCCTAAAGGGCATTTTGGGTAGCACCCTAAAATATGGATTAGGGTTTTAGGCATGTATAAATACCCCCTTATGTTCCATGTAATAAACTCTTACCTTCTCTTTAGCTAGTTAGTTGTAGCCACAAATGTAGACATAAACTTTCTTTCTCTTTAATGGCTTCTTAGACTTTTCTTTATGCAATTTATTTATATGCAATTTTAATTCATGCACTTTTATTTCATGTTCCTTTCTTTTATGTTTCATTTTATGTTAGTAGTGTAGATCTCTTTCTTTTATGCAAGAAAATTAGTTTCTACTTTATTTTAATTAGCTCTCTTCTTTCATGTTGAAATCACTTATGTTTTAATGAATTCAAATATGAGAAGCTAAGCCCCTTCAATTTAGGGGCAATGAAGCTCTCATGAATCACATAAAGTTGACATAGTGATTTCATTTGATCTCCTTTTGTGTTTAATGGAAATTTTTGATGTGGTAAAATTTTGTTGTTTAATATTGATTTCGATAGCCTATGTTGTTGACACCAAATAGGCTACGCTCAAACAACATAAACATAAATTACCTCTTCATCTACATATGATTTTGGTAATGAAGTGGATTTAGAATCAAAATTTGACGGTCTATGTTACTAATCAATAGTAAATAGATCATGCTTAGAATAGATTTTATTTTTAGTTTCATTATCATTTTCATGAGAGTTGACAAGTGGTTTGGATGGTATGTTAAAGTTTGATGGTTTATGTTGGGCTAATTAATAGCACAAATAGACCATACTTAGGATAAACACATCAACTAAATTCACAAATGACCAAAAAGAGAGATCACAATTTCATTGTGTTGATTTGTGTGATCTTGAGAAGGGATTTGCCTCTAAATTGTCTTCTACTCTCATATTTTTATTCACTTTGTTTTAGTTAGTTTTTACATTTTTCTTAAATTAAAACAATTTCAAACTCTTAGGTTAATTTGATTGAGTAGAATTTAAAATTAATTCAATTCCCTGCAGATCGACCCATACTCGCCACGAACTAAAACTGTACGCCATGCGCTTGCGGTTATTTTTGTTACATTTTCGTCGATTTTCTAACAGATAGAAAATTCGTCGTCGAACATGTTTTTGGCACCGTTGCCGGGGAGGTGAAATTTAATTTTAATTTTACTCTTCGAATTATTTTTATTTGATTTTAGTGTACTTTAATTTTGAGTGTTGAATTGCATTTAAAGAAAAAGAAAAAAGAATATGTTGTGTTGTGTGTTTTTTTAATTTTTCTATTTGCATTTGCAATTCTAGTAAAAAAAAATATAACTTCATTTCAAAACAAAACAAAATTATTTCATTTACATTTCATATATTTACAAGTTTTCTCTGTACATATCTGTTGTGATTTTTGCTTCATCCCTTCACTGTGCATCCACTGTGCATTCCTTGTTACAAGCTTTCTATACTTCACTGTGCACAGTTTTCTGTTGCATTTTCTGCTTCACCAACCCATACCGACATACTGACAATCGTCTCCATTTCCTATAATTGATTCTGCACATCATTCTCTATTGTCACAACCACCTTCATCCATTTCTGCCTCACCAACCTCTGCCATCAAGGCCATAGAAACTTCCACCTCCTCCACCAACATCCCCACTTCATAACACCCATTGCACCACCAACCATTACCCGAACAATACCATCACAATTCCTCAACTTCTGCTCTGCATACATACAATTCATCCTCTGCCTGAACTGCCATTCTAAACATCAGCAAACATCCATAACCACCCTGCAGTCATATATACATGCCTTATTTCATCAACCTGCACACATAACCACCATCAACCTTACTTCATCTACTGCTAACACAAACATACAGTTATACATACATTTCTGTCAACACCTAACCACCACCCTGCAGTCATACATACATGCCTTATTTCATCAACCTGCACACATAACCACCATCAACCTTACTTCATCTACTGCCAACATAAACATACAGTCATACATACATTTCTGTCAACACCTAACCACCACCACCCTGTAGTCATACATACATGCCTTATTTCATCAACCTGCACACATAACCACCATCAACCTTACTTCATCTACTGCCAACACAAACATACAGTCATACATACATTTCTGTCAACACCTAACCACCATCAACCTGCAGTCATACATACATTTCCGTCAACACTACAACACAAACAACCCCAAACTCCACTGCCATATCACTTCTGTGCATAAACTTCTGCCTACCTCCTCTACCTACATAAACCATCAACCTCTGCTCATTCCCTTCTCACCATTTTGTCATACCATCCACCAAACAACTGGATATGAACTCCACTACCACTGCAGACATCCTCCGTCAACATACAACAACAACATCTCTGCATATATCAAAACTGTGCACATATCAGAACCGTGCACATACAACAACATATTAGTGCAATCCAGCCTGCCTTGTTTCATCATCACTACTTCACTGTCATTGCACCACACTTCTTTAACCTTAATCAAATTGCATACCATCATACCATCAATCACTTGATCACCAGTAACCAACCACCGCCATCAAAACTCCCCAGTTCTCACTACCTCTCTACATTGCACTGCACACTGCCTCTGTTTCAGTTCAAAACACTTCACTCCACCACTTAAACCTCATCTAGGTCAGCTACTTGCACTGCCATCATCAACTTGCATAATATCTTAGTGCACAACATTACTCTGTGCATTACATCTCAGTGCAAAACCACATCTGCCATACTTCAAACTATGCACATACTTGCTGTTTCACTTCGTACTACCCCTGCCAAACAACACTTCAACCTTCATCCTTCTGCTGTCACATCCAGTCACTGCACTACACATCCACATCCACATACAAACTTTCATAACCACAAATCAAATTACTACAATATCAAACTCCAATATCCACTTCCATAACCTCTACTTCCACTACAATATCATACCACCCACTACAATCATCCAATTGCATTCACCATCCTCCCTACTCTATTCCCTGCTCTATTACCTCTGTGACTACCATTGCTGCTGTCACCTGCCATTCACCTAGCAATTCTTCCAAAGCAATATCAACCACCCTCTTTGTTACCTACCTTTTGCCTTACTATACATGTGCATACATTTCAACAAACTTCTCAAACAACAAACTATCCACAAACAACAAACCATCCACTTCTTCTTGCCATAACCATCCACTACTCCTGTTACAAACCGCCTTCCACACTACAACAAGTTCACTCCACCTGCACCATAAATCATCAAAAACTTCACAAACCAAACTTCTGACCACCAACTCCAAACCATCTCCACAAATGTAACCATACTTCTCTAAACCAAATCGCGACTGCCCTAACCAACCGCCCAAATCGAATTGCTTGAAACTACGGCGAGCAGTGTTTGGAAAATTCTGACCATTTTAATTTCTGGTGTGTGATTTTGTTGCTTTGATTACTGGTGTTTAATTTCTGGCGTTTGGAAGATTTGCTTTGATTTTGTCTCGTGAGGATTTTATTGTTTTGGTATTTGTTGCGTGAGTATTAGTTTGGGTTGGAGGTTAACATTTTGGGCTGTGGGCTTCTTCTTTTATTTTTATTTTTAAGTTAATTGAATATTTATTTATTTTATTTTGTTTTGTAAATTTCTTTGTTAAAAAAAAGTTTCCTTTTATTTGTTTAAAAAGAAAGTTTGCTTTTGTTTAGTTAGGGTAATTTCTTTAGTTCAGGGTAATTTGGGCGATTCAGGTTTTGTTTAGTGGTTATGTGAGTTTGTTTTATTTAAATTGTTTATGGAAAAGAATATATATATATATATATATAAGAGAGAAAAAGAAATTTTATTGGCTTTAAATTTTGAGATTCATTTTTTTTTGTTTTTTTTTGGCTTGTAAATATTTTCTTTTAAATTCCTTTTATCCATAAAAAAATGGGGTTGCTTTTGTTTTAGTCTTATAAACATTCGTGTTAAACAAATTTTGCAGGTTGTAATTTCCAGGAACTTAGAAGGAAAAGAAGCGTTTGCTAAAAACGCCTTGCTTTGCTTGCTTATATAAAAAAAATTGCCGCTTTAAAATAAATTGCGTTGATGGTTGCTTGCATTTTTTTTAAATTTCAAAAACGAAAACAAATTTCATTCGTAATTGCATTGTTAATTCACGTTTAAATTCTTGTTTTGCATTCATCTCATATTATTTTCTTTTTTTAAGGGCAATACCCAAATCCACATAAGGTAGGATATTTCATCACCTCTTCCTTGGCCCACAAATTGCATTTCATCTTAGAATTTGACTAATAATAATGGTTAGACATTGGACTTAAGGGAGTCACAAGCTCATCTAGGGCTTAATTGTATCTTGACAAGTGTCTTCTTTTGACAATTTATATTCTTGGTATCTAGGCTACGGTAGAGCAATAATCATATATAAATATTATGGTGATTCGTAAATATTATAATGAATGAATGTTTCTTTGAAGGTACTTAAACCATTGGTTAAATTGCTATGGTGATTCTTGGTGCACCGATAACTCTTGTCCGTTACCTGACTAAGAACTATTTTGTTGGATTAAGACAAAGTGTGATTATCCAATTTTGGGTTAGGAGCTACTAAAGACAGAAAATTTGTAATTAAGTCCTTGCATTCTTTTAGTTACATTAGTTCATGCATATTCACAAAAAACAACAAATCCAAATCTAATTTTTTTTGTACATTTTACTTAACTTAGTTCTTGTTTAATCCAAAATCGAAAAAAAAACAAGCATTTTACTTAAGTTAGTTTTTTTTAGAAAACAAAAATCCAAAAAAAAAATCTTTTCAAAAACTAAAAAAAAGTAAAAACATATAAATAAAATTGAAAATCCAAAAATCAATCTTCCTTTTGAAAAATAAATCCTTCTTGGTAAATATCTTTTTTCCTTTATAATTTTTTTTTTGAAAATGTCTGAATTTCCCTACTCGCAATAATTTTACAATAGTTGTGAAAATCAATATAATCCATATAGTTTCACATCAAACTCTTATGGATATTTTAATAACAACTATTGTACAAACAATTCGAATTTTGCACCATAAAGTTTTCAAAATGATGACCAACCCTCAACTCTTGAAAAGAGTATTGAAACGATTTGGTCTTTACTTGAACAACGAAATCAAATGATAAATAATTTGAGTAATCTGTGCAATAACTCAAGTCAAGGATTTTAAAATAATCAAAATTTTAATTCACTTCAAAATTCAACTAATTTCGATTATAACTCATGCCAATACAACTTCGAAGTCCAAAATGAATTTCAAAGTCAAAATGGAAATGTGAATCACTTTTTAAATGATTTTGGTAATGAGATAATTTCAATTATGGTGCAATGGACAATTTTTGTTCTCAACAATTTCAAATTGAAAATTCTCAAATTAATAATTATAAATTTGATTTTGTTGAGCAAATCGAAGAAATTCACAAAAATCACATGGGTTTGTTATTTGAAACCTACATGAAACAACGTGAGCAACATAATCGAATCCCAACGTGTGACGAGTCAAGTGATAATCCATCTTTTACCAAAAATGATGATTTTCAAATAACAATTTTTGAATTTAAAAATGACAATCTTAATGAAGTTGTTGAAAATGACAATCTTAGTGAGAAACTCGATTTTAAATTCGATCTTCCTTTTCAGACCAAAACGAATTCTAAACAACAACTTTACACCTTAAAAATGATGAAGTTGTGAATAATTCAACAAAGAAAGATGAATTTTGTGAACACAAATTTTTTGGAATTTTCGAAGATGAGTTGTTGAATTCCGAAGGGTTAGACTTAAATCACGATTTTGATTTTAAAATCAATAATTTTGAAGAATTTGTCAATGATGAGTTGGAAGTTAAAATTGGTGAAAATAAACTTGAACTTCAACCAATTGTTCTATCCACCCCAAAAATCATCAAAAATAAAACAACTTATATGATTTTTTAATAAAACGACATCCATTTTTCCAAATTAACATTCAACTTTGAAATCTTTTATGGTTTGGTTTTATGTGCTTAAGCTATGTCTCTCATACTTGACGAGACAAATGAATTTGTCTTTGAAAGACCGTTTCATTTGCTCTTTAACGGTATATTTCTGATGTCGTGTATATAATAATCATTTCATTTTCATGTAAATATAGGTCATATTTTTTTATTTTTTTATTTTTCTCCTTTCACTAGGGTTGACTGTGGGGACAGTCTCGTGTTCATTTTTGTTTTTTCATGGTTTATTTTTTGGATCTTCTTTCCAAAACTCAAAAAAAAAAAAAATTCCAAAACAAAATTTCTTTTTAGCATATTGATTTACTTTTGCAGAAACACTATAGGATAAGTATATGTTTTGGTATTGAATTGAAATTGTTAAAAATTTATTTGTCTCAACAAAAATAAAAATAAAGTTTGATTACAAGTAACTATGGTTTAACTAGTATATATGAAGGTTCATGGGTGTTAACCATGAAGTATATCCTAATTGTAAATCTTTGTTTAAAAGAGTGGTTGATTTAAAGTAAAGGCGATAATGTTTTTGATCTTCTAAGTTAACTGGTGCTAAGATGATTTTGCAAAACTATTTCTTCATAAAAAAAATAAAAAAACATAAAAAAATGGTTTTTTTTGAAAATAAGAAACACCTAGAGTCATGTGTTCACACACAAGTGTGTACACTCACCATGCTTTGTATCCTTATCACATAAGCCCAAAAGGCAGTGCAAGATCGGTATATCTGGATTCAATTTATCCGAGTTAGGTGTATGTAAATAGATTTAATAAAAATAACCACTCATAGTCATGTTTCCTTACGCAAGTGTGTACACTCACCATGCTTTGTACTCTTCTCACGTAAGCCCGAAAGGCAGTGCATGATCGGTATATCTTGCCTTAGTTTATCTGAGTTAGCTGTGTAAATATTAATAATGTTAACACTTTTCAAAAATAGAGGGAGTAAGCAATTGAAATCGAAGCACTATTTTCACTTATTTGATTCGATTTGTTATTCAAAAGAAATAAAATACCACTTTGCAAAACTTTGATAATCAACGAAGGATCCATTTCATAGTTGCACTATGTTATCGACCGAAATAACTAGCCAAACTAGAGTCTAATTGTGATGATAACTTAATCTTTGTTGGAAGTTTTGACGAGTAAAAGGACCTAAATTTCTTGATAATGACCGGAACTTATTTTTAACTTATTCGTGTTAATTTAAAAGTAATTTATTCTTCATTTGTAAGTATTTTCAAAAACTTGCATTCATCTCTTTGTAAATAATCTTGCATTTTTCATGTAGCATTTGATTTTGTGGGTAGTATCTGCTGAAAACCCTCATGAAACAACACTCGTCCTACTAGGGACACCTAAGGGTTTAATGGCTTTTTGCATATGCTCAATGCAATTGTGTTTCCTACAAAAATATCTTAGTTTTAGTTTATTTGAGGACGAATAAAAAGATAAGTGTGAAAGTATTTGATGTGCGCGTAAAAGTGCATATTTTTTCTTCCATATTTAACCTACTTTTATTTATTAAATGAGCATATTATGGTATTTTACATGTTTAAACCAAAATTTAAATTGTTTTCAAATCATCATTTATTCATCTTCATTTGGGAGGTAAAATAGTAAATTTGTGAATGACTTAATTTGAGAAAAATTATTTGCACGTTTTTATTTTTAATTGTAGGAATTGGAAAGAAAATATGAAGAAGCTCTCATGGATGAATGCATGCACATATATTGAAGGAAAATGAAAGATGGAAATAAATGAATTCATGTAATTATGGAGGAGCCCACCTACCCACTAACCCTTGGACCACAATTAAAAGCTAATGGGGATTAAAAGCACATGCACATGTTCATAAAGGTTTAAAGGCATATTAGTGGGGATTAATTTCATGCTAATGATAACTTAGAGGCCACACTTCCTAAAAGGGATTTTGGGTAGCACCCTAAAATATGAATTAGGGTTTTAGGCATGTATAAATACCCCCTTATGTTTCATGTAATAAACTCTTACCTTCTCTTTAGTTAGTTAGTTGTAGCCACAAATGTAAACTTTCTTTCTCTTTAATGGCTTCTTAGCCTTTTCTTTATGCAATTTATTTATATGCAATTTTAATTCATTCACTTTTATTCCATGTTCCTTTCTTTTATGTTTCTTTTTATGTTAGTAGTGTAGATCTCTTTCTTTTATGCAAGAAGATTAGTTTTTAGTTTATTTTAATTAGCTCTCTTCTTTCATGTTGAAATCACTTATGCTTTAATGAATTCAAGTATGAGAAGCTAAGCCCCTTCAATTTAGGGTTGATGAAGCTCTCATGAATCACATAAAGTTGACATAGTGATTTCATTTGATCTCCTTTTATGCTTAATGGAAATTTTTGATGTGGTAAAATTTTGTTGTTTAATATTGATTTTTATAGCCCATGTTGTTATCACCAAATAGAATATGCTTAAACAACACAAACATAAATTACCTCTTCATCTATATATGATTTTGGTAATGAAGTGGATTTAGAATCAAAATTTGATGGTCTATGTTACTAATCAATAGTAAATAAATCATGCTTAGAATAGATTTTATTTCTAATTTCATTATCATTTTCATGAGAGTTGACAAGTTTGGATGGTGTATTAAAGTTTGATGGTTTATGTTGGGCTAATTAATAGCACAAACTTAGGATAAACACATCAACTAAATTCACAAATGACCAAAAAGAGAGATCATAACTCATTGTGTTGATTTGTGTGATCATGAGAAGGGATTTGCCTCTGAATTGCCTTCTATTCTCATATTTTTATTCACTTTGTTTTAGTTAGTTTTTACATTTTTCTTAACTTAAAACAATTTCAAACTCTTGGGTTAATTTGATTGAGTAGAATTTAAAATTAATTCAATTCCCTATGGATCGATCCGTACTCGCCACGTACTAAAATTGTACACCATGCACTTGCGGTTATTGTTATTACATTTTTCGGCGACTTTCCAACCGATAGAAAATTCACCGTCTAACACTAGGATATTTTTCCAGGATAGGGAAATATCGTTGAAACACCTTGATAGTCATAACCGAATTATATTCTCAATGGAGGATACTGATTGGAATGCTTGTACTCTAGTGAGTGCTATGGAAGTAGAAGAAGAGTTAGGTCAGATTCGGGTAGCAAGAGAATTTGTAGATGTTTTTGAGTCGGTTATAAGATTACCACGGAAACGAGCCATTGAGTTTCAGATATATCTTATGCCAGGAGCAGAACCTGTAAGTAGACCACCTTGCAGGATGACACCGACCGAGATGAAAGAATTGAAGGTGCAGCTAGTGGATCTAGAAGGGAGAAATTTTATTAGCCCAAGCAGTTCGGCTTGGGGTGCGGCCGCGGTATTTTGTGAAGAAACTGGATGGGTTGTTAAGGATGTGTATCGACTATCGTAAGTTGAATGAGAAGACGATTAAGAATAAGTATCCTTTGCCGAGAATTGACGATCTATTCGATCAATTGTGTGGAGCCAGAGTATTTTCCCAATTGCATTTGGCGACAGGTTTCCATCAGTTAAGAGTGGCAGAGGAAAGTGTTCATTGACCGAGTTTTGGACTAGGTACGGTTCGTACGAATGGTTAGTAATGCCATTCGGGTCAACGAACGCACCAACTTTCTTCGTGGATCAGATGAACCGAGTTTTCTGAGAGTACTTGGATAGGTTTGTGTAAGTGTTTATAAATGATATTTTAGTATACTCTAAGGATGAAAGAGAGCATGAAGATCATCTTAGAGTAGTGCTTGATACACTGAGGCAGCATCAGCTGAAAGCGAAGTTTTCCAAGTGTAATTTTTGGAAGAAAGAAGTTAAGTTTCTTGGCCATGTGGTTTCAGAGAAGGGTTTGTCAGTCGATACAGACAAGTCCTCTGCCACTCTTAACTGATGGAAGAGACCAGAGATGGTGATTGAGATTAGAAGTTTTCTTGGACTTGCTGGCTATTACCGAAGATTCATCAGGGACTTCTCACGGATAGCAGCACCTTTGACTAAGTTAAAAAGGAATGATGTGAAGTTTGTCTCATCCGACAAATGCGAGGAAGCATTCCTTAAGTTAAAGCATTTGTTGACCAACGTATCTGTGTTAGTGGTTCCAAACGGAAACCAAGGTTTGGTGGTGTATACCGATGCATGTGGGAATGGGTTAGGAGCTATGTTGATGCAAAAGGGTAAAGTCATTGCCTACGCTTCACGTCAGCTTAGACTGCATGAAGTAAGATATCCTACTCATCATTTGGAGTTGGCTGAGGAGATCTTCGTATTGAAAACATGGAGACATTATCTCTTAGGGGAGAGATTTATGCTATACGCATATCGTAAGTCCTTAAGGTATTTATTCTCTCAGAAGGAGTTGAATATGAGACATCAGAGGTGGCTGGAGATTTTAGCAGCTTATGATTTTTGTATAGAGTATACACCTGGAAAAGGAAATAAAGTAGCGGATGCTCTTAGCAGAAAACATCAGAATGTAATGTTGGCTATGTTGGCAGAATGGAAAGATTTAGAAGCTTTGACTACTTGTAGTGCGTAGTTAAGATCGATTGCTAGTTCTAGTCAGAGCATAGTCATGTTGTCCTGTTTGGAAGTTCGACCAGTGTTGATCGAAAGGATTGCTTCTAAGCAAAGGGAGGATCCATTATTAGCAGAGAGGATTAGAAGGCTTGAGGTGAGATTGGAGATCGATGATCTAAAGGATTTTAATCTTGACCAGAGAGGATGGTTAAGAAAGAAGGGACGGTTGTGTGTTCCGAATATAGAGTACTTGAGAAGAGAAGTTCTTGGAGAATGTCATTGATCCAAGCTTACGATTCATCCTGGAGGAACCTAGATGTATTAAGATATGAAGAGGAGCTTCTATTGGGAAGGTATGAAGTGGGATGTTGGCTTGTGGGTTAGGTAGTGTGCAAACTGTCAACAAATGAAGTCCGAACATTAGAAGCCGAGTGGATTGCTTCAACCTTTGGAGATACTAGTTTGGAAATGGGATTCAATATCCATGGATTTTATAGACAGGTTGCCAAGGTCAAATAGAGGAAATGAAAGTATATGGGTCATAATGGATAGGTTGACCAAGAGTGCCCATTTCATTCCAGTTAAGTCAACCAGGATGGTACCTGTTTTAGCTAAGTTGTTCATGAAGAACATAGTTAGACCGCATGGAATTCTTAGTAGTATAGTCAGTGACAGAGATGCTTTGTTTACTAGTGAATTATGGAAGAGTCTATAGGATGTGTTAGGTACCAAGCTCAAGATGAGTATTGCGTATCACCCTTAGACGGATGGACAGACAGAGAGAGTCAATACGTTACTCAAGGATTTGTTAAGAGCCATGTGCTAGATTTGGTGGATCTTGGGAAGATCACATACACTTAGTGGAGTTTTCCTATGATAATAGTTATCAGACTAGTATAGAAATGGCGCCTTTTGAAGCTTCGTATGGAAGGCCATGCAAATCACCAACATGTTGGTTGGAAACTAGTGACAAATTAGTCTTAGGTCTAGATTTGGTCAGAGAGGCGACAAAAAAGATTGAGTTGATCCGAGAAAGGATAAAGGAAGCTCGGTCTAGATAGAAGAGTTATGCAGATAAGAGGCGTAAAGACCTAGAATTCTCAATTGGAGATAAGGTTCTCATTAAGGTATCACCAATGAAATGTATGGTGCAATTTGGAAAGTCAGGGAAACTGGCACCGAGATATGTTGGTCCGTTCCAAGTTATAGAGAGTATCAGAAAGCTCGCATACAGAGTAGAGTAGCCGAGCAGTATGGCAGGCATCCATAATGTGTCTCATTTTCATATGTATGTGCATGATCTGGAGACTACTATTCCTCCGACAGAATTGATAGTAAAGCCGAATTTGACTTTTATTAGACAACCAGTTCGGGTTGTAGCGAGAGATGAGAAAAGGTTAAGGAACAATACAATCAAGTTGATGAAAGTTCAATGGAGCGACAAAGAGAAGAACTGTACTTGGGAGACAGAAGACAGGTTAGAGATACTTATCTTGATCTGTTGTGAGGGTATGTTCTATATTTTCTTTATATAGACCGTTGCTAGTCAGGTAGGCTAGTATGGAAGTTAGGAGCTGCTACAGATAATTATTATGTTTAGTATTTAGTCCTTACTGAATTTCAAGGACGAAATTCTTTAAGGAGGGGAGCCTGTAACACCCCTAATTTTTAATAACATTATTCAGGAGATTTAATTAGATAAATTAAATAGAATAATGTAAATATTAGTGTGATAAGGGGATTGAGATTTGAAAATTTATTTAGAGGCCGTGCTTAAATAAACATAAAGAATGAGTTTATGGAAATGGTTTATTAGATAATTAATAAGAGAATAAAACAAGGGCATCATGGGTATTAGTCGCACCCATAATTCCATTACCCTTAAAATCTCATTTCCGTTTCTTTGCACGTTCATCTTTCAAAACTCAAAAACGTAAATCAAAGAGAGTTCAAGCTGGCCATAACCCAGGGAAAGAAGAAAAGAGGAAAAATCAAATAAAAGCTAAGCAATCAAGCAAGGGGAATTATTCAAAGATCAAATCTCAAGTTCCTTATCCTAATCATGGTGAATAATAATCTAAACCATCTCTACTTTTGATTTTATTGGTCATTTGATTTCGGGTTTAAGCTTAAATCCACTATGATGATTTTTGATGATGATATGCTTGGATTTCATGATATGTTATATTCAAACAAGTTTGCTTGATAAACTTTTATTTGATTTTAAGGCTAAAATCATTTATATTGGGTTTCGAATGCCATGAGGTTTTAATATGTTATGTAAAACATTATTTTAGAGATGTATTTAATTTTTCGTAATTATCCAAGCTATGGATAATTTATTATGAATTTTCAAAGGAGAAAATGAATTTGGGTTTAGAAATTAATTTCGGTAATTATATAAAGGAATTTGGGTCCGAAATTTATATATGTTAGATAACATATTAAAAGCAAATTTCTATGATTTTTGGGGATTTTTCCTAAGAAGTTTACTATGGAAATTGAATTAATTTAGTTGGAGGACTTATATGTTTTAATTGTTTTGATTAAGGGAAGGGCTTCTTCGCTAATTGTTTTAATTAAATTTGAAATAAATTCGGCAGTGTTTTAGGAAAGGATTTTTACAAATAGGCTAGTTAGTTGAAAAGCATTTACCTAGAAAGGCAATAATACAGTTTTTGTTCAGAAGCATGGTTTCGCCACTTCCAGTAATGACCTTTCGACCACATACCTTCACCCCCATCTAAGTCGAAACTAGTACACATGTAATCAATGCTTTGATACGTAGTGGATTGGAGAAAGGCGGAAGGTATGGAGTCGAAACGGTGCTTTCAAAGGGGTCGGGACCACTTTAAATAGCTTTCGAATGCCTTCTATTTTACTATCCAAAGAAATGTCACTTGCCTTGTTTTCAAAAGAATGCTTTCGAAAAGGTTTAATATAACCTTCGAAGAAGTTTCCGCCTTTTTATTTCAGAAGGGTAGCTTTCAAATGAGTTGCCTTGTTTTAAATCAATTCTTTCGAAAGGGTAGTTTGAACTTAGTCGAAGCCCTGCTGCCGTCTCTATGCCTTTCATTGGAATTGAAGTCGTCAATGAGTTCGAAAGGTAGCTTTCATTTTATAAATGTAATAAGCCACTTCCCAATGCTTTCGAAAGGGCTCCAATGGCCACTTATACTAAAGGTTTCGAAGGCAATGGTGTCGAAAGGGGTTTCGACGCTATCCTTTATGTTGTTTTAACTTGAAGAGTAAAGCTTTCGAAAGGATGGTTTCGAAGCCATCTGTTTTTTCCCAAACTCTTTTTAATAGTTTCAAAAGGGGTAGTTTCGCTTGTATTCACTTAGACCCAAAAGATATGTTTAAGGTTAAACCAAATGGTTTCGAAAGGGGTACTTTCAAATGGTTTCGAAGCTATGCATTTTAAGCAAGTGATGCTTTAATACTTTCGAAAGGTATGTTTTGATGGTTTTGAAAATATGTTTTAAAGTGTTTCGAAAGGCATATGCTTAGTGTTTTGAAAAGAAGATTTGAATGTTTTCGAAAGAGGTTTTTCAATGGTTGCGAAAGTAAAGGTCTAAGGTTTCGAAAGCCTTAGTTTTCAAAACAAAGAACCCAATCTCAACTTTTAAAGTTAAAACACATGGCACTATGAAAGAGCTTTTAAATAGCTTTTAAATTTGGAGGTTTTGAAGAAGCTTTCCTGGAAAAAATAATAGGTTAAAGTGATTAACCATGTTTAAGTGAAAAATGATTTCAAGGATATTAAACCATAAATATTGGTGTTATTTTTGTGTAAATGCCTCTTCTATAAATATATTCATTAAGTAATGGACCCATAACTGTATTATAGGGAGTAAGGGTAGAATAACCAGGTAGGTTGATCCAGTAGTGAATATAAGTTAAGTAACTCCTAAATGAATAGAGTTGCATCCAGGAGGTCAGGTAGACCAGAATATAGGATGCCCAAAGACTAATTAAGAAGTTGTTAGTTTAGACAGGTTCATAGCGAACCCATGAAAACTATGTTTAAAGAGAGTTATTGGCAGGGGCCAACAGTTTTGTAGTGAACCCATGAAAATAATATCCAGATTAAGTTATTGATAGAAGTCAATAGTTTCATAGTCAACCCATGAAAACTATGAAGTGGGAGAAGTTATTGGTGATACCAATAAGTTCAAGGAGAACCCATGAATAATGAAGTTATTGGCAGGGGCCAATAGGTTCTTAGTGATCCCATGAAAACTATGAAACCAGATAGATAGTCCATAAACTTTAAACAATTATTAGTCAGCCTATGAAAACTAATAGGTTAATAGTAACCCTAGAAACTATAACCATGACAGATAGTCAAATGAACTGGGATGAGAAATCCAGAATGATTTACTTGTTTGCATATCATCATAATATTTTAAATTGCTATGTTTTTAACCATTGTGGATGCAGGAGCACAATATATGGTTATTATAAGTTTTTGATAAGATACTAGTGAGGGGAAAACTCGTTCCGCTAAGCGGCGTGGTCTCACTAGATATCTAAATGGTTCAAGATGGTAGGTTATTATTCATACCATGCTTTACGTTTGACTCAAAGTTTATGTTTTCCCCTTAAACTCTCGGGTACTCCATTAATTTTGAGTAGTTTAAGTGTTTAGGCTTTTCAGGTACTTCTTAGACGAATAAGCTTCTAGAGACGTGCAGGAGGCAAGCTAGCTAGTGGTAGTTCTTTTCTTTTATTCTGTTGTGTTTTGATGTAAAGGCAAAGTTTATTACTTGCCTATGTTTAGACTTTGATCATCCAAGGGGGCATCTTCATTTGTCGCTCTTAGCGTATGTTACAATAATTATATTTTCTCTGAACGTGGGATTATGTAATGAATTTGAAATGATTTGAAGTGGAATGTGAAAGTTGTTTAATGATTTTAAAAATTTTCCATGTCCATGTGCTTCTGTTATATCAATGTATCTAACATTACCGTATTTGGTCGCCGAGGATTAATAACTATGGATGACTGCAGCATCCGTAGCCGTTAGTTTTGGGCCCCTAAGTGGGGGATGTTACAAGTTGGTATTAGAGCATAGGTTTATGAAAACATAAAAGAAATTTAAGCCTAAAAGATTTTTCAAAACATAATCCGATGAATCGGAAAATATGATCGGGGTTTGGGTTAACGCTATAGTAATGTACCTGTATTTGATATATATATATATATATATAAGTGTGTATTCCCCTTTGGTATTGGAAAATAAGACCGTTCTTTTGTATCTTACTAAGGTTCGTATGTAGATTTACGAAAAAGAAGATATGGAGGCAGGAAACGGAAGAGGAAATCTCGGTGGAGGAAGCACCATAACAAACAGAAATGTTCGACCCACCAGAAGGAACCCGGGTCGACATGCAAATGCTAATCAAAATGCAGATGCCAATGTAGGTGCTGGAAATCCGCCAGTAGATATGGGGATGTTGTATCAGTTCTTCGTCAATCCGATGCAACCAGGAGTAGCTGCTGGAGTAGCTGGGAATGTTGGAGGAGCTATTCATGTGGCTACATTGGAAACAACTATGCTAAGTTGAGCAGAGATTACACCAGTCTTGGTGGGAAGCCGTTTGTGGGAACGGAGGATGCCATAGAATTTAAGAATTAGCTGTTGCATTGTAAGAGAATCTTCGCTGACTTGGGATTGAATGATGAGCAAAAGAGGAGACTAGCCTCTAGGCAGTTGCAAGGAGCAACGCTTCATTGGTGGAATAGTGTTACCACCGGAGTTCCTAAGGAAGAGTTGACTTAGGAAGAATTTCAAAGGAGGTTCGAGCAGAGGTTTTTGTCTGAAGTTGCTAAGTCAGCATTGTTGAGAAAGTTCATGGATTTGGTGCAGGGAGAAATGTCGGTAATTGAGTATGCCACTAAGTTCGAGGATTGAGACCCAAGATTGCTAGGGAAACCCTGCCACATCTCTGTGATTCTTGTAATGTAGTTGTGGAGATGGCAATCCGACATGAGGAAATGCTTTCTATTTATGAGAAGGAAAAGCCGGTTGAAACCCAGGGTTCTCAGGGAAAGAAGAGGAAGTTCTTTAAGAAGAAGAGAGCCCAGAAGGGAGAGGCTGCCAAGAAGGCAAAGGGTGATCTTGTCTGCTTTAAGTGTGATAAGAAGAGTCATTATGCTCATGAATGCCGGACATGCAAGGGGAAGAAGGCCGCAGACAAGAAGAGTGTGAAATACTTTAACTGCGACCAGATTGGGCATTATAAGAATCAGTGTTCAGAACCTATCAGGGTGGATAAGGGAAAAGTCTTTATTGTTGGACCATCGGTTGCTAGGCCAACTATTGCTTAAAAAGAAAAGACTATGATGGAAGGTACACTTTTGATTCATAGTAAACCAGTTAGGGTACTATTTAATAACGGTGCATCACATTCATTTAAATCTCAGTGTTTGGTTAATAGGTTATGTTTAGAACTCACATACCTTGTTACTTCCTTAAGGGTTGCGAATCCGATAGGAGGGTATGCAACCCTAGGAATGAGATGTGACTAGATAGAACTTGATTTGCTAGGTCATAAATTTACATGCAGTATGTATGTTTTCGATTTCGTAGAATTCAGAATCATTTTGGGTATGGATTGGTTGGGTAAATATGAGACTAGGATATTTTGCCAGCATAGGGAAATATCATTGAGACACCCAGATAGTCATAACCGAATTATATTCTCAATGGAGGATTATGACCGGAATTCTTGTAATCTATTAAGTGCTATGGAAGTATAAGAAGAGTTACGTCAGGTTCGGGTAGCAAGAGAATTTGCAGATGTTTTTGAGTCGGTTACAGGATTACCACCGAAACGAGTCGTTGAGTTTCGTATAGATCTTTTGCCAGGTGCAGAACCTGTAAGTAGACCACCTAGCAGGATGACACCGATCGAGATGAAAGAATTGAAGGTGCAGCTAGTGGATCTAGAAGGGAGAAATTTTGTTAGACTAAGCAGTTCGCCTTGAGGTGCGACCGTGGTGTTCGTGAAGAAATCAGATGGGTCGTTAAGGATGTGCATCGACTATCCAAATTTGAACAAGAAGACGATTAAGAATAATATCCTTTGCCGAGAATTGATGATCTATTTGATCAGTTGTGTGGAGCTAGAGTATTTTCCCAAATGGATTTGGCGACAGGTTTCCATCAGTTAAGAGTGGCAGAGCACAGTATTCCGTTGACCGTGTTCCGGACTAGGTATGGTTCGTACGAATGGTCAGTAATGCCATTCAGGTTAACGAATGCACCAGCTTTCTTCGTGGATCCGATGAACCGAGTTTTCTGAGAGTACTTGGATAGGTTCGTGTTGGTGTTTATAGATGATATTTTAGCATACTCTCAGGATAAAAGAGAGCATGAAGATCATCTTAGAGTATTGCTTGATACGCTGAGGCAGTATTAGCTGAAAGCGAAGTTTTCCAAGGGTCGTTTTTGGAAGAAAGAGGTTAAGTTTCTTGGTCATGTGGTTTAAGAGAAGGGTTTTTCAGTCGATCCAAATAAGATCGCAGCTGTTAATAACTGGAAGAGAACAGAGACGGTGACCGAGATTAGAAGTTTTCTTGGACTTGCTGGCTATTACCGGGGATTCATCAGGGACTTCTCGCAGATAGCAGCACCTTTAACTAAGTTAACCAGGTAGGATGTGAAGTTTGTCTGGTTCGACAAATGTGAGGAAGCATTCCTTAAGTTAAAGCATTTGTTGACCAACGCAACTGTGTTAGTGGTTCCAGACGGAAACCAAGGTTTGGTGGTGTATACCGATGCATATGGAACCAGGTTAGGAGCTGTGTTGATGCAAAAGTGTAAATTCATTGCCTACGCTTCACGACAGCTTAGACCGCATTAAGTAAGATATCCTACTCATGATTTGGAGTTGGCTACGGTGATCTTCTCATTGAAAATATGGTGACATTGTCTCTTAGGGGAGAGATTTGTGTTATACACGGATTATAAGTCCTTAAGGTATTTATTCTCTCGGAAGGAGTTGAATATGGGACAACAGAGGTGGCTATAGTTTTTAGCAGCTTATGATTTTGGTGTAGATTATACACCTGGGAAAGGAAATAAAGTAGCGGATGCTCGTAGCAGAAAACATCAGAATGTGGTGTTGGCTATGTTGGCAGAATGGAAAGATTTAGAAGCTTTGACTACTTGTAGTGTGTAGTTAAGATCGGCTGCTAGTTCTAGTCAGAGCACAACCATGTTGTTTTGTTTGGAAGTTCGACCAGTGTTGATCGAAAGGATTGCTTCTAAGCAAAGGGAGGATCCATTATTAGCCGAGAGGATAAGAAAGCTTGAGGTGAGATCGGAGATCGATGATCTAAAGGATTTTAATATTGACTAGAGGGGATGGTTAAGAAAGTAAGGACAGTTATGTGTTCTGAATATAGAGGACTTGAGAAGAGAAATTCTTGGAGAATGTCATCGATCCAAGTTTACGATTCATCCTGAAGGAACCAAGATCTATCAAGATATGAAGAGGAGCTTCCATTGGGAAGGTATGAAGACGTATGTTAGCTTGTGGGTTAGGCAGTGTGCAAACTGTCAACAAGTGAAGGCCGAACATCAGAAGCCGAGTGGATTGCTTCAACCTTTGGAGATACCAGTTTGGAAATGAGATTCGATATCCATGAATTTTATAGATTTTTTCCCAAGGTCAAATAGAGGAAATGAAAGTATATGGGCGATAGTTGACCAGTTGACCAAGAGTGCCCATTTCATTCCAGTTAAGTCAACCAGGATGACACCTGTTTTAGCAAAGCTGTTCATGAAGAACATAGTTAGACCGCAAGGAATTCCTAGTAGTATAGTCAGTGATAGAAATGCTTTGTTTACTAGTGAATTCTGGAAGAGTCTACAAGATGTGTTAGGTACCAAGCTCAAGATGAGTACCGCGTATCACCCTCAGATGGATGGGCAGATAGAGAGAGTCAGTAAGGTACTCGAGGATTTGTTAAGAGCTTGTGTACTAGACTTTGGTGGATCTTGGGAAGATCACCTACACTTAGTGGAGTTTTCCTATAATAATAGTTATCAGACTAGTATAGAAATGGCGCCTTTTGAAGTTTTATATGGAAGGCCATGCAAATCACCAACATGTTGGTTGGAGACTAGAGAAAAATTAGTCTTAGGTCCAGATCTGGTTAGAGAGGCGATAGAAAAGATTGAATTGATCCAAGAAAGAATAAAGGAAGCTCAGTCTAGACAGAAGAGTTACGCATATAAGAGGCGTAAAGATCCAGAATTTTTAGTTGGAGATAGGGTTTTCATTAAGGTATAACCAATATTGGGTGTGATGTATAGGATCATTTCCATTCTAGAGGGGGTGAATAGGGTGATACTAAATATTAATGCGGAAATAAAAATAAATACAGAAACACAAAACAAACCAGAAAGTAATGCAGTAGAGATCACACACAGTTTTACCTAGCTTCCGCAATAACCTGCCCACGTGCTTACCCCAAGGTTTCTACTAGAAATTAGGTAATCAGACGCTTATGAAAATACGTAAACTCGCGACACCCGCTAACTCGATTAACCTAACACTAAGCTCAAAACGCTGCCACAACTCAGCCACTGAGTTGCGAATTCTCAAACCACGCCCCATAGTTTATACCTAGTTACACAACTAGAAATTTACACGATTTAAAAAATAAATTACAAAATAAAAACTAAAACTAACGAAACAAAACCCTATATTTTATAAGTTAAGCCCAATATAATTAAATAGAGCCGGCCCAACAAAACTTATAGTGTGGTAATAAAAGAGAAGTCTGTTCCCCGTTTATTTTGCTTTATGCCATCTCGTTCCTTTCTATCTGGAATTAGGGTTTTTATTGTGTTGAAGATGCCGATTTAGTTGATCGATTTCCAGTGATGATTTCACCTCGATTTTCTTTGTCAATCGATTTGCAGTGCTTTGTTCGCTCACGGTCGCTTCAATGTCGAGTTCGAATGGATAGAAATTAGTATGTGATTTTTGCCCCTTTTCGATTTTTCTTATTCTCTACTTGATTGCTCTGTTTATTTGTTTGAGCTCGAACTCAATAATTTTGCCAATGATGAAATTTGGAATTTATAGAAAACGAAACCCCATAATCACGTTCGTATATTTTGTTTTGACTTCTTCAGTTATTTTGCTCGGCCATTAGATTTTTGCTTGAACGATTTGATGATTTTTGACTTGTTCATTTCATACGTGTACTCCATATTTTTCTAATGAATTCGAATCTGCTTAAACATAGTTGAATTGTTCCGCTCTTTTCTGCTATAACTTTGGCATTTGAATTTGGGATAGCCTTGATTTGATGACTTGTTCATCTGTGACTTACTATTCCATTCGTTGCTGGCAATTTTCGATTTTTCTGAACAAATGATGTTTTTCGTTTGACTTGTTCACCGGTTCGCTGTTCCATATGACTTTTGATTGAATTTCTTTAGACTTGTTCAAATGTATGACCATCGGCTTTGTTCAAACTTCTACGGATACTTACCCACTGCTTGATTTCTCTACTATGCTCATTGCTGTGTTGTTTTAAGTCTGGTCTGTTCTTGTTGCACTGGCTTATTGAGTTGCCTAATCCAAGTCTGTTTGCATGTTCCATTGTTCCATTTGTGTGTTGTTTCGTTGTTGCATATACACATGTCTGAACTCTTAAGTCTAGTCTAGTGGAAGCTTTGCATTCATGTTATATAACTTGAGCATGTTTGAAGCTTTATGTTGTTTCTTTGCATATTTGTACATTTGGAGTCTTCATGTTGCATTTCATTGAACTGGGCTGCCTTGGTCTGGTTCCACATGCTCTGATCTGGTCTGGATTCTTTCCCTTATGTTCACTGTTGCATATGTGTATACATGCTGCTTCACTGTCATATTATTGCTCTGTTGTGTGTCTGAATGTATGCATATCCATGTTCATGTTGTCATTATGTTGAGCATGTCTGAAGCCTTGGTACATTTGGTTGGGACTGATTCCATATGAACTTATGTCTTTGTACATTTGTGTCTGGTCTGAATTTGCTCATTTGAGCCGCTGTATGGTTTCATTTGAGTGATGTAGTCTTGTTGTCTTGGTGTTATTGAGTCCATGAGATTTGAGTGTACTTGTACTCTCTGACCATATGCATTGCCCTTGTATTTGAACTCCTGCTTGCCTCTGAACTGATACATGCATATCCATATACATTTGAATATGTTGAAGTCTGGTTTCATTTGATGTCTTGTTGCAGTCTATTTTGTTGTTATTTGCATTTGCACTTGAGTTGAATCCAGCCTAGGCTTGGGTTTGACCTTGTGCTCACATGTCCCTGCGATTTCAACAAGCAAGTGTATATCGGTGTGCACGACCTTGTGGCATGTACAGTGATACACTGTGCATGTCACAAGTTGTTCGTGTAAGATGAATTCAAATAAAATAACGATGAAGAACCCAAATTACCGAGGCAAATAATATTTTCAAACACACACTTCATTGTGCACTATAAAATATTTCTTTTTCAATTTTACCACGTCAATGTTTATTTTGCAGATAGTTCAGATGCTGGATTACAGGCAGAGTTGAAGATCGAATAAGAGTGTTAGTGAGGTAAAATTGTAAAGTGAAAATTGTGCTGTAATTGAAATTGTATTGTAAATGAAAATGTGTAAATGTAGTGAGAGCTCAATTTTGTACTGTTTGAATATGTAATAAAATATTTGTTTGAATAAAATATTTGTTTAAATAGGAATTCCAAGTTATTTATTTTATTCAACAAATATTTATTTAATTATGTGGAAAAATAAAATAGTACAATAACAAATACATTTAAACGAATATATATGTTTATTATCATCAAATAAAAATCATATGCTATTGTATTCTACAATCTCCCCCTTTTGATGATAACAAACATATATAAAGATTTTGACTCTATTAAATGTATTTGGTCTTGATGAATTCCATGAGCTCCCCTATTTGAATAATCCCCCTACAGCAAAGCCCCCCCTTCACATATGCATGAAAAAATAATAATAAAAAAATGCAATGAACCTAGATGGGAATATGCAAATAAAAAAATTAAAGTTATTTGCGAAAATCTTAACTTATCTCCCCTTTTGTTATCGGTAAAAGAGTAATAGTGTTAGATAAGAGTGATAAAGTGATAAACATTAATACCTAATCGAGTATAAATATTAAATTTCAATAAAAAATCAAACAAAAATCATAAATACTCTGTTAGGCGCATATTCCATTTTAGAGTGATAGGGGTGATGTCGGCATAAAAAATCATATAGTCGTGTCCATTTGGGGTATATTTATGACCGGAATTTAAATACTTACTAACCATGCATAACCGTTAGGACTTTTAAATGTGATTAGTAGTATTCCCAATTTTTATTAAAAAATGAATTCCAAGCATCTTCTAACCACGCATAACCGTGAGGACTTTTAAATGGGGTTAGAATCAACTCGCCTATTTCAACCAATTTTGATATATGTTCCATACATGCATAACCGTGAGGACTTTTAAATGAGAGTGAGTACTTTTGGATGATATTATTGCTAAAAAAAAATGAATAATTTCCTGTTTAAATACCACATTTTGACATACTATATTGGATTTTAATGAGTGATAGTCGTAGAAATATGATAGGAATAGAGATAGTCATGGAATTTTTACCAACCAAAGTTATTACGAATTTTGTTTAAATTTTTAAAGAAATTTACTAAATATACTCTCTCAAGATATAATGTATGATCAAGCTCAACACTCATCACTTTTTTCAGTCACTATTTATCTTTTCGATAATCAGTAGAGAGTCGGATTAGTTAATATAGGCATTTAAAATCAAATCCAAAAATATAAATCAAATTTCCAAAATGCCTAAACTGATATGAAGTCGACAAAAACTATTTTCTGGAAGGGGTTTTATAAAATGTCCGCCAATTGAAATTCAGTTAAAATGTAATTTATGCAGATATTTTCTTTGGAAATGTGATGCAACTAACGAATGCCCCAACATAAAACACGTTCCATTGGTACTTTTTCTATTAACTAGACTACCAACATAATCTGCATCTAAATACCCCTTTAACTCAAAGTTATCATTAGTTAGATACCATAGACCAAACCGTGGGGTGTGCAACAGATACCTTTCCTCTTACTTGAAAATAATATTTCTTTTGATGATTGGTCAAACAATTTTGCACAATTCAGAATAAAAAACAACATCATTCCCTTATCTCATAACTGGACGATTTAAATCAGATTATAGTGCATATTTTCAACATATAAAACATCGTTTAAGGTAAATGTACCGTTACCTATTTTACCTTTACCGATAATTTTACATTTACGTTGTTGCCCATTGTGACTCTGCCACCTTTGTACTTCTCTAGGCTAAGGAACTTTGATTTGTTGCCCGTCATGTACCTGGAACAGCCAGAATCCAGGTACCACTCTTGTTGTTTCTTAGCCTGCCAACACACCTACAGGAGAAAAGATTTTTGTGACCTATTTGTTTTTATAGATCCATGATTGTTAGTGACAAACGATTTTGAAAAACAAGTTTGTGTAGAACCAAGACAGTCTATGTTTGTTCCTTTTGGCACCCAGATTTGTTTGACTTTAAGAGATTTTACGTTCGTGCCTTTAGGAACCCAAATTGATATGGTTTTCGCGTGTTTGGGTCTATACCAGCAATAATTTTGATTGTGTCCAATTTTTCCACAAATCGTGCACTGGGAATCGACATGATTAGTTTCACTTCTACCTTTTTCAGATTGAGTATACCCAAGTCCTTGTCTAATAGTATTAACAGTTTATTTCCCTAATAGCATATTTAGTGATCTTTCTCCTTTGGAGAATTTCCCTAAAGTTGTATACAATTGTTGGACTTGTGACTTGAGAGATTCATTTTCATTAAATAACATAGTGCACTTTTTAATAGAATTTTCTCTCCTTGTATTTTCACTTTCTTTCAAAATCAGAATTTCATTTTCAAGCGATTTAATTTTAATTTCTGATTTTTTTTATTTCCTCTTCAAATGATGCACACTTACACACTTAGGGCTTTTATTTCTATAGTTTTGAACCATTTGATCAAGCTGCTTATTTAGTTCTATCAAACTATCTCTTTGTGATTCAATTTTAGCATACTTCTTCCTAAGTCTTTCAAAATAGCCATTTACTTCATGAAAATATATAAGTAATTACGAGCGAGTAAGTTTTGATACCTCGCTTGGCTTGTCATCATCGTTGTCACTTATTTCTCCTCGAAGACACAAATTTTCTTTTTCACTCTCACTACCAGTGCTTTCGTCATTATCTTCATCACTTTCTTTCCAAGTTGCTGTAAAACTTCTCCTTTTCGGTTTCTTTCCTTTGCTGAGTCGATTTTGAGGACAATTGGGCTTGATATGACCAGGTTTATTGCACTTGTGACAAATGATCTCCTACTCTTCTGAGTTATCTAGAACTTTGACGATTCTGTTCTTCAGTTGTTGAGTTAGGGCAGGATTTCCATATTTGCGGTTCCACCTTTTGAATCTCTTTATTATCAGTGCCAGTTCAGCTGCTCCTTCATCATCACCATCATCTTCACTTTCCACCGTTCCTTTGAGAGCTATTGATTTCTTTCGCATATCACCTCTTTCACGTTCTTCCTTGAATTTGATTTCTAGCTCATAAGTGGTGAGATTTCTGATGAGTTCTTCAAGTTTGATTTGTTTCAGATCCTTTGATTCTTGAATGGCAGTCACTTTTGCTTCAAAATTTCGTGGAAGAATTCTGAGGATTTTTCGGATTATTTCCAGCTCTGTGTATGGTTTTTCTAGAGATTTTGATTTGTATACAAGATTAGAAAGTCGTCCATACATTTCTTTGACACTTTCTTCCTTTGCCATTGTGAAGTTCTCGTACTCGCTACTAAGCATGGCAATGCGAGATTCTTTGACCTGGGAGGTTCCTTCATGAGTCACTTCAAGCGTGTGCCAGATTTCCTACGTAGTTAGACAATGTGAGACACGATTAAATTCAATTTGATCTAATGAGCAGATAATAGAATTCATAGCCTTAGCATTAGCACTTTGCAGTTCATTTTCAAGATCTGTCCATTGATCCATCGGTTTTTCAACTTCTTGATTATCTACCATTACTGTTGGTGTGCTATATCATGTTTCAACGATATTCCATGCATTTATGGTTTTCAGAAAAAATTTCATTCTAGTTTTCAAGTATGCGTATTCACCATTGAACATGGGTGGTCTAGCTATGGACTGACCCTCAACAAAAGCATTATTAAAAGAAGTCATTTAAAAAATCAATTTTTTAAAAAATTGGTTTTTTGTTTCTAGCTCTGATACCACTTGTAGGATCGTTTTCACCCTAGAGGATGGTGAATAAGGTGATACTAAATATTAATGCGGAAATAAAAATAAATACAGAAACACAAAACAAAGCAGAAAGTAATGCAGTAGAGATCACACACAGTTTTACCCAGCTTCGGCAATAACCGGCCTACGTGCTGCCGCTAATGTTTCTACTAGAAATTAGGTAATCAGACGTTTACAAAAACATGTAAACTCACGACACCCGCTAACTTGATTAACGTAACTCTAAGCTCAAAACAATGCCAAAACTCAGCCATTGAGTTGCGAATTCTCAAACTACGCCTCGTAGTTTGTACCTAGTTACATAACTAGAAATTTACACGATTTTAAAAAAGAAACTACAAAATAAAAACTAAAACTAACAAAACAAAACCCTATATTTTATAAGTTAAAACCAATATAATTAAATAGAGCCGGCCCAACAAAACTTATAGTGTGGTAACAAAAGAGAAGTCCGTTCCCCTTTTATTTTGCTTTATGCCGTCTCATTCCTTTCTATCTGGAATTAGGGTTTTTATTGTGTTAAAGACACCGATTTAGTTGATCGATTTCCAGTGATGATTTCACCTCGATTTGCTTTGTCCATCGATTTGCAGTGCTTTGTTCGCTCACGGTCGCTTCAATGTCGAGTTCGAATGGATAGAAATTGCTATGTGATTTTTACCACTTTTCGATTTTTCTTATGCTCAACTTGATTGCTCTGTTTATTTGTTTGAGCTCGAACTCAATAATTTTGCCGATGATGAAATTTGGAATTTATAGGGAACAAAACCCTATAATCACGTTCGTATATTTTTTTTTGACTTCTTCAGTTATTTCGCTCAGCCATTAGATTTTTGCTTGAACGATTTGATGATTTTTGACTTGTTCATTTCATACATGTTACTCTATATTTTTCTGATGAATTCGAATCTGCTTAAACATAGTTGAATTGTTCCATTATTTTCTGCTATGACTTTGGCATTTGAATTTGAGATAGACTTGATTTGATGACTTGTTCATCAGTGACTTGATGTTCCATTCGTTGCTGGCAATTTTCGATTTTTCTAAACAAATGATGTTTCTCGTTTGACTTGTTCACTAGTTCGCTGTTCCATATGACTTCTGATTGAATTTCTTTAGACCTGTTCAAATGTATGACCACCGTCTTTGTTCAAACTTCTACCGATACTTACCCACTGCTTGATTTCTCCACTGTGCTCATTGCTGTGTTGTTTTAAGTCTGGTCTGTTCTTGTTGCACTGGCTTGTTGAGTTGCCTAATCCAAGTCTGTTTGCATGTTCCATTTTTCCATTTGTGTGTTGTTTCGTTGTTGCATATACACATGCCTAAACTCTTAAGTCTGGTTTGGTTGAAGCTTTGCATTCATGTTATTTAACTTGAGCATGTTTGAAGCTTTATGTTGTTTCTTTGCATCTTTGTACATTTGGAGTCTTCATGTTGCATTTCATTGAACTGGGTTGCCTTGGTCTGGTTCCACATGCTTCGATCTGGTCTGGATTCTTGCCTTTGTATTCACTGTTGCATATGTGTATACATGATGCTTCACTGTCATATTATTGCTCTATTGTGTGTCTGAATGTATGCATATCCATGTTCATGTTGTCATTATGTTGAGCATGTCTGAAGCCTTTGTACATTTGGTTGGGACTGATTCCATATGAACTTGTGTCTTCGTACACATGTGTTTGGTCTGAATTTGCTCATTTGAGCTGCTGTCTGGTTTCATTTGAGTGATGTAGTCTTGTTGTCTTTGTGTTATTGAGTACATGTGATTTGAGTGTACTTGTAATATTTGACCATATGCATTGCCCTTGTATTTGAACTCCTGCTTGCCTCTGAACTGATACATGCATATCCATATACATTTGAACATGTTAAAGTCTGGTTTCATTTGATGTCTTGTTGCAGTCTGTTTTGTTGTTATTTGCATTTGCACTTGAGTTGAATCTAGCCTAGGCTTGGGTTTGACCTTGTGCTCACCTGTCCCTGCGATTTCAACAAGCAAGTGTATATCGGTGTGCACGACCTTGTGGCATGTACAGTGATACACTGTGCATGTCACAAGTTGTTCGTGTAAGATGAATTAAAAGAAAATAAAGATGAACAACCCAAATAACTGAGGCAAATAATATTTTCAAACACTCACTTCATTGTGCACTGCAAAATATTTCTTTTTTCAATTTTACCGTGTCAATGTTTATTTTACAGATAGTTTAGATGCTGGATTACAGGCTGGAACAGAGTTGAAGATCAAATATGAGTGTTGAGTGAATTATGTAGTGAGGTAAAATTATAAAGTGAAAATTGTGTTGTAATTGAAATTATATTGTAAATGAAAATGTGTAAATGTAGTGAGAGCTCAAATTTGTACTATTTGAATATGTAATAAAATATTTGTTTGAATAAAATATTCGTTTAAATATGAATTCCGAATTATTTATTTTATTCAACAAATATTTATTTAATTACATGGAAAAATAAAATAGTACAATAACAAATACATTTAAACGAATATATATATATATATGTTTATTATTATCAAATAAAAATCATAGGCTATTGTATTCTACAAGATGCGATTTGGAAAGTCAGGGAAACTTGCACCAAGATATGTTGGTCCGTTCCAAGTTATAGAGTGGATCGAAAAGCTCGCATAATGAGTAGAGTTGCCGAGCTGTATGGCAGGCGTCCATAATGTGTTTCATGCATACCATATTCTAAGGTACGTGCATGATTCAGAGACTACTATTCCTCCGACAGAGTTGGAAGAGATGATAGTAGATCTAAATTTGTCTTTTATGAGACAATCAATTCGGGTTGTAGCGAGAGATGAGAAAAGGTTAATGAACAAGACAGTCAGGTTGGTGAAAGTTCAATGGAGCGACAACGGGAAGGACTATACATGGGAGACAGAAGACAAGATTAGAGATACTTATCCTGATCTGCTATGAGGGTATGTTCTATATTTGCTTTATATTGACTGTTGCTAGTCAGGTAGGCTAGTATGGAAGTTAGGAGCTGTTACAGATAATTGTTATGTTTAGTATTTAGTCCTTACTGAATTTCGAGGATGAAATTCTTTAAGGAGGGGAGCCTGTAACACCCCTAATTTTTAATAACATTATTCAGGAGATTTAATTAGATACATTAAATAGAATAATGTAAATATTAGTGTGATAAGGGGATTGAGATTTGAAAATTTATTTAGAGGCCATGCTTAAATAAACATAAAGAATGAGTTTATGGAAATGGTTTATTAGATAATTAATAAGAGAATAAAATAAGGGCATTATGGGTATTAGCCGCACCCATAATCCCATTACCCTTAAAATCTCATTTCCATTTCTTTGCACGTTCATTTTCCAAAACTCAAAAACGTAAATCAAAGAGAGTTCAAGCCGACTATAACCTAGGGAAAGAAGAAAAGGGGAAAATCAAATAAAAGCTAAGCAATCAAGCAAGGGGAATTATTCAAAGATCAAATCTCAAGTTCCTTATCCTAATCAAGGTAAATAATAATCTAAACCATCTCTATTTTTGATTTTATAGATCATTTGATTTCGGGTTTAAGTTTAAATCCACTATGATGATTTTTGATGATGATATGCTTGGATTTCATGATATGTTATATTCAAACAAGTTTGTTTGATAAATGTTATATTCGATTTTAAGGCTAAAATCATTTATATTGGGTTTCGAATGCCATGAGGATTTAATATGTTATGTAAAACATTATTTTGGAGATGGGTTTAATTTTTCGTAAATATCCAAGCTATGGATAATTTATTATGAATTTTCAAAGGAGAATATGAATAATTGGGTTTAGAAATTAATTTCGGTAATTATATAAAGGAATTTGGGTCCGAAATTTATATATGTTATATAACATATTAAAAGTTAATTTCTATGATTTTTTTGTGATTGTTCCTAAGAAATTTACTACGGAAATTAAATTAATTTAGTTGGAGGACTTATATGTTTTAATTGTTTCAATTAAGGGAAGGGCTTCTTTGCTAATTATTTTAATTAAATCTGAAATAAATTTGGCAGTATTTTAGGAAAAGATTTTTTTTAAAGTTTGTGGCAACCAATTAAAGTTTTACATATAGGCAAGTTAGTTGAAAAGCATTTACCTAAAAAGGCAGTAATACAATTTTTGTTCAGAAGCATGGTTTCGCCACTTCCAGTAGTGACCTTTCGACACGTACCTTTGTCCCCATCTAAGTTGAAACCAATACACATGGTATCAATGCTTTGATACGTAGTGGATTGGGGAAAGGTGGAAGGTAAGGAGTCGAAACAGCGCTTTCGAAGGGGTCGAGACCACTTTAATAGCTTTCGAAGGTCTTTTGTTTTACTATCCAAAGAAATGTCACTTGCCTTATTTTCAAAAGAAAGCTTTCGAAAGGATTTAATATAGCCTTCGAAGAAGTTGCCACCTTTTTTTTCGAAAGGGTAGCTTTCGAATGAGTTCTTTCGAAAGGGTAGCTTTCGAAGAAGATTTGAATGCGTTCGAAAGAGGTTTTTCAATGGTTTCGAAAGTAAAGGTCAAAGGTTTCGAAATCCTTAGTTTTCAAAACAAAGAACTCAATCTCAACTTTTAAAGGTAAAAACCATGGCATTATAAAAGAGTTTTTAAATAGCTTTTAAATTTGGAGTTTTTGAAGAAGCTTTCCTTGATAAAATAATATGTTAAAGGGATTAACCATGTTTCAAGTGAAAAATGATTTCAAGGATATTAAACCATAAATATTGGTATTATTTTTGTGTAAATGCTTCTTCTATAAATATATTCAATAAGTAATGGACCCATAACTTTATTTTAGGGAGTAAGGGCAGAATAACCAGGTAGGTTGACCCAGTAGTGAATATAAGTTAAGTAACTCCTTAATGAATAGAGTTGCATCCAGGAGGTCAGGTAGACCAAAATATAGGATGCCCAAAGACTAACTAAGAAGTTGTCAGTTTAGACAGGTTCATAGTGAACCCATGAAAACTATGTTTAAAGAGAGTTACTGGCAGGGGCCAACTGGTTTGTAGTGAACCCATGAAAACTATATCTGGATTAAGTTATTGACATATGTCAGTAGGTTCATAGTCAACCCATGAAAACTATGATGTGACAGAAGTTATTGGGGATACCAATAGATTCAGGGAGAATCTATGAATAATGAAGTTATTGGCAGGGGCCAATAGGTTCTTAGTGATCCCACGAAAATTATGAAACTAGACAGATAGTCCATAAAATTTAAACAGTTATTATTCAGCCCATGAAAACTAATAGGTTAATAGTAACCCTAGAAACTATAACTATGACAGATAGTCAAATGAACGGGGATGGGAAATCCAGAATGATTTACTTGTTTGCATATCATAATAATATTTTAAATTGCTATGCTTTTACCATTGTGGATGCAGGAGCACAATATATGGTTACTATAAGTTTTTGATAAGATACTAGTGAGGGGAAAACCCGTTCCGCTAAGCGGCGTGATCTCACTAGATATCTAAATGGTTCGAGATGGTAGGTTATTATTCATACCAGGCTTTATGTTTGACTCGAAGTTTATGTTTTCCCCTTAAACTCTTGGGTACTCAATTAATTTTGAGTAGTTTGAGAGTTGAGGCTTTTTAGGTACATCTTTGACGAATAAGCTTCTGGATACGTGCAAGAGACAGGCTAGCTAGCAGGAGTTCTTTTCTTTTATTCTGTTGTGTTTTGATGTAAAGGTAAAGTTTATTACTTGCCTATGTTTAGACTTTGATCATCCAAGGGGGCATCTTCATATGTCTCTCTTGGCATATGTTGCTATAATTATATTTTCTCTAAACGTGGTTCTTGAACGTGGGATTATGTAATGAATTTGAAATGATTTGATGTGGAATGTGAAAGTTGTTTTATGATTTTAAAATTTTTCCATGTCCATGTGCTCTGTTATATCAATGTATCTAACATTACCGTATTTGGTCGCCGAGGATTAATAACTATGGATGACTGCAGCATCCGTAGCCGTTAGTTTTGGGCCTCCAAGTGGGGGATGTTACAATAACGCGGACCATGGCTATGAAAATCTTATTCTCATTTGGATTATTTACTTTAGTCACCGTGGTGTTGAACCGATTCATAAAGGACTTCAGAGATTCATTCCTTCCTCGGAATAGACTGGATAAGGACTTCACATCTTTTGGTTGTGCCATGTGACGCCTAAATTGATCAAGGAATCTTGTTGCTAACTGATTGAAGGTGGAGATGGATCTTGGTGGAAGCCTGATGAACCAAATGGAAGCAATTCCTTCCAGGAAAACCGAGAAACTTCTACATCGAACGACATCCGTAGCATTTGCTCCGTCCATGTACCAACTATACTTATACAAGTGGGGTTTCGGATCTCTCGTTCCATCGTAAGACGAAATAGTTGGCATAGTGAACTTTTCAGGGTACCGGTCATTCAGAATGTCATCAGTGAAGGGAGTCCGACTAAGAGCGGATCCCATTCATCATCCCTTCTAGCCTTACTTTCTCCATTAGTCGCTTGACCATGTCCGCGATATATGCCTCAGATATCCGGCAATCTGCAGGTTGGCTGTCAGTGACTACACTAAGTGTTTGATTTTGCAAACGATCTTGGTAAGTGGATTGAAGCCTAGGCTCTCCTGTCTTCAGGAGAGCTATTCCCTCAGAGTTTCGTTGGATTGTGGTTGTTCGGGTAGGGGCAGTTTGGATCTTCCTGGCGTTATTGAATGCATTAGTATTTCCTTCCAACTTGTCGTCGTCAAATCACTCACCATCTTCTAAGTCAGAGATATCTGTTACTATATCTTCCCGTGGGTTTTTCGCCCCTAGATTCAAGTTTGTAGCTGGTTGCCTCATAGTTGGTATAGTGCTTGCATTTCCTTCCATATTAATTCATACGGTTCCACCTATCACTCCTTTCTGCTGCTGCTTTCCTATTCTCTTGTTTAGGCCAGAGATGGAAGAATTTTCTTATTCCATGGTAGCCATAGGCTCTATCATCGTTCTTGGAGCAGCATGTGACTGTAAGGTCAATAGGGCATTCAATTTATCCATGTTAACCAAAAAAATGAATCAACACCCTGGATTTAGTATGAAAGCACTAGCCTTGTTTATCAAGGCAAATATAATAGAGATAAGAAATAATAACTTGTAGATAAAGTAAAAAGACAAGAGATTGTTATAGTGGTTCGGTTGTTAACAAAGACTACGTCCACTTTATAACGTTTATTATTGACTGACTGCTATTACAAGTTGAAGCTAATTACAATGCGATTGAATCTTGTAAGTTAGATCGAGTGACCAGTGTTAGAGTTCACTGGAGAATCACAGTGAACCCTTTAGATGAATGTTGTGTGGGAGGAGAAGAGTGAAGAATAGTTTCTGCAGAGTTTTAGCAGCCAGTCCGAAAGATTCCGTTTATGTTGCAGGCACGCTCGTATTTCCAGGGGTTGGAGAGCTATTGGGCTAGGAAGTCTTGCCAGAAGCTTGCATTTGGAGATACAAAGGTGCTTTGAAAATCTCATAAAGATCCGAGCCAATCTGATGGATGGCTAGCGTCCATAGGGCATGGATCACTAGTGATCCATGCAGTTAGGTTGTTTTTGGCTCAGATCACTTGTGTCATGCTCTATGCCTGTTGTAGATGCTCTCCATCTAATTTCATGACTAGATGCCTTGTTTTGATGGTGTCTTGTGCACAGGTTGTACTGATCCATGCTTGAAATCAGATGAATGCTCACTTCTCAATGGAATACCATGAAATTTATCAGGCGTCTCTAGAAATAATAATGGTTCATGATGCAAGGAAAATGGATGGCCCATGATTAGTATTTATGGATTGCTAACGATCCATAGATGATGGATCGCTAGCGATCCATACCCTTCGATAATTTTTTGTTGTTTTCTCTTGAGTCCCTCTTGATTCCTTCTTTTGGTCCTTTTGGTTGATTCTTGGTTGTCTTGACTCGATGTAGACGTTCTGACTTCTTTTAAATTCCGTTGGGTTAAAAACTCGGATAATATTTGCCCCCAGGGTATGCTTTCATTGGAAACAAGGCATGCTCTGGAAGTAACTTCTTTTTAATTGCTGTTTAGTGAGGTTCATTTGATCGTGCTGAGGCCATCATGCGAATCTAGCTTTAGTTATTTAGCCGTTTGTTGAACTTTGAAGTGAATCGTTGTTGCTTGCTGTAACCAATCAACTTCGATCCCATAACTTTCATGATGCTTGCAAATAACACATGGATCGCGCTGAGCAAATTTGGAGGATATTGATTCCCATTTGATGGATTGCTAGCGATCCATCGTCCCTGGATCGCTAGCAACCCAAAGACTTAGCGTATTTTTTGCTCAGTTTTCCTATTTAATTCAGTCGAGCCGACCCTTTTCTCCCTTCTACATTTCTATTGCGACTCAAGCTCCTTGCCTTCCGACCTAATCCAAATTTACCCAAACCCTATATTCATTCGTACCATTACCGTTGTCGACCATTCACTATCGAATCCTCTTGCCATTGACGGTTCTTAAGTTCACCGTTGCCTTAGGCCAACCATTAGCACCTGAGACTTTGCCGATTTGGATCGCCATCGACTTGCCTACCTTGGATTGCTACTGTTGCAAACTTCAACCATTCTCGTCCTTTGATTTTTGACTTGAGGTGGGTGGTTTGAAATTTGGCATTCGTTTAGCAATTTGGTGATGAGGTTGTATGGGTGATGATTGTTGTTGAAAATTCGAGTTGATTGCGATTTTGTGGAAGAAGATAGTAAATTTAATCTTGAGTTCTTCACAGAATGATACTCGGGCTTTTCCCTAGTACTTGACATATTTTGCTATCTTTTTCCACAGAATCAGAATTGACTTGCACTAAGTTACATTGTTGATCCAACACGACGTCTCGCGAATTGGTTTTAGTTCTTCCGGAGGTGAAAACAGCTTAGGGTAGCATCTCGCGTGCATCTTATGTTGTTACTACCTTCTAGAGAGTTCGAATTGGTCCCGTTATTGCACACTTGGCGTACCTGAAATGGGAAGAGCTTCCTGCATCGCTTCAGACAACGGATCCGTTATCGATCGTTGATCGATAACGGGTAGGTGTAGGAGAACTAACTTCAATAAATGATATGAGAAGCCCTTTTCATTCTTCACTGCAAGAGCATTTGTAGTGTTCAGGACACCGTACCCACCCCATATAGATAACACACTGCACTTGCCCCAGTCTATACTTGAAATCCGATGTGTCAGTGTAAACCAATTTTCTTTCGGAATTCAAGTGTTGTAGGGGAATTGTTAGCTAAAGATAGAATTACCTGACCGCGTTAGATGCAAGTTTTGTTGTATAGAAAGTAGAATCCGTCCTCTCGTCGTAAGTCCAATTGAGGAAGTCTAGCACTTTCAGAAGCTAAATCGTCATCCATTACGCCTTCCTCTTCAGTTTTGCGAGCTGAATACAGTCAACTATTCTGGTTGGCCCGGTTATAGACCGGACTCCCCCGAATTTTAGAGTTCTACTTAATCTCCTGGAGAGAGCTTCCACCGTAATCTTCGCTAAGGTTTTACATAACATTTACATACAACATGATATTCCAGAGGACGATGTGCGCCTTCCGAAGAAGAATGAGTTTGCCCATATGCCGCCTTCAGGATACACCGCTTGTCACCGGTATATGTGCTTAAATGGAGCAATGCCCCCCTTCAATAACTTCTTGAAAGAGACTCTTCTGAACTTGGGAATAACTACATTCCAAATTCATCCTAATGGATATGCATCTTGACTTGCCTTCACGTCCTGTTTATGTAGACATTTAACCATGCCCCAACTTTCGATGAGTTGAGATATTTTCTCTCGTTTAAGAAGAGAGATGAGTGCCTATCGATTGTCGTCATCGAGGCCCAAGGAACCACAAGATCGTGTTGTAGCTTCAAAGCAATCTGTCTCAGTTCAAGACTCGGTATTTCTTTGTCAGATGTCCCGAAGGATTTAACCGCCTTTGGACAATATGGGGTAAGTTTTCACTTTTACTTATTGAGTTTCAAAACATCACTATGGGATTCCTGATAGATCAAATACTTCTTGCAATTATTCCGAGGCCGAATAAAGACCCATCACTTGATCAGATTTTCCATACTCTGAAGGCCGTAGATGCCAAGGAGAGAACAGTTAAAATTTTCCAAGCGGAAGAAAATTTGCTCCAGTATAGGCTGTTGCATCCTGGGAGATCCGCCATGGCCGTTGAAGTCCCGTCTCCTTCCCATTCCAGAATATGAACACGCTCCACTTCTTTATCACATGCCTCCAAAGAGGGTGTTTTCCCAGAAAAAGAAGGCCAATCCGGCGAGTCAACCGAAGAAACTCATGAAGGAAGGGGTGTCACGACTGAAGCCAACTGTCCAGCCAGAATGTCCCCAATTCCGAAGGAAGGGGAAGAAGAGTTCAAGCAGCATGAGGGCAAAGCTGTAGTGGCAATAGAAAAGGAGGAGTGTGAAGTTGAGGGCAGCAGCGGTTATGATTCCTCCTTTAGTGATGATGATTTCGATGGAGGCTCCAGTGGTGGAGACTTCGAATCGTGTGATGACACTCCAAGAAAGAGTCACATTCTCCCGGATTCACCTCCCCGAGAGTTTTGCAATAAAGATGCTCCCCCAGCAGTCGAGCGACGTCAGGGTTCCCCGATTAAAGATACCGGCGTGGACTTTGGGGATTTGAGCAACGTTTATGTGGATATCAATGAACTTATGGGGGAAGATTTCAAATTCGAGGGAACATCTCCTCACCCTAGTCATATTGTGTCTAGAGTCATCCCGATTTCTACCATGGTGGCTTCCCAATCCGGTTTGTGACGTCCTTTTAGACCGCCTAAGACATACTACACATTTCACTAGGGTCACATTCACTTACACATGCATTATTTAGACCAATTTTTTTCTAAAGCTCTTTATTTATTCTTTATATCAGGTACCATGAGAGGTCGCAGACTTTACGATGATATTGAGTAATTCAATGATTCGCAACGTTGGTCAAGACGGTCTATAAGTCGCCACCAGCCCGTGAAACTGAGGAAGAATGGAGAAGGCAGAAAGACTCGGAAGCCGAAGCTCGTCATCGGGATGACAGAGAATAGGGTCGGACGTATAAGAGTGGTTATGAGAAGAGAAAAATGAAAGAAGGGGGTATGTGGTAGGATCGTATAATATGGAATAATGGAACAGTCTAGGTAAATAAAGTAAGCAAAAAGCAAGGTAGACACCAGGACTTTATACTGGTTCAGACCTCTAGTCCTACGTCCAGTTCCTAAGCTTCACTTAGGAATTCTACTAACTAAAACTCTCTCTTAAGCCGGAGGAATAGGTTTACAACTTACCCGAACAACCGAATGGGATTTCTTGCCTCAACTACCTAAGAGGACTTCAACTAGATTCAAAAACAATATTTGACTTGTTGTGTTCTTGATAACACTAATGAGTCTAATGTAGTACAATTTTCCTATAATCTTATCCTTGAGAGTATGCAAAGTGTTTGTGAAGATTTAGGAAATGTGAATTGCTATGAATCAAAAGAGTGTTATAGACAAAACATGGATTCACGCAAATGGTTTGTGATTTCTTTGAAAACTTTAGAAAATCTGAAAGTATGTTCAACAAAATAGAGAGATTAAATCATATAGAATTGGTGTTTTGCAAATGATAAAAACATGTATTTATAGGTGTAGAAGAGGTCTATCTATTTGCAAAAGATTCAGGCAAGAGATGCATCCATTACCATTGGAGAATGGTTGCAACTCTTGGGAAGAAGAAGGTGTCTTTTCATTAAAAATTTGCAGGTTCGAATTCAGTCGACTGAACAGGGAATTTCAGTCGATTGAAACTGTGCATGTTGTAATTCTGTAACAGGTTCAGTCGACTGGGAATACCTGTTCAGTGGACTGAACTATTAGTTTTTGCACAGTGAATGTTTTTCTAAAAATTGAAGTTATGAAACGTGTTCTAGTGTTTTGTGCAAACCTCTTGAGGATAGATTTTAACAATGAATCTAAACTAAGACCTATATTTAAATCATACTTATGGTATCTTTGGTCTTCATAGTTCTCCCTTTAGCTTTGCACATATCTCTTCCTTTTTGTTGAAGCATATTGTCATTAATCAAAATATAGCGTATCAACATTCTCCCCCTTTTTGATTGATGACAATACTTGTGTGTGTAATTATTTCCTCCCCCTGAATATATGCACTGTCTTTCCTACAAAACAAGGTTAGTAACATAGATTTCTCCCCCTTTATTATCGACAAAAAGGAAGTAATAATTGCAAAAGTATATTATCAAGAAAAAGACAATCTTTGATATGCATAAGTATTGTTTAAACAACGCAAAATGTAGCATAAAAGAAAGAAGGCTATTTATACAAGCCGTTGTAGTAGTGTTCGAAATAGAATAAAAAAACAATCAAACCATAAGTGATCAATCTCTATCCCAATCATAGGAGCCTTCTCGTTTGCCCTCTGGTTCACGAATCACGGGTCCACCGGTGGGTTGTCTAAATGCTCCTCCTTCTTGACCACCGCTATTTCCACTTGTGCTGCTGCTTGGATTTTCTTCGGATGACGTCCATATGAAGGTTGGAGCCGGACGCTTGCCGCGGGAGGTTGAAGCAGAAGTGGAGCTTGTGCATGATATGGCATCCCATAATTTGTGGAAGAAACCTTTAATCCTATCAAGTTTATGATCCACCTTTTTGAGGCGATTATCAAGAATTTGTTGATTTCTTGATAGGATTCCTAATGATTGATTGGTAGTAAAATTTGGTTCAACGAGACGAATATCATCATCTTGATCGAAAGGTTCTTCTTGTTGGGGTTGAGGAGGTTGATGTGGTTCTTGATGTCTTGCTTCCCATTCGGCAAGAGATATGATGCGAGGAGGTCTAGCCGGGAGTTGCATAAGGCTTATAGTCCGATGGTTGATTTGGTGAACCATTGTATTTACGGACTCTGGTAGTGGCGTATCAACGTTGAGGAGAAGTCGCATGATATACTCGCCAAAGTATATTGTTCTCATTTTGCCATTATTGAATGTAAGAAATTCATCAAGAATGAGTTGAACCCAATTAACTTGAATATTGCCCCAAATAGCATATAGTGCTCTATAATTGTTTGGGTATACAATTTCATATGAGCCTGTTCGAGGGGTGATGGTACGCATAAGAGCTTTGTGGAGAAGCCTGGCTATTGGTCGTAAGGAAGTTGATTTGATATCGTGGATGTTAATGTTATCATTCAAAAATTGAAGATTTAATTTATCCTGAATATGAGGATTGAATTCAATTTCCTCAAGCTTACTTCCAAAGTTAGGAGACCCTAGAATATGTGCAATGCGGTCTAATGAAAACCATACCTTTTTACCGCACACCATACTCCAAACACTGTCGTTTGGATTTCTTGGAGTTTGGTGACCAAGATTAAGGTTGGCATAGAAGAGCTTTACCATAACATGATTGATGGCATGATCATTACGTTTAATATCTAAGAGCGATGTCAAACCTGATTGGTCGGTCAAGGCTTGAATGTTGTAAGCTTGAATACTCTGGAAATCGATGAATGAGTGTTCAAAAATCCTTGAATTCTTCATTTTATTCCACCTAGTGACTGCCACTCCATCATAAAGCCATTGTGCAATTTGAGCATCAATTGGCACGGAGGAGGTTGAAGTGGAAGCTCTTGATCTTTTTGGAGGCATTTTTGTGAGAATTTTGTGGAGAATTTTTATTAAAATGAAGATTTGGGGGCTAAGGTTTTTAAGAGAAATGGTGAAGAGGAAGCTTTGGGTAAGATAAAAAGTGAAAAGTAAAATAAAAAACTGATGTTAAAAAGGGAAAAGTAACCTGGGAAACGACGTTCAGTCGACTGAATAGTCTGTTCAGTCGACTGAATTGGAGCCCGAAAATTTTCTGGGTAAGATTCAATCGACTGAACAGAGTTTTTAGTCGACTGAAAGTTTTTGTGTTAAACTTAGTCGACTGTGCAGAGAATGTTAGTCGACTGACTATTGAATTATAGTTTTTTGTCTTATGTTCAGTCGACTGAGCAGTAAGATTTAGTCGACTAAACCTTTGGTGTTCATCTTGAACTTTTAATGTGAATATTTTATTGAAAGAAATTATTACAATTATACAAACATATTACAATATAACACATTATTTTGATCTTTTAAAAAAATCATTTCTTTGGAGAAGGACTAATGTTCTTCGGTGTTTTATTTCCTTCATTCGCCATATAGTTCCTGTCCCATGAATTTGGGCTATATTGAGGAGTTTTTGGCAATACCCAAGGATTTATCGGATCGATTGGTGTACGATATGATGAAGATGGATCAAACGAACTAACTGGTCGAGGTAGGGGCTCACTCACATCATTTTTCTTCGAGCTACAAAATCGTAAACCAATTTGCTCAAGAAAGCTTAAGCGTCTAGCAGTTACTTTTTGTTCAAAATATAATTCACGTTGAAGGTCAATTTGCTGCTGTTGATAATGATGAATTTCATCAATTTTTCTTTTCGTATCAGGAGAGATAAATAGTCCACGTTTGGCCTTCTTCGAATCCGGTGTATAGCCAGTTTGATAATTTTCCCATTTATAAACTGGCTCGTGTTTTGGTGTTGGAGTAGGAAGATGTGGTGATGTAGGTGAGATATCGGTTGAGGAGGTTATGTTGATAGGAGAGTTTGATTTGTTGGAAGACATTTTTCTACAGAGTTTGAAATTTTTAGTTTTTGAAAAATCATATGTGCATGTATATATAGAATTAGTGGTTTAAAAATGTGTGGTATAGAGTTAATAGGGATTTAGGGCCAGAAATTATGTTATTGGTTCATATTTACTTTGAAACGAATGGTCTTAGGAGTAGATTAAGTTTTTAAACCTATAGTTAAGTGAACTAAATTTTTGTTTGTCTTTTGTTTAGATGAAGTATATTTAAGTATTATATTTATTATCATATTTGCTATTAAATATCTTTGAAAGAAATTATTCCTAGTTCTCTTCGTAATTTTATAAACGAGTTTTCTAGTAATGGTTTAGTAAATATATCGGCAATTTGGTTTTCGGTAGAAATATGCTCTAAATTGATAATTTCTTTTTCGATATTGTCATGTAGAAAATGGTGACGAATATCAATATGTTTTGTACGAGAGTGATTTATCGGATTTTTAGACAAATTTATTGTGCTTGTATTATCACAATATATTGTAGAATTTGTTAAATTTATATTAAAATCTTTAAGTGTTTGTTGCATATATATGACTTGGGTACAAGCCAGAGCAGCAGATATATATTCCGCTTCACAAGTTGAAAGTGAAACACAATTTTATTTCTTACTAAACCAAGATACAAGTGATTTTCCAATGAAATGGCACGTACCACTTGTACTTTTTCTATCAGTTCGAGATCCACCAAAATCAGCATCACTAAATGACACTAACTCGAATGGACAATCTTTTGGATAGAAAAGACCAAAGTCCTTAGTATTATTAAGATATTGCATAATTTGTTTTACGGCTCTTAAATGTGATTCTTTAGGATTAGCTTGAAAACGTGCACATAAACATACACTCATCATTATGTCTGGTCTACTAGCGGTTAAGTATAGTAAAGAGCCTATCATACTTCTAAACAACTTTTGGTCTACACTTTTGCCATTTTCATCTCGATCGAGATGAGTTGTGGTACTCATAGGAGTAGGTTTTCCAGAAGTGTTTTCCATTCCAAAACGTTTAATTAGATTAGCACAATATTTTTCTTGGTTTAAGAAAATTCCATTCGTTAATTGTTTAATTTGTAATCCGAGAAAATAAGATAATTCTCCTATGTGTGACATTTCGAACTCCTTAGTCATTATATTTGAAAATTCTTTACACAAGTTTTCATTAGTTGAACCAAATATAATGTCATCTATATATATTTGAATTATTAGAATGTCTTTAGTAGTGTTTTTAATGAATAGAGTTTGATCTACTTTCCGATTTGAAATCCTGAATCTAGTAAATAGCTTTTAAGTCTCTCATACCAAGCACGAGGTGCTTATTTAAGACCATATAAGGCTTTCTTTAATTTATATACATGATCCAGATATTTTTCATGTATGAATAAAGGGGGTTGCTCTACGTACACATTTTCTTTTATAAAACCATTTAGAAAAGCACTTTTAACATCCATTTGATAAAGTTTAAAATTGTGAAAACACGCGAAGGCTAATAGAATACGTATTGCTTCAAGTCTTGCAACGGGAGCAAATGTTTCTTCAAAGTCGATACCTTCCTCTTGATTATATCCTTGTGCTACTAGTCTAGATTTATTCCTAGTTATATTTCCTTGTTCGTCTACTTTATTTTTGTAAACCCATTTTGTTCCTATAACAGATTGATTATTAGGATGGGGAACTAATTCCCAAACATCGTTATGTTCGAATTGATTTAATTCTTCTTGCATAGCAACAATCCAGTAGTCGTCTGTTGATGCTTCTTTAGGATTTTTAGGTTCTAATGTAGAAATAAAAGCAACATGTCCTATTTGGTTTAGTTGACTTCTAGTTTTAACTTGAGAATCAATTTCACCGATTATGTTTTGTACAGGGTGATCTCGTAAGATTCTAGGTGGAGATCTAAGTTCGGTATTATTCATATTTTCAAGATTTGTATTGTCTGTATTTATTATAAATTCGTCATCATCTTTTATACTCAAGTTTTTATTAAAGTTTTCATCAAAAGATACATGTAAAGTTTCTTCGATTATATTTGTTCGTTTATTAAAAACTCGATATGCCTTACTTCGTTCCGAGTATCCTACAAAAATTCCATCGTCAGCTTTCGGATCAAATTTTCCTAGTTGGTCTTTTGTATTTAAAATAAAATATTTTGATCCAAATATTTTAAAATAAGAGATATTTGGCTTTCTATTGTTAAAAAGTTCATATGAAGTATTTTTAGTTAATGGTCTAATAGAAATACGATTTAATACATAACATGCAGCAGCTACGGCTTCTGCCCAAAAATGTTTTGGTAGAAGGCATCCATTTAATAATGTTCTTGCACATTCTTGTAATGTTCTATTCTTTCTTTCTACTACTCCATTTTGTTGAGGAGTTCTAGGAAATGAAAAGTTATGATTTATTCCTTTCTTTTTACAGAAAGATTCAAAAGCTTCATTTTCGAATTTGCCACCATGATCACTTCGTATATTCTTAATTTTCAAATCTTTAGTGTTTTGAATTCTTTTGACAAATGTTTTAAAATGTTCAAATGTATCACTTTTATTTTTCATAAAAATAGTCCATGTATATCTTGAGAAATCATAAACTGTTACAAATACATATCGATTATGATTAATGGATTGAACTTGTGTTGGTCCGAAAAGATCCATATGAAGTAATTCTAGTGGTTGTAAAGTTGAAATATTTTTCTTAGATTTGAAAGATGATTTTGTTAATTTTCCTATTTGACAATCATCACAAAGATTTTTTATTTTAAAGTTTATCTTAGGTAAACCTCTTACTAATTCATTTTTAGAAAGTTTTCTAATAGTTTTGAAATTAATATGACAAAATCTTTTGTGCCACAACCAAGGATCATTATCTTTGGCTAGTAAACACATATTTGTATTATGATTAATTTTCATATTTAGAACATAAATATTCCTATCTTTATTTCCCTCAAAAACAAGATTTTGGTTTTGATCAAAAATACTACATTTATTTTCTGAAAAAGTTATTTTAAAACCTTTGTCACAAAGTTGACTTATGCTTAGTAGATTATGTTTTAGATTTTTAACTAATAAAACATTTGTAATAAAAGGTAAATTCGATGTACCGTAATTGCTCACATCTCCTTTGCCAATGATATAGTTTTTTGAATTGTCTCCGAAGGTAACCGAGCCACCATCAAAGTATGTGATGTTTGTAAGCATATCTTTGTCGTCGGTCATGTGTTTTGAGCAACCACTATCCAGTATCCATTTCTTCTTTTTGAGTGGGACCTGAAAATAAATACAAGATTATTGGTACCCACCTTTCAATAGGGTCCTAAAAGTTAGAACTTAGGAAACCAAACCCAATTTAGTTCAGTATCCTTTTTATAAATATAATTTTTATTATTATGAACACTATCCATAAATGCTTTAATATATTTATTCCTAATTAAAATATTGTTAGTCTTTGGAATCCAAATTTTAACTATCTTAGTTTCTTCTTTTGTTCTAATAGGTTCTCTTAATAACATTTGTTGTTTTGAATCAATATTCCTCTTAAAATTTGTATTTTTCTTTTTAGGAATTTTTGACTCCTTTTTATATCCTAATCCATGTTTATTTGAGGAGGATTGAGAATTTTCTAAAATCTTAGATAAATTTTCTCTTCCTTTGTTAAAATTAGAGACATTTTTAGTGATGTTATCTAATCTAGCTTGAAGACTATTATTTTCTAACTCAACTTGTCTAATCTTAGTTTTTTAACTCATGATTTTCAGAAACAATTATATCATTCTTTGTCTTTTGAGTTTCAATTTCTTGACTTAAAAGTGATAATTGAGTTTCCGAATTTGAAAGAGACTCTTGAACTTTTTCAAGTTCTTCTTATAGAATTTTCTTTTCATCTTTTAACATATCTCTTTCAAATTCAGCTTTGTTTTGATTTTCACGAGTTTCCTTTTAAGAGTTTTTTTGTGCTCAAAAGTTCAGTATTTACATCAATTAAATCGTCGAAAGTTAAATTACTAACCTCAGATTCTTGAGCCATAAAGCATACATTCGCTTGTTCATTGTCGCTATCATTTTCACTTTCAGATGAAGATGAATCTAAATCGTCCTATGTTACAGAGAATGCCTTCTTTTTGAATTTTTCTTTCTTGTTTTTGTTATTGAGAGTTCTCTGATTCTCGTTCTTTTGCTCTGGACAATCTTTGTGCATGTGACCTTTCTTGTGACAGTTGAAACATTCTATATTCGAGGATGTAGGTTTGTTCAAGAAATTCTTTTTGAATCCGTTTTTATTTCCTTTTCTATATCTTAAGAATTTCTTGAAATTTTTGGCTATAAATGTTAAATCCTCATCTTCAGACTCTGATTCTTCCTTTTCCGCATGAAAAGCTACATTCTTTCTTTCTTGTGCTTGATCTTTCTTAGCTTGCATATTTACTTCATACGACATAAGATTTCCAATTAATTCTTCTGGTTTCATTATAGATAGATCATTTGCTTCTTTGATTGCTAAGACTTTTCTCTCCCATTCATCAGTGAGTGAATTTAGAACTTTAGATACAATATCAAAATCCGTGTATTTTTCTCCTAGTCCTATTAAGGCATGATGAATGTCTTGAAATTTCGAGTACATGTCATTGATGGATTCATTCTGTCGCATTCTAAAGTTTTGGAACTGGTTCTTTAGCATGGAGATCTTTGTTTGTTTGACCTTGTTTGTGCCTTCATGTATGGTTCTAAGTGTATCCCATATCTGATGTGCAGTAGTACAAATGCTAACACGATTGAACTCATTTCTATCCAAAGCGCAAAATAGCATATTTATAGCTTTGGCATTTGCACTAGCTTCATTCTTCTGAGTTTCTGTCCATGTAGGGTAATCAGTTGTGGCTACAACGAACTCTGCTTGAGTTGCATTCCAGGCTTCAAAGCTTGTTGCTTGCATATAAATCCTCATCCTTGTAGCCCAATAATTATAGTTTAGTCCATTGAATAGAGGGGGTCTTTGGGTAGATTGTCCTTCTGCAAATGTAGAGCTATAGGCAGTTGTTGTGCTTGTGCTTGTGTTATTTTCCATATTATCAATATGTCAAATAACGGTGTTATTGTTATAGGATGGCCTTGCTCTGATACCAATTGAAAGAAGGGGGTATGTGGTAGGATCGTATAATATGGAATAACGGAATGGTCTAGGTAAATAAAGTAAGCAAAAAGCAAGGTAGACACCAGGACTTTATACTAGTTCAGACCTCTAGTCCTACGTCCAGTTCCTAAGCTTCACTTAGGAATTCTACTAACTAAAACCCTCTCTTAACCCGGAGGAATAGGTTTACAACTTACCCGAACAACCGAACGGGATTTCTTGCCTCAACTACCTAAGAGGACTTCAACTAGATTCAAAAACAATATTTGACTTGTTGTGTTCTTGATAACACTAATGAGTCTAATGTAGTACAATTTTCCTATAATCTTATCCTCGAGAGTATGCAAAGTGTTTGTGAAGATTTAGGAAATGTGAATTGCTATGAATCAAAAGAGTGTTATAGACAAAACATGGATTCATGCAAATGGTTTGTGATTGTTTTGAAAATTTAGAAAATCTGAAAGTATGTTTAAGAAAATAGAGAGATTAAAGCATATAGAATTGGTGTTTTGCAAATGATAAAAACATGTATTTATAGGTGTAGAAGAGGTGTATCTATTTGCAAAAGATTCAGGCAAGAGATGCATCCATTACCATTGGAGAATGGTTGCAACTCTTGGGAAGAAGAAGGTGTTTTTTCATTAAAAATTTGCAGGTTCGAATTCAGTCGACTGAACAGGGAATTTCAATCGACTGAAACTGTGCATGTTGTAATTCTGTAACAGGTTCAGTCGATTGGGAATACCTGTTCAGTCGACTGAACTATTAGTTTTTGCACAGTGAATGTTTTTCTAAAAAATGAAGTTATGAAACGTGTTCTAGTGTTTTGTGCAAGCCTCTTGAGGATAGATTTTAACAATGAATCTAAACTAAGACCTATATTTAAATCATACTTATGGTATCTTTGGTCTTCATAGTTCTCCCTTTAGCTTTGCACATATCTCTTCCTTTTTGTTGAAGCACATTGTCATTGATCAAAATATAGCGTATCAACAAAAAAACACTGACGACCGTGAGGAACCATCCATGAAGCCGAAGGTTGATCGCAGTTCTCACCCCTCCGAGCATTAGGATTTTGCCCCGGCCCGAATTTAAATAGGTCTTGAAGTTCCGGTTTCTTCTGTTCAGGCTCCATTTTCATCTCAAGCCCCATCAACTCACGGGTACCCACTTCTGGTTCCTCGCGTCCTTACAGGAGGTCGGCTTACATTCTTCCTTTCGGTCCCCCCTAGACTCAAAGCTGCGCTCCCCGGGTGGTTTCTAAAGGGAGTTAAGTTTGAATGCGACCTTTGTCCAATCCCTAAAGATTCCTATATGCCCCACCTTCAGGTGATTCAAAGTGATCTAGATCAAGCTGAAGGATGGAAAAAGTTATTCAAGCAGCTGGCCGACAAGAACCACAATAATTATCAAGATATCCTCTCCTTTGAATCGAAGAAAGACGATTTCGAGAGGGCGTTAGCAGAGCGTGATGCCAGAATTGAGAAACTAACACAAGAGAGGGACGCCGCACTCTGAGAGAGTAAGAACAGTGCCAGCTTGCTGAAGGAGCTGAAAGAGGCTCATGCAAAAATAGATATCGTATTTCGAAATGTAATCAAGAAGGCCCATGTGGACGAAGTTAAGTTGAAAGAGGAGTTCGAAGCCGTGACATGATTATTGAAGCTTAAATGAAGACTATTGCTGATAATGACAAAGTTGTTGAAGGTCATAATAAGACAATTGCTGAATACGCGGGAATTGTGGAATCCCGTGCCAAGACCGTCTCCGATCAAGCCCAGATGTTTCCTTTGCTCCAAGAAAGAGTTATGCAGCTTAGCGTCGAGAAGACTCGAGTTGAAGTTGAGAAAGCTTCCATAACAGCGGATTACTTGGAGTTGTAGGACACTTTCGAAAAAAAGATGGAGAAGATGGAAGATGCCATCTTAAATTTCTATGTTAACTCCTTGCTGCATCAGGGAAGCCTCGGTTATTTAGGCCCCAAATTTCCACGTACTTTTGCCATGGTTTGGGAAGAAATGCTGGCCCAATTATGAGAGAACAGGGATGTATATATTGAGCAACAGTTGGAGGATGCCTACCTTACCGAGGAATCGAAGAAAGCACCGATAGAGGGTCGAGAGGTCCTTCGAATTGAGAAGGAACAGGAAGTTGCCGATTCTGAAATGACTGCAATTGCCAAGACGTTGCCGGAGCCTTTCATTTCTGGGCCAGGCGACTCATCAAGATAGCATTGGCGAGTTCTGCCAATGCTGCTTTGTCGTCTATTCTTTCGGCAGCTGTTTCTAAAACTTCAGGTGTCCCCAGAACTTCTCCGAAGATCGTGCAACCGTCAAAAGAAGGAGAATGTGGGGAATACGAGATTGAAATTCTCGACCATTCCTCTGGTGCAGGCAACCTTCTTATTTCCCCCGAGTTTGAGAATTTGCAGCTCACGCCGCAAGAACAAGACGAACTTCATGCTTTCATTTTTGATCTTATAGGTCCATCGTCTTTACCTACAGACCTATCGATTTCTTCGATGCCTGGGCTTGCCGTTATTTCAACTGCCTCGACACTTGTCTCCGTAGCCGCTTCGATTGTTGCGCCTGTGTTTGGCTCGCAGCTAGGGCCGGAATCAGAGAAGATCGCTGCATTGCAAGGTCTAGAAGACCCTTTTGTATCTTTGGAGGGCGACTTTACAGAGTGGAAGCTCGAGAGCAGGAGGACTAGACTAGCCAGCTACATAAATCTGAACAGCAAATGGTTGCCGTTAAGAAGGAAAAGGTTAAGGAAATAAAATCTTCGAGGAGCTCCCGCAAATCTCGAAAGCGCAAGGCCAAAAGGGAGTCTTCTAAGAAAGTCAAAATGCAGGGAGGAGGTGCCGGTGCCGGGGAGATAATAGATGTTTCGGGTAGTGACACTAATCCTGGTGGGGATTCTTAGAGGAAGAAGAAACCTTTAAACAAAGATGGGAAGTGGAGCGGTGGAAAGAGGCATTGATAGGCTCGAGCAATGGTGGAGTCAGATTTTGGGACATTTTGTTTTGTTTGATATGTGTTTTTGTTCAAGTGCAGAGTTTGTACTTACTGCTTTGATTGTTGTAGCATCTGTATTTTTCTTTTTGTTGGTCGACATTGTGTGGGTACGACCCCCACATTTTTTACTTTGTATATAAAATGCTATAAGTAATACAATGTTGACATTTTGATTGTAACTTTATCTATCTACTTATCTGCGTTTCATGCTCTTATGCCAACTTTATTTACTACTATTTTATTTTATTTCGTTCTGTAATTACCGCCAAAATCTTTCTTTGGAGCAACAGAACCGTGAGTGCTTGGTTTTTTTATTTTTGAGTATTTTTGTGTGTGCCCCCAGTTCAAGGGGCTAGTTACTTCAAACGCTTGACGAATGAGTGGTTGATCTGAGTGACTTTTTTGGATGTCTGTAGTCGGACTTGTTTTGCGGTTCCCACCTTCATAAACTTGTGATTCAGACGCCTTGATTCCAAAAATATTGTCGGTCAACAATCAGAATTTTCTACCGATTCGTAGCCTTTGACATTGCTAGATTCATACCCATTACTCCTGATAGTGGGAGTGGATTAATTCTTGTTAGTCTTGTAATAGATGGGTTTCCCGGCATTATCGGGATAATACCGGTACTTTTATGACATGCGCGGCTTTTGGGAGTGTGCATAGCTTATGGGATGCGTGGCTTTTGGAAGTGTGCGTGGCTTATGGGATGCGCGGCTTTTGGGATCGATATAACCCATCGACCTAGAATGGTTTGGAACTTCTCGATGCTACCAATCTTCAGGCAATGTGAGGAGTTCGTGTTTCAAGAGCTTAATACCACGGCTCAAAAAGTAATGCACGACTTATGGAATGCGCAGCTTCGATTTGGGCCTTCCTGGCATCGCCGGAGCAACACCGGTTCTTAGAAGGCGGGGATCGGGTTCCGCCGATCCAACGGTTTGGGTAAATTTGCTTCCGTCGACCCGGCGAGTAAGTGGGGCGTACTTGAGCGTGGTTCCACTATCTCAAGCAGTGATTGGGTGGTTTTCAGCCGATTTGACTCCATCGACTCAGCAATTTACTTTTATGAACACGGTTTTATTGGTTTAGAAAGTATAGCAATTTTATTAAGAAAAGTTGAGCAATTTCTGCCTATTTACAATGCCCTTGGTATTCCAGGATGGCTTATTTGCCGAAAAATAAGTACATAAGATAGTTTTAGATAAAGTAACGACGTAGTGATTCACCGTTCCATGCTTGGGGAATTTGGACTCCGACAATAGTTGTCAGTTTGAATGTTCCATCCCCTAGCTTTCGACCGATCACATACAGCCCTTTCCAGTTTGGTCCAACCAGTATGGGATAGACCTATTTGAGGATGAGGTCTCCCACTTCGAAGGTTCAGTTGTGAATTCTGGAGTTGAAGTACCGTGTGACCCTATTCTGGTAAGTGGTGGTTCTTAGTTCGGCTTCTTCTCTCTTTTCATCGACCATGTCGAGCGACTCGAGTAGGAGCTGCTCGTTTTGCCTTTGGTTTTTCTTCGATGAGAGGGGAATTCTAGTTCGATTGGGATCATTTCTTCTAAACCATATGCTAGGGCAAAAAGAGAGTGTCCGATTGTGGGTTTGTGCGCTGTCCTGTAAGCCCATAGTGCGAGTGGAAGACCATCAACCCAATTTCCTTTAGCTTTAGTTAGCCGTTTTTGATAGTGGATTTGATGATTTTGTTCACTGCTTCCACTTACCCATTTGCCTATGGATGAATAACAGAGGAAAAGCTTTTCTCGATTCTGAAGCGTTTGCAAAAGTCTTTAAATCGGTGCTTTCAAATTGAGTCCCATTTTCCGTGATGATTTTCTATTGTACCCTAACCTGCAAATAATGTTTTTAGTGACAAAATTTATAACTTTCTTTATGGTAATAGTGGCCAGCGGTTCCGCTTCGGCCCATTTGGTGAAATAGTCAACGGAAACTATAGCATATTTAGCCCCTCCTTTAGCTATTGGAAATACACCAATTAGTTTGATTCCCCATATTGCGAATGGCCATGGGCTGACCATCTGTGTTATCTCCATTGAGGGAGTTCTTTTGATATTGCTGAATCTTTAGCACCGGTCACACCGTCTGGCATAATTTGCTACATCGCGGTTTACTGTTGGCTAGAAATACCCGTATCGGAGAATTTTCTTTGCAATGATTTGCCCTCCGGTATGGTCTTCGAAGTCGCCTTCATGAATTTCCCTTAGGATCCTTCGAGCTTTGTCGTTGGTGACACATCTGAGCAAGGGGGTAGAGAATCCCCTTCGGTGGAGTATCCTATCTTGCATTATGAACCGTGATACCTTTCGGAGAAGCTTCTTTCACTGATTCCTATCTATGGGGAGGGCTCCTATGAGAAAGTAGTCTTTAATAGGCGTCATCCATGTTTTTGGTTCTTTGGCTACTTCATAAATCCAATCTACTTCCATATCGCTTATGCTTGGAGTAGTCAGAGTTTCAACCGGGACTAGCTCCAATGATTGAGCTTCCCCGGTAATGGCGAGTTTGGCTAGATAATCCACCTTCGTGTTCTGTTCTCTCGGGATGTGAGTTATGGTGTAATGCTCGATGTCGTTCAACAGCTCTTGTACTTTAGATAGGTATGGGGCGAGGTTCTCCCCCTGAGATTTATATTCGCCTTTCACCTGACAGACGACCAGTTGAGAGTCGCTGTAGATGTGAACAAATTTTATCCCGAGTTCCCTTACGACTTTCAGTCTCGCTATCAATGTTTTATACTCCGCTTCATTATTTATTGCAGGAAATCCAAGCGTATGGCATAGCAGACTGATTATCCTTCAGGGGGTTTCAAGCACTATCCTGCTCATGAGCAAGAGTTATTGTATGCACCATCGACGAACAACTTCCATATTGTTTCCACCTTCAGAGTAATTTCTTTTTCGTTATCCCTTACAATAAACTAGGCAATGAAATCTTCCAAAGCCTGCCCATTGATCGCACTTCGGGGATGATATGTGATTTCGTATTAGCTCAAATCAATGTTCCATTTGATAAGTCGTGCAGAGGTCTCGAGGCAGTATAGTACTTGCTTCAAGGGTTGATCCGTCAAGACTTTGATCGGGTGCACTTCGAAGTATGGTCATAATTTTGTAGACGCGATCAGGAGGCGATATGCTAGTTTTTCCAGTTTTGGATAGTTCTTCTCAATCTCAGCTCCATTGAATCGTTTACTGATGTAGTATACGGGTCGCTGAATCCTAGCTTCTTTATGTACAAGAGCGGCACTTAATGCATGAGGTAAGACGGCTAAGTAGACGAACAAGTCCTCTCCATATACTGGCTTTGATAGGATTGGCGGGGTTTCCATATTTTGCAGTAATTCTTCGAATGCTGTTTGACAAGCCTCATTCCATTCAAAGTTTTTATTTCCTTTCTTCAGTGCATCAAAGAATGGTATGCATTTGTCGGTGGCTTTTGTGATGAACCGACTTAGCGCTGCGACTTTTCCTTTTAGGCTCCGTAACTCCTTTTTGTTCCTTGGGGCCTTAACCTCCCGTAGAGCAGTAATTTGCTTTGGATTCGCCTCGATGCCTCTGGTGCTTACGATGAACCCCAAGAACTTTCCGAGGCCACTACAAAGTGGCATTTAAGGGGATTCAATTTCATTCATTGCGGAGTATCTCAAACATTTCAGCAAGATTGTCCAGGTGGTTTGTGGCTATACGTGACTTAACCAATATGTCATCTACATATACTTCCATTTTTTCCCCAATCTGACACTTAAATATAGCGTTTACCAGTCGTTGGTAAGTCGCCCCAGCATTCTTTAAGCCAAACGACATTACTTTGTAGCAATACAGTCCCAAGTCGATAATAAAACTGGTATTTTCTTGGTCCGGTTCATGCATCATGATCTTGTTGTACCCCGAGCACGCATCCATAAATGATAGCAATTCATGTCCAGCTGTCCCATCCATAAGTTGGTTAATTCTGGGTAGAGGAAAGCTGTCTTTCGGGCAGGCTTTGTTTAAGTCCGAGTAGTCGATACAAGTTTTCCATTTCCCATTGGACTTCTTGACCAAGACCGGGTTAGATACCCATTCAGGGTAGGTCACATCATAGATAAAACCATTGGCCATCAGCTTGTCTACTTCTTCTCTTAATGCCTTAGACCATTCGGGACCAAGGCTATGCCTCATCTGCTTTACCAGTGTATACTTGGGATCAATGTTCATTGCGTGGCATGCGATTTTCGATGATACCCCACACATATCGGAATGTGTCCAAGCAAACACATCTAAGTTGGCGCGAAGTAATTTAGCGAGTTCCAATCCATCTTTTTTCCAAGGTGTGATCCAATTTTCAAGACTCGCGTTGGACTATCCATGTCGACTGAGATAGACACCGTCAATTCTGCCGGTGCTGCCCGATCCTTCCCTAAACTCTTCTTTCTAGGGTCTAAAGCCTTGTCGAACCGGTTGTGGTCCCCAAGCCAGGGGCGGCTCTTGTAGTTGCTATTCAGCAGGTTTGTGAATGTGAAGAGTTTCCCACATTCTTTCCCTTTTCCTTTCTTTTAGATTCACGCAGTTCTGCGATATAACATTCTCTGGTGACACTTTGGTCTCCTTTGATCACTCCAACTCCGTTTTCCATTGGGAATTTCATGGTAAGGCACCACTGGGCTAGACAAATTCTGAAATCCGCCAGTGTGGGCCGTCCCAAGAAGGCATTGTATGCAGAAGTTTCGTCTACGATCATGAAAGTTTAGATGAGGGTGACTCTTCGGTCACATTCCCCAAATTCTACAGGCAAGTTAATCGTTCCAACGGGTTGTTTGGCTTCACCAGGGAATCCTTGAATTTTGGTTTGGCAAGTGGATACGTTTTTCATGCTGATCTTCATCTGATCAAAGGTGCGTTTGAAAAGGATATTCACAGAACTACCACTGTCTACCAGTACTCGTCGGACCACGGCGGGTCCAATTCCCACTATCATTACCATGGGATCGAGAGTTGGAGCCTTTACTCCCTTAGTGTCTCGATTTCTGAATACTATGTCATCGTTTAGAGTTCTTTGCTACTTAGCGAGGGTTCCGTCTTTGATTACAAGGCATGCACCATACGGAACATGCTCAATGGGCTCGCATAGCACTCCATTTCTCCCTAACTCTTTTGCACGGGATGGGGTCCTCCAAATATTGTTCCAATGATGAGTCTTTGGTCAGTTTGCCTAGATCCCTCATTACTGGTCCAACTCGATTTCCTCGATCTCTAGGAGCTTGGGGAGCCACGGATTGGTCAGGATTTTGTGATTTTCTCACGTATTGCTGAAGCTTTCCCGAATCAACTCCTCGATCAAGTTCTTTAAGTGACGACACTCGTTCGTGATGTGGCCATGCGTTTCGTGGAAGCGACAATACTTTCTAGAGCGCTTTTGCTATTCAGTTGCCTCCTTTTGAGGAGGTTTCTTGTACTCCTCTGTCCCCTGTGTTGCAAGATAGATGTTTTTGGAGTATCATTGAGCGGGGTGTAATCTTCGGGCCTGAAGCCTTTAAGCTGCTTATTACTCCTGTTCCATTTGTTGGAATTTGGTTTTTCCTTTTCTGAACTCCATCTTTTTCCGTGCTTCCTCCAGTAATCCTGGAGGCATTTATATCTTGGTTTGCCGCCACACCACTCTGTCCAATGTTGGATGGTTTTACGTTAGCAGATTTTCTTTCTAGCTCTTGCGCCTCTTCCAACCTCAAGTATTAGCTCGCCTTTCGGTTAAAGTCCTTCCCAGTAGTTGGTTGTTTCATTTTGATCCACTTTCTGAATTCAGCGTCGGGAGGGATAGCGCGGACCAGAGCCATGAAAACCATATCTTCCTTTGGGTTGCTTACTTCAGTTGCTGCAGTGTTGAACCGATTCATGAAGATTTCAGAGATTCATTCCGTCCCTGGGCCAAATCGGACAAGGACATCACATCTTTAGGTTGCGCCGTGTAAAGTCTGAATTGATCAAGGAACCTTGTTGCTAGTTGATCGAAAGTGGAGATGGATCTTGGCGAAATCCTAGTGAACCACATGGAAGCAATTCCCTCCAGAAAAAATCGGGAAACATCTACATCGAACAACATCTGAAGCATTCGCTTTTTCCATGTACCAACTGTACTTATATAAGTGGGGTTTCGGGTCTCTTGTTCCGTCATAAGATCAATAGTTGGCATAGAGAACTTCTTGAGATATCGCTCATTCAAAATCTCATCAGTGGAAGGAGTCCGACTTAGAGTGGATCCCCATTCATCATCCCTTCTATCCTTACTCTCATCCATCAGTCGCTTGACCATGTCCGCAATATACGCCTCAGATGTCCAATAATCCGGGAGTCGGTTGTTAGTAACTACATCAAGTGTTTGGCTTTGCAAACGATCTTGGTGAGTGGGCTGAAGCCTAGGCTCTCCCATCTTCGGGAGAGCCACTCCCTTGGGGGTACCGTTGGCTTGTGGTTGGCCTGATTGGGGCAGTTTGGATCTCCCTGGCATTATCTCATGCATTGGTATTTCCTTCCAACTTGCCATCGTCAAGTTGCTTAATTACCATCTTCTAAATCAGAGAGGTCCATGACTATATCCTCCTATGGGGTCTTTGCCCCTTGATTTAAGTTCGTAGCAGGTTTCCCCACGATTGGAGGAGTGCTTGTGTTTCCTTCTACATTGATTCCCATGGTTCCACCTATCACTCCTTTCTGCGGCTGCTTCCTATTCCTTCTATTTAGGCCCATAACAGAAGAATTTTCTTGTTCTATGGCAGCCGCGGGCTCTGTCATAGTTCTTGGAGCAGTATGAGTCTGCAAGGTCAATAGGGCATTCAGTTTGTCCATCAGAGCCCTTTGGCTTTTTTCTATTTTCCGATTGATTTCGTCAACCATTTTATTTAATTCATCGCTAGTAACAACTTCACGTTGAATGGAGGATCATGGAATCTGATCACTGGAGTTAGCACCTAATTGTGGATTGTTGGGATTGTTGACTTCAATTTTCTAGGGGTTTGTTTCTTCTTCGGCAATGGTAACTCCTATGGATCTTTCGGAAGTCGTTCTCTTTCTTCCTGGTGCCATTGGTTCTCAACAGCAGATTTTCCAAATAGCGATTAATGATCTAACTTCTAAACCTATCTGATTCAAAGCAGATAGCTAGATCTAAGCCTTGAGTTCGATTCTCAGTGGAAACACCAAAATATTAACCCAAAAAATGGATCAACATCCTGGATTTATTATGAAAGCACCATCCTTGTTTATCAAGGCAAATAGAATAGAGACAAGAAATAATAACTTGCAGATAAAGTAAAAAAACAAGAGATTTTTATAGTGGTTCGGCTGTTAACAAAGCCTACGTCCACTTTATAACTTTTATTATTGACTGACTGCTATTACAAGTTGAATCTAATTACAATGCGATTGAATCTTGTAAGTTAGATCAAGTCACCAGTGTTAGAGTTCACTGGAGAATCACAGTGAACCCTTTAGATGACTGTTGTGTGGGAGGAGAAGAGTGAAGAATAGTTTCTGTAGAGTTTTAGCAGCCAGTCTGAAAGATTCCGTTTATGTTGCAGGCACGATCGTATTTCTAGGGGTTGGAGAGCTATTGGGCTGGGCTGTCTTGCCAGAAGCATGCATTTGGAGATACAAAGGTGCTTTGAAAATCTCATAACGATCTGATCCAATATGATGGATCACTAGTGATCTATAGGGCATGGATCGCTAACGATCCATGCAGTTAGGTTATTTTTGGCTCGAATCACTTGTGTCATGCTTTATGCCTAGAAGCTCTACATGTAATTTCATAACTAGATGCCTTGTTTTAATGGTGTCTTGTGCATGGGTTGTACCGATCCATGCTTGAAATCAAATGAATGCTCACTTCTCAAACTAGCTTCTTTGGAATACCATGAAATTTATCAGGTGTCTCTAGAAATGATAATGCTTCATGATGCAAGGAAAATGGATGGCCCATGATCAGTATTTATGGACCGCTAGCGATCCATACCCTTCGATTTTTTTTCTGTTTTCTCTTGAGTCCCACTTGATTCCTTCCTTTGGTCCTTTTGGTTGATTCTTGGGTTGTCTTGACTCGACATAGACATTCTGACTTCCTTTGAATTCCATTAGGTTAAAAACCCGGATAACTGTCCATAAGAGCTCTTTGGCTGTTTTCCATCTTCTGATTAATTTCATCAACTATTTATTTAGTTCATCTCTAGTGACAACTGTATGATGAATAAAGGAACCCGGCACTTGATCTCCTGTGTTGGCACCATTGACTTTGATTTGCTGAGGATTGATCTCTTCTCCAGCAATTACAGCTCTTACGGATCTTTCGGAAGCAGTTCTCCTTCTTCCTGGTGCCATTGATTCTCAACAGCAGATCTTCTGAGCAAAGATTGCGGATTTAACTTCTAAACCTCTTTGATCCAAAGTAGATAGCTCGATCTAAGCCTGAGTTCAACTCTCAATGAAAGCACCAAAATGTTAACCCAAAAAATGGATCAACAGCCTGATATGATTGTGAAAGCACCAGCCCTGTTTATCAAGACAAATAAAGTAGAACAAAACACTCTTCAAATTGCAAAAAAGTTAGTATAAAGTAGAGAAACACAAGAATTTTATAGTGGTTCGGCTGTTAACGAAGCCTACGTCTACTTTATAGATTTTATTGACGGATTGACTGTTGATCACAAGTACAAGTTGTTTATAATTCTAATAAATGAACGAAGAAAGATCATACCACCATTGATGGAGACATAAGGAAGGATCTCAATTGTCTTAGGCAGCCATTGTGAGGAGGAACAAGGTTGAAGAATCTTAATAGCAGAGCTTCCCCAATGATCAGAGCAGCCAGCCCCTTTCCTCTTGAAGATAGGATGGTATTTATAGGATTTAGATAGCACTTGGATCGGAACTAGAGTACCAGAAGCCGACAGTTATCCATAGGAGGAGGCACGTAAAATTTGGGGTAATTTTGAACTAACTTTTTGGATCGGTACCGATCCAATTGGATCGAATCGGTACCGATCTAAAATGTTGTGCAATTTTTGCACAACTTGTAACACCACATATTTTTAGTAACATTATTTAGGATATTTAATTAGCTAAATAAAATAAAATAATGTGATGATTAGGGGATTGAGATTTGTGATTAATAAGGGTAGCCGTGCCATGTTAATGAGTAAATTAAAATGAGCTAACATGAAATAAAATAGACAAGGGGAATAAGCAAGGGCAAAGTTGGAATAAGAATATTCTTATACCCTAAACCCTTTGGAATTCATTCATACGTTCATTTGCAATATCCAATTAAAGAAGAGGCCAACCACCATTAGCAAGGAAGAGGAAGATAAACAAGAAAAGCTAAAGGAAGAAGATTAATCAACTTAATCCATTCAAATCTCAAACTACATAATCTCAAAGCTAAGATGAATAATGACTACATCTCATTTTTCTAATTGTTTTCGGTTTTAAGATGAATCCGAAGTATTTTGCATGATTATGCCATGTTTTTGAATGATCAAATGTTTATATATGCTTGTTGATAATTTATGCTTGTTCATATAGATTTTATGACATGTTTTGATGTAAAAACCCTATTAAATGACATCCAAATGCCTTGCGAATTTAAATTTATATCATAAATGATATTTTAGAGATGGGTTTCAATTTTCATAATTTTCCGAATTAATGTAGATTTTTTATTAATTTTCTAGTGAGGAAATTGATTAATTGGGTTTAAAATTATTTACGGTTAAATAATATATTTTGGGACTGAAATTAATATATGTTGGAAAACATATTAAAATTGATTTTTTGGAATTTTTATAGAATTTTCTTAAATGTTTTGATGAATATATAAAATTATTTAAGGTATGGGACTTAAATGTTTTATATATTTATAAAAGGAGAAGGGGTATTTTATAAATAAATTAAATTGTTATTTTTTAAATGTTGGCAGCACTTTTAGAAAAGAAGATTGGAAACCCATTATATTTTGACAAACAAGGCAGGTTAGTTGAAAAGAATTTCCTTTTAAAGTTAAAATCAGTTTTTACATGCTTTTAGCATGTTTCGCCACTTTCGGCACCAGAGATTCCGATTTAGTAGCTCCCCCACCATCACCATCGAAACCAATGCGCGTGGCATCAAAGACTTGGTGCGCAATGAATTGGACTTGGGCGGAAGGTGCTGGGTCAAAGCTATGGGTTCCGATGGGGTCGAAGCGTGCCTTTGTTTTAAATTGAAAATGCGCATGCCTTATTTTCGAAGGAAGTGCTTTCGACTTGGTTGGCTTTCGGCTGAGTCAAATGTTAAAAAGGAATGGTTTCGATGGGGTTGCGCCTTTTGTTTTAAGTAAATGCTTTCGAATGGGGTCGAAATCCCTAGCTGCCGCTTTTCTACCTTTCGACACCAATGGTCTCGGAGGGTATACTTTGCTTTTAAAACTTAGCCGCTTCTCCAATGCTTTTGGAAGGTTGGTTTCAACACCAACACTTCTTTGCTTAGGAAATGCTTTCGAAAGAGTGCTTTCTACCTAAATGTTTTATGACCCTTTTGCTCCGTTGAAGGTACCCAAAGATTTCGAAGGAGTTAATTTTTAACGGTTTCAAAAGGTGTTTCCGCATGTTTTAAATTGAACCCAAATGCTTTCGAAATGTTTGAAGTTTATAAAGGAGTTATGCTTTTGAAAGGTTTTAAATGAAGGTTTTGAAGGGGTGGTTACCCAATGGTTTCGAAAGGTCTGAAAGGAAAGGTTTTCCAATGTTTTCGAAAGGCTGTTTAAAGTGTTTTAAAGATAGGATGTATAAGGTTTTAAAGCTTTCGAAGGAATGGTTTTTCAACATTTTCGAAAGGAAGATTGAATGGTTTCGAAAGGAATGTTTTGGCCTTCCGGCCTAGGTTATAAAGAAGGGTTTACTTGGTTTTGAAAGGGGTACTTTTAATGGATTCGAAAGGGGTACTTTCAATGGTACAAATGTTTTCATCAACAAAGATTTATGTAAAGTATATATAACATGGCAAGGTGATTTTGAGTAAAGCATAGAGTATATATTTTTCTTGTTTAAGTTTGATTTAAAGGTTTTAAATCAATTTGAGATGAAAAAGTTTTCAAGGCAAATTTTAGGAAGATTACCCTAAGCAAAATGACTCAGAAATTAGAATACCAGATGGGACTGGTATAGGGTCGCGCCCTATACATTAGTTATTAGCCCCAGCTAATTTAGTCCAAAATTCCAGCGTGTAGGGCTTCGTCACAGGTAAGACTAAAATGATGATTACACACAAAAGGGAATATATATGTATACAGATAGGTTACTGGCAAGCCCGCAAAACCATTTGGATCAGGTGACCCTAGGAGAAGGTAAGTTAGGGATAGACCGTCCAAAAGAGGAGTATTTAATAGATAAGTTAGAGATAGACCGTCCAGAAGAGGAGTATCTAACAGGTGTTATATTATTTTATTTATATTTTTTGGTAGGGCCGAGTCAGCCAAAGGTTAGTAGTTAGCCAAACAAAAGTATAGAGTTCGAACAGATAGTTCATCTGTTACCTGATATGTATGTTTATATGATAATGCTTTACAATTTTTAACCAGTTTTGGTTGCAGGATTATGATTTGAAAGAGATATGTTTTGAAAGGATATTATTGAGGGAAACCCGTTCCACTAAGCGGCGTGGTCTCACTTAATATTAGATAACCGAGATGTATAGTATTATTTACACCAGGCTTTATGTCTGACTCGAAGTTTATGTTTTTTTCCCTTAAACTCTCGGGTGCTCAAAATTTATTTGAGTTGGCTGTGGGTTGAGGTTTACAGGTTTTAGTAGGTTGATGAATAAAGCTTCCGAAGACGAGTAGGCAGGTGACAGATAGCTATTTAGGAGTTGTTGTTTTATTTTGTTTGATTCCGCTGTGTTGTATTTAAGACAGTTATGTCTATATAGTACTCTAGTAATCCAGCAGGACATCTTCATATGTCGCTCTTGGCGTATTTTATAATAATTATATTTGGTATTTACCTGGGAAGCGATTATGGGATATGTAAATGGATATGATACATGTTTTGTGTAATGTAATGAGAAAAGTTGTTTTTGAAATCTGTGATTTTGTTTCATATTCATGTGCTTCTGATATTATGGATACCATTAACATTACCATATTGGGTCACCGGAAGTTAATACTATGGATGACTGCAACATCTATAGCGCTTAGCTTCGGGCCTCCAGATAGGGGATGCTACACAACTCCTACTTCGTTGGCTTCCTTTCTTACATGCGAGGTTCCCCATGTGATTTCATAGCTTGTTGACTTATTTTGACGATGGTTCACCTGTAAATTAGATTGAACGGTAATCTGAATCAGATAAGTCTTGACTTCTTCAACTCGGATGCTGAGAATGTTACCAAACTTGGTAGATAAGTCTAGGAGAGATATAGAAACATAATGCATATGGATTGGAGAATCCACAAGTCAATACTTTGAATCGGTACCGATCCAATTGGATCAGATCGGTGCCGATCCAAATACTTGGTGTATTTTTGGTTCAAACTCCCGGGGTTTCTTTGTTATGTATTTTTAGGTCTTCCGATCATGTTTCGACTCGTTCTGGCTCAGTTTGAATGTCCTAACTCCTTCTGAATTCTGCTAGGTTAAAAACCCGGTTAATAGATAGAAATTTATTTCAGGAATTAAAAATTTGAATTCAAATACAAAGAACACTTATTTGAAACTAAATTGAATTAAAATATAACCAAGCCCAACTCATTTAAATCTAATCTCTCGTTCTTTAGAATATTCCTTTCACTTCAACAGTTCAAGTTCGAAACCCATAGCTTCCCATTCTGGAATTTTTGGCTTTAATTGCAATAAGAAAACCACAAATGTAAAAATATTAAGAACAATAATAGTAATCGCACGATTAATCACGATGCATGGAGATGCTTGAGAGCGGTATCTCTGAGGGTGGACGTGAGGCAACTAACTGCGACGTTCGACTATGACTTGTGCTGGGGTGAAGCGATTTGACCTGGTGCATGTGGTCGGGTCATGAGGAAGGCAGGAGGAAACGCAATGAGAGACAACGACTTACGGTGGAGGTTTGCGGTTGAAAGTGTGGGGTTTTAGATAAACGTCGAAGTGAATTTCGTGCAATAGGCAGTGGTGGAAACATGATGGAAATAAGTGGAAACATTAACTTTGGATTGGGAGAAAATCTCAAAGTATATACTTGGCTGCTGCGATGGAAGGAGGTGCATAGCTTTGGAGCTGTTGCTCATGGTTGTTGACAGCAGTGGCCGAAGTGGAAGCATTGAAGGTTCCCGATTCGAATTCGATGAGTTTTTCTTTAAACACACAACTATATATATATATATCTGTGTGTGTGTGTATATATATAATATCCTGATTGATGATTGAATTGCACGGTTGAATTGTTTATTTGGTATTGTGATAAATTTGGTTGATATTGATTGCTTGTTGCGATATTGGATGAAATTGAATTGTTTGGTTGAAATTAATTTTTGTGCCATGGATTATTGATTATTGGATCAAATTGATTAGTTGAATTGATAGTTTAGTATATTGAATTGATTGTGCGGAATTAGATATGATTATGGATTGATTGGGAGATTTTGTATTAGTTGGATGTATCGATTTACAAATGGAACTCTGTCCGTTTGTGAATTGAATTAGATAATTATTTGTATGTTAATCTATAAACATTTTACTAAATTTTATTTAATTTCGCTATTTTTAAATTTACAAATATATTTTAATTATCAACATAAATATAGTTTTCTATTGGTTATAAAATTCCACTTCAAATCAATATGGTGATCATATAAGTTTTGGAATTGTTTTAAAGGAAAATATAATATATTGATATTATTATAAAATATAATATGAAATCAATAATATTATTTCTAAGTGAGATATAATAGATTATGACTATATTAAATTGTTTTGGATAGTATAATATTACTTAATAATAGTATTTAATTATGAAATAACTTTTATATGTAATATTCAGCTTTATAAAATATCTTGGGAATTTAAATTCAGTTTCTAATGTCATTAGTAATAGTAAATATTTAATAATTGACTAAATTTATGTAAAACTGAGAAATTAGTTATTTATTGTAAATATTAAATTATATATGAGTTTAGATAATTACTTATTTACTTTTGGAATATGTATTTATTATCCATCTGCTAATTTATTTCGTTATATAAAATTATATGTCATGAATGATTTATTATTAAAAATTGATTTGTTTATTTATATTTATTTGAATAATCTATTTTTATATTAGTTTCATGGTCATTCTTTTCTTATTTATTGAATAAGGATTATATGAGTGATTCATCGTTGATATTGATTTGATTTGTTTTATATTTTATAGATGATAGAGTGATGACATCCTTCTATTTAATTAGTGAGATTTCATTTTTGTGTGATGAGAAATTTGAATAAATGGAATAGTGATACCCTCTGGCATGGGACTTTCGATAACACTTTTTCGGTTATTCATCGAACTTGTCATATAGAGATATCTAGTGTGGATCGAGTGCAGTTTATGAGCTTTGAATAATTATCCAAATAACATGTGGTGGTATGGGATGATGTTATGTTATTTGTTTGATTATTCATTGTAAGTAAATATCACTCAAACGGGGATTATACTCATGTGTATATGTGATACTCGGTGAGGAGTATCGTATTGTTAGATGTTGGCTTATGAGAGCCGCATTTCGGTCTAATATTATAACAACCCGTATATTTGGACCATTTAAATTGACAATAATCCACACATGTCAACTTAAATAATACAAAACACGAATCATTATGGGATTATAAATACATAAATGTAAATGAGAATCAATACAACATCACAGACACAGAACAGTCACAGAATAATGCAGCGGAAAATACATCGTCATAATAGCAGTTCATGAAGCCACTACATAAAATACAACAATGTCTTAACATCAAGTGACTAATACAAAAATGTCCAACAGACTAGGACATCAATACAGGAATAGAAATAGAATGATAAAGATAAATGCTAAGCCTTCAGCATCTTCAACCAACCTTGATCAGCAAACTGGATAGCTTCAGACTGACCCGAGCATATACAAAAGAAACACTCGAGTCAGGACTCAAAATCTTATACAATAAAATCAAGTGCAAGGGAATAGTTCATAACTTAAAGATGGATAAAATAACATCTCTAAGGATCCGATAAACTATCTATATATACAATAGAATACGATAGATAGATAATGTCTAATCAGTAAAGTACGATATTAAAATAGTGTTAAGGCGTTACCATAATCCCCTTAACACATTTTATTCCCAAGAGCATATACAAGACCGTAGTTTCCCCAAAACCGGAAGACACCAGAGGGCAATCCATATAATAAAGGTACAAACCAAAACGTAGTGGTCGCGAATAGGATAATCAGTATGACAAGGTACATGAGGCGATACCAACTAGGATACTAGTAGTTGCATGATCCGGACTGATGTTGAGCATAGTAGCTACTACCTCAACACCGCGAAACAACACTCCCAAATCAAGGGGTGCACCCAAATCGAATCACAAAAGTAGTAGATATGGTATCGAAGAAGTGTGTCCGCTAGAGGTGGCGAACCTCAATGGCCCGGCGCGACTCCTGTTTTAGTCATGTCAGGGGTCGTCCAATATCGTTCTCTTTCTTCAGTCAACGCGTTCACCAAACCATCCACTTCATTCTGGATCAACACTTCGCGTGTAATAGTTATTAAAGTGGTTTTCGGTATCGACAGAGAGTATGTCCATATCCGATCCCGGTCTCTTTAATAACTACGTATTTATTACCCGATGGTCAATTAAGTTAAAGTTTAAACAAATCAAAGTCCGAAAGTCAAGGTGCAAATTTGACTTCCAAAGTTTGACATTCCACGATTCAATTTATTTCAGATATTTAAAATAATATTTCCAAATGCAATCTTTTAGTTCATCATTTGAGTTATCAATATAATTAAGTATTCAAATTTTATTTAATAAATCTCACTTATTAAATTTAGTTAATACTCCAATTAATTCGGTTTTATGGTAAATTTTAGTTTACATCATTTAAACCAAATTCTTTTCATTTCAATTCGTATTTACATTCATCGATACATTAACCATAATCATAAATTTGACTAAATCAATTTTATTAAATTTAAAATCATTTTAAATTTAAACTATCACCAAATTAAATCCATAAAACTTTAGTTAGTTTCGTATTCCACTTAAGTCAAATTTTCTAAATCTCAAACTTAATTTATGTCAAGTTTCAAATCTATTTAATTAAAACCGATTTCAAGTCTAAATCTAACACATCTAATAAAATTTCAAATTATTAAATTCTAAAACTTCCTTGTTTTTAAATCTCATTTCAAATAAATTTGCCAATTCATTTTATCCAATTAAATAGGTTTATTAATCCGTTTCAATTAAACTCCATTAATTTATTCCTATTAATTTATTTCGATTTAAACCCTTAATTAAATCCATTAAGTTCGTTACCTAATTTCCAAACAAATTGTTAAGTTCATTCTTAATTTCAAATTGATTTCAATTTCAAAAATAATTTTTGTTGACCAATCGTGATTCTTATTTTAATTATCTATCCTAGGCCAAGTTGTTTAATCGGGTATTTATCATTTCAACCCGATATCATTCGATATAAAACAAAGCATAGCAAAGGGAACTTGCAGTGTGATAACTGGGATGGTGTCAAAGTAAATAAAAAAGCAATAGCAAACATACATAACAATTTAACAATTTATTCAAATAATCCCGAAATAATCATATTAACTCACATTTGTTATTATGCAAATTAATACAATTATTCCTAGAATCCTACGGATTAAAGATTATTACATTATGATTTTTACTTGGTGTCCGTTATCAAATTTCTACATCAATCGTACATATCAATTTTAATGTCACTATTATTTACCCTAATTAACATCATATTACAGTTCAACATGTTTAATCAACTTGAACAATACATGGCGTCAAATTTTAGAAATTAACAGTTTATTTCAACCAAATTTTAACAATCAACAATTTAATATCCAAATTTAATATTAACAACAATTATCACTTGATTATCATAGCATAATAGATTGAGTCGTGAATAAAATATTCACCTTGCGTGGGTAGAGAAGATGGCGCGGCACGAAGACGAATAGATAAAATAGGCCCTAACAAGCACGACGCAAAATGAACACAACTGCAATCAACAACAATTAATCAATATTTTGTTTCTTGTAGTATATATATCGATTGAATATATATATAAAATCATACCAACGACGAAGCAAGATAGATTCGACAAGCGGGATGGAAATACTTATACTTCCGGATCAATAGCAGGAGCTGAAACAACATAGCAACAGACTGTATGTGAGCAATCCAACATTTCAAAGTATATACTGTTATATAATATAACAGTTATATATATCTACTGATATATATAGAACTGCTGCATAGAGCAGGGTGGTCGGGACGTGATGCAGGGGTTGGTAGCGGCGGACAGTAGGCGATGGTCGGCGAATGGCTGGCGGAGCGGCTGGAGGCGGAGCGGGCTGGAGGGCGGAGTGGGGCTGTGGGCAGAGCGGGCTGGGGCGGACAGTGGGGAGGTGCTGGACGCGGAGGGCCTGGGACGGGTGATGGCGGGTGCTAGACGCGGAGGGAGTGGCGGTGCTGGCGCGGGTGTTGGCGGAGGGGGCAGGGGCAGGGGCAGAGGGCGATGCTGGGGAGCGGGTGGGCGAAGGGGTACGGGCGAGCTGGGGCAGGGGCTGGGCGGAGGTGGACTGGGCGGGTGCTGGGTGGTGACGAGCTGGCATGGGGAGGAGGGCGCGGGTCTGGGCGGAGGGTGGGCTGGCATGGGGCGAAGGGCAGAGCTGGTGGCTGGGCGCTTGAACGGGCTGGTGGAGGCCGGGCAGGCGGGTGCTGGTATGGGACGGAGCGGGCTGTGGGCAGGGGAGTGGAGGCGGAGGCGGGCGTGCATGGGTGTGCATGGGCAGAGGGTTTTCTTTTTTTGAAGTTCATAAAAAAGGAAAGTGAAGAGGAAAGAAGGGGGAAGAGAGAGCAGAGAGCAGAGACGTACCAGAGGTGAGCAATTACAGAAGTGAGCTGGTATGCAACTGCATTTATGAAGGTAGATATATACAGTGGGGTTCAGAGTCCCAGGTCAATGCAAATGATGATTTTTCACTGTGATGGCTATTGGATTTCTAAAGGGACAAAGGCTCTTCGAATTCTGAGCGGGAAAGAGTAGGGTACCGGTTTGTGTGGCGTAACGGACCAGTTTGTACCCCGTCAACAATTTATAACTTGCAACGCCGAATTCCGATTGACACAAATAAATATACCGTTTTGATCAGCGCGACGAGGCGAACGCAACGGTATGAAGATATTGATGGTTTGACATTGTTTGCGAAGTGGTAAATCTTATTGAACCATTTGCTCGAACGATAATTTAACTAGCAATTAAAAGCGGAATTTGACGAAACGAAATGCGCCGTCAAGATCAGAATATTTTTCTTATGCAATATTGCGAAAAATATTTGAGTTCGGACGATAGAAAATTTTCACATAAAATTAAAACTAATATGTAAATTCGACGAGCGAAATTTACTACAATATTTTTTGACGAAATTTGGCGTACGCCTATGTCTATCTAGGCGCATTCCAAATGTGAAGTTTGAACGGCAACGGAAATTGTTTGTGAATATTTGAAATTCCTATTACGGAGAATGCAGCAAAACACCGAAGAATAAGATCGACGGAGCTAAAGATGTCCGAATTTTGAAAAACGAAAAATGACGCCTTTGTTAGAAAATGATTTAGAATTTTTCTATGTAAAAATATTTAGGTTCGGAAGTTAAAATTTTTTCACGTTTTAAAATGAACTGATGTGCAGTAAAACGCGCACGAAATTTACTGTGGTATTTTCCGACGAAACTTTACCCATATCTACAATCATCAAGGTGCAATTTAGAAACAAAGTTTGGACGTTGATTGAAATCGTATGAAAGTTTCACATTTTATATTAAAATAACGGTTCTAAATTTTTTAAAATTGGGTAAGAATTTCAGGGTCGTTACATTCTCCCCTACTCAAAGCTTTTCGTCCTCGAAAAGGAACAAAGTAAAGAGTGGAAGAACAGATACCAGAGATACAATGGATTCAGAATAGATTATTGAATATAGTAAAGAGTATAGAATGGAATTTACCTTCAACAAACAATTCTGGATTAGAGTCTCGGATACTCTCCTCGGTTTCCCAAGTGCAATCACGATCATCGGGACTCCATTGGACTTTGACTAGGCTAACCGACTTCCTTCTAAGTTGCTTTGTATCCTTATCAACAATACGAAGTGGTCTCCTCTCTATAGTCAAATCCGGCTCAATATCAACCTCATCTAACTGAGCAATAGGGATGGTCATGGATGGGTCATGTACAACCTTCCTGAGATGTGAAACATGGAATACGTTGTGCACGCCCTCAAATTTCTCCGGCAAGGCAACTCTGTAGGCTAGTGTACCAATTCTCTTAGTGATAGTGAATGGTCCAACAAATCTAGGAGCGAGTTTCCCTCTACGACCAAATCGAATAACATTCTTTAAGGGTGATACCTTAAGGAATACCTTATCCCCAATCAGGAATTCTAAATCTCTTCTACGCCTATCAGCATAGCTCTTCTGTCTATCCTGTGCGGTCTTCATCTTTTTTCTGATTTCATTAACCTTCTCGGATGCTTCTATAATCATATCTAGGCCAAGAATTAATCGATCACTAGGCTCAATCCAACAAGCTGGCGATTTGCATGGCCGTCCATATAAAGCTTCGAACGGTGCCATATCGATACTTGCCTGAATATAAAGGTGGTTAAATTCCAATTCAAATTTACTTATTCAATTTGAAATTTTGATTTACCTGATAACTGTTATTATAAGTGAATTCAACCAAATGGAGATGGTCTTCCCAAGATCCACCGAAATCAATTATGCAAGCTCGGAGCAGATCCTCCAAAATCTGATTCACCCTTTCAGTTTGGCCATCTGTTTGAGGATGATAAGCTGTGCTCAGATTCAGTTTAGTGCCTAAGACGTCCTGAAATGCCTTCCAGAATTTACTAGTGAATAAAGGGTCTCTATCGCACACAATACTAGATGGAACTCCATGAAGTCTAACATCTCTCTCATATACATCTCGGCCAAACTCAAAGCAGTACGAGTGGTCTTAACAGGAATAAAGTGAGCAGATTTTGTCAACCTATCAACAATCACCCATATACTCTCGTTACCTTTTCTGGTTCTCGGTAATCCATCAATGAAGTCCATAGAAATCTGATCCCATTTCCAACACGGAATCTCTAGGGGTTGAAGTAATCCTGCAGTCTTCTGGTGATCGGCCTTAACTTGTTGGCAAGTGGTGCATCTACTGACATATATAGAAATATCCCTCTTCATCCCACTCCACCAATATAAACGCTTCATATTTCGGTACATCTTAGTGACGCCAGGATGAAATGAAAGTGATGACTGATGGTTTTCTCTAAGCACTTCTTGTCTCAATCCATCGACATTAGGGACGCAAATACGATTGTCAATCCTCAGAACTCCATTACTATCTATCTATGCTCCCACTTTACTGTCGGCATTTCCAACTCTACCAAGAACTAACTCCTTCATGCGATAGAGCAAGGTGTCCTCATATTGCTTGTCTTTGATGCGATCCACAAGAGATGGGGAGATAGCAAGCTAAAAGAGCATGCCTTCTACAAGATTACAACATGACAATGCTCTGCTACGGCTCAAAGCATCAGCTACAACATTTGCTTTTCTAGGAGTATAATTGATGTCGAGATCATATGCAGCTAGGAATTCGAGCCATCAAACTTGTCTCTGGTTCAAATCCTTCTGAGAAAAGATATATCTCAAGGACTTATGATCAGTGAATAATTCAAATTTAGTTCCCAAAAGATGATGCCTCCACAGTTTCAAAACAAATACAACTGCAAGAAGCTCTAGATCATGAGTTGCGTAGTTTACTTCATGGGTCTTCAACTGGCGGCCACCATAAGCAATAACCTTTCCGTTTTGCATAAGAACAGCGCCTAAACCTTCTCGGCAAGCATCTGTGTAGATAGTTAATTCTTCACTTCCATCAATTACCGCTAGAACTGGGGCTGAAGTTAACTTACACTTCAACTTAATAAAAGCTAATTCGCACTTCTCACTCCAAATAAACTTGACATCCTTTCGGGTTAAAGCAGTGAGTGAGGCAGAAATCCGAGCAAAGTGCTCAATAAATCTACGATAATAGCCGGCCAAGCCCAAGAAGCTACGGATATCAGTAGGAGTTTTGGGAGTCTCCCAATCCTGTAGATAAATTTCAAATTAGAAAGGGATAAGAGGAATTGAATAGAAATAGCGAAAAGGATAGAACTTACATTGATTATGGCGATCTTAGCTGGATCGACCGAAATCCCATTTTCAGAAACTATGTGGCCCAGGAATCTCACTTCGTCTCGCCAGAAATGGCATTTAGAGAATTTGGCCTTAAGTTGATGATTTCGGAGAGTTTCCAGAACATAAGCAAGATGTGTCTCATGCTCCTTCTCGTCTTTGGAGAAAACGAGAATATCATCAATGAAAACAAGAACAAACTTGTTAAGAACATCGCGGAAAACTCGATTCATTAAGTCAACGAAATAGGCAGGTGCGTTGGTCAAACCGAATGGCATAACCAACCATTCATAGAATCCGTTTTCGATACGGAAAGCTGTTTTATGAATACTATCTTCTGCTACTTGGAGTTGGTGGAACCCAGTGGCAAGATCAAGTTGGGAGAAAACTTTAGCTCCATGGAGCTGATCGAATAAATCATTGATGCGAGGCATCGGATAGCGGTTCTTGAGAGTGCGTTTGTTCAGCTCCCTGTAATCAACACACATGCGAAGAGACCCATCCGACTTGGTGACAAATACAACTACGGCGCCCCATTTAGAACAACTTCTCCTAATCAAACCTCTAGCAAATAGATCATCGATTTGAGTTTTAAGTTCAGCTTTTTCTTTAGGAGCCATCCTTCTGTGAGGGAGAACTACGGGAGTAGCTCCAGGAATATGGTCAATACGGAAATCGATTTCTCGTTTAGGTGGTAGGGAGTTGACCTCTCCAAATACATCGGGAAATTTCTGAACAATAGGGGTAGTACTAAGATCATCCGGGTGAGCATCAAGAGAGAATATGAAGCTTCCGGCATATTTCTATGGTGATTTGCATTCAATGACAAGCGGTAGGCCCTTGTCATTGACTAGAGAAACAGAACGAGCCTTGCAAGAAATAACAGAATCAAATTTCCTTAACCAATCAGCACCTAACAAGATGTCAAATGCTGCGAAGCCAAGTACATAAAAATCCCAAGTGAATCGATATCTCCCATACAAGAGCACAACCTCTTTACAAATTCTACTGAGGTTGGCAAGTCCTCCAATAGGGTTGGAGACGCATAAGGAAGTAGTAGCAAGAGTAGGTTCTAATTTGAGCTTATTGCAAAGATCAATAGATATGAAGCTATGAGAAGCACCAGTATCGAATAATACCCTAATAGGTAAATCATGTAATGAAAAAGTACTTCGTAAGGTACCTTGGTCATCCTGAGCAGGCGGTGTAGGAGTGGTGATAGCAAATACTCCAGATGGTGTGCCACGCTTATGCATTAGGCAGTCTTTCTTGAAATGACCCGGCTGGAGGCAGACATAGCATAAATCTTTCCTAGTCGTAGAAGGTGGTGGAACAGCAGCTCCGGTAGATGGACAACTATTAGCATAATGGCCCTTCTTATCGCATTTGAAGCAAGTGATATTAGCAAGGTCGATTGGGCTTTTCTGAGCATATCCCAATCCTGTAGTCTTCTGCCAAGCTTTCTTTTGTTGATCAAAGTTCATCTTCCTCTTTCCGGGCTGGCTAGAAGAGGACTGAGTAGGAGTGGCCTTGGCCGTGGGTCCCCTAGGCTTTGCTTCATATCTGAGAGCATAGTCAACAAGCTCTGTGAAGGTGCAGTGAGTGTGGCCAGTAAGCAAGTCATAATACTCTGGTCTTGCTCCCAAAATGAACTTCTCGTTCTTTAGAAGGGGTGTATCAATCAATCCCGGGCCGAACTTGGAGAGTTCGTTGAATTTCCTCTCGTACTCAGAAAAAGTCATACTGCCTTGCTTAAGATCCATGAAAGCTCTATAAAGTTGGGTTTTCTCAGCAGCTGGCATCCATTGTGCCGAGAAAGTATCCCTAATCAAAAGATAGACAAGATAAATACATTCCAAAGATTAAAAGAAGAATTTAGACTACGAAATCCAAATAATTTTATACCTAAACTGGGCCCAAGTGATGGTGTTCTCCTCGATACGAGAAGTAACTAATTCCCACCAATCTTGCGCGGTATCCTAAAGTTGCCAGGCAGCAAGCTGACGCTTCTGAGCATCAGTGATCTCTAGACCAGAAAATATCTTCTCTAAGCCTTTAAGCCATTGTTGAGCCTCAATAATGTTCTCGGATCCAGAAAACTTAATACCCCCCAGCTGTGTATACTCCTTACTAAGAATGGTGAATTTGACAGGAGCTGGAGCGGTAGGTGCAACCTGAGCAGGCCATGGCCCCTTCCTCCCCTATGGTTTCCTCTGGTACCCATCCTGAAATACCAAAGAGATTGTTAAAGCCGAAGGATAGAAAATCATAGAATTTTTAAGAAAGTCTAATCAGCGAATCAAAGAAGTTTGAAATGAAAGGGTTTGGATATTGAATCGATTCTCCTCATTCTAGGGTATTGCTACCCTATCTCTAATGAGTTTATATATAATCCCAAACTAAGGTTTTTAGGGAAACCGAAGCTCTGATACCAACTATAACAACCCGTATATTTGGACCATTTAAATTGACAATAATCCACACATGTCAACTTAAATAATACAAAACACGAATCATTATGGGATTATAAATACATAAATGTAAATGAGAATCAATACAACATCACAGACACAGAACAGTCACAGAATAATGCAGCGGAAAATACATCGTCATAATAGCAGTTCATGAAGCCACTACATAAAATACAACAATGTCTTAACATCAAGTGACTAATACAAAAATGTCCAACAGACTAGGACATCAATACAGGAATAGAAATAGAATGATAAAGATAAATGCTAAGCCTTCAGCATCTTCAACCAACCTTGATCAGCAAACTGGATAGCTTCAGACTGACCCGAGCATATACAAAAGAAACACTCGAGTCAGGACTCAAAATCTTATACAATAAAATCCAGTGCAAGGGAATAGTTCATAACTTAAAGATGGATAAAATAACATCTCTAAGGATCTGATAAACTATCTATATATACAATAGAATACGATAGATAGATAATGTCTAATCAGTAAAGTACGATATTAAAATAGTGTTAAGGCGTTACCATAATCCCCTTAACACATTTTATTCCCAAGAGCATATACAAGACCGTAGTTTCCCCAAAACCGGAAGTCACTAGAGGGCAATCCATATACTAAAGGTACAAACCAAAACGTAGTGGTCGCGAATAGGATAATCAGTATGACAAGGTACATGAGGCGATACCAACTAGGATACTAGTAGTTGCGTGATCCGGACTGATGTTGAGCATAGCAGCTACTACCTCAACACCGCGAAACAACACTCCCAAATCAAGGGGTGCACCCAAATCGAATCACAAAAGTAATAGATATGGTATTGAAGAAGTGTGTCCGCTAGAGGTGGCGAACCTCAATGGCCCGGCGCGGCTCCTGTTTTAGTCATGTCAGGGGTCGTCCAATATCGTTCTCTTTCTTCAGTCAACGCGTTCACCAAACCATCCACTTCATTATGGATCAACACTTCGCGTGTAATAGTTATTAAAGTGGTTTTCGGTATCGATAGAGAGTATGTCCATATCCGATCTCGGTCTCTTTAATAACTACGTATTTATTACCCGATGGTCAATTAAGTTAAAGTTTAAACAAATCAAAGTCCGAAAGTCAAGGTGCAAATTTGACTTCCAAAGTTTGACATTCCACGATTCAATTTATTTCAGATATTTAAAATCATATTTCCAAATGCAATCTTTTAGTTCATCATTTGAGTTATCAATATAATTAAGTATTCAAATTTTATTTAATAAATATCACTTATTAAATTTAGTTAATACTCCAATTAATTCGGTTTTATGGTAAATTTTAGTTTACATCATTTAAACCAAATTCTTTTCATTTCAATTCGTATTTACATTCATCGATACATTAACCATAATCATAAATTTGACTAAATCAATTTTATTAAATTTAAAATCATTTTAAATTTAAACTATCACTAAATTAAATCCATAAAACTTTAGTTAGTTTCGTATTCCACTTAAGTCAAATTTTCTAAATCTCAAACTTAATTTATGTCAAGTTTCAAATCTATTTAATTAAAACCGATTTCAAGTCTAAATCTAACACATCTAATAAAATTTCAAATTATTAAATTCTAAAACTTCCTTGTTTTTAAATCTCATTTCAAATAAATTTGCCAATTCATTTTATCCAATTAAAAAGGTTTATTAATCCGTTTCAATTAAACTCCATTAATTTATTCCTATTAATTTATTTCGATTTAAACCATTAATTAAATCCATTAAGTTCGTTACCTAATTTCCAAACAAATTGTTAAGTTCATTCCTTAATTTCAAATTGATTTCAATTTCAAAAATAATTTTTGTTGACCAATCGGGTTTCTTATTTTAATTATCTATCCTAGGCCAAGTTGTTTAATCGGGTATTTATCATTTCAACCCGATATCATTCGATATAAAACAAAGCATAGCAAAGGGAACTTGCAGTGTGATAACTGGGATGGTGTCAAAGTAAATAAACAAGCAATAGCAAACATACATAACAATTTAACAATTTATTCAAATAATCCCGAAATAATCATATTAACTCACATTTATTATTATGCAAATTAATACAATTATTCCTAGAATCCTACGGATTAAAGATTATTACATTATGATTTTTACTTGGTGTCCGTTATCAAATTTCTACATCAATCGTACATATCAATTTTAATGTCACTATTATTTACCCTAATTAACATCATATTACAGTTCAACATGTTTAATCAACTTGAACAATACATGGCGTCAAATTTTAGAAATTAACAGTTTATTTCAACCAAATTTTAACAATCAACAATTTAATATCCAAATTCAATATTAACAACAATTATCACTTGATTATCATAGCATAATAGATTGAGTCGTGAATAAAATATTCACCTTGCGTGGTTAGAGAAGATGGCGCGGCACGAAGACGAATAGATAAAATAGGCCCTAACAAGCACGACGCAAAATGAACACAGCTGCAATCAACAACAATTAATCAATAATTTGTTTATTGCAGTATATATATCGATTGAATATATATATAAAATCATACCAACGACGAAGCAAGATAGATTCGACAAGCGGTATGGAAATACTAATACTTCCGGATCAATAGCAGGAGCTGAAACAACATAGCAACAGACTGTATGTGAGCAATCCAACTTTTCAAAGTATATACTGTTATATAATATAACAGTTATATATATCTACTGATATATATAGAACTGCTGCACAGAGCAGGGTGGTCGGGACGTGATGCAGGGGTTGGTAGCGGCGGACAGTAGGCGGTGGTCGGCGAATGGCTGGCGGAGCGGCTGGAGGCGGAGCGGGCTGGAGGGCGGAGCGGGGCTGTGGGTAGAGCGGGCTGGGGCGGACAGTGGGGAGGTGCTGGACGCGGAGGGCCTAGGACGGGTGCTGGCGGGTGCTGGACGCGGAGGGAGTGGCGGTGCTGGCGCGGGTGTTGGCGGAGCGGGCAGGGGCAGGGGCGTAGGGCGATGCTGGGGAGCGGGTGGGCGAAGGGGTACGGGCGAGTTGGGGCAGGGGCTGGGCGGAGGTGGACTGGGCGGGTGCCGGGTGGTGACGAGCTGGCATGGGGAGGAGGGCGCGGGTCTGGGCAGAGGGTGGGCTGGCATGGGGCGGAGGGCAGGGTCTTGCATGGGGCGGAGGGCAGAGCTGGTGGCTGGGCGCGGGGACGGGCTGGTGGAGGTCGGGCAGGCGGGTGCTGGTATGGGACGGAGCTGGCTATGGGCAGGGGAGTGGAGGCGGAGGCGGGCGTGCATTGGTGTGCATGGGCAGAGGGTTTTCTTTTTTTGAAGTTCATAAAAAAGGAAAGTGAAGAGGAAAGAAGGGGGAAGAGAGAGCAGAGACGTACGAGAGGTGAGCAATTACAGAAGTGAGCTGGTATGCAGCTGCATTTATGAAGGCAGATATATACAGTGGGGTTCAGAGTCCCAGGTCAATGCAAATGATGATTTTTCACTGTGTTGGCTATTGGGTTTCTGAAGGGACAAAGGCTCTTTGAATTCTGAGCGGGAAAGAGTAGGGTACCAGTTTGTGTGGCGTAACAGACCAGTTTGTACCCCGTCAACAATTTATAACTTGCAACGCCGAACTCCGATTGACACAAATAAATATACCGTTTTGATCAGCGCGACGAGGCGAACGCAACGGTATGAAGATATTGATGGTTTGACATTGTTTGCGAAGTGGTAAATCTTATTGAACCATTTGCTCGAACGATAATTTAACTAGCAATTAAAAGCGGAATTTGACGAAACGAAATGCGCCGTCAAGATCAGAATATTTTTCTTATGCAACATTGCGAAAAATATTTGAGTTCGGACGATAGAAAATTTTCACATAAAATTAAAACTAATATGTAGATTCGGCGAGCGAAATTTACTACAATATTTTTCGACGAAATTTAGCGTACGCCTATGTCTATCTAGGCGCATTCCAAATGTGAAGTTTGAACGGCAACGGAAATTGTTTGTGAATATTTGAAATTCCTATTACGGAGAATGCAGCAAAACACCGAAGAATAAGATCGACGGAGCTAAAGATGTCCGAATTTTGAAAAACGAAAAATGACGCCTTTGTTAGAAAATGATTTAGAATTTTTCTATGTAAAAATATTTAGGTTCGGAAGATAAATTTTTTTCATGTTTTAAAATGAACTGATGTGCAGTAAAACGTGCACGAAATTTACTGTGGTATTTTCCGACGAAACTTTACCCATATCTACAATCATCAAGGCGCAATTTAGAAACAAAGTATGGACGTTGATTGAAATCGTATGAAAGTTTCACATTTTATATTAAAATAACAGTTCTAAAATTTTTAAAATTGGGTAAGAATTTCAGGGTCGTTACAAATATTAGAGATATGAGTAGCTATAGGGTATGAGTACTATATGACCATCCACATGGTGTCCATCTTTCTTTATTTTTTGAAAGTGAACCAAATTGGCTAGTATCCACCCTGGTGGCCTGATCGTGGGGTCGCGCTCCAGATCCACGACACCGTAGTTATATATCCCTTGGATATGCATCATAGTATTGGTAGTAGTATATGGGTTGTTGCCCATAGCGCCCAGTGTCGCTTAGGCCAGCAGTCTGTTCCCATTAGGGGCAAAGTAGGGTCGTGAGTCTCGTGACCGGGGCTATGCGTAGACGAGCCAATGGTGGATGGGGTCACGATGTCGATCGTGGTAACTGAAGACTGTAGGAATAGACGGTACGCTACAGTTAGCGAGTAGACCTGGGTTCCTGGAGCAGGCTTGCGGTAGACGGTTGTCAATCTCCCTATCTGGTTTAGGGTATGTGAGTGTAGTAGATTGGCATATACCTTAAAGACTATAGAAATAGACGGTTACCCTACGGTAGACGAGTAGACCTGTGTTTCTGGAGCAGGCTTGCGGTAAGCGGCTGTCAGGCTTCCGTTAGATTCATGGTATATATGTGTGTAGTGGATTGGCATATATATCTCTTTCCTATAATGAGTTGACTAGACTAGAGACTGGTTGAGTCTAAAGAATAGTCAGTCCCCGTATATCCATACTCTTTGATGATTTGGTATTTTTGAGATAGCCTTACTTTATTGTGGAGCTTTGGTTTGTGGATGATTTGTATTTATGGTTTGTGGATTTTGGATATGGTTTGGATGATTTGATAGGCTATCTCACATTTTATATACATCGATTTTGATGATGATTTATAAATATGGATGATTCACCCATTTGAGTAGCTTTCGTGATTTGAGTGGTATTCTTTATATGGGTGATGACATTTTATTATGTGAATCGTAGTGGTTATTATCCTGAGATATTTGAACTTGTTAATGTCATTGTTATTAATATTATTAAACCTGTCATTGATTTCAAGTATTTCATATCACCCATCATTATAGATATAGTCTGACTCATGTGTATTTATAATACTCGGGTCAGTCCGAGACATTTCAGGTACAGGGATGTTGAGACCAGGTTGTATTATTTGGGCATGGAGGGGATTAGTTATTCAGTATTATTGTATATTAATTTGTATCGTATTCACTCATGTATGTATAAGACCTGGTAATATACACTATACTTTGTATATTGTATATTGTATATTATCGCTGCGATTGATTCTATGATCTCTGTTATTTACTGTATATTGTATATTGTTTTATCCCAAGGGCACACGTGTTTATTGCTTTGTGCTGATACTGTGTACGTTTGTTTATGAGTTATATTTGATGTTTTAATACGTACCAGTGTTAGCACAATGTAATATCCATGTGTGTACCCATATCACCTTATTCTCCATATTATCAAACAGTATTACTTCGTAGTAGTCTTAGATAGCATGAGTATAGAGGTGGGGTGTTACAACTCACCTTGAACGATGTTGCAAAAGAAGCAGTAGGGAGGCAAAAATTCATTAAGGAGCTAGGGGTGATCCCAAACATTGAATGTCCAATGCTCATTTATTGTGATAATAATGTAGCAATATAGATTACCAAGGAACTGCAAGCTCACATGATGTCGAGACACATCCTTTGCAAGTTCCACATAATAAGGCAGTTTATCAGTGACATAGAGCTGGTGATCGAGATAATAGTTATTAAAAATAACATCACATATTCATTCACTAAGGCACTTTCTCAGTATAATTTTGGTAGACTATATACAGCATAGGGTTGAGGCTCTATAGTTGGCCTCAAGGGCAATTGGGAGAATAATAGAGTTAAGCGTCTGCTCTAGGGGCAATTATATAAATAGTTATATAACATAACTCTGTAAATAATCTTATGCAGAATAAAGTATGCTTTTAGTTTTGTTTTCATTTATATGTGTTGTTATATAGATTTATAAATAATGAAATAAATACATCAAACATATATAAGTAGAAAATCCCTAGGAGAAGTATTTTACAAATTGCAATTACGAATGTGTTTGTAACTAAGAGTATTGAATAAATATCTAAATACTTAATCCTTAAATCTTCCTAGTCAATATGTATCAAGGAAATGATATTGATACATCAATCGAGACTTGTTGTGCCAAAAATTGGTACAATACTCCAATATCAATGAAATTCGAATCAACAAATATATATAAAAAAGGAATCAAAGAGAAAGAGAATAAAACACAAGATTTTTATAGTGGTTCAACAAAATCTCTAGCCTATGTCCACTTAATCAATTTTATTTATGATTTCTCTTTGGAATACAATAATTTACAATCAAATCCAAGTTACAATCTATTTGATCTTGGTTTTATCAGTGTCTTATAGGATATAAGATACGGAAGATCGATCCATTTTTTAGTTGGAGATATGCTGCTATTTATAAGAGAGATCCAAGACGATTTTTTCCATTCTAGGTTTGAATGAGTCAATTTCTCCCAATTTGAAGTTCGAGTAAAAAGAATGAGTCATTGCGCATGTTTCCCAAGGCAGCCAAACATGTTGGTGTCGACATGTTTTTTAAGCCTAACCTTCAAGTTTTCTTTCATGGACCGAGTCCCAAGCTTCCAAAGTATCCACATCAGGACCCAAAATCATGTGGGTGATGATTAATCATGTGGAAACTGACATGTTTTTGTTATCCAAAACTTGATCGATTTCGCAGCGCTCCTTCATCTTGTCATTCTTGATGGTTTTCATCATGTCGATACCAAACATGTCGGTATCAATTACCAACATGTTTTGCATTTATGAAACTTGGCCAAATCTTTTATTTCTTCAAATTTGATCTTCTAAGCTTCTCGACTCATTCATTCATCATTTTTTAGTCTAGTTTCTTTGATTTAAGTCAATTTCAAGACTGTGGTAAATTTTTCGGATATAATTTCCCTCCAAAGCATGCTTTTATGGAAACAAAGCGTGCTTTGATCAAGAACATGCATCGATGTTAGCAAATGGTCAATTTCGCTTTATGGCTATCTACTAGACCAATCATGGCGATTCATCCGATTCCTTTGGATTCACCTGCAAATCAATGGTCATTCTAGACCCATCATGACTAAGAACTGGAGTCCTTTCCTAAATGTCAATCACAAATCATAATCATCCCACGCTCTCTCTGGATTTAACATATCATAAATCAATATCATCACGCATTCTCTTGAGATTCAATTATCATAAGAAAATCATATATTATGATATTGAGCATTATGAATCATAGTTGTACGTTTCCTTCGATTGGAACATTACTTCTAAATCACCTTGTATCGTCTAGCATTCCATTATAAGTCCATACGGATCAAAACAATGATGTTCACTAATTATTCAGTAATCATTTCCAGATAATTTCAAATTAGAAGACATTCAAACCTTAACCTTTAGCTCTGATCTCTCTAGATCGGAAATTTATACTGAGCCCATCCACTCACTCTTCAGCAAGGGAACTCAATGTTTAAAGTGCGTCCATCTACTCATGATTCGATGAGAGGACTAGCTGTCCTATATAAGTCCATCTGCTCGCTCTCCAGCGAGGAGACTTGCATTTCATGGTTCGTCACCCCATCTTTTCAGTCAGGGGAACTATAATCTACAAGTTTATCCATCAAATGTATGGGATAAATACGTTCCAATAACATCCCACAGTAATATAAAAATCAAATATCATGCAATATCTATCATCAAATTATTCAAACATCCTTATTCAAATCATAGTGCATCGAAATCACAATGTCAAGTCCAATTGAGGATTGCTTTCTGGCTTTAACTTAGAGCATGCCTATGGGATCAATTGAGGTTTCGTACATGTGTAAGTAGTCCGCTAATAATCCTTTATGGTTTATTCAAAGAAAAAACAAAGTGTAGAAAATAAAACTAATCCATTCCATCCCAATCATGGGATTGCCATGCCTGATCTAGATCCTCGGCTACGAATAGGAATATCCACCACAACTAGTGCTCACTTCTACCACACCACTATGATTTATGTTATCGTTATATGGTTTCTCACATTTTTTTCATCTGATCACTTTGAACATGTTCTTTTATCAAATCTTGCATATGTCTGCATTCGTTCATCTTGTTCCCATTCGGTTCGTGGAATAGGAAGTATTTTCCAAGCTTCCTCTTCCATTCCATGGGATCTCTCTTAGTGAGTTTCTTATAGGGAATCTACCCCTTGGTTTGAAGATAAATCCTTTTTGGGGGTTTTTGTCAAATCTGTGTAAGTGGAAAATTTCATCTCCCTCTTCTGTTGCTTCGATCCTCTGAAGCCACTCATTGGCTTTTCTTTTCCCTTTTTTTCTTTTCGAATAATATCTTGGATTGTTGTGACGACTGCCCTACACCTCATGTACTTAATATAGTTGTATAATGCGATATGGAGGTACCCAGCTGACGTAGGACGATCATTGCTATCCATCCTTTTGACCAGGCCATATTTGAACGAATCTAACCAACTAGACCTGAAAGTTATTGAGCAGAGAGCCTGGAGAGATAGATAAAAAGCCCAAAAGCCAAGTAAAACCAAGATCACAGGCCCAGAACATAGCCACCAACTTCAAAGAGAAAGCCAACATCACCCCATAGTTGAAGTAATGGTTCGATATCGATCCATCGTCATGGATCAGTAACGAACTCTTTAACTTCATCCAAACCACCTCACTTCTTCTCTAAGCCATAGCTTGCTACCCATCCCAAGCTCAAAACGAACTCTTTAACTTCATCCAAATGACCTAACTCTAAACGACCCAACAACCTAACTTCCTAACTTCTTAGCGACCTAACTTCCTAACGACCTAACTCCCTAACGACCTAGCTTCGTAACGACCTAGCTTCCTAACGACTTAACCTTCTTTGCAACAACATACTAAGTCGCTCACAGCCTATATCTCATCCAGGACAGCTCCACTAAGTCGCCAATGACTTACGCTACCTCAGAATCACCTTTGGTCGCTGCACCTTAGGTCGCTGACGACCTACGACCTATGACCTACGACCTACGACTTACCTCCAGATTTTTCCTATAAATAGCCACCTGCTCCACATTGAAAGGGGACCTTTTTTCCGAACTTCCCAGACTTTGACACGCCGACATTTTGCTCTTTTCTCGACTGCTTCTTCACTTGCTTCGATGAACTTTTGGGGATAAGATCTAAATCATTCAACAGGAAGAAAAGAGCCTGTCTAGATCGATGTTCTAACTACTCGTCTTAATGATGTTGTAATCTACGTGTTTCAATCGTGTTGTAATCAAAGATTAATGGAAAAGTTGCTTGTTCTAACTGTTATGTAATCAGAGAGTGATTGTAAAGTTTGTAATCGAGTCAGTGATAGAGGATGTAAAGTGGACGTAGGCTTGACTTTGAGCCGAACCACTATAAAAATTGCTGTCTTTTTTTACCTTTTCTTTGATTTTCTGTTTACTTTTAGTTCCCGTACAAACGGGTGGTGCTTTCACTTTATTACTACTTACACCGGGGTGTTAGCGTTTATTTTTTAGCGTTAACATTTTGGTGCTTTCACTGAGAAGGCTTGAACTCAGGGATTCTACTACTTGGAAGTTGAGTCTGAAGGCTTAAGAGTTTAGATCTGGAAAACTATGACAAGGCAATCAAATAGACGACAAAGACCGGAAAGAAGTGAACACGAGGGGAGTCAAGAGGCTTCCTTAGGAGCGAATCGAACCTTAGTCTTCATCACAAGGAATGAGATAGAGATAATGATGAGAAGACAAGAAGAAATGATCCAGAATTTGTTTCAACAGATCGCGCAACTTGGAGCGCAAAATCATAAACCAAACAGAGCGGGACCATCAGAGGCATCCCTTGAGCTAGGGGGCACACCCCAGGGGCATGTTGATCCAACCTTAGGCAGGATAACAACTGACACTAGGCCACTAAGAGCTAGCAGAGAAATAGAAACCCAGCCAGAAGAACAGATTCCGGAACTCCCCCATGAGCTCGGGGGGCAGGTCGAAGGCAATGAACGAGAACTACAGCTCGGAGATAATGACGGGTTAGCAGAGATGGTCAGACGTGCTATGAGAGGCGGATTGGTAAACAAAGACCTGGAGGATGTGAATAAGAGTCAATTTACCACTTCAATCAGACGAGCTAGGAACCCGCCGGATTTTAAGTTGCCATCATTGAATATGTATAATGGGAGGACGGACCCTACGGTTCATCTGACAAAGTATATGAGGCATATGGAAGTACTGAAGGCATCAGAGGAAGTCATGGCCCGGTGCTTTCCATTATACCTGGCAGATATTGCAGCATTATGATTTAGACAACTTGAGAGTGAGTCTGTTGGAACATGGAATGATTTGTCTGAAAGGTTTATGAGACAATTCAGAGTCCACATTTCGAGGCCCAAGAATGTGATGAGTTTGGCGGCACTAAAGCAAAGAACTAGAGAATCTTTGAGAAGCTTTTTGACGCGGTTTAACGCGGCCGTGACATCGGTGGACCGACCAGATCCATCCATGGTTTTAATGGCAGCTATATCGGGCATAGTTGATGGCATAGAGTTCAAAAATTCACTGACAAGAGATCCCCCTATGGATCTAGGGTAGTTTTATCATGAGGCTGAAGGATTCTTACGATTAGAAGACGCAAATGCTGAAAGAGAAGAAGGAGAAGGGCAGAAGTTTATGCATTCAAAGGCGGAAAACCTCTTGAAAAGGATTTTGACAAAGATAAAGGAAAGCGGAAAGCGGAAGATAATGATGATAGGTCAAAGCGGGCTCGGAGGGAGCCATGTTTCACCACTTATTCAGAATTGAATGAGTGCTTGGAATGAATTTACCAAGATACTAAGGAGCAAGTTTCTTATCGCAAACCAATGAGGAGAGATCCGACCAGCAATGAAAGAAAGTCAGACAAGCACTGCTTATTCCACGAGTTAAATGGTCATAACACGAATGATTGCAGACACTTGAAGGATGAAGTTGAATGGCAAATCCGGAATGGTCTACTATCACAGTATGTGAAAAGGAGAGCAACAAAGATGGAGCGGCCACCACTTGCATCTACTGATGACGCCTCAGGGTCGAGACGTCAACTTGTCATCAATTGATTGGTGTAATGACGAATAAGTAGCAAACTCCACAACAACGCGATTAAGTCTTTTACACATGTACATGACCGCGAACGATCCTCAGGCATGCTCTGATATGACTACTAATCGCATCGGTGTAGGTGTTTGCACTTGGACGTCTCTGTTTTGCTTTTGTTTTCCATTTTTCATGCTTAGATTTGATTATGTTTGACATTTCTGCCAAAAACTGATTTTCAATGAAAAAATGCTACTTGTGATTCCATAACGGCTAAGCCACTTACACATGTACGGGATCGCGAACGGTCCCTAGGCATGCTCTGAGATGGTGATAAACCGTCGCAACAAACAATCCAGAAACTCACCCGAACGTGAAATCTGGTATTGATGATGCTAAGTCCCCCCAGGCACATATAAACTCGCCGCGAACGGCACTCGACCGCGAACGGTCACAACTCGCCGCAAACGGCACTCGACCGCGAACGGTCACAACTCGTCTAGAACGGCACCCCTCGCCTCGAACGTCACATGATCGCGAACGGTCACATTCCACCTCAAATGGCTCGATCGCGAACGGTCGTCATTTGAGGTCATATAAAAATGCTCGATCACGAACGGTCGCATTCCACCTCAAATGGCTCGATCGCGAACGGTCGTCATTTGAGGACATATAAAAATGCTAGATCACGAACGGTCGCATTCCACCTCATATGGCTCGATCGCGAACGGTTGTCATTTGAGGACATATAAAAATGCTAGATCGTGAACGGTCACATTCCACCTCAAATGGCTCGATCGCGAACGTTCGTCATTTGAGGACATATAAAAATGCTAGATCGCGAACGGTCGCATTCCACCTCAAATGGCTCGATCGCGAACGGTCGTCGTTTGAGGTCATATAAAAATGCTAGATCGCGAACGGTCGCATTCCACCTCAAATGGCTCGATCGCGAACGATCGTCGTTTGAGGTCATATAAAATTGTCAAACTCTTTGCAGGTTGTACCACAGGTCATCAACAGGATATGAACATCCGGCTTATAGCATTACAAAACACACCTTCCTATCGCAAGGCATGTTTTGGAGGGCAAGTGTTATCCCACCTTTTGTGCATAGCGACTCAACTGCTAAAAGAAGAAGCCACGACTTAGCGAGTTAACAAAACAACGAGTTAATTACCCTGAAAACTCAGAGCGACTTAGCCATTCGCAGTCCCCAACGACCTACGACCTATAACATCAAGCGACTTAACTGTTCATGGTTCCCAGCGACCTACGACCTGTAGCATCTGGCTTGCACGACTCAGCTATTTAAGGAGATCCACGACCTAACGAGTTAAGGAAGAAATGACTTAATGATCTAAAGACAACAGAGACTCAACGACTTAAGAAGCTACGCGAGTTAACGACCTAAAGCATAGAGCGGCTCAACATGGCGCGACCTAACTTCCTAACGACCTAACTTCCTAACGACCTAACTCTAAACGACCCAACGACCTAACGACCTAACTTCCTAACTTCTTAGCGACCTAACTTCCTAACGACCTAACTCCCTAACGACCTAGCTTCCTAAAGACTTAACCTTCTATGCAACAACATACTAAGTCGCTCACAGCCTATATCTCATCCAGGACAGCTCCACCAAGTCGCCAACGACTTACGCTACCTCGGAATCACCTTTGGTCGCTGCACCTTAGGTCGCTGACGACCTACGACCTACGACCTACGACTTACCTCCAGATTTTTCCTATAAATAGCCACCTGCTCCACATTGAAAGGGGACCTTTTTTCCGGACTTCCCAGACTTTGACACGCCGACATTTTGCTCTTTTCTCAACTGCTTCTTCACTTGCTTCGATGAACTTTTGGGGATAAGATCTAAATCATTCAACAGGAAGAAAAGAGCCTGTCTAGATCGATGTTCTAACTACTCGTCTTAATGATGTTGTAATCTATGTGTTTCAATCGTGTTGTAATCAAAGATTAATGGAAAAGTTGCTTGTTCTAATTGTTATGTAATCAGAGAGTGATTGTAAAGTTTGTAATCGAGTCAGTGATAGAGGATGTAAAGTGGACGTAGGCTTGACTTTGAGCCGAACCACTATAAAAATTGCTGTCTTTTTTTACTTTTTCTGCGATTTTCTGTTTACTTTTAGTTCCCGTACAAACGGGTGGTGCTTTCACTTTATTAATACTTACACCGGGGTGTTAGCGTTCATTTTTGAGCGTTTACACACTTCGAAGAAGAGATTGGAAACTTGTCATGGCCATAAACTAGGAATTGGTATCGAACCACAACCGAGGGTCAATACCGAACCAAGTGTTCTTGATCTGGTGAATGAGCAAGTTGAAGTTTTGGAAGATGATGCTGGTGGTATGATTGGTCATACTATTGATGGCCAAAATGCTAGAAATCAAGCGGCTGCTGTCGATCCGCCACATAGAAACTGAACTAACAGAACTGCTGGATGAATGGTTCTCCCGAAGTCAGAAGAATCCAGGTATCGTGAGCCCAACCGAGAGTGTTTGCTAGGCCAAACACTTGACGATTACCACTGTTCAATGGACCCTATAGAACTAGAGAACTTGGTTAAGATGGTGAGAAAATTGGTGAATAAAAACCAACACCGGAGTAACGATGAATGGTGCTCATCTCCTAGTAGGAACCTATTCACCGAGCAGATACTCCATGAACAATACCTTAAAAGGTTTGTGATGCCAATGATGTCGTCATACATTGGAATGAAATATCCCAGGCATCATTTGATGAAGTATGAATGTCATATGGATTTCCAGAGTGACCGATGTTGTCAGATGTCGTTGTTTCCAAAATTTCCTTGAAGGAGTTACAACGATGTGGTTCACCCAGCTTCCCCCGAACTCGATATCGTCCTTTGATAAGTTGGCACGAATGTTTACTGAGTAATTCGATTTACACACCACTCGTCCAACTTATCAAAGGACGATATGCAAGTGCTTTGAAGCACGTTGATAGTGAGAGTTGCTTTGCTGTCGAAGACGGAGCTTTGACAAAGAAGCTCAGGACAATGACTGATGATATCGTTTTCAGAAACAGGGACATCAATGGAGTTGACGCCCCGACATCGGAATCCTTGATGATTTCATCCACGATTAGGCCGACAATTGTGAGAAAAGTGTTGGTTGACTGTGGCAATTCAGTCAACATTTTGTTTAAGAAGACTCATGACCATATGCTATTAGATGGCAAGGATCTGAAACTGTGTAAATCTCGTATTCGGGGATTTAACGGTACAGACGGAACTTGTTGGATGTATAAATCTGCTGGTGGTATTAGGAAAAGGTGACCGCAAGAAAGTGCGAGTTATGGCTTCATCGTGTTGGATATTTTTTCTACTTATAATGCATTTCTGGGCCGACCGACCCTAGCTAATTTTTGGGCAGCCATGAAATTCCTGATAGAGAATGGAGTAGGAGTTATGCAGTGAGACCAGGGGCTTGGGCGTGAATGCTACGTCATGGAGCTGCAGGAGGCAAGGCGACGTGAGAAGGGAAAGGATGTGTAGAAGACTCTCTGCATCAAATCTTTGGACGCGTAGCAACCATTGCCTGAGCCTGGCTCGGGTGTTCGTCGACGGAAATTCTATCGGTTTAGAAAACCGTCAAATGAATTTAAATTAAAATTTACCGCAAGCGCACGACGTACTATTGAAGTACGTGGCGAGTACGGGTCGATCCGCAGGGAATTGATGATTTTAAAAATCTATTCAATCAAATTAAACCAAAGTCGAGTGAAAGTTAAGCTAGAGAATTAGAGAATTAACTAACTAACTAAAAGAAAAGAAATGCAAATATAAGAGTTAAATGACAATTTAAAGAATAAATCCACTCTCTAGATCATATAGTTCAACACATATGAAATCATGATCTCTCTTTTATGGTCATTAGTGCTTTAATTGATGTGTCTATCATAAGTATGGCATATTTGTGCTATTAGTTAGCCAACATAAGCCATCAAACTTTGACACACCCCTTAAACCACTTACTAACTTTCATGAAACTTGACAATGAAAATGAAATCTATTTTAAGTATGGCCTATTAACTATTGATTAGAAATATAGACCATCAAATTTTAATTTCAAATCACTTTCTTTTGCCATAATCATATTTTGATGAAGAGGCATTTGTGTTAGTGATTGTTTAAGTATAGCCTATTTGGTGTCAACAATATAGACTATCAAATTCAAGGCAAAAACAACAATGAAGCCACTTCAATCATTCTTCATTAAGCACAAAAAGAGAGCATGAATTAACAAATAGTTGAAGCTACATAATTAGAGAGCTTCATTACCCCTAAATTGAAGGGGTTTAGCCTCTCATATTTGTCATTTGATTAACAAATGTAGCTTGCAACATGAAAGCAAAAAGAAAGCAAAATGAAAGCTAAATGAAAGAAAACTATTCTAATTGCATAAAAGAAAATCTACACTACTAGCATGAAAGGAAATGAACATGTAATTAAAAGGAAACAATAATTACATTGCATAAAAAAAGGAAAGTTACATGAAGTAGAAATGGCTAAGTAGCCATGAAAAGAGAAAGAGAGCTTGTCTTTTTATTTTGAGCCTAAACTAAACTAAAGAGAGACTAAGGGAGAAGGGGTTACATGAAACATAAGGGGATTTTATACATGTGTTAAACCCTAATTCATATTTTGGGGAATGCCCAAAATACCCTCTTAGGAAGTGTGGAGGCCAAGTAATCATTAGCTTCAAATAATCCTCATTTAAGTGTACATGAAGCCATTAATTCCATAAGCATGTGCATTAGCCTCTAATTTGTACATTAAGGTAGGTGGGTAGGTGGGGTCCTCCATTATCTTCACTTTGAATTATTTCCATCTTCATTTGTTCTCTTCACTCTTGTGCATGCATATATCATCATGTAACCACTTGTATATGAAGCCAAATTCCTATAAAAAATATAGAAATTTCTAATTAAATTTTCTCAAATTAATATATGCACAAAAATGACCATTTTGCCCTTGGATGAAGATGAATATGTGACGATTTGAAAATAATATGAATTTTGGTTTAAACAAGTTAAAATACCCGATATGATCATTTATTTAATTTAAATAGATTAAATATGGTGGTAAAAATATACACATTTACGTGCACATCAAATACCCCTACACTTATCTTTTTATTCGTCCTTGAATAAAGGAAAAGTAAGATAAATCCGTTTTCGTAGGAAGCACGATTGCATTGAGCGTATGCAACAAGCCGTTAAACCTCTGGGTGTCCCCAGTAGGATGAGTGTTGTCTCGTGAGGGTTTTCTGCGGATACTACCCACAAAATCCAAATGCAGGATGAAAATATTTACAAAATGCAAGATTTATTTACAAAGAGATGAATGCGAGTTTTTGAAAATATTTACAATGAAGGATTTACTTTTAAATCGACACAAATAAGTTAAATATAGGTTCTGGTCATTATCTTGAAATTTAAGTCATTTACTTGTCAAAATTTCCAACAAAAATTAAGTTATCATAACAAATATACTATAGTTTAACTTGTTGTTTCGGTTGATAACACAGTGTAACTATGAAATGAGTCCTTAGTTGATTATCAAAGTTTATCGAAGTGGTATTTCATTTCGTTTCAATAAAAAATCAAATCAAATAAGTTAAAATAGTGCTTGGATTTCATTTGCTTACTCTCTCCATTTTTTCTTTTGAAAATTTTGTTGGTATTAACAATATTTACATATGCCTAACTCAGATAAACTGAGGCCAGATATATTACCCATGCACTGCCTTGTGGACTGATGTGAGGGGAATACAGAGCTTGGCGAGTGAACACACGAGTGTGAACACCTATTGACTATAGGCGTTATTAAAAAGAATTTTTTTTATATATATACACCTAACTCAGATAAACTGAGGCCAGATATACCGATCGTGCACCGCCTTTCGGGCTTACGTGAGAAGGGTGCTTACGTGAGAAGGGTACAACGCATGGCGAGTGAATACACGAGTGTGAACACATGACTCTAGGTGTTTATTATAAAAAATATATATATATAAGAAATATTTTTTTTGTTTTTGTGTTTTTTTTGTTTTTTTGTTTTTTTGTTTTTGAAAGAGAGAGTTTCGCAAAATTATCTTAGCGCTATATAACTTAGAAGACAAAAAAAATGTTATATCTTTACTTTAAACCAACCACTTTTTAAAACAAATATTTCCAACTAAGATGTATTTCATAATTAACACGTATGAATCTTCCTATATACTAGTTAAACCATTGTTATTTGTAATCAAACTTCACTTTTATTTTTGTTAAGACAAATAAATTTTCAAAAATTTCAATTTAATAAACCAAAGCCATTTATTTATCATATAGTGTTTCTTTAAAAATAAATCAAAATGCTTAAAAAAATTGCTTTTGGGATTTTTTTTTGAGTTTTTAAAAGAAAAAGCAAAAATAAATCATGAAAAATAAAAAATGAAGATGAGTCTCCCTTCCACACTTGATTTTGACTAAGTCCCCACAGTCAACCCAAGTTGAAGGAGAAAAGGAAAATAAAAATAAAAATGGCCTTTATTTATATGAAAATGAATGGTATTTACATGAGATCAGAAAGTATATCGTCAAAAGGTAAATGAAATGGTCTTCCAACGACCGATTCATTAGTCTCGTCAAGTATACGAGACACAGCTCAAGCTCGGAAAACCAAACCATACAAGATTTCGAAGTTGAATGTTGATTTGGAAAAACGAATGTCGTTTTATTGAAAATCGTACGAGTTGTTTCCTTTTCGATGATTTTTGGGGTTGATAAAACGATTGATTGAAGTTTAAGTTTATTTTCACCAAATTGAAATTCAAGCTGTTCATTGAAAATTTCATCAAAATTATTGAATTCAAAATCAAAATGGTGATTTAAATCATCCCCTTCAGAATTCAACGACTCGCTTTCGAAAAGTCCATAAAATTCATGTTCATTGAATTCGTCTTCCTTTGTTGGATTATCAACAACTTCATCGCATACATCAATTTCAAAATTCAAAGTTGTTGTATTCAAATTTTCAAAATCAGAGAAAGGAAGATCGAATTTTAAATTTGGTTCCACACCCTCAAAAGAATTAAAATCCAACTCAATTACCGTGTTTTCAACAACTTCATTAAGATTATTATTTTCAATTTCAAAAGTTGTTATTTGAAAATCGTCGATTTGGGTAAAAGATGGATTATTGTTTGACTCGTCACACGTTGGAATTTGATTTTGTTGCTAACGTTGTTTCATATAAGTTTCAAACAACGAATCTGTGTGATCATTGTAAATTTCGTTCATTTGTTCAACAAAATCCAATTTATAATTATTAGCTTGAGGATTTTCGATTTGGATTTGTTGAGAACAAAAATTTTCACTTTCATCATAGTCGAGATGATTCCAATTGCCAAAATTATTTGAAAAGTGGATCACATTTTCGTTTTGATTTTGAAATTCATTTTGGAGTTCAAAATTTAATTGGCATGGGTTATACTCGAAATCGTTTGAATTTTGAAGTGAATTCAAATTTTGATTATTTTGAGAACTTTGATTTGAATCATTGCCCAAATATGAATTACACAAATCATTTATCATTTGATTTTGTTGTGTAGAGATTTCAAGTAAAGACGAAATGCTTTTTTCAAGATTTGAGGGTTGGTCAACGTTTTGAAAATTTGGGGTTCAAAATTTCAATCGTTTGAACAATAGTTGTTGTTAAAATATCCGTACGAATTTGGAGTGAAATCATATGGATTATATTGATTTTCACAACTATTGTAAAATTCACGTAAGTGGGGAAACGCGGACATTTTCAAGAATGTTTTTGGGTTTTTTTTATAAAGGAAAAATATTTACAAATAGAATTTATTTTTCAAAATGGAAAACGGATTTTTTTTTGAATTTTCAAATTTTTTTCTTTGTTTTTGAAAAGGTTTTATAATTTTTTTTGGATTTTGGTTTTTTTAAATTTTTTGGATTTTTTAAATTTCAAAGGAAAAGGATTTAAAAATTTCAAGGGAAAAGGAATATTCACAATTTTTTTTACTTTTGGATTTTTTTTAAATATGCATGAACTAATGCAACTAAATGAATGCAAGGGTTAATTACACATGATTTGTCCTAAGTTAACTCAAAATTGTATAATCACACTTTGTCTTAAATCAACAAGATAGTTCTCAGCCAAGTAACGGGCAGGGGTTATCGGTGCACCATGAATCACCGTAGCAATGCAGCCGAAGGTTTAAGTACCTTTAGAGGAACAACCACTATAATATTTACGAATCACCATAATATTTATAAATGGTTATTACTCTGCCGTAGCCTAGACACCGAGAAATTAAATTGTTCAAAGAAGACAACATGTCAATACACAATTAAAAGTTATCGATGTCTAACCGTTATTACTAATCAAAATTCTAGGATGAAATGCAAAGCAGAAATTAAACGTGTATTAACAATGCAACTACGAATGGATTTTTTTTGTTTTTTAATTTTTGAAATTTTTTTTTGTTTTTAAATATATATATGCAAATGCTAGCAATCAACAATGCAACTAAAATAAAAAATAGAGATATATACAATGCAAGGCAAATAAAAACAATAGATATATAAACCAAGCAGTTTTTTTTATAAAGCAAAGCAAAGCAATTATTTTTGGGCAACAGTTGAGCGAAGCAAGCAACTTTTCCAATCTGCTTTGGCAACCTGAAATTTAAAACAAGATATATACAATTATTTTTTTTTTGGAAAGGAAACTTAAAAGTAAGGTTTTACTTAAAAAAAAATTGTAAATAAAAAGAGAATGAAACTAAAACAAATGAAAAACAATAGCAAATTAAACTAAAACAATCGAAAACAAATTGTTGTTTTTTTTAAAGAAGGAAAAATAAAAGCTAAATCAAAACTTTTATTGACTACCCAAAGAAACAAAAGGAGAAAAAAAAATTATGCGGGAATAAAACCGTTTTTTTTAATCAAAGAACAAAAGGGAATCAAATGAACAAAACCGATTTTTTTTTTCGTTCTCCCCAAAATCAACAAAAGAGACCCCTCCTTTTTTTATTTTTTTTATAGATCAGCCCAGCCCACTAAGCAAATGACTCACGCTTCTTAAAACAAAAGAAAAACAAAACGATATGCCACTGAATTTCGCAATCCACAATTTCGTTTCAAACAAATATGTCGAAATCCTGAAATCAAAATCCAGACTTTCCCAATTCAAAATCTCGTCCTCTTTTTACGGTCGCGATGGGATGCGAGGATGATGGGGATTTGGAGTTGCGGCGGTGTTGACAGAGATGTTATCGTATGTGGATTGCTTCACGCAAAATGATTGTTCATGGTGGATTGTCACGATTGTGAAGAGATTTCGAGAAACGCACAGAGGTAAGTTGTATTGATTGTGTTCGGCAATGGTGTTGTATGTTATGTTGAATTTGGGTAGGCTGGTTGCACTGGGGGGAATTGGAGTAAGTAGCTGATGCTAAGGTGGTTGGTTGCTGGTTGAGTCGAAGTTGTTGGTGTTTTTGAAAAAATGTTATGGGACAGATGTGGAGGGAGGCTGTTGTTGAACAATGAGTGGTCTGTGTGTTTGTTGAAGCTTTGTGAATGGCAGGTGATGAAAGAATTAGAAGGAAGTGGTGACTGTTAGGGTGCTTTGGGAGTTCGAGTGCAGTCAGAAAAGCAGGGGTCGTCGATGGTCAGTGGAGTGATGTTGAGGAGTTGGCGACTGCGAATGTGGTGTTCGAATTAATGTCAAGCAGCAGTTGAAACTTGTTGAGTACGTGCACATCATCAGGCAACATAGTCGGTTCCACAAGGATATGGATTTGAGAAAAGTGGCAGAGGATGCAAGGGCATCTCCAACAACATTGACGATCAATATCCTGGTTAGTCAGGATGATCCTATATGGGTCCTGAAGGTTGGATCTCAACTCGGCATAAGGATGATGAAGGAATTAACTGGTTTTCTCCGAACAAACTTGGATGTGTTTGCTTGGATGCATTTCTACACGTGTGAAATATCATCGGAGATAGCGTGCCACACATTGAATGTAAACCCTAAATGTGTTCCTATAAAATAGAAATGTCATAGTTTGGGTCTGGAGGGATCCGCTATACTGAAGGAAGAGGTGGATAAGTTGAAAAACAATGGCTTCATCCAGGATGCTTTGTACTCGGAATGGGTATCCAATCCAGTCCTAGTGAAGAAGTCCAAGGGGAAGTGAAGGACATACATTGACTATTCTGGTCTGAATAAGGCATTTCTAAAAGACAGCTTCCCTCTTCCGAAGATCGATCAGCTAGTAGACTTAACCATTGGACATAACTGCTATCATTTATGGACACCTACTATGGTTACATATAGATTCCAATGCACATCCTAGACCAAGAACACACCAACTTTATTGCCGACCTGGGACTGTATTGTTATCTTGTTATGCCCTTTGGTTTGAAGAATGCTGGAGCAACTTACTAGAGGTTAGTGAATTCGATGTTCAAGGAACAGTTCGAGCATTTATTGGAAGTCTACATGGATGATATGCTTGTGAAAACATGACGGTTGATGAACCAAATTGATGACTTGGCAGAGATGTTTGGTGAACTCCGCAAGTATGGAATGAAGCTCAATCCAATAAAGTGTTCATTCGAGGTTGCATCGGGGAAGATCTTTGGTTTTATAGTGAAATCGAGAGGGAAAGAAGCTAATCTAGAGGAGATTCAGGCACTGAGAAAATCAAAGCCCTGAAATCAATCAAGGAAGTCCAATGCCTGAATGGAAAGGTTGTCGCCTTGAGCAGATTCATCTCCAGAGCCATAGATAAGTGCATCACTTTCTTCGACATCATTAAGAAAGGGGAGTGGAACTTTGCTTGGATACTGGAGTGTATAAGTGCTTTCCAGGCACTGGTAGATCACTTGGAGAGGCCTCCCATCATATCAAAGATGCTGGAAGATGATGACTTGTTTGTTTACCTAGTAGTGTCGGTGCGTGCTTTGAGCACCGCACTTGTGCATGAGGAGTCCCGAATCAAGAGGCCAGTGTCTTACATTAGCAAGTGGTTTATGGAGGTAGAGAGGAATTACCTAAAACTGGAAAAGTTGGCATACTGCCTGTTGATCGCTTCAAGCAAACTCTGCCAATACTTCCAGGCTCATCCGATCAAGGTTCTTACTGACCAGCCTTTGAGACAAGTCTTGTAGCAACCTGAGACTTTTGGAAGGTTGTTGAAATGGAACATTCAATTGAGCCAGTATGACATAACATATAATGCCCGAAGGGCGATCCAAGGCCAGGCATTGGCATACTTCTTAGTTCAGTACACTGCGTGAGATGAGACCCTGGAGAACAAGATGCTGGATGGAAGATGTATACCGATGGTGCATCCAACGAACGTTCTTCTAGGGCAGGCATCGTGCTGGTAACCCCTAAAGAACATTTAATCTGTTATGCCCTAAAACTCAAATTTCCCACAATAGATAACGAAGTAGAATATGAAGCATTGATCATGGGACTAAAAATTATGAAAGAATTAGGAGTCAAAACTTTACACATCTTTTGCGACTTCCAACTGGTGGTGTGCTAGGTGAGAAAAGAGTTTGAGGCATAGGAAGCAAGGATAGCTCCATATCTTAATGGAGCCCTTAATTTGCTTGATGATATCGAGTGCTACACGATAACACATATTCCTAAAGAAGATAATGCGAAGGTTGATTTGCTGTCCAAATTAGCTAGCCCGGGCGATGTGCAACTCATTGGTCTGGTCCCAATGGAAATATTATTAGCTTCGAGCATCAATTAGATGGATGTCGATTGGGTCTTGGAGGTTGTGTCTGAGAAGGAGTTGTAGATGACTCCAATTTAGAATTAGTTGCAGAAGGGAATCCTTCCCAATAGGAAGAACAAGTGACGGTAGCTCCTTCGTAAAGCTTCAAGAGTTATTATTCAGGAAGGAGTGCTATACAGGAAGGGATTCTCAGTTCCCTTATTTTGGTGTGTTGCTAACGAAGAAGTCTATCAGTCCTCAGGGAAGTGCATAAGGAAGCTTGCGGTGACCACACTGGGGGCAAACCTTAGCGAAGAAGATTCTTTGCTATGGCTACTTCTGGTTAACTATCAACCGAGACGCCGTTGATTACACCAGAAGGTGCGATAAATACTAGAGGTTTTTCAAAATTCTCAAAGCACCACCGATAGAGAGTACGTAAATGGTAAGTCCTTGGTCATGTGCAATTTAGGGAATAGACATTATTGGTGTGCTGCCAATGTCCAAAGGCGTTGCGAAGTATGCCATCGTTGTTATTGACTATTTTACAAAGTGGGCTGAAGTGGAGCTGCTAGCCACGGTCATTACTAAGAAGGCAATCAACTTCATAGTCAAAAACATCATCTTTCTATTTGTGGTCCTGCAAACGATCATTTCTGATTACAGAACTCAATTCGATAGTGCCGATTTCAAAGACTTTTGCCGTAGGCATCACATTGAGAAGAGATTCGCAGTGGCGGCACACCCATAGGTGAATGGACAAGTAGAAGCCGTGAACAAAATAATTAAGTCTGTTCCAAAAAAAACCGGAGAAGGAAAAAGGCAAGTGGGTTGACGGATAATCATTAGCACTTTCGGCTTACATAACAACCCATAAGTCTACAACCGGCCACTGTCCTTTTGCCTTAGCCTATGGATCGAAGGCAATGATTCCAGTTGAACTCGAAGTACCTTCTCATCGAGTGACTCATTACAACCCATGGAAAAATAAGGAACTCCTGCTAGTGTCTCTCGACATGGTCAATGAGAAGCGTGATGAAGCTGACCCGAGTGTTGCTGCACACCGAAAATGAGTCGCCCGAAACTACAATACCAAGGTCAGGAGCCGAATCTTTGAAATTGGCAATCTCATTCTCAAACGAATCTTCCTAGGCCATGTGAACATGGATCCGAGCTGGGAAGGTCCATATGTGATTGAACACAAGCTTGGAGATGGAACGTTCAAGCTAGCAATTGTTAATGAGATTTCACTCCTGCGAGTGTGGAATGGCGAACGCTTGCAACGCTATTTCATTTAAGATCCGTTTTTGTAAATATTCGGTCAAGTTTGATGTAATAAAGCAGAATCTGTCATTTCATGTGAATATAAGATGAAATAATTTCCTGAATCTGTTATTATATCCCCGTTTAACCATAAATTTTGAATTATGGTGAATATGAATGGATCTGCATATATGTAATGCAAGTGTGCATGTACCTAGAGATAGGTGCCGACCGAACCTCTACGGTCCATGATCGGACCTTTGAAGTAAGACTACTCCTGGCGTTTGAAGACAAATGCCTACTAAATCCTTCGACCCATGACTTGAGGGGAGGAGTATAATCGCACAAGAGTAGAACGAGATAGTTCGCTGTAGTAGTTCATGCCCGAAGTTTGGCGGAGCACCGAAATCTTGCCCTGAGAGTGGCAAGGTGAAAGATAAATTCCTGGAGTTTGCCAAGATCTTATTCAAACTTTGATCGATGCCCGAAGTTAGGTGTGATCGAAGAAACAAACATCCTAGAAAAGGATGCCCAAATCACCGTCTCAGGTGAATAGCAATGACCAACGCTTAGACTTAAGCATGACCTAATTTAAACATCTCGAAGAAGGATGTTCGAGCGACCATTCCAAGTGGTCAAAGCTCAGTTGAATCTCATAATTGAACACAATCGAGTAAAGGTGCTAAAAAACAAATGCTTTTAGCTATTACTTTGCACTTATGAAAATAATGTGACCTCGATTGTGGTCACTGGTCGGATAGAACCCGACTAGAAACAAACAAGATGGGTCAATTACTTGGTCAAATGATTATGGAGAAATGGTTCACAAGTGTATAACCGAAAATATCAAACACACTTCTCATAAATAAATCAACATAGAATCTAAAAAGAAAACCAAAGTATTATTAACACGACATTTAAAACAAAAGCAGGGGATGAACCCACACAAAGATGGCCAAGACAAAAGCAAATCCTATTGCTATATAATAAAAGCAAATAAACAATCACTTTTGGTGCTTAAATTTCCTTTTTTTCTCTTCTTTCGAGGAATGTGCACTAGGCTCCTCTGGCTTTCTTCTGCTCCTACCCTCACTTCCTCAACCCATAAATGGGTTACTTTGTGAAGATCCAGTGGGTACACTCTGAGTGCTTCCGAGCATGGTAAAAGTGACCGGTGCAAAGATAGTCTGGTCAGGCAAAGATATACATAAAGGAGGAAGAATAAATTCAGCTAATTCTTTCATGATATCCCTGGCCACCAGAACTTGAGCCTAAAGCATCTCTTACATGGTTGGCCCTAAAAGAGGCTTAAAGGATCCAGTTATGAGAATGTTCTCATCAGCCATAGTACCCTCGAGGTCACCAGTCATCTCCTCTTCCAAGGCATTGATCATTTATGCACCGGGTCCTGGGGCCACACTAGTTGGAATGTTCGTAATGGTCTGGGAGTCATAAACGACCACCGACTGAGTCATTAATGCTAACTGCCCTAGGTAGAGACCTTCCTCAGGAAGTGTGATGATGGTATGCTGACCTGAAAGTTGAGAAACATCAAAGGAGAGATTAACAATGTCGAACGAAGTCATGTGTGCCTTCTCAAATATGGGAGAGGTCAAAGAGATATCTTTACCTAACTTAGACTCGGTATGAGCTGGAGTGCCGTCAAAATTCCCCTCCAAAATAGGGGACAGAACGGTCGTCTTTTGCATCTAGGGTGCATTGGGATTGTATGATGTGTCGTAACATAACGATACGATGGAGAGATTGAAGTGGTTTGAGCACAAGAGGTAAGATGTGTCTTCACATCTTAAGGAGTAGTCCTAGAACCTCTATCATGGTTTTTTTGGACCTTGGTAGCCCATTCCAGGTGCAAGATGAGCTCGCTTGCTCAGAGCGCTTTAACCTCATCTGCATTCAAAAGCTCGCGCTCCAAATCTTCCAAGTTTACTTCGCCTTTGGTTATGTTGGCATTGTAGCTGATGATGATCAGATCGAATTTCTCCTTCACTTTCCCTTTTGCAGCCTCAATCTGTCATCCACTCCTTCAACATGAATTACCGCCTCATCCCTCTCCTTGCAAGCATTTAGCAACTCTTCATAGTAGTTATAAGCCTGCATAAGTGCATCGTATTTTTCCTTTTTCTCTTTCTCCGGTTGTTCTTTCACGCTCTCCTGTTGCGCTTTTAGTTCTGTTACCACTCTTATTAGGCGCTCTTTCTCTTCCGACAGAAGATGATTTCTATGATAAGCAGACTCAATTTGACTTGATGATTTTGCTTCTCTAGCTTAATCGATTCGGTTAGGTCTTTAATTTTCTTCTCGGCTTCTTTTAGAGACTTTTTCAGCCCTACAACTTCCTCGTTGAGATGCGTTATAGTTTCTTTGTCTTGCTCAGCCTCGAGCTTTAGTCCCGCAACCTCTACCTTCTTTCTTTCAGCATATTTAGAGATCACTTCAGCCAATATCTTCCATTTGAAGTACTGGTCATAGGCATCATTGACATAAACCGTGGTTTGACTTTGAATATGCGGAGTAATGTCCTTCAAGTTCGTAGCAAACTTAACTTAGTGAAAACAAATTCTCAGGAAAAAACGCTTCATGTCAACCATATAAGGATTTGAATCAACTTGTTTCTTTGTCGTGACGACCAGAGGTTTGATAGCTCTCTTGGCAGCCCTATGGCAAGAGGGGTCAGACGCAACAGGTTTGGAAGATGGCTCAGGCTGTCGATGAGTACTGGGCGACACCATTTGCTTTGTGGGGCTGGAAGCCAAAGTAGGGTCACGAGATACATGCTTAAGTAGAATGTAATCAGGTCGATCAGAGTACTTGTCCAAACTTCTGGGAAGAGGCGACCTAGATCTATGCCTTGAAGATAAATCATGAGAGTGATAACTCCTATCTCGGCCCCCTCGATACCGACTCTAGTGCCTGCTGGTATCTAAATCATGACGGGTGCCATGTGAATGTTTATGCGGATTACGCCTCTTATGCCTCCCTATTTGACTCTCAAGAGAATCAAACATAGTCTTGTGCTCCATTGAACCTGCAATTAAAACTAAGTCAAGTTAGTCCAGATAGGATAAAACACGGAATGAAGTAAGAAGAGTGTTGTGCGTGCGTGTATGTGTCCTAGTGTCCCTCCGATGGACCATAGGCTTGAACTTTACTGATAGGAGTAATCTCCCTTACGAGGTGGTTGGAATGTCACCCTATAGAAGGATAGGCGAGTCGATATCCCCAAGACTCATGTTTCCCAGACCAAAAGAACCAAATTTATCCGGAATTGGACTAAGGCCCTGGTAAATGTCATCGAAAGGAGGGATGGGAGTCTCCTCTATTGCAGTGATTGGCGAAGGCTGCATAGGAATTTGACTCGTAATAATATTTATCTTGGGTCGCTTCCATAAAATAAATTATTGGCCAATATTGCCATCGCCGCTGAAAGATTCATGACCCACATCGACATCATCATGGACTACTTCGCCAATTTTAGCTTCTTCAGCATGCTCATGCATTTCCTTAACCCTAGCTACAGGACTTTAAACTGGGGGCACAACTGGGTCCTCTCCATTATTTCCGGACGAGGAGTCATCCTCGTCGCTATCTATAGCCATCAAAACTTGACCAACACTGCGACCCACTTCTAGCAAGTTATAAGCCAAAAGATTTTCGTCGGTGAGAAGTAATCTTGCCTCTCTCTTTGGTCGGGACTTGAAGGAGAGTCCTAACAGTTTTTGCAAGAGCCGTGCCACTGGGTCTCCTTGGTACATTTGAAAGAACAAAGGAATATGGTTTGAACAAGTGAAATTATAAAGTGGGCTCATATGAAAGTGAAGAGAGTAAGACTTATGTCTGCACACCACCTCTGTGCAAATCCAGGCGGGCAACGAATGAAGAAAAACTCATCCTTGAAATAACACAGCTTATTCCAATTGTTCATGGCGATTCTGCAACCTTTGGTAGGTTCCATGAAAGTAAGAGAAGGATTCCATTTTCGACATTTGAACCTGTATATGTACTAGATTTCTTCATCGCTCGGAACATGATTCATGTGTCGATCAAAAATAATATAGGTACCATGCAGAAAGGCATAGCTGTTGGAATGCAACTAAGCTAGAGCTAACCTCATGAAATTTAGTACTCGTCGGATGAACTGATTAAAATATGGGACACATCCCACCAAGAACATGTATCGGTTGCGTGCAGTGTACCTTTCTGGGGAATGGTGTGACTGTTAGTAGCATGTAGGAACTAGCACATCCTCGAACCAGATGTCATGTCTATCACATATTCTCTCCTCTTCGATCTCTGAGATAGTAGAGTCTATAGGATCATCTAATATAACTAAATCATCGAGACTATCCGGGGAATCCTCCACCTTCGAACCTTCTATTGGCCCAGGAGGAATCTATTAGGAAGGTAGTTCAACTTGTTGCTTTGTAGGTTGAGATGCAGATGGTGGTGGAGTATGTCTTGCGATAGGAGCTATAGTCGAACTTGACTCGGTATCTAATTCAGCATATCTAGAAGTTGATTGGCATGTAGTCATTGCAGAGAGATGCTTGGAACGTCTATGACCCATAGCTATCAAAGCTTAAGACACAAGTGATATTAGAAAAATTAAAAGTTGTATCCCTATGCTAAAGTGAAGGCCCAGTGTGGTGTACTGCAAATTACAGTATTGTGCAGTGTTTGAAGTGTCAGTGTCCAATGTTGTGCAACAGTTCATTTGAAAGCCAGGTTATTGTCTGAAGTGACTATCATTGCTGACCGTCCTAATGGACATCACATCATTGACCAAGCATTGGGAACACAATGGAACTCAGAAGATTTTCCTCGAGAAAACCTTGGCATTGATTGTTTCTGCGAGTTTTTCTCAAGTGTATTGAAGTGGAAGTTCACCAAGTGTTGGATCGACATCGATCCATAGCCTTGGTCAAAATCCCATCATCTTCTTTCTTCCTATACCTTCCTAAGCATGGCCAAAGACATGATCCACCATTCACGTCAACCACCAGAGCCACCACTTACCTAGAGTAATGAATCTTGAGAGTGGCGATGGATTATGGGTGAAGGATTAGGTTGACTGTGATGGGTGAGCGACGATCGGAAGCTGGAGGCTAGAAGCACGAATGGCTAACGGAGAAAAAGTTTGGGGTAGGCGGTGGTGATGTAAGCTCTGATTGGGTGCAGAGGAATCTTAATGGTAGCTTGTCCTTAAATTCTTAGTGGTAGAAAAAAAGAGTGAAGAGAAACAAGTGCTATATTGGGTAATATAACCCCGAACCCATGTACCTAGGCTATAAAATAGCCTGATTTCTTGAAGTGCTGAATCGGTACTGAGCCCTGGCCAGGGGTCGGTACCGAACCATATAAAAAAATGTGACATGTGCATGTATGTATGGATTATCATAGGAATATGCACATGTGGAACATTGGAGCATGATGGATGACTTATACATGTGCGCATGCATATACTCGACACTTGATAGCTAGAACTGTAAGCCAACAAATTTAAACCTATGGAATACAAGAAAGTAATCTATTTGGAGCTACTAAATTTGGGGTGACAGATTACAAGAGAACACTCCAATTTTATAGTGCAAGATGCCAGCAGGTGCGAATCTAGCAAAGCGTTGCAACAAACAGTCAAAGATGCCGCACTTCATTATAATAGCCTAAAGAAATGGAGACAATCACCCAGAGTATAGATTGGAGTCTAATGCAACAATCGTGACATGTCTCGATTCAAAGCACATCGTGTTGAAAATAAGATGTACTTTAGGGGGCAAGTTTTATCCAGCCTTTTGACCAGGCCACATTTGAACGAACTTGACTAACCGGAATTGAAAGTTATCGAGACAAAGAGTCTAGAAAGATAGCTAACAAGCTTAGAAGCCAAGTACAACTGAGATCACAGGCCCAGAACACAGCCACCAACTTCGAAGAGAAAGCCAACAACACCCCATAGTTGAAGTGATGGATCGATACCCAACCATCGTCATGGATAGCTACCGAACCCTTCAACTTCATCCAAACCTCCTTAATTCTTCTCTACTTCAAAGCCATAATGCTTGCAACCTATCCCAGGCTCAAAAGCATCATTCGCATGCAATTTACCATTGGGCGTCTTGAGCACATAAAGTAAAGAGCTCCATTACACCATCGATCCAAGCAATTGACCCAAAAAAAGGTTATAGCAGAGCAATCGAGATGGAAAACACGAAGCTACTAAAAAGTCACATCTACACAAGGCCATAAAAAGGGTCCATAAGGCAATCTTATGGATCAGGACTAAACCATTTCTATGGTTTGGTACCGATTGATGATATCTGATGACATGGCCACGATCTTTCGAGCACATCTTCTATTGGACATGGAGAACGTGGTGGAGGAGTTCCCGACGACCTTTAGCTATAAATAGAGGGGTAGGGTGATGTTTTGAGGGATGTATTTTAGTTGTTTACAATTTTTTCTACAAGTTCTTGTACTCTTGGAGATCATTATCGATCCATAAGAACAGTGGCTATAAACAGTAATATAATCATCGACAAGGTCAAGTGTCGTAGGCATCGGTTAGCCGAATCACTATAAAGTCTGTATGTGCTATTTTTTCTCATTTTCCTTTACTTTTCTTTATTTAACTCTCTACTTTAATTCCTTAGATATTTGTTCCACATTCTGGTATAACCAATAATCAAAGGTGAAAAGCAAAGAAAATCCAAAGCCGGAATCTGTAGACTCAAAGCGCAATGACAACATATAATATAATATCATAAATGTAAAATAGGTGAAACAGTGATATAATCAAATGAACATAAATAAGCAATCAGAGTGCATTAGGTTCATAGAATATACAAAAACTGAAATAAAGAGTTCATCATCCAAATCCCCAAAGTAAACTCTATAATTGTCTCTCAAAGTACAAGTGCAGACATAGCTTCACAACACTGCACAGCGAAATATAAGCGATAGTAAGCTCCAAGTATAGATATATGAAAGCATAGCCTCCTGCTCATACTCCATATAGGTCCATGCGCTATCCAGGCTTATTATCGTTAATCTGCTCGTTTAAGAATACCTGAGATAAAAAGAAGCAAAACATAAAACCTCGGGTCTGACAACAGTCTGGTGTGAGCGATACATTATCTCAAAAATACTATGAAAGTCGTATATAGTAAATAAGGGCATAGGGTATGAAGAACCATACCGAACTTGTCCCTGCATCCAAAGAGTTAGCACCTAATAGTCGATATATGCTAATCTACTATCATAGCCCTATAGGTGTACTACAGTCGAAGTACAATGTCCAGTGTCTGGGTACACGATCGAAAATACCTACGTCGTGTGACACCTTAGATGATAAATAACCACGAAAGACATAGCATCCATCAAATAATCCTCACCGTCTCTTGTGTGTTAGATCTATGGTAACCCATATGGCACAATTGCATACCAAAGACTCAATCGCAATCTTGGCTTCATTGGTGGTCGAATCCATGCCACTTCGAAAGGCAAGGAACCGGCCCATAATCGCAAAGCCCAGGGTAATCTACTATTGCAAAATCCGGAGACAATCGCAAATCTAGGTGGGAGCTAGCCATAAACCCCTTCTTTTTGAGCACATTAGAAACCTCCGGGTTATCAACGATCCCTTTGCATGCGTCTCCATAATAGAACCCAATCATTATTCCATCATGGCTATTTCCACAGTAGGACACATTCGTAAATCCCACTCGCAAGCCCTCATCGTAAACTTGCCCTTGTGGATCACCGTCACGACTCCCATTGTTAAGTCATCGTCTTCAGAACGCCTCTAGACATCCATCGTAAGTTATAGAGCCATCGTACTAAGGTTACGAAGTCATCGTCATCGGCATCATAATGTCGAAGCGCCATGCCATCAACTCGCTAATCGCCATACAAGATCCAGCATTATCCCTAGTCATTTGGAGTTGCTTACTCCACTCCACATCACCCCAAGAACCTCGGAACACGCAAAAATCCCCAACTTTCATTTTTGATTCAGCCATACCCGAGCCAAGCCACAAGCAACCCCTTCCGTGACTCCAAGCAGCACAAGAAAACCAAACAAAAGATCTTACTTGGGTCTGGCCCTAAGCAAACACCCCCCGGACACCAAGTCGTCTATAAGCACTGAACCGATTTTCTTGCCCTGGTATGACCCCAAGCAAACACCCCCCGGACACCAAGCAACCACCGAACAACAAAACTTGTTCGACCACCGAACAGAGACCACAAGACACCAAGTTGACCCCAAGCAAACCAACATCAGACACCAAACACCGAACAGAAAACTTGTTCGGGTATCGAACCAAGCCGATTCACAAAACCATCAAGCATGACTCCAAGCAACCATCGAACAACAAAACTTGTTCGGCCATCGAACATTTCCCCACCGGACACCAAGCTGTCCTCAAGCAGACCAACACTGCACACCAAGCACCGAACCGATTTTCTTGCCCGAGTCTGAACCATAAAAATACCAGGAAGGACTCCGAGCAGACCACTACCAGATCCAAGCACCAAAGAGAAATGCTGTGATTTCTCCAAACTTCAATTTTCCTCTGATTTCATCGCAATGCTTCATTCTTCGATCTGTGTGCCTTTCGTATACATCGATACAACTCCTAACATCCTCAAGCCTATCCGTCGAAGTCCGAATTCATGATTCTTACCTCTAGTTCGCAACGATAAGCGTTTTCAACCATACAAGCATACAAACAAACACCATACATGCACCAACCAACATTCAAACATGCAAATCATATAATCAATCATGACAATCATCATACAAGATGTCTACAACATAGCCTAACATATACCAAGGTAAACACATATCCAAATAACATGTCTAAAACTCCAAAAATCCATTTATTCACGTTTATACTATAGGTTAGCTCTTAAAACAACAATAAAACATAATTTTAACTTCATAAATGGATCCAAAACATGTTAAAACCTATATATACATACATAATAAGGCATGAGATGATAAATCACTCACCAAGCATTCCAAAATCCAAGTTTTGCACGGAAATCGAGGTAAATCCAAGAATAAACATCAAATACGTGATTTTTCTTTCTCTAAGATATAGATTGAAGCTCTCTAATGCACCCCTTGCTTATCTATGGTTTGGACAAGATTCGAATGAGAAAGGAGAAGGATTTGGGTAAAGAATGGAATAATGGTGGTTGAGAGCTATTTCAGGAATGATAGAAAAGTGATTTGGGGAGAGATGACTCGCCTATTTATAGGAAAACCCTAAAGCACCTCCCAGAAGCACCGGATAGACACCTTCCCCCCGAACAGAGCAGCCCACGGACAGAGAACCCCCCAAACCAATCAACTACCGGACCTGATTTCTAGTCTGGTCTTCCTTGCTAAACCAAACCCTAATGAACCGAATACTGCCGAATAGAATTTCTTGTCCGATCCTCCACTTCCGAACCAACTACTATCGAATAGAAAACCTATAACTCCAATCTTCAAATAGTCATATCTCCTAGCCTGAAAGTCCAAATCGCTATTATGAGCACTCCATGGAAAGGGAAATCATCATATCTTTCCATTGGAAGTGGTCTTTGTAAAATCTCCTATCTTGAGGCCAAAAGCTAAACGTTATGGATGCTGCAGTCATCTATAGTATTAGTTTCTAGTGACAAAATATGATAATGTTAATGGTATTCATAATATCAGAGTCACATGAATATGAAATAAAATCATCACAGGTTAAAACAACTTTTCTGATTACATTTCAAAACTATATTTTATATTCAGATTACAGAATCCCATAATCGTTTCCCAGGTTTAGATAAAATATAATTATTACATAAATACGCCTAGAGCGACATATGATGATGCCCCCTCAGTTGACCAGAGTACTATATAGTCATCTTTGACTTAATACAACATAGTAGAATCAAACTAAACAAAACAACAACTCCTAAATAGCTATCCGTCAACTACATGCTCGTCTCTGGAAGCTTTACTCGCCAACCTACTAATAACCTCTAAATCTCAACCCTTAGCCAACTCAAATCAATTTTGAGCACCCGAGAGTTTAAAGGAAAAAAACATAAACTTCGAGTCAGACATAAAGCCTGGTGTGAATAATACTATACATCTCGGTTATTTGATATTAAGTGAGACCACGCCGCTTAGCGGAACGAGTTTCCCCTTACTAATATCCTTTTAAAATATATCTTTTGCAAATCATTTCCTGCAACTAAAACTGGTTAAAAACTGAAAAGCATTATCATGTAAACATACATATCATGTAACAAATGAACTATCTGTTTGAACATTATAGTTTTGTTTGGCTAACTACTAACCTTTGGCTGACTCGGACTACCAGACAATATAAATAAAATAATCTAACACCTGTTAGATACTACTCTTCTGGATGGTCTGTCCCTAACTTATCTTCTTCCAGGGTCACCTGATCCTAATGGTTTTGTGGGCTCACCAATAACCTATCTGTATACAAATATATATTCCCTTCTGTGTGCAATCATCATTTTAGTCTTACCTGTGACAAAGCCCTACACACTGGAATTTTGGACTAAATTAACTGGGGCTAATAGCTAATGTATAGGGTGCAATCCTATACCAGTCCCATCTGGTATTCTAATATCTGAGTCATTTTACTTAGGGTAATCTTCCCTTAGATTTTCCTTGAAAACCTTTTCATCTCAAATTGATTTAAAACCTTTAAATCAAATTTAAACAAGGAAAGTATATACTCTGTGCTTTACTCAAAATTACTTTGCCATGTTATATATACTTTACTCAAATCTTTGTTGATGAATACATTTAAACCTTTGAAAGTACCCATTTCGAATCCATTGAAAGTACCCCTTTCGAAACCAAGTAAACCCTTCTTTATAACCTAGGCCGAAAGGCCAAAACATTCCTTTTGAAACCATTCATAATCTTCCTTTCGAAAACATTGAAAACCCATTCCTTCGAAAGCATTAAAACCTTAGACATCCTATCTTTAAAACCTTTAAACATTGCCTTTCGAATACATTGGAAAACCTTTCCTTTCAAACCTTTCAAAACCTTTGCGGAACCACCCCTTCGAAACCATTCTTTAAAACCTTTCGAAATCATTAAAACATCAAACCTTTCGAAAGCATTTGGGTTCAATTTTAAACGTGTGGAAACACCTTTTGAAACCATTAATAATCATCTCTTTTGAAAGCATTTGGGTTCTACCTTCAACAGAGCAAAAGGGCCATAAAACATTTAAGTCGAAAGCACTCTTTCAAAAGCAATTCCTAAGTAAAGAAGTGATGGTGTCAAAACCAACCTTTCGAAAGCACTGGAGAAGTGGCTTGGGTTTTAATACAAAGTATACCTTCCACAACCATTGACTTCGAAAGGTAGAAAAGCGGCAGCTAGGGGTTTCGACCCCCTCGAAAGCTATTACTTAAAACAAAAGGCGCATCCCATTCGAAACCATTCCTTCAAAACTTTTGACTTAGCCGAAAGCCAACCAAGTTGAAAGCATACCCTTCAAATGCAAAGAAGGCGCATTTTCAATTTAAAACCAGATCATGCTTCGACCCCATCGGAACCCATAGCTTCAACTCAGTACCTTCTGCCTAAGTCCAATTTACTATGCACCAAGTCTTTAATGCCGTGAGCATTGGTTTCGAGGGTGGTGGCGGAGCTACTAAGTCGGAACCCCGGGTGCCAATATTTCAAAAGAATTTAACTTTAAAAAGAATTTCTTTTCAACTAACCTGCCTTGTTTTTCAAAATATTATTGGTTGTTAATTTTCTTTTCTAAAAGTGCTGCCAATATTTCAGAAATAAACAATTTAATTTATTTATAAAATACCCCTTCTCTTTTTATAAATATATAAAGCATTTAAGTCCTACACCTTAAATAATTTTATATATCTATTAAATAGGAAAATTCTACAAAAATTTCAAAAAATCATTTTTAATATGTTTTCTAACATATATTAATTTCAGACCCAAAACATAAATAATTTAGCCGTAAATTATTTTAAACCCAAATAATCATTTTCTTCACTAGAAAATTTATATTAAATTCATATAAATTCAGAAAATTATGAAAATTGAAGCTCATCTCTAAAATATCATTTCTGATCTAAATCTAAAATCGCAAGGCGTTTGGATGTAATTTAATAGGGTTTTCACAGTAAAACATATCATAAAACCTATATGAATAAGAATAAATCATCAACAAGCATATATAATCATTAAATTATTCAAAAACATGGCATAATCATGCAAAATACTTTGGATTCATCTTAAAACCGAAAACAATTAGAAAAATAAGATGTAGTCATTATTCACCTTAGCTTTGAGATTATGGAGTTTGAGATTTGAATGGATTTAAGTTGATTAATCTCCTTCCTTTAGCTTTTCTTCCTCTTGTTCTTGCTAATGGTGGCCGGCCTCTAATTTTAATTTTGCTTTAGTAATGAACGTGTATTCCTAAGGGTTTAGGGTATAAGAATGATGTCTTTTCTATTTTACCCTTCCTCTATTTCATTTTAACTCTTCTTTAGTTTATTGGTTACATGACACGGCTATCCCTTAATTTAATCACAAATCACAATCCCCTAGTCATTTTTCATTATTTCATTTAATTTACCTAATTGAATGTTTCTAATAATGTTACTAAAAATATGGGGTGTTACAGTCTCAAACGCCAATTCGGCTTCTATCCAAAGCTATAGTCATTAAAGGTTATTAAGGGTAAAATCGTTTGGAAAAACTCTAAAGATAGAAAATGTCATTAATATGCATTTTCCAAAGTTATAGAATCATAAGGCTTCATAAAAATTTAAAAACAATATTTTACGATCATCCGATAAATAAAATATGAGTCGTTACACTCTCCCCCTTTAGGAATTTCACCCTCGAAATCCCAACACAAACAAGGCAAAGTCAAATATAGCTACCTCGCATGCCTATCATCCACGAGCAAACATGCACAACATCAAACATGCACACAAAAGCAATAAATGATATCTATGCCTACCATAGTATGCAGGATACTAAACTGCCTTACATGGCATCGAAAGTGAAAGTAAATGCAATAAATAGAAGTCTCGCCAAGTAAATAGCTCTGGAAATCGGTCCTCATGCTCTCTTCGGTCTTCCAAGTACAATCACTTTCATTCTCACTCCACTGAACCTTCATTAGCTTTATTGTCTTCCTCCTAAGTTGCTTCATATCTCATCCGACGATATGAATAGGCCTACGAGGTCTCGATGCTTCTGGTTCAATCTCGATATCATCAAGCTGATTCGGTTCAACTATCATGCCTAAGTCTTGCACAAACTTCCGCAAGTGAGAAAGAAGGAACACGTTGTGCACGCCTATCATCTTCTAAGTTGACTCTATATGCTAGTTTCCAATCCTTTCAGGTATTAGAAAAGGTCCCTCGAATCTCGGCACCAACTTCCTCTTAGTATCGAATCGAACAACATTCTTCAGCGGATGGTTCTTAACAAACACCATATCGCCGACGGAGAACTCTAAATCATGTCTTCTCCTATCAACGTAGCTCTTCTGTTTATCCTGAGTAGCTTTCATTCATTGCTGAATGATCTCGATCTTCTCTGAAGCTCTCTAATCATATATGGCCCAAGTATTGGTTTCTCGTCCACTTCCTACCAACATGAAGGCGTGCTGCACGGTCGGCCATATAACGCCTCAAATGGTGCCATACCGATATTGCTTGACAACTATTGTTGTATCTGAACTCTACTAAGTGTAGTGATCGTCCCACGAGCCATCAAAATCAAGAATGCAGGCTCGCAAGAGATCTTCTAAGATATGATTTACCTTCTCGATCAGCCCATTTGTTTGTGGGTGCTAAATCGTACTAAAATTCAGCTCTATCCCCAATGTCTCTTGTAAGCTCTTCCAAAACCTACTAGTGAACAAAGGGATCTGGTTGCTCACAATGCTCTTCGGCACACCATGGAATCACACCACCCACTTCACATACAACTCAACCAATTTGGAAGTCGTTCTACTAGTCTTTATGGGTATAAATCTAGCACTCTTCATCGGTCTATCTACAATGACCCATATGCTATCGTACCCTCCTTTGGTCCTTGGCAATCCATCGATGAAATTCATTGAAACTTGATCCCATTTGCACTCAGGAATCTCGAGCGGTTGTAAAAAACCACTCAGCTTCTTCTGCTCTACCTTCACCAACTGACAGTTCATGCACTTTAAGATGACTGCCCCAACGTCCTTCTTCATCCCTTCCCAATAAAATGTCTGCCTCATATCACAGTACATTTTATTACCGTCGGGATGTATAGTCAATCTCGATTAATGGTACTCACGTAGCACCTCATCCCTCAACCATCGATATCAGGAAAATACATCTCCCATCCTTATGGAGCCAACCATCGCAGTCAATGTCGTACCGCTTCATCTCCTCAAACTCTACCCCTTCCTCTATCTTCACCATGATCTCCGCTAATCTAGCATCTCACCTCTGACTAGTACCAATCCGCCTCATCAAGGCAGGTCTGATCGTATGGTTAGCTAGCACTTTTGGTTCTAGCTCAAATCAAGGCTTAAAGTCATAGCTAACAATAAACTCCAACCGCTTCCACTCTAGGAACATTGCTCCTAAGCTGGCATGTATCCTACTCAAAGCATCAACGGCTGCATTTCTTTTACTGGACGTATAGGAAATGTCAAAGTCATAGGAGGCTAGGAACTCTAACCATCGCTCCTAATGAAGGTTAAGGTCCTTCTGGGAGAATAGATACTTCAACAACTTGTGGTCCATATACAACTCGAACCTCTCCCAAAGAAATAATGCCTTCATATCTTCAAAGCAAATACTATCATCGCCAACTCCAAATAGTGAGTCGGATACTTTCTCTCTTGCAGTTTCAGCCATCGACTAGCGTAGGCGACAACCTTTCCCCTCTGCATCAACACCACATCTAGTCCAGTACCACATGCGTCTATGTATACTATCAGCTCCTTATTTCCGCTTGGAATGACTAACGCCAGTGCACTCGTCAATCTCTCCTTCAGACTTATGAACGCGTGCTCGCACCTCGCGTCCCAAATAAAAGTCTGATTCTTCTTCGTCAAGTTGGTTAATGGCGCTGCTAGCTTAAAGAAGTTTTTGGTAACACATCTATAGTATCCAGCCAATCAAGGAAACTTCTCACATCTGTAGTGGTCTTGGGTCAATCCCAGTGTTGTACTATAGCCACCTTTGTAGGATCTACAACAGTACCCTGCTTAGAAACAACATGACCCAAGAATCACACTTTTTGCCTTTCGCCTTACGGTCTGTAGCAATATGGCCCTTCTCCCCCACAATCATAGCAAATAGGCTTCTATTTGGCCTTCTTTGGATTCTTCTTTTGGGGCTTCTCCTCCTTAACCGGCTCTGGGCAATCTATCTAAACATGCCCAGTCCTATCACAGTTGAAGCACTTATTCTCAACACCTTTTGAGTCCTTACACTCCTCACTAATATGACCCCTCTCATTACAATTAAAGCAATTCGGCCCCCTTTTTCCTTTCTTTTGGTCATCATTCTTCTAGGACTGTTTCCTACCTTCATTGTCTCTCATTCTCTTGCTACTTCCACCTACTTGTGGTTTAGCTTCTTCTTGAGGAACAACAACTTGTTGCGCTTGCATTTGAGCACCACTATCCTTGTGGCTCCTCTTTGCGATGCCCACATTACGCTCACCATCATATGGATGAACACTTCCTACACTTATAGGTCATTAGCTATCCTGGTGACCTTTCCATCCTTAGCTTCCGGCATATAACCGCCAATATGTCTATCCATTCTTACCAACTGTAAAAAGAATGATCAATCTCTCGTGGAGGAAAACTGCATCAATGGTATTCGTATATGCAAAACGACTTACTATCATATATTATATATGCACACGCACTACTATATAGTTTTGAAAACTAAAATATAATAAGTACACACTCTTATATATCTCTCGATCCAATTTAAGGTGATAGCTCCTTCCTGATCTCTAATGGATCCAAGTATCAACATAGATCATCTATGCAACCTAAGCTCTGATACCAAATATGACGACCACCCTGCACCTTTTGTACCCAATATACCTATATGATGCGCTATGGAGATACTCGACTGAAGTAGGACGATAATCAAGGTTGAAAAGTAAAGAAAATCCAAACACAAAGTCTATAGAACATCTCATAGCGCATAGACATCATCTAATATAATAACATAGATGTAAAACAAGGGAGATGGTGATATAATCAAATGAACATTAATAAAACATCAGAGTACATCAGGTTCACAGACTATACAAAAACTAAAATAAAGAGTTTACACATCCAAATTCCCAAAGTAAACTCTATAACTGTCTCTCAAAGTACAGATCGTGACATAGCTCTACAGCACTGCACAGCGGAATATAAGCGATAGTATGCTCCAAGTATAGATATATGAAAGCGTAGCCCCTTGCTCATGCTCCGTATAGCTCCATGTGCTATCTAGACATGATATCCCTAATCTACTCATTTAAGAGTACCCGAGATAATAAGAAGCAAAGCATAAAACCTCAGGCCAGACAATAGTCTGGTGTGAGCAAAACATCATCTCAAAAATACTATAAAAGTCATATATAGCAAATAAGAGCATAGGGCATGAAGAACCATACCTGACATGTGCCTTCATCCAAAGAATTAGCACATAATAGTGGATATATGCTAATCTACTATCATAGCCATATAATTGTATTACAGTCGAAGTACAATGTCCAATGTCAGGGTATACGGTTCAAAATACCTACGTTATATGACATCGTAGGTGATAAACAACTATGACAAACATAACATCCATCAAACAATCCTCAATGTCACTCCTGTGCATTAGATATACGATAATTCGTATGGCACAATTGTAGACCAGGGACTCAATCGAAATCCTGGCTTCATTGGTGCTCGAATCCATGTCACTCCGAAAGGCTAGGAACCAGGCCCATAGTCACAAAGCTCAGGGTAATCTACTATCGTAAGATTCGAACACGATCACAAAACTAGGTGGGAGCTACTCACATGCCCCTTCTTTACGAGCACACTAGAGAACTCTTAGTTATCAACGATCCCTTTGCAAGCATCTCCATAATGGAACCCAATCAGTATTCCATCATGGCTATTTCCATAGTAAGACACAGTCACAAATCCCACTCGCAAGCCTCCATCATAAACTTGCCCATGTGGATCACTCTCATGACTCCCATCATTAAGTCATCATCTTTGAAACACCTCTAAACACACATTGTAAGTCATAGAGCCGTCAAACCAAGTTTCCGAAGTCATCATCGTTTTTGTTGTTGTCATCATATCGAAGCACCACGTCATTACCTCGCTAATCGCTATATAAGATCCAAGGTCATCCTGAGTCGTCTGGAGTTTCTTACTGCACTCATATCACCCATAAGAACCACAAAACATGTCATGAAGAAATTCCTAAAGTATCACTGCACTACGATGAAAATAACTGACTTTCATTTTCAGTTCAGTTATACCTAAACCAAGCACCAAGCAAACCCTTTTGTGACTCCAAGCAGCACAAGAAACCGAACAAAAGATCTTGCTCGGTTTTGGCCCCAATCAAACACCCCCTGGACACCAAGTCATCTCCAAGCACCGAACATATATTCTTGCTCAAGTCAGGCCCCAAGCAAACAACCCCAGACAGCAAGCAACTACCGAACAACAAAACTTGTTCAGCCACCGAACTGAGCACCATCGGACACCAAGTTGACCCCGAGCAGACCAACACTGGACACCAAGCACTAGATAGAAAATCTTGTTCGGGTGTCGAACCAAACTGGCTCACAAAACCACCGAGCACGTCAAAAAGCAACCACCAAACAACAAAACTTGTTCAGCCTTCGAACATATCCCCACTGGACACCAAACTGATCCCAAGCAAACCAACACCGAACACTAAGCACCAAACCAATTTTCTTGCAAGAGACTGAACCACAAAAATACCCCGTACGACTCCAAGCAGACCACCACCGGACACCAAGCACCGAACAGAAATGCTATGATTTATCCAAACTTAAATTTTCCTCTGATTTCATCGCAGCACTCTATTATTCCACCCTAGTGCCTTCCGTATGCATCAATATGACTCCTAACATCCTTCAGCTTATCCGTCAAAGTCTGGTTTTATGATTTCTACCTCTAGTTCGCTCTGATGAGCATTTTCAACCATATAAGCATACAAGTAAACACCATACATGCACCAACCAACATTCAAATATGCAAATCATACAATTAATCACAACAATCAATATAAAAGGTGTCTACAACATAGCCTAACATATACCAAGGCAAACACATATCCAAATAACATGTCTAGAACACCAAAAATCCATTTATTCATGTTTTTACTGAAGGTAAGGTTTTAAAATAGCAATAATAGCTTCATAAATAGATCCAAAACATATTAAAACCTATATATACATATATAATAAGATGAGAAATGATAAATCGCTCACCAAACCTTCCAAAATCCAAGTTTTGCATAGAAATCGAGGTAAATCCGAGAATGAAGAACAAAGATATGATTTTTCTTTTCCAAAGATGTATATTTGAAGCTCTCTAATGTATTCCCTTGCTTATCTATAGTTTGGACAAGAATTGGATGAGAAAGGAGAAGGATTTGGGTAAGGAATGAAATAATGGGGGTGGGAGCTATTTGAGAAATGATAGAAAAGTAATTTGGGGAGAGATGGCTCACATATTTATAGGCAAAACCTCAAAGCACCCCCAGGAGCACAGGACATACACCCCCTAACAAAGCACCCCTTGAACAGAACATCCCTTGAACAGAGAAATCTCCGAATAGAGTACCCCCGAACCAATTAACTACCGGACATGATTTCTTGTTCGGTCATCCTTGTCGAACCAAACCTCATCAAACCAACTACTAGCAAACAAAATTTCCTATCTGGTCCTGCATTGCGGAACCAACTACTACCGAATAGAAAATCTGTAACTCCAATCTTCAAATAGCCATATCTCCTAGCGAAAAGTCCAAATTGCTATTATGACCACTCTATAGAAATGAAATTACCATATCTTTCCAATGGAAGTGGTCTCGAATGTCAATTCGACTTCTATAAAAAGCTATAGTCATTACAAGTTTTCAAGGGTAAAATCGTTTGAATGAATTCTAAAGATAGAAAATATCACCAATGGACATTTCCCAAAGTTATAGAGTTATACGACCTTATAAGAATTTTAAAACAATACTTTATGATCCTCCGATGCATAAATACGAGTCGTTACAATTATCCTCCGTCCTCCACGGTGTGAACTTTACCACTTTCAACGCTCGCATCCACTTGTTGCCAATACTTTTCGGCTTGATAGTAGAAATTAGCAAGATCCACCGGTAGATCCCTTTCCAATGCTTTTTTGAAATCACTTTTATTAGAGACTCCGGAAACCACCGCCATTAGAACTATCGATGGGTCTGGTTTATGTACTACAGTAGCTGCTGCGTTGGATCTAGTCAAGTCACTCTGCAAAGTTCCGCCTTCCCTTTGCTTCATGCTCGAAAAAATCACTACATTCCTTGGTTGAATGATATAAACTATGAATTAGCTCATAAACTTTTCTACTAACTCGGTCCACATGTTGATGGAACCATTCTCTAACTGGCGAAACGATATGGCTGCCAAATTAGTCGATAACAATGGGAAGCACCATCCCATCACCTCCTCCGAAGCTCCCAGCACTCCCATATGTTGGATATATCGCATCAAATAAACCATTGGATCCGTCCTTCCATCATACGACTCCAAAGTATATAACTTGAAATTAGGTGGGTTCCTAGCATATCAGATATTTGCAGTAAAGAGTTTCTATCTACATCCTCCAAACTCCGATCTGGAGCTCTACCTTAAAACACTTCTCTTATCATCTCTGCTATGCGATCATCTAGATTCAGCTGAAATCTCTATGGCTTCGCAAGCCTTGGATTCAAAGCTTCTTCATACCCCTATTCCAGCGGAGTCCTTTCAACTCTAATCCATGTAATTACAAGTTTTCATTTGCATCTTGATTCCAAGGCCCGACATCATCCATCTGATGCGCCCTTCCATTCTCAACATTCTGATTGACCATGCCCGCACGCCCTAATATTTCGGTACCGATTGGTCATGATGTCTCTGTACCAACCTATTGATGTGCTAGGGAGTTGGGTCCAGCTTGTCCCACTCCATCTCTTATGCATTTTATTTGCCTTTTGGTCTTCGATTCTAATTTGTAGCAACTTCAGCTGCTCTTTGCAGTTCCATCCTTTGGAAGAATTTGTTCAACCTCTCATCTTGCCAAGCCATCGGTCTCTCTTGATACTTGTCATCAACCCTTCCATCTCCTATTTAATCATATAGATAGAAGGTGGATTTTAACTTAAGGGCACCGCTTGGCTACCCCCATGCTCTGGTTGACTTGGTCCAACAATGGCTCTTCTAGTACGCCTTTTAACCTTCACTAATATCGGATCTAAGTATTTCTCAGTGAAAGCACCAAAAATGTTGTGCCAAAAATTAGTACAATACCCCAATATCAATGAAATCTGAATTAGTAAATATAAAAATGAAGAAATCAAAGAGAAAGAGAAAAAAACTATTTTATAATGGTTTAGCAAAATCTCTGGTCTATGTCCACTTAATCAATTTTGACGATGAATTCTCTCCAAAACACAACAATTTACAATCAAACCCGATTTACAATCTAGTAGATCTTGGATTTCTCAAAGCCTTATGAGATGGAAGATATAGAAGATCAATCCCTTTTTCAGTTGGAGGTAGGCTGTTATTTATAGGCGAGATCCAGCACGAATATAGCTACTCCATATTTAGACAAATTAATTTCTCCCGATTTGGAGTTTGAGCATAAAGAATGGGTTATCACAAACGTTTTGCAAGACAACCAAACATGTTGGTACTTATCAAATTATGTAAGTATTGAAATATTTTGTGTGCCCACCCTTCAAGTTTTCTTTTATGGCTCAAGTAGGAAACCTCCAAAGTAGCTAAATAAGGATCCAAAATCATGTCGGTGCTAACCAAATCATATTGGTACCAATATGTTTTTGTTATCCAAAACATAGTCAATTTTGCAGCACTTTGTCATATTGTCATCCTTGACGGTTTCCAAATCATGTCAGCACCAAACATGTTAATACAAATCATGTCGATACCAACCATGTCGATACCAACTTATTTTGCATTTTTGAAACTTGGTCAAATCTTTGATTTCTTCAATCCTGACCTCTTACAAGCTTCTTGACTCATTCCTTTATCATTTTACAATTCATTTTCTCCGATCTAATTCAATTGATAGATCATGGTAAATTTTCCAAAAACAAGACTAGCATACGTAATGCCCTCTATACAAAGGACGGTGAATTACACATGACCATTGGGGTCACCAAGGGAATAAGTACTTGTGGTTGTTCGGAATGATCATAGAATAACTCAACAGGAGTCTTTTTTAGGTCAATGCATTTAAGTCAAGATAAAAGTCTCATTGTAACAATGTGTGGTAATCTTCACACTTAAAGGTACTCTTGATCTTGAGTAATAAGGCTGTACTTTGATTAGTAAACAATATGAGCATCACGATCATGTTATGACCATGGTTGAGTATACACTAAACTACTTGGAGTGAAACACTATATAAGAGAGGATTAGTCTTCTTTGTTGTAAAAGGTTAGTATCACCATAATTGGTAGTTTACTTAATGTCAAAATCTTTGACCAGAGTAAATCAGTTAATCGATAAATGTTATTAGATTGAACTAAGAACTTTAAAGTGGTCCAGGCAGTTAACTACGAGTATTAGTAAATTTTTTGACCATAGAACGAACTCTATATATCTTAGTGATATAACGATGACGAAAAAATACATGCACAAAATATTGTTACAAGGTGAAGCTTGATAAAAATTTAAAATTGGATTTCACCAAAATGATGTATAAATCGACTGAACTTGTGTCCGATATTATACTTTAGCGAATTCTATATGGACTTCAGCATTTGAATTGTTTAGATATCGATCGAGGGCCGATTTCATACTAGAGAGTCAACACATATGTGTTGTTTATTAATTTACAAGTTTAACCGATGTAATATTAATTTATAAACGTTATAAATTAACGATAAAAGTAACACAAATGTTATATTCAATTTTATAGCATTTTAAGACAGTCTTCAAGGTTAGAGAGAAAGAGGCTATATATTTGTGAACAGTTAGCTATAAATAGCCTCCACTGTTGGACATTGGTGAAGACTTGTAGACAAAGTTTCATCTTTTGGCCAAGGAGAAAGAACTAAGGAGTTCGTAGAAGGAAATGACTAGCATCCAGAGTGTTCGACGATCGATGGAATCAAAAAAGGTAACAATTCCCTTTTAAATCATTTCATAGATTTTGACATCATGATTATATGCTTACTCTTTCCTTTTACATTCGTCCATATAACAATAAAAAAAATTCAAAAATTAAAACTAATAAATTTTAACAGTTAAACAATACAAAACATTTAATTATATATATAAATAAAATTCAACTCGGCTTTTATATAATAATAAAATATTAACTTTTTATGTCTACAAACTATATATATATACACACAACGTCTCCAATTTAACCCTAAAATAGTTTTTTGGTTTTTAATTTGAAAAAAATCAAATTTTATTCTTGGTTTCAAAATTATTAAAAAATATATTTTAATTTGAGTTTTATATAATATATATGCATTCGGATATATATAGTAAAAAATATTTTGTTGCTCATGTTTTTCTAAAATAAAAAAAATTAGATTTTCAAATGGTCAAAATAATTTAAAATTTGAATTTTAAAACATATATATATATATATATGTATTATATAAAATATAAATAATATGTATATAGCCTATTTTAAATTTAATTATATATATATATATATATGTAAGTATATATCTTAAATATATATATTGTATATATCCAAAAAGAAAAATTATAATATGTATTTATATTTTAAACTAACATAATATTATGTTATATAATATAATAAATATAAAAAATCATTATTAAACTAATGCCTGAATAAAAAAATTATTATTACATTAATGTGTTTGTGTGTGTATTGTTAGAACCATAAGTATTGATTTTGATGATAATAACTGGATAAATATTGGTACTAATTATATTCCAAGGTTTATGTATGATATAATAGAAGAATATAGGAATACTATCAAGACATATTGCAAGATAATCAAGTGAAGATACAATATACATCTCAAGGCAAATCAAGTACAAGACCCGGTAGATCAAGAGGAATCAAGACTAATAAACAAGAACAAAAGTAGAGGAATAAAGGAGATTCAAAAGTAGGGATGGGAGAACACAAGAGACTCGAGAAACAAGGACTATAAAAAGAACATGACAACAATTTTTATGTTCTAAGTATATAGAGTCTTGGATTTAATTGTTAAAGATCCTATCGCAATTCCTTAAATTTTATCTTTTAAAACTCTTTATTTTATTCTCCATAACCTTGTTATAAAAGATCAATACTAGTTTTACAAGGTAATAGAGTTTAAACAATTTCCATAAAAGCAATGACATTTTACACTAGGATGTGTTGGCATATTCTTATGAGTATGTCGACACACTAGTCATTGTGGCAACTTTTGTATTTAAATGAATGGACACTTCCTTTCACCCTTTGTAAAAGTCACATCTCTTTATTTTCTATTTAAAGGCTTTGGAGAACGAACTTTTTTATCTCTTGTTGCTCTTACTTTTTACATTCTTATACTTTGCAGACAAGTCCTATTGTTTACATACACTTATTGTGAATCCACTCTATTTCTTCATGAATTTGCAAACTACTAACAGTCGGAGAGTTTACATGCAAATTCTTTATTATTTACTCTTTTTTCTTAACCTATTCCTCAGAGAAATTTAAGATATATTCCTACCAGAGGTCCGCAGGATCCTGTATTGAGGACTACTTGAAATTGTAATCAAAAGATTCAATTTCTTGTATTTATTACTCTATTACTTGTTTGTAAAGGTGCATCCTGCCATTCATAAAAATTCAGGATTTTATAGGTGAACTCAATCGCCCGTGGAAAGTCAAGAAGGTCAGGCGTTCTTGCCACCTATGAAATTGGAAGTGATTAGGTGTATCCTACCACCCGTGGAAAGTCATGATAGGTGTTGCTTGCCACCTGATTCAAAGTCAAGTTCTATATGTGTACTTTCCACCCATGGAATTGCAAGTTTGTTATTAGTGAATTTTTGTATGGGGCGCATGACTGGATGTAGAGTTAGGAACCCAAACCAATATAATAATTCTTGTTGTCTTCTCGTTATTTTGATTGCTTTTACTTTTTGCATTTACTATATTACTACCCGTGAATCTGATTCTGTTTTGTTAAGTTTCATAATCGCAATATAAACTGGTAATAAGTTTAAAAAACCTACCCCTCTAAAGTTACATTAGCCTTAAGATTCATTCTGCACAATATTAGGGTAGCGCAATCAAACCCACATTGTATCAAAACTTTAATTTTTAGAATTTCGTAATTTGTGTTTTGAAAAAATTAAAATGTCTAGTAACACAAATACTCTCTTTAACACATCTATAGAAGGACAATCTAGTATCAAACACCACTATTTAATGGTAAGAATTATGCTTACTGGTCATGTATGATGAAAACTAATTTACAATCTAATTATTTAGATATATGGAATATCGTACAAACGGAGTACACTGAGCCTCAGACCAATTATGTATAATGGGAAAATGAGCAAAAGGTACAAGCACTCAATATTTCAAAGGAAATGAATACTCTATTATGTGCTCTAGATAAAAATGAGTTAGAATGTCTAATTATAAAAGTGCATATGAAATTTAGAGGACATTACAAGTCACACACGAAGGCACCAGTAAGGTTAAGCAAACTAAAATCTCTATGTTAACTAACCAGTTTCAGTTATTTAAAATGAAACCTAATGAGTATATTTCGGATATGTTTTAGATTTAAAGATATATTGCATGCTTTAATTTTACTAGGCAAAAACTTTACCGGGGAAGACCAAGTTTGGAAGGTTCTAAATTCACCTCAGTGAATGAGATTAAAAGATTGGCAATAGAAGATGCTAACAATATAAATACTATGAAAGTAGAAGAGTTAATAAGTAATTTAATGTTACATGAAGTTCAGTTGTAGGTAAAAAAGGAAAGCCATGTAAATGAAAAGAAGTCACTCGCTTTCAAGGCTACAACCAAAGAACAAGGATCAAACCATGGCAATGAAGAAATACATTTACGGCAAGGAATTTTAGAAGATATTTGAAATATAGAAAGAGGAACAAATTTCGAAGATTGGATAACAACAACTCTAGAAGTGCACTAAAATATTTTGAATGCGACAAGATTGGACATTTGAAAGGGATCACTCAATACTGAAGAAATCAAAGGACTCTCCCGACATGGATTCAACCAAAAAGAGGAATCGAGCATCCACAACAACTTAGGATGATTCCAACACAACTTCAAGCAACACAAGTTCGGATACAAAAAATGCAGATTTATGCTTTATGACAGAGGAAGAACAAAGTTTTGGACATTTCAGTAACACTAAACTCTACTCTATTTTTATCATTGATAGTTAGGAATGCACATGTTAATATATGCATATTTGTATTTATTATGAAAACAAATTAAATAATATAATTAAAATTGAAAATCACTTTAAACAGGTAATATGTATATAATATAATATAAATCTCAGGCCGATATATATTTGTATCTATTTATATTTAAAACTTTATAAACAGATATAATTATTTATATATATACATAAAGAATAAAAATATAAATAACTAAAATTCATTAGAATAATAACAAATTTATTTTCATATATATATATATATATAATAAAATATTTATTTAAATAAATTAATTAATACGAATGATAAATCAAAATAATAAAACAACAACACATTGTAAAATAAAATCATAGTAACAAACAATGTTTAAAAATATATTAAAAATAATAAATAAATTGGCATAATTTCGACGAATATGTTAACATACTAAAAGGCATATGTTAATATACAAAGGCTTGAAATGTAACACCTTTCAGAATTCAAACTTTTGGAATTTCCACTCTTTTCATCATTTCAAATTTCAAAATATCACTATATTGACCGACACTTGTCTATTAAATGTCTACTTAATCTTCTTGTCTCATTCATTAATTCAAGCATAATAAAACAAGAACAAAACTCTAGGAACAAAGGAGATTCAAAAGCAAGGCGGGGAAAACACAGGAGACTCGAGGAATAAGGACTAGAAAAGAACAAAACAACAGTTAGTGTGTTTTAAGTACACCAAGTTTTAGATTTAAATTGTTAAAGATTATATACCAATTCCTTTAATTTTCTCTTTTAAAATTCTTTATTTTATTCTCCATAAACTTTTTGTAAAAGATCAATATTGGTTTTACAAGTTAAAAGAGTTTAAACAATTTTCATAAAAGAATTGACATTTTACACTAGGATCTGTCGGCATATTCTTATGAATATGTCGACATATTAGCCGTTGTGACAAATTTTGTATTTAAACGAACAGACACTTACTTTCACCCGTTTGCTAAAAGTCACATCTCTTCATTTTCTATGTAAAAGCTCTCGGGAATGAAAATTTTAATCAATTCTCTATCGTTACTCCTACTCTTTACATTCTTATATTTTACAGATAAGTCCTACTGTTCACATACACTTATACTTTGTGAATCCACTCTCTTTCTCTCTATTTCTTCTTGAATTTGCAAACTAGTAAAAGTCAGAGAGTCCGCATACAAATTACCTATCATTTACTCAATGATTTTATCCTATTCCTTAAAGAAATCAAAGATATATTGCTCGAAAGTATATAAAAACTTGTATTAGATACTACTTAAAATTATGATTCAATGGTAGTTGGTCCTTATGATAGCTTGTCCATACAATTGCTTGTCCATACAGTAGCTTGTCCATATGATAGCATTTCCATACGATAGCCTATATGCTCAAAAGTTATAAAGCCGATAGCTTGACCATACGATGGCTTGTTCGTATGATAACCTATATGTCCGATAACTATAGATTCTATAGCTTGTCTATACTGTAGCTTATCCATACGATAGCTTGTCCATATGATAGCCTATCTATAATAATTAGATTGAATCTAACGCTACTTAATGGACTTCATAGGCCCTTTAAGATCCAAATAAGGAATTGTTTTTAGAAATTTACCTTTTTCACCAGCTAAGAAACGAAGCCGGTCCCTTCAATTTCTTTCTAACATGGCCTAGTTTACAATGCCATAGATAACGATCATTAAATTTTGATGTAGATTTATTTTCAACAGCAAATTCAAATTAAGAATATGAATATCATTATTCAGTGCATGAAAAGCAACGTTTGTACTGTCAGTATAGATATTCATAATATTGTATTTACAAATAAAACCGTATTCATCTTCATTCAAACGTGAGACATATATTATTCCAAAAATAAAATTGGGTGCATAATAAAAGTTCCTAAAAATTAAATTATAACCACTCGCTAACTTAAGATGATATTCTCCCATTTCTTCCACAACTACGTTAGCTCTATTAGAAACTTGGAATTCCGTGCTCCCTTTAGCAATGGGCTTTTTAATCCTAAGTCAGTGTAAAGACCTGCAGGTATGAGTTCCAGATCCAATATCTAAAACCCAACTAGAAGTACTTATAGATAAAGAATTTTATATATGGAAAATACCTTAAGGAGAAAAATCCAATTCTTTCCATATCTTCCAGTACTTTGGACAGTTCCTCTTCCAATGTCCTTTTTTGAGAAAAAGTGATAGTCATCTTTCTCTTGAACTTTTCCCTTACCCGCACCTCCCTTAGACTTATGCTTTCTCTTCTTCAAGCCTTTCGATGAAGGATTACTCTTAACAACAAGCACTTTGCTTGGTTCTTTCATGAAAGTCCAGCAGTCCTTATCATATTAAAGAGCTCATACGATATACTTTAATGACCTCATACTAAAATTCAATACGAATCGGTCGAACTGTGGAGTAAGTGACCCTAAAATCATGTCTGTCTAAAGCTCGGGATCCAAAGTATTGCCTAGCTCGGCATTTAAATGTTTCCTGAATTCCAAGTCACAAGTTATTTTTAAATTCACATTGAATGGATGTTGTTCCTTATAATTATTGTTAGTTTCTTTTACCTTCGTATAACATGATAGTCTGCTGAAATAATTTTCGCCTAAAAGGTACCTTTATAGATGCATTTTTCGAACAATTTAGCATGCATTAACTTATTAATTTCCACGTCTTTGTAATGATTTTCTCCTAAAAGTTGGAATGACTAAAAAATGTTATGAATTCAAGACATGCAGAAGCTCATTCACATTGAAAACCTACAAATGTTCACCATAATGGTTCCCTATCCATCATCGTTGAGAAGGATTAAATTTGTAAACCATATACGGCCAATTATATTGGTCAGTGGCAACATTTGCAAAAAATAACGACTCAAACTTCAACATTCTTTTTAACTTACTAATTGTAACTTCCAACATAATATTATACAAAACATTAGAAAAAGAAATTCAACAAATGAATTTGTACTATTTCTTTATAAAAAAACCACATGGGTCTCAGATAAACACTTTACAAAGTAAACACCTTAGCCCAGATCTGTTCACACCCCACCTTCTGCCTTTCTCATCCCACTATTTAAACAAAAAATATCACATTCCACCTTTTGCTTTTCCTACCCTTTATTTTACCCTTTCAAAAAAATAACTTAATATTAACAATGGAAGTAAAGAAGAGATGAGATCCAAAAACAAGTTGTAATCTGTAATTATTTTGTCATCTTTTCATCAATAACGCAATCTAGAAAGGAAGAATAATAACATTTCAGTTCAATTCAATAACAATTGAAATGTAAATTAAATTTTATATAATGTATTACACTAAACTAGGTTAGTTAACATTCCCAGTACATTGCACACTAGATTTTCCAACATTCCAAGCTACCTAATACTAAGTTTGCATCAATTCCTAGTTTGCATGACAATAAGGTATAGAAAAAAGCGTAAAATCAAACAACATTAAGAAAAAAAGATGTAAAAAAAGGAAAAAGGGCAAACCTGAAATGAAACATCATAATTATTTTCAGCAGTCATATTGGCAATAACTCTTCATATTAAGAAAAAATAGCAGATATTTGTTTTTGTAATATGATATAAGTTCAATTCTACTCTATTGTTGTTTTTCTAACTCTTGTATTGCAACAGATTGGGATTACAGATCTTCAGTTTGTTCTTACGTGTGTTTCTGATGTGTGCAATAATTATGATATTTTGCTTGATGACTTGGTTTCGTGCTTGCTTCATATGAAGTAGGATCATCTGGTAAGAGCTTTTATGTTTTTTGTGAGTCTGTTCTACCCTATGATATCATATTGGAGTTGGATGTGTTCTGTTTTATTTTTTTCGTTCAGTTGTTCTGGCTATTGATAAGCACTTGTTTTTGTTAAAATTCAGGTATATGATGGGTTATATTTTTCATAGTGATTGGTAAATTGAACTATCTTTACTCTTAATAAATTCTTATGTTTTAAATATGTTTTGAGTGTTTCCTTGTTACTACTGTCAATTGAGTCTATTATAAGTTTTGATACTATTTAATGTTTCATAAATGCAGTTTGATAAAATATTAGATATCTTTTTCGGTTGTGGTCCAGGGTTACACTGAAAGTCATCTTTATTATTGATTAATTTAGTGTTAGTTATTCGAATCTGTTGTCTCTAATGGGTATTTTTATTTACATATCAAGTGTCCAATATTTTGATGTCTTCTTCTTACCTGGTTTTCCTGTTTTCACTAGTTATATAAGTGTTATTAAGTGTGTATCAGTTTGCTTTTTATATAATTTCTTTATATTTTGCTGTTGGGCCGTTTGATATTGTATTATTGTTTTATAGGCTGAGTTACTTTATTTTATGGCGGCGGCTTATTCTTTGCTATTCGTTGGTTTTTAGTTTAATTAATACTTGCTTCGTATTACCTTGTGTATATAAAAGATTTATATACATACATATTTATATATGTATATATATTTTTAGTTCCGTTTCACATTTCTTGTTTAGTTTTTCTTAGCAGTTACAAGTGTTGGTATTGGACTAGCGAGTTTCAGTGGACATTGAAGACTTGAAATTTGTTTTTTAGTTTTTTTTTACTTTATTTTGGACCTTAGTCGTTTAGGTTTTTTGGGGTTTTTTTATATTTTTTGTATGAAGGTATTGCTATCTGTCAGGCTTCTTGGCAGCACCTCAATAGTGTAGAATAAAATTATATGAGTGCTCTCCTCCTTATAAGAATCACTCATTTTTTTCAAAAAAAATTCGAATGCGGATGTTTTTATATTCGCTTCCACATCCGTGTTTTTAGATGTATAATATTTATCCATTTTTGGGATACGAATACAGACGGATTTCGTATTTTTAGAGTATCCAACGACAGCCCTAGAGTGGACTCATGAGAAACAACGAGGTTCAATCAAAATTAAGGTGTTGAAAATTTCAACCATGAATGGAGTTGATCGCGATCGTCTATGAAATTGCAAGTAATAACATCATCTTGCCGGTTTTCTCTCTGTACACGTCTGCCACCTCTCGACTTGCTTACTGTCTGCTATGATAATGCATTTAATGTCATAATCAGGTTTTACACCTGCGTTCATCAAGTTTGTTCACAAGGTCATTAGAGCAAACTACTTTTTGTGTTAAAGAAGAATACGTGCTTGGTTATGTTAAATTTTGTGACACTATATGATGGAGAATTGAAGGGGATGAATGTAGCTTGGTGTCGGAGAAGACGGTTCGCAAATCGGAGTCCGGAGGAAGAAGATAGGAAGGAAAGTCTGGTGCTGGTTTGTTGTTGTAGGTCAGATGTCTGGCTGAGAGGGCCAGACGTCTGACGAGGTTCAGGCTGGTTCCCGAAAGGTCCTGTAGATGTCTGGTCCCTCTGGCCAGACGTCTGGGCCTGTCTGTTTCAGTCATACTGAACCTGGCCTCAGACGTGTGAGGTCAGAGTTCAGACGTCTGAGGTCAGAGGTCAGACGTCTGAGGCGGTGTAATCCTGTTTTTCCTGGGTCGGGTTTTCTGAGCTGTTTTGTGATTTGTTGAAGGGCAAAGTGGTCTTTCGCCAGGGTTTTCTCTATTAGTGTATATACTCTTTTCAGGTCTGATAGAAGGGTGGATCAAGCAATCTAATCTAGGGTTTAGTCCTCCATTAATTAAGGTTTTAGGCAAAACTCTATTTCTTCAATTCTAATCTCCACAAACATTGATTCTTATTGAATAGAACATTGTAATCAATCTCTTGTACTCTTCTCATTTGATGATAATAAAAGATCTCTCTCAAAGTGGATGTACACTAACGCGACGTTAGTGGAACCACTATAAATCGGTGTGTGATTTATTGTTTCGTTATTGCTTATTATTCTCTATTGCTTGTGGTGTTATTGTGATCGTGTTTGGATTTGGTTTTATTGAATTCTTCGAGTGTTTGGTTGTTTTGCACTATCTATCACGATCTAGCTTTTCCGCTGCGTTTGGGCATTTTAGTTTGAGCGGTCTCGATCGAAATCCATCATAACATTTGGTATCAGAGCTTTGGAGTTGGTAGGTGGTTGTTGAAATGCCGGAAACGGAAAACTCTAAAAATTCAATGGTTAGTCCAAGTAGTATAGCGCCGTATGTACGTGAGTCGTATGTGGCGTCGGATCGCAATTGGTTATCGACAAGTGGAATGGTGATAATGATTTTGAAAAATGGCAACGGAAGATGAAAGCGGTTCTAAGGAGGAATCGGGTACATCGAGTGGTATTTGATACACATTTGTTGCCGGCGGACATCTCGGATGTCGAGAGAGAAGAAATGGAAGAGTGGGCATTTACTACACTTCAACTTGCAATAGGAGAGAATGTGATCTCCGAAATTAGTGGTGAGACCACCGCTAAGGGAATTTGGGACAAGTTGGAAGAATTGTATATGAAGAAGTCTCTAACTAATCGTTTGATCTTGTTGCGAACGTTTTTCACCTATAAGATGAAAGAAGGAACTTCGCTAAAGGCACATTTGAATGTGTTTGATGATTTGCTAATGAAGATGAAGGCAGTAGATTTGAAGATTGAGGAAGAGCAAAAGGCGATGATATTGTTATGTTCGTTGCCGGACCGTTATACGGGTTTCTTAAATAGTTTGATCTATAGCCGGGATACATTGACGTTAGATGATGTCAAGACGGGTCTTCTTAGTGAGGAATTGAGAGATCAAATGAAGGAGTTGAGTGTTGGTGGTAGTAGTGCCAGTAATGGTCAAGGTTTGTTTGTGGAGAAGGAAAGATATGTGAAGAAGGACAACCGAGGGCGTTCTAAATCAAGGAATCCCGGTTGGAGAGGAAAATCAAAGGAAAAGAAAGGCAAGTGCTATATTTGTAAGAAACATGGTCATTGGAGAAATGAATGTCCGGACAAGGAGAAGGGTAAAAGGGAAGTAGCATCTTCACCTGTAGCGGTGGAGAGAGGTGTTAGTGAGGAAGACGTAGATGTGTTGACGGCGGTAGCATCGGATGTTTCCGGTAGTGAGTGGGTGCTCGACTCGGGGGCGTCGTATCATATGACGCCTAATAGGAATTGTTTTTCTTCTCTTGTTGCTAAAGAGAGAAATTCAATTATTATGGGAAATGGTGCTATGTGTAGGTCTCAAGGCATTGGTTCCGTGCAAATTCGAATGTTTGACGGAGTGGTTCGTACTCTCACTAATGTACGCTATGTTCTGGGACTTCGGAAGTTTCTTATCTCTTTGGGTCAATTGGATTCTCTTGGATGTAAGATCACTATTGAGAGTGATTGTTTACGGGTTTCGAAAGGGGCGCTTGTGGTCATGAAAGGTGCTAGGGCTCATGGTGTTTACTTGCTTCGTGGAGAGACCGTAGAAGGTGAAACTTGTGTAGGTGTTGATAGTTCTCATGGCTTGGATGCAACAAGGTTGTGGCATTTGAGGTTGGGTCATAGCTCGGAGAGGAGTTTGGAGATTCTTCGGAAGAGGGAGATGATCAATGGTGGGAGTTTCAACAAATTGGAGTTTTGCGAAGAGTGTGTCTTGGGGAAGCAAACAAAAGTATCATTCGGTGAAGGAAAACATGATTCAAGAAATGTTCTTGAGTATGTGCACACAGATGTATGGGGACCGGCACCGGTAGCTTCTTTGGGAGGAGCAAGATATTATATTTCCTTTATAGATGATTTTTCTCGTAAAGTTTGGGTGTATATAATGAAGGCTAAGTCAGAGGCATTTGCAAAGTTCAAAGCATGGAAGGCTCTTGTTGAGAATGAGAGTGGTAAGTCTTTGAAGGTTCTTAGGTCCGACAATGGCGGGGAGTATGTTTCTGGAGAATTCTTAGATTTTTGCAAGCATCATGGGATTCGGAGACATTTTACTACACCGGTAGATCCGCAATCAAATGGAGTTGCGGAGAGGATGAATCGTACTCTACTAGAGAAAGCTCGATGCTTGAGATTGACATCGGGTTTGTCTAAGGGATTTTGGGCCGAAGCTTTGTCAACCGCGGTGCATATCATTAATCGAATTCCGTGCTCGGCTATTGATAAAAAAATTCCGGAAGAAGTGTGGAAGGGAAAGAGTATTGACTTGAGCTATCTTCATGTCTTTGGAAGTCCGATTTATGTGCATGATCCGGGTAATGATAAGCTTGAACCAAGAGCTTTCAAGGGGATTTTGCTTGGCTATACGGATGGAGTGAAAGGCTATCGGATTTGGAATCCGGAAACGAAGAAGGTGACAAACTCTCGTCATGTTACTTTTGATGAGTCGGCATTGTTCAAGGAGAATGAGAGCTCATAGGATATTCCGGTCTTGGTTCGTGATGAATCGAAGAAGAAGGAAATTATTCCACCATTTCGTCCCAGTGGTAGAGGAGGTAGAGTAGTTGAAGATGCTTGTGAAGAAAATGCGGTTGATGTTACATCACAAAGTCCACGCGGTGCCTCTAGTAGTGTTGGTGATGTACACAAGCCTGAAGAAGTTTCGGTTCAAGGTGGAGCCGAAAGGAGTTTGGGTGAAAATATTGCTACTCGGGTTGGTCGTCGTCCTATAAGACCACCCGAAAGATATGGTGATTGGAACTATCTTAGCTTTTGTGATAAGTTGGACTATGCGCTTCATGTAGTCCAAGATGAGCCTTTGGACCTTAATGACGTCATGCATTCGAGTGATAGCTCGAAGTGGATTTGTGCCATGGAGGAAGAGATGCAATCATTAATGAAGAATCGAACTTGGAGTTTGGTTCCGCTTCCTAAAGGAAACCGTGCTATTGGGTGCAAATGGATATACAAGGTGAAGGACGATGGAAGATACAAAGCTAGGCTAGTGGCTAAGGGGTTTGCACAAAGGAAGGGTAAGGAGTATGATGAGATATTCGCACCGGTTGTGCGTCATACTTCTATCCGGATATTACTTGCTATAGTTGATGTTCATGACTTGGAGTTAGAGCAACTTGATGTGAAAACCGCCTTCTTGCATGGTGACTTGGATGAAGATATTTACATGGAGCAACCGTAAGGTTTTGTTGTAAATAGTAAGTCAAATATGGTGTGCAAGTTGAAGAAATCACTATATGGGTTGAAGCAATCACCTAGACAATGGTACAAGAGATTTGATCATTTTATGCTTGAAAACGGTTTTAATAGAAGCGTCAAGGATGCTTGTGTGTATTTCAAGAAGTTGGGAAATGATTGTTGGGTGTATTTACTCTTGTATGTGGATGACATGCTCATTGCTTCGAAGGACAAGAATGAAATCAACAAGTTGAAATTGCAATTAAAGTCGGAATTCGAAACGAAGGACCTTGGAGAAGCAAAGAGGATATTGGATATGAAAATAGAAAGGGATCGAAAGCATTTTGAGTTGAAATTGACTCAAAAGGAGTACATTAAGAAAGTGCTTTGCCGGTTTAGCATGGAGAATGCAAAGGCGTCAAATACACCTTTACCTTTGCATGTGAAGCTTTCGAGTAAAGGGTCACATATCTTGGAGAAAGACAAGGCTTATATGGCAAAGGTGCCATATGCAAGTGCGGTTGGAAGCTTGATGTATGCTATGGTGTGTACAAGGCCCGATATAGCAAATGCCGTCGGGGTGGTTAGTCGTTTTATGTCTAATCTGGGAAAATCGCATTGGGAAGCTGTGAAGCTCATATTGAGATACCTTAGGGGTACGTCATCTCATGGTCTTGTTTTTGGCGGTAGTGGGAAAAGGAGTTGCAACTTAGTTGGTTATTGTGATTCGGACTACGTCGGTGATAGAGATAGGAGAAAGTCAACTTCCGGTTATGTCTTCACACTTGGTGGTACGGCCATAAGTTGGAGATCGAGATTGCAAACCGTAGTAGCTTTATCCACTACGGAGGCGGAGTTGATAGCCGCGGTGGAAGCGGCGAAGGAAGCACTCTATTTGAAGCGATTGTTGTGTGACTTGGGGATTGAACACGATAGCATTGATGTTCAATGTGATTGCCAAAGTGCTATTCACTTGGCAGAGAATTTGGCATTTAGCTCACGGACGAAGCATATAGAAGTGAGGGAGTCATTCTTGGTAGCCATGGATGAGGATAAACAAGTATATCTTCGAAAGATGCACACAAAGGAGAACGCGGCGGATATGTTCACTAAGACATTGCCGGTTGGGAAGTTCGAGCATTGCACGGACTTGATTCGCTTGGAGAAGTGCTAGGTGCCACGGGGTGGCACGGTTGAGAGAGATACTTGTGTAGATGAGGAAGAGTATTGGTATGAGATTGTCGTTCTATCTTCTTGGGTAGTGCTAGTGTACAATCCTAGTGCTCTTGTCTTCGGTGAGACGGTGTTGGATGTTTTCAACATTTCATTGGTGGGTGGGGGCTTTGTGCCCGAACTCGTTGATGGAGTGCAATGGGGGGTGGCTGTGCCGGAACCCGTCGGGAAAACATTCATGTTTGGTTGAAGGTAGAAGTGTTGGTAGTTGGAGCTATCGGTTGTTGATGGTATGGTACCATTGGTGTTGGAGATGGATATAGTGTCAAGGTGGAGTATTAAATTTTGTGACACTATATGATGGAGAATTGAAGAGGATGAATGTAGCTTGGTGACGGAGAAGACGGTTCGTAAATCGGAGTCCGAAGGAAGAAGATAGGAGGGAAAGTCTGGTGCTGGTTTGCTGTTGTAGGTCAGATGTCTGGCTGAGAGGGCCAGACGTCTGACGAGGTTCAGGCTGGTTCCCGAAAGGTCCTGCAGACGTCTGGTCCCTCTGGCCAGACGTTTAGGCCTGTCTGTTTCAGCCATACTGAACCTGGCCTCAGACGTCTGAGGTCAGAGGTCAGACGTCTAAGGCGGTGTAATCCTGTTTTTCCTAGGCCGGGTTTTCTGAGCTGTTTTGTGGTTTGTTGAAGGGCAAAGTGGTCTTTCGCCAGGGTTTTCTCTATTAGTATATATACTCTTTCCAGGTCTGATAGAAGGGTGGATCAAGCAATCTAATCTAGGGTTTAGTCCTCCCTGTGCAGTTAAAGCGCTCGATGGATTCAATGCGGTAGAGGTGCAAAAAGTCATAGCGGGGATGCAGCGAAGATATAGCGGGATATATCGGATTACTCTAAAATAGCATATAAATCCCATACTTGTTGTTTTTACAAATATATAGATAGTAATTATGTGAAAAATTAACATTCAATTGAATTATAATTAATACAAAAATAATTTTAAATAAAAATATGTGCAAATGTATTGTAAATGAACGTAAAACTGTTATATAACTTAATTTAATTTAGTAGAATATTAGAGTATTATCATTTCTAAACATATATCAAAAATTCAATGAAATTAATTAATTTCATAATTTTTATAGCGTATAAATATCATTTTTCAATCCAATTTTTTATAGAAGATATAGCGGAAATAGCGGAATATAGCGGAAATAACGGGATATAGCGGAAATAGCGGGGATTAAAGCGGAAAGGCTATATGTTGGGGATATATGGAAATATCGTAGCGGTAGGAATCCGCTATAAGATATATCGGAGTTATAGCGGGAATATAGTGGGTCATTAACTGCACAGAGTCCTCCATTAATTATGGTTTTAGACAAAACTCTATTTCTTCAATTCTAATCTTCACAAACATTGATTCTTATTGAATAGAACATTGTAATCAATCTCTTGTACTCTTCTCATTTGGTGATAATAAAAGATCTCTCTCAAAGTGGATGTACACTAACGCGACGTTAGTGGAACCACTATAAATCGGTGTGTGATTTATTGTTTCGTTATTGCTTATTATTCTCTATTGCTTGTAGTGTTATTGTGATCGTGTTTGGATTTGGTTTTATTGAATTCTTCGATTGTTTGGTTGTTTTGCACTATCTATCATGATCTAGCTTTTCCGCTGCGTTTGGCGATTTTAGTTTGAGCGGTCTCGATCGAAATCCACCATAACATGTTAAATGAGAATAAAACGAAGGTCATTAGAGCGACTCTTTTCTTGTAAAACAAAGTTGCAAGGACACAAGTTTATAGAAAAATATGGAGGCATAAGTGCAATGCAAGTTTGGAATTTATTTCATTAAAGAATAAACAGTAAATGCCGTTAAGCTCTCAATTTCAAGCAACTTGGTTCTAGAGAACAAAACTAACAGTAAAACGCATGTTTTACGTGCTGGCAAGGTACCGGGTTCAATGAACTTGGGGGTAAAGAACGAAACTAGCCATAAACACATGTTATAAGCAAGCAAAGGTAAATTCAACCAAAAGACAAAAACATGTAATGTCTCAATTCAATCAACCCTTACAATCATAGGTCCTAAATCATAAACCAACCACTATTTCCAACATCTTAATCAACAACTAATAACTAACCGGAGAAATGAATCTAAAAAATTCAAATAAAAGCTAATTTAACATCAATAATACCTGCTTATTAAAAATAACAAATTAAGTTCTCGCATGTCCAAATTACGCTGCCGCCAATGCTGCTGCACTTGCTCATCCACCAACGACGGTTGCTGTGAAATCACCCGCGGCTGCTGCTAACGCCTCTATCCTAGTTAAGGTTGCGGAACGTATCCATGATGCATCTTACTCTTTGAATCCCGGTTAAAGTTCGAAATTAGGGTTGTCAAACGAAAGTAGAGAAATCGTCTCCTTTTCTTCTATCGTGATTCAGGGAGAAGTTAGAATTGAATGGATAAACTGGTTGGATTGAGTTAGACTTGTCAGATTTATTCCATTTAACGTTTGGTTTAGTGGGTTGAGTAAATGGATTAGAGTCGGTTTTGACAAGTCTAAAAAAAATGGGATTCAATCAAGATTAACTCCTGAAAATTTCAACCATTAATGAAGTTGCGATTGTCTTAGAAATCACGATTGCTTATGAAATTGCAACCAATAACATCATCTTGCCTGTTTTCTCTTTGTACAAGTCCGCCACCACCTCACTTGCTTATTGTCTGCTATGTTAACGGTTCTGCAATGATCTACTTCCATTTTCAGCATTTCTTGGCTAGTTATTTGTTTCCTGCATTTAACTATGCCAAGATCCTTTCAAGGAACTATTTCTGTTCTCTTTGATTACATCACTTAAGTCAGCATCAAAGAAAGATGAATGAAAATCTACTCTCAATTCAATGGAGAAAAGTGCTGAGTACATGTAACTACTGTTATATTTTCGACGTTCTAGTCTTTTTTTCTATTTTTCTATCTTCCAAAATTCAATATTTTATTGTGTGATGTTCACTTTGGAGTAGTTTTCTTCTATCAGGGAATAATTTTAGCTAAAGTTAGTCGGCAATTGATTGATATTTAATGTATGATAACAATAGTATTTATTTTTTAATAAAGTATGACGTACTGGATCGCACTTATTAATAAAATCAGAGTGATCAATTCATCAAGCGCACAAAAATTAAAGACTGAGGATTTGATCTCGTCAACTCCTGAAAAGAGTCGTCGTCGAACCAAAACAGAGCACGAAGTCATTGAGTGATATTTTACCTAACTAAACGAAAGAAGAAAAAAAGCAATTTCCTGAACAACCGATCGACTTCGTAGCAAAGAATCAATCACAAGAGTTCATTCACAATAATAGCATATAATTTTATTAAACAACCAACTTCTGTACAAGTATTAAACTCCAATTTCGATAGAAACCATCAAAACTTTTCTTCATACACCGAAAACAACGCCAAACTCAAATCACATATCAAGAGGATAAATTTTCATATACTTTTCCCTAAGCGCGGCTGGAAGACGAACTGGACGTTGATTTTTATTCAGCCACACTGCAGTTGCTTTTGCTTCCATGACAAGCTGAGCATACAAATAGCAAACTTAATAAAACTTAACAAAATTCCAAGAAAAATTAAACAAAAACTGTTTCAGTGTCACTCACCTCATTATCCGATAGTCTATATATAAGATCTTCAAGAAAAACTCGAGTAGCTGAAATACCCGTTGCTCTCACTTTCACCACGAATTTATCTCCACTCTGAATTCATCAACCAAAAAAAATAAAAAAAATAAAAACTATATTGACAATCATACAATGAAGAAGAAGAGGAACAAGAAGGTGTTTCATACCTTTAAAGGAGTAAAAAAATTCAAGGACATAGTAGCCAGTGCAAGTGCCTCCCCAGTTTGAGCAACTGCATCAGCGGTCATGCCAATGCTATTGAAGAGCTCGTGATGAGCTTCGAATGGTGAAAATATAAATTATAGTTAGATTTATATATTGAAATTTTAACATATTGTACTGTATCAAGTTTTAAAATGGTATACCATGTTGGCAGTAGCTGGAATAGTTGGCGTAATTAACAACACCGTAACGGTCCAACTCGCTGTCTCGAACCTTTAGTTCGATTTCAAGAAACTGATTGTTCCTTAAGAAGAAAGGAGTAGTAGAATTCAATACTGTATACATATAAGTTTATCTTCTTAAGAGAATATAAGAGAAGAGCAATGAAATGAATGATAGAATTATCACTAACCCTCCATCTCCATTCAGACGTGAAACAGGTTTCTGAACTGGTTTATTATAGGCCATGTAAGGAGACGTTGAGTTTTGTCGCATGGCGATGATGCTTTTAGAGTTCTGCTTGAAGTTAACCGAGCGAGGCATGGATATACGAGTCAGGGGTGAAGTATTGACGGCCGGAAATCTTTTCTGATGATCTATTTGCGGCCGAGATGCGGCGAAACATGTATTTGCTATCATTATGCTTTGCATTTTGGGTATCAATTGATATGTGTGAAATATCTTACTCAGTAACGACTGAGAAATGGGTTTATATATAAGTTAGAGAGAAAATTTTACATTGAAGCATGATGCATTTTGTTTACCAATTGCTTTACTTGGACTATTCTCCCACAATTCATTGTCCAAATTGCATGATTACGTTATGGATTTGGAAGTAGGAGCTCGTGGAGCACTTGCCAAGTTGATATTTCCATCAATTGAAAACGTGTTTGAAAAGATGAAAATGTAAAATAATATAGTTATTGGGACAAATTTTTAAAAACCTACATCCAAAACAGAAAAAGAAAAAACTATAGTATGAATAGACTGTAGCGAAAACTTATTTCAAAAATTAGTCTCGTTTTAGTATAACTTGTGCGTTTTTTGAATGGCAGACTATATTAAACAATAAATGTTCAATATTTGCTTAGCTAAATAATTTTTGTTTAAATATAGCTTGTGCATTTTATAAATAATTTTTGTTTAAATATAGCTGGTGCATTTTATAAATTCGCAAGCTCTATACCCAGATTTGATTTAGCAAAAAGTTTTTCTAGAATTGCAATTGCAATAGCTTTTTTGCATCTTAGATTTAAAATCTTTGTCGTATATACCGTTGGTTTCAAATGAGAGTTCTACCGGTCAACTGTTTATAGAAATAGTAGAGGAAACGTCACTGCAAATTGGAGTGAAAGAATTCATAGGTTCCAACAAGTAGGGCGGATTCAAATTGAATTATTTGTTGGCAGCGCAGCCAGGACCCCAGGTCATGTGGTAATATAAATATCCTTCTTATAAACGTAAATGTAAATGGCCACCAAGGTTGAAAATTGGCAGTGGCACAGTGTAGTTAAATGTTGTACTATCTAATTACTTTCCAAGTATTAGAAATGATGATACTGCGAAAGTTCCTCTTTATTTTTTAACTTTGAGGTAGCGTGCAACTTATACTGTTGTTGTCGTTTTACAGTTTTACTCGTAGAAACTCTCTCTTACAATGTTGTTTCGGTGGGTGAGGCAATCCATTTTTATTATTATTTGCCAGTCTCCTTCTTGATTCTTGGCACAGATTTTACTCACAGCCCTTTTCAACCTTTTCGGCCATCGCCGCTGGACAGTAAATTGCCAACTCCAAGTCTCCAATGGGAGCATTAGACAAGTCCCTTCAAACCTGTCAACTTTTACGTTTCCAGTTGAGAAAACATTAACAAAACGTGGTGTATATACTTGATGCGCATCTGGCACTCCTATTTCTAGTCGCGTATGAAATGGACACAGGACCACCTTAACCCAAAGCCACCAAGGTCTCGTCTAGAACCTCCAATTTTCAAGATTTCAATAATTCAAATTTTATTTATGTATATAATTTGTTTTTGGTTCATGTATATAGTATATCATTCTTTAAATTAACAAAAGTGTGTTTAATGTGACAGTAATAAGTGATTTTTCTAAGTTATTAAAGTTCAAATCTAATGTGCATTTTTTCCGTTTAATCCTCAATTTTAATTTTAGTGTCTATAATTGGGTTTTTTCATTTGACTTCGGATCTTTAAGCCTTCAACAAAGCAGGACCGGCACTGAATAGACATCCAGTTTTCAAGCATGTATTAAAAACACATTTGGATTTGGCTATAACTATTACCATCCCACAAATCGTCTTTCTCACCCCGCATTTTGTTAAAAAATATTGTACCCCGTGTGTTTCTTTTCGCACCCCAGGTTGTTTCATTTGTGTCCTTTTTATATTTTTTACGTTCTTCATCTTCTACTTTTTTTTGTACTTTAATCTTCTATAATATTTCATGTAACGACCCATCTTTTTGGACGGTTTAAATCGACAATAAACCACACATGTCAACTCAAACCATTCAAAATGGAGGATCGTTAATTGAAAAAAAAAACAATACAATCAGAGGATACAAACAGCGGAATGACAATATAATAATCAAATAAACAGTTCGTGAAGCTGTTTTACAAATAACATTTGATTACACTTTTACAATACAATCAGAGGATACAAACAACAGGTAAAATAGGATAATGCAGCGGAACAACATGATGCAGTGGAATAAATATAATAAATAGTAGATTAATCTCCGTCTTCATCCTCCAAAATAAAATGGTCTTCAATACACTAAAATGCCCAGGCTGACCCGAGCGTAATGAAAAGACAAAACACTCGAGTCAGAACTAAAAGATCTTATGTAAGTTAAATCAACAACAAGTAAGTATGAGTGTAATGACTTCAAAGATGTTTACGGGATTTTATATCTCCTATCCAGTGTATAACATGCTTGCAATAACTTAAGAGATGTTCCGGATTCTCCATCTCCTAAGAATCCGTTAAACTATTTATATGTAGTAATATACGATATATATGTAGTGTCTATCAGTAAAGTAAAGTATTAAAATAGCGTTAAGGCGTTACCCATACCCCCCTTAACACACTTTTATAAATGTCGTAGTCTATACAGTACAGTAAACTCCACCAAACTGGTGGGCTATCAGAAAGCACTCCATAGGTATGACACAAACCAAAATCGTAGTGGGCTTGATAAGGCATATGACAGGGCACACAAGGGAAAACCCATGGCAGGATTCTACCGGATTGCGGAACCAGGCTGGTGGTAATGCATAGACGCAGCTACCGCCCATCTCGAACAACACTCCCATAATCAAACGAAGTAGCCACCAATCAATCACAAAGTAACAGATATGGCATCGAAGAAGCGTGTCCGATAGGAGGAGCGACCTCACTTGGTCTGGTTATGGCTCCTGATTTTATCATATCAAGGTGACTCGAAGGTCAGGGCTGCATTCTTACCTCATACCAGTAGCATTCACCAAACCATCCTACTCTGTTCTGGATTTTCCACCACGTGCACAGTTGTTAAAGTGGTTTTGGAATTGGCAGAGAGTATGATAATATCCGACTACGGTCTCTTTAACAACCAAACGCTTATTTCACACCGTGGTCATTTTATAAAACATTTTTAATAATAAATCCAGAAACAGTTTATACCTTTATATCAAGTTATCCATATACTTATTCCAAAAGTATAAATGCATTCAGAAATACCGAGGAAGATTTTCTTTCAATCAATTTCGAAAATATTTTATAAATCTGTCTTAAACCATTTATAAATTATTTATATGCTTTAAAACCATTTATAAAGCTATTTATAAATTCCAAAACAGTTTACAACTCTTCCCCTTTTCATAAACCTCTAAGCAAATTCCTTTAAACACTTCCAAATCCCTTATCCAAGTTCTTTTATAAAACCCTTTATAAAATCCTTTAAAACCTTTATAACTCCTTTATAAAACTATTATAAAAATCCTTTAAAGCCTTTTATAAAATCCATTATAAAATCTCTTATAAAAATCTTTTATAAAATCCTTTTATAAAATTCTAAAATCTTTTACAAAAATCTTTTATCTATTAAAGTTATTATAAAAATCTATATTTATTATCTTAAATCAAAACTATATTTATTATATTAAATTAAATTTAAAAATATATATTAAAACTATATTGAATATTTTACTAAATTTTAAACTATTTAAATTATATATTTAAAACTAAATAAAATTATAAGTTAAAATCTTAGATTTACATTTAAAACCATATATTAACTTATAATTTGAAGCTTTAAAACATATAAAATAAATTATATTTCAAATATAAATTTTTAAATAAAATCATTAAGTTAAATTTAAAAAAAATCAAATTTATAAATCAAACTTACTTTACCATTTAGGTAATAATTTAAAACCGACCAACAGTGTCCGTATATAATTTCTACCCTACAGTCAAGTGATTGGGTATGTATCATTTCAACCGAAAATAGTTAAATTCCCAGGTATATATCATTTCAACCCGTATCCCGAATCAATAAGTTCCAAATTAATAAAATCGCTCGGGTATCTATCATTTTAACCCATAATGATTTTCCCTAATCTACGAGATCATTCGGGTATGTATAGTTTCAACCCATAGTGATAACAGGGATACAAACATCCAATCATCCAAAATGTCAACAAATAAACATCCATCACAATTAACATCCAAATAAGCCAATAAATCACAACCATTAACTGGTTATCATTATCAGGTATTTAACTAACAATTTAAAATTCAGTATTAATTTAAATGGCAATTGAATTCAATATAAATTTAAATTAAAATGTCGAATTAAAGTACCAAACAGCAACCAATAATATCCTTATCACATTATAAATTTAATTCAACTAACATAAGAAGGTTTAGTATTTGTGAGTAGGTTAAATCACCCACTTTTGATTTGAAGTCGATTTAAAATCCAAATAAAGCCCAAAATTTGAACAGTCTCAGAATCCAACCAAACCAGTTCCAAATTGTCCGATATTTTAATACGAACTCAATGCAAGAAACCGCGTCTAAATCCGAGCAAGTATGAAAAGGTTATTAGCATTATAAGTTTAAAATTTTAATTTTAAATTAAACAAGGGCAAACACGTAATTACCTCCTTACCTAAACCCTACACGCACGCGCACGAGATCGAACCACGCAAAGTCTTTAGCTGCCACCCTATGAATGCATGCCGCGGCCAAACCATGCCTCTTTGACCAGATCCAACACCACCATCGCACTCGCCACCTCCAAACGCCTTATCGCCCAAGTCGCCATCCCTCGCACCGTCGTCTGGAGCAGTTCACCACCGCCACTATTAAACGCCAATCGTGGCAAATCCAGCGCCCTCTGACACGAACGACCCACACAGATTGACTCTGCTCCATCTCCTCTTCCAGACGCCACTACCTGATCGTCAAACGGTCGACGATCCACCGTCGAATTGAAAACCATAGGATGGACGGTCGAAACTTCTTCGCCAAATTCTGACCAAATCGAACCTCCAATTGAAAAACAAATCTCAAATCTAGATTACGTTCGTCGAAAGCTTTCCAACGATATATAATTCAATAGGTTTTGAGGAGTTTGATTTGAAAATTGAAATTAGGGTTTAATGTTCTGACATTCGAGAAGGAGAAACAGATGAGAAATTGAGGTACATATAGAAATAAAATGAAAGACTCCTAGGGTTAGAGAAAAAAATCTATTTATATAGACAGATGGATAAGAACGAATGGACATATCGAATTGGGTCGAAACGATAACAACGACCCGAAAAGCCCGTTTCGTCCCTGGAACGAAAATATGCCATCCCATATATCAAAATATAGGTTTTCGATATTTTTAAACTCAATGGAACTAGTTTCAAACCCTAATTCCATTGTATACAGAAGTTAACTTTTAAAATCAAATTATATTCATTTAAATTCCTTTAATCGATTTCTACGCGTTTCTAGCTCGCACGATCAAAGGATAAGTCCGATTGCTACAAAACTTGAAATCCTACAATAATTCACTATTACGGATTCGATGAAACTAGTTTCGTCGAAATCCGAGACAGTGACCAAAACGGCTAATTTTCATGTTAATTAAATAAATTATTATTAAATTGATTTAATCATTTTTAAATTCTAGATTAAAAGTTAACAATTTTCATCATTCTTGATTAAATAGGAATTTATAATCTTTTAAAATACAAATTTCCATATTAAATCCAAGATTTAAATATTACATAGATCTCAACACTAAATTACAACAGGAATAAGTTTATTATAATTTACTTCCCAACATATTCTTTTATTTGATTCACGTCCTCAAATTAAATCAACTATTACCTTATGAATATAATTAACATTAGTTTACATTTTATTACATTCATATTATATAGTTATCATCTTTTACCATATTAATTATAATATTTCAATTTCATTAATTCTGTAAATTATAATTTAATTCATTATTTACAATTATAACCAAATTAACTTTACACCTATTTCAATTGATTGAAATTACATTAAAATAATTGTCAATAACATTCAAACCACATTGTTTGCGCCAAAAATGGTCACAAACCCCGAATGTTGTGAAAGCACCAGTGTATGAATACAAATCAGCAATATTCAAACACAAATCTCAGATCTAAACAAACAACAAACAGCAATCCAGAAATAATGAACAAAAACACGAGATTTATAGTGGTTCGGCTATCTCCGGCCTACGTCCACTCCAAAGTTTTTATCTTTTATTGATCGATGCTTGAAGATTACAATTTCCTATCGCGTAGTACAACGGATTTTATGATTATAATCTGAATCTAAGGCAGCAATAGTGATCTGGAGTAAATCTGGCAGAGTCTGGGCGCTCTTTATCTCTTAAAATTGTCCGACCCCTTTTCTGAATGACCAGGGGCTCTATTTATAGGTGTAGGAGGCTGATATTTCGCCTAAATTGAAGGAAGACCAGTTCTGGCACGTGAGGGGGCCCACATGTCCGCTTTCTTGAAATCCGGGCCCACTTTGGGATCGATTCGACCCTTGCTTCGAATCGATCAAGTTTTGCTCCGATTGAGATGAAATTTTGCATGAACATTCCTTAGGTTGCCAGTAAGCTACTGTGAAAATTTCATAGCATTTGGACTTATAGATCTAAAGATATGATCGATTCAAGATGATGCTCTTCGACTGTGCGTGTTGTTCGAATCGACCTCCTTCGAATCGATTCCTGTGAATCGATCATGTCACGCGCGATCGTGGTGATGTGGCGCGCAATCTTCAAGTCGATCCTCCTTTTTCTCCGAGTTGACTGGGTTGCTCCTTGAATCTTGCTGTTTTTACTTGATGGATTCGAAGTCATCGTTCATTCCTGGATTCGAGAAAAGCTTCATTCGTATCCATTCTTTGTGTCTAATTCGAATCCATCCACTCGTGCCGTTTATTTCCTTCGTATCCATGACTTCGTATCCACGAAGCCAACTCCCAATGTATCCATCTCGAACGCCTCCTTCGTATCGATTGGTACGAATCCAGAATCCCTAAACTGCTACTCCCTTTTCGTATCGATCCAATACTGATCGATACGAAGCATATCTGTGCATCCTTCTCATCGATGCGAACGGCATCGATTCGAAGTAAACTCCATGCGCCTATCTGTTCAATACGAACGTGTCGTTCATACCCTGTGAATCGATACGAACTCCATCAATTTGAAGCGACGTCGATCGATACGAAGTGTATCGATACGAAGTGTGGCAGACCATGATCGATGCGAACAACATCGATTCGAACCAATATCCATCGATACGAAAATGCATCGATACGAACCAGTTTTCACATAATTTGACCCATCCATATCTCGAGCATACAAACTCCGATTAACCTGAAACTTGAAACGTACCCTCTCCTAGTCCTCATCATCATCTCCAATCGATTCCGTCCTGATCGGAGCTCGGCCAACTTTTGACGATATCCATTGCAGCCTCATTTTCAATCGACTTCCAATTCTGATATCCATCCTTTCCTGTCGATTTGTTTGATATTCCGGCTTTGACCAAAATGCGGGATAACATTTGCCCCCCAAAACATGCCTTATGATAAGAAGGCGTGTTTTGAATAGTTCCGTATCCGATATCCAAAGTCCATAGCCACATCATCCAAGTGCATCATCCTTGACTGCTCGGAGTCGATGCCCAACTCCAAACCCAATAACCAAAGCCTTAGACAAATCCATATCCATTTGAACCCGATGACCGAATCCTAATCCATCCTTATCCAATAGCCAATAACCGAATCCAGGACCTCTCCGGGTCGATATCCAAATCCATAACCTCTCTGGGCTCTTGCCAAGCGCAATCCACACCTGACGACCGTGGCCCAGTGTCCCTGGACGTAAGTAATGCCATGGCTTAAGTCCTAAGCCGAATCCTGGTCACTCCGGACCCTTGTTGAGCATAGTCCATACTCAACGACCTGAAACAATAATCGATAATAGGGGGCCTAAATCCTAGGCCGAATCCTGGCCACTCCGGACCCTTGCCGAGCATAGTCCATACTCGACGACCTGAATGAGTTAATTTACCGCGTTCGGGCAAAAAGACTCATCCCTTGCCAGGCGTAATCCATACCCGACGACCGTTTATCAAAAACCAAAAAGGATCCAATCAAAATCCAATCCAAAATCCAAATCAAATCGGAAAACCGGAAATCCATATCAAAAATCAAAATCATCATCCAAAACGGAGAACAATCATCCGAATGAATGCTGAAACCAGAAAAACAAGCAAAATCAAGAGTTCAATCCAAACTCCAAAATCCAAATCAGAAAACCAAGTGTCCAATCAAAAACAAAAAACAGATTTCGCAAACCATGGCTTTGCGGTTTATCATCATTCAGAGCATGCCTAGGGGCTATCTCCGTCCCCATACATGTGTAAATGGCTCAGTTGCTCGCCAATGGTTTGTTATTTATTTCATATTATCCTGGTCAATGGATGACCAATCGACCATCATTCCTGGGCCCCGCACCATCATGGCTCGAGGTAGGTGGTGGTTGCTCCTGCTCCACCGCTGCATTCCGTACTCCAACATACTGCCTCAACTGTCCATTCCTCACATGCTCCTCAATTATGTCCTTTAAATGCCTGCAGCTGTTGGTATCATGCCCGTCCAAATCGTGGAAGAGACAATGCTTTCCTGATGCCCTCTCCCGCTCGGATGGTTCTCTCCTAGCCGGCCTCCGGTAAGGAAGGCGATTCCGAGTTTCCATGTATATCCGCTCCTGCGTCTCGTTTAATTCTGTGTATGTGGAAATCTTTGGATCCTTCCATTGCTTCCTGGTTCTTCCTGAATCGTCATCCAGCTTCCTTTTTCATTTATCTTTATCCGAGCTTCCGTTGGATGGTCCTCCACCCCCAGTCACATTCACCTCCTTTAACTTTAAATCAGTACATGCGTCTTCTTGCCGAAGGAACCTTTCAGCTTCATGGAAGAATTCCCCAAGATCCAGTGGTGGGTCTCGTACTAAAGATACCTTAAAATCTGAATCCTCTTTGACTCCCGATACTACCGCCATCAAAACCATCGATGGATCCGGCCGATCCACCGAAGCAACCGCCGCATTAAATCGAGTTAAAAATGCTCAAAGCGATTCATCCGTTCTTTGCTTTACCGATGTTAACGTCATCACGTTCTTAGGTCTTTTGATATGAACCCGAAACTGTCCCAAAAACCTATCCACCAGTTCCCTCCAAGTCCTGATAGATCCTTCTTCCAGCTGCCTAAACCACATTGCCGCTAGGTCTGTTAAGTATAAAGGGAAACACCTGGCCATCACTTCCTCCGATGCCCCCAACACTTCCATATGTCTAGTGTATCTCATCAAGTGATCAGTCGGGTCAGCCTTTCCATTATATACTTCCACGCTAGGTAACTTGAACTTTGGTGGATTCTGAGCTATCCTGATTTCCCGAGCGAACGGACTCCTGTTCACCCCTTCCAAGTCTCTATTGGTCGAACCTCCACGCATAGTCTTCCTAATGATTTCCATTAATCCAGCATTACATGTTAGGTGTTGCCCCCCATGCTCCCGAGGGAACTCCGGCACATATTCTTCATGTGGCTCATTAGCCGCAACGTTGGCTCTAGCTTGTTGAACTCCTTCCAAAGGTCCTTCGGCGTTGGATCCTGTGGGCCTGCCCCCAAGCCCTTGTTGATTGCCTTCCAGTTCTGTATTCTGTCCTCCATTGGGTTCTGCAACCCTAGTTCCTTGTTCCACATTTGCAGTCGCTGTAGTTGGTCCAAGGTTCTGTGTTCCTGCAGCTTTCATCTGCTCGAAGAAAGTCTGCATCATATCCTGTTGACTCTTCAGCAACCTCTCGTGTAATGAATTCGCCATAGCTTCCATCTCGTCTCTGGTAATGTAAATCGAAGCTTGTCCTTCTCCAGCTCCGGAAGATGCCTCTTGACTTCCTCCTTGTTGGCTTCTCTCAGCCCTTTGTCTTCTACTTGTTTGTCGAGTCATTGCCGAGTCAATCTAAATCCTTCAAACTTTTAAATCTAAACTTCAATCCGATGTAGCGGGTGCTAGTCCTTCTCGGTGAAAGCACCAAAGTGTTTGCGCCAAAAATGGTCACAAACCCCGAATGTTGTGAAAGCACCAGTGTATGAATACAAATCAGCAATATTCAAACACAAATCTCAGATCTAAACAAACAACAAACAGCAATCCAGAAATAATGAACAAAAACACGAGATTTATAGTGGTTCGGCTATCTCCGGCCTACGTCCACTCCAAAGTTTTTATCTTTTATTGATCGATGCTTGAAGATTACAATTTCCTATCGCGTAGTACAACGGATTTTATGATTATAATCTGAATCTAAGGCAGCAATGGTGATCTGGAGTAAATCTGGCAGAGTCTGGGCGCTCTTTATCTCTTAAAATTGTCCGACCCCTTTTCTGAATGACCAGGGGCTCTATTTATAGGTGTAGGAGGCTGATATTTCGCCTAAATTGAAGGAAGACCAGTTCTGGCACGTGAGGGGGCCCACATGTCCGCTTTCTTGAAATCCGGGCCCACTTTGGGATCGATTCGACCCTTGCTTCGAATCGATCAAGTTTTGCTCCGATTGAGATGAAATTTTGCATGAACATTCCTTAGGTTGCCAGTAAGCTACTGTGAAAATTTCATAGCATTTGGACTTATAGATCTAAAGATATGATCGATTCAAGATGATGCTCTTCGATTGTGCGTGTTGTTCGAATCGACCTCCTTCGAATCGATTCCTGCGAATCGATCATGTCACGCGCGATCGTGGTGATGTGGCGCGCAATCTTCGAGTCGATCCTCCTTTTTCTCCGAGTTGACTGGGTTGCTCCTTGAATCTTGCTGTTTTTACTTGATGGATTCGAAGTCATCGTTCATTCCTGGATTCGAGAAAAGCTTCATTCGTATCCATTCTTTGTGTCTAATTCGAATCCATCCACTCGTGCCGTTTATTTCCTTCGTATCCATGACTTCGTATCCACGAAGCCAACTCCCAATGTATCCATCTCGAACGCCTCCTTCGTATCGATTGGTACGAATCCAGAATCCCTAAACTGCTACTCCCTTTTCGTATCGATCCAATACTGATCGATACGAAGCATATCTGTGCATCCTTCTCATCGATGCGAACGACATCGATTCGAAGTAAACTCCATGCGCCTATCTGTTCAATACGAATGTGTCGTTCATACCCTGTGAATCGATACGAACTCCATCAATCTGAAGCGACGTCGATCGATACGAAGTGTATCGATACGAAGTGTGGCAGACCATGATCGATGCGAACAACATCGATTCGAACCAATATCCATCGATACGAAAATGCATCGATACGAACCAGTTTTCACATAATTTGACCCATCCATATCTCGAGCATACAAACTCCGATTAACCTGAAACTTGAAACGTAGCCTCTCCTAGTCCTCATCATCATCTCCAATCGATTCCGTCCTGATCGGAGCTCGGCCAACTTTTGACGATATCCATTGCAGCCTCATTTCCAATCGACTTCCAATTCTGATATCCATCATTTCCTGTCGATTTGTTTGATATTCCGGCTTTGACCAAAATGCGGGATAACACACATTATTAAATCATACTCTAATTATTTTTCTCATTAATAAATCATAAATTTTAATTTCTCATAATATTATATTTCAAAATCTTATTTAATTTAATAGTTTTTAATTATTAAAAAAATACGGGTCGTTACACTCTCTCCCACTCAAAACTTTTCATCCTCGAAAAGGAACAAGAAGGAATTAAGAAACTTTATATAATTTTATTCAAATTACTCAATTTATAAACACTTTAAATTTACATCATTAAGTTTTTGTATAACTTTGAAAATAACCATGTTTTCACAAAAAGTTTCTAAGTCCTAAATTTACGAAAATTTCAGTAGAGTTTCCTTTGCGTGGTTAGGTCTGGAAAAATAATCATATTAATAATTTCAATATATATATATATCATATTTCAATAATAAAACACCCCAAACCATGGGAAAAACAATAAAATATCAATCCAAAACCGTAATCCGAAAATGTCCCTATTTGTCGAGCAAACAAACTTTATTTATGAAACCAAAAGCAACAGCTATTGCTTCCATAAACTTGTATTTCACTTATAAAATCCAAAGAGTTAAAATTATGTAAAAGAATGATGCAAGAAACCAATCCCACACAGGCAACTCCTTAACTTTTGGAAAACCATTTTAAAATGTAATGAGATTTTTAATTTAGGAATAAATACAATTGTCCACTCTGGTAATCGTACTTCGTTTTGGCATGACCGTTGGATTTCGATCTTGCCTCTTAAGATAGAATTTAAGGATCTGTACGAAATTTGCAACTTTAAGTATGCTTTAATCAATGAAGTTTATTCTCCTGAAAATGATCCTCCTTGGAATTTCAGTTTTAACAGAATTTTAGTGGATTCAACTTTTAGGCAGCTTTCTTTACTCTATGCCAGATTAAATCTTTATAAGATTGATAATGATAATGATTTTATTAGTTGGGATTGGGATAAGAGTAAGAAATACACTTCTAATTCTTTCTACAGATTCATTAATTTTTCAGGAACAATAAATAACTCTTTTAAATATATGTGGAAATCTAATGCTCCTCCCAAATCCAAAATTCACATGTGGTTAATTCTTCATGGAAAACTTAATACTATTGAATATTTAAAGAGAAAAAATATTCAAAATGATAATAAATGTTATTTTTGCAATCTCTATCTTGAGGACATTAATCATATTTACTTTAATTGTATGGATTCTAATTACATCCTAATTAACACTCTTAAATTTTTTAACTTTAATATAACAACTAAAATTTCAGATTGTGAATTTTATTGGAATAATTATAGATTTATGTTCAAAAAGAATATTAGATTTTTACTAGATACTTTATTCATTATTATTAGTTGGTTTATTTGGTTTGAAAGAAATCAAAGAATTTTCAATCATAATAATTGTCATTTTAACAAATTAATTTTTACAATTTCTTCTTTTTGTTTTAATTGGATCTCTAACCCCAAATATAAATTAGCTAAAAATATCCTCTTCAAAAGGTATCTTAATAAGGTTAATCATAATATTAATTTATTTAATCACAACAATAATTTTCTTAACATTAATAAAAGTATAATTAATATTTTCTCTAATTTAGATGATGACTTCACTTCTAATAATAACTTACTTATGATTAAAGGTTCATAAGGTAGATCAGTCTTTTTATTTGTACTAGTCTCTGTTTTGGTATTGGTTTTTAGGTTTTTTATTTATACTGTTATTGTCCAGTTAGTATTATTCTGTTTTTTATTTCCTTCCTTATTAATACATATATATGTATATTTATTATATAAATATACATATATATATGTATCATTCTTATTTTTTCTTTAGTCCTTTTCCAGTTGTAGGTATGGGGGATAGGATATCAGGTTCACTTTGCAGTTTTTCATATCTTCAGATTGCTGGTCACTGGTTGGTAGAGAGGAGGGTTCCCTTTTCACTTGTTCAGAGGCTTCAGAGCGATTTCTTCTTCAGCAGATCCACTTCAGAGCAGATGCTTATTCACCTATTCAGTTGGTTGGAGCTTCCTCTTTAGTCTGGGGCGTCACCCAGTAGTTTTTTTTTTGTTTTTTCCTCTAGTTCTTTAGGTATTTCTAACACCTTAATATCGGGTGGTGGCCATGCCGGAGCTCGATATTGGGGTGTGATGGGTGGTGGCCTTGTCGGAACTCATCTTAGGAGTACCTGAGATTTGTTATATATGTATTTGGTTTTTTTTGTTACCTGCCAAGCTTGTTGGCAGCTCTTTATGTCAGTGATATATATATATATATTCGCATGTGTGCTCTCCTCTTTTTGAAGAGGATCACACATTTTTCTCAAAAAAAATTATGTAAAAGAATAATATTTTAGTTGTTTTAATTAATAGCACAAGCAACATACAATATATCACAATCATATGCGAACAAAAGCACTACAACCATTATATGCAACCAAAAAAATCCATCAACCACTTATAGCAACCAAAACTAATGGTTTGTCCAGGTTCAGAAACTTTTCATCGTCCAAGAGTGATAAATAAACTACCAAGCGTACCTTATGCTCAACAGCCTTACATATTTACTTAATAGATTATTTATATAACTTTAAATAATTTCAAGTATTATTTCCCAAACTTCCCATCAACCAAAACAACAAAGAATTTAAGTATTATTTAAATTTGCATGATGTACATAAATCTTTTATACACAATATCAATTCCAATTGCTTGTTTGAATACACCCATTCCACTTTCGAACTAGTATTGTTAACCCGACCACTCTAGTGCGGACTCTGATCCATTTCTTAATTCGAAATTTCTGTTTTCCTTGCATAGCCATAAACCATGATAAAAAACTTCAAATTCATATCAAAAATTCGTATCAATTATTCGCTATCGAGAATCGAGCTAAAAATCCTAATTCGAACTGGTATGAATTACTACAAATTTTGTATTCAAATCTGAATCAGAACTGTTATGCGAATAACATGATTTACGCACAATTTACATATTTTATTCTGTTGGTTCCTTTTCACATCATTATTTACTTTTCATTTGTTTTAATTCATTCAAACAATTATTATCTTTTATTAATTTACTTTCATCACTTACACAATTTATTTCCCATTCAATATTTGAAATCATCAATGAATCCATTATTAAAGTATTACATACGTTTCACTGCAATTTATTTCACATTTATTATTCACTTATAACTTTGATATCCATTTTAATATTTATATTCATCAATGAATCATTTTAGTCACTTTCTTGAGTTTACGATCATTTACTTAAATAGTATTCATTTTTCTATTTAATTTAATTACTAGCATTTCAAAATATTAACTTATGCTTAAAATATTTCTTGTACATCATAATTCTCATTTGTAGACCTAACTCCATTACTTAAGTTTTACTTGTACAAAATTCTATTACATATTCATATTAACAATTCAACTTTTCAAACATTTTTGGTAAATTTTATGTATGTTTTTAGAATATAATTGAATGTTATACAAATTTATCTTATTCATTTTAGTTAGCAAAATATTCAATAATTTACATCTTTTTAATTGCATTACCCTTAATTTACAAGTGACAAATCTCCAATTTCTTTACAGTTTAATTAATCACTTAGCTTCTAATTTCTTATTTTTCATTTTAGAAGTTTTCAACTATTAAAATTTCACTTTATTTCTACACTTGAAAATCATTAGTTTAACAGGAACTTAAGAACTAAATACCGGGTTCATTTCAAATCATTTTTGAAATAATATATATATTCATATCTTATATATATATATTAAATAATAATTAAGAAAATAAAATTAAAATATGTTTATCAAAACAAATGTTTAGCAAGGCTACTAATGGCCTCCCCCACTTTGAGACTCGAAAATGAATGTCGATGATGCGACCGTCATCACCGAAATTATTTTCCAACGATAGAAGAGGGGAGTACAAAACATATTTCCTTTTAAAATTCCTTTAAAACATTTCTTTCAAATCACATTGAAAATATTTATATCCGAAAATACTTCCAAATAATACTAATATTATATTCCAAAATCTTTGAAAACCAATTTCAAAACCCCGGAACTTAAGTTCTCAAATTTTCAATTTATATTCACTTTATTTGTAAATCCTATTTTGCAACCAATATTTATAAAATTTCACTTCCTAACAAACAAACATATCACATACAACTATATCCATTTATAAAAAAATTTCTTTCATATACAAAATATAATACTAGGTAAAATTATTTCATTTACAAATATTTCAAAAACAATATTGTGTCGGTCTGCCCTATTAAGTGTTTAAAAATCCCTATCGATGCCATATCATCCTATGTACCGACCAGAATCTATAAATACTCAACAAAACAAATTACACAATACAAAATATTTTTATATCACTAACAAATATGCTCTCTCATTTATACTCTCAAACTCATTCCAGGGTATTAATGACCCTATCTCTAATGAGTCAACCCAGAAAAGGCTAAGGTATCTATAAACCAAAGCTCTGATACCAATTGTAACGACCCACCTTTTTGGACGGTTTAAATCGACGATAAACCACACATGTCAACTCAAACCATTCGAAAGGGAGGATCGTTAATGGGGTAAATAAGAAAATAAGAGAAAAGAAAGAAAAACAAAAAACAGAATCTTACAGCGGAATGACAAAATATAAAAATCAAATAAACAGTTCATGAAGCTGTTTTACAAATAACTTTTGATTACACTTTTACAATACAATCAGAGTATACATACAGCAGGTAAAATAGGATAATGTAGTGGAACATGATGCAGTGGAATAAATATAATAAATAGTAGACTAATCTTCGTCTTCATCCTCCAAAATAAAATGGTCTTCAATACACTGAAATGCCCAGGCTGACCCGAGCGTAATGAAAAGACAAAACACTAAAGTTAAAACTAAAAGATCTTATGTAAGTTAAATCAACAACATGTAAATATGAGTGTAATGGCTTCAGAGATGTTTACGATATTTTACATCTCATATCCAGTGTATAATGTATGCGCAATAACTTAAGAGATGTTCGAGATTTTCCATCTCCTAAGGATCCGTTAAACTATTTATATGTAGTAATACACGCTATATATGTAGTGTCTATTAGTAAAGTAATGTATTAAAATAGCGTTAAGGCGTTACCCATATCCCCCTTAACACACTTTTATAAATGCCGTAGTGTATACAGTACAGTAAACTCCACCAAACCGGTTGGCTATCATGGAGCACTCCATAGGAACGACACAAACCAAAATCGTAGTGGGCTCGATAAGGCATATGACAGGGCACACAAGACTATACCCACGGTAGGATTCTAACGAATTGCGGAACCAGGCTGGTGGTAACGCATAGCCACAGCTACTGCCCACCTCAAACAACACTACCATAATCAAATCGAAGTGGTCACCAATCAATCACAAAGTAACAAATATGGTATTGAAGAAGCGTGTCCGATAGGAGGAGCGACCTCACTTGGCCTGGTTATGGCTCCTGATTTTAGTCATATCAAACTGACCCGAAGGTCAGGGATGCGTTCTTACCTCATACCATTAGCGTTCGCCAAACCATCCTACTTCATTCTAGATTCTCCACTACGTGCACAGTTGTTAAAATGGTTTCGGGATTGGCATAGAGTATGACAATATCCGACCCCGGTCTCTTTAACAATCAAACTACGCTTATTTCACGTCGTAGTCATTTTACAAAACATTTTTAATAATAAATCTAGAAAATAGTTTATACCTTCATATCAAAATATCCATATACTTATTCCAAAAGCACAAATATATTCATAAATACCGAGGAAGATTTTCTTTCAATCAATTTCGAAAATAATTTATAAATCTCTTTGAAACCGTTTATAAACTATTTGTATGCTTTAAAACCATTTATAAAGCTATTTATAAATTCCAAAACAGTTTACAACTCTTCTCCTTTTCATAAACCTCTATGCAAATTCCTTTAAATGCTTCCAAATCCCTTGTACAAGTTCTTTTATAAAACCCTGTACTAAATTCTTTAAAACCTTTATAACTCCTTTATAAAACTATTATAAAATCCTCTAAAGCCTTTTATAAAATCCATTATAAAATCTCTTATAAAAATCTTTTATAAAATCCTTTTACAAAATTCTAAAATATTTTACAAAAATCTTTTATCTATTAAAGTTATTATAAAAGTCTATATTTATTATCTTAAATCAAAATTATATTTATTATATTAAATTAAATTAAAAAATATATATATTAAAATTATATTGAATATTTTATTAAATTTAAACTATTTAAATTATATATTTAAAACTAAATAAAATTATAAGTTAAAATCTTAAATTTACATTTAAAACCATATATTAACTTATAATTTGAAGCTTTAAAACATATAAAATAAATTATTTTCCAAACATAAATTTATAAATAAAATCATTAAATTAAATTTTAAAAAAAAATCAAATTTATAAATCAGAAATACTTTACCATTTAGAAAATAATTTAAAACCGACCAACGGTGTCCATATATAATTTTCTACCCTACGGTTAAGTGATTGGGTATGTATCATTTCAACCCAAAATAGTTAAATTCTCGGGTATATTTCGTTTCAACCCGTATCCCCAATCAATAATTTCCAAATTAATAAAATCACTCGGGTATGTATCATTTCAACCTATAACAATTTTCGCTACTCTATAAGGTCTTTCGGGTATGTATCATTTCAACCCATTGTTATAACAGGGATACAAACATCCAATCATCCAAAATGTCAACAAATAAACATCCATCACAATCAACATCCAAATCAGCCAATAAATCACAACCATTAACTGGTTATGATTATCATGTATTTAACTAAAAATTTAAAATTCAATATTAATTTAAATGGCAATTTAATTCAATATAAATTTAAATTAAATTAAAATATCAAATAAAACTACCAAACAACGACTAATAAGGCTATGTTTGGTATACCGTTTTTGGTTTTGAGTTTTCGTCCATACAAAAATACGAACAACGCATGTATATTATGAAAAATGACCATTTTAGAAAACGAATTTAACACACAAAATAGAAAACAACTTTTTTTCATTTTTCGTGTTTTGAGAAAAATGAAGGCACGAGCAACAATTCATCCTTTCCGTCGTTCCTCCATCCACTTCGTGGTCCCCTCCAATCTTCCATCCCTTCCGACCTCTCTTCATTCTTCTCATATTTTGTAATTAATGTTGAAAACTCAAAACATAAAATACAAAATAAACCAAACGACCCCTAATATTCTTATCACATCATAAATTTAATTCAACTAACATAAGAAGGTTTAGTATTTATGAGTGGGTTAAATCACTCACTATTGATTTGTAGTCGATTTAAAATCCAAATAAAGTTCAAAATTTGAACAGTCTCAGAATCCAACCAAACCAGTTCCAAATTGTCCGAAATTTCGATACAAACCAATGTATGAAACCGCGTCCAAAACTGAGCTAGTATGAAAAAGTTATTAGCGTTAGAAGTTTAGAAATTTAAATTTAAAAATTAAACAAGGGTAAACACGTAATTACCTCCTCACCCAAACCCTACACGCACGCGCATGAGATCGAACCACGCAAATGTCTTTAGCCGCCACCCTATGAACGCCTGCCACCGCCAAACCATGCCTCTTCGACCATATCCAACACCACCATCGCACTCGCCACCTCCAGACGCCCCATCGCCCAAGTCGCCGTCCCTTGCGCCGTCGCCACCGTTGAATGCCAATCATGGTGAATCCAGCGCTCTCTAACATGAAAGACCCACATGGATCGACTCTACTCCACCTCCTCTTCCAGACACCACTCACCGATCGTCAAACGGTCGAGGATCCACCGTCGAATTGAAAATCCTAGGATGGACAGCCGAAACTTCTTTGCCAAATTCTGGCCAAACCGAACCTCCAATCGAAAAACAAATCTCAGATCTAGATTACGTTCGTCAAGAGCTTTCCAACGATATATAATTCGATTGGTTTTGAGGAGTTTGGTTTGAAAATTGAAATTAGGGTTTAATGTTCTGACATTTGCGAAGGAGGAACATATGAGAAATAGAGGTACGTACAGAAATAAAATGAAATGCTGCTAGGGTTAGAGAAAAAAAATCTATTTATATAGACAGATGGACAAGAATGAATGGACATATCGAATTCGGTCGAAACGATAACAACGACCCGAAAAGCCCGTTTCCTCCTCGAAACGAAAATAGGTCATCCCATATATCAAAATATAGGTTTTCAATATTTTTAAACTCAGTAGAACTAGTTTCAAACCCTAATTCTATTGTATACAGAAGTTAGCTTTTAAAATCCAATTATATTCATTTAAATTCCTTTAATCGATTTCTACGCGTTTCGAACTCGGACGATCAAATGATAAGTCCGATCGTTACGAAACTTGAAATCCTATAATAATTCACTATTTCGGATCTGATGAAACTGTTGAAATCCAAGACAATGGCCAAAATGGCTAATTTTCAAGTTAATTAAATAAATTATTATTGAATTGATTTAATCATTTTTAAATTCTAGATTAAAAGTTAACAATTTTCATCATTCTTGACTAAATAGGAATTTATAATCTTTTAAAATACAAATTTCCATATTAAATCCAAGATTTAAATATTACATAGATCTCAACACTAAATTACAACAGGAATAAGTTTATTATAATTTACTTCCCAACATATTCTTTTATTTTGATTCACGTCCTCAAATTAAATCAACTATATTCCTTTATGAATATAATTAACATTAGTTTACATTTTATTACATTCATATTCTATAGTTATCATCTTTTACTATATTAATTATAATATTTCAATTTCATTAATTCCATTAATTACCAATTTAATTCCTTATTTACAATTATAACCAAATTAACTTTACAATTATTTCAATTGATATTCTAATTATTTTTCTCATTAATAAATCATAAATTTTAGTTTCTCACAATATTAAATTTCAAAATCTTATTTAATTTAATAGTTTTTAATTATCAAAAGAATATGGGCCGTTACATTTCATTCATCCGGTGAATATAAATTTAAAAAGCTTGAAATAAATACTCACTATTCTATCAACTTTCATCAACAAAAGGAATCAAGAAAAAAATTAGAAATACATAAGTTTTGTTTAATTTAAGTTTGATTTGTATTTAGGGTTGGGCTATTAAATCAACCATGTATAATAGGAAGAGTATTTGTAGTCGACCTAATGCATATAACCTTGGATACTTCTCATTCCTAGTATTCCCTAAACTAGGTTTCAATCAATTTCAAGATTGTTATGTTTGAGGTTTCTAACAATTCCAAGCTTGATGCATACTAGGTTTCGATCAATTCCTATTTTACACTGCACTATATTATGTGGTTTTCAAGCATTAATCCAGTTATGTTTTTGAAAATTTCTAGCATTCAAACGGATTAACCAGAACATGAAAAAGTTAGAAATTGAAAAAATGCGGTTGGATATAAGTTTCTAAAAGGGTAAAATGGTAACTAAGGTTTTATTATTGTTAATAGAGTTTGTAAATAAAATAACCGAGTTCTAATACAATTAGCCTTTGGATTTTAATGACTACATTTTCAAATTGCAACTGTTATTTCCAGCTCTCCTCATATATATACTACACCAGTCAACCCATATTTCATCAATTATATCAAATTCCATGTCATTTCTGTTAGTCCTTGAGATGATGGTTTTGATGACAACAACCTTAGAATAGATTATAAAATAGAAATACTAACATTACAAGTTTAGATATATATGTATATGCAGGATCTAACCATGCAGGTATCAAGAATGAAGACTGTACAGTATAGAGATTCAAGATACAGAGATAGAAGACTCATGAGTATCAAGATTATCAAGAGTTCAAGGTTAAGTCTGTTTTATTAGGAATATTTGTTAAAACTCGTAGAAAAGCACTTGCATCTTAATATCCAATTTATTCGTGGAATGGAATCCACTTCGAGCCCGTTAAAGGGATGGAACCCTAAGTAGGATGGAACCTACGAAAATCTAGTGGGACATTGTTTTGTATCCACTAATTTTAATTCAAATGATTTTACAAAATTATCTTGTTTTCAAAATGATTTCAAAACTTTCCTTTTAAAAGATTCAAAACTCTCTATCCTGATTTTAAATAATTTTAGCCTCAAAACATCTTTGATTTCAAAGTCAAAATACCCCTGTTTTTTTAAATGTCTTTTCAAATAATATATTTAACTTTTAATATTTATACTTAGATTTAAATATAAAATTATAGTTATATTATGTATTTATTATTCTTTATATTTACTTATGAATTTCAACTATATTCAAGTATATTTATAAAGTTTTAAATAGTTTTTATATAAGATAAATATTGTTTTTATAGAAATTCAAATTATCATTTTTTGGCTGAGGGATGTCGACATGCCCCTAGGTAGTATGTCGATATAGTGACAGTTGAAGTTCAAATTCAAATTTCAAAAGAAGTGTCTATTCGCCATAACTCTTCATGAATGGTCATTGCTGTTGGTTTTCTATAAATAGGGGTCAGTTTCAACGAATTTTTAATCACTTTTTTCTGGTTTTCACTTCTCTTCATCTTCCACATTTCTTAATACAAAATCATACCATTACTCTACCGAAATCAATATCGAATCATACTCGATTACTTCTAGTTTGATTCTACATCACTATCTCTACAAGGTTCTCAGTGCTATTCAGAGTTATAGGTTTCTTTGTAATACATTAGCGAGAAAAGGTGTGATTGTAGCCTTTGAAATCAATCAAGTGAGAAAAGGTGTGATTGTAGCCCTGGAAATCAATTGGGTGAACTTGTTGCCCGGTAAATCAAGTATCCCTACCCAGAGGATTGGTATTTTGGAGGGTGTACCTCGTAGCCTTGAAATCGAGGGTTGTAATTGTTGAATTGCTTTTGAAAGGAAATCCGTACTTAGTTGTGCGAGACTAGATGTAGGGTAACTCCGAACTAGTATAAAATCCGGTGTGTTCTTTCCTTTACTGCTTTTACTTTATATTTGCATCTGTGTTTGATTCCGTGTTCATATTTGTGTCTAATTAGTGTATACATTGTTAATAAAGTTAGATAAACTCAAAAGGATTAACAAATTTCTTAAAACACTATTCACCCCCCCTCTAGTGTTAATTCTAGCCTTAAGATCCTTAATCCGCATTTCTCACATTTGGTATCAGAGCATTGGTTTTCAAAAGTTTCATTATCTGAATTTTGAAAAATTTCAAAATGGCTACTAACACTAGTACTGCTATTACCGCTAACACTAATTCATTTGTAGAAGGTCAGTCTACTGCCAGACCACCACTTTTTAATGGCAGTAACTATGCATATTGGGCATGTAGGATGAGAATATATTTACAATCTGTAGGATTAGATACTTGGAATATCACACAAACTGAATATTCTGAACCCACAACTAATTTTGCACAGTGGACCACTGAGCAAAAGACTGTTGCACAAAATAACTCTAAGGCAATGAATATTCTGTTTTGTTCACTTGAAAGAAATGAATTTAATAGAGTGTCAGTTTGTAAGTCTGCATATGAAATCTGGAAAACTTTGCAAGTAACTCACGAAGGAACAAGCAAAGTTAAACAGACCAAAATTTCCATGCTCACAAATCAGTTTCAGTTATTTAAAATGAATACTAATGAGTCTATTTCAGATATGTATAGTCGATTTCAAGATATTGTGCATTCTTTAATATCTTTGGGAAAGGAATTTTCGGAAGAAGATCAAGTCAGAAAAATTTTGAATTCTCTCACTCCAGAATGGGATCAAAAGACACTTGCAATTGAAGAGGCAAATGACATCAGTACTTTAAAGATAGAAGAATTGATTGGAAATCTAATGTCGTTTGAAGTTCAAATGATCGGGAGAAGAGAAAGCAAAGCATCTGAAAAGAAATTAATGGCATTCAATGCATTGACCTATGGATCAGACTCAAACAGTGACAATGATGAAGAGATAGCATTTATGACCAGAAATTTTAGGAAATTTCTGAAGTACAGAAAATTAAATAGTTCCAAGAGAAACAACTTTAAGAATTCCGGTAATCAGACTACAGTACCAAACTTTATCAAATGCTTCAATTGTGACGAACCAGGTCATATAAAAAAGAACTGTCCGTATCCAGAAAGGCAGAATCCTCCTATGAACAATGAACCAGCAAAGAAACAGAAGCATGCATTTACTGCTACTCTAGATGACTTAGACTCGTCCTCAAGTGATGATGATCAGAAGACGGATAACTCGAATTTGTGTTTCACTGCAGTTCACGACTCCGATGAATTCAAAGAAATGGATTCAGAAAAAAGGTACACGTTTACAATATAATTGGTTGAAATTGCTTGCATAGAATTAGTTGCTTGATTGTTTAATTGATTGATTTTGAATTGATATGCTGTTTAAATTTTAAAATTTATTTTCTATTTTTATTATTATTATATTATATTATTTTTATTATTTTTGACACATTCTGAAGTATGTTATAAGTAAAATAATATTTCAGAAATATAGACATTAATAATAATATTTATATATATGTATATTAGATATCTTAGGAAAATCATATCATGAAAATTCATAGGCACGTCGACATGGCCCCTACCACGATGTCGACATGCCTACCTGAATTTGAATTTCAAATTTTGAATTCAAATGTTTGAATTTCCCTCTACCTTTTCACTTCATTTATTTCTCTGAAAAGATACCTTTTGACCAGAGAATATGTCCTTTGAAAGTCTATTTATTCACTATCTTTTATCATATCTTTTCACTTTCATTTTCAAATTCAAACTCTCTCTTCATATCCTCAAGCTCTCTACTCTCTACTCTAATGGCTTCTTCAAGTAACCCCTCAACCATGAGAATTTCCAGAAAAATCAAAGAGCAATTATTCAATGATCCGGAGGCAATTAAAGCATACATCAATTATGCTAATTATGCCAAAGTCCATCCCGGAAAATTTGCTGTTTTTCAAGATTTTTCTTCTTATGAAATTGATTCTCTTTTTGCAAACAATGGGGTTTTAAGTCTTATTGACTCTTCTCAAAACGATTTTGTTTGCTATCCTAATCTTGTCAAAATCTTTTATGCTAATCTAAACCGTGCTTTTTATAATGGAAATGAGAATGAGATTTGGAGTAGTGTCAAAGGGACTCAAATTGTTTTGAATTGTGATCTCTTGGATACCATTCTTAATTTCAAAAGCACGGGAATGGATCTTTCTACTTTTAAAATCGATGAACATGATCGTGAGACATTTCATCATATTTTTGAAGGAGATGAAAATTTTGAATTTAAAAACCGAAACTTTCATCCTAAAGCAAGGATTGTCAATCTTCTTTTACAACATACTTTGACCCCAAGATCGGGAAATTTTAACAATCCTACCTCAAAAGTGTGCAAAGCACTTTTTGGTATTTTTGGAAATTATGACATCAATTGGGCGCAAGTTATTTTGGATGAACTTCGTCCTAAAAATTTTGAAATGGGAGAAAACACTTTATATCATGGAATTTACCTTACTCGGATTTTTAATTATTTTGGAGTGGATTTCAAAGGTGAAGAATTTGTCTCTAGAAAAGTTTTTAATATCTCAAACATTCTCTCATGAAAATCCCATATGTTTTTCAACCTTATGAGACTCTTACCGAAAAGGAAGAGCGTTTGGCTCATGAAGAAATGGAAGAGGAAGAAGAAGAAGAAAGGGATGAAATGGAAATAGAAGAAGAAGAAGAAGAAGAAGGTGAAACATCCTTAGAAAGTATTGACTATCCTTCCAATCCATCCAACAAAACCCTTCTCAAAAACCAAAAGATAATAGTGGAGAATCAACGGATTTTAAAACGATCCGTTAGTAAGAAGTTGGATAACATGTCTTCGAAGATGAACAAGTTCTTTTCAAAAGTCAGCAAGAAACTTGGATTATCTTCATCATCTTCATCTTCTAACTAGTTTTATCTTTTAGTATCTTATTGTATTTGTCTTAGTTTATTTTATTTCGAATGTTCATGTAGTTCCTTATGTTTAATCATTGTATTATCCAATTATGCAATGAAATTGAATTTCCTTCCTGTCATCTAGCTTATTTTATATCTAGAATAAATGTTAGTATATTATAGAAATATATATACATCATTATTCACAAAATAAAATTATCATCAATTTTCACTGAAGTATGTCGACATACCCCCCTTGACCATGTAGACATGTACTGGTCAGAAGTGACTATTGATTTTGAATTTGAAATTTGAATAACTACCAAATGTCTATTCATTTCAAACGAATTTCTACACCTATTTATACCTTTGTCTTCCAGAAATCTTCACTGAAATTTATTTCTCATTATCTATATCCTTCATTTCTTTCTCTAATTCAATTATGGCCAATCCTATTCATAATCTATCTGAAAATCTTGAAGAAACACTCAATTCATTCAAGAATATTCTCTCTATCATCCTCCGTAATCAGCGTCACTTAGAATTAAGTCAAATACAGATGATCAAGGAACAAGAGAGACACTTCGATGCAATTCGATGGATGATCTCCTCCCTGCACAAGGATGATAACAAAGCACATCCTCCCGTTTCTCTATCTGTTGATAATGAAAATTGGGATGCCATCAAACAAGACCCTATCTTTGGAGAAGAAGGATGGGTTGATGTTCCTCGTAACGTTTAATTTTCTTTCTTTAATTGATTTGTTTGAATTAATTAGTTTGATTTGTTTTGGTTTGGATTGATACTTTGTGTGGATTGATTTCATTTGGTTTGAAGTTTGCTGTGTGAAACATGTATATATATCCATTAAGATGAATATAGTCTTTAGTTAAGTTATTATGCTCATAAGTATCATTATTTATTAATCTATATATTATATATTCCGTTGTATAGTTTATCAATGCAGGTACTAAAGTCCAAGAGTAAGGGGGAGTAAATTTTTGTTGATGACAAAGGGGGAGAAGTATAAAATAGGGTAGTTAGGCATAGATTAAGGGGGAGTTGTTAGGTTTAGGGGGAGTTATTAGGATAGAAGGAATATTTTATAAACAAAGGTTGTCATCATCAAAAAGGGGGAGATTGTTAGTCCTTGAGATGATGGTTTTGATGACAACAACCTTAGAATAGATTATAAAATAGAAATACTAACATTACAAGTTTAGATATATATGTATATGCAGGATCTAACCATGCAGGTATCAAGAATGAAGACTGTACAGTATAGAGATTCAAGATACAGAGATAGAAGACTCATGAGTATCAAGATTATCAAGAGTTCAAGGTTAAGTCTGTTTTATTAGGAATATTTGTTAAAACTCGTAGAAAAGCACTGGCATCTTAATATCCAATTTATTCGTGGAATGGAATCCACTTCGAGCCCGTTAAAGGGATGGAACCCTAAGTAGGACGGAACCTACGAAAATCTAGTGGGACATTGTTTTGTATCCACTAATTTTAATTCAAATGATTTTACAAAATTATCTAGTTTTCAAAATGATTTCAAAACTTTCCTTTTAAAAGATTCAAAACTCTCTATCCTGATTTTAAATAATTTTAGCCTCAAAACATCTTTGATTTCAAAGTCAAAATACTCCTGTTTTTTTAAATGTCTTTTCAAATAATATATTTAACTTTTAATATTTATACTTAGATTTAAATATAAAATTATAGTTAAATTATGTATTTATTGTTCTTTATATTTACTTATGAATTTCAACTATATTCAAGTATATTTATAAAGTTTTAAATAGTTTTTATATAAGATAAATATTGTTTTTATAGAAATTCAAATTATCATTTTTTGGCTGAGGGATGTCGACATGCCCCTAGGTAGTATGTCGACATAGTGACAGTTGAAGTTCAAATTCAAATTTCAAAAGAAGTGTCTATTCGCCATAACTCTTCATGAATGGTCATGGCTGTTGGTTTTCTATAAATAGGGGTCAGTTTCAACGAATTTTTAATCACTTTTTTTTTGTTTTCACTTCTCTTCATCTTCCACATTTCTTAATACAAAATCATACCATTACTCTGCCGAAATCAATATCGAATCATACTCGATTACTTCTAGTTTGATTCTACATCACTATCTCTACAAGGTTCTCAATGCTATTCAGAGTTATAGGTTTCTTTGTAATACATTAGCGAGAAAAGGTGTGATTGTAGCCTTTGAAATCAATCAAGCGAGAAAAGGTGTGATTGTAGCCCTGGAAATCAATTGGGTGAACTTGTTGCCCGGTAAATCAAGTATCCCTACCCAGAGGATTGGTATTCTGGAGGGTGTACCTCGTAGCCTTGAAATCGAGGGTTGTAATTGTTGAATTTCTTTTGAAAGGAAATCTGTACTTAGTTGTGCGGGACTGGATGTAGGGTAACTCCGAACCAGTATAAAATCCGGTGTGTTCTTTCCTTTACTGCTTTTACTTTATATTTGCATCTGTGTTTGATTCTGTGTTCATATCTGTGTCTAATTAGTGTATACATTGTTAATAAAGTTAGATAAACTCAAAAAGATTAACAAATTTCTTAAAACACTATTCACCCCCCTCTAGTGTTAATTCTAGCCTTAAGATCCTTAATCCGCATTTCTCACAATTTCTCACGGTACAAAAATATATTCACCATTAGAACCACAATATCAAACATCTAATTCAAATTTCAAATGATTTCATTTTAGGTTCCATTGATTTAGATTTTATTGGACAACCAAATAGCAAAACAACAAAGTTTTTAATCAAAGCAGCGTATGAACATATTATTCTAAAGACTAAGCTAGGGGAACTGGTTATAGTGGTTTTTTTTCCTTTTCGTTTTTCTTTTTTACTCCCTTCTTTCTTTTTTCCCTTTTTTATTATTTATTTTATTTATTTTCTTTTTTTACTAAGTACAACAAAAAATATAAACTTTATGTGAAATACGAATTGAAGAATTTTATTGAGTTTAATAATGCTAGTTCGTAAGGTTTTATATTTTGTTTGATGAAAAAATAATGTATGAATCAAAATAAAACGATGCGGGTTTTGGATGTTTTCCCAACCCTGTAAGGCCTAACCGTTAGTAGTGGTGAAGAGGTATTATCCTTCCAGCATGTTCCTCTACATTCATTATTGAACCAATAGAAGAAAACTATATTCATATTCTCTTTTTCACTAGTGCAAACCGTGCTACGCAATAGTGGTTCATCATATTGTTTATTTAATAATGTGTTTTTTAGATTTTTCCATTTTTATGAAGTTAAAAGAGCATATTTGTATAATTGTAATTTTTTAGACTAACTTTTTATTGAACAATACCAACAAATGTTCATTGTTAAATTTACATAAATAATCTTGGAGAACATAAAATATAAATATATTTTAAAGCCAATGATTCTTGTACAACAAACGATAACATCAACTATTAGTTATTCCCAACTCATTAAGCAATACATCACCAAACATGTCTATTAGTTAAATTTCAAATGTAAATGACATAAGTTTAACATTGGTTTTATCCTATATTTAATACTTGGATTTAAACGTGTACAGAATTTGGTTTGATAATTTTTTTAATGCCTGAAATAGAGAAATTATGCTCAAGTGAAATAACGTGTAAATTTGATTTAAAAGAATAATGTCCCAAAACTTGCATAAGTACACCTTTGTCATTACAAAATACTAATTAAATTAAAAAAATACTATAGTAGTTTTGAAACATCATTTTTTAATACATATAGTGCAAAATAACATGAGAATTATGTGTGTATATGTGTGCCAAAATTTTGAAATAGTTCAAATATTAATCATAATATAATAACATAATTATATGATAATTAGCATAATTTAAAGTAAAATAATATCATTATCAGATAAAGTACTTTTGGATACACATACAAAACATTTTACATGACATCTCAATGAAGATAAAATTTATTTAAATGATTTAAAGAAACAGAATCAACAGAGTAAGCTAATAAAATAGATTATTTTTAATAGAGTAAATTTGTTGTAGAGCATGATAAAATAGGCACCAACACATGCGCAAAAGAAATAATTATTGAAATTAAACTAAGAATGCTATATAGTGAAATAATTATCTTATAAAATGAAAAAGTTAGCCAAAGTTTATTCATTTTATTATGAAAGAAAATCTTTGGAAACTCTAGTTTACTCAAAGTTAAATTATGCCATTATCCATAAAAATAAAAGGTAAAACTTCAATATCAATTATGTCCATTACATATCTCATTATTTTGCTTCAAATTCTTCATAGCAATTAAGTAATGGGAAACAACTCTCATGCCTCTCCTGCTTTAATAAACCGACATCGCTTAATGCCTAGCTCGACATTCAAATGCCTTTTCATTTAAATTCGACTCTTGTTTAATAATTCATCACATTCCCTTGTGGTTTTTTAGGTAATTAGCTTTTACCTTTTTTATTCTTCATGTAATATCATGATTCCAAACATCTCATGAGTTTTCTCATAAACTTATTTAGACATTGGACATGAACTTCTTTTTGGAGTATCAATTCAACATCGTTACATATGCTCGTAATATGTATTGTTTAGACAGTTGTAACGACCCATAATTTTAGTCATTTGAATTTGGAATATTTTATTAATTTTAAATATTGAAAGAATAATTTTATAAGTTAAAACAACGTGAATTTCTAATTCAGTGATTTATTTGATAGTTAAATTATTGAATTAATATTTAGGAATGTTTAAAATAGATTGAATCTTGAATTTGAAATGAATGGAAATGATTTCAAAATTTGATTTAAATTCCATTCGAATAAGAATGAAGATAGTAAACTTTAAGCGATTAAACTGATTTTTGAAAATAACTCGTTTTAATTAACGTGTAAAAATAACCTTTCGGGGCACTGTCTCGGATTTCGACGAAACCAGCTCCATTGGATTTGTAATAGTATATTATAATATGCCGACAAATTTTATGACAATTGGAATCGTTTGGACGTGCAAGATCGAAACGCGTAGAAATTAATTAAAGGAATTTATATAATAATTGGGTTTGAAAAAGCTATCTGCTGCATATGATCGAATTGGGTCTTGAGACTATTTCCATTAGGTTCGGAATAGGGTATAACATATAGATGCCATGCGGCACGCGTCATTTGAAGTTTAAGATTTTTTGACGTTTAAAAATGAACATTTTATAATTTAATTATATGTATGTATGTATGTATGTATATGTATTTCTTTCAGCCATAACTAGCCCATACCTTACCATGCTTGTACGTTCATGCCCATACCTTTTCTCCCCTATATTATTCGCGTTCATTTGAGAAAATTAGTTCGCCATTTTTTTTAAACAATCAAATCCAACGGCCACAAATTCTTTGGCTGATCCACACGCTTTCAAGCAAATCGTTCAACATGAAAGTGAAGCGTGTTGGCACAAAGAGTATATTGATGGTGATCGATCGAAGAATGGTGATGTGTGTGGAGTCTTGGAAGCCGAGATGAATGCCGTCAGTCTCTTGGTCGGTTTTTGCCAATTTTGTGGAGGGCGCGGCGGCGCGTGAGGAGAGGGGGTACGCGAGGAAGGGGAATTTGAGATGAGGTGATCTTCTTCTTTCCTTTAGATTTGTGACTTTGGGAAGCATTGTCCTTCCGAGGAGAATCCTTCCTTAAAGGATCAGGGATATTAGAGACCCCTATATCTTGGACAATTGAGTCCAGGTTAGCATTGCTTGATCCATCTTTGTCATCTGACAGTCCAAGGAAGCCCTTCTCACCGTCATCGTCATTGAAATCATTATTGTCATTGTCGTCACTATCATCATCTTTGCTCTCATCATCATCCACCTCTTTGTCATCAGATTTTGTTTCTTCATCCGCTAGAGGGTCACCAAAGGACAACAGCTTCTTGGCATCAATCTCTTCCTCCTCCTTGGAAGGTTCCTCTCTAGGTGCCTGGGTTTTATCTAGCATAGCTTCAAAATTCTTCATGAATTTCTCATTCCAAGATGGAGGGAGAGAAGGGAAGTCCAAATCTGGGCCTTTGTGGATATTTTTGGCATATGCTATTGTTTGTACCAAATATGGGCACAACACTCTTCGGAAGTTTTTGAAGAGATAAAAGTGAAGAATAAAAATTAAAACTGTAGGTTATCTAACAAAAACTCCAAATAACAGAAAGTAAATTGCAAAGACAAGCGATTTAGAGTGGTTCGGCGTTTTCGCCTACGTCCACTATGAAGTTTGATGATTTTATTGCTCGATACTTGAAGATTACAATTCTTTATACTGTAATACAACTGAATTTATATGCTAAGTCTCAATCTAAAGCAGCGGCGGTGTTCTGGAGTAAATCTGGCAGAATCTGGGCGCTCTTCAGTACTTAGAATTCTCCGACCCCTTTTCTGAATGACTAGGGGCTCTATTTATAGGTGTAGGAGGCTGATATTTCGCCTAAAATGAGGGGAGACCAGTTCTGGTACGTCAGGGGGCCCACATGGGCGAAATCTGGAGATCCGGGCCCACTTTGGGATCGATTCGACCCTTGGTTCGAATCGATCAAGAAATCATCCAATCGAGCTGAAATTTGGCGTGGACATTCTTCATCATGTGCTTAAGCTTCTGTGAAAATTTCATGGCATTTGGACTTGTAGAACTCGAGTTATGATCGATTCAATATTGCATTTCTGGGGAACATGGATGCTTCGAATCGATCCCTTCGACTCGATAGGGTCGACTCGATGCTTATAGTGACGTGGCGCGTGCTTCTCGCATCGATCCGCTTTATACTCCGGTTTGACTGGGTCGAATCCATGGCTTGGATTCGAGGTAATGGATTCGAAGGTAATACTCCATCGAATCGATCAGACGAACATTCTCTTCGTATCGACTAAGGTAGGTCTCAGTTAATGGATTCGAAGGACTCTCAGTTGAATGGATTCGAAGCGGGGCGTCTTGTTGGATTCGAACTAAGGATATGTCGAAGGAAACGAATGTGGATTCAATGCTTGACCCTCTGACGGATTCGAAGTGAAGTGGCATTATGGATTCGACGTGACTTGTCTTGAACCGATTCGTAGCGCCGTGACTTGATCGATTCGAAGGGTATCCTTTCTCATCGATTCGGAGTAGGGGAAATTCGATGGAGTCGAACACAGACTATCTCGTGGATACGAAGCCTGGTCACCAGATCGATTCGAACGCCAGCTCCTTCTATGGATTCGAACACATGACTGTCTACCCTAAATTGCATCGATGATAACTTGAGCGTGCGAACTCGGATTGACTTGAGATTTGGAATGCTGGTTCTTATGGCTTTGCTTGACGTGTCTCATCGATTGTAGCCCGATCCGGACTCGGACAAATGCCCCCGATATCCATAGTGATCCTTACGCGTAACTGATTTCCAAGACGATTTGTCACCGGTCTCTAGTCAAGTCCTTGGAGTCACGACCTTGCCAAAAGGCGGGATAACATTTGCCCCCCAAAGTACGTCTTGTGTAAACAAGACGTGCTTTGAAAAGTTGCAGTCTCTCACTGGACAGCTATGACATGCTTTACCGAAAGTTGCATTCTGTATCGCTGTAATCGACCGTCGTACAATTGTGACTGGCTGTCAGTTTTTTGAGTCATGACGAGATGAACATTCGATCCCTGTAAATGATAAAGATCAAACATTAGTCAGAAATACGTGCATACGTGTATTATCTTGACTTTGATTAACGTTGCGTGATCGCAAGTCGTTGTCAGTTCGGTTTACTATCGAAATCTGCATCGGTCCTCTCCTGAACCGGTTTGAGAAGCGAGTTAAAACATTGTTGTGACGATTGCCTATGATTATCTTCTTGTATCGATTCTTTCCTGGGTCGAGGTAAAAAAGGTAATCCAGTAATCCATTCATGTCGAAGCGATGTGTTTTATTTTTATAGATGTCTTTGATGGATTCGAAGTGCCCATTCGAATCGATGACTGTTGACCTGATGGCCCTAGGGATCTCGTGCTTCGAATCGATAAGACTTTCAATCCAGCCTTTGTTCGGTGGTTTCTTCGAATCGATCTTGCTTCGAATCGATACCGTATGGATTCGATGTGGTTGTCTGAGTTGGTGGAGTCGAAGTCGATGTTGCTGAGATGAACTCGAACGTGCAAGAAGATTCTCAGGAGATGGATTCGAAGTAGCGGGTTATGATCGATTCGAAGTCGTCGTAACGAATCGAGTCGATGTCCTTACCTGTTGAAGCCGGTCAGTTATACCGGGAGGCGAATCGTCATAATTCTCCTATATATACCGGGGTCCTATTCATTTCTCACTTTTCACTTTTTACTGTTGCTCTGCTCCTTCTTCGTATCGATCTCCTAGACCTTGAGAGAAACGCTTCTACGAATCGAACAAACCCTTTACGCCCTCACTTGTAACCACACAAAATCAGGTAATAACTGGATCGAGTCAAGTTTTGAGAATGATAGAACAGGGAATCGCTGTGAGTTCTAAGTCCAATAGGTCGAATCGTTGGGGAAAACGCGATGAAGTGTCGCGACCTTCCTTGGGGAAAGAAAATTCCTGAAGGATTCTCGTCTCCTCTTCGCTTCGTATCGACCCTCGTTGGAATAGTTCGAATCGATCCCGGGTATGGGGCCTTCAAACTGAAGTTTGCGAATCGAAGTGGCTCGTATCGAATCGAGTCGATGTGATAATCTTCTGATCGACTCGAGGGCATTGAGTTTGATCGATACGAAGTTTGCTCTTCTGATCGATTCGAAGTGATTCTTCACCTGATGTTGCGGGCATTGCTCCAAGGACTTACATCAATACGAAATGCATCGAGTCGACCCTCTATCGATTCGAAGCACTTTGATTCGACTCGTATCGATCCGAGGTGATCGATTCGAACGTCTTCAGTTCTGGGAGTGCAACTCTTCTGACTCGCTCAATGGATTCGAACGTGACCAATTTTCAGTCGAAACTTGACGAACTTAATGAAATTTAGCATACTTCACTCCGACGAGCTTCGGCCTTGCATAATCAAACTTGACTGAAAGACTTGAACTTGAATTCCCTTTGAAGCTCGTCGATGGAACTATGACTTAACCAATAATACAACTGATTTATACTTGAAGTTGGTCCGTAGCGTTTGGATGGTGTGGAAGTGACGGTCAGCGATGACGGTCATTTTCATTCTCAAATTCCCAAGTTATGTTGTACGAACATCTTGCTTCATTCTGTTAAATTTGCTTAAGTGATGCACAGCACTTGCACTGCACGACACGTTCATACACACTACACTGGGGCATGCACGGGCTGTTTATGAACTTAACGTTGCTTTCTGATGAGTTAGCTAATTATGGAATCTTCGAGCTCCCAACAACAAGAGGTACAGAGCTTGACTCCTCCGGTGCTTGAGATTCCCGATATTCCTACCGATGTAATCGATCCAGCTCCAGATGAATTGCCAGAGGCTATATTTATTGAGGATCCTGTTGATTCGGTTCAATCTAACATCTCCGAATCCTTATTGGGACGAATATGCTTAAAGCATAACATATCTCTAGGTGACGTATTATTGCCCAGTGCCACTGATAGACCGCACAATCCGCCTGAAGGATATACAGCATTCTATCGTCATGCTTGTGCGGCCGGAACTCTCCCTCCTTTCAACCAATATATCAGAGGGATGCTATCCTACCTAGGAATTGCTCCTTCGCAACTTCATCCCAACGGGCACGCATTGCTGAACAGTGCCTTTGTCATATTTATGGACTGTCTCTTTCGCCCGCCGAGGCCCACCGAGATCAGACACATATTTAACTTCAAGAGTAGGGGTGATAGCCCGTCTTTTACATTTCTAGAGGCAGTTAGGAATTGCCAAGTTGTAGTTGGAGCTTGGACCCGACTGAGTTATTTCAAGAACGAGTGGTTCTATGTTCGGTGCCCTCCGGGTTTCGCTAGGCGATGGTTGTCCAGACGTAAGCGCCTTAACCTGTTTTCTTGACCAATAGCTCTTTGGTATTAAAATTGACACTTCATTCCCTTTACAGCCATTATCTCCAGACCCGATGGAGGGCGTTTCAAGGGTATCGTCTGAAGTCTTCAAGAAGTTCCAAGCGAGTTGAGACATATTGACTCGGTGCTAAACGATTATAACTTAAGAATCTTGGTTTGATCGACATCAATCAAAGTATAGTCGTCGAGGGATTGGCAAAGCCCGCCTCCAGGAAGGAAGATAAGAAGAAAACCAAGAAGAGAAAGGTGAAGAAGTCACTCGGAATCAGAATAATCGAGGCAAGTGACGAAGAAAGAACCCATACGGATTCGGAGCCAATGGCTGACCTCTCGGGAAACTTGGAGGAGTCGGGAGGAAGACGGAAAGGCAAGGCCGCCGTTTCCAAAAAACTTAAGTCTAAGGGGTGGAAATCTGTGGATGTGTCTCCTCCCATTTCCGGAGTTATGATTTCTGAGGCCGCCCCTTCTCATTCGAGAGACATTTTCAAAGGGCTTGACGATGTTCCCATCCCAGATTATATATCGATTTCTCATAATCCTGGGTTGGAGGAATTTCAAGATGTCCTAAACATGAACGAGCCCTTTCCTTTAAGTGCGGTCAACACTTCTGGTCGGTTTGGGGGTTTACACATTTACACACACTTCCACAGCACTTCATGACTTTTGCATAGTAAACAATTCTTTATGGGATCCTAATCCGTAATTCTTTCTTATCGCAGGTGAGATGTCAGGACGTGGCTCTACTCTGGATAGGCTTCGAAATGTGCGCCAATCTTCTCCATTTTACGATTCCCGCAGGAGAGAGACAGATAGGGATCATGGGCGAAGCTATTCAAGTCAAGAACGTTATGATAGAGACAGAGATTACTCGCGTGGCCATTCTGGCTATGATTATTCTGACAGAGACCGGGGATACCAGTACCGACCCCGATCTCGCTCTCCTCCGCCTTCCAGGGCCCCAGTAGACCTCCCAGGGCCTTCTCATCAGCAGCAGCTGCCTTCTCAATCTTCTCGGCCTGATGCTCAGCGGCCAAGAATGGAACCGACAACAGCCGCTATAATAGAACATGCTCCGGCTGAGTTGACAAGCGAGGGAGCTGCTAAACTCGCCCAAATGAAAAATGACTACCCTGAAATTTGCATGGATGGCTATGTCTTCCCTCCTAACTTTAAAAGAATTCCTTCGGACGCTGAGACCACTGCTCATAGTTATATCCGCGACTTCTACGCTCAGTATAAGGAGTGGTACAAGGCAGCCGTGAAGGCTTCTAGAGTAGCTTTTGACCGGGCGAAGATTATTGCTGAACGTGATGTTGACATTGTTAAACAGAAACGCATCATTCAGGTTCTTCAATCTGAAGTGGAGACGTCCCGGAAGTCAGAGCTTGAAACACTTCAGAAACATGAAGATGTCGTGGCCAAACTGGCGAGGATGCAGCAGGAACACTGCGCCACGGTAGAAGAGATGGGCCACCGCAACAACACCATTGCAACTGAGCAAGACTTAGCCGTTAAAGAGCTGAACGAGCTCAAGGCCAAATTTACTGAAATGGTGAAGGAGAAGGACGATGCAAACGCCACTGCTCAAGAGGCTTGCGACCAAGCAGTATCTCTCAGGGCCGAACTTGCTGCGGTGGCGGTCAAGGCTAAGTCTGCGGAAGCAGAAATTCAGGAAAAGATTTTGGAGGAGAGGTCCAGACTAGATGCTGAGTTTGATGATCTCTTAGTCACGTACAACGCTAATGTGCTGGAACACAGAAATCTAGCGTGGCTAGGAGATGACTCCATGATCTTGTACAATGCCTGGACCCGGCTAGTGGATGAAAAGAGAGCAGCGCATCCAGATGAAACACTTGACGACTTTGAGTTGGAGATGCGTTTGCTCACCGAGGATGAGAGGAAGGTCCTTCATGAGGCGGCGATCTCTATGGCGAAAGAAAAGCTTGGCGTTCAATCTCTAGAGACAGGCGAAGGCTCGGGGACCGCGCATCACGAGGCAAGTGTTGGAGCTGTAATTCCAACATTGCCCGAAACCACTGGTGCGGTAGATCCCCAGTCTGTTCCTGCATATAATCCTGATCAACCGTTATTATCTTCCGCCGATGATTCCGCCCACGTTTCGGTCCAGACTAAGGAAGGTATTTGAACGCTTCTCGTAGTTTAGTTGTGTAGAACCTTAAGCAACACACTTGACTAACAATCTTCGTTTTGTCGCATTTCCGTGACCGAAGTCGTTGTTTCTGCGCCTCTTGCTCTATCAGTTCCACATCAAACACAAGGGGTTGTTTTTACTGAAGCCATTACAACTTCTACCTTGATCGGCGAAGAGGGAGATGCAAATATGTTTTCTTTCAGCGCTCAAATGATTGAGGAGCTTCTCAATGAACCCGTCGATCCTTCTGTCAATCCGTCCGATGCTGTGAGTGGGGCTGCTCCGGCCGTTAGTTCATCTATGCCAGCTATTGGCACATCCGATGCGGCCCAAGTATCTCGTGAGGATGACATTATTGCTGAGATTGATGCCGAGATGGCAACAGGGAATGCTGGTATGAATCCGCCCGGGCCTGCCCCGTTAATGGTGATTTCACCGGGCGGTACTGTAGTGATTGAAACTGCTCCTGTCCCTCCTTCTGCTACTACTCCTATGCCTCCAGCTCGACCTCCTAGAAGAATTTCCGTCGCCTCCAGTTCTGAGGAAGACGTCGACATTATATCGCTGCCGGAGGGCAAGCCTGAAAAGAGTAAGCGGTCGAGGAGAAAATCAGGCAGCAGATCTGGTGGAGCTACCCCGAAGAAGAAGATAAGGAAGAAGAAAGATTGAACTCTTTCTTTAAATCTCTGTTGCGTAGGGTAGCATTTTGTTGATTTTTCTATAGCCGTGTATAGATGTGGATTCGGCTCCTACTTGTAGCAATTTTTTGAACCATTTTGTAATCAGATTCTTTTTGTTGATAGTGGAAATGAGAATGTATTCCCTTTTGTCTTCAACTTGTTATGTGTTATGGTTCTGCCCCCAGCATTGGGGATAAGTGTGGAGTTGACGTATGTTTATACTCCGCCTCGCACTCTGGGAGTATGGAGTTGAGTAATGTTTATACTCCAGCTCGTGCTCTCGGAGTCTGGAGTTTGTCGATATTTATACCCAGCTCGCGCTCTCGGAGTACTCTGGGGTTTTAGGAAAACGTTTATACTCCACCTCGCACTCTGGGAGTACGGAGTTAAGTAAAAGTTTGTACCCAGCTCGCGCTCTCGGAGTACTCTGGGATTTAGGAAAATGTTTATACTCCGCCTCGCACTCTGGGAGTACGGAGTTAAGAAAATGTTTATACTCCGCCTCGCGCTCTGGGAGTACGGAGTTGAATGAATGTTTATACTCCGCCTCGCGCTCTGGGAGCACGGAGTTTAGTAAAATGTTTATACTCCGCCTCGCGCTCTGGGAGTACGGAGTCAAGAAAATGTTTATACTCCGCCTCGCGCTCTGGGAGTACGGAGTTAGGAAAATGTTTATACTCCGCCTCGCACTCTGGGAGTACGGAGTTAGGAAAATGTTTATACTCCACCTCGCACTCTGGGAGTATGGAGTTAAGTTAAATGTTTATACTCCGCCTCGCACTCTGGGAGTACGGAGTTAAGTGAAGGGTTGTCGTGTATCAACCCATTTCTTGGCCTGATGTGATGGCTTGCCCCCGAGCTCGGGTTTCATTTAGTGAGTGGTTGATTGCTTCACAGCCACTCCCTACTTGAATAAATTCCACTGTGTGATGGAATTTAGCTCTTCGTGCATCGTGATGTTGTACATTGTATTTAATGAATCACAGCTCTGGCTCGAAGAGATGGCATTTTATTGCTGAAATAAGAAAATATGGCAAATCAGTTGCCTTATTACAAATTCTAATTTCGAAATGCAAAAGTAAATTGCTGAATAAAAAACATAATGAAATAAATAAAGCCTGTCATATGTAGTAGCGACGGAGACTCTCGCTGTTCCAGGCCCTTGGTAAAACTAGACCGTCCACGGTTGATAGTTTGAATGTGCCATCCCCAAGTCTTTGTGTAATCACGTACGGTCCTTCCCAATTTGGTTTCATGTGTGAAGGAACCGGGTAGATTCTCTTGAGGACAAGATCACCGAGTTCAAAGGTTCGGGGTCGAACTTTGGTGTTATATAACCGGGCGACCCGACTTCGGTATGCGGCCGCTCTCAAATCAGCTTCTTCCCGTTTCTCGTCCAACAGATCCAAAGATTCAGCGAGTAATATAGCATTTTTTTGGATCGTAATAAGTTACGCGGTGAGAAAATACTTCTGTCTCAACTGGAATAACGGCCTCCGAGCCATAGGATAAGGAAAATGGGGTGTGTCCAGTTGCGGTCTTGTGAGTTGTTCGATAAGCCCATAATGCCATAGGAAGTTCATCGACCCATTTGCCCCCAGCCTTTTCCAGTCGTTTCTTTAAGATGGATTTGATAACTTTGTTAACAGCTTCGACCTGACCGTTTGCTTGTGGATGTGCGACTGCAGAGAACTTTTTATGAATATGAAATCGTTGGCAGAAATTCTTGAACTCCGAATTTTCGAATTGGGTCCCATTATCGGTGATGATGGTATGCGGGAGTCCAAATCGACAAATGATATTGCGGACTACAAAGTTTATTACTTTCTTCGACGTAATCGTTGCGAGAGCTTCGGCCTCGGCCCATTTCGTGAAGTAGTCAACTGCGACGATGGCATACCTCGCACCACCTCTTGCCAGAGGTAAAGCGCCGATGATATCGATACCCCACATAGCGAACGGCCAGGGACTGACCATTTGAGTTATCTCGGTAGGTGGGGCTCTTGGGATTCGAGCGTGTTTCTGGCACTTGTCGCACTTTCTGGCATAATTGGCTGCATCTCGGTTTACTGTCGGCCAGTAATATCCATATCGGAGTATTTTCTTAGCAAGCGCTTGTCCACCGGTGTGATCGCCACATTCTCCTTCGTGCACGTCATGTAACACTCGTTTGACTTCGTCGTGAGCGATACACCGGAGGAGTGGAACAGAATAGCCTTTTCTATACATGATCCCGTCCTGAATGATGAACCGCGAAGCTTTTCGTAGAACTTGCCTTTTCTCATTTCGGTGCTCCGGCAGTATCCCATTCTCAATATAATTTCGATACGGAGTCATCCATGATTCTCTGCTGGGAGAGGTTTCCAACACATCATTCGTTTTTATTTGATCGATGCTTGGGAAGGACAAAGTTTCGACCGGGACAAGTCCCATTTGCTGTGCTTCACCGGTGCTGGCCAACTTTGCCAATGAATCGGCCTTTTGATTGCGATCTCGTGGTATATAGTAAATGGCATAATAATCAAACTGATCCAGTGCTTCCTGAACTCGGGCTAGATAAGCAGCTAAACTTCGATCTCTTGCTTGATATTCTCCCCGTACCTGGCACACAACCAATTGTGAATCACAATAAATTTCTATAGTGATAATTCTCAGATCTCTGGCAAGCTTTAACCCAGTCAATAGAGCTTCATATTCGGCTTCATTGTTGGTTGCGTGAAAATCAAACTTCAAAGCATAGCATATGGATCAACCTTCGGGGGTTTCTAGTACAACACCAGCGCCCGAACACCGATCGTTTGATGCACCGTCTGTATAAAGTTTCCAGACATATTCAGGAGATTCGCTGGTTTCAGGTAAGTCGTCTGGAACAGTAAATCCAGCTATGAAGTCAGCTAGGACTTGCCCTTGAATGGCTCTCCACGGAGCATAAGTAATGTCAAATTGACTCAGTTCAATATTCCACTTGAGTAATCTTCCAGACGTCTCAGGCCGCGTGAGGACCTGTCGTAACGGCTGATCGGTATACACAGTAAGCGGATGAGCTTGTAAATAAGGACGAAGCTTTCTTGAGGCAATGACCAAGCAATAAGCCAGTTTCTCCAACCTGGGGTAATTTCTTTCAGCTCCGGTCAATCGTTTACTAACTTAATAGACCGGTTTCTGCACTCGATCCTCTTCTCGGACCAGAGCAGCACTGATCGCATGCTCTGATACCGCCAGATAAAGGTATAATTGCTCATGATCAATCGGTTTTGACAAGATCGGTGGTATAGAGAGATGCTGAACCAGCGATCGGAATGCGCCTTCACATTCCATGGTCCATTCAAAGTTTCGTTTTCCCTTCTGGATTAGATCAAAGAAAGGAATGCATTTATCAGTGGATTTCGAAATGAACCTGCTTAGCGCTGCTACCTTCCCGTTGAGACTCTGGACTTGCTTTATGGTCCTTGGAGTTTGCAAATTCCTTATTGCCCAGATCTTTTCAGGGTTTGCCTCCATCCCACGAGCGTTGACGATGAAACCGAGAAACTTTCCGGATGCAACGCCAAAGTGGCATTTCAACGGGTTAAGTTTCATTCCATATTCACGTAGGATGTGGAACATTGAATCTAAATCCCTGACGTGATCTGTGGAAAATCAGGACTTAACTAACATGTCGTCCACATAAAATTCCATGGTATTCCCGATCTGGTCAGCGAACATTCGATTAACCAAGCGTTGGTAAGTTGCCCCGGCATTCTTTAAACCAAAAGGCTTGACTCTGTAACAGTAGAGTCCCAGATCGGTCACGAAACTGGTATGTTATTGATCGGGTAGATGCATAGGTATTTGATTATAACCGGAATAAGCATCCATAAAGGATAACAATTCATGGCCTGCAGTTGAGTCTACGAGTTGGTCAATTCGAGGGAGTGGAAAACTATCTTTTGGAAAAGCTTTGTTTAAGTCGGAGTAGTCGACACAAGTTCTCCATTTCCCATTCGGTTTTCGAACCATTACCGGATTTGACACCCACTCTGGGTATAGAGCATCTCGGATGAAACCATTTGATTGCAACTTGTCAATTTCTTCTTTAAGGGCGGCAGATCTCTCTGGATCCATACCACGCCTCTTTTGCTTGACCGGAACATGTCGCGGATCAATATTCAAGGAGTGACTTGCAATGTTCGGTGATATTCCGCACATGTCAGAGTGCGTCCAGGCAAAGACATCGAGATTTGCTTGAAGGAATTCAACCAATTCCTGTTGTATCTGTTTTCCCAGCTGAGATCCAACTTTTAGTACTTTTGAGTCGTCATCCTCACTGACTGGGACGTCCACAGTCAGTTCGGCTGGAGACGCTTGATTCTCTTTGACTTCATCTTTATCTTCGTTATCTCTAGGGTCAAGATCGTTAAGGAATTGGTAGTGGTGCCCGGGCCGGGGCCTGGGCGCTAGTTGTCAATTATCAGTAAAACGGACGCAGAGAGATTCCTCTACGCCCTTTCCTTTCTCCTTCTTCTGTGCTTCACGCAACTCAGCAACATAACAGGCTCTTCCTGCTGCCTGATCTCCTTGAACGATTCCTATACCATGGTCAGTTGGGAATTTCAAAGTCAAACACCACGGGGCAATGGCTGCCCTGAATTCAGCAAGGGCTGGTCGACCCAGGAATGCATTGTACGGTGAAGCGATGTCAAGAACAACGAATTGCAGCAGCCGGACTCTCCTGCGTTCCCCAATCCCTAGTTCTACTGGTAGTTCCACTATCCCAGTGGGTATTGTTGCACTCCCATTGAAGCCGTGAACTCGAGATTGGCAGGGTTTCAAATCTTTCGCTTCCATCTTCATTAAATCGTAAGCTCGTTTGAATAGAATGTTTACAGAACTCCCACTGTCAACCAGGATCCTCTTCATCCAAGCAGGACCAACCTGGGCAGATATGACCAGTGGGTCAATTGTTGGGGCTTCGATTTTGTCAGCATCTCTGCTTCTAAATATGATGTCGTCAGACATCGTCTTTTGTTGCTTAGCCGGGGTTCCATCCTCACAATTACTGCAGCATTCGAAGCTCGCATGCCTGATATAGCTAGCATACAACTCCATTTCCCTCCAGCTCCTGTCCGCTGGATGAGGACCACCACTTATGGTATTGATAACTAGCCTCCCGCCTGTACGAGCGGGTTCCTCTTGTCTTTCTTGGTCTTCCGCACGGTTTGGGTTTGATGGGCCCGCACCACCAGACTGTGGTGCCCGCATGAATTGATCTAACTTTCTCTCCCTGATCAACTTTTCTATGAGATCCTGCAAATGATGACAGTCATTAGTATTGTGGCCATAACTCTCATGAAACCTACAAAACTTTCCTGTCTGAATCTGCCTCTCTGATGACCGCTTCGGAGCGGGTTTCTTATACTGTTCAGTGTTGCAAGTTTGTAGGTACACATTTTCCAGCGATGTGTTTAATGGTGTATAACTTTCGAACATCGGAGCCCTACGCCGTGGGCCTGGATTCGGATCTCTCTTCTTATTTTGACCATTGCTACCTCTTGGCTGAGTTTGTTTGTTCTGTATGTTTAACTGAACTTTTCCGGAATTGTCACCGGACTGTTTAACTGCTACATTGCTTTGTATTCCCTCATTTCCGGGTTTCGCATCGTCCTGCTTCCTAGACTGTTTCGCGTCCTCTTGCCGTAAGAATTGAGCGGCTTTGGAGTAGAAACGGTCCAACGATGCGGGTGGCTTTCCGGCTAACCAGTTTCCAAATTTAGAATTGGGATCAATTCCCTTTGTCAAGGCCATTAAAATTGAGTTGTCGTTGGGATTACTAATTTCCACACATGCCGCATGGAATCTCTCCAAGTAACGCCTTAGTGTTTCCCCACGAGCTTGGGTAACACTGGACAGGGTGTTAACATCTTTGGGTCTAGCGACATGCATGCGAAATTGTTCAACAAATTTCTTAGCCAATTGGTCAAATGAAGAGATAGATCTTGGAGGTAATCTTGTAAACCACATTGTTGCAATTCCTCCCAGTGAGATGGGGAAACTTCGACATTTCACTGCATCGTCGGCCCTTGCGGCGCTCATTGACCATTCATATTTCAATATGTGCTGATTGGGATCAGAATTTCCTTCGTACATAGGGAGAGTTGGCATTCTGAATCGCCGAGGAGGTTCAGCGTATAGTATCTCGTCCGTGAAAGGAGTATGACTCCGAGAAATCCCCCAATCGTCGTTGGTAAGACCTTGGCTTTCGCGGATCATCTGACGTATCATAGTCGAGATGTCTGGCATTGCTACATTTTGAGCATGCTGAGCTAAGGTGTGGTCGGGTTCCACAGTGCGAGTTTGGACCGGGCGCTGTCGACGGTCCAAGTTTCGCCTCCTTGGCTCAGCATCTTCCGGGACGTATGGTTCAGAAGTACGTCCCTGTTGTTGATTACTTGAATCCGAAAGATGTAGGGTATCAACCCTTGTTTCTACTGTGGCAGCTGTGACATGATTGTCCGTAGTATATTGTGGAGTACGACCACCTCGTGCTGATGGCCCAGCCTGGAAGCTGGTTGACGGTCCTACCCTCAATTGTCCGACAGTCAGGGCGGGTTGATATCCAGCAGCTTGAGCATGATCTCCGTCTAATCGGGGACGGGTAGATCTATGATGATAGTCAGATGAGGCAGAACTTTCAGTGGATGAGCGGGAAACATCATCCCTTCTGGACCTCCTACGGCCCTGGCGGTTCAGTTGGTTTGTCAATTCAACATTAGCACGCAACTGTTCGGCCAATTGTTGCCGACTTTGAGTCAGCTCTTGAAGCAACATATGGAATTCTTGTCTGGTGACTGGTCCAGACGGTTCTGAATGAGCGACGTTGTCTTGGTTGAATGGCTGCTGTTGAGCAGGATTCTGTCCATCCCTACCTTCTTGTCCAGCAGCTGTAGAAGTGGTTCTTGTGCTAACCATTTTGAATGATGAATCCTTTTCCTAGACTTTATGCAAATCTGAATAGAATGGAAAGATTATGAATTAGAGATCTGGATCTTCCTCTTGGATTTGTGCAATCCGGTATCGATGGTAGATCCAAGGAGCAGGAGAAAAAAGCTGGTTTGTTCTCAGTGAAAGCACCAAAGTGTTTGTACCAAAAATGGGCACAACACTCTTTGGAAGTTTTTGAAGAGATAAAAGTGAAGAATAAAAATTAAAACTGTAGGTTATCTAACAAAAACTCCAAATAACAGAAAGTAAATTGCAAAGACAAGCGATTTAGAGTGGTTCGGCGTTTTCGCCTACGTCCACTATGAAGTTTGATGATTTTATTGCTCGATACTTGAAGATTACAATTCTTTATACTGTAATACAACTGAATTTATATGCTAAGTCTCAATCTAAAGCAGCGGCGGTGTTCTGGAGTAAATCTGGCAGAATCTGGGCGCTCTTCAGTACTTAGAATTCTCCGACCCCTTTTCTGAATGACTAGGGGCTCTATTTATAGGTGTAGGAGGCTGATATTTCGCCTAAAATGAGGGGAGACCAGTTCTGGTACGTCAGGGGGCCCACATGGCCGAAATCTGGAGATCCGGGCCCACTTTGGGATCGATTCGACCCTTGGTTCGAATCGATCAAGAAATCATCCAATCGAGCTGAAATTTGGCGTGGACATTCTTCATCATGTGCTTAAGCTTCTGTGAAAATTTCATGGCATTTGGACTTGTAGAACTCGAGTTATGATCGATTCAATATTGCATTTCTGGGGAACATGGATGCTTCGAATCGATCCCTTCGACTCGATAGGGTCGACTCGATGCTTATAGTGACGTGGAGCGTGCTTCTCGCATCGATCCGCTTTATACTCCGATTTGACTGGGTCGAATCCATGGCTTGGATTCGAGGTAATGGATTCGAAGGTAATACTCCATCGAATCGATCAGACGAACATTCTCTTCGTATCGACTAAGGTAGGTCTCAGTTAATGGATTCGAAGGACTCTCAGTTGAATGGATTCGAAGCGGGGCGTCTTGTTGGATTCGAACTAAGGATATGTCGAAGGAAACGAATGTGGATTCGATGCTTGACCCTCTGACGGATTCGAAGTGAAGTGGCATTATGGATTCGACGTGACTTGTCTTGAACCGATTTGTAGCGCCGTGACTTGATCGATTCGAAGGGTATCCTTGCTCATCGATTCGGAGTAGGGGAAATTCGATGGAGTCGAACACAGACTATCTCGTGGATACGAAGCCTGGTCACCAGATCGATTCGAACGCCAGCTCCTTCTATGGATTCGAACACATGACTGTCTACCCTAAATTGCATCGATGATAACTTGAGCGTGCGAACTCGGATTGACTTGAGATTTGGAATGCTGGTTCTTATGGCTTTGCTTGACGTGTCTCATCGATTGTAGCCCGATCCGGACTCGGACAAATGCCCCCGATATCCATAGTGATCCTTACGCGTAACTGATTTCCGAGACGATTTGTCACCGGTCTCTAGTCAAGTCCTTGGAGTCACGACCTTGCCAAAAGGCGGGATAACAGCTATAAAAAGTGCTTCCTCATAGAAAATATAGATAATGGTACCAACAGTCGTCCCAAGGAAATAAGACCCCTTCTGCTTCGCATCATTGATTATGCCTGTTGATTTGTTCAAAAGTTTTTTTTTCTTTCGTGACTTTTCTTGAGAAATTCATTCTCCTCCACGACTTTGGCCTCCTTCATACTGGCCTCCTCAAGCTCTCTAAAGCTTTCATTCTATCATCTAAAGTCTGTCTGGCATTTCTTTCTTTAGTAAGATAAGTTTCTGCTTCCTTGAGTGAGGTAGCTAGTTTTTCTTTTTCTATTATAGCTTTGTCTCTTGCTGTTGAAATGTCAATTATATTATAATCGAGCGAAGAAACTTGCTCCTTAAGTTTAGACACTTCACTAGTGGTCCCTGCAACATCCTCTTGTCGAAGAAACATATGCTTAGCCACCTGAAATGAATAACATGTATGAATCGAAATATTACATAAAAGGTTAACAGCTTGAAATAGTTAAAACATGGAACATATATATCAATAGGAATTGCTTAAGGATAGTATAGTGATGATCTTGAGAATAAGATGAGGGCTGTAGTGGCTTAAGTGTAGCAAAGGATAGAGACTGGATGACCAACTAGAGAAGGCCATCGAAACCATTAACATGGGTTGAAGATTGAGACTTGGAAGGAAGTGGATCTTCTAAAGAAATACATAGTCCAAGTCCTCACAAAGATGATTTAGAGCCCTAGGAGAACATGGAAAAGTAATATGAAGAAGTGGATCTTGAGACTGCTCCGCTTCATTCAACCGTTGGGCTTTTTCCCTAGGAGTGTTAAGGTTTAAGACCCCAAGGCCTAAGCCAATATCCACATATGGTTCTTCATCCACAATAACAGGGGTGTGCATGCCCCTAACTTTAGGCTTCTTGTTAGGAGTGGTGGATGCAGCGGAGTCATCGCTTAATTTCTTTTTTATGGATTTGAATGAGCTAGTGATGATGTCCTTGAAAGATGGAGACTCGAGAGCTTGGTTCAAGGTAGAAGTACTATCTTTACTCTCCTTTTCTTAGGGAGCGTCACTTGTTATCTCCATATTTTTGGAACCAGTAGCCAGGGCAGATGAGCCTGAATCAGAAAGAAAAGCTTATAAGAGGACGCCTCAAGAGGTTTTGTATAAAATGCAATGCCAAGTGTCTCGGGCTTAGCTAGAGAATTAGAACTAAAGGATTTTGATTTGCCCATGATTAACGATCGTTTTCCTCGTGCATTGTATTGAACCATTGGAGGCTCTTACAAAATTTTATGATGATCCAAAATAATGGAATACTGAAGGAGTTTTGCTGGAGTTAATAGCATAAGCCTATTCCTCATAGTATCTTATGCTCGGGTCAATGACTTTACAATCTCTTAACCATAAGAACTTAGCGTTTGGGAACAGAATCTGAAAGAAAGAATTTATTAATAAAGAATAACAAACAGATAGGGGTAGTAAGAGACAAGAAACTTACTGATGGTAGAAAATGATCCTCTGATGTTAGAGAAGCACTTAACAAAAAAGAATTACGCCTCCTATCCTCTCGTCTTGTTAACCCTCTCGAATATCATACTTTTGGGTAGGACAGATTTGGTACAGTTAATGATCTTGTTATTCACTAATCTTGGCAGGACAAGCTATTGAATGAATAATAGCATTAATGGAAGGGAGTTCAACTTTCCAAGCCAAGACCTCCATGCAAGTTAGATATGTGTAAGAATTTGGAGAGAACTGAATTGGTGCAATATCTTGACGTTTGAGGTATCTCAGAAGAAAGCCGAAAAAAGGAAGGTAGCTTGTGTGCTAAATATGTATTGAAGTAAAAGCGAAATATCCTTCCAGCGGATTGTAAATATTGTCTACAGGACCAGAAGGAATGGATATAATTACCGTAATCCCAAATTGTTCCAGAATAGAATCCACCTCGACTTGGGTTGTGATGTATGGTGGATTCGAAAGATTATCTCCCTTCTTACTAGTGGAGAGTGAAGCCTTAGGGCCTGCACTAGTTTTTTTAATGGATGTCTTGCTTGGCTTTGAGCTTTCCATCTATCTACCAGGTAATATTATTCCAAAATTTAAGAAAAAATAATTTTCATTTTATATAAAAGAATCACAACATGCTAAAGTATAAAAATATATTATCTAAATGACTTATGTGCTGTCTAAGTGATGGCATTAAGATGCTTAAAGTATATGTTAATTACAAGTTAATAACCCTTGAATAACACGTGTCAAGTTTATCAAAAGACTTAAACTCTAACTTTGATAAAGGAATTCCATGGAAAAACTATATAAAGATTAAATTAGAATGGATATGCGGTGTCAATAAGTCCATATCGACAGATATATCAATACCAAATGTCGCACAACTTATATTAGAAAGCACTAGTAAACGCCGCAAATATAACCCATGTTGAGGTGATGAGGTTGTCAACATTAGGGAATAGTGACGGCGTGAGTTGATAATGTGCTAATCAATTAAACAACCTGTAATGTGTTAAATTGGCAATGTCATAAGAAATGATATCGAATGAAGCTTAATTGGTAGCATTAAAAGTGGCCCAAGGCCCAATTCAAATTGGGTCATTTTTATTAGGGGCAATCTTTAGGCTTACATAATTGTTCGGGCCAGGCCGGTAGCCATATAGGACAGGGTACTTGATTACTCAACAATCCAGCCTAGACACTACCTTTCTCAGATATCCTACTAACTGGGTTGTAAGCTTAACTAGTTAGCCCTAATATGACTAATATAAACCGCATAGTGTAACATCCCCAATTTTGAGGCTCGAAACTAACCGTTACAGATTTTGCGGTCATCCATAGTATTAATCTCTAGTGAAAAAATGCGAAAATGTTAATTGTATCAATATAATAAAAGCACAAGAATATGAAATTTTATTAAATACAATTTCAAACAACTTTCTCATTTCATTTCAAAGATAACATTTCATATTCATTACATAATCCCAAACGTTGCCCAGGTTCAGATAAAATATAATTATTACAAAATACTCCAAGAGCGACATATGAAGATGCCTCCTTGGTTGATCAGAGTTTACTATATGCAATTATAACATCTACCATTACATACATTCCACAAAATGAAATTTCTAACACAGCGGCTAATATACATAAATAAGTTCCTACATAGCTAAATTTATCTCTTACACGTCTCTGGAAGCTTTATTCGTCCGACCTAAATAACCTGTAAACCCTTACTCCCGACCTACTCAAATCAAATTTTGAGCACCCGAGAGTTTAAGGGGAAAACATAAACTTTGAGTCAGACAATAAGCCTGGTGTGAATAGTAATATGCCAACTCAATTTATGGATATCTAGTGAGACCAAGCCGCTAAGCGGAATGAGATTTTCCCTCACTAGTATCCATTTATTAAATATATCTTTTGCAAAAAAACACCTGCGACCACAATGGTTAAAATAGGCAATAGCAACAACAATATGCTTGCATGCAACATGGATAATCATGACCAATCCGTCTAAACAATAGACTATATGTCCCAACATCATAGTTTTCTCAAGGTAACTACAAACCTATGGCTAACTCGGGCTTACCAGATGTATCAAATTCTCTAAGATACTATCAGAAGGCAACTGGACGGTTTAGCTAAAACTTACTATTCTTAGGGTCACTCTGATCCTAATGATTTTGCGGGCTCACCAATAAACTATCTCATCCTTGTGTATTCCTTTCGGTTAGTAAACCTACTTTTAGTCTTACCCGTGACAAAGCCCGATGCATTGGAATTGTGGACTAATATCAGTTAGGAGCTAACGGTTGAAATATAGGGCGCTACCCTACACTAGTCCCATTTGGTTTTCTAATCTCCGAATCAATTCATCATATCACACTATATCTAAATATGATAAGAACAATAATCTCTTTAGTAAAATTCTAGGCTTAATACCCTTTTTATTTCCTTGAAAACATAATTCTTCATAAATGATTTAATCCTTGAAATCATACTTTTAAAACAAGGAAAATATAGCCCTTTACTTTATTCAAAATACCTATGCTATGATATATGCTTTTATAAATAATATTGATGAAGTTCAAAATCACTTGAGGTTATCGCCTCTTAAAGCTATAAGCCATAAAGCCAAATTTAATAAAACTATTAAATTGATAAAACTCGACATCAATCCCACTACTATGGGTCATCATCCCTCTTCAATACCAATATATGTTAAAGTCTTTGATTTATAAGACATAAGGCTTTGTAGTCGAAAATAACAAAGTCGCATAACATAGTGTCAGACTTCATAGGTATACTTAGTATAAGGTTATAAAACTTAAAACATGGGAATGGTGACATTAATGTCTTCAAGAGAAGCATGGTGTCATTATCGCCATTATTGATCACTTTAAAAGTAATAGGGTCGGCGTCACCGCCTAAAGGAGTTAACATAATAAAAATAATAGCATCACTGCCTACAAGTTTGTTGTCAACATTGAAAACCTTCAGCTTCATTAGCGCTGACATAGATGATTTGCGATATCATAGGACAAGAGATTTAATATAGTAAACTAGCGACTACATGACCTTATGGGGTTGGTGACATTCTTGAAAATAGGCGACATCAAGCCTTTTTATATAAAATGCGGCACATTAGTGCATGGTATAAAGGAACGCGTCATCATTGACGTTGATACTATGCATGCCGACGTCAACTCCACCCCATCGAATTCGTTGCATATCACCTAGAAGTGGTATCCTACGCACCCAATAAGGTCGGCAACGAATAGCCATGGCACCATAGCCTTCGATGTCAATGACTTCGACATGGCATTCGTAATTACCGTAAAAAATGCTAATTTACTATTAAAAGTAAATTTGTTTCATCAACCCCTATTGTTTATCAAAATCTCATTGGATAATAATTCGCTTTATCAGTTACTTTTCAAAAAATATTCATTGACCAGAATTATTCCTCAAAACATTTGCAAACCTATTATATTATACTAACTAGTAATATAATAATTAGGCTTTTCTAGCTCAAATAATTCATAATAAATCATAATGTAACATCCCATATCTGCAGGTCCAAAACTAAGCGCTACAGATGCTGCAGTCGTCTATAGTATTAACTTCTAGTGACCAAATACGGTAATGTTAGTGGTATCCATAATATCAGAAGCACTTGAATATAAAATAAAATCATCATAGATTAAAACACTTTTCTGATTACATTTCAAAACAACATTTCATATCCAAGTTACATAATCCCAATCGTTTCCCAGGTTCAGATCAAATGTAATTATTACAAAATACGCCAAGAGCGACATATGAGGATGTCCCCTTGGATGACCAGAGTAATAAATAGTCATAATAGACTTAATACAACACAGCGGAAATAGAACTAAATAGAAACTCCTAAATAGCTAACTTTGCCTCCTTCACATATTTGGAAGCTTTATCCGTCCACCTACTAAACCTATAAAACCTTAACTCTCAATCTACTCAATTTAATTTTTGAACACCCGAGAGTTTAAGGGGAAAAACAAAAACTTCAAGTCAGACATAAAGCCTGGTGTGAATAATACTATTACATCTCAGTTTACTGATATTAAGTGAGACCACTCCATTTAGCGGAACTTATTTCCCCCCACTGATATCCCTTTCAAACATATCTTTTTGCAAATCAAAACCCTACAATCAAACTGATATATCAATAATAGCAAATATCATATATGCTCAAAATAGGTAATAAAAGGACCATCTGTCAGAAACAATGTAGTTTTGTTTGGCTGATTACTAACCTTTTTGTTTGGCTGATTACTAACCTTTGGCTGACTCGGGCCTACTAAACAAACTAAAAAAATTATCTAACAACTGTTAGACATACTTTTGGATGGTCTGTCTTTAACTTACTTCTCCAAGGGTCACCTGATCCTGATGGCTTTCTAGGCTTACCAATAATCTATCCTTCTTCTCTGTACATATATATTCCTTTCTATGTGTAACATCATTTAAGTCTTACCTGTGACTAAGCCCTACACACTGGAATTTGGACTAAATTGGCTAGGGGCTAACAGCTAATGTATAGGGCGTGACCCTATACCAATCCCATCTAGTATACAAATATCTGAGTCTTTTTTCTTAGGGTTAACTACCCTTTAAATTTTCCTTGAAAACCTTTCCAAATGATTTGCCCCTTTAAATCATATTATACAAGGAAAATATACTATTTGCTTTACTCATGTCTCTTTGCCATGATATATACTTTACCAAAAATATTGTTGATGAAGACATACGAAACCTTTATTTAAACCTTTAAACAATCTCTTTTGAAACCATTTGAAAGTACCCCTTTCGAAACCATTGAAAGTACCCCTTTCGATACAAGTAAATTACTTTACTTTATAACCTTAGGCCGAAAGGCCAAAACATACCTTTCGAAATCTTTTACCATAGTCTTTTCGAAAACATTGAAAACATCTTCTTCGAAAGCTTTATAAACCTTGGACATCCACTTCTAAAACACTTTAATATGCCTTTCGAAACCATTGGAATCTTTCCATTTAAACACTAAGGTAAACCTTTCATAAACACTGGGGAATCACCCCTTTGAAACCTTTTCTTGTTACCTTTCGAAAGCATTAAAGTATACTACTTAAAACAAAACTTTCGAAAGCATTGGGTTCAAGTTAAAATATATGGAACAACCATTTGAAACCATTCCTTTCGGAACCTTTGGGTTTAACTTTCAAAAACATCATAAAGGGTCTTAAAACAACTAAGTCGAAAGAAACTCTTCCGAAAGCAATTTCCTAAGTAAAGAAGTGATGGTGTCGAAATCAACCCTTCGAAAGCATTGGAGAAGCGGCTTGTGGTTTAAAACAAAGAAGCCTTTTCGAAAGCATTGCTTTGGAAGTTAAGGTGTGACAGTAAGGGGCTTCGATCCCATCGAAAGCTTCTTTATAAACAAAGGCGCAACCCCTTTTGGAACCATTACTTAAAACCATTTAACCAAGTTGAAAGCTAACTTAGTCGAAAGCAATCCTTTCGAAATCAAAGCAGGCACATTTTCATTTAAAAGAAAGCAAAGCTTCAACCCCTTCGGAACCCTTTGTTTCGAATACATACCTTTCGCCTATGTCCAATTCGTGGCGTACCAAGTCTTTGATACCATGCGCATTGGCTTCGATGGTGATGGAGGTGGAAGAATTTAGTCGAAAGCTGGGTGCCAAAAGTGGCGAAACAGGTAAAGTAAGGTAAAACTGCATTTTTACTTTAAAAAGCAATTCTTTTCAACTAACCTGCCCTATTTGTCAACAAATGATTGGTTGCTAATTTCTTTTCCAAATCCTTTTCTATAAGTGCAGCTGAAATTTCTGAAGTAACAATTTAAAACATTTATAAAATACCCCTTCTCCTTTTATAAATATATAAAACATTTAAGTCCCATACCTTAAATAATTTTATATATCTATTAAAACACTTAGGAAAATTCTATAAAAATTCACGTAAATCACTTTTAATATGTTTTCTAACATATTTAAATTTCTGACCTAAAGCATATATATAATTTCCGTAATTAATTTTAAACCCAAATAACCATTTTCTTCACTAGAAAATTAATAATAAATCCACATTAATTCAGAAAATTATAAAACTTGAAACCCATCTCTAAAATATCATTTATGACCCTATATTAAAATCGCAAGTCATTTGGATGTCATTTGATAGGTTTTCTAATTCAAAACATGTCATAAAATCAACATGAATAAGCAAAATTCATCAATAAGCATGTATATATCTAAACATCATTCAAAACATGGTAATATACTTGCAAAAACATTCAGATCTGATTCTAGACACCGAAACATCAAAAATATGAGATGTAAATTTTATTCACCTTAGCTTTGTTGATAAGGAGTTGAAATTTGATCTTGGATTGAATTTGATTAAGCTTTTCCTCTTAATTCTTGTTTACCTTCCCCTTACTTCTCTTTAATGGTGGCCAACCTTTGGTTTAGATTTTAATTTGTGAACGTGTAAAATGAAATGGTATGAAGGCTTAGTGTATATGAATATGACTCATTCCTATTTTACCATTATCTAATTCTCCCTTTATATTTCATTTTAAACCCCTTTAGTTTATTACTTAACTAGGCATGACTACCCCTTTATTTACACAAATCTCAATCCCTTAGCCATTTACATTATTTCTTTTCATTTATCTAATCAAATGTCCTAAATAATGTAATTCAAAATTAGGGTCATTACAGACTCCCCTCCATAAAGAATTTCATCCTCGAAATTACGATGAGGTACTCATCAAAATCAATCAAAAAGGTAAAACACCATGAAACAAGTCAAGATTGTTGGAAATGCGGATTACGGATCTTAAGGCGGGATTAACAATAGAGGGAGGGTGAATAGTGTTTAATTAATTTTATGAATCTTTTTGAAATCTTTTCAAATTAAACACAAACAAATGCAATTCACAAACACAGAAACAATCACAAAACCAGACACAGATGCAAATAGTAAATAAAAGCAGTAAAGGAAAGAACACACCGGAATTTTATACTAGTTCGGAGTTACCCTACATCCAGTCCCACACAATTTCTTGTGTAGATTTCTTTTCAAATATAATGTCAATATTGCAACCTCGATTTCAAGGCCACAAGATACACCCTCCTGTCTCCGAGTTTAGGGCAAACTCTCTTGATTTAACCATGCTACAAGATCACCTAATTGATTTATGGGCTACAATCACACCCATTTGATTTACGGGCCACAATCACACCGTTTCCAATCACATTTTGATAGAGAGACTCGATACACTTTGATCTTTCGGTCTTTGATTACAAATGATCTTATAACTCTGAATAGCACTGAGATCTTTGAGAGAGAGTGTGGTAGAGAATCAAACTAGAGACGATCGAGTTTGATTCACTTAGGATTTTTGGCAGAGTTTTGTTAAAACATTTGAAATATAAAAGAATATTTGAGTAGAGAAGAAGGAGTGAAGAAATGAAGAAAAACTAACTTAAAATTCATTGAAAACAACTGGTATATATAGGAGAACAACGATCATGTCCATTCGCGAAAGGTTATGACGAATAAACACTTCTTTTGAAAATTCTAAATTTGAAATCTACGGCTATCATGTCGACATAGGAGGTATAGGGATGTCGACATGCCTATGTTATTTTTGAAAATTGATTTTGCTTTAAAATGATTTCTATTCTAAAACTTGTCAAAACAATTTCTAAACTTTGTGAACCATTTTGAATATAGTTTAAACTTATAAAAGAGTTTTAGAAAGTAATCTTAAAATATATAATCTATAATATAAAAGTAATATTAAAAACTAAGTATAGACTTCTTTTAAAATATATTTTTGAGATTTAAAGCTAAAATATTAAAATCAAGAGATAGTTTAAACACAAGAAATGATTTTGAAATTAATATGATTAAAAATAGTTTTTTAATTAAGGCTAAAATATTTAAACCGAGAGAGAGATGTCTTTTTTAAAAAGATAGTTTTGAAAAAATCTAAAAATAAGTCATTTTGAAAATTTCATTGTTTCCATTCCACTAGAGAAGGTCGTGGGTTACATCCCACTAAAGAGGTCGTGGGTTCCATCCCACTATTAAAGCGAGAAGGTGGATTCCATTCCACAATTAAAATCCGAATAAAGATTTTAGTGCTATTATGAAGTTTTAACATAAATCTAGAATCTATTACTTATCTTGATATCTTGAACTCTTGATACTCATGAGTCTTCAATCTTGATTTCTTCAATCTTGAATTCGTCAGTCTTGAATCTCTATACTGTACAGTCTTCATTCTCAGTACCTGCCTATATATACCCTGCATATATATATATATATATATATCTAGACAAAAATATTAGTATTTATATTTTATAACCCGTCCTAAGGTTGTTGTCATCAAAACCATCATCTTAGGAACCAACAGTCTCCCCCCTTTTGATGATGACAACCTTTGTTTAGAAAACCTGCTTCTACAAATTTCGATTCTACTCCGACTCCTCCTTATTCCAACAACTCCCCCTTAATCTACTAACTCCCCCTTAATCTAAGCCTATTTAACCTATTTTATAATTCTCCCCCTTTGTCATCAACAAAAACTAATCACTACATAACTCCCCCTAAACCTTATACTATAGCACCATATATGATAATAACATAGTATAGTATAATGTAAATAAGACAGATAATAATATGAGTAAAATATAGTAAGGTAAATATGAGAGATAAGAAAATTTTAAACATAATCAATCAATATATACATCATGCTCTTATCAAACCACACCATGTTCAATTATATATTACACTCCATATTCAAATCAATCCAAACCATACTAATCTAAACCAAATCAAATCTAACCAAACAATTCAAACCAAATCAAAGTAAATCAACCCACATATGTTAAATCAAACATTTCTTAGAACTTGAACCCATCCTTCTTCACCGAAGATAGGATCTGCCTTTATAGCATCCCATTCTTCATCATCTTTGTTTAGAGTTCCTTCTGGATTCGCTTCAAGTTCTTCTTTGTTGAGGGCAGAGATCATCCATCGAATGGCATCAAAGTGCCTTTCTTGTTCCTTTATCATCTATATTTGGCTTAACTCTAAGTGTCGTTGATTGCGAAGGATAAAGTAAGTATGTTCTTGAAGGAATTGAGAGTTTCTTCAAGATTCTCACTTAGATTTTGAATAGGAGAGGCCATTTTTTTGATAAAATATGAAAATATTCGATGGAAAATAAAGAGAATTGAAAGTATGCATATTTTTTGAAGAAACAGGTATTTAAAGAGTTTGAAAATCGTTTGAAATGAAAAGACACAAGGTAGTTATGTCAATTTCAATTTTTTAACAAAAACAAATTCTGGCCGTTACTTGTCGACATGGGAGATAGGGGGATGTCGACATGCCCCTGTTAATTTTGGCAATTTACTTTGTTTCTTTATATTATTTACAAGTCTATATATAAACTTATATAACAAGCATTCCAGAGATATTTTAGAGCTAATAAACAGAAATAAAGGATTTTCATTGATAATTTTAGTTAACATTACATAAAACGATACATAACATTAACTAAAGAGAGATACAAACTAATACAACATGAAATGAAACTAGTATTAGTTAGAGGATGATGAAGATGATGATAATTCAAGCTTGCTACTCACTTTCCCAAAGAACTTGTTCATTTTGGTGGAAATCTTGTCCAAGTTTTTACTAACGGATCTTTTGAGAATCCATTGGTTTTCCATGATAATCTTTTGGTTCTTGAGAAGCGTTTTGTTGGATGGATTGGTAGGAGGGATAGAGTATTCGATGCTTTCCAATGAAGTCTATTCCTCCTCATCTCCTTCTTCTTCAATTTCCATCTCCTCCCCTTCTTCCTTCTCCTCCTCCTCTTCTTCTTCCCTCTCTGCATGAGCCAATCTCTCATCCTTTTCGGCAAGTGTTTCATATGGTTGAAACACAAGCGGAATTCTCATAAGAGAGATGTTAGCATGGTTAAACAATTTTCTAGAAATGAACTCCTCTCTCTTATAATCAACACCAAAGTAGTTAAAAATTCGAGTGAGGTAAATTCCATGGTATAAAGTGTTCTCACCTAAAGTAAATTTTTTGGAACGAAGTTCATCCAAAATCACTTGCACCAATTAATGTCATAGTGCCCAAAAATAGCAAAAAGAGCCTTAAAAACTTTTAAGGTCGGGTGATTGAAATTTCCCGATCTTGGAGTTATGGTATGTTGCAAAAGAAGGTTTACAATTCTAGCTTTAGGATGGAAATTTTGGTTTATAAACTCAAAGTTATCATCCCCTTCAAAAATGTGATGAAATGTTTCACGATCATGTTCATTAATTTTAAAATCCGAAAGATCAATTCCCATACTCTTACAACCAAGAATGTTACCCAAAATCTCACTATTTAAAACAATACGCATCCCTTTAACACTACTCCACACTTCCCTTTCATTTCCTTCATAAAAACCACGATTCAAATTTGCATAAAACATTTTGACAAGATTCGGATAACAAACAAAATCATTTTGAGAATCATCAATTAAGCTAAGAATTTGATTCTCTTCGAAAAGAACATTGACCTCATATGAAGGAAAATCACTAAAAATAGCAAATTTTTCCGTATGGACCTTTCCAAAGTTTAAATAGCTAATGTAAGCTTTGATAGCTTCCGGATCATTGTAGAGAAACTCTTTAGTGGCCTTGGACAATCTCATGGTGGATGAAGTGCTTGAGGAAGTCATTTTTGAAGAAGGTAGAGAGCTTGAGAGTTTGAAAGAGAGTTTGAATTTTGAAATGAAAGTGAAAAGATAGGATAAAGTTAATGAAATAAATAGATATTTAAGAGCCATGTTCTCTGGTCAAGAGATACCTTTTCAGAGCTTTAGAATTGGTGAAAAGGTGGAGGGAAATTCAAAGTTTTGAATTCAAATTTGAACTTCAAATTTCCGGTAGGGATGTGGACATGGGTGGTACGGTCATGTCGACATGGGTCCCCTAAATCATGTGACTTCCTTTTCTACTTTGTTTAATATCTATATCTATATATCCTATAATATAATTTATATTTTATCTAAAATAATATTAAATATAATAACACTTTAATATTGATATTAAAATATTATCAAAATATTTTTTTTTGAAAATCAAATTTTAAATTCAAACAACAAGCAATTTCAAAACATGTAAACAACCAATATTCAAGCAAGCATTTTCAATCAATATAATTTAAATGCGTACCTATTTTTAGATTCATATTTCTGAGATTATCAGATTCGTGAATAGCTGTAAAGCACATGTTTGAATTTTCCATCTCTTGATCTTCATCACTAGAGGATGAGTCTGAATTGTCTAGTGTAGCAATATATGCTCTCTTTCTTTTCTTTGATGAATCATTACTTGGAGAAAATTTCTGTTTATACGGATGCGGACAATCTCTTTTTAAGTGGCCTGGCTCATTACAATTGTAGCATCTGACATTGTTTTGAGTCTCATTACTATTTCCAGAATTCTTGTGATCATTTCTCTTGCTATTGTTCATCTTTCTATATTTCAGAAACTTTCCAAAATTCCTTGTCATCAAGGCTCTTTCTTCATCATCATCACTGTTTGAGTCTGAACCATCTGTTATTGCATTGAACACTATTGACTTCTTTTCCGAGGCCTTGCTTTCTCTTCTCCCTTGCATTTGTACTTCAAACGACATCAAATTCCCAATCAATTCTTTAATTTTCAGAGTGCTAATATCATTAGCCTCTTCAATTGCTAGAGTCTTCTGATCCCATTTCGGAGTGAGTGAATTCAGAATTTTTCTAACTTGATCTTCTTCGGAAAAGTTCTTTCCTAATGCAATTAGTGAGTGCACAATGTCTTGAAACCTAATGTACATGTCTAAAACGGACTCATTTGGATTCATCTTGAATAATTGAAACTGATTGGTCAAGATAGATATTTTGGTCTGTTTAACTTTGCTAGTTTCTTCATGAGTAACTTGCAGAGTTTTCCAGATCTCATATGCAGACTTACAGACAAACACTCTATTAAACTCATTCCTATCAAGTGAACAGAATAGAATATTTATGGCTTTGGAATTGTTTTGTGCAACATTCTTTTGCTCAGCAGTCCACTGTGCAAAATCAGTTGTGGGTTCAATGTACTCAGTTTGTGTGATATTCCAAGTGTCTAATCCTATTGATTGTAAATAGATTTTCATCCTACATGCCCAATATGCATAGTTACCACCATTAAAAAGTGGTAGTCTGGCAGTAGACCGACCCTCTACAAATGAACTAGTGATAGTGTTGACATTACCGGTGTTGGCAACCATTTGAAAACTTTTCAAAAATCAGATTTTGAAAACTTTGAAAACCAATGCTCTGATATCAAATGTTGGAAATGCGGTTACGGATCTTAAGGCTGGATTAACACTAGAGGGGGGTGAAGAGTGTTTAATTAATTTTATGAATCATTTTGAAATCTTTTCAAATTAAACACAAACATATGCAATTCACAAACACAGAAACAATCACAAAACCAGACACATATGCAAATAGTAAATAAAAGCAGTAAAGGAACGAACACACCATAATTTTATACTGGTTCGGAGTTACCCTACATCCAGTCCTACACAATTTCTTGTGCATATTTCTTTTCAAATATAATGTCGATATTACAACCTCGATTTCAAGGCCACGAGATATACCCTCCTGTCTCTGAATCCAGGGCAAACTCTCTTGATTTAACCAGGCTAAAAGATTACCTAATTGATTTACGGGCTATAATCATACCCAATTGATTTATGGGCCACAATCACACCATTTCCAATCACACTTTGATAGAGAGAGACTCGATACACTTTGATCTTTCAATCTTTGATTACAAATGATCCTATAACTCTGAATAACACTGAGATCTTTAAGAGAGAGTGGCAGAGAATCAAACCAGAGTCGATCGAGTTTGATTCACTTAGGATTTTGGCAGAGTTTTGTTAAAACATTTGAAATATAAGAGAATATTTTAGTGGAGAAGAAGGAGTGAAGAAATGAAGAAAAACTAACTTAAAATTCGTTGAAAACAACTGGTATATATAGGAGAACAACGGTCATGTCCATTTGCGAAAGGTTATGACGAATAGACACTTCTTTTGAAAATCTGAAAATTGAAATCTATGGCTACCATGTCGATATGGGGGGTATAGGGATGTCGACATGCCTATGTTATTTTTGAAAATTTATTTTGCTTTAAAATGATTTCTATTCTAAAACTTGTCAAAACAATCTCTAAACTTTGTAAACCATTTTGAATATAGTTTAACTTATAAAAGAGTTTTAGAAAGTAATCCATAAATATATAATCTATAATATAAAAGTAATATTAAATACTAAGTATAGACTTCTTTTAAAATATATTTTTCAGATTTAAAGCTAAAATATTAAAATCAAGAGATAGTTTAAAAACAAGAAATGATTTTGAAATTAATATGATTAAAAATAGTTTTTGAATTAAGGCTAAAATATTTAAACCGAGGGAGAGATGTCTTTTTTTAAAAGATAGTTTTGAAAAAAATCTAAAAATAAGTCATTTTGAAAATTTCGTGGATTCCATTCCACTAGAGAAGGTCGTGGGTTCCATCCCACTAAAGAGGTTGTAGGTTCCATCCCACTATTAAAGGGAGAAGGTGGATTCCATTCCACAATTAAAATCCGAATAAAAATTTTAGTGCTATTATGAAGTTTTTAACATAAATCTGGACTTTATTACTTATCTTGATATCTTGAACTCTTGATACTAATGAGTCTTCAGTCTTGATTTCTTCAATCTTGAATTCGTCAGTCTTGAATCTCTATGCTATACAGTTTTCATTCTCAGTACCTACATATATATATATATATCCTGCATATACATATATCTAGACAAAGATATTAGTATTTATATTTTATAACAAGTCCTAAGGTTGTTATCATCAAAACCATCATCTCAGGAACTAACAAGGATAAGTATCTTGAATCCTGCTCTCAGTTTCCCAAGTACAGTCTCTCTCATCATCACTCCATTGGACTTTAACTAATATGACTATCTTGTTCCTTAGCCTCTTCTTATCTCTCGCGACTATGTGAACTTACTTTCTAACTATAGTCAAATTCAGTTCCACTACTAAGTCGCCTAACACAGTTGGTGTTATGATAGTCTTTGGATCTCGAATACACTTCCTTAGATGAGAAACATGAAAAACATCATGGACTCCTGCCAAACTGTTCGGTAACTCTACTCTATATGCGAGTTTCCCGATCCTCTCTACAATAGGAAATGGTCCAATGAATCTCGGTGCAAACTTTCCTGATTTCCCGAACCTGATCACACCCTTCATTAGTGATACTTTGACGAAAACATGATCACCAACTAAGAATTCTAAATCTTTCCATCTCTTATTGGCATAACTCTTCTGCCCAGACTGAGCTTCCTTCATTCTAGCTCTAATCAACTCAATCTTTTCTATGGCTTCTCTAACTAAATCTGGACCAAGAACCAACTTATCCACGGTTTCTAACCAACAAACTAGGGACTTACATGGCCTTCTATACAAAGCTTCAAATGGTGCCATCCCTATATGTTTTCCCGCCTTTTGGCAAGGCCGTGACACTAAGAAATTAACTGGAAACCAAGGACAGTTTGTCCCGAAGTTCGGTTATACACAAGTCTACTACGGATACTGGTAAATTTTGTCCGAGTCCGTATCGAGCTATAATTGACAAGACACGACAAGCAAAGCTATGAGAGCAAACGTTCCAAATTTCAAGTCAATTGGAGTTCATATGCTCTAGTTATGGATCAATCAAGTCTTGCGTGAAACATACCTATTTCATATACATCGGTTTGTATCCATCAGGTAAGCATCGGTTTGTATCCATCAGGTAAGCATCGGTTCATATCCATCAATGATTACCTTTCTTCGTATCAATCATGTTTGCTCCACTTCGTATCCATCAATAAACAACACTTCGTATCGATCTCGTTCGTACATGCTTCGTATTAGTCTCCCCATCAACTAAATTCGTATCGATCGGCCAACAATCGATACGAAACATGCCACTAAAATCATCGACACGAAGGATGTGTGGAATGATCGATATGAAACGGCATCCAAGTCATCGATACAAAATACACGGGTTCGTATCAATGCGAAGTGGTTACAAAGCATCAGTACGAAGAAGTGCAAACCATCGATACAAAAGGAATACTCTAGATCGATATGAATAAAGCATGTAAAAGTGCAAGACTTGGTCACTCGGCATGAAAAGTGGATTGATCCTAGAATATAGCAATACGTCATTCTAATCGATACGAGCTAGCATGGATACGAATGGGATCGATACGAACTCGGTAGCCTTTTACAAATCCAAACTTGGATCGATCATAACTCAAAATCTACAAGTCCAAATGCTAATAAATTTTCACAGAAGCTTGCATACCACCTCTACTTGGTTTCTGATCGATCTCAGCTCAAATGGATGTTAGTCCATGAGATGATGGTTTTGATGACAACAACCTAGAATAGATTATAAAATATAAATACTAACATTACAAGTTTAGATATATATGTATATGCAGGATCTAACCATGAAGCTATCAAGAATGAAGACTGTATAGTATAGAGATTCAAGCTATAGAGATAGAAGACTCATGAGTATCAAGAATTTCAAGAGTTCAAGTTTCCAAGATAAGTTATATAGTTAGGAATATTGTTAAAACTCATAGAAAGGCACTGACATCTTAAAATCTATTTTATTCGTGGAATGGAATCCACTTCGTGCTCGTTAAAGGGTTGAAACCCTAAGTAGGATGGAACCTACGAAAAATCTAGTGGAACATCTTTTTGTATCCACTTACTTTTATTTCAAAATGATTTTACAAAATTATCTTGTTTTCAAAATGATTTCAAAACTTTCCTTTTAAAAGATTCAAACTCTTTATCCCGATTTTAAATAAATTTAGCCTAAAAAACATCTTTAATTTCAAAGTCAAATTACTCCTGATTTTAAACTATCTTTTCAAATAATATATTTAACTTTTAAATTATTTATACTTTGATTTAAATTATAGTTAAATAATATGTATATATTTTTCTTTATGTTTACTTATGAATTTCAACTAAAGTCAAGTATATTTATAAAGTTTAAAATAGTTTTAATATAAGATAAATATTATTTTTATAGAAATTCAAAATATCAAAATTGGCTGAGGGATGTCGACATGCCCATAGGCACCATGTCGACATGGTGACGGTTGAGTTCAAAAATTAAATTTCAAAAGAAGTGTCTATTCGCCATAACTCTTCACGAATGGACATGACTGTTGTTCTTCTATAAATAGGGGTCAATTTCAACGAATTTTTAATCACTTTTCTCTGATTTAACTTCTCTTCTTCTTCTCCACTTTCTTATTTACAAATTACACCATTACTCTGCCGAAATCAATATCGAATCTAACTAGATAATTTATGGTTTTGATTCTCTCCACTATCTCTACAAGATCCAAGTGCTAATCTGAGTTATAGACTTTTTGTAATCAATCGAGCGAGAGAAGGTGTGATTGTAGCCCTGGAAATCAATTGGGTGAACTTGTTGCCCCGGAAATCAAGTATCTCTACCTAGAGGATTGTTATTCTGGAAGGTGTACCTCGTTGCCTTGAAACCGAGGGTTGTAATTGTTGAATTGAGTTTGAAAGGAAATCCGTACTTGTGTTGCGGGACTGGATGTAGGGTAACTCCGAACCAGTATAAAATTTGGTGTGTTCTTTCCTTTACTGCTTTTACTTTATATTTGCGTCTGTGTTTGATTCTGTGTTCATATCTGTGTCTGATTAGTGTATACATTGTTAACAAAGTAAGATAAACTCAAAAAGATTAACAAATTTCTTTAGACACTATTCACCCCCCTCTAGTGTTAATTCTAGCCTTAAGATCCTTAATCCGCATTTCTCACATTTGGTATCAGAGCCTTATTTTCAAAAGTTTCATTATCTGAATTTTGAAAAATTTCAAAATGGCTACTAACACTAGTACTGCTATTACCACCAACACTAGTTCATTTGTAGAAGGTCAGTCTACTCCCAGACCACCACTTTTTAATGGCATTAACTATGCATATTGGGCATGTAGGATGAAAATATATTTACAATCTGTAGGATTAGATACTTGGAATATCACACAAACTGAATATTCTGAACCCACAACTAATTTTGCACAGTGGACCACTGAGAAAAAGACTGTTGCAAAATAATTCTAAAGCAACGAATATTCTGTTTTGTTCACTTGAAAGAAATGAATTTAATAGAGTGTCAGTTTGTAAGTCTGCATATGAAATCTAGAAAACTTTGCAAGCAACTCACGAAGGAACAAGTAAAGTTAAACAGACCAAAATTTCCATGCTCACAAATCAGTTTCAGTTATTTAAAATGAATACTAATGAGTCCATTTCAGATACGTATAGTCGATTTCAAGATATTGTGCATTCTTTAATATCTTTGGGAAAGGAATTTTTGGAAGAAGATCAAGTCAGAAAATTTTTAAATTCTCTCACTCCAGAATGGGATCAAAAGACACTTGCAATTGAAGAGACAAATGACATCAGTACTTTAAAGATAGAAGAATTGATTGGAAATCTAATGCCGTTTGAAGTTCAAATGATCGGGAGAAGAGAAAGCAAAGCATCTGAAAAGAAATCAATGGCATTCAATGCATTAATCGACGGATCAGACTCAAACAGTGATAATGATGAAGAGATAGCATTTATGACAAGGAATTTTCGGAAATTCCTGAAGTACAGAAAATTGAATAGTTCCAAGAGAAACAACTTTAAGAATTCCGGTAATCAGACTACAGTACCAAACTATATCAAATGCTTCAATTCTGACGAACCAGGTCATATCAAAAGAGACTGTCCGCATCCAGATAAGCAAAACCCTCCTACAAACAATGATTCTGCAAAGAAACGGAAACGTGCATTTACTGCTACTCTAGATGACTCAGACTCATCCTCAAGTGATGATGATCAGAAGATGGATAATTTGACTTTGTGTTTCACCGCAGTTCACGACTCCGACGAATTTAGAGAAACGGACTCAGAAAAAGGTACACGTTTACAATACAATTGGTTGAAATTGCTTGCATAGAATTAGTTGCTTGATGATTTGATTGATTGATTTTGAATTGATATGTTGTTTGAATTTTAAAATTTATTTTCTATTTTTTATTATTATTTTATTATTATTTTTGACACATTCTGAAATATATTATAAATACAATAATATTTCAGAAATATAGACATTAATAATAATATTTATATATATGTATATTAGATAACTTAGGAAAAGTCATGTCATAAAAATTCAAAGCCACATTTCGACATGGCCCCTACCATGATGTCGATATGCCTACCTGAATTTGAATTTCAAATTTTGAATTCAAATGTTTGAATTTCCCTCCACCTTTTCACTTCATTTATTTCTCTGAAAAGATACCTTTTGACCAGAGAATATGTCCTTTGAAAGTCTATTTATTCACTATCTTTTATCATATCTTTTCACTTTCATTTTCAAATTCAAACTTTCTCTTCATATCTTCAAGCTCTCTACTCTCTACTCTCTACTCTATTGGCTTCTTCAAGCAACCCCTCAACCATGAGAATTTCCAGAAAAATCAAAGAGCAATTATTCAATGATCCGGAGGCAATTAAAGCATACATCAATTATGCTAATTATGCCAAAGTCCATCCCGGAAAATTTGCTGTTTTTCAAGATTTTTCTTCTTATGAAATTGATTCTCTTTTTGCAAACAATGGGGTTTTAAGTCTTATTGACTCTTCTCAAAACGATTTTGTTTGCTATCCTAATCTTGTCAAAATCTTTTATGCTAATCTAAACCGTGCTTTTTATAATGGAAATGAGAATGAGATTTGGAGTAGTGTCAAAGGGACTCAAATTGTTTTGAATTGTGATCTCTTGGGTACCATTCTTAATTGCAAAAGCACGGGAATGGATCTTTCTAGTTTTAAAATCGATGAACATGATCGTGAGACATTTCATCATATTTTTGAAGGAGATGAAAACTTTGAATTTAAGAATCGAAACTTTCGTCCTAAATCAAGAATTGTCAATCTTCTCTTACAACATACTTTGACCCCAAGATCGGGAAATTTTAACAATCCTACTTCAAAAGTGTGCAAAGCACTTTTTGCTATTTTCGGAAATTATGATATCAATTGGGCGCAAGTTATTTTGGATGAACTTCGTCCTAAAAACTTGGAAATGGGAGAAAAGATTTTATATCATGGAATTTACCTTACTCGGATTTTCAACTTTTTCGTAGTAAATTTCAAAGGAGAAGAATTTATTTCAAGAAAAGTGTTTAATATCTCAAACATTTCTCTCATGAAAATCCCATATGTTTTTCAACCTTATGAGACTCTTGCCGAAAAGGAAGAGCGTTTGGCTCATGAAGAAATGGAAGAGGAAGAAGAAGAAGGTGAAACATCCCTAGAAAGTATTGAATATCCCTCCAATCCTACCAACAAAACCATTCTCAAAAACCAAAAGATAATTGTGGAGAATCAATGGATTTTAAAACGATCCGTTAGTAAGAAGTTGGATAACATTTCTTCGAAGATGAACAAGTTCTTTTCAAAAGTCAGCAAGAAACTTGGACTATCTTCATCATCTTCATCTTCTAACTAGCTTTATCTTTTAGTATCTTATTGTATTTGTCTTAGTTTTTTTTTCGAATGTTCGTGTAGTTCATTATGCTTAATCTTTGTATTATCGTATTGAAATGAAATTTCCTTTCTGATATCTATCTTATCTTATCTCTAGAATAAATGTATGTATATTATATAAATATATACAAATACACAATTATTCACAAAATCAAAGTTGTCATAAATTTTCATTACCCCATGTCGACATACCCCCCTAGACCATGTCGACATGTACTGGTCAGAAATGATAATTCATTTTGAATTTGAAATTTGAATAACTACCATATGTCTATTCATTTCAAACGAATTTCTACACCTATATATACCTTTTTCTTCCAGAAATCTTCACTAAAATTTATTTCTAATTATCTATATCCTTCATTTCTTTCTCTAATTCAATTATGGCCAATCCTATTCACAATCTACCTGAAAATCTTGAAGAAACACTCAATTCATTCAAGAATATTCTCTCTTTTATTCTACGAAACCAGCGTCACTTAGAGTTAAGTCAAATGCAGATGATCAAGGAACAAGAGAGACACTTCAATGCAATACGATGGATGATCTCCTCTCTACACAAGGATGATAATGAAGCACATCCTCCTGTCTCTCTCACCAATGACAATGAAAATTGGGATGCAATTAAAGCAGACCCTATATTTGGAGAAGATGGATGGGTAGATGTTCCTCGTAACGTTTAATTTTCTTTCTTTGTTGATTTGTTTGAATTAATTTGTTTGACTTAATTTGGTTTGAATTGATACTTTGTGTGGATTGATTTTATTTTGTTTGAAGTTTGGTGTGTGAAACATATATATATATACACACTGAAATGAATATAGTCTTTAATTAAGTTATTATGCTCATAAGTATCATTATTTCTTAATCTATATATTATATATTTCGTTGTATAGTTTATCAATGCAGGTACTGAAGTCCAAGAATAAGGGGGAGTAATTTTTTTGTTGATGACAAAGGGGGAGAAATATAAAATAGGGTAGTTAGGCATAGATTAAGGGGGAGTTGTTAGTTTTAGGGGGAGTTACTAGGATAGAAGGAATATTTTATAAACAAAGGTTGTCATCATCAAAAAGGGGGGAGATTGTTAGTCCATGAGATGATGGTTTTGATGACAACAACCTTAGAATAGATTATAAAATATGAATACTAACATTACAAGTTTAGATATATATGTATATGCAGGATCTAACCATGCAGGTATCAAGAATGAAGACTGTACAGTATAGAGATTCGAGATATAGAGATAGAAGACTCATGAGTATCAAGAATTTCAAGAGTTCAAGTTTCCAAGATAAGTTATATAGTTAGGAATATTGTTAAAACTCATAGAAAGGCACTGACATCTTAAAATCTATTTTATTCGTGGAATGGAATCCACTTCGTGCTCGTTAAAGGGATGGAACCCTAAGTAGGATGGAACCTACGAAAAATCTAGTGGAACATCTTTTTGTATCCACTTACTTTTATTTCAAAATGATTTTACAAAATTATCTTGTTTTCAAAATGATTTCAAATCTTTCCTTTTAAAAGATTCAAAACTCTCTATCCTGATTTTAAATAATTTTAGCCTAAAAAACATCTTTAATTTCAAAGTCAAATTACTCCTGATTTTAAACTATCTTTTCAAATAATATATTTAACTTTTAAATTATTTATACTTTAATTTAAATTATAGTTAAATAATATGTATATATTGTTCTTTATATTTACTTATGAATTTCAACTAAAGTCAAGTATATTTATAAAGTTTAAAATAGTTTTAATATAAGATAAATATTATTTTTATAGAAATTCAAAATATTAAAATTGGCTGAGGGATGTCGACATGCCCATAGGCACCATGTCGACATGGTGACAGTTGAGTTCAAAATTTAAATTTCAAAAGAAGTGTCTATTTGCCATAACTCTTCACGAATGGATATGACTGTTGTTCTTCTATAAATAATGGTCAGTTTCAACGAATTTTTAATCACTTTTCTCTGATTTAACTTCTCTTCTTCTTCTCCACTTTCTTATTTACAAATTACACCATTACTCTGCCGAAATCAATATCGAATCTAACTAGATAATTTCTGGTTTTGATTCTCTCCATTATCTCTACAAGATCCAAGTGCTAATCTGAGTTATAGACTTTTTGTAATCAATCGAGCGAGAGAAGGTGTGACTGTAGCCCTGGAAATCAATTGGGTGAACTTGTTGCCCCAGAAATCAAGTATCTCTACCTAGAGGATTGTTATTCTGGAGGGTGTACCTCGTTGCCTTGAAACCGAGGGTTGTAATTGTTGAATTGAGTTTGAAAGGAAATCCGTACTTGTGTTGCGGGACTGGATGTAGGGTAACTCCGAACCAGTATAAAATCCGGTGTGTTCTTTCCTTTACTGCTTTTACTTTATATTTGCATCTGTGTTTGATTCTGTGTTCATATCTGTGTGTGATTAGTGTATACATTGTTAACAAAGTAAGATAAACTCAAAAAGATTAACAAATTTCTTTAAACACTATTCACCCCCCCTCTAGTGTTAATTCTAGCCTTAAGATCCTTAATCCGCATTTCTCACAATGGAGTCGTTTTTTATCAATAGGAATTGTATACGTATCGATCATGGATCGACCCCAAATGTCCAGGGATCGATCTGGAGGGCCCACCCACGTAACAGAAGGGGTCTTCCGAGATCCAAGCCAGATATTTTCAGCCTACACTTATAAATAGCAGCCCAATGCCTCCAAAAAATGGACTTTTTGACTTGTTATGCCAATACTCTACTGGAAACTCCATTGTATCTCGAGTGCTTGAGAGTGTACTGTTGTAATTAGTTGTAACCAGTTAGAAAGTTAATAAAACAACAAACTTTCCATAGTGGATGTAGGGTAGAACGTTGAACCACTCTAAATTCTTGTGTTCTTGCATTTCTGTTTGTTTGTTTTGGCGTGTTTATTAGATTAATCTCCTTTTTTATTTATATTCTTCATTTTAATCTCTTCAAATACATCCGAAGAGTGTTGTGCCCAATTTGGGTACAAAAACTTTGGTGCTTTCACTGAGAAATCCTAGCTTTTCTCCTGCTCATTGGATCTACTACCGTTGTTGGATTGCAAGAATTTAAGGAGAAGATCCAGATCTCATATCCAGTGGTTCTTCCATCCTACAGGTTGCAACAAATTTAGGAAGGTGCTACATCATTCACCATGGTTAATACTAGGCCGCCTCAACTGCTACAGAACAGGAAGGATGGGATAGACAGAACCCCGCGCAGTTACCCACGATGGGTCAGAACTCAGTTGGACCTTCAGATCCACAAGGCCCTGTCACTAGGGAGGAATTCCAAATGCTGATGTAGGAGCTGACTTAGAGTCGCCAACAGCTTACCCAGCAGATCCATGCCAACACGGAGCTAACCAACCGACTGAACGAGGAGAGACGAAGGAGATCCAGAAGGGATCGTGCTTCTTATTCATCCACTGAAAGCTCAGTTTCCTCTGGTTACAATCACAGATCTACACTTCCATGGTTGGATGGAAATTATGTGCAAGCCCCCGGGCATCAGCGCACTTTGAACCTCGGACAAGCTGGAGCCGAACCTTCCATAGGGCACTAGGCTGGACCCTCCTCCCGAGGAGGGGCACTTCCCTATCACACCACCGACAGCCATGCAGCCGCCACCGCTATAGACTTGGAAGCTGACGTTCGGAACCAAGTAGATCTGATCCTTCATCAACACCATCATACTCCTGAACCATATATGCCCGAAGATCTAGAACCAAGGAGGCGAGGCATGGACCGTCGACCGCGCCCGGACCGTCCTTGCATTGTGGAACCTAACCACCTTGGCCCAGAATGTCCAAATGCCAGACATTCCAACAACATTCATCAAATGATCCGCAAAAGTCAAGGCCTCACCAATGATGATTGGGGAGTCTCCCGAAGTCATACTCCGTTCACTGATAACATCCTCTATGCTTAACCTCCTTGCCGATTCAGGATGCCAACTTTACCTGTATGAAGGGAGCTCAGATCCTAATCAGCACATCCTAAAGTATGAATGGCTCATGAACGCCGCTCGAGCCGACGATGCAATTAAATGTAGAAGCTTTCCTATCTCCCTTAGGGGTATTGCAACCATGTGGTTTACTCACCTAACACTTCGATCCATTTCATGCTTTGATCAGTTAGCTACAAAATTCATCAAACAATTTCGTATGCACGTCACAAGACCTAAAGATGTTAACACCTTATCCAGCGCCACTCAAGCTCCGGGAGAGACACTCAGACGTTATCTAAAAAGATTCCATGCCGCTTGTGCAGAGATCAGTAACCCTAATGCTAATTCCATATTGATGGCACTGACCAAAGGAATCGATCCTGATTTCGAATTTGGCAATTGGTTGGCTGAGAAACCCCCCGCATCACTGGATCGTTTCTATGCTAAGGCGGCCCAGTTCTTGAATCGAGAAGATGCTAGACAATCTAGAAAGCAGGATGATGCTGGGCCTAGTGTGGAAGGCATTCAGAGTAATGTCACTATGAAACAAACCGGTGAGAGTTTTGGTAAAGTGCAGTTGAATATACATAATAAGCAGAATCAGCAGAAAGACGATGTGGGTCAAGGTAAGAAGCGAGATCAAAATCGCGAACTGCGACGCAGAGCTCCAATGTTTGACCAATATACCCCATTGAATACATCCCTAGAGGATGTTTATTAGCAAACCTGTAATACTGGCCAATATAAGAAGCCTGCTCCGAAGCAGTCATCCGAAAAGCAAATTCAATCTGGGAAATTCTGTAGATTCCATGATTGCTATGGTCACAATACCGATGAGTGTCACCATTTACAGTACATTATTGAGAAGTTAATCTAAAAGAGGAAGTTGGAATAATTTGTTTGGGCGTCGTAGGCTGGAGGTGCAGGCCCATCAAGCCAGAATCAAGTTCAGAATCAGGCTAGACTGGAGGAACCTGCGCGTATTGGCGGGAGGTTGGTTATTAACACAGTTAGTGGTGGTCCTCACCTAGCTGATTGGAGCTGGAGGGAAATGGAGTCGTGTGCCAGTTCGGTTATGCATGCGAACTTCGACTGTTGCAGTAATCTTGATGATGGGGCTCTGGCGAAACAACAAAAGACGATGACAGACGACATCATTTTTCGAGACAGGGATGCTGATAAAGTCAAAGCCCCCACCATTGATCCACTAGTCATATCAGCTCAAATAGGTCCTGCTTGGATGAAGAGGATCTTGGTAGATAGTGGAAGCTTCGTAAATATTCTTTTCAAATGAGCTTATGACCAGATGAAAATGGAAGCGAAGGTCTTAAAGCCGTGCCAGTCTCGCATATGTGGCTTTAATAAAAGTGCAACAATACCCACTGGGATGGTGGAATTACCAGTGGAGTTGGGATCAGGAGATCGCCGGAGAGTCCAGATTCTACAATTTGTTGTGTTGGACATTAACTCTCTGTATAATGCTTTCTTAGGCCGACCGGCCCTAGCTGAATTCAAGGCAGCCATTGCCCTATGGTGCTTAACTCTTAAGTTCCCCATAGACAACGGGGTTGGAGTTGTACAAGGAGATTAGGCGGCTGGACGCGCCTGTTATGTTGCTGAGCTGCGGGAGGCACAACGGAAGGAGAAGGGCAAGGACGTAGAGGAATCTCTATGTGTCTGTTTTACTGATAATTGACAGCTAATGCCTGGTCCTAGGCTCGGGCGCCACAACCAATTCCTAAAAGATCTTGATCCAAGAGATGATGATAATGAAGAGGAAGTCAAAGATAGTCAGGCTTCCTCGGCAGAGTTGATGATCGATGTTCCAATAAATGATGATGATGACTCTAGAATGATAAAGGTCGGATCTCAACTAAGCCAACAGATGAGAGAGGAATTGGTTGAATTTCTCCGGGCAAACCTCGATGTGTTTGCTTGGACGCACTCAGACATATGTGGAATCTCGCCGGACATCGCAAGCCATGCATTGAATATTGACCCGCAGCATGTCCTGATCAAACAAAAAAGGCGCGGTATGGATCCAGAGAGATCTACCACCCTAAAAGAAGAAGTGGATAAACTCAAGACGAATGGGTTCATCCTAGATGCATTATATCCAGTGTGGGTATCCAACCCAGTGCTTGTCAGGAAACCAAACGGTAAATGAAGAACTTGTGTGGACTACTCAGACCTAAATAAAGCCTTCCCTAAAGATATACTTCCACTTCTCAAAATCGATCAGCTTGTAGATTCAACAGCTGGACACGAGCTCTTGTCTTTTATGGATGCGTATTCCGGCTACAATTAGATACCGATGCACCTACCCGATCAGGAGCATACCAGCTTTGTCACCGTTCTTGGACTCTATTGCTATAAAGTGATGCCGTTCGGACTTAAGAACGCTAGGGCGACCTATCAAAGACTTGTCAATCGAATGTTTGCTAACCAAATCGAGAAAACTATGGAGGTGTACGTGGATGATATGCTTGTAAAGTCACGGCTCTCCATCGATCATGTCAAAGACTTGGAAATAATGTTCAACATCCTTTGAGAGTACCGAATGAAGCTCAACCCATTGAAGTGTCACTTTAAATTCGCATCCGGAAAGTTCCTTGGATTTGTTGTCAACGCTCGAGGCATTGAAGCAAATCCTGAAAAGATCCGGGCGATTTGAAATCTCGAGACTCCGAGAACTATAAAGCAAGTACAAAGCTTCAATGGGAAGGTGGCAGCATTGAGCAAATTCATTTCCATATCCACCGATAAATGCATTCCTTTCTTTGATCTAATCAGGAAAGGAAAACAAAACTTTGAATGGACTAAGGAGTATGAAGGCACATTCTGAGCACTGTTTCAACACCTGGCGACGCCACCAATTCTGTCAAAGCCCGTCGATCATGAAAGACTGTACATCTATCTGGCGGTTTTGGCAAACACCATCAGTGCTGCATTGGTTCGCGAGGAGGATCGGGTCCAACGACCTATCTATTATGTCAGCAAATGATTGACCGGGGCGGAAAGGAACTATCCAAAGTTAGAAAAGCTCGCTTACTGCCTTGTCATTGCATCTAGAAAGCTCCACCCATATTTCCAGGCTCATCCGATCACGGTCTACACCGACCAGCCATTACGACAGGTCCTTACGTGGCTTGAGACGTCTAGTAGTTTGCTTAAGTGGAACATCGAGTTGAGTCAGTTTGATATTGCTTATACACCGAGACGGGCCATCTAAGGACAAGTTTTGGCGGACTTCATCGCTGAATTTACTATACTAGAGGACATGGTCGAAACTAGTGAATCTCCTAAATACATATGGAAGCTGTACACTGACGGTGCATCAAACGACCGCTGCTCAGGCGCTGTAGTTGTACTCGAAACCCCAGAAGGTCGATCCATATATTATGCTTTGAAGTTTGACTTCCGCGCAACAAACAACGAGGCCGAATATGAAGCTTTACTCGCCGGACTCAGAATTGTCAGAGACTTGAGAATTATTGCTGTGGAGATCTACTACGACTCACAATTGGTCGTATGCCAAGTTCGGGGAGAATACCAAGTCAGAGACCGGAGGTTGGCTGCTTATCTCTCTTGGGTCCAGGAAGTGCTGAATCAGTTCGACTACTACGCCATCCTCTGTATACCCTGAGAGCACAATCAGAAGGCCGATTCTTTGGCATAACTGGCCAGCACTGGTGAAGCACAGCAAATGGGACTCGTCCCTGTTGAGCACTTACCTCTCCGAGTATCGATCAGATGGAGACGGACTGGGTGCATGAGGCAACGCCCAAAAAGGAGCAATGGATGACCCCATTCAGAAACTATCTCGAACACGGAGCTTTGCCTTAGCGTAGAAGTGAGAAAAGACAAGTTCTAAAGAAAGCTTCACCATTCATTATCTATAATGGATTCATGTACAGGAGAGGATACTCTATTCCTTTACTCCGATGTATTGCCCATGAAGAAATCAAACGAGTGTTACACGATGTACATGAAGGAGAATGCGATGATCACACTAGAGGGCAAGCCCTTGCTAAGAAGATACTCCGATATGGGTATTATTGGCCGACTGTGAATCGAGATGCATCGGACTATGCCAAGAGATGTGATAAATGCCAGAAACATGCTCAAATTCCAAGAGCCCCTCCTACCAAAATTACTCAGATGGTCAGTCCATAGCATTCGCCACATGGGGCATCGATATAATTGGATCTTTACCTCTGGCTAAAAGTGGTGCGAAGTATGCCATCATTGCAGTTGACTACTTTACCAACTGGGAAGAAGCCAAGCCCCTTGCTACTATCACGATGAAGAAAGTAATCAACTTTGTTGTCCGCAACATCATCTGTCGTTTTGGCATCCTACATACGATTATCACTAACAACGGGACCCAGTTCGACAGTGTCGAGTTCAAAAATTTCTGTCAACGTTTCCATATTCAGAATTTCTCAACGGTTTCTCACCCTCAAGCAAATGGACAGGTCGAAGATGTTAATAAAATTATTAAGTCCATTTTGAAGAAAAGACTGGAGACGGCTGAAGGCAGATGGGTCGATGAACTTCCCATGGCCCTATGGGCATATCGAACTACCCGCAAGTCCGCGACCAGCCAAACTCCATTTTCACTTTCCTACTGCTCTGAAGCTATTACTCTAGTTGAATTGGAAGTACCTTATCATCGTGTGACATATTTTGCTTCGAAGACGAACACCATATTACTCGCCGAATCTTTGGATTTATTGGATGAGAAAAGTGAAGAGGCTGATTTGAGGGCAGCCGTGCACCGAAGTCAAGTCGCCCGATTATACAATGCTAAGGTCCGACCCCGAACCTTTGAACTTACCGATCTCGTACTTAAGAGAATCTATCCGGTCCCTTCGCATATGAAACCAACATGGGAAGGACCGTATGTCGTCAAACAGAGACTTGGAGATGGCACATTCAAATTATCAACTGTTGATGGTCTCACTTTGCCGAGAGCTTGGAATAACGAGAGTCTCCGTCGCTACTACACCTAATTGGCTTTATTTATTCATTTAGTCTACTTTTCTTTGGAAATTTGTTTATGCATTTTGAAATTTGAACTTGTAATAAGGCAACTGACTTTGCCGTACTTTCTTATTTCAGCAATAAAATGCAAACCCGTCGAGCCAGAGTGGCAATTCTTGAAATGCGTCTTGCGACCATCACAATGCATGGAGAGCTAAGTTCCATCCCACAGTGGGACTTATTCAAATAGGGAGTGACTGTGATACGACCGGTCACTCGCTAACTGAAACTCCAGGCTCGGGGTAAACAACTACATAAAGGCAAAAAGGATTAATACACGACAATCCTCCAACAAACTTCGGTTCCCAGAGTGCGAGCAGGAGTATAAATTGCAAATCCAAAACGTGGGTTCGAAGAGGGTGGACCCATCTACCCATGACTTTGCCCATGTACAATCTAAACTCGAGGAGGATGGATCCGTCCAGCTATGACTTCGCTTACCTACTTAGGGTGGATGTGATCTGATCGTCCACGTCCCTGATCAACTTATTGTTCCTGGAGTGCAAACGAGATTCCAACACTTAGGCAGATGTGACTGACTGTCTGTCGATCAATTCCAGATTTCCAGAGTGCGAATTGGAGTATAAACATCAAAATGAGTGTGACTGACCACCCATCGACTAACTCTAAGTCCCTGGAGTTCGAACAGGAGTATAAACACCAATTAGGTATGATTGACCACCCACAAATCAATCTAAGTCCCCAGAGTGCGGACGAAAGTCTAAATATCAAACGGGTGTGACTGACCGCCCGTAAAATAATTTAAGTCCCAGGAGTGCGGACATATCTTTAAACATTAAACGGGTGTGATTGACCGCCCGTAAAATAACTTAAGTCCCCGAAGTGTAGACATATCTTTAAACATTAAACAAGTGTGACTGACCGCCCGTAAAATAACTTAAGTCCACGGAGTGCAAACATATCTTTAAACATTAAACGGGCGCGACCGACCACCAACACACAAGTGCAATCCGCAGATTGTGGATGCGATTACCAGTAGATGAGCGAGTGTGATCCGACCACTCGAACTCCTCTCGTTTCAACTTCGTTCCGACTAAGTTAAGCTCAATTTATTGAAGGCGAAAAACGACTGCCGACCGACCACTTCAATTTATCCCCGCGACTGGGGGAAAAACTCAAGTACCAGCTACCGATCGAGACAGTGCAATATTGGGACTCGACTTAACGTTTAATTATGACCCGAAGCCATGACTTCGGGACTTAACAACCAAACTCAGGTCCGATTCATAGACTAAAGCCTCACAAGTACATTGAATGGAAATTCGAGCGCTAATACACTTAAGCAAATAAACACGGAGTTATGCTGAAAACAAAATGGAATTTCATTTCAACTATTCTTTGAAAGAAATGGATAAGTACAAAAATTATCCCAAGAATTCCTATAAGCAGGGGCCGAACCTGCATCTATACACGGCCTACAGGAAGCAAAAAGAAATTCATATCTATCTACCAAAAAAAGGAGCAGGAAGACACGTCACTCCCTCGGCTTCTTCTTCTTCTTCCTCGGCGTCGACCCACTAGAGCTACCGCTCGGATGCCTCTTCGAGCCTTTGCCTTTTGGTAGTTGGTCTCCGACTAGAGGAATTATAGTAATCTCTTCCTCCGAACTCATGGGAATTGGAATGCATTCTGAATGCAGAGTCAAAGGAATAGGAACACTCTCGATGTTGGAAGATGAGGGAGGCACGCTAGTGTCGACAACTCTACCACCGGGAGAAATCAGTCGTAGAGGAGCCGGGCCAAGACCCACCATACCACCTCCAATACCATTGGCCTATGTGGCTACTTCCATTTCGGCATTAATCTTCGCCGTTATCTCTTCCTCGTGAATCACTTGAGCATCCACGGGAATGCTACTAGTTGGGCCCGACAAGCTGGTCGTAAATACAACTTCACCCATGACGAATGGCTGGTCGGTAAGTGGGTCACTTTGATGACCAAGGAGTTCTTCCATCATCTGTTCGTCAAAAATAAAAGCACTCTCCTGCACTCCCTCAGTTGGTACAACGGTCGTTGTTGTGGTTACCTCCATCATAAGGGCCTCCTGCTCATGATGCAGCTCTTGGGTTGTAGGAGGCTCAGCCCGTGCAGACTCTATAACTGAATAAAGATAAGAGAAAACATTAGTGACATCTTCTGATAGCACTCTCAACTTTGATTGAATACTTGGCTCACGGGCGGGACCGGCGCGCCTTCGAAGCCGTGCTCCCATGCCGAAGACAAGTGCGGTAGATCGGGGTCATAAGCTGGAACAGCTGGAGGGTCTATTGCAGAAGTGAGCTCGGGCTGAGTGGATGCAGGCAGTTCAACACTTGTTTCATGATGTTCAACTCCAGACCCTTCTCCAACTTCCAGATGCTGAGCGGCAAGCTTTTCCTTTTCAAATGTGATAATGGCATCATAGAGAACCTTTCTTTCACCCTTGGTCAATATTTGGTTCTCAGCTCAAACTCATCAATAGACATTGTGTGATGATCCGCCTTTTCATCTTCAACCAAGTGGCACCAAGCATTATACAAATGTGACGGGTAATCTTCGAGCCAGCTCAGATTATGGTGCTTTAGAACATCGACGTTATATGTGATCAGGAGATCCTCAATGTCACCCTCCAACCTGGCCTCCGCCGCTCTCACTTCACCCTCAACCCTGGCCTCGCTTCCTGAACCTTTAGTATTGCTGCATCCCTCTCATCCCTGAGTGCCACATCCTGCTCGCATGCTTCCTAAGCAGCTTTATTGGCGTCGTCTTTTTCTTTGACGACTTCAACAAATTTGGCTTTGAGTTCCTTGAGCTCTTTTAGCGCAGCATCCCTTTCGGCTACGACCGTGGTGGTCCTATGGCCCATCTCTTCGACCAAGGCCAAGTGTTCCTGCCTCATTTTCTACATAGACTTATTTTCCTCATCGGCTTTCTAAGTAGCTTCCATTTCTGCTTTCCGTGAAGACTCATTCTCGTTGGTGAGCACCTGAATTATGCGGTCCCTCTAAGCGAGATCAGTTTCTAGTTTCTTGATTGTCTTTGCCCGCTCAAAGGCCACCGTTGAAACTTTCTTTGCGGTTTTCATCCATTCCCAATATTGACCATAAACATCATATATGTAGTCATGCATTGTATGTTCTGCCTCATTGGGAATTCATTTTAAGCGTGGAGGAAATATGAAGCCCTCGAAGCAGACATTCGGGAAATCCTTTTTCAATTTAGCGATTCTAATCGCTCCTTCCCCGATGGGTTCTGTAACCGCTTGTTCAGTGGTGACAGGGGTTTCAGTTTCGATTCTACGAAGTTGTTCGCCGGGCCTTAAAGTTTGAGAAGGTGGTACATGATGTGAAGATTCTGAGGGTTTTTTGCCAGAACCAGAAGGTTGTGTTGGACCTCTAGGTGGCGGACAGCGCGACCGGGAACGACGCCTATACTGCCTCTCCCTCTCCCTGTCCCTTCCCCTCTCGTAGCGCTCCCTCTCTTGATTGGAGTAGCCGCGATCACGTTCTCTATCAGCCTTACGTCTGCAAGACTCAGAATATGAGCTAGATGAATAACACGTAGAACGGAGACTACCAACCATAGATCCCCACCTCGACATCGTACCTATAAAATGAAAAGAGAAACAGAGTTGGTAATCTCCAGAGATGAATAGCTTGTGATTAGAAATTGTGTGGTGTCGTGAAGTGTGTGTATCCATGTTCAAACCCCCCAACCGATCGGTTGTAAAAGCCGTACTCGGAGGAGTTGGCTCTCCTATGTCTAAGGCGCTTTGAAGCCCCTCTAACCCGGTATCTTGGTGCAAAGGCAAGTCATCCGAAATGGGGATGTCATCCAGTCCTGCAAAAGAGCTCTCCATCTATGAAGGAGGAATCTCTTGACTAGTAGCAGACAAAGAGACTGTGACGGTTTTGCATCTTACAAATTTTTGAGTAGTAGAATTGCCACTTCTCTTCCGCACTAAAGATCGAGGACTTTGCGAAGGCCCAGCCGCGGGCTCATCTCCAGCAGACATATTCTCATCACCGCCTTGTTCAGTGATTACTATCCTGGGAGCTCTCCTTCGAGCTTGCCTCACTGGGGCCGTCCTAAAAGCTCCTGCGAGTCTAATGCTTTGATCTCTATCAATTAGCCCAACGGTAATCAGAATTTTGCCCGTAAGGACTTCATCGATCTCTCTGTACTCGACGGGCACCTCTTGAAGAACTCTTACTATCTCCTAAACCGAGCACCTTCAGTTCGCGGAATTGAAGCTGTAAAAGAAATAAAGTGTTAGACTCGACATCAATTACTATTATCCAGTTAATCAGCAAAGAGGCTAGTGCGCTTACGTCTTGCTATCCACCGTCTATCAAACCCCGGTGGACACCGAATGAAGAACCATTTGGTCTTGAAATAGCTCAGCTTGCTCCAAGCCCTAATCACGATCTGACAGTTCCTAACTGCCGCTAATAAAGTGAAGGAAGGGTTATCTCCGTGACTCTTTACATTGAATAAGAATCTAATCTCTTCTACCGTTGGAGGGCATAAGAGATGCTCCATGAAGATGACAAAAATACTGTTCAGCAGGGCATACCCATTCGGATGCAATTGGGATAGAGCAATCCTCAAGAAAAGTAGAACTTCTTGGATGAATTGGTTAAAAGGAGGAAGTGTCCCTGCTACACACATAAATCTATTGCAGGCTGTGTACCCTTCCGAGGGAGTGTGGGCTCTATCCTCTGGCCCTGGCAACAAGACATCGTCTATTGATAGCCCATGCCTTAGACGAATCCTGCCTAGCATATCTTCAGAAATATTGGAAGGAACGGAGTCTTGTGGATGTGCGATAAAAACTTCTCTCGGTAGTTCATCCGGAGCAGGGCTAATAACGTCGGCTGCAATAACCAGCATTTCAATTGCGGGAAGGGGTGGACTCTAGACGTCATGTGATTGCAAACTTCCGGGTTCCATAGCTATTGAACTCAATAAAAATCATCACTAGATGACAATAAACCCATGTTCCCCCCATTGTGATGTGTGTGAATGAGTTATGCAGTGCAATGCTACATAGTATTTAAGAAATTCTACGAGATTTGTGAGATGTTCAAACGAAAAGACTTCAAAATTCAACCGGAGTGTTCGTCATCACTGACCGCCACAACCATGCCATCCAGACTTCGGAGATCGATCCAAGTTAAAGTTTGTCAAATTTGTCAAGTTACAGTTCCATCGACGAGCTTCAAAGGGCAGTTAAATATGTAGTGAAATGGTTAAGTCCAATTATGCAAGGCAGAAGCTCATCGGAGTCAAGTATTCGAGTGTGCAAAAATTTCGTATCCATCATAGTGCAAGTTCGGATCGATCACCAGAAGTACCATTTGTGTCAATCAAAGAAGTCAACATTTCATATCGATCGCCGAAAGGTTAATTCATATCGATAAAAAAACCATCGACTTCGTATCGATCGCATACAGCGCCTTCGTATCGATCGCATACAGCGCCTTCGTATCGATCCCTAGATCCAAGCCTTTGTATCGATCGCTTTGGATCGATACGAACTCCCACCATAGATCGATACGAAGCTTCCCACTCCATCGGTACGAAGTTCCATTGCTTGGATCGATACGAACTCCCTCTCAATCCAGATCAATACGAACTCCCTCTCAATCCAGATCGATACGAACTCGTCCGTCATTCATCATCAATACGAATGCGTCCTTTACTCCATCACCTATCCTCGATACGAATGCATCTTTCATACCCATTTATACTTCTTCATCTCCACTCAACTCAAGCAACACAGAAACCATTCCAACCTTCCTCGACTTTACTCTGACCATCTCCAGCCACCTCTTCACCAGATTCGGCCACGAATACGAATGGAATGACAAACAAATTCGAATCTCATCGTTTCCATGTGAATTTATGGGTTTAATTACCTAATTTAGGCGGTTAATTCGAAGGATTAAGGAATTAAATAGCTTGGAGACAAAAGCAATTTCAAATTCTCGGTTCTTCAATCGATACGAAAGCAAGGGAAAAATGAGAGCAAGTAAAAAGATTTCTAAGTACAAAGCTCTATTTATATGGTTCGACACTAGGCAAATGTCGATTCGTCTCCCGATGCTAGTGACCGATCAAAGCAGTCTCCCCTCCAATCGATACGAAGAAAGCTGTTCGTATCCATTCCCCATCGATCCAGAACACAGTCGTTCGTATCCATCAGTGGTCCATCGATACGAACGAGACAACAGGGACTTGTTTGGACCATACTGACCCATCAGCAATTCATCGATACGAAATGATAACTCTGTATCCAACACTTTGAAGCCTACAAAGATTCATGTCCATCGATACAAAATATTTCATAGAACTATTGACATGTATCGATAGTCATCGATATGAAGCGTGTTTTTCAACTTCTCAAATCGATTCAGGAGAGGATCGATACGAAGGGATACTCAAAAACGACCATTAAGCGTTGTTATGACTCGAATTCCACATTGGTCCAAGAGAGGATCGATACGAAACTCGATAAAAAAAACTTGACAATGACTCGTAAACGTGCAAATGTTAATGGGAGTCAGGTTAGCATACATTCGTGCATGGCAAACTAACATTCAGTTTTCAAAATTGATAGGAATTGAATACTCACCTGGTGACGATTACAACAGTGAACAACAAATTGCTAACACTCGACACTCAGTTACAACAATGCACTGCACAATCATTGGCAGTCAACAATTCAGTATTTACATTACTGGAAATTAATCAAAGGTTATGTCTTTTGACAAAAAGATAACGACCATTCAACAAATCAGATAGAACTTTTCAGACTGAAGAATGTAGTTTTTCAAAACGCGTCATGTTCACACCAGACGTACTTTGGGGGGCAAATATTATCCCGCCTTTTGAAAAGGCCGAGACACCAAGAAATTAACTGGAAATCAAGGAAGTTCGTCCTGAAGATCGGTTATATACAGGTCTACGATGGATACCAGTAAATTTTGTTCGAGTCCAGATCGAGCTACAATTGACAAGACACAACAAGTAAAGCTATGAGAGCCGACATTCCAAATTTCAAGTCAATCAGAGTTCATATGCTCAAGTTATGGATCGATCAAGTCTCACGTGAAACACATCTATTTCGTATACATCGGTTCGTATCCATCAATGATTACCTTTCTTCGTATCCATCACGTTTGCTCCACTTCGTATCCATCAACAACAACACTTCGTATCGATCTCGTTCTTACATGCTTCATATCGATCTCCCCATTACTCAATTCGTATCGATCGGCCAACGATCGATACGAAACATGCCACTAAAATCATCGATACGAAGGATGTATGGAATGATCGATACAGAATGGCATCTGAGTCATTGATACAAAATACATGGGTTTGTATCGATACGAAGCGGTTACAAAGCATCGGTACGAAGAAGTGCAAACCATCGATACGAAAGGAACACTCCAGATCGATATGAACAAAGCATGTAAAAATGGAAGACTTGGTCACTCAACATGAAAAGTGGATCGATCCTAGAATATAGCGACACGTCATTTGATCAATACGAGCTAGCATGGATACGAATGGGATCGATACGAACTCGGTAGCCTTTTACAAATCCAAATTTGATCGATCATAACTCAAAATCTACAAGTCCAAATGCTATCAAATTTTCACAGAAGCTTGTGTGCCACCTCTACTTGGTCTTCGATCGATCTCGGCTCAAATGGAGTCATTTTTGATCGATATGAATTGTATACGTATCGATCATGGATCGATCCAAAATGTCCAGGGATCAATCTGGTGGGCCCACCCACGTAAGAGAAGGGGTCTTCCGAGATCTGAGCCAGATCTTTCAGCCTACGCCTATAAATAGCAATCCAATGCCTCCAAAAAATGGACTTTTTGACTCTGCTACGCCAATACTCTACTGGAAACTCCATTGTATCTCGAGTGCTTGAGAGTGTACTATTGTAATCAGTTGTAACCAGTTAGCAAATTCAATAAACAACAAACTTTCCATAGTGGATGTAGGCTACAACGCCGAACCACTCTAAATTCTTGTGTTCTTGTATTTTGTTTGTCTGGTTTGGCATGTTTGTTAGATTAATCTCCTTTTTCATTATATTCTTCATTTTAATATCTTCAAATACGTCCGCAGAGTGTTGTGCCCAATTTTGGTACAAACATTATACTAGCCTGATACTGTAGTTATACGTAAACTCAACTAAGTGTAGATGGTCTTCCTATGATACTCCATAGTCTAGCACCCAAGCTTGTAACAATTCTTCTAAGACTTTGTAAACTCTTTCTGTTTGCCTATCTGTTTGGGGATGGTAAGCGGTACTCATCTTGAGCTTGGTACCTAAAATCTCCTCTAGACTCTTCCAGAACTCGCTAGTGAACAAGGAATTCCATCGCTTACTATACTACTAGGAATTCCATGAATTATAACTATATTCTTCATAAATAACTTGGCCAAAACAGGTGCCATCCTGGTTGAGTCCACTATGGCCCATATACTTTCATTTCCCTAATTTGATCTTGGCAACCCATCTATGAAATCCATCGAGATAGAATCATATTTCCATACTGGAATATCTAATTGCTGAAGTAACCCACTCAGTTTCTGATGTTCGGCTTTTACTTATTGGCAGTTCAAACACTACTTCACCTATAAGCCTACATCTCTCTTCATACCTTCCCATAAGAAACTCCTCTTCATGTCCCGATAGATCTTAGTTCTTCCTGGATGAATAGTGAACTTCGAACGATGGCATTCCTCAAGAATTTCCTTCCTAATGCTTCCTACATTCGAAACACACAATCTTCCTTTCTTTCTCAACCACCCGTTCTAGTCAAGACTGAAACCATTCAAGCCATCGCTCTCGGTTCCATCCCTTAACTTTCTGATCCGTTCAACTAATAATGATCCTCCTTCTGCTTAGAAGTAATCCTTTCAATCATCACAAGTCGAACTTCTAAACATAACAACACTTTAGTCTCCATACTAGGATTACTCTTAGACCTCCACTGTACTTTGCATGTCGTCAACGCTTCCAAACCTCTCCGCTTAGCTATCATTGCCAACACTGCATTCTGATGTTTTCTGCTAAGTGCATCTGCAACCTTATTGCCCTTTCCTAGTGTTTACTCAATACCAAAGTAATAAGCAGCTAAAATCTCTAACCACCTCTGCTGTCTCATATTCAACTCCTTCTGAGAGAATAAATACTTCAATGACTTATGATCCGTATATAACTCAAATCTTTCTCCCAAAAGGTAATGCCTCCACACCTTTAGCACAAAAATCACAGCAGCCAATTCCAAATCATGCGTCGGATATCTAATCTCATGCGGTCTAAGCTGTCGAGATACATAGGCAATCACTTTATCTCTCCACATTAACATAGTTCCTAACCCTATTCCACATGCATCTGTATACACTACTAAGTCCTGATTCCCCTCTGGAACAACCAACACAGGTGCATTCGTCAATAAGTGTTTCAGCTTCTAAAATGCCTCCTCACACTTATCGGTCCAGACAAACCTCACATCCTTTCGTGTTAGCTTAGTCATCTGTGCCGCTATCCGCGAGGAATCCTTAATGAATATTCGATAGTACCCATCTAATCCAAGAAAACTCTTTATCTCAGTCACTGTCTCGGGTCTCTTCTAATTATTCACTACCTCGATCTTAGTCGGATCTATAGACAAGCCTTTCTCTAAGACTACATGACCAAGAAATTTCACTTCCTTCTTCTAGAATTGACACTTCTAAAATTCCGCCTTCAGCTGATGCTGACTCAATGTTTCCAACACCACTTTAAGGTGAACTTTATGCTCCCTTTCATTCTTAGAGTATATCAAATATCATCAATAAATACCAACACAAACCTATCTAAGTGCTCTCGAAAAACCCGGTTCATAAAATCCACAAAGAATGCTGGAGCAGAAGTTAGTCCGAACGGCATCACTAACCATTCATATGATCCATATCTAGTTCTAAATGCCATCAAAGGAATAATATCCTCTGCTACTCTAAGCTGATGGAAACCTGTTGCTAAATCCAACTGAGAAAATACTTTGCTCCACTCAACTGGTCGAAAAAATCGTCAATTCTAGGTAACTGATATCGATTATTTATCGTCTTCTCATTCAACTTACGATAATCGATACATAACCTTAATGATCCATTCGGCTTCTTAACAAACACTACGGCTGCTCCCCAAGATGAACTGCTTGGTCTGATAAAATTCTTCCTTTCCAGATCCACCAACTGCACCTTTAACTCCCTCATCTCGGTAGGTCTCATCCTGCTTGGCGGTCTACTCACCGGTTCTGCTCCAGGTACTAGATCTATTCGAAACTCGATGGCTCGTTTTGCTAGCAATCCTACTACAGGTTCAAAGACATCCGCGAATTCTCTAACCATGAAAACTCCATTTAACTCGTCTTCTACCTCCACAACACCCAACAAAGCATTCACCTCATAGCTAGAGCTTTCTATGTTACATTCAATCCGATCACTACAATTAGGGTGTTTAAGCGATATTTCCTATCATAGCAAAATATCCTAGCATCGTATTTACTTAACCAATCCATACCCAAAATAATTCTGAACCCTATGAAATCAAACACATGCAAACTGCAAGCAAATGCATGACCGAACAGTTCAAATTCTAAGTGGTCACATCTCATCCCAAGAGTCACATAACCTCCTATTGCAACCCTTAAGGAATTAACTAGGTATAAGGGTTCTAGGATAAGCTTATCTACCAAACAATGAGATATAAAAGAATGCGATGCACCGGTTCAAATAGAACTCTAACTGGTATACCATAAATCAAAAGTGTACCTCCGATCACCGCTTTTCCCCTCTCCTCTGCTGTTGGCCTCGAGGTAGCTGTTCTAATGCAAACATCTTGTTTTTCCCATCCTTGGCTGGCTCCTTGCACTGGTTCTTATAGTGTCCAATCTAATCACAGTTGAAACACTTTATTCCTTACTTCTCAGCAGCTTTCTTTCCCTTGCATGTCCAACACTCATGGGCATAGTGTCCTTTCTTATCACACTTGTAACAGACCACTTTTGCCTTTCCCTTCTTAGCAACTCCACCCTTCTGAGCTCCTTTCATATGGAAAAACTTCCTCTTCTGACCCTACCATCCTTGAGCATCCTTGGCCATATTTCTTTCAAGAAAAGCTTGCATCTCTTCATTCCTCAAGGCCATCTAAAAAACATCATCACTTGGATCCCTGATATGTGGTAACATGGCCTTAGCAAGCTCAGGATTCAACCCTCTGATGAACTTCTCATTCCTCTTAATCACAGTATCAGTCGTAGCATAGCCATATGTCGCTAGCTCCTCAAACCTCATTGCATACTCAAGCACAATCATGTCCCCCTTCTCCAACTCGGCAAACTTCCTGAGCAGAGTGGACTTAGCAAGCTTTGACATAAACCTTTCCTCGAACCTCCTCTTGAACTCAGCCCAAGTCATATTCTCCTCATTGACTCCAACTGTCACAATGTTCCACCAAAACAATGCCGCCCCTTGAAGCTGTCAAGAAGCGAGTATCCTTTTCTGCTCATCATTGAGCCCTAAGTCAGTGACAATCCTTTCACAATGAAGTGGCTAATTCTCTACTTCGATTGTGTCTTCAGTACCAATAAACGGCTTTCCTACCAGCCGAGCAAAATCTCTACTCAGAATAGTATAGTTATTCACCACTGGAGCTTCTTGGTTCCCTCCTCCAGCATTTCCTCCAACTACTCCAACATCAATTCCTGCCTACATCATGTTGACAAAGAACAGATACATTGCTCCCATGTCCACTTGTGGGACTCCAGCACCCACATTTGCAGCTTGTGCCTGACCTTGATTTCTCTTAGTAATTGGTCAGGCGTTTCCATTAGTTGTGGTGCTTCCCCCACCAAAGTTAACTCTTCCACCTCTAGCATCCATATCTGCATTCGAGTTTTCGTAAGATACAGAAGAATAGCCTAATAGAGATGGGAGAATAGAGACAAAGCGTATACTTATATATAGCAAATACAAGTACGTTACTATAGAGTTATCCCATACCCCGATCTTTTCTCTTATTCCTTAGGATTATGTTTTCAAAATCATTTTAGTTTAAAGTTTTTCATAAACCTATGCTCTGATACCAAGTTGTAACATCCCTTATCTGGAGGCCCGATGCTTAGCGCTACAGATGCTGCAATCATCTATAGTATTAACTTCCGGTGAGCAAATACATAATGTTAGTAGCATCCATAATATCAAAAGCACTTGAATATGAAATAAAATCATATAGATTAAAACACTTTTTTGATTACATTTCAAAACAACATTTCATATCCAAGTTGCATAATCCCAATTGTTTCCTAGGTTCAGATCAAATATAATTATTACAAAATATGCCAAGAGCGACATATGAAGATGCCCCCTTGGATGACCAGAGTACTAAACAGTCATAACAGACTTAATACAACACAGTAGAAATAGAACTAAATAGCAACTCGTAAATAGCTAACTTTTCCTCCTGCACGTCTTCGGAAGCTTTATTCGTCCACATACTAAACCTATAAAACCGTAACTCTCAATCTACTCAAATTAATTTTTGAGCACCTAAGAGTTTAAGGGGAAAAACATAAACTTCGAGTCAGACATAAAACCTGGTGTGAATAATACTATTACATCTCGGTTTATTGATATTAAGTGGGGCCATGCCGCTTAGCAGAACGGGTTTCCCCTCACTAATATCTCTTTAAAACATATCTTGTTGCAAATCAAAACCTGCAACCAAACTGGTTAATCAAACTGATATATCAATAATAGCAAATATCATATATACTCAAAATAGGTAATAAAAGAATCATCTGTCCGAAACAATGAAGTTTTATTTGGCTAACTACTAATCTTTGGCTGACCCGGGCCTATTAGACAAACTAAACAAATTATTTAACAATTGTTAGACATACTTCTAGATGGTCTGTCCTTAAATTACTTCTCCAAGGGTCACCTGATCCTAATGGTTTTTCGAGCTTACCAATAACCTATCCTTCTTCTCTGTACATATTTATTCCTTTCTGTGTGTAACCATCATTTAATCTTACCTATGACTAAGCCCTACACATTAGAATTTTGGACTAAATTAACTAGGGGCTAATAGCTAATGTATAGGGCACAAACCTATACCAGTCCCTTCTGGTATACAAATATTTGAGTCATTTTTCTAAGGGTTAACTACCCTTTAAATTTTCCTTGAAAACATTTTCAAAATGATTTACCCCTTTAAATTATACTTATACAAGGAAAATATACTATTTTCTTTACTCAAATCTCTTTACTATGATATATATTTTACCCAAAATATTATTGATGGAGACATTCGAAATCTTTGTTTAAACCTTTAAACAATCTCTTTCGAAACCATTTGAAAGTACCCTTTTCAAAACCATTTAAAGTACCCCTTTCGATACAAGTAAATTAGTTTACTTTATAACCTTAGGTCGAAAGGCCAAAACATATATTTTGAAATCTTTTTCCATAGTCTTTTCGAAAACATTGAAAATATCTTCTTCGAAAGCTTTATAAACCTTGGACATCCACTTCTAAAACACTTTAATATGCCTTTCGGAACCATTGGAATATTTCCATTTAAACACTAAGGTAAACCTTTCGAAAACACTGGGGAATCACCCCTTTGAAACCTTTTCTTGTTACCTTTCGAAAGCATTAAAGCATAATACTTAAAACAAACCTATCAAAAGCATTGAGTTCAAGTAAAAATATGTGAAACAACCTTTCAAAATAATTGGAAACCATTCTTTTTGGAACCTTTGGGTTTAACTTTCAAAAACATCATAAGGGGTCTTAAAACAACTAAGTCGAAAGCATCTCTTCTGAAAGCAATTTCCTAAGTAAAGAAGTGACGGTGTCGAAACCAACCCTTTGAAAGCATTGGAGAAGAGGCTTGGGGTTAACAAAAAACCCTTTCTAAAGCATTACTTTGGAAGGTAACATGCGGCAACAAGGGGCTTCGACCACGTCGAAAGCTTCCTTATAAAACAAAAGGCGCAACCCCTTTCGGAACCATTCCTTAATACCAAGTCGCAAGCATTCCTTTCGAAAGCAAAGTAGGCACATTTTCATTTAAAACAAAGCAATGCTTCGACCCCTTGTTTCAACTAAATACCTTTCGCCTATGTCCAATTCATGGCGTACCAAGTCTTTGATACAATGCACATTGGTTTCGATGGTGATGGAGGCGGAAGGGCTTAGTCGAAAGCTGGGTACCGAAAGTGGCGAAACAGGTAAAGCAAGGCAAAATTGCATTTTTACTTTAAAAAGCAATTCTTTTCAACTAACCTGCATTATTTGTCAACAAATGATTGGTTGCTAATTTCTTTTCCAAATCCTTTTCTAAAAGTGCTGCCGAAATTTCAGAAGTAACAATTTAAAACATTTATAAAATACCCCTTCTCCTTTTATAAATATATAAAACATTTAAGTATCATACCTTAAATAATTTTATATATCTATTAAAACACTTAGGAAAATTCTATAAAAATTCACATAAATCACTTTTAATATGTTTTTTAACATATTTAAATTTGTGAACCAAAACATATATATAATTTTCGTAATTAATTTTAAACCCAAATAACCATTTTCTTCACTAGAAAATTAATAAATCCACATTAATTCAGAAAATTATAAAACTAGAAACCTATCTCTAAAATATCATTTCTGACCCTATATTCAACTCGCAAGGCATTTGGATGTCATTTGATACGTTTTTCAAAAACATGTCATAAAATCAATATGAACAAGCATAATTCATCAACAAGCATGTATATATCTGAACATCATTCAAAACATGGCAATATACTTGTAAAAACATTCAGATCTGATTCTAGAAACCGAAACATCAAAAATATGAGATGTAAATATTATTCGCCTTAGCTTTGTTTTTAAGGAGTTGAGATTTGATCTTGGATTGAATTTGATTAAGCTTTTCCTCTTAATTCTTGCTTATCTTCCCCTTACTTCTCTTCAATGGTGGCTGGAATTTGGTTTAGATTTCAATTTGTGAACTTGTAAAATGAAATGGTATGAAGGCTTAGGGTATATGAATATGACTCATTCCTATTTAACCCTTATCTAATTCTCCTTATGGCTAGCATTTGGTATAGATTTCAATTTGTGAACGTGTAAAATGAAATGGTATGAAGGCTTAGGGTATATGAATATGACTCATTCCTATTTAACCCTTATCTAATTCTCCTTTTATATTTCATTTTAACCCCCATTAGTTTATTACTTAATTAGGCACGGCTACCCCTTTATTTACACAAATCCCAATTCCTTAACCATTTACATTATTTTATTTTATTTTATTTATCTAATTAAATGTCTTAAATAATGTTAATCAAAATTAGGGTCGTTACACATAAACACTTAGGAAAAATTTCCAAAATTTGCAATAAATGTAATTTAATATATTCTTTAACATATAAAAATTTCGGGGCCAAAAGCTTTATTTATTATTTTTAATAATTAAAACCTGAATTTAACCATTTTCTCCACTTATAAAATTCATAATAAATTCATACTTGCTTAGAAAATTATAAAATTAAAACCCCACTTCTTAAATAATGTTTTAATTATCATATCAAAATCTCAAATCATTTAGGTATTAAAAACTAGGTTTTCACACTTAAAACCTATTAAATAATTCCATAATAAATCCAATAATTCATCAATAAGCATATAATCATCCAAACAATTAAAACATGGCATAATACAAGCAAAAGATTTATATTTATACTTAAAATTGAAAATAGTAGTTAAAACTTGAGATGCATGACTATTATTCACATTGAATGGTTAGAGAAACTTGATATTAGAATCTAAATTTGATTCCCCTAAGCTTTAATCTTGCTTCCGAGCATTTCTTTTTCCTCTTTGCTCTTATTGATGGCCAGCCTTGGTTTTTAATTTTCATTTTTATGAATAAGTGACGGAGGAATGAGAATGGGAAGGTTTATGTTAAGGAAATGTGCCCTTTTCATATTTTGCCCTCCTCATAATCCTCCTTCTTATTTAAGTTATAACCTCTTGTATTAACTTATTACTTTAGGCCTGACCTATTATACGTATTAAATCTAAATTTCCTTATCATATTACATTATTTCGTTTAATTTATTTAATCAAATATCTTAAATAATGTTAATCAAAATTAATGTTGTTACAGACTCTCTTCCTTGAAGAATTTCGTCTTCGAAATTAGTATAAGGTATACAACAACAATCACAACCATAAACATAAAACATACCATCAAACAAGTTAGGATAAATGTCTCTAATCCTGTCTTATGTCTCCAAAGTACAGTCTCTCTCATCGTCACTCCACTGGACCTTTGATAATCTGGCTACCTTGTTCCTTAGCCTTTTCTCATACCTAGCCACAACTCGGATTGGCTGTCTAATAATTATCATGTCTGGTTCCACCACTAAGTCTTCTAGTGTAATCGGAGTGATAGTAGTTTCTAGATCTCATACACACTTCCTAAGATGAGAAACATGAAACACATTATGGACTACTGCTAGACTGTTCAGTAACTCTATCATGTAAGAGTTTGCCGATCCTTTCTACAATAGGAAATGGTCAAACGTATCTAGGTGTCAATTTCCCTGACTTCCCAAATCTTACGACACCCTTTACTAGTGATACTTTGACGAAAACCTGATCTCCAACTGAGAACTCTAAGTCATTCCCTCTCTTATCTGCATAACTCTTCTGTATAGGCCGAGCTTCCTTCATTCTAGCTCGAATCAACTCAATCTTTTATGCGGCTTCTCTTACAATATCGAGACCAGGAACTAATCCATCATCGGTTTTTAACCAAAATACGGGTGATTTGCATATCCTTCCATATAAAGCTTCGAAAGGTGCCATCCCTATACTAAATTTGACTAAATGTATATGGTCTTCCCACGATCCTCCAAAATCAAGCACACAAGCCCTTAACAAATCCTCTAGGACTTTGTTAACTCTTTATGTTTGCCCATCGGTTAATGCCTTTAAATCTTTCCATTCAGATATCATTGGTATTTACTATTAGGATGTCTTTGTGAAACTTCCATATCTTGGCAAAATATCCTATCATCGTATTTTCTTAACCAATCCATACCCAAAATAATCTCAAATCCTACGAAATCAAACACAAGCAAACTGCAGGCAAATATATGGCCTAATAATTCAAAGTCTAATTGGTCACATCTCATCTATAGAGTTGCATACCCTCTTAATGGATTCGCAACCCTTAAGGAAGTAACTAGGTATGAGGGTTTTAGATTGAGCTTATTTACCAAACAACGAGATATAAAAGAATGTGATACACCGGTATCATACGGTACTCTAATAGGTAAGCCATAAATCAAAAGCATACCTATTATTGCAGCCTTTACTTTCTCCTCTACTGTGGGTCTCGTGGCGGATGGTTCTAAATCCAACGGTTTCCCTTTCTCAACCTTAGCTGGTTCCTTGCACTGATTCTTGTATTGCCTGATCTGATCACAATTAAAACACTTGATGGTCTTCCTTCCAATCGCCTTCTTTCCATCACTAGAATGACATTCATTCGCTAAATGCCCTTTCTTATCAAACTTGCAACACACAACTTCTGCTTTTCCTTTCCTGGCAGCTGCACCCTTATGAGCTCCCTTTTTCTGAAAGAACTTTCTTTTCTAACCCTTCCTACTTTGAGTCTCCACTTCTTTGTTATCGCTTAATAAAGAAAGCATCTCTTCATTCCATAAAGCCATCTCCACTACCATATCACATGGATCTCTGAGATGCGGCAAGGTTACCATAGTAACCTCTGCTCTTAATCCACAGATAAACTTTTCATTTCTCTGTTCATAGTATTCACCGTGGCATACCCATACCTGGATAGATCCTCAAATCATGTTGCGTAATCCAACACGGTCATGTCTCCTTCACTAACTCAGCAAACTTCCTTAACAAGGTTGACTTGGAAATTTCAGACATAAACCTCTCCTTGAACCTTCTCCTGAACTCTGCCCAAGTCAAATTCTCCTCTAGCACCCTAACAGTAACATTATTCCACCAGTACAATGTTGCTCCTTAGAATTTCCTGGATGTAAATCTCCTTTTTTTCTCATCGTTCGAACCTAAATTAACAAACTTCCTTTTAGAATAGAGCAGCCAATTCTCCACCTCGATAACAACCTCAGTTCTAATAAATGGCTTCCCTCCAAGTCTTGCACAGTCCCTACTCAAAACAGCATAATTGTTGGCAGCTGGAACTTCTTGATTTGCTCCTCCAGCGTTACCACCAACTAACCCAGTTACGACTTCTACTTGCATCATGTTGACGAAGAACTGATACATAGCTCCCATATCCACCGGTGGTGTTCCAGCATCCACATTAGCAGCAGTTTGTCGACCCGGATTCCTCCTAATGTTGGGCCTGACATTTCCATTGGTAGTGGTGCTTCCTTCATTGAGATTTACTCTTCCCTTTCCTGCCTCCATATCTTACTTTCTTAAATCTGCATTCGAACCTTAGTAAGATATGGAAGAACGGTCTACGAGAGATGGAGTATAGAGTTAAAACGTATACTTACATACAACAAATGCAAGTAGGTTACTATAGCGTTGTCCCATACCCCAATCTTAATCTCTGATTCATTTGGATTATGTTTTCAAAACTCTTTTAAGTTCACAAATTCTTTCAATACATAAACATATGCTCTGATACCAAGTTGTAACATCCCTCATTTTGAGGCCCAAAACTAACTGCTACAGATACTGTAGTCATCTTTAGTATTAATTTTCAGTGACAAAATGTGGATATTTTTATCCGGCATTTTGGCCCGCTATATTCTCACCGATTGGATAAGTTAGATTCGACTGTCATCAAGGCCTATTTGTTTAGAGTGATGATTGTGGGGTCCAGAAGTTGAGTGCAGATGGTAATATAAAGTAGAGATTGAATGGAATTGAGAGATGTACAACACAGAATGTTTGAAGTATGGAATATGGTTCAACATATAGGAGGGGTCGGCAAAAATCAACCTCCAAAGTAGGGATCGATATGTTTTAGGAAGTTAATACAGTTCAATAGAAAACAATTAATATCTCAAGATCCACATGTCGAATGCATATGAAATTTTGTGAGCAAGATGTGGGGACCCTAAGGAGTTTGCCCTAGAGATCGCACCTCAAAAGGATGGAGTCAGAGGGATCGGCCTTCTTCCTTCAGTAGGGATAGGCTAAAATCAGGAAGCAATTCATGTTGAAGAAAAGATCAAGCAATAACTCAAGCTACTAATCCAATTGGTATGATAATTGGAGCCTAAGCATATTTTAAATGGGGAAGTTACCATAGGGATCGCACCCCCAAACTCCTCCAAAGTAGGGATCAATATCAATCCCTATTGATTTGGAATTGGGTCATGCGACCCTTCTTATGGGTCCATATGGTTGTGAAGGTCCTTCTGCCGAATTTTCAGGGAGATATTTGGCCATCTTCATCTATATATATACGATTGGTTGTTCATTTTCGAGACATTACGCTGCTAGTTGCTTTATATTCTATTGTAACTAAGGATTTTCATCCAATCCATATTATACTCAGTTTACAAAGTGATTAATAAAGCAATCTGTTCAAAGTGGATGTAGGCAAACAATGCCGAACTAGTATAAATCGTTGTGTTCGTGTTATTGCTTCAATTTACTGTAATTTATCTGTTATTATCCTCTGTTTTCATTTTATATTCTTCATTTATTTCTCTTTAAAACTTCTAATGGGTGTTTGTACCAATTTTAGATTTAAACATTTTGGTGCTTTCATAGAGAACCTTGATTCTCAGCTTATTAGGATCCCTTTGTTGCTACTGGATTGCATAAATCCCCCGAAGGAGGTCCATAGTTATCTTCAATAAGCTTGCTTGTTCTATTCACATTTACAAAAGTCTAAGAAAATCTATCAACAAAGGTTAGGAACACCAGATCTACTTTTCAAAACGAAGAAGGAAATGAGAATGCTAGCATCCAGCAAGGAGGCCCGAGCAGTCAACCAATGGATGTGAATGCCAATACAGTTGAAGTCTGGAATCCAACTGATTCCATTACAAGAGCTGAATTCCAGAATTTGATGAGAGAGCTAGTGGATAGCCATCGATAATTTAATCAACAGATTCAAGCCAATATTTATCTAATGACTCAATCATCCAACAATAGCGTGAGAAAGCAAGGAGGGACTCTACCCCTTAATCTATCGAAGAGTTCTAGTTCATCGGATGAGTATCACAAGCACAGGTGTCGCAGAAGTGACGGATATCGCGTAGAAACTTCAGGGTATCAGCAAGCAAACCTGCTTAGTCTGCCAAGACCAATCCCCCCATAGGGATATGTACCAATCCCTTCTCCAGAGGAGGAAACTTACCTTTCCATGCTAGGATCCAAGCTGGAGCTGCTGCGACTATTTTGGATGATGGAGTTCAGTTCAATGTTGATCGATTACTTCTCCAGAATGATGATGAAGGGAATTTACATGATCTACATCGAGAGAATGTTGAACCAAGAAGGCATGGAATGACCCATAGACATCGACCAGATTATTCACGTAAGGTGGAGCATGACCACCGCTTGGCACTAACTATCCAAATGTCGGGTTTATCGGCTATGATTAGACAGTTACTGAGAGAGAGCCAAGGTTTGACCAATGATGACTGGGGAATCTCGAGAAGCCATACCCCATTCACTGACAATGTCCTACATGTAGAGTATCCAAGGAGGTTCAACGTGTCATCGATGACTGCCTATGAGGAAAAAACCAACCCCAGGCAGCACATCATAAGATATGAATGGCTGATGGATTCCACACGAGCAGATCATGCAATCAAGTGTAGATGTTTTCCTATAACTCTCTCTAGAATAGAAATGATGTGGTTTACGAGATTACCCCCGCGGTCGATCTCTAGATTTGATGATTTAGCAACAAGGTTGGTGGAACAGTTCAGTATGTATGTAACTTGCTCCAAAGATGTAATGTCCCTATCCAGTATGATCCAGGCTCTGGGAGAATCGCTGAAAGATTATTTGGAGAGATTCCATACAACTATCACAGAAATCAGTAATCTTAATGACCATGCCATATTAATGGACATAACCAGAGTGATTGATCCAGAATCTTATTTTAGTGATTGGTTAGCTAGTAAGCCAGCCACAACATTGGAACGCTTCTATGCAAAGGTGGCTCAGTATTTGAGGAAAGAGGATGCTAGATATTCTAGAAAGAAGAATGTTGTAGGATCAAGTGGAGAAGGAATACATAGTAACATTGTAATGAAGCAATCTAGCGATAGTTCTGGAAAATTTTAAGTGAATGTCTAGAACAAATCGAATCAGCAAAAGAAAGGCGGAGATAGGAGCCGAGAACGAAAGAGGGATTCTGGAAGAGGAAAGCCTAGGATTTCGATGTACGATACCTACATGCCACTGAGTACATCCCTGGAGAATGTCTATTTGTCTACCTACAATACCATGCAGTATAGTAAGCCGCCTCCGAAAGAATCCACGGAGAAGCAGAAACAAATAGAAAAGTATTGTCGGTTTTACGAATGTTATGGTCAAAACACCAACGAGTGTAGGCATTTACAGGATATTACCGAGAAACTGGTTCGAAAAAGAAAGTTGCGGTAGTTTGTAAAAGCCCTGCAGGAAGGCGTACAGAGGACATCCGACCCCAGCCGACAAGCACTGCATAGGGCTGAGGATCCTGCATGGACTGGTGGAAGGTTAGTAATCAATACAATAGTCGGAGGACCGCATCCAGCTGATAAGAGTTGGCATGAGATGGAGTGCTATGCTAGCACGATCGAGCATGTGAATTTTGAATGTTGTTCGAGTACAGAAGATGGAGCTCCTACAAAGCAGCAACGTACAATAACGTAAGATACTGTGTTTAGAAACAGGGACGTAGATACGGTGGAGGCTCCAACAATTGACCCAATGGTCATTTTGACCTTGGTCGGCCCTGCTTTAATGAGAAAGATATTGGTTGATTGTGGAAGTTCTGTAAATATAATTTTCAAAAAAGCTTATGATTAGATGAGGATCGAAGCCAAGGACTTGAAACCGCCTAAAGCTGGCATTCATGGCTTTAATGGTGCTACAACCAAAGCTGTTAGTTATGTTGAATTGCCCGTGGAGTTGGGAAAAGATGACTGCAGGAAAGTGCATATTTGCCATTCGTTGTTATGAATGTCGACTCTCCATACAATGCTTTTATGGGCTGACCGGTGCTAGCTGAGTTCCGGGCAGCTCTTATCCTATGGTGTTTGACTTTAAAGTTCCCGACATATAATGGTGTTAGGGTTGTTCATGGTGATCAGGCCGTCGGACATGCCTGCTATGTAGCTGAATTGAGGGATGCTCAATGAAAGGAGAAAGGTAAGGGTGTGGACAAGTCTGCTTGCATCCAAGCCACTGAAGATTGACAACCTACGCTTGTGCCTTGACTCGGGCACCATAGTCGGTTCTATAGAGACATATATTCGAGAGATAATGAGGAGGAGCCTAAAGAAACCAAGGATGCACCGGTTGAGCTGACGATTGACAACGCAGTCATCTATAAAGACCCATCACGGGTCCTAAAGATCGGATCACAACTCAGCTCCCGATGATGAAAGAATTTGCTGGATTTCCCCAAGCGAATCTCGATGTGTTCGCTTGGACTCACTTTGACATGTATGGGATCTCGCCTGCTATTGCGAGCTATTCATGGAATATTGACCCGAGGCATGTCCCAGTGAAATAAAAAAGGCGTGGCAAGGATCCAGAGAGATTAGCCGCTCTTAAAGAGGAGGTGGATAGGCTTAAAGACAATGGATTTATTCATGATGCCCTCAACCCTAAGTGGGTATCTAATCCTGTACTTGTGAGAAAGGCGAATGGGAAATGGCGGACATGCGTTGATTACTCCAACTTGAATAAGGCATGCCCGAAAGACAGTTTTCCCCTTCCAAGGATCGACCAACTAGTAGACTCAACCGCAGGACATGAATTGCTATCTTTTATGGATGTGTACTTAGGATATAACCAAAACCCAATGCACATTCCCGATCAAGAGCACAATAGCTTCATTATCGATGTTGGATTATATTGTTATGTGGTAATGCTGTTTGGAGTAAAGAATGCAGGAACGACCTACCAACGTCTAGTCAACAGAATGTTTAAAGATCATATTGGAAAGATGATGGAGGTATATGTGGATGATATGCTCGTGAAGTCACGACAGTCTTGCAACCACATTAGGGACTTAGCAGAAATGTTCGATATCCTTCGATACTACAAAATGAAGATTAATCCTCTGAAATGTTCTTTTGGCCTTGCATCAGGAAAGTTCTTGGGTTTCATCATCAATGCCCATGGAAACGAAGCTAATCCCAAGAAGATCCAAGCTATTCGCAATATCCAAGCCCCAAAGACTATCAAACAAGTACAGAGCGTGATTGGGAAGGTTGCTGCCCTAAGCCGATTTATTTCCATAGCTACTAGTAGATGCATTCCATTCTTTGACTTGATTAGAAGAGGAAATACGAATTTTGAATAGACACAATATAGTAAAGACACATTCTAAGCTTTGGTGAATCACTTATAAAGCCTCCCATCTTGTCAAAGCTGGTAGATGTAACAGCCCAAATTTGAGCTATAATAATTAACTAACGAATTAATCAAACAATAAAATAAGTCTATGAAATTATCAAAATCGAGCCACGCAAGTTGCACCATTGGGTCCGTGGTAATTTTCTAAGCAATTTCCATATATAACTTGTCGAAATCCGAGCTAGTATAAAGAAGTTACGAGCGAAACAAGATATCAAATTATATAAACAAAAACGGAAAAAATAATAATAAGAAGACCCATAAGGTTTGACCCAAGTTATGGTCAGGTCAATTCATAGGTCGACCCCCAATGAGCTTAGGTCGACCCGCAAAACTTCCTGGACGATATTTCGTCCAGGTACGAGCCAAAGAAAGTAAAATTCGATTTTTGTGCAATCCTGTACGTTCGTAGCTGCATCCAACGGTTCCTAGTGAGCCTATGACATGGTTGCACCAGATTAAATCTTCAAATCCAATAGCCTGAGATCCCTAAGCCACACTATAAATAGAATCCTAGGCCTAGCTATTTTTCTCATTCGGATTTTCTCCCAATTGGGTTCATTGCCTGAGGCTGAACCCTAAATAGAAAAAAAATTTGGGAAGGAAATTTTTTTAATAAAAATATTTTATGCCCTAGAAGTGGATCCAGGAAGGCCAAGGATTAGAGCTCAGGACCATAGGTGAGTGTATTGTGATTATTTTAGATTTGTAAGCAATTTAAAATTATAGGGTTCTCAATAGTTGTAGTTTTTCTATAATTTTAAGACAGTTTTTATGTAATTTATTTCAAGTCAGTTTTTAAGTAAATTTCAGAAGTTCTTTCAGTCTATTTTTATTTAGCTATTTTATTCAGTTATTTACATCTGTTTTAAGTTGGATTTTAGCTTGTAAATGTTAGTTTCTTTTTACAGAAATTTAATCCTTTTAACGCAAATAAAATATTAAAAAGAGAAGAATTCACGAATATGGATTAAAATAGAAAAACACTAAATTTACAGAAATCAAATGAGAAATGTGAAAAACTGAAATAAAACAGAGACGGACTGAGAAAGGAAAATTTAAGATATTTGCAAGCATAATTATAACAAGTGGTTATAACTAAAAAGGAAGAGTAACAGTTGGAAGAACAATTATAACATGTAGGTTATAATTTGAAAGAAAGAAATAACAGAAGGGGATTATTTTAAAACTTAGATCTTGGATTAAGCTAATAAGCAAATATAGCAGTAGTGGCCCATACCGGAAACATTCCCTTTTAGGCTAGGATTGATGGTCTCACACGTAGGTGAGGCTGGGCACGCTTATGCTGATTAGGGTAAATATGGCCAATAGATAGAGGCTCAAATTTTGGGATTTGGGCATGAGGCGCAAAGTTAGAAGATTTGTTTGTTAGGACCAATACCGGCAGCATTCCTTTTCAGGTTGAGGACTGATGGTCTCACACGTGGGTGAGGCTGGGAACGCTTATGATGATTAGGGTAAATAAAGGGTCAAATAGGGGGCGACAGTTAGTGTGTACCGGCGATGACCGAGCATGCGGCATCGATTAGGGTAAATAATTCGCTACTGCATCCTAAGCGCTAAGAGGTGTCTTTTGCTGTGGGTCCAATAGGATTGGCTCATAGTGGCACAACAGAGATAGGAAAGGCCGATCAATGGGTAGGATTGGGTTTTAGCCTAATCAAGTTAGCAGTTGAGATAGGATTAGGGTTTTAGCCTAATCACAGTAGTTCAAGACAAGTGCGAACAATCAAAGAAAACAGTCGAACATAATCAGAAACAGTATTTTATGTGAGTTTTATCTTTTCTGTATCCTCCTTTCATGCTAGAACTATTGCTTAGTCTATTATTTTTATCTTGCTTAGAAATGCTAGTAATTACTTCCACTCACCAGACTTATTGTCTTACCAACTCCTCTATCTTTCCTTTTCCCCCATAGGCTAGCAGAGTTGAGAATAGTTGATTCAGGTTGCTTAGAGATTCATTTTCGGAGTTTTCTCATTTCAGACGTATTCTTCTGCTTTTCATCTTTATCATTTGGCTTATGGCACTTGTGAGAGGGATTATTTTTATTGTTACTTTTACTCTGATTATGTGAGACTGAGATGTATTTTCATAAGACATGAGAGATTTTGAGTTTTTGAGACATGTTATGTTTTTATGACTTATTTTGAAATAATGTTTAATTCTGAATGATAAGTTATTATTTAAATGTTTTCCGCTGCTTTTACTTATTTGTCTTGTGAATCTTAGTCTCTGTGATGCTTTAGCTATACCAATAACGCACCACATCCTTTGGTGTGCCCTTTTTGGGAATACTAAGGGGTGTGGGGTGTTTCAGTAGACCATGAAGATTTGTATATTTACTTGGCCGTCTTGGTACATGCTAAGTGCCACACTGGTTCGCGAAGAAAATAGAATCCAGAGACTGGTCTATTATGTTAGCAAGCATTTAATAGGAGCTCAAAGGAACTCTCCGAAGATAGAGAAACTGGCATACTGCTTGTTGATTGCTTCACGAAAGCTTCGCCCCTACTTTCAGGCACAACCTATCAATGTTTACACCGACCAGCCATTACGATAGGTCCTGCAGCGACCAGAGACGTCTGGAAGATTACTCAAGTGGAACATCGAACTGAGCCAATTCGACATCACTTATCTTCCTCGGATGGCTATCCAGGGTTAGGCGCTGGTGGATTTTATAGCAGAATTTACTACACAGGATGATTGCCCAGACAGCAGTGAAACCTTACCATACAGTAGAAGTTATATACGGATGGAGCATCCAATGATCATTGTTCGGCAGCTGGAATTATGCTTGTAACTCCCGAAGATCAGTCAATTTCTATGCTTTAAAGCTTGATTTCCCTATAATAAACAATGAAGTTGAGTATGAAGCTCTGATTGCTGGACTTAAACTCGCCAAAAAACTAAGGATTAAATCTCTAGAAATCTTTTGTGGCTCATAATTGGTAGCATGCCAAATCAGGGGAGATTACGAAGCTAAAGGACAACGACTTGCTTCGTAACTTACCCAAGTTCAAGAGCTGTTGACTGACTTTGAGTACTATAATATTATACATTCCTTGGGATCAAAACAAAGAGGCCGATTTATTGGCAAAGTTTGCTAGCACCGAGGATGCACAACAAATGGATGGTTCCGGTCGACGTATTAAATGCCCCAAGCACCAACCTGATGGAAATCGATCGGGTACTAGAGACGGAGTGTGAGAAGGAGTCGTGGATGACTCCGATAAAAGACTATTTGCTACAGGGAGTTTTTCCCGAATGAAGGAATGAAAAACAACAAGTCCTTCATAAAGCTTCACGTTATATCAAGCAGGAAGGAATTATGTTTAGAAAAGGTATTTCCATCCCCCTACTCCGGTTCATCGCTCATGATGAAATATAACGAGTCCTGAAGGAAGTTCATGAAGGGGAATGGGGTGATCACACCGGAGGGAAAATCCTAACAAAGAAAATACTTCATTACTGGTATTATTGGCCGATTTTCAATCGAGATGCTGTTGGTTATGTAAGGCGATGTGACAAGTTACAAATGTATGCAAAAATTCTAAGAGCTTCGTCGACGGAAGTCACAAAAATGGTCAGTCCATGGTTGTTTGCTATATGGGGCATAGATATTATTGATTCATTACCGATCTCTAAAGGTGGTGCGAAGTATGCCATCGTCGCAGTTGATTACTTCACCAAATGGGCCGAAGCGGAACCATTAACCATGATCACAACAAAGAAACTAATCAACTTCATCGTTCGGAACGTCATCTGTCATTCTGGTCTTCCACAAACTATTGTAACTGATAATAGGACTCAATTTGATAGTGTTGAATTCAAAGACTTTTGCCGTCGCCATCATATTGAAAAGAGATTTGCGGCGTTCGCTCACTCTCAAGCCAATGGACAAGTTGAAGTTGTGAACAAAATCATAAAGTCCATTCTGAAGAAGCATTTGGAAAAGGCTAGAGGCAAGTGGGTGGATGAACTCTCGACAACACTATGGGCTTATAGGACCACCCATAAGTCTGCAACTAGCTATACTCCATTCGCCCTTGCTTACGATTTCGAAGCCATTATTCCAATTAAGCTCGAAGTTCCTTCTCGTCAAGTGACCTACTATGATCCCAGAATGATTAAAGATCTCCTCTTGGAATATCTAGACTTTGTAGATGAGAAGCGCGAAGAAGCTGATTTGAGAGTAGCTACGCACCGACATCGAGTCGCCCGATACTACAACACCGAAGTTTGACCTAGAACCTTTGAAATCAGCGATCTCGTCCTAAAATGGGTTTTTCCTGCCCCATCGCATATGAATCCTACTTGGGAAGGACCATATGTCATTAAACAGAGGCTTAGAGAGGGAACTTTCAAGCTAGCGACTATTGATGGCATCACACTCCCAAGGACATGGAATAGCGAGCATTTACGACTATTTCACTTAATTTATTTCTTTTTCATTCAGTTGTATTTAATTTCATGATTTGCTTTAGCATTTGATTTTCTAGATACGTAATAAGACAAATTATGTCATTTCTTTCTGTTGTCAAATAAAGTTTGAAACTTCCTTCATATTTGTGATTGTTGTAGCATTACATATTAGTTGCGATACCGGACTAACTGGTATTGACATGTCCAAGCAGGTTCCTAGAGTTTGGAGCTAACCAATTACGTTAGTTTCCGATTGAACTATACAAAATGAACATGGTATGACCGTTCATTTGATGATTCTCGTTCACAACCCAATGAATGGAGTACATAATGAGGAATGGATGTGACTCGACCATTCAATAGCCAAATTAATTCCACTGAGCAATAGACAGACATGAACTAAAAGCGATCGTGATGCAACTGATCGTTGTTAAGTCAAACCCCCGACTTTGGGGTAAGTCAATGAATTAAGGAAAGTACGATTTGACTATTTTTCAAAATAGCTCTAAGTCCTCAGAGTGTGGAATGGAGTATAAATACAAGTCAGGAGCGATTCGACCACCCGCTAACTAACTCTTATCCCGAAAGTGCGAATATGATATAAACAAATAGATGAGTGTAGTTCAAATATTCGCTATTACATAGATTCCGGCCTGAAATCACAAGAGTATAAACTCGCTAAGAATGGAGTTCGACCTTCCACAGTCTAACTCCGCTAACCAAAGACTAATATTAGGGCTTGAGCCCCGTGTTTGGTATGACTCAAGACCACGACCATATGGAGGCCTTAGGGTAGAATTAATGGATTATCATCCAATCAATGAGAAATGAATTACAAGTACATTGAATGGAAAGTAATAGCTCGACTACTTAAATAAAAAATATAGACAAGAGTTCGACAGAAAACAAAGAACTTTTATTTACATAATAAACTTCAAAAATTATGATACAAGTTTTTTTCAAAAACGGAGGCCGCACCCTCACAATCACTGCCAACAAAAGAGAAAATAGCTATACAAGCTATACACAAACTAAGTCGGAGTGATGACTATTTTTTCTGCCCTTTCTCCTTTCTAGATTTCTTAGCAGTGCCACAACCCAAACTTGGGCCTATCCTTTTCCTTGATCCATTGCCACCCTTATCTGGAAAGCTTCCAGAGGTTAGAGGGAGTTCTTGGGGAATCAACCCGCTAGGTGGGATGACTTGTAATGGAATGAGATTTGGGTGGTCAATGTCCGCATCGACGGGTTCGACCTTAGATTTTTTCTTTAGCAACACCTCTCTCTTGATGCATTCTTTTAAGCTAAGCTCATCAATATTTCGGTAGCACCAGTAATTACAACATCATCCGATTCATTAGGTAATGATGGGTCGTCAACTTTTTTATTATCAAGCACTCCGATAATTTGAGTGTCGGGCCTTGGAATGTCGGTGGCCACCAAAATTTCAATATATATCGATTGTTGCTCCACGGCGGCACCGCTTCTTGGTGTTTGGCCAGGACTCGGAAGACCAGCAGGTTCGCAAAGACAAGTAATTAAGCCCATGACTATTGGGCATGAAGAACGAAATCTCTTGAAAATTGGGGAATAAAGCGGGATACTTGTGTCCGCTGACTCTTAGTTGTCGTCAGGGTGCTCCCCTCTAGAATATGATTCAGCACCTTAGATTGATAACCGGGCTTGTCCGGATCATTGCTTAGATCTTGTCTTGGGTCAAGAGAAACTGACGCTCTAACTGCTTGAGAAGAGGAGGGGCTATTGGGAACGAACTTCGAAGACTCAGCAGTGTTTTTCCCTTTGCCGAAAGGTGGTAGGATGTCAAAGTATCAAAGTCTTGCAGCAGTAAGGTCTAAAGGTTCATCCCTGCAAAGAATCTCCCGTACCAGTCCCTCTTCATCTAAATCAGCTTCACCGAGGGTTTCCTTTTTCATTTAGATAATGTTCCCAGGCCTCGACCAGCGACTCGAGGTAGCCCTCTCCAAGAAAACTCAGTTCGTGATGGATAAGGACTTTAGCATTATATTCAACGATTAGGGGATCAAACATGTCCTTAATTTCATTTCGACCAGCTTCCATGGCATCTTCTAACCGGGCCTCAATCTGTTCTCTAATCTCATTATGGCCTGCTTCTCTTGCCTCTAACTCATGAACTTCAATTTCCTCTTCCCTATCCTTTTTAAGGAGTTCTTCAAGCTCCTCAATGACGTGGACCAAAATATTTTTCTTATTTTGCAGAGTATCTTTTTCCATGGCAAGCATACCGCTGCGGTTGAGGGCAGCATCAAGTTCCTTTTTATGGGTAGCTTCTAGATGACTTACCACCTTAGATATTTCTTTGGCGCTTTTTTCTGCCACGGTTAGCTTCACCGTCAACTCCGAGATCTTAATATCTTGATGTTTAATTATATCTTTATCATGGATTGCCTCTAGCTTAAGACGATCAATTTCATGCCGTCTCTCAATAGAAACCTCGGAGATCTTTTTTGGTAAGTGTTGGAATGATTCGTGTTGCACAAAAACATTGTTGACGCATGCAAGAGAACTTGCTTTAGCATTCCTGGGATTGTATGAATGGAGGGAAGGAACTAAAGCCTGTCGAAGCAAATCTTTGGGAAGTTGACCTTTAGTTCGATCAATTTTCCACCATGGAAGCCTCAGAAGCTGCAATCGGCAAAGATGGATCAGAATTGACGATTGGGCGTTTTCTTGACCTACAGTTATGGGATTGTCTAGAGCTAAATGAACCATGATACTGCTCAGGCGGTACAGCAACTTAAGGACCATGAAAAGAAGTCCAACCGCCACTGTGTACAGGAAGACCGGGTTAAACTTCTTGATGAGACAACTGAGACTGGGACTTATGTTTGGAAGATGAAGATTCCCTCGAACGACGACCCTTTATCGACTATCATCTCTCTCTACACCTTCCCAATTCCGAATCGCGGTTGGATCTGTACTGTGTCGAGGAGCCCCTTAAGCGATCGAAAGCTCGGGATTGAGACATCGCCCCTATAAAACCATACAAAAGTGTATAAGTGACCACTGAACAAAAGATAAATGAAAATTGTGTGGTGAAGTGCACGTGATTGTGAGTGTCCTAGTGTCCCTCCAACAGACCAGTTGCTGCAGCCTTGCTCATTGGAGTTTTCTCCCCTTCGTTGGTGGGATGTTGTCGCCACTTCTGCTGGGAGAATTGAGCCCCCCAATACTTATGTTGGGAAAGTCATAAGTCATGATGTCATCAGGGATTGGAAGATTTGAAAATCATTTCATCGAGCTTTTTAAAATGTTAGGAGGATGACTCCTCGTCGACAAAAGTGATAATAAACTTAGGCTCTTTAGCAGTTTTTCTCCTATGGAGTTTATATGCAAGATTTTTTCTTCTTCTTGTTGGCATGTGTGGTTGTGTGCCTTGTGACTGTTCGACCATGGGTGCATTGCCCAGGCATGCATCAGCATTGCCAGGCTCGTTGATCTTAGCACCCCAAATTCACCCTTTTCAACATTATCCCGAGTCCCCTCGAGTGGGGCACGATAGGCTGATTGGTATCGTCTTCTTGTTTCGTAGCATTTCTTGGTAGTGCGGTGCTTCTTGGAAGCCCAATGCTATGACCTTCTTCCAGCAGCCTAAATAGAGATAACCTTTTATCAATTACGAGAAGTCCAATGTCCCTGTCTCCAACCGGGGTGGCACAAATCGTAGAAATTGCCTTAAGAAGCTATCATCCTCTAGATGTGGATGGACACCTATAAATTTTTAAAATATTATTTGGTTCAGGATATGACTTGGACTAAAGAATTTGAGAATAAAACAAAGATGACACTTACGTCCTTCCAACCATCGACTTACAAAGCCAGGTGGACATCAGACATAGAACCATTCGTGTTCAAAGGGGCTAAGTTTGTACCAAGCACCCGTTAAGACTTGACAGTTGGGCGAAGGCTTAAGGAAAATATAGGAAAGGCTTCCTGTCCGTCATTTAAAGTTGTAAATAAACCTGATGTCCCCAGGAGATGATGGGCGGAATAGAACATTCATGAATAGTAGGAAAGTGCCATAGAGATAGGCATAGCTGTTTGGGTGTAGTTGAATGGGAGCTATTCCGAGATCTTTTAGCATCTCTCAGAAAAAAGAAATGAAGGGCGGCACACATCCAGCCCAGCACATGAACTTATTGCATGTTGTATACCCCTCCGGGGGCGAATGAGCCTTGTCGTTCACTAAAGTAACCAGAACGTCTTCGAACAGAATCTCATGTCTAGAACATAGTCTAAGAAGAGCGGCCTTACCAATTCTAGAGGCTTGGAAATCTGTCGAGTTATCTAAAAATATAGCACCTTCTACAGCGTCGGGGGCAGGACATATATCTTTTGCCGGGAAGACAGGAACGTCAGCGAAAAGGTCGATCGACGGTCCGGAAAACTTCGGTTGTTCAGTTTGACGATCAAGGGAACGTCTGCCAGATATAATTGCGGAAATTGACTCAGCTCCAAGATTGTTGTGTTGTGAAGTTGGTCTGGAAGACATTGCAGCTAGATGCTCTGAACATTTGGAGTCCATATCAACTAAAATCAGTAGATAATCAGGATTAGAATAGTTTACATGTCCCCTTGTGCTAAGTGTAAGCTAGTGCGGTGCATTGTCGTGCAATGTAGAGATAAGAAGCTCAAAATAAAAAAGAAAATGTAAATGACGAGACTTTGGATTCTGACCAGAGTGACCATCATCGCTGACCGCCTTAACTCGCGAATAAATTGACCGGTTGTGTAAGCTTTGGGATTGACCATCGGCATATCAAAGCGTGAAACCCTTATTAAATTCCATATGTAAAGTTTTAGTTCATGTTCTAAGTCCTAAGAATTTGGTCGTTCAATTTTGAGTACAATAGTGGATATGCAAGTCTCGTTGTTTACATCGTCATATGTTCGAGGTTATTGGGATAGGATTAGTTTTGTTTGTTCAAACAAGTGAATATGCATTGGTTTTCAAGTTCAATTCAAAGCCTGGAATTGGCCAAGTATAAGTAGTTGATCCTTATATAGCCGAAACCTGTATATGTCGATCCCTATTCCAAAATAAGACAATCGACCCCTCTCTCTAAGAAATTCATGCCAATCCCTTTCCAAATCCCTTTCCATGGCGGCAACCGATCCCTCGACCTAAATCATAACAACAAAAACTATCGATCCCTCTGCACTAACAAAAACAACCGACCCCTTCCCTTCACCATACCACTGATCCCTCCATGCAAGCCAAAAATTAATGATCCCTCCATGCGAGCCAAAGACGACCGATCCCTCTCCTTCCATACTCTCGTGTTATCCCTCAAACATGTTGACCAATCCCTTTATTCTACGCATCCTTTCTTCCTCTTTCTTTACAATTCAACCAAACCCTACTCCATCATATGCCTCGTCTCAAATGCTTTTGATCATCCTCTCTTCATCATGTCAAACTCCAACCCATTCGCCAATGAAGTAGAACCCATCAACTCGTCACAAAAATTAAGTTAACAAGCAAAAAAACAACCTAAGTTAAAAAGTCACGAGTTGCTGGGTAGAGGTTTCTCAATTTTGGGTCAAATTGAAGATGGGATGATGGTTTGGAGTGAGAAAAGGTGGTGGATTCAAAGAAGGAGGTGATGCTTGGGATCGGTTTGATGGAAGGAAGAAGGTTCGGCTTTGGTGAACTAAAGAAAGGGTTTGGTCATGGGAAGGTAAAAGGAAGACAAAGGGAAAATGAATTGAAGTAAAAAATTAAAGGGAGAACGTTAGCTTTTATACAAAGGTTAAGGAATCAGTATGCTTCAAAATGTCCCACGAAGCCAAATCAGTTGAGTTCCCAATATGCTGAGGGATCGGTACCGAACCCTTGACTTGGGGATCAATCCGATCCCAATTGTAAAAAAAGGAAAAATAAGAGAAAGAGGGAGGGATCGGCAAGGATAATGTCGATCCATATATGTGTATAAAAAATAACTTAAAAAGGGGAGAAAAGTGGGATCGACTATGGGATCTTGTACATATAAGCGTGGGCATGAAAATTATGCAAAACACATATATAAAAAGTGCAATGAAATCGTCTCTAACTCAACAAAAATTGGTGATGACCCGTGAACATATAAACATGTCCGGGAGCCAATGACAAGAACGTGTACCCGAACATGCACGTGAATATTCTAGAAATTCAATTTTTGAAATCGAGGGAAATTGAATTCAAACCTGAAGTCTTCAAGTTTGAAATCTGACCAAATTACCAAAGCTTATTGGTCTTATGGAACCAGATGTAGATGTCAGCCGACAGAATATAATTCTGGATTTATGCTATTAGAAGTCGACTAAAGGTCATGACGATCAAAGAAAGATACAGTGCTTTGGGAAAATAATTCAACCACTCAGAAAACTAGATGGATTTCTTTCCGACGACTCTAACATGCCTTTATTCAAAGCATGTCATGTTCAGCACAAGATGTACTTCAGGAGGCAAGTGTTATCCGGTGTTTTGGCTCAGCTATATTCTCACTGATTGGACAAGTTAGATTCAACTGTCATCAAGGCCAATTAGTCCAAGGTGATGATTGTGGGGTCCAGAAGTCGAGTGCAGATGGTAATATGAAGTCGAGATTGAATGGAATCGAGATATGTGCAAGGCAAAATGTTTAAAGTATGGAATATGGTTCAACATATAGGAGGAGTCGGCAAAAATTAACCTCCAAAATAGGGATCGGTATGTTTCAGGAAGTTAATGTAGTTTAATAGAAAACAATTAATATCTCAAGATCCTCAAGTCCAATGCATATGAAATTTTGTAAGCAAGATGTGGGGACCCTAGGGAGCTTACCATAGAGATTGCACCTCAGAAGGATGGAGTCAGAGGGATCGACCTTCTTCCCTCAGCAAGAATTGGCTGAAATCAGGAAGCAATTCATGTTGAAGCAAAGATCAAGCAATAATTCATGTTCTACTAATCCAATTGGCATGAAAATTGGAGGCTAAGCATATTTCAACATGGGGAAGCCACCACAGGGATCGCACCCCCAAATTCCTCCATAATAGGGATCAGTATCGATCCCAATTCTTTTGGAATTGGACTATGCGACCCATCTTGTGGGTCCATATGGTTCTGAAGGTCCTTTTACCGAATTTTCAAGGAGATATATAGTCATTTTCGTCTATAAATACAGGCTTGGTTGTTCATTTTTGGGACTTTACGCTACTAGTTGCTATGTACTCTATTATAACTAAGGATTTTCATTTGATCCTAGTTGTATTAAGTTTACAAAGTGATTAATAAAGCAACCTGTTCAAAGTGGATGGAGGCAAACAACACCGAACCACTATAAATCAGTGTGTTTGTGTTATTGCTTCAATTTACTACTATTTCTTGGTTATTATCCTCTATTTTCATTTTATATTCTTTATTTATTTCTCTTCAAAACTTCTATTGGGTGTTTGTGTCAATTTTTGGTGCAAATAGATATGTTAATTGTATCAATAACATCAAAGCACAGGAATATGAAAGTTTCTTAAATACAGTTTCTAACAAACTTTCTCATTTCATTTCAAAGATAATATATCATATTCATTACATAATCCGAAACGTTATCCAAGTTTAGATAAAATATAATTATTATAAAATACTCCAAGAGCGACATATGAAGATGCCCCTTTGGTTGATCAGACTTTACTAATAGGCGGTTATAACATCTGCCATTACATACATCCACAAAAAGAAATTTCAACACAGCGAATAATATATATACACACACACACACACACATTCCTACATAGCTAAATCTGCCTCACGCACATCTCCAAAAGCTTTATTCTTCCAACCTAAATAATGTGTAAATCCTTACTCCCGACCTACTCAATTTAAAATTTGAGCACCCGAGAGTTTAAGAGGAAAATGTAAACCTCGAGTTAGACAACAAGCCTGATGTGAATAATAATATGCCATCTCGATTTGTGGATATCTAGTGAGGCCACACCGCTGAGCGAAATGTGATTTCCCTCACTAGCATCCTTTTTTTTTTAATATATTATTTGCAAAACAACTCCTATAACCACAATGGTTAAAATAGATAATAGCAACAATAATATTTTTGCATGCAACATGGATAATCATGACTAATCTGTCTAAATTAATGGACTGTATGTCCCATAGTTTTCTCAGGGCAACTACAAACTATGTTGTGAAAAGTACGCTTAAGCACTAAATTCATGGACAATGCTTAATTTTTTGAAAAAGTAAAACGACTAAGCTATGAGCGCTTAAGCGTGCTTAATTGTCACTTATATGCGCTTGCTTAAATTTAAGCAGTGATTAGGCAATACTTAGCTTAAAAATATTATTTTTGAAATATAAAGAATTAGGATTATAGCAAAAAAAACCACATTCCTAACAAAAATTTCTAATTTTCTATTATATTGATCAATGGATGGTATGCATTAAGATATGATCATTTTATTTACTAAATGTGCAAAGTTTGTACTCGATTCAAGTATGCTAACTTTTAATGAATAGCGAAAATCAAATTCAACTTTTGAAACCAAAGAATTTATAAGTTAACTTCAACGTTAAACTATAGTTCTTTGTGATGAATTTGTGCATACACATATAGTACGCTTGTACACATACAATATAGTTAATATAATCTTTTTATAATAAATTTCTATAGGTACAGATAAAGTTTGCAAAAAAATTAAGTAGCACTTAAGTGATGCCTAAGCAGCGCTTAACCGACATTAAGTGAAGCAAGACTTTTATCGCCTCGCCTTACTTAGTGCTTACTATAACATAGACTGCAAACCTATAGCCGACTCGGGCCTACCAGATATATCAAATTTTCTAACATACTATTAGAAGGCAATTGGATAGTCTGTCCAAAACTTACTATTCCTAGGGTTATTCTGATCCTAATGGTTTTACGGGCTCACCAATAATCTATCTCATCCTTATGTATTCCATTCGATGAGTAAATCTACTTTTAGTCTGACCCATGACAAATCCTACGCACTGGAATTGTGGACTAATATTAGCTAAGGTGTCACGACCCTAATTTTGGTTAACATTATTTAGGACATTTAATTAGTTAAATTAAATAAAATAATGAAATGGTTAAGAGATTGAGATTTGTGTTAATAGAAGTAGCCATGCCAATTTAAAATAATGGACTAAGGGAAACCAAAATGAAATAGGTAAGGTAAATAGATAAGGGGAAAAGTAGGAATATGACATGTTCTAATACCCTAAATCCTTTATGCCCATTCATTTTACACGTTCAAAACAAAATCAAATACTAAGAGATGCCGGCTACCAATAAGGGAAAACAAGAAGAAGATAAGAGGAAGAAGCTTTAGCAACTTAATCCAAGATCAATCTCAACTCCTTAATCACAAGCTAAAGGTGTAGAATATGTTACATATCATATTTTTTATGTTTTTGGTTTCTAGATCAGATCCGAATATTTTTGCAAAGTATATTGCCATGTTTTTTATTGTTAAAATGGATATATATATATGCTTGTTGACGATTTATGCTATTTCATACGGATTTATGATAAATTTTAATGTGAAAACCTTATTAGATATCATCCAAATTCCTCACGATTTTAGTACAAGGTCAGAAATGATATTTTAGAGATGGGTTTCAAATTTCATAATTTTCTAAATTAATGTGGATTTATTATAAATTTTCTAGTGAAGAAAATGGTTAATTGTGTTTAAAATTAAATATGGCTAATTTATATTATTTTTTGGTCAGAAATTAATATATGTTATAAAACATATTAAAAGTGATTTAAAGGAATTTTCTTAAGTGTTTTAATAAGTATATAAAATTATTTAAGTTATGGGACTTATATGTTTCATATATTTATAAAAGGAGAAGAGGCATTTTATAAACATTTTAAATTATTACTTCTAAAATTTCACAGCACTTTTAGAAAAGAAATTAGCAACCAATCATATGTTAGCAAAAAAAGCAGGTTAGTTGAAAAGAATTACTTTTTAAAGTTAAAATTCAGTTTTACCATGCTTTTGATGTTTCACCAGTTTTGGCATCAACCTTTCGACTAGGTACTTCCGCCTCCATCTCCATTGAAAAACCAATGTGCATGGTATCAAAGACTCGGTACGTAGTGAATTGGATATAGGCGAAAGGTATATAGTCGAAACAAGGTGTTCTGAAGGGGTCGAAATCTTGCTTTGCTTTTAAAAGGAAATGCGTCTGCTTTGCTTTCGAAAAGAATGCTTTCGATTTAGATAGCTTTCGATTTGGTCAAATGGTTTTAAAGAATGGTTTTGAAAGAGGTTGCACCTTTTATTTTATAAAGAAGCTTTCGAAGGGATCGAAACCCCTTGCTACCGCATCTAACCTTTCAAAGCAATGCCTTCGAAAGGGTTTTCTTTGTTTTAAAACCTAAGCCGCTTCTCCAATGCTTTCGAAGGGATTGGTTTTGACACCGTCCACTTCTTTTACTTAGGAGATTGCTTCCGAAAGAGTGCTTTTGACTTAGTTATTTTAGGACCCATTGTTCTATTGAAAGTTAAACCCAAAGGTTTTGAAAGGATTAGTTTTAAATGGTTTCAAAAGGTTGTTCCACATGTTTTACTTGAACCCAAATGCGTTCAAAATGTTTGATTTATGTAAAGAACTTAATGCTTTCGAAAGGTTTAAGATAAAGGTTTTGAAGGAGTGGTTCCCCAATGTTTTCGAAAGGTTTTACATGGAAGGTTTCCAAAGGTTTCGAAAGGCCTGTTTAAGGTATTTTGAAAGGAGGATGTCTATGGTTTTATAAAGCTTTCGAAAGAGATCACTGTTTTTGAAAGTTTTAATGTAAATGGTTTCGAAAGGTATGTTTTAGCCTTCGGCCTGGGTTATAAAGTAAAGTAGTTTACTTGTATCGAAAGCGGTACTTTTAATGATTTCAAACGGGGTACTTTCAAAGGTTTCGATTGTTTTCCTCAACGATGTTTTTTGTAAAGTATATATAATATGGGAAAGTGACTTGAGTAAAGCATATAGTATATTTTCCTTGTTTAAATATGATTTAAAGGGTTAAATCAATTTGAAGAAATGTTTTCAAGGAAAATTTTAAGGGTAGATGTCCCTAAGTAAAATGACTTGGAAATTAGAATACTAGATGGGACTGGTATGGGGTCGCGCCCTATACTTTAGCTAGTAGCCCATAGCTAATATAATTCCAAGATTCTAGTGTTGGGCTTTGTCATAGGTCAGACTAAAATGATGTTACACACAGAAAGGAATCAAAGTGAGGATAGGTTATTGGTGAGCCTGCAAAACCCTTATGATCAGTTGACCTTGGGAGAAGTAAGTTAGGGACTGACTATCCAGAAAAGGAGTATCTAACAGAAGTTGGATTATTTGTTTATTTTGTCTGGTAGGCTCGAGTTAGCCAAAGGTTAGTAGTTAGCCAAACAAAACTATAGCGTTTGGATAGATAGTCCATTTATTACTTGATTTGTATGCATACATGATGTTGCTATTATTGTTTTAACCAATTTGGTTGCAGGTTTTGATTTGCAAAAGATAAGTTTTTAAAAGGATAGTAGTGAGAGGAAACTCGTTCCGCTAAGCGGCATGGTCTCACTTAATATTAGATAACCAAGATGTATAATATTATTCAAACCAGGCTTTATGTCTGACTCGAAGTTTAGGTTTTTCCTCTTAAACTCTCGGGTGCTCAAAATTGATTTGAGTAGGTTGAGAGTTGTGGTTTATATGTTTTAGCAGGTGGATGAATACAGCTTCCATAGATAAGCAGGAGGCTGATGCTAGCTATTTAGGAGTTGTTATGTTTTTATTTCCGCTGTGATGTATTAAGACAGTTTTTGTCTATTTAGTACTCTAATCAACCGAGGGGGCATCTTCATATGTCGCTCTTGGCATATTTATGTAATAATTATATTTGATCTGAAACTGGGAAATGATTGGGATTATATAACTGGGCACGAACATGATTTTGTGAAATATAACCAGAACAGGTATTTTTGAAATCTTTGATTTTGTTTCATATTCATATGCTTCTAATATTATGGATACCATTAACATTACCATATTTTATCGTCGGAAGTTAATACTATAGATGACTGCAGCATCTGTAGCGTTTAGCTTTGGGCATCAAGATAGGGGATGTTACAACTTTGTATCAGAGCATAGGTTTGTGAAAAACTTTAAACTAATTTGAAAACATAATCCTAAGGAATTAGAGAAAAGATCGGGGTATGGGATAACGCTATAGTAACGTACTTGTATTTCCTATACATAAGTATACCCTATATCTCTATTCTCCCATCTCACTTAGGCTATTCTTCTGTATCATAGAAGGCTCGAATGCTGATATGGACGCTATAAGTGGAAGAGTTAACCTTGGTGAGGGAAGCACCACAACTAATGAAAATTCCAAACCAAATACGAAAAGGAATCAAGGTCAGGCACAAGCTGGAAATGTGGGTGCTGGAGTCACACAAGTTGACATGGGAGCGATGTATCAGTTATTCGTAAACATGATGCAAGCTAGAGTTACTGTTGGAGTAGTTGGAGGAGAAAATCAAGAAGCTCAGGTGGTGAATATCTATGTTGTTTTGAGTAGAGATTATGTTCAGCTGGGAGGAAAGTCGTTTACTAATACTGAAGATGCAATCGAAGTGGAGAATTGATTGCTTCATTGCGAGAGGATTTTCGTTGATTTAGAGCTCAATGATGAGCAGAAGAGAAGGCTCGCTTTTAGACAGCTACAAGGAGTTGCGCTGTGTTGGTGGAACAGTGTTACTACTGGAGTTAATGAGGGGGCAATGACATAGGCTGGGTTCAAAAGGAGATTTGAGAAAAGGTTTATGTCGGAGATTGCAAAGTCCACTCTGCTCAGGAAGTTTGCTGAGTTTGAGCAGGGAGACATGACTGTGCTTGAGTATGCAACGAGGTTTGAGGAGCTAGCAAGATATGGTTATGCTACGGTGGATACCATGATTAAGAGAAATGAAAAGTTCATTAGGGGGTTAAAGCCTGAGCTTGCTAAGGCCACATTACCTCATATCAGGGTCCATGTGATCTTGTTGTGGAAATGGCTTTAAGGAATGAAGAGATGCTTGCTTTTCTGGAAAGGAATAAGGTAAAGGAAGTTCAAGGAGGGCAAAGTCAGAAGAGAAAGTTTTTCCATAAGAAAGGAGCTCAGAAGGGTGGAGCTGCCAAGAAAGTAAGGCGGTGGTTGTCTGCTATAAATGTGATAAGAAAGGGCATTTTGCGAATGAATGTCACTAAGGAGATGGAAGAAAGTGATCGGAAGGAATAATATTAGATGCTTCAACTGCGATCAAATTGTACATTATAGGAACCAATGCAAGGAGCCAGCCAAGGATGGGAAAGGAAAAGTGTTTGCATTGAAGCCAGCTACCTCAAGACCAACGGTAGAGGAAAAGGGAAAGGCTATGTTGGGAGGTACGCTTATGATTCATTGTATGTCAGCTAGCGATCTATTTAATACCGGTGCATCGCATTCTTTTATATCTCATTGTTTGGTAGATAAGCTTAACCTAGAACCTTCATACCTAGTTACTTCCTTAAGGGTTTCAAATCCAATAGGAGGTTATGCGACTCTTAGGATGAGATGTGACCACCTAGAGTTTGAATTGTTAGCTCATACATTTGTTATCAGTTTACATGTGTTTGATTTCATAGGGTTCAAAATTATTTTGGGTATGGATTGGTCAAGTAAATACGATGCTAAGATATTTTCCCATGATATGAAAATATCGCTTAGACACCTAGACTGTAGTTATCAGATAGTATACTCCATAGAAAACCCTAGTTTTGAGGTTAATGCTTTGTTAGGTGTTGTGGAAGTAGAAGACGAGTTAAATTGAGTTTCCATGGTTAGGGAATTAGCAGATGTTTTTGAACTCGTAGTGGGATTGCCGGCGAAACAAGTCATAGAGTTTCGGATAGATTTGGTACTAGAAGCAAAACCGATGAGTAGACAGTTAAGCAGGATGACACCTATCAAGATGAGGGAGTTAAAGGTGTAGTTGGTAGATTTGGAAGGCAATAATTTTATCAGGCCAAGCAGTTCGCCTTGGGGAGCAGCCGCAGTGTTTGCTAAGAAACCGGATGGATCGTTAAGGTTATGTATCGATTATCGTAAGTTGAAGACGATAAAGAATTGATATCTATTGCCTAAAATCAACGATTTCTTCGACCAATTGAGTGGAGCCAAAGTATTTTCCTAGTTGAATTTAGCGACAGGGTTCCATCAGCTTAGAGTAGCAGAGGATGGTATTCCATTGACGGCGTTTAGAACCAGATATGGATCGTATGAATGGTTAGTAATGTCGTTCGGACTAATTAATGCGCCAACATTCTTTGTAGATTTGGTGAACCAAGTTTTCCAAGAGCATTTGGATAGGTTCATGTTGGTTTTCATAGATGATATTTTGATATACTCTAAGGATGAAAGAGAGCATGAAGTTCTTCTTAGAGTGGTGCTTGAGACACTGAGGCAGCATCAGCTAAAAGCGAAATTTTTGAAGCATCATTTCTAGAAGAGAGAAGTGAAGTTTCTTGGTCATGTAGTCTCAGAGAAAGGGTTGTCTGTAGATCCGACTAGGATTGAAGCGGTGAATTTTTGGAAGAGACCCGAGATAGTGACTGAGATAAAGAGTTTTCTTGGATTAGCTGGTTATTACGGAAGATTTATAAAGGATTTTATGTGGATAGAAGCTCCGATGTCCAAGCTAACGTGAAAGGATGTGAAGTTCATTTGGATCGATAAGTGTGAGGAGGCATTCCAGAAGTTGAAACACTTGTTGACTAATGCACCTATGTTAGTTGTTCCAATAGGGAATCGGGATTTAGTAGTGTATACAGATACATATGGAACAGGATTAGGAGCTGTGATAATGTAAAGAGGTAAAGTGATTGCCTGTGCATCTCGACAGCTTAGACCGCATGAGGTTAGATATCCAATGCATGATTTGGAATTAGCCGCAGTAATTTTTGCGTTGAAGGTGTGAAGACATTATCTTTTGGGAGAAAGATTCGAGTTGTATACGGATCATAAATCGTTGAAGTATTTATTCTCTTAGAAGGAGTTGAATATGAGACAGCAGAGGTGGTTAGAGTTTTTAGTAGCTTATGACTTTGGAATTGAGTACACACCAGGAAAAGGCAACATGGTGGCATATGCACTTAGCAGAAAACATAAGAATGCAGTGTTGGCAAAGATAGTTGAGTGCAAAGATTTAGAAGCGTTGACAACATATAGAGTGCAGTGAAGATCTAATCTAGTAAGGAGACTCCTATGTTGACATGTTTAGAAGTTAGATCGGTGATGATTGAAAAGATTGCTTCTAAACAGATGGAGGATCCATTATTAGTTGAACGGACCAAAAAGTTAAGAGATGGAACAGAGAGCGATGACTTGAAGGATTTTTTGTCTTGACCAGAATGGGTGTTTGTGGAAGAAAGGAAGGTTATGTGTTTCGAATGTAGGAAGAATTTGGATGGAAGGTCTTGAAGAATGCCATCGTTCGAAGTTCACCATTCATCCAGGAGGAACTAAGATGTGTCAGCACATGAAGAGGAGCTTCTTTTGGGAAGGTATGAAGAGAGATGTAGGCTTATAGGTAAAGCGGTGTCTGAACTATCAACAGGTGAAAGCCGAACATCAGAAACCGAGTGGGTTACTTCAACCTTTAGATATTCTAGTATGGAAATGGGATTCTATCTCAATGGATTTTATTGACAAGTTGCCTAGATCTTATAGAGGAAATGAAAGCATATGGGTCATAGTGGATAGGTTAAGCAGCCCATTTTATTCCAGTAAGTCAACCAGGATGGCATCTGTTTTAGCTGAGTTGTTTATGAAGAATATAGTTAGACTGCATGGAATTCCTAGTAGTATAGTAAGTGATAGAGATTCCTTATTCACTAGCGTATTCTGGAAGAGTCTACAGGATACTTTAGGTACCAAGTTCCAGATGAGTACCGCTTACCATCCGCAAATAGATGGGCAAACGAAAAGAGTTAACAAAGTCTTGGAAGATCTATTAGGAGCTTGTGTGCTAGATTTTAAGGGATCATAGGAAGACCATCTACACTTAGTCGAGTTTTCGTATACCAATAGTTATCAGACTAGTATGGGGATGACATCATTTGAAGCTTTGTATAGAACGCCATGCAAATCTCCAATTTTGTAACACCCTATATTTTTAGTAACATTATTAGGATACTTAATTAATTAAATAAAATAATGTAAGATGATTAATAGATTGAGATTTGATTATAATTAAGGGTAGCCTACCATGTTAACATGTAAATCAAAACGAGATAGCATGAATAAGATGAGTTATGAAATTGGTAAGGGGTAAAATAGGAACATAGGTATTCTAATACCCTAAACCCTTAGCTATGAGTTCACTTCATTTCATTTACAAAAATTAAAATTAAGGAGAGGCCGGCTACCATTTTATAGAGCAAGAAAAAGAAAGATAAAGAGGAAGCTTAATCAACAACAAAATTCATTCAAATCTCACATCTTTAATCACAAAGCTAAGGTGAATAATTACTACATCTCACTTTTCTTATAGTTTTCGGTTTTAACGATAATCCGAAGTGTTTTTGCATGTTTATGCCATCTTTTGAATGACTAAATACTTATATATACTTGTTGATGATTTATGCATGTTCATATTTGTTTTATGATATGTTTTGATATGAAAACTTTAGTAAATGACATTTAAATGCCTTGCAAATTTAAAAGTAGATCAGAAATGATAATTTAGAGATGAATTTCAATTTTCATAATTTTCTGAATTAATGTGGATTTTATATTAATTTTCTAGTAAAGAAAATGATTGTTTGGGTTTTTAATTATTTACGGCTAAATAAAAAATTATTTGGGTTTGAAGTTAATGTATGTTAAAAAACATATTAAATTGGATTTTCCAGAATTTTTATAGAATTTTCCTAAGTGTTTTGATGAACATATAAAATTATTTAAGGTATGGGACTTAAATGTTTTATATATTTATATAAGAAGAATGGGGCATTTTGTAAATAAAATTATTGTTTATTTCAAAAAATATTGGCAACGCTTTTGAAAAAGATATTTAGCCACCAATGAAAATTTAACAAACATAGCAGGTTAATTGAAAAGTGTTTCTCTTTTATGTTAAAAAAAAGTACAAGTTTTTAGCATGTTCCGCTACTTTCGCCACCAAAGGTTCCGACTAGGACGTTTCGCCACCATGCTTTCGAAACAAATGCGCATGGTATCAAGTTGCTTGGTACGTAGCGTATAGGATAAAGGCGGAAGGTACATAGTCGAAACGTTGGGTTCCGAAGGGGTTGGAGTATGCCTTTGTTTTAAATTAAGGAAGCGCCTGCTTTGCTTTCGAAAGGATAGTTTTCGACTCGGTTGGCTTTCGAATGAGTCACACGTTTTTAAAGAAAAGGTTTCGAATGGATTGCGCTCTTTTGTTTTAAATAATGCTTTCGAAGGGGTCGAAACCCCTAACTGCCGCCTTTCTACCTTTCGACATCAATGGTTTCGAAAGATATACTTAGCTTTTAAAATTAGCCACTTCTCCAATGCTTTCGAAAGGGTGGTTTCGACACCATCACTTTTTTACTTAGGAATGCTTTCGACTTAAATGATTTTATAAAAACTTTTGTTATATTGAAGTATGGCCCAATGGTTTCGAAAGAGAAGGTTTAAATGGTTTTGAAAGGTGTTTTTTCCACATGTTTTAAATTAAACCCAAGTGCTTTCGAAAGATTTGATGCTTTCGAAAGGTTTTTAAAATGGTTTCAAACGGGTGGTTCCCCAATGGTTTCGAAGGAGTCGAAAGGTAATGTTTTTCCGATTGTTTCGAGAGGGTTGAAGGGAAAGGTTTTTCCAAGGGTTTTTAAAGGCAATGTTTTGAAGTGTTTTAAGATACGATGTCTAATGTTTTATAGCTTTAGAAGGAAAGGTTTTTCAAGGGTTTCAAAAGGCTTTGAGAACGGTTTCGAAAGGAAGGTTTTGGCCTTTCGGCCTAGATAAATGAAGGGTTTTACTTGGTTTCGAAAGGGGTACTTACAATGGATTCGAAAGGGGTACTTTCAAAGGTTTAAATGTTTTCATCAACGAATGTTTGGGTATAGTATATATATATATAACATGGCAAGGCAATTTTGAGTAAAGCATAGAGTATATATATTTTCCTTATGTGAGTTTGATTTAAAGGTTTTAAATCATTTTGAAAAGGTTTTCAAGGAAAATTATGGAAGGGATCCCTAAGTAAAATGAATCAGATATTGGAATACCAGATGAGACTGGTATAGGGTCGCGTCCTATACATTAGCTATTGGCCCCAGCTAATTTTATCCAAAATTCCAGTGTGTATGGCTTTGTCACAGGCAGGACTAAAATTATGATTACACATAGAAGGGAATATATATATTTGTATACAGATAGGTTATTGGTGAGCCCGCAAAATTATTAGGATCAGGTAACCCTGGGAGATGATTAAGTTAGGGACAGACCGTCCAGAAGAGAAGTATTTAATAGGTAGTTAGGGACAGACCGTCCAGAAGAAGAGTGTCTAACAGATGTTAGATAAACTTTTGTTTATATTGTTTGGTAGGCCCGAGTCAGCCAAAGGTTAATAGTTAGCCAAACAAAACTAAAGTGTTAGAACAAATAGTTCATTTATTACCTGATATGTATGTTTATATAATGATGCTTTACAGTATTTAACCAGTTTTGGTTGCAGGAAAAGATTTGCAAAAGATATGTTTTAAAAGGATGTTAATGAGGGGAAACTCGTTCCGCTAAGCGGTGTGGTCTCACTTAACATTAGATGCATAGTATTATTCACACCAGGCTTTATGTTTGACTCAAAGTTTATGTTTTTCCCCTTAAACACTCAGGTGCTCAAAATTGATTTGAGTAGGCTGAGGATTGAGGTTTTTCAGTTTTTTAGTAGGATGGTGAATAAAGATTCCAGAGGCGAGCAGGTGGCTCATAGATAGCTATTTAGGAGTTGTTGTTTTGTTTTATTTTTTGATGTGTTGTATTTAAGACAGTTATGTCTATATAGTACTCTGGTCAACCAAGAGGGCATCATTATATGTTGCTCTTGGCATATTTATGTAATAATTATATTTTATCTGAACCTGGGAAATGATTATGGGATTATGTAATTTGAATGTGAAACATGTGTTTTGAAAATGTAATGTGAAGAGATGTTTTTGAAATCTATGTTTTGTTTCATATTGAAGTGCCTCTGATATTATGGATACCATTAACTTAACCGTATTTAGTCGCCGGAGGTTAATACTATGAATGACTGCAACATCTATAGCGCTTAGCTTTGGGCCTCTAGATAAGGGATGTTACTAATTTGTTGGTTAGAAACCGGGGCTGGGTTAGTTCTTAGTCTAGATTTAGTAAGAGAAGCTGCAGAGAAGATCGAGTTAATTTGAGCTAGAATGAAGGAAGCTTAGTCTAGGTAGAAGAGCTATATTGAAAGAAGACAGAAGGACTTAGAATTCTCAGTAGGAAATCATGTTTTCATCAAGGTATCACCGATGAAAGGTGTAATTCGATTCGGGAGATCAAAGAAATTGGCACCGGTATTTGTTGGACCATTTTCTATTGTAGAAAGGATCGGGAAACCCGCATATAGGGTAGAGTTACCGAACAGTTTGGTAAACGTCCATGATGTTTTTCATATTTCTCATCTAAGGAGATGTGTTCGAGATCCAGAGACTTCTATAGCACCAATTATGTTAGAGGACTTAGTAGTGGAATCAAATTTGACTATAATTAGGAAGCCAGTTCGTATAGTCGTGAGAGATGAGAAGAGGTTAAGGAACAAGACGGTCAGATTAGTTAAGGTCCAATGGAGCAACGTTAAGAGAGACTATACTTAGGAAACTGAAAGCAGGATTAGAGACACTTATCCTGATTTGTTTCATTGTATGTTTTACCTTTACAATTTATTTGTTGTGTACCTTATCGTAATTTTGAGGATGAAATTCTTTAAGGAGGGGAGTCTGTAACGACCCTAATTTTGGTTAACATTATTTAGGACAATTAATTAGTTAAATTAAATGAAATAATGAAATGGTTAAGGGATTGAAATTTGTGTAAATAGAGGTAGCCGTGCCAATTTAAAACAATGAACTAAGGGAAACCAAAATGAATTGGTAAGACAAATAGATAAGGGGCAAAGTAGGAATAAGACATGTTCTAATACCCTAAACCCTTCATGCCCATTCATTTTACACGTTCAAAACAAAATCAAATACTAAGAGAGACCGACCACAATTAAGGGAAAATAAGAAGAAGATAAGAGGAAGAAGCTTAAGCAACTTAATCCAAGATCAAATCTCAACTCCTTAATCACAAGCTAAAGGTGAATAATAGGTTACATCTCATATTTTTGATGTTTTTGGTTTCTAGATCAGATCCGAATATTTTTGAAAAGTATATTGCCATGTTTTTTATTGTTAAAATGGTTATATATATATATGCTTGTTGATGATTTATGTTATTTCATATGGATTTATGATAAATTTTAATGTGAAAACCCTAATAGATGACATCTAAATGCCTTGCGATTTTAATATAAGGTCAAAAATGATATTTTAGAGATTGGTTTTAAATTTCATAATTTTTTGAATTAATGTGGATTTATTATTAATTTTCTAGTGAAGGGAATGGTTAATTGGGTTTAAAATTAAATACGGGTAATTTATATTGTTTTTGGGTTAGAAATTAATATATGTTAGAAAACATATTAAAAGTGATTTTTGGGAATTTTTGTAGAATTTTCCTTAGTGTTTTAATAAGTATATAAAATTATTTAAGGTATGAGACTTAAATGTTTTATATATTTATAATAGGAGAATGAGCATTTTGTAAACATTTTAAATTATTACTTTAGAAATTTCGGTAGCACTTTTAGAAAGGAATTTAGAAAAGAAATTAGCAACCAATCGTATGTTGGCAAACAAAGCGAGTTAGTTGAAAAGAATTACTTTTTAAAGTTAAAATTCAGTTTTACCATGCTTTTGCTGTTTTGCCACTTTCAGCACCAACCTTTCGACTAGGTACTTTGACCTCCATCTCCATCGAAAACCAATGCGCATGGTATCAAAGACTTGGTACGTAGTGAATTGGACATAGGCGAAATTTATATAGTCGAAACAAGGGGTTCCGGAGGGGTCAAAACCTTGCTTTGCTTTTAAAAGGAAATGCGCCTGCTTTTCTTTCAAAAAGAATGCTTTCGACTTAGATAGCTTTCGACTTGGTCAAATGGTTTTAAAGAATGGTTTTGAAAGAGGTTGTGCCTTTTGTTTTATAAAGAAGCTTTCGAAAGGGTCGAAACCCTTTGCTGCCGCATCTAACCTTTCGAAGCAATGCCTTCGAAAGGGTTTCTTTGTTTTAAAACCTAAGCCGCTTCTCCAATGCTTTCGAAGGGATTGGTTTTGACACCGTCCACTTCTTTTACTTAGGATATTTCTTCCGAAAGAGTGCTTTTGACTTAGTTATTTTAGGACCCATTGTTCTATTGAAAGTTAAACCCAAAGGTTTCGAAAGGATTAGTTTTAAATGGTTTTGAAAGGTTGTTCCACATGTTTTACTTGAACCCAAATGCGTTCAAAATGTTTGATTTATGTAAAGAACTTAATGCTTTCGAAAGGTTTGAGATAAAGTTTTGAAGGGGTGGTTCCCCAATGTTTTTGAAAGGTTTTAAATGGAAGGTTTCCAAAGGCATGTTTAAGGTGTTTTGAAAGGAGGATGTCTATGGCTTTATAAAGCTTTCGAAAGAGATGTTTTCAATGTTTTTAAAAGGTTTAATGTAAATGGTTTCGAAAGGTATGTTTTGGCCCTCGGCCTAGGTTATAAAGTAAATTAATTTACTTGTATCGAAAGGGATACTTTCAATTATTTCGAAAGGGGTACTTTTAAAGGTTTCGAATGTTTTCATCAACAATGTTTTCTGTAAGTATATATAACATGGTAAAGTGATTTAAGTAAAGCATAGAGTACATTTTCCTTGTTTAAGTATGATTTAAAGGATTAAATCAATTTGAAAGAAATGTTTTTAAGGAAAATTTAAGGGTAGATGACCCTAAGTATATGGACTCGGATATTAGAATGCCAAATGGGACTGGTATGGCATCACACCCTATACTTTAGCTAGTAGCCTCCTAGCTAATATAAGTCCAAAATCCCAGTGTGTAGGGCTTTGTCATAGGTAAGACTAAAATGATGTTACGCACAGAAAGGAATATACAGAGTAAGGAAAGTTTATTGGTGAGCTCGCAAAACCATTAGGATCAGTTGACCCTGGGAGGAGTAAGTTAGGGATAGACCGTCCAGTAGAAGAGTATCTAACAGAAGATAGATTATTTGTTTATTTTGTCTGATAGGCCCGAGTCTGCCAGAGGTTTGTAGTTAGCCAAACAAAACTATAGTGTTCGGACAGATAGTCCATTTATTACCTGATTTGTATGCAACATGATATTGCTATTATTGTTTTAACCAGTTTGGTTGCAGGTTTTGATTTGCAAAAGAAAAGTTTTTGAAAGGATATTAGTGAGGGAAAACTCGTTCCACTAAGCGGCGTGGTCTCACTTAATATTAGATTACCAAGATGTATAGTATTATTCACACCAGGCTTTATGTCTGACTCGAAGTTTATGTTTTCCCCTTAAACTCTCGGGTGCTCAAAATTTATTTGAGTGGGTTGAGAGTTGAGGTTTACAGGTTTTAGTACGTAGACGAATAAAGCTTCCGGAGATGAGCATGAGGATGATGCTAGTTATTTAGGAGTTGTTATGTTTTTATTTCTCTGTGATGTATTAAGACAGTTTTTGTCTATTTAGTACTCTGACCAACCAAGGGGGCATCTTCATATCTCGCTCTTGGCATTTTTATGTAATAATTATATTTGATCTGAACCTGAGAAACGATTGGGATTATGTAATTTGGTAACAAACATGATTTTGTGAAATGTAAAAGGAAAGGTATTTTTGAAATCTGTGATTTTGTTTCATATTCATGTGCTTCTGATATTATGGATAACATTAACATTATCGTATTTTGTCGCTGAAAGTTAATGCTACAGATGACTGCAGCATCAGTAGCGCTTAGCTTTGGGCCTCAAGATAGGAGATGTTACATAAGGCCTAATAGCTGAAGTATAGGGCACTACCCTACACCAGTTCCATCTGGTTTTCTAATCTCTGAGTCAATTCATCCTATCATAATTTATCTATAAGTGATAAGAACAATAACCTCCTTAGTAAATTTCTAGGCTAAATACCCTTTTTATTTCCTTGAGAACATAATTCTTTATAAATAATTTAACACTTGAAATCATACTTTTAAAAAAAGGAAAATATAGCCCTTTACTTTATTCAAAATACTTATGCCATGATATATGCTTTTATAAACAATACTGATGAAGTTCAAAATCACTTGAGGTCATCGCCTCTCAAAGCTATAAGCCATAAAGCCAAATTTAATAAAACTATTAAATTGATAAAACTTGAGCTCGGTTCCACCACTAGAGGTGTCATCCCTCTTCAATACCAATATATGTTAAAGTCTTTGATTTAAAAGATACAAGGCTTTGTAGTCGAAAATAACTAAGTCTCATAGCATAGTGTCAAACTTCATAGGTTTACATAGTATAAAGTTATAAAACTTAAAACATGGGAATAGCGATATTAATGTCTTCAAGAGAAGTGTGACGTCAATGTCGCTGTTATTGATCACTTTGGAATTATAGGGTTAGCATTACTGCCTATAGGAGTTAACATAATAAAAATAGTGGCGTCACTGCCTATAGGTTCGGTGTCAATATTGAAAACTTGCAGCTTCATTACATCCGACATAGATGATTTGCGGCGTTAAAGCACAGGAGATTTAATGTAGTAAACTAGTCACAACATGGCCTTATGGGGTCGATGACATTCGTGAAAACAGGTGGCATTAAGCCTTTTCATATAAAATGCGGCACATTGGCGTACTGTATAAAGAAACGCGTCATCATTGACGTCGATACCATGCATGCCGACGTCAACTCCAACCCCATTTGTTCCATCGCTTGGAACTGGTATCCTAGGCATTCAATAAGGTCGGCAACGTATAGCCGTGGCACCATGGCCTTCAATGTAAATGACTTCAATGTGGCATAATCATAATTATCGTAAAAACTGCTAATTTGTTATTAAAAGTGAATTCCTTTCACCTACCCCTATTGTTTGTCAAAATCTCATATGATAATAATTCTCTTTATCAATTACTTTTCAAAAATCTGCCATTGACCAAAATTATCATTCCCCAAAACGTTTGCAAACCTATTATTTTATATTAATTAATAATATATAATTAAGCTTTTTTAGCTCAAGTAATTCATAATAAATCATAAACACGTGGGAAAAATCTTCAAAAATCATAATAAATCAAATTTAATATATTCTTTAACATATAAAAATTCGAAGCCAAAAACTTTATTTTATTATTTTTAATAATTAAAACCTGATTTAACCATTTTCTTCACTTAGAAAATTCATTATAAATTCATGCTTGCTTGAAAAATTATAAAATTAAAACTATCTTCTCAAATAATGTCTTAATTATTATATCAAAATCTCAAATCATTTGTGTATCAAAAACTAGGTTTTCACACTTAAAACCTATTAAATAATTCCATAATAAATCTAATAATTCATCAATAAGCATATAATCAGCCAAACAATTAAAACATGGCATAATACAAGCAAAAGATTCGGATTTATACTTAAAATCAAAAATAGTAGTTAAAACTTGAGATGCATAACCGTTATTCACCTTGAATGGTTAAAGAAACTTGAGATTTGAATCTAGATTTTATTACCCTATGCTTTAGTCTTACTTCCTACCTTTTCTTCTTCCTCTTTGCCCTTAGTGATGGCCGGCTTTAGTTTTTAATTTTTGCTTTTATGAATGAAGTGAGGGAGGAGTGAGAGCGGGAAGGTTTATGTTGTGGAAATGTGCCCTTTTCCTATTCTGCCCTCCTCATAATCCTCCTTATTTAAGTTATAACATCCTGTATTAACTTATTACTTTAGGCATGGCCTATTATACTTATCAAATATCAATTTTCTTACCATTTTACATTATTTTTTTATTTTATTTATCTAATTAAATATCCTAAATAATGTTAATCAAAATTAAGGTTGTTACACATAGGCTATTGGGCTCTAATACCATTGTTGGAACTGGGCCAGCCAACAACGGAGTAACATGGTAAATTTCAAAAAATTCCATTATTGGATTTTTATTGGGACTATATAGTCTAAATTTATTTAGAACTTTTTTAAATTTTCTATTAAATAAAATCAATATTTTATTTGAAGTTAGAAACAAAGTTTTACTTTATATATAATTCATATTATATTACATATGTATGTATGTATGTATCATATATACATGCATGCATATATGCACGTGCAACAGAACAATGTGTACATGGTTTTACATGCTTGTGTATAAGTGTTGGGATTTGTACCACAACAGACATATCAGCCCCTCTTGTATTCGATTTGCTATCTAAATGTGTGTGTGCATGTATTTCCATCATAATAATATATAAAAGTAAATATATAATATAAATATAAATATACGTATATTAACTGTTAGTTATAAACAATTTATAAATAAAACATTTGTAATATATATGTGTGTATGTAGATATATAAATATGATTAAATCAATAAATAGATTAAATGTTAGTTTATAAAATAGTTTTAACATATATATATATTATTTAAATATAACATGAAAGCCGTGAATAATTTAATAAAATAATATTTTTTTTATTTTAAATTGATTTATAAAATACATGTAAATGTATGTAATTAGATATAAATGTGTATATATGTACATACATTGATTTAAACAATAAAATTAATTTTTTTAAAATAGATTTATGCAAATTTTTGCTCTTTGCCACATATATATATTCCTTTTTAATTAATTTCTTTTCGGTTTTTGCATTTTATAACATTTTGAAATCAAAAGTTTTGTGAAAATTAAAATAAATATTATTTTTGAAAGTTTAATGTGTAATAAATGTTGTATAAATTATTTGCAAAATATATTTTATTCATAATACATACATACATACATACATGTATATATATATATAAATGTTAGCGAGATTTTTCGTCTCGTAACACTCAATTAATTTTCAAAGTAATTATGGGGTAATTATTTTGATAATTATTATCAACATATTTAAGTGATATTAAATTTTCCTTAAGGTAGTAATTATGCTGTTATTTACTTACATGATTATGAAGAGACACTTCAAGTGTTTGTTAAAATGCCTAGTTTAGTTTGGATGCTAGATTTAGTAAAGTAGGAACTAAATAGAATCTACTAAAAATAAGGAATGATTGATGCAATAAAGTAAAGCACACAAAATTTACATGGTTTGAATTTCAAAGAATCCTACGTCCACATGTCAAATCCATTAATATCTTTCTCCTTCCTCGTACATAATGAAAGAAGAGAATATAAGAATATAAGGTCATTTTTCAGAGAATTAATCCAAAGTCCCTTTCACTACTAGAGTGCTTTTCTACTTATAACACACAATTCCCTCGCGGATTGCTGATATCTTCACTGTACATTCTTTCACCATCATTTGATGTTTCCACGTGTCTTTCATCTGTTGACCGTTGTAATGTTCACAGATTGTTGACGTGGCTATAGGCGAGAATGTTTGCTTTTGGCAGGAAGATTTGTATTGAGGCGGGATGATTTAAATTAAGGTGAGATGATTTGGATTTGAAATGATTTGTGTGGAATTAGCGAATTGATTGGTTAGTAGCTACCACGGTTCCCTGCATAGCCCAATAAGTTAGCACCGTCGTGCTTTGGTTTTTTGGACGTTGTTTTAATACTAAATGGTAGCACAATCCAAGGTCATTGTGACAATGCGGTTTGGACTATGTCTGGGTGATGTGATCCAGCCTACAAATGATGGTGAAGTTTACTTTCGAGGTGATGGTACAGTCTCACTTTGGGATGACGGTGCGGTTTATCATCACATTGGTCGTTGTAATGCTAGACGTCTTTAGGGATGTTGGTATAGTTTTACTAGGCTTGATTATATTAGCAAGACTTTGACAGAATACTGGTTGTGCCAATTTGTGCATTAAAGTGGTTTCTTTCTCTGGAGTCATAGATGAACTCGATTAGTTTGGTTAATGAGTCCACTGCAGTTCCTTAATTTTGACCCTTGTTGGAGTATTTGATTCAACCTTGATCCTATGCCATACCTACCTTGTTGACTTGCTTCTGCACAAGTCATTTGAACAATCAAGTGGATTATGAAACATGCATATGCTAATAGTTTTAGCTTTTTTTATTTCCTTGCTTGTATATCTATTTTGGTGCTGTCGCGCAATAGTATATAATGGAAGCATATTTCGCTTAGGAGTTATGATTTTGTTGTAAGGCGAAGGTGGCTTTGCAAATGGTGGCATAGGTTCATTAGATGGGTTATAGCCTATGAAATGATGGTGTCGTTTGAAGGCGTGATGGTGTACGTCGAGAATGGCAGCGTAGGCTATTATGCGCTGACCCTTTCATTACGTTTACTTTATTTTACTAAACCTATCGTATTGTGTTTCCAAGGGATCTATCTAGTCTGTTACGTGCATTTGGGTCGTTCCACTTTACCTCACAATGCTTTTGTTAATTGGACTGCGCTCCACACGTCGTGATTGAAAATGGGTGTAATATTTGCCCTTTAAGTCAGTGCTAATATATGTTAGTAAGGACTTGTGATATACAATACCCATTTTTCATACCGTCTAATCAATTGTCTTACATTTAATGCTCCTTATGCATGTCATTATATGGATGGTCATGCTCTTCGTACGTGATTTGACATGTTGCTTCTGTTTTCAAGGGATTAACATAGTATTTTATGAAGATTCCTTTCATCATTATCATTTGACGACTTTGATTAACAATATCGTTTGGATTCAAGAGTTAAGATCCTCCAAATTAACTTGTACTTATCTATCCTTTCTTGTCCCATTACAGTTTCACTTCCACAACAAACATAAAAGAAAATTTAAACGATTTACGATTTTCACTTCACCTTCCTCTTGCTAAGCCTCGATCATTGTTAATCTGTAAGCCATTTACTTCGCTTTTTCTTTTGGCTTTTTAGGTATTCAATTAGATTTGTTTGTTTATCAACGCCATCAGCATAAATTGGTATATTTTTTGATTTTTTAAAAGAATATTTCTTAAGATTTTATTAGCTTATCATTCGACCTTAAAATTGTTTGTGCAATCATGTGCGCTTTCAAATTGTTGAACAAAATCTTGATTTTATTTTCTTAATTAATTGGCTTCATTTAAATATTTCTCTTACATACACGAATTCCTCATCTTTTTGTATCGGTTGTTTTAGCTGAAATGGTCTCTGTGGATTTTGAATTTGATTCATCCCTTCTTTTAGTTGTCAATGGCCTCTGACAACCTTCTTAGTCATCGGTTTAAGAACCATCTTTTTAAATCTAACTTCGACCATCTGCGAGGAAAACCAAGTTGAATCTTGACCAAATTTAGAATTGTGGGTTATAGGTTTAGGGTCCCTACACACCCTCAGGTCATATTAACCAATCCTCAGAGGGGTATATTTCTCTTACTTCGGAATATATTCGATGTTCTGTTTAACTTCCTCTACATCCCATAATCAAAGAATTGTTGGTTGTGGTTGGTCTATTCCCCATTCAATTAGCCCCTATATCTTATCATCTCCTTGTTTACACCTACATTTTATACGCTAAAAACTCAACTCCTCCTCCTTATTGAGAACTGCTCTTTTATATTCACTACGTAAGAACCTAACATCGATATCCGTTGGATTTTATCATATTGAAGCTACTAAGTCTTTCTTTTCAACAACTCCATGCAAGACTTATAGGTGGGCAGATTAGTTCTTTTTCATCTTGAACCAGGACGGATTAATTTCCTCATTTGGAGAACCTGGTACTGCCACACTTTTTTTTCTTCTTATTTCAGCTCCTAAAACCTCCTTCGCTGACTTGATTTATTTTTCTTTTTTAGTTAATTTTCCTAATTTTACCAAGAGCGAAAGAGAGCTGTAACAACCCGCATATTTTACGATTTTATATTTAAATATTTTATTTAAATATAACGTCATTAGTCGGATTAAAGTCCGAAAAGCTACTTTTTGCAAAGGGTCGAATTAGGACTCGGGACCACTTCCATGTAGTCCAAAATGGCATTTGCGACTTTTTTGAGTACAAGCTTCGATATGTTTGGAGTAAGTTGAATTTTCCTATTTTCTGTTGGGCTTTTGGGTTTGGGTTTCACCCAACTCATCATATAACCTAACTCAGCCCTTCTCTTCATCCATTCATCCTCATTTCATTTCATTTTCTCTAGCAACTGAAAATGGGGAGAGGAATGGGAAATTAAAATCTAAAACCCTAGATTCATTTGCAAACTCCAAATTCAAAGAGAAGCTTAGGTAAGCCTTCTCTTCTTCTTCTCCATCTCAATTCCTCTTTGATTTCTGAAATGTTCTAAACCCTAACTTAGGAAATGTTTCCTTTTGAGCTTAGATTGAAGCTCCTTGGGTTGAAATTGAAGAGTGATTGTGCTAGCCTTGCTCGGTAGCTTCTCTCTTGTGTTTTTGTGTTAAAAGGTGACATTTTTGAACTCACATCTAAGCCTATAGCTTTTGTGGTTGTTGGGTAAGAATTCCTAAAATCAATTCATGTTCATTTGTGTTCGATTTGGATCAATTTGGTGAATTGTCCAATTTTTGGTTTGGAATCCAATTTTGTGGAAAATCCAATCTTTGATGTGTGAACACGTTAGCGGAGTGTTTCGGAGGGCCATACGAGGCTGGGTTATCGCTTGACGTAAGTCCTTGGCCGTGGTCGCTCGGTTGTTGCTCCCGTTACGTGTTTTCGCATTTGCCCCAATTGGGGCTAGGCAGATTCTGCTCTGGTAGCAGGTTCAGTCGACTGAACCATACCCCAGGAATTTGCCTAGGTCTGTATCAGTCGACTGACCTTCTGTGTCAATCGACTGACTCTAGGGTAGAAAACTACATACCCCTATGTCAGTCGACTGACACTCTGGGTCAGTCGACTGACCTGGAAACAAAAAGTTTCCAAGCACTTGTCCAGTCGACTGACCCACTGGTTCAGTCGACTGACCTGCTTGTCTCTGCCCGGTTTGTTATTTGCTTTGGTTTTCCAATTTCGATCGATTCGTGTCGATCCAATTAGTTGTTTTCGCATTTTTGACTTTGATGATTCCTTTTTGACTTCGTACACAGATTTTATATTAAAATGATCTTTTCAAATTGTATTAAAAGCTCTTTTCTCCAATTTATAATTTCTATTTAAAACACAGACACGCAATCTTGCACTTCGAGCGAAGAGGGAGGAGAATTAAATGATTAGATAAAACGCGTGCTATGAACACGTGCGTTCATCTTTTCAGTTAATTCCTAATTTATTCGTTTGACCATTTTGGCCTTTGGGTCTGGTTTACCAAGGAGATGAGGTGAACTTTGTACTGCTTTGAGTGTGAAATTGGCTTACGGTTAGTAAACCGTTTAGTGCGAACGTGGGGTATGGGACTCACGTTAACATTTTTCAGGTTCCTTACTGAGAGTTATGACACATTCCGCCGGACAGTGGTGTCCAGTACCGCCACTACGGTTTGTTTCCTTTTGGCGTTGCCTTCGGGCGTTGCCTTCGGGTGTTGCCCTATAGTATCGCTTTTGGAGTAGGTCATTCGCCACCGCTCGAGTGATATTGGGTTTGTGCCTTTGGGTTTGTGGATCCTTGTTATACAATACTGAGCTCGAGCACCTTTTATTTCTTTGACAATTATATTTCCCTAGGGTATCGCCTTTCGGTGTAGGTCCTTTGAACCACACGATATATTGCGATTACCTTGGGGAAACTCGTGTACCTTTGTTGGTATCTGTTATTTGCCTTTTGGCTTATTTGGGATATGATATCCTTGGTTTATTTGAGTTGCCTATGATAAGAGGCTTGTTTTGATTCATCTTATGTTAGATGATTTGGATATCTCTTTTGGAGATAATTGTGGTACTTTATGATTTTGTATGTTCATTATCATTAGTATATCTAACTGATTTGTTTAGCTAGACTGACCCGTGTATTTTATACTCGGGTCAGACCGAGATGTTTCAGGTTAAGTACTTTGTACTTAGCCTCTTTTGCTTCCGGATGGACTATTCTGCTAGCTCCTTTTTGTTATAGCTCGGTATCAGAGCTGAGTTCAGAACAAAATATAATAAACATATAATAGAGACACATATTACGGTACATCAAAGGGTAATACGAATGTTACGAATCTTTGAATCATCGTGCCTTATTTCTTTCCGTTCCTTCGGGGTAGATAGAATTTTGGGAATACATCTAGGAATGCATTTTTATTCCGTAGTATTCCATATTTGAATTAATGATATATACCTTGTGAATAATCGTTTTCTTATCCTATCTTTCAGCGAATGGCCGGTAGAGGCAGAGGACGACGCTCGGATGCTGGGCAATCTAGCGGCTCGCATCCGGACGGCGTTTATATGTCTGCCGATCAGTTCTTGGAGTTATTTAGGAGCACTCAGCCTCCAGCACCTATTCGAGCATCTCCTCCACGCAAGTCTGCTTTTGCATGCCTGTGCAGTGATTTTTCTCATCTTGGTGGAAAGCCATTCAAAGGCTCCGATTCCGTTCTTGAGGTCCAAGCTTGGATTCGCACATGCGAGCGTATCTTTTCTCGTATGGATCTTTCTGACCACGATCGAGTTCTTTTAACTTCTAGCTTATTGCAAGAGCGTGCCCTTGATTGGTACGAGCTTCTTATAGCCGAACTTGATGAGTCTGTTCTTTCTTGGACTCAGTTCCGGGAGCGATTCGAACTCAAATTCGTTCCTGAATCTGAGAAAGTTTTATTAGCCCGTCGCTTCCTTGAGTTGAAGCAAGGGAAGTCCTCCGTCTCTGAATATGTTGCATCATTCGAGGCCTTATCTAAGTATGGTCTTGAATTCATTAGCACCTCTTATAAGAAGAATCTGAAGTTTGTCTCCGGTCTTAAGAAATATCTTAAGAAATCTTTAATGCTTCAGCTTAAGCTTTCTTTTGAGGAGTTGGTTGACTCGGCACTTCATGTCGAGGCCATCGAGAAGGAGTGTGTTAGTGGTGATGATGTTGAGGTTCGCAAGAACCCCAATAAGAAGGAGTTTCCATTTCATAAGAAGGAATTTCTCCCTTCCAAGAAGAAAAAGCCTGTTGAATCTGGTTCTAATTCTCAATCTGCTGGAACACCTTCCATTCGGAAGTGTTTCAATTGTGGTTCTCCTGATCATATGATCTGAGATTGTCCTAAGCCTTTCTTCTGCCGTTATTGCAAGAAGGAAGGTCATCGTATTTCTACCTGCCCTACTGCTCCTGCTAGTGCCAAGTCTGGCAAGCTTTATGTTGCTAAAGCTTCTGGAGGTTCCTCTCAGCCCAGAGGTAATTCTCCTTCTATCCTAGATGGCATTATTATGTTTTGTGATCATTCTATTTGATTTCTTTTGATACGGATGCCTCCCGCTCTTTTATATCAAAAGAACTTGTTGATTCTTTTCTTCAAATATTATGGGTTTGATGACTTCACTGAGAATTGCGAATCCGGTTGGTGGATCTGCAACACTCAGTTTGCTTTGTTCAAATGTCGAGATTATTTTTGTGATTATTCTTTTCGAGCCGATTTGCATGTTATGCGTTATTTAGGCTTCGAAACTGATTTTGGGGAAGGATTGGCTTAATTATTATGAAGACCATATCCTATGTCCAATGTGGACTATATATCTTCGACATCTTCAATCTGTTAAGCAGATTTCTTTTGTTCTTAATGATTTTGATTTCCAAATTTGGTGATATCATATTAATTCTTTAAACTCACTTGATGAGGAAAGTGTTATTTCTATCATTCAAGTAGTTTGTGAATTTTCTGGGATATTTGAGCATGTCTTAGGATTATCACCTAAGCAATCTTTTAAGTGGTGGTAAGGTCTTTTAAGCTCGACCTTGCCATCGGTTTTCTTTAGCTACGAGTTGCGGAAGGTAGTATCCTCTTACCGCATTCTGCACTCGTTGTGATTTTTGGTGTTTGGTTCGTTATGTCATTCGGTATGACGAACCTTCTACTTCTTTTCATCCATTTTGTGAATCGAGTATTCTACAGATATCTCGATTAGTTTATCCTTATATTTATTGATTATGGATGGAAACAACAAATTTAAAATTTGCAAATCTTTTTAATAAGATATTTATAAGTATAATTGGGTTTTGTTCTTAAACGAGCAAAGAGTATTTGTAAATTTTATAAGAGACATGGTTATCATATAGAAAATGATTTTTGTGTTGTTTTGCCCATTGAGTGCTTTAAGAATTCTGGTCGATGCGCTTGATCAACGTTATCGATAGGAATCTCCTAAACGCTATGATGAGACAGTCAAACACAGTAAATTCTTGTAAAAAAAGTTAATTTTTCTAAAAGGATGAATATATATAAAGTTAATTATAATTTTGGAAAATCTTAACTTTTCGGGAAAGAGAATCGATTAAAGGAACTCTTTTCCGATGCTTTTATTCTTGCGGTTCCCGAAGGGAACCACGCTTTTATTGTTTGTACCGATACTAGTCGTATTGGTTTTGGTGTCATTCTCTTACAAAGGGTAATGTGTTATCACATTTTCTTCTTGACAATTAAAGCTTTTCGAGACTAGATATGCCGTTCATGATCTAGAGCTCGCGGCTATTGTTGTCGCTCTTAGAATTTGGTTCATTGTCGTTTGGGAGAGAAATTTGTTCTCTATACCGATCATAAATCTTTGAGATATTTGTTTACTCAAAAAGGAACTCAATTTGCATCAACAACGTTGGCTCGAGTTCCTTGCATCTTATGATCTTGTTATTCTTTGTACTCCAGAAAAGGGGTAATCGTGTTGTCGATGCCCTTAAGCCGAGAGCAACAAGCGGATGTTTCTTTGTTGATATCCGAATGGAGTGATCTTGAGACTTTATCCACTTGTGAGATTCGAGATCGTGAATCCAATTCATGTTCATCTCTTGTTTTGAGTAGCCTTGAGGCTCGTTCTTCTCTTTTGACCCTACCTCTTTGGTTAAACTTTATGTCAAATTAAATTGCATGGAGTTCCTACTTCTATTATTAGCAATCGAGATCCATTATTTTTCTAGTGGATTTTTGTAGGGTCTTCAAAAGCTTTGGGAACAAAGCTTAATTTTTGCACCGCTTATCGTTCTCAATCCGCTGGACAAACCGAGCGTGTGAATCAAACTCTTGTAGATCTCTTTCATGCTCTTTATGATGAACTTCTTATTTCAAATTTCTTTTGTGTAGATATGCTTTTATGGTTGTTAATCTTTATTTTCTTCTTAAGTATTGCGAGGATGCAATTTCTTTAAGGAGGGGAGTCTGTAACAACTCGCATATTTTATGATTTTATATTTAAATATTTTATTTAAATATAACGTCGTTAGTCGGATTAAAGTCCGAAAAGCTACTTTTTGCAAACGGTCGAATTAGGACTCGGGACCACTTCCATTGAGTCCAAAATGGCACTTGCGACTTTTTTTAGTATAAGCTTCGATATGTTTGGAGTAAGTTGAATTTTCCTATTTTCTGTTGGGCTTTTGGGTTTGGGTTTCACCCAACTCATCATATAACCTAACTCAGCCCTTCTCTTCATCCATTCATCCTCATTTCATTTCTTTTTCTCTAGCAACTGAAAATGGGGAGGAATGGGAAATTAAAATTCAAAACCCTAGATTCATTTGCAAACTCCAAATTCTTGCTCCAAATTCAAAGAGAAGCTTAGGTAAGCCTTCTCTTATTCTTCTCCATCTCAATTCCTCTTTGATTTCTGAAATGTTCTAAACCCTAACTTAGGAAATGTTTCCTTTTGAGCTTAGATTGAAGCTCCTTGGGTTGAAATTGAAGAGTGATTGTGCTAGCCTTGCTCGGTAGCTTCTCTCTTGTGTTTTGTGTTAAAAGGTGACATTTTTAAACTCACATCTAAGCCTATAGCTTTTGTGGTTGTTGGGTAAGAATTCCTAACATCAATTTATGTTCATTTGTGTTCGATATGGATCGATTTGGTGAATTGTCCAATTTTTGGTTTTGGAATCCAATTTTGTGGAAAATCCAAACTTTGATGTTTGAACACGTTAGCGGAGTGTTTCGAAGGGCCATACGAGGCTGGGTTATCGCTTGACGTAAGTCCTTGGCCGTGGTGCTCGGTCGTCGCTCCCGTTACGTGTTTTCGCATTTGCCCCAATTTGGGCTAGGCTGATTCTGCTCTGGTAGCAGGTTCAGTCGACTGAACCAGACCCCAGGAATTTGCCTAGGTCTGTATCAGTCGACTGACCTTTTGTGTAAGTCGACTGACTCTGGGGCAGAAAATTGCGTACCCCTGTGTCAGTCGACTGACACTTTGGGTCAGTCGACTGACCTGGAAACAAAAAGTTTCCAGGCACTGGTCCAGTCGACTGACCCACTGGTTCAGTCGACTGACCTGCTTGTCTCTGCCCGGTTTGTTATTTGCTTTGGTTTTCCAATTTCGATCGATTCGTGTCGATCCAATTAGTTGTTGTCGCATTTTTGACTTTGGTGATTCTTTTTTGACTTCGTACACAAATTTTATATTAAAATGATCTTTTCAAATTTTATTAAAAGCTCTTTTCTCTAATTTATAATTTCTATTTAAAACACACACACACAATCTTGCACTTCGAGCGAAGAGGGAGGAGAATTAAATGATTAGATAAAACGCGTGCTATGAACACGTGCGTTCATCTTTTTAGTTAATTCCTAATCTATTCGTTTGACCGTTTTGACCTTTGGGTCTGGTTTACCGAGGAGATGAGGTGAACTTTGTACTACTTTGAGTGTGAAATTGGCTTACGGTTAGTAAACCGTTTAGTGCGAACATGGGGTATGGGACTCACATTAACATTTTTCGGGTTCCTTACTGAGAGTTGTGACACATTCCACCGGACAGTGGTGTCCAGTACCGCCACTACGGTTTGTTGCCTTTTGGCGTTGCCTTCGGGCGTTGCCTTTTGGCATTGCCTTCGGGCGTTGCCTTCGGTTGTTGCCCTATAGTATCCCTTTTGGAGTAGGTCATTCGCCACCGCTCGAGTAATATTTGGGTTTGTTGCCCTATAGTATCGCTTTTGGAGTAGGTCATTCGCCACCGCTCGAGTGATATTGGGTTTGTGCCTTCAGGTTTGTGGATACTTGTTATACAGTACTGAGCTCGAGCACCTTTTGTTTCTTTGACAATTATATTTCCCTAGTGTATCGCCTTTCGGTGTAAGTCCTTTGAACCACACGATATATAGCGATTACCTTGGGGAAACTTGTGTACCTTTGTTGGTATTTGTTATTTGACTTTTGGCTTATTTGGGATATGATATCCTTGGTTTATTTGAGTTGCCTATGATAAGAGGCTTGTTTTGATTCATCTTATGTTAGATGATTTGGATATCTCTTTTGGAGATAATTGTGGTACTTTATGATTTTGTATGTTCATTATCATTAGTATATCTAACTGATTTGTTTAGCTAGACTGACCCGTGTATTTTATACTCGGGTCAGACTGATATGTTTCAGGTTAGGTACTTTGGACTTAGCCTCTTTTGCTTCCGCATGGACTATTCCGCTAGCTCCTTTTTGTTACAAGAGCTATTTTCAACTCGTAGGACGATAGCACGTGGTTGCGGTGCGAAGGCTTGTAAGTGTTCGAATTTGTTCGCAGTTGACCTACTGCTGGACATAACTTCCTCCGTTCATATCACCATTCTGTCGTTTTATTTACGTTTATGCTTTAAACGAGGCTGCACCAAGTGGTATACTTTGGTTTTGTGTATTTTGCTTAGTTTTTTTATATATGTGTGTCTGTCTCTTCCCCTCTTTCTTATACACCATGAGGTATGTTAGGCGCATCATTTCTTAAACTGCACAGGTACCATGTTTTTGAAATTGGTCCCTGTTTCGAAGGAAAAGTGTAACGACATAGAATTTCACTGCTTTGATTGGTGAATATTTATTTCATTTTAAAAATTCAATATGTAAGTTTTATATGAAAATAAACCCATTTTAATTAATTAATAATGATGATAAAATCATTTCAAACTTTGTTTACAAAATTAAATAGTTCGTAGAAATATAGAAAATGTGACCGAAAAACATTTTCCGAAATTTCGACCTTTCGACATCGGAAAGTTGTCAGGAACGTTGTTCATCTTTGTGCACCATATACACATATATATAAGAGTTCTTTAACTAAATAATAATACACTTAGAAATAAATTATCTTTTGTTAATTTGGATTAGTAAGTGATGTAACAAGACATAGTTTTAAAAATAATAAACTTATATATATAAAAATATATATATAAGTATTGTCACATCTTAGGTTTTTATATATATACTAAGTATTGTCACATCTTAGATTGCAATCATTAACCATCATTATCCCTTGTTATGTCTTAGCTTTAATTAACGATTATATATATAAAAGAAAGCGATGTGGCTAAACATAATAATTATATATATATATATATAAGAAAGTGATGTGACTAAACATAATTATATACACACATACAAAAAGTGATGTGATTAAACATATATATATATATATATCATAAAAGATTTGTGATGTGACTAGATATAATTATAACAAGTTATATTATTTTAATTCATTTTGCCTTTATATATACCCACATACATCTCTCTTATTCATTTTACTTTCCATGTTCATTTTCCTAACCTCTCCATTCCATCCATGCCCTCCTTCCTCTTAAACAAAAGAAGAAAAAAGAAAAAAAGGAAATAAAAGAAATCCTTAGAAAAACTTGTTCAAAATCCACTCAAAATTTTCTCCATTTTAATCCTACTTCCTTCGGCCATTACTTCCAACTTTCTACACCAAATCATGATTTTCTTTTTTTCAAACCATATATAAATCCAGTGGCTACAACTTTCATGTTGACCACTTCCTAATGTATTTAGTCCAGCTATGTCAAAAACGCTTGTCTTTAAGCCACATTTTCGGACCTATGTTTTGAAGGCCGAAAATACCACCTCTTCTTTTGACCATAACTTTCTCAAAAATGATCCAAATTGGGTGATCCTTTTTTCGAAATGATAGAGAAAGTATTTTCCTAATGTTGATTACTTTTCGAAACTCCAAGAGTAAAATGGTGAAAATCCGAGATGAAGTTGAGCTATTTTCGAATTGCTTTTTGAGTTTTTCAAATTTACAAGATCTAAAGCATTCAAGTTTAGAAAAGCTTTACGGTGAGTAAACTTTTAACTTTTTGGGAAAGGCCTTACCTTTATATATTTGTTGGTTATATGATTATATTTATATATATGATGTTGTGTTTGGATTATGATATGGTATGGATGTTTTAAGAATGTGCTAAGTTGTAGTTTAGCATTTGATTTGAGATTGATGGTTAGGTGATGTGTTTGGATATGAACGTGGTGATTTTACTACAATATGATGATGATGTGATTTGGTAACTTTCATGTATGCTCGGATTATGGTTGAATGGTATGAAAGATAGGAACTTGAGTTGTTAGTGAAGGACTTGAGATCCATTTTGAAAATCTAATTATTTACTAGTTTTGAGTTAGCAAATGTTTTTGTTTAAACTCTAACTCGAGTTAAGGTTTTCAAAACCTTTTCTTTTATGTATTAAAAAGTGAACCGAAGTAAGGTTAAAATTTTAGATGGTAACTTAGAGAAGTAATTCTATGTTATTGCGTCCACAGCGATAGTCACTATGGATGCAGTTCGGAAAAGTTTGATTTCTAACTTTAAAAGTTTTCTTTTAAAAATGATTTGAAAACCAATTTTCAAATGTAATTAGCAACACATAAGTTAATTATAACTTGATTAAGTATGTTTAATAATTAATTAATTTATTAATTAAGGATAATAATTTATTAATTAATTAATAATCAGGTTAAGTAATTAGTGACTAATTAGTGATAATTAAGTAAGTTATTAAGAAGTTTTAATTAATGATTAATTAAGTTAAAAGGGTAATTATTTTTATTTAATCAAGTTTAATTATTTTAATTATTATTTAATTAAATTTGAATTATTTAATTAATTATTATTTAATTAAAGATTAATTATTTAATTATTATTTAATTAGGGATTAATATTAAGTAAATGTTTATTTGTTTAAAGCTTAATTATTAATTTACTTTAAATTAATTAAGACTTAATTATGATTTGATTTTGATTATTTAAGATCTAATTAAGCTTTAATTTATATTAAATTATGATTTAATTATTAAAAGTTATTTTAAACTTTATCGGGTATGTTTTAAGTTGGGTTCTTTTCTAAGTGGTTTGATTTTAACCAAAGGATCTCTTATCCATGATATTAAATAGACAAACAACTGTGAATAAGTTAGATAGTGATTGTTTGTGTTGTATGGACATTCATTAGCAGAACAAAAAAACTGTTCTATTATAGGGTAATTGTTTGGATTGTTTGGACATGTGTTTAGCAGAATAAATCCTCATTGTGCTATTAATTGATTAAATTGTTTTAGACATCCATTTAACAGGACAAATCACCATCCTGCTATTATGTTGTTTAGACATGTATATGCTAGCTGAGTTGTATTGACATGTTATTCCTCGATTTGATAAGTGGTTGGATTTACATATATGTTGGCCTATGTAAATAATTGATAAGTGCTTTGAAATAAAATGGTAATTTAAATCAGTGCCATTGGGACTGCTAAGCCTCATTTGAAATTTAAAAAGTACGGTTTTGAATTTACATAAATTCTTAATCAATTTGAGGCTAAGGGTTTATAAGTAGTTTTTTCAAGTTATATAATTCTTATAAAGGTATTTATAAATGATAACTTTTGTATGGAAAGGGGTTTTACTATCGGTGTAACGACCCAGATTTTCAACCACCTTTTATTGAGGTAATTAACCGATTTTAATTATTGGAATATTTATTTTTATAAGTCGAATAGATAAATTTTCTGATATTTAAAATATCTGAATGTATAAATTAATATAAAAACTATATTCAAACTTAAAATAAAATTTCTGGATATGATAAATTATATATATATATATAAACTCCACCATTTAGATTTAAGATAAAATATCCATAAATGTATATATATAAATACATACAAGCTTTATGACGTATAAAAATAAATATATGTACATGAATGAATAAACTTCATAATGGCAAATTTCAAAACCTAAGATTTTACACATATGGGTAAATGTTTATAAAAAGTAGTGCATATGGAATATATATGTATATATATGAGTTTATATGTGTATATGTGTTATAAGAATATTGTATATGCAATAAAATTTATATATGTAAATATGTGTAAGGGTAAATATGATAAAATACATATGTATATTGTATATGTATGCGTGTGTGTGTATATATATATATATATATTAGAGGCTTTGATTTAAAAGTTTAAAATCTCATTTTCTGGAAATAATTAAATAAGCTTCTCATTCCAGTTATATATGTTTGTATATGTAAACTTGTGATGTAACATTAATATATATATATATATATAAATACATTGTAAGTGGCTATTTATGCTTGTATAAAAATATATTGTTCAAGTTTTAGCGTGTTACATATATATGTGTGTGTGTTAGTAAACTAAAACTTTGCATATGGTCTGAATTGTAGGAAATGTATATGTATGAAGGTATGGTGTGTGTATATATAAGCTTAAGGGTACATCATCAAGACAAAAATTAAATTCAAGCATACAAAATATCTAGTCAAGCACATAATAACTCAAATCACTCAATTTTCATATCGATTAGGATATCAAGTCACCTTTTTTTAAGTCAAGTCAATCATATTTTCAAAGCAATGGGAAAATAAATAGAAAGGAAAAATAAAAGGGTGAAAACGAGTTCTATATATATATGAATAGGCTTCAGCCCTATTCTAACTTGCTCTCCCTCCATCTATAAATACCCTATGCTATCTTCACGTTTACATTCTAACGTTTCAAACTTTAAAACAAAAGAGAATCGGCCATTAAATTGTAAAGCTAAGATATTCAAAAAGCTTGAAGCTAGAACAAAAGAAAAGAGAAGCAGTAGTTCATTCCTTTTCTTAACTGTGAGTACAACACTCTATTTTGTCTACTGGTTACCATAGATACTTGGATATAAATCATGTTTTTGGATAAAGAAGTTATTTATGGCAAGTGTACATGTGATTTTCTATGAGTATGTACATGTATATGTGGGTTCAACATGGTCAAACCTAACCAAACGCTGTATTTCTTCTCTGTTATTGTTTTAGCTAGGAACTGTTAAACCATAAAACTTTGAAAATGGATATCTCAGCGTCTATTGAGTCTTAAACCTCGATTTCAAAAGGAAAGTTATTTGTTTTTGAACATAGAATATTTTAAAATTTATTTCATTCGATTCCATTTAGTAGAGGGAGAGAAATCACCTTATTATAGTGAATGGGTAAAGTATAATCGAAATTCGACTATCTTAATATTACAAATAGATCATACAATCGTGATCGTAATTGAAATACTTGATTTTTAAGATAGGTTTGTGGGTGAGTAGGATTTTGGAGTTGATCAGATTTTGGATTTCGTCGAAATTAGGGCAACGTGGTTGATTCAGAGGGCAAGCGGTTGGCGTGGAGGTAGCTCAGGGGGCAGCGCATCCTTGAAAAATGGCGAATGATTTTCTTATAGTGTGTATTGCCTAGTCGAAAACAAGCTAGGGTTTAGGGTGTTTCATTTTTGGGTTTCGGGTTTGAGGCTTTGGCGACGAGGAGGATGATAAGGAGGCATGCGCATATGGGGGAGTAGGTCGAGGGAATGATGGCGAACTTCGGTGCGAAGTTGGTTGGAGAATGGCGGTCGGAGATGTTGAAGGGAGGCGTTTTTGTGGGCACGATTGGTTCCAGACCTTTGAGTGGATGTTTGAATTTTCGCACGAGAGTAGGTGGTGGGCGTTTGGGTGGATGGACGAGGCATCGGGGTAGGCGACGACTCGCGAGGGTGATTGGCGGCAAGGATCATCGACGGAGGTTCGTGTGCATGTGCATGAGTATGGATGTGCACGTTTTCGTGCACCTACCTGAAAAAAAATTAAGAGAAGCAGGGAGGAGGAGAAGAGGTTTGGTCGTTGTTTTTTTCTCTGGTTTGGTCCGGCATATTTTGTTGGGCTGAAGGAAAAAAATTGTTTTTTGGAAATAAAAGTAATTTGATAAATGATTATATTCTAAAATCCTTTAATTTAATATATACATATTCTCACTCCTTTAAATCCCAATCAACATGAAGATTTTTGCATTTTGATCCTATTACCCGGTATTATAAATTAACGTTATTGATTTTCCATAATTTAGAATTTAATTTTGTTATAATAATTAAAATGAGAAATTAATTAAATTCTTATTTGACTTAGTCTTATGGAAATTAATAAATTTAGTTATTAATTTGGTTGTTTTAATCCTAATTAACTAATAATAAATTGTTTTATAAATTTCTTTAATTTAATATTAATCTGGATTAAAAATATAAGCGGATTCGATTTAATTTTAAGTTGATTAAATTCAGGTTGTGAGTTGTTTAATATGAGCTGTTAATCGTTAAATTTGTTAGTGATCTATGCTTTGGTTTACGGCTCTTGAATATTATTTCAATTGTTCTTGTCTGCGCCTTTGTAGCCAAACCAATTGAAAAGTTAGAATAAAACGTTGACATGCTTTATTTGAAACAACATATGTAGTAAATTCCCATATGCGAGTATTGTAACTCTAAATATGATATGTTTGTTTTAAACAATTTAGCCATTTAAATTTATTGCTTGGATTCGAAGAGACTGGGATCGGATATCAGTGTTATCCGGAACAACTTCGATCCAATAACCACCACGAACCTTTACGGTTTTGATTATAGAGTCTAATGTGCTGGAATTGGATTAATTTAACAAATTTGACTATTTTAAATAAGTATTGTACTAAGACACTATTATAATATCGATGGATTTCTGCAAAAGTGTTTTGGTTATAATAAGATAAAAACTCGTCATGTTTGGACGAGTTACCTTGGTTTTCGAAGAATTTTTTAACTTAAGTATTTCAAATTTAGTGGGTTTTACTCACGCTGGTTTCCAGCCTGACTCGGGTGTTACTTTATTGTAATGCTCGGGTCAGACCGAGTATTACAGTTTTCAGGTTAGGATGCTTTGGAGCTCAAGAGACGAGCTGGATGGCAGAGACATATTGCACGTATTTTCCGCTGTGTATTGTAGGCTGTATATTCAGCATTTCGAAGACAAGTTATTATAACTGTCCAAATTTATATGTTGATGATTGTACTCTGATAAATTGTATGTATATTAACAGTTACGATCTTTCTTTTGTATAAAAAGTTGTTATTGTATGTTATATTTTGTTCCGTTGTGATTGTGAGATTCTATGTTGTTATTTCTGTTTCTTCTCCTTTCTCTTTTCTTATTAAACCCTAACAACCTAGTATTTTCGGCACTCGATTGCTTGGCACTATATACAGTGAACGTATTAGTGTTGATTTTCGAGGTCGAAAACCACCCATTCGTTACACATGGTATCAGAGCTGAAGGTTAAGTGAGAACCTTGGCTTTGGAGGGGATTACTCATTAGAGATAGGGTCAGTAGTACCCTAGAATGGGTAGAGTATATGAGGGCGTACTTGTTATTTTCTTATATAATGATTTTAAAAATGATTTTAAAATAATTTTTATATAAGATTTTATTTTGATATAAAAAGAAAATTTTCTAAATTATTATAGTATGTCGAGGAGATTGGTTGTTATTATTATAATCAAATAAGGGTATAAGATTTAGTGGTTATATATATACATAACCAAATAGAAATTTGGGTAAGAATGAGCTATGCAAGTAAGTTAAGATGAAAGTAGATTCAAACCAGAATTTAAATCCTGGAAATTTCAGACGAGTTTTTCAAAGTGTTTTGAAGGAATAATAAATAATATTATTAGAATATTTTAATATAGAAAATTTTTGTTTAAAAATATGTTTAAAATTCTGAAGAATTAGTTTTGGATAGAAACCAATGTTGGTTTAAAATTTAAAGTGTGACTAGATATGTAAATAGGATATATATGTGTATATATATATGATTTCAATGTTGATTTGAAATAAATACTAGGTGTTGAATTCTGGAATCCCCTTTGAAATGAGATGTATAACCCAAAGGAAAGTAAGTTTTTGAACTTATAAGTGGAAAGTGATATTAATAAGAATTGAATTTGGAATGTAAAATTTAAATTGAGTAAGTTTAAAGGGGTTGAATAAATTGGGAATTAACTTAGGCCAAGTTAAATAAGTTTTGAACTTATAACCTCAAATTGGAAATTTCAAGGTGAAATTAAAATTTAACCGATGGAAGTTAAATAAATTGTAGAAGAAGATATAGATTTGATAAGAGGTGCAAAAGAAGTTAAGTATGTATGAATGATTTCAAAATGATTTTTGAAAAACAAGAACGGGATTCGAATTCTGGTAATTTGTGATGGATGCTATTGATTGACGTTGAGATGATTTGGATGTTTATTTACTTTGATATATCCTACTATCATCCTGTATATTATTTACAGTATATAAAACTACAAATCGAATTATTTCGAGTAAATTAAGAAAATAGGTTGAAATGATATACATATCCATCCGTGAAATTAAATAGAAATAAAACTTTGATTTGAAACTATTTAAATGATTTTGATTTTAAGAAATAAAATCGAATTTATAGAAATGGAATCATTTTGAACTTAAATTTGAAATGTAAAGAAATGAACTTGTCAACCCGAATTGTTTAAAGAATCGAGTTAAAATTTTGAAGTTATAATTGGGAAACTAATTGAATTCCGAAAATTGATTTTTTTTTTAAAAAGATTTGAACTCTTACTCGAACCTTAAAATAAATCCCAATAAAAGTAATTTAAATGGATACTTTGAAATTTGGTCTCAGAATTGAATTATTTTTAAAGATTTGGATTTTTAAATTTAATATTGAAGGTTAATTTGATTTAAGTGATTTAAATCGATATTTTGAAAATCGAACTCGAATTTATATAAATCGAGATGGTTTAAAATTGAGAATGGAATCAAAATTAATTCAAATTAGAATTGAATTGAATTAATTGGAATTGAAATCGGAATTGAATCAGTTTAAATGGAAATGGAAATTGAAATTGATTTGAATTGGGAGATTGGGAATCGAATTAGTTTGACTTTGGAACTATTTTCAAATAAATTATTTTAATATAAACTGTTTAAAATCTATCTTCTTAAATATTCAGATTATTTTGATTTTCCAAGCTATTTTACTATAAAAACCATTTTTGAAAACTCAAAATATCTTATATTAACTATTTAACTATTTTACAACTATTCAAGCTATTTTCTAAATTCAAACTGATCAGAATGGAAATTGTTTATATTTAAATCATGGATTTAAATACAAATTGGGTCAAATTGAAGTTAGAACCCAAATGGAAATTCGAAGCAATTCTGAATTGGAACCGAAATCGAGATTTTAAGGCAAAAATGATTTTGAAGTGAAATAGTATATTTTGAGTAAATATGATGATTTTAAAATGAAGATTTAATAGTTACTATAACTGAAATTTACTTTATAAGATGAAAGAAATGTGACAATAACTTTGTAAAGTAATCGAACTTGGAAATTTGATTTGGCATAAATAAGGTTATGTATATTAGTTATATATTCAAACTTCCCTTGTTGAATTTATAACCAGAAAGAAATGATCTTTGAAAGATATTTGAAATACTAAATATAGTTTATATAAGTATGAGGCGGACTTAGAAATTATTGATCCGAAAATTATTTGAGTTGAAAGGAATGATCCTATATGTATATGAGAATGAAACTGAAATAGTTTTCGAATCCATTGATTTTAAAAGACTTTTGATTTTGGCAAATAGTCAATTTTGGAAATTGAGTAAACCGAATTTAAAACTATCGATTTTGAAAGATATCGATTTCATATAGATAAAGTTTATATGTGATACATATAAATAGTATGATTTGAAAGGTACTATATATATAGTATGATATGTTTTGAAACCGAAAGTATGGAAAGGTACTCCCACGAAATTCGAAACTTAGATTAGGAGATCCACTGGGTGGTTCTGCCTAGGAATCCACAGGGTGGGTTCAATGAGAATTGGGATCCTAGAGGACGTCCGGACAAAACTCATGAGTTCCTGGTGATCATTTATTGGGTAGCGTAAGTCGAGAGATGCTGATACCTACAGTTACATTGGGTTTTGCTGTGATAGCAACGTAACCTTTGTGTAACTGCGATCTATCGCAGTTCCATAGCGTAATTCGAGAGGCAGTGATTGCCTACATCTACGTTTGATTTCGCTGTGAAAGTGACGTAATATCGGTAGATTGCGATCTATGTGGTTTTCCATAGCGTAATTCGAGAGGCAGTGATTGCCTACAATCTATGTTTGATTTCGCTGTGAGAGCGACGTAACATTGGTAGAATGCGATCTATGTGGTTTGGTTCCATAGCGTAATTTGGGTGGCAGCAATTGCCTATAGTCTACGTTGGGTTTCATTAGGATAGTGACGCATCCTTTGTGCAGCCTGCGATCTATGTGGTATAGTTTCATTTGATAGCATAATTCGAGGGGCAGAGATTACCTATAGACTACTTATGGTTTTGCTGTGATAACAATGCAACCTTTGTGTAGCTGCGGACTATGGTGTTTCCGTGGCGTAAGTCGGGAGGTGTTGATGCCTACGGTTTTCTTATGATTTCGCCGGGATGGCGACGCAATCATCGGGTTAACTGATCCATGGTGGGAAAGGGAGGTGATACTTTCCATATCATTTTTTGAAAAAGGCTTTTCAAGTATTTTCACTAGGTGTTGAAACGGGTATACTAAGTACTTATAGATTTTCAGTCCTACGCCTGATCAACGTATGATTAAATTCCTATAAGAACAAGGATGGACTTGTAAGACATCGAGTTATGAAAAATGTTTTAATATAAAATTAGCTTGGTAATACTATGTAATTTAAAGTGTATGTTTTATAACTTAAGTATTTCAAATTTAGTGGGTTTTACGCACGCTGGTTTCCTTCCTGACTCGGGTGTTACTTTATTGTAATACTTGAGTCAGACCGAGTATTACAGTTTTCAGGTTAGGATGCTTTGGAGCTCAGGAGACGAGCTGGATGGCAGAGACGTATTGCAAGTATTTTCCACTGTGTATTGTAGGCTGTATATTCAGCATTTCGAGGACAAGTTATTATAACTGTCCAGATTTATATGTTGATGATTGTACTTTGATAAATTGTATGTATATTAACAGTCACGATCTTTCTTTTGTATAAAAAGCTATTATTGTATATTATATTTTGTTCCGCTGCGATTGTGAGATTCTGTGTTGTTATTTCTGTTTCTTCTTCTATCTCTTTTCTTCTTAAACCCTAACAACCCGATATTTCTAGCACTCGATTGCCTCGGCACTCTATACAGTGAACATATTAGTGTCGATTTTTGGGGTCGAAAACCGCCCGTTCGTTATAATCGAAAAGGGTTATTAAGGTGTTTTACAAATGATGTTTTGTAAATCATATTCATAAAGGAGTATAAAATGGTTTATATAAAGAGTTTTAAAAATAGGAAAAAGGTTTATAAATCATTACAGAGATTTGGAAAGAGGTTTATAAATTAACTTAAAGGTTTATAAAAGTGGGTTATAACTTTATTTTGAAAGTTATAAATTAATTGAAATATGAGATGAGCTTTTTAAAAGGGAATTTTTGATAAAGGATAAGCGGAATATTTTGTTTGGAAGAAATGTTTGGTTATTTAATATGGGATTTGGAAAGAAGAAAATTTTGAAAAGTTTGTAAATATACTTATACTGATAAGATAAGTATATGATTTTGTTTCAAGGCATGAAAAGTAAAATGTTTTGGTAATATACTTATACTGTGACGACCCACCTTTTTAGACGGTTAAAATCAACAGTAAACCACACACGTCTAACTCAACCATTCAATGGGAGGATTGTCAATGGGGTTTAATAAGAAAATAAGAGAAAAGAAGGAAAACAAAACGCAGAATCTCGCAATGGAATGATAAAATATAATAATCAAATAAAGAGTTCATGAAGCTGTTTTACAATATACATTTGATTACACAATTTTTTTCAACAAAATCAAAGTACAATCAACAAACAAACCAAAATAATGCAGTGGAACAATAATAGTAAATACGGGAAAGCAAACTCAATCTTCATCTCCAAGGAATAATGTATTCAAACACCGAAATACTTAGGCTGACCCGAGCGTAATGAAAAGACAAAACACTCGAGTCAGAATGATAAGTTCTAATTAAATTAACAACAAGTAAATATGAGTGTAATAGCTTCAGAGATGTTTACGGGATTTTCCATCTCCTATCAAGTGTACAACGTGAGAGCCATAACTTAAAAAATGTTATGGGATTTTCCATCTCTTAAGGATCTGTTAAACTATCTATATGTAGTGTCTATCAATAAAATAAATATTAAAATAGCGTTAAGGCTTACATTACTCACCCTTAACACATTTTTAAGCAGGTAGTCTATGCAGCACCTGTAGCACAACCAGTAACGTCGGTAGCCAGTGAGTCCCCTATAGGTACCGTAATAAAATAAAATCATAGTGGGTGCATATAAGGATAAAATTATGACAATGCACATGAGGTAATGCCCAACGTAAGATACTACCAGTTCGGGTCGCAGGGCTGGTGGTAATGCATCGTAGCCACGACCGCCCACCGCGTCCAACGCTCCCATAATCGAATCAAGGTGCACCGATCAAGTCAAGATCAATATAGTAATACGAAAAAGTGTGTCCGCTTGGGCTAGCTAGCCCACTTGGCCCTGGCAAGATGTCCTAGTTTAGTCATTTCAAATTGGCATGATTGCCGAGGTCATCCATCATCGTTCTCTTTCTACAAATCCAGCAAACGTTCGCCAATCCAACCACTTAATTCTGGATCATCCACCACGTACACAGTTGTTAAACTGGTTCCGGTATTGACAAAGAGTATGCCAATATTTGGTCCCGGTCTCTTTAACAACTAGACGTCATTTTTCACACAGGTCGGTTCTTTTACATTTCAAGAACAAGTCATATTTCATATCAGATTCACTTCAAAAATCATTTTGAATTCAAAATAGGTTATACCTTCATATCAAAGCATTCGTATTTAAATCAGTGATTTAAATATAAATAATTCCCCTCTAAAATAGTTTGAATATCGAAAATGGTTTTGAATAATTAAAATAGTTTGAATATTGAAAATAGTTTGGATAATTAAAATAGTTTTGATATTTAAAAATAGTTTGGAATAATTAGAATAGTTTAAAGATTGGAAATAGTTTTGAATATGAAATAGATTTTAATATTGAAAATAGTTTGGATAAATAGTTTATATATTAAAATAATTTATATTAAAACTGTTTCTTCCTTTTCAAAACGATTTGAACTCATGTTCCCATTTCAAATCACAACAAATTCAACCTTTCAACTTCCAATTTCAAGTCAACTTCATATTCAAATTCTGATTTACATCAGCCTCGGTTCAAAGCAATTTCAAACTTTACATCAAATTCAATTTAAACAATCCTATTCAAATGGCTGAAAGTCTTAATTCAATTTCTCGTTTTTAAACAATTTTTGTTTAAATGCATTTCACGTCCAAACTTGAAAATACCAATTTAAGAACCAATTTATTAAAGTTAATTCAAAGTTTAAATTAAAAGTTTTACCTTCCAAATAATTCACTTTCGATAAATTCAAATCATATTCCAATTTCCACTTTAAGATTTCAAATTAAATCCTTAAACAATTTCATTTAAATAATTTCAAATTCAACATTTCAAACCTTGAATTAGAAAATAATTTAATTCATATAAATCAAAATTTTTATTTTCATTAAAACAATATCATTTAAACCAATTTCAATTCAAGATTTTGAAACCATTAATTTAACAATCCTGCGCCCGTATATAATTTTCTACCCTATGGCCAAGTGAACGATTATTTCAATTTAATTCATGGATATATATTCAATTTAATTACATGGATATATATATACATATATATATATATATATCATTTCAACCCATAATTACATGTCATAGGTATATATCATTTCAACCTATTTCTTAGTTCATTTCCAATGGTCCAAATGATAATATAAATGATGTCAATAAATAAATAGGTAATAACAGGAATAAGTCAAATAAATAAACAACCATACATCCATCATCAATCAACGGGCATAAATAACAATTAACATCCAAATCAACTAATATGTCATGACAGTTACTAGTTATCAATTGTAGGTGTTTAACTAGCAATTAAATTCAATATTAATTTGAATGTCAATTTAACTCAATATAAAATTCAAATTAATTTAAATGTCAATTTAAACTATCAAACAACAACCAATAAAATTTTATCATTTCATGATTTCAATTTAACTAACATTAGAAAATTTAGTATTACGTGGGTGGGTTAAATCACCCACCTTTGATTTATAGCCGATTAAAAATCCAATAAAAGCCCAAAATCTGAATAGTCTCCAAATCCAACCAAAGCAGTTCCATGTTGTCTTGAATTTTGATACGAACCCAGTGGAAGAAACTGCGTGCGAATCCAAGTTCATATGCAAAAGTTATTCAAGTTGGAAGTTTGAAATTTAAATTTAAATTAAAAAATAAAAGCGCAAAGTTGTAATTTTTTTTACCTTCCTCAAACCCTACGCAACTCGACAAAACCCAACCACGTACGTACATCCGCCATTTCAAGTCGATATCACCATCACCTCGCTCACCTCTGACCACATCAGACCTCGAGACTGGCTGCGCCTCGCCAGGACGCACCCCTACCACCTCGCGATCATCTATGGTTATGCCTAGGGCTCCATCGCTGCCGTCTCTTTGAAGCCAAGATCTGGCAAACTCGTGGCGATCCAAGGTATTTGGCCACCGTGGATGAGCGATACTCGTCCTCCTCTACAAGCCAGTGCCTTCCGATCGTCATATGGTCGACGATCCATCGTCGATCACGAAACCCTAGAATGGACGGTCGAGAATGTTTTGCTAATCTTTGGGCAAATGGAGCGTCCAATCGAAAAAGTCATTGCAAACGCAGATTCCATTCGTCGAGAGCTTCGCGATGATATATTAATGATAGGATTGGAGTAGTTTGAATTTTTGGAGTTTGATTTGAAATCAGTAATTAGGGTTTTGTTTAATCTCCATTGAGAAGGAACAGCTAAGAACTGAATTGTACGTATGGAAAATAGAATAGAAGGCTGCTAGGGTTTATAACAACACACACACACACACATATATATATATATATATAGACAAAGATGGAACAGGAATGGATGGAACAGATCGATTGGGCCCGAGCGATAACAAAGACCCGAAAAGCCCGTTTCGTTCCTGAAACGAAAATAGGTCATCATATATATCAAAATATAGGTTTTCAATATTTTTAAACTTAATGAAACTAATTTCAAACTCTAATTCCATTGTATATAGAAGTTGGCTTTTGAAATGAAATTATTTTAATTAAATTCCTTTAATTGATTTCTACGCGTTTCGAGCTCGCACGATCCAACGATAAGTCTGATCGCTATGAAATTTGAAATCCTATAATAATTCACTATTACGGATCCGATGAAACTGGTTTCGTCGAAATATGAGACAGTGCCCAAACAGACTAATTTTACACATTAATTAAAACAATCTATTTTATAAATCAATTTAATCACTTTTAAATTCTAAATTAAAAGTTTTATATCAACATTCTTAGTCAAATAGAAATTAATAATCTTTTAAAATTAAAATTTCCACATTAATTTCAAGATTAAAATATTAAATTGATTTCAACGTTTAATTACAACTATAATAAAACCCGTTCATTATATATTTAAATTTCAAACAAATTCTTTTATTTTGATTTAATTCTTATAATTAAATTAAAAAATACCTTATGAATTTATTAAACATAAGTTTTCATTTATTACACCCATTACTCTATAATTAACGTTTTTCTTATATTAACTGCAATATTTCAATTACATTAAATTCCAACGATTGATTTCCAAATTAATTTCAAACGGATTAAATAATAAGGTGAGAAATAGAACAATAATTACATTTAAGTAATTTAAACGCATTTATAAATTTATTGTTTACAAACAAAGGCTAATAAATTTACGTACAAAATAACTGATTTCATTTTCTATATTAAAACCAATTTCAATTAAATAATTTACAATTTTGCCATTATCTAAATTAAACTTTTACAATTACGATTGATTGAAATTGCATTAAAACAGTTGTCCATTACATTCAATCAATATTATTAAATTATATTATAGATTTTATTATTATTAATAAATCAAAAATTTTAATTTCTGACAATATTAAATTCCAAAATCTTATTTTATTTAATATTCTTTATTGTCAAAAATACGGGTCGTTTCAATCTCCCCCACTCAAAATTTTTCGTCCCCGAAAAGAAACAAGAAAGAATCAAGGAATTTGATATATTTTATTAAAAATAGTCAATTTTATAAACAATAAATCTTACATATTTAAGTTTAATATAAATTTGAAAATAACTCAACTTCAACGAAAAAATTTCTAAGTTCTAAATTCACGAAAATTCCGACAGTATCTTTTTTGCGCGGATAGGTCCGAAAAATAACGATATCAATATTTACACTATAAATATCATATTTCAATAATAAAGCGTCCCAAACCGTAGGAATGACAATAAAATACACTACAAAACCGTAATCCAAAAATATACATATTTGTCGAGCAAACAAAACTTGATTTATGAAACCAAAAGCAACAGCTATTGCTTCCATAAACCTGTCTCTTACTTACATAATCCAAAAGAGTTAAAATTATGTAAAAAGAACAATATTTTAGTTGCTTCAGTTAATAACACAAGCAAAGCACAATATATAATAATCATATGCAAACAAAAGCAGTACAACCATTATGTGAAATAAAAGAATCAATCATATATCCATAGCAACCAAAAACTAATGGTTTGTCTAGGTTCAGAAACCTTTCATCGTACAAGGGAGATAAGCAAACTACCAAGTGTACCTTACGCTCAATAGCCTTCTATAATTACTTAATTGATTATTTATACAACCTTAAAAAATTTGAAGTACCATTTCCCAAACTTTCCATAAGCCAACAACATAGAATTTTAAATATTATTTAAGTTTATTTGATTGGTTTCTTTTCACATTATTTACCTATATAACTTGATTTCCATTTAACATTAATATTCATTAATGAATCGTTTCATACTTAAGTTTTCCTGCCTTTAATTCACATTTATTCCTTCATATATAGTGTCATTTGATATTAAATGTATTTATGAATCATTTCAACAATTTCTTAAGTTTATGATCATTTACTTAAATAGTATTCACCTTCTTACTATTCAATTTAATTATTTATCATTTCAAACAATAACTTAAGTTTATAACATTTCTTGTAACATCTTAATTCTTTATTTATAAATGTTTAAACATAATTTCATTTTTGAAACATTATTATTACTCAAGTTTCTACTTGTTGGATATTTCGTTATCTTTTAATTTACAAATTACGAACTTCAATTTTATATTTTCATGGTTTCATTAACACTTAGCTTTTATTTCAGATTTCAATTTGGAAGTTTCCGACCACTTAAATCGTCGAAATTCCATTTCATTTCAATAATTGAAAATCATTAACTAACAGAAGACTTAAGAACTAATTACCGGGTTTCATCCCAAATCATCTTGAAATAACATATACATATATCTTTTGTATATCAAATCATACTTAGGGAAATAAAATTAAAATTTGTTTATCAAAACAAATGTGTAGCAAAGCTACTACAGTGGTCTTCCCACTTTGAAACTCGAAAATGAACGTCGTTGATGCCGCGATCATCACCGAAATTATTTTCTAACGACAGAGGAGAGTACATAACTTATTTTTTAAAATTCTGTTAAAACATTTCTTGCAAATCTTATTGAAAATATTTCTATTTGAAAATATTTCCAATAATACTAATATTATTTTTCTAAAATCTTTGAAAACCAATTTCCAAACACCAGAATCTAAGTTCTCAAATTTTCAATTTAAATTCATTTTATTTGTAAATCTTTTTATTTTTAAACCATATTTATAAATTACATTTCCTTATAACATAAAATAGTCAATGGGTTTAAGACCTTGACTTACCAACAATAAATGACAATAACCAAATATTATCTTTTCCTAACAAACAACACACCAAGAATAACAAAAATCAATCTATGAAAATTATTATTTTAAATACAAAATATAACACTAGGTAAATTTATTTTATTTGCCTAGTTTTAAAACAATATTGTGTCGGTTTACCGTGTTCAGTGTTTAGAAATCCCTATCGATGCCATAACGTCCTATGTACCTACCGGAATTTATAAATACTTAACAGAACAAATTAACACACTACAAAACATTTTTATAGCACTAACAAATACGCTCTCTCACAGATATATACTCCCGGACTCATTCTAGGGTATTATTAACCCTATCTCTAATGATTCAACCCCTAACAGGCTAAGATATCTCTAAACCCGGCTCTGATACCAACTGTGACGATCCACCTTATTGGATGGTTTAAATAGACAACAAACCACATATGTCTAACTCAAACCATTCAAAAGGGAGGATTTTCAATGGGGTTTAATTAGAAAATCAGAGAAAAGAAGGAAAACAAAACAAGAATCTTGCAATGGAATGGTAAAATATAATAATCAAATAAAGAGTTCATGAAGTTATTTTACAATATACATTTGATTACACAATTTTTTCAACAAAATCAGAGTACAACCAACAAACATACCAAAATAACGCAACGGAACAATAATAGTAAATACGGTCAAGCAAACTCCATCTTCATCTCCAAGGAATAATGCCTATAAACATTGAAATACTCAGGCTGACCCGAGCGTAATGAAAAGACAAAACACTCGAGTCGGAACTAAAATTTCTAATGTAAGTTAAATCAACAACAAGTAAATATGTGTGTAAAAACTTCGAAGATGTTTATGGGATTTTCAATCTCATATCAAGTGTACAACGTGCGTGCAATAACTTAAGAGATGTTACGGGATTTTCCATCTTCTAAGGATCCGTTAAACTATCTATATATAGTGTCTATCAATAAAATAAATATTAAAATAGGGTTAAGGCTTTACATTAATCCCCCTTAACACATTTTTAAGCAGGTAGTCTATGCAGGTCCTATGACACAACCAGTAACGTCGTAAGCCGGTGAGTCCCCTATATGTACCATACTAAAACAAAATCGTAGTGGGCACGTATAAGGATAAAAGTATGACAAGGCACATGAAGCAATGCCGAAGGTAGGATACTACCAGTTCGGGTCGGAGGGTTGCTGCTAATGGGAACGGGTGAATCATTATTTCGATGAATCATTTCTTCGGACAGAAGAAGATTCTGTAAACACTTATTCGAAATCTCACTTATTCGAAATCTCACTTATTCGAAATCTCACTTATCAGAGTCCATTGTGGAAGAATCCTCTGAGGTGGTTGCCACGACTTCCCACCGCTTCCAACACTCCCATAATCAAATTAAGGTGCACCGATCAAGTCAAAATCAATATAGTAATACAAAGAAGTGTGTCCGCTAGGGGTAGCTAGCCCACTTGGCCCTGACAAGCCGTCCTTTTTTAGTCATTTCAAATTGGCATAAGTGCCGGGGTCATCCATCATCGTTCTCTTTCTTCAAATCCAGCAAACGTTCGCCAATCCAACCACATCATTCTGGATCATCCACTACGTACACAATTGTTAAAGTGGTTCTGGTATTGACATAGAGTATGCCAATATTTGGCCCCGGTCTCTTTAAAAACCAAACGTCATTTTTCACATCGGTTGGTTCTTTTACATTTCAAGAACAAGTCATATTTCATATCGAAATATCAGATTCACTTCAAAAATCATTTCGAATTCAAAATAGGTTATACCTTCATATCAAAGCACTTGTATTTAAATCAATGATTTAAATCTAAATAATTCCCCTATAAAATAGTTTGAATATTGAAAATGGTTTTGAATAACTAAAATAGTTTAAATGTGGAAAATAGTTTGGATAATAAAAATAGTTTTAATATTGAAAGACAGTTTGGAATAATTAAAAAAGTTCAAAGGTTGGAAATAGTTTTGAATATAAAATAGATTTTAATATTGAAAATAGTTTGGATAAATAGTTTATATATTAAAATAATTTATATTAAAACTGTTTCTTCCTTTTCAAAATGATTTGAACTCATGTTCCCATTCCAAATCACAACAAATTCAACCTTTCAACTTCCAATTTCAAGTCAACTTCATATTCAAATTCCGATTTACATCAGCCTCAATTCAAAACAATTTCAAACTTAACATCAAATTCAATTTAAACAATCCTATTCAAATAGCTGAAAGTCTTAATTCAATTTCTCATTTTTAAACAATTTTTATTTAAATTCATTTCACGTCCATACTTGAAAATACCAATTTAAAAACCATTTTAAATAAAGTAAATTCAAATTTTAAATTAAAAGTTTAACCTTCCAAATAATTCACTTTCGATAAATTCAATTCATATTCCAATTTCCATTTTAAGATTTCAAATTAAATCCTTGAACAGTTTCATTTAAACAGTTTCAAATTCAACATTTCAAACCTTGAATTAGAAAATAATTTAAATCATATAAATCAAATTTATATTTTCTTTAAAATGATATCATTTAAACCAATTTAAATTCAAGATTTTGAAACCATCAATTTAAATAATCCAGCATCCATGTATAATTTATACCCTATGGCCAAGTGATCGGTTATTTCAATTTAATTACATGGATGGATATATATCATTTCAACCCATAATTACATGTCATAGGTATATATCATTCGAACCTATTTCTTAGTTCATTTCCAACGGTCCAAATGGTAATATAAATGATGTCAATAAATAAATAGGTAATAACAGGAATAAGTCAAATAAATAAACAACCATACATCCATCATCAATCAACGGGAATACAATAACATCCAAATCAACTAATATGTCACAACAGTTACTGGTTATTAATTGTCGGTGTTTAACTAGCAATTAAATTCAATATTAATTTAAATGTCAATTTAACTCAATATAAAATTCAAATTAATTTAAATGTCAATTTAAACTATCAAACAACAACCAATAATTTTTATCACTTCACGATTACAATTTAACTAACATTAGAAAATTTAGTATTGCGTGAGTGGGTTAAATCACCCACCTTTGATTTATAGCCGATTAAAAATCCAATAAAAGCCCAAAATATGAACAGTCTCAAAATTCAATCAAATCAGTTCCTTGTTGTCCGGAATTTCGATATGAACCCAATGGAAGAAACTGCATGCAAATTCGAGTTTGTATGCAAAAGTTATTCAAGTTAGAAGTTTAAATTTTAAATTTAAATTAAAAAAATAAAATGGCAAAGTTGTAATTTGTTTTACCTTCCTCAAACCCTACACAACTCGATAGAACCCAACCATGCATGTACAGCCGCCACTTCAAGTCGATATTGTCGTCAACTCGCTTGCCTCCGACCACATCAGACCTCGCCACTGGCTGCACCTCGCCAGGACGCACCCCCTACCAACTCGCGATCATCTTCGGTCGTGCGTAGGGTTCTGCCACCGCTGCCTCTTTGAAGCCAAGATCTGGCGAACTCATGGCGATCCAAGGTGATCGGCCATCATGGATGAACGCTGCTCATCCTCCTCTACACGCCAGTGCCTTTCGATCGTCGTATGGTCGACGATCCACCGTCGACCACGAAACCCTAGAATGGACGGCCAAGAATGTTTCGCTAATCTATGGACAAATGGAGCCTCCAATCGAAAAATGAATTGCAGACGTAGATTCCAATCGTCGAGAGCTTCGCGATGATATATTATATGATAGGATTGGAGCAGTTTGAACTTTTGGAGTCTGATTTGAAATCGGTAATTTGGGTTTTGGCTAATCTCCATTGAGAAGGAACATATACGAACTAAATTATACGCATAGAAAATAGAATAAAAGGCTGCTAGGGTTTATAACAAAATATATATAGATAAAGATAGAGCATGAATGGATGGAATAGATCGATTGGGCCCGAGCGATAACAAAGATCTGAAAAGCTCGTTTAATTCCGGAAACGAAAATAGGTCATCCTATAAATAGAAGTATAGGTTTTTAATATTTTTAAACTTAATGAAACTAATTTCAGACTCTAATTGTATTATATATAGAAGTTAGCTTTTAAAATCGAATTATTATAATTAAATTCTTTTAATTGATTTATACGCGTTTCGAGCTCGCACGATCCAACGATAAGTCTGATCGCTATGAAACTTGAAATCCTATAATAATTCACTATTACGGATCCGATGAAAATAGTTTCGTTGAAATCTACGACAGTGCCCAAACAGACTAATTTTACACGTTAATTAAAACAATCTATTTTAAAAATCAATTTAATCTCTTTTAAATTCTAAAGTAAAAGTTTTCTATCATCATTCTTAGTCAAACAGAAATTAATAATCTTTTAAAATTAATTTTTTCATATTAATTTCAAGATTTAAATATTAAATTAATTTCAACGTTCAATTACAACGGTAATAAAACCCGTTCATTATATATTTAAATTTCAAACAAATTCTTTTATTTTGATTGTTGGGTGAATTCTTACCCAGAGGATCTCGAGACCAAGAGGCATCAGTTACATCCAGATTCGCCGATTCCTATGTCCATTCGATACCCATGCCAAACCGAACCAGACAACTCGCCACCGAACCAACTCACCACCGAACCAACTCGCCACCGAACCAACTTGCCTCCGAACCAACTCGCCACCGAACCAACTTGCCTCCGAACCAACTCGCCACCGAACCAACTCATCTTCCAGTCCACACTGAACCAAAGCTTCGCCGAACCAAAGCGCCTCCAGGCCAGACTGCTTCAGCCCAGGCCCACTAGCAGCTATATACAACCAAGACCCCTGCCCCCAGCCTCACTCTATAAATAGAGGGGCAGGGGTACAACAATGGCAGACAGGTTTGAGAGCTCAAGCACGGAAGGAACTCTTCAAACAACTTTCTTTTACTTGTATCAAAGCTTTGTACTTGTAATCATAAAAAAAGAAGAGAAATAACATATAAAGTGGACGTAGGCACATTCTGGCTGAACCACTATAAATCTGCGTGTCTTTTTACAGTTTAGCCCCTGTTTTTTACGTATTTGCATAAGTCGCTCAAATTACTAAGAATAACATAAGATCTACTAAATCATACAACTTTGAGGTGTTTGTCCATTTTTTGTGCAAACATTTTTGGTGCTTTCATTGAGAGCTAGAAGCTCGAAGCTTCAGCTTCACCTACTTAACAAGTTTTCCTAATAGCATCGTCCGCCACTTGGAAAACATGCCTCCCAAACAGAGAAAAGATGTTAACAAAGGAAAAAACATCGCATCCAGCAGTCTTCTAGATCCAGCTGTCACGAATCAAGTAAATCGTCCTCCTCCAGCAACGGTAACAAATGAAGGACAGGCTAACCCAACCACTCCTGCCACAGAACAGCCTGCAGCAATTACTAGGGCATATTTGGACAGAGTTGTTGTTGAAGTAACTAACCGCTTCACGTCCCAGCAGGAAGCCTTGGTGGACCATCTCATGTCACGCTTGAGGGACGCTGAAGAATCCAACCGCAACACTGAATCATGGGGCGAGTCCCAGTCTGGAGGATCTCAGAGACAGCAAAGATCTTCCTTCTTCGAAGGAGCTAACGGCAGAAGTAGCCGTGGTAGGAGCCGAGACCGAGCACAGCCCGAAGTTAGGCCTGAGGAAACGTTTGGTACCGAACCCAACAGGGAAGGTACCGGGCGAAGGTCAACTGTAGCTGAGCCTGTCATGCTGCCTAACAATAGAAACACCAGTGAACGGGGCCGAGCTAGAGTTCAGCCCGAAGTTGGACCCGAGGAAGTGCTTAGATCAGAACCCAATAGGGGGAGATCAAGGCAAGGGCCAACTGTAGCTGACCCAAGCGTGCTCCCAGAAGATCAAAGGCAGCCACTGGAAAATATGAGGAATGATAGATGATACCATCCCTACAGGTCGTCTGGACGGAATCAATCCCACAGAACAGAACCAAACTCATTTCTATCCGCTCCAAGTTCTGATGAAAGGATGGCACGCTTATTCAGAGAGTGTGTCCAGCGGGAGCAAAGAGATCGAGGGATAGGCGCTAGGGTAACCAGCCCTTTCGCCCGCAATATCGAAATTGCTATCACCCCCCGAGAATGGAAGATGCCAACAATGGAACCCTACAAAGGAACCTCCGATCCCGTTGTACACTTACAGAGGTACACGCAGCATATGCTCATGAGTGGAGCAACAGAGGGAGTACTGTGCAAATGCTTTCCGCTCTTCTTAGCAGATCTTGCTACCTCCTGGTTCTGTCATATACCCCAAGGATCCATCAGCTCATGGGAAATGTTGAAAGAAAAATTTATCAGTCAGTTCCGCATTCATGTGGAGCAACCTAAGGACGCTTATTCCTTATCCAGCGTTAAACAGAAACCCAAAGAAAAGCTGCAGCAATACCTAACCAGATTCAACGCCGCAGCAGCCGCAGTTCAAGATGCCGATGAGAAGCTTATCCTAATGGCCCTCTGCAGTGGGGTGCATCCGGACACTAAATTTGCTAGAAGATTGACAAAAGAAAAACCAGCTACTTTACCCGATTTCTTCCATGAAGCCGGGAAATACATGAGGCTTGAGGATGCTGCCATTGAGGGGCAGTCAGGACAGCAAAGTAAGACGACCCATGGCAACGCCCCTGCCATGGCGAGGGACGTTCGAAGAAATGATTCCAGAGACAATGCTGGGGGCAAGAAGGTAGAAAAGCGCCTATATCGGCCAGGACCAAGATTCGACACTTACACCCCTTTGAACGAGACCGTCGAAAATATCTTCCTTGCCACCCAAGGCGAAGTTAGATACAAACGCCCACCATACAAGAAGGAATCAGATAACGCACAGAAGTCTGGAAAATTCTGCCGCTTCCACGAATCTCACGGACATGATACCAACGAATGCCATCATCTTCGAGATCTGATTGAGGAACACATCAGAAGGAAGAAACTGGAACGTTATGTAAAAAGTCAAGACAGGACTCCAGCCCCTGCCAATGAAAACCCAAGGCTACCCTCACCAGGGGCCGACAGAGGAAACCGCAACGCTAGCAGCTCTAGTCAAGAGAAGATAGTGGTCCATACCATCTCAGGAGGTCCGCACATCGCAGACAGAAGTTGGAGAGAAATGGAAAGATATGGGAAGTCGCTTAGAGACAATAAAGATTGTGCCAATACGGTTATAGAAGAGCGCCACCCAAAGCGGAAAGAAAGCGATGACATCATATTCAGTAAACGCGACCTAGAAGGAAGACAGTACCCTCACATGGATCCCATGGTTATCTCTGCCCGACTTGGTCCCGCCGAAGTTTACCGAATCCTGGTAGACACTGGAAGCTCTGTAAATATCCTTTTCAAACACGCATTCGACAAAATGAAGCTATCAATGAAGGATGTATCTCCCTGCGATAAACCACTACACGGTTTCACTGGAGATGCAAAGATGCCCCTCGGGCAGCTGGACCTCTTTGTTGAGATTGGAAGCCATCCCCGCTCCGTTGTAAGGAAACAGACGTTTGTGCTGATAGAAAACCATTCGGCCTACAACGCCTTCTTAGGAAGACCAGCCTTATCTGACTTCCAGATTGTCCTAGCCCCATGGTGCCTGAAAATGAAATTTCCAACAGACAATGGGGTAGGGGAAGTGGAAGGAGACCAGGATATTGCACGAGACTGCTATGTAACCGAACTTCGCAACAACCACAGGAAAGATAAAGGGAAAAGTGTAGAGATTGCCCTCTGCACAAAAAGCCTTGAAGCATAGCAACTAAAGAAAGCCCCTCCTCTTCGATACACCAGCGACCCTTTCAATGAATTAGACCCTAGGGACAAAGAGGAGGAGCCCACCGCCGAGCCTGCAGAAGCTATGGAGTTTATATCTGTAGACAGGCACGACTCAAGTAGGCTACTGAAAATTGGGTCCCAGCTGAAAGCTGAATTGAAGGAACGACTCATTGGTTTTCTCCGCCACAACTTGGATGTGTTCGCTTGGTCACACGCTGACATGACCGGAATCTCCCCCGACATAGCATGCCACGTATTAAACATTGATCCTACCAAGGCGCCTGTAAAACAAAAAAAGAGAAGTATGGGGGCAGAGCGATCAGCAGCCCTCGATGAAGAAGTAAAGAATCTACTCGCCAATGACTTCATACGAGAAGCTGTTTACCCAGAATGGATCGCCAACCCGGTACTAGTAAAGAAGGCTAATGGGAAGTGGCGGACCTGCATTGACTTCTCCAACCTAAACGACGCCTGCCCAAAGGATTGCTTCCCGCTTCCCAGAATCGACCAACTTGTAGACAGCACAGCCGGGCACGAACTCCTATCTTTTATGGATGCATACTCAGGATATAACCAAATTCCTATGCATGCTCCCGACCAAGACCACACTAGTTTCATCACCGGCCGGGGTTTATACTGCTACAAAGTGATGCCTTTCGGACTTAAAAATGCAGGAGCCACCTACCAGCGCCTCGTCAACAAGATGTTTGCAGGGCTAATAGGACAAACTATGGAAGTATATGTGGACGACATGCTGGTGAAATCGCGGAAAGCCAAAGAGCACGTAAGCCACCTAGGCGAGATGTTTCAAGTACTTCGACAATATGGAATGAAGTTGAATCCACTAAAATGCTCCTTCGGTGTGTCGTCAGGGAAATTCTTAGGATTCATCGTTCATGCCAGAGGGATAGAAGCAAACCCTGAACAAGTCCGAGCATTAAGGGACATCAAGATACCTTCCACCCGAAAGGAGATGCAAAGCCTAAATGGAAAAGTGGCCGCCCTAAGCCGATTCATCTCCAAAGCAACGGACAAGTGCGTCCCCTTTTTCGAAGCTCTAAAGAAAGATAAAGGAAAGTTCGAATGGATGGACGAATGCTTAACCGCTTTCCTTAACCTAATCGAACACCTCCAGAAACCACCGGTACTCTCGACCCCAAGCGAAGGCGAAGAATTATACCTATACCTTGCTGTGTCATCTCACGCTTTAAGCGCTGCCTTGATAAGGGAAGACAACCGCACGCAACGACCAGTTTACTTCGTCAGTAAAAGGTTTACTGGGGCAGAAATCAGATATCCTAAACTTGAAAAGTTAGCATACTGTTTACTAATCACTTCACGAAAACTACGTCACTACTTCCAATCCCATTCCATCAAAGTTCTGACCGATCAACCACTGAGGCAGGTACTCCATCGTCCCGACACTTCCGGGCGACTACTTAAATGGTGTATTGAGCTGAGTCAATATGATATCACCTATCACCCTCGCACCGCCATCAAGGGACAAGCCATGGCTGATTTCATTGCAGAATTCACTACCAACGAGGATAAGGAGCAACTGGAAATAACGGAAGATATCAAGTGGAATCTCTTTGTGGACGGTGCATCTAACGAACAAGGCTCGGGGGCAGGTGTGGTAATAATCACTCCCAGGGGAAATAAACTGCACTATGCTATAAGGTTGGAGTTCGCTGCCACCAACAACGATGCAGAATATGAAGCAGTGATAGCTGGACTGGAAATTGCCATAGAAATCGGAGCCAATTCTTTGTGTCTTCACAGCGATTCTCAACTTATTGTTAATCAAATACTAGGAGAATTCCAAGCTCGAGAGGAACGACTCATAGCATATCTAAAGAAGACCAAGTTGCTTCTCAGCCGATTGGATCAGTACTTAGTCAAACACATCCCTCGGGAAGAGAACCAAGAGGACGACGAATTGGCAAAGCAAGCGAGTATGGGAGACATCGCCATCTTCGGGGCAGTAACCATCTCAAAGCAAACGGTCCCAAGTTTTGAGCAAGTGAATCTGATAGCCGCAGCCGAAGAAGCAACTTGGATGACTCCCATCCGAGACTACCTACAAAGTGGCACACTACCCAACGGGCGTAATGAAGTCAAGAAAATCTTGAGGAAAGCGTCCCGCTATACAATACAAGAAGACATCCTCTATCGGCGCGGTTTCTCTAACCCATTATTAAGGTGTGTCGCCGGAAGGGAAGCCAAGGAAATCTTATCCAGCATCCATCAGGGGAGCTGTGGAGATCACACCGGGGGGCAAACATTAGCAAAAAAGATACTCCGATACGGATATTTCTGGCCCACCTTAAGCAAGGACGCCTTAGATTTCGTCAAGAAGTGTGACAGATGCCAAAAATTTGCTAAGATCCCTCGGCTACCAACAACCGAGATTACTCAGATGACCAGCCCTTGGCCCTTCGCGATATGGGGAATTGACTTAATCGGCGAGCTACCAATGGGCCGAGGCGGGGCCAAATATGCTATAGTGGCAGTTGATTATTTCACCAAATGGGTGGAAGCGGAACCTCTAAATAAAGTATCTTCAGCAAAAGTTATTAACTTCTTGATCAAAAATGTTCTATGCAGGTACGGAGTCCCACTCAAAATCATATCAGACAATGGACTTCAATTTGACAGCGAGGAATTCGCCAACTGGTGCCAAGAACACAGAATTCATAAAAGCTTCTCATCCGTAGCATATCCCCAGGCAAACGGACAAGTCGAAGCAGTCAACAAAATTCTGAAAACTCTAATAAAAAAGAAGCTCGAAAAGTCAAAGGGCGCTTGGGTGGATGAACTTCCTACGGCACTATGGGCCTATCGCACATCTTTCAGAACATCGACAGGGCACACTCCTTTCTCTTTGGCATACGGATCGGAGGCTATGCTCCCAGTTGAAACTATTGTGCCTTCCCATCGTCGGATCCACTATAACCCAGAAGAGAACGAAGGACTCCTTCACATGTCTTTGGATCTAATCGAGGAGAGAAGAAACGATGCAATCCTCAAAACAACAGCCCACAAGCAAAAAGTGGCAGCACAATACAACTCCAAAGTCAAGCATCGTACCTTGCAAGAAGGGGATCTTGTCCTCAAGCGAATCTTCCCTCGCCCCGGAGCACTAGACCCAATCTGGGATGGACCATATGTAATTCATAAAGATCTCCACAACGAAGCCTATAGTTTGTCAACAGTGGACGGAGAGGTGTTCCAGAGGGCATGGAACATCCAACACCTCCGTCGATACTTTTCTTAACTTGTATTGCCCATATGAAGTGAATTAACAAAGAGAATCAGTGGGCGTAGGCATTCTCATGCCGAACCACTTTAAAAAACCTTGTCTCTTTTTTAACTTGTTCCTTTGTATCTTGGCTGCTTGTTAACTTTATCCTTTTCTGTTGAACAAAATCCTGAGTATATAGCATTTCTATTCAAAGCACTCCACAATGCAACTTCACGTGGACAAGACCCAACAGGTACTATGCGAATCTATGCCCTCGCCAATGAGACACTTTCGCTCCAGCATCCCTCTGCTGCGGGTTAACTCATTGCTCGCGACGGCCCTTAAAGCCAACTGTAATGAGCCGATTATAAGCCACCGAGAAGGCCGACTATAGCCGAGGCAGCTCATTACGGCGTTAGGCTCGCCGGCAACTGTGAACCGACTATAAGCCCCAACATAAGGTGTGGCCAGCCAGGGGCAGTTCACAGTTGACGATCGGCACCCACGCTAGCCGGCCACAGTAAATCGAATAATACCCACGATTACGGGCCATAATGGCCCGGGTAGTTGCTGTGCGCGATCTCGGCTCCGATGTGTCTTAAGTGCGGCTGTGGTAAAAAAGAATTAACTCCCCGCGGAGGCGTAAGATGGGTGACAAATGTCTCCAAGACCCACAGCTAGGGAAAGTGACTACAAAACCCGTTTGCCACGAACTTAAGCACATCGAAGGCCTTCCGTGATTGGAAGTTTTACTATTTCACGTATTTCAATTTTATTTAAAAAGCTTTTTTTTCCTATCCCCTATAACAATCCCTAAAGTACATGATACAGAGTAGGAGATACTCGCCAATGGGTGTAGGGACTCACAGTGGCAGGACATTCGACTACATTCCATGCTCGGTCCTACAAGATATTCAAAACTGCCATCTACGATTAAAACATGAAAGGCGGTATTTTCTTCTTTTGTGTACAAATACATGACTATAATTTGTTCACACCACACGCTAATATTGCAAGTCATAAAATTATGGTTTAGAACCAGAGTCTAACATCAAACACAATTTAATTACAAGAATATACATAGCTACATTTCTCATACGATATGTCGAAATAGCAGCAAATATTCAAGAAACGACAAAATCAGCTTAAGTTAAAAAATTACACGTCAAGAATAATGTTGATTGTTACAAGTAGCAAGAATTACAACTTAGAAGTTACTCTACTGTCTTAAGACTAACGTATACAACCATGTCAAGTCTACAAAAAGAATTTTCCAGGTCTAATCAGGGAGCCGGTTGCGTCGGAGTCTTGTCCTTGCTCTGTTGCCCACCTGTCCGGTCGTAAAAAGAATTCATTAGCGATAAGTAACCAAGTTAACGGAAAGACTAGAAAGGAAGACTTACCAGCACCTGCTTCTTGACCATCCTGGTCGTCATCCTCTACCTGCACACCTGCCTCCTCAGCAGCAAGCAGCCGCATACCCTCCTTTACCGCCACTTTCTCCTCCTTGGTAAACTGGGCAGTGACCACATCCATACTGAAGACCGTTCCACCCTCTTTATCTGCATCAGCCTTAGCCTCCTCCAGAGCCCGGAGATAAATCTTAGCCATGACCCTAGGATAATCATCCATCCAGGACAGGTTGCCCTGCTTCCAGGTACGGAAGTACATATCCTGGAGCATTTCGTCCATCATCCCCTCATTCTCCTCAAACTCCCTCATCCGGGCCTCGGAAGCCGACAACCTCCCAACGGCGGCATCTCTCTCCAATCGGTATCTCGAGCAGTCAACCAGAAGGGATCCCCGCATTTCCTCCATCTCCTCCCTCAACTTGGCTTGAGCAAGCTCTGCAGCCTCAAGTTTCCCGGACAATTCCTCCACCTGCTCGAGATCCGCTTTCCGAACCTCATCCACCGTGGCAATAGCCATGTCAATCCGTTCTTTGCAAGTAGCTTCCATTTTCCGCAATTCGGCCCGACTGGCCTCTTCCATGGTTTTCCTTAGTCGCCCAGTAGCAGCCTCATGCTGAGAAATCTGAATAGCCTGATCCGCAAGCTGTTTGGCCTGATCCGAAACCACCAATCGAAGTCGGATATTGGCGCTCCCAATCTCCTCTCCGGCCTTAACCAGCCGGGCATGATGCCCCATCAGCTTTTTAGTCTCCTCCGCCACCCGATCAATATTAGCCTTGGCCTCATCTCCCATGGTAACTATCCGAGTGGTAAGTAGATCAAGATCTAAGGACTTAGCTTCATCAAGCACCCGTACCATGGGATTGCGGGGAAGAAGGTGCTCACCAGTAACCTCATCAAAGGTAATGTCGTGGGAACTTGGATCCAGATCAGGGTGACCCGCAAATGGATTACGAGCCAAGTCAGGACGGTCGATATGAGTAACGGAAGGGTTTCTGGACGGGTGCGGAGAGGGTGCAAACTCGCTACCCTCTTCAGTGATATCATGAAGAGGCTGAGCCGGAAGCTGAGGACCGGGCGAAGTTTCGGATAAAGGATGACTCCTCTTCCTCTGCTGAATACCCTCTTCGATGACCCCAAGAAGAGGACGGTAGCCGACTACATCCCCGGAGCGTTGGGTCGAGGGCTTCGGCTTAGCAGAAGTTTTGGAAAGTTTATATTGCTCAAGCCTGTGTCGAAGGTCTGAAGCTTTGGACGTCTTGCCTGCTCCTGATATAAAGAACAAGTGTCACAAACTTACATCACTATACGATTTGAGAAACGCGGTAAATTACAGGTTAAAAAAGGAAAAGAAACACAGCTGTGGTTGTACAAACCCTGGGGAGGAGTGGGATACTGCAATAAGTCCTGGATTTCATTCCAGGACGGGAGCGGGTCATAAAATATTCCTAAGTCCCTATCATTAATGAAGCATGCAGGAGTCAAGAGTTCACCTTGAGTCGTCGGAGCCACCTTGGCTGGAATGGTCGGAGAAGACTCACTTGCACCAGTCCCGGCTTTGTCCGCCTTCCCGGTCTTCTCTGCCAAAGCCGGATCCTCATCCAACCCCTCAAAAGCCTGGTGGAACGCATCATCCGTCCACTCCTGAATCTCGCCCGCTTGCCCAGGAAGTAGGGCCCCGATGCCATCGCCACCTTTGTCACCATCCCGACCATCTCCACCCTCGCCTCTTTCCTCCTCTATGTCTTCCTCCTCCCGGGTAAGTGGACAATTGCTGGGGGAGCGACCGTCCGATTTCTTGAGTTTCTTACCTCCGACAGCTGGAGGTTTTGTGAAAGGTTTCCTCTTGCTACTCTCTGCCGTAACACCTTCCTTGGTCTGAGCAGCCGCCCTCTCCTCCACCGTTTCCCTCAGCTTAACTACAGACTGCTGCGGAAGGATTAAGTTATATTCCAGAAGAATCGCATTTCTAATCAAGAAGGCAGATGATCTATATTTCCCAAGAATGGCTTCTATCTCAGCCGCCGTCTGAACCAGGCGGTCAGTCTCCACAACCGGAAAGCCACCTGTCGCTAGCAAAAATGAGAAAGTACGAGAAGAAGCATCGCAATCGGAATAGAAATTATAAGTAAAAGCATCAACTTACATCCAGAGGTAAAGCGCCGGATTGAAACGGAGTCGTCCCTAACAAAGAACCACTCTTTCTTGAACATGCTGAATTTAGAGTACAGGTCCAAGACCGGCTTGAAGGTCACAGCTGACTCCAAGCTAATGTATGGGGACCCCTTCTTATAGCCCCTTAAATTATACAAGTACCGGATCTCCCGGTTGGAAGGAGCATGACCATACTTCCTCTGGAAAATAACGAAGAGGCTCACTAGTATAGCATAGGAGTTGGGTTGAAGCTGGAATGGGGCCACCTTGAGATATGTGAGGAAGCTGGCTACCCAAGCATTAAGAGGCGGAATGGCACCACACATGCAGTGGTATCTGCTGTAAGCAAAGAACCCTTCAGGAGGGTCGTATGGCATAACATCTTTCCCCGGCAACAGCATTCGCGCCCTGTCAATTCCGAAAGAGCGAGAGATGGCATCAAGCTGCTCTTTCTTAAGGGAGCTGGGATAGCAGTCCGGGGGAGAATTCAGAAGCTCCTGCGGACCGTACCCGTCCACTAACGATCTCGGGGTTGGTTCGTGGCGTTCTGGATTCGGCTGAGCTGGGGGCACGACAGAGGAACCTCTTTCACCCCCGGATTTCCTTTTGTCTGATCGGGTTTCCGCTTTACGGGACATTATCTACAACACCGGAAAAGCATAGTGTTAGAACAAAGGATGTAAACAAGTAAGCATATAATATGGAATTTCACTTAAAAGTTCGAAGTATGAAACACATGTTCACTCGGTACAATAGTTCATTCGGCGAACAGATGCAGCACTTCAATGGTTCATTCGGTAGTATAATATAAGTTTTCATTCGGTGCCCAAAGAACCAAGTTCATTCGGTAAATAAGGACCAAAACTCGTTCGGCACTAAGCCCTATTCTCATTCGGTAGTGCGATACAGGAAGCATTCGGCTTTAGAAACCTATCATGTTCATTCGGCGAAAGGACGTATACCTGGTTCGGTACGAGCTTGATTCGGCAAAGAGTTGATTCGGCTAAACTCGTCTCTCTGGTTCGGTTGTTCGGTAAGGAAAAGCAAAGGGGGTATAGCCCCTATATATAGACAAGCGAAAGGCAACCGGATCAACCGGTTCGGCATTCCTCGCCGAACGAACCTATCTCAACTACAGGAAACGCCCAAGCTAAAACAAAGCGCGACACATGCAAACACGTGCCCCGCTTTGGGGGGCAAATGTTGGGTGAATTCTTACCCAGAGGATCTCGAGACCAAGAGGCATCAGTTACATCCAGATTCGCCGATTCCTATGTCCATTCGATACCCATGCCAAACCGAACCAGACAACTCGCCACCGAACCAACTCGCCACCGAACCAACTTGCCTCCGAACCAACTTGCCTCCGAACCAACTCGCCACCGAACCAACTCGCCACCGAACCAACTCATCTTCCAGTCCACACTGAACCAAAGCTTCGCCAAACCAAAGCGCCTCCAGGCCAGACTGCTTCAGCCCAGGCCCACTAGCAGCTATATACAACCAAGACCCCTGCCCCCAGCCTCACTCTATAAATAGAGGGGCAGGGGTACAACAATGGCAGACAGGTTTGAGAGCTCAAGCACGGAAGGAACTCTTCAAACAACTTTCTTTTACTTGTATCAAAGCTTTGTACTTGTAATCATAAAAAAAAGAAGAGAAATAACATATAAAGTGGACGTAGGCACATTCTGGCTGAACCACTATAAATCTGCGTGTCTTTTTACAGTTTAGCCCCTGTTTTTTACGTATTTTCATAAGTCGCTCAAATTACTAAGAATAACATAAGATCTACTAAATCATACAACTTTGAGGTGTTTGTCCATTTTTTGTGCAAACATTGATTTAAATTCTTGTTATTAAATCAACAAATACCATATGAATTTATTAAACATAAGTTTTCATTTATTACACTTATTACTCTATAATTAATGTCTTTTCTTATATTAACTGCAATATTTCAATTACATTAAATTCTAACAATTGATTTCCAAACTACTTTCAAACGGATTAAATAATAAGATGAGATATAGAAAAATAATTACATTTAAGTAATTTAAACGCATTTATAAAGTTATTGTTATAAACAAAGGTTAATAAATTTACGTACAAAATAATTGATTTCATATTTTATATTAAAACCAATCAGGAAAATAGGCACAAGGACAAACTTAGAAATATTTTTAGGCTGTAGGATAACAAGTTTATTTTTTTGGCTGAAGGACAATGTTAGTTATAACTAGCATTTTGCATAATGTAAAACTAAATATAATGCTAGTTATAACTAGCATTTTGTATAGTGTAAAAGTTGAATATAATGCTAAATATAACTGGCATTTGTCCTTTAGCCTAAAAATAAAACTTCATGTCCTTCAACCTAATTTTTTTTCAAAGTTTGTCCTTTTTCCTAATTCTCTCCAATTTTAATTTAATAATTTACAATTTCACCATTATCCAAATTAAACTTTTACAATTACAATTGATTGAAATTACATTAAAAAAGTTGTCCATTACATTCAATCAATATTATTATATTATATTATAATAATATTTTTCATTAATAAATCATAAATTTTATTTTCTTACGATATTAAATTCCAAAATCTTATTAGATTTAATATTCTGTATTGCCAAAAATACGGGTCGTTACATATACCGTTGAGATAAGTATATAAATGTTTTCAAGTATAAAGGAAATTAAGGGGTTTGGAATTAGTGTTTTGAAAAGATTTTTTGATCAAGTTTTATAAAGTGGTTTTATTAATTAAAGTGAATTAATAAAGGCTTAGTGGATCCCATATGCAAATTAAACCATGATTGGATGTTTGATTATTTGATAGTAAATAATCGAGTATCAAAGCTGGACCCAAAACGTAACTTTGGAAATACCTAGGAGAAACATGAGAATTATATGATACAGTAACCATCGAAGGTGCTACACTGTACGTATAAACTTGTTTGTTCTTCTAGAAGTAATGATAAGGAAATTCGTCCACAAATGGTTAGGAGGTGAACTCCACTCTTATCTTTGTTTGTTTATTTCCTAAAGAATCAGGGTTGAGTTTACCAAAAACTGTCGAAAGTTGTTTTGAAGAGACCGAGATCAGATATGTTATCCGAAAACCACTTTGATCCAACTCAAGCATTTCAGAATGAAGACATCTTGAAGCATGGGATCGAAGATGGAGCCATTGAAGTGCAAGGGCTAATTGCTATTAATCCCGAGGGTGGTTCCAAAATGGATGTAGTAGAAGTAGTGTCTTCGGTTTGTCCTTACCCAGGACAACTTGTATAGATGAATGCTAGCACTGTATTACTACTTGAAGGGCTGTGTCAGCATTCCAAGAGGGATTGCTATTCATAAAGGTAAAACGTAGCCTCAGGCCTCATCAACTGGAAATGACCAAAACTGGGTATGCAGTAGGGCTATGTGGGTCACTCCCATATGGGTATGTCACCACCGTATCTAGAATCGATATTTGACCCATTTTTGTATGCTCTGGTACGGTTGCTGATCCCAACCAAGGTGGTGATGTATTCGGTAGTACGAGTCAAGTGGTAGGCTGGTTCTGTGTAGTAGGGGTACAAGATGTTCTTGTCAGACCCCAGGTGTATTTTATCTAGAGGTGCATCTTTGGAAGGTTGTTCCTTACTTGTTCATGTATGGAATCCATTCTCCAATAAGTGCCGTACGGAATTAGTTTGTGCCCAAATATGTTGAAATGTGAGATGCAAGCATTTTAGCTATGTTCTATTTTACTTAAAGACATTATTATAATATCACTGAGTTTTTCTATAAAAGTATTTTGGTTATCGTAAAGTAAAACCCGTCTGTGTTTATGTGCGACGTGGTCTTACGAGATACCTTTGATTTTAAAAGAGTTTTAAAAGTAATAATTCAGTTGCTTTGAGTTTACTCACACCACACTCTTTTCTGACCCAGAGTTTTATTTTCTTTCCCTAAAATTCTTGGGTTCTCAAATTTTTATGAGTAGACAAGTAGTCTAGGTTTCTACGGATGCAGTTTGAAGGAGCCTGGAGCAAGAGGCTTAATCAGTAGATAGTTATCATCCTGTTTCCGTTGTATATAATGTACTATATATCTATGTATAAGGACAGGCTGTTACAACTATCCTAAGTTAGGAATTGTATTAGTATGACTCTGATATATCATTTTGTAAATGACTTTGTAAAGTATTATGTGATTAATATATGTTATTTCGTTGCGTTATGAGATTCTATATTTGTTCTTAATTCTTCTATCTTCTATCTTCTTCTTTCTTTCCCTTAATGATCGGTGTTTTTTTTCGGCACTTAAATACTCAGCATGTAATACAGTGGACGTATTAGTGTCGATTTTTCGAGGATCGAAACCCGGTTGGTTACATTTGGTATCAGAGCTGAAGGTTAAGCGAGAATCTTGGCTTTGGTGGGGTTACCTCATTAGAGATAGGGCAAGTGACACCCTAGAATGAGTTTGAGTGTATATATGAGCATGTATTTGTTAGAGATTAGCAAATGTTTTATATTGTGTTGATCTATCGGTTTAGTGGCTTATGAACTCCGGTCGATACAGGGTGTACAACTGTACCGATAGGGGTTTCTAAACACTTAAACTAGACAAATTGACACGGTATTGTTTTCGAATTGGGTAAATGAAATAATTTACCCAGGGTATATTTTATATATAAAAGAATGATTTTCACAAATAGTGTAATATAGTTGGTAGAGGTGTAAGAAGATAATAATATATTATTATTATTATTATCATTTAGGATTTTTTTAATCATGCTCGTCTAGTTAAGCATTGACTATTGTTAGTATGTTCCCTTTTTAAGATATGGGTTGGGTAGATAAGGATCAGAAAAAATATGGAAACGAGCACCTTGTGAATTAAGTTTCACAGTTTGACTAAAAGGCGTTCGATGTTAATATCAAGGTAAAATTTGATTTCAATGTTAGAATATTTTGGAATAAATATTTAAAAATGGTTTAATAGAGATGATTTATAAAATGGGTTTATAAAAATATATCATTTAAGTTGGACGAAATTTAGGTTGAAAACTTGAGAACCTAAATCCCGGTGCTTTTGAAAAATGATTTTCAAGGTTTTGGGAAAATAATAATAATTATATTTGAAACCAATTTGGTTTAAGTATAAATTTTTGGGAATAAAAGTGTAAGTAAGAAGTGTTATCTTTGGATTGGTAAAGGGAACAAGTCTTGATTGTTTTGTGATGATCAGAATAATCTTCTAAGTGACATCAGATGTTTGCCTAGGTGAACGTTGTGGGGTACTTAGTTAATTATTCTCTTTATCATTGTACGATCGAAACAAGTTCAACCGAACAAACCCAAAGTGAGTTGGTGATATATGTTGTTGGAAAATGTAAAATATTCTTCTAAAAACGAGAATTTGGAAATAAAAGGAATATTTTTAAGTTAACTAGTTTGAGTGGCTTGAAAATAACTTAAAATTGGGAAAGAGATGTGTTCGGATTGTAAACACTTCTCTTGAGTATTACCCTTCTTAGTAAGGGAATGTATGATACTGTTTGGTGATACCCAATTCCTTAGTATCATTTTGGAGTTACTCGGGCTATGTCTATATATTTATATGATTTAAAGTATAGAGTTCCATTTCAAAAAGTTTTTGAAAATAAAAGTCGGGTATTTGGATCTTGAGTTTTCTAAGGAAAATAAAAGCAAAATGGAATAATAGAATGAGATAGAGGTATATGATCTTAGGATGTAGTGGAGTAGTATACAAGTTGAACCTAGGAATGGTTTATAAAATGTTTTCGAAAATAATTTGGTGGAAATAGAATTGGTATTAGGAAGAACTAATCAAGTAAGTGTGTAAGTTGGACGTAGATCATTTCTCTTTCCATATAGAGCGATACAAAATTTGAGTACCTGGCTTTGAGGTGTTGCACCGTTCTGAATAAGGATCTATTACTCGACGTTTGACGGCAAGCACTTGATGAGGGTTCTTAGTGTGGGACTAAGGTTTTCTATCTTAGTTACAACTATGTAAGGAGAATAGAAGTTCCAAATCAAAGAGCCCGATAGGAGTCCGCACTAGAGAATCGGGTGAGCGATACTAGTTCGGAAGGAAAGTTATGTATTCGAGTTAAGATCGAATCAAATTTTGCATAAGAATGATCTATGTACATCATACGAGGTTATGTATGGTGTTAAGTGTTTTCTGGATAGGTCGAGGTGTAATTTCGGGGATGAAATTCTTTTAGGGGGGAGAATGTAACGACACGAAATTTCACTGCTTTGACTAGTGAATATTTATTTAATTTTAAAAAATTCAACATGTAGGTTTTATAATGAAAATAAAATAATTTTAATAAATTAATAACGATGATAAAATCATTTCAAAATTTGTTTACCAAATTAAATAGTTTGCAGAAAATAGAAAATGTGACTGAAGAACCTTTTTCGAAATTTAGACATTTCGACACCAGAAAGTTGTCGGGAACGTTGTTCATCTTTATGAACCATATACACATATATATAAGAGTTCATTAACTAAATAATAATACACCTAGAAATAAATTATCTTTGTTAATTTAGATTAGTAAGTGATGTGACAAGACATAGTTTTAAAAATAATAAACTTATATATATATATATATATTAAGTATTGTCACATCTTAGGTTATATATATATATATGTTAAGTATTGTCACATCTTAGATTGTAATCATTAACCATCATTATCCCTTATCACGGCTTAGCTTTAATTAACAATTATCTAATATATAAAAGAAAGTGATGTGGCTAAACATGATAATTATATATATATATATAAAAGAAAGATGTGACTAAACATAATAATTATATATATATAAGAAAGTGAAGCAACTAAACATAATTATATATATATAAAAGAGTGATGTGATTAAACATAATTATACATATATAATAAAATATTTTTGATGTAACTAGATATAATTATGACAAGTTATATTATTTTAATTCATTTTGCATATATATATACACATACCCACATACATCTCTCTTATTCATTTTACTTTCCATATTCATTTTCCTAACCTTTCCATTTCTTCATGTCCTCCTTCCTCTTAAACAAAAGAAAAAAGAGAAAAAAAAGGAAATAAATGAAATCCTTAGAAAAACTTATTCAAAATCCACTCAAAATCTTCTCCATTTTCATCCTACTTCCTTCGGCCATAACTTCTACTTTCTGCTCCAAATCATGATTTTCTTTTTCCCAAACCGTATATAAATCTAGTGGATACAGCTTTCATGCTGACCACTTCCTCAAGTTTTTAGTCTAGCTATGTCAAAAACGCTTGTCTTTAAGACCCATTAGCATACCTATGTTTTGAAGGCCGAAAATACCACCTCTCCTTTTGACCATAACTTTCTCAAAAATGCTCCAAATCGAGTGATTCGTTTTTTGAAATGATTGACTAAATATTTCCTAAAACTTTTCTATTGATTACTTTTCGAACCCTTAGAGTAAAATGGAGAAAAGTCGAGATAAAGTTGAGCTATTTTCGGATTTCTTTTTGAGTTTTTCAAGTTTACAAGTTATAAAGCATTCAAGTTTAGGAAAGCTTTACGGTGAGTAAATTTCTAACTTTTTGGGAAAGATCTTACCTTTATATATTTGTTGGTTATATGGTTATATATATATGATGTTGTGTTTGGATTATGATATGGTTTGGATGTTTTGTGAATGTGCTAACTTGTAGTTTAGCATTTGATTTGAGATTGATGGTTAGGTGATGTATTTGTATATGAATGTGTTGATTTTACTACAATACGATTATGATGTGATTTGGTATCTTTTATATATGCTCGGATTATGGTTGAATGGTATGGAAGATAGAACTTGAGTTGTTAGTAAAGGACTTGAGATCCATTTTGAAAATCTAATCATTTACTAGTTTTGAGTTAGTAAATGTTTTTTGTTTAAACTCTAACTCGAGTTAAGGTTTTCAAAACCTTTTCTTTTATGTACTAAAAAGTAGTCCAAAGTAAGGTCAAAATTTTAGATGGTAACTTAAAGAAGTAATTCTAAGTTATTGCGTCCATAACGACAGTCGCTATGGATACAGTTCGGAAAAGTTTGATTTCTAACTTTAGAAGTTTTCTTTTAAAAATGATTTGAAAACCTATTTTCAAACATAATTAGCAACACATAAGCTAATTATAACTTGATTAAGAATGTTTAATAATTAATTAATTAATTAATTAAGGATAATTATTTATTAATTAATCAGTAATTAGGTCAAGTAATTAGTGACTAGTTAGTAATAATTAAGTAAGTTATTACGAAGTTTTAATTAATGATTAATTAAGTTAAAAAGGGTAATTATTTTTATTTAATCAAGTTTAATTATTTTAATTATTATTTAGTTAAATTTGAATTACGTAATTAATTATTATTTAATTAAAGATTAATTATTTACTTAATTATTACTTAACTAGGGATTAATTTTAAGTAAATGTTTATTTGTTTAAAGCTTAACTATTAATTTACTTTAAATTAATTAAGACTTAATTATGATTTTTATTTTGATTGTTTAAGATCTAATTAAGCTTTAATTTATGTTAAATTATGATTTAATTATTAAAAGTTATTTTAAACTTTATCGGGTATGTTTTAAGTTGGGTTCTTTTCTAAGTGGTTTGATTTTAACCAAAGGATCTCTTGTCCATGATATTAAATAGACAAACAAATATGAATAAGTTAGAATGTGATTGTTTGTGTTGTATGGACATTCATAAGCAGAATAAAACACCATTCTACTATAGGGTAATTGTTTGGATTGTTTGGACATGTGTTAGCAGAATAAATCCCCGTTCTGCTATTAATTGATTAAGTTGTTTTGGACATCCATTTAACAGGACAAATCACCATCCTGGTATTATGTTATCTAGACATGTATATGCTAGATGAGTTGTATTGACATGTTATTCCCTGATTTGATAATTGGTTGGATTTACATATATGTTGGCCTATGTAAATAATTGATAAGTGCCTTGGAATTAAATTGAAATAAAATGGTAACTTTAATCGGTACCTTTGGGACTGCTAAGACTTATTTGGAATTTATAATGTATGGTTTTGAAATTACTTAAATTATAAATCAATTTGAAGCTAAGGGTTTATAAATGGTTTTTTCAAGTTATATAATTCTTATAAAGGTATTTATAAATGATAACGTGTGTATGGAAAAGGGGTTTTACTATCGAAAAGGGTTATTAAGGTGTTTTACAAATGATGTTTTGTAAATTATAATTATAAAGGAGTATAGAATAGTTTATATAAAGAGTTTTAAAAATTGGAAAAAAGTTTATAAATCATTTCCTAGGTTTGGAATGAGGTTTATAAATTAACTTAAAGGTTTATAAAAGTGGGTTATAACTTTATTTTGAAAGTTATAAATTAATTGAAATATGAGATGAGCTTTTTAAAAGGGAATTTTTGATAAAGGATAAGCGGAATGTTTTATTTGGAAGAAATGTTTGGTTATTTAATATGAAATTTGGAAAGAAGAAAATTTTGAAAAGTTTGTAAATATACTTATATTGATAAGATAAGTATATGATTTTGTTTCAAGGCATGAAAAGTAAAATGTTTTGGTAATATACTTATACCGTTGAGATAAGTATATAAATATTTCCAGTATAAAGGAAATTAAGGGGTTTGGAAAAGATTTTTTGATCAATTTTTATAAAGTGGTTTTATTAAGTAAAGAGAATTAATAAAGGCTTAGTGGATCTTATATGGAAATTAAACCATTATTGGATGTTTGATTATTTGATAGTAAATAATTGACTATCAAAGCTGGACCCAAAATGTAACTTTGAAAATATCTAGGAGAAACACGAGAATTATATGGTACAGTTAACGTCGAAGGTGCTATAATGTACATATAAACTCGTTTGTTCTTCTAGGACGAATGATAAGAAAATCCGTCCACAGACGGTTAGAAGGTGAACTCCGCTCTTATCTGTCTGTTTATTTCCTACAGAACCAGGGTTGAGTTTACTGGAAACTGTCAAAAGTTGTTTCAAAGAGACTATGATCAGATATGTTATCCGAAAACCACTTTGATCCAACTCAAGCATTTTGGAATGAAGACATCTTGAAGCATGGGATCGAAGACTGAGCCATTGAAGTGCAATGGCTACTTGCTAGTAATCCTATGGGTGGTTCCAAAATGGATGTGGTAGAGTAGTGCCTTCGGTTTGTCCTTATGAAGGTTTCAACTTGTATGGATGAATGCTAGCACTGTATTACTGCCTGGACGGCAGTGTCGGCATTCCAAGAGGTATTTCTATTCATAAAGGTAAAACATAGCCTCAAGCCTTATCAACCGGAAATGACCAAAACAGGGTATGCAGAAGGGCTATGTGGGTCGCTCCTATAAGGGTATGTCACCATCGTATCTAGAATCGATATTTGACCCATTTTGTATGCTACGGTACTATAGCTGATCCCAACCATGGTGGTGATGTATTCGGTACTACTAGTCAAGGGATAAGCCAGTTATGTGTAGCAGGGGTACAAGATATTCTTGTCAGACCCCAGGTGTATTTTATCTAGAGGTGGATCTTCGGAAGGTAGTTCCTTACTTGGTCATGCATGGAATCCATTCTCCAATAAGTGCCGTGCGGAATTAGTTTGTGCCCAAATATGTTGAAATGTGAGATGCAAGCATTTTAGCTATGTTCTATTTTACTAGAAGACATTATTATAATATCACTGAGTTTTTCTATAAAAGTGTTTTGGTTATCGTAAGGTAAAAACCGTCTGTGTTTATGTGCGGCATGGTCTTACGATATACCTTTGATTTTAAAAGAGTTTTAAAAGTAATAATTCAGTTGCATTGAGTTTACTCACACCACACCCATGTCTGACCCGGAGTTTTATTTTCTTTCCCTAAAACTCTTGGGTGCTCAAATTTTTATGAGCAGCCAAGTAGTCCAGGTTTACAAATGCATTTTGAAGGATCTTGGAGCAGGATGCTTCAACGATAGATATTTATCATCTTGTTTCCGCTGTATATTATGTACTCTATATCTGTGTATAAGGACAGGCTGTTACAACTGTCCTAAGTTAGGAATTGTATTAGTATGACTATGATGTATTATTTTGTAAATAACTTTGTAAAGTATTATGTGATTAATATATGTTATTTCGTTGCGCAGTGTGATTTTGTGTTTGTTCTTAGTTCTTCTATCTTCTATCTTCTTCTTTCTTTCCCCTAACGATAGATATTTTTTTTCGGCACCTGAATACTCCGCATGTAATACAGTGGACGTATTAGTGTCGATTTTCGAGGATCGAAAGCCTGGTTCGTTACAAAAAACAACATAAAGAGACCAGACGACGATCTAATTGTGATAGACGACTCGGCCAAGAGGTGAAAGGTTGACCCTCCCTCTTCTTCTGAGGATATTCCCCTTGCTCCAATCCAGGTGTCTACAATTCGTGCGCTTCCTCATCATTCCCGCTTCATATATATCTTTGGGGAGGCAACATTCCCAACTTGATCAAATGGATGGGCCATCTTCTCATCGATGATGTGACTGCCTTGCCCCTTGCATTAAAGGGGTCTCCCTCTCCTCTTACCGAGGACGTTTTTCTAGCTTTCATCGCAATATTTTTCATGTAAGTTTGTTGGTTATCCATTAGTTGACTTAATTTAATGAAAAGTCAGAAGTATTTCTTATGTTTAATTATGCCATTGCATTTTGGGTATGGCTACTGTGATGGGGTTACACAAACGACTCATGGATCTGGAAGCAGCATCGACCAAGGATCAAGAGGAGATTACTTAATTAAAATTAGACATTAAGGTAGGGGTGCAGAGTGAGAATGATGCTAAAACGAGATTAGAGGAGATCACCAAACAGCTTGACGGTGTTAACGAGAAACTTAAGGAATTTGAGAAGCTTACAGCCTAGGAAGGGGAAAGGGTTGGTGGGTAGAAGAAGAGAGCAAGGGATTTTAAGTAGAAACTCAATGAGATGGAGAAAGATATTGATACCACCACCTTTAATGTTCTATAAAATATTTATGCTCAGGTGAAAAGGCAGTTTTTTTACTGCCTAGATGAGATAGAGGCAAAGGTTAATTTGTATTTTCTTGGTAAGCTTGAAGCCATAACAAATGCTTTGGATTACTGTAGGAGGAAGTGGTCTCGAGAACGTAGGAGGATTAATGATTCCCCTTTGGAGGTGGATCAGGTGGACGTGGAGCTTATTGATTCTGATGCAGAGTAGAAGCCAACAAATGCAGGAGGGCAATCTGGACTCAAACTACAAGGATGTTCTAATGATGCAGTAATAAATGTTAGACCATTCTTGTTATCTTATTTTGTGTTGTTTTTGACTTGGTTGTACCGTTTTACATTTTGTATATGTACATGGTGGTTTTATAAGATGTTGGTTGCTCGTCTAACTGTATTTTATCTAGTTTACTATGTGTAGTAGTGTATTTTGAACTTGTGTTCTCCTACCTTTTACTTTTAGGTAGGGAAGTAGGCATTGAGAAAATTTTGTGGCTGAAGTCTTATGAGGGAGACAACTTAGTCCAACACTTAAGGAAATGTATCGAGTGTCTTAAAAAGCAAGCTGTCGAGAGGTTGTTGACAAAAAATGACCTTGTATATAAAAGGGAAAGTGAGCTTGAAAGGTCTGTAGCGCAAATAAAGAGAGAGTCCCAAGGGCTTTTATTTAGGATCACCCAGGTCATCCATGAAAGAGATGCGCTTTGTGACTTCGTACTACGTAGATAGGGCTCTTCACTAAAGAATGGGCCTCTTCCTTTACGACATCCCCATCTATTGTGGTTCAAAAATAGACTTAGTCGTTAGCAAGTGTAATGTTTGCTTCCATGATTCTTTGACCGTTAATTGAATAAGACACTTTCTTTGTTGTATAAGTACTTCTTATTATTTCTCTTATTTTAAGTTTGACTGTTCATTGGTTTCCTTATTGTTTACCTCATATATATTTCTTTTAGATTGCACTCATTTCTCAAATAGAGGCTGTTCAAACTGACTTTCCTGAAAGTAGCTGGCTCTCACGTGCTCTTCATACTCCTCGTTTAAAAGAACCAACTCCTTCATTTATTATTGATTATAAAATCTAGATTAGAGAACTCGCAGTTTTCAACGTAGATATTATTAAGGAGCAAGAGATGATAACTGATGACGCTCGAAAGGAATTGCACAATCGATATGATGATCAAGCATGGGAGTTTGAAGAATCTAAACAAGCTACTCTTCGGTGGTACACCTGCATCATTAAGCAACATTCGAAGATAACTGAATTGGAAGAGAAACTCAGGTTGGCTCTGGCTTACATTACTAAACTAGAGGGATCACTAAAAGAGTTAGAGAGTTCTTATAGGGTTATTTACGAAGATGAGATCAAAGAACTAAAAAAAGAAAATGATAAACTATCTCAACAGGTCACTATTCAACTATTTAAAGAGGGTGACCCTAATACCCTTTGTTCTCAAGTGGCTTATGCACCTCCTTCGGGCATGGATAAGGATGAGGCTTCTTAGTGGAAGAAGCATTTTATATCATATTACCAAAATAAGGTTGACGAGTAGAAAGCTTTCTACGAAGAACGGCAGAAGGTTTCAACAAGTGGTGTGAAGGTAGAGAGATGCTCTTACTCTTACAATTGTTTGGCCCATTTTCGAAGAAAACTAAGGAAATAAAATTTGAAGTTTAGGATAACTTTGAGCGTGCATGTTGTACTACTATTGAGCGTATTAACTACCTTGAGGTACATATATTGTGCTCAGATCCTAACGCATTGACCTTGGCTACCTCTTCCTTCCGTCCTACCTCCCTTACGTACACATAATTTGATTTGGTTGAGAATCTCAAAGAGTAAAAGTTTAAGCGCGTTATGGTAGAAATTTCCCTAAAACATTACGCCAACCTTAGACTTAAATTTTCTCTATAATCTGTCTGACTATGTACTTAACGATCGTGACCTTGGTAACCACTGGTCGGGGGCCAACTATGATCCCCGTGTTACTTTTGGTAGTGCCTAGCGTAGCTCGTCGATGGTAATTTCTAATCTAGCAGGTCATCCCCAGCCTTTTAATTTTGGAAGAAACTCTACATTACTCCCTGCACTCGACTCCCGAATGCAGGTTGGCACTTAGAGGTATCCCTGTGACAAAAGGGTTATTATTAGTGACCCTTCTGACTTAGATTCAGATTGGTGATGCAATTTGTATTGTAATTATTGTTGATTAAATGAAAGTAATTTCTTTATCATTAAACTCAAGTTCCGACATCTTATGTACACACACAAGGTGTAAAGAGTGGGTGTAGGTAAAAATAGGTTATAACTTTTGTTTTTACTTGGCAAGCTTTGTGTAGATTTTAAGATTTTTTTATGACTTGCTTGTTGTTCTGTATTCCATACGTCATATTTTACCACCATTTCTAATTAAGTTCCAGTGTAGGTACTTATGCCATTTAGTTTATGATTTCTGAACTTTTTTGTGTGGCATCCATGCCTTGTCATGCACTTGGCACGGTCTGCTCCATTGATGATGCAGACTAGTTATGTTTTGATTGAGAAGTCAAATTGTATATTTTAACACCCTTCGGTAATTCATGTGTATGTCTTTTAATAGATGGTTTGGGCCGTCTAATATCCCTACATCCAGTGCAGTATGTGGTTGACAAGCTGAGTTGTGTATGATACAACTCGATGTTGTCAATGTTAATAAAATTAACACGGAGAGATTTTTATACTATTTCAGGCCGTTTAATATCCCTACATCCAGTTCATTATATTATTACTTCTCATAATAATTACAATACCTTTTATTTTGCTATACAAATAATACTACTTATACAAAGTAAGGTCTAAGATTCTTGGAATTGTAAATTCTCAAAATAATATTTCCATTGGGTCATGAGAGTCGGTAAGCTCCATTGGCTAAGACTTCTGCTACAACCAGTGGGCCTTTCCAATTTAGGCCCAGAGCTTCATTTAATGGGTCCTTTGTGTTAGCCATTAATCTTCGCAATACTAGATCCCCCTTTGTAGAAGTTTTTTATCTGAGCCTAACATTGTAATTTTTTGCCATTTTTGTCGGTATGCAGCAGATCAGACTACTGCCTTGTCTCTTCTTTCATCGATAAGGTCGAGGGTAGTTTCCATCAATTCCTTGTTCTGCTCTTCAACATATGATAATCTTCTATAAGATGGAACCTTTACCTCAATTGGGAGCATCGCTTCATAGCCATAGGTTAAGGAGAAAGGTGTGAGACCAGTCGAAGATGTATGAGGTTCTATTAGCCTAAAGTACTAGGGATAACTCCTCTACCTACTTAGCCTTTTGCAATCTTTCCATCAGCGGTTTCTTTATCGTTTTGTTTGCTACTTCGACTTGTCCGTTCTTTTGTAGGTGTGCGACAGAAGATAAAATTTTTATTATCCCCTTCTTTACAAAGTTCTATGAATTCCTTACTCTCAAATTGGGTTCCGTTAAAAAAATCATTTAATGGGGATCCCAAACCTAGCAATTATGTTCCTTACAACAAAAGCGACTATCTTCTTTGCAATAATTATAGCTAAGGGTTCTGCTTCCAACCACTTAATGAAATAGTCTGTCACTACTACGGCATACTTTTCTCTACCTTTAGGCGTAGGTAGTGGTCATATCAAATCTATGCATCTTATGTCAAATGGCCATGAGCTGGCTAAGGGGATGAGCGTATGGGAAGGTAATCTTGGGATGCTCGCAAATCTTTGGCACTTGTCATATTTTCTCACGTATTCCTACGCATGTTAAATTGTTGTGAGATACTAGTAATCATGCTTCGCGCTTTCTTTTCTAACTTAGGTCCTTCAAAGTGGTCTCCGCACTGAGCTTCATTTACTTTGTCCAAGACTCGAATTCCTTCCTCTTTGGAAACACATCTAAGATAAGGGGTAGAGTACCCTCTCTTGTATAATATGCCATCAAAGAAGGAGAAATATGGATCCTGATATCTAATTTTACAAGCTTCATTCTTGTTTGGAGGTAGGATTCCGCTTATAATAAATTGTTTGATAGGGGTCATCTATGAGTCTTCATCTATATGTAGAGCGATACATGCAAGTGGAGTCTACCCTTGACTTGTAGCCGTTTCTTGGTTTTGCGCTTATTCAACCGTAGCTCGATGTGCCTTAGTTAGGACCAGTATTTGGTTAAACTCGGTAATGCTCGACTCAGCTTGATATCCTATTAGGAAAGCTTTCATTTCCTAAGCCACTTTGGTGCTAGCAAGTTCAGCTAATGAGTCCGCGGAAGAATTATTCTCACGTGGTATTTTCTCTATATCAAGTTGATCAAACTACCCTAGCAACCTTTTAGATAATTCTACATATTTGGCTACGGTTGGCTCTTTTGTTTGGTAACTCCCATGCATTTGATTTAAAGCTAATTGGGAATCACTATGAATTTTAAAATGGGTTACTTTCATTACCAAAGCCATCCTTAAGCCTATGAGGAGAGCCTCATATTCTGCCACATTATTGGTAGCTTTGAATCCAAGTTGCACTATTCCGTACAATTTTTGCTTATTTGGAGTGATTAGTACATATCTGATACCTGCCCCTTGTTCATTTGATGCCATATCCACGAATAATTGCTAGAACTGTGGAATGGGCATCTCTTCCTCAGATTAGGGCTCAGTAGGCAGCATGTATTCCATAATGAAATGTGCTAGTGCTTGTCCTTGATTTCCTTTCTTGGGCAGTAGGAGATATCATACTGACTAAGATTCATTGCTCATTTTAGCAAGCAACCTAATATTTCTGGCTTTTGCAGTATTTGCTTCGACGACTTGTCTGTGAGGACATTGATGGGATGCGCTTGAAAGTAGGGCCAAAGTTTTCTTATTGTGAGGAGTAGGTTTTAGGCTAATTTTTCAATGATTGAGTCGTTGAGCTCTGCCCCGGACAAGCGCTTGCTTGTGCAGTATATAGGCCTCTGGATTTCTTCATCTTCTTGAACCACTGCAGCACTAACAACTTGATCGGTTATAGCTAAATACACGTATAAGTCCTCACTTACTACTGGTTTTGATATAATAGGAGTACTGATCAAATGAGCCTTCAAATTCTAGAATGCGATTTTGCACTCCTCAATCCACTCTAAATTCCTTCCCTTTTTCACTTGGTCAAAGAATGGTATACATTTGTCGGTTACTTTAGAAATGAATCTGCTTAGAGCGACTACTCTATCTTTTAGGCTCATGATATCCTTCGACTTTTCTGGGACGCCCATCTTATTTATGGCATCAATCTGCTCTGGGTTTGCTTCAATGTCATGGGCGCTTACTGTGTCCCCCAAAAACTTTCCTGACTGAATGGAAAAAGTAAAGTTCACAGGATTTAACTTCATATTATACTGCCTTGGGACTGCAATGGTTTCCTCTAAATCTTGCACATGACTTGGTGCTACTTTTGACTTAACGAGCATGTCATCTACGTATACCTCAACGTTTTTAGCAATCTGATCCAAGAATATAGTATTAACTTTCCTTTGATAGGTTGCTCCTGCGTTTTTGGGTCCAAATGGCATGACCTTGCAGCAGTATAAGCCTTTGGTCGTCACAAAATCGGTATGCTCCAAATCTGGCTCAAACATAGCTATCTGGTTGTAACCTGAATATGCATCCGTAAACGAGAGCAGTTCATGGCCGCTAATTGCATCCACTAATTGACCAATCCGAGATAGAAGAAAGTTGTCCTTTAGGAAGGCCTTGTTAAGGTTAGTGTAGTCTATGCAAATCCTACATTTCTCGTTAGACTTCTTTACAAGAACAAAGTTAGCGATCCATTTTGGTTAATACACTTCCCTGATGAACCCACTGAGCTTCAGCTGTTTAACTTATTCATTCAAAGCAATATATCTTTCTTATTCTAGAGTTATATGCTTCTGCCTAACTGCATGAGCATTGGGATCAATATTGAGTGCATGGAAGATGGTCGTCGGTTTATTCCTACTATACTTGAGTGCGTTCAAGCAAAAAAGAAGTATCGATCTTTTGAGGAAGTCTGTCAATTCTGTTTTGACTTTTGTGCTGAGGTTTTTTCCTATCTTGAGAACCCTTGAAGAGTCTTTAGAATCTACATGTATATCCTTGAGATCATCCAATGGCTTCAATTCCGCCCTCGTCTCCCATAATCTCGGTCCTATTTCACTTTCTTCTTCTTCAGATTGGAATGAAATAGGAAAAACCTACCTTTGAGCATCTTTGGAAAAATACTATGCATAGACCGAGTTAAACTTATCAGTGTTGATCATGTGTATATACTCCCTATTTTTTCGTCTTACTAATGTTGTGGTCATAGAATGACATGTTTCAACATTAGCCTTGGTACTTAGTACAATATAGTTCTTAGAACTAGCTTGTTTTCTTTTTTGTTATCATTACTATAATTATTAGAGTAGATAACAGAATAATTTTGAACAATTTTATTGCTAGAACTGAGATTTATATTGACCAACTCTCTAGCTTATAATTGTTCCCCCTAATTAATCCTATTCCAATAGGAGTATGGAACTTGATAAGCAAATCTTTCTGAGAAACTACTGCCCCCATGTCATTTAGTGCAGACCTTCCTAAGAATGCATTGCATAGAGACAGTTGATCAATTATCAGGAAGCCTGCATGGAATGATTTGTGGATGAGGTAGTCCCAACTGTAATGAGATGCTGACCCTATAGGAATAGATGTAGTGTTATTGAAGCAGTAAATTTGTTTGGGACTTAGTTTCAATATTTTTGCTAGAAGCTTCATTTGTCAAATGCAAATTGAAATAATGTTAATGGAGCTTCCAGAATCCACAAAGGTCTTCTTTATGGTGCAGTTTGAGATCTGCACCATAATTATTAACGAGTCTTGATAGGGAAAAACAACTCCGGTAGCATCAACAACAATGGAGACTATGTCCTGAGCAGGCATCTACTTTACATGGAACATTGTTCTTTGCTCCAGTTTAGCCTCTTATACATATTGTTCTTATGCTCTCTTTCTCTTTCCAACAATGTGTGCTGCTCCATGGATCGAAGCTATAAGGTTGCAAGGGTTTCCTACAAGGCCCTCATTCGAATCTAGAGAGAGATTCTCAGTCCTCTCCCCATTGCTTTTCTTTTGATAACTGCCTAAGTATCCCTTTTGGATCAGCCTTTCAATTTCATTCCTCAAATGTCGACAGTTATCAGTATGGTAGTCGTTGGCTTTGTAGAAGCAACAATATGCTCCCCTTATTCTATTTCGGCTTCATTCCCTTATTCGAGATGTTGTACGCCAGTTCAGTTCTGGTCATCTCAGATATTTGACTAGGTGTATAGGTAAGGGGAGTTTTTGCTACGAAGTTAAATTCTCTCTATCGCTTTATAGGTGTTTGGTATCCTTCTGCCCCCTCCTTTTCTCATTACAGGGAGCATAATTCTCTCAGATGAAGGCAATTCTGCGACTCTGGCTTCTTTCATTTGTCTATAACCGCTAGCCCTTTCATTGAAAGCTTTCATGACATGGCATGTGTTCATGTTGTTCTTATCCAATATAACGGTGTTCCTTATGATCCTGGCATATGCTGCCATTAGTGGTACTTCTTCACGATTTATTCCAATCTGAAGAGCCTCGGATTTGAAGCATTTTATAAAGTTGCATAAGCTTTCATTTTCACCCTGTTTTATATAGGACATGGTATTTACGTATGGAGAAGCCTCTCTCCCAGCGTTGAATTGTTTCAAGAAATCTACAGCTAGCTACAACCAAGAGTAGATCTCCCCTGACCCATACCTTCTGAACTACCTAAAAGCCGCCCCAGCTAGATATACTAGAAAGAACTTGCATCTGGCCATCCCTCCTACCTTCAGAATGTCCATATAGTACTCGAAAGAGCAAATTTGGTCAACATGTTGGTATTTCCATCAAATTTATTGATTTATGGGGCTTTGAATTTGTTAGGAAAGTATGCCTCTATAATACTTTTGCTAAATGGGGAAGACCACTCTTTCCTTACTTCCTCTCTACTGTTCTTTTGACAAATTTCTCAAGATGCTCCATGTGAGCTTTTAATTGATGGATCTCATCCTCCTTGGGGTCAATTTTGGATGATCCATCTTTATAGAGTAAGGTGACATCGGTATCATCGTCTGCAGCTCGTGTTTACTTTTTTAGTAGTAGTGGGTTGATGTGTGCAGTTCAATTTGATTTTGGGAGTTATTTGAATCTTGCCTTTGAGCTTGGTATCTGTTTGTTTTAGACCAGCATCATGGATCTCATCATAGATTGTCGTTGTTGTTCACACGTTGCATAATCAGTGCAGTCGGTGAATGATGGCAGTGAGCTATGGAAAGCTGAGGAGAGGTTGGTTTAAGAGCAGGATATTGGGCCATGGATCTCTCTAGCCCATCAATTCGTTCGTTTAGTTGGGTTTCGAGGAGGGCTCTACAGAAGCACCTGCCTTGGATTGGGTCATAGAGGAGAGGAGTTGCCTTTTTGGCATTTTCGAGGCTCGATAAAGTTGTTTTTAGTTAGGAGGAATGTTGGAATCAACGAGATTTATGGTGTTATAGTGGTGTCTAAGGAAAACATCTGTAAATTTTTGCTTGAGAGGAAATAGGCCTTCATTCTACCGCCAAAAATGTTAGTGAGATTTTCATCTCACAACACTCAATTAATTTACTGAGTAATTATAAGGCTAATTACTTTGATAATTATGAATCAAAAAATTTAAGTGATATTAAATTTACCTTAAGTTTGTAATTATGTTACTGTTTTCTTACACAATTATGAAGAGACACTTCAGTTGTTTGTTAAAATACCTAGTTTAATTTAAATGCAAAATTTAGTAAAGTAGGAATTAAATAATATCTACTAAAAATAGGGAATGATAAATGTAATTAAGTAAAGGTTGTAGAAATTTACATGTTCGGATTTTAGAGAATCATACGTTCACGAGTCAAATCCACTAATATCTTTCTCCCTCCTCATGCATTGATTTTAATGGCAGAATAGAGTACAAGAGTATAAGGTCACTTTTCTAAGAATTAATCCAAAGTCCATTTCCCTACTACAATACTTTTCTACTTATAACACACAATTCTCTCGTGGATTGCTGACATCATCTCTCTACTTTCTTTCCCCATCATCTGATGTTTCCACGTGTCTTCCATCTGTTCATTATTGTAATATGCATAGATTGTTGATGTAGCTATAGGTGGGATGTTTGCTTTTGGTGGAAAGATATGAATTGAGGCAGGATGAATTGGATTTGAAATGATGTGTCTGGAATTGGTGAATTGATTGGTTAATAGCTGCTATGGTTCCCTGCACAGCTAATGGGTTAGTTCCATACTTCATGCTTGGGTTATTTGGACGTCATTTTAATACTAAATGGTAGTGCAGTCCGAAGTCATTTGGCAATGTAGTTTGGACTTGGTCTGGATGATGTGATCTAGCCTCCACATTATTGTAAAGTTTACTTTCAAGGTGATGGTGCAGTCTCACTTCGGGATGATAGCGCGGTTTATCTTCATTTTTGCCATTGTAGTGCAGCATACCTTCAGGGATGTTGGTGTAGTTCTACTTGGCTTGATTATACTTGCAAGACTTTGACAGAATACTGGCTGTGCCGTTTGTGCGTTGAAGTGGTTTCTTTCTTTGGAGTCATCGATGCAACCGATCAGTTTGGTTAATGATTGCAACGTAATTCCTTTGTTTTGATCCTTGTTAGAGTTTTTGATCTGACCTTGATCCTATGCCACACATACCTTGGTGACCTTCTTCTGCACTAGTCATTTGAAAAATTAAGTGGATTATGAAAAATACCTACACTAACAATTTTAGTTTGTTTGTTTCCTTGCTTGTATAACTGTTTTTGTGTCGTGGTGCAATAGTATATGATGGAAGCATATTTCACTTAGGAGTTATGATTTTATTATAAAAAGAAGGTGGCTTTCCAAATGGCGGCCCAGGTTCTGGAGATGGCTTGTGGAGTAGGAAATGACGGCGCCATTTGAAGGCATGATGGCATAGTGTTCGTCGAAGTTGGTGCCGCGGTTTATTATGTAGGCAGCACTAACGTTTTCATCATGATTACCTTATAATATTAAATCTAGCATATGGTGTTTCATGTGGATGTGTCCAGGCCGTTACGTGCATTTTGGGTCATTCCGCTATACCACGCAATTCTTTTGTTTATTGGACCGCGCTTCACACATCGTGATCAAAAATTGGTGTAACAATAAACATTTTAAATTACAGAATCAATTTTAGGTTAAATAATTAATCAAATATATTTGCTAGAAATAAAAAAACTGTTTTTATATTTGCTGTAGAATGTATATTTTATATAAATAAATTTTATAAAATTTAAAACATGTAATATATGATTTATAATCTTTAGAAATAATTACTAGTTTACCAAAATCAATTACAATAATATTTATTATATAAGTAAATAAATTTATTTTTCTGACCGTGAGCAACTAAGTATAATAAACATTCATAAAAATAATTTTTTCTATTTATTTACATAAGCACAATAATACACATAACCAACCAATTTGTGATAGCATTTCGATATACTATATTAGTAATATAACCTAACATCCTATCACATAAATAATATAGAATATAAATGTGATACAACAAAGATAAAATATATATTTACCTTTCACCAAATCCCTTGCAAACATGTTGAAATGTTGAATTGATCTCCTTGAATCCGTTCACAAATCAAAAGTTGCTATCTCTCGAACTACCTTACCATCGACGATCAAATCGAAGAGTTTTGATGTAATTTTTGTAATTGGATTTTTAGGGTTTAGATAGGATGGTTGCTGGTTGAAATTATCAAATAGAAAGGAGAGAAAAAGTCTTAAATGAAATGGTGTAGAAGGTGGCATATAAATAGGAAGTCAATGGAGAGAAAAGTGGATCACGTCTTAATATCACTCTCTTACTAGTTCCACACTTTTTACCAATTCAAATCCTCTCCAATTGCCATCATATAGCCTCCCAACCCATGCATCCTACAACGAAAAATATCATGCCTATATGGGCCTCACATCTGGTCCAAGTATGAACAATTTTCAATGCAATTTTAAATCTTATTTAACCGCATACTAGTATCGTATATCGATCGGAATATTTATAAATATTATAAACGCGCTATTTAATATTATCCAAAATATATAAAATAAAATTCTATAATCAATATTTCATAAATATTAATTAATTTAACTAATTTATAACAATTTATAAATTAATTAAATTAGATGGTTAATGAATCATTCAATGTTTCGGTTGTTTGACTTTTAGGTGTAAATTTGATTAGCGATTAATATTGAATATTTCAAATATTAATGTTCACGCATCACTTAGGATGGTGTGACGTTATGTCTAAATTTATCACTTACTTGATTTTGGTAAAATCTAATTTTACTTTATAAGCGTTAACCGGTAGTGACAATTATTTACACCAATTCTCTTCGTTAAAACTATATCACTTTGGATTTATGGAATTTGATAATGGTCAAAATATCAATATTTTCCATATTCAACTCTATAGCCCAAACACAAAAGTCCTTGGTTTAATAATAATTGAGGACTCTATGTTGACTTCAGTTGACCATGATACTAACCTCATATAATTGTGGAGAAGAATCCTCTCTCGAATAGTGTTTCACTTCTAATGCTTCCACTCGACCAACTATAGTCGTTCAATGTCGTGCCATGATTTAACTACAATCAAAGTGGAGCTTCCACATTGAAGATCAACGGTATTCTCAAGTCGAGAGAACTATGTAATTTTGTAATATCGATATTTTCTTTTTGACCTTAGTTATATTAACCAAAAGAAAATTGTTTGAACCAAAAATGGCACAGACACCCAAAGATTTGAGTAGAGAATAAAAGTGAACAATTAAATGAAAAATGAGCGAGAAACAAGTAAATAATGAACATAAGAGGTTTATAGTGGTTTGACAAAGCAAGGCCTACATCCATATTAAAACTTTTTTGCTGATTTCTGACTTAGAGGTTGAAGTACTTAGGAGTCGGTACAACTCCAGCACTTAGATTTTCAGAATTACAAGAATATAAGATAGAATAAAAATAGAGCCAAAAGATCTTGAAAAATGAGCCCTACCCCCTATTTATATAGGTAGGGAGCCTAATATATCTTATAAAATATCTCCTAGCCGTTGTACACGATTTAGACCAATTCTCCCACGAAAATAGGCGCCGCATCATTAGGTTGGATGGGTTGGAACGACTCCAAAGGTAGGGTTCAGTACCGACACCTAAAATGGCCAAAAGACTGCCTTTAACTTTCCACCTTGATTCGTCTTATGGTTGGCTTCATGATTCTATAGTTGTTTGTATCGATAATAGCTTGTTTCGGGGTTTAAATGATGGAGTTGTAGATGAACAAAGCTATAGATTCAGGAGTTCCTGGAGATCGATAGAGCATAGCATTGATTCAACAAAGAAACCTAGGAAATAAGCTTTTAGCATTAAGTTAGGCATGTAGGCAGAAGATGGGGTCCACCAAAGGCAAAACTGGGAGTCAGTACCGATCCCCAAAGTGGGGTTGGTACTGATCCCAAACTTGGGTGGATTATTGCTTGTCTTGGCCTTTTTGAAGTGGTTGAACTTACTTGGAGTCTAAACTGAGAAATTTGAGCATTTACTTCAGGCTTGACCTGAGATTTTCTAAGGCTTTTGCGTTCTGAGTTTTCCTTTGCCCACTTGGAGTCTGTTAGCGCTAAAATTGGTCACTAGCTAACACCCAAATCTAGTTGAAAGCACCAAATACCAGTCACATCTCACAAACAGAATGTATGTAGAGAGTAATGATGTTAAGAACAGTGAAAATTAAAATGAAAGCGGTATAGAACAACAGATTTTATAGTGGTTCGGCTAACTTCGGCCTACGTCCACTCTAGAAGTTTCCTTTTTATTGATGTTAGAATCAATTACAGTTACAAAATGGCAGAGTAGCCTTAGCCTTAGAAAAGAGAAAGTAAGTGAGCCGAAAAGAAGATCCCTTTTTTGAACCCCCGCATGTTGTATTTATAGGCAAATCCTGAGTTGTTGGGCTTTCTGAACGACATAGGCCCATTAAGACCTTCCACCGAGCCACGTACCTCCAAGGCTGATCGATCTTCCACCGAGCCACATACCTCCACAATGCCGAGCCACACCAGCCTCACCACAATGCCGAGTCACACCGGTCTCACCACAATGCCGAGCCGTCTCACCAATGCCGAGCGACCCTGACCTCACCAATGTCGAGCGACCTTGACCTCACCAATGCCAAGCCGTCTCACCAATGCCGAGCGACCCTGACCTCACCAATGCCGAGCCGTCTCACCAATGCCGAGCGACCCTGACCTCACCAATGCCGAGCGACCCTGACCTCACCAATGCCGAGCCGTCTCACCAATGTCGAGCGACCCTGACCTCACCAATGTTGAGCGACCCTGACCTCACCAATGCCGAGCGACCCTGACCTCACCAATGCCGAGCCGTCTCACCAATGCCGAGCGACCCTGACCTCACCAATGCCGAGCGACCCTGACCTCACCAATACCGAGCCGTCTCACCAATGTCGAGCGACCCTGACCTCACCAATGCCGAGCGACCCTTACCTCACCAATGCCGAGCCATCTCACCAAGACAGATCCACCTCACCAATGCCGAGCCACCCACCAATGCCGAGCCACCCCAATCTTGCCGCAATGCCGAGCGGCATAGCCTCACCTTAATGCCGAGCGGCATAGCCTCACCACAATTTCGAGCGGCATAGCCTCACCTCAATGCCGAGCGGCATATCCAGGTAAACTTCATCCCTCCAAACCAAATCCATCACATTTCAGCCTCGATAGTCGTGAAGTTGTTTAGTTTAAATCCGTCTGTTTATGGCCTTGATAAAAGGCAGGTTAACACTTTGCCTCCTAAAACATGCCTTGCTATTGGAAGGTGTGTTTTTAATAGCCTCAAATCCGATATCCGAAGTCCATATCCCGTTCATGACCATATTATTAAATTCATGACCTCTCCGGGTTTAACCATGAATCCATAGACCTCGCCGGGTCGCGTTATCTTGTTCCAGCCTCAGCTCTTCGGTCAAGAGCTTGTAAGTTCTCCGACCTCGGTCTTCCGACCAAGGACTTCTTATATTTTCCGGCCTCGACTCTCTGGCCAAGGACTTTGATATTCACCGGCCTCTACACTCCGGCCAAAGACTTTCATATTCACCGGTCTCGGCACTCCGGCCAAGGACTTTTATATTCACCGGCCTCGGCACTCCGGCCAAGGACTTTTATATTCACCGGCTTCGGTACTCCGGCCAAGGACTTTCTATATTCACCGGCCTCGGAACTCCGGCCAAGGACTTTCTATATTCACCGGCCTCGGCACTCCGGCCAAGGACTTTCTATATTTACCAGCCTCGGCACTCCGACCAAGGACTTTGATATTCACCGGCCTCTGCACTCCGACCAAGGACTTTGATATTCATCGGCCTCTGCACTTTGGCCAAGGACTTTTATATTCACCGGCCTCGGCACTCCATCCAAGGACTTTTATATTCACCGGCCTCGGCACTCCGGCCAAGGACTTTTATATTCACTAGCCTCGGCACTCCGGCCAAGGACTTTTTATATTCACCGGCCTCTGCACTCCGGCCAAGGACTTTTATATTCACTGACCTCGGCACTCCGGCCAAGGACTTTTATATTCACCGGCCTCGGCACTCCGGCCAAGGACTTTAATATTCACAGGCCTCGGCACTCCAGCCAAGGACTTTTTATATTCACCGGCCTCGGCATTCCGGCCAAGGACTTTTTATATTCACCAGCCTCGGCACTCCAGCCAAGGACTTTGATATTCACCGGCCTTGGCTCTCCGGCCAAGGACTTTCATATTTTCCAGCCTCGGCTCTTCGGCCAAGGGCTTTGATATTCTCTCTGAGTCCATTCCATCGCTCTCTGACGAAGGGACATGTAACTTGCGATCACTACCCCGTCTCACCGGTCGGGACCGTGATCGCGAGACCTGTATTATTTATTACACTGATCCAAATCCAATTGTTACAGAATTCAGTTATCAAAGCAGAAGTTCGTACAACAGAAGGAATTAAATGTCCAAAGTGCCACAGAAGAAACCAGAGTTTGCAGAAAAATATAAAGAAAATAGGATTTCATAGACTTAAGTAGTACGGTTTTTTGTCATATCAGAGCACGCCTAGGGACCGTCCTCGATCCCGTACGTGTGTAAGTGACCTAGTCGTATGTCTTTGAGTTCTATTACTTATTCAAAACCATAAATCTGTTTAGTTGATAATGAGCTGACGTTGCGTAGGCCCAGTGCCATCTTCGTTCGAGGTAGGCGGTGGTCGCTCCTGTCCCACTGCCACAGCTCGATTTCTTACATACTGCTGTAGATGACCATTCCTTACATGCTCCTCCATGATATCTTTCAAATGCCTACAGTCGTTTGTGTTGTGCCCATCCTGCTCATGGAATAGGCAATGTTTTCCCGATGCTCGCTCATATTCAGAAGGTTCCCTTCTTGCCGGCCTTCGATACTGGAGGTGCCCCCGAGTATCCAAGTAAATCCATTCTAGAGTCTCAGTTAAATCTATGTAAGAAGAAAACTTTGACTCCCCTCTGAGGCCTCTTCGAAGTGCCACCGTTGCCATTTGTTTTCTTTTTTCCTTTATCGTCTTTACTTGGATCCTCCCTGGGTGGACCTCCACCCCTCACAGCATAAGCTTCATCCTCTCTCCCTACTCTCTCAGCCTGCGCATATTCCTGCCTTAGGAATCTTTCCGCCTCATGGTAGAACTCTCCAAGATCCCTCGGTGGGTCCCGTTCCAACGATATCTTGAAATCCGAATTATCTGCAATTCCTGAAACTGCTGCCATCAAAACCATCGATGGATCGGGTCGATCCGCTGAAGCTACCGCTGTGTTGAATCTGGTTAAGAAATCCCCGAACGACTCTCCCTTCCATTTTTTCATCGATGTCAAGGTCATTACATCCTTGGGTCTGACTATATGGACCCGAAATTGCCTCATAAACCTCTCAATCAGCTCTGTCCAAGTGTCAATAGAACCACTCTCCAGCTGTCTGAACCACATAGCTGCGATATCCCTCAAATACAAAGGGAAACATCGAGCCATGACCTCATCCAATGCCCCCAGTACCTCCATATGCCTCATGTACCTTGTCAGGTGAACGGCGGGATCCGTTCTCCCTTCATACATCTCCAACGTTGGTAGCTTAAAATCTGGAGGGTTCCTAGCTTGCATGATAGTAGGAGTAAAGGGACTCCTATTCACATCCTCCAAGTCTTTATTTACCAATCCACCTCTCATCGCTCGTCTGTCCATCTCCGCTAATCTATCATTGTCGCCAAACTGTAATCCTTGTCCGCTACCTTTGATCTATCCCCCGAGTTCACGAGGGAATCCTGGCACATACTCCTCATCACGTACTCCTGCACTCCTGTTGGTGTCGGGTTGCACAGCGTCATCTGGTATCCCTCCATGGATTGGTCCAGCATTTCCTAGTGGTGTGCCCCCGAGTCTAGGTCCACCCAAATTGATAGCCTTCTACTGATTGGGGGCTACCCTTTGCTGATCCACTCCCTCTGCTGGCTGGTTTAGCGCTTCTGATCCAGCTCCACGGATCTGAGCTCCTGCATTTCCTACTTGTGCAAATTGTCTGAGAAGAGCCTGCATCATCTCCTCTTGTCTTTTCAGCATCGCTTCCATCTCCTCTCTGGTGATGTAGATGGATGCTAGACCAGCTCCAGCTCCAGAGGAAGCCTCTTGACTTCCCTCTTGATTGCTCCTTTCTATCAATTGCTTCCTTGTTGGTGGCCTAGCCATTACTTCCTAGAATCCAAGTTCCTAAGCTTTTGAATCCAAAATCCTAGCTTTGAAATCCCCGAGTGCTTGCCTTCTCAGCGAAAGCACCAAAATTGTTAGCGCCAAAATTGGTCACTAACACCCAAATCTAGTTGAAAGCACCAAATACCAGTCACAGCTCACAAACAGAATGTATGTAGAGAGTAATGATGTTAAGAATAGTGAAAATTAAAATGAAAGCGGTAAAGAACAGCAGATTTTATAGTGGTTCGGCTAACTCCGGCTTACGTCCACTCTAGAAGTTTCCTTTTTATTGATGTTAGAATCAATTACCGTTACAAAATGGCAGAGTAACCTTAGCCTTAGAAAAGAGAAAGTAAGAGAGCCAAAAAGAAGATCCCTTTTCTGAACCCCCGCATGCTGTATTTATAGGCAAATCCTGAGTTGTTGGGCTTTCTGAATGACATAGGCTCATTAAGACCTTCCACCGAGCCACGTACCTCCAAGGCTGATCGACCTTCCACTGAGCCACATACCTCCATAATGCCGAGCCATACCGGCCTCACCACAATGCCGAGTCACACCGGTCTCACCACAATGCCGAGCCGTCTCACCAATGCCGAGCGACCCTGACCTCACCAATGCCGAGTGACCCTGACCTCACCAATGTCGAGCCGTCTCACCGATGCCGAGCGACCCTAACCTCACCGATGTCGAGCGACTCTGACCTCACCAATGCCGAGCCATCTCACCAATGTCGAGCGACCCTGACCTCACCAATGCCGAGCCGTCTCACCAATGCTGAGCGACCCTGACCTCACCAATGCCAAGCCGTATCACCAATGCCGAGCGACCCTGACCTCACCAATGCCGAGTGACCCTGACCTCACCAATGTCGAGCCGTCTCACCAATGCCGAGCGACCCTGACCTCACCAATGCCGAGCTGTCTCACCAAGACAGATCCACCTCACCAATGCCGAGCCACCCACCAATGCCGAGCGACCCCAATCTTGCCGCAATGCCGAGCGACATAGCCTCGCCTTTAATGCCGAGCAGCATAGCCTTACCACAATGTCGAGCGGCATATCCAGGTGAACTTCATCCCTCTAAACCGAATCCATAACATTTTAGCCTCGATAGTCGTGAAGTTGTTTAGGTTAAATCCGTCTGTTTATGGCCTTGATAAAAGGCGGGTTAACAGAGTCAGACCCGAGATTTTGAGTGTTTGCTCCGAGTCATCAGGAGTCAGTGTCGAGTCATGCCTGGGAGTTGGTACAGAGTCGCGCTTGGAGTTTGACCCGAGTTTTTTGAGTGTTTGCTCTAAGCCATCTGGAGTTGGTACCGAGTCAAGTCCACGGGTCAGTACCGAGTCCACTTTGGGTCGCACTTGGGGTTTTTTATGGATTGCTTCGGGCCTAACTCAGGGATTTCTTAAGCCTATTCTGCTTCGAGTTTGACCCTTCTAAAAACTTGAACTTCCAAATTTCAACTTTTTCGCTCGTTATTTGATATTTCTCTTTTCTTGCCTTTTTATGATATTCCCAAAGTTCTTGGGTCATTTCTCCATTATTCGCTCGTCCGGTTCAATTGTGTCTGTTTGAATAATACTTGGTCAAATGGCTAGATAACATTTGCCTTCTAAAGTACATCTTTTTACAAACATGATGTGGATGTGCTTTGAATCGAGACAAGTTGGGATTGCCAGAATTGATTTCACTCAATACTTTGAATTATTTCTATCCTTCTGTCGAGTGGCTTTCACGATGAGCCATATCTTAACTGTTCGTTGCAATGTTTGGTCGATATTTGATATTGTAAAATCGGAATGTATTCTCTCAGTAATTGTCCGTGCTCGATTCCGTTAAGCTAGTTGATTGAACTGGTAGGTCTCGGTTATCTGAACTAGTTTCTTTCCTGAAACTCTCAAGTAAGAATTTGATCTCCGCCGATTCTAGAAAATGTATGTCGGGTATGTCGTTGGTTACCACGCATGTTCGTATGCCTGTGGGTCATTGTCAAGTTCTGTTGGATTGTAATCCTAAGTTGTTTTATGGCTAGTCAGATGAAGGGTAGTCATCAGGGAGACTAATTCCGGTTGCTAACTGAAGTAATTCCTACTTGAGTTATCAAATCGACAACTTATTGCAGGATGTTTGGTTCTAATCATGCCCCTAGTCCTCAGTCTGGGGTCGAGGAAGCTTAGGATCATGTTAAGGAAGATGAAATGGTAGGTGTTGATGATGAGGTTGGCCATGACGTTGTAAATTCAAGTCATGAGTCGGTGATCGAACGATTCTGATTGTTCCATTCTGAGGAATCCTTTCGGTCATAGCCTTACATTGTATCTGGATGATGATATTCCTCTACCCCCAGTCTAAGGTCAACGGGATTAGTACATGGATGGTCAAGTCTCGTCATTATGTAATGATACTCTTCCCTATCGGGTTTAAGGTCTAAGTTCCCAAATGGGCAGTCGGGTCACACCCATCCTAAGTTTGTGCTTCTTTTGATGGATCAAAGATATAGGTGAATGAATGGTCAAGTCACATTCATTCCATGTTTGTATTCTGGTGAAGCCACGAAAAATAGAGTTGATGGATGAATGGTCGGATCATGTTCGTCCTGGTTGGATAGTCATGTAACGTCCATCTTGGATTTGAATTTCCCCTTGTCAGATCAAGGGTAGGAGTTAAGTTGATGGATGGTCAGTCGTATCAATTTTGGTTTCAACTTTTCTATCGACTCAAGGGAGAGAGTTTGTAGACGGATGGTCAGTCACATCTGCTCATTTGTTGGTTATGCTCCCCTTGTCGGGTCAAGGGAAAGAGCTAAGTTGATGGATTGTCAGTCACATCCATCTCGGATTATGTTTTATGCCACCTTATCGAGTCAAGGGAAAGGGCTAGTAGATGGATGGTCAGTCACATCCTTCTCGGATTATGTTTTATGCCACCTTGTCGAGTCAAGGGAAAGGTGTGATAACCCAGATTTTTGGAACATCTGTTAATTGATAATTAACTGAAGTGAATTAGTAAAATGCTGATTTATATGTGAACAAATAAAATTCTAGTAGTTAAAAATATCTGGATTGTATATAAATGGATTTGAGTTATAATAAATGTTGAATTTTATATATCTGTATAAATATTTAATTTATAATCTCCTAATATAATTATTTAAGTTTGACAATATTAATTTAATAATCTTCTTTATAAATCAATTAATAATCTAAATTTTATTCTTTTTCCTAAGCAAATAGAATAAGTATTAATTTGAATATATATAGTAAAATTTAAAGAGAATTTGAATTTGAAATTCAAATGTAAATAATCTTAAAAATAAATTGAGTTTAAAATAATAAGTGTATATGATTTTTATTAGCATATGATTGATTTTATATCATTGTCTTTAAAATTTTATATAGATAAGTGTAAGAGAAATTTAAATATTAAATACTTAAGACATTTATATATATATAACTAAAATTAAAAATATAATATAAATACATATTAAAATCATGGAAATTACAAATGTAAATAATGTGTGTACATAATCACAAATGTAAGCAAAAGAAATGTGTTTAATGACAAGTGTTATCAAAATTGTACAAGTGTCCTTAATCTTTTTATTTTTCAAAATAACTAATAAATGAGAAAACTAAGTTATATAAACATCTCCATATTCCTCTTTCATTTTCTTTATCCAGAAAATTTCTAAAACAAATACAAAACAAGCTAAAGTCTGAAAACTAAACCAGAGAAAATTAAGAAACCTGTAAACAAAAGGTTAGCAAACCAGAAATATCAAGCAACAACTTTTCAACTAGATCAATCAAACAAGATCAGGGGCAAATTGAAGCAAAGATCAACTCAGTTTCAAAAATCATCTTCCAGGATACTCTGTTCATCTTTTAACAGTGAGTAATTTCACTTCTTTGTGCTCTGTTCTTATTTGTGTTTTTTTTCAGGTTTAAGATTTCATTTAAATTCATTACTACCTGAAACAAGTTTTGATAGGATTTAATTATTAAACAAAGGTTGTTTGCTTTATCACAAACTAATGTTTCAATAATTCATTTTTGTCAAAATAAACCTGATTTGGTTATGGAAATAGATGAACAACAGGGCATGTTAAGCAAAGTGGGGAGAAACTCAAACATTGTAATCGATCAATTCAGTATTACATAGTGAATACATAAATTATAACCTGATTTCTAAGATTAAAATTATAATTTTTAAAGTGGGAATGAAGGTGCAGTTCTGAGATGAACTAAAAATGAACTGGTGGGGTTTTCGAGTGATCCAAATGCTGGACGAAGTAGGGATTTTAGCTGGAGCCGGAAGGATGATCAGTGAACCTAGGAAAAATGTCGAGAAGATGTTTAATCCATTGAGGAAGTACCAGCGGTGGATTCTTGTTTGGAGCCCTAGTTTTAATTAGGCTAAGCAATTTCGAATGTTTTGGGTTCTACAGTCGATCGAGTTCAACAGGGTCTCGGGTGATGGAAGTGTGGTCGTGGACGAGGTCAGGGCCGAAGTTGTAGAGTTGCCGGTGGTCAGAGCTTCGAAGACGAGGCATTGACAGGTTGGGTGGCAGTTTTTGTACCGGTTCCAGATTTTGGTGGTGAGGCTCGAATTTGATTTTGAGTTTGTAGTGATGATTTGAGGATCGGACTCGAGTTCGAGAGGGATTGCTGACATGCGTAGGCCATCGCGAGTGGTCGGAAGGGGTGGCAGTGCTGGTGCATGTGCACGGAGGTGATGGTGTATCTGCTGTTGATTTGAGAAGAAGGATACTCGAGTATTCATTCGAGTTGTTCCGTGTTTTGATCGAAGCGTTGGGATGGTTGACTCGAAGTAGTGTTAGTATAGGCTCGAGTTAAAATTTTGTTATAGGATTTAAAACCTGACACTGTTCTGGATTTTGAATTTGAGCTGAATTCAAAATGAACAGCAAGTTTAATCAAAATTTTGAAGTAAGTTAAGGTAATGATTCGAAATGAATTTAACTTTTTTTTTAATGAATAAGTTTTATAAAAATGAAATGTGTTAAGAACTTAAAATTTGTTAAAGTATTTATAAAACGATTTCAAATTCATGAAATTATAGAGGTAATTGAAGATTTATCAAATATTTTAAGGGTCGATTAACTATTCAATCAACTAGGGCTCAAGGATTAATCAAGTGGAAATTAAGGATTGACTAACTATTTAGTCAATTGATAATTACGGATTAATTGACTAAGGTTCATTAGAACTATGATGTTTAATTTGGGTAATTAAATTAAGATAAATTAATTTGTGAAATTAAATAAAGATGGATGATTTCTCAATTAAGGATTGAGTAATTAAGGGTAATCGATTTAGAAATAATGAGGTAACAAGAAATTAAGAGGTTAGTTGTTCAATGTAAGGGAAATATTATAAATAATTTCTTAAAGAAGTAATTAAAGGAATTAATTACTCGGTGACATTAATTAAGTTGACGGGGTTAATTTTAGATTGAGTTAATTAATCAAAGGAAATCATTTGGTGTTGGGTTTAGTATAATTATTTAGGGTAATTAATGTGGTATACTTACTTTGTAAAGTAATTAATTTAAGTAGGTGGTTTATCTTAATTATTTAAGATTTTACAAAAATTGAAATATAATTTATTAATGTAATTAATGGATAGTTAATTACTTAGTATACGTAATTAAAGAGTAATTACTGAATGTAATTAATTAAAGGTTAGTTAATTATTTAATGTGATTAATTTAAGGTTAATAAATGAATGTATTTAGTTAAAGATAATTAACTAATGAAAGTAACTAAGGGTTAATTAATTTAACTTAAGTGACTATGGGATAATTACTGGATGGAAATAATTAAAGGACAATTACTTAATGGAGGTAATTAAGATTTAATTACTTAGTGTAATTAAATAAAGGATTGATTAATTAAGGTTGATTAATGAGAATGGTTAAAGAATAATTAATTTATAAATTAAAGGTTAATTACTTAATGTAATTAAAGAATAATTAATCAAGGATGATTAATTAAGACGGATAATTAAGGGATGATTAATTAATTGGTTTGTAATTAATTAATGTTAAGTATGCATGATTTAGAAGTAATTAAAGTAATTAATTTAATTCATTGGTGGTTAATTAAATTAATTAGAGATAGTGTGGTTGATTTATCTTGCTTATTGATGATTGAATGATATTGCGTGATATCTCCGATATGTGATATGTATTGCTTTGTGTTATGAGATGAATTGTTGCATATAAATTGTATTGTTTAAACTTAAATTTTTGGTTTAATGAATAACATTTGATTCGAAGAGACTGGGGTCGGGTATTAGTAAATATCCAAAACCACTTCGATTTGAAATCTATAATTCCTTGTAGATTGACTTGTAAATCAAATAGGCTGGAATGGAATGAATAAGTAAACTTGCCCTTTGAAACTAAGTAACGGTACTTAGATATTATTTGGTGGAATAAGTGTTTGACTATGATAAGATAAGAACTCGTAGTGAGGTATGAGTTACCCGGGTTTTCAAAGAAGTTTTACAACCTTAGAATTTCAAATTATATGGGTTTACTCATGCTGGTTTCCAGCCTGACCCGGGTGTTACTTTGTTGTAATGCTCGGGTCAGACCGAGTATTACAGATTTCAGGTAAGGACGTTCTGGAGCTCAGGAGGCGAGCTGGATGGCAGGAACGTATGGAGTATATTCCGCTGTGATATATTATAGTTGTCAGAGACATGTTAATTCTAATTGTCTAATATATTTGTGAATGTTGTAACTCTGATGTATTAAAATGTAATTAACAAATACAGTTTTCTTTGTATAACTGATATTATTATTTGATGTTGTATTTTGATCCGCTGCGAATGTGAGAATTTATGTCTTGTTCTGTTTCTTTCTTCTATCTCTTTTCTTTTTCTTCTAACTATCTGGGATTTTTGGGGTAGAAAAACCCGGGTCGTTACAGTTGGTATTAGAGCCGAAGGTTAAGCGAGAACCTTGGCTCTGTTGGGATTACTCATTAAGGATAGGGTCAATAGTACCCTAAAATGAGTTGAGTGTATTGTATATGATAGCGTACTTGTTATTTTCTTATATAAAGATTTTAAATGATTTTACATAAAAATATATTAGATATATAAAACAATATTTCTTTTTAATAAATATTAAAGAAATTGGTTGTTGAATCATTGAAATTAAATAAAATAATAAGAATTAAGTGGTAATAGAAATACAACCAAATTAAAATTGAATGAAGATAAGTTTGAAATGGATCCAAACTGAAATTAAAATCTTGAATTTGTAGAAATAAAGATAATAATGAATTGGTTTCCAGATATGATAATCTTGGTTATTATCATAGGTGGTTGATAATGAAATGTTGTAAATAATTAAGTAAAATGAAATGTTTTAGGGAAGTAAAACATTTAGGCAAGTATGACTTGTAAATTGAAGTGGGTTTTAAATTGTGAAGTTTTAAATTCTAAATCCAGAAAACTTGAAATTATTTTAAAGAAATTTGTTTGAAATTAAAACCAAAGGTGATTTAAAAATTTAAGGTATAACTTAGTGTGTAAAGGAAATAAAAATGTATAAATGAGGATATACATAATATCAAAGATGATTTGAAATAAACTCTAAGTGTTGAGTTTTAAATTTTTTCTTGGAATGTGGTATGAAAACCCAAAGTGATAAGTTTTTGAACTTATAAGTGGAAAAGATTATTAATATGAAGTTTAAAATTTGAAATGAGAATTAAAATTGGGCAAAGTTGTTTGGATTAAATTGAAGTGAATATAATTTTGGGAAAATTAAATAAGTTTAGAACAAACAACCTGAATTGGAAATTTCAAGATGAAATTGAGATTTAACTTGGGAAGTTAAAATGGTGAATTTGATTTGTTTGAATGAATGAAGAAATGGATTGTGATAATATATCCATTATATAGATAAATGAAAATAAAACCTTAATTTGAAATTAAGGATATGGAATTCCTTTTAACTTAAGATTTAAATGTTAAGAATTGAATTTGTAACTTAAAATTGTTTAAGAATCAATTTCAAAGTTGAAAGATAAAATTGGGCAATAAATTGAGTTTGAAAATAAAATTTCTTTGAACTTTTAATTTGAACTTTAAAATAAGTTATGTAATGATAATTTAAAATGGAATTTTGGAATTTGGATTCAGAATTAAATGGTTTAAAGATTTAAGTTGTTAAATAAAAAAAAATATAAAGGTTGATTTGATTTAAAGGATTAAATCAACATTTAAAATTTTAACTCGAATTTATAAAATTCGAGATGGTTTTAAGTTGAGATTTGAATAAAATTTGTTCAAATTGAATTTGATTTGGATTAATTTGAAATAAAATTGAAGATTTAATGAGTTCAAATTCAAATGGGAATTGGGATTAATTCAAACTGGAATTGAAATGAATTAAAATTGGTTCAATTTGAAATTTATGTGAATTAATTGAAATTGTGATTAAAGTTGAATAGGTTTAAAATTCAAATGGAATTTGATTTGAATTTGGAAAGGAATTAAGGTTAATTCAATTTGAATTGGGATTAAATCAATTTTATGGAAATTGAAGTATTGAGTCAATTTAAATGAAAGTGGAATTTAAATTGAATTGATGGGAAATTAATTGGAAATGGAGATTGGGAAATTAAACAGTTTGGCTCTGGATTATTTTCAAAATAAATTGTTTTAATACAAATATATTTTTCCAAACTATTTACTATACAATCTTTCTTCTTAAACCCCAAACTATCTTATACTTATTTTACAATTATTTTGGAACTATTTAACTATTTTGAAAATGTCTTATAAACTAATTACTATTTTTCAGATACTTATATCTAATCACTATTTAAAAAAAAACTATTTTTGCAATTATCTAACTATTTTATACCTACTTAACTATTTTACAGCTATTTTACAAACTAATAACTATTTTTCAACTACTTATCTATTTTAAACTTTTTCAAGCTATTTTTAAATTTAAATAGGTCAGAGTTCAAACTGTTTGTAATTGAAGTAATAACTCAATTGGAAATAGAAGCAATTGAGAATAAGTGAATGGAATTAAAGGAAATGTGAATAGAAAAGAGAATTGATTTGGCTAATAACCAATAAAGATAAATACGTAGGATATACGTATATTATTCTATTCGCATAGTGATTTGATCCAGATTCGAGCACAGAATTTCGAGATAGTATTATCGATCCGAGTTGGGATTTTTCGCTCGATTTTCGATGGCGAACCTGGATATGGATTGTTGATTGGTTCTGTATATTCTCTATCATAGCTACGACTATGCAAGGAGAATGACGGTTTCTGATCAAGAAACCAGGTCTGAGTCCGCACTAGGAAGTCGGGTGGACGATACTAGTTCGAAAGTGAAATTGTGTGATCGAAGAGCGATCAGATTTATATAGCGTACGAATGATATGAGTACATCGTACGGATTTGAATGAAATTGATATTGAAAATTTTATGGATAAGAACTGTAAAATGGTCTTTGAAATGAAAAGTATAATTGTGAAATATAATGGAATTGGATATTTCTTTGGTTGAAATTTACTTTTTGGAGGTAAGTAAATGGTAAATAACTTTATAAAGAAATCAAACTTGAATATTTGATTTGGCAATAAATAAAGTTATATTTTGTAATATGATAAGCTCCCCTTATTGAATCTAGCCAGAATAAAAAGGGTTTTTGGAAGTATTTGAAGTATAAAAAGAGGTTTTATACAAGTTTGAAGTGATCCAAAGATTTTTTTTTTAAAGTTATATATATATATATATATATATATAAAGGATCTTATGAGAATGATTTTGGAAAAGGTTTTGGGAACCTATGAATTTGGAAAAGGCTTTTGATTTTTGGGAAAATCAATTTTGGATTTTGGAAAGCCTAGTTTGAGAATTATCGATTTTGGTAATCGATTTTGTGTAAAGGAGATTTTGATAAATCATAAAGGGTATGATTTGAAGATACTATAAGTATATAGTATAAAGTATTTTGAGAATAGCTCTGGGGAAAAAGGCGCTTCCTTGAAATGAACTTCTCAGGAGTACCACTGGGTGGTACTGCCTTGAACCCCAAGGGGGGATTCTAAAGTTAATCCTGTGAGGAGTCCGGAATAAACTAGTTCCTGAGGATTATTTGTGTAGCGAAAGTCGAGGGGCTGGTGCCCACAGAGGCATTTGGGTTATGCTGTGACGACAGTGTAACTCGATGTCACTGCGATCTACTGCAGACCATAGCGAAAGTCGTGTGAGCCGCTGAGAGCCAACAATCTGCGTTTGATTTTATATCGGTAGACTGCGACACTATGGTAACATAGCGAAAGTCTTGTGTGCCGCTGAGAGCCAACAGTCTGCGTTTGATTCTATATCAGTAGACTGAGACCTATGTAGTGTGGAGAAGTTTCATTTTGACAGCGAAATCGTGTGTGCCGCTGAGAGCCAATAGTTACATGGACTTTTGCTGCGATGGCAACGTAACCATGGAATGTAACTGCGATCTGTTGTGGGTTCCATGCTGTCATCAGTTACATGGACTTTTGCTGCGATGGCAACGTAACCCGTGATGTAACTGTGACCATGGATGGGGGTGATGATTTCCAGAGCATTCTTACCAAAGATATTTCCTCTATTTTCAAAATTGTTTTCTATATTTTCAATAAAATTATTTTCCGAATATTTTCACTGGATGTTGAAATGGGTCTGCTGAGTATTTACGGATTTTCAGTCCTACGCCTGATCAACGTATGACCGAATTTCTGTGAGAACGAGGATGGACTGGTCGAGACATCGAGTTATAAAAAGTATTTTTATAAAACTATTTTATAATATTATATAGATTTTAAAAGTTTTTTAAAAAAATGATCAAAGAATAATTTATCTGATAAATAAATTTTGGCTTCGTTCCTTTTCGAGGACGAAAAGATTTAAAGGGGGGAGGAATGTGATAACCCAGATTTTTGGAACATCTGTTAATTGATAATTAACTGAAGTGAATTAGTAAAATGCTGATTTATATGTGAACAAATAAAATTCTAGTAGTTAAAAATATCTGGATTGTATATAAATGGATTTGAGTTATAATAAATGTTGAATTTTATATATCTGTATAAATATTTAATTTATAATCTCCTAATATAATTATTTAAGTTTGACAATATTAATTTAATAATCTTCTTTATAAATAAATTAATAATCTAAATTTTATTCTTTTTCCTAAGCAAATAGAATAAGTATTAATTTGAATATATATAGTAAAATTTAAAGAGAATTTGAATTTGAAATTCAAATGTAAATAATCTTAAAAATAAATTGAGTTTAAAATAATAAGTGTATATGATTTTTATTAGCATATGATTGATTTTATATCATTGTCTTTAAAATTTTATATAGATAAGTGTAAGAGAAATTTAAATATTAAATACTTAAGACATTTATATATATATATAACTAAAATTAAAAATATAATATAAATACATATTAAAATCATGGAAATTACAAATGTAAATAATGTGTGTACATAATCACAAATGTAAGCAAAAGAAATGTGTTTAATGACAAGTGTTATCAAAATTGTACAAGTGTCCTTAATCTTTTTATTTTTCAAAATAACTAATAAATGAGAAAACTAAGTTATATAAACATCTCCATATTCCTCTTTCATTTTCTTTATCCAGAAAATTTCTAAAACAAATACAAAACAAGCTAAAGTCTGAAAACTAAACCAGAGAAAATTAAGAAACCTGTAAACAAAAGGTTAGCAAACCAGAAATATCAAGCAACAACTTTTCAACTAGATCAATCAAACAAGATCAGGGGCAAATTGAAGCAAAGATCAACTCAGTTTCAAAAATCATCTTCCAGGATACTCTGTTCATCTTTTAACAGTGAGTAATTTCACTTCTTTGTGCTCTGTTCTTATTTGTGTTTTTTTTCAGGTTTAAGATTTCATTTAAATTCATTACTACCTGAAACAAGTTTTGATAGGATTTAATTATTAAACAAAGGTTGTTTGCTTTATCACAAACTAATGTTTCAATAATTCATTTTTGTCAAAATAAACCTGATTTGGTTATGGAAATAGATGAACAATAGGGCATGTTAAGCAAAGTGGGGAGAAACTCAAACATTGTAATCGATCAATTCAGTATTACATAGTGAATACATAAATTATAACCTGATTTCTAAGATTAAAATTATAATTTTTAAAGTGGGAATGAAGGTGCAGTTCTGAGATGAACTGAAAATGAACTGGTGGGGTTTTCGAGTGATCCAAATGCTGGACGAAGTAGGGATTTTAGCTGGAGCCGGAAGGATGATCAGTGAACCTAGGAAAAATGTCGAGAAGATGTTTAATCCATTGAGGAAGTACCAGCGGTGGATTCTTGTTTGGAGCCCTAGTTTTAATTAGGCTAAGCAATTTCGAATGTTTTGGGTTCTACAGTCGATCGAGTTCAACAGGGTCTCGGGTGATGGAAGTGTGGTCGTGGACGAGGTCAGGGCCGAAGTTGTAGAGTTGCCGGTGGTCAGAGCTTCGAAGACGAGGCATTGACAGGTTGGGTGGCAGTTTTTGTACCGGTTCCAGATTTTGGTGGTGAGGCTCGAATTTGATTTTGAGTTTGTAGTGATGATTTGAGGATCGGAATCGAGTTCGAGAGGGATTGCTGACATGCGTAGGCCATCGCGAGTGGTCGGAAAGGGTGGCAGTGCATGTGCACGGAGGTGATGGTGTATCTGCTGTTGATTTGAGAAGAAGGATACTCGAGTATTCATTCGAGTTGTTCCATGTTTTGATCGAAGCGTTGGGATGGTTGACTCGAAGTAGTGTTAGTATAGGCTCGAGTTAAAATTTTGTTATAGGATTTAAAACCTGACACTGTTCTGGATTTTGAATTTGAGCTGAATTCAAAATGAACAGCAAGTTTAATCAAAATTTTGAAGTAAGTTAAGGTAATGATTCGAAATGAATTTAACTTTTTTTTAATGAATAAGTTTTATAAAAATGAAATGTGTTAAGAACTTAAAATTTGTTAAAGTATTTATAAAACGATTTCAAATTCATGAAATTATAGAGGTAATTGAAGATTTATCAAATATTTTAAGGGTCGATTAACTATTCAATCAACTAGGGCTCAAGGATTAATCAAGTGGAAATTAAGGATTGACTAACTATTTAGTCAATTGATAATTACGGATTAATTGACTAAGGTTCATTAGAACTATGATGTTTAATTTGGGTAATTAAATTAAGATAAATTAATTTGTGAAATTAAATAAAGATGGATGATTTCTCAATTAAGGATTGAGTAATTAAGGGTAATCGATTTAGAAATAATGAGGTAACAAGAAATTAAGAGGTTAGTTGTTCAATGTAAGGGAAATATTATAAATAATTTCTTAAAGAAGTAATTAAAGGAATTAATTACTCGGTGACATTAATTAAGTTGACGGGGTTAATTTTAGATTGAGTTAATTAATCAAAGGAAATCATTTGGTGTTGGGTTTAGTATAATTATTTAGGGTAATTAATGTGGTATACTTACTTTGTAAAGTAATTAATTTAAGTAGGTGTTTTATCTTAATTATTTAAGATTTTACAAAAATTGAAATATAATTTATTAATGTAATTAATGGATAGTTAATTACTTAGTATACGTAATTAAAGAGTAATTACTGAATGTAATTAATTAAAGGTTAGTTAATTATTTAATGTGATTAATTTAAGGTTAATAAATGAATGTATTTAGTTAAAGATAATTAACTAATGAAAGTAACTAAGGGTTAATTAATTTAACTTAAGTGACTATGGGATAATTACTGGATGGAAATAATTAAAGGACAATTACTTAATGGAGGTAATTAAGATTTAATTACTTAGTGTAATTAAATAAAGGATTGATTAATTAAGGTTGATTAATGAGAATGGTTAAAGAATAATTAATTTATAAATTAAAGGTTAATTACTTAATGTAATTAAAGAATAATTAATCAAGGATGATTAATTAAGACGGATAATTAAGGGATGATTAATTAATTGGTTTGTAATTAATTAATGTTAAGTATGCATGATTTAGAAGTAATTAAAGTAATTAATTTAATTCATTGGTGGTTAATTAAATTAATTAGAGATAGTGTGGTTGATTTATCTTGCTTATTGATGATTGAATGATATTGCGTGATATCTCCGATATGTGATATGTATTGCTTTGTGTTATGAGATGAATTGTTGCATATAAATTGTATTATTTAAACTTAAATTTTTGGTTTAATGAATAACATTTGATTCGAAGAGACTGGGGTCGGGTATTAGTAAATATCCGAAACCACTTCGATTTGAAATCTATAATTCCTTGTAGATTGACTTGTAAATCAAATAGGTTGGAATGGAATGAATAAGTAAACTTGCCCTTTGAAACTAAGTAACGGTACTTAGATATTATTTGGTGGAATAAGTGTTTGACTATGATAAGATAAGAACTCGTAGTGAGGTATGAGTTACCCGGGTTTTCAAAGAAGTTTTACAACCTTAGAATTTCAAATTATATGGGTTTACTCACGCTGGTTTCCAGCCTGACCCGGGTGTTACTTTGTTGTAATGCTCGGGTCAGACCGAGTATTACAGATTTCAGGTAAGGACGTTCTGGAGCTCAGGAGGCGAGCTGGATGGCAGGAACGTATGGAGTATATTCCGCTGTGATATATTATAGTTGTCAGAGACATGTTAATTCTAATTGTCTAATATATTTGTGAATGTTGTAACTCTGATGTATTAAAATGTAATTAACAAATACAGTTTTCTTTGTATAACTGATATTATTATTTGATATTGTATTTTGATCCGCTGCGAATGTGAGAATCTATGTCTTGTTCTGTTTCTTTCTTCTATCTCTTTTCTTTTTCTTCTAACTATCTGGGATTTTTGGGGTAGAAAAACCCGGGTCGTTACAAAAGGGCTAGTAGATGGATGGTCAGTCACATCCATCTCGGATTATGTTTTGTGCCACCCTGTCTGGTCAAGGGAAAGGGCTAGGAGATGGACGGTCAGTCACATCCATCTCGGATTATGCTTTGAAACCCACATAGAGGGCAAGAGGTAGTGCATGGATGATCTTATCACATCCATGTTAGATTGGATTCTAAGCTTGTTGAGCCCCAAGCAAGGCATAAGTGTTTTGGTAGAGATTTAAGGAATAAATTTGAGAGTGGATGGATGATTCACATCCACTTTTGATCATGGTCTTTCCCCCGAGTCAGGGGAAAGAGTTGGCTAAGGAGTGATCGTATCATGCTCATCTTGGTAGAGCTCTAAAGGTCGGGCCATGGGCCATGGAAATTTAGTGGGCAGCTAACTCTAGGTACCTGAACACCTACATTGTTTATATGAAGTCTCATTCGAGTTCGTGGCATCTCATAATTCATATGGCACGCAAAGACAAGGTTGCATGATTGAAAAGAAACTTCATTGAAAATAGGAAATAATAGATTTTCGTCTTTTGAAAAAGTTCAAAGCAAATAAAAAAAGGAGTTTATTCTAGGATGAAATGACATCGTCATGCTTGCCATCCCGTTTCGCTCCATCTCCTCTTAGTTGGATGATGACCGTCTGCGGTTTAGTAATGTGAACATAAATGTGCATATTTTTACTACCATATTTAATCAAATTTAATTAAATAAATGAGCATATAGGGTATTTTAACATGTTTAAACCAATATTCAAAGTATTTTCAAATCGTCATTTATTCATCTTCATATAGAATAAAAAAAAGTCATTTTTGTGCATATATTAATTTGAGAATATTTATTTGCACATTTAATTTTTCTTTGTAGAAAAATTGGATGGAAATTTCAAAAGGCTTCATGAAGATATGCATGCACAAGAGAAGGAAACAAATGAAGATGAAGAAATAAATTATTTCATGCATCATGGAGGACCCCACCTACCCACCTACTTTGATCTACAATTAGGAGCTAATGCACATGTTAATGGAGATAAATGTTACATTCACATATAATGGTGGATTATGATCATGCTAATGACAACTTGGAGGCCACACTTCCTAGAGGGGTATTTTGGGTAGTCCCCAAAAATATACATTAGGATTTTAGGTATGTATAAATAACCCATACGTTCATGTAATTAAGCTCTTAGCCACCTCTTTAATTAGTTTAGTTTTAGGCTCAAAAATAAATATACACTCTCTATCTCTATTTCATGGCTTCTTAGCCATTTTCTTCTTTCATGTAATTTACTTAATGCAATTTTAATTCAAGTTCTTTTCTTTTTTATTTTCTTTCATGCTAGTAGTGTAGATCTTTTTATTTATGCAAGTAGATTAGTTTTTATTTTGTTTTAATTAGCTCTCTTCTTACTTTGCTTGCACTTTCCTCTTGTTTATGTTTATGTTGCAATCTACAATTGTTGAAATGATAATAAATGAAGCTAAACCCCTTCAATTTATGGGTAATGAAGCAATCTTATTCATGTAGATTCAACATAATTTGTTCATTTATGTTCTCTTTTTATGCTTAATGGAAAGTTGCATGTTGATGTAAGTTTATTAATGAATTTGATAGTCTATGATGTTAACCACATAAAGGCTCTTCTTACTCAAATAAACACAATTTACATCATCATCTAACTAATTGATTTTAGTAATGGAAGTGGATTTAGAATCAAAATTTGGTAGTTTATGTTACTAATTCAGTAGTAAACAAGCCATGCTTAAAATAGATTTTATTTTTAATTTCATTGTCATTTTCATGGGAGTTGCTAAGTGAGTTTGGAGGATATGTTAAATTTTAATGGTTTATGTTGGGCTAGCTAATAGCACAAATATGCCATACTTATGATAAACATGTCAATTAAATTCACTAATGACCAAAAGAGAGATCATAATTTCATGCTGTGTTGATTTATGTGATGATGAGAGTGGATTTATCTCTAAATTGTCTTCTAATCTCATAGTTTTCATTCACTTTTGTAGCAGTTAGCTTTTGCATTTTCATAGCTTAAAACAATTTTCAAACTCTTTGGTTAAGTTGATTGAATAGAAATTTTAAAATCAATACAATTCCCTGTCGATCGACCCGTACTCCCCACGTACTAGAATTTTACGCCGTGCGCTTGCGGTTATTTTTAATTTAATTTTTTTTTGGCTATTTTCTAATTCAATGGAAAATTAGTCGTTAAACATTTAGTTTATAACCAATCTTCCCTCAGGCCGCCTGGGTCCGTCAGCACTGGGTATGGTTTGTCCTCGTTGGGGGCCAGATGTTCCTTGCCCACCATCCTTCGGGTTTTTCACAAACTTTTAGACTTTTTATTTTAGATAAATTCTTCGATCATATCACAAAGGTGTCTACACGTTCGTGTCATGAGCATATGTCTCATGAAATCTACAGAATTTTCTAGACTTCCACTGGTCTTCAGTTGACTCTCTCGGGTTGCTTTCTTGTACTGCTCCGAGGCTCGAGTAGCTAAGTAAGTATTTTTAGTCGAATCAGTAAAGGGGGGTATATGTGTCAAATCTAGGGACTCTTAATCATCGCCAAGAATTTGAATTCTTATTGGGGCTTTTTGCGACCTTTGCTCTAATTCCCATTCTCGTTCTGTACATTCACATCAATGTTACCGGGACTCGCTCTAGACTGTTTACGGCAATGTTGTTTTGGATTCTTTCAGCCCGATGGCCTGTTCTATCTTATGTCTAGTCCATAGAGCCTCCTCCTTGCGCAAGTACTGGGCCACTTTGTTGTAAAAGCGATCAAAGGTTAAGGGAGGCTTCCTCTTCGAAATCCATATCAGCGTTGATCCTCCTGATAAAAGCCATTAAGATGATATTCTCCTGAAGGTTGCTTACCTTAGTCACTATGGTATTGAATCTCTGTAGAAAATCTTTAAGTGGCTCCCCCGGTCCTTGGAATAAGTTAGATGGAGACATGCCATCCTTGGGGCGAGTTGTGTGCATCCTAAATTGCTCGATAAATTTCCTTGCCAGATGGTCAAATGATGAAATGGACCTTGGTGGTAGTCGAGTAACCACGTGGTCGCTACTCCTTCTAGGGAAATGGGAAAGCAATTGCACTTTATGGCATTTGTGGCCCTAATAGAATCCGTGTGCCATTCGTATTTCATGATGTGTTGTATCTACGATCCATCGTTCCTGAGTATGATGACATAGTTAGCATATTGAATCTTCGTGGGTATCCTTCGCGTAAAATAGCTTTTGTGCAAGGATTCCGGCTAATGGAAGTGTCCCAGTCATCGTTAATTTGGTCCTTACTTTCTCTCATAAGTCGTTGTACCATTACAGTCAAATCTGGTCCTTGAATGTGATAGAGTTAAGAATCTGCCCTAGGGGCAATTATGTAATTTTTTACATATATCTAACTCGTTCATCAATATTATTCATAATAAAGGTGTTTCTTTCTATTATATACTTGATATGATATGGTTGTTAATTAATTAATTTAAGTAAAAGTATATTTAATAGAAAATCCATAAATGGTATATTTTGTGATAGTACATACAAAGTGTAACCATGAGTAATTTATCACAATAAAACAAATATACCATTTTAAATGTTCCTAGTTAAGATGCGTCGAGAATGGATATCGATGTATCCATTGCGACTAGAATATGTAACGCTCTCCAAATGTTGGGCAGTGTATTACTCTGACTTCTGAGGGGCACCTAAGGGTTACGTACTGATAGTTATTGGATGACTATGGAATGACTCACTCAATAGTTTTCTATTGATTAATATAACTAAGGTCAAACAGAAAATATCGATGTGACTGATTTACATAGTTCTCTCGACTTGAGAATACTGTGGATCTTCAATATGAAAGCTCCGCTTTGATTATAGTCAAATCATGGCATGGCGTTCCATCGAGTGACTATAGTTGGGTCGAGTAGAAGTATTGAAAGTAAAGCACTATTCAAGAGAGGATTCGGCTCCTCAGTTATATGAGGTTAGTATCATGGTCAACTCAAGTCAACTCAAAGTCTCTGGCCAGAGCATTTTGGTCAATAATAATTGTTATTATTGAACCAAGGACTTTGTGTTTAGACTATAAAGTTGAGTGTGGATGATATTAGAATTTTGACCATTACCAAATTCCAAAAGTCCTAATGTGATATAGTTTTGACGAAGAGAATTTGTGTAAATAATTGTCACTATTATGTACCGCTTATAATAAGTAAAATTTGATTTTACCAAAAAGACCGGTAAGCGATGAATTCAGCCAAACTGTCATACCACCTACTAAGTGACGTGTGAACATTAATACTTGAATTGTTCAATATTAATCGTCGATTGAATTCACACCTCTAAGTCACACAACCACATTTGTGATTTATCAAAAAAATACATAATTTAATTAGTTTGTAAAATGTTGCAAACTGATTAAATTAATTAATATTTATGAAATATTAATTATTGTAAATTTATTTTATGTTTTGAATGTTATTGGTAATTATTTATTGCATATTTAAAAGTTATATTTGCATATATCAATATGCAATAACGATATAATTTTAACCATGTTTTAAATAATAAAATAATTACATAGAAGTTGTTTTCTTTTATTTGGAAAAGTTGCATATTTGGAATGGACTTGGATCAGCCGTATAATGTAGGAGAAAGAAATCAATTAATGAGATTAATTTAAATTTAAAAAGAGGAAATAAAGGAGGAAGTTTTAATAGGAGAATAGGAAAAGATTCCTTTAATTCTATTAAAAACAAAACCTCTTCATTTTTGAAAGTACAGAGAACAGAACGTGAACTTTTTTTGTTCTCTTTTCTTCCTTTTCTCTATCATTCATTCATGGCTGAACTTCATCAAAAACAAATTCAAATCAACCTCAAACTAAATTAAAAAGGTGGTTCATTCTTTTCTTGCAAAGTGGGATGGTGATTTGTTTGAAATCTGAGGAGAAGCCACAAATCAAGATGCAATAAAGGGCAAGGTTTATCGGATCTAGAGAGTGTTCAATAAGATCTAGTTATTGTTCTATCATTCAATGTATTTCTACGTGCTTCTTCCTAAGGTAATTATATGTGTGTATAATTCTATATTTGCATATCTTATAATTTATTCTTATCCCCTTAATCTCTATCTTTCCCTTCTGTTCATACTTGTGAATTTGAAATTAATTTGAATATCTCCATTCCCTTACTTGAATCAATTGTTATATTATGTTAAAACATATAATGTTTTATTTTGTTCACTGCTATTTTAGTTATGAATTATAACATCTCATTTTTTGTCTCACATATGATTGTTAGATAAATTAATTTAACCTAGATCTAGACCTTCTTAATTTTAATTTTTGTAATCTATGTGATTGTTTACAAAGTTTGTTTAATCTAGATCTAGATATTCTGATCTCAAATCTATATATGCCTATGTCGTTTGATTTTGTTGTTTAAAAAAACAAAAAATAATTGAACTTTAGATTTTTTAATTCATAATTTAGTTTTTCATTTCAAAAGGTTTACACTTGAATATTTAGACATAGGTTGCTATGTAATTAAAATTTGATAATAATCGCATTAGTTAATCTTTGTTATCCAATTAATATGATGTTTTAATTATCATGTTTCAAATCATTCTAATTTTCAAAATGTTTGAAAAGATAATGAAAATTTCAAAATGTTTGAAACTGTTTAAATATTAATTTTAAAATTTAAAATTTATTAGTAAGATTGATAAAACAAGTTAGTTAAATGAGTTAATTCATTAATATTCATATGCATGTATTATATATTGATATATGTGTAAAGATAACATAAGTATACATGTATGTAAGATAAATTTTGAAATTGATATAATTTAATTAAAATTGTTTAATTTAATAAATTAATAAAAGGTTAATTAATTTAATGAAAAATTTGCATATATAAGATATTGTATTATACTATAAAGGTTATAGTATACACTATAAAGGTTGTAATAGATTTGTCCAATATAAAAGTTGTATTGAAATACTAATTTAAAACTAATTAAAGAGTTAATTAATTAAAATTAATTAAATAAGATTTAATTAATAAAATGTTATACATAAGATTATTGTATTAGTTAATTAAAATATAAAAGTTATATAATAATGAAACTTATACAATATGAGTGTATAAACTAAAGGTGGAACATTAAAGAAACCCAAATAGACATAAGGAATAAATACATACGTAAATGTACATGTGCTATAATTTTTGATGTGTCTGACACTTGAATCACGGAGGTATTTCATAAGAAATACATTATTCCATAAGTCGATATCACTCAATATAACATATTGAAGATTATGAATCTTCAATATAATGTTGTCCTCTACCATATATATATATATATATATATATCAATAAATTACTTGCATACTTCTTAGTTGTTGAGCAAACTCAAGCTAAGGATGTTATGTGTAGTATTATTAATATTGTAATTAACCATAATTTTAGTTATTTGAAATTAGAATATTTAGTTTATTTTAAATATTGAAAAGTTAATTTTATGGATTGAATAACTTGAATTTCAAAAATAGTGATTTATTGGATAATTTAATAATTGAAATTGGTTAAATAATGGGGTCTTGAGGTTTAAGTTAGATAAAAAAAATTTATTTCAAAGCTTATTTAAATTCTATTAATAAGAATGAAGATAGTAAAACTTTTAAAATTGATTTAAAAGTGATTTACTCGATTTTGAAAATAACCAGTTTTAATTAACAAGTTAAAATAGCCTTTCGGGGCACAGTCTCGGATTTCGAGGAAACCAGTGTCATTGATTCGAAATAATGAATTATAATACACCGTCAAATTTAGTAGCGATCAAACGTATCGTTTGGTCGTACCGGATAGAAACGCGTTGAAACTAATATTGAAGATTTAATATAATAATTGCAAGCTACCTTCTACATATGATCGAATTGGTGCTCGAGACTAGTTTCATTGCGTTCGGAATATGGGTATAACGTTAGGAACTCCAGGCGGCACGCCTTGATCGGGGTTCAGAATTAAATATCTAGATATTTTGAATTTTAAATATTATATTTTCTTTGATTTAACTTTTCACTACCCAACCTTTCATTTCAGCCGCCTTCAACCTGTATAAGCCGACAACTTTTCCCGTGTTATTCCATCATCCCTCCCTCTATTGAAAACTCTGCCAATAAGTAAGTATCCCTATAATAATAATAAAAAATTAAATCTATTCAAGGAAATCGTATAAAATTTTTGAAAACTTTGTTTCTTAGATTTGCATCACCCTAATAAGCAGCCTGGCATAAGCATGAGAGGTGCGGCCGCACTTTAGGAAGAGGGGTAGTTTTCATTTTAGTTAGGGTTGGGAATTTTGCTAAGCATAACGTTGTTTTACACTGTGGAGCTTGGAGTTGGACTAATGGAGAGGAGGCGCGGTCGGTGGCTTGTTTGGGTGGCTCATGGTGGGGTCTAGGGAGGTCCGATGTTGTGGGGATGGTACGAGGTCGAGTTACGGAGATAGGTTGCAGACCCAGGTTTGTGGGGTCGGGGAAGAGGAGCTCATAGAGGCGGACTCAATGGCGATGTCGGTTCATCGGATGGTGGAAGAATGAAGGAGAGAGAGAGAGGAGAAGTCACAGCAGGGATGAGGTGAACAATGTGAGGAGCGGGAATGGTATGGGAAGAAGAAGTCTTAAATTATATTAAGGGTAATTAGTATATATAAAGTGCAATTAATATTTAATTGCAAATTTATAATAGTTAATTTAAAAATTGAATAACTTTCTCATACGAGGTTCGATCGAGAAATAACTTTTTACGCTGCGCTCGTAACAACGAGAGCTTCGCGATGGTACTGGTTTGGATGAATTTGAAGACTATGGAAATTTAGGATAAAATTGGATGTCGTCCGGTTTTAGTTCCAAACCGGAACGCTTCGGCGACGGTAGAAATTTTGGTGAGTTGATCTCACCTTTTGGATAACTAGTACGATTTATAGTTAATAAAAATTGTTTGGTTGAATTATTATATTTATTAGTTGTTTTGGATATATTCCCACATATTGGAGCGGATGAGACCCTATTACATTCCCGTATAATAGCGGACGACACTTTGTATACGAATCCCGCCTCGAAGCGGTTGATTTATATTTTGTGATTATCTAACATTTGTGATGCAGGGAAACAGGTTGGAGGGATCCAACGGGATTCCTTGCTATTATTTAATTATATTGTTTCAATAATATTTCCTTTATATGGATTATTGAATAATAAATATGATTGTGGATGTTGTGGTTATAACATCGTTATATGTTTAAAATTAAAACCTAGTAGTGATAGAAAATCAATATCGATATTGGTTAAGTGTTGGGTGGCTATTGGCCTCAAATTAGTATTTTAAAATACTATAGATTGCCTTTAAGTAATTGGTTTTAAAAGATAAGAAATGATTTTTAAATCCAAAATCGGGTTTCGGAAATATTTTATTCTAAGGATTTATTTATTTAATTTTAATAATATTATTTTTAGGTTATTCAATTATATTAATGTTGTTTTATAATTATATTATTATAGCAATACTGTTTTAAAGTGTTTAATTTCATTAATATTGTTTAAAAAGAATTTAATTATATTAATATGGTTTTAAAGTTAATTAATTATACTAATAAGAATTTAAGGTTATTTAATTATATTGGTATTGTTTTAAAGTTAATTGTTTATAGTAATATGGATTTAAAGAATTATCAAAATGTGATAAGGTTAATTTTCTAAGAATAATTTTGGTTTGGAATTAATATTAAGGATTATTAAAAAGGTTTTAAAATAAATTATTATTATTTATGAAAATGGTAAAGGTTAATTATTATTGTTCTTAAACAATATTTTGAAGTTATTAATTATCAGTTTTAGGATGTTTTAAAAATTAAAAATTTTAATGTTAATAATCATTATTATATATATATATATTGGTGTTTGAAGTAAAATATTTTATAAAGGATTTATAAAATAGGTTTGAAGAATTAAGGAATGGTTATTTGAAAAGTGAAGAGTTTATAAACAAGTAGATATTTATAAATGAATTTCAGAAACAGGTATATAGATTTATAAAAGAAGTTTATAAACGGGGTATGGATTCATAAAGGGTTTATAAGTGATTTTTGAAATGTATAAGAAGCTTATAAGGGATGGAACTTTTATAAAGGAATTATAAATGGTTTTCAGAGGTTTATAAAATGATTTATAAATGGTTTTGGAGAATCGAATAAAAGAAAACTTTCTAAATTTTGTGGATATACTTATATCATTGAGATAAGTATATGAATATTTCCAAGTATTGAAATATAGAGATTTGCGAGTATATCTTTGTAATTTACAAGTAATTTATGAAGTGGGTTTTATTTATGAAGGATTTATTAAAAGGAGGTTGGTGGTCGCTATGTGCTTAACCCATGTTGTTTTCAACTATGAAATCTATGTTTTGAATGTTTTATTTATCAATGGTTAAATAACCGACTATCGAATTTGGACCCAAAAGTAACTTTGGAAATATCTAGGGGAAACACGTGAGTTATACGGCATAGTCATCTCCGATGATGATGAACTGTGCATATAAATCTCATTTCGTTCTCTTAGGAAAATGATAAGGAAATCTATCCACTAACGGTTAGGAGATGATCTCCGCTCTTATCTTTGGCTGTTTATTTCCTAAAGAACCGAGGTTGAGTTTACCAGAAACTGTCAAATGTTGTTTCGAAGTGATCGGGATCGGATATGTTATCTGAAAACCACTTCGACCCAACAAATGCATTTCGAAGTGAAGACACGTGAAGAGCATGGAACCGAAGATAGAGATGTGAAGTGCAAGGGCTAATCGCTACTAATCCTGAGGGTGATTCCAAAATGGATGTAATAGGAATAGTGCCTTCGGTTTCGTTCAGACCCAGAATAGATTTGTGTGGATGAATGCTATCGGCACATTGTCATTGGAGGGAAATAAGCATTCTAAGTGTAAATTTCTTAAAAGGTAATCGTAGCCTCAAGCCTCATCAACCGGGAATGACTAAAACTCAAGAGAGATGCAGCAAGGATAAGTGGGTCGCACCCATTAGGGTATGTTGTCACCCTTCTAGATACATCTACGTATTTATGGATTGGTTGTGCATGAGATCTCGAATAAAAAGGGTTGCAAAGCAACCAGGGTGATGACATATTCGGTACTATCCAGGTCAGGAGTAGGTCGGTCTTGTGTTGGCAAGGGATCCAAGCAAGGTCCTTGGTATAATTTCTAGACGTGTACCGCGCTATGTGGTACCCCAGTGCCTAGTCATTGTATGGAATCCATTCTCCAATACATGCCTTTACGGTTTTGATTGTAGAGCCTAGTATACTGGAATTTAATTAATGTAACAATTTTGGCTATTTTAATAAGTATTTGTACTTAGACACTATTATAATATCGTAGGATTTTTATATAAAAGTGGTTTTGGTTATTGTAAGGTAAAAACCCATCCATGTTTATGTGCGGCGTAGTCTTACAAGATACCTTTTGATTTCAAAGATTTCTTATAACTTTAAATCCAGTTGGATGTGTTTTCTCACGCTGGTTTTCTAGACTGACTCGGGTGTTATTTTATTATAATACTCGGGTCAGACCGAGTATATTACAGATTAGTTTAGATGCTTGGAGTTTCAAGAGACGAGTTGGAGGCTTGGAGACGTATTCTCGTAGATGGTTATTTTCCGTTGTATTCATTGTTATGTTTATCAGCAATTATAAGGACAAACTATTATAACTGTCCAGGCTGAGATAGGTTAGTATACTCTGATTGATGTTTATATATACATATGTTACAGTTTTGTTTTTTTGAGAAGAACGGATGTGTAGCGTGGAACTACACAGCCGATTAGTGCTAAATATTAATATAATAATATTACGATCAACATGCCTGATCGTTGGCTAAAAAAAGTGATTTGAAATAGCATACATCAGCAGCAGCTAAAAGGATATAGAGTCATAATACCAACCCTAGCCCAATATGTACATAAATACAAGTCAGATAGAGATATAGATGAAAAGATACATGCAGCTGTCACGTACGGTTTCCAACCGACCCATCACGTAGAAGAAGAAGCAAAAGAAGCATTAACCATGAGTATGAGGACCAACCGGCGCGGCAGATGATGCACTGCCCACCGACTCAGCTGGAGGTGATCTGGGTGTCAGAAGACGGAGCTTGACTGGTGCGGAGAAGCTGGAGCCTGACCAAAAAGCAAAGATATTAATTATCCTATTGCAGATATACACCCTCAAACTAGCAGGTTTGTTAAAAACACGGGCGTTTCTCTCTTTCCAAATTACTCAGCAAAAAATGGCTAGAAAAGAATCGAGTAGAAGATCTGGAGCATTGTACTGCCAAAATTCAAAGAAGTTTGATACTGATGGAATGAAACCAAGAATATGAGCACTTGTTGAGACCCAAATGTAATAGGCAAAGTCACAGTCGAAGAAAAGGTGATTTATGGATTCGGCTTCAAGGTTGCAGAGGGCACAAGTCTGATCAGTTAAGATATTGAGGCGGGAAAGACGGTCTTTGGTGTTAATTCGGCCATGGATCAGACACCATTGAAAAAATAGGATTCGGGGAGGAAGGTGGCATTTCCACAAACGCGCGAAGGAGAAGAGTCTGCCAGGGTGGTTCAGGAAGGAATATCATTGGGACACAGAGAAGCCTTTTGAGGGGGATAAGGACCATGAATAATGATCGGGGGAGGAAGGAGACATGTTAACGGATTGAAGCAGGTTAGCGGCGACAAGGAATTCCCGGAGCAGGTTATCACCAAAAAGGGAAGCAGGACAAAGCGAAGGGGGCCGATAGTTATGACATCAGCTACCATGAGAAACTGGTGGGATGCGGAGGAGAAAAGGGTAGGGAATCTGCGATTTAGAGGAGAGTGACGGAACCAGGAATCAAACCAGAAAAGACAGTTAGAACCATCACCTAGGATCACTTGAAAGAGAGGCTTAATACGGTTGAGGGAAGCTAGGACGCCAGACCAGAAGGGGGAGGGTTTGTTGAGGGGAGCAAGATGAAGGACACAAAATGGGTTAGCTTGATAGTGAACTGAGAGAATCCAGTCTTTCCAGATGAAGTGTCCAGGTGTAAGAAGATGCCATAGCCATTGTTCGTGTAAAGATTTATTGTATATTATAAATTATTCATTCCACTGTGAGATTCTGTGTTGTTTTGTTTTCTTCTTCTCTTCTTCCTTCTTTCTTTTCCCTAACAATCGGAATTTTCGACATTCGATTGTTCGGCATGTGATACAAGAGACGTATTAGTGTCGATTTTCGAGGGTCGAAAAATCCAGTTCATTACATTTGGTATCGAAGCTAAAGGTTAAGCGAGAACCTTGACTTTGGTGGGGAACTCATTAGAGATAGGGTCAGTAGTACCCTAGAATGAGTTTGAGTGTGTGTGTGTGTGTGTGTGTGTGTCTGAGTGCGTATTTGTTAGTGATACAAAAATTGTTTTATATTATGTTGGTTGATCTATTGAGTGGCTTATGGATTCTGATCAATACGAGTAATTATCGTTATTGATTGAGATCTCTAAACACTTGAACAGAGCAACTCGACATGGTATTGTTTTGAATTGGGTAAATGAAATAATTTTACCCGGATTATAGTTTTATATATAAAGAAATAATTTTTAGAAAATTATTATGGTATATATGGTGTGCTTGGTTGTTAGAGAATGATAATATTTGATTATTATCATTTGTTGATTGTTGTTTGTGATCGAATAAAGGTTGATACTATAATGTAAACAAGATTAATAGTTAAGAAGTGATTTTATATAACCAAAGTGAAATTATATATAGTTTATAAATGTGATTTATAAGTTGAAAGGAAATGAAATTTCAGAAGTATAGTATAAATATGATATATAAAAAGGACTTAAAAGGTTGGGAATTTGAGAATTTAAATTCCGGTTGTTTTGAAAATGATTTTTCAAAGTTTTGGAAAATAATAGTGATATTATTTGGTAAATATTTTTGACTGGAAATAGAAATTTTTAAAAAGGGGTTTTAGAAGGAAAAAAAGCACTGAACTCACTTCGGTCACTAGAAAATAATTTCGGTGATGACTGCAGCATCATTGACGTTCATTTTTGAGTTTCCAAGAGAGGAATTGCTACCATGGAGTTTTGTTTTAGTAAATCTAGTTTTGATTTTGAAATCCAAAGGAATGATTTGATACACCAAAGGGAATTATGTATATTTTATTTCAAAATGGTTTGAAATGAATAACAATAAGATGTTTAAACTCTAGAAATTTTCAATTAGGAATTTATAAAAATGAGAAAATCGGTTTGATAACTTATAAATTTTGGAAATTGATAAGTTAAAGCAATATTTTAAATTGTTGAATGTGAATATTAAGAAAAATAAATTTGGAATTGAACTTGGGAATGAAATTTAACTTAAGATAAGTTAAACAAAGATGAATCTTGAAAAGGAATTTGACTTGAGTTAGGTCAAATAAAATAATTTTTGGAAATGGAATTGATTAAGATTTGAAATAAATTAATGAAATGAGCTAATTAAATTAATTAGTGAATTGGATATGGTTTGGAATGTCGATTAGTAAAATTGAATGTTGAAATTGGAAAATGAAATTGAATTTTGTTAGAAATAGTTATGAACTTAAGTTATGAAGTGGAAATAAACATGAGAAGAGTTGAATGAAATGTTTATAAACTTAAGTAGAATTTTATAATTCATAAATGAATATAGTATGGAGTGAAATGTTTTTAAACATGAAATTTGATGGAATAATTCTTAAGAGGTAACTAGTATTGAAAGGAATGTACTAAGTAAATAAGGGAATGTGAATAATGCAATGTGGATAAATTAAATATAGATCAATTAAATATGGATAAAGTAAATAAGAATGGGATGAAGGTAAATAAATGGAATTTGTTGTAGTTAAAAATCAATAGTAATAAATACGTGGGTTCTACGTATATTATTTTATTCGCATAACGGTTTGATCTAGATTCGGGTACATGATTTCAAGATGATTTATATTAATTCGAGTTAGGATTTTTCACTTGATCCTCAACGGCGAACACTGGATATGGATTTTTGGTTGATTCTGCGATTTTCTATCATAGTATATGGCTATGCAAGAGGAATGACGTTTTCTAATCAAGAAAGCAGATTTGAGTCCGCACTAGAGTGGTCGTGTGAACGATACTAGTTCAGAGGTGAAATTGTGTGATCGAGCAAGCGATCAGATTTGATATTGCGTACGAACATTGTACGGTTTTAGTAAAGCAAATGTTGGAAATTAAAATTGCAGAATAATATGATTTGGAATTATATGTTTGGATATCACTGGTACACAAGTGCAGATATATAAAAGCAAGAGCTAATTTGATGTCTTTGATATCATAAGAAAATTGGGTTGTCCAACAAAAAGGTACATGTTTAAATCATTGTTGATTTGATGGTTTCATGGTTGAGCCACTTGGCTTTTGTTTTCTTTTGTTGGTTTGGGCCTATAGTGGTGATTTGTAGTTGTTCCGATCTAGCCACGCAAATTTGATTTTGGATTATAACTAGAAATGATTGAATGAATAATATAATTTGGAATATATGGATGGATTTGGAAATTTATTAAAAGTAATAACAAGGTTTTAACAAATTGGTTTAGGGAAAGTTAAAGGCTTAAAAAGGATTTGGTAAGTTATTTCAACTAATTTTTTTGAAAACACTACCAAAAACAATGAATTAAAGATGGAAAATTTTAGTCTTTAATTATGCAGTTCAGTCTTTAATAGTGTTTAAAGACTGACTAAAGACAGATAATTTCAGTCCCTAATTCTCTGTGAGAAATGTGGATTACGGATCTTAAGGCTAGAATTAACACTATAGGGGGGTAAATAGTGTTTTAAGGAATTACTAATTCTTTTTGAGTTTATAGTAATTTGAACACAAATGTATGTAATATTCAGACACAGATATGACCACAAAATCAAACACAGATGCAGATATAAAGTAAAAGCAATAAAGGAAAGAACACACCAGATTTTATACTGGTTCAGAGTTACCCTACATCCAGTCCCGCAACACAAGTACGGATTTCCTTTCAAAATCAATTCTTACAATTACACCCTCGATTTCAAGGCCACAAGGTACACCGCTCCAAATTCACAATCCTCTGGGTAGTGATACTTGATTTTACGAGCAACAAGTTCACCCGATTGATTTTCCAGGCTACAATCACACCTTTTCTCGCTCGATTGAATACAAAGAAGTCTATAACTCTGAATAGCACCGGGATCTTGTTGAGATAGTGATAGAGAATCAAACCAGAGATGATCTAGTTAGATTCAATGGTGATTTCAGCAGAGCAATGGTAAAAATGTATATAAAGAAATGTGGAAGAAGAAGAGGAGTGAAATCAGAGAAAATATGAATGTAAATTCGTTTAAAACAACCCCTATTTATAGTATAACAACAGCCATGTCCACTCGTGAAAGGATATGACGAATAGACACTTCCTTTGAAATTCAAACTTTTGAAATAAACCGTCACCTTGTCGACAAGGGGTCCTTGGGGTTGTCGACAAGCCTAAGTTATTTTTGGTAATTTGTTTTTCTTTGAAAATAACTTCTATCTTGTATTAAAACTATTTTAAACTTTATAAATATACTTAACTATAGTTAAAATGCATAAATAAGTATAGAGAATAATATTTTGGTATATATAAAATTTTACTATAATTTTATATTTAAATCTAAGTATAAATACTAAAATTTAAATATATTATAATTAAAAGATAGTTTAAAACCAAGGATAATTTGATATTGAAAATAAAGATTATTTTAAGGCTAAAAGTATTTTAAAACCAGGATAGACGTTTTTGATTTAAAAAGGAAGATTTTGAAATCATTTTGAAAACAAGATATAATTTTGTAAAACATTTGAATAAAAGTTAGTGGATACAAAACAATGTTCCACTAGATTTTTCGTAGGTTCCATCCTACTTAGGGTTCCATCCCTTTAACGGGCTCGAAGTGGATTTCATTCCACGAATAAAATTGATTTTAAGATGTTAGTGCTTTTCTAGGAGTTTTAACAAAATTCCTAGCTAAATTACTTATCTTGAAATTTTGAACTCTTGATAATCTTGATACTCATGAGTCTTGAATCTTGATATCTTCGATCTTGAGTTCATCAGTTCTTGAATCTCTATACTGTACAGTCTTCATTCTTTTGTACCTATATATATATATCCTGCATATACATATATATCTAAACAATAATGTTAGTATTTATATTTTATAATCTTATTCTAAGGTTGTTGTCATCAAAACCAACTTCTCATGGACTAACAATCTCCTCTTTTTTGATGATGACAACCTTTGTTTGTAAAATATTACTTCTATTCTAATAACCCCCCTAAAACTAATAACTCCCCCTTAATCTATGCTTAACTATCATATTTTATACTTCTCCCCCTTTATCATCAACAAAAACAAAGTTTAAATCTATACAAATCCCCCTTAATCTAATACTATATTACATGTGATTATAATGATAGTGTTACCATAAATAATCAACACTTAATTCTGAAACTAAAACTTAGCCCTTAATAACTAACTCTCCTAACTAAGAATCCACATATGGTAATATTTATAATAATGATAATGTGAGAATTCAAATATGAGAACATAAATCATTTATTAATTATATAATGTTATATTTACATTTGCGTAGAAAACGTAAGTAAGATCATATTCAAATAACGATAAGAAAGAGAGAAAAGAAACTAATGTGTATCCTTGACAATGGGAGATCTATGAACCGAGCAATTTGGGTAGTGGAAACATAAATTTCCACGTTGTTCGACTAGATTTCCATCCTTGTCAAAGCACACTTCGCCAACGCAAACAACTTTGTCATCATCTTCAGCGTGCTCTTCTTCTATGAGGGCTTCCTCTTCTTCCTTTCTGTCTTCTTGCACTTGAACACTTGAGGATTCTTCATCGATCAAGATGGGATTGGCATGATTGTCCATTAGAAACTTTAGCAAGTTTCTAAGGATTTTGCCTTGCCGTTCTTGTTCTTTGGCCATTCTGATTTGCACCACTTGAATTTCAGTCATAAGTTGCAGTGCATCCATCAAGAAAACCTCCATTTTCATCACTCGTGCAAGCGTAGATCGTTGAAATGGTCCGGTAGAAGAAGGGAACGAAAAGGTTGAATTTTTGTTTAATTTGGAGGAGGAGGCCATTGTTTTATTGTTTTCAGAAGTTAGAACAGAGAAAGAACAGAAAGAATGAACAAAATTTCGAAATAAGAAAAATATATAACCACCCATTTGAATTTTGGTGGGAAAATTTCAAAAGAAAAATATTCGTTATATGTCGACAGGGGTAAAGGAGGGTTGTCGATAAGGTACTTATATTTTTGCTATTTGATTTATTTTAATTTAATTTAGTTTATACTTGTTATATATTTATATTCTATATTTCAGATATTGAACAAATACCTAATTCTCTTCTTAATTTAGTAAATATAGATTCATTTAAGGGTTTTGTTAAAATATCAGCAATTTGATTCTCGGAATTGATATAATCGAGAGTAATTACTTCCTTACTTATATTATCTCTGAGAAAATGATGTCTGATATCAATATGTTTAGTTCGAACATGATGAGTAGGATTTTTGGATAAATTTATTGCACTAGTATTATCACAATAAATTGGTGATTTTGAGATATTTAAACCAAAATCTTTTAAAGTTTATTGCATATATATTACTTGAGAACAAGCCAAAGCAGCAGAAATATACTATGCTTCAGTTGTTGATAAAGAAACTATGTTTTTCTTTTTACTAAACCAGGAAACCAGAGAATGCCCCAAAAAGTGACAAGTTCCACTTGCACTTTTTCGGTCTGATTTACAACCAGCATAGTCAGCATCACAGTAAGATATTAATTCAAAAGAATCATTTTAGGATAAAATAAGCCATAATTAAAGGTGTGTTTAACATATCTTATGATACGTTTTACAGCTTTTAAGTGGGTCTCTTTAGGTTGGGATTGATATCTTGCATAGAGACAAACACTATGCATGATATCAGGTCTACTAGCAGTGATATAGAGTAGTGATCCAATCATTCCTCTATATAATTTTTGATCTACATCTTTCGAGAGATCTTCTTTACTTAGGTACTCATTGGTTGCCATAGGAGTGGGTTTTCAACTTGCAGTAGTCAAACCAAATTTACTAACTAGGTCTTTAGCATATTTTTCTTGACTGATAAAGATACCATTATCTAGTTGTTTTATTTGCAATCCTAGAAAGAAGTTTAATTCACCCATATGACTCATCTCAAACTCTTTTGTCATTATTTCAGAAAATTCTTTATTCATTTCAAAATTAGTTGATCCAAAAATGATATTATCTACGTAAACTTATACTAGTTGAATATCATTTTTATTTCTTTTAGTAAAAAGAGTATTATCTACTTTACCAATTTCAAAGTTTGATTGTAATAAGTAAGATCTTAGTCTATCATACCAGGCTCTAGGAGCTTGTTTTAGACCATATAGAGCTTTCTTAAGTTTGTAAACATGATTTGGTAATTTTTCATCTTCAAAAAGTGGTGGTTGTTCAACATATACTTCCTCTTTTACAAATCCATTTAAAAAGACACTTTTAACATCCATTTGAAATAATTTGAAATTATTATGATTTGCGAAAGCAAGTAGAATCCTAATGGCTTCTAATCTTGCTACGAGAGCAAAGGTTTCATCACAATCTATTCCTTCTTCTTGACAATAACATTGAGCGACCAACCGGGCTTTATTTCTAACGACCTCACCTTGTTCATTCTTTTATTTTTATAAACCCATTCAGTTCCAATTATAGTTTTATTTTCAGGTCTAGGAACAAGTTCCCAAACATCATTTCTAGTGAATTGATTTAGTTCTTCTTGCATAGCCAAAATCCATGAATCATCAGTTAATGCTTCTTTTGGATTTTTGGGTTCAATAGTTGATATAAAGTCTACATTGCTCATTTTACTTAGTTGATTTCTAGTTGTAACAACAGATTGCATATCTCCTAGTATATTTTCTATAGGATGATCTTTTAAAAGTTTAATCTTTTTATTAGGATGATTAATTTCATTATTAGTTTCAGTTGACTCCTGATTTTGAGTAATTAAATCCTCTTAATCATTTGTATCTTCAAAATTTTTGAGATTTTCGTCGAATGAAACATGCATTGTTTCTTCGATGGTGTTAGTTCTTAAATTAAACACTATGTATGCTTTACTTCTATTAGAATATCTGATAAAGATACCTTTGTCGGATTTAGGATCAAATTTATCTAAGTTATCTTTGTATTTAAAATAAAACATTTACTTCCAAAAATTCTAAAATAAGATACCTTAGGTTTCTTTCCATGAAGAAGTTCAGAAGATGTCTTATCAGTTAAAGGTCTAATTAAAATTCTATTTAAAATATAACAGGCGGTAGAACTGCTTCTGCCCAAAAATGATTTGGTAATTTACTATCTGAAAGCATAGTTCTCGCACACTCTTGAATCATCCTATTTTTACGTTCTACTACTCCGTTTTGTTGTGGAGTTCTTGGAAATGAAAAATTATGAGTTATTCCCTTTTTATTGCAGAATTCCTCAAACTTTTCATTTTCAAATTCACCACCGTGATCACTACGGATGGTTATAATTTTTACAGAAAGTTGATTTTGAATCCTTTTTGTAAAGTTCTTAAAACTTTCAAAAGTATCACTTTTATGTTTCAAAAATATTGTCCATCTAAATCTAGAATAATCATCTACAATTAAAAAACATATTTACTGTGATTTATTGACTGAATTTGAGATGGACCAAATAAATAAAGATGAAGTAATTCTAGAGGTTTTGAAGTTAAAATCATAACTTTTAATTTAAAGAAACTTTTTCTAAGTTTTCCTAATTGACATGCATCACATAAACTATCTACTTTAAAATCCATTTTAGGGAGACCTCTTACTAGATCATGTTTTGACAGTCTAGATAAGAGTTTGAAGTTCAAATGCCCAAATCTCTTATGCCAAATCCAAGGGTCACTTGTATTTGCCAAAAGACACATTTTATCATTTGAAACTTTCATACTAAGAATATAAATATTCTTTTTCCTAATTCCCTCAAATATTATGGTTGAATTATTATCTTCAATGTGACACTTATCTTTTTCAAATTTAATTTTATATCCTTTACCGCAAAGTTGACTAATACTTAGCAGATTATGTTTTAGATTCTTAACTAGCTAAACATTAGTAATAATAGGAGTTTCAGAGTTACCGACATTGCCGATGCCAATCACATATCCTTTTGAGTTGTCTCCAAAGTTAACCAGTCCTCCGTCTTTGTATATTATATCATTCAGCATATCTGGATTACCAGTTATGTGTCTAGAGCATCCACTATCGAGTATCCATTTATTCTTTTTGATCTGCACAATTTGTTTATTGCGGATTGATTCCTCAACACCCACAAAACATGTTTCCTGCACATCATACAATTTTGGTAGACAACTTGAATTTGAATATCGATTATATGCAGACTCATGAGACAGTGATGATCTGAATATTTCTAAACTAGTATTAACAAGTTTTTCAAACATATTCATTTTAAAAGCTTTTTCCAAATTCATATTATGAAACTTTGAAAACCTGGCTCTGATACCAAATGTGAGAAATGCGGATTACGGATCTTAAGGCTAGAATTAACACTAGAGGGGGGTGAATAGTGTTTTAAGGAATTACTAATTCTTTTTGAGTTTATATTAATTTGAACAAAAATGTATGCAATATTCAGACACATATATGATCACAGAATCAAACACAGATGTAGATATAAATTAAAAGCAATAAAGGAAAGAACACACCGGATTTTATACTGGTTCGGAGTTACCCTACATCCAGTCCCGCAACACAAGTACGGATTTCCTTTCAAAATCAATTCTTACAATTACACCCTCGATTTCAAGGCCACGAGGTACACCGCTCCAGATTCACAATCCTCTGGGTAGTGATACTTGATTTTACGGGCAACAAGTTCACCCGATTGATTTTCCAGGCTACAATCACACCTTTTCTCGCTCGATTGAATACAAAGAAGTCTATAACTCTGAATAGCACCGGGATCTTGTTGAGATAGTGATAGAGAATCAAACCAGAGATGATCTAGTTAGATTCAATGGTGATTTCAGCAGAGCAATGGTAAAAATATATATAAAGAAATGTGGAAGAAGAAGAGGAGTGAAATCAGAGAAAATATGAATGTAAATTCGTTTAAAACAGCCCCTATTTATAGTATAACAACAACCATGTCCATTCGTGAAAGGATATGACGAATAGACACTTCCTTTGAAATTTAAACTTTTGAAATAAACCGTCACCTTGTCGACAAGGGGTCCTTGGGGTTGTCGACAAGCCTAAGTTATTTTTGGTAATTTGTTTTTCTTTGAAAATAACTTCTATCTTGTATTAAAACTATTTTAAACTTTATAAATATACTTAACTATAGTTAAAATACATAAATAAGTATAGAGAATAATATTTTGGTATATATAAAATTTTACTATAATTTTATATTTAAATCTAAGTATAAATATTAAAAGTTAAATATATTATAATTAAAAGATAGTTTAAAACCAAGGATAATTTGATATTGAAAATAAAGATTATTTTGAGGCTAAAATCTTGGATCATACACACACACACAAGTTTGTGTGTATAAAGATTTGTATATGTTTCAGAAACCGATATATGTATATATTACTTTTCAATAATAAAATATTACAAGGTACAAGCTTTATCATATTAATAGTTTAATACAAGCAACCCCAATTACTTATTCAAATCCATAACCCATCATATATTTGAATACATTACTTGTTATATTATTAAATAGCTAAATGTTATGCCTTGACCTATGAATATGGTAAACCCAAACGTCCAAATCACTCAATCCAGAAGCATTACAATTCTAACTAGGCCATTAGTTTGAACCAACCATCCTAAGCCATTCCATATTTCTATTCATACAACTCATCATTGATTACTCCAATTATTTGAATGATTTATATGTTTTTTCAATGCAAGATCATAAATTATGTGGATGCGAATTTGTGTAAAATCATATTAGTCAATCCACAATTTCGCTGGCGCATGATTATCTTAGGCTGAGCTCCAGGTTGATAAAAAGCAGGTCAAGATTTTGATGGACATATTAGAGCATCCATATCTACTGAATATAGGAGCACCAGAAATGGATTAGAGAACCACCGATGGAGACAAAGTGGCTATATATTTCTGTTTTCTTACCTCCATGAATTTATCCATTGAATAATTTCAAATCCAAATCACTCTTATGAAAGATAAATTAACAAATCATCGGAGGGCTAATGTAGACAAAAGAACAATTTTCTAAGAATAAATGATTGTTATGTGAAGAGAATACGTGAGTATAGGTTTATGAATTGGTGAGGAGTAAGAAGATAGAGGTTTGAATTTATTTCTATAAGTGGAGAAGAAAGAGAGGTTAGATACATATTGGGAAAGTGGACAACCTTTATGCTGCAAAGTCCTTAAATTAAGAAAGTAGGTCATTTTCATTTGTACTCACGATTTAATTTTAAATGACACCTCAACGGTAATGACATGGATCATTAATCATAGCCATGAGATTAAAAAGAATAAGAGAATCTTAACCACTATATATTTAACAATTTATACACCGATTAAAGACTGAAATTCAGTATTTATACTGTCACAATTCATATAAACCGATTAAAGTCTTCTATTCGGTTTCTAACATTAAAAAACTAAAGACTAAATTTATTAGTCATTAAGTAGTTTTTGATTAAAATCTGAAAATGGTCTATCTTTAATTTACAGTCTCTAATTGAATGTTTTTTTGTAGTGAAAGTAATAGGTTTGGGCATTTTTCCTACCCTGGCAATTTCGAGGATGAAATTATTTTAATGGGGGAGAATGTATGACCTAGAATTTTAGTTATTTGAAATTAGAGTATTTAGTTTATTTTAAATATTGAATATTTAATTTTATAGATTAAATAACTTGAATTTCAAAAATAGTGATTTATTGGATAATTTAATTGTTAAATTTAATAATTGAAATTGGTTAAATAATGGGGTCTTGAGTTTTTAGTTAGATAAAAAAAATTATTTCAGAGCTTATTTAAATTCTATTATTAAGAATGAAGATAATAAAACTTCTAAAATTGATTTAAAAGTGATATACTCAATTTTGAAAATAACCCGTTTTAATTTATGAGTGAAAAACGGGGCACAGTCTCGGATTTCAACGATTCCAGTGTCATTGGGTTCGTAATAATAAATTATAATACGCCGTCAAATTTTGTAGTGATCAGATGTATCGTTTGTTCGTACGTGATAGAAACACGTTGAAATTAATATTGAAGATTTAATATAATAATTGGGTTCAAAAAGCTATCTTCTGCATACGATCGAATTGGGGCTCGAGACAAGTTTCATTGCATTCGGAATAGGGGTATAACATTAGGAACACCAGGCGGCACGCCTCGACCGGGGTTCGAAATTAAATATCTAAATATTTTGAATTTTAAATATTATATTCTCTTTGATTTAACTTTTCGCTACCCAACCTTTCATTTCAGCCGCCTTCAACCTGTACAAGCCCACAACTTTTCCCATGTTATTCAATCATCCCTCCCTCTATTTAAAACTCTACCGGTAAGTAAGTATCCTTACAACAATAATAAAAAATTAAATCAATTCAAGCAAATCGTATAAAATTTTTGAAAACTTTATTTCTTAGATTTGCATCACCCTAGTAAGCAGCCTAGCACAAGCATGAGAAGTGCGGGCGCACTTTAGGAAGAGAGGCAATTTTCATTTTAGCTAGGGTTGGGAATTTTGCTAAGCATAAACATTGTTTTACATTGTGTAGCTTGGAGTTGGACTAGGGGAGAGGAGGCGCAGTCGGTGGCTCGTTTGGGTGGCTCACGGTGGGGTCTAGGGAGGTCCGATGTTGTGGGGAGGGTACCAGGTCGGGTTTCGGAGATAAGTTGTGGACCAGGGTTTGTGAGGTCGAGGAAGAGGAGCTCACGGAGGCGGACTCAACGGCGACGTCGGTTCATCGAATAGTGGAAGAATAAAAGGGAGAGAGAGGAGAAGTCACGACATGGATGATGTGAACAGGGAAAGGAGCGGGAATGGTACGAGAAGAAGAAGTCTTAAATTGTATTAAGGGTAATTAGTATATATAAAGTGTAATTAATATTTAATTGCAAATTTATAATCGTTAATTTAAATATTGAATAACTTTCTCATACGAGGTCCGATCGAGACCAAACTTTTTGCGTTGCACTCGTAACTACGAGAGCTTCACGCTGGAACTAGTTTGGATGAATTTGAAGACTATGGAAATTTGGGCTAAATCGGACGTCGTCCAGTTTTAGTTCCAAACCGGAACGCTTCGGCGACTGCAGAAATTTCGGTGAGTTGATCTCAACTTTTTGGATAACTAGTATGTTTTATAGTTAATAAAAATTGTTTGATGATTGTTTGGATGAATTATTATATTTTTTAGTTGGTTTGTATATGTTCCCGCCTATTAGAGTGAATGAGACCCTATTACGTTTCCGTATAACAACAGGTGACCCTTCTTCTACGAATCCTACCTCGAAGCGGTTGATTTATATTTTGTGATTATCAAACATTTGTAATATAGGGAAACAGGTTTGAGTGATCCAACGGGATTCCTCGCTATTATTTAATTATATTGTTTCAATAATATTTCCTTTATATGGATTATTGAATAATAAATATGATTGTGGATGCTGTGGTTATAACATCATTATATGTTTGAAATTAAAACCCAATAGTGATAGAAAATAAACATCGATATTGGTTATGTGTTGGGTTGCTATTGGTCTCAAATTAGTATTTTAAAATACTATAAATTACCGTTAAGTCAGAATTGGTTTTAAAAGACAAGAAATGATTTTTAAATCCAAAATCGGGTTTCTGAAATATTTTGTTCTAAGGATTTATTTATTTAATTTTGATAATATTATTTTTAGGTTATTCAATTATATTAATGTTGTTTTATAGTTATTTTATTAGTAATAGTGTTTTAAAGTGTTTAATTAAATTAATATTGTTTAAAAAGTATTTAATTATATTAATATGGTTTTAAAGTTAATTAATTATTCTAATAAGAATTTAAGTTATTTAATTATATTGGTATTGTTTTAAAGTTAATTGTCTATAGTAATATGGATTTAAAGAATTACCAAAATGTGATAAGGTTAATTTTTTAAGAATAATTATGGTTTGGAATTAATATTAAGGATTATTAATAAGGTTTTAAAATAAATTAGTATTATTTATGAAAATGATAAAGGTTAATTATTATTGTTCTTAAACAATATTTTGAAGTTATTAATTATCAGTTTTAGGATGTTTTAAAATTTATAAATTTTAATGCTAATAATCATTACTATATAATGGTGTTTGAAGTAAAATATTTTAAATTAATTATACCTATTTCCGAGACCCCGGGAATTTATTTGAAAGACTTAGATTTTATAAAGGATTTATAAAATGGGTTTGAAGAATTAAGGAAAGGTTATTTGAAAAGTTAAGAGTTTATGAATGAGTAGATATTTATAAACGAATTTCCGAAATAGTTTGAAGTTTATAAATGGGGTATGGGTTCATAAAGGGTTTATAAGTGATTTTTAAATGTATAAGAAGCTTATAAGGGATGGAATTTTTATAAGAAATTATAAATGGTTTTCAAAGCTTTATAAAATGATTTATAAATGATTTTGGAGAATCGAATAAAAGAAACTTTCTAAATTTTGTGGATATACTTATACCATTGAGATAAGTATATGGATATTTCTAAGTATTGAGATATAGAGATTTGCGAGTATATCTTTATAATTTACAAGTAATTTATGAAGTGGGTTTTATTTATGAAGGATTTATTAAAAGGCGGCCGGTGGTCGATATGTGCTTAACCCATGCTGTTTTCACCTATGAAATCTATGTTTTGAATGTTTTATTTATTCGATGGTTAAATAACCGACTATCAAATTTGGACCCAAAAGTAACTTTGGAAATATCTAGTGGAAACACATGAGTTATATGGCATAGTCATCTCCGATGATGTTGTACTGTGCGTATAAATCTCGTTTCATTCTCTTAGGACAATGATAAGGAAATCCGTCCACTAACGGTTAGGAGATGATCTTCGCTCTTATCTTTGGCTGTTTATTTCCTAAAGAATCAGGGTTGAGTTTACCGGAAACTGTCGAATGTTGTTTCGAAGAGACCAGGATAGGATATGTTATCCGAAAACCACTTCGACCCAACGAATGCGTTTCAAAGTGAAGACATCGTGAAGAGCATGGAATCGAAGATAGAGATGTGAAGTGCAAGGGATAATCGCTACTAATCCTGAGGGTGATTCCAAATTGAATGTAGTAGGAATAGTGCCTTCGGTTTCATTCAGACCCAGAACAGACTTGTATGGATGAATGCTATCAGCACATCGTCATTGGAGGGCAATGAGCATTCTAAGTGTAAATTTCTTGAAAGGTAATCGTAGCCTAAAGCCTAATCAATCGAGAATGACTGAAAATCAGATGAGATGCAGCAAGGCTAAGTGGGTCGCACCCATTAGGGTATGTTGTCACCCTTCTAGATACATCTACATATTTATGGATTGGTTGTGCATGAGATCTCGAATAAAAAGGGTTGCAAAGCAACCGGGGTGATGACATATTCGGTACTATCCAGGTCAGGGGTAGGCCAGTCTTGTGTTGTCAAGGGATCCAAGCGAGGTCCTCGGTACATTTTCTTGACATGTACCGTGATAAGTGGTACCCTAGTGCCTAGTCATTATATGGAATCCATTCTACAATACGTACCATTACGGTTTTTATTGTAGAGCCTAGTATGCTGGAATTTAATTAATGTAACAATTTTGGCTATTTTAATAAGTATTTATACTTAGACACTATTATAATATCATAGGATTTTTATATAAATGTGGATTTTGTTATCATAAGGTAAAAACACGTCCGTGTTTATGTGCGGCATGGTCTTATGAGATACCTTTTGATTTCAAAGATTTCTTATAACTTTAAATCTAGTTGGGTGTGTTTTCTCACGCTGGTTTTCCGGACTGACTCGGGTGTTATTTTATTATAATGCTCGGGTCAGACCGAGTATATTACAGATTAGATTGGATGCTTGGAGTTTCAACAGACGAGTTGGAGGCCCAGAGACGTATTCACGTCGATGGTAATTTTTCGTTATATTCATTGTTATGTTTATTAGTAATTGTGAGGACAGGCTGTTATAACTGTCCAGGCTGAGATAGGTTAGTATACTCTGATTGATGTCTGAATATACATATATTACATTTTTGTTTGTGTAAAGATTTATGGTATATTATAAATTATTCTTGTTTGTACCAAAATTGAGGTCAACACTCTTCGGGCGTGTGTGAAGAGATTAAAGTGAAGAATATAAATGGAAAATGTGGTAAATCAAACAAACACACCAAAAACAGACAAACAGAAGCATGAAAACACAAAGATTTAGAGTGGTTCGGCGTTGTAGCCTACGTCCACTATAGAAAGTTTGCTGTTTATTGATATTACTCGCTGGTTACGGATGTTTACAACAGTACAATCGAGATACAACAATGATTTCGGTAGAGTATCGACGTTCCAGCGTCCAAAAGTCCCTTTTCTGAAGGCCTTGGAGTGTTATTTATAGGTGTAGGCTGCAAATATCTCGCTCCAATCTCAGAAGACTCCTCTCACGTGGGTGGGCCCATGTGAGAGATCCCCGGACATTTGGACTCGTTCCTTGATCGATACGCACCAAATTCGTATCGATCAAAAATTGCTCTTTTGGGTTGAGATCGATCATGGACATTCTTGTGGTTGTACGCAGGCTTCTATGAAAATTTGGTAGCATTTGGACTTGTAGATTTTGAGTTATCATCGATGCAAGTTTAGATTTGTGGTATGCTGCCAATCTCGTATCGATACGTTCCTATCGCTTCCATTTGTATCCATGGGACGCATGTGATTGCTAGATGATGCGGCGCTATATTCTTGATCGATCCACTTTTCATGCCGAGTGACCGAGTCTTCCTCTTTATTGTGCCTTGTTCGTTTCCACTGGTATGGCTTCGTTCGTATCCAACGATCACACTCCATCTCGTATCGATAGTTTTGTATTGTTCATTTTAGATCACTTCATATCGATATGTACTCGATCACTTCGTAACGATGGGAGAGAGCTGCTTCGTATCGCTCGAGGGTTGTATAGATCGTATCGATTCTTTGGCCGATCGATACGAATTTTGGAGGAATCGGGCAAAACGAATCATGTATTGGGGGGAACAATACGAAGCACCTCTAGGTGATGGATATGAGTTGAAGGGATTCGAACTTATGGATGTTTGGTGGATACGAATGAGGCTTTTTTGATGGGATGGATAAAAGCTTAGTTGGATACGAATGGTGTTGATTTTTCAACTTTGACCAATCAATATCTTGAGCATACGAACTCCGATTGACTTGAAATTTGGGACGTTGGCTTTCATAGCTTTGTTTGTTATGTCATATCGATTGAAGCTTGATCCGGACTTAGGAAAAATTTGCCAGTATCCATAGTGAACCTATGTGGGACCGATCTTCGAGACATACTGTCCTTGGTTTTTATTCAAGTTCTTGGTGTCACGGCCTTGCCAAAAGGCAGGATAACATTTGCCCCCCAAAGTACGTCTTGTGTGAACATGAGGTGCTTTGAAAAGCTGCAACCTTCTGTCTGAAAAGTTCTATCTGATTTGTTGAGTAGTCGTTGTCTTTTCGCCAAGAGATGTAACCTTTGATTGATTCCTAGTAATATAAATATTGAATTGTTGACTGCCAACGATTGTACTATGCATTGTTGTAACTGAGTGTTGAGTGCCAGAAATTTTTTGTCCATCGTTCTAATTGTCCCTAAGTGAGCATTCAATTCCTGTGAATTTTGAAAATTGAATGTTAATTCGTTGCACATAAAATATATGTTAACCTGACTCTCATTAACGTTTGTACGTTCACGAGTCGTTGCTAGTTTTTTTTTGCATCGAATTCCATATCGATCCTCTCCTGAATCGATGTGAAATTTGAGTTATAACAACGCTTGAAGGTTGTGTCAGAGTATCTCTTAGTATCGATCCTCTCCCGCATCAATGTGAAAAGTTAAAAAACCATTTTTGTATCGGCGGATACGAGCCTCTGTGGGTTTTATGTCGATGGATACAAACTAGAATATTCGTATCGATGTATCTTTATTGGATTCGAATAGCTCAGATAAGCCTCGGTCTTGCATTTCATATCGATAAACCAATGGATACGAAGGGCTTCATTTCAGATGGGTCGTGGATGGATACAAAACTGGCTTCGTATCCGTAGTGTTCGATGGGTACGAACATGGCAATGGGCATTTGCTTCGTCTTCGTCTCGGTTGCCTGATGGGAACTGTTTCAACCGGTCACAGTGACTGGGAGACGAACGGACACCTTCCTAGGTATAAAAGGCTTTCATACTTAGACAATTTTCAATTTCTCGCTTTTCATTCTTTCTGCCTTGCTTTGTATCAATTAAAAGATTAAGAAATAGAACTTGCTTTTGTCCCCAAATTAACACAACTCCTTAATCCCTTGAATCTGCACTTTGATTTAGGTAATTAATTTGTGAACTTATGTTAAGAACGATGAGATTCGAATTCGATTGCTAATTCATCTGCGTTCATGGCCGATTCTGGTAATGTGGAGGCTGGAATGAAGTCGAGGATGGCGGAGGCGATGCCTGAGTGGACTTAGAGAAGAAGGAGTGTGAGGACACGAAGAGGACACTCGTATCGATCTGGGGAGTGGAGTTCATATCGATCCAGAAATGATGGGTTAAAGGAAGAAGCTCATATCGATCCAGGTTGTAGTGTGATTTCGTATCGAGGGAAACTTGTGCTTCATATCGATTGCTGGTGGAAATACGTATCGATTGACTAATACAAAATGACGATCGATATGAAGGTGTTAACACCGATCGACATGAAGCAAGGGATATGGCATCGATACAAAATGGCCTTTGATGATCGATACGAGATGATACTCTAGGATCAATACGAGGTGATGGTTCCCTGATCGAAATGAGGTGAAGGTCTTATGATCGATACGAAGTGAAGGTTTTAGTGATCGATCCGAGTTGAATTTTGATCGGTACAAAATTCCTTGCATACTTGAACTCTTGACTCCGACGAGCTCCTACCTTGCATAATTGGACTTAATCATTTCACTGCATATTTGACTGCCTTTCGAAGCTCGTCGATGGAACTGTAACTTATCGAAATTTAACAAACTTTAACTTGGGTCGATCTTCGAAGTCTGGATGGCATGGTTGTGACGGTCGCTCCAGTTGAATTCTGAAGTCTTGTCATTCAAACACTCTTTTAAATCTCGTAGCATTTCATAAATTATGTACAACACTACATTGCACAACACATTCATGCACTTCACATTGGGGAAACATGGGTTTATTTTCATCTAATGATGATTTTTGCTAAGTTGATTAGTTATGGAACCCGGAAGTTCGCAACAACAGGAGGCTCAAAGTCCACCTCTTTCCATAATGAGATGCCGGCTATCGCAGCCGAAGTTATAAATCCAGCTCCGGATGAGCTACCAGAAGCAGCCTTCATCAGGAATCCACAAGACTCTGTCCTGTCTAATATCTCTGAGGAAATGCTAGGTAGGATTTGCATAAGGCATGGATTGTCGAGGGATAACGTCCTACTACCAGGGGAAGAAGACATACCCCACTCTCCCCCGGAAGGGTATACCGCTTTCAATAGATTCTCATGCACAGCCGGGACACTCCCTCCACTCAATCAATACATCCGGAAAATGTTATCCTACTTAAGGATTGCTCCGTCACAGATGCACTCGAACGGATATGCTTCGCTGAACGGCTTATTTATCGTCTTCATGGGGCATATTTTTCGACCCCTGACTCCAGAGGAAGTCCAGTACCTGTTCAATATAAAGAGCCGAGGGGATAATCCATTTTTCACCTTATTAGAGGCAGTTAGGAACTGTCAAATCATGATCGGAGCGTGGACCAAACTGAGTTATTTCAAGACTGAATGGTTCTACGTCCAATGCACACTGGGTATTGCCAGACGATGGCTAGTCAGGGGTAAGTACTTCAACTTTTATGCCGATTGACTGGATATCTTATTTCATCTTGAATCTAACACTTTCTTTCTTTCACAGTTTCGATTCCACGACACGAAGGCGACCAATTCAAAAAAATTATAAGGGTTCTTCAAAGAGTGCCCGTTGTGGATAGAGAAATTGATGAAGTTCTAACGGACGAGAATTTGAGGGTCGTCGGGTTGATTGGTGGAAATCAAAGCATCGGGCTTGAAGGGTCTCTTAGGGTGGTTCCGGCGAGGAAAGTTAGGAGGAGAGTTCCTGGAATCATGATCGTCGAGCGAGGTGACGATGAAAATATGCTTGCTGGAGATGAGCCCACACCCGGGCCTTCACAAAGCCATCAACATTCTGAGAGAATAAGGAGAGGCAAGGTCGCTGCCCATAAAGCTTCGAGACGCAAGTCTATTTTCATGTCTCTACCAGCGGCGGGTGTGATATTTTCAGAGGCTCCCTCCTCGCACATGGAGAGCCCCTTCAAAGGACTTGTAGATCTCCCAATTCCGAACGATGTATCTCTTCAACAAGACACCGGGTTGGAAGGACTTCAAAGTACATTAGATTTAGGAGAGCCAACTCCTTTGAGCACAGCTACAACAACCGATTGGTTGGGGGGTTAACACATGCATGTATACACTTCACGGCATCAAACAACTGAAACCTATGAGCTGTTCAATTTCCAGCGATAACTAACTTTGTTTCTCTTTTCACTCTACAGATTCAATGTCGAAGCAACCATCTATGCTTGGTAGCCTCTGCACCGCACGCCAATCGTCTAGTTCATACAAGGAGTCCCACAGGCATGATTCTGACCATGACCACCGTCATTCCAGCCAGGACAGGGATTACTATGATAGAGAAAGAGCTAGGGAAAGGGAGAGAGAAAGAGAAAGAGAGAGGCGAGATAGGCGCCGCTCCCGATCACGCTCTCCTCCACCCAGGGTTTCATTGCCACCCCCCAGCTCTGGAACACAAACTGTTGGATCCTCGCGCCAGCCTGTACCTCCACAAGTTCCAAGGCCTAGCGAACATCACCACACAACTGGGGCAAACACTTCTATCGCTACAACTTCAATGGCTGCAGAGATCACAAGGGAGGGAGCCGCTTGAATTGCCCAATTGAAAAGAGAGTTTCCTAACATCTGTTTCGAGGGCTTCCACTTTCCTCCAAATTTGATGGTGCTTCCAGATACGGCAGAGAAAATTGTACACGACCATGTTTATCATGCCTTCAGCCAATATCGCAAGTGGAAGAAAACCGCAAAGAAGGCCTCGGCTGTGGCGTTTGAGCGGGCAAAGACAATTGAAAAGCTACAAGGAACTATCGCCAAGAAAGATCGAATAGTCACAGTGCTCACTAGTGAAAATGACACTTTGAGGAATTCTAAAATAAAGGCTCTGAAGAAAGTTGATGAGGCCAACAAGGAAATGGAGCGAATGAGGCGGGAGCATTTAAAGCTGGTAGATGATATGGGCCATAGGAATGCCACCGTTACAGCCGAGAGGGATACTATGCTCAAAGAGCTTAAGGAGCTTAAGGTGAAATACAACGAAGTCGTTAAAGAAAAGGATGACGCAAACAAGGTCGCTCAGGAGGCATGTGACCAAACTGTAGAGCTCAAAGGTGAACGGGATGCGGCGGTGCTAAAGTTTCAGGAGGCCGAGGCTAGGATTGAAGCCGAAGTCGGTCAGTGGAGGCCAGGCTTGAAGGTGATATGGAAGATCTTTTAATCACCTATAATATCAACGTCCTGAAATATCATGACTTGAGCTGGCTCAATGATTACCCGACTCACCTACACAATGTCTGGCGCCATTTTTTGGCTGATGAGAAGGCAGAGCATCATACTGAATCCGTTGATGAGTTCGAATTGGAGAACCAGGTGCTAACTGAGGATGAGAGAAGAGTTCTCCATGATGTCGCTATCATATTTGAAAAAGAGAGACTCGCCACTTAGCATTCGGAGATTGGAGAGGGTTCTGGTGTTGAGCATCATGATATGAGTTCTGAAATTCCTATGCCAACCCAACCCGAATCTACCCCTGTATTCAATCCTCTACCTGTGCCTACATACAATCCTGATCAACCGCAATTGTCTCCGGCTTGTGAGCACATCTCCGAAGGAGCCTCGGCTCCACCAGCGAGCCAACCTGAGGTGAACACTTCTCGAATTCATTCTAAGCCTGGAGTATTATCAGAAGAAATCACTAATATTTTCTCTTATCTTCATTCAGTGATAGGAGCTGCACCGGTTGTGCACCCTACAACCTAAGTGCAGCATCAAGAGCAGGAGGCTATCGTGATGGAGGTGACGACTACCACAGCTACCACATTGACCGAGGAAGTTCATGTGAGTGCTTTTATCTTCAATGAACATATGATGGAAGAACTCCTCGGTCATCAGAGCGATGCACTTACAGATTTGCCTTTTGTTACAGGCGAAAGCGTGTTCACAGCCAGCTCTTCGGCCCCAACTGCCAGCATCCCGCCAGACCCTCAAGCAGCTCATGATGAGGCGATAATGGCAGAGATCAATGCCAAGATGGCAAGTGCCACACCGGATGGTAGTATGGGAGGTGGTATGGCAGGTCCTGGTCCGGCTCCTTTACGCATGGTCTCTCCGGGTGGTACAATCACCATCATCGGGGTACCCCCATGTCTCCTTATGCAGAAAGCGCCCCCTTCCCTCTGACCACGCATTCCGAAAGTGTTCCAATTTTCGTGAGTTCGGAAGAGGAGATTATAATTCTTCTTATGGCTAGGGACAAGCCGAGTAAAGGCAAGAGCTTAAAACGGCACCATAGTGGCAGCTCAAGTGGGTCGATGCCAAAATGGAAGAAGAAGAAGAAGCCTAAGGAGTAGGCATGTATCTTGGTGTCCCCTTTTTTGGTAGATAGGTAGGAGTTACTTTTTTGGTTTCTGTAAGCCATGCATAGAAGCGGGTTCGGCCCCTGCTTATAGGGATTTTTGAAATAAGCTTCTTTTTGAACTCACTTTTGCTTCCAAAGAATAAGTGGAATAAAATCTCCTTTTGTTTTTTAGCATAACTCTGAGTTGATTTGTCTAAGTGTTTCAGTACTCGAATTTCTATTTAATATATTTGCGAAGCTTTATTTTCTGGGTTGGACTTATTTTTCGTTGTTATGTCCCGGAGTCGTGGCTTCAGGCCGTAACCAAACGTCAAGTCGATTCTCGATGCTATACTATCCCGATCAGTAGCTGGTGCCAGAGTTTTGCCCTCAGTCCCGGGGATGAAGTGAAGTGGTCGAATGATGATTGCTTTTCACCTTTGACACTTTTATTTGGACTCAGTCAGAACTAAGTGGTAGAGAGATGAGCTCGAGTGGTCGGATCACACTTGCTCATTTATTGATAATCGCATCCACACTCTGGGGATCGAACTTGTGTGCTAGCGGTCGATCACGCCTGCTTAATGTTTAAAGTTACGTCCATGCTTCAGGTAGGGGTGGGCGCGGTCGATTAACCGCACAAATCGGTTAATTTTCGCGGTTAACCTAAACTAATATGCAGTTCGGTTAACCAATATTCGGTTAAATGATGTTGGTAGTATCGACCGAACCGCAATATTTAAACCGCGGTTAACCGGTCACCTAGAACGGTTAACCGACTATTATTCGCGGTTAAACGGTTAATCGGTTAACCGGTAAAGTTAGAACGGTTAACCGATTGATTATTTGCAATTGCAATTTTGAAATGTTTGCATAGAAAATAAATTATCCAGATATGTGCACCTTAATGTGCTAAATTAATAGTATATCAGGTAAATGAAACTAAATAAAATAAAGTAATAAACATGAACAATACAAGTCACACACCATACATACACTTAAACCTCAGCCATCATACACTTAGCTCGGCAAAACAATGCTGCATGCAGCTAAAATAAAGTCACCATACACTTATTCACTTAAACCTCTTTGTGTGTACAAATCTCAGTTCATTGCAAATACAAATTATACAATAATGATCTAGAAAATAATGTAGCAATGCTGCATGCAGCTAAAATAAAGTCACCATACACTTAAACCTCAGTTCATTGCAATTACAATAATGCTGCATGTAGCTAAAAGCCTAAAAGTTATACAGAACACGGTGTAAATACAATATTGGTTTGTAGATACTAGATAATGCTGCATGGCGATAAAAAATCACAAGAACTTTCTTCTCCATCCTCGTATTCTTCGACATTTTCTGAAAATAAAATAATAAGAATTTATCAGTTTGTAGAAAAATAAAATAAAGTGCATGGCACTAGACAATGTCAGCACTTTTGTTCCTCTTTAGTGCAAATCACTACACGACCATTCATAGAGAATAATAAATAATATCTTGAAAACAGAAATAAATATGAGTCAGAAAACCAAGATAGTGCAACTTTTGCAATAGCTAATGATTAATAGACACAAAAGAAAAATCAGCAGACTATTTATGAAGCAAATGCAAAGGAAAGAGCAACAGATCCAGATATGGAAAACATCAACACACCGTACATAAACCAGTCCAAACAAATGAAAAATTATAAGTTCTAGATGACTTTGATTTTCTGAATGTAGAACCGCCAAATGATATTGATGATAGTGTAATTGAAAATGCAGCTTATATTATACAAGATGAGGTACAATTGAAGAAATTACTAAAGATGCCAGTGAATATGTTACACAGAATGATGAATATCTTTCACAACTAAAAGAGAAAAAGCCTATTCAATCTACTACTCCTTCTAAAAGGCAATTGAGGAGAAAATTTGAAGGTAAATGAGTTCAGTAACTTGTAATGTTAAGGGAATGAACACATCAAACAGAATGAATGTTGTGCTCAAGCTCCTAACAAAATATAAGCCAAGTATTATTGGCCTAGTAGAAAATAAGCTGAATAATAATAACTTATTGTTTTTTATAAACCAAATTCCATCACATTAGCATGGGTCGACTAATAATTCTACGCAGAGTAGAGGAAGAATATTGGTTATATGGGACTCAACAGTATGAAACTGAATAAATTCTTTGGTGACTTAGTCTACTGCTGCAACATCTACAATTCCTGTATTTGGTTCTATCTGTGGTTTTGCTTTAAACCTATTAAAAAAGGAAAAACAAACTAGCAGAGAATAATCGAGTCTCTTTTTTGTTGCATCATATGCTACTAACAAATATGATAGGGGTACTTTCTTTTCTAGGTTGGAGGAGAAGGCAGATTAAAAGAGAAGTCAGCAGAATAGGAGGAAATACGAAGGAAGAACAGAGGGAAAATGTTTAGGATTGTAGTAGAATAGAATTTGTAGTAACTAGCATTACTGATTATAACTGTGTCTATATCGAATATTACTGTGTTTGTAATGGTGGAGAAATGAATACATAATTATTTTTCAGTATAAAAAAAAACAGACAAGGAAATCTAGTATATCAAATATGGATCAGTGCATTATCTTGAACTTCAATTAATTTATCTATGTTGTTCATTAAAAGAGCTCTTTTTTTCAGCTTTTAAGTGTTACATTATGCAATGTTTGATGGACCCAAGGAAGCAATAATATGCCGCTAATGCTGGTACGGTCATACAATATATAATAAAATTTGGAAATGTGAATGGAAATATTAATGAGAATTTGGCAAGAGGATGAGGCTGTACTGATCTGTACAAGAACAGTACATGTGCACATTAGCTGTGAAGCAGACGCAACAGTGTTCGCATATGAAAGAAAGTGAATGTGATTCAATTTTTATAAAAGGATCATCATAGAAAAAAGACAACTGTTCTGCTGCATAAAAGGAAGAACATTAGCGTGTGCATTATGCAAGTTAATGTTCTGTTCGCATATGGAAGAAAGTGAATGTGATTCTGGACTTGTGTAGCTTTAGCTTGTGCATTATGCAAAGTATTCAATGGTACCTATGCGATCATGAGGACGGAAATTCCTATATTTGTTAAGGCTCGTCATGTTTAATTATGAGGTAGGTCATCTGAATTCCAGCACATTAATATAGTAGATATCTTTCAAGAGCAAAGGAAAAATTGCCCATGGACAAAGAAGATTTTAGACCATGCATTTAAGAATATTCCAACTACTAAACATAATAAACCAAGACTGAACAAGTGAAAACAAAAAGCGTAAATATGAAATAAACTGAATAAATTGAAGTGATGACGAAGGGTTTCCTTTGAGTGTAAATGATAAAGAAGGAGAAGAAATGACGAAATTTGATTTGACTGTAAATTTGCGTTCAGTCCTACTTTTTCCTTTTGCATTGAAGCAATTTTATAACAACTTTTAGCTTCTAAAACTAGCTTGAACCACTGCATTGCACATTACAGTGAATGTGATCAATTGGAAAAAAACTTAATCAATGTAATAGTATTGTAATCATTTATTAGTTGAAAAAAGAGTCATTAGAGAAAAATGAAAATACTTGCATAGCACCCAGCCATATCGACTTGTGCAAAAAGTGAGGTGATAGTAATGTGAAAAAATTAAAGTCGATGGCAATTCATTTTGGCTGTTACTCGAATAAGGGAATTTTCCATTCTAGTGGAAGCCCAGATATAGTGCTCAATTTGAGGGTTGAAAAAAATATGCAAGTGCATTTGATATATGTATGCGTTAATCTAATTTTGTTCTAGCGCAATGAAATACTCAAGAATAAATTGCAACAAGAAAACATGGTTACTTGATTGGCAAAGATACACTAATAAGAAAGGTTTCCATATGTAAGTTATGTTAATTTGTTTATAAAGAATAAATATTCTTTCTAACTGTATTTTATTGATAAAATAAATTGGTTTCAAACGTTATGTCCAGTGATTTTATTTCCTTAGGAAAGAAATAGTGGAATGAACATATTTAAAGTATAGTCCAGGACAAAAGGAAAGAATATCAAAATGCAATGTTTATTAATTTTTTGATTTCGGTACATAACAGATTTGTAAGGAAAAAACAGTAGCATGAAAATTGAGGCACTAAGAATCTTAATACGTAAAAAGGAGTGACAGCAGTCCATGCAAGCTAACAAATTGTAGATGAGGAAGACTATATATAACGTTGTAGAGTTTTCTGATGACATATCCAACCTTATGAAACGCTGTTGATGAATCGTTGAAATTATGTACTACATGTGCTTTGACTGTACAATTGCAACACAAACTTAGAGCACGAAATGTAACAGTATAAACTATAAGCCTATTTAAACATCCAACATACAAAACAAATTATTTATATGTCATTCCTTATCAATCAAATCACTGGACATAGTGGAATGAACAAATTAAAGCCTATTTATTTCCTTATCAATATAAACTACTGATAATTTTGATCAAGATCTGAAAATTTTGTATTGCAAATAATAACAATTTGACGGTCATTCCTTGATTGAAAAGCAAAATCATGTCAAAGTTGGGTAACATTTGTTATAGGAACAGTAGCTTAAGATTGCAATAACTTTAACTTGTCATCAATTTTGTATTTCTCTAAAGCATCTTTCAAAAGCAGTACAAAGATAATGTTCGATATGAACAGTTCCGATACAGCCAAATAGTATAATATTATCAAAACAAACATTTCTCAAATTGTTCTCAACATCAGTTGCACCCGCAAGCGGGGAGCATACGGTTTCCCAACATGAAAACAAGCAACACATCAAAAAAACTTACATAATCAGGACATAAAAATCATTACAATGTATCAATATCCTGGAATAGAACAGTAGAGCGGCAGCAGAAACTAAAAACTCACATTTATTCTCTTCCTGCTGGTATTAACCATTGCTGTCGCTGAAATGGACGATCTACGGATCTAGTGAGCAAAGATTTGTGAGTGAATTGTTTGAATTTGGGGTGAATTGTTGTGAGTAAATGAAATTGAATACGGAGTAGTGAGTCGTGACTACTGAATAGAATAGCGGCGGAGGAAACTAAACTAGGGTTATACAAGCACGCAGTCGCACGAAAGCAATGGGTCGGGTAGCAATTGTTGGGTAGGCCCGATAATTTGAAATATATATTCGGTTAACGGTTAACCGATAAATAACCGCGGTTAACCTTTAACCGAACCGATTTTGGTCGGTTAACATCGGTCGGTTAACCTAAAGTTCGGTTAACCAATTTTTTCGGTCAAAGCGGTTCGATTAAGATCAGTTTGGTCGGTTAAGTCGGTTCGGTCGGTTAAATGCCCACCCCTAGCTTCAGGGACTTAAGTTGTTTTTTAGGTGGTCAGTCACACCCGTTTTAATAATCGGAATTACGTCCACACTCTGGGGACTTAGGTTGATTTGTGGGCAGTCAATCACACCCAATTTTGAGTTTATACTCCAGTCCGCGCTTTGGGGACTTAGAGTTAGTTGTGGGTGGTCAGTCACACCCATTTAATGTTTATACTCTTGTTCGTGCTTTGGGAATCTGGAGTTAGTTAACGGAAGGTCGATCATATCTGTTTTGAGTTTTGAGATCTCGTTCGCACTCTGGGAACGATAAACTGATCAGGATCATGGATGATCGGATCACATCCATCTCGAATAAACAAGCGATGTCAAAAATGGACGGACCCATCCTCCTTGAGTTTAGATTGCATATGGGTGAAGTCGTAGGTGGACGGATCCACCCTCCTTGAGCCCACGTTTTTGGATTTTAAGTTTATACTCCAGCTCGCACTCTGGGAGCCGGAGTTAGTTAGAGGATTGTCGTGTATCAATCCTTTTTGGATTCAGTGTGACAACTTGCTCTCGAGCTTGGGTTTCACTTAGCGAGTGACCGGTCATATCACAGTCACTCCCTGCTTGAATAAGTCCCACTATGGGATGGAACTTAGCTCTCCGTCCATTGTGATGGTCGCATGATGCATTTCAAAAAATCTCTACTCTGGCTCGAAGAGATTGCATTTTATTGCTAAAATAAGAAAGTACGGCAAAGTCAGTTGCCTTATTACAAGTTCAAATTTCAAAATGCATAAACAAATTGCAAATGAAAAGCAGACTAAATGAATAAACAAAGCCTATTATCTGTAGTAGCGACGAAGACTTTTGCTATTCCAAGCTCTTGGCAAAGTGAGACCATCGACGGTCAATAATTTGAATGCGCCGTCTCCAAGCCTCTGTTCGATAACATATGCTCCTTCCCATGTTGGCTTCATATGCGAAGGGACCGAATAAATTCTCTTGAACATGAGATCGCCAAGTTCAAAGGTTTGGGGTCGGACCTCGGCATTGTATAATCGGGCGATTCGACTCCGGTACGCGGCTTCCCTCAAATCAGCCTCTTCACGCTTCTCATCTAATAAGTCCAGAGATTCGGCAAGCAATATAGCATTTGTCTTTGGATCATAGTAAGTCACACGATGAGAAGGTACTTCCAGTTCGATCGGAATGACGGCTTCCGAGCCGTAAGAAAGTGAAAATGGAGTGTGGCTTGTCGCGGACTTGTGGGTAGTTCGATATGCTCATAGGGCCATGGGAAGCTCATCGACCCATTTGCCTCCAGCCTTTTCCAATCACTTTTTCAGGATGGATTCGATAACTTTGTTAACAGCTTCGACCTGTCCATTCTCCTGAGGATAAGCAACTACTGAGAATTTTTTCTGAATGTGGAAACATTGACAGAAGTTCTTGAACTCGGCACTACCGAATTGGGCTCCATTATCAGTGATAATGGTATGTGGGAGGCTAAAATGACAGATGATGTTGCGGACAACAAAGTTGATTACTTTCTTCGTCGTGATAGTAGCAAGGGGCTCAGCTTCCGCCTATTTGGTAAAGTAGTCAATTGCAACGATGGCGTACTTCGCACCACCTTTAGCTAGAGGTAAAGATCCAATTATATTGATGCCCCATGTGGCGAACGGCCATGGACTAACCATTTGAGTAATTTTAGTAGGTGGGGCTCTTGGTATCCAAGCATGTTTCTGACATCTGTCACACTTCTTGGCATAGTCAAATGCGTCTCGATTCACAGTCAGCCAATAATACCCATATTGGAGTATCTTCTTAGCAAGGGCTTGCCCCCCTAGTGTCACCGCCCATTCTCCCTCATGTACATCATGTAGTACTCATTTAATTTCATTGTGGGCAATACACCGAAGTAAAGGAATAGAGTGTCCTCTTCTATACATGACTCTATTTTGGATAATGAATCGTGAAGCTTTCTGAAGAACTTGTCTTTTCTCACTTCTGCGCTTGGGCAAAGTTCCATGCTTGAGATAGTTTCTGAAAGGGGTCATCCATGACTCTTTCTCGGGTGTGGCTTCATGAACCCAGTCTGTCTCCATCTGATCGATACTCGGAGAGGTAAGTGTCTCAATAAGGACACGTCCCATTTGCTGTGCTTCACTAGTGCTGGCCAGTTTTGCCAGAGAATCGGCCTTCTGGTTATGATCTTGGGGTATGCAATAGATGGCATAATAATTGAACTGATTCAATACTTCCTGGACCCGAGCAAGATAAGTAGCTAACCTCCGGTCTCTAGCTTGGTATTCTCCCCGAACTTGATAGATGGCATAATAGATGGCTTTTCGAATGAGTTCTTCGGAGCAGGCTTCTTATATTGGCCAGTATTACATGTTTGCAAGTACACATTCTCCAGGGATGTATTCTTATATTGGCCACTTCTTACCCTGACTTCCATCACCTTTCTGTTGATTCTGCTTATTTTGTATATTCAACTACACCTTTCCGGAACTCTCACCGGTTTCACAGCGACATTGCTCTGGATTCCTTCCACACTAGGCCCTGCATCATCCTTCTTCCTAGATTGTTTCGCATCTTCCCTCCTCAAGAACTGGGCTGCCTTGGAGTAGAAACGGTCCAACGACGCATGGGGTTTCCCAGCCAACCAGTTGCCAAATTCGAAATCAGGATCGATTCCTTTAGTCAGTGCCATCAATATGGAATTATCATTAAGGATACTAATCTCCACGCAAGCGGCATGGAACCTTTCCAGATAATGCATAGGCGTCTCTCCAGGAGCCTGAGTGATGCTAGATAAGGTGTTCACATCCTTAGGTCTTGTAACATGCATAAGAAACTGTTCGACGAATTTCATAGCTAATTGATCAAAGCATGAAACGGATTGGTGCAAGCGAGTAAACTACATAGTCGGGATGACTCCTAGAGAGATTAGAAAACTTCTGCATTTGACTGCATCGTCAGCTCGTGTGGCATTCATAAGCCATTCATATTTCAAAATTTGCTGGCTAGGGTCTGAACTCCCTTCGTAAATAGGTAAAGTTGGCAATCTGAATCGACGAGGCGGTTCAACATAAAGGATGTCATTAGTAAAGGGCGTATGACTCCGGAAGATTCCCTAGTCGTCATTGGAGAGGCCCTAACTTTCACGAATCATTTGACGAATCATGGTCGGGATGTCCAGCATCTGGACATTCTGGGCATGCTGGGCCAAGGTGTGGTCGGGTTCCACAATGCGAGGATGGCTCGGGCGCGGTCGACGATCCATACCTCGCCTCCTTGGCTCCAGGTCTTCGGGCATATAGGGTTCAGGAGTACGATCGCATTGATGAAGGTTCGGATCTGTTTGATCTCGAATGTCAGCTTCTAAGTCGATAGTGGCGATAGCAGCACGGTTATCAGTGATGTGATAAGGAATTGTCCCTCCTTAAGAGGAGGGTCCTGCCTGGTGGCTAGCAAATGGACCAGGTCCTACTTGTCCAAGATTCAGAGTGCGTTGATGCCCAGGAGCTTGCGCGTAGCTTCCATCTAGTCATGGACGTGTGGATCTGTGATGGTAACCAGAGGAAGCTGAGTTCTCAGTGGATGAGTAAGAAGCTTGATCCTTCCTGGATCTCCTTCGTCTTTCCTGATTCAATCGGTTGGTTAACTCCGTGTTGGCACAGATCTGTTGGGGAAAGCTGCTGGCGACTTTGGGTTAGTTCTTGCATCAACATCTGGAACTCCTCCCCGGTGACAGGACCTTGTGGATCTGAAGGTCCAACTGAGTTCTGACCGGTAGCGGGTAGCTACGCAGGATTCTGTCTATCTCTTCCTTCTTGATCCACAGCGGTTGAGGCAGTCCTTGTAGTAACCATGGTTAAGGGTGAAGCTCTCTCCTAAACTTGATACAAATCTAAATAGGAGGGAAGAACTTCTAGGTATGAGATTTGGATCTTCTCCTTAGATTCTTGCAATCCGATATCGGTAGGAGATCCAAAGAACAGGAGAAAAGCTGGGTTTTCTCAGTGAAAGCACCAAAGTGTTTGTACCATAATTGGGCACAACACTCTTTGGGCATGTTTGAAGAGATCAAAGTGAAGAATATAAATGGAAAATGAGGTAAATCTAACAAACACATCAAAAACAGACAAATTGAACAAGAAAACATAGAGATTTAGAGTGGTTCGGCGTTGTAGCCTACGTCCACTGTAGAAAGTTTGTTATTTATTGATATTACTTGCTGGTTACGGAAGTTTACAATAGTACAATCGAGATACAACAATGATTTCGATAGAGTATCGGCGTTCCAGCATCCAAAAGTTCTTTTTCTGAAGGCCTTGGATTGCTATTTATAGGTGTAGGCTGCAAATATCTTGCTCCAATCTTGGAAGACTCCTTCTCTCACATGGGTGGGCCAACATGATCGATCCCCGGACATTTGGACTCGTTCCAAGACCGATACGCACTTAATTCATATCGATCCAAAATTGCACTTTTTGGACTGAGATCGATCATGGACATTCTTGTGGTTGCATGTAGGCTCCTGTGAAAATTTGGTAGCATTTGGACTTGTAGATTTTGAGTTATGATCGATGCAAGTTTGGATTTGTAGCATGCTGCCGAGCTCGTATCGATACGTTTGTATCACTTCCATTCGTATCCATAGGACGCAGGTGATTGCTAGATGACGTGGCGCTATTGGATCGATCCTCTTTTCATGCCGAGCGACCAAGTCTTCCTCTTGATTGTGCCTTGTTCGTATCCACTGGTATGGCTTCGTTCGTAACCATCGATCACACTCCATCTCGTATCGATAGTTTCGTATCGTTCATTTTATATCACTTCATATCGATATGTACTCGATCACTTTGTAACGATGGGAGAGGGCCACTTCGTATCGCTCGAGGGTTGTATAGATCGTATCGATTCTTTGGCTGATCGATACGGATTTTGGAGGAACCGAGCGAAACGAATCATGTATTGGGGGGGACAATACGAAGCACCTCTAGGTGATGGATATGAGTTGGAGGGATCCAAACTTATGGACCTTTGGAGGATACGAATGAGGCTTTTTTGATGGGATGGATACGAATGGTGTTGATTTTTCAATATCTTGAGCATACGAACTCCGATTGACTTGAAATTTAGGACGTTGGCTTTCATATCTTTGCTTGTCATGTCATATCGATTGTAGCTTGATCCGGACTTGGGCAAAATTTTCCAGTATCCATAGTGAATCTGTGTGTGACCGATATTCGGGATAGACTATCCTTGGTTACTAGTCAAGTTCTTGGTGTCACGGCCTTGCCAAAAGGCGGGATAATAATTCGTTCCGCTATGAGATTCTGTGTTGTTTAGTTTTCTTCTTCTCTTCTTCCTTCTTTGTTTTCCCTAACAATTAGGTCTTTCGGCATTCGATTGTTTGACATGTGATACAAGGGACGTATTAGTGTTGATTTTCGAGGGTCGAAAAATTCGGTTCGTTACAAATATATTAAATAGACGAGGTAAGACAACTATATGTATTTGTTGAGCAAACTCAAGGTACATATACTATACTTAGGCCGTCGTGATGTCGTAGGTATGAGTGAATAATCTCTTTCGATTTGTTGAGCAAACTCAAGGTCAAAATGAGATTAGGATAAGGAAAAAAAGGTTAGGAGTTGTATGTGATACAACCGATAAAGAGTTATTCATCGTTTGTAGGGTTAGGATTTGTTGAGCAAACTCAAGATCAAAATACAAAGACAGACGAGTCCTAACAACTACTAGCGAAGTCAAAAGACTTCTATGTTTCATCTTAGGGTTTGGAGAAACATAAAAGACTAGTGGAAGCCTTATTAGAAAATTGAAATGGTAACATGTAACCTTTCTAAAATTGTAAGAACATAGCTAAATAATGTTATAATTATCCATAATGATGAATTTGTGCATTTAATATGATTGATAAAATGTTTATCAACTAACATATACAAACGAACTGAATTGAAATTGACAATGGAAATATAATACCCACTATTATATTCCTATTGCATGTTAACGTTTTAGCACCCATGCAAGTGTCTGATTTTACAACTACTGAATACATTCATGGTTTGATCACTTACCATTTATTTGGTTAAGACCATGTATTGCATTCTATGAGTTTCAAACTCTAAAAGCAATAAAAGATTATGGATATTTGATCCATATACAATTGCATATAAATGTTATATAGTGAATGGTCAAATTTGTTAATGTACAATATTTTGATGAAATTAGTTCATCTGAAAACCAAATAAACCTTAGTGCGAGGTCGAGTATTCAATCTGATTGATTACAAAAGGGATCATATTGTGTTAATGTAACACAAGACCAAAAACTACAAGATAGATATAAGAAATCGATCACTGAAATGTCATTTTGCTCAGTTTACGTGAAGTGCAACATATTTGATGTCCTTAATGTTAAGGATAATCGAATGTGATTTTGTACAGAGTTTGTTACGATATTGCAGTATGATTTTCTTTTGAATAGTTTGACTGTTTGAAAGGAAAACAAATGTATAAGAATAGATGTAATTTAAGGTACAGTTAGGGTGAAGAGAATGAATAGTCACTGCTGCTTTATAGAGAAGCATTGGAAATGGGGATTGTAATAATAATTGATACTTAATATTGGAATAAGAAATATGATTTCTATTCTGAAATGTATTTTCATGTAGAAAATTGTTTTCTATGAGATTTATTTCATTGAGCTCAAGATATTTGATCAATGAACTCTCCACTGTAAATAGTTGCAGTATATGAAATAAACAAATTGTATTAAGTGAATGATGGACCTTCGAATTTAGTACACTATTATAGTGTAACATCCCGCCTTTTTGTACGTTTTAAGCAGACACACATGCCAACTCAAAACATACAGAAGGGCGGACTGTTATTGGGGTGAATAAGAAAAAGCAGAGAAAGAAAAAAAACAAAATAGAATCTCGCAGCGGAATGACAAAATATAATAATCAAATAACAGTTCATGAAACTATATACAAAACATTTGATTAAACTTGCAGAATACAAAATCAGAGTTACACATATCAGTAAACAAATAATGCAGCGGAACATTATGAATGCAGTGGAACATTATGAATGCAGTGGAATAAATATAGTAAATAATAGTAGTACAAATCTTCGTCTTCGTCCTCCTGAAATACGATCTTCAAATCCTGAAATGCTTAAGCTGACCCGAGCGAATTGAAAAGACAAAACACTCGAGTCGAAACTAAAAGATCTTATGTAAGTCAAAATAACGGTAAATAAATATGAGTGGAACGGCGTTGGAGATGTTTACGGGGTTTGACATCTCCGATCCAGTGTCTAATATGAGTACAGTAAATTAAGAGATGTTCGGGATTCACATCTCCTAAGGATCCATTAAACTATCTACTATGTAGTACAATACGCTATCATAATATGTCTACAGTAAAATAAAAGTATTAAAATAGCGTTAAGGCGTTACATTTTCCCTCTTAACATGATTTTATAATGCCAATAGTCTATATAGTACCGTAACTCCCCGTAAACTGGGGCCGCCAGAGGATACCCCATAGGTACGACATAAAACAAACTCGTAGAAGGCGCGCTAGGGTAGGTGACACGGCACAACTAGGCAATGCCAGGGTAGATATACCAATCACACTTCCGGACCGATGGTAAGGCATAGCAGCTACTACCGCCCACCTCGGAACACACTCCCAAATCAAAAATCGAGGGTGGCCACCAAAATCGCAAATCAGAATATAGTATCAAAGGAATGTTCCTGATTGGAGGAATGACCTCACTTAGCCGTCAATTGCTCCTGTTTTAGCCACCTTAAGCTAACTCATGGGAGTCGGGTCCACGTATATACCTTATAGGATCGTCGCCAACATCCTACTTCATTCTGGAATCTCCACCGCGTACACAGTTGTCAAAGTGGTTTTCGGTATCGACAGAGAGTATGCCCATATCTGATCCCGGTCTCTTTAACAACCAATCGCTTATTACACACCGGATGGTTCTTTTACATTTCCAAAATCATTTCATAATTGATACCAAAATATCATATTCAATTCAAATCATATCATTTTTGAAATCATTACTTACTTCCGAAATTATATCACATTGAAATCATAGTTCAAAATTATATTTCCTTTCAAAAGTCATATTTCCAAAATAGGTTAAATTCTCATTTCAAAATTATCATATTAAACCAAATATGTTATTTAATTCCCAACTTAGGTTATAACATCATTGACCATATTCACTTAAAAATCGAGAATTTGAATATAAACCCATCCATTTTACTTAGTTTGGAATTTAGAAGAAAGTAGTTATAAATAGTTATAGATAGTTAATATAGATTTAAAATAGATTAAATATAATTAAAATAGATTAAATAGCTTTAAAATAGATTGATTAGATTTAAAATAAGTTAAAACAGGTTAATTAGTTTAAATAAATTAAATGGTTTAAAATAGGTTAAAACGATTTAATATAATTAATATAGGTTAAAATAGTTTGATACTTTGAAAATCTTAATAATTAGATATTTTTAAATAATAATATATTTTTAAAACAGTTTATATTAAACATGAATTTGGAATTAATATCAAATTAAACTATTCATTTCATTCCAACACATTTTGACCATTACAATGTCCTAAAACCCAATTTCAAATTTTTCCGATTCAGAATTCTAAATAAATATTAAATTCAATATCTCTTAAATCTATGTTAAAACATCGATTTAATTACTCCAATTTCAATATATTTCAAAGTTATACTTCAACGATTTTTTTATAACTCAATTTCGATAAACTTCACGTATATTTCAAATTCACTATAAAATTTCAATTTTATTCCTTCAACAAATCTTTCAAAACAATTTGATTTTAATATAAAACTCGAAGTTCGATAAAAATTTGATTTATATAACCCAAAGTTTATTTCAAAATATCATTTAACTCAATGCAAAATTTAAGGATTCAAAATCATTTAAATTTAACCAATCCGGTGTCTGTATATAATTCTCTACCCTAGGGTCAAGTGATACGGATATTTATCATTTCAATCCACAATTTACAATGTTACGGTTATATATCATTTCAAACCGCAATCCCAAATTAATAATAAAATCCATAAAATCGCTCGAGTCTATCATTTCAACCCATAACGATTTTTTCTTAATCTATTGATCATTCGGGTATGTATCATTTCAACCCATAGTGAACTTGCAGTTTATAACGATATAAAATAAAACATCCATTCATCCAATATCAATAATCAACACCCATTACAAACATCATCCAAATCAATCAATCAATATCAATATTGAACTGATCATCAATAATAGGTATTTAACTGGCAATTTATATTCAATAATAAATTAAATAACGATTTAATTCAAATAAATTCAAATTAACTGAGATGATGATTTAAAATATACCAAACAGTCATAAATAAATTTCTAATCACATCATAAATTTAATTTAACAAACATAAGAAATTTTAGAAGTTGTGAGTGGGTTAGAACACTCACCTTTGAATTTAAATTGAGTTTAAATCCAATTTAAGCCCAAAATTTGAACAATCTCAGATTTCGTCTAAACCAGCGTCAAAATGTCTGGAATTTCGATACGATCTCAGTGGAACAAACCGCGTGTGAATTGGACCTCGTATGTCAAAGTTATATAGATTAGAACAATTTAAATTTAAACAAATAAATAATAAAAGAAGAAAATAATTGTACACGTATTACCACCACGTCACCGACGCTTATCCCAAACCCTAACCCATGCAAGTCGACAGCCTCCACTGTTCATCAAGCAATTTCGCCGCTAACCCAAAAGCTTCTAACTCGATCAGACAATATTACCGCGACCACCACTTCCTACCCCACGTTCTGCCCAGACGTCACCCCTCTTGGTCCACCGTCGACGAATGCCACTGCCGCCACTTTGAACATCAATCGGTACGAATTCCATCCACCGTAGTTACGAGCGAACCCAGATCCATGGCCAGCTTGACTAACTCTACACATTGCCACCACCCGATCGTCATATAATCGACGATCCGTCGTTAAATGGGATGGTGATCAATGGACGGTCGTGACTTGATCATCAAATTCTGGACAAATATGGATTCAAATTAGAAAACGAATTACAGATCTGAGATGCGCTCGTCGAGAGCTTCAAATTGATATATAATTCGATATAGTTTGTGGAGTTTGAAATTTTTGAAGTTGAATTTTGAATTGAAATTGCAATTGGGGAATTGGGGTTTTGATTTGTCTGCCATTTGAAAGAGGAGCTGAGAAAGAGATGTACGTATAGACAAATAGAATAAGAAGGAGCTAGGGTTTATAACGGGTTATTTATAGATAGATCAAAAATAGAACGAATGGATTAGATCGATTTGGGTTTGAACGATAAACGACCTGAAAAGCTCGTTCTGACTCCGGAATGAAAATGGGTCATCCCATATATCAAAATAGATGTTTTCGATAATTTAAAACTTAATGGAACAGGTTTCAAGTCTAAATTCCATCGTATGAAGAAGTTATGTTAAAATCAGCTTATTTCAAATTGATTTCAATTAAATTGATTTCTAGGCGTTTCGAGCCCGTACGATCAAACGACAAGTCCGATCGTTACAAAACTTGATATCCTACAATAATTCACTGTTACTGTGATGACCCAAAAACTCGGCCTTCGAAAATCGGCACCCGTACTTCACTTGTACTCAAAATGCCGCAGATTCAAACGCCGAATCTGGTTCACCGGAGCTTATAACACCATAAGTATAACAACACAGCGGAAGAAAGAAATAAATGATATCATATACAACTCCAATGAATACAATATCCAGAATGATATACAACAATGATATCAATATGATACAACAATATAAGAGATAAATAATGATACAGCGGAAATAACAGAAGAGATAACTCCAATGATCTGTAAAAGAGTATGAGTCACCAACTCCAATATCAAGCTTGAAACACCAACACGATGCTCCAAGATAAGCAACGTCGGTCCATGAACTCCAAGAACTGAACTAGCTCCAACTAGTCTACTAAACCTGAATATCTGAAAACCCCAACTCTAGACTGCCCGTGTGGAAAATGGTGGGCACCCAGAGTTTAGGAAGGGAATAATAAACTCCGAGTCAGTCGTGGGACTGGTGTGAGCAACAAAAACAGTTTATCTTTAAAACAACACAAAAGGATTTTAAACATTGAAATCCGTAATGCTTTTGGAAAATGAAACTACCATAAGACCTCCCACCACACACACAATGCAAACGCAGAATTGGAGGAGATTTCTTCTTATGATAGTCAAACATGCTTACTACGCAAAATCATTGGATTATTATTATTTGTGCATAGTGCAGAAAACATTTCGAAAGTATAATATTAATCTTAGCCAACATAGGCATTTCACACTATGCCTACTATAGCTACCATCTAAACAGTGGTGACCATCATAAGTAAATGGCAGGTTCTACAACTAATACCGTACAAGGTTCGTATTGGAAGATGGATTTCCAACAAATGGTCAGGCTAAGGAACTTCCTACTACCAATGGGATCGCCTCTGGATGGACGTCCCGAGAAACCAACCTGGCTCTCTGCCAACACAAGGCCGGGTTACCTCTGGATATAGGTAACTACTTCACGACTATGTCATTCCCCGGTCCTTTGGGACCTTTATCCGAGGCCTCGGTAACCAACATCACACATAATAAATAAAGTGTGTCTACATAGGTTAAATACCAGGGCTCCATACCATGATACCACCCTTTTCCAGAAGGAAATGACATACCCTAAAGGGCGCGACCCTCATAACCTTGCCGCATCATTCCTGTTTCGACCATTTCCGGTCTGTGAGGTTCGATGAGGTCTCGTCCACAAAGCTATGCTTTTTCACAAAGCAATGCTTTGATCACAAATGATCAATAAATGATCAACACACAGCAACACTCAGCATGCCACATTACCAAATTGGGAGTATATCGCTGATAACCTTCAACTACATAACCTCTGAGCTCGTACGTCTCAGAGAAGGGTGTTAAGCTAAGAGAATAAATTCTCTGCCACCAACAGAAATGTATTTGAAAGAAATCTGCTTTATATCTCAAAATGTAATGTCAGACATGTAACCATACAAGTCTGTTCCGGGTTTAAACAGAACCGATGGCACTTCCGAAGAAGCCCTTGCAATCCGGGTATTCACAATCCCGATCGAACTTCCCGTCACTTAGGGAATCTCTATACCGGGCGCTACTTGGTGCAGAGACAATCGATAGGTTATCCTATCGTTTTCACAAATACCCGGTCTTCACCACTGGTCTTCAAATGCTATCCATATACGACGTACCACTTATTCGGAATGGGTTATGTGACACAAAGGTCCTCTCCTGGCTAAACCGAATAGTGAGCGTAATATTTTAAAAATATATGAATATTGGGATTTCAGTTAAGTCACAACTTATTACCCAAAACTTCTCTTTCAAATGGTTTAAAAAAATTACCATTTCAAATCTTTTAACAAAAAGATTCATTTTAACAACCTTCAACGGTTTAAACAATTTCCACACTTTAACCTTTTAAACAAAAGATTTAATTCACAAAGTTCACCCAGTTTCACAAAGATTCATTCACAGATTTTCCAAATTAATTTACATTTCAATTGGATTAATTCATTAAATCTTTAAAACAAAGATTTAGCTTATAGCTTTCAAAACAATTCTATTTCAACCTTTAATACAAAAGTTCAACAATATTTCACAAAGATTTATTCATAACTTGGAAAACCATTTTCCAATTTCAAACTTGAAATTCCTTTAATTAAATTGGAATTCCATTTCTTATATGAAAGCTTTTACCATTTAAAAACAAATAGTTTTCATTTCGGAAAATCTGATTCATTTATATGAGTTAAAGTCTTTGGGTTAAATTCAAATTCTCAAACAATATTTTCAAAATGGTTTAAACACATTTATAACATCTTAACCAAAATTTCCAATCCTTGAATTCAATTCCAAATTTTGAATTCAAAATTCAAATTAAATTATTCAAATTAGAAAACCTACCAAGTTATCCAAAATAATTTTCATCTTAAAAACTCCATTTCAAAAGCTTTAACATTTAACCCAAATCCATTTCAAAAATCAATTGAAATTAAAATTTCAATTTCAAAAAACATTAAATTCAAATCATCTGTGACTTAACCGATTTCCATGTGAAATCCATATTTGTGTGTGTATGGTGTAGTCCAGGGGTTTTACACAGTAGTGCAACATCATTCAATCATCATAGATCAAAACACAGAAATATAGTTGATAAGCGGTATAACCAAAATCATGCTCTATCATTCAATCATCATAGATCAAAACACAGAAATCATGGATTACCTCACTTCACTACCACTCTAACCCTCATCTTGTCCTCCACTCCCCCACCAGCCTTAAACCATCCCCCTTCTGGTCTGGTGTCCTTGCAACCCTCCCCCAAGTCAAACCGCTCTTCCATGTCAACCTGGGTAATGGGGCAAATTGCCTCTTCTGGTTGGATACCTGGCATGGCCAGCTGCTCCTCTCCTCCACCCTCCCCAACCTCTTCCCTCACTCAGCAAACGCCCTCGCTACCACATTGGACTCTTCAATCTCGGGCCCTGACCATCTACTCCCGGCTTCCTACTTCGACCTTGCCACCCTAGCCGAGATTCACCATGCTACCTCCATCCTCTGAAGCATTCGTTTCAACCCCCGGCCAGATATGTTCATCTGGGCCCCGAACCCCTCAGCCGGCTTCTCCATTGCCTCCTGTTATGCTCACCTGAACAACCCCGGACGCCTCTTCAACTTCCCCAGACTTTGGAAATGCCAGCTCCTGCCCCGCTTCACTTTCCTACAATGGTGCCTCATCCACGGGTGCATCAACACCAAAGACAGGCTCCTTCGTTACAATATCGTAGTTGACCCAAGCTGTGCCTTATGCTCCACAACAACAGAAAGTTTGCAGCATTTATTCTTTGAATGCGATTTTTCTGTCGGGGTTTGGGCTGCAACGACTGTTCACATACTCGGATACATCCCCACAATCACCTCGTTTTTCGACCACTGGCAGAATAACCCCCCTAACTACCACTTAGATCTCTTTGTAGCTATATTCAGTTGGTGCATTTGGGCCGAGCGAAATGCACATGTGTTCTGCAAGCCCAAATCCAACTTTGACGGAACTTGCAGGCGTATTATTTACTATTTCTCATCTATATCAGGACACTGCTTCTCGGCTCCGTTCAGGCTGAGATTGCCATTCCCCAGTTCTCCGCCAGCTGAATCAACAAGCAGCACAACTGCAGCTCCTTCTAGATGGCAACATGGTCACCAGTAACCGCTCCGAAGAACTTATCTTTTTCATTTTCTGACGCTTTTACCATGCTATTTTTGTATATATAACTCTGTCTTGTAGCGACTGTTTTGCAGTATCCTCCTATTTTTGGCCAACGATCAGGCTTTTTGATCGCGCTAATTACCTATTATTATGATATTTAATCGGCTGTGTAGTGTCACGCTACACAACCGTCTTGCTCTAAAAAAAAACTATAACGCTTATCTTTCATTCACATATCACAGATATATAAATTACATATAATATAATTACATTCATCCCAGATAAATAAACTACAGTACAGATCACACACAAATCAAAATATATCACAAAGCATCACAGATCAGGGAATATCAACAATTCAATCATTCAGTCAGGTCCAAACATTCATAGATAGGATCAATTTATTTATCTGATTAAATTAAATCAGATTAGTCACTAATCCTGGTTAATTAACATTAACTAATTCCAATTTCATTTTATTTAATTAACCTTTAATAATAAATTAATTAGCCTCAATTAATAAATTAATTAATTATCATTTAATTAATTATCCTTAATTATAATAATTAATTTATTAATCCTTAATTAATAATCATCCCTTAATCACTTTCATTTATTAATTAATCTTTAAATTTATTTAATTATCCTCAAATTAATTTCCTTAATTAATTTGTCACATTAATTAATTACCTTTAATTATTCATTAATTAACTTTAATTAATAATTCAATTAACCTTTAATCATTAAATAATTAATACCTAATTCTTTAATTATTCTTTAATTAATTATCTTTAATTAATTACTTAACTATCATTAAAATATTTTAAAACAAGTTTTGAAACATTTTATTGAAAAACCAATTCATTTTTAAAATATACTTTAAACCTTAAACTTGTTTAAACATTTGAGTTTATAAAAACTTAATTTATTTCAAAACTAGGATACAAATTTAATTTGAACCTAAACTTAAAACTTGATTTTAAACATTGTTTAAGAAATCTTGCTTTCAAATTATTTTTAATCTGGAACAAACTTTCTTTTAAATTGATTAAACTGGCAACTTACAAATAACCCAAGCCCAATCAATCAAAACCCTGAGCCCGCACTTGATTTCCCCAAGCCACACTTCAGTTTTCCCGAGGCAATACTTTCTTCTTTCTTTTCTTTTAAACTTTGTTTTGTTTTAAGATTTCAAAAACTGTTATAAAAGCCCACTCGAGCCAAAAACCCAAAATCCCGAGCCAAACTACAAATTTCCCGAGCCTTTCCCCAAGACCTATCCTTCTTCCCCAAAGCCACAAAACTCACAGATACCCACCTGACACGCGTATACATGCACGGACGAGCGTCGTAGCTCCGACCATGGCCACCACCTTCAACATGTCATCCTCGACCTATACGAGCATCACGAACATCCAAAACCAAGAATCGATGACGAAATCGAATTTGAGCAAAATCGAATATCACTTGAACCAAAACCACTAACTTCTCGACACTCATTCGACCACCTCCGGACATCAGAAAAATCTGATATTCCACCCAAACCTTCGGCGTTCAACTACGCTACGATTTTCCTCATGCCGATCAATCCCGATCCATTGATGATGACGCAATAGGTCGAATTCCAACATCGACCAAGATAGGATCTTAAACCCTAAATCAACCACGTTCGGCCACCACGATTGATAAAAAATTCTGCTAGCATTTTTCCTGGATTCGCCACCATTCAGGCCTCCTCCACCATTGATCACGACGTTCAACTCGTCGTGGGTCAACGAGAATCAACGAAAATAAATTTTCCGTTCATCACGAAAATACCCAATGTATACGAATCTAAAAATTTGGAAATTTATATCAAAATTCTTCATTTCACAATCCCAATCTAGTTATGTAATCAAATCATGATTTTAAAACTATAGATTTTTCTGTTTTCAAAAGCTTTTACTGTAAATTTCCAATTTCCAGATAATTTGCTTAATAATGCTACTTGTTTTTGTTTTAAAAATTTTTAATACATAATTATCATCACTTTTCTTTTAAAGATCCTAGGCTGAATCTTATTGCTTGAGGAAATAGGGATTTATAAACAGGTTTTGAAACCTGTAAACTATGAACAAAGCTTAAACACAGACATGCACATTATCATTCCCATATATATACAGACATACAATCATTCAAACACATTCCAGATCATACTTCAAGCATCAATCACAATATCAAAAGATATAGGTAGATATAAGGGAGTTTGCTCACCGATTTCCAGAAGAATAAACAGAGCTTTCCTTTTTGTTTTGAAACAGGCTTTTGAAAAACTGGCAGTCGAAATCTTCCTTTCTTGATCTCTGGTTTAAATTGTTTCAAGTTGTTTGTTTTGATTGAAATTTCTTTTTTTTTCTTTAGTTTTGAGCTGAAGCTCATTTCAGATTTCTCAGTTTTAAAATGATCGAACTGATGGAAAGAATTGATATAAGAAACTGAAGTATACAGATGGTATGTTTTGTACAATGTGATAATTTGGTTGTACAAATTTGATCAGTGATTTTTCTTCTTTAGGTTGCTGATATTTTCCTTTGGTGGCTGCAGATGTTCCATGCATTAATTAGTTGTACTAATATACTTATCTTATTATTTTCTTTCATTTCATTTGTGTACATATGTTTCCTTTTACAAGTTAAAGTTCTTGTGTGCTAACATTTATTTCTTTGCTTTATATTGTTTGTCTCGGCTGATAACTTTCTTTGCCATGCTAGAGATGCAAACATTAAATGCATATGTACCTTATGTCTTCTTTGCTTATCTTATTATATTTTGTACATGAATACACATATCTATGTTGTCTTGTTTATAAGCTATTCTCATGTACATGTTTAGTTTCTTCTTTCATAAGCCATATTTCTTTGTATTATGAATGAATTTTATTTTTTACAGGCATTATTTTACTTTGTAATTCAAATGAATTTCTATAATCATTAGGTTGTTAAAATTCTCTAATGTATTCACTTAATATTTTACATAATTTATTAATACGTTGATTGACTTTATAGTTCATGATTTATCATATATATATATATATATATATATATATATATATTCGAATATATATTTCTTTTGCTTTTGTTTCATCACTTTGTAATATAAGTGAGATTATATTTTATTTTAATTTTCTTTTATTAATTTTTGTATCTATTTTATTTGTATTATATTGTATTGATTTATCAAGATATATATATTTACTTTATATTGAATAAAACTATATAATTTATTCATTTTATAATATAGGTGAATTTCTAGATTTTAATTTGTTATTGGATTTTATCCAATGTATTTATTTTATACTTTATCTATCTTATATATTTTCATTTTTAAACCATTTATTTACAATTTAAATTCAAATCAAAATATATATACATATATATTATTTCAAATCTACTCATATATGCTCAAATACATATATATTCACATATATACAATATTTACAATATTTTTAAATTTAAACGATTTATACAAAAATTTATTTTGAGGTCGGGGAAACTCGCATCCATTAATCGATTAATTTAACAAATTTTTATTCAAAAATTAATTAATTATCAATTTAAATTTAATTAAAATCCGAGGTCGTTACAGTTACGGATCCGATGAAACTGGTTTTGTCGAAATCCGAGTCAGTGGTCAAAATGGCTATATTTCAGTTAACTAAATAAATTAATATTAAATTAATTATATCACTTTTTAATTCAAGTAAATTAACCAACCAATTTTCTCATTTTTGATTTCATAAACATTTATAATAACTTAAAACAAGTTTCCATGTTAATCCAAAGCTAATTATTTCGCTAATTTCATAAGAAAGTGTATATAACGTTTCTTCTAACAATGGGGACCATCCCCCCTTCTTTTTTCTTTCCCGCCGACCCATCTTGTCCTTCTTCCTCAAATCAGCCCTATCCTTCTTCCCCACCCCTTGTACCTCCTTCAACTGTTCCAGCAGTGACAACCATACTTCCTTCTGTCCCTTCTTCTGCCTCACATCCCATTGTTTCTTCCGTTTCTCCCTCATCTCCTCCTCTGCCTCTTTCACCCTGTCCACCTGTTGCTTGGACCTCATTGTTTAGATCCAAGCCGAACAATGCAGGTAAATATGTCCCATGTGAAATTCAATTAGAGTTTACTGGTGATGCTATGGTGCCTCCTTCTGAAGTAGTTCAGGCTGGTAACGTGATGTGGAAGGAGTATTTAGTTGGGTTCTTCCTTGATAACCCACTTCCTTACTCCTCTGTTTTATATTTTCTCAAGCGAGCATGGAAACTTCAGGGATCCATTTCTGTTAAATCTGATGGTTTCCTCTTTTTATTCAAGTTTTCTAATGAGGATGATAAGAAAAGAATAGCTGAATCTGATCCTGTAGTCATGAAGAATAAATTATTTATAGTTAAACCATGGGATGAAAATATTGGTAATAGTTGTGGTAGCATTAAAGCAGTCCCTATGTGGATTAAACTCTCTAACATACCCTTGTATGCTTGGTCACCTTTGGGTATCAATTGGCTAGCTACCAGGGTTGGAAAACTCCTATGTATGGATGCCTCCACTGAAAAATTTGAAAGGATCTCATTTGCAAAATGCATGGTAGAAGTAACCCCTCATAAAGAACTCCCTGATAACTTTGCAGTTAAGCTACTTGATGGTACTGATCAAATTGTGAAAGTGGAGTATTTATGGAGACTTGAAATTTGTATCTTATTGTAACATCCCGAAATTTTCGACTTTCGAAAATTCAACATCAATACTCACTTTATCGACTGCTGAGCCATCGAATGCCGGAAACCCGAAAAGTTATGGTTTTAAGAAAAAGAAAAAGTAGAAGAAGAAGAAGATAGAAGAAAAAGAGAAGAAGAACAACAAAACAACAACAGATACAGAGCAGAGACAATATCAGAATCTCACATATCGCAGCGGAACAATATATAATAGATAAACACTAGTCTTTTAAAACAAAGAACTATATCAGTTTATACATACATCAATCAGAGTCAATATACAACAATGGACAGTTTTATAACTTGTCCTCATACAGAATACACAGCGGAATAAATACTATCAGATACAAATACTACGTCTCGCCATCCAGCTTATCTCCAAGCTCCAGAATATCCAGAATATCCTGATAATCTAACTCTAGACTGCCCGTGTGGAAATTGGTGGGCACCCAGAGTTTAGAAGGGAAACAATAAACTCCGAGTCAGTCATGGTGACTGGTGTGAGATCGTAAAACAGTTATTTATCTTTAAAATAAATAGCAGAGAATTTTAAAGTCAATTCGCAATGCTTTTGGAAAATGAAACTACCATAAGACCTCCCGCCACACACACAATGCAAACGCAGACTTGGAGGAGATTTATTCTTATGATAGTCAAAGATGCTTACTACGCAAAATCAAATCATTTTGATATTATTATTAGTGCATAGTGTAGAAAACATTTCGAAAGTAGAATATAAATCTTAGCCAGCATAGGTACCATTATAGTATGCTTGCTATAGCTACCATATTAGATGGCAGGTTCTACAACTAAAACCGTACAAATCACGTATTGTTTCTTTGGATTTCCAACAAATGGTCAGGCTAAGGAACTTCCTATCCACGATGGGTACGTCCCTGGAATAGACGACCCGAGAACCTAACCGGATCTCTGCCAACACAAGGTCGGGTTACCTCTGCAAAAATAGGTAACTACTGACACGCGTATGCCATCCCCCGATCGTCACCGATCTTCCCGAGGATCCCCGATTTCCAACAAACCACAAAGTAATAATAACTGTGCAGCAACCACAGAGGTTAAGTATCTGGGCTCCATACCATGATACCACCTTTATCCAGAAGGGATGACATACACTAAGGGGCGCTACTCCCTAGAACCTTGCTGCATTCGTCCTGTTTCGACCATTTCCGGGGTGTGAGGCTCGACGAAGTCTCATCCACAAAGCTACGCTTTCTACAAAAAGCCCTGCTTCGGGTCAAACAAAATGATCAACCTATGATCACAAAGATATAAGATCAAACAAATGATCATATCGCAAATGATCAAACACTGATCATTTCACAGCAACACTCAGTATGCCACGTTACCAAATTGGGATATATCGCTGATAAATTTCAACTACATAACCTCTGAGCTCGTACGTCTCAGAGAAGGGTGTTAAGCTAAGAGAATAAATTCTCCGCCACCAACAGAAATGTATTTGAAAGAAATCAGCTTTATATCTCAAATTGTAACGTCAGACACACAATCCGTACAAGTCTGTTCCGGGATCGAACAGAACCGAAGGCACTTCTCACGAAGCCCTTGCATTTTCGGATAATTTTCTAATCACGTCCGGACTTCCCATCACTAAGGGTGATAAAACCTCTAAATCGAAGATCAGTCGATGTAGAGTAACTCGACGGTAATCCTTCCGTTTTCAAAAATATCCGGTCTTCAACACCGGTCTTCAAATGCAATTCATAACGACGTATCACATATTCGGAATGGGTTATACGACCCCATGGTCCTTTCCCGGCTAACCCGAATAGTGAGCGTTTATTTAAAAATAAGTGTGGCATTCAAATTCATCCAATTCACAACAAATACCATTCAGGGTAATTATTGATAGTCGGTTATTTAACTATCAATAAAGATGCGCAACAACATCAGATTCCAAATAATTTTCCAAATTATTTCATCTTCAAAAAAAAAAAAAAAAATCTTTACTAGATATAAAATTTCCACACTTAACCGTTTGAAAACAATTTCAAATCAATTCACTTTTCAATTTATCTTTAAAAGATAAAAATTCAAACTCTTCGTTTCATAAGGGAAAACCATTTCCATACTTATTTAATTATAAGTAATTCACACAACTATTTATTTTCAACATTTGAAAATATTCGATATACTTAAATCCAATTAAGTATATATTCATTCTTTAAGGAAAATATTCTTTTAACACCTTTATTTGAGTCAAAACGAATGTTACGTAAAACATCGTTACGACGACTCAAAATCACTAGTATAGGGATTCAGAATTAAGATAGATGTATAAATCCCAATACTATATACAACATTTCCTTCCGGAAATCATTTACTATAACAACAGTGTTATAGTCCGTCATTTCCTTATATTTCTCGAAAACGTCTATTTCAACAATAAATGTTGAAATCTATGATTTCGATATTTAACACGTTTTAAAACATCTTTTAAAACGATTAACTTCATTTATAATATCGCTTTCCCAAACATAACCATTTTTACTTAAAAATATATTCACTGTCCAAAATCGTGAATATATTTCATTTAACCCAATTCCAATTTTTTCTACACATTTTCATTTCGATAGGAATTCGCTATCCAAAATCGCGAATATATCTACTCTGATAATCTTCTATATTTAATCCATCAAATTCCATCGCTTTTCGAATTTATAAACACGGTTATAAATTCTACTTCTATTTTAATAACACTTCGACTTGAAAATCTTCTTTTTATCAACTTCTATACTCTACTTATCAAAATAAGTGATTTCGGATTTATAACCAACTTTTATAAATTCCAATTCCATTTATTAAAACTTCAATACCAAATCAATTTCAATATTGATTTCTAATTTTATTTTCAACTTTAAATAAAAGATTCCATACTGATTTCTCAAAGTTCTTCTCCAAATACTAAATCAATTACAGATTGATTTCTAATTTTATTTATCACTACTAAATAAATTCCTTATTTTTCTCAAATTACTCAACATCCTGTTTTTAAATGGATTCTTTAAATTGAAATCATTTTACATTGATTTCCCAAATCGTTTCAACTTACCAATTAAATTTCTAATTGGATTTCCAACTTATCTCCTTTTAAATAAATTCCTTTCAAAGGAAATATATTTCAATTGTTTCTTTCAGTCTATTTAAAAATCCAAATTCTTAAATTAAATTCTTCAATTTATACTCACGATTATACGAAATTCATTTATTTAACATTTTCACTTTATTCTGGAAATAAATTCAATAAGATTATAAAAATTAACTTTTTATACTTTAAAATTCCTTACTTCAAAATTTATTCAATTTCTACAATTAATTCACTTAGAAATTTCTATTTTGATTTCAAAAATTCAATTCCGTTTATTTTTGGAATCCAATGATGTCAAAACATCCATTCAGCTAAATTTTAGCTTTCAAACAATTTCCAGATATCAATATGATTAATAGCATCACTATAATCATTCACAGATTCATATCACAGTATAAATAAAATCAATCAATGTGAGGGGTCCAGTTGGATCCCTCCAACCTGTTTCCCTGCATCCAAAGATGTTAGCACAATACCAATTCCGCTCCAGTACGGAATTATCGCGGTATATAGGTTTTTATAAATCCGCTTACTAACGGCGCAATAGGGTCTCATCCGCTATACGAGGCGGGAAATCATCAATCCAATATATACATATGCCAATATGTATATATTGCTATATATATAATAGATATATCCTACTATATCTAATAGCACATCCAATAACAATCATATCAGTCAAATCAATAACTGTAAATAAAATTTTCCTTCGAGTGAGAAAATCTCACCTTAGCTTTTATTTGCAATCCGTTTCCATTTCAGTTTTGTTTTCTCGATTTTAACCTGGTATAAACAATTTTATAAAATCTATTAATATTCGAATTAAATCGAATAATCAATTTTCATTTGGTAATTTTAATTATCCAATGATTTTATTTTAAATCAATTTCTCTTAATAAATCTGTTTAACTAAAAATTAACTTTAAACTAAATTACCTTTAACCAAATATTTTTATTTTAACTAATTTTCCTTTTTTAATAATTTGCTTAACTAGGAATTAAATTTTTAAAACTAATTTCTCCTTTGCTGTTAAAAAAGAAAATTTTCCTTTTTATCTATCTTACTGTAAATCCCCTTTTTAACATATATACGTATTGAATTTTTAAAACGGAATTTGTTTTGTATCCCACAGTAAATACAAAATCTTATCTATATACAAATTTATATTAAAACCAAGACTGCAATACCTTATAGGGCACTGCGAAGTCGAACTGACGAACTCAGACTCCACCAGGCGACTTCTCCATCACCGATCGCCATCGCGGCCACTGCCTTCGTCGTCGCTCGAAGATGTTGAACCCCAAAATCGAATAGCCTCCATCCTTCTACGATTTCGTCTCCACCACCAATGCCTTAATCGATCGCAACCAACTCGAGCTCAACCTATCAGTATCGAGCACGCACCCAGATCGCACGCTGCCTGCTCGAGTTCCTTCCAAACGCCGCGACCCACCACTGCTCACGCGCGCGTGATGCGACGTCGACTCCTCCTTCCTCTCGCGAAGTCCACGCGAGACCATCACGCGGTCGCGATTTCAAGCTCCCCTCACGCGCTCGCCCTTGCGAGCTTCTCAGATGCGCCGCCTGTTGTCGACGCCTCCATGGCCTTGTTCGCGAGCTCCATACGATCGCCCGCGTCTGCTAAGTCCCCTCGAACTCACCACTCTCGCGATGAGAGGAACGAGAGCGAACTCGATTTCTTGATAATGATTTCGTTCGTTTGTTTTTATTTTATTTTTGGAACTGGGAAGGGGTTTAACAGAAGAGAAGAGAGTGGGGAAGGGGTACGAAGGTATGGGGAGGTAAGGTCGTGAACGTGGTGAGGTTAACCGGTATAAATAAAATAAAATAAAAATTTCTTTTTATAATTTGAATTCGTTTAAAAATCTGAATGTGTTTATACTTCGTACGCTCACAGATTAACTCAAAAAAATACGAAATTGGAAATCCGACAATAATACAATATTACGGACCCAATGGGACTGGTTTCGTCGAATTCCGAGACTGTTTGAAAAACGACTATTTTTAAATATCGTTTCAAACAATAAAACTCAAAACTGAGTAAAACAGTTTAAATTTCAATTCTGAAGCTGTTGTTATCCTCAGTGTTATCAATATAAATTTTACAAGCGTTTGAAATATTTTTAAACGGCCTAAATTTGAAGATTCAAATTTTTATTCACTTTCAATAGATAAAATTTTATAATTTAAATCGTCAGTTTCAAAGTTATATTCGGGGTACAAATTAAATCATCGTTCAAATATTTAAAATTAATTAAATATTTTCAATTTAATTCGTTCGAAATTCAGGGTCGTTACATATCTTATGTAAGGAGTTTGGGCATATGGTATCTAGTTGTAAAAAATGTGATAAAACTGATGTAAGAATCAACAATAATGGAGGCAATGATGAAAACCATATTCAGTGTGAAGTAGTACAAAATAAGGTAACAATAGGCAAAAGTCTGGAAAAAGATGGTAAAGTGAAGCAGATTTGGCAAAAAGTTAATAAAAACAAAGGAAAAACAAGGAATTTTGGTGGACAAGTAAAAACTGCAACTATGAATGTGTCAAGTGGTAGAGGTAGCTCTATATCAAATGTGGATAAAGAAGTAAACAATATTTCTTTAGATGGAGAAAGACCCCATAGTGATTGTTCTGTCATTTTAAAACAAGTTGCAAGCAAAAATATGTTTAGTCTGCTCCAGGATCATGACAATGAACAAGGAAACTCAGAACAGTTGGAGGTAGAGGAAGGTGAGGTGTTACTTGTTGGCACCTGTAATGGTTCTACTGAAACATTGACTTTGTGTGTTGGAATAACTACTGAAGTAAATACTATTGAAAGCAAAGACTCAAGTCAAATACCTATAGGGATGGAGCAACAAAATCCACATAGTGCAAATTCACCATCCAGTGACCAATTGGTTCACACTGTGTCCTCTTTTAACAATGTGCACGTGCACACTACTGAAACTGACCTTGATGCTAAATGGTGTCAGTCTTTTGAACAACAAATAAAGCAAGTCATATCCAGTATGCATAAACTTGATGGTAATATAACCTCTGTTGACCCTCCATCATATAATTTTGCCATTAATCTTCCTGGTTGGCCAGCCAACTTTCCCAATAATGTTCCTCCTTCTGACACACCTCCTAACCCTCCTTCCTCTAATCCAAACTCCTCTGAACTTTCCTCCCCCTCTTCTCTGCTTCTTGATCATATTGAAACTAGAGCTCTTTCAGCAAAGAGAGGCAACAAAATTCATCTTTCCCTCTAATTTTTCCATGAATAAAAAAGTTGCTTCTTGGAATATTAGGGGTGCTCATTCCAACTTAAAACTAGATCAAGTCAAAAGCCTTATTGCAAAGTATGATTTATGTCTTTTTGGCATTCTCGAAACTAAGCTCAGTCTTCCTCTTTCTATTAAAGCTGCTTTATATATTAATCCTCACTAGGCCTTTCACCACAACCTTGACACTGCAACGTATGGTAGAATACTTGTAGTATATGACCATGTTGTTTTGTCCTTAACCCCTATCCTTTCTTCAAGACAATATATTCACTTCCATGTCCAACTCACTCAATCTCAATTTACTTTTTATATTACCTTTGTCTATGCTGACAATTCTTCCCTTTCAAGAAATTCTCTTTTTAACTCTCTCCCTCCTCTTCGGCAGAGCACTCATGCTTGGATTGTTCTTGGTGACTTTAATTCTTGCTTCAATCTTGATGATAAAATGGGTGGTTCTCCACTTCTTCCTGGTGACATTGCTCCAATTAATCTTGCAATTTCAGTCTCTAAGCTTATTTTGGTCAACAAGTCTGGCGCAAAATATTCTTGGGATAATCGAAGCCGTAGTGGTGTTCGTACTTTCACAACTATTGATCATGCTTTTTGTAACGTCTCTACCCTCTATTTTTGGCCTTTTATGTCTGTCTTCCTTCCTCTTCCGGTTCTTTCATACCATTCTCCTTTAATTCTCTCCCTTGATCCCCATTTTAGAAGAGACAAAAGAAGTTTCAAATTTTTTAATGCTTGGGCAAAACATGACGATTTCCTTGATTTAGTTTCTCGAGTTCACTCTACTTATAACTGTTTTGGTAGCCCTATGTATAGGTTTTGCAGGAAGCTAAAAAGTATAAAACAATCTCTTAAGTCTTGGGCATCCTCCACCTTTGGGAAAGGCAGTTTTCTATCTACTTCCCTGATTGACCAGCTCAGAGCTAAACAGGAATACATGATGGATAATCCAGATGATGAGGAAGCGGCTAATGAAGAAAGTCGTCTTAGCTTTGATGTCAACAATGCTCTTCAGATGGAAGCAAGTATGAAAAGGCAGCTGCTAAACAACAAATGGTTCGAAGAAGGGGATAAGAATACTAAGTTTTTCCATGACACCATAAAAGTCAAGCATGCGAGAGAAAACATATTCTACATTATGGACGATCATGGTAATTCATTCACAACTCCTGAAACAGTGGACAAAGCTTTTGTTGAATACTTCTCTTCTATTCTTGGCAACTCTTATGGATTCTCTCCTGATCTCAACCTAATCTCTTCCCTTTCACTACCTTGCCTTTCCCACATTGAATCTGATGCCTTAATAAAACCAGTAACTGATGAAGAAATTAAGTCTGCCCTTTTCTCCATGAACCAAAGCTCCTCTGGTGGCCCTGATGGTCTTAATGTAACCTTTTACATTGCTACGTGGACTGTGCTTGGGCATGATTTCTGTCAAGCCATCCATAATTTCTTTAACAAGTGTAAACTTCTTAAAGAAGTCAACTCTACAAACATTGCATTAATTCCTAAGGTTTCTCCTCCTACTAAAGTTTCTTCTTTCAGGCCTATTTCGTGTTGTAATGTATTGTACAAATGCATCTCTAAAATACTTGCAACTCGTATTGTTTGTGTTCTGCCATCAGTTGTGTCTCTCAATCAAGCAGCCTTTATCCCAACTAGGAATATTCTGGACAATGTACTTCTAGCCCAAGAGCTGCTGAAAGGGTACGGCAAAGGAAATGTCTCTCCAGCAGCTGCAATCAAAATTGATATATCCAGGGCATATGATTCAATTCATTGGCAGTCTATTGTTAGGATAATGGCTCTGATGGGATTCCCTAAAATCTTTGTTTCTTGGGTCTATACTTGCATCTCCACCCCAACTTTCTCTGTTCTTGTTAATGGTAGGCCTGCTGGCTACTTTGGAAGTCAAAAAGGTATAAGGCAAGGGGATCCTATCTCCTCTTATATTTTTTTATTGGTTATGGAAGTCTTTAATGTTATCCTCAAGAACCAATTCTCTCTTAAGCATATTAAGTACCATCCCAAGTGCTCTCACCATCAGATTTCTTCCATTATGTTTGCGGATGATGTGTTGATTTTCACTAAACCTGAAGCTTCCTCCTTAACTGCAATTTTAAATGCCTTGCAATCTTTTTTCCTGATGACTGGCCTCTCCATCAACCACTCTAAATCTTCCTTGCTTGTTGCTGGGGTTTCTGATGATCATGCTTCAAGTTTGTACCACTTGAGTGGGTTCTCTTGTATGCTCAATGATATGAAGTATCTCGGTCTTCCCTTAATCACTAAAAGAATATCCATTGCTGATTGTCTCCCCCTTTACAATAAGATTACTAGTGTTATGAATGCTTGGGAGAGCAGGAATATGTCTCAAAGTGGAAGGCTAGTTCTCATAAAGGCTATTGTTTTCCTTTCCTTGGTCTATTGGGCTCGCTCTATTATACTTCTAGCTAGGCTTCTGCACCTGATTAGGTCTGCCATGTTAAGATTCTTCTGGACTGGTAGTCTGCACAATAAGAAACTTATGTCGTGTTCCTTTACAAAGTTTGAGACTTCATTAAAGTTGGGAGGTCTAGGAGTTATTAATGCTAAAAACTGGAACATCGCTGCTTTCAGTAAACATTTTGATGATGTGCTACATAAAAAGGACAGTCTTTGGGTCAACTGGATTTGGACTCATAACATTAAGCATGGTAAGTTTTGGAAGATGGACATACCTCAGGACAGTAGTTGGTCTTGGAGAAATATTCTGAAGCTCAGGGATATCTTTCTTCCTATGATTCAGTATCACATCCACTCTAGCACTGCTGTCAGTTTTTGGGACGAACCTTGGGTGAGTAAAGGCTTGATTCTTTCAAGACTATTTGATCACGCTTTGATTGTGCAATCTGCTGTAAACTGTGAAGCTAAAGTTAGTGATTATTATACTGATGGAAGAATTCTTCTTCCCTACAACAGTAGTCAAGTGGTAAGGCAATTAAGGAGTACTATTCAGAGTATTAGTTTCAGCAGTGATCTCAATACTGCTGTGTCATGGAACAACAAATTACATAGTGTTAAACTGGTTTATAACCACCTTCACCTTAACACTGTCTTGCCAGCTGCTAAGTGGTATACTATTTTATGGACTCCTGATTCTTCCCCGAGAGAAAACCTCATGTTGTGGAAGGTAGTTAGCTGTGCTCTCCTGACCAGAGGTGTTTTAAACAATTATGGGATGTGTTGTTGCCCCAAGTGTGTTTTCTGTGATCAACATGTTGAGACTGCTGAGCATCTCTTCTTTGAATGCCCTGCTCTTAAAGATCTAGTTGAAAGAATAACAAGCAAGATACATTGCTCTGTTGCACCTCCTAACTCTAGTATAAACTGGAATATTATTTATAAGGCAACTCGGTGGAAGACCTTCAACTCTCGAGAATTGGTGATATGCATTAAAATTTACTTGGATGTGATATGGAATGAAAGGAACACTATTGTGTTTGACAATATCAGAAAATGTAATACTGCACTATGGTATGAAGTTAGGGTAAGGACACACATGCAAATGAAAAGGTCTGCTTGCCATTTCCCTGCTAACATGATATCTAAGCGGGCTCATTGAGTTGTTGTCTCCTTTTTTTATTTTATTTTCTTTTCTTCTTTGTTCTCCCTATTTCTCTTTGATTCAAAGTTTGTTTTGAATCTTTTTATTGTGATGCAATAAAACTGGTAGGGGGCCAGTCAACCCCGCTGGCTTTGCCAAAAAAAAAATTATTTCACTAATTACCAGGTTTCTTTCAATTTCAATCAATTCAGTACTTATAAATTTAAATTTCAGTAATTCCATTTAATTAACCTTTCATCCTATTATTCAATCCATTATTATCAAATAGATAAAATTAACATTGGTTCATGATTTATTACATTAATATTCTCAAATTTCATCTTAATCTCCATTAATGTAATATTTAAATATTCAATTTCATTTAATTGCAATTAATCCAATTATTATAGTTTTAATTTCCAATAAATTGATAAATCTTTATTTTTATTCTTTTAAATTCAACTAATTGTCATAATATGAATAAAATTAACATTATTTCCAAATATTACCTTAATTTACGTTAACGTAATATTTTATTATATTTATTGCAATTGGTTTCCAATTTAATTTAATAGGCTAAATAAATAGGTAACATACAATAATTGTTACCGTTGGCTTTTAATTACACTACAAGTTTATTGCTTTCAAACAAAGGTTATAAATACTTACGTAACACCAATTTTATTCAATTACCATTTAATTATCTACTTTTATACAATAATTAAATATTTACATTTGTTTCTTATTTTAAATCTTATAACCAAGTATAACATTTACATTATTCCAATTATTTGGAATTACATCCAAATTATTAATTATTAGCTTTAGTTATCATTGTTACTCTTCATTTTTGTTATTACTTCATTATTAATTTACAAATTTTTATTTCTTTCAGAATTTAATTACCAAAATCTTATTAAATTAACACATTTTAAATTATCAAAAATTACGGGTCGTTACACTCTCCCTCACTCAATACTTTTCGTCCCCGAAAAGGAAAAGAAGGGAAAGAAGGGATTAAGAAAACAATATATCTTATTCAAAATATTAAATTTATAAACAAATAAATTTACAAAATAAATTAATTTAAATAAAATATATCTATTTATAACCATTAAACCCTTTCATACTCAAACGAATAAAAATTGGAAAACATTTCACAAAATTTTCTAAGTCCAAAAATTCACGAAACATTTTGGTAGAGTCTTCTTTGTACAAAGAAGCTCGGGAGAAAATAATAATATCAACAATAATAATATATATCAAAAAATTTCAAAATAATATATCCCAACAGCGGGAAAACAATATAATATCGCTAGAAAACTGTAATCCGAGAACATACCTATTTGTCGGGCAAACAACACTTAATTACGAAACCAAAAGCAGTGGCAATTGCTTCCATAACCTGTATGTCACTTATATAATCTAAAAGAGTTAATAATTATATAAAATGAAATATTTAAAGTTGTTTCAACCACCAACAAATAAATCAATATAAACAACAATCACTGGCAACCACAGCATACAATCATCATATGAAATCAATAAAATCAACTATCCATCCATAGTAAACAAACAAATGGTTTGTTCGGGTTTAGAAATTTTTTAACCACCTAGAATGACAAATAAACTACTGAGTGCACCATTTACTCAACAGTCTTAGATGAACTCAATAGATTATTCATACATCTTAAACAATTAGAAGTATCCTATCCCAAAAACCCATAAACCAAAACAAACAATAATTTACAATGTACTTGAGTTATTCTTATTAAATTTCTTTCACAACATTTACAGTTTTTTTTCATTCATACAAGGATTTTTTCTTTAACTTACATTTATCTCTTACAAAATTTTATTCCCATTCATTCATTCAGTGTTTATTTCATTTATTTTCCTTTATTACTTACAAAAATTCATTTTCATTTATTCATATCATGTCAATTTCTTTTATTGCATTACATTCATTTTATTATTTACTTTAATTATAAATAGTTTCAATATTAACTTAAGTTCAAAATCCTTTACTTACAGTACTCATTTTCTATTTCATTTAATTAGTAGTATTACAATTCTAACTAAGGTTTATAACTATTTTCATATCAAATTTCTTATTTATAAAAGTAAATTTCATTGAACACTTCCATTACATAAGTTTTACTTGTAAAAATTACCATTACATATTCTTTTAACATTTCAACTTTTTATAATAGGTAAGTTATATATATATATGTCTTTAAGAATGCAATTGAAAGTTACACAAGTTTGCTTATTTTAATTAACTTAAGGTTCAATAATTATCATTTCTTATTTTCATATTCTTTTCGTTTACAAGTTTCAAATTTCAAATTCCTTGTATATTTCAGTTATAACTTAGCGTATCATGTCTTATTTTCATTTAGAAGTTTCAATTATTAAATAGTTAAAAAATTTATTCCATTTCAATAATTGAAATCTCTAATTCATAGAAATTTAAGAACTAAATGTTGGGTTCCATTTCAAATCATTTAAGATAATATATACATATATAAATATATACTCATAACTTTTATATCCAAATCATATTTAAACTTTAAAAAATTTATTTGTTTATCAAAATAGATCTATAGTAAAACTACTACAATGGCCTTCCCACTTTGAAACTCGAAAATGAACGTCGATGATGTGTGCACTCATCACCAAAATTATTTTCCAACGACGGAGAGGGGAGTACATAACTTATTCCTTTCCAAAAATCCTTTAAAACATTTCTTTCAAATCAACTTAAAATGTTTATATTAGAAAATACTTCCTAATAATATTAATATTATATTCCAAAATCATTCGAAAGGAATTTTCAGAATCCTGGAACTTTAAGTTCTAAAATTTCCAATTTATATTTATTTTATTTACAAATCTTATTTCTCAACCAATATTTATAAATCTCACTTCCTAACAACAAATGTATTACAATCAAATATATCATTTATAAAATTTATTATTTTATATACAAAAATATATAATAGGCAAAATTATTTCATTTACCTATATTTCAAAACAAATATTGTGTCGGTCTGTCCTATTAAGTGTTTAGAAATCCCTATCGATGTCATAGCGTACTATGCACCAACCAAAATTTATAAATACAAAACGGAACAAATTAACACAATATAAAACCTTTTATAACACTAACAAATACGCTCTCTCATATATATACGCTTAGCGACTCATTCTAGGGTATTACTACCCTATGTTATATGAGTCAGACCCCACAAAGCTAAGGTTATCGCTAAATCTAGCTCTGATACCAGCTGTAACATCCCGCCTTTTTGTACGTTTTAAGCAGACACACATGCCAACTCAAACCATACAGAAGGGTGGATTGTTATTGGGGTGAATAAGAAAAAGCAGAGAAAGAAAAAAAACAAAACATAATCTCACAGCGGAATGATAAAATATAATAATCAAATAACAGTTCATGAAGCTGTATACAAAACATTTGATTATACTTACACAATACAAAATCAGAGTTACACATATCAGAGATAAACAAATAATGCAGCAGAACAGTCTGAATGCAGTGGAATAAATATAGTAAATAATAGTAGTACAAATCTTCGTCTTCGTCCTCCAGAAATACGGTCTTCAAATCCTGAAATGCTCAGGCTGACCCTAGCGAATTGAAAAGACAAAACACTCGAGTCATAACTAAAAGATCTTATGTAAGTTAAAATAACGGTAAATAAATATGAGTGGAACGGCGTCGGAGATGTTTACGGGGTTTGACATCTCCTATCCAGTGTCTAACATGAGTGCAGTAACTTAAGAGATGTTCGGGATTCACAACTCCTAAGGATTCGTTAAACTATCTATTATGTAGTACAATACGCTATCATAATATGTCTATAATAAAGTAAAAGTATTAAAATAACGTTAAGGCGTTACATTTTCCCCCTTAACACATTTTTATAATGCCAATAGTCTATACAGTACCGTAAGTCCCCGTAAACTGGGGCCGCTAGAGGATACCCTATAGGTACGACATAAAACAAACTCGTAGAAGGCGCGCTAGGGTAGGTGACACGGCACAACTAGGCAATGCCAGGGTAGATATACCAATCACACTTCCGGACCAGTGGTAACGCATAGCAGCTACTACCGCCCTCCTCGGAACACACTCCCAAATCAAAAATCGAGGGTGGCCACCAAAATCGCAAATCAAAATATAGTATCGAAGGAATGTGCCCGATCGGAGGAATGACCTCACTTAGCCCGTCAATTGCTACTGTTTTAGCCAACTTAAGCTAACTCATGGGAGTCGGGTCCACGTATATACCTTATAGGATCGTCGCCAACATCCTACTTCATTCTGGAATCTCCACCGCGTACACAGTTGTCAAAGTGGTTTTCGGTATCGACAGAGAGTATGCCCATATCTGATCCCGGTCTCTTTAACAACCAATCGCTTATTACACACCGGATGGTTCTTTTACATTTCCAAAATCATTTCATAATTGATATCAAAATATCATATTCAATTCAAATCATATCATTTTTGAAATCATTACTTACTTCTGAAATTATATCACATTGAAATCATAGTTCGAAATTATATTTCCTTTCAAAAGTCATATTACCAAAATAGGTTAAACTCTCATTTCAAAATTATCATATTAAACCAAACATGTTATTTAATTCCCAACTTAGGTTATAACATCATTGACCATATTCACTTAAAAATCGAGAATTTGAATATAAACCCATCCATTTTACTTAGTTTGGAATTTAGAAGAAAGTAGTTTTAAATAGTTATAGATAGTTAATATAGATTTAAAATAGATTAAATATAATTAAAATAGATTAATTAGTTTTAAAATTAGTTAAAACAAGTTAATTAGTTAAAATAAATTAAATGGTTTAAAATAGGTTAAAACGATTTAATATAATTAATATAGGTTAAAATAGTTTGACACTTTGAAAATCTTAATAATTAGAAATTTTGAAATAATAATATATTTTTAAAATAGTTTATATTAAACATGAATTTGGAATTAATATCAAATTAAACTATTCATTTCATTCCAACACATTTTGACCATTACAATGTCCCAAAACCCAATTTCAAATTTTTCCGATTCAGAATTCTAAATAAATATTAAATTCAATATCGCTTAAATCCATGTTAAAACATCGATTTAATTACTCCAATTTCAATATATTTCAAAGTTATACTTCAACGATTTTTTTATAACTCAATTTCGATAAACTTCACTTATATTTCTAATTCACTATAAAATTTCAATTTTATTCCTTCAACAAATCTTTCAAAACAATTCGATTTTAATATAAAACTTGAAGTTCGATAAAAATTCGATTTATATAACCCAAAGTTTATTTCAAAATATCATTTAACACTACAAGAAAATTTTTTTTGTGGCGCTCAAAAAACGCTACAAAAACTTTTGGTGGCGTTTTGATAAACGCCGCGAGAAAACATGCGACTAAAAATCCATGATTTTTTGTTGCATTTATTTTAACGCCACTATAAATGCATTTTTGGCAGCGTTTTTCAAACGCCACCATAAATCTTTTTGTAGCGTTTAAAAAACACTACCAAAAGATTTTTTGGCGCTACTAATAGAATTTCCAAATTTACCCTTGTTTTACGGTTGCATTTACTCAACGCCACTATATATATTTCGGTTGCATTTTTGAAATGCTACTAAAAAGTTGTTTATTATTTTACACCATTTTTTCATGCTATTATTTCCTGTTAATGGTCTATTTTGGTTCTATTATATCAATTAACTATCACTCACATAATCATCATATTCAAATAAGTTAAAAAACACATTAACCATATAATTAAATAAAATATCCATAACCATTCCAATACAATAGTTTTTCGACAAAATGACCTAACTCACATACAATAACCATTTGTATACAAATTTACACATCGGGTACTAATAAATGTTATATCTAACTAGTGCTAACAAAACGTTTGATTACCCATAATTCTTTGTTGCATACACAAGTGAAAGCTAGCATCATCAAGTCCAAATTTGCTCTCTTCAAAAGTCTGATGCCTATACAAGTGAAAGCACAACAGATAGTCAAACAATTACGTTAACTCGTAGGACTTCAAATATGAGATCAAACATCTACAACATTATACAAGTATATCCTACTATAAATGATGTCATATAAATTATCAAAGTTATAAAAAAATGAAATAAAGTCCTTTCTTGAGCTTAAATAGTAGGAATCAATTTTGCACACTTACGAACCCTCCTTTGATAGAATGGTGAATCCAACAACCTGAGCAAGAAAAAAATGACAATGTAAGCACCTAAATTCATAATACTTTTGTAAATTGTAATTTAATGCATAATATGTAAAGCAATTAGTTAACAGTAAAGCAATTAGTTAACAGTTTAGTTGAAGGTACTTAAATAATTAATATGTAGAGATGGATGCTGTGAAATTATACATGAATGATCCAAAAGATTTCATCTAATTACATTGAAGCAAAAGAATATTCGTCCAACTATAAAAACTGAAAACTCGTATAAAAAAAACATAATACATTTAACAAAAATGTATCCCGGTTTGGAAAAAAAGAAATAGAGAGGAAACCTGAATGACTCTGTGATCGGGATGATAAGCCAAACAGAAAGAACAAAGAGCGCCATTCATACAATCCAAGCAATACATATTACACTCGCTTTTATGAGAATTTGCATGAATCTTACATTGCCCAAAATACTTGTTCTTCAATAGTGGCTTCAGCCATGGCGGCCATTTCTTCTTCTCTTCTACATATCCCTTCATCATCATTCAACATCCAATCAAAATTCACACAACTATAAAACTGTAACTACAATGCATTAATTTTATGTGATTTTTTTTGCTTACCATGGTGCTTTTTTTCTTCAATTTGTGTTCTTGGTCTATGGCTAGTTCTCCTTTTTCTTTTTCAGAAAAGAAAATACCCAAAAATAATGGTAGTGGGAAACAAGTTGATGACTTCGTTGGTTCTTATCTAATGAAAGTGTAGAATGCTCCGAAGCAAGTGACCCGAGCCTGAGCCTAAGATACGTTTAGAGAAATTAACCATTTAATGCAATCTTAAGGAATATGAGCAACAATAATTTAATGCAAAACTGAATAATTTTATTACTCATATAATACAACAATAAAGAAAGTTTGGGATTACATCCTTAATGTATCATTGTCTTCCATCAGAAATATATAAGAGATAGAAAAAAAACATCGAAGAAGCAGACTCTAGTTACAAATCAGGAATGAATAAGATACTAAGTATAGTTTTGTCATGCACCACTACTTAAACAAAAACAAACCAAGGTGAAACATGAACAAATTATTTTCAGTAACAGATTAGCTGACCAAATATGTAGTTGTTTATAATATAGGACATAGGTGAAATAATGCCACCGCTGGCTTTTGTGATTGCGGTCAAAGTTACAAATGTTTTAAACTGACAAACTATGTTATTCCAACTCAAAATATACTCTCCTTCCTTTTCTTACCCAAAATAAGTAACAGATCTGAAATTCAAATAACATATTTCATCTCCCAAAGCTCACAAACAACTCAATTATAAAACCAACTAATCAACCCATCTCATCGTACCTCAATCGCATCCATCAAGATCATGGATGCAAAATCCCTGTTAACATCAGAATATTACTATCACTATTACTGTCGTTATTGTTTGTTCTACAGAGTATCCAAGTCCTTAAAGTACCTACATCCATTTTATTTATTAAATTCCCACCAATGCTTGATAGCTTGAGTGAATCTAGAAATAGAAATACTTAAGAACAAACAACTAACAACCTCATCCAAATTTGGATTCTACCAGTAGAATGTTGTCAAAACGAAGAACATGTATTTCCTATAATTTCTGTATCCTCTAGCCTGTATCCTAAACAAGTAATTTAAAGGCGGTGAACGATGCAGTTTTAATGATGATAATTGTACATTCGAACAATTGACGGCCAAACAAATACCAAACTGCACAATGAAAAGATAAGTTTTAACAGTGGAAAATAGGCACAAGGACAAATTTTCATAAAAATTTTGGCTGAAGGACAACAAGTTTCATTTTTAGGCTGAAGGACAAACTAGGACAATGCTAATACAACTAGCATTTTGTACAATGTAAAACTGGATATAATGCTAGTTATAATTAGCATTTTGTACAATATTTGCACTGTACAAAATGCTAACTATATTTAGCATTGTCCTTCAGCCTAATTTTCTTCCAAAGTTTGTCCTTCAGCCCAAAAATGAAACTTTGTGTCCTTCGATCTAATTTTTTTTCAAAGTTTGTCCTTGTGCCTAATTCCCCCTTTTAACAACCAAACTGCATCAAATATTACAATTATTTGGATGATATCATGAATATAGTGAAGTTGAGAAGAAAAAAAAGAAACGTAGATACTTCAATAGTTCAACTACTTTGGAAACACATATAAAATAAAGCCCTAGAAAAACTACATTCTTCAACAGTTCAATGAATGAACTGAACTGATTAACAAACACACCTAGACATATAAAATAACATCAATTCTTTTGATAAACATAAGTTAATATTTTGCAATAAAAAAAGTATGCTTACTGAAGAAAATGATATAAGCACCAACTAACCACAAAATTAGAAGTAGCAGCAGATCCATTTCCAGAATCAGAAAATGAAGAATTTTGATAATTTCTTCCACTTCTATGCATTGTTTTTTGAATATAATTTCCTCTAATATGAACCAAACAAACCAAAAATTATGATTTGTTTTGATCGAAGTACAACGAAAAATTACAAAATGGAATCTCAAGCAACATTTCAACTGCGACACATACTAAGAGCAACTACTGTACAAAAGAAAACTCAAGGTTATTTGACAAAATTGGTTAACAAGTTTAAATGAAGAAAAAATTAACCAAAAAGTGGTTCATGTATTCATGATGCATATGATATAAGTAGGTAAATTAATTCATGCAAATAATAGCTTAGATGAGTATGCACAAGATCTCCGTGAACAAACTCCTTGATATATATACCAACATGTGTATAAACCGAACATATAATCAACCATTGACCACAAGGGCATCAGACTACCATGTTTAATTAATAGGTTGAATTTATTATACAAAAATTTGTTCTCCATTTGATTTTCTGAAGAAGAAAATACAGGAATGCGGTGCATGGTAATCAAGTAAAAGAGTATACGAAGGTTTCACATATATACTTTAAGATGCCTAGAAAATCAGAAAAATTTAGTACGTGGTGTAAATTAGAAATTTTGAAGTTGTAAAATAGGAAGTTAAGCCCTTGATACCAAAGATATAGTGATGTTAAATTAAGTATAGCTTACAATTAAACTAGCCAAAGATGATACTTATTGACCTAACTTATTCCAAACATAATTTTTAAGCATGTCTTGTAAGTTAAATCATTCTCTTATATAACTCAAGCTAGGAGCACAATATTTACATATACTTAATTTGATTAACCAACCAAGGTCTACAATTTTCACCATGTGACAGTAATATCAACCCTGAACTTACAATTTTAACCATGTGAAAGTAATACAACCCTGAACCTAATTCGAAATTAAACTACTAGAATTATATTACAATGATTAACGAGTAAAAAAACATAGAACAATCATTTCTTTTGGTGATAAAATAATATTGGAGTATACAAATGACAAACTATAATAAAATTTAGTGATGTATTGCATGTATAAATAAAAGAAGAACATTAACTTGGACCATCCAAAGCAACACTCGACATACTTTTATCTAAACCACATTCCACATTGAAAACCAAAAGGTAACCTGTGTTTGGAAACTTTTGTGGCAGAAATAAAATAAAAATAGAACTTCAAAGGAATCGTGAACTATGTACCGAGTTTTCTAATTATAAAACTATTCAAAAGCTATAAAGAGCTCACATGTAATGAAATAAACTCCGATTATCAAGCAAAGAATCAATTCCTTTGCTTATAGATTTGAGTTGTAATACAACTTACACTTTCTAATACTAACATTTCCATATAATGAGTTTGTACCATAAACAGAAATTACTTCCAGAAACTAATATAGGTGATTTACCTAAATAACCTGCTTTGACATACTTTCTAACCTACTCCAGCATACTTTCTAAGCTGCTCCGACATCAAGAATTGCACTCTCATGACTAACAAAGTCATTCACAATGTTTAATGGTCAGTACATCAATAGTAAAATAATTGAGGAATCTGAACCTATGATATAAGCCCTTACTCTACATAGAGATCACCCAAAAATCGAGCTGCCACTCCTTGAGGTCACCACACAAGATCCATCTTACTCCACATGCAAGCTTCCTAAACTCGGCCAAATTTGCTTTTCCTACTACTTAAATTGATCTTAGTAGTGCATCTCTTAAGGCTAGCAAAGCTCCATCTCCTTAGTTTCAACCTCCATCGCTCCACCCTTGCCTTCCTCATCCATAACTGCACCGCCATTTGATCTCTTTACTGCATTGCGTTCCATAACCCAGCATAATCGTCTTGGAATTCAGAGCATTTTTTAGAGATGGAGCGATTTTGAGATTTTTCAGACTGAAAACTTTTAGGCGGCGCGATTTTGAGATTTATGGAGATTGTGAATTTTTTTCGATTGAGAGAGAAAAAAATTAAAATGGAAGTAAGCGTGAAAAAGGATTTGTGAAGATTGCAAATTTCTTTTGGTTTTCTTTTTCAAGTAAATGGAACAACATAAAGAGGAAAAGGAAGAAAAGTAATGAAATGTTTGTGCAACGCACATTTTTTGACCCAAATTATTGGCGGGACGGACGAGCGGCAAATATTTTAGCAGCGTTAAAGGAATTTTTTCATTAATTGAATCAATATTAGTTTCACTTAGAAGGAAACGCTACCAATATTTGCTACTAAAATTAGATTTTCTTGTAGTGTAAATCAATGCAAAATTTAAGGATTCAAAATCATTTAAATTTAACCAATCCGGTGTCCGTATATAATTCTCTACCCTAGGGTCAAGTAATACGGATATTTATCATTTCAATCCACAATTTACAATGTTATGGTTATATATCATTTCAAACCGCAATACAGAATTAATAATAAAATCCATTAAATCGCTCGAGTCTATCATTTCAACCCATAACGATTTTTCCTTAATCTATTGATCATTCGGGTATGTATCATTTCAACCCATAGTGAACTTGCAGTTTATAACGATTTAAAATAAAACATCCATTCATCCAATATCAACAATCAACATCCATTACAAACATCATCCAAATCAATCAATAAATACCAATATAGAACTGATCATCAATAACAGGTATTTAACTGGCAATTTATATTCAATAATAAATTAAATAATGATTTAATTCAAATAAATTCAAATTCACTGAGATGATGATTTAAAATATACCAAACAGTCATAAATAAATTTCTAATCACATCATAAATTTAATTTAACAAACATAAGAAATTTTAGAAGTTGTGAGTGGGTTAAAACACTCACCTTTGAATTTAAATTGAATTTAAATCCAATTTAAGTCCAAAATTTGAACGATCTCAAATTTCGTCCGAACCAGCATCAAAATGTCTGGAATTTCGATACGATCCCAGCGGAACAAACCGCGCGTGAATTGGACCTCGTATGTGAAAGTTATATAGATTAGAACAATTTAAATTTAAACAAACAAATAATAAAAGAAGAAAATAATTGTACACGTATTACCACCACGTCACCGACGCTTATCCCTAACCCTAACCCACGCGAGTCGACAACCGTGGCCGTTCATCAAGCAATTTCGCCGCTAACCCAAAAGCTTCCATCTCGATCAGACAATATCACCGCGACCACCACTTCCTACCGCACGTTCTGCCCAAACGTCACCCCTCTCGGTCCACCGTCGACGAACGCCACTGCCGCCACTTTGAAGATCGATTGGCATGAATTACAACAACCATACTCATGAGCGAACCCAGATCCATGGCCAGCTCGAATAACTCTACACGTTGCCACCACCCGATCGTCATATAATCGACGATCCGCCGTTAAATGGGACGGTGATCAATGGACGGCCGTGACTTGATCATCAAATTCTGGACAAACAGGGATTCAAATTGGAAAACGAATTATAGATCTGAGATGCGCTCGTCGAGAGCTTCAAATCGATATATAATTCGATATAGTTTGTGGATTCTAAAATTTTTGACGTTGAATTTTGAATTGAAATTGCAATTGGGGAATTTGGGTTTTGATTTGTCTGCCATTAGAAAGAGGAGCTGAGAAAGAGATGTACGTACAGATAAATAGAATAATAAGGAGCTAGGGTTTATAACGGGTTATTTATAGACGGATCAGAAATAGAACGAATGGATTAGATCGATTTGGGTTTGAACGATAAACGACTCGAAAAGCCCGTTCTGACTCCAGAACGAAAATGGGTCATCCCATATATCAAAATAGATGTGTTCGATAATTTAAAACTTAATGGAACAGGTTTCAAGTCTAAATTCCATCGTATGAAGAAGTTATGTTAAAATCAGCTTATTTCAAATTGATTTCAATTGATTTCAATTAAATTGATTTCTAGGCCTTTCGAGCCCGTATGATCAAATGACAAGTCTGATCGTTTTGAAACTTGAAATCCTACAATAATTCACTGTTACGGATCCGATGAATCTAGTTTCGTCAAAATCCGAGTCAGTGGTCAAAATGGCTATATTTCAGTTAACTAAATAAATTAATATTAAATTAATGATATCACTTTTTAATTCAAGTAAATTAACCAACCAATTTTCTCATTTTTGATTTCATAAACATTTATAATAACTTAAAACAAGTTTCCATGTTAATCCAAAGCTAATTATTTCACTAATTACCAGGTTTCTTTCAATTTCAATCAATTTAGTACTTATAAATTTAAATTTCAGTAATTCCATTTAATTAACCTTTCATCCTATTATTCAATCCATTATTATCAAATAGATAAAATTAACATTGGTTCATGATTTATTACATTAATATTCTCAAATTTCATCTCAATCTCCATTAACGTAATATTTAAAGATTTAATTTCATTTAATTGCAATTAATCCAATTATTATAGTTTTAAATTCCAATAAATTGATAAATCTTTATTTCTATTCTTTTAAATTCAACTAATTGTCATAATATGAATAAAATTAACATTATTTCTAAATATTACCTTAATTTACGTTAACGTAATATTTTATTATATTTATTGCAATTGGTTTTCAATTTAATTTAACAGGCTAAATAAATAGGTAACATACAATAATTGTTACCGTTGGCTTTTAAATACACTACAAGTTTATTACTTTCAAACAAAGGTTATAAATACTTACATAACACCAGTTTTATTCAATTACCATTTAATTATCTACTTTTATACAATAATTAAACATTTACATTTGTTTCTTATATTAAATCTTATAACCATGTATAACATTTACATTATTCCAATTATTTGGAATTACATCCAAATTATTAATTATTAGCTTTAATTATCATTGTTACTCTTCATTTTTGTTATTACTTCATTATTAATTTACAAATTTTTATTTCTTTAAGAATTTAATTACCAAAATCTTATTAAATTAACACATTTTAAATTATCGAAAATTACGGGTCGTTACATATAGTAATGGTGGAAATAGTGGGAGCATGTCATATAGCACTTATTAGTTGCATCATAGTACGAAAATTGTTTTCGTATAACTTATCATACATTATTTATGGAATAATAATTATTTTTCAATATCGACTAAAAAAATAGACATAGTTATATTTCGATATGAATATTATGAATATGCTTTGCGAAATAAAACTATAATGTGGTAATTTTTTTTACAAAAGTGATGCATTGCAAAATACAAAAGTATCTAATATTATTTACAGTTTTTTTGAAATTATAGACTAAGCCATAGTTTTAAGAAATAATTTTATTGTATGAGGAATCATATGATACTTATTAATTATATCTCAAACAATAAAGGGATATAACCAATTTAGTGGGAGTGTCATAAGAGTTGATGAACTCTTCGGATTGATACATATAGATGTATGCAATCGCAATTCTATAAATACCAAAACGGTTCCATGTACTTCGTCATATTCACCGATGAGTTATCGTCGACATGAACTTGTGTATTTGATACACATGTAGCATGTCTATGGTAAACTTATATGATATAAAACTGAAATAAATAAAATAACGTGCGATGGAAATGATTTGATTTGATCGAATGAGTGAGTATATTGGAAAATGTTCCGAGCGTACCTGAAATGAATAAAGATTCAATCTCAAAATTACTCATCCATGTGATACATAATGATGCTTCGATATGGAATAATTGAACTTTGTTGGACAATGTACGATTAACTATGAGTGAAGTTGAGTTAGTTTCTTTCTATAAGGTAATGTACTTAAGGATAGTGCACAAGGTTAATATTATTTCATATGAATAACAATTTACAAAATTTTACAAGATAAGGGTTTATAAGAAACTCCAACATATCTTAGGCCACGGAGTTGGCAGGTTGTGCAAATCGAAAGGTTGAACGTAATAATTGTTCATGAGGGATCTTGTATAAATCTCCCCAAAAGGATTTTGAAAGACTGTCATTGGATGACATATTTATTGTTCAAACATAATTTTTGTAAACTAAAACCAAATCAGTTTTATAAATAAAGAAATTCATAAAACGTTTATGAATACCTATTTTATTGCACCGAGAAACAATTGTTGTTTTAAGATATACCAACTTCATTGTGAAGAAATTTCTTTGAGGAATTATTGGTAGTAAAATGGAATTGGATACGATCCATGGATAGAACTAATTATATGAGATGAAATGAAATTAACTAACCTAAACGAACACATAGCACTAGAATGTCAAATATCTCGCACATCGAAGAGAAATTATGAGTTTCTAATTAATGTCGAAAATATATAATCCTAGATTGTTTAATTAAACAATTTAGAGTGTTGACTCTATATGGTATGATGCGCAAAACCTAAAGAATTTCAAGTACGCTATCAAAATATAGATTTTGGTGGTCGTAACTGAAGGGACATGATCCATTGACCTCGACTGTGTCTTTATGAGTAAGACTAATGCAGTTGGAATTAAATGAGCAATGTTGATAAGAATAATATCGCAAATTTCAATTGTTGAAATTAACATAATAGATTTGATATTCAACATGTTCAAGTCAATTTGGATTTACTCACAAAATTAATGCTTGATAAGTCCTAGTGTTTTGGTACATATGTATTGAAACAGAAAATTCTAAATAACGATTTAAAGTAAGCTATTTACACATATTGACCAAAAATGTCTCAAAATCAGTGGGAGCGATATTGAGTTTGTGAGTCTTTGGATATGATCCAAGAAATAATACGAAAGTATCATTTTATAAGCATCGAGATTGAATAAGTATTTTGACAGAAATATCAAATAGTTTGATTTTTAATCAAAATGCAAAGGAAGCGTGTGTTCATAAGAAAGAACGTTAAAAGGTACATTGATATTTCTAAACTATAAGTAAACAACATGTTGATTTTAATGATGTACTTATGTTAAAATCAGCCTTAATTGTTTTAATACTCAACATTGGATTAATAAATGATGTCTTTTATAGTAAGTATAAAAGATGTCGGGAATGTCCCAAATGATATGCAAGGACACCTTATTAAAATGTTTAACACGGAACATGTAAGATTGATTTCTTTGCATTGGCAATAGGAATTGTCATACATGTTATGTTGTCTACGATATCATGATTTGTTTACGTATTTGATGTATGAAGCAAATATTAAATCCAGATTGATATCACTAAATGGTTGGTTGAAGTGTTCTCATGTATTTATGAAATACTAGAGAATTATTTATAGAAACAAAAAACCCTTATGAAAGAGTGTTCGGACTCGAACTTCATAAGCGATATTGAGTATAATATGTCAATAATAAATTCAAGTTAAGAATCTTTAAGCTGGAAATGTTCCAAATGAAAGACCATGGAAAATTCAGTGAAAAAGGCTAAGTACATCGCCACAATAAAGGCAATGTATATAAAAATATAAGTGCACAAATTTATAACTGAGCCGATTTCGAATGTTAAGAATCTCATATCATTGTTATATGATAACATTGTCATAATATAGTTTGTAATAGAACTTATAGCCCACCAGATGTTGAGAGACATACTTCGAATTGTTCCATATGATAAAGCAAATTATCACCGTCGAAGAGAGTTGATTGACAGAGTAGATAATTGAAACATAATAGCATACTCGTTCATAAATTGACTGACCTAACTGGTTTTGAGAAACCGATTTTAGAAATTGGAATAAGATTCCATAATTGATCCCAAGTGCAAGTGGGAGATTGATAGAGTTAGGAATCTTCCCTAGGAGCAATTATATAATTTGTTACATATATCTAACTCATTGACCAATCTTATTCATAATAAAGGTGTTTCTTTCTATTATATACTTGATATAAGGTGTGATGAAGGGCAAGGTTTATCGGATCTAGAGAGTATTCAATCAGATCTAGTTATTGTTCTATCATTTAATGTGTTTCTACATGCTTTATCCTAAAGTAATTATATGTGTGTATAATTCTATATTTGCATATCTTATAATTTATTCTTATCCCCTTAATCTTTATCTTTCCCTTTTGTTCATACTTGTGAATTTGAACTTGATTTGAATATCTCCATTCCCTTGCTTGAATCAATTGTTATATTATGTTAAAACATAGAAAGTTTTCTTTTGTTCACTGCTATTTTAGTTATGAATTATAACATCTCATTTTTTGTCTCACGTATGATTGTTAGATAAATTAATTTAACCTAGATCTAGACCTTCTTAATTTTAATTTTTGTACTCTATGTGATTGTTTACAAAGTTTGTTTAATCTAGATCTAGATATTCTTATCTCAAATCTATATATGCCTATGTCGTTTGATTTTGTTGTTTAAAAAAAGAGAAAATAATTGAACTTTGGATTTTTTAATTCATAATTCAATTTTTCATTTCAAAAGATCTACACTTGAATATTTAGATATGGGTTGCTATGTAATTAAAATTTGATAATAATCGCATTAGTTAATCTTTGTTATCCAATTAATATGATGTTTTAATTGTCATGTTTCAAATCATTCTAAGATAAACTCTTTCTTTTAAAAGATAAAGGGAAACATTAAATCAATGTTATATTCCATGATATGCAATTCCATCTAATTAAAATTTATATCCCTGCTTAAAAAGGAAGGAATCTTTTCACAACTATTTACCATTTTCATTAATCTTAATATTCTTTGATTTACTGCTTGTAATTGAAATGAAATCAAATATTAAATCAATAATATATTCCATAATTTGCAATTCCATCTAATTAAAATTTTTATCTCTGCTTAAAAAGGAAGGAATCTTTTCACAACTGTTTCAAACCATTTTCATTAATCTTAACATTCTTTGATATACTGCTTGTAATTGAAATGAAATCTATTTTATTTAAACTGATATGCTAAACATTAATTGTATATATGTGTGTGTATTTATAGTTTTTGTATGTATTTATTATATATTAATAAATAAATAAAATTGTTCGTGTTTAGGATGACAAAGGCATATATAGATGGGAAATGTGTCCATTGTGGTGTAAATCCCAACACCTATGCAATGTTTACATTAGCTTTGTACACTTTTATATGTTGCACTTACACTATACACACGGGCGTATATGATGTGCTCAGAATCATTTGCAATTAATTAAATCAAATTGGACTAATGCATTCCTAATAAAACATTCATTTAAAATTTTAACATGTTTATTTAACATATTATCAATCTAATCAAAGACAAAAATGAGAGTTTCTCTCTCTCTTCAATTAATGTTGTTTACTTTCTTAATTAATTGCATAACTATTAAAGAAAGAAACTAAAGGTTTCCTTCTCATATTTATTTTAAGAAGTAACTACATGTAGGTGTATTTCATACACCCATTCATTATATAATATTCAACCCCTTTTGATATTATTTTCATCAAATTAAATAAAATGTTGATTTTATTTAAAAGAAGATTTAATACTTCATAGGCCCATTAAATATACAAAATGGTAAAATTTTTGAAATTCACTCATTTCTTCCACTGCTGGCTGGTCCAGTTCTAACAGAATGGCTGTTAGGTTGCGATAGCCATAGTCTACTCCTTGTGCTTCGCCTGGTAAACAGTCCTTGTTCGTGCCTCATTATCTAGGCTCTTATGGCTTTGGAGGAATCGTTTTCCTAGCAATTCCATATTCATTCCTTGGCGGCAACCCAACAGCAAACTCCTAACTTTCAGTACCCTAGTCAGTCACAGTGCGCGCATGCTGCATGCCATCACTAATTCGAAGACCTTAACCCCGGTTAATAGGTTTCACACTGACCCTCTATTAGGATCGGTACTGACCCCCACGCCTTGGTTGGGATCGGTTCTCAACTCCTGTCTTGACGTCCCAGCTTCACGTATAGTTGTCCTTGCCATCTGCTCCTTCGAAAATGGCCAGATAATGTAGAAATTCCTAATTTCAAGTATGGAGGAGTTGGCTCTCTCCTAGTCCTTTTGTGTCCAGTGCCTCAGCCGGTTCATCATGCTCCTATTCTCTTGGATTTGTCGGTTCAGCTCTACATGGTTGTCATGTAGTTCTTTCATCATCCTTTCAAAGTCAATCCTGGTGATAGTGTTAGAATCTAGAGATCCAAGGCTCTTTGTTGTGTGCCTTCTTCCAGAATGTTCAAATTAGTATTATCTGCTTCATCAGTAACTCTTGAGGAAGCAGCAGCCATATCTTTCTTGGGGACCATTGAAGATATCTTCAAGTAGATAGTTCAAATCTGGATAGGGAGAAACTGGTTCTCTTTCCTGGATCTTGGGCAATCCAATAGTAGATGTGGAATCAACTGGCCTAAGAATCGCTCTCAGTGAAAACACCAAACTGTTTGAACCAAAAATGGCACAAACACCTAAAGATTTAAGTAGAGAATAAAAGTGAAGAATTAAAGAAATAAATAAGCAAGTAAAAAGTAAATAACGAACATACGGGGTTTATAGTGGTTCGGCAAAGCAAAGCCAATTTTATTGCTGAATTCTAACTTGAAGGTTGAAATTCTTAGGAGTCGGTACAAATCTAGCACTTAGATTTTTAAAATTACAAGAATATAAGATAACATAGAACTAGAGCTAAAAGATCTTGAAAATGATCCCTATCGCTATTTATAGAGATAGGGAGCATAATATCTTGTACAAAATATCTCCTAGCTGTTGTACACGATTTAGACCAATTCTCCCAAGTAAACAGGTGCCACATCATCAGGTTGGATGGGTTGGCACGACTCCAAGGGTAGGGGTCGGTACCGACCCCCAAAATGACCAAAATTGCTGCATTCAACCTTCCATCTCGGTTCAGTTTGTGGTTGGATTCATGATTACATAGTTGTTTGTATCAATAATTGCTTGTTTCGGGGTCCAAATGATGGAGTTATAGAAGAACAAAGCCACGGATTCAGGAGTTCATGGAGATCGATAGAGAATTGCATTGATTCAACAAAGGGACCTTAGAAATAAGCTTTTAGCATCGAGTTAGGAATGTGGTAGAAGATGGGCCCCACCCAAGATGGAACTTGGAGTCGGAATTTATCCTTAAAGTGGGGTCGGTACTGATCCCTAACTTGGATGGATTATTGCTTGTCTTGGCTTTTTTCAATTGGTTGAACTTGCTTGGAGTCCAACCCGAGAAATTTGACCATTACTTGGGGCTTGACTTGAGATTTTCTAAGATTTTTGTGTTCTAAGTTTTCCTTCGTTTGCTTGGAGTCAGACTCAAGTTTTTCGAGTGTTTGCTCTGACTCGTCAAGAGCCGGTACCAGGTCATGCCTGGAAGTCGGTACCGAGTCGAGCTTGGAGTCAGCCCGAGTTTTTTGAGTGTTTTCTCTAAGCCTTCAGGAGTCGGTACCGAGTCAAGTCCAGGGATCGATACCGAGTCCACTTTGGGTCGCGCTTGGGGTTTTATATAGATTGATTCGAGTCTGACAAAAGGATTTCCAAGTCTATTCTGCTTCAAGTCTGACCCTTTCAAAAACTTGAACTTCCAAATTTTCAAATTTTTCACTTATTTTTTTATATTTCCCTTTTCTTGCCTTTATGCTATTCCCAAAGTCCTTGGGTCATTTCTCCATCATTCGCTCGTCTAATTCAATTGTTTTAGTCTGTTCGAATACTGCCTGGTCAAAAGGCTTGATAACAAAAACTATCGATTGAGTCATTCCATGGTTATCCAATAACTATCAACATGTAACCCCTTGGTGTCCCCAATAGTCATGGGTAATACAATGCGCAACATTTGAAGATCGTTATTGTGTCGACCACCTTTCTGACCCTTGAGAACGACACTTAGCACATCATCGGTGTTCGTGTGTCATTGCCCAAGCATTCGAATGGCGAGTTGTCGTGGGGTAAAAATAAAAGAATAGAACAAGAAAGAACAGAAACTACTCACAACGAAATGGTCACATATAATACATAATAATATAGTACATCAGGTTACTCCTAAACATGGAGTTATTAGAGTTACATAAAAGTACAACAACCATCAAGAAAAGCAGTTATACATTCTACTTTTACACATACTAATACAAAATACATATATAATTATCATAACATACAGCAGAAATAGATAACTAAATAGATAAAGGAGCCTCCTGCTCATCCATCGTCTTCAAAGTGCCCAAAGGAAACCTGTTACTCTCGAACTACCCAAATATAATTGAGTACCCAAGAGTTTATAGAAACAAACAACTCGGGTTAGATAATAAGTTTGGTATGAGCAAATCTGTAAACAAAAAAGTATGGAAACAAACAGAATACGTGAGACCACGTCACCAACTGCGGAACGGGTTTTCTTTCAGAATAAAAACATCCGATCACAACCATGAATACAAAAAATTAAACATCTCGAAGTGCTCGCAACACTTTCTGATGAAATTAAGAAAGATGTAAGTTTAAAATTTTGGAATCAAAGGAAAGAAAAATGGAAATTTTCCAACAAATGACTAGGAGGATGCACCCTCCTTACCAAAGGTATACCTCTATAAATACCTAAGAACTACGATGATTCTTGGACAATACCGAGCCAAACCCCACCAACCTTTACTACGAATCCAAGTACCTCACATCATATTACGCATATAATCGAAACCTACGTAGAGTAGATGTGAAAATACACTAACAGGAGCAACCATACATAGTTTGGCTTTCACTCGCACTTTGGTTTTAGTAACTTCCGACAAAGGATATCAATACTCAAATGAGCCACAAATCGTCTTAGATTAACGATACACAATGAAGAAAGCTGAATTGATGGTCAATAAATCAACTATCAAGAGTATTCCAAATGATTGTATATGGAAACTAAATCTCATACCCTTATCACTACTCGTCGACTTCAAACATATACTATTCCTCGGCTGAAAATGAAGTCGGGCAAGTTAAGGTAGTGTTACCTCTAGGCACTGCCTTGACAATAATTTTAACCTTCGAGATAAAACGTGTTTCCATACCTCGACATTTAGTTATAGGAGTGCGACTATATCCTTTCCATATAAGCAATATCTTTTACCGAACTACTTTTTCATAATGAATTGAACTTTTACTTTTAAAACCAAACTTATGCCAGGGTTTTACATTAAAAATATTAATTTTAAAGAACTTTATCAAAAAGATTTAATTTACTTTAAACACAAATTCATTACCGCTTAAATCTAATAATTTTCTTTACTATCATTACTTAAAATGATAAACCAATTTAAATCAAGGATTAATTATTTTCAAAGCATTTTTATTCAAAATAAATCAATTAGCTTTAATCCTGATTAATTGCTTAAAAACAACACTATCTAAAAAGATTAATTAACTTAAAAAAATCTTTGTGTGAATAATTAATTATCCTTAAAACATCATTATTAAAATGATTAATTAATTTTAAAACACCATTATTGAAATAATTAGTTGGTTTTAAAAACATTATTATTAAGGTAATTATTTTTAAAACATTGTTATTAAACTGATTAATTAATCCTAAAAGATCATTAACAAAATGATTAATTAACTTTAATACATCAATTAATTAATTAGCCTTAAACATCATTAGTTAAAATGATTAATTAATTTTAAACATCATTAATAGAATGATTAATTAATCTTAATCACATCATTATGTAAATAATTAATTAACCTTAATCATCATTATTTAAAATGATTGGTTAAATTTAAATATCGTTATTAAATAATTAATTAACCTTAAACCATCATTATAAAATAATTAATTAAAATTAAACCATTATTATTAAAGTAATTAATTAACCTTGTAAAATAAAAGCATAAGTTATAAACTAAGGATTCCAAAAGAGATGTTTCCAAAGTTACTTTTGGGTCCAAATTTCGATAGTCGGTTATTTAACTATCGAATAGCAAACATTCAATCAGGGATTTAATTTCATAGGAAAAACCAACATTTGGTTAAGCACCAAGCAACACTAAGCCTCCTTAATTTATCTTTTTCATTAATTAAAACCATCTTGTAAATGCTTGTATCAAAATACTTTTACAAAGATATATTCACAACACTTATATTTTCAATACTTAGAAAAATATCCATATACTTATCTCAACGGTACAAGTATGTTTGCTAAACACTGAGAAAGGTCTCCTTTTTATCAAATTCTAAAATCATTTGTAAACTCCATTATAAATTTCTAAAACCATTTATAAATTATTCCTCAAGTCATTTCTAAACCCTTATAAAACCATGCAATTATTTATAAATTCTTTTCATAAATATGAAAACCCATTTCTAAAATTCGATTATAGATATCCATCTATTTATAAACCTCTTTACGTTGTAAATAATCTTCCTCTAAATTTTTAAACCATTTTATAAGTTCCTCTTATAAAAATCCAAGTTTGTTTACAAACTCTATTCATGAATCTCGAAAATATCATAAGTAAATAATTTTTATTAATTTTTAACCTTTTAAAAATAATAACTAATAATTCAAACCATTATGGATATAACAATCGTTAATCTTTACCATACAAATAATAATAATAAATCACCAAAATATTATTAATAATCGTTATTATTAATTTCAAACCATATTAATAATTCAAAGAATTAACCCTTCAAAATAGTTAAATATTAATAAACAACTTTAAACAATGTTAATATGAGTAACCAACTTTTGGAACATATCCTTTTTCCTCGCTAAAAATCCATACTTAAATCTTCAACCCGATCATTCCCATATTTATAAAACTATACTTTAGAATCTCTTTCCATTTTATAAAAACTTCCTTTCATAAAACTCATTTATTTATGAGCTCCATTTATAACTCTATTCCCTTAATGAATCTCACATATTCATAAATCTCATTTAAAAACATCATTCACCATCCATCTTAATGTTACTTCCATTTAGATAAACTCCTTTTATAAATTCCTTTCTATTTATAAAAATATCATTTAAAATTTTTGTAAAGGCCCGTATCTCCGTACCTTTGAGTCGACCATAATTCACATCAGCGACCATAATTCACATCAGTACCACAATTCACAATTTTAATTATAATTAATCAACTAATTGCTTAATTCAAGCTAATTACTTGTTAACGAATTTAATTATTTTTTAATTTCAAAATCTTTATTACCTTGCAATTTACTTGCTGCAGTCCTCTCCCCCTCTAGTCGCTCGAACACACTCAAACCCAATCACCATTTGAACCCTAGGTGCAGCTATAGCATGGTTCATCAGAATGGATTGTTGTTTTAGCAACTGATTGAACACCCTGATTTGTTGTACTGCCTCCAACCTTCTCTAGAGAGGGTCTTTACCACCTCTCCTTTGTATGCGCTGCTCCCTTCATCGTTTATTTTATAACAGCGCCGATCACCTGAGACTCAACCACCGCCAATGCCAACTCTATGCGCGCCACCACTTCAGCTACCATTGCCATCGAGTGCAGCGTTCAGCCTCCAAACACTCGTGCTTTCGAGGTCGACTTGAAAATTCCCAAACTACAAAAACCCTAGAAGAACGACGTGCCTCCCCTAGCGCGCTCACGCACAGCTATGCTTCTGTTTTGCGATTTAATCGCGCGACCATATATTTCTTTTTTTCGCTGCCTCGATTTTTTATTATTATTTAATTTCAAATTGTTATTGGCTTTGAGAGGAAGGAGGAAAAAGGAACAATCGTGATTTTAAGTATAGACGAGAGCAGCGTATTCAAGAAGGTAGGGTGTCTTGGTCAAATAAGGTTGACTTTTATAAATATAATTTATTTTATATCTAAAATATCTCGTATAAACTAACTCAAAATTCCGAACTCCTATCGAGGCACGCTGCTAGGCATTTCTAATGTTATACCCCTATTCCAAACCTAATGGAACAAGTTTCGAGCTCCAATTTGATCGTATGGAGAAGATAGCTTTTTAAATCGACTATTTAAATTAAATTCAATTAAATTATTTCCAGGCGTTTTCAGATCGTACGACCAAACAGTAAATTCCAACGCTATGAAAATTGAAATCCGATAATAATATATTATTACGGATCCAATGGAAATGCTTTCGTCGAATTCCGAGCTTGTGCCCTGGACCACTATTTTAACACGTCGATTAAATCGACGATTTCCAAAATTTACGAAATCGCTTGAAATTTCAGTTTTAAAATCTTACTAACTAAATTATAATCCCAAATCCAATATTTAAAACCATTTAAATATTCCAAATTAAATATCGAAAAATCCAGGTCGTTACATTCCTCCCCGTTTAAAAGAATTTCGTCCCCGAAATTGCTAAGGTAGGACGAATGATCCAAACCAATAGTTTATCAAAACCCACTTAGTTAAAACTTGACATTCACTTTCCTAAACCCTTAAGTTTCATTCTGACATTTAGTTTCCACTTCCGATTCAAAACCTTTTCTTTCAATTCCAATACAAAAATCAAATTTTCGTTAACAAAATTTTTTTTCAAAAATTTCCAAAAAATTTCCAACACCCTAAATTTTGGCAGAGTCTCCTTTATACGGAGAGCCTTTTGCAATATAATAAGAGGGATAAAAATATATACATCGACCCACACGGTCGAAAAACACAATATATATCAATAATTATATTTTTGTTGTATTTAATCCGAAAACGTACCTTTATTTTAGCGTTTTTAAGCGAGCAGCTTATTTAATATGCAATTTCGCAACCCAAATCTAGTCCAATAGCCTCCGGGTACTGTACTTACTCAATTTAAACATGTAAGTACCAAAAACATGAAATTTAATAACATTTCATTTATTTAAATAGTTAAAACACATAATCTTCATAACCCAATCATGCTAAACATATATTATAAGCAATTATGCGGTTCTGATACTAATTTAATCGCTTTCAATCATTTCATATTCAATTCGAATGATTTACAACTCAATTTACTTGCATTCACTTCATATTTATACCAAACAAACTCATATCCATTCCAAATTAATTTAAAAATCAATTTATTCACTTCCTATTAATTCATAGAATTTTATTTACTTCCGTGTGCGTCGAACGACAATATTTCCAAGTAAATTCGGCGATATTCGTAACCATTTCAGTTTATAGCTATTTTAAATTGATTCCAATCAATTTATATTTAATTCTATTCCATTTCAAATTGATTCTCAATCAATTCATTTACATTCCATTCATATCCATATTTATTATATTCAAATCCATTTTATTAAGCTCGGAATCATTCCATGCTATTTACTTATGAATTATTTCATAGTTTTATTTGAGCCAAGCTCCCATCCAAAATATTAACTTAAGTTAATTTGTTTATTTTCAATTTATTCAACTATATAACTTAAGTTCCTTACTCTTGCAACCAAATTCCATTTCAATTTTTGATTGATTCTTATTCAATCAAATTCCATTCCATTTACTAATTAATTTAATTAGTTCATTCATTTATTCCACTTCAAAACTTAACTTCAAGCTCGAATTTATTTAAACAACATCCACGGCCATATTCAATTTATTTACACTTAGATTGAATTTATTTATAACCCAAGTCATTACTATTTCAATCCAATTCCATTTTGTTCGACACATTTTGACATATATTAAATTCGCTTACAATTAAGTCAAAATATATTTATAACTCAAGTTCCAATTCCAATATTCACTTTTAATCCACAATCCAATTTATTTAACCAAGTTAAGTTCCATTTTTGCATTCAACATCTCTTTTTTTTTCAAAAATCACTCCATTTAATTTACTTGAGTTCCAATTCATCTTATAATTCAAATTTGGATTTTATTCCTTCACCAAAATATCAAATATTTTTTTTATTTAGGTTTTCTATTCCACTTTTCTATTTTAGAAGTTACCCAACTTATTTTTCACATTCCCATCAATTCTATACTCGAATATATTCACATTTTATTTTTAGCTCGAGATTATACATTTATTTATAGCCTAAGTATATTTGTATTCCATTAATTTCAATTTTTATAAGCTATATAACTTATTTATTCACCATCCCATAACCTTTCCTTTAAAAAAATTTCCATTCAAAAATTTATAGCTTATAATTATCTCGTCACTTTATAATTCAAACTCTATATTCAATTCGATAACATTTCTAATTCCAATTCAATTTTTATTTAACTTAACTTAAGTTAAATTCCAATTCATACAATTTATTTTCCAAATTTTCATAAATTCTTTATTTGAGTTGATTCCATTTCAAATTTTATAACTTCTAGTTATATATCCATTTCACAACTCAAACTTTATATTCAATATCTTCCATTACATTCAATTCAATCAACTATTACTATTTGTTTCAATTCATATTACTAGTTTCCTTCATTTATACACGTCCAATTCTTTCCAATTCAATTCATTTAATTAGTTCACTTTAATAATTTTAATTTCAAAATTCAGTTTTCACACTTCTTTCCTTATTAATATCATCTTCCACTTACAAGTTCAAAAACTTGTTTTCTGATATTTCTAAAACATTTAGCTAGGAATTCAGAATTCAAATACTCGGTATTTATTTCAAATGACTTTGAAATCATGGATACATATATCTCTCTGCATACCAAATTCCACTTTTTAAATTTAACCCAAACCTGGTTTTTATCCAAAACAAATTTTCTTCGGGATTTCCAAAACAATCTTTGTTTCCACAAAAAAATCATCATATTAAATTACTACGGCAGCAATCCATCACTTAGAAACTCGAAAATTAATACTGATGATGTGGTCGTCATCACCAGAATTATTTTCCAGCGACTAAAGTGAGTTCAGTGCTTTATTGCTTCCAAAATCCATTTTTAAATCCAATTTAAAGCATTTCTAATCCAAAAATAATATCACCATTATTTATTTCCAAATGCCTTGGAAAACCTTTCCAAAAATCTTCGGGATTTAATTTTTTTTCAAATTCTGGTTTGAATAGATTTTTAATTTTTAACTCATTTGTATAATTCATACTTATACAATCTCTGTTTGGTTATATATAACCATTTCAATTTTATAATCTTGTCTTGATTATAATAATAACATCCAAACACATCAATATATTATACTAATTTCTAGAAAACTATTTCTTTTATATCAAAATATAATTTTGGGCAAAATTATTTCATTTACCCACTTCAAAACAATATTGTGTCGGTTTACCTGGTTCAAGTGTTTAGAAACTCCTATCGATTTAGTGGCGTCCCACTACTTGACTAGAATTTATATTCCACTCAACCGATAAACCAACACAATATAAAACATTTATATTCACTAACAAATACGCGCTCATATCAATTAATACACTCAAACTCATTATAGGGTACTACTGACCCTATCTCTAATGAGTAATCCCCACCAAAGCCAAGGTTCTCGCTTAACCCTCAGCTCTGATACCAAATGTAAAGGCTCGTATCTCTATACCTTTTGAGAAGACCATAATTCACATCAGTTCAACTCAAATTGAATGGAAATATGAATCTTTAGGGGTGCAGAAGAAGAAGGCAGAAGAAAAAAAATAGAACAACAACACAGAATCACACAAACGCTGCAGAACAAAATATAATATATAATAACAGATTTTTATACAAAAGAATCTATAACTGTTTTATACTTACAATCATCAGAGTACCACAATCACTACATCAATCTAGACAGTTATAATAACTTGTCCTCATACAACAGAAATATAAGTCAAGTACGAAAATACGACTCTGCCATCCAGCTCGTCTCCTGAGCTCCATAGCATCCTATCCTGAATCTGAAATACTCGGTCTGACCCGAGCACTATAATAAAATAACACCCGAGTCAGTCTGGAAAACCAGTGTGAGAAAACACACTAAATTTGAATTATTAAAGTTATCAAAATCCTTTGAAAAACAAAGGTATCTCGTAAGACCACGTCACACATAAACACGATGGATTTTTCCCCTACGATAACCAAAACATTTTTATCAAAATCGTCTAATATTATAATAGTGTCTAAACAAAGTAAATAGAAAATAGCTGAAATGCTTGCATCTCACGTTTCAGCATAGTTGGGCACAATCAAAATCGTACGACGCTTATTGTTGAATGGATTCCATACAATGACTAGGCACTGGGGTACCACCTATCACGGTACACATCTAGAAAGATGTACCGAGGACCTCGTCGGGATCCCCTACAACACAAGACCGGCCCTATCCCTAACCTGGATAGAACCGAGTATGTCATAACTGTAACATTCCCCCTTTTGACCGTCTCCAGTCGGTGATTAAACCAACTAGAAACGTTCAAAAAGACGAATTGTTATTTAGTTTATAAGGTTTAAACAGAATCAGCCATAGAAACACAGATAATAACAATCAATTAAAACAAATGAGATTTTATTTCATTACTATAAATCTTTTATATACATCAGAGTTTATACAATTTTAATACTGATACAGCGGAATATCTTAAAATACAATTTTCTCGAAATAAATGATTCTTTACTCTCTCTCTAACTTCGCTGCTCGAAAATCTTCAAGCTGTAGAAATACTCGGTCTGACCCGAGTATTATATTCAAAAGAAAATAATACACAGGTCAGTCTAATTCAAACCAGTTTATTAGTGCATAGAGGCAGTAATAATTTAAATAGACGACAGTCACAATAATTCTCGTCTATCCGACTCTTTCAACAAAGAAATCGGATAACGAAAATATAACACTTAACAGTGTTAAACAATAAATCAGCAGATTTAAATCATCAACAGAGATAAATAAACAATTTATCAAATCGACTAATCAATTTAAAATTTTACACTGAGTGGCTGCAGCACACGCTAACGTGCACGGCCTCGCCAACAACAAAAGTGTGGCTGCAGTACACGCTAACGTGTACTGCCTCGCCCTCGAGTACACAAAGTCAAGTCTAACAGCCAAAGTTCAAATGACTCAAGTGAAGCTACAGGTCAGCAACAAAACATGAAACAGTGCAACTGGACAACAAATAAATTAAAGTGTACACAGTGAAGTCTACCGACAAATGGTCAAAAGTGCACAAGTGAATCCAGTGCTAATATGAACAGGTTCAAGTGAAAAACTAACAGCATGCAAGCATAGGTGGATGTGCAGACTAGAATATGCACTGGAATGCGACAATGCAGTGTACACAACTCAAGATTACAGAATGCAGACCAAAAGGAAAAGAATCAAGTATATGGATGCAAATAAACCCAAAATGGATCAGTGAAACAGCAAGGGTACAAATGTGAAGTTCACAATGAAGCTAGAAGGAATCAACAAGTGATCAAAGACAGGAAAATTTCAATGTCAAAGACTGCATATGTGTATCCCCAGGCATTTTGAAACAAACATAATTCAAATTTCAACCACAACGTCAAAGCATATGAATTAGATACCAGTGTAGCATAACAGAGGTGGTTATATGCATGTACTAGCAGTGGGCAGTGAAAGCAATGAACTTGAACTGCAGACATACCATTCATTTTTTTTTTTACAAGATAGAATCATTTAAAAATTTGAATCAGATGTGAGAATTACTCACAAAATTTCTAACATATAGGCAGTGAACACTACAGAGCTACCCAGGCAAGATGATAAACCATACATATATACATGCAAGAATGCATATAAATGCAAACAAATGCAACTACAAGATGATTCATGAAATACAACCAAACCTGACCAGGTTATATACATGTACACATATGCAAAGGCCTCAACAAAGAAGACAGTGGCGAATGCACTTTATCAAAACATAGCAGTATGAAAGAATGCAACCCAAAGAACATCTACAAGATTTCATAGTGCAGACAAAATAAAGAATGGCCATACACATATATACATACAAGAATGTAGGTATACATATGATCAAAACCTCAACCAGACAGTAACTACAACTGAAACCGATCACAAGTGCAACCACTACAATGTATATGAGGTGCAGACCACAAAATCAAAATTTACAATGAAATCAAAATGCGGATATCAACATTGATGCATTGCAGTTCGACAGTCCAACCAAGGATGACATAACAGGGATGAAACAACATGGACAACACTGATTCAAATACAATCAACCAGATAGCACAAGCTCGAGGAAATACAAGTGCAGTGAAGTATAACAGTGAACCAAGACATGTACATATATACACACATGAATACAAAACCAATGCATCGGTGAAACAAGTTCTAGTGAGGAGGCAACAAGTTCAAATCAAGTCGAACATTATCACAAACTAAGTCAAGTAAAACATTATCCAGCATCAAGTACCGAAGGCTAAAATCAAACAAAACAACGCAATTTCCAGATGAATTCACATCAAAATCGAAGTCAAATTGAAAGTCAAGCCATAATGACAAAAGGAGTTCGAACATCTCTAAATCATCAAAGTCTTAAGAGTGAACCAGTTAAAAATTTCCAGTATCATTTTATATGAAATTGATTAAATCAGAGAGAAACAACAACATCAAAGCAATGGTAATGATCGAAGTCAAACAAATCAGGCCGAAGCTATAAATTCAAGAAATCGAGCAAATCAAAAATCATGAAATTTGCAAGTTTGAAATCACTTAGAGATTTAAAATTAGATGTGAGTAATTTTAATTACTCACCTTGTTTTGAAGAGGCCTCGATTCCAAATTGATCGAAGCAACTCACGAAACATCCAACAGCGATCGAAGAACATCGCATGCTTCGAAACTACAAAGCCCAAGGACCAGAGAAGTCGAAAACAAGCCCTAATTTTCAGATCGAAGCCGCCGTTTTACTCGTCGCCGATCGAACGAAAACAACGAGGCCGCCATTTTTTTTTCGTTTAGGGTTTTGGAATGAGAGGGGGAAACGGGTTTTGGGTTGAACGAAAAGGGAATAAGGGTTTTAACGAAAATAAGGGTATGGGCTTAGGCATGGGCTGGTTATGGTGTTTTATTTTTTATTTTTTTTTTCTTTTCTTTTCTTTTTTTTCTAAAACCAATTTGTTTTGTTTTTATCTATTAAAATTTTTACTTTGTTTTGTTTAATCATGTTGCTAAATTTAAATCATGTGTATAATATTTATTTCGTACAAATAAAAATTAAATAAAAGAATTTCAATTGATTTACAATTTCCAATAAAAATTAACAACCAATTTATATCACTAATTTACGAAAATTTTATTGTTATAAAATTTCCAACAACAACAGAAATTTAACTGTCAACATAGATCGTTTATCGATGATTATAATTCGGGCGAAAATCCAGGTTGTTACAGAAATTCAAATTGAATTCAATTAAATTTTATACGCGTTTACCCGCCATATATTCACAAAACAATTCCGATATATACGAAAATTGAAATCCGGTAATAATTCAATATTACGGACCCAATGAAACTGGTTTCGTTAAATTCCGAGACTGTGCCTCGGAAGACTATTTTTAAATTCGATTTCAAACGATACAATTTCAAAACTGAACAAATCGCTTCCAAATTCAATTCTGAAACTTCTATTATCTTCAGTATTATCAATATGAATTTTCCAAGCCTTTAAATTATTTTTAACCGGCTTAAAATCGAAGATTCAAATTTTATTCAACTTTCAATAGATTAAATTCAAAAATTTAATCGCCAATTCATTCTGATAATTTGAAATTCAAGTCAAATCATCGTTCAAATATTTAAAATTAATTAAATATTCTCAATTTAAATTGTTCAAAATTCAGGGTCGTTACAAACTCCCCTCCTTAAAAACTTTTCGTCCACGAAAAGGAAAGGTTGTTAAAATTTCATCGATATTTATACTCTAGTAAAATTTTTTTTTACCACACTCAGATTCAAACTTAAAATTCTTCACGTTAGAGATTTACATAATATATATCTTCCAAAGCTGTGAACTTTCAAAACTACAAAAATCTTCTTCCTTAGTTCATTAAGTAGGAATTTCGAAATTTTAATTTCAAACTATTGATTTGCTATTTACAGTTTGAAAATACTTGCTAACTCGAAATTTAACAAGTCCATCTTCGTTCTCACAGACATTAGGCATACGCTGGCCAAGCGCAGGTCTAAAAATCTCCAAGTACTAAACATACTTGCTTCAATTCCCAGTGAAAATACTTTTAAAAATTCTTTTAAAAATGGATATGGAAAGCACGTTCCCCCATGGATCACAGTTTACCCGGCGGTTACGCTACTATCTCAGTAGAATCGCTTGTAACTGCAGGTTTCACACCTTTCTTGAATTACGCCATGGTTGTTGCCATAGATTGCAGTACACACGGCGGTTACGCTACTATCCCAGTAGAATCGCTCGTGTCTGTAGGCATCACGCCCCTCAAATTTCGCCTGGCATTAGATTGCAGTTTACTCGGCGGTTACGCCACTATCCCAGTGGAGTCGCTCGTAACTGTGGGCATCTCGCCCCTCAAATTACGCTAACATCATCAATCAAATCTAATCTCATCGCGATGAACTATCGCGAAGGATTTCCGATTCAAATAGTCACTCTGACTAAAATTCTACGTAGCTACGAATTTCAAATGGATACTCATCGAGAGTTCCAATACCTTCATTAATAATAAATGGAAGGTACTTTTCCACATCCTCAGTTTAGAAAACATAATATCATATATGTAGTACTTTCATTTCCCATTTCGTACATATAACATCTATGTAAACATACATAAGATTTCCATAACAATGTCTTTCTAAACTAACGGTTTCAAATTCACCGCATTCATATATATAAGTTCTAAAAACTTACATATTCCATATTCATAACAAAATAGAGGATTTCAAAATTTTCCTCTAAGTCGATTTGGAAATTTAAGGTTATCTCAAAACCTAATTCATATTCATAATTCCATTCATTATCGACTTTCACATTCGATTTGGATTTCACGCTTACATCGTCAATTCTCAACACAGAATTGATGTCTATCGATATATAACATCTGAGCTCGTACGTCTCAGAGAAGGGTGTTAAGCTAAGAGAATAAATTCTCCGCCACCAACAGATATATATTTAATAGAGATCAATTGCTATGTCATCAATTCACAATGTTAGACATGCAATCCAAATCATCATCTGAAATTCAAAGCTCAACTTATATTGTCTTTGATGTCGAAGTTAAACTCAATTTTAACTTAACGATTCAATCTTCTTGAAAAATTTCAAATTGAACTAATTGTTCAAATTTCTCATTTAACTTTTCAACTTCGACTTCAAAAAATGAATTTCAAATCATTTATTCCTTACGGAATATTCACAACATTTCATATTTGGAAAAACATTTCCATACTTATTTAAAAATAAGTAATTCACAATCCATTTTATTTTCAACATTTGAAAATATTCGATATACTTAAATCAAAATTAAGTATATATTTCATCTTTAAGGAAATCATTTTCTTTCACATTTTTTTATTTGAGTTAAAACGAATGTTACGTAAAACATCGTTACGACAACTCAAAATGACTAGTATAGGGATTCTAAATTTAGATAGATGTATAAATCCCAATACTACACAAAACATTTCCTTTCGGAAATCATTTACTATAACAACAGTGTTATAGTCCATCATTTCCTTATATTCGAAAACGTCTATTTCAACAATAAATGTTGAAATCTATGGTTTCGATATTCAATGCCTTTGAAAACATCTTTTAAAACAATTAACTTCGTTTTAAAATATCACTTTCCTAAACATGTCCATTTAATTCAATAATATATTCACGGTCCAAAATTGTGAATATACATCTTTTAACAAACTATAAAGAATTTACTTATCAAAATAAGTCAGTTTCGAATTTATAAACAACGTTTATAAATCCCATTTCTATTCATAAAGACTTCAATTTATAAAAATTGCTTTATTAATCATTCCTACTATAACTCAGTTTTATATCAGAATTTTAATTTACAAGTAAATTACTTATAAATTCTTTTATTTCGCAATTTCGATTCATTTTATAACTTCACAATTTCAATTCTGTAATTTCCATTCACTTATGAAATCCATTAAATATTTCACTTTTAACACTTATACAATTCCAATATTTTATCAACACTTTTCAAATCTTCTATTTAAACCATTTATAATAATTCAAAAATTCCAATTTAAACTATTATACAAATTTATCAATTTTCCATTTCCAAGATAATCAACTAGTTCTTTAATAAATCATTCATCGACTTGGTTTTCAATCTAACCGCATTTGATTCATTCACATTGGATTTTACTAACATTCATTCATATCCAATTAGTTCACATTCACTAATTTATATTCAAGTCAGTTTGCTTCAATTCAAATCAAATTTGGTTCTCTTTAAATTTACTTACCTTTCAATTTGAATTCAATTTCATAGCTTTCAATTTCCATTAATTCAATTTCATTAACACGTAGTGAATTCCTATACAATCAACTAGCAAAACCAATGCACATTCAACTTAACCAAATTTATTCACTTTGCTTACATTCAATTTGGTTCAACACACTTAATTTCAATTGGTTTATATTCCAATTCTGATTGAATTCTTATACTCACCATATTCGCAAATTCACTTTTACAATTAAAGTTGAATTTCCTTTATATAACTCAAATTCATATTCATTCTTCACCTTATCAATTCATTTTTATATCAAATTCAATTTGATTCACTATTACTTAAGCCATGTTTCATTTATCTCTACTTGCATTTATTTTCACTATACAGCTTAAGTTCGGCTCAAATTTATTTGAAATTCTATTTTATTTAACTTTACTAAAGTCAAATTCATATCACATTTCAAAATGCAGATTTTGTTTTACTTAACAAAACCGTTCAACCATTTAACAACTGGTTTCATTTAAACTTTCTCATTTTATAAGTTAAACAACTTATTAATTTAAACTTTCCAATTCATATTATATAATCACTTATCATTTAAGTTTAACTTTCCATCTCAACAATTTATCAAATCAAATTCAATTTATTTAACTTTCCTTTAGTTAAATTTCAAATCATGTATTTATTCATACTAATTCAATTCAATTTAACTCTTCTTAAGTTAAAAATCTTTATTTCATATTCAATATTCACTTTACTTATATAAGATCTATTCCAAATTCATTCATCTTATATTTTCTAAAACAATTTTATACTTCTTTGGATTTGAAAAACGTTCTCTTTTTAAAGTGTTTCTAGTAACTATTCATATTAAACATCATAAACTAAGCTTTGTGTAAACCAAAGCTCTGATACCACCTGTAACATTCCCCCTTTTGACCGTCTCCAGTCGGTGATTAAACCAACTAGAAACGTTCAAAAAGACGAATTGTTATTTAGTTTATAAGGTTTAAACAGAATCAGCCACAGAAACACAGATAATAACAATCAATTAAAACAAATGAGATTTTATTTCATTACTATAAATCTTTTATATACATCAGAGTTTATACAATTTTAATACTGATACAGCGGAATATCTTAAAATACAATTTTCTCGAAATAAATGATTCTTTACTCTCTCTCTAACTTCGCTGCTCGAAAATCTTCAAGCTGTAGAAATACTCGGTCTGACCCGAGTATTATATTCAAAAGAAAATAATACACAGGTCAGTCTAATTCAAACCAGTTTATTAGTGCATAGAGGCAGTAATAATTTAAATAGACGACAGTCACAATAATTCTCGTCTATCCGACTCTTTCAACAAAGAAATCGGATAACGAAAATATAACACTTAACAGTGTTAAACAATAAATCAGCAGATTTAAATCATCAACAGAGATAAATAAACAATTTATCAAATCGACTAATCAATTTAAAATTTTACACTGAGTGGCTGCAGCACACGCTAACGTGCACGGCCTCGCCAACAACAAAAGTGTGGCTGCAGTACACGCTAACGTGTACTGCCTCGCCCTCGAGTACACAAAGTCAAGTCTAACAGCCAAAGTTCAAATGACTCAAGTGAAGCTACAGGTCAGCAACAAAACATGAAACAGTGCAACTGGACAACAAATAAATTAAAGTGTACACAGTGAAGTCTACCGACAAATGGTCAAAAGTGCACAAGTGAATCCAGTGCTAATATGAACAGGTTCAAGTGAAAAACTAACAGCATGCAAGCATAGGTGGATGTGCAGACTAGAATATGCACTGGAATGCGACAATGCAGTGTACACAACTCAAGATTACAGAATGCAGACCAAAAGGAAAAGAATCAAGTATATGGATGCAAATAAACCCAAAATGGATCAGTGAAACAGCAAGGGTACAAATGTGAAGTTCACAATGAAGCTAGAAGGAATCAACAAGTGATCAAAGACAGGAAAATTTCAATGTCAAAGACTGCATATGTGTATCCCCAGGCATTTTGAAACAAACATAATTCAAATTTCAACCACAACGTCAAAGCATATGAATTAGATACCAGTGTAGCATAACAGAGGTGGTTATATGCATGTACTAGCAGTGGGCAGTGAAAGCAATGAACTTGAACTGCAGACATACCATTCATTTTTTTTTTTTACAAGATAGAATCATTTAAAAATTTGAATCAGATGTGAGAATTACTCACAAAATTTCTAACATATAGGCAGTGAACACTACAGAGCTACCCAGGCAAGATGATAAACCATACATATATACATGCAAGAATGCATATAAATGCAAACAAATGCAACTACAAGATGATTCATGAAATACAACCAAACCTGACCAGGTTATATACATGTACACATATGCAAAGGCCTCAACAAAGAAGACAGTGGCGAATGCACTTTATCAAAACATAGCAGTATGAAAGAATGCAACCCAAAGAACATCTACAAGATTTCATAGTGCAGACAAAATAAAGAATGGCCATACACATATATACATACAAGAATGTAGGTATACATATGATCAAAACCTCAACCAGACAGTAACTACAACTGAAACCGATCACAAGTGCAACCACTACAATGTATATGAGGTGCAGACCACAAAATCAAAATTTACAATGAAATCAAAATGCGGATATCAACATTGATGCACTGCAGTTCGACAGTCCAACCAAGGATGACATAACAGGGATGAAACAACATGGACAACACTGATTCAAATACAATCAACCAGATAGCACAAGCTCGAGGAAATACAAGTGCAGTGAAGTATAACAGTGAACCAAGACATGTACATATATACACACATGAATACAAAACCAATGCATCGGTGAAACAAGTTCTAGTGAGGAGGCAACAAGTTCAAATCAAGTCGAACATTATCACAAACTAAGTCAAGTAAAACATTATCCAGCATCAAGTACCGAAGGCTAAAATCAAACAAAACAACGCAATTTCCAGATGAATTCACATCAAAATCGAAGTCAAATTGAAAATCAAGCCATAATGACAAAAGGAGTTCGAACATCTCTAAATCATCAAAGTCTTAAGAGTGAACCAGTTAAAAATTTCCAGTATCATTTTATATGAAATTGATTAAATCAGAGAGAAACAACAACATCAAAGCAATGGTAATGATCGAAGTCAAACAAATCAGGCCGAAGCTATAAATTCAAGAAATCGAGCAAATCAAAAATCATGAAATTTGCAAGTTTGAAATCACTTAGAGATTTAAAATTAGATGTGAGTAATTTTAATTACTCACCTTGTTTTGAAGAGGCCCCGATTCCAAATTGATCGAAGCAACTCACGAAACATCCAACAGCGATCGAAGAACATCGCATGCTTCGAAACTACAAAGCCCAAGGACCAGAGAAGTCGAAAACAAGCCCTAATTTTCAGATCGAAGCCGCCGTTTTACTCGTCGCCGATCGAACGAAAACAACGAGGCCGCCATTTTTTTTTCGTTTAGGGTTTTGGAATGAGAGGGGGAAACGGGTTTTGGGTTGAACGAAAAGGGAATAAGGGTTTTAACGAAAATAAGGGTATGGGCTTAGGCATGGGCTGGTTATGGTGTTTTTTTTTTTTTCTTTTCTTTTCTTTTTTTTCTAAAACCAATTTGTTTTGTTTTTATCTATTAAAATTTTTACTTTGTTTTGTTTAATCATGTTGCTAAATTTAAATCATGTGTATAATATTTATTTCGTACAAATAAAAATTAAATAAAAGAATTTCAATTGATTTACAATTTCCAATAAAAATTAACAACCAATTTATATCACTAATTTACGAAAATTTTATTGTTATAAAATTTCCAACAACAACAGAAATTTAACTGTCAACATAGATCGTTTATCGATGATTATAATTCGGGCGAAAATCCAGGTTGTTACAGAAATTCAAATTGAATTCAATTAAATTTTATACGCGTTTACCCGCCATATATTCACAAAACAATTCCGATATATACGAAAATTGAAATTCGGTAATAATTCAATATTACGGACCCAATGAAACTGGTTTCGTTAAATTCCGAGACTGTGCCTCGGAAGACTATTTTTAAATTCGATTTCAAACGATACAATTTCAAAACTGAACAAATCGCTTCCAAATTCAATTCTGAAACTTCTATTATCTTCAGTATTATCAATATGAATTTTCCAAGCCTTTAAATTATTTTTAACCGGCTTAAAATCGAAGATTCAAATTTTATTCAACTTTCAATAGATTAAATTCAAAAATTTAATCGCCAATTCATTCTGATAATTTGAAATTCAAGTCAAATCATCGTTCAAATATTTAAAATTAATTAAATATTCTCAATTTAAATTGTTCAAAATTCAGGGTCGTTACAATAACCCCAGGTGTTCCCACCCTTATCGGGAGCTCTTTTTCCATGCACCACCGTATCCATAATTTATAATATATCCGAGGGTATCTAGAAAGGTGATAACATACCCTAATTGGGTGCGACCTACTTAGCCTTGCTGCATCTCGCCTGATTTTCAGTCATTCCGGTTGATGAGGCTTGAGGCTACGATTACCTTTCAAGAATAATTTCACTTAGAATGCTCATCGTCCTCAAATGACGATGTTCTGATAGCATTCGTCCATACAAGTTGTCCTGGGTCTAGACAAACCGAATCACCGTCCTCACTATCTTCACGATATCCGTTCGTAACACTCAAATCGAATCGAAGTGATTTTCGGATAATTAAATCTGATCCCGGTGTCTTCGAAACGATCAACGAAATTGGCCAATATTTGATAGTTGGTTATTTAACTATCAAATAACATCCATGAGCAGTCACTAGGCCCGTATTATAATTTTCTTCTAAAATATTCATTTCAAAATACCTTTACAAAGGTATATATTCAAATTCCTTTCCATATTCCTATATTCGACAACAATTTCAAATACTAAAATCCATAACAGGATATTCCCAAACCATTTCAACACTTAGAAATATTTCCAAATTTCCATTTTAATACTTAGGAAAACATTATAAGTCTTATTTTCCAAATTCATTTCAAATATCAACGCTTTAGAGAATATTTCATAACTTATCTCATAATTCTCCGAAATCGTTAATAAATTCCCTTTAGCAATTTCCAAAACCCAGCATACTTATTTATAACCCTATTCAACAATTTATAACTTCTTTTATGAATTCAGATTTCATTTTCGAAGTTCCCATATTCAACATTTTGAAATTCCAATTCCTCCAAATCCCTTATAAAATTCCTCTCCTCAAAATCATATCCATTTATAAGCCCCATTTATGAATCTCGAGAGAGTTTATAAATAAATTTTTCAATCACTTCAAAACTCTATATATATAATAAGTATTTAAAAGAATAATAATTTATTTTTAAAACAAGTTTAAGTAGTCATTTAAAAATATCGAAACCCTTTTTATAAACATCAATAACTCATTTTTTTATATAAACAAATCAATTTCAAAGCTGGTTTTTAAAATTAGAATTTATTAAAATAAATATTATGTATTTGAAAATTCACTTTTCGATGTACTTTAATTCTACTAGTTCAAAATTTCATAGTTTGATATATAACATTTTCCTTTTAAAAAAACAAACCTAAATTCTTAAAATTAAAGATATATTTTTAAAATTCCAATAACCAATTCAATTTGTAAATACAACCCATTGATTCCATTCCAGCATCCTATCCATTTCCACTTTTCAAAAATAGTATCCACTATTTTTTTCCAACCCTATTTCCATATTCTAATATAAACCCACCCTATGAATTTTATATTCCCAAATTTTCATCTGTTATCGATTTCCTTTATTTATAAACATCGTTTATAAATTTATAACTTCTCTGAGTTTCACTTTCTATAAAAATAATCTCATTTATTAAATTCCATTTTATAAATTCAATTCCTTATGAATTCTATTCATTTCTGCCAATCTATTTTTAATATCGATTTCAACTTATTTTTATATTTTCCAGAATATCGTTTAAAAATCCATCGTTTAAAAAATCCTTTACATAAATTATTTTAAAAATCTCTATTTAAAATATTTTTATGAATAGTTAAATACAAACCAAAATCAATTATTGTTTTATCCAAATCAATTTCTTAAAAATAATCCAAATTTCGATATAAATATTTTTACATTCAAAATCTCCTTTTAAATCCTTTAAAAATCCAAAAATAATACTTATGGTATTTAAAATACCAAAAGTTAGGCCAGTGCTACTATAACATCCAATAATTTACATCACAACAATAATCTATAACAGATGATTCTAACACATCATATATTATCATATATGAAAAACAATCAATATGATTTCGACGAATCCAGTTGGATCCCTCTAACATGTTTCCCTGCATCCATAGATGTTAATACAATATAAAAATACGAATCCCACTTCAAGGGGAATATCGCTGTATATAGGGTCATCCGGTATTATGCGGGGCACATAGGGACTCATCTGCTCCAATAGGCGGGAGATATATCCAACTACTAATATATATATACTACTATATATGATATAACATCCAACTGATAATATAATTTATCAATTTATCCAATCAATCAATAAATAATTTTTAATTTCTATAAATAATTTCCAAAACCCAGTATACTTATTTATAACCCCATTCAACAATTTATAACTTCTTTTATGAATTTAGATTTCATTTTCGAAGTTCCCATATTCAACATTTTGAAATTCCATTTCCTCCAAATCCCTTATAAAATTCCTCTCCTCAAAATCATATCCATTTAAAAGCCCCATTTACGGATCTCGAGAGAATTTATAAATAAAAATTTTCAATCACTTCAAAACTCTATATATATATATAAGTATTTAAAAGAATAACAATTTATTTTTAAAACAAGTTAAGTTAAGTTAGTCATTTTTAAAACTCAATTTTCGATGTACTTTAATTCTACTAGTTCAAAATTTCATAGTTTGATATATAAAATTTTCCTTTTAAAAACAAACTAAAATTCTTAAAATTAAAGATATATTTTTAAAATTCCAATAACCAATTCAATTTATAAATCCTCTCAATTTACAACCCATCGATTCCATTCCAGCATCCTATCCATTTCCACTTTTCAAAAATAGTATCCACTATTTTTTCCAACCCTATTTCCATACTCTAATATAAATTCACCCTATGAATTTTATATTCTCAAATTTTCATTTGTTATCGATTTCCTTTATTTATAAACATCGTTTATAAATTTATAACTTCTCTGAGTTTCACTTTTTATAAATATAATCTCATTTATAAAATTCCATTTTATAAATTCAATTCCTTATGAATTCTATTCATTTCTGCCAATCTATTTTTAATATCGATTTCAATTTCTTTTCATATTTTCCAGAAATATCGTTTAAAAATCCATCATTTAAAAAATCCTTTATATAAATTATTTTAAAATATTTTTACGAATAGTTAAATACAAACCAAAATCAATTATTGTTTTATCCAAATCAATTTCTTAAAAATAATCCAAATTTCGATATAAATATTTTTACATTCAAAATCTCCTTTTAAATCCTTTAAAGTTCCAAAAATAATACTTATGGTATTTAAAATACCAAAAGTTAGGCCAGTGCTACTATAGCATCCAATAATTCACATCACAACAATAATCTATAACAGATTATTCTAACACATCATATATTATTATATATGAAAAACAATCAATATAAATTCGAGGAATCCAGTTGGATCCCTCCAACCTGTTTCCCTGCATCCACAGATGTTAATACAGCATAAAAATACCAATCCCACTTCGAGAGGGATATCGCGGTATATAGGGTCATCCGCTATTATGCAGGATGCATAGGGTCTCATCCGCTCCAATAGGCGGGAGATATATCCAACTACTAATATATATATATGCTACTATATATAATATAACATCCAACAGATAATATAATTTATCAATTCATCCAATCAACTAATAAATAATTTTTAACTTCTATAAATAAATCCAGTCAACCAAATTGAGTGAGATTTACTCATCTTTATTTTTGAATTTGTTGATCGTTCCAATTTTAATTCTATTGCGTAGATTCTACAGCTCTGAATCCCACACGCCCGCTTTCGTTCTATTCAACCTCGTATAAGAAAATTTTGAATAATATAAATTAACGATTACAATTTTAATTATAATTAATCAACTAATTGCTTTATTCAAACTAATTACTTATTAACGAATTTGATTATTCTTTAATTTCAAAATCTTAATTACCTTGCAATTTACTTGCTGCAGTCCTCTCCCTCTCCAGTCGCTCGAACACACTCAAACCCAATCTCCATCTGAACCCTAGGTGCAGCTGCAGCATGGTTCATTAGATCGGATTGTTGTTTCAGCAACTGATTGAACACCATGATTTGTTTTACTGCCTCCAATCTTCTCTAGAGAGGTTCTTTACCACTTCTCCTTTGTATGTGTTGCCCCATTCATCGTTTTTTTATGTAACAACGCCGATCACCTGAGATTCGACCACCGCCACTGTCAACTCTATGCGCGCCACCACTTCAGCTACCATCGCCACCGAGTGCAACGTTCAGTGTGACGCCCCACCTCTATGCTCATAATAACAAAGAGTATTAAAAGAAATACTGTCTATTATTACGAAGAATAAGGCTGGATAGGAGCGACCATCCGTAATTGGCCTTACACTAATATTGGTTATCTCGACAGGAGTGGTATATACTTTTTATTTTTCATCTATTATTTATTTACTCCCATCGACACTCCCAATACCAGTATAAAACGAACTACGATGGTTCATAATAGTTTAGGACATTAGATATAACAATAACACAGATAATATAAATGCGGAACACAGATAAAAACAAAAGTCTCATATATATATAACTGATGTCAGTTAATACATGGTTGACACAATACATATGATACAACTACAACTGTCGACTCTAGAAGTTATATATACAAGTACATTATCGACTAATATACATGAATACACATCGTTCTATACAATGACACGACTACTACAAAATGACACTGACAACTTCAGAAGATATGAAAAGTCTTCAAATCCCGAACAGCAACTCAAAGAAGGAAATCTACTACCTGAAATAACTCGGGTCTGACCCGAGTATTACATTCAAAAGAAAATAATACCCAGGTCAGTCTAATTCAAACCAGTTTATTAGTGCATATAGGCAGTAATAATTTAAATAGACGACAGTCACAATAATTCCCGTCTATCCAATTCTTTAAACAAAGAAACCGGATAACGGTCAATATAACACTTAACAGTGTTTAACCAAAAATCAGCAGAATTAAATCATCAACAGAGATAAATAAACAATTTATCAAATCGACTAAATCAATTTAAAGCCATTGAAATTGTCACTTTAAAACAATCAAAACTCGATTGGCTGCCGTACACGCACGCGTGTACGGCCTCGCCAATACAGCATAAAAGATCAATGCATCACGACACAAAAGAAATATCAATTCAAAACTGTCGATTCTGGGTGGCTGCAGTGCACTCTAATGCCAGCCGAAGTGAAAGGCCACTAAGATAAGCAGTGGACAGGAGGGACAATACATGGATGTGACAGTGAACTAGGCAGTGCAAATTTCAATTTTGAGAACAAGGCAGTAGTATAGCACAACCGAACTACAAAAGCATAGGGGCATGTATTCAGGTACATGAAGACACAGTGAAACCAATATGGCAACACAACTACTGGAATGAAGGCTCCAAAAACAACTGTCTACAAGAATTAGTTCAAATGGAATACAACTGCAACCATGATCAAGTGAACACAGATATCTAACGGTGTCAAGTAAAGATCAAAGTCAGATTCAAGTGACGAACAATAACAAGAGCATGTCAAAGTTAGGTTAGAATGTAACTCAAATGAACAAGTGACAGTGCAACATAGTAGCCAAGGCCGAAGTGGGAAGGAACCCAATGCAATTATAGTAGATGCACCCTAGTAATGCAGAACTGCACTTAAAACGAATCAGGGATGCTAGAACATCAACTAAGTTCAAAAATTCATACAAAAATAAAACTGTAGCATGTACATGCTCCCAACTGTCGGGCTACAGAAATGAACCATAGGAAATAAAATCTCAATGTAAGTGCTGGTTGCACATGTGTGAGGACTACATGTGGGAATGCATACTCGATTAACAAACTTGAGTAAACAGGAAAAGTACAGGCCTTCCATCTACTGCCAGTGTACAAGTAAGGGATGCATGAATGACTACCAGAGTACAGGTACAATATAATGCAGACTTGAGCAAAATAGTGGAAAAGATGAATGCAAATTCCACTGACTCAAACAAACCAACGAATGGACAAATGGTACCAGTAGAATGAACAACAGCAGACAACAAGACTGTGAAGTACTCAAATGTTCGACTACACAGTTGCAATGTCAACAAAGTAAACAAGGAAGTCAAATGTAAAACTGCGACTACAAGGGTATAGTAATCAGATGAACAATGAAGTGCAACTGACAATGCAAGCTACAGGTTGAACTTGAGTGCAATGGAAACAACTACACCAATCCTAACAGGAGCATATGCAAGGAATCAGTTTCAACATAAGCTCAAATGCAAATGCAATATGAAGACTGTCTGGGATGAAGACTGCCATACCAAAAGGTAAGCGTACAACAAAAGGGAACAAGTATCAGACTATCAAATGTGCAAGAATATCTAGAGTGAATACAACAAGCACTCAAATTGTCAAGTGCAGATGTGAACCAGGAATAACAATGGTACAACCTATACATGTATTGTGAAAACAACTACACCAATCAAGTTGAGCCAAAACCAACTATCAACTAAATTTTCAACTAAAACAGATAGCCGAAGCCAGGCAGTGTTCACAACCGCGAGCCATGAAATCAGGTGAACCAGTCAATGATACCGCAACAACATAAGCAAGCAATTCATGGAACCGCAGTATCAATGTCAATATATAAGAAAACTGTAATTGTAGACTCGCCGATACATGCATACACACATACAATTGTATATATGCACATATATAAAGTCATATCTAATTAGTCAAGCAAACAATCGAACACAATTTCAGATGCCGTGATGACCAAGACAGCAACCACGATAATCGAACAACTCGAAATCAACATCGTGATGGCCAAGGAATCATCGTCACAGCAGGGTCAAAATGAGTTCAAAATTATGAAACAACCGTCTCAACTCAAACTGCAGTAAAAAGGGCAATTCAATGCCGAAGCAAAAGTGATGGCCAAAGCCAACAAAGCACAGTGAAGTGAAGTCGAGAGTATCACTTAAATCAAACAGCCCAAAAATCACAATTTTAAACAAGACAGAAATCATCATTAACAACTAAAGTCGAACGAAATAAGCACAGTCGAAATTCTCATAACAACAGCGCTTATCAACATCGAATGAAAACCAAATGCCAAGATAGATAATATCGAATCAAAAATCGAATTGCAGAAGCATCATAACGAGAAGGAATTAGATGTGAGCAATTTAAAATTACTCACCTGAGATTCGACGAGCGCAACCACACGATCGCAAGCAAATAAGCAATAGCGACGTCGAAGTCACAGATCGACAATATCAAGGACCATACCTTTCCAGTGAACTGAACGAACGAGACTAAGCCCTAATTTTCAAATCAAAGATCGAAGCAATAGTCGCCGGCGCCTTTGTATTTAACGAGCCCTAATTTGGAGACGACGAGGAAGAACGAAACTCGTGGCCGCCATTTTTTTTCTCGTTCGATTGATTACTTTAGGGTTCGAATGAATGAGGAGAGGGGCGGGTACGTGTTTTATCAGAGAAAAACGTGGTATAGGTATGGGCTGGTATGGAGAAGGTATGGGTTAAGTATGTTGTTATTTTATTTATAAAGCCCGCAAAATTCTTTTAACGAATTACAAAAGAATTTTCAACTCGATCAAAACTTCAGCTGAATTAAGCAAACAATTTAAGCGTCACATTGACGATAGTTAATTGTTATAAAATCTCGGGTTGTTACAGACTCCCCTCCTTATAAAAATTGCGTCCACGCAATCATAGGGAATAAATGGATAAAAGGTAACAACCAAAAGAGCATGGCAATGTCGAATGTATAAGCAAAGCAAGTGTCAGCGGGGAGGTATTAGATAAGAAATCAAAAGGTTCGACTGCTTCAAATCAAAGGAATCAACATCGTGGGAATCAGGAATCAAAATCAGACGACTAACAAAAGCAAGAACAATCGAGTTCCAGCAACTAAAAGAGAAGGAAAAACAGAGCAGAAATCCCATACAGAGCACGAATTGAATGTGAGTAAATCAAATTACTCACCTAAATCGTCAGAGAAAAAGACGAAGCTCAAATCTCGAAAATCGCAAATATTTACTTATCTCAAACGATAGTCAGAAGACAAATCAAATATCTGATTATCTCAAACGATAATCAGAAAACAAATCAAATATCTGATTATCTCAAACGATAGTTAGAAAACAAATATTCAATTATCCAAAACGATAATCAAATTTCTCAAATCAACAAATATTCGATTACCACAAACGATAATCAAATTTCAAATTCAACAAATATTTAATTATCAAAAAGCGATAATTAAATCTCAAATAAGCAAATATTTAATTATCAAAAGCGATAATTAAATCTCATATCAACAAATATTTAATTATCTAAAGCGATAATTAAATCTCAAATCAGCAATTATTTAATTATCAAAAGCGATAATTAAAAGCAACAAATATCCAATTATCAAAAACGATAATCGGAACTCATATCAACAAATATCTAATTATCACAAGCGATAATTAGAAACAACAAATATCTGGTTATCAAAAACGATAATCAGAACTCATATCAACAAATATCTAATTATCACAAGCGATAATTAGAAACAACAAATATCTGATTATCAAAAACGATAATCAGAACTCATATCAACAAATATCCAATTATCACAAGCGATAATTAGAAACAACAAATATCTGATTATCAAAAACGATAATCAGAACTCATATCAACAAATATCTAATTATCACAAGCGATAATTAGAAACAACAAATATCTGATTATCAAAAACGATAATCAGAACTCATATCAACAAATATCTAATTATCACAAGCGATAATTAGAAACAACAAATATCTGATTATCAAAAACGATAATCAGAACTCATATCACCAAATATCCAATTATCACAAGCGATAATTAGAAACAACAAATATCTGATTATCAAAAACGATAATCAGAACTCATATCAACAAATATCCAATTACCTGCAGATAATTGGAAGCAACAAATATCTAGAAATCAATTAAGAAGACTAGACAATCAACATAAAAGCTTGGATCGATCCCATCAGATGGCGAGTTTTTAATTCGCCGCACGTGCATCTCAGAGTGGCCGAAGCCTACCAAGTACTCAACATAATTTTTGGCGCCCATCAGATTGACCCGAAGGTCCGCAGAGTGACCCGAAGGTCTAGTACTGGTATTTGACCCGAAGGTCCGCAGAGTGGCCCGAAAGCCCAACAAATGACCCGAAGGTCCGCAGAGTGGCTCGAAAGCACACGAAAGCATCAAAATGTTTCAATTAACGAGTCCGGAATTAACCGAAATAGCAAACGCACATGTCCCATACCACGTGTTTTACTAAATCGTTTGATTCTCTTCATCGTTTCCTTGAAAGTGTAAAATTCATCAAAATCATCAAAACAACAGATATTCAATTAACGAGTCCGGAATTAACCGAAAAAGTAAAAGTGTGGTTCCATACTCCGCACTTTTGCTAAATCGTTTAAATCTCTTCATCGTTTCCTTGAAAGTGCAAAATTGTGTATTTTGTAAAAATACACTTTACATTCTCAAACGGACAAGTCCGGAATTAAGCGAATCAGTAAAAGAAAGGGGTCATAGTCCTCGATTTTGCTGAAACGTTTAAATCGCTTCCTCATTCTTTTGAAAGCGTAAACTGTTAAATTTCTGAAAACAATTTTATTTATTTTGTAAAAATAACAATTCACCTTCTCAACTAGACAAGTCCGGAGTTAAGCGAAACAGTAAAAGAAAGGGGTCATAATCCTCGATTTTGCTGAATCGTTTAAGTCGCTTTCTCATTCTTTTGAAAACGCAAACTGTTATAATTTTATAAAACAATTCCCATTTTAAAACAATTTTCCAATCACGTGATTAAAACAGCAAATCAGTAACAATTTCAATAAGGAAATTGTACTTCTCAAAATACTGTAAAAACGGTTACAAATCAGCATTGCGGAATAACCGCTCGAAAATCCACTTTTAAAATATGACGGTTACTGAAGCCAAAGCGACAGTAATTTTTAAAACGTCAAAATCACATCAAAACAATTTACATAAAAATGTAATATCAGTGAATTTTCATTCATCAAAATGTCACAAAACATCTTGCTTCAAAAATTTAGCATTGGTGTAAAAATCTCGTTATAAAAATAACGGCGACAAAATACGTTTCATAACCAAGCATCGGTTCAACGTAATTAAATGCAGTAACGTGCAATTCAAATTTTTGCACGTACTACAGAATGAACAAAGAAATCATTCGAAGGTATCTTCAATGAAGATAATTCAAAACAACAAAATCTAATCAATAAATGATTAGTACAAAAGAAAGCCAGCGGAAATTTCAACAAAAATCACATATATGCAATTTCTTCGAATCCTCAATTCGGATTCGAAATTCTCAAAGAAACAAAATAATTACAGCTATGTGAACAACAAATGAAATTCATATCAATTTCGTATTTTGATTTTTTTAAATCAAAAAGATTTTCAGTTGTACTCAGCGAAGACAGTTTCACCGTTTCCGCTGCGCACTCTGATAAACAGAACACAAATCAATCAAAACAACAAAACACGATTCCACTCTTATTTTTAAATAAAGATATTTAAAAATTTCATCAAAATTTCAAAACTTTAGTTTTGACTCAAATCACAGATAAAACATCGACCAATAGTTGTAACATATGTTCCTTCCGAGTTAAGTTTTATATTATGTCCATAAACCCCAAGCTCTGATACCAACTGTGACGCCCCACCTCTATGCTCATAATAACAAAGAGTATTAAAAGAAATACTGTCTATTATTACGAAGAATAAGGCTGGATAGGAGCGACCATCCGTAATTGGCCTTACACTAATATTGGTTATCTCGACAGGAGTGGTATATACTTTTTATTTTTCATCTATTATTTATTTACTCCCATCGACACTCCCAATACCAGTATAAAACGAACTACGATGGTTCATAATAGTTTAGGACATTAGATATAACAATAACACAGATAATATAAATGCGGAACACAGATAAAAACAAAAGTCTCATATATATATAACTGATGTCAGTTAATACATGGTTGACACAATACATATGATACAACTACAACTGTCGACTCTAGAAGTTATATATACAAGTACATTATCGACTAATATACATGAATACACATCGTTCTATACAATGACACGACTACTACAAAATGACACTGACAACTTCAGAAGATATGAAAAGTCTTCAAATCCCGAACAGCAACTCAAAGAAGGAAATCTACTACCTGAAATAACTCGGGTCTGACCCGAGTATTACATTCAAAAGAAAATAATACCCAGGTCAGTCTAATTCAAACCAGTTTATTAGTGCATATAGGCAGTAATAATTTAAATAGACGACAGTCACAATAATTCCCGTCTATCCGATTCTTTAAACAAAGAAACCGGATAACGGTCAAAATAACACTTAACAGTGTTTAACAAAAAATCAGCAGAATTAAATCATCAACAGAGATAAATAAACAATTTATCAAATCGACTAAATCAATTTAAAGCCATTGAAATTGTCACTTTAAAACCATCAAAACTCGATTGGCTGCCGTACACGCACGCGTGTACGGCCTCGCCAATACAGCATAAAAGATCAATGCATCACGACACAAAAGAAATATCAATTCAAAACTGTCGATTCTGGGTGGCTGCAGTGCACTCTAATGCCAGCCGAAGTGAAAGGCCACTAAGATAAGCAGTGGACAGGAGGGACAATACATGGATGTGACAGTGAACTAGGCAGTGCAAATTTCAATTTCGAGAACAAGGCAGTAGTATAGCACAACCGAACTACAAAAGCATAGGGGCATGTATTCAGGTACATGAAGACACAGTGAAACCAATATGGCAACACAACTACTGGAATGAAGGCTCCAAAAACAACTGTCTACAAGAATTAGTTCAAATGGAATACAACTGCAACCATGATCAAGTGAACACAGATATCTAACGGTGTCAAGTAAAGATCAAAGTCAGATTCAAGTGACGAACAATAACAAGAGCATGTCAAAGTTAGGTTAGAATGTAACTCAAATGAACAAGTGACAGTGCAACATAGTAGCCAAGGCTGAAGTGGGAAGGAACCCAATGCAATTATAGTAGATGCACCCTAGTAATGCAGAACTGCACTTAAAACGAATCAGGGATGCTAGAACATCAACTAAGTTCAAAAATTCATACAAAAATAAAACTGTAGCATGTACATGCTCCCAACTGTCGGGCTACAGAAATGAACCATAGGAAATAAAATCTCAATGTAAGTGCTGGTTGCACATGTGTGAGGACTACATGTGGGAATGCATACTCGATTAACAAACTTGAGTAAACAGGAAAAGTACAGGCCTTCCATCTACTGCCAGTGTACAAGTAAGGGATGCATGAATGACTACCAGAGTACAGGTACAATATAATGCAGACTTGAGCAAAATAGTGGAAAAGATGAATGCAAATTCCACTGACTCAAACAAACCAACGAATGGACAAATGGTACCAGTAGAATGAACAACAGCAGACAACAAGACTGTGAAGTACTCAAATGTTCGACTACACAGTTGCAATGTCAACAAAGTAAACAAGGAAGTCAAATGTAAAACTGCGACTACAAGGGTATAGTAATCAGATGAACAATGAAGTGCAACTGACAATGCAAGCTACAGGTTGAACTTGAGTGCAATGGAAACAACTACACCAATCCTAACAGGAGCATATGCAAGGAATCAGTTTCAACATAAGCTCAAATGCAAATGCAATATGAAGACTGTCTGGGATGAAGACTGCCATACCAAAAGGTAAGCGTACAACAAAAGGGAACAAGTATCAGACTATCAAATGTGCAAGAATATCTAGAGTGAATACAACAAGCACTCAAATTGTCAAGTGCAGATGTGAACCAGGAATAACAATGGTACAACCTATACATGTATTGTGAAAACAACTACACCAATCAAGTTGAGCCAAAACCAACTATCAACTAAATTTTCAACTAAAACAGATAGCCGAAGCCAGGCAGTGTTCACAACCGCGAGCCATGAAATCAGGTGAACCAGTCAATGATACCGCAACAACATAAGCAAGCAATTCATGGAACAGCAGTATCAATGTCAATATATAAGAAAACTGTAATTGTAGACTCGCCGATACATGCATACACACATACAATTGTATATATGCACATATATAAAGTCATATCTAATTAGTCAAGCAAACAATCGAACACAATTTCAATGCCGTGATGACCAAGACAGCAACCACGATAATCGAACAACTCGAAATCGACATCGTGATGGCCAAGGAATCATCGTCACAGCAGGGTCAAAATGAGTTCAAAATTATGAAACAACCGTCTCAACTCAAACTGCAGTAAAAAGGGCAATTCAATGCCGAAGCAAAAGTGATGGCCAAAGCCAACAAAGCACAGTGAAGTGAAGTCGAGAGTATCACTTAAATCAAACAGCCCAAAAATCACAATTTTAAACAAGACAGAAATCATCATTAACAACTAAAGTCGAACGAAATAAGCACAGTCGAAATTCTCATAACAACAGCGCTTATCAACATCGAACGAAAACCAAATGCCAAGATAGATAATATCGAATCAAAAATCGAATTGCAGAAGCATCATAATGAGAAGGAATTAGATGTGAGCAATTTAAAATTACTCACCTGAGATTCGACGAGCACAACCACACGATCGCAAGCAAATAAGCAACAGCGACGTCGAAGTCACAGATCGACAATATCAAGGACCATACCTTTCCAGTGAACTGAACGAACGAGACCAAGCCCTAATTTTCAAATCAAAGATCGAAGCAATCGTCGCCGGCACCTTTGTATTTAACGAGCCCTAATTTGGAGACGACGAGGAAGAACGAAACTCGTGGCCGCCATTTTTTTTCTCGTTCGATTGATTACTTTAGGGTTCGAATGAATGAGGAGAGGGGCGGGTACGTGTTTTATCAGAGAAAAACGTGGTATAGGTATGGGCTGGTATGGAGAAGGTATGGGTTAAGTATGTTGTTATTTTATTTATAAAGCCCGCAAAATTCTTTTAACGAATTACAAAAGAATTTTCAACTCGATCAAAACTTCAGCTGAATTAAGCAAACAATTTAAGCGTCACATTGACGATAGTTAATTGTTATAAAATCTCGGGTTGTTACATTCAGCCTCCAAACGCTCGTGCTTTCGAGGTCGACTCGAAAATCCCCAAACTGCAAAAACCCTAGAAGAATGATGTGCCTTCCCTAGTGCGCTAACACACAGCTATGCTCCTATATTGCGATTTAATTGTGCGACCATATATTTCTTCTTTTTTTGCTGCGTCGATTATATTATTATTATTTAATTTCGAACTGTTATCGGCTTTGAGAGGATGGAGGAAAAATGAACAATCATGATTTTAAGTATAGACAATAGTAGCGTATTCAAGAAGGTAGGGTGTCTTGGTCAGATAAGGTTGACTTTTATAAATATAATTTATTTTATATTTAAAATATCTCGTATAACCTAACTCAAAATTCTGAACTCATATCGAGGCATGCTGCTAAGCGTTTCTAGTGTTAAACCCCTATTCCGAACCCAATGGAACAAGTTTCGAGCTCCAATTCGATCGTACAGAGAAGATAGCTTTTTAAATCGACTATTTAAATTAAATTCAATTAAATTATTTTCAGGCGTTTTCAGATCGTACGACCAAATAGTAAATCCCAACGCTATGAAAATTGAAATCCGATTATAATACATTATTACGGATCCAATGGAACTAGTTTCGTCGAATTCCGAGACTATGCCCCGGACCACTATTTTAACGCGTCGATTAAATCGACGATTTTCAAAATTTATGAAATCGCTTGAAATTTTAGTTTTAAAATCTTACTAACTAAATTATAATCCCAAATCCAATATATAAAACCATTTAAATATTCCAAATTAAATATCGAAAAATCGAGGTCGTTACAATTTCAAATTTATTCTCGCCTTCAATTTCCAAAATAGATCATCTATTTCTAAAATATCAGTCTATATTTTATAATAAATCCACCGTTTGATTTATTCTCCAATTTATCAAACGATGATAGTTTCCTTAAATTAAACCCCATTTATAAATTCATACTTTTATTAACAAAATACAATTTTACAAATCTTCGCTTCATTTGTAAAATATTACTTTTATAAATTATCACATTTACGGAATCTCACATTTGTAATTAATCTTTCATATATGTACATATATATATATATATATATATTACTTTGTATAAAATGGTTAATAAATATTAATGTCAAAATATTTCTATTTTCCTTTAAACATATCCTTTTATTATAAAAGACAGACTTATTTAAATTTTTTAAAAATCTTTATTTACAGTATCTTTATTTAATGGTATTTTATGAAACTATTAACTTATGTTATCCAAAAATCATACTTTGGTTTCAAAATAAATTACTCCTTCAAATAATTCAAGACTAATTATTTAAGCGTATATAGTTTTCATAATCGCTTTGAAATCCCTTTTTAAAATCAAATCAATAGTGTATAGTATTTTAAAATACCAAAAATGAGGCCCAGTGCTACTAAAGCACCAATTAAGCAAGTCATATCAATATCATCAATATGGCATTTAACAAATCATATATCACCATATATATGAAAATAAAATCAATAGAGTAAGGAATCCCGTTGGATCCATCCAACCTATCCCCGTGCATCACATATAGTATATAATTAAAAAAATATAAATCAACCGCTTTGAGGAGGGATTCGTATACAAAGAGTCATCTTCTCTTACACGGCAACGTAACAGGGTCTCATCCGCTCCAATAAACGGGAATATATCCAATCCAACTAATAATAATTAGTAAATTATCCAAACAGTAAATAATTATCAATAATAAATATCCAAACATCCAACAGATAATTTTTATTGACTATACAAATTTTCCGATTAACCAAAAAGGTGAGATTAACTCACTTTTATTTTTATAGTCGAATTAAAATTGAACGGACGTTCAATTTTAACCCAAAATTCCAATTAGCTCCAAATTCGCCCAATCCAACTCCATAGCGTAGTACTCACTGATATGAACGCAACGCAACTTGTCACGCTCGAAACGGACCTCGTACAAGAAAGTTATAAATTAATTATCGTTTGAAATAAATTAATTTAATAATTAACAAAATCAATTCAAGTTTAAATAGTAACCTTTCTCTCCCTCACTCTTCCTCACGTGTACACATTCGTACCCAGGGCCGAGCATTTTTTTTGAATCGATCGAACGCAAGCAACCACTATCGCCGACCCACCCACTGTCGTGCTGCCTCGCTTGCGCCACTGTGTCGCCCTCCGCCTCCATGCTCGCGCTGCGCGCGCACACAAAAAATCACGACCGAACCCATATAGCTACTCGAGGTTGAACGAGTGTTGCTGCCGCCTCGGTCGTTGATTCGACGATCTAACCATTGGTTAAGCTCGTATCGTCACTCTCTACATTTCCCTAGTTGAAGTCGAAAGTTAATTCGGCACCTAGAGGCTCCGATCGACGTTGACTGTTGGATGGTTTAGTTTAAAGGCGGTTGATAATATTAGAAGCTAGGGTTTTAGAAAATGGAAGAAGGTTGAAAGGCTTATATAGAAAATTTTCACGGCACTATTCATCCGTCAAAATTTCGAACTCCAAACAAAGCGTGTTGCCTGGCGTTCTATATGTTATGCCTATATTCCGAACATAAAGGAATATATATCGGAACCAATTCCATCATATTCAGAAGATGGCTTTTCAAAATCAAATTATTTTAATTTAAATTCCTTTAACTAATTTCTACGCGTTTCGAACTCGCAACGATACGTCCAATCATTACAAAATTCAATGGCATATAATAATTCACTATTACGGATCCAATGAAACTTGTTTCATCGAAATCTGAGACTGTACCCCAAAAGACTATTTTTACACGTTAATAAAACGAGTGATTTCAAAAATCCATTTAATCATTGTTATATCCAACTTAAAAGTTTACAATCTTCATTCTTGTTCAAATAGAAATTAATTCAACTTTTGAAATTGTTTTTGTTCATATTAAATTCAAGATTCGATTATTTAAACAATTTCAATATTAAATTCAACAATTTAATTATCAAATAAATCGCTATATTTGAAATTCAAGTTATTTAACTTATAAAAATAACTTTTCAATATTTAAAATAAATTAAATATTCTAAATTCAAATGACCAAAATTCTGGGTCGTTACACTCTCCCCCTTAAAAGGAATTTCGTCCTCGAAGTTACCAAGTAAGAAAGATGTCAGAAACCCATTAACTTTTCAAAAACAATTAGTTGAAAGGGATTATCAAATTTATTTAAACCTTTTAACTTTTCGAAATCAATTAGTTAAAAAAATTTATAAAAACTTTTTCTAGGTCTTCAAATTCATTCATAGTTATTAACTAATATTATCCAAAAATCAACTAATATCATTTCAAGTTATAAACCTAAAATCAAATTTTAGTTATCGAAAATTTTCCAAAATTCTCAAAATATTTCTAACGCCTTAAATTTTCGGAAAATTTCGCCAACGTCTCCTTTGCGCGATTCAATCATAGAAAACCACAATATATAAATATATATAATCACAAATATACATCTCATCTTCGAGGATGAGGCATCCGTAGGGAAAAAATATAAAAGTACGGTATGTAATCCGAGATATGTACCTTTTATTATATTAGCAAGCATATACAACGAATATAATACGAAAGCGAGCTCCAAATGTGAAGCATACGCCATCCGCACCTACTAATCACTCAACAAACAATGAGAACATGTATAGGAAAGTAATATCAATATATAGCATAGACTATACAATAACTATATGCAAATATAGCAAATGCAACAAGAGAAACCATCAAACAATTAATATTCATTCAATCAATTCATAATCATATAAATTTGCATTTTCTAATGTGAACATTCAATTTATTAAAGCCCATACGATGTACATATATCATCAGTATGCAAAACCATACCTGATCGCTCATTCGATCATACAATTTTCACTTTCGAACTAGTATCGTTCACACGACCACTCTAGTGCGGACTTAGATTCGGTTCCTTGATTGGAAACCGCTATTCTACTTGCATAGCCATATACTATGATAGAGAATATCAGAATCAGTCAAATATCTGTACCCAGGGTTCGCCGTCAAGAATCGAGTGAAAAATCCTAACTCGGATCGGTATAAATCACCTCGAAATCTTATACTCGAATCTGGATCAAACAGTTATGCGAATAAAATAATATACATACAACTTACATATTTATTTTATTTTACTTCCATTCAATTGATTTACATTCACTTTATTCACGTTCGATCCATTTACATTCATTGGTTCGCATCCAATTATTCACATTATGTTTGACGACGTTCCATTCCATTTTTAATTCATTTATGGATCATTTCATAAAATCATTTCACTTTAACTTTCCTAAGTTAAATCTTTTCTCATTATCATAGAGTATATTTTCTTTCAATACTAATATCCCTTAAGAACCATTCCATACAACAATTTACTTAAGTTTTATACAAACATTTTTATATAACACTTCTACTGTTTATTTTCACTTTATAACTTAAGTTCATATTCAATTCTATTAAACAACATTCCAACCATATTCAATTCATTTTGCAACTAAAATTCATATCCATTCCACAACCTAAGTCGTATTTTATTATACAACTCAAGTCCATATTTCATTAATTCATTGCGAATCGGATTCAATTTCATTTAATTCATTCCGTTACCCCACTTGCGTTAAATTCCATTTCAAAAATCATCTCATTTAACTTAAGTTAAATTTAATTACCTATCTCAATTTGTGATTTTCATTCTTTAGCATTCATATCCAACAAATTTAGAAATTTGATTTAGCTTAATATTCTTCAAATCTATAAGTTATACAAACTTATTTACTTAGACTTTCATGAAATTTATTTGACTTAAGTTTATTCACAAACTATATTTACACTTCAGGATTATACAACTACTTTACGACTTAAGTGTGCATTCATTTCGTTATCTTATCCAATTCATTTCAAATTCCATTTCAAATTCATTTAACCCTTTTATTTAACTTCACTTAAAGTTAAATCTTTAATTTTATATCTCGATTCAAAATTTCTTTTCTTATCTATATTATTTCCAAATTATAAGTTCAAAAACTTACTGTCTTAGGTTTTCTCAAAACATTTAGATATAATTTTAGGTTTTTAATGCCCGGTTTTATTTTCAAATCATTTTGAAATCACATATATACATAACTCTTTTATATATCTAATTACACCTCTAGAATCTAAAACAAATTGTTTTATTAAAACAACTTTAATGGTAGCAATCCCCCACTTAGAAACTCAAAAATGAATGTCGATGATGCTGCAGTCATCATCAAAATTATTTTCCAGCGACTGAAGTGAGTTCAGTGCTTTCTATCTCTTTATTTCTAATATTTCTAATCCAAAATATTTTCAAAATAATACTATATTATTTTTCTAAAACCTTTCGAGAAACATTTCTAAAATCAATGAGATTTAAATTCTCAAACTTCTTGTTTTAAATCCAATTTTATTAACAAATCGTATTTTTAAATATACTTGGGAAATTCCCTTTACTTTTCATTTATAAATCACCTTTATAAATCATATTTATAAAATATCACTTATTATGTAATTCATTTCACAATGTTGATTATTTTAGTTATCGTCGATACTCTGTAATTCATACTTATAAATTCACTTTCATGTATAATTCAATTTACAGATGTTTATCTTTGTTTAGATTACAACAACAACTTTTATTAAAATAACAAACAACAAATGATAATAATCGAATATTATCATTCTCTAATAGCCAAACACACAATATATAACTATAATAATTTCTGAAGAATTATTCCGTTGTTTATATAAAATATAATTTAGGTAAAATTATTTTATTTACCCACTTTAAAACAATATTGTGTCGGTTTGCCTTGTTTAAGTGTTTAGAAACCCCTATCGATATCGTGGACCGACCAAAATTCATAAGCCACTCAACAGATAAATTAACACAATATAAAATATTTTTATAATCATTAACTAATATGCGCTCATATATATTCACTCAAACTCATCCTAGGGTCTCGCTTACCCTATCTCAAACGAGTAAATTCCCACCAAAGCCTAGGTGTTCGCTTAACCTAAGCTTTGATACTACGTTGTAACAACCCACTTTTCCATACAATTCAAGTTGACAATAAACCACATGTGTCCAACCCAAATCAAACGAAAAGAAGGATAGTTAAGGGAAAGAAAGAAGAAAGAAGAAGAGAAGAGAAGAAGAAGAGAAAAGAAACTAAAAACAACACAGAATCTCCCAATCGCAGCGGAACAACATATAATATAATATCAATGACTCTTTACAAAGGAGAAACTGTTATATACATACATCCATCAGAGTACAACAACAATCACAATTATCAGCCTGGACAGTTATAACAGCATGTCCTCACAATTGCTGATAATTTCAATAACAAAGCAGCGAAAAACAAACATATACGTGAATACGACTTGAAGACCTCTAACTCGTCTTCTAAGCTCCAATGCATCCAAAGCAGTCTTTAATATGTTCGGTCTGACCCGAGCATTATAATAAAATAACACTCGAGTCAGTCTGAAAAACCAACGTGAGAAAACACACCTAATTAGACTTTTAAAGTTATAGAAATCTTTCTAAAATCAAAAGTATCTCGTAAGACCATGCCGCACATAAACACGGATGTGTTTTTGCCTTACGATAACCAAAACATTTCATATGAAATCCTCTGATATTATAATAGTGTCTAATATACAAGTACTTATTAATCATAGTCGAAATTATTAATTCCAGCATACTAGGTTCTACAACCAAAACCGAAGGCTCGTATTGGAGAATGGATTCCAACTATGAAGGGTAAGGGTCTACACACCAAATCCGTACACCTCTAGATCAAGTGTACGGGAGGCTACATCACGTTGTACCTCTGCTACTCAGGACCGACACTACCTCCTTCTCGAGTAGCACCGAATATGATCACCCCTTGGTTGCAATCAACAACCACACAATGGGATCCTGAAGCATACATGAATATCGCTCTAGATTTGGGATGATCATATCTTACTTGGGTGCGACCCACTTAGCTCTGCCGCATGTCCCTGCTTTATTCATTTCCCAGGTGTGAGGCTCGAAGAAGTCGCGCTCTTACCATTTCCTCCTAGCAAACCATCTTGGAATGCTAATTTCCCTCCAGGCAACAATGCAATACTAGCATTCATCTTTATAAGTTCGTTCTGGGACTGAATGAGACGATTGAGAGTTCCGTCTCCAATTCCATCATCTTCAAGTTGTCTTTACTTCGACACTTGAGTTGGATCGAAGTGGTTTTCGGATAACATATCCGATCCCGGTCACTTCAAAAAAAATTCGACGGTTGGTAAACTCAACCCCGGTTCTTTAGAAAATAAACAGTCAAAGATAATATTGGAGATCACATCCTAACAGTTAGTGGACGGATTCCCTTATCATTGTCCTGGAAGAACGAAACGAGATTTACACGCACAGTACAGCATCATCAGATATGACTGTGCCACATAACTCATGTGTTTCTCCTAGATATTTCCAAAGTTACTTTTGGGTCCAAATTCCGATAGTCGTTTATTTAACTATCGAATAGCAAACATTCAATAAGGGATTTAATTCCATAGGAAAAATCAACATTTGGTTAAACACCAAGCAACACTAAGCCTCCTTAATTAATCTTTTCATTAATTATAACCATCTTGTAAATGCTTGTATCAAAATACTTTTAAAAGATATATACGCAACCTTTATATTTTCAATACTTCGGAAATATCCATATATTTATCTCAACGGTATAGGCATATTTACCAAATACTGAGAAATGTCTCCTTTTTATCAAATTCTAAAATCATTTATAAACTCCATTATAAATTTCTAAAACCATTTATAAACCATTTATAAATTATCCCTCAAATCATCTCTAAACCCTTATAAAACCATGCAATTAATTATAAATTCTTTTTATACTGTAAACCCATTTCTAAAATTCGTTTATAAATATTCATCCGTTTATAAACCTCTTTACCTTTTAAATAATCTTCCTTTAAATCTTCAAACCGTTTTATAAGTTCCTCTTATAAAAATCCAAGTCAGTTTACAAACTCTATTCATGAATCTCGAAAATATCATAAATAAATAATTATTATTAATTTTTAACCTCTTAAACATAATAATTAATAATTCAAACCATTATGGATAAAACAATCGTTAATCTTTACCATATAAATAATAATAATAAATTACCAAAATATTATTAATAATCATTATTATTAATTTCAAACCATATTAATAATTGAAATAATTAACCCTTTAAAATATTTAAATATCAATAAACAACTTTAAACAATGTTAATATGGGTAACCAACTTCTGGAGCATAACCTATTTCCTCGATAAAAATCCATACTTAAATCTTCAACCCGATCATTCCCATATTTATAAAACTATACTCGAGAATCTCTTTCCATTTTATAAAAACTTCCTTTCATAAAACCCATTTATTTATGAGCTCCATTTATAACTCTATTCCCTTTATGAATCTCACTTATTCATAAATCTCATTTAAAAACATCAATCACCATCCGTTGTAATGTTACTTCCATATAGATAAATTCGTTTTATAAATTTCTTTCTATTTATAAAAACATCGTTTAACATTCCAAATTTATCCTCGCCTTCAATTTCCAAAATAGAGTCAACTATTTCTAGAGTATCAGTCTGTATCACAATAAATCCCCCGTTTGATTTATTCTCCAATTTATTAAATGATAATAGTTTCCATTAATTTATAAACCCCGTTTACAAATTCATACTTTTATGAACAAAATACAATTTTACAAATCTTCACTTCATTTATGAAATATTACTTTTATAAATTATCACATTTACAAAATCTCACATTTGTAATTAATCTTTCATATAGGGGTGCGTGCGCACACACAGATATATATATATATATATATATATTACTTTGTATAAAATGGTTGATAAATATTAATGTCAAAATATTTCTATTTTCCTTTAAACATATCCCTATATTATAAAAGGCGGACTTTTAAGATTTTAAAAATCTTTATTTACAGTTCGAAAATCTCTATTTTATAGTATTATGAAACTATTAACTTATGATATCCAAAAATCATACCTTTGGTTTAAAAATAAATTACCCCTTCAAATAATTTAAGACTAATTATTTAAGCATATATAGTTTTCAAAATCCCTTTGAAATCCCTTTTTAAATCAAATCACTATTTTATAGTATTTTAAAATACCAAAAATGAGGCCCGGTGCTACTAAAGCACTACTTAAGCAAATCATATTTATGTCATCGATATGGCATTCAACAAATCATATACCACCATATATATGAAAATAAAATCAATAGTGTGAGGAATCTCGTTGGATCCCTCCAACCTGTCCCCCTATATCACATACAATATATAATCATAAAAATATAAATCAACCGCTTTTAGGTGGGATTCGTATACAAAGGGTCATCAACTCTTACACGGAAACGTAATAGGGTCTCATTCGCTCCAATAGACGGGAATATATCAAATCCAACTAATAATAATTAGTAAATTATCCAAACAGTCAATAACTATCAATAATAAATATCCAAACATCCAATATATAATTTTCACCGACTATACAAATTTTCTAATTAACCAAAAAGGTGAGATTAACTCACTTTGATTTTTAATAGTCGCCAAACGTTCCGTTTTGAATTAAAATTGAATGGACGTTCAATTTTAACCCAAAATTCCAATTAGCTCCAAATTCGTCCATTCCAACTCTATAGCGTAATGCTCGCTGATATGAACGCAACACAACTTATCGCGCTTGAAACGGACCTCGTACGAAATATCGTTTGAAATAAATTAATTTAATAATTAACAAAATCAATTCAAGTTTAAACAGTAACCTTTCTCTCCCTTACTCTTCCTCACGTGTACGCATTTGTACCCAGGCCCGAGCATTTTTTTCAAATCGATCGAACGCACGCAACCGCTGCCGCCGACCCACCAACTGCCACGCCGCCTCGTTTGCGCCACTGCGCCGCCCTCCGCCTCCATGCTTGCGCTGCGCGCGCACACGAAAAATCATGATCGAACCCATATAGCTGCTCGCGTTTGAACGAGTTTTGCTGCCGCCTCGGTCGTCGATTCGACGATCCAACCGTTGGTTAATCTCGAATGGTCGCTCTCTATGTTTCCCTGGCTGAAGTCGACGGCTAATTCGACCTCTAGAGGCTCCGATCGACGTTGGTCGTGGGATGGTATAGTTTAATGACGGCTGAGAATATTAGAAGCTAGGGTTTTAACAAATGGAAGAAGGTTCAAGGCCTTATAAAGAAAATTTTCGCAGCACCATTCATCCTTCAAAATTTCGAATTCTAAACGAAGCATGCCACCTGGCATTCTATATGTTTGTGACATCCCGAAAATTTTAGCAATATCAATTTAATAATCGGTGATGAAAATTAAATTGATTTGACAATAATTGTGAATAAAATTTGAATTGATTCAATAATTTTCTTTCAAAATAAATAGAAATTTTGCTATATGTAAGTTAAATGTAATTTTGTCAAAAGATAGTTAAGTATATTTTAACATAAGTAAAAGTTAAAACAATAATTAAAACAAGAAGATGGGATTCATAACAAAACTTGCATAGATATGGAAACAAATGCTCGAATATGAATATGCAGGCTTTAAGAACAACAAGGATCAAAACAAAGTAAAAATGTAATATGCATGTAACTTGTAAGGTAAGACTCAGGCAAGAAAAATATATAGGATAAGTATAAAATAAAATCATCAAGGACAATGTCATTTAATGCTTGCTAAGACAATGTCTCCTCTAGTACATTAGCATACAATCTCGGCCACCAAAATATAGAAAAAAATCTCTGACCATAAGAAGATTATACCCAGTAGCTTGTTATAAACATCACCTGTAGGCTACTCTTTCCCATATCATCTTTTTATTTCAGTTCGAACTAAACAAAAGAAAAATAAAACTCCATTTAAAACCTAAACAAGATTCTACAACCAGCAAGCAACTACAACTAAACAAGCAAGATGATTTGACCAGAAGATTTAAAGTGAAAACACTTTCTAGTTTCAATTTATTTGCAAAACAAGGTCTCTGTTCTTCCTCTTCAAAGCTGGTGAGTAAGCTATTGTTTAAGAAAACTTAATCTGGTGTAAATCTTGATATAAGAGATAATCTTTGAGGTTATGGGTGTAAATCTTGTTGTATATCTGTATGTAGGGAAGTTCAGTGTATATAGTTTAGAGTAAATGTTTATACTTCTCTGTTTTAAAGAAGTCTACAGGCCTTAACAATTTAAGAAATCAAATATTCATCTCTTAAACCCTTTCAGGATTTGACAAAAGTTGTTTGAATCAACCAGATCGTAACCTTAATAATATTTTCAAGTGTTATTGGTTTAGAATTTTATGGGAAGTTTGAAAATATAGTAGATTTTCTTTAAGTATGAAAAACCCAAATATTTTAAATTGTTGATTTGAATTCACCACTTAAATCGTCGTTCAAAAATTTGATTTTTAAAAGGAAGATCACGAATTTTAGGTTTGTAAATTGGGAGATATTGTAAGTTGATCGAAATTGGGTATAGTGGCAAATTCTGGCGATCGGGATACTTTCTGGGGTCGGGATTATGCTCGAAGGTGGAGGAAGATCTGACGACCTCAGCAAAAATGTCTGACGAATTTATCAATCGTGGTAGAGGCCGGACTATGACGATATATGGTTTTAGCTTGTGTTTGTGTATGGTGTCGAATTCTAAGTGATGCGTTGTTCTCAGTTGACCGGACCAGTTCGCACCCATGGCAATCGAAAGAGGAGGAGTTGGAGAAGCACTGACCAGAGTATTGTCGCCTCTGGTGGCCTAGGGATTCGGGGCGAGGCGTTTCTTTGAAGATTGTTTTTGGTTCCAGTTGGGTTGTATTGCTCGATTTCGTTTTCACCATAAACTTCGATTGCTGGGTGAACGTGGGTGTTCGTGGTGTCATCGCCGACGTGATGGTGATCTTAGCTTCATTCGGTAGTGGATGGAATCGATGTGCATGTGCACGCGAGACTGTGGTATCAGTTGAAGTTGTGGAGTTGGGGAAGACAATGGTAACTCGGGTCAGACCCGAAGGAAATCGCAAGATGACTTGAAGTAAGTGGAAGGTGGGGAAATTCGAAGATGGTTCGGGTAAAAGAAGATTTGGCTCGGGTTTTCTTTTGCTTTGAATAAGTGATCAGGTTTAAAAAAAAATGTAATTAAGGTAATTTATTAAGGTGATAAATAAATGGAATTACTGAATGTGATTCATTTAAGGATGATAAATTGAGTAATTAAAGGTTAATTACTTAATAATTAAAGATTAATTAATTAAAGTGATTAATTAAAGGGTAACTAATCAAGGAGATAAATTAATTAATGTGATTAGTTAGTTAAGGTAATTAATTTAAGATTAATTACTTAATGAAAGTAATCAAGGGATGATTTATTACTTAAAAGTTAATTACTTAATGGAAGTAATTAAAGGATTAATTTGTTAATGAAATTAAGTAAGGTTAATTAATTAATAATTAAAGGTGAATTAATTTATGATTACAAGATAATTAATTTAAGAAGTTAATTAAGGATCAATATAATTAATATGGATGAGTAAAGGTTTTGTGTAATTAATTTAGAGTTAATTACTTATTATAATTAAAGGATTTAATTAATAATTAAGAAATTAAATTACTTAATGTAATTAATGGAGTCTAATGTAATAAGTTTAGATTAATTAATTAAGTTTAATTAATTTAAACATTTGATGCTTTGGTTATAGAGTAAATTACTGGAGGTAATTAATTGAAATATGGAAGAGTTTTGGGATTAATTACTTTGTGCGATAAATATGAAGGATGATTACTTTGTGAAAGTAATTAATAATTAATTACTTAGTATAATTAATTTAAGGATTGATAAATAAGGTCATTTGAAATAATTAAGTGAAATGAGATTAATCACGGATGATTAATATATATAATTAATTATTAGAAATAAGTAATTAAGGAGTTATTAATTTATTTGATGCCGCAATTAAGGGTGGTTAATTACTGGATGTTATTAATCAATGGTGATTAACAATTACGGTTAATAATTAATTAAGGTAGTAATTAAAGGTTAATTTCTGTATTTGGTTAAGGATAATTAATTTGTGAAATTAATTAATGGTTAATTACTTAAATGTAATTAAAGGATAAATAGAATGATATTGGAAGCCTTTGATTAATTGTTATCCCTAATATGTGGTTCGTAATGCTATGTGATATGATATGTTTGATTTAAACTGTGATGATGTGGTTATCTATTGATGATGAATTACTGTGGCATCCTGTATTTAAAATTGAATTGTATTTCACTTGAATAATTTAAGTTAAGATGACATTGGTTTCGAAGAGACCGGAGTCGGGTATTAGTAAATACCCGAAACCACTTCGATTCTTTGGAAATGGATATTGAAACCAATAGGCTGAAGTAAATTGGACCATTTAAACTAAGGTTTGACACTTGGAAATTGATGTCTGAAATGGTTGATGTCTATAGCAACTTGTGATGTGTAAATTGATATAAGTTACCCCGGGTTTATATAAATTGTATGCTTTTGTATTCCAAGTTAGATGGGTTTACTCACGCTGGTTTCCAGCCTGACCCGGGTGTTACTTTGATGTAATGCTCGGGTCAGACCGAGTATTACAGATTTTCAGGTAAGGACGTTCTGGAGCTTAGGAGATGAGCTGGACGGCAGGACGTATGGAGTGTTTCCGCTGTGACTATTATTTCTGTTTATCTGAGATATATTTGATTTGTATATACTCAGTGTTGTGTATGAGAGTAACTCTGATGTTTTATAAATGTAAATTGACAGATATAGTATTCTCTGTAAACTGCTATTATTTGATATTATATTTTGATCCGCTGCGAATGTGAGGTTCTGTGTTTTATTTTCTGTTTCTTCTTCTATCTCTTTCTTCTTTTCCTAACTATCTGGAATTTTCGGGATCGAAATTTCCGGGTCGTTACAATGTTATACCCATATTCCGAACACAATGGAATATATATCGGAAGCCAATTCTGTTATATTCAGAAGATAGCTTTTCAAAATCAAATTATTGTAATTTAAATTCATTTAATTAATTTCTACGTGTTTCGAACTCGCACGACCAAACGATATATCCAATCACCACGAAATTCAACGGCATATAATAATTCACTATTACAGATCCAATGAAACTGGTTTCGTCGAAATCCAAGACAGTGTCCCAAAAGACTATTTTTACACGTTAATAAAACGAGTAATTTCAAAAATCCGTTTAATCACTTTTATATCCAATTTAAAAGTTTACTATCTTCATTCTTGTTCGAATAGAAATTAATTCAACTTTTGAAATCGTTTTCATTCATATTATATTCAAGATTGAATTATTTAAACAATTTCAAAACTAAATTCAACAATTTAATTATCAATTAAATTGCTATATTTAAAATTCAAGTTGTTTAACTTATAAAAATAACTTTTCAATATTTAAAATAAATTAAATATTCTAAATTCAAATGACCAAAATTTTGGGTCGTTACAGCGGGTCTAGGCTGGATTTGAGTTATCATCATACGCAGGAAACCCAGCCATGGATGGCTAGCGAGCTGACCTAGACTCGGTCGATCTGGATTGGACCGGACCAGACTAAGATACCTTGATTAGTTTACCTTCTTACTTATGAAAAAAATTAAGTAACAACATATTTGTAGAAGTAAACAATCATGGAAAAACTATATTATTCGGTTATGCATTTCTTCGGAATGAGACTAGCAGTGGTTTTAGATGGTGATGAAGGTATTCTTATCTTTTTTTTATATTTGTTTTGTTTCATTGTATAAATAGATCATTGGAATGAGACCGCTAGTTTTATGTAGACATTGGATTGAAACTGTTCATGTACAAAAACAATTCCTTACAAATAAGAAGCCACCAGCATACAACAACAACTAAGCCATTATTCCTAAACAAGTTGGGGTCGGCTAGATATGGAAGCCAAAACTAAATGACAGTCAATTTAAAAGTCATAATAATAACAATAACAATAATAAAATAAAGTCAAATAAGTAAATTAATAATAATAATAATTAAGTAAAATAAAAAAATAAAGATATATATATGTGTGTGTGTATAAAAAAAATTGATAATAATACTAATAGTGATAATGGTACTAATATTAGTATTGGTCAAAGACTAAACACTACGTCTTAGGCTCATGTTCCCTACTTCTATACTCCAAAACTTAAAAAACTCATAGCTCATAGTTCTGGTACGTGGACCGCTAACTTCCACACGCTCCTATCTGACACCAGCTCTTCGAATATACTCCAAATCTTCAAATCTCTTTTTACTACCTCCTCCCATGTCAACCTTGGTCGACCTCCACCTCTGTTTGAGCATTCGACGTGGCCTATAATTCCAACGCGCACAGATGCATCGGGCAGCCTCCGTTGAAGATGTCCAAACCATCTTAAGCGATGTTGAATTAACTTCTCCTCAATTTGTGCTACTCCAAGTTTATCACGTATATCATCATTTCTAATTCGGTCTCTTCTTATATGACCGCAGCTCTATCGCATCATACGCTCTCTGCTACCTTATCTTCTGGACGTGTTGGCTTTTAGTAGGCCAACATTCTGCACCATACAACATTGCAGGCCTGATTGTCGTTCTGTAGAACTTTCCTTTTTTGTGGGACTTTTCTGTCATAGAGAATGTCAGACGCTTGTCACCATTTCACTCATCCCGCTGGAATTCTCAAACTAACATCTTCATCAATCTCACCATTATACTGCAACATTGATCCTACATATTGAAAGGATTTCTACTTGGGAACTATTTGTCCGGCCAGAGTGGCATCTTCATCCTCTGACCTGACAGTGCTGAACTTGCACTTCATATACTCTGTTTTAGTTCTGCTAAGCCTAAATCTCTTTGATTCTAAAATTTGTCTCCACAACTCCAATCCTACTTTTATCAATTAGCACAACATCATCAGCAAATAACATACACCAAGAAAACTCACCTTGTACACCCTTCGTAACCTCATCCATCGCTAGGGCAAAAATGTAGGGGCTCAAAGCTGACTTTTGGTGTAATCCTATGTTAATGAGAAAATCACTAGTTTCACCATCGCATGCTCTAACACTAGTCGTAACATCATCGTACATATCCTTGATAAGGTTAATGTACTTTGTTGGGACTTTTTTTTTGCAGAACCCACCACATCACCTTTCGCAGTACTTTATCATAAGCTTTCTCCAAATCAATAAATAGCATGTACCAAAATATTTGCATTACGAAGTATTCATTGAATAGTTTACTAGGTAAAACTACTACGTACCTTGATATTTCTATTTGTAAGTATTTTGATGTTTTTCATATATTTCTTTGCAGAGCTTCATGGACTTAATCAAGGAGCCACTACAGACAATTCTAACATAATAAGATCCATGGCTAACGGAAGCTATTGCAAAAGAATTACCAACAACAAAGCATAGCTTTTGCATTTGGCATATAACGACTAAATTTAGTGGTTGGTTCATGGCGATACTTCGTATAAATATTATGAATGGAGTTATGCTTTATATCAATTATATGGGATGGACACAATTGAAGAATTTGAGCATGAATGGCCAAAAAAGTTATTTCATTGTATAACCTACAAGACAACAAACATAAATGGGTTGTACAAAAATAAACAATTATGGGTACCAGCTTACCTTCGAGGTTATTTCTTTGGTGGAATGACAACAACCGACCGTTCAAACTTCCAAGAGCATCAAAGCCTTTGTTAAATGATTTATTGATTCACATACTTGATTAAGCCAATTTGTGAGGTAGGTACGTCAATAGCAATTGTTAGTACGTTCTGGGCTTTCTTTGTTACATGAGCATAAACCATGTTTTTAGGTTAATCTTGCCATAGAGACCATTCAGCACACAGAAGCACATGATACAATGTTGGATAAATGTAGCATTACTACCTTAAGAACGATGTCACCATTAAAATAACAAGCTCAAAGTATTTTCTTCTTCTTCTTTTTTTATTAGCTTTTTGTTTGCTGATTGCTTAAATATTAACTTGTTAGTGCATTAGATAAGGATGATTATCATGGATGTGTGTATGGTGGTCAGAAGGTTTAAGTTCAAACTAAGAAAGAATGCAAATGAAAGCTTATAACTTGTTTCAACAGTTTTATTGACAAATTCTTTGAGAGCAAGTTAAATTTAAATGTTTATCACTCAGCTCATTGAATGAAAGTACTAAATGGGGATATATTTGGAATGCAGGTTTATTTTTCAGCTCATTGAAGTGTTATATCAATTTTCCATATAATGAAATGCTTCTTTAACATATGCCCTTAGAGCATAACAAAACCCAAATAGAATTTGTCTTTTTTGAAATCGCAACATGAACTTTAAAACGTTTTAGGATTACCGTTGATGCGCCCATGGCTAGGAGGGACGTTTGGCTTGTTTTGAAAGTTCATAGTGCATTTGTCATCGTCTGCTCATATGAACATTTAACATGACGATGGAGCTACTGTGGCAAAGTTACTTCAAAGCACAAAATACATATCAACTTTAAAATATAATACAAGAAGAAGCTTCTAATTGTAGTCCAAAAAGGATGAGAATTGACTACCGTATTGCTTATAATATTCATTTTGAACATGAGGTTAGGTGGTACACTTTAAAAGCAAACATAACTTGACTTCTTACTGTGATACAAACGAAGCACAACTTTACGTAATCTTTAATAGATGACATCAAGACAAACTTAAGAAATGAAAAGTCAATAACCACGAAATGAAAAGATAGAAGAAAGTAACATTTCATATATTTATACAACCCACTCTTAGAGTAAATATGACAGAGAACAAAAATGTCCAGGGCAGTTGCTGCAGAATTCAAGCTCAGATGATAGAGATGGCACAAGGAGGTAAGATTTCTAATGGATACAAGGCAGCTAGATTCAACTGAAATGGAAAAACAAAGCAAGAATGCATAAAATTAATTGATATTAGTTGAAGATGAGAACCTGCACTGAGTTTAAAATAAAGACCATCTTCTGCACATAATAGAACTAATTGTGCCACTTAACCAGGTTTCGGTGTCCTACATTATATTCAATCAAATGCACTGGATGATTTCTTAACCTAGCAACTGAAACTTGCCTGATTGCTAAGGTGAATCAGGAGACTAATTTGGACTAACTAAAAATTAAAAAAATTAAAAAATTAAAATATTAGAAAGATTCTCTACAACAAAAACTCTTTACATCGAGAGTGAAAACAGTTTTCATTCTCCCCCACTTAAAACTTTTCATCCTCGAAAAGGAACGGAGAAGGAGAAACGATCGATTTAATGGAAATAGGTCAAATTTAACGATACAATTAAAATAACTTAAAACTTTTCATTCTCCCCCACTTTTCAGTTTCTATAGTTCATCAACATGTTTTAATGGAAATAGGTCAAATTTAACGATACAAATATAGTGATCAACATAAAAGAACAGAAAAGGAAGAATAGAAAAGTAAAAAGAAAATGATGTATACACACACCCACACCCACACCTTGAGCTCCATCTCTACACGCCCACACCCTGAACTCCATCTCTATCATCAAATATTCATAGTTCTAATTTCTACATTAATCATAGTCCAATAATAAAGGGTTCTCCATATATCTTGAAGAGCTTGTAATCAGTTTACTATAAACTTAACATATTCAAAAAAGTTCCCAAAAATGAATAATGTACACAATCTCATAATTATAAAACCAAGTTTTTTTGTTCTTTTACTTTTATTGCAATTTATTCATTTTACCGTATTGAAGTGATGATGTGGAAGTTGTTTGGTACTACTCGCTAAACATTGGTTATACATCATCGATGTGGTAGATCACTGGGTATGTTTTTTCAACAATCTTACTTTTTCATTCATCACGGTAAATTACCAGCAATTGACACCGATGCTTTGGTGTTCGTAAAATAGACACCAGTAACTACTCATCATTAAATTAGAGTTCGCTGATTATACAATTGAAAAGTGGAATGTGGGTTTTAATTTTGAAAAGTGGCTGCTTAAATTGGAAGCAATTCTGAAGGGTTAGAGATTCCAAACAAGGTTTAGAGAGAGAGAGAGTGTATTTGACATGTCTTATCTTTCGAGCTTCCGGCCATCCTTTTATAAGATCTAAGACCGTCAATGAATACCCGAAAAATCATAAATTCACCCGCATCCGTGTCAAAAAAGCGAATAAATATCCAATATCCGAAAAAAAACGGATACGGATACGGATGCGAATATGAAGGCATCCACATTTGAAATTATCCATCCAATTTTTGTCCAAATTGTAGCTTATTTTATTGTGTATTTTAATATAAAAAAATATATGTATTTATTGTTTTATTAAGCTAATAGTTAATATTATATGTATTTAATGCATATTAACTGATCAAAACTATTTATTATCATCATTTTTGTTGAATTTGCATACTTCTACAATCAATGGAGTTGAAAATTAACCATGTTAAACCACAATTTTCTATTTACGTTTCTTGATTTATCGATCGTCATCAGATAGGATAATTATCCGATATTCATTCGTATCTGCGGATATTTGATATTCGAAAATGATTTCGAATGCGAATACGGATATGACACTATCCATATACGAAAGTATCCATTGACAGACCTTATTAAGATCGAGGTGCCTGTTTTTATTGGTCGAAAGGTACCGTATGCAAAATCCAAAAGGACGCAAGTCGTATTTGGTTAGTCTTTTACATTTAGAAAAACATTATTTGCATCTACCTAACAACACACAAAACAAGGTGAAGACATTCCTTTATTTTGGTGACAAAGTTGCATAGAAGGTGGATGATCATGCATCACAAGGTAGTCCAACCGGTTTTACTACTAACGTCGAAGTTGATAGTAAATTTTTGGATTCGTTATGCCATCTACTTCAAACAACACTCAAAATTAAGTACAAATAGTTAAGATGCACTTTGAAATCAATAATTCTTCTATTTGTGTTTCAATAACTACTCTCATAATTAAATAAGCAGTTTGTGTTAAATAACATGATTGCTTTAAACATGAAACTCATTCGAATTACATAAACAAGCTCAATCAAGACCAGTATGATTGAACAAGCACCTCATTCTTGATAACATGTCAAGAATCAATCTTGTTTCCTTTGGATTCGAAATAAAAATGGTCAGCATGGTATTATTTATTTGTAAGAAAAGTAATGACGATTTTTTTTAACTTGGTACTTAGGCTCCATTTGTTTAAAATGTTAATTTCGAATTCTGATTGTTGAACTCTAAAGTCTAAATGCTTATAGTTGAATTCCGAATAATCACTTGCTTGTTTGTTTGCATTCAGCATTCAAAACAAAAAATAAGCAGGAAAAAAGTTCTGAATAATTTGTTTTAAATCAAGGTTCGAGAATTCGGTTTCGGTTTCGGTCATTTGATATTTTCTTGGTTTCGGCCAATTTCGACAATTTCAGATGTTTCGGTTTTTGTTTCAGTTTCGATCCATATACCATAATTCTGTATTTGTAATTAAAAAGTAATAATAAGCATTGCGCAAATAAAATACAAAATACAATGCATAAAGAGAATAATACAACATATAATATTATTACATCCAAAAACCATTCCTTAGAGTTGAGTTGTTTAGTAAAACTTTAGTGGTTAAAGGCAAATCATTGAAATTCGCATGACAGCATAACAATCGCTAAAAATTGTTTCTCAATCTCTCTAAAACAATAAAATAAAATTAGCCCAAACCTCATACTAACCCAAACCTCATACTAACCCAAACCCACCTACACTACTATTCAGTTCCTAACCCTAAATTATCTACGCATCATCAAAAAGAAAAACCACACACCTCGACGACTGCTGTAAAATCATCGCGATGTCTGCTGCTATGAAAATCGACAACAACGACTTCTCGATTTTCTCATCTCGATGCTTGATTTATGCTGCGCTTGAATTTGCTTCTCGAATTTTGAATTTTTGATCCTCGACTGGTAATTTTGCTTTCCAATTCGTAAACTTATGTACAATTTGTTTCGATTTACTGATTTTTTATTTGTTTTTTGATTTTTTTTTTTACTGAAGGTTGGCAGGACGAGATTTTAACCTAATCTCGTCCCGCCACCGGCCGGAACCGAACCGAGGTGGCCGGAATCTCGGGGTTCCGGCCAGAACCTTAAACCATGTTCTAAATAGATGGCTTTATTCAGAATACTGGCATAAATAAACATATAAAGTTCTGATTTATAAATCAGAAGTTAAATTCAGAACTTGAATCAAAAACAAACGCAGCATTAATATAGGATGGGTACATGTACCCATGGTTTGAGATTCCGACCGAAATCACGGGATTCCGACAATCCCGTTCCGGTTCTGATAAAAACCGGAATGGAATCCGGCCGGAAAACCGATTCCGACCATAGCGATGGTCAATGAATTTTATTTTCTTTCTGAGAAAGGTGAATGAAGATGATGAAATAAGATGAGTTGAGAAGAATTAAAGAACTTGGATCTGCTATTTCGTAGGGGGAGTGAACAGTTGAAAAGAAAGAAAAAAATAATATACACATTTTCTGCTTTATAAACATTGAATGTTGTTTTTTACACCATGGACAAGAGTAATCTTGTTGTAATAAATTTCTTGGACCAAGATATTTTCGTACTTTTTCTGTTTGAGCCATCTTCATTGTACAGTAAACGTACAAATTATAAATAAAATAGACATTTTTAAAAGAAAAAAGGCCGATTGACATTTAATACTACCTAGGATATATTGTTCTTTTACAAAGGTAATAAAGTACTTTTCTACTTTTCAATTCCATCACTAAATTCTATCAATTGTGCATGATATGACCAATACATTATAGTAAAAAATTTGAAAAAATGCGTAAATGTTCAATTCTAATTTTCAGTAGTTAACAATAGTTTTTCAATATAAAAAAATTAATTGCAACGACTATGCAGATAAATGTAGTAAAGCTAGGTTTACGTTAGTATTGTATATTTATTGTATTTATAAAGGAAAATTGTACCGGAATTAATAAACCGAAATTAAAATGAAATCTTCGGAATTTCCGAAACGGAACCGAAATTTCAAAAATTATCACCGAACGAAACGGAAAGCGAAATTTTGAACCTTGCATGTACCACTTGTTTTAGGTAACATATGTATACTACAAATTTAAATGTCACAAGTTCAAACAGGTTCGAATCATATTATACAAGATTCGAACTTCTGACCTCAGAACCTATGTTTAAGCGCTTTACCACTATGATGTGGTCTTGGATCAACTAAATTTGTGTTTGAATGCGTTAAGAAAAGAACATTTACTTGAGGGAGAGACTACTTAGAAAATTATAAGAACACAATTGATGACATGGTGCAACTACAAGCATTATATATCCACAGGCCCGGTTATTGGGTTAGGCTATGGGATGGGGCAACCCACCCTATCGGGGCAACAACAACAAAAAACCTTAGTTCAAATTTTAAAATCGCAAACAACGGAACATAAAAACCCTAGACTAATCCACCTCCGTCGCCTCCGCACCCCATCCACAGCGACAGCGCATCAGAGCTCCTCCGAACCTCCACTCCAATTGAACCAGTTCAGCTTTAGCCTTCAGGCTTGAATTCAAGGCTGTTGTAGCCTATAGCTCAAAGGTAATAATGAATTAACGATTCTAATACCGATATCCCAAAATTTTGGTTGCTACTTCCTTTTATAAACTTCAAAGAAATAATAGTTTTAGTAAATAAGACTATAAGAAATTAAGAATTAACAGGATTAATATTTACTGTTTTTATTTGTTTGGTAAATAAGTGTTAATATTATTTTTTGTTCATATTCAACCCATAAATCATATTCATAATTGATTGTTGTTAATAATTTTTGTTCATGTTACTTGATAAAAGAGTGGATTGGTGATATCAAAACCATTCGTTTCATAATTGATAAATAATCATTGATTATTTATTTTTTTAGATCAAATTCTTGAATAAATAAGTGAATAAGTATTGATATTTTCAGTTAAATGAATATAAAGTTGATAGATTTTATCATTTAGTATAGGTTATACGATGAAGACTGAAGATGGTAAAAATCGGGTTAGATTTCAAAAACAAAACTTCGAGTCTTGCAATAGGAGAGTCAAGCAAAAGAATGATGAACTAGCAAAATCACTTGTTGGTTCTATTTCCAATTTGTTTTAAGCAAAAATTCAAAGATCTCAACTTTCAACTTTGAATAAAATCAAAGAAAGTGGAGAAAATGAAAATATTGATGAGACGGCAGAGATCAATGAAAATTTGAATGTTGATGAGAGCATTGATGAGAATGCCAACGAAGATGCTAAGTTGGATGAAGAGGCTATTGAAAATGAACATGATAATGTTAATGAAGAAGAAAATGCCAATGAAGAAGATGTTGTGCTTATCTTGAGAAAGATGTTGATGTCAACTATGATCCGCGTTATGAAGAAGAATAACCGATAGTAAAAGGATAATGCTAGTTAAGTGAGGCTTTATTAAAAATTTAAAGGAAAATGACACATTTTCGAAAAATGCAATAAATGATAGACATTTTTCTACTAAACATTATATTAGTTGTTATCCACGTGGGGAAGAACATAAAAAAAGTGGCTAGTTTATTCAAATGAAATGAATATAGTTTATTGTTTTTTTGTAAGCTATTTAAAAAACCACAAAAGAAGTTCAAATTGGGAGGCGGAGGAATTGATGATTGGCACAACATCATAATCAAGCTACGAGAACATGAAAATAGTCTGGAGCACACCGCAAATCTAATTAAATGGATAGATTTGCATAAAAGTCTTCAACAAAAGGTAACGGTTGATAAAAGAACGGAATCTCTAATTGATCAAGAAAGAAAACGTTGAGAAAAGGTGTTGGTGCATATTATTGACATTGTAAAAACACTTGACCAAAATTATTTGCCATTTCGTGGTTCCAACGAAAGGATCTATGAAATGAAACATGGGCTTTTTTGTCTTGTAGAACTTGTAGTCGAATTTGACCCGATTATGAAAGATCATCTCAGAGGTACGGTAAATAATGAAATTAACAATCATTATCTTAGCCATAATATTCAAAATGAATCATACTTTTGTTGGCAAAAAAGATTAAAAAAGCAATGCTTACAAAAATATTAAAAGAAAAATATTATTCGATCATTCTTGATTGTACTCTGGATTTGAGTCATAAAAAGCAAATGTCAATTATCATAAGATGTGTGGATGTTGAAGATTGCATAAAGGTGGAAGAATTTTTTCTTGGAATTATAGAGGTTGATGATACATCAGGACTTGGTCTTTTTAACAAGCTTCGAAATGACCTAATTGATCTCAAACTTAACATTGATGATATAAGCGGTCAAGGTTATGATAATGGATCAAATATGAAAGGTACGTTATATTCGTCGATGTCCATATAATAATATTATATTGTTTATTCATTTGTAATTAATTAATTAAATTTGAAACTAGATAAACAGCAAGGTTTACAAAAGAGACTTCTTGACATAAATCCTAGAACATTCTATATTTCATGTGAATGTCATAAGCTTAAATCTTGCTTTATATGATATTGCGAAATCATGTTTGAAAGCTAAAAAAATTGCATATGTTCAAAAGATTTATACCTTTCAGGCTCAACGCACCGGTTGGAAATACTTAGAGAATATGTGAAAGGTTTGACTCCAAAAGCATTATTAAAAACTCGATGGGAAAGTCATATAGAAAGTTTAAAAGCAGTAAGAACTCAATCATCAGAGTTAAGAGATACTTTGTTTGACATAGCAAATAATTCCAAAGATGATACCGTGATGGTGGAGGCTAAAGGTTTATGTCAAAACGCTTTAAAAGACTATGAGTTCTTGATTAGTTTATATATTTGGTATACTATATCGGATAATATTATTCGGGTTGGTAAAATACTTCAACGGAAGGAAATTAATATTGAAAATGCAATTACTAAAATAAAAGAACTTATTGCATTTTTTGAAATTTTTTAAACAAGATGGAAAGCATGATAAATGAAGCTAAACGACTTGCAAATGAAGTTGTAATTGAACCTAAATTTGCTACAAAAAGAGTTGTTCGTAGAAAAAAAAACAATTTGACGAGAATATGGAAGTTGTTGCTTGTCAAAATCAATCAATGGAAGATGGTTTTAGAATTACTTATTTTCTTCATATAGGATCAAGCACTTACTTCACATAAGGATCGATTTGAACAATTTGAACTTTATGAAGGGACTTTTGGTTTTTTATTGAATGCAAAATTCAAAACAATTGAGGACAAACAATTAAAAGAGCATTGTATGAAATTGGAATTTTTTTTGAAACATAATCAAAAGAGTAATATTTGTGGAAAAGGATTATTTTTTAAGTTTAGACAATTAAGAAAAATATTGCCATCATCGGGAGTGACAAAATCAACTAGTATTCTTGATTTCTTAAGGTTTTATTGTGATGTGTTGTGATGTGAGTGGATTTCTAAATGTATGGGTTGCATATCGAATTACGACTGCTTCTGCGAAAAAAAGCTTTTGAAAGTTGAAATTAATAAAAACTTGTCTACGGACCACTATGTCTCGAGAAATGTTACGTAGGATGGTGATGATTCCTATTGAAAATGAGTATTTAGATACTTTGAAATATGATGATATAATTGAAGAATTTGCTGTCAAAAACTCAAGGAGTTGTTTTCGTTGAATGTATCGATATATTGGAGATCTCGTAGCATGTTTACGTTTTTGTTATTATCTATTAAGTATTTTGACTGTGTTTTGTCATGTATTTGAAATTAAATGAAATGATGTTTATAGCATTATTGATATTATCATTGTTTTGTGAAAGGCAACAAAAAATTTCTCATCTAGGGCAACGTATTGTATAGAACCGGCTTTGTATATCCATTAAATATCAAACATAAATAAAAATACAATATGATCGAATAATTAAGATACACTTATCATCTATCGTGTTTTTATTTGTATTTCAATAACTGCTCCCATAATTAAATACAAGTTTATATTGAACAACCCACTTACTTCGAACATGAAGTCACTCAAATTAGATATACAAGCTAAACCACGCCATGTATGATAGAACAAGCACCTAATGGTTGATATAAAATGACAAAAATCAATCTTGTTTCCTTTAGATTGGGAATAGGAAAGGTCAACATGACATTATTTATTTGTAAAAAAAACCTACGTACGTGGTAATATTTTTGGATTTGCGACTACAAACTCAATCTCAAGTTTTCTAAATTAGGCGAAGTGAATTTCAATGAGCCACATGAGTGAGTATTGTATGTACATACATGTAGCAGTTAACTACATTTCCTTTAATATAAACTTTATTGCCACTCCTTAAAACTCATTTAATTATGAATATCATGCTAGTCAAAATCCTAAAGTACAATATATTGAGCGTTAGCCAATTGTATGAAAGGTGTTCGCTTTGTTTCCAAAAAGATGTTTACCTTATCTATGTCAATAATTCAAAATTAGTATTGTAATATGTTATTAAAATAACATGTACCAATGAAAGAGGCTATTTAGAGACAAATAAAGACATTGTTAATGTCACGTTAATGTTAAAATGCATCTTAGTCATTAGATCTCTATTAAAATCAAATATAAAAAAGCAAACACGATGAGATCTATTGATTGAGATATACTTTGCCTCCAATTGTGGTTTTATTTCTGTCTCAGTAACTGGTCTCATAATCGTCGTGCAGAATCACTTAACAATCAACTCGGAAGCCTAACTGATCTAATATGTCCATTAGGCATCAATAGCAGCAATTTCAAACAAATTATTTCCAGTAGTTCCCAACCAAATAAAACAAATATGAAATAAAATTCAAAAAAAAAGGAGAGAAAAGAATTTCTAATGTGGTACGATCAATTGACATCCGTCCACGGCCCTAACAACTTTTTCTTCAAAAATAGAAGAAAATAACAACTTACAGAGGCAAACAGATAGGAAACTAGAGATCTTATAAGTGAAGATTATCTCTAAAAGTATACAAGAGGAATTGTCAAACTAGTATACTCAATTTTAGATATCCTAAATGGATTGGCTAAGGATTCCGTCTTTAATTTGATTTCAAAGTGAGAGAGTACTAAATTTATGTTTTGAATCTCTCTTATTGTTCTTGAAATGAAGAGAATAACACCTTATTTATAGGAGAATAGGGGCATTGTTAATGACACTCTAAATTTGGATATGAAGGGGCATTTCGGCAAGGGTCTGCCGAATTTAGGGCTGAAATTCGACGGGGACGTGCCCAATTTAAGCTTGAACTTCGACTGGGATGCGCCAAACATAGTGTAAAAAATTATATACGGTGGGGTATGTCGAATTTTATTTTTTGGGTTATCCCCTCATATTCAGTTTTGGAGTGGCAATAACAACACCCGAGAATAATAAGAAACTTCTAGGAAGATGTTATGTGATAGATGAGAAATAGCAGCTGGACGTTTTCTCTTAAGTCTCAATTAATTGCAATTAATCTAATCCATAATCCTCTTCAACACAGTATATTTTGCACAACTTTGAATCTTTAAATTTTAACATATGCAATTAACACAACTAACCAAATTCACAATCCTCCTCAGCATAGTATATTTAGCTCAAATTTGAATCGCTAAAAGTGTACACTCCACTTTGATTCAAATTCACATTCATCTTTTATCAGTCAACAATCAACTAAAAGTTGTTGTGTAAGCCCCTCGTGAAGATATAAGAACGCATTAAATTAACATCCTTATCAATCCTAGATAATCTGATAAATAACGAGTCAGGTATAGATAGTGCTAAATTACAACAATTGAGTTATTTTGCATATACATTTCCTCTTTTCCTTTGGTGATGATCCCATACAATGATTAGAAATTCACGAATTGACTATTTGGTAATCCAATATAAAAAAAATTATTGGGTGGCATGGCTAATCAGATTTTAAATTAGTAGTTAACAAAAAAATTATGTAGTTGTAGATCACACAAAGAAAAGTAGTTGTAGATCACCCAATAATGAAAATTTTAATGAGTTTCTAGTTAACAAGAAAAAGTTCATTCATCAAATTCAGCACAAAGAAATTAGTCTAACATTTTGGAGGATCACCCAAAAAAGACGATGATAATGTATCGACGAGAGCTAGCATCATATATTAGTTCATATCATAATATGAGTTTGAGTTTTCTGATATTATACCGATTCCATGGGTAAATACGAAAAAAGAGCAAATATCCCAAAATCAACGAGAGCTAGCATCATATATTAGTTCATATCATAATATAATATATCAACATCCATCGAATTCATCCGATCTTCATTTCATGACACCATATTCATGGACCAAACCAAAATCCAACAACTACAATAATTAAACCATACCAAATAACTCAAGCAGCAGCAGGAGCCTCGTTCTCAACACTCTCCGCACCGGTCTCATCCGCTTCTTTACTCACATCCGCCTCCTTCCTACTACTCTTCACAAAATCCATTGTTCTTCGACTGATCTCCTTCGAATACAGCTCTACAACTCTGATCCCAGCCTCAATGTCCTCAGATCTGGAACTTTCATCGGAATCGGCTGCAACGTAAGCCTCCTGCTCGATGGTGGCGGCAGCAGAGGCGGCTTCGTCGTGGGGAAAAGCGCCGCCATAGCGTTCGATGAGGATAGATGTGGGGTCTGTCAGGGTTCGGAGAAGGCGGTCAGTGACGGCGTCGCGGGTGCGCTGTGAAGGGGGCCAGATACTTAGGGAGATTGCTGACGGGTTTTGTGTGGATGAGCTTTTCGATTGGTTTAGGATCTCTGATTGTTGAGTTTCGGTCGCCATTGCTGCTAGGTTTATTTTGGCTTGGGTTTGGAGTGAGTGAAATCATTTAAGTACTGCAAACTTCCGTTGTCAGCGTCATTTAAGCTGCGTTTCTTTAAAGCGCTGAAACTGAAGTCTGAGCGTTGAATTTCGAATAATTTTGATTTTTAAATCAGAACTTGATTCAAAACTTCTTATATAAAACAAATGCAGTCTTCACGTTTTCGACTCGTCGGGCGGCCTAACGGTCAAATCTCACATTCAGCATCGTTGAAGGAAAGCTGAAGTAACGTATCTTTTCTCCCTTTCATTCTTCCCTCTCTTCTCTACTCTTCTCTCTACTCTCTGGTCTTCTTCCACTTTCTACTCTTCTCTTCAATTCCACTGTCAATGATTAATTTTGAAACAAATTTCGACTAAAAAGATGTGCATGATTTATTCATTGCATCGGCATGTCTACGTAGATGAAAGAATGATATTAGACGAATTCACACGTTAAGCTATACCGGCTTATATTGGATTGACGATATATTAAACGGACATTAAGAACGTTGTCAATGTAATTTTCGAATGAAACGGCTATATTTTCTTTTTTCGTGCGATAGGCTACAAAATTATGGGTTGGTTTCAATGGAAACTATTAATATCAAAGAAGCGGTTGTCATATTCGTATCATTTTATCTATATCTTATATTCTTGTATTTGTCTTTCGAATATTGTTGTTTGTATCATTTTACTTTTATTTCATTTTAATTAAACGCACATTACATAATAAAAATAAATAATTGATTAACTATAAATCAATGTAATTAAAAATCACATTTCAAATACTCCACTCAAATAACCTTTCACATCACCAAACGCATTCCCTTTTCAATCACTTCCTAACTTAAATACCCCGCTTAAATGTCTCGTTCGCTTCGTAAAGAACGGACCCTAATTGATCAATATTGAAAAGCTAACTGGTGAATGCTGAATTAATGCAGAATAATCGATTATTTGTTTGTTGTATCTTAAAACATATCATTAGTAGACAATAATATCCCTCTTTATTGGTTTTTTTCTCCAATAATGAATATTAAAGGAAATTTTGAAGTATTGAATGTTTAAATTTAAATATTTTAAATTACAAAATGTTTGAAATAGGAGAAATCTGAATACCAGGAAAATTACAAAATGTTCGGTTTTCAAAATGATTAATGATGTAATTTCTATGTTTAGAATCATAATTTTCAAAGGTAATGATTTTTCTAAATTTTAATTTAAAATTTTGGAACTTTTAGTTTGACAAATAGTTTACAAACATTTTCAACTTTAAATATAAAATATAATTTCCAAACTATTATATTCTAGAAACTAAATTTTAAAATTAGAGAATTTCAAAATTTTAGGTTTTCACACGTTGGATTTTCAATGTTTGAATTCTCTAAATTTCAAAATATTAAAAATTAAATTTAAATTTTGAATTTATTATAGTTTTTAAATGTTAAAGTTTTGAATTTATTATAATTTGTAAATGTTAACGAGGATATCAATGGAAGAAATAACTATTAAGCTTCTAGAACTAATAATAAGCATAAATAAAGTTTTGAACACTTATTTCTGAATAAATGGTTTAATTCAGAACTTATATAAAAAAACATACAGCATCAAAAGTTCTAAATAATAATTCATAAGTCTCATTTAGAACTTCTTAATAAAAAAACAAACACACCTTTAGTGTCATCTCTCAAATTAGCAATTACAGTTTAACGCATTGATTTCCAGTACACTACTTGCAGTTAACACAGACTCGGATTGGCCAAGCAACTTCACATGGCTCTTGCTTCCACAAATAAGATCTTAGGCACAGAAAAATCTTAAGGTTTAGTTGGTGGACATTTTAGGTTAGAGGTCTGAGGGTGTGACGTTTCGTGGACACAAATTTCATTAAAGTTTGGTGAGAGGTTGGATGGAAAGTAATTTATAATGTATATTTTTTATAATTATTTTTTATTCTGCAAAAATTAATAGTTAAATTATATTAATAATTCTAATTATTAGTTATTACTGTTAATATTTAAATTAAAGATTAATTTCAAATCAAATTTAAAACAATTTCGATTTCAAATTCAAATAACTGCTACAAATTCTGGAAAATAGTAATAATAACTACGATATTCCGCAGTAAAGATATGGACAATCTAAGCAACTCTCTTATCCATTGATTCCTTACATCGTCAAAACCACGTGCAGCTTCTCTGCATTCATTAGAACGATGTAGCGGTAGCCATCTCCCGTGAAGAAACTAGCCCAATCCACGAAGATATATCATAACCTCCTTGTACTAGTCAGAGGACCAAGCATAATCAGGAGTAGTAGTAGAAGGACCATAAGCAAAGCACTTAATAGGCCTATGGTGTACAATAGACCGAAGCAGATGGGAATGGAACTCCTCTATTGTAAGAGACCTGTCATCGAACCGATGTAGATCCTTACTATCCACCATAGCCATGATCTCCTTGGTGCTCTAATCAATCCTCCCTGGTCTGATAAGGTGCTTAGCTTTGCTAAAGAAAATAAATGGAGGGACTATGAACTGAATCTAGTCGCCGAGCGGACACGTTCGGCTAACCAGATGTCCCCTCAACAGATTATCGAACATATCCCATCCAATAGGAAAATGAACTTTGAAGCCCTTCGGAAATAGAATGTTATGTTCCTTAGCATTGACCCAGAAATCAGCATCTTAGTTAATGACTCACTATCTGCATTCCACCCAACTCCCTCTACCATCATCGGGTTTTGATAATGATTGCACAACCTGACGTGATTGTCCCATTTGTGAGTGAGGATAAGCAGTATACTCTAAACCATAGTGGTCAATCATGTATTAGCGGACAACATTCATGAACTGACCCTTCTTTCCGTGGACCTTAATCTGATGGAGCAGAAAGTGAGTTTCATCAAAGTTGAAAGTTTCTCCATCGAAGCATACTTGTATAGGTTTCTTTAAGGAGAGAGAGCATGCGGAGGTCATTATAAGCTTAAAAAGAGATAACTTTGAAGATATGTTTATTTTGCGTTTTGCTATTTAGCTCTGGGTAGAGTTTATAATATAAATTACATTTGACTTATTTCAGATAACTCAGACGTAATTAATATGTCCTGCACAAACACTACTTTTCTATGGTTAAATATATAGTTTCACTTCAAAAAGGATTTTGGAATAGAAACCAAGTATTTGGATTTTGAGTTTATTTAATAAATTCAAAACGGGGAAAGTTTGAACCAGATAGTGGTATATACTCTCAAGATGTAGTAGGGTATTATGCAAGTTAAACTTAAGTTTAGTTTTTATGAAATGTTTTCATAAACAATTTTAACAGAAAAAGAATCGGTATTAGTAAGAACCAATAGGAATAGGTATGTAAGTTGCACGTAGGTCATTTCTTCGTACGGTTCTTAATCCAAGATTCGAGTACATAACTTTGAGGTGATTCACACACTAGCCCAATTGAGTATTTATCATTCGATTCATGACGGCGAACGCTTGGTGAGGGTTCTTGATAAGGAACCAAAGTTTTCTATCATAGTATATTGTTGCATAAGGAGAACAGAGGTTTCTAGTCAAGAGGTCTGATCGAAGTACACACTAGAGAATCAGATGAGCGATACTAGTTCAGAAGTGAAGCTATGTGTTCGAGTAGAGATCAAATCAGATTTTGTGTATAGATGATCTATGAATGTCATATAGACTTATAAATAATATTGGATATTCATGTGGTGAAATTTCAGAGTTGAAATTCTTTTAAGGGGGGAGAATGTAACGATCCAGAATTTTATCATTTTGATTTGTGAATATTCAATTAATTTAAATATTCAATCAATAGTTTTAATAATTAAATAACCCTTTTTTAATTTATAACTAATGATAGAAAAATTCATTTTTGAATTTTTTTTACTAAAATAGGTAGTTCGATGAAAAACAGAAAATGTGACTGAAACCCGTTTTTCGGATTTGACTTTTTATGAAACGATAAGTTGTAGAAAGTTATTGAATCTTTGTGTACATTTTTAAACAACACTTACATGTTTTAAACATTTTATTTTGAAATATATAAATAGTGATAATAATAAAGATTTAAAAATGTAAATTATATTTAAATTTCAAAAAAGAAATGATGGGTGTGAAAGGGAATGATTCCTTAAGTGTAAAGGTTAATTTAAGTACAAGATCATCCTAATATCTAACATATTATCAAATGTTTGGTACTTTGATGGATTTGGAAATGATGGAGTGTGGGAGAGGGGATGGTGGCATGTTCATAAAGTAAAGGGAGGAGGTGATGTGGCAAAAAGGTGGTGGAGGGTATGGACCTAAGGGGATTTTAGTAATTCTTTTATTCTATTTTATATAAAAACAATTTCCTTCTTTTTCAACTTTCATTTTCATTTCATTCTTTTATTTTCAAACTTCACTCCCTCTTTTCCAAGCTCCCTCTTACATTCTCATGGCTTCCTTAAAGCTTTAAAATTTAAAAATCCTTCTTTTTATATTTTAAATCCCTTAAAAACTATTCAAAAATACTCCTTTCTATTCTACATCTCATGCCTTTTCAAAAGCAAGCCTAAACTCCCTCACAGAGACCAAGGCCGATCCCAAAAAGCCCAAGGCCGAACCCATATTGCACCTTTCATGTTTTAAATCAAGTTTTGAAAAGAAAAGCTAAGTTTCAAATGATGGTAGGAATGTGGTAGTAGTTTGTAACGACTCGTAAATTTTAACGATTTAAATAACGTAATTAACTAAATTTTTCATGAAAATAAACAGCAAAATTTTTGCAATGAAAATTTAATATTTGAAATACGTTTATTAAACATAGCAAGTGACAGATTTTCATCTGAAAATATGTAAGTTTGTTTGTTTGTGAAATTTCAATTTAAAATTTAAAATCAGTTAAAAATTTGTTGGAAATAAAATATTTTCAAAATCTGAATATTTTTATATAAGAAAAATGTAAATCATTTTTGGAGTGAGAGTCATATTTCGTTTCGCCAAATTTGGACTGCTCTAGCTCCGTTTATATTATTTTCGGCGTTTTAGCAGCATTTTCGGTAGCGAAAATCGAGTTTTGATAGGTGGGTCGTGTCGCTTGTATTTGTGTACCAACTTGTTCGACTCATCGCGCAGATCTCCGCAGTATATTCATTTTTATATTTCGGCGTCCGAAACGCGGCGAAATCCGCGAAACGGTTAGCCGTATTGGTACCCATCTTGAGTTTCTAGAGTGTTCTGTGACCTTTCATTTGTCCACCGGTTGTAAACAAATGAATATTTGCTTTTAATATTTTCCTTGAATTCAAACGTACCTGGCTTTACAATTCCTACTATTCAATATTTTCTGGTTCGTGATTCATTCTTTCTTCTCTCCTTCATTTTTCCCATTTTGTTCGTGCTTGTTTGAAAAAAATAATATAAAGCTTTATATATTACCTGAAGCTTTGTTCATCTTCCTTTCTCGAACCGAGTTGTCAAGACCTCCCTGACTGCCGTCCTTCTCCTCCGCGACCGCCCATCCATCACCTTCCTCAACTATAACATCCCGCCTTCTAAGGCCCAAAACTAACCGCTACTGATGCTGCAATCATCCATAGTTGTTATTTCTTGGCGACCGAATGCGGCATGGTTAATATTGATACATAGAAACACAAGAATATGAAAAAATTTAAACTTCCATAAAACAGAATTTCTCATTTCTTATTAATAATATTCATATTCAATTACATAATCTCAGACGTTAACAACGTTCAGATCACATATACATGTACAAAATACGATAAGATCGACATATGAAGGTGTCCCCTTATGATGATCAGAGAACTAATAAATATGAACTTTATAGTTCTTAGTACATCACAACGGAAAACACAAAATAACCCCTATATAGCTAACACCGCCTCATGCACGTCTCCGGAAGCTTATTCATCTAAAAATATATGAAAGTCTCTCACTCTCAGACTACTCAAATTAATTTTGAGTACCCGAGAGTTTGTGGAGAAACACAAACTTCGAGTCAGACAATAAGTCTGGTATAAATAATCCCTTATCATCTTTTATCATAAATAGATATCTAGTGAGACCACGCCGCTTAACAGAACGGGTTTTCTCCTCACTAGTATCCAAAACAAAGCATTCAAATCATTTACTATGTTCCTGCACCCAAAATGATTAGTCTTAACATAATATGAAATAAAACCATAAATCATATGTATTGGATATCTCATCCACCCGTTTATTAGATATCCCATCTAAAAACAATTTATTAGATTTCCCATCTATAATCAATTTATTAGAGCCCCCCTCTAAAATCTTTATAATGACTATCCATCATAATTTAATAGGACTATTCATCCCAAATCCATTTAAAATAAATGCAGATTATCCATTGTACATTGTTTTATAAAAGATAGTATGGGCTATCAACCGCACACTCCATAGTTTTCCTAGGATGACTATGAACCCTTGGATGCCAAATCCCGAGGCTAACCACCTCTGAAAACACATTCTTTACATTATAAATTTGACATGGGCTATCCACCGCACATTCCATGGTTTTCTTAGGTTAACTAAGAATCCATCACTTGGCCAATTAAAACATCATTATCCCTATGATTATTTATAAAAATCCATGATCCCCATAATTACTTATTTTCCCCAGGTATACCACATGTTTAACCTATTCCCATTGGTAACCCCAATTAGGTTAAATTAAATAAAAATACATTGATAGCCCCAATGTATATTTTCGAAAGCATATTTTTGTTTGTAACCCCAAACTATGTATCGAAAATATAAAACCCACCCCGGTGTCCCCAAGATTTAATAACATCAAATTTATATAAGGATCCCCCTTACATATTCAAACAAAATAAGTATTTTAAGCTATAACCCTTCGAAGTAACCCCTTCAAGTTAGCAAAATTTTACTTGAGGAAAAATGTCTAAAAGCAGCCCTTTAAACCCCTTCGAATAAAGCCCATTTGAAAGCAAATAAACATATGAAGTTAGCTCCTTCGGAAGCCTTCCTTTTGAAAGCACTACAAAACCATACCTTTCAACTTTGTCGAAAGTTCTCACCTTTCGACCCTGTCGGAAGGTTTTTTTTCGACCTAGTCGAAAGGATCTACCTTTCGACTTTGTCGAAAGCCTGAGGTATCCCCCTATAAAACCATTTATAAACCTTTCGAAAGCAATGAAACCTTTCAAAGTCAAAACCTTTCGAAAACAAAAACCTTTCGAAGTCAAAACCCTTCGAAACTAAAACCTTTCGAAATCATTGAAGGTAACCCCTTCAAAACCTAAAACCTTTCGAAAACAATGAAGTGTTAGTGTTTGAACCAACCCTTCAAAAACAATGGAGAGAGGCGGCAAGTTTTAGAAAACAAAAGATAACCTTTGACTCCATATGGGTCGAAAGGTTTGGAAACGACAACTATGCTTCCGACCCTGTCGAAAGCTATACCTTTCGACTTTGTCGAAAGGTTTCATTTAAAACAAGATAGCATACCAATTGAAACCTTTTTCTTTTAAACCATTTGACAATGTCGAAATCTCTTTGTCGAAAGCTAGGAGGCATATTTTCCTTAAAACCAAAACAAAACCTCATCTCTTTCGAAAGCTCTAACCTTACGTCCCTAAACCTCTCGACCTCTTTCAATTCACTACGTACCAATCGCCTGATACCATGTGCATTGAATTTTGATCTATTCGAAAGGTTTGATACCTTTTGACCTTGTCGGAAGGTCTGGATTGAAGGTGGAAGCCCTTGCCGAAAGAGTCGAAATAGTGAAAATTGTACTTTAAAATGGTTCTTTTGTACCCCACCTGCCTTGTTTGTCTAAATCTGATTGGTTGCCAGAATTTTATATTCAAATTTACTGCCGACTTTTCTTATTTGGAAATTTAAATAAATTTGAAAAAGCCCCTATTCCTTTATAATTATATAAAACATTTAAGTCTCATTCCTTAAACAATTTTATATAACTATTAAAACACCATAAAAAATCTAGTAAAATTCTATAAAATCAATTAATATGTTATCTTCAACATATTAAAATATAAAAGCATATGAAGATCAAAACAACTCGAAATTTAACCAAAACCGAACAAAAACGTGTTAATTAGCCCATTAACATTTAAAATACCTATGTCTTATCCAAACAAAGGTTTAAGTGGTTATATTTTAACCAAATCACACACATGAATCGGGTATAACCCATAGCCGATCCAAACAAAGAAAAGTGAGATGATAAACATGATTATTCACCTAGATTAGTTGATTGGAGAATGAGATAACTTCCTAGCTTTAATTCCTTAGCCTTTTCTTCAATATATGCTCTTCCTGGAGCTTTTAATGGCCGGCCGAAAGTCGGTGAGGAGTTATAAATGAGAGAGTGAAAATTTATTAAAGTGGAGGAAGAGATTTATACTAAGAAATATAGTCACATTCCAAGTTTACCCCTTTTAATTTAGTTAAGTCTTATTTTAGTTCATTCATTAAGACACGACCATTGGATTTATTAATCTCATCTCCCTAATTATTCACATTAATCCATTTAATTTATCCAATTACAAAATCTTGAATAATGTTAATTAAAATTCAAGGGCATTACATCAGCCGCCAAACTCCGCCTTCCCACCTCCTTCGAACCCAACTCCGACTGTCTCCTCCGCGCTCCTTCTTCCCCACAACGCCGAAGCTTCCCAGCCTTTCCACCCAGTCCAACCACTTGGCCGCCCTCTCCACCAGCCGCCTCCTATCCTCCCTTCACCGCCACCATAGCCACGCCACACTGCAGACCCTCCAACCACTCGACCCGCCATCCACAACATAGCCAAACACCCCTTTATCGTCCATCACCCAGTTCCCTCAACCGCACTTCCTCTCCGCTATTTGTTCCACTGCCTGTGATGCCAGCCGCCTCTCATCCTCTCTTCATTTTCCCTGACTGCTTCCACCACCCCTTCGACCAGCCTCTGCCATGTCATGACAGCCTCTCCTCCCTGGCCGAAACACTGCAGCCTCCTCTTTTATCATAAAAAAAGGAATATATATTATATATATATTGTTCTCATTGAGTTCAATCCACTTTGCTTTGCTTTGGAGTTGTCGTTTGGATTGGTAGCGCTTGTAGAGCTCGAGATTCAAATTCGTAGCTTGTTGCGTTGTCTAATTTTTCTAGCCTCAAAAGGTGAGCGATCACTCACGATTGACATTCTTAAGTTTAGTAAATTTATTTCACATGAAATGACGATTGAAATGTGTTGTTAAATTTAAATTGGCTAATGATTTGATTGTTGAGCTTGATATGTCGTTATTTAAATTTGTTCACTTATGTTAATTGACACATGACACCAATAACATGTTAGTATATATATTATATTTAAATTTGTTAATTATGATATATGCTTGTCATTGATATGTTCTGCCATTTTATACTATTGTTCTCACACTGCAAGTTCCCTGTTAGTTAGGAAAATCACTATGGATTGAAATGATACATACCTGAATGATCTTATAGATTAGGGGAAAATCATTATGGGTTGAAATGATAAACCCAAGCGATTTTACCGATTTGAATTTTGGGATTGCGGGTTGAAATGATATATACTCGTAAATTTAAATTATTGTGGATTGAAATGATAAATATCCGTATCACTTGACCATAGGCTAGAAAACTATATACAGACACTATTGGTCTATTTTAAAAATGATTTCCAATTTTTTTGAAAATATATGTTTTAATAGATATTGATTTTCAAAATATAATATACAGATTTTATTTTAATATGTGTGAAAAAATAGATTTTAAACTTATATGTTTTGGAAATTTAAATTTATAAGTTAAGTTTTGAAACGTAAATTATAAAATTTTACTTATAACTTTATTATTTTTAAAATATATAAAATAATATTTAATACAAAATAATATATTTAATAAATAAGATCTAATTTAATAATAATTAATATAATAAAATTTAATTTAGTAAAACTTAATTTGATAAATATATATTGTGTTTAAATTATTTAGTTAGAAATTTATATTAATATTTTGAAAATAGATTTTGTAATAACTTTAATAAATTAAGGTTGGAAAGATAAACTGAAATTGATATGTAATTAAATTTGTTTAAGAATTAAATTTAAATCGGAATTGATTTGAAAACATATTGATTTTGAGATTTTAAAGATATGATTTTATAATTTGATAATTTGATTTTGATTAAAGGTGATTAAATGAATATTTTCAAATTTAAATAAAATTGAAATGGAATATTTAATTTAAATTTAAATTTGTAATTTGAGATTTTATTTAAATGTTTATAAAAAGCGATTAAGTGAATATTTTCAAATTAAATAAAAATTTGAAATGGATATTTAATTTAAATTTAAATTGTAATTTGAGATTTTATTTAAATGTTTATAAAATTAATTTTATAAAATAACCACGGTGTGAAATAAGCGTTCGATTGTTAAAGAGCTCGGGATAAGATATTGTCATACTCTTTGTCAATACCGAAAACCACTTTAACAACTGTGCACGTGGTGGAGAATCCAGAACGAAGTAGGATGGTTTGGCGAACGTCTGTATGAGGTATGAACGCAGCCCTGACCCCCTCCGGTCAGCTTGATATGACTAAAACATGAGCTATACCTAGGCCAAGTGTGGTCGCACCTCCGATCGAGCATGCTTCTTCGAAACCATATCTATTGCTTTGTGATTTGATTGGTGCGCACCTTTGATTATAGGAGTGTGTCTCGAGGTGAGCGTTAGTAGCTGCTATGCGTTACCACCAGCTCGGTTCTGCAAAACGGTAGTATCCTATCCTGGGCATTGCCTCGCGTGCATTGCCATATGTCTTATCAAGCCCATTACGACTTTGGTTTGTATCGTACCTATAGAGTGCTCCCTGAGTATCCCACCGGTTTGGTGGAGCTTACAGTATCTGTATAGACTATGATATTTATATAAAAAAGTGTTAAGGGGGATATGGGTAACGCCTTAACGCTATTTTAATATTTTACTTTACTGTAGACATTATCTACGTAGCGTATTGTATTATGTATGTAGATAGTTTGACGGATCCTTAAAGGATGGAATCCAAAACATCCTTTAAGTTATATCGCATTTCACTTGGACAATTTACTTGAGTTGATTTACTTGCATAAGTTAATCCTGACTCGAGTGTTTTGTGTTTTGCTTTATGCTCGGGTCAGCCTGAGTATCACAACATTTGAGACTCACCTTTGAAGCTTGGAGCTTTGCTTGGAGATCTATCTTTATCTATTCATTTTTTCAGTTATTTCAGTTATTTCCAATCATTTATGTTCAAACTTGTCATTTGCTTATGTATTAGAGACTTCTATGTATTTGGGATTTCTGTTGTATTTTGCTTTAGACTTTGATGTTCTGTAGTAGCTTCATGAATTACTATTTATCTATTCTGCTGCGTATTGTTGTATTACTTTGTGTCTGTGATTCTATGATTGATTCATTTACTGTACATGCTAAGTTTTGCTAAATATAAATAACAATCTGTTGTTTTCAGCAATTTAAGTCTGACATATGTGGATTATTGTCGATTTGAATGGTTCTAAATGATGGGTCGTTACATAGTTTGACTTGGTTTTGGTAAATTTGGTGAGTAAAGCTCGCCTTTTAATTAAAGTTTCAAACTTGATATTGTTGAAATAATTTTGTAGTTGTCTGGTTGGAAAATATTGTTGTATGTGCTTTTCATATGTGTGTTTATATGTACCGTTTGGTTATGGACTTGGAAATGAAGTCAAAATGTTAAACGGTGTTTAAAGTCTTGATCTTTACTTTGTGTAGGATGTTTTGGCATGTGTGAAAATGTTTGAGCTTATGTTATAGATGTGTATGCTAAAAAAAGTTAGCACTTGAACTTATAGATATGTGACATCGAGATCCCTTAGTTTAAACTTTGTTGCTTATTTTATTTTTCTAAAAAGGTTTTAAAAGTTTTCAAACTTCACTTTTTAGCTTTCAAAAACATTATACTAAGTTTATAAATTAATTTAAAGGTAAAGGGTAAGTTTTGAAAAGGGGGATTTGGAATGTGAAACTAGTTTGGAGTTATGGTATCCATAGCAATAGTCATTATAAATGCAGTTCGTAAAATGAACACTTCTATGTAAATTAAAAGTGTTTACATTTTAAGTAGTTTTGAAAAGTATTTCAACATATTATTAGTGTTAAAAAGTAATTAGTACTTATTAAATAAAAAAAAGGGTTAAAGGATTATTTAATTAATTAATTTAGTAAAGATAAATAGTACTTGATTATTTGTTAAGTAAAGTTAATTAGTACTTACTTTATTAATTAAGTAAGATAATTATAATCAATTAATTAAGTAAAGGTTAATTAATTATTGATTAAGTAAAGGTTAATTATTTAATTAATTATTATTTAAGTAAGGTTTAATAATTAATTAACTATTAAGTGGTTTAATTATTAATTAATTATTAATTAGGCAGGGTTAATTATTAATTAATTACTAATTAACCTAAGATTTAATTAGGATTTAATTATTATTAAATAAAGGTTTTATTTTAAATTATTTTATTTTCAAGGATCGATTTGTTTAAAAGCAGCTTTCTTTTTCAATGGATGGTTTAAATACAAGGAATTCTCTTTGTTTGTGCAGTTACGTGGCCAAACAAATATGAATACATTATACTAAAACGTTAACATATTTTATTGAAGGTAAGTCATCTTGTATTTAACACTAAAAGCCGATGAGTAAACTTTCCTCTATTTGTGAGATCTAAAACTTGTTTTTAGGCGAGAGATAGAGAAGTTGAAATGTCAAAACGAAATAAATATAAGGGAGTTAATTTCGATAAACGGTCATGATAAATTAAGTATATGGATGATACTTCATTTTATACTTAACACCATTCTATAAAATTCAAATGGAATGGATTATTAATGATATCTGTTTAGCAGAATATATCCCCGTTCTGTTATAAGTAAATGGAATGGATTATTGATGACATCTGTTTAGCAGAATAAATCTTCGTTCTACTATTATATTAATCTGGATATTTATTTATATGCCAGTTAATTAATATTGTGAAAAGTGACGTGTTAGCGGTTGATGGTTAATTATTTATTTTATTTACATATATGCTTGCTTATGTAAATACCAGTTATGTGACTTGAAAGGTCAAATTGAATTAAAATGGCAACTTTAGTACAATTGTGGTCGCTAAGCCTCTTTTCAAATTTATAAAGTTATGGATTTAAAATAACTTAAATTTTATAACAATTTGAGGTTAAGTGTTTATAAATTATGTTTTAAAGTAAGTAAGTTAATTATTCATTAATGAGGTTTTAAAATTAATTAATTATTCAATTATGATGTTTAAAGGAAATCAATTAATTCAATAAAGGTATATATAAATGATAATTTATTTATAAAAGGGATTTTACTTAATAAAAGAATTTATTTAAAGGAGATTTCAAATGATATTTCGGAAATGATATTTTATTAAGGACTTTTATAAAGGAACTATAAACGAAGATTCACAAAAGAGTTTTATAAATAGAAAGAGATTTTATTGATTGATTTTAGAGATTTATAAAAGAAGTTTTGTAAATTAATTTGGAGATTTATAAAGTATTTGTGAATATGAAATGGGCTTATAGAAAGGGAATTTTGTATAGAAATGAGATTTATTTTTTGACAATTAATCCTTCTTAATTATGGTGGTATGGAAACATTCTTTCCATACTTAACATCAAAGGATAGTGGTTTGGTTTAAAGTAAGTAACATTTTAAATGATATTTGTTTGACCCATTTAAATATGAATTTGGAAAAGAGGAAATCTTTCTTTAGTTTTGTTAATATACTTATACTGTTGAGATAAGTATATGGATATATTTTTTAAGTATTAGTATATAAACGGTTGTGAATATACTTATACCGGTGAGATAAGTATATGAATGTTTTTGTAACATTCTGCATTTTTACGTTAGTTAATTAAAATAGAAATTAATTAATAAATAATAAACTGTGAAAAATGGAATTTTTACAGATGTTGGAATTTGGCCATAAGACTTATACCATTGGATTCATGGCGATTTTCTAATCAAATTTCATATATAATATTTTTCCAATCGGAGTTCAAACTAAAAAGTTATTAGCGTTTGAAATTTTAACATCGGAAATAATTATATATGTAAATATGGTAACAAAATCAATTAAGTTAACATTCAAATTAAGATCTTAGAGATTTATAAAAAGGGTAAGAATTGATAAGAATCAATTAACCAATGAAAACAAAAGCACACAATTAATTAAACGCAGCAACAAAATCAAAGGACCTTGATAATTCATAAAAATAAACCACATAGGTTGACCGTGACCTCCCTAGGTCGACCATGGTTCAGTTGGGTTATACAACGCCATAGTTGTTTGTTAGTTTATTTAATAGGGCAAGGCTAGTTAACCCATACAACGGTTCCTTCAAAACATAGACTAGGGGTGGTGCATGGAGCCTAAAATCTATGATAAGAAGCAGACAAGGGTAAGCAAAAGGATGGCATGCATGATGAAAAATCCCCAAAGCATTAGGGCATTATGGACTGGAGGTCGTCGGGGGCATGGTAGAATTTCCTTGGTGATACAATTGCGATGGATCTTTACGATGTGCTAAACAATTGATACTAGTGGGGATAGTATTTAGGTCCATTAGTGGACTTGGGGTGTGTCTACACACACACACACATAGATCTACAGGGTGTAGATGGGTACGGTTCGTATGTAGCAATGGAGTCGTAGTAACTAATAATAAAATTTAACATAACATGAAATAGTGAACAATTGACATAAGCTAGTGTTACTTATAAGATGTATAATTTACCAATCACCAGAACTGTAACAACCTGCATATTTTACGATTGTATATTTAAATGTTTTATTTAAATATAGCATCGTTAATCGGATTAAAGTTCGAAATGTTTCTTTTTGTAAACAGTTGAATTGAGACGCGAGACCACTTCCATTGAGTCCAAAATGGCGTTTACAACTTTTTTGAGTATAAACATCGATATGTTTGGAGTTGAGTAGAATTTTGCTATTTTTCTATTTGGGCTTTGAGTTTGGGTTTTAGCCCATTAACCCAACATAATACCCTAACTCCACCCCTCTCCTCTTCATTCATTCTCATTTCCTAATAGTCTCAAGCTAAAGTAAAAATGAGGGAGGAGAAAAGAAATTAGAAATTCCTAAGCCCTAATTTTCTTAGGAAAAATCAACTTCAAGCTAGAAATCAAGGAGAAGCTTAGGTAAGCATCCTCTTCATCTTCTCCATCTCAATCTCTCTTCAAATTTCAGAAATTCCTAAATCCTAACTTAGGAAATATTCTTCTTATGAGCTTAGATTGAAGCTTCTTGAGTTGTTGTTGAAGATGAATTGATCTTAGCTTGTTTTAGAGCTTCTCACTTGAGTTTTTGAGTTAAAGGTGAGTTCTTTAACTCACATCTACGTCTATAACTTTCATTGTTGTTAGGTATGAATTCCTAACATTTGTGCATGTTCATTTGCTTTTGATTTGAATTGATTCGGTGAATTTTCCAAATTTTGGTGTTTTGGTTCAAAATCTATGAAAATCCTTATATAGATGTTTGGACATGTGTTCAGAGTGTATTGATGGGTCTATAGGGCTGGGTTGTCGTTTGGCATAAATCCTTAGCCATCGTCGCTCATTCGATTACTTCCGACGTGAATTGGCCATCATTGACCTAGGTTCAATATTTGCCTGAGCTTCAGCTCAGACGTCTGGTATAAGGATCAGACGTCTGAAGCTAAGGAATAAATATTCCAAACGTTCAGCGCAAACGTCTGATCTTGCTTTCCAGACAACTGGGAGATCCAGACGTTTGAGCTTACTTCCCAGACTTCTGGGTGATCTGGAATAGAATTTCCAGTACCTCAGTTCAGACGTTTGATTTACTGGTTCAGACGTCTAGATTGGGTCTCAAACGTCTGCCTTGAAATTTCAAACGTCTGGAAGCTTTCTGGATTATTTCCAGAGAACAAATCCAGACGTCTGGATTCTAAACCAGACGTCTGGAACTGTGCATTTTGCCTATTTTGGGCTGTTTTGGGTGGATTTCCATTTTTAATCGGTTTTTTTGTTGATCCGGATAGTTATTATCACTTATTATCGACTTTGATGACTTCTTTCTTTGGATTTTTGGGAATATCCATTTGGTGGATTTGATATCGATTTCTATGGTTTTGATTCACGTCTTCGAATGTGAATTTTTGGCGATTGATTGTTTCTACAATCATTTTTGTGATTTGTCACTTTAAAAATACAAAGGTTTCTATACTAGTAGTAAATACTCAAACTCTTTCGCAAAAATGATTTCAACGTTATTTTTAATACAAAGCTTGCTTTTAAAACCGTCTTCCAATCTATTAGTATATACAAACCTTTACCTCATTCGTATGAGAAATCTAATTAAACGGCTTAGCAAAACAAGTGGTATGAAACGCTTGCGTTTACTTCGTCGGTTAATTCTTGGACTTGTTCGATTGAAATCTTGTGACAATTGTCGAGTGGAAATCTACAATTTGTTCGTAAATATTTAAGTTAAGCTAGTTGTTATGGGACATGAAGCTAAACTCTTATATTTACTAGCTTAGTGTGATTCACACTTCTTATTGATCAATGGAGATCATTTTGTGATTTAGACTAGCGATGTGCGATGTCTCTTTGTTTGTGTGGGGGACTAAAAACCCCGTTTGTGGAACTTCAGTTCAATTTGGTGGGGTAGCAACCCATGGTCTTCGGGCCATTTGTGGAGCCTCGGCTCAAAATTGATGGTTAGCGACCATGGAATAACGTTCCGTTTGTGACACACGTGTTGGTGAGTTTTCATGCTCCCGTTTGTGATAGGCCTCCCCCTTTGTGTTTTTCTGGATTTTTGGTTGTTGATTTCTAGAATTTGTGTTTCACCAATTTTCGTGGTTTGCATTGATAAGCTCTATCAATATTTTTGTTTTGGTGAATAATTTAAAGAATATGACATTCATTTTAGTGTTTGAGAATATTGGAGATATTGTATGATTTTTGTTGTTATCTGATGTATACTTGTCACAGCATGACATTATTGTTATCATACGTTTTTGTGATATCTCTTATCCTATCTCATTTTATCTGATATTTATAGCTAAACTGATCCGTTTATTATTTTCTTCTTAAATAATACTCGGGTCAGACCGAGGTATTTCAGGTGCTTCTACTTGACTCCTTATCTGGGACCATCACTACGTCATAAATGACCTTCTGCAACACAAAAAAATGTTGGCTCAGGCCCGAAAAATGTTGCCATAGGTCTATGGCAACACTTTTAGGGTGATGCAATTTTTGCCGTTGCCTTAGACCTCAAAGGCAACATTTTTACTATCTAAGGCAACATAAGTAATATTGTTGCAATAGAACCCTATTTGGGTCTATGGCAACACCCATAGGTATCTGTAGCAACATTCCAAAAATGTTGCTATAGATATTAACTTTCTGAAGTTGTGGGGCCCACAATGTAGAGCATATTTGATTTTTTAATAGAAATAAATATTTATTTAATAAAATGCTATTGCACAGAATTTGATATTCAAACAGTAATTTATTTAAATAAATATTTTATTTCAACATTTAAAATAGTACAAATTCATGACTCCACTATTTTACAATTCAATGATATATAACACTAATACTCACATATACAGATATTCCTCACTACATCACTCAGTTCACTCATTACATATGCAGTTTCAATTTATACAGACACCGACACTGACAAATATATGACGAGCCGAGTGCCGAGCCGAAGGCGAGCCGAGTAGCGGGTCCGGGCTACGTAAAATGATGCACCACACGTACTTCTAAACCACCAGCCTCCATCCTCTAATTGCCTCACCAACAAACTATTTCAGTTGCCAAATTCGAGTTCAGGTTGCCAAATCGCTTAATCACCTAATCACAATCGCTGATTACCCATTCCGACAACCCAAACATCATCAAACTTTCACACTGCAAATTCGCAACAAAACCAAGCACCACCCTTGGCTGATAGCAAACAACATTGCTTCTCACTGCAAGCTATATATCTACATATTTGGACCATCAACTCTAAGCAGACTGCTTCGCCTTTCATCAACAAGAGAATCAAAGGTCAGTTCATACATGTACATTAGTTCAAAGCACCAAGCTATATATCTTCATATTTGGACCATCATTAGCCTACAAAAGAAAAACCAAACTCGTTTACTCAAGCATTACAATTCATACAAATTCAATTCAATTCAATTACAATTCATACCCATCATCACTTCACCGACCGCATCCAAACTGGAACAACCATAGCCCGCTACATCACTTCACCGACCGCATCCAGACACTACGCCAAATGTTTGTGGTGCAGATAAGTGGTTTTACAACAGTAGAAAGCTTATATATACGTGATATGTCATTTTTCGAACATGAAAGAACAAAATGCAGTGAAAAATTTGAAGTATATCAATGTGAAACTACAGGAAACCGGACATTTTGATAACAATACCATTCACACAAAGTATCGAACACTTTTAGTGCATTACAAAATAGCTCTTCCAGTCATTCTCTATTCTATCTTCAAGGTGCAATATGGAAGACCACTCCAATCCAAATTCAACAATAGACCTCAAAATACATGAAGCAAGATGAAATTTTGAAACTTACCATTCAGATACAGAAAATGCATAAATCCACAGTATCAAATATCACAAAATGAAAAAAAAAGGTCAAAACAAACCGGAAATTAGACAGTCTGCTCTTCATTGGACTGCAGTGGTGTCTCAAGCAACTCAAGAGGCACAGTCTCGATGCTCTTAGGTGTGTTCCTGGCAGCAACAGGAACAGCAAGAAAAGTCTTGGTCTTGCTTATCGGCCTAATCTTTTCAAGCCCCACGTAATCTCCGACTTTAAATTTATTATCAGGATCGTGTGCTTGGTACCTCTTCTTGATTCGAACTCTTCTCTTGTACTTCGGGTGTGGAGCTAAACGAACTACTTCAACTGCCAATTGAATAGAAAACGAAGTTGTGTCCTCTGAATACTGGAGTGGAAGATTGAATAGAAATGTAATAGCATCAGATCCAATTGGGTTAAAAGGGAACATCTTCCATACAGATTAGGGAAAACGAAATTAGGGATTTGGAAATTGGGGTGAGAACGAAATGATATGAAAAGTAAAGCGGGAAAACGAAAATTTGGGACAAATTATAGTGGTGATCCATTTTAACAATCAGATTAAATGTAGATCGTTGGATCGTATTCATGCGGATTGCTAATTTTATTAATTTTTTAATTTGAATACATCTATAGCAACACTATGTAAAAATGTTGCCTCGTGTTACACTTGTTTAACACTTGTTTAGCTAGAGCAACACATTTTTATGGATAAGGTAACACCAAAAATACAACGTTGCAGTAGGATCAAAATTTTATATCTATCGCAACATTTTAGCTGGCAACACCTTGCAAAAATGTTGCAGAAGGTCATCTATGGCGTAGTGCATCATCTGATTTTTGGCTAACTACTTTAGATTAGTAGTTTTTGTTATTATAAATTTGAGATAGAGACTCCTTGATGTATAATTATTCTTTTGTCTAGCACTTGTACCTATTCTTTTGTGATGTAGTGGATCTTGTATGTCCACTATTTTGATGTACACCTTTATGTGATATATTCATATATGTTTCTGCCTTTGTGATATGAATATCTGTGACTGATTTGTGTTATGCTTATTTCTATATTTGTTTCCGAAGCCCTCATATCCACTGTGTAGTAGTGTAACGACCCGATATTTTCAACCATTCGCATCCATTATAAGTGTATAGGTAGACACTCATGCCGGAGTTGAATTGCTCAAAATACCGCGTTGTAAATAAAATTTGGCAAATCTCAGAATATACAGTAAATAAATATAATCACAGATCACAGACACAGAGTAAAATAATGCAACGGAAGTAAAAGAAATAGTAGTTCATGAAGCTACTATATAAATATATCAGAGTTACATAAGATACAACAGAAGAAATAGAGTACAACAAAAGTCTCAATAAAATAACCAAGTACAAGCTGAGTAGAACAACGGAACTGAAATAGATAGGACATGACAAGCAGATAATCTCCAGCGATTCAAATCTCCAAGAGAGTGGAAATCCAAATCTGTGAATAACTCAGGCTGACCCGAGCGTAAAGCAAAACACAAAACACTAGAGTCAGGACAATATATACTTATATAATGTAAACCAACTCAAGTGAACTGTAATAAAGGTACAAGTAACTTAGAAGATGCTTGGGACCGCCCATCCTCTAAGGATCCGTTAAAATATCTACTATGTAGTAATATTCGCTATTATAATAGTGTCTAAATAAGTAAAGTATAATCATATAGAAAATAGCGTTAAGGGGATGGAGAACCTTAACACGGTCGGATCTTAAAATCATAATCGTAGTAAAGCTCGATATGGTAGGTAACACGGCACAACTAGGCAATGCCAGGGTAGATATACCAATTACGCACACGGACTGATGGATACGCATAGCAGCCACTACCGTTCCACCTCGAACAACATTCCCAAATCGGAGGATGGCCATCTAGTCAAATCACAAGTAAGAGTATAATATCGAAGAAATGTGTCCGAGAAGAGGTGCTACCTCACTGGTCCGAGATCGCTCCTGTTTTAGCCACCTTATGCCAACTCACGGGAGTTGGGTCCACGTAACATACCTTAAGAACGTCGCCACCATCCTACTTCATTCTGGAATCTCCACCGCGTACACGGTTGTCAAAGTGGTTTTCGGTATCGACAGAGAGTATGTCCATATCCGATCCCGGTCTCTTTGCCAACCAATCGTTATTATAACCCGTGGTTATAACTTTTAAAATAGTTTATGTTTCAAATCAAAATACATCCTTTAAACCATTTCAAAATCATATCATTTATTTCAAACTAATACATACTTTCAAACCCAAAACATATCTATTCAAAACCAATTCAAAAATATATCATTTCCATTTCAAAACCAATTCAATAATATATCATTTCAATAAAACCCAAATTTCAAAATCACTGAATATTTCCTTTAATTTATTAAACTTGAAATCTTCCTTTAAATTATCATAGCATTTTGGTAATGTAACCTTAAGTAATCATAGCATTTTTGGAATGTAATACTTTCCAATTTAACATTTTATATAATCAAAGTATTTATATACTTACAAATTTTTAACATGGTCATTTTATCATAGCCTTATAGTTAAATAAACTTTGTTACTGTAATATCCAATTTAATGCTGAAATTCTTATGTTAAGTTAAGAGTACCTTATTAACTTACATTATCATTACGATAAAGAAACTTTATTATTTTAGTCATTAAAATGTGTCATTTACATAAATTAAAGCTTACATATTAAATGTACTTTTTAACTTACATTTCTATTACAGTAAAGAGCATTTATCATTTAATCAATATTACACTAATTAAACTTACATTATCAAATGTACGTTTTAATTTACGTTTTATTACAAAAAGGGCATTTATTATTTTATTCAATATTACACTGATTAAGACTTACACGTTTCTTTCATTAATTAAGACTTCACATGTTTCTTTCATAAATTAAAAACTTTACATATTCTTCCATAAATTAAAACTTTACATGTATCTTTCATAAATTAAAACTCTACATATTTCTTTCATTAATTAGAACTTTACACGTTTCTTTCACAATAAATTTCTTATAATAAAATCCAATTTTCAACAATTTACTTAATAAGTTTAAGTGTAAAGGTTTCCAATTCTTCACATTTCAACAAATAAACTTAACACTTCAAATTTAAATTACCATTTCACAAATTTAACTAAATTTCCAATTTTATTTAATTAACTTAAACTTTTAATTAAAACCAAATTTCACATTTCCAAGTCAAGTTATATTTTAAAAGATCACTTTTAAACATTCATTTATTTAACCACTTGAATTCATAGAAAAATCAATAATACTTTAATAAATCACTTAAATTCAAATTTAATCAAATTATCATATTTACCATTTCCAAATAAAATTTAATATCCATTTTATTTATATAACTTAAATATCATTTTTAACCAAAATTCCAAATTTCCAACTTAAGTTATATTTCAAAAATCCAGTTAAACCTTTCATTAATTACATTTTTAACACATAGAAAAAATCATAATTTCTTTATTTTAAAACATTTCAAAATCTATTTAAATCAAATTTCATAAATTTATAATTTTTAAAATACTTAAAAATATCCAAAACACTTTATAAAATAACCACGGGCCTGTATATAATTTTCTAACTTAGGTCAAGTGATACAGATATGTATCATTTCAATCCGCAGTTAAAAAAGAAAAATCCGGGTTCTATCATTTCAAACCCGCAATCCCAAGTTAAAATAAATTAAATAAAAATCATTCAGGCCTATCATTTCAGCCCATAACGATTTTTCCCTATTCTAAAGTCCGTTCGGGTATGTATCATTTCAACCCATAGTGATTCTAGTCTACAGGGAACTTGCAATGGTGATAACAGATATAAATAACAGAATAACATTAAATAAAAGTAACATATGATATAACAGGTGTAATAAAAGGTGTGAACATCATATGATAATAATATAAGCATATATAACATGATAATATATTTTTACAGATTCGCAGGGTGTCAATTTACTAGTTATATAGGTACATATTGTCTGGTGAGAATAACTCACTTGTTTAAGCTGGAGATGACGACCAAACACACAACACAGAATCTTTGAAGGCACGACAACATGAGAGTGGAGAGCCAAATATAATTTCCTTGTATACATATAAACAAAACAAGACAATGTATACGTAAATATGTAACACAAAACAACATAGAAATGACTTGAAATAAAAAGCAACAAAGGGCAAAGTGATTCGACCTTTCTTTAACCATTCAAGAGCATGACCAAGGAGATCTTTTTCTCAGCCATAGCTGGACATAATCTCAGGTTATGACATCAAAATATCATGGCAACAAAGAGATGATGATGGTAGGAGTTACATATGAATAAGACAAAGGGTCAAGGCAAAATAAGTGGAGTTTTGGTGCATTTTTGGCTCAACCAAAGGCAAGTGGGGCTTGGCCCTTGCATGGTTCAGGTCTGGACAGTGGGTAGGTGGATGGCCAGAGGTGGTATCAAGGTGGTGGTGGAGCAATAGGACGCGGCCAAGGTGATGTATGGTGGTGGTGAAGCGATATAGGTCAGCTAGTGTTGTTTTTAAGGGGTTTCAACATTTGGTTGTGGTGTTTTCATCATCTAAAGGCCATGGCCTGATCTGGTCAGAGGGGATGTGAGGTGGTTGAAGCCAAGAATGATGAGGAGGAAGGTGGTGGAGGCTATGGTGGAGATGGTGGAAAGTTTGGCCAAGCAATTGTGGATGAAATCAAGGCAAAACAAAGTAAAAATGAAGAAGGAAGAGAAGAAAAAGAAGAGGCCATTACCAAATGTTTTCAGAGGTGTTTTGGCCGAAAATTTGATGAAATGAAGAAGGAAGAGAAGAAAAAGAAGAGGCCATTACCAAATGTATTCAGTTGAAAAACAAAATAAAACATATGGCTATCAATAAAGAAGGAACGGTCAAAATGCGAAAGGTCTAGCAAATGAAAAGTCATCGGTTTAAAGCCTTTATGTCTCTTCAAATTTCCTTCTTATATATTTTGTAATTTATAATTACATGTAAAACTGATAAATAAAGATAACAACTCAGAAATGAAAAAAATAAATATAAAATAAATAATTAAATTTTGATTAAATAGAATTTAAATTAAGAAAATGGCTTAAAAATGCAAACTAGGCTTTAAAAATTAGAAATAACTTCTATAACTTTGGAAAAATTATATTTTGATTTAAATACATGTAAAATGAATAAAATAAAGTAAAACACAGCAAATAAAAGTGAATGTATAAAATAAATAAATAAATTTTAATTTAAATATAGTTTAGATGAAGAAAATAGCAGAAAAATAGAAACAGCTTTTAAAAATAGGAAATCATCATAGTACATTTTGGAAAATTCGATTATTATTTTTAAAAATATTTAGAGATTAAAATATACATAAATTAACATATTGATACATATAAAAAAATATAAGAAAGAAAATATGATTTATAAAATTTAAAATAGGCAAAATTGCACAATAAAACAAATTATACTAAAATTTGAAATGTGCATAACTTCTACATTTTAACTCCGTTTTTAACGAAACGAAAAGCAGTATTCATATTTTTAAATCTATTTTCATAATAAAAGATAAAATTTAAGATTATATATATTTAAATTTGAAATTTAAAAGTCAAAGATTTGAACAGTTTGACCAGAATTTCCCTTTTAAGTAAAATATTTAAATTATACTAGTTTGAACTATAAATCACTTAATAATCAACATTTATATTTAAAAATGAAATGTTTTTAATAAAACATGTTTAAACTAATTTAAAATAAAAAAAATAAAGTTCAAATTTAAATAATATACAAAAATCTAGGGTTGTTACACTCTCCCCCACTCAAAACTTTTCGTCCCCGAAAAGGAATGAGGTACGGGAAAGCATAGAAAAAGATAGAGTGAAATATGATTAAGACAAGATGACAAGAAGATTTAAATTACACCTGATAACTATTGTTATAGGTAAGTTTAACAAGATGGAGGTGATCAAATCAAGAATATAAGCACGAAAAAAATCCTCTAGAGTCTGAATCTCCCTTTTCACTTGACCGACGGTCTATGAATGGAAAAACAGTGTTCAGATCTAGATGAGTAACAAAGATTATCAAAGATTACAGAAAGATTTCTAAACAGACTGGTATAAGCAATAGTCTTCCCATTCTGTAACAAGATAAGAGAAATAAGGACAAGCAAAAGATAGTTTGAAAAAACAAAGTAAGATAATAAATTTGAAACCATAATGCTTTGAAATCATAACAATTTAGGGATGTTTATCATTTGGAAATCATACTACTAAAATCACAACACTTTGGAAATGTTATTCTTTAAAAAAAACATAATACTTTGAAAATCATAACACCTTTTAAAAATAATCTTCATTTAAACCATTTAAATCCAATGTCAAATAATATTCATTTCAAAGCTGTAACATTTCTAAGTTCATTCAATTATAAAATTTCCAAAACATTGTATTTTCAAAACAGCAGCACTTATAAAATGCTACAGTAGATATATTAATATTTCAAATCAGTTTAATTTCAAAAATATTCATTTGGATATCATTTAACTTATGACTTATTAAAACAAACCTTTATGAATGAAATATCCAAATAAACTATACTTCATTTATTAAGTCAAAAGCTCACTATTTTAGTTAGCTCTTAATTTAACACATAACCTAACACTTATTTAAAATACCCATTTCATAAATAGATATTCCTTTAATAAGTTACACTTAAAATTCCATTTGAAAACCAAATTTTCAATTATCAAATTTTAGTGATGTTAAAATACATTTTAACTATTTAAATCATAATTATTCAATTTCCAAGACATATCTATTTCATAAATAAAACATTTATATAGCAAATATAACAATCAAAATTATTTACACATTTATTCATTTAGACATCAATTAAACTATGAATTCAAGTTAAATAAACTTTATTACCAAAAGTCCAATTCAAATGTATTTTATTTTATCTATTCAAAGATACATTATTTATTATACAACATATTCATTTCAGGAAATAACCTTTATTAAAATTCCTAGGTTAGACTTAAGGTTCCATATTAAATCAATTTGATTATTAAGTTATTTAAATAAAATCTCTTTAAATTCCTTTTTCACTATTTACCTCTGTTAATCTTTTATAACTAAAATTTAAGTGTATAAAATCCCTTTTATATTGTATATTATCCAATTACATTGTTAACTTCTAAAACAAATTTAAGGTAAGTTATATTTGAATGCAATTGTAATATACAAATAAAACTATCCAATTCAATTATCTCAAGTTTGAATCATTTATCCAAAATTTTGATTTTTCTTTTTATAATTGAAATTATTCTTTAAGAAAAAAAATGTAAGAATTAAATTTCCGATTTCCTTCAAACCATTTAGAGATAAATAAATATATGTACATAATATGTCAAATCAATTTAAATCATTTATCTATATATATTATAAATCAAATCATATTTAGAAATTCAAATAAATTAAATCTTTCAAAACAAAGCTGTAGTAAGACTACAGAACGGTCTCTTCAGTTCAAAACTCGAAAATGAATGTCGATGATGCTGCAGTCATCACCGAAATTATTTTCCAGCGACAAAGAGAAGAGCACTAAATTTTTAAACTTTAAAATCCTTTAGAGACAAATTTTTATTCAAAAATACTTTAAATAATATCCTTTTAAAAATTTTAAACACAAAGTTTGAAATCCATCGGAAATTAAATTCTTTAAATTTCTTATTTTAAATTCATTTCAGTTCCCAAATAAATTTATAAACAACTATTTATAAATTCATTTCTAGAACAATAAATGATAAATCAAGTATTATCATTTCAAATTATCAGTTTAAATCAATTTATTAAGTTCCATAAAATTATATATCCAAATTTATTTCATTAACCAAATTTTAAAATAATATTGTGTCAATTTGTTCTGTCAAAGTGTTTTAGAAATCCTATCGATAGCGTTGATCAGACGAATCGATCGGAAACCCAAATCAACATCAACAACTCAAACAACACAATATAAAACAAAACATTAATTTACAAGTACAGTTCAAAATGTTTGGAAGATAGATTGGAACAAAAGACAAGATGATTAAACAGAGTAGAGAGATGGGTAAGCTTAGATAAATCGCGGACAACCTTAACCGGGTCAACCGTGACTTAATGGATAAGATCAAATGTGGATTTTCTGGGGTAAATCTACCTTCGATCTCAAGAGATAGAGTTTGGAATAACAAAAGATATTAGCATCTAAACCAAGGATAAATATAAATCTCTGGTTAATCGATGCTGATTGTAAAGGATTTTCACCCCTTTACAAGAAAATTAGAATATTGGCGAGACCGCCAATTTACTATAAAGATCATTCGAAGTGGAGTTATGTGATACTCCAAAATCAAAAGAAGATGAATTGTGAGGGACAAGAATGAATTTTGGAACCGTAGGGAACGTTCCAAAAATTCAAAGGAAATTCGAATCAAGAGGAAAAGATTCAAACTCGAACGAAAGTGATTCTGTAAATAAATCTACTCCATATGCTGAGTTTTGCCTCAAATCCAAAGCTCTGATACCAACTGTAACGACCCGATATTTTCAACCATTCGCATCCATTATAAGTGTATAGGTAGACACTCATGCCGGAGTTGAATTGCTCAAAATACCGCGTTGTAAATAAAATTTGGCAAATCTCAGAATATACAGTAAATAAATATAATCACAGATCACAGACACAGAGTAAAATAATGCAGCGGAAGTAAAAGAAATAGTAGTTCATGAAGCTACTATATAAATATATCAGAGTTACATAAGATACAACAGAAGAAATAGAGTACAACAAAAGTCTCAATAAAATAACCAAGTACAAGCTGAGTAGAACAACGGAACTGAAATAGATAGGACATGACAAGCAGATAATCTCCAGCGATTCAAATCTCCAAGAGAGTGGAAATCCAAATCTGTGAATAACTCAGGCTGACCCGAGCGTAAAGCAAAACACAAAATACTCAAGTCAGGACAATATATACTTATATAATGTAAACCAACTCAAGTGAACTGTAATAAAGGTACAAGTAACTTAGAAGATGCTTGGGACCGCCCATCCTCTAAGGATCCGTTAAAATATCTACTATGTAGTAATATTCGCTATTATAATAGTGTCTAAATAAGTAAAGTATAATCATATAGAAAATAGCGTTAAGGGGATGGAGAACCTTAACGCGGTCGGATCTTAAAATCATAATCGTAGTAAAGCTCGATATGGTAGGTGACACGGCACAACTAGGCAATGCCAGGGTAGATATACCAATTACGCACACGGACTGATGGATACGCATAGCAGCCACTACCGTTCCACCTCGAACAACATTCCCAAATCGGAGGATGGCCATCTAGTCAAATCACAAGTAAGAGTATAATATCGAAGAAATGTGTCCGAGAAGAGGTGCTACCTCACTGGTCCGAGATCGCTCCTGTTTTAGCCACCTTATGCCAACTCACGGGAGTTGGGTCCACGTAACATACCTTAAGAACGTCGCCACCATCCTACTTCATTCTGGAATCTCCACCGCGTACACGGTTGTCAAAGTGGTTTTCGGTATCGACAGAGAGTATGTCCATATCCGATCCCGGTCTCTTTGCCAACCAATCGTTATTATAACCCGTGGTTATAACTTTTAAAATAGTTTATGTTTCAAATCAAAATACATCCTTTAAACCATTTCAAAATCATATCATTTATTTCAAACTAATACATACTTTCAAACCCAAAACATATCTATTCAAATCCAATTCAAAAATATATCATTTCCATTTCAAAACCAATTCAATAATATATCATTTCAATAAAACCCAAATTTCAAAATCACTGAATATTTCCTTTAATTTATTAAACTTGAAATCTTCCTTTAAATTATCATAGCATTTTGGTAATGTAACCTTAAGTAATCATAACATTTTTGGAATGTAATACTTTCCAATTTAACATTTTATATAATCAAAGTATTTATATACTTACAAATTTTTAACATGGTCATTTTATCATAGCCTTATAGTTAAATAAACTTTGTTACTGTAATATCCAATTTAATGCTGAAATTCTTATGTTAAGTTAAGAGTACCTTATTAACTTACATTATCATTACGATAAAGAAACTTTATTATTTTAGTCATTAAAATGTGTCATTTACATAAATTAAAGCTTACATATTAAATGTACTTTTTAACTTACATTTCTATTACAGTAAAGAGCATTTATCATTTAATCAATATTACACTAATTAAACTTACATTATCAAATGTACGTTTTAATTTACGTTTTATTACAAAAAGGGCATTTATTATTTTATTCAATATTACACTGATTAAGACTTACACGTTTCTTTCATTAATTAAGACTTCACATGTTTCTTTCATAAATTAAAAACTTTACATATTCTTCCATAAATTAAAACTTTACATGTATCTTTCATAAATTAAAACTCTACATATTTCTTTCATTAATTAGAACTTTACACGTTTCTTTCACAATAAATTTCTTATAATAAAATCCAATTTTCAACAATTTACTTAATAAGTTTAAGTGTAAAGGTTTCCAATTCTTCACATTTCAACAAATAAACTTAACACTTCAAATTTAAATTACCATTTCACAAATTTAACTAAATTTCCAATTTTATTTAATTAACTTAAACTTTTAATTAAAACCAAATTTCACATTTCCAAGTCAAGTTATATTTTAAAAGATCACTTTTAAACATTCATTTATTTAACCACTTGAATTCATAGAAAAATCAATAATACTTTAATAAATCACTTAAATTCAAATTTAATCAAATTATCATATTTACCATTTCCAAATAAAATTTAATATCCATTTTATTTATATAACTTAAATATCATTTTTAACCAAAATTCCAAATTTCCAACTTAAGTTATATTTCAAAAATCCAGTTAAACCTTTCATTAATTACATTTTTAACACATAGAAAAAATCATAATTTCTTTATTTTAAAACATTTCAAAATCTATTTAAATCAAATTTCATAAATTTATAATTTTTAAAATACTTAAAAATATCCAAAACACTTTATAAAATAACCACGGGCATGTATATAATTTTCTAACTTAGGTCAAGTGATACGGATATGTATCATTTCAATCCGCAGTTAAAAAAAGAAAAATCCGGGTTCTATCATTTCAAACCCGCAATCCCAAGTTAAAATAAATTAAATAAAAATCATTCAGGCCTATCATTTCAGCCCATAACGATTTTTCCCTATTCTAAAGTCCGTTCGGGTATGTATCATTTCAACCCATAGTGATTCTAGTCTACAGGGAACTTGCAATGGTGATAACAGATATAAATAACAGAATAACATTAAATAAAAGTAACATATGATATAACAGGTGTAATAAAAGGTGTGAACATCATATGATAATAATATAAGCATATATAACATGATAATATATTTTTACAGATTCGCAGGGTGTCAATTTACTAGTTATATAGGTACATATTGTCTGGTGAGAATAACTCACTTGTTTAAGCTGGAGATGACGACCAAACACACAACACAGAATCTTTGAAGGCACGACAACATGAGAGTGGAGAGCCAAATATAATTTCCTTGTATACATATAAACAAAACAAGACAATGTATACGTAAATATGTAACACAAAACAACATAGAAATGACTTGAAATAAAAAGCAACAAAGGGCAAAGTGATTCGACCTTTCTTTAACCATTCAAGAGCATGACCAAGGAGATCTTTTTCTCAGCCATAGCTGGACATAATCTCAGGTTATGACATCAAAATAGCATGGCAACAAAGAGATGATGATGGTAGGAGTTACATATGAATAAGACAAAGGGTCAAGGCAAAATAAGTGGAGTTTTGGTGCATTTTTGGCTCAACCAAAGGCAAGTGGGGCTTGGCCCTTGCATGGTTCAGGTCTGGACAGTGGGTAGGTGGATGGCCAGAGGTGGTATCAAGGTGGTGGTGGAGCAATAGGACGCGGCCAAGGTGATGTATGGTGGTGGTGAAGCGATATAGGTCAGCTAGTGTTGTTTTTAAGGGGTTTCAACATTTGTTTGTGGTGTTTTCATCATCTAAAGGCCATGGCCTGATCTGGTCAGAGGGGATGTGAGGTGGTTGAAGCCAAGAATGATGAGGAGGAAGGTGGTGGAGGCTATGGTGGAGATGGTGGAAAGTTTGGCCAAGCAATTGTGGATGAAATCAAGGCAAAACAAAGTAAAAATGAAGAAGGAAGAGAAGAAAAAGAAGAGGCCATTACCAAATGTTTTCAGAGGTGTTTTGGCCGAAAATTTGATGAAATGAGAAGTGTATTCAGTTGAAAAACAAAATAAAACATATGGCTATCAATAAAGAAGGAACGGTCAAAATGCGAAAGGTCTAGCAAATGAAAAGTCATCGGTTTAAAGCCTTTATGTCTCTTCAAATTTCCTTCTTATATATTTTGTAATTTATAATTACATGTAAAACTGATAAATAAAGATAACAACTCAGAAATGAAAAAAATAAATATAAAATAAATAATTAAATTTTGATTAAATAGAATTTAAATTAAGAAACTGGCTTAAAAATGCAAACTAGGCTTTAAAAATTAGAAATAACTTCTATAGCTTTGGAAAAATTATATTTTGATTTAAATACATGTAAAATGAATAAAATAAAGTAAAACACAGCAAATAAAAGTGAATGTATAAAATAAATAAATAAATTTTAATTTAAATATAGTTTAGATGAAGAAAATAGCAGAAAAATAGAAACAACTTTTAAAAATAGGAAATCATCATAGTACATTTTGGAAAATTCGATTATTATTTTTAAAAATATTTAGAGATTAAAATATACATAAATTAACATATTGATACATATAAAAAAATATAAGAAAGAAAATATGATTTATAAAATTTAAAATAGGCAAAATTGCACAATAAAACAAATTATACTAAAATTTGAAATGTGCATAACTTCTACATTTTAACTCCGTTTTTAACGAAACGAAAAGCAGTATTCATATTTTTAAATCTATTTTCATAATAAAAGATAAAATTTAAGATTATATATATTTAAATTTGAAATTTAAAAGTCAAAGATTTGAACAGTTTGACCAGAATTTCCCTTTTAAGTAAAATATTTAAATTATACTAGTTTGAACTATAAATCACTTAATAATCAACATTTATATTTAAAAATGAAATGTTTTTAATAAAACATGTTTAAACTAATTTAAAATAAAAAAAATAAAGTTCAAATTTAAATAATATACAAAAATCTAGGGTTGTTACAAGTAGCTTTGAGTTTGTATTTGATATGTCGGATTCCCTCTTGAAATGAAATATAGGTTATATTATCTGACATATCGGTACTCACATAAAGCAATTACACAGATGGTCGCTCCTCAATAGCCTTATTCTTCGTGCTAGTCGACGGCATTACCCCGTAGTGTCCTTGGCTAGTGTGAGTATAGAGGTGGGGCGTCACAGCTTGGTATCAAGGCCAAACTTCGAAACAATGTAGAATAATCTAGCAAGGATCATTGTCTTAAGTCTTTCTTAGGAATCGTGCCTTAGGATTTAATTCGAGTTATTGGACCCGTACTATCCTATTTTCTTTTATGATGCCTTGTTTTATCAATCAAGTTTGTTTGATATTCATTCTGAGAATAACATTTTTCCTCTTCTTTCTTTCTTTCTTAAAGAAGAGAAATGGTTAGACCAGGCCGTCCCAGCGCCGGTCAATCCAATGCTACTCCTCAGGATGGAGTATTTATGTCTGCCCAGCAGCTTTTAGATCTTGTGAAGAATGCTCAAGCTGTCGGACCCATTCCAGAGCCTACTCATCCTAAATCTGGGTTTGCACGCTTGTCCAATGATTACACCAACTTGGGTGGAAGGCCTTTCAAGGGCTCCGAAAGCGTTATAGAAGTCCAAGCTTGGCTTAGAACATGCGATCGCATCTTTTCCCGCATGAATCTTATTGATCTACATTTAGTCCAAGTGGCTTCTAGCATGCTCCAGGAGAGAGCATTAGATTGCTATGAGCTTTTGATTTCTGAAATTATTGAAGCGGATCTTACTTGGGAGCAATTTAGGGAAAGGTTCGAGTTGAAATTTGTGCCGAAAGCTGAAAAAGTATCTTTAGCTCGATGCTTTATCGACCTTGTTCAAGGTGAATCTTCTGTGACTGACTATGTCACATCTTTTGAATCTCTTTCTAAATATGGGGTCGAGTATATTAATACCCCATTGAAGAAAAATCAGAGGTTTGTCTATGGGTTGAATAAGAACCTCAAAAAGCCATTACTTATGAAACTTGAAGTTTCTTTTGATCAGCTTGTTGATATTGCTCTTCGACTCGAAGAGGCCGATAAAGAAAGTATGTTGAAGTTGTGGGTGCCAAACAAAACATAACTAAGAAGAGGCCTTTTAAGTTCAAGCCTTATCCCAACAAGAAAGGGAAGTAAGCAACTTCGGTAGCAAAGACTCCTACCTCTAGTCATGGAGAATGTTACAATTGTGGTTCTAGGGACCATTATGCAAACAAGTGTCCAAAGCCCCTTACTTGTCGCTATTGTAAAAGTTCGGGTCATACTATATCTTCATGTCCCAAACTTCAAAGCAAGAAGGAAGGGAAGCTAAATGTGGTGCAAGCTCCTAGTAACACTTCTCTTGGTCAAGGTATTTCTCATTCTATCCTTGATGGCATTATTATATTTCGTGACCTTCCTATTCGAGTTATTTTTGATACGGGTGCATCTCACTCTTTTATATCAAAAGAACTTGTTGATGCTTTGTCTTTGAATGTTATTGGCTTGATGACTTCATTGAGAATTGCGAATCCGGTTGGTGGATCCGCAACACTCAGTTTACTTTGTAAAGATGTCGAGATTATTTTATGTGATTATTCTTTCCGAGCCGATTTGCATGTTATGCGTTACCTAGGTTTCGGAATGATTTGGGGATGGATTGGCTTACCTGTTATGAAGCCCATATCCTATGTCCCGAGAGGGCTATTTATCTTCGACATCCTCAATCTGTTAAGTAGATGTCTGTCGTTCTTAAAGATTCAGATTCCAATTTGGTATCATCCTTGTATTCTCTAAACCCGCATGATGACGATAATGATGACGAGGAAGATGTCATTTCCCTTATTCACGTTGTTCGTGAATTTCCCGACATATTTGAGCCCGTTTTAGGATTACCACATAAGTGAGCAATTGAGTTCAAAATTAATCTAATCCCTGGAGCTCTACCTATTACTCGTCCTCCTTATCGTATGTCCAATAAAGAAAATGAGAGACGCATAAACAATTATGCAAATTGGAAGGAAAACAGTTTATTCATTCTAGTTCCTCTCCATGGGGAGCTTCAGCTATTTTTGTGAAGAAACCTGATGGTACACTTAGGCTTTGCATTGACTACCGCAAGCTTAATGATCTCACCATCAAAAATAAATATCCCTTACCTCGGATTGATGATTTATTCGATCAACTTAGTGGTGCTAGAGTCTTTTCACAATTAGACTTAGCAACCGGTTTTCTTCAGCTCCGTATTGCAGAGGATAGCATTCCTTTGACATCGTTCTGTACTCGTTATGGATCTTATAAATGGCTTGTTATGCCATTTGGTTTGACGAATTCTCCGGCTTTTTTCGTTGACCTTATGAATCGAGTTTTCAAAGACTTCCTCGATCGATTTGTTCTCATCTTTATCGACGATATTCTTGTTTATTCTAAAACCGAGGAAGAGCATGAAAAACATCTTCGGATTGTGTTGGAAACTCTTAGGAGCAACAAATTGAAAGCAAAGTTTTCTAAGTGCCACTTTTGGCAATCTCGTGTTAAATTTTTGGGACATATTATTTCTGAATCCGGAATTTCCATGGATCCTTCAAAGATTGAAGCGATTCAAAATTGGAAGAGACCGGAGAGTGTGACGGAAATCCGTAGTTTTCTTTGATTGGCGGGCTATTACCGTCGTTTCATAAAAGACTTTTCTAAAATTTCCGTGCCTCTTACTAGTTTGACAAAAAAGGGAGTTAAATACATTTGGTCAAACAAATGTGAAGCTGCTTTTCAAAAATTAAAAGAATTCCTTTCTGATGCTCCTATTCTTGTGATTCCCGAAGGAAACCAAGACTTTATTGTTTATACCGATGCTAGTCGTGTTGGTTTGGGAGCCGTTCTCATGCAAAGGGAACGTGTTATTGCTTATGCTTCTAGGTAATTAAAGCCTGCCGAGACTAGATATGCCACTCATGATTTAGAGCTCGCAGCTATTGTTTTCGCCCTTAGAATTTGGCGTCATTATCTTTTGGGAGAGAAATTTGTTCTCTACACCGATCATAAATCTTTGAAGTATTTATTTTCTCAAAAGGAACTTAATTTGCGTCAACAACGTTGGCTCGAGTTCCTTGCATCTTATGACCTTGATATTCTCTATACTCCCGAAAAGGGAAATCGTGTTGCCGATGCTCTTAGTCGTAAGCAACAAGCGGTTGTTTCAATGATGATATCCGAATGGAATGATCTCGAGACTTTGTCCACTTGTGAGATTCGAGATCGTGAATCCAATTCATGTTCATCTCTTGTTTTATGTAGCCTTGAGGCTCACCCTTCTCTTTTAGACCGCATTCTTGAAGCTCAAAAGCATGATCCCGAATTGGTTCTTCTTAGCCAAAGTTGTAGGGATAAAGTTGATGTTGAAGGTTTGAAAGACTTTGATATTGATACTCGTGGCGGTATTTGAAAATTTGGTAGACTTATCGTGCCAAATATTAGTGATCTTCGAACAGGCATTTTAGAATATTCTCATCGTTCTAAATTTACCATTCATCCCGGTAATAGTAAAATGTACGCGGACATAAAGCGACTTTATTATTGGGATGGAATGAAATCTGATATTGCTAACTTTATTAAGCATTGCATGACTTGCCAACTTGTAAAGGCCGAACATCAAAGGCCCGATGGGTTATTGCAACCTTTGGACATTCCAGTTTGGAAGTGTGATGTGCACGTAAATGTGCATATATTTACATCCATATTTTATCTCTTTTTATTTAAATAAACATCATATTTGGGCATTTTAACATGTTTAAAACCAAAATTCAATTATTTTCAAACCATCATATTTTCATCTTCATTCAGGGGCAAAATGGTCATTTTTGTGCTTGTGTGAATTTAAGAATTTTTACTTGGACATTTTTTGATAATTTTTATAGGAATTTGGATGCATATGGAAGCGGCTTATATGAAGATACATGCATGCACAAATGAAATACAAAGGAATGAAGAGGAAATAATTCAAGTTCAAGATAATGGAGGACCCCACCCACTTACCTAAATGTACAATTATGAGCTAATGGACAACTAAGTGGGGGTTAAAGCTTCATGCACAACAAATGATGGATTAATTAGTGGCTAATGGTTACTTGGTGGCCACACTTCCTAAAGGGCATTTTAGGAAGCCCCCTAAAAATAGAATTATGGTTTTATGCATGTATATATAGCCCTCTTATGTACATGAAACGATCATCTACTCTTTCATTTTACTTAGGAAATTAAGAGATCAAATTATAAGCTCAATGTTCTATGAAATAAAAATGGCTTCCAAGCCTCTTTCTTCTCTCTTTTCTACATGCTTTTCTTTGTTTTATTGTTAATGTTTATTTCTATGCTCTCTTTCCTTTAATGTTCATAGCTTAGATTTACATTTATGCAAGTAGTGTAGCTTTAATTTTTATGCAATTAGTTACTAGTTAATCTCTCTTTCTTCCTTTGCTTAGTTTTCATTTCTTTGCTCTTTCATGTTGAAATTTACAAGTGTTGCTTCAATGCCACAAATAAGTAGCTAAACCCTTCAATTTAGGGGTAATGAAGCTCTCAAATATTATGTAATTTCAACATTTTATGATTTATGATCTCATTTGGTTTATGCTTCATGAAGTGAGTTTTGATGCAAGTTTATACAAGTGGGTTTGATAGCTTATATTGCTTATGCAAATGCACCATTCTTATTCAACATAAACACAAGTTGCATCATCATTTGCTAATCCATTTTTGATTTTGAAATGAAAGTAAAAAATGAAAGTTGATGATCTATATTACTAGTTACAATAATAAATAGATCATACTTAAAATAACTTTTGCTTTGGCTTCATTTTCATGAGAATTATAAGTGGTATAATTGTTGTATTATAGTTTGATGGTTTGAGTTATGTTAATTAATAACATAAACAAACCATACTTATGATAAATGCAACACTTATTTCACTTAATATCAAAGTTAGAGAACATAAATTCTATGTTTGTTGATTTACAGAAATATTAGAGTGGATTTGCCTTTAAATTGTTCTCTAGTTTAATAGTTTTTAAATCACGTTTTAATTCTAGCTTTAGTAGTTAACAACTTCATTTCACTTTGGTCTAATTTGATTGAATAAGAAAATTTAAAATCTCATCAATTCCATGCGGATCGACCTGTATTTGCCACGTACTACAAAGTGTACGATGTGCGCTTGCGGTAAATTTAATTCGAAATTTATCGACGATTTTCTAAACCGATAGAAATTCCGTCGATTAACAAGTTTTTGGCGTCGTTGCCGGGGAATTGCTTTGATTTATTTTCTATTCTTCGAATTAATTTTACGTTTGTTTTTTTTAAAAAAAGAGGTCAGTATTTTATTTTCATTCTAAAAACTGTGTGCATTTTGGTTACACTTTTACTGTTCATTGCCTGTGCCTACAGTTCAACTCTCAATGCATTTCCTTGTTCTGTTCTTTGCTATGTCTGATTGTTCTGTCTTGGTCTCTATTCTAAAAACGTGAAGTTGCATTGATATTCTCAATTCTCGCTTGTTTTCAATTTAGACTTTGTTCATAAGTTCTCAGGTTGTGTGCAATTTTTTTTTACTTTTCCTTTGTTCCTTCTTATGTTTTCATACTTGTTCATTGTGCATACTTGTTCCTTCTCAACTTGATGCTTTTCTTCAATTAAAAAAAAATTCAAACAAAACAAAACAGTTTGCTATTTTAATTGATAAAATTCATTTACAATCTCTGTTTACAAACTTTTTTTTTAACATCTCTAATTATAATCTTCAGAAACCACACTCCTTACTGCCTCTCCAAACCACATTGCTGCCTATACCAAACTGCTTTGAACCATCACAGTACATCCTTGCCATTTCTTTCCACCATCCATAACTTCATCAACTCCACCTCTCTGACCATACAATAGTCACAGTCCTATATGCTACCATACTTCAAGCTGCTGCCAATTTACAGCTTCCAACCACCACTTCTTCACTTCAAAAACTCAACCAAACACCCCTGACATCATATACTTTCCTGCCACGTCAATCTGTCGTCCCATCCACTACAACCATATACTCCTCGAAATCCCATACACAGCCTACATTCATAATTTCCCCAAAACAGTGCAACCGTGCACATATATCAGTGCACATGCACATCAAATACTCACAGTTCAAAATTCCCAGTTCATCTCTTCACACGCATATCTTCAGCTGTTAACTGCTACCCCATCAGTTCCTCCCTAAACCAAACTTCATACAACTATGCATATACCACAAAATTCATATATCTGCCCTTATCATCACCACAAACTGCTCCTGTATTCCACACAACTGACCATACCACTTCAACCTCCTCACCATACCATACCTTCCCCATCCCCTGCTTTTGTCAAAACAATAGTTCGTCTACCCTATCAACCTGAACACCCCAAACATCACACTTGCAAGAATCAATCGAAACACTCACCTGCTAATACTTCAACAAAGCCACTTCATTCAAGCAGCCCATCACCACTAAGCATTTCCTACCTCCATCTGCCGCACTTCATATCCATACCACCAATACAAACCACAACAGACAACACTGACAACCCACTGCTCTTCAATCGAACTTCACCTGAAAATTGCACGCCTCAATCCAACATCACGAACAGCAGCTAATTGCTCCCACAAATCAACTTCCCAATTCACTGCCACTTACAATAGCCACTTCAATACCACCACGAACTCCACCTCCAAAATTCTAAACGTCACCAGAGCAACCACTTCGAAAAGCAACATTATCGCGGAACTACCCAAATCAAACACCAATCCAAATCGCAGTTTCACCAAATCGACCACATCCACCAAATTCAACAATTTCCTCACGCTTCACCCGATTGCCGACCTGAATCTGCCCTCTGCCGCAAATCACCAACATCATCATCTTCGACTTCGCTGACTACCGCAATCTTCTCTGCATCAACGAACAGTCGCCTTCACCTTAAAACCCCTAATCGAACAACCACCGCCTCAACAACCATAAGAGAAAGCAGGGAAACTTTTGATTAAGAAAATTATATTCGATTTGAGAAGTTGGAGTTTGGAGAATATCGATTTTGAAAATTTAGTTCTGCGTTTTAGCTTGTGGTTTGTGATAGAAAAGGTGGAAATACGATTTTGTTTGTTGATGTTAACCGGGCCGGGCCAGTGCATTAGTGTTGAAGTATTTCTTTGTTAAGCTATCTATTTTTTTTCTTTTTTTTGAGCTTATTTCAAAATAAAAAAAAGGTCTGCTCTTTGGTATATATAAAAAAAACATTGGTGTTGTTTAATTTATTTTAGCTTTGTTTAACATAATATATCTTTAATTTTTTTTGTTTTGAGATTTTTTTTGTTTTTTTATTTTGGAAAGAAAATAAAAATAAATAAATCACGAAAAATCGAAAATGATGATGAGTCTCCCCCCACACTTGATTTTGACTGTGTCCCGACAGTCAACCTAAGTGAAAGGAGAAAAATAAAAATAAAAACATGACCTTTATTTAAATGATAATTAAAACGATGATTACGACATCAAAAAGTATATCGTTAAAAAGTAAATGAAACGGTCTTCCAAAAACCGATTCATTTGTCTCGTCAAATATGTGAGACACAGCTTAAGCTCGGAAAACCAAACCATGAAAGATTTCAAAGTTGAATGTTGATTTGGAAAAACGAATGTCGTTTTATTAAAAATCGTACGGGTTGTTTTGTTTTCGATGATTTTCGGGGTTGATAAAACAAGTGATTGAAATTCAAGTTTATTTTCACCAAATTGAAAGTCAGGCTCTTCATTGAAAAATTCTTCAGAATTATTGATTTCAAAATCAAAATGATGATTTAAATCTTCCCCATCGGAATTTAACAACTCGTCATCGAAAAGTTCAAAAAATTCATGTTCATTAAATTCGTCTTCCTTTGTTGGATTATCAACAACTTCATTGCGTATCTCAAGTTCAAAATCCAAAGTTGTTGTATTCAAATTTTCGAAATCGAGAAAAGGAAGATCGAATTTTAAATTTGGTTCCACACCCTCAAAAGAATTAAGATCCAACTTAATTACCGTGTTTTCAACAACTTCATTAAGATTATTATTTTCAATTTCAAAAGTTGTTATTAGAAAATCGTCAATTTTGGTAAAAGATGGATTATTACTTAACTCGTCACACGTTGGGATTTGGTTTTGTTGTTCACGTTGTTTCATATAAGTTTCAAACAATGAATCCGTGTGATCATCGTAAATTTCGTTCATTTGTTCAACAAAATCCAATTTATAATTATTGACTTGAGAATTTTCGATTTGGACTTGTTGAGGACAAAAAATTTCTATCGTATCGTAGTCGAGATTATTCCCATTGCCAAAATTATTTGAAAAGTGGATCACATTTTCGTTTTGATTTTGAAATTTATTTTGGAGTTCAAAATTGAATTGGCATGGGTTATAATCGAAATCGTTTGAATTTTGAATTGAATTCAAATTTTGAAATCCTTGACTCGAGTTATTACACAAATAAGAATTACACAAATCATTTATCTCTTGATTTTGTTGTGTAGAGAATTCAAGTAAAGATGAAATGCAATTTTCAAGAGTCGAGGGTTGGTCATCATTTTGAAAACTTTGTTGTTCAAAATTCGAATTGTTTAAAGAATAGTTGTCGTTAAAATATCCATACGAATTTGGAATGAAATCATATGGATTATATTGATTTTCACAACTATTGTAAAATTCAAGTGAGTGGGGAAACTCGGACATTTTCAAGAATGTTTTCTTTATAAAGGAAAAATGAAAATTCAAAAATTCCATGAATCCTAAAAAAATTGAAAATGAGACTCCCCCCATACTTAATTTTGACTGTGTCCCCACAGTCAATGCATGATATAATGAGTGTAACGGGGAAAAACTATGTACATATTTACAAAAGAGGGTTAACATTCTTACTAGACGTAGCTTGGCTCATGAAGGATCATGAGCTCCTCCTCTTGGTTATTTGGCAATTCCAAGAAAGGTTTCAGACGATGACCGTTGACTTTGAAAACCGATCCATCCCTGGGGTTTTCTATTTCTATGGCACCATGTGGAAAAACAGTTCGTACCACAAATGGTCCGGTCCATCTCGATTTAAGTTTCCCAGGGAATAAATGAAGTCTTGAGCCATATAAAAGAACTTTTTGGTTAGGCGAAAACGTTTTCCTTAGGATTGACTTGTCATGAAAAACTTTGGTTTTTTCTTTGTAAATTTTCTCGTTTTCATAAGCGTCGTTCCTAAGTTCTTCTAGTTCATTGAGTTGTAGTTTTCGGTTTTCGCCAGCTTTCTCAAGGTCAAAGTTTAAGTTCTTAATTGCCCACAACGCTTTGTGTTCGATTTCAACGGGTAAATGGCAAGCTTTACCGTAAATTAAATGAAATGGGGATATCCCAAGGTTAGTTTTAAAAGCAGTACGGTAAGCCCAAAGCGCGTCGGTCAATTTCTGAGACTAATCTTTTCGATTTTTATTGATAGTATTTTCCAAGATTTGTTTTATTTGTTGATTTGAAACTTCAACTTGGCCACAAGTCTGAGGATGATACGGAGTGGATAACTTGTGGGTGATCGAGTATTTTTTTCATTAAAGTTTCAAAAGAACGGTTACCAAAATGGGTTCCGTTATCACTGATTATTGTGCGAGGTGTGCCGAACCTCGAAAAGATGTTTTCTTTGAGAAATTTCACAATAATTTTATGGTCGTTGGTTTTGCAAGGAACGGCTTCGACCCATTTTGAAACGTAATCGACGGCGAGAAGGATATACAAGTTTCCAAAAGAATTGGGAAAAGGTCCCATAAAGTCTATACCCTATACATCAAAGATTTCGATCATAAGAATAAGGTTTAGAGGCATCATATCTCGTCGAGAAAGTCGTCCAAGCATTTGACATCGATCGCAAGTTTTAAACGAGTCTTTGAAAAGAGAAGGCCAATAGAAACCACACTGAAGCACTTTTTCCGCAGTTTTTCGAGGACCGAAATGTCCACCACACGCTTGATCGTGGCAAAATGAAAGAACACTCCTAATCTCATTATCCGGAATGCAACGTCGGATGATTTGGTCGGGACAATATTTGAACAAGTATGGATCGTCCCAATAGAAATACTTCACTTGGGACATGAATTTGCATTTGTCTTGTTTGGACCATGATGAGGGAGTTTCTTTAGTGACTAAGTAGTTCACTATATCAGCGTACCATGGGTCGATAGAAATTGAAAGGAGTTGTTCATCGGGAAAGTTTTCATTGATTGGCAAAGAAGATGGTGCGTTCGGAAGACGAGACAAGTGATCGGCAATGACGTTATCAGATCCTTTTTTGTCTTTAATTGTAAGGTCAAATTCTTGAAGTAAAAGGATCCAACGAATCAAGCGGGATTTGGCATCCTTTTTAGCGAAGAGATATCGAAGCGCGGAGTGGTCCATGTACACAGTAATGTGTGACCCTATCAAGTATTGTCGGAATTTTTCAAGAGCAAAAACGACAGCTAGAAGCTCTTTTTTGGTTACTGTGTAGTTAAGTTGAGCATCGTTCAAAGTCATACTCGCGTAGTAAATGACGTGAAGGATCTTGTTGATGCGTTGTCCTAAAACAGCACCAACGACAAATTTTGAAGCATTACACATTATCTCGAAAGGAAGATCCCAATTGGGCGCACAAATGATTGGAGCAGAAATGAGTTCGTTCTTAAGACGTTCAAAAGAAGAGATACAATCAAAGTTAAAATCGAAAGGAACGTTTTTTCCAAGAAGAGTCATCAAAGGACGAGCAATTTTGCTAAAGTCTTTCACAAAGCGTCGGTAAAAGCCAGCGTGTCCTAGAAATGATCGAATGTCCTTAACAGTTTTGGGAATGGGTAGGTTTGCAATGACATCGATTTTTGCTTTGTTTACCTCAATGCCTTTATTTGAGATGATATGTCCAAGGACTATGCCTTGTTTGACCATAAAGTGGCATTTTTCCCAATTCAAAGTCAATTTTTTTTCTTTACATCGATTTAGAACCAATTCGAGATGACGTAAACATTGGGAAAAAGAATCGCTAAAGATTGAGAAATCGTCCATAAAAAACTTCTAGAAAGTGCTCAATCATGTCGGAAAAGATTCCAACCATGCATCGTTGGAAGGTCGCAGGAGCGTTACAAAGTCCGAATGGCATACGTCGATAAGCAAAGGTACCGAATGGACACATGAAAGTTGTTTTCTCTTGATCTTCGAGAGCGATGGGAATTTGGTTATAGCCGGAATAACCATCAAGGAAGCAGTAAAATTCGTGGTCGGCTAAACGTTCGAGCATTTGGTCAATGAAGGGAAGAGGGAAGTGATCTTTTCGTGTTGCGGCATTTAGTTTTCGATAGTCAATGCAAACACGCCAACCCGTTTGAGTACGAGTTGGAATAAGTTCATTTGAATCGTTCTTGACAACGGTTAGCCCAGACTTTTTCGGTACAACGTGAATTGGGCTAACCCATGAACTATCAGAGATTGGGTAAATGATTCCGTTGTCGAGAAGTTTAAGAATTTCATCATGCACCGCATCTTTCATTTTTGGATTAAGCCTTCGTTGCGCGTCACGAACAAGCTTGGCATCGTCGATTAAATGGATGCGATGTTGAACAATAGCAGGGCTAATCCCCTTTATATCGGAGATCGACCATCCAATCGCTTCCTTGTTTTTAGAAAGAATAGAAAGTAAGGAAGTTTCTTGGTCAAAAGAGAGAGTCGCAGAAATTATGACAGGTAACGTTTCGTTATCCCTAAGTATGCGTACTTAAGGTGATTGGGAAGTGGTTTGAGGTCCAACTTCGGGAGTTTTTCGATCAAAGAATTGGGTTGAGATTCAGACTCTACTGGAAGTGATTCAAAGGGAAGAGTGTATTCAATTTCGCTGGGAATTTCGTGAAACAATTTTTCATATTCAGCTTCGCGTTCGTCGCTAAGGTCAATTGTCTCGTTTTCGAGGTTTTCATGAATGACACTAACTTCCAACGTTTGGTCATGAGGTTCGTTCGCCTGTCACGCGAGTGACCCGGGTTCAATCCCCGGCAACGGCGCCAAAAACTTGTTCGTCGACGGAAATTCTATCGGTTTAGAAAACTGTCGAACGAATTTAAATTAAAAATATACCGCAAGTGCACGGCGTACACTTGTAGTACGTGGTGAATACAGGTCGATCCACAGGGAATTGATGATTTTAAATCTCTATTCAATCAAATTAACCAAAGTAGAAAATGTGATTAGCTAAAAATGTAGAAAACTAGCAAAAGAAAATTGATAAAAATATGAGAGTGTGAAGGCAATTTAGAGGCAATTTCCACTCTCTAGATCACATAAATCAACAAAATGAAGTTATGATCTTTATTTTCTTGTCATTAGTGTAATTAGTTGATGTGCTTATCATAAGTATGGTATATTTGTGCTATTAATTAGCACAATATAAACCATCAAACTATAACACAACCACTAATACACATTTATCTCTTATGAAATATGACAACAAAGTTGAAAGCAAAATCTATTTTAAGCATGGCCTATTAACTATTGTTTAGAAATATAGGCCATCAAATTTTAATTTCAACAATCACTTCATTACCATCATCATATGTAGATGAAGAGGTAATCATTATTTGTGATTGTTTAAGCATAGCCTATTTGTTGTCAACAATATAGGCTATCAAATTCACATCAAAAACAACAAGTTAAACCACTTCAAATTAAGCACAAAAAGAGAGCATAAACATCAAAATGTTGCATCTACATACTAGAGAGCTTCATTACTCCTAAATTGTAGGGATTAGCCTCTTATATTTGTTATCATATGAACAAATGTAGAAAGCAACATGAAACTAACAAGAGGAAAAATAGAGCAAAATGTCAGGAAAACTATTCTAATTGCATAAAATAAAAGAGAATTAACAAGAAAAGGAGAAGATCATGTATTAAATTGCATAAAAAAATTACATGAAGATAAAAATGGCTAAGTAGCCATGAAAAGAGAAAGAGAAGAGCTTGTTTATTTGTGAGCCTAAACTAAAGTAAAGAGAGACTAAGGAAGAGAGGGTTACATGAAACATAAGGGGTACTTATACATGTGTTAAACCCTAATTCATATTTTTGGGGAATGACCAAAATACCCTTGAGAAAGTGCAGAGGCCAAGTAATCATTAGCTTCTACTAATCATCATTTAAGTGTACATGAAGCCATTAATTCCATAAGCATGTGCATTAGCCTCTAATTTGTACATTAAGGTAGGTGGGTAGGTGGGGTCCTCCATTATCTTCACTTTGAATTATTTCCATATTCATTTGTTCTCTTCACTCTTGTGCATGCATATATCATCATGTAACCACTTGTAAAATTCACCAAATTTCCTACAAAACAACATAGAAAGTTCCAAGTAAATTTTCACAATTTAATAAATGCATAAAAATGACCATTTTGCCCCTATATGAAGATGAATATGTGACAATTTCAAATAATTTGAATTTTGGTTTAAACAAGTTAAAATACCCAATATGATCATTTATTTAATTTAAATAGATTAAATATGGTGGTAAAAATATGCACATTTACGTGCACATCAAAGTGGGATCAAGTCTCTATGGACTTTATTGACGGTCTTCCCCGTTCTCGTTTGAGTCATGACAGTTTATGGGTGATCGTGGATAGACTTACAAAATCCGCCCATTTTATTCCCGTTCGGTCCAATCGGACCGTACCTCTTTTGGAAAAACTCTATGTTAAAGAAATCGTTAGATTGCATGGAGTTCCTACTTCTATTGTTAGCGATCGTGATCCATTATTTACTAGTGGATTTTGGAAGGGTCTTCAAAAAGCTTTGGGAACAAAGCTTAATTTTAGCACCGCTTATCATCCTCAGTCCGATGGACAAACCGAGCGTGTGAATCAAACTCTTAAAGATCTCCTTCATGCATGTGTTCTTGATTTTGGTGGAAGTTGGGAAGATCATATTTCTCTTGTTGAGTTTTCCTATAATAATAGCTTCCAATCTAGTATTGGTATGGCACCTTTCGAGGCACTTTACGGAAGGCCATGCCGATCTCCTTCGTGTTGGCTTGAAGCTGGTGAGAAGCTGGTTTTAGGTCCAGATTTTATTCGCGATGCCACAGAAAAGATTGACCTTATTCGTCATCGGATGAAAGAAGCTCAAAGTAGACAAAAATCCTATGCCGATAACCGAAGAAGGAGATTAGAATTTTCTGTGGGAGATTTGGTGTTCATTCTTGTTTCACCTATGAAGGGTGTTGTGCGTTTCAGTCGATCGGGAAAGTTAGCACCTCGATATATTGGCCTTTTTCCCATCACCGAACGTATTGGTTCCGTGGCTTATCGCCTTTTGTTACCGGTTCAATTTTCTGCTATTCATGATGTATTCCACGTCTCTCAACTACGGAAATGTCTTAGAGATTCTGATTCTATTCTTGAGCCCAGTGTAATTGAAGAAATTAAAGTTTCACCAAATTAGACTTATGAGCAACATCCAATTCGTATCATTGCTACGGAGGTTAAACGCCATCGAAATAAAGATGTTCCGCTTGTGAAAGTTTAATGGTCCTCAAATCCTAAGGATTGCTCTTGGGAATCTAGAGAATTCATCGAGCGAACACATCCCGAATTACTCTCTCGTGCTCCTTAAGGTGAACTTCTCATTTCAAAATTTCTTCTTTTGTGTTGTTATGCCTTAGTATGGTTGTTACTTTTCATTTTCCTCTTAATTATTGCGAGGACGCAATTTCTTTAAGGAGGGAAGTCTGTAACAACCCGCATATTTTACGATTGTATATTTAAATGTTTTATTTAAATATAGCATCGTCAATCAGATTAAAGTCCGAAATGTTACTTTTTGTAAACAGTCGAATTGTGACTCGAGACCACTTCCATTGAGTCCAAAATGGCGTTTACAACTTTTTTGAGTATAAACATCGATATGTTTGGAGTTGAGTAGAATTTTGCAATTTTTCTATTTGAGCTTTGGGTTTGGGTTTTAGCCCATTAACCCAACATAATACCCTAACTCCACCCCTCTCCTCTTCATTCATTCTCATTTCCTAATAGTCTCAAGCTAAAGTAAAAATGGGGGAGGAGAAAAGAAATTAGAAATTCCTAAGCCCTAATTCTCTTAGGAAAAATCAACTTCAAGCTAGAAATCAAGGAGAAGCTTAGGTAAGCATCCTCTTCATCTTCTCCATCTCATTCTCTCTTCAAATTTCAGAAATTCCTAAACCTTAACTTAGGAAATATTCTTCTTATGAGCTTAGATTGAAGCTTCTTGAGTTGTTGTTGAAGAGGAATTGATCTTAGCTTGTTTTAGAGCTTCTCACTTGAGTTTTTGAGTTAAAGGTCAGTTCTTTAACTCACATCTACATCTATAACTTTCATTGTTGTTAGGTATGAATTCCTAACATTTCTGCATGTTCATTTGCTTTTGATTTGAATTGATTTGGTGAATTTTCCAAATTTAAGTGTTTTGGTTCAAAATCTATGAAAATCCTTATATAGATGTTTGGACATGTGTTCGGAGTGTATTGATGGGTCTATAGGGCTGGGTTGTCGTTTGGCATAAATCCTTAGCCATCGTCGCTCATTCGATCGCTTCCAACGTGAATTGGCCATCATTGGCCTAGGTTCAATATTTGCCTGAGCTTCAGCTCAGACGTCTGATATAAGGATCAAACGTCTGAAGCTAAGGAATAAATATTCCAAACGTTCAGCGCATACGTCTGATCTTGCTTTCCAGACATCTAGGAGATCCAGACGTTTGAGCTTACTTCCCAGACGTCTGGGTGATCTGGAATAGAATTTCCAGTACCTCAGTTCAGACGTCTGGATTGGGTCTCAGACGTCTGCCTTGAAATTTCAGACGTCTGGAATCTTTCTGGATTATTTCCAGAGAACAAATCCAGACGTCTAGATTCTAAACTAGACGTCTGGAACTGTGCATTTTGCCTATTTTGGGCTGTTTTGTGTGGATTTCCAATTTTAATCGGTTTTTTTGTTGATCCGGATAGTTATTATCATTTATTATCGACTTTGATGACTTCTTTCTTTGGATTTTTGGGAATATCCATTTGGTGGATTTGATATCGATTTCTATGGTTTTGATTCACGTCTTCGAATGTGAATTTTTGGTGATTGATTGTTTCTACAATCATTTCTGTGATTTGTCACTTTATAAATACAAAGGTTTCTATACTAGTAGTAAATACTCAAACTCTTTCGCAAAAATGATTTCAACGTTATATTTAATACAAAGCTTACTTTTAAAACCGTCTTTCAATCTATTAGTATATACAAACCTTTACCTCATTCGTTTGAGAAATCTAATTAAACGGCTTAGCAAAACAAGTGGTATGAAACGCTTGCGTTTACTTCGTCGGTTAATTCTTGGACTTGTTCGATTGAAATCTTGTGACAATTTTCGAGTGGAAATCTACAATTTGTTCGTAAATATTTAAGTTAAGCTAGTGGTTATGAGACATGAAGCTAAACTCTTATATTTACTAGCTTAGTGTGATTCACACTTCTTATTGATCAATGGAGACCATTTTGTGATTTAGACTAGCGATGTGCGATGTCTCTTTGTTTGTGTGGGGGACTAAAAACCTCGTTTGTGGAACTTCGGTTCAATTTGGTGGGGTAGCGACCCATGGTCTTCGGGCCGTTTGTGGAACCTCGGCTCAAAATTGATGGTTAGCGACCATGGAATAGCGTTCCGTTTGTGACACACGTGTTGGTGAGTTTTCATGCTCCTGTTTGTGATAGGCCTCCCCCTTTGTGTTTTTCTGGATTTCTGGTTGTTGATTTTTAGAATTTGTGTTTCACCAATTTTCGTGGTTTGCATTGATAAGCTCTATAAATATTTGTGTTTTGGTGAATAATTTAAAGAATATGACATTCTTTTTAGTGTTTGAGAATATTGGAGATATTGTATGATTTTTGTTGTTATGTGATGTATACTTATCACAGCATGACATTATTGTTATCATACGTTTTTGTGATATCTCTTATCCTATCTCATTTTATCTGATATTTATAGCTAGACTGATCCGTTTATTATTTTCTTCTTAAATAATACTCGGGTTAGACCGAGGTATTTCAGGTGCTTCTACTTGACTCTTTATCTGGGACCATCACCTGATTTTTGGCTAACTACTTTAGATTAGTAGTTTTTGTTATTACACATTTGAGATAGAGACTCGTTGATGTATAATTATTCTTTTGTCTAGCACTTGTACCTATTCTTTTGTGATGTAGTGGATCTTGTATGTCCACTATTTTGATGTACACCTTTATGTGATATATTCATATCTGTTTCCGCCTTTGTGATATGAATATCTGTGACTGATTTGTGTTATGCTTATTTCTATATTTGTTTCTAAAGCCCTCATATCCACTGTGTAGTAGTTGTGAGTTTGTATTTGATATGTCGGATTCCCTCTTGAAATGAAATGTAAGTTATATTATCTGACATATCGGTACTCGCACAAAGCAATTACACAGATGGTCGCTCCTCAACAGCCTTACTCTTAGTGCTAGTCGACGGCATTACCCCGTAGTGTCCTTGGCTAGTGTGAGTATAGAGGTGGGGCGTCATAAGAACATTGTTCTGACCCCTCCTCATTACAAACCATAGGATTTAGAAGGGCAGTTACTTGGGTTAATTTGGAGCTATTGTCTGGCTAAGGCCCTTGATATTTGAGATGTTGATTTTTGGCCAGCAATTATATTGATCTAGTACATTTTCTTATTTCCACCGTGAGTTATTACCATTAGTGCTTTGACATATTTTCCTATTGCAGGATACCAAACCAATGATCCATATTTAGTGGACTTGGGTTTTTCGGGTTTAGCGAAAATATGTGCCCACTGAAGTGCAGAATGTTACATTTTATATTAGAGCGAGGTTAGTCGATTCCTGAAAAATAGGAAATTATGAGTGAACCTATTTGTATTTTGACTATAAATATAAATAGATAAAATCTTAAGAATTCCATCTATATAGTAGTTTCATATGGAATATCCCTAGAACTGGATGGTATTTGACTCCCTAGACGGGTTTGATAGCTTAATGATTATTGATCCCATTTTTGATTACTGATTGATGATGTACAGCAAATCCAGATAAAGGGAAAATAAGAGTCCCTATGTTATAGAAAGTGGAAGATGGAGAAGTCTTTAAGAAGGCTGTGAAATGGTCACCCCTAATTTATGACTGGATTTTTGCGCCTTTGGAAATGGAATGAAGGCTGTTCTTAAGAGAATAGTTAGAAGTCCACTTTGAGTCCAACCAAATAATAAGAAATTTTTGGAAACTAAGGAAAAGTATAAATTGTATACTTTAAAAGAAAATTTAATGAAAAAAAGTAAGCATTAAATTTTGATTATATATATATATATTGAAGATTTTGTAAGAATATATATATATATATATATATATATTTCAGTAAAGGAAAATTTTGTCTGAGGCTGTTTTCTTTTAAAGAGAAATAATGGAGCAATATAGCTCATGAATCTTTCTATGTAATGAAAGTTTTTAAGATATAAAAAGGTCTATATGGGTGGACAATATAAGTGGTATGGATTTAGAATAGAGTAAATGGTTTAGAAAAGAAGATAAATTAAGCTGTAAGTGGCTACACCACAGTAATAAAGAGATGGTAAATTAAGAGAAACAATTGGAGTTAGTGCAATTTAGGCTGGAAGGTTGATTAGCGGGAAGTTTTGAAATTAAATAAAATATAGGTTTAATTTATTTTAATTAGGTTGAAATGTGACATATTTTAATTTATTGGAATGAAAAGTGATAACAAAATAAGTTTTTATGAATCAATCAAGTTACAAATAAAAGTGTTTTATTTGAAATAATAATGAATGTAAATGCAAAGGATAAAATGTACAAAATATGGAAACCCGTATTTTTTACTGTCAATTTCAATAAAGAAAATGAAACATAATTCCTTGTAATTTCACACAAAACACGAACCCTCTTTTAAGCAATTCATAGAGAATTATAGCGTCAACAATTTCACTTGAGAGTGAAGTAGTTCTAATGCATTAAAATATAGGATCCTTAAGTGTAATAAAAAAATGTAGTGATTAGAAATAGTGTTAGTAAATTTTATTGAAAATAATGCTGGTAATCTAATTAGAGAAGCTAAACAAAGAAAAATACACATTTTCCATTGTTATGCGCATTTAATTTAGGTATCTTTTAAAAGTCCCACTTTTATGATAGTTGAAACTCTGTCAATATTGGATGATTGGGAGGGTAGAAAATATAAAGGATTTGATCGGATGAGAGTTGTTCTTATCTACTCCAGTTTTTATAATTTAAAAGTTATGAAAGGTTTTTTTGAAACATATAAAGTATGTTTTTGGAAGAAATGGTTTGGTGAAATGAATAAGTTTTTGGAAGAAGAACTCAATATATGACTGAATTAAAAATCCTAGATTTTTATGAAATAAGAGCCTTTAAAAGAAAAGGCTGATTTGATTTTAAACTTAGAATTGCTAACATTCCCTTTTAAGTTTAGGGAATAAGTTAAATTCAAAAATCTTAAAATAAAAGTTTTGAAAAGAGTTAAAAGCACCAATATTTTTTAATTTAATAAAAGTTTCTAAGTAACATTTTAAAGACAAGAGTTTTGGGATTAGATATTTCAAAAAAAAATTGAAGTTTTCATTTTTAAAGAAAAATAAGTCCAAATCAAGATTTTAAATATGGAGTAAATAGGAATAGTGCCTAGGTGAGATGGGGAAAAAGAATAAGGTTATGAAGAAGATAGCGATGATTATTTTTGAAAAAGTAATAAGGAATCCCCGCAGAGTGTGAGAACACTAGAAAAATCCTAGGAATATTATGTTGATATGTGTGTAACCCATAAAGATGATATTAAAGGGAACTTCTATAAGTTTTGAAATATGCTTGTAAGAGACATATGAATAAAGGAAATACCAAGGATTTAGAATACTCTCAAAAGAATAGGATTAAGATATGACAGTAACATATGGTAATGAGATGGTAAACGCACATGGAAGATATTGGTAGACTTAAGTTGGGGAAGTAAAAGGGAAAGATTATTTCCCTAAGCTTAGTTGCCCTTTAGTATGAAGACTGTGCGGATTGTATTTTTTATCCACTGCAGTGAGAGGAGGCATGGTTATTCCATAATTGGGTATGGAATGGAAGAGACGAATAGACCTTATTCATCGTAAGTGATAAAGGAAGTATAAGATTTGATGATTTTTGCTAAGGATGACATGTTAGGAAGGTTCATTCTAATTGTGGTAGTAGTTAGTGGTGTTGTGTTTTCTTCCAGTATCAGTTTTTCTTTTCATGAGTTGTAAGCATTAGTTGTTGCAATGAATTGCGTGCATTAGAATAATGTTCCTTTTTATGTATTTTCTAGGTAGACCACAATGATTTGAGAAAACAGTAAAAAGAAGATTTCATAAAGTCACTTAACTAATGCAAGGGAAAAGAAAATAGTTAAAATTTGAAGTTAAGTAATAAATTAAGAAGATTATTTAACTAACTACTATATAAAAGTAAAATGAAAATGTAAATTCTGAAAAATAAAAAAAATTCAAATGATAAACTTCAAAAGGCAGAGTACAGGATTACAGAGAGGTGAGCCACGGGTCAAGGTTTTTATTTCTCAAAGATTGAGTTTTAAAATTTAATATGTTTGCTGGTTGATATTGATAAGAAATAAAAGTTTTTGAGAACTTAGAAATTTACCGAAGAATTAAGTGGACTCCGTCATGGACGATGAATGGTTAGCTAAACTCTGATATCAGAAATGCAGAAAATTATTTATAAAATATAATTATGCATATATTTTGAAAGAGAAAAATTTTATGTAAAATTTATTAATAAATTTTTTTCATTATAAGTAATATGATTTTGTAAAAAATACACATATCTTTAAAAAGGTTTTAAAAGCTAAAGATTTTAAGTATTAGAAATTTTAAAATATAGCATCCTGACGTTGCGAATAGTTGGTAAGTAGATTAGTTGATTTTACTACATAGTTGTATTTGTAGTAAAATGGATACAGTGATCGACAAGGAAGCTGTATTGTCCGTGGAAGGTTTTTTAGGATACCTTGTCGGTGAGTAAAAAATTTAAAAGATGGTTTTTGAAACATCAATGCTTTTGAACTTTAAAAATAAAAGTTACTTATGCAAACTGTACTTGGGAAGGTAGGAAAAAGGATTGGGAGCAAAGAAGAAGATCCCATGGTGCAGTGAAAAAAGGTTATGTAAGAGAATGGTGGAAATATGGAATTTTCCATCTAGACCCTTTCCAAGCATAAAAAGATAGGTTTAGAAAACTGATTTTTTTTTTAAATTTGGATATTAGCAATGGTGTGCTAGAAATTGGGATGGTAAGGATTGAATGGAAAGTTGGCTGAAATATGCTTCTATTTATAGGAGTGTAAGAAAATTTGAGTGAAAAACCATTTTGTTTTTTCAAAAAGCTGCATTCATATAGAACTGCTAGTATATTTAGGATGTTAGCATCATATTTTCGAAGTTGACTTAAAAAAATTGATTCATATAGGAGGCACCAATTAGAAATAATTGTTTATGCATATCATATGTATCGTGATGCACCATGTTGGTTGCACACTAAGAGATTGTTAGTATAGAATGGATGTGTGATGGTTTACATGGTCGAACCCTCGCGGAATTTTGGGGACGAAATTCTTTTAAGAGGGGGAGAATGCAACACCCCACGTTATTACATTAATTAATTAAAATAGAAATTAATTAATAAATAATAAACTATGAAAAATGTAATTTTTACAAATGTTGGAATTTGACCACGAGACTTATACTATTGGATTCATGGCGATTTTCTGATCAATTTTCATATATAAACATTTACGGTCGGAGTTCAAACAAAAAATTTATTAATGTTTGAAATTTTAGTGTCGGAAATAATTATATATGTGAATATGGTAATAAAATAAATTAAGACTAATTACATGTTAATAATTGTTAACATTCAAACTAAGATCTCAAAGATTTATAGAATGGTTAAGAATCGATAAGAATCAATTAACAAGCGGAAACAAATGTACATAATCAATTAAACGCAGCAAAAAAATCAACGCATGTTGATAATTCACAAAAAAAACCACATAGGTCGACCATGTACCTAGTATGGTCAACCCAAAGGGCTTTTGAGTGGCGATGGAGAATTGTTTGTGTGGTCCAGATCTAATCTATTTTCCATCCGATGGTTAGCACTGATTTGAACCTCTATAAATTAGGACCTAGGGCTTCAGTTTCAATTCATTATTTTCTAATGAGTGCGGAAGCTCTACCTCCTTTCTCCTTCAGAATTTCTAAGTACACAAAAATATAATAGATTGCATGTATACACTTTGGAGAAGAATAGAAAAGGATAGAGGATAGAAGACAGATTCAAATCAGGTTGCTACATCTAATGTAAACTTTTAGATCTGGTTCTAATTCATAAATCTAAATCCAAATCTCTTCTCTCTAATCCAATCTCTAATATATCTGTATGAAATATTGTCTATGGATTCGAATATGAAGTCAAAAAGTGGATAGGGTCAGATTTGGATTATCTAGAGATTTAGGAGCGCTAATTAAAGATGAGTGAGAATATTATATATTTTTATATAACACTAGATTATATCATTGCAGATATATTCTTATATGCATGAGTCTGATAATTTAATTTTAAATGAATTCATATATATGAAATGTTGAAGACTATAAACTTGCCTATAAATTTGTAGTGATAATTACATAAGCATAATGAGTTTTTTTAATTCTGCAACTACGTGATGATTAGTTTTATTTCTGTAATTACGTATTGGTTAAACTTAATTCTGTAATTGCAAAATGATTTTAATTATCAGTTTTACATCGGATTTGCTAACCAAAACCTTAATAAATTGAGATTCCATTTTATTTGATGATGATGAATGAGCCTGAAAATAAAGCTAACCAGACTTTGGGATTTTAATGATATTTTAATTTGTTGGAATGTACGTTATTAAAAGTGGATTTTCATATATTATCAAATTCAAACTTAACAAAAGTGCGATGTTTGAATTGATTAGTAATCAATATATACTTATAAAAAAAAGAGATGTATAAAATAGAGATGATTACTGTATTTTATACTGTCTATTTCAATAAATAAAAGAGAATTTCTTGTAATTATAAACATCGTACAAACCACCTCTTCAGGGTAAGATATGAAAATTTATCGTGTAATAGTTAAATTGTTAATTTTGTTTCCAATTTATTAAAATATTGTAAACCCCAAAAGTGGAATACTGAAATAAGAATGTAGCTTAAAGGTTAATAAAATGGAAACTAATGAAAAGGTAAGTCTAGATTATATGCAAGAAAAAGGAATAAGAATTGGAATAGAAATAAAAGGTTGATCTAATGAATGTTGTAGCAACGATATTGATGTCTGAATTTGACAAGCGGTAAATGAAATTGATGAAATATAAGATAAACGCATAGTACGACTGAAGACTTAAAGTCGAACATAAAAGATGTTGAGGCGATAAAGAAAATAAAAGAAGAATAAGTATACGTAAGTCTGAAATATGTATATAAGTAGCCTAGGATATGCGTTTATGATGAGTGTGAGTAACTATAAATTATCTGATATAATTATAGTGGACCAATGTTTGAAGGTTGTTAGACTGGATTGGGTTGCTAAAAAAATATCCAACCAATAGGACCTGTGGTGAGTATACAACTTCGTACTATAGGGGTACCCCTAGGTTTGGACTGTGCTTCTTGCCTTGATTATAAATTGTATGTCATAATTATAAATATCCATTATAATTATGTCAAGGTAGAAGGTGCACAGTCAATTAGGTCTACTTTAAAAAATTAAGTTTTTAAGTGGGGGTATTGCCTTGATTGCACTAGGCAATCTAAATGGATGGTGGGTGAGATCAGACTTATGCAACATTGCACTGAAAATCTAGTGTGCTTAGGTACCAAAATGAGTTGCTACAAGTGTACGTAAATGGCTGACGTACCTAGGTATCATAAACTAGGGTCGGAGTTGCATATTTCTTGAGTTTGCATTGGTCTCTTGAGGTTAACGGGAAGGAAAAAGTTACACCTAACTGATCTCTTTCGCCTACCAGGATTAGTTTAGTTGGGTTATGCAATGCCATAGTTGTATGTTAATTTGTTTGACAAGGCAAGGCTAGCTAACCCACACAGTGGTTCCTTCAAAACATAGACGGGGTGGTGGTGCATGGAGCCTAACATCCACGCTAAGAAGCAAACAGGAGTACGCAAAAGGCTGGCATATGTGATGAAAAATCCCCAAAGCAGTAGGACCTTGTGGACCGGAGGTCGTCAGTTCGCACGGTAGGATTTCCTAGGTGATACAATGGTGATGGATCTTTATGAGGTACTGAGCGATTTATACTAGTGGGGATAGTATCTAGCTCCATTAGTGGACTTGGGGTATATATACCTATATAGACATAGATCTACATAGTGTAGATGGGTATGGTTCGTACGTAGCAATGGAGTCGTAGTGACTAATAATAAAATCTAACATAATATGAAATAGTGAATAATTAGCATAAGCTAGTGTTACGTATAAGATGTATAATTTACCAGTCATTAGAACGTTGTTCTGATCCCCTCCTCATTACAACCCTCGGGATTTAGAAGGGAAGCTATTGGTGTTGATTTGGATCTGTTGTCTAGCTGATGCCCTTGACATTTGAGATGTTGATTTTTGGTCAGTAATTATATCGATCTATTATTTTTTTCTTATTTCCACTATGAGTTATTACCATTTGTGCTCTGATATTTTTCCTTTTTGCAGGATACCAAACCAACGATTCGTATTTTAGTGGACTTGGGTTTTCGGTTTAGCAAAAATTTGGGTCCACTGAAATGCGAGTTGTTACAGTTTTCCACGTATTTGGAAGGAGTAAAAGAGGTTTTTGAAAATATCTTTGTGAGGGTGTTTTAAATCAAATAATTGAAAGTGATTTTGATTAATGAAAGGTTAATCAATAGAGGCTTAGTGGATCCCATATAGAATTAAATCTATGTTTGATTATTTGTTTATTTGATAATTAAATAACCGACTATCAAATCTGGACCAATTTTTTTACTCTAAAATTATCTGGGAGAAAACCCAAGAATTATATGATATGGTTACCTCGAGGATGCTATATTGTGCGTATAAACTCATGTGTTCTACTAGGATAAATGATAAGGAAATCCATCCACTTAAATGGTTAGGAGGTGATCTTCGCTCTTTTGTATTGTATGTATATTTCCAAAAGAATCGAAGTTGAGTTTACCAGAAACTATCAAATATTCGTTCGAAGAGACCGGGATCAGATAAATATGAATTATCTAAAAACCACTTCTAACCAACTCAAGCGTTCGAATTGAAGACATTTGGAAGTTAATGGAATCGAAGACGAAGATTTTTGAAGTGCAAGGGCAACTTGGCACTAATCCGCAGGGTGATTCCAAAATGGATGTAGTAGAAGTAGTACTTTCGGTTTGTCCATATCCTGAACAACTTGTATGAATGAATGGTAGCAGTGCGTTGTTGCCTAGAGGGCAATGTTAGCATTCCAAGTGGGATTTGCTAAAAAGGTAAAATGTTGCCTCTAGCCTCAACAACTGGAAATAACTAATCATGGGATATGCTTTAAGGCTATGTGGTTCGCTACCATTATGGTAGGTCATCGCCCTTTTAGATACATATATTTATGGATTTGGTTGTACATGAGAGCTCGGGAAAAGGTTGCAAAGCAACCTGGATGGTGACATATTCGGTACTATCCAGTAAGGGGTAGGCCGGCCCTGATTCGCAAGGTGGTCTAGGCGAGGCCCTTGGTATATTTTCTAAAGGTGTACTATGGTAGGCAGTACCATAGTAGTCTTGTCATTGTATGGAATCCATTCTCCAATAAGTGTCTTTCGGATTTAATTATTTACCTATTATGCTGGAATTTAATTAATGTAACAATTATGGCTATGATTCACTATTTATTTTAAACCCTAGACAATATTATAATATCAAAAAAGTTCCTATGAAATGATTTGGTTATCATAAGGTAAAAACCCGTCTGTGTTTATGTGCAGCGTGGTCTTACGAGAAACCTTTACTTTTAAAGGTTTTATAAAACATTAAGGATCCATTTCATCGTGTTTCTCATGCTGGTTTAACCAGACTGATCCGGGCATTAATTTTCTTATAATGCTCAAGTCAACATGAGAATATTTTTTAGATTTAGCTGGACACTTTGGAGCTTCAAGAGACGAGTTGGATTTTCCACGACATGTTCCCGTATTTTATCTTTGGTCGTTTGTTCTTGTATGTATTTATCAGAAATTTGTAAGGACGGGTTGTTATAACAGTCTAGGTGGATGATAGGCTAGTACTATGATTTATGTATGCATATAAAAGTTTTCTTTTTAGTAAAGTTCATTAATATATTATAGGTTACTCGTCACGTTGTGAGATTCTATTATGTCTTTTTTTTCTTTCATCCCAATAATCTACTTTCCGACACTTGGATATTCGGCACGTGAATACCATGAATTATTAGTATCGACTCCCGAGGATCGAAAAGGTGGGTTATTACAGCTAACGTATCCATTACGTTCGACTGACGTAATTCCCGTTATCTGCTTTTCTGTTAGAGGATGCGGTGTCCATGAATGGGGCCTTAGTCATTCATCCAACAAATTAAGAATTAGTGGGATCCACTATATTAATTGAGTGGAGAATAATGACAAATGAAAGGTTGAGATCTAAGTGGCACACAAAGATAAGGAAAAAGAGAACAGATGATTTGAGCTCTTTTCCATAGTTTATTCTTTGATTTGAATATAATGTATTTGAAAATTTCCAATATAACAATTATCAAAAATAGGAATAACATAATTAGGAATTAATGGGACATAATTTGATAAAACTCAAATTTTATCATTGTACCATTTTGAAATTTATTAACAAATGCTAGTATAACTCTATTTTCTCGTAATGTAAAGCGAGGACAACGTGTGCCCACTGAATTCCTTTATTTGCATTAATCCTTTGTTTTATAACAAAAAATATTTTAATTGTGCTAGTAAAATCCTAATATAGTATTTTACATATTAGAGGATCATGATATATTATTATTTCAAAATTTGAATTGGGACAGATTTGGCTATAACTTGGGTATGTTGAGTTGTGACATTTTCTACCATTAGAAGTTTATTGGACGATTTTGACCCTGAAGATTTGTAAGACATATAACTTTTGATAGGAGCCGAATTAGCGTCTGAAACCACTTCCAAATGAAATATACAATGCTTTCACTATCCATAGAGTGGTCATAATAGATTTTTGGATTTACTATATGGGAGATATGATCATTTGAAGTTAGATAGTTTTTGGACTGATCAGTGAGTCATTAGACTAAGTTCATACTTAGCCCATTAACCCATCTTGAGATTTGAGCTGATAGGACATAATGGGATAGCTCCCTAATCATTTCCACACTTCCTAAAAACATTCTAACCTATATTCATTGTAACAACCCGCATATCTATCAATTCTATATTTAAATATTTTATTTAAATATTTTATCGTTAGTCGGATGTTAGTCCGAAAAGCTACTTTTTGCATACGGTCAAATTAGGACTCGAGACCACCCCCATTGAGTTCAAAATGACGTTTGCGATCTTTTTGAGTGTAAACTTCGATATGTTTGGAGATAGTGAAATTTTCGTCACTTTTCCCGCTTGAGACTTTGGGTTGGACTGCACCTTCTTAACTCAGCCCACCCCCTCTTCTCTTCATCACTTCAAGCTTCTTCAAAAATGGTGGAGGGAAAGAGAAATTAAAACTCCCAAACACAAATTCCATTGCAAATCCGAGATTCAACATCAAATTCACGTTTAGACCATTGATTCAAGCTTGTTGGTGTTCTTGCTTTGCTCTCAAATCTCCATCTTCATCAAATTCCGTGAAAAGGTGAGATTTTTGATCTCACATCTTGCCTATATCTATCTTGGACTGTTGGGAATGATCCCCTATTGTATTTGCATCAACATTTGCATTTGGTTTGGATTGGATTGGCGAAAAACTTCGATTTTCAGCGTTTTGGTGATTTTTCTGGCGTTAAGTCGTTTCTGCCTTCGCTGAGTCGTCCACGAGTTAAGCCTAAGTCGTGAGTCGTTCACGAGTTAAGGGCTTAGGTCGCGCGCGTGTATTTCTGTTCGTCTGGCCTGAGTCGTTCACAAGTTAAAGGCCTGAGTCGTTCTCGAGTTAAAGTGTTAAGTCGTTCCAGGCGTTGAGTCGTTCTGGGTGTGCTAAGTCGTTCACGAGTTACTGGCTTGAGTCGTTCAGGAGCTAAAGGCTTAAGTCGTTCAGGAGTTAAAGGCTGAGTCGTTCGCGAGTTACTGGCTTGAGTCGTTCAGGAGCTAAAGGCTTGAGTCGTTCAGGAGCTAAAGGCATAAGTCGTTCAGGAGTTAAAGGCCTTAAGTCGTAGGTCGTTTTGCAGTTAGCTCGCTCGCCCTGGCTTAAGTCGTTAAGTCGTTAAGTCGTTAAAGGCTTAAGTCGTTAAGTCGTTAAGTCGTTCAAGACTTAGGTCGTATGACCTTATCTCTTAAGTCGTAAGTCGCTTGCCTCCCTTAAGTCGTAGGTCGCTGCTTCTCTTAAGTCGCTTTCCTCCCTTAAGTCGTAAGTCGTTCGCGAGTTTGTACTTAGTCATTTTACCTGTTCTTCAGCTAGGTTGCACGGCAGTCTTCCCTTAGGTCGTATGACCTACTTCTCCTTAGGTCGTTGGACCAGCTTGCCTTCACTAAGTCGTACCGTGACGGGGCGCTGCCCCGCACCCCGCCGTGGGCGCTGCCCCCTGGACCCCCGCGACCTGACCGGGCAGGTCGAACCCCGTATTACTCTGCGTAGGCAATCTCTTCTGAAAAACGTTTATCAGAATTTCTACTTTGATGGTTTTGGGATTGACTTCTTTGCACTTTACTCACGTCTTCGAACGTGAATTGATTTGTTCTACCATCGTTTTATGACTTGTCACTTTAAAGATATATGAAGGTTTCAATACTAATAGTAAATATCAAAACTCTTTCATCAAAGCGATTTCAACACTATTTTAAGTATCAAAAGTTCGTTTTCTCAAACCGATTTTCAATCTACTAGTATATACAAGCCTTTACTTCACTCGAATGAGAAATCGACTTAAACGACTTAGTAAAACGAGTGGTATGAAACGCTTGCGTTCACTTCGTCGGTTAGCTCTTGGACTTGTTCGATTGAACCCTTTTTGTGACAATTTCCTAGTGAAGATTTACAGCTTGTTCGTAAATATTTGAGTTAAGCAAGTGGTTATGGGACATGAAGCTAAACTCATATATTTACTGGCTTGGTGTGATCGACACTTCCTTATGATCATGACGATCATTTTTGTGATTTAGACTAGCAATGTGCGATGTCTCTTCGTCCGTGTGTCGGACTTGCCTTCGGGCCATCCGTGTGTTCGGAAAATTTAAATGGATAGCTTCCATGAGATAACTTCTCGTCCGTGTGTCGGACTTCCCCCTTTTTGTGATTTCTGGATTTCGTGTGTTGATTTCTGGGATTTGTTCTGGATTTCGTGTGTTGATTTCTGGATTTAGTGCTTCACCAACTTTTGTGATTTTCACTGATATGATATCAGGTTTTTGTGTATTGGTGAATTCGTGTGTCATTACCTTTTTATGTGTTTGGATCTTTGAGAAGATTCTTGTGATATTGATTAATCTGTTGTTGATTATCATTTACATACTTATAGTAGTATGTCGCTATGGTTATTACATGTTCATGTCATGCCTTTTACTGTATACCATATCATCTGATATTTATAGTTAGACTGATCCGTTTATTATTTTCTTATAAATAATACTCGGGTCAGACCGAGATGTTACAGGTGCTTCTGCTTGACTTCTCTTCAGGATTATTCTGACTTTTGGCTAACTACTTAGATTAGTAGTTTTTGGATGTACACCTTTGAGATATAGACTCTATGTTGTGTACTTATTCTTTTGTATAGCACGTGATGCTATTCTTTTGTATTATCGTGGATCTTTCTGACCACTACTCTGATGTACACTTTCATGTGTTATATATTTATTCATATCTTCTTCCGCCTTTGTGATATGGATGTCTGTGACTGATTTATGTTATGATTATTTCTATGTTTGTTTCCGAAGATTATATATAGCCACCGTGTGATAGCTTTGTGTTTGTATCGGTATGTCGGATTTCCTCCTTAAAAGATATGCATTCTATTCTATCTGACGTATCGGTGCTCGCACAAAGAAGTTACATGGATGGTCGCTCCTCCACAGCCTTATTCTCCGCGCTAATTGACAGCACTACATCGTAGTGTTCTTGGTTAGCTTGGGTATAGAGGTGGGGCGTCACAGCTTGGTATCAGAGCCAAACTTCGGAACAATGTAGAATAACTTAACAAGGATCATCGTCCTAAGTCCACCTTAGGAGTTGTGTTTCAGGATTTAGTTCGAGTCTTCGAACCGATTTATCCTATTTTCTTTATGATTCCTTGTTTCATCATTCAAGATTGCTTGATGTTCATTGATGAATAACCTTCTTCTTTATCTTCTTTCTTTCTAAAGGAAGAGGATGTCAAGACCAGGCCGTCCCAGAGCTGGGACATCTACTGCGGCTCCTCGAGATGGAGTTTTTATGACAACTCAACAGCTTCTTGAGTTAGTGACGAATGCCCAAGCAGCTGGAGTTAACCCGGAACCTACTCACCCAAAGTCGGGATTTGCACGGTTGTGCAGCGATTACACCAATTTGGGTGGGAAGCCCTTCAAAGGTTCCGAACCTATTATCGAGGTTCAAGCTTGGTTAAAATCATGCGATCGAATTTTCTCTCGCATGAACCTTATCGACCTGCACCGCGTTCAAGTGGCTTCCAGTATGCTCCAAGAGAGAGCATTGGATTGGTATGAACTTCTCACTTCCGAAATTAATGAAGCGGACCTCACTTGGGAGCACTTCCGAGAACGCTTCGAATCGAAATTCGTACCCGAGGCTGAAAAGGTAACATTGGCTCGGCGATTTATTGACCTTGTTCAAGGTCAGGCTTCTGTGGCGGATTACGTCGCATCATTCGAATCCCTTTCCAAATATGGGGTCGAATATATAAATACTCCACTGAAGAAGAACCAGCGGTTCGTTTATGGCTTAAACAAAAGCCTCAAGAAGCCATTACTTTTGAAGTTAGAAGTTTCTTTCGACCAAATTGTAGATATCGCTCTTCGTCTTGAAGAGGCTGATAAAGAAAGTGATGTTGAAGTAGTAGCTTCCAAACCTGGCTTTAACAACAAAAAGAGGCCCAACAAATTTAAAGGTCCTTACCCGAACAAAAAGGGTAAACAAGCAGCTCCTACTACTAAGACTTTTTCCTCTAATGATGGGAAATGTTATAACTGTGGTGTTAGGGGACATTTTTCGGACAAGTGTCCAAAGCCCCGCTCTTGCCGCTACTGTAAAAGTACAGATCATTTTATGCACCAATGCAAAAGGCTTCAACAGAAGGAGGGAAAGCTTAATGTGGCTCAAGCCCCTGGTAACACATCTGGCCGTCAAGGTATGTCACATTCTGTCCTTGATGGCATTATATTATTTCATGATCAACCTATTAGAGTTCTCTTTGATACGGGTGCATCCCATTCTTTTATATCAAAGGAACTTGTCGATACCTTTTCTTTAAGTGTTACTGCTTTAATGACTTCATTAAGAATTGCGAATCCGGTTGGTGGATCCGCAACTCTTAGTTTACTCTGTAAAGACGTAGAGATTATTTTGTGTGATTTTTCTTTCCTAGCCGATTTGCATGTCATGCGTTACTTAGGCTTTGGAATGATTTTGGGTATGGATTGGCTTACTCGTTATGAAGCCCATATCCTATGTCCTGAGCGGACTATTTATCTCCGTCATCCGCAATCTGTTAATCAGATTTCTATTATTCTTAAAGATTCAGATTCTGCTTTAGTTGCATCATTATATTCTTTAAATCCTCGTGATGATGACAATGATGATGAGGAGGATGTCATTTCTCGTATTCGCATCGTTTGTGAATTTTCCGACATTTTTGAGCCCGTTTTAGGATTACCACCTAAACGAGCAATTGAGTTCAAAATTAATCTTTTACCTGGAGCTCAACCTATTACCCGTCCTCCTTATCGCATGTCTAATAAGGAGAACGAAGAGATGCGCAAACAACTATCCGAGTTGGAGACGAAGCAACTTATTCGCTCTAGTTCCTCGCCTTGGGGAGCTTCAGCTATTTTCGTAAGTAAGTCCGATGGTACACTTAGGCTTTGCGTCGACTACCGCAAGCTTAATGATCTTACTATTAAGAATAAATATCCATTGCCTCGGATTGATGATCTGTTTGATCAACTTACTGGTGCTAGAGTCTTTTCACAATTGGACTTGGCTACCGGTTTCCATCAGCTTCGTATTGCAGAGGATAGTATTCCTTTGACTTCGTTCCGTACGCGTTATGGATCTTATGAATGGCTAGTTATGCCATTTGGTTTAACGAATGCTCCGGCTTATTTCGTTGACCTTATGAATAGAGTTTTCAAAGATTTTCTCGATCGGTTTGTTCTCATCTTTATTGATGATATTCTTGTGTATTCTAAAACCGAGGAGGAACACGAAAAGCACCTTCGAATTGTATTGGAAACTCTTAGGAGCAATCAACTAAAAGCAAAATTTTCTAAATGCCATTTTTGGCAATCTAGTGTGAAATTTCTCGGTCATATTATTTCTGAATCCGGAATATCCGTGGATCCTTCAAAGATTGAAGCGATTCAAAATTGGAAGAGACCGGAGAGCGTGACTGAAATCCGTAGCTTTCTCGGATTGGCAGGTTATTACCGCCGTTTTATAAAAGACTTTTCTAAGATTGCCGTACCTCTTACTGGCTTAACAAAGAAAGGTGTTAAATACATTTGGTCGGACAAATGTGAAACTTCTTTTCAGAAATTAAAAGAACTCCTTTCTGATGCTCCTATTCTTATTATTCCCGAGGGGAATCTAGACTTTGTCGTTTATACCGATGCTAGTCGCGTTGGTTTGGGTGCCGTTCTTATGCAAAAAGAACGTGTTATTGCTTATGCTTCTAGGCAATTAAAGCCGGCTGAGACTAGATATGCCACACATGATTTAGAACTCGCGGCTATCGTTTTCGCCCTTCGAATTTGGCGACATTATCTTTTGGGAGAAAAGTTTATACTTTATACTGATCATAAGTCTTTGAAATATTTATTTTCTCAAAAGGAACTTAATTTGCGTCAACAGCGTTGGCTCGAATTTCTTGCCTCTTATGATCTTGACATTCTTTATACTCCCGGAAAGGGGAATCGTGTTGCCGACGCACTTAGTCGAAAACAACAAGCGGTTGTTTCCATGATGATATCTGAATGGAACGATCTCGAACTTTTATCCACTTGTGAAATTCGAGATCGCGTTTCCGATTTGTGTTCATCTCTTGTTTTATGTAGCCTTGAGGCTCGTCCTTCTTTATTAGACCGCATTCTTGAAGCTCAACAGCTAGATCCTGAATTGGCTTTGCTTGGCCAAAATCTTAAGGATAAAACCGATATTGAAGGTTTGAAAGACTTTGATATCGATTCTCGTGACGGCATTCGAAAATTTGGTAGATTGATCGTACCAAATATTAGTGATCTTCGTAGAGACGTTCTAGAAGATTCTCATCGTTCCAAGTATTCCATTCATCCCGGTAGCAGTAAAATGTACGCTGATATGAAGCGACTTTATTATTGGGAGGGAATGAAATCTGATATCGCTAACTTTGTTAAGTGTTGCATGACTTGCCAACTTGTTAAGGCTGAACATCAAAGGCCCGGTGGGTTATTGCAACCATTGGAAATTCCAGTATGGAAGTGGGATCAAATTTCCATGGATTTTGTAGATGGCCTTCCCCGTTCTCGTTCGGGTCATAATAGCTTATGGGTGATTGTTGATAGACTTACTAAATCCGCCCATTTTATTCCTGTTCGGTCAAACCGAACCGTTCCTCTTCTGGCCAAACTCTTTGTCAAAGAAATTGTTAAACTGCATGGAGTTCCTTCTTCCATTGTTAGTGATCGGGATCCATTGTTTACTAGTGGATTCTGGAAGAGTCTTCAAAAAGCTTTGGGAACGAAGCTTAATTTTAGCACCGCTTATCACCCCCAGTCCGATGGACAAACTGAGCGTGTGAATCAAACACTTGAAGATCTTCTTCGTGCTTGTGTTCTTGACTTTGGTGGAAGTTGGGAAGATCATATTTCACTTGTTGAATTTTCCTACAATAACAGCTTCCAATCTAGTATTGGTATGGCTCCTTTCGAGGCACTTTATGGAAGGCCATGCCGATCTCCTTCTTGTTGGCTTGAGGCCGGTGAGAAACTGGTTTTAGGACCAGACTTTATTCGAGATTCCACAGAAAAGATTGAACTTATTCGACATAGGATGAAAGAAGCCCAGAGTAGACAAAAATCCTATGCCGATAACCGAAGAAGGAAATTAGAATTTTCCGTTGGTGATCTTGTATTTATTCGTGTTTCACCAATGAAGGGTGTTGTACGTTTCAGTCGATCGGGAAAGTTAGCGCCTCGATATATTGGGCCATTTCCTATCACTGAACGTATTGGTTCCATGGCTTACCGCCTTTCATTACCGGCTCAGTTTTCTGCTATGCATGACGTGTTTCACGTTTCTCAATTACGGAAGTGCCTTCGGGATTCCGATTCTACTCTTGAGCCCGGTGTTGTGGAAGAGATTGAAGTTTCACCTAATTTAACTTATGAGCAGCATCCTGTTCAAATTATTGCTACGGAGATCAAACGGCTTCGAAATAAAGATGTTCCGCTTGTTAAAGTTCAATGGTCCTCAAATCCTAAGGATTGCTCTTGGGAAACTAGAGAATTCATCGAGCGTACACATCCGGAATTACTTTCTCATGCTCTTTGAGGTAAACTTCTTAATTCCAATTTCTTTTGTGTTAATATGCTTTTATGGTTGTTACTTTTTATTTCCACCATATATATATATTGCGAGGACGCAATTTCTTTAAGGAGGGGAGTCTGTAACAACCCGCATATCTATCAATTCTATATTTAAATATTTTATTTAAATATTTTATCGTTAGTCGGATGTTAGTCCGAAAAGCTACTTTTTGCATACGGTCAAATTAGGACTCGAGACCACCCCCATTGAGTTCAAAATGACGTTTGCGATCTTTTTGAGTGTAAACTTCGATATGTTTGGAGATAGTGAAATTTTCGTCACTTTTCCCGCTTGAGACTTTGGGTTGGACTGCACCTTCTTAACTCAGCCCACCCCCTCTTCTCTTCATCACTTCAAGCTTCTTCAAAAATGGTGGAGGGAAAGAGAAATTAAAACTCCCAAACACAAATTCCATTGCAAATCCGAGATTCAACATCAAATTCACGTTTAGACCATTGATTCAAGCTTGTTGGTGTTCTTGCTTTGCTCTCAAATCTCCATCTTCATCAAATTCCGTGAAAAGGTGAGATTTTTGATCTCACATCTTGCCTATATCTATCTTGGACTGTTGGGAATGATCCCCTATTGTATTTGCATCAACATTTGCATTTGGTTTGGATTGGATTGGCGAAAAACTTCGATTTTCAGCGTTTTGGTGATTTTTCTGGCGTTAAGTCGTTTCTGCCTTCGCTGAGTCGTCCACGAGTTAAGCCTAAGTCGTGAGTCGTTCACGAGTTAAGGGCTTAGGTCGCGCGCGTGTATTTCTGTTCGTCTGGCCTGAGTCGTTCACAAGTTAAAGGCCTGAGTCGTTCTCGAGTTAAAGTGTTAAGTCGTTCCAGGCGTTGAGTCGTTCTGGGTGTGCTAAGTCGTTCACGAGTTACTGGCTTGAGTCGTTCAGGAGCTAAAGGCTTAAGTCGTTCAGGAGTTAAAGGCTGAGTCGTTCGCGAGTTACTGGCTTGAGTCGTTCAGGAGCTAAAGGCTTGAGTCGTTCAGGAGCTAAAGGCATAAGTCGTTCAGGAGTTAAAGGCCTTAAGTCGTAGGTCGTTTTGCAGTTAGCTCGCTCGCCCTGGCTTAAGTCGTTAAGTCGTTAAGTCGTTAAAGGCTTAAGTCGTTAAGTCGTTAAGTCGTTCAAGACTTAGGTCGTATGACCTTATCTCTTAAGTCGTAAGTCGCTTGCCTCCCTTAAGTCGTAGGTCGCTGCTTCTCTTAAGTCGCTTTCCTCCCTTAAGTCGTAAGTCGTTCGCGAGTTTGTACTTAGTCATTTTACCTGTTCTTCAGCTAGGTTGCACGGCAGTCTTCCCTTAGGTCGTATGACCTACTTCTCCTTAGGTCGTTGGACCAGCTTGCCTTCACTAAGTCGTACCGTGACGGGGCGCTGCCCCGCACCCCGCCGTGGGCGCTGCCCCCTGGACCCCCGCGACCTGACCGGGCAGGTCGAACCCCGTATTACTCTGCGTAGGCAATCTCTTCTGAAAAACGTTTATCAGAATTTCTACTTTGATGGTTTTGGGATTGACTTCTTTGCACTTTACTCACGTCTTCGAACGTGAATTGATTTGTTCTACCATCGTTTTATGACTTGTCACTTTAAAGATATATGAAGGTTTCAATACTAATAGTAAATATCAAAACTCTTTCATCAAAGCGATTTCAACACTATTTTAAGTATCAAAAGTTCGTTTTCTCAAACCGATTTTCAATCTACTAGTATATACAAGCCTTTACTTCACTCGAATGAGAAATCGACTTAAACGACTTAGTAAAACGAGTGGTATGAAACGCTTGCGTTCACTTCGTCGGTTAGCTCTTGGACTTGTTCGATTGAACCCTTTTTGTGACAATTTCCTAGTGAAGATTTACAGCTTGTTCGTAAATATTTGAGTTAAGCAAGTGGTTATGGGACATGAAGCTAAACTCATATATTTACTGGCTTGGTGTGATCGACACTTCCTTATGATCATGACGATCATTTTTGTGATTTAGACTAGCAATGTGCGATGTCTCTTCGTCCGTGTGTCGGACTTGCCTTCGGGCCATCCGTGTGTTCGGAAAATTTAAATGGATAGCTTCCATGAGATAACTTCTCGTCCGTGTGTCGGACTTCCCCCTTTTTGTGATTTCTGGATTTCGTGTGTTGATTTCTGGGATTTGTTCTGGATTTCGTGTGTTGATTTCTGGATTTAGTGCTTCACCAACTTTTGTGATTTTCACTGATATGATATCAGGTTTTTGTGTATTGGTGAATTCGTGTGTCATTACCTTTTTATGTGTTTGGATCTTTGAGAAGATTCTTGTGATATTGATTAATCTGTTGTTGATTATCATTTACATACTTATAGTAGTATGTCGCTATGGTTATTACATGTTCATGTCATGCCTTTTACTGTATACCATATCATCTGATATTTATAGTTAGACTGATCCGTTTATTATTTTCTTATAAATAATACTCGGGTCAGACCGAGATGTTACAGGTGCTTCTGCTTGACTTCTCTTCAGGATTATTCTGACTTTTGGCTAACTACTTAGATTAGTAGTTTTTGGATGTACACCTTTGAGATATAGACTCTATGTTGTGTACTTATTCTTTTGTATAGCACGTGATGCTATTCTTTTGTATTATCGTGGATCTTTCTGACCACTACTCTGATGTACACTTTCATGTGTTATATATTTATTCATATCTTCTTCCGCCTTTGTGATATGGATGTCTGTGACTGATTTATGTTATGATTATTTCTATGTTTGTTTCCGAAGATTATATATAGCCACCGTGTGATAGCTTTGTGTTTGTATCGGTATGTCGGATTTCCTCCTTAAAAGATATGCATTCTATTCTATCTGACGTATCGGTGCTCGCACAAAGAAGTTACATGGATGGTCGCTCCTCCACAGCCTTATTCTCCGCGCTAATTGACAGCACTACATCGTAGTGTTCTTGGTTAGCTTGGGTATAGAGGTGGGGCGTCACATTCATCATCTCCTTAGCCAAAAAGATACTTCAAACCTCACTTTAATTAGCCAAATCAAGTAATTAAAGGGCAATTAACAAGGGAATTAGTTGAGAAATCATTTATTATTATTAGACCCATTGAGATCCATAATTGCTATTGTTCATCTTGGATTCATCTCGAATTGTGTGCATTTGGACCCTTTAGTGAGTGGTTATTGTCTCTCATGTTAATATTGTATTAAATTGTGTTTTAAAATGATTATTAAAGTTAAATACGTGATTTTCATTAAATCTAAACTCAAACATATTTTAAAATGAATTTAATAACGTAGATCTAGAAAATTGCATATATGTTCATAATGATAGGACTATTCATGCTTTTTACTTGATTGTGGTTATTTGATGACTGAATTGCATGTATGATGATTGTATTGTGTTTATAATATTGATATAATATTCTTTTGATAGTTTTGTTGTGTTTTGTTGCATAGGATAGGACATAGAGTATCGATATGAACTTTGGAGACTCCATGATTTTAGAGTGTTGTGAGTTGAATCGATGCAAACAAATTGCATGGCGAGTCAAGGCATTTGGAATGGAGAGGGTGCCAACTCAGAAAGCGTTGAAACAAAGTCAAGTATTTTTGGATGATCGATCATACCCGATTGATCACCCCGATCCATAAGAACCGATCGATCCAAATTTTCTCAAATGGACTTGCGATCGATATGGGCGGTAGGAGATGGTGTGGAGAAGCCATGGAATGGGTTGCAATGGATTTGGAGTAAAGATTGTGGAGTTATAGCTTTAGAGGTGATGCCAGTGGTGGAGTGGATGCTTGGAGACTCCAGGTTTCGACGTGAAGGACTTCGAGAAATTTGATTGGAGACTTCGAGGCAAAGCTTGTAAGAGGTGGCATAGGTCGGGAAGCAAAATGGAGTTAGCCAAACCATTAAGTGTCAAACCAAAGGTGGTTCGTTACCGACCTAGATGGGTCGGTACCGATGCATCTGGTTCTTTGGGTTTTGAATATGGGGGCTACGAATGTTGGGTGGGAGGTAAAAGCTTACGTTGGGCTTATGGCTGGGTTACTTCGAGATGCTTGAGTCTGGACTTCAGGCCAAGAAATAGAGACGTGTGGAAGTATTCCATGACCGACCGATTGCCAAAAATGGTCCTATGGTTATGCGATCAATCTGAGGAGGTCATGGCATTATGTTGAGTCTCCATGATCGATCACTAGGGGATTGGGTTGGAGGATGTTGAGTCATGGCGATCGAAAGTTTAGTGTGATAGTTTATGAAGATATAATGGATTCCCTAGACTGATTTTTTGGTTTTATAGTGGTTGACATCAGGCTTTGTAATGGTTGACTTTGGAAAGATATAAGGAAGTTTTAGGAACCCTAGTATGACATTCCGAACTTTGACGAATCGATGACGTGAGACGTTTTATTAAGTACTTCAAGTGGTAATGTGTATGGGACTTAGTGATAGTCTAAGGAGGCATGTTTGACGATGTGAAGCGATGGAGTGGAATGAATGTGTTCTACTATTGAGTCGTGTGCTGAAGAGATCGTTGATAACTCTAGATAGGATGTTTGTTTTGTGGGGCAAAGATATATGAGAACACTCACCTGTGTACCCTGGAACTTAATGATGGTTCGGCATGCCTTATTAAGGGAAACACCTTAGTCATGGGTATGATCGAGCACAAAGTCCAATGGTGACATAGTGTGTCACTAACCATAGTGATGGTCATATGAATTATCCTATGTCAGTAGGCATCTTTGTAGTGATGCGAGACGTTAGTGATGGTCGTTTCAATTTCCTTGATTTCTATGCGTGATATGATTGTTATGTGTTTGAGACGAATGTCTTATGATGTAGATATTTGTAATTGTTCGAACTGGCTCAGCTCGTAGCATAAGTTATGGATGAATTTCAATTTTTTTTTCTTTATTAGATCTTTATTGGGCCGTGAAATCCAATTCATTTAGAACATTTCAAACTTTATTTAAATAAAATCTCTTATTTTATTTAAATTTATAAATTACATAGAGTTTTATTTTATTTTTATTTTATACATATATAAACGTACACTTATATATCATATACATATATGTATGTATGTGCATGTGTAACATGATAACCCATGCAATGTATAACATGCATGTATATAGATGTTGCGATTTACATTATAGTGGACATGTTAGCTCATCCGATATATATTGTATGTTGTACAAATACAAATATATGTATGTATGTAAATTTGTTATTTACATAAACATTATAAATCTACATATATATGCATATGTATATATAATACATACATATATACAAGCAATATATTAATTATATATATATATATAATCGTAATAAATATTAAAATATTTTTTTATTATTTTATTTTAATTATGAACTAATATGTGTGTGTGTGTGTTTTACAAGGACAAAATAATATATATATAAATCTTTGTGTGTGTGTATATAAGCATATTTATAATATATAAATATATATTTATATATATTAATAAAATTAAATAAAAAAAATTTAGTTTAAATTTTTAAACACTTCCTTATCATATATGCAGCACGACAAATTTTTATTATAAATTTTATTATATATAAATATATTGATCAATTAGTCAAAAATAATAAAATATTAATAAAAAATATTTTGATCATATTATTCGAATTCTAAATTTTCAAAAAATCTAGTATGATATTTTGAGGTTTGGAAAAATTTTCCATAATTTTTCTTGGTCAAAATTTATTTTTTGTTAATTAATTATTTTCGACAGCATATTATAATAATTTTTAAAAAAAGTTATTTTAAATTCCCATTTTCTGGCCGAGAGTTTGTTTCGTGATGAAATAATTTTATAAAATTTAAAAGTTAATTTTTGAAAAATATTTTATTTTATATAATTATTTAGATAGTGTATTGAATTTTTGAAATCGAAGAGCCGCTGCCTTCGTTGCACGGGCTTGAGACACGTGGCAAAGAATTGTAGGGACGCAAAGATTTGCTACAAATGTGAATTTTTTGGGCATCCACAAACCCACTGTCCCGATAAAATCATTCAACCCACTCGTGCACGAAAAAACAGTAGCGGCTCTTCCTCTCCCGCTAAAACCAAATCCAGTTCAGTCCAGTGGGTCCCCAAGTCAAATCCCCCTTCAGCTCAGCAGAAACCTTCCCTCTCCCCAACGCACTCTCTCTCCTCTCTAGCTCCCCAAAATCTGCCACAATCCCCAATGCAGCATCATAACACAAAATTGAATTCGAAAACCTTTTCAATGGCGGACCCATCTTTACTCCTCACCGCAAATATCATCAGTGGCGCTTGGTCAATCGACTCCCTTCACCATGCGCTCTCCTCCACCTTTCATCACCATGACTGGCCGCTTTGGTTCCTGACCGATAATAGCTTCATTTTCTTTTGTCCCTCATACGCAATCCGAGATCAGATCCTTCAGTGTTCGACCATTACTAGAGCAGGAGGTGTTGTACAATTTCAGCCATGGCCCGAACTAGATCATCCAGCTCCGCCTTTGGATCCACCGTCATGGGCGCGGATTACGAGTTTTCCGGAACTCTTGCGGTTCAATTCGGAGGCCATTTCCGACGCTGTCAGGCCAGTGGGAAGATTCCTGGCGCAAGACGAATGCGATTGGTCGAATTTCGACCATCGCTTTTTATACATCAATATGCAATTCTATAGCGGCATCAACTCCCCAACCTCTTTCGTCGCTGTTTTGAACAACGTGGAGTACCTTCTGACCATTGAGAAATGGGAGCACGAGCACCCGAATGGGCGGTCGGAAAACCACTTGCTTGGAATTGACTATGAGAGAGACTTCCCCCACTTCGACCGGTGTATCCCGATTGAAGATTTGGATTCAGTGGACAGGTTTGACGTAATGAACTACGTTCCTCTCTTCTCAGATTCCCCACCGGAATTTGGCCAATTCAATGATCAGTCAATTGAAGTAGTAGGTCCAAGGGGCTGGGATCCATGGCCAGTCCAGGTGCAAAGGTGGGACCCGTGCGCTGACATGGACCTCTCAACCCCCTTTTTCAGCAAATCCCACCACCCCCAACATCCCAAACACTGCCTTAACCGCCCCACATTGAAGCCCCTCAGACATATATTCAATCTCCTCCTCATTAGTTCCCTGTTCCCCAGCCTGTTGAGCAAAGCCAAGTGGTCCATCCAGCGACAGGTCAGTGGTCCCAGCTCGTTACTCCAACGTCTGTCTGCCGGAGCTCCAGACTGGACAAAGCGGCATCACACCCTGGTAGTTTCTTTAAACATGTTGTTTTTTCCTCTCTTAATAAAAGTCTAAACAAAAAATGGCACATTGCATGGGCGTGAGTTTGCGTGATAAACACTACTCCTCCATGCATGCACTCGAATCGGAGCGCCTATCGTTCTCCCAATGAAGCTAATTTCTTGGAATATAAGGGGGTTGGGGGACCCCAGTAAAAGGCATTCTGTTAACCTTATAATAACCCCACACAAAATCGACATCCTTTTCCTGCAAGAATCTAAACTATCAGACCCATCCCCTAACCTTCTCAGACAAATTGGTGGGCCATTCCTATCTGGGTGGGCCCACCTGAATGCTGTCGGCTCTAGGGGAGGCATTATGACAGCCTGGAATGAAGCCGTGTGGTCCCACTGCCAAACTTTCTACCACACATCAGCTCTACATGTAGCCCTTCGTCACTTGCAAACTGGGACGATCTTTTTCTTCTCCAATATCTATGGTCCACAAAATACTCAAGATCGAAACGATCTATGGTCGAACTGCCTCATCTTTGCCTCACACATTAATGGCCCTTGGGTGGTTGGTGGAGATTTCAACACCACCCGATCCTCAGTCGAAAGAAATTCGGGCAACTTTTCACATCACTCTGACTCCTTCAACTCTTTCATCAACCTCTGCTCCCTGATAGACCCACCCATCAGCAACCGTCTATTTACCTGGTCAAGCCGCAGATCCGAACCTTCGTTAGCCAAACTGGACCGTTTCCTTTTCAATCCAGCCTGGGATGACTTATACCCACTTTCCTTGGTCTCAGGCCTAGCCACAATCATCTCCGACCATTGCCCACTCCTCCTCGACACTGGCTCCTCCACCTGTCCTATCCGACCCTTCCGCTTCGAGCGGCTCTGGCTCCTTGAGCCGTCATTCGACAACTTAATCAAAGAAATCTGGTCACAGCCCTCCCACATCCCCTCAGCCACCGCCAGAGTCGTCTCCAAACTTCGATCACTCCGAAAGATTATCAAGCCCTGGGCCAAGTCAGTTTGGGGCTCCATCCGCTCGCATATTTCAGCAATTCAAGATGAAATTTTGGACCTAAACATACTCGAAGAATCTAACCCTCTTATCGAATCTGATCGGACTCGCTTGCGAGACCTGGAAGCGGAACTGGACAGATTGTCAATGCAAGAGGAAATAGGCTGGAAACAATGTTCCAAACCGAAATGGATAGAGGATGGTGATAAAAACACTGCCTATTTCCACCGCCTTGCAAATGGTAGGCGCAGATCCACTTTCATCCCCGAAATCACCTACAGCAGTATCACTGTCACCGATCAGTCCGACATCCTCAATCTGTTCTCCGACTATTATCGAAACATTTTGGGAAAACACCACCCCCTCTCCCACACATAGACTGGAACCTTCTCTTCCTAGACTGCTCCCCCATCCCCATTGACCAACCCTTCACGGAGGCGGAAATTTGGGCTGCGCTGAATGGAATGTCTGATGACAAAGCTCCTGGCCCAGATGGCTTCGGCCCACTATTCTTCAAACATTATTGGGAAACCATTAAATTCGACATTATCGAGATGTGTTCTGAATTCCAAGCCGATCCATCATCTGTTGCTCGCCTTAACTATGCTAATATCATCCTCCTCCCCAAAATCCCAGGAACCTCTACCCTTCCATCCTTCCGACCTATAAGCCTCCTGAAAACTACCTTCAAAATCATAACCAAAGATCTAGCCAATCGCCTTCAAGCTGTCATCGCCCCCCTTATTGGAATTGAGCAATCCGCATTCATCCTCGGCCGTAACATCATGGACTACGTGACGTCTACCCAAGAAGTCATCTCCTTCTGCCACCAAACTTCAACGCCAGGTATACTCCTTAAACTCTATTTCTCAAAAGCTTTTGACACAGTCAATTGGCAATTCATTCTGGAGCTTATGGAGCATAGAGGTTTCCCCGCAAAATGGTGCAATTGGATCCAATGCATTCTTAGATCTAGTTTTTCCTCAATCGCGATTAATGGTGTTACTGGAGGCCTAATCAAGTCTGCTCATGGCCTGCGACAAGGCGACCCACTTTCTGCTTTGCTCTTCGTCCTTGTCGCTGACGTATTCAACCGTATGATCAAGTTAGCTATATTGAACAAACTCTTTGAAGGCATCAAGCTCCCCAACTTGAATCTGGCCATATCCAACCTTCAATTCGCTGATGACACTATCCTTTTTGCATCGCCCACCGTTAACCACATCCACTGCCTTAAAATAGCACTGTACTCTTTTGAACTCATATCTGGCCTCTCCATCAACTTCAATAAAAGCTCCATCATCATGCTTGGAAACTCCGATCACCTTGGGCCAACATTTTCCAATTTGCTCAACTGCAACATCGCACAATTTCCTATCTCATACCTTGGTATTCCCCTCCGCCCAACCAAACTACTCAGAGCAGATTGGCTCCCCTTCATTACCAAAATTGAAAACAGACTCCTTTCCTGGAAGGCACATTCCCTTTCTTCAGCTGGTCGCCTTGTCCTTGTTAAGTCAGTCTTATCGGCCATCCCTTCATATTGGATGTCTTTTTACAAGCTTCCAACCTGGGTAATCAATAGAATCGAAATGATTAGAAGTTCCTTTCTATGGAATGAGGGAAGAATAAAGAAGCTCGTAAACTGGCGGATCGTTTGTCTGCACACAGACAACGGTGGTCTTGGAATTGTTAACTTATACTACTTCAATCTCGCGCTTCTCGCAAAATGGCTATGGCGATTTCTCACCCCGAAACCTTCCTTTGGAAAACACGGATTACCACACTTCACTACCACTCCAATCCACACCTTGTCCTTCACTCCACCACCAGCCTTAAACCATCCCCATTCTGGACTGGAGTCCTCGCCACCCTCCCCCGTGTTAAATCACTCTTCCACGTCAATTTGGGTAATGGGGCAAACTGCCTCTTCTGGTTAGATATTTGGCACGGCCAACTACCCCTTTCCTATATCCTCCCCAACCTATATTCTCACTCAGCCACAATCCTTGCTACCACATCCGACTCCTTTATCTTGGGCCCTGACCACCTCTTTCCATCCACCTACTTTGACCTTGCCACCTTAGCCGAGCTTCACCAAGCAGCCTCCATCCTCCAATCCATTCAATTCCACCCCTTGCCAGATAAGTTCATCTGGGCCCCAAATCCCACAGCCGGCTTCTCCGTCGCCTCCTGCTATGCTCACCTAAACAACCCTGGTCGCCTCTTCAACTTCCCCAGACTTTGGAAATGTCAGCTCCAACCTCGCATCGCTTTCTTCCAATGGTGCCTTATCCACGGCCGCATCAACACCAAAGACAAACTCATTCGTAATAACATCGCGGTGGACCCTGTTTGTACCAAAAATGGGCACAACACTCTTCGGAAGTTTTTTGAAGAGATAAAATGAAGAATATAAATATAAAACAGAGATTATCTAACAAAAACTCCAACAAACAGAAATGTAAAATGCAAAGACAAGCAATTTAGAGTGGTTCGGCGTATCGCCTACGTCCACTATGAAGTTTTGATGATTTTATTGATTCTCTTTCAATGATTACAAGTGATTACAGCGAATAACAGTGAATTACAGTTTGGAATTCGAATTCAATAGTAAGAATAAGATGCAAGTCTTGATCCGGCAGAGTCTGGAAGTTTTAGAATCAAAAGATCCTTCTTCTGTAGGCTCTGGGGCTCTATTTATAGGAGTAGGAGGCTAAGATTCCGCTCAAACTTCGGGAGACTCGTTCTGGCACGTGAGGGGGCCCACGCGACCAATCTCATGAAGTTTCGCCTCGATCTATGATCGATACGAATCCATTTCGTATCGATCAAGATGATGTCCAATCGAGCTGAAATTTGGCAGAGACATTCCTTAGTGTATATGCAAGCTTCTGTGAAAGTTTCATTGAATTTGGATCAGTGGATCAGGAGATACAGTCGATACGAAGTGGAATTTCTCGAAGGCTGTTTGGTTCGTCTCCATGGCTTCGACTCGATCCCTTCGTGTCGATGACTGCACGTGTTCCTGAGATGATGTGGCGTGCGCGCTTCGGCTCGATCCAGTCTTTACTCCGTGTTGACCGTATCGACTCCATATATCTCGCCTTGTTCGTATCGAGGGATGACACGTCCTCCAGGTTTGTTGACTTGTTGGATACGAACAAGCCTCTGCTCATGGTTTCGAACGTGGTCCCATGATGGATACGAAGCATCGAATCTCTGATGGATGCGAAGTTGACGTTAGGTGATCGTTATGAAGCAGACTACTTACTGATGGATTCGAATAAGTCTCTCTGGCTGAAGGCTGATCGATACGGAGCTCATCGATACGTGGACCTGACCATTCTGATCGATATGAAATCGATGGATACGAAAGGAGGCCCATTGATGGATACGAAAATGGAGTTATCTTCTTTAATTTTAATCGATCATATCTTGGGCATACGAACTCGGATTGACTTGAAATTTGGAACGTTGGTTCTCTTAGCTTTTCTGGTCATGTCCTATCAATTGTAGCTCAATCCGGACTCGGACAAAATTCATCGATATCCATGACGAGCGACATTTGGTTTTCAATCAATCTCTTGGTATCCTGGCCTTGCCAAAAGGCGGGATAACATTTGCCCCCCAAAGTACATCTTGTGGAAACATGATGTACTTTGACAAGCTGCGGTTTCTCTCTGAACAATTATCGTATTTCTCTTTGAAAGTTGTACTCTGTATTGTTGTAATTGACTACTGTGTGATAACGATTAGCTGACTCTTGTTAACGTTGCACGTTCGCGAGTCGTTGCCAGTTTATCTTGTTATCGAATTTCGTGTTGATTCTCTCCTGAACTGATTTGAAATTCGAGTTGAAACAATGCTGGATGGTTGTTTTTGAGTAGTTCCTTCGTATCGATCCTCTCCTGAATCGACATAGAAGGTTGAACGGTAGTTTCTCATAACGATGCGGGTCAAGTCGATGGATATGAAATGTTCATTCGTATCGATGGTCATAAATTGCGGTGGACTCTGCTTTGCATCGATGATCTCTGATGGATACGAAATGATCGTTCGTATCGATGAGCTTTTGATGGATACGAAATTAGCGTTCGTATCGATCGACTTGTACCGCTGTGAGTCGATGGTAGCAAAAATAGAGACTTCAAATCGGTGGAGTTCAATGTCATTATTGCAGCCTTTGTTGTGCGCTTCGAATCAATGAAGTCCGGTGGTTACTTCGCCTCGATGAAAGCACAGTCCGATGGATTTGAAGAGGGCGTTCGCACCGATCCATTGTTTGACCGATTGCGACCGGTCATGTTGACTGGGAGACGAATCGACCCGTTTTCCCCTAGGCTCCATATAAATACCTGGGACTTAGCCTATTTTCACTTTTTACTTTTACTGTTGCCTTATACTCTCTGCGCTTTCGTATCGATCTACAAACTTCAGAGAGCAAACTGTTCCAGCCTTCGAATCGATCCCATCCTTCAATCCTTCGAACCTAAACACTAAACTCGGGTAATTAAATGATAGAATCATGTTAAGAACGATGAGACTCGAAATCTTAGCCATTCTACTTGCTTTTACAACCGATTTAGATAAACTTGAGATCTGGACGTGTGAGAGCAAGATGGTGGATGGAGCATGGCCATGGAGTTGAGGCTCTTTGGAGAAGAAGGAGATGCAGAGGAATCACTTTAGCTTTGTTTTGTCTTGATCTGGAATGGGAGTATTCGAATCGTTCCAGATGATGTGATTTCGTATCGGCATGGAGGCGAGAGCGGCGATCAATGCGAAATCCAGTGTTTTCAGATCGATGCGAGATCAACAAACCTGATCGATGCGGATTGGTTTATCCTCGATCGATACGACACGTATCGATTCGAACCGGATCGATACGAAACATTCCTATCCCAAAATGATCGATACGAACGTATCGATTCGAACCTGATCGATACGAAACACTCCTATCCCAAACCAGTGTTTTAAATCTCGGATTTTGGCCAATATCTCGGGAAAATATCTCGGCTATCTCGGGCGATATTTAAAACACTTATAACTAAATAGGCTGCCAAATCTCGGATTTTGGCTGATATCACGGATTTTTCATCTCGGGCATCTCGGGGAGATTTAAAAGCCTGTCCCAAACTGATCGATACGAATGTATCGATTCGAACGCGGCTGGTTTGAAATGTGTAGTCCCTCTGACTCGATATGAAAACGAAACGCGGCGATCGATTCCAACCTAAATTTCGACGAACTTAGGGAAATTTTTCATACTTGAACACTTGACTCCGACGAGCTTCTGCCTTGCATGACTGAACTTAAACACAGAACTGCATATTTGACTGCCTTTTGAAGCTCGTTGATGGAACTGTAACTTAACAACGTGATAATGGAATTTAACTCGATTTAATCGCCAATTTCTTGATAGTATGGCTGTGACAGTCAGCGATGACGGTCATTCCTACTGGACCTTGAAGTCTTGTCGTTTGCATATTTCTTTAATTCTGCAGAATTTGTTCAAGTCATGCATAACACTTGCACTGCACAACACATTCATACACTTTACACTTGGGAATGCACGGGCTTTTTATCATCTAATGATAATTTCTCGTGAGTTAGCTAGTTATGGAAGCATCAAGTTCGCAGCAGCAAGAAACTCAGAATCTAACCCCTCCCAGACTTGAAATACCGGACATCGAGGCCGAAGTCATCGGTCCAGCCCCGGACGAGTTGCCTGACGCGTCCTTTATTAATAGTCCACCTGACTCTGTTCCATCCAATATTTCCGAAGATATGCTAGGGAGAATATGCTTAAGGCATGGTCTGTCGCTGGACGATGTATTATTGCCGGGACCAGATGACAGACCGCATAATCCCCCGGAGGGATATACTGCATTTAATCGCCATGCGTGCGCAGCCGGGACACTTCCTCCGTTCAATGAATATATAAGAGAAGTGTTGGCTTATCTCGGGATCGCTCCATCTCAGCTGCACCCGAATGGATATGCTTCGCTCAATAGCTTGTTCATTGCGTTTATGGAGTACCTCTATCGACCTCCTCGCATGACCGATATAAGATATTTGTTTAACTTCAAAAGTCGAACTGACAGTCCATCTTTCACATTCCTGGAGTCTGTAAGAAACTGCCAAGTGGTCACAGGGTCTTGGACTAGACTGAGCTACTTCAGGTCGGAGTGGTTTTACGTCCGATGTCCTCCAGGATTTGCCCGAAGATAGCTATTCAGACGTGAGTACCATCATTCTCCCAAGTAGTTGACAAGGCAATCATGAGTGAAATCGAACTCACATTTTCTTTTCTTTTCTTTTCTTTCAGCAATAATCCAGCGACCTGAAGGTGGTTATTATAAAGAAATAGTCCGGGTTCTCCAAGAAATTCCAAGTGAAGAAAGGAATATCGAACTGCTGTTGACGGACCGGAATCTCAGAATTCTCGGGTTGATTGGGCGGAGACAAAGTATAAAGCTTGATGGCGTATTAAGGACTGTCACAAGAGAAAAAGTCAAGCGGAAGAAGCCCAGAGTTGTTATAATCGAGGAAGCTGACTCCGAAAGAACTCACACCGATGAGGAGCCATTGGTCGGGCCTGCTGATGGGACCCCGGACTCTGAGGAAAAGAGAAAAGGCAAGGCAGTGGCTTTTAAACAATCTAAATCTGGGAGGCGGAAGTTTGTAGTCTTAAACCGACCCCTTTCAGGAGTTAGAATCTCGGAGGCATCTCCTCCGCACGCGGAAAATCCCTTCGAAGGGCTCGCCGACCTCCCAATTCCGGACCTCGCGTCCGCACAACATGATGTCGAATTGGATGAACTGCAGCATACTTTTGATGTTAGCGAGTCCCTTTCTACCAGTGTGGTCGACACTTCTGGTTGGTCTAGTGGGTTACACATCCATATACTCTTCACGTCACTACACAATCTTTGACCGCAAACCGCTTATCATAAATGGTTACTAATCCTCCTTATTTTACTTTTCAGGTACGATGTCTGGTCGTGGCTCTGTGCTTGGCAGTTTGTGCAACAAGCGCCGTTATTATGAACCACGAAGAAGAGAGGGAGATAGAGATTATGAATCGGGGCATTCCGGTCAGGAAAGGTCTGACAGAGATAGGGGATATGTACGCCGGTCTCGATCCCTTTCTCCTCCTCCTAGGACTTCTGTACCGCCCACAGTTCTAGTTACACGCCCTCCTGAAACTTCACGGCCCAAGCTGCCCTCTCACATTCCTAGATCCGACCCTCAGTGTGGAACCGAAATAGTTGTCTCCTCGACTACTACACCAGTCGTGACTGATTCGACCGGGGAAGGAGCAGCCAAACTCGCACAAATGAGGAAGGAATTCCCCGACATCTGCTTTAATGGATACGTCTTTCCTCCACACCTGAAGAGAATTCCGCCAACGGCTGAAAATACTATCCATGATTATGTTGCGGACATATTCTTTCAGTACAAGGAGTGGGCGAGGGCCGCGAGGAAAGCATCTAAAGTGGCATTCGATCGGGCTGCCGCCATTGAAAAGCTGGAGAAGGAGTTGGGTCAAAAAGACCGAATTATGCAAGTGCTCAACGCCGAGGCCGAGTCTTCCCGTAAATCTGAAATGGAAGCTCTCAAAAAGGCCGATGATGCGAACTCGGCCATGAATAGAATGAAACAAGAGCACTACACTGCGATAGAAGACATGGGTCATAGGAACACCACCATCACTGCCGAGAGAGACGCAGCCCTCAAAGAGCTTAATGAGCTGAAATCTAAGTTCTCCGAAATTGCGAGGGAGAAGGATGCGGCTAACGCCTCCGCGCAAGAAGCCTATGATCAGGCGGTGGTGCTTCAAAAGGAGAGGGATGCGGCTATGGAAAAGGTCCGCGAGATCGAAGCCGGGGTTGATGAGAAGGTCCGATTGGCGAAAGGCAGGATTGAGACTGAGGTAGAGGAGCTGCTAGTCACTTACAACGCCCAGGTATTAAGGCATAGAGACCTGTCTTGGCTCGATGATTACCCGAAAAATCTTTATAATGCCTGGAATCTGCTGGTTGAGGAGGAGAAACCAGGGCATCCTGATGAAGCCTTTGATGAATTTGAGCTGGAGAACCGTATACTCAATGATGATGAAAAGAAGGTTCTTCACGACTCCATGGTTTCTCATGAGAAGGAGAGGCTTGGTACTCAACCTCAGGAAGTTGGAGAAGGCTCTGGTGTTGAGCACCATACTACGAGTTCCGAGATTGTCATGCCATCTCAGTCTGAGCCGACTTCGATGATCGACTCTCAGCCTATACCAGCTTATGATCCGGACCAGCCACATCTATCTCCTATTTAGGAGCACCCTTCTGAAGTCGTTCAAACGACCTCGAGCCAAACTGGGGAAGGTATTCTGAACTAATCTCTTGTACATCTGGATTGAAGAATTTGTATAGAAATGTATACTAACAAATGCTTCTTTTCTCTGATCAGTGACCGAAGTCGTCCTGACTACGCTTCCTGCAATCCAGGAATCATGCCAAGTGCACGATCATTTCTAAGGCGACCTCTGTTGTGACGGTTGCGCCTGTCGAAGTAATGCAGGGGAGCTCAATCTCTTTTGATGAACAGATGATAAACGAGCTCCTTGGTCGACAGAGTGACCCCTTCGCGGATTTACCATTCGGTCTGGGTGGATTTTCATCCACTTCAGATACTTCGGCACAAACTACCACGGCGCACAGTGAAGCCCGATCCCTCCGAGAAGCAAATATGCTGGCTGAAATTGACGCCAAGATGGAGGCAGCAACACATAGTAGCAGCTCAGAGAGTGGAGCAGCGGCGCATGGCCCTACGCCACTTATGATGGTATCCCCTGGGGGCACGCTTGTCGATACTAGTGCGCCAGTCCCGCTCCCGGCTGTACATCCTGTTCCTCCGACTCCTCCTGCGGGAAGCATTCCCTTAGACTCTAGTTCGGAGGAGGATGTCGATATCATGCTCTCGTCCGAGGATAACCCGCTTAAAGAAAAGGGCTCAAAGCGGAAGATCGCTAGTGGATCCAGCGGCTCCTCGTCGAAGAAGAAGAAACTAAGGAACAAGAAAGAGTAGATAGACTATTTTTAGGCATGTATTTCCTTTTGCAGTTAGGAATTTTGTCATCTTTTTAATTTATAGGCCGTGTATAGATGCGGGTTCGGCCCCCGCTAGTAGGAATTTTTTGGAAAGGCTGATATATGAGCCATCGCACTCGATTAGTTGAAATAAAATTTTGTCCTTTTTGTTTCAACTTTTATCCCTTTTATGCTTAAATGTCATAGCGTTCGAACCTCAGTTCTGTGTACTTGCATTACTTTAACTCGTTTCAGGTAGTGATTAACACTTGCATCTGCCCCCAGTTCCGTGGTTGAGTTGTAAAGATCAGCTTGGGATCGTAGTAAGTGGGGATCGAGCGGTCGAACTACATTTGTTTCTTTATAGATGGTTACATCCACACTCTGGGGGTTTGCATTTTCATTTTTGCAACCAGTGATAGCTATCGAAAGCTTTCAAGTATTAGTCCACTCTCTGGGGACACAAGTCATCTTGTGAGCGATCGTTCACACTCTGGGAACTTAGGGTTGATGTTAATACTCCATCTCATATTCCGGGAAATTGGAGTTAGCGTTCGCATTCCAACTCGCACTCCGGGAGTTCGAAAGGCGTATCAGGGTCATGGATGATTAGATCGTATCCATCCTGAGTCAACAAGTGAGATCGTTAGACGGACGGGTCCATCCCTCTTGAACTTGGTTAAGTTATGGTCGAAGTCGTTAGGTGAACGGATTCACTTTCTTCGACGCTGTATTTTAAAGTTTATACTCCACCTCGCACTCTGGGAGCATGGAGTTGGCCGACAAACGGTCAGTCACGTTTGTTTAGGCACTTGGATTACGTCCGCGCTCTGGGAACGGTGGATTAATCAGGATCGGGGATGGTTGATTCGCATCCACCCTGAGTCGACAAGCGAGGTCGTTAGATAGACGGATCCATCCTCCTCGAGCTTGTTTAAGGTACAACCGAAGTCGTTAGGTGGATATGTTCACCCTCTTCGGTACTACATTTAATCGTAATACAGTCGAGGTCGTTAGGCAGAAGGATCCGCCCTCCTTGAGACCGCATTTGTTTGATGCCTATATTCCAGCTCACACTCTGGGAGTATGGAATTAGCTACAGGATTGTCGTGTATCAATCCTGTTTATCATTGGTGTAATGACTTGCCCCCAAGCTCGGGTTTCGCTTAGCGAGCGGCCGGTCGTATCACAGCCACTCTCTATTTGAATAAATTCTAGTGCATAATGGAATTTAGCTCTCCGTGCATTGTGATGTCGTACATTATATTCAATGAATCACTGCTCTAGCTCGAAGAGATGGCATTTTATTGCTGAAGTAAGAAAATGCGGCAAAGTTAACTGCCTTATTACAGAATTCAAACTTAAAAATGCGGAAACGAACTGTAAATGGAAAAATAGACTGAAACAAAATAAAGCCTGTCAGGTGTAATAGCGACGGAGACTCTCGCTATTCCAGGCCCTTGGCAAAGTAAGACCGTCAACGGTCGATAACTTGAATGTGCCATCTCCAGGTCTTTGTGTAATCATGTATGGCCCTTCCCAATTTGGTTTCATGTGTGAAGGAACCAGATAGATTCTATTGAGGACGAGATCGCCGAGTTCGAAGGTTCGAGGTCGAACTTTGGCATTGTACAATCGGGCGACTCGACTCCGATGTGCGGCTGCTCTCAAATCAGCCTCTTCCCGCTTCTTATCCAGTAGATCCAAAGATTCAGCAAGCAATATAGCATTTGTTTTCGGATCATAATAAGTCACGCGATGGGAAAACACTTCCATCTCGACTGGAATGACGGCCTCTGAGCCATAAGATAGGGAAAACGGGGTATGTCCGGTCGCGATTTTGTGGGTCGCATGTCATCCACATAAACCTCCATGGTCTTCCCGATCTGGTTGGCGAACATCTTGTTGACCAAGCATTGATATGTTACTCCGGCGTTTTTAGGCCAAAAGGCATGACTCTGTAGCAGTAGAGTCCCAGATCGGTCACAAAACTGGTATGTACTTGAACAGGAAAATGCATAGGTTTTTGATTGTAGCCAGAATAAGCATCCATGAAAGATAATAACTCATGCCCAGCTGTTGAATCTACAAGCTGATCGATCCGTGGAAGTGGAAAACTATCCTTCGGACAAGCCTTGTTCAGGTCAGAGTAGTCAATGCAAGTTCTCCATTTCCCATTCGGTTTTCGAACCAGTACGGGATTTGACACCCATTCTGGATACAGAGCATCTCGGACGAACCCATTTGATCGTAACTTATCAACCTCCTCTTTAAGGGTGGAAGATCTCTCTGGATCCATACCATGCCTTTTCTGCTTGACCGGGACATATCGCGGATCAATGTTCAGGGAGTGACTTGCGATATACGGCGAGATCCCGCACATGTCAGAGTGTGTCCAGGCGAAAACGTCGAGATTCGCCCGAAGAAATTCAACCAATTCCTGTTGTGTCTGTTTGCCCAGTTGAGACCCAACTTTTAGCATCCTCGAATCATCACCCTCACTGATTGGGACGTCCACAGTCAGTTTGGCCGGGGAAGCTTGATTCTCTTTAGATTCGTCTTTATCTTCATTATCTCTAGGGTCAAGGTCTTTATGGAATTGGTTGTGGTGCCCGGGCCGGGGCCCAGGCATTAGTTGTCAATTATTAGCAAAACGGACGCAGAGAGATTCCTCTACGCCCTTCCCTTTCTCCTTTCGTTGTACTCCTCGTAGTTCAGCAACATAGCAGGCCCTCCCCACTGCCTGATCTCCTTGAATGACTCCGACCCCATGATCGGTGGGGAACTTCAGAGTCAAGCACCATGGGGCAATGGCTGCCCTGAATTCAGCAAGGGCCGGTCGGCCCAAAAACGCATTATAAGGTGAATCAATGTCCAAAACAACAAACTGCAACATCCGGACTCTCCGGCGTTCTCCAATCCCCAACTCCACTGGTAGTTCCGTCACTCCAGTGGGTATTGTAGCACTTCCATTGAAGCCGTGGACTCGAGATTGGCAAGGTTTTAAGTCCTTCACTTCCATTTTCGTTAAATCATAAGCCTGTTTAAGTAAGATGTTTACAGAGCTCCCACTATCAACCAGGATCCTCTTCATCCAAGCAGGACCTACCTAGGCAGATATGACCAATGGGTCGATTGTGGGGGCTTCGACCTTATCAGCGTCTCGGCTTCTAAATATGATATCATCAGACCTTGTTTTCTGTTGTTTGGCCGGAGCCCCATCTTCACAATTACTGCAACATTCGAAGTCCGCATGCCTAATAGAGCTAGCATACGACTCCATTTCCCTCCAGCTTCGATCCGCTGGGTGGGGACCACCACTTATTGTATTTATCACTAGCCTTCCGCCCGTACGAGCGGGTTCTTCCTGTCTTTCTTGATTTTGTACACGGTTTTGATTCGAAGGGCCCGCACCACTAGATTGCGGCGCCCGCACGAACTGATCTAACTTTCTCTCCCTGATCAACTTCTCGATGAGGTCCTGCAAATGTCGACACTCATTTGTATTGTGGCCGTAACTTTCGTGGAATCTACAAAACTTCCCTGTTTGAACCTGCCTCTCCGACGAGGGTTTCAGAGCAGGCTTCTTATATTGCACAGTGTTGCAAGTTTGTAGGTACACGTTTTCCAATGACGTATTCAATGGCGTGTAATTATCAAACATTGTTTCCCTACGTCATGGGCCTCGGTTCTGATCTCTTTTCTTATCCTGACCATTGTTGCCTCGCGGCTGGGTCTGTTTGTTCTGTATATTTAAGTGAACTTTTCCAGAACTCTCACCGGACTACTTAACTGCTACGTTACTTTGTATCCCTTCATTCCTGGGCCTCGCATCGTCCTGCTTCCTAGACTGTTTCGCTTCCTCTTGCCGTAAGAATTGAGCGGCTTTGGAGTAGAAACAGTCCAACGATGCGGGTGGTTTCCCAGCTAGCCAATTTCCAAACTCAGAATCGGGATCGATCCCTTTGGTTAATGCCATCAAGATCGAGTTATCGTTGGGATTACTAATCTCCACACATGCCGCGTGGAACCTCTCTAAATAACGCCTGAGTGTTTCCCCATGAGCTTGGGTGACACTAGACAGGATATTAACGTCTTTAGGTCTAGCAACATGCATACGAAACTGCTCGACAAATTTCTTAGCCAGTTGATCGAACGAAGAGATAGATCTAGGTGGAAACCTTGTAAACCACATTGTTGCGATTCCTCCCAAAGAGATGGGGAAACTTTGACATTTCACTGCATCATCAGCTCTTGCAGCGCTCATTGACCATTCGTATTTCAAAATATGTTGATTGGGGTCACTGTTTCCTTTGTACATTGGGAGAGTTGGCATTCTGAATCGTCGAGGGGGGTCAGCATATAAAATCTCGTTTGTGAAAGGAGTATGACTACGGGAGATTCCCCAGTCGTCATTGGTAAGCCCTTGACTTTCGTGAATCATTTGACGTATCATGGTTGAAATATCGGGCATCGTCGCATTCTGTGCATGCTGAGCTAAGGTGTGGTCGGGTTCCACAGTGCAAGTTTGGACCGGACACTGTCGACGGCCCATGTCTCGCCTCCTTGGCTCGGCATCTTCCGGGACGTATGGTTCTGGAGTACACCCACGTTGCTGATTATTCGGATTTGACAGATTTCGGGTATCAACCCTTGTTTGTAGCGCGGCGGTTGCAGTGCGATTGTCCGTGGTATATTGTGGAATAGCACCTCCTCGTGATGAGGGCCCGGTCTGGAAGCTGGTTGACGGCCCAACCCTCAATTGTCCTACGGTCAAGGCAGGTTGATATCCGGTAGCTTGTGTGTGACTCACGTCTAATCGGGGACGTGTAGATCTACCGTGATAGTCAGATGAAGTAGAACTTTTAGTGGACGAGTGGGAAACATCATCTCTCCTGGTCCTCCTGCGCCTTCGGCGGTTTAATTGGTTGGTCAATTCAGCGTTAGCGCGCAACTGTTCAGTTAATTGTTGCCGACTTTGAGTCAGTTCTTGGAGCAACACTTGGAACTCTTGTCTGGAGACTGGTTCTGACGGATCTGAGTGAGCAGTGTTGTCTTGATTGGATGGTGGCTGCTGTGTAGGATTCTGTCTATCCCGACCTTCTTGATCAGCAGTTGTAGAGGCAGTTCTTGTGCTAACCATCTTGAGTGGTGGAGTCCTTTCCTAGACTTTACGCAAATCTGAATAGGATGGAAGGATTCCAGAGTAGAGATCTGTATCTTCCTCTTGGATTTATGCAATTCGGTGTCGATGGTAGATCCAAGGAGCAGGAGAAAAACTGGTTTTTCTCAGTGAAAGCACCAAAGTGTTTGTACCAAAAATGGGCACAACACTCTTCGGAAGTTTTTTGAAGAGATAAAATGAAGAATATAAATATAAAACAGAGATTATCTTACAAAAACTCTAACAAACAGAAATGTAAAATGCAAAGACAAGCAATTTAGAGTGGTTCGGCGTATCGGCTACGTCCACTATGAAGTTTTGATGATTTTATTGATTATCTTTCAATGATTACAAGTGATTACAGCGAATAACAGCGAATTACAGTTTGGAATTCGAATTCAACAGTAAGAATAAGATGCAAGTCTTGATCCGGTAGAGTATGGACGTTTTAGAATCAAAAGATCCTTCTTCTGTAGGCTCTGGGGCTCTATTTATAGGCGTAGGAAGCTGCGATCCGCTCAAACTTCGGGAGACTCGTTCTGGCACGTGAAGGGGCCCACGCGACCAATCTCATGAAGTTTCGCCTCGATCTGTGATCGATACGAATCCATTTCGTATTGATCAAGATGATGTCCAATCGAGCTGAAATTTGGCAGAGACATTCCTTAGTGTATATGCAAGCTTCTGTGAAAGTTTCATTGAATTTGGATCAGTGGATCAGGAGATACAGTCGATACGAAGTGGAATTTGTCGAAGGCTGTTTGGTTCGTCTCCATGGCTTCGACTCGATCCCTTCGTGTCGATGACTGCACGTGTTTTTGAGATGATGTGGCGCGCGCGCTTTGCCTCGATCCAGTCTTTACTCCGTGTTAACCGTATCGACTCCATATATCTCGCCTTGTTCGTATCGAGGGATGACACGTCCTCTAGGTTTGTTGACTTGTTGGATATGAACAAGCCTCTGCTCATGGTTTCGAACGTGGTCCCATGATGGATACGAAGCATCGAATCTCTGATGGATGCGAAGTTGACGTTAGGTGATCGTTACGAAGAGGACTACTTACTGATGGATTCGAACAAGTCTCTCTGGTTGAAGGCTGATCAATACGGAGCTCATCGATACGTGCACCTGGCCATTCTGATCGATACGAAATCGATGGATACGAAATGAGGCCCATTGATGGATACGAAAATGGAGTTATCTTCTTTAATTTGAATCGATCATATCTTGGGCATACGAACTCGGATTGACTTGAAATTTGGAACGTTGGTTCTCTTAGCTTTTCTGGTCATGTTATCAATTGTAGCTCGATCCGGACTTGGACAAAATTCATCGATATCCATGACGAGCGACATTTGGTTTTCAATCAATCTCTTGGTATCCTGGCCTTGCCAAAAGGCGGGATAATAGACCCAAACTGTGCCTTATGCTCTAATGCAACCGAAAGTATCCAACATCTATTCATAGAATGTGATTTTTCTTTTAGCGTTTGGGTTGCTACGTCTATTCACATACTCGGCTATATCCCAACAATCACTTCATTTTTCGAATATTGGCAGCACAACCCCTCCAACAAGCACTTAGATCCCTTTGTGGCTATATTCCGTTGGTGCATTTGGGCCGAGCGAAATGCACAAGTGTTCAGTAGGCCCAAATCTCACTTCGATGGAACATGCAGGCGTATTATTTACTATTTCTCATCTTTATCAGGACACAGTTTCTCAGCTCCATTCCGGCTTAGACTGCCATCCTCCAGATCATCGTCAGCTGAATCGGCATGCAGCTCTAGCGCAACTCCTACCAGAAGGCAACTTGGACACCACCACTGAACATTCTGCAGTACTTATCTATTTTATATACTGATATATGTATTAAGCTATTATGTATCTATGACTCTGCTATGTAGTTGACTGTCTGCGTGACTGTTGTGCAGTCTTCTCTCATTTTGGCCAGCGATCAGGCTTGTTGATCGTACTATTTACATATTATTATGCTATATACCCGACTGTGTAGTGACACGCTACACAACCGGCTTGCTCAAAAAAAAATTATTTAAAAATAATTACAGCTACATAAAATTATAATTAATGTAAATAAACATGAATAAAATATATGTCCAAATATTAGCATGAAATGATGATATAATTAAATAAAAACCATATAACTATAATTAAATGACATATTAATATGTATATATTAATTAATATTATAAAAATTATTATAAATAAAATATTTGGCTATGCACAACTGATCAATATGAAAAAAAATGTAATGACCTGTCATTTCGAACCATTCAAATCGACAATAACCCTCACATGTCAGACTTGAATTGCTCAAAACAACATATTGTTATTTATATTTGACAAAACTTAGCATATACAGTAAATAATTCAATCATAGAATCATAGACACAGAGTAATACAACAATACGCGGCAGAATAGATAAATAATAGTTCATAAAACTACTACAGAAAAATCTGAGTCTAAAGCAAATACAACAGAACTCCCAAATACGAGAAGTCTCTAATACATAAGCAAATGACAAGTCTAAACATAAATAACTGGAAATAACTAAAAGCTGAATAGATAAAAGATAGATCTCCAAGAAAAGCTCCAAGCTCCAAAGGTGAGTCTTAAATGCTGTGACACTCAGGCTGACCCGAGCATAAAGCAAAACATAAAACACTCGATTCAGGATTAACATTTTTATGCAAGTAAATCAACTCAAGTGAAATGTCCATGTGAAATGCAATATAACTTAAAGGATGTTTGGGATTCCCATCCTTTAAGGATCCGTGAAACTATCTACATACATAATACAACACACTACATAGATAATGTCTACAGTAAAGTAAAGCATTAAAATAGCGTTAAGGCGTTACCCACATCTCCCTTAACACATTTTTATATAAATACCGTAGTCTATACAGTACCGTAATTCCTTCGTAAACTATAGGGCTATCAGAGAGCATTCCATAGTGTACGACACAAACCAAACTCGTAATGGGCTCGATAAAGCATATGACAAGGCACGTAAAGCAATGCCCACGGTAGGATACTACCGTTTTGCAGAACCGGGCTGGCAGCTACTACCGCCCACCTCGAGACACACTCCCATAATAAAAGATGCACCTAATTAAATCAAAAAGTAATAGATATGGTTTCGAAGAAGCATGCTCGATCGGAGGTGCGACCTCACTTGGCCCAGGTATAGCTCATGTTTAGTCATATCAAGCTGACCCGAGGGAGTCATGGCTGCATTCATACCTCATACAGTAGCGTTCGCTAAACCATCCTACTTCATTCTGGATTATCCACCACGTGCACAGTTGTTAAAGTGGTTTTGGGTATTGGCAGAGAGTATGACAATATCCGATCTCGGTCTCTTTAACAACCGAACGCTTATTTCACACCATGGTCATTTATAAAATCACTTTTATAAACATTTAAATAAAATCTCAAATTATAAATTTAAAACAAAATCAAAAATTAAATATCTAACTTCAATTATATTTAAATTTTGAAGATAATCACTTAATTCCCTTTAATCAAAATCAAGTTATAAATTCATATCCTTTCAAAATATCCAAATCAATAAGTTTAAATCAATTCTTATATAAATCCAATTCTTAATCAAATTAAATTATAAATCAATTTTAATTTATCTTTCCAACCTTCCTTTATTAAAGTTATTAAAAAATCTATTTTTATAATATTAACATAAATTCTGAATAAATAATTTAAACACAATATATATATTTATCAAATTAAGTTTTATTTAATTAAATTATATTATATTAAATTAAATCTTATTATTAAATCTATTTTAAACCTTATTTTATATATTCTAAAAATAATAAAGTTATAAGTAAAATTTTATAAGTTACATTTCAAAACTTAACTTATAATTTTAAAATTTCCAAAACATATAATTTTAAAAATCTAATTTTTTTTACACACATATTAAAATAAAAATCTTTATATTATATTTTAAAATTCAATATTTATTAAAACTCATATATTTTCAAAATTTTTGGAAATCATTTTAAAAATAGACCAACGGTGTCCGTATACTGTTTTCTATCCTATCGTCAAGTGATATGGATATTTATCATTTCAACCCGCAATAATTTAAAATTTACAAGTATATATCATTTCAACCTGCAATCCCAAAATTCAGAAATTAGTAAAATCGCTTGGGTTTATCATTTCAACCCATAACGATTTTCGCTAATAAATAATATCATTCAGATATGTATCATTTCAACCCATTATAATTTTCCTAACTAACAGGGAACATGCAGTGTGAGAACAATAGAATAATAACATAAAATGGCATACATATCATTGACATGCATATATCATAATTAACAATTTAAAATATAATATATATACTAACATGTTATGGTGTCATATGTTAGTTAACATAGGTGAACAATTGAAATAATAACATATCATACTTAACGATTTAATTACTAACCAATTCAAATTTAACAACACATTTCAAATTGTCATTTCATGTGAAATAAATTTACTAAACATATGAATGTCAATCGTGAGTGATCGCTCACCTTTTGAGGCCAAAGAAACAACGAGAATGAACAAACAAACAAGGATAAGCAAGCCGGACAACGACAAGCCAAAGAGCTACTGCGATACGGATCCGAGCAACGGTAAAGCAAAGCAAATAACTGCTGTAATTTCTAGACAGCGGGCGCACAAGGCAAAACAGCTTGAATTCGATAATCAATATATATATATATATATATCCTTTTCCCTTTTTTTACATATAGGAAGAGAAGAGCTAGGGGTTCGGCTGTGGGAAGCAAGGCGTGTGCTACTGCTTGGAGATGGAAGGCGGTCAGGGGAGGAAGGCCAGAAGGTTGCAGCGGTGGAGTTCGGCGTCGGAGGGGTGTAGATGCAGGGTCGAGAGAGAGAGGGGGTCAGTTCAATGGTGACTGGAGAAAGGGTGCTGGTGCCTTAAAGTTTGGCTGGCAGAGAGGGGAATGAGGTCGAGTTGGTTTCGACGGCGGCTGTGGGAATAGTGGAGCAAGGTGGAGGAGAGGTTGAGGCGGACTTGATGGGTTCGGTAGGTGGTTGCGATGGAGGGGATGGGTTCGGCGGCTGGGAAAATGGCTGCTTGGCTATGTGGATGCGGGTGCTAGCACAGGCAGGCTGAGGAAGTTAGGTTCGGCGGTGGCGAAGAGGTCTGCTGTGTTGGAGGGTTTGGCAGCGGGCAGAAGGTGGCTTGCTGGCGTTGGAGGAAAGTGGGTTCAGAGTGGAAAGGTGGGTGAAGGCCGAGGGTGGGTTATTGGGTTTGGCTGGGGAACAAGGTGGCTGGACGGTGGGGAAAGGAAGAGAGGGGTGAGAGGAGGAGAGAGGCGGACGTCGGTAGAGCAAGGCTCGGATGGAGAGGGTGAGTTCGGTGGGAAGAGGCGAGATATGTTTCACTGTATATAAGCTTTATATATTCTCTTTTTTTTACAATAGAACAGAATGAAAGTAGGCAGAGAAAGAAAGGAGAGAGAATGGGAGTAAAGGGACGAACCAATATATAAATCAAAACCAGGGGAATAGAAAAGGCCAGGTGTTGAATTCAGGAAATAATAAATGCTAGTGACTATTTGTTTCTCCCTTGGACAAATGAAAGGACACAGGAAAACCAAAAAGGCTCAAAATGGTACCGATACGGCTAACCGTTTCACAGATTTCACCGTGTACCGAACGCCAAAATGCACAAATAAATATACTGCGGAGATCAGGACGATGAGACGAACAAGATGATACATAGATATTAGAGACACGACGAACCTATCAAAACTCGATTTTTGCTGCCAAAAATGCTGCTAAATCGTCGAAAATAAGATAAACGGGGCTAGAGACGTCCAAATTTGACGAAACGAATTATGACGTCACACTCAGAATTTGTTCTACAATTTTCTTATGTAAATTTTTCAGATTTCGAAAATAATTTATTTTCATCAAATTTTTAACTGATTTTAAATTAAAATTTCACAACTAAACAAACTTACAAATTTTCCAATAAAAATCTACCACTTGCTGTGTTTAAAAAGACGTATCACAAATATCAAATTTTTGTTGTAGAATTTTATTATTTATTTTCATGAAAATTTTAGTTAATTACGTTATTCAAATCGTTGAAATTTTTGGGTCATTACACTCTCCCCCACTCAAAACTTTTCGTCCCCGAAAAGGAACAAGATAGGAGAATAGAAGCAAACAGAAAGATAGGATAAATTCAAAACGAATGGTACCTGAGACAAACAATTTAGGATTCGAAGCACGCATGGACTCCTCGGTCTCCCAGGTGCAATCCCGATCATCTGTACTCCATTGTACTTTGACTAGACTAACAGATTTCCTCCTAAGTTGCTTCGTACCTCTATCGACAATACAAAGTGGCTTCCTCTCAATAGTCAGATTTGGCTCAAAATCCAAATTCTCTAATAAAGCTGATATTTGCGAAGGTGAGATACGTGAAACACGTTATGCACACCCGATAGCTTCTCTGGAAAATCCACTCTATAAGCTAAAGGACCAACCCTTTCCGAGATGTGGAAAGGACCAATGAATCTAGGAGCAAGCTTCCCTCTCCGACCAAGATGAACCACATTCTTCAATGGCGAGATCTTGAGAAAGACCTGATCACCCACTGAAAATTCTAAATCCCTTCTACGCCTATCATCATACTTCTTCTGTCTGTCCTAAGCAATCATCATCTTCCTCCTAATCTCCTCAACCTTCTCGGATGCTTCCAGAATCATATCAGGCCCAAGAACTAAACGATCACCAGATTCAATCCAACAAGATGGAGATTTGTAAGATCGTACGTATAATGTGGCAAACGGAGACATTTCGATACTTGCCTGAATTCAAAGGAATGGGATTTAATTAATTTAAGCTTAAGACGATTTAAAATTTAAAAATGAAGGTTATACCTGATAGCTGTTATTATAGGTGAATTCAACGAGATGGAGATGATCTTCCCAAGATCCTCCATAATCAAGAACACATGCACGAAGAAGATCTTCCAGAATCTAATTCACCCTTTCCGTCTGACCATCAGTCTGAGGATGGTAAGCAGTACTAAGGTTCAAACGGGTACCCAAAGCTTCCTAAAAAGCTTTCCAAAACTTGCTGGTAAAGGTAGGATCACGATCATAAACAATACTAGACGGAACACCATAGAGTCGGACAATCTCTCTCATATAAACCTCAGCTAAGCTCGAAGCGGTTCGATTCGAATTGACTAGAATAAAATGAGCAGATTTGGTCAATCGATCGACAACTACCCATATACTCTCGTTACCGCTTCTAGTCCTCGGTAATCCATCAATAAAGTCCATAAAAACCTGATCCCACTTCCAAATGGGAATCTCAAGGGGTTGTAGCAATTCGACGGTCTTCTGGTGATCAGCCTTAACCTGTTGATAAGTGGCACATCTACTAACATAAATGGAGATATCCCACTTCATACCACTCCACCAATACAGCCTCTTCATATTTTGAAACATCTTCGTGACACTTAGATGGATAGAGAGTCTGGACTGATGATTCTCCCTAAGAACCTCTTTCCTCAAACCATCGACATTCGGAACTCAAATTCGGTTATTAATCCTCAAAACTTCATTCTGATCAATTTGCGCTCCTAACTCACTCTGGTTATCACCTTCCCTACTCTGAATAATCTCCTTCATGAGCTTAAGCATCTCATCTTCATCCTGCTTGGCCGCAATACGATCCATAAGAGATGAAGAAGCTACAATCTGACATAACATGGCTCTCTTCCGACTTAAGGCATCGGCCACAACATTGGCTTTTCCGGGAGTGTAGTTGATGTTGAGGTCATAAGATGATAAGAACTCAAGCCATCTAACCTGCCTTTGGTTAAAATCCTTTTGGGTGAAAATATACTTAAGAGACTGATGATCCATAAAGAGCTCAAACTTGGTTCCCAAAAGATGATGCCTCCATAACTTTAAAGCAAACACAACATCAAGCAATTCCAAATCACGAGCGGCATAGTTGGCTTCATGGGGATTCAACTGACGACTGGCATAAGCAATGACCTTCCCATCCTGCATCAAGACAACATCCAAACCTTCTCGACTAGCATCGGTCTAAACTGATAAGCACTCCCATTCGGAACGGTGAGAACAGGAGCAGAGGTAAGCTTTTGCTTCAACTCATTAAATGCTTCTTCAAACTTATCACTTTAAACAAACTTAGCATTCTTACGAGTCAAAGCAGTAAAAGGTGCAACTATTCGAGCAAATTCTCATTGAATCTCCAATAATAACCGGCAAGACCCAAAAAGCTACGAATATCGAAAGGAGTCTTAGGTGTCTCCCAATCATTGAAATAGAATAGGGTGAATGAGCTCAAAGGAAGATAAGATAATTAGATTACAAAAGAGGAAAGATGGATAGACTTACATTAATCGCAGCGACCTTAACCGGGTCAACCGAAACTCCATTTTCAGAAACAATGTGTCCAAGGAATCGGACATCATCCCTCCAGAAGTGGCATTTAGAAAATTTGGCTTTCAACTGATGTTTCCCAAGAGTGTGGAGAATATAGCTCAAATGAGATTCATGCACCTTCTCTGACTTAGAAAAGACAAGAATATCATCAACGAAAACTAGAACAAACTTGTTGAGAACATTGCGGAAAATGCGATTCATGAGATCGACGAAGAAGGCAGGAGCATTGGTTAATTCAAAGGGCATGACTAACCATTCATAGAAACCATTCTCCATTCGGAAAGCTATCTTGGGAATGCTCTCCTCAGCTACACGAAGCTAGTGAAAATCGATGGCAAGATCAAGTTGAGAGAATACTTTGGCTCCGTAGAGCTGATCGAACATATCGTTGATACGAGGCATAGGATATCTGTTCTTAAGTGTAAGCTTGTCCAACTCCCTATAATCAACACACATCCTCAAAGAACCATCAGATTTGGTGACAAAGACCACAGCTGCTCCCTATTCAGAAAAACTTTGCCTAATCAAACCCTTGGAAAACAGTCTTCAATCTGCTTCTTCAACTCAACTTTCTCCCTGGGTGCCATCCGTCTGGGAGGAAGAACAACAGGTTGGGCTCCAGTAATAAGATCGATGCAGAATTCAATTTCCCACTTGGGAGGTAGAGAAGTGACTTCACCAAAGACATCAAGATAATCCCTGACTATCAGGGTGGAGTCAAGAACACTAGGCTGAGCATCAAGTGGAAAGATAAAACTGCCTGCATAATCCTGAGGCATTCGACATTCGATCATAAGAAAAGTACCCTAGTCGTCTACTAAAGAAAGGTTCGGTCTTTGCAAGAAATAACAGCATCAAATCGCTTCAACCAATCACCCCCAAGTAAGATATCAAATGCATCAAAACCGAGGACATAGAAATCTCCGGTGAATCGACGCCTATTGTAAAGGAGTTTCACCCCTTTACAAATCATACTAAGGTTGACGGGACCGTTGATGGGATTAGTCACACATAAGAATGAAGTTGCCAATTGAGATTATAAGATGTGCTCAAATTTATTACAAAGATCGACAGAAATAAAGCTATGGGATGCTCCAATATTAAAAAGAAAAGGAAAATCGTGCAAAGAAAAGGTGCCCTAAAGAGTACCTTGGGTATCACTGGCAGAAGGAGGACTGGAAGAGGTCATAACAAAGACTCCAGATGTCTTGCCTCTTTGCTGAGTAGGACAATCTTTCTTGAAGTGGCCTGGCTGCAAACAAAGGTGGCAAAGGTTGTTCCTGGTCATCTGGGCTGGAGGAATAGCGGCTCCGACAGAAGATGGAAAGCTGTTGGCATAATGACCTTTTTGGTCGCACTTGAAACAAGTGATGGAAGATAAGTCAAGAGATCGCTTCTGAGAAGAATATCCAATACCCTGAGAATTCTTCCATTTCTTCTTCTGCTGATGAAAGTTGGGCTTCCTCTTCTTCAAACTGCTGGAATTTCTCTTAGATGCTAACATAGTCTGCTTTCCTCTGGAATTAGGATTATCAAATCTGGTGGCCATATCCATAAGAGAAGTGAAGGTGCCGTGAACATGACTAATCAAAAGATCATAATACTCCGGGCGAGCACCATGGATAAACTTCTTATTCTTCTCTAGATGGGTGTCGATCAAACTGGGCCCAAACTTAGATAACTCATTAAACTTCCTCTCATACTCTGCAAAAGTTATATCCCCTTGCTCAAGGTCCATAAATGCCCTATATAACTGAGACCTCCAGGCTTCGGGCATCCACTTAGCCACAAAAGCATCCTTGAAAATACAGATCCAATATAAAGTTAAAGTCCAAGAGATAAATTCCAAAGAGATGACCTAGCAAAAGGACAACTAAAGATCTCACCTAAACCGCTGCCAAGTGATATTAGCCTCGACAGTCTGAGCGGTAACTGACTTCCACCAATCCTGAGCGGACTCCTGCAACTGCCAGTAGCTAACTAACGCATCTGAGCATCACTGATCCCAAGTCCGGTGAAAATCCTCTCTAAACTCTTCAGCCATTGCTGAGCCTCAATAATACTCTCTGCTCCAGTGAACTTGGTACCTCCAAGATGAGAGTACTCCTTACAAAAAGTGGTGAACTTAACAGGCAGAGTTAGTGGAACAGGTGCAACAACTGGTGGTGCAGGGGTATTTCCACGACCCTTACCTCGAGCGTTCCTACGATTACTTATTTGGAAAAGACAAGAATGGATTTTAGAACAAAGGTAAAGATCCAAAATTCAAAAGAAATCCTAATCAAAGAGGATCCTAACTAAGAATTTCAAGTTCGAACGAAGATGATTCTATGATTAATTCTACTCATTCTAGGGTATTACTATCTCTAATGAGTTTTACTCCATAAGCTAAGTTTTGCCTAAACTAGGCTCTGATACCAACTGTAACGAACTGTCATTTTGAACCATTCAAATCAACAATAATCCTCATATGTCAGACTTGAATTGCTCAAAATAACATATTGTTATTTATATTTGGAAAAACTTAGCATATATAGTAAATAAATCAATCATAGAATCACAGACACAGAGTAATACAACAATACATGGCAGAATAGATAAATAGTAGTTCAAGAAGCTACTACAGAAACATCAGAGTCTAAAGAAAATACAACAGAACTCCCAAATACGAGAAGTCTCTAATACATAAGCAAATGACAAGTTTGAACATAAATAACTGGAAGTAACTGAAATAACTGAAAGCTGAATAGATAAAAGATAGATCTCCAAGAAAAGCTCCAAGTTCCAGAGGTGAGTCTCAAATGCTATGACACTCAGTCTGACCCGAGCATAAAGCAAAACACAAAGCACTCGAGTCAGGATTAACATTCTTATGCAAGTAAATCAACTCAAGTTTAATGTCCAAGTGAAATGCAATATAACTTAAAGGATGTTTGGGATTCCCATCCTTTAAGGATCCATGAAACTATCTACACACATAATACAATACGCTACATAGATAATGTCTACAGTAAAGTAAAGTATTAAAATAGCGTTAAGGCGTTATCCATATCACCCTTAACACATTTTTATATATATGCCGTAGTCTATACAGTATCGTAATTCCTCCGTAAACTGGAGGACTATCAAAGGGCACTCCATAGTGTACGATGCAAACCAAACTTGCAATGGGCTGATAAGGCATATGACAAGGCACGCGAGGCAATGCCCAGGGTAGGATACTACCGTTTTGCATAACCGGGCTGGTGGTAACGCATAGCAGCTACTACCGCCCACCTCGAGACACACTCCCATAATCAAAGGTGCACCTAATCAAATCACAAATTAATAGATATGGTTTCGAAGAAGCATGCTCGATTGGAGGTGCGACCTCAATTGGCCCAGGTATAGCTCTTGTTTTAGTCATATCAAGCTGACCCGAGGGAGTCAGGGCTGCGTTCATACCTTATATAGTAGCGTTCGCCAAACCATCCTACTTCGTTCCGGATTCTCCGCCACGTGCACAGTTGTTAAAGTGGTTTTCGATATTGACAAAGAGTATGACAATATCTGATCCCGAGCTCTTTAACAACCGAACGCTTATTTCACACCGTGGTCATTTATAAAATCACTTTTATAAACATTTAAATAAAATCTCAAATGTCAAATTTAAAACAAAATCAAAAATTAAATATCCAACTTCAATTATATTTAAATTTCAAAGATAATCACTTAGTTCCCTTTAATCAAAATCAAGTTATAAATTCATATCCTTTCTAAATCTCAAAATCAACAAGTTCAAATCAATTCTTATATAAATCCAATTCTTAATCAAATTAAATTACAAATCAATTTTAATTTATCTTTCCAACCTTCATTTATTAAAGTTATTACAAAATCTATTTTTATAATATTAACATAAATTCTGAATAAATAATTTAAACACAATATATATATTTATCAAATTTGGTTTTATTAAATTAAATTTTATTATATTAAATTTTATTAAATTAAATCTTATTATTAAATCTATTTTAAACCTTATTTTATGTATTCTAAAAATAATAAAGTTATAAGTAAAATTTTATAATTTACATTTCAAAACTTAACTTATTATTTTAAAATTTCCAAAAAATATAATTTTTTTACACACATATTAAAATAAAAATCTTTATATTATATTTTAAAAATCGATATTTATTAAAACCCATATATTTTCAAAAATTTTGGAAATCATTTTAAAAATAGACCAACGGTGTCCGTATATAGTTTTATATTCTATGGTCAAGTGATACAGATATTTATCATTTCGACCCGTAATAATTTAAAATTTACAGGTATATATCATTCAACCTGCAATCCCAAAATTCAGAAATCAGTAAAATTGCTTGGGTTTATCATTTCAACCCATAATGATTTTCCCTAATCTATAAGATCATTCAGGTATGTATCATTTCAACCCATAGTGATTTTCCTAACTAACAGGGAACTTGCAGTGTGAGAACAATATAATACTAACATAAAATGGCATACATATCGATGACAGGCATATAACATAATTAACTATTTAAAATATAATATATATACTAACATGTTATGGTGTCATATTAAATTAACATAGTTGAACAATTGAAATAATAACTTATCATACCTAATGATTTAATACTAACCAATTCAAATTTAACAACACATTTCAAATCGTCATTTCATATGAAATAAATTTACTAAACATATGAATGTCATTCGTGAGTGATGGCTCACCTTTCTAGGCTAGAGAAACAACGAGAATAAGCAAACAGACACAAACAAGCAAGCGGGACAATGACAAGCCAAAGAGCTACTGCGATACGGATCCGGACAGTGACAGAGCAAAGCATATAACTGCCGTAATTTTTGGACAGCGGGCACACAAGGCAAAGCAGCTTGAATTTGATAATCAATATATATATATTTCTCCTTTTCTTTTCTTTTTTATATATAGGAAGAGAAGAGCTAGCGGTTCAGCTGTGGGAAGTAAGGCATGTGCTGCTTCTTGGCGATGGAAGGTGGTCAAGGGAGGAAGGCCAGAGGGTAGCAGTTGTGGAGCAGCGTCGGAGGGGTGTGAATGCACGGTCGAGAGAGAGAGGGCATCATTTCGGTGGCGACTGGAGCAAGGGTACTGGCGCGCTGGAGTTCGGTTGGCAGAGAGGGGAATGAGGTCAAGCTAGTTTCGATGATGGCTGTGGGAATAGCGGAGCAAGGCGGAGGAGAGGTTGAGGTGGGGTTAATGGTTTCGGCAGGTGGTTGCGATGGAAGGGATGGGTTCGGCGGTTGGGAAAATGGCTGCTCGGCTATGTGGATGCGGGTGCTAGCACAGACGGGCTGAGATAGTTAGGTTCGGGGGTGGGAGAGAGGTCTGCTGTGTTGGAGGGTTTGGTAGTTGGCAGAAGGTGGCTTGCTGGCATTGGAGGCGAGTGGGTTGAGAGTGGAAAGGCGGATGAAGGCCGAGGGTGGGTTATTGGGTTCAGTTGGGGAGCAAGGTGGCTGGACAGTGGGGAAAGGAAGAGAGATGTGAGAGGAGGAGAGAGGCGGAGGCGGGCATAGCAGGGGTCGAAGGGAGAGGGTGAGTTCGGTGGGAAGAGGCGAGATATGTTTCACTGTATATAAGCTTTATATATTCACTTTTTTTTACAATAGAACAGAACGAATGTAGGTAGAGAAAGAAAGGAGAGAGAATGGCAGTGAAGGGACGAACCAATATATAAATCAAAACCAGGGGAATAGCAAAGGCCAGGTGTTGAATTCAGGAAATAATAAAAGCTAGTGACTATTTCTTTCTCCCGGTGGTCAAATAAAAGGACACAGGGAAACCCAAAAGGCTCAAAATGGATAACAATATGGCTAACCGTTTCGTAGATTTCACCGTGTACCAGACGTCGAAATACACAAATGAATATACCATGAAGGTCAGCGCGATGAGACGAAAAAAATGATACACAGATATTAGAGACACGAAGAACTTGTCAAAACTCGATTTTCGCTACCAAAAATGCTGCTAAATCGTCGAAAATAAGATAAACGGTGCTAGAGAAGTCCAAATTTGGCGAAATGAATTATGATGTCACACTCAGAACAATGTTGTACATTTTTCTTATGTAAAAATATTTAGATTCCAAAAATAATTTATTTTCATCAAATTTTTAACTGATTTTAAATTAAAATTTCACAACTGAAAAACTTACAAATTTTCCGATAAAAATCTGCCACTTGCTGTGTTTAAAAAGACATATCACAAATATCAAATTTTCATTGCAAAATTTTATTGTTTATTTTCATGAAAATTTTAGCTAATTACGTTATTCAAATCGTTAAAATTTTCGGGTCGTTTCAAAAAAAAATTAAATAAATACATGCATATAACCAATCTAGTATGTGACAACATCAATACATATAAGAATCGTCACCTAACTAACAATATAATAACGATACATATGAATATTAAAATATTATTCGAAAATTATATACCATATAATACAATAAATACATACCTAAATCTAATGCTTTGAAGAATACCTAGTAATAATGAACTCTCTCTCCTTTGAAAACTTTTCGATTCAGCAGACTACTAATCCTTGAACCGTAGACCTTTGACTATCAAATAACGATTGTCTTTTGAATTGATTTGAGTTGGATTTGTTTGAGTTCTTAGGGGATAAAATCGACCAACAATCAAAAAGAATAGTGGCAGCAAAAAGTCCTTAAACAATTAGGGTTAGAGGTCGTTTTATAGTGGATGAAAGAGAGAAAGATATGGATCATATCTCATACTAATTCTACAGGATCTAACCATGCAGGTATCAAGAATGAAGACTGTACAGTATAGAGATTCAAGATATAGAGATAGAAGACTCATGAGTATCAAGAATATCAAGATTATCAAGAGTTCAAGAGTTCAAGGTTAAGTTTGTTTTATTAGGAATATTTGTTAAAACTGGTAGAAAAGCACTGGTATCTTAATATCCAATTTATTCGTGGAATGGAATCCACTTCGAGCCCGTTAAAGGGATGGAACCCTAAGTAGGATGGAACCTACAAAAATCTAGTGGGATATTGTTTTGTATCCACTAATTTTAATTCAAATGAATTTTCAAAATTATCTTGTTTTCAAAATGATTTCAAAACTTTCCTTTTAAAAAGATTCAAAACCCTCGATTCCGTTTTTAAATAATTTTAGCCTCAAAAACATCTTTATTTTCAGAGTCAAAATTACTCCTGATTTTAAACTATCTTTTCAAATAATATATTTAACTTTAAAATTATTTATACTTTGATTTAAATTATAGTTAAATAATATGTATATATTGGTCTTTATATTTACTTATGTATTTTAACTATAGTTAAGTATATTTATAAAGTTTAAAATAATTTTAATATAAGATAGAGGTTAATTTCAAAGAAAATCAAAACACCAAAAATCCCTTTGGGATGTCGACATGCCCAAGTACCCCATGTCGACATAGTGTCAGTTGAGTTCAAAATTCAAATTTCAAAAGAAGTGTCTATTCGCCATAACTCTTCACGAATGGACATGACTGTTGTTCTTCTATAAATAGGGGTCAGTTTCAACGAATTTTCAATCACTTTTTTTCTGGTTTTCACTCCTCTTCTTCTTCCACATTTCTTAATACAAAATCATACCATTACTCTGCCGAAATCAACATCGAATCATACTCGATTACTTCTAGTTTGATTCTCCATCACTATCTCTACAAGGTTCTCAGTGCTATTCAGAGTTATAGACTTCTTTGTAAAATATTAGCGAGAAAAGGTGTGATTGTAGCCTTGGAAATCAACTAAGCGAGAAAAGGTGTGATTGTAGCCTTGGAAATCAATTAAGCGAGAAAAGGTGTGATTGTAGCCCTGGAAATCAATTGGGTGAACTTGTTGCCCCGGAAATCAAGTATCTCTACCCAGAGGATTGTCATTCTGGAGTGTGTACCTCGTAGCCTTGAAACCGAGGGTTGTAATGGTTGAATTGTTGTTGAAAAGAAATCCGTACTTGTGTTGCGGGACTGGATGTAGGGTAACTCCGAACTAGTATAAAATCTGGTGTGTTCTTTCCTTTACTGCTTTTACTTTATATTTGCATCTGTGTTTGATTCTGTGTTCATATCTGTGTCTGATTAGTGTATACATTGTTAACAAATTAAGATAAAACTCAAAAAGATTAACAAATTTCTTAAAACACTATTCACCCCTACTCTAGTGTTAATTCTAGCCTTAAGATCCTTAATCCGCATTTCTCACATTTGGTATCAGAGCTTTGTTTTCAAAAGTTTCATTATCTGAATTTTGAAAAATTTCAAAATGGCTACTAACACTAGTACTGCTATTTCCACCAACACTAGTTCATTTGTAGAAGGTCAGTCTACTGCCAGACCACCACTTTTTAATGGCAGTAACTATGCATATTGGGCATGTAGGATGAAAATATATTTACAATATGTAGGATTAGATACTTGGAATATCACACAAACTGAATATTTTGAACCCACAACTAATTTTGCATAGTGGACCACTGAGCAAAAGACTTTGCACAAAATAATTCTAAAGCAATGAATATTCTGTTTTATTCACTTGAAAGAAATGAATTTAATAGAGTGTCAGTTTGTAAGTCTGCATATGAAATCTGGAAAACTTTGCAAGTAACTCACGAAGAAACAAGCAAAGTTAAACAGACCAAAATTTCCATGCTCACAAATCAGTTTCAGTTATTTAAAATGAATACTAATGAGTCTATTTCAGATATGTATAGTTGATTTCAAGATATTGTGCATTCTTTAATATCTTTGGGAAAGGAATTTTCGGAAGAAGATCAAGTCAGAAAATTTTTAAATTCTCTCACTCCAAAATGGGATCAAAAGACACTTGCAATTAAAGAGGCAAATGACATCAGTACTTTAAAGATAGAAGAATTGATTGGAAATCTAATGTCGTTTGAAGTTCAAATGATCGGGAGAAGAGAAAGCAAAGCATCTGAAAAGAAATCAATGGCATTCAATGCATTAACCGATGGATCAGACTCAAACAGTGATAATGATGAAGAGATAGCATTTATGACCAGGAATTTTAGGAAATTCATGAAGTACAGGAAATTGAATAGTTCCAAGAGAAACAATTTTAAGAATTCTGGTAATCAGACTACAGTACCAAACTTTATCAAATGCTTCAATTGTGACGAACCAGGTCATATCAAAAGAGACTGTCCGTATCCAGATAGGCAGAATCCTCCTATGAATAATGAACCAGCAAAGAAAAGGAAGCATGCATTTACTGCTACTCTAGATGACTCAGACTCGTCCTCAAGTGATGATGATCAAAAGACGGATAATTCGAATTTGTGTTTCACTGCAGTTCATGACTTCGACGAATTCAAAGAAATGGATTTAGAAAAAGGTACACGTTTACAATACAATTGGTTGAAATTGCTTGCATAGAATTAGTTGCTTGATTGTTTGATTGATTGATTTTGAATTGATATGTTGTTTGAATTTTAAAATTTATTTTCTATTTTTACTATTATTTTATTATTATTTTTATTATTTTTGACACATTCTGAAATATATTATAAGTACAATAATATTTCAGAAATATAGACATTAATAATAATATTTATATATATATATATATGTGTGTATTAGATAACTTAGGAAAAATCATGTCATGAAAATTTAAAGGCACATGTCGACATGGCCCCTACCACGATGTCGACATACCTACCTGAATTTGAATTTCAAATTTTGAATTCAAATGTTTGAATTTCCCTCCACCTTTTCACTTCATTTATTTCTCTAAAAAGATACCTTTTGACCAGAGAATATGTCCTTTGAAAGTCTATTTATTCACTATCTTTTATCATATCTTTTCACTTTCATTTTCAAATTCAAACTCTCTCTTCATATCCTCAAGCTCTCTACTCTCTACTCTTTACTTTAATGGCTTCTTCAAGCAACCCCTCAACCATGAGAATTTCCAGAAAAATCAAAGAGCAATTATTCAATGATCCGGAGGCAATTAAAGCATACATCAATTATGCTAATTATGCCAAAGTCTATCCCGGAAAATTTGCTATTTTTCATGATTTTTCTTCTTATGAAATTGATTCTATTTTTGCAAACAATGGTGTTTTAAGTCTTATTGACTCTTCTCAAAATGATTTTGTTTGCTATCCTAATCTTGTTAAAATCTTCTATGCTAATTTAAACCGTGGTTTTTATAATGGAAATGAGAATGAAATTTGGAGTAGTGTCAAAGGCACTCAAATTGTTTTGAATTGTGATCTTTTGGGTACCATTCTTAATTGCAAAAGCACGGGAATGGATCTTTCTAGTTTTCAAATCGATGAACATGATCGTGAGACATTTCATCATATTTTTGAAGGAGATGAAAACTTTGAATTTAAGAATCGAAACTTTCGTCCTAAAGCAAGAATTTTCAATCTTCTCTTACAACATACTTTGACCCCAAGATCGGGAAATTTTAACAATCCTACCTTAAAAGTGTGCAAAGCACTTTTTGCTATTTTCGGAAATTATGATATCGATTGGGCGCAAGTTATTTTGGATGAACTTCGTCCTAAAAATTTTGAAATGGGAGAAAACACTTTATACCATGGAATTTACCTTACTCGGATTTTCAACTATTTTGGAGTGGATTTCAAAGGTGAAGAATTTATCTCTAGAAAAGTTTTTAATATCTCAAACATTTCTCTCATGAAAATCCCATATGTTTTTCAAACTTATGAGACTCTTACCGAAAAGGAAGAGCGTTTGGCTCATGAAGAAATGGAAGAGAAAGAAGAAGAAGAAAGGGATGAAATTGAAATAGAAGAAGAAGAAGGTGAAACATCCTTAGAAAGTATTGAATATCCTTCCAATCCATCCAAAAAAACCCCTTTCAAAAACCAAAAGATAATTGTTGAGAATCAACGGATTTTAAAACGATCCGTTAGTAAGAAGTTGGATAACATTTCTTCGAAGATGAACAAGTTCTTTTCAAAAGTCAGCAAGAAACTTGGATTATCTTTATCTTCATCATCCTCTAACTAGTTGTATCTTTTCATTTCATGTTGTATTACTCTAGTTTGCTTTAGTTTGAATGTTTATGTAGTTCGTTATAAGTAATCATTGTATCACTTTTCTATGCAATGAAATTGAATTTCCTTCCTGTCATCTAGCTTATTTTATATCTTGAATAAATGTTAGTATATTATAGAAATATATATACATCATTATTCACAAAATAAAATTATCATCAAAATTCACTATAGTATGTCGACATACCCCTCTTGACCATGTCGACATGTACTGGTCAGAAGTGATTATTGATTTTGAATTTGAAATTGGAATAACTACCAAATGTCTATTCATTTCAAACAAATTTCTACACCTATATATACCCTTTTCTTCCAGAAATCTTCACTAAAATTTATTTTTTATTCTCTATATCCTTCATTTCTTTCTCTAATTCAATTATGGCCAATCCTATTCACAATCTATCTGAAAATCTTGAAGAAGCACTCAATTCATTCAAGAATATTCTCTCTATCATCCTTCGTAATCAACGTCACTTAGAACTGAGTCAAATGCAGATGATCAAGGAACAAGAGAGACACTTCGATGTAATTCGTTGGATGATCTCCTCCCTGCACAAGGATGATAATGACGCACATCCTCTCGTTTCTCTATCTGTTGATAATGAGAATTGGGATGCCATCAAACAAGACCCTATCTTTGGAGAAGAAGGATGGGTTGATGTTCCTCGTAACGTTTAATTTTCTTTCTTTGTTTGATTTGTCTGAATTAATTTGTTTGATTTAATTTAGTTTGAATTGATACTTTGTGTGGATTGATTTTATTTGGTTTGAAGATTGGTGTGTAAAACATATATATACACTGAAATGAATATAGTCTTTAATTAAGTTATTATGCTCATAAGTATCATTATTTCTTAATCTATATATTATATATTCTGTTGTAAAGTTTATCAATGCAGGTACTAAAGTCCAAGAGTAAGGGGGAGTAAATTTTTTGTTGATGACAAAGGGGGAGAAATATAAAATAGGATAGTTAGGCATAGATTAAGGGGGAGTTGTTAGTTTTAGGGGGAGTTATTAGGATAGAAGGAATATTTTATAAACAAAGGTTGTCATCATCAAAAAGGGGGAGATTGTTAGTCCCTGAGGAGTTGGTTTTGATGACAACAACCTTAGAATAGATTATAAAATATAAATACTAACATTACAAGTTTAGATATATATGTATATGGAGGATCTAACCATGCAGGTATCAAGAATGAAGACTGTACAGTATAGAGATTCAAGATATAGAGATAGAAGACTCATGAGTATCAAGATTATCAAGATTATCAAGAGTTCAAGAGTTCAAGGTTAAGTTTGTTTTATTAGGAATATTTGTTAAAACTCGTAGAAAAGCACTGGTATCTTAATATCCAATTTATTCGTGGAATGGAATCCACTTCGAGCCCGTTAAAGTGATGGAACCCTAAGTAGGATGGAACCTACGAAAATCTAGTGGGATATTGTTTTGTATCCACTAATTTTAATTCAAATGATTTTTCAAAATTATCTTGTTTTCAAAATGTTTTCAAAATGATTTCAAAACTTTCCTTTTAAAAAGATTCAAAACCCTCGATTCCGTTTTTAAATAATTTTAGCCTCAAAAACATCTTTATTTTTAGAGTCAAAATTACTCCTGATTTAAACTATCTTTTCAAATAATATATTTAACTTTTAAAATTATTTATACTTTGATTTAAATTATAGTTAAATAATATGTATATATTGGTCTTTATATTTACTTATGTATTTTAACTATAGTTAAGTATATTTATAAAGTTTAAAATAATTTTAATATAAGATAGAGGTTATTTTCAAAGGAAATCAAAACACCAAAAATCCCTTTGGGATGTCGACATGCCCAAGTACCCCATGTCGACATAGTGTCACTTGAGTTCAAAATTCAAATTTCAAAATAAGTGTCTATTCGCCATAATTCTTCACGAATGGACATGACTGTTGTTCTTCTATAAATAGGGGTTAGTTTCAACGAATTTTCAATCACTTTTTTCTGGTTTTCACTCCTCTTCTTCTTCCACATTTCTTAATACAAAATCATACCATTACTCTGCCGAAATCAACATCGAATCATACTCGATTACTTCTAGTTTGATTCTTTATCACTCTCTACAAGGTTCTTAGTGCTATTCAGAGTTATAGACTTCTTTGTAAAATATTAGCGAGAAAAGGTGTGATTGTAGCCTTGGAAATCAATTAAGCGAGAAAAGGTGTGATTGTAGCCCTGGAAATCAATTGGGTGAACTTGTTGCCCCAGAAATCAAGTATCTCTACCCAGAGGATTGTCATTCTGGAGGGTGTACCTCGTAGCCTTGAAACCGAGGGTTGTAATTATTGAATTGTTGTTGAAAGGAAATCCATACTTGTGTTGCGAGACTGGATGTAGGGTAACTCCGAACCAGTATAAAATCCGGTGTGTTCTTTCCTTTACTGCTTTTACTTTATATTTGCATCTGTGTTTGATTCTGTGTTCATATCTGTGTCTGATTAGTGTATACATTGTTAACAAATTAAGATAAAACTCAAAAAGATTAACAAATTTCTTAAAACACTATTCAACCCCCCCCCCTCTAGTGTTAATTCTAGCCTTAAGATCCTTAATCCGCATTTCTCACATGAGTGCTCCTGGAGATCGATAGAGAACTGCATGGAATCAAGAAAACATCACTTGAAATAGGCTTCTGACATCAAGTAGAGTGGATAGAAGGAGTAGGGGCAAGATTGAAGGAGGATCGTGGATCGGTATTGATCCAAGTGGTCATATCGATACCGATCCACCACTTTGGTCAATCTTGGCATACCCATATCTTTTGGCTCTAGCTCTATCTTACTCTAATTTCTTGTAATCACCTATAGATTTATACCGATATGTAAGAACTAGTGCTTGTAAACCAGTGATATAAGTAATAAAATCACTAAGTGGACGTATGCCAAGATTAGCCGAACCACTATAAATGTTGTGTTCTTTCCTTACTTATTTTAATTTACTTTTCTTCACTTTTTATTCTCTATACAATCTCTTGGGTGTTTGTGCCATTTTTGGTTCAAAAATTTTGGTATGTATATATACCAAATCCTATGCCGATACAATCTAATTCATCTCTAGGTTCAGAAGGAAGTTGCGTTCAGATTTCGAGTTTCAAATTTCCATAATTTTATGTCGAGGCATTCAATTTGGGGATCTGGCAAAACAGGGTTTGGAGTCTGTTAGTGGCGATTTTGAGGTTATGCTTTAAAATAAACATATACTGACTGTCTAATACACAATTTGGGTGCTACAGATGATTTTCGATTTTGGATTTGGGGATTATTTGATTTTTTGTTTGGAAGCCCGCTTAGAGTCAAAGCAATATTCTTTGGGCTTGTAAGATATGGGTAGGCACAACAATGCTAATCTTTTATTGCCTAGTATATAGATTATATTTGTGATTATTTTGGCATCTGGAATCTTGGTTTCATTGGTGATGTTTATGATGGTGTTAATTACCTTATCATTCTCTTCGTGCCGTCCATGTTCAATTTTTAGCTTTCTTCCTAGAATGGGGGGACCAAATATATTCAAACCCTAGATGACGCGCTTTAGATACTTGAGATCAATTGCCTTTGGGAATAACGACCGTGATACTACTAGTTCAATTCTCAGGGAAACTCGAATACTGCTGATATGAGTTTTTGATTCTACCTGAACCCTTTATTTGTAGATTCAGAATGAGGAATATCACCGGCTAAGCGATATTTTCTTGAGGATTGGTTCTGTTAGTGTCTGGATCTCTTGCCAAACACCATCGGTCGGTATGATGAAGGAGTAGAGGATGGTTGGGTATCTTCGCGATGCAGTTCCTTAGGTAGTCAGAGAAAGGGATAACTCGAGACAGGGTGGATATGGGTTCGCAGCTGCAATGGCAAAGAGGACACATGACTTTGCTGCACTTGATGATGACAAAAAACATCATTGGATTTGGGAGTACACTGGAGAAGAAACACGTGACAATGGTGCGGTTATAATGAATTCACATGATTTTTATCACATTCACTATAGTTAGTTGATACGAGAGCATGCAAGATAGCTGAATACGTGAATATAAACGGACTAGGCCTAGAGTTTTAATAAGTGTTTAGTTTATTAGTATTATGAGATCGGGCTGGACTGGTTTGACTTTGTGAATACATGGTGATGTGTTTGTAAGGGTGGTGTATTTGTGTATTGTAGTGTAATAATGCATGTACTATATTTATTAGTTTAAAAAATGAGCAAATTTACAAATACACACACACATACTTATTTAAATATTATGATACATACATATATGTAAATATATATAATTAGTAATAATTTTGTTACTATAATACATACACATATACATACATACACATACATACATATATATATATGCAAAATAATTTTTTTAAAATTTTTATATACTACGTGTGTGTATATATATATATTATTTAAAATTTTAATACTATACTATATATGAATATGAATCATTAATATTTTATATATAAGTAATATATATAATTGTACATAGTTTTAAATATTTATATAAATAACAAATTTACATACATACATACATACATACATTCATACATACACACACACACACACACACATATATATATATATATATATATATATATGGACAACATTAATACATAAAGGATGAGCTAATGTTTCCATTGCGATGTAAATCCCAATATTTATATACGGGCATGTTATACCTTGCATGGATTATTATATTGTACATGCATACACATACATATATGTATATGATACATATGTATACTATTATATTTAACTAAATATAAATTAAATAAAATTCTATTTATAATTTGTAAATTTAAATGGAATAAGGTATTTTATTTAAATTAAATTTAGAAATGCTCTAGATAAATTAGATTTCATAGGCCCAATAAAGATCCAGTAGGGTAATTTTTTTTGAAATTCACCTATAACATCCGCTGCGGTCTGACCCAGTTCCAACAGCATACTTATGTTATTTTAAACATTTTAAAACAACATAACATATATCATAATATATAATACATGTATGCATTTTAATTAAATTATAATATTTGTATACCTTATATAAAATTTTAAATTTAAATTTAAAATCTTATATTTTAATTTTCAAACAACCTTGAAAATTAGCTTAATGCCCAATTCAAATTGGGCATTTTCTATTAGGGGTAACATTTGGGCAGTGAGCTTAATAGTTAACCTTAACATGACTAATTTAGACCACATAAGCTATTGGGCTCCAGTACCATTGTTGGAACTAGGCCAGCCCACAACGAAAGTTATGGGTGAATTTCAAAACTTTTTACCCTGTGGATCTTTATTGGGCTATGAAGTCTAATTCATTTAGAACATTTCAAATTTTGTTTAAATAAAATCTCTTATTTATATAATTTACAACTTACATAGAGTTTTATTTAATTTATATTTTATACATGTAAATGTACACATATGTATCATATATGTATGTATGTATGTATGTATGTATACATATGTATCATATACATATATGTATGTGTGTATATGTGTAACATGATAACCCATGCAAGAAATAACATACCCGTATATAGATGTTGGGATTTACATTACAACCGATATGTTAGCTCATCCGATATGTATTGTATGTTGTTCAAATATATATATATATATGTCTATAAATTTATTATTTATATAAATATTATATATATGTGTGTGTGTGTATAATACATATATATATAAGCAATATATGTACGTATGTATATGTATTATTGTAATAAATATTAAAATAATTTTTACATATATACATAATAGAAAAGTTTTTTGTTTTATTTTAATTATGAAGTAAAATAAATAAATAAATATATATGTATGTATGTATTACAAAGACAAAATAATTATTATATATATGTATATATAAGCATATTTATAATATATAAATATATAATTATTTATATATATTAATATAATTAAATAAAAAATTATTTTTAATTCGTAAACGCTTAAAAAAACGTATACACAGCACAATAAAATTTTATTATACTAATATATATATATATATTGATTAATAAGTCAAAATTAATAAAATATTAGTAATTTTTGAGACATATTATTTGAATTTTAAATTTTTTTAGAAAATCTAGCATGATATTTTAAGGTTTGGCAAAAAAATTCATAACTTTTCATGGTAAAAAATTATTTTTTTATTAATTAATTATTTATAGATGTATACTATAATAAATTTTTTAAAATATAAATTATTATTTTTAAATTCCCATTTTTTGGCCGAGAGTTTAATTCAAGATAAAATAATTTTATAAAATTGAAACGTTAATTTTCAAAACATATTTTATTTTATATAAATATTTAGATAGTGTATTGATTTAAATAATAGTAAATAATTATTTAAAAATAATTTACAGCTACCAAAATTATAATTAATGTAAATATGTGTGTATAAAATATATATCTAATTATTAGCATGAAATGATGATATAATTAAATACAAATCATATAATTATAATAAAATGACATATTAATACGTATACATTAATTATTAGAATAACAATTATTGCAAATAAAATGTTTGGTTATGCATATCTAACCAATATGAAAAAAATTTGTTTTTTTTAATGAATGCATAAACATAACCAATCTAATATGTGACAACATCAACACATATCAGAATCGTCACCTAACTAAAAATACAATAATAATATATATGAATATTAAAATATTATTCAAAAATCATATACCGTATAATACAGTAAATACATACCTAAAACTAATGCCTTGAAGCACGCCTAGTAATGATGAACTCTCTCTCCTTTGAAATTTTTTTAATTCAACAGACTACTAATTCTTAAACCGTAGACCTTTGATATCAACTAGCGATTGTCTTTTGAATTAATTTGAGTTGGATTTGTTCGAGCTGCTATGGGATGAAATCATCTAGTAATGGAAAAGGATAGTGGTAGCAAAAATTTCTTAAACAATTAGGGCTAGAGATAGTAGATCAAAGAGAGAAAGATATGGATCATATCTCATATCAATTCTCACTAAATCTTAGCCATCCATTTTCAACCCCTATAGCCTATTTTTAGCCACCCCCTATAGCCTTCACAATAGCCGAATTATCACCATATCATCACGGGTTAACATCCCATTTAAGCCCAAATAAATATTATTAATTTAATTTAATTTAATTGTTTATCGATATCACATATTGATCGATATATTTATAACTAATATAAATATAGTTAATAATATTTATTCCTCAAACCATATTCAAAATTTTATGATTAATATTTCATAGATATTAATTAATTTAATTAATTTATAACAATTATAAACTAATTAAATCGTTTGGTCTAAAGAGAATCCATAATTCCGGTTGCGTGGCTCATTGGGTGTAAATTTTGTCAGCGATTAACATCGAACTATTCGAATGTTAATGTTCATACGTTAGTTAGTAGATGGTGTGACATTTTGGTCAAATTTATCGCTTATTCAGTTTCGATAAATATCCAATTCCACTTTATTAAGCGTTATTCGGTTGTGACATTTATTTACACTAATTCTCTTCGTCAAAACTATATTGCTTTGGACTTGTGGAATTTGGTGCTGGTCAAAATTCAAATATCGTCCATATTCAACTCAGTAGTCCAATCATAAAGTCCTTGGTTCAATAATAACAATTATTATTAATCAAACGGTTATGGCCAAAGACATTCACATTGAGTTGACTTGAGCTGACCATGATACTAACCTTATATAACCGAGGAGACGAATCCTCTCTTGGATAGTGCTTTATTCTCAATACTTCCACTCAACCCAACTATAGTCACTCAATGGACGCCGCGTCATGATTTAACTATAATCAAAGCAGAGCTTTCATATTAAAGATCCACAGTATTCTCAAGTTGAGAGAATTGTGTAAATCAGTCACATCGATGTTTTCTATTTGACCTTAGTTTTATTAGCCTACTTAAAACTATCGAGTGGGTTCTTCCATAATTATCCAATAACTATCTGTATGTAACTCCTAGGTTCCCCCAGTAGTCATGAGTAATACATTGTCCAACACTTAAAGAGCATTACGTATTCTAGTCTCAACGGATACATCGATTTATACTCTTGATGCATCTTGACTGGGAACATTTAAAAAGGTATATTTTTTTCTTTATGGTAAATTACTTGTAACGACCTATAATTTTTGATGATTTAAATTTGTTAATTTAATAAGATTTTGGTAATTAAATTTGGGAGAAATAAAAATCTGTAACTTAATAATGAAATGAACACTAAAATAAAGGATAACAATGTTAATGTAAGAATGTGTATGAAATTCCAATTCATTGTAATTTAAATGCTACGCCTGGTTATAAATTTAGTATAAGAGAATAAAAGTAAATAGTGAATTAACCAAGGAAATAATACATTGATTAATAGTAATTGAACGAGATTTGTGTTATGAAACTAATGGTAACAATTGTTGTAAGTAACAAACTTATAAATGAAATTAAAAGTGAATAGTGATAATTATTATAAGTTACCTAGGGATGTAGTCCATTAAATTAATGAACTATGACGTGGCAATCCCCAAGTGTAGTGAAAGCACCAGCGTATGAATACAGATCAACAATATTCACACACAAATCACAGATCTAAGCAAGTAGCTAGCAGCAATCAAGAAATAATGAATAGTGACACACGATTTATAGTGGTTCGGCTATCTCCGGCCTACGTCCACTTCAAGGTTTTTATGATTTTATTGCCCGATGCTTGAAGATTACAATTTCGTGTGTTGTATTACAACTGATTTTCTGAGCTAAGTCTGAATCTAAGGCAGCAATGGTGATCTGGAGTAAATATGGCAGAGTCTGGGCGCTCTATAGCTCTCGAAATTGTCCGACCCCCTTTCTGAATGACCAGGGGCTCTATTTATAGGTGTAGGAGGCTGATATTTCACCTAAACTGAAGGGAGACCAGTTCTGGTACGTCAGGGGGCCCACATGGCTGAAATCTGGAGATCCAGGCCCACTTTGGGATCGATTCGACCCTTGGTTCGAATCGATCAAGAAAGTGTCCAACCGAGCTGAAATTTGGTGTGAACATCCTTCATCATGTGCTCAAGCTCCTGTGAAATTTCATAGCATTTGGACTTGTGCATCTCCAGTTATGATCGATTCAAGGTTAGATACTCGGCTGAAACGTCTCTTCGAATCGATCCCCTTCGACTCGGGTACTTCGAATCGATTGCCTCGACTCGATTCAGCGTGTCTTCACGATGATGTGGCGCGTATCGATCCGACTTGCGCTCCGAGTTGTCTGGGTCAAACCCATTGTTTCAAGCGCTTCGACTTAGTGGATTCGAAGTGATGGGTTTGAAGGAATGCTCCTTCGAATCAATCGAATAGGCACCCTTCGAATCGATTCGTCTGGTGGATACAAAGTTATCTTGACGGAGTGGGTTCGAAGTAACTTATGGGATGGAGTCGAAGGGTATTGGTTGCATGGATTCGAAGTGGAGGAAAACCTGAGGGGTTCGAAGTGTTGGATTCGAACGTAGTCTGTTTGGATGGATTCGAAGCAGGGAGAACTCGATGGTTTCGAACGACTAAGACCTCATCGATTCGAACTAGATCATACGAATTTGACGTGGTGGATTCGAATGGAACTTGCTCTAACGGATTCGAACCAAGACCTCGTGGATGGATTCGAACCAATGTGTGGTCGATGGATTCGGAGCATGGCTTTCTTCTGATCGATTCGAGCCTATGCTATTCTCGAGGGATTCGAACCCACGGCTGGGCTTATGGATTCGAACCTAGGGCTATTTCCTCCAACTTGCATCGATGATATCTTGAGCGTACGAACTCGGATTGACTCGAGATTTGGAATGTTGTTTTATCTGGCCCTGCTTGACATGTCTTATCAATTGTAGCCCGATCCGGACTTGGAAAAAATTCATCGATATCCATGGTGAACCTGCGATGCACAATCGATGTTCATGACTAATAATCATTGATTTTTAGTTAATCTTTGGGTATCTCGGCTTTGCCAAAAGTTGGGATAACATTTTGCCCCCCAAAACATGCCTTTTGGTAAAAGGCGTGTTTTGATCAGTCTCAAGTCAAATGCAGTGAGTTCATGTTTTACTCATAGCTTATAGCATTTTCAATCAAGTCCATGGCTGTTCGAAGCCGAATTGTTATCAATTTTTTCCAGTGGAAGTTAAGAATGAAGTTCTACAGTCTCTCCATACTATCGGTGGTCACTCCGGACCCTTGTCAAGCCCATTCCAGACTTAGCTCAGAAAATCAGTTGTAATACAACACACGAAATTGTAATCTTCAAGCATCGGGCAATAAAATCATAAAAACCTTGAAGTGGACGTAGGCCGGAGATAGCCGAACCACTATAAATCGTGTGTCGCTATTCATTATTTCTTGATTGCTGCTTGCTGCTTGCTACTTGCTTAGATCTGTGATTTGTGTGTGAATATTGTTGATCTGTATTCATACGCTGGTGCTTTCACTACACTTGGGGTTTGTGACCATTTTTGGTGCAAACACTAATGGTAACAATTGTTGTAAGTAACAAACTTATAAATGAAATTAAAAGTGAATAGTGATAATTTTATAAGTTACCTAGGGATGTAGTCCATTAAATTAAATTGGAAATTAATTGTAATTAAATTGAAATTAAATATTACGTTATTTGAAATTAAGATAAAATTGGAGAATATTAACGTGCTAAGATATAAACCAATGTTAATTGTACCCATGAGATGACAATTTATTGAATAATAAGATTTAAAATCAAATAAATGGATTTATTGGAATTTCAATTGATAATTAATGAATTTACTGAAATTGAAATTAAATAATGTAATTGGTAAATTAATTAACTTTGAATTGATATAGAAATGGGTTTAAAGGATTTTAAATTTCTATGTAATCCAAAAGAATAGAAATTGTAAAATAATTAAATTTGAATTGAAAAGGGCGATTTAATAAATTTAAATATTAATTTAATTTAATAATGTGAAAATAGCCATTTTGGCCACTGATTCGGATTTCGACGAAACCAGTTTCATCGGATCCGTAGCAGTGAATTATTGTAGGACTTCAAGTTTCGTAACGATCAGACTTGTCGTTTGATCGTACGGACTCGAAACGCCTAGAAATCAATTTAATTGAGATCAATTGAAACCAATTTGGAATAAGCTAATTTTAACGTAACTTCTTCATACGATGTAATTAGGACTTAAAACCTATTCCATTGATTTTAAAATTATCAAAAACATCCATTTTGATATATGGGTTGACCCATTTTCGTTCCGGAGACAGAACGGGCTTTTCGGGTCGTTCATCGTTCAACTATTCCAAACCAATCTAGCCCATTCTTTCTATTTTCAGCTCTATCTATAAATACCTCGCTATAAACCCTAGCCACTCCTCATATTCATTGGTCTGTAAGTACATTTCCTCAACTACTCATTCCAATGGCAGACCAACAAAATTCTCAATTCAATCGCAAATTCAATTTCAAAGTAAATTCCAAAAAAATCAAACTCCTCCAAACTATATCAAATTATATATCGATTTGAAGCTCTCGATGAGAGCATCTCAGATCTATGATTCGTTTTCCAATTTGAACCACTGTTTGTCCAGAAATCAATGGATTAGTTTCTGCCATTCATATAGGGCTATCGTTTTTGACGGTAGATCTACGATGATAGTTCGACTTGATGGTGCTGCGTCGAAGAGGAAGCATATGGGAGTTCATCGGCACGGTCACTTTGGTCGAAGGGGCATTGGATTCGCCTGAATTTTGTGATTTATGGGCCGAAATTCGCCTCGGCTTTGGGGCATACGGCAGCGTCGCAAGCTTCAAGGTAGGTGCCGGAGAGGCGGCTAGACCTCGGCAAGTCGTCGACGATCGATGATGAGGGCGGAAGCATGTATGGAGGCGCGTGTTAGTGGCGGCTCCATCATGTTCGAACAGTCCATGTCGGGTAGGGTTCTGATGTGGGAACGAGATGACATGTCTGTTTGGGTATATTCTTTTGTTTCATTTTATTTTATTAATTTCAATTTTCAACTTGTTCGAATTTACATAACTTTCACAAACGAGGTCCAATTCATGCGCGGTTTCTTGCGTTGGGATCGTATTGAAATTCCGGACATTTTAACGCTAGTTTGGATGAATTCTGAGATGGTTTGAATTTTGGGTTTAATTTGGATTTAAATTCAAAGATGAGTGTTTTAACCCACTCACAACTTCTAAAATTTATTATGTTTGTTAATTAAATTTATGATGTGATTAGGAATTTATTTATGACTGTTTGACATATTTTAAATCATCATCTCAGTTAATTTGAATTTATTTGAATTAAATCGTTATTTAATTTATTATTGAATATAAACAGCCAGTAAACACCTGTTATTGATTATCAGTTCTATATTGATATTTATGGATTGTTTGGATGATGATTGTGATTGATGTTGATTGTTGATATTGGTTGAATGGATGTTTTATTTTATATCGTTATAAAATGCAAGTTCGTTATGGATTTATTGTTAATTCGGGATTGCGGTTTGAAATGATATATAACCGTAAAATATTAAATTGTGGATTGAAATGAAAAATATCCGTATCACTTGACCCTAGGGTAGAGAATTATATACGGACACTGGATTGGTTAAATTAAATGATTTTAAAATCCTTAAATTTTGAATTTAATCGATTGATGTTTTGAAATAAAATTTGATTTATATAAATTGAAGTATTTTTAGAAAAATCAAGTTTTATGATGAAATGTGAATTGGTTTAAAAAGGAATTTCTTTAAGAAATTAAATTGGAAGTTTAAAGTTAAACTTTTAAGTATAAATGAAATTCTATCGAAATTGAGTTATTGAATTTGTTTGAAAAATAACTTTGAAATATTTTTGAAACTGGAGTAATCCGTACTGATATTTTGAACATGGATTTAAACGATATGAAATTCGATAGTTTATTGAAATTTGGTTTGTCGATTTGGAAATTTGAAATGGTCCAAATATGTTGAAATGAAATGAATAGTTTAATTTGATATTAATTTCAAGCTCATATTTTAATATAAACTGTTTTAAAGGTATATTATTTAAAATTTCTAATTATTAAGATTTTCAAATTTATTAAACTATTTAACCAATATTAACTATATAAATTATTTTAATCTATTTTAAACCAATTTAATTTATTTTAAACTAATTAAACCATTTTAATTTAATTTAAATATGATTAATCTATTTTAAAGTTATTTAATCTATTTTAAATTATATTTAATCTAAATTTAATCTATTTAACTATCTTAAATCAATTTAAAATATTTTTACCTATAATTAAACTATTCTAGAGCATTTTAACTATTTATAACTATTTAAACAAATTTCTGAATTTCCAAACTAAGTACGTGGAAGAGTTTATATTTATTTCAATTTGGTTTAAAAAGAGAATAAGGCTAAATGATGTTATACTTAAGTTTGAATTTTGAATGTTATAATAAATTGAAATGATGATTTTGAAGCAAGGACTTAACCTGTTTTGGGAAATATGATTTTGGAAGAAATTATGATTTTTGAAACGATATGATTTGAAAGTGATATGGTTTTTGAGAAATACGATATTTTGATATAAATTGTGAAATTGACTTTGAAAGTAAATATAATTATCGAACTATGATTTCAAATGTGATATGATTTCAAAGGCAAATATGATTTCGAAAGTAAGTAATGATTTCGAAAGTGATATAATTTGAATTGAATATGATATTTTGATATCAATTATGAAATGATTTTGGAAATGTAAAAGAACCATCCGGTGTGTAATAAGCAATTGGTTGTTAAAGAGACCGGGATCAGATATTGTCATACTCTCTGCCAATACCGAAAACCAATTTAACAACTGTGTACGCGGTGGAGATTCCAGAATGAAGTAGGATGGTGGCGAAGATCCTATATGAGGTATATACGTGGACCCGACTCCCATGAGTTGGCTTAAGGTGGCTAAAACAAGAGCAATTCTCGGACCAATGAGGTAGCTCATCTGATCGGACACATTCCATCGATACTATATTCTGACTTTGCGATTAATTTGGTGGCCACCCTTCGATTTTACTCGGGAGTGTGTTTCGAGTTGGGCGGTAGTTGCGGCTATGTGTTACCAACAGTCCGGATGCGTAATTGGTATATCTACCCTGGCATTGCCTAGTTGTGTCATGTAACCTACCCTAGCCCACCTTCTACAAGTTTGTTTTATGTCGTACCTATGTGGTATCCTCTGGCGGCTCCAGTTTACGGTGAGTTACGGTATTGTATAGACTATTGGCATACCTATAAAATGTGTTAAGGGGGATATGGGTAACGCCTTAACGCTATTTTAATAGTTTATCTTACTGTAGACATATTATAATAGCGTATTGTACTACATAGTAGATAGTTTAACAAACCCATAGGAGATGTGAATCCCGAACATCTCTTAAGTTACTACACTCACGTTAGACACTGGATAGGAGATGTCAAACCTCGTAAACATCTCTGACGCCGTTTACACTCATATTTATTTACTGTTGATTTAACTCACATAAGATCTTTTAGTTCTGACTCGAGTGTTTTGTTTTTCAATTCACTCGGGTCAGCCTGATCATTTCAGGATTCGAAGACTTGTTTCTGGTGGACGAAGACGAAGATTGTATTATTATTTACTATACTATTCCACTACATCATACTGTTCCGCTGCATTATTATTTGTTTATCTCTGATATGTGTAACTCTGATTATTTATTGTATAAGTATAATCAAATGGTTTGTATACAGCTTCATGAACTGTACTTGATTATTATATTTTGTCATTCCGTTGCGAGATTCTGTTTTGTTTTTTTATTTCTTTCGCCTTTTCTTATTCACCCCAATAACAATTCGCCCTTCTGTATGGTTTGAGTCGGCATGCGTGTCTGCTTAAAACGTACAAAAAGGCGGGATGTTACAGTTGGTATCAGAGCTTTGGTTTAGCGATAAACCTTGGCTTTGTGGGGTCTGACTCTTTTAAAATAGGGTAGTAATACCCTAGAATGAGTCATTGAGAGTATATATATGAGAGAGCGTATTTGTTAGTGTTATAAAAGGTTTAATATTGTGTTAATTTGTTCCGTTTTGTATTTATAAATTCTTGTCGGTGCATAGGACGCTATGACATCGATAAGGATTTCTAAAGACTTAATAGGACAGACCGACATAATATTTGTTTTGAAATAAGGGTAAATGAAATAATTTTGCCTATTGTATATTTTTATATAAAATAATGATTATAAATGATATATTTGGTTGTAATATGTTGGTTGTTAAGCAGTGAAATTTATAAATATTGGTTGGAAATAAGATTTGAAAATAAAATAAATGAAATTTGGAAATTTAGAACTTAAGTTCTGGGGTTTTTGAAAATTTCTTTCGAATGATTTTGGGATATAATAATAATATTATTAGAAGTATTTTCTGATATAAATATTTCAATATAATTTGAAAGAATTTTTTAATGAAATTTTGGAAAGAAATAAGTTCTGTACTCCCCTCTCTGTCGCTGGAAAATAATTTCGGTGATGAGTGCACGCATCATCGACGTTCATTTTCGAGTTTCAAAGTGGTTAGGCCGTGTAGTAATTTTACTACACAATTGTTTTGATAAATTAATCTTAAATTTTAACTCCAAGTATGATTTGATATATATAAAGATATGATTATATATATATTATCTTAAAAGATTTGAAAAGGAACCCGGCATTTAGTTCTTAAAATTTTATAAATTAAAGATTTCAATTATTGTAATGAAATAAAAAATTTAACCATTTAATAATTGGAACTTCTAAATGAAAATAAGAAATTATATGCTAATTTATAACTGAAATATACAAGGAATTTGAAATTTGTAACTTGTAAACGAAAAGAATATGAAAATAAGAAATGATTATTGAACCTTAAGTTATTTAAAATAAGTAAGTCAAACTTGTGTAACTTTCAATTGCATTCTTAAAGACATATATATAACTTACCAAAATTATAAAGAGTTGAAATGTAAAAGAATATGTAATGGAAATTTTTACAAGTAAAACTTATGTAATGGAAGTGTTTAATGAAATTTACTTTTATAAATAAGAAATTTGATATGAAAATAGTTATAAATTTGAGTTAAAATTGTAATACTACTAATTAAATGAATTAGAAAATGAGTAATGTAAGTAAAGGATTTTGAACTTAAGTTAATATTGAAACTATTTATAATTGAAGTAAATAATAAAATGAATGTGATGCAATAAAAAGAAATCGACATGATATGAACAAATGAAAATGAGATTTTGTAAGTAATGAATGAAAATAAATGAAATAAACTCTGAATGAATGAATGGAAATAGAAATTTGTAAGAAATAAATGTGAATTAAAAAGAAAAATCATTGTGTAAATGAAAAGGAAAATAAACAATGAATGTTGTGATGAAATTAATAAGAATGAACTTGATTAATGCTTGAAATTATTGTTTGTTTTGGTTTATGGGTTGTTTGGAATAGGATATTTCTAATTGTTTGGATGTATGAATAATCTATTGAGTTTTATCTAAGACTGTTGAGTAAATGGAGCACTCGGTAGTTTATTTGTCATTCTAGGCGGTTAAAAATTTCTGAACCCGAACAAGCCATTTGTTTGTTTTCTATGGATGGATAGCTGATTATATTGATTTCATACGATGATTGTATGCTGTGGTTGCCAGTGATTGTTGTTTATATTGATTTGTTTGTTAGTGGTTGAAACAACTTTAAATATTTCATTTTAGACAATTATTAACTCTTTTGGATTATATAAGTGAAATACAGGTTAGGGAAGCAATTGCTACCGCTTTTGGTTTCATAATTAAGCGTTGTTTGTACGACAAATAGGTACGTTCTCGGATTACGGTTATCTAGCGATATTATATTGTTTTCCCGCTGTTGGGATATATTATTGTGAAAATTTTGATATATATTATTATTATTGATATTATTATTTTCTCCCGAGCCTCTCCGTATGAAGGAGACTCTGCCGAAATTTTCTGGAAATTTTGGACTTAGAAAATTTTATGAAATATTTTCCAAACTTTTATTAACTTGAAAATAAAAGATTTAAGTGTTTATAAATTTATATATTTTATTCCAATTATTTGATTTTGTAAATTTATTTGTTCATAAAGTTAATATTTTGAATAAGATATATTGACTATTTAATTTCTTCTTTTCCCTTCTTTTTCCTTTTCGGTGACGAAAAGTTTTGAGTGGGGGAGAGTGTAACGACCTATAATTTTTGATGATTTAAATTTGTTAATTTAATAAGATTTTGGTAATTAAATTTGGGAGAAATAAAAATCTATAACTTAATTATGAAATGAACACTAAAATAAAGGGTAAAAATGTTAATGTAAGAATGTGTATGAAATTCCAATTCATTGTAATTTAAATGCTATGCATGGTTATAAATTTAATATAAGAGAATAAAAGTAAATACTGAATTAACCAAGGAAATAATACATTGATTAATAATAACTGAACGAGATTTGTGTTATGAAACTAATGGTAACATTTGTTGTAAGTAACAAACTTATAAATGAAATTAAAAGTGAATAGTGATAATTATTATAAGTTACCAATGGATGTAGTCCATTAAATTAAATTGAAATTAATTGTAATTAAAATGAAATTATATATTACGTTATTTGAAATTAAGATAAAATTGGAGAATATTAACGTGCTAAGATATAAACCAATGTTAATTGTACCTATGAGATGACAATTTATTGAATAACAAGATTTAAAATCAAATAAATGGATTTATTGGAATTTCAATTGATAATTAATGAATTACTGAAATTGAAATTAAATAATGTAATTGGTGAATTAATTAACTTTGAATTGATATAGAAATGGGTTTAAAGGATTTTAAATTTCTAAGTAATCCAAAAGAATAGAAATTGTAAAATAATTAAATTTGAATTGAAAAGGGTGATTTAATTAATTTAAATATTAATTTAATTTAATAATGTGAAAATAGCCATTTTGGCCACTGACTCGGATTTCAACGAAACCAGTTTCATCGGATCCGTAGCAATGAATTATTGTAGGACTTCAAGTTTCGTAACGATCGGACTTGTCGTTTGATCGTACGGACTCGAAACGCCTAGAAATCGATTTAATTGAAATCAATTTGGAATAAGATGATTTTAACGTAACTTCTTCATACGATGTAATTAGGACTTGAAACCTGTTCCATTGATTTTAAAATTATCAAAAGCATCCATTTTGATATATGGGTTGACCCATTTTCGTTCCGGAGACAAAACGGGCTTTTCGGGTCGTTCATCGTTCAACTATTCCACACCAATCTAGCCCATTCTTTCTATTTTCAGCTCTATCTATAAATACCTCATTATAAACCCTAGCCACTCCTCATATTCATTGGTCTGTACGTACATTTCCTCAACTACTCATTCCAATGGCAGACCAACAAAATTCCCAATTCAATCGCAAATTCAATTTCAAAATAAATTCCAAAAAAATCAAACTCCTCAAACTATATCAAATTATATATCGATTTGAAGCTCTTGACGAGCACATCTCTGATCTGTGATTCATTTTCCAATTTGAACCACTGTTTTTCTAGAAATCAATGGATTAGTTTCGGCCGTTCATATAGGGCTATCGTTTTTGACGGTAGATCTTCGATGATAGTTCGATCTGATGGTGCTGTGTCGAAGAGGAAGCATAGGGGAGTTCATCGGCACGGTCACTTTGGTCGAAGGGGCATCGGATTCGCCTGAATTTTGTGATTTATGGACCGAAAGTCGCCTCGGCCTAGGGGCATACGGCGGCGTCGCAAGCTTCGAGGTAGGTGCCGGAGAGGCGGCTCGACCTCGGCTAGTCGTCGGCGATCGGCGATAAGGGCGGAAGCGTGTATGGAGGCGCGTGTTAGTGGCGGCTGCATCATGTTCGAACAGTCTATGTCGGGTAGGGTTCTGATGTGGGAACGAGATGACGTGTCTTTTTGGGTATATTCTTTTGTTTCATTTTATTTTATTAATTTCAATTTTCAACTTGTTCTAATTTACATAACTTTCACATACGAGATCCAATTCATGCGTGATTTCTTGCGTTGGGATCGTATTGAAATTCTGGACATTTTGATGCTATTTTGGATGAATTCTGAGATCGTTTGAATTTTGGGTTTAATTTGGATTTAAATTCAATTTAAATTCAAAGGTGAGTGTTTTAACCCACTCATAACTTCTAAAATTTCTTATGTTTGTTAATTAAATTTATGATGTGATTAGGAATTTATTTATGACTGTTTGATGTATTTTAAATCATCATCTCAGTTAATTTGAATTTATTTGAATTAAATCGTTATTTAATTTATTATTGAATACAAACTGCCAGTAAATACCTGTTATTGATTATCAGTTCTATATTGATATTTATGGATTGTTTGGATGATGATGATGATTGTGATTGATGTTGATTGTTGATATTGGTTGAATGGATGTTTTATTTTATATCGTTATAAAATGCAAGTTCGTTATGGATTTATTGTTAATTCGGGATTGCGGTTTGAAATGATATATAACCGTAAAATATTAAATTGCGGATTAAAATGATAAATATCCATATCACTTGACCCTAGGGTAGAGAATTATATACGGACACCGGATTGGTTAAATTAAATGATTTTAAAATCCTTAAATTTTGAATTTAATCGATTGATGTTTTGAAATTAAATTTGATTTATATAAATTGAAGTATTTTTGGAAAAATCAAGTTTTATGATGAAATGTGAATTGGTTTAAAAAGGAATTTCTTTTAGAAATTAAATCGAAAGTTTAAAGTTAAACTTTTAAGTGTAAATGAAATTCTATCGAAATTGAGTTATTGAATTTGTTTGAAAAATAACTTTGAAATATTTTTGAAATTGGAGCAATCCATATTGATATTTTGAACATGGATTTAAACGATATGAAATTTGATAGTTTATTGAAATTTGGTTTGTCGATATGGAAATTTGAAATGGTCCAAATATGTTGAAATGAAATGAATAGTTTAATTTGATATTAATTTCAAGTCATATTTTAATATAAACCGTTTTAAAGATATATTATTTAAAATTTCTAATTATTAAGATTTTCAAATTTATTACACTATTTAACCAATATTAACTATATAAATTGTTTTAATCTATTTTAAACCAATTTAATTTATTTTAAACTAATTAAACCATTTTAATTTAATTTAAATATGATTAATCTATTTTAAAGTTATTTAATCTATTTTAAATTATATTTAATCTAAATTTAATCTATTTAACTATCTTAAATCAATTTAAAATATTTTTACCTATAATTAAACTATTCTAGAGCATTTTAACTATTTATAACTATTTAAACAAATTTCTGAATTTCCAAACTAAGTACGTGGAAGAGTTTATATTCATTTCAATTTGGTTTAAAAAGAGAATAAGGCTAAATGATGTTATACTTAAGTTGGAATTTTGAATGTTATAATAAATTAAAATGATGATTTTGGAGCAAGGACTTAACCTGTTTTGGGAAATATGATTTTGGAAGAAATTATGATTTTTGAAACGATATGATTTGAAAGTGATATAGTTTTTGAGAAATACGGTATTTTGATATAAATTGTGAAATTGACTTTGAAAGTAAATATAATTATCGAACTATGATTTCAAATGTGATATGATTTCAAAGGAAAATATGATTTCGAAAGTAAGTAATGATTTCGAAAGTGATATAATTTGAATTGAATATGATATTTTGATATCAATTATGAAACGATTTTGGAAATGTAAATGAACCATCCGGTGTGTAATAAGCGATTGGTTGTTAAAGAGACCGGGATCAGATATTGTCATACTCTCTGCCAATACCGAAAAACATTTTGACAACAGTGTACGCGGTGGAGATTCTAGAATGAAGTAGGATGGTAGCGACGATCCTATTGAGGTATATACGTGGACCCGACTCCCATGAGTTGGCTTAACGTGGATAAAACAGGAGCGATTCTCGGGCCAATGAGGTAGCTCCTCTGATCAGACACATTCCATCGATACTATATTCTGACTTTGTGATTTATTTGGTGGCCACCCTTCGATTTTACTCGGGAGTGTGTTTCGAGTTGGGCGGTAGTTGCGGCTATGCGTTACCAACAGTCCGGATGCGTAATTGGTATATCTACCCTGGCATTGTCTAGTTGTGCCGTGTCACCTACCCTAGCGCGCCTTCTACGAGTTTGTTTTATGTCGTACCTATGTGGTATCCTCTGGCGGCTCCAGTTTACGGGGAGTTACGGTACTGTATAGACTATTGGCATACCTATAAAATGTGTTAAGGGGGATATGGGTAATGCCTTAATGCTATTTTAATAGTTTATCTTACTGTAGACATATTATAATTGTGTATTGTACTACATAGTAGATAGTTTAATAGATCCTTAGGAGATGTGAATCCCGAACATCTCTTAAGTTACTGCACTCATGTTAGACTCTGGATAGGAGATGTCAAACCCCGTAAACATCTCTGATGCCGTTTACACTCATATTTATTTACCGTTGATTTAACTCACATAAGATCTTTTAGTTTCGACTCAAGTGTTTTGTCTTTTCAATTCGCTCGGGTCAGGGTAAGCATTTCAGGATTCGAAGACTTGTTTCTGGAGGACGAAGATGAAGATTGTATTATTATTTACTATACTATTCCACTGCATCATATTGTTCCGCTGCATTATTATTTGTTTATCTCTAATATGTGTAACTCTGATTCTGTATTGTATAAGTATAATCAAATGGTTTGTATACAGCTTCATGAACTGTATTTGATTATTATATTTTGTCATTCCGTTGCGAGATTCTGTTTTGTTTTTTTATTTCTTTCTCTTTTTCTTATTCACCCCAATAAAAATTCACCCTTCTGTATGGTTTGAGTCGGCATGCGTATCTGCTTAAAACGTACAAAAAGGCGGGATGTTACATTACTCAAGGTTACAACACTTTGTAACTACCATCATAAAACATACCATTATGGATTTTCTATTTAAATATTTTTATTAATTAATACAATACATTTTATCAAGTGTATAATAGAAAGAAAATACCTTTTATTTCGAACAAGATTGTTTATCGACTTAGATATATGTAACAAATTACATAATTTCCCCAAGGGTATATCCCTAACTCTATCAGTAATGATCGCCCTACACTACCAACACCCAAAATATACCTATATAGTAAGCTACGATGGTGCTCGGTCGATGTAACACGGTCATCAAAGGTTGTAAAGTAAATAACACAACAAAGAACCAGTTGTATATCTCACAACGCTTCAAATAAAATATAATAATAAACATCTAAGATATAAAACAGACGAGATTGTAAATAACTGAATGAATCGCAAAATTAGAGTAATGGACTCATATAGTATGCAGTATCAGAAATAGAGTTGTATATCAAATAACAACTCATAAACAACTGCCTCTAAATAATAAAGGCACTAGCAAGCTCCATAGTGTTATGTAGCAGAAAAGCAAATAAGTGAATATAATAATACGAGAAAATAGCCTCCTGCTCTCCACCCGTCTAGCTCAATGTGCTCATTAGACCTGATATCCCTAATTACTCATTTAAGAATACCCAGAGTATTATGAAGAAAATCATAAAAACCCTAGTTAAACAATAGTCTGGTGTGACCGATAATAAATCTCTAAATACTAATATGCCACTATAATAGGACAAATGGTATGAAGAATCATGCCTAACCCGTCCCTGCATCCACAGAGTTGGAACATAAACAAAATATACACTACTCTACATCATAGTCATCATGGGTGTACTATACATCAAAGTACTAAAGGGTCTCTAGATATACATCAATAATATCAATATCCGGCGATATCCCTAAGGTGATAAACAGTCAAAAAAACATAACATCCATCATCCATTCTCACATTCACTCATTCAGTGCGCTGGACGTATGATAGCTCAAATGACCCATCATGGTCAAGGAATACTCAACGTCCTAGTTCCTTTGTACTTGAACCATCCCACTCGGTAGGCCAGGAAAACTAGATTGCCCATCATAGCTGATCCAGGGTAACGATCGCCCGTCATGGAAATTGGATCATCCATCATGGAGATCAGAACCGGTCATTGCTCAAATAGGTACTATATATACCCCTACTTCATGCGTACTCTCTGAACCTTCGAGTACCATCGATCCCTTTGCACACATCAGCAATAGCAGAGCTTATCCTGGACTGTCTCTAGACTCCCATCATGAAGTCACTGCGGTCGGAAACTACTCTAGACAACCATTATTAGTCATAGAATATCGTCATGTGTCCCGTAACCTTCCTACAACAGTTCCCTCAATCTGACTCATCATCTACTCTACATACCTAAGTATAGCTATCCATCATCAAAGCCATCACTTCCCATTATGTCATCATCATCGTCGAACCATGCATCATCATTGCGGAAATCACCACCAAACCTAGGGTTCGGTACCGATCCCTGTACTTAGCTATATTGGGCTAAATACTTGGTTCGTCTCGAGTTTAAGCAATCGCATGCCCAAACATGAACCAAACCCACCACGTTACGAAGTATACGTATGGAACCCTGAAGCAAGCACTTGAATACTCATCGTCCAACTCCTCTATGCAAACCACCATCGATCCATGCTCACCTTGATCCCGCACTTCGCACATAGGTTGCTTTCCACCGTTATACCATCTTCTAAGGATCATAAGTCGTATGGGTTGATACCCATGGATCTGTACCGATCCATGGACTGATCCCATACTTAGCCAAAATTGTAGAATTTTGGCTCCACGTCCTTTAACCCACTTTCCTTGCTCCAAGCTACGATTCACATCCTAATCCCATGATCCAATCCAAGGCAACACTTCCACTGATCCTTGCCTTATAACTTCCTCCATTTCTTCATGCTATCCATACATGCGATCCATGCACACATTTAAACAATCCATCCATTTTCCATTTACGAACCATCCTGATCATTCGCACACCAAAACAAGTGTCCACCAACCCATAAGCAAAGAAATCACTACTGATCCCTAAGCGTAGAAATAACCATCGATCCCTGCTTCAAATGACTACATCTCGAGTATACGAACTCCAAACGGCTTGAAACTTGGAATATAGGATCATGGGGCCCTCCTTGTCACCCTATATCAGTTGCATAAAGTTTGAAACATAACTTAATGTTGGTACCGATTCCTAATGTTAATCCCCGAGTTGTTCCTAAAACTAATTCACCATTCGTTCGGCGTTTCAACCATTCAAGCATCATGGATATCAATCAATCATCATAAATAATCTATAATAACAAGCATATAAGCAAACACATCAATATGAGTCCTAAATCAAAGGGTATTTTGTAATAACCCGCACTTCCAAACACATCGATCCAAAGCCTAGTATGACTTCGGACTCACATAATGCCACAAAATACGAGCTGTTGGGATTTTAAAACATTATAGTGCATAATTATAAGGGTAAGTTCTAGGACATTCTATACTTTCAGATCTCACAGCGAAAGGAATTAAGGTATAAGTACCGAGAAATATACATTTTAGAAAATAGTCTTCAAAATACTTTATTTGCCATTTACACTATTTCAAAGTACAACATATATTTTATAAACTTTTAATATAGTAGTAAATAACTACATTATGGACAACAAGAATATAAGAACTCCAACTTGAAGCTCCTTTCTCCACGTACTATGCCCAATCAACTACTAACCTGTCATGCTATGGTGGGGAAAAATAAAAAGGAAGGAGTGGGTCAGACAAAAGTCTGGTGAATGAATACAAGTTTAATATGTGATGATCACGTGTAGTTACTTCAATACTACTTTAGATGATATAGGGTGTGATACAAGTTTTCATGAATTCTTAAGGTCTATTACCTAAAGGTTCTTTTCTAACACATTCCTATACTATAATTTATGTAGCCTAATACAATGGATCGAACTAAGGATCACATATCATGTCTAACGATCGGTCACTGCTACTAGTGTTACTCAATTTAAACAATGTCATTAGTCTACTAAACATGCGAACACCGCCACAATGCTATTAAAAGTGAAAACACTTCCCTTTTGGCTACTAAACATGAAATACCACCACTGGGCTACCGTGGGACTAAATACCCACTACTATCACCATCGCTAGGCTATTGTGGACATAAACTTCTCAACTATCACTGCCACTAGGCTACTAGGAATGTTCCCCTTACTACGCGTAGAGAGGAAGAACCCAATATGCCGACTCAGTGCAAGGTATCATCATCTGCATTCGCTTCTACCTTCCGATCGTAGTATTCGCCTCTTATTGCATGCTTCGGGTCCTCCTCGCTAATTGTATCATGTGTATCAGGAATTTGTGAATACTAAGACCTCTGGTTGTGTCGGACCCACTCCATCAGGCATCCGTGGCAATTGCATGCCCACTGCCGATACCTTATGTGAGTGCTTTTCACGAAAATACATCGCCTCAAACCGATTACTATTCTAAATTGGGTAAATAATATTTACCCAACACCGCCACTAACTAGCGTCCACTCCTAGGGAACTAACTTCCCTATAAGTCCTAAGATGCATCCACTCGCCTTTAAATTAGCCCACAAGAATTCATATTTTTTATAATTTTTAATTATAAATTTGGGCTTGAGGCAGAGATTCAAGTTGCCAGTTTCATTACGAATGGTCGATCGCTTATACCCTTTAGTCGGTCACTACCGATCGACCGCTAGGGTTTCTAGGTTGACCGTTAACGAACAAATTTAGGGCTTCTTCATGTTTCTACTGTCGATTGTTTAAGCACTTAAATCAGGTTGTTAACAATGTTTGATTTACCATAATTACGGTCTAGACACCAACTTACAATTAAGTTTAGATTTCGCAAATTTGGTAATAGAATATGTACCCAGGCAATTAATTAGTTTAGCAAGTTATAGTAATTTTAATTCTAGGGTTTTAGATTCAAATCTAGGGTTTATCAACTTAATCACAAGAAGGGTATGCTAGCATCAAGTTAGATTTAGCAATTACAGTAATTTCAATTTCCATCTTGGTTACAAATTTCAATTTAGGGTTTCCGATGTCATCCTAGATCATAAAGAATGGATCAATTTTAACTACAATGAATCACCTAATTAAAATTATTCCCACTCACCTTAAGTCTAAGCTCTTCCTACTTGCTTTGCTTGAGAATTGCCCCTCCGTACGCTAGCTTCGCTTGCTCCATCTTGATCCAATTGGTTGTATCCTTCTTATTTGATTTTATTTTGATTTTTGAAGAAGATTTGGGGTTAAATGAGAGGTTGGATTTTGACAACATTTCATTACGGTAATTGTTATAGGGGTTAGTATTGAATTTGGGGCGATGATTTGGGCTGGGAAATATGTGCTTAAATCATATACAGTCATCAAAACTTGGCTATGAAGTATCGATCACAACCATCCATGTACGCTTCAGCTTTCTGCAAATTTTCACTATCCATGGTCGACTTAAGAAGGTTCATGGTTGACCTATATCGATCGGCCATGCCTTTCCAGGGATCAACCCCTAAATATATTTTTTCTCTTTTATTCCCAAATCCGACACCCATAACTCTTCCATACGAACTCTGATTTCAAAGTTTTATATATGAAAATTGTCCAGAAATGCTATAAACGCAATAGTGCCGATTCTGTTGCCAAATTCGGACATCCGTGTTAGTACCATAGGTATTGGTTTTGATGATAACAACTATAGGACATTATATAAAACATAGATACTAGTGTTCTATCAAGATATATACATGTATAGTATATAGTGTAGGATATTAGACATGATATATATCGTATATTTCACTGACTCACGTTTGGTATCGAAGCATTGGTTTTCAAAGTATTCATCTTCTTATTTCTGAAAACGTTTAAATGGCTACCAACACTGGTAATAGGACTGTTAGTAACACATTTAATACACTTGTTAGTAACTCATTTGTCGAAGGACAATCTACTACTAGACCTCCATTAATGGCAGTAATTATACATATTGGTCTTGTAGAATGAAAATGTATTTACAGTCAATTGGTTTAGAAGCTTGGAATATCACACAAACTGAGTACACTGGCCCTGAGATTGATTTTGCACGGTGGACTGTTGATTAAAAAGCAGTTGCACAAAGTAACTCTGTGGCTATGAATATATTATTTTGTTCACTAGATAGAAATGAATTTAATAAGTATCTATATGTAAGTTCTCATTTGAAATTTGGAGAACTTTGCAAGTTACACATGAAGGGACAAGTAAGGTCAAACATACCAAAATTTCCATGTTAACAAACCAGTTTCAATTATTCAAATTGAGTCCAGATGAGTCCATATCTGATACGTATAGTAGATTTCAAGATATAGTACACTCACTTATTGCATTGGGTAAAAGTTTTTTTGATGAGGATCAAGTTAGAAAAATCCTTAATTCACTTACTTCTGTGGGATCAAAAGACTCTTGCAATCAAAGAGGCTAATGATATTAGCACTCTAAAAATTGAAGAGTTCATTAGCAATTTAATGTCTTTTCAAGCATAAATGCAGGGCAAGAGAGAAAGCAAGGCAATAGAGAAGAAATCTATAGCTTTTAATGCTATGGCGGATAATCTAGATTTAGACAGCGATGAAGATGAAGAAATTGGTTTCATGACATGGAATTTCAAAAAATTCCTATAATATAGGAAGATGAACAATTTCAAAAGAAATGATAACAAAAATCCAAAATGTTGAAGTGGAAACTGAAATGGCATTAGATGTTAACTGTGATGACCCTAGTCATTTAAAATGAGACTGTCCACATCCCAATAAAATAAAAACTACACCAAACATCGATTCATCTAGAAAACGGGGAAGAGCCTATAATGCAACATTAGACGACTCGGATACATCCTCAAGTGATAATGAATCAGATACATAAATTGCTAACATGTGCTTTACAGCAATAAATAATTCAGAACAAAATGGTGAAATGGATTAGAAAAAGGTACGCATTTAATATATCAAAAGTTTTTTTACTTTCATGAATGAATATTTGTTTTCTTTTGGTTGCTTTATTGGTTGTTAGGAATATCCTATAGATTAATAATAATATTGATTGAATATTGTATGATTATATTTTAATTTTTTTTTAAATAATAAACTAATAATATAAAATATATTTAAAATTATTTCTTTGAAAATATAATTATAAACAAATCTATATAACAAAATAGAATATAGTTAAACAAAAAAATCATTTTTGAAAATTTCGACCTATATGTCGACATACCCCATGAGCATATGTCGACATATGAAGACATACTTTGAATTTCAATTTCAAATTCAAAATTTGAATTTCCCTCCACTTTTTCACCAATTCCTATGTTTTGAAAAATTGCCTTTTGTCCAATGAACATGTCCTTTGATTCTCTATTTACTTACTTTATCTCCATCCATTCATTTCTCACTTTCATTTTCAAATTCAAAGATCATACTCTCTCTTATCTCTTAAAACTATTCTTCAATGACATCCTCAAGTAATACTAAGGCAACCGTAAGGCTTTCTAAGAAAATAAAAGAGTATCTTTTAAATGGTAAGAAGCCATCTAAGCCTATATAGAGTATTTATCTTTCGGAAAAGTATTTCCCGGAAGATTTTCTATTTTTGAAGATTTTCCTACTTATGATCATTTCAATCTTTGTTTGAAAAATGAAACTCTTGGTTTAATCGATTCTTCTCAAAATGATTTTTTTTATTATCCAAAGTTAGTAAAGATGTTTTATGCATATTTAAAAGGAAAGTTTTATGGTGGTAGAGAAGGAGAAGTTTAGAGTAGTGTCAAAGGGATACAAATTATTTTAAATTGTGAACTTTTGGGTCACTTCTTGGATGTAAATCTAGTGGAATGAACCTTTCATCTTTTCAAACTGATTTTCAAAATTGTGAAGTAATTTATGATCTTTTCGAAATTGATGATAATTTTGAATTCAAAAACAAAATCTTGTGTCAAAAAGCAAGAATTTTAAGCTTTCTTTTGCAACAAAGTATCACTCCTAGAACGGGTAATTATAATAACAAAACTCAAAAAGTTTTCAAAGCTCTTTTCGCAATTTATGGTCGATATGATATAAATTGGTCTCAAGTCATTTTGGATGAACTTTTTCCTAAGAATCTTTATAAACATGAAAACACACTATTTCATGTGTATCTCATTCGTGTTTTCAATTATTTTGGCATTGACCTTAAAGGAGAGGAAACAATTTCTCGAAAAGATATTTGATAAGGCCAACATTTCACTTATACATATTTCACCCTTTTTCAAGCCTTATGTAATGCTCGCGAAAAAGGAACAAAGGTTGGCTTGGGAAGAAGAGCATGAAATCAAAGAAGAGGAGGAATAGGAAGAGAAAGGAGATGAAATGGAAGTCAAGGAGGAAGAACAAGAAGAGGAAGAGGACACTTCTTTGGAAAGTATCAATATGCCACCAAATCCATCCAACAAAGATCTTCTCAAAAATCAAGGAAATATCATCCATAACCAAAGGAAGCTTAAGAAATCATTTTCAAAGAAATTTACTTCAATTTCCAACAAAATGGATAAATACTTTGGAAAGATCATCCACAAGCTTGCTGGTTCTTTATCATCTTCATTCGTATCTTTCTAGTTGTTTAAAATATCTTGTGTTTGGATTTTCTAATTTTAGTTTATGTTGAATCTTATGTATCTTTAAATTTTATGTTTTATGTAATCTCTATCTAATATTAATGAAAATTTATTTCCTTGCTGTTATACATTGTTTATCATTCCTGAAAAAATAAAAGTATAATAGTGTAAGCTAAATGCATTAAAATATCAAAACAAAGTTGTTCTGAAAATTTATGCACATATGTCGACATATCCTAGGTATGTATGTCAACATACAAGAGTAACTTTTCAAAAAAAAAGTTAATTTTGAAAATTGAATAAGACAAATGTCTATTCATTTCCAACGAATTCCACTCCTTTAAATATTTGTTAAGACCAGAAAATCATTATTATCTACTCTCTTTCTTCTTACTTTACATTCCTAAACTCTAAAACCAAAATAATGGCTTCTCCTATCCAAAAACTAACCGAAAACTTTGAGCAAACTCTTGAATCAGTCAAGAACATTCTTACTTTCATCCTAAGAAGCCAGAGACATATAGAATTCAGTCAAATGCAGATAATCAAGGATCAAGAAAGGGATTTCGACGTAATTCGATGGATGATTTCTGCCTTAAGCAAAGAAGAACCAACCACCAATCCAGAGTATACCATCTACAAAGAGGATCCAATCTTTGGCACTGATGGATGGGTTGAAGTTCCTCGAAATGTCTAGCTTAAATAGGTTTGATTGTATATAAATAATAATACTTAGTTTGGATTGGATTTGATTAGTTTTGATTTTTGTGGATTTGTTTGAATGTTGTGTGACATAAACTTTGTTTGATTGGATGAATGTTTCGATTGATTATTTCGTTTTACATATCACTTGTTGTTTGTATATAATCTTTCTCATAATCATTATATATAATTCTTATATAGATTGATTAGTAGTTTATTTAGGAAAGTTAGAGTTAGGATTATAGTAAGAGTTAGTATTAGTGTTATAATTTTAGTTAATTATTTTTTTGATGATAAAGGGGGAGAAATGTATAAAATCTAGGCATGGATTAAGGGGGAGTTTTGTAACTCAGGGGGAGTTATATTATATTTTATATACAGAGTTGTAATCATCAAAAGGGGGGATTGTTAGTACGTTAGGTCTTGGTTTTAATGATAACAACTATAGGATATTATATAAAATATAGATACTAATGTTCTATCAAGATATATATATATATATATATATATATAGTGCAGGATATTATACAGGTATTGATTAATAAGAATGTACGGTATCAAGAGGCTGATATCAAGATGTTGATATAAAGTTTCAAGAGTTCAAGAATAAAGACTCATGGGTATTGAAGAGTTCAAGATTTCAAGATATCCAGATAAGTTATATAGTCATAGAATTTATGTTAAAACCTTGATGGCACTTTCCAAATCTCTCTCGTCTTCTCTAATTTTATTTTAAATTGTTTTTCAAATATTCTATTTTTAAAATAATCCTTTCAAAATATTTCTCAAATTGATTTTCAAATCTCTTATACTTATTAAGATATTATTTAATGTTTTTAAGTTTATATATATTGAATTTTTGTTTATACTTTAATAATTTATAACTATATTGATTATATATATTATTTACATTATATAGAATATATTTATTAAAATCTTTCAAAATTATTTTATAAAGTTTTATTAAGTTATATTTTGATTAAAATTTGTATAAACTATATTTAAATTATTGTACCAAGTATCAAATTATTTTATAAAGCAACGGATTTTTAAAATAATTTTTATGAAGTATTTTCAAATTTGTGAAGGATATGCCGACATATCCAAATCCCATATGTCGACATACTAGCCGTAAATTTAAAAATTGAAATCTTGAATGGAAGTGTCTTTTCGTCGTTTCTCTTTGTGGAAGGACATGACCGTTGTTTTCCTATATATACCAGAATTCCAAACGAATTTTCATTAACTACTTTCTTATTTTTCTCTCCTCTTTTCATACTGTTGATTTCTAAAACAATTTTCTATCGAAACTCTGTTGAAATTCAACCAGAATCAAATTCAATCATTACTAGCTTGATTCTCTTTCATATACTCTTTGATTTCTCTCATCTCTCTCAAGATCAAGTGCTATTCAAGAGTTATAGGATCAATTGTAATCAAGATCAAAGATCTGAGTCTGTAAACTCTATCAAATCATACTTTTATACTCTGTAGTGTGCTTGGTATCCCTGAAATTCAAGTAGGCATGATTGTAGCCTGATTAAATCAATTGGATGTGCATAGTAGCATGTAAATCTATTGGGTGTGCTTATGGCTCAGAAATCAAGTGGCTCTGCTTAGAGGCCAGGATTATGAAGGGTATGTCTCGTAGCCTTGAAATCGAGATTGTATTTGCATTTACTGGTTGAAAAGAAATCCATATAGGGAATTGTGCGGGACTGGATGTAGGGTCACTCGGAAGCAGTATAAAATCCTAGTGTGTTCTTTACTTCTTTACTTTTAGTGCATTTACTTTTGTCTGTACTTTGTTTTTATGATTGTTTCTGTGATTGTTAATTCCTTCATTCCAAGTAAAATCTTAAATAATTTGAATAATATTCATATAACCCATTAAGCACTATTTACCCTCCTCTAGAGTTAATTTAGCCTTAAGGTCCCTTCCACCGACTCATAGTCTGTGGAAATTTTCTTTTTAGTCAATATTTTAATTAAATTGACTTAAATTTCCATCCAAATTTCTGTTAAATTTCTAGGATGTTACATTTTTCCTTCCTTAAAAGGATTTCATCCCCGAAATATCTAAGGATGGAAAAATGTGACTCATATATAGAACAACCAATAGCTACAGTCATTACTCATCCATCATACACGAGCAATCGTTGTCCTTAGAAATTTTCTACTGCAACATGTACGTATATATGCAACATGTACGTATATATGCAACATGAAATGCACGTTAACCTATTCCAATGCAAAAGTAGACAGACTACTGATTTAGTCGACCTGTTATGCAAATGCTCATGATATGCATCCAAATGTATGCAACATCCTAAGTAAATATTTACTTATAATTTTATATATATGTGCAACCATACAACTCATATGAAACATACACATGCATAACGTCCACTAGCACAACAATAATCAATGTTCATATGTATCATATAAAACAAGCTAGATAATAATAAGGGATAATATGAATGTGTGTGTACTACCTAGAGGATATACAGTCCTAAACGTGTATAACAAGTAATCCAAATAGTACATCCAAATACATCCACCAGCATGCATCATCAATAACACGTCTTATTGACATGTTTAGAACTATTCCTACCATCCAATTGTCTGTACCTAAGCTAGAACTTATATACAAAAATAATCTCTTCTAACTAAAATGGAAACGTGCCAAAAAGAGTTTGAGATGGGTAGCTCGGACTTTCTTCTCAAGCTCTTATGTATTCTCAATCGGATCATCTCCCTACCGGGCTCTAACCAGTTTAATTATCTCATTGCAAAGTCGATTGTCCCATGCCCAAAAATACGGGTAGGTGCATGAAAACAAGGAACCCACCTATCCTTTTTAACTTGACTTTGTTAAATGCATCACCTAAACACTTCCTCAAGTACCTATGACAACCTAACAATATTTTATCTGTATTCTATCTTACCTTGAGAATTTTCCACTTGTCTACTTTCCAATTGTGGATCCTGCTCACGGACTACTCCTTATGTCTCCTATCGGTCCTTGCTTTGCTGCCTATCTTGTGCGGTCCTTGTCCCTCTATGAAATAAATATACCCATAATTTCTTATTGCACTTCTCATCCATTACCACTGGCATAAACCTTTAATCTAGATGTATGTGCATAGGTAATTCTCCACAATCCTTCCTATTAACTTCAATGGTGTCATCATGCACTATGCTAAATAACTTGAGCATAAGTATGCTTTTACAAAACCGTAGCTCTATGAAATCCTCCATGCACAGCATACTGCCTTAACTCATCCAATGGTATACCTAATCACTTCAACTTCTAGATACCAAGTGAGACAACTCAAATGTGGATGATGTCTCCTTCTATGTTACTTCATATATAGCTCTTTGCTATTTTTCCACTTTACCCCAAAGATATCTAACTTGGTGATTTCTTAAATTGTTGAAAATATCAAAACCGCTCTTCCAGTTCGGTCTATAGGGATCCATCCTAAATTCTACAAGAGAAAATTGGTCTATCTTCCCATCCGAGGGATGATTGAGATGAATCCTATTTATCCCTTCTTTCAAATCTTATCAAAAACTTCCCGATCTAATTTTTCTATGAAAATTGCTTTCGCATTCCGATGCGTGCAAATAATCGTATCTTTCTCTTGATTGAGACCAAAATCCTTGAATTAACCATCCTTTGCAAAATTTTGACTACAATCTTATTTAGGCTACTTTTCGTGGTTTGAACTTCCAAAACTTTTACCATTTCTTAATATCCTCTCATAAATGAGACCTATTACCAAACATAGCCTCTTATCACTTTATTCCAATTATCTCATGATTGGATAACTCAATATGAATGAAGTTCTACCATTTTAATCTAATAAACATGATGACCAATACATTGGTTTATACTTAGGGTCGAATATCTAATAAACATGATGACCAATATCTAGCTCGAGAAGTGAACACTCATCTGATTCAAGCTATTTGACCAAAAGCAGCTAACTTAAAATAGACCTACATAACTCATACGAAGTCGAATTGACTTGAAATTCTGGAAGAACACTTAAAAGACATAATAAAAGGCTCATAGAAAAAATGAGACCATTTGGAGTTGATTTGATGGATTTCTAGTGACCAACTAGATGGATCGCTAGCGACCCATGTAGAATGGGCCCTACCACCTCAAATTTTTATGGTATGTCCCACACACTTTAGAGAGCGTAAGTACAAAGTTTTGTCAGATTTCGTTAAGTTTTGAGCGAGTTATGGATGATTATTCTGGACCAGATGACCCATAAAGACGGATGATCAAACAAACTCCAAACGACTTGATATTTGGACAAGGCACTTAAATAGAAGATAGGAAGACAACCAAACTAAGATCACTCAAAAATATGGTAAGTGGATGGAAAGCTAGCGATCCATCCCCTATGGGTAGTTAGCGACTCATCCCCTATGGATAGCTAGCGATCCATCAAGATAGTTCGGATCGCCCTCAAACTTTCCAAGCTTCTTCGTAGCACTAAGTAAAGGCTTCTAGTAGAAAAATATGCTAAGTTGATGGATAGCTAGCGATCCATCCCTTATGGATAGCTAGTGATCCATAGAAATGACTCAGATTGATTTGAGATTTTCGATAATGACTTGGCATAACAACTGGACTCTTCTGCACTTAAACTTCTGGCCCAAGTGCTCTCCAACCCTATAAATACAATCCTACCTGCAACATAAATAAGATCTTCTGGACTGGCTGTTAGAACACTGCAGAGATTATTCTTCACTCTTCTCCTCCAATACAATGGTCATCTATGGGTTCATCGTGATTCTCCAGTGAAGTCTTGTACTTGTGACTTGATCCAACTTAGAAGATCCAATCATATTGTAATCTGATTCAACTTGTAACAACAATCATTTAATATAAAGTTATAAAATGGACGTAGGCATCATTAACAGCCGAACCACTATAAAAATCTTCTTATCTTTTTATATTTCTGCTCTTTTGAGATTTATTTTATATATTATTGCTCTGTAGGAATAGGATTGGTGCTTTCACACTCAATCCAAGGTGTTGATCCATTTTTTGGGTTAACATTTTGGTTCTTTCACTAAGAACCCAACTCAGACTTAGATCTAGCTATCTACTTAGGATCAGATAGGTTCAAAAGTTAGATCCTTAATCTTTGCTTAGAAGATTTGTTGTTCAGAATCAATAATGGTACTATGAAGAAAGAGAAGTACTTTCGGAAGATCCATAGGAGCTACCATTGCTGGAGAAGAAACAAACCCTAGCAAACTGAAGTCAACAACCCCAACAACCTGCTATTAGGATCCAACTCTGGAGATCAGGTTCCAAGATACTCATATAGCATGAAGTTGTGACTAAGGGAGAATTGATAAAGATGATTGATGAAATTAACCATAAAATGGCAAACGGTCAAAAGGCTCTTATGGAAAAGGTAGACGCTCTCTTAGCGCTCTAATCACCGACTACTCCCAGAATGGTGCCTGAAGTTGTGGCTGCTATGGAGCAAGAGTATTCTTCTGTTTCTGGCTTGAACGGAAGAAACAAAAGGCAAAAGCAAAAGGAAGTAGTGAGCGGAGCTCTAAGAATCATGACGGAAGAAAACATTAATACTCCATCCATTGTAAAAGCACCTGCTACAAACTCAAACTTAGGGGTGAAAACCCCACAGGGAGATATAACGATGGCTCTCTCCGGCTCTGAAGATGACAAAAAATTTGAGGAAGATAAATTGGATGAAAATACTAACGTGCAAAATGCTAGAAGAAGCTCTAAAACCCATGTCGCAACACAGTGCCAAGCAATGGACGAGGAACCGCTACTCAAATGGTACTCTTAGAGGTAGGAGAACCAAGAAGATATGACACAAACTGGGATCGATTACAAAGCCAAGCTCCCATGGTATATTATGACCACTCCCAACTGACCAGTATCCAATTCCAACATGGAGCTCCCATCGTCGAATCATGAATGGTCGTCGTCAAAAATCATCAAAAATCATCAAAATGGTCGTTGAAAAACTCACTTCAGGGTTGACTCGAAGTCAAACTCGGGTAATCACCTATTTGACTCGAAGCAGATTCTGGAAGACCTGACTCGAAGTCGAACTTAGGTAATCACCCATATGACTCGAAGTAAACCTAAGAAATTTTGTCCCGAAATCAGACTCGGGTAAAACCAAGATTTTCTCCAAGCAAACATGCAAATGGCACCAAGCAACATTTGTCACCAACCCAGCACTTCAAATTCTATGACTCCAAGCGAACCATGTGCTGACTCCAAGCAAATGGCAAATTTTCTCAAGTCTAACTCCAAGTAAAATATCATCGATCCATCTTTTTTTGCCCATAACTCGAACTTGCGAACTCCAAATGTCTTGAAATTTGGAACGCAGCCATATGGGGCCTTCTTGGTCACCCAAGACTGACCTCACCTAGTTTGAAATTTTTTGAGGATTGCCACTGATCCATGACCCCATCATAAGTGATTTGTCATTCAATCGACATTTTCAATCATTCAAGCATAGACAATCATGCATACATCATTCTCAAGCATTATAAACAGCCGTAACTTGAAAACGGACTGGTCTGACAACGACTAGAGCATCTTCTCCAATTGAAACCCAAAGCCGTTCAACATGCAGAATATCCAAAGAAGTTAATCATGCCAACTATACCTTTTATACTACTGTACAACTGATTCGAAATTGTTTTTTATAGGTATGACTAGCATATGGAAGAAGCGAGGGTGACAGATGCAGTCTACTACAAGGCCCTCAGGAATCGTTAAAGGATGAAACAACCTACTACCCTGGAAGAATTCTATAGGAAGGCAAACCAGTTCTAAAGACTAGAAGTAGTGCAATTGGAAGAAGGCAAACCCGACAATTCGCCAAAGAACATACCAAACGCTGAAGGAGCTACAGGACCTCAGGAACCTTCTGCCCAAGCAAGGCTACTAAGACCCAGTAGAAAAGCGCCCCAGCTAACTGATGAAATTAGACGAAAGGATGATTATCAAATAACACTCTAGCTAGCTAGCAACTAAGGAATGGGCAGCAACCTAAAGCGATGCCTTCTCATTCGTCCTTGTCTACTTTCCTTTTCCAAATGAGCCGTACCGAGACACTAGGGGCATTACAAACAGCACGGCGAAAGAAATGTTTTTATGCCCTCAACGACTCATGTCAATCCCCCTTTCGAGAACCAGCATTGCTCTGGTAGTGTCAAGAAGTCTTGTCCAAAGGATCGTCGAACAAACATATCCAACTCTTAGTCTCCAGGAATCGATAAAACTTTGTTTCCGTGAGCCGAATCCCAAATATTCCTCTTGAAGTCGTTGAATCATCGCTTTAATACTGTTGGGCTGTCAGACACATAACCTAGAACTCTTCTTGGAGTCGATGAATTATCGTCCCAAGGTCGTCTGGTCGTTGGACATCTGACCAAAGTTTCTCTTGAAGTCGATGATTCATTGCTTTAAGGCTACCGAGCCATCAGACACACGACCTAAAACTCTTCTTGGAGTCGATGAATTATCACTCCAAGGTCGTCTAGTCGTCGGACATCTGACCAAAATTCCTCTCGGAATTGATAAATCATAATTCCAAGGCCGTTTGGTCGATGACATCCGACCACAAAAACTCCTTTATGAACCAAAGCATCGTGAAGGCCTTCCACGAACTAAAGCCTCGTGAAGGCGAACCGGTAGATCAACAGTCATCTGACCTAAAAGACCCTTCATGAACATGAAGGTCTTTTACGAACTAAAGCATCATGAAGGTGAACCGGTAGATCAGCGGTCATCTGATCCAAAAAACCCTTCACGAGCGTGAAAGTCTTTCACGAACTAAAGCGTCATAAAGGCGAATCGATAGATCAGCAATCATCTGATCTAAAAAAAACCTTCGCGAACATGAAGTTCTTTCGCTAACTAAAGCGTCGTGAAGGCAAACCAGTAGATCAGCGGTCATCTGATCTAAAAAAACCCTTTGCGAACATGAAGGTCTTTCACGAACTAAAGCATCGTGAAGGTAAACTAGTAGATCAGCAGTCATCTGATCTCTTCGCGAACAAGAAGGTCTTTCACAAACTAAAACATTGTGAAGTCGAATCGATAGATCAGCAAAATTTATGTACAACTAATATCCACGAAGGTGAACTAGAAGATCAACAGTCGTCTAATCCAGAGCCCCCTGAAGTCAATGAAGTTATGCTCTGGGGCCACAAATCGACAATCATATCAGTCACTCCGCATAATTAACCGAATCACTTCCAATGACCAATGAAATAAATAGTGCTGAACTCTAGAGCTTCAAAGTCACTCAAAGGAATTAAGCTAAACCTGAACCGACCTTGTGGTTAATCAGAGGCTGACTCGAATCAAGCCATGACTTAAAACTCGGGAGAACCGCACTCACTAGACTGGGGGCAACCAGACGAGTTGTGGAGAGACCCTGGGTACAGTTCAGGTACGCCAACAGCCCTGTGGAATGGAGGAGCCACACACTTGAATAGCCATAAGGAAGGCCAAGACTAATCATACCATAGTTCTGTTATGCCCGATCAAAATTTTTGGCATTCTGACAACTACGGACTTAACGTTCTAGCTAGCGCAACAAACGAAATAAAAGCATAATACTTGCTTACTTCTTCCCAACTCCTCCTTTACCACCCTTAGTGACCAGATCCTTTTCCTTTTAGATTATATGCCAGTTGAAGACCAATTCTCTAGAGGCAGTTTGGACCAAAAACAGAGAGTCTTTCCTCGAACTCCCATAAGCTGTTTCTTCATAACCATCTCCATGCGGTCGGCTATAGATCTCTCCACCATGGCAATCTTATTTGTTTGGTCGTGTACATCTTCTCGAAATACAGGAGGATCATCCAAGCCACGGTTACCCAATCCAAAAACCAATTATCTCTTAGAACCGACGAAATCGCGTTCCAGCGAAGTCAAATAGTCGGATTGATAGGAAAACTCGATCCTTACCGTCTAAGAACTGGTATCGCTCCTCCATCATCAGGAAGGCCCAAACTATTGTGCGCATCCCATAAGCCGCGCACTCCACCGCGTATCACTTCTTGCGCCATGGAACCACACTTCGAAGCACGAACTCCTCACACTACTTGAAGATTGGCAACGTCAAAAAGTTCTAAACTATTCCGAATCGATGAGTCATATCGATCCCATAAGCTGCAAATTTTTTAAGTCGCACCCTCTCAAAAGCCACACATTTAGTAAGCCATGCACTCTTAAAAGTCGCGCATTTCGCAAGCCACGCACTCTCAAAATCCACGCATTTCATAAGCTGTGCACTTCATAAGATATGCACTGCTTGATGTTGCTCTGGCATCATCAGCAAACCGTTAAAATTTTCTAAGTACCAGTGTTGTCCCGACAACAACGGAAAACTTGTCTATTGCAGGATTAATAGGAATCAACTCCCACTACCAGAAAGAACTAACATTGCTCCGGTGGTGCCATAAAGTTCACAAACCAAGAAGTTGTCAAAGAATTCAGATCTTTGACCAAAGTTAATGTACAAAATGTCTAAATTCAAGACATACAAGTCACGAGTTCCCAGAGATAGGAGCTGCAACGTACCTTTGACTGGGGGCATCCATGGAGCTGCCTAGAACATCAAGTCTCACATTAATTTTTCAGAATAGTCAGTCCTGTGGACTGAGGGACACATAGCACATTAACACTTGGTCAGGATAGAAAATCGCTCGAACTTGCATTAAAAGGAGGAGCTTTCCATCGTTCAGAGATAGACGACGACGGAAGGCATTTCCAGAATCAATCATCAATGCATAAGTTTTCAAAGAAAAAAAAAGGTGATTGACTGAGGTCTCAAACCCCCACTTGCAGAAAACCAGCTGTTATCCGAAGATAGACAACATCAAGGAGAGAATGCTCGAAATTGAGCAGTTAAACCATTGATTCCCGAAGATTGGAACCAACGAATAAGGTTAATATCCGCAATAACGCTATCAGCCCAGCATAATGCATATGGCATAAAATAAGCAAGGTTAAGTGTCACAGATTCAAGACAAACACCACCGAACTCTACCGGTCCATGATTAGGATAGTAATGAGAGCAGTCGTACCGGGGGCAATGTGATGACTCGCTCCACAATTTCTAATTTTCTATAAGAACCTAGAAATGAAGGGTTCCGCCTAGAAATGAAGGGTTCCGCAGATAGAAGTTAGATCATAAAAAAAATCGGTTGGAGGAGATCCGATTAGTCGTGAATAAGAATAACCATGGAATTTGTTAAGAAACAACCCTATATTTCCAAGGGTAACACTTGACGGTGATAAACAAGGCTAGGCGACGGAAATGCCCGAGACTCCCATCCTTTTGGAAAATGGTATATCCCAAAGTTAAGCAATGTTGAGAAAAACAACCATATTGGGTTGAAAGGGATCTACTCAACTATACAGGATTGGATGAATGATTCAATCCTAACCAACATGACTTTAACATTGCCTGAAGACAGGCAGCACTAAGAAAAGACTTGTACAATCCAATCATCGAAGTGCAGGTTTTTGAAGACCGAAAATAGTGCCCACCTGGATTAAAAGCATTGTCGGATCGATAGGGAAAATCAATCCCAACCTCCAAAGTGTCAATGTTGCCCCGGCAATGCTAAGACCTTTTCTCATTTCCTAAGTACCGGTATATCCCCGGCAATGTCGAGAAATTTTCTATTTCATAAGTATCGGCATTCCCCCGGCAACGCCACTCTATTTCCTAAGTACCGATATTTCCCTAGCAACGTCGGGAAATTTGCTATTCAGTATGTACCGATGTTACCTCGGCAATGCCAGGAAAACTTTAATCTATAAGTTCAATGAGAAACACTCATCGTAGAAAACCATCAATGCACTAGCTTCCGAAGATAGAAGTTGGTCCTCAACTGAGATTCTACCCTTGTCTTCAGAAAACTACCATTGCCCGAAAATGGGCAACAACAGGAAGACACAACCTTTCATAGGTCAGCCATATGGTTCGACCTTCCATCACAGGAATCAGCCACTACACATGAATAAAACAACACCGAAGGGAAATCCTAGGATTGAATTACTCATGCGCTAATTTCTAGGGATGAAAGCTCGTGTACAACAGAATTTCCTGAATTCAACTTAAAAGGAATATAGATAGAGCCAAAAGATAAGCAGCCTCAAGGAAATGTTGCTTGGAACCAAGCAGCTGGGTTATCAATTCTCGAAGACAGGAATTGGCGTATGAACAGAACATCTGTGATGACAGCAATCAAGCAAAGCATGCACGACTAAGGACATGTAGGGACAATCGTGGAAGGTTAGAACTAAAACCATCATACTTCCTCAATCCTAGAATAGGATTGAGAGCCAGACCAGGGGTAATCGAATTATTTGTCCCAAACCTCTCCATCCCTCATAATCGCCCAAATACTGGCATTCGAAATAGCTAGTCCCTTGAGCAGGGATTGACGTGCATATACTTGATTGAAAGAAATGTTGCAAAGTCCAAACACAAATAACTACGACGTCGGTTAGATAATGGTCTGTATCACAAAACAGAGCATTCTGGCAACATAATCGCCAACAAATGAAATGAAGGATTTAATGTTCAGAAATCAGCTGTCGCTCACGGTCTGGCAATGACGAGAAAGATCGATGACCTACTTACGGTCTAACTAGATTATTTAGTTCCAACTTGTAGGAATATGCCATTACCCGAAGTTTGGTGATGCTAAGAAGAAACCCCCGGAATGAAACTATCGATACATCGGCTGTCGGAAACAAAAGCAAGAGTTTGATTGAATCTTTAGCCCTACCTTCTGGCATCTCATGCTATCTAAGATTCACAACATCAAGGAAAAATCCACAGAGTTGAGTCATCCACGCACGACTTTCTAAAGATAGAAAATTTTACATTATTAGGGTCTCAACACTAGACTTGGAAGAATTCACTCTAGTAAAAGATGACGACAACGCGACTTTGCAGCACATGTACCCAGAATGACGTTGGATGACGATGTCAACTTAGAGGAATTCAATTACAGTCAGGAAATAGACATTGTTGAAAAAATCAGAGATTGGAATCAAACAGCAGCGTCCTTAGTTCTTGGAGATATGAGCTATCATGTCAATCAAACTGGGGTAATCAAACGTACTGCCCAAGAGACCTAGTCCCCGAAAACATATAGACCTAGTATTAAGAGCAATAAGCCCTATGGACTAGGGTAGATACACCAACACTTTGTTGAAACGAACTCAATTAAGCAATAGTACGGATTGGCTATAGAACTGTCTAGACCAAGCAACCTCATATTCTAAACAAAGCTATGAAATTGAAAATGCCGAAATGGCCGTAGAAGTATTACTTACATTAATAGAATTATAGTAAACAAGTATGTTGCACATGAAAACAAGAGGTGCAATAGCGAAAAAAAAGCAATGCTCGAAATTGAGTAATTAAACCAATAGTCCCCGGAGACAGAGGCTGGTGTGCAGTTTGAATTCCGAAAAATGCAAAGGAAGGATAGTCGCAATCGAACAAGTCATATGCTAGTTTCCGAAGACTTAAACTGTGCCCGATCGAACTTCAACTACAACTCTACAAGAGCAGCTGTGCCTTGTAATTTAACTATAATCAATCATCCTAATATGACAAGAAAAACAAGCGAAGCCTATATTGCAAAGGACTAAGCTTCTAGAGCAGTGGAAGTCCCTCCGCCAGACTAAAGATTAGATGACCGGAAAGTCATTTTCAACAATAAAACTTGGCATTCGACCCTACTGCATATGTTTTACTTTAAATAATATCCTCATATAATTAACGCCCGGAATCCAAGGGAAGTCGGTGTATGTTGACCATTCGGGTTCTGAGCGTTGACCGGGGAATATGTAGCGCGTTATCCACATGAGAAAGGTCCGTTTCCCGAGTGCAAATGGACAATCTAGTGTAGATAGCTTGCTTACATTTGAAAAAAATCCATATTGTCTTTTGAAATTATCTTTTCCACACTTACCCATTATCGATCAACGATTGATAACGGAGCCATTTTCTGAAGTGACACGGGAAGTCTTTCTTTTCAGGATCACCGGAGTACATAAATGGGAAGTGCGATACGATTGAATCATGCACTATATCCGATTTTGGAATAAATCATCGCATTAGAATTCAAAACGGCGATAGGAACTTAATTAAGTCCTCGAAAAGAAACATTTAAAGACAAAGAGCAAGGCTTCGCTCCAGAACGGCGTACAATTGTTCGAGACAAAACATAGCTTCATTGTCGGACGAGTTAAAACTATATAGGTCAACTCCAAACCTACATCAAGCACCCACTTACCGACCTAAACCCTTCTATAAACTACGGAGCAAAGATAGCATCGTCAATACTAGGAATTGAAATTTAGATCGAAATCAAAAAATGAACGGCTATTAGAAGTCAGTCAATCGAAAATAACATCTTGAGATGGACTTTGACGATTCACTGAAATTCACAGAGTAGTAATACGAAACTTGTCTTGTTCCAGAGCATACTTTGTTTTCCAACGAAAGCATACTCTATTTGGAAAATGTTAACTGGATTTTTGGCTTAACAGAATTCAATAGGAGTTAGAACGCCCAAACTATGTCAGAATGACTTGAATCTTGAACAAGGCATCCAAAGGAACAAACCAATAGCACTCAAGGAAATTCATCTAAGAATAAGCTAAGGAGATGGATCGCTAGCGATCCATCACTTATGAAACGCTAGTGATCCATAAGGATGCAGAGCGAGTCATCCTAACCTCTTGCATAATGATCTACTACCTCTTCTAAGAATACTTACTAAGTTTCATAGCATGACAAGCAATCTAGCTCGATAAGCGAAGACTCATCTGATTCAAGTTGTTTGACCAAAAGCAGCTAACTTATAATGGACCTACAGAACTCATACGAAGTTGGATTGACATGAAATTTTGGGACGACACTTATAAAACAAAATAAAAGGTTCATAGAAAAATAAGATCATTTAGAGTTGATTTGATGGATCGCTAGCGACCTAACTAGATGGATCGCTAACGATCCATGTAGAATGGACCCCACCACCTCAAATTTTTATGGTAGGTCCTACACACCTTAGAGAGAGCATCTACAAAGTTTCGTCTGATTTCGTTAAGTTTTGAGCGAGTTATGGATGATTCTTCTAGACCAGATGACCCATGAAGACGGATGATCAAACTCCAAACGACTTGATATTTGGACAAGGCAATTAAATAAAAGATAGGAAGACAACCAAACTAAGATCACTAATATGCTAAGTGGATGGGTATGTAGCGATCCATCCCCTATGAATACCTAGCGACTCGTCCCCTATGGATAGCTAATGATCCATCCCTTATAGATAGCTAGCGATCCATCAAGATAGGTCGGATCACCCTCAAACTTTCCGAGCTCCTTCGTAGCACTAAGTAAAGGCTTCTAGTAGAAAAATATGCTAAGTTGATGGATAGCTAGCGATCCATCCCCTATGGATTGTTAGCGATCCATAGATAGATTGATTTGAGATTTTCATTGATGACTTTGCATAACAACTGGACTCTTCTGCACTTAAACTTCTGGCCGAAGTGTTCTCCAACCCCTATAAATACAATCCTACCTGCAACATAACCATGATCTTCTAGACCGGCTGCTGGAACACTGTAGAGATTATTATTCACTCTTCTCGTCCCATACAATGGTCATTTATGGGTTCACTGTGATTCTCCAGTGAACTCTTGTACTTGTGACTTGATCTAACTTAGAAGATTCAATCATATTGTAATTCGATTCAACTTGTAACAACGGTTAGTTAATAGAAATTTATAAAGTGGACGTAGGCTTCATTAACAGCCGAACCACTATAAAAATCTTCTTGTCTTTTATATTTCTGCTCTTTTGACATTTATTTTATACACTATTGCTCTGTAAGAACAGGGCTAGCACTTTCATGATCAATCCATGGTGTTGATCCATTTTTTGGGTTAACACTTTCCTTATTCGGGAATATGTCTTATCCAAATCACACCTTTCAAACTTCCTCACCCCAAGATTCTACGATTCAAACCATACTTGTGTAAAAAAATACATGGTGGTGTTAACTCTTCACTATTTTTGGAAGTTTGACTTAGCACTATATCTTTCCAATCTTAACCGTTGATTGAAAAGATAATTAAATTCCCATGTTTTCCTTTTTACCTCTGTCCCAACCATTTCAAGGCTATTAATTTTCATAGTCAATCTATCCTAGTGGGCTGTTTAATCTTATTTTTCTAACTCCAATCTATCTCTTTTCTTTTAAGTTTAAGTGATAGTCAAAATATTTTCACTTTACCTTTTTAAACCAAAACCTTTGACTTTTGAAGTTATTTCCATAAACTAGTAAGTTTTAAAACTGTAAAATCTTCCCTTTTATTTTTAACCACCATTTCCCTCTTACTAAGATCATGACATTTTCTTTAATTAAATTATCAAAACGATTTAAGCTTAATTTAACAATTTGTACTTAAAACACACCATTTTAACACTTGCTTTTAGAAATAATAAATTTTCATAAAAACATATTTTAGGTCTTTTTAACTTTTTACTACTTTCTTTGAACTTTTAACGCAAACATCGATAAAAGACGCTTTCAAGTACTAACAATTTCTTTTTTATAAAAAGAGTTCAAAAGTCAGATCTTACAAGCTTTTTAATTTTAATTTTTCAAAAGTTCTACTGTTAAAAGCAAAGTGCACATTGAGAGTAAGCATAACAATGTGCCCCAAAGACAAAACAAAGATTAAAAAATAGTTGTTGATAAATCCCTTTTTATCAAATTCTCAAATTTTAGTTTTTACACAAATTTCATAAAGTTCATCTGATTATTTCATATAAAATCATACATCAACTATCTTTTCTATTCAAAATATCAGACATCTACTATTTCTAACTTTTAGAAAACATTTTCATTAGTTTATCACTTAAATTGGAGTAGACAATAGCAATCTAATTACCTAAGCCCACTTATATTTAACAATGCTTAAGTGCGAAGGTTTTCGTCCTTCTTTTAAAAGATGGTCAATTCTAGCTCATTTTCCCATACAGTGTCCAACTTCATCATGGAAACATTACAGCCACACCTTTAAATAAATAGGAGTCCTTATGACTCCTACCAATATAAAATAGGGTTTCTACTATAATTGGGAAATCTTTCTTTAATTTATAAAGTCCTCTCCTTATGCTATCAATATCAAATTCCTATTATAGGGATCTCATGGGACTAATCTCCCTTACTCGTCCTTAGGTCCATAATTTGCTTGCTACTGATAGTTGGTGTACAAATCCCCTACTAGCCTTTCTTTATGAGGTGAACTCCAATAAAAGTGAAAATTTTATTTTCACCTAAACTGTTATAACATTAACACTTATTCTGACCCAAAATCGTTTGCTTCTATAAGGGATAGGCCAATGATTATCTTATGAGTCAAAATATATAGGTTGTTGTGTATTAATACACATATCAAAAAATTATAGTTACATGTCCTTAGTCGAGCTAGGCTCATTTTGTCTCCTCGCTTTAGATATCGATGGAACCATATAGGATGTTCACACTTGTAATCATAGATGCCTTTCTAGAGCCATTCCTCTAAAATTTATACTCGTTCTCTCTATCTTGTGATTGGGAGTTAATTTCTACTTTCCTCAAAAATAGTGCTTGGCAAGATTACTTAATATCATTCTTCCTTGTTATGCTTTTATATATATGTAAAACCTTTGAAACCTTTTATCTATACATATGTGATATACGTATACCTTTCAAAAGTCCTTTTGAAAAACCTTTTGAAAAATCATTTTTAAAAACCATTTTTTTCAAAACTTTTTAAGTATGTTCTGTCAATATGTGCTTAAATCCTAGAGGATCTTTAACCTAAGCTCTGATACCAAATGTACCAACTTGCACTTCCAGACGCACCGATCCAAAACCTAGTGTGACTTTTTGACTCGCTCATGCCAAGAAATATGAGCTATTGGGTTTTTCAAACATTATAGAGCACAATTGTAATGGTAAGTTCTAAGGCATTCTGCACTTTCAGATCTTACAGCGAAAGGAATTAAAATCTAAGTACCGAGAAATATATATTTTAGAAAACAGTCTCCAAGACACTTTGTTTGCCATTTACACATTTCAAAGTACAACATATATTTTACAAACTTTTAATATAGTAAATAAGTAAATGATGGACAACAAGAATATAATAACTTCAACGTGAAGTTCCTTTCTCCACGTACTATGCCCAATCAACTGCTAAATTGTCATTTTGTGGTGGAGAAAATGGAAAAGAGGGAGTGGGTCGGATAAAAGTCTGGCGAATAAGTACAAAATTTAATATGTGATTGTCATGTGCAGTTACTTCAATACTACTTTAGATGATATAGATTGTGATACAAGTGTCCGTGAATTCTTAAGGTTCGTTACCTAAATGTTCTTGTCTAATACATTCCTACACTACAATTTGTATAGAATAATACAATGGATCAAACTAAGGATCACATCTCATGTCTAACGATCGGCCACTGCCCCTAGAGCTACTTAACGTAAATAATGCCACTAGGCTACTAAACATGTGGCTACTAAACATAAAACACAGCCACTAGGCTACCGTGGGACTAAATTCCCACTATTATCACCACCGCTAGGCAACTGTGGACATTAACTCCCACTACTATCACCGTCGCTAGGCTATTAGGGACGTTCCCCCTTACTACGCCTAGAGAGGAAAAACTCAAAATGTCGAATCAACGGAAAATCTCATCGTTTGCATTCGCTTCCACCTCTCGATCGTAGTGTCGGTCTCTTATTGATCACTATAGGCCCTCTTCTCTAATTGTATCATGTGCATCCGGAATTTTCGAATGCTAGGACCTCTCATTGTGCCAGACCCACTCCATCAAGCATCTGCACCGACTGCACTCCTACTGTTGAACCTCCTATGAGTGCTTTTCACAAAAATGCATCGCCTTAAACTGTTTACTATTCTAAATTAGGTAAACAATATATACCCAACACCGCTACTAACTAGCGTCCATCCTTAGAGAACTAGCTTTCATGCAAGTCCTAATATGCATCCAATAGCCCTTAAATTGGCCTACAACAATTCATGTTTTATATAATTTTTAATTATAAATTTGGGCCTTAGTTGAGGTTCAAATTGCCAGTTTCATTATGAACGGTCGACCGCTACCGATCGACCGCTAGGATTTCCTGGTTGACTGTTAACGAAATTTTTTTGGGGTTTCTTCATGTTTCTATTGTCGATTGTTTATGCACTTAAATCAGGCTGGTCAAGTTAGCTTTTCAAGATCCAATTGATTTTTGAAGAGGATTTGGGGTTAGAAGAGAGGTTAAATTTTGGCAACATTTCATTAGAGTTATTGTTATGTCAAAATTAGGTTTAGGCTGGAGTAGAATTTATAAGGCTTAGTATTGAATTTGGGGCATTGATTTGGGCTGAGTAATATTTGCTTAAATCATATATGGTCATCAAAACTTAGCTATGAAGTAACAATCACAACTATCCATGTACGCTTTAGCTTTCTACAAATTTTCACTATCCATGTTCGACCTAAGATGGTCCATAGTCGACCATGCTTTCCCAAGGGTCGACCCCTAAATATATTTTTTCTCTTTTATTACCAAATCTTCCGACGCCCGCAACACTTCCATACGAACTCTGATTTCGATGTGTTATATATGAATATCTTCCAAAAAATTGCTACGAACACAACGATGCAAGTTTCGTAGCCAAATTCAAAGGTTAGTGGAAATTTTTTTTAGTCCTTGTTTTAATTAAATTTCCGTCTAAATCTCTAGGGTGTTACAAGCATCCATAAGAACACATAGTATCCCTAAGAACACGAATTTTCAAAACTTATTCAAATTACTTGAAATTCAAATATTTTGTTTAAAAAGGCTTAATAACTTTTTTAGAGTTTGAAAATCATTTAAAAACACCATCGAAAGTCTAATAGGGGCTAATTAATGGGTAGAGGCTTAACCCCCGCTCACTTATATCCTAAGCAATCCAATCCAAGCTCCAAACTCCACGAATACAAGTATGAACAACAACTCTAAGGTGAATTCCAGCAGTAATTCTTCAATCCATGCGCTAATCTTGCTAATCTCCTTCTAATTACATGTTTAGGCTAATTAAAGCAAGGGTTTGGATAACTTTTAGGCTAGGAAGATTGTTAATAAGGGATTCTCTCTATTTTTGGGAAGAGTGAAATGATAGAAGAGAATCTCATCATCCTAACCCGATGCTAATCCTGAAATGAGCTTTGGACCTACCCATTAACTTACTAATTACCAATTTAGCTATCTAAAATGGGTGGAACTTCAAACAGCCATATCTCCTTAATGATTATGACAACTCTATGGAAAGAGAACCATCATTCCAATCCAATGGAAGTGGTTTCGGACCCCAATTTGTCTCATATAAAAATTTATAGGCCATACAAGATTCTTAAGATCAAAATGGTTACATGGAAATCCGACAAAAATCATAGATGTAGGAAATGTCCCTAAGAATCATTTTCCAAAATTTTAGAATCATATGACCTCACATGAAAATAAAATAAATATTCTACGATCCTCCGATGCTTAGAATACGGGTAGTTATAGTATTGTTGAGATAGATACCCCAACTCCCATGTTGTACTTAGTGTTGTGCACTTATATGATGGTAATATAGCATATATCACGTTATGTGCTAACTTGTTTGATGCATGACAGGGCATGTATGATTTCTCATACTTAGTGTTCCTCTTTTACTGTATCAGCTTTTATAGTATCTTGAGATTATTTATCACTCACACCAGACTATTGTCTGACTCAAGGTTTATGCTTTTCTTCTTATTATCTTGGGTACCCTTGAATGAGTAAACTAGAAAGTATGTCTAGTATTAGTGCATGGAGTTGTTCAAAGGACGAGCAGGAGATTGGTGCTACGACATATACTTTATTAGAGTTTCATTCACTTGTTCCATTGTGAAACATTATGGAGCTTTATCAGCGCTAAATTTTACTTTAGAGATAGATATTTGAGTTTATTTATCAACTGTATAAACTCTGTTACTGTTTTGTATAACCGTATTGAACCTATGCTCTAATATGTGATGGTTCATGTTGTTATGTTTCTGTCTTACCTATTTATATCTGTGTTTATTATATTTTATCATTGCACGGTAAGGAATACGACCGGTTCTGTAATTATTTTTAGTTGCTTTACCACTTAGCTATCGCTCTACATCGGTCGGGTACCATTGTAGTGCGCTATATAGGTATATTGAGTATCGAATGTGTAGGGCGGTCGTCATAGTTCTCCTAACAAGTAATGTCTCCAAATCTTTAATGCAAAGATAACCTCTGCTAACTCTAAGTCATCGGCAAATAGCGAACTTCAAGCGGCCTTAATTACATAAACGCATAGGCTATCACTCTTCCCTTTGGCATTAACAATATAACATTCAAAGATGGAACCCCAACTGTGTAACCATTTTAGAATTATCTTTTGACGAGAGAATGATATCAATATTCTTTTCCAATAGCTTTAAGTAAACAGAGCAACTAAATACATTTCGTTACACATAATTGTCATAATAGTCCTTTTATAATCGTCTTTACATTTTCATTAACCCAAACGTGCCCAATAGGGGTCAAATATAAATCGAACATACATAATAGTGTCATGGCCAACGTATGAAGATGCCTACATGAACACTTATACAATAGAAATAAAACAACTATTATTTGCAAGTAAGCCTGCTGCTTAGTCTTTGGAATTTTATATTTGTCTTTCCAAAGAAATCTATCTTTTCCTATAAACACAGCCTAATCGAACGAGGGCTTGTGAATTTATGGGGAAACCAATAATAAAAACACGATGAGACATAAAGTCCGGTATGAATAATACTTTTTCTTAGACACAACATACAGTGAGACTACGCTGCTAAAGTACGGATGGGTTTTCCCCTTACACGGAGAGAGAGAGAGAGGGAGAGAAAGAATGTAATTTTGGACATTGAGATATGGAATGTTGGGACTATGTGATTTGTTCTCATTCTTTAGGCATCGTCCGATCTAATCCTATGTTCTCCTCCTATTTGTATCCATATGTTACAATGATCTTAGTCATTCATTTGTTATCATTAACCATTCATCAAATATGGCAGGCCCTACAAATTCATCAATTTGCTATAATGAATGGCTAAGATTCTTTGTTGCACAAGGGGACAGATCATACGGAAGGACAAAGGATTTGGTCTCTTTGTGCATGAAAATTATACAAGTTTCCAATATATATCACATACTTCTACCATACAATTCTTACATATTCCCATAAGCTTTAGGTTAGAAAACCATGGTTAATTGTTTATGTTTCGAGCTAACTCTTTTGTTTCCAAGCTTTAGCCTTTTCAAACTATTTTACCTCAAAATAATTTAGCTAAAATTCAAAATTCATTTCCAACATGTATAAGCTTATTCAAAAGAAGAAGAAGAAATTAAGGGGCTGTTCCCAACCATTTTTTACCACGTTACCGTTGGTGGCATGTCCGACGTGTCGAATGCCCCAACATCAATTCCCCTTTCTCATTACCATTGCCTAGTTGGAAAATTTTGATACATTGGCATCTGAAGCGTCCAACAGGTCGGACGCCAATGAATTTCCAACCATCAACTACATACCTAGCACTTCCTCCCTACCATTCCACCAACCTCTTCTCCTCCTCTTACCCTATCATCTCCTATCTACTTCACACATTTTCATCTACACTAACAATGTCTAATTCAAAATCAGATTTGACTACAAAGATGCACAAGATTTGGTCGCTATAGCAAGAACACCATGAAAGAAATTTTTGAATGAAAATGCTTTGTTTTCTCTCTTTATGCGATAGGTTGCAAAATTATGGTCTGACTATAATGGAAAGCATTAGTATCAGAGAAATGGTTGCCATATTCATATATACTATAGCTGTGGTGCTCTCAAATCGATAAATGAGCGAAAGATTTCAAAGGCCAACCAAAATAATTAATAGAATTTTCAATGTGTTAGTATTAGAGAAATGGTTGGGAAGGTACTGCGCATGATAGTAGAATTTTTTAATTCAGTTATAATCGATAGAAACTCTAACTTCCTTCACCCTCTACCTAGACAGTATTATGTAGTTGACTCAGGATATCTAAGTAAAAGTTATCGTATCTACAATAGATATACACAATTACATACAAAATACAACATGGATGATCCAGATTTTATTGTTTACGATGATGATCCCGATCTTAGTCCAGAGGAATACCAGGAGGGATATTATAGTATGAGAACTACACCGAACAGAGCAAGTAGACCAGTACAACGACACGTAGATAATGAAATAGTAACAATTTAAAATAGCATAAGAGATGAAATTGTTGCACTGATTGATTGTATCATTTTATCAGTATTCACTGGTACTGTATAATTAAATCGGATGTATTTCAATTTCTATACTGTTATTTCATTTTAGTTAAACTCATATAACACAACAAAAAAATAATTAATTAATTATAAATCAATTAAATTAAAAATCGCAACTTATATGTCCCACTCGTAGTCGCAAATGTATTCCTCGTTCACCAATCTTCTCGCTTGTTGACGTCAAAAATAGCGCCAATAACCAACTCCAAACAAAACGAAGTAGAGAATAAAATATGAAGAATAGAAAATTAAAACGGTAAGAAAATGAACATAGAAATTTTTATAGTGGTTTGGCATACTTCGGCCTACATCCATTCCAAAGGTTTTTCATTTTATTTATACTGTTGTTACAATTACAATGATTTGAATCCGAATAATTAAAATGGCAGAGTGTACGTAAGAGAGCCCAAAGAGAAGACCAATTTCCCTCAGCCAATGATCATGTATTTATAGGAGAAGACATGCAACTATCCAGCTAAAATCCGTATGCAGGGGCCCAAGACCAACATAAACCCCTCCAGAACAAATGAGCCCCATTCGGGACTTTCTGAGGGATCGGCACCGATCCCCAATACTTGAGTATTGGGGTCGACGACCCTTATGGTGGGTCCCCTTCCAAGTTAGCTCTGTGTTTCCTAAGTCATTTTGTGATGTTGCCTAAGTGAAATTTGAAGATATCGATCGATTTTCATTGAGTTGAGCTGCTGAGTTAAGTGTCCATAGTGATCCGATCCGATCCCCTGTCTAGGTTAAGGGATAGGTATTGATCCCTTGTCTAGGGGAAGTACCAATCCATATGTAGCCAATTTTGGGATGCTATTCGTTTGAATCTGCTTGACTATCATCCATAGCCTTGCTTATACCTAATTTCCAAACCTGATAATCACCCTTCCGGGCTTCCTGCCTTGATGATTACAAGATTTATTTAGTTAAATCCGCCCGTATACTGCATGGTCAAAAGGCGGGTTAACATTTTGATCCCCAAAACATACCTTGCGGTAGGAAGGTGTGTTTTAAGTTACCATAAGTCTATAGTCCAAAATCCATAATCCATCGATAGTTGAAATTTATAATCCAAAATCCAGTCCTTTGCCAAACCAAATTGCCGTAAGTCGTCTCGTGTTCACCCGGGATTTAGTTTTTGCATGCCGAATCATCAATATCTCTGGACTATTAGTGAAATCCATGACTGTTCCGAGTCGATAGTCAATTTTGAAACTATTCCAAATCCTTAGCTGAATCCATATCCATCCAAAGCCGGTAACCAAATCCAAAATCTTGCCTGATTGTTTACCAAATCCAAAGCCCGATCACACTGGATCATTGTCCCAAATCCTCAATTCCTTCGGATCAGTAGCCAAATCCTCGATCTCACCAGATCGTCCGCCAATATCAAGGTCTTGTTGAACCCTTGCCAAGTCCAATCCAAACTTAACGACAAGTAGGTCGATCCTGTCACTCTCCGACGAAGCAACCTACCCCTTGTGCTATGGCCCCAACACTCTAGCGGGACATATAGCGATGCAAGTATGAACCATAACTTCTTAGGGCGACCATGGTCTCTCCGGACCCTTGTTGGACCCCATTCACTCTCCGACGAGGAGGGCACAACGATAAGCAGGCTGATCCTATCACTCTCAGGCGAAGCGATCCACTTCTTACACTCTGTTTCCATCTCTCCAATCAGAACATAACACGATCTATAGGGTTTTATTCTCCGACCTTGATTCCCCAATCGAGGACCTAATCCTTTATGTACGAGTCCATCCTATCGCTCTTCGGCAAAGGGACTCGCACCTTGCGGTTATTGCCCCATCTCTCTGGTCAGGACAACTGCAACCTGTTTCATTCATTACTTTAATGTTGATTTGATTATTCTAAAATCCATTTATTGAATTATTAAACTTAAGTTCTTACAACTAGAAAACCAAAACACAAGAAAAACCAAATGTTGCATCTCCGAGCATGATGGTTTATCATCATCTCAGAGCAAGCCTAGGGACCAACCTCGGTCCCGTACATGTGTAAGTGACTTAACCGTTTTATTGTGGAGTTTATTATTTATTTAGTTCATGCCATCTCGATCAAGAGATGACGATCTGTGACCTCGATCCAAGGCCACCATTTGATGCAGACGGTGGCCATTCCTGTTCCATCGCTATAGCTTGGATCCTCACATATTGTGGCAGTTGATTATTCCTCATGTGTTCCTTAACCATATCCTTCAAGTGCCAACAGTCATTTGTATTATGCCCATCCAACTCATGGAATAGGCAGTACTTTCCTGATGCCCGCTCACGTTTAACGGGTCTCTCCTTGCTGGCCTTCAATATGGAAGGCTCGAATATCCAAACAAATCCTCTCCAAAGTCTCATTTAAATCTTTTTAAGAAGAGAATTTTGGTTCTCTCCTTTGTTGACGATCCATCGATGCCATTATCCACTTTCCTCTTTCTTTTGTCCTTGCCTGAACCTTTTCCAGACCGTCCTCCATCTCTCACTGCGTTAACCTCTTCTCTATCGACCTTAGTATCTTCCTGCAACAGGAACCTCGCGACCTTATGATAAAATTCCTCGAGATCCATCTAAAGGTCCCATTCTAATGCCACCTTGAAATTTTTGTTATCAACTATTCTTGAAACAGCCACTATCAAAACCACCGATGGATCTGACTGATCATAGAAGCAACCATCGCATTAAACCTAGTTAAGAAATTCCTGAGGGATTCCCCAGCCTTCTGCTTCATCGTCATAAACATCATCACTCTCTTCGATCTCGTGATGTAGACTCGAAATTGCCTCATGAATTTATCCACAAAATCCATCCAAGTACTAATGGGAGCATTCTCCAATTGCCTAAACCATAGTGCAGCTATATCTGCCAAGTATAAGGGAAAACATCGTGCCATCACCTCCTCCAATGCGCCCTGCACTTCCATATGCCTTATGTACCTCATTAAACGAATAGTAGGGTATGTTTTTCCATCATATGCTCCCGATATTGATAACTTAAACTCTAGTGGATTCCTAGCATGCCTGATATTAGGAGTGAATGGACTCCTATTAACATCTTCCAAATCCTTGTTCACCAATCCTCCTTTCATAGCTTGTCTGATCGTCTCATCAAACCTGTCACTACCATCCAAAGGAATCCCAGATTATACTCTTCCATATTCATATTCACAGCTGCATGCCCTACTTCAACCACTGGCCGAACAGCATTCGCACCAACACTTATACTAGCCTAACCCAAGGGAATGCCCCCAGGCCTTGGGGGTTCAGTGTAGATCCCCTGATGTTGGTTGGGGGCCACCCTTAGTTGCTCCACTACGATATACTACCCGTTAGCTCCATTTTCATGCTATCGGTTCTGAATTTCATTTCCTCCTACTGCTTCTGATCCTTGGTTTTGAGTTTCTGCAGCTCCTACTGCTCTAGCCTATCTAATTTGCCTAAGGAAATTTTGCATCATTTCCTCTTGTCTCTTCATCGTCCGCTCTTGCATTGCCTCCATCATAATCTTCATCTCATTCCTAGTGATGTAGATAGAGGGTTGATTAGCTCCAGCTCCTGAGGATGCCTCCTAACTTCCTTTATGTTGACTCCTATCTACCAATGCTCTCCTATGGATTGCCCAGCCATTGCTTCCTAGATCCAAGTATCCAAGCTTCCAAATCAGAGATTCAAGCTTCCAAGTCCACAGGTGCAAGCATTCTCAATGAAATCACCAAAATGTTAATGTCAAAAAAGGCGCCAATACCCAAACAGTATGAAAGCACCACAAATCCAATAACCAACTCCAAACAGAATAGAGAATAAAATATGAAGAATATAAAATTAAAACAGTAAGAAAATGAACACAGAAATTTTTATAGTGGTTCGGCGTACTCCGACCTACATCCACTCCAAAAGTTTTTCCTTTTATTTATACTATTGATTACAGTTACAATGATTTGAATTCAAATAATAAAATAGCAGTGTAGGTAAGAGAGCCCAAAGTGAAGATCCCTTTCCCTCAACTAATGATCCTGTATTTATAGAAGAAGACATGCAAATATCCAACTGAAAATTCGTGTGTAGGGGCCCAAGACCAAGTGGCCCATCTGTGCCTTTCTGAGGGATCAGCACCGACCCTTATAGCGGGATTGGCACCAACCCCCATCACTTGAGCATTGGGGTCAGCGACCCTATGGTGGGTCCCCTTCCAAGCTAGCTTCGTGTTTCCTGAGTCATTCTATGATGTTGCCTAGGTGAAATTTGAAGATATCGATCGATTTCCTTTGAGTTGAGCTGGCGAGTTAAGCGTCCATAGCCATAGTGATCTGATCCCTGCCTAGGGTAAGGGATAGGTATCGATCTCCTGCCTAGGGCAAGTACCAATCCACACTTAGCCAATATTGGGATGTCATGCATCTGAATCCGCCCGACTATCATCCATAGCCTTGCTTATACCTGATTTTTGAACCTGATAATCACCCCTCCGGGCTTCCCGCCATGATGATTATGGGAAAAGTGTAGTTAAATCCGCCTATAGACTGCCTGGTCAAAAGGCGGGTTAACACCGCTCAAATACCCCATTTTCATTCGTTGCAAGCGGACCTTAAATAAATGACGATCTTAGACCACCGTTGTTGAAGTGACAAATTGCTGATGAACTTATGAGGAGTACCACTATATCAATTGTATGAGCTAGAAGTATATATGGATCGGTAAATAAAGCCATGTTGGTCTGGTGCTAAACATAGGAGTCGGTTTGTCATTGATAGGGCCCCACACATAAAACACCAGTGCCCTCCCATACCACATACCAAACCAAAACTGACAAGTAATTCGACTGAAATAGCTACCGTATTAGACATTGCTTTAGCTGAAAGTCATTTCTTGATCAATATCATTGAGCTTGGTTTTTGTGGACATAGTTGAGTTCCATTCAATCAGATTACTGCCTTTCGAAACTTTAACTATTAAATCCTAGACTTTGCGCCTTCTCTAATCATGCGTTGAATATCTGGGCAGGTTGAAAACAAAGGTAACATGTTTTTGCTAGGTTTTGATGACTACTTTCTAGCTGAATACATGTAAAAAGGAAAAGGAAAAAAATAGTAAATAGCATGCAAATATTATTTCATTGACACAATGGAACCACTATACATAACATATGTTTGTACTTAGTGTCATAGCTATCATGACTGACCAGGGGTTGAACCATGACGATTTAAGGTTTTGATGGTTCAACCGATTGGACCATCTTAACCGTGTATCTTTTAATTTTCAAAAATTTACATATTGAAGTACAAGTTATACGCAAAAACATTAAAAGAAAAATATTAGGCAGACTAGTCATTGAGGGTCTCCAATGTTCACAATAGAAGTTGCATAACCGAAATTATGTACTATTGTAGTACACAACTAGAACAGACATGCACATTTGTAGTTGCATAACTACAATATCACAACTACTGTTGTGCACATAGTAGTAGTGCACAATGATAGAAGATTAATATTGGTGAACTGGACGAAGCTTATAGTGGTCTTGGAGGTACTTATCGCATTAAAGAACGAATTTATGGAGTTTGTTATTTAGATTTTGGGACAGTGATGATTTTTAAAATGTAGATTTTTTGGAACAGTAGGGAGAATGAGAATGATATATGTTGAATAAGTAAGAAGAAAATAAAAAATCCATAGTTGTAAAATAAACAGTTGAACCACTAGTTTAAACGTTGAATCTTCGCTTCATGAACAGCTGAGGTCTAGTTAAGTTCTGGACCGTAGTAATCCATGGTTCGGAGTTTTTCGAGATCGGACAAGGGTTGGGTTCGGTCATGATAACACAACCAGTACTAATTCCATGGTCAGAATAATATAAAAAAGAAACCAGCTAACAATTAGAAGCTTAAACAAGAAAAATTCATCCAATTTTAATAGGAAATTCTTCAGTGTATAGACATGTACAACCAACACATTATAAGAGTGTCAAATAAGGTAAAAACTGGCTATTGTCATACTATGCAATCATATTTCAATGATATTGGAATATAATGATAAAGTACAAAGAGAATCCACTAGGCAGCTTATGGATCGATCTCCAACTTCATATTTACTAGGGATAGCAATGGATGGGTCTAGAGTTTAAACCTAGTAGATCCGTCTTTGTTTTGACCTATCAAGACCCGCTCCTGTTTTGACCCATCAAGACGCGCCCAATTGGATCATCGGGATGGGTAGACCAATGATCCATTCTTAAGAGCTCTGAGTCTAGGGTCGGGTCGGGGTCCTAACTCGATCTGCACTACTGAAATCTCATAAAATCGCTTTGATAACAATGATTTGAGATCCTTTTATACATAAGCTGTTATAACATGGATATTCTAATGTTCCATTCTATAAGTTATATGATTTTTATGATACTAAGTTGCATTACCGATAATTATATAATAACATATGCATTTTTTTGAATGGTTATCATACACCTCATTTTTATTACCTTACCTATCGTTATAAACACATTTATATTTATATTTATTGTATCATTTATTGATAATCCTTCTTACGAATAAAATAAATAAATATATATACACTAATATATAATTTTAAATGAATATGGAAAGTCTCACCGGATCTTGGGGTGGGGTGGGTCTACCCTAATTTGCATGAGTTTTCGGATATGGGACGAAAGTCCAGATCTACATATGTTGTACAGAACGGGTCTGAGCAGAGTTTAAAAAACCCAAAACGGGTATAGGGGCATAAAAAACCCTTTCCGTTGCCATCCCTGGTATCTTTAACGTTATGAAGTCCCTTTCCATAGATCAAATTTTCTGTCCCTATATTCCCTGTCCCTCGATGTCCCAAAAAATCAGAGCCATTCATCACAACAAATTTTAGAATTTGTGGGTCCCATCATATTTGATAAATGGCTGGTGAAAACAAATAAATTGCTGAGATTACTATGGCATATGGGACAGGCAGGAGGGGGACAATGGAATTGAATCCTTTCTTCATCGATCATCTTCTCAGGTCTCTTTTTTTCAACTGCATCACTCAAATGGCAACACTAGCATTCAAGTTCCCTTTACTTGCCATAACACTAGTAACAATATGTGCTTCTCATGAAATATTAAAAATTCCCACAACTATTGATTTGAGGAAGAAAGGCACAGGTACTCCTATAAAAAACCATGCGGTAAATTCCTTTTGTTTTACAAATTATATATACGTTCCCACACATGTTAGATTTCCCCCATTTTTTCTTCTACGTTTGTGAACACAAAGAGATCCACCATATATATATACATTCATATGTGTGGATTGAATAGAAAAAACCAAAAAATTGTTTATAAACTTAGAGAAATATATATCATACATAGACTCCAATAAATCTCATGAACAATAAAGCCAATGGAAGTTGATATACAGGATGGTTTTAGCATTCTCGGCAATAGCGGCAACAGAAGGAATCCACAAACTCAAAACTGAGAGCCTCCTCTCGTTATCCGAGCAAGAAGTAGTGAGTAGCGATGTGAACGGTGAAGACCAAGGATGTAGCGGAGGACTAATGGATGGCACATTCAAATTTATAGTAAAAAATAAAAGGTTGACCACAAAGTCGGCATACCCATAACAATATTGTAAATTTTCAAAATGATTTTGGCATTGGGGTTTGTTTTAAAGAAGAAGAAGATGAAGGAAAGTTTAGTCCCACATCTTGGAATATAAGGAACTGTATTTATTTAAATATAGGTTCCTCAAGAGAAGGTTGGGCCCTTTGAGCACCCAAATGGTTCCTCAAGAAAAAGAAGCGTTGTTTGGTAGAGACGCAATGTTTCAAATGAAAAGACACATTCTTCGCAACTATAAATAGTAACACCCGAAAACTATTTCAGATTACTTCTCTTCTCTGAAATTTGCGACGCTTGAAAACTGTTTCAGAGCGTTTCTTCATCCTGAAAATCAGTAACGCCTGGAAGGTGTTGCAAATCTTCTATTCTCTTCTTCTTCTCTACTCTCTTCTCTAAATTTTGCTTCATCAGAAAATAACAAAACATGATTCTTGGCTGGATCAAGGTCGTACAAACTTTGAATCTGGTTATGCTGTTTCAAGGCTTCATTGAATCCTGAAGTCGGTAGTTCTACAACTTGTTTGTACCTATTGGGTTGAACTATTGTCTAAAAGAATCTTGGTAGACCCTTGAAATTAGAAGTACAGAAATCTCCTTATCATTACACTCGAATCATCGATTAAATTCCAACAATTTTTAGACAATTGTCTCAACCATGGATGGTTCAAGTTCAAGCAACAGCAATGCTCTGCAATTCATGAATCAACACTTGACACTTTTGGAACTGTTTGTAGGTGAAAACTTCACACGTTGGCAAGAAACCATGAAGTTCTTTTTGATCACCGTCAAACTCTTCTACATTCTTGAAGATGATTTGGAGGCTATACCCGAAGTAACTTCGAAAGATATAGATGAGTTGAAAGCAAAATGTGCCAAGCGCAAAGAAGATGATTTCCTGTGGAGAGGACTCATACTCAACTCACTGTCTACTTCTGTGTACAATGCATATAGAAGTTTGGAAATAGCCAAAGCACTCTAGACTGCACCGGGGAGTAATTATAGAATATCTGAGGCAAGCAACAAAAATTTTCTAGTACGTACTTTTATGGATTTTAAAATGAATGATAATAACTCCATTATTGGACAAGTTAGTGAAATTATATATATAGTAAATCAACGTAAAGATGTCAAGATTGAACTCTCTGAATCTTTTGTTGTCGGAGTTGTAATTTCTAGACTCCTTCACTCTTGGAATGATTATAAGAAGAAATTGAAACACGCGAAGACGGATTATGATTTAGAGAATTTACAACGTCGTCTTCGCATAGAAAAGGACTCTCATAAACGAGAACTAAATGATACTCCGCAAACTGAGTTTCATTCTAAGGTGAATAATATTGAATTGACAAATTTTTTGAAGCCTAAGAATGAGACACGGTTTAAGAAGAAAAATCATTCTAAAAAAGATAAGAAGAAAGGCGCTTGTTATTTTTGTAACAAGCTCGACCACTATGCTCGTGACTGACGTCAATGAAAGAAACAAATGAAGGCGAATATGGTTGAAGACACATTGGTGGCAGTAGTGCAAGAAGAAAACTCCGTTGGGGGCATAGAAAATGATTGGTGCTTGATACTGGAGCGACCATTCATATATGCAAGGACCGTAGTCTTTATAAGAACTACAGAGAAATTAGCAAAGATGAAAATCAAGTTACTAGAGCAAATAATGGTCACAACAAAGTGATTGAAAAATGCTCTATAGAAATCTCGTTCACTTCTGGAACGACTCTCAATTTAGTTAATGTTTTTAATGTACCCATATTTGCAAGAATTTGGTCTTTGGATACCTTCTTAACAAAGGAGGATTCAAGATAGTGTATGAGTCAGACAAATTAATGTTATCCAAGAACGAAAAGTTCATTGGATAGGGATATTCCTGTAACAGCATGATTAAGTTGAATTTAATAAAGAAAACTTCTGCTTATGCTGTTGATTCTATAGATTTATAGCATTCTAGATTAGGACATGTTAATTATGGTTCACTTAAAAATATGAATAAGTTAGGATTAATTTTTGATTGCAATTTTGACTCCATCTCTAAATGTGAAATTTGTGTTCAAGCAAAGATACATAAAAAATCCTTTAAATCTAGAAAGGACTTAAAATAAAAGTATTACATTATGATCGTGGTGGTGAATATTTTTCAAATGATTTACTTTTTTCTGTTAACAACAAGGATTAATTCATCAGTGTACTGTTCCTTATACCCCTCAACAAAATGGAATTGCTGAAAGAAAAAATAGGACATTAATAGAAATGGTTAATGCTATGCTAATTAGTTCAAATTTACCTAACACCTTATGGGGTGATACCATTTTATCTACGTGTTATATTTTAAATACAGTTCCTTTAAAAAAGAAAAATATATCTCCTTATGAACTATGTTTTAAACGAAAACCTAACTTATCAAGACTTATTCTTTGGGGATGTTTAGCGTATGTCAGAAAACCAGATCGCAAAAGGTCAAAATAAAAAAAATAGAACATTTAAGTTTGCTTTCATATGTTATTCTCTCAATAGTACAACTTATCGTTTTATTATCCTTGATACTTTTAAAGTAGTTGAGTCTGTAGATGAAGAATTTTTTGAAAACAAGTATATAGCCCAACATCAAACTAGCAAGAATCCATTGGCATCATCTAGTTCAAAAAATATTGACATTAATGATAACAATGATGAAGATTACACCTTTTCTTAAAACAATGAGAATGTTTCAGTACCTGAAGAGGATATAGAATGAAGGAAAACTAAAAGAGCAATGATAGAAAAGGACTATGGTCCTGACTTCATTACATATCTTGTAGAAAGAAGTAAGAATGAAATTCTTAACATCACTAGATACATAATGAATGTTAATGATCACCCGAAATATTATCCTGAAGCTATGAGTTCCGGAGATGCTATTTTCTGGAAAAAGCCGTCAATGATGAAATGAATTCAATTTTGGTAAACCAAACTTGGATTTTGACTAATTTACCTTCTGGTACTAAACCAATAGGATGCAAATGGATATTCAAGAAAAAAGTTGAATACTGATGGATCCATTGATAAATTTAAAGTCAGATTAGTAGCGAAGGGTTATAAGCAAAGACATGGAGTGGATTATTTTGAAACGTACGCTCATGTTGCTCGCATTTCTTCGATTTATTGTTTGATAGCACTTTCATTCATTCATAAACTTGTAATACAACAAATGGATGAAAACCGCTATTCTAAATAGTGATTTAGAAGAAGAGATATACATGGAACAACCAAAGGGTTTTATAAATCTAGGGCAAGAAAAGAAAGTTTGTAAACTGGTAAAATCTCTTTATGGTCTGAAGCAGGCACCCATGCAATGGCATGAGAAGTTTGACAAAGTAGCATTGTCATAAGGCTTCATTGTTAATGATGCCGATAAATGTATTTATAGAAAATCAGATGATACCGGTTGTATTATAACATGTTTATACGTTGCTGATATGTTAATATTTGGGATAGATATATCTTGTGTGAAAGAAACTAAGAAGTTTATATCCTATAAATTTGATATGAAAGATCTAGGAGAGGCTGATGTAATTTTAGGGATTAAAATCATGAGAAAGGAGGAAGAGTTGGTACTAACCCGATCTCACTATATTGAGAAGTTCCTCAAGAGGTATAGTCATTACAATAACAAACCAGCACCAACTCCTTTAGATCTGAGTATTAAGTTAGTGAAGAATACTGGGCGTACAATATCTCAAATTGAATATTCCAGTAATATTGGTAGTCTAATATATATTATGCATTGCACTAGACCAGACATAATGCATGTTATAAGTGTGTTGTGTCGATTTACAAGCAATCCAGGTTATGAACATTGGAAATGTGTCACTATAATTCTAGCTTATTTAAAGGGCACTATAGACTACGGTCTATCTTATAAAGGATATCCTACTGTATTAAAAGGATATAGTGATGCAACCTGGAACAATGTAGAATCCAAGTCTACGACTGGATGGATTTGCACTTTAGGAGGTGCAGTTGTGTCTTGGTGCTCCATGAAACAGACTTGTATATCTGACTCAACAATGTTGTCATAATTGATTGCATTAGTAAATGCAAGCAAAGAGGCAAAATGGCTTAGGAACTTATTATAGAAATTCCTTTATGGAAGAGGCCATCACTAGTAGTCTTGATTAACTATGACAATCAGGCTACAAAATATAATGTTTCTAATAAAACATATAATGGAAAGTCTAGACCTATAAGTCTTAGACATCAGATAATTAGACAATTACTCAAAAGAGGAGTAATCAATGTCGATTACATAGAAATAAAGAAAAACTTGGCTAGCCCATTTACTAAAAAAGGTTAAGGTTTCTATAAAATCAAAAGAAATGGGGCTAAGGTCTGTAAATGAAGGTTGATCATCCTTAATAGAAACATAACTTATGTTTGAAAAGGATAAACAAAGTTCAATGGGTACCAACAAGTTAAGAGAACGATTATGGAATACTAAAAACTAATTGTCCATTATTAATGTTGGATTCTACATGAAAAAGGATGGATGAAGAGCCTTAATAAGTCTTGCTAAAATCACAAGGTGTATCGTAGAAACACCTTAAGGGACTTACCTATATGAGTATGGAAATTATGCAGTTTCCTAATAAAGTAAGACCGCTTTCTAAAGAAGACTTATGAACTCAGGATTTGAGCACATGGCCATTAATGTGCAGAACATACATAACACTCTATATACAAAAATCATTATGTGTGATTGTTCTGATACTATCACAAGGAGTACTTGGTTCAAGATACGCTTACCATAGACCTTGATAGAACTTTGAACGGTTTATACTAAGTGAATGTTCAAATCTAAAAGATACCTATCATTTATGTATTGATTTCCACGATGGTGCAATACTTGATCTTAGAACTACGTTGGCAAGATCCCACTTGGGTACTAGGTGGTCACTCTAGTGATGCAACCATCTACTTTATTTATTTTTACTTATTTTGAAAATGAGGGGAGATTGTTGTAAATTTTCAAAATTATTTGGGCTTTGAGGTTTGTTTTAAAGAAGAAGAATAGAAAGGAAAGTTTAGTCCTACATCTCAAAATATAAGGAACTATATTAATTTAGATATAGGTTCCTCAAGAGAAGGTTGGGCTCTTGGGCACCCAAATGTTTACTTTATTGTGAAGAGGGAAGCCATGCATAAACACCACACACGTACGCCGCCTCTTTTCGACTGAGCGAACCACGCTGGTCGGGTTTGGGTTTGTGTTTGGGTCCAAATAAATATTCTTGGACGGAATTATTTTGTTAAAACGGACCAAATTTAAATTCAAATTGAATGGACAGAATTGGCGGGAGATGCAACCGTTTGAAATGGCGGGACATTTGTATTCAAACGAAAAGACACCTATAGATAGCAACATCTGAAACCAGTTTTAGATTACTTCTCCATTCCCTGAAATTTGCAACGCCTGAAAACTGTTTCAAAGCGCTTCTTCATCCTGAAAACCTGTAACGTATGAAAGGTGTTGCAAATAAAAAACGCCTGAAAGGTGTTGCAAATCTTCTCTTCTTCTTCAATACTCTCTTCTCTAAATTTTGCATCATTAGAAAATAACAAAAGAGTGATTCTTGGCGGATCAAGGTCGTACAAACTTCGAATCTGGTTACGCTGTTTTAAGGCTTCATTGAATTCTGAAGTCAATAGTTCTACAACACATTTATACCTGTTGAATTGTACTATTGTCTAAAAGAATCTACAAGATAGATCCTTGAAGTTAGAAGTACATTAATCTCCTCATCATTATTCTTAAATCATCGATCAAATTCCAACAACCAAGGGGTGGACGGCAAGTGCAATGCGGATGAGAGCGCGATCCACGTGGCGTTGATCGTTGGGTACAAAGACGTGTCCATGACGACGAAGGGGCCCTTATGAAGGCGGTGGCCATGCAACCATTTTCTGCGGCGATCGATGCAAGCAGGTCAGGTTTTAAGTTGTATACAGGTGGGGTAGTCACAAGTGAGTGTGGGTTGGAGCACGACCATGGGGTGGCCGTTATTAGGTACGGGGAAAATGATAATGGGACGAAGCATTGGATTGTGAAGAACCCGTGGGATACGTCTTGGGGGTGAAGGTGGGTATATAAGGATGGAGAGGGGTGTGGATGCAGTAGAAGGGATTTGTCGCATTACCATGCAACCTTCATACCCAACTGGTTGATTTTTGTTGTTGTTGTGTTTGCGTGTGATTGAATATGTATTGTGCGTGCTTTTGTATGTTTATTGATTTTTCATTGTATTCTGTCCGATATTTGTGTATGTAATAAAAGACTTGAAGTTATTTTGTTGCAATATGCCGTAGGTGATCTCACTCCATCACCCTACTAATATAAAGCAGCAACGATCTATATAAAAAGGAATTAAGGTGGAGAAGATACTAGCATAAAAGTTTTAACGGTTGCAAAATGAGTGTGCGTGTGTACATGTACGTATGAACAGACAGGTGTACACATGATGACATGCAGGTGAGTCAGCTAGTAGTATATTTGTAGAAAATTGCGCTTCCAAGATCATACATAATATACGAAGTGATCAAATCCTTAAACTATGCATCCCATGCACAGGGATCGGGACAAATGCTCTGTTTTGATGAATGTAGATTTGTGGCCCGTTTGATAGTTTTAATAAGTTTGATTAGTAAATTTCTAAAATTAATAACTTGTGCAAATGTGTCCGTTTGAGACGTGCTTTTTTGCATTGCGGTCGTATCAAAGTGCTCTATATAATGGAGTTGGTTTGAACTGAATCTAAACGATTTATAATTTTATAATTTATTTATTTATTTATTTTTGCAACATATTATTTATAAAAACAATTAATTAATTAATTATAAATCCATTAAACGACACAATTTAAATACTTCGTTTAAATATTCTGCTCAAATACCATGTTCGCATTGCTATACGGTTGTACTATGTCTCATACATATTTTTAATTATTTCTCTTTACATCTCTTCAATGTTATTTACTTTGTTCTCTCTACAAATATTAACTTAAATCTCTTCAATTTAAAATATTTCCAACATATTATCATTTAATGTTAAACTAAAATTAATAAAAACTAAACTATATTTTCTTAGAAATTATTCAATCAAACGATTGATTCTCCACTGTTATGCGGTTGTACTAGTTAAAAGAGGAATGTACATCAGCCGATCACTCATTAAAAAAAAGGCATAAACGAAGAAATACAAGATTTGATAATTCCTTGAAATTTGAGCCATCGAATCTAGGACTGTTATATTAATGGTAACCATTACCGATACATGAAAACCGTTGTTATACCGATACTATTGGTAAATCAAAAATGACTATCGATACTTTACCGTTATCGGTGGTAAAATGTTTATTGGTACACGGATAGGTAGACCATTGACTGGTAATGGTAAATCTATGGATATATAAAGCTACTAAAACAATTTTACATTAAAATTTTGATAATGAGAAAAAATTAAATATTTTTTTACTAAATCTAACTTCATTAATGCTTCCATTAACAATTTGACTTATTTTAGTTAACATAGAAAATTTTATTGACTCTTCATAAGTAATAATTTTGTTAATCTTAAATTTTGAGGTTAATAAAGCAAAAAAAGAAATATAATCATAAATAATACTACAAAAATCTACTTAAAATATGATAAACTTTCAAAAAAACTGTGGATAGAATTAACTAAAATAGTGAAATAACAAAATTAGTATGATTGGTAAATTTACCGTTATCGTTGTTTTTTACATTTCTTTACTGCTACTTTTATTGTTAATAATGACAAATATAACGTTATCATACTGATAGCACTGATATAACGATTTTGCTCGATATTGCTTACTAATTTTTTGGTATTGGCATGGTAATGATAAATTTACCATTACCATAACAGACCTAGTTATATTATTGTTTCCTCTGAGCCTTTGCTCCTGATAGAGTTTTGCCTTCTTCAAAGGCAAAAATATTGAAATAAAAATATTATGTATGCGAGCTGTAGAAAGTCTTAAATGTCTGCAATCGACGTTGTATATTGTTGCAGAGTTGTAGAGGGTCTTCAAAGTTTGCAACCGACGTTGTAGGTTGTATGCTGTTGTAGAGCCGTAGAGGGTCTTTAAGGTCTGCAACTAACGTTGTATGCTGCTGCAGTGCGTACTGTATCAACACAACCGCAGTTGTGTACATATTAGCAGTGCATGACAACTGAAGTTTAGTGATGTCGAACTTGACGAAACTTGCAATGATTTAGATGAGCTTACATCGGTGAAGAATGAAGTGTTTGAGCTTACTATTTAAATTTTGGAACGATGATGATTTTTGCAATGTAGATTTATTTATATTTCAAAACGGTATAAATGATGAAAATGAAAGAGTGACATGATGAGAAAATAATGGAAGAATAAAAAAAAATCATTGTTCAATCAGATAAAATGGACAGTTAGATCATTGGTTCAAATTAATGTTTGATCTCGGTTAGTGCAAGAATGAGATTTGATTAAGTTCAAGATTGAAGTAATACATAATACATAGTTATTGGGGGTTGGATCGCGGTTTGGTCCGTGAAAACTCTATTCCATTGTTTTTGTTTCTAGTCTTTCATTGTTATTTGCGTTTCGGTAACGCAACAAAATTACTCAAAGAAATCAGAAGTACTCCACTAACAAGTTGCCATGCCACGAAAATCGCATGAAGCGATAGTTATTTCAAAACCGATAAACATACAAAATCATCCCACATATTAAATTCAAACACACAAACATGATTACAGCAAAGACGCAAAATCAAGCCGTGGGATAAGAAGCCTGCATAGCAATACCACAGAGCCCTTCCTCGGCATCCACATCCCTCTCCATCCTTATATACCCACTCTCTCCCCAATCCGAACCCCATGAATTCTTAACAATCCAATACTTGGTCCCGTTACTCACGCCATACCCAACCGCAGTCACCCCATGATCAAGCTCAGTCCCACACTCCCCCGTAAACACACCACCCGTGTACAACTGAAAAGCAGAGCTACTCGCGTCTATCGCAACGGAAACGGGCTGCATTGCCACTGCTTTCAGTAGGGCCGCTTCGCTGTTTGTGGGCACGTCTTCGAAACCCGTGATCGAAGCCACGTGGGTGGTGGTTTTGTTGACGTTGCACGTACCATCCACTCCTAGGTAAGGATAGTTTGATTCTGTGGTCAGTCCTTTGTTTTTTATTATGAATTCGAATGCGTCGTCCATCAGTCCTCCGCTGCATCCTTGGTCCACTCCTTTCACGTCGCAACTCACTACTTCTTGCTCGGATAAGGAGACGAGGTTTCCTGTAGTGAGTTTGTGGATTCCTTCTGTTGCTGCTACTGCAGAGAACGCCCAACAACATCCTGTTTCATCCAAACAAAAAGATTTATTAACCAAGAAAATAACAAGTATTATAATGAATGCGAATGTCATTTGGTATTCAAACTTGTGACTTCACTTTACCCATTTTTATTTTACCACTACATCACTCATAGGTTTCCCATATATAAACATACACACACAATATATGTAATGTATTGTATACCCAATTTTGATGGACTACAATGTTGGCGATCATCAAAAATAATTATCATAATTGGAGACACAAAAAATAGAGTCGGATACAAACTAGAATACAAAAAACATGAAACGTGGATATATAACTTCCTTAACAAATGAACTTACCGCATTCGCCTTGGTTCTTGACAGGAGTTACCGCGCCTCTGCTCCTCCAATCCATCGTTGCTGGAACCACTACACTATTCTCATATCTAAAGGTGGTGGTCGCCTTTATAGTCTTTTTGGGCTTGAATCCATTACGGGTTCGAAACTCTCCGTTAGTCAAGTCCGCAAACTGTGTAGCGCCCAATTTGTACTTATGATCTCCAGCGTTGAAGCTATCGGCAATCTCCATGTTCGCTTTGAAGATCTTAAATCGGTACGCCTTTTCGTACGGACTCTTGTACACTCGTCCGTGCTCTCTCATCCACCGTTCATGCCTTGCGTGCATTGACGCATCGTTGGGGTCGTCACTAGAAGAAGCCTTGGCTACAGCAGTCCAAATGGCTAGTAAGGTTATGGTTACGAAAAAGAACTTCGAAGATGAAAAGGCCATTTTAAGCAAGGTAGTTGAAAGAGTTTGATGAACAAACTGAATTGGGCGTTGGTTTATATAGTCTTTAAATGGATGGAGACATCTGCGTGGCCGTTGATAAATATGAAGAAGCGTTGATACATATGCTGTCTACTGGATTCCCTTTGTACTCTTATCATTATAAATCAATGTCATTGAAATACGATTGCATAACCTGACAATGGACTATTCTTACTTTATTCGATATCCTTGTCATCTGTAGTAACTAGTAATTTCCATCGGAAAATGGAATATAAAAGATTGGATGAATTTCATTTGATTAAACTTCAATTATCAACTGTATGCATAACAATGTAATCGTGGCAGAAACAATGTATGTATAGCCATGCAAAAGCAATAAACGTGAAAACTTTGTAGAGCAAACATAAGATTGATGCAAGCACAATTCCATAGCATAAAAAACATAATCCATGAACATGGTGATTTCAATTCTAACTAGGAGTTCTGACTACTACAACTTGATGGTGATAAAGTCTACTAAAAACTTCACTCTTTACAAAAGCCAAAATCTTCTTTTCGTCTCACTTTGCAAAATGAGGATTCAACAAGCCGGAGATCTCAAGAAAGCCCACCCTGTCTTTGCCTGCAAATATGGCCTTCAGCTTCTCATCGCATACTATAATCTTCTTGTTTTCTGGATCCTGTACCGTACCAAAAATTATAACATGTACGTGATGCAAATGAAATATTAATTAGTAGTGTAACATGAATGTCCATGGGTAAATTTAACAATAGTTATGCCCAATCAAGTGACAAACTATAACTGGTTCATTGAAATGGCTGAATAAATAAAGGGTCATACACAAGCGACTTATCACTGAAAATTGTGAAGAGGCTTAGCACTAAAACTTTTCCGCTTCGGATAACAAACATCTTTGTATGTTTATGACTGAGTGTAAATACATAGAAAAAATAAATGTAAAGCATAAAAACAAATTGAAAGACGGTTATGAATAATTTTAGGATTGCGCAAATAATATTTTAGATACAAAATGATGAAAATGGAAAAAAAAATTACAACCTAAAATACATATTATATGTATGTCAAAGAACTCTAAGGTACGACGCTTTAGACAAAGGTTCTAAAGATCATGGGTTCGATCTTTTGAGACATCGTAATGTATAATGTGTAAATGTATAATGTGTACGCTGCTTCTTGTTAAATACTAGGGAATTTTCCTATTATTATCACATTGAGAACGAGGATTCAAGAGTCATTCTCCATGAAAATGATTACAGCATAAATATGGTTAAGTAAACCTTAAATCTAAGACAAGATGAACTTCAACAATTATCGCCAAAGAAAAAAACGAAAAGATCACATCCATCATATGATGGAAATGATTACATTAAACTTAAATGAATATAAAGCTTAGTGGACTCACCACAAATATCCAATATCAAATTCATACACTGAAAAATGCAAATTGCATTAAACAAGGGTTTGTGAAATAATCACATTCATTTCTCATTTAAAAAGATAGTGGTATGAAAAACGAGCATAAGAGCATAAATGATTGCATTCATGTCACAGGAACATAAAGGTTACAGAACTTGCTACATATATCAAAAAAAAAATTTATATAGCAAAAATGCAAGTCGTATTAAAATATAATGCTTTCCAAAATAGTCGCATTCATTTCTAATCAAAGACAAAGGCATGCCAATAGAGATGATACTTCTTTTATGATGCTTCACACTAGTGACCAAAAGTATCCCTTGTTGATGTGAGGTTGGGTTGACATAAGAATTTGTAGCATGAATTTTCTATTTTGATGCAATATTAGCCTTATATTTATCTGTTTCGCTCCAAACTGTAATGACCCTTGTGAGACTGCCTAAATTAGCTTCAATTACCCATTATTACATTAGATGTGAGTCATTCAAAGTCCAAACATATACTTGCTTAAAACTACACAACTGTTTCTGTTACATCAATTTTCCATTTGCTTGTCTTCAACTTGAATAACGAATACAATGTTCTGGTATTTTCTCAAAATAATCTATATTATACTATTATTAGTGAGTTGAATTTCAAGCTCACACAGACCTTCTTGAAATTTGGCAACCGAACGGTCATCTATACTATATTATGAATAACCAGTTTGATTTTAAGAGCACAGAAGCCGCTCCCCATTTTGCAAACTCAAAAGTCTCTTGATATATTCACCTTTTTACCATTCGTACTGCAATCCTTTCCCCCTTTTTTCTCCCTCTCCCGCTGTCATTCTCTTCGCCGCCGTTCTCCTGTCCCCCTTCCCTCCTCGCAATATAGATCGATTCCCCTTCATCTCTTTCCCCTTCTCCTCGATTGGAATTTGTTCGGTTCCAAAAGTCTCTCCTCTCCTCAATTTGTGCCTTTTCAGCTCTACCGCCACTCCTCTCCTCCCATCGCCAGCCCCTTTAAATTCGAATCACCGTCATATCACTGAGCTACAACTATGAAGTGCCATATCATCATTCCCAGGCTAGCTCCAAACTTTTAGCCCTCTTCTGATCGTCATCTGCATGTATCGAAAATTAGGTTTTTTTTTTTGCATCTTCCTATTTTTTTGGTTCGTTGTCGCTTATTAATTTGGATATCAGATATTCAATTAAACTTAGGTATCAAAAGTTATATTGACTTGATTACGAAAAATCATTGTTGATTCAAAGAATTGTTGCAGGTATATTTGAGGTAGGATTATCTACAACCTAGGCAATTGGTTTGTGATCAACAACTGAGAAAGGATTAGTAGATTCAGGGATTAGAGATATTCAGTGAGTATTGAAAATGGTATAGCATTGACTGTAAAAAATCAATAGGTAGTTGGATGATGGTTTAAAATCTAACTATATTGTTTCTGCCTCCATTGTTGGGTTTGGATCATGGAAACCAACATTTTATATAAATTCCAGTTCTTTTGGATTCGTTTTGTGTATTTCTATTTTTGAAAGAGTAATTTTAACTTTCTTTTTGTTTGTTTGATTATGATTTTCTACGCAATTTTCCAGTATTTGTGAATGAATCATTTTTGTCGAATTGCGGTAAAGCATATGTATTCCTAACCTTTTCCATGATATTTATTTGTAGCTAATACCCTTATTAACTACAATCAAAATGTTGTTTTCATAATTTTAAATGGGTTTATGAGACGATTCCGTTCATTATAGTTATCAAGTTGCTATATGTGATTGATAGACATATTCAGGTCTTACAATCATATACCTAATATACTGAGAAATTATATAATGTGTCACCGCATGCATAGTAAATAAAACCAAGAAATGATACCGCTTAGAAACCAATCAAATACGCCTACTTTATATATTAATATCCTTCCAAGTTGCTATATTAGATCACAGCTGCATGTCTTTAGTTCATAGATTTGAATATTACATATATCAGTTCCTAAGGCAATCTGCAAAGAGAACTAATAGTATTTTGAATTTTTTTTATATAAAAGCAATTATAAGAGCTGTTGTACGCAATTTTGACAATGTTGATTGGTCAGATTAAGAGGACTAAAGAGTTGCATACAATAAGGTACATTTGGTAAGGCAACAATATTTGATTTGTATGACTCTCTCTATGGATAAATGGGCTTTCGGTTTTGATGGGTTGTTTGAAAATTTCAGTTTCTTTGTGCTTGATTGTAGGTTATTAATCCTGTGACTCCTGTCCAAGTTCCACTCCCTTTTACTCTTATGTTTTGCTCTTACTTATAGTTTTAAGGCTACAGAGATTGAGGTGCAATAATGATTATTGTATCTTCGATAGATAATCCTATTAATTTCAATGCCTGGTGAGCTTAATATTTTTCTACTTATTTCTGTAAAGATTTATTTACATTTATTTTATAGATAATTATGCTTATATCTTTGGAAAAATTAGGCTTCTAAACTTCCATTCAAGAGTTGGAATTATTTTTACCATTTGTTTTTCTTGCTAACAGTTTCTTACGAATGATTTACTGTAAATTTGACACAAATCTCCAGGACAAACATAGGTTTCCCAGCAAAATTTGATGTTGTTGGTCATGTTCATCAAATTACCATGTCGAAGACCACACAGGTGAAATCTTTTTCAGTTTCTTCTACATATTCATCTTCCTTATGCTTTCTTACAGCTAATAGCCTTTCAACATAATTTGATATGTTAAACTAAAGAGATATACAATATATGTAGTTATAGATATGTGAAAATACAGAATCTATTATGCGCATTTTTCTAGATAAAGCACCCATATATATGTTATCAAGTATACACAGATTATATATTAAGCTATTGTTATAGCAGCACAGAAGCAAAAATACTTTTTATGACTTATATTGTCTTCCTAATTAACGATTATTAAGAAGCCTTTTTCCAATTTTTATCTTTACTTTTCTAATTTGCAAAGATTATTGTTGTTTCCACCACCATCGTGGCCGCCATGAACCAACAACATAACGATGGATATGCAAAAAGTGGGTACTAGCAAACAAATTTAACTGCCTGATTATGAAAAAAACACATGATACAATTATAATTTTCACACATCTTTTTTAACTCATTCTTTCCCTTTCACTTCAAATATGCTTATGGCTGTTACTGCTATCTGATCAATATTTTGTTAGTCCGCTTGATAATATTATCTTTGCATTCAAATGCCATAAACTACCCCGATTCCAACTTTGCATCTATATGTTTTTAGTTTGTCTTCTGAGCGTTTAAGTTAGCTATTGAGCGTGATCACATCAATAAAATTTTGTTCATGTGAACTACCTATTAGTGGATGTTACTTTATTTTCTTACATATATTTTTATTTATTTATTTGCTTAGAATTTAGTCTAAAAACCTGGTTACAAGTTGATTTCGAATCAATACCATAATTTATAAAGAATCGATACTTTAATTACGATAATTGTTTTGAATTCAACTATACTCAACTATTAGTTTGCACCTTATGTTGTGGAAGTGATGAAACCTTACCCATTTTCGTATAACAATCAAAATACAAAATATTTGTGCCTCACTAATCCTGCTTTCATCATTTTATTACATCCAAAATTCTCTTATTATAGCATAAAATTGCAAACCATTATAGAAAGCACTTAATGTTTATGCTAACAAAGAAATCGTCTGTAAGTAAGAAAAAAGCTTTCGTCTCATCTCTTTTTATTTTTCAGAACATGATGTTAATTATTATGTTAGAGATTAAAATTACATTTTCAATAAATAAAGTTATTAGTGTGATGTAGGATTATGTGTTCGTTGATCTAGCAGGAAGATACGGATGAATAAATTTTATAATAATAACAATAAAGATGATAGCAATAGAATTAGCTATTGGAGACATATAGCGTACTAAAAATATAAATGGAGATCCGTAGGAAAACGAAATTAGTGAAATGTATTATGTAGTGAGTGAATTATAGTTCACAATAAAGTTGAAAGCTTGACTCAGGTTTTACATATTAAGTTTAAATAATTGATAGCATGGTAGAGTTATAGCAGTGGGGAATATACATGAAATGGAAACCAATGAGTTGTATCTTATATAAGAAATAACAAATGATGAATGGTTGGATTATAATGAGAGATTTATTGTTTAATATACAACTAAGATGTAAGCGACTCCTAAAGGCAACATTTACTGTTCATTCCTTAATCATTAAAATTGTTTTATTTTGTTGTCCTTAAAAAACGCCGCTACCTTACAAGTTCAGTTTGGCCAAAAAATATATGAATGGTAATATGTCAAATAAGTTAATCAAATATTAAACTCTGTAAATCGACTATTAACGTAATGTATGACTATAATTTAGGCACTAGCCACCAAATACTGCGCTTCAAAATATTAAACAATGTTAACAAAACAGTTTTTTCCAAAATGGATCTTATTTTTTGCATTGATAAAATATACTGTTTTGTCCATTTAATAAATAGATATTATGTTAGGTTTTCATTCAACTAAAAAAATACTTTCAATGATACAGAAAAGCTCATTAACTATCTATGTGTGTAGCACGAATTCACCCTATCTTTAAATAAAAAACAGTTAATATATCAGTATGTCAACCACTAGGGGTAGAACTACAAAGAGATTTTCAAGGATGATTGTTTGATTATATTACATTTATTATTGTTTTGGGCATTTTATTTTTGTTTATATGTTGCATAACTATAAAGCCTTCAAAAAATTAGTTGTATAGTGGGAAGATGACATGTTCATACTGTTAGAATTTATTTAGGCCAAAATAAAAGAACAAGTACATTTATTGGTGAAAATAAAATGTACAAGTCCACCAATCCCTGTATATTTGTCATTTCTCGGTTATCTATGCACAACAGTGTACTGGCTTTTATCTATTTAAACATCCTTTTGCAGGTACTTAGTTAGACGTTTATAGATGTTCTACTCCTTTTTGCATGCCTAAATAAGTTTGGCCTTGAGTTTATGCTATGCTGTTTGATTACATATCCACGTTGTCATAATGGCTAAAATAGTATATGGCCTACTAAGTGGTACCAAAACCAATATTTGAGTATTTCTTACCAGACATTTGTCATCTTGACCATAGTTTCCATACATTTTTTTTACTAATTTCTTAAAAATGTATAGTTAATTAACTATTTTTCAATCTAGCTTTGTTTAGAAATGATTGGAGGTTGTATTTCAACTAATCGAATCCCTATCTTAAATTTTTTAGAAAGATGATCAGCTAGGTAGTAGCGTACCATAGACAAGGTTCTACAATGTTTCATTTTTAAATGAATCATGTAGAGGTTCTATATTTTGGAACTGAAACTTGGTATATGTAATGCAGGATCTAATATGGAGGCTGTGAATTACAAAAACATTAGCTTTAATGTAGGATGGAAAGATCAGGACAAGGTACCACAGACTCTTTCTCCATATAGAATTGGGATATATTTTATTTGCATATGCTTACTTCGCATATGCTTACTTCTTCGTGTACTGAGATATTTAGAAAGAAATTCAAATTCATTTGTTATCTAATTTATTTGACAATAAAGATTTTTTTACTTATTGATGTGCTTTTAAATGTATAACAAATGAAGGCTTTGTGGAGTCATTGCTTCTAAAATACATAAAGCCTCATCTTTGTTGTTGAAAGCAACAATAGAGATTGTGTTGTTGCTGCAAGGGATGAGCTCCATAGGATGCTAAACGAGGTATATTATTTCTTATTATACCTAAAGCAAACAAGAAAATGGTATATGTTTGTATGTTCCTCAATTTCATTTCTAACTTGAATGTTTAGCCAAGACCAAGCCATGTTAACTATTGACATGTCTATAGGAACAATATGAATGGGTAAAAGAATGTGACATGGAAAGTATTCTCACTTAAAAATCAATGCCATGCTAGCACGGTTGTGCACACAGAATTTTAAGCTTCATTTTATGACCTTTGCAAAATATGGTCGGACAATTACAATGTATATTATGAATGTATATTTTGATAGATCAACTTTATATTGCCACATAATTATCTTTACTACACATTCATTTCATAAATTTGGTTGGCATTTCTTTAAGTCAACTTCTTCAGCTAACCTTTTTTCTACCATAGTTAGTTGGCTTCGATATATTTTAAAAGTTCTTAATAATTATAAAACAACATATGCCTTTTATTTATGACTTAGCATCCTAACAATATGTACTATCCTTACATATAGATTTTTGGTAGAATCGGTACATGATAACATTGTACATTTGTGATTGAACCAACAGTTACTTGCTGAGCTATTTTATTTATCACTATATCAGTTGTTCTACTCTTCTTTATTCAAAGTAATGATAACCGATTTATGTATATTTCCTATACAACATATAATAAAGCCCCTTAGGACGCTATTCAAGTTCTGGATAAGTGTTCAATACCAATTGATGCAGTGGACGGTAAGTTTATTTTCCTATTGAGAGGATTTTTTATGTTAACTCGACGACTATATTTTTTGAAAATGAAAAAAAAAATAAACAATATTATCTTCATATTTTTTAAGGATAGTGATGAGTGCTCTCCTCCTTGAGAGGATCACTCATTTTACTCAAAAAAACATATATTTTTAAGTGAGTGTATATCTACGTTTGCGAGTTGTTTCAAAACCAAATTTGCACACATAAATAATAGATAACATTTTTTATACTATAATATACCACTTATGATTGAAAAATTTATACACATATACATGTAATGCCCAAAAGACAGATACAGCAATTTTAAAATAATTGAGTGAGTTGGGTTTTGTTAGTGCTGAACATAAACTTCTATTTCACATGTTATTAAGGGAGCACTTAAGTGATAAAGATGGGTGCATTGCTTGGTTTTATATGCAATTTTTGCTAAAAACAAGAAATAGTAATTAAATCTTTCCTTATGCAACAGCGTTTTTCCAAAGGCGTTATTGCACAAATTAAACGAATATAGTTTTTTGTATTCGTATCCAAAAAATAAAGAATGAAACAGGGATACATGGTTTACTTTGTCTAATAAATCTAAAATCCATGCATAAATTTATGACAGTGATGTCTTTTTTAGTTATAGTAAACATTATTATGAATTTGTGTTTCTCTACTTTTTTGTTCCATTAAATTCATTAGTGTTTCGTACTTTCTCCATCTTGCCTTTTCTCTTTAGTAACATGGTGTAGCAATAGTAGTAATAGATATAGAGTAGAAGTAAAAGGGAAAGACAGATTAAAAAGCTTTAAAAGGGAGAAAATCTGAAAACTTTGGAATGGTGATGGAGACAAAGAGTACCTAGCGGAATCAATTGGAGCAATAAGTTTGATGTGGATGATAATCGGTTGGCAACAATTTGGACGAGCTTATCTTTATTTTTATATTCTCTACTCACATGGAAACAAAATTGTACATGAATTTTATATATTTAACATTTCTTTTTTTTTTATCATCGTCGACATCGGTATTGTTTATTGTTATGAATAGCATGAAATTGTACATGTATATATAATGCAAATGGCATAAAATTGTGCACGAATATGTAATTAACATTTGTGTAGCAGTGTAAACGTAGTATTCCGATGGTAATAATGATTCGGTTCTATATTATCTTGTGTATGGTGAATGTAATGATGTAAATTTACAAAGACGTACCAAGTATTCAAAGCATTTATATGCCACTACCATTATATTTATAGCTCATGTATGGTGCTAAGGTAATATCGAATCCAGTTATCCAAAAATTAATATGGACCAACTTAAAGTTGCTGTATATCAGCAATTTTAACGTGTTTTCTTGGACCATAAATATTGTTTTACTCTTTTATGTTTATGTGATAACAAGTAATGAACATATATGATACACCATTATTCAACATGAGCATTCTTTAATTGGTAATATGTTTGGAGTTGTATAACAAAGAAAAAAAGGCAGAGTACTTATATCAATGGTGCTTTAATGTTTAAATTCGGGTTGTGTAACAAAGCAAAGAAGAAAATGTGCTTATATCAAAGTTGTCTGGATTTTTATATTTTTGTTTTCATCTTTATACATGTAACAATACTAAAAAATTCATATCAAAATTATATAGTTTATGTTATTTGTTTTCTTATTACAGAGAGTATCTTAATGCCTTTTGAAAAAGATGTTAGTTATTTAATAACTGATTGGCTAAGATTATAAACTAGCATATAATGTCTAAAATTAATTTATCATTCAAACAAATGCACTGCTAACATATTCACTATAATTAATTTGATGAGTTTTAATTATGATTATCACAATCAAGTATACCTAAGCATTCTTTATCTTTGCACATTGTTGTTAATGATGCAACGCTATCGTTCAACAATGTTTTTTCATCGCCAATATATTTAAATTCTTATAAATTTGATATGACCTATGCAACTACAATATTTTTGCTACATCCGCGTGCGAAGCACGGGTTCACACTAGTTTCATCTTAAATTCAATCATTTGAACACAACATACTGTCAGACCATGGAGTATGGAATTGGATACCATATTGAGTTTTGACCCATCTATTGAGCACTCTATTTTTAAACGCTTCGCTCGCATTCAAAATACGATCAATAGTTTAAGTAACTATCATCGTAACCATAATAAAATATGGAACTGGTAAACAACAATAATAAAATGAATATCATAAGCTATCATGTCACCAATTCTTATACTCTTCAACTTTCAAAATGGAACTATACTACAACCAACCACCTTCTACAACAACGAAGGATATACCAACAAACTCCAGCTTTGATTTCATCCACATTTGTGCTTTCATAATGTCATATTGGTGCTACCTAACTCTCCTTATTTTCAGTATGGAACAACACTATTACCAGCCCATTTCAACGACCGACCCTCTTCAGCTTTGCTTACCTCTATGTTTGTGCATTCATAATAATGTCTTGGTGCTACCTAACCCACACCATTGAAGAAAAAGGTTTTCGGATGTATTTTCACTTTATAGACATTATGTTTTCTATGATACTTCCATCTTAAGGCTAATCAACTAAACAATAACGCTATTTACAATGTTTTATGTCTTTGAATTACACATCACTATCACGCTATGATTTCAGTTCAATAAGAAAATAGCATTCTCCATTTCATTTGCAGTTTTTCATACGATAGAGTTCACAATATATGGTACTTGGAGCCACATCTTAGCGGTCTTATTGCAAGCAGCAGCAGCTAATCAATTCTGAAAGAAATACAAAGACGGCAACAAAGTTTTGATGGACACTGATTACCCATGTATGCTGATGGAAAATATTATTAAGTTAAAAGAGTATTGGGGTCCCAATAGAGCAAGTGATTCCAACTGTAAAAGCTTGAGTCAGCTTAAGCTCAAAGGAAGGAAATTGATGAGTGATGACACAAAATTGAAAGACTTCAAAGGGTAGATATCTTTTTCAGACCATTGTAAGATCAACCTACAAATTGATTTAAATGAGGAATCAACCAAAACATTTGGGAATATCTGAAGCAAAAGTATGAGGGAACTGCACAGGTACAATGTGCACATGGACAAGCTCTTCAGAAGGAATTTACAGTGTGAGGTTATCCATATGAAGATAAAGGGGGTCTCTGCTAATGAGTATTTCATTCATACTCTAATTGTGGTTAACAAGTTAAGCCAGAATGGTGAAAGAAATAAATGACGTAGATGTCACTGAGAAAAAAACTCTTTCAGACCATTTATGGACCAATCTTGCGCAATTTATCTTATATAAGGAATTAACAAGAAGCAGTTCGAGTTCTTTTGAGCATAAGTATCAAAAAATTGCACTGCACAACAAGCAACGCGCAAATTGACGCTCACCAAAAGAAAACTGAGGTTATTCATGTGAACGTATAGGGGTATGTGAATGAACGTTTTGCTCTTACTCTACTCGTTGTCAACAAGTTAAAATAAAATGGTGCAGAAATAACTAGGGTAAATGTCACTGAAGATTTTACTATCTATGATTGAAATTTGACAATGTGGTATGCAAGATTGACGAATCAAACGATCTTGATGCTCTTTTAATAATGAATTGCAAAGCAGCCTATTAGTATATGAGCTGCGTATGAATGTTCATGTGACGGAGGAACATCTTTTGAAGGTTATATATGGAGAATCATTAAAAAGAAGAGGACATGGAAGTCCTAGAAGGAAAAGGACGAGGACGATGACGAAGCAAAGCGTACCTTTGATAAATCCACCATTGAATGTGCATGTCGCAAGCTTGGATGCTTCCGATATAGGTGTCCAAGGAAAGAAATTGTGTAGAGACCAGAAAAGAGAAAATGATTTTAATGCTGTACCTTAATGAAAATCAGGTAACTAAGAAAGAGTTGCGGTTTCACAGTGTAGCAACCATACGTGAGGCAATATATATTTTTTCTGATTTCAAAGAAATCGTAAAAGCAAGGGCAGACCTAGGAATTAAAGGAGGGATGGACTGAGTTTCCATGCTAAACATCTTGCTCTATACATCAGCTATGTTTTGGACAGCTCATCAGTCGCTTGCCTCTTTCTAGATTCATCTATTGGAAACATGATGAAGCAGCATACCGAGCTACGAAGACCAGAAGCTCCGACCTAACTCCCACCTCAATCGCGACCTACGACCTATCCCCAACCTTCACGCCGACCTACGACCTATCTCCAACTTCCGTGCCGAGCTACGACCTAATTCCCAAATACCGACCTACGACCTATCTTCGCGAACGAATTACCACACCTCCACTTCCATCTCCACTTCCATCTCCAGTCGACTTTACCGACCTAACACCTCTTCCCAAAGTCGCGACCGACCTAAACCCCATGTCGCGGAAGCACATCGCAAGTTCCGACCTAACCCTAAATCATTGCCAGATAACTCGCGAGCGACATTGTTTAAGTCGCGGCACTTGATTAAGTAGCGAACGAGATAAGCTCTCATAGGTCGTTGCCGAGATAAGCTCTCATAGGTCGTTGCCGAGATAAGCTCCCATGAGTCGTTGCCGAGATAAACTGATGCCTTCTTCATCAAGTCGCGAACGAATAATTTAGGTCGCAAACTAGTATTGATAAGTCGGAGCCGAGCTAAGTCGTTGCCGACCTAAGTACTTGTTTTTTCTTTGAAGTTTTTGTGTTGAGTTGTAACTGTTGAGCTTAAGTCGTAAGTTGCCTGGAATGGTAGGTCGAGACTGTTAAGTCGGAACCGACCTAGGAGATGTAATTTTTTTGTTGTTTTTTTGGTGAGAATTGTAAAATGCCTATAAATAGGCCGAGACTTTCATTTGTAAAAGGTTGTTGAATATTGAATAAAATTCTCTTTTGTTAGCTTTGTGCTTTCAATCTCAATTGGTAGTCGAGTGTATCTCCTATCTCCACTAACGTCATTCGAGTGCGCTCGGATCATCGTTTGTTGAAGCCGATTCACGGTATCTTGTGCGCAAGATCAACGTCGAAGAATCGTAGATCTCTTTTCCGGTATCTTCGGATCAACGAGTCAGAGATAGCTAGAGTTCGGTATCTTCGGATCAACGAATTCGAGCATTTCAGTATTCATCAATTCACGAATTGTTACATTCACCGATTGAAGATCGTTTTGAATTATCCGCTGCGTCAGTTTGGTATCAGAGCTTGTTTTAGCCAATCATAGCTAAATCGAGTCTTGGAGCCGAGAATTTGAAGTGTTGAGGTTGTGTTCATCGTGTTCATCATATTTTGCAACAAAGTTGGAGTTTTCAATCCATTTCATTTTGGATCAAAGTTCGAAAGGTGTTTGAAACTTGAAGTGTGAATTTGTTGAAGTGTTTGTGAAGTATTCAATCATGCCGCCAAGACGAGTTCAACGTCATCGCAATATTAATGCTTTATACGGAAGAGAAGAGGCCGACGAAATGGAGCAACGAATCAACGAGAATTTCAATGAGAAGCTTACGGAAGGGATTGGTCGATTAGAGAGAATGATGCTTGAAATGAGTCAAAATCAGAGAAGGGTTTCACCTGAATCGAGCCATGGAAGAAGTAGAGTTTCACCACATTCTAATCGGGAGAGAAGTGTTGATAGTGATCATAGAAGCGTGGATCGAGATTGTGATAGAAATGTTGATGATCGAGGTCGTGATAGAAATGTGACTGATCGAGAACGGAGGAATGTAGATCGTAGGAATGTTGGTGGAAGAAATGGTGGTGGTAGAGATGTTGGTGGTCAGGATCGACATCGATATACATCGGATGGTGAAGAAGAGTATGATGGTGGTAGTGTTCATGGACGAGGACGTGGACGAGGAAGGAATCAATCGGAGTACGATCACAAGTGGGAATCGGGAATGAAAACTGAAATTCCTGAATTCAAAGGTGGTATGCAAGCCAAGAGTTTTTGGATTGGGTGGCTAATGTTGAAGAAATTTTTGATTTCAAAGAAGTTCCAGAACGTCGTAGAGTAAAGTTGGTTGCTACAAGGTTGAGGGGTAGAGCTTTGGCATGGTAGCAGCAAACCAAACTTACACGTGAACGAATGGGAAAGTCAAAAGTTGAATCTTGGGAGAAGATGAAGAAATTGATGAAAGCAACGTTCTTACCTTACAATTATCAATCTCTGATGTATCAACGTTTGCAGAACTTGAGGCAGGGCACAAAGACTGTTAATGATTACGCAGATGAGTTTTATCAGCTTATCACAAGGAATGATATTATGGAAACAGAAGAGCAGCTGACAGCGAGATTCATTGGGGGATTGAGAATGCAGATTCAGAATATGGTCAATATGTTCGATCCAAGATTTGTAGCAGAGGCACATCAGAAAGCGTTGGCTTGGGAGAAGCAGGGACGACGAGGGGGTGGTGTGTTTACGAATTCCAATAATCAAGTGAAGGGTGTTGGTGGAAGTTCTAATGTGTCTAAACCTATCAGTAAACCAGTGGTGAAGGAGGTTGAGAAGGCAAAGGTTAACAACGGTTTCAAATGTTACAACTGTCAGGAGTTGGGTCATAAAAGCAACGAATGTCTGAAGCCGAAGAAGAGAACCATGGTGACAGAAGTTGAGGAGGAAGATGAGGAAGAAGCTGAATGCTCTAATTCTTTACCAGTAGAGGAGGAAGACTTACTGTCGGGAGATGACGGGTACGCACTGATGATGAGGAGAAGTTGTTTAACACCGAAGCAAGAGGAAGAAAGTAGTTGGTTGAGGAACAATATCTTTCAATCTACATGCACTATTCTGGGAAGAGTTTGTAAATTTGTTATTGATGCTGGGAGTTGCGATAATATTATCTCTACAGAAGCAGTGAAGAAGTTGGAGTTGAAAACTGAGAAACATCCTAAACCGTACAAGTTATCTTGGTTGAGGAAGGGTGGTGAAGTGAAAGTTGGACGTAGAGCTTGTGTGAAGTTTTCAATTGGGCAGAAATACAAAGATGAAATCTGGTGTGACGTCGTAGATATGGACGTTTGTCATTTGTTGCTGGGAGACCGTGGCAGTATGATCGAGCTGTGCAGCATGACGGACGTACCAACAGTTACAGTTTCATGTTTGAAGGCACAAAGATTACTCTAGTTCCGAAGAAACAACAACAGAAGGAGAGTAAGCTGGAGGAAATTGAAGAGCTTAAAACTTTGTTATCATTGAAGGAATTTGTGAAGGAAGTAGAGGAGGAACCTGAAGTGTTCTTGTTGATTGGACGAGAAAGCAGTGAAGAGGTTGAAATTCCAGAAGAAGTTAAACCAGTTTTGAAAGAATTTGAGGATGTATTTCCAGACGAGTTGCCCAAAGAGTTACCGCCGATGAGAGACATTCAACATCAAATTGATCTTGTTCCGGGAGCAGTATTGCCACATAGACCGCATTATCGAATGAGTCCGAAGGAGCATGAAGAATTGAGGAGACAGGTAGAGGAATTGCTTGAACAGGGGCGTGTGCATGAGAGTCTGAGTCCTTGTGCTGTACCAGCTTTATTGGTACCCAAAAGGGATGGGACGTGGAGGATGTGCACGGACAGTCGAGCATTGAATAAAATCACTGTACGATACAGATTTCCAATGCCAAGGTTGGATGACTTGCTGGATCAGTTGAGTGGGGCTACTATCTTTTCGAAAATTGATTTGAAAAGCGGATATCATCAAATTCGGATTAGACCTGGAGACGAATGGAAGACAGCCTTCAAGACGAGAGAGGGGTTGTATGAATGGCTGGTGATGCCGTTCGGTCTTTCAAATGCACCGAGTACGTTCATGCGAGTGATGAATCAAATTTTTAGGCCTTTCATTGGGAAATTTGTGGTGGTATACTTTGACGATATCTTGATTTATAGTAGGAGTCTGGAAGAGCATGTTCAACATTTGAAGGAAGTGTTAATTATTTTACGAAAGGAACAATTTTATGCTGCGACAAAGAAATGCGTGTTCATGACGCATAGTGTTTTGTTCTTGGGGTATATTGTTTCGGAGAAGGGCATCCAGGTAGATCAGAATAAAGTTGAAGCAGTCAGGAATTGGCCACATCCGAAGACAATTACAGAAGTGAGAAGTTTTCATGGGCTAGCGTCATTCTACCGAAGATTCATTCCACACTTCAGTAGCGTGATGGCACCGGTGACTGATTGCATGAAGGGGAAACAATTTTCTTGGACGGAGGAAGCTGGGATTGCTTTTGGAAAGATCAAGAAGTTGCTGACATCTACATCAATTCTTGTATTACCAGATTTTCAGTTATTGTTTGAACTACATACTGATGCGTCAAAGGTTGGAATTAGAGGGGTGTTGAGTCAAAATGGGCGTCATATTGCATATTTCAGCGAGAAGTTGTCAGGAGCAAAGATGAGATACAGTACCTATGATGTGGAATTTTATGCTGTTGTTCAAGCGGTGAAGCACTGGCGACATTACTTATTCCAGAAAGAATTTGTTTTATACACTGATCACGAGGCGTTGAAACATTTACAAGGACAAGACAAGATTTCAGCAAGACATGCATCGTGGATTGCTTATTTACAGCAGTTTACTTTTGTCGTTAAGCACAAGTCAGGGGTAACCAATCGTGTGGCTGATGCTTTGAGCAGGAGGAGTCATTTGTTGACGACAATGAAAGTTCGTTTTTTATCCCGCAGTTTCGGGCCGTAGATCAAAGTGACAGGTTTTGAATTATTGCCAGAATTGATTGAAGAAGATCCTTACTTTGTGAAATTTGTTGAAAAGGTAAAGGAAGGAAGCACTGATGAATTTGTGTTGGTGGATGGTTTTCTGCTTAAAGGAAATCGATTGTGCATCCCAGACTGTAGCTTGAGAATGAAGATTGTTAAAGAACTACATGAAGAAGGCCATGTGGGTAGAGATCGTACTTTGCAGTTAATTTCTCAATCTTATTTTTGGCCGTCAATGAGGAAAGAGGTAGAAAGATTTGTGGAGAGGTGTCATATTTGTCAGGTTTCGAAAGGAACAGCGACGAATGCGGGGTTATATATGCCGTTACCCGTACCTACCAAACCATGGGTTGATATCAGCATGGATTTCGTGTTGGGTTTGCCGAGAACTCAGAGGGGAAATGATTCTATATTTGTTGTGGTGGACCGGTTTTCGAAGATGGCACATTTTATAGCCTGCAAGAAGACAGCGGATGCAGTTCGAGTGGCACAGTTATTCTTTAAAGAAATATATCGTTTACATGGTTTACCCGAATCTATTGTTTCTGACCGAGATACTCGATTTCTGAGTCACTTTTGGTGGAGTCTATGGAAGATGGTGGGAACGAAGTTGAAATTTAGCAGTGCATATCATCCTCAGACGGATGGACAAACAGAAGTTGTGAATAGATCATTGGGTAATTTGTTGCGATGTCTTGTGCAGGACAATTTGAAGAGTTGGGATTTGAAGTTGTGTCAAGCTGAATTTGCTCATAATCATGCAAATAACCGAAGTAAGGTTTCAGTCCATTTCAGATTGTATATTCCAATTTACCCAGTGGACCGTTGGATTTAGCAATAGTGCCACATTTGAAGGGAACAGTTAAACGGGCTGTTGATTTCGTTGATGGGTTGAAAGACTGCCATAGAATCGTTCAGGAACGATTGGAAAAGGCAAACGAGAAGTATAAACAAATGGCGGATAAGAAACGAAGAAGTGTAGTCTTCAGAGAAGGTGATTTTGTTTACGCGGTTTTGACGAAAGATCGTTTTTCGGTTGGAGCCTACAACAAATTGAAAGCTCGAAAGATTGGACCAGTAGAAATCTTGAAGAAAATCAATGACAATGCTTATCAGTTAAAGTTGCCCGATCACATTCACACTGCTGACGTTTTCAACGTTAAACATTTGATTCCGTACCATGGAGATGAGCTTGTTGAAAAAGAGAGAAGTACAAATTCGAGGTCGAATTTTTGTCAACAAGGGGAGGATGATGAAGCAGCATACCGAGCTACGAAGACCAGAAGCTCCGACCTAACTCCCACCTCAATCGCGACCTACGACCTATCCCCAACCTTCACGCCGACCTACGACCTATCTCCAACTTCCATGCCGAGCTACGACCTAATTCCCAAATACCGACCTACGACCTATCTTCGCGAACGAATTACCACACCTCCACTTCCATCTCCAGTCGACTTTACCGACCTAACACCTCTTCCCAAAGTCGCGACCGACCTAAACCCCATGTCGCGGAAGCACATCGCAAGTTCCGACCTAACCCTAAATCATTGCCAGATAACTCGCGAGCGACATTGTTTAAGTCGCGGCACTTGATTAAGTAGCGAACGAGATAAGCTCTCATAGGTCGTTGCCGAGATAAGCTCTCATAGGTCGTTGCCGAGATAAGCTCCCATGAGTCGTTGCCAAGATAAACTGATGCCTTCTTCATCAAGTCGCGAACGAATAATTTAGGTCGCAAACTAGTATTGATAAGTCGGAGCCGAGCTAAGTCGTTGCCGACCTAAGTACTTGTTTTTTCTTTGAAGTTTTTGTGTTGAGTTGTAACTGTTGAGCTTAAGTCGTAAGTTGCCTGGAATGGTAGGTCGAGACTGTTAAGTCGGAACCGACCTAGGAGATGTAATTTTTTTATTGTTTTTTTGGTGAGAATTGTAAAATGCCTATAAATAGGCCGAGACTTTCATTTGTAAAAGGTTGTTGAATATTGAATAAAATTCTCTTTTGTTAGCTTTGTGATTTCAATCTCAATTGGTAGTCGAGTGTATCTCCTATCTCCACTAACGTCATTCGAGTGCGCTCGGATCATCGTTTGTTGAAGCCGATTCACGGTATCTTGTGCGCAAGATCAACGTCGAAGAATCGTAGATCTCTTTCCCGGTATCTTCGGATCAACGAGTCAGAGATAGCTAGAGTTCGGTATCTTCGGATCAACGAATTCGAGCATTTCAGTATTCATCAATCCACGAATTGTTACATTCACCGATTGAAGATCGTTTTGAATTATCCGCTGCGTCAAAACATCTTGTATGTTCACTTGTTTCCTCCATGAAACATTTCTACTCTTGAGTTCAAGATCATGGGATCAAGCATAACAGCAGTTTTTAGCAAATATTTAGGTAAATCCATCACATTTTAGCTATCATATAATCTAGCAGTCCCGATAGCTTTCAGGCGATGATGGAGATGCCTAGAACACACCTGAGGCTTGAATAACCCCACGTAAATGTTTACCCCAGTAAAATCTTTAAAGTAGGGGAGAAGCATTTTTTTTTCTCAACTCTTTAAGATGGCTCATAGCTTGCAGGTACATATTTGCACAATATGCAGTGAATCTAGTAACAAGTCACTGAAAGTTGGAGATATCTTCTACAACATTAAGTCTATATCTTGTGGTATTGTACCGTAAACACACAGAGTCAAGAGGCAATTTGTGGGCAAAGAATTTTTTAAACTTGAAAGATAACGCTCCAGTGATATCACAAATATGCTACAAATAAATGATGATTTCATGTAGAAATAAGAATAACTCTCTATACATCGATGTTGTCTACTAATTATTAACTATAACTGGTCAGTGCAATATAACTTTGTCTTCCCAATATCCAAATTCAATGACTAGTATTGCTATAGTAAATCAATAGATTCAATCTATTAAAGTAATCATGATTTATTCAAATAAACTTTGATCTTTGAAACAGCGAAAGGATTACTTATGTCAGAAGCTAGATTGATGGAAGTGGGACTGAAGGTGGATCGGAGTAAGCATTGAAATAGAGGGTAAGGTTTAGGTGGCTACATGAACGATTTGGGCAACAGGTAAAGAATGGAGAGAATTTATTTGAATGGCAAATCAATGTAAAATAACCCTAATTGGAGGCGGAAGAGTCTAGGGTTGCTAAGAAATGGTTGCTCTACTTCAAATTAATGGATATTGGGTGGGAATGAAATTCAATTGTGTTGTGCGTACGCGCGCGCGAAATTTTGCCCTGAGTTCCAGCCCAGGGTTGTGTCCGCCTTTGCTGAACAAAGAGTGAACTCGGAGACAACTCGAGCACGACTGTGATGGGGAAAGAAAATATCAAAATGATTGTAAATAAATGTGATCTATTATCCTATCGGTTATGTTCAAAATCTTTCGAAGAAATCATTATGTCCTGAAACAATGTTCAAACTGTTTGCAGCAATACCATCGAATGAGAAATTGTATCTCTTGTGAATGTATCGGCAAAGCTTTGACATTGCAGGTATGAACGCTTGAGCTTAAATGATTCAACCTTTATAAAAAGGAGATAGCAGTTGGTTCACATTTGTTTGAAGTCTCGTTAAATGTGCATGAAGTTTCCTTAGTTGGCAAGCAACGTATAAACCCATTTTCTAAGGAGACCACTCGAAGAGGTACTCAAGCTATTCAACTTGTGCACATTGACATTTGCTGACCCACAATCATATTTCAACAGTGAAAAGAATAATATCACACTATATGACAAATTGACAATTTGACCAGAAGTGATTGGTTTTCTTTCTTCTAAGAATCTTAAATTTTTGCTTCATCAAGTCTTTTAAATTGTGTGTAAAATGAAGAGGTCCAAACATGTTCTAAACACCTAAAGAAACTTCGAGCGGGGATCTTCTATTGATCATTTAAGGTGTTTAATTTTGTAAAATGCTCTAGTTCCTAACTGTGAAGAGATCAAACTAGATGAACTATAGTTAGTCATGAATCAAAATCAACTGAGTTAAGATGCAGTTTCTGAAGAAAACAATTGTTGAGACAGGAATAAAAATAATGAAAAGGCAACTTTGCCTTTAGCTGATATGGAATGGGAATAGAATGACGAGAAAGAGCAGCTGATGGAGTGAAATTATGAAGAAGTTGCTCAAAAATTCAAAATAACATCGATGGTTCAAACATGATTGGATGTGAAAGATGATTCATTAACATGAAGCAAGAGTTCTTCATTTCATGAAAATAGAGAAAGATTAGTGATTGGAGAGGAAATCTAAAGATAAAAATGAAGCGTACTTGGCCATATTTGCTACAAAAATAATTATCCAATATAAGTTGAAGATGCTATGAAAAGTATGAAGCGGATGGCAACAACGAATTTGAAATAACTGCAGTTGACATGGATGATGCAAGAGAATTAGCAGGTTTGCTAGTTGGAGCAATACAAATGGATGTGAAATGGTAACACAAAGCTTGTAGAAAATGGTGAAGTAAAGATATACAGAACTCATATGGTTGTTATACTCAAAAACATGATCCGAACCACTATGATTTTTGCACCTCCAGAGAAATACAAAGCTCATGTAGTTGCGAATGGTTATACTCAAAACATGGTTTGGACTCAAGTTTGGACTCCACTAAGATTTTAGCACCTGTAGTACGATTAGAGACCACCAGCCCAGTTGTCTGGTAGTTTCATTTGCAGCTCAGAAACAGTTAATGGTTTATTAACTAGATGTGAAGTCGGCATTTCTTCATAATGAGATTCATGAAGAAGTTTGTGTTAAAAACCTCCAAACTATAAGATAAAAGACGATGAAAAGAAAGCTTACAAGTTGAAAAAAATGTCTTATACGAATTCAACAAGCACCATAAGCATGGTATAGCTGGATTGAGTCATATCTTTTTGAAAGAAAGATTTTTACATGTCCTCATGAATTTACATTGTTAATCAAATTTAGGGAAGAAGGTAAATTTTGATTGTATATCTTTTGTGTAGATGACTTAATCTTTACCGGGAATGACGAGAATATGTTGGTTGAATTAAAGAATATTAAAACACAAATATAATAGATCATAGGAAAATAAGATTTTAGTGTAGATATATAACATATGAAATTTGCAAACACCTACTTCATTGTATTAGAGCACACTATCATCAAAAACCTCATTTGTGCAATATCAAGGTAATCAGTTGAACTTGATATCGCACTATCAGATTTTAGTGTAGACATAACATATAAAATTTGCAAACACCTACTTTAAAAAGATAATCATTGTGATAATGTAACGCCGGCTTCATATTCATACTTCACATCCTATTTGTAATAGCCAATATGCAATTATTTAAATTGGCACTAACTACCCACTTTCTAATTAGACCGGAGACGTTCCAACACAGTGTTACTCGAGAGTTCTATGTATAACATCAAGAAAAAGGAAACAAAACACTCTTAAATGTGTACTCTGTTGTAGCCATAATGTAGTTAATTACTTTCAACACATGATCATCAGTCAACCTCGTGATTGAACGACCAAAGGCTCAATAGAAACCAGTTAAGCTCTAACCTATTTGCATGTGGACTGGTGAAAAGCAATTATTTAGTCTTCAACCTATTTGCCGCATCTATCTAAATGTAGACTGCAGCCTTCATCAAAAGTCAACTACCTAAGTCCTCCATCAAAAGTCAACCTTTTTGCCACATCTATCTAAATGTAGACTGAAGCCACCATCAAAACCCACACCTCGTCTAAGTTTATCACGATTCATTAACATTCACCACTAACAATTTGCCAATACGGCATAATAATCAAAATTGAAAAGGAAAAAAGAATGTATACCTGAAGATTATGCTCCTTGATATAAGCCCAGATAACTTTAAGCGCTTGAGTTCTCGGAATCTCCTTGACACCAACAACCGCCTCAAGTGCCGCCGATACTGGCTTAGGCTTGGTGATTCCACGTGGAGGTCTCTTCGCCTTCTCTTCGGCCGCTTTCGCCGGCGTTGCCGCCGCGCAGATCTTCACAACTACCGGTGATGAAGGAAGTGATGTAGACGAGAATAGTCTGTGGCGAGGTAGTGTGAGTTGGGAGGGGATGAAGGCGGAGGAAAGCGCGAAGGCGTTCATTTTTTATTCTAGGGTTTTGGGAAGTAGGAATGGATAGGGTTATAGCTGTTTATAAAACGTAGTAACAGAGAAGAGAGAGAAGATCTCAGGACCGTTGGATTGTTATTTCAGTGGGTTTGCGACGAAAAGAAAAGAGCATTTGAAAATGCGTTTGGGTCTGTAAAAGGCTTATGCCAAATTCTATTGCAACCCAATTACTAGCCCCTTAATTTTAATAAAATTAAGAAGACAAAAATAACCTTAATCAACTACGTACGTTCTTTTCTTTCTTCTCTCAGTCACCTTTCTCAGTTCAAACCAGTTAATTCAAAAACCCTAATTAACAAATCAATATAAAAAATTTATTCATATTTCAGTACTAGCGAATGGAGATTGAAGAAGATAATCAATCATTATCGCAATCACAGCAGGTAATTGGGGTTTTTTTTTGAAAAGGTAGCAATTTTTTTGAAAGCAAATCGTAAACACTCGATTTTGTGGAATGTAACAAATTCACGTAGAAACTTTACTAGGATCAATATATAACCACGGAAAGACCATACGTGGTTTATCTAAATCCCACGTACATTAATTACGTGGTTTGTTCGGTGTCCACGCATTGTTTCTTCGTGTTTAGTTATATAACCACGTAGTTATATTGCGTGGTAGTTTGATTTTTTTTTTCTATTTTTCCTTTTTCATCGTTCGACACTTGGTTTATGCAGATTATACCATATTCCAGTGATGAAGAAATAAACGAAGAAATAGTGCTTGATTATTCTAACGAGTTTACGACTTATGACATAAGTTTAAATTGCATTTCTTTTGATTAAATCTATATTACCTACATTTTATTTAACATTGTTAATGCAGATATTTCCTTCTCGACAAAAGTTGATTGATTGGGTTCGTGATACTGGAAAACGACTTGGTTTCGTTATCATAATATTGAAATCGGATACTGGTGCTTCAAGCAAAAAACCAAGAATTATGTTTGCTTGTGAACGAAGCGGTGTGTATAAGAAGCGAAAAGAGATAAGCCCGAAGAACCTCCGAATGACTGGTACAAAAAAATGCAATTGTCCGTTTAGACTTAAAGGTGAGAAACTCCCTACTTTAGATGATTGGAGATTGCATGTTGTGAATGGTGTTCACAATCATTCAGAGTTAAAAAATGAGGAAGGCCATCCGTATATTGGTCGACTAAATGAAGATGAGACCAAATTAGTTGTTGAGATGCACAAAAACATGGTAAAAGCAAAAGAAATTTTACACACCATTAAAAGAAATGATCCTACAAATCGTACCACCATCAAAACAATTTATAATGTTATACGAGCACAAAATTCTATTGAGCGGGCAGGGCGTTCACAAGTTCAATATTTGCTTAGTAAATTGACAGAGTTTCATTACTTTGAATGGCACTGTAAGACATTAGATGGAACAGATATTATTAAAGATATATTTTGGGCGCATCCTACCAGTTTGGATTTTTTACGTACATTTCCTCGAGTTATCATACTAGATTGCACATATAAAACCAATAGGTATAGAATGCCTTTGCTTGAGATTGTTGGTGTTACTTGTACAGATCTTACATTTTGTATTGCGATCTTACACAGTTCGTGATACGGATGCCAGTAAATGGGAGTATATTTACAACGATAGAAGACAAGCTTGGGATGAAAGAAATGCATTTGCAAATTGAAAATGAAGTGAATGTACTTTGTCTGGAAAGTTAGTGAATGTACTTTGTAGTTTGTAGTTTGTTTGCAAAACGTTGTTTGAAAATTAAGTGAATATACTTTGTTTGGAATGTTATTGAATGTAGTTTGTTTGGAAAGTTATCGAATGTTTGGTTGGTAATTTTTTTTTGACTTTCTGTTACAATAACGCAAGGACAAAACGTGGTTAGAAGATAAACAACGTACTAAATTCACGAGGAAAAGAAGAAAACCACGTTGAAGATATACGTGGTTATTGAATAATCCACCAAGTACTTCAACGTGGTCTGTATACAAACCATGTCTTGTCAGTGCGCGTTGAAAAACAGAAACTCAAAAAAAATTTCCTCAAAACAAATCTGCGTGGTTTCTTAACTGACCACGTCTTGTCAGTGCGTGGTTTGTTTACAAACCACGTCTTGTCAGTGCGTGGTGCTAACAGAAAATCAAAAAAAAATATTTGATTCGTTATACAACAGCTTATAACAATTTAAACAACAAATACACATCATGAATATACCATAACCATCAACAATCAAATACACAGCGTAAATTAAGTCCAAAAACCAGCAAAATATACCATTAGCATTCAAATAATCAGTACATATCATAACCGTTCAACTACAAATTAAAATACCATATTCATTTCACTACATACAACAACCAAAATACAAAACAATCTAAACTTGGGCACTAAACTTGATGTCGGATGTAGCGTACAACAGCAGCTCGGACACTATCAAGTTGAGGATTAGCTTCATTCAAAAGGCCATGCACATCATGAAGAGTCTGAAAAAAAATAAAGTTAAATGGAGCATATTATAAACTGAAATTATATAGTGAAGCAAACTGAAACATACCGAGTACAGTTGGTTATAGGTAGGTTGAAAATGTGAAGCTCCAACCCTTACATCAGCAGGTAAGTATACAGGATTGTGAACCCGTAAGACACTATGATCCCTATACCACTCCGTATAATCATCAGTGCAACTCAACATAGACTGATTGAGTGGTATTGATCTACGCCCTTCTGCAATAACATGGTTATACCAATTGTCCCATATACTTTCCAAAAATTGATAACGCACCCGAGTGTATGTAGTCGAAGTTGAACCTCGACGTGCAGTTGTTGCTACGGGAGGAATAGGAGCCGTGGAAATGTTCTGAACTCTACCAAATTGTCTAAGTACTCTATTAGGATGATATGGCTCCACGACATTTAGGAAGAGAATGCAACCACTATACCAAGATATAGCGTGAAATGGATGATAGTGTTGTGCAAAGACGTAAGGATCAAAAATAACCTATTCAATTATGTAATTCATCAAAATTAGTTTTAGTAAATAAACTATTACTCATGACATGCATCTAATCATATCTATTGTTATTATAAAAGTACTAAATGAAGATAATAACCTGTTCAATTTGAATAGTATCAAGGAATATACGAAGATCGATTACTGATGCACCACAATCTGTAGATGGATTCTATCGAGCAGCACGGGGTAAACTCTCGTAGTACAGATTGGTGGAAGGATGAAAGCATGGAAAGTGCTCAAATATCCATGACTCAAGTAAACAAAGAAATCCTGCAATATGTTTCACACCCATACGAGTCGCTAATCCAAGCTGCCTGTAGAGAAAAGCAAGTGTTGTTGAACCCCAAGAGTAAGTGTTGACAATGTCCAAATTTTTTAGTGGATCCAGTAGCGATATGTGCACATGAGACTTGCTTTTGTCAGCAAACAGTGTGTTGCCAACCAAAAATAAAAGATAAGCACGAGCGGCACTCCTAATTGCCCGATCAGTCCACTCATCGCTCACATCTTCAAATATACCATGTAACGTAGACAAACTTAGTTTATATCCAACCCTCTCATTCATTTCCAACCTAGCTTGTGCTTTAGAAAGACCAAAGTACTTAGAAACAATACTAACCGCTTGTTCCATTTCATATGAATTACTCTGTATAGGTTTACCTTCGACTGGTATGTGTAATAAAGAAGCTACGTCGTCAAAAGTAATAGTCATCTCACCGAATGGTAAATGGAAGGTATTAGTCTCAGGATACCATCGTTCTACGAAAGCTGATATCAGATTCTTGTTAACACTCTTGTAGCAAGTGCTAACAATAGAAGATAAGCCAGACAAGTCAATGATGGCTTTGAATCTAGTAGCATTATCCGGAATCCTCCACTCTGATACCTTTTGTGCATGGTTGACACAAGTGAGCAGTGGTCGTTCCTACACAAATAAAATTTATATTTAATAAAAGAAGTAATAAATTGATCGTTTAAATAATAGCCACATACCTGCCCAGTTCACATCAAATAAGCAACATGAGTATCAAACTCTCTAATCACATCAGTGCTTTTAGGACCACCTTTCTCGTTTACAGCTTCTTCATCTTCAGCTTCTTCCTCGTCATCTTGACCTGTCTCTGTCTCGGCCCCTATGTCATCTTCATCTTCATCTTCACTTATCCCGATGAATCCGAACCATCTCCATGTTCCTCATCTCCAACATCTTCTTCTTCTTGCTGCTCTTCACCTTGCCTTGTATCAATCTCATACTCGGTTGTGTCACCCTCAGCCCTATTATCGTTCTTGTTTTCACTTGTACCTTCGGCTCCTTTCCTAGTTCTTCGTTTTCTTTCTGAAGCCGTCATCCGTACTCGACCCATCTGTAAACAAGCACGACAAAAAAAATTACTCGTAATGAATTAAAAGGCCAAGAAGTGAATGGTAAATGAAATGGTAAATGGTAAATGGTAAATCTCATTTTTTTTAAAGCTCCAGGCTGCCACGCACTGTCACTACGTGAAAAATAGGAAAACCACGCAGGAACTGTGCGTGGAAAAAATAATAACCACGCAAAGTATTTACGTGGAAAAAATAATAACCACGCAAAGACCTTACGTGGTTACTAATATTTCCACGCATTTCTGCTGCGTGGTAACCTGATCTCAACACTTACAATTCAGTTCACCTCGCAAGAACCAAGCGTGGTAGGCTTTATTTCCACGTAGATATCTTGCATGGAAACAATTTTTTCCACACAGTTTCCCTACGTGGTTTGGAATTTTTCCAAAAAAAAATTCTTCTTTTGCTAAAACCAATTAAACGCTCGATTTAGAAATCAATCGATTCAATGCTCGATTCAGTAATCAACTCAGTAGCAACTCGATTCAGTACCATTTAAAACCCCTTAAACATTTCAATTATCACTGCATTACTTACTAATCAGTAGTAAATCGATTGAACAGGCCGAAATACTTACATCGATGGAGGTTCGATCGCTGGAAGCGGAAGAAGATGCTGGAAGAGGAAGAAGAAGATGATGCCGCTCGATCTTAATCACTGGAAGAGGAAGATGATGCCGTCGAACTGTAGCTCTGGGAGGAAGATACGCGTTTGGAAAGGTTTAGGTTTTTTACGTGATAGCTGAAAGGGTAATTTTGGAAAGAGTGGGGGGCTACTAAGTCATTTTATGGGTATACTGGGTTTAGTAAATTTCAGAGGGCTACAAAGTAAAAAATCGTGTTGAAATAGAATTTGCCAAGGCTTATTTGAACGAAATATGCGAGCGGAATATTTAAGTTGTGATATTTGTAGCTAATTAACAATGTATTTTGTTATTATTTTTAATTGTTTAATTATTATTTTATTCTGTAATATGAGTTTAATAATTGCAAATAATAAAAAATAAATTACGTGATTTTTTTTTGAAATGGTACTTAGATACAACATATCACTGGGACAACAAATCAAAAATCACGTGTCAATAAATGTTCGAATCACGCTACGTAAGTTTCAAACTTGTGATCTCTCGCACCAAAGTCGAATCACTTAACCACTGGGACAATGGTGCTTGTTAAATTATGCGATTTTTCATTAAAACAAACTACTACATTTTAAATTCAAATACATGCAAAAAAACAAACAAACATAAAACTATATGTTACGACGACTACGGAATAGAGTCAAGTGGTACATCATAAATCATTGCACCTCATCATCCGACAATGTTTCCACCACATCCAAGTTGGTGGAATCTTCGCGAAAGATCTGAATGATCTCCCACCTCTGAATATGTATAACAACAGATAGTATAGAAAAACAACGCTCTACGGCGTTGTTGAAACGGTCCGTCTGAATGAACGACCGTCCACCGACAAGCCTGCTCGAGCTGCCATGCTCGGTCTGTCTGCTGCGTTGGTCACCCAATGAGAGTACAGATCCGCATCAGCACCAATGAAAGGCTGAGCTGGTGGAGTAGAAAGTACCAGATATTTTCAAATGCTCTTTCCTATGCAGCTTCTAAATAGCTCATCCAACTCTCTGAATTTGATGGGAGAATTTTTCCTGAACTTCCTATATCTTCTTGTAGTGGTGTTCCACCACCCCTCGGAACCGTCCAAATGATTTTTTTTCTTGATCGCATATACCTTCTTCTATCTGCAGAAGTCCGTCCCAATCGGTCCAAGTGCGCTTGAGGTTGTTCCATTTGTTTTTCATCTGGGTGTGACCCAGTCTAGATTCAACTTGTCGTTAAATGTGGCTGACACCGACGAATAAAATCTGCTGATCGAACTCCTTCTGTCCGGCAGAAAGTCAACACAAAGATTTAGGAATACCTCCTTCCTTTCAATTGTCCACAAACCAATGGGCTAGAAGGAAGAATAAGCAGTAGCAGAACCGGAAGAGTGCGCTACACTGAAAGATGAAAAATGCAAAAAATAGAAAAAAATCCCAAAAAATTATGTTATAGATAGGAAAAAATAAGCATAGTAGCGGAGAAAAATACCTGAAAATATGGACGAAGGGATCGAAAAAAATGAAAAAGGGAGGAAGTGGTAGCTGTTTTTTATGTTGGTTGGAGAAAGGGGGGCTGATTTATAAGGGGGTTGGAGCCGAAAGAATTGGTCGTTGGGTGGAAAAGACATGACGCGTCTGATGCGTCGAACGCAAACGTATCATTTTTTTTCAACGAGCGCAACCTTCCATTTTCTGGATCTGGAATGTTGGGCGTCCAACGTCAAAAACGGTAACGTGGTTAATTTTAGCTATGAATGATACCTTGGTTTACCATTTTTCCGTTTAGAGCCGATGTCTTCCTTCTTTATATTCTTTTTCGTGTGACGTGCTACTTGCATTGGATATGAAAATTTGAACAATTAAATATATAGTTACATAGTTAACGGATAAAATACAAAATAAATAATTCAAAGGATTTGTATGTCCCTCCCTTAAAATTTTAATACACAATCTTTATACACAATCATATTAATATTTCACATTTTTTTGAAAAAAAAAATTGTTTGTAGAAATATCATATCAACGAACCGTTTTCACCATTAAATCGTAAAAAATTTCATCTTCTAAACGATATGTGTTGTGCATATGTAAATATCTAGTCGTTGAAATTTTTTATGAAAAATTATAACTTTTTTATATAAACGATGTCGTACAAAATGCAAGCGCAATTGCATCATTCAAATCACAAGCTTCAAAAATGATAAATTTTCAGAATTATAACTGCATTATATTAATGCATTTATAATTGTATTTTCTTAATGCAGTTAAATTTTGCATTAAGATCGAATATAATCGCGTTTTCTAAATGCGATTAAATTCTGCATTAACATCGAATATAACTGCATTTTCTAAATTCGGTTAATTTATATTGTACATCAATATTATATAGCATTATCAAATGCAAGCAAAATTGTTTCTGTCTCGCATAAATGGAGTTAAATTAATTCAAAAAAATATTGTTACATTATAATTGCATTTTCTCCAACCATTTAAATTAACTATATTTTCTTAATGCAGTTAAAATATAACATTATTGAAATTGAATAAAATTATCAAATGCAGTCAAAATTATTTCTACGTCACATAAATACAGCTAAGTTAATTCAAAAATATGCTGTTAGATTGATGTATTTGCATTTTCTGAAAGAATTTAAATATAACTGTATTTTCTTAATGCACTTTTTAACTGTATTTTCAGAATGCAGCTATTCTTCTTTCTTTGCTTACTGCTTCTTTGCTCCACTTTCCTGGAATATAAATTTGTTAACTGGCTTTTTAACCAAGCAGATTTCAACTGCAATTAGAAGGTCGGAATGAAGACGAAAACAACTTACGAACTTGGAAACACGATCAGAAGAACCAAAAGAAGTTACTCAAAAAATTCAACGAAGTATTGGACAAGTTGGACCTATCGGTACCGAGAGCTTTTTCTTACAATTTGCACCTCATGGACCTCTTGTACTTCAAGCACTATGTCAACCAATCATCATCAAGTGCTTTTCTCGAAGAATAGACAAGCAAACTTGGAAATTGATGAGAAGAAAGCAAAGAAATCAGGAAAAGACAAGCGATATCAAGTAAACCATTAGAATGAACTTGATCTTCATGAAGAAGAGTTTGAAATGCATTGAATCGGAGATAGAAAAGTTAAGCAGGTGAAAACAAGAAGTTTTCACCGAAACAAACCACTCAGTACCGAGAGCAATCTCTCGGTACCGAGAGGGTTTTGTTGAAGATTGGGCCGGCGTGTTCCTCCTATGCACTTGGACTTATATTTGGACTTTATTCTATGTGGGCTCCTGAGTCTACTGGCAAGTTTTTATATAAATACCAACCCTATAGCAACTGAAGAGGGGATGGACACTCTGCGTCTTCTTCACTCTTATCTCCTTCCCCAAAAAAACTCTAGAGATTTCATTGTAAATATGAGATCACTAGATCGTGGTCAGATCTGATAAAATTAGTTGTAATTTGAAGAGAAAACGGCTAATAACAAAGATTAAAGTAGACGTAGACCGAAGAATTCGTCGAACCGCTATAAAAATTGTGTCTCCATGTCTGCTTTCACGTTTATTTTATTAAAATTTATGCTTTCATCTGATATTTGGGTGTTGGTGTCATTTTTGACGTTAAAATTTTGGTACTTTCACTAAGAAAGAGCTAGATTTCACAACATAAAGCTTAGATCTGAAGTTGGGAGAAGATGAAGAGGCCTAACTCTAGGTCAAAGATTGGAGGAAGTCAACCAGAACATGGGGCAACCAGGAGGTGTCCTCAAATTCCAATCAATCTATCTACGTGACCAGAGAGGAGATAGAGAGAATGATGAAAGAAATGCAAGATGGAATAATGGCTCGACAATAGGAGATGCTATATGGATTTTTCCAAAGGTTAGGACAACAAGGAAGTAAGGAATAGCTGGAGTTGTTGGAATTCAGAACCAAGGACCAAGAACTAATGCAGGAGCATCGGAAGTTGGAACAAAGCAAACTGGAACAATGCTCTCATGACCAGAACTATTCGGTACCGATCTCAATCCTTTCGGTATCAAGAGGAATTCACTCGGGGGCAATGTCGGTTTAGGCTTTGGGCGAGCTAGGATACCGAGAATGAACGATGTCGGAGCCAGAAATGCAAGTCAGAGTGCAAATGCACAGCAATCAAAGGAGTATGTGTAGAAGCTCACTATAGGAAAGGAGGGCAGAATAAAGTTATGGAACTGAGACTTCCATTGGATGATAACCCCATAATCAGGATGGATTGGAGGTAGGTTCGATTCCCTTACCTTGTTATTTATTTTTATATAAACGATGAAATATCACTATCAGACCGCTTAAACATGTACGGGATCCTGATCGGTCCCTAGGCACGCTTTGAATTGGAAGTATGAAGGTGACTCTTGATAGGATTAGATGGTTTAATGTTTGCTAGATGCCTTGATCCAGGCTTCATGAGTGATGACCAAAACCAATTAGGAAACACCAACGAAGATTGATGATCCCCGGAAGTTAATTAGGATTTTATAACACTAGTATAAAATTGTCTATTGTTTCGCCGCATTTGCTTCGGTTGTGTTAGTAACCGAAGAAAATTTGTATCATTTACTCCGATTTCACATTAACAATCGAAGCAATAGACCCTTTCAAAGCAATAAGTCATTCATTCACTTCAGTTTTATTAACAACCGAAGCAATAGATCACTCATTTACTTCGGTTATTAACACAACCGAAGCAATTGACTTCTCATTTGCTTCAGTTGTGTTAACAACTGAAGCAATAGGTTGGGCAACATCTTAATTTATGCATAACTTAGTTTAGTAGATATGTATTTATGCAGTTTATGAAAGAAATATCACAATCTATTTTCGATCAATGTAATATTCAAACAATTTTTGTAGCATACTCAAGTTTATGTAATCGGGATAGTTGATTGTCATTATGTCGCTCGTTCTACTGCTAATTTTTCGTTTAGCAGAGAAAATAATGTTTCTTTAGACATTAAATTAAAAGAATGTTAGTAGAAATAGAAGAAAAAAATCACATATGTAGATATAATTTTGTTATATATTTTTTAACCTTAAATTAAAATCTAATCGACCAATATGATTGAAGTAACCTATTTACCTTGGGAAAATCGCAAGCAACTTTATACATAGGTAATGGACTCAAAAGGTTATCATTGATTGCAAGCTCATATTGAACATACCAAGCCAATGTAATATCAAGCTTGGATATAAATCAAGCCTCGTTTTAACATATTTTGTAATGAAATGAAGAGAAAATATAAAATTAATTTGATACATACATATGGACACACATAATAAATTTATAAAGGAGAACTAAATCAAACAAACGTGTATGCAGGTTAAACAAGTGATTAAAGTGTTGAAGATAGAAATCATTTTGGGCTTTTTAAATTGGGCACAGAAATAGTGAAATCCCCAAAATTTGAAACAAAATTGTACAATGTTCCGCAAACTCAGTCGTACAAGTCAGCAATCCGTAGCATTCCCTCTCAACTAATAAACAAATGTTGAAAACCAATATAAACCCTCCTACTTCCCTGCTTCTACAGCTCTTCTCCATTCCCTGAAACCAATTTGATAAACCCAAAAAAAGAGTTTTTCTCCATTATTAGAAATGAGTTCTGCAGGAAGAGGAAAGGAAAAAATCGTCTCAAAATCGGTTTCTAGATCGTCAAAAGCAGGGCTTCAGTTTCTAATCGGAAGGATCGCTAGATTTTTGAAGGTAGAAAAATACGCTAATAGAGTCGGCACCGGAGCTTTGGTCCATATGGCTACGGTGCTCAAGTATTTAGCCATCGAGGTACTTAATTTTTATAGCCATAGGTCGCTATTTAAATACCAGCATTCGTGAAATGATTGGCTTTTTCGACCCCCGAATGTCGACACTAATATATCCACGGTATTCATGCGCCAAGCACCCAAGTGGCGAAAAGATGAATTATAAGGGTAAAATAAAAAGAAAAGGAAATAGAACAAGAAAGAAGAGAACACAATATCAGAATCTCCCAGCGGAATGGTAATATATGATATTCAAGAACAATACAAAGGGTTACTCAGATATAGAAATTTTAAAGTTACAAAACCTAAGTACCATCATCAGCTTGGATAGTTATAACTGACTGTCCTCACAAATGCTGATATGTACAATATAGTAATGCAGCGGAAATAAGAATAATACGGTAGGTGAAACATCCAGCTCGTCTTCTCAAGCCCAAAAGAACATCAATGAAAACCTACCTCTCTCAAACTACTCGAAAGAGTATGCGAAGAATTTAGAAAAAACAAAAACCAAGCATCAGACATAAGTCTGATATGAGAAACTCAAGAAATATGCAGCCAACATATAACAACACTTTTGATACCGCATGGAATGCCATAACGGTTATCCCCTCAAAGGAACCACCACCTAATAAGCACATAAGGTGATATAATAGATAATGTCTAGTGTGTAAAATATAAATATAGAACATAGCCGGAATGGTTACATTGATTACATTCAACAACATATTAGAGGGTACAGTCGAAACAAAAGCGGCTCATCGTCCGGACATAAACATTAACAACGTGAACCAAATATCATCAACTCCCACCGACCAACAATCGATAAGCATCTCTAGATATGGAGTTGATAACAACCTGATGTGGGTCGGTTAAACTCCAAGTTGTACAACCTACTCTATCTTAGCCATTTCCGATGTTGAAGTCACGTTCGACATCTTCACACGAGTCTTCATCACTTGAACAAAACACGAATCCCCAATTGATTTCCCATAGCTCGAACAGATCTTAAAACCACATATGGATTCCAGCATCTCGAACGGATCCGCTTCCAAGAGATAGAACACGTATCTCAGTCTTGAAGTGATTTTCGATAAGTAAAGCACTTACCGATCCCCGTCTTTTCAAGATTGAATCAACTAATTTAGTCATTCAATAATGATGAGAATGATCGAATATGGAAACCAAATTTCGTATACTTATCATGTTTTCGATATTTTCATCTCACACTATCCCTCGGTCAAGAGCAAAGCCGGTAGGTTAGAGCTCTATTGCTCATATCCCTATTCGAACATCAGTCTTAACTCTTACAGATAGACAAGCCTACTTCATTGGCTTTTAGTGTTAAGTATACGACTAAATGTTTCATATAAACGAGTAAACATACAAATCACGATTAAGCCATGCAAAGCATGATTAAATCATATAAGCGACTTTTAATCCCCTTTTATTTAGTTAATCTTTTATTAATTAAAATCTCTTTTATTAGTAAAACTTCTTTTACCTTATAAAACATTGTTTATCAATTTCTACTGTTCATTTGTACTCTTTTCAATACTTCAAAAGATGTTCATATACTTATCTCAAATGGTATTTAAATATATTCACAAATCATTAACAAGATTTTTTACTTTAAACCTTTGATTTTCTATCTTTTCCAAAAGATTCCTTACTTATAATTTCCTTCAAAATATCCATTTTAAGAATCTAATTAATTTCACAAATCCATTCAAATGGTTTAAGACTAATGTTACTTAAACATTGTCGCTACAAACCCAAAAGCATTTCACTTATACGTATCTTTAAAACATTCTTTTAAAGATCTATTCACATTCATAGGTATAATAAAAAAGTGTTAAAGATGAATGTTATTAACACATTGTCACAACAGACCCAAAACCATTTCATACTTTTATTATCTTTAAAAACATTTTTTAAAGGTCTAAGTTAATATTTGGTTAAGTTCGATAGTCGACTAACTGACTATCTAGTTAAAAATGATTGCTTGTAGAAATCACGGTTTGTATACTTAACTTAACTTTTTTTCGACATTCCAACTTAACTATTACTTGTCCAAGAGTGAAGCCGGTAAGTTAGAGCACTGGTTGCATATCAAAGCCTTGCCTGGACACTTCATTCTTGAATCTCATAAATAGATAAATCTACCTCGTCGACTTTTAGTGTTAAGTATAGTATTTACGATGTAACGACCCTAATTTTGATTAACATTATTTAGGACATTTAATTAGATAAATTAAGTGAAATAATGCAAATGGTTAAGGGATTGAGATTTGTATAATAAAGGGGAGTCGTGCTTAGTTGAACAAATGAACTAAAGGAATTTAAAAAGAAATAGGTTAGGGAATTAGATAAGGGGCAAATAAGTTTTTTTCTTATACCCTAACTCTCACACCACTTCATTTTACACGTTCACAATCAAAAACAAAACACAGAGAGGCTGACCACCATTAAGGGAAAACAATAAGAAGATAAGCAAGAATCTAAGGAAGAAGCTTAATCAAGTTAATCCAAGATCAAAGCTAAGGTGAATAATAGGTTACATCTCATATTTTTGATGTTTTGGTTTCTAGATCAGATCCGATTTTTTTGCAAAGTATATTGCCATGTTTTGATTGTTAAAATGGATATATATGCTTGTTGATGATTTATGCTACTTCATATAGATTTTATGATAATTTTTAATGTGAAAACCCTATTAGATGACATTTAAATGCCATGAGATTTTTATATAAGGTCAGAAATGATATTTTAGAGATGGGTTTCAAATTTCATGATTTTCTGAATTAATGCGGATTTATAGTGAAGAAAATGGTTAGCTGGGTTTAAAATTAATTACGGCTATTTTATATTGTTTTTGGGTCAGAAATTAATATATTTCGAAAACATATTAAAAGTGATTTATGGGAATTTTTGTAGAATTTTCCTAAATATTATAATAAGTATATAAAATTATTTAAGGTATGGGACTTAAATGTTTTATATATTTATAAAAGGAGAATGGGCATTTTGTAAACATCTTAAATTATTTATTTTTGAATTTTCGGCAGCAGTTTTAGAAAAGAAATTAGCAATCAATCATATGTTGATAAATAAAGCAGGTTAGTTGAAAATGAATTACTTTTTAAAGTTAAAAATCAGTTTTACCATGTTTCTCTTATTTCACCACCTTCGGCACCAACTTTCAACTAGGAACTTCCGCCTCCATCTCCATCGAAACCAATGCGCATGGTATCAAAGACCCGGTACGTAGTGAATTGGACATAGAGAAAGGTATTGAGTCGAAACAAGGGATTCTGAAGGGGTCGAAACCTTATTTTGCTTTTAAAAGGAAACGCACCTGCTTTGCTTTCGAAAAGAATGCTTTCGAATTAGATAGCTTTCGACTTGGTCAAATGGTTTTAAAGAATGGTTTCGAAAGAGGTTGCGCGTTTGTTTTATATAGAAGCTTTCAAAGGAGTCGAAACCCCTTGCTGACGCATCTTACCTTTCGAAGCAATGCTTTTGAAAGGGTTTCTTTGTTTTAAAACCTAAGACGCTTCTCCAATGCTTTCGAAGGGATTGGTTTCGACACCATCCACTTCTTTACTTAAGAAATCGCTTTCAAAAGAGTGCTTTCGACTTAGTTGTTTTACGACCCTTTGTGCTATTGAAAGTTAAACCCAAATGGTTTCGAAAGGAATAGTTTTGAATGGTTTTGAAAGGTTGCTCTACATGTTTTACTTGAACCCAAATGTTTTTGAAAGGTTTAATTTATGTAAAGAACTTAATGCTTTCGAAAGGTTTAAGATAAAGGTTTCGAAGGGGTGGTTCCCTAATGTTTTCGAAAGGGTTTAGATGGAAGGTTTCCAATGGTTTCGAAAGGCATGTTTAAAATGTTTTAAAAGAGGATGTCTAGGGTTTTATAAAGCTTTCGAAAGAGATGTGTTCAACATTTTCGAAAGGGCTATGGTAAATGGTTTCGAAAGGTATCTTTCGGCCTTTCGGCCTAAGGTTATAAAGTAAAGTAGTTTACTTGTGTCAAAAGAGGTACTTTCAATGGTTTCGAAATAGATTGTATAAAAGTTTAAACAAGAATTTTGAATGTTTTCATCAACAATATTTTGAGTAAAGCATATATCATGGCAAAGAGATTTGAGTAAAGCAAATAGTATGTTTTCCTTGTTTAAGATGATTTAATGAGTTAAGTCATTTTGAAAAGGTTCTCAACGAAAATTTAAAGGGTAGTTAACCCTAAGTAAAATGACTTCGATATTTGTATACCAGATGAGACTGGTGTAGGGTCGCGCCCTATACATTAGCTATAGTCCCTAGCCAATTTTAGTCTAAATTCTAGTGTGTAGGGCTTAGTCATAGGTAAGACTTAAATGATGGTTACACACGGAAAGGAGTATATATACTGAGAAGGAGGATAGGTTATTAGTAAGCCCAAAAAACCATTAGGATCGGGTAACCCTTGGAGAAGTAAGTTAAGGATGGACCATCCAGAAGTTTGTCTAACAGTTGTTAGATTATTTGTTTATTTTGTCTGGTAGGCCCGAGTCAGCCGATGGTTAGTAGTTAACCAAACAAAACTATATCTTTCGAACAGATGGTCCATTTGCTACCTGTTTATAAACATGTATTATATTATTATTATTATTATAATCAATTTGATTAATCAGTTTGATTGTAGGATTCTAATTTGCAAAAATGTATGTTTTAAAAGGATATTAGTGAGGGGAAACCTGTTCCACTAAGTGGCATGGTCTCACTTAATATCAGTAAACCGAGATGTATATTATTATTCATACAAGGTTTTATGTCTGACTCAAAGTTTATGTTTTCCCTTTAAACACTCGGGTGCTCAAAATTGATTTGAGCAGCCTAAGAGTTGAGGTTTATAGGTTTTAGTAGGTGGACGAATAAAGCTTCCGGAGACGAGTAGGAGGCTGATGATACTAGCTATATTTAGGAGCTGTTTTGTTTTATTTCTGTTGTGTTGTATTAAGTCTGATATGACTATTTAGTACTCTGATCAACCAAGGGAGCATCTTCATATGTCGCTCTTGACGTATTTATGTAATAATTATATTTGATCTGAACCTGGGAAACGTTTGGGATTATGTAACTGGATATGAAACATGTTTTATGAAATGTAATCAGATAAGTTGTTTTTGAATTTGTGATTTTGTTTCATATTCATGTGCTTCAGATACTATGGATACCATTAACATTACCGTATTCTGTCGCCGGAAGTTAATACTATAGATGACTGTAGCATATGTAGCGCTTAGCTTTGGACCTCAAATAGGGGATGTTACATATGACTTCCACAAATGAGTAAAAAACAACATGATTAACACGTTCCCGACATTCCCGACTTAAATATTCCTCAGTCAAGAGGGAAGGTGGTAGGTTAGAGCACTATTGCTTATGTGCCTACTCGGACATCAATCTTAACTCTCACAGATAGATAATCCTACTTCGTCGGCGTTTAGCTTTAAGAAAGTTAATTACTTTTTAAATAAATAGGTAAAAAAACAAGATTGACATATTTCTGACATTCCAACTTAACTATTCCTCGATCAAAGGGGAAGCCTGAAGGTTAGAGCTCTAATGCTCATATCCCTACTCGACATCAATCTTAACTCTCACAAATAGAGAAGTCTACATTGTCGGATTTTAATGTTAATCCTAGTCAATTACCCTTTTCAAAACTTATAAACACTTGTAAATAGGTTTCAAATATCTATATAAAATATTACTTTAAAATGACCAATGTATAATTTGATGAAAAACATGTTTTATATTATAAAACCTCTTTACTTTGAAAATACATATATAATTATTAGAAATATATCTAAACTTCAAAAAAACTTTGAATTACTTTAAAATAGGTTAGAAAACATCTCTAAAAAGATTAGAGAAAAATACCAAATTTAAATATTATTTTTAAACACTTAAAAACCATAAGCAACTTACTACAACATTTATAAATGTTGTTAAAAGTCTTTTTTTTTGAAATGGTACTTTTATATACAACATGTCACTGGGACAACATAACACTTGTCAATAAACATTCGAATCACACTACACAAGTTTCGAACTTGTGACCTCTCGCACCAAAGCCAAATCACTTAACCACTTGGACAATGGTGCTGTTAAAAGTCTTTGTTAAAGAACACATTGAAAAACACGATCTTTGTGACTAGTTTTAACCAGTTAAACAAATGATTTAAGACATGGAATTTTTATAGTAAGTAATACCTTTAGGGTACTTAAAAACTATGGAAAGATTACCCCTAAGAATATCTTCCCATTTATTTAGAAAACTTCCCAAAAACATACTATATTTACAAAGTGTATTTATAATCACATTTTTGCTTCAACTTTCACAACTTTAGTTCACAATTTCTATAAATTTTCAAACATTTATTTACTGTCCAATACACAAAAATATGACTAGTAAACAACCAAATTGAATTATCCCAAGTTAAGTTCATAAAACTTCCATTTACACAAGTTAAAGTCAAGGGATATCGAGTGCACTTATAGCGACTAATCTTGCTTTAAACACTTTCACACATACTTCAATTCAACATACAATCCAAAAAACTATTTAAATATCAAGTCAAGGTGTTAGCACCAAAATTGGTCACTAACCTCGTTCAGAAAGATTGTGTAGAGATATAAGTGATGAAAGCAATTAAACAGAGAAGACAAACTTAATTCAAGTGCAGAAAGTAAGAACACCAAATTTATAGTGGTTCGGCGTAATTGCCTACGTCCACTTTGCTCAACTTTATTGATTTCCTTTATGATTGATTGATTACAAATACAATTCGTGAATCAAATGCTTGAATGAAGGTGTTTGGGTAGAGAAGATGAGTCTTGAAAATGGCAGAGTCTCCCCGTATTTGCTCTCCAAAAAAGGATCCCTTTCACTGTGACCCTGCCCCTCTATTTATAGGCGAAGATGGGCTGGACTTCCCAAGTGGGCTGATTGCCGAACGTTCCAGCCCGAGTACAGTGGTCGCCGTATGCCGAGCAAGGTTCGCCGAACGAGTTCCGCCGAACCATTCCCTCTATGCCGAACGGTGTGCTGGTTAGTTGTGTTGAACGTCTCCTGGATGACGAGTATTACGCCGAACACCATAGGATGCCGAGTACTCTTGTATGCCGAGCAGCCTTGATTCCGAGCGACCTTGTATGCCGAACAGCCTTGATGCCGAACAGCCTTGATGCCGAGTACTCTGGTATGCCGACCAGTCTTGTATGCCGAGCAGCCTTGATGCCGAGTACTCTGGTATGCCGAGCAGTCTTGCATGCCGAGCAGTCTTGATGCCGAACAGTCTTGATGCCGAGTACTGTGGTACGCCGAGCAGTCTTGATGCCGAGCGCTTATGGGATGCCGAACACTAGTTGGCGCTGAGCATAGGTTGTTGCCGAGTGCCAGTTGATGCCGAACACTACTTGGTGCCGAGTACCCTTGCTGCCGAGTACTACGCCGAGTAGTCTCGATGCCGAACACTGCTGAGTATTATGCCGAACACTCCTGGACACCGGGTACTAAGGACGCCGAGTACTACGCCGAGTACACATGGATGATGGTTGCTTCGCCGAACATTCCTGGATGCCGGACACTCTCTGATGCCGAGCACTAGTTGCCTGGTCAAATCCCCAGGAAACACTTGCCCCCCAAAGTGTATTGCGTGGCCGAACGTGATGCGCTTTGAATCTGGTACAATCTTCCTCGGAGGTACCCTCTCGAGAATGCTAGCAAAGGGAGGTGCGAGACAAACAAGCTTGGGATGCCGAACGACACGTCCTGAGCCGAACGTTCCTAGCGTGTCGAACGTCACTCCACCTTAATGCCGAGTACTCCGGTATTGACCGGTTCTACCGGACATAGCCCCTTCGACTTCCTCCATTCCCCTCTATAAAACCAGTCCCTTCTCTTCCTTTTCTCCTTTTACTTCTTATTTCCTCCGTTCTCACAATTCTATTCAATCGTCCGAATTTGAGACTTAACTACTCCATCTCAATCTTCGATCTGCACACTTAGGTATTTTTCATCGTATACTCAAACGAGATGTTCGAACGAAGTCGTGTAGAGGGTTTTTGTATAGCTTGTCTGTATTGCCGAACGTCATAGCGTGGAGGAGTTAGGAGTATGTCCGCCTATTGCCCTAGTTTCCTCGTGTTGGATCGAGGTCAAAAGGAAGAAAAAGAATGAAAGGTGTTGGAGAGGGTAATGGCGCCGTTCGCTGCTCCGGCGCATGTGGTCATGTGCCGGACGGTGTAACGGTTAGTTGCCGAACGGTACCTCAGCCGGACAAGGCCAGGCCGAACGCTCACTAACAAGTCGAACTATAATTGAGCCAAACGAACCAAAGCCAATCAATGCCCAAACGCCGAGCATTTCACATGCCGAACAATACAATTGCCGAACACTTGACATGCCGAACAATATAATTGCCGAACAACTGACATGCCGAACAATACAATTGCCGAACACTTTTCATGCCGAACAATATAATTGCCGAACATTTTTTATGCCGAACAACACAATTGCCGAACACCTTTCATGCCGAACAATATAATTGCCGAACACTCTATATGCCGAACAATACAATTGCCGAACCATTGACATGCCGAACAATACAATTGCCGAACACTTTTCATGCCGAACAATACAATTGCCGAACACTTTACTTAGGACGATGAACATTACTAAAATGCCGATCAGTATAAATGTTAAACTACACTTAGGCCGGTCACTCTAGAAATCATATGTCTTTTGAACCTGAAACTGTAATCACCTCAAGGCGGGCTTTTGAGACGGTCAGCGATGACGGTCTTCGAAGGCGATGATCCGAAGCTAATTATTATATCTTTATTGTTGTCTTTACACGATTGCTTGCACTAGTTCACACACTACGTGGGGGGAAAATTCGTGATGCTGATTCTAACGCTCAACGTTTTTCAAGTATAGCTTTCTCAAGCATTTAGCCAGGTTCATTATTTATTCGGGATGTCAGGAAAATCTAGTTCTGCCACCATATCTGACAGGCCTGGGCCGTCAGCAAAGCAAGGAGCCGCAGATGCTTCCAACCCGTCAATCTCTCCCGCTCATAATCTGGCGCCCGATGCTCTGGAGTCAACCATCTTATTGGACAATCCGGTCGATTCTCAAGCCTCGAGGATCAACGAGGCCGCTCTGCGACGGATATGTTCCATTCACGGAATTCCCTTTACCGACGTGCTAGTTCCTTCGAGACACGACCGTCCTCATTTGCCCCCGGTCGGGTACACGGCCTGCAACAAGTTCATGTGCTGGATGGGCAGCGTGCCTCCGTTTAACCTATTTCTCCGGGATGTGCTGCAGTATATAGATATCGCTCCGTCGCAGCTGCACCCGAATGGTCATGCGTTCCTATATGGGACTTATTTACTCTTCATGGCTGTCTTCTCCAGACCTCCAACCCCCGGTGATATTCGATACATTTACATGTTCAAGAGACGGAAAGATAGTCCTTCCTTCATCTTCCTCGAGCCGTATCACAAGTGCCAGATCTTGACAGGGGCCTGCAGCAAGTTCGCCCTGTACAAACAGGAATGGTTCTATGTGCGATGCCCGTCTGGTTTCGCCAGGAGATGGGTTGAAGGCAGTAAGTCTCTCTGCTGAACCGTTACTCGTACTTAATGGAGTCATGTTTTTTCTTAACTCTTCATCTCATCTTTTCAAGTATTAACCCGCGTCTGGAAGGCCGAGGATATTCCGATGCTGTTGACGCGATTAGAGCTCTCCCGGCCGAGGACCGAGATATTCGAGCTATCATTTCAAATGAATCGCTGTCGGGGTTCGGCTTGCTAGCTCCTGATCGTCGGGTCAGCCTTCCAGAAGGCGTTACAATTCCCAAACCTCCATCCGGTAAAGGGAAAAAACTTGCCGGCCCGTCGTCGCGTCGCGCTCCCGTCGCGCACGAGGAAGGCGAGCGTAGAGAGAGTGATGCACCCGACACTCAGGGCGAGAACGTGGGTCCTGCTTGGAATCCGGCAATCGAAGTTCAGGATATTGAGACGTCATCCTCCCCTTCGAAGGGAAAGAAAAAGCTGAAATATACGGTTCAGAAAGAGAAAGTCGGCGACACCTCAAAACCTACGCCTATCCCTCCTGAAAAAGAGGCTTCTTCACAGCGTCTGGAGAGTTCTCTAAGGGGTCTCTCGAACCTCTCTATCCCCGAGGACATACTTAATTATGGGTTCGATGATCCTGAAGCTCTCAAATTCTCGTCGCCCGCTAGAGGCAATGTAGGAGTTCAACTCCCGGCTCACAGAGATAATACCCCGATTAGCAAAGACAAACGAACGGGTCCGTCGGGGGGAACACTTAGGACACACACGCACACGCGCATTCCATAGCATACTTCAAGTCTTTTTAATTCGTGAATTCTCCTTAATTCGTTGTTATCTTCCTTCTTTGCAGGTGATATGGGCCGCTCCCACGGACTTGACCGCCTTCAAGGGTCTTCAATATTTCATCACTCCGGACGGGATTCCGGTTCGGGCAGACGCCGGGACCGAGGTGATTATGAGGATAGGGACAATCGTCCGCGCGAATCGTCTCATCGCAAGAAAGCGCACTATCAATCTTCCCAGTCCCGTGATCTTCCTCCTACAACTGAGCCGGATAAAGAGAAGTCTCTGCAGAAGGGCTATCAGTCCGATGCTGCTCGAGAACAACATTCCAGTTCATCGAGTACGAGGCAAGTTCGGGAGCCGCGTAAAAGAACGGAATTCTCTAAGCCTCCTCCTCCTGCTCCTGCCGTGGACCCAACCGTTGCGGAAAAGATGGTCGACCTTAAGGCCAAGTTTCCGAAGATTTGTTTTGACGGTTTGAAATTCCTCCCGGCCATCCATCACATTCCTGGGCACGTGAAGCAAAGTGCCATTGCATGCAACAATGACGTCTATGTTCAACATGACGCATTCGTGCACTTGGTGGAGAAGATATCAGAAGTATCTGTTGAGCGTCAACACGAGATTGACCGTCTGACTCTGGAGGCTGACAGCGATAAGAAAATCATCAAACTCCAAGATGAAGAACTCGCCTCTTATAAGTTAAAGCTAGAAGCCGCTGAACAAGGCGCAAAAGATACTGCCGAGGCAGTTACTCGCTTAGAGGTGGCTCACAAAAAGGAGCTTGATGAAGCAGTTCAGCGCAGCGGTGCCCTTGCCCTAGAAAAAGACTCTGTTCAAAAAGAAAGGGACGTGCTCGCTATTCAAGTCAAAGAGCTGAAAGAACAACTCTCCAAGGAGAAAGAAGACAAAATAGCCGCTCAGGAAGGATCACAGCGGTATTGCGATGAGATTGTTGCTACCCGGCTCCTCAAGGCAAAGCTCGACGGTGAACTTGCCGGGGTCGAGAGAATGAAGGATGAGGCCCGTGAGGAGGGTAAAAGAATGGCTGAGGAGGAGCTTGATTCCCGCCTTGAGGCGGCCGCAGAGACTGGCAGGGAAGAGGTCAAAAGTATGTTTGACCCGTTGATCGCCGAGTACGGAGCCCGCGTCCTTATGCACCGCGACCTAACATTCTTGGGCGATGGCTACCATGAATCCCTGGCTGAGGCATGGGAGACTCTGATAAAGATCAAGAAAGTCGAATCAGGCTCCGCAGAAATCGATGAGGATGCACTGGTGAAGGAGTTCCTGAGGGGGAATGAGCCATCGGATTTATCCGTAGCATTGGCTCTCTATGGCAAAGGCTCTTCCTCTTCGAAAGAGAAGAACAACGAGGCTGGCCCATCAGAGGCCGACACTACTACTCCTCACATTGCCGCTCCTTATGCTGCTCAATCGGCTGGTCGGTCGACGCTTGATCCATTCGAGCAACACGCCAGTTATGATCCCGAAGATCCCGGGCTTGGCGTTCATGTGCTGTCACCTATCCTGGAGGGTGAAACCCCGCGCGCCACCGACAGTCAACCTGATCCTGGTAGGAGATTCTTCTTTCTCTAGGAATCGAAGTGATCCCGTCATTTTTCAGCAGTGGTTATTCGTTCTAATGCCCACTTCTTATATTTCTCACAGGTTGTTCTGACACTGAGCTAACTCCGAGGAGCGATGACGCCAAGGAGGAAGCGGGGAAAACAAGCGACGCTGCTCACGCAGAGGTAACTCCCGGCCCAGACGCTCAAGTGATTGGGGCGCTTGACGATGACAAACTTGACACCTCGTCTCCGGCCGAAGGAAGCGACGAAGTTAAAATCACTGGCGCCTCTGAACATACTTCAGAGATGAGCATGAAGGATCGTCTTGCCGACGAGGAGAAGAGAAAGGTCAAAGTCAAAGTTGAATCTGAAGTCCTGGAACTTACTGACCCGCGGAATAGGCCTTTGAAAATCATTCTCCCGGGCAGGTCCAAACCATTAGACGTTCCGTCTCCTACTCCTGACTCCGTCTCTCTAGCAAGCAAAAAGTCCAAGAAGAAACGTGAGGGAGAGGAGTCGTCGGAAACACCGAAGGCGGACAAGAAGAAGAAGTCGAAGAAATGATCGATGCACTTGTTCAACAAGTTTTTTGCTTAAGTTTGTAATAGTTTCTACCTTTCATAACTTGTAGTTTGTACAGACCCGAATTTTGTAGGAGTGATCTTGTATCCCTATTTTGGACTTATCGAATAAAATTTCAGTTTCTTCTTGTTTGGATGATTCTCTTGTCTTTATTTGGTTTGCTGACACTGTGCTCCGGGGACTTGGAGACTTAAGACTGTTCATACTCTAGTCCGCGCTCTGGGGGCTTAGAGTACTCCGCTCCGTATTCCGGGGACTCGGAGATTGGAAATCGTTTATACTCTAGTCCGCGCTCTGGGGACTTAGAGTACTCCGCTCCGCCCTCTGGGGATTCAGAGATTGTAAATCGTTTATACTCTAGTCCGCGCTCTGGGGACTTAGAGTACTCCGCTCCGCACTCTGGGGATTCGGAGATTGTAAATCGTTTATACTCTAGTCCGCGCTCTGGGGACTTAGAGTACTCCGCTCCGCACTCTGGGGATTCGGAGATTGTAAATCGTTTATACTCTAGTCTGCGCTCTGGGGACTTAGAGTACTCCGCTCCGCACTCTGGGGATTCGGAGATTGTAAATCGTTTATACTCTAGTCCGCGCTCTGGGGACTTAGAGTACTCCGCTCCGCACTCTGGGGATTCGGAGATTGTAAATCGTTTATACTCTAGTCCGCGCTCTGGGGACTTAGAGTACTCCGCTCCGCACTCTGGGGATTCGGAGATTGTAAATCGTTTATACTCTAGTCCGCGCTCTGGGGACTTAGAGTACTCCGCTCCGCACTCTGGGGATTCGAAGATTGTAAATCGTTTATACTCTAGTCCGCGCTCTGGGGACTTAGAGTACTCCGCTCCGCACTCTGGGGATTCGGAGATTGTAAATCGTTTATACTCTAGTCCGTGCTCTGGGGACTTAGAGTACTCCGCTCCGCACTCTGGGGATTCGGAGATTGGAAATCGTTTATACTCTAGTCCGCGCTCTGGGGACTTAGAGTACTCCGCTCCGCACTCTGGGGATTCGGAGATTGTAAATCGTTTATACTCTAGTCCGCGCTCTGGGGACTTAGAGTACTCCGCTCCGCACTCTGGGGATTCGGAGATTGTAAATCGTTTATACTCTAGTCCGCGCTCTGGGGACTTAGAGTACTCCGCTCCGCACTCTGGGGATTCGGAGATTGTAAATCGTTTATACTCTAGTCCGCGCTCTGGGGACTTAGAGTACTCTGCTCCGCACTCTGGGGATTCGGAGATTGTAAATCGTTTATACTCTAGTCCGCGCTCTGGGGACTTAGAGTACTCCGCTCCGCACTCTGGGGATTCGGAGATTGTAAATCGTTTATACTCTAGTCCGCGCTCTGGGGACTTAGAGTACTCCGCTCCACACTCTGGGGATTCGGAGATTGTAAATCGTTTATACTCTAGTCCGCGCTCTGGGGACTTAGAGTACTCCGCTCCGCACTCTGGGGATTCGGAGATTGTAAATCGTTTATACTCTAGTCCGCGCTCTGGGGACTTAGAGTACTCCGCTCCGCACTCTGGGGATTCGGAGATTGTAAATCGTTTATACTCTAGTCCGCGCTCTGGGGACTTAGAGTACTCCGCTCCGCACTCTGGGGATTCAGAGATTGTAAATCGTTTATACTCTAGTCCGCGCTCTGGGGACTTAGAGTACTCCGCTCCGCACTCTGGGGATTCGGAGATTGTAAATCGTTTATACTCTAGTCCGCGCTCTGGGGACTTAGAGTACTCCGCTCCGCACTCTGGGGATTCGGAGATTGGAAATCGTTTACACTCTAGTCCGCGCTCTGGGGACTTAGAGTGCTCCGCTCCGCACTCTGGGGATTCGGAGATTGGAAATCGTTTGTATGAGTCTGTACGCCGCACAGAATAATGTAATTTATCATTCGATTAAGAGATACAGAAACTTCATAGAAAATGTGGCTTCAAGCCTTTATTAATGAAAATCAACTAAATTGTTCGATTACAACTTCAAAAGGAAACTAAGTCATTATTGAATGGAAACATGCGGAAAACAATAATGCCTATAACAAGAAAGGGAAACATGCTAAATGTAATAGTGCCGCAAATGTTCACTGTTCCATGCTCTGGGGAGTGTCGTGCCATCAACGGTCGCTAGCTTGAATGTTCCTTCTCCAAGCTTCCGTTCAATGGCATATGGGCCTTCCCAGCTGGGATTCATGCGTGATGGTACTGGGAAGACTCGTTTCAGAACGAGATCACCCACATCAAAGATTCTTGGGCGGACTCTGCCATCGTAGTAGCGCTTGACTCGATGTCTGTGCGCCGCCGCCCTTAACTCAGCTTCTTCACGCTTTTCGTCGATGCAGTCCAGTGATTCCAGCAAGAGGTTTTGGTTCGTCTTGGGGTCATAGTATGTCACTCGGTGCGATGGAACTTCAAGTTCCACGGGTATCACGGCTTCAGAACCGTATGCCAAGGCGAACGGAGTGTGGCCGGTCGCGGACTTGTGGGTAGTCCTATATGCCCATAATGCCGTCGGGAGCTCATCTACCCACTTGCCTCCAACCTTCTCCAGACGCTTCTTTAGTATGGACTTAATTACCTTGTTAACGGCCTCGACTTGTCCGTTAGCTTTTGGGTGTGCAACGGCAGCGAACTTTTTCTCGATGCCGTACTTTAGACAGAATTCTTTGAACTCTCTACTTTCGAATTGCGTTCCGTTATCTGTAATGATGGTGCGTGGAAGACCAAAGCGGCATATGATGTTTCGTACAACGAAATTAATGACTTTCTTAGAGGTGATAGTGGCCAAAGGTTCTGCCTCGGCCCATTTCATGAAATAGTCGACCGCAACTATCGCGTATTTCGCACCACCTTTGGATAGAGGCAAAGAGCCGATTATGTCGATTCCCCAGATCGCGAATGGCCAAGGGCTGATCATTTGTGTGAGTTCCGTTGACGGGGCCCTCGGGATTTTTGCATATCTTTGACACTTGTCGCATTTTCTTGCGTAGTCCGCGGCATCCCGGTTTACGGTAGGCCGGTAATACCCATAGCGGAGGATCTTCTTTGCTAGCGTTTGCCCCCCAGTATGGTCGCCGCATTCCCCTTCATGGACTTCCCTCAAGACTCGCTTTGTTTCATCATGAGCGATGCATCGTAGTAATGGGATTGAGAATCCTTTCCGGTACATGGATCCATCCTGCATTACGTACCGCGCAGCCTTTCGAAGGACCTGTCGTCTTTCGCTTCTTCTTTCTGGTAAAGCCCCAGTTGTCAGGTACAGTTTGAATGGGGTTATCCACGAGTCCTTCTCGATCTCTGTTTCCAACACAAGATCGATTTTTATCTCGCCCGTACTCGGGGCATGCAAGACTTCCACGGGATACAATCCCATTTGCTGGACATCGTCGGTACTTGCGAACTTAGCCAACAAGTCGGCTTCTTTGTTTTGTTCTCGAGGGATGTGCGAAATGTCATAACGCTCAAGATTTGATAGTAGTTCCTGGACCTGAACGAGGTACGGAGCAAGCTTTCGTCCTTTTGCTTGGTAGTCTCCTCGCACTTGGTATACCACTAACTGCGAGTCACAAAAGATTTCGATTGATTTGATTCCGAGTTCTTTGATAAGCTTCAAGCCAGCGATCAACGCTTCATATTCAGCTTCGTTGTTTGTAGCCGGAAAATCGAGCTTCAGGGCATAACAGATTGATCGGTTTTCCGGAGTTATAAGAACTACGCCCGCGTCGGAGCAACGGTCATTTGATGCACCGTCAGTGTATAACTTCCATCGTATGGGGGGAATGATGTCGTGATCGTCCGGTTTGATGGGTATGGTAAATTCAGCGATGAAGTCTGCTAACGCTTGCCCTCGGATAGCTCTCCGTGGTAAGTACGCGATATCGAATTGGCTCAACTCGATGTTCCATTTTAGCAATCTTCCAGAAGTTTCTGGTCGCTGAAGTACCTGCCTCAGGGGTTGATCGGTATAAACGCCGATTGAATGCGCTTGAAAGTATGGGCGTAGCTTGCGTGATGCAATCACCAAGCAATAAGCCAATTTCTCAATTTTAGGGTAATTCTTCTCTGCCCCCGTTAAACGCTTGCTAACATAATATACCGGCTTCTGGACTCGATCCTCCTCACGGACCAAAGCTGCGCTTATCGCATGAGGGGATATAGCCAAGTAAACGTACAACATCTCATGGTCAACTGGTTTAGATAGCATCGGTGGGCTCTCCAGATGCCTTACCAGGTTCTGGAAAGCTTCCTCGCAGCTAGACGTCCATTCAAAATTCCTCTTTCCTTTCTTTATTATGTCGAAGAATGGGATGCACTTGTCAGTTGCCTTGGATATAAACCGACTTAGCGCAGCCACTTTCCCGTTCAAGCTCTGTACCTGCTTTATAGTCCTGGGTGCTTGTACGTCTCGAATGGCTTGGATCTTTTCTGGGTTGGCTTCGATTCCCCTAGCGTTGACGATGAATCCTAAAAACTTCCCTGATGCAACGCCGAAAGAACACTTCAGCGGGTTGATCTTCATTCCATAGGACCTGAGTATGTTAAACATTTCAGCTAAGTCTTGGATGTGGTCGTTTGACTGCCGTGACTTCACGAGCATGTCATCCACATAGACTTCCATGGTTTTGCCCAGCTGGTCTTTGAACATTCGATTCACCAGACGTTGGTAAGTTGCTCCAGCGTTCTTTAATCCAAAGGGCATCACTACATAGCAATACAGCCCGACATTTGTAACGAAGCTGGTGTGTTCTTGGTCCGGAATATGCATTGGGATTTGGTTGTATCCTGAGTACGCATCCATGAATGACAATAATTCGTGTCCTGCTGTGGAATCGACCAACTGATCGATCCTAGGCAACGAGAAACTGTCCTTAGGGCATGCTTTGTTCAAGTCGGAATAATCTACGCAAGTCCTCCATTTCCCATTTGCCTTTTTTACTAGCACAGGGTTGGAGACCCACTCTGGGTAGAGGGCGTCGCGGACGAACCCATTTGCTTTGAGTTTGTCCACCTCCTCTCCAAGAGCGGCGGATCTCTCTGGATCCATTCCTCTCCTCTTTTGCTTGACTGGGACGTATTTCGGGTCTATGTTCAACATATGACTTGTGATGGCGGGAGAAATCCCACACATATCAGAATGCGTCCAGGCGAAAACATCGAGGTTTGCTCGGAGGAAGTCGCTAAGGTCTTCTGTCATTGCGGGGCTTAACTGTGATCCGATTTTCAGTATTCGCGAAGGGTCGTCACGGCTAACTGAAATGTCGATTGTTAATTCAGCCGGTGCCGCCTTCTCTTCCCTGGGTTTCTCATCGTCGTCTCTCGGATCTATATCTCCGTAGATCCGAGAATTATGCCCGAGCCAGGGCTCGGGCACTACTTGTCAATTATTCGCGTTGGGGATGCGGACAGGATTGTCCGTACCCTTTCCTTTTTCCCTCCGGTGAGCTTCACGAAGCTCGGCCACATAACAAGAACGACCAGCTGCTTGGTCTCCGTGAACAATGCCTACTCCTTTGTCAGTTGGGAACTTCAAAGTCAAGCACCACGGGGCTAGTGCCGCCCTAAATTCAGCCAGGGCCGGCCGACCCAAGAAAACATTGTATGGAGAGTCCACATCCAAAACTACAAAGGGTAGAATTCGTACCCTCCGATGCTCGCCTTGTCCCAGTTCAACTGGTAACTCGACATATCCCACTGCATCAGTCGCAGCGCCGTTAAAACCGTGGATACGAGCTTTGGATGGTTTCAAGTCTTTTGTCTCTAGCTTCATCTGATCATATGCCTTCTTGAAGATGATGTTGACTGAACTTCCACAATCAATCAAAATTCTTTTTACATACGCTGGTCCGATTGTTGCAGATATGACCATGGGATCGATGGTCGGAGCCTCTATCTGATCAGCGTCTCTGTTTCGGAACACAATATCGTCTGTCATCACGCGCTGCTGCTTAGCAGGGGCCCCGTCCTCTACGTTTGAACAGCACTCGAAATCCGCATGCTTCAAGGAGCTCGCATATCGCTCCATCTCTTGCCAGTTCTTATTTGCGGGATGAGGTCCGCCGATAATTGTATTTATAACCAGTCTCCCAACAGTTCGGGCAGGTTCCTCTGGATGACGTGGAGCTGGTGCACGGCCTGGGTCGGACGTTCCCTGTCCTCCTTCCTGCGGATCCTTCACAAATTCTTGCAACTTCTTTTGTCTGATCAATTTCTCGATAGCGTCATGTAGGTGTCTGCATTCTTCCGTGTTGTGTCCATAGGTTTCATGGAAGCGGCAATATTTCCCAGTCCGTTTCTGTTCTTCAGTCGATTCTTTCGGACGTGGTTTTCTGTACTGAAAAGTATTGCATGTGGATAGGTAAATGTTCTCAAGTGGGGCGTTTAGCGGAGTGTACTCGTTGTAGCTTGGAATTCTCGACTTCCACTTTCCCGCTTCTTTTCTCTTTCCTTGACTCCTTCCTCCGGACTCTTTGGGCTGCACAGGCTTATTCTGGACGTTGACTTGGACCTTTTCTGAATTGTCTCCAGATTGCTTCCCAGCAATGTTGCTCTTAATTGACTCTTGGGCGGGTCCCGGTGCCTTGTCTCGTCGTACCCACCTAGCTTCCTCTCTTCTTATGAACTGGTGCGCCTTGGAGTAGAAACGCTCTAGCGTAGTCGGAGGTTTTCCTGCCAGCCAATCCCCGAATTCAGAATCCGGATCTACACCTCTCATCACAGCCATTAGAATTGCGTGGTCGTTGGGATTACTGACTTCAGTTGCCGCAACGTGGAATCTTTGTAAGTACTCCTTCAGCGACTCTCCGGGATTTTGAATTACACTCGACAGAGACATCACGTCCTTCGGGCGTGTAGTGTGTATCCTGAACTGCTCAATAAACTTCTTTGCCAACTCCTCGAAATTTGATACGGATCGCGGAGGAAGTCGGGTGAACCACATAGTAGCGATCCCAGATAGAGTAATCGGAAAGCACCTACATTTGGTGGCATCATTTGCTCTGGCTGAATCCATCATCCATTCATACCTCATTACATGTTGTCTGGGGTCAGTCTTTCCTTCGTATGCAGGAATGGTTGGCATGCTAAACTTCTTGGGGTAGGACGCTTGCAGCACAACATCCGTGAACGGAGTATGACTTCTTGACACTCCCCAATCGTCATTTGACAAGCCCTGATTTTCTTTCATCAGTTGCCTGATCATGGCTGTCAGATCGGGTGTCTGTATGGAAGCTGGGAGGTTGGAGTCAGTTCTACGTGCCTGTCCATGCTGATGCCTCCTTTCCTGGCGATCTGCCAATCGTGCGTCATGAGGCTCAACATTGTTAACATCTTGATGATCTGGAGCTCCCTCCTCCACCTGTACTCCAGTTCGGAAGTTTCCAGTTCTGGCTTGGTCGCGGTCTCCTGTTGTTCGAACAGCAGCATCTGCCCTTGCGGTTTCAGTCTTACGGCGTCTGCGCCTGGGTGGCTCATCAGAAGAAGTTGAGCTATCAGAAGAGGAATAAGCAGCTTGATTGCCCCCAGCATTCTGTTGCTGCTGTTGAGTGAGTTGTGCCATCAGGTTGGCATTAGCTTGCATCTGTTCTCCCAGTTGTCTCCTGCTTTCCCTAAGTTCTCTCATCAAGTCGTTGAACTCCACTCTGGTGACAACTGGAGTCTGTTCTTGAGCGGCAATCCCTGCACTCGGGATTGCTGGTTGATTGCTAGGTCCTGCTTGTTGCACGCTAGCAGTCTCTCGGGCATCCGCATTAAGGGAAGCTGACCTGGTACGTGGTCTTGCCATTGTAGAGTTATTGGTATGAACTCTGAGTAGAATCAACGGATGTCCTGTCAGTAAGTCGGATCTTCTTTGGGGGATTTGTTCAATCCAGTAGCTTCAAAGCAGATCCTTGAGGTCTGAGAATTCAATTCTCAGTGAAAGCACCAAAGTGTTAGCACCAAAATTGGTCACTAACCTCGTTCAGAAAGATTGTGTAGAGATATAAGTGATGAAAGCAATTAAACAGAGAAGACAAACTTAATTCAAGTGCAGAAAGTAAGAACACCAAATTTATAGTGGTTCGGCGTAATTGCCTACGTCCACTTTGCTCAACTTTATTGATTTCCTTTATGATTGATTGATTACAAATACAATTCGTGAATCAAATGCTTGAATGAAGGTGTTTGGGTAGAGAAGATGAGTCTTGAAAATGGCAGAGTCTCCCCGTATTTGCTCTCCAAAAAAGGATCCCTTTCACTGTGACCCTGCCCCTCTATTTATAGGCGAAGATGGGCTGGACTTCCCAAGTGGGCTGATTGCCGAACGTTCCAGCCCGAGTACAGTGGTCGCCGTATGCCGAGCAAGGTTCGCCGAACGAGTTCCGCCGAACCATTCCCTCTATGCCGAACGGTGTGCTGGTTAGTTGTGTTGAACGTCTCCTGGATGACGAGTATTACGCCGAACACCATAGGATGCCGAGTACTCTTGTATGCCGAGCAGCCTTGATTCCGAGCGACCTTGTATGCCGAACAGCCTTGATGCCGAACAGCCTTGATGCCGAGTACTCTGGTATGCCGACCAGTCTTGTATGCCGAGCAGCCTTGATGCCGAGTACTCTGGTATGCCGAGTAGTCTTGCATGCCGAGCAGTCTTGATGCCGAACAGTCTTGATGCCGAGTACTGTGGTACGCCGAGCAGTCTTGATACCGAGCGCTTATGGGATGCCGAACACTAGTTGGCGCTGAGCATAGGTTGTTGCCGAGTGCCAGTTAATGCCGAACACTACTTGGTGCCGAGTACCCTTGCTGCCGAGTACTACGCCGAGTAGTCTCAATGCCGAACACTGCTGAGTATTATGCCGAACACTCCTGGACACCGGGTACTAAGGACGCCGAGTACTACGCCGAGTACACATGGATGATGGTTGCTTCGCCGAACATTCCTGGATGCCGGACACTCTCTGATGCCGAGCACTAGTTGCCTGGTCAAATCCCCAGGAAACACAAGGCCACACCATATATTTAACAAGGTAATAGAAGTGATGTTATACAATATAAAATTGTCATTTGCTTTCAAAAGCAATAGGTGTAGCATCCCGTATCTGGAGGCCAAAAGATAAGCGCTATGGATGCTGCAGTCATCCACGGCATTAACTTCTAGTGACGAAATACGGTAATGCTAATGGTATCCATAATATCAAAAGCACTTGAATATGAACAAAATCACAGATTTCCAAAAAACAATAATTTTCAGTGATTACATTTCAAATAATATCATATCCAAGTTACAAAAATCCCCAAACGTATCCCAAGCATTGACAAATATAATTTACAATAATACGCCAAGAGCGACATATGAAGATGCCCCCTTGGATGATCAAAGAAATATTGACATAATTGTCTTAATACACAGCGGAAACAAATTTAAAATAGAATTCCTAAATTAGCTATCCATCAGCCACCTACTCGTCTTCGGATGCTTTATTCGCCAAAATAAGCTCAAACCTGAAAACCTAAACCCTCAGCCTACTCAAATCAAAATTTGAGCACCTGAGAGTTTAAGGGGAAACAAAAAACTTCGAGTCAGACATAAAGCCTGGTATGAATAATTTTTGTTACATCTTAGTTTACTGATAAATAGTGAGACTACGCCGCTTAGCGGAATGGGTTTCCCCTCACTAATATCTCTTTTCTAAACATATATTTTGCAAATCCTTTCCTGCAACCAAACTGGTTAATCAATTGATTATAATAATAATATAGCAATATCCATTATGCTAAAACAAGAAATAAAATAGACTATCTGTCTAAAATCTGAGCAATCTATTCATTATTGGACTATCTGTCCTAAATTCTGAGCTATCTTCTCTTTTATGGACTATCTGTCCTAAAACTGATTATACCCAAAATAGCAATATCTTTTATGCTAGATAATGGGCTATCTGCTCAAAACAGGTAAAAAGGGTGGACTAACTGTCCTTCAAAAATAGCAAGGTCCGTTATGCTAATAAATGAACTAACTGTTCATATCAGTGCTGACTGCTCTTTTCTGGACTAACTATCCTTTGGTTTGACTGCTCTCAAAATGGACTGACTATCCGAATTTAAATGAGCTAACTACCCAAATTTTCTTTTGGGTTAACTACCCTTCAAAATATCTGGGCTAACTGCCCTTTAAAATTTTCCTTAAAAACCTTTTCAAAATGATTTAGTCCGTCAAATCGTATATATACAAGTAAAATACATCTGTAGCTTTACTCTAAGCTATTTTTCCATGTTATATATAATTTACTCAAAATAATGTTGATGATGTTCAATAAGGATTATCTACCCTTTTAAATAATTTAATTCCTTTATAACTTAAAACACTTAGACTATCTGCCTAGTCCTTATATTCGAAACCTTTGTTTAAAACTTTTAAACAACCTTTCGAAAACATAGAAGGTAACTCCTTCTAAACCATTAATCAAACCCTTCAAAATCAATAAAGGTAACTCCTTCAAAACCTTTAAAAAGCCTTCCTTTTATAAGCTTTAAAACATATGGCGTCCGCCTTAAAATCCTTTAAACCTTAGCCTTTTAAAAACATTGCAAAACCATACCTTTCGACCTTGTCGGAAGGTCCCACCTTTCAACCTTTTCAGAAGGTTTCTTTTCGACCTAGTCGAAAGGTTTCACCTTTCGACTTTGTCGAAAGCCTAGGGTACCTCCCTTATAAAATCATTTATAAACCTTTCAAAAGCAATGAAACTTAAAACCTTTCGAATACATTAGGTTCAATTTAAAACAAGTGGAAACCTTTCGAAACCATTCAAAGTTAACTACTTTGAAACCTTTAAAACGTTTCGACTTAAAACATTTGGATTATGCCTTCAAGTAGAGCAAAAGGATCAGAAAAACTTTGGAGTCGAAAGAAACTGCTTCGAAACCTTTCGAAACCATTCGAAAACAATGAAGTGTTGGTGTTAGAACCGACCCTTCGAAATCAATAAAGAGAGGCGACAAGTTTTATAAAACAAAAGATAACCTTTGACTCCATCTGTGTCGAATGGTTTGGAAGTGACAACTATACTTTCAACCTTGTCGAAAGCTATACTTTTCGACTTTGTCGAAAGGTTACAATTTAAACAAGAAATCAAATCAATTGAAACCTTTCCTTTTAAACCATCTGACAATGTCGAAAGCTCTTTGTTGAAAGTTAGCAGGCGTAATTTCTTTAAAACCAAAACAAAGTTTCATCTCCTTCGAAAGCTCTAACCTTTCGTCCCTGAACCTTTTGACTTCATCCAATTCACTACGTACTAGTTGCCTAATACCATGTGCATTGGTATTTGACCTAGTCGAAAGGTTTGATACCTTTCGACCTTATCGGAAGGTTTGGAATAGAGGCGGAAGCTCTTGCCGAAAGAGTTGAAATAGTAGAAAAACTATTTATTTGTACTTTAAAATAGTTCTTTTGTACCTAACTTGCCTTGTTTGTCTAAATATGATTGGTTGCCAGAATTTTATATTCAAAAATGCTGCCGACTTTCCTTATTTGGAAATTTAAATAATTTTGAAAAAACCTCTTTCTCCTTTATAATTATATAAAACATTTAAGTCTCATTCCTTAAATAATTTTATATAACTATTAAAACACCTTGGAATATTCTGGAAAAATTCCAGAAAATCAATTAATATGTTCTCTTCAACATATAAATTTTTTGGATCCAAACAATAATTATTTTTCCCGTAAATAATTTAATAATCCAAAATACCATTTACTTCCTTAGAAAATTCATAACAATTCCAAAAAAATTCAGAAAAACTTGAAAATTGAAACCCATCTCTAAAATAAATTTTTAGATCATCATAAAAATTCGCAAGGCTAACGGATGTCATTTAATAAGGTTTTTTATCTTAAAACATGTCATAAACTCTATATGAACATACATAAATCATCAACATGCATATATATAATTTTATCATTCAAAAACATGGCAAATCTTTGCAAAATCATTCAGATTTAATCTTAAAACCGAAACCATAAAATTTAGAGATGTAAACATTATTCACCTTTACTTTAGAGATTATGGAGCTTGAGTTTTGAATGAGTTTGATTTGAATTTGCTTTTCCTTAAGCTCTTCTTTAGTTTCCTCTTCTTCTTTCTTAGTTAATGGTGGTCGGCCTTGCTTTTAAATTTTAGAAATGAGAATGAATGTGTATTAAGATGCACGGCCTAAGGAAGGTGATATAGGAATGACCTCTTTCCCATAATACCCATCCTCTAATTCATTTTAAACCCTTTTTTTAATTTATTAGTTAAAATGGCACGGCTACCTTAATTAAATCAAATCCCAATCCCCTTATCAACGCATTATCTTATTTAGTTTATCTAACTAAATCTCCTAAATAATGTTATCAAAAATCTGGGGTATTACAAACTCCCCTCCTTAAAGAATTTCGTCCTCGAAATTACAATAAGGCTTAAAACAAACAAGAAGGTAAAACATACCATCAAAACAAGTCAGGATAAGTATCTCTAAACCTACTCTCAACCTCCCAAGTACAGTCTCTGTCATCGTCACTCCACTAGATTTTGACTAATCTGACCGTCTTGGTTATAAACCTCTTCTCATCTCTTGCAACAATGCGAACTAGCTTCCTCACTATGGTCAAGTCCGGTTCTACCACTAAATCATCTAGCACTGTCGGTGCAATAACAGTCTCTCGGTCTCTAACACACTTTCTGAGATGAGAAATATGAAAAATGTCATGGACACATGCCAAACAGCTCGGTAACTCAAGTCTATAAGCGTGTTTCCCGATCCTCTCAAGAATAGGAAAAGGTCCAATAAACCTAGAAGATAACTTCCCCGACTTCCCAAATCTAAGCACACTCTTCATCGGTGATACTTTGACGAAAACCTAGTCCCCAACCAAGAACTCCAAATCTTTCCATCTTTTATCTGCATAACTCTTCTGCCTAGACTAAGCCTCCTTCATTCCAGCCCAAATGACCTTAATCTTTTATGCAGCTTCTTTGACCAAATCTGGACCAAGAATCAACCTATCCCCGGTCTCCAACCAACAAACGGGAGATTTGCATGGTCTTCCATATAAAGCTTCAAATGGTGCCATCCCAATACTAGTCTGATAACTGTTGTTATACGAAAAATCGACTAGATGCAGATGGTCCTCCCATAATCCCCCAAAATCTAGAACACAAGCTCTTAATAGATCTTCCAAGATCTTGTTAAGTTATTCTGTTTGCCCATCTATCTGCAGATGGTAAGCGGTACTCATCATAAGCTTGGTTCCCAAAACTTCCTGCAGACTCTTTCAAAACTCGCTAGTGAACAAGAAATCTCTATCACCGACTATGCTGCTAGGAACTCCATGTAGTCTAACCACATTCTTCATGAACAACCTTGCTAAAACAGGTGTGATCCTGGTTGACCTAACTAGAATGAAATGGGCACTCTTGTTCAATCTGTCCACTATAACCCGTACACTTTCATTTTCTCCGTTCGAACTTGGCAACCCGTCTATGAAGTCCATAGAAATAGAATCCCACTTCCATACTGGAATATCTAATGGCTAAAGCAAACTACTTGGCTTTTGGTGTTCGGCCCTGTTGGTAATTCAAGCACTGCCTTACACACAAACCAATATCCTGCTTCATACCTTCACAGAAGAAACTTCTCTTCATATCCTGATACATCTTGGTACCTCCGGGATGTATAGTGAACTTCGAATGATGGCATTCATCTAAGACTTCCTTCCTTATGTTTTCTATACTTGGAACACATAATCTACCTTTCTTTCTCAACCACCCATTTTGGTCAAGACTGAAATCTTTCAAGTCATCGCTCTTGGTTCCTTCTTTTAGCTTTCTGATCCGTTCAGCTAACACTGGATCCTCTATCTACTAGAAGCAATCCATTCGATCAACTTTGGTCGAACTTCTAAACAAGATAATACAAATGTATTACCACTAGACCCAGCCTTGGATCTCCACTACACTCTGCAATCTGCTAATGCTTCTAAATCTTTCCACTCAGCCATCATAGCCAACACTGCATTCTGATGTATCATGCTAAGTGCATCTGCAACCTTGTTGCCTTTCCCTGGTGTGTACTCAATCCCAAAATCATAAGTGGTTATGAACTCCAACCACCTCTGTTGTCTCATATTCAGCTCCTTCTAAGAGAACAAATTTTTTAGCGACTTACGATCTGTATACACCTCAAACCTTTCTCCCAAAAGGTAATGTCTCCACACCTTCAAAGCAAAAATCATCGCAGCCAACACTAAATCATGCGTTGGATACCTGATCTTATGCGGTCTAAGCTGTCTAGAAGCATAGACAATCACTTAACATCTCTACATCGGCACAGCTCCTAATCTTGTTCCACACGCATCTGTATAAGCTACCGAGTCCTGATTCCCTTTTGGAATAACCAATACAGGTGCATAGGTCAATAAGTGTTTCAAACTCTGGAATGCTTCCTCACACCGGTCCACACAAACTTCACATCCTTCCACGTCGGCCTGGTCATCTGTGCTGCTATCCGCGAGAAATCCTTAATGAATCTCCGATAATGACTAGCCAACCCAAGGAAACTCTTAATCTCGGTTACTGTCTCGGGTCTCTTCCAACTATTCACTGCCTCGATCTTAGTCGGATCCACTGATAACCCTTCCTCTGAGACTACATGACCAAGAAACTTTACCTCCTTCTTCCAGAAGTGACACTTCGAAAACTTCGCTTTTAGCTGATGCTGCCTCAGTGTCTCATGCACCACTCTAAGATGAACTTCATGCTCTCTTTCATCCTTAGAGTAAATCAAGATATCATCTATGAAAACTAGCACGAACCTATCCAAGTGCTCTCGAAAAATTCGGTTCATCAAATCCACAAAGAAAGCTGGAGCATTCGTCAGTCCGAACGGCATGACTAACCATTCGTACGACCCATATCTGGTCCTGAACGCCATCAAAGGTATACTATCCTCTGCTACCCTGAACTGATGGACACCTGTTGCCAAATCCAACTGAGAAAATACCTTTGCTCCACTTAGATGGTCGAACAAATTGTCAATCCTGGGCAATGGATATCAATTCTTTATCATCCTCTTATTCAACTTATGATAATCGATACATAGCATCAACGATCCATCCGGCTTCTTAGCAAACACTACCGCTGCACCCCACGGTAAACTGCTCGGCCTAATAAATCTCTTGTCTTATAATTCCACCAATTTCACCTTCAACTCCCTCATCTTTGAAGGGGTCATTCTGCTTGGCGGTCTACTCACTGGTTCTACTCCCAAAACCAAATCTATCTGAAACCCAATAGCCCGCCTTGGCGGCAATCCAACTACAGGCTTAAATACATCTGCAATTCTCTAACGATGAAAACTTGGCTCAACTCATCATCTGAATCCAAAGCACCCAACAGAGTAAAAACTGCACCGCTAGAACCTCCTACGGTAAAAACAATCCGATCGCTATAATCCGGGTGTTTAAGAGATATCTTCCTACCTTGGCAAAATATCTTAGCATCGTACTCACTTAACCAATTCATACCTAGGATGATCCCGAACCCCACAAAATCAAATACATGCAAACTGCACACAAAAGTATGACCTAATAGGTCAAACTCTAACTGGTCACACCTCAACCCTAGAGTTGCATACCCTTCTATTAGATTTGCAACCCGTAAGGAAGTAACTAAATATGTGGGTTCAAGGTTAAGCTTATCTATCAAACATCTAGATATAAAAGAATACAATGCACCGGTATCAAATAAAACGCTAACAGACATACCATGAATCTAAACGTTCCTCCCAGAACTGCCTTCCCCTTCTCCTGGGCTGTTGGGTTAGAAGTAGCAGGCTCCAATGCATACACCTTTCCCTTACCATCTCTAATGGGCTCCTTGCACTGGTTCTTACAACGACCTATCTGGTCATAGTTGAAACGCCTGACATTCTTCCCCTTAGCCACATCCTTTGCTTTCCCTGAGCGACACTCATTAGCAAAGTGCCCTTTCTTGTCGCATTTATAGCAGAGAACCTCAGACTTTGCTTTCTTGGCTGCGCCACCCTTCTGAGCACCTTTGTTGGGAAAGAACTTCCTCTTCTGGCTCTGCCCAACCTGGACCCCTTTTGCCTTGCTCTTCTACAAAGACTCAAGGACTTCTTCCTGCCTCAAAGCCATCTCTACAATAATGTCAGAAGGATTTCTAAGATGAGACAAAGTAGCACTAGCCAACTCCGAATTCAATCCTCTGATAAACTTCTCATTCCGCTTCAACACGGTATCTACAAAAGCATACCCATATTGGGTCAACTCTTTAAACTTCCTAGCATACTCAATAATCGACATCTCACCCTGCACCAGCTCAGCAAACTGCCTAATCAAAGCTGACTGTGCCATCACAGAAATAAACCTCTCCTGGAATCTCCTCTTGAAATCCTCCCAGGTTACTATCTCCTCATCTACTGTCGCTGTTACACTGTTCCACCCGAACAATGCGGCTCCCTGAAGCTGCCTGGACGCCAACCTCCTCTTCTGCTCATCATTGAACCCCATATCTACAAAAATCCTTTTGCAGTGCAACAACCAGTTCTCAACTCCAATGGCATCCTCCGTTCCCATAAACGTCTTCCCTCCAAGCTTCACATAATCTCCGCTTATCTTCGCGAAATGATTAACCATCGAAACTTCCAAAACCCTTGCTCCTGCAGCATTTCCTCCTAACACTCCAGCTACAACTCCTGCCTGCATCATATTCCTAAAAAACTGATACATGGCTTCCATTTCGACCTGCGAGACTTCAGCACCAACATTCTCTGCCTGACCTTGGTTTCTCCATGCATTAGGTCCAGCACTCCTTTCGGTGCTTCCTCCTCCTTGGTTAACTCTACTTCTTCTACCATCCATATCTGTATTCAAACCTCATGAGATACATAAAGATAACCTAATCAAAGATAGATGAATGTAGATAAAGTGCATACTTATATATAGAAAATACAAGTACGTTATTATAGCGTTAACCCAGCCCCAAATCTTACTCTAATTTCTTTGGATTTTTGTTTTCAAAACAAATTTTTAGTTAAATTTTTCATACACCTATGCTCTGATACCAAGTTGTAACATCTCGTATTTGGAGGCCAAAAGCTAAGCGCTATAGATGCTGCAATTATCCACGGTATTAACTTCCGGTGATGAAATACGATAACGCTAATGGTATCCATAATATCAGAAGCACATGAATATGAACAAAAACACAGATTTCCAAAAAACAATAATTTCCAGTGATTACATTTCAAATAATACCATATCCAAGTTACAAAAATCCCCAAACGTATCCCAAGCATTGATCAAATATAATTTACAACAATATGCCAAAAGCGGCATATGAAGATGCCCCCTTGGATGATCAAAGCAATATTGAAATAATTGTCTTAATACATAGTAGAAACAATTTTAAAACAGAATTCCTAAATTAGCTATCCGTCAGCCACCTACTCGTCTTCGGATGCTTTATTCGCCAAAATCTATTAAAACCTGAAAACCTAAACCCTCAGCCTACTTAAATCAAATTTTGAGCACCCAAGAGTTTAAGGGGGAATAAAAAAATTCGAGTCAGACATAAAGCCTGGTATGAATAATTTCTGTTACATCTCGGTTTACTGATAAATAGTGAGACCACATCGCTTAGCGGAATGGGTTTCCCCTCACTAATATGTCTTTTCTAAACATATATTTTGCAAATCCTTTCCTGCAACCAAACTGGTTAATCAACTGATAATAATAATAATATAGCAATATCCATTATGCTAAAACAAGAAATAAAATAAACTATCTGTCTAAAATCTGAGCTACCTGTTCTTTATTGGACTGTCTGTCCTAAATTCTAAGCTATTTGTTATTTTCTGGACTATCTGTCCTAAAACTGATTATACCAAAATAACAATATCTTTTATGCTAGATAATGGGCTATCTGCCCATGACAGGTAAAAGGGATGGACTAACTATCCTTAAAAAGTAGCAAGGTCCGTTATTCTAATAAATGAACTAACTATTCATATCAGAGCTGATTGCTCTTTTCTGGCCTACTGTCCACTGGACTGACTGCCCTCAAAATGGACTGACTGTCCAAATTTAAATGAGCTAACCGCTCAAATTTTCTTTTGGGTTAACTACCCTTCAAAATATCAGGGCTAACCGCCCTTTAAAATTTTCCTTGAAAACCTTTTCAAAATGATTTAGTCCGTCAAATCATATATATACAAGGAAACTATATCTTTAGCTTTACCCTAAGCAATTTTGCCATGTTATATATACTTTACTCAAAATAATGTTGATGATGTTCAATAAGGATTATCTATACTTTTAAAATAAGTTAAAGTCCTTTATAACTTAAAACACTTAGGCTATCTGCCTAGTCCTTATATTCGAAATCTTTGTTTAAAACTTTTAAACAACCTTTCGAAAACATAAAAGGTAACTCCTTCTGAACCATTAATAAAACCCTTCGAAATCATTGAAGGTAACTCCTTCAAAACCTTTAAAAAGCCTTCCTTTTATAAGCTTTAAAACATATGACATCTTCCTTAAAATCCTTTAAACCTTAGCCTTTTGAAAACATTGCAAAACCATACCTTTCGACCTTGTCAGAAGGTCCCACCTTTCGACTTTGTCGGAAGGTTTCTTATCGACCTAGTCGAAAGGTTTCACCTTTCTACTTTATCGAAAGCCTGGGGTACCTCCTCTATAAAATCATTTATAAAACTTTCGAAAGCAATGAAACTCAAAACCTTTCGAAAACATTAGGTTCAATTTAAAACAAGTGGAAACCTTTCGAAACCATTCAAAGTTAACTACTTTGAAACCTTTAAAATGTTTCGACTAAAACATTTGGATTATGCCTTCAAGTAGAGCAAATGGATTAGAAAAACATTGGAGTAGAAAGAAATTGCTTCGGAACCTTTCGGAACCATTTGAAAACAATGAAGTGTTGGTGTTGGAACCAACCCTTCGAAATCAATGGAGAGAGGCGACAAGTTTTATAAAACAAAAGATAACCTTTGACTCCATTTGTGTCAAAAGGTTTGGAAGTGGCAACTATACTTTCAACCTTGTCGAAAGCTATACCTTTCGACTTTGTCGAAAGGTTACAATTAAAATAAGACATATGTCACAAGAAGTCATTAACACCTTCTACCTTCCATGAAAGGTCACTGAGGAGCCTCCCTCTCACATGCTACTTTACACCTCATTTTTATTTCTTAACACTTAAGACTTTTCTTAAAAGCTCATTTTCAAATTATCTTCTATGACATCACCCATGACATCATCAAAAACTTTATTTCCATAAATGGTAGATATTTTTATTTCATTTTAATGATTTTCTAAGCAAATAAATGTATTAAAAAAAGTTTGACCAACTTCTGATGAGTAAAAAGATGTTTATCGATAAAACGATTTTCGGTCACATCATCATATTTCTTCGAAATATTTATTTTTGTAAACATTTTTCCAAAAAAAGTTTACCATCATTAGGTATGATTTAAAAGGTGTTAAGAAGTCTATTAAATCGCTTTAATAATATTTAATCTAGGATTTAATTATTTAAATAATTCAGATATTTAAATACGAAGTGTCCAAAATTCAGGGTCATTACATTCTCCATCGCTTAGTATATTTCATCCTCGAAATGCCAACATGAGCAACAAAAGGAAATAATCACATAGCAATACATAACAGTATTTAAAATATTAGCAAACAAAGCTCTCGGATTATATAGGTTCTAAACTCTCATCGCACAAGGATGATAAACAATCTACTAAACGCACCTTACACTCAATGGTCTCGGGTTATTTCTTAGTCGATGATTCATAATACCTTATAACAAATCGAAGAATGATCACCTAAACTCTCCATACGCAAAAAAACATAGTATGCAAATATACTAAACCCTGTACAATGTACATGGATCATCCGTTTGCAATATTTAATCCGATCACTTGCTTGATCACACACTTCCAAACTGGTATAGACCACTTGACCTCTCTAGTGAGGACTCCAATTAGGTTTCTTGATTAGAAACACCTATTCTCCTCACATAGTCATATACTATGATAGAAAATTTTGGGAACTTATCAAGAATCTGTATAAAGTGTTCGTGGTTAAGAATCTAGTGAAAAATCTTTGTACGGACCAATGTAAACAACCTCAAAATAACGTACTCGAATACTGGATCAAGAACAGTCATGTGAACAAAATGATCTACGTATGACTTACGTATTTATCCTATTAGTTTCTTAACTATACAAATATCTTTTAGGGGTTTTTTGTATAAAGGACAAAAATTTGTATTTTTTTGCCTCAAGGACACAACCTTAATATTTTAGCCACACGGACAAACATTCTTCCAAAATTAATCATAAGGACAAACCATCAAAAATATCAACCACACTCGTCACACCACCACCCACCGCCATCACCTGCACCATCAGCCTCGCCACTGCCCCCAACACCACCCTCTGCCATCACATGCTACCGATAACTCTTAACATAAAAACTGATACCTAAAAACTACTACCGATAACTAAAAAATGATACCTAGAAATTACTACCTAAAAACTGCCACCGAAACCTAAAACTGATAACTAACAGCTGATACTCAAATAAATCACCTATAATCTCCTAGGTTCTCAAATTTATCAAATTCGATCACCATTATCTAAGTTTACAGTTCATTCTTAAATAAGCATTTCAATCATAACAATCATCCTTGTAGAAAATCAGTTCACAATCATATTTAAAGCACGAATAAACCACCCATAATCAACATCTATTATGCTCATGAAATTTCATGGTTATCTCATATAACGACGCTTTGACTCAAGCATCTTCATTCGCCGATGCAAGCCAGATCAAGGGACTCCACTGCAGCATAAGCATGGATTGCATTCAATTAAGTTAGTGTGCACAATGGCGAGCACGATAGAGGTTCATCTCTAGGTAAAAAATAAATAGTTTTTACAAAAATAATATCTACTGCCACTAAAACTGTTATTTAAAAACTGATCCTCAAATTAATAGTAAACTGTACTTAAACAAAATTCACTAAACATTTGATACTAATGAAACACTAATTCAACTCGATGATTCATCATATTTACTCTGTAACAACTTCATTTTTTTTGTATATTCAAACCAACAAAAAAGTAAAAAACTTCCACACTGCATTATTGTAAAAAATGATACTTGAAAAAAATGATACCTAAAAACCGATCCTTACTAAACTCAACACAACAATACATTATCAATCAAACCAATGTGAATGCAAAAAAACAAAATAATAACTAAAAAAATGTTTGTTTCAAAATGTGAATTTATTACAATATAATAATTTTGTTATACAACGAAAATCACAAACTCAAACATAACAAATATTTTCAAAAATGATACATACAAACTGGAAAACTGATACCTAACAGCTGATACCACTTCTTCTCCCCTAATTCTTTCATGCTTGCTCTTCTTCTTTTTCGACTTACTCTTCTTCTTCCATCATCACAATCGATATCAAACAACACCCCTACTGCAATCTTTCAGCAAAATCATCAACACTACATCTCCATTCATGTCCAAGTCACGACATATTCAACATAACTCATCTGACAGCACTTCAGGCAAACCTCAGAAGCCAGACATCAATTTTAATTCAGGTACCAAAGGATGAAGCACAACCCTCAAGAAATTCAACATGGCATCTCTCGCCCTTAGATCTTCATATTCGGGCTATGACAATAAAATCGATAACGACGGTTTCGAGGTTCGGGTGATTAGTTCTTTGGCGATCACTTTTCCATCGATGAATTTTCTTCTATTTTCCTCATCATTAATTTTTTTGTTCTGCTGCAGAAAAAAGATATGAGAATCGTCCTTCAGACTAAAAATTTGAAGGCAGGTCTTTAAGGCTAAAATGTTGTGAAATTTTGTCCTTCACGGTATTTTCTTGTATCTTTTATCACATTCTTTTACATAAATAGTATGTCTTATTAATGCTAAAATCATTTACAAACCATTTCATAAAACATAACTTCATGTTTATAAATAGTTATAACTTAAGTTCATATTCATATTATACTCTACCACATCCTAAGAGTATATATAAAAACATCAAATTCAATTTTACTTAACAAGGATGTTCAACAAATTTAAATCTTGTTTTAACTTACTACATTTTCAATTTAAGTGTTATATAAACTCATCTTTATATTTTCATAAAACATTTAGTTTCAAATTCTATAACGATTCAGAATTTTCCGACTATGCAAAATTGCTGAAAAATCCCATTTCATTTTAACAAATGAAATCTACCAGACAACATACCATAACATGATATACATACCATACAATCCTATTACATATGCTACATGTGTCTATAAAATAACTTAATAAAGTTCCAATTATTCATTAAATACTCTTTACCCAAAAAAGGAAAAACATGAAAATGTTTCATCATTTTCCACTACCACTCGGGCATCCTACATAGTGTGTGTGTGTATGGATTTTCTACATAATAAGTTCATATCAAATTTCTTTTCAAGAAAATTTTTAGAACTAAACCTCTAGTTTTATTTCGAATCACTTTGAAATAATAATACCGACATATATCTTTTGTATAACAAATCATACTTTTGAAATCAAATTAGAATCCATTTTACTAAAACAACCGTGTAGCATCCCCCACTTAGAAACCTAAAAATGAACGCCGATGATGCTAAAGTCATCACCTGAATTATTTTCAAGTGATAGAAGTGAGTTTAGTACATCCGGTTCATGCCTTTCGGACTTAACCAAAATCATTTCAAAACGGTATCAATTACTTTGTAAATATTACTAAGTACCATGATCTCAATTCCATAAACCAATTTCCCAAATACTTAATTTCAAATAAGACTACTATTATTTTCTCTAAAATCTTGAAAAAAAAATTCAAAGACACCGGGATTTAAGTTCTCAAATTATCATTTTAAATGCTCTTCATGTATGAACCGTACTTATATAAAATCACTTTCTTATATAAAATCTTTTCACAAACGTTTATTTTACAAAATATCTTATCTTTCTCATATTAAAATAAACATCTTTTACTAAATTCAACTTTTATACAAGTTAACTTTTAACCCAACATCATCACCAAACACCTTATAGTCAAACCATGAAACTCAATTCACAAGTTGTTAGTTTCAATGCATCTACAATTACCATCTATCCAACCCATGCAGTAAAACGGTAAAACTGCCTACTCTGTCTTTAGCCATTTCCGATGTCAAGGTCATGTTCAACCTCTTCCACATGAGTCTTCATCACTCGAACATAACACGAATCCCCGGATTCCCATATCTCGAACAGTTCTTGAAACCACACATGGATTCCAACATCTCGAACAGATCCACTTCCAAGAGATAGAACATGATCTCAGTCTTGAAGTGGTTTCGATAAGTAAAATACTTACCGATTGCAATCTCTTCAAGATTGAATCGACAAATTTGGTCACTCAATTAATAAGAATGATCAAATATGGAAACCAAGCCTCGTATACTTATCACGTATCCGAAATTTTCATCTCACACTATCTTTCGGTCAAGATTGAAGCTGGTAGATTAGAGCTCTATCGCTCATATCCCTACTCGAACATCGGCCTTAACTCCAACAGGTAGACAAGCCTACTTCATCGGCTTATAATGTTAAGTATATGATTAAATGTTTTCCATAAACGAGTAAACATACAAAGCACGATCAAGTCATATAAAGCACGATTAAGTCACAGAAACGACTTCTAATCTCCTTTTTATTTAATTAATCTTTTATTAATTAAAATATCTTTTATTAGTAAAACTTCTTTTACCTAAGAAAACATTGTTTATCAGTTTCTACTATTCATTTATACACTTTTCAATACTTTAAAAAGTGTTCATATACAACATCTCTCATTTGGAGGCTCAAAACTAACCGCTACAGATGCTGCAGTCATCCATAGTTATTAATTCTCGATGACCAAATGCGGTAATGTTAGATACATTGATATACCTGAAATACATGAATATGAAAAAAAATTAAACTTAATTTAAAACAAATTTCTTATTTCATTACAAATAGCATTTCAGATTCATTACATAATCCCATATGTAAGCCACGTTCAAATAAATTACAATTTATTACAAAATACACTAAGAGCGACATGTGAAGATGCCCCCTTGGTTGATCAGAGTCTAAGTATAGGCATTAAACAACTTTGCCATTGCATCAAATAACACAGGGGAATCAAACGGAAAGAACTCCTAATAGCTAGTTTGCCTCCTGCATGTCTTTGGAAGCTTATTCGTCTAAAGGAAAACCTTAACTCTCAAACTACTCAAAATCATTTGAGCACTCGAGAGTTTAAGGGGAAAACATAAACTTTGAGTTAGGTAAAAAGTCTGGTGTGAATAATAACCTACCATCTTGAACCATATAGATATCTAGTAAGACCACGCCGCTTAGCGGAACGGGATTTCCCTTTACTAGTATCTTAACCCAATTTATAATAACCATATACTGTGCACCTGCATCCAGAATGTTTAAGATATAATATATAAAATGTATCATGATGATAAGCAAACATGCAATATGCTTTGGATTTCCCATCCTCATTTACCTAAATATTTGTCTCAAGTTATAGTTTCTAAGGTCACTATTAACCTATTAGATTTCATGAGCTGACTAATAACCTGTGCCAAACTTACGGATTATCTGTCTGGTTTCATTGTTTTCATGGGATCAATAAGAACCTATTGGTATCTACCAAAATATTATCCAATCATAGTTTTCATGGGCGTACTATGAACCTATTGGATTCTCCAATAACTTCTCTCATGTCATAGTTTTCATGGGATGACTATGAACCTATTGATCTCTATCAATACCTTGTTCCAAACATAGTTTTCATGGGATCCCTAAGAACCTATTGGCCCCTACCAATAACAATTTGCATTCATAGTTTTCATGGGCTAACTAAGAACCTGTCTAAACCAATGATCTTTGATCAGCTTTGGGCATCCTATATTCTGGCCTATCTGACCCCCTAAATGCAATTCTACTCACACAAGAGTTAATTCAATGTATATTCACTACTGGGTCAACGTAACTGGTTATCCTTCCCTCAATACCACAAAATGCAATTATGGGTTAATAATGAAGTGAATTGTGATTACAGAAGCATACATGATAACTGATCAAAACATAACAATATAAACATCCATGATCTAATTTCTTGTAATCATTTTCAAAAAATGGTTAATGCCCTTAACACACTATCTTTATCAAGGAAAGCTTCCTCCGAAATTCCAGAGTTAAATGCCATTTCAAAGCTCTTTCATATTGCTATGTATTTACTTTAAAAAATGAGATCGGGTCCTCAAATTTGAAGACTAAGGCTTTCGACTATATCCTTTGTATCATTACTTAAAACTATAGATGTTCTCTTTCAAAACCATCCAACATATCTTTCGAATACTTAGAACCGTACCTTTCAAAACATTGGAAAATATACCTTTCGAAACGCCGAAAAATATACCTTTCGAAACATTGAAAAATATACCTTTCGCAGGCATTTTGTTCAAGTAAGAATTTATGGAAGCATAGCGTCAAAAACATTTGAAAGTATCCCTTTCGAAATCATTGGGTTTACTATTAATATAAATACCGGGTCAAAGAGAACAAAAGCGAAAGTATCCCTTTCGAAAGCATTGATCTCAAGTAAAAGAATTAGGAAGTGGGTAGCTTCGAAACCAATCTTACGAAACCATTGCCTCTGAAACTCTTATTAAAAGTGGCCAAAAAACCCTTTCGAAAGCATTGGGAAGGCGGCTTCAATGTTAATAAAATGAAAGCCTTCCTTTAGAACTCATTGTTATAAGGCTATAAAGAAAAGCGGCCTTTAACCAATTCGAAAGGTATGAATGCGGCAGCTAGTTATCGAATGAGTTTAAAATGCAACAGCTCTTTCGAAAGCTTCTTTAAAAACAAAGGCAAGTTGGATTGATTTGAAAGCTTATAAAACTGGCTTCAACCCCTTCGAAAGCATGCCTTCGACACAGTCCCTTCCACCTTTATCTAATACACTACGTATCAATTGCTTGATACCATATGCATTGGTTTCGAATAGGAGCGAACGGTCTACTGGGCATAGGGACGGAAGCAAGCAATGGAAGTGGCGAAATTGTAATTCGAGACAAAACTAAAATTTTGCCTTCCAAAGTAATTCCTTTTTATCTAACTTGCCTAATTTGTCAAAATATGATTGGTTGCCAATTCCTTATCAAATTCTTTTCTAAAAAGGCTGCCGAATTCAATAATTAATAATTGAATCATTTTAACAAATAAGCCCTTCCCCTTAACAAAACATTTAAAACATTTAAGTCCTCTAACTTAAATAATTTAATAACCAACTTGGGAAAAATCCCTAAAAATCATAATTATTCACTTTTAATATGTTTTCTAACATATATAAATTTCACACCCGAAATAAAAACTTGATTGCCTTCAATAATTTAAACCCAAAATTATCTATTTCTTCTATTCAAAGTTCATAATAAATTATCCACAGCTTGGAATGTTACGAGAATTTAAACGAATCTCCAAAATAATGCTCCACATAACATATTCAAACATCATGGCATTCAGAAATTAATTTGCACAATTTTAACCTTAAAATCGAATTATATTATCCATAAAAATCCTTGTTTAAATTATAACATGGCATATAAATCAAAGCATATCATCATTCATCCATCCAAACGATTTTAAACCTTAAAATCTGAACTAAAACATTCAATAAGACTTATATGAGATGGTTTAGATCATTATTCACCTTATATAGATAAAGAACTTGAGATTTGTTCTTCACTTTAATCTTCTAGCTTGAATCATAGCCTCTAATTGATTTTTGAGCTCCTCTTCTCCTAGGGTTATGGGCGGCCTTGTTTTCTTTTGTTTTTGTTTATGTTTTTGTAAGAATGTAATGAGAATGAAAAGGTTGTATGGGTTTAGGGGTTATGAGGTTCGGCTATTCCATATTACCCTTGCCCTATTCTCTTAAGTATTTAACTTATAAACCATTCGTTTAAACCCATTTAGTTAAGGCACGACCCTAATTAGTTTTCAAATCTCAATCCCCTTATCACTCTAACCTCTACGTTATTCTATTTAATTTATCTAATTAAATTTCCTGAATAATGTTATTTAAAATTAGGGGTGTTACAGGCTTCCCTCCTTAAAGAATTTCATCCTCGAAATTTGGTAAGGACTAAATACTAATCATAACAATCATATGTAATATCTCCTAACTACCATACTAGCCTACCTAACTGGGAAATAGTCTATATAAAGTAAATATAGAACATACCCTTAAACCAGATCAGGATAAGTATCTCTAATCATGTCTTCTATCTCCTAAGTACAGTCTTTCTCATTGCCGCTCCATTGAAATTTCACCAACTTGACTATCTTGTTTCTTAAACTCTTCTCAACTCTCGCTATAGCCCAAATTGGTTGCCTAGCAAAGGTCAGATCTGATTCTACTATTAAGCCTTCCAATGCAATCGGAGGAATAATAGTCTCTAGATCATGCACATACTTACGAAGATGAAACAGATAAAATACAATACGGACACCTACCAAATTGCCTGGCAACCCTACTCTATATGCGATCGTTCCGATCCTCTCTATAACTTGGAACAATCCAACATATATCGATGCCAATTTCCCTAACTTTCCAAATCGTACCACACCCTTCATCGGTGATACTTTAATGAAAACCCTATCTCCAACTGAGAACTCTAGATCCTTATGCCTCTTATCTGCATAACTCTTTTGTCTAGACCGAGCTTCCTTCATCCTACCTCGGATCAGCTCAATCTTCTCTGTTGCCTCTCTTAACAGATCTAGACCTAAGATTAATCAGTCTCCTATTTCCAACCAACATGCTGGAGATTTGCATGGCCTTTCATACAAAGCTTTGAAAGGCGTCATTCCTATACTAGTCTGATAACTGTTATTATAGGAAAACTCAATTAAGTGTAGGTGATCTTCCCATAATCCACCAAAATCTAGTACACAAGCCCTTAACAAATCCTCGAGTACCTTGTTGACTCTTTTTGTTTGCCTATCTATCTGAGGGTGATAAGCAGTACTCATATTGAGTTTGGTACCTAACATATCCTATAGACTCTTCCAAAACTCACTAGTTAACAAAGTATCTCTATCACTTACTATACTACTAGGAATCCCGTGCAGTCTAACTATGTTCTTCATAAAAAATTTATCTAAAACAGGCGCCGTCCTGGATAACTTAACTGGAATGAAATGGGCACTCTTAGTTAACCTTTCAACTATGACCCATATGCTTTTATTTCCTCGATCCAACCTTGGAAAACCGTCTATAATATCCATGGATATTGAATCCCATTTCCAAACTGGTATCTCGAAAGGTTGAAGCAACCCACTCGGCTTCAGATGTTCGACCTTCACTTGTTGACAGTTCACACACTTCTTTACCCACAAGCCAACATCCTTCTTCATACCTTCCCAGTAGAAACTCCTCTTCATGTCTTGATACATCTTTGTTCCCATAGGATGAATCGTAAATTTTGATCGATGACATTCCCTAAGAACTTATCTCCTTAAGTCCCAACATTCGAAACACACAACTGTCCCATCTTTCTCAACCATCCCCTCTGGTCAAGACTAAATTCTTTTAGATCATCAATTCCAATCCAACCTCAAGCCTTTAATCTTCTCGGCTAACAGTGGATCCTCTTTCTGCTTAGAAGCAATCCTTTCGATCAGAACTGGTTGAACTTCCAAGCAGGACAACATGGTAGTGCTCTGACTAGAATTAGCAGTCGACCTTAACTGCACACTACAAGTAGTCAAAGCTTCTAGGTCCTTCCATTCTGCTACATAACTAACACCATATTCTGATGTTTTCTGCTAAGAGCATCCGCTACTTTATTTCCTTTTCCAGGTGTAAACTCTACACCAAAACCATAAGCTGCTAAAAACTTTAGCCACCTGTACCGTCTCATGTTCAACTCCTTTTGATAGAATAAGCACCTTAAGGACTTATGATCTGTGTATAACTCAAATCTCTCCCCTAAGAGATAATGTTTCCATACTTTCAATGCGAAGATCACCGCTGCCAACTCTAGATCATGAGTAGGATATCTCATTTCATGCAGTCTAAGCTGTGGTGATGCGTAGGCAATAACTTTACCTTTCTGCATTAACACAACCCTTAATCCGATTCCACATGCATTTGTATACACCACCAATCCCTGATTCCCATCTAGAACCATTAACACAGGCGCGTTGGTCAACAAGTGCTTTAACTTAAGGAATGCTTCCTCACATTTGTCAGACTAAATAAACTTCACGTCCTTCCTGGTTAGCTTAGTCAAAGGCGCTGCTATTCGCGAGAAATCCTTAATAAATCTCCGGTAAACCAGTGAGTCCAAGAAAACTTCTGATCTCAATCACCTTCTCTGGTCTCTTCCAGTTGTTAACAGACTTGATCTTATCCGAAACTGACAAATCCTTCTCTGAAACCACATGACCAAGAAATTAAACTTCGTTTTTCCAGAAATGAAACTTTAAAAACTTCGCTTTTAGTTGGTGCTACCTCAGCGTCTCAAGCACCACTCTAAGTTGAACTTCATGCTCTCTTTCATCCTTAGAGTATACTAAGATATCATCTATGAATACCAATATGAACCTATCCAAGTGCTCTTGGAAATCCAATTCATCAAATCCACGAAGAAAGCTGGCGCATTCGTTAACCCGAATGGTATTACTAACCATTCGTACGAACCATACCTAGTCTGAAAAACCATCAATGGAATACTGTTCTCTGCCACTCTTAGCTAATGGAAACCTGTCACCAAATCCAATTAGGAAAATAATCTGGATCCACTTAATTGATCTAATAAATCATGGATTCTCGATAAAGGATACCTATTCTTGATCGTCTTCTTGTTCAACTTACGGTAGTTGATACACATCCTTAACGACCCATCTGGTTCCTTTATGAACACCGCGGTCACTTCCCAAAGTGAACTGCTTGGTCTAACAAAATTCTTTCCTTCTAATCCACTAGCCGCACCTTCAATTCCTTCATCTCGGTCGGTGTCATCCTGCTAGGTGGTCTACTTACAGGTTCTGCTCTTGGCAAAAGATCTATCTGAAACTCAATGGCTCGCTTCGGTGGTAGTCCTATGACTGGCTCAAAAATATCTGCAAACTCCCCTGCTATCAAAACCTGATTTAACTCCTTTTCTACTTCCATAGCATTCAGCAAAGCACAAGCACTTGAGTCTGACTTCTCCACCGAGTATATAATAAGGTTATGACTATTGAGGTGTCTTAGCGATATTTCCCTATCTTGGCAAAATATCCTAACATCATATCTATCTAACTAATCCATACCTAAAATGATCTCGAAGCCTACGAAATCAAAAACACACAAACTACATGCAAACTTATGACCTAACAATTCAAGTTCTAACTGGTCACATCTCATCCCTAGAGTTGCATACCCTCTTATCGGATTCATGACCCTTAAGGAAGTAATAAGGTATGAGGGTTCTAAACATAACTTATCTACCTAACACTGAGATATAAATGAATGTGATGCACCGGTATCAAATAATACCCTAACTGGTATACTATGAATCAAAAGTTTACATTCCATCATAGTTTTTCCTTTCTCGGTGGCAATTGGTCTAGAATAAGATGGTTCTAAAGCAAAGACTTTTCACTTATCCGCTCTGAATGGTTCTGGACAATGATTCTTGTAGTGTCCAATCTAGTTACAGTTGAAGCACGTCACTCCTTTCTTATCTGCAACCTTTTCCCTTTTGCAGTTCGACATTCATGAGCATAATGTCCTTACTTGTCACACTTGTAGCAAACTACATTGGCCTTCCCTTTCATGGCAGCTCCTCCTTTCTGAGCTCCCTTCTTCTTGAAGAATTTCCTCTTCTTACCATGAGAATCCTGGGTTTCAACCTGCTTCTCTTTCCCAAAAGTAGAAAGCATCTCTTCATTCTTGATTGCCATCTCTACTACAATTGTACTTGGATCCCGGAGATGTGGCATAGTCGCCATGGCAACCTCGGGTCTTAACCCTTGAATAAACTTCTTATTCCTTTTAATGACGGTGTCAATGGTAGCATATCCGTATCTGGAAAACTCATCAAACTTCGTAACATACTCAATCACCGACATCTCACCTTGCACTAAGTCCATGAACTTTCTCAGTAATACTTACTTGGAAACTTCAAACAAAAACCTCTCTTCGAATCTCTTATGAAACTCATCCCGTCAACTCTTCCTTGGGAACTCCCACAATAATACCATTCCGCCAATAAAGTGCTGCTCCCTACAACTATCGTGAAGCAAGTCTCCTCTTCTGCTCATCATCTAATCCCAAGTCAGCGAAAATTCTTTCATAGTGCAATAACCAGTGTTCTACTTCAACATCATCCTCTGTTCCCAAAAATGGCTTTCCACTAAGACTGGTATAATCCCTGCTCAGCTTGGCATAGTTATTGCTAACTAGAGCCATAGGATTTTCTCTAGCAGCATTCACAACATTTCCCCCAACTGCTCCTACAGCTGCTCCAGCTCGCATCAGATTGATGAAGAACTGATACATCATCCACATATCTACTGGTAGGGTTCTACCACCTACATTGGCGTTTGCATTTGGATTAGCATTTGCCTATCGACCCGGATTCCTCCTGGTGTTGGGTCGAGCATTTCCATTAGTTGCGGTGCTTCCTCTACCTAGATTTCCTCTTCCGTTTCCTACCTCCATATCTTCCTTTCTTATAAATCTACATACGAGTCTTAGTAAGATACAGAAGAACAGTCTAAGAGAGAGGGGAATACATACTTGTAGATATATATAACAAATGCAAGTACGTTACTATAGCATTAACCCAAACCCCGGTCTTATTTTCTGATTCATTGGATTATGTTTTGAAAATCTTTTAGGTTCAAATTTCTTTTAAATTTACATAAATCTATGCTCTAATACCAACTTGTAACATCTCCCATTTGGAGGCCCAAAACTAACCGCTACAGATGCTGCAATCATCCATAGTTATTAATTCGGTGACCAAATGCGGTAATGTTAGATACATTGATATACCGGAAACACATGAATATGAAAAAAAATTCAAACTCAATTTAAAAGAAATTTCTTATTTCATTACAAATCGCATTTCAGATTCATTACATAATCCCATACATAAGCCACGTTCAGAGAAATTATAATTTTTACAAAAAACACCAAGAGCAACATGTGAAGATACCCCATTGGTTGATCAGAATCTAAATATAGGCACTAAACAACTTGGCCATTGCATCCAATAACACAACGAAATCAAACAGAAAGAATTCCTAATAGCTAACTTGCCTCCTGCATGTTTTCGAAAGCTTATTCCTCTAAAGGAAGATTTGAAAACCTTAAATCTCAAACAACTCAAAATCAATTAAGCACCCGAGAGCTTAAGGGAAAAACATAATCTTCGAGTCGGGCAAAAAGTCCGTGTGAACAATAACCTACCATGTCGAACCATATAGATATCTAGTGAGACCATGCCAATTTATAATAACCATATACAGTGCACCTGTATCGACAATGGTTAAGACATAATATATAAAATGTATCATGATGATATGCAAACATGCAATATGCTCTGGATTTCCCATCCCCATTTACCTGACTATCTATCTCAAGTTATAGTTTCTAGGGTCACTATTAACCTATTAGTTTTCATGGGCTGACTAATAACCTATTCCAAACTTACGGACTATCTGTCCGGTTTCATAATTTTCATGGGATTATTAAGAACCTATTGGTATCTACCAACAAAATTATCCAATCATAGTTTTCATGGGCTTACTATGAACCTACTAGATTCTCCAATAACGTCTCTCATGTCATAGTTTTCATAGACTGACTATAAACCTATTGATCTCTATTAATAACTTGTTCCGGACATAGTTTTTATGGGATCCCTAAGAACCTATTGGCCCCTACCAATAACGGTATCGATACATAGTTTTCATGGGCTTACTAAGAACCTGTCTAAACCAATGATCTTTGATCAGCTTTTGGCATCCTATATTCTGGTCTATGCGACCTCCTGGATGGAATTCTGCTCACACATGAGTTAATTTAATGTATATTCACTACCGGATCAACCTAGCCGGTTATCCTACCCTCAACACCCTAAAATACAGTTATGGATAGTAATGAAGTGAATTATGATTACAGAAGCATACATGATAACTGATCAAAACATAAAAATATAAAAATCCATGACCTAATTCCTTGTAATCATTTTCTGAAATATGGTTAATACCCTTAACCCACTATCTTTATCAAGGAAAGCTTCCTCTAAAATTCCATAGTTAAATGCCATTTCAAAACTCTTTCATATTGCCATATATCTACTTTAAAAATGAGATTGTGTTCAAAAATTTGAAAACTAAGGCTTTCTACTATAACCTTTGTGTTATTACTTAAAACCTTAGATGTTCTCTTTCGAAACCATCCAATATATCTTTTGAATACTTAGAACCATACCTTTCGAAACACTAGAAAAAATACCTTTTGAAACAATGAAAAATATACCTTTCAATACACTGAAAAATATACCTTTCGAAGGCATTTAGTTCAAGTAAGAATTTAAGGAAACATAGCTTCCAAACCATTTGAAAGTATCACTTTCGAAATCATTAGGTTTAATATTAAATATAACTACTGGGTCAAAGGGAACAAAAGCGAAAGTATCCCTTTCGAAAGCATTGATGTGACGATCCCACCGCTATGCCCAGTTTCAAAGAACATTACAAGTAATATCGTCCGCTAATCCGGAGAATACAGCTGGTTAAGGACGATCGAATGTGAATATATCTTTATACTAACACTGACTCATCTTTTTTTTTTACCTTTTTGAGGATCTAAACTGAAAATTTGACGTGTATAGTATAAATACAAAGTGATAAATGCACCGATTAAGAATATTCAGAACAATATATAATATAGATAAATCAGAATCAGAGTCACAGATTGCAGCGTAACTAATATACACCATAAGACGTGAGTCTACAAAAGGTCAATACTAGACTCGCTCTAATATTGATGCAGCAGCGGATAACTGAAAGTGAATGTGACGATGAAAGTAGCAATCGATGGAATGGAAGATACCGAATGCCCAAATCCGTTGATCCAAAGATGCTGGATTCTAGCTATCCCAAACACGTTGATCGCGCATGATACCGTGTTTAAAGATCTACGATTCTTCGACGTTGATCAAGCGCACTTGATTCCGCGAATCGGCTTCAACGATCGTTGATTCGAGCGCACTCGAATACCGAAGGTGGAGATAGGAGATCACACTCAACTACCAATTTAAAAAGAGGCACAAAGCACTCAAACAAATTTTATTCAAAATCAACTTAACTTTCAAAGTTACAACTCACCCGCTATTTATAGCATTCACACATTCAGAACACTAGGTCGTTACGCGACCTACGACCTAACTTAGGTCAGCAGTGACCTAACAACAGTACAACACCAGCATTACATCACAAGATATCACCTATTTACAACACAACACATAGGTCGGCAGCGACCTAACAATACAACCCACGCAACTTAACAATAAATGCGACCTAAACAACACGACCCAAAACTGTAGCGATCTAGTACAAAGCTTCAGTCATCCAACAACGACTTAATGGAACTTGGCAGCGACTTAAGAATCAGCGATCTTCAAGAATTAGCGACTTAACGTTAGGTCATTCGCGACCTAAAGGAACGGTATGCGAGTTAGGTCGTTCGCGACCTACTGAAGCGACATGTGAATTAGGTCGTTCGCGACCTAAAGAAGCGATATGTGATTTAGGTCGCTCGAACTTCTTAAACCACAACTCGTTACCCCTTAGTTCGTTAGCTCGTAAGTCGCTAGGTCGTTCGCGACCTAAAGCATGCGACTTATTACAGCGTGTTGCAGCCTCCTCCTCTTGTCACCGGTTAGGTCGTAATTCCTTATCTTGCGACTCGTTAGGTCGCTCTTGACTCAAGAGCTCGTTAGGTCGCTCGCGACCTAACACTTCATCAATCTGGGCTGCATCAAATATACATCATATCTCATACACTATATCAGGTACAAAATGACTACTGAATAATATACATGACATAACTACTAAATATCAATGTAGATAATTATGAAGTAAATTGAAACTGTCAAAATAGTCTACTCCAAAGCTAACTGAAAATCCAAGAGTCAATGAGTCCCTGTACCTGTAAAGTCTCGGCCTGACCTGAGTATTAAAATAATAAACGGGTTAGACTATATCTAAATAAAAGGTGAGATATTAATATCATAAACTTATGACATAAAATAATAAGCCATATAAAATATGTCGGACTAATAAGTCATATTAATCAAATTCTCTACTTTATAAATCCATAAATGACTTAATTCTAAAGTAAGTAATCTTAAAATATGCCTAAAACCCAAAAATCCATAAAAGGCATATCAAAATAAATAAAGATCTCAAAATTTTTACTTAACAATAACCAAATAATTCATAAATAAAATATGCCCAAAACAAATACTCAAATAAGGCATATTTAACAAATCACCATTTCATAAATACATATCAACTCTCAATAGACTATCATCTTAAAATATGGTGATAACCAATTAAAAATTCCTCAGAGCCATAAAGGATACAGAACAACCATACTAAATATCTCTGAAGAAATAATCATCAATAATGAAATAATAATGTTAGTCATCCATCAGTTTAATACAGTGACACACAATCTACCCAAAGAGACCTGCTACATCGAAAGGAAGCCTACCGAAAGAGATTGCAGATTAGGAATACCGCTCAACGAAAAGAGCAGCCGTGTACCTAATCCGTCCTATGCAAATTTACCTACGGAAAGAGGTAAACATAGTCTAACTGTATAAAACAAAATAAACAAATAGGTTGTAGTATCTATAGACTGCAATGCATGTAAAAATCTGCCTTCCAAAAGAGACAGCCATATTTACACCATAATAGATCTTCCGAAAGAGATCCGCCTACACAAATCTAAAAATGTATCGATTCTCAGATCGATGAAAAATGAGTTATCTTCTCTCTGGGATCTATCGATCTGAAATCCAAACACCCTAAGATAATACAACTCTAAGTGTTAATTACCACCACTCCAGTAATCACAAGAATTTAACTAATTGTCCCATACCATGTAGTGAATTCAAGTATTTACTAAAAGCTAGTAATTTTCACTCAAACTCTATTTAACAAATTATAATAACAAGCGAAAGAATTGTATGAAATGTCCCATACCAATCCGACAATTCAATCGTTTATTAAAATTCTTTGTTTCATGGAAAAGCACGAAATCAATAGAAAGTTAAATGAAAGCTTATTCATTTATATTTAAAAGAAAGGAGTTAAAAGATGTTATTTTACAGTTAGAGTTTCTTTACTAATTTTTTTGGGAGAAAATGTGTGATCCTCTAGAAATAAAGGAGAGCACACATGAAACTATATATATAACACATAACAGGGCGCTGCCAACATGCCTGGCAGGTAACAAATCTAAGTACAAGTATCAAAGGAAAAACACAGGTACCCTTATAATGAGTTCCGGCAAAGCCACCGCCTATTACACCCTAATATCGAGCTCTGGCATGGCCACCGCCCGATATTAAGGTGTGAGAAGTACCTGAAAAACTAAATAGAATCAAAAGCCAAAGATACTGGAATCAGCACCATCTAGTAAGGAAACTCCATGCCGCTGACTCAGAAGGAATAGGGATGTGACTAATCTGGAGTAGAACGGCTAATGATCCAGAAAGTAAAACTCCACTCTGAAGACTCGGTATAGCTGGAAGTAGCACCTAGCTGAGGAGTGCATCCTTCTGAAGATAGAATGCCTAAATGAAGCTGAAGATGTACTGTGAAGAATCCCTCACTGCTAGCGGCAATCCTGGAATCAGCAATCCTGTGCACCTGCAAATAAACACTAACATGCTACCTGTCCCAGACCTGTAATTGAAAATTAACTAGGAAAATAGTTAGAATGGTACACATATATGTATATAAATAAAATTTATATACATATATGTGCAAATAAAAAATCTAATAGGACATAATAAAGCAAAGATAAACTTGTACAAAAACTAAAAGCTCTAAAAAAGTAAAGGTAATATATCCATACGGAAGAAAACTAAAAGAACTATAAACAAGTACAATAATAACAAAAACAAAAACAAAGACATTTCTAGAATTATCCTTGTGGACCTTTAATCAAAAGAAAATTATGATACACAGTGGGACAATCATTTAAGTTTGAAAAAATATTAATACTATTATTATTAATGTCAAAAATATTATTGTTATGTCTGAATATATTAATTTTATTACTAACCTTATTAAGATATTCCATAAAAAGGTTAGCTAATTTATATTTAGGATTAGAGATCCAATTAAAGCAAAAGGACGAAATTAAAAAAATCAATTTATTAAAGTGATTATTATTATTATTAAAAATTCTCCGATTTCTTTCAAACTAGATATACCAACAAGATATGATGAATAAAGTATCAAGTAAGAATCTATTATCCATATTGAACTTAAATCTAAAAGTATTCCAATAGAATTCACAATCAGTAATTCTAGTTATAATATTAAAATAAATTTTTTTAAGAGTATTAATTAGAATAAAATAAGTATCCATACAATCGTAGTATATATGTTTAATATCTTCAAAATGCATAATACAAAAATAACATTTATAATCAATTTGTATATTTTTTCTTTTTAAAAATTCTATAGTATTTATTTTTCCCTGCATAATTAACCACATGTGAATTTTAGACTTAGGAGGAGCATTTGATTTCCAAATAAATTTAAAATAGTTATTAGTTACACCCGAAAAGTTAATAAATCTATAAAAAGAATTAGAAGAATATTTCTTACTCTTATCCCACTCCCAACTAATATAATCATTACCATTATCAATATTATAAAGATTTAATCTAGCGTAAAGCAAAGAAAGCTGCCTAAGGGTTGAACCTACTAGAATTCCGTTAAAGTTAAAATTCCAAGGAGGGTCATTTTCGGGAGAAAAAACATCTGAAATTAATGCATATTTAAAATTACAAATTTCATACAACTCTCTAACTTCAATCCTAAGAGGGATAACAGAAATCCAACCGTCGTGCCAAAAAGAAGTATTATTACCTGAATGAACTATAATATTAGTGCTTAAGTTAAAAATCTCATGACATTTTAAAATGGATTTCCAAAAATAAAATTGTTTACGAGTGACCGAAGGAGTAATTTGATATAAATTGTTACTACCATTATAGTAATATTTAGAAATAATTTCTTTCCAAGTGGCATTATCATTTATATCCTTGAACTTCTATAACCATTTACCTAGTAGAGACAAATTCATATTACGCAAATTAATGACTTCTAAATCATAATCCTTTTTGGATTTACAAACAGTTTCCCAATTTACTAAACATTTTATGAAGCTATTTGAATTTTCACCACTCCATAAGTAATATCTTCTAATTTTATCTATTTTATCAATCACCCAATCAAGAAAAAGATGCATAGACATCCAATAAATCGGGAGAGCTGATAAAACAGAATTAATTAGAACTAGTCTACCCGCTCTAGATAAAAATCTCCCATTCCAATTAGAAATCATACTTTTGATTTTATCTATGATTATAAACCAATCATCATGCTTTAGTTTAGTAGGTCTAATCAAAAAACCAAGATGGTCTAAAGGAAAATTCATAGTTTTACAATTTAGCGTATTAGCAACTAAATTTTCAACCTTTTCAAAATCATTTAAAACTAAAACAGAACTTTTATCGAAATTTATTTTTAAACCTGATAGAAGTTCAAAACTATATAGAATAAACATAAGAGAAATAATGTGTCTAGGTAAATGAGAAGAAAAAAGCAAGGTATCATATGCAAATTGAAGGACTGATATACCGTTACGCGATATATCGTTACCTATATCTCCCAGTGATCCATTATCAACCGCTTTTTTAATTATTTTAGCGAAAACATCTACGGCTAAGTTAAACAGAAGAGGCGATAAAGGATCCCCTTGCCTTAAAACTCTCTTAGATTGAATTTTATTACCTAAAATACCATTAACCATAATACTAGAGTTACCAGTTTTAAGCAAATTCATGATCCAGCTAATCCATCTATATGACTAAACCTCTAGCTTGAAATATATATACTAGAAAATCCCAATCTACTGAATCAAAAGCTTTTGCGAATTCTAGTTTTAAAATTGCATAGGTAATATTATTCTTACAATAGTGATTAATGTATTCTTGAACAATAGCCATGCCATCGGTGATATTTCTCCCTTTAATGAAAGCAGATTGTGAACAGTCGATTAGGTCATTCATTCTTATACTAAGTCTATTAGCTAAAACTTTTGAAATAATTTTAACGGAATAATTAATTAATGAAATAGGTCTAAAATATTTTAAATTATTAGCACCTACTTTTTTGTGTAATAAAATAACATTTGCAAAGTTAAATCTTCCTAATTGCAAATTTTCTTTATAAAAGTCATTAAACATACTAATTAAATCTAATTTTAAAACATCCCAAAATGTTTTATAAAAGAAAATTGGGAATCCATCCGGGCCTGGGGATTTATCACCTGGCAAATCATTAATAGCTTTTCGGATTTCCTCTTCAGTAAAAGGATTGTCCAACTTAGAAAGATTAACATTGGAATTAGCCGGATAAAGATCATTCCATCTAACATTAATTATATGTTTGTTTTTATTACCAAAAATATCTCTATAATAGTCTATGAAAGCCTTATTAAGGTCTCTTTGGTCAACTAATTCTACATTATTAACTAGAATGGAATTAATCGTATTACTTCGTTTTCTGCCATTAGCTTTATTGTGAAAAAATTAGTAATTTTGTCACCTTCATTAATCCATTGGATTTTGGATCTCTGCTTCCACATAACTTCCTCCTTTTCTAAAATAGAGTTAATTTCTTCTTTTAAATTAGCGAGAACATTACGCTCACCTAAATTTAATTGTTTAGTTTCTTCTATCTTATTTAGTTTAAGCACCCCGGAAAGAATTTTTTTTTAATTTTAATACTACCAAAAACATTTTTATTCCAGTTTTTAAGAAAAATCCGAAGATACCTAAGTTTTAACACAATTTTTTTTACTGAATTGTCTCTATTTCTAATATTATAAAAACTCATAGAAGTCCATTTATTTATTATTAAATTCGATAAACTTGATTCTAATAACCACATTTTTTTGAATTTAAAAGATCTACTAATAACCCTACGATGATCACAAGTGAGAATAATGGGACAATGATCAGAAAAAGCGTAAGGCAAACCAGACACTCTACAGATAGGAAATTTATCCTATATTTCATCACTAACAAAAAACCTATCTAGAATAGCCATAGAGGGGGACTCCCTAGTATTACTCCATGTGAATTCTTTATTAGAAAGAGGAATTTCAATCAAATTAGAATTAATAATGAATTGGTCAAATTCCTCCATAGCAGAGAAATCTCCCTCTCGTGGTGATCGCTCACCTATAAAACAAGTAACGTTAAAATCACCCCCCAAAATGCAAGAACCCGGCGCTAAAGATCTAAACTTAAGGCATTCATCCCAAAGAATCCGACGACCTATTTTTGAGTTAGGCCCATAAACATTAGAAATATTTAAAAAAGAATTATCGACAAAATTAATTAGAATAATGTGTAAAGAATGTTGCTTGGAAATACATTGGAGCAATTTAAAATAGTTATCCCGTCACCCAATCAGTAGGCCCCCAGAAGCACCTACAGAGGGTAAAAAAGCCCATTTTTTAAAATGATACCCACCTAGTCTTCTATAAAAACAAATATCCGGACATTCAATTTTAGTCTCTTGAAGGAGAGCAATGTCAATATAATAGTCTTTAAAAAAAGCTCTAACATTATCACACTTATTTAAATCATTCAAACCTCTAATGTTCCAACTAATGATCCTCATATACCAATAGACCTAGCCCTATCAAATTCCCTACTACTAATATACTCACAATCTACCTCAACATCAGAATAAATGAAAGCTGTATCACTAGCTAACTGACTAAACTCAAAAGAAGACAAACTACCCAAAGCATATGATGAATACGTACTACCCAGATCAGAGTGCATACCTGAGCCTGAATTCGTAGCACCTCTCCCGGTACTCGAATCAGGTAATTTACTCATAACTAAGAATGGCTACAACGAATCCTGGCACTACGACGAACAGATCCGCTAACTGCCACGGACTTCCTCCGTCTACCTCTCTTCGATGAAGTAGAAAAAGAAGCAGAATTGCTGCCGGACTCACAATAATGAACATCAGTAAGAAGACCAGATTTACCTAACGTATTAAAATCCAAATCACTATTCACTTTTTTCATAGCCACATCATCAACGGTGTCATTCAAAACTACATTAACATCCGCACTCGCATGAAAATATGAAGAATCACTGTTGTCACAATTCCCCACCAAAACAAACGAACCTACACCATTTACTAAACCCCTACACATACCAACAGACCCTTTCACTGCCACATAACCTGAAGGCACCTCCTCCAAATTATCAACTCCAACCAAACTCACAACAAAAGAATCAACAAAATCACCATTTATGTTACGAGCAACACCACCATTATAGGCACTGAAATCGACATTCTAAGGGACTCCAATCACACCATTTGAAACTTTATTCACTTCAAAAAGATTATCAACATCTATAATAAGGCTTGAGGAATTCATGTCATCAGCAAGAATCAATTTCTGTGCACCATGCACATCTGTATCAGCGTGCATGTCAGCCATGACAACAGTAGACAGGAATGAATTCACTTTAGACGAAATTTCAAACAATTTATCTAAATATACACGAGTCTCTAACTCCAAGCCATTAACTTCATCAATATGCAGTTCAGATGACATGATCCAATCACAAAAATCACCAAGCTCAAAATTAAACACATCACCTGAATAAATAGAACAATCAATATCAAGTGGATCACCAAGCTCATCCACTAACACTCCATCTAGATTGCTATTATCCAACATAAATTTCTGATCAATAAAATCAACAACATACGGCATATCAACACCCAATACTTTCGACCACAAATCCATACAATAAACCTTATCAGACTTAGAAAACCAATCAACATCAATTCGAATATCAGGTCTCTTCTTTCATCCAACATGATTTTATGATCATCAAAGTCGTAATCTATCAAAACATCACTCAAGAGATAACTGTCCTCAAAACTATCACCATTAGTATCAACAAAGAAATCATTACTATCATTCACTACTCTCATTTGATTTGCAACAGAACTATCAGACAAAGAATGATCAACCATACCACTATCAACTCCAGTCCTAATAGAATTAAAATCAGGGATAGTCACCGAATCAAGACACTTGAATTTGTTAGCAGTATGTATCTCAAAATTGTCCAATTTGCGAGAATAAGATTTAGCTTTTTTCCTCTTTATTTGAATAAATCCTTTGTTCGGTTCAAAATCCTTTCCAGTTTCCTCTGTGACAGACTCAGAACAATTAAATAAATCTTTTTCCATAGGCGAGTGAGAAAACTTATTACAAAGAGCAACAACAGGGTCATACATAATAGGATCGAATCCTTGAATCCCTTCTCTCATGACAATATCGGGAAATTCTTTTTCACCCTTATTCAAAACACCAAGTTTCTCACCGTTTAAAACAGAATTATTGGGAGAAGATTCGAATTTACCGAAATATTCCTCTGGATCGCTAAATCTTTCTCTATAACCCTTACCAATATTCAGTGAATTAATAATGTCAAAATGGAAAAACAAGTCTTCTAAATACTTAATTCCCTCATTTCTCTTTTTCCATAGATGATCCAATAAGATCCCCTTCAACAACATACACTTTAGCAAGAATTGAAAGCCATGATCAACCAGAGATGTAGTAGAGAGAGAGGTGTTAGGTTTGGACGAACAAGCATTCCTCTTATGACCAAAGTTGCCACATGCAAAGCACCTAATAGGGTCACGACATTGAGAAGCAAAATGATTATAATCACCACATCTATAACAAAAATCCTTTCTTTTCTTTGAGTCGATCCAATTCTTGTTCGAAGATCGAGACAACGGATATTGAGAACAATAAGATGGCAGACGATCCTTTATCACTTGCGAATAAGATCGATAGGGTAAAGAATCACGATAAGGAAAGGCAGATGGAAGAGTTGAGATCGATTGAGTCGAGGATGATGAACTTTGAAAGCAAGAAAAAGAGGCGGACGCCATTAAAGAATTAAGATAAATCAAATTATTTAGTGTCTATTAGTTTATATGAAGATTATAATATATATAAGTCCAATTGATAGAACACTCTTGCACCATAGAGCTGATTGATACTTGTTTGTCATCTCGTTCAGCTTACAATAATCAACATGTGACCTCAAAGAGCCATCCACCTTGGTGGCGAAACTATAGGTGCATCCCGCTCAAATATGCTCCTACGAATGAACGCTCACCTCAATAGGTCATCTATTCGCATCTTTAGTTTCCTCTGCTTTTTAGGCACCATATGACTTAAGGCATAATGACTGGTCTAGCTTTAACCAGATCGTTATGGAACTCAATCCTTATTTAGTGGTAATCCGGTCACCTCATCGAATGTGTCTGGACACTTTCCAGCTACATGCATAGATGACAACTCGTTATGTGGGATATCAAGCGAATATAGAAAGCTAACCTTCACCTCATCATTGGTGGGTAGCCGAACACTACCTTCCACTCATTGTCGGTTCCTATCATCACCAACGACCTCTCATAATCCACCAATATTCCGTACCCCTTTAGCTAGTCAATTCTCAAACTATAATATCGAACCCAATTGAACCCCAAAACAAATCCATAAAAAACAAACAAACATTCATGACTTGGCAAGACAAATTCTCGACAAACCATGTATAGGGTAGCTGAGCTCCTAACAAGGTTCATCGCAATTTAAAGGCTGGTTAACTATCTCGGGTCTCAACCCTACTCTATCTACCAAATCACTAAATATAAAGGAATGGTAACCTTAATATCAAATAAAACACGTATGGAACACCATAAATGGAAAGCATACGCTAGATAGTAATGCCCTTTCCCTTCTCTTTCATCGATAGAGCACTCAACGAAATCGGAACGACATTCAGTGCATATGCTTCCATGGTTTGTCCCTGCTTAGTTAGTTTAGGACAATCCTTCTATAGTGGGTACAAACTCTCATGTCGTAAAGCCTTCTCGATCAACTTCTCGAAGCTGTCGTCAATATGACCAATCCATCGCTTCCCAAGACGATCGCTCAGCCCAGTGATAAACTTTCATTCTTTCTAAGTGGAATATCAATGGGAGATATACCGTACTTCAGTAGAACATCAAATTTGGCCACATACTCTGCCATAGACATATCTCCTTACTTCAAATCGATGAACTTCCTAAATAACACCGAATTTTGAAAATTTGAGATAAAGTTTCTTCGATGCGAAGTATGAACTAATCCCAAGTAAATCGATCCTCGGGAGTCGAAGCTATAAGGGCACTCCACTAGTCCAAGCTTATCCTTGGAATTACCTAAAGGTAAACTTCTTTCTCATGCATCGTTTAACTCCAAGTAATCGAAGATCTTCTTGTAAGTACTCATCATGTCTTGCATTTCAATAGCTAACTCCGTTCCAAGGAATGGTCCACCTTCTAGACTCACGTAGTCTTTATACAGCTCAGTAAAGTCGACTCTAGGCATTTGCACTTGAGCACTATAATCATTTGGAGCAACTTGGGCATTCTAGAATAATGTTTCACACTATCTCAGCGAACATATTCTTAAATCGGGGTTAGTGGCCCTTGAACCTTCCCACTCCTCAACCCTAAAAATGGCGTCAATTGCGACATTTCTCATATGTCAGGTCACTTTTAATACATAATAAAAATAATCAGTCTCTCATAAAGAAAGACTTCTTCAATGGTACTCGTGTGTGCAATAGAATTTATATACTATATACTACTATATAGTTTTAAAATCAAAATATATAACAAATACGCACTCTCTCTTATATACGTATACTCTATATCCAGCCTAAGGTGAAGACTCCTACCCTATCTCTACTGGATCACGATATCAACTCAGGTTAACCACATAACCTAAGATCTGATACCAAATGTAACGACTGCCCTACACATCTGATGCTCATATAACTGAATAGTGCAATGTTGGAGCTTCCAGTCGATGTAGAACGATTGTTATGAGAAAGAAAAGAAGTAAAGAAGAGGAATAAAAGAGAAGAGAAGAGAAGAGAAGAGAAGAGAAAGAAAGAAAACATTAAATAATCACATAATCTGTCGTATATCTCATAACGCATCAAATAAAATATAATAGTCATCATAGATATTAAATAGGCGAGATAGTAATAACTACATGAACAACATAATCAAAGTATACAGGTTCATACAATTATACAAAGCAGTAACAAAGTTTTATACAACTGATAAATAAACTCAACTCGTAAATTGTCTCTAATAATAGTAAGTCAACACTATCAAGGTTCCACAGTGTCACATAGCGGAATATGCAATAATAAGCCCAAATATAAGTATGAGAAAGCGTCGTCTCCTGCTAGTCGATATATAGAACTTCATGTGCCATTTACACCTTCTTTCTAATCTACTCATGTAAGAGTATCCAAGGTAATAATAAGTAATGTATAAAACCTTGAGTTAGACAACAGTCTGGTGTGAGCGATAAATAATCTCAAAACACTATAAAATTCGGTATAGTATATGGTACAAAGGGTATATTGAATCATACTTGACCTGTCCCCTGCATCTAAAGGGTTATCACATAACATAATATATATATATATGCTACCTTATATCATAGTCGTGATGGGTGTACTATACATCAGAGTACTAATAGTCGTGATGGGTGTACTATACATCAGAGTACTAATAGGTGTCTGGATATCTATATCGATGATATCTACGTCGTGTGACATCCCTAGGGTGATAAGAAACCAAAACAAACATGACATCCATCCTCAAGTTCACTCACTTAATGTGTTGGATATTTGATAACTCGATCAACCCTATCATATGATCTTAGGATTAGAATAGCCAGGTTTCTCAGTACTCGAACCCATGCCACTCAGCCGGCTAGGAAACTAGAACGCCCATCGTATGCAATCTAGGTTCAGCGGACCTAAACATCATGCGATCCACCGGCCATCGTATCCCCAAGTGAAATATCCAAGGACCATCGTATCCCCAATGGATATCATCACACATATCCTTGGTTTACGAGTACAACAACGAAACCCTCGAGTATCAATAATCCCTTTGCACCCGTCATATGTAGCAGAGCTCATCCCGGAACCGTCCTTATGACTCCGGTCTGAAGTCATCGCGGTTGGGAACTATTCTAGATAGCCATCGTTAATCATAGAATGTCATTGCATGTCCCATAACCTTCCTCCACATTCCCTTCAGTCTGACTAGTCTGCATCCCGAAGTGTAGCTATCCATCGTCGAAGCCATCACCTTCCATCACGGAATCATCATCGTCGAATCATGGAGTCGTCGCGTTGAAGCATCACATATTCGCTTCACTGCCAAAACCACTTGTTGAAGAGCCATAACATCAAAATTGAATGTCGAATGAATGAACCATTGCATCATGCTTCTCAAAGCCTCTCCATCGTCCACGTCAAAATTGGCCAAATCGGCTATCATTAACAGTGGTAGGTACCAACCACTCCAGAGTAGTCGATAACGACCACTTTAGTCATGTACTTAGCCAAAAATGGCTAGTTACAAACCAATTGAAAATGTCTGGCATCTCTCCTGAAGTCCAAAGAGCATATTCAAGTCCATTGTCCTTCATCTTCGGATCAGTCGGTACACATCCTAATACTCTTCCACATACTTATCCCATCCATTCGAGTTTGAATCATTTGCGCATTCAATCAATATGCATAAAACACTATCTCATCGTTTGAGTTCACATCGTGTGTGCATTCGATTGACATGCACTAAACTTTATCTAATGGGATGCTCCTAACACTATATCGCCTATGATCAGAGTTTTCATCCAAACTAAGAAAACTAGCATACATGAAACCAACAAGCATACAAACATCTATAATAACACACATACAACACATAATACGTCTAAAGTAATCAATGTGGGATTAATATCAAAATAGCCTAAATCTAGCAATTTGGTCAAAATAGTCGTCAATATGGAAAAATGCGGTATTAGATTTAACATCATTTTTAAACACTTTTAAATTCTTTTACAAAATAAGATGTAGATTTAAATATATTAGAAATCACGTTTTAAAGTTTGAAATCATCTCAAAACGTCGTTTTAATACTGTACGAACACTCATAGTATGGTAAGAGACAATATCACTCTTCTCAGGAAAAACTGATCAAACCAATACAAAGTCGTAGAGCTCTCCATCATGTGCACAAAGTGAGAAATCATGCCCAAAACGGACCTCGTATGCAAAGGATATGGATTTTTATAAGATTTTAGATTAATTAAATAATTTATTCAATAATTAATTACCCAACTAAACTTAATTACCTTTAACAATCCTTCTTCTCAAATCCAATACACAGGTCTGCACAACCTGTAGATGAACCCACTTGCATGCATGCTTCCATCTCTGATTTCTCACTCATTTCTCGATGAAATGATGCACCGCCTTCGCCAACGAGTCCCTCTACGCACCATCTTCACGACACACACCACGAGATCGAGCTCGACCGCCTTTAGGAAATCATGGCCTAAATCTTATGCCAGGATAAAGGAAATGTCGCCCCCTCCAATAGGCAGTCGCATGTCACCATAAAATCCCCGTCCACTCATCTTCGCAAGAGAATCACAATGCCACTTCCCGATTTGCTTAAATCCGCCTCTAGCCTCGCCAAACCCAAACCCTAGTTTCGACCCAAATAGTTGAGCTCGGCTAAATGCAGTTGCACGGCATCTCGTCACCACCAATGTGAAGCTCTCCTCCTTACGAGCTCAATGGATGTGGTTTCATGATTTTTCGTGGTCTCTAGCTCTCGATTTTAATTTTTGAACTAATTAACGGGTGGTGGCCATGATTTTTTTTATTGAGAATGAAACAGTAAAGTGATAGAGAGGGAGGGAGGGTTTAGCGATTATTTATATTAATATAATATTATTATTTATTTGATTTCTCAAATAAACCATCGTACATTTCGAGCTCTTACAATCACATGGCACTTCCGACTGTAATGAAACTCGTTAGCATACATCACCTCATTTTTCCAATTCTAATGGTATAAATTTCATCGCTATCTAAGGCAGCACTCTAGGATGACAATTTTGCGCATTTCGAGATCGTTTTGGCCATTGGATAGTCCGATCTTCAAATATATCAATATTTATACTCATTTTAATCCACATTGTCAATCCGAACTCAACGGAAGTGGTCTTGAGTTCTGATTCGATCGTATGCCAAAACCCATAATTTGGAACTTTAATGAATTAACGTTCAATATTTAAATCAATTACTTAAATATCTATCACCAAAATACGGGTCGTTACAGTCGAAAACGGCTCGATGGAGCCGTCGGTGGCAGTCGAAACATTCCATTGTTATTTAGCTCTTATCTAGTTGTGGTTTGTGACATTGGCAAACATCTTGGTTTTCTAATGATTATAATGGAATCAGACACTGGTGCGTCTAGTAAGAGACCCAGAATAATATTTGCATGTGAACGCGGTGGTGTTTATAAGAGGAATAAAATTAAATATCCTTGTAATTATAGATTAACGGACACCAAAAAATGTAATTGTCCATTTTGACTAAAGGACGTGAAACTTCCTTCTTTGGACAACTGGCATCGGATGGTTTTGAATAGTGTCTGGAATCATTTGGAATTGAAGCACAATGAAGATCATTCGTATGTGGGAAGGTTAAGAGAATAAGAGATCAAAGTAGCGATTGAAATGTATAGAAATACGATTAAACCTAAGGAAATTTTGCATACATTAAAAAGAAAAGATCCTTTGAATTGTACTACCATCAAAACCGTATATAATGTAATTCAAGTTCATATGTAATTGAACGAGCTAGATGCTCAAGCGCAATATTTGCTTGGTAAACTAAAAGAGTTTGGCTACTTTGGACGACATCAAAAAACTTTAGAAGTAATATTATCAAAGATATTTTTTGGGTACATCCGATTTGTTTGGATTTTTTACAAATATTTTCTCGAGTTATCATATTGGATTATACGTACAAAACCAATAGGTATAAGATGCCATTACTAGAGATAATTGATGTAACCTCTACGGATCACTCATTTTGTATTGCCATTGCTTGTTAGAGGCCTTTATAAGATGAATAGGATATTGTCTCACATCGCCAAAAATAAGTTAGCATTCATGTTTATATACTACTTCTCTCAAACCCATATTGGCCCTTAGGATCAAGTAATTTTGTGCGAGGGGGAGAACCTATATGACCATGAACTAACACACGCGCGCGTCGCCGCCCGCCCGTACCGAACTGGGCCGGGTGCGGGTGTAATAAAAGTTGACCGTCTTATATTTTTGCTGCACAGAAGTAAACAATTTTCTACTGTTTAAATTCAAATAGAAGCGACTAGTGGATTTGAATGGAAATGCCCGTTGCGGACTGTTGCAAACCGCGACAGTTTTTGGCCGTTGCAAATGAAGAGACGCGACTGTTGCAAACCGCGACAATTTTTGACCGTTGCAAATGAAGAGACGCGACTATTGCAAACCACGACAGTTTTTGGCCTTTGCAGATGAAGAGATGCTGCCGTTTCCAACAGACATAACCGTTGGGAATTAGCCTATAAAAGGAGAAGGAAACCTGATCAGTTTAATACTCCGAATTTTCTCTTCTTCCTCCTCATTTCTGAATTTCTATAATCCGTGCGCTTCTGCATATCACACAGAATATCATACACATCACAATCTCGAGCAGATCACGTCTGTTGTATCTTGGAAGACTTTGAATAAAGTCTTAAGGAAATTGTTAGGGCAATCCTCAGACGAAATTTCCTTCTTCATCCGGTTAGATTTCTGTTTACTTATATATTTTTATACATCGTTCTGTAATCTTTCCGTTTCAACGTTGTGCTATTTCTACGAAGTAGTACAACGCTTGTTTATCACTATAGTTTAACACAGCAATTTGTTGTTGTTATTGCTATAGTTTGTTATTGTAAATTAATTACAATATAGTTATTGTTCAAAATTACTAATACAGAATTCCAAAATAGTGGAAATCTGATTTATAAACTTGTGTGACGAGTTTATAACATATTGGTCTCTATTTTGGTGTACTGGTGCTATAACATTGCTTACTTAGTTGCGAAAAATGAGAAAAATTACATTTGGCTTTGAAACGTTTAAAGTCTATTATGATCGTTTGTGATGTGGAAATGTCTAATGTGTTCATAAGTGATAGAGAGTTGGCATTGGTTAATGCCATTGGGTTAGTTTTTCTAAATTCTGCTCATATGTCATGTAAGTGACATATCAGTAATAACATACTTATTTTATGGGAAAGAAGAGGAGCACCGAAGGAATGGAAGTTGTGGAGAAGAAATCTTTCTTGAGTGATTGGAATGAACATGTTTGCTAAAAAATAGTATTGTGTACAACAAAAATTTACATTTGTTGCATGAAATGTATGGTCAATATAGTTTGTTATTGAAATATGTTGATGAGCAATGGCTAGATCTGTATAAGGATCTTTTTGTTTAAATGTGGACAAACGAGTATATGCATTTCGGGAATTATACATCGAATAAGTAATATTCATTTTTAATATGCATAAATATGGTATAAACTTGTTTATTATTTTTTTGTACTAAAAGTTTGTTTCTTAAACGTAGGACCGAATCGGCTTTATTCAAATTTGAGAAAACACGTAGCTACTTGTCAATGTAACTTCGAGCAAGCTTGGACTAAAAATGCATTCATTGCTAGAATTATCCTTCATCGAATTAAATGATTCTTTTGAACAAAGCTTAACTAGAGCGAAACAAATTTTTACATTAAGGAGTCCAAAAATTTGTGTGGTGTTATTTCTACTATGGCTCCTGATTTACTTCATTCAGAGCTACTTCCAGTGAAATCTACGGGATGATGAATTTCTATGTGGTTGCATCATTCGTAAACACATGGACTTCCATGTGCTCATGAGTTAGCTTGTCCTGGTCCATCAACAACATTACGACTTGAACTGATTGATATTTATTGGACGAGACTATATCCAGTGGAAAGAGAGCTGAGAAAAAGGACATTGGTGCAGTAGGAAAAAATGAAAGTTTTACTAAGTGATTTTAAGAAAATGGATACACCATATAAACTTCAAATTTACAAAAAAAAGATGGAAGTTGTGCAACCACATACTTTAATATTTGGCTCACCTAAAAGTAATGTGAAAACTAAAGAAAGAGAAAGTAGGAAACTGGTTGATACTTCGACAAAAAGAATGTCTTCTTCATTCGAGCTAGTAGAAAATCTTTCATTACAAAATTCATCTAGCCAACTATGTGTGAACAAACCGAAGAAGGAAAAACTTCACATCCGTAAACCAATACAGATTGATACATAACTTGTTTTATAATTTGTTTTCTTATATTACTACCTTATTAATGCATATTTACCTTTTGCTGTTGGAACAATGTAGTCATGATATGAGAATGACAAATCAGAATATACATAAATCAAATTCCGCCGGAGATCAAATCATTTGTGACCTATATTATTAACGTTCATTCGGAAGGCAATTGTCGATTTCGTCGTATCGTTGCACTGCTTGGAATGGATGAATCATGTAGGCCTCAAACTCTCATGATTTGTATGCGGAGTTGTACGAGAATCAAGAGCTTTATAAGCGAGATAGGATGTGTTAGATACAATGCTTTACTTATGCAACTACAACATGAAGGTGATGGTTTTGCACCCCGAGAGAAATAGACGACAATGCCCGAAATAGGTTATGTCACTGCAACTAAATATAACATAGTCGTATTTAACATAAGTGTAAGGTTCGCTTTTACGATACCACCACTAAAAGGAAAAGTACCACCACCTATACAACGTTCTGAAATAGCAATAACATTTGTTAATGAGGATCATTTTCTGCAAGTATGTAATTAATTTCTTTTTCAGTACCGTTAATATTTGATATTCAATTGAATTAATATTTGAAATTGAAATCATGAGCGGTCTAGCAGTCAAGGCTAGTGTTAGTTTAGTTTTTATTAATCAATAAAAGTTTTTATATATTACTGCATCTCCGACAAGGGTATACATACATATAACAAAATACATCATGTAAACTCAAACTTTTATCCCATAAAAGTGTAGATTTTGTAATCGGTTATATATTCAGACTATATGGTTCAAAATTTGTAACTGATTTGGACGTTCCGTTAATAGGCATTTGTTTTCAAATACATGAAAATTGGACGTTTGTCAAACAAACGTTCAATAATGTTCGAAAATTAAACGTCCAACCCTTGAGAGTTTTTTGGACGAATTTCCCATTGTCCGAAGCTAGCGTACGGCCCAACTTAGTATCTCGTTGGAAATTCTGAGGCTCTCAAAATGTTATTTGTTTATTGGAGATGATCTTAATTAGTTCCAACATTTTTCTTCTTCTAAAAGCCCAGAAGAACCCGGCGGGCCGGTAAACTTCCAAGGAGGGTACAATAAAGTCGTCCGCTGATTTAACGTTGAATTGGGTAAAATACATTCATTTATCCATTTTAGAAGAAAGGTTTGAGCATACTACAACTGTCAGATATCAATATTAAAACTGTCAGATATCATTTTGACAGGTTTTAGAATTGGGTAAAATGTATTTCCAGTCAGATATTCAAATTGGGTAAAATACATTCTAAAACCTGTCAGATATCAATATTAAACCTCAGATATCTGACAGTTGTAGTATTGTTGAATTGGGTAAAATACATTCAAATTGGGTAAAATGATAGGTGGAACCGTGGAAAGGTGGCGATCTCAAGCTGTAATTATAAAACCTGTTCGGGAATAGTGGGCGTTTCGCAGACTTTCTTATATAATTATAAATTATACCCATACTGTATTTATCCATTGTAAGAAACATCATTCAGCAACTTAAACGGTCAAACACACATGCTCATTTCAACCTTATCATGCTAAGTCATATTCTGACTTCACCCATAAATAAACACACGTTTAATTCCCCATCCATAAAAAATAAACAAACATATAAACTGCCGCCATGAAGTTTCTCCCCTCCCATTCTCCATTCCCTGCCCTCCCTATAAACAACCTCAAAACTTCAACTCTACACAAAATAAAAATAAAAACCACCGTTTAATTTTCTTCTACTTCATACATGACTTCTCAAGAAGAGTTCCTCGCCCTCTGCCTCAAAATGCTCACAACTGCACCTCCTTCACAACCAAGTACACCACACAAATGCAGCGTATGCAACAAATCGTTTTCCTCGTACCAAGCTCTAGGCGGACACAAGTCCAGCCACCGAAGGCCTGGTACCGGACTCGTACTCACAGCCCGTTTGCCTGCATCTTCCGCTTCGTCCGGTTCGAGTACTGGATCACACAAATGCAATGTTTGTGATAGAAGTTTTGGGTCTGGACAGGCCTTGGGTGGCCATAAGAGATGTCATTATTTTGATTCTAGTTTTTCTACCACGAGCGATGGCAATGTAAGAGATTTCGATCTGAACCTTCCGCCATTTGAGTTTGTGGAGGACGGAGAGGAGGTGCAGAGTCCCCATCCTTCTAAGAAGCTTCGTCTTCTTCTTCTTTGATTACAATTTTTTAACGTACATACAACTTTTCTTATTTATTATTTATTTTGGTTGGCGTTTGAAAGCTGGATTGATTGTTTGTGGAGTTGATATGGATGTAAATGTTTGACTTGAAATTTGATTTATTCATTCAATGAAAATGAAGCGTGCATATGTTTTGTTTAAACTATCTGCGTTGAAATTGACCGCTGTAATTCAGTTTATAATGTTAGAGACCAGGTTTGGCTGCAAGTCATTATTCAAATATCTATATGATATTACCGTGCAATATATTGAGACTAGAATTAAAAAAAAAAAAAAAAAAAAGAGAAGAAGAAAGGTTTGAGCATACTACAACTTTCAGATATCAATATTAAAACTAGACAGAGATCTATTAACAACAATGCCAATTTGGATAAGATTACCCAATTTGAATCTGAGGTTATGAGACAAGGAGACGTTCCGTGTCATGGCTAGTATTATCGGCAAACCCATTAAAATGGATGCGGCAATTACATTGAAAACGAGATTGAATTACGCTCGTCTTCTAGTTGAAGTTGCTGCAGAAGATGAACTCCCAAAGGAAATCAATGTAACAATGTATAATGGAGAAAATGTAACTCAAAAGGTGGAATACGAGTGGATCCCACCGAAATGTATTTCATGTAAATGTTTTGGACATGTTAGAGAACAATGCAATCTGAAAAAAGCATGGGTTCCAAAAGCAAATAACCAAGATAATCAAGAGAATAATCTTCAACAAATGGGTGAAACAACCATACTGAGTAGTAATGAAAATGTAGGGATATGTGCATCCAAAAGTAATGAAAAGCAGATCATCCAGAGAGGAGTCATTTTCGATCAAGAAAAGGTGCTCACTGATCAAGATAATCATATCACAGCAGTGGGAGTTCATCAAATATTGAAAACAACAAAGAACAATATGAAAAACAGTCAAGAAAAAGAGATGGAGGGAGATGTAAATGCAATGGTCTTAGACTCTGGAACCCCTCCTATTCTAGAATCTTGTTTAATTACAGACAATTATACTGAAATTAACAAGGGAAAAAATCCACATAATGGTAATATTTATGATGCTATATCAATAGAGGTCGATCCTCCTCCAGAAAAGGCTGCAGAGACTGAGGAGATTCTTAATTTTGACTCAGCCTTGCCTCGCACATATTCTGAATTCGATATCCCCTTGATAAAAATCCCAGAATCAATGGACAAGGATTGCAGTAACTCAGTTCTGCCCCAAATATCTGAACAGTTTGATATTGCCCAACTGCATATTCCAAAGAAAGGTAACGGAGGTAAGAACAAAGAAAAGACCGATTTTAAGCAAAAATATGTGTCTAGCAACCCAGAATGGACAGAAATGTCCACTAGATTAAAAGCAAAGAGCTCTGAGTGCAAGAGGAGAGGTAAGAGTACCAGTGTCTCAAGTACAATTTAAACCCCCCTATTTTTAATATTATTATGAGTTTATTTGCATGGAATGTAAGGGGAATGGATTCCCTGGCAAAGCAGACTGATATTCTGCATATGATTAGGATTCATAAGCCTACCATTAATGCCCTTATTGAAAACAAGATGAATGATGATAGTATGGATAAATTTAGTTTGAAACTTGATAAAAAATGGAATTTTATTAATAACAATGATTGTGGTTGTAAGGGAAGAATCATGTTAATTTGGGATTCTACAATATGGTCTATAGATAATATTAATAAAGATACACAGTATATTGACAGTAGTTTCAATAATGTTGGTGGATTCTCAATTCAAGTCACTAGTGTGTATGGTAGTAATATTGAAAATGAAAGAAATGGCTTATGGTGCAGACTTAAAGCAAGGAATCAAGTTATAGATTTTCCTTGGATTATAATGGGGGACTTTAATACAGTTCTTCATTCCTATGAAAAATCTGGTGGTAGTCATATTCCCCAAAGTAAATTAGACAGGATTAACAAATTTATGATAGAAACTGGTTTGATTGAAACTAGTGTTTCTGGTAATAAATTTACTTGGAAATCTGGTGTGGAGAAAAATATCCATTGTAAACTTGATAGGGTGTTAGTAAATAATGATGTTTATAAAAAATTTCCAAATCTTGAGTGTAGCACCCTAGAACATAATACAAGTGATCATACACCAATTTTCATTAAGCTTTTTAATGAAGTGGATAATCCTGATAGAAAGAAGGTTCCTTTTAGATTTAAAAATGGCTGGATTTGTGATGACAAATATGATGGTGTACTTAATGAATGTTTTAATTTTTCATGTGTTGGTAACAAACAGTTTCAATTTAATATGCTACTGAAACATATCAAAATTAACTTAAAAGAATGGAACAAAAATAATTTTCAGGATAAAAACATTTTGAACAATCTTAAGAAGAAGGGGAAAGTCTTACAAGACCTTGCAGATCAACATCCTGAGGATTTAAGTACTGTTAAAATGTTTTTCGAGAATCAACAAAATCTGTCTAGAGAAATGCACATTAATTCTGTTAATGCCAAACAAAAAGCTAAAGTGGATTGGCTTACTATGGGGGATGACTGCACCAAATATTTTCATGCTAAAATGTCTACTAGGAAGCATATGAATAATACAGGGAATATTATCGATAGTTCTGGTAAATCTACTAATTCCTATAACTCTATAGCTGAAGAAGCTTTGAAATTTTATAATGACCTTTATTTTTCTGATAATCAAATTCATAATTTCCCGAAAATCATTTGCAAACAGAAATTAAACAGTGCAGCAGATGAAATTCTTCTTGCTCCTGTATTAGAAACTGAGATTAAAGCTATTATTTTTAATGTTGGGGATATAAAAGTCCTGGCCCTGATGGTTTTAATGCTAAATTTTATAAAAATCATTGGGATAGATTAAGAGGTCAGGTGACTGAAGTAGTTAATGAATTTTTTGCTAAGGGTAAGCTTTTGAAAAGTCTGAATCATACTTTTATTACTTTAATCCCTAAAAATAAAAATCCATCTAGCATTGGTGACTATAGACCTATATCTTGTTGTAATGTTATTTATAAGATTATTGTTAGTGTGCTTAGCAATAGAATTAAGGCGTTTCTGCCCTTTCTTATCTCAGAAAACCAAAGTGCTTTTGTTCCTGGTAGACTGATATATGAAAATTCAATGTTAGCCCCTGAGATGGTTAGGAATTTCAATACTAAAAGTGGGGATAATATGTGCCTTAAAATTGATTTACAAAAGGCATATGATAAAGTCAATAGACAGTTTATATGTCATATGATGGTTAGTTTAGGTTTCCCTTCTAAATTTTATGGTCTGATATATGAATGTATTAGTACCCCTACCTTTTCTATTCTAATTCAAGGTAAACCAGTAGGTTTTATAAAAAGCAATAGGGGTATTCGACAAGGTGACCCTCTATCTCCATATCTTTTCACTATAGTTATGGAATATTTCTCCATTCTGACTGAGATAGAGCTGTTAAGGGGTCAAATTTCTCCTATAAATAGAGTTCAACCTACTATTTCTCATCTAATATATGCAGATGATCTGATGCTCTTTACAAAAGCAAATGAACAGAATGGTTATGCTATTTCTCAAATTCTTATGAATTTACATAAGTATGCAAGTTTGCAGGTGAATGAGCTTAAAAGTAAAGCTTATTTTAGTAAATGAAGTAAACATAAAAATGAAATGTTAGAAATTTTAGTGAGGGAAAATTGCCAATTAAGTATTTAGGATTACCTCTTTCTGTTAACCAAATCAAAGACAGTGACTGTTCTATGCCTATTGAAAAAATTCAAGAAAGAATGGAGACATGGTCTTGTAAACTCCTTTCCATAGCTGGGAGAATGGAATTGATTAAAACTGTTATTTATGCCATTATTTTATACTGGCTTCAAACATTCCATATCCAAGCTGCATCTATTAAGAAATTAGAAAGTAGATGTGCTGATTTCCTGTGGAAAGGAGGTTACCACAAAATCAGTTGGGAAAAAATTTGTAAACCCAAAAAAGAAGGGGGGATGGGTATTAGAAATTTGAATGATTTAAGTATTACTTGCCATTTAAAAATGTTTTGGAGATTCCTGAGCACTGAATCTTTATGGTCAAATTGGATGAAGAATAAGTATCTCAAAAAAGGTAATTTTTGGAATATTTTACCTAAAGATAATCATTCAAATGCTTGGAAACAGATTTTAAAATGTAGAAATATTGGTAAACCTATTCTAGAGAGGATTTTTAAAGCAGGAAATGAAACTAATCTTTGGTTTGACCCTTGGTTTCAGCATGATTCTTTTGTAAATAGAATTGGGTGGAATAATTTAGTAATTTTTGGCAATGCTAATACAAATGTTTCCATGATTATCAAAGATAATCAATGGAAGCCTCAACTACATCCCATTACTAACCCACATAAGAATGATATTAGTAGTATTCACATTGATTCTAATGCAGAGACTGATTACTGGGAGTGGACTGTTAGTTGCAAAGGGAAGTTCTCTTTTAAAAAAACCTAGGAGTGGATTAGGAACAAACAGTCTACTGTTGACTGGTATCATTGCATCTGGAACAAAGTTAACAATCCCAAGATGGCAATCTGTTCATACTTTGCTATGAATAACAGATTACCAACCTGGGATAGAATAAAAAAATGGGATAAAAATGCTAAAACACTTTGTTCCTTATGCAACAGTGAGGATGAGAGTATTAATCATTTATTTTTTGAATGCAGTTATGCCTATTATATCTGGGGTCAAATTCAAACAACACCGGGAATCCATAACAATGGGCTAATGGAGCTTAATCATGCAGTACAACATATCAACATCAATTTCAAGGGAAAATCTCTAGAGAAAGACTTTGCAAATATCCTTATTACTACTGCTATCTATCATATATGGAAAGAAAGGAACAACCGAAATCACAACAAAGCAAAACTTACTAAAGATCAAAGGTGGTTACTGATAGAGTCGGACAACAGAATTATGCTTCGTAAATCAAAGAAAAAAGTTAAAAATCAAACCAATTATGCCCTTTTAGTCGAGCAGTGGAGTAAAGAAGCGGGCAGCAAGCATATGGAGTGGTACTTGCACAACCCGAAAGTCATAGCAAAGGAGCTGGAACTTCACCAGAGCAATTCTGATAAAGTTGACAGTTTTCGCCTTCGCAAAGCTCAAGCTTCAAATAATTGGAAGGAATCTTCAATCGCTGACCATAATGAGTTCAGATCTACTGAACAATTTATCGCAAAGGAGCTGGACCTTCACCAGAGCAATTTTGATAAAGTTGACAACTTTCGCCTTCGCAAAGCTCAAGCATCAAATAATTGGAAGGAATCTTCAATCACTGGACATAACGAGTTCAGATCTACTGAACAATTCAGAGATCTGAACAACAGTGGAGCTGTGAATGGTTTTGCAGAGAAAAGAAGTTTGTCTTCGTGGGAGAGAGGGGAGAAAAGTAGTACGAAAGAGTATGGATGAAGCTCGCAAGCTTCCGCCATTTCTAGATCTTTTGCAAGGCTTGAGATTAGGGTTTCGTAGTGTCGGCTGTAACCTTAGTAATAAGGTTATGTAAGTATCGGGTATTAAACCGATTGTATTTTCCTTTGGGCCTTGGGCCTTGTACCTTTTCATTCAAAAAAAAAGTTTATTATACTTGAGGGAATGATGTTTAAGTTTATGTTCAAAACCTTGAAGTTAAAGCCCCGCTAATCCCCGTAGCGTCCTTCGATCGTTACGCTATTTTAATTTAACGCTATTAAACAGTATATCCATTTTTAGCGTAAAACCCGCTACATCCGCTAAATCAAAACTTTTTAGCACATGCTTTAGCAATATTAAAATATAAATTTTGATTTAACTAGTTCTCTTTTGAAACAAATAAAAAAGTCAGAATAAATAGCTCATTTTAAGGCATAAGTGCACAATCTAAATTAGAAATCTATTATAATCACCAAATACAGTTTGCATAAATCATGATATTCTTCGATTTTGTTACATGAGATTAAATGATATTATTTTTTCTACACAAATGATCGGAGAATGAGAATGATAATAAATTAACTTTAAATATTTGGTTTTATATCTGATAAAGCTTTTTACAACTCCGTTATTTTCTGTTATATCTCGTTTTATTCCCGCTATAACTTTTTGCACCTCCACCGCTATAGAACCGCCAAACGCTTTAACTGTACAAGTTCCAAAAACCAGATCACTCACATGATTTCCAAGGCCATTCCCACCAACATACCCTTCTCTCTTATTTTTACACCAAGCAAATTGCACACTCAAAAGAAGAAAAACTAGCCACAAGGCCGGTTGGATAAATATAAATATGGTGAAAATAAAACGACAAATCGCCATTTTAACTTTTTTCCTCCAAAACAGCAACCACTTCAGTTTTCTTCTTCCTCCCTCATTCTTCACTTCAAACCCAAGTTGTGCAATTAAAGCGCTTAGCGGTTCTATAGTGGTGTAGGTGCAAAAATTTATAGCAAGAATATAGCGGAGAATAGCGGAAGTGTAAAAAGCTTCATTAGATGTAAAACCAAATATTTAGAGTTAATTTATTTTCGTTCTTACATCATTTGTGCAGGAAAAATAAATATTATTTAATCTTATATAATAAAACCGAAGAATATCATGATTTATGCAGACTAGATTTGGTGAATACAGTAGATTTCTAACTTATATTGAGCATTTTTACGTTAAAATTAGGTCTTTATCCTAACTTTGTTGATTTGGTTTAAAAGAGAATAACCCAAATCACCATTGTATATTAATGTTGCTAAAGCGGATGCTAAACAACCTTGGTTTAGCGGGTGTAGCGGAAAATAGTGGAGCATAAAGCGGATAAACTATTTAATAACGCTAAACTGAAATAGCATAGCGATCGAAGAGCGCTATGTGCTATAACGTGGATTTTGCGGGGCTTTAGCGGAGATTTAACTGCATATAACCTGAAAGCCAAATCTCAAAACCCCATTTTCACCATTTTTTTCACACCCGTCTGCTAAATCCAACCAAAATTACATAGATTAGACGTAGTTTTTGTAATCTATACGTTTTGAAATGTCTAGATTGTTAATTTTTTTTGCTAAAAAGTTCATGCACGAAAAAGTAGTAGTGGTGTGAGGAAGGCGATGGCGATGGCGAGAGAACATGATTGTTTTGTTTGGATATGAGCACGAGATAAAAAAGATATTGGAAGCTACATCAGCTGAACAAGCCAGCGAGGTGAGATTATGTGGTCGTGAAGGTGGAAGGGGTTGTGGAGGCCGTTGAGTTGGTCGAACAAGCAGAGCCGAATGGGAGTGGCGCAGGCTTCTATTAGAGTTGCTGAGCTAAGCGGTTGTGATGATTCGAACACGAATGTGCAGAAGATTCTTACTTATTTTCTGATACTTCCACTGGGTGAAGTTTATGTTAGCATGCAGACCAGCTTGGTTGTATGTTTTTTTAAGTTGTTAATTACATTTAGATTAAATTATCCTATTTTATATATATTTAAGGTTTCGTTTAACTATAACAGTCAAGAAGTATTCATTCTCTAGTTCGTTAGCTACCCTTTAAAATATTTTCACAAGCACTTGGAAAACATTGCTAGAGTAGTAGTGTGACGGCCCACCCTTTATAATACCCTGAATCAATGTCGAATGATAACATCTGATTCCCGAATACCATGAAAGACAGCTCATCGAGGTAAAATTAAAATCATATCGATACAATCTCATAACAGAATGGTTACATATAATATGTTGAATATACATGAACATAACGAGATAAACAATATAAGAGACTGCACTAGTAGAAGAAAATGGTAAATAAATATCAATATAGCAAGTCAGAATACATCAAACTCCATACTTACGGAGTTCTGAATATAATATCTGGTACAACAAGTCTCATATACAAATAACATGTCTATCATGTACTACTACAACAACAAGTATACATATCCAAACTATCATCATCATGCCTCCAAAATGCTGCAACTGTTCTATAAGCATGTCCTCAAAAGCACCCGATTCTCAAACTACTCAATTGAGTACCCGAGAGTTTTCATAATATAAGCAAAAAAGACAAAACGTGGGTCAAACTTAAGCCTGGTGTGAGGGACTATCTCAAAATATAGGTACATCGAAACTATAAAAAATAGGAAGTTACTAAAGCACATCCGGTCATCTCCACAAATGTGGCTCGAGGGTAATCTGGACTACCTATAAACAAGTAATGCAAACCCATACATACCAAAGGATAGGAAATCATATCATAATCCGCTATTCTCCTATAACCAAAAAGTCAGCACACCTAGTAATACCGATTCTAGAAAAGTCCATACGCCTCTAAGAACGATGCTATAATACTCTTGTTAGCTAGTGCAGGGATAGGGGTGCCTCCAAGGTCAACCGGTGCTAACACCTTCTACCATAAATAATATAACAATCCTTATTGCGTAACTCATGTACATCATAGTTTATGAGTGCAGAGGTAATTTTACACTCCCCCGAGACTAGTCATGATATAGACATCATAATATAGGTCTACCTCTAATGCCATGTAAATAATACAAGCACATGAGAACTTCTCAAATGAACCAAACTACCCACTATTTATCACAAATCATCTATAATATGATATACTATAAATCGTCTATTATACGACATAACATGGATTGTCCAAAATGCAATATAACCGCCATCCGGTGATGGTTCGAGTCCTTCGGACAACCAACGTATTGACCTTCCATTGACTACCCCATTGATAATAAACCAAAATAAGTTAGTATCTAAGTATACCATAGACTTTGATTCGCATCACAATGCAATAGACTCGTATAGATCTCACCTCGACCTCTATTATAGGCATGGGTGATATGTGATCTATTTTAGATGGTTGCCACCATCTCTCTTCGAGCATGCTCCAGGATCTTGTATGCAAGTCATGCGATTCTCCAATGGTCATAGATTACTTATATAATCACTATATATATCCATACTATATGCACAAAGGACATATCTTGTATAACATGCTCTTCGTGGCTCGAATCGGCCGACCGAAGTCGTATAGAACATATCGTCTCTTAATCATACATACGAAGTAATGAGAATCAATATAAAACTCTAGTCCCGTCTAATGAGTCGTGCTAATGTCACATCTCGAGAATTACATCTCGTTCGCATTGAGCGAAAACATCAAATTAGTTCCACCTCACTTCGATATTGTTTCCTTCATTTTAAATCACTTAAGAGTCCCGCCTTGATTTGCATTGAGTCCGACAGTTTCAGGTCCCCATAGAGGGCCCCTAGAACCCGCTCGCCAAATATCGGAAGGATCTCATTGAAATTTGATATGATTTGCTTGGACTACATCAATCAAAAACGTTCATTTTGCCTTGCCTCGGATCGAGTTTAGGGATTCACCATAGTTCGACTTATCCGAAGTGAGGTTCAACGTGAGCCTGTTGCACATTGCTGCTTAGAGCAGTGGTGCCTTGATGTACTACCGCCCCGGCCAACATTAGTTGGCCGCAATGCGTACACTGCAGCAATGCTTTATAATACCGCCGTTAATATTGTATCCTCTGGTGTTTGGTTTTTACTGGTATCTTGGTGAGAGGTGTTGGAGATAGTTACATGACAATGAGGCCATTCCCAATGATCTACACCCTCAAACTCGTCATTATTGATTTATAGTTCTAAGCAGCTTACTACTCCTAGAGATGCGAGTTGGTGGCAAGCAGACAAATTTGTAATTATTGGTCAATCGTACCGGGATTTCTGGCATAGATTTTATATTGCATCTGATGACACTATTACTCATGCAGCACTGATAGATTAGATTGGACCAACCGCAATATGTCAAGGGATAGTACCCTCGGTTATCGAGGATCTTACTCAACAAAGTCAAGGTTATCGCGTACTAGATCAAGCGTTAGTTGCTAGTCATTTTAATTGGACGATGGTAGTCCTACATATTTGGAGGCGATGTTTAAGTTGATGTGTTTCACTATCCTTCACACGACCATTATCCAAATCCCTTATATGTCATACGGTGATTTATACTACTTGCAGATGGGACTCTGACACACTGGACATGTGGAGCACATGCGTAGTATTGATTATTACGAGGATATTATGCAACAACATGTTGATTAGATGGCACAGGTCCAGGTATCAAAGTAGTTTTATCAGTCTCAGACAAAGACAGTTGCATAGACATAGACCCAATTATAGGCTGATCTAGAGATGGAGTGAAAGACATTCTACGATTATGGCATGTATTTTGATCATTTATCTGGGAGATATGATGACGATGACTCTAGGTTCAAACTTGAGCTTTAAAACCTCAATCTAGAGCATCATACCACTTGACACTTAAAATAATGTTTTCTTTGTACCACTTGACACTTAAATTGGTGTTTTCTTGGGCTATTTCAATGTTTTTCTAATAGATCATGTTATATTTATCGGGAGTCCTTTCTTTTAGACTGTCAAAAGCTTCTAAATTATCACATAGGAGAGCTCCCAAATTTACTTTGGGAAAATTTCATTACATTATATTACATTGGATTTTTCAAAAACTGCAATTTCCACTAAGGAAATCTATATTACCATGATTATTCTAGATGCGAAAGCTAATTATGTTCTTTATATGAAAGTTTTTTCCCTTGTTTATTCTCCCGATGATCCATTTGATATATGTTGCCGAGAGTTATTGCTTCTTAATGTTGAGCACTACTTAATTATAATAGCGAAAGCTGTTGATTCATGAGTTTTGATTCATGACACAAGCTTCAATATCATACGACGAGAATACTATATGAAAGCGACAAAAAGGAGAATAACCGTATATTGTACACTACAAAGGAGACAAGACTACAATCCAGATATTAGTATGAATATTTTATTTTATTGAGTCTTAGAATATTGTTAAAATCATTCCTCAAGTAGTCACACACACACATAAATTGATTTATACAAAAATAAGTGTGCACTGTGCAATTAACAGCAGGTCGGCCGACCGACCAGGAACTTCGGCCGACCGACTCAGTGTCAAGTGCACAGATATGCACCGTTTTATTCACGTTTGTAAACTCAGCTGACCGGCTCAGGTTTCTCGATCAACCGACCAGAACATAACGGCTAGTTTTCTGAAGAGGTGCAATTGTTCATGAAGAGGAATGTCCTTTAAACCAACAGATATGGACACAACTCTTGATTGAAACACTTCATGAAAGATTGTAACTATTCTACAACTATATAAACATGTTCAATTCACTTCTACAATCACCGATTCTTGTTTATAATTCTGAAATCTATTCTCTCTTTATTTCTGCAAATAAAAGCATTCATTCTTATTCAATATCACTAGAATCCTTGAATTAATTCATATACTTCGATTCTATGTGATTATCTTCCTTTTAAATCTTCACACACATATATACTCTTGAGGATTTGATTATAGGAAAGCTGTACTATCAAAAGACAATCCGTGTTATTCAGAACACATTCGTCAACAAGTTATTTGTATTAAGTTGAAGTCCTCTTCGGCTGTTGAGGCGGAAAAATTCCTGTTCAGCTGCTCAGGTGTCGTATACCTATTCCTCCGGGTTAAGTGAGGGGTTTAGTTTAAATCCAGAGGGTATTCTGGGACTGGACGTAGAACGTGAAGTTCGAACCAGTATAAAAATTCCTGGTGTGCTTACTTTAATTTTTATTTTACTGTTATTATTAGTTTCCGCATTTATATACCATATTACACGATCCTTAGTACTGCACGTTCACTTTCATTTGGTATCAGAGCAAGGTTATCCTATAACCGTCACAAAGTTATTTGATATCTATTTCTAGTAATATGGCAACAAAACATACTAACGATTTTGACACTAACACTAATACTAGTTTCACAGAGGGTCAATCAACTTCACGACCTCCACTTTTTAATGGTATAGATTACAATTATTGGTCAACTAGAATGAGAATCTATATGAAATCTAGTGGATTTGATATCTGGAATGTTATACAAAGCGAGTACACAACTCCTACTGGAGAATACTCAACTTGGAGTAACACACAAAAACTAGATGCTACATCAAATGCAAAGGCTATGAATATTTTATTTTGTGCATTAGATAGAAATGAATTCAATAGAGTTAGCATGTGCACTTCTGGTTATGAAATTTGGAGAACACTTAAGATAACACATGAAGGAACGAGCAAAGTTAAATTAAGCAAAATCTCTATGTTGAAAAATCAATTTGAAAATTTCAAAATGAGGGCAAATGAATCTATAAATGACATGTACTCTAGATTCCAGGATATTTATCATGCTTTACTATCACTAGAACAAAAGTTTACTGATTTTGATGTTGTTACAAAAATCTTAAATTCTTTAACGGACGAATGGGAAAGAAAAGTCCTAGCTATTGAAGAAGCAAGTGATTTGTCAACATTAAAACCAGAGGAATTGATAGGTAATTTAATGTCCTACGAAGTAAATTTGCAGGCAAAAAGAAATGGAGCACAAGAAAAGAAAAACGTGGCATTCCAAGCAGAAAAAGATGATTCCGACTCAGATAATGAAGATATGGCAATGATCGCTAAAAATTTCAAAAAGTTTTTGAAATTCAACAGAAACAAATTCAAGGGAAACAAAAATAATTCCAACAATAATTCCAATAGCAGCAAACCATCATCTTCAGCAATGGAGTGTTATGAATGTCATAAGAAAGGACACATGAAGAAGGATTGTCCAGAACGTAAAAAGAATAATTTCAAGAAGGACAAAACCAAACGAAAAGCTTTTTCTGTCACTTGGGACGACACTGACTCATCATCCTCATCAGAGAGTGAAAGTGATAATGAACAAGCAAATGTATGCTTCATGGCTTCGTCAGACGATGTAAGTGATCTTACTTTTGAAGATTTAATTGAAATAAATTCTGAATTAGTAAATTTAGCGAAGCAACTTAAAAAGAAAAATAAGGAGTTGCAAAGAAAGTTAGATAGAACAGTCTTAGAAGTAGATATGCTGAAAGATGAGAAGAAAATATTAGAAGATGAACTTGAAAGTTCTCAACAATCAAATTCTAACTTATCTTCTCAAATTTCGTCAATATCTGAAGAACTAGAAATTCAGAAAAATAAAAATGATGTTTTACTTTTCGAAAATAACAGTTTAAACTCTAAGATTAAGGATTTAGAGTTAGAAAAATCTAGTCTAAAAATAAAATTTGATGATATTTCTAAAAATGTATCTAATTTCAATAAAGGAAGAGAGAATCTTTCTAGTATACTTGAAAATTCTCAATCCTCTAACAATAAATCTGGACTAGGATTTAAGAAACAAAATAATTTTGCTAAAAGTAGGATTAATAATAATATTAAGAAGGATATTAAGAAAACAGTTTATCCAAATACTAAAACCATCAAGATATGGATTCCAAAAACTAATAATGTTTTGATAAGGAATAAACATATCAAAATATTTATGGAAACTGTTCATAATAACAAGAATTATGTTTATAAAGGGAATTCTGAACCCGTATGGGTTTGGCTTCCTAAGATCTAACTCTTAGGACCCTAAAAAGATCGGGTACCAACTTTTTAAACTTTTTGCAGGTACCACATAAGAAGAGAGGAAAATGGATTTTAGATAGCGGTTGCTCAAAACACATGACTGGAAACAAAGAAATGTTGTCAAACATTATATACTCAAATGGAGGAGCAGTCACCTTTAGAGATAACTCAAAAGGATATATCATCGGCAAAGGCGATGTCAGTAGCAACGGTACCTCTAATTTACCTCTCATTACTGATGTTTTATTAGTTAAAAATTTAAAACACAATTTATTAAGTATTAGTCAGCTATGCGATAAAGGTTTTAATATAACTTTTTCAGAAAATAAATGTAATATTTTCGATAAAAATCATAACACTATTTTCGAAGGAAAAAGAGATAAAAACATTTATATCTTAAATATGAATGTTAATAATAATTCAAATTTGTGTTTAGTAGCTAAAGAAAACGATTCCTGTCTTTGGCACAAAAGATTTTGTCACATCAATTATAATACTATCAACAAACTAGCTAAAAACAAATTAGTTAAAGGATTACCTAATATAAAATTCAAAACTAATATATTTTGTGATGCATGTAAATTAGGAAAACTAACAAAATCATCTTTTAAATCAAAGAAAGTAATATCTACAGAAAAACCACTAGAACTGTTACACATGGATCTCTTTGGTCCAACTCAAGTGCAGTCTATTAATCATAATAGATATGTATTTGTTATTGTAGATGATTTTTCTAGATATACTTGGATTTTCTTTTTGAAAAATAAAAGTGATACTTTTGATAATTTTAAAGTTTTTGTTAAAAGAATTCAAAATATTAAAAGTTTGAAAATTAAAAATATAAGAAGTGATCATGGAGGAGAATTTGAAAATGAAGCTTTTGAACAATTTTGTAACAAGAAAGGTATTAACCATAATTTTTCGTTTCCTAGAACACTACAACAAAATGGAGTTGTAAAAAGGAAAAATAGAACGTTACAAGAATGTGCAAGAACTTTATTAAATGGAACCACTTTATCGAAACACTTTTGGGCAGAAGCTGTAGCCACTGCTTGTTATGTATTGAATCATGTTTCTATTCAACCATTAACTAAGAATACTCCATATGAACTTCTAAATGGAAGAAAACCAAATATTTCATATCTTAAAGTTTTTGGTTCTAAATGTTTTATTTTGAATACTAAAGATCGGCTAGGCAAATTCGATCCAAAATCTGATGAAGGAATATTCGGAACGAAGCAAGGCTTATCGAATTTATAATAAACGAACTCAAATTATTGAAGAAAGCTTACATGTTTCATTTGACGAAAATTTTAAATATATAAATCCAAATATTACTATTGATTCTGATGATGAAACTACTCATAATGAAAATAGCAATACTAATGAAAATTTCGTTAATGATCATGATATTACCGAAAATGAGAATATTACTCCTAATATAATAAAATCTCCACCTAGAATTTTACGAGATCATCCTGTGCAAAATATAATTGGAGAAGTTAATACGAATGTTAAAACCAGACATCAATTAAATCAAGTTAGTCATGTAGCTTTTCTCTCTAACATAGAACCTAAGAATATAAAAGAAGCCTCAACTGATGACTACTGGATTCTTGCCATGCAAGAAGAACTAAATCAATTCGAACGAAACGAAGTTTGGGAACTCGTTCCTAGACCTAGTGATCAATCAGTCATCGGTACTAAATGGGTTTTAAAAAATAAAGCAGATGAACTAGGAAATATAACCAGGAATAAAGCTAGACTAGTTGCACAAGGATATAATCAAGAAGAGGGAATTGATTACGAAGAAACGTTTGCTCCAGTCGCCCGACTTGAAGCAATACGAATCTTATTAGCTTTCGCGTGTTTTCATAATTTTAAACTTTTTCAAATGGATGTTAAAAGTGCTTTTTTAAATGGTTATATAAAAGAAAATGTTTTTGTTGAACAACCACCACTTTTCAATCATGAAAATATCCAGATCATGTTTATAAACTCAAAAAGGCATTATACGGTTTAAAACAAGCACCACGTGCTTGGTATGATCGTCTTAAAAGCTATTTATTAGAATCTGGTTTTGAAATTGGTAAGGTAGACCAAATGCTTTTTATTAAGAAAACTAAGAAAGATATTTTAATAATTCAAATATATGTTGACGATATTATTTTTGGCTCGACAAATGAAAAACTATGTCAGGAATTTTCGACTATAATGACAAATGAATTTGAAATGTCTCATATGGGAGAATTGTCATATTTTCTAGGATTACAAATTAAACAAATTGAAAATGGAATTTTTATTAATCAAGAAAAATATTGTTATAATTTAATTAAACGATTCGGTCTGGAAAACACTGCTGCCAAACCAACTCCTATGAGCACAACGATTCATCTCGATAGAGATGAGGATGGCAAAAGTGTTGATCAGAAACTATATCGTAGTATGATTGGATCTTTACTATATTTGACAGCGAGCCGACCCGATATTATGATGAGTGTTTGTTTATGTGCTCGATTTCAAGCAAATCCCAAAGAATCACATATGCGAGCAGTTAAACGTATTATTCGTTATCTAACTAAAACCAAAGATTTCGGGCTATTCTATCCGAAAGAATGTCCTTTCGAATTAGTCTCTTATAGCGATGCTGATTTTGGAGGAAGTCGGACGGATCGAAAAAGTACGAGTGGAACGTGTCATTTCATTGGACGTTCCTTAGTCTCTTGGTTTAGTAAGAAACAAAATTGTGTTTCCTTATCAACGTGTGAAGAAGAATATATATCTGCTGCTTTGGCATGTGCACAAGTCGTATACATGCAACAAACACTACAAGATTTTAATTGTCATCTTGAACAATCTATTATTTATTGTGATAATACTAGTGCAATAAATCTTTCTAAAAATCCGGTCAATCACTCACGAACAAAACACATCGATATTCGTCATCACTTTCTTCGTGATTGTTTGGAAAAAGGTTTAATAAATTTAGAATTTATTAATACTGAAAATCAAATTGCTGACATTTTTACTAAACCGGTAAATGAAAATATTTTTATAAAACTTAGACGTGACTTAGGAATAATGTCTTTAAAAGATTTATAAATAAAAATAGGCAAACATATTGAAAAACAAAAATTGTTTTATTTCTGACCAAAGCGGAACTCAAACTCATGACCTCTGACTTGCTTGTTAAATGTTGTGTTATAGCTACTTGAGCTATGGGTGTTTCTTGTCTCAATTCTCTTTAAAATTTGTGTTATTTATTCTGGTTTCAGAAAAACTATTTTTAGTTCTAAAACTTATAAATCATACATTTACGAACAGCTTTATTGTTGAAATTCTATGATTATAGTTAAAACTAGTTCTTATCCACTTATTTTTCAGCAAACAAAATGCTTATATATACTATGCTTATGTTTCAAAACATATACTAAGAAAGTTTTAAAATCAAAACTTGAAAATGTCTTCAAACAATGACTTCTATAATTCAGACAACTCTCATCTATCATATACATCTCCGGATGATGATGGTTCCGACCACATTCCTGAATACGGACCCTATCCTATGTTTCCCTTACCTAATCGTGTCCTTAAATTCTCTCCTTCTCCGGATAAAGACCCTCGACATGGCTGGAAACCATGGGAGAACACTCATACCGGTTATACACCGGAAAAGAAGAAAGGCAAGAAAGCAATGGTCATATCTCCATCAACTAAACATAAGATAGATGAGATACATCACTATCAACAGCAACAATTGGACCTACAAAAAGAGTTATACTATGAGCAGAAGATTACGTCACGACGTTTGAGTTTTCTAGAACGGATGGCTATGAAAGTTTGTTCATCAAAGAAGGATGATGTTGCTGAACCTACTTATAGACCTTCATCCTCCTCAAACCCCGTTCAAACTCCAATAGCTCCAAGATGGTCACCTATAGAAGATGTTCCGTCTCCAAACTCATGGGAACGTAGATTTTAACGAACGGTGGCTAAATTTATATATATATATATATGTTGTTGTTTTCAATAAAGATGTATAAATATAATGCAATAATAATATAATTTATATTTCTATAATTTTTGTTGAAAAACAGCAAAAATGTGCATTTCTAACAGGGTCGGTCGACCGAAGACCCTGAATCGGTCAACCGAACCCTTCCCGAGAATTTCAAAAATACATTTCCAACAGGGTCAGTCGACCGAAGACCCTGAGTTGGTCAGCCGAACCCTTCCCGAGAGTTTCAGCAACTTTCAGATTACCAGATCGGTCAGCCGACCCAGACTTCCGGTCGACCGAACGTATAAATCTGTTGTTTATATTCCTTTTTAACAACCCATCCATTCACTTTTTCAACCTACCTCTTCACTCTTAATTTCCCAATTACAGTTTTTTTAACCTAGCCCCCATTAAAACTTCTCAAATTTTTATCTTTGCTTCCAAAAACAAATGGCTCCCAAGAAGAAATCAAAGACTACCGGTGGCTCATCTTCATCTACTCTAGTGGATACTCAAATTGCTTCATGGCTAGTCAATGATATAGCTCTTCAAAGATGGATACAACTTCAAGACGCAAAAATCTTTGAAGAATCATTTCTAAGCTACCCTGATTTCACTTCTTACGGTATTGAAAATGCCGCTATTGAGAGTGGAATTGATACATTCCTTGACCATAGAAAAAATAACTTGAAAATCAATCATATTATGGTCAAATTATTTATAGCAAACCTTAATCTCGTCAATCCACCAAGAAACACTGATAATTATGTTTGGACATCGATTTGTGGTACTTCAATTTTCCTCTCCATTGATCGAATTAACCATATTTTAAATGCCCAACTGGGTGGAATTTCGTTACACGATGTAGATTGTAATATATCAACTCGTGACCGGATAAGCCATCTATTTTTTGAAGATGACGCTACTGATTTAAGACAAACTTCATCCCTTCGACCTAAAGCCAGACTCTTTCATCGATTCATAATGAAATCTCTAGTTCCTAGAGGTGGTTCATATCACTTAGTATATCCCGAAAACTTTAAAGCATTGTACACTATTTGCGGAAATATACGAGTAAATTGGTCACAACTTCTTATGGATGAATATCTCTCTTTCAACCAAGGAAAAATGCTTCATATTTATTATGGAGAATATATAATGAGGTTGACCAATAGCTTCATCACCCATGCTCCGGAGTCCGAAACATCCAAAGTTCGTTCTTTTGATTCAAGGACCATAAAACTAATGAAGTTGCCCGATGCACCTCCTAGATTCATAACATTTAACCAATGGCGTACTACTCCTAGCGAACAACTACGTCGTAGCTTCTCCACACCACAACCATCAACTCATGCTACGGAACGTGTAACTCGCCAACATTCAATTCAAAGACCAACTCCCGGTATGAGTACGGAGGCGGCCATTGATATTTTGGCTCGAAATCAACTTGCTTTGAATGCCCGACTACGAAAGATTGATGGTCATTTCAAGAAAATCAAGGGCTTCTTTGTGAATTTATGGGATGCCTTATCATGTACTTCCGAAGCCGGTGCCTCTTTTGTTGCTCCCGGAAAAAGACTAGCGCCAAATTTCTCTTGGTCTACTTTAGATAACACAAGTTCCAGCACATCGACAACTCACATACCTCGCACTCAAAGACGCGGTAAGGAACCGGCTCCTCTGGATGAAAATATTCGTCCAGAATTTTGGGATTTCGATGATGATGAAGAGTGATCATATTTTTTTTCCAATTTAATTTCAAGTATTATTTATGAACAATATGAAAATATTCCTATCTTGTTTAACTATGTAATATTTAAAACTTAATGTTTTCTTACTTGTGTTACATGTTCCATATTTTTTATAATACATCTAAAAAGTATTCCTTTTTGTCGATGACAAAGGGGGAGAAATATATGAAACCTAACAAATTCTTTGCAGAAAAGTCGCCATATATTCAGGGGGAGAATTATAATACTACTTCATCATATAATTCTTATCATCAATCAAAAAGAGGGAGAATGTTGATTCATGAGTTTTGATTCATGACACAAGCTTCAATATCATACGACGAGAATACTATATGAAAGCGACAAAAAGGAGAATAACCGTATATTGTACACTACAAAGGAGACAAGACTACAATCCAGATATTAGTATGAATATTTTATTTTATTGATTCTTAGAATATTGTTAAAATCATTCCTCAAGTAGTCACACACACACAAATTGATTTATACAAAAATAAGTGTGCACTATGCAATTAACAGCAGGTCGGACGATCGACCAGGAACTTCGGCCGACCGACTCAGTGTCAAGTGCACAGATATGCACCGTTTTATTCACGTCTGTAAACTCAGCTGACCGGCTCAGGTTTCTCGGTCAACCGACCAGAACATAACGGCTAGTTTTCTGAAGAGGTGCAATTGTTCATGAAGAGGAATGTCCTTTAAACCAACAGATATGGACACAACTCTTGATTGAAACACTTCATGAAAGATTGTAACTATTCTACAACTATATAAACATGTTCAATTCACTTCTACAATCACCGATTCTTGTTTATAATTCTGAAATCTATTCTCTATTTATTTCTGCAAATAAAAGCATTCATTCTTATTCAATATCACTAGAATCCTTGAATTAATTCATATACTTCGATTCTACGTGATTATCTTCCTTCTAAATCTTCACACACATATATACTCTTGAGGATTTGATTATAGGAAAGCTGTACTATCAAAAGACAATCCGTGTTATTCAGAACACATTCATCAACAAGTTATTTGTATTAAGTTGAAGTCCTCTTCGGCTATTGAGGTGAAAAAATTCCTCTTCGGCTGCTCAGGTGTCGTATACCTATTCCTCCGGGTTAAGTGAGGGGTTTAGTTTAAATCCAGAGGGTATTATGGGACTGGACGTAGAATGGGAAGTTCGAACCAGTATAAAAATTCCTGGTGTGCTTACTTTAATTTTTATTTTACTGCTATTATTAGTTTCCGCATTTATATACCATATTACACGATCCTTAGTACTGCACGTTCACTTTCAAAAGCTTATGGCTCATTTTGTTGAATACTCACTTATTGTGTATTTAGAATTTACTTATCATACTACCATAAGTTATGTTATACAGCTTATCCAAAAAATATGCATGATGACTCATTGAGGCTACTACCTGCTACTATAGAGCGTTATCACTGTTATCCCTATTGAAATAAACTTCACTAGAAGATCATGATGTTTATTACAACTTTGTAACTATCTATTTATAGGCATACTGCTTAGGAACCAAGTAATTATACAATATAAAATTTATTCTAATATGGGAAAGCATGGATATTGAAATATCCTTAACTTATTCCTTAACATATAATAATGTTCTCTTAATAATAATATGGGAAAACCCTAGATATTGAAATATCCTTGACTACTCCTTAAATAACGAGGACCTCTTAACATTTGCCCTCAAACTCATGATGCGGTTGCCCACTAAAAATCGAGTATGAGAAGCTGAGTGTGACTTAGTAAAGAGGTATGCAATTGCATGGAAGAGAAAATAAAAGGTAGAGTAATGGAACATTCTAAATATGATAACATTTAATGTGATAATCAATCTCAATATGCTTAGTCTGCTCATGAAGAACGGAGCTGCGAGAAATATGAATAGCACTCTTATTGACACAATACATAGAAGTGAGATAAAAAAGAGACACTCACATATCTGCATGTAACCAATATATCCAAACATTCACTTTGATAGTAGACACCATAGCACGATACTCTACTTTAGTTGAAGAATGAGAAACGATGGATGTTTTCTTACTTTTCTAGGCCATAACAGAATCACCCAAAAAAACACAAAGCTAGTAATCTACTTGCGTTCTGCAGGATTGCTACCATAGTCGATGTTAGAGTAAGCAATTCCAAGGAGGAGGTGGAAGAAAATTGAAGGCTATGGAAAATAGTACCTTGAATATACCTTATAATATGAAGAATGGCTGCACAATGAATTAGAGCTGAGGATGCTACAAATTGACTAACAACTTGAACTACATATACTATATTTGGACGAGTGATTGTAAGATAAACCAAGTTTCCAATAGTGGTGCGGTATAAAGCAGGAGCTGATAATGGTATACCATCCGAAGGAGAGTAGTTTGCATTAACTTCAATTGGGGTGTCAATGACCCTATTATCAATAATTTAAGCTTTCTCAAGAATATTTATGATATAATTTGACTGAGAAAGAAGATAACCAATTGGTGAGTATGTCATTTCAATTTCTAGAAAATATTTTAAAGGAGCCAGATCCTTCATTTCAAATTTTCTAACTATCTCTTTTTTAGGGTAAAAATGTCATCCATAGTCATCTCTTGTAATAATCATATCATCAACATATAACGATATTATGATATGTCATGCATTAATGTTTTTAACAAATAGTACATTATCATGAAATCTAAAGGCAAACCCAAGAGATTTAATTACAACAGAAAATTTCTCAATCCAAGCACTAGGTACTTGGTTGAATTGTTGCAATGCTTTCTTAAGCTTGCAAACACATCCATATTCATGACAAAAACCTAGAGGAGGCTCCATATAAACACCTTCTCAATGGTATCCATTGAATAATGCATTTTTAACATTAAGTTGTGAAATAAACCATTATTGAAAGGAAGTTACAACAACGAGAGTACAAATAATAGTCATTTTTGCAATAGGAGCAAATGTCTTCTCATAACCCATGTCATAATATTGAGAGTAATCTTTTGCAGCTAGTATAGCTTTATATCTTTCAATCGATCCATCAGATTTGGTTTTTATTTTATTTACCTAACGATATCAACAACGCTCTTACCATGAGGTAGAAGAACAAAATCCCAAGTACCTGTCTTTTGCAATGCAGAAAGTTCTTCGTCCATAGCCTCTCCCCAACAAGGGTTAAGAACTACCTCTTTATAATAAGGTCGCTTGAAAAGATTATGTATGGTGGTTAAGAATGAAGAAAATGATGAAGAGTGGCAAGAATAAGAAATATTAGGTAATTTTGTAGACTTTTGAATGAAAGTGGAATGACAAAGAGGTGGATCTACATGCTCAGTTGGAGATTAAGAAGCCATAGAAGAGGAGGAGATAGCTTCAGGTGTTCTAGTCTATATGGGCTTATTAGTATTATTATTATAGACTTACCCGTTATCAATCAACGATTGATAATTGATCCGTTGTCCGAAGCGACATGGGAAATTCTTCTCACTACAGGGACACCAGGCGTGCAACAAGTAAGTAAGATAAGTCCCAATCCTCCGGAAGACTCGGGACTAGTTCACGATGTGTAGTGCATTATCAGCCATGGAACTTGGCACAAGTCAATTCTGGCCTAATGGACGAATATAGCAAAATGTGTCAAGCACCAGGCCAAGGCTCGAATGTTGTTCCGGGAGAAACTCAAGACTCGATTTACTATCTTCCCCCATTAGACCGAAATCAACTCAGACTTCTCACGACCAACATCGCAAGCACGACATCGCTAACAAATTGTTAACAAACACTATGATAGCAGACCCACCTTGGACTAAACTATAAACACGAAATTGGTCGAAGGCTCAAATCAGTAAACCAAAGGCAAGCTGGAGGCGAGCTAAGAATCAGGTCGGCAGGGATCAAATGGTAGGTCGAAGGCAATTCAAGGCGCAAGCAAGGCTAGGGTTTCGATCAGTGGCTACAAACATAGAGGTGAGCAAAGTCGAATATCTAGAAACACTGGATCGAATCACTGAAGTGTCTGGATCAGATCGCTGCAAATCAAAGAATCGGAGGCTAGAGTCGCTGAAAGCCTTCAGATCGCACGAAGAAGTAGTTCGATCATGTAAAAGTACAGAGGAAGCTTGGCTCGAATGGATATATAGGCAACTGAAAAACAAAAAGGAAAAATTTTGCTAAGTGCTCGGGTCGCCAGCGATCCATCAACTATGGGTCACCAGCGATTCATCATCTATGGGTCGCTAGCGATCCATCAACTATGGGTCGCCAGCGATCCATAGAATCGCCCATTATCGACTCCAAATTTGCACCGTGACATCCTCCTACCACTTCAAGGAACACCGAGAGACTATGGAGAGAAGTTTGATCTGTTATGATAAGCAGTAGCAGAAGAGACCAAAACTAAGCAAACTGCTACGTACCCGCAAAACTCTATTACGATTGTTGGAATTCAACAAGCAGATATTAAAAGCGATAACTTCCAGAGCATGCCTTGTCTCCAACAACGACATACTTTAAGGGGCAAATGTTATCTGGGTTTTTAACCCAGTAGGATCCAACAAAAGACGGGACAACTTCATTACGTTAGAATAGCACAGAACTCAAACAAAAGGGGGGCTAAAGCAGCAAGTTAATAAGAGCCAAGTCATATTACTAAAGCAACGGCTAAATTTGGCGAAACCAAGAGACCAACATCCGTTCAGTCGAATCAGCAGCTAAATACAACCAGCTAGTAGATTGTCATCAAAATGAAGCAATGTGCAACGAGACAACACGAACAACGTCGATACAAAGCAACGGAAGCATCCTACACATCAAAGTCCAGAAATACACTAAGTCTATGGATTGCTAGCGATCCATGCATCATTGATCGCCAGCGATCCATGCATCATGGATCGCCAGCGATCCATACTTCATCCTGGGATCACTAGGCCGCTTTGGCATATGGAAATGATAGAAAAAGTGGAAAATGTGCTAGTGTATGGATCGCTAGCGATCCATGCTAGTCCATGGATCTTCGACGAGCTAGCTAGGCAATGTAATGGAGATAGGGGCTAAGGAATTAGCTCGCAAGCGAGCCATGTCTATGGATTGCTAGCGATCCATAGACCATGGATCTCTAACGATCCATGGTTTTGGCTTGGGTCACGAGCTAAGCTCCTTTAGATCGTCCTGTGTCCATCTGCAAGTGACTAACAAGCGGGTTTGGTCCAGAAGCTCCTCAATCTCTACAAATACCATCCTGCCTGCAACATAAAGAAGATCTTCTCCGGACTGGTTGCTGAGGCTCTGTTGGAAAATTTCTTCATCTCTACCTCCTTCACAACAATCTCCAAAGGGATTCACTGTGATTCTCCAATGGATTCCAACTCTGGGGATTCAATCTAGTTAAGAATAATCAAATGCCATGTAATCAAACACTACTTATAATAGCAATCAGTCTATAATAAAACTATAAAGTGGGCGTAGGCTTCATTAATAGCCAAACCACTATAAAAATTTCTTATCTTCTTTCTTTTACTGTCTTTTTCGATGCCTATTATCTGTGTTATTGCTCTGTCAGAACATGGCTGGTGCTTTCATACTCAAACCAGGATGTTGATCCATTTTTTGGGTTAACATTTTGGTGCTTTCACCAAGAACTTCAACTCAGGATCCAGATCTAGCTGTCTAATTTGGATCCCATAGGCCTAGAAGTTAGATCCCCGATCTTTGCCTGAAGAATCTACCCTTGGAATCAACGGCTCCTGGAAGAAGAAGAACTGCCTCTGAAAGATCCATAGGGGCAGTAATAGCCGGAGAAGATGTTAATCCCCAATAAAATGAAGTAAATTGTGCTAACTTGGAAAATCAGGCGCCAGCATCCTCCAGCCAACACAAAATTGTCACGAGGGAAGATTTGAATAAGACGGTCAATGAAATCAACCAAAAAATGGAAAGTAGTCAAAAGGCTCTAATGGATAAGCTTAACGCTCTCTTAAACCTACATTCAAACCCTGCTCTAAGGGCTATGCCTAAACCTGCGACTGCGATAGAATAAGAGAATTCCTCCGTCTCTGGTCTACACAGAAGAAATGGAAAACAACCACAAAAAAGGGTGACAACAGGACATAATGTGGAAGAAAATGCGAATACTCCACCCGCCGCAAGGCAACCAATTCTGAACTTGAATCAAGGGGCCAAGATCCCACAAGAAGATATAGCTATGGATGTCTCAGATTCAGAAGATGGAGAGCAAGACAATCAATTGGAAGAGAATGCCAATGCATTCGATGATGTTAGGAATGTCCATACTACCCCCAATCAGGCCAACTGCAAGCCAACGGGGTCCCGCAGAAGTGGCTCTCCCGAAGACAGGAGAGCCTACGCTTCAACCCACGTGCTAAGGTCGTTTGCAAAGCCAAACACTTAGTGTAGTGACAGAAGTATACATAGCAGACAAGGTCAAATGGCTGATGGACGAGAGTAAAAACAGAAGAGATGATGAATGGGGATCCGCTCCAAGTTAGACTCCCTTTACCGATGAAATCTTGAATGAAAAACATCCAAACAAATTCACAATACCAATCCCATTCGACGACGGGACGAAGGATCCAAAATCCCATCTATACAAGTATAGCTGGTATATGGACGAAGTCAATGCTCCATAGGTTGTTTGTTGCCGATGTTTCCCTATCTTTCTAGAAGGAGTTGCATCCATGTGGTTCATCAGACTTCCCTCGAGATCTATCTCTACCTTGGACCAACTAGCAACAAATATCCTTGACCAATTCAGGCTCCATAGCGCACAGCCCTAAGATGTCATGTCCCTATCCGGATTGTTCTAGGGACGCAATAAGTCGCTGAATTTTTTTTCGTGAACCGGCTCAATACCGCGGTGACGGAAGTAAGCAACACCAATGAGGACATGGTTTTTATGGTGTTAGTCTGTGCCATTCACCGGGAGACTGAATTCGGAAAATGGAGTAAAATGAAGCAGCCTACTACAAGGAATGACTTCAGTCGTAAAGCGAGTCAGTACTTTAGATTAGAGGAAGCGCAGGAGCTAGAAAGAAAGTCTACTGGTGTGCAACTGATGAACATCGGACAGAGCAATGTGGCAATGAATCAAAGTGCACATGATTCTGGAACTGCTCAAGGAGTCATAGGGAAAGATGGGAATCAAAAGAGGAAAAATCAGAACTCCAATAAAAGAAATAGCAATGGCAACAACAAAAGATTTAAAGAGTTTAGACAGGAAGATTATACACCTCTAAATGACACTCCGGAAAATATTTATCTGGCAACATGGGAAATTGAAGAATACAAGAAGCCTCCTAGGAGGAAGGCAACTAAGCAGCAAAAGAGCTTAGGGAAATTCTTCCACTTCCACGAGACACATGGTCACAATACAAACGAATGTCGCCACCTAAAGAATCTCATTGAAGAGTTGATCCAGGACAATAAACTCCAGTAGTAAGTGAGAAAGGCATAGAACCCTAATCAACTTGCGGCCCCTCAGACTCCTAGAGAACAAAGAAATCAAGCTGGAACTAGTGATGAAGGGTCGAAACGAACCGACCATAGGCTTATTATTGGAACGATATATGGGGACTGCACCTCGTGCAAAGGAGTTGGGGAAAAATGGAATGGTATGCGAGTTCGTTGAAACATGCTTTGAAAGACTCATGTCTTACAATAGATGATGAAACTTCGGTCAGGCTGCAAAAAGTTTTGAGTGACGATATAGTGTTCCAAAATCGAGACACCGAAGGGATCGAAGCTCAAACTCTCGATCCGATGGTGGTGACAGTAGGAATTAGACGTGCTGTAGTTCGACGAGTGTTGGTCGATAGTGGCAGTTCTATTAATATACTTCTCAAACGTACTTTTGACCAGATGAAAATCGGCATGAAAAGCGTGTCTGCATGCCAAACAAAGGTCCAAGGGTTCACTAGCCAGCCTAAGCAACCCATGGGAACAATCGACATACCAATGGAGCTTGTAGAGGGCGATCGAAGAGTCACATTCATTCAAACTTTTGTGATTGTGGATGAAATGTCAGCATGTAATGCCTTCTTGGGGCGGCCCGCTCTAGCAAATTTCAAAATAGCTCTGGCCCAATGGGTCTAACCATGAAGTTCCCTACAGAAGGAATCGGAGTGGAGAAAGGAGATCAGTGTGCTGCCAGAGAATGTTACATTGTAGAATTACGTGAATCTAGAAGAAAGGAAAAGGGAAGGACGTGGGGAGAACTCTCCACATCCGTGAACCATCTGAATAGCAACTACAGAGTCGCCCCTGACTTGGGGACCATAGCCGATTTGACAAGGGTTTGGTCCCTAGAAAGAAGAGCTCGGGGGAGGAACATGTGGTGCCGGTAGAATTGATGGTGTCCGTCCCTATCGACATAGACGACTCAGCTAAATTTTTGAAAATTGGATCGCACCTTGGACAAGATGCGTATGGAGCTTACTAAATTTCTCCACGCCAACTTGGATGTGTTTGCATGGACGCATTCCGATATGTGTGGGGCGTCTCCAGAAATTGCATGTCACACGCTCAACATTGACCCCAAGTTCACACCAGTAAAGCAAAAACGACGCAGCTTAGGTCCTGAACGATCCAAGGCGCTAAGAGAAGAAGTGGACAATTTAATGACGAACAGTTTTATCCGTGATGCAACCTATCCAGAGTGGGTATCTAATCCGGTCTTAGTCAAAAATCCCAATGGAAAGTGGCAAACATGTATCGACTACTCAGACTTAAATAAAGCTTGCCTGAAAGACTACTTCCCTCTCCCTAGAATAGACCAACTTATGGACGGAACAGTAGCACACGAGCTGCCATCATTCATAGATGCATACTCCAGGTACAACCAAATTCTGATGCATGAACCCGATCAAGAAAACACCAGCTTTATCACCGACTTGAGCCTATACTGCTACAGAGTAATGCCATTTGGTTTGAAGAACGCAGGGGCAACTTATCAAAGGTTGGTAAATACCATGTTCAAGCGTCAGATTGGGAAAACGATGGAGGTTTATGTGGACGACATGTTAGTCAAATTGCGAGCAGTTGTTAACCACCTGGATAACCTCGCTGAAATGTTTGAAATACTCCGAAAGTACGAAATGAAACTCAATCCACTCAAGTGTCACTTTGAAGTGGCCTCCGAAAAACTCCTGGGGTTCATCGTAAGTGCTAGAAGCATCTAAGCAAATCCTAAACAAATAGCGGCACTACGAGAAGTCCAAGCTCCAATGAATAAGGAACTACAAGTTTGGATGGAAAAGTTGTAGTGCTAAGTCGATTTATATCGAAGGCTACCGACAAGTATATACCATTCTTCGATGCGCTGAAGAAAGGAAAGAAGAACTTTGAATGGAGTGAAGCTTGTCAAACATCATTCGAAGAACTACTGCAGCACATGGAGGCTCCGCCAATCCTATCAAGACCCGTGGATGGAGAAGACCTGTTCATTTACTTAGCGATCTCACCCCATTCATTTAGCGCCACTCTGGTGCATGAAGAAGCAAAAATCCAACGACCCATGTATTACATTAGCAAGCGGTTTACTGGAGCAGAGAAAAATTACCCGAAACTAGAAAAGCTAGCATATTGCCTCTTGATCGCATCTAGGAAGTTACGACCGTACTTTCAGGCTCATCCAATTAAAGTGTTAACTGACCAGCCCCTGAAGCAAGTGTTATACCGACCGGAAACTTCTGGACGACTACTCAAGTGGAATATAGAATTGAGTCAATATGATACCACAAACCACCCAAGGAAATCCATCAATGGGAAAGCGTTAGCCGACTTCATCGCCGAATTTACTATACGGGACAACGAGGAAGAAGTTCAGTTGGAAGTAGACATGCAATGGAAGCTCTTTGTCGATGGTGCATCTAACAAACTCTATTCGGGAGCAGGATTAGTGCTTGAAACCCCTGAAGGGCGAGCCATTAGCTATGCTTTGCGCTTGGAATTCTAGTGCTTGAAACCCCTGAAGGGCGAGCCATTAGCTATGCGTTGCGCTTGGAATTCTAGTGCTTGAAACCCCTGAATTCCCTGCTACAAACAACAAAGCGGAATACGAAGCACTAATTTTTGGACTGAAAGTTGTGAAAGAACTCAAGATAAAATCTGTTCACATATACAGCGACTCCCAGCTGGTCGTCTATCAAGTAAAAGAGGAGTACCAGGCCTATAGGGAGAATCTTGCCCCGTACCTATCCAAAGTACAAGAACTGCTAAGCGACATCGAACACTACACTATAACTCACATTCCACGGGGAAAAAACACCAAGGAAGATTATTTGGCTTAATTGGTGAGTTTTGGAGAAGCTCGGTCATTGGGGCTAGTCCCAGTTGAGACTTTAACCAACCCAAGCATAGACGAAATGGACATCGACTGGATCCTCGAGATCACCGTTGAACCAGATGTGTGGATAACACCGATAAAGGAATATTTACTTACAAACTCTTCCAATTGACTGGAATCAACGAAAAAAGCTTCTCCGAAAAGCACCCCAATTCATGATACAAGATGGAACACTCTACCGAATGGGATTTTCGACCCCCCTCCTTAGGTGTAGTTCGATGATGAAGCCCGACGAATCCTAAAGGAAGTGCACGATGGCGAGTGCGGAGACCACATTGGAGGGCAAACCCTTGCGAAGAAAGTCCTCCGGTACGGATACTTCTGGCCAACAATAAACTGCGATGCTGTAGACTACGTCAGAAGATATGATCGCTGCCAAAGATTCAACAAAATTAAAAGAACTCCTTCAACAGAGTTGACGTAGAAGGTCAGCCCACGGCCATTCCCAATATGGGGAATATACTTGATTGGCGTCCTACCGATAGCAAAAGGAGGAGCCAAATATGCTATAGTTGCCGTAGATTATTTCACAAAATGGGCTGAATCGAAACCGCTGGCCACCATAACCACAAAGAAAGTCATTAATTTTATTACTAAATACATTATTTGTAGGTTTGGTGTGCCATAAAAAATTATCACCGACAATGGGACCCAAGTCGAAAGCGCCGAGTTCAAAGACTTCTACAAACGCTTCCGGATTGAGAAAAGCTTCTCAGTAATAGATCATCCGTAAGCAAATGGGAAAGTGGAAGCAATAAATAAAATCATCAAATCTACCATCAAAAAGTGACTAACTAAAGCCAAAGGAAACTGGGTTGATGAACTTCCACTCGCACTATGGGCTTACAGAACCACTCACAAAGTGGCAACCGGCCACACTCCATTCGCTTTGGTGTACGGCTCAGAAGCAATGATCCATGTTGAATGGAAGTCCCCTCGCACCGATGGCAACATTTCAATCGAAAGCAAAACGAGCAGCTCATACTAAAATCGCTAGATATGACCAATGAAAGAAGAGAAGAAGCCGAGTTGAGAACCACCGCCCACCAAAAAAGGGTCGCATGGTAATTCAACTCCAAAGTTCACAACCAAACCTTCAAAGTGGGAGACCTTATGCTCAAGCGAGTCTACCATGTTCCAGGGGCCTTCAAAGCAAACTGGGAAGGACCGTATGTCATCAATCAAAATCTAAGAGACTGAACTTTCAAGCTAACAACCGTCGACGAAATCCAAATTCCCAGGACATGGAATAGCGAATCCCTTCGTCGTTATTTCATTTGAAAAATACGTTATGCACTCTTTATTTTTCAGCAAATAAGCCGTCCCGGGATGCTGAGGGCATTGTAAATAGGCAAAAATCTCCCTTACTTTCCTTAATAGAATTTGTTCGCTCTTTGAACCGACAAAACAGTGTTCATAATAACTACCCGCCGGGTCGACGGAAGCAAATCGACTCAAACCGCTGGATCGGCGGAACCCGATCCTTACCTTCTAAAAACCGGTGTTGCCCCAGCAATGTCGGGAAGGCCCAAAATTACACTCGTCAACGTTGCCCGAAGATAGGCAGCGACGAAAAGTACCAAAAGCCGCACATTTCATAAGCTGCGCCAAATCTTACACTCCTCAATGTTGCCCAAAGATAGGCAGCGCCAAGGAGTACCAAAATTATCGCATTTCATATGCCGCGCTAAAATGTACACTTTTCAACGTTGCCCAAAGATCGGCAACGCCGAGGAGTACAAAAAGTAGCGCATTTCAAAGCCGCGCCAAACTTACACTCCTCAAAATTGTCCGAAGATAGGCAACGTCGAGGAGTACCGAAAGCCATGCATTTCATAAGCCACACCAAAATGTATACTCCTCAACATTTCCTAAAGATAGGCAACGCCGAGGAGTACCAAAAGCCGTGCATTTCATAAGCCGTGCCAAAACGTACACTCCTCAACATTGCCCGAAGATAGGCAACACCGAGGAGTACGGAAAACCATGCATTTCATAAGCCATGTGCTAACTCCTAAAACGTACGCTCCTCACATTGCTCAAAGATAGGGAACACCGAGGAGCACGAAAAGCCGTGCGCCCATAAACCGCACACCAACTCCTCGACATTGCTCAAAGATAGGCAACACCGAGGAACATCGCCGAAAAATCACGCTCCTAAAGTGTAAACTCCTCACGTTGTTCGAAGATAGGCAGCATTGAGGAGAATCAGAACGGATCGATGGGCCATATCGATCCCGAACACTGCGTATCTCATGACCAACGCCAACCACTTCTATGATTGGGAATAATGTGCACAACTCCAACAAAATTGGAGTGCTACAAACCAACAAAAAAAATTTAACTGATGACACTTAATGATTAAAACTGCCCTCAGTTAACCCATGCAACGTGCACCTCTCAAACACGCATATATTGCATACTTACCAGAATATCACAAGAAACTTGAATTACATGCTAAAGTTGCAAAACTTCTGAAAAAAGGAAAATCAAGTTGTGACTTAGCCAAATTTCAAGTTTAATATGAAGATTATCTAAACCATAAGTTTCCGGTCATTTGAAGTAAACAGCCATGTGAACTAGGGGGCATACACCGGTACTTAAATAAAAACAACTGAAAATAATAAGTTCACAAGTTCTATTACTCAAAACAAAGAATTGTTGCTCCAGATAAGAAATTTTGGCAGAAATCACAAAATTGGATAAGTGTAAACAAAACAAGCACAAGTGCATAGAGCACATATGAACAGACAGATAAAAGTACAGTCAAAATATCAATGTATTGCTTATAATTTTCTTTACACAGGGTCAAAACGTGGGGGCCATATCCACACAACACCGACCAATAGAAAAAATACAGACTCCATGACAAAAACACTAAGTGCAGACTCTGCACTTGAACAAAATGACCCAAAAAGAACGAAAATCAGATCGGCCTCCATACAAGCTCATCAGCGCTTCCTTCCACCGCTCCCCTTTCCGCCCTTTGTTTGTAGTTTCTACCTCATCTCGGAGTGGTGTCGCTGCCAATAATATTAATAAACTCCTCGGTGGCAACGTCCTCCTTGTGCTCCGTCACCTTCTCAGAAGATTCTCCCTTTGCTTTGCACTTCTGTGATTTATGGGAGCTCTTCGAGGCTTTTATCGCTTCAACCTTCTCCTTCTTGATAGCGATCAATTCATGCTAAGTCTTACGAGGCTGCTCCGTTTGAACTTCCTACTCCTTAGCCTTTGCCGCTATTACGCCGCCTTCCAAAGACACAGAAGGGTCATCCAAGCCATGGAGCACGGATATCTTTTCGAACTATGGCCCCGGCTGCGAGCTGGATACAGATGTGGAAACTGGAACATGAATAGAAACGAGCAGGCTTTGGAAATAGCAGTAGGTCCAGGCATCGAGGAAGTTGGCACATCAACAGAAAGGGTAGACAAACCTATAAGATCAAAAACAAAAGCATTAAATTCTTCCTGCTCCTGTGGCGTATGATGGAAGCTCCCAAACTCGAATAAAACAAGAACATTACCTGCACTAGAGAATGGTCAAGGATGTTGACTTCATACTCACTGCCTTTGCCTTCTTTCGACGGTTCCACTACCTGAGGAAAAGTCTCAAGCCCTGAACTTGTTGGCAGGTCATGGGTTTGCTTCGATGGTCCGCTAGCACTGGAAATGAAAGGCTTAGCGAGTGCTTTGGCGGCGGCTGTCACGGCAGCATCAGCGGCTTCCTTCTCTCTCTTGACTCGTAGAATTTCCCAACCCTCGAGCAATGCCTTCTTTGATTCGTCATTAAGATAAACGTCCTCCAACTCCCGCTCGGTGCAGACATCACCGCTATCAAAAAAGCGGGACAAGATTTCTTCCCATACCAAAGCAAGAGTGCGCGGGAATTTCAGACCCAAGTAGTTGAGACTCCCCTGGTGCAACAGGGAGTTAACGTAGAAGTTCAAGATAGTCACGTCCATCTTTTCCATCTTCCTATCGAAAACGTTTTGAAGCTCCAAATAATCCACCATAACGGATGCCTTTTTGACCTCAACACAAGACTTGTCAGCGCCAAGCTGCGCAACTTGGTCCTGCAGTCAGGCGATCGTCGCAGCCTGATCAAAGATAGTCCTATTGTGCCCCTCGATGATAAGTTCATGGTCAGAGATAGTTTTCTTCTGGGCTTCAATCATTGCGTTACAGGCAGCCACTTCTCCTTTTAATTTTGCCTCCTCGACGTGATACTTTTTTATCCCGTCCCTATAGACGATCTCCATTCTGGCGTGAGCCTCTTTCACTTCTTTTAGCAAGTCGATGCTCCTCCTGCCCTCTTGCAGCGCCGCTGCTTTTTCCTCCTCCAGCACTTTAATTTCGGCCTCGCGCTCTGACAACGCTTTTTCAAAATCATCCTTCTCTGACTCGAAAGAGAGGATTTCCTAGTAGTTATTGCTATTGGTGTCTGCCAGCTGCGTACATAATTTTTCCCACACTTCAGCTTGGTCTAAATCGTATTGAATAGCCTGAAGGTGTGACATGTACAAATCTTTACGAACCGGGTGCAGATCGCGGTCAAAATTAACTCCCTTAAAGAACCATCCGGGGAGTACTGTCTCGAGCTTTGGAGGGCCGGAAGGACGAATATAGGCAACTTCCAGTGGGGACGCGAAGCACCGGGGGCAAGCACAACTGAAGATGGTAGGATGCAAGTTGAAGGTGGAGCAGGAACAGAAGTGACGGGGATTTCTTGACCCGTTGAGGAGTGCATCAGAGCAGAAGCCTGTTGTTCCGAAGAATGCGAACGGTGGTCGAACTTTGATCTCTTCGATGGCTCCTCCCTCTCATCAAAAGACCTCCTTTTCTCATACCCACCTTTTTATGACCAGCTCCGATCTCTTTCGTCTTGGTGACGGGCTTCGGCCTCTAGTTCTTTCCTCCTTCTGCACTCCTCCTCCATTTCTCGAGGCTGATAACTGCCGGAATGACGCTTAGACCTACGTTGGGAGTCAGTGAATTCTTCGAAGTTATCATAGAGGCCACGTCCTTTCGTCATACCTGGCACAAAGCATAAATAAAAGGTTTTAGAAACAGAAAATAGACACGGAAAGAATGTAAGAAAGGGACTGTAATCCTAATGAGATGTGTAGTGTGTTTCGGGAAAAGGCCTAAAGCGTCGCTACGAACCAGATCGGGCGGCCGTCATGGGCAAAATCAGACTAACTTTGGGCGCAGTACTGCCAAAATGGGGGGCACCTCCTCAAATTTAAAATCTTCCTTCATAAGTGCATCGAAATCGATGTAGGCGTCGCTCAAATCTCCGTACTCTACGCCAACATTTTTACCCGAGGAATCCTGACGCTCTCTGATCTCTGGGGCATTGCCTTTATCACTCGCATCTAGAGGAAGAGAGCTCGGAAGGACGGGACTCATACCCGGAGTCTCATCGCACGATTTCGAATCCCTATCATCAGATTCTGCGTAGAAGTCATCACTGGAAGTGGACTCATCGCTACTACTCTCGAGTTCCCCCTCCTCTTTTTCTAAGCCCATTGCGGCCTTGCCTTCCCTCTGTTGGAACTCTTCTTCTCCCTCTTCTAGGATCAAAGGCATTCTAACCGGGTTGCTAACTCCAGTTGCGGTAACATCTCTTCCTTCATGGTCCTTTTCGGCTGATTCTCCCGATAAGCCCTCTCTCTTGAGGAGCGCTTTCTTCAGAATCGCAGAAGAAGAAGTAGATCATGTGCAAACCCTGGACTGAGTAGGGGAGGGGACCTCAACTTGAACAACGGATCTCCTCGGATGTAGTAATCCATATTGGAGCAAGTTCTCATCGGCCAGTAAGACTTTGACAAACCTTTCTTCAGCATCAATAGCCTTTAAGGTCCGAAAAACTTCATCAAGAGACACGTCCCTATTTGGCCTTAGGATAACTGCAAGAAGTATATGGCTTGTTAGAAACCCTGTAGCAATGCATCGGAACTCGATAAGTATGAAAAGGAACTTACCCCCTGTCGTCCAAAGGCGGTTAAACCCCTCGGGGGACCTAACGAAGAAATACTGCATCTTGAACTGGGACAAGTTGCTCTGTAGACATAAAATGATTTTCCGGTTCCTCTGAATTACGATCAAGGATGGACATTTATCCCTCCTTGAATGGTAGAAATTACCGCAATTCGTCAAAGCTTGGAGTGTGATTGAACGTCCGCATGAAAAGAACATGCAAGCAAGTCAAGATGGCATAGTCGTTGGGATGAATCTGGAATGGGGCAATGCCTAAGTTTGAAAGAGTCTCACGTAGAAAGTTGTTAAAAGGAGGCACGGCTCCATTCAGGCACATATACCAATGGCAAGCGGTATATCCCAGAGGAGGCATGTGAGCAAACTCGTTCTTCTCCGATAGACGTACGTCCTCCTCTAGTATACCATATTGCACGCAGATATTGTGCAAAACTTTGGTAGAAACCACCGAAGAAGATCTCTCTGGCGGGTTTAGCAGAACACTAAAATTAGGAGGCGTTTGGTCCAAGATCAGACCAACTGGCCATATTTAGCTTGCGAAATGGAAGGAGAAAGGGCGACGGACGAAGACTGGCTCCTGAAAACGCTGGACATCCCCCGCTCGATTTACGACACGAGGATGGATGCTTCATTCTATAAAATCGGAACTCCCATTCAAAACGGTTAGGTGATTCTATCCTAAATTAATAGTTTCCCTTACAACACTTAAACTCCGAAGAGATATCGATTCATGCCAACGCAGTAGATTTCAAGTGTGTACTGGGGCAAGTGCAGTGCGCTATCTATAGGGGGTGAGCTCGGTGTCCGAAACACTACAAAAGCTCTATCTCATGTAGATAGTTCGCTTGCAGTGGGAAAGGAAAAGAATTTCCAGCATCGTTTCCATTTATTTTTACTTCCTCTACACTTACCCGTTATCGATCAACGATCGATAATTGATCCGTTGTCCGAAGGGACATGGGAAATTCTTCTCACTACAGGGACACTAGGCGCGCAACAAGTAAGCAAGATAAGTCCCAATCCTCCGGAAGAGTCGGGACCAGTTCACGATGTGTAGTGCATTATCAGCCACGGAACTTGGCACAAGTCAATTCTGGCCTAATGGACAAAGATAGCAAAACGTGTCAAGCACCGGGCCAAGGCTCGAATGTTGTTCCGGGAGAAACTCAAGACTCGATTTACTATCTTCCCCCATTAGACCAAAATCAACTCAGACTTCTCACGACCAACATCGCAAGCGCGACATCGCCAACAAATTGTTAAACGAACACTATGATAGCAGACCCACCTCGGACTAAACTATAAACACGAAATTGGTCGAAGGCTCAAATCAGTAAACCAAAGGCAAGCTGGAGGCGAGCTAAGAATCAGGTCTGCAGGGATAAAATGGTAGGTCGGAGGCAATTCAAGGTGCGAGCAAGGCTAGGGTTTCGATCAGTGGCAACAAACATAGCGGTGAGCAAAGTCGAATCTCTAGAAACACTGGATCGAATCACTGAAGTGTATGGATCAAATCGCTGCAAATCAAAGAATCGGAGGCTAGAGTCGCTAAAAGCCTTCGGATCGCACGAAGAAGTAGTTCGGTCATGTAAAAGTACAGAGGAAGCTTGGCTCGAATGGATATATAGGCAACTGAAAAACAAAAGTAAAATTTTGCTAAGTGCTCGGGTCGCCAGCGATCCATCAACTATGGGTCGCCAGCGATTCATCATCTATGGGTCGCCAGCGATCCATCAACTATGGGTCGCCAACGATCCATAGAATTGCCCATTATCGACTCCAAATTTGCACCATGACATCCTCCTACCACTTCAAGGAACACCGAGAGACTATGGAGAGAAGTTTGATCCATTATGATAAGCAGTAGCAGAAGAGACCAAAACTAAGCGAACTGCTACGTACCCGCAAAACTCTATTACGATTGTTGGAATTCAACAAGTAGATATGAAAAGCGATAACTTCCAGAGCATGCCTTGTCTCCAACAAAGACGTACTCTGGGGGGCAAATGTTATCCAGGTTTTTAACCTAGCAGGATCCAACAAAAGACGGGACAACTTCATTATGTTAGAATAGCACAGAACTCAAACAAAAGGGGGGCTAAAGCAGCAAGTTAACAAGAGCCAAGTCATATTACTAAAGCAACGACTAAATTTGGCGAAACCAAGAGACCAACATCCGTTCAGTCGAATCGGCAGCTAAATACAACCAGCTAGTAGATTGTCATCAAAACGAAGCAACGTGCAATGAGACAACATGAACAACGTCGATACAAAGAAACGGAAGCATCCTACACATCAAAGTCCAGAAATACACTAAGTATATGGAGCGCTAGCGATCCATGCATCATGGATCGCCAGCGATCCATACTTCATCTTGGGATCACTAGGCCGCTATGGCATATGGAAATGATAGAAAAAGTGGAAAATGTACTAAGTGTATGGTTCGCTAGTGATCCATACACCATGGATCTCCAGCGATCCATACTTGTCCATGGATCTTCAACGAGCTAGCTAGGCAAAGTAAAGGAGATAGGAGCTAAGGAGTTAGCTCACAAGCGAGCTAAGTCTATGGATCGCTAGCGATCCATAGACCATGGATCGCTAGCGATCCGTGGTTTTGGCTCGGGTCACGAGCTAAGCTCCTTTAGATCGTCCTGTGTCCATTTGCAAGTGACTAACAAGCGGGTTTGGTCCACAAGCTCCCCGATCTCTATAGATACCATCATGCTTGCAACATAAAGAAGATCTTCTCCGAACTGGTTGTTGAGGTTCTGCTAGAAACTTTCTTCACTCTCTACCTTCCTCACTACAATCTCCAAAGGGATTCACTGTGATTCTGCAGTGGATTCCAACTTTGGAGATTCAATCTAGTTAAGAATAATCAAAAGCCTTGTAATCAAACACTACTTGTAACGGCAATCGGTCTATAATAAAACTATAAAGTGGAGTCTTCATCAACAACCGAACCACTATAAAAATTCCTTGCCTTCTTTCTTTTATTGTCTTTTTTGATACCTATTATCTATGTTATTGCTTTGTTAGAACAAGGCTGGTGCTTTCATACACAAACCAGGATGTTGACCCATTTTTGGGTTAACAATAGCATAGTGTTAATTAGGCTAACAAGTGAGAATAACTTTATCCCAAACTCTAGGAATATGAGTAGGGAGTAACATTGTTTAAGCAATTTCAAGAACATGCCTATGTTTTCTTTCCACAACACCATTTTGTCGAGGAGTATCAGTATATGAGGTTTGTTGGATAGTTCCATATAAGGAAAGTAGTTCATAAAATTTCTTAGAAGTGTATTCTCTACCTTGATCATATCTAAAATATCCGATAACAGTCGAATGTTGTGTTTTAACAAGTACCCTAAAGTTTATGTATATTTCAAATTTTTTAGAACAATATTTAATAACACTAACGTGTATAGTCATATATAAAAGACACATAATATCGAGACCCGCCTTTAATGGGAACCAGAATGGGTACTCATACATCTGGATGAATCGAATCAAATGAAGCGTAAGAAACATAGTTGCAATTTGTTGGTGAGATTTTCACTGACAACACCAAACTAATTTATGAAACAATTACGGTGTAATACACTTCCGTGATTGGGAATCAACAAATTCTAGCAGTATTAAAAGGTAGTAATTATGTTGTTGTATGCTTACACAATTAAGTAGTTGCACTTTAACTGTTTGTTAAAATATCAAGTCCAACTTATAATCATTCAAGTAAATCTAAAGAGAGTTTAATATGGAAAATAAGCAATAAAAGTGCCCAAAAACTAAAAGAAACAAGAATTTACGTGGTTCATATTTTAATGAATCTTACATCCATGGATCAATGTCTTTCTTATATTCTTCTTGGTACAAGCTTTTAATGGCATGAAGTACAAATATTTTTAGTATGAAATTCAAAGAAACTTCCAAAAGTCATTTTCTCTGCTATAACACCCTTTGAAGTACTATGCACCATGGTGACTATCAATTCCCTAATCCACGATTTCTTCTTCACCATTCGATCCTTCAGCGTATTATTCATCACGTTGCTTGTTGATTTGTGCACCGATTACTAACGTGGCTGAGAACACATGCAATATCTTTAGGCGGGAGGATTTTTTGTGAAGGCGAGAATTTTGCATTTAAATTTAGGCAGGAAATTTGATTTTGGCATGAAGGGTTAGCTTCTGGAGACCTGAACGTTATGTATAGCTTGTGGGCCTTCAATCATTTGTTAGTCTGTTAGTTACTGTGTGGTTTACTTGAAGCATTGTAGTTGGCATTGGGTACTACAACATGGTTATGGCTTGGGATGGAGGTGTGATTTGCTTTTGATGGATGTGGCGCAGTCCGTCTTGGGATTTGAACCAGTTCTTTTTGAATGGTGGCACTGTCCCTTCCAAAGTGTTGGCCCAGTGCCTTCCAAAGTGTTAGTGCAGTCCCTTACATAGTGTCGGCCCTGTCCCTTCCAAGGTGGTGGCATAATCCCTTCCACTGTGTCAATGTAGTCCTTTCCAATATGTCAGGGTAGTCTATCATATTCTTTCGGCAAAGGCATCCCTACTACGACTCGTTCTGTTATGATTAAAGCTAAATTTCATTTCAACTTCATTTGCGCATCTCATTTGACTAGGTTGACGGAGTTTTCTGCCATCATATTAGGTTAACTTCTTATTTCGGGTTTATCTGTACGAGTGCATAGTGCATTGGCTTATTGCTTTGTGGAGGCGCAACATCTAAACATGCTATTTGTTGTTTATTTTCACCGAGTTAGGGCAGTTCGGTCAATGGAGATGGTGTAGTTTTCTTTTGATTTGGATTGGTCCATGCAACATATTATGTGACGACCGCCCTACACCACCAACATCCAATATACATAAGATAGTGCACTGCTGACATGCCCAGCCGATGTGGAACGATCATCAAGGTTTTAAAATGAAACAAAACATCACAAAACCTATCATATATCTCATAGCGCATGGAATAAAATATAATATACATTACAAATATAAAAAATGAGAGACAGTAATAACTAAGTGATCCAAATATTAGAGTACGAATTCATAGAGTTATACAATAGGTAATAGAGTTTATACAACAGAAATAAACTCATATGATTATCTCATAATAATAAGCAAGTATCTCCAAAGCTCCACAATGTTGCTGTGATGACCGCCCCATACCATCTGCACCTCAATGACCTAAAAGAGCGCTGTAACTGTGCCAGGCTGATATGGAACGACCATCAAGGTTGAAATTTAAAGCAAAAATCATGTTGCATATCTCATAGCGCATGGTTAAAATAAAATAAAGAAAATATACAACAGAATATCGTGAGCCATAACAAATGAAAATAGCATCTCCACTAAATCATGAGTTATATTACAAATGTCACAATATCTCAATATAACATTTCCTCACTACATCCCTCAGAGTACATAGAAATAGATAGCGAAAACTACAAATATAGAGTAATACGCTATAGCTTCTCTAAGCTCGTCTTTGTACAGAAGCAACGACTCCAAACCTGTCATTTAGTCTACTCATTTAAGAGTACCCAAGATGATAAGAGGAAACATAAAACCTTGGGTCAAACAATAGTCTGGTGTGAGCGGAAAACGACTATCAAAAGATATACTGGAAAATATGGTACAAGACAGGTACATAAAAACATACTTGACCTGTCCCTGCAACCAAAGAGTTAGCACATAATAATAAGGTATAATATGCTACTCAAATAACGACAATAAGATACTGTAACTGAATAGGATAGAAAAATCTAAGCAGCCTCTTCCATTGACCATATTTCCAATCCCTTCTCCAGCATTCCTATAGATGATAGCCAACCCAAGAGAAATAGAAAACATAACATCCATCAACCATAATCTAGCTATCATCTTCTAAAGCCTGGAATATATGATAACTCGTATGGCCCTGTCCTCATTTGATAGAGACTAATGGAAATTACGATTCTTGATTGTGTTTATTCCCCTATACTTTCAGGCTCGAAACCCCGCATGGTTGTCTCCTATAGTACCTCCATACTGTCTAACATTAGACCCTCTCAGAGCAATCCAGGATACATGACTGGCGCTACCAGCCCTCGGGTGCCCCCACATATAGTACCTCTGCTTGAACACAACTAGAACACTCTGAGTTATCAATGATTCCTTGGCACTCCCAAATCTTCAGAGCTTTCACAACTCCAATCCGTTTCCGAGCACGAGTCCTGCCACTCAACCCAGTCCATTATACCACAACCTCGTTCCATCCCAAGCTATCAATCAACTCCTTTGATCCTACTCCTTATCCGAGCCCCCGAATGAAGAGCCGAAACTTCATCATGCTATAACTTCCAAACCATAGAGCAACCAGTGAGCCAAAACTTCCAACATGATCCACTACAACCCCAGAGTCTCCATCCCGGACTCACATCCAATAGAGCCAATAATTTGGATTGGTACCGATCCAATCCAATTGGATCAGTGCCGATCCAAATACTTAACCATTTTGGACTCTATTTCTCTTCCAGCCTCTAGTGCACTCCCTCTAGATTCCATAGACCCTTAGCCATCCCTCTTATCCTTCAGGTCTTCTCTTCTATGCACCATAGCCGATCCAATAAAGACGATCCATCCAATCTTCAACACTTGGCCTATCCTCCGATCCAACTTCATAGAGCCACTCTAAAACCCATGCTCTATTCTCCCTATGAGTCTCTCCTCAATAGCTCAAAATTCAGGTCAGTGCCGATCTGAAGACTTATCTTCAATTGCGGTGCAATTCACAGGATTTTCTCCTGACGTGCTCCAAATCCTATCCTTCAAGTTTCATGCAATTCCGAAGAACTTTGCTCCTGATATGCTCCGATCACCAATCTAAGTCCAAAAACATGCCCAACACTAGGAAACGAATCAAGCATAGCAAGCAGTTCAGACATAACAGTGAATCAAACATATCAAATCATCCAATTACGTCCAATATGAACATACAAATCATGTAATTCAATCTATCATCACAATTCTAGCATAGACCTAATCTAACACATAGAATTTCATAGCCAAATATACACAAATGACACTACCCAATGATCTAATCCCAATTACATGTTTAATTGGGTTAATTTAGGGTTTCTAAATCTGAATTACCTAAGTCTAATCAATTTAATTTGATAATTCTAACCTATAATCACCTAACTACAACATATAATCCATCATAGACTAGTGAGAGATAATAACCACTTGCAAAATCTACCAAACCTATAAAATATGATAAAGATTCGAATCTGGAAAACGGGAAATCGGATGAAGATGCAACCAAGGCGATGAGATCAAGCTCCTAGTTGAAGATCTAGCCTCCAGTTTGCAATTAGAGATGATTTGAGTTGAAATCTAATGAGGTGAATGGAGAATTAGAGAGGAGTTAGGATTTGAGGCTGATTTGAAATGAGAGATAAACCTTCAAATGGTCTCTCTCACCTCATATTTATAGCCAAACCTGATTAGACTAACGGGCTTGCTAATTCAGCCTATTAATCCCCTTCTATTTCTGGTCAGCAGATTTTAAAACTTAAAACTGTTGTTACTACCAAATATCCTTTCGACCTTGTCGAAACCAGTTTGAATAGAAAGCAAAGAAGAGCAAGAGAAAGAAGCACCAACAAGACCTTTCGAAGGAGTTGAAGGGATGCTACAGTCAAAGTCCAAAAGCATCATAACCTTTTGAAGGGGTTGAAAGGGTCGAAAGCACCCTTCCGCTCCATTGACCACCTTTCGAAGCAAGTGCTTCCACATGCATGAAGACCTTTCAAAAGAGTTAAAGCAACACCTTTCGAAGATAATGCATAATAACCTTTTATATGCACGCCAAATCTTTCGAGTCCAAAGGTTCCGCCTTCACTTTAGTCACTCAGAAGCACATCTTGGTTAAAAAAACTCTTTCGGAAGCAAATCCAAACCATTCAAAATGGTCGAAGCCTTTGATATCCAGGAAAGGTTCTACATCAAGTCACAAGCATATGTTTGGAAGCTACAAACAACATCAAAACCATTACCAGTTATACACCTTCGAAGCCCCTGAAAACAACCCATCGATAGAGTCGAAAGCTCTTACAAAGCAACATAAAGAAGAGAAGGCGAAACCGCCCCCTTTAAATGAAGACGGAAGCATTCGAGCCTTATCGAAAGCATTACAAAGGGGAGTGCAAGAGCCGACGGAGTTGGAAGGCATCTGAAGTCACCTTTCAACCAGGTCAAAAGCACTGGGTCGAAAGGTGCCAACCCGCATCTAAAAATAAGACCCAAGGGGTCTGGTTTTGGGGATCTGAACTCAGCTAATCTACTCTTGTACATTCTTAATTCTTCAAAATTGTAAACACTAAATTGAATTAGGGAAAGTTGATCAATAAAGGCTTTGTTGAGTTAATAAGGGGAAGTCTCCAATATTCTTAATTACGTAGTTGTTTCGAAAGTTTTATTAGTTCTAACACTGTTTTCTAGGTGTCGACTCCATCGGAAGACATCTTCCGACTTGATCGAAACCCCAGCAACTTCAAGTAATCCTAATCCATAACTCTAAGATGTCTTTTACTTGACCTTTACCTTCTAGTGGGTTGAAACCTTGACCGAAGCTCGTCTATCCTTTAATTCAAAGTCGGGACCCAAGTCAATTAAGAGTCCTGCTTTTGACAGGGTCGAAACCGTTCAGAAAAAACCATACCCTTGAACCTTAGGCCATCTTTTAGGCTTCTATAACTGCTTCGAAAGGACTGCTTTGAAAGGATATACAATCTACATTATTCAGTTCGAAAGTCTACAAATAGGGGAATTTAAGCCTTTTGACCAAGTCGAAAGGTTAATAGAAAAGGAAATTACGTAATAAGGACATATTCGAAAGGTAATCCAAAGGAGGCATTCACACCCTAGATCTCTCCAACAAATCTAAAGAGATCTTAAGGACTAACCTTTTAACTTTGGGGTGTTGACAAGTTTTCTTGTTAACATTTTGGTGCTAGAATGAGGGCTTGAACCTCCGACTCTGTTGAACATCCAACACCACTTATCTCTAACCAGATCCTATTTCAAGCTTATCTACTTTTGATCTAACTTCATCATGGCTGGCAAAGTTAAAAGATCATAGCAGAGAACTTCTGAACCACATTTAATTGGATTCTCCCTAGAAGCAGCTAATAATAAGAATCTCTAGGAAGAACAACTGTTAAGGATGAAGGCTTTAAGAATCATAAGGAAAAAGAAAGTTGAATCCTATGATCCACTTAAATGGATTTTAAACCCTTTTTATGTTGGTCCCACCCCAATCTTTGCTTTAGGGGAAAAGAAAAAGGAAAACGACAATTTATTTGACCAAATGATAAAAATAATTCAACACTATACCAAAGGCACAATCTTTGAAGAAGGAATAATGACAGATTACAATGCCTTTGCACACAAATGGGATCAAGTCACAAGCGGGATAATACCTACACCGGAACCCCAAAGAGTTTTATAAAGAAAACTAGTTATTAAAGGGGAAACTCCAGAGCCAAGTAATAAAAGATTTTGAAGCCATACTCAAGAAACAGGTTTAAAGTCAAGACTTCCTAAAGAGTGCAATCTAACAACATCCATAGAGAATGTCTACTTGCTAACAAAGGATGAGCTCAACTATTGGCCATCACAAAAGAAGAAACCAAAATATGAAAGGAATCTGGGAGGATCCTATTGCCATTACCACATGATGAATGGTCATAAAACTAATCACTGCAAAGCCTTGGAAGGGATGATAATCAACTTTTATCATCAAGGTAAAATCAATGAGTTTGTAAAGAAATGCTGAATGAGATCAATAAAAAGCTACTTTTCTTTAAAAAGAATCTACATGGTTGGGAGTGAAATGCTCCTTTTATTTGGACATTACCTTAAACGGTCAAAGCCTCTGTCCACGCCGAGTTGGCCAGGGCAGTGCACCTCCTGGAGGGAGGAGTGTAAGACTTTAACCGTGCCATGCTATGGCCAGGTTAAAGCATCGACAAGCCCTTGGTCGCGCCTCTGGTTAGGTCAAGGCACCTCCTGGAGGGAGGAGTGTAAGCCTTTATCCGTGCCACACTATAGCCAGGTTAAAGCATCGACAACCCCTTGTCCATGCCACGCTACGACCAAGGCAGAGAAACTCTTGGAGGGAGGATTGTAAGCCTTTATTCGCGCCACGCTATGGTCAGGTTAAAGCATCGATAAGCCTTTGGCCGCGCCTTTGGTCAGGTCAAGGCGCCTCCTGGAGGGACGTTGGGTAAGTCCTTGGTTCCAGCCTCTAAGAATGAGCTAACCAAGAGCACCAGACAATAATGGACTAAGATGTCCAAGCCCGAGAGGAGGCACATCTACAAAGGATTAAGATGTCCGAGCCCAAGAAGAGGCTCACCAAATAAAGGACTAAGACATCCAAGCCCGAGAAAAGGCTCATCAAATTTTGGACTAAGATGCCTAAGCCCGAGAAGTGGTGTATCAAATAGAGGACTAGGATGTCCAAGCTTGAGAAGCAGCTAATCAAACCACAACTTCATATAAGGCCTAAGAGGTTTATACATGTCGGAGAAGACAAAATCTAAGGAGTAGAACAGAAATCCGCTCATTGCCCGAATCTGGGTTTCGGGTCTCTCATTTCTGAACTTCATCTATTAATACCCAAATCTGGGTTATAGATCTCTCACTTCCTCATACCCAAATCTGGGTTTCGAGAGTATTACTTGATTTCACTTATTAATGCCCTAATCTGGGCTTAAGATTTCTATTATGAATTTCTAATTATCCACTATTAATACTCGAATTTGGGTTTCGAGTCTTTATCAATCATTTACGGCCTTTATCATACTCGAATATGGGTTAAAGTTATCAAAAGATCATTATTATGTGTTTTTGGTTATCATCCACAAAATACTGGAATCTGAGTTTGAAGTTTCTTAACTTCTAATATCATCCACTAATACCTGAATCTGGGTTTTAGGCTTCTTAACTTTCAAATTTCGTTAATACCCGAATATGAGTTATTGGATTTCTACTACAAATTTTCAGATGATGATTTCTGGACTTCTATTTACTGAAACATTATTAATCCTCTATTGGAAATCTTTAGAGAATGATTTTCTAATACGATTATACCCTTGGTTAAGAATAATTTTTTCTACCAAGAAGACTTCGGATATTCCAGTAATATAGTTAAAGTTAAATTTCTCATCATGATCAAAGATTGGTTTCAAGACATATAATTATTGTTCATATGATTGACATAATGATTTGTTAATCTATGCAAATGATATGGATAGACTAGTACATCAATTTCAAGCTAACAATTGGAAATATTGTTTGCTTTATACTTTTCAGGAAAATTAGAACAATAAAGAAGAATGAAGAATCTAGTAAATAAAGACATTGTGGTACAAGCTATCAAGCAAATGTTTCAGAGATAACATTACAGGAGAGAATCGTAAATCATATGATATTTACAAAATTTACACAATTTACATAATTATGAATTTATTTACAAGTGTGTAGAACAAATATGTACATTTTATAAATATGAATCTTTCATAAATCTTGAGCAGCCTTGGTTAGGTTCTCAGCGATTAAAGGATCCACAATGTGACGGATAGCAATACAGAAAACCTCTTTAAGGTTTTTCTCTTTCTTCCTTACATGTCCGCATCATCAATCGCATCAATGTTAGTTTTCAAAGCGTGACTAAAAGCTCTATTTGTGCCTCTAAGGGTCTTATTTTACCTTTCCAATTCGGCGATGCACTTTAAAAGGAGATAATTATCATGTTAGAGTTTTTGAATTCTAACAGCATACTCATTTACGCGCTGTAACTATTTAGCTTTCTACTGTTCATCAAAGTATTTCATCATTTCAAAATTAACTTTCCTACACCACTTGCCCACTACTTTCTCGTTTAATCCTGAGGGAGGATTTGTTGTAGTGGGAAATCTTTGAGCAGCAAAGGAAGTATATCTTGTAGATTTAGCAGCAGATTGAGTAGCATGAGAGACTGGTAAATCAATACTCGAAATATTATCCCCTATAATATATTATAATGACTCGCACTGAGCCTAACTATCCTTCAATTTCATCTCCAAATCATTTATCTGTTGGTGAAGTTCAGACATTTTGTGATTGAAATCAATTAAAGGATTCGAGGTAACTTGACGCTTTAAAGCGGAAATCGTTTCATTTTTGCTGTTGACATCAGCTTTTAAACTGGTAATTTGACCCTTTAGATTTCTAACAATTGTTTTCTAAAGTAAGAATCTTTTATGCCATCTTAAAGCTTTAGTATTACCATGAAAACGAGAAAGTAAAGTATCTTCAAGAAATCTGCTCTTTTCAGGATCTACTAACAGCTTATCCTTAAGATTGATAAAGCAAGATGCTGAATCTAATGAGTGAGGCACTACGGATAACTGTAATTCCTATTTAATAAAAAAGGAAAAAGAATGAAGTCAAAACTAAAATGAATAATTTCTTTATTACTGCGATAAAAGATTACAACTTAGATAACAATGAAACTGAAAGAGCACAATTGAATATTTACTTTACATCTAAAGTTGAGAAACTGTATTTCTGACTTTATTTAATGAATTAGTGGAAAGGATAATGGTCAAGTCAAAAGGAATATTGAATCCTTCTGGAGTAATAACCGGTGAATATTTACTGTAGTCCCATTCCTCGACAGGTGGACTATCGCGTCCATATATTAGTTTGGTGTAGAATGTCCGAATCTCTTTGAGTATTTTCTCCTTTTCGTCACCAAGAAAATCAAAGCAGAGACGAGGTTGTTCCATCTAAATTCTTTGTAAATCTCCAAGAAAACAATATCTTGCTAATTTCGAAGATTTTAAAGTTGATGCCTTTTCGAGATAAAATCTTCTCAATTTAACATATTGGCTTAAGTAACCTCTAGAAACAAGATTGCGTGAGGGACATTCACTCTGTAGTAAAGCAATAAAATACAGCTAAGTATAGAGGGAAAATTAAAAAGAACATTAATAAATCACTATCATTACATAATTATAATTAATCGTCTGGTTCATACAAAATTGATTTTGAAAATAATTCTGGAATAAATTTGTCCTTATAAAACTTGAGTTTTTCGAGCGGAAGGTCTTAGAGAATTGATTCGACTCGAGGCAAGTTCCAACATGCTCCGGGATGCGGGTCAGATCCAAAACACATCCACGTACCTTTGTTAAGACACTTAAGTAAACCCCCACTAAAATCACCTAAATATGAGAAATCAACGGTCGGGTGTCTACAATAGGCCTTTTATAAGAAGTTAACTAAAACGACTCTCTCCTCGATTAACATCCAGAAGAGGGTAATCAGTTCCTGGTTTTCCTTCAAAAGAGCATCATATCAAAGGCACACTCCCCTCAACCGTGGGACAGCTTCTTGATGCTTAAAGGAAGCTAACACCGTCGCATTTCTGTTGAGTCTATGGTATTTTAATAGAAAGAATGTTGTGCTCCTTCAATTGCTTTTCTAACTCTGTATATAAACTATTTATTTCTGCTTGTTTTCTTTCAATCTTAGTTTTATAAGTGTGGACAGATTTCTTCCTTATCTAAATAAAAGATTTACACTATTATTATCATCGAAGCAAAAGGTATTTAAACAGAGAATCCCATACCTGAGATACTGGGACTGATGCTTGGGAAACCTTCTTCTTTTCCTTCGGCACTTCGACGTCAATAAAAGCAGGCTCCTCTTGAGGGCCAGAAGGGGCATGAGATCCAGGTGAAACTACCTCTTGGGGAGATGGATCCTTTTCGAATGCCCTTGTATTATTGTCCTCGTCTTTTTTAGGAGCCCCAATAGGACCACCTCTATCGCCACCAGGACCTTGTCCACCATTGATGTTATCATCCTCGCCATCATCATCATCATCATTGTCATTGTTATTATCTCCCTCCTCCTTTTCAACGACATCATCTTTGTCATCTTCTTCTTCGGAGTCAGATTCAACTTCGAAGGAAGGAACTTCAAAGGAAAGAATTTGGAGGCGTCGATCTACTCCTTTTCAGCAGCCTCAATTCCTTGCTCTATCTATTTGATCTTGCCCACAACCCTATCGACCAGAGTAGGGTCAATCAAGATAAAGCTTAGTTTAGGGCACTTGTCGATGTTGTCGGCGTAGGCGAGCATTAAGGCGTCTTCAAAGGAGTTCATCATAATATTCTCTAAAGAAGTGTCAAGAAATTGCAATACTCGCCTTTTTGCATCAGAGATGCCGTAAACTGCCAATTTCAAAGAGGCTTTGTTATTTTCCAACTTTTCCTTCAGAAAGGCTTGTTTAGCAGCCATTCTGATATTTTCCTCGTTGGATTCTTTTAAGGTCATTTTCATTGCCAAGTTTGCATTGGCGAGGAGTTGGTGGGCCTTCCTTTCTTCTGATATAATGGATTCCGACTGAGCGAGAGAAGCTCTCAATCGCTTCAGTTCAGTCATAGCTTTGTCTTTCTCTATGGATAAAGAAGAGACTTGATTCTTTAAGCCATAAATTTCCTCCCGAAGCTTAGAGGTTTCAATAGAAGATTTGGACGTGTGTTCTTGCAAAGATAACCAACTCTTTGACATCTGAAAGAAAAATTACAGCATAATTTAAGAACATAAAGAAGAACAGTAATGATAAAGTTAAATAAAGAGGAACTTACCAAGAGTTTTTGTTCTATTAAAGAACGATAATGATCCACTAAGTCAGGCACAGAGGAAGGCGGGTGCGTGGAAGCAAAAGTTGAAGAACTTAGAATAGATTGAACCATCTCTTCAAAAGTATTTGAGGATGCAGGAGATGGTGACCTAGAAGGAATGAGCTTTTGAGAGGGGGTCGTAATCTCTAAAGCCTTCCGCATCTGCTCAATCGCACGAGGAGAGCTCGAAACTACGATGCGAGAAAGTGGGTCAACTACGGTAGGAGTCCTTTTAGATTGTTCATGAAGAACTTCAATGGATGAACTCTCCAAAGCTTTATCAATATTTAAAGACTCCTCCTCCTCTCGTCTTGGAGAATCGGGAAATTCAACTATTTTTGCTATCTTTAGAGGCAGCTCCCCCACCGTCGATTTTATCAATTTCCGCTTGACGGCCATCTTTGTTTTAGCGAGAGCCTGATAAAAGGATGGCACATGAGAAGTCATAGAGGGAGGAGCAGGACCACTGACAAGTTTTACCACCCGAGAAGCAGCTGTAGAGAATTCAAGCAAACTATAAGTCAGCAGAATAACTTGGAAAAACAATGTAGCAATAGATAACAAGTGCAATTATAACTTACCGGAGTGGTTAGAGTAGATTGGTGACATTGGGGAGAAGTTTGATGGGTCTCCTAAAGAAAGAAAGCGTTTGCTTCGTGATGTGTGTTGGACTGTAGGAGGCTGGCCAAGTATTCTTTGGCCCGCCGGCAGAAAAGAGTGCTTTTGCAGATTTGTTGGAGTTAGCAGTGTTAATATATTCCCAATCTTACTTAAAGCTACAATTAGAGACTCCATTGTTATCTTATTCTCCTCATTTAGTCCTTTAGCGGGAGCACCTGACAAAAAGCATAGATCAGTAAAGAAAAGTAATTATATGGAAGGAAAATGATAAAAATCAGAGCTTACACGAAGTGGAGAAGGTCCTGCTGATGTGAGGGAAGCATCTAACGGAAAGGAACTGGTTCCCCCAGTCTTTGAACTTGTTCACTCCTTCAGATATTAGTTTCTTAGGAGGATTTGCTCAGAAAATTTGGTTGTTTAAATTGCTGATCTTAACCAACTGGACAAGATGATCAAGAACTTCAGCGTTTAAGAAGGAAAGACCAGACTCCAATGCCATCAACTCTAGAGATAAAAGATAAGTGTAAACATTGGGAGACAGTTGAATCAGAGCAATTCCAAGATAAGCTAGGAACCTAAACAAGAATTCCGAAAATGGATGAAACCCTCCGTGCCATATGTGTATAGCAGTGTAAGCGAAGAACCCTTCAGGAGGGCTGCTGATGGTGTCATTTTCAGTAGGTGGAATGACTTCCACGCCGGTGATTCCAAAGTCATTGAGTATTGCATCCACTTCATCTTGAGTGGATATCAAAGAATGCTTGGAAGTAGCTTCAACTTTCTTTGGAGAACTCATGATTCTTCCAGGTGAAAACGTTTCAGTTAGAAATTATAGTTTGTTATGAAGTTAACATTCTTTCAAGGATTAGTAGAAACCTACTACAACAATTTAAACATAAAAAACATGAAACTTCAAATTCTTGAAAGAATGTTAAAGTTAAAAATGAAATTTATTGAGCTTTCGATAGAGTCGAAAGGAAAATAAAAGTTAACACTTAACAAACACCTCTCAATAAAGTCGAAAGCCCAGATATAAGCACCTACTGAGCTTTCAACAGGATCGAAAGGGAGGGTTGAAGTATATGTCCAACCGACACTCTTCAATAATGTCGAAAGCTCAATAAGAACTTTATTATTAGAAAGGAATAGCTAAAATGAACATAAAAATATGAACAAAATATACACTACCAACATTCAATAAACAAAAGGAAAGACCCTTCGACAATGTTGAAACCTACAATCTTAGTTTTACCAAGGGAACATGAATACTGTCGAAACCATATATACCAATTAAGTCGAAAGGTTTTAAGTTGAAGTCGTATTGTTAAAAAATAAAAGGACTTTGAGTGTTCCGACGATATTGGGGAAAGATGCTTATAGGAGGTTTCGACTCATTAGTTACAGAAGGTTTCAATGGAATCAAATGGAATGCATGGTTCCGAAAGCCTACTAACAACTAAATTTCAATCAATATAATGGGTTTCGACTAAGTCGAAATGTTTGGCTTGATTTATGAATTTTATAAAGTATGCTTTCCTCGGCCTAGTTTATAAAATATATCTATCTCTAACTTAAACAAATTTAAAACAAGTTTATATGAAAGGTTGCAAAACCCATAGGACAAAATTTGTGCTTTCGAAAATGTGGGTTACAATGCAATAATCAACAACTTCGAAAGGTATTAGAGAAGAAAGCATAAAATTGCCTTCGAAGAGGTCGGTTTTGTATGAACTAAATAACCTTTTGACAAGGTCAATATAATAAGGCGCTAAATTACCTTTCGACCCCATCGAAAGGGGCTGAAAAATCAAAATAGTAAATTGCCGCCTCAATCCCTTTCGAAGGGGTAGTAGGGTAAAATTCTAGCGCCAAATTTGTGGTTCATACATCTCAAAACTTCTGGGCAAAGTTCACCAAAGATTCCTTCTTCCCCAAACCCGATTTCAACCCAGAAACTTAAAAACCATCAAACAAATGAATTCGAACGAGAATCAATCACTTAAAATCTTGGAATCTATGAGGTAAAAGAAATTTTACCCTAAAAACAACGATAACAATAGAATTTGGATCGGGTGATTTCAAAATGAAAATTAAAAAAAACAAAAGAAAATCGAGTCAAACCATGAAATTGAATAAAACAATAGAATGATTTTAGGTAAATTAAAACTTAAACGGTCCTAGGTAAATCAAAAACAAAAAATTGAAATCTCGATTGTAAAAGTTTGAGAAGTTGGAATCTACCGTTAAATAAAAAGAGAGAAAGGGATTTGAAAGGTGAAATAGTTTCGACTTACTTTAGAGCTGGATTCTTCTTTGATTGAGAAAAATGATTTGAGGTTTGAGAATTTTTACTTTTGCTCAAAGTTTGTTTCAATTACAGATAATTGAAAGAGAAGAAGAAGAGAGCATGATTTAAAAGAAAAGTCAGCAAAGACAGCAAACCATTCGATCAGATTTAAATGAACGGCCTAGATTCACGATGAAATACCAAAAGGTGGGAAATATTCAGGGTTTCGAAATGATTGACTTGGAAAGTCAAGGGCATCCCTTTGCAAGGAAGGGGGCAGATGTTACTACCTAATATCCTTTCAACCTTGTTGAAACCAATTTGAATAGAAAGCAAAGAAGGGCAAGAGAAAGAAGCACCAGGAAGACCTTTCGAAGGAGTCGAAGGGATGCTACAGTCAAAGTCTAGAAGCATCACAACCTTTCGAAGGGGTTGAAAGGGTCGAAAGCACCCTTCCGCTCCAGTGACCAACTTTTGAAGCAAGTGCTTCCGCATGCATGAGACCTTTCGAAAGAGTTAAAGCAACACCTTTCGAAGACAATGCATAATAACCTTTCATATGCATGCCAAACCTTTCGAGTCCAAAGGTTCCGCCTTCACTCAAGTCACTCAGAAGCACATCTTGGTCGAAACAACTCTTTCAGAAGCAAATTCAAACCTTTCGACCGGTCGAAGCCTTTGATATCCAGGGAAGGTTTTGCATCAAGTCGCAAGCATATGTTTGAAAGCTATAAACAGCATCAAAACCATTACTAGTTCAACACCTTCGAAGCCCCTGGAAACAACCCATCGACAGAGTCAAAAGCTCTTACAAAGCAACATAAAGAAGAGAAGGTGCAACCGCCCCCTTTCGTCGAAGATGGAAGCATTAAAGCCCATTCGAAAGCATTGCAAAGGAAAGCACAAGTGCCAAAGGAGTCAGAAGGCATCTGAAGCCACCTTTCGACCAAGTCAAAATATGCCAACCCGCATCTATAAATAAGACCCAAGGGGTCTGGTTTAAGGGATCCAAACTCGGCCAATCTACTCTTGTACATTCTAAATTCTTCAAAATTGTAAACCCTAAATTAAATTAGGGAAAGTTGATCAATAAAGGCTTTGTTGAGTTAATAAGGGAAAGTCTTCAATATTCTTAATTACTTGTTTCGAAAGTTTATTAGTTCTAACACTATTTTCCAGGTGTCGACTCCATCTGAAGACATCTTCCGACTTGATCGAAACCCCAACAACTTCAAGTAGTCCTAATCCATAACTCTAAGATGTCTTTTACTGGACCTTTACCTTCTAGTCGGTTGAAACCTTGACCGAAGCCAGTCTTTCCTTTAATTCAAAGTCAGAACCCAAGTCATTTAAGAGTCCAACTTTTGATAGGGTCAAAACCATTCAGGACAAACCATACCCTTGAACCTTAGGCCATCTTTTAGGCTTCTGTAACCGCTTTGAAAGGACTGCTTTGAAAGGATATACAATCTACTTTATTCAGTTCGAAAGTCTACAAAGAGGGGAATTTAAGCCTTTCGACCAAGTCGAAAGGTCAACAGAAAAGGAAATTACGTAATAAGGACATATTCGAAAGGTAATCCAAAGGAGGCATTAACACTCTAGCTCTCTCGAACAAATCAAAAGAGATCTTAAGGACTAACCTTTCAACTTTGGGGTGTTGATAAGTTTTCTTATTAACAACTGCTATAACTTCCTAACTACATATCCGATTTTCCTATATGACCACTCTACGGAATGGGATCCCGAAGCAATGAAATAAGTTAGAGAACCTAATTCGGCTTCTATCAAAAGTTATAGCCGAAATAATATCTCTAAGGGAAAATGATCACTTAGAAATTCGGGAAATATCATAGATTTGTAAAACATCCCTAAAAACCATATCCCAAAATATTAGAATCATACGACCACAAACGAACTAAATAAAATTATTTTACGATCCTCCAATATGTAAAATACGGGTCGTTACATTCTCCCCCTTTAGGAATTCACTCTCGAAATACCTAAACAAACATAAGCAACCAAGGTTATCTCACATGCCTACCAGTCACTAGCAAATACTTAACAATCCAACTAAACAGTTAAAATAGCAAACAAAACCTATCCTAGTATGCGAAATTCTAATAGTATAAGATACAATGGTGCAAGTAGATACGACATATGGGTCTTACCACTCGTAGAGTTCTGGATAGGCCGTCCTCATACTCTCTTCAGTCTCCCATGTACAATCGCTATCATCTTCACTCCATTGCACCTTAACTAGCTTACATACCTTCCTCCTAAGCTGTAGCTCAACCACTATTTCTTCCAACTGTTCCCATGCTACCACGATAGCCAAGTCATGCACAAATTTCCACAGATAGGAGATGTGAAAAAAATTATGCACACCTGCCATCTTCGGAGGTAGGTCCACTCTATAAGCCAACTTCCCAATTCTCTCAATAATTGGAAATGGTCCAATAAATCTGGGTGCTTCTTTCCCTTCCTATCAAACCGAACAACATTCATCAAAGGAGAAATCTTAAAAAATACCATGTCTCCAACTGAGAATTTCAAATCCCTTCTTCATTTATCTGCATAACTCTTCTAATGGTCTTGAGTAGTCCTCATTCATTGCCCAATGATCTTTATCTTCTCTGACATCTTTCTAATCATTTCGGGCCCAAGTATCGGTTTCTCACCTGCTTCCCACTAACATGATGGTGAATTACAAGGTCGTCCATACAATGCTTCATATGGTGTCATGCCAATACTTGACTGATAACTGTTGTCATATGCAAACTCTACCAAATGCAACTGAACTTCCCAGGATCCTCCAAAATCTATAATACAAGCTCGAAGAAGATCTTTCCAAAACCGGATTCACTCTCTCGGCCTGGCCATCCGTCTGTGGTTGATAAGCTGTGCTTAAGTGTAGCTTTATTCCCAAAATCTCTTATAATCTCTTCTAGAATCCGCTGGTAAATAATGGATCTCTATCGCTTATAATACCCTTTAGGAGACCATGGAATCGAGCAAGCCACTTAACATACAATTCTGCCTACTTGGATGTCATTCTAGTAGATTTGACAGGTATGAATCTTGCACTCTTGGTCAATCAATCTACCACTACCCGAATACTATCATATCATGCTCTAGTCCATGGCAATCCGTCTATAAAAGCCATAGAAATTTGTTCTCATTTCCACTCAGGAATATCTAGTGGTTATAGCAATCCACTAGGTTTCTTCTACTCAGCCTTCACTAATTGGCAATTCATACACTTGGAGATGAATTTTCCAACTTGGCAATTCATACACTTGGAGATGAATTTTCCAACATTCTTCTTCATACCTTCCGAGTAGTAAGTCCTCTCCATGTCTCCATATATCTTATTACCACTAGGATGAATGGTCAATCTGGAATGATGACATTCCCTAAGTACTTCATCTCGTAATCCATCAACATTTGGAACAACCAGTCCCTTTTCCTTACAAAGCCAACCATTTCGGTTAATCTCATACTGCCTTAAATCTTCAGATTCCACTCCCATCTCAATCTTTGCCATGATCTTTACTAGCTTAACATCTTGCTTCTGACTAGTACCTATCCTTTCTATGAGAGTAGGTCTGATCGATAGACTTGCCAACATCTCAGGCTCGAGCTCCCAATGCGACCTGAAATCAAATCCAACTATATACTCCATATGCTTCCATTAAAAAAACATAGTTCCTAATCCAGCATGTCTTCTGCTTACTGCATTTTCCACTACATTACCAATAACACCCCTAATTTTTAATAACATTATTCAGTAGATTAAATTAGAATAAATTAAATAGAATAATGTAGAGTGATAAGGGGATTGAGATTGGTAAATGAATATAGGTGGCCGTGCTATTAAATTAAATGAACTTATAAATGGTTAAGTGCTAACTAAATAAACATAAGGACATTAGGGTAAATAGCCGCCCATATTTCCCACCCTTATACTATTATCCCCTTAGCCATACACGTTCATTTTATTAAGCAAAATTAAAAACATAAGAAAGCTAATAAGAACCGGCCATTAAGGAGAAGGTAGAAAAGGGAAATCAAATCTAAAGCTTAGGATCAAGCTAGAAGAAATCGACCTCAAACAATCTCCAATTTCCTTATCCAAACTAAGGTCAATAATAATCACCGTGTCTCTATTTTTGGGTTTATAATCATATGATTTCGGATTTAAAGGTAAATTCATTTTTATGATATATTGGATGATGATATGCTTGATTTATAATTTGTTTAAATTAAATAATAATGTTTTAAAGAGATATGCACAATTTTAGAGTAAAACCGAGGTTAAATGATTTTTAAATGCCATGGAAAAATTATATGTTATGTGAAACATGATTTTGGAGTTGGATTTCAATTTTAATAATTTTCTAAGCCGAGGGGAATTAGTTATGAATTTTCAAAGGAAATTGTGATTATATGGGTTTATAAAATTATTTCGGAAATTATATCAATGTTTTGGTTCAGAAATTTTAATATGTTAGGCAGCATGATTAAAGTAAATTTCTGGAATTTTTGGGGATTTTTACAAAGCAATTTAGTATGGAAATTAAATTATTTTGAAAGGAGAACCTAAATGATTTAATTGTTTTGTTAATAGGAAGGGCTTATTTGTTAAATGTTGTTTAGTTTTAGATCTAAGAAAATGTGTCAATTAGTAAAATAATTTGAAAGTTTAATGCAACCAATCATGTGTTTACAAGTGGACAAGTTACTTACAAAAAGTTAACTTTATTTAGTAAAATCAGCCTTTAGCTCAAAAAAGTGGGTTCCACCTTTTTTAGAAGGACCTTTCGACCCAGAGCTTCCGCCTCCAACCTAGTCGAAACCTTCTAGGTCGAAACCAGTAAAACAATATACATGGTATCATTTAGATGGTACATAGTGGATTGGAGAAAGGCAGAAGGTAGGGTGTTGAAATGTGGCTTCCGAAAGGGTTGGTTCCTTTGTTTTGTTTTGTGTAAAAGAAAAGCGCTTGTCTGTTTATAAAAAGGTTTTGAAGTCGAAACCTATGGTTTCGAAAGGGTATTTCTAAAGAAGCTTTCGAAGGAGAGCTGTCGCCTTTTTTTAAAATAGTAGCTTCCGAAGGAGTTACTTAGATTTTTATTGAAGCTGTAGGAAGGGATAGTTTCGACCAAGTCAAAACCCTTCTGTGATTTAATGCCTTTCGATGGTATTGAAGACATTAATGTTGTCGAAAGGTACTGTTTGTGTTATAAAATAATAGCAACTTCCTACTGCTTTCGAAAGGGGTTAGGGGTTTCGAAGGTAATGGTTTCGGAAGGGGTTTCGAAATCAACCTTCAATTGTTTTACCCAGATATTTTAATGCTTTCGAAAGGATGGTTTTAACACCATCAAGTTTCCCCAATATTCTATAAAATGAAGAATGGTTTTGAAAGGGATGCTTTCACTTATGTTCACTTTGACCCAAAAATGATATTTTAAATATAAACCCAATGGCTTCGAAAGGTATTGGTTTCGAAGGGTAACCTTCAAAGATTTCGAAAAGGGGACTTTAAATGGTTTCGAAGCTATGCTCATATACTTATATGATAATACTTTAACAAGGTCAAAAGGTTTTGAAAGAGATGTTTTAAAGAATTCGAAAGGCAGGAGCTTAATGTTTTAAAGATAGAATTTAATGCTTTCGAAGGAGGTTGTCCAATGAAGTCGAAAGTAAGGTTTCGAAGGTGTCGAAAGGCTTTTTAAACCCAAACTTGTTTTTAAAGGAAAAACCCATGGCTAAATAAATGAGTTTTGAAATGACATTAAGAATGTAAATTTGAAGAAGTATTGCCTTGATAAATACAGGTTAAAGGGGTAACTATGTTTTATAGGAAAAGTACTTTAAGGACTTTAAACCCACAGGAGTTGTATTGTAAGTTGTAATGTTTGATTCTTTAAATATGAATATATTCACATGATAAAGGACCCATAACTACATTTTGGGGATAAAGGGGTAGAAGAACCAGTAGGTTAACCCAGTAGTGAATATAAATTTATTTAACTCCCGAATGAGTAGAATTGCATCCAGGGATTCAGGGAGACCAAAATATAGGATGCCTAAACCTTGAAGTTGTACGGGAGATAGGTTCATAGTAAGCCCATGAAAACTATGCTTAGGAAGTTATTGGGGATAACCAACAGGTTCATAGTAAAACCATGAATACTATGTATTAAGGATGGTCGGCAGGGGCAAATTGGTTTGTAGTGAATCCATGAAAACTATATCCGGATTAAGTACTGACATCAGTCAAAAGGTTCCTAGTCAACCCTTGAAAACTAGGCTAAGAAGGGATTTACTGGAGTAATCCATAGGTTCCTAGTTAACCCATGAAAACTAAGATAAAAGATGAGTTATTGGAATAACCAATAGTTTCAGGGGGACCCATGAATTAATTAAGTTAATTGGCAGGGGCCTATAGGTTCTTAGTGATCCTATGGAAACTATGAAATAGGACAGGTCCACAAATTATAAAAAGGTTATTAGTGAACCTTTGAAAACTACAGGTTAATAGTGACCCTAGAAACTATAATTATGACCGGGAGTCAATTAAACCAGGGATGGGAAATCCAAGATGTTTATATATATGCATATCCTCATAAATGTTTTAAATGCTATGTTTTAACCATTTGGATGCAGGCATAGAATATAGTTTTGAAAAGGTTTTAGGATACTAGTGAGGGGAAAACCCGTTCCGCTAAGCGGCGTGGTCTCACTGGATATCTAAATGGATTGAGATGTTAGATTATTATTCATACCAGGCTTTATGTCCGACTCGAAGTTTTTGTTTTCCTATTAAACTCTCGGGTACTCAGTTGATTTTGAGTAGCTTGAGGTTTAGGGTTTCCGGGTTCTCTTCTTAGAGGAATAAAGCTTTCGAAGGCATGTAGGAGGTAGTTAGTTATTTAGAGTTATCTTTTTCCGCCGTGTATTTTGGATGTAAACACAGACTTATTAGCCTTATTATATACTATGATCAACCAAGGGGCATCTTCATATGTTGCTCTTGGAGTATATGTAATAATTATATTTTTCTGAACGTGGTTAACATTTATGGGATTATGTAATGAACATGAATTTTTTTGAATGTAATGTGGAAATGTGTTTTTAATTTGTTAAATTTTTTCCATAATCTTGTGATCTATGTATCAATATATATAACACCGCCGTATTTGGTCATCGAGGATTAATAACTATGGATGACTGCAGCATCCGTAGCCGTTAGTTTTGGGCCTCTAAGTAGGGGGATGTTACATTACCTTTCCTTGGAGTGTAGGAAATATTAAAGTCATAAGAGGCCAAAAACTCTAACTATCATTACTGTCGAAGATTAAGATCCTTCTAAGAGAAAAGATACTTTAAGGATTTATGATCCGTGAATAGCTCAAACCTTTCTCCTAACAAATAGTGCCTCCACATCTTCAAAGCAAACACAATCGCCACCAACTCCAAGCTGGGGGTTGGATAATTCCTTTCATGTTGTTTCAGCTTATGACTAGCATTAGTGACAACTCTCCCTTTCTGCATCAACACAGCTCCAAGACCAGTACCACAATCGTTCGTGTATGCTATCATCTCTTCATTCCCACTTGGAATAACCAATACAGGTGCACTCGTCAATCTCTCTTTCAGAACCACAAATGCATGCTAACATCTAGCATCCCAAGTAAAAGTCTGATTCTTCTTGGTCAAGTTGGTTAACGGTGCTGCAACCTTTAAGAAGCCCTTTATGAAACGCCTATAATATCCTGACAATCCCAGGAAACTTTTCACATCTATAGCATTCTTGGGCTAGTTCCAATCTTGGATCGCTGCCACCTTTGCGGGATCCACTGCTATTCCTTGTCCTGACATGACATGTCCCAAGAATCTCACTTCTTCCTTCCAGAAGTGATACTTAGAGCTCTCAACTTATGCTTTCTCAAAATCTTAAGCATAATCCTCAAGTGCGTCTTGTGCTCTTCCTCAGTTTTGGAGTAAATCAGAATGCCATCCATGAACACAAGCGCGAACTTGTTCAACTAATCTCTGAAGACTCTATTAATAAGATCCACAAAGTACGCCGAAGCGATAGTCAACCAAAAAGGCATCACCAACCACTTGTGGAAACCCGATGTTGTCCGAAATGTAGTAATAGGCATACTTTCTTTAGCCTCTCTCAACTGGTTAAATCCCATTGTCAAATCCATTTAAGAAAACACCTTTGCACCATGCAGCTGACCAAACAAGGTCATCAATCTATGAAGGTGGATACTTATTCTTCTTTGTAACATTGTTCAGCTCACAATAATCCACACATAACCTCAAAGAACCATCCGCCTTAGTCACAAATACAACAGACGTGCCCCATTCGGATATGCTTCTCCGAATGAATCCTTTCTTCATCAGATCATCCACTTGCACCTCTAACTCTTTCTTCTCTCTGGGTACCATACGCCTCAAAGGTATCACTATGGGTCTAGCTCCATCCACTAAGTCGATCTGAAACTCGATCTCTCTATGCAGTGACAATCCTGTCACTTCCTTGAAGACATCAAGGTAGTCTCTAGTGATAGGCACATATGACAATCCTTCCTGTGGAATCTCTAGAGAATATAAAAAGCTAACCAATAACCCATCCTCTGATAAGCAACGTATCACTACCATTCGCCCTTCCACATTCCTAATTGTCACATCTAGCTTGTAGCAATCCACAACAGCTGCATACCTCTTAAGCCAGTCCATTCCCAAAATAATCCTAAACCCAGCAATATTAAGAACAAAGCAAGTATAGACAAAAGAACATCCATGGCTCGATAAAACTAGGCCTTGACAAATCATACAGAGACTAGTAAATCCTCCAACAGGGTTGGTCATAATCAAAAGTCTACTATCCCAGGTTCCAAACCTACTTTGCATACTAAGTCACCACAGATGAAAGAATGCGAAGCTCCAGTATCAAAAAGAACTCTAATAGAAACATCTCTAATGGAAAGCATACCTTGCACCATGACTCCTTTCCCTTATCGTTATCGGTAGGAGCAGAAGATGAAGTCAGGACTGCATCCAAAGCATATGCCTTCACAATTTGCTTATTTTTAGGAGGTTCTGGACAATCCTTCTTAATATGTCCTAGCTTATCAGACTTATAGCACTTCTTAATAGCCTTGCATTCCTTAATATAGTGGCCCTTCTCGTTGCAACCATGGCAAACAATTTCACTCTTATTCTTTTTCTGACCCCCTTTTCCTTTTTTTGTTGCTTTCTTTTTCCATTCCACTTCTTCTTACCTCCACCGCCCTATTGCGTCTTTGGTTCCTCTTTCTCAGCAATAGCAAGAACAACAGTCATATTCTTTGGATACAGACACTCATGTTTAAGGGCTTTCTCCACAAGTTTCTCAAAAGTCACTTCAATGTGGTCCACCAACTTCTCTCCCAAGTGGTCGTCCAATCTAGTGATAAACTTCTCATTCTTCTTCAAAGGTGTATCAATAAAAGCCATCCTATACTTCGAGAAAGCATCAAATTCTATAACATACTCAGAAAGAGACATCACCCCTTGCTTCAACTCAATAATTTCTTGAACAGCACAGACTTCTTAACCGTAGGAATTAACTTCTCCTCAATTCTAGGCTTAAACTGATCCTAGGAAATCTGATCCTCTGGAGTAGCAATGGTAACAACATTCCACCAATTCATTGCTCAGCCCTGTAGCTGTCTTGAAGCAAGTTTCCTCTTCATAGCATCTTCCATATCCATATCCTTGAAAATGCGTTCACAAGTATCTATTCAATCTTGCACTTTAATAGCTGATTTTGTTCCCAAGAACGACTTCCCTTCAAGAGTAGAATAATACTTTAAAAGCTTGGCAAAGTCAATTCTAGGCACTTGCAAAGGAGCACCACCACCTAAAGCCACATCAGGATTAGTTTAGGCTCTCATCACCAGCAAAGCCACCATTGCATCGAACATGGCCTGGAAATTGGGTATAGCAGCTCCTGATCCCGCTCCCTCTTCTACTCCTGAAGTGAAGTTATTCCTAGTAGCATTCCTTGTGTTCCAATTCATTCTTATCTGTAATAAGAATGATTAGCCTTATTCCAAAAAAAGCTGTAGTGGTACTCAACTGCATACTATACTATATAATATTACTATATAGCATAATATCTTCATTAATAAGTATGCTCCCTCCTTTAGTGCATACTCTCGACTTGAAATGGTTAACTTGTAACCAAAGCTCTAATACCAAATGTGATGACCGTCCCATACCGCTCGCACATTAATGAGCTAAAAGAGCGCTGTAACCGTGCCAGGATAATATAGAACGATCATCAAGGTTGAAATTTAAAGCAGAAAACCTGTTGCATATCTCACAGCGCATGGATAAAACAAAATATAGAAAATATACAACAAAATATAGTGAGCCATAAAAAATGAAAATAACATCTCCACTGAATCATGAGTTATGGTACAAATGTCATAATATCTCAGTATAACATTTCCTCACTACATCCCTCAGAGTACATAGAAAAAGACAGCGGAAACTACAAATATAGAGTAATACGCCATAGCTTCTCTAAGCTCCTCTTCGTACAACTGCTACGACTCCAAACCTGTCATCAAGTTTATTCATTTAAGAGTACCCAAGATAATAAGAGGAAACATAAAACCTTGGATCAGACAACAGTCTGGTGTGAGCGGTAAATGACTATAAAAAGCTATACTGGAAAATATGGTACTAGAAAGGTACAAAAAAACCATACATGACCTATCTCTGCAACCAAAGAGTTAGCGCATAATAATAAGATATAATATGATACTCAAATAAACGACAATAGGATACGATAACAGAACATGATAAAAGAATCTAAGCAGCTTCCACCATTGACCCTATTCCCAATTCCTTCTCCAGCATTCCTATAGATAATAGCCTACCCAAGAGAAGTAGCAAACATAACAACCATAACATCCATCAAACAAAATCTAGTTATCATCTTCTAAAGCCTTGAATATATGATAACTCGTATGGCCCCTTCCTAGCTAGCCAGAGACTAATGGAAATCTTGGTTCTCGATTGTGTTCCCCCATACTTTTAGGTTAGAAACCTCGCACGATTGTCTTCTACAGTACCTCAGTATTGTCTGACACTAGAACCTCTCAGAGTGGTCCAAGATACACGACTGGCGCTACCAGCCCTCAAGTGCCCCCGCATATAGTACCCCTTCTTGAACACAACCAGAACACTCCGAGTTATCAATGATTCCTTGGCACTCCCAAATCTTTAGAGCTTTCACAACTCAAATCCATTTCCAAGCACGAGTCCTGCCACTCAACTCAGTCCATTATACCACAGCCTCGTTCCATCCTGAGCTATCAATCAAATCCTTCGATCCTACTCCTTATCCGAGCCCCCGACCAAAGATCTGAAACTTCATCATGTTATAACTTCCAAACCGTAGAAGCAATCAGCGAGCCACAACTTCCAACATAATCCACTACAACACCAGAGTCTCCACCCCGGATCTCACATCCAATAGAGCTAATAATTTAGATCAGTAGCCATCCTATCCAATTGGGTTGGTGCCGATCCAAATAATTAACCATTTTGGACTCCATTTCTCTTCCAACCTCTAGTGCACTCCCTCTAGATGCCATAGACTCTTAGCCATCCCTCTTAGCCTTCAGGTCTTCTCTTCTATGCACCATAGCCGATCCGACGAAGATGATCCATCCAATCTTCAACACTTGGCCTATCCTCCGATCCAACTTCATAGAGCCCGTCTAGAACCCATGCTCTATTCCCTCTATGAGTCTCTCCTCAATTGGAGCTCAAAATTCAGACCAGTGCCAATCCAAAGACTTAGCTTTAATTGTCGTGCAATTCACAAGATCTTCTCCTGACGTGCTCCAGAGCCTATCCTCCGAGTTTCATGAAATTCCGACGAACTTTGCTCCTGATATGCTCCGATCACCAATCTAAATCCTAAAACATGCCCAAAACTAGCAAACGAATCAAGCATAGCAAGCAATTCAAACATATCGGCGAATCAAACATAGCAAATCATCCAATTACATCCAATATGAACATACAAATCATCTAATTCAATCTATCATCACAATTCTAGCATAGATCTTGTCTAATACATATAATTTCATAGTCAAATATACACAAATGACACTAGCCAATGATCTAATCCCAGTTACACATTTAATTAGGTTAATTTAGGGTTTCTAAATATGAAATTACCAAATTCTAACAAATTTCATTTGATAATTCTAAGCTATAATCACCTAACTACAACATATCACCTATCATAGACTAGTAAGAGATCATAATCACTCACCAAATCCACCAAACCTATGAAATATGATGAAGATCCGATCCGAACAGTGGGAAATCTGATGAAGATGCAACCAAAGTGATGAGATCAAACTCCTAGTTGAAGATCTAGCCTCCAATTTGCAATTAGAGACGATTTGAGATGAAATCTAATGAGATGCATGGAGAATTAGAGAGGAGTTAGGATTTGGAGCTGATTTGAAATGAGAGATAAACTTTCAAACGGTCTCTCTTACCTTATATTTAGTGCCAAACTCGATTAGACTAATGGGCTTGCTAATTCGGCCCATTAATCCCCTTCCCCTTCTAATTCTAGCCAACAGATTTTAAAACTTAAAGCTGCTATAACTTCCTAACCACTTATCCGATTTTCCTTTATGGCCACTCTACGGAATGGAAAAGTTTTCTCATGACTCCCTTCAACATCGAGCCGCCATCATCGGAACCTATGTCCTTTCATCATCGAGTTGTCATTAAAGTTCTAAAACTATCATCGTGCCATTATGTCACCAATAGACCCCAAGCTAGTAAACAAACACCTTCGGCATGACCTAAAGAGTGCCTACTTCTCCTCCTGGAAGTTTCATGTCAATCCAAGCAATAGAAACAACTCAGTATAGACATGAGCAAGTCGGTACCGACTTGTTTTCTTGATTAGTCTTGGTCAAGTCTTTTTCCAGCCTCGAGTACACCATTCCCCATGTGCTCCTGACCCTGACCTATTCACCCAAATAACTCGGTCCAATGTAAGAGCTTTGATTTTCAAACTTTAGAAACATGTCGGCATAGCACATTATACTTAGCCAAATCTCTGTTTCTTACAATGGTCCTCCTCTACTAACCATTCTCTATAGATCCCCAAAATTACCGACTTGTTTGACAAACAAAAACAACTCGGTACCTACATGAACAAGTCGGTACCGACTTGTTTACTTGGCTCATCTCCCAATGCGACTTGAACTCCAAACTCCTCCTATGCTCCAGAGTCCCCTTTCCAAGTTTCATTCTGACCATCTCTGCTCTCGATTTGATAATTAGATCGTCTATTTCCTAATTTCCTATAAGCACTAGCAAACTTCATGAAAGCACAACATATAAACATGGATAATCATGCTTATACATCCATTCATACAAACAACAATTGAGACCATGATAATCAAGTAAATCATAGCCTAGATTTAACTTTTACACTAGCATATGCATGAAATACAAGGAAGTGCAAAACCATTTAAAAATCATTTGAGCCTTTTAAAATTTGTTTTCAAACATATATAAAAGTATGATTAAGGTTAGAAATCATTTTAAGGTCAAAGTCATATCAAAAACATCAATTTTCTATATAAACATGCATAGTAGAATGAGAGGTCAAGGACCACTCATAAAATACCAATCTTTCCTCTTAGATCTAAAGTGGATAGAGAAGGGGAAGGATTCAAATTAGCAAAAATGATAATCTCCAGCTTCTATATACTAATATCCCCTATGATCAATGATTTGGCTAAGATTAGTAAAGAAAATGTGTGATTTTTGATGAGATTAGGATTAATGGAGGTTTATCACTATTTTGAGGAAGATGGAAATAACCTAGATCGGTTCCTACAACTTCCCCTTAGCATAAATTTTGAAGTGGGTTAGTGGGCCTATGCACGAGCATGGTTAATTACCCACTAAAACTGGCCAACAGCAGCCAAAACTTTAAACATCTATAACTTTCAAACGATAAGTCCATTTTTCTACTATGACCACTCTACGGAATGGGAAACCATCATCCTAAAGCAATGGAAGTAGGTTGAGACCCTATTTCGTCTCCTATCAAAAGTTATAGTCCAAACAAGATTTTCAAGGTCAAAATTATCACTTAGATATATGAAAAAAATTATATATATGGAAAAAAGTTCCTTAAGATTCATTTTCCAAAATTTTAGAGTCATACGACCTCATATGAATAAAATAAAAATATTTTACGATCCTCCGATACGTAAAACACGAGTCGTTACACTCTCCCCCTTTAGAAATTTCACCCTCGAAATCCTCAAAATCAAGGAATGGTTAACCATAGTTGCCACGCATGCCTATCAATCATATGCAAACATCGAACAAGCATTCATGCAATCAATAACATAAGCAAACCTATCCTAGCATGCAAGATAATAAACTCCCCTATATGGTATCAAAAGGGAAAGCAAATGCAATAAATAATAGGCCTAACCATACAAAGAGCTACGGATGAGTGGCCCTCATGCTGTCCTCGGTTTTCCACGTGCAATCACCTTCACTTTCGCCCCATTGAACCTTCACTGACTCCACCGTCTTCCTCCTAAGCTGTTTCGTATCGCGTTCGACAATACGAACCAGCTTAGGAGGTCTCGAAGCTTCTGGTTCAATCTCGATATCATCCAGTTGATCGAGTGTAATCATCACACCTGAGTCATGTACAAACTTCCGCAAGTAGAAACATGGAAGACATTGTGCACACCCGCCATTTTCTGAGGTAAGTCGACCCTATATGCTAGGCTCCCAATCCTCTCTATTATCGAAAAAGGACCTATGAATCTTGGTGCCAACTTTCCCTTGCCATCAAATCAAATAACATTCTTCAAAGGAGAAATTTTCACGAACACCATATCGCCAACAAAAAACTCCAAATCTCCGCGTCTTCTATCGACGAAGCTTTTCTACCTATCCTGAGCAGCTTTCATTCACTACCGAATGATCTTTGTCTTCTTCGAGGTTTACTGATCATGTCTGGTCCAAGTATCATTTTCTCGTCCGCTTCCCACCAACACGAAGGAGTGTTATACAGTCGGCTATACAATGCTTCATATGGTGCCATACCGATATAGACTGATAGCTATTGTTGTATGCAAACTCTACTAAATGCAAGTGATAATCCCATGAGCCTCCGAAATCGAGAATGCAAGCTCACAAGAGATCCTCCAAGATATGATTCACTCTCTCGGTCTGCCCATCAGTTTGCTGGTGATAAGCTGTACTAAAATGTAGCTCATTACCCAGCGCCTCTCGTAAGCTCTTCCAGAACCCACTAATGAACAATGGGTCTCGATCGCTCACAATGCTCTTCGACATACCATGAAATCGTACAACCATTTCACATACAACTCCGCAGTTTGGCTGCCGTTCTACTTGACTTGATGGGTATAAATCTAGCACTATTAGTCAATCAATCGAGTATGACCCAAATGCTATTGTACCCTGCTCGAGTGCTTGGCAGTCCATTAATAAAGTCCATCGGTACTTGCTCCCACTTCCATCCGGGAATTCCATGCGGCTGCAACAACCCACTCGGCTACTTCTGCTCTGCCTTCACCAACCGGGAGTTCATACATTTTGAGATAAATGTCCCAACATCCTTCTTTATCCCCTTCCAATAATAGATCTGCTTTATATCATGGTACATCTTATTACCGACGGGATTTATGATCAACCTAGAGTGATGGCACCCTCGTAGCACCTCATCTCGTAATCCATCGACATCAGGAACAAATAGTCTCTCATCCTTACAAAACCAACCTTCTCAGTTGAGTCCGTATTGCTTCATATCTTTAGACTCTACACATCCTTCTATTTTTGCTATGGTCTCTGCTAGTTTAGCACCACGCCTCTGACTGGTACTAATCCACTCAATCAAAGTAGGTCTGATAGTCAAACTCGCCATCATCTCTGGATCTAACTCGCAATAGGGTCTGAAGTCATAGCCACCAATATACTCCAACTATTTCCATTCCATGAATATCGCTCCTAAACTAACATGTCTTCTACTCAATGCATCGATAACCGCATTCCCTTTACCAGGTGTATAGGAAATGTTGAAATAGGAAGCCAAAAATTCCAACAATCGCTGCTATCGAAGGTTGAGATCCTTATGGGAGAAAATGTACTTTAAAGATTTATGATCCGTAAAAAAATCGAACCTTTCTCCTAATAAGTGCCTCCAAATCTTCAAAGCAAACACTATAACTACCAACTCTAGATCATGAGTTGGATACTTCTTCTCGTGCAATTTCAACTGTCGTCTAGCGTACGCGACAACTTTTCCCTTCTACATCAACACCGCACCTAATCCAGTACCACATGCATCTGTGTATTTTATCAGTTCCTCATTCCCACTCGGAATGGTCAATACCGGTACACTTGTCAACCTCTGTTCGTCGACGGAAATTCTATCGGTTTAGAAAACCGTCGAACAAATTTAGAAATAAAAATAACCGCAAGCGCACGACGTACACTTGTAGTACGTGGCGAATACGGGTCGATCCGTAGGGAATTGATGATTTTAAAAATCTATTCAATCAAATTAAACCAAAGTCGAGTGAAAGTTAAGCTAGAGAATTAGAGAATTAACTAACTAACTAAAAGAAAAGAAATGCAAATACAAGAGTTAAATGACAATTTAGAGAATAAATCCACTCTCTAGATCATGTAGTTCAACACATATGAAATCATGATCTCTCTTTTATTGTCATTAGTGCTTTAATTGATGTGCCTATCATAAGTATGGCATATTTGTGCTATTAGTTAGCCAACATAAGCCATCAAACTTTGACACACCCCTTAAATCACTTACTAACTATCACGAAACTTGACAATGAAAATGAAATCTATTTTACGTATGGCCTATTAACTATTGATTAGAAATATAGACCATCAAAATTTAATTTCAAATCACTTTCTTTTGCCATAATCATATTTTGATGAAGAGGCAATTAGTGTTAGTGATTGTTTAAGCATAGCCTATTTGGTGTCAACAATATAGGCTATCAAATTCAAGGCAAAAACAACAATTAAACCACTTCAATCATTCTTCATTAAGCATAAAAAGAGAGCACAAATTAACAAATAGTTGAAGCTACATAATTAGAGAGATTCATTACCCCTATATTGAAGGGGTTTAGCCTCTCATATTTTTTATTTGATTAACAAATGTAGCTTGCAACATGAAAGCAAAAAGAAAGCAAAATGAAAGAAAAATTATTCTACTTGCATGAAAAATAAATCTACACTACTAACATGAAAGTAAATAAGCATGAAAAGGAAAAGAACATGTATTGAAGTTGCATAAAAAAATTACATAAGAAAAGAAATGGCTAAGTAGCCATGAAAAGAAAGAGAGAACTTGATTTTATTTTCTAAGCTAAACTCAACTAAAAAGAGACTAAGGGGAGAGGGTTACATGAAACATAAGGGGATTTTATGCATGTGTTAAACCCTAATTCATATTTTTGGGGAATGCCCAAAATACCCTCTTAGGAAGTGTGGAGGCCAAGTAATCATTAGCTTCAAATAATCCTCATTTAAGTGTATCCATAAGCATGTGCATTAGCCTCTAATTTGTACATCAAGGTAGGTGGGTAGGTGGGGTCCTCCATTATCTTCACTTTGAATTATTTCCATCTTCATGTGTTCTCTTCACTCTTGTGCATGCATATATCATCATGTAACCACTTGTAAAATTCACCAAATTTCCTTCAAAACAACATAGAAAATTCCAAGTAAATTTACACAATTTAATAAATGCATAAAAATGACCATTTTGCCCCTATATGAAGATGAATATGTGACAATTTGAAAATAATTTGAATTTTGGTTTAAACAAATTAAAATACCCGATATGATCATTTATTTAATTTAAATTGATTAAATATGGTGGTAAAAATATGCATTTACGTGCATATCAAATACCCCCACACTTATCTTTTTATTCGTCCTCGAATAAAGAAAAACTAAGATAAATCCATTTTCGTAGGAAGCACGATTGCATTGAGCATATGCAACAAGCCGTTAAACCTCTGGGTGTCCCCAGTAGGACGAGTGTTGTCTCGTGAGGGTTTTCAGCGGATACTACCCACAAAATCCAAATGCAGGATGAAAATATTTACAAAATGCAAGATTTATTTACAAAGAGATGAATGCAAGTTTTTAAAAATATTTACAATGAAGGATTTATTTTTAAATTGACACAACTAAGTTAAATATAGGTTTTGGTCATTATCTTGAAAATTTAAGTCATTTACTCGTCAAAATTTCCAACAAAAATCAAGTTATCATAACAAATAGACAATAGTTTAACTCGTTGTTTTGGTTGATAACAAAGTGTAATTATAAAATGGATCCTTATTTGATTATCAAAGTTTATCAAAGTGGTAATTTTATTTCTTTTCAATAACAAGTCAAATCAAATAAGTTAAAGTAGTGCTTGGATTTCAATTGCTTACTCTCTCTAATTTTTTATTTGAAAATTTTATTGATATTAATAATATTTACATATGCCTAACTCAGATAAACTGAGGCCAGATATATTACCCATGCACTGCCTTGCGGACTGATGTGAGGGGAATACAGAGCGTGGAGAGTGAACACACAAGTGTGAACACTTATCGACTGTAGGCGTTATTAATAAAAGAATTTTTATATACATACACCTAACTCAGGTAAACTGAGGCCAGATATACTGATCGTGCAATGCCTTCCGGGCTTACGTGAGAAGGGCACAGAGCATGGCGAGTGAACACACGAGTGTGAACACATGACTCTAGGTGTTTATTAAGAAATATATACATATATACAAGACATTTTTTTTTTGTTTTGGCTTTTTTTTTGTAGTAATTTTTTTAGAAAGAGAGAGTTTCGCACTATCATCTTAGCATCATTTAACTTAGAAGACAAAATAAATGTTAGGTCCTTTACTTTAAATCAACCACTTTTTAAAACAAAGATTTTCAATTAGGATATATTTCATAATTATCACGTATGAATCTTCCTATATACAAGTTAAACCATTGTTATTTGTAATCAAACTTCATTTTTATTTTTGTTAAGACAAATAAATTTTCAAAAATTTCAATTTAATAAACCAAAACCATATATTTATCCTATAGTGTTTCTTTAAAAATAAATCAAAATGCTTGAAAATTTCTATATATATATATTGAGTTTTGGAAGAAAAAAAAGAAAAGAAAAAAAAGAATATGAGTCTCCCCCCACACTTGATTTTGACTGTGTCCTCACAGTCAACCCAAGTGGAAGGAGAAAAATAAAAATGAAAACATGACCTTTATTTAAATGAAAATTAACGGTATTTACACGAGATCAGAAAGTATATCGTCAAAAAGTAAATGAAACGGTCTTCCAAAGACCGATTCATTTGTCTCGTCAAGTATACGAGACACAGCTTAAGCTCGAAAAACCAAATCGTAAAAGGTTTCAAAGTTGAATGTTGATTTGGAAAAATGAATATCGTTTTATTGAAAATCGTATGAGTTGTTTTGTTTTCGATGATTTTCGGGGTTGATAAAACAATTGATCGAAATTCACATTTATTTTCACCAAATTGAAATTCAAGTTTATCATTGAAAACTTCTTCCAAATTATCGATTTCAAAGTCAAAATGGCGATCGAAATCTTCCCCATCAGAATTTAATGACTCATTTTCGAAAAGTCCATAAAACTCGTGTTCATTAAATTCATCTTCCTTCGTTGGATCATCAACAACTTCATCGCATATATCCATTTCAAAATCCAAAGTTGTATTCAAATTTTCAAAATCGAGAAAAGGAAGATCGAATTTTAAATTTGGTTCCACACCTTCAAATGAATTGAAATCCAACTCAATTACCGTGTTTTCAACAACTTCATTAAGATTAGTATTTTCAATTTCAAAAGTTGTTATTTGAAAATCGTCGATTTGGTTAAAAGATGGATTATCGCTTGACTCGTCACACGTTGGGATTTGAGTATGTTTTTCATGTTGTTTCATATAAGTTTCAAACAACGAATCCGTGTGATCATCATAAATTTCATTCATTTGTTCAACAAAATCCAATTTATAATTATTAGCTTGAGGATTTTCGATTTGGATTTGTAAAGAACAAAGATTTTCAACTGTAACGTGGTTAAGGTTATTCCCATTGCCAAATTTGTTTGAAAAGTTGTTTCCATTTTCATTTTGAGTTTGAAATTCATCTTGGAGTTCAAAATTGAATTGGCATGGGTTATCATCGAAATCGTTTGAATTTTGAATTGAATTCAAATTTTGAAATCCTTGACTCGAGTTGTTACACAAATATGAATTACACAAATCATTTATCATTTGATTTTGTTGTGTAGAGATTTCAAGTAGAGATGAAATGCTATTTTCAAGATTCGAGGGTTGGTCATAGTTTTGAAAACTTTGTTGTTCAAAATTCGAATTGTTTAAAGAATAGTTGTCATTAAAATATCCATACGAATTTGGAGTGAAATCATATGGATTATATTGATTTTCACAACTATTGTAAAATTCATGTAAGTGGGAAAAGTCGGACATTTTCAAGAATGTTTTTGTTTTGTAAAGGAAAAATATTTACAAATAAAATTTATTTTTCAAAAGGGAAATTGATTTTTGTTTTGTTTTTGAGAATTTTTTTTTGGTTTTTTTTTCTAAATTTTTTTTGGATTTTTAAAATTTCAAAGAAAAAGGATTTAAAAATTTCAAAGGAAAAGGAATATATACAATTTTTTTTAGTTTTGGATTTTTTTTAAATTTAAATATGCATGAACTAATGTAACTAAATGAATGCAAGGATTAATTACAAATGATTTATCCTAAGTTAACCCAAAATTGTATAATTACACATTGTCTTAGTTCAACAAGATAGTTCTCAGCCAGGTAACGGACAGGATTTATAGGTGCACCACGAATCACCGTAGCAATGCAGCCGAAGGTTTAAGTACCTTCAGAGGAACAACCACTATAATAGTTACGAATCACCATAATATTTATAAATGGTTATTACTCTACCGTAGCCTAGACACCAAGAAATTAAATTGTTCAAAGAAGACAACTTGTCAATATACAATTAAGAGTTATCGATGTCTAAGCGTTATTTATTAATCAAAATCTAAGATGAAATGCAAAACTGAAATTAAACGTGTATTAACAATGCAACTACGAATGTAATTTTTTTGTTTTTGAATTTTTGAATTTTTTTTAAATATATATATATATATGCAAATGCAAGCAATCAACAATGCAACTAAAATAAAAACAAGAGATATATACAATGCAAGGCAAATAAAAACAATAGATATATCAAGCAAGCAGTTTTTTTTTATAAAGCGAAGCGAAGCAATTATTTTTAGGCAACAGTTGAGCGAAGCAAGCAACTTTTCCAATCTGCTTTGGCAACCTCTCTTTCACACTTACAAATGCATGTTTACGTTTAGCGTTCCACACAAAAGTCTGATTCTTCTTCATCAAATTGATCAACGGTGTTTCTATCTTTGAGAAGTCCTTGATAAAACGTCTAAATATCCTGCCAAACCTAGGAAACTCCTCACATCCATAGCATTCTTGGGTTGGTTCCAATCCTGGACCGTTGCCACCTTGGCAGGATCTATTGCGATGCCCTACTCCAAGATGACATGCCTCAAGAACCTCACCTCTTTCCTATAGAAGTGACACTTCAAAAACTTCGCTTTCAACTTATGCTTCCTCAATACTTCAAGAACAATCCTCAAGCGTGTCTCGTGTTCCTCCTCTGTCCTAGAGTAGATCAAAATATCATCCTTGAACATAAGTACTAACTTGTTTAGGTAGTCCCTGAAGACCCGGTTTATGAGATCAATAATGTATGCCGGAGCGTTGGTTAGCCTGAACGGCATAACCAACCACTTATAGAAACCAAACGGTGTACAGAACGCAGTAATCGACACACTCTTCTTTGCTATTCCCAATTGGTGAAATTCTGTCACAAGATCTAACTTAGATAACACTTTCACACCATGGAGCTGGTCGAACAAGTCATCAATACATGTGAGTGGATATTTGTTCTTCTTCGTCGTCTTATTTAGCTCACGTTAATATACATACAACCTTAGAGAGCCATCCGCCTTAGTGGGGAATACTATTAGTGCTCCCCACTCAGAATGCTCCTATGAATGAACCCCTTCTTCAATAGGTCATTCACTTGCACCTTCAACTCTTTCTGCTCTTTAGGTGTCATATACCTCAAATGCATAATTATCGGTCTGGCATCCTTCATCAAGTCTATCCGAAATTCAATCTCTCCATGCGGCGATAATTCGACTACTTCCTCAAAAACATTCGAATACTCTCTAACAATAGGCACAAATGACAATCCATCATGTAGAGTCTCAAACAAATATAGAAAGCTAACCATAACCCTATCCTCCAACAGGCAGCCAATCACTACCGTCCCAATCGTCACTAACAGCTTTTTGCAATCCATTACTACCACATACTTCCTTAGCCAGCCTATTCCCAAGATAATCCCAAACTCAACGAAATTCAAAACAAAGAAATCACAAACAAAAGAGCATCCATGACTCGATAAAGTCAAACTGCGACAAACTATGCACGGGCTAGTTGAGCCCCGAACAGGGTTCATCATGATTAAGGATCGTCACAATGTAGCCTAAGCTCTGAAACCAAATGTGACGACCACCCAACAACACAGACACCCAATATACATAAGATAGTGCGCTACTGACGTGCCCGGCCGATGTAGAATGATCGTCAAGGTTTTAAAATGAAACAAAACATCACAGAACCTGTCGTATATCTCACAGTGCATGGAATAAAATATGATATACATCACAGATATAAAATAGGAGGGACAATAATAACTAAGTTATCCAAATATTAGAGTAAAGATTCACAGAGTTATACAATGGGTAATAAAGTTTATACAACGGAAATAAACTCAAATAACCATCTCATAATAATAAGCAAGCACTGCCAAGGCTTTACAGTATTGCATAGCAGAATAAGCATAGAAATTCATGTATAATACGAGATAGCTCCAACTAGATCGTCCTCTGCACAGCTACTACATCACACCTAGACTTGCTATCTAGTCTACTCATTTAAGAGTACCCAAGATAATAAGAAGCAAAACATAAAACCTCAAGTTAGACAACAGTGTAGTGTGAGTAGTAAATGAATCTCAAAATACTATACAAATTGATATAGTAAGGAACAAGGGTACAAGAATCATACCCGGCCTTTCTCTACAACTAAAGAGTAAACACATAAAAACATAATATGCTACTCTATGAATACAATAAGGGTGCACTATAAACCAGGTGTGATGATGGGTGTCCTGGTATCCCTATCTTCAATATTGTCTCCAATGACATCCCTAGAGTGATAGACCATGGAAGAACAATCAAAAAACCATAGCATCCATCAAACAATCCCCACTATCACCCAATATGCTCTGGATATATGATAACTCATATGACCTCTCTACTGCCAGGGACTAATGAAAATCCCAGTTTTCAGTGTACTCTCTTTAGCCCGAAGCTGATACTAGACCCATTCAACCGATCCAGGGTACAGGATCCATTCAACCGATGCGGGGTAGCCTTTCAAAGTACCCATGAGCATCCTCACAATACCCTAGCTTTGAGTACATCAGAAAACACTTCAAGTATAAATGATACCGTAGCACACATATTCGAGCCCTTTCTTCGCTCCATCTAGTTTTCATTATTCTTAAGGAACCGTTCTACATTTCTCCATTCCACGATAGAACCATTCAACCATTCCATCCCCAGGTCACCTTTCTTAGAACCCGCACTGTGTGGATAACTTTTCTCACGAACCCCTTCAATATTGAGCCACCATCATTGGAACCTAAATCCTTTCATCATTGAGTTGTCATCAAAGTTCTGAAACTATCATCGTGTCACTATGTCGTCCACAGACCCCAAGCTAGTAAACAAACACCTTCATCACGACCTACAAAGTGCCTACTTCCACTTTTGGAAGTTTCATGTCAATCCAAGCAATAGGAACAACTTGGTACTGACTTGTTTGCTTGGCCAATCTTGGTCAAGTCTTTCTCCCAGCCTCTATTACACCTTTCCCCATGTGCTCCTCACCCCGACCTATTCACCCGAACAACTCGGTCCAATGCAAGAACTTTGACCTTCAAACATTAGAAACAAGTCGGTATAGCACCCCATAGTTAGCCAAATCCCTGTTTCTTGCTATGGTCCTCCTCTACTAACCTTGCTCTATTGATATCAAAAATTGTCGACTTGATTAACCAACACAAACAACTCGGTATCGACATGAACAAGTCGGTATCAACTTGTTTACCTAGCTCATCTCCCAATGAGACTTGAACTCCAAACTCCTCTTATGCTACGGAGTCAGCCCTCCAAGTTTCATCGAATTTCGACCATCTTTGCTCTCGATTTGCTAATTCAACTATCTATTTCCTTACTTTCTATAAGCACTAACAAACATCATCAAAGCACAACATAAAAACATGGAGAATCTTGCATATACATCCATTTATACATACAACAATTGAGAATATGATAATCAAGTAAATCATATCCTAGATTTAACTTTTACACTAGCATATTCGTAGAAATATAAGGAAGTACAAAATCATTTAAAAATCATTTAGACCTTTCAGAATTCATTTATATATATATATATATAAAAGTGTGATCAAGGTTAGAAATAGTTTTATGGTCAAAGTCATATCAAAAGCATCATTTTCTATATAAACATGAATAGTAGAGCGAGAGATCAAGAACCACTCACCACATACCCAAACTACTAATCTTTCCTCTAGATCTGAAATGGACAACGAAGGGAATGGATTTAAATCAGCAAAAATGATTATCTCTAGCTTCTACATACTAATCAATGATTTGGCTAAAATTAGTAAGGAAAATGTGTGATTTTTGATGAGATTAGGGTTAATGGAGGTTTAAACTATTTTGAAGAAGATGGAATGACCTAGAATAGTTCCTGTAGCCTCCCCTTTGCATAAATTTCGAAGTGGGTTAGTGGGCCTAAGCACGGGCTTAGTTAATTACCCATTAAAACTGGTCAGTGGTAGGCAAAACTTAAAACATTTATAACTTTCAAACGATAAGTCATTTTTTCAATTATGACCACTCTACGAAATGAGGGACCATCATGCTAAAGCAATTGAAGTAGTTTGAGATCTTAATTTGGATTTTATCAAAATTTATAGTCCAAATAATATTTTCATGGTTAAAATGGTCACATAGAAATTCAGCAAAAATATAGATGTGGAAAATGTCCCTATGAGTCATTTTCCAAAATTTTAGAGTCATACGACCTCTTGTGAATAAATTAAAAATATTTTACGATCCTCCAATACGTGGGTCATGATATATTAGATTTAACTTCAATGTTGCATCACTAATTATGTATGAACTACGAACGGTTCAATCATGCTAAAGATGATTTGTTGAATTTCATGTGCCATATTCTGCACAGTTTCTTTTTAAAGAAGGCGTGGTCTGTCTTGTTTCCCTACTGTCATACGTTGCCTCTTAGCTGTGCATACCTAAATCGAAATATGCACAACTTATATTTATAAGAGAAAAACGGGTGTAACGGTTGGCCCACAAGTCTTTTCTAATACGCTAATGTATATTAGGGAGGACTTGTTATATTCATACCTAGTTTTTTCGAGTTGTATGATCAATCACTTCTTATTTAATGCTTCTTACATGTGTCCCATTGCAACTGGCTACCTTTTCTGGCCGTTTGCATACAAATTGTTTCGAATTCCAATGAATTCACTTTTCTTTTAGTATATTTGGGGATGTCATTATTAATATTTAACGGTTATCGATTATTATGCTGTTTGAATCTTACGGTTGAGGTTCATTTACCAAAAACTATATAAGTTTTCTCTTCTCCTTTCTATTTCTTTATTCTCACTTAGAAATTCTAATTTCATATCGCTGTGGCCTTCTTTCCTATACATCATCTTCCTGTTTTTGGTTTAAGATCCATTTCAAACTGTAAATTAGATTTTTCTCTACTACAATCATTTCCTTTTATTTCATATATATATATATATCGAGATACATATTCATTCCTTTAATGTGTGGTAAATGTTAGAATTTTTTTCTACTTTTGTTATTGATCCTTAATGCATTCTTCCATTATATTTAATTTTCTCTTTTAGTTATTCATGGCTACTGACAATCTTCTCAGTACTTCAAGTCGAAATTCAACCCTTTTTATTGAATTGAATTCGACCATCTGAGAAGACAGCACAACAAAGGGGATTCTCACCCATTTGGGGTTTAGGGATTATGCGTCTAGGATTCCCACCTCTTCCGGTCGCATCCGTCTACCCCCAAAAGGGTTTGTTTCTATAACATCTAAACACATCATAAATGGGCTTTATATTCTGCTTCATCCCATTATTAGGGAGTGGTTAACCACTATAAATTTGTCTCCAATTCAATTATCTTCTATTTCTTATTATCTACTAACATGCACTTTCATCTTGTACACCGAGCAGTTGATTGCACCTACTTGTCAATAGTTGCTTTTCTTTATTTGGTTCGCGACAATACTGCTGCGGGCATCGATGAGTTTCATTATGTTTAAGCTATGAAATCTATCTTTTTAATTTCTTGCACAAAACTAAGAGGTAGGTGGACCAATTTTTATATGTTTCTAGTCGAGATGGTTTTATTTCTTCTTTTTAGTTTCCTGGTATTGTTTCCATTTTTAACTCTTTTTTTTATACTGTGTTGACTCACGTACTTTTTCTCTCTTTTCTCTTTCTTTTTGGTTAGATGTCCTAACTTCACCAACACGGATCAAAAATCAATTTTGATTTGCAAAGCGAACGTGCTTAGGCTTGATAAGGACACTCGTAAGCGTTCTAACATTTTTACTGAAGGTTTGCTGCGTAAGCAAGGTTTTTTAGGCCATCACCGTCACTTTTCGGATTCGGTGTTCATTTATGTTTTTGATACCTCTGCGCCATATGGTATTTTTTATTATTCTAACATATTATGCATATGTGTTATGATATATGCGTACTTTCGTATATAATCGAGCAATGGTCGATCATATTCCAACCACTATTCGTTTGGTGTTATGTGAATACTTAAGTGCATTGTTATTTGAATTGTGTAGGTACAATGTCTAAATTTGTTGATGGTTTCAAGCCAAGGAAGTCGCACAAAAAAGAAAAGATGATACTCCTGTGCATTATAGTGGGAGTGGAGTTGATCCTTCTCCTCCTTCTCCTCGGGTGTCTTCTACCCATATTACTTCCACATTTGTGCCTTCCCTCAACATGCTCCTAGCTTCTTACATATCCTAGAAGATGGTGCTAGCTGAGAAGATGGGTTGTCTTATGTTTGATGATGTCTCAGTTCTCACCTCTGCCCCACTATCTCCTATGCATCTTCCTACTTCAGAACCACCCACTATGGAGGTCTTCAAAAATCTCCATAGTAGTTTGTCTCATGTATTAATTTTCTTTGGCATTATCGAAATTGTAATGAAGTTCTTTATGTGGTATTTATTATGTATATCTATTATTTATTATTATCAATTTTTTTGCACGGATACGCTCTAGCCATGGAGTTACACCGTCAAGTGGAAACTTCTAAGCCGTTATTGATTGTTATGCAAGCTGACATACAAAAGCTAAATGTGTAATTAAATGTTGGTGCACTTGACATCAAGACCAGGCGTTAAAGAGAAACGAGCTATAAGAAACAACTTGTAGAATTCAATAAAAAATATAATGAGATAGAGTCCCGCGCTATGAAGGTTGGAGGATGCGCTTATGGAAGTAGAGGATGGGGTGAAGCGGCTGGAAAAGAAGTTGGCAAAAATTAAAAATGACTCTGAAGCCAGTGCCTACAATGTCCTATATAAGATTTATGAGCAAGTCAAGAGATAGTTTTTTGTGTAATGCCTTGACAATCCCAACTCATAAGTGAGGTTAGAGTCCTTAAATGATCCCGAACTTGTTAAGTCCACTCAAGAACATTGCCACAAGCTATAAGTCAAGTAACACCGTGGAATAGTCCCCCCATAGTTTCTACACAAGAGTTATTAGATAGTTCTGATTCTAAGGATAACTCAAATGTTACGCTTAGCACTAATCCTGACCAAGCTAATGAGGTCTTCTGTTCTTTTGAAGTAAATATTTGAACCCTAACATTATTATTTTTAGCTTTTACTTTTAGATTTCATGGAATTTATAATGATTTTTTTGGATACTGTTATATTTTTAGTTGTTGTTATGATTTTTTTGTGAACGATTTATAACTGATGGCCGGATTTGGGCACCTAAATATTTGATCTCAGTTTTGCCGTTGCACATTGCTATAATTTATAGCTTTTCGATGTTCTTATTGGATGTAGTAGGTGTTTAAATAATAATCTTTTCCTTTTACGTAGGGATTGTAAGTGTTAGTAAACCTCTTTTGTTATAGTCACTCAAAGAAGATAATCTAGTTCAATATTTAAAAGGGTATGTTGAAAGTTTAGAAGAAACAAGCTACAAAAAGATTAATCGGTCTTGTTCGTAGGAGAGAAAATGAGCTAGAAAAGTCTATTGCGCAACTAAGGAGGGAACCTCAAGGACACTTATTCAGAATTATGCAAGTTATTCATGAAAGGGACACGCTTTATGATTTTTTATTACGGAAATAGGGTCCTTCTTTAGGGGACGAACTGCTCCCTTTATGGCATCATCACTTGTTATGGTTTAAGAACAGACTTAGTCGTGGGTAGTCGTGACAATATGTATGATATGTATTGAATAACACCGCTTAATTTAAAGAAACTCTTTTGTATGTTTATGTGCTTCCTTTATTTTGTTTAATTACTTTATCTTTTATCTGATGTGCATTTTAGCATACCATTGACATCTGACCTAACTCTAGTTAACAATTCTATGGCCTGTGGACATGTTGGAGGTGACTTAGAGATTGCAGATGACGCTCCTCTCCAATTAATCATGGAAAAGGAAAGGATAGAAAAGGATATTCGAAATTTAACAAATGAACTTAATGAAGCAAAGAAAGCTTCACTTAAGAAATATAATTATATTAATAAGCAGCGCACAGATCTGGAAGCTACAAACAAAAAGGTAGAAAGTCTTGAGGCTGAGTTAAAATCTACAAAGGAGAGGGCGGCTAACTTGGAGAAGTTATCAAAAGATGTCGAGGGGTTGTATAAAGTTTCTTATGGAGATGAGATTAAGGAGCTCAAAAAAATATTGATGAGTTGTCCCATCAAGTTGATCATCAACTACCCAAAGAAGACAATCCTTCCTTTGATATTGCTCTTCCTAAGGTATCTTCCTCTGAGTTAGTTCTGGCTCCTTCTTCTAGTCTGGATAGGGAAATGGCCTTACAATGGAAAATGAATTTGGAGCTTATTTTTAAAAAAATTAACAAGTTAAAGGTTATCTACGAAAAGAGGTTGAAGGATCCTAAGAGAGAGATGAAGGTGGAAGGGTGTTCATTCTTCTTATAAATTGTTTGGTGAATTCTCAAAGAAAACCAAGAAGACAAATGTAGAAGTTTTGGACGATCTAGAATGTGTGATGTTCATTCTTCTTATAAATTGTTTGGTGAATTCTCAAAGGAAACCAAGAAGACAAATGTAGAAGTTTTGGATGATCTAGAATGTGTGTGGCGCGTGATCATCAAACGTATCAACAAGCTCGAAGATCAGCTAGATAGGCTCCAGCTACGAAGTCCTTAACTATGACTTCTTTATGTTCACATTCTTTAATGCCTAGGATTCCCAACTTCACACAGCCCGAGTTGGCGGAAAGACTCGAACAAGAGAAGGTTAGGCGCGTTATGACAGACATAGTCGTATAGCGTGCAATTAACGAGTTTAGTCATTTCTTACAATAATTAGACAAGCTTTCTTGTAATTAAACCGATTACATTTTTAGGAAAGAAGACCTAGGAAATCCTTAGATAGATGCTAATTATGACCCAAAGCTCCCTGTTGTTAATGCATCTCTTTGTTCCTCAGTTGTTACAACTGGGATACCTCCGTCTCATACTGCCCAACTTCCCAGTTGAAAAAGAAAGTTCCTAACTATGGAGGATTGAGAGTCTAACTAGGATGTACTTTAGCAACTTCATGAGACTTACAATGTTATTTGTACATACTTAGCATTTTATGATGGTTTTTTATGGAATAATTAAAAAAAATTATGTTTACCACTTTGAGCTTTATGTTGATTTTTTGAGCTTTCCCTTTGTTCGTATTGTATGAACTTTCTTTTCTTTTCTTCATCGCAACTCATAATTCAGAATGTGCAACTTTTAAGCTTTGTGTTAGCTTTCCATTTTTGTCATGTGCTTGGCATGATCTGCCTCTCTTTGGTGTAGATTCATATTTTGACTTGACGTCGGGTTGCTTGTTTACAACCACTTATTCATGCGCATGATTGTTTTGTACTGGTTCGAGCAGTCTAATAACCCTACGTCCAATAATGTATTTGGCTACAAAGCCGAGTTATATTGTTACAACTCTTGTTTGGTATGCAAGCAAATAAAATTGACAAGCAAATTTTTATATTAGTACGGGCCATCTATTATCCCTACATCTAATTTATTATTTTATTAATCTCTTTTAGTCACAACTTTGTACATTGAATTTTGCTACAAGAAAAGAATTATTAAACAAACTATGTATAACATCCCCCATCTTAAGGCCCGAAGCCAAGCACTACAGATGCTACAGTCATCTATAGTATTAATTCATGGTTATAAAATGCAGTCATGTTAATGGTATCCATAATATCAGAAGCAAAAGTATATAAATAATTTTTAACAAAATTTCACTGTGAACTTCCACATTTCATTTCAAAGTCATAATTTTATATTCAACACATAATTCCGAACGTTGCCCTGGTTTAGATAAAATATAATTATTACAAATTACTCAAAGAGCGACATATGAATATGCCCACTTGGTTGACCAGAGTTACTAAATAGACAGATACAACATCTACCAATACATACATACAACAAAATGTCATAACACAGCGGAAATAATTAATAGGTAATCTCTGAAATAGCCAGCCCTTGCCTCCTGCACGTCTTCGAAAGCTTTATTTTCCAAACCTACTAAACTTGTAAACCTTTACTCTTAACCTACTCAAATTAAATTTTGAGCACCCGAGAGTTTAAGGGGAAAACTTAAACTTCGAGTAAGACAAAAAGCCTGGTGTGAATAATAATATACCATCTCGGTTTATAGATATTAAGTGAGACCACACCACTGAGCGGAACGTGTTATCCCATCAATAATATCCCTTTAAAAATATATCTTTTGCAAATCAAAGTCATGTAACCAAACCGGTTAAAATAAACAATATAACAATAATGTGCATGCGTACTGCATAGGTAATCATGACTATCCGTCAAATCAGTGGACTATTCGTCCCAATTTTTAGTTTTTATAGGATAACTACCAATCTACATGGATGACTCGGACCTACCAGATATAAATTTTTTTCTAACTGGTTGTTAGAAGAAAACGGGATGTTCTGTCCAAATACACTTATCCTAGTGTTTACATGACTATCTGCCAACCTCATAGTTTTACCAGGCTTACTATGAACCTAAAGGTTTTGCAAACCAACTTATAGCCTATATCATATTTATGTGTTCCTTTCTGTACGTAAACCTATTTTATGTCTTACCCTTGACAAAGCCCTACACACTAGAATTTTGGACTAATATCAGTAGGGGGCTAACAGTTGAAGTATAAGTCGCTACCCTACACCAGCTATATTTGGTCATCTAATCTCCAAGTCAATTTATCCTATCATAATCTATCCAAAAGTGATAAAAATAATAATTTCTTTAGTAAAATTCTAGGCTAAATAGCCCTTTCTATTTCCCTGAAACACTTTCTTTATATGATTTAACTCTTGAAATCATACTTTCAAAATAAGGAAAATATGGCGCTTTACCTTATCCAAAATAATTATGCCATGATATAATATTTTGTAAAATAATATTGGTGAAGTTCGAAGTTATTTAAGGTCATCGCCTTACAAAACCATAGGCTATAAAACCAAAACAATATAAAGTCTTTATATTGATCAAACTCGACAATATATAGTCGACAAGGGCTTTCTCCCCTCAAAACATGGCCAAAACAATAAACTTTATATATTGATAAAGCTCGACGTCATTATCGCCATTGGGGTCATCGCCTTCTTCAATATAAAAATATGTTAAAAATTTTAACTTTTAAAACATAAGGCCATAAGGCTGATAACAGGGACCCCGCACTTCATACAAGGTCAGCGTCCTAATGTATAAAACTTGGCTTGCCTAAGAATAAGTTTCAAAAGAATAGAGTCGATATAGTTAAATCTTGGTGTCATTGCCTTAAAAGAAAAATAAATGGCTTCAATAGAGCCGAAGTGATAAAATGGGGCACTATATTACTGTCTTTGAAAACAGGTTATAAAGATTGAGGTCAACAGTCATTAAAGTCAAAGTTGTAAAATGCGGCATCTTATATTGTCGTAGTCAATAATAGGGGCATAGGCCTATAAAATCGAAGTCAATATATTTAAAACATGCGGCATCATTACCACCGTTATAGGCCACTTCGAAACCATTGGAGTTGGCGACATTGTTGAAAACAGGTGGCATAGTTAAAAGTGCGGCATCAATCTATTAAGGAAAGTGGCCTAGTCCACTTTGAAGTTCACGACGTCGACCTTGATGCTTGGCTTTCCACTTCGACCAAGCCAATGCATCCCATAGCAAACAAAGTTGATACCCTATGCATTACTCTTGGTCGACGTCGAAGACCATAGGACTGACATGATGAAATGCGGTGTCATGAGCTTGGCATGGCAAAGCTATAATTACTTTAAAAACCGATTTCTTACTAATAAAATTAATTTCTTTTCACCAACCCCTTGTATTTGTCGATATACTATTGGATACAACTTTCTTTATGAAACTCGTTTCAATAAAACTGCTAAGGGGCAGATTTATCCTTTCCAAAGTGCTTACCTTGCATTTTATATTAATATTTAAATATATTAATTAAGCCTTTATAGCTCAAATAATTCAAATTAAATCATGAACACTTGGGAAAAATCCCCAAAACTTTTGATAAATCCAATTTATTATATTCTTTAACATATAAAAATTTCGAGGTAAAAAAACCTAATTTAATTATTTTTAATAATTAAAACCCGAAATAATCCATTTTCCAACCTTAAAAAATTCATCAAATATTCTAGTTAAATCCAAAAATTATAAAATTGAAAACCCACTTTCAAAATAATATTTCTAACATCATATCAAAATATCAAGTCATTTGGGTGTCATATGATAGATTTTTTATAAAATAATATTTCTAACATCATATCAAAATCTCAAGTCATTTGGGTGTCATATGATTGATTTTCTAACTCAAACATATCACTTAATTTCATAAATAAATTCTATAAATTCACTGAAAAGCATATAATCCTTCAAACTATCATAGCGTGGCATTGTATAAGCAAAAGATTCAGATTTATACTTAAAACTGAAAATAACATTGAACACTTAAGATGCATAGCTATTATTCACATTGAATGGATTAAGAAGGTTGAGATTTCTATTTTGATTTGATGTCCTTAGATTTGATCTTGTTTTCCTAGCTTATCTTCCCTTTGAAACCCTTGTTAATGGCCGACCTTGGTCTATTTACGTTTTCTTTGAATGAAGTGATAATGAGAAAGAGGATGGAAGGGTGAATATTAGGAAATAAACTCCTTTTCCTTTTTTGCCCCTTGTATGCATTCCTCTTTCTTATTAATGTTTTAATTAATCCCATTAGTTCATTAGTTAAGGCTCGACCTGTTCTAATTGTCAAATCTCAATCTTCTTATCATTTACCAGTATTTTATTTTATTTACCCAATTAAATATCCTAAACAATGTTAATCAAAATTAGGGTTGTTACAGATTATCCTCCTTAAGAATTTCATCCTCGAAATTACGATAAGGTACACAACAATAATCATAATCGTAAGTATAAAACATACCATCAAACAAGTCACGATAAGCGTCACTAGTCCTGTCTTCTGTTTTCTAGGTACATTCACTCTCATCGTCACTCCACTGGACTTTTACTAATATGACTGTCTTGTTTTTTAGCTTCTTCTCATCTCTAGCCACTATACGAACTGGATGTCTAACTATGGTCATGTCCGGTTCCACTATTAAGTCTTCCAATGCAGTCAGAGTAGTAGTAGTTTATGGGTCTTGAACACACTTCCTTAGATTAGAAATACGAAAAACATTGTGGACTCCTACCAAACTGCTCAGTAACTCTATTGTGTAAGTGAGTTTATGATCCTCTCTATAATCTAAAATGGTCCAACAAACCTAGGTGTCAATTTCCCCAACTTCCCAAATCTTATTGCACCCTTTATCGGTGATTCTTTGATGAAAACATGACCCCCAACTGATAATTCTAAGTCCTTCCGTTTCTTATCTGCATAACTTTTTTTCCTAGATTCCTTCATTCTAGCTCGAATTAACTTTATATTTTCTGTTTCTTCTCTTACCATATCCGGACCAAGAACTAATCTATCTCCGGTCTCTAACCAACATACGGGTGATTTACACGGCCTTCCGTATAAAGTTTCAAAAGGCACCATTCCTATACTAGTTTAATAACTATTATCATAGGAGAACTCGACTAAGTGCAAATGGTCTTCTTATGACCCTCCAAAGTCTAGTAAACAAGCCCTTAGCAAATCTTTGAGAACTTTGTTAACTCTTTCCATTTGTCCATCCGTTTGTGGATGGTAAACGGTACTCATCTTTAGCTTGGTACCTAAAACTTATTGCAAACTCTTCCAGAATTCACTAGTGAATAAAGTATCTCTGTCACTAACTATACTGCTAGGAATCCCATGCAGTCTTACTATATTGTTCACGAATAACTTAGCTAAAACAGGTGCTATTCTTGTCGACTTAATGGGAATGAAATATGCACTCTTGGTCGGTTTATTCGCTATGACCCAAATACTTTCGTTTCCCCTATTTGACCTTTGCAACCCGTCAATAAAATTTATGGATATCGAATCCCATTTCCAAACCGGTAAATCTAAAGGCTAAAGCAACTTGCTCGGCTTTTGATGTTCGACTTTCACTTGCTGGCAATTCAGACATTGCTTTACCCAAAAGCCTACATCCCTTTTCATACCCTCCTCAAAGAAACTTCCCTTCATATCCTGATACATCTCAGTTCCTCCAGGATGAATAGTAAACTTCGATCGATGACATTCCCTAAGTACTTCTTTCCTTAGGTCACCAGCGTCAAAAACACACAATCGTTCCTTCTTTCTCAACCATCCATTCTGGTCAATATAGAAATTCTTCAAATCATCAATCCCAGTTCCACCTTCCAATCTTCTAATTCTTTCAGCTAGCAATGGATCATCACTTTGCTTAGAAGTAATTTTGTCGATCAATATTGGTCGAACTTCCCAACAAGATAACATTGTGGTATTCTGACTGGAACTGGTAGTCAATCTTAACTGCACACTACAAGTAGTCAATGCATCTAGATCCTTCCACTCTACCAACATAGCTAATACTACATTCTGACGTTTTTTGCTAAGTGCATCTGTAACTTTGTTCCCTTTCCGCAGTGCATACTCAATTCCAAATCATAAGCAGTTAAAAACTCTAACCATCTCTATTGTCTTATATTCAACTCCTTCTGAGAGAATAAGTATCTTAGCGAATTGTGATCCGTATACAACTCGAATCGTCCTCCCAAATGGTAATGTTTCCACACCTCCAAGGAAAAAATTATCGCAACTAACTCCAAGTCATGTGTCGGATATCTAACCTCATGCGGTCTGAGTTGTCGAGAAGCATAGGCAACCACTTTACCCTTCTACATTAACACAGTTCCTAACCCTGTTCCACATGCATCAGTATACACTACCAAATCTTGGTTTCCGTCTAGAACAACTAACATGGGCACATTGGTCAATAAGTGTTTCAACTTCTGGAATGCCTCCTGACACTTACAGGTCCAAACATACTTCACTTCCTTCCTTGTTAGTATAGTCATTGGCCCTGCTATATGAGAGAAATTCTTGATGAATCTTCGGTAGTAGCCGGCTAGTCCAAGAAAACTCTTTACCTCAGTCACTGTTTCATGTCTCCTCCAATTATTAACTGCTTTGATCTTAGCTGGATCTACTAATAGGCCTGTAAACGGATGCAATCAAATACCGATAGTTCTGTATCTGTATCCGTATCCGAAATGATAATCTGCATTCAAATCTGTATCCAATATCCGCGGATATTAACCGAAACATATCTGTATTCGTATCCGTGGATATCCATATCCGATTTAGCGAATATAGATATTTTTGAATATCCAAAATATCGGTATCCGAAAACTGAAAATGCATATCAAACAAGAATATTTCTGAATATTAAAAAATATTTGAAAATTAAATACTAGAACTACATTTCTTTATAAAAAATGACAAATGAACTCAATACATGATGAAAACATCAATATGACCATATCACACAAACTCCATATAATAAATATTTTAACAATGTCATTAAAATATGACAACCACATAACATGAAAACAAAATACATGTAGCTAGTAGTCCATATCAAATTCCATACAACAAATTCACCAAGAGTATTTCCACTATAGAAAAGCGTAGAACATTAAACATAGAAGGATATGCATGTTTTAAATGACAACCAACACCAGAAAATATAAATAGCAATAGATATAATTGTTGCATTCTTTTCCCATAGAGTAGTCTAGCACTTTTTTTGGCCAATCTACCTCGCAAAAGAAACATAGTCATGCATTAGTGATGAGCATAAAAAAATAGTTGTCGGAACTAGCAACGAGCAAAAAAAAGCTTTAGAAGGCTTGCAATTGCACGCAAGCTGCAGGTTTGCAATGCAACTTGCAAGCATGTTGCAAGTAATGCAAGCTTGCGGGCTTGCAATGCAACTTGCAAGTAAGCTTGCAATGAAAATTGCAAACAACAGCTTATGCAAGCTTGCAGGCTTGCAATGCAACTTCCAAGCATGCAAGCATAACTTGAGAGCTTGTAAATAAAGTATCATTGACAGTAAAATTTGAAATATAATAAAATATCGTTGAAAATAAAAATCTGAAAATTTATATGGTTTTGAGTGGAGCTAAATACACCCCCATGCCAACTTCATTTTACCCAGATGCTTTTATCGGCAATGTACCATCAACTACCTTGAATAACGGTAGCGGTATACTACCGATCATGTGTATTTTTTTTAAAGTTTTTCATCGGCAGTGTGCTACCGACCGAAATTTGGGTAAAATGAAGAAGGCGTTGTGATGTATATAGCATAACAATGGATTCTTATAAAGAATGCATACACACACATCTTACTTTGAACTTGAACCAAACTCAGTATGTAGGACATTAAGTTCATTTGCTTTAGTGGGTTGTCACTGCTAATAAGAAATTCAGTTTAATTATCAAAAATGAACCAAGTTTTCTATTACCAAATTTACGTAGTTGAAAATTACAAGTTTCACTGAGTGCAAACTGAGCTTGCATAAGTACATAATATGCAAGCATGCTGTAAGTTATGCTGCATGTTTCAAGTAAAAAAGTTCTATATTGCATTGTCATTACATTGCATTTCATTCACCAATTTTGCAAAGAAACGTATGATAAGGTACTTCATACCTGGTAGCAACCATGTATAGTGTATTAAACTAATTTGTAGTATACAAGCGAACATAATCTTTAGTGTCATGATAAGTTTTTAAAATGATTTTAATAAATTGTGTGAAGTTGACCATCATGAAGAAAGCCATTTAAATAAATAATTAATTACATACAAGTAATTATGAATATTTCTTCATTAATGTTAGTGTAGAAAATAGCTACAATGTATAGTGTGTCAAAATAGATGTGAGACACAATGAGAGTTACAACAAAATAAACAAACAAAGATGTTGATAATAGTTATTTGAAGTTCAGACATAGATCATGTTCATAATCCTCAATAGACCTTTTACAATAATAGATCTAAAGGGGCTGGGATCAAAGTTATGTCATCATCATCTACTGATGAATATAAAATGAAAATGCGAGTAGCATTTATTTTAGTAAATTAAGCCGAAGATGGATTATCTAGTTTAAACTAACCTTTACGGATTTTAAACTACAAACTAATTTCCTCAGGAAGAACATAATAATCAGGATATCAACATTAGCATGGTTTATAATAAATCATCGTAAGAAGTCACCTTGATATGAAAGAGCATAAATATGAAACATACAAATCCATACATAATTAAAATGAGAGTAAACATAATTTATCGTCAAAAAAGGTAATTTATTGAATCTAGCATAATTGGTTTTTATAATCATTTAAACTATAGATTTAAACAAGTATCATGTAGTAAATATTACCTAAACTTGACCAAAATTAAAAAAAATTTAGTAGAGATTCAAAAATAAGTTCTAAAATTATACTAGATGAACTAAATTTTCCAGGGAGGTCGGGGTTGGGATTTCCAGGCGAGCTTTCCAAGCAGAAGGCAATGTGGCGATATAAATTGGCACGGCGACATGGCAATTCGAGATAGGCGCGGCGATGTTAGGATTAGGAAACGAGCATGCCGATGTCGAGATAAGCACTCGTGGCAGCTGAAGATTTTTAGGCGATGTCGAGATGAGGATTGAGGTGGGAATATTATGCGAAGGCAGCTGAAGTTTTTTAGGGGAAAAAAGGAAGAACGAAAATGCTAGGGTTTTGGGTTGAGAAATGCACCGTATTTATCTAGGTAGAGTAGTGTTAAGATCAATGGTTAGTATTGGTTACTATTAATTTGAGGAAAATTATGTATTAATTCAAGCATTATATGCGCGCACACACACACATCAGACAATTAAACGAATATTTTTCGGATACGGATACAACTATAATCGTAGCCATATCCGTAAAGCTTTTTGGATATCGGATATCTGTATCCACTTTTCGGATAACGGATTTATTTCATATTTTGGATACGAATCCGAACGGATATTGAATTTTTCGGGTATCCATTGACAGCACTATCTACTAGTAGGCCTTTCTTTGAGACTACATGACCAAGAAACTTCATCTCTTTCTTCCAAAAATGACACTTCGAAAACTTCACTTTTAGCTGATGCTGCCTCAGCGTCTCAAGAACTATTCTAAGATGAATTCATGATATCTTTTATCCTTAGAATATATCAAAATGTCGTCTATGAATACCAATACAAATCTATCCAAATGCTCTCAGAAAATCCGGTGCATTAAGTCTACGGAAAAAGCAGGCGCATTAGTCAATCCGAATGGCATTACTAACCACTCATAGGAACCATATCTTGTTATAAATGCCATCAACGAAATACTGTCTTCCATCACCCTTAGTTGATGGAACCCTGTCGCCAAATCCGACTAGGTTAACACTTTGGCTCCACTCAACCGATAAAATAAATCATCGATTCTCGGCAGGGGATATCAGTTATTTATTGTATTTTCTTTCAACTTATGATAATCGATACCCAATCTTAACGACCCGTCCGGTTTCTTCATGTGACGACCCAACTTTCTACCACCAGAAAGTCGCATCATCATTAAGAAAAGAAAGAGGTGAGAAATAGAAAAGATAAAGAAGAAAGAACTAAACAACATCAGAATCTCACAGCGGAACGAATAAATTATATTAATCACATAAATATTACATAATATACAACATCAATCAGAGTTACACAGATAATACATCACAGACTAGACAGTTATAAACACCTGTCTAGTTAATACAACTCGATACAACACAAATACAACACAGAGATACCAACACAGCGGAAAACTATATATCTATAACGCTGAAGCCTCCTGCTCCATTGCTCCTCCACAATTCGTCAAAGCAAACCTGAATCCCTTGGCTACCCGTAAAAAATTTGGGTACCCGAGAGTTTAGGAAAAACAGAAATAAACTCCGGGTCAGACATGGGTCTGGTATGAGTAACAGGTTAAAGTTGCTTAACTTTGAAAAACCTTTGAAAACAAAAGGTATCACGTAAGACTTCCCACACATAAACATGGAAAAGTTTTTCCCTTACGCTAACCAAAACTTTGATAGGAAATCCAGTGATATTATAATAGGTCTAGGGTTTTCAAGTAAATAAGAAATAGTTGAAATTGTTACATCTATTAAATTCCAGCATACTAGCCAACATGTGGGTAATACAATCAAATCCGATGGCGCTTATTGGATTTTGGATTCCATACAATGGCAGGGCTACTGGGGTACCGCCCGTCACAGTACCTGGCCTAGATCAGCGTACCGAGAACCCACCCTAAGTCCCCTGCAACACAAGGTCGGAACATCCCTTACTGGATAATTCCCGCACAAGACACCCCAGCAGTTGTTTGCAACCAACCACCCACACAACCGAAATAAAAAGGGACATCTAGACAGGGGTAATCTTGTCCTACTTGGGTGCTACCCACTAACCTTGCTGCACCTCCCCTGTTTTAGCCATTCCCGGTTGATGAGGCTTGAGGCTACGATTACCTTTAGAGAACACATCTCTTAGAATGCTCATCGTCCACCTGACGATGTTCTGAAAGCATTCAATCCATACAAGTTCGTTCCGGGTTCGAACGAAACCGAAGGCATTATCTCGTTACACTCATTTTGGAATCACCCTCAGAGTTAACGACAATAACCCTTGCACTCTGAATCTTCATCTTCACTTGAGATTCACGACCTATCGTTAATTTGGATCGATGTGGTATTCGGGTCTCTAGACCTGGAATCCCGGTATACGGAAACCCGATCCCGGTCTCATCGAAATCCAAACCGTATCTTTTAAGGCCAAGTTGTTTTAAAGTTAAAACAATTCAATTCAATATTATCTATATACTCACAGATTGATAAATCACATTATAACAATGGATAATCACATTATCATCATAAACAAATAATCCATATTATCAACTCAAACAGATAATCAATATTATCATACTTAAAACAAGCATCCATATCACAATAGATGATCACAATCAATCAATGGGATAACAATATCATTCATCCATAAGCAATGATTTATCATTCACAACTGTAATTAATTTAAAATGAATTAAATTAATTACTTCTATCTCTAATTAATTTAAAGTAAATTAAATTAATTACATCATCTATAAATCCTGCTTATACAACCATTAATTAAATAGAAATCAATTTAATTAATTATTCTCTAAATATTCATCTTGATTAAACACCTTTGATTTATCATTCTCTAATTACAATAAGTAATTAGTCTTTTAATTAATTCCACAAATTAATTATTCTAAATCATTCATAGTAATTAACATTTAATTACTTCATTTATTAATTTACTATAATTAATTACATTTGTCCTTAATTAATCACTTCATTATTTATTCTTCAATTAGTCCATTATAAATTCATCATTTATTATATTAATTAATGATCTCTAATTTAAATTTAGATTAAATTACTTCGTTTAAGTTAATTACATTAAGTAATTAAATCTTTAATTAAACACAATTATTAATCCCCTTGATTAATAATAAACCAGTAATTAACTATCCTTAATTACTTATTAAATAAATTAATTATCCCATAATTAATTATCTCCATTAATTAATCCCTTGATTAATTACATAAGTAATTACCCAAATTACTTACTTACAAATCATCTTATATTAATTACATTAAGTAATTACCATTTAATTACTTTCCTAAGTAATTATGCTCCATTAATTACACTAGGTAATTCCACTTCCAATTTACCAAATGACTATCTTTAAATTAATTAAACTAAATTAATTAACTTAAATTAATCATATCATCAAAATTAATTACAATAAGTAATTAATCTCTTAATTACTTTTATCAAGTAATTACACTTAACAATTTACACTAGATTATCTAAATTAATTAATCTAATTAATTATCAAAATTAATCACATTAATTTATTATTTAATCCTTAGTTAATTTCCTTCATTAACTAATAACATTTCTTACTTCACTTCTTAATTAATCTCTAATTCTAAATCATTAATTATGAATTAAATAAATAAGTCATTCCTTAATTATCTTATTAGTTAAATCACTTTAATATCTTAATTATCTCTAAGATAATCCATTTCTTTATAAATGATTTCATTAGCATTAAAGTGTAAAACATTACACTTTTGGATTTAAATTTAAATTACATTTTGAATTTAAGATTCAAAATGATTATTCCTTTAAACATTTATCCAATTTAAAGTTCAATTTATTTATTTGAAACCGATTACTGTAAAAACTATTTGATTTAACCTTGTTTTTACAATATTCAGATTTAAAACTGATTAAGATTTCAGATTTGAAAACAAGAAACTTGAATCTATATTTAACATTGATTTAAACTTGACTTTAACTTTGATTTAAAACTTTTATTCCATTCCAGTTTAGAATTCAAAATATAAATTTGTATTCATCCTTCAACTGGATTTAAACTTTGTTTTAAACCTGGTATACAATTTAAAGTTCATTTAAATTTGTTTAAAATTGATTTGCTTCCAGGTTTTACAAAAGCCTGGAACAAACATCTGACTCGAGCCAACCCAGAATGCTTCGAGTCGTATGCCTTCCTGCTTCGAGTCTATCACTCGAATAACTCGAGTATTCCCCAAGAAATCAAAACCCACCCCAAATATACAATATCCCACCAAACATTCGTGTGCACGTGCACACGGTCGTCGATCAACTCCAGCCATCGCCGCGACGTCGAGCAACTCGACAAACACCTCCAGACCACCTTCCGATCATCTGTACTACATCGTCTCCTCGACAACCAAATCGAGACACTTAACCCAAATCTGGAACGAAGCCAGTCACCAGAATTTCCTCGAATCGCCCAACTCCGACCATCTGATGGTCAACAGCTCCGGCCACGAACTCGACTACTACCGAGCTTCCATCACGCAAAATCCCTTAACACTCGATCACCTCACGTCGCTGTACGAATTCGAAAATCATCATCGACCAGAAACTATGCCTAAGCCCTAAAACACTGACGTGCCCTCGCCACCGTTACCTATAAATTTATCGGACATTTTTCTGATGATCCCTAGCCTTCAAGCTAGCTACGCTCCAAAGCTCGAAATCTACAAACCCACCGATCACCAGAATTTGCCGCAAACCCATATATCAATCATCTCGAGATAACTCATCGCATACCAACTTAAAATTCCTGATTCTATTATTAAAAATTCATAATTTCCCAATGCGCATCAGGTTGTAATCAAAAACATAATTTCCAGATAATCGATTTTCTGACTTGAGTTAATTTCTACTGTGATTTCCTATTTTTGAAAAGGCTTACTTAATATAAGTACTTGAAACTATTTTTAAAGTTGAGATCTATCCACTTAAACACTTTTTTGTTTAAACATCAAACTCTAAAAAGAATTAGGGGATGAGGATTTGAATTCTTAAAGTGTTAGAAGCCTGTAATTATTTAGCAGAGGTGTGTATATTCCTGTTTACAGACATGCACCCTATCATCCACATATGTACATATACATTCAGGCATACTTACATCCATACAACAATTTCTTCACAACACATTTCAAGTATTATCACATGCCATCAAGATATAACAGGATTTAGATTCGTATAAGGGTAATTTACTCCTAAATTTTAAGAACAGAGAAGTCCAGGCATGCATACATCATACATCACACATTCAACAGTATAAATACATAAACACTTCACAATGCAACCAAAATTATACTTGTAAGTTTAAAAGTGAAGTTACTCACCTCTAATATGAGAGCACCTTTGAAAAACAACAACTTGATTTTTCTTTGAAAACTGCTTTGAAATCTTAAAACTGGAATGGCCTTGATCTTGTTTTGAATTTGTTGAATGATGTTGTTTGAATTTGAAAAAAAAATACTTCAGTTTGAAAAAGAAGAAAGAGTGCTTGCTTATTTTATTTTCTCTGGTTTGCTATGAATAGAACAAAGAAAAAGAAGAAGAAGATATACATGTATATATAGAGAATGGTTTCCTGGTTTTAAGCAAGATAGGTACAAGCATACATATTTTCTTCGATCAGGTATTTAGTATATTGGAGCTGAGATAATAGTTTAAACAGTTCGAAATGACAATAAGCTTGCTTTCATTAAATGCTTAGAGTACTATCCTATGCTTTTGAAATTCTTTTCCCTGCATTTATGTTTCAGTCTACAACATTCCTACTAGCCTGCACATACATATTTACCTTACTTTGCATTAACTACACCATACTTATATTATACTTCACTAGTCTACAGCCTGCAACATATACCTATTTTATACAAATTCGAGATGATCATAACATTACTTTGTTTACTTGCCTTATTTTGTTTTCATACATGCCTGCACTACATATATACAAAGATAACTTATATTTTTACTTTGCATTTTTCTACATTCTTGCCTACTAACTTTAGCTATTGCATACTTGCCTTACATATTCTACAACCTGCACTATATATATATTTGCCTAGTCATGTTTTAGTTTAGGCTCAAAGATATACAAAGTTGTATTGTCATCAAAGTTATAATATCAACCTATATATATATATATATCTAGTGTTCATATATACACTCTTACCTTATAATAAAAATTGCTATAGTTATTTGTTGTAGAATTTAAACCTAAGTATTTAAATTCAAATCATAAATGTAGTTATTTTAAAGTTATCAATTAATTACTTACCTATCATTATTTCATTTTATACTTATATTAAGTATTTATAAGGTATCTTTTAATTTAAACAAATTTTAAAAGATTCATTTCTAATTTATAAATCAAAGTTTCTTATAAGATATATATATATATATATATATAACAATTTCTATTTATATTTAAGAATCTACTAAAATTTACATTATATTATTAATAGGGTTGAAAAATAACTCATTATTAAATTAGAAAAATTTATAAAAGAAATTATCACTTATTACTTGTTTACTTATTTAAATTCAAACTATATTTAAAAAGAAGAACAAAGCAACCTAATTTATAAATCTTATCCAAATTTAAACTCAAACTAAAATAAACTTAAAACAATTAATATCTTCCTAAGTATTTAAACCATACAGTAATTTATTTTAAATAGCCTTAAAACAAAAATATATATATATATATATATTAATTCAAATTATAATTACCAAAAATATTTAAGTTAGAAAGCATATCTTAATTTATTAAATTTAAACAGATCCTGTCTATTCACAATATATATACAAGTATATAAATAAAACGATTTATTTAGCTTTTTAAAAGATAAATTATCAGCCCAATATTTATTCAGAAGAAAAGTATTAGTTCAATTCAAGTCTTATTATTAATTAAAATCAGATCAATTTAATTTTTAAAGCCGATTATTAAATTGATATTGTTCAAAATTTCCGGGATGTTACATTCCTCCCCTCTTAATAGAATTTCGTCCCCAAAATTTAAAACAAAGGTAATTTAATAATCTAATTAAAAATTAATTTTAAAACATAACATATATCAATCATATATTAACAACCATAACATCCAATCAAACAAACAAACCAATCTAACTGTCCAGACAAAATTCCGGATAGAATACTCTCGAGTTTTCCCGAGTATAAATACCGGGATACTCGCCCTACAGAATCCGAACAATCTAGCTACCAAGCTACAGAGCTACCACTCATCTAGATCTACAACAAGACAGGATATCAGACTATAGACGAGTCTGACTCAATAACCAAAACTCCTTAACTGCTGGTTCTAAAACCAGAGATAACTCATACACGTACTCCCTCAAAGATATGTGAAACACACCAAATCCCAGTTATCCAGACTGACAATTCAAATCTGAAGACCCAACACATATCCTCAGAAGAACAACAGAAAAGATCGAAAATATCTCGGAGCTGGCTTTCCACATCTTACCCAATCTTATAACTCCCTGAATCAGCGAAAACTTCAACAACAACGGAGTCTCCAACTTCGAATTCCAAATTTCCTCCGTCTCTAATCCACAAAACTCTTCGGACGATCCTAGGTTTCCTACATCCTTACTGATCAACTCAACCCTTGCTGATACCTCTCGAAACAAACTGAACCAAAACAATCAAACAAAATGATCTTTCCAAGATCAACCAAACTCAAAACACAACTCTACTCCAAAATCAGAAGACAGATCTCACTTCTCACATCCGGAAGAGATAAAACAGATGCACCCCAATCTGACCTCAAATCCTGAAAAATTTCCTGTAGAAACTCTCAAATCCAAAATACTGCAATATCCAATTGCTTCCACACTAAACTACTGCCCCCATGCTTCCACTGCGCTACTCTGATCTGAAACAAAAGAGAATGCTGATGACAAACTCAAGCACAGACTGGACAACACATTCCAAAAATATGGTTCAACAGATCCAAAAAAGAAAACTCAGAGGTTCCACCCAAAACCTGAGCTGCTCCACCAATCTTAAAAACCATCCTAAACTAAGCTGAACCATCGGTACCACTTCTGGAATCTAGTCGATACCAAACTCAATCCCCAGATGCTAACAAAACTCTGACTTCCTAAAGACATCCAGAAAAATCTCTGAAAACACAAGAGAACACTCAACTATCGCAAGTCACTTTTGCGATCCACCCAGCTTAATTCCAAAGATACTGCCCTCTCTAAACCAAACAGAACAGCTTACACTTATGCGGCTAATCCATCGAAGAAATGGATCTACTCTGCTGCTCCTGAAATTACCTCAAGAAAACTGCTAAACCAGAAAGCTTCCTCGCCAACACACAGAACACTCCGAGCTGCGCTGCTGACACCAATGCCAAGGAATTCCTAATCCAAAGCTCTTCGAGAAACTCGAACCTCAAACCAAACAGAAACATCCTGCTGAACACAGCCACAACACCGAAGCAGTCGCACTTCCTTAAAACTTGTTCCAAAGAAACATCTTTGGAAGCATCCATAGTCACTATGTCTCATCACACAGCTACTACATCCTGAGGTATCAAGATACCATAACTTGCTTCTGTTCAACCGACAGATCCAAACTCTAGCTCATCCAACTACACCATTCAAAGCTCACTCAAGACGGTATTAGGTTTACAGTCTCGACAGATACACTTCCAACCTCAAACATTCAAACTCCAACCTCTGGTAGTCGTGTTACACACACCACTACCCTATCTACCTTTATAACTTATATTGGAAAACCCGAACAGGTAACCCAACAAATAGGTAGAAATATAGATATACATATATATATTCAAAATTACAAATACGCTCTCTCAAGAAAGAAATCACTCAAGAGCCTAGGTATTCACTCAACCTATGCTCTGATACCAACTGTGACGACCCAACTTTCTACCACCAGAAAGTCGCATCATCATTAAGAAAAGAAAGAGGTGAGAAATAGAAAAGATAAAGAAGAAAGAACTAAACAACATCAGAATCTCACATCGGAACGAATAAATTATATTAATCACATAAATATTACATAATATACAACATCAATCAGAGTTACACAGATAATACATCACAGACTAGACAGTTATAAACATCTGTCTAGTTAATACAACTCGATACAACACAAATACAACACAGAGATACCAACACAGCGGAAAACTATATATCTATAACGCTGAAGCCTCCTGCTCCATTGCTCCTCCACAATTCGTCAAAGCAAACCTGAATCCCTTGGCTACCCGTAAAAAATTTGGGTACCCGAGAGTTTAGGAAAAACAGAAATAAACTCCGGGTCAGACATGGGTCTGGTATGAGTAACAGGTTAAAGTTGCTTAACTTTGAAAAACCTTTGAAACAAAAGGTATCACGTAAGACTTCCCACACATAAACATGGAAAAGTTTTTCCCTTACGCTAACCAAAACTTTGATAGGAAATCCAGTGATATTATAATAGGTCTAGGGTTTTCAAGTAAATAAGAAATAGCTGAAATTGTTACATCTATTAAATTCCAGCATACTAGCCAACATGTGGGTAATACAATCAAATCCGATGGCGCTTATTGGATTTTGGATTCCATACAATGGCAGGGCTACTGGGGTACCGCCCGTCACAGTACCTGGCCTAGATCAGCGTACGGAGAACCCACCCTAAGTCCCCTGCAACACAAGGTCGGAACATCCCTTACTGGATAATTCCCGCACAAGACACCCCAGCAGTTGTTTGCAACCAACCGCCCACACAACCGAAATAAAAAGGGACATCTAGACAGGGGTAATCTTGTCCTACTTGGGTGCTACCCACTAACCTTGCTGCACCTCCCCTGTTTTAGCCATTCCCGGTTGATGAGGCTTGAGGCTACGATTACCTTTAGAGAACACATCTCTTAGAATGCTCATCGTCCACCTGACGATGTTCTGAAAGCATTCAATCCATACAAGTTCGTTCCGGTTCGAACGAAACCGAAGGCATTATCTCGTTACACTCATTTTGGAATCACCCTCAGAGTTAACGACAATAACCCTTGCACTCTGAATCTTCATCTTCACTTGAGATTCACGACCTATCGTTAATTTGGATCGATGTGGTATTCGGGTCTCCAGACCTGGAATCCCGGTATACGGAAACCCGATCCCGGTCTCATCGAAATCCAAACCGTATCTTTTAAGGCCAAGTTGTTTTAAAGTTAAAACAATTCAATTCAATATTATCTATATACTCACAGATAGATAAATCACAATATAACAATGGATAATCACATTATCATCATAAACAAATAATCCATATTATCAACTCAAACAGATAATCAATATTATCATACTTAAAACAAGCATCCATATCACAATAGATGATCACAATCAATCAATGGGATAACAATATCATTCATCCATAAGCAACGATTTATCATTCACAACTGTAATTAATTTAAAATGAATTAAATTAATTACTTCTATCTCTAATTAATTTAAAGTAAATTAAATTAATTACATCATCTATAAATCCTGCTTATACAACCATTAATTAAATAGAAATCAATTTAATTAATTATTCTCTAAATATTCATCTTGATTAAACACCTTTGATTTATCATTCTCTAATTACAATAAGTAATTAGTCTTTTAATTAATTCCACAAATTAATTATTCTAAATCATTCATAGTAATTAACATTTAATTACTTCATTTATTAATTTACTATAATTAATTACATTTGTCCTTAATTAATCACTTCATTATTTATTCTTCAATTAGTCCATTATAAATTCATCATTTATTATATTAATTAATGATCTCTAATTTAAATTTAGATTAAATTACTTCGTTTAAGTTAATTACATTAAGTAATTAAATCTTTAATTAAACACAATTATTAATCCCCTTGATTAATAATAAACCAGTAATTAACTATCCTTAATTACTTATTAAATAAATTAATTATCCCATAATTAATTATCTCCATTAATTAATCCCTTGATTAATTACATAAGTAATTACCCAAATTACTTACTTACAAATCATCTTATATTAATTACATTAAGTAATTACCATTTAATTACTTTCCTAAGTAATTATGCTCCATTAATTACACTAAGTAATTCCACTTCCAATTTACCAAATGACTATCTTTAAATTAATTAAACTAAATTAATTAACTTAAATTAATCATATCATCAAAATTAATTACAATAAGTAATTAATCTCTTAATTACTTTTATCAAGTAATTACACTTAACAATTTACACTAGATTATCTAAATTAATTAATCTAATTAATTATCAAAATTAATCACATTAATTTATTATTTAATCCTTAGTTAATTTCCTTCATTAACTAATAACATTTCTTACTTCACTTCTTAATTAATCTCTAATTCTAAATCATTAATTATGAATTAAATAAATAAGTCATTTCTTAATTATCTTATTAGTTAAATCACTTTAATATCTTAATTATCTCTAAGATAATCCATTTCTTTATAAATGATTTCATTAGCATTAAAGTGTAAAACATTACACTTTTGGATTTAAATTTAAATTACATTTTGAATTTAAGATTCAAAATGATTATTCCTTTAAACATTTATCCAATTTAAAGTTCAATTTATTTATTTGAAACCGATTACTGTAAAAACTATTTGATTTAAACTTGTTTTTACAATATTCAGATTTAAAACTGATTAAGATTTCAGATTTGAATACAAGAAACTTGAATCTATATTTAACATTGATTTAAACTTGACTTTAACTTTGATTTAAAACTTTTATTCCATTCCAGTTTAGAATTCAAAATATAAATTTGTATTCATCCTTCAACTGGATTTAAACTTTGTTTTAAACCTGGTATACAATTTAAAGTTCATTTAAATTTGTTTAAAATTGATTTGCTTCCAGGTTTTACAAAAGCCTGGAACAAACATCTGACTCGAGCCAACCCAGAATGCTTCGAGTCGTATGCCTTCCTGCTTCGAGTCTATCACTCGAATATCTCGAGTATTCCTCGAGAAATCAAAACCCATCCCAAATATACAATATCCCACCAAACATTCGTGTGCACGTGCACACGGTCGTCGATCAACTCCAGCCATCGCCGCGACGTCGAGCAACTCGACAAACACCTCCAGACCACCTTCCGATCATCTGTACTACATCGTCTCCTCGACAACCAAATCGAGACACTTAACCCAAATCTGGAATGAAGCCAGTCACCAGAATTTCCTCGAATCGCCCAACTCCGACCATCTGATGGTCAACAGCTCCGGCCACGAACTCGACTACTACCGAGCTTCCATCACGCAAAATCCCTTAACACTCGATCACCTCACGTCGCCGTACGAATTCGAAAATCATCATTGACCAGAAACTATGCCTAAGCCCTAAAACACTGACGTGCCCTCGCCACCGTTACCTATAAATTTATCAGACATTTTTCTGATGATCCCTAGCCTTCAAGCTAGCTACGCTCCAAAGCTCGAAATCTACAAACCCACCGTTCACCAGAATTTGCCGCAAACCCATATATCAATCATCTCGAGATAACTCATCGCATACCAACTTAAAATTCCTGATTCTATTATTAAAAATTCATAATTTCCCAATGCGCATCAGGTTGTAATCAAAAACATAATTTCCAGATAATCGATTTTCTGACTTGAGTTAATTTCTACTGTGATTTCCTATTTTTGAAAAGGCTTACTTAATATAAGTACTTGAAACTATTTTTAAAGTTGAGATCTATCCACTTAAACACTTTTTTGTTTAAACATCAAACTCTAAAAAGAATTAGGGGATGAGGATTTGAATTCTTAAAGTGTTAGAAGCCTGTAATTATTTAGCAGAGGTGTGTATATTCCTGTTTACAGACATGCACCCTATCATCCACATATGTACATATACATTCAGGCATACTTACATCCATACAACAATTTCTTCACAACACATTTCAAGTATTATCACATGCCATCAAGATATAACAGGATTTAGATTCGTATAAGGGTAATTTACTCCTAAATTTTAAGAACAGAGAAGTCCAGGCATGCATACATCATACATCACACATTCAACAGTATAAATACATAAACACTTCACAATGCAACCAAAATTATACTTGTAAGTTTAAAAGTGAAGTTACTCACCTCTAATATGAGAGCACCTTTGAAAAACAACAACTTGATTTTTCTTTGAAAACTGCTTTGAAATCTTAAAACTGGAATGGCCTTGATCTTGTTTTGAATTTGTTGAATGATGTTGTTTGAATTTGAAAAAAAATACTTCAGTCTGAAAAAGAAGAAAGAGTGCTTGCTTATTTTATTTTCTCTGGTTTGCTATGAATAGAACAAAGAAAAAGAAGAAGAAGATATACATGTATATATAGAGAATGGTTTCCTGGTTTTAAGCAAGATAGGTACAAACATACATATTTTCTTCGATCAGGTATTTAGTATATTGGAGCTGAGATAATAGTTTAAACAGTTCGAAATGACAATAAGCTTGCTTTCATTAAATGCTTAGAGTACTATCCTATGCTTTTGAAATTCTTTTCCCTGCATTTATGTTTCAGTCTACAACATTCCTACTAGCCTGCACATACATATTTACCTTACTTTGCATTAACTACACCATACTTATATTATACTTCACTAGTCTACAGCCTGCAACATATACCTATTTTATACAAATTCGAGATGATCATAACATTACTTTGTTTACTTGCCTTATTTTGTTTTCATACATGCCTGCACTACATATATACAAAGATAACTTATATTTTTACTTTGCATTTTTCTACATTCTTGCCTACTAACTTTAGCTATTGCATACTTGCCTTACATATTCTACAACCTGCACTATATATATATTTGCCTAGTCATGTTTTAGTTTAGGCTCAAAGATATACAAAGTTGTATTGTCATCAAAGTTATAATATCAACCTATATATATATATCTAGTGTTCATATATACACTCTTACCTTATAATAAAAATTGCTATAGTTATTTGTTGTAGAATTTAAACCTAAGTATTTAAATTCAAATCATAAATGTAGTTATTTTAAAGTTATCAATTAATTACTTACCTATCATTATTTCATTTTATACTTATATTAAGTATTTATAAGGTATCTTTTAATTTAAACAAATTTTGAAAGATTCATTTCTAATTTATAAATCAAAGTTTCTTATAAGATATATATATATATATATAACAATTTCTATTTATATTTAAGAATCTACTAAAATTTACATTATATTATTAATAGGGTTGAAAAATAACTCATTATTAAATTAGAACAATTTATAAAAGAAATTATCACTTATTACTTGTTTACTTATTTAAATTCAAACTATATTTAAAAAGAAGAACAAAGCAACCTAATTTATAAATCTTATCCAAATTTAAACTCAAACTAAAATAAACTTAAAACAATTAATATCTTCCTAAGTATTTAAACCATACAGTAATTTATTTTAAATAGCCTTAAAACAAATATATATATATATATATATATTAATTCAAATTATAATTACCAAAAATATTTAAGTTAGAAAGCATATCTTAATTTATTAAATTTAAACAGATCCTGTCTATTCACAATATATATACAAGTATATAAATAAAACAATTTATTTAGCTTTTTAAAAGATAAATTATCAGCCCAATATTTATTCAGAAGAAAAGTATTAGTTCAATTCAAGTCTTATTATTAATTAAAATCAGATCAATTTAATTTTTAAAGCCGATTATTAAATTGATATTGTTCAAAATTTCCGGGATGTTACACTTCACAAAAACCGTGGACACTCCCTAAGGCGAACTGCTTGGTCTAATATATTTTTTCCTTTTAAGTCCACTAGCTACACCTTTAACTCCTTTATCTCGGTAGGTCCTGTTAGGTAGTCTACTTACGGGTTAAGCTCCAGGTACAAGATCTATTCGAAACTCAATAGCTCTTTTTGGCGGTAGTCCTATAACAGGCTAAAAAACATCTGCAAATTCTCTAACTACGAAAAACCGGATTCAGCTCATCTTCCTCCTCTATTTCATCCAATAAAGAACAAACATCAAAACTTGAATTCTCTACTGAGTATACAATTCAGTCTACTATTAGGGTGTCTTAGTGATATTTTGCTATCATGGCAAAATATCTTAGCTTCATATTTACCGAACCAGTCCATACATAAAATAAACCCAAAGCCCACGAAATCAAACATACGCAAACTGCAGGCAAATATATGACCTAATAATGCAAACTCTATATGGTCACATCTCTTCCCTAGAGTTTCATACCCTCCTATCATATTCGCAACCCTTAATGAAGTAACTAGGTATTAGGGTTCTAGGTTAAGCTTATCTACCAAACAAAAAGATATAAAAGAATGTGATGCACCAGTATCAAATAGTATCTGACAGATATACCATAAATCAAAAGCGTACCTCCCATCACAGCTTTCCCTTTCTCCTCAGCTGTTGTTCTAGAGGTAGCTGGTTCCAAAGCAAATACTTTTCCTTTTTCTGCCTTGGCCACTTACAGACATTTGTTCTTGTAATGTCCTACTTGGTCATGGTAAATTCGCCTTAGTAAGCTCAAGTCTTAACCCACAGATAAACTTCTTGTTTCTCTTAATCATTATATCTACGGTAGCATACCCATATCGGGGCAACTCCTCAAATCTGGTTGCGTACTCAAGCACCGTTATATCACATTGCACTAATTTTGCAAACTTCCTCAACAGAGTCGACTTAGCGATCTTAGACATAAATATTTCTTCAAACCTCCTTCCGAACTCAACCCAAGTCAAAGTTTCCTCTGCTACCCGAATAGACACACTGTTCCACCAGTACAATGCAACACCTTGCAATTGCCTGCATGCCAACCTCCTCTTATGTTCATCATTCAAACCTAGATCGGTGAAAATCCTCTCACAATGAAGCAACCAATTCTCTACTTCAATTGCATCCTCAGTTCTAATGAATGGTTTCCCTCCAAGTCTTGCACAGTCTCTACTCAGCACAACATAGTTGTTGATAACTAGAACTTCATGATTCACTCCTTCAGCATTTCAACCAACTAACCTAGCAGCAGCCCCTTCTTGCATCATATTGACAAAGAATTGATACATTGCTCCCATATCAACCGGTGATGTTCTTGCACCTACGTTAACAGTTTCCTATTGACCCGGATTCCTTCTAGTATTGGACCTGACATTTCCATTGGTAGTGGTCCTTCCTCTAACGAGATTCACTTTTCTACTTCTTCCTTCTATATCTTACTTCCTTAAAGCTGCATTCGAACCTTAGTAAGACACGAAAGAACGGCCTAAGAGTGAAGGAGAATAGAGATAAAGCGTATACTGATATATAGCAAATACAAGTACATTACTATAGCGTGATCCCATACCCCAATCTTATTCTCTAATTCATTAGGATTATTTTTTCAAAAACTCTTTTTAAAGTTCAAAATTTTTTAGTTTTACATAAACCCGTGCTTTGATACCAAGTTGTAACATCCCCCATCTTGAGGCCCTAACTAAGCGCTACAGATGCTGTGGTTGTGACGTCACGGATTTTTCGCGCTCGAAAATCGACATCCATACTTTACATCGTACTCAAATGCCATAGATTCGACCGTTCAAATCAGAGTCACCGGAGCTTATAACACAATTAAGTAAATAACACAGCGGAAGAAAAGAATAATACATTGATATACAATATCTGGTACAATATCTGATACAATAGAGTGATACAATGAATATCAATATACATCAGAGGTATGATACAAGAAATAGCAGCGGAAAGAAAATAGATAACACCAGCAGCGGACAATCTTCATCTTCAAAACGCCAATCCAGAAATAGCTTGAACTCCCAATAACGATGCACAAAGATAAGCAAGTGCAGTCCATATCCAAAGACCGAACTAGCTCTAGAATATCTACTAATTCTGACTATCTGAAAAACCCAACTCTAGACTGCCCGTGTAGAAAAATTTTGAGCATCCAGAGTTTAGGAAAGAAATAATAAACTTCGGATCAGTCATGGGACTGGTGTGAGCAACAAAAACAGTTTATCTTTAAAAACGAACAACAAAAGAATTTAAAGTCAATTCGCAATGCTTTTGGAAAATGAAACTACCATAAGGCCTCCCGCCACACACACAATGCAAACGCAGAATTTGGAGGAGATTTCTCCTTATGATAGTCAAAGATGCTTACTATGCAAAATCAAATCATTTTTGATATTATTATTAGTGCATAGTGTAGAAACATTTTGAAAGTAGAATATAAATCTTAGCCAGCATAGGTACCATTATATTATGCCTGCTATAACTGCCTCCTGAGGAGACAGGTTATACAATTGAAATTGTAAAGGGCTCGTATTGTTTCTTTGGATTTCCAACAAATGGCCAGGCCAAGGAACTTCCCATTGCCACATAGGTACACCTCTGGAAAGACGACCAGATAAATAACCTAACATTACGGTTAGATCTCTGCCAACACAAGGCCGGGTTACCCCTAACTGGGTAACTACTGACACGAATATGTCATCCCCCGATCGTAACCGGTCTTTCCGAGGATCCTCGATTCCAACAACCACAAAGAAATGAATTTGCAGCAACAACATAGGTTAAATATCTGGGCTCCATACCATGATACCACCTCTATCCAGAAGGAATGACATACACTAAAGGGGCGCTACCCCCTAATAACCTTGCTGCATCCTTCCTGTTTTGACCATTTCCGGGGTGTGAGGTCCGACGAAGTCTCGTCCACAAAGCTACGCTTTGGTACAAAGCCATGCTTTGGGTCAAACAAATGATCAAAGTAATGATCACAAAGATAAATGATCAAACAAATGATCATATCACAAATGATCAAACAATGATTATCACACAGCAACACTCAGCATGTCACATTACCAAATTGGGAGTATATCGCTGATAACCTTCAACTACATAACCTCTGAGCTTGTACGTCTCAGAGAAGGGTGTTAAGCTAAGAGAATAAATTCTCCGCCACCAACAGAAATATATTTGAAAGAAATCGACTTTATATCTCAAAGTGTAATGTCAGACATGTAACCATACAAGTCTGTTCCAGGTTCGAACAGAACCGAAGGCACTTCCGAAGAAGTCCTTGCAAATCCGGATAATTTCTAATCACGTTCGGACTTCCCATCACAAAGGGTGATCAAATCTCTATATCGGGGCCAGTCGATGCAGAGACATTCGACGAGTTGTCCTTTCGTTTTCAAAAATATCTGGTCTTCACCACCGGTCTTCAAATGCTATCTATATACGATGTATCACTATTCGGAATGAGTTATATGACACAAGGGTCTTTTCCCGGCTAACCCGAATAGTGAGCGCAATATATAAAAACATATGGATATGTGATTTCAATTAAGTCACAATTTATTACCCAAAACTTTCCTCCAAATGGTTTAAACACATTACCATTTTAATCCTTTAAATAAAAGATTTAATTCACAAAGTTCACTCAGTTTTCACAAAGACTCATTCACAGATTTTCCAAATAAATTTCCATTTCAATTTTATTAATCTCGTTAAATCTTTAAATCAAAGATTTAACTCATAGCTTTCAAAACAATTTCATTTCGAATGGTTTAAACAAATCATCATTTTAAATCTGTTAAAAATAAACATATTTAATTCATAGCTTTCAAAAAGAATTCATTCATAACTTGGAAAACCCTTTTTCAATTCAATCTTGAAATTCCTTTAATTAAACTGGAATTTCATTTCTTATCTGAAAGCTTTTATTCCTTTAAAACAAACAGTTTTCATTTTGGAAATATGATTCATTTATACGAGTTAAGGTTCTTGGGTTAAATCCAAATTCTCAAAATTATACTTTTAAATGGTTTAACTTCATATAATGACATTTATATAATCTTTAATCAAAATTTCCAATCATTGAATTCAATTTCAAATATTGAACTCAAATTCAAATTAAATTATTTAAATTGGAAACTTTACCAAGTTATTCGAAATGACTTTTATCTTAAAAACTCCTTTTCAAAAGCTTTAACATTCAACCCAAATTCATTTCCAAAATCAATTGAAATTAAAATTCCAATTTCAAAAATATTAAATTTAAATCATATGTGACTTAACCGATTTCCACGTGAAATTCATATTTGTGTGTGTATGGTGTAGTCCAGGGGTTTTACACACAATAGTGCAACATCAATCATCACAGATATATCGATAAGCGGTATAATCGATAACGCTTATCTTCATTCATAGATTCATAGATAAAATAAATTTATTGGTCACAAAGATTCACTATTACAATTCGATGTGGGTTTCGGATAACCAACTGGAATCTGACTCCCTGTCGCATCGAAATTCAAAAGTCGTTTACGGATCAAGGGTTTTCATATTCACATAGTAATATATCATAGAAATGGAAATCACAGCTCAGCACAAACTAATTTATATCACAAAGCATCACAATCACAAACAGGGATATCAAACTGCTCAAAGTATTTCAATAAAAATCAATCATCTAACAATTAGATGAATTCAATCAGTTACTTTATTTTCTTTAAATCCTGCTTGTTAATTAATTATATATCAAATAAATTTATCATACAATAATCATCTATCTTAATTAATTCTTCTTGATAAATTATTTTTAAATTTCACTAAGCCATTAACAACTTAATTAATTAAGTAATTAATCCTTAATTTTAAATTAATTAATCCTTTAATTATTCACAAATAAATTCACTCAAATTTCAAATTATCATTCAATTTATTACATTCAGTAATTATCTATTAATTACTTCACTAAGTAATTATATTTTCCAAATTCATCAAGTGATTATTCTGAATTAAACTTAAGAAATTTAATTTGAACAGATTCGATTATCTCAATTAATTACATTGAATGATTAATTCCATGATTATAAATTGATTAACCTTTTTACTTAATGATTAATTAATTTTAAAAAATTATTCTTTAATTATTAAGTAATTATAAATCATTAATTATCTAATGATCATTAACAAAATAAATTAACTTAACTTTTAAGTTAAAACTTGAAAACGTTTAATTAAAACTGTAAATCACAAAACCCGAGACTTTCCCGAGCCTTCCACGAGCCAAAATTCCATCTGCTTCGAGTTCTTAGCCAAACCTACCCGTATATGATTTTTTTCTTAACTTAAAATTTGTTCAAGTGTTAACCCCGGCACAGGCTTGAAAATTCACGAACCCGAACTCGAGCCAGAATATAAACTTCCCGATGACAACTTCGAGTCTCACGACTTCTTCCCCAACCTTATAACCATCACCGATACAAACTGACATCGCGTGCACGTGCACAGTCGCACGGCGACGCTCCTGCCATCATGACCTCCAGTGACAAGTCACTGTCCATCGCCACCACCGATCTCAACCACCAAAAATCGAAAATGAGTTCGAAATCAAAATCGAGCACCACTCACCCCATTCGAACCCAACCACCGATCTAAAAATCAATTCGCAATCACATCACCGACCACCAGGAGCTTCGAGCTTCCCGCCGCATCTTCGTCAACCACCGAGCTGCCATTTCCCCAAAGTTCATGCAACTCGACGCACATACGAAGCAGCGGTGATCAAAATCCTGACCACCTCAAAAACTAGGTTTAGGAATGAAAACTTCTCGCCATTGTCGCCACAGTGGACTGGACCACTTCTGGCTATTTTTTCCATCATCGCCATGGACTCCTCTGCCTCCACGCGAAATTCCAGCCTCGGCTGAGCTTCCGATCGCCTGAACTTGATCAAAATTCGATTTTTGATCAATATGGAATTGCTCTTCAACCCTACTTCTAAAAATCACCATTTAACTTTTAAAAAATCATGGTTAGGTTTAAGGATTTTAATTATCTTCCTGAATTCATAAATTTAAGCATTTGAATTTTTACATATATACAACATGTTCATCTGTTTAAGTTTTCAAAGACAAAGCAGTGCTAGTTCTAGCTTAAATAAATTTTTAATCTATACATTATCATCTAAAAATCAATTTTTGTTTAGATATTATGTCTTAACAAATGGAGAGATTGAGAGAAATAAAAAAATATATTACAAGGATTGTTGCACCTGGCAGTATAACAGAAATCAAACAGTATATACATATATATATATATATTCATATATTTAAAATCTCACATCAGTTCAAATTCATATATGTATATAATTTATCCTTATTCAAGGTGGTCATGCAAGAACAAGCTTATATACTTAAATTTGGAAGTGATGTTACTCACCGTGATTTAAAAGAGAGAACAGAGCCTGCTTGAAACAAAGTTGCTTTAAATTTTTGAAACAGCCTTTGCTAGAATCTTCTCTGGTTTGATTTGTTTTTAGATTGAAGTTTACTTTCAATTGCTACTCAGATTTGAAGGAACGAAAATGAATTGAAGAAATGATGGAGATATGGAAAATGAAGTTGCTGGGTATAAAACTTTGTACAGGGTGTATACAGGCTGATACTATTTTGTACAATAGAGTGATGTAGGTCATGGCTGAAGTGATATGTTTTGTGCTGAGATGTATTAGCGGTATGGCAGATATGGTACACATTAATTGTTAGAGTCCTTTGATCTTTTTCATATACCTTTCCACATCAAAATTTGATTTGTTTACCTTTATGCAGGCTGATGATATTTCCTTTGTGTTGGTGGCCGAAAAAAAAATGTAAATTGTGTGCTAAAGATGTTGGAATTTATTTCTTTTGTTGCTTGCCTTTCCTAGATTTCTTAGAGGCATTTTTATTTTACCGGTTTGCTTTCATACTTTTATGTGCATGAGTACCTACTTGTTTCATATTTATCTACAACTTTGTTTCTTTTGTCTTGTTTTATACACTTTCATTTTTATTTCTATTTTAAATGTTTATTTTTACTTCAATACTTATTATCTTGTATCTCTTTTATTTTTAAAACTTAAACTATCAAATATAAAATTTACTAATGTATTCACTTTCTATTTTATAAAACTATATAATTTATCTTATATATTTTGATTCTATTTATAACTTAATATTTATTTTACTTTAATTATTATTATTAAACCATTTATTTACAATTTTATTTCAATCCAATATATACATATAAAATCACATATATACAAACTTTCAAATCCATATGACTTAATATATATATTTTCTATTTGAATCGGGGAAACTCGCTTCCATTTATAATTAATTTTACAAATTTTAATTCAAAAATTCATTTAATTATCAATTTAAATTAAATTACAATCTAGGGTCGTTACAGTGGTTATCTATAGTATTAATTTCCGGTGACAAAATACGGTCATATTAATGGTACCCATAATAGCACAAGAATATGAAATAATTTTAAAAAAATTCATAGCAAACGTTCACATTTCATTTCAAAGTCATATTTTCGTATTCTGCAATAATCCCAAACGTTCCCTAGATTCGAATAAAAGATAATTATAATACTCTAATAGTGATATATGAAGATGCCTCTTTGGTTGATCAGAGTTGCTAAATAGACAGATACAACTTCTGCCAATACATACATACAACAAAATGCCATAATACAACGGAAATGATTAATAAGTAGTCTCCTAAAGAGCTAGCCTTTGCCTCATGCACGTCTTTGGAAGCTTAATTCGCCAAATCTACTAAACCAGTAAACTCTTACTCTCAACCTACTTAAATTAAATTTTGAGCACCCGAGAGTTTAAAGGGAAAACATAAACTTCGAGTCAGACGGAAAGCTTGGTGTGAATAATAATATGCCATCTTGGTTTATAGATATTAAGTAAGACCACGCTGTTGAGTGAAATGGGTTTTCCCCTCACTAATATCCCTTTAAAAATATATCTTTTGCAAATCAATGTCCTGCAACCAAACTAGTTAAGATAATAATATAACAATAATGTGCGTATATGCTACATAGGTAATCATGACAATCCATCAATTAGTCAACTTTCCGTTCAATGTTTAGTTTTCATAGGATAACTACCAACCTACATGGCTGACTCGGACCTACCAGATATAATAGATTTTCTAACTGGCTATTAGAAGAAAACGAGATGGTCTGTCCAAATACACTTATCCTAGTATTTAAATGACTATCTGTCAACCTCATAGTTTTGTCGGGCTTACTATGAACCTAAAAGTTTTGCAGGCCCTAGACACTGGAATTTTGGACTAATATCATCTATGGGGTACCAGTTGAAGTATAGGGCACTACCCTACACCCATCTTATCTTGTCTTTAAATCTCTGTGTCAATTTTTCCTATCACAATCCATCTAAAAGTGATAAGAACAATAATTTCTTTAGTACAGTCTAGGCTTAATACCCTTTTCTATTTCCTTGAAAACGCTTTCTTTATAAATGATTTAACCCTTGAAATCATACTTTCAAAACAAGGAAAATATGGCCCTTTACCTTATCCAAAGTAATTATGCCATGATATATGCTTTTATAAAATAATACCGGTGAAGCTCAAAGTCTTTTAAGGTCGTCGTCTTACAAAACCATAAGCTATAAAGCCAAAACAATATAAAGTCTTTGTATTGATAAACTCGGCAAGATATAGTCGATGAGGGTCTTCGCCCCTTAAAACATAGCCAAAACAATAAAACTTTATATATTGATAAAGCTCGACGTCATTATCGCCATTGGGGTCGTCACCTTTCTTTAATATAAAAAGATGTAAAAGATTTTAACTTTTAAAACATAAGGGCATAAGGCCGATAACAAGGACACTACACTTCATACAAGGTCAACATCCTAAGGTATAAAATATGGCTTGCCTAGGAATAAGTCTTAAAAGAATAGAGTCGACATAGTTAAATCTTGGCGTCATTTCCTTAAAAAAATAGACAACTTCATTAGAGTCGAAGTGATAAAATGCAATTACTGTTTGTACCAAAAATGGGCACAACACTCTTCGGGAGTTATTTAAAGAGATAAAATGAAGATTATAAATGTAAAACAGAGGTTATCTAACAAAAACTCCAACAAACAGAGATGTAAAATGCACAGACAAGCAATTTAGAGTGGTTCGACGTATAGCCTACGTCCACTATGAAGTTTTGATGATTTTATTGATTCTCTTTCAATGATTACAAGCGGTTACAGCAATGAACAGCGGATTACAGATTAGAATTCGAAATTGACAGCAAAAGTAGGATGCAAATCTCAATCCGGCAGAGTCTGGACGCTTCAGAGAAAAAAGATCCTTTTTCTGTTGATTCTGGGGCTCTATTTATAGGCGTAGGAGGCTCAGAATTCGCTCAAACTCCGGGAGACTCGGTCTGGCACGTGAGGGGGCCCACGCGACCGTTTCCAGAAAGTTTCGCCTCGATCTGTGATCGGTACGACTCCATTTCGTATCGATCAAGATGATGTCCAATTGAGCTGAAATTTGGCATGGACATCCTCCAGTGTGCATGTAAGCTTTCCTGAAAATTTCATAGGATTTGGATTAATAGATCACGAGATATCGTCGATACGAACTGAGATTCCTCATAGGCTGTCTGGTTCGTCTCCATGAATTCGACTCGATCCCTTCGCATCGATGGCCACGCGTGCTCTTGGGATGACGTGGTGTGCGCGCTTCGCCTCGATCCGGTCTCTGCGCCGTATTGACTGCTTCGACTTCACATATCTCGCCTCGTTTACTTCGATGGGCAACACGTCATTCTAGTTGGTTGACTCGCTGGATACGAACAAGTTGTTGGGCACGTATTCGAAGCAAGGTTCTCAGATGGATACGAAGTAGACACTGAATGATGGATACGAAGCAAGCACTGACTTATGGATACGAAGTAGACACTGAATGATGGATACGAAGCAAGCACTGACTGATGGATACGAAGTGGACACTGAATGATGGATACGAAGCAAGCACTGACTGATGGATACGAAGTGGATACTCCTGATGGATACGAAAACATGCTTCTCCTTCCAACTTGTATCCATCACATCTCGAGCATACGAACTCGGATTGACTTGAAACTTGGGACGTTGGCTTCCTTCATTTTTCCAGTCATGTCCTATCAATTGTAGCTTGATCCGGACTTGGACAAAATTCAGCGACATTCATGACAAGCCATACTTGTTTTCTAGTTGGTTCCTTGGTGTCCTGGCCTTGCCAAAAGGCGGGATAACATTTGCCCCCCAAAGTACGTCTTGTGAAAACACGACGTGCTTTGAAAAGCTGCAAGTTCGCAACCCGTCTATGGTTTAGGTCGTTGTTGAATTTTGTAGTGACTCTCTCATGGCGCCATGGTAAAAGGTCAGGATGTATTCCTTCGAATCGATGCGGGGCATCGTTGATGGATACGAAGTGTCCATCCGTATTTGAGGGTCACATCTTGTGGTGAATTCTGATTCGCACCGACGACCTTTGATGGATACGAAATAACTTTTCGCATCGATGGATTTTAACAGACGCGATTATCGAGTTCGTATCGATAAACCTGACTTGCTGTGAATCGATGGTTCGCGAAAAGGATGTATCGAATCGATGGCATCCGGTGAATATTTCGACTCGATGAAGGTACAGTCTGACGGATTCGAAGAGGGCGCTTGCATAGATCCATCGCTTGACCGCTTGCGACCGGTTACGTTGACTGGGAGATGAATCGTCCCGGTTCGACTCCATGCTTCATATAAATACCTAGGACTTAGCCCATTTTTCACTTTTACTTTCTACTGTTGCTGTCAGCTCTCTTTTTCTACCCTCGTATCGATAGACTGAGAGACATAATCGTCTTCGAATCGAACCAAACCTCTAATCCTCTGAGTGTTAATCGCAAAAATCAGGTAATTAATGGGTAGATCCTTGTTAATAATGACGAAACTCGAGATCTCTACCACTCCCTTAGCTTCTACGACCAGTTTCGACAAATTTGAGATCTGGATGATGGAAGACAAGATTGGGGGATACAGAGCGTGGCCATGGAGTTGAGGTCCTTTTGGGAAGAAGGAGAGACGGAGTAAATCACTCTAACCTTATTTCGTATCGACTTGAACTGGGAACATTCGAATCGGTGCAGACGACATACGCTCGTATCGGCTTGGGGACGAGAGCGGCGATGGATGTGAAGCCATTGTTCTCTGATCGATGCGAAATCGGCAACCCTAATCGATGCGGATTGGCTTGCCTCTGATCGATACGACATGTATCGATTCGAATTTGATCGATATGAAGCGCTCTCACTCCAGCTCGATCGATACGAACGTATCAATTCGAAATCCGACCGATACGAAGCAGTGCTACTCCAGCCTGATCGATGCGAAACACCTCCATTCCCAGACGATCGATACGAACGTATCGATTCGAACATGGCCAGGCTGCGTAGCGTGACCTCCCCTGGCTTGATACGAAAACAGAGTGCAGCGACCGGTCCTTAACCCAAATTTTTGATGAACTTAGAGAAATGTCGAATACTTGAACACTTGACTCCGACGAGCTTCTGCCTTGCATAATAGAACTTGGTCACAGGACTGCATATTTGACTGACTTTCGAAGCTCGTTGATGGAACTGCCATTTAACAGAAAAATACAACGAACTCTTTAACCTTGAATCGATCGCTGTCATCTGGATGGCGCGGTCGTGACGGTCAGCGATGACGGTCATGCCTGTCTGATTTCCAGAATTTCGTCGCTTGCATGTTTTCTTTAACTTTGTAGAATTTGCTCAAGTCACGCATAACACTTGTACTGCACAACACACACTCTACACTGGGGAATGCACGGGCCGTTTATCGTCTAACGATGATTTCTCATGAGTTAGCTAGTTATGGAACCTTCAAGTTCACAGCAGCAAGAAACTCCCAGACTCGAGATCCCAAACATCGAGGCTGAAGTCATCGGTCCAGCTCCGGGCGAGTTACCTAACGCATCTTTTATCAATAGCCCACCTGATTCTGTCCCGTCCAATATCTCGGAAGACATGTTAGGGAGAATATGCTTAAGGCATGGCTTATCTTTGGATGAAGTATTGTTGCCTGGACCGGACGACAGACCACATAATCCCCCAAAGGGGTACACTGCTTTTAATCGACATGCGTGCGCAGCCGGCACACTTCCTCCGTTCAATGATTACATAAGAGAAGTGTTGGCTTACCTGGATATCGCTCCGTCTCAGTTACATCCAAATGGATACGCTTCACTCAATGGCTTGTTCATCGCATTTATAGAGTACCTTTACCGACCTCCCCGCCCGACCGAGATAAGATACCTCTTCAACTTCAAGAGTCGAACTGACGGCCCATCTTTTACATTCTTGGAGTCTGTGAGAAACTGCCAAGTTGTCATGGGGTCGTGGACTAGGCTGAGCTACTTCAAGTCAGAGTGGTTTTATGTCCGATGTCCACCGGGGTTTGCCAGAAGATGGCTATTTAGACGTAAGCATTGTCTTTTTCCCAAGTAATTGACGGGGCAATTTTTGAATGAAATTAAACTCATATCTTCTATTCTTTTTCTTTCAGCGATAATCCAGCGACCTGAAGGCGGCTACTATAAAGAGATAGTTCGTGTTCTTCAAGAAATCCCTAGCGAAGAAAGGAATATCGAGTTGCTACTGACGGACCAGAACCTTAGAGTTCTTGGGTTGATTGGGCGGAGGCAGAGCATAAGGCTCGATGGTGCATTAAAGACCGTCTCTAGAAAAAAGGTCAAGCGGAAGAAACCCAGGGTTGTGATAATTGAGGAACCCGATTCCGAGAAAACTCATACCGACGAGGAACCGTTGGTCGGACCCGCTAATGCAACCCCGGAATCCGATGCAAAGAGGAAAGGCAAAGCAGTGGCCTCAAAACAGCCTAAGTCCGGGAGGCGGAAGTCTGTGGTTTTGCACCGTCCTTTGCCAGGAGTTAGGATTACGGAAGCATCCTCCCTGCAAGCTGAAAATCAATTCGAAGGGCCTGCTGACCCTCCAATCCCGGACATCGAGCCTGAGCAACACGACGTTGAATCGGATGGACCACGACATATCGTCGATGTTAGCGAGTCTATTCCTGCCAGTGCGATTGACACTTCTGGTTGGTCCGGGGGGTTACACATTCACACACTCTTCACGGCACAACACATTTTCCTAACCGTAAACAACATATTGCAAACGGTTACTGACTCTTCGTGGTTTTCTTTTCAGGTACGATGTCTGGACAAGGTTCTATGCTTGGTAGTTTGCGCAACAAGTGCCGTTATCATGAGCCACGCATGAGAGAGGGCGAGAGGGATTACGACTCAGGACAGTCTGGTCAGGAGAAGTTTGACAGAGATAGGGGATACGTTCGCCGATCCCAATCTCGCTCTCCTCCCTCCAGGACCTCTGCACCTCCTACGGCCGTAGTTACTCGTCCTCCTGAAACTTCACGGCCTAGGCCACCTTCTCAAGCTTCGAGGTCCGATCCTCCGCGCAGGACTGAAATAGCCACCTCCTCGGCTACTGTACCAGTCCCGACTGAAGTGTCTAGTGAAGGAGCACTTAAATTGGCACAGATGAGGAAGGAATTTCCCAACATTTGTTTTGATGGTTATGTCTTCCCTCCACACTTGAAGAGAATTCCGCCAACCGCTGAAACCACTATCCATGATTATGTTGCGGACATCTTTTTCCAGTACAGGGAATGGGGACGGGCCGCGAGGAAAGCGTCCAAAGTGGCATTCGATCGGGGCGTCACTATTGAGAAGCTCGAGAAGGAGTTGGGTCACAACGACCGAATCATAAAAGCGCTCAACTCGGAGGCTGAGTCTTCCCGTAAATCTGAAATGGAGGCTCTAAAGAAGGTCGATGAAGTAAACGCTGCCATGACCAGGATGAAGTAAGAGCATTATACCGCCATCGAGGACATGGGTCATAGGAACACCACCATCACCGCCGAGAGGGATGATGCTCTCAAGGAGCTTAATGAGCTGAAATCAAAGTTTTCCGAGATGGCGAAGGAAAAAGACGCAGCTAATGTCTCCGCGCAGGAGGCCTGTGATCAGGCAGTGACGCTCCGAAAGGAGAAAGAAGCGGCTATCCAACAAGCTCACGAAGCTGAGGCTGGGGTTGACGAGAAGGTACGGCAGGCGGAGGCCAGGATTGAGGCCGAGGTGGAAGAGCTACTCGTCACTTATAACGCCAATGTGCTAAGGCATCGAGATTTGACATGGCTTGATGATTACCCCACGCATCTCTACAACGCTTGGAACTTACTGGTCGATGAGGAGACGTCCGGGCACCCTGATGAAGCCCTTGATGAATTCGAGCTGGAGAACCGCATCCTCAATGATGACGAAAAGAAGGTTCTCCATGACTCCATGATTTCCCACGACAAGGTGAAGCTTGGTGCCCAGACCCAGGAAGTCGGAGAGAGCTCTGGTGCAGAACACCATGTTATGAGTTCTGAGATAATCGTGTCATCTCAATCTGAGCCAACTCCGATGATCTACCCCCAGCCTATCCCGGCATATGATCCAGATCAACCGCATCTATCTCCTATTAAGGAACATCCTTCCGAAGTTGTTCAGATGACCTCGAGCCAAACCGAGGAAGGTACTCTGAACTAACTTCTTGTATATTTGGATTGAAGAGTCTGTGTTGAAATGTTGCTAATGACATATCCTTTTCCTTTGATCAGTGACAAAAGTTGCACCAGCCGCGCCTCTTACCACCCAAGAATCAGGCCAAGCGCCAGGAGCCATCATCTCTGAGGCGAGCTCCGTTGCGGCAATGGCACCAGTTGGAGTAACGCAGGGGAGCTCACTTTCTTTCGATGAACAGATGATAAACGAGCTCCTTGGCCGTCAGAGTGATCCTTTTGCGGACTTGCCATTCGGCTTGGGTGGATTCACGGCTACTTCTGACACCTCATCTCAGACTACTACGGCTCCTAGCAAAGCCAGAGCACAGCGGGAAGCAACGATGCTCGCAGAGATTAATGCCGAGATGGCGGCCGCGGCGCATGGTGGCAGTGTAGATGGTGGAGCAGTAGCACAGTGCCCCACTCCCCTTATGATCGTATCTCCCGGGGGCTCGCTCGTCGATGCTGGCACACCAGTCCCGCCCCCGGCTGTCGACCCTGTTCCCCCAACTCCTCCTGTGGGAAGCATTCCCATAGAGTCCAGCTCAGACGAGGATGTTGACATCATGCCTTCATCCGAAGGGAGCCTGCCTAGGGAGAAAGATTCTAAGCGAAAGAACACAAGTGGCTCCGGTAGCTCCTCGAGGAAGAAGAAGTTGAGGAAGCAGAAAGATTAGACACTCTCTTATAGGCATATTTTCCTCTTTTGGCAGTTAGGGATTTTGTTATTCTCTCTTTTTTCCCTTTTGTAGGCCATGTTTAGATGCGGGTTCGGCCCCTGCTAGTAGGAATATTTTGGAAAAAACTCATGTATGAACCATTGTTTTTGAGTTAGTTGAAATAAAATTTTGTCTTCCAGTTTCAGCTTATGTTCCTTTCTATGCTTGAATATTCCAGTGTTCGAACTTTGGTCCGGTGTACTTGCATTATCTTATTGTTTCAGGAATAGCTCATTTTACTTGTTAAGTATGGAAATCTCGGACTTGAGTTGTGATAGGGGATCGCATCGGAGCTGGGCATCGCATAGTTTCGGGTAATGACTAACATTTGCCTCTGCCCCCAGTTCCAGGGTTAAGTTGTGATGATCAGCTTGTGATTGCATCAAGCGAGGACCGAGTGGTCGAACTACACTTGTTCTCTTATGAATCGTTTCATCCACACTCCGGGGATATATGTCATCTCGTAAGCGGTTGTTCGCACTCTGGGAAGATGGAGTTGACTGATGTTTGTACTCCGTCTCGCACTCTGGGAGCACGGAGTTGGTCGTTTATACTCCGCTTCGCACTCTGGGAACACGGAGTTAGTTGTTTATACTCCGTTTCGCACTCCGGGAACACGGAGTTGATTGATGTTTATACTCCGTCTCACACTCTGGGAATACAGAGTTGGATATTTATACTCCGCTTCGCACTCTGGGAATGCGGAGTTGGTTGATGTTTATACTCCGTCTCGCACTCTGGGAATACGGAGTTGGATGTTTATACTCCGCTTCGCACTCTGGGAATGCGGAGTTGGTTGATGTTTATACTCCGTCTCGCACTCTGGGAATACGGAGTCGGTTGATGTTTATACTCCGTCTCGCACTCTGGGAATACGGAGTCGAATGTTTATACTCCGCTTCGCACTCTGGGAACGCGGAGTCGAATGTTTATACTCCGCTTCGCACTCTGGGAATGCGGAGTCGAATGTTTATACTCCGTCTCACACTCTGGGAGCACGGAGTCGAATGTTTATACTCCACTTCGCACTCTGGGAATATGGAGTTAAATGTTTATACTCCGTCTCACACTCTGGGAGCACGGAGTCGAATGTTTATACTCCACTTCGCACTCTGGGAATATGGAGTTAATTGCAGGATTGTCGTGTGTCAACCCTATCAATATCGGTGTCATGGCTTGTCCCCGAGCTCGGGTTTCACCTAGTGAGTGGCCGGTCGTATCACAGCCACTCTCTATTTGAATAAGTCCCATTGCATGATGGGATTTAGCTCTTCGTGCATCGTGATGTTGTATATCGTACTTAATGAATCACAGCTCTGGCTCGAAGAAGTGGCGTTTTATTGCTGAAATAAGAAAATGCGGCAAAGTCAGTTGCCTTATTACAAAATTCAAATTTCGAAATGCAGAAACAAATGGCTATATAGAATGAAATAAATAAAGCCTGTCATATGTAATAGCGGCGGAGACTTTCGCTGTTCCAAGCCCTTGGTAAATCGAGACCGTCAACAGTCGACAGCTTGAATGTACCATCTCCGAGCTTTCGTGTAATTACATACGGTCCTCCCCAGTTCGGTTTCATGTGTGAAGGAACTGGGTAGATTCTCTTAAGCACGAGGTCGCCGAGTTCGAAGGTTCGAGGTCGAACTTTGGTGTTGTACAGTCGGGCGACCCGGCTTCGATGTGCGGCTGCTCTCAAATCAGCCTCTTCCCGTTTTTCATCCAATAGATCCAAAGATTCAGCCAGGAGTATAGCGTTCGTTTTCGGATCGTAGTAAGTCACGCGATGAGAGAATACTTCTGTCTCGACCGGAATAACAGCCTCTGAGCCATAAGATAGGGAAAACGGAGTGTGTCCGGTCGCGGTCTTGTGGGTCGTTCGATAGGCCCATAGTGCCATAGGAAGTTCGTCGACCCACTTGCCCCCAGCCTTTTCCAATCGTTTCTTCAGGATCGATTTTATAACTTTATTGACAGCTTCAACCTATCCATTCGCTTGGGGGTGTGCGACAGCCGAGAACTTTTTGCGAATATGAAACCGTTGACAGAAATTCTTGAATTCCGCACTCTCGAATTGGGCTCCGTTATCAGTGATGATAGTATGCGGGAGTCCAAATCGACAGATGATGTTGCGAACCACGAAATTTATCACTTTATTTGTCGTAATGGTTGCAAGGGCTTCGGCCTCAGCCCACTTTGTGAAGTAGTCAACGGCGACGATGGCGTATTTCGCACCGCCTTTTGCTAAAGGTAAAGCGCCGATGATGTCGATGCCCCACATTGCGAATGGCCAGGGACTGACCATTTGGGTTATTTCAGTAGGCGGAGCTCTCGGAATTCGGGCATGTATCTGGCATTTATCGCACTTCCGGGCATAGTTTGCCGCATCTCGGTTCACTGTCGGCCAGTAGTACCCATATCGGAGTATCTTCTTAGCGAGAGCTTGTCCTCCGGTATGATCGCCACACTCTCCTTCGTGCACGTCATGTAACACTCGTTTGATTTCCTCGTGGGCGATACACCTGAGGAGAGGAACGGAATAACCTCTCCTGTACATGACTCCGTTTTGGATGACGAATCGCGAAGCTTTTCGCTGAATTTGTCTCTTCTCATTTCTAGGTTCAGGCAGCGCCCCATTCTCAATGTAATTCCGATACGGAGTCATCCAAGATTCTCTACTGGGAGCGGTTTCAAATACAGAGTTCATTTCTATCCGATCGATGCTCGGGGAGGCCAAAGTTTCAACGGGGACAAGTCCCATTTGTTGCGCTTCACCTGTGCTAGCTAACTTTGCCAGTGAATCGGCTTTCTGATTGTGGTCCCGAGGCACATAATAGATGGCATAATAATCAAACTGGTTTAGTATTTCCTGAACTCGGGCCAAGTAAGCAGCCAGTCTTCGGTCTCTTGCCTGATATTCTCCTCGTACTTGACATACTACTAATTGTGAATCGCAATAAATTTCCACAGCGATAATCCTCAAGTCTCTGGCAAGTCTTAAGCCAGTTAGGAGGGCTTCATATTCGGCTTCATTATTAGTTGCACGAAAGTCGAATTTAAGAGCATAACATATGGACCGGCCCTCGGGAGTCTCAAGTACAACCCCAGCGCCCGAACACCGGTCATTTGATGCACCATCAGTATACAGCTTCCAGATGTATTCGGGAGATTTATTGGTCTCGGGCAAGTCTTCTGGAACGGTGAATTCAGCTATGAAATCTGCCAGGACTTGTCCTTGAATGGCTCTCCGCGGAGCGTATGCGATATCAAATTGGCTTAGCTCAATGTTCCACTTGAGTAACCTACCGGACGTCTCAGGCCGCGTGAGGACCTGTCGTAACGGCTGGTCGGTGTACATAGTAAGCAGATGAGCTTGGAAATAAGGACGGAGCTTTCTTGAGGCAATGACCAAGCAATAGGCCAGTTTCTCCAGTCTCGGATAATTTCTTTCAGCTCCTGTTAGCCGCTTACTAACATAGTAGACCGGGTTTTGCACTTTGTCTTCTTCCCGGACTAGAGCAGCACTGATCGCATGTTCTGATACTGCCAGGTAGAGATATAGTTGCTCGTGGTCAACCGGTTTTGATAAGATCGGAGGTGTGTAGAGATGTTGAACTAATGATCGGAACGCGCCTTCACACTCCGTGGTCCATTCAAAGTTCCGTTTGCCCTTCCGGATCAAGTTGAAGAAAGGAATGCATTTATCGGTGGACTTTGAAATGAACCTGCTCAATGCTGCGACCTTCCCGTTAAGACTCTGGACTTACTTTATATTTCTAGGGGTTTGCAAATTTCTAATAGCCCAGATCTTCTCAGGATTCGCCTCTATTCCTCGGGCATTGACGATGAACCCAAGGAATTTTCCGGATGCAACGCCAAAGTGACACTTGAGTGGGTTGAGCTTCATTCCGTACTCCCGGAGGATGCTGAACATTGAATTCAAATCTCTGACGTGATCTGTGGAGAATCGGGACTTCACCAGCATGTCATCCACGTAAACCTCCATGGTCTTCCTGATCTGATCAGCGAACATTCGGTTGACTAAGCGTTGATATGTTGCTCCAGCGTTCTTTAGACCAAACGACATGACTTTGTAACAATAGATTCCCAGATCGGTCACGAAGCTGGTATGTTCCTGATCAGGTAAATGCATGGGTATTTGGTTGTAGTCGGAATAAGCGTCCATAAAGGATAGTAGTTCATGTCCGGCCGTTGAATCCACGAGCTGATCGATTCGCGGAAGTGGGAAGCTATCTTTTGGACATGCCTTGTTTAGGTCAGAGTAATCAACGCGGGTTCTCCACTTCCCGTTTGGTTTCCGAACTAGTACAGGGTTGGACACCCATTCTGGATACAAGGCATCCCGAATGAACCCGTTGGATTGTAGTTTATCAACTTCCTCCTTAAGGGCGGCAGATCTCTCTGGATCCATACCGCGCCTTTTCTGCTTTACTGGGACATGTCGCGGATCTATATTCAGGGAGTGACTTGCAATGCTCGGCGAGATCCCGCACATGTCAGAATGTGTCCAGGTGAAGACGTCGAGATTCGCCCGAAGAAATTCGACCAATTCCTGCTGTGTCTGCTTGTTCAGTTGAGACCCAACTTTCAACATCTTTGAATCATCACCCTCACTGATTGGGACGTCCACAGTCAGTTCGGCTGGAGAAGCTTGACTCTCCGTTGATTCGTCTTTATCCTCGTTGTCCCTAGGGTCCAGATCTTTCAAGAACTGGTCGTGGTGCCCGGGCCGAGACCCAGGCATCAATTGTCAATTATCAATAGAGCGGACGCAGAGAGATTCCTCTACGCCCTTTCCCTTCTCTTTACGCTGTGCCCCGCACAGCTCAGCAACATAACAGGCCCTTCCTGTGGCCTGATCTCCTTGAACAACTCCAATCCCATGATCAGTGGGAAATTTCAAAGTCAGACACCATGGGGCGATCGCCGCCCTGAACTCAGCTAGGGCTGGTCGACCTAGAAACACATTATATGGCGAATCAATTTCTAGCACAACAAATTGTAACATTCGGACCCTCCGGCGTTCTCCAACGCCTAACTCGACTGGGAGTTCAGTTATTTCGATGGGTATCGTGGCACTTCCGTTGAAACCATGGATTCTGGATAAACAGGGTTTCAAATCCTTTGTCTCCATCTTCATTAGATCGTAAACCCGTTTAAGCAAGATATTCACAGAGCTCCCACTGTCAACCAGGATCCTCTTCATCCAAGCAGGACCTACCTGGGCAGATATGACTAGTGGGTCGATCGTAGGGGCTTCGACTTTATCGGCGTCTCGGCTCCTGAACACGATATCATCGGATATTATCTTTTGTTGTTTTTCCGGGGTTCCGTCTTCGCAATTACTACAACATTCGAAGTCCGCATGCCTGATAGAACTAGCATACGACTCCATTTCCCCCCAGCTTCTGTCTGCCGGATGGGGACCACCACTTATTGTGTTAATGACCAATCTCCCGCCCGCACGGGCGGGTTCCTCCTCTCTTTCCTGATTTTGTGAACGATTCTGATTCGAGGGGCCCGCTCCGCCAGACTGCGGCGCCCGTACGAACTGATCTAGCTTCCTCTCTCTAATCAATTTCTCGATGATGTCCTGTAAGTGCCGACACTCATTGGTATTGTGTCCATAGCTTTCATGGAACCTACAGAATTTCCCTGTCTGAACTTGCCTCTCCGACGAGGGCTTCGGAGCAGGCTTCTTATACTGTACAGTGTTACAAGTCTGTAAGTATACGTTTTCCAATGACGTGTTTAAAGGCGTATAACTGTCAAACATCTGAGCTCTACGTCGTGGACCTCGGTTCTCGTCTCTCTTCTTATTCTGGCCATTGTTTCCTCTCTGCTGGGTTTGCTTGTTTTGTATATTCAGTTGAACTTTCCCGGAACTCTCGCCGGACTGTTTAACTGCCACATTGCTCTGTATTCCCTCAATGCTGGGCCTCACATCGTCCTGCTTCCTAGACTGTTTTGCATCCTCCTGCCGCAGGAATTGAGCGGCCTTGGAGTAAAAACGGTCCAACGATGCGGGCGGTTTTCCAGCTAGCCAGTTTTCGAATTCAGAATCAGGATCAATTCCCTTGGTCAGAGCCATCAAGATTGAATTATCGTTAGGATTGGTGATCTCGATGCATGCTGCATGGAACCTCTCCAGGTAACGCCTGAGCGTTTCTCCAGGAGCTTGAGTGACGCTGGACAGGGTGTTGACGTCTTTTGGCCTAGCAACATGCATACGGAATTGCTCCACAAACCTCTTGGCCAATTGATCGAACGAAGAAATTGATCTAGGTGGTTGGCGGGTAAACCACATTGTCGCGATTCCCCCCAGAGAGATGGGGAAACTCCGACACTTCACTGCATCGTCGGCCCTTGCAGCGCTCATCGACCATTCATATTTCAGAATATGCTGGTTGGGGTCACTATTTCCTTCATACATCGGGAGAGTTGGCATTCTAAATCGCCTAGGGGGTTCAGCGTGTAACACTTCGTCTGTGAAAGGGGTATGACTACGAGAAATCCCCCAATCATCATTAGTGAGCCCCTGGCTCTCGCGGATCATCTGATGTATCATGGTCGATATATCCGACACTGGCAGATTCTGAGCGTGATGAGCTAAGGCGTGGTCGGGTTCCACGGTGCGAGTTGGGATCGGGCGCTGTCGACGATCCGTATCTCGCCTCCTTGGCTCAGCGTCTTCTGGGACATAAGGTTCAGGAGTATGTCCACGCTGTTGATTGATCGGCTCTGATTGATTTCGGGTATCAACCCTTGTCTCTGCTGCGGCGGTTGTGGCGCGGTTACTCGTGGTGTACTGTGGGGTAGTAGTGTACTGTGGGGCGGTACCTCCTCGTGTTGAGGGACCCGTTTGGAAGCTGGCCGATGGTCCTACCCTCAGTTGCCCAACAGTTAAGGCGGGCTGATATTCAGCAGCTTGAGCGCGACTCCCCTCTAGCCGAGGACGAGTAGTTCGGTGGTGATAATCAGATGAAGCTGAGCTTTCGGTAGACGCTCTGGAGGCGTCATCTCTCCTGGACCTTCTGTGCCCCCGGCGGTTTAGCTGGTTGGTCAGCTCGATATTGGCGCGCAACTGTTTTGCCAACTGCTGACGGCTTTGGGTCAGCTCCTGGAGCAATACTTGAAACTCCTGTCGGGTGACTAGCCCCGTTGAGTCCGAGTGAGTGGTATTGTCTTGATTGGAAGAAGGCGGCTGTGTGGGATTCTGCCTATCTCGGCCTTCTTGCTCTGCAGCGGTAGCGCCAGTTCTTGTGCTGACCATTCTCGGTGGTGGAGTCCTCTCCTAGATTTTGAGCAAATCTGAATAGAATGGAAGGATTCCGGACTGGATATCTGGATCTTCCTCTTGGATTTGTGCAATCCGGTATCGACGGCAGATCCAATGAGCGGGAGAAAAAACTGGTTTTTTCTCAGTGAAAGCACCAAAGTGTTTGTACCAAAAATGGGCACAACACTCTTCGGGAGTTATTTGAAGAGATAAAATGAAGATTATAAATGTAAAACAGAGGTTATCTAACAAAAACTCCAACAAACAGAGATGTAAAATGCACAGACAAGCAATTTAGAGTGGTTCGGCGTATAGCCTACGTCCACTATGAAGTTTTGATGATTTTATTGATTCTCTTTCAATGATTACAAGCGGTTACAGTAATGAACAGCGGATTACAGATTAGAATTCGAAATTGACAGCAAAAGTAGGATGCAAATCTCAATCCGGCAGAGTCTGGACGCTTCAGAGAAAAAAGATCCTTTTTCTGTTGATTCTGGGGCTCTATTTATAGGCGTAGGAGGCTCAGAATTCGCTCAAACTCCGGGAGACTTGGTCTGGCATGTGAGGGGGCCCACGCGACCGTTTCCAGAAAGTTTCGCCTCGATCTGTGATCGGTACGACTCCATTTCGTATCGATCAAGATGATGCCCAATTGAGGTGAAATTTGGCATGGACATCCTCCAGTGTGCATGTAAGCTTCCCTGAAAATTTCATAGGATTTGGATTAATAGATCACGAGATATCGTCGATACGAACTGAGATTCCTCATAGGCTGTCTGGTTCGTCTCCATGAATTCGACTCGATCCCTTCGCGTCGATGGCCACGCTTGCTCTTGGGATGACGTGGTGCGCGCGCTTCGCCTCGATCCGGTCTCTGTGCCGTATTGACTGCTTCGACTCCACATATCTCGCCTCGTTTACTTCGATGGGCAACACGTCATTCTAGTTGGTTGACTCGCTGGATACGAACAAGTTGTTGGGCACGTATTCGAAGCAAGGTTCTCAGATGGATACGAAGTAGACACTGAATGATGGATACGAAGCAAACACTGACTTATGGATACGAAGTAGACACTGAATGATGGATACGAAGCAAGCACTGACTGATGGATACGAAGTGGACACTGAATGATGGATACGAAGCAAGCACTGACTGATGGATACGAAGTGGATACTCCTGATGGATACGAAAACATGCTTCTCCTTCCAACTTGTATCCATCACATCTCGAGCATACGAACTCGGATTGACTTGAAACTTGGGACGTTGGCTTCCTTCATTTTTCCAGTCATGTCCTATCAATTGTAGCTTGATCCGGACTTGGACAAAATTCAGCGACATTCATGACAAGCCATACTTGTTTTCTAGTTGGTTCCTTGGTGTCCTGGCCTTGCCAAAAGGCGGGATAACAATTACCGTCTTCGAAAATAGGTTATAAAGCTTGAGGTTGACAGTCATTAAAGTTGAAGTTGTAAAACACGACATCATATATAGCCGAATTCAATAATAGCGGCATAGGCTTATAAAATCGAAGTCAATATATTTAAAACATGCGGCGTCATCATCACCACTATAAACCACTTCGAGAGGATCAGCAACGTTGTTGAAAACAGACGGTTGGTAAAAAGTGCAACATCAATGTATTAAGGAAAGCAACCTAGTTTACTTCAAAGTTCACAACATCGACCCTGATCTTGGCTTCCCACTTCGGCCAGGCCAATGCATTCCATAGCAATCAAAGTTGATCCCTATGCATTGCTCTTGGTCGACGTCGAAGACCATAAGGGCCACATGATGAAATGCGGCATCGTGAGCTTCGGTGTGGCAAAGCCGTAATTACCTTAAAAACAGATATCTTGCTAATAAAAGTATTTTCTTTTCACCAACCCCTTATATTTGTCAAAATACTATTAGATACAACTTTCTTTAACAAAATCTTTTCCAAAAAATTGCTGAGGGGTAGATTTATCATTTCCAAAGTATAACAAACCTTGCATTTTATATTAATATTTAAATATACTAATTAAGCCTATCTAGCTCAAATAATTCATATTAAATCATAAATACTTGGGAAAAATCCCCAAAAATCATGATAAATTCAGTTTATTATCTTCTTTAACATATAAAAATTTCGAAGCCAAAAACCTAATTTAATTATTTTTAATAAATAAAACCCAAAATAAACCATTTTCCAACCTAAGGAAATTCACAAAATATTGCGGTTAAATCCAAAAATCATGGAATTAAAACCCACTTCCAAAATAATGTTTCTAACATCATATCGAAATCCCAAGTCATTTTGGTGTCATATGATAGGTTTTCGAACTCAAACATATCACTTAATTTTTAAATAAATTCTATAAATTCACCAAAAAGCATACAATCCTTCAAACTATCATATCATGACATAAAAGATTTAGATTTATACTTAAAACCAAAAATAACATTGAAAACTTGAGAACCATAAACATTATTCTCCTTGAATGGATTAAGAAGGTTGAGATTTGTATTTTGATTTGATTCCCTTAGCTCTGATCTTGTTTTCCTAGCTTATCTTCCCTTTGAAACCTTTGTTAGTAGCCGACCTTGGTCTATTTTCGTTTTCTTTGAATGAAGTGATAATGAGAAAAGAGGATGAAAGGGTGAATATTAGGAAATAAACTCCTTTTCCTATTTTTCTCCTTGCATGCATTCCTCTTTCTTATTAATGTTTTAATTAATCTCATTAGTTCATTAGTTAAGGATCGATCCATTCTAATTGTCAAATCTCAATCTTCTTATCATTTAACATTATTTTATTTTATTTACCTAATTAAATGTCTTAAACAATGTAATCAAAATTATGGTTGTTACAGTATGGCCGAAGGTTTTCTTAATTCCATGTCCTTAGGAGAAGGTTCCTTCGGGTCTGGAGAGGTGGTATGCGCCATTTGAGAGTGTTTCGGTAACTACTAATAGTCCCTCCTAATTCGATCCAGGTGCTCCCTCTGGTGGGTCTTTTGTGTTAGCCATCGCCTTTCTTAATACTAGATCTCCCTTGTGAGATTTCTTTTCTCTGAGTTGTGAATTATAACTTATATTTATTCTTTGCTTATATATTGTAGACCTAATCGCTGCTTCGCCCTTTTTTCTCGTATGATATCTAATGCTGCTTCTTTCGGGTATGAATTTTGTTCGACCACATGACAACCACCCTATACCTTCGGCACCCAATATACCTGTATAATGTGCTATTACGGTGCCGGGCCAATGGAGGACGGTTGCCAAGGTTGTAAAGTAAATAAAACTATCATAGAACCTACGTATATCTTACGAGCATCAAATAAAATATATTAATCATCATTGATATAAAATAGGAGAGATAATAATAACTAAATAAGCCACAATATCAGCATGCATAGGTTCGTAGAGTTATACAAAACAGCAGTAGAGTTTATACAACTGGATATAAACTCAAAAGATAAACCATCTCTATATAAAATAAACAAACACTGTTAAGGCTCCACAGTGTCTCATAATACAAATAGCAATAATGAGTCCAAATTTTGATATGAGAAAGCACCACCTCTTGCTCGTCCATTTGTACAACACCACATATCATCCAAACCTGCTATCTGGTCGACTCATTCAAGAGTACTTAAGGTAATAAGAAGCAAAGCCTAAAATCTCGAGTCAAGCAACGTCTGGTGTGAGCGATAAATAATCTCAAAATTCTATATAAATCGATAGAATAAGGAACAATGGTATGAAAGGTCAACCCATCCATGCATCCAAAGAGTTAGCACATAATAATAATATGCTAATCTACTAACATAAAGTGTACAAACATCCTTGTAACGACCTGCATTTTTGATAATTAAAAATATTTAATTAAATAAGATTTTTGGAATTTAATATGGAGAGAAATTAAATTTATGAATTATAAATAGGACAATTTATTAAAATGTAATTTAATAATGTTGATTGAATGAAGATTTGACAATTTGTTAATGTAATTTCAATCAATTGAAATAATTGTCAAATTAATTTGGTTAAATTTGTAAATAAGGAATAAAATAATTGTTGGAATTAATATAATTAAACATTGCAGTTAATATGAGTTAAGATGATAACTGCAGAATATGAATGTAATAAAGTGTAAAATAATGATAATTATATTCATAAGGTAATAATTGATTTAATAATAAGAGTGTAAATCAAAATACAAGAATTTATTGGAATTTAAATGATAATGAATGAATTTACTTCAGTTGTAATTGAATGCTCAAATTAATGCAATATTTAAATATTGTATTAACATGGAAAATTTATTTTAAAGATTATAAATTTCTATGAAATCAAGAATGATAAAATTGTTAACTTTCAAATTTGGATTTAAAGATGATTAAATCAATTTAATAATAATTTATTTAATTGACGTGAAAATTAGCCATTTTAGCCACTGTCTCGGATTTTGAAGAAACTAGTTTCATTAGATCCGTAATAGTGAATTATTATAAGTTTTAAGTTTCGTAGCGATCAGACTTATCGCTTGATCGTGCGAACTCGAAACGCGTAGAAATCAATTAAAAAAATTTAAAAGAATATAATTTGATTTTGAAAGCTAACTTCTGTATACAATGGAATTAGGGTTTGGAACTAATTCCATTGAATTTAAAAATATTGAAAACATATATTTCGATATATTGGATGACCTATTTTCGTTTCGGGAACGAAACGGGCTTTTCGGGTCGTTGTTATCGTTTCAACCCAATTAGATATGTCCATTCGTTCTTATCTATCTCTGCCTATATATAGGCTATTATAAACCCTAGCAACCTTTTATTTTTTATTGTCTGTACGTACATTTCTTTCTCATCTCTTCCTTCACAATGGCAGACAACCCAAACCCTAATTTCAATTTCAAATTAAACTCCAAAATTCCAAACTCCTCAAACTATGTCATATAATATATCGTTGAAAAGCTCTCGATGAGCGTAATCCACATCTATAATTCGTTTTTGCTATCGAATCAAGGTTTTGCCAGAAATTGGTGATTTAGTTTCGACCGTCCATATTAGGGTTTTGGATTCGACGGTGGATCTTCATCCTTACGACGATCAGGAGACTGGCACATAGAGGGTGATTAGTAGAGGCAATCTATATGGTTGGTGTAACGACCCGGAAATTTCGAACCCGAAAATTCCAGATAGTTAGAAGAAAAAGAAAAGAGAGAGAAGAAAGAAACAGAACAAGACACAGATTCTCACATTCGCAGCGGATCAAAATACAATATCAAAAATAATATCAGTTATACAAAGAAATCTGTATCAGTCAATTACATTTTAATACATCAGAGTTACAACATTTCTTAATCACTGGACAGTTAAAATAACTCGTCCCAATAAATAACAATATATCACACTCCATACGTTCCTGCCATCCAGCTCGCCTCCTGAGCTCCAGAACGTCCTTACTTGGAAATCTGTAATACTCGGTCTGACCCGAGCATCACATCAAAGTAACACCCGGGTCAGGCTGGAAACCAGCCTGAGTAAACCCATAATATGAAATACCAAGCTATATAACTAAGGTGAATTACCAGGGTAACTCGTACTTTTCTACGAGTTCTAATCTTATTTAAGTCAATCATTTATCTCGAAACAATATACAGGAATCGTTATCAGTTTTTAAATATCCATGATACTTAGCTTATTTCATTCCAGCCTGTTTGCTTCTAAACTCACATTTATAAAGAATCGAAGTGGTTTCGGGTATTTACTGATACCCGACCCCTGTCTCTTCGAATTCAATGTGATCCCTAATCCGAATTGTTAAGTTCAGACAATACAAATCATATTCAGGATATTATACAACAATCCAACTCAGATAGGTAACCTACATTATCACTGTTTAACCTATTCATATTGCAGCATATCTTCATCACTCATCAGCGATAAAATCAATCCAAGTCATCTAATACCATTCAACCATCCATAAGATTATCTGTATAATATCTTAATTAATCAACTCTTAATTATATCATTAATTAATTATAAACTAATGATCCTTAATTACATCTTTAATTATTTATCATATTTAAATTAATTAAATAATTAATCTTAGTTAAACCACAATTATTAATCACATTGATTAATCTAATCCAGTAATTAACTTCCCTTAATTACTTCCTTTAATTAATTACTTTTTAAATTAATTACCTTAACAAATAATTAATTACCTTATTAATTAACCTTAATCCTTTAATTAACTTTATTAACTAAATTATTTAATTAATAACACTAGGTAATTAACTCTTAATCACCTTTTTATTTAATTACTTTCATAAAATAATTATTCTCTAATTACTTTATTAAATAATTTCCCTTACATAATTACATCCAGTAATTATTCTTTAATTACTTAATCCAGTAATTATACTTAATTAATTGTAAGTAATTATCTTTAATAATCACTAATTAATTACTTAGTTAATTATTTAACTAATTATTTAAATTTAATTAAATAATTTCTTAACTTTTTATACTTAAAGATCTTAATTAAGAAAAACCATTTATCTTAATTAAATTATTATCTATTCTTAAATCATTTTCAATAAATGAATTATCCTTATTAATTTCACATATTAATTTCCAATCAAATCTTAATTACTTAAGATAAAATCTTTATTATAATTAATAATAACAACATTTAGTTTTTACCTTTTAAAATCTTTGAAGCTTTTCAAAGTTATTTAAATAATTTTTAATACAAAGATCATTTTACAAATCTATTTTCTATTCTTTAAAACTTATTTATTTAAATTATTTAAATCTTGTTAAAACAATTTAGAAAACAATCTAGTTTAATAGTTAATTCTTATTTTACCTTGTTTTAAAAACTCAGGAACCATTACAAAACAAAGTTTTCTTTTGTTTTAAACTTTAAAACACTTCCTTGTAAATTCTTAATACCAGCTAATCCCAAACTCGAGTAAACTCGTAGAAATCTCGAAGTAACACTCGCGACTACCCACTACTCTCCTGCTTCGTGAAAAACATCAAAAATCCCGAGCTTAACCCGAGCAATTCCTTTCTTTCCCAAACCCATTTCCAGATGCACACGAAATCGTGAACGTGCACGTGTACACCCACGCTGGTCATCGACGAACTCCGTTCAGTCCTCCGGCAAGTCGTCTTTCACCACGATATCACGATCGACCAACTCATCATCCTTGATTCGTACGAAATCGAATTCGAGCTCTCAACCCATCAGCTCTATATCGCACATCACCAGAAAACGACCACCGCCGGCGATCCCTGCCTCGAGACACCACACGATTTTCACCATCGCTTCGTCACGTCTACCAGCAACCACCAGGCACCACGCGATCGATTCCGACTCCATCACGTTGTCGCGATCTCCTCTGGGAACATTGACGACTTAACCAGTTTTAAACCCTACTTCTCCTTCGAGTATCCACTCTGGTGATCAATAACCTTCACGGTTATTTTTCTCGTGATCACTGAACTACCTTCCACCTCCAGGAACAACCACACCCCTCCAGTCATCGGCGATCAACAGTATTCGACAATATACCCAATTCGATCAACTCCCTTAATCCTCACTTTCCACATACTTTAAAATCATATAAATTATGTCAAAAATCATTATTCTATCACAAGAATCTATTTATAGGATCAAATCACAGAATTAAAATTATTGGTTTTAGTTTTGTATTAGATTTTCACTGTAAAATCTTACTTCCTAGAAGAACTTCCTAATATCAATTCTTGAATTCATTTTTAAAAACGATGTTATAGCCCTGTGATCAAATTCACTTTAATGATCAAAGCCTAGCTATGCTTATATGATAAGAAGGGAATTTATTTGGGGATATTTGAAACTGTCATTTAACAGAGAATAATATATATATAGATACACATTCATATGCACAGACAACTCAAAGAAATATTTACATATATTCAACTTCAGGCATACATGCAAACATAATATAACAATTTCTATATGGATTTATCACATGCAACACTATAAAACTGTTTTTAAAATCTTAGTTTACTCACCATTTTTAAAAGCAGAGAAATTCCCAGGCTTTAAATTTTGATCTGACAAATGCTTTTGATTTAAAACTTGAATTGCCTTTTGCTTCTTCGATTGAAGACTTGAAATCTTTTGTTGCTGAGATGTTTTAACTTGTACCGAAATGATCTTGCTTTTAATAAATCTCAGTTTACTTGTTTTCAGACTTTGAAGAAGATGCAGGTTTTGATTTTTTTGCTTTAGTTTGAACAGTGAATTGATCGAAGATTTATGGAAGTGAATTTACAGATTTTTTTTGAAAATGAACTACAGAGTTGAAGAAATGTTTACAGATTTGAGAGGAATGTTGACTATCAGATTTGAAGAAGAAGTTTTTTTAGAGGATATTGATTTCAGGTTTGTTGAAGAATGGTTACAGGCTGAAGTTTTTTTCTTTGAGTTTAGAATTAAGGTTAGAAAGAAAGAAAAAAAATAAGAATGAAAGATGTACACTTATATAACTAATTTATGATTTATTTAAAATCAAAGAAAATGAAAATAACACATGACACTTGTCCTATACCTTATTTAATTATCTAACACATGTTATCAAGTGAATTTATATGCTAACACATGTTTTTTATTCATTTTTTTATTTATTTTTATTTTTCTTTTAAAAGATTTTAAAAGCTTTATATTAATTTCTTAATTAACAAATACATTTGTAATTTAATAAATGCTTTCTTAATCTTATACAAATAAAATCTTTAAAGAAAATAAAATAACTTTAAATTCAAATTCAAATTATATTTAAGAATCCTATTTAAATTAATTTATAACACACATTCAATTTGAAATAACAATCCTATTTTATTAAAGTCTACTTATCTATATATAAAACAATATATATATATTTTACCAATTTACTATAAGATTTATCATTTCCAAAAATCTATAATTCAATATTTATGATAGATTCAAATTCATTTATACACATATCCAGATATTCTTTGAATTATCAGAATTCTATTTGTTTAACCAGATAAAATCAGTATCTCAATAGTTACAATCAATTAATTACCAATTAGCGGATGTCTAAAAATCCGGGTTATCACATTCCTCCCCCCTTTAAATCTTTTCGTCCTCGAAAAGAAAAGTAACCAGAATTTTAATTACAATAGCTTATTACCAGTTAAATTATTCTTTGAGCATTTTCAACTATAAACTCTTTAGTTAAGAATTTTTTTTTTAAAAACACTTCAAAAATTACTATAATATCACCAAAATAGTTTTATAAAAATACTTTTTATAACTCGATGTTTTCACAAGTCCATCCTTGTTCTCATAGAAATTCGGTCATACGTTGATCAGGCGTACGACTGAAAATCTATAAGTACTCGGTAAACTCGTTTCCAACACCCAGTGAAAATATTTTGGAAAATAATTTTATTGAAAATATAAAAAAACAGTTTTGAAAATAGAGGAAATATCTTTGGTGAGAATGCTCTGGAAATCATCACTCCCATCCATGGTCACAGTTACATCACGGGTTACGTTGCCATCGCAGCAAAAGTCCATGTAACTGATTACACCAAGGAACCCACAACAGATCGCAGTTACATCCAGGGTTACGTTGCCGTCGCAGCAAAAGTCCATGTAACTGTTGGCTCTCAGCGGCACACACGATTTCGCTGTCAAAATGAAACTCCTCCACATAGGTCGCAGTCTACCGATATAAAATCAAACGCAGACTGTTGGCTCTCAGCGGCTCAAACGACTTTCGCTATGTTACCATAGTGTCACAGTCTACCGATATAAAATCAAACGTAGACAGTTGGCTCTCAGCGACACACATGACTTCCGCTATGGTCTGCAGTAGATCGCAGTGACATCGAGTTAAATTGTTGTCACAGCATAACTCAAATGCCTCTGTGGGCACCAGCCCCTCGACTTTCGCTACACAAATAATCCTCAGGAACTAGTTTTGTCCGGACTCCTCACAGGATCAACTTTAGAAACCCCCCTTGGGGCTCAAGGCAGTACCACCCAGTGATACTCCTGAGAAGTTCATTTCAAGGAAGCGCCTTTTTCCCCAGAGCTATACTCAAAACATTTTATACTATACACTTATAGTATCTTCAAATCATATCCTTTATGATTTATCAAAATCTCCTTTACACAAAATCGATTACCAAAATCGATAATTCTCAAACTTGGCTTTTAAAAATCCAAAATTGATTTTTCCAAAAATAAAAAACCTTTCCAAAATCCATAGGTTCCAAAAACCTTTTCCAAAATCATTCTCATAAGATCCTTTATATATATAGATATAGATATATATAACTTTGAAAACTTTGGATCATTTCAAACTTGTATAAAACTTTTTTTTATATATATACTTCAAATATTTCAAAACCCTTTTTATTCTGACTAGATTCAATAAGGGAAGTTTATCATATTACAAAATATAACTTTATTTATTGCCAAATCAAATATTCAAGTTTGATTTCTTTATAAAGTTATTTACCATTTACTTACCTCCATAAAGTAAATTTCAACCAAAGAAATATCCAATTCCATTATATTTCACAAATATACTTTTCATTTCAAAGACCATTTTACAATCCTTATCCACAAATTCCAATATCAATTTCATTCAAACTCGTACGGTGTACACATATCATCTGTACGCAATATCAGTCTGATCGCTCAATCGATCACACAATTTCACTTCCGAACTAGTATCGTCCACCCGACTTCCTAGTGCGGACTCAGATCTGGTTTCTTGATCAGAAACCGTCATTCTCCTTGCATAGTCATAACTATGATAGAGAATATCCAGAACCAATCAAATATCCATATCCAGGTTCGCCGTCGAAAATCGAGCGAAAAATCCCAACTCGGATCGATAATACTATCTCGAAATTCTGTGTTCGAATCTGGATCAAATCACTATGCGAATAGAATAATATACGTATATCCTACGTATTTATCTTTATTGGTTATTAGCCAAATCAATTCTCTTTTCTATTTACATTTCCTTTAATTCCATTCACTTATTCTCAATTGCTTCCATTTCCAATTGAGTTATTACTTCAATTACAAACAGTTTGAACTCTGACCAATTTAAATTTAAAATAGCTTGAAAGAGTAGATAAGTAGTTGAAAAATAGTTATTAGTTTGTAAAATAGCTGTAAAATAGTTAAGTAAGTATAAAATAGTTAGATAATTGCAAAATAGTTTTTAAAATAGTGATTAGGTATAAGTAACTGAAAAATAGTAATTAGTTTATAAGACAGTTTCAAAATAGTTAAATAGATCCAAAATAATTGTAAAATAAGTATAAAATAGTTTAGAGTTTAAGAAGAAAGATTGTATAGTAAATAGTTTGGAAAAATATATTTGTACTAAAATAATTTATTTTGAAAATAATCCAGAGCCAAACTGTTTAATTTCCCAATCTCCATTTCCAATTAATTTCCCATTGAGTCAATTTAAATTTGACTCAATACTTAAATTTCCATTGAAATTGATTTAATCCCAATTCAAGTTGAATTAACCTTAATTCCTTTCTAAATTCAAATCAAATTCCATTTGATTTTTAAACTTATTCAACTTTAATCACAATTCCAAATTATTTCAAATCAATTTCAATTTGAACTAATTCTATTAAAATCTTAACTTAAAACCATCTCGAATTATATAAATTCGAGTTAAATATTTTAAATGTTGATTTAATCCTTTAAATTAAATTAACCTTTACTTTTTTAAATCAAATCAACCTAAATTTTTAATTTAACAACTTAAATCTTTAAACCATTTAATTCTGAACCCAAATTCCAAAATTTCATTTTAAAATTATCTTTACTTAACTTATTACAAAGTTCAAATAAGAATTCAAAACAATTTATTCTTCAGATTCCAATTTATTATCCATTTTCAATTTTACAATAAATTCTTAGTTTCAGAGATTATTTATAACAATAGAATGATATCAGGATAAATAAACATCCAAATTTATCCAAACACCAATTTACAACATCCCTTTTCAATTTCCAGATCTCAAACCCATTTTGAGATTACTAATAAATCCCATTTAAATCAACCATTTAACTACCCAAGTTAAATTTAAATTTCATCTTGAAATTTCCAATTCAAGTTATTCATTCAAACTTATTTAACTTCCTCCAAGTTAAATTAAATTTACTTAATCCGGTCAACTTTACACAGTTTGAATTCCTATTCAAATTTTAAACTTTAGACTAATAATCTTTCCCCTTTAAATTTAAAAACTTACTTTACTTTGGGTTTCACATCACATTCCAAGGAAAAATTCAAAAATCCACCTTAGAGTTTATTTCAAATCATCATTGGTATTATACCTTAAATTTTTAAACCACCTTTGGTTTTAATTCAAACAAATTTCTTTAAAACAATTTCAAGTTTTCTAGATTTAGATTTAAAATTTCACAATTTTTAAATTATCTTCAATTCAATTTATAATTCATACTCACCTAAATGTTTACTTCCCTAAACATTTCATTTTACTTAATCAATAACAACATTTCATCATTAAACACAACAACTATTTATGATAATAACCAAGATTATCATATCTGGAAACCAATTCATTTTTTTCTTTATTCTAATAATACTTCTACATATTCAAGATTTTAATTTCAGTTTGGATCCATTTCAAACTTATCTTCATTTAATTTCAATTTGGTTGTATTACCATTACCACTTAATTCTCATTATTTTATTTTATTCAATTAATACAACAACCAATTACCTTAATATTTATTAAAAAGAAATATTGCTTTATATATCAAAATATATTCTTATATAAAATCATTTAAAATCCTTATATAAGAAAATAACAATTACGCTCTCATATATATATACACTCAACTCGTTCTAGGGTACCATTGACCCTATTCTTAACGAGTAATCCCACCAGAGCCAAGATTCTCACTTAACCTTGCTCTGATACCAAGTGTAACGACCCGGAAATTTCGAACCCGAAAATTCCAGATAGTTAGAAGAAAAAGAAAAGAGATAGAAGAAAGAAACAGAACAAGACACAGATTCTCACATTCGCAGCGGATCAAAATACAATATCAAAAATAATATCAGTTATACAAAGAAATCTGTATCAGTCAATTACATTTTAATACATCAGAGTTACAACATTTCTTAATCACTGGACAGTTAAAATAACTCGTCCCAATAAATAACAATATATCACACTCCATACGTTCCTGCCATCCAGCTTGCCTCCTGAGCTCCAGAACGTCCTTACCTGGAAATCTGTAATACTCGGTCTGACCCGAGCATCACATCAAAGTAACACCCGGGTCAGGCTGGAAACCAGCGTGAGTAAACCCATAATATGAAATACCAAGCTATATAACTAAGGTGAATTACCAGGGTAACTCGTACTTTTCTACGAGTTCTAATCTTATTTAAGTCAATCATTTATCTCGAAACAATATCCAGGAATCGTTATCAGTTTTTAAATATCCATGATACTTAGCTTATTTCATTCCAGCCTATTTGCTTCTAAACTCACATTTATAAAGAATCGAAGTGGTTTCGGGTATTTACTGATACCCGACCCCTGTCTCTTCGAATTCAATGTGATCCCTAATCCGAATTGTTAAGTTCAGACAATACAAATCATATTCAGGATATTATACAACAATCCAACTCAGATAGGTAACCTACATTATCACTGTTTAACCTATTCATATTGCAGCATATCTTCATCACTCATCAGCGATAAAATCAATCCAAGTCATCTAATACCATTCAACCATCCATAAGATTATCTGTATAATATCTTAATTAATCAACTCTTAATTATATCATTAATTAATTATAAACTAATGATCCTTAATTACATCTTTAATTATTTATCATATTTAAATTAATTAAATAATTAATCTTAATTAAACCACAATTATTAATCACATTGATTAATCTAATCCAGTAATTAACTTCCCTTAATTACTTCCTTTAATTAATTACTTTTTAATTAATTACCTTAACAAATAATTAATTACCTTATTAATTAACCTTAATCCTTTAATTAACTTTATTAACTAAATTATTTAATTAATAACACTAGGTAATTAACTCTTAATCACCTTTTTATTTAATTACTTTCATAAAATAATTATTCTCTAATTACTTTATTAAATAATTTCCCTTACATAATTACATCCAGTAATTATTCTTTAATTACTTAATCCAGTAATTATACTTAATTAATTGTAAGTAATTATCTTTAATAATCACTAATTAATTACTTAGTTAATTATTTAACTAATTATTTAAATTTAATTAAATAATTTCTTAACTTTTTATACTTAAAGATCTTAATTAAGAAAAACCATTTATCTTAATTAAATTATTATCTATTCTTAAATCATTTTCAATAAATGAATTATCCTTATTAATTTCACATATTAATTTCCAATCAAATCTTAATTACTTAAGATAAAATCTTTATTATAATTAATAATAACAACATTTAGTTTTTACCTTTTAAAATCTTTGAAGCTTTTCAAAGTTATTTAAATAATTTTTAATACAAAGATCATTTTACAAATCTATTTTCTATTCTTTAAAACTTATTTATTTAAATTATTTAAATCTTGTTAAAACAATTTAGAAAACAATCTAGTTTAATAGTTAATTCTTATTTTACCTTGTTTTAAAAACTCAGGAACCATTACAAAACAAAGTTTTCTTTTGTTTTAAACTTTAAAACACTTCCTTGTAAATTCTTAATACCAGCTAATCCCAAACTCGAGTAAACTCGTAGAAATCTCGAAGTAACACTCGCGACTACCCACTACTCTCCTGCTTCGTGAAAAACATCAAAAATCCCGAGCTTAACCCGAGCAATTCCTTTCTTTCCCAAACCCATTTCCAGATGCACACGAAATCGTGAACGTGCACGTGTACACCCACGCTGGTCATCGACGAACTCCGTTCAGTCCTCCGGCAAGTCGTCTTTCACCACGATATCACGATCGACCAACTCATCATCCTCGATTCGTACGAAATCGAATTCGAGCTCTCAACCCATCAGCTCTAAATCGCACATCACCAGAAAACGACCACCGCCGGCGATCCCTGCCTCGAGACACCACACGATTTTCACCATCGCTTCATCACGTCTACCAGCAACCACCAGGCACCACGCGATCGATTCCGACTCCATCACGTTGTCGCGATCTCCTCTGGGAACATTGACGACTTAACCAGTTTTAAACCCTACTTCGCCTTCGAGTATCCACTCTGGTGATCAATAACCTTCACGGTTATTTTTCTCGTGATCACTGAACTACCTTCCACCTCCAGGGACAACCACACCCCTCCAGTCATCGGCGATCAACAGTATTCGACAATATACCCAATTCGATCAACTCCCTTAATCCTCACTTTCCACATACTTTAAAATCATATAAATTATGTCAAAAATCATTATTCTATCACAAGAATCTATTTATAGGATCAAATCACATAATTAAAATTATTGGTTTTAGATTTGTATTAGATTTTCACTGTAAAATCTTACTTCCTAGAAGAACTTCCTAATATCAATTCTTGAATTCATTTTTAAAAACGATGTTATAGCCCTGTGATCAAATTCACTTTAATGATCAAAGCCTAGCTATGCTTATATGATAAGAAGGGAATTTATTTGGGGATATTTGAAACTGTCATTTAACAGAGAATAATATATATATAGATACACATTCATATGCACAGACAACTCAAAGAAATATTTACATATATTCAACTTCAGGCATACATGCAAACATAATATAACAATTTCTATATGGATTTATCACATGCAACACTATAAAACTGTTTTTAAAATCTTAGTTTACTCACCATTTTTAAAAGCAGAGAAATTCCCAGGCTTTAAATTTTGATCTGACAAATGCTTTTGATTTAAAACTTGAATTGCCTTTTGCTTCTTCGATTGAAGACTTGAAATCTTTTGTTGCTGAGATGTTTTAACTTGTACCGAAATGATCTTGCTTTTAATAAATCTCAGTTTACTTGTTTTCAGACTTTGAAGAAGATGCAGGTTTTGATTTTTTTGCTTTAGTTTGAACAGTGAATTGATCGAAGATTTATGGAAGTGAATTTACAGATTTGTTTTGAAAATGAACTACAGAGTTGAAGAAATGTTTACAGATTTGAGAGGAATGTTGACTATCAGATTTGAAGAAGAAGTTTTTTTAGAGGATATTGATTTCAGGTTTGTTGAAGAATGGTTACAGGCTGAAGTTTTTTTCTTTGAGTTTAGAATTAAGGTTAGAAAGAAAGAAAAAAAATAAGAATGAAAGATGTACACTTATATAACTAATTTATGATTTATTTAAAATCAAAGAAAATGAAAATAACACATGACACTTGTCATATACCTTATTTAATTATCTAACACATGTTATCAAGTGAATTTATATGCTAACACATGTTTTTTATTCATTTTTTTATTTATTTTTATTTTTCTTTTAAAAGATTTTAAAAGCTTTATATTAATTTCTTAATTAACAAATACATTTGTAATTTAATAAATGCTTTCTTAATCTTATACAAATAAAATCTTTAAAGAAAATAAAATAACTTTAAATTCAAATTCAAATTATATTTAAGAATCCTATTTAAATTAATTTATAACACACATTCAATTTGAAATAACAATCCTATTTTATTAAAGTCTACTTATCTATATATAAAACAATATATATATATTTTACCAATTTACTATAAGATTTATCATTTCCAAAAATCTATAATTCAATATTTATGATAGATTCAAATTCATTTATACACATATCCAGATATTCTTTGAATTATCAGAATTCTATTTGTTTAACCAGATAAAATCAGTATCTCAATAGTTACAATCAATTAATTACCAATTAGCGGATGTCTAAAAATCCGGGTTATCACAGTTGGTTTGGTCTAAGAGGCCTCAAATTCGCTAGAAATGGGTGATATTGGTCGACGACGGTGGAGCTATTGTGGGGGAGGTGGACCACCGCGCGTGGCAGAGGTATGCGGCCGGTGGCGAGCATGGCTGTGGAGTGGTCAGATTTTGGTCGTGAAGCTTATGGGACGTCGCGTTTGGTGGTGAACGTAGGCGGTGGTTCAATGTCGAGCACGATCTGTTAGTAGTTAGGGTTGTGGAAGATAATTGAAATTACTATTCTATCCTTTTTGTTTTTTTAATTTAAAATTTAAAATTCAAACGTATTAACACGCATAACTTTTTCGTACGAGCTCGGATTTGGACACGGTTTCTTCCCTTGGGATCGTATCGAAATTCCGGACAGTATGAAACTAGTTTGGCTATATTCTGAGACCGTTGAAATTTTGGGCTTTATTTGGATCTTAAATCGACCAGAAATCAAAGGTGAGTGATTTAACCCACTCACAAATACTAAACCTTCTTATGTTAGTTGAATTAAATTTATGATGTGATAAGAATATTATTGGTTGTTATTTGGTAGTTTAATTTGATATTTTAAACTGAAATTGAATTTTATTAAATTAAATTTCCATTTAAATTAATATTGAAATTAAATTGATAGTTAAATACCTGAAATTGATAACCAGTTAATTCTTGTGATATATTGACTGATTTGAATGTTTATTGTGATGGATGTTTATTTGTTGACATTGGATGATTGGATATTTTGTTTAATATATGTTTTTATCATAATACAAGTTCCCTTAGTTGTTGTTAGGAAAATCACTATGGGTTGAAATGATACATACCCGAATGATCTTATAGATTAGGGAAATTATTATGGGTAGAAATGATAAACCCGAGCGATTTTATTGATTTGGAAATTATTGATTCGGGATACGGGTTAAAATGATATATACCCAGAAAATTTTACTATTTTAGGGTTGAAATGATACATACCCTATCACTTGACCATAGGGTCGAAAATTATATATGGACACCGTTGGTCGGTTTTAAATTATTTTCTAAACGATAAAGTATGTTTGATTTTTAAATTTGATTTAATGATTTTATTTAAAAATTTATATTCGAAAAATAATTTATTTTATATGTTTTAAAGTTTCAAATTATAAGTTAATATACGGTTAAATGTAATTTTAAGTTTTAACTTATAATTTTATTTAGTTTTAAATATATAATTTAAATAGTTTAATATTTTAATTTAATAAAATATTTAATATAGTTTTAATATATATATTTTAAATTTAATTTAATATAATAAGTATAGTTTTGATTTAATATAATAAATATAGACTTTTATAATAACTTTAATAGGTAAAAGATTTTTCTGAAAGATTTTATAATTTTTGTAAGAAATTTATAAAAAGTTTTTAAGAGATTTTATCATATATTTTTTAAAGGATTTTTATAAAGATTTTTATAAGGATTTTTATAATTGTTTTATAAAGGAGTATAAAGGCTTTAAAGGATTTTATAAAAGGGTTTTATAAAAGAACTTGTGTAAAGGGATTTGGAAGCGTTTTAAAGGAATAGCGTAGAAGTTTATAAAAAAGGGAAGAGTTATAAACTATTTTGGAATTTATAAATAGCTTTATAAATAGTTTTAAAGCATATAAATAGTTTATAATTGGTTCAAGAGAGATTTATAAGTTTTTTTTGAAATTCATTGAAAGAAATCTTCCTCGGTATTTATGAATATATTTATACTTTTGGAATAAGTATATGGATATCTTGATATGAAGGTATAAATTATTTTCTAGATTTATTTTTAAAATTGTTTTATAAAATCATCACGGTGTGAAATAAGCGTTTCATTATTAAAGAGACCGGGGTTGGATATTGTCATACTGTCTGCCAATTTCGAAACCACTTTAACAACTGTGCATGTGGTGGAGAATCCAGAACGAAGTAGGATGGTTTGGCGAACGCTACTGATATGAGGTAAGAACACGATCCTGACCCCCTAGGGTCAGCTTGATATGACTAAAACATGAGCTATACCGGTCTAATTGAGGTCACTCCTCCGATCGGGCACATTTCTTCAATACCATATCTGTTACTTTGTGATTGATTGGTGGCCACCTTCGATTTGATTACGGGAGTGTGTTTCGAGGTGGGCGGTAGTAGCTGCTATGCGTTACCACTAGTCAGGGAGTGCAAAACGGTAAAATCCTACCCTGGGCATTGCCTTGTTGCCTTGTCATATGCCTTATCGAGCCCACTATGATTTTGGTTTGTGTCGTACCTATGGAGTGCTCCCTGATAGCCCACCGATTTGGTGGAATTACAGTACTTTGTAGACTACGGCATTTATAAAAATGCGTTAAGGGGGATAGGGGTAACGCCTTAACGCTATTTTAATGCTTTACTTTACTGATAGACATTATGTATATAGCGTATATTACTACATATAAATAGTTTAACGGATCCTTAGGAGATGGAAATCCCGAACATCTCTCAAGTTATTGCACGCACGTTATACACTGAATAGGAGATGTAAAATCCCATAAACATCTCTGAAGCCATTAGACTCATATTTATTTACTGTTGATTTAACTTACATAAGATCTTTTAGTTCTGACTCGAGTGTTTTGTCTTTTCATTACGCTTGGGTCAGCCTGAGCTTTCAGCGTATTGAAGACCATTTTATTTTGGAGGATGAAGACGGAAATTAGTCTACTATTTATTATATTTATTCCACTACATCATGTTGTTCCGCTGTATTATCCTATTATACCTGCTGTATGTATACTCGGATTTTACTGTAAAGTGTAATCAAATGTTATTTGTAAAACAGCTTTATGAACTGTTTATTTGATTATTATATTTTATCATTCCGCTGTGAGATTTTGTGTTTTGTTTTTCTTTCTTTTCTCTTATTTTCTTATTTACCCTATTGACAATCCTCCATTTTGAATGGTTTGAGTTGACATGTGTGGTTTATTGTCGATTTAAACCGTATAAAAAGGTGGGTCGTTACAGTTGGTATCAGAGCTTTGGTTTATAGATACCTTAGCCTGTTGGGGTTTAAACTCATTAGAGATAGGGTTATTAATACCCTAGAGCGAGTCTGAGTGTATATATATGAGAAAACATATTTGTTATTGTTGCAAAAAAATGTTTTATATTGTGTTAATTTGTTATGTTTAGTATTTATAAATTCTGGTCAGTTCGTAGGACGCTATGACATCGATAGAGATTTCTAAACACTTAATAAGACAGACCAGCGCAATATTATTTTTGAAATATAGGTAAATGAAATAATTTTACCTAGTATTATATTTTGTATATAAAAGAATAAATTTTATAAATGGATATAGTTGTATGTGAAATGTATGTTTGTTAGGAAGTGAAATTTTATAAATATTGGTTGCAAAATAGGATTTACAAATAAAGTGAATATGAATTGGAAATTTAAGAACTTAAGTTCCAAAGTTTTGAAATTGGTTTTCAAAGATTTTGGAATATAATCTGAAGTATTTTCGGATATAAATATTTTCAATGTGATTTGAAAGAAATGTTTTAAAAGAATTTTAAAAGGAAATAAGTTCTGTTCTTTCCTCTTCTGTTGCTGAAAAATAATTTCGGTGATGACCGCGGCATCATCGACATTCATTTTCGAGTTTCAAAGTGGGGAGACCACTGTAGTAGCTTTGCTACACATTTGTCTTGATAAACATATTTTAATTTTATTTCCTTAAGTATGATTTGATATATATTAAAGACATGAATATATATATATATATATATATATTATTTCAAAATGATTTGAAACGAACCCTGTATTTAGTTCTTAAGTTCCTGTTAAATTAATGATTTTCAGTTGTAGAAATAAAGTGAAATTTTAATAGTTGGAAAGTTCTAAAATGAAAAATAAGAAATTAGAAGCTAAGTGATTAATGAAACTGTAAAGAAATTGGAGATTTGTTACTTGTAAATTAAAGGGTAATGAAATTTAGAAGATGTAAATTATTGAATATTTTGCTAACTAAAATGAATAAGATAAATTTGTATAACACTCAATTACATTCTAAAAAACATATATATAACTTGTTAGAAATGTTTAAAAGTTGAAATGTTAATATGAATATGTAATAGAATATTATACAAATAAAAGCTTAATAACAAAAGTGCTTCAAAATGAACCTATGCTTAAAATGAAGTTAATATTTAAATAAATGATTATAAACTTAAGTTAATATTTTAAAATGCTAGTAATTAAATTAATAGAAAAAAAGGATCACTGTTTAAGTAAATGATTATAAACTCAAGAAAATGATTGAAATGATTCGTTGATGAATATTAATATTAAAATGGATATCAAGGTTCTTAGTAAATAATAAATGTGAAATAAACTGCAATGAAATGAATATAATACTTTAAGAAATTTATCCATTGATGATTTTAAATATTGAATGGAAAATAATTTATGTAAATAAATGAATGTAAATAAATAAAAGATGATTCTGTATGAATGAATGAGAAGTGAAATAAGTGAAAGGTGAATAATGTGAAAAGAAATCAATAGAATAAACTTAAATAATATTTAAAATTCTTCGTTGTTTGGCTTATGGGATGTTTGGGAAAGGATACTTCTAATTATTTAAGGATGTATGAAAAATCTATTAAGTAATTATCTAAGGTTATTGAGCGTAGGGTACACTTGATAGTTTATTTATCACCCTTATGCGATTAAAAGATTCTGAACCTGAATAAACCATTAGTTTTGGTTGCTATGGATGTATGATTGATTCCTTTGTTGCATATGACGGTCGTGCTATTTTGTTTGAATATGTTTTGTGTTGATTTGCTTTTGTTACTAATTGAAACAACTAAAATATTATTCTTTTACATAATTTTAAACCTTTTGGATTATATAAGTGAAATACAGGTTTATGGAAGTAATAACGTACAGTTGCTTTTGGTTTCATAAATGAAGTTGTTTGCCCGACAAATAGGTACGTTTTCGGATTACGGTTTTGCAACGATATTTTAAATTGTTTTTTCCCATGGTTTGAATGTTTTATTATTGAAATATGATATATATTGAAACTATTGATATTATTATTTTTTTCGGACCTAACCGCGGAAAAGAGACTCTGCCGAAATTTTTCAAAATTTAGGACTTAGAAATTTTATGATAGTGAAAATATTTTCAAACTTTTATTAGACTTGAATATGAAGATTTAATTGTTTATAAATGATATATTTTATTTAAAATACTTAATTATGTAAGTTTAAAGTGTTTATAAATTGAATAATTTGAATAAAATTATATCAAGTTTCTTAATCCCTTCTTATTCCTTTTCAAGGACGTAAAGTTTTGAGCGGGGGAGAGTATAACGACCCGCATTTTTGATAATTAAAAATATTTGATTAAATAAGACTTTTGGAATTTAATATTGGGAGCAATTAAATTTATGATTTATAAATGGGAAAATTTATTAAAATGTAATTTAACAATGTTGATTGAATGAAGATTTGACAATTTGCTAATGTAATTTCAATAAATTGAAATAATTGTAAAGTTAATTTGGTTAAATTTGTACATAAGGAATAAAATAATTGTTGGAATTAATGTAATTAAATATTGCAGTTAATATGAGTTAAGATGATAACCGTAGAATATGAATGTAATAAAATGTAACTAATGATAATTAGATTCATAAGGTAATAGTTGATTCAATAATAAGAGTGTAAATCAAAATAAAAGAATTTATTGGAATTTAAATTATAATGAATGAATTTATTTCAGTTGTAATTGAACGTTGAAATTAGTGCAATATTTAAATATTGTATTTAACATGGAAAAATTATTTTAAAGATTATAAATTTCTATGAAATCAAGAATGAAAAAATTGTTAACTTTTAAATTTAAATTTAAAGATGATTAAATCAATTTAATAATAATTTATTCAACTAACGTGAAAATTAGCCATTTTGGCCACTGTCTCGGATTTCGATGAAACTAGTTTCATCGGATTCGTAACAGTGAATTATTGTAAGATTTTAAGTTTCGTAGCGATCGGACTTATCATTTGATCGTGCGGGCTCGAAACGTGTAGAAATCAATTAAAAGAATTTAAAAGAATATAATTTGATTCTGAAAGCTAACTTCTGTATACAGTGGAATTAGGGTTTAGAACTAGTTCCATTGAGTTTAAAAATATTGAAAACATATATTTCGATATATTGGATGACCTATTTTCGTTTCGGGAACGAAACGGGCTTTTCGGGTCGTTGTTATCGTTTCAACCCAATTAAATATGTCCATTCGTTCTTATCTATCTTTGCCATATATAGGCTATTATAAACCCTAGCAACCTTTTATTTTCTATTATCTGTACGTACATTTCTTTCTTATCTCCTCCTTCCCAATGGCAGACAACCCAAACCCTAATTTCAATTTCAAATCAAACTCCAGAAATCCAAACTCCTCAAACTATGTCATATAATATATCGTTGGAAAGCTCTAGATGAGCGTAATCCACATCTATAATTCATTTTTGCAATCGAATCACGGTTTATCCAGAAATTGGAGATTTAGTTTCGGTCGTCCATATTAGGGTTTTGGATTCGATAGTGGATCTTCATCCTTACGACGATCAGGAGGTACTAGCATGTAGAGGGTGATTAGTAGAGGCGATCTATATGGTTGGTTTGGTCTAAGAGGCCTCGAATTCGCCAGAAATGGGCGATACTGGTCGACGGCGGTGGAGTTATTGTGAGGGAGGTGGAGCATCGCGCGTGGCAGAGGTGTGCGGTCGGTGGCGAGCATGGCTGTGGAGTGGTCAGATTTTGGTCGCGAGGCTTGTGGGACGTGGCGTTTGGTGGTGAACATAGGCGGCTATTCGATGTCGAGCACGATCTGTTAGCAGTTAGGGTTGTGAAAGGTAATTGAAATTACTATTCTACCCTTTTGTTTTTTTATTTAAAATTTAAAATTCAAACATTCTAACACGCATAACTTTTTCATACGAGCTCGAATTTGGACGCGGTTTCTTCCGTTAGGATCGTATTGAAATTCCGAACAGTATGGAACTGATTTGGCTGCATTTTGAGACTATTTAAATTTTGGGCTTTATTTGGATTTTAAATCGACTGGAAATCAAGGATGAGTGATTTAATCCACTCACAAATACTAAACCTTCTTATGTTAGTTGAATTAAATTTATGATGTGATAAGAATATTATTGGTTGCTATTTGGTAGTTTAATTTGACATTTTAAATTGAAATTGAATTTTACTGAATTAAATTGCCATTTAAATTAATATTGAAATTAAATTGATAGTTAAATACCTGATATTGATAACCAGTTAATTGTTGTGATTTATTGACTGATTTGGATGTTGATTGTGATGGATGTTTATTTGTTGACATTGGATGATTAGATGTTATGTTTATTATATATGCTGGTATTACACTGCAAGTTCCCTTAGTTGTTGTTAGGAAAATCACTATGGGTTGAAATGATACATACCTGAATGATCTTATAGGTTAGGGAAAATCGTTATGGGTTGAAATGATAAAACCGAGCGATTTTATTGATTTGGAAATTATTGATTCGGGATACAGTTTGAAATGATGTATACCCAGAAAATTTTACTATTTTGGGGTTGAAATGATACATACCCTATCACTTGACCATAGGGTAGAAAACACCGTTGGTTAGTTTTAAATTATTTTCTAAATAGTAAAGTATGTTTGATATATAAATTTGATTTTTAAAATTTATTTAATGATTTTATTTAAAAATTTATATTCGAAAAAAAAAATTATTTTATATGTTTTAAAGTTTCAAATTATAAGTTAATATATGGTTAAATGTAATTTTAAGTTTTAACTTATAATTTTATTTAGCTTTAAATATATAATTTAAATAGTTTAAAATTTTAATTTAATAAAATATCTAATATAGATTTAATATATATATTTTAAATTAAATTTAATATAGTAAGTATAGTTTTGATTTAAGATAATAAATATAGACTTTTATAATAACTTTAATAGATAAAAGATTTTTGTAAAATATTTTAGAATTTTTGTAAAAGGTATTGTAAGAAATTTATAAAACGTTTTGTAAGAGATTTTATCATAGATTTTTTAAAGGATTTTTATAAAGATTTTTATAAAGGATTTTTATAATGGCTTTATAAAGGAGTATAAAGGCTTTAAAGGGTTTTATAAAAGAACTTGTGTAAAGGGATTTGGAAGAATTTTGAAGGAATTCACGTAAAAGTTTATGAAAAGGGGAAGAGTTGTAAACTGTTTTGGAATTTATAAATAGCTTTATAAATAGTTTTAAAGCATATAAATAGTTTATAAATGGTTTAAGAGAGATTTATAAATTATTTTCGAAATTGTTTTCAAAAAGGTGGGTCGTTACAATTCTGGTACACCATCGGGTGTTAGATATCGATCTCCTAGATACCTACGGCATGTGACGTCCGTATAACGACAAACAAACAGGGCAAACATAGCATCCATCAAACAACCCTCATTGTCACTCAATGTATTTGGATATACGATAACTCATATGATCATTTCTCTACCCAGGATTAGTGGAAAATTTCTGGTTTTCTGTGTATCCAAACACCAACCCATAGCTAACATTAAATCCCTTCCTCGATCAAGGGCATACAGATCCTTTCAACGATCTGGGGTAGATGACTGAGTACCTAGTGAGTGTCCTCACAATACCCATACGTATGAGTACACTAGAAAACACTTCGAGTGTCAACAATCCCTTTGCATGCGTATCCGAGCCTTTCTTCACTCCATCCGTTTCAATTCATCATTGCAAAACGCTTCATTGTTCCATTTTCCATAATAGAACCCTTCCGTGTTATATTTATGAACTCCCTCCCTCGAACCAGCCTTGGTGGATCATCATCACAACTCCTTCAATCGAGTCACCATCATCAGAGCACTTCTAGACATCCATATCGGTTGTAGAATCAACACATCAAAGTTTTGAAGTCATCGCATTAAGGAGTCACTCCTTCACCTCTCCATTTACTATCATTCTTCATCATGCCACCATCATCGAAAATGAACATCGAACGAATGCATAAACAAACACACACGATCATTGAAACATCACTTATCCATACCCCAAGACCAAGCTTCAGCCTCTCATGACTTGACATGGTCGACACCGACCATTTATGGTCGGCCCCAAACTTGGCCAAATGGTCAAGTACCCTAAATCACTTCACTTGGCCTTGCCTTCATGCTAACCCGAAGCCATCTCCTCCCAAACTCAAAGCATTGTAGGTGAAAACAAGACACATACATGGTCGGCAATGACCATGTGCCTTGGTCAGATTTTGGCAAAGCCCAAAGATTGCCCCCTGCGCCATCACATGCCATACCCGAAGCATCTATCCCAAAAACCTGGAGCACTTGCTATCTCGACCGGAAGCTTTCCTATGTCGAGTTGTTTGCCACTAATCAAAATCACCTAAGTCCAAAACTCAATGCCAACCAAAATTTCTAGGCATGACCAGAAGATCTCTTACCCAAATCTCGAAGTAATCCCTTCATGCTTGAAGTACTTCAACACCAACCCAATTTTGGTCACCACCGACCATACTTCTCCACTATCGACCATAACAACAACCAGAATTTGGACTATCAAATCAACTTTAATCTACTTGCAACTTTTTTTGGATCTCCTAAGACTTCAAACTACATTATATCTAAGTTGCATCATGTTTCAAGCGCTTTAGTTCATTTTACACGAAGCAACGTACCATAATCCTAACCACATAAAACAACTAGCAAATATATTAAACAATTCATACAATAAAACATCACTCCATGTCATATAAGCAATACATACAAATTTTCTAAACATAATTTACTAGCATGAATCGTCCTAGATCTAATTTTCCAGAAAATAGCAGTTCTGGTTAGTAAATTGTGTAAACACATCAAAACTCAAATCTATCCTTTTAAATACGGTTTTAGGTATTATCATCATCAAATTTAAGTTTAAAATCATTTTAACTTTGAATATCATTTTAAAAACCATAATTTAACTATAACTACATACATAACATAGTGGGAGAAGCAATATCACTCACCTAACACCAACATTACCCAATTACCAATGCAAATTCGAGTTGAACAATGATGACACATATTCCAAAGATGCCCAAATAGTAATATTGAGATTTCCATTGCAGATTACCCATTATTGATGTGATTTAAGTATGAAAAAGATGAGATTTTTGCTTGAAATCGAATGAATGGAGGTTTAGATTTGTTTTGGGAAGTGGGAAAATGATTTAGATATGTCTCATCATCCCTAATTAGAAAAAGCCCCAAAGTGGGTTAGCGGGCTAAATTAATTTCCTACCAATCTTCCAACAATAGTCCAAACTTAAAAAGATAATATCTCCTAAATGGTAACTACAAATTCTTAATATGACCATTCTATGAAAAGAGAAACAATTATCCTGATTTAATAAAAGTGGTTTCATAGCCTAATTCGGCTCCTATCAAAAGTTATAGGCCTTAAAAAACTTCAGAGTCAGAACTATCCGATAAAAATCCCAAGGATAGAAAATGTCCATAATAGAGATTTCCCAAAGTTATAGAATCATATGACCTAGAGTGGTGTTAAAAATATTTTTTTTCGATTCTTCGATACGTAAAATACGGGTCGTTACATCATATATGATAAATGCCTATGTGATGGCACATCTACTTTGACTCACGGCATAGCTTCATAACCATATGTTAGGGAGAATAGGGTATGACCCATTGGCGACCTTGTAGATGTTCTATATGCCCATAAAACTAGGGGCAATTCCTCTGCTCATTTCCCTTTAGCTTTCATAAGCTTTTTTTAGTAGCTTATTTAGCATTTTATTTGTTGCTTTGAACTACCCATTTGTTTATGGGTGTGCTACTAAGAAGAAGCTTTTAATTATGCCATTTTTCTCACAAAAATCGGAGAATCCCTTATTTTCAAACTCTGTTCTATTATCGAAGATTATTTTGCATGGGATCCCAATCTAATAATGATATTCCTAACAACAAAGGGGACTATCTTCTTTGAAGTTATGACCGCTCGTGGTTCAATTTCCACTGAAACACCCCACACCTCTTAGTATACCCAAAAAGGGCACACTAAAAGATGTGGTGCGTTGTAGGTATAGCTAAAACTTTACAGAGACTAAGATTCACAAGACAAAATAAATAAAACAGCGGAAACATTTAAAATTAAACTTTATTTTTCCATAAAATAAGTCATAAAACCAAATACATTATATGTCTTAAAAACTGAATACATAGGTCTCGTGAAAAATACCATCTCAGTCACATCATCAGAGTACATAAAAATAATCATCCCTCTCACAAAGTACCAGTACATCAAAAGTCATATGAAACTGAAAATAAGAAGAATACATGAAAAATGGAAAAGCTCTGTAAATGGTTCTCCAAGAAATCCAAATCTACCATCCTTGCTTCTACTGGCCTAAGGGGGAGAAAAGGGGAAAATAGAGGAGTGGGTCAGATTAAATTCTGGCGAGTGAAAGTAATTACTAGCATTTTTAAGCAAGATAAAGATAATAGACTTAGCGACAGTTCTAGTATAAAAAGAAACAAAGGAAATTAAGCTGGAATAAAATATGGTTTAACTGTTTTCTTTGCATGGATAGTTCGATTAGATTGTTCGCACTTTTCTTAGATAACTGCTTTGATTAGGTTGAAACCCTAATCCTACTTTAATTAGGCTGAAGTCCTAATTCTACCCTTTGATCGGCCTTCTATCTCTACTGTGCCTATTGCGGACTAGACCCATTGGTTCCAACGCAAAAGACACCGACGCCTACTGCGGACTAGACCCTGTTGGTCCCTACGCATAAGACACCTACTAAGCGCTTGGAACTCAATAAAGACTTATCAACCAGCACCGAGGCCGCATACTCGACTACCACTAGGCTCGCGCTATCTGTTGCTCCCTTCTATTGACCTTTTATTTACTACTGCTCCAGCATAAGCGTGCCCTTGCCTCACCTGTGCTATTATGAGACCACCTGTGTCTGACTAAAAGGGAATGCTGTTGGTAAGGGTCTTATCCAAATAACAAAATCTAGTTGCGCCCCTTGTCCAAATCCCCTTGATTTGAACTTCTATTTATTGACCTCTTATTTACCACTACTCCAGCATAAGCGTGCCCTAGCCTCACCTAATCTATTGTGAGACCTAACTGAAAAAGGGAATGATGTTGGTACGGGTCCTACTTTTATCTTTGCTTATTAACTTAGTAAAAAAATAAGTCGCTGTAACTGTAAAGGACTACCCCGTTGGGCCTACAATACAGATCTTCTATCAGTAAAGGACTACCCCGTTGGGCCAACAATACCGATCTTTTATATCTTGCTTATTAACTTAATCCAAGATCTAAGTTTATTAAAATAAGCCTCTTCAGTTATTTCTGCTTTATTTGCTTATTAACTTAATTTAAGTCTTAAAATAAGCCTTTTCTGTTATCTCTAATTATAACCTGTGTGTTATAATTCTGCTTATTAACTTAACCCAAGGTCTAAGTATAAAGATAAGCTACTTTTTCTATTTCTTCTATTTTCCATTTTTAGTTATAATTACATGTTATAACTATGCTTGCAAATATCTTATATTTGCCTATTTCGGTCTAAGTCCAATTTATTACGGTCTTTCTTATTTTACATCTCATTTTCTATAAATTCAGTGTTCTTATATTTTAGTCCATATTAAAGAATTATTTTATTCTATTTATTCCATTCGCGTAAAAAGGGAATCAAAAAGAAACTAACATTTATAGAAGAAATTCCAACGTAGAATAGATGTAAACAAAACGTACATAATTGTAAATACCGTAAATAACTGTAAATAATTGGAAAAGCTATAATTAACAGTAAATAATTGCAAATAATAGAATAGCTAAAAGAAAATAGACTGGGAAAACAAGTCCAAAATTTGCTTAAAACAAACTGTAAATAAATCTGCATAAAGGTTATCCCAAAATTGTAGAAAAACTACAACTATTGGAAACTCTATTATTTTAAATTACTTAAAAATCTAAAATAATTACTTAAACACTTACCTGTGATCCTTAGCTCTTTTCCTTGGCCTTCCCGGATCCACTTGTAGGGTATAAAATATTTTAATTAAAAAATATTCTCCTTGGAAAAATATTCTTTTTAGGGTCCAGCCTCAGGCAATGAACCCAGATGGAGAAAATCTGAATGAGAAAAATAGCTAGGCCTAGGGTCTTATTTGTAGTGTCACTTGTGGATCTCAGACCGTTGGATTTGAAGATTAAATCTGGTGCAACCACGTCATAGGTTCGCTAGGAACCGTCGGATGGAAGCACAGACGCACAGGGTTGGATAAAAATCGAAAAATAAGTCATCGGTTAAAACTAGAAAGAACTAACGTGAAGAATGCAGGCGGGTCGACCGCTAGGTTGACCTTTGCTCATGGTAGGTCGACCTATAGGTCGACTTAGCCATTGGGGGGTCGACCTGTCCTATTATATATTTTTTTCTTGTTTCTAGCGTATCTCCTTCGTTTTAGCTCGGATTTTGACGATCTATATATGGTAATTGATCAGAAAATCGCCACGGACACAATGGTGCAACTCCCGTGGTCCAATTCTGAAAATTTCACAAACCTATTTTATTATTTAATTAATTTGTTAATTAATTACTATAGCTTAAATTTTGGGTTGTTACATTCTTCCCCCCCTTAAGGGATTTCGTCCATGAAATCTCTAAGAATAGAAGAATGAAATAAATATTTTCATCCAATTTCTACGACCAACTACTCAACCAACTTCCATTACATCCATTGTCCTTAAGTTTTTCTAATGCGATTTATGATACATATGCAAATAGTGTGGTGTCATTGTCCCTAACTAATGCAAAAGATTAGGCAGTCTACTGATTCAGTCGACCTCCTTTTATGAAATCATGTTCGTGCCATGTGTCCAAATGAATGCAAATTCCTAATGATAACTGATAGTTCTATATGTATGCTACAATCATCATCCAAATGCAACAATCATGTGATAATCATCCATTTATAGCAACCATGGAATAAAAGTAAAAATGCAAATGCGCACACATCCATATGCATATGCTCTAGTGTCCTAGTTAGGCCTATCCCTAAGGGATAATAGTGCCTAGTGTAAGTATATGCGTCCATTAGCATTCACTAGCAACCACTAGTATCCATCATACATAACATGTTTACATCAAACCCTACCATCCATAGGTTAAATTCTAAATTCTACCCTCCCAAAGGATCATGAAGGAAAGAACCTATTCAAAATTAAAGATGGAAATAGGGAATTCAAAATTTACTATCAAGGAGGTGTGGATAAGAGGTACACAATTTCTCCAAATCAAATCAATCTTCTCCGAAGTCTCTCTAACCATGTCAGGACCAAGTAGCAATCTCTCTATAGACTCCAACCAACATGACGACTACTTGCATGGTCTTTCATAAAGAGCTCCGAAAGGTGCCATTCCAATGCTAGCTTGAAAACTGTTATTATACGTGAACTCCACTAAAGGAAGATGCTCCTTCCAAGTTCCTCAAGAATACACATCCTCAACCACGTGTGTCTTACCATCTTACTAATATCACTTTCCTATTCTTCTATAGTTTACACACATGAAGAAACAATCCTAGGTTCTCACTAATGTCCTATACATTTTATGGAAACTTCTATTATTACTTCTAAAAGTAATTACTGCTACCTCCTTCATCGCCTTACACTTTTTACGTCACACCTAGGAAATGATTCTTATCTACTCCACATTTGAAAGTTTGGTTTGGTATTTATCATTCCATTTCAAAAATTAAAGCTTCTAAACTTTTAAAATATCAAATCCCAAAATTTTTGTCTTTAAAAGTGTTATTTTTAAATTTAATGTTACTAAGTTTTTTTCGCTTCCAAAAACTTATTTACTTTTTACACCAAACCATTTTTCTTTAAGATATCCTTAAAATGTACTCACATGTTTTCAAAACATCCTCTTTTAATAAATTTTCAATTTTTGCAAAATCTGGAGTACATAAGAACAGTTATTTCATTAAAAACCCCTTAACTTTCCAATTACCTAACCTTGGAGGAGTTCCTAACTATAGATCGGGACTTTCTACAAAAGCTCTCTATGATCTCTCCTAACTAATACTGTCTCTAGTTATTACACCTAATGGCTTTATACTTTAATGTATTGGAACTACGTTCTTTTATATGAAACCATTAACGTTAAAACCTTCTATGAACCCTTTAAAAGATGACTCCATGTTTATATGAAATTACAAGGAACTTATTTTATATTTATCAAAATAGGCTATACAAAATATGGTGCTTCCCATACCTTGTATATCTCTTTCATGTATTCCTTATAACTTGCATAAAACATGATTTGTTTTCATAGAAAATTATACCATTATTCATTTCATTCCAATAGATTAAAGTATGTTTAATCTATATTCTCTTACAATGGACAATTTCTATGAAATTTATTAATTTCCTAATATTTAACTTACACTTTTCTTTTCAAGAAAACTCATTTTCAAAACTGTTTTAATATGTCCATAACTACAAAACATTTCCTCATACTTATTTAAATAATAAGTGTACTTACAAACCACTTTTTATTATACTTAGAAATTATTTTCAAAATACATTTTTCATTTGGGTCAAAACAAATGTTGCGTAAAACACCGTTACTACAACCCAAAAATACTAGTGTACGGATTTAATTAAAATAAATACTAATAAATCTAGCATACTATGTAAAAATATTTTCCTTGGGAGTCACCTACTATAACAATAGTTTTATAGTCTATGCTCCCCTTATTTTTCATGAAAACATCTATTACAACTTTAAATGATGTAACCTATGTTTCCGATACTTAATACACTCTAGGTTTTTATATTTAAAATCTTTGTTTACCTACAAAGAAACTAGCGAGCTATATATGCTCTATGATTCTTCAAAAAGAATTTCACTTTTAAAAAAAATCATATAAAAACCAATTTAAATCTCATACCACTTTTTTTTCAAAAACCCAATATTTACTTTCTCAAAAATATTGACAATTATACTTTTCAACTCTTCAATTCTAATAATTTCATTTTAATGGGCTAAACCTAAAATGGATTCTCTTCTTACTATCCTAGGAGTACCCTTCCTAAACCTTGGAAACTTCATTTCCTTACTAAAGTCTTTTGTTCCTAGGCTCTACCGTTAAATCCTCTTTGTAATTATCTACACACGAGCTTTCTTCTTTTCTTATCAACTAAATCTATTGTACATCTCCATTCTTTACCTACCTCTCCTTGGATTTCCACAATATGAACCTAAATGTACAAAACCGTTTCTCAAACTCTTTCCATGTGTTGACCTTCTCTATGCCCCAAAAAACATACTTCCTTAAGCCAAAAGTGACACTTCAAGAATTTTGCCTTCCATTGATGAATGTGAAGTGTAAAAAGAACCTCCTCTAGATGAATAGCATGCTCATCCATACTCTTGGAGAACACCAAAATGTCATCCATGAACTCTACTACGAACTTATTTAGGACATCTCAAAAAAAACATGGCTCATCAAATCTACAAATTAAGCTGGGGCATTGGTTAGCCCAAAAGGCGTAACCAACCACTCAAAGAATCCATCGGGTGTCCTAAATGCTATCGTTAATGACCCTAAGCTGATGAAATCCAGTGGCTAAATCAAGCTGAGAAAAGACCAAAGAGCTAACTAACTGGTCGAAAAGATCATCTATCCTAGGAAGTGGATAACGGTTCTTCTTTGTGAGCTTATTCAGCTCTCTACAGTCTACGCAAAGTCGAAGGGAATCATCTGCCTTTGTAGCAAAGATGACTGGTGCTCCCCACTCAAATATGCTCTGCCTGATGAAGCCTTCCAATAGCTCACCGATCTGCTTACTTAAATCCTTCCTCTTCCTAGGTTCCATAAATCTCATGGGCAATGCCACTGGCTTAGCATTGTCATTAAGATAAATCCTAAAGTCGATCTCTCTCTTAGGGGGGTAATCCCCTAACCTCCTCAAAACTATCTGGGAAATCTCTAACGACTGGAACGGAATCTAGCTTTCCTAGTGATGAATCAAGGGAATAAAGGAAGCTCAACATGATTGACCCTTGTGGGTCGCAAGAAACCTCGAGAGTCTTACCGCTGCATGTCTCTAGTCTAATGGCTCTCCTCTCGCAGTCTAATATAGCTCCATAAGTGGATAGCCAATCCATCCCCAAAATCATCCCATACCCCGAGAATCTCAATACATAGGCGTCATAATCAAACTCTACGCCTAGGATAAATTTTTTCAAACCCCTACAAATCATAGACAAATATGTCGATCCTCCTATGGGGTTTAAAACAACTATGGGGTCTACTACTAAGGAGATATCTAAGTGCAAACAATCTGCCAAAGAACTAGAAATGAAAGAGTCAGAATAGGAAAAATCCTAAATAGAGATCAAATCTTCTACAGAGACTTTCCTACCTCGATTCGATCCACTACTAGAAGGTGCTGCATCCAAAGCCTATACTCACGCTGTAGGTACGCCTTGCTCTCTACCCCATCCTATGAGGACAAGCTCTACTAAGGTGACCAGGCTGCCCATAGTTGAAACACCTCTCATTCATCATTTTATTCTTACAGTCCTTTGCGTAATGACCAACCAACCCACAACTACGACATCCCCCGCTTTTCTTGATCCTCTTCCGAGGTCTTCCTTCTTTCCTCTTGTCCTTATCCTTCTTGTTCTTCCACTACGGCTTCTTAGAGCTTTCTAAATTAGGAACCTCTTTAAGCTCTCCCTTCAACTGCCAAGATGTAGGCTGAACTCTCTGTCGGTCCTTCAAATCTAATAGCTTAAACCTTGGCTCCATATCCTCCAACCTAGCTCGTGTCTTATCGAAATCCTCTGTGTCGGAAGACATTCTACCTCCTAGACTAGCGAAGTCCTTGTATAGCTTAGAAAAATTGGCTGCTATAGGTGGATTAAAGGGATTTCCACCTACCGGTGCTATAATGGGCACTTGCCCTTACACCTCTGGTACGTAGCTCTATGGAACCAGGCAGCCAGGCTATGCAAAGAAAAGAGAATTTAGGCTCGAAAGAATCAAAAGAAGGTTGAACTGGACTTTGAGGGGATTTTTATAAAAAAACTCTTTTATACTTGAAAACTATTTCTAAGTGTTTCTTTCTGAAAAATACTTTAAAAAAAGTTATTTTGAAAAATACTTTACTTTATTAAAACAAATTTTTAGGAATCCTGTAACCTTAGGCTCTGATACCAAATGAAACACCATACATCCACCCAAAAAGGGCACACTAAAAGATGTGATGCATTGTAGGGATAGCTAAAACTTTATAGAGACTTAGATTCACAAGACAAAATAAATAAAACAGCGGAAACATTTAAAATTAAACTTTAGTTCTCCATAAAATAAGTCATAAAACTAAATACATAATATGTCTTAAAAACTGAATACATAGGTCTCGTGAAAAATACCATCTCAGTCACATCATCAGAGTACATAAAAATAATCATCCCTCTCACAAAGTACCAGTGCATCAAAAGTCATATGAAACTGAAAAGAAGAAGAATACATGAAAAATGGAAAAGCTCTGTAAATGGTTCTCTAAGAAATCCAAATCTACTGTCTTTACTTCTACTGGCCTAAGGGGAGAAAAGGGGAAAATAGAGGAGTGGGTCAGATTAAATTCTGGAGAGTGGAAGTAATTACTAGCATTTTTAAGCAAGATAAAGATAATAGACTTAGCGACAGTTCTAGTATAAAAATAAACAAAGGAAATAAAACTGGAATAAAATATGGTTTAATTGTTTGCTTTGCTTAGATAGTTCGATTAGATTGTTCGCACTTTTCTTAGATAACTGCTTTGATTAGGCTAAAACCCTAATCCTACTTTAATTAGGCCGAAGTCGTAATTCTACCCTTTGATCGGCCTTCTATCTCTACTGTGCCTATTGCAGACTAGACCCATTGGTGCCTATGCAAAAGACACCTGCGCCTACTGTGGACTAGACCCTGTTGGTCCCTACGTAGAAGACACCTACTAAGCGCTTGGAACTCCATAACAACTTATCAGCTAGCACTGAGGCCGCATGCTCGACCACCACTAGGCTCGTGCTATCTGTTGCTCCCTCCTGTTGACCTCTTATTTACGACTACTCCAGCATAAGCGTGCCCTTGCCTCACCTATGCCATTGTGAGACCACTTGTGTCTGACTAAAAGGGAATGCTGTTGGTAGGGGTCTTATCTAACAAACAAAATCTAGTTGCGCCCCTTGTCCAAATCCCATGATTTGAACTTCTATTTATTGACCTCTTATTTACCACTACTCTAGCATAAGCATGCCCAAGCCTCACCTAATCTGTTGTGAGACCTAATTGAAAGAGGGAATGCTATTGGTACGGGTCCTACTTTTATCTTTGCTTATTAACTTAGTAAAAAAATAATTTCCTCTATCTGTAAAGGACTACCACGTTGGGCCAACAATACAGATCTTCTATATCAGTAATGGACTACCCCGTTGGGCCTACAATACCGATCTTCTATATTTTTCTTATTAACTTAATCCAAGATCTAAGTTTATTAAAATAAGCCTCTTCTGTTATTTCTGCTTTATTTACTTATTAACTTAATTTAAGTCTTAAAATAAGCCTTTTCTGTTATCTCTAATTATAACCTCTGTGTTATAATCCTGCTTATTAACTTAACCCAAGGTCTAAGTATAAAGATAAGCTACTTCTGATATTTCTTCTATTTTCTCTTTTTAGTTATAATTACATGTTATAACTATGCTTGCAAATATCTTAAATTTTCCTATTTCAGTCTAAGTCCAATTTATTACAGTCTTTCTTATTTTACATCTCATTTCCTGTAAATTCAGTGTTCTTATATTTTAGTCCATATTAACGAATTATTTTCTTCTATTTATTCCATTAGCATAAAAAGGGAATTAAAAACAAACTTACATTTACAGAAGAAATCCCAATGTAGAATAGATGTAAAAAAACGTACATAACTGTAAATACCATAAATAACCGTAAATAATTAGAAAAGCTATAATTAACAGTAAATAATTGCAAATAATAGAATAGCTAAAAGAAAATAGACTGGGAAAACAAGTCTAAAATTTGGTTAAAACAAACTGTAAATAAATCTGCATAAAGGTTATCCCATAATTGTAGAAAAACTACAACTATTGGAAACCCTATTATTTTAAATTACTTAAAAATCTAAAAAAATCACTTAAACACTCACCTGTGGTCCTAGGCTTTTTTCCTTGGCCTTCCCAGATACACTTGTAGGGTATAAAATATTTTAATTAAAAAGATCTTCTCCTTGAAAAAATATTCCTTTTAGGGTCCATCCTCAAGCAATGAACCCAGATGGAGAAAATCTGAATGGGAAAAATAGCCAGGCCTAGGTCTTATTTATAGTGCCACTTGTGGATCTCAGACCGTTGGATTTGAAGATTAAATCTGGTGCAACCACGTCATAGGCTCGCTGGAAACCGTCGGATGGAAGCACGGACGCACATGGTTGGATAAAAATCGAAAAATACGTCATTGTTTAAAACTGGAAAGAACTAACGTTAAGAATGCAGGTGGGTCGACCGCTTGGTCGACCTTTGCTCATGGTAGGTCGACCTATAGGTCGACCTAGCCATTGGGGGGGTCGACCCTATGGTCGACCTGCCCTATTATTATTTTTTCTTATTTCTAGCGTATCTCCTTCGTTTTAGCTCGGATTTTTACAATCTATATATGGAAATTGATCGAAAAATCACCACGGACACAATGGTGCAACTCCCGTGGTCTAATTCTGAAAATTTCACAAACATATTTTATTATTTAATTAATTTGTTAAGTAATTACTATAGCTTAAATTTCGGGTTGTTACATCCACCCATTTGGTAAAATATTCTATGGCTTCTACTGCATATCTTGCTCCCATTTTGGACATTGGCAGTGGGCTTATCAAGATAATTCCCCATATGTCGAATGACCATGGGCTAGTCATGGGGGTAAGTTCATGTAATGCCAGTTTTGGGATACTAGAAAACCTTTGACACTTATCGCATTTCGAACAAACTCATGCGCATCACTTAGCATAGTTAACCAGAAAAAACATTATCTCAATATTTTATTAGCTATCTTTGTTCCTTGTTAATGATCAACCCAGTATCCTTCACAAACTTCCCTCATGACTCTAGTTCCTTCTTCTTTTGTTACACATCCTAGATAGAGAGTTGAATAACATCCTTTATAGAGTATCCCATCAAAGAATATGAAGTAGGGAGCCTGATATCTAATTTTCCTTGTGACATTTCTATCTTCAGTAAGGTTCCCTCCAACAAGAAACGTCTGAAAGGGTTAATCCAAGTTTTTCTTCATGATGCATTATTGGTGGGGCATGATTATCTTGAATCCTACCCGTTTTGTCTTGACTTGCAGTCTCCTAATCCCTCGCTCATTGAGCTTACGTCAGCATTAGAATCTAATTTGTTTTAGAAATACTTAGCTTGGTTAAATGCACTATAAAACTGCTTTCATTTCTTGTGCAACCCTATTAATTGCTAGCTTGACTAAAGAATCTACTAAAGAGTTTTTTCCCTAGGAATATGCTCCAGCCAAATTATTCGAACTGAGCTAGTAGCTCTTTGGATAGTTTCACGTACTTGGGTAAAGTTGGTACTTTAGTTTGGTAATTTCCTTGCACTTAATTTACAACAAGTTGCGAATCACTGTGGACTTTGGTATGGGTTACCTACATTACCTGTGCCATTTTGTGTCCGACAATGAGTGCCTTGTATTCTTCGATCTTATTTGTTGCCTTGAACTCAAACTGAACTACTCGATATAACTTCTGCTTATCTATGGTGACAAGTACATATTCTATTCATGCCCCCATGTTCATTTGATGCCCCATCAACATAGAGTTTCCATGGTTGCAATGACTCTTCCGTTTCCACATTTAATTGCATTGTAAGGGCCATGCATTCCATAATAAATTCATCCAAGGCTTGACCTTTGACTACATTGTGGGGGAAAGTAAGAGATATCATACTGACTTAGTTCGATAGCCCACTTTATGAGGTGGCCGGATGTTTTGGTTTTTGTAGTATTTATTTCAGTGGTTAATCCCCTAGTACTTTGATGGAATGCACCTGGAAATTTGGTCGTAGTTTGTGGCTATAAGCAATAAGTTATAGGCCAATTTTTCTATCATAGGATAGATTAATTCGTCTCAATACAATTGCTAACCAGTGAAACAAATTGGCCTTTATACACCTACTTTTTCCTATACTATTGCTGCGCTCATAGCTTGATTAGTTATAGCTAAGTGTACAGATACATCCTCACTTGGGATTGGATTTGAAAGTATATGTGGATTGGTTAAGTGATCCTTTAGCAATTTGAACACTGCCTTGCACTCTTTAGTCCATTAAAAGCTTTTGCCTTTCTTGATTTGATCGAAGAAAGGAATGCATTTATCAGTGACTTTAGAAATAAACCTGCTAAAGGCTACTAGCATCCCATTCAGTCTGATTACATCTTTGGGTTTTTTCCATCTTCCTTATGGCTTCGATCTTCTCTGGGTTAGCTTATATTCCACTTGTACATATAATGTATCCTAGAAAATTTTCGAACTGAATTGCAAAGGTACACTTTAATGGTTCGGTTTCATTCCATACATCCTTAGGGTGGAAAAAGTCTCTTCCAGATCATGAACATGGTTAGAAGCTGCCTTGGATTTTACCAACATGTCATTTACGTAAATTTCGACATTCTTTCCAATCTGATCTGCAAACATCATATTAACTGGCCTTATATATGTTGCTCCTTCATTCTTTAATATAAATAACATAACTCTATATTAGTACTCCCTTATTGGTGATAAAGCTCGCATGCTCTTGATCTGGCTTGAACACGAATATCTGGTTGTATCCTGAATACGCATCCATGAATTTAGCACTTCGGGTCCATTAGTTGCATCAACCAACTAATCGCCCAAAAGTTATGAAGGTTAGAACGTTTGAAATTTAAAATTTAAAATTAAATAAAACAAAAGGGTAAAATTGTAACTACCAATCTTCCAGATCCTAACGGCAACACTCAAACCCAAACTCCTGTACAGCCCATAGCCGCCACCTTATACCACTAACCGCCGCACCCACGGGTCGTTTAGCCAAGATTCGACCCCATCGCCGAGGTGCCCACCTTCGGCCGCACCATATTGACCCCACGCACGATCGCCAAAGTCGCCATACATGGATCCACCGCCGCTGCCGTCTATATTTGCCAATTTTGGCGATCTCAAGCACCTTTGATATGAACGGACCATATGGATGAACTCTACTTTGTCTCCTCTACCAGCAGCAACTTCCTGATCGTCAAATGGTCGATGATCCATCGTTAAATGACAAACCCTAACATGAACGGCCGAGACTACTTCGCTGATTTTTGGACAAACTGTGCCTCCAATCGAAAAACTATATGGTTCAAATAAAAGGATAAGGTGAATAATGTTTACGTCTTATTTTTTATTGTGCTTTCGGTTTTAAGATGATTGTCGAATATTTTGCAATGATTTGCCATGTTTTTGAATGATGGAATGAATATATATACTTGATGAATTATGGTTTTTCATAATGAATTTATGATATGTTTTAAGATGAAAACCCTATTAAATGACATCCAAATGCCTTGTGAATTTTTATGAAGATCATAAATAATATTTTGGCAATTTTCAGAATTTTCGGAATTTTCATGGAATTAATATGAATTTTCTATTAAAGAAAATGGTATTTTATGTTATAAATTATTTACGGGCAAATAATTAATTGTTTGGGTCTGAAATTTTTATATGTCAGAAAACATATATAAAATGATTTTTTAAATTTTTCCAGATTTTTCCTAAGAGTTTTGATAGGTATATAAAATTATTTAAGGTATGGGACTTAAATGTTTTATATATTTTAAAAATGGAGAAGGGGCTTTTTGTAAATATTTTGAATTTGTTACTCGTTAGGGTAGGCTTTGTTGAGGTTAGTGAAATCTATGCGATTCCTCCGCTTCTCATTCGACTTCTTTTCCCAAACTGGGTTCACTACCCACTTTGAGTAGTTTACTTCTCAGATGAATTGTTCTCCATCGGCTTTTTAACCTCTTCATGAAGAGCATTTTACCTCTCCCGATGCAAGGTGCATCGGTTTTGCATCACGGGGTGTGCATCGGAATCTATGTTTACGGAGTGGTTATGGCTAGATCGATTCCCTTCATATCTGAGCAAGCATAAGAGAAAATGTCACTAGAGCTTTTTAAGAAATCAATCAACTCTGAATGTAGCTTACTACTTAGGTATTTTCCTAGTCTAATAATCTTGGTAGGATATAATGGGTTTATTTGTACATCTTCGAAGTCATCCACTGGTTTAAAATCTTTCTCTTTCATTCCTAACCGTGGGTCCACTTCGTCCTTTACTTCCTACAACCTTGACGAAATTGCGCTTTCCTGATCTATGGGTACATCAGAGAGATACTACACAAATACTAGGTTGTACTCATCTATTACTATCATATGCAAGTAGTCCTATTTTACTTTTCTCATAGATATATACCGCGGTTGTAGGTTGACCAGTTTCAGTATCTGACCGAAAAACTTATTTTGTTGTAGTTCTTTGAAATGGCTTATCAGTCATATTTTCATCTTTACATAAATGAGAGGAGACAACGCTATAGTTTTGAACAATTTTATTGCTTGCTTTCGAAGTTATATTGTATAATTCCCTAGCTAACAACTGCTTTCCTCTCACACTTTTCCCTCCTGCCAAGGTATGAACTTTCATGAGCAGGTCTTTCTGGGAGATAATTGCCCCAAGCACTATCAATGCAGGTCCCCTGGGGAAAGAATTGTACGGGGATTGTTGATCTATAATCGAAAAACTCGCATAGAAGGGTTTGTGTAGTGGATATGTTTGTGCAGTTACAAGGAGCTAGAATAGTTGATGTATTATTGAAACCATATATAGGCTCCAGAATTGGCTTCAACACTTCGGTTAGAAGTACCATTTTATCATATGTTGCTTTAAATATGACATTCACAAAACTCTCCAAATCAACAAAAACTTTCTTCGTAGTGCAGTTTGAGATTTGCATAATTATCACCGGATGATATTGATGCGGGAACGTAATCCCTGCAGAGTCTGCTGAAGTGAACATGCTATCTGGCATGAGCTTTTGCTATATATGGAATAAGCAACTTTGCTCAGAGCGAGCTTCTTGGATGTATCTCTCATGCCTTCTTACATTTGCCTATAAAGTGGTGTCCCCCATGAATAGAAGCAATGAGAGCATTGGGGTTCACCACTAGATCTCGTAAGGATCTACTAACTGGTTTTGTGTAGGAATAATAAGATTATATTTATGATACGTTCCCAAGTATCCTTTTGTATTAGCTTTTCAATTTCATTTTTTAAGTGACGGCAATTATCGGTGTGGTGATCGTTCTCCCAATGGAACCTACCATATGCATCGCCTTTAATTTGCTTAGGCTTCTTTCCATTACTCGATATATTATAGCCAATTTAGTCTGAGTCATTTTGTTACACCCATATTTTCCTAATGTTATCAAAGGGAAATTCAAACAAATTGCTCCCACAATAAGAGGCAAAGTATAGAGAGAAAGTAAGAATAAAATCCAGATGGTATAGTGCCAAAACTTCAAGACAGAAGTAAGACTTGGAAAACCACACCCTTCAACCTAGCATACTTCAGACATGAAGTACTGCACTTAAAACCTAAGATAGCTACAACAGTGCAAGGACAGGCTTATAACCCTAACTCTCAAGGGGTGGAACTGCGGCACAACCTTCAAATTTTACAACTCACAAATACCAAATATGAAGGTTGTACTCTGGTCCCAAAAGTAAGCCTTCATGAGCGAAAGTTGTGGCACAATCTCTGAATAGCAATGAAGCATGGAGATTGTGCTATAGCCCTCATGCAAAATCAACACTAACAATATAGAACTGTGGCGTAGCTACTAAACCAACTATACGCTAATAGGGTTGCGCCGCAATCTCAAACTAACATCTAAATTAGCAAGTCTATGCCGCAATCTTGTATCATTATAAAAAATCTATAAGAATGCACTGCCATCCTGATTTGACACAGAAGTGACAGAACCGAGCTACATTTTCATGTCAACATTGAAGTGATAAAGATGCGCAGCCATCTCGAAATAACAAATGGGGCCACAATCTTAAAAGGTACTGACCATAAACATAAGAACTCAAGCGGTAAGGCAACGAAGTAAGCCTGCTTCACGACCAAAAGCCAAACCTTATTCCTCAAAAACATCTTGGGAGGTCCCAACTTCCCCCTTGAGTTCGTTAATGCCTACTTTAGAAACAAGGGTGAAGGCACGTCCTTTATTAATATGAATGGATCAGGGTAGATTCAGGCGAGATGATCACCCCTTAGAATAGAAGTGCATTTCCTCTTACCAAATCATACTGCACAACCCCATATGTCCCTAATGCTATGCTCTATAAATATCAGGCAGTGCAGTATGACTTTCAATGGGTCTATGCAATTCGAGTGTCATATGATATCAGTACTTCAAGCATAAAATGTTAGTCACTATGCATAGGATCGAGGATGGCTAATCAGTAGTAAGAAATGCAAATGCAGTGGAAATAATATAGTAGATCACACAGTCGATTTTATACTGGTTTGGAGCACCCCTCATACATCCAGTCCCAGACTCTTTCTGAAATTTCACTATCAACACCTTCACTTCACCCGAAGTAACATGTTTACAAACTTTGCCTGAACAACCAAAGAGGACTTCAACACTGCCTGAAGATGATACGACAGGACTTCAATAACTTTTACAAGCATAGTAATAGATGTTACTTTCCAACACAATGTATCTTGATATACAGATTGTCACCTAGATGTACAATGACTCCTATAACCAAACCAAATGATATTAGTGGAGGTGTAGAGGCTAAGGAGTTTATTCGACTAGAATGCAAGATGTGAAGATGAAGCAAACTAGTCGAAATCTCTGAATCACATGAATTTCTTGAAGTTCGGAGTATAGCTTTAGGAATTGAGAGTTTAGGAATAGCATTGAGTTGTGTTGTGTAATGAACCTGATTTTTCAGTGTTGTTTAAATAGAATAAATGAATATTTAAATTGCAGAAATTAAAATTTAAGTGTTTTTATTAAAAAATAATTAAAATTAGAATTTGAAATGAGAATTTTAAAATGTGTGCATTATTGGAAAAAAGCAATATATGGAATTATGTGATGTAAAATTCTAGATTTAAAGCTTGTTAAAAATGTGCTAGTGTTTTCTAAATAATGTGTAATTTTATTTAAAAGGGAAAATGGGAATTTTTGGAGTTAAATTGATTTATGTGTTATGTTGTTTCATTCTATAAAATTCAAAATACCTTGATTTCAATAATAAAAATAAGGGTTTAAAACTTATTAAAAATTATGTTTCATTAATTAATCATGAAGATTAGGTGATGAACTTAATTTTAGTGTATCAACATCAATTTTTCTATGCAAAAATAAATGAGATATTAGTGTTTTAAAATGGTAGAAGGTGAGAAAAATGCTTAAATCTTTTATTGTTTTAAGTAAAAGAGGGTTTAGGCTTAAGTGTTTACTTCAGCCCATTTAGGGACTTAGAAAATTTTCTCTAACATGAGAAACTAATGAACTGTACATTCATTACTTCTCCTGAAGTCAGCAAAGCTTTTTCTTATTTCTTAAAGCTAAAACACAAAACCTAGCCTCAAGCGAAAATGAAGTTTTAAAATAGGAATAAATTCCAGAAAATTATGGTGAAATCGAAGTATGTTAATGGAACCCTATTCCATCTCCTAACCTAATTAGTTTTCAGTTATAAAATATTTTGATTATTGTTGTTCTTCTTCGGGTTGAGATAAAATCTAGGGTTTTGCTGTTAACAGAAGACAAATTAGTTTCAGTGAATTGCTTAGGAAAAAGGTCAGTGAAAGCTTACGACTATTTCTATTATGAATTTATATACAGAATTTGTTAAGTTTGATGAATTTAAAGTTGAATTGATTTTAATCTTCTGTGTTGTTTGCATCTTTGGCTATGCTATTTTTAGTTTGCTAAAACACTTGTCATATAATTATTTAAATCATCAAATTGTAGTGGTTCCAGGCTTGCATGATGCCAAATATAATGCCTTAGGAGTTAGAAGCACGGAAACTGCCTAGCGCTCGACCCAGGCAGTGCAACCGGTGGATCGATCGTCTCGGCCGATGCTCATGTCACCTCCTGGGCTAAGCCCCTGGTAGTGCCTATTTTGGCTTTTCGATCGTCCATTCGCCCATTTGACTTTTAGATGTAAATTGTTTGTTTGCCTTGATGTTTGCTATGAATTTAGCATCAATTTAAAGCTTGTTTTTGATGAATTATTTGTACATTTTCAGGTGTCTAAATCTAATATGGATGATCTTGTGAGCATGGAAGTCTTGCTCTATGATTTGTTGTCAAACACACAATTTAATTACACTAGTTTGTAAAGCTAATTATAAAGGAAATTCTTTTGGAAGTAAATCGGTTTCTATATATATATATATATATATATATGGAAAATATGTGTATTTTGGATATGCATGATTTTATAAAATATTACACACACACACACTCTTTCAAATTTAAAGTGTAATGTAAAGGATTTTTATATAAGTATAGATATGAATTTAGTCGTATTTCCTAGTATATATATGAATCCTTTAAATTCAATATTTTTAAATTAGCTTTTAAAGAAAAACCATTTTTATTATAAAAACACTATCTTGCTTGGATGAGGAACTGAATTAAACGTTGTAGTAAAACAATTGATATGAAACAATTGCATTTATTTCACCAGTTAATTCATGGACCTGTTCAAATGAACATTTATTTGCACGAATGAAATTTACTAGCTTTTAGTAAATGTTCTAGCATCGTCAAGTGGTTATGGAACATTAGTCGACGCTCTTATAATTACTAATTGAATGTGGATAGCACTTATTAATGGGTTTTTAGACTCGTTCGTGGGTAGTCCGTTTAGGCGGACTAAATGGGGTTTCAGGCCCATCTTGTGATACTCGTTTTTTAAGCGAGTTATAATTTGCGAAATGCAACCTCTTGTTTTGGCATGCGAAGTGTGTGTATCTTGTATTGATTTGCGAAGAGCATGTCTATTATTTGCATATAGGGTTGTGATTTTTTATGCTCTTATTATAATGGTTGTTTTGAATTGGATGAATGTTGTAAATGAGAATAAGACTAAACTATAAATCATGGATCATTAAATGAAGCATAATTATGTTATTGAAGTACATTTAGGGATAGTATCCTTGACATTTATGCAAGTTTATTATTATCAGTATCTCACTTTTTATGATAATTAAAGATAGTTTGACTCGGGTGTTATTTTAATGCTCAGGTCATACCGAGACTTGACAGGTACAAAGACTCAATGACCTTTGATGTGAGCTAGCTTAAGAAGTCTATTTTGGTGTTGTTATTATTGTTATATACCATTTGAGTCATGTATAGATGCTTGTTCATGTTGTAGACTTTTGTGGTTGTGTATATATTTGAGACTTGTAAGTGTTATAGATGTATATGTATAAAAATGTGAGTCTTGTATTTGCTTTTGTAGACTCGTACTTTCAAGAGATATTGATGTATATTATTTCCATTGCAATTTTTAATTTTGTGTTGTATATTATATTGTGTGTTGTTCTGAATTAGATTAAACCATTATATTATTGTTTTGCATCTGGATCAGATATGTCGAATTACCATTTGTCAGAAAAGAAAAAATAAATAAAGTTACATTATTCGACGTATTCGATACTCATCCAAAGTAATTTTACAAATGGTTGGTCCTAACTAGCCCTATTCTCTACACTAACAGACAGTATTACCCAGTAATACCCTTTGTTGGTGTGGGTTGCGGGATGGGACGTCACAGTTGGTATCAGAGCATAGGTTCAGAACAATATAGAATATAAGAAACACAAATCTTGGTCTAGATTGACTTAAGTCCCATCCCTTGGGTGTGTTGGGTAGAGTTTAGGATTTATATCTTATATAAAATAGAAGTATAAATGATTATTAGGAATAATCATTGGGACATATTTGTGAAAATTTTGAATTACTTCATAAACTATTTTTATAAAATGATTTTAAAAGTTAAGTGTTGTGTAGTAATGTCCTGATCTATTAGTGATAAGAGTTGCACAACAGAAGCCAATAGACTGTTTCCGCTGAGCTCAGTAGTTGGATGTTTATTTATGTTTGATTGCATGATGTGTGCATGGATGAATGGATGTATTCTTAAATTTCTATTAATAGATTTTCAATTATATGAATATATATAGATTGATAAAGAAATATTTGGAAATTAGTTCATATTAAATTGCACGTTGCATGCCTTAAGGAGTCTAATTGATGCACGTGATCAATGTTATCGATAGGGATTCCTAAAGACTTCAACGAGACAGTCAAACACGGTTCTTTGAGTTTTAATATTTAGAAAGAAGATTAAGTTTTAATTGAGTTAAATATTATTTTTAAATTGGATAAATGTTTTGGAAAATACATATATATGCATATGTAATGAATTTTTGGAAATGAAAAGCTATTTTGGGAAAAGTATGTATATATATATATATGCAAATATAAAGGTTTTAAAACAAGGTATCTTGAAGATAAATAATATTTTCAAAGGAATATATTATATGGAGTTTTAATAATATTATTTGGATGACTTAGGAATTAATAAGATTAGAAATTTTGTGGAAAGACATTTTTGGAAAACAAATTAAGAATGAATTTTTTTATTTTTATGTATGTATATGGGTTTAGTAAATGTTGGAATTTCAAAGTAAAGAATTAGTGGAAAAAGAAAGTTTGAATTTATAATTTATGATTTGGAATTTAAAAGAATAAATCTTTTAATTAAATTGGTATATAAATACCATAAAAGTTATTATATTATTGGAAGTATATTGAGTTAGAAAATTATTTTAGGAGAAAAGATTTATCCGAAACCAAATCATTTAAATTTTAAAAGGAAGTTTGGAGTTTTAAACTATAGACTTTTATAATATAATTATTTTGAGAGCCTTAGTTCTATAATATGGGGAGACCAATGATCGACGTAGTGTTACCGATTGGTTAAATGCTCCCGAGTAATGCTGTGATGACCCAGAATTTTACCGCCTTGATTTGCGAATATTTAATTATTTTTAAATATTCAAATAATAGGTTTTATAATTTAAAAATAACTCTTTTAAATAATAACAAATGATGGTAAAATAGATTTTTAACGACCCAGGATTTTGCCACTTTTAAATAGGCTATTTAAATATATTTTATATAATCATTAAATGGATTTTTATTAGTAAATAAACCTATTTTAATTTTTTAATAATTTTGATAAAATAGTTTTCAAAATTTGTTTACCAATATAGATATTTCGAATAAAAATAGAAAATATGACCGAATAATGTGTTCGAAATTTCGACTTTTCAACACTCGAAAGTCATCGGGAACGTTGTGCACACTTGGTGCATCATGCACACATATACATGATAGATTTGTGATAATAAAACACTTTTGTTTATATACTAACATATATTTAATTAAGCATAAAAGTGGATATGACAAATTATGTTATAAAAGACATGTATATACATATTAATACACTTATATATATACAAATGTCATGCCATACCTTAAGTACTCTACAACATGGCCTAGGCGGGGAGGGGGTAACGTGTATATGTGAGGGAGAGTGGAGGTATAGGTGCATGCATGCATGTATGTATTATTTTATAAGTCACTTTACATATTTAATAAATTCCTAAGTCTATAAATACCCCTCTCATTCTTACATCCTCTTCTTTGTTTTCATTTGCATTCTTATGTCAAAACCCTCTTCTTATCTTCATGTACTTCAATGGCTTCCATCTCCAAATTCCTAAGAGAAAAGATAGAGAAAATAGTGTAAAAATATAACTAAACTCCTCCATTTCACTTTCAAATCCATTCTCTGCTAAACAAAACCCATATCCACCAAAAACCACCAAGGCCGAGCATTGTTCTAGCCATCACCGAGCCCATTTAGCCTTCCAAGGGTCCACTACTTTAATTTGTTGATATAGGAGCAAGTGAGCTAGGTTGAGAGCAAGTTTAGTTTGATTTAGTGAAGGTTTGGTGAGTAAAGTTCATGTTTTTGAAACTCAAGTTACTAGCTTTTAAAATTGTAAAATTATGAGTTAAAATGTTGCATATGTATGTAGTAATGTAATATGTTGTGTATGCATGCATATACATTGATTTGGTGTTGATTTCTTATGCCGAAGTTTGAGTATGCGATAAAGATTTTAACTTGAATATTGGAAAAGTTAGTTTGTATTATGAAGTAATACTTTGTTTATGATGGTGCTATAATGTTATGATGTGATATTATATTAGAATGTTGTAATTGTTATATGTGGATTCATGACACAAAGGTAGCGATTCGCTAACCAAAAGCGACGTAGAAATCCGCTTTTTGTTGAAAGTTTGATTTTTGTTTCAAAGAGAAAAGTTTCAAGTTTAAAACTTTGATTTTGGTTTCAAAAGTTTATTTTCATGTTTTAAAGAAGATAAGTGTTCAAAGTTAAAGTTTTAAAAGTAAGAAAATCAAAATTTCAAGTTTTGAAATTATGGGTCCGTATAGCGATAGTCGCTACACGCGGATTTCGGAAAATCTAACTATTTTTCTAATCTAAACTTGTTTTAACATAAAATCTTTTTAGAAAAAGATTTCTAACTTTAATTTTGTAATAGAGAACAATTATTTAGTTATTTAATTAATTAATTATTTAGTGATTATTTGATCGATTAATTAATTAATAGAGGGAATTAGTACTTAATCATTTGTTAATAATGGTTTTTAAACTTAAATGTTAATCAATTAAGTTAATCATGATTTGTTACTTAATTAAAGTTAATCATTATTTAATTATTAATTAAGGATTAATTAATTATTATTTAATTATTTATTTGAGGATAATTATTAATTAATTAATTATTATTTTAAAAGGGGTTTATTTAGTTAATCTTTGATTAAAGTTAATTATGTTTTAATAAGGTTAATTACCTTTAATTAGAGTTTAATTACTATTTAACAAGGATTAGAGTCTCATTTACAAGGGTTTTATTTAATTTTAAAATCGCTTTGAGTTTAAATTATCGGTTTTGTTTTAAACTGTTTTCGTTTCAAACGCTTACCCTTAAGTAACCCATATGATTAGGAAAACCAAATGACATATATTAGCAAAACAAAACACCATTCTACTATTACAATTAAGTTGGACATTTACTTAAGTTGATTGATGGCTATGTGTTGATCCCTTATGTAACTGTTGTTATGTGATGCCATGTTAAACTGGATAAGTAAAACCAAATTAAAAGAACCATTGTGGTCATTAAGCCTCCGTTTGATTTTATAAGGGTAAATATTTCATTTTCGTTTTGAAATGGTTTCAAAGTTAGTGCATTTGAACAAGATATTTAAAGAATGATTTGATAAATGGTTTTACTAAAGATGTTTTAACTAATGGAAATGGTTTTCCATGTTATAGAAAGAAGTTTTTATAAAGAGTTTTATAAAGGAATTTGGAAATTTATAAAGTATTTTGGGTAAATGGATTTGAGTATTTAAGCAAAGAAGATTCATAAAATAAAGGAGATTTATAAAATGGATTTGCTTATTAAAGGAAGCTAATTTGATTTAAGGTTATTTAAGAAGTTGTTTAAACAGGAAAGGTTTATAAAGAAGTTTTATAAATGATTTTGTGTTATTTATAAAAGAAGTTTAAGAAAATGATTTGGATATTCATAAAGGGAGTTTATAAAAAGGTTTGGATATTTATAAGAAATTTATATCAAAAGTTTAGATATTTATAAAATCAATTTTTATAAATGATTTTGAATATTTATAAAAGGGTTTTATAAATGAATTTGAAATTTTGGAAGGCATTTTCAAATGGATTTGTTTTTCAAGTAAAGGAAATTTCATGAATGGAATAGATTGATTAAAAGGATTTATCGAAAGAAATATAAAAAGAAATTGAGATATGGGTTTCTCTAAACTGACCTTTTAAAAATGGCGGTATAGAAGATCCATTCCATACTTAACGTTGAGGGAATAGTGTTCAGAGTTGTCCTTACCTCCAATTTAAACAATATTTGTTTAATCCTTTTTAACATAATTTGGAAGTAAGAAGTTATTCGCAAATGTTTTGTGAATATACTTATGTCAGAGAGATAAGTATATGAATGTTTTAGATAGGCCTATCAACAGATACTTCCGGATGCGAATAGTGCCATATCCATATCGCATCCACATCATAAATAATTTTTGGATATCGGATGTCTGCATCCGCCGATACAGATGGATATTGGATAATTATGCTATCCGCTAACGATCGATAAATCAAAAAATATAAATAGAAACTTTTAGTTTAATATGAGTTATTTTCAATCCCATTGATTATAGAAGTGTTAAAAACAAACAAATATGATAATAATAAATAGTTTTGAGCAGTTAATATTCATTGAATGCATATAATATAAACTATTAACTTAACAAAATAATAAATATATATCTTTCATTGTACTAAAATACACCTAATTTAAAATATAATCTTGACAAAAATCGGACGGATAATTTTTGGATGAAGATGTCTTCATATCCGCATCCACATCCGTTTTTTCGGATGTCGGATATTTATCCGCTTTTCGGATATGGATGCGGATGGATTTCAGATTTTTTGGATATCCATTGACAGCCCTAGTTTTAGACAAACATTTTGAAAAGAAATTTATTAAATAAAGATTTGTTTTGAGGCTTAGTGGTTGCTATGGATAAGTAAATCTCAAATGGAATTGGTTGTTTGTTTATTTGATAGTTAAATAACCATTGAATCACCACTTGTCAGAAAAGAAAAGAAGAATATAGTCATATTATTCGACGTATTCGATACTTTCCCAAAGTAATTTTACAGATGGTCCCTCCTAACTAGCCCTATTCTCTGCACTAAGAGACAGTATTACCCGGTAATACCCTTTATTACTATGGATCTCGGGGTGGGATGTTATATGCTGTGATTCTTGAAGGCTTAAGGGGATCTATAGTTATTGTAGGGATGCTAAAATAAGGGTGCAACCTTTTAGATTCGCCATTGATGAAGAGAAGCAACTGTAGATGCAAAGAGATGCAACTGTAAACACGAGGAGATGCGAAGATATCACTTCAGGAATATAGCTCTTTCTGTGTATTTAAGTCGATTGAACTAGTATAAAAATCAAGCTCGGGATAGCTATAAATAACAGAAGACAATGCCATGTGTATTCAGTCGACTGGGTTCAATCGACTGGATTTATTTTCAATTGACTGACCTAGTGTAAAAAACAGACCCGAAACCAAACCCAAATTAAGAAGACTGAAATGCCAATTTATCAACTGGTTCAGTCGACTGGAATTCATAGTTGTGTTTGAGTTCTTCAGTGTATATCTTTTGTCTTCAATGCATTGCAGTAGCTTGTTAACACCATTGTTAGTCTTTTGAAGCTCGTGTAATCTTCTAAAGTAAAGTATTCTATGATACATGCTTTTATTCTTGTCACTTCATTGATTTCTTACTAAATCCATAATATAGTTGGTGAAATCGTTAGTAGCATTGTTGTTTGGTTGTTATCCTCAAAATTTCATAGACATGGTTCTTTCATTCTCCCCCTTTTGATGATGACAACCAAACAACTTTATAATATAAAATAAATAATTCCCCATAAATATATGTTGTATATAAAATGTTTATTTCCCTCAATTTTATTAAATGCCAATGTAAAATATGTAAGGCACATGTTCTTCTCCCCCTTTGTCATTAACAGAAAGGAATGAGAGTGTAGGCATATTATATTTTAAAAAATTCCTGCTAAATATAATATTTCTTGAAGAAATATATCTATGTACTTTTCTCCCCCTTTATAAAAGAGATAGAAAGTATCATGGAAAAAATAAAAAATAAAAAATATTTTAACGTTAATGCAAAGTGATGAGTATCTAATAAATATGTCATGTGTAAGCAAAATGAAACTCATTTTTATAAAAAAAATTGGGTTTACAACTTAGGAAATGATATCCAGTTGGATGTGGTTGACCGTTTAAAAACGATTTTTTTATTATTAATCATAGTGTCATAAAAAGTGCTAATGTATAATTGTCCATCATGATTGGTTAGATTAGCAGGTACCCATGTATCAACATTAACTGTCATTGATTTAGTATTCAAAGGTTGTTTTCTATTTCTAAGTATAAGACTATCATGACATGAAGTGGTTTTTAAAACTATCTCTATTTTTAGTACTAGCATTAAAACGTATATCCATGAATGCATATCTAGTACTATTTCTACAATTGTCTTGTTTATAGTCCAAACCAGTTCTATTATTGTGAGCTTTTGTATTTGTAATTAAGGAAGGTAAATCATATTTACCTTTGTTGAAATTTGTAACTTTCTCATATAATATGTCAAAATTTTCTTTAGAGTCACAACTTTCTTTTTGAAAATAATATTATTGTCTTCCAAAAGTTCACATTCTTTAATTAATTTTAGATTCTTATTATTTAAAGCACTGTTCTCTTTTTCAAGAGACAAAAGTTTAGGATTAGAATCCTTTAAATAATTTTCCAAAAATATATTTTCATTTGGCAAAACTTTGATTTCCTTTAAAAGATCAATATTTTTATTAATTAAATGCTCATTATCTTTCAATAGATATTCTTTTTGTAAAACAAGTTCTTTTAATGTATTTTCTAATACTTCAGTTTGTTTTACTAAAAATATATTTTATTGCTTTAAAATGCTAATTTTATGCTCGCAGTCTTCTAATTTAGCTAAAGCAATAGAATAATCCTTTTTTGACATTCTAAAATCTTTTAATAAGTCCTCATGCGTTTGTAAAAGATCATTATATAAAGAATCTAAGTGTACCAATTTTGATCTGAGATTAGCCATGTAGCACATGTGCCTTGATTCTATAGACTATTACTTGCATTTAGAAATTTTCCTTTCCTCTACTGTATTTGAGCTCTGACTGGATCTTCTTTTTATGGCCATTGTTCTAGGATGTTGTTACGATCAGTAAAACACTAGGCTTTGATACCACTTGTTAGTCACTACGCATACGATCGAAGATGGCCAATCAGTAGTAGACAATGCAAATGCAGTAGAAATAATACAGTAGATCACACGGTCGATTTTATACTAGTTTGGAGCACCTCTCCTACATCCAGTCCCAATCACCTTTTGGAATTTCACTATCAACACCCACATGTTATCTGGAAGAATAGGTTTATAAACTCCGACCAAACAATCAAATAGGACTTCAACACTGCCTGAAGATGCTACAGACTTCAATAGCTTTTACAAGTAGAGTAACAGATCCTAAGGAGTTTATTAGACTAGAATATGGGATGTGGAGATGAAGCAAACTAGTCGAAATCTCCGAATCACATGAATTTCTTGAAGTTTAGAGTATTTCTCGAAGAATTAAGAGATTAGGAATGGCATTGAGTTGTGTTGTGATTCTTGAAGGCTTAGAGGTATCTATAGTTGTTATAGGGATGTTAAAATAGGGGTGTAACCTTTTAGATTCGCCATTGATGAAGAGAAGCAACTATAGATGCAAAGGGATGCAACTGTGGATGCAAAGAGAAGCAAAAACACCACTCAAAAATATAGCCATTTCTGTGTATTTCACTCGATTGGAAAAGGTGTTCAGTCGACTGAACTAGCATAAAAATCATGCCCGAGCTGGCTATAAAAACAAAAGACAAGGAAGTGTATTTGGTTGACTAGGTTTAGTCGATTGGATTTATTTTCAGTCGATTGACCTAGTGTAAAAAACAAGCCCAAAATCAAACCCAAATTTAGAAGATTGAAATGCCAAGTTGTCGACTGGTTCAGTCGTCTGGATTAGGATTCATTCGACTAGTCCTTCATATATTTTTAACTAAACCTTCATGGTTGTGTTTAAGATCTTCGGTGTGTATCTTTTGTCTTTGATGCATTGCAGTAGTTTGTTAACACCATTGTTAGTCTTCTAAAGCCCTTGTAATCTTCTGAAGCAAAGTATTCTCTAATACGTGCTTTTATTCTCGTCTCTTCATCGATTTCTTGCTAAATTTGTAATATACTTGATGAAATCGTTAGTAGAATTGTTCTTTGGTTGTTATCATCAAAACATCATAGATATGATTCTTTCATAAAGGAGCCTCAACTCCTAGTAAACTAAAGCGAAGCCTTGAAGTGCTGATAATGGTGCAGTACTTACCAAAGTAGGGGGACGTTTCTCATTACGACTATATCCACACACATGTGCCATCCACAAACAAGTTGCTTCACGAAATCAGAAAGTCATTGTCTATTCAGATCTGAATTTTCTTGCTTCGATTTCAAACTTTCCACGTAAATTTCGAATTCAACCACTTAAATTACAATTTTCCACCAAGAACCACGTCAACAATCCATGAATATCATGTAAGAAAAATGGATGGTCAATACATGGGGCAATCCAAATGCAGAAATCGAGAGGTTGGAAGAATGATATTGGCAATCGACGTGAATCTCTGTGTACTATAAATGAATATGGCACTATAGCAGAAAAGGGGGAATTTTACTCTACTCTTTTTGGACACACAAAATGAAAATTTGTACTCTTTGCCATTTTTGTTTGTACTAAAAGTCAAGAGAGAAGAAAGTGACATTTTACCTATTGAAGTAAGATTCTTTAACATCCGAACCACGTAAATTCTCTATGTCCTTTTATTATTTTCAGTATTTTACTCTACTATTTTTATTCTATCAACACTTGTAACGAGGTAATGAACTAATAACACTTTAAATATTTCCCTTCCATAATTGTGTAAGCATAAAAATAATATAATTACTCCTCTTAAAGGCAAGGTTAATATTACTTAATTTTGTTTGTTCATAATCACGAAAGCGTTCAACATCATGATTACTACATAAAAATACTTGGGTGTTTCTGAGACAAAAAATCTCATTATTATTTTTAGCGCTAGAGGGAGGGCCAAATTTTCCTCTCCAATAAAAACTTATCCACACTTTCTTCAAATATCACGACAATGCCATGAACCCCATAGATTCCACTACTATCCCTCCCAAAAAACATCTTCACCATACCTTAAAATTGTCTATAAAGCCACCCTCACCTCCATAACCCGATTTAAGGCAAGCGCCTTGGTAGAGACTACCTCAGATCATGTCCTAGCAGCTCTTTAAGCCTTAACAACCCAAATGAACCAACGTATGGAGTGGATAGAGAGATCTATGGCCCAACATACTACTCTTAGGCTAGTCTCCCCTCAACCATCCATGGCTCACTGTCATCACTCACCAACCGCGCTGCCTATGCAGCGTGTAATTGATGACGACACTCTTAGAAATGAGAATGGTGAAGTTGGCCTAAAGACCGATGATAAACTTAAAGGAAAACTCCAACTTAATCCTTAGATCAAATCAAAGCCTGCTAACATCAACCCACTATTGCTAAAAGAGCAGCCATGAACTACTTCCGTTGATGATGATGTCACTTCACTCTACAGGGCCAGTTCGTGCCAAATGGATCCTAGAGAAGATGAGATCTATCAGTTGAAGTCTCGTGCAGAGCAGCTAGCAAAACTTTGTTGGAAAAAAAATGGAAAATACGTGAGGGAAGAAGGTTCCTCCCTATTTGGTAAAACCATCAAAGAAGCAGACTTTCCAGATAACTTCAAAGCTCCGTCGATAGAAAAATTAGACGGAGCAACTAATCCAAATGATCATATCTGCACAATTGAGTACTATACAGACATTCGTAAAGTGGGGTGGATCGCTCGGTAAAAAAATCTTCCTAATGTATCTAGATGGGGCTGCCTCAAGATGGTTCAGGAGATATGGAACATGTGAAGTCTGTTCTTGGCAGTAGCTATCCACCGTTTCCTGCAACAGTTCAACTCGAGAAGAGAAGCTTCCTCAGATGTAAACACAATGTTCTGCATAAAGAAGGGAGAAAATGAGATTTTATGGAACTTCATCAAACATTTCAAATCAAAAGCGCTCCGAATTAGGGTAACTTGTGAAGAGGCGTTGCTAATTGCAGTGCATAACGGAATAAGAAGGGATACTGCCATGTAGGAGAAGACCAACAGAAAGCCATGTCATAGCATGAAGCATTTCTATGAAAGGGCCCGAGGCTACATTAGAATGGAATAAGCTTGGTCTGCAGAACAGTCTGAGAGAGTTTCCATTCTCTATAATGAAAAGAAAAAGGGGTAGAAGGATACCATCCACCTATGAAGCGACAGAGGGAATTAAACTTCACAACAGAAAATCCCCTCATCCATACTCCTGGATAGATATATGAGATGACCAGAATCATGTCGGCTTACAATGTCTCGAACAAAGGAGAAAAGGCGGAGAAGAATTGAGGTGGAGCATACTGCTGTTTCCATAGGGCAAATGACCATCACACATATAACTGTCGACACCTAAGAAATGAAATATAGAGACTGATTCAGAAAGAATACTTAGGCAACTTCTAGAAGGAAAACAATAAAGAAAGGACGGGAAACCGCACACCAAATCTGACTGAAAACCTTATCGGAAAACCCTCTAACCTTATAGCCTCAATTCATAAAGGACCCCACCTTGCAGGAATAAGTAAAAAGCACAAGAGCGATATGTGCAAGAAGCCAAAGTAAAGCAGAGGACCATTTTCCATGTAAAACAAAAGTCAGCACTGGACATAGTCTTTACAGCAGCAATGCCATTGGAGTTCTCTTCCCGCATTAGAATCGGTTCATTATAACAGTGCAGATCTTAAACTAAACCATGAAGAAAGTTTTCGTGGATTTTGGTAGTTCTGTTAATGTCATATTCAAATATGCATTCGACCAAATGAAACTTCTAGTGGAGATATTATAGCCAAGCCCTGAGCTGTCTACGGCTTCAATAATACCACAGCCACCCATGTTGGAACAGCTCACTTACTTATCACTACTGGAACTGCAACCCTTCACAAATCATTCTACGTGAGCTTCTTGATCATTGATCAGCCGTCACCATACAATTCATTCATGGGAAGACTCGCACTAATTGACATGGGGAAGTTATTTCTCAAAAGGATTTGCTTATGAAGTTCCACACCCTAGCTGGGATAACGTCGATAAGAGAACAATTATTAGCTAGGGAATTATACAATGTAAATAATAATTCTAGCAATAAAATTGTTCAAAACTACTTTGATGTCACTTCTAATATTTGTGATGATAGTAATGAAAAGGAAATCAAACGAGTTCCTAGAACTACATTGTACAAAGTACCAAGACTGATGTTGAAACAGGTCATTCTACAACTACAACATCAGTAAGGAAGAAAAAGAGGGATTATATGCATATGATCGGCACTGAAACCTATAACTCGATCTACACATTGTGTTTTTTCTAAAGAAGCTTAGAAGCAGATTTCCTCCACTGCCTCTCAACCCAAAGGGAAAGAAGAAAATGAAATAGACCCAATGTTAGGGGCAACAAGGAGAGAATTGAAGCCAATAGATGATCTTGAAGATGTACAAATAGATCCCAAAGACCCTACAAAGGTTCTCAAAATAGGAAAAAAAACTCAACACAGAAGCCATATTCAAATTGATAGACTTACTGAAGAAATCAGCAGATGTTTTTGCTTGGGCACATTCAGACATGGTAGGGATAAATCCAACCATCGTCTGTCATGCACTCAACATCGATCCCAATGTTCATCTAATCGGCAAAAGCGCACGACTCTAGATTAAAAAGGTATAATGCTCTGCATGAAGAAGTCAAAAAGCTAAAGGCAGATGGATTCACCAAGGAACTATACTACCCAAAGTGGATCACCAACCATGTTCTTATGAAGAAGCCCAATAGGAAATGGAGAACTTGCACTGACTATACCAACCTAAACAAGGCTTGCCCAAAGGATAACTTTCCCTTCCTAGAATTGACCAATTAGTCGATGTAAATAGTGGACATGAATTACTTTCATTTATGGACACATACTTAAGTTACAATTAGATTGCTATGTTTTAACCATATCAGGAGCACACCAGTTTCTTGATGGACAAGGCTTGTACTGCTACAGTGATGTCGTTCGGGCTCAAAAATGCAAGACCAACCTACTAGAGGTTAGCTAATATGATGTTTTCATATCAGATTGGCAAAAACGTCAAAGTATATGTGGATGACATGCTAGTCAAGTCAAAAGTAGGGTTGAGTCATGTACAGGACTTGGAAGAAACATTTGCGATCTTGAGGCAGTATAATATGAAGTTGAATCCATTGAAATGTGCTTTTGATTTTCAATGGGGAAGTTCATGCGATACATAGTGAGTACTCGTGGCATTGACGCAAACCCAAAGCAGATTGAGGTCATAAAGAATATGGGGTACCGGAGAAACTAAAAGATATCATGAGCCTAAACGGCTGGGTGGCTGCTCTATGTAGGTTCATTTCCAAGGTATTTGACAAGTACATACCGTTCTTCAACCAAGTAAAGAAATGACAAAATTTCGAGTGGACTAAGGAATGCAAAATCGCATTCCAAAATCGGAAGGACCATCTGGTCAACACTCTAATCCTATCAAAACCAATGACAGGTGAGGACCTATATGTATATTTAGTTGTAATTGATAAAGCTGTTAGTGCAGCGGTGGTTCGAGAGGATGAAGGAACCTAAAGGCCTGTCTACTTCATAAGTAAACGTCTATCAGGAGAATAACTCAACTATTCAGTCATTGAAAAGCTTGCTTAACACCTACTTCTCACGACAAGGAAAGTGTCGCCTACTTTCAAGCACATCCTATCAAAGTCCTCATAGACAAACTACTAAGGCAAATACTGCAGAAACCAGAGACATTGGATCGCTTGCTAAAATGGACAATAGAGCTCGGTCAATATGATATTTTCTATTGTCTAAGAAAAGCAACGGAAGGTCAAGCACTGGCAGATTTCATCGTGGAATGCACAGTACCTACTGAGTCCCAACATAAAGAAGAAGTTCCCAATCCGCAGTTTTGGCAATTATTTCTGGATGGAGCATCAAATGAACATAGGGTAGGAATTGGATATGCGATGTTTAATCCAATTGAGCAGAAACTACATAGAGTAGTGCAGCTTGGATTCATAACTACCAAAAATGTGGTGGAATATGAGGCTCTCCTTGCAGGCTTAAGGATGGCTCGAGTAATGAAGGTAAACCATATTAAAATTCACAGTGATTCTCAATTAGTTGTGAACCAATTATAGGGTAGTTACCAAGCGAAAGAGCCCGCTCTAGCAAAATATGTGGAACTACTTAAAAATTATTAGAGGGGTTCAAACAGGTTGGTATAAAGTAAATTACATGTGAGAGCAACTCTTTTACCGATTCATTAGCCAAACTCGCTAGTACAAAAGTAGCGTATGAAGTGAAAGTTGTTTCAATGGGGCATCAAGCTAAACCAAGCATCACCGAAGCTAATCAAATACCGGCCTAACTAAGGCCCAACAAGCCACGATCTGAGAAGCTGGGGAACAGGAAACAGAGGAAAATCAAGAGAAGTCTCTAACTATTCCTACACCTCAACAGAAGGAAGAAAACTCATGGACGACCCTATCAAACAATTCTTAATAAACAGAATCTCAACCCCAAACAGAAACATAGCCCGAAAAATAAGCTGTCAAGCTTCATATTACTCCTTCTTTGATGGTATATTATACAAGAGAGGGTACTCTACCCTTATCGTTTCCAAAGAAGAGTGGATACGACTCTTGAGCGATGTACATGAAGGGCGGTGCAAGGACCATTTCGCAGGGTCCAAATCAGCAAAGAAGATACCAAGGCATGGTTATTACTGGCTTACAGTGCTTCAAGATGCAAAGGAATAAGTGAGAAGATTTGATGGATTTCAAGGATTTGCGAATATCCTAAGGCAACCTTCCCATGGGCTCATCCCATTAACCGGCTCATGGTCGTTCGACATATAGGCATAATTTGATCGGTCCACTTCCCATATCAAAGGGAGGGGCAAAGTATGCTGTAGTGGCAATAGATTACTTCATCAAGTTTGTAGTAGTAGAACGTCTAGCTACAATCACCGCAAAGAAGATAGTCACTTTATGGTAAGGAACATAATCACTAAACTCAGGATCCCCCATAAATTAATTTCAAATAATGGGATTCGGTTTGAAAGTAAGGAATTCGTAGAGCTCTATGAAAGGAATGGAATAATAAAAAATTTCTCCTCAAGCATGCATCCATAGGCAAACGAACAGGTCGAAGCAATACATAAAACCATAAATAAGCTGCTTAAGAAGATATTGCAAAAGGCTAAAGGAAAACAGGCAGAGGATTTGCCTTTATTACTATGGGCTTATAGAACCTCATCAAGATCCCCAACCAGCCATACATCATTCTCCTTAACATATGCCTGTGAATCCACGCTCCTTGTTGAAACAAAGCTCTCATCACACAAAAAGATATCATATGTGGTAGAGCAAAATAAGGAATTAAAGGAAGCTACCCTTGACCTTATTCAAGAGAAAAGAGATGAAGTGGCAATCCAATCCATCGCATACCGAAAAAGGATGGCAAAAAAACTATAATGTTAGGCTCAAGGAGAGAAACTTCTACAAGGGTGACCTAATACTATGAAAAGTAATGGCTAACACCAAAGACCCAACAAATGGGACTCTATGCCTAAATTGGGAAGGTCCTCTGGTTATAGCAGAAGCCTTGGCTAACGGGTCATACCAGCTATCAAAACCTGATGGAAATCTGGTGTTCGACGACCGATTTTCTCTCAAGTTAGAAAATTAGCCGATCGAATTCAAACTAAAAATAACTGCAAGCGCATGACGTACATTTCTAGTACGTTGCGACTATTGGGTCGATCCGTAGGGAATTGTTTAGATTTTAAAATTTCTATTCAATCAAATTAACCAAAGTTGAGAGTATTTTAAGCTAAAAATGTAGAAAAACTAGAAAAAGAAAATGGATAAAAATATGAGAATTTAAAGTCAATTTAGAGATAAATCTACTCTCTATATCACATAAATCAACACAACATGAAATTATGATCTCTCTTTTTTGGTCATTAGTGAATTTAATTGATGTGTTTATCATAAGTATGGCCTATTTGTGCTATTAATTAGCTCAGCATAAGCCATCAAACTATAACACACCCACTAAATCACTTTTTAACTCTCATGAAAATAATAGTGAAATTGAAAATAAAATCTATTCTAAGCATGGCCTATTAACTATTGATTAGAAATATAGACCATCAAATTTTGATTTTAAAATCACTTCATTACCAACATCATATGTAGATGAAGAGGTAATTTGTATCTTGTTTGTTTAAGCATAGCCTATTTGGTGTCAACAATATAGGCTATCAAATTCAAAGCTAAAACAATAAAATTTAGCCCATTCAAATATTGTCATTAAGCACAAAAGGAGATCACAAATTATCAAAATGTTGAATCTACATGATAAGAGAGCTTCATTACCACTAAATTTAAGGGGTTTAGCCTCTCATATTTGTTATCATTTCAACAAATGTAGCATTCAACATAAAATAAAAACAAAAAGAAAAGGAGAGCAAAGTAAAAGGATAACTAATTAAACTAAAATAAAATCTAATCTACTTGCATGAATAAAAGAAACTAAGCTACTAACATAAGAGGAAAGAGAGCATGTAAATAAGAAAGAGCATGAATTAACATTGCCTAAAAAAGAGAATTACATGAAAGAAAAATGGCTAAGTAGTCATGAAAAAGAGAAAAGAGATTTGATTTATTTGTGAGCCTCTAACTAAACTAACTAAATGGAGGCTAAGGAGGCTAAGAGAAGAGAGGAGATTACATGAACATATGGGGTATTTATACATGTTTTGAAACCCTAATCCTATTTTTGGAAACTACCCAAACTACCCCTTTAGGAAGTGTGGCCTCCAAGTTGTCATTAGCATGAGATAATCCACCATTTAAATGTGCATGAAACTTTAAGCTCCATTAGCATGTACATTAGCTCCTAAGTGTACATCATGGTAAGTGGGTAGATGGGGTCCTCCATGATACATGAAATGAATTATTTCCATCTTCATTTGTTTTGTATTCTCTTGTGCATGCATATTTTCCATGAAGCCTCTTGTAATTTCCATCCAATTTTCCTATAAATAAAAATAAAATGTGGAAATAAATATTCACAAATTAAGTTATGCACAAAAATGACCATTTTGCCCCCATATGAAGATGAATAATTGACGATTTGAAAATAATTTGAATTTTGGTTTAAACATATTAAAATACCCTATATGATCACTTGTTTAATTAAATTCGATTAAATATGGAAGTAAAAATATGCACATTTACGTGCACATCAAATACCCTTACACTTATCTTTTTATTCTACCTCGAATAAACTAAAACTAAGATAAATCTGTTTTCGTAGGGAGCATGATTGCATTGAGCGTATGCAACAAGCCATTAAACCTTTAGGTATTCCTAGTAGGACGAGTGTTGTCTTGTGAGGGTTTTCAACGGATACTACCCACAAAATCCAAATGCAACATGAGAATATTTACAAAATGCAAGATTTATTTACAAACTGATGAATGCAAGTTTTTGAAAATATTTACAAATGAAGGATTTATTTTTAAATTGACACGAATAAGTTAAATATAAGTTTTGGTCATCATCATGAAATTTTAGTCATTTTACTTGTCAAAATTTCCAATAAAAAACTAAGTTATCATAACAAATAGACTCCAGTTTAGCTAGTTGTTTCGGTTGATAACATAGTGCAACTATGAAATATATCCTTAGTTGATTTTCAAAGTTTATCAAAGTGGTACTTTCATTTCTTTTGAATAACAAGTCAAATAAAATAAGTAAAAATAGTGCTTGGATTTCAATTGCTTATTCTCTCTATTTTTTGAAAATTTTATTGATATTAACAATATTACATATGCCTAACTCAGATAAACTAAGGCCAGATATATTACCCATGCACTACCTTGTTGGCTTACGTGAGGGGAATACAGAGCGTAGCAAGTGAACACACAAGTGTGTACACCTATCGACTGTGGGCATTATTAGTAAAAGAATTTTTATATACATACACCTAACTCAGATAAACTGAGGCCAGATACAGCGATCGTGCACTACCTTTCAGGCTTACGTAAGAAGGGTACAGAGCATGGCGAGTGTACAAACTTGCGTGTGAACGCTTGACTCTAGGTGTTAATAATATATATATATATATACAAATATTATTATTTTTTGTTTTTTTGTTATATTTTTTTTTGTTTTTTCAAGAGAGAGTTTTGCAAAATCATCTTAGCACCATTTAACTTAGAAGATAAAAATGTTATATCCGTTTTAAATTAACCACTCTTTAAACAAAGATTTTCAATTAGGATATAATTCATAATTATCACCAATGAATCTTCCTATATACTAGTTAAACCATTGTTACTTGTAATCAAACTTTATTTTTATTTTTGTTAAGACAAATAAATTTTCAAAATTTTCAATTTAAATAACCAAAACCATATATTTATCCTATAGTGTTTCTTCAAAAGTAATTAAAAAGAAAATTTGTTTTTGGGATTTTTTTGTGTTTTTTTTGTTTTTAATTTCTTTTTGAGTTTTCGAAAAAAAATAAACCATAAAAAATAAAAATGAAGATGAGACCCTCCCCCACACTTGATTTTGACTGTGTCCCCACAGTCAACCCAAGTGGAAGAAGAAAAATAAAATAAAAAATGACCTATATTTACATGAAAATGAAAAGATTATTATTTACAAGACATCAGAAAATATGCCGTTAAAGAGTAAATGAAACCGTCTTCCAAAGACCAGTTCATTTGTCTCGTCAAGTATGCAAGACCGAACTTAAGCTCGGAAAATCAAACGATAAAAAATTTCAAAGTTGAATGTTGATTTGGAAAAATGAATGCCATTTTATTAAAAATCATACGAGTTGTTTTATTTTCGATGATTTTTAGGGTAGATATAACGATTGACTGAAGTTCAATTTTATTTTCACCAAATTGAAATTCAAGCTCATCATTGACAAATTCTTCAAAATTATTGATTTCGAAATCGAAATGGTGATTTAAATCTTCCCCTTTAGAATTTAACAACTCATCTTCGAAAAGTCCATAAAATTTATGTTCACAAAATTCATCTTCCTTTATCGGATTATCAACAACTTTATCGCACATATCATGTTTAAAATCCAAAGTTTTGTATTCAAATTTTCAAAATCGAGAAAAGGAAGATCGAATTTTAAATCGAATTTCACACCCTCAAAAGAATTAAAATCCAATTCAATTACCGTTTTTTCAACAACTTCATTAAGATTGTCGTTTTCAATTTCAAAAGTTGTTATTTGAAAATTGTCAATTGTGGTAAAAGATGGATTATTATTTGACTTGTCACACGTTGGGATTTGATTTTGTTTCTCATGTTGTTTCATATATGTTTCGAACAACAAATCCACGTGATCATTGTGAATTTCGTCCATTTGCTCAACAAAATCGAAATTATTATTATCAACTTGAGGATTCTCAATTTGAAATTGTTAAGTACAAAATTTTTCCATTGAACTATAATCAAGATTATTCTCATCGCCAAAATTATTTAAAAAGTGGTTCACATTTCCATTTTGACTTTGAAATTCATTTTGGAGTTCGAAGTTGTATTGGCATGAGTTATAATCGAAATCATTTGAATTTTGAATTGAATTCAAATTTTGAAATCTTTGACTCGAGTTATTGTACAAATATGAATTACACAATTCATTTATCATTTGATTTTGTTGTGTAGAGAGTTCAAGTAAAGACGAAATCATTTCAATGTTATTTTCGAGATTTGAGGGTTGGTCATTGTTATGGATACTTTGTTGTTCGAAATTCAAATTGTTTGTACAAGTTATTGTTAATATATCCATAAGAATTTGGAGTGAAATTATGTGGATTATATTGATTTTCACAACTATTGTAAAATTCTTGTGAATATGGAAATTCAGACATTTTCAAAAAAAAAATTGGATTTTTTAAAGGAAAACTATTTACCAAAAGGAATTTATTTTTCAAAATGGAAATTTGATTTTTTTTTTGGGATTTTTAATTTTTTTTGTTTTTTAAAAGATTTTATACTTTTTTTGGATTTTTGTTATTCTAAACAAAAGCTAACTTAATTTTTTTTTTGAATTTTTGATTTTGATTTAAAAATTTCAAAAGAAAGGATTTAAAAACTAAGTTAAGGAATATTAACAATTTTTATTATGCTTTGGATTTTGAATTTTTTTTAAAAATATGCACGAGCTAATGCAGCTAAATGAATGCAAGGGAATTAATTACAAGTTTTCTATCCTAAGTAGCTCCTAACCCAAAATTGTATAATCATACTTTGTCTTAATTCAACAAGATAGTTCTCAGCTAGGTAACGGACAGGATTTATCGGTGCACCATGAATCATCATGGTAATGCAGCCGATGTTTTAAGTACCTTCAGAGAAACAACCACTATAATATTTACGAATCACCGTAATAATTATAAATGGTTATTGCTGCGTCGTAGCCTAGACATCAAGAACTTAAATTGTTGAAAGAGGACAACTTGTCAATATACAATTAAGTGTTATCGATGTCTAACCGTTATTATTAGTCAAGTTCTAAAATGAAAATGCAAAACAGAAATTAAATGTGTATTAATAATGCAACTACAATGAAAATGTTTTTGTTTTTGAATTTTTTTGAAATATTTTTTTTATAAAAATGCAAGCAACCAACAGTGCTAAACAAATAAAAACAAGGGATAATTGGAACGATACCAGAGCGTGTAGAATTTATTAGCAATTTATTTTAAAGCGGCAATTATTTTTAGCAAGCTAAGCAGAAGTAAACAATGCATTTCCTTTCGATTTTCTGCTTTGGCAACCTGAAATTTCGAACAAGATATATACAATTGTTATATATATATATAAGGACGGAACTTAAAACAATTTAAAACAAAATAAAAGAAATTTAAGATTTATTTATTTATTTTATTTATTTTATTTTTTCAAAGGATGAAACAAAACTAAAAGAAAGCACACTTTTTTTTATAGTAGGATTGAACTAACAACAAAAGAAAATAAAACAAATTCAAAGATTTTTTTAAAAAAAAAGAACTTAAAACAAATAAAAAATAAAACAAACTAAAATAACACAAAACAACTTCACAATTGAAATTCCAAAAAAAGCCCGATCCAACCCTTAATAGCCCAAGCTACCTAAACACAAATCAAACTCCCTTAATAAAAATCCTTCATGTGTTTCCTAAAAAATTAAATCAAAATTTTCAAAATAGAAATCAAATTCGGGTTCGAGTCGATTGTTGGTTATTGGGTTGCGGTATCGAAGGATGGGTTTACCGAGGGGTTGAGGAGGTGAGGTGTTTAGATTCGAGTCGCGTGTCCCCCGAGGGGTTGAGGGCGATTGGTCAGGGCTGCAATTCGATGAATAGGCGATTAGTTTTGGTGTTGTGCTAGTGGCGAGGTGGTTGGAGAAGTTCGTGGTAGAGTTCGTGGTAGTGGGGTTCGTGGTGGATTTCTTCAGGCAGAAGGAATTTTGGTGGTTAGGTAGGAAAGTTGGAAGCGATTATTGGTTTGTAGTGGTTAGTTGTTTGGATTGGCTGAAGTAGGGCTGCACAAAGTATGGGTTGGGTCGGGTCAGACCAAATATTTCATCCGACCCGCATAGGTATGGGTTTAAGGTAGCTAAACCCATATCCGACCCTATATGAGGTTGGATATGGGTTGGGTCGAAGTATAGGTTGGGTCGGGTTTAGTAGGGTTGGGTTGGGTTGCATGAATCTAATAAAAAATGAGAATATAAGGGAATATTTTCAAAAAATAACATTAAAATATTCAACATAATATATTAGATTTTAGCTAGCATAACGCACTTAAACTAACTATTTCATTATAACATATATTTTATTAAAATTTCATTGTAAAACACATCATATGAAATTATTTCACTACACAGTAGAACAAGTGTTTCATTTTAAAATACAATAAAATGCCCTTTGGAATATCTTTGCCAAATTCTATCTTGTTTGGGTTGACATAAAATATGCTTTTTCGTATATTTACTGTAGAATACATAAACATTACTCTAGGATTAGACTATTCTAATTTTAAGTGTATTGATATTAAATTAGGTTTTTAATATAGGGTTGGGTTTGGTTAAAGTAGGGTTGGGTTGAACAAAATAACACACCCGACCCATATATAGTATGGGTTACAAATTGTAACCCATATCCGACTCGAACTAGGATGGGTTGGGTTGGGTTTATGTGGGTTGGGTCGGGTTGGTGGGTTGGGTTGGGTTGGATATGGGTTGTGTGCAGCCCTAGGCTGAAGTGTGATGGTCTTTAGGGGAGGGGATGACGGTTGCAGTTGAATTGATGTATGACAGGCACATATTGCTGGACATATGGCTGGACGTAGGGGTTGTTTGTGCTGATATGGTTGAAAGATGATGTACATTAGTTCGTAGAGGCTGGAGGAAGGAATGGCAGTTGTCGAAGAGTGTGTTGTGATTGTAAGTTATGGTATATTGCAGGGGTATGGTAGCAGGGTGTAGCAGTAGTAATGGCTGTTAGGTAGATGATGTATATGAGAATGGTTGAGTGTTTAATGGGGGATATGACTGTGGCAAGGCAGTGTGTTCGATGGCTGACAAACCTTTTTTGTGAAGTGGTGACAGGCAAGGCAGTTATGAAGTGCAGACAGTGGTTTTGGTTGATAGTAAGTGTATGTAGGGGAGAAGTTGTGGTATTAGAAGATTGGAAGGGGATGAATTGATGGTGTGAAGGCAGTTCAGTGAAGTTCAGTGAATTGATGGTGTGAAGTTCAGTTCAGTGAAGTTGATTGAAGGTCGATGAATTGATGGTGAGGAGAACTGGTTTGATGTGTGCAGTGTTTGTGCACAGTGCACTGTAGTAGGCAGAGGGTATTGTGAAGTGGTTGAAGTTGATGGGTTAGCAGGGGTGTGATGTAGTAGCAAGACAACAGGTTGTACGTTGAGTAGGCAATACAGTCGTGGGGTGGTTTATGGTGAGGGGGTGGTTGGGTTGTATTGTCAGAGGTGATGATCTAGAATGGTTAACAGTAATGAAGGGAATTTGCAGATAGTAGTAACAGCAGTGAAAGTTGGAGTGTGAAGTGTTCAGTTGCTGTTGATTGGTGATGAAATGATAGTGATGTAAGGGGAGAGTTGTGCACTGGTATGTTTTTGTGATGAAGTAGAGAAGGCAAGTGAAGTTGTCTGTGGTGATGTTGAACTGTTGTGGCAGGGAGGGTGGTTGATGTAGGCAAGTTGTATGAGGTGGTTTTATGTTCAGGGTAGTGGTTATGGTGGTGAACTGTGGAGGATGATGGTAGAGTGTGTAGTTGTGGACTGGATGAAATGTTGTATGGTTGAAATTATATGAAGGATGGTATGTCAAGTATGTGCAGTTGTATGTGCTTGCTGTTTGGAGAAGTTTGTGATGAAATGGTTGTAAACAGTGTACAGAACAGAGAATGGGGAACTGTTATGTAATAGAGTTTTGAAGGCAGCAATGTGTGTTTTTTTTGTGAGAAAAAAAAGAAAGATAGCTGTAAATGTAAAAGAAAATGAATAAAAAAAATTCGAGGACATGGAATTCAGAGCACCTTAGGCCTTATGTTGTATAATCTGTGTTACTTGTATAACAAACATTGTAATTATTATAAAAAATAGCAATACAACGAACTGGACATAGGGATATTGGACGGCCCAAACCAGTATAAAAATCTCTGTGTTAATTTCATTTATAGAGCTAATAACATTGGGTTGTATTATACACAACCAGATTCTCAGCCAAACATCTACACTGAGCGTAAGGTTATTAGACTGCCGGAACCAGTACAAAAAACCATGCACATGAATTAAAAGGTTGTAAAATACATGGCCTGACTTCACGGTTAAAATGTAGTCCACTCCCAAATAACAAGCTAGTCGTGCCAAGCACACGAACAAAAACAGTCCGCCTCTGATAGCTAGGCAGACCGTGCCAAGCGCACAATAAGGCATGAAGGTCGATGACCAAGTTCCGAAAGCATGAACTGTGCATAGAAATCAATTACGGGTGGCAAGTAAAGGAAACACATGGAATGCGGTGCAACCTACGATTTGGGTACGATTCCAGAAAATATATATATCTTGCCAGTTAAATATCAAAAGCTGAGACCTACTAATATTGACTAATGCTTACTTGTATCTGCATGGTTCTTCACACCGGCATACACATCACAAGTGAGAAAAAAAATAATTATCATGCAAAATTACATCAAAAGCTAAACTCAAAAATACGGCTTATAACAAAATAAACCACGCTATGGTTTTGACCTAACCTTAGAAGAATCGTTGATTATGATTCTTTCGCAACAATGAGATATGTCGTTTATCGATGAAGGATGTTGACTGGAATCGCTCTTTGCTTGATAACCTGATGGTGAGCCTTTTTTGTTGAAATCCTTTAACTCATATAATTTGGCCTCGTAATAATTCTTCAAATTTTCCTTCTATTAAAAAACAACGTTGGGATCAGCCCCCTATGGAGGCAAGAGTACGACATCAGGCTTCGATGCAACATCCAGTGCCAAAGATGCAATAGAATCGTATTCTTTATTATTTTGCATAGCAACCTAGAGAAACAACTCTTTAACCTTGTCATTTAATACCTTGATCTAATCTTCACAGAAAGCCTTATATACGCCTTCGGCATCTTTCATTAAACCTTCTAGTACAGTAATTTGGATTAGAGCAGACTTGAGCTTCTCTTATAAGTCGGCCATCTCCGAACTTCAATTAGTAGTGTTAGGCTGAAAAGAGAGCAAGTCCAAATGAACAAAATTAAAAGAAAGTGTGACTAAGTAAAACCTCACAAGGAACTTATATTCTTTTACAAATGAGTTCAGTTTACACAGTACCCTTATGAATATTTTCACAACCAAAAGGAGCATTTCCTACAGCATAATTTTACAAAAGTATCCTAAGTTATAGGATCCTAAAATACTGCCCTAATTGTAAAACACCTAATTTAAGGCATGCTAGCCAGTGGCAGGTCTATTTTGCTACAAAAGTTCTTCCTTGGATCATAATTGGCACCCACCCAAGGGTCCATCGGATCCTCTGTAGTCACCTCAAACTTTCTTTGTTATAAAGGAAGTTCAGGTCAAGCACAAGGTAGAAATAGGAAAAAACATCTATGGCTCATTGCAAAGCAATATTAGGATCTTTCTTTTGACCTTCTCCCTTTTGAGTTTCTCAACGGGCTCAGGAATCTGATCTTACCTAGGGACCTTAACAGGTGCTGCTATAATGCTGGTGGTAGCTAGTATTTCGCATTAGATCTTAGAGGTCATAAATCTTAAACATAACTTTCTCCCTCATCTCTTCTAAGATCTTTATCAATTCAGCCTTTTTTGAATCCTTAGAAAAACCACCAAAATATTTAAGAGCTTCAGCTCTCTACCCCGACCTCTGCATAAGGGAAGCACTTCCGACCCTGGTCACTCCGATTGTTACTTATAGTAAGCTTCCATTTCCTTAAGCTTACTTTGGAAGTGTAATTCCAATTTCCTCTTCCACTCATCCGCCAATAATGCATCCAAACCTGTAGGAGGAGCATGGGCTGAACTCACCCTTTGCCACCTCTCTTTCTTCGACACCTTTCTTCCCTTCATATCATTGGGAAGCCTGAAGAGATATATTTTCAATAGTTTTCTTCAAATCTTTAATCTCTACTTCATAAACGATCTCACAGAGCGCCTCATCTTCCTTGAATGATTGATGTATTTCAACCACTTTTGAATTTGCGGTCTCAAGTTCGATGTGCAATTTGATATTATGTTGGTGCTGGTGCTCAAGGGCATCCTTAGCTTCCTTAACCTTAGAAAGGGAATTCCTCAAATCTCTATTGAGCCATTTGTTAGTGAGTGTTAAATGGATATTCTCTTCCTCCGAGGCCTAGGCTGAAGTCGCGGTCTCAACATCAGACTTAGGAGCAACGGTATCACCCAGGCCATAAATGACGGGGACTGGAGGTTCGTTGGACTTAAAGGCTCCGGCAGACTCAGAAGGAGGCCCACGGGACCGACTTATTTGGTAGTAATTAAAATTTGACTCAAAAGAAATCAAAATACACAAAGTTAAATATTAAAAAAATCACATAAGGAACAATTTTATATCGAGAATATGACAGGTGCACAAACAAAAATAATAATATTACATCGCTCTCTCTTTAGATTTCTATGCCTAAGCCTAAACCACTTCAAATGAGGACTATCGGGTGGGAAGAAGCCACTCTCTAAAGTACACTGCCATCGACAAATACAAAATCACTAAGGGCTTCTTTTTCTTTAACTATTTGGCCGATTTTGGAAAGCAACCCTTGGGTTTCCTCTCTAAGTTGCATGAACAACTCATCTAACTCCTTCTCGTACTTACCAATCATTGCCGCACTAGACAATCTACGGTCTGGGTTTGGTGTTTGTCCATGCTCTCCTTTAGAAGTCTAGTAAATTTACTTTCTTAGAAGACTATAAAGGACAAAGGAACCAAAATAATATTGTCATTCATAATGCAGTAATGAAGAAACAAGTGAACTAAAGAGACCGACTGTAACAAATTTGGGAACAAAAGTATCTGTTATTATATAAGAAACGATGAGGTCATTTACAAGATTTCAAGTAATTATGTGAGCTTGAGAAGTTGAGGTGACCTCGGTCTCCTTATATCCCGTGTCATCACCATCTAGTTGCAAGGAAGTAGAAGGAGAAGCCTTCTTTATATAGCAAGCTCCTTAGCCCACTCAGCCCGGCAATAAGCAAGAGCATCTGTGATTTTTTTGGGTCCACCAAGAAACTAAGGCAACCTCAGTAGAAGTGTCTTCCAATCGATTGGCATAAAATTGATACTTGACAGCAGTGTATAATTTATCAGCACCCAGTAGGTGATTTGTAAAATCTTATCCTCAAGTTTCTCTAAGGCCTTCTCATTCTCCCCCAACTCACGACCCTTTAACGTGAAGGCCTCTTCCACTACCTTTGTTGCCTCCTCTGCCTTTCCTTTTCTCTCCTGTTGGGCCTTAAGTTCTTCCTCAAGTTTGGCTTTCTCAGAGACCGCTGCAGCAAGATCTGCCTCCAACTTAGCACTGCAGGAAGTGGATAAGACTCGGTCGTCTTCGTCCCTCTTTTGAGCCTCGACCGCCAAGGCATTCACCTGTTATATAAATAATAACAACAATAATAATAAAAAGGTGAAATTTGGTAAGGTGGATTTCCATTGAATAAAAAAAGAGAAGAATGAGATACATACATAGGCCAGAGTCCTTCCAAGCTTAGTAGCAAGCTCATAGAAGGGGATTGCAGGAAATGAAATAGCGATAGGATAAGAATGTAGGGTAGAGGCAATGTGGGATAGGTTGTCCAAAGTGATATGCCTAGCCCTCTCAGCAAGTTTAGTAATAATGTCCTCGGGCAAAGGCAAGTAGCGGATGTTTGGGTCGTAGAAAGATTGGAGAGGCATGATGGAAAGTACCACTAAGGAAGGAGGAAGAAAAGGCATGGTTTGCTTCTTAAGAGGTCTGTCAGAATCCCCACATCAATAAGCCTTCCTATTTTCCTTCTTCTTCTTCTTCTTTCCTGATGCCGACTTCAAAGGCAAAGTATCATCAAAGAGCGCAACAGCAAGGTCACCAGCCATTTCATATATACACGAGACAAATGTAAAGGGTCAGTAAACATTCTTGCAAGGATTAAAGATGTGAGATAAAAATTTCTTTATTCATTTAGTCAAGTATACCCGTAAGTTCATCTAAAACTGAGGGAAATTTAAAAATGGAATGAGAGAAGTTGTGGTTAGTGCGCATGAAATTATACTTTTGCAGTAGCGACTCGGTAAAAAATATTTCATTTTTCTCTCATCTTCACCTAAACCTAGGATGCAGTTCCTACGAGATTCATATGAACTAGTAGCTTGATCGGAAAAAATAAGGTGATTAAGATGCAGTTGAAAGAAAGAAGGGAAGTTATCAAGATTCAAAATAAAAATGTATTGGTCGGCCCATTTTTGGGTCTTACGGGGAACAGATGTAAGAATCGATTTTTTTGCTTGGGCATAATAGAACCTAGAATCACCCTTAAAAGGGCTTTTAGGGAAATCAAATAATTTTTTTAGAGTTATTCACATGAAGGAGGCGTACACTTCTCAACATAAAGAACAAAAGTAGCAGTTATAAGGGAATAAGAAAGAGGGGCAAGTTAGATAGGAACACCAATGGCAGTTAGCCATTTGCAAAGAATTTAGTTGGGAGGAAGGTAAAGTCCACATCGGATGTGCTCTAAAGTGATGGAAATAAAACCATTGGGAGGAGTATGGATAGGATCCTAGGACTTCGAAACTCTACCCACATCTCGAACCCAAAATGGGCTGGAATGCCCTCAATTTCCCTTAGTCTGGTTATCTTAGATGACAAAGATAAAGGAGAGGAGAAAGCAGATGCCATATCAGAACTAATGGATTGATTATCGATTACTGTTAAAATACAAGAAAATGGAAACCACAAAAAAAGAAAATCCTCACTTTACTTCGAAAAAAGAACGATTCTTCGATTTTTTTCTTTTTTTGGGAAGCACGTAAAAGAATGGAGAAGAAGAAGAGGAAAATATATACTTACCTCAATTTGCATCCCAGTTACACAATCGAAATGATGAAAAATCCCGCAAAATGTCAGCTGATTAATGATAAGAAAGATTAGCAAAAGAATCGATACTGATTTTCTTACGAGTCGAAAAGACTAAAGGTACAGCTTTTCAAAAGATTGGCTAGTAAAGGAGCGACATGTGTACTTGAGCATTAAATGTGAAACGGCTACAGAGACTTTTTCATGTTTGAAAAGTAGAAAGAGAAAGGTAAGAAGAGAAAGGTTGCAGGAAAAAATATGAAAGTAAAGACAAGTCCGCACCAATCTACGATCGTTGCAGACTTAGGGGCAAGTGTTACACACATATAGGGTGTAAATCGGTCGGACCGAACTGACTGGACGGAGGTGTGTTCAGTTTCTATCCTAAATGAAATCGAACCGAACACCGACCAGACGAGATTTATACTCGTACAAATTACGACATCCTAAGTCATGTCCTTAATAAAATCGAATGGACACAAACAGATGTTTTTTAGCCACAGACTCAAACGAACATGGACGAACATTGCTATTTGCATCACATTTTATGTTTTTAATAGAGTTTCTATCAATTATATTATTTTAACAATATGAACTGAAATATAATCATTTTATGAATCTTTACTCAATCAACCAACCAAATAGTTCTCACAAATATTTTAAGAACATAATGATTATACTGGATTATAAGAAATTCGGACGAATTCGAACGAACACGGGTTGGATGATATTTTGCTCGTACAAATTTTATTGTCATAATTCATGTCCTAAATGAAAATCGAATAGACTAGGATGGATGCTTTTCGACCACAAATTCGAACGGATATAAGACACTCATACAAAATTAACAGCCCTACACCTATATTTCCTAACGTTGTCAATGGGAAATTAATATAGATAATGGGCCAAAGAACTGCTCCCGCAATAAGTGACAAAGTACAGAGAAAAGCAAGAATAAATCTAGATTACGACGACCCACCTCCTTGACCTTTAGAAATCGACACTAATACATCCTCGGTATTCACGTGTCATAAATCCAGGTGCCGGAGAGGCAGATTATCAGGGATTTTAAAAGAAATAAGGACAGAAGACAGAACAAAACATAATCTCACATCGTATTTAAAACAACTTATAGTCAAACATGTGGAAAGAACATACAATCGCTCCTAAGTGCTTCATCAAAGTTACGATAGGAACTAACCCAGCCAGGGACATTTATAACTGCCTATTTCTTATAGGGACTGGTGGATACCCAATACATAATACAACATACAACGGAAACTTACAATAGATAAATATCATCATAAGAACCTTCATGCTTCATGTTTCTCCCAAAATGGTCCATGCGTCTCCCAAAATGCTCAATGCTACCTAACTACTTGGCTGCCCGAAAAATAGAGCACCCAAAGTTTAAGGGAAAAAGAATATAAACTCTGGGTCAGTCATGGGACTGGTGTGAGAAACTCAAAGTACAGATATTTGAAAACAAGGGTACCTCATAAGACCACGCCACACATAAAAACGAACAGGTTTTTACCTACGATAACCAAAACATTTGCTATGCAAAATCAGAGATATTATCTTTAATGACATTATATGAAAATCCTTTCAAATAACATATTAATCATTGCTGGAAATGTTACATTTGTTAAATTCGACAACATAATAGGTTTACAACTAAAATCTTAAAAAGGTTCTTATTGGAGAATGGATTCGATACAATGACATGGTAAGGGACTACCTTTCGACAGTACCTCTTTAGAAAAATGCACCGAGGCACCGACGTATGGTCCTCTACCAACACAGAACCAACTTACCTTTACGATAGATAGTTCCGAATATGGCATCACCCTTGTCGTTACCAACCTTTACCGGGATCCCAAAGCATACATAACATACCCGATATATAGAGGGTAATCTAAAAACGTGATGACCATATCCTAATGGGTGCGACACACATAGCCCTGCCGCATCTACCGTGTTTTGTCATACCCGAGTGTGAGGCTTAGGGTCACTTTTTACCTTGCGTAGAATCATCAAATCCTACTTAGAATGCCATATTGCCATTTCCATCACACATTATTTATTTCCATAAATGTACGACCTCTGGGCTCGTACATCTCAGAGAAGGTCGTTAAGTTTAAGAGAGATTACCTCCTACACCACCAAACAGATGTACGTTTGTAGAGATCAATGTATATGTATTTTAGACATGCAATGTCAAACATTCATCCATACAAGTTGTCTAGGAATAGGACAAACCGAAGGCACTCTCCTACTACATCCTGTTTTGGGAATCACCCTTAGAATTAGTAGCGAGAAGTCCTTGCATCAAAGATTCTCAAAATTAAGTACTATTGCTACCATATGTATATAATATGAAAATCGAGGGGCTAGTGGCAAGTAGCCTTTCATTACGAAGATCTTTGTCTTCAAAATCATTACCTTTATCATTTTTCACTTTCGAATGTACATTGGTTCAAAGAAGTTTTCAAATAGGAATCACCCAAATCCGATCTCGATCTCTTCGAACCAATTATCGGTAAAACATCTTTTAGAGATATATCATTACTTTTCCATTATATAGGATTTTATTAAACCTCTCTTTAACTTTGTAAAACACCAAATCATTTCTCATAAATCATGTTGGAAAACATTATTGAGTAAAAAGGATTCATAGAAATTATACTAATTTTACTCAATATTAATTTTCCTATTCAACAAGTACTATTTGTCGAATAACGGTGAGATCACCTTTTAAATTCAAAAAAATAGTATGAGTTCCCTCCTTGGAATTTAACACCAAGTATAAGAATATTATTTTTGTACAACCCAAATTAAAGAATTAGTTATGGAGAGTAAATCTTTTATACTTGTCTTGTTTCCGACATTTCGACTTTATCTATTCCTCGCCCAGGAAGAGGCTAGGTGAGCCAGGGCACTAGTTGCACGACATCTCCTTAGTTTAAGTACCCCATATCCAGATCTTATGAATAGAATAATTAGGTCTACTCATTGGCTTTTAGAGCCAAGATTTAATCATTTATTTATAACAGCTTTTCTTTTAATCATTTATTTAAAACTCTTTTTAAAAAAGTATAAAACTTCTAAATTATCTTAAAAACACCTATTTATTTATTTGAAAACGTTTACAAAAGATTCGGGAAAGTATACTTATTTAAAACAGAAATTTGCATAAGTTATTAAAACTGCTACAAAAACTGCTGCAAATAGTGTTTTCAAAGCTTATTTGATCAAAACAACTTTTCTATCATTCGAAAGTCCATTTTTTATAACTCAAATCCTTTTTAAAACATTTTAGTATTTTCATAGAATTTATTCTATATTTTTAAAGATTTAAAAAATATCATTTCAAAAAAATTTCCTTTTTGGATTTCGAACTGCCAAACCACGATTATTTTGAAAACTTGTTATGCTCATATTTCAAAATCTACTAAATGAAATCTCGATCCTTTTCTTTTTTTGAAAACTATTATTATAAGAGTTTGAAAAATTCTTATTCCAAAGAATTTCGACTCCGATTCCATTGTAAAGATGGATTTAAACTATTACGGCGTGAAATCGCGTACTACCGTTACGCGACGCGCTTATTTTTGACTCCAATTTCAATTCTTTTCAAACTTCACCAAATTGAGTTTTAGTAATTATAAACCATTTATAGACCAATTTAAATAGGTTTAATCATCTCGTAACACTTTTATAATTCGTTTTGAAAAGTGATTTCCATTACGTAATTTCGACGTGTATTAAACTTGAATTGTTTACACATCCAAACAACCATATTTTTCACAACCAAAATATGATGATCAAAATATAACAACCAATCATTCCAAACATATCATATTATCATCCATATCATAAGATAAGTATAGTTTTCTCATCTTGAATTCGATCGTTCTAACATTAAAACAATAATAGCTTCGCTATCTTGAAATTAAAGCTCACGAAGCTCGCACTAATGCTTCCTATGAGGCTCGTCCTTGGCTTGCAAAGGGGTGGAAGGTTCGGCCATGGATGGTGGGGTGTGTGACTGTGGGTTTGCAAGGAGGAAAGAAGGAGTATGGATTTGGTTTTGAGGTGTTTGATAATATATATGTACCATATAAATTTTAATTTCTTTTTACAATAAATTTTTCCATTATTTTTTTAGGTAAAAGGCCATTAAAGTGGAGAGAAGAAGGTGAAGAATGCTTAGGAAAACGAAGAGGAAAATTTGAATGGAAGTGAAGATGGATGGTGGATATTTGTAGGCAAATGGAAGTGATAAAATTTCATGATAATTAAGTGTAAACACATCATCATTTCATCAGCACCACACCCTCCTCTTCCATCACCAATCGGCCGAAGTACCCCCTCCCCCTATGTGGCTACTTTATGTGCATGTACTTGTGTGTAAGAGGTTGACTTTGGTTTAAAGAAATATCATGATATTTATAAATAATATCATGATATTTATAAATAATATCATGATATTTTCTTTTATCCTTTATTATTATTTTTATATGTGTGTGTGTGTTCATCTACATGCAAATGTGTTCATGTATATGTGCATATGTATGTCACAAATGATTCATAACGTTTGTTTGTACTAAAAATGGGCACAACACTCTTCGGAAGTTTTTGAAGAGATAAAATGAAGAACTTAAATGGAAAAAGAGGATTATCTAACAAAAACTCCAAAAAACAGATAGGAAAATAATAAAAATGCACAGAAACACAAGGATTTAGAGTGGTTCGGCGTATTGCCTACGTCCACTATGAAATTGATTGCTTATTGATGACTCTTTGATGTTTACAATTGATTGCAGCGTGTTACAGTAGATAACAATGGATTACAGCAGTAAAATTCGTTAGCAGCAGCAGCAATGGAGTTTAGAACTGGATCCGGCAGAGTCTGGGCATTGGAGAATTCAAAGATCCCTTTTCTGTAGACTATAGGGGTCTATTTATAGGCGTAGGAGGCTGGTATTTCGCATGGATCTCGGGAGACTTCTTCTGGCACGTGAGCGGGCCCATGCGACCGAGTCCATGAAGTTTCGACCTGATCCGTGATCGATACGAACGGATTTCATATCGATCAAGATTGCGTCCAATGGAGTCGAAACTTGGTGTGGACATTCTTCATCTTGCACGTAAGCTTCTGTGAAAATTTGGTAGCATTTGGACTTGTGGATCGTGAGATATGATCGATACGAAATGGAGACTTTCGGCAGTTCATTTCATTCGACTCGATCACTTCGAATCGATGGTCATGCGTGATCAGGTGGTGACGTGGCGAGCATTCCTCGTATCGATCAACTTTCTTTATCGAGTCGACCGAGTCATCCTTGAACTTCGCCTTGTTCGCATCGAAGTCCGTCGCCCAGTTCGAATCGATCAACAGCTTGCTCCTTTGTATCGATCTGTAGCATGCCTTGTTCGAATCGATGGAGGTGGCTTGGTCGTATCGATGATGGTGACTCTGTTTGTATCGATGAAGGTAGCCCTTGTTCGTATCGATCAAAGTCACTTCGACTTGATGGATACGAACAAGCAACATTGTGATGGATATGAATTGTGCAATGCTCGATGGATACGAATAGAGGTCCCACGATGGATTCGAACTAAGGTTCGTTGATGGATGTGAATCTGATGGATTCGAACTGTGGCTTTCTGATCGATGCGAAGCTGATGGATTCGAACTGTGGATTTCTGATCGATACGAAGCTGATGGATTCGAACTGTGGCTTGGCTATGGATACAAAAATTGAGTTGTTTTCTTCATTTTGCATCGATCGTAACTCGAGCATACAAACTCGGATGGACTCAAAATTCGGAACGTTGGCTTTCATGACTTCGCTCGTCGTGTCCTATCGATTGTAGCTTGATCCGGACTCAAACAAAATTCGTCGATATCCATAGTGAGTTTGCGTATAACCGATCTCTAAGACGAACCGTCATTGGTTTCTAGTCAAGTTCTTGGTGTCATGGCCTTGCCAAAAGGCGGGATAACATTTGCCCCCCAAAGTACGTCTTGTGGAGACATGACGTGCTTTGAAAAGCCGCAGTCTTTATTCTGAACAGTTATCGTCTTTTCACTGAAAGTTGTAATCTTTGACTGGTTTCCTTGGCGATGTAAACCGTTGACTGTCAACTGTTGTACCCTGTATTGCTGCAACTGATTGTTGTATGCTGGTGATTAACTATTCATTTTTGTAATCGTTATCAGATAAGTATCCAGTTCCTGTGGATGTTGAAAATTGAATATTGGTCCGACATATATGCATATATGTTAATCTGACTCTCGTTGACGTTTACGAGTCGTTGTCAGTTAATCTTGTATCGAATTCCGTATCGATCCTCTCCTGAACCGATGTGAAATTCGAATTATAACAACACTCGATGGTTGTTTTTGAATGTTCCTTCGTATCGATCCTCTCCTGAATCGATGTAAAAGGTTGGAACATTATCTTTGCATCGATATACATCGCATTGATGGATACGAAATGAAAATTTCGAATTGATAGATGTGAGGTTTAACAGATACGAAACGATCGTTCGTATCGATGGTGTTCAACGCCTTCAGAACAACCCTTGCTGTGTATTTCGAATCAAAGGACCTGGTGTCATTGGATACGAACAGACAATTCGTATCGATGGGTATTGGCTTCTGGGAGCTGTGATTTGATGGATTCGAACTGCACAGTTCATATCGTTGCGCTAGGGATGGAGTCGTAAACGATTGATACGAACAAAGGCCTTCGCTTTGAACTTCGCTTCGATAAAGGTTCGGGTTGATGGATTCGAATAGCTTGTTCGAATCGATCCCGTGGTGACATTTTTCAACCGGTCGAGTTTACTGGGAGGCGAATCGTTTCTCCCTTCACACTCGAGTCTATATAAATACTGTGGACTTAGCCATCTTTTACTTTTTACTCGCTCGTTTCTTCTGCAGCCCTTCGTATCGCTCTAGAGTCTTGGAAAAAGAAAAGTTCTTGCCTTCGAATCGATTCAAATCTGTAACTCCTTGAACCAATTTTTTGAAATCAGGTAAATGAACGTCTGACCCACGTTGTTGCGACGAGATTCGAAATCGATTGCCAATCTATTTGCATATATGATCGATCTCTGGTGATTCCAAGACCGGAGTCGGCTATTCGAAAATTGCCATGGTGTTTGAACAGTTTGGGGAAGAAGATATTGTGCGAGGTCGAGGAAGGAGAAGATGGAGTTCGAATCGATCTCGTATCGATCCCGATGGGAAATCTCGTATCGTTGTCTTGCTTCGGGCTTCGTATCGATGAGGGAACAGTCACTTAGCATCGGTTGTTTCAAAACGATATTGATCGACACGAAGTAAACGATATTGATCGATACGAAGCAGATGTTTTCTGATCGATACGAAGCAAGTGTTTTCCGATCGATACGAAGCAAGTGTTTTCTGATCGATACGAAACTGCTGAGCTCCGATCGATACGAACTACGTGCCATGGGATCGATACGAATTTGAACCTGAATGATCGATATGAATTTGAACCTGTATCCCTGATGGATACGAAGTGGACATTGGACGGATCTGAATTCGAACTTTGATGATCGACAATGAGCCTAACTTCGATGATCTTGAAAACTCTCATGCATTTAAACATCTAACTCCGACGAGCTTCATTTTGGCATAATTGGACTTGACCGTTGGACTGCATATTTGATTTCCCTTCGAAGCTTGTCGATGGAACTGCAACTTTAACAAAATTCTAACAAACTTTAACTCAGATCGGTCTCTGTTATCTGGATGGCACGGTTGTGACGGTCAGCGATGACGGTCATTCCGACTGAATTTCGAAGTCTCGTCGTTTACATGCTTTCCTTAATTCTGTGGAATTTTTCAAGTAATATACAACACTGCACTGCACAACATATTCACACACTTCACACTGTGGGATGCATGGGTTTATTATCTGTTTAACGATGATTTTTCATGAGCTAGTTAGTCATGGAACCTTCAAGTTCACAACAGCAGGAAGTTCAAGGTTCAATTCCTCCAATAATCGAGATACCGGCCATCGAGGCCGAAGTCATAGACCCAGCCCCGGACGAGTATCCAGGTGCCAGGTTCATCTGCAATCCACAAGATTCTGTGTTGTCCGGCATTTTCGAAGATATGCTGGGACGGATTTGTTTAAGACACGGCTTGTCGCTCGACGACGTATTACTGCCAGGGCCAAATGATAGACCACATGCTCCCCCAGAGGGGTTTACTGCTTTCAACCGTCATGCTTGTACTGTGGGAACACTTCCTCCATTCCATCAGTACATAAGGGAAATGCTGTCATTCCTTGGAATCGCTCCATCCCAGCTACACCCCAACGGGTACGCCTTGTTGAATAGCACTTTCATTCTTTTTATGGAAATTCTCTTTCGACCACCAAAGCCGGTCGAGATTAGATATCTATTTAACATTAAGAGTCATGGAGACAGCCCTTCTTTCACATTCTTGGAAGCGGTTAGGAACTGTCAAATAGTAACTGGGTCCTGGGGATGACTGAGTTACTTTAAAACTGAATGGTTCTACGTTCGGTGCCCCTTGGATTCGCTAGGCGATGGTTGGATAGACGTAAGCGTTGCAATCTTTCTCATGAATTATCGAGATAATAATAACCGACCTCAAAACTGATATACTCCTCTTCCTTTACAGCCGCAATCTCACGACTCGATGGTGGATATTTCAAAGAGCTAGTTCGGATCCTCCAAGCGGTTCCGGGTGAAGAGAGGCACATTGACCTGGTTCTAACCGACAGAAACTTGAGAATTATCGGGTTGATTGAACGTAAGCAAAGCATACGGCTGGAAGGGACACTTAGAGCGGTCTTGAAGAAGCGGGTGAAACGGAAAGCGCCCGGTGTCGTGATAACCGAAGAGGTTGATCCAGAGAGAACGCCCACTGATAACGAACTCCCAGCTGGGCCTTCTTCCAGTTTTCAAGATTCAGGGAGGAAGGAGAAAAGGCAAGGCAGTTGCTCATAAGCATTCTAAATCCGTGAGATTGAAATCCGTGGTTATGTCTTTGCCCGTTCCGGGGATTAGAATTTCGGAAGCTCCTCCCCCGCAAGTATAGAATCCTTTCGAAGGGCTTGCTGATATTCTGATTCCAGATTATGTGTCGTTTCAACACGACACCGGGATGGATGAGCTTGATACTGCTCTTGAGCTGAGCGGGTCGCTTGCTATGAGTGCGGCCGACATTTCCGGTTGGTCGGGGGGTTGCACATACATACACTTCACTGCACTACATGATTCCTAATCGCAAATCGTCCAATTCAAGAGATCACTAACTTTTTCTTTCATTTCTCACTTTCAGGTACTATGTTTGGGAAAGGATCGATGCTAGGGAACCTTCGCTCTGCTCGAAAGTCTTCTTCTTCTTATTATGATTCCCGCGGGAGGGATTCAGATAGAGACCGCGATCGCGGGTACTCTAACCAAGAGAGGTACGAGCGGGACATGGACAAAGAATATAGACACCGATCTAGGTCTCGCTCTCCACCTCCTAGAATTCCATCTCCACCTTCTGTTCATGTTCCACACCCGCCAGAGCCTCCGCGACACAGACCGTCTTCTCAAACTTCGAGGTCTGAAACTCAACACCAGCGAGTTGAAACCGTGCCCCCCATAATTGCAGAGCAGACCATTACTGAGCCCACGGGGGAAGGGGCTATTAAAATTGCTCAGCTGAGGAAGGAGTTTCCGAACATATGCTTCGACGGCTACGTCTTCCCACCTCACTTAAAAATAATTCCGTCAGGGGTGGAAAACACGATGCATGATTACATTCATGACGTTTACACCCAGTATAGAGAGTAGGTGAAGACTGCTGAGAAAGCTTCCAAGGTGACCTTTGAGCAAGCCAAATCTATTGAGAAGATGGAGTTCGAACTCGCTAAAAAGGACCAAATCATCCAGGTGCTCAACACCGAGGCCGAGTGTTCTCGGATATCTGAAATTGAGGCCACCAAAAAAGCTGACGAAGCGAGAGTGGCGATGGAGAGATTGAGGCAGACACATGTTGCCTTGGTGGAGGAGATGGGCCACCGAAATACTACAGTCACCGCCGAACGGGATGCGGCGGTCAAGGAACTCAATGAGCTTAAGGCCAAATTCTCCGACATGGCCAAGGAAAGGGATGATGCAAACAACGCAGCCCAGGAAGCATGCGAACAGACTGTTCTGCTTCGGGGTGAACGGGATGCGGCTGTGGCTAAAGTCCGCAAGGTGGAGACTGAGGTCGAGGAGAAAGTGAGGTCGGCCGAGTCCAGGCTAGAGGCCGATATTGAAGATCTTCTTGTTGTCTACAACGCCAACGTGTTGAGGCACAGGGGTCTAGCCTGGCTCGATGATTATCCGGCACACTTATATAACGCCTTGGGCTGACTAGTTGAGGAGGAGAAAGCGGTGCATCTGGGTGAGTCTATTGATGAGTTTGAGCTCGAGAATCGCCTGTTAAATGAAGATGAAAGGAAGATTCTCCATGAGTCAATGATTTCTTATGAGAAGGAGAGACTCGGCACCCAGCACCTGGAAATAGGAGAAGGCTCTGGGGTTGAACACCATGATGCAAATCTTGAACTTCCAGCATCAACCCAGCCTGAATCTTTGCCTGTGGTTGATCCCCAAGTCGTTCCCGCCTACAATCCGGATCAGCCGCAGATGTCTCCGGCTACAAAGCAAGTTGCTGAAGCCTTTCAGCCGCTTACAAGTCAAACTGAGGAAGGTATTCTGAACATTCCACATATCTGCCTTAAGTCGAAATCTTCACTCGAGTTAAGTTCTAACGGTTCTCTTATTTTTTGTCCAGTGATTGATGCTGCGCCGGTCGTGCCTCCTATCACTCAAGAATCACATCAGATGCAGGAGGCTATTGTGACTAAAGCGACCACTGTAACTGTCACTGCGCCACTTGACGAAATGCAGGGGAGCTCACTTGTTTTTGATAAGCAGTTGATGGAGGAACTCTTTCGCCGTCATGGTGATCCTCTTGCCGACCTGCCATTTGTTATGGGTGGAGGCGCTCGTGCTACAAGTTCTTCAATGCCAACTACTGATGCCCCCAGCGAGGCTCGAGCGGTTACTGAAGAGGAGATGTTCGCACAAATCGACGCTGAAATGGAAGCAGCGGCTCGTGGTGGCAGTTTTGAAGGTGGGATGGCGGCACCTGGCCAGCTCCGCTCAGAATGATATCTGTTGGTGGTACAGTTTTCGACACCAGTGTGCCCATTCCACCTTCTACACTTGATCCTGTTCCTCCGACTCCGCCCACAGGAAGCATCCCTATTCATTCGAGCTCGGAGGAGGATGTTGAGATCATGCCCCCGCTTGGAGACCAACCACCAAAAAGTAAAGGCTCAAAGAGGAAAGGTAGTGGCGGCTCCAGTGGGTCTACACCGAAACGGAAGCCGAGGAAGAAGAAAGATTAGACATGCTTACTCGTTTTATTTTGACTTTTATTTTGTCGGCCGTGTATAGATGCGGGTTCGGCCCCTGCTAGTAAGGATTTTTTGGAACAAACTTGTACACGAATTTCTCTCATAAGTAGTAGAAATGAAACTTTTCTTTTTTAGTTTCTTGTGTATTTGCTTAAGTGTTTCAATGTTTGAAATGCACTTGTAAAGCTCCAGCTTCCGAGTCAAGTTTTTCTTTTTTGCGCCAGGTCTGGAAACTGTGGATATGGTTCGCGACCGGGAAGCGAGTTGAATTTTGATATCGCACCGCTTCAATCAATGGTCGATGCCTAAATCCTACCCCCCAGTCTTGGGGATGAGTTGTTGAACATCAGCCAGCGATTGCGTTTCACTTACAGCATGTTGAACCCAGTGTCGCCGAACAGATGTTTGGAACAAGTGGAGATTGAGTGGTTCAACCCCACTCGTTTAATTATCGGTGCATATCCGCACTCCGAAGATTTTCATTTGTTCACCGGCGGTCGATCACGCCGGTTTAAGCTTTAGTTGTATGTCCGCACTGTGGGGACTTAGAGTCGACATTTATACTCCGACTCGCACTCTGGGAGTTCGGAGTTGGTGTTTATACTCCAATTCATACTCTGGGAATCTGGAGTTGATGTTTACACTCCGACTCGCGCTCTGGGAGTTAGGAGTTGGTATTTATACTCCAATTCGCGCTCTGGGAATTTAAAGTTGATCTTTATATTCCGTTTCGCACTCTGGGAGTTCAGAGTTGATGTTTATACTCCGACTCACACTCTGGGAGTTCGGAGTTGATAAACAGATGGTCAGTCACATCTACTGTATGTTTTTGGATTTCGCTCGCTCTTTGGGAATGAAAGGTGTATCAGGATCGTGGATGGTCGGATCACATCCACCCCAAGTTAACAAGCGAGGTCGTTAGATGGACGGGTCCACCCACCTCAAACTTGGTTCAAATACGGACGAAGTCGTTAGGCGGATGGATCCACCCTCTTCGTAGACGTATTTTTATACTCCAGTTCACACTTTGGGAATCTAGAGTTAAATGAAGGATTGTCGTGTATCAATCCTTTTTTAACTTTGGTGTGATGGCTTGTCCCCAAGCTTGGGTTTCACTTAGCGAGTGACCGGTTGCATCACAATCACTCCCTGTTTGAATAAATCCCACCGTATGGTGAGACTTAGCTCTCCATGCATAGTGATGATCATAGGAAGAATTTCAAGTAAATCACAGCTCTGGATCGAAGAGATTGCATTTTATTGCTAAAATAAGAAAATATGGCAAAGTCAGTTGCCTTATTACAAATTCTAATTTCAAAATGCAGAAAAAAATTGCAAAATGGAAAATAAACTAAATGAATAAACATAGCCTGTCATGTGTAGTAGCGACAAAGACTCTCGCTATTTCAGGCTCTTGGCAGAGTAAGACCGTCAACGGTCGATAATTTGAATGTGCCATCTCCGAGCCTTCATTCAATAACATACGGTCCTTCCCATGTTGGCTTCATATGCGAAGGAACCGGATAGATTCTTTTCAGGACGAGATCGCCTAGTTCAAAGGTTCGCGGGCGGACCTTGGCGTTGTATAATCGGGCAACTCGACTTCGATACGCGGCTGCCCTCAAATCAGCCTCTTCACGCTTCTCATCTAGTAAATCGAGAGATTCAGCAAGTAATATAGCATTTGTCTTCGGATCATAGTATGTCACATGATGAGAAGGTACTTCTAGCTCGACTGGAATAACGGCTTCTGAACCATAAGAGAGAGAATGGAGGGTGACCGGTCGCAGACTTGTGGGTTGTTCGATAAGCCCATAAAGCCATAGGAAGTTCATCGACCCACTTGCCCCCGACCTTTTCCAGTCGCTTTTTCAGAATGGACTTTATAACATTATTGACCGCTTCGACTTGTCCATTCGCTTGAGGGTGTGCAACTGCAGAGAATTTCTTTTGAATGTGAAACCGTTTGCAGAAATCTTTAAATTCAACACTGTCAAATTGGGTTCCGTTGTCAGTAATGATGGTGTGTGGGAGACCGAATCGACAAATAATGTTGCGGACTACAAAGTTAATTACTTTTTTCATTGTTATGGTAGCAAGGGCTTCAGCTTCAGCCCAATTTGTAAAGTAATCAACTGCGACGATGGCGTATTTCGAACCACCTTTTGCCAGAGGTAGAGTACCAATGATGTCGATGCCCCATATTGCGAATGGCCATGGGCTGACCATTTGCGTTATCTTGGTAGGTGGGGCTCTAGGAATTCGAGCATGCTTTTGACATTTATCACACTTATTTGCATAATCTGACGCATCGCAATTTACAGTCGGCCAATAATATCCGTATCGAAGTATTTTCTTGGCCAGTGCTTGCCCCCCGGTGTGATCGCCACATTCTCCCTTGTGTACATCGTGTAATACTCGTTTAATTTCATTGTGAGCGATACACCGGAGTAAAGGAACAGAGTACCCTCTTCTGTACATGACTCCATTCTGGATGGTGAATCGTGAGGCCTTTCGAAGGACTTGTCTTTTTTCACTCCTGCGCTCCGGCAGGGTTCCGTGCTCAAGGTAATTTCTGAATGGAGTCATTTATGACTCCTTATCGGGAACAGTTTCACATACCAAATCTGCTTCTGCTCGATCAATACTTAGGGAAGTTAACGTCTCTACGGGAACGAGTCCCATTTGCTGAGCTTCACCTGTGCTGGCTAACTTCGCCAATGAATCGGCTTTTTGATTGCGCTCTCGAGGTATACAATAAATGGCATAATAATCAGACTGATTCAGTATTTCATGAACTCGAACTAAGTAGGCATCCAGCCTTCGATCTCTCGCTTGATATTCTCCCCGAACTTGACACACAACTAATTGTGAATCACAATAAATTTCCACAGCGATGATTTTCAAATCTCTGACAAGTTTTAGTCCAGCTAAGAGGGCTTCATATTCAGCTTCATTATTAGTTGCATGAAAATCGAACTTTAAAGCATAACATATAGATCGGCCTTCGGGGGTTTCAAGTACAACACCAGCGCCCGAACACCGGTCGTTTGATGCACCATCAGTGTACAGCTTCCAGACGTATTCGGGGGATTCACTGGTTTCGGGCAAGTCCTCTAGAATGGTAAACTCAGCTATGAAATCAGCTAGGACTTGTCCTTGAATAGCTCGCCTTGGAGTATAAGTAATATCAAACTAACTCAGTTCGATGTTCCACTTGAGTAACCTATCGGACATCTCAAGCCGCGTAAGGACCTGTCGTAATGGCTGGTGGGTATAAACAATAATAGGATGTGCCTGGAAATATGGTCGGAGCTTCCTTGATGCAATAACAAGGCAATAAGCCAACTTCTCCAGCTTTGGATAATTCCTCTCAGCTCTAGTCAATCGTTTGCTGATGTAGTATACTGGCTTCTGTATCCTGTCTTCTTCTCGAATCAAGGCAGCGCTGATAGCGTTTTCTGATATTGCCAAGTATACGTACAACTTATCATGATCAACAGGCTTTGACAGGATAGGTGGTGTGGATAGATGCTGAATTAGTGCTTGGAAAGCGCCCTCACACTCTGTGGTCCATTCAAAGTTTCATTTTCCTTTTCAGATCAGATCGAAGAAGGGAATGCATTTGTCAATGGACTTTGAAATGAACCTGCTCAATGCTGCTACTTTCCCATTGAGACTCTGGACTTGCTTTATAGTTTTCGGAGTTTCAAGATTTCTGATTGCCCAGATCTTTTCAGGATTAGCTTCGATCCCTTTAGCATTGACGATAAACCCAAGGAATTTTCCGGATGCAACTCCAAAATGACATTTCAGTGGGTTGAGTTTCATTCTGTATTCTCGAAGTATGTTGAACATAGTTTCCAGGTCTTTAATATGGTCAGTGGAAAATCGTGACTTCACAAGCATGTCATCTACATATACTTCCATGGTTTTCCCGATTTGATTGGCAAACATTCGATTGACCAATCATTGATAAGTAGCCCCGGCATTCTTGAGTCCGAATGGCATAACTTTGTAGCAATAAAGTCCCAGATTGGTTACGAAGCTGCTATGTTCTTGATCAGGTAAATACATTGGTATCTGATTGTAGCCAGAATACGCATCCATGAAGGATAAGAGTTCATGTCCAGTGGTCGAGTCTACGAGCTGATCAATTCTGGGTAGCGGGAAACCGTCTTTAGGACAAGCTTTATTCAGATCGGAGTAATCGACACATGTTCTCCATTTTCCGTTCGACTTTCGGACGAGCACGGGATTCGACACCCATTCGGGGTATAGCGCATCTCGAATGAACCTGTTTGCTTTAAGCTTTTCTACCTCTTCTTTAAGGGCGGCAGATCTCTCTGTATCCATACCACGCCTTTTCTGTTTGACCAGGACATGCCTCGGGTCAATATTCAGAGTGTGGCTCGTGATGTCTGGCGAGATCCCACACATGTCAGAATGCGTCCAGGCGAATACGTCAAGATTCGCCCGTAGAAACTCAACCAATTCCTCTTGGGTTTGCTGGCTTAGCTGAGACCCAATCTTTATCATTTTCGAATCATCATCATTGTCAATCGGGACATCGATCGTCAGTTCGGCCAGGGATGCCTGACTTTCTTGAGATTCTCCTTCTTCTTCAGTTTCTCTTGGGTCAAGATCCCTTTGGAACTGGTTGGGGTGCTCGGGCCTAGGCCCAGGCGTTAATTGTCTATTATCAGCAAAACGGACGCAGAGAGATTCCTCTACGCCCTTTCCTTTCTCCTTTCGCTGCACCTCCCGCAGCTCGGTAACATAACAGGCTCTCACTGTAGCCTTATCTCCTTGGATGACTCCCACTCCACGATCAGTGGGAAACTTCAGGGTCAAACACCACAGGGAAATAACTGCCCTGAACTCAGCGAGGGCCGGTCGGCCCAAAAAAGCATTATAAGGGGAGTCTATGTCCAACACAACGAACTATAATATTCGCACTCTCCGGCGTTCTCCGACTCCCAACTCCATTGGTAGTTCCACTACTCCAGTGGGTATAGTAGCACTCCTATTGAAACCATGGATTCGAGATTGGCAGGGCTTTAAATCTTTGGCTTCCATTTTCATTTGGTCGTAAGCTCGTTTAAACAAAATATTCACAGAGCTTCCACTGTCAACTAAGATCCTCTTCATCCAAGCAGGACCTACTTGGGCTGAGATGACCAGTGGATCGATGGTGGGAGCTTCGACTTTATCAGCATCTCTATCTCTAAATACGATGTCATCAATCATCATTTTCTGTTGTTTGGCCGGAGCCCCTTCATCAAAACTACTATAACACTCGAAGTCCGCATGCCTAATAGAGCTGGCATACGACTCCATTTCCTTCCAGCTTCGGTCTACCGGATGAGGACCACCACTTATTGTATTAATAACCAACCTCCCGCCAGTTCGAACGGGTTCCTCTTGCCTTTCTTGATTTGGTGCACGATTCTGATTTGATGGGCCCACACCTCCCGACTGCGGCGCCCGCACATACTGATCCAACTTCCGTTCGCGTATCAGCTTTTTAATGAGATCTTGCAAATGACGACACTCATTTGTATTATGGCCATAACTTTCATGGAATCTACAAAACTTCCCTGTTTGGACCTGTCTTTCTGTTGACGGCTTCGAGGCAGGTTTCTTGTATTACATGGTATTGCAGGTCTGCAAATACACATTTTCCAGCGACGTATTTAATGGAGTATAATTATCGAACATGGGGGCTCTACGTCGTGGACCACGATTTTGAACTCGCTTTTTTCCTTGACTTCCACTGTCCCTTTGTTGATTCTGTTTATTTTGAATATTCAACTGAACTGTCCCGAAACTCTCCCCGGATTGTTTAACTGCGATGTTACTCTGAATTCCTTCAATGCTAGGTCCTGCGTCATCCTGCTTCCTAGACTTTTTCTCATCCTCCCTTCTCAAGAATTGGGCTGCCTTGGAATAGAAACAGTCCAATGACGCAGGCGGCTTCCCAGCTTACCAATTTCCGAACTCGAAATCAGGGTCAATCCCTTTAGTCAATGCCATCAGGATAGAGTTGTCATTTGGATTACTTATTTCTGCGCACGCCCCATGGAATCGCTCCAAGTAACGTCTGAGTGTCTCTCCTAGAGCTTGAGTGACACTAGACAGAGTATTAACATCTTTAGGTCTCGCCACGTGCATACAGAATTGCTCAACAAACTTGGCGGCCAACTGGTCAAAATTAGAAACGGATCGTGGTGGTAAACGAGTAAACCACATAGTAGCTATGCCCCCAAAGGAAATGGGGAAACTACGGCATTTTACTGCATCATCAGCTCTCGCAGCATTCATCAACCATTCATACTTTAGGATGTGTTGATTTGGATCAGAATTTCCTTCATAGACTGACAAAGTTGGCATCCTGAAGCGCCGAGGTGGTTCAGCATATAATATGTCATCAGTGAAAGGGGTATGACTCCGGGAGATTCCCCAGTCGTCATTAGTGAGACCCTGACTTTCACGGATCATCTGATGAATCATCGTCGGTATATCTAGCATCTGGATATTCGGAGGATGTTGTGCCAAGGTGTGGTCGGGTTCCACAGCGCGAGTATAGACCGGACACGGTCGACGGTCCGTGCCTCGCCTCCTTGGTTCAATGTTTTCAGGGACATAAGGTTCTGGAGTATGATCTCGTTGGTGACGATGCGGATCAGCTTGGTTTCTAGCATTAACTCCTTGTTCGGTAGTAGTGGTAGTAGCAAGGTTGCCTGTGACATGATAAGGAGCGGCACTTCCTCGAGATGAAGGTCCGGTATGATGACTGGTAGATGGTCCAGTTCTGGGTTGTCCAAGATTCAAGGCAGGTTGGTGTCCTGTGGCCTGGGTGTAGCTTACATCCAGCTGTGGGCGTGTGGATCGGTGATGATCATCAGATGAAGTCGAACTTTCGGTGGAAGAATAAGAACCTTGATCTCTTCTGGATCTTCTGTGCCTTTGGCGATTCAGCTGGTTGGTCAAATCTGTGTTGGCACGCAATTGTTCAGTAAGTTGTTGTCGACTCTGGGTCAACTCTTGAAGCAGCATCTGAAACTCTTGTATGGTAACCGGGCCTGATGGATCTGAAGGTCCGACGGCTTCTCGGTTGGATGGAGGTAATTGCACGGGATTCTGCCTGTCCCGTCCTTCTTGATCAGCGGATGTAGAAGCAGTTCGTATACTTACCATGGTGAATTGATGAAGTCCTTTCCTAGATCTGATGCAAATCTGAATAGGATGGAAGGGCTTCAAGGCTTGAGATCTGGATCTTCTTCTTGGATTTATGCAATCCGGTATCGGTAGGAGATCCAAGGAGCAGGAGAAAAATTTGGTTTTTTCTCAGTGAAAGCACCAAAGTGTTTGTACCAAAAATGGGCACAACACTCTTCGGAAGTTTTTGAAGAAATAAAATGAAGAACTTAAATGGAAAAAGAGGATTATCTAACAAAAACTCCAAAAAACAGATAGGAAAATAATAAAAACGCACAGAAACACAAGGATTTAGAGTGGTTCGACGTATTGCCTACGTCCACTATGAAATTGATTGCTTTATTGATGACTCTTTGATGTTTACAATTGATTGCAGCGTGTTACAGCAGATAACAATGGATTACAGCAGTAAAATTCGTTAGTAGCAGCAGCAATGGAGTTTAGAACTAGATCCGGCAGAGTCTGGGCGTTGGAGAATTCAAAGATCCCTTTTCTGTAGACTCTGGGGTCTATTTATAGGCGTAGGAGGCTGGTATTTCGCCCGGATGTCGGGAGACTTCTTCTGGCACGTGAGCGGGCCCATGCGACCGAGCCCATGAAGTTTCGACCAGATCCGTGATCGATACGAATGGATTTCGTATCGATGAAGATTGCGTCCAATGGAGTCGAAACTTGGTGTGGACATTCTTCATCTTGCATGTAAGCTTCTATGAAAATTTGGAAGCATTTGGACTTGTGGATCGTGAGATATGATCGATACGAAATGGAGACTTTTGGCAGTTCATTTCGTTCGACTCGATCACTTCGAATCGATGGTCGCGCGTGATCAGGTGGTGATGTGGTGAGCATTCCTCGTATCGATCCACTTTCTTCGCCGAGTCGACCGAGTCATCCTTGAACTTCGCCTTTTTCGCATCGAAGTCCGTCGCCCAGTTCGAATCGATCAACAACTTGCTCCTTCGTATCGATCTGTAGCATGCCTTGTTCGAATCGATGGAGGTGGCTTGGTCGTATCGATGATGGTGACTCTGTTCGTATCGATGAAGGTAGCCCTTGTTCGTATCGATCAAAGTCACTTCGACTTGATGGATACGAACAAGCAACATTGTGAAGGATACGAATAGTGCAATGCTCGATGGATACGAATAGAGGTCCCACGATGGATTTGAACTAAGGTTCATTGATGGATGCGAAGCTGATGGATTCGAACTGTGGCTTTCTGATTGATACGAAGCTGATGGATTCGAACTATGGATTTCTGATCGATACGAAGCCGATGGATTCGAATTGTGGCTTGGCTATGGATACGAAAATTAAATTGTTTTCTTCTTTTTGCATCGATCGTAACTCGAGTATACAAACTCGGATGGACTCGAAATTCAGAAGGTTGACTTTCATGACTTCGCTCGTCGTGTCCTATCGATTGTAGCTTGATCCGGACTCGGACAAAATTCGTCGATATCCATAGTGAGCTTGCATATAACCGATCTCTAAGACGAACCGTCATTGATTTATAGTCAAGTTCTTGGTGTCACGGCCTTGCCAAAAGGCGGGATAACAACGTTGCATAACTTCTCTACGTTGAACCGTTACGAATTCTAATTTCGATTTCCGGTCATATTTTCACTTCTTAGTCAATATACATATACTTGTAAACAAAGTTTGAAAATAATATTTCTATCACTACGTAATAATTAAAACTGCTTCATTTGATATTTAAAATAATTTTTAAATCATTTAAACTCCATTTAAATTCAAACGTTAATTATTCCAAAATAGCGATATCGTTAATGATGTCATAAAGACATTTATTTAAAAATAAAATAATTTTTTTATTACATGTTCTCATTCATATAAATAAATAAGTTTATGTATCCAACTCCATGCACCATGTTGGAGGGTCTAAGAGCCGTTTATCGATAAAACGATTTTCGGTCATTTTATCGATATTTTCCAAAGTGTATATTTTTGTAAATATTTATTCAAAATAAGATTACCAATATTATTTTTTGTTCAAAACACAATTATTAATGTTAAAAATCTTATATTTGAATATTTCTAAATTTAAACATTATTTTCCAAAATGATAAATTCACAGGTCATTACAGACTTCCCTCCTTAAAAGAATTTCATCCTCGAAATTATGACAAGAAGATAACTCAAAAAGGAATATATATATATATATATATATATATATGATGAAACGTATACAAAGGTATAATAAGTGACTACACCACGGGCGGTAAGTACACTATGATGACACAATACATACATATAGGCTACATATCTATCCTAAACTCAAGATAGGCCTTTTTCATTCTGTCTTCCATTACCCATGTGCAATCGTTCACATCACCACTCCATTAAACTTTAACTAATCGCACAACCCTTCTCTTTAATCGCTTCTCATCACGATCCACGATTCGATTAGGTTGTTTGATAACTGTCGTGTTAGGTTCTACTTCCAAATCTTTTTGTGTTGCCATCTCTATAATTTATTTCGGGTTATACACATTATGTACACCCAATAATCTTTTTGGCAATTCTACTCGATGGCCTAATGGGCCAATCCGCTCAAGAATAGGAAAAGGTCCAATATATCGAGGTGCTAGCTTCCTAGTTCTTCCAAATCTCACTAACCCCCCCCCCTTATAGGAGAGATCTTCAAAATTACCAAATCTCCCACTGAAAATTCCAAATTCCTACACCTTTGATCGGCATAACATTTCTGCATACTTTGTGCTTCATTCAGCTTTTTTCGGATTATGTATACCTTTTCTGAGGCTTCTCGGATCATATCAAGGCTAAGTACTAACCGATCTCCTATTTTGATCCAACATGTTGGGACCTATATGGATGACCATATAAAGCTTCACATTGTGCTATATCAATGCTTACCTGATAGCTGTTGTTATAAGAGAGTTCCACTAAATGAAGATGACTCTCCAATGAACCTCCAAAATCTAAGACACAAGCTCGCAGAAGATCTTCCAAGACTCTGTTTAACCTTTCGGTCTGCCCATCAGTTTGAGGATGGTATGCAGTGCTTAAATCCAACTTTGCTCCAAAAGTGGTCTGTAATGCCTCCAAAAACTGACTTGTAAAAATCAGGTTTTGATCACTACTATACTGCTTGGAACTCCATGCAATCTAACAATTTACTTCATGTATATCTCTGCTAGACTTGAAGCGGTCCTTATTGGCTTTATTGGAATAAAGTTTGCACTCTTGGTCAATCGCTCTATGATAACCCAAACGCCTTCATTTCCCTTTCTTGTTCGAGGTAAGCCATCGATGAAATCCATCAATGTTTGGTCCAACTTCCAAGTTGGAATCTCCAAAGGTTGTAGTAGTCCAGCAATCTTTTGCTGATCGCTTTTGGTTTATTAACAACTTGCACATCTACTAACATGAATAGAAATATCATTTTTATGCCTCCTCACCAGAAATTCTTTTTCACATCCCGGTAATTTAGAAACCCCAGGATGTATTGCAAGTCGAGAATTATGGCACTCGGCTAGAACTTCCTGCTTAATCCCATCAATATTTGGAACATAGATTCCCCCTCGCATTCTTAAGATTCCTTGATTGTCCACATTGAATCATATCCACCTCCGTGGTAAAATGTTTTCCTCCAGTTCCTTAGCTATTCTTGAAATAAACAAGTCCTAAAGTTGGTTCTCTTTTATACGATTGATCAAAGTGGGACGTACTACTAAATGGGCTATAACGGCATGCCTTTTGCTTAGCGCATCCACCACTTCATTGGCTTTCCCAGGTGTGTATAAGATATCAATATCATATGATGCGTGAAATTCTAGCCAACGTTATTGCCTCATGTTTAAATCCTTTTGAGTGAAAAGATAGTTCAAAGATTTGTGATCTATGAAGAGATCGAACTTTGCTCCTATTTAAAGAAGGAATATTATTTACTAAGGTTGATTAAAGTTTATTTAAAATAAACCATAAGGAATCCTTACCTACCAAGTAATGCCTCCACATCTTTAATGGGAACACAACGGTTATTCTAAGTCATGTGTTGCATAAATCCTTTTATGCGTCTTTAGTTGCCTGCTTGCATAAGCGATGACCATCCCGTACAGCATCAGAGCTGCACCTACGCCTTCTCCACAAGCATCAGTATAAACGGTTAAACTTTCGCTTCCATCAGCAATGGCTAGGACAGGAGCGGTAGTTAACCTTTCCTGAGCTCTTGGAATGCTGCTTCACTTTTTGGTGTCCAATCGAATTTAACATTCTTCATAGTCAACTTTGTTAGATGGGAGGAAATCTTGGAGAAATTTTGGATAAATCTCATGTGGTATCCAGCTAATCCTAAGAAGCTTCATACATCCATTGGAGTCTGTGGTTGCTTCCAATCTCGTATAGCTGAAATCTTTCCTGGATCTACTGAGATCCCATCTCCTAACATAATATGCCCAAGGAATCTTACTTCTTTCTCCCAAAAGTGACATTTCGAGAATTGAGCTTTAAATACATTTCTTCTTAATATTTCCAACACAATCTTTAGGTGCCTTTCGTGTTCCTCCTCTATTTTGGAATAGATAAAAATATCATCAATAAAAACCAACACGAATTTGTCTAGCACGTCTCTGAATACACTATTCATAAGGTCTACGAAATTTGTAGGCACATTGGTCAACCCGAAAGGTATAACTAACCATTCGTAAAAGCAATTTGGATCCCTGAATATAGTTGATGGAATGCCATCCTCGTCTATTCTTAGTTGATGGAATCCTATAGCTAAATCCATTTGCGAGAATAGTTGGGCACCATGAAGTAGATCAAACAAGTCATCTATGCGGGATAGAGGATACTTGGTTTTAACTGTTTGCTTATTTAGGTCTCGATAGTCTACACAAAGCCTTAGGAAGCCATCGGACTTTGCAACAAAAACCACCGCTGCACCCCAACTCGAGCGACTTGGTCTAATTAGTCCTTTCATTAATAACTCATCTGTTTGGTTTGCCAACTCAATCTATTCCTTCATGGCCATCCTTCGGATAGGGTGAATAATGGGTCTTGCACTAGGAATTAAGTCAATACAGAACTTAATTTCCCGATGTGGGGGCAAACTTTTAACTCCTCAAAAAACTCTTGAAATTCCTTGACAATTAGTACTATCTACAAACCTTGAGATGAACCAAGTGCATACAAAAAACTATCCCTTACTAGACTGGGTTCCTCACAAAATATTCCTATAAATTTCCCAAAGTTGGTCCATAAAGATACCGTTCTCTTAATGCAATCCAGAATAGCTTTATTCTTGGATAACTGGTCCATACCAAGTAAAACTTCAAACCCATTAAAGTCAAGGACAAATAGGTCACATGAAAAATAATGGGAGGGGCAAATGATTTGGATTTCCTTGCAAACCATAGTGTTACCTTCTAGAACTCCTCTGCCTTTTACATTTGCGGAGGCTGAGGGTTCATCCTTTGTGGCAAAAACTATAGCTTGCTCTCCTTTCTTCATTAACAGGCGTTAGTTTTTCCATTGTTCGGGTTGGTGGTATTTATGGCAGAGACTTTTCTATACCATAGGAGAGACGGTTTCTTACTGCTACCTTTGGACTTTGGGATTTCTACAATTTGTGGAAGGATGGCTTTTCTTCTGGCAATTATAACAAGTCACGTCCTTAAAATGATTCTCTTATGGTCCTCCCCCGGTCTTTCCTAACAATGGCTTCTTTCTCTCATTCTGATTGTCGCTATTTCCTTGAGCGGGTACTAAATTCTTCTAGTCTAAGGCTTTATATCGGAAGCCCATATCCAATAGGTCCATAAAGGTTCCTTTTACGTGAGCAATCATCCTATCCTGATATTGTTCCTTCATTCTTGAAATAAACATCTCATTCTTTTTTAGAGGCGTGTCTATCGAACTAAGCCCAAAGCGAGATAATTAATCGAACTTGTGGGAATATTCCTCCATGGATAGTTCTTTCTGTTTCAAGTCCATGAAATTCCTATAGAGACGGGATCTTCTAGCTGCTGGCATGTATTTCTCTTCAAAAACATCCTTAAACCTTTCCCATGAGAAACTGTCCTTCGAATCATTCAGAGTTATAGACTCCCATCAGGCTAGAGCCCCTCCTTGTAACTGCCAAGAGGCTAAGAACCTTTTTTGCTCATCCCCGATATTCAATCCTTTGAAGATCCTTTCACATGATTGGAGCCAAGCCTGTACTTTAATAACAAACTCTGTTCCTTTGAATGGTTTCCCTTCCAAGCTGGTGTAATTCTTGCATAGAGTAGCAAAGTTAATTTAAGGTTGCATAGGGATTACCACTTCCTCAATTACTGTAGCATTTGGTCGACCGTTGGTGACCATGTTGCTGCTACCTCCCCTTCCTTGTCCTCTTATGTTACTCATCTCCTACTATCTGCATATAGTAAGGAAACATCTTTATAATTATAGATGAGATTATCTTAGGGAATGGCCATAAAACTCGAATATACCTATTCGGAAAAAAATTCAAATATGCACTCACTTTTACTATGATCATTCTAGGGCATTACTAACCCTATCTCTAATGAGTTGACCCATGAAGTCTTAGGTATTCGCTCAACCATAAGCTCTGATACCAACTGTGATGACCCACCTCCTCGACCCTCAGAAATTGACACTAATACATCCTCGGTATTCACGTGCCGTAAATCCAAGTGCCAAAGAGGTGGATTATTAGGGGTTTTAAAAGTAATAAAGATAGAAGATAGAACAAAACAAAATCTCATATCGTATCTAAAACAACTTATAGTTATACATATGGAAAGTACATACAATCACTCCTAGGTAATTCATCAGAGTTACGGTAGGTAGTAACCCAGCCAAGGACAGTTATAACTACCTATCCCTTACAGGGGCTGGTGCATACCCAATACATAATACAAAATACAATGAAACTAACAATGGATAACTATCATCATAAGAACCCTCATGCTTCATGTTTCTCCCAAAATGCTCCATGCTTCTCCCAAAATGATCCAGGCTATTTAACTACTTGGCTGCCCAAAATATAGGGCACCCAGAGCTTAAGGAAATAAGAAAATAAACTCTGAGTCAGTCATGGGACTAGTGTGAAAAACTCAAAGTATAGACATTTGAAAACAAGGGTATCTCATAAGACCACGCCGCACATAAACATGGAACGGGTTTTACCTTATGATAACCAAAACATTTGCTACGCAAAATCAGAGATATTATCTTTAATGACATTCTTTGAAAATCCTTTCAAATAACAAATTAATCATAGCTGGAATTGTTACAGTTGTTAAATTCGACGGCATAATAGGTTTACAACTAAAACCTTAAAATGGTTCGTATTGGAGAAAGGATTCCATACAATGACAAGATAAGGGACTAACTTCTGACAATACATCTCTAGAAAAAAGCACCGAGGCACCAACAGATGGTCCTCTACCAACACAAAACCGGCTTATCTTTACCGTAGATAGTAAAGAATATGACATCACCATGGTCATTACCGACCTTTATCGGGATCCCAAAGAATACATAACATACCCGATATATAGAAGTTAATATAGAAAGGGGATTACCATACCTAATGGGTGCGACCCACATAGCCCTGCCGCATCTACCTTGTTTTGCCATTCCTGGGTACACGTTTTACCTTGCATATAATCATCAAATCCTACTTAGAATGCCATATTGCCATTTCCATCGCACACTATTGATTTCCACAAATGTACAACCTTTGAGCTTGTATGTCTCAGAGAAGAGTGTTAAGTGTAAGTGAGGCTACCTCCTACACCACCAAACATATGTACATTTGTAGAGATCAATGTATGTATATTTTTGAAATGCAATGTTAGACATTCATCCATACAAGTTGTCCAGGAATAATACAAATCGAAGGCACTCTCCTACTACATCATTTTTTAGGATTCACCTCTAGGATTAGTAGCGAGAAGTCCTTGCATCGAAGATTTTCAAAATTAAGCACTAATGCCACCATATGTATATCATATGGAAATCGAGGGGCTAGTGAATACTGATCTTCTATCTTTATTAGTTGGATTATTTTCGGATATGAACCACCCAAATCCGATCCTAGTCTCTCTGAACCAATTATCGATAAAACATCTTTTAGAGATATATCATTTCTTTTCCAGTATATGCGAGGTTATTAAACCTCTCTTTAACTTTCAAAAACACCAAATCATTTCTCATAATTCATGTTGAAAAACATTATTGAGTAAAAAGGGTTCATAGAAACTAAACTAATTTTACTCAGTATTAATTTCTACTATTCAATAAGTATTATTCGTCGAATAATGGTGAGATCACCTTTTAAATTCACATAAATATTACAAGTTCCTTCTTTAGAATTTAACACTAAGTATAAAAAGATTATTTCTATAAAACCCAAGTTAAGGAATTAGTTATTGAAAGTAAATCTTATATACTTGTCTCGTTTTTGACATCTCGACCTTATCAATTCCTCACCCAAGAAGAGGCCAGGTGAGTCAGGGCACTGGTTGCTCCTAAACATCTACTTAGTTAAGCACCCCATATTTGGATCTCATGAATAGAAGAATCATGTCTACTCATCGGCTTTTAGAGCCAAGATTTAATCATTTATTTATAATAGCTTTTCTTTTAATCATTTATTTAAACTCTTTTTATAATAATTATAAAACTTCCAAATTATCTTTAAAACACTTATTTATTTATTTAAAACCATTTATAAAAGATTTGGAAAAGAATAGTTAAGTTAAAACTGAAATTTGCATAAGTTATTAAAACTGCTACGAATTTACTACAAATAGTGTTTTCAAAGCTTATTGATCAAAACAACTTTTCTATCATTTCAAAGTCCATTTTTTATAACTCAAATCCTTTTTAAAACATTTTAGTATATTTATAGAATTAATTACATATTTTTAAGTTTTGAAAATTTTCATTTCAAAGAAATTTCCTTTTAGGATTCCGAATTGCCAAACCGCGACTATTTTGAAAACTTGTTCTGCTCATATTTCAAAATCTACTAAATGAAATATTAAACCTTTTCTTTTGTATGAAAACTATGAATTCTGACTCCGATTCCATTGTAAAAGTGGATTTAAACTATTATGGCGTGAAATCGCGAACTGTCGTTACGCGACGCGCTTATTTTTGACTCCAATTTCAATTCTTTTCAAAACTTCAACAAACTGAGTTTTAGTGATTACAAACCATTTATAGACCAATTTAAAGAGGTTTAATCATCTCGTAACACTTTTATAATTTATTACGGAAAGTGATTTCCGTTGTGTAATTTCAACGTGTATTAAACGTAAATTGTTTACACATCCAAACAACTTTCACCACCAAAACATGACGATCAAAACATAACAACCAATCATTCCAACATATCAAATCATCATCCATATCATAACGTAAATAGAGTTTTCTCACCATGAATTCGACCATTCTAACTTTAAAAGGACTATAGCTTCGATATCTCGAAATTGAAGCTCACGAAGCTTGCACTAATGCTTCCTAGGGGGCTCGGGCTTGGCTTGCAAAGGGGTGGAAGGCTTGGTCGTGGATGGTAGGGTGTGTGGTCGTGGGTTTACAAGGAGGAAATGAGGATTTTGACTTTGGTTTTGAGGTGTTCAATAATATATATGTACTATATAAATTTTAATTTCTTTTTGCAATAAATTTTGCCATTATTTTCTTTAGGTAAGAGGTCATTAAAGTGGAGAGAAGAAGGCGAAGAAAGCTTCGGAAAATGAAGAGGAAAATGTGAATGGAAGTGAAGATGGATGGTAGGTATTTATAAGCAAATGGAAATGATAAAATATCGTGATATTTAAGTGTAAACACATCATCATTTCATCACCATCACACCCTTCTCCTCCATCACCATTTCGACCGAAGTACCCCCCCTCCCCCTCCCATGTAGGTGCATGTACTTGCGGTAAGAGGTTGACTTTGGTTTAAAGAAATATCATGATATTTACAAATAATATCATGATATTTTCTTTTATCCTTTATTATTAATTTTTTTGTGTATATATATATATATATATATTCATGTGCATGTGTATGTGTTCATGTATATGTGCATATGTATGTCACAAACCATTATTGATGTTTTTATCATTAATATAATATTTTTGTCAACAAAGTTTTCAAACTTTGTTGACTCCAATCTCTACGTTGAACCGTTACGAATTCTGATTTCGATTTCCGGTCATATTTTCACTTCTTAGTCAATATACATATATTCGTCAACAAAGTTTGAAAATAATACTTTTATCATTATATAATAATTAAAAGGGCTTCATTTGATATTTAAAATAATTATTAAATCATCAAACTCCATTTAAATTCAAAAGTTAATTATTCCAAAATAGTGATATCGTTAATGATGTCATAAGGACATTTTATTTTCAAAAATAAAATAAATAATTTTATTGCATATTCTCAAAGCTTTATGTATCCAACTCCGTGCATGATGTCGGAGGGTCTAAGAGCTGTTTATCGATAAAACGATTTTTTTTCATTTTCTCGATATTTTCCAAAGCGTATATTTTTGTATATTTATTCAAAATAAGATTACAAATATTATTTATTGTTCAAAACACCATTATTAATGTTAAAAATCTTATATTTGAATATTTTTAAATTTAAACATTGTTTCCAAAATGATAATTCACGGGTCGTTACATGGATGGTATTGCACCAAAACTAAAGATGGAAGTAAGACTTAGGAACTGTGCCCTTCAACTCAGCATATTTTAGACATGAAGTATTGTGCCTAAAACCTAAGATAGCTACAATAGTGCAAGGATAGGTTTATAACTCTAACTCCCAAGGGTTGGAACTGCATCACAACCTTCATATTGCACAAGTCCCGAATACCAAATACGAATGTTGTACTACGGTCCCAAAAGTAGGCCTTCATGAGCCTAAGCTATGGCACAATCTCTGAATAGCAATGAAGCATGGATATTGTGCTAGATCCACAAGGAAAAAACAACACTAACAATATAGAACTGCAGCGCAGTTACTAAAGCAACTATACGTTAATGGGGTTGCGCCGCAATCTCAAACTAACATCTAAAGTGATGGGTTTGCGCCACAATCTTGTATCAACATAAAAAAGCTATAAGAACGCGCTACAATCCAGATTTGACACTAAAGTGACAAAACTGCACCACAATTTCATGTCAACGTTGAGGTAATAAAGATGCACATCTGTCTCAAAATAACAAACAACGCCACAATCTTAAAAGATACTGACCATAAGAACCCAAGGTGTGAGGCAATAGAGTAAGGCTGCTTCATGACTAAAAGCCAAATCTTATTCCTCCAAGACAAGCAGGGAGGTCCCAACTTTACCCTTGAGTTCATTAAAGCCTAACTTAGAAACAACGGCAAAGGCACAGTCCTTCATTAATAGGAATGGATCGGGATAGGTTTAGGCGAGACGATCACCCTTCATAATAGAAGTGTGTTCCTCTTACAAGTCATACCATGCAACCCCAAATGTCCCTAACGCTATGCTCTGTAAATATCAAGTAGTGCAGTACGACTTCAGAAGGGTCGATGCAATTCGAGTGTCTTATGATATCAATACCTCAAGCATAAAGGAAGCACAACTCCCAGTAAACTAATGCGAAGCCTTGAAGTGTTGGCAATGGTGTATTACTTACCAAAGCTGGGGCAGTTTTTCATTATGGCTACATCCACGCACATGTGCAATCCATAAGACAGTTGCTTTACAAAATCATAAAGTCATTGTTTATTCAAATTTGGATTTTCCTGCTTCGATTTCAAACTTTCCACCTATGTTCAAAATTCAACTGCTCAAATTACAATTTCCGTCAAGGATCACGTCAGCAATCCATTCAAATCAAGTAAGAAAAGTGGATGGTCGACACATCGGATAATCCAAGGGCAGAAATCGAGAGGGTGGAAGAATGATGTTGGCAATCCATGTAAATCTCTGTGTACTATAAATGAATAGGGCACTGTAGCAGAAAAAAGGGGGAATTTTTCTCTTTTTGGATGTACAAAAAGTAAATTTGTACTCTCTGCCATTTTTGTTTGTACTAAAAATCAAGGGAGAAGAAAGTAACATTTTCCCGTATACATAGGATTCTTTAACATCTGAACCATGTAAATTCTCTATGTCCTTTTATTATTTTTAGTACTTTATTTTACTATTTTTATTCTATCCGCATTTTTATTAAGATAATGAACTGATTCCTAACACTTCAAATATTTCTCTATCATAACCGTGTTAGCATAAAAGTAATATAATTACTCCTCTTAAAGGCAAGATTAATATTACTTAATTTTGTTGATTCATAATCACGAAAGCGTTCGGCATCGTGATTAATTCATAAAAATACTTGGGTGTTTCTGAGATGAAAAATCTCACTAACACATTTTATAAATCTATCTAGGAGTATAGGTCAGTGGAGTTTTTGTCACATAATAGAACTTTACTTTCCTTTTCACAGCCGGGTTATTGTAATTTTCTACCCCACACTTCCCTCCATTTTGAGATTGAGCAACTTTTTCCATAAGGATCCCTCTAGCTGCTTTTTCCTCCTCGGTACGTATATATTTGCTAGCTCTTTTGTAAAAAGCTTTCATACTCTACAAGGTTTTCTACTATTCTTGTCCCACATATCTATCTCCTTCTTCATTCTTGAGTGAGTCGCCATAGGTAACACTTCCTTACTTGAAACTCATATCCTCGTTGCTTCTACCTTGAAGCATTTCATGTAACTATATAAGCTCTCATTGTCACCTTGCTTGATACAAGATAGGGTAGTGGGGTTTAGAGATACTTCCATCTCTACATGAAATTGTTTATGAAAATCCATTGGCAGTTATGCCCAAAAGTGAATTCCTCCTGGCAGATACCTTTAGAACCACCTAAAGGCTACCACTGCAAGGTATAATGGGAATAACTTTTAGTGGGCCAGTCTTCGCACTTTTGGTATACCCATGTAGTATTGAAACATGCATAGATGGTCATCTGGGTTAGATGATCCATCGCATTTCTCAATTACCAAGGCTTTGAAGTTATCGGGCAGGCTGACTCAATAATTGCCTCACTGAATGGAGAAGAACATTCCTTGCTCCTTCCCTCCTTGTTAGTCTGCTCGCATAGTCTGTCCAACTGTTCTAGATGGGCCTTGAGTTACCGTATCTCTTTGTCCTTAGCCCTCATTCGCAGTGATCCAACTCTACAGATAAAAGTGGTCTCATTAGCATTTTGCGCTGTAGGTTACTATGCTTTTTCAACAGTGGAGGGTTGATATTAATTGGCTTAGATTTTATTTTTGGGTTTATTTGAGCCTTATTTTTGACTTTGGTCCCAAGGTTAACAATCCAGCATCAATGTTCTCATTAGCGAGGTTGTCGTATTTGTACTCTATTTACACTTGTTGCGTAGCAGGTGAATGCTAGGGATGAGCTAGTAAGCTATAGGAATTTAAGTAAGCTTTGTTGGAGGCTCGGTCCTCCTTCTAGCGCCAAAAATATTGATGATATTTTTTGTCTCAAAACACTAAGTAAATTTAAGAAACAATTACAGCGCAGTATGCTTTCGTAATTGAGAATCAACAAATTCAAGTGGTATTAAATTTTCCTTAAGGGTTGTAATTATTTTATTGTATGCTTACACAATTAAGCAGTTGCACTTTAACTATCTATTAAATTGTAAAGTCCTATTATAATCAATTTAGCTAAATCTAAAGAGAATCCAGTACCAAAAATAAGGAATAAAAATGCAGAAAAGGTAAAAGGTATAAGAATTTAGGTGGTTTGGATTTTAATGAATCTTATGTCCATGGATTAATGTTTTTCTTACATTCTCCTTATTTCAAGCGTTTAATAGCAAAAAGTAAAAAAAATGTTATGAAATTCAAAGAAACTGTCAAAAGTTCTTTTCTTTGCTAGAATGCTTTCTATTTATAATACTATGACATCACTTGAATTACTAGTTCCCTAATCCAACATCCCTTATCTACCATTCAATCATTACATGTGTCATTCATCATGTTGGTTGTTGGTTTGTGCACGGATTACTAATGTGGCTGAGAACATGGGCAATTTCATTAGGCGGAGGATTTGGCTGAAGGAAGAAATTATGAATTTGATGTTAGGCAGGAAGTTTGAAGTTTGGCATAAGGGGTTAGCTTCTGGATTTGACCTAAAGGTTGTGCTTGGCTTCTGGGGCTTCAGTTAGTCTGTTGGTTACTGTGTGATTTACTTGAAGTGCTGTAGTGGGCATCGGGTATTGCAGCATGGTTGCAGCTTGAGATGGAGGCATGTTTTGCATTTGATAGACAAGGTGCACTTCGCCTTAGGGTACTACAGCATGGTTGTGGCTTGGGATGAAGGCCTGGTTTGCTTTTGATGGATGCGGCGCAGTCTATTTTGGGATGTTGATCCAATCCTTTTTAAATGGCAGTGCATTTCCTTCAAAAGAGTTGGCACGCGGGCCTTTCCAAGGTGTCAGTGCATCCCTTATAAGGTGTTGGCGCAGTCCCTTCCACTATGTCGGCGTAGTCCTTCCAAAAATATCAGGGCAGTTTATCATATTCTTTTGGCAGAGGCATCCTTACTATGACTGGTTTAATTATGATTCATGCTAAATTTCATTTCACCTTCGATTTCTGCATCTTATTTGGCTAGGTTGATGGATTTTGCTGCCATCATATTAGGTTAGCTTGTTGTTTTGGGTTTATTTGTGCGAATGCACAGTGCATGGCCATGTTGCTTTGTGAAGGCACAACTTCTAAACTTGCTTCTTGTTGTTTGCTTTTACTGAGTTAGGACAGTTTGCCTTATGAAGGTGGTGTAGTTTACTTTTCATTTAGATTGGTCCTTGCAACATATTTGATTCGACTTTGATGTTGTGCCCTTAATCATGTATGAACTATAAACTGTTCAGTCATGTTGAAGATGATTTGTTGAACTTCATATCCCATATACTACACGGTTCCTTTTTAATAAAGACGTGGTCTGTCTTGTTTCCCCACCGTCCTACGCAGCCTATTAAGCTTTGCACACCTAAATCCAAATCTGCACAACTTATGGTCGTAACACTATTATTAAAGGGTAAACTAGAAAATATTGCTAATTTATATCCACTGCAATTTGAAATATTGAGTTTGAAAATTTCCTAACACGCATGTTGATGCTAAAATTCTTAAAAAGGAGGAAGTGACATGACCTAAATGAGAATGCCATAAATAAAATTTAGAGGAAAAAGGGCACAAACAAAAAGAGAATAAATCAATACTAGTGCAGCGCTAGCTGGAACTTTTAATTCATACAGAACATATAGTCTCCCTTCCCTATGGACTGTTCCAATAAATCTTTAAGACTGCAGACCCTGCACAAAACTAGAATAAGAAGCGAATGTTACTATATTACTAGAATCACATAATCGACCAACAGATGCAGAGTTTAAAGTAATATTTGAAATATAATAGACATCAAGAAGAGATAAGTTTGAGGTAAAAACAGAACCAACTCCTGCAATGCGTAAGAGCGCCATCAGCATCCATAATAGGAATAGAAGATGATGATGACGAAGAAGCAAAATATGAAAGGTCTCGAGACATGTAGTGGAAAGCACCAGAATCCAAGATGACCCACCAAAGGAGTTATTTTATATTTGATCTAAAAATGTTGAGGTAGACATAACTTATGGCAATGGAGAAATGAAATCTGAAGAGATTTGTAGCCGGTAAAATAAATAGTGGCACTCGAATTATGCGGTGATTCGAACTCATTTTCAAATATTAAATTATGATTATGTGGGTACATTTTTCTTTAGAAAAGTTCTGATAACTTACTTCTAATTTCCAATTATTATATAGAAAACTACGTACTCGGTTGCTTTTTTTGATTCTGTGAGCGTAGTTAGTGGAAGATGCAAAAGTTTATCCATTCTTGGTTTACATTTGAAACTCTATTTTGGCTTTAATTCAGCTCCCCAAAATTCCATTATAAATTTCAATAGAAGGTGAATTAGGTGAAGGAATAGATGAAGTGAAGGGACAAAATATAAAAATTGAAACAAGAAGAAAAAAGATAGTCAGGGCAATCCATACTCTGGTATGAAATGATTAATATAAATGGTACACCATCCGCATCAAATATGCAAAATAAAAAATAGAAATAACATGAACTCTACATGTGAAATGCATTAATAAATCGCATAAGTGGCCCATGCTCCAAGTAGAGGTGGGGTTTGGTCTATTTTGATGTAAAAGATGTCAAAGCGAATTATAACTGAAAAAGTCAAAATCAAACCAAATTAATTTATATATAATCTTAATTTTATTTGTAAGAATTTTAAATCTTTTAAGTCGAATAAACAGAATGTTATACAAAATTTTGCTCTAATAAGTGAATTTTTTACAATTAGGTGAAATAGTATTCTCAAATATAGAAAAAAAACAAGCTAAAACTATGTAAATCGAAATAAAAAGTGCATTGAATATGACTTTGAAATAAGTGAAAAATGCATGCACATTTATTGCTACTTTGAAAAAAAACATTGTAAAAATAAAAAACAGAAAGGAAAAGAATATAAATGAAAGGTTGTCTTCACAAGATTAGAACTACAATTATATTAATACTTTATAAACCTTTATTAATAGTTGGAATGGAGCAACGTGATTTTGGTTTGACCGTGAAGTTCCAAAAATACTTTAACTATGTAGAGATAAGGATCATAAGGTCTTAAGTTCTAATACCGATCTTGAAATAATTTAATCTTTATTGTTATTTGTAAAGTATATTATATTAATAAGGTTATAGGTTTGAATCCCAATGAAGACAATCTTTCATATACGTTTTTTCTTTCTATTTTTCATTTTCATAATGTCTTTCCTATTTTAAATATTAATAAATATGTATACCTTCTACATTCATTCCAAAGCTATATCGAATGCACTCTTTATTTCGATTTTTATATAATTTTAGCATACTTTGTGGTTTTTTTAATATTTACAAATAGAAACCCGTTTCACTTAACCCTAAGTAAAATCAAAATTTTAAACTATATTTCTTGTAATGTTCAGTTTTTTCTCATACTTCAAATGTTTATGAGAAAAATTATTGCAATGCAAAATTTTGATTTTACATACATATGTATATTTGAATTATATGTGATGTGCATGTAGTTTTACATTATTTTAATCTAGAATTAAATATTTTGAAATCATTTCTAACTATGAATTTTTTATCAAATTAATAACAATTAAAACTTCATGTAAACTTTTGATTTTTTCAAATAAGTATACATTTTGGTCAAAGGTATCTTTTTAAGAAACATGTGCAATGCATGTGTCAAAGTACTCACAACCTGATAGAAAATTTGAACTTTCTTTTCAATCTCATTCATAAATAATTTCTAATCAAATTAGTTTTTACTTTTACAATTAGCAAACAATGACAAATTATGAGCTAAGTCTAATAAAAAGAACAACAATTGTTTAGTCAAATAATCTAGTTAGCATTGTAAATCACATTAAAATACTCTTTAAAAAGGTTTTTTAACTCCTTTATGTATAATCTTATTACTATTGACATCGACGTACAATCGAAAAATGATGGAGAAAATACAACTGATACATATTTGATATATATTAAACCTCCATACTATTTATATTAAACTCTCTGCAATTTTTACATATATTGAATTGCTGTCATGATAACCAAAAGCGACATTTAAGATTTTAAATTACAAATTGTACCTTTTATATTTCACGTGTGGGGTTTAGGATTTTTATACTTTTTTTAATGTTTTTCATAGACGTTGTCATTTGTATTATTCATTTTGCATTTTATGTGTTAATTGTGTAACCTATGTATTAATCATTTTATTTTGGATGATCTACGCATGCCATTAGATTTCGTAATAATAACGATTAATACTTGAAAACCTGGTCCATTGGAGGGAGATAATTGTTCAAGTTTTCGTATCCAACACAAACAACACGTCATATAGAAAAAATATATAAAGAAGGAAATACATCAGCTCTAAACCTAAAACGAAAGACTTAGTAACAATCCAACGGTCCTGAGATCTTCTCTCTCTCTTCTCTGTTACTGCATTTTATAAACAACTATAACCCTATCCATTACTACTTCTCAAAACCCTGGAAAAACTTGAACGCCTTTCGCTTTCCTACACCTTCATCCCCTCCCAACTCATGCTACCTCACCATAGACTATTCTCGTCCACATCACTTCCTTCATCACTGATTGTGAAGATCTACACAGCGGAAATGCTAGCGAAAGCAGTCGAAGAGAAGGCGAAGAGACCTCCATGTGGAATCACCAAGCCTAAGCCAGTATCGGCATGCACATGATAACCGAAACACCATGTAAACGTCCCCTAAGGCAAAGCTTCAACCTCCTATGACTTGATATGGTCGGCACTGACTATGTACGGTCAGCATCGACCATATATGTCAGCCCCAAACTTGGCCAAATGGCCAAGTACCCCAAAGCACTTCACTTCGCCTTACCTTTATGCCAACCCGAAGCCATCTCGTCCCAAACCGAAGCACGGTAGGTGAAAACTCGAGGCACACACATGGTCCGCACTGACCATGCGCCTTTCCCGGATTTTGGTTGAGTCCATAACTTGCCCCATGCGCTATCACATGCCTAACCCGAATCATCTATGCCAAAAACCCGAAGCACTTGCTATCTCGACTCGAAGCTTTCCTGTGCCGAGTTGTTTGCCACCAACCAAAATTGCCTAAGTCTGCAACCAAATGCCTACCATAATTTCTAGGCACAACCCGAAGCTCTCTCACCCAACTCTTAAAGTAATCCCTTTCACGCCTCATAGTACTTCAACACCAACCCAATTTCGGTCACCACCGAGCATACTACTCCACCACCGACCATAATTTGGGCTATCAAATCAACTTCAATTTGCTTGCAACTTTCTTTAAGGTCTCATAGGACTTCAAACTACATCATATCCAAATTGCATCGTGTTTCAAGAACTTTGGTTCCATTTACACCAAACGACGTACCATAATCCCAACTGCACAAAAAAATTAGCAAACATATCAAAACAATTCATACAAAAATCAAACATCACTCCATATCATCCAATTAATACATATAAATTATCTAAACACAATTTACTGGCATGAATCATCCTAGTTCTAATTTTCTAGAAAATAGAAGTTTGGTTGGTAAATGGTGTAAAACGTATCAAAATCCAAAACTATCTTTTTAAATACGTTTATAGGGTATCATTATCATCAAATCTAAGTTTGAATTCATTTTAACTTTGAAAATCACTTTAGAAACCATAATTTAACTATATCTACATTAGCACAGTGAGAGTAGCGACATCACTTACCTAGCACCAAAATTACCAATGCAAATTCAAGATGAATAATGATGGCACAGATTCTAAAGATGCCTAAACAGTAATCTTGAGATTTCCCTCATTAATTACCCTTTAATGATGTGATTTAAGCTAATTTAAGTATAAAAAGATGAGCTTTTAGGTTGAAATTGAATTAATGAATGTTTAGATTTATTTTGGGAAGTGGGAAAATGATTCAGATATGTCCCATCATCCCTAATTAGCTCCCGAAGTGGGTTAGTAGGCTTAAATTTGAGCTTAATTAATTACCCACTAATCTGGTCAGCAACGGTCCAAACTTAAAATGGTCATATATCTTAAATAACAAGTCCGAATTCTTAATACGATGAGTCTATGGAAAGAGAAATTATCATCCCGATCTAATAAAAATGGTTTCATACCCTAATTCGACTCCTACCAAAAGTTATAGGCCTTACAATATTTTTAAGTTTAGAACTGTCCGATAAAATTCCTAAGGATAGAAAATATCCATAATAGGAATTTTCGAAGTTATAGGGTCATATGACCTAGAATGGTGTTAAAAAAAATATTTTTGATCATTCAATGCATAATATACATGTAGTTACACCATGTATGATAAACGACTATGTGATTGCATGTCTACTTCAACTAGCATCATAGCTTCGTAACCATAAGTCAGGGAGAATGAGGTATGTGACCTTATGGATGTTCAATATGCCCATAAAACTTGGGGCAATTCTCCTGCCCATTTCACTTCAGCTTTCATGGGCTCTTTTTAGCAAACACTTTATCGTTTTGTTTATCGCTTCGACCTACCAATTTGCCTTTGTTTGAGCTACTGAGAAGAAGCTTTTAATTATGCCATTTTTTTGCACGGGTCGGAAAATTCCTTACTTTCAGATTGCATTTCGTTATCAGAGATTATTTTGCATGGGATCCCAAATCTGATGATGATATTCCTAACCACAAAGGGTACTATCTTCTATGAAGTTAGGACTGCAAGTGGTTTAGCTTCCACCCACTTGGTAAAATAATCTACCGCTACTGCTACATATCTTGTTCCTCCTTTGGACATTGGAGGTGGGCCTATCAAGTCAATTCCCTATATGGCATAGGGCCATGGGCTGGTCAGCGGGTAAGTTCGTGTCATGGCAGTCTTAGGATACTAGCAAAACTTTGACACTTATCGCACCTTTGAACAAACTCTTGTGCATTACTTAGCGCAGTTGGCCAGAAGTAACCTTGTCTCAATATTTTCTTAGCTAACTTCATTCCTACTGAATGATCTCCTCGGTATCCTTCATAAATTTCCCTCATTACTTTTTTTCTACTTCTTTTGTTACACATCCTAGATAGGAGTTGAATAGCCTCTTTTATAGAGTGTCCCATCAAACAATGTGAAGTAAGGGGCCTGGTATCTAATTTTCCTTCTGACATTTCTATTTGTGGGTAAGGTTCCTTCCAACAAGAAACATTTGAAAGTATTAATCCAAGTTTCCACTTCTTCCTGATGCATTACTAGTAAGGCATGGTTATCTTTAATCCCACCCATTTCGTCTTGACTTGCGATCTTCTGATCCCTTGCCCGTTGAACTCGCGTCAGCATCATAATCTGATTTGTTTTATAAATATTTAGCTTGGTTAAATGCGCTACAAGAACTGCCATCATTTCCTATGCAATCCTATTACTTGCCAGCTTGGCTAAAGAATCCGCTGAAGAGTTTTCTTCCAAGGGAGCTCCATGCCAAATTGTTCGAACTGAGCTAGTAGCTCTTTGTACAGTTCCACGTACTTGGCTAGAGTTGGTTCTTTAGTTTGGTAATTTTCCTTTACTTGATTTACAACAAGCTGCGAATCACTATGGACTTTGGTGTGGGTTACCAACATTACCTGTGCCATTTTGAGTCCAACGATGAGTGCCTTGTATTCTTCGATGTTATTTGTTACTTGAATTCAAGTTAAACTGCTCCATATAACTTCTTCTTATCCAAGGCTACAAGTTAATATCCTATTCATGCCCCCAAGTTCATTTGATGTACCATCAACATAGTGTTGCCATGTCTGCAATGACTCTTCCGTTTCCTCATTTAGTTACATTGTTTGAGATGTGCATTCCACAATAAAGTTATTCAGGGCTTGACCTTTGATTGCATTGTAGGGACTGTAAGAGATGAAATAAAGACTTAGTTTGATAGCCCACTTTAAGAGGCTACCGGATCTTTTTGGTTTTTGCAGCATTGTCTTCAATGGTTTGTCCATCGATACTTTGATGGAATGCGCATGGAAATATGATGGTAGCTTTTTGGTTGTAGGCAATAAGTTATAGGCCAACATTTCTATCATGGAGTAGTTTAATTTGGCTCCAAACAAATGCTTTTTGGTGAAATAATTTGTCCTTTGTACACCTGCTTATTCCCATACTACTATTGCACTCACAGCTTGATTAGTTATAGCTAAATATATAGATATATCCTCACTTAGGGCTGGATTTGAAAGTATATATGTGTGGATTTGCTTAGTGATCCTTTAGCATTTCGAACGCTGCCTTGCACTCTTCCGTCCATTCAAAGCTTCTACCTTTCTTGATTTGATTGAAGAAAGAAATTCATTTATCAGCGGCTTTAGAAATGAACCTGATAAAGGCGGCTACCTTCCCATTCAGACTTGTTACATCTTTGTGTTTTTTTGGGATTTCCATCTTCCTTTTGGCTTCAGTCTTCTCTGGGTTAACCACTATTCCCCTCACACTTACAATGTATCCTAGAAAATTTTACGACTGAATTGCAAAGGTACACTTTATGGATTCAATTTCATTCCATAACGCCTTAGGGCGATGAAGTCTCTTCTAGATCATGCACATGGTTAGAAGCTGCCTTGGACTTTACCAATATGTCATCGGCGTAAAATTTCGATATTATTTCCAATCTGATCTTCGGACATCATATTAACTAGCCTTTCATATGTTGCTCATATGTTCTTTAATCCAAATGACATAACTCTATAGTATTACAATTCTTTATTAGTGATGAAGCTTATATGCTTTTGATCCGGTTTGAACACGGTTATTTGTTTGTATCCCAAATACACATCCATGAATGTTAGTAGTCCGTGTCTGCTAGTTTCATCAACCAACTGATCGATTCTAGGTAAGGGAAACTATCCTTGGGGTAGGCTTTGTTGAGGTTAGTGAAATCTATATGAGTCCTCCACTTCCCATTCGACTTCTTTACTAGAATTAAGTTTGCTGCCTACTTTATGTAGTATACTTCTTAAATGAATTTGTTCTCCTTCAACTTTTTAACCTCTTCATATGAGCATTATACTTCTCTTGATCCAAGGTGAATCAGTTTTGCTTCACATGGTGTTCATCGGGATCTATGTTGAGGGAGTGGCATATTATGGCTGGATCAATTCCCTTATATCTGAGTGAGCTGAAGAGAAAACGTCACAAGACCTCTTTAAGATATCAACTCATACTAAATATGGTTTCCTACTTAGGTTTTTTCCAATTTTAACAATCTTGGTAGGACATGATGGGTTTATTTGTACATCTTTCAAGTAATCCACTGGTTTCAAATCTTTCTCCTTAATTTCTAACCATGGATCCACTTCATCCTCTACATTCTGCGATCTTGACGAAACCGCACTTTCCTGATCTGTGGGTACATTGGAGAGATACTACATAAATACTGAGTTATACTCATCCATTCTTATCATGTTCTGGTTGTCCCTTTTTACTTTTCTCGTGGGTAATGTGACCGTAGGTTGACCTTTTTCAGTATCTGCCCTGAAACCTTATTTTGGTGCAGTTTTTTGAACTGGCTTATCAGTCATATTTTAATTTTTACGTAAAATTAGAAGAGACAACAGTATAATTTTAAACAATTTTATTACTAACATTCAAGGTTATATTGTATAATTCCCTAGCTAACAACTGCTCTCCTTTCACACTTCCCGCTCCTACGGGGATATAAACTTTCTTGAGAAAGTCTTTTTAGGAGATAACTACCCCAAGCACTATCAACGCAGGTCTCCTTGGGAAAGAACTGTACAGGGGTTATTGATCTATAACTAAAAAACTTGCATAGAAGGTTTTGTGTAGTGGAGATGTTCCTATGGTTACAAGGAGTCGAGCCATTTTCTTTGGAATAGTTGATGTATTGTTGAAACCATATATATGCTCTAGACTTGGCTTCACGACTTCGGCTAGAAGTACCTTCTATTCGTATGCAGCTTTAAATATGATATTCATAGTACTCCCTGAATCAATAAAACTTTCTTTATAGTATACGTTGGGATCTGCACAATTATCATCAGATGATCATGATATGGGAACGTAATCTATGCTGAGTCTGCTGAAGTAAACATATCGTCTAGCATGAGCTTTTTCTTGATGTGGAATAACGTTATGTACTTAGACCGGGTTTCTTGGATGTATCTCTCCTACGCCTTCTTACTTTTGCATGCAAGCCAGTGTCCCCCATGAATAGAAGTAATAAGAGCGTTGTGGTTCCCCATCAGATCTTCATAAGGATCTAGTGACTAGTTTTGCACATGAATAATAGCATTATCATTATGACACATACCCAAGTATGCCTTTTGTATTAGCCTTTCAATTTCATTTTTAAGTAATGACAATTGTCAATGTGGTGACCGTTCACCCTATGGAACTTGTAATATGCACCACCTTTATTTTTCTTAGCCTTCTTTCCATTATTTGGTACATTGTAGCTAATTCAATCCATGTTATTTCATAAATTTTTCCTGGAGTATTATAATGACCCTAATTTTGACTAACATTATTTAGGACACTTAATTAGATAAATTAAATGAAATAATGTACATGGTTAAGGGAATGAGATTTGAATAGTTTAAGGTAGTCATGCCTTAATTAACCTATAAGCCAAAGATAATTAAAATTAAATACGTAAGTGGAATAAGATATGGGAATAATAGGAATAAACTAAGTTCTTATACCCTAAACCCTTCTTACTTTCATTACTTATCCATTCTAAACATTTGCAAACAAAACTAAGAGCATTCAAAGCTAGGCCGGCCATTATTAAAGGAAAAACAAAAGGGAAGGTAAGAAAGAATTCAAGTAAGATGCTTAATCAAATCAATTCAAGAGCAAATCTCAACCTCCTTTACAACAAGCTAAGGTGAATAATAGATTACATCTCATTTTTATTGTGTTCAGTTTCTAGATGAGATCTGAACTTATTTTACAAGTAAAATGCCATGATTTGATTGTTTAAATGGACATATAAGCTTGTTTGTGATTTATGTTGCTTTATATATATTTTATGATAATTTTTGATTTAAAAAACCTATTGAATGACATCCTAATGACTTGCGTTTTTGATATAAGGTCAAAAAAATTACTTTAGAGATGGGTTTCAAGTTTCATAATTTTCTAAGTTGATGTGGATTTATTATGAATTTTCTAGGGAAGAAAATTGTTAAATTGGGTTTAAATTATTTTCGGCAAATATATGATAGCCTTGGGTCTGAAATTCAATATGTTAGCATATTAAAAGTGATTTATGGGAATTTTTGGAGAATTTTCCTAAGTATTTTGTTATGAATATAAAATTATTTAAGGTATGGGACTTAAATGTTTTATATACTTCTAAAAGGAGATGGGGCTAATTTGTAAATGTTTTTAATTGTCAATTACTAAATTCGGCAGCACTTTTAGAAAAAGATTTTGAAAAAGAATTGGCAACCAATTATATGTTGAAAAATAAGGCAAGTTAGTTGGAAAGGTATTACTTTAAAAGGCAAATAATCAGTTTTGCAAAGAATTACTGCTTCACCACTTACAACAGCTACCCTTCAACCCCATACTCCGCCCTAATCAAGTCAAAACCAATACACATGGTATCAATGCCTTGGTACGTACTGGATTGGAGTTAGGTAAAAGGCATAGAGTCAAAACATGCTTTTGAAGGGGTAGAAGCTACTATTTTTTATACGAATCACTTATGTTTATAAAGAAGGTTTGAGTTATATTAGCTTTCGACTTAGTCAACGTGCCTTTGTTTTATCAAAAGAGCTTTCGAAAGGGGTTGCTGCCTTTTTACTTTAAAAATGAAGCTTTCGAAGGGGTTCAAAACCCATGCTGCCGCATTCAACCCTACAAATCAATGCTTTTGAAAGGGTGCTTTTGCCTTTAAACTGTGAAGCCGCTTCTCCATGCTTTCGAAAGGGTTGGTTTCGAAACCATCCACTTTCTTTTACTTAGGAATAATGCTTTTGAAGGCAATGTTTTTGCCCTAATTCTTTTAAGAACCTTTGTTCTATTAAAAGCTAAACCCAAAGGTTTCAAAAGGTTTGCTTGAGTCTGTAAGTGGAAGGTTTCCAATACTTTCGAAAGGCAAGTTTAAAGTACTTCGAAAAGAGTATGTCTAAGGTTTTATAAAGATTTCGAAGGGATACTTTGAATGATTTCAAAAGGTATATTTTTAATGGTTTTGAATGGTATGTTTTGGCCTTTCAACCTAGTGTTTCAAGGTAAAGTAGTTAACCTATTTTGAAAGGGGTACTTTCAATGGATTCGAAAGGGATCGTTTGAAGTTTTTAAACGAGGGTTTCGAAGGTGATATCTTGGATTTTAAATCTAATGTTTTCGAAGTTAAAGAAGGTCTTTAACTTGTTTTAAAGGGATAGATAACCCTATTGATTTAGGTATTCAGCAACATTGTTTTGTGTAAAGCATATATCATGGCAAAGATATTTGAGTAAAGAAAAAAGTATATTTTCCTTGTTTAAGTATGATTTAAAGGGTTAAATGAATTTGAAAGTAATGTTTTCAAGGAGAATATGATGGGGTAGTTAACCCTAAGTAAATGACTTAGATATTAGAATACCAGATGGGACAAGTATATGGTCGCGCCCTATACTTTAGCTAGTAACCCCTAGCTAATATAAGTCCAAAATTCCAATGTGTTGGGCATTGTCACAAGTAAGACTAAAATGATGTTACACACAGAAAGGAATATACAGAGAAAGGTAGGTTATGTGTGAGCCCACAAAACCATTAGGATCAGTTAACCCTGAGAGAAGTAAGTTAGGACAGACCGTCCAGGAGTGTGTCCAATAGAAGTTGTATTATTTATTTTGTCTGGTAGGCCTGTGTTAGCCAATGGTTAGTAGTTATCCAAACAAGACTATATTGTTTGGACAGATCGTCCATTGATTAATTGGTTTATGTGCATATATGATAATACTATTATTGCTTTAATCAGTTTGATTTCAGGATTCTAATTCGCAAAAGATATGTTTTAAAAGGGATATTAGTGAGGGGATACCCATTCCGTTAAGCGGCGTGGTCTCACTTAATATCAGTAAACCAACATGTAATAGTATTATTCACACCAAGTTTTATGTCTGACTCGAAGTTTATGTTTTCCTCTTAAACTCTCGGATGCTCAAAATTAATTTGAGTAGATTGAGAGTTAAGGTTTTACAGGCTTAGTAGGTGGACGAATAAGCTTCTGAAGACGTGTAGAAGGCAAGTTAGCTATATATGAGTAATTAGTTCTATTTCCGCTGTGATGTATTTAAGACTGATATGTCTATTTAGTACTCTGATCATCCAAGGGGGCATCTTCATATGTTGCTCTTGGTGCAAATTATAGTAATTATATTTGGTCGAAACCTGGGAATCATTTGGGATTGTGTAATGGAATATGAAACATGGGTTTGAGAATCAGCAAAGTTGTTTTTTGAAATCTGTGATTTTGTTTCATATTCATGTGCTTCTGATATTATGGATACCATTAGCATTACCGTATTTTGTCACCGGAATTTAATACTATAGATGACTGCAGCATCTATATCACCTAGCTTCGGATCTCAAGATAGGGGATGTTACAAGTATAGGTCAGTGGAGTTTTTGTCGCATAATCAAACTCTCTTTGCCTTTTCGCGGTCGGGTTATTGTAATTTTCTACCCCACGCTTCCTCCCATTCCGAGCTTGAGCAACTTTTTCCATAGGCATCCCTCCAGCAGCTTTTGCCTCCTCGGTACATATGTGTGTGTGTGTATCAACTAGCTCTTTCATAAAAAGCTTTCATACTCTTACATGGTTTTCTACTATTCTTGTCCCACATATATGTATCCTTCTTCATTCCTAAGTGAGTCGCCATAAGTAATGCCTCCTCGCTTATATCCCCTATCCTCGTTGCTTCTGCCTTGAAGAGTTTGATGTAACAACATAAGCTCTCATTGTTGCTTTGCATGATGTAGAACATGGTATTGGGGTATAGAGAGATTTCCCTTTCTACAAGAAATTGTTTGTGAAAATCCATTAATAGTTGTGCCCAAGAGTGAATTCCCCCTTGATAGATACCTCTGAAGCCATCTAGAGGCTACCCCTGCAAGGTATACTAGGAATAACTTGCAATGAGCTAGTTTTCCCACTTTGAGTATGTCTATATGGTACTCAAACATCCATAGATGGTCCTTCCGATTAGATGATCCATCATACTTCTCAATTGCCAAGGCTTTGAAGCAATTGGGGAAGTCTAACTCAATAATTGCCTCATTGAATGGAGAATAACATTCCTCCGTTCTTCCCTCCTTATTATTCTACTCACATAGTCTAGCCAACTGCTCTACATGGGCATTGAGTTCTCATATATCCTCATCCTTAGTACCCATTCATGATGATCCACCTCTACAGACCGAAGTGGCCTCATTAGCATTTTGCGCAACATGGTTACTGCACTTTTTCAATAGTAAAGGGTTGATATTAGCTAGCTTAGGTTTTATGTTTGGGTTTATTAGAGCCTTATTCTTAACTTGGGTCCTAAGCTTAAATATCCAACATCGTCATTCTCATTAGTGAGTTGCTATATTTGTACTTTGCTTACACTTGTGGCACAGTAGGTGAATGCTAACGGTGAGCTAAGGAGCTGTGGGAATCTAAGTAAAGTTTGTTGGGGGTTCGGCCTTATTCTAGCACCAAAAATATTGGTGATATTTTTCCATCTCAGAACACCAAGAAAATTTATGAAACAATTAAGGTGCAGTATGCTTTTGTAACTGGGAATTAATAAATTCAAATAGTATTAAATATGCCTTAAGGGTAGTAATTATATTTTTGGATGCTTACACAATTAAGTAGTTGCACCTTAATAGTTTGTTAAAATGGCAAGTGCTACTTATAATCAATTCGACTAAATCTAAAGAGAATCCAGTACCAAAAATAAGGAATAAAAGTGCAGAAAAAGTAAAAGGCACAATTTATAAGGTTTAGATTTTAATGAATCCTACATTCATGGATTGATATTTTTCTTATATTCTCCTTGGTACAAGCTTTTAATGGTAGAAAGTAAAATATTTTTTAGTATGGAATTCAAAGAAACTGTCAAAGGTCCTCTTCTTTATTACAGTACCTTCTATTTATATTATTGTGACATCATGTGAATTATTAATACCTAATCCAGGATTTCTTATTCGCCATTTGATCCTTCATGTGTCATTTATCACGTTTCTTGTTGATTTGTGCATGGATTACTAACGTGGCTGAGAACATGGGAGATTTCTTTAGGTAGGGGATTTGGCTAATGGCCGAAATTTTGAATTTGATGTTAGGTAGGAAGTTTGAAATTTGGCATGAGTGGTTATGTAACAACCCCGCCTCTATACCTATACTATCCAAGAGTAGTACATAGCAATATTGTCAGATAATACGAAGAATGAGGCTGTATAGGGTACACGTGAGTATTCCCATGGACTAACACTGGAACGTATAAAAGAACTAATAAATTACTAATCCATACATACATGGGTACAAAGCAATAGACACATGTGCCTCCAGGACAAAACAATACATAATATATAGTGTATCACAGAGAATACAGAGTCAATCACAGCGATAACATATAATATATGTTACAATACGGTTTCAAGAATACAATACAAATTAAATGTCAAATATATATATACACACACACACATACATACAGAAGCAGTATCATACAAATATCAGGTAATCGTCCTAATATAATACTCCTCTAAGCCCAAAGTAAACAAATGTTGGTCATATTGTCCATGTACCCGAAATGTCCGAGTATTTTAAAATAACACACGGGTTAGTCTATGTCTAATCAAGGATCATAAATAAGGGTAATAGTGTGTATAAGAAATAACAATATGATATCATAATCAAAGATACTCAAATCATCAACTAGCATGTCAAAATATATAAATAAGTACAGAAATTTATGTCTAAAATATCTATATAATACAATAGATGTTTATCAAGGCATCATGCCTCCCAAATAGAGCACTCAACACTAATATCAAAAGATGTCATCACCCATATACAAATACATCAAATTGAAAAATCATAGAATCAATACAAATGGGTGAATCATACATATCTAGAGATCAACATCAAATCAAAAATAATCAGTAATAAGACATCCTTAAGTGAAGTCGGGTAATAATGAAGCAATGCCCACCATCTCTCTCAAACTCGTACTATAAAATATCAATACCATATCAATAAAAAATGATTTGAGCCGGCTCATAACAATATTGCAATGTACAAAATCATATATCTCGACCTACAGCCCTTGAAGAGGCGAAACTCTCAATTGAAAGGTCCTAAGAGATAGAAACAACAAATCAACAGTAAGTAAGCCATCTGCTTGAAAAGGATACAGAGTTTATCATACTCTGGACACAGTCTCGGGTATAATCTAATCTATACATAATATATGTCTATCTACTACCTATATACATACACCTACACCGGAACCATATGGGGGACTGACAGCACGTCTTCCTGCTCCAGGAGACACACGTGGTCCATATGACACAACCCCTACAGTCATCGGCTACCATTACCTCTCTCCTCTTAGTATCATGACAGTGATCCACCATAGGCTCAACAACGCATAGCCTCTTCGGCCATGACTACCGACATGTGCCTGGTGGTAACTGATTGCCGGCCTATGCGACCAAGGGGTAACAGATAACCAATCTCGTAATGCGCATCAAATCAATAAAAACAACGGTGTTGCAGATCTGGAGTGCGACCCCATGATCCACCAGGGTGGATACTAGCCAATCTGGTTCACTCCAGAAACATAAAGGGAGCCAAACAAAGGTAGACGGACATGTAATATACACAAACTATAAAGCTAACAAGTAGCCTTCATACATGCTCACCGCAGCGAGTCACACGCAACATACCCCATATTAAGTGTCATCTACGAGCAAAGAATAACTAAATAAATAACATAATGGCATCTCATACTACCGTGTGTTACTAGTCCATTTATACAGTACTCATACATCACACTCGCCCTTCTTTATTCTATGTAAAGTGTCCAAGGAATAGCCGAAAAAGTGTTGCCGAAAGTCTCGTACCAAATGGTATCACTAAACCATTTATTGTAATTCCTCATTACACATAACAAATATAAATAACTCAAACGGAAAGGATGTCATCAAGTCATAATAAAATACCAAACAAATCCAACTCAACGGTGAATCATTCATATAATTATTATTCAAATAAACAAGTAAGAAGTATCGATATAGTAATATCAAAATAGATTATGCAATTAAACATATATATGTATAAACCAATCATTACATAAAAATAAAATACTCACAACGCATAATTTTACATAACAAAATTAATACTTATAAATGGATAATATGTGTGTATACAAATTAATATTCAATAGAATACTTTAGACATGAATAATATATTAAAATCTCATATAATACTCTTTGACTACAATAAAGATAGTAATTAAGAAATATTACATTATTTGATTCCAAAATTCATTTTGTTAGACAAGGAAACTTTAAATTATTTAATATTAATATTAATATTATTTATATATATATATATATATATATATATACACACACACATATATATATATTGGATCACTAAAACATATATATGAATAGAGTTACATAAGTCCTCAAGCGAGGAGTATTAAATTACTGAAGTACATCAAATATTATATAGCAATAGGTTTACCATCACAAAATAAATTGAGTTGGCATGGGCTACATCAGGGAAATATAAGTATTCATATAAGTACATTAGCTTACAAATATACAATTCGCAGGCACATATAAAATGGTGCATTACACGTAAATATTAAAACATTTTTAGTAAACAAAATTTAATTCAACCAAACACATGTATATTACAGCAAGCATTTATATATGGCACATGAAATATGAAAGATGAAATGGGAACCAAATAATAAATCACAAAGGCATTGGAGCTGAAAATAAATAAAAGCATGGAAGCTCAAAGCTATAAGATGTAGTAATATAGCACATGGCATCATACAAAGTTTAAATGCAATTATTGTTATTGAAGGCTCATAATATAAACAAGGCACAAGGAAAAGAAAACTGACAATGCAAGTAAGATGCACAGCAAGGAAAAAACTCACGCCTACCCAACTATATATATAATATATAAAAGAAGTGGCCTGGGCTTATAAATGGCTCCAGTGTTCCATTAAATAACTAAACATATCACATGAACATGAAGGCTTGGGAACCTGGCATGCAATATTTATAAAAGTCACCAGCACACTTCATATTAATGAAGAGTATAAAGGTAATTATTTTTGGTTTATCAAAATGAAAGTTTAAACACGTATCATTTATGAAAATGGGTACTTATATATATTAACTATATAAATACTGATCCTACTCTTAAAGAAAGAACAAGACTGCAAACATACACATGATTATTAATGATTAATAGTTTATAATTATAATACTTAATCTTATATTATATATATAAACAATTTACTGTATAAGTTCATAAGGAATGTATATATATAAACTATTATTCTTATATTATGTTATCCCTACTATATGTATAATCTATTTATATAATATATATGTGTATGTATATATTGATTTTCATGCACTATACTCAGCAATACACACACCCGAGCATCGACATGAAAGGTAAAAGCAACAGCATAACAAATGAACATATATATATATATATATATATATATATATATATATATATATATATATATATATATATATATATATATATATATGAAGAAATAACAAACTCACAAGAAAATGAAGACAGGATATAAGAATAGGCAAACACACAAGCACTGGAAATATGCTCTTCTAAGATCGCATGCACCTAGGATGGAGAACATACACGTATTTCATTATGATATACATATGCTTGCATAGATTAGCATAGATTCCTGAGATTAGCATAGATTTATGAGTAAGTTATACTCCCCTATATTTGCGCTCTTTCCTCGTCTTCTTCTCTCTCGAACACACGCATGAACTCGTCTCCACTGTCGTGCACTACAGCTCCCCATTCTCTCATCGATACACTAGCTTTGCTATTGTCGTATGCGTCCGTTGGTGTTGAGAGAAATATTCTTGAGTTTGGTGATTTATAGTAATTTATTGAATTTGATTTTTAATTTAAAAGTTGTGACATAATGGTGTGTTTTTGTTAGAAATGAATGGGCATTTCATTGGGAAATGTGAAGGCATTGAATGCCTTGGGAAATGAATAGTCCTACATCTTAGAATAAACACATATATTTTGTGTTCATATACTAAGATGCAGACACTATTATAGTTACTATGAGACAAGCATAGCCATGGCGGGTGGTGCAACATACCACCCCGCATGCGTGCGCCCGCGCCCATGTCCGAATCCGCACCCACAACCGCATCCGTAATGCGGGGGAATGGACGTTTGAGGCGTATTAGAGGCACTTGTCCATTCAAACTCAAACGGTCGCATCGCTTGGTAAAGGGGCGCAACCTTTCCGACTATCGCAACCGTTCGAATAGGCACCTATTGCCAAATAGGCACCTCCCAGCGCCTATATATAGACTGAAGGAAAACAGCAAGGTTACCGAATAGGAACCTGATGCAACAAAAGTTGAAGCCATGAATGTTTGGAAGAGTTCCGACTTCATATGCAAGAACTACATATTAAATGGACTCGACAACAGCCTGTACAATGTATACTGTACTACTCGAACTTCCAAAGAACTCTGGACGGCAATGGAGAAAAGGTACAAAACCGAAGATGCGGGCATGAAGAAATTCATAGAAGGAAAGTTTATTGACTTCAATATGATTGATGCGAAGACAGTTATCAACCTGATTCAAGAGTTACAAAGTCATCATCCACCAACTGCATGATGAAGGAATGACTCTAAGCGAATCCTTTCAGGTTGCTACTGCAATTGAAAAGCTTCCTCCATTATGGAAAGATTTCAAAAATTACCTTAAGCACAAGCACAAGGAGATGACAATGGAGGAACTTGTAGTTCGATTGAGTATTGAGAAAGATAACAGGAAATCTGAGAAGCAGACTTCGCATACCATGATTGCCAAGGCAAATATAGTCGAGTCAGAGAAACCCAACAAAAGGAAAAGTGAGCATGCTCCAAAGAACAACAACAACAACTAAGCCATTATTCCCAAACAAGTTGGGGTCGGCTAGAGATGGAACCCAAAACTAAATGAAAAAATCAATTTAAAAGTTATAATAATAACAATAGCAATAGCAATAATAAAATAAAGTCAAATAAGTAAATTAATAATAATAGCTAAGTAGAGTAAAATAAAATAAAAATATATATGTATATATATAAGAGGAATGATAATAATAATACTAATAGCGATAATGATACTAATAGTAATATTGGTTAAAGACCAAACCTACGTCTTAGGCTCATGTTTCCTAATCCTATAATCATAGAAATTTCAGGGTTCATGTCATAATTGTGGAAAGAAAGGGCATAAAGCCATCGAATGTCGTGCACCCAAGAAAAAGAAATCAGAAACAAACATGGCTGACATTTCAGAAGACATGTCTAATATGGACTTATGTGTAGTAGTGTCCGAATGCACCCTTGTTGGTAACTCGAAGGAATCGTTTGTAGACACAAAAGCCACATTACACATATATGCAAATAAGTGGATGTTTACAACCTACAAAACTGCTACTGAGGATGAACAATTTTTTATGGGTAATTCATCCACATCAAAAGTCGAAGGCAAGGGAAAGATTGTACTGAAAATGACTTCTAGAAAAGAACTAACTTTGGCAAATGTTCTTCATGTTCCAGAGATCTGCAAGAACCTGATTTCTGGATCGCTGCTTAGCCATCATGGCTTTTTGTGTCTGATAAGTTTGTGTTGTCAAAGAATGGAGTGCATGTAGGAAGAGAATATGTGTATGATGGTTTATTTAAAGCAAATGTAACCACTATTGTACCAAACAATGATATGAAAAAGATTGAATCTTCTTCTTATATTATTGACTCTTCTAACATATGGCATTCTAGATTAGGCCATGTAAATTTTGATACCTTGCGAAAATTTATTAATCTAGACTTTATACCAAAATGCAAAAAAGATTCCAACTATAAATGTCAAGTTTATGCAGAAGCAAAATTAACAAGAACCTCGTTTCACCATGTTGAACGAGAAACTGAACCTCTAGACCTAATGCATGTTTTAACCCGCCTTTTAGCAAGGCTGTAGGCAGGCGGATTTAACTAAGTCGATTCCTCAGTTATCAAGGATGGAATGTGGTAGGTTTGAGTCAACTGGAAGGATAGGTAACGCAGCACGTTTGGAAGTCGCTCGGCATGGAAGTCGCACCAGGGAAGTCGCTCGTCAGGGAAGTCACTCGGCATGGAAGTCGCTCGGCATGGAAATCGCTCGGCATGGAAGTCGCTCGGCATGGAAGTCGCTCGGCATGGAAGTCGCACCAGGGAAGTCGCTCGGCATGGAAGTCGTTCGGCATGAAAGTTGCTCGGCATGGAAGTCGTTCGCCATGGAAGTCGCTACATGAAGTCATATCGTTCGGCATGGAAGTCGCTCGGCATTGGAAGGCGTTCGGCATCGAACCTCGCTCGGCATTGGACATCGCTCGGCATTGTACCTCGCTCGGCATTGTACCTCGCTCGATATTGGAGGTCGCTTTGCATTGGAAGGCATTCGGCATCGAACCTCGCTCGGAATTGGACATCGCTCGGCATCGAACCTCGCTCGACATTGGTGAGACGGCTCGGCATTGTGGTGAGGCCGGTGTGGCTCGGCAATGTGGTGAGGCCGGTGTGGTTCGGCATTATGGAGGTATGTGTGGCTTGGCACTGTGGAGAGGCCGATGTGGCTCGGCATTGTGGAGGTATGTGGCTCGGTGGAAGGCCTTGATGGGCCCGGATCATTCAGAAAGCCCAACAACTCAGGATTTGCCTATAAATACAACATGTGACGGTTCAGAAAAGGGATCTTCCTTTCTACTCTCTTACTTTCTCCTTTCTAAGGCTAAGGCAACTCTGCCATTTTGTAACTGTAATCGGTTATTATAGCAATAAAAAGGAAACTTCTGGAGTGGACGTAGGCCGGAGTTAGCCGAACCACTATAAAATGTGTTGTTGTTTACTGCTTTCATTTTAATCTTTGTTGTTCTTCATATTAATATCCACTACACCAAAACAGTCATTTGGCAACACTTTTTTTTTCATTTGGCGACACTTATATGGGTTGCATTTTAGTCTCGCTAATAAGTGTCGCTATCCAATATAAGTGTTACTGAAAATAAAAATTTACACTTTTAAATACGGCGACACTTATTTTCGTTGTAAGCCTTGGTTTAATTGGAGTTAATTGAAATATACTAGGGCAAAATTGTAATTGAATAACATATCACGCTTAACCCTAGCCATGCTTATCCCTGGCCGCATTTTCACCAAATCGTTGTTTCCACTCTCTGACGTTCTTTCTCCAATTCTCCCATTCGCATTTTCCCCAAATCTTTTCCACTCTCTGACGTTCTTTCTCCAATTCTCCAATTTGCATTTTCCCCAAATCGTGTATGCTAAAACAGGTGATTCCCAACGATCATTTCAGTTTGCCTCTTTCAGCCGCCGCTTAAGAAACCCTATTTCCCCAGAAATGAAATACAATCCAAGAGTCACTAGTTCCCGCCGCAAATGTAGAAAGGCACACTTCACTGCGCCGTCCAGCGTCCGTCGGAGGCTGATGAGCTCGCCGCTCTCCGCTGATCTCCGTAACAAGTACAACGTTCGTTCCGTTCCAATCAGAAAAGACGACGAGGTCCAGGTGGTTCGTGGAACCTTCAAAGGACGTGAAGGCAAGGTTATTCAAGTCTACAGGCGCAAATGGGTGATTCACATCGAGAGAATCACGAGGGAGAAAGTAAATGGATCGACCGTCAACGTTGGAATCGATGCATCAAACGTAGTGATAACAAAGCTGAAATTGGACAAGGATAGAAAGGCGTTACTCGAGAGGAGGGCGAAAGGTAGGGTGGCTGCTGATAAAGAAGCCAAGGGTAAGTTCATCGTGGAAGATGTTGCTGCTGGGGCGTCACTTCAAGAGGTTGATTAAATTTCTATATATCAAATTTCAATTGGTTTTCCATTTAATTAAGGAAGTTTGCCTAAGTTTTGTTATGTTATCTGGTGCCCATGAGTTTATCATGTTTGAACTTATTAAGACTACTCAATTTCTTTTCTTATTTAATGATGGATTTGGTTGGGTTTTTTTAATAAAAAAAAAGTCTGAAAGCCTGCATCATTTCAGGTGATCTCCAATTCTCACGTAAGCCTGCATATTTATCTAACATGAACCTAGAGTGTATAATAAGTATCAATAAAATATTAAAGAATTAGGAGATATTTGTTTTGGTAACTTGAAAAATACAGATTACAGTAGTGAAAGTAGTTATCTCCTGAACATTTTCTTATTTATTGATGAGCAACTAATGTTGTTTGATCATATATTATAATCTGACATCTAGATATAACACTTTTTGATTTACAAAAAGCAATGAATGGTCAGGTGAGGCTGTTATTTCAAATTGCAATATGATATATGATAGATGATTTGCTTTTCATTTCTCATCATTCATCAAGCACACACATCTGCTGATGTTATTTTGGAACTATATATAGGCAGATATTCATTTCACAGGAAATCTCTTCACGCTATTGGCGAAACACCCAATCCATATGAACAAGCCATTTCAATTATAGGACGTACACTATCACCTTTTGATGAGGACAATTTGATACCTTGTTTTGGATTTGGCGATGGTAAGTGATCATCATCGCTTTTGCATTGTAGTTGCATTTCAAAATCATATCATTTCTGCTTTATTTACGGTTATTTCATTGCTATTCTTTTATAGCCTCTACAGGAGATGAACATGCCTTCAGCTTTTTTGCTGATAACCGCCCTTGTCGTGGTTTTGAGGAGGTTCTTTCACGATACAGAGTTATTGTTCCTCATCTTAATCTTTCAGGTACACAACTTTCTTCCAGAATTTGTTCTAATTGTTTAAGGCCTTATACGTCATATGAAATTGCATTTTGTTTATAAACCGAAGAATTTCATGTTTCATATCATACTTGTTGCCAAACTACTGCCTTAGTTTCCCAAGCTACGTATTTTTTTGGGGGCCCTCCAACCTAGTATATTGTTGATCATTGCTATTTTTTATTTCGTTCAATTCCCTAACTTGAAATCATGTTGTATCTTCACTTTGATGTACTTGATTCTATACTACTGATCAGTCTAATCCACATGATAATATAGAGCCATCTTGAAACTTGGCATTTCGTTTCTAAATGTTTTCTAACATACTTCATTTCTAGTTCATTCCTCCATTCCTTGATCTCACTTCTAACAAGTAACACCCTCGTTATTTGTAAACCATCGGTCTTACTGACGTTTTTCCATCCACTCTTTGTCAGGTCCTACTTCGTTTGCTCCAGTAATTCGTGCTTCAATCGACATTGTTTCCAGGAGTAAAGGGCAATATCATGTTCTAGTCGTTATTGCTGAGGGACAGGTTTAGCATTTTACATATAAAGAAAACACTTGGTCTCAGTTCAAGCAACACATAAACCATTTACTCTACAATTTTAGGTTACCAGGAATCCAGATGTCCCACGTGGCGCTCTCAGTCGTCAAGAACGTACAACCATTGAAGCTATTGTTGAAGCCAGGTATTATCTTTTCAATATATAAATATTCATCGCTAGAAATTAATGTTTTTCACTTCCTTGAAACAATTTTACACTTCAGCTATTATCCTCTATCAATTATCATGGTTGGTGTGGGTGATGGACCATGGGATGCGATGTAGCAGTTTGATGACTGCATACCTCAACGTGAATTTGACAATTTTCAAGTAAATCAACTTTTATAATAATAATTTCAAAATTTATCCTTTGAAATCAAATGTACGTACCCATGTACACGAATGTTAGTTCACTAATCGCAGTTTAAATTATTTTTATAGTTCGTGAACTTCACAAAGATCATGTCTGCAAACACAGAAGTAAACAAAAAGGAGACAGCTTTCGCATTAGCCGCGCTCATGGAAATACCGTTTCAGTACCGAGCAACCCAAAGTCTTAGACCTATACAGTACACAAAACCATACTAATATATTGTGAAATTTACAGTTTAACATACTGCATGTAATTTGAAATTTACAAGAACATTCTTCATGCATGATTAGGAAGCTTGCAGAATCATCAAGTGAAGGGAAAGTTCTCCCTCCTCCTAAACAAGTAATTGAACATGATAATCAAGCAGCAATGGTGGATACCAATGCAGCAAGTTCAGAAACTGCAGATTACAATATTCCCACAGAGCAGGTAAAATGGTAGATAAAATAATCAAAATTATAAAAAAAAAATCTTTGTTTCATAACTTGATGTCTGATTGTTTCTACTTCTTATTTGAAGGCCTGCCCTATTGCTTAACAAACCCACGGAATATGGCATTTGGATGTGGCCATTTGGTAAGTTTCATTCGGCCTATCACATAGCTTTAATTGAATGCCAATGTATATGTTCACCTTTAAATTTTATTTTATTTCCTCTATGCCAAGACCTGCAAGGACTGTGGTACAACATTGTCGACATGTCCGATCTGTCGTGCACCTATAACGACTCGTATAAAGCTTTTCTCTTAAAAGAATTCGCTGTAGCTAGAAGATATAGAGCTTAATATGATGAAGTCCATATATAGCAACTGGTCGATAAATCATACTCGTATGTTTGCTTAATCTTCTTCAAATTATTTTTCTATTCAAGTGTAGTCTCCTATTATCGTTTTAATGCATGGCTAAACAAATAAATGAGGTCATCATAGCTGTATATCTGTACCTCTTATGTGTTCTTAACAAATGCCATTGTGTTGCTGTATAATTGATAGAATTGTAAATAGAAGAGAGTATATAAATTAGGAATTGGGGTTGTAGTGTCATTGTGTTGCTGACAGCCAAAACCATCATGACCCGACCCAATATAATAGTATTGTAAATAAAGAAAAATTCTAAGAGATACTGAAGCCAAAACCAAAATAAGAACAACACTGAAATTAACAATCTCTAATGAGTACTCAAAATCAAACCTTATCCAATGTGGGTACCAAAATTTTGGTGAAATTTCAAATTTTGAGTGCTTCTTATTTAAAATATTCTTAGCGAAATGCCTTTTGATATTTACCAATGTTTCTATCTTGAGTATGCTGCTTCCATTGTAATTGAGCTCTTTGTCTCTCTAGATACGAACCTAAATTTTGTCCCATGACTTGCGTACTATTTTTCCCAAACTTGTATTATTCTAGTGGAAGTATTTGTCCCATTGTAATTGGAGTAGTCTGACTATCCCATTGTAATTGGAGTAGTATTTGTCCCATTGTAATTGCAGTAGTTGACAGGGAGGCCCCAATTTCCATAGCTATTCTTCTTACATTGAGTAACATGTCAGTATTGTATATTGGGATATCATTGCTTGTTCATTTTGTTGATAAATAAATCATATAGCTATGAGATATCATTATAGAATTTTATGACAGTCGACTAATCCATTGATTTTAAATATTTATTCACACATTATAAAACATGAAGGATGAGTCAACATGTTATGTAATTATTGTGACAGAGTTTGGGCCAAATGAACCACACGGTACACATGAATGCACACATGAATACACACACATATAGCAAGTTCATATTCACTTGTGCAAATTCAATTTAACGTGATATTAAATGCAGGCACTACTAGAGGAAGTGGAAAAAAAGAGGAAGTTGGATGATAGTTCTAAGGGTGGAGTCGAAGATCTTGAAGATGGAGGTTTCGTTATATGGCCGGAGTTTCGTATTCGGTATTTGTAGAATTTCACTATGAAATTTACGTTGTCTTTTGTATTCCAATTTGACATTGTTATGAAGTAGTTGATTATGTATTGAATTAACCAACTTAATTATGTATTGTACTTGTTATGAAGTAGTTGACATTGTTATGAAGTAGTTGACTATGAAATTTATGTTGTTATTTGATCATGACTATTGTAAATTTTGGGTTCCTATTGAATGTAGTATAATAATGCTGTTAAAGCGTTATAAGCGTTGCCAATTAAAATATACCAACGCTTATAAGCGTCAGCATAGAAAATTAAACAATGTTGGATGGTTAATTTGCCAACGTTTATAAGCGTTGCTAAATAATATACGCCAACGTTTATAAGCGTTGGCGAATACATCCTTCCAACGCGTATAAGCGTTGCTAAATAATATACACCAACGCTTATAAGCGTTGGCGAATACAACCTTCCAACGCTTATATGCGTTGGCAATAAATTGCGACGCCCCTACAGTGACGCTAATAAGCGTTGCTGAAACTGTTTGCGACAATTATACTCGTTGGGAATCACCTGTTTTGGTGTAGTGATCCTCCACGTATAATCTATGTGTGAGCTGTGACTGGTATTTGGTGATTTCGCTTGGATTTGGGTGTTAGTGACCAATTTTGGTGCTAACACTTTGGTGCTTCCACTGAGAGCGCAAGCACTCAGGAATTTTGGAGTTAGGAACTTGGATCCTAGAAAGCAATGGCTAGACCACCAACGAGGAAGCAAGCAGCGGAAAGGAGCAATCAGGAAGGAAGTCAAGTGGCCTCTTCTGGAGCTGGAGAGGATCATGCATCCATCTACATAACCCGGGACAAGATGCAAGTGATGATGAATTCTATGCAGGAGCAGATGATGAAACGGCAAGAGGAGATGATGCAGGCTCTTCTTAGGCAATTTGAACAACCAGGAACTGCAGGTTCTGAAGTTCATGGAACTGGACTAGAGGAACTCAACTAGCGGACAGATGGAGTGATTCAGCATGAGGCAGCTCCCAATCAACAAACAGCTAACAATCTATACGGACCTAGATTCGGAGGCACACCACCAGGTAATGTTGGACCAGTTCATTGAGGGATACCGGATGACGCTACGCGGCCTGACGTCGATAGGAATACAGGAGTACGTGATGAGGAATATGTGCCAAAATTTCATCGGGGACTTGGGGGGCAGTCTGGAAACATGGATAGGGGGCAACCCTTGGTTGGAAACACTGGATTGGCTGACATTATCAGGCGGACTATTCGTGGAGGTCTGACAAACAGGGATTCAGAGGGAGTTAACAAAAGTCCGTTTACCCGGAACATTAGGACAGCTAGGAATCTGCTCGATTTCAAACTACCCACTCTGGAAGTATACAACGGGAAGATGGATCCCACCGACCACTTGATGAGGTACACTAGGAATATGGAAGTGCTAGGGGCAACGGAGGAGGTTATGGCCCGATGTTTCGCCCTGTACTTGACTGATATTGCTGCTATGTGGTTCAGACAGTTGGAGGATGGATCCATTGGAACATGGACGGAACTGGTGGACAAGTTCGTAAGTCAGTTTCGAGTTCACATAAAAAGGCCAAAGAACGTGATGACGCTAACGTCAGTCAAACAGGGGGCGGATGAATCGCTTAGGACATTCTTAACTCGATTTAACGTGGCAGTTGCTTCGGTGGATCGGCCGGATCCATCAATGGTTCTGATGGCTACGGTATCAGGAGTCAGAGATAATTCAGATTTCAAAGTATCGTTGATACGGGACCCACCGTTGGATCTTGGGGAATTCTTTCATGAAGCTAAGAGATTTCTTCGACAAGAGGATGCATGTTTGGACATGAGGTCAAAGGAAGTAAACATGATTAAGGATGGAGGACTACCCGGCGAAAGCTCGGGTGGGGGCAAGGATAAAGGGAAAAGGAAACGTTGGGGAGAACCAAAGTTCTCCACTTACACAGGATTGAACGCGACGCTGGAGCGGATATTCTTGGATACTCGAGATCGCCTTCCATATCGAAGGCCGGCGAGGAGGGAGCCTTTAGAACGAAAAAGGGCGTCAAGAATGCACTGTCTTTTTCATGACCTGGACGGGCATGATACTAACAGCTGCCGACATTTGAAGGACATAATCGAGGAGCATATAAGGAATGGTTAGTTGCGACAATATGTCAGAACTCGAAATGCGGCGGTGGAACAGGAGCAACCACCGCCTACCTTGAACGATGAGGACATGAGGCCCAGGGATGGTGGTCGATTGGTCATCAACTAATCTTGATGGTTTGGAATAAGTAACAAACTCCGGGCAAACGGTTAAATCACTTACTCATGTACGGGGTCGGAGATAACCCTCAGGCATGCTCTGAAATGATGGCTTACTGAGATGCCCCGGTTTGTGAAATCTGTTTTTTCCTTTGACTTGGACATTTGCTTTTTTTGGTTTGGTTTTGGAGTTTGGTTTGAACTCCCTGTTTTGCTCGTTTTCTGGTTTGGATTCGGGTTTGGATGTTTGTTTTTTGGTTTGGATTTTTGATATGGATTTCTGGTTTTCTGGTTGAATTTGGATTTCGGTTTGGATTTTGGTTTGGATTTTGGCTGAAAGGTCATCGAGCATGGACTATGCTCGTTAAGGGTCCGAAGAGACCGGGATTCGGCCTAGGACTTAGGCCCCATATTGTCTCCTATGCAGGTCATCGAATATGGACTATGTTCGGCAAGGGTCCGGAGCGACCAGGATTCGGCTTAGGACTTAAGCCATGGCATTATTTGACGTTTAGGGACACTGAACCAGGAACACCATGGAATTACATAACATAGGTCGTCAAGTGTGGATTGCGCTTGGCAAGAACCCGGAGAGGTTACAGATTTGGATATTGGCTATGAACAGCTAAGGATTTTGGGCATGGACCCGAAACGGTCCTGGATTTGGACATCGACCCGGAACGGTCCCGGATTTGGACATCGACCCGGAGAGGTCATGGACGTGGTTATTGGTCATTGGATATGGATGGATTGGAACTCGATTGTCGAGTTCAGATGGATATGGATTTGGCTAAGGATTCGGTTACTGGATTCGGAATTGGATATCGACTCAGAGTAGTCGTAGATTCGGATAAGAATACGGCAATGGCACTTGGATAAAATAGATTGGATCATGAATCGAAAAGTGTGGATGTGGATAACATACATACTTCGGATATTGGACGTGAGTCTATTCAAAACACACCTTCCAATAGCAAGGCATGTTTTGGGGGGCAAAGTGTTAACCCCCCTTTTGGCAAGGCTGTAGGCAGGCGGATTTAACTAAGTCGATTCCTCAGCTATCAAGGATGGAATGCGGTAGGTTTGAGTCGACTGGATGGATAGGTAACACGACACGTTTGGAAGTCGCTCGGCATGGAAGTCGCACCAGGGAAGTCGCTCGGTAGGGAAATCGCTCGGCATGGAAGTCGTTCGGCATGGAAGTCGTTCGGCATGGAAGTCGCTCGGCATGGAAGTCGCCCGGCATGGAAGTCGCTCGGCATGGAAGTCGCACCAGGGAAGTCGTTCGGCATGGAAGTCGTTCGGCATGGAAGTCACTCGACATGGAAGTCGTTCGCCATGGAAGTCGCTACAGGAAGTCATATCGTTCGGCATGGAAGTCGCTCGACATTGGAAGGCGTTCGGCATCGAACCTCGCTCGGCATTAGACATCGATCGGCATTGTACCTCGCTCGGCATTGTACCTCGCTCGACATTGGAGGTCGCTCGGCATTGGAAGGCGTTCGGCATTGGACATCGCTCGGCATCGAACCTCGCTCGGCATTGGTGAGACGGCTCGGCATTGTGGTGAGGCCGGTGTGGCTCGGCAATGTGGTGAGGCTGGTGTGGTTCGGCATTATGGAGGTATGTGTGGCTCGGCACCGTGGAGAGGCCGATGTGGCTCGGCATTGTGGAGGTATGTGGCTCGGTGGAAGGCCTTGATGGGCCCGGATCATTCAGAAAGCCCAACAACTCAGGATTTGCCTATAAATATAGCATGTGAGGGTTCAGAAAAGGGATCTTCCTTTCAACTCTCTTACTTTCTCCTTTCTAAGGCTAAGGCAACTCTACCATTTTGTAACTGTAATCGTTTATTACAGCAATAAAAAGGAAACTTCTGGAGTGGACGTAGGCCGGAGTTAGTCGAACCACTATAAAATGTGTTGTTCTTTACTGGTTTCATTTTAATCTTTGTTGTTCTTCATATTAATATCCTCCACGTATAATCTATCTGTGAGCTGTGATTGGTATTTGGTGCTTTCGCTTGGATTTGGGTGTTAGTGACCAATTTTGGCGCTAACACTTTGGTGCTTCCACTGAGAGCGCAAGCACTCGAGAATTTTGGAGTTAGGAACTTGGATCCTAGAAAGCAATGGCTAGACCACCAACGAGGAAGCAAGCAGCGGAAAGGAGCAATCAGGAAGGAAGTCAAGTGGCCTCTTCTGGAGCTGGAGAGGATCATGCATCCATCTACATAACCCGGGACAAGATGCAAGTGATGATGAATTCTATGCAGGAGCAGATGATGAAACGGCAAGAGGAGATGATGCAGGCTCTTCTTAGGCAATTTGGACAACCAGGAACTGCAGGTTCTCAAGTTCATGGAACTGGACCAGAGTAACTCAACTAGCGGACAGATGGAGTGATTCAGCAGGGGGCAACTCCCAATCAACAAACAGCTAACAATCTAGAAGGACCTAGATTCGGGGGCACACCACCAGGTAATGTTGGACTAGTTCATGGAGGGATACCGGATGACGCTACGCGGCCTGACGTCGATAGGAATACAGGAGTACATGATGAGGAATATGTGCTAGAATTTCATCGGGGACTTGGGGGGCAGTCTGGAAACATGGATAGGGGGCAACCCTTGGTTGGAAACACTGGATTGGCTGACATTATCAGGCGGACTATTCATGGAGGTATGACAAACAGGGATTCAGAGGGAGTTAACAAAAGTCCGTTTACCCGGAACATTAGGACAGTTAGGAATCTGCTCGATTTCAAACTACCCACTCTGGAAGTATACAACGGGAAGATGGATCCCACCGACCACTTGATGAGGTACACTAGGCATATGGAAGTGCTAGGGGCAACGGAGGAGGTTATGGCCCAATGTTTCGCCCTGTACTTGACTGATATTGCTGCTATGTGGTTCAGACAGCTGGAGGATGGATCCATTGGAACATGGACGGAACTGGTGGACAAGTTCTTAAGTCAGTTTCGAGTTCACATAAAAAGGCCAAAGAACGTGATGACGCTAACGTCAGTCAAACAGTGGGCGGATGAATCGCTCAGCACATTCTTAACTCGATTTAACGCAGCAGTTGCTTCGGTGGATCGGCCGGATCCATCAATGGTTCTGATGGCTACGGTATCAGGATTCAGAGATAATTCAGATTTCAAAGTATCGTTGATACGGGACCCACCGTTGGATCTTGGGGAATTCTTTCATGAAGCTGAGAGATCTCTTCGACAAGAGGATGCATGTCTGGACATGAGGTCAAAGGAAGTAAACATGATTAAGGATGGAGGACTACCCGGTGAAAGCTCGGGTGGGGGCAAGGATAAAGGGAAAAGGAAACGCTGGGGAGAACCAAAGTTCTCCACTTACACAGGATTGAACGCGACGCTGGAGCGGATATTCTTGGATACTCGAGATCGCCTTCCGTATCGAAGGCCGACGAGGAGGGAGCCTTCAGAATGAGAAAGGGCATCGGGAATGCACTGTCTTTTTCATGACCTGGACGGGCATGATACTAACAGCTGCTGGCATTTGAAGGACATAATCGAGGAGCATATAAGGAATGGTTAGTTGCGACAATATGTCGGAACTCGGAATGTGGCGGTGGAACAGGAGCAACCACCGCCTACCTTGAACGATGAGGACATGAGGCCCAGGGATGGTGGCCGATTGGTCATCAACTAATCTTGATGGTTTGGAATAAGTAACAAACTCCGGGCAAACGGTTAAATCACTTACTCATGTATAGGATCGGAGATAACCTTCAGGCATGCTCTGAAATGATAGCTTACTGAGACGCCTCGGTTTGTGAAATCTGTTTTTTCCTTTGACTTGGACATTTGCTTTTTCTGGTTTGGTTTTGGAGTTTGGTTTGAACTCCCAGTTTTACTCGTTTTCTGGTTTGGATTCGGGTTTGGATGTTTGTTTTTTGGTTTGGATTTTTGATATGGATTTCTGGTTGAATTTGGATTTCGGTTTGGATTTTGGTTTGGATTTTGGCTGAAAGGTCATCGAGCATGGACTATGCTCGGTAAGGGTCCGAAGAGACCGGGATTCGGCCTAGGACTTAGGCCTCCTATTGTCTCCTATGTTGGTCGTCGAATATGGAATATGCTCGGCAAGGGTCCGGAGCGACCAGGATTCGACTTAGGACTTAAGCCATGGCATTATTTGACGTTCAGGGACACTGAACCAGGAACACCATGGAATTACATAACATAGGTCGTCAAGTGTGGATTGCGCTTGGCAAGAACCCGGAGAGGTTACAGATTTGGATATTGGCTATGAACAGCTAAGGATTTTGGGCATGGACCCGGAACGGTCCCGGATTTGGATATCGACCCGGAGAGGTCATGGACGTGGTTATTGGTCATTGGATATGGATGGATTGGAACTCGGATGTCGAGTTCAAATGGATATGGATTTGGCTAAGGATTCGGTTACTAGATTCGGAATTGGATATCGACTCAGAGTAGTCGTAGATTCGGATAAGAATACGGCAATGGCACTTGGATAAAATAGATTGGATTATGAATCGAAAAGTGTGGATGTGGATAACATACATACTTCAGATATCGGACGTGAGTCTATTCAAAACACACCTTCCAATAGCAAGGCATGTTTTGGGGGGCTAAGTGTTAACCCCCCTTTTGGCAAGGCTGTAGGCAGGCGGATTTAACTAAGTCGATTCCTCAGTTATCAAGGATGGAATGTGGTAGGTTTGAGTCGACTGGATGGATAGGTAACACGGCACGTTTGGAAGTCGCTCGGCATGGATGTCGCACCAAGGAAGTTGCTCGGTAGGGAAGTCGCTCGGCATGTAAGTCACTCGGCATGGAAGTCGTTCGGCATGGAAGTCGCTCGGCATGGAAGTCGCCCGACATGGAAGTCGTTCGGCATGTAAGTCGCTCGGCATGGAAGTCGCCCGGCATGGAAGTCGCTCGGCATGGAAGTCGCACCAGGGAAGTCGTTCGGCATGGAAGTCGTTCGGCATGGAAGTCACTCGGCATGGAAGTCGTTCGCCATGGAAGTCGCTACAGGAAGTCATATCGTTCGGCATGGAAGTCGCTCGGCATTGGAAGGCATTCGGCATCGAACCTCGCTCGGCATTAGACATCGCTCGGCACTGTACCTCGCTCGGCATTGTACCTCGCTCGACATTGTACCTCGCTCGACATTGGAGGTCGCTCGGCATTGGAAGGCGTTCGGCATTGGACATCGCTCGGCATCGAACCTCGCTCAGCATTGGTGAGACGGCTTGGCATTGTGGTGAGGCCGGTGTGGCTCGGCAATGTGGTGAGGCCGGTGTGGTTCGGCATTATGGAGGTATGTATGGCTCGGCACCATGGAGAGGCCGATGTGACTCGACATTGTGGAGGTATGTGGCTCGGTGGAAGGCCTTGATGGGCTTGGATCATTCAGAAAGCCCAACAACTCAGGATTTGCCTATAAATACAGCATGTGAGGGTTCAGAAAAGGGATCTTCCTTTCGACTCTCTTACTTTCTCCTTTCTAAGGCTAAGGCAACTCTGCCATTTTGTAACTGTAATTGGTTATTACAGTAATAAAAAGGAAACTTCTGGAGTGGACGTAGGCCGAAGTTAGTCGAACCACTATAAAATCTGTTGTTCTTTACTGCTTTCATTTTAATCTTTGTTGTTCTTCATATTAATATCCTCCACGTATAATCTATCTGTGAGCTGTGACTGGTATTTGGTGCTTTCGCTTGGATTTGGGTATTAGTGACCAATTTTGGCGCTAACAGCATGCAGATGTATGTGACTTTAAAATGTGTCAAACTAGAGGTGGAAAAAGGTATTTCATTACCTTTATTGATGATTGTACAAGGTACTGTTATGTGTATCTCCTTAGAAGCAAGGACAAGGGATTCGACATGTTTAAATAGTATAAAGCACAAGAAGCAAATGCAACATCAATGGGACATCAAGGCAATCAAGTGCATAAGCACACAAAACACACATCGCACATATATACATGCGTGAATACACATGTATACATATATGCAGTGCACCAGACATACTCGAATGGAATGATGACAGTGAAGCCGTGCGTTATAAAATTATCAGTAACAAGCAGTAGTGACAGCATGACTCAAGTGCAATCGGAATAACAAAGTGAACCCAGACCAAAATCACGTCAATGCACACAACAACTACAAGCATCAGGTCACAAATGTTCCAGGCATGAACACACACATCGAACCAGTCAAAGCCAAAATGAATGGAACAAAGGGTAATAGGATGAACAAGTGTTGATTGCCAGCAAACAAAAATGAACAAGTAAAAGTCAGCAAATTCAGATACCAGAAAAATAAACGAAGTCGCAAAAATTATCTCAAATTTCAAAGTGTCGTAGACGTAGGAGCAAAAGAAGGAACCGACCCAAAGAAAGTCATGAAAATTCAAAATACATGGTAACATGAACAAGTCGAGAATTCATCACATCATTCAAAGAAAATCGAACGGAGAAGCAAATAAAGAGAAGAATTCAAATACAAAAATACGAACGTATATTTAGGGGTTGTCATCCCTATATAACCCAGCATCATCACTGGCAAATAATTCATCCGAGTTCAAGACAAAATGTCAGAGCAACCACTTAGAACAAATCACAAATATACTTCAAAACTCGAATCGAAGTAAAGTGTAATCAAAATCGGTAAAGGAATAAATTGCATACCAATTTTATCATTCGGGCTCGACAAAAATTGGAGCAGCCGCAAGCCAAACGAAGCCAGGATCAATTGATGAAAAAGCCGAAGTGAATTCATCACTTAATCGATCATCCTCAAGGCGGCGACTTCAATTCCTGAAAACCCTAATTATTGAAAGGAAGCAAAAAGGATCGGTCGAACTTTCTACACAAAGGAAAAACAGTGTCTTCGCTATAATTTTATTTGGGCCAAACAAGAAGACGTGTTCTTTAATTATATTGGGCCTTTGTTTATTTGTGTTAGGCTTAGAGTTTTAAATATTAGGGTTTTGTTTTACTATTTTGTTTATTTTTATTTGTAATTTCTTTTTAAATCGTGTAACCTTCTAGTCCTGTGACTAGGTACAAACTACGAGGCATAGCTTGAGAATTCGCAACTCAATAGCTAAGTTGTGGCAAGGTTTTGAGCGTAGAGTTAGGTTAGTCAAGTAGCGGGTGTCGCTAGTTTATGTGTGTAAGCGTCTGACTACTTAATTTCTAGTAGAAACCTTGGGACAGCACGTAGGTAGGGTCTTGACGAAGCTGGGTAAATTTGTGTGTGATCTCTTCTGCATTATTTTCTGTTATTGCTTTTAGTTTCGCATTAATTTTTATTATATTAGTATCACCCTATTCACCCCCCCCCCCCCTTTAGGGTGAAAACGATCCCACAAGTGGTATTAGAGCTAGGAACAAAAGCCAATTTTTGTTTTAAAAATTTGAATTTTTAAAATGGTTTCTTTTAATAATGCTTTTGTTGAGGGTCAGTCCACAGTTAGACCACCTATGTTCAATGGTGAATATACTTATTGGAAAACTAGGATGAAATTTTTTCTAAAAACCATAGACGCGTGGAATATTGTTGAAACAGGATATAGGATACCAACAATAATGGTAGATAATCAAGAAGTTGAAAAACCGATGGATTAATGGATAGATCTTGAAAATAAACTACAATTTTCTAACGCTAAGGCTATGAATTCTATTATCTGCTTATTAGATCAAATTGAATTTAATCATGTCTCACATTTTCTAACTGCGCAGGAAATTTAGCACACACTTGAAGTGACTCACGAAGGAACCTCCCAAGTCAATGAATCTCACCTTGCCATGCTTAGTAGCGAATATGAGAACTTCACAATGGCAAAGGATGAAAGTGTCAAAGAAACGTATGGACGACTTTCAAATCTATTATGCAAATCAAAATCCCTTGGAAAACCATACACAGAATTGGAAATAGTTCGAAAAATCCTCGGAATTCTTCCGAAATTTTGAAGCAAAAGTGACTGCTATTAAAGAATCAAAAGATCTGAAACAAATTAAAGTTGAAGAACTCATCGGAAATCTCACCACTTATGATCTAGAAATCAAATTCAAGGAAGAACGTGAAGGAGGTGATATGCGAAAGAAATCAATAGCTTTGAAAGGTACAATGGAAAGTGATGACGATGATGATGATGATGGAGCGGCTGAATTGGCACTGATAATAAAGAGATTCAAAAGATGGAACCGAAAATATGGACATCCTGCCCTAAATCAACAACTGAAGAGTAGAATCGTCAAAGTTCTAGACAACTCAGAAGAGCAGGAGATCATTTGTCACAACTGCAATAAACCCGGTCATATCAAGCCCAATTGTCCTCAGAATCGACTCAGCCAAGGAAAGAAACCGAAAAGGAGGAGTTTTGCAGCTACTTGGGATGAAACTAATAAAGCTGATAAAAGCACTGACAGTGAGAGTGAAAAAGGAAATCTGTGTCTTCAAGGAGAAACAACTGACAGTGATGACGACGAGCCAAGCGAGGTATCAAAACTCACTCACTCAGAATTACTTATATATTTTCACGTAGTAAATGGCTGTTTTGAACGACTTAGGGAGAAGTACGCTAAAATTGAATCACAAAGAGATTGTTTGATAAATCTAAATAAACAGCTTGATCAATTGGTTAAAAACTATCGAAATAAGAGCCTTAAGTGTGATAAGTGTCCATCATTTGAAGAAGAAATTAAAAAATCAGAAATTAAAATTAAATCACTTGAAAATGAAATTTTGATTTTGAAAGAAAGTGAAAATACTAGGAGAGAAAATTCTATTAAAAAGTGCAATCTGTTATTGAATGAAAATGAATCTCTCAAGTCACAAGTCCAACATTTGTCTACAACTTTAGGAATATTTTCCAAAGGATAAAAATCGCTAAATATGTTATTAGGGAAACAAACTATTAATCCTATTAGACAAGGACTTGGGTATACTCAATCTGAACGTGTTAGAAGTGAAACTAATCATGTCAAATCTGAGTGCAAGATCTATAGAAAAATTGGACACAATCAAAACAATTGTTGGTATGGATCCAAACACACGAAAACCATACTAATGGGTTCCAAAAGGCATAAATGTGAAATCCCTTAAAGTCAAACAAATCTGGATGCCAATAGGAACAAGCATAAACTATTTTGGTTCTACTCAAACTTGTTTTACAAAATCTTTTGTCACTAACAATCATGGACTATAGAAACAAATAGGTCACAAAAATCTTTTCTCGTGTAGGTATGGTGGCAGGCTAAGGAACGGCAAAAGTGGTACCTGGATTCTGGATGTTCCAAGTACATGATGAGCAACAAATCAAAGTTCCTTAGCCTAGTACAATGGTGGTAGAGTCACAATGGGCAACAACGAGAAATTATCGGTAAAGGTAAATAGGTAACGGTACATTTATCTTGAACGATATATTATATGTTGAAAATCTGCACCTTAATCTGATTTAAATCAGCCAGTTATGCGATAAAGAAATGAATGTTGATTTTGATTCTGATTTATGCAAAATTGTTGACCAATTATCTTTTTATGCTAAAGCACCTCTGGAGTCCATGAAGTAGTTCATATAGATTTGTTTGGACTAACGATATTGCAAGTTTAGGTGGTAAGAGATGTTGTTTTGTATTGGTTGTTGATTACTCTAGATACATATGGATATATTTGTTTATCTTACTGCTTCTAGATCTGACACTATGTTCACTAGTTGTTTATGTGCACGTTTTCAATCAAATCCTTAAGGAGTCATATTTTAAAAGCTGTAAAAGGATTAGAAGGTATTTGTTGCACACATCACGGTTTGGTCTTTGGTATCCATCTGATAAATTTGAGTTAAAGGGGTATTCAGATGCAGATTATGCTGGTAGTCTAGTTGATAGAAAATTACTAGTGGAATGTGTTTTATGCAGGGACATTCATTAGCTGCATCACATTTCCAAAGAAAATATTTGCATAATTTTCATTTTAATTGATTTTCAATTGGCAGACATTTTTTTAAACCCCTTCCAAAAAATAGTTGTTTTGTTGACTTCGTTTCAAATTAGGCATTTTATAAGTTTTATTTTATATTTATTTCTGGATTTGATCTTAAATGAATACATTAACTAATTTGACTCCATATTGATTATCGAAAATATAAATGGTGACTGAAAAAATGTGATGAGTGTTGATATTAATCATACATTATGACTTGAGACAGTATATGTAGTAAATTTCTTTAAAAATTTAAACAAAATTTGTAATAACTTTGATTGGTAAAATTCCATGACCATCTCTATTTCTATCATATTTCTAACGACCATCACTCATCAAAATCCAATATAGTATGTCAAAATGTGGTATTTTAAACAGGAAATTATTCCTTTTTTTAAATTAATTAGCAATAAAATTATCCAAAGTATTCACTCTCATTTAAAAGTCCTCACGGTTATGCATGGGTGAATTACTTGGAATTTATTATGTGCTTTCATGCTCATTTAAAAGTCCTCACGGTTATGCATGTATGGAACACATATCAAAATTGATTATTAAATAGACGAGTTGATTCTAATCCAAATTAAAAGTCCTTACGGTTATGCGTGGTTAGAAAATACTTGAAATTCATTTTTTTTTTAAAAATTGGGAATGCTACTAATAATTTCATTTAAAAGTCCTAACGGTTATGTATGGTTAGTAAGTATTCAAATTCCTATCATAACTATACCACAAATAGATACAACTATATGATTTTATATACCGACATCACCCCTATCACTCTAAAGTGAAATATGCGCCTAACAGAGTATTTATGATTATTTTTTTGATTTTTATTGAAATTTAATATATATACTCGATTAGGTATTAATGTTGTATTAATGTCTATCGCTTTATCTCTATTTTTCTAACTCTATTACTCTTTTGCTAATAACAAAATGGGGAGAGAGAAGTTAAGGTTTTGGCAAATAAGTCAAGTCATATTTTTTATTTGCATATTCCCATCTAGGTTCATTTGCGTATTTTTTATTTATTTTCATGCATACGTGAAGAGGGAGCTTTGGTGTAGGGGAGCATTCAAATAGGGGGAGCAAATAGAATTCATCAATGACCAAATACATTTAATAAAATAAAAATCTTAATATATGTTATCATCAAAAGGGGGAGATTGTAGAATATGCTAGTATATGATTTTTGTTTGATGATAATAAACATATATATATATATATATTTGTTTAAATGCATTTATTATTGTATTATTTTATTTTTCACATAATTAAATAAATATTTGTTGAATAAAATAAATAACTCAGAATTCATATTTAAACAAATATTTTATTCAATTATGTGAAAAATAAAATAGTACAATAACAAATACATTTAAACATATATATATATATATATGTTTATTATCATCAAACAAAAATCATATACTAGCATATTCTACAATCTCTTCTTCTTGATGGTAACACACATATATTAAGATTTTTATTTTATTAAATGTATTCGGTCATTGATGAATTCTATTTGCTCCTTTTATTTGAATGCTCCCCCTACACCAAAACTCCCCCTTCACATACGCATGAAAATAAATAAAAAAATATGCAAATGAACCTAGATGGGAATATGCAAATAAAAAATATAACAAATTTTTTATTACAAATTCAAATAGTACAAATTTTGGCTCTCACTATATTTTCACATTTTCAATTACAATACAACTTCATATTACAACACAGTTTTCGCTATACAATTTTTACATACATTTTACACCCCACTACAAATTCACTCAGCACTCATATTTGATCTTCAACTCTATTCCAGTTTGTATCCAGCATCTGAATTATCTGCAAAATAAACACTAACGCAATAAAATTGAAAAAAAATATTTTGCAGTTCAAAACGAAGTGTGTGTTTTGAAAATATTATTTGCCTCAGTTATTTGGGTTGTTCGTCATCAATTTCTTTTAATCAATCTTACACAAACAGCTTGTAACATGCACAGTGTATCACTATACATGTCGTAAGGCCGTGCACATCGATATACACTTGTATGTTAAAACTACAAGGACAGGTGAGCACAAGGTCAAACCCAAGCCAAGGTCGGATTCAACTCAAGTCCAGATTCAACAAGACCATCACAACCAGAGGCACTAGAATGAAGTGTACACAAGACTTCAGACTGCAACAACTAGACTTGACCAACATAAAACATAATGACTCAAACATGAATCAGACCAGAGAGCACCAGACATTAAAGCATGAAGCCATGAACACACTCAAATAACTAGACTCGAGTGAATCACACCAGATAGGAGTATGTACAAATGTATCAAGGCAGTTTTCAAATCAATGTACACATGAACAATTGAACCAAACTTAAATGAAATGGTCAGACTGCAAGAACTAGACCAGTCAAAGAATACCACAATCACTGGACAGTCAACGTTAATGAAGACTTCACTCATATGGAACAAGACACACATACAAGTGATAATGTACAACTTCAATTACCAGCAGCATGGGTGTGTATCTTAACCAAACTTGACTGCATGAACATCAACAGTGCATCAGACTCAAAGCAACATGACTGCATGCAATATGAAAACAACACTGCGACCAGATTCAACCAAATCAACTTCAACATGAAACCAAGCAACAGTGCACAGTGATATGCAACAAGAAATTATATGATAGTAAACTTGAACCAGTCAAGTAGCAAATGCAACAGCAATGGGACATCAAGGCAATCAAGTGCATAAGCACACAAAACACACAACGCACATATATACATGCGTGTATACACATGTATACATATACGCAGTGCACCAGACATACTCCAATGGAACGAAGACAGCGAAGCCGTGTTATAAAATTATCAGTAACAAAAAGTGGTGACACCATGACTCAAGTGCAATCAGAACAACAAAGTGAACCCAGACCAAAATCACGTCAATGCACACAACAACTACAACCATCAGGTCGCAAATGTTCCAGGTATGAACACACACATCGAACCAGTCAAAGCCAAAAAGAATGGAACAAAGGGTGATAGGATGAACAAGTGTTGATTGCCAGCAAACAAAAATGAATAAATAAAAGTCAGAAAATTCAAATACCAGAAAAATATACGAAGTCGCAAAAACTATCTCAAATTTCAAAGTGTCGTAGATGTAGGAGCAAAAGAAGGAACCGACCCAAAGCAAGTCACGAAAATTCAAAATACACAGTAACATGAACAAGTCAAGAATTCATCACATCGTTCAAACAAAATCGAACGGAGAAGAAAATAAAGAGAAGAATTCAAATACAAAAATATGAACGTATATTTAGGGGTTTTCATCCCTATATAACCCAGCATCATCACTGGCAAATAATTCATTCGAGTTCAAGACAAAAAGTCAGAGCAATCACTTAGAACAAATCACAAATATACTTCAAAACTCGAATCAAAGTCGAGTGTAATCAAAATTGAAAAGGGGATAAATTGCATACCAATTTTATCATTCGTGCTCGACAAAAATTGGAGCAGCCACAAGCCAAACGAAGCCAGGATCAATTGATGAAGCAAAGCCAAAGTGAATTCATCACTTAATCGATCATCCTCAAGGCAGCGACTTCAATTCCTGATAACCCTAATTATTGAAAGGAAGCAAAAAGGATCGGCCGAACTTTCTACACAAAGGAAAAAGAGTGTCTTCGCTATAATTTTATTTGGGCCAAACAAGAAGATGTGTTCTTTAATTATATTGGGCCTTTGTTTATTTGTGTTGGGCTTAGAGTTTTAAATATTAGGGTTTTGTTTTTCTGTTTTGGTTATTTTTATTTGTAATTTCTTTTTAAATTGTGTAACCTTCTAGTCGTGTGACTAGGTACAAACTACGGGGCGTAGTTTGAGAATTCGCAACTCAGTGGCTGAGTTGAGTTGCGGCAGGGTTTTGAGCGTAGAGTTAGGTTATTCAAGTAGCGGGTGTCGCAAGTTTACGTGTGTAAGCGTCTGACTACTTAATTTCTAGTAGAAACCTTGGGGCAGCACGTAGGTAGGGTTTTGCCGAAGCTGAGTAAATTTGTATGTGATCTCTTATGCATTATTTTATGTTATTGCTTTTATTTTTGCATTAATTTTTATTATTATTAGTGTCATCCTATTCACCCCCTCCCTAGGGTGAAAACGATCCCACAAAACCACCATATATTGAATTGTTAATATGATAACTAAAAGTGACATCTTAGTTTTCAAAATTTAAAATTGTAGCCGTTTATATTTCAACCTGTGGAGCGTAGTGTTTCTGTACTTTTTTTAATGTCCTTCATAACAAAAGTTGTCATTTGCTATTATAGAATACTAACTTCGCATCTTTGTTTATTGTTGTAAATGTAAAGCGCGTCCCTATCAATAATGTTTTGTAAATTAGGTCCCTACTTTTTTAACACCACACCTGACAAATAACATCATCCACCAATTCATTTAATCAAAATCTTTAGAGTGTGTTAACTTTTTGTATATTTATCGGATTTAAGAATCGTTTTCACTATTAAATCATAAATTTAATAAATTTTCCAGTGATATTGTTGATACAGAAAAATAAAATTTTGAAAATCATAGTTTCACATACCGGTTTTAACTGCATAAAAAAATGCACTTATAACTGCTAAATTTTTTATATTCAATTTTAGCTGCATTTATATTATGTAATAATAATTTTGGTTGCACACAACAGATATAACTGCATTAAGAAAAGGTAGCTAAATTTAAAACACATTTAAAAAAATAAACCGGTTCATATATGCAGTTATAATTCAACTATATTATTAAAATGCAATTAAATTTAACTGGAGCTTGGATGGCAGCTGGCAAACAATACACAATGAATTATTATTTAATCCTATTTTTGTTTCTAGTACTACAACTTCCATTAGTGAAGAATTATCCGGATTTAGTTATGATAGTGAAGTATGTGATTACAAAGATGTTAATTTTATGAATACATATAATGAAGAAGTTGTGAATGTTTCTGAAATTTGTACAATGGGTGATGATGATTGAAACATAATTAATTTTAATTGCAAATCACATATTTGGTCCATTTGAAATTGTTTTTACTGTATATGTATTGATTGCTTGTAGTTTTAAAATATTATTAAGTTTTGTTTGTTATAAAATAGCGACATTTAAGAAGATTAAAAACACAGAAAGGTTGGAGAGACCAATTGCATTTGAATTGGGAGCATGCCTTTTAATATCATTTAGTTGATGAAGCAAAAAACGACCAATCAAAAGATATCAACTACACATGATTTATGTTGATGCCCACTTTAATATTTGATATTAGTCATTTTTCTCTCCGAATTTCAACTAATTTTATCAGATCTAACCATAATCTAGTGGACCTCGGATTTACAATGGAGATTCTAGAGTGCATTTGGGGAAGGAGATAAGAGTGAAGAAGATTCAGAGTGTCCATTCCCTCTTCAGTTGCTATAGGGATGGTATTTATAGAGAAATTCATCGGTAGACTCAGGAGCCCACATAGAACAAAGTCCAGATGCAAGTCCAAGTGTATAGGAAGGAACATGCCGACCCAATCTTCAATAAAAACCTCTCAGTATTGAATGGTTTTTTCTAGTGAAAACATCTCGTTTTCACCTGCTTAGCTTTTCTACCTTCGATTCAATGCATTTCAAACTCTTCTTCATGAAGATCAAATTCCTTTTGATGGTTTGCTTGACATCGCTTGTCTTTTCCTGCTTTCTTCGCTTTCTTCTCATCAATCTCCAAGATTGCATGTCTATTCGCCAAGAAAAGCACTTGACGATGATTGCTTGACATTGTGATTGAAGTATAAGAGGTACAAGAGGTGTAAACTGCAAGAAAAAGCTCTCGGTACCGAGAGGTTCCTCTGAGGACTGAGAGGTCCAACTTGTCCAACAGTTCGTTGAAATTCTTGAGTAACTTCTTTTGGTTCTTCTGATCGTGTTTCCAAGTTCATAAGTTGTTTCCATATTCATTTTGACCTTCTAATTCCAGTTGAAATTTGCTTGGTTAAAAAGCCAGTTAAGTGTGCTTTGCTAAAGAACGGGTTTCAGTAGTAGTTAATCCTTGGTAGTTGAGCCCTCCAGTCTGTTAGTCCATAGGATAGTGGTTTTGATGACAACAACTATAGAAGTGTTATAAAATATATATGTGCAGGAAATCTATATGCAGGTATCAACAAAAGAAGACTGTACAGTAAAGAAAACAAAATTGATGAAGACAAAGATCAAGAGTTCAAGATTGAAGACTCATGAGATTCAAGATATTCAAGAGTTCAAGACAAATAATATAGTTAGGTTAGATATTTGTTAAAACTCCTTGAAAGCACTATCATTCTTTTTTATCCAATTTACTCGTGGAATGGAATCCACTTCGTTCTTGTTAAAGGGATGGAACCCTAGTGAGATGGAACTCACGAAATATCTAGTGGAACGGATAGTAGCCCTATTTTGTTATCCACTAATTTTGATTCAAAATGATTTTCAAAATTATCTCTTGTTTTATAAAATGATTTTCAAATATTCCTTTTCAAAAGAAAAACCTTCGTTCACATTTCCAAAAATGTTTTAGCCTCAAAATCATATTTATCATTTTGTTATATTTTGATTTCAAAAATTGTCCTTGATATTTTAGCCTCAAAATCTATTTTAATATTATATTTACTTTAGTTTATTTACTTTGATTTTAAATATATTTTAGTATATATACATATATACATTCATAAGTATTTCTACTTCTAAATACCTTCTACAAATACATAGAGTCCATTTGAATAAAGTTGCATATGTTTTAAATCATCATTTTCAAAGTAAAGCAAATCATCACTTTTTACTAGACCATGTCGACATCCTATTTACCTGTCATGTCGACATGCTTCCCGTTACAGCAAAGGTTGTTTTCAAAAGAAGTGTCTATTCGTTTAAACCACTTTGAATGGATACATCCATTCATTCTCTATAAATAGAGACTGTTATGGACGTTTTCCAGTAACTACTTTCTTTATTTTCTCTCCTCTTTACTCTCTTATCTTATTTTCTAATCATCCTATCCATATTTTGCTGAAATCTTAAGTGAATCAAACCAGAATATCTCTAGTTTGATTCTCTGCCACTCTCTCCAAAGAATCTCAGTGCTTATCAGAGTTATAGATACATTTGTACTCAAAGAAACTTGTGTGGGGTTATAAAGGTGTGATCGTGTCCTTGGAAATCGATCGGGTGAACTTGTGTCCTGTGAATCAAGTGGTTCAACCCAGAGACCTGAGAATCTGGAGGGTGTACCTCGTTGCCTTGGAATCGAGGGATTGTAATCTAGATTATTGTTGAATAGAAAGCCGTACGGGTTGTGCGGGACTGGATGTAGGGTAACACCGAACCAGTATAAAATTCCTGGTGTGTTCTTTCCTTTACTTGCTTTTTATTTATATTTGCATTTGTTTGTGATTCTGTGATTTGATCTGTGATTGTGTATTTGCATTAAGTTAGTTAATTCAATTTAAATCAAAGAAGTTTTAAAGAAATTCTTAAAACACTATTCACCCCCCCTCTAGTGTTAAATAGCCTTAAGATCATCTTCCGCGTCCCTTTCATTTGGTATCAGAGCAAGTTTTTCAAAGTATTCATAATCTGATTTTTGAAAAGTTCATGGCTAAGTTTGAAATGTTTCCTAAAAATATTTCTTTAATGATCAAATCATTGTGGTCTCATAAATTGATGCATGATAGTTATATAGAATCAGGTAGTCTACAAAAGTTGCTCACTGTGCCGGAATCTTGCTTCATGGCGACAAATGAATCTATTCACAATGGACAAGCTGTGCAAATAAGGAAAAACAAGTGGATACTTGATAGTGGATGTTCAAAGACATATGACAGGAAATCCAGAGATACTCAATGACATTATTAACAAGGATGGAGGATTGGTTAATTTTGGGGATAATTCTAAAGGTTATGTGGTTGGCATCGGCAATGTAGGTAATTCTGAAACTCCTATTATTTCAAATGTTTTGTTAGTTAAAAATCTACAACATAATCTACTTAGTATTAGTCAGTTATGTGATAAAGGATATAGGATTAAATTTGAAAAAGACAAGTGTCACATCGAAGATAATAAATCTAATATTATCTTTGAGGGAGTTAGGAAAAAGAATATCTATATTCTTAGTATGAAAATTTCAAATGATAATCTATGTCTTTTGGCCAATACAAGTGACCCTTGGACTTGGCATAAGAGATTTGGACATTTGAATTTTAAACTCTTATCTAGACTATCCAAACTTGATCTAGTAAGAGGCCTCCCTAAGATGCAATTTAAAGTAGATAGTATATGTGATGCATGTCAATTAGGAAAACTTAGAAAAAGTTCCTTTAAACTTAAAGATATGATCTCTACTTCAAAACCTCTTGAGTTACTTCACCTAGATTTATTTGGTCCATCTCAGATTCAATCAATCAACCATAGTAAATATGTCTTTGTAATTGTGGATGATTATTCCAGATATACATGGACAATCTTTCTGAAACATAAAAGTGATACTTTTGATTATTTTAAAAGTTTTTCAAAAAGAGTTCAAAACCAACTTTCTTCCAAGATCATCACTATTCGTAGTGATCACGGTGGTGAATTTGAAAATGAGAAGTTTGAGGAATTCTGTAATCAGAAGGGAATTACTCACAATTTTTCGTTTCCAAGAACTCCACAACAAAACGGAGTAGTTGAGCGTAAGAATAGGACGATTCAAGAGTGTGCTAGAACTCTACTTTCTGATAGTAAATTACCAAAACATTTTTGGGCTGAAGCAGTTGCAACAGCCTGTTATATTTTAAATAGGATTTTAATTAGACCTCTAACCAATAAAACACCTTATGAACTTCTTTTCAATAAGAAACCTAAGGTATCTTATTTCAGAATTTTTGGAAGTAAATGTTTTATCTTAAATACAAAAGATAATTTAGATAAGTTTGATCCTAAATCCGACAAAGGAATCTTTATCGGATATTCTAACAGGAGTAAAGCTTATAGAGTTTTTAATCTAAGAACAAACACTATTGAAGAAACTTTACATGTTTCCTTTGATGAAAATTTCAAAGAAGTTGATCAGACTAATGATGAGGATGACTTAGTTATTTCTAATCATGAATCTGTAGATGCTACAAATGAAACTTTTCATCCAAATAAAAAGATTAGGCTATTAAAAGATCACCCTGTAGAAAATATTCTAGGAGATATACAATCTGTTGTTAAAACTAGGAATCAATTAAACAGTATGAGTCATGTTGCTTTTATATCCTCAATAGAACCTAAAAATCCAAAGGAAGCATCAACTGATGATTCATGGATTCTTGCTATGCAAGAAGAATTGAATCAATTCACCAGAAATGATGTTTGGGAACTTGTTCCTAGACCTGAGGATAAATCCATTATAGGCACTAAATGGGTATATAAAAATAAATTAAATGAATAAGGTGAGGTCGTTAGAAATAAGGCTCGACTCGTTGCACAAGGTTATTGTCAAGAAGAAGGTATAGATTATGACGAAACCTTTGCACCCGTAGCAAGATTAGAAGCTATTAGAATTCTGCTTGCTTTCGCTAATTTCAATAATTTCAAACTTTTTCAAATGGATGTCAAGAGTGCCTTTCTAAATGGTTTTGTAAAAGTGGAAGTTTATGTTGAACAACCTCCACTCTTTGAAGATACAAAATTTCCAAATCATGTTTTTAAATTAAAGAAAGCCCTGTATGGTCTAAAACAAGCTCCTAGAGCTTGGTATGATAGACTTAGGTCTTATCTTTTGCAATCTAATTTTGAAATAGGTAAAGTAGATAACACACTTTTTATTAAAAGAAACAAAAATGATATTCAACTTGTACAAGTGTACGTAGATGATATTATTTTTGGATCAACCAATTCTGACATGAACAAAGAATTTTCTGACATTATGACAAAAGAGTTTGAGATGAGTCATATGGGTGAACTTAACTTTTTCCTAGGATTACAAATCAAACAATTAGATAATGGTATCTTTATCAGTCAAGAGAAGTATGCGAGAGAGTTAGTTAGTAAGTTTGGCTTGACCAATGTGAGTGGAAAACCAACTCCCATGGCAACCAATATAGCGTTAAGTAAGGATGATCTATCCAAAGACGTAGATCAAACCTTGTATAGAGGAATGATTGGATCACTTCTCTATATAACTGCTAGTAGACCAGATATCATGAACAGTGTCTGTCTCTGTGCAAGATATCAATCTCAACCCAAGGAAACTCATCTAAAAGCTGTGAAATGTATCATTCAATATGTTAAACACACCTTTGATTATGGATTGTTCTACCCTAAGAATGATTCATTTGAATTAGTTTCCTACTGTGATGCTGACTATGCTGGGTGTAAGTCAGACCGAAAGAGTACAAGTGGAACTTGTCACTTTCTAGGTCATTCCTTAATTTCCTGGTTCAGTAAAAAGCAGAATACTGTTTCCCTATCAACAACTGAAGCAGAGTATGTTTCTGCTACTTTAGCTTGTTCTCAAGTTTTGTATATGCAACAAACCTTGAATGATTTTGGTATATCTATCACGAAATCTCCAATTTTCTGTGATAACACTAGTGCCATTAGTTTGTCCAAAAACCCAACTCTCCATGCCCGAACTAAACATATTGACATTAGACACCATTTTCTAAGAGATAACGTAAATAAAGAGAAAATTTCTCTTGATTTCGTTAATTCTGAAAATCAAATAGCTGATATTTTAACCAAACCTTTAGGAGAACCTGTCTTCACCAAGTTAAGAAGAGAATTAGGTATATGTTCTCTTTCTGAAATATAGTATATAGTATAGTAGTATACATAGGGTATATATGAATGTTTTCTTAACCATAGCATTTTGCAACACCATGTCGACATGGTATTCATGCGTCATGTCGACATGCAACGGTAAAAATGACAGTTCGTTTTTCCCTCTAATTTTTGAATGGGTGGTTATTTAACTCACCCATTCCGAGTTTCTCTTCCCTCCAATCATTATTTCTTCATTCTACTTTCTAGAAACATCAAATCCATGGCTTCCACATCCAATCCTAATCAAATATCACCGGTTTCTTTCCCTTCTCCTTCACATGGCCCTTTCCAAAACTCCATACTCGCTCGTGTCATCAAAATAGAGAAGAAAGTTAATGATTCGCTGCAGATGTTAACTGAAATGCAAGTTCAACAATTGAGAATGGCAAGAGAGCAAGAGAAACAAGGGAAAATTCTGAGGAATCTTCAAAAATTCCTCATGGATAATCATGCCAATCCAATTGTAATTGAAGATTCTTCTAACATAGAAGCAAATGAAGAAGGAGAAGAAGACGAAGACGAAGAAGAAGAGGAAGAACCAATGGAGGAAGAAACTGATGATGAAGCAATATGTGTAGGGGAAGTTTGTTTTGATGCTTATGGGAACATTGTGGAACAACATGGAAATTTCTGTTTCCATTACCCAAATTGTCCTGTCCACAAGTCTCCCATCATCAAAAACAACCGTTGAGTTGTTTATTTTCTTGTTTTAGTTATTTATGTGTTTATAAGTTTAAATAGTCATGTATATAGTAATATTGAAATGAATAAAATAATCTGTGGTTACACTTATTATTCTTATTCTTATATTGCTCATATATAACATTCTAAGTATACGATGTTTAGTGCATTGTTATATCTAGTTTCAGTATTATTAATGATAACACTATCATTAATATCATAGATTTAGGGGGAGTTAGTGTCATTTTTTTGTTGATGACAAAGGGGGAGAAGTATAAAATAGGTTAGTTAGGCATAGATTAAGGGGGAGTTATTAGATTTAGGGGGAGTTATAAGGAGAATATAAATATTTTATAAACAAAGGTTGTCATCATCAAAAAGGGGGAGAATGTTAGTCCATAGGATAGTGGTTTTGATGACAACAACTATAGAAGTGTTATAAAATATATATGTGCAGGAAATCTATATGCAGGTATCAACAAAAGAAGACTATACAGTAAAGAAAACAAAATTGATGAAGACAAAGATCAAGAGTTCAAGATTGAAGACTCATGAGATTCAAGATATTCAAGAGTTCAAGACAAATAATATAGTTAGGTTAGATATTTGTTAAAACTCCTTGAAAGCACTATCATTCTTTTTTATCCAATTTACTCGTGGAATGGAATCCACTTCGTTCTTGTTAAAGGGATGGAACCCTAGTGAGATGGAACTCACAAAATATCTAGTGGAACGGATAGTAGCCCTATTTTGTTATCCACTAATTTTGATTCAAAATGATTTTCAAAATTATCTCTTGTTTTATAAAATGATTTTCAAATATTCCTTTTCAAAAGAAAAACCTTCGTTCACATTTCCAAAAATGTTTTAGCCTCAAAATCATATTTATCATTTTGTTATATTTTGATTTCAAAAATTGTCCTTGATATTTTAGCCTCAAAATCTATTTTAATATTATATTTACTTTAGTTTATTTACTTTGATTTTAAATATATTTTAGTATATATACATATATACATTCATAAGTATTTCTACTTCTAAATACCTTATACAAATACATAGAGTCCATTTGAATAAAGTTGCATATGTTTTAAATCATCATTTTCAAAGTAAAGCAAATCATCACTTTTTACTAGACCATGTCGACATCCTATTTACCTGTCATGTCGACATGCTTCCCGTTACAGCAAAGGCTGTTTTCAAAAGAAGTGTCTATTCGTTTAAACCTCTTCGAATGGATACATCCATTCATTCTCTATAAATAGAGACTGTTATGGACGTTTTCCAGTAACTACTTTCTTTATTTTCTCTCCTCTTTACTCTCTTATCTTATTTTCTAATCATCCTATCCATATTTTGCCGAAATCTTAAGTGAATCAAACCAGAATATCTCTAGTTTGATTCTCTGCCACTCTCTCCAAAGAATCTCAGTGCTTATCAGAGTTATAGATACATTTGTACTCAAAGAAACTTGTGTGGGGTTATAAAGGTGTGATCGTGTCCTTGGAAATCGATCGGGTGAACTTGTGTCCTGTGAATCAAGTGGTTCTACCCAGAGACCTGAGAATCTGGAGGGTGTACCTCGTTGCCTTGGAATCGAGGGATTGTAATCTAGATTATTGTTGAATAGAAAGCCGTACGGGTTGTGCGGGACTGGATGTAGGGTAACACCGAACCAGTATAAAATTCCTGGTGTGTTCTTTCCTTTACTTGCTTTTTATTTATATTTGCATTTGTTTGTGATTCTGTGATTTGATCTGTGATTGTGTATTTGCATTAAGTTAGTTAATTCAATTTAAATCAAAGAAGTTTTAAAGAAATTCTTAAAACACTATTCACCCCCCTCCCTCTAGTGTTAAATAGCCTTAAGATCATCTTTCGCGTCCCTTTCACAGTCGTCCATCAATCCCGAGTCTGGTAAATCATCATGTTCCTTCAGATTCACCTATAAATCAAAGGTCATTCTAGACTATCATAGCTAAGGACTCTAGCCTTTGCTTAAGTGTTAGTCATAAATATTAATTAGTCTATTTTCATTCGGATTTATCATATCGTATATCAAAATTGTGTCCTGTTTGTCCAGGATTCATCTTTTTTGCTCTAATTACAGGGCGTTCAAATCCTAAGGTCAAGTTAATGTCCATTTTAGGGTCTGATCTCTTTGGATTGTCCCACATCCAATCTAGGGTCTCATTCAATATAGGGTCTCATCCAATCTAGGATCATCCAATATAGGGTCTCATCCAATCTAGGATGCGATCTCTCTGGATCGTCCTACATCTAATTTGGGGTTCGATCTCTTCGGATCATTTTTCATCCAATATAGGGTTCGATCTCTTCAAACCATTTGTCATCCAATCTAGGGTTCGATCTCTCTGGATCCTTGCAAAGCCTAATCTACTCACTTTTTGACGAGGGGACTCAACGACAAGCAAGTCTATCTGCTCACTCTCCGGTGAGGGGACTTACTTTTGATCTCTTTGAATCCTTGCTGAGCCCAATCTGTTTGCTCTCCGGTGATGGGACTCAACGATAAGCAAGTCAATCCACTTACTCTTTGGTAAAATAACTTACTTCTTGCGGTCATTGCCTGGTCTCCCCGTTCGGGACTACCGCGGTCAATATCAATCATCACGTTCAAGTGGTTTAGACTAGTGCAAAACTGGCATGTTGCTTCGCTCATTTTAACCCTCTTACTTTGGTTCCTCCACTGATGCATATGAAGACGAAGCAACAGACTAAAATTTGTTACTTCGGTTATTTGACCAAAGCAAAAACATGATTTTTGCTTTGGTCGCCTAAACACCCGAAGTAAAAGGTCTATTTTTTGCTTCGTTTGTTTAAACAACTAAAGCAAAAGGTTCACTTTTTTCTTCGGTTGTCACATGACAACCGAAGTAATTGAGTAAATTTTTCTTTGGTTATCTCATGACAATAGAAGCAAAAATGATCTAGATGGTTGATGCTCCATGTTCATTTGCTTCGGTTGCTATTTGACAATTGAAGCAATTGAGGTTATTTTACTTCAGTTGTCACATGACAACCGAAGCAAATTCTTTCTTTTTTATAAAAAAAATATATTAACATACTAATGAAGCTGGATCCATATTAATATTATTGAATATACATTAGTAGTCATATTATTAAAGGATATTGCAAAAATTAACTGAAAGCACATTAGAAAAGCACTAAAAGCAACTTTTATAGCAACCATAAACAATAGCATTCGTTGTGATTAATAGTACATCTTTTATGATATATTTCATATATACTAGACTCATCATGAACAATTTTCTAGATAGATAAAAAAATTATACTTTTACTTCATTTAAATACAACTTTTTAACAGATTTCATAAAGTGTTCTCCAATATTGCACAGAATGGAAAAGGCTGAAATTGACCATCACCTGGGCAGCATAGTAAGCAGGAAACCCAATGGAAAATATTAAAAATCCTCCACTCTTTTGAAGGTCTTCGTGGTGCAACATGATGAGCAATATTAGGTTATTAATAGTTGCATTTGGCTTAACGCAGACTGTTAGGAAAAACTTAGTATATTCAAAGCGGAAATAGGATATAACATGAATATAACTAAGTAGATAATACAAAAAAATGCATTTCTTTACCTAATTAGTGCAAAGCAAATGACACTTAATCGGTTAAACATGCCAGATCCGAGGGGAGTTGCAGCTTCATGAAGAGCAGATTCAAGATCAACTTCTCCATTATTGTCATGATTCTCCAAATCTCTCACGGTCTCGAATGATTGGCAAACAACCGCAAGCATATAATCTTCTCCTAAATATTCTTTGAAGATGATGTAATAACACTAAGAGAAGGTATTAGATAATAGAATGGTGTCAGATAATGGATGTTATGTTTCCGTGGGTAGCAGAGCACTGAGTGCAAAACATTTTCCATAAAAGCAAGGTGAAATCTACATGTTCCTAAGCTGAAACATAGCACATTTAGACATTTCGATGGTAAGCTAAAAAATAAAGCTTAGGTTGTGCGTTAGACGACATAGATCAGATAGATATGTCTAAATACAAACAATCCTAATAGCATATCATACTAGGAAGTATGGGTTATGTTCATATTCTGCTATTTGCTCAACTAGTACTAAACCTGGTATAATGGTTGCATCGGCCTATTTAGGTGCTCAATTGGTACATCACCGGTATAGTGGATAACCTATAATATAATATTATAACAATACGAGAGTACAAAAACAATATATTTAGTGAAATAGCAAAACACGTAAATGAATACAAAATTATCCTACTAAATTATATTAAAATCTAACATATCCAATGAAAGTGAAAATTTCTCCTATATGATCTCCTTAAACAAATATCAATTAACTTGATAGATAGACAAATTTGCATGAATCTTGTGACCTTGATGTTAGTCTTACGTAGAAAGCTCCACCAAGTGTACTGACATCCATATACATTTTTTTTTTAAAAAGATAATCACCTAAAACAAAATAGTAAACAATCATGATTAGCCTAATAATGATCAAGAGTCTAGTAAGTCTGGACATATGTTTCATAAATTCAGATTCATCTCTTCTTCCGTCCATCAACCTTTATCATCCCTAAAACCCACAAACAATCGTTGTATATCCTTTTCCAAAACACTACCACTACAACCTTAGCAAAGAGTCCTTAATTCAAGGACAAATATTCATTTACAAGATGATATGTGGTTATATGAATACAAATTCTAGTCCCACGGTTGAAATCAGTTGTCATGTGAACTTAAATTTATAAAAATGTGCAATTCAGAATTAAATTTTGTTCTTTACCTTTATGTGTTGTCTTTGATACTTCAATTTATGGGAGTTTGTCCATGATACAAACATCCAATTGTAAAAAATATTTACACTTCTTTCTGTGTATGGAACAGACTAATTCATACCCATTTCCCTTACACCCAACAAAGTTCTATATGTCTTCAGTATACTTGCATTCACTTTTTGTTTATGGCTTCTATACGATTATACTTACTCCTTAAACACCAATCCTATGTAAAATCATTTATAATCCCAACTTATTCCAAGTAATGTTTAGTAAGACACAAAAAACATCTGAACATGAACTATAACACACATCAAACACCATATGTAAAATGCAGAATACATAGCAGAAAGACCAAAAAACATAAATAACAAAAAAAACTAATTACATAATGCATGTTATATGGAAAGTAAGGAAAAGGAAAAAAATTAGACCAGTAGTAAGACATGTTAATTTCAACTCAAGCATACCAACATTGATTTTACAATTTGATATTAAACAAAGGATATTGAACTTATGATTTATAGGAATGAATGAATAATGCCTTTTTTGGCAGTGCATTTGATTAATATAGTTAGGAATATAAGTTTGAAAACAAAAAAATGGGTTGTAACTTATTTAGGAAAGAATTCTTATGACTTGATTAAATATAACTGTTTGCATATACTTTTTAATAAGTTTTAACTACCTCCTACAGGATTCTCAAAAGAATGGGCTGTAATTTAAGAAAAATTACTTAAAACCTGATTAAATATAACCATTTAGGTAAAATAAGGTTTAACTAACTTCTATTGGATCATGATGGCAACACCATTGAACAAATCAACTTAGTATGAAAAATTATAAACTCATGTTTCCCCTTTGTTGTAATCCAACATTGAACTTATACATAATTAAGACTTCAACAACTGGCAAACTGATATAATTTCAGTGAGTTGTATTAATTTCCACTATCAGTGGAAGCATATTTTTAGTCATAAGTTTAAATATACAACATGTATAACATGATAGATTAAACATAGTATAACCATTAAAAATAACACATAAACTAAAGATTATTTAAGGATGTTCAAAAATCATATAGAATTTAATCAAGCCATTGTATAGTATCCAAAAATATGCATGAAGTATTGAAATGTAAAGATAATTATGATTATGCAGGAAAAAAATAGAATGCATCAATAAGGATGGAAAAACAATTAGTTGAACTATCAAATCACATTACAAGGTAGATGAAAGCAAATAACAGTGTTATCTTCATACGACGAAGCAAAAAGACGTAATTAAACATTTAGGAAGGAAAATAATTATGTTCGGTCAGTAACTTTACGGCGCATATAGATAATGGTTTTAAAATGCAGTTTAATAAATTCTTATCAAAATTTTAAAAGGTTTCTAAAATATCAAATACAATATCAATTATCAAAAGTACGTCTTAGGAGTACGTAGCACTTTAAGAAATATATTGCAAATTGGAAAAAGTACAATGGAAAAAAATATGCCAAGATCGATGGTTAAAGAATTACTTTATATGTAGATATAAGGTCAAGGTGAAAGACCATAGCATGCAAAAGATTTAGAATAGCAATGACTCATTTGCAAAGAAACATTAATCGACACATCAATTCATTAACAATCAAAGTGAAAAGAAATAAATAAGTGTATGTTGATCATTCAAAAAGGGTATACATTTTAAAAACATGAAATCATATTGTACCTACATAATTAAAAATATTAACCGGGTCAATCTCAATCATGCTAATGGAATATTTATTATTAAACTGTTAACAGAAATGAAATAATCGGTCACGCTGTTGGAGGTGGATATTAATCTAAAAATGTAAAGGTCAAAATTACCCTTAAATTACTTATCACAACAAGAGAAATACGATGTAGCACATCAGTAAAGATGTAACTCATAAGTAAAGATGTGATAATATTTAGTTGTACTAACAAATTACACCATTATATAAATGAAGTATTATTCGATAATAAAAGAGGCGGTGTGGGATGTAACTGGAAGCCATGAGAGTTGAGTAGTTTGAAATACTTAATTGTGGGTTTTTACACTAAGTAAGGTTAGTTTCCTATTTTTAAGTTTAATTAATAGATGTGTTTGATATGTTTGCATGGTTAAATGCACTACATTAATATAAGAAATGATGCAATGTTATTTAACATTTCCTGTTCCAGGATTAAAAGCATATATAATCATAATCTAATTCAGCATGCCATATCCAAATTCAGTCTCACAATGTTTCATGTTCTGTATAAATCAACTCAACGTTTTGAAACACATTCATCATCCATATCTCTACCATTTATAATGTTATTATATAATGAGGAAATGGAACTAACATTTCACTTAACAACATATCTTGGATGCTAATAAACATAAGCCAGTTTCAGTACCTAATCATCATTTCATCGAACAACTTACCTTTAGTGTAATCGCTATAAGCTTATATTTATAAACCATAAGCTAAATGATAATAATTCTAATCAATAAATACAAGTTGGCAAGCATAAATGTAAATTCAATCAGAGGTAATCAAAAGGTATCATCTTTACCAAAACAAAAACCCTTAGATCTCATATTTCTTTGTACAAATAATGTAAGACTAACCAAACCAAGACCAAAATTAAATTCAAAACTCTAATCTGATGAATCAAATTTCCAAAGAACAAATTCAACCTTAAAGGCATTGCTTTTACCAAATAATACCACCCGACATATGAAATTCGAATCGAACTGTAACAACCCGAAATTTCGGACACTTCGTATTTAAATATGTAAATTATTTAAATATTTGAATCTTGTATTAAATGTTATTCAAGTTATTTAAAAACCTTCTTAACCCTCTTTTAAATCATAACTAATGATAGTAAACTTGTTTTGAAAAAATATTTACAAAAATAAATACTTAGAAGAAATATCGATAATGTGATCGAAAATCATTTCATCGATAAACAGCTTTTTACTCGTCAGAAGTAGTTTATACTTTTTGCATATACTTATTTTCTTAGGAAATTATTAAAATGAAATAAAAATATTTTACATCTGTGGAAATAAATTTTTTGACGATGTCATGGGTTATGTCATAGAAGATATTTTGAAAATGAGATTTTAAGGAAAGTCTTAAGTGTTAAGAAGTGAAAATGAGGTGTAAAGGTAGCATGTGAGAGGGAGACTCCTTTGTGACCTTTCATGGAAGATAGAAGGTGTTAATGACCTCTTATAGAAACCTATAAATACACCCTTAAGGGTTTCATAATTTACATAAGCTTGAAATGTAATAAAAACTTGAAAATGGTGGAAGTGGATTAGTACTAATCCACTTTGTTCTTCGCTATCTTTCTCTAATTAACTCAAATCTTCACCTAACTGCACCAAACTTTCACCAACGCCTTAGAATACCTTAGGAAGCCTAGATCTAAAGTAAAAGTGGAATAAAAGTGAAGAATAAGGGGATCTTTGATGATTCGTGAGCAATGGAAGAGGAGGGGAGGTGTTTCCTTGTTTGGAAGTGCTAAAAGTTGGATCTTTAGGAGTTTCATGATGGCAGGAAGCCTTTTTTAGTTTGGTTGTACTTGGGCACATTTTTTTCTTGGATCTAAGTGAGTTATCTCACTATCTTGTTTGTATATATTGTGTATATATGTTGTGTGCTTGAAATATAAAGTTGAAGTGACATTAACTAATTAAAGTTATAAACTTTGGACCCCTCTTGCTTTTGAAAGCAAATGACAACTTTATATTATATAACATCACTTTTATTACGCTCTTAAACATATGGAATGGCCTTGACTTGATGTTTAAATGGTCTTTTGGGTAGTGTGTTAAATTGAAGTATATATGAAAGTGTTTAAAGCGAGAATAGTCGCTATAAGTGCACTTCGATATCCCTTAACTTCAACTTATGTCAATGGAAGTTTTACGAACATAACTTGGTATAATTGATTTGGTTGTTCTCTATACATATTATGGTTTATTGGACCGTAAAGAAATGGTTTGGAAAGTTATATAAATTGTGAACCAAAATTGTGAAACTTGAAGCAAAAATGTGGTTATAAATATGCTTTGTAAATATAGCCAATTTTCGGGAGTTTTTCTAAATAAACGGAAAGATATTCTTAGGGGTTCTTTCCATGGTTTTTAAGTACCCTAAGGGTAGTACTTACTATAAAAAATTTAAGTCTTAAAGCATTTGTTTAAGTGGTTAAAATTAGCAGTAAAGGTCGTGCTTTTCAATGTGTTCTTTAACAAAGACTTTAACAACATTTATAAATTCTGTAGTAAGTCGCTTATAGTTTTAGGTGTTTAAAAATTATATTTAAATTTGATATTTTTCTCTAATATTTTTAGAGATGTTTTCTAACCTATTTTAAAGTATTTTAAAGTTGGTTTGAAGTTTGGGTATGGATTGGTTAGATAGATACGATACTAGGATATTTTTCCAAGATAGGGAAATATCGCTAAGACACCTCAATAGTCATAATCGAATTATATACTCGGTAGAGATAAGACTAAAGTACTTTTGCTTTGCTGAATACTATGGAAATAGAAAAGGAGTTGAATCAAGTTTTGATAGCAAGGGAGTTTGCTGATGTTTTTGATTCAGTCATAAGACTACCACCGAAGCGAGCAATTGAGTTTCGGATAAATCTTATGCCAGGAGCAGAACCTATAAGTAGACCACCTAGCAGGATGACACCTACCGAGATGAAGGAATTGAAGGTGCAGCTAGTAGATTTAGAAGGAAAGAATTTTATTAGACCAAGCAGTTCGCCTTTGGGAGCGGCTGCGATGTTCGTAAAGAAACCAGATGGGTCGTTAAAGATGTGTATCGATTATCGTAAGTTGAATGAAAAGACGATCAGGAATATGTATCCTTTGCCGAGAATCAATGATTTATTTGATCAGTTGAGTAGAGCCATAGTATATTTCCAATTGGATTTTAAGATAGGTTTCCATCAGCTAAGAGTGGCAGAGAACATTATTACATTGATGGCGTTTCGGACTAGGTATGGTTCATACAAGTGGTTAGTAATGTCATTCGGGTTAACGAATGCACTAGCTTTCTTGGTAGATTTAATGAACCAGATTTTTCGAGAGCATTTAGATTGGTTGGTATTGGTATTCATAGATGACATCTTAGTATACTCTAAGGATGAAAGAGAGCATGAAGTTCATCTTAGAGTGGTGATTGAGACGCTGAGGCAGCACCAACTTAAAGCGATGTTTTCAAAGTGTCATTTCTGGAAGAAAGAGTTAAGTTTCTTGGTCACGTGGTTTCAGAGAAGGGTTTGTCAATTGATCCGGATAAGATCGAGGTTGGTAACGACTGGAAGAGACCAGAGACGGTGACTGAGATCAGAAGTTTCCTTGGACCTGTTGGCTATTACCGCAGATTCATTAAGGATTTCTCGTGGATAGCAGCGCCTTTAACTAAGATAACCAGGAAGGACATGAAGTTTATTTGGTCTGACAAATGTGAGGAAGCATTCCTTAAGTTAAAGCATTTGTTGACCAATGCACCTGTGTTAGTAGTTCCAAATGGGAATCAGGGATTAGTGGTGTATACAGATGCATGTGGAACCAGATTAGAGGCTGTGTTAATGCAAAAAGGTAATGTTATTGCCTACGCTTCATGACAACTTAGATTGCATGAAGTGAGATATCCTACTCATGATTTAGAGTTGGCAGCGGTGATCTTCTCATTGAAACTATGGAAACATTATCTCTTAGGGGAGAGATTTGAGTTAGACACAGATCATAAGTCCTTAAGTTACTTATTCTCTCAGAAGGAGTTGAATATGAGATGGTAGAGGTGGTTAGAGTTTTTAGCAGCTTATGATTTTGGTATAGAGTATACACCTAGAAAGGAAATAAAGTAACGGATGCTGTTAGCAGAAAACATCAGAATATGGTGTTAGTAGAATGGAAGGACCTAGAAGCTTTGACTACTTGTAATGTGTAGTTAAGGTCGACTGCTAGTTCTAGTCAGACCACTACCATGTTGTCCTGTTAGGAACTTCGACCATTTCTGATCGAAAGGATTTCTTCTGAGAAAAAAGAGGATCCACTGTTAGCCGAGAAGATTAAAAGGCTTGAGGTTGGATTGGAGATTGATGATCTAAAAGATTTTAATCTTGACCAGATGGGATGGTTGAGAGAGAAGGGACGGTTGTGTGTTATGAATGTTGGGGACTTAAGGAGAGAAGTTCTTAGGGAATGTCATCGATTAAAATTTACGATTCATCTTAGTGGAACCAAGATGTATCAAGACATGAAGAGAAGTTTCTACTGGGAAGGTATGAAGAAGGATGTTGGCTTGTGGGTAAAGCAGTGTGTGAACTATCAACAAGTGAAAGCCGAACATTAGAAACCGTGTGGGTTGCTTCAACCTTTCTAGATACCAGTTTGGAAATGGGATTCAATATCCATGGATTTTATAGACGGGTTGCCAATGTCGAATCGAGGAAATGAAAGTACATGGGTCAAAATAGCGAACAGGTTAACTAAGAGTGCCCATTTTGTTCCAGTTAAGTCAACTAGGATGGTACCTGTTTTAGCTAAGTTGTTTATGAAGAACATAGTTAGACTTCATGGGATTCCTAGTAGTATAGTAAGTGATAGAGATACTTTGTTTACTAGCGAGTTCTGGAAGAGTCTACAGGATGTGTTAGGTACCAAGCTTAAGATGAGTACTGCTTATCACCCTCAGACGGATGGGCAGACAGAGAGAGTCAACAAGGTACTCGAGGATTTGTTAAGGGCTTGTGTACTAGATTTTGGTGGATCATGGGAAGATCACCTACACTTAGTTGAGTTTTACTATAATAACAGTTATCAAACTAGTATAGGAATGGTGCCTTTCAAAGCTTTGTATGGAAGGCCATGCAAATCCCTAGCATGTTGGTTGGAAATTGGAGACAGATTAGTCTTGCGTCAAGATCTGGTAAGAGAGACAATAGAGAAGAGTGAGTTGATCCGAGGTAGGATGAAGGAAGCTCAGTCTAGATAAAAGAATTACGTAGATAAGAGGTGTAAGGATCTAGAGTTCTCAGTTGGAGATAAGGTTTTCATTAAAGTATCACCGATGAAGGGTGTTGTACAATACGAAAAGTCAGGGAAACTAGCACCAAGATATGTTGGACCATTCCCAATTATAGAGGGGATCGGAATGCTCACATACAAAGTAGTTTTGCCAAGCAGTTTGGCAAGTGTCCATAATGTGTCTCATCTTCGTAAGTATGTGCATAATCTAGAGACTACTATTCCTCCAATTGCATTGGAAGACTTAATAGTAGAACCGGATCTAACCTTTGTTAGGCAACCGTTCGGGTTGCAGCGAGAGATGAGAAGAGGTTAAGAAACAAGACGGTCAAGTTGGTGAAAGTTCAGTGGAGCGACAACGAGAAAGACTATACTTGAGAGACAAAAAACAAAATTAGATGTACTTATCCTGATCTGCTTTAAAGGTACGTTCTATATTTACTTTATATAGACTGTTCCTAGTCAACTAGGCTAATATGGTAGTTAGGAGATGTTACAAATGATTGCTATGATTAGTATTTAGTCCTTACTGAATTTCGAGGATGAAATTCTTTAAGGAGGGGAGCCTATAACACCCCTAATTTTAAATAACATTATTCAGGAAATTTAATTAGATAATTAAAAATAATAATGTAAGGACCCGATTCTTCGACTTCCGAATATCGACATCAATACGTTCACTGTATCGACTGCCGAGCCATCGAATGCCGGAAAACCGAATTCTTAGGGTTTAAGAAAGAAGAGGTAGAAGAAAAGATAGAAGAAAAGAAAAGAAGAACAACAAAACAACATCAGAATCTCACAGTCGCAGCGGAACAACATACTATAGATAAATGAATAATCTTTAAACAAAGAACTATATCAGTTATTACATCACATCACATTATCAGAGTTTACAACAACAGAGTCAATACATAAATGGACAGTTATATAAACTTGTCCTCATACAGAATACACAGTGGAATAATACATAGTATAAGTGATACGTCTCGCCATCCAGCTCGTCACTTGAGCTCCATAGCACCCCAAAATCCAGAATAACCTGATAACCTAACTCTAGACTGCCCGTGTGGAAATTGGTGGGCACCCAGAGTTTAGGAAGGAAACAATAAACTCCAGGCCAGTCATGGGACTAGTGTGAGAACTTAAAACAGTTATTTAATCTTTTAAAACAAACAACAGAATAATTTTAAAGTCAATTCGCAATGCTTTTGATAAATGAAACTACCATAAGACCTCCCACCACACACACAATGCAAACGCAGAATCGGAGGAGATTTCTCCTTATGATAGTCAAAGATGCTTGATACGCAAGAACAAATAATTTGATTTGATATTATTACTAGTGCATAGTGATGAAAACATTTCGAAAGTATAATATAAATCTTAGCCAGCATAGACATTTCCCACTTATGCCTACTAGAGCTACCATGTTCAATAGCAGGTTACCGCCACATTCCATGGCAGGTAATACAACTAAAACCGTACAAGTCTCATATTGTTTCTTTGGATTTCCAACAAATGGTCAGGCCAAGGAACTTCCCATTGCCACATAGGTACGCCTCTGGAAAGACGACCCGAGAACCTAACCGGATCTCTGCCAACACAAGGCCGGGTTACCCCTAACTGGGTAACTACTGACACGAGTATGTCATCCCCCGATCGTAACCGATCTATATCTGAGGATCCTCGATTCCAACAACCACAAAGAAATAAATTTGCAGCAACAACATAGGTTAAATATCTGGGCTCCATACCATGATACAACCTCTATCCAGAAGGAATGACATACACTAAGGGGGCGCTATCCCCTAATAACCTTGCTGCATCCTTCATGTTTTGACCATTTCCAGGGTGTGAGGTCCGACGAAGTCTCGTCCACAAAGCCACGCTTTGGTACAAATCCATGCTTTGGGTCAACAAATGATCAAAGTAATGATCACAAAGATAAATGATCAAACAAATGATCATATCACAAATGATCAAACAATGATCATTACACAGCAACACTCAGCATGCCACGTTACCAAATTGGGAGTATATCACTAATAACCATCAACTACATAACCTCTAAGCTCGTACGTCTCAGAGAAGGTGTTAAGCTAAGAGAATAAATTCTCCGCCACCAACAGAAATGTATTTGAAAGAAACCAGCTTTATATCTCAAAATGTAACGTCAGACACACAACCATAAAAGTCTGTTCCGAGATCGAACAGAACCGAAGGCACTTCAAAAGAAGTCCTTGCAATCCGGATAATTTCTAATCATGTCTGGACTTCCCGTCACTAAGGGTGATAAAACCTCTATATCGGAGATCAGCCGATGCAGAGTAACTCGACGGTAATCCTTCCGTTTTCAAAAATATCCGGTCTTCAACACCGGTCATCAAATGCGATCCATTACAACGTATCACATATTCGGAATGGGTTATACGACCCAAAGGTCCTTTCCCGGCTAACCCGAATAGTGAGCGCTTATTCAAAAATAAGTGTGGCATTCAAATTCATCCAATTCACAAAAAATACCCATTCAAGGTAATTATTGATAGTCGGTAATTTAACTATCAATAGGTCTGCACAGCACCATCAGATTCCAAATAATTTTCCAAATTATTTATTTTCCAAATTATTTATTTTCCAAAAATATCTTTACAAGATATATAATTTCCACACTTCAACCATTTGAAACCAAATTTCAAATCACTTTCAATTTATCTTTAAAAGATAAATCTCAAAAACATTTCACTTCATATTGGAAAAACATTTCCCTGCTTATTTAATAATAAGTAATTCACAAATCCATTTGTTTTCAACATTTTGAAAATATCCAATATACTTAAATCACAATTAAGTATATGTTTCATTCTTTAAGGAAAACGTTCTCTTAAACACATTTATTTGAGTCAAAACGAATGTTGCGTAAAACATCGTTACGACGACCCAAAATCACTAGTATAGGGGTTCGAAATTTAGATAGATATATAAATCCCAATACTATATAAAACATTTCCTTTCGAAAATCATTTACTATAATAACAGTGTTATAGTCCACCATTTCCTTATTTCTCGAAAACGTCTATTTCAACAATAAATGTTGAAATCTAGGGTTTCGGTACGTAATACATTTTAAAAACATCTTCTAGATCGCTTTAATTCTATTTCAAATATCACTTTTAAATTTATCTTTAAATATATTATCCACTATCCAAAATCGTGAATATATTTCGTTATCCAAATTCAACATTTCTACACATTTTATTTAAAAGATTATCCACTATCCAGAACCGTGAATATACTTCCTTTAATAAGCTATAATAATAAACTTATCAAAATAAGTCATTTCTTAGATTTACAAAACAATGTTTATAAATTCCATTTATATTTTATAACAACTTTAAGTTATAAAATCACTTTATTAACAAATTCTGTCCATATCCCATTTACACGCCAAAATCCAAATTATAAGCAAATTATTTATAATTCTATATTTACAAATTCATTCATTTTATAACTTCCCAAATCGTAGATTCTATCCTTTTATAAATCCATTTATAACATCGTTTTAAAACGTCTTTAAAACTCCTTTATAATTTCATCACTTTGATTTATAAAAAATCAAATCTTATAAATCTTATATATAAAGCTTTTATAATAAATTCAAAAATCTCTATTTAAACTATTTTATAAAAATCATTAACTCCATATTTTCAAAAATCACATTCCAACTATATTTCTCAAAAATCATAATTTTTATAACTTTAAAATTTTAACGTTTATTTATTTAAGATGAATCAATTCAAAATTTTAATAAAACGTATACTTTAAAAAATCACTTTAAAATCCCTTTAAATTAAAAATCGTTACTTTAACATTTTTAAAACTTCAAAATAGGCCCAATGATGCAACAGCACCAAATAATCAATCACGGCATCCAAACATCATATATCAATATGATAACATAATATACAACAATATCTGTAAATAAATCAATACAGTTGAGGAATCCAGTTGGATCCCTCCAACCTGCTTCCCTACATCCACAGATGTTAGCACAATACCAATTCCGTTCCAATACGGAATATCACGGTATATGGGATTTATAAAATATTATCCGCTATTATTCGGCACAATAGGGTCTCATCCGCTATATAATGTGGGAAATCAACTCCAAATACATATGTAATACCAATTTCACTTCACAGTGAAATATTCGCGGTATATGTTTTTAATAAATAATCTCCGCTTAATAACGGCGTATAATGTCTATTTATCACAATAGTCAACAATTTATCATCCAATCACACAATCAAGCAATTTTAAATCTAACTATTTAAAATTTACATCGAAACAATTTCGATTGAGTGAGAAGTTCTCACCTTGAATTTGCGATAACTTTTGTAGCGTTTTATTTCGAATAAAATTAAACGCACGTTTAATTTTACCCAAAATTTTCACTGACTCCAAACGACTCCAATCCAATTCCATAGCGTAGTGCTCGTCAATACGGACCCGTCGTAATTTGTTTCGTTAAAATCCGACCTCGTATCAAAAAGTTACAGCGTTTTAAACATTCATGAATTAATATATATATTAATTTACAAATTGTATTATTATTTTCTTAACCTAGAATCAATCCAAGCCGACCAATACCCCACAGAAAATCGCGGCCACATGATGATGCTTCTCCTTCTTTGTTCCATCGTACACGAGATACCCATAGCCGCCACCTAGGGTTAAATATCGCGGCCTCTACGACAAGCTTTAGGTCGATCAACAACCTCCACTCCAAAGCCCATCACACGAGCTACAACCACCATGAATGCGGCAGAGCTCGGCCTCCTATTGGGTCTCAAAATTCGTGCCGAATGCGTGACACTCTCAGCTAAAATCTGGCCTCTACGATACACCATTGACGATCATCTCCGTATGGATTTAAAGCTCTCATCATCCTCTAGAAGTTTGTAGTTGGAACTTTTTCGATTTGATGTGTGGATTTGAAGAATTTAGTGGAAGAAGATGAAGAATTCTCGGCCATAGAAAACGAAAGTGGCGGCCTGAAGTTATCAGCTAGGGTTTTGCAATTGCTTTGGTGTTGAGGTTCCTTTTATAGAAAATTCCCAAAAAAAACACTATTCATCCGACTTTCCCGAACTCCAAATCTCGCGCGGTGACCGGCGTTTCTAGGGTTTAACCCGTGTTTCGGACACAATGGAACATGTTCCGGGAGCTAATTCGGTCATCTGTGTGAGTTACGGAATTAAACGATCAATTTTAAATTAAACCGATTTAAAACGATTTCGATTCGTTTTGGCTTGCCCCGGACAAACGGTACATCCGATTGACACGAAATTTGAAACCTTACAATAATATAACATTACGGATCCGATGAAACTAGTTTCGTTGAAATCCAAGACTGTTTGAAAAATGACTATTTTAACTCGCCAAATTAATATTAAAACAATTTCGATGCGTTTCGATCTGCCACGGTCAAAGGACAACTCCGATTGCTACGAAAATTGAAATTCGATAATAACAAACTATTATGGATCCAATGGAACTTGTTTCGTCAAATTCTGAGACTGTTCGAAAAATGGCTAATTTCACTAGTCGATTAAATATTAAAATATTCAATTTTCACAGATTAACTAAAAATTCAATTTTAAAAGTTCTATAACATCATTATAACTTCAATATGATTTAATATAACTTTATAAATCATTTTTAATCACATAAAACCCAATTTTCAATTATTTCTGTAAGTTCAATTATTAAATTATCAATTTAATTGTCCAAATTAAATCCAGGTATTCGAAAAATAAATTATTCGACTTATTAATTCTACTTGTTAATATTTAAAATCAATTAAATATATGAATTTTAATTGACAGAAATTCTAGGTCGTTACAAATAATGTATAAGTTAGAGTGATAAGAGGATTGAGATTTGAAAATTAATTAGGGTCGCGCCTTAACTAAATGGATTTATAAGAATGGTTTATAAGTTAAATACTTAAGAGAATAGGGCAAGGGTAATATTGAATAGCCGAACCCCATAACCCTTAAAACCCTTACAACCTTTTCATTCTCACAAAAACAAAAAATAAAAAAACAAGGCCGCCAATAACCCAAGGAGAAGAGGAGCTAAAATATCAATTAGTGGCTACAATTCAAGCTAGGAAGATTAAAGTGAAGAACAAATCTCAAGTTCCTTATCCAAATAAAGTGAATAATGATCTAAACCATCTCATATAAGTCTTCTTGAATTTTTTAATTTGGATTTTAAGGTTTAAAACCGTTCGGATGGATGAATGATGATATGCTTTGATTTATATGTCATGTTATAATTTAAACAAGGATTTTTATCGGATAATATAATTCAATTTTAAGGTTAAAATCGTAGAAATTGTTTTTCGAATGCCATGATGTTTGAATATGTTATCTAGAATATTATTTTGGAGATGAGTTTAAATTCTCATAATATTCCAAGCTATGGATAATTTATTAATAATTTCGAACGGAAGAAATAAATAATCTTGGGTTTAAATTAATTAAGGCAATCAAGTACTGTTTCCGAGTCTAGAATTTATATATGTTAGAAAATATATTAGAAGTAAACAATTGTGATTTTTGGGGATTTTTCCTAAGTTGGTTATTAAATTATTTAAGTTAGAGGACTTAAACGTTTTAAATGTTTTATTAAGTGGAAGGGCTTATTTGTTAAAATGATTTCAATTATTAATTATTGAATTTGGTGTATTTTTAGAAAAGAATTTTGATAAGGAATTGGCAATGGACCATATTTTGACAAATTAGGCAAGTTAGGTAAAAAGGAATTACTTTGGAAGGCAAAAATTCAGTTTGTTTCGAATTACAACTTGCCACTTCCATTGCTTGCTTCCATCCCTATGCCCAGTAGACCTTTTGCATCCATTTGAAACCAATGCACATAGTATCAAGCAATTGATACATAGTGTATTGGAGAAAAGCGGAAGGGATTGTGTCGAAGGCTTGCTTTCGAAAGGGTTGAATCCATTTTTATAAGCTTTCGAATCAATCCAACTTGCCTTTGTTTTGATGGAAGCTTTCAAAAGAGTTGTCGCATTTTGAACTCATTCGATACCTAGCTGCTGCATTCATACCTTTTGAATTGGTTAAAGGCCGCTTTTCCTTATAGCCTTATAACAATGAGTTTGAAAGGAAGGCTTTCATTTTATTAACATTGAAGCCGCCTTTCCAATGCTTTCGAAATGGTTGCTTTAGCTATATTTAATAAGAGTTTTGGAGGCAATGGTTTCGAAAGGTTGGTTTCGAAGCTTTCCTCTTCCCCAATTCTTTTACTTGACATCAATTGTAACAACTCTATTTTTGAAGCAACAGTATTAAACTAATTTAATTAAAAATAGAAGTATTTGAATTCAATTTACTACATTCAATTTTGATAATTATTATTTTGAAATCAAAGTGTTGTTCAATTAAAGTCCACTTAATAAAGGATTTTGATAAAATTGAATTAGTTAATAAATCATCTTTGGATAATATATTGAAATTCAAATAAAATGTTTTAATACATATAAAAATATTATTTTAGTGTAAATAGTTATATATGTATCATTAAAATAGTTAAGAGAGAGAAATATTTATAAATAAATAACATGGATTAATACTAAAATTTAGTGTGAAGGGATTGATTAAAACTAAATTGAATTGAAATTTAAAGGCCTAAACTAACCAAGCACATTCTCATTTTCCACTCCCTTAATTTCCAGACCAACCCATCTACTTATTATATCTTATTCTCTCTAGTTAAAACCAAAGCCAATATGCCTTAAATCCCCAAATCATTCGATCGGGAGAAAAGAATATATATATATATATATATATATATATAAAACCGCGCTCGTATGTGCAGCCATGAATTGATCAACAACAACGATGGAAATGGCGCATAAGTGGAAGGGGTACGGTAGGCGATGCTTGGACGTCGCGATATGAAGGCTTGTTCACACGATGCCTCGTAATGATGATGGAAGATAGAGGTGATGGCTGTTGGTAGGGACGAGAACGTGTACTGGGCTGGAGGTGGTGGTCCGATGTCGCAATTTGGGGATGATCGGAGTTGCGATAATGGAGGTTTCAGCGTCGATGTGGAGTCGATAAGAAGAGCGCGGCTGTGTGCAGGTTAGTGCACAACTCACGGCTGAACATTGAGTGTAGGCACGTCATTTTGGAGTTGCTATTCCAATCAATTGTAGCTAGAATTTTGGACAGCGAATCAATTTGGGATTTTGGTGCTTGACGAAGCCTATAAAGATGTTTCGAACGACTGTTGGTTAAGGTGAGTTATTTTAATTAACTCACACACCTATATCTAAATTAGTTATGTCCATTTCCATAATTCATGCTTTAGTTATGAATTGCATAAATTTTTTGGTAGTAATTGAATGAAATTATTGAAATTTCATGTTATGGGTTCAATTGGTTTGATGTTTGAATTGGTTGAATTGTATGTTCTCAATATTGGATCCAATTGCATTATCGATTATGAAATTACATAATGTTGAAAACCATTGAAATATGTTTAATTATGTAGTTAAAGTATATGGTTGTTGTGTATGGTTTGTATGACTCGAGTTGTAACTTGGGTCGCTAAATAATTCTGTATTACGGAATTATATTTTATAGAGCGATGTTGGCTCTAGATGTTGAACTTTCATTGAATTTATTGTTTGATTATTTAAATGTGTTAAACGAATTTCAAAAATGAGGTTTTATCCATTTTGATCCTTATTGGAAGTTAGTTTTGTAAAATATTTAATTAAATTATATTATCTTCTTAACTTATTTCTTATTTCAAAATTTCCTATTAAAACTTTTGAAGATAAGTAATATTTATTTACAAAATCTTTTTAAAATTATTATTTATAAGTATATATATTTTGGAAATGCTTTAGAGTCAAAAGAAAATATATATATATATAGTATATAATGTATATATGTATCAAATACACATTTCTTTACTAAATTTTTGAATCAAAGCAATACTTTTCATAAATGATAACTTACTTTATTTGAAAATCTATTTTAATATATACGTATAAATAAAGTTATAATTTTCCAAAGGCTTTCAACTCGATGGATTTCATCAACTGGGAGTATTTAGAGAGAGTACGCCGATTATAGCGTTTCATACGCTATCTTGATTTTTGATAAGTTGGTTATGTTTCTTGGGCTAACCAACGCGTTGGTATGTTTTTTGATTCCTTGGACGTGTTTCGAAGGATTACTTGAGTAGGTTCGTGCTTGTGCTCGTTGATGATACTTTCGTATACTCATGAACGAAGGAAGATCACAAATCACAATTGATGATTATATAGTAGGTGTTGAGAAAACGCCGACTAATGATGATATTTTCGAGGTATCACTTCTGAAGGAGGGAAGTAAGATGCTTGGGTCATGTTATTTCGAAGTAGAACATCGTTGTAGATCCTACCAAGGTACTGTAGTCTAGGATTTGAATAGACCCAAGAGTGCTACAGATTAGAAGTTTCCTTGGATTGGCGAGATGTTATATACGCTTTACCAAGGACTTCTCAAAAGTAGCAGCACCATTAACCGATTTGATGAGGGAGAATCAGACTTTTATTTTGAGATGCGAGATGCAGACACGTGTTAGTGAGTCTGACAGAGGGGTTGACGGGTGCACCGCTGTTACTTATTCTGAGTGGGAGTGAGAAGCTACTAGCACACACGTGCTTGTTGTATTTGACTAGATGCAGTATTGGTGTAGAAAGGTAAGATTATCGCATATGCTGGTCGATAATTGAAACCGCATAAGAGGGAGTATCCGACCCATGATTGGAGTTGGCAGTGATAGTATTCACTTTGAGGATTTGGAGGCTCTATCTATTAGGAGAGGGGTTCGAGTTGTTCGCTGATCCTATATCATTGAAATATCTCTTCTCCAAGAAGGATCTCAACCTTCGCCGGTAGCGATGGTTGGAATTCTTAGCCTCTTAAGATTTTGACATTTCCTATACGCATGTAAGGGAAATGCATTCGTTGATGATTTGAGTGGAAGACATAGCAAGTTAGGAGCGATAATCCTAGAGTGGTCGTTGCTCGAGTTTATCACTGGTTATGACTTCACAACTCGATGTGAGCTAGTGCAAAAGACGATGGCCAGTTTGACTGTCAGACCTACTTTGATTTATCGAATCGGTACTAATCAGATGCATGAAGCTAGACTAGTAGAGATCATGGTTGAGTTATAGGAACGAGTAGTGTCTGTAGAGGTGATACAGTGCGGACTTAACCAAGACGGTTGGCTCCGTATGGATGAGAGGTTGTCTATTCCTGATATCGATGGGTTGAGGAATGAGGTGTTAGATAGTGCCACCATTTGAGATTGACTATACATCCTGATGGTAACAAGATGTATAATGATATGAGGTAGATATTTTATTGGAAAGGGATGAAGAAGGAGGTCGGGACATTCATTTCAAGATGAATGAATTGTCAACTAGTAAATGTTGAATAGAAGAAGTCAAGTGGTTACTACAACCGCTTGAGATTCCCAGGTAGAATGGGAATGGATATCGATGGACTTCATCGATGGATTATTGAGGACAAGAGGAGAGTATGATAGCATTTAGGTCACAATCAATAGATTGACGAAGAATGCTCGATTTATATTCTTTAGGACTAGTGGAAAGACACCCAATTTAATCGACTTATATATGAAGTGGACTGTCCGATTCCACGATGTGTCAAGGAGCATTGTAAGTGGCCAAAAGTTGTTGTTCACTAGTGGTTTTCAGGAGAACTTACAAGAAGCATTGAAAAATTGGCACTGAGTTGACTAGAAGATATCAAGATTGAACCTAAGACCTCGAGACCTCATAGGCCTATTCATACTGATAGACGTGATACGAAACAGGTTAGGAGGAATGTGGTAGAGTAGTAAAGGTTCAGTTGAGTGAAAGCAAAAGCGATTGCATATGGGAGACCGAGGAGAGCACGAGGACTGCTTATCCGGTGCCCTTCACTTATTAATATTTCATTTTCCATCAGCTTTCATATTGGATATAATATTTAATGTCTTATACTAGGTATTTTAGTATTCTGCATGCTAGGATAAGCGCGGACATTACTTTTTGATGTTTGACCTTATATGCGCCTATTTGATGTTTGATTTTTGGCATTTGACACGATAACTTATGCTTATATGGTTGTTAGGCATGCAGGATAGTTATGGTTTAATATAACATATTTATTTGAGATGATCACGATATATGATTTAGTATGCTTATTTACATGATGATGTTGCTATTGTGTTTAATCCTCTTTGTTGAGTACATATTCAAGTACATGGAAGCAAGTGTTGGCTATTTGGATGCTTACTCACTTTTATTCGCATCCAAGTATGCTCTTGCTATAAAAGAGGTACGTAAAATCTGTAGTGTAGATTTGGGTATATGCGCTTGGATATCCTAAAAAATGAAATGCCTTAGATATGAGATGTATATATATATATCCAGGATATTTTGGGATTTTTGCGGACATAGCCGTGCAAAAGAGGTGTTATCAATATTTTCAAAACATGAGGGGCTTTGAAAGCCTATGGGTTAGGAGACATTCTCCTTACTTTGGAAATTTTGAGGACGAAATCCTTTTAAGAAGGAGAGAGTGTAACGACCCATATTCTGACGATATGATATTTAAATAATTGATTTAAATATTGAAACATTAATTAAATGAAGATCCCAAAATTGTGATTTTTTGCATACGATCGAATCAGGACTCGAATCCACTTCCATTGAGTTCGGATCGACATTACGGATTAAAATGAGTATACATATCGCTATATTAGAGATCGGACGATCCAATGGCCAAAACGATCTCGAAATGCACGAAATTATCATCCCGGAGTGCTATCTCGGGCAGCGATGACATTTATACTATTGGGACTAGAAAAATGAGGTGATGTATGTTGACGAGTTTCATTGTGATCGAATGTGCCATGTGATCTTACGAGCTCGAAACGTACAACAGTTAATTTGAGAAATCGAATAAATAATATTATTATATTAATATAAATAATCACTAAACCTCCTTCCCTCCCTATCAGTTTATTGTTTCATTCCCAATAAACAAATCATGGCCGCCTCCCCTAAATTGGTTCAAAAATTAAAATCGAGAGTTATTAGCCACGAAAAATCACGAAACCAAATCCATTGAGCTTGTATGGAGGAGAGCTTCCATTGGTGGTGATGAGATGGCATGCAATTGCGTTTGGCCGAGCTCAACTATTTAGGCTGAAACTAGGGTTTGGGTTTAGCGAGGCTAGAGGCAGATTTAGGCAAATCGGAGAGTGATGTTGCGATTCTCTTGCGAAGACAAGTGGACGGTGATTTTATGGTGACGTGCGGCTACTTATTGGAGGGGGAACATTTCCTTTGTCGCGGTTTCCTAGAGATGGCCGAGCTCAATCTCATGGTGTGCGTCGCAGAGAGGATGTGTGAGGGACTCGTCGGCAAAGGCGGTGCAGCGTTTCGTCGAGAAATGAGTGAGAAATCGAAGATGGAAGCATGCATGTAAGTGGGTTCATGTACAGGTTGTGCATGACCTGGGTATTGGATTTGGGAAGAAGGATTATTATAGGTAATCAAGTTTAGTTGGGTAATTAATTAGTGAATAAATAATTTAATTAATATAAAATCTTTTAAAATCAATATCTTTTGCATAGGAGGTCCATTTTGGATGTGGTTTCTTACGTTGCACTCGTGATGGAGAACTCTATAACTTGGCATTAGTTTGGTCAACTTTTGTTGAGGTGAGTGATATTGTCTCCCACCATACTATGATTGTTAGTGTAGTATTAAAACAATATTTTGAGATGATTTCTAACTTTAAAACGTGATTTCTAATATATTTAAACCTACTTCTTATTTTATAAAAGAATTTAAAAGTGTTCAAAAATGGTTTTAAATCGAATACCACATTTTTCTGTATTGATGACTATTATAACGAAATTGCTAGACTTAGGCAATTTTGATATTAATCCAACATTGGGTGCTTTACATTTATTGTATGTGTGTTATTATAGATGTTTGTAGGCTTGTTAGTTGCATGTATGCTTATTTGTTTAGTTTGGATGAAAATGTCGATTTGTGGGCGATATAGTGTTAGGAACATCCCATTAGATAGAGTTTAGTGCATATTGATCGAATGTACACACGATGTGAACTAAAATGATGAGACAGAATTTCGTGCGTATTGGTTGAATGCGCAAATGATGAAAACTAAAATGGATGGGATAAGTATGTGGAAGAATATTGAGATGCATACCGACTGATCTGAAGATGAAGGACGATGGACTTGGATATGCGTTTCAGACTTCATGGGAGATGCCGGATGTTTTCATTTTGTTTGCACCTAGACATTTTTGACTAAGTACATGACCAAAGTGGTCATTATCGACTACTCTGGAGTGGTTGGTTCCTACCACTATTGATGATGGCCGATTTGGCCATTTTTGACGTGGACGATGTAGAGGCTTTCAGAAGCATGATGCGATGGTTCGTTTGTTCGTTCGACGTTCGGTTTTAAAGTTATGGCTCTTCGACAAGTGGTTTTGACAGTAAACCGAAGATGTGACTCTTCGACGCGATGACTTCATGGTTTGACGATGATGGTTCTGTGATGGGAAGTGATGGCTTCGACGATGGATAGCTACACTTCAGGATGCAGATTTGTTGGATTGAAGGTACTATGGAGGAAGGTTATTGGATGCACGATGACATTCTATGACTAATGATGGCTGTCTAGAATAGTTCCCAACCAAGAAGACTTCAAACGAGTCGTGCGGACAGTTCCGAGATGATCTCTGCTACAAATGACGTGCGTAAAGGGATTATTAATACTCGAGGGTTTCGTTGTTATACTCGTAAAGCAAGGGTATGTGTGATGATATCCATTAGGAATATGATGCTCCCTGCATACATCACTTGGGGATACGATGGCCCGTGGATCGCACAATGTTTAGATCTATTGAACCCTAGATCGCATACGATGGGCATTCTAGTTTCCTAGCCAGCTGAGTGGCATGGATTTGAGTACTGAGAAACCTGAACGTTATAGTCCTAAGATCATACAATGGGGTAATCATATATCCAATGCAATGAGTGAGTGAATGTGAGGATGGATGTCATGCTTGTTTTGTTTGCTTATTAACCTAGGTATGTCACACGGCCTAGATAACATTGATGTAGGTATCTAGACACCCATTAGTACTGACATATAATACACCCATGATGACTATGATATAGAATAGCATATATCCTACGTTATGTGCTAGCCCTTTGGATGAAGGGACATGTCAGGTATGATTCTCCATGCTCCCTTTTCCATATACTATACAACCTTTTATAGTGTTTTGAGATTGTTTATAGCTCACACTAAACTGTTTTCCGACTCGAGATTTTATGTTTTACTTCTTATTACCTTAGGTACTCTTACATGAGTAGACTAGAAAGCATGTGTAAACGGTACATGAAGTTCTGTAGATGGACTAGCAGGAGGCGATGCTCTCTCATACTTATATTTAGGGCTATTATTGCATATTCCATTGTGTGACGCTATGGGGCCTTGACAGTATTGACTTATTATTGTTAGAGACAGTTTATCAGTTAAGCTAATTTATCAGTTGTATAAACTCTACTACTGTTTTGTATAACTATATGAGCATGTGTACTCTGATTATATGGTTCATGTAATTATTACTATCTAGTTTATTTTATATCCATGATGACTATTATATTTTACTCAATACGCTGTAAGATATACGACATGTTATATGGTTGTTTGATGTTTTCTTTCTCTTATCTTCTCTTCTTTTTTATTCCTATTCTTTACTTCTTTTCTTTTTCTTGACAATCACCCTACATTGACCAGATGCTTCAGCAGCGTACTATTCGGTTATATGAGCATCGGAGGTGTAGGGCGGTCGTCACATTGACGGCTTTCGATGGCAGACTATTTTAATTAATTTAATTTATCACTTATTATAACTTATTCATTATAGAAATTTGAAATTTTTTTAAACATGTTGATTTAATTCCTAAAAATTAAAGCAGATATTTTCATTTAATTCATCAATTTTATGACGAGTTGTGATTAATTAGATTAGTATTTTCGATAATCTTTTGTTGTATAATTTAATATTTAACTTTATTGAAAATCGAACTCAAACGATCAACCTATGCAACCTTTCATCTATTATATAACTTCGGTAAAATTTATGGTGTTTAACGATTTTACAAATTTAAATATATTTTTAACCATTGTGTAACTAATTATGAATTTTTAAATGTATTTAACATTATAAATTCATATAAAAAAGTATTCGATGGAAAATTAATTTTTTTGAATCTTGTGTCAATCTAAAGTATTATGGACCTACTTCTATAATATGATAAAAATAGTAAATAAATTTAGGGTTTCAATCCTGATTTCAAATTTATATTCGTTAGTCGACATTCAGACAAAAAACCTTTCGTTCGAAGGTCAAACTATCTTCAAACAAGACGGAATTCATGCCATATATACTTTATAATGTATTTATCCAATCTTTATGGCTTGAATCGAAAAAAAGGAAGGAAAAAAATTAAACTCAAAATATATCAATTTCCAAGGAGTTGTATAACAATTAGTGTATACTGTTAGGACAACTTTTATGTAGATCTATTTAAGGTCTAAAATTTTTTCTGTCCGTTTTTTTGGTCCAACCATACTGATTGGGTAAATACATAATATAGTATATATGGTTTGAATTTCATCTCGTTTGAAGATCGTTTGACCTTCGAATATAAGGTTTAAGTCTTATTGTCGACAAATGACTATAAATTTGAAAATCAAGATTGATACTTTAACATGTTTATTTTCTTTTCATATTTTGACCATATGCCAAAATACCTTGGATCAACATAAGATTTAACAAATTTATTTTAACTAAATATTTTATTTTATATGAATTTATTATCTTAAATACATTTAAAATTCACAATTAATTATCAAATCATTAAAAAAAAGTATTGTATAACGAATAAAAATAACCTTTTTAATATTTAGAAACTAAAGTGGGTTATTGTAAAAAAAAAATTATTTATAACAAATTAAATTTATTTTAAATAGAGGAAAAATATTCTTTATTTATAGTCGTCGAAAGCTGTGGGATAGAGGCCGTCGGCGGCCGTTGAAAAATCGCGAATACGGGTGTAACCGAACCCATTTCTTGCTCATTTCCCTTCTATTCTAAAACCTCAAAACCCATTTTTAAACCCGCTCTATCCCAAACCGTCCCTAACCGCCATAATCTGCCAAAATGCATTGCAATTGTCATCAAATTGGATTCTCCAAGCTTCTACACCTTCAATCCATAAAAAATTAGGTCTATTCTTCCCGTAAGCTAATTAATTATTTCAAATTGAGATAAAGTTAGTGTTAATTTGTGATTAAAGTTATTGATAATAGCCTACTGATTGGTTATAACTATATATTGGTTGATTTAGAAATGTTAATTAGGGTTATTAGTATTTAAAAATTATGATTAATGTTAAATCCAAAAATTAGTGTTAATTAGGGTAAGCATATTTTAAATTATAAGTTATTGATAATCACTTTAAATTATAAGTTATAAATAATTAATATATTGTAATATGAATTTTAATTCCATTTTTAATGCAAGATAAATTCTTTGAAAAACGAGACTGACTACTCGAGGCAACATGTCGAGATGAGCTGACCACTGATGAGGAGGACATGATTTTTGATGCTTTATGGAACAACCAACATGGAATAGGCACTATAGTTTTGGAAATCAAGAGGTAATGTTAATGTATAATATATTTATGAATACGGTATAACACATTGATTTTATTAATCACACTATATAAAACCCATACACTGTGGTAAAAAAAAAATGTTACGGGCTAGACGAAGGCAAGTCAGCCAAGAGCTTAGGACGATCAGGAGATTGCAGACTTGAGAGCTCGGATTGCTGACCTCGAGGATCGATACAAGTGTCGGACTGAGGAGATGTACTAGATGCTGGATGAGCGCATTGCTACGTATATGCAACAACATGGTAGATTTCCTTCGTCGGAGGGTTCTGGAGGCGATGAGGAGTAGGTATGATTTTCTTTATTTATGTTGAAATGTTGTATATATGCACTTTGAGGTTATGAGGTAGCATAAGAGTTATATATACATTGAGACCGGTGAGGTTGGTTTGATTTATGATTATACGTATGATACACTTCGAGATGTTGAGGGATGTTTGAGATTGAACTTTATCATGGAGTTTTGAGATTGAACTTATGCTTATTGTATATATTGATGCATGTTTGATTACTGATGTGATATATTTTATGGTATATATGATATGTGTGATTTAGGCATTTATATGATATATGTGTGAAATTGTGATGCGATGTATATTGTTATATATGTGTTTTTTGACGCATGAATCACTGTTGAATTGCAAAAAAAAGTTCTAGATTTTCGACAGCTTCCAATGGCTAATTAGCTAAAACGTGACCACCTCAATGCTTGCCACGTGTACTCAATGAGGCGATGAAAATCGTCGAATAGTTCGATGAAGGCCTCCAAAAGTTGTCGACAAAGCCGTCGAAGAAATCTACCGATGAGCAGTTGTTCGACGGATATTATTTTGTATTGTCCCCCACTGAAGACTCGAAGATAAACGCCAATGATGTTGCAGTCATCATCAGAATTATCTTCCAACGATGAAAATGAGTTCAGTTTATTAAATAAACATAGATAAAGTAAACAAAGAAGCTACATATTTTTCTCTACATCAAAATTTGCTTTAGCATTCTTTACATATTCTTTTGTCACAATTAAACCCAAAGACGTGCCCACGTAGAGTTCAAATATAGTAGAAAATAACATAATAAAGAGTTGGATCAAAATATGATGATGCGGCCCACACTCCTCAGTACAATGGAAACAAAAATCTTTATTAGCTATAAGCCTATGTTCTGTCTTCGTTCTGTAGCCCTTATTTCATATCTGTCAAATCTCATAAACTCAGCCTACTCAAATGAATGAGTTTATGGGAAGAAAAAAATAGGTCAGAAATAAAGTTTGGCATGGATAATACTTACACAAAACAATCATATAGTGAGACCAAACCGTACTGCACAGGTTGGGTTTCCCCCTCATTATCCAAACATCAAGAGTGGAACATTTGAAATACTGACGCAATCGGTTCTTAACTACATATGCATCCTACGCTTCCTTAAGCGGTCCCCATTTACTGTTGCACCACTGGCGCAATCCCCACTCAATTCCCAATTTGGTTCATCCTTTAATACTTTACAATACTAACTGTCGCGCACCCTACACACTCCCCACTTGGTTTCCAAGTTAGATTATTCTTTAACTATCGTATTACTTACTATTGCTCGATACTGCGCCTCGTGCATCCTTTTACTTCTCCTTTAGTTGTTTAATACTGTGCCCCATGCAGGTCTTACTTATCCTTTAACTATTTAATACTGCGCCTCGTACAGGTTTTACTTATTCTTCTTTAACCACTTAATACTACGCCACATGCATGTCTTATTGTTTTTCTTGTAGTATTTAGTACTACGCCTCGCGCTATTCTTACTTATTATTATTATTAGTTCCTTTGAAGTACTTAATATAGTTCCCTGCGTATTCTTATTTATTTAATACTATGTCCCGCATAGTTGAATGCCTTTCTTCACCTTTACCGAGTATGCATTCATGGATGCCTTTCCTCGCCTTCCCAAGGTATGCATTCACTTTAAACATTTGTTTAACTTATGTAACTTCCCCGCAGTCCTTGAAATTCGAATGTCTCTCTTCACCTTCTCAAGATATGCATTCAAGTGAGCATCCCCCTCCTCCGACGTCAATAGCCCTTCCAACCTTATTTCTAGCACATGATCTCTTCCCGTACTGACCTGGCCTCTCCTTGAGTTCCATCTACTTATATTTTATTAGGTTTCACTACTACTTTTCTTGGTGCTTCCCACTTTTTTTATCAAGTGTTCCTTTCCCAATTCTTGCACAGCATGACCCCTTAATGTCGTGCATAATTCTTACTTATAAATATACAGTTGCAACCCCAACCCTGCTTTAGATAAACCCTAACATCTTTGACTACATCTTTACACGTGTCGTTAATTCATTCATCTCAATTTTACTTTCTGTTATTTGCAGTGTCATTTTCTTTCTTTTCGAAAAATGATTTGGATTTGGTTTCCCTTTTTCACAACTTTAAATATATTTCTCATATATAAATTTTATTTTCATATATCCTCACAGTTCCTCCCTGCTCCAACGCGGTTCTTAGCCCATTTCGGCGTTTATTTTCCTTATAGAAAATTCTAATAAATTAAACTTTGTGAACACTCATTCTAACTTACTTAATCTTTATTTGGACTTTTAAGAGTATTTTCCTTATTTATTTTCTAGTTGTGCACCTTCAGTTAATCATAATCATATAAGCTGAAGAAATTTCTCAAACTAAAAACTCATCTCTAAAATCATGATTAGAACATCATATATAATTTTAGTTATCTTTCGAAATTATTAAAGTAGGGGAAACACATCTAAATATCCCATGTTTATCTATCCTTCCACAAAACATTCATTAAACCATAATATCTTTTAATAAAAATCTGTATCAACCATATCATACTTAAAAAGGTACAAATCTAAACCGAGACCATATATTAGGGATCGGTGTAGAAAGATTAAATATTACTCACCTAGGTCTTTGAGATGCCTAATTTTAGTCTTCTTAATCCCCTTTATCTTACGTTTTCTTTACCTACTTCCTACCTGCCTTCTCTAAGCACCACCATTATAGTTATTCTTTTGCTTTTGTTTTATTTTTAGGTAGGATGAAATGAATGAATAGAAATGAGTAATGTTTATTTTCCCACAATAAATTGGGCTTGGGCCTTCATACCCCTTTTCCATTTATTTATTTCCCATTGCTTCTCTTATTTGGGATGCCCTGGCCTTTTAGTTAATTTATTCGATTAATTTAAATTTAGGGTCGCTATAGTCTTCCCTCCTTGAATGAATTTCGCCCTCAAAATTGAATTAAGATTTAGTAGTGATTTGTCCTCTATTCCATGCTTTCCCTAAGCATACCTATGAATTCCCAATTCATGCATATAAAATGTATTAGTGCTATCTACTACTACGATAAACATCCATAATATTCATACATGTATAAACAGTCTACAACAATACAACTCAATACATAACTCATGCGCTAATTTGAAACGAATAACTCTGGATAGGTCTTCTTAACCTTATCCTTTGTTTCCCACTTGCAGTCCTCTAGATTTGCGCTCCACTGGACACACACTAGCATCACTACCCTATTCTGAAGCTGCTTCTCATCTCGATTCACTATTCAAACCGGTCTGGGAACATATGTCATATCTAGTTTTATGACCAGGTCTTCTACTGTACTCTAATTAACTACTGTGTCGGGATCTCTAATGCATTTCCGCAAAGATGATACGTGAAACACATTATGAATCCTTGCAAAAACATTAGGCAGATCCACCTTATATGCCACATTTCCAATCCTATCTATAATCGGAAATGGTTCTGCATATTTGGGTGCTATCTTTCCAACTTTCCCGAAGCGCATCACACTCCTCATCGGAGAAACCTTCACGAACACTTGATCGCCTAATACAAACTCCAGTTCCTTTCTCCTTGTGTTAGCATAACTCTTCTTCCTAGATTGTGCTGCCCTCATTCTAGCTTGGATCGATTCCGCCTTCTCAGTAGCATCCTTCACCACATCTGGTCCCAAAGCAATCTTATCCCCTGCCTCTAACTAACATGCAGGTGACTTACATGGCCTTCCATACAACGCCTTAAATGGAGCCATCCCAATATTGCTTTGATAATTGTTATTGTATGAGAACTCTATAGATCTAAGTAATCCTCCCAAGATCCATGAAAGTCTAAAATACATACTCTTGGCAAGTCTTCTAGGACCCTGTTGATCCTCTTAGTCTGTCCATCTGTCTATGGATGGTATGCAGTACTCAAGCGTAGTTCTGTACCCAATACCTTTGCAAACTTCGCCAAAACGCGCTAGTGAACAGACAATCTCGGTCGCTATTAATAGTACTAGGCACCCTGTGCAGTTTCATTATCACCTTCACATATATTTCTATAAACTTCAGTGCAATCCTCTTAGCCTTTACTAGAATGAAATGGACATACTTATTTAGTATGTCAAGCATGACCCATATGTCTTCTTTCCCTTCCCTTGTCCTTGGCAACCCATCTATAAGGTCCATAGATACTGAATCTCATTTCTACATAGGAATCTCTACAGGCCGCAGGAGCCCACTTGGCTTTTGATGTTCTACCCTCAACTACTGGAATGTAAGACATCTTCTTACATACTCTCCTACGTCTTTCTTCATCTCCTCCTAGAAGAAACTCCTCTTTATATATCAGTACACCTTTTTACCTCCAGGGTGTATGGTAAGCTTTGAAGAATGACATTTGTCCAATACTTCCTTCCGTAGTTCATCTGTACTCGGAACATACAACCTACCATTCTTCCATGGTCTTCCTTCTTTATAAACATTGAATCCTTCGGCTCTACTACTCTGACTCTTAAGTCCAAATTCCTTACTATGTATACGTAGAACTCGTCTCCCTTTTGTAGTTCAGCTATCCTTTCTATTAGTACAGGCCTAACTTCTAAGCATGATAGCATTCTGGATGCACTACTTGAACCTGCACTAGACCGAAACTGCACATCACACATTGACAATGTTTCTAAAATTATCCATTCCTCTATCACTACCAAACACAACTTTGTTGTTTTCGACTTAAGGCATCAGCTACTTTGTTGCATTTTCCTGGGTTATGCTCCCCCAAAATCATATGATGCTAAAAACTTTAACTGCCTCTGCTACCTCAATGTTCAACACTTTTTAAAAGAACAAATATCTCAAGAACTTGTGGTCAATATACAACTCAAACCTTTCACCAAAGAGATAATGTCTCCATATCTTCAACGTGAAGACAACTGCTACCAACTCCAAATCATACATTGGATACCAAACTTCATGGAGTTGCAACTTCCTATATGCATAAGCAATTACTTTATCCTTCTTCATCAATTCTGCGCCTAACACCAGACCTGACGCATCAATGTATGCAGTTATACCATGATTCCCTTCAGGTATTACCAACATAGGTGCATTTGTCAATCTATACTTTAGTCCTTGAAATTCCTTCTCACACTCCTGTTCCCAAACAAACTACTCACCCTTCCAGGTCAGCTTCATCATTGGTGTGGCTATATGGGAGAAGTCTTCGATAAATCTCTGGTGATAGCCAGCCAATCCTAATAAACTTTGCACCTTTGTCATAGTCTCAGGTCTCTTCCACCCATTTACTACATCAACCTTCGTAGGATCTACTGCTAACCTTTCTTTTGAAATCACATGGCCTAGAAACTTCACTTCCCTCCTCCAAAAATGACATTTAGAAAATTTTGCTTTTAACTTATGATGTCTCAACGTCTCTAGCACAAGCCTTAGGTGAACTGCGTGTTCCACCTCAACCTTAGAGTATACCAAGATGTCATCTATGAATATTAACACATACCTATCCACCTTACCTTGGAAGATCATGTTCATTAAGTCCATGAAGAATGCAGGTCCACTGGTTAGCCCAAACGGTATAACCAACCACTTATATGAATCATACCTTGTTCTGAGCGCAGTCAAAGGAATGCTTTTCTCTATAACTCTCAGCTAATATAATCCTGTAGCAAAGTTCAACTGTGAAAACACTAACTCCACTTAACTGGTCTTATCATCAATACTCGACAAAGGATATATATTCCTCACCGTCCTCTAATTCAGCTTTTGACAGTCTATTCATAATCCAAATAGCCCATCGGACATCCTCACAAACTCTGTTGCTGCTCCATAAGGCGAACCTCTTAGCCTTATGAAGCTCTTTCCTTCTAACTCTACCAATTGCTTCTTCAACTCCACCATCTATCTTAGAGGCATTTTACTTGGAGGTCGACTAAATGGTTCAATCCCTAACAATAAATCTATTTGAAACTCCACCGCTATCGGGGGTGGTAACCCCGAAACTGGTTCAAACACATCTCGGAACTCCTTCACTACATGTACTATTCCAAGATCTTCTTCTTACAAAGTTAAAGCAAATAAAACACTACTGCACAGTTCTCCATATTCTTCCAGGACCACATACACTCTATTTGCGGTGTGGATAACTCAAAGTAATCATACTTTCATCGCAGTGCACCCTTGCACTATACTTCTCTGACCAGTCCATCCCTAGAATAACTCTGAAGCCTATGAAGTTAAATGTAGGGAACACAAGAAAACTTACACCCTCCTAACTCGATATCTAGGTTAGCGCATCTCAATCCGAGAGTGGCATAACCTCCTATCGGATTTGCTATATGCGTGCAGGTAACTAAATAGGTAACTCCTAACCCAAATTTATCAACCAACTCTTTAGCTATAAATGAATGTAGCTCCAGTATCAAACAATACCCTAACCGAAGTACCAGAAATCAAAGCCATACCTTTCAAGACTTTCCCATTGCCTCTTTCCTCGGTAGATGGTCCTTCCATTGGTCCCTCCAAAGCATAAGCCAACAGTTTAAGCTTTGAGCTGTCCTTCTTCAAATGTCCTAATTCGTCACACTGTAAGCACTTCATCTTCCCAGAATCTTTGGGCATAGGGCACCTCGAAACATAATGCCCCTTTTGTCCACAGTTAAAGCATACAACCTCTGTATTCGCAAATGCACCCCATTTCCCTTTTGTGCTCCTTTCTTGCCTTTCATATATGGGATAAACTTTTTCTTCTACTCTGCTTTGGGTCTCGCCTCCAACCTTCTCTGCTCTTGGTACATCCCATCATACCTTCTAGCCATGTCAACTATAAACTCAAAAAGAGATGCTAGATGAACATCACCTTAAGATCAGGACCTCGCTTCAAGCCTTTGATAAACTTCTCATTCTTCTTCATCGGAGTGTTGATGATCTCCCTATCGTACTTAGCCAACGAGTTGAACTTATAGATGTACCCCTCCAATATTAGGTCATCCTACTTCAGACCAATAAACTTTATCAACAACACACTCTATTAAGACTCTGATATAAACTGCCTCAAACCTCTCTTTAAAGTGCTCCTAAATGATCTCCTCCTCCAGGGTCTCAGCAACTACAGTCTTCGACCAGTCTAGTGCAGCTTCCTACAACTAATTTGATGCCAACCTTATCTTTCATGCATCATTCAATTCTAAGTCTTCAAATATGCTCTCACAACTTCTTAGCCAATTTAGTAATTCTACATAAGCTCCTTCCCTATAAATGTCTTTCCTCCCAGATTTCCATAATCTTTGTTCATCTTTAGGAAATTCTCTCTCAACGCTGCAGGTTTTGGATGAACTTCCTCTGGTGCAGCTATCCACGCCATCTAGGCCATGAACTGCCTAAATAAGACATTCACATCCATGCTTGCCTCATTTGCTGGCTGTGCAGTTTCCTCTCCTATTGCTCTTGGGATTTCTCCCTCATTCCTCCCATTAGTCTACGTACTTTTAGCCTCTTTTCTTACACTTGCTCCCCATATTGTAACTCGTCCACTTCTCAAATCCATTATACTTTTCTGTTAAGCAAGTCTTCATTTGAAACGAAAAGATAGAGAGTGGAACAACAATAGAAGGATAAATATATCTTTCTATATATCTATATAGCAACATACAAGTACGTTATATATATTAGCACATCCCTTCCCCAGGGTGTTCATCTTACCCTAAGAATTGTTCCTATTTCCTAGCTTTGTTTTACTTAAGTGTTCCTAACCTCGATGTGATACCAACTGTAACATCTCCACTTGAGACCCAAAGATGAACGCTGATGATGCTGCAGTCATCATTAGAATTATCTTTCAAGGTCGAAAGCGAGTTGAGTTTATTAATTAAACACAAATAAATTGAATAGAGTAGCTAAATATTTTTCACTACATCAAATTTGCTTTAGCATTCTTTACATATTCTATCACAATTAAACCCAAAGGCGCGCCCAAGCTAGGGTCAAATATAATAGAAAATAACATAGTAAAGAGTCGGGTCAACATATGATGAAGCAACCCACACTCCTTGATAGAGATAGGAGTATACCCTAGGGTAAATTATGAATTTTTTTACATATATCTAAATTGATAACCAATCTTGTTCAAACTAAAAGGTGTTTTCTTTCTATTATATACTTGATATAATGTGTTATGTTAATTAATTAATTTAATTAAAAGTATATTTAATAGAAAATCCAAAAATGGTATATTTTTTATAGTAGTTACAAAGTGTTGTAACCATGAGTAATTTATCACAAGGAAAATAAATATACCATTTTGAATATTCTTAGTCAAGATGTATCGAGACTAGATATCGATCCATTCGTTAAGACCAGAGTATGTAATGCTCTCCAAATATTGAGCAGCGTATTACTCATGACTACTGGGGGCACCAAGGGGTTATGTACTGATAGTTATTGGATATATGTGGAATGACTCGCTCGGTAGTTTTATGTTGGTTAATATAACTAAGGTCAAGAAGAGAATATCGATGTGACTAATTTACATAGTTCTCTCGACTTGAGAATACTTTTGATCTTCAATGTGGAAGCTCTGCTTTGATTATAGTTAAATCATGACACAACATCCATCGAACAACTATAGTTGGGTCAAGTGGAAGCATTGAAAGTGAAACACTATTCAAGAGAGAATTTGTCTCCTCAGTTATATGAGGTTAGTATCATAATCAACCGAAATCAACTCAAAGTCAAAGTCTCTGGCCAGAGCTGTTCGGTTAATAATAATTGTTATTATTGAACCAAGGACTTGGTTTTGGACTATAAGGTTGAATGTGGACGATATTGGAATTTTAACCGTTTCCCAAATTCCATAAGTCCTAATGTGATGTAGTTTTGTCGAAGAGAATTGGTGTAAATAAATATCACTATCGGGGTACCGCTTATAATAAGTAAAATTGGATTTTATCAAAAGATGTGTAAGCAATAAATTCAGCCAAAATGTCACACCACCTACCAAGTAACGTGTGAAAGTTAATATTTGAATAGTTCGGTATTAATCGCTGACTAAATTTACACCTTTGAGTCGCACGACCGTAATGATGAATTCTCTAAAAACCCACATGATTTAATTAATTTATAAATGTTTTAAATTAATTAAATTAATTGATATTTAAGAAATATTAAATATTATTTATTTGATGTTTGGAAGTTGTTTGTAATTATTTTAATACATTTATAAAAGTTATATTTGCGCACATTGATATACAATATCGATATAATTTAAAGATAATTGCATGAAATGATTTATAAAAATTTATGTCATTTGATGACATGGCTTGTGGAAATTTTATGTCATTCAATGATATATCATATGAAAAGAAAGGACCGGAGAGAGAAATAACCAAGGCAATTAATTAGGGAAGTTTTAATTAAAGAATGAGAAATGTTTCATTCCTTCAAATAAAACATATTCTCTAATTCATTCTTTCTCGTTTATTCTTTTTCTTTCTCTCGACACAATTTTTCATGGCAGGAAAAAAAATCAAATTTTCATAATCTTTCAACTCCAAATAAAAGCATTAAATGAAATAAAATAAAAGTGGTTCATCAATCCCATGCAATGATAGGATGTGGATCATGAAGATCCAAGGAGACATCATCATTCAAGGTGTGATTTCTAGGCAACATCCTAAGGTGATTCTCTGATTTATTTATTTATATGTTTTATCCTTCATATGTTTAGATATGAATGGTTCATTGCATGCTTAATAGATTAATTTTAAACATGTGAACCAAAACCCTTTTTATCTCAACTAATAACTTGTTTATTGTTTGATTCGACTTAGATCTGCACATGTTTTTCATCCTCTGTTTATTTATGTTAATTAGTGTTAATATTGTTTATTTATGATTTAATTCCCTTTTTATCACATCTTCTTTAATAATATTTGTTTATAATATCAATTGATTTACATCTATTTTGTGCTATTCAATTTTGATTGCATGTCCATATTCTTAGCATTCGAGTTGTGAAATATTACATCTCATTTAATTTGTTGTTCATGTTGTTCTTATAGTTCAGATCTGAAATTTTACTCTGTGAATTTATATGTGCCTATGTTGTCCCCTTTGTTCCTATTTGAAACCATTTATTCATATGACTTATTTTGTTTCAACTTATATAAATTACATATGTTGTCTATTTTAAATCATTAAAGAATTTAATATGATTTAATATGATTTTTGTTTGATTTTTTTCTATTATTGTAGTCTTTTGTTAAAAAAAACATAATCGGACCGTTGTGTAAAAATTTTAACTTATAATTCTAATACATGCTAAATCAAAAACTTCACATATTCATTTGTAATTTTAAATTTTAAACTAGCTAGCAATTAATTACATATATGTGTGAATGTGTTGTTTTAATTCAAAGTTTAAAATTTTACTTTTATGTACAATCACAATTTTAATCTTAAAATTCTTCCTAAAATTGAAGCTTAATTATATTTATTAATTCTACATTTCAAATTATGATAATGGTCAAATATTATTTTATATGCATATATGTTTCAGAGTTTAATTATTAATTTATTGACATTGATTGAATGAGTAAAGGAAGGAGAAAAATGCTCCATCCTTTTCTTTTTCATAAATGTCTACCTTAGTTCCTTAAGTGTCCTTTTTGTAAATATAAGTTTACTTAATATAAGTTAACTTTTGTCTATTTGTAAAATATTTTTAAATATATTATGCATTTGCGTAAATTGAACTTACATACAGACACACACACACATTTTACTATCACCTTGCACGTTTTAAAATTAAATACGGACAACAAAGGCATGTATTAACTCTATAGTAAATTTCATTAATTTTTCACTTAACCTAATTAAAGAGAGAGAGAAATGAAAGTTTTCCCTCCCCACATTCATGGTACATCTTTCCCTAATTGATTATTTTTGTTAAGAGAAAGAAATAAAAGGTTACTTTCTCTAACCTTTACTTGTTTATTTACATATTTTTATGTGCTGCTTATATGCTGTCCTTATCATCCAAAAACATGAATTTATTTGATACATTCATCATATTACATATTTATTTGAATTGAATTCAAATCTTCTTTAACTGCCAAATTAAATAAAATATTGATTTTATTTAAAAGAAAATTTAGATAAGATCTAAATATATTTGGACTTCATAGGCCCATTAATGATCCAAAATGGTAATTTTTTTTAAAATTCATCCATTTCTTCCACTGCGGGCTGGTCTATTTTCAACAATGCTATCAGAGCGTGGTTTGTTAAGACGTTCACCTGGTACATTGGATGTCTCAGGTTCGATCCCTAAAACTAGCATGATAGGGGGTTCTCACATTGTGATCTGTGGTAAAGCATTGCCTCTTGCCCCTACATGTCCTATGATGGTTGTGCTAGTCGAGAGGCTGCATGTAAAACTCACCCGTAAGGTACCTAGTTGTGTCACCCTAAAAAGGTTTGGGCAGAAAGAACAAAGGTATCAGAGCCCAATAGCTTATGCAGTCTAAATTAGTAATGTTAGAGCTAACCAATTTAGTTTGCCAACTTAGTATAGTGTCTGGAAATGTAATGTCTAGGATTTGAATTGGGTAATCAAGTACCTTGTCTTACCTAGTTAGCAGCCTGGCCTAAAAGATGAAGCGAGCATAAAGGTTGCCCCTTATAGAAAAGACCCAATTTGAATTGGGCCTTTGGCTAATTTTCAAAATACTTTTGAAAATTAAGACAAGATTTTAAATTTAAAAGTTAAATTTAAAATAAAAACATGTTTATTATAAAAGGTTATAATATAACTTAAATTTTCAAAATGTTTGAAAATGCCTTGAAAATTTAAAACTATTTAAATATTAATTTCAAAATTAAAAATTTATTAATAAGATTTAAGATAAATTAGTTAAATGAGTTAATTAATTAATACTTATATGCATGTATTATATATGTTGATATATGTTATGTTATTTTACATGTTATGTACTATAAGATATACATGTTATACTGTAAAAGTTATAGCAAACACTATAAATTTCATAGTAGATATGTCCAATATAAAAGTTGTATTGGAATACTAATGTAAATTAATTAATGAGTTAATTGATTAAAATTAGTTAGAGTTAATTAATTAAATAGGATTTAATTAATAAAATATTATATATAAGATTATCATATAAGTAATATGGAATATAAAAGTTATATAACAACAAAACTTATATGATATGAATGTATAAACTAAAGGTGAAACATTACAGAAACCCAAATAGACTTAAGGAATAAATACATACGTAAATGTACGTACACCATGATTTCTGATATGTCTGACACTTGAATCATAAGGGTATTTCATTAGGAATACATTATTCCATAAGTCGATATCACTCAATATATATATATATATATTAAAGATTATGAACCTTCAATATAATGTTGTCATCTACCATATATATATATAAACAACTTGCATACTCCTTAGTTGTTGAGCAAACTCAAGCTAGGGATGCTATGTATAGTATTATTAACATATTGAATAGACGAGGTAAGATAACTATATGTATTTGTTAGGCAAACTCAAGGTACATATACTATACTTAGGCCATCGCAATATGGTAGGTACGAGTGAATAATCTCTTTCGGTTTGTTGAGAAAACCCAAGATCGAAATGAGGTTAGGGCAAGGAAACATGGATTAGGAGTTTTATGTGATACAACTGATAAGGAGTCATCCATCGTTTGTGGGGCTATGGTTTGTTGAGCAAACTCAAGGTTAGAATACCAAGATAGACGAGTCCTAACACCCACTAGTGAAGTCGAAAGACTTCTATGTTTCATCTTAGGGTTTGGAGAAACATAAAGGACTAGTGGGAGCCTTATTAGAAAAATGAAATAGTAACATTTAACCTTTCTAATATTGTAAGGTCATATGCTAAATAACGTTATATTTATCTACAATGATAAATTTGTGCATTTAATATGATTGACAAAACGTTCATCAATTAGTATATACAAATGAATTGAATTTAAAATTGAAAAATAGAAATTTAACATATACTCACTATTAAATGCCTATTGCATGTTAATGTTTTCTATATCCATGCAAGCGCCTAATTTTACAACTACCTAATACGTTCGTAATATGGTCACTTATGTGTTTGTTTGGTTGAGACCGTATATTGCATTGTATGAGTTTCGAACTCTAAAAGAAATACAAGACTATGGATATTTGATCCATATACTATCACATAGAAATGTTATATGGTGAACGATCATAGTTCGTAATGTACGATACTTCGATGAATATAGTTCATTCGAAATAAGCAAATAAACAGTACTATGAGATCGAGTATTCAATTTGATTGATTGCAAAAAGATCATATTGTGTTAAATGTAATACTAAACCAAAACTATAAGATATATCTATGAACTCGATTGCTGAAATGTCAGTTTGATCAGTTTACGGAAAGTACAATGTATTTGATGTCCTTAAATGTTAAGAATGATCGAGTGCACTTCTCGTAAAGAGTCTGTTATGATGTTGTAGTAAGGTTATTCTTTTGAATGGTTCAACCATTTAGAAAGGAAAACAAATGTATAAGAGTAAATGTGACTTAAGGTACAGCTGGGATGAGGAGAGTAAATAATAACTTTTGCTTCATAAAGAAACAACGGAAACGAGAATTGTAATAATAATGATTGATACTTAACATTGGAATAAGAAATATGATTTCTATTTTGAAATGTATTTTAGTATAGAAAATTGTTTTCTATGATATTCATTTTTTTGAGTTTAAGATATTTGATCAAAGAACTCTCCACTCTAAACTAATAGCAGTATATGAAATAAATAATCTATATTAAGTGAATGATGGACCTCCAAATTATTATGTTATTATAGTAATAGCAGAAATAGTAGGAGCATGCCATATAGCACTCATTGATTGCATCAAATACAAAATTGTTTTTGTAAAACATACCGAACATTATTTATGAAATAATTACTATTTTTGGTGCCGATTGAAAAATAGATATTGTTACATTTCATTGTGAGTATTTTGAATAGTCGTTATGAAATAAAACTCTAATGTGGTATTTGTTTTCATAATTAAAGTGATGCATTGTAAATAAAAAAGTATCTAAAATTATTTACAATTATTTTGGAATTATAAACTAAGTCATAATTTTATGAAATAATTTTTATTATATGATTATGAATCATATGACACTGGTTAGTTATATCTCAAAACAATCGAAGAGCTATGCACCCAATTAGTGGGAGCATTATAAGAGTTGTTGAACTCTTTGGATTGATACATATAGATGTATGCAATCGTAAGTCTAGTAATACCAAATCAATTCGACATACTTGGTTATATTCATTGATGATTTATCACTAACATGGACATGTGTATTTGATACACGTGTAGTATGTCTATGGAAGGTCATATAATATAAAATGAAAGTAACAAAATAGCGTGCAATAAAATAAAATGAAAGTAAACAAAATAGCATGCAATAAAATAAAATGATTCGATTTGATCGAATAGGTGAGTATATTGAAAAGAGTTCCTAATGTACGTAAAAATGTATAAAGGTTCAATCTCAAAGGTAACTCCTCCCTATAATACATAAAGATGTAATGATAAGGAGTAATCAAACTTTGTTATAATGTGTTATATTCATTAATTAATTTAATTAAAAGTATATTTAATAGAAAATCTATAAATGGTATGTTTTGTGATAGTAGTTACAAAGTGTTATGATCATGATTAATCTTTCACAATGAAAATAAATATACCAATTTAAATATTCCTAGTCAATATGTATCGGACTGGATATCAATACATCCATTAAGACTAGAGTATGCAACACTCTCCAAACGTTGGGCAGCGTATTACTCATGACTGCTATGGGCACCAAAGGGTTACATACTGATAGTTATTGGATAGTGGAAATTAGCCACAAGGGCCTCTTTAGCAAGTGAAATTAGTTTCTAGGACACACAACTGAAATAATTACTTTCAAGGACAAAACGTAAAATAATTAGTTTCTAGGGCCTAAAAACCTATGAAATTATGTCCTTAAAAGTAATTGGACTGATGACTTTGTCCTTGAAAGTAATTATTCTGCTGACTTTGGCCTTGAAAGTAATTTCTTTGAATGTGTGTCCTGAAAAATAATTGGACTGCAAAGTTTGTCCTTCTGGTGAAATGCCCGTATTGGATAACTATGGAATGACTCACTCGATAGTTTTCTGTTGGTTAATATAACTAAGGTCAAGCAGAGAATATCGATGTGACTAATTTACACGGTTCTCTCGACTTAAGAATAATGTTGATCTTCAATGTTGAAGGTTTGCTTTGATTATAGTTAAATTATGGTACAACGTCCATCGAACAACTATAGTTGGGTCGAGTGGAAGCATCGAAAGTGAAAGGCTATTCAAGAAAGGATTCGTCTCCTCAGTTATATGAGGTTAATATCACTCTCAATAGAAGTCAACTCAAAGTCAAAGTCTTTGGCCAAAGCAGTTAGGTTAATGATAATTATTATTATTGAACCAAGGAGTTTGTATTTATACTATAAAGTTGAATGTGGCTGATATTGGAATTTTGACTATTACCAAATTCCATAAGTTCTAATGTGATATAGATTTGACGAAGAAAATTGATGTAAATAATTGTCACTATCGGGTACCGCTTATAGTAAGTAAAATTGGATTTTACCAAAAGATGTGTAAGTGATAAATTCAGCCAAAATGTCACTCCACCTACTAAGTGACATGTGAACGTTAATATTCTAATAGTTTGATATTAATCGCTGGCTGAATTTACACTTTTGAGTCGCACAACCGTAATGATGAATTCTTTGAAAAACCATATGATTTAATTAATTTATAAAATGTTGTAAATTGGTTAAATTAATTGATATTTAAGAAATATTAATTATTACTTGTTTGATGTGTGGAAGTTGTTTATGATTATTTTAATACGCTTATAAAAGTTATATTTGTGTGCATTGATATACGATATCGATGAAATCTAAAGGTAATTGCATGAAATGATTTATGGAAATTTTATGTCATTTGATGACATGATTTGTGGAAATTTTATGTCATTCGATACATATTATACGAAAAGAAAGGATTGGAGAGAGAGAAACAATAGAGGGAATTAATTAGGGAAGTTTTAATTAAAGAATGGGAAAATTTTTATTCTTTCAAATAAAATATATTCTCTAATTCATTTTGTATGTATGATTCAGTCTTTCTCATTTGTTCTTTTTCTTTCTCTCCACCTAACTTTTCAAGGCAGAAAAAAAATCAAATTTCCATAATCTTTCAACTCCAAATAAAAACATCAAATAAGATAAAACAAATGTGGTTCATCCATCTCTTGCAAGAATAGGATGTGGATCTTGAAGACTCGAGGAGACATCATCATTCAAGGTGTGATTTCTAGGCAACATCTTAAGGTGATCCTATGATTTATTTATTTATATGTTTTATCCTTCATATGTTTGGATATTAATGGTTCATTGCATGCTTAATAGATTAATTTTAAATATGTGAACCAAAACCCATTTTATTTCAATTAATAACTTGTTTATTATTTGATTCAACTCTGATCTGCGCATGTTTTTCATGCTTTGTTTATTTATGTTAATAATTATAATATTGTTTATATATAATTTAATGTGGAAATTAGCCACAAGGGCCTCTTTAGCAAGTGAAATTAGTTTCTAGGACACACAACTAAAATAATTACTTTCAAGGACAAAACGTAAAATAATTAGTTTTTAGGGCCTAAAAACCTATGAAATTATGTCCTTAAAAGTAATTGGACTGCTGACTTTGTCCTTGAAAGTAATTATTCTGCTGACTTTGGCCTTGAAAGTAATTTCTTTGAATGTGTGTCCTAGAAACTAATTGGACTGCAAAATTTGTCCTTCTAGTGAAATGCCCTAATTTAATTCTCTTTTTATCACATCTTCTTTAATAACATATGTTTCTAATATCAATTGATTTACATCTATTTTGTGCTATTCCATTTTGATTGCATGTCAATATTCTTAGCATTTGAGTTGTGAAATATTACATCTCATTTAATTTGTTGTTCATGTTGTTCTTACAGTCTAGATCTGAAATTTTACTGTGAATTTATATGTGCCTATGTTGTCCCTTTTATTCCTATTTGAAACCATTTATTCATATGATTTATTTTCTTTCAACTTATAAATTACATATGTTGTCTATTTAGTGAGTTCTCTACTCCTTGTGAGGATCACTCATTTTTTCTCAAAAAAAATATGTTGTCTATTTTAAATCATCTGAGAATTGAATATGATTTTATATGATTTGTGTTTGATTTTTTTTCTGTTATTGTATTCTTCTGTTAAAAAAACATGATCGAACTTTGGTGTAAAAAAATTAACTTCTAATTCTAAAACATGCCAAATCAAAAACTTCGCATATTCGTTTGTTGTTTTAACTTTTAAACTAGCTTGGAATTAATTACATATGTGTGTGAGTGTGTTGTTTTAATTCAAGGTTTAAAAATTTACTTTTATGTGGAATCACAATTTTAATCCTAGAATTCTTCCTAAATTAAAGCTTAATCGTATTTGTTAATTCTAGATTTCAAATTATGATAATGGTCAAAATTTATTTTATATGTATATGTGTTTTAGAGTTTAATTACTAATTTGAATTGATATTGATTGAATGAGCAAAGGAAAGAGGAAAATGCTTCATCTTTTCCTTTTTCATAATTGTCTACCTTAGTTCCTTAACTGTGTTTGTTGTTAATATAAGTTAACTTAATATAAGTTATCTTTTGTCTGTTAGTAAAATATTTTTCAATATATTATGCATTAGTGTAAATTTAACTTACACACACACACATTTTACTATCACTTGCATGTTTTAAAATAAAATATGGACAACAAAGGCATGTATTAATTCTGTAGTAAATATCATTAATTTGTCACTTAACTTAATTGAAGAGAAAGAGAAACGAAAGGTTTCACTCTCTACATTTATAGTCCATCTTTCTCTAATTAATTATTTTTGTTAAGAGAAAGAAATAAAAGGTTTCTTTCTCTAACCTCTACATGTTTATTTACATACTTTTATGTGCTGCTCATATGATGTCCTTATCATTCAAACACATGAATGTATTTGATACATTCATCATATTACACATGTATTTGAATTGAATTTAAATCTCCTTTAATTATTAAATTAAATAAAACATTGATTTTATTTAAAAGAAAATTTAGATAAGATCTAAATGTATTTAGACTTCATAGGCCAATTAATGATCCAAAATGGTTTTTTTTTAAATTCACCAATTTCTTCCGCTGTAGGCTGGCCCAGTTCCAACACTCCTCAGTGCAATGGAAACAAAAAACCTTTATTATCTATAAGCCTCATGCTCTGTCTTCGATCTTTGTACTGCAACCCTTATTTTGTAGCCATCTAATCCTATAAACTCAACCTACTGAAATGAGCACCCGTGAGTTTATGGGAAAAATAATAATAAAAACATGGGTCACACATAAAGTCTGGTGTGAATAATACTTAACCAAAACAATTACATAATAAGACCAAACCGTGCTGCATAGGTAGGATTTACCCCTCATTATTCAAACATCAAGAGTGGAACATTCAAAATACTGACGCAATTGGTTCTTAACTACATCTACATCCTATGCTTCCCTAAGCGGTACCCCTTCACTATTGCATCCCCGGTGCAATACCCACTCAATTCCCCATTTGGTTCATTCTTTTAATACTTTACAATACTTACTATCTGCGCACCCTGCATAGTCCCCACTTAGTTCCCAATTTAGATTATTCTTTAATCTATTGTATTACTTACTACTGTTTGATACTATGCCTCACACATCTTTTTACTTCTCCTTTAACTGTTTAACATTGAACCTGTTAACAAGAAATCTTTTCAACACCCCCAAAGTTGAGTTATGGAATAAGGTTTATCCCTTGTGTAGATAGAAAGGAGTGGGAAGGGTCTATCTTCCTTGAATTTCCTCTGGAGTTGACTACTGATGTACAAAGTTGTTCAGACTGACCTTTCGACTCAGTCGAAAGGGCCGGCTTCTTCCTTTGTCAACCTTTCGATTATATTGAGATAGACTGGTATTTCCTTCGAAAGCTCACCTTTCTAAACAGTTGAGATACCCTAGATAAGATTTTCTTTTGTTGACTTTTACCTTATTGAAGGCTTTAGTTGTTGTGTGGCTAGGACTTATTCCAAGAATCGGAGACAGAGGTTCCGACCCAGTCGAAAGCAAGGTTGTTTAAGTGTTTAAACTTAAATCGGGAATCTGGGTTGGGGTTTCGACCTTGTCGAAAGCTGTAGGCATAAATGTCCCGGGTTTGGATTAGGAATCTCAAGTTGGAATGACTTGGAACAAGGTTTCGTCCTTATAGAGAGCTAAACCTTTAGGAACCTTGTGTTAATCAAAGGTTTCAGTGGAATGAGGCTTGACCTCGACCTTCTCGAAAGTAGAAAGTTAGGGGAAGGTAGCTTGAAGTATGTAACTGAAGTTATTTAAATCTGCAAGGTTTCGACTGTGTCGGCAGTGACCTTTTGATGTAGGTGGCACATGAAACACAAGATTAAACCCAACAAAGGCTTTTAAAACAGTAAAGTAATCTGAAATATTTGAGACTTCCCTTTAACAAGCTAAAGAAGACTTTATTTCTCCAAATCCCAAAATCAATTTGGTAATTAGGGCTTACAACACTTTTGATTAAGAAAATACAAGTTTAGAATGGAAAGAATCGGACCCCCAAAACTTGACCCCTTGGGTCTTATTTATAGATGCGGGTCGGCACCTTTCGACCCTAATGCTTTCGACTTGGTCGAAAGGTGACTGCCAAATAACTCAAGTATGATGCCGCCTTTGTCCAAAGGTATGGTTTCACTTCTCTTCTTTGTATTGCCTTGTAAGTGCTTTCGACTCTGTCGATAGGCTTTGCTCAATGGTTTCAATGATGTTGGTTACGTCTGTGCTCTTCTTCTGATTTGATGCGGAACCTTCCTGGATCACATTGGCTTCGACTGGTTCGAAAGGCTTATTTTAGCTTTCGAAGGGATTGTTCAGGATAATGCTTGCTTTCACATGGTTTAAATGAAGGAGAAACCTTTGGTTTCAAAAGGTTTGGCGCATATGCAAAGAACTGTTCTCCATTGTCTTCGAAAGGTGCTGCTTTGATTCATTCAAAAGGTCTTCATGCATAGGGAACCACCTAGTCGAGAGGTGGTTACTGAAGGTAGAAGGGTGCTTTCTACTTCTTCGACACCTTCGAAAGGTAAGAGCCTTCTGGATCTTAGTTGTAGAAACCCTCCGACACCTTCAAAAGATTCTGAAGCTTTCAGACTTTGGCGGTAGCATCCCTTCGACTCCTTTGAAAGGTCCAACTGGAGCTCTTTTCTCTTATTCTCCTTTGTTCTTTGTTCATACAGGTTTCGACTTAGTCGAAAGGGGTTTTTTGGTACTAACATTTGCCCTCCCCCTTGCGAAGGGATGCTCTTGACTTTCCAAGTCAACTTTGTCGAAACCTAGAAACTTCCCACCTCTTCGTCTTCCCGTGTAAATCTGGGCCGTCGATTTAAATATGATCTAGCGGCTGATAGTTCTTTAAGACTTTTCTTATAAAGTACGCTGTTCTTCTTCTTCCCCATTTACCTGCAATCAAACTCTCGAGTACAAGTAAAAAAGTTTTGAAATTTTATTTTCTTCAATCTAAGAAGAAACCAAATTCGTAAGTTGAAATTATTTCTGATCCTTTAATCTCTCTTTCTTTGTTTTACTTTTTATGTTTCATAGTGGAATCCAATTTCTCGGATTTCTTAATCGAGATTTCTATCTTAAAATTGTTTGAATTTTAGCTTTCTGAAAGCACGTTTGATTTTATTTACTGAAAATCGTTTGAGCTTTACGATTCAAATCATCCAATATAATTTTGCGATTCAATTTCATGAACCGTTGAGTTTTATCTCCCGTTTTGGAATTTTATTTCAATGTTTATGGTTTCTATTCTTCTTTAGAAAATCTGGATTTTTGTTTGATAATAATTTTTTTACACTCTTGAAATTGAAAAAGGTTGATTCCTATTGAAATCCATTTTCTTTATGGGTTAATTTATTTGTTTAATAACTTTTTTGAAATCCTGGATTTGCAATCGGGTTTGGGGAAGACAGAAGCTTCTGTTTTCTTCGCCCGGAAGCTTCAAGCTGTACGGATGAAAAAATGGGGCTACAAATTGACCTTTCTACCCCTTCAAAAGGGATTGAGGCGAAAACATTGGTTTTGCTTCCTTAGCCCCTTTCGATAGGGTCGAATGGTGTCTTAGTGTGAATTTCATCAACCTTGTCGAAAGGATATGTAGTTAAGAAGAGTGTAGTCACCCCTTTCGAAAGCAAAATGTTTCGACTTAGTCGAAACCTTTTGTGTTGATTGCAATCCATTCTCCTTAGTTTGCCTTCGAAACCATAATGCCCCTTCGACCCTTTCGAATCCTTTTGTATCTAATGAGTCGAAACCCCATAGAGTTATCTTTGTCCAGCATTGTCGAAGCATTCTAAGTGCACATGATTTTAACTTACGACCTTTCGACTCAATGATTATATAAGGTTTCGACGACATTCATAGAAAATTTAAGTCATAGGTTTCGACAGTGTCGAAGGGTTTTGTTATCTTGTTTATGAAATGTTTGTAGTGTATATTTTTGCTCAATTTTTAAGTTAACTTTAACTATCTCCTTTTAACAACCTGGTTCCTGAGGAGCTTTCAACATTGTTGAAAAGTACCACTATATATTCCTATCTTTCCTTTCAACCCTGTCGAAAGCTCAGTGATGACTCATATTTATGCTTTCGACACTGTCGAAAGGTTGTGGCTAAATGTTAATTTTCTTTTCCTTTCGACTCTATTGAAAGCTCTATGTCTTTAATTTTTAACCTTAGCATTTTTCAAAGAATTTGAAGTTCAATGCTTGGTTTTGTGTTTAAGTTGCTCAAGTAGGTTTTCTACCAATTCTTGAAAGAATGCAAAATTCATAATAAACTTAAAAAATTTAACTGAAACGTTTTCACCTAGCAGAATCATGAGCTCCCCAAAGAAAGTTGACGTCATTTCAAAGCACTCCCTGATATCTTCACAAAACGAAGGTGATGCTATCCTTAATGACTTTGGCATTACTGGTGTAGAAGCCATTCCTCCTAAGGAAACAGATACCATCAACAACACTCTCGAAGGGTTCTTTGCTTACACCGCCATCCATATATGGAATGGGGGGTTTCTGCCTTTCCTAGAGTTTTTATCCAAGCTATTTTCTCATCTTGGGATTTCTTCGATCCAGTTGTCGCCAAACGTCTACACCTATCTCCTATCTTTTGAGATGATGGCATTGAAGTCTGGGCTCCCCTCTCTTAGTGCTGAAGTGTTGAACTACTTGATTCGGCTGGTCAAGCTTAGCAATCTCAATAGCCAAATATTCAGAGCCAACCCCCAAAAGAAGCTAATATCAGATGGGGTTAACAAGTTCAAAGACTGGGAGAACCAGTTTTTCTTTGTTAAGTGCTTTCCAAACATCAGCGGGACTTTCTCTTCCCCTTGAACGTCTAGATTTTCGTTATCATTTTTCATTCAATGGTTTCTCTCATCTAATCTTTGCTTTTATTAGGTTCCCCTGTTAAAGAGTTAAATGAGGAAGATAAGAAAACACTAGAGTCTCTGATTGCGGCCTCAAGTCAAATTGGGAGCAGATTGACGCTATTAACTCCAACAAATCTGCGAAAGCATTCTCTTCTTCCAGAAGGCCATAGGATCCTGGGTAATCCCCCCTCTGTTCAACATACATCCCAGAGCAAACGATTCCTCTCACTGGGAGACCCATCAACTTTCTCTCCTATGTCTCCCATTTGCGCGGACCACCCTAGTACATGATAAACATTGCACTTGTTATGAATTGTTGTGTCATTTTTTCAATTTATTCTGCCGACTTATAATCTACTTGAACTCTTTTCAGTCGCTCCTCCAATTAAAAAGCCTGTTAGTGGTGCTGCTTCCCTTCCTACAACTTCTGGTGCGCTTTCTATTATCCAATCTTTCGCCAAAACCAAGAAGGCCGTTAAAAGGAAGTTAATGCCACCGACCGAAGCGGAACCTCCTCTGAAGGCTGTTAAAATTATTGGTACAGAAGAGGAGGATTGTTCATCTTTCGATATAGCTCTGGAGATCCGATCATTGAAGCTCCTAAAGAAAAACCAGAGCAGACTCCTTCTGCCATTGATCCCCTTTCTCGCATTTCTATTTCTGACTATCCGACTGCAATTGCACAAATGCAACTGGCTTTGGAGACGACCCCCACTCTAAAGCTCATTCCTTCCAAGCTAACATCTTCTTCTCATTCCGTTAATTTTGAAGAGATAGCCTAGTCTATCTTAAACTCGGAGTCCTTCACCTCCATCCACCCGCCTTCCACTGTTTCTGACTTGGCGGGGCATTACCGCTCTCTGATAGAGCAACAATTTTTGGTGCGTTTTACTTCAATTGACCTTATCATTTTTAGTTTTCTCTAAATCTCTAACTTGCATTGCACTTTTTCCTTTCAGAATTCTAAGAGTTAGCTAACTCTACATGAACAAGCATTCAAATCTTCCATTGAATCCTCCAATTTCCAGGAGGAAATCTCTACCCTTATGAATCAAGTGTCATCTTTATCTGTGGAAAAAGTTGAAGTGACCTCCAAACTGGAGCGATTAGGAGCCTCCCTTGCCCAGTCAGAATCTGCTCTTTTGGAAGAAAGAAGGGCTTGCCAACTCCTTACCGATGAAAATTTTGCCATGCACCTAACCTTGAAAGATCCGACGAGGAGAAAGCTCGCATAGCAGCGAAGAATATTTCTTTGAAAGAGAAGTTCCAAAAAAGTAGGGCCTTATTGAAACTTGATGTTGATACCATCTTTGACACCAAGTAGCGAGTATCTCAGTTTCTTAATACTACTCTCGGGGAGATCATGTTGAAGGGAGATCATGCTGAATTCCTACGAAGAGGCTTTGATGCTTGCTTATGCTGATAATTTTGAGAAGTGCCCTGACCTAAGCTTCCCCTCACTTGACTCCGCCCTTGTTGATAGAGTAATGGGAAAAATTAATCAAATGAAATAGGGGGTTGAAGTTGCAGCAGAGGAGGAAATTGATGCCTCCAAATTTCTTTCTTTCGACGTCCCCTCTTTCGAAATCGAGTCTGACTTTAAGGATGAGGTCGACAAGAATGATGTTGTCGGGGAAGAAGGCGATGATGATGATGGTGATGGCTATGACGATGATAATGATGATGATGAAAACCTCGATGACGGCCATGGTTTAGGTGGCGATGGAGGGGGCCATGCTGAATCTTCCGAGAAGAATGATGATGATGATACCCGAGCTCCTGAGAAAGAGCCATCTCACCAAAAAGATGTTTCGCATAAATCCGCCAGGCCTTCTACTCCTCAAGAAGAAGAGCCTACTCTCGTTAATGGTGAAAAGCTAAAAGGAAAAGAGCAGGCTTCCCAAACTTCTGTCCTGATATCACAGGTATGGTATTCTCTGTTTAAATATCTTTCACTTCGAAGATAATAATAGTGCAAATCATTTATTTTAGATAAAGAAAAAATCTGTCCTTCCCTATAAAACCAAACTTGAGAGAAAACAAGCATAGATAAACAGGTTATGTAGGGAGTTAGATAAGCAAATAAAAGAGCACGATGTACTTTCAGATAAATATCATAGACTCGATAGAAGTGCATTGGTGTTGGCGTCTTTTAAGCATCAAAAGGCTACCCCCTTACTAAAGAGAGTGTGCCTTTGCTACGACGCTCTCTTAAAAGAAAACCGGGAGTTAATCACCCTATTTTGGATGTTGATTGAAGAAAGACATTTTAATCAACTTCATATATAAGGCTTATTGTAGACATTCAATTATCGATTTTTCATACTTAGGTGAATTTAGTGGGGGTCTACTTAGGCGTTTTCATAAGAGATACTTGGATGAATTCGAATCTGACCCACACCATGGAGCTTGTTGGAATTTACCACAGGTCAGATCGATTCTCCAAGATCTCCCCCCTGAAAAGCTTAAGTACTATAAGAACAAATTTGTCTCTGAGTTATTTTCTAAGTCTGTTTTGTATGAACCAGATAAGTAATTGTAAACATGTAACAATGTATTGATTCTGTAAATATTTGCTTTAGTTTTGTTCTTTATGCTTAGCTTCGTTTTATTATATTATCACAGAGTGATTGTTCGTTAGGTCGACTTGTTTCTAGAGACCATTTAAGCCAATATGTTAGACTGAGAAGATTTTATCTTGAAAAGGCATCAATTTTAAAGTCTTAGAAATTAGCAAGATATTGTTTTCTTAGAGATTTACAAAAACTCTACTTGGAATATCTTCGTCTTTGCTTTGACTTCCTTGGTGATGAGAAAGAAAAACTTCTTAAGGAGATAGAACATTTCATTCGAAATTAATTGGTGGTCGCGATAGTCCTCCAGTTGGGAAGTGAGACTATAGCAAATGCCCACCAGTTATTACTCCAGAAGGAGTCAATATTCCTTTTGATTCAACAGTTACCCTCTCCGCTAACTCATTAGATAAAGTTAGAAAAGTAGTTTCTCAGCTTTAGATGTAAACCAATTGTTTATTGTATCTTTCAACTTCGTTGTTATTTGAGTTGTAATCCGTTATTATACATAATAATAAAGAGATTTTTCATTTTGATTTTGACTTTATTTTGTTTCTTTTTGCTTAAATAGAAGTTACAATTATCTACAGCTCCTCTCCCCCTTGATTTATCATCTCGCATCGCAACTCTTAGAGAGAAACTGTTAAAATCATGTGAAAGGAGTGAACTTAATGATGATATTTTACTGCAACGCTTCCATGGCAATGCTGAAGCCTTAAAGTGGCATAAAATATATTTTGTTCTGAAGACCATAGCTAGTAATCTGAAAGATCAAATTGCCTATCTTGAGGCCGATATTAAAAGCAAAGATGAAATGATTTCGTTACTAAAGTGACAAGTAAAGTCAAACCCTTTAATCGATTTCGATCATAAGATTATCCAACAAATCAGCGATTTGGAATTGAAATTGAAGGACGGTCAAGCACAGTGCGAATCATTAGAATACATCATGGGAGACAAGATTTCGAGTATTTATTTGCCAGTTTCTCTCACTACTTCCTCGGTTACCAGACCCACAAGGTCAACTCACCTCACTTCTCAGAAATTCCCTACTATGACCAACGCTCCCTCAAGTTTAGACGAGAATGTTGTGGGGAATTGATGCAGGAAAGTTAAGTTTGAAATAGCTAGGTATTTTGATGAACAACAAAAGGCGAAATATTCGAAAAGTATTAATGAGTATGTTGCCACGGTTCAAAAGCTCGAACGCGATAATTACTTCCTCCAGAAGCGCGTTGCGGAGTTAGAAAGGGACGACAAGACCCTTAGGCGTGCAAACAGAGCTTTTAACCGCGCTCTAAAGACAAATATTGATGCAATCGATGACGCAGATAGGATTAAGAAGAAGGAAAAGAAACTTAAGGAAGTTCTTTGCGCCGTAATTCGTCACATAATTGATCGTTCAGTCACTGAGAATCTTAACAAAGCTGCTCAAGACTTATGACATATTTGTATCTTTGAAATATATAAACTAGTCTTGTATACATGAGAATAACTTCATAGTTTTGTAAATAATTTCATGACTTATGTAAATCATATAAAATTTGTAAATATCACCTGATTTGTATTCCTTTTCTGTAATGTCACTTCTGAAATGCTTTTTGATAGCTCATTAATTATTTTTGTATTTGCTGAATCTTTCATTTCTCTTTGTTGTGATGATTACCCTGAAAAGTATGAAGCAAACAATATTTCTAATTGTTAGCTTGAAATTGACGTACCAGTCTATGTATCATTTGCTTAGATTAACAAACTATTTGGTTAATCGCATGAAAAGTAGTTTATATTAAATGTCTAAATCCCATCTTTGACCATGATGAGAAATAATTAAGAATTCAACTCCAACCATTTGGTCAGAATGTCCAAGTTATGTTGATCGGAAATCCCACCCTCAAACAGGGGTATAAATATTGGAAAGTAATCTTTAAGAGGTATTTAATAAAGGGCTAAATCCAGAAATCATCATCTAAACATTTGTAGTACCCATTGACCCATTCTTGGGTATTTGAAAAAGTAGAAATCTGAGACTCAGATTCAGAAACTTATAATAATGATCTTCATGAGAGTATTCATCGACCCAGATTCGGGCATTTGTGATGGATAAATAGAAATCCATTATTTAAATTTTACACCCAGATTAGGGCTCAAATAAGTAATAGTCTCGATACCCAGATTCGGGTATAACAAAGATAGTTAGTGATCGATAAAGACCTGAAACCCAGATTCGGGTATTAGTAAATGAAGTTCTGAAATGAATGTCCTGAAACCCAGATTCGAGTATTAATTGATGAAATTCATATATGAGAGACCCAGAACCCAGATTCGTGTATTAACAGATGAAATTCAGATATGAGAGACGTGAAACCCAAATTTAGGTATTAATAAGTGGAGTTCTGTCCTACTCTTTTGATGTATGAACCCTTCAGGTTTTGTATAGAAGTAATTTGATTAGTTGCCTCTTGAGCTCGGACATCTTAGCCCATAATTGGATATGCCATTTCTCGGGCTTGAACATCTCAGTTCATGATTTGATGAGCCTCTTCTCGGGCTTAGACATCTTAGTCCATTGCTGAATGAGCCTACTGTTGGGCTTGGACGTCTTAGTCCATTATTTGATGTGCCTCTTCTTGGGCTTGGACATCTTAGTCCATTGTTTGATGGGCCTCTTCTTGGGCCTAGACATCTTAGTCCGTTGGTGTCCAGTGCTCTTGGTTAGCTCAACTTAGAGGCTGGAACCAAGGACTTACCCGACTTCCCTCCAGGAGGCACCCTACCCTAGCCATAGTGTGGCACAGACAGAGGCTTGTTTGATGCTTTACCCTGGCCATCTTATGGCGCGGATAAAGGCTTACTCCGCCCTCCCTCCAGGGGGTACCTTACCCTGGCCATAGCGTGGCATGGATAATGGCATGTTCGGTGCTTTACCCCGGCCATCTTATGGCGCGGATAAAGGCTTACTCTGTCCTCCATCCAGGCGGTGCCTTGACCTGACTAGAGGTGCGGCTAAGGGCTTGTCCGGTGCTTTAACCTGGCCATCTTATGGCACGGCTAAAGGCTTACCCGCCCTCTCTTCAGGAGGTGCTCTGCCCTAGTCAACTCGGCGCGGACAGAGGCTTTTCTACCATCTTAGGTAGTTTCCAAATATAAGGAGTATTTCACTCTCAACCATGTAGATTTTTCTTTGCAAAGTAAATCTTTATTGATTTTCTCTCAAATTCTCTTTACAAATTTATGAATCTTTCCTTGTCGGAAGAAATTTATGATCATCCCCTCCAGAGCTCTGCAATGATTGGTTTCATGGCCGATCATCGTGTGGTAGTAACAGTAGGATCCTCCCAGATTCCTTTCATGTTTTGGCTTCTTTTTCTGTAATGGCCAATAGTTAAGCTCATCCTTAGTAAGCAAGTAGACGTTCTCTATGGATGTTGTTAAGTTGCACTCCTTTAGAAGTCTAGACTTGAAGCTTGTTTCTTGCGGATGGCTTTTTGACTTTTTGTTTCTTGGCCTTATAGTTTCACACTCTTCAATTGCTTTTCTTTTTGTCACCCTCTGTAGTTCTTATGTAGGAAGTGTTCTTGTTATAGTAGGTTATTGCCACTTATTTGCAAAGGCATTGTAATCAGCCATTATCTCTTTTTCAAAGATCGTGCCTTCGGAATAGCGTTGGATGGTTCTTCTCATTTGATTGAATACATTATCACTTCCATTTGTCCTTTTTCCTAAGGTAAAAATAGGGATGGGGCCAACATGAAACGGATTTAAACTCCATTTCTCAAGATCATAAGGTTCTGCTTTTTCTGGTTTATAATTCTAAGAGCTTCTAATCTAAGCCTTTGCTCTTCATTTTGATTGGAATCCTTGATGATTATAGGGGAGAATCCTATCAAATGTGGTTCGAAGGACCCTTGTTCAGATCTTATGATTCTTCTATCCATGATTAGACCACAGTATATGAACTTGAGATTGAGTTAAGTGGGGTTAGAGACAAGTAGTATTGGATGTTTAACCAAGTCGGAGGTTTGAGCCCTCCTTCTAGCGCCAAAATGTTACCAAGAAATCTTGTCAACGCCCTAAAGTTGAGTTATGGAATAAGGTTTATCTTGTGTAGATGGAAAGGAGTGGGAAGGGTCTATCTTCCTTGAATTTCCTTTAGAGTTGATTGCTGATGTACAAAGTTATTCAGACTGACCTTTCGACTCAATCGAAAGGGTTGGCTTCTTCCTTTGTCAACCTTTCGATTCTGTTGAGATAGATTAGTATTTCCTTCGAATGCTCACCTTTCGAAATGGTTGAGATACCCTAGATAAGATTTTCCTTTATCAACTTTTACCTTATTGAAGCTTTAGTTGTTGTGTGGCTAGGACTTATTCCAAGAATCGAAGACAGAGGTTTCGACCCAATCGAAAGCAAGGTTGTTTAAGTGTTTAAACTTGAATCGAATCTGGGTTGGGGTTTCAACCTCGTCGAAAGCTGTAGGCATAAATGTCCTAGGTTTGGATTAGGAATCTCAAGTTGGAATAACTTGGAACAAGGTTTCGTCCTTGTTGAGAGCTAAACCTTTAGGCACCTTGTGTTAATCAAAGGTTTCAGTGTATTGAGGCTTCATCTCGACCTTGTGGAAAGCAAAAGGTTAGGGGAAGGTAGCTTGAAGTATGTAACTGAAGTTATGTAAATCTACAAGGTTTCGACTGTGTCGGCAGTGACCTTTAGATGTAGGCGACACCTGAAACACAATATTAAACCCAACAAAGGCTTCTAAAACAGTAAAGTAATATGAAATATTTGAGACTTCCCTTTAACAAGCTAAAGAAGACTTTATTTCTCCAAATCCCGAAATCAATTTGGCAATTAGGGTTTACAACACTTTTGATTAAGAAAATACAAGTTTATAATGGAAAGAAACAGATCCCCAAAACTTGATTTCTTGGGTCTTATTCACAGATGCGGGTCGGCACCTTTGGACCCTAATGCTTTCGACTTGGTCGAAAGGTGGCTACCAAATAACTCAAGTATGATGCCGCCTTTTTCGAAAGGTACGGTTGTGCCTCTCTTCTTTGTGTTGCCTTGTAAGTGCTTCCGACTCTGTCGATAGGCTTTGTTTAATGGTTTCGATGATGTTGGTTGCGTCTGTGCTCTTTTTTTCCGATTTGATGCGGAACCTTCCTGGATCACATTGGCTTCGACCGGTTCGAAAGGCTTATTATCGCTTTCGAATGGATTATTCAGGATAATGCTTTCTTTCTCATGGTTTAAATGAAGGTGAAACCTTTGGTTTCGAAAGGTTTGGCGCATATGCAAAGAATTGTTCTCCATTGTCTTCGAAAGATGCTGCTTTGACTCATTCGAAAGGTCTTCATGCATAGGGAACCACCTAGTCGAGAGGTGGTTACTGAAGGTAGAAGGGTGCTTTCGACTTCGTCGACACCTTTGAAAGGTAAGAGCCTTTTGGATCTTGGTTGTAGAAACCCTCTGACACCTTCGAAAGGTTCTGAAGCTTTCAGACTTTGGCGGTAGCATCCCTTCGACTCCTTCGAAAGGTCCAGCTGGAGCTCTTCTCTCTTGTTGTCCTTTGTTCTCTGTTCATACAGGTTTCGACTTAGTCGAAAGGAGTTTTTTGGTACTAACAGCACACCACCTAGGTCTTACATGCTTATCCTTTAACACTTAATACTGCGCTCCACGTAGGTCTTACTTATTCTTCTTTAACTACTTAGTATGCGCCCTGCGCATGTCTTATTGTTCTTCTTATAGTATTTAGTACCGCGCCCCGCGCGATTCTTACTTATTATTATTATTATTTCCTTTGAAGTGCTTAATATTGCGCCCTAAACAGTTTTTACTTATTTAATACTATGTCCCGTGCATTTGAATGTCTTTCTTCTTCTTCCCCAGGTGTGCATTTGTGAATGTCTCTCCTCGTCTTCTCAATGTATGCATTCACTTTAAACATTTGTTTAACTTATGGAACTGCCCCGCGGACCTTGGAAGTTGAATGCCTCTTCTCACCTTTCCAAGGTGTACATTCGAGTGAGCGTCCTCATCCGACGTCAGTAGCCCTTTCAATCTTATTTCTAGTGCAGGATCCCTTCCCGTACCGACCTGGCCTCTATCCAAGTCCCACCTACTTATCTTTTATTGGGTTTCATTACTACTTTTCTTGGCGCAATATCACCCTACCCCAACGCTGAGTGCTTCCTATTGTTGTTATTAAGTGTTCCCTTTCCAATTATGGGATAACATGACCCCTTCATATCATGTGCAGTTCTTACTTATAAATATAAAGCTGACGCCCCAACGCCATTTTAGACAAACGCTGACATATCTAACAACACCTTTACATGTGTCGTTATTTCATTCGTCCCTATTTTACTTTATGTTATTTGCAGTGTCCTTTGTCTTTCTTTTTAGCAAATAATTTGGACATGGTTTCCTTTTTCCTAACACATGTTAATATATTTTTCCTATACAATTTTTATTTTCATACGCCCCCGTAGTTCCTCCCTCCCCAACGCGGAGCTTAGCCCATTTTGGTTTATTTTCCTTATAATAAATTCTAATAAATTCCTAGAAAATTCATGAACACTCGTTCTAACATACTTAATCTTTATTTAGACTTTTAAGGGTATTTTAATTTATTTTCTAGTTGTGCACCTTCGATAAATCATATCAAATCATATAAGCTTAAGAAATTTCTCAAACTAAAAACTCATCTCTAAAATCATGATTAGAACATCATATATGATTTCCATTATTTTTCAAAATTATTAAAGTAGGGAAAACACATCTAAACATCCCATATTTATCCATCTTTCCCTAAAATATTCATTAAATCCTTATATTTGTTAATACAAATCTGTATAAACCCCATCATACTTAAAAACATATAATCTAAACCGAGACCATATATTAGGGATATGTGTAGAAAGGTTAAGTATTACACATCTAGATCTTTAAGATGTCTAGCTTTAGTCTTCTTAAACCTCTTTAGCTTACGTTTTCTTTATCTTCTTCCTACTTGCCTTCTATAAGCCACCATCATTAAAGTTCTTCTTTGTTTTATTTTTAGGTAGGATTAAACGAATGAATAGAAAGGAGTAATGTTTATTGTCCCATAATAATTTGGGTTTGGGTCCTCATTCCCCTTTTCCATTTATATATTTCTCCTTGCTTCTCTTGTTTGGGCCGCCTTGGCCTTTTAATTAATTAATTTAAATTTAAGGTCGTTACATATTTCGATGACAATTTTCATCAGCTTTCGAAGGCTTCCGACGGCCACTGATGGCTATTAGCTGTCAAAATAACTGCTCCCCTTGTAGTGAACTCCTCGATCAACCAATTGCTGACGTGAAGGATTAGTATGTAAAAAACAAAAACAAAAAAGACAAAAAAATTGTATTACCCAACCATTTACTAAATAAAAACCAATAAAAAAACATATATTACTTACATCATATGTTGTAAATTCATCGGTATAATTCAACAAAATTTTGTTATTAACATCCCCTTCGCTCGAGTATTCGACAAGTTGTAACAATCAAAACAAATACAAGGTGAGATTATATTAACAAAGAAAAAGCATGATTAAGTGATTTTGTTGTACAACGTAGAGGTAATACGTGATAAAATACCAACCACATACAAAGTCTACGTGGTTATGTGTATAACCACGCATTGGTACAACGTGGTTCTTCATAGAGTCACATACTTTGACCGTGTGTCATAACACATAATCATGCACGGTCACAACGTTGAGGTAGCACAAAACCACACACTACTAACGCGAGATTGTGCTATCAGCCTCGCAGTTCGCCTTCTACGAAATGAGAAATTTAAAACAAGTAAATTTTAGAAGAAAAAGGAAAATGTTATGTTTACCACTTCACATTTACGTAGAATCGCGCTATCATCATCAAAATCCATTGCTACAATTCAAGTAGATTTAGGTTGAATTTGGAGCAAGGTTTTAATGATAGGAAAGAAGGAGAAGAATATATATATAAGAAAGAATGGATATGTAAATTAACATGGGTAATTTCTATGCCACAAAATTTTTAAAATAAAAGGACTTCTTAGCAAAACGGTTCAAATAGAATTAGCCATTCACACGGTTCCATGTTAGTCAAAAATTAAATATCAAGCAAAATGAAGGCCCAGTTCCCACATTCTGGCGGCTCGGACCCCTCTCTTCTTCTTCTTCTCCAAGACGAAAAAATCAAAAAGATATTTTTCTTCGGAAAAGAATGAATAAAAGTATGTTGCGAAGTAGCAGCAGATTGGCAACTCAAATTTTATTTAATCGCCCCTCAATATCAAACGCTCATTCTCTTCGTTCATATATTCGATCAAATCACTCAAACTCTAAATTTAGAGCTCCTTCTCTGCCTACCGCTCCTCCGACTTTATTACCTTCTTCTTCCACTGCTAGTTTTTCGTCATGGTTTGCTTCGTCTGCACGAAATGGTTTTGTGGGTTGGTACCTTGGAATGATAGAATCACGCCCTATTTTGACTAAGAGTCTCACTGCTGGTTTTATTTTCACTGCCGCCGATGTTTCTTCTCAGGTATGCATAAAGAAGGTTTCTGTTATTTTTTTGCATTTGAAAATTGCTAGTATGGATTAGGTTCTTCACGTGAATCAAAGTCGTGTTAGATGTTTTTGACAAAATCAGATCATTTTAGTACTTCAATGTTTTATATTTGTGTAAGTAAATCATAGAGGAAGTATAACATAAACACACAACTTATGCTCTTTCCCTCAAATAACACTAACTTCAGTGCTTAACTGTGCTGTAAAATGCACCTTAAATATGTCTTGTAATTTGTTACTAGTATCTATTTATCAAGTTGTTCATAAAATGTGTTATTTCATATGTACAATTTTAATATGATTTGGTGATTCTGGTGCTTATGCTATTATAAAATAGCCGGGTTGATTAATGATTAGTTAGTAGTAATTGATGAGATAACTGTAATTAATGTTCCAAAACTGCGAATTTGGTAACATATCCATCATGATTTATTTTTGCCAATCGGTCAAGATGAGATTTTCTTCAGTTGTGTAATGTTTTAAAGCTTTTAAACATTCATTTTTTTCCTGCTTTCTTTGAAACAACATTTGCTTGTCTTCTCAAATGTTCCTGCATCCACTCAAATAACAATGTAATATAATCTCGGTGTTTGTTGGCAGCAGCCTGCATGTTATGTGCAAATGGTTAGTCACTGATACTTCAATGTGGTCACAACTCACAGAGGTATATGCCTTCCAGTAATTGAACGTAGAAAACAAACAAGTTTCTTTTGTAGTATTTTGTAATGTGGTTGATATAGAAATTTACTACATTTTTTGTTTATCCGACTAGAATCATTAGATTATCTCTATTAAGCATTGCAATTAGTTGACAATTTTTTGGTCCAACCACAATCTTTCCAAATGCCCTTATGTAAATGAATTCACAAGTTCAAATCTTAATGTAAAAAATTAATACTAATTTTCAACTGAAAAATTGGATAGATAAATGAACTCATGAGTTCGAATCCAAATTCCAACAAAAATATCCTTTTATTTTAACATTAGTTCGAATCCAAATTCCAACAAAAATATCTGTTTATTTTAACATGGTTGAATATCAATATTTTTTCTTTATATTTCTGGTTCATGCTTGTTGAAACTATATACAAACTTGAAATTTAATGATTCAAAATTACTTTAACATTTTTCAAGGATACATTTATATTTACGAGCATTGTACACGACAAAGAGCTCGTTACTTAAGAATTGTACTATAATTATTACGAGTTATGTTGGGCACACGCTTAGAACCGTTAATAACTATAAAAAAAAATCAATCAATGGAAAACAAAAAATAATAGCTAGAAAGTCAGAAGTAACTATATCATCATCTTCATTTTGAAGATTCAAAGAAGCAAGTTTCACTTGTAAACTCTGAGGGAGATATGTGAGCCCGGCACATATTCCAGGTATATGCACAAGGTCGACAGTTTCGTGATTCAAACTTGTGATATTTGGTCTCTCAATCCAAACCATTAACCGACTGCATTTGCCTTGCCGGCAGAAGTGACCATATTTATTACGCAAGAATACACAAATGTCACAAATTATGAAGATTATTCATGTAAAATACACAATCTTAACTTATGCCTAGTGGGTACACACCAACATTTCCCAATTATTATATTAAGTGTCTTTTGTGCTTAACCGTTGCAAGTTGCAACTTAGTGATCATGAAATTGCTTGCTTGGTTGTTGAATGCATTCAAAAGACTGAAAATCAAACAATGAGAAACATTATAAGAGGTCAAGCTTTTTTGGTAGATTCAAACCTTCAAGACACTTTGAATTTTTCGTCATTCATTTTTGCACTTGATGGATAAAATAAAGGGCATGGTGGACTTCATCAAGTTTTACAAAGTACATCTCAGGACATTTTGAATGCACAGACATTAATCTCAACAACAAAAGTTCTTCTTCAAAAGTTAAGATTGGAGCAATGACATTTATTTTCATTTTGCATTTGACATTTATAAATACTTTTATAAATACTTTATTTTCATTTTGCATTTGACATGGCATTTTGATTCTTAATACAAGTTCTCCATACAAAGAAGGTACAAGTCATAGTTGTCAACAACGGGATGTCATTACGATTGAACATCATTATCAATATGATATTTTCAACTCTACAGTATATCTCCTATATATAGGGTTAGAGAATAGATTTAATGGTGGAATGGTTGAACTTCACACTCTTAGTTCAACTCTAGATCTTAGTGATTCTTTTAAATCTTTTAACGAAGAAAACATATATAAGTTTGCTGAATTTTTTTACCCTAAGGATTTTAGTGACAAGACATTCATGCTTTTGCAGTGTCAATAGATGCATTATCAATTTGATATTCCAATATTCTCTGTTTGAAAATATAACTATGCTTGGTGGCTTATGTCAATCACTATTGTAACAAGAAAATTTGAAGTTTATTATTTGATTGATTCGTCTTATGTTGACTCTTCCTAACACTACGACTACTAATGAAAGAGCATTTTTGGTTATGAAAATATCGAAACGGCAATTCACAATGCTACGGGGATGGATTTCCTACTGAATGAATGTCTTTTTATATAGATCGTGAATTTGCTTGGAAGATTGATTTTGATTTTGTAGTTAAGTAATTTGAGTCTTTAAAGACTCGTCCAGCACAATAAAGCTAGAAATTATGTATTGAAAGTGAAATGAGAATCTAGCTTTTGTTGTTAAACATTTTATTCATTTTTTTAGTGTGTTGCAGTGGTAATTGGAATGATACTATAACTAAAAACAGTTTAAAAAAAAAGGAAAAAAAAACAGCTTTAAAATTAACCCATTCTTATGTTAATTCCTGTGTCCTCCCTTGGGGGAGTTTGCTTTGTCAGGGTACTTGATATTGTAGCTAGAAAAAGGTAACAATCAGTTACCAATACCTAAAACGGCATATACAATGCAATCGCACACCGTTATCTTCTGTTGTTGCTTGCAAATAAGAAATTGAATTATGATTCTATATCGGACTACATTTTATGATATTAATCATTACTCCATTATGAAAATATTAACCAGATGATTACTCTTAAATCTACGGATTCTCTTGATTTTAAAAGAACAATGCGCATGGCTGGATATGGTATGTTGATTTCAGGACCAACATTGCATCTATGGTTTAATACAGTGTCCAGATTTCTCCCCAAGCAAGATGTTATCAATACTTTCAAGAAAATGTTCCTTGGACAGGCAGTCTATGGACCTATCATGAATGTTGTTTTCTTCTCCTTTAATGCTGGCTTGCAAGGTAAAACTCGCATAAGATGAAACTTTTTTCATTTCTTGTTTGGATCGATATGGTTTTGTGAAATGATGGATAAGCAGTTACCCTTAATTTGATGAAATTATTCTGTATGCAACACAAAATGCTGCAATATTCTTTGACATTGAACTAATGATTGAACCTTATTTGTTATATAACTTCTGACTTTCTGTAGGCTTGCAGGAATATGATAATTTTTTGGAACTGTTACTATTATTTTACAGCAGCTATTACTTGCAGGAACTAACATTCTAAGACGAAGTTACATGAATATGAGTTGCATGCGTCGCAATTTATACACATGTTAGATGAAATTAATTGAAAGTGTGCGGGCTAGAAAATATTTTTAGCCGTAGTTAAATGTTATAGTGAAAACCATCCAAATCTTTTTGAGCAATATTTTTAGATTTCATTGTTTAATTCTTCTATCATTTTACCTCCAAATTATTTTTATTCTTTGTTCTCTAGTAATAAGGTATTTACTCTTTAATTTGTTTTCAAGTTATTGAATGCAATTAATTTGTCTGCAGAGTCATGTGCAAGCTTGATTGATTGAGAATATTTAAGTAATTAAACTAACTGTAGAGATTATCAAGTTTATTTGCAGGTCTAAAAAGATATTTGCATATCTGCAAAAGTGTGTAATCTGTCAACTGATTTGTAGGAAGGCATAACTGCATTAAGCATAGTAATTAAGGTTTCCAGGCAACACTTCCTTCAGAATTGGTGATTCATTTCAATTTTTATTCTTACTTGAAACATACTTTCAAATTGAGATAAGATAATTCCCATCTTTGAATAATGGTATTATGACTTAATGTGACTTGAGTCACAAGGGTAAAGCCGAAATAAACCATAGCTGCAAGTGTTGTCTATTCCAGTCTTCCCCAAGTGATTCGTTCATGTGTGAATATGTAGTGGTATATTAAAGTGCAGGACACTAAAGGTCTTTACAGTAAAACAAATTAAATAAATGTCCTTATATTTGGGACATACAGACATTGTACGAACATGTTCTGAATAAAGTTACATAAGCTAAAGTAATCAAGTACTATAGGTTCACGAGTTATTCAAGCTTTGCATGTATTTGGCTGGACAAACTAAGTTTGATGGCTTGGGAGGAGAATTAGTATACTCTCTCTCCCTCTCCACAAACAAACACACACACGTGTATACATGTGTGTATGGAGCCGACCGTTTGGACACAAAATAAAACGCAATTGCTGACACAATAGATGTGGACTATTGAATCTTTTCGTCCTTGTATGAAAGATAGTAATTAGGGGATCTAATGGTTAAGATCTTTTGTGTCACCATTTGTGGCTACAAATCGTGCTCAAATATATATATATATATATATATATATATATATATATATATATATATATATATATAGGATTAACAACCCGTTGAATTCAGCCTCAAACATAGCCCCTTAATTCCGTTCACTCGTTTCCATTTAAATAATTGTATGATGTGTCAAGAGAGAGAAACAATTAGTATTTAAATGGAAACGAGTGGCTGAAAGGGGACATGTTGGTGGCTGAATTTAGGGACTGCTGATCCTTCCTCATATATGTATACATATATATGTATAGTGTTAAGCATAAATGTATGATATCAAGCCGGACACGATGAGAGTGCATGCATTTTAGGAAATTGTATACATATATGTATGGTGTTAAGCATAAATGTATGATATCAAGCCGGACACGATGAGAATGCATGCATTTTAGGAAATTGTATACATATATGTATGGTGTTAAGCATAAATGTATGATATCAAGTCGGACACGATGAGAATGCATGCATTTGAGGAAATTGTATACATATACGTATGGTGTTAAGCATAAACGTATGATATCAAGTCGGACATGATGAGAATGTATGCGTTTAAGGAATTTGTTGGAAGTCAAATATAGTCTGACATGTGTTGAATAGTATAAGACATTAACATGATCTGTTCTGGTACTAGTTTCATCTATATTTTGATGGAACAGCTCGTGTAAACTGTTAAGATGGTTTATGTTGTGGGTTGCAAAATTAGTGTAAGATTCTATAACTATTTCTTTCAGGAATTTGAGTCCAACAACTTTTCTTTCTTACTTATTTCTTTTTATCACATGATATGGTGAAATGTACCATGAAGTAACATTACAGTGTAAAAACATCAATTTTTAATCTTTTAGACAAAAGGTAATTTATCATTATTAGCGTAAATGTTAATAGTTTATCATTGTATCGGTCTATGCATACAAATAGATCAGTATATGATTTCAGCAGTAACTGAAGAAATGGAAGCAGTAACCAAAAGGGGAGTCGGACAATAAATTTATCTAGGGCTTATTTATTTAGGCAATACATCAGTATTATTACTACATGTCTTTTATAAAGAATTGGACCATCTCTCTGGATTGAATCCAGGATTCATGTGTTCCTTCAACTAAATGCAATTATTATTAATATAATATTGGGATATTCATAACTTATGTGCATCATGGTGTTATGTTCAGGAGAAACTGGTGTGGAGATTTTGGCTCGACTGAAGAGAGATTTAATTCCCACATTAATAAGTGGGCTTGTATACTGGCCCATGTGCGATTTTGTTACTTTCAGATTCACACCTGTTCGTTTACAGGTAAAATTTATATGAAATTCTTCTTTTGTGTAAATCCGAAAACAGTACCTTTTACTGAAAGCCTGTAATAATCTGTTTTCTTCTTTGCTGCAGCCTCTGGTCAGCAACTCGTTTTCGTTCCTATGGACTATTTACATTACTTACATGGCTGGCCGAAAGAAAGTTACCGTTGAAGGCATCTAAGTTGGTATAGGTTCTGAACTGAACTGTATATCAACATAGCAAATGAGTGTAAACGCGGATGTTATATATCTACGCATTTCACGACTATGTTTTTTCCTTTATAATTTTAGGAGAAACAGTTTTGTGTAGCTGAACGTATAAACATGATGGACATTTTAATAATTTCAAAGTTCTTTGCACTCTTATCTAATTATTAAGGTGTAAAAGTGGAATTTGAGTAAATGTCAAAGTTTAGCCGTGAAACTTGCATCATAGTATTCATTGTGATTTTCTGAGCAATTTTCATATTTGTGGTTTTGCGATTGAAGTTCAAACGAAAAGGTTATCATATTTTCGAAACGAAAATAATTAAAAAGGAACAGAAAGAAATACATAATATCAACCACATGGACTTCACTGGTCGATCCCCTCCTTGGGCTAGTTAACCGTCTATAGAGGAGCGGTCAACTGGTTGAAGTATTATAACGATCCGAAATTTTTAACGTTTCGAATGAGAATATTTAATTTATTTAAGTATTCAGATTTGATTCGAATTTAATAAATAATAAAAACAGGAAAATAGGCAAAATGACAAACTTAATTTTTTTTTTAAGATTGAAGGATGGTAAGTTTATTTTTTTGGCTGAAGGACAATGCTAGTTATAACTAGCATTTTGTATAGTGTAAAACTGAATATAATGCTAGTTATAACTAGCATTTTCTATGGTGTAAAAGTTGAATATAATGTTAAATATAACTAGCATTTGTCCTTCAGCCTAAAAATAAAACTTCATGTCCTTTAGTCTAATTTTTTTTCAAAGTTTGTCATTTTTCCTAATTCTTCCTAATAAGAAAATCAAAATTTAGTATAACGGCTCGATTTTTATTGTAGTATTTTTAACAGGAAAATAGGCACAAGGACAAACTTAGAAAAAATTTAAGCTGAAGGACAACAAATTTGTTTTTTAGGCTGAAGGATAATGCTAGTTATAACTAGCATTCTGTATAGTGTAAAATTGAATATAATGCTAGATATAACTAGCATTTTGTATAGTGTAAAAGTTGAATATAATGCTAATTATAACTAGCATTTGCTCTTCAATCTAAAAATAAAACTTCATGTACTTCAGTCTAATTTTTTTTCAAAGTTTGTCCTTTTTCCTATTTCCCTCCATTTTTAATTTAATTTATTTGATTTTTCCATAATTATTAATTTAGAAAATATTTAAATTATCGTTTGATGATTTTTTTGCAAACGATGGTATTTTAAAATTTCACAGAATCAAATAACCATGTATATTATTATTATTTTGAGATCGTATCGCGTTTTTGTGCGCGTTCGTATTTTTGTTTTGTCCTTCGCGGTCCACACGTGAACAAAGTTAATGTGTAGCGAGATGCCGGAAATTTCAAAATAACACAGGTCGACACTTCACTCAATTCAACATTCAAACTTCACATTTTTTCCTCTTTCTCCTTTTCAATTTCAATTTACAGTAAACAAAAGTAATGAAAGCAAATTCAAAAATTCATATCTAATGTCTTACTCAACGAAAATTGTAAAACAAGAAGCTTTAGGTTTGGCATTGTGAGATCCTCGGTTTGGCGTGTGCTTTAAAGGGTGCGACATCGTTTGGTGATGATCGACAGGGGATGGCGTGAGCAAGTTTAGGCTAGGGTTTAGTTTTGGTGGAGATTGGGGAGGCGTTAGTCAAATCGGAGCTTGTTTTTGGATTTGTGGTGTCAAGGAGCGGCTATGGCCGCGATTTGGAGGAGCTCGGTGGTCTGGTGGTTATCGCGTCAATTAGGGTTTTGGGGCTCGACTTTTAGGTCGTGGCGGAGGGGAGGCCACTGAGCTAGCTGTAGAGGCGGCGGAAGGTGCAGGAGTCAGAGGCGGTTGCCCGGAGGTGGCGACGTGGTCCAAGGTGGGGTGTAGCGTCGGCGGTAGGGGGATGACCGAGGCGAGACAACCTGGGGGCGCGTCATTTTTGAATGAGGAAGAAGTATTAGGAGTGTAATTAATGGTTTAAATTTGTAATTAGTGAAAATTATAAATTAATTAATTCTTAAATCTTATAAAATGTATATCTTTCTCATACGAGGTCCAATCGAGTTGAGACTTTTTGCGCTGCGCTCGTAATGGCGATAGCTACGCGATGGAACTGGTTTCATTGAATTTGGAGCTAGTGAAATTTTGAACTAAAATTGTTCGATTTTAGTTCAAACTGGAACGCCTAAGCGTCCCTTGGAATTTTAATGAGTTAAACTCACCTCTTTGGATAATCAGCAAGATATATATACTGTTTGCGTTTAGATGAATTATTGGTTGATTTGGCCAAATATCCGCTTTTGAAAAGCGAATGAAATTTAAATTGGAATATAGGAAAATTTGTAGAGAAACACGAATTTCTCCTTGTGATTTTTAATTTCAAATATATACCTGTGGATTTTTAATTTTAGTTATTTACCCATTATCTAGATTGTTAAATGCAAAAATTTGATAGTCTGACCAAATTGGATGTGACACTGACATATGTTAAAAGTTAAACCTTTTTGGATGATAAAGGTAGTGATAACATTGGTTAAATGCTATAGTAGCTATTGGCCTCGTTATAGTATTTTGAAATACTATTATCTGTTGTTTTGGCTTGGAGATGGTTTTGATTTGGAGAATGGTTTTTAAATATGATTTTTGAAAATTTCTGTGATATTTTATTTTAAATAGTTTTTGAACTTCTCTATTTAATTCAAACCTTTTTATTTGTCTTTTCTAAACGTATGAAAATGTTTTAAATTATTTTGAAAAGTATTTATTTTTATAGAAAAGTTATTATAACAATGAATGTTTATTTTAACAGAAAATAAAAGGGTTTATCCTTTATTTTAAATTGATTCTGTTCTTGAAGAAGATAAAAATATTTTAAAATAAATATTGGTGAAACGATTATATAAAATGTTATATAAAAGGATAGATTTATAACTATTATTTTATAAGTATAAGATAGATTTAGATATTATTTATAAGTAAAGATAGTGTTTTATAAATAAAAGTATAGTTTTTAAAAATGGGGTTTTTATTATGAAAAGAATAGTTTATTAATGGCGTTTTGATAAATAAAGAATAGTTTTATAAAATATTTTTTTTAAGGGGAAGTGATACCATTTTGAGGAATTGGATAATAAATCACATTTGTGGATTTATAGTAATAATGTGGAATGATTGTTTTGGAAAGTATTTGGTTTTGTTTTGGAAACCGAAAAGTTTGTGATAAATTAGGGGATTTATAAATGGTATTTTATAATAGAAATGAATTTATAAAAGGATTTTATAAATAGGAAAGAAGTGTTTAAAAGGATTTTTATAATTATAAAAGGAGATACATAAAAGAGTTATAAATAGAAGTGAGTTTTATAAAAGAAATTTTATAAATGAATTTAGGGTTTTTTATTATTTTTGGAGATTTATAAAAGGAGTTTTATAATTATACTTGAGATTTGTGAGAGGAGATTTATAAATGATATTTTATAAAGGGGACTTATAAATGATATTTTATAAAGGAGATTTATAAATAATTTTTGTAAAGGAATTTATAAATAGAGTTGTAAATATGAAAGAGTTTTATAAAAAGGAGTTTTGTAAAAAGAAATGAGATTTGATTTCTAGTAATGATCATTTTAAATTACGGTGGTATGAAAAATATTCATTTCATACTTAACACCAAATTCCGAGGTATGGAAACTCATCTCTACCTTGAGAATTAAGAATGTGTATCGAGGGAAGAATAATTTTCTAACTTGTCTGATTTCATTGTTAATCAAGGGATAGTACTGTTTGAAATTGGAAAGTGGTGTTGAGTATATTTGGTCTTGTTTCTATACGATCTATTTACTTACACCAAAGGAAAGTTTTTTTGGGTTTATTGTTATCATTGATTTTAAGTACTATTTATTTTAACCCAAATTAGGTGTGGTTTTTGAAAATGGAATCTCCCTAAGATTTATGAATATACTTATACCATTGAGATAAGTATATGAGTATATTTTCTAAATATTGAAAATGTAGCGTTTTGTGAATATACTTATATTGTTGATTTAAGTATATGAAAAGTTTCTAAGTATTAAAAATTGAAATGTATTGTGAATATACTTATACCGTCGAGATAAGTATATGAATATTTTCTAAGTATTGAAAATGTAGAGTAGACTTATGAATATATCTTTGTAAAAGTATTTTTATACAAGTATTTACAAAGGGTTTTAATTAATGAAAAAGACTAATTAAGGAGGCTTAGTGATTGCTTTGTGCTTAATCATGCTTGGTTAAATCTCTTATTGAATTGTTTCATTATTTGATAGTTAAATAACCGACTATCAGATGTTGGCCAATTTTTAGAACTACCGTTGTCGGTTCAGAGAGACCGGGGTCTGATATATTATCCAAAAACCACTTCGAACCGGCATAAGCGTTCAAATGGAAGGTATCATGAAGATAATCGAAGATGGATTTCTTTGAAGTGCAAGGGCTGCTTGCTACTAATTCTGGGGTTGATTCCAAAATGGATGTAGTAAAAGTAGTGCTTTCGGTTTGTTAATATCCTGAAGAATCTATATGGATGAATGCTGGCATTGCATTATGCCTTGAGGGCAGTGTTAGTATTCCAAGTGGGATGCTAAAAATGTAAAACGTAGTCTCTAGCCTCACCAACCGGGAATGACTAAAACAGGGGATATGCTTCAGGATTGTGTGGTTCTCTACCATTAGGGTATGTCATCATCCTTCTATATATATGTATGTAAGTATGTATATATATGTACATATGGATTTGGATGTGCATGAGAGCTCTCGGAAAAAGGTTGCAAAGCAATCGAGGTGGTGACATATTTGGTACTATCCAGTAAGGGGTAGGCCGGTCTTAATTTGCAGGGGTCAAAAGGTTTTCGATCTTCATACATTTTCTAGATGTGTACTGTGGCAGGCGGTACCCTAGTAGCCTTATCATTGTATGAAATCCATTCTCCAACAAGTGCATTTCAGACTTAGTTATATACCTATTATACTGGAATTTAATTAATGTAACAATTTCAGCTATGATTCAATATTTATTTTAAACCCTAGACACTATTATAATATCAGAGGATTTCCTATGAAATGGTTTGGTTATCGTAAGGTAAAAACTCATCCGTGTTTATGTGCAGCGATCAGGCTGATGCTATTGTTGCATCTCAAGCTTATCTTTCTTTTGCACCCACCCACCCTGCCGAACGTTTGCAACAGTTAGTTTCTTCTATAATAACTAGTAAACTGATTCAAGTGATTGAAACACAGGAGTTTGCATTTTCCACAGTTACAAGACCGTTGCGACAGTTGTTGATACCATTACCGTTGGTCAACTTTCATATCTTGACCGTGAAGACCTCCTACGAGAGTTGCTTTCCTTCCACCGATTGACCACTTCGTCCCAATATACACTACCAACCTCCCATATTTAACTGCTTTTCCAATTTGTTTACGGATTTGCTTAACGAATACTTCCTAGCTACACACCTTTCTTGACAAAAAAGAAGGTGCTTGCGAAATTTCAAAGAAGAGTTTACTAGAAAGCACTAAAAAGGGAATCACCGAGTTGTCATAAGAGCAATTGTCGTAGAATCAGACTACCCAGTGTCCACTACAAATGCTGAGGTCTCCCTTGATAGAAACAACCAAAAGAAGCAGTTGATACAGCTTCTAGGTGAGGGTGGGTAGGTGAATCAATCGTCCAGTGGCCGTGGAAGAAGGGAAGCTAGAACCAAAACAATTCACATTTGTTTGACTGAAGATGCGGCCCTACGATGTCTGGGTCGTCACTTAGGGTTCATGGATGTCTTACGAGATACCTTTATTTTTGAAAAGTTTTATATTATTAAAATCCATATGGAGTGTGTTTTCTCACGTTGGTTTACCATACTGATCCGGATGTTATTTTATTGTAATGCTCGAGCCAGTCCAAGCATATTTTCAGATCTAGCTATGGATGCTTTGGAGCTTCAGGAGATGAGGTGGATGCCTCCAAGGCGTATTCATGTATATATTATTTCCACTGCATTGGTTGTTTGTAACTGTCCAGACTAATGATAGATAGTTACTCTGGTTGATGTATGTATATTACAATTTTTCTTTTGCAAAGATCCGTTGTAGATTATATATTACTCGTCGCGGTGTGGGATTATGTTCCATTTTTCTTCTTTTTTCCCGAATATTCCGTCTTTTCGACACTTGGATGCTCGGCACGTGAATACTGTGGGTGTATTAGTGTCGATTTTTAGGATCGAAAAGTTGGGTCGTTACAAGTGTGGTGGCTAGGGTTGAATCTCGGCCTAACGGTCCAGATTTTATTATTTTAAATCTAACGGATATGGTTGATTCAAGCGCCTATAAAATAGACCTAGCACCTCGTTTTTCTTTTCGTATTTTTCGATTAAAGCAGCGGAGTATGCCATTTTCCATTCTCCATTATTTCTATTAATTATAAAATATTATATATATATATATATATGTATGTATATGTGTATATATATATATAATCGGAGAAGGGCAAAAATAAAAGAGAAGAAAAGAAGGAGCGAATCGATACTGCAAAAAAAAGATAAATGTTATATAAGTCTGTGTTCTACTTAATTCTAATCTCCTATTAGATCTAAATTCTAATGAGTGTGAATATATACTGTTATACATAATTTTGAATTGGAAAGAAAACGAGTTAATTACAGGGATGAACTCAGATTTGAGAAATTTGGAAAGCTTAAAGATGAGTGGAAAATTATAAGATTTATCTATAACATTGAAACTTATATCGTTATATTTTATTTAATTATTATGCCTATATAGGATCTAATGAGTTGTAGGTTAAAAAGGACATATAGGAATATCGCCTACATATTCTGAAAGATAGGTAATTGGAATAGGAATGGTATTTTCACTCTAACCGGAAAATTTAAAAATCAGTCCCTAAATTTGTTAAAGTTGAATGTTGATAAAGTTGTAAAGTTTATTCCAGATTTATATTTGGATTGTAAAATGTTAGTATTAGTTTAAACTGCTCTAGTTTGACTTGGAATATGAATTGTTATATTTTAATTTACTGGGAGCGGAATACAATTTAGTTGTATATATTTCCACGTAATTTGCATAAATTATCCAATTCCACAAATGTACAAAGGGCGCTATTTGAAATAACAAGGAATATACAAAAAATGAAAGAGATGTGTAAAGTACGGATGTTCTTCCTCGTAGTTTGCACTGCCTTTTTCAATAAAAGAAAAATGATAATTCTTTGTAATTTCAAACAAAGCAAGGTCTCACTTTTGGTTAATTTATGAAAAGATAATGGTAACCCTTTTTAGAAGGATGACTAATAAATTAAAACATGGAGAGGAATGTTATGGTTTAAGAATTAATAGTCAGAAATACACACACGATGATATTCATTTAGTTATAATTAGGATGACTAGTTATTACACTACTAGAAATACTATTTATTGCGACGTCCATTTCCGACGGTCGCCGACGGCTCGTCGGTTTTTTTTCGACGACGACCGATGGCTAGTAATCGCCGTGACATTATTGAAAATAAAATAAACTAGCCGCCCGCAGCCGTCAGAAGCTTTCGTAATAATACCCGTCGGCGGCCGTCGGAAGCCATCGAAAAGTCGCGAATACCTTAGCCCTAGACGGACACTTATTCTTCATTATCTAAAACCCAAAATTCCTTCCCAAATCTCACCTCCACTACCTCCATCACCTCCCCCACGCCGTCAGCAAGCCTCCACACCTCCAAGACTATCTCCATCTTCAATTTTCAAGTCTCTCCATTAGCTATTGCTCTTTAAGAAGGTTTAATTTATAAACCTTATTTAATTTTGATTTGGTAAATTAGGGTTATTTTGTTGTTATAGTTGTTTATAATACCTCATTGATTGTTTGTTATACCCTATTGAATGCTAAGTATATTGTTATTATAATTGTTTATCATTTAAATGTTGAGAAAAATAATTTATTTAGTGTATTTGTGCGTTAATTAGTATATATGTGTTGATTAATTAGTGCATACACGCATTAGGACTAGTTTGGATTAATTGGAGTCGATGCTCAGGATTTAGTGTATGCGTTTTTAAGATGACGAAAACGACGATTTAGTGTATGCGTTTCTTAGAATGTAAATAAATTATTGTATAATACGCTTTACTTTTTATAAATCCCTTAGATAGTTTCTGGTCCCGTCTAACAAGTATTGTATATGATCGCTATATGGATATTCGTTTTTATCATAGAACAGACATTTATATTCATCTGATACAATATTTGTCAGATTTGTTCCTGTATTGACAAGTTACAAACACAATAAAGTAATTATATTTTGCAAATCATGTCATTTTAAACGGTTCAAAAAAATTTGACAACATTTTCTTTTGTTGTTCCCTGTGTACACACATATGTGTACGATACAGGGAATAAAAGGGAAGTGCTTCCGAAATTTTGTTAAATCATTTAAAATGAAATAATTTACAAAATATAATTACTACTGTGTTTGCAATGAGAAATAAGATGACCAACCATCAAAGTGTAAAACAATAACCTAAAAATTTAAGATTATATTCATATAATTTCTGTAAATCCGTTTGAAAATAAAATTAAATATATAATATTATATATTTGCGAAAATTTAAATGTATGAATTAATTGAAAAATAAAATGTCAATACGTAAATGATTAATACGTTTTTATGTTTCAAAGTAGGAAAAATGGTCAATTATTTTATCGATCGGAGTTGGATGTACCAACAAAGAAGAGAAATTGGAGGCTCAATTAGTGAACATTTTCAAAATGGAGTACACGTCTTTATTGAATTTGTTTTAAGTAATAATGGAAACGACGAAGAAATTCGTTGTCCATGTAGTAGGTGCAAATTATTGAAGCATTTGATACCGGACATGGTAATAGTTCATTTACGCCAATATGGTTTCATGCCGAATTATTTGGTGTGGGATCGTCATGAAGAACTTATAACACCTAATCTCGTACATTCGGAGGAGGAGGTGGATAATGAAATTGTTCCGATGAATCTCATAGAAGATATGGTTGAAGATGCAACACGTTCAATGTTCCCTACTATTGAAGTTGATGGTAACGATGTTAATGTCGAAGAAGAACCAAGTATTGGAGCAATTTTTTATTATGATTTATTGGATGCTGCTAAGAAACCCCTTTGGGATGGTTGTACAAGCGGTACTCAACTATCAGTAACAGCAGAATACATTACGATGAAATCAAAATACAACTTCACAGAAGCCGGGTTTACAGCTATACTACAAGCTGCAAAACGACATATGCCACCCGATAATTTAATGTGCGAAAATCACAATGAAGTGAAAAAACTTATGTCTGCTTTTGGTTTGCCGTATCAAAAAATAGATGCATGTTTAAATGGTTGCATGTTGTTTTGGAAAGAAGACATCAATCTTAGGAATTGTAAAATATGTAATCAGGAAAGATACAAACCAAGAAAAAAAAGGGAAATGAAGTTCCGTACAAGCGTATGCATTACTTATCCATCACTCCTAGGCTTCAAAGGTTATAAGCATCTTCTATAACCGCGCATCATATGAGATGACACTGTGTGAGAATACGGGAAGAAAGTACGTTAACACACCCAACTGATGGAGAAGCATGGAAGCATTTTGATAAGACATACCCCGCTTTTGCAGCGGAGAGCCGTAATGTTCGACTTGATTTATGTATAGATGGATTTTCACCGTTCTCTCAATTTGGTTCAAAATATTCATAAGTACGATCCGTTTATACTAGCAAAACAAGCCCTACAAGTTTATTATGCTCTTTATCCATCTGTAAAAAGAGATAAAGCAAATTGGTCGGTGGTTTTTAAAACGAAAAGAAGATTTACGTTTGATGGAAAGAATATTCCAGACGAATAAGCGTACCAAGCGGATATCGAGGAAAATGGCAAAATTACAATAACAGATGATCAAACCGATTTTGAACCTCTAAATGACGAATCAAATGTATTAGTAGAAGTATTTGAGACCATAGAGGAAAACAATATAGAGTACGAGACCGAGTCTGAATCAGAAAACGACGAGGAGTGATTAATAGTATACATGTTAAAAAAAGGTAATTTATGGGAGTATTGATGTTACATTTTTTGTATGTTATATGTTAAATCTAGATACGTTTACTCATAATTGAATAATATGTTCTGCCATTATAAAATAATATGTATATGACATGTATTATAGATGTCTTTCTTTAGGCGTCGGAGTTCTTCGCAGTCCGGTTCCCTCTCTTCGTCTCAGAGAGAGGGACGGTCCACCGTGGAGGTGCTGGCAGCGGCCCATCGCAGGAGGCGCCGCGTACGGTGGTCAGATTGCTACTAAAGGCAGATGGATCGTAAGTATTGAATTTACTTTAGCATTATAAATATTTTGTATGATATATTAGTCATGATTTGTCTGTATTATATTTAATGCATATGTTTCGAGCTTGAGACTTCGAATATAGTTCTCAGCATTTCTAAGCAGGCATGCATGAGCCGTATGACTACGTGCTGGCTCAAATGGAGTAGGATCTCAGAGCATGTACGGGAGAGCATCTGACAGGACTTTTTGGTAAGTGTAAATTTATATATCATTATATATAACCATTTTACAATTTGCTGACCAAGTATAAATGTATAACTTATATTTTTCAACATACATGGGGCGGTAGACCTACAAGAAGATGACGTTTCTCTTTGCCAGCGCCATTGGAACTCTAAGGTTGCAAAGACTTACCGAGATACGATGTCTACCATAAGAAAATCTAGGAATATTCCAAGCTGGATGGATGCCAGCGTATGAGATGCTTAGGTCGCATGGTGGAGAAGCGATGAATTCATGGTAAGTCTATCAGATATCATCTTAATTTGTTCAGTAGAGAATACGTAATTTATACACGTAATATATAATCTTAATTTTTAATTTGCAGACGGAGTCAGGCATGAACTCGGCGAACAGACAGAAAAATCCAGTCACACACCATGGTGGCTCGAAATCATTTCAGCATCATCGCGAGGACCTGGTAAATTGATTAATTGCAATTACGAATAGTTATTACATTTTTGTATAAATTTGTATGAACAACAAAAATATGCATCAATTATTGCAGGAAAGAACGCGTGGGGCTCCTGTCTCGTATATGGACGTATTTGTACATATACATGCCGTTAGGCAGATGACGACGAGGGATCAATGACGTATGCTTGACATGAGGATGATAGAGCATACGCCGCTCATATAAGTATATTTTAAGTTATAAGTTATTAATAATGATCATTTTAATTAATTAGTTATAAAATATTATAATCATGTCATGCAATATTTAATTGTATTTAATTTTGCATTGCAGGAAAGATTTATGCAAGCACGTGCGCAGATGCTCGAGCAATCGGGACGGGAGCAATTGACCTCTGATGAGGAGGACTCTATCTTCGACTCCATTATGGACCCGACATAGCGAAATATGCGTTATGGCTACGGCAATCAAGCGGTAATTTATAAAAATTAACTAAGTTGTAACAATTGCTTAATTCTTATAAAAGTTACGTAAATAAATTAAACATATTTCGACTTGTTTTGTAGGCTCGGACCTCACAATAGGCTTATCAAAAGGCTCAGGAGAGAGCTGAGATTAATGAGCTTCGACAACAGATTGCACAGCTACAGGAGCAGGACCGTCTCCGAGCAGCACAAATGGAGCAACTGAACCAACATTTGGCCGAGTACATGGAACAACATGGAGCATTCCCTTCGTATGGTTGTTCCGGAGCCGACGACAAGTCATGAGGTACGTTTTGCAGTGTTTGTTTTTGAAACTTGTGTATATATACAATGAGAGATGGTAAGGTTGATTTGTGGACATGTGGTGTTTGATGTAGTATTTGATGTTGATTTGTGAGGTTGATTTGTTGGATTGATGTGTTTGGTTGGCATTTTAGACGTTGTATATGTTGTAAATTGATGTTGGATGCACATATTGTTGTTGAGTGTGTGAGATTGATGATGTACGGTTTGTTTTGTATTGATGGTAATGTTTGAGTTTGAGATTGAGATGGTAATGTTTGTGTTTTATATTGTTATTGATATTGATATTGATTTTAGCTTTATATATCTGATATATATTAATTTTGATGTGTTGTGATATATATTGATATCGATGTGTTGTTTGAAATTCGAATGGCTGCTGTAATATAAAAAAAAATCACTCAGATTTTCGACGACCGCCGACGGTTTTCGATGGCTTATTAACCAAAAATCAGCGACGGCTCCATACGGTTTTCCGAAGATTTTTCAAGCCACGTTGATGTCTTAACCGTCGGAAAGACCGCCAAAGTTGCCATCAAAACAGCCGTTGGAAGCCGTCGAAAAAACATCGTCGTTTCCATCGAAAAAAGACGAAAACCGTGTTCTCTATACCGACGGCATTTCCAACGGCCGCCAACGGCTTGTAGCCGTTGGAAATCACTGTATTCCTTATAGTGTTAATAGCATAGTAAACCATAGATTAGAAGATTGAAATGAAAAAGAGATAGTAACTCCACAATTAATAGGACAATAAATGTGCAGTTAATAAAAAGTCACAGGAATTAAATGAAGACATAAATACGTTTAGCGAGACTGGTTAAAGGATTTAATAATATAGCATTTATGGAGAAATGAAATATGCATAATAGGTTGAATTAAAACAAATAAATAAATGTCATCCGTGATTGTAAAATTAGAATAATAATGACTTTTTAATATGGACAACTGACATTTATGGGACTTAAGAAGAAAATAGAGAATATACGTAATAAGCGTATAAGATAAAGGATGTGCTCATTTAAACAAATTTTTTTTCCCTTTATAATTTGAGGGGAAACAATTATTTGTAGCTGAACGCATAAACATGATGGATTTTAATTTCAAAATTATTTGCACTCTTATCTAATTTGCTCTGTTTGTTGCATGTCATACAATTTCTTTTACAATTGATTCTTATTTACCATCAGTAAAACGATGCTGACATTAGCTAGTAGCTTCATGACTAAAAATAAACGTCAATGCGTTCGTTCAATTCATTCAAAGCAAAGGTGGGCAGCTAACTCTTTTCTTTACCTGCACGTCTCGTATTCTATTTACGAATGACACAGCAAATGCATCTACCAATGCTTATGAAACCGACACTTCTTGTTTATTGTAAGATCCCTTCATTATCTAATCATCTAATTTTAATAAAAAACATTTTTTTTTTGGCATTGTGATCCTTCCAATAAACCACACATTAATTATTACGAACACTTTATACATAGAGTTCCTTCCCATTATTTTTTTTCCATACTCAATAAACCTAGTTTTTTTCTATTTGTTTTTCTTAAATGAAAATCTTGCTTGGTCTAATTTATATTTGCTTAAATTTTGAATATACATGTGTATGTCTGTGTATGAGAAAGTCTATTTGAACACAATTTGACGACACGATGGATCTCCACCATTGGATTACCCTGAATTCCACCTTTCATATAATGACAAAAAAAATTCGATGGTCTAAATCTTTTATGCCTTCTTTTGTGTCACAAATTTGTGTTCAAATAGTCTGCCCATATATATATATATATACATATATGTATACACATATACATATATGTATATATGTATATATGGAAATTAATTGAACTGTCACACTTGGCGTGATCATAAAGATCCTTTTTTAATAAATGAACATCTGCTTTAATGAACATGAAAGGCATGACATAACAACAACTGGTACCTCCTTTAGCAATCTTTCCCATTTTGCATTAAACTCGCCAGCTCTGGCTTTTCCTTTTACAAGCCACCGCGCATTTATTTATTGGTACCCTGCCCCTTTTCCTCCAGCTATTACCACCTTATTATTCTTTTTTCACTCTTCTTCGTACATGCACCTTTCCACCGTTTTCCTTCAATATTTCCAAATTTATTATGAAATATAAAATGCATATCTAATATGTTATATTTTATCCTTTAAAGTTTTCTTTGCACAAAGTTTACAATTTAGAACTCTGAATTTCGTATGAATAGGTTAATTAAGTAGTGTATAATATCTAATATGAATGATTAGATTTACATGTGTGTTCTCTTGGAATGATTAATATTCACTAAGCATGTGCTAACTTAAACCGGAATATTGTAACCACCAAGCAAAGTTGGTTCATTACTGTTTCTTGCATATACAACTATTGAATATCAACATTAATTATTTCTGGGTGGTTTGTTCTTTTTCAGGTTGAAGCAAAAGTTGTTAACTAGTCAAACAACAAGCATTTTGCATTTCAATTGAACAGTGATTATGTTCATAGTGGACAACAGATTTTTCTTACATGGCGCAACTTATAGAATCTCAATATTGTCCCAAGTTTTCCCCCCTATATACAGTGGCAAACCGCAATGCTAGTAAATTTCAATAAAGTATTGTTATGAAACCAACTTTAAAAAAAAAAAAAAGGTTGATGGAAAGGATGATATTTTAGTATTCATGTATGATATGTTATATTAGTTGTTCAATGTTGAACTATTATGAACACATCTTTGCACATGAGTCACATCTTTCCATGTATCATGAGTCAAATACGTGGATGTTTATATCAAGTGATGCATAGCAAATGTGACAGTTCAATGTACACAACTTAGACCAACTATGATATCATGTTAAAGAACCACTTATTATCACAAAACCAATTGGTGATGTAAAGAATGATTCTTGGTATTTGTATGAATTATATAAATTGCGTGCCTTATGCATTACGCATGACTATTTTAAACACACCTTTGCACTCATGGTGTATCATGACAAAGAATTCTTGTATAATTGAATATATTATGTTATAACAATTAATCTGAACCCTTCTTGTTCTATGAATTCTACACTTAAGGAAAAAAAACACTAGAGCGTATCACTAAAATTATTGATCTAGTACTGGATGTTGTTTTCCCGTGAGGACGTATACTTATAATTGGTAATGAGGGGCGAACATGATGGATAAACATGCACAAACCAAACCTTCTTTGATATCATATTTAGAAAACCATTATCTATCCCAAAATAAATTGACAATGTAAACGGTGTGTTAAAACCTTGTTTTCTATGTTTAGATGATAACACCAACTATTGTTAAATGGTACCAGTCTTCTATTTAAGTGCTTATTTGTTACATCATAATTTATACCTAGTACAAATTATAAATTATGAATATTCGAAATGAAAGCTCCTTGGTTTATAATTTCAAGATCCATTATTTGTTTTCCACCGAGAGCTTAAGCGCCAGGATCAATATCCGAGAATCCGAGATCCGAAAGCAAGAGCAAAGACGTCGATAACAAGACCATTGTCCAATTAAGTCAGCAAGGTCAACCGAGAGCGACAACTACCGAGACCAAAGATATTTCAACAAGTATCAACAATCAACGACTTAGATAGCCCTGGACCGAGATCAATAGTCAAGATAAACGAAAGAAATCAATGGAACTATATATAAGAGCGACACGTCATCAATCCGCGTCAAAGAACTCTCAACAAGATGATGACAAGTGTTTGAATCAAAGCCGCATATAATTAACAAGCTAGGTCATCAATCCACGTGAAAGCCCTTGCATCAATGGGAGAACCTTAAATTTACTATAAATAGAGGACCTCGTGCTATTGAAAAGGGGCTAAAGAAAGATTTTCTGACATTATACAATCATTTCATATTCCTTACTCTATTTAGAAAGCTTTAATCAAAAGATTATCAATGACGAACTTTGTAACAAACATATTTGTACACCAAATTGAGGAATAAAAGCTCACGGCAGAACCTTCAAAGTGGACATAGGGATCTCGGTCCCAAACCACAATAAAGCTTGCGTCTCTTTATCTTTTGGCACTTACTTCCTATATAATTTCGGTGCTTACTTTATTTTCTTGCATCCTCTCGGAACGAATTTTTGAAAACTTTGGGGTGTTAGTTAGATGAAAAACTTATCTAACATATTTGACGATAGAAGAAGGGCTCCCTACCTCCATTCTTTTCTAACCCAGTAAGCTCAAACCTCTTAATCCAGCATGAAGTCAAAATCCTCCTCTTGGAAGACACCTCGCTTCCCTGCCCAGGATGTGGGAGTCGAAGAACTACATACGAATGAAGGAAATCAAATGGACCAAACGAATCCAAATATTAATGAGGAAACTGCTGCTCCGGTCCTTACCAAAAGTGAGTTTCGACAAATGATGTTGAAGTTCATTTCAACAAAATGCCTAGACAACTACCATAATGAACTTAAGAGCACTTTTTCCAAATTGGAGAAAAAGGTTTCAACCATACTTGAGGAAGACGAGAACCCTGTAACTTTCAGCCGAAACCCAAAAAAGTTACCAATGACTGATGGGGTTTTGGAAGCTGGATTCATAGAGGCGGCTAGGAAAGCCGAAACTGTAAAAATGACAAGAGTATGATCTTCCAAGAGGCCCATGACTCCAAGTCCCAAAAGGGTGAATTTCGAAAAAAGGCAAAAAAACTGGCTGCAAACTCAAAATATTGAAGCCTAAACTCTAAGACTCGGCGAGGTTCGAACAATGGAAACCTTGTTAATGAAATTATCAGAACAAGTACAATAGTCACGAGAAGACCGATCCAGCGTTACTTCTGAGATGAAGCTCCGAAAGGTCTTCTCTAAAGAAATTATCAGGGCCCCCATGCCTCCGGGATAGATGAACAACGGTCATATCCATTCGTGAAGAGATACGATAAAAATACACTTCTTTTGAAATTTAAATTTTGAAATAATCGACTACTATGTCGACATACATACATAGAGTATGTCGACATACTCTTTTTAAAATTTAAAAATACTTTCAAACATTATTTTGAAAAATCGTTGTTTTATAAAATAGTTTGATACTTTGTAAAATCATTTAAGCATAGTTTATACATATTTTAATCATAATAAAACTTTATATAATAATATTGAAAATTTTAATATAATGTAAATAACATATATAAAACCAATATAATTATAACTTATTTAAAGTATAAATAAAAATTCAATGTATATATGAATGTAAAAACACTAAAATAATATCTTTATAAGTATAAGAGATTGAAAATCGTTTTGAGAAATATTTTGAAAAGATTATTTTAAAACTAGGATATTTGAAAAACAATTTAAAACAAAATTAAGAAAGGAGAGAAATATTTTGAAAAGATTATTTTAAAATTAGGATATCTAAAAAACAATTTAAAATAAAATTAGACAAGGAGAGAGAGATCAAAAAACTGCTACCAAGGTTTTAAAATAAATTCTACGACTCTATAACTTATCTAAAATATCTTTAAATCTTGAGCTCTTCAATACTCATGAGTCTTCATTCTCCAACTCTTGAAATTCTATATCAGCATTTTGAACCACTCTTGATACTGTGCAGTCTTCTTAATCGACACCTGTCTAATATCCTGCACTATATACTATTTATAACTTAATAAAACATTAGTATTTATATTTTATATAATGTTTATAGCTATTATCATCAAAACCAATACCTAAGGTATTAACAATCTCCCCCGTTTTGATGATGAAAAGTATGTATATAAAATATAATATAACTCCCTTCGGGTTACAAAACTCTCCTTTAATCTATGCCTAGATTTTATATTTTTCTCCCCCTTTGTCATCAACAAAAATAATCACCTAAAACTATAAATCTAACACTAAATCTTACTCTAATTCTAACTCTACCCCTAAATAAAATACTAATTGATATATATATATATATAAGGATTATATATAATGATGATAAGAATGATTGTACAAAAACAATAAGTAATATGTAAAATTAGATAATCATGAAATAATCATAATCAATCTAAATATTCATCCAATCCAACGAACTTAATGTCACACACCATTTAACCAAATCCACACAAATCAAACCAATCAAATCCAAACCAATTCAAGTATTATTATTTATATACAATCAAACCTATTTACATTAGACATTTTGAGGAACTTCAACCCATCCATCAGCACTAAAGATTGGATCCGCTTTGATATCATCCCGATCTTCATCAATTTTGGATAATAAACGAAATTATTTTGAGAAGCATCGTTTGAACCAAGAATTTCATTTTTCAAAAAAAGATTAAGATCATAAGTAGGAAAATCTTCAAAAATAGAAAATCTTCTAGGAAAGACTTTTCTGAAAGATATATAGGCTTGCATGGCTTCTTGATTGTTAAAAGATATTCTTTTATTTTCTTAGAAAGCCTCATAGTTGTCTTAGTATTGCTTGAGGATGCCATTGAAGAGTAGTTTGAAGAGATAAGAGAGTTTATAATTTTTGAATATGAAAATGAAAGTGAAAATTGAATGAATGGAGGTAGAGTAAATAAATAGAGAATCAAACAACATGTTCTCTGGTCAAGAGACTCTTTTCAGAACATAGGAATTGGTGAAAATGTGGAGGGAAATTTAAATTTTGAAATTGAAATTGAAATTCAAAATCTGCCTACATATGTCGACATATGCATGTGGGGTATGTCGACATATAGGTCAAAATTTTCAAAAAATGGAAACTTTAACAAATAATTCCTATTAATCCATACTTATAATTATCTTGTATTTATTATTTAATATATACACTGAATAATCTAAAATATATTTTATATTATTTTTATTTAATATTTTATTAAAAGAAAATATGTGTATGTGTATATATATTATTTAAAATATATGCACACATTATTCAACCAATAGTATAATTAACCTATAGGTTATTCCTAGCAATAAAAAACCAATCAACAATGAAAACTTCAAAATTTTAATTTAAATACATACTTATCTTAGTTCTGTTTCTCTAGATTTCTCATCAATTGTCGCTGTGAAGCATATATTAGCATTATCTGTATTTGGTTCGCTATCACTAGAGGAAGTATCTGAATCGCCTAGTGTTGCAGCATAAGCCCTTCTCCATTTTCTAGTAATCAAAAACCAATCAACAATTCAAAATTTAATTTAAATGCGCACCTATTTTAGTTCTGTTTCTCCAGACTTCTCATTAAATGTCGCTGCGAAGCATATATTAGCATTCTCTGTATCTGGTCCGCTATCACTTGAGAAAGATTTGAATCGTCTAGTATTGCGGCATAAGCCCTTCTCCGTTTTCTGGATGAATCGGTATTTGGTGTAGTTTTCAGTTTATCGAGATGTGGACAGTCTTGTTTTAAATGGACAGGTTCATCGCAGTTATAACATCTAATTCCATTTCCGCTTCCGCTTCCTAGAATTTTGTTGTTATTTCTTTTGAAATTATTCATCTTTCTATATTTCAGAAATTTTCTAAAATTCCTTATCATGAAAGAAATTTCTTCCTTGTCATCGCTGTCTGAATCCAAAATATCCGTCATTGCATTAAAAGCTATAAATTTCTTCTCTATTGCTTTTCTTTCTCTCCTACCCTGCATTTGTACTTCAAAAGATATTAAATTGCCAATAAACTTTTCTATTTTTAGAGTGCAAATTGTAACACCTCATATTTTTAGTAACATTATTTAGGATATTTAATTAGTTTAATTAAATAAAATAATGTAAGATGATTAATGGGTTGAGATTTGATTTAACCTAAGGTAGCCGTGGCTATATGTAAAATGAACTAAAGAGATAAGATGAAAATAAGTGTTAGGAAATAAGGAAGGGTAAAATGGGAAATATGATGAACTTATACCCTAAACCCTTAGGAAATCAAACACACATTCATTTTCATTTTCTCAAGCAAGAATACTCTAAGGGCTGGCCACCATTTTCAATCTCAAGAGAAGATAAAGCTAGGACTTTCAAGAGGAAAAAGTAAATCAACTTGTTCAACATCAGATCTCACATCTTTAATCACAAAGCTAAGGTGAATGATAACTACATCCTATTTTTATTTCAGTTTTCGATTCTAAGGTTAATCGAAATGATTTTTCATGATAATGCCATGTTTTGGATGATTAAATGTTTATATATACTTGTTGGTGATTTATGCATGTTCAAATTGGTTTTTATGATATATTTTAATGTGAAAACCCTATTTAACGACATCCAAATTCCTTGCGATTTTAGATATAGACCAGAAATGTTATTTTAGAGATGTGTTTCAATTTTCATAATTTTTTGAATTAATGTGGATTTTATATTAATTTTTTAGTGAAGAAAATGATTTATTGGATTATAAATTATTTACGGCAAAATAAATAATTATTTGGGTCCGAAATTTTTATATGTTAGAAAACATATTAAAATAGATTTTTTGGGATTTTTTCAAATTTTTCCTAGTGTTTTGGTGAATATATAAAATTATTTAAGGTACGAGACTTAAATGTTTTATATATGGGCATTTCACCAGAAGGACAAACTTTGCAGTCTAATTAGTTTCTAGGACACACATTCAAAGAAATTACTTTCAAGGCCAAAGTTAGCAGAATAATTACTTTCAAGGACAAAGTCAACGGTCTAATTACTTTCAAGGACATAATTTCATAGGTTTTTAGGCTCTAAAAACTAAGTATTTTGCGTTTTATCCTTGAAAGTAATTATTTCAATTGTGTGTCCTAGAAACTAATTCCACTTGCTAAAGAGGCCCTTGTCATTAATTTCCACTTTTTTTATATATTTAATTAAGGAGAATGGGCATTTTGAAAAATAAAATCACTGTTATTTCTGAAATTATTGGCAGCATGTAACATCCCCCTACTTGGAGGCCCAAAACTAACGGCTATGGATGATGTAGTCATCCATAATTATTACTCTTTGGCGACCAAATACGGCGGTGCTAGATACATTGATACACAGATCACAGAAATATGAAAAAAATTTAACAATCCAAAAACATATATTTCCACATTCAGATTAAAACATTTCATGTTCATTACATAATCCCAAATACGTTAACTACGTACATCAAAATATAATTATTACAATTACGCCAAGAGCGACATATGAAGATGTCTGCTTGGTTGATCAGAGTATATAGTAAGGCTAATAAATATGCCTTTACAAACAAGTAAACAACGAAAAAAGAAAACTCTATCCTACACGCCTCCGGAAGCTTTATTCGTTTAAGAAGAAAACCTGTAACCCTTAACTTTCAAACTACTCAAAATCAATTGAGTACCCGAGAGTTTAAGGGGAAAACAAAAACTTCGAGTCAGACATAAAGCCTGGTATGAATAATAATCTAACATCTCAATCCTTTTAGATATCTAGTGAGACCACGCTGCTTAGCGGAATGGGTTTTCCCCTCACTAGTATCCTAAAACCTTTATAAAATCATATACTGTGCTCCTGTGTCCACAATGGTTAAAACATATATTTTCAAAATATTATGATGATATGAAAACTTGAAAACAATTAGGATTTCCCATCCCCCGTTTAATATGACACCCTGTCCTATCCATAGTTTTCATGGAATCACTAAGAACCTATAGGCACCTGCCAGTTAACTTAATTAATTTATGGGTTCCCCTGAACCTATTAGTCATTTCTATCACTAATCATCTTATCCTAGTTTTCATGGGTTGACTAGGAACCTATGGATTTATCTAGTAACTCACTTCACATCCTAGTTTTCATGGGTTGACTAAGAACCTACTGATACTTCCATTGGCCACTTTCTTATCCTAGTTTTCAAGGGTTGACTAGGAACCTATTGACTGATGTCAATTCTTAATCCGGACATAATTTTCACGGGTTCACTACAAACCAATTAGCCCCTGCTAACTGTCCTTAATACATAGTTTTCATGGATTAACTATGAACATTTTGGTTTATGCCAATAACTACTCAATCATAGTTTTCATGGGTTTACTATAAACCTTTTGGTTTACACCTATAACTATAAAATTTAGGCATCCTATATTTTTGGTTACCCTGACTCCTTTGATGCAATTCTACTCATTCGGGAGTTTAAGCAATTTTCATTCACTATTGAGTTAACCTAGCTGGTTCTTCTACCCTTTTTTTCTTCCCAAAATACAGTTATGGGGTTATCATGTGAATATATTCATATATAAAGAAGCAAACAACAATTTACCAATACCACTCCTATGGATATAAAGTCCTTGAAATATATTTCATAAAACATAGTTAATACCTTTAGCTTATATCTTTATCAAGGTAATACTTCTTTAAAATCCCATACTTAAAGTCATTACAAACTCCTTTATATTTTCCATGGGTTTTCCTTTAAAAATTAGAGTATGGGTTTTAAAACCTTTCGACAACGTCAAAAGCTTCTACTTTCAACCCCTTCGAAAGCATTAATCATTTCTTTTAAAACAATAGGATCCAGCCTCTTAAATACTTTGAAACACTTCTTTCAAAACCTTTCGACTTTGTTGAAGTACCATTAAATAAGAGTGGAAGCATAACTTCCAAACCACTTGAAAGTAAACCTTTCGAAAGCATTGGAAATCAAACCTTTTGAAACCATTAAAACTTAGACCTTTCGAAGTCATTGAAAAGCAAACCTTTCGAAACCATTAGAAAGCAAACCTTTCGAAACCATTGGAAAGCAAAACTTTCGACAACGTCAAAAGCTCCTGCTTTCGACCCCTTCGTAAGGTTTGAACAAAAATAAAGGCGGCAACCCTCTTCAAATCTCTTTAAAAACCAACCTTTCGAATTCATAGCTTTCGACCTTGTCGAAAGCAAGCATAACCTCCGACCTTGTCGGAACCTCTTTAAAACGGGCAAGTGATTTTATTTTTCAAATCAAAGTAAACTAAGGGACCATCTCCTTCGAAAGCAACCCTTCGACACCTTACATTTCGACTTGGTCCAATTCACTACATACCACCTGAATGATATCATGTGCATTGCTTTCAACCTTGTTGGTCTATAAAGTCGAAAGGTCTTAGTCGAGAGGTCTAAGTCGAGAGGTTTGCCAAAGAAGGCGGAACCATCTTTTCTGGGTAAAAGATGATTTTGCCAAAATAAGTAAACTTTTTGTAACAAACTTGTCTACTTGTGAACATTTGATTGGCTTTCACAAACTTTTAAATAATTTGGATGTTATCTGCCGTATTTTCTCAGATATAAAATCAAGTTAACTTTTAACAAATAAGCCCTTCCTTTTATAAAACATTTAAATCATTTAGGTTCTCCTTTCAAAATAATTTAATTTCCATACAAAATCACTTATTAAAAATCCCCAAAAATTCCAGAAATTCACTTTAATCATGTCATCTAACATATTAAAATTTCAGACCCAAATTCTTAATATATTTTCCAAATAAATTTATAAACCCAAATAACCATATTTTCCTTTGAACATTCATAACTAATTCTCCACGGTTTGGAAAATTATAAAAATTAAACCCCAACTCCAAAATCATGTTTTCTATAACATAAAATTTTCCCATGGCATTTCAAAATCATTAAATCTTGGTTTTACCCTAAAACTGTATATATCTCCTTTAAACAACCTTGTTTTAATCATATAAATCATGAATCAAGCATAACATCAGTCAATATATATCATAAAACAGATTTATGATTAAATATGAAACCATATGATAATAAAATCAAAATAGAGATGTAGAAATTATTATTCACCTTAGATTGGATAAGAAAATTGAAGTTTGATTGAGATCGATTTCTTCTAGTTTGATCCTAAGCTTTACTTTGATCTTCTCTTCTCTTCCTAATGGCTAGCCTTGCTTTCTTACGGTTAAATTTTTTTGTTTGAGATAAAATGAACGCGTATGGCCTAATGAAAATGGTATAAGGGAAAATGTAGGTGGCAAATTACCCTAATGCCTGTGTGTTCAATTGCTTAATACTTAACCATTTATAAGTTCATTAGTTTATATAATCACTACCACTTAATTTATTAATCAACCTCAATCTCCTTATCTATATTATTCTATTTAATTTATTCTAATTAAATCTCCTGAATAATGTTAATAAAATTAAGGGCGTTACACAGCACTTTTCTAAAAAGTATTTAGAAACCAATGAAAATTTGACAAATAAAGGTAGGGTAGTTGAAAAGTTTTCTCTTTTAAGTTAAAAACAAAAATAACATGATTTTAGCATGTTCTGCCACTTTCGGCACAGGTGGTTCCGACCCAGACCTTTCGCCACCAATGGTTTCGAAACCAAAGCGCATGGTATCAAGCTACTTGGTATGTAGCATTTTGGATAAAGGCAAAGGGGTACTTGGTCGAAATCTTAGGTTTCAAAGGGGTTGGAGTATGTTTGTTTTAAAACAAAGGTAGCGCCTGCTTTGCTTTCGAAAGAGATAGGTTTCAACTCAGTTGCTTTCGACTGGGTCAAATATTTCAAAGGAATGGTTTTGACTTGGTTGCATTCTTTTGTTTTAAGTAAAGCTTTCGAAGAGGACGAAACCCCTAGCTACCGCCTCTCTACCTTTCTAAGTCAATGGTTTCGAAAGGCACTCTTTGTTTTTAAATTAACCACTTATCCAAAACTTTCGGGAGGGGCGTTTCGACACCATCACTTTCGAATTTAGTAATAGCTTTCGAAAGGGTAAGCTTTCGACCCTATTGCTTATGACCCTTAATGATTTTAAAGAATAACCCAATGGTTTCGAAAGAGAATGGTTTTGACTTAAATGGTTTCGAAATGTGTTCTTCCACATGCATTAGTTTGAATCCCAAATGCTTTCGAAGGTTTTGAAGTTATAATATCTTTGAAAGGTTTTAAAGAAGGTTTTGAAGGGGAGGTTCCCCAATGGTTTCAAAAGGTCTAAAGGAAAGGTTTTCCAATGGTTTTGAATGGTTTAAAGGAAATGTTTTTCCTATGGTTTCGAAAGGCAGTGTTTATTTGTCTTAAAGAGGAATGTCTAAGGCTTTTAGCTTTCAAAGAAAAAGGAATTTCAATGGTTCTGAAAAGTTTATATGAATGCTTTTGAAAGGGGTACTTTCAATAATATCAGAAGGGGTACTTTCAAATGTTTAAAGGTTTTTATCAACAAAGATTTGAGTAAAGTATATATATATATAACATGGCAAGGTTATTTTGAGTAAAGCATAGAGTATAAATGTTTTCCTTGTTTAAGTATTGGTTTAAAAGGGTTTAAATCAATTTCAGATGAAAAGGTTTCCAAGGAAGATTATGGGAAGGTATCCCTAAATGAAAATGACTTTGATATTAGAATACCATACGAGACTGGTATAGGATCACACCTTATATATTAGCTATTGGCCCCAGCTAATTTAGTCCAAAATTCCAGTGTGTGGGACTTTGTCACAAGTAAGACTAAAATTATGGATACACATAGAAAGGAATATATGTTTGTATATAGATAGGTTATTGGTGAGCCCGCAAAACCATTAGGATCAGGTGACCCTTGGAGATGATAAGTTAAGGACAGACCGTCCAGAAGAGAAGTATTTAATAGATAGTTAAGGACAGAACGTCCAAAAGAAGAGGAGTGTCTAACATATGTTAGAATTTTGATATGATTGTCTGGTAGGCCCGAGTCAGCCAGTGGTTAATAGTTAGCCAAACAAAACTAAAGCACATGAATAGATAGTTCATTTATTACTTGATATATATATATATGTTTACATAATGATGCTTTACATATTTTATCCAGTTTTGGTTGCAAGAAAGGATTTGCAAAATGATATGTTTTAAAGGAATGCTAGTAAGGGGAAACCCGTTCCGCTAAGTGGCGTGGTCTCACTTAACATTAATAACTGGGATGTATAAGTATTATTTACACCAGAATTTATGTCTGACTCGAAGTTTATGTTTTCCCCTTAAACTCTCGGGTGCTCAAAATTAATTTGAGTAGGCTGAGGGTTGAGGTTCTTTCAGGTTTTAGTAGGATGACGAATAAAGCTATCGGAGGCGAGTAGGAGGCTAACAGATAGCTATTTTGGAGTTGTAGTTCTTTGTTTTATGTTTATTTCCGCTGTGTATGTATTAAGTCAATTATGACTATATGAATCTGATCATCCAAGGGGGCATCTTCATATGTCGCTCTTGGGGTATTTTGTAATAAGTATATTTTATCATTACTTGGGAAACGTTTTGGGATTATGTAATTTGAATATGGAATATCTATTTTGAAATATAATGGAAGAATATTTTTTTTGAAATCTATGCTCTGTTTCATATTCAAGTGCTTCTGATATTATATATGCCATTAACATAGCCGTATTTAGTCACCAGAAGTTAATACTATGGATGACTGCTAGCGCTTAGCTTTAGGCCTCTAGATAAGGAATGTTACACTAATGTCATTTGCCTCTTCAATTACAAGAGTCTTTTGATCCCATTTAGAAGTAAGTGAATTGAGTATTTTTATAACTTGATCTTCCTCAAAAAAACTTTTACCTAGTGCAATAAGTGAGTATACTATATTTTGAAATCTACTATACATATCAGATATGGACTCATTTGGACCCATTTTGAATAATTGAAACTGGTTTGTTAACATGAAAATTTTGATCTGTTTAATCTTATTTGTGCCTTCATGTGTAAAGTTCTCCAAATTTCAAATGCAGACTTATGTATAGATACTCTACTAAATTCATTTCTATCTAGTGAACAAAATATATTCATTGCCTTAGAGTTACTTTCTGCAATTGCTTTTTGGTTAGCAGTCCACTTTGCAAAATTAGTCTTGGGTTTAGTGTACTTAGCTTCTGTGATATTCCAAGTGTCTAAACCAATTAACTATAAATAAATTTTCATTCTGCATGACCAATGTGTGTAATTACTGCCATTAAAAAATGGAGGTCTAGCAGTAGATTGTCCTTCGACAAATGAGTTACTAACAAGTGTATTAACAGTGTTACTAACAGTATTATTACTATTGTTGGTAGTTATTTAAACTTTTTTAAAAATATGATGATGAATACTTTGAAAACCAATGCTCTATACCAAATGTGAGTCAGCGGAATATGGATCTTAAGGCTAAATTAACACTAAAAGGAAGGGTGAATACTGTTTAATAGATTATATGAATATTTTTCAAATTCTTTAAGATTATACTTGGAATGGTGTAATTAACAATCACAGAATCAAAGTGCAGATAAAAGTAAATGTATTAAAAGTAAAATGAAAAGAACACACCAAGGTTTTATACTGATTTAGAGCTACCCTACATCCAGTCCCACACAGTTTCTTGTACGGGTTTCTTTTCAACTAGTATATGCAAATACAATCTTGATTGCAAGGCTACGAGGCACAGTCTCTAGAATTCCGACCTCTGGGTAGAGTCACTTGATTTCCAAGCTACATTCATGCCTACTAGATTTACGGGCTACTAAGCACACCCTATTGATTTTACGGGCTACAATCACATCTACAAGTATATCAGTATGATGTGATAGAGTTTTACAGACTCAGATCTTCGATCTTGATTACAGTTGATCCTGTAACTCTTGAATAGGACTTTGATCTTGATTTTAGTGAGAGAGAGATGAGAAAAATCAGAGAGTAGATGAAAGAGAATCAAACTAGTGATGATTGAATTTGATTCTGGTTTTTAGCAGAGTTTGGATATATTTTGATTTAGAAAATAAGAGAGTGGAAGGAGGAGAGATGAATAAGAAAAAGATGATTAAAAAATCGTTTGGAAGTTTGGTATTTATAGAGGAACAACGGTCATATCCATTCGTGAAGGGATACAATGAAAAGATCTTTCTTTTGAAATTTAAATTTTCAGAAAATTGGCTACTATGTCGACATGCGTACATAGAGTATGTCGACATACTCTTTATAAAATTTAAAAATACTTTAAAACATTATTTTGAAAACTCGTGTTTTGTAAAATAGTTTGATACTTTGTAAAGTCATTTAAACATAGTTTATACATATTTTAATCATAATAAAACTTAATAAAACTTTATATAATAATTTTGAAAATTTTAATATAATGTAAATAATATATATATATATATAATCAATATAATTATACCTTATTTAAAGTATAAACAAAAATTCAATATATATATATAATATGTATTAATACTAAAATAATATCTTTATAAGTATAAGAGATTGAAAATCGTTTTGAAAAGATTATTTTAAAACCAGGATATTTGAAAAATAATTTAAAACAAAATTAGAGAAGGAGAGAGAGATTAAGAAAGTGCTATCGAGGTTTTAACATAAATTCTATGACTCTGTAACTTATCTAGAATATCTTGAAATCTTAAACTCTTCAATACTCATGAGTTTCATTCTCCAACTCTAGAAACTCTATATCAGCATCTTGAATCTACTGTTGATATTGTATAGTCTTCTTAATCAACACCCGTCTAATATCCTGCACTATATACTATATATAACTTGATAAAACATTAGTATTTATATTTTATATAATATCTATAGTTATTATCATCAAAACCAATACCTAAGGTACTAACATGAACATCTAACCCTGAAGATCATATCACTCTATATGAAATCCAAATGCAAGCAATCCGGGCTTTGGCTGAAAACAATGCAGATTCCTTCCTACAAATTTCAGCGGACCAGCCTTGAAACGGTTCCAAAGCTACCCACGAAATTCTATTAGCTCTTGCGAACAGTGTACCATATAGTTTTTGACTCGATTTTTTTCCTCAAAAGACACCAGAACGGGATTGAGTTTGCTTGCTAACTTCAGACATGGAAGAGGAGAATCCTTGAAGGACTATTGTAAGAGATTTAATGACATAGCTGCCCGATGCAAGGGCATGATGGATGAAACTAAGTTAGTTCCAATCACCTCAGGGTTATGGAGGAATACCCCATTTTGGGACGATCAACCGAGGCAAGAGTGTAAGTCCCTTAATGGGTTCTTTTTCTGGGCACGAGGAGAAATCATAATCGAAGAATTAAAGGGAGTCGTTAGGAAGAACCCCGACTGGACTTGTGACAATAAAAAGTTTACTCGGCCAAGAGATTCAAGAAGGAATTTCAAGTATCAGAAGCCTACCCCTTAACCCATTCACATGCTCAAACCTATGCAATGACCCATGAATGAATTCCATACCCTCCAAGGAGAGGAAGAGAGACAGAAATTAACTTGGAGGAAAATACTTCAGCTACCATTGACAAAATGGCCATAATACTAAAGAATGTAGATTTTTGAAGTCCTTTGTCAACAAACTAATTCGGTAAGGAAAGGTGGATGAATTCTTGAAGAATGATAATACTCAAGGGACCATTACCCTAGCAGGAAACGAAAACACACAACCTCAAGCACTAGCTCCGAGATCTCTACTAGCCCTTGGAATCTTGTGGGCATTATTCTAGGAGGACTTCATATTACTGGGGATAGCAATGGTAGTTGGCAGAGGTATATTAACGAAGCCAAAATAGGAGATGTCTTGGTATATAAGACGAAAATATTGGAGAAAAAATTGGAGGTGAGGCTAGTGGTCACATTTGGAGATTCTGACAAGCGGGGTGTCTGTCATCCCCACAATGATCTTGTGATTACGGCCCAGATTAGGCTTTCAGAAGTGGCAAAGAGAATGATGGACATTGGAGCTTCCACCAACATAATCTTCAAGCATGCACTCAACAAGATGGGATTACCCGAGAGCACACTCAAGCCAAGTCAAACCCCCAATATGGATTCAATAATGAAGGAGTAACGCCTCTTGAAGAGTGTAATCTGATGGTCAAAATTGGAAATAATCCTTACTGTAGAATTTTTGAGACCACCTTTTTCATCATGGATACCCCATTAGTATACAATGCTTTCTTTGGAAGACCAGCTCTCAATGCTATGGATGGGTATGTTTCTACTAAGCACTTACTTTTAAAATTTCCCACCGAAACAAGAGAAGGGCTTGTAAGAGGAGATCAATGGATCTCCAGGTAATTGTATTACGCAAGCCTTAACATAATCTGTAAAGGAAAGACTTCATCTTATAAGAACAATGTCAAAATTAACCAACCTACACCTCTCGAAGTTAAGGAGGCAACCAATGCCATGAGTTCCAAACCCGAGGAAAGTCGAAGGAAACCATTAAGAATTTTTCAAAGACAAGATGACCTCGTAATTGGGGAATTAATCTATGTATCGAGTTATCACAGAATATTTAAAGAGATATAATAGGGGTAGAGTAGTAAGCCTCTTGGGAGAAAGAGAAAGGTTATTCACACTATATATGAAACTCCAAAAGAAGAAGAAATTGAGCCTGATCTCGATCCGAGACAAGGGATCGAGACGGCTTTAGCAGCCATGACTTTCAAAGAGGTATACCTCAATGAAAATGAAAAATCTAAGATAGTGATAAGGGCTTATTTCATCCATCTATCCGAGAAGAGCTGATTTCCTTTCTCTAACACAATCAAGATGTATTCGTTTGGATTTATGATGATATGGTGGAAATCGACCCTCGATCATTTGCTATTGCTAAAATATAGATCCAAAGTTTACTCCTATAAGGCAGAAATGGAGACACTTGGATAGGAAATAGATATGTGGCTATACAAGAAGAGGTCGAGAGGCGATTAAATAACAACTTCATCTGAAACGTATATTATCCACAATGGATTGCTAATCTGGTGTTGCTAAAGAAACTAAATGGAAAGTGGAGAACTTGCATCAACTTCACCAATCTAAGCAAAGCTTGCCCGAAGGATTTCTTCCCTGCTAAGAATTGACCAATTAGTTGACGTTACCAGCGGGCATCAGTTGCTTTCATTTATGGATGCTTATTTAGGATATAATCGAATTCCAATGTTTAAACCTGATGAAGAGCACATAAGTTTCGTCACCAACATGAGCATGTTCTGCTACAATGTAATGCCCTTGGGTCTTATGAATGCAGGTCCAACATATCAAATGTTATTCAACCAAATTTTCACCAAACAGATAGGTCGAAACATGAAAGTATATGTTGATGAAATGTTAGTCAAATCTAAACAATCAGAAAGTAATGTTTCAGTCTGGCTGAGACATTCAGCATCCTCCAAAAATATTAGATGAAGCTGAACCCTCAAAAATGTTCCTTCAGAATACAATCCGGGAAATTCCTAGGTTTCATAGTAAGTGCTAGACGGATATAAATAAAACTAGATCAGATAAAATCCATAATGGACATGAAGGCTCTGAATAATGGGAAAGAGTTAATGAGATTAAATGGAAAGATTGTTGCTCTGAATAGGTTCATAAGTCGGTCAACTGACAAATATGTTTCTTTCTTCAACCTCTTAAAGAAGCATGTTCCCTTCAAATGGACATTTGAATAACAAAAAGCCTTCGAAGACTTGCAGAAGCATTTATGCTCTCCTCCAGTGTTGTCCAAATCAATAGATGGAGAAACTTTGTTCCTCTGCTTGGCCGCCTTGGAGCAGGCCGTAAGTTCAACCTTTATAAGAAATGATGATGGGACACAAAGACCGATATATTATGTAAGCTAAAGACTAGATCCAACCAAGAAGTACTACCTAATGATTGAGAAACTCGCTTATATCTTAGTGTTCACAACTAAGAAGCTTCGGCCGTATTTCCAAGCCCATCCTATTAAGGTCCTTACAGATAAACCACTTTGACAAGTTTTTAGGAAACCCGAGATGGTAAGAAGGTTAATTAAATATGCCATAGAACTCAGCTGGTATGAGATATCTTACGAACCTAGAACAACAATCAAAGGTCAAGCACTAGCTGATTTCTTCATCGAATGCACTGGTTTCGGGGCCGAAACTAAAAAGGAAAACAGCATGGATAAATAGCTCCCTTGGTAATTTTATGTAGATGGAGCCTCAAATGAATAAGGGGCAGGTGCGAGTTATATTTTGGTAACCCCGTATAACCATCAGATTTACTGTGCAATCAAGCTCACTTTCTCGACAACCAACAGTGCAGCTGAATACAAATCCTTGATTGTAGGATTATGAATGGCTATTTCCATCAAAATTTCAGAAATTCGAATATACAGTGACTCTCAGATAATTGTTAATCAAGTTAGTGGCCACTACCAGGCCCAAGACCGAGGATAGCTCTCTATGTTAAATAGGTAGAGCAGTTACTTGATGCTTTCGGGAGCTATTACATTGAAAGTATTCCAAAGGATCGAAACGCAATAGCCGATGCCTTAGCAAAATATGCAAGCTCGAGAGATGTAAGAGATTTTAATTTCATCCCAGTCGAGATCTTGGAAAAATCCAGCATACAAGTACCAGAGAGAAAGTATTAGTTATAACGTGAGCTCAAGCTACTCGAGATAAAGACACAATGCCAGTGATATCTGAAGAAAACTGGATGTCGCCAAATATTCAATACCTAACCAAAGACATTCTACCCTTGGATGCCACTGAGGCAAGACGAATCAAATATAATGCTCCAAGATTCAGTATTATAGATGTAATACTCTATAAGAGGGGATTCTCAACCCCATACTCTCGATGAGTGATAGCCTCGGAAGGACATCAATTATTAAAATAAGCTCAGAATTTGTAGAGACCATTGCGGTGGGCAAAAGTTAGCAAAGAAGGTACATAGACATGGCTTCTATTGGCCAAAACTAAATCAAGATGCGTTAGACTATGGAAGAACATGTGAAAAGTGCCAGTTTTATGTAAATGTGCCAAGAGCTCCCCCTTGTGTACTTACCCCAATGATGAGTCCTTGGCCATTCGGTACCTGGGGCATTGATCTTATTAGACCCCTCCCTACTACAAAAGGAGGGGCAAAATATGCCGAAGTAGCAATTGACTACTTTACAAAGTGGGTTGAAGCCGAACCCTTAGCCACATAACCTCCTATTAGGTAATTAAGTTTGTGGTGAAGAACATTATATCCAGATTCGGTCTCCCTTATAAAATCATTACAGATATTGGCACTTAATTCAAAAGCCGAGAATTTGCAGATATTGCCAAGATTATGGTATCATCAAGAGTTTCTCCTCGATGGCCCACCCACATGCTAATGGGGCTGTAGAAGCAGCCAACAAGACCATTAAAGCCTGTTTGAAGAGGAGATTAAACAAAGCAAAGGGCAATTGGGTAGATGAATTACCTTTTGTTCTATGGGATTATAGACGAGCTCCAAGACTTCAATCAGACATACTCCTTTCTCCTTAGCTTACAAATCGAAGCCATGCTCCCAGTTGAATTAGAGATTACCTCCCACCGAAGGCATTATTATAACACATAGTAGAACATAGAACTCCGAGGGGAGTCATTGGATCTGTTACCCGAGCTTCGAGACCAAGCCGCTTTAAGGATGGCAAAATACATTCAAAAGATGACCCAATGCTACAACCAAAGAGCTCGAACTAGGAAGTTTAAGAGCGGAGACCTTGTCCTTTAAAAGATAATGTCCAATACAAAGGATCCAGCAAACGGACCTCTCGGTCCAAATTAGGAAGGACCCTGATAATTCACGACATCATCCCCTAGGAACATATAGATTAAAAAGACCACATGGCAACATAATATTCAGACTTGGAATGCCAAGCATCTGAGACATACCACAGTACGAAGCTATTACATGAATAAAAGTTTTATCTGCAAGTTTGAGGCAATAACCGATATCTTAGCCATGCCTTAGGTATGTCACACGAGACTTCAATTTTCTTAAGGCTTAAGCATTTCAAACGTTGCACCAAAATGCTTTAGTCGTAATTATTGTCGTGATCATGCAATATCATGCAACTTTCAAACATTACATCAAAACATTTTATTCGTGATTATTGCCGTGATCAAGCAATATCACGCAACTTTCGAGCATTGCATCAAAATGTTTTATTCATGATAATTGCTATGATCAAGCAACAACACAACTTTTAGAGGTACATCAAAATGTTTTAGTCATGATATAGCTCTGATTAAGTATTATCATGTTAATTTCAAAGCCATGCTTTCACCACCAGCCATGTAAATGATTTTGCCTCAACAACAACTAATTAATTTTGCCAAGCAAATAATTTCGTCTCAATGACAACTACTTAATTTTGTTCAGTAAATGAATTTTCTTTTTCGAAATTATTTAGTTCCACCAAGCCAATGATTTTTCCCCAACGGCAACTACTTAATTTTGCCAAGAAAATAATTTCGCCTCAATGACAACTACTTAATTTCGTTAAGCAAATGATTTTGCTTCATGGCAATTACCGAGTTCCACTAGGAAAATGATTTCGCCTCACGTCAATTATTTAATTTCATCACTTGCACTATGCCATAGATGGCCTATTGCAGCGAAAATACAAGATGTTGCTAGCTACAATGTAACGATAGCTATGCTGATTTTTGTCTATTACAACATTAGCTTCAGGATGTTAGCATAGATATCAACACTATGTTGCAGTAGCTATAGACTTATAAAAATATTATAAAAAATGAGTGCGGGCTGAAAAAAAAGCGGGCTGAAATAATTTTTAACGCGGGAAGCAAAAACAAAGCGGCAAAAGTTAACAAAATATTGAAGGGTTTCACTCAAACACTTAAAAAAATACGTACTCCGCCGCTCAACCTCTCAAACACTCAAACACTCTGTGATTTCAATTAGGGCTAAAAGTTCTAAGTTTACAAGCTTAATTGGGGTTCGATTAGGGCAAGTTCAAGTTCAATTAGGGCTTCGGTGTTTCAATTAGGTCTTCAATTGGGGTTCGTTTGGGTTTCGAATTTCAGTTAGGACTTCGATTTAATCTGTTGCTTAAGGTATCACTCTATGTATATTTCAAGTTTTTCCTGATTTGATTGTTGTGTTGCCTAATTTACTGATTTACTTGTGAGTTCAGGTGTAATCATATTCCTGATTTTATTATTGTGTTTGTCTTTGTATGTTATTTGTGTGTAAATTAGTGATGAACGATGAGGAAAAAATATGGGCAGAACTTCCTAATATTGATTATAGTACTAAGAAGCGAAGGAATTAAATTAAGTATACATAGAGATGACTTTCCAAAAGAATTTGTGTTCGGTTCAGGTACTTCAGCTTATCAGGTACTTGTTTTTTCCCTTCATTTTTTCTATACAAATAAATCTTCATGTGTGTGTTGATTGCACTTACCAGTAAATCGTATACTAGCAGAATCATCCGATATACAAATTACTCTGTTTTTAATAACTTTTAATTCAGATTTTTGGATGAAAAGAGCAAATATTGGAAATATATAAGTAAAAGAAAGGAGTTTATGACAGGTTGAAGGAGCAGCAAGTGAAGATGGGAGAAGTCCTAGCATTTGGGACACTGCTACACATACCGGTTACGTACCATTTCTTAATAAACCTTGGAATTAATGTTAGAAATATGCTATGCACTTGTTTTTGAACTCTGCCTTTTCATTCATTGAAAATACAATCATAAAATTATAGGACATACTAGAGGTGCTACTGGTGATGTGGCTTCTGATGGATATCACAAATATAAGGTAACATATATCACAAATATAAGGTAACATATATGAGTATCTAATTATGTACATGTTATATTGTTTTTGTGCAATTTTTCTTCATTGTATAATTATTTGTGCAGGAAGACATCAAACTAATGAAAGAAATTGGACTGGATGGTTACAGATTTTCAATATCTTGGTCACGGCTGATTCCTGGTATGGTCAATGCTTATAGTGGTTGTAATTTTTGTTTATATCATAAAAATTAGTGTTTTATATATCGTTTGCAATCATATTCAGGTGGAAGAGGAAAAATAAATCCCAAAGGCCTTGAGTTTTACAACAACTTTATCAATGAACTAATTAGTCATGGTATGTCTATCTAAACTTTTCATGTTGTGAAAGTTACAAGATATCGTGTTCCAAAAGTATTGTTAATTCAGTATTATATTATTACCTTTTTATGAAATTTGGGCACTTGTGCATGCAACTTCATATAATTCAAATTGTTCCAGGAATAGAGCCTCATGTTACTCTTTTGCACTTCGACACGCCTCAAGTTCTTGATGACGAATATGAAAGTTGGTTGAATCCAAAAATAGTGTCAGTATTTTTATAATTTACTCTTTGTATATATTCTATTTCGATCTTCAACAAGATATAACTAGACTGTATCATGTACATGTTTAAAAGACCATGTACATTAACCATAGTGCTTGTGTAAATTGATAAATTCAACATTTATTACGATATTTATTCTGTTCTTATCTATACTTATATTTTATACTTCATCAAGGCATTCTTTGTAACAGTGACGGTCAATGTATACAGGGATGACTTCACTGCATATGCAAATGTTTTCTTTAGAGAATTCAAAGATAGGGTAACTCACTGGGTGACCATAAACGAGGTAAATGCATTTGCACTTGGTGGTTATGATGATGGTATTTTACCTCCCAGTCGATGCTCCAAACCATTTGGTAATTGCGCAAAAGGAAATTCGGTATTAGAACCATACATAGTAGCCCACCATATCTTGCTTGCACACAGTTCAGCTGCCTCTTTGTACAAGAAATATTATCAGGTATATATATATATACCATAGATCAAATTCAAAAGAATGCTTAGATAAGCAATATCAGTTTGGTTAAGGTATACAACTCAGTATGATCAAAATAGATTTTCGATGTATTTTTTTATTATTGCTTTCAATCAAAGTGATATGACAAATAGCGACCATCTAAATTGATACTTCTCATGATATTTAAAATGCAGGCCAATCAAAAAGGCTTCATAGGGCTGAATGTTTTAGTTTTTAATTTTCTCCCTGTAACAAATTCCAAAGAAGATTTAGATGCAAAAAGCAGAGCCTTCGACTTTTACAGTGGCTGGTATGTTGTGTAACTCACTTCCACATATGCAAGTTTTCAGAATGCACAAGTAAACCTACATTTTTCAAGTATATAGCAAAGGTTTTAACTGCAGGTTTAACTTTGATGCTTAGACTTTTAGTTGGTACACATCTGGATATATACTTTAGTAATATACTGTATGTTCAAAAATTTAGTGATGTAGCAAATTTCCATTAAAGTTCATGTTAATGTAAATGCATAGGTTTATAGCAAATTTCCATTAAAGTTCATGTTAATGTAAATGCATAGGTTTATAGAGCCACTGGTATGGGGAGACTACCCCAAGAGTATGAGAGTGGCTGTAGGAAATAAGATACCAAGATTCACTAATTCTGAATCAAAACAACTCATGAAGTCATTTGACTGTTTTGGGGTGAACTACTATGTCACTTTGTCTATGAAAAACAAACCTTATGATGCTCCTGTTGATCAAAGAGACGTCACAGCCGATGTTGGTGCTTCTTTAGAAGGTAAATAGTTACTCTCTACATATACATATCTCAATATGAAGATGAGGACATCTAATGTGAAAATGTTGACATGATGGTGTATTGATATATTTCCAGGCTCCTTTTTGCAACAGAGGAAAGGAAACTCAGAAAGAAATTTAGTATGTTTCTGACATAATTTGTTTTACTATAATCATTGATAAAAGCCACAATATGACCAGATAATAGAAGTTTTATTACTGATCAGATGAGCTCGGCAGATGGATTGCAAGGAGTTTTGGAATATATGAAGGAAACTTATGGGAACCCTCCAGTTTATATTCATGAAAACGGTGAATATGACTAATTTGATTTCACAAGTACTCATAACTTTTGCTTATACTCTCGTATTTCGACCCAAATGTAAGTAATAAAATATTCCATGTTTAACAGGAAATATATTGCTCTGTTTAGAAAATTTAACATACATTATCAAACTTATATTTTGTTAGGATTAGATGAGGTGCCCAAGTATAAATAAACAACAGAAAAGTAAGAATGAGAAACCGACAAAATAAATGAATACAATGATTTACATGGAAAATGCTAGAGATAAATTGGAGTAAGAAACCACGGGCAAATATTAGAGGAACAAGATATGGCACACAATTCTGAATCCATTTTAAAACTGTTAATAGATATTGCAAAACAATTCTTGTTTAAGAAACTTGTTTCAGAATTGTTAATTTTATTTAATGTCACATTTTGAAACTTCTTTATTTTGCAGGATAAGATTGAAAAATCAATAGGTGAAGGAGGAAGTGATGGAGTTGTTCAAGAAATGATTTCTGATGGAAAGTCGCACGGTCCATCTTGGCTTATAGGACGGCACACAAAGTCTGCAGAAGTTTCAAAATATGCCCCAACAACAAGCACATACATACAGGAGCTGGCAGCGAAGATAAGGGAAAATATAGCTGACGAAGTCGAAGCAAAGGTGAACAAGAAGGTCCAAAATGAATTTGATGCAAAGGTGCACCAAAAAGTTCGGGAGAACTTGACATGGGTGCTTAAGAAATTAGGCGAAGCAAACCCTGACATGCAAATTGATGTTGGGGATCTTTGTGCGACCGTCTACAGTGATGGCACTGGAGGCACTTGAGGCACTGATGGCACTGGAGGCACTTGAGGCTCGCAAATATGAATGTACTGTTAATAAGTAGAATTTAGTATGTACTGGCTGTAACTATGAATACACTGGCTATGTTTTTAAGTATGTTGTTAGTTTGTACTTGACTAAGTAAAACTTGTGTGCTGGTTGTTCTGAAATGAAAAGTTCTTTGTTGCAGTGTAATGTTGCCATTAGATATGATATAATGTTGCAGTATAATGTTGCCATAGATATGATATAATGTTACAGTACATTTCCAATTTAAATTGCAAAAGGTGTTGCCATAGATATGATATAATGTTGCAGCATGTGATGTTAAATGTGGTAATAAACTGGCAAAGTGTTGCCATTGGATGGTAAAAGTGTTACCATAGATTAATGAATATGGGCCCCACAACAGGGTTCCGTAAAGGTGGGCCACAGAATTAGTGGGCCCCACAATGTGGGCCCACATGTTGGGGCCCAGATTGTGGGGCCCACTTTTTAGTAAATTTGGTACCTGTGGCAACAACAGAACCGATGTTGCCCTAGGGCCGCAAAGATGTTGCCTTTGACTCTAGGGCAACGCGGCAAAATACATCACCGAGAAAGTGTTGCCTTTGCCCTTTTTTAGCCTACAGCAACATTTTTTGGCACTTCCTGCATCACTTCTTGGGTGTTGCAGTATGCAATCTATGGCGTAGTGTTGGCAAAGCAAAGAATATTAGAAAGATGGGTTGATTCCCAAAGAAGATTATAAAATTGGGTAGTTTTCCGATATAGTGAGCCATGATGAAGTAGTACCATGCATTGGGTAGATAACTGAGAATATTAGAATGATGGGTAGATTCCCAAAGAAGATGAGAAAATTGGGTAGATTCCCAATATAGTGAGCCATGGTCAAATAGTACCATGCATCGGGTAGATTCCCGAGAATGTTAGAAAGATGGGTAGATTCCCCAGAAAGTCAGAATAGTGGGTTGATTCCCAATAATAGTAAATCATGGTTATGCAGAACCATGCGTTGGGTAGATTCCCGATAATAGTGAGCTACGGCCAATAGTGTCATGTAAAGAGTGAGCTACGGCCAAAACGTGTCGTGCAACTAGTGAGCTACGACCACTATCTTCATGTAAAGAGTGAGTCATGGAAAATCGTGCCGAATGCACCAGGTGAGTCATAACTATGGCATTGCGCAAAGAGTGAGCCATGGTCGAGTCGTGTCATGTAAAGAGTGAGCCATGGTCAAAAGTACCATGCATGGTACTATATAGTGAGTCACATCAGCCACATGTACAATATAGGCATTATACCACCACTAGTAGTTTTCTAATATTCAATAACCATATGGGACCAAGTCTAGATGACCGGAGCATAATATCGGAGTATTTTTGCCTCTAAGCACTCATTTTAAATTATTTTTTAAAACCCTCTAGACAAGATTAGATTTAAAGTCGTTTTTTGAAATCCTCTAGACGAGGTTAGATTTCAAGTCGTTTTCCAAAATCCTCTAGATGAGGTAGATTTCAAGTTGTTTTTCGGAATCCTCTAGATAAGGTAGATTTTAAATTGTTTTCCGACATCCTCTAGATGAGATTCAAGTTCAAGTTGTTTTTCAAAACCCTTTAGATGAGGTTAAACTTTAAAATGTTTTCAAAATAAGGTAAGATCTTCATGAGTTGTCTCGGTAAAGTAACATTGCAAAGAATTCTCGGGATTATTACTTCGCATAAAGGCTCGGATTAACCTTATAATGGGAACAGAACCGACAAGCTAAGTCTACACATTATATGACAACCTTCTTTCCACAGTCCACCTCATACCAACCGTATGAGGTGAATTTTAGGGGGCATATGTTACATCATAATTTAAACCTAGTACAAATTACAAACATTCGAAAGGAAAGCTCCTTGCCTTATAATTTCGAAACCCATTATTTGTTTTCCACCGAGAGCTTAAGCACCAGGATCAATATCCAGAAACCCAAGATCCGGAAACAAGAGCAAAGATGTCAATTATGATCAAGACCATTGTCCAATTAAGACAGCAAGCTCAACCGAGAGCGGCAACTACCGAAACCAAAGAAATTTCAATAAGTATCAACAATCAATGGCTCAAATAGCTCTGGATCGAGATCAACAATCATGATAAACAAAGGGAACCAATGAAACTATATATAAGACCGACACATCATCAATCAACGTTAATGAACTCTCAATAAGATAATGACAAGTGTTTGAATCAAAGCCTCCTATTGCAAGTTAGGTCATCAATCCACTTGAAAGCACCTCCACCAGTGGAAGAACCTTAAATTTAATATAAATAGAGGACCACACGCTAGTGAAAAGGGACTAAAGAAAGATATTCTGACATTATACAATCATTCCATATTCCTTACTCCATTTAGAAAGATTTAATCAAAAGATTATTAATGGCATACTTTGTAACAAACATATTTGTACACCAAATTGAGCAATAAAAGCTCATGAATGAACCTTCAAAGTGGACGTAGGGATCTCGGTATCGAACCACTATAAACCCTGCCACTTTTTATCTTTCGGCACTTACTTCCTACATAGTTTCGGTGCATACTTTATTTTCTTTCGTTCTCCCAGAATGAACTTCTGAAAACTTTGGGGTGTTAGTTAGACGAAAATTCTATCTAACATTATTCATGTTAAAATTGAGTGCGTATTGTTAGAGCATCACATTTAGTTATGAAAACTTCGAAAGACATGGAAATGACAATATAAGGAAGACAAAGAAGACTCAAGAGAAGGTCACCGAAGAATTTTAAATAAGAGTCTTTATGTACAACAAATCTTGGAGGATTTTGTGTTAAAATCACTCAAAGTCGTAATTACATGCACGCACGCACACCCTATGATTCACGAATTCTTTTGTATAACAAGTTTGCATATTTAAAAACACCAAATCGAAGTATAAAAGTCAAAAATTTTAAAAATCCATTCTTAGCCAAATAGTCGATTGGACTAGAATATCTAGTGGTTGAAAGTTATTATCGATCGATTGGTGACAATGTCATATTGATTAGATATGGCCTAAAATCAACTAATGTTGTGTGGGAACACGATATAAACCATTTTGTTGACCAATTGATAAATTCAGTTAATTGAATGGTTAAGCTAGGCCTATTTCAGAAATTCTGAATTCTGTGGATTTTTTGAATATTTTCTTTTCTTCTCCAAATCATCATTTCCTTTCAGAATCATCGTGATTGATCATTAATGGTTGCAACCCTTCAAAATAAATTTTCAATTTCATAAGTAAACTTTTTGCACAAAGAGAAAATAAACTGTTCTATTCTCTTACTCTCATATACTTTGAATTATCTTCACAATCAAAAGCGTTAGAAAACTCTAATTTACAAAGATCACTCAAACATTCAATTTTTATTCTGCCTTTTTGATCTTCTACTTCCTCAACTTGCACACACATTCATTATCGCTATCAAGAAGCTTATAAGAAATATGCACTTGGAGTGACACATTAATGTTGATAGAAGAACACATCATTATAATAAATCTTGCATCGGAGGTTGAAGTGTGTTCGAGAAGATCAGGTGATGTCTTGCAATCCATTTTCCTCAGGGGTAAAAGTGGAATTTGTTTAAAAGAGTCATTTAGTGGAAATTCCATAAAGGAGATTCGGGAACGGACATAGGATGGGAGGTCTGAACTAATATAAATTTTTGATGGCACCTTTCTTTTACTTTCCTATTATTCATTGAGAAAGTAAAGAAAACAAAAGACAATAAGTTTTATAGTGGTTCGACTATGCCAACGTCTACTTTGAATAGTCTTTATTACTTTATTCACACTCGATCTAAAGGAGTTACTAGTACAATCTCGAAATTATATCAAAGATTAGTAATGACATAGATTAGTAATGACAACAATGGAATAATTTTATTGCAAGCAAAAGATAAGCCGGTCGCACATCCAAATTTTGCCCGACTTAAGTCAATCCATGTAGCAAGCACGCAACACGCTAGAGATATAACCGCTGGCCCTGGCTCAAGACATACAACCAACTTAGTTCACTAGGCTCGGCTCAAAAGCAACCAATCTTTGGCCCAACTTTATCTCTGCCCACCTATGACCGGTCCCATACATCCTGTCTCATCACAGCATGAACGGCTTGGCTTGTCCCCGGCAGCAATAGCAATATTTAGTTTTGTTCTTATTAACCTTTGACAGTAAGACACCGACTATTACTGAGCACTAGAAGCTTATCTTCAGCATTGTTTCCTGGAAAAGTGTACTATGAAACAAAAATTATGATTGAGTATGCCAAGTACTATGGTATACCTAACGAAAGCGCATCCACTCCTATGTCATGCCACTTTTCCATGTGCAATGCACGCCCCTAGCATGAAATGACAACTGGCATGCATCTAGCCACAATTGATCACATTATCTAGTTGTCCCCCATCAGTTGACTCGACTAGATATAAGGCTAGCAGAGATTCCCATATTAATTGTGCAATCTCAACCCTCCAATGATCAATCTCAACTGCTATAAATACCCATTGGCATACAACATCATATGGGTTGATTTTTGAGATTCGAAATTCATTTTCCAACGTGGATAATATAAGGGCTCTTGAGTTTAGAATCATTGTAATCTTAAGTGATCTTAGTTTATTATTACTCTTACAATTCCTTATAATTGTAAGAGATCAATATATTAAGAAGTAATCACAATGAACGTAGAAAAGCTTAGCCCAACAACTTTACTTCTTCTGTTATTTACTTTAAATTTTCATTTACACCTCATTATCAATTTTAAGCCTATTATGAGTAAGTAACCTTTGTTAATATGAACGCACTAGCATTATTCTTAAGCTAGTTAAACTTTTATCTAATACTTTGGTGCTAGAAGGAGGGCCTTCCCTAAAAGCTCTCACTTTTCTTCACTTTTTTATTCTCTACTAAAAATCTATTCTAGTCGTCACCATGAATCCTAACGATGACAATGAATGTATCAACTCTAATGACCGTGACACTAACAGCAACATCGTTGCCAGCATTGCTTATTCCCATCCTTAGGTTGAGCAGTAGCATATGGCAAAGTGTGTTCAAGGCTTAACTAATGTTAGAACTCTAACCTGCAAATTGAATGAGTCGAGGACAAGGCGGGGTTCTTAAACGACTGTAAATTATGGTCCTCCACCCCCTCGAGCAGTTAATCTAAATCCTTCCTAACCTACCGTCCCTAGCACTTACAATCTCATTAATACTGCTTTGAGTGGTTGTTGTTGAAAACTCGACCGGGGTAGCTTCTGTTCACAACAGAAGAATGCATTTTTGTGCAAGCCAAGGCACGCTATTGATGTTTTGGACCTAAAATTGGCCGTGTACAAAGAAACAAGGAATCACCATTCCCTTTAAGAGGAATTACCATCTATTTTTGAATGCCTTCGACTGGTAGGCGGAGTTCAGGACTTGAGATTTGACCATCTTAGTGGTGGTGCTTATGCCGTCGGCAAGAACATAGGACCCCATTGGCACATTCCCAGTCCTATAGGTGGGTAGCCAAGCTCAGAACTTGGGATAGGTGAGCCAAGCCTTTATGGCCACCTTCTATATATGAAGGATGGTCCCCCTCTCCAATTTATCATCACAATCGCCACTCTCCATCATACCACAGACACCGATCTCCCACTGCACAGAGATGCTAATCGAGCCCTTCATCGGTTGGAGGCCAAACATGTCTGCAACAAACGGAGACTGGCCTCTAGGAGGAAATGACTCGTCTACACCAACAACTCAATAGGATGTAAACCCGAAATGTCGAGGGCAAAACACTATATGACGACGAGAGTGAAGAGAACTTCTCCAAGGAAATCCTAAGTACATACATCCACATGTGGTATGCCTTACCACCTATCAACCAGTATGATGGGAGTGTAGACCCATTAGACTATATTACTGCTTTCAACTCCATCACATGTGCCAGTCAGCTCTCCAGCCCCTAAAATGTCTTCTCTTCCCGTCCATTCTTACAAGACCAGCCTCCCACTAGCTCCTACATCTACAACCAAACAACATTCATTCTTCGGTCTAGCTATGTACATACTTCAAAACCAAGTTATGTGCTTCAATGAACCCATGTCGTGATGGTTATTGAGCTAGGTAACATTAGGCAGGGCGACTAAGAATCTTTGATATATGTAAACCATTTTAACAAGGATTCCACTCGGGCTAGGGGTGTCAATAAGAACATCCTAGTTGTGGCCCTCTGCTTGTGGGTAAGACAAAAGCCAAGAATGTGGAAAGAGTTGTAAAAGCAGTCAGCCGCATCCTTAGCCAACTTCTATTAGTGGGAGAACGACATCATGCAAATGGAAGACTCCAATCTCTTAGACAACGATGAAGAGGCCCATAGTTCTAGAAAAGCTGACCCTATGAAAATGTTGACCATCGAGGTAATGGTCGGTAGAAAAACAACAAAAGGCATGTAGAAGAGGACACTCGATACAAGCCCATGTATACAAATTATGCCTCCTTAAATCTAGATATGTAATATATATATATATATATATATCTTATGACTAAGTATCGGGTACCATACCAAAGACCCTCCACCATGAGAAGTGGGAGATGGGAGGAACTTCGTGATAGTTGCAAGTATTGCAGGTTCCATCAAGTCAATGACCGCTCCATCAATGAGTGTCGTATATTGAAGGATGGGATAGAAAGGATAATCTTAGAAGGAGTGCCTGTAGAATATGTTTGGCATCAGGTCGATCAAAGAGCAGTCCATAACGACTAGCCTGTTCAACGCTAATATCCCAACAATAATGTAGCGGCTATAACCAACATTTCGCCCTTTATGGAGGCCCGCACGTGGTTGGAAGAAAATGGGGAGCACAGTCCCGGTACTAGAGAGAAGTCGATTTGGCTGACCAAGTTTTTTCCATTGGAACACCGAGCATCCAAAGCGGCCAGGCTAGAGGTAGCTCAGCCCATCAAACTCACTGTCGAAGTTAGGGAAGCCATCTCTTACTCCCACCATGATACCATGGTTATCACTCTTGTGGTTACAAACTCGAATGTACACTAAGCATTCATGGATGGGGGCAGTTTAGTCAACGTCATGTTCATACATGTTTTTGAGGTACTCGGGCTTCTTGGCTCTAGCCTCACCCCTAGCACCATTCCTATATATATTTAGGGGTATTGGCATTGTTTCGATGGGGACAACCTCTCTCATGGCCACCTTTGACAAAGAGCCTCTTTATTATAAAGATATAGGTAAATTTTGTGGTATTTGATTGCCCATCTTCTTATAACCTCTTAATAGAATGGCCGATTCTGGCGGAGCTCGACATAATTGCCTCATACATCCGACTCATCATGAAATTCCATATCAAATGTAAGGTCGGTGAAATCTGGGGCAAACAACAAAATCTAGGGAGTGTTACTAGACCTTCCTCAGGCAAGCAAAGAAGGGTGTCCTCATGCTTCAACAAGAATTCACAAAAATCAACAATAAGTTATTCATGAGAACTCTGCCGATTAAAGCTCCAATTCATGCTGAGACTGCCTTTAACTCTGAAGAAAAGGCATCAACATCAATAGTTCCCCTTATAGGCAGTGGGCTACCTGGTAGGCCACAGTTATCAATGATGTGTCACCTAGGAGAGTTCTCAAGCCAGACAAAGCTCACACTTGTGTCGAGACTATCCTTATCCTTAAAGAAACCACTACCATAGTGTGTCACCTAGGAGTATCCACAAGTCTATCAGTGATTTGGCTTGTGTCGGGACCGCCCACCATAATAAAAACTGGGATGACATGGGTCACATCTCCTTGACCACTCCCCAAAGAATAAAAGAGCTCATCATAGCATGAAATGAGCAAGTTGCACCCTGAAGGAAAGCAGGGATGTCCAACATAGCAACTCCTACCCTCTCAATGTCAGAAGATTCATCCGTGAGAGCTGAGGGCAATCTTCACCCTCCGACTGAAGGAAAAATGTCTATTATGGCCGAGGATGTCATATAGCACATGGTTTACACACTGGACCAATGCGACTTAGAAACCAACACAAATCTTGACGATGACCTGCTTGATCTCTACATGGGAGATTCAAACGTCGACGTTGGGCTAGCTACTCTACTCGAGTCTATAACTATAGACCACACCGATCCTAGCAAGGTCGTTTAGATTAGCATGGAGCTTAGCCCTGAAGTTAGAGATGAGCGGATCAAATTCTCAAAACAAAGCAAAGACATCTTCGGTTGGGCGCATGCCGATATGACCTACATTGATCCAAAAGTCATTTGCCATGCATTGAATTTCGATCCAAAGGCAACCCTTATCCGTCAAAAGTGTAGACCCCTCAACCTAGAAAGGTACCATTCTCTAAAAGAAGAGGTGGAGAAGCTATTGGCCGACGGCTTTATCCCAGAGGTAGAATACCTAATCTGGATAGCCAATCCAAAATTGGTCAAGAAACCAAACGTGTCTTAGAGAACTTACATTGACTTCTCCAACCTCAACAAAGCATGCCCAAACGATGGCTTTCTATTTCCTCACATCGATTAGCTAATAGATGCTACCAGTGGACATTTTCTTCTCATTTTCAAAGACGCTCATTCTGGGTACAATCAAATTGTCATGCATGGCCCGGACAAAGGACATAATTCCAACATCGCTAATGTTGGTCTATATTGCTATCATGCCATGCCATTTGGGCTTCGAAATGCAGGCGCTGCCTACCATTGGCCCATTAGCCATAGGTTTTTGGAATTGATCGGTCGGTCCATAGAAGCATACTTGGATGACATGCTGGTGAGGTTAGAAAAGGCCAAGGAAAATATACAGAACCTAGCTGAGACTTTCAATATACTATGCCAATACAACATGAAGTTAAATCCAAATAAGTGCTCGTTCATCGTCCAGTGTGGAAAGTTCCTTGGTTAAGTTGTAAGCACCAAGGGGATTGAAGCCACCCTAATAAAATTCAAGTCATCTAAGTCATGAAAGTCCCTAGAATAGAAAAGTAAGCACAAAGCTTAAATATGATTGTCGCCACTTTGAGTCGATTTGTCTTTAAGGCTACTGACTCATATCTCCCTTCTTTTATGTCATTAAGAATGGAAAGTTGTTTTCTTGGAATGATAAGTGCACTAAAGCATTTGAAGGGTTGAAGCAACACTTCGCTACTTCTTCGGTAGTGTCCAAGCCCATTGATGGGGAGAACTTATACCCGTATCTTACGGTGACTGACCATGCGATCAACGCTGCATTAATAAGAGAAGACAAGAAGGTCCAACAGCTGATTTACTACCTCAGAAAAGGTTGTCAGGCCCAGAGACAAGATACACAAGGTTGAAAATGCTAGCTTTCTGCCTACTCATGGCAGGGCGGAAACTTCAGCTGTATTTCCAACCTTATCCCATCAAAGTCCCAACCAACAAACCATTGAAACCAATTCTCAACTGACTCGACAGACTGGGCCAACTACTGAAGTGGTATGTAAAGTTTAGATAGCATCACATCTCTTTCCAACCTCCTACTTCTATCAAAGGGCAAGCCATGGTAGATTTCATTACCTAGTGCTCAAGCCCAGACGATGGTGAAAAGGAGACCATCATCAATCAACAAACTTGGCGCCAGTATGTGTTAACCGAGTTTTTAACCCAGCAGTAACCAACAGGAAACAAAACAACCTTGTGTTATTAGAATGGTTCAGAAGTTAATCGGAAAAGCTAAGACAATGAATTAACAAGGGCCAACCTATACGACTAAGAAGACGACTGGGATCAGCGAAGCCAAGAGATCAGCATTCTTTTAGTTCGATTGGCAGCTAAACGCAAACAGCTAGTGAATTGCAATCGAAGTGAAACAACTCGATAGAAGGCCGTGGAAACATCTCCAATTCCAGACTCTAGAAACATCTTAAGTGCTTAGATCGTCAGAGACCCATGCTTCTCCTCGAACCATCAAGAAAATCATATATGGAACACTATCAAAAAGAGGCAAAATTTGGTTCGCAAAACGAACCAAGTCGATGGGTCGCCAACGACCCATGGTTTTGGCTCATTTTGCGAGCCAAAGCCCCCTAGGTCGCCTGTAACCTACCGGCAAGCTGATGAAGACAGGCCTAGCCCAGAAACTCTTCTACCTCTATAAATACCATCCCAGCTGCAACACAAAGAGGATCTTCTCCGGACTGGTGGTTGAAGCTCTGCTAGAATTATTCTTCGCTCTCTACCCCCCATCACAACGATCTTCAAAGAAATACACTGTAATTCTCCAGTGGATTCCAACTCTGGAGATTCAATCTAGCTAGAGAACAATCAAAGCCTTGTAATCAAACATCTACTGTAACAACAATCAATCTATAATAAAACTATAAAGTGAACGTAGGCTTCATTAACAGTCGAACTACTACAAAAATTCTCTGTCTACTTTCTTTTACCGCTCTATCTATATATCTGCGATCTGTGATATTGCCCTGTCAGAACAGGGCTGGTGTTGTCAGACTCTAACCAGGGTGTTGGTCCATTTTTTGGTTCAACATTTTGGTGCTTTCATTGAGAACTTTGAACGAGATCCGAAGAACTGAAGTTTGACCTAAGATTTAGAGAAAATGAGTAGGCGTAATACTAGGTCCAGAGCTGTAGCAAGTCAACCGGAGCATGGGGGCAGCCAGGAATATGTCCTCAGATTCTCATCAACCTAACTATGTTATTAGAGAGGAGATAGAAAAGATGATGAAAGAAATGCAAGATGGAATCTTAGCTAGACAACGGGAGATGATGGAGGGTTTCTTCCGGAGGATGGAGCAGCAAAGGATGGCCAGATCTACAAGGAATAGGAATCAAACTCCAGGGAACAATGTAGGAGATGCCGGAGTTGGATTGGAGCAGGATGGAGTCTTTCCCCCACACCCAGAGCAACATGTACTGAGGGGCAGTGTTGGGATCAACATGGGAATCAATCCCAATGCCAGAGCAACTGTTGAAACACCAGGGACTGGTGGTATGGGAGCTAACCCAAATAATGGGGCGCAACCGACAGAAGAATATGTACCGGAACTTTCTCGAAGGAACGGAGGATTGAATGAAGCTAGAGTTGTGAATCAAAACATAGGCATACGGCCGGAAGAGTTCATTCCGGGATACCCCCAACGGCACAGGGGGCAAAGCATTGCTTTAGAACGGAGACCTTCATTGGATGGTGAGAACAGAATTACCGAGTTAGTACAAAGATTCATTAGAGGAGGACCCCCAGGTCAAGGTTTGGAAGATGTAAACAGGAATCCATTTACTGTAACATCCAGAACGTAAGAAATCCTCCAGATTTCAAGCTCCCAACGCTAGAAATGTACGACGGGAAGACAGATCCAACGATTCATATAATGAGATACATCCAATATATGGAGGTGTTGGGTGCCTCTGAGGAGGTAATGGGGCGGTGCTTCCCCTTATACTTAACGGATTTGGCTGCAATATGGTTCAGACAATTTGAAAATGGGTCCATAAGCACATGGACTGACTTGGTGAGCAAATTCTTGAGACAATTCAGAGTTCATGTCTCACAACCAAGGAATGTACTTATGCTCTCAAACGTAAAACAAAGATCCGGAGAAACTTTAAGAAGTTATTTAATAAGATTAAATCCGATGGCAGCTGTAGTGGATAAGCTGGATCCATCATTTGTCCTAATGGCAGTGGTATTTGGGGTCGCAAGTAAGACTGATTTCAAAGCTGCATTGAAGAGGGATCCACCAATGGATCTTGCAGAATTCTACTATGAAGCTGAGAGATATTTGTGTCAGGAAGACGTTGAAGTTGAGGATGAGGATGCTGAAATAAATTTCGTGGAGGACAGGGGACCGTCCAGAGTTGGAATTGGAAAAGACAAATGGAAAAGGAAAACCGACGACAACTTTGGGGAGCCGAAACGACAAAAGAAGGAACCGAGATTCTCTTCATACACTGACATGACTGAAACCCCGGAGAGGATATACTTAGATACTAGGGGGCAGAACCTCTACCGGAGGCCACTTAGGAGGGAGCCCACTGATTGAGAGAAAAGATCTGGAAAGTTTTGCATCTTTCATGAGCTGAATGGGCATGAAACGAACGAGTGCCGACACCTTCGTGATCGGATAGAAGAACTGGTTTGGAACAACCAGTTGCCACAGTATGTAAGGAACAAAACTACAGTAGGATTATAAGAACAACCACCATCTACGGCAACTGCATCAAGAAATGCCCAGGGACTCGAGCCACGATAGATTATCCTATGATTGGGGTAGATGGGAGTCAGATCCGACCCTCATGCTTTGATTTTTCGTTTGTTTTTCCATACTTTTCTTTTGGTATTCAGACAATAATAACCTCAGGCCGCTTACACGTGTACGGGATTCTGAACGGTCCCTAGGCACGCTCTGAGTCGGATGCCTGAGATAACTTAGGACAATGATGATCTAAGGCTGCTTACACGTATACGGGATCACGAACGGTCCCTAGGCATGCTCTGAGTCGGATGCCTAAGATAAACATTTAGGATGTTTATATGTTTTGATTCCTGCTTGTTTAGTTTCTTCTTATTTCTTTTGATTTGAATATTGAAAAAATCTGCATTAAATGTAATGACTGATATTGATCGTCTTAGAGTTCCATCTTGGGACCGGAGTGCAAGGTGCAAGTCCCCTCGCCGGAGAGCGAGCGTATGGACTTGTACAATATTGATCGCCTTAGAGTCCCACCACGGGACCGGAGTGTAAGAAGTAAGTCCCTTTACCAAAGAGCAAGCGGATGTGCTTACTTAACCTCCCTAACTTAACAAACTAACGATCCTGAAAGATCATCCCTTTAACTTAAGACTAAAAGTCAAATGATTCGGAGAAGTTGCGCATTAAACTTAAACGTAAAAAAAAGATCGAGACTTAAAACGAATTTGATTCAATAAAAGGATTTGAATGCCTCATAAATAGAATAAAACTGATAAATCCTGAATGACACAGGATGATCTCGATATATGATGCGATTCTGATATATGATGTGATTTTTGATATATAATGTGATTTTGATATGTGATATGAGAATTCTGAAGGAGAAGCAAAATGATAATGATGTAAATCTCGAATGAACATATGTCAATTAGAGATATGTGATGTAATAACTCCGAATTAAATCGGAATGATTGTGACGTATAGATTACACTTGGGTAGAGTCTAGAGTCTTAGGATGTAGCTGGTTTGGAACGACTGGTAATTGGCAAGAGAATCCGAAGGAACTGGACGATTAACCAAGGCTAAAGTAGCTAAAAAGCTCAATTATCGAAGACTGGAGACAGGAACATGTTCTTAAACAAAGCACACCTTTCATTCAAAAGGTGTACTTTGGGAGGCAAGTATTAACCGAGTTTTTAACCCAACAGGAACCAACAGGAAACAGAACAACCTTGTGTTATCAGAATGGTTCGGAAGTTAATCAGAAAAGCTTAGACAATGAATTAACAAGGGCCAAGCTATACGACTATGACGACTGGGATCAACGAAGCCAAGAGATCAACATTTTTTAGTTCGATCGGCAGCTAAACGCAAACAGCTTGTGAACTGCCATCGAAGCGAAACAACTCGATAAAAGGCTATGGAAACATCTCCAATTCCAGAGTCCAAAAAAATCTTAAGTGCTTAGATCGTCAAAGACCCATGCTTCTCCTCAAACCATCAAGCAAACCAAATATGGAACACTATCAAAAAGAGGCAAGATTTGGTCTGCAAAATGAACCAAGTCGATGGGTCGCCAGCAACCCATGGTTTTGGCTCGTTTTGTGAGCCAAAGCCCCCTTAGGTCACCTGTAACATACCTGCAAGCTGATGAAGACAGGCCTGGCCCAGAAGCTCTCCTACCTCTATAAATACCATCCCAGCTGCAACACAAAGATGATCTTCTCCGGACTGGTGGCTAAAGCTCTACTGGAATTATTCTTCACTCTCTACCCTCTCCCCCACAACAATCTCTAAAGGAATACACTGTGATTCTCCAGTGGATTCCAACTCTGGAGATTCAATCTAGCTAGAGAACAATCAAAGCCTTGTAATCAAACATCTACTGTAATAGCAATCAGTCTATAATAAAACTATAAAGTGGATGTAGGCTTCATTAACAGCCGAACCACTATAAAAATTCTCTGTCTACTTTCTTTTACTGCTCGTTCTATATAATTGCGATCTGTGATATTGCTCTGTCAGAACAGGGCTGGTGCTATCAGACTCTAACTAGGGTGTTGGTCCATGTTTTGGGTCAACGGTATGTGAAAGGGTAAGGGTTGGCATGGTCACAGCCATCCCCAAAGGAAGAGAACTTTGTTTTGCGATCTACATTACTTTTATGGCAACTAGCAATAAAGCTGAATACGAGGCGATCCTGGCTGATCTTAGGATAGGAAAGGAGTTGCACGTGGTTTCCATCCATGTGTTTAGCAACTCATCACTAGTTATTAATCAAATTGGTGAGCACTTTCAAGTCAAAGAAAAAACATTGGCCTTGTATTTTGCAAAGGCTAAGAGAATAATCAACACTCTTTCGAAGTTTAAAGTGGAGTAGATAAACAGAGAGCAAAATGCCACGGCTGCACAACTGGCTATGGTGAAAGCAAACCAAAAAAAGCCACCCCTTGGGTCCCACTAGAGATTTGAGTCACCCCTTGCTACGAGCCAAGGACACCAATAATGGAAATTGATGTGTCGTCTATGAACAACTGGATGTCTCCCAGATCAAATATTTATTGCAGGAAGAACTTCCAGCCAATCACAGAGAAGGCCAGAGGGTGCTATACCGGGATACTCATTACACAATCATAAATGAGAATTTCTAAATACAGGGGTACTCAACACTGCTTCAATGGTGCATATTTGAAGACGAAGCTGACTGATTTTAAAAGAGCTACATGAAGGATTTTATGGGAATTATACCAAGGGGAAAGCCTAGAAAAGATGGCCATTGGTAAGGCTATTATTAGCCTACTATGATCAAGGATCCGATGGACTACATCAAGAAGTGCAACAGATGTCAACGGGTCACAAAGATCCCTAGATCCTCTCCTACTCTTCTTACCCATACGACTTCCCCTTGGCCGTTCGATACTTAGGGAATTGACTTGATAGGAAAGCTGCCAAATGCTAAGGAAGGATACAACCACGCCATAGTCGCCATCAACTACTTCACTAAATGCTAGTCTCCTTACTGGGCACCACCACTATTATACTATATTTTTCATTAGAAACACCGTCTATTGGTTTAGCCTACCAAACAAGATCATCACTGGCAATGACACTCAGTTCGAAAGTGTCATCTTCCAACACTTCTGTGAAAGAAACATGATTAAGAAGTGCTTCTCTAATTTCTCTTACATTGCCTATCCCCAGTAAATGAGCAAGTAGAGGCTATTAATAAAACTATCAAATCAACATTCAAAAAGCGCCTTGCAAAAGCCAAGAGAAAATGGGCCATGGAACTACTGCTCGTCCTATAGTCTAATCGCACTTCCAACCACGCTTCCCATTGGCCATACTCCAATCTCCTTTTCCTAAGGGTATGAAGCCATGCTACCTACCAAAGTAGATGTCCCCTCACCCCAATTATCTCACCAACAAGTTTGAAAAAAATAACAAACTACTCAATCTCGGGCTCGGCACCCTAGAAGAATGAAGAGCTAAAGCCAAAATCCAAACTAAAGGCTTCAGGAGGAAGATGGACAAGCACTGCAACTCCAGAGTGATGCTTGGATAATTCATTGTCAACGATCTAGTTCTATGCCAGATGTTCACAAACACAAAAAACCTGGCCAAAGGAATGCTTGGCCTGAATTGGGAGGGACCATATATCATCAGTGTAGCCTTGTCAAATGGTGCTTACTGCCTGTCTCGCTTGGATGGGACGTAGATACCCCACACTTTAAACACAAAGCATCTCCATGCCTATCACATATGAATGTAAGCTACAATTATAAGGCTAAGATTGTAATGTATCTTTTGTGAAGAATATAACAAAGACTTCGAAGCCAATTCTGTCTAACATAACCACAAGGCTATCCGACAAGGACAGGCTGCACCACTCTTCCCTATCAACGACTATTGACCTACTCCGCCAAGGACCGTGGGAGCTACTCAATGCCCCTAACCTTGCTGGAAGGCTATTCGTAATGGAAGAGCCTCTTAGTGCTTTGTCCCATGCTGGGGACTGGCATTGCTATAGGCTATCTAATGAGGATGAGTTATCATGTTCTCACTTTCTTATTTGGGGACTGCTGACCTACTCTGCCAAGGACCCACGAGCTAATCAATGCTCCCCTCCTTGCCAAACTACTATCCAATGAGGATGAATTACCTTGGATTCCTTGTTTTGGGATTGCCAACCTACCCATTGACTTTGAGTGAGACATCTCTCCCCTTTATGCTGGGGTGCATTGACAAATGGATGACATGATCACAACGGTCCCAATTCCCTTGCCCATGATGTCGCCTGTCCCTCTTGCGGGATGAGGCACTATTGACGAGATCGGCATTAACTCTATGTGACGATGAAGTTCGGCATCCGTAGTGCACCCGCATAAATTAATTCGAGTATTATATAAACTAGTCATGCATCACCCAGGAGAACCCTCGAACCATTCAGCACTATGGTTCGACCCGGAACTACCCGGCACCAAATCTTGCCTTTTGTAACCAAGGAGAACCCTCGAACCACTTAATGCTCTTGTTTGTGCTGGGTCCACATGCCACCTAATCTTTCCAAGCGTTGCTCTGAAAAATCCTCAAGCCACTCAGGACTCTGATTCGTGCCAAGATCGCCAAACGTCATAAAAAAATGAAGAGAGGCTTGACAACTATGTGCCCACCTTGATGTTTGACTATGACCGGCCTACACAATAAATGCTCATATTTAAGCGCACTTATCGGCCCAGTCCATCATCAAGATCTACTTACAATCAGCTTAACATGTTTCACATGTATGGGTTGCACTCACCACCCATCTTATAATCATACACTGCTATGCATTTATGTTGTGATAACATTCAAGTGCATATAATATAGGAACTATGTTGGCTACTCAAAGTATGCCATCCTACTAATCATGCATATATAAGAAATGGTAAATATGAAAGAACCTGAACAAATTTCACAGGCCAAAAAATTATTCTATTCATTCACATAAAAAATGCAGGGCACAAGGCTAACCTATCAGGCTTACAAAAAGAAGAGATATCTACAAAGTTGACCTACCGACCGATTGGGTCAGGAAGTCTATCTGTTTTAGAGTCATAATGGTAGGCATGGCCAATCCTTTTGCCTCCATCTATACTGCCACATTAGCCCAAGTCTTAGCAAGGACCTTAGAATTGAAATTGCTATAAGAAAGTGGAAGGGGGTAGTTTTCCTCGAAAGTGGCCTTAACTATGTTCTTTAACCTGTTCTTCCAGTTTTCCTCCTCCTTCATGCTGGTAGCCTCCACATCTTTAGACGATCGACATCCAACCAAATGCTTTTCCTAGTCATCCCTTAAAGTTTTGACCTCCTTATCAGCCCTCGCCAACCTGTCCTTGAGGTCCTTGGCCTCCTTCTCTACCTTCTTCCTCACCTCGGTCTCATCCTTCGCCACCTTCTCGATTGCCTCTGCTGCCTCCTTTTCCTTGTTGGCCTTGACTGTCATCAAAGCATCCTCGACCGCCTTCCAGGACACTTCTTTTGCCTCGATATCCTCTTGAATTTGTTGGATGTCATCCCTAATGTGGATGGAGCATTGTGTAGCTTGAACAACTAATATTAGAGAAATACATGTTAGTAAAAAGGGAAATTTGTTGTCAAAAGCTTACTAGTAGGGATCTCGGGTGAACGCGTACAACATGGCCACTAAAGGGTTCCAACTCCAACTAGATCTAGGTTATTGATTATACTATAGGGCCTCGATGATCATAAGTTGAAAATCCCTTTGCAAGCAATCCAAATCGTCAGGGTCCTGAGCATGAGGGATCTCCAAATATATTTGCCCCAATAGCACTATCTCTTCCTCGTTAGCTTTCCCGTCCATATTACAAATATTCAGCCGCTTAGCATAAGGAGCATCAACGTTCGGAGATGAGGGATCGCCTCCGTCATCCCTCTTTCTCATCCTACTTTCAGCAGAGTGGTGGACCAGCCACTTGGAACTAGTAGGTGCTTGAATAACTTCCCAACTTGTGGAAGGCGCCTCTGCCATAGGAGGTATTGTAGTCTTGGAGGTGGTGTCAATGACGTTAAAATTAAGCTCATTGACCACTAAAACGACAAAAAGTCATGGTTAGTTTAAGTGCAAGAAAAAAGAGGTAAAGTATAAGTAGCTTAACTACTATTTGGACTTGCCTGGCCTTGCCTTCTAACAAGAGGAGGGCATGATGACACTGAGCTACCTACGCTAGATTGATTAGTTCCAGCATGGTGGCATATCATCGTAACTGGGATATAAAGGATCATAGGAGAGATAGGTCTCAGAGGGATCTATGTTTCTACTAATTCCTGGTTCCTATGGCCCTCCCCTTGTATTGCCTTCCTTAGAACTGCCATCAGTATCCCATGAGATTACCTTCATCCCTTGCCGTTGGATCGGAATGTCAACCGACTTTAGTGGGTCAAAGTTTTCCCATTATGGCTCCGACACAACATCACAAAGCTTATCGTAATCATATTATTGACACTCTCCATACACCTCACCCTTACTTATATGATTGTAACCTTGGTACTCACTAGTAACTGGCCCGGCCTTAGAGTCCAAAAACTTGAACTTTTAGTAATCACACTTCTTCTTGGCTAGTTTTATTACTGGGGCACCCCCTTTCTGGCTCTCCTTAAATAACCCGACCCAATGAAGATTCATATCGATTACTGTAGTCTTTATGTTCCTAATGGTTTCGGGGGTCGTTCTTATTCATTCCATATATTTAATGAGAGCCACATGATTAACGTTGGAGGGATCAAGAGAGGTCTATGTTATAGGAAAAGCAAGCAAAGGAAGAAAAGAGAGATAAAGGAAAAGTGGCAAGAATGACTTACTCATGACCAAGAATTCGGCGTTTCTCAGATCAGGGTTGACCCTATAGGGAATGAAGAAATATTTTTCCATCCATCCCAAGGAAGCTTTACTAAGGACACTAGTGAAATTAGAAGTCTTAGTATTTACAATAGGTGGTAATAAGTGCCGGCCATGTAGTCGGCCTCCCATTACAACTGGAAGATCACGCTAATCGAATGATCAGTCGGCTTAAGAAATCAAAGATCCATGCAAGAAACATACATCCCACATAAGAACCAGTGGCTATTGGGTGTGAGCTTACTGCGAGAAATCTAAAAATCCTTGAGAATAGAGACAAGAAAGGGGTGAAGAGGCAAAGTGGTCCCAACCTTGAAATAGCTGACGTACTAAGTGAAGAAACCCGGTGGTGGGTGATCCGATCAGTCTGTGGCTAAAGGATACCAAACTATCCCTATGTTACATCCATACCTGCCAGATACTCAACCAAGTTCACCTCTTCCTTGACTATCTCCAAATCTTTTAGACCTAAGGTGTTGATAGAAGTTGATCCAAAAATAGCCATCTAAAACACAGGCAGCCTAGTTAAACTACAATAGCCCACTAAGCTAAGAAAAACCCGAGGTTAACACCTTGGGGAAAAATAACAGGATGGCCACCTTCTTGACATGTCCGGACTGAACACCCTATAAAGGTCGATTCATGGCTCAATTCACTCTTCTAAGCTATATTGTAAGTCACATAGCCCATTTTCATACTACTATTTTGGCTTAAAGCCCAAACCAATTGGTTTGGGCCTAAAGCCATAGCCCAAGGCATTATCATGTGTGTTAAATCTATAGATCACCAAAATGATGGCCAACATCGATCGTAGCCGCTGATGCAGTAGCAACGTTCGATTGACATGCAAAAGTTGATCAAAAAATATAGATTCTGGCCAAACAACAGCGGGGAAACAATCGAAAAGCAAAGGATTTTGAAACAACAAAGGGAAATAAACACATTTTCAATAGCTATGGCAAATCATGTTCATGAAGAAATGAGGAAGCATCATAAAGAAGAAGAGACTTACTATTTACACAAATAAGGAATCGTTAAAAACTTTGAAAACTAGAAGAATTTTTTAATGGTGGATATACCATCAACAACTTAGTAAAAACTGAAGAGGAAGATGAGGAGGGGTATTTATATATTCGTATCCTCAATCGTAGTTGTCAGATTCAAAAGGAAAAGGAATCCCAACCATTTAAGTTTAATTAATGGTGTTGCCATATCAATGGTCCTCACTCTGAATCGTTATGGTATCGCTTTGGAAAAAGAATCACCTTGACGAATCATGTGTTAACATATGACACAAACATTAAATGCAAACCAGACATCATGACCTGCAGAACCTTCATGATTTGACAAACCCGCCCTACTCACAGAGATGGACTTGGAGGGAAAAATGTTGCTCAATTTTATCACAAGTAAAAGATAAGTCAGCCAACACATCCAAATCTGGACTGGCCCAAGTCAATCCACACAGTAAACATGCTAGAGTAGCTGCCCGGCCTGGCTCAAAACATACAGCCAACTCGTTTAACAAGGATAGATCCAAATGCGACCAGTTTTTGGCCCGGTTCTATCCCACCCCACCTATGACCGATCCCATATAGCTTGTCTTGTGACTACATGAACGACTCGGCTTGTTCACTACAGCCTTAGCACTCTTCAGCTTTTTTCTTAGCAATCTTCGAATATGGGCAACTGACCATCATTGAGCATGAGAAGCTTTGCTCCAGCCTATTTTCCTAGAAAAGTGTACTGCGCGACAAAATACCACCGAGTATACCAACTACTATGGCATGTATGACAAAAGCACACCCTCTTCTGTACCATGCTGCTTTTCCCTATGCAAAGAACGCCCCTAGTATGGAATGATAACCGACATGCATCCTAGCTATAAAATTGTATAACCTTTCAAACTATCCTCAATCGGATAAAGTGACCATATTTATGGCCAGGAGAGATTCTCTCCTACTGTGCAATCTCAATCATCTAATAATCAATCTCAACTACTATAAATACCCTTTGCCATACAACATCACATGGGTTGATTTTTGAGATTCATAATTCATTTTCCAGCATAGATAATGTAAGGGATCTTGAGTTTAGAAACATTGTAATCTTAAATGCTCTTAATCTCTTATTATTCTCTTGTAATTCCTTATAATTGTTAAAGATCGATATAGTAAGAAATGTTCACAGTGGATGTAGGCAAGCTTAGCTAAATCACTTTACATCTTGTGCCATTTAATTTAATTATCATTTACTCCTCATTTTCAATTTTTAAGCCTGGTAATAGCATGTAACATTTGTTAGTATGAATTCATTAGCATACTTCCAAGGTTTTCTAAATTTTTGGTCAATGGCAGCACCTCCCCAAAGTTGAAAAATCGGTTAGCTAATATCCAAAAGTCATCTTTATGTTGCAAGTGGTCCTTTATTTATAGTTAAAGTAGGCCATAATTAAGCTTTCAGGTCATCGGATTGCAATAGAAGTTATAACATAGTCAGATCCAAAAAGATAAGAGGAAGACAAGATCAATACCGATATTATAATGAATTAGCACCGAACCATATATGGGTTACATGCCTTATCTCTTACTTTGAGCATCCTTTGATGCATTTAAGCTTATTCCTTCATGTATTCGTTAAGAATGATGGCTAAATGAAGGTAATATATAGATTAGAACAGATTGATAGACTTAGCCAAATTTCTCTATTTTTCCCTTATTTTAATACTTTATATATTTATTGAGAGGTGGGGGAAAATGGAAAATTTATATATCTATACTGATCCATGAACTTAGACTATTTTCCCTAGCTATTGTTTGTACTCAATTGTCATTGAGTAATCATTTCTACATCATTTCATAGTCTAATACCATCAAATCGTCACTTGTGAAAAATTAATGATGCTTGTCCCCCAAATTATGCTTTTGTGAATACAAAGCATGCTTTGATTGAAGAGAACCTCCCAAATCCTGATCTGTGTAGATGCTTATGTTACTCAAACTGTTTTCTTGAAATGTTGCATATTCAAAACACTTTGTTGCCATAGTTATAGAGTCACATACCCTCGATAGATATAAACCTTGCTATTTTATCATTTAGAAAGTTTGTTCACTTTCCTTGTCAATATGAATTATTTTAGTCCATGGTCAATAGATACATCCATTCTAATTTTCTAATTTTTTATAAAATAAATTATTGATCAATATCGATCCATACATGAATTAGTATCGATCGATCCATCAATATATAACCGAATACATAAATGTTACCACTTCATTTCATTTGTTATCAACTTCTTTATTCCAGCATTTGCTACTTCTGCTCGGGTTTCAAGAGCTTGAATACTCTATTTTCAATCCAAGATAGAATCCCATTACCTCCATGCTATACTCCTTTGTCTCTGTTGTGCCACTACCAATCTCTCACACTAGTTGTTACCACTATCTACTTTATCTCATCAATGTTTGTGCTTAGCTTGTCCATGGTGATGTTGAGGTGACAAAGAGGAAGAGTTGATTGGTTTTGAGGCAGGGTGGAAATCGGTTGGTGAGACATGAAGTTTTTCTTTGAATTGAATTGACTTCGCATGAATTTCACAAAATTGATGATGCTTCAATGGATACCATGTATTAAATGAGGATATTTAACTAAGTTTCCTCATCGACATATCCAATAATAGACAACGTAAGCACTTGTTGGTCGAAGAGTCTATGTTCCTTGGAAAATTACACTATACCAATCAAGAGTCAAAGTTCATGTCCACAATGGATCAATTTGGTATTATTAACGTAACTACTACTTTAACATTTTCTAACCAACAAACTTCTACATCGCATGTAGAAGCTCATTTGCTAACACAAGTGGGTGTTCACTCTACACAACACGTGTGACAACCCATTATTTTAGACATCTAAAATCAGTGACAAAAATCATCAAAATACATTTGGACACCTCAAACATTAAAAATAGTGCACTGTGATTTTCATGATATTAAATCTAAGATCAATGTATGCAAAAGAATAAGCCTCTTAGCAGAATAAAAATATACACGTTTCATAATATAAACATCATATAATATCTAATACACAAATCACGACTACTCTTTCCAATACATTAATCATCATTAAATATATAGAGAATCCTTCCATGATTTAAAAGAAATATATCGAATCAACATCATACTGACACAACCTATATCTAGACCTTTGCTCTCATCTTCATTCCAACTTACAAACTGCACAAATACATGGAAAGAAAAATAAATGTTCAATTATGTTTGGACTATGCCTACATGACATTCCACATATATCTTTGTGCATGTTAGCATGTATGCTTCATATAAGTATGAGAGTATCTGAACCATTGATGCATTCTAAGGCTATCTTAGCCACTGGCCTTGGTTTCCTACTAAAGTGCTTTTGACTATCGATAAGAAATCAACTTTATAGCATATGCTTTCGGTGAAAACAATTAGATTGACTTAATCTTTGGGTTGGTGCCTATTCAAGGGCTTGATCCACATTTAAAGTTTAGCTAGGTAACCGTTGCTTTCAGACATTGTCTACACTTTGGCATATGAGCTTACCTCTCGAACCGGTGTATCGATTGATGTTTAATGCTTATTGGGAATTTGATACAGGAAAGATTTATGTGGTTATGAGGTCAAATATATCTAAGTAAAAATTATGGTATAACACATGTCTCCCAAGTTCATTTTGTATGGAGAACAATAGTGGACTATGAATTTTATAGGGAGAGTTAGATCATACTTCTATACTTTATTATTTCACTCTTTCATTAGTTTATATTAGTTCCCATAATCATTAAACTAATCAATGCCACTTCATACACTGAAAATTTTGATGTCAAAGGCTATGTATAGTAAGGTGTTATAACGCTAAATTAATTGTTGGCCAAGGGCTATGTATAGTAGAGTGTCGTAAGTCAAAATTTGTTGTATGCTGAATGCTATATACAATAGAGTGTCATAAGGAGAAATTAGTCGTATGCCAAATGCTACATATAATAGGGCATCATAAGACAAATTATTTATAAGCCGAAGTCTATGTATATTAGGGTGCTACAAGGCAAAATTAGTTATATGCCAAAGGCTATGCATAGTAGAATGCCATAAAAGGCGAACTAGTTATATGTTGAAGACTATACATAGTAGAGTGTTGTAAAGCGAAATTAATTTAATTTCACTAGATGATGAGGATATTTATAATGAATTTGAAAATTTTGTGTAATAAAGAGGGTTTTGATAATCTAACCTCATCATGTAATGAGAATTTGAATGATCAAACCATATCATTTAGTGAGAATTTGAATCTAACCTCATCCTATAGTGAGTATCTAAATGATTGAACCTCATTATTAAATGAGAATTTGTAACACCCTATAAAAATTAATAAGAAATATATTAACTAATGCTAAGGCTAAAATTGAAATTTTGGTAATTGTCTAAATTTGACCATGAAAGCTACACCATTGCGTTCGTCGCGATTTTTTGATCAACTTTCATACATAAAATTTTGCAATCGTACTTAAACACAAAATTTATTGACGTTTGAAGTTTCTGAATTTAAAATAATTCGAACGAATTCAAAATTTTCAATTAACGTTAACGTGGAAATTAAAACGGATAATAATTAATGATAGGTCAAATTAACATTAATGAAAAGTTAACGTTAGGGATTAAAGGAGGAAATAAATAAACAAATTAAGGAAGGAGTAAATACATGCCATATATAGGGACCGGACGACCGCCTCCATTAGGGCCAATCGACCGTTTAGGGAGGAGTGGTCGAACGATGGGTGTATTGCGGCTAGGGTTTTGTTAGGCACAAATGACCTATATTTTATTATTTTATACCAACTTATATCATACAGTCTAGATGTCTTCTAACTATTATAAATAAGAGGCTGGCCACCTCACTTTTATTCACAAAAAAATTAAAATGCTAGTGAAACTTCGTCGGTCTTCTTTCTCGGTAATATTCAAGAGTTCAAGTCTAAGAGTAAGAGGTAATAGGACTATATTGATACACATTTTTCTATTTTTATTATTTCCCAATCTCTGAATTCTAAATCTAATTTATATGCAATTAAATTATTGTACATTTCAAAGAGAGGAAATCTGAAGGAGTAGTTAGAAAAAGACGTGAATCGAATCCGAAGAGATCCTCGAAACTATATATGAGTGGAAATATTAGTTTTTTGCACTTTTAATATTTGTATAGTAGAACTTTGGATTTGTTTTATGAATTTAGAAGTTTTGACATTTTAAATGATTAGTATAGAAAGCGAAAATCTTCGTGTGCTTAGGAATATTTAGTTAGCCTAAATTACGTATGTAGAAATATATTAGCGTATAAATATATTCGTAACGTATAACTAATAACGTATTAATCACGTAGTATAAATATGTTAGTAGATAACATTAAACCCTTAGGAAGTTGAGGATAATTATGGAAATTAATCCATAATTAAAGCTAGAATAAGGAGTTTTCCTTATATGGCCTTATTGCGATATATGGTGAGGTATATATATATGGTAGTATGTTAGGAGAGCAGAAATATGTCTAAGTTATAGGGATGAAAGATCAGTCAAAAGCGCATAGAAGTCTTCCCAGCTACTCTGGCTACCGGCAGTGCAACTTAAGGACTGATGTGAGACATCGCCTATAATAAGTACCACAGTAGATGCGAGGTTAGTCTCAATTATGTAGTGTAAGTCTGCCCAGCTAATCTAGCTACTAGCACCTACGAATAGTTGGACTAATGTGAGACGTCATGGTTTGGGTTAAGGGTCATAAGACATAGGGCCTGCTTCTGGGTTGAGGGTATTAAGTGGCTATTATAGGGCCCTTCTCCTCCCCACATAAGAAATAGTCGTGATTATCATTTAGTTGCGGAAGTAGGGAATCTCAGGAGTGGTCCACTTTTGGTTAAGGTATTAAGTGGCTATTGTAGGGTCCGTCTCTTTCCATAAATAAATATTAAGTGGCCTGATGCGATTTCATACGATGTCGGTTTGAAAATACTATAAAGGGGTCCATGTTGGGTTAGGTATTAAACGATGGGGATCTACCTAGGGAATATGTATTAAATGGTCAGAATCTGCATAATTTCCATTAAAGAGGTATTAAGTGGCTCAGGTATTTTCTCTCACATTGTTAGAACATGATCGACGGTAGTTGCGTTGACTAGAAAGGGATTTTTGGCCTACAGTTGTAGGTATATTACGGAGTTAGACTGGAAGAGCCTTCGGGCTTACAGTTGGAGGTATTCTTGGTAGGGTATAGTATAAGATGCGTATGACATGTTACTTATTATGGTAAGAATATTATGGTAGGACTTGAGATTTTCGTTCACCAGACATTGTTGTTCAAACCCCTTCCTCATTATACATGTTAGGGAAAATAATGCCGATAGAGGAGACGAAGGCAGCGGCGAAGAATTGTGGTAATTTATCTATCTATTTATGTTTTTAATATATTTTAATGTACCCAGTTTTAGGTATGTTGATGTTGTTTTTGGGATATTGTATTTTGGTTATTTGAAATGATATGTTGTATTTCTGATATTTGAATTTTTATGAAATGGGTACTCGTTTCTATTATTATATTTTATCCTTTCCGCTGTGAGATTCAGATAGCATAGATAGATAGCTCTGTATTGTATTCATAGTATCAATTTTACCAACTAACGGTCAGCTTTGAAATGGGCCTAAGGCTCGATGGGCTTTTATTGGATCGAATATTAGGCCCGTTTCAAAGAGGTTTGTTACATGATTCGAAGGTATTAACCTCAGGATTTGGAAATCTAACCTTTCATGTAGTAAGGATTTAACAATCTAACCTTACCGTATAATAAGAATTTGGAAAACTAACCATATCGTACAGTGATAATTTGGAAATCTAACTTTATATATGTTATGGATTTATGCCAAAGGCTAAGGTGTTTGTATGCCAAATGCTTAGCAGTTGAATGTTGTAAACATATGTGATAACTTGCCGTAAGGCATAATTGACTGAATGTCGTAAGGCTTAATTGATTGAGTGTCGTAAGGCTTAATTGTTGAATGTCATAATGCTTAGTTAATAATGCATCGTAAGGCTAACTGACTGATTGTCGTATGGCTTAGTAGTTGAATGTTGTAAAGCTTAGCTGATAATGTATTGTAAGGCATAGTTGAATGAGTATCGTAAGGATTTGTTGATAACGTGTCATAAGGCATAGTTGATCGAGTGCCATAGGATTTAGTAGTTGAATGTCGTAAAGCGTAGCTAATAGTGTGTCGTAAGGCATAGTTGATTGAATGCTGTAAGGCTTGGTTGATAACATACCATAAGGCATAGTCGATTGAGTGTCGTAAGGCTTAGTAGTTGAATTCTTAAGGCATAGTAGATAACATGATGTAAGGCTTACTTAGTTTGCTGGAAGTAGGGCACGTTAAGTATCAAAGGCGAGGTAAGTTTTTTATACTGTGAGGCATCGATTAACTTGATTTTTGAATTTAGCTTTGAAACGACCTTTGAGTAGTGCATTAGGTGCAGTTACCACATCTCATTATTCTATTGGTATTTCTGAAAAGTGTCATGTGTTTTACTGTGCAAAGACCATTTGCCGTCTGACATGGAAGCTTTTGAATATACTATTTTGTAATAGCCGTTTGGATTACGTTGCTGAGATTTTCTTAACCTGTATTTTATTTGTTAAATAGCATAATAAGTTTTTCTTCTTCTTCTTTCACTTATATTTAGTATAACTTTCTTTTGCTTCCATTAAAGCTCATAAAAACTAAAAAAATTCTCATCTCTTCAATGAAATTAGTAAGTTTACTAATCTTTTATCTTTGTGTTTTGATTACAATGCTAATCTCAGGTTCCCATTTGAATTATGATTTCTTTTTTGTATCTATTTTTCATAATATTTGAAGTATACTTACCTGTAGTAATCTTTTGACTTGCTGAATCATGTGATGCTATTAAATTTATTAATTTTCATTTCTATTGAACAAATGACTGATTCACAATAGTTGTTTAGGATCTGAATAGTTGTAATTTTATTTTCTGGACCTCAAGTTGGTTTGGAGATGCTCTTCCATAGTTGAAATTTTGGAGTCTACTGATTGTTGTAGAGACTTATACCCTTGGAAATTAAAATTCCCTTTTGAGTTTTAACTGTGAATCAGAACCTATCTTTTTTGGCATGCTTAGTTTGTAGCAAAACTTTATACTTCCTTAATTTTAGTAATTTATTATGAGGTTAAGGTCTGATTTTCCTTGTTTAGTTTGAAATAAAATGTTGATGCGTTTGGTCTTATTTGACCGAAAATGAGTTCTCCTGTAGAAACACAAGAGTTCTCAATAGGATAGTGCACGATTTCAGTATTATGAGAATAGAAGCTATGTTTCCAGGTTCTGACGATAACTAGGATACTCCCTAGAAAGATTCTTTCCCTGGGCAGTGGGATATCTCTTCCATTAGTCACTTTCTTTGTCGAACTACTGAACGTCTAATCTTAACCTATTCCAACTTCCACTGATGTCATATAACACTCTCTCAACATTAAAGATTGCGTACTTTCAGAGGGGTTATATGAATATATCAATGGTTAAAATTAATTTTGTATTTGATTTAAAAGATTCGAAATCAACTACCTCGGTTCCAATGTGTTGTTCAAAAATTAGGAAGAAGTAGCCTTTTCTTCATTCAATCAGCAAGATTATGGTGAAGAAGTGGTTTTATGTAAAAGCTAATAATCCTCAATATCATTACTATTTATCGAAGGTTAGTAAGTTTGATTTGTACTTAAGTAATTTTATTCATCAACTAAGATCTTGGTTCTAATATTATATTCATTTTTATTAGTGAACCTAAAAGGACTAAAAAACGAATAATTTTTACTTTGTTAAGAGAAGGTTTCCAAATATTCCCCCAAGATGATAGTTAAGAAGTCGAGTATGAAAAAAGACGATGGTCCTTACTCCCTATTAGCTCTAGTTCTTTCGAGACTGAAACCGAGGGTAGACCTTAGGCTTTGCCCTTTATTCTTAGAGTTTTCTTCCTTTAGTGATAGCTTGCCTTTCTTTGGCTTTGGACCGATTGTTTTTACTTAATCCCTTTTTATATTACATTACAGATACAGAACCTAAGAGATGAAAACATCTAAGTTCCATTATACTGTCTAAGACAAGCCTAATGTTATCTCCTATTTGAAATAAGTAATATCTCGACGTATCTGGACCATTGAGTGGTCATGAAATGGATCAAGAAGAGCAAGAGATATAAAGAATGAAGATGTAAGAAAAATGGCTAAGTGTAGAAAAGTACAAATAGAGCGGTACCAATCCATATGGATCATTACCAAAGCTTATAAAGGATGATGTACTTCATCGTGTTAGGAACCAAAGCATGAAGAGCTATGGGAAAATAAGCAAGGTCCAATTTAAAGAATAGGTCGGTATCATTCCTTAAGGATCGACACCAAACCATCGTGATTCATTATGTAGGCCCACCTTTCTACTATTGAAGACAAGGACCTAGTCAAAGAAAGAGTGCAAGAAGGGACAAGTGAATGGATCGGTATCGCTCCAACGATCGGTACCGAATCATTTTTTATCGTGATATTTTAATTTCAACCAATTTTTCCTACTGAATTTGCGAATTTGAAGAAAAGAATGTGTTCAAATTGATCCCTGCAATTTTTGTTGTCGATTTCACTTAAAAACACCAAGGCTAACACAACTAGGAAAGGATCCCCTTTTTGCCAACTTTTTTTTACATTGATACTCTGTTGAATTCATACTAGAATGATTTGAATCTTGAGATTGTTGTAATCCAGTTGTAACTGCAAAAGTTACATGTAACAAAGCTAATAGTGGGTGTATGCTATTGAATTTGGTCGAACAACTTTAAAATTATGTTCTCTCTCGATTTTAATTTTAGTTTTTCTTTAGATTGGGTGTTTATCCCATTTTCGAAGAGTATATTGTGGTGCTCTTACCGAGAAAGATTAATCTTAGGAGTAGACCTTTTCTTTCACTTTAGATCGGAAGAGATCTAAAAGCTAGATCTAAAATTTCTTAACTAAAGATCTGTGTTTACTTGGATTTGGAAGGAATCTACTATTAGATATAAAAAGAAATGGTTCGTAGAAAAGAGAAAGAAAAGCCAACAAGATCTAGAGCCATTGTTGAAGGAGATAATGAAGGTTCTCTCCTTATAGAGGAAACAAATCAACCAACTCTTGCAGAGACTCCAAGTGCACCAGAAATAGTGACAAGGATGGAATTGGATCGTATAATAATAAGAGAATGGTAGAGAATCAAAACGCCATCTTGGAAAGGATGGAGAAAAGTTTTGCTATGATGTTCCAACTCCTTCAAAGGTGTATAAAGAGTCGTAAGGATTCACCATCTTCAGACTCCAAGGCAGAAGGTTCAACTTCATTAGATTGGGGAAGACATGGCAAGTAAGAGATGAGGAAGAAGGATGTAGGGGCATCAAGGAAGGAAGTTGCAAACATGGGAACAATGGTATTATGACCAAGAATGATCGGTACCGATCATTCTTATCAATTCGGTACCGATCGATCTAATATGGTTGCTTTGAGTGACTCTGAGGAAGATCTGCAGGATGTTGACGCTAGTTAAGAGCAAGCTACTGGTGCTCAGAATGGTGGTGTTCGGTCAGGTGGCATTCAGATGAACACTGTGGGACTAGCTAGCAGGGAACATAGTCTAATGAGGCATCAAAAGAGAGGGTCAGGACGAATGGTTTCTCCAGAGATAGGGGAACCAACATGTCAGACAATCAACCAAGAATGTTTGTAGAGTCAAACACTTTTGGTTGTTCCTAACGATCGCTGTTTGCTGCCCAGAGCAGTAGAGAGTATATCGTTGATCTAGTTGAGAGATTATTGAGTGAGAGGCAACATAGGAATAATGAAGAATGGGGTTCGTCGCCGAGTCCTACCCCATTCACTGAAAATATTAAAAAAAAAGGTATCCGAAGAGGTTTGTAATGCCGGCTATTTTATCCTACACTGGAACGACTAATCCTAAACATCATATGTTGAAGTAAGGATGGCATATGGATGGAGTGGTGATGATATGGTTCACTTGGTTCCCACTGAGATCCATATCATCATTTGGTTAGCTGGCTAAGAAGTTTACGGAGCAATTCCAGGTCCACACTATGCGATCGAAAGATGTGACATCATTATTAAATGTTCATCAGAGTACTAGAGAGACTTTGGAGAACTTTTTAAAGAGATATAATGATATGGCTACTGAGGTGAGAAACTCCAAAGAGGAGATTGTATTGATGGTACTAATCAATGGGGTTCAACTAAGGATGGATTTCGGTAGGTAGCTTAAAAGAAAGCAACCATCTACAATGGAGTAGTTTTACTGAAAGGCATTCCTACTTATGGTCTTGGAAGAGGCAGATTTGGCTTCCAGGTTATTGATGGTCAAGAGGTTAGCGTAATTCAGAGCAATATTGCTTTCGAACAAAATGGTGATAGTGCTAGAAACATCACAGTGGATGTTGGGAAGAACAATAATAACAAGAGAATTAAGGCGTTGGTGGTAAGAAGCGAGCCATTAAGAAGCCCATGAGGTATATTACACCAGGAGACCATACTTCGTTAATTGATATAGTTTAGAACATTTACCTTGTTACGTAAGGTACTAAGCGCTATAAGAAATCATCTCTGAGAGGGGCAATTGAAGAAGAAAGGTGTTCGGCGAATATTGTCACTTCCATGAGACCAATGAGAACAATACAAACGAGTGTAAGCATATGACAGATGTCATTGAAGACTTGATATGTAAGAAAAGACTACATCGGTATATTAGGAACCCACAACCAATAAGCAAATGAACAATAGATCCCAAGGGCTACATTCCCAAGGGAATTAGGTTGGGTCCAGTGGAGAGGGTCGAAGACATCCTGCTAGAGGAATTATGATCAATACCATCTTTGGAGGTCCTCTTCATATAGAGAAAAGATGAAACGAGTGAAGCGCTATGATAGCTTGTTGAGGCATGTGCCTTAAGAAACCTACTTTTCTATAGAAGACGTGAATCTAGCAAAATAACTGAGAATGATTACTTATGACATTGTATTTAGGAATTGAAATGCTAATAGGATAGAGGCGTCGATGCTTGGACCCATAGTGATTACGACTATAATTGCAACAACTACAGTACATCGAGTCCTTATTGATTATGGGAGCTCCGTAAACACTTGTTCAAATATACCTTTGACAAGATGCACCTAGATGAGAAGTACCTGAAGCCTAGTAAATTTGCATCCAAAGATTTACCAAAGAGACTAAGGAGCCATTCGGGTGCATAGAATTGCTTGTGGAGTTAAGGCAAGGTGATTGCAAGGTTGTGCAGTTGCAGATGTTGTTGTGGATGGATTTTTGGCATGGAACACTTTTCTAGGCCGACCACCCTTGCTAGTTTTCGGACCGAAAATGCTTCATGGTGCCTGATGATGAATTTCCAACCACAAATGGAGTAGGGCGACCCACGATGACCATAACATAGGTCGAGAGTGCTACGTTGGTGAGCTCATAGAGGAAAAGTGTAATACCCCAACTCTATACCCATACTACCAAAGGCTATCACTTGGTAATATTATCTAATCATATGGAGGATGAGGTGATATTGGTCAATTATAAGTGAATATTCCCTTGGGCTAACATTGGCATGTATTAAAAAAAAGCATATCACACATCCATACGTCGGTATTGGCACAAATTAATAAACACACGTGTTTCTAGGATATAGCAATACACAATATGAAATAGAAAATAGAGCACAAGGAGCCATCAACGTAGTGATAATATATAACAAATTACATATATAAATACCAGTAGGTCAATATAAAAATGGTCAATCGGTGTTATCTTTCAAATAAATACAAAATAGGTCCAATACATACTATCCGTATACATATGCATACATGAGACCATGTAAATATATATCAATACACAATACTGCTAATAATCTAGCCTCTAACTAAGCCCAACAATCACAAGTGGGCCTCTTCATCCTTGGACCTAAAATGTCTACGAATGACCTAAGTATTCTTGAATATCACATGGGTTAGACTATGTCTAGAATGTAGATGTCAATATATAATAACAATTAGCCTAGTATACAAAAGTACATCACAAATAACATAAGTATCTCAAATGTAACCACTTCATCCAAAACCATGCACATAAAATGTCACCCAATGAAACGAACAATCAATCATCACATAAAATGGCATAAGCATGAAATAGGCGAAACGTCAACGAACAATCGAACATCAAATAACTACAACAACTTATAATGTACATCTTGACCAGCAACCCTAATTAGAGATAATAACTTTTGATTGTATGGCCCTAAGAGATATAAAAAAATAATATATGTAGACTAATAATATATCATATAAATATAGAATAACATACAATTAAACACGAGATCTATCTCAACCAACAAATATAATGAGAAAAAGTACCCTCAATTGAATTCCCTAAGAGATATATAAATATGCAGTACAACAATAGATCTCTCGACTAGAGGCTCTAAGAGAGTGACAAATAAGGACACAACAAGTCTCCAATGTCATTAATAGACAACATGCATCTCTCTTGGGTTAGGCTATCTCAAATGACAGACGTGCATGCGGCCAGTCTTTAATATCAAATAAACTTTGTCTCTAGTGAGGTGATAATCATCAAATATCACATATGTAATGGATCAACCTAAGTCATACAGATAAGAGACTAACCTACCATAACACTACTCCATAAAACGCTAATGACATCAGTCTTATTCCTACAGTCCCTTAGTTACCCCTAGAATCGTGATACTCATATCCATCGCATGTCATAAACACACTGCAAGACTACGTTGTGCATTAGTCATAACTCCTACTTGCCCTTGGTAACAGACTGTTAGTCATTAAGTGACGTTTGGGAAATGGCTCTAATGAGAGGAATATTCTCAGCCTATAAACTCAACAAGTGACATCATGGATCTGGGGCAAAACCCTACAACCAGGATCGCTAGGATACATGCTAGCCTATCTGGCGAGTCCTAATCATGTGCTCTTTATACTGGCATGAACCTTACGATGTGGATTCCTAATGAATACTCTCGACTAGATGAGCCCTAGTAAGAGTGATAATGAGTACTCGACTCCATGTATCCTAATGAGGGTATCCCAACATAATAAATCCTTGACTACCAGCCTTAAGAGTAAATAATAAACTTGACTAGTTAGTTTTTCAAGGATAAGCCTGTAAATCCTAGCATACTCCAACATGCATCCTTTGGAGAGCAATAAAATCTCGACTACTAATCTACATAAAAGAGTCACTCTAAACGATAACATAAACTCCTAATCCATGATGCAACATAAGTGACATCTATATACAAGATGTAATCGAACAAATATCAATCCCGGCATCTTATACCACCTAGTGTTACTCGCTCGTTCACCCAATGCTCGTAAACTACACTCAGTAATATTATATGCAACAAGTCCAAAGAATAACTGGAGAGATATTACTAAAAGTTCCATACTAGATGTACTATAACTTTGTTTATTCAATATTCTCACCACACAGAAATATAATCAACCATAGCCCACAATTCATTTAGTAAAGAATTTTTATTTATAAATAATTTAAGCCTCTACATAAAATAAAAACTAAAATACTACTTTTTCCCCATTTGTATAACGCCAGAAATAAGGAGCTTAATCCTTCTAAAACCCTTTTTTATATATTTAAAATCTTAGAAACCTATTATATAACTAAATATCACTTATGAAAAAACATTCCATAATTTATATAATTAAAGTATAATTTTTAATATAATTTATAAACTCTAAACCAATTTCCTTCTATTTCAAATTCATAGATTATATCTTCGAAACTATTATTTATACTCGTAAATCATGAAATGGTCTTTTAAAACTACATTATAATAATTTAAAACCATTGCATGCTATTTTTGGAATTTTATAGGATTTTTAAATTATTATTTAAATTCAAAATTAAGATTTTCTTTAAATAATTTATATTTTTGATAATTAAGTTACTATAAATTTATAGTAAAACTTCTTTAGAAATATAATTTCATATTTACGATTGCATCAAATCCTTCAAAATCAAAGTTATTTAATAAATTTCAAATATGTATGTATGTATGTATGTATGTAAGTGTAAACTTGCTCATACACAAACGTAGGCTTGGGACATGTCTAGGTCATGCATTGTTGCACCAGTGCACTATACACCGGTGGACCGGTTGCGACCTAGAACGTGAATTATTCTAGGTTATGTGACCTCTTTCCGGCTACTCCAGCCACTTGATGCGCCTCCACCCGATCTCTACTGCAACACTACACACAATACTATATTCCAACAACCCGAACACATTCTATATCATCAAAATTGCAACCAAGAATGTTCACAATGGCGGTTTCAAAAGAAGCAAACAAGCAAAAACAATGCAACATTGGAAAGCACACATTTTACACATAGATTATGATTAGAGAATACTCACCTTAGCTTAGAGAAGCACCCATTATACTAAAACACTTTATAGCTCACCCAAAACCTAATTTTCCATTCATTGAAAATGCAATTTGAAAATCAAACTTGCTCAAAATTCTACTTTGAAGATTCATAGAGGTGTAAATCCTTATTGAGAAGCTTCATTTCAAATTTCATACTTTATGGTAATTTATTTAATTTTATATGAATTGTTGAAGAAGTGGATTAGGTTTTTCATAATTGGGATTTGGTGGAGATAGAAGCAAAAAAGGCATATAGGAAGTGATTTTCATGAATGAAGAGGAGGATTTTAGACTTAGAAAAGTCTAGATATTTGAGGCATGGGTTTGGGCTCAAGTGGACTGTTTTCTTTTCTTCCCTTATCTTCATTTTCCACTAACGTTTGCTTAGCCCAAACTAATTTCAAATTCCACAAAAATTATTTCTACCTTCAATTCATATTACTTACCAATTGTACAACTTTTATAAAAAAATATATATTATTTCCCATTTTTTGACTCATTCTAAGTAATTAAGGAATAATTACATTTTAAGCACATTTATAAATAAATTCCTAATTCCATATATAAATGAAATACAAGTTCATCTCTTATTAACTTAAATTTCTAAAATTTATTTATCATTACTTAACTTTATAAATTTAATGTCCGCAGTAGTTGCGTAGTGGTAGAGACACTTGCAACCTGTTAATAAGGTCACGAGTTCGATACTCATCTGCCTTACTCCCTCAAGGCGGGAAGTTGTGTTTCTTGTTAATCCAACAAACACAGTTGGGAAACGAATGCTTCCTGCTGGGCAGGCTAACCTCCCATTCCTGGCTCTGGTCGGACCAACTGGGGTGGGGCTCTACTCTTTGAAGTGGAGTTAAAAAACAAACTTTATAAATTTAATGACCTACTTTTATCTATTTAAAAATAATTATGAGTTTATAAATATCAATTTAATTTCAAAATAAACAAAATTACCATTTAATATTTATGACTTCGAAAATACTAATACCTAAATGATTCATTTTTATTAATAATTTCTCCCAATGTAAATAAGTGTCACTAATAAGGTAATCTTTTACCATATTTCACCAATAAATATTTTCTCAAATAAATTCTCATTTTCATAAAATAATTCATCACTAAATCCCAAATAGATTATTTATTTCAAAATCATCAAAAATCCTAAATTATTTTCATTCTATTTTCGAAGACACATTTAATTAGTTAAATCTCCATTATCGAATTAATTAATTACTTCTCAACATCGGGTTGTTACAGACGTCCCCTTTAAGAAAATTCCAACCTTTTAGTTTCCTACAGGGAAAATCCATAATGAGCTAATACTTCTTGCTTTACTACACCCATTTACAATTTAAAGCAAACAAGCAATCATCTAAATTAATCGAAAATATCTAACCACATAATTAATAGACCTTATGGTGTCTTTTTTTAAACAAAAGAATACCAACTTTTCCCATCGTCTACGGTCATGGGCTATGGGTTTGAATAACCCATTTAGGAAGATACCAAACACTTGCATTAACAACCAAAATATTACTATACGTTGAAATTTCCAGAAAATTTCGAAGTGATCTCTATGGTATGAAGTGTATCCGAAAGTTCACAATCCTCCACGATATAAATTCATTTAAGAGTTATGATATAATAATTTAACTCTGTTGCTTAGAAAATTTGGACAGGTATGTACTTCTTCTCAAACAAAATTTTAATACTCGTAAACTTCACAATCTCAAAAGTATTTAACACAAAATTTGTCCATTACTAAGTTTAATTTTTAAATCCCTGTAATATTTCTAGAAATCCTATCCAAAAGTTAATTCTTTTCTAACCAATTTCTTACCTTGTAAATATTAAAACCAGGTAAAATTAGCTTATTCCATAGATGTTTGATCTCAAATATACATTTGGAAAATTCTATTCTCAAAATCATCTCATAAAAGCTATTTTCCTTTCAAACACAAAATTCAAAAATGCTTCTTCAAGTTCAAGACACGTTATTCTAGACCAATGGCTTTCCAAATAATTTTCCCTAAAATTATGAACCATCATAACATGTTATGGTTTAAAAATGATTATCAACCACTTTAAAATTTTAGTTTAAAATTTAATTCCTTTTAAATTCAATTTTCACTTTGTTTCATATAAGCTTATAAAACAACTTCCAAATTATCCCTTAAAAAATTCAATTTTTTTTAAATTCAAAAATATCAAGTATATTCTTTTAATTCAAAACTTAATAATAATAATTTCTTTGAATATTCTTTCAACACCACAAATTTCAATTTCACAAAAACTCTTTCATGCTTTCCAAAATATTTAATACTTTATTATTATACTATTGCGCTTTACCAAAATACTTCCTGAAATCATTAATTTATTACAAATATTCATAAATACCTTCTCATTTCAAAACTACTTCCTTTAGTTTTATAAAATCATTTCAAATACTTACCACGCTTTACTTGCAAAACTTTTCTCCACAAAATTCTTATTATATAGATAATTTCAAAAAATCAATCCTTTATTCTAGTACAAAAATACTTTGCATATTTTCAAAAATTATTTTTATATAAACTCTATCACATTACATTATATTACAAACATTTTCTCAATATTCATCCAAGAAACAATCAATCACTTAACATGGTAGGCATACAATTACAACATCACATCAATATAAATTTCAAATTCTAAAATATCTATAATTTAATGATGACGCCTGACCATGAATTTTTAGCAGCTCACTATGCCGACTGGCTGTAGTGTTGATCGTGTGATCAACATTGCCTCGTCATCGATTTCAGTCATCCACTAATACTCGATGGCTGCAATCATCATACAAAATATCTAACTTGTGAAAGCATCTTTATTGATTTCAAACCAATTTACTTTATAAAATAATACATCTACATTTTCATATCAAAATATTTGTCAAAATATCTTTCAAAATGCTACTTTAGTTTACTGGAATATATATATATATACATACATCCATGCATATATACATATATATATATACATACATACATACATTTATATATATAAATTCCTCATCAAAATGTTTTATATCATTTCTCAAACCATCATCTATATTCTTTTCAAAATACAGCTCAAATTACTTCTTGAAAATATTGCTTCTCTTCTAAAACACTTTTCTCAATCTATTACTTATACTTTCTTCAAATTATCTACTTCTTTCAAAACGGTAACATTTTTCTCATTTCAAAATATTTCTCATATCATTCTAATCCTCTTTCAAACATTAGATATAACTTTCCTCAAAATGTTATTTCAAACATTAGTTTTAATAATATATCAAAATATTCTACTTCTTTTCAAAGTATTACATTACTCTTGAAAACAATGTCTCCAAATGTCTCGTCCTAGTGTTTAGGAATCCCTATCGATAACTGTTATCCGGGTTTCTAACCCAGCAGGATCCAAGAGAGGACAGAATGACTTGATGAAGTCAGAATGGCTCATAACTCAACCGAAGAGGCTAAAGCAACAAGTTAAAGAGAGCCAAGCCATATTACTAAAGCAACGACTGAGCTTGAGTAGACCAAGAGACCGACGTCCGTTAAATCCAATCAATAGCTAAATACAACCAGCTAGTAAATCGTTATCAAAACAGAGCAACGTGCAACGACATTACATGAACAACGTCAATCCAAGGCAATGAAGTCATTCTAGATATCAAACTCCAAAAATAGTCTAAGTGCATGGATCGCCAGCAACCCATACAACATTGTGGTTCGCTATGGCACGAAGGGAGCAAAGAAGGCCTAAAAGACAAAGCAAAAAATATGCTAAGTGTATGGATCGCTAGCGATCCATACACCATAGATTGCCAGCAATCCATACTTGATCGAGGAAACTTAGCGAGCTAGCATAGTAAAGCAATGAAAAGGAGCTCACACATGAGCCATAATCTATGGATCACTGGTGATCCATAGACCATTGATCCCTAGCGATCCATGGTATTGGCTCGGGTCATGAGGTAAGGTACGTAGCCTATTCCTATGTCCATCTGCAAGCAGTCAGCGAACGGGCCTGGCCCAGAAGCTCTCTGATCTCTATAAATACCATCCTACCTGCAACACAAAAGGATCTTCTCGGGACTGGTTGCTGGAGCTCTGCTGGAAACTTTCTTCACTATCCATCTCCCTTACAACAATCTCCAAAGGGATTCACTATGATTCTCCAATGGATTCCAACTTCGGGGATTCAATCTAGCTAAGGACAATCAAAATCCTTGTAACCAAACACTACTTGTATCAGCAATTAGTCTATAATAAAAACTATAAAGTGGACGTAGGCTTCATTAACAGCCGAACCAGTATAAACATATCTTGTCTTCTTTCTTTTACTGCCTTTTTCTATACCTACTATCTATATTATTGCTCTATGAGAACATGGTTGGTGCTTTCACACTCAAACCAAGGTGTTGATCCATTTTTTGGGTTAACATTTTGGTGCCTTCACTGAGAACGCCAACTCAGGATTCAGATCTAGCTATCTACTTTGGATCCCATAGGTCAAGAAGTCAGATCCTCAATCTTTGTCTGAAGAATCTTCCACTTGGAATCCATGATTCCTAAAATAAGAAGAACTACCTCGGGAGAAGATGTTAATCCTCAATATACCGAAGTAAATGGCGCTAACTTAGGAAATTAGGCGCCAACATCCTCCAGTCAACACGAAGTCTTTATTAGGGATGAGTTGAATAAGATGGTTGACGAAATCAACCAAAGAATGCAAAATAGCCAGAAGGATCTGATGGAGAAGCTTAACACTCTTCTAATCCTACATCAAATCCTGCTCCAAGAACTATGCCCGAACCCACAGCTGCTATGGAACAAGAAAATTCTTCTGTTTCTAGTCTAAACAGAAGAAACGGAAAACAGTCGCAAAAAAGGGTAACAACAGGAACCACGGGACATAATGTGGAAGGAAATACAAATAATCCACCCTTCACTGGGCAACCAAGTCTGAGCTTAAACCAGGGGGCTAAGACCCCGCAAGAGGATTTAACTATGGATCTCTCCGATTCAGAAGACGGAGAGCAAGACAACTAGTTGGAAGAGAATGTCAACGCATTTAATGATGCTAGGAATGTCCAAACTGCCCCAATCAGGCCAACTGCAAACCAATGAGGTCCCGCGAGAGTGTCTCTTCTGAAGATAGGAGAGCCTAAGCTTCAACCCATGTGCCAAGACCGTTTGCAAAGCCAAATACTTGGCGTAGTGACTTACTGCCATCCCCAGGATTACTGGACATCAGAGGCATACATATCATACATGGTCAAAAGATTGATGGAAAAAAGTAAAAATCGAAGAGATGATGAATGGGGATCTGCTCCAAGTCGAACTCCCTTTACCAATGAAATCTTGAATGAGAAATATCCAGACAAATTCACAATGCCAACTATCCCATCTTACGATGGGACGAAGGACCCAAAACCCTATTTATACAAGTATAACTGATACATGGACGGAGCCAATGCTTTAGAGGCTGTTTGCTGCAGATGTTTCCCTGTCTTTCTAGAAGGAGTTGCGTCTATGTGGTTCACCAAGCTCCCATTAAGATCCATCTCTACCTTTGACCAACTAGTAACAAGGTTCCTTGACCAATTCATGCTCCATACCGCACAACCGAAAGATGTCATGTCCTTATCCAGATTGTTTCAGGGATACAACGAATCGTTGAAATCTTTCATGAACTGGTTCAACACCGTGGTGACGGAAGTAAGCAACCCCAACAAGGATATGGTTTTTATGGCATTAGTCCGTGCCATTCACTCGGAGACTGAATTTAGAAAGTGGATTAAGATGAAGCAACCTACCATGAGGAAAGACTTCAATCGTAAACCAAGTCAGTACTTAAGGTTTGAAAAGCACAAGAGCTGGAAAGAAAGTCCACTGCAACCAATGAACATCGGACAGAGCGATGTGGAAATGAATCAAAACGTGTACGCCTCTGGAACTACTCAAGGAGTCACAGGGAAAGATGGAAATCAAAAGAGGAAAATTTAGAACTCTAATAGAAGAAATGGTAATGGCAGCAATAAAAGGCTTAAAGGGTTCAGGTAGGAAAATTATACCCCTCTAAACGATGCTTCGGAAAATATTTATCTCGCAACACAGGGGACCGTGGAATACAAGAAACCCCTTAGGAAGGAAGCAACCGAGTAGCAAAAATGGTTGGGAATGTTCTGCCGCTTCCACGAGACTCATGGTCATAACATAAACGAACGCTGCCACCTGAAGAATCTCATTGAAGAGTTGATTCGGGAAAACAAGCTCCAACAGTACGTGAGAAAGTCACAGAACCTTGATCAACCCACGGCTGCTCATCCCCCTAAGGAACAAAGGAACCAAGCCGGAACTTGTAAGGAAGGGTCCAAGTGAACTGACCAAAGACTCATTATTAGAACAATATCCGTGGGACCACACCCCACACAAAGAAGTTGGGGAGAGATGGAGTGATATGCAAGTTTGTTGAAGCATGCTCCAAAGGAATCATGTCTCGCACTAGAAGATGAAATCCTAGCCAAGCTACAGAAAGTATTGAGTGATGGCATAGTGTTCTGAAATCGGGACACCGAAGGGATCGAAGCCTCGACTCTCGATCCAATGGTGGTAACAGTGGGATTCGGTCCCGCTGTTGTTCAACGTGTGTTGGTTGATAGTGGTAGCTCTGTTAATATTCTTTTCAAACGTGCTTTTGATCAAATGAAAATCGGCATGAAAATCGTGTCTGCATGCCAAACAAAGATCCAAGGGTTCACTGGCGAACCCAAGCAACATGTGGGAACAATCGACTTGCCAATGGAGCATGGAGAAGGTGATCGAAGAGTCACCCTCATTCAGAATTTTGTAATTGTGGACGAAATGTCCGCATATAACGCCTTCTTAGGATGGCTCGCCCTAGCAGATTTCATAATAGCTCTGGCCTAATGGTGTCTAACCATGAAGTTCCATAATGCAAATGTAATCGAAGTGGTGTATGGAGATCAGTGTGCTGCCAGAGAATGTTACATCGTAGTGTTACATGAATCCAGAAGAAAGGAAAAAGGAAGGACGTAGGGAGAACTCTCCACATCCATGAACCCTCTGAATAGCAACTACAGAGCCTCCCTGGCTTGGGGACCATAGCCAATTCAACAAGGCTTTGGACCCTAAAAAGAAGAGTTCAGGGGTGGAATGGGCAGCACCAGCAGAATTGACGGTGTCTGTCCCGGTCGATATGGACGACCCAACCAAAGTCTTGAAAATTGGGTCACATCCAAAAATAAGATACAGTTAGAACTTATCAAATTTCTTCACGCTAATTTGGATGTGTTTGCATGGACGCATTCCGAATTGTGCGGGGTGTCTCTAGAAATCGTATGTCATGCGCTCAACATTGACACAAAGTTCACACCACTAAAGCAAAAGAGGCACAGCCTAGGTCCTGAACGGTCCAAGGTGCAAAGGGAAGAGGTGGAAAAGTTAATGGCCAACGGTTTCATCCGTGATGCAACTTATCTAGAGTGGGTATCTAACTTGTATTAGTCAAAAAGTCCAACGGGAAGTGGCAAACCAATATCGATTACTCGGACTTAAACAAAGCTTGCTCGAAGGACAACTTCCCTCTCCTTAGAATAGATCCACTTGTAGACCGAACGGAGGGACACGAGCTTCTATCATTCATGGACGCATACTCCGGGTACAACCAAATCCTGATGCATGAGCTTGATCAGGAAAATACCAGCTTCATCACCAAGCTGGGCCTATACTGCTATAGGGTGACACCATTCTGCTTGAAGAATGCAGGGAAAACTTACCAAAGGTTGTGAATACCATGTTCAAGCGCCAAATCGGTAAAAACATGGAGGTTAATGTGGACGACATGTTGGTCAAATCACGAGTAGCTGTTAACAACCCGAATAACCTCACTGAAATGTTTGAATACTCTGAAAGTACGGAATGAAACTCAATCCACTCAAGTGTCACTTCGGAGTAGCCTCTGGAAAGTTCCTAGGATTCATCATGAGTGCCAGGGGCATCGAAGCAAATCCTGAACAAATAACGGCACTACGAGAAGTCCAAGTTCCGAAGAATAAGAAGGAAGTGCAAAGTCTGAATGGAAAAGTCGAAGCACTAAGTCGATTTATCTCGAAAGCTACCGACAAGTGTATACTATTATTTGTTGCACTGAAGAAAGGAAAGAACTTTGAATCGAGTGAAGCTTGTCAAACAACATTCGAAGAATTGCTGCGGCACATGGAGGCTCCGCCAACCCTATCAAAGCTCGTGGATGAAGAAGACCTGTTAATTACTTAGTGATCTCACCCCATGCATTGAGTGCCACTCTTGCGCGTGAAGAAGCAAAAATCCAACGAACCGTGTATTACAGTAGCAAGCAGTTCACCGGAGCAGAGAAAAACTGCCCGAAACTGGAAAAACTAGCGTATTGCCTCTTGATCACATCTAGGAAGTTACGACCATACTTTTAGGCTCATTCAATTAAAGTGTTGACTGACCAACCCCAGAAGCAAGTGTTATATCGACCAAAAAAAACCGGACGACTTCTCAAGTGGAATGTAGAACCGAGTCAATATGATATCACATACCATTCAAGGAAAATCATCAATGGGCAAGCGTTAGAAGACTTCATCTCCGAGTTTACTGGTAAGGGATGATGAGGAAGAAGAACAACTAGAAGTAGACACGCAATGGAAGCTCTTTGTCGATGGCGCATCTAACAACCTCTGTTCGGGGGTAAGAATAGTGCTTGAAACCCCCAAAGGAAGAGCCATTAGCTATGATTTGTGCTTGGAATTCCTTGCTACAAATAATGAAGCAGAATACCAGGCTCCGAACTGGTCGTATGTCAAGTAAAAGGGGAATACCAGGCTCGAGGGGAGAATCTTGCCCCGCACTTGTCCAAAGTGCAAGAACTACTAAGCGATATTGAACACTACACCATAACTTACATTCCATGGGAGCAAAACACCAATGCAGATTATTTGGCAAAACCGGCGAGCTCCAAAGAAGCTCAATCATTGGGGCTAGTCCCAGTTGATACTCTAACTAACCCAAGCATAGATGAAATGGACGTCGATTGGATCCTCGAGATCATTGTCGAAGCAGATACGTGGATGACACCGACAAAAGAATATTTACTTTCAAGGACTCTTCCGACAGACCGGAATCAACGGAAAAAGCTTCTTCGAAAGGCACCGCGGTTCATGGTACAAGATGGAGTACTCTATCAAAAGGGATTCTCAACCTCCCTCCTTTAATGTGTGTTTGATGATGAAGCCCGACGAATCCTAAAGGAAGTGCAGGAAGGCGAATGCGGGGACCACACTGGAGGGAAATCCCTAGCAAAGAAAGTCCTCCGGTATGGGTACTTCTGACCAACAAAAAACCACAACGTTGAAGACTACGCCAGAAAATGTGATCATTGCTAATGATTCAGCAAAGTCAAAAGAACTCCTTCGACAGAGCTAACGAAGATGGTCAGTCCATGGCTGTTTGCAATATGAGGGAACGATTTGATAGGTGTCTTACCAATAACAAAAGGACGGGCTGAATATGCAATAGTAGCCGTTGATTACTTCACGAAATGGGCCGAAGCGGAACCGTTAGCCACCATAACTATAAAGAAAGTCATTAATTTGTTACTAAGAATATTATTTGTAGGTTTGCGTGCCGCAAAAAATCATCACTGACAATGAGACTCAATTCGAAAGCGCCGAGTTCAGAGACTTCCGCAAACGCTTCCAGATTGAGAAAAGCTTCTCCATGGTAGCTCATCCATAAGCAAATGGGCAAGTGGAAACAATAAACAAGAACATCAAGTCCACTATCAAAAAGCGACTGACTAAAGCAAAAGGAAACTGGGTTGACGAACTTCCACTTGCACCATGGGCTTACAGAACTACCCACAAAGTAGCAACCGACCACACTCCATTCGCTCTGGCGTATGGCTCAGAAGTGATGATTCTTGCTGAGTTAGAAGTCCCCTCACACCGAAGGAAACATTTTAATCAAAAGCAAAATGAGCAGCTCCTACTCGAATCGCTAGACACGATCGATGAAAGAAGAGAAGAAGACGAGTTGAGAACCACCGCCCACCAAAAAATGGTCGCATGGTACTTTAATTCCAAAGTTCATAACCAAACCTTCAAAGTGGGAGACCTTGTGCTTAAGCAAGACTACCCCATTCCGGGGGCCTTTGGACCGAACTGGGAAGGACCGTATGTCATCAATCAAAAGCTAAGGGATGGAACTTTCAAGCTAACAACTATCGACGGAATCCATATTCCTAGGGCATGGAATAGTGAATCACTCCGCCGTTACTTCATTTAGAAACTACCTTATGTATTCTCTATTTCTCAGCAAATATGCCATCCCGGAATGCCGGGGGCATTGTAAATAGGCAAAAATCTGCCCTGCTTTCCTTAATAAAATTGATTCGCTTTCTGAACTGACAAAACTTTGTTCATAATAACTACCCGTCGGATTGACGGAAGCAAATCGACTCAAACTGTTGGATCGGAGGAACCCAATCTTTGTCTTCAAAAAAACTGGCGTTGTTCAGGCAACATCGGAAAGACTAAAACTAAAACTCCTTATGTTGTCCGAAGATAGGCAACACCGAGGAGTACGAAGAGTCGTGCATTTCATAAGCCACGCATTAACTCTTAAAAAATTATACTCCTCACATTGCCCGAAGATAGGCAACACCAAGGAGTACGAAAAGCCGCATACTTCATAATCCACGCACCAATTTTCAATATACCAACTCCTCATGTTTCTCGAAAATAGGCAACACCGAGGAGTGCGAAAAGCCATCCATCGCATAAGTCGCGCACCACCTTTACAATATGAACATCTCACGTTATCCGAAGATAGGCAACACCGAGGTGTATGAAAAACCGTGTGTTCCATAAACCGAGCACTAACTTTAAAAACTCAAACTCCTCGCGATTTCCCAAAGATAGGCAACATCGAGGGGTGCTAAAACCATTTTGGATCGACGGGTCATATCGGTCCCAAAAATCCACACACTAAATCCCGGAGTCATGCAGTCATGCTCCTCAAACAAATACTCCTCACATTGCCCGAAGATAGGCAATGCCGAGGAGCATCGCCGCGAAATTATGCCCCTAAAACATAAACTCCTCATGTTGCCTGAAGATAGGCAACACCGAGGAGCGCCAGAACCGTCCTGGATCAACAGGACATACTAATCCTAAAATCCATGCATCCCGAAAACCACACGCACTTCCAAGTTCCAGAACTGCCCCGGCAACACCAGGAAACTTACCCATATAATAATAAGATTCAATTCACTCCCATCGTTGGAAGCAATGGGCACTACTCTAACAAAATCGGAATGCTACAGACTATTACATTAAACGTTGGCAACGTGTACTTGCCTAGAGCCAACTCATATAGTGTGCAAATCTCAAATATGCATATGTTGCACACGTACCAAAATATCGCCAAAAACTCAGGCTACGAGCTCAAGTCACACAACTTCTGAAAAAAGAAAATTCGAGTTATGATTTAGTCGAATTTCAAGTGTTAATGGGTAGACAAATTAATCCCTAAGTTACCGGTTATTTGTCAATTGTTTGAAGTAAACAGCCCTGTGAACTGGGGGGCATACACCAGCACTTAAATAAAACTCTTGAAAACAATAAGTTCACAAGTTCTGTTACTCCAAACAAAGCAAGTTCTGTTACTCCAAACAAAGAATTGTTACTCCAAATAAAAATTTTGGCGGCAATCACAAGAACTGGATAAGTGTAAACAAAACAAGAACAAGTGCACATAACACATATGAACAGACAAATAAGAGTATAGTCAAAATATCAATGCATTGCTTATAATTTTCATTTATACAGGGTCAAAATGTGGGGGACGTATACACACAACATCGGCACACAAAAGGAAATAACAGACTTCACAACAAAAACACTAAGTGAAAACTCTACACTCGAACAAAATGGCTCAAAAGAACCAAAATCAGATCGGTCTCTACACAAGCTCCTCGGTGCTTCTTCCCACCACTTCCCTTTTCGCCTTTTGTTTAAAGTTTCTGCCTCGCCTCGGGAGTGGAGTCGCTGCTGGTAATATTAACAAACTTCTCAGTGCCAACATCCTCCTCTTGCTCTGCAGCCTTCTCAGAAGATTCCCCCTTCGCTTTACGGTTCCGTGATTTGCGAGAGCTCTTCAAGGCTTTGATCGCCTCAACCTTCTCCTTCTTAATAGCGATCAATTCATGTTGAGTCTTGCGAGGCTGCTCTGTTTGACTTTTTGTTCCTTAACTTCTGCCGTTGGTAAGTCACCTTCCAAAGACACAGAAGGGTCATCCAAGCCATGAAGTGCGGCTATCTTTTCAGACTCCGTCCCCGGCTACGAGCCAGACATGGACGTGGAAACTGGAACATAATGGAAACGAGCACGGAGGCCGTGGAATTAGCAGCAGGTCCGGGTGTCGACGAAGCTGGCACATCAACAGAAAAGGTGGACGGACCTATAAGATCAAAAATGGAAGCATTAAATTCTTCCTGCTCTTGCAGCATAAGCTAAAAGCTCCCAAACTCGAGAGAAACGGGAGGATCACCTACACTAGAAGAGTGGCCAAGAATGTCAATTTCGTATTCACCGCCTTCACCCTCTTTAGACGGTTCTATGATCCGAGGGGAAGCCCCAAGCCCAGAACTTGTCGGCAGATTGCGAGGCTGCTTTGATGTCTCACCGGCGCCAGAAATGAAAGGCTCTGTAAGTGTTTCGACAACCGCAGTCACGGCAGCATCGACAGCCTCTTTCTCCCTCTCAATTCGCAATATCTCCTGACCATCCAGCAACGCCTTCTTTGATTATTCGTTAAGGTAGGCATTTTCTAACTCTCGCTCGGTGTAACCATCACCGCTATCGTGAAAACGGGCCAAGATTTCCTCCCAGACCACAGTGAGAGTGCGCAGAAATTTCAGGCCCAAGTAGCTAAGGCTCCCCTGATCAAGTAGAGAGTTGACGTAAAAATACAAGATGGTCTCGTCCATCTTTTTCTCGAAAGCGCTTCGAAGCTCCAGATAATCCACCGTACCGGATGCCTTTTCAACCTCAACGCGAGACTTGTCAGCGCTAAGTTACGCAACTTGGTCCTGCAGTCGGGTGATCGTCGCAGCCTGATCAGAGATAGTCTTACTGTGCCCCTCAACGATAAGGTCATGGTCAAAGATAGTTTTCTTCTAGGCTTCAATCGTTGAGCTACGAGCAGCCACTCCTTCTTTTAATTTTGCCTCCTCGGCATGAGCCTTTTTATCCTGTCCCTATAGACGATCTCAATTCTTCCGTGAGCCTCTTCCACTTCTTTCAACAAGTCGACGTTTCTTTTGCTCCCTTGCAGCGCCGCTTCTTTCTCCTACTCCAGCTGTTTAATTCTAGCATCGCGTTACTTTCAAAATCATCATTTTCTGACTCAAAAGAGAGGATTTCACGTTAGTTTTTGCGATTGGTATATGTCAGCTGCTTACATAATTTTTCCCACCCTTCGACCTGGTCTAAATCGTTTTGAATAGCATGAATATGTGGCATGTAAGAATCTGTACGAACTGGATGGAGATCAATCGAACTTAACTCCCCTTAGAAACCACCCAGGGAGAAATGCCTCAAGCTTGGGAGGACCCGACAGAAGAATGTAGGTAGGTCTCCGGTGGTGATGTGAAGCACCAAGGGCAAGCACAATAGAAGATGCTGGGATGCAAGTTGAAGGCGGAATAGGGGCAGAAGTGACGGGGATTTCATGACCCATTGAGGAGTGCACCGGAACAAAATCCTGCTATTCCGAAGAATGCGAATGGTGGTTGAACTTTGATCTCTTCGATGGCTCCTCCCTCTCATCAAAAGACCTCCTCTTCTCATACCCGCCTTTGTATGACCGGCCCTGCTCTCTTTCCTCTTGGTGATGGCTTTCGACCTCTAAATCCTTTCTTCTCCTGTACTCTTCCTCCATCTCTCGGGGTTGATGACGACCAAAAGAACGCTTAGACCAGCGCTGGGAGTCGCTGAACTCTTCGAAGCCAACATAAATGCCGCGCCCTCTTGTCATACCTGGCACGAAGCATAAATAAAAGGCTTTAGAAAACAGAAAATAAGGCATGGAAAGTGTGTGTATAAGTGAGTGTGACCCTAGTGGAGCATGTGGTGTGTTTGGGAAGATAGCCTAAAACGACGTCAGAAACCGGATCGGGTAGGCGCCATAGAGGGAATCAGACTAATTTCAGATGTGACATGGCTCGAATGGAGGGGCACCTCCTCAAATCAGAAATCTTCCCCTATAAGCGTGTCGAAATCGACGTAAACATCACTCAAATCACCAAACTCCATGCAACATATTTGCTCGGAGAAACCTGACGTTCCCCGATCCGTGGGCATTATCTTTATCACTTGTCTCTGGGGGAGGCAAACTCGAAATAACGGGGCTCATCCCCGGAATCTCATCACATGATTTAGAATCTCCATCATCAGATTCTACGTGGAAGTCATCACTGGAAGTGGACTTGTCACTACTGCTCCTGACTTCCCCCCTTCTCTTTTTCTGAGTCCAAAGTGGCTTTGCCTTCCCTCTGTTTGAATTCTTCTTCTCCTTCCTTTGGGATCGAAGGCATTCTGGTCGGGAAACTAAATCCAATCGAAGCAACGTCTGTTCCATCACGAGCCTCCTCGACCAATTCTCCAGACAAGTCCTCTCTTTCTTGAGAAGTGCCTTCTTTAGACCCGTGGGAAGAGGAAATGGATCATGTGCGCACCCTGGATCGAGAAGAAGAGGGAGCTTCAACTCGAATGGCGGATCTCCTCGGATGATATCGGGGTAAGTTCTCGTCAATCAGCAAGACTTTAATGGACCTTTCCTCATCATCGATAGCCTTCAGGCTCCACCAAACTTCATCAAGAGAAAGGTCCCTATTCGGCCTTAGGATAACTACAAGAAACGTTTGACTCATTAGAAGCCCCGCAACGATGCGTCGGAACTTAATAAATAGAGAAAAGAACTTACCCCTATCGTCCACAGGTGATTAAAGCCTTCAGGGCACCTAACGAAGAAATACTGGGTCTTAAACTGGGACAGTTTGCTCTGCAGTCGTAGTATGATTTTCCAATTTCTTTGGTCTTCGATTATGACCAAAGATGGATACTCATCCCTTCTCTTGAATGAAAGAAAATACAGCAACTCATCGAAGCTTGGAGCGCGGTTGAATGTGCGCATGAAAAGGACATACAAACAAGTCAGGATGGCGTAGCCATTGGGATAAATCTGGAATGGGGCAATGCCTAGATTTGAGAGAGTCTTGCGCAAAAAGTCACTAAAAGGGGGCACGACTCCATTTAGACACATATACCGATGGAAAGCGATATATCCCAGGGAAGGCATACGAGCAAACTCATTCTTTCCCAGGAGGCATACATCTTCCTTCGATATGTCATGTTGCACGTAGATATTGTGCAGGACCTTAGCAAAAACCACAGAAGAAGCCCTTACTGGTGGGTTGAGAAAAACCCTAAAATTAGGAAGAGTTTGATCCAAAACCGGACCCATCGGAGCCAACTAGCCATATTCTGCCTGTGAAGTGGAAGGAGAAGGGGCAACGGACAACGATTCGGCTGCCGAAAGTGCTGGGCTTCCCCGCTCGACTTACGGTGCAAAGATGGGTGCTTCATTCTAAAACAACGGAACTCCCATTCAAAATGGTCTGGTGATTCTATTCTAAATTAATAATTTCCCCTACAACACTTGAAATTCGAAGGGATATCGATTCGTTCCGACACAACGAATTTCAAGTATGTACCGAGGCAAGAGCAGTGTGCTGTCTATAGGGGGTGAGCTCGGTATCTAAAACACTACAAACGCTCTATCCCGTGTAGATAGTTTGCTCATAGTGGAAAAGGAAAAGGATTTTCCATATCATTTCCATTTGTTTTTACTTCCTCTATGTTTACTCATTATCGATCAACGATCGGTAACGCATCTGTTATCTTAAGCGACGAGGAAAATTCTTCTCATTGCAGGGACACCGAACGTGCAAAAAATAAGCAAGATAAGACAAATTCTCCAGAAGAGCCAGGACCAATTCACGATGTGTCGTGCAGTATCAGCTACAGAACTTGGCACAAGTCAATTCTAGCTTAACGGACGAAGATAGAAAATCGTGTCAAGCACCAGGACAAGGCCCGAATGTCGTTCCAGGAGAAACTCAAGACTCGATTTACTATCTTTCTCCATTAAGCCGCAATCAACTCAAACTCCTCACGACCAACATCACAAAATGAAACCTCGCCATCAAATCGTTAAATAAACACTATGATTAGCAAACCCACCTTAGATTGAACTATAAAAGATGGGAATGATCGAAGAATTAGAATCAGAAAGCTGTGATTGGGTCGAAGGCGAGCTAAGGGAAGGATTGGCAATGATCTAAGGTGATGGCAAATTAGGGTTTCGGTCAGAGATGGATTGAAAAGTGACGATGCTTCGGTGGTGGCAGCGTAGAAGGAATCATGGCAAATGACAAGGCTAGATTGCTGGAAAATGATGGATCAAATCGAATAGGATAAGGATCGAATCACTTAGGGTTGGGATCGCATGAAGATAGAAAGACTCGGGTCACATAAAAGTAACGAATTGGCTCGGCTCGAATAACTTATATAGGCAGATAAAAATGAAGAAGGCTGAAAATTCCTAGGTCATCGGGTCGCCACCGATCCATCATTTATGGATCGCCGCCACCGATCCATCATTTATGGATCGCTAGCGACCCATACTCTTGAAGGCAAAATTTTCTCTTGGGGTAATTAGATCACTAGCGAGTTAGGGGTATGCCCTAGAGGCAATTATGTAATTTGTTACATGTATCTAACTCATTGAACAATCTTGTTCACAGTAAAGGTGTTCCTTTCTATTATATATTTGATATAATATGGTTATATTAGTTAATTAATTTAATTAAAATTATATTTAATAAAAAATCCATAAATGGTATATTTTGTGATAGTAATTACAAAGTGTTGTAACCGTGAGTAATTTATCACAATAAAACAAATATACCATTTTAGATGTTCCTGGTCAAGATGCATCGAGACTGGATATCGATATATCCGTTGAGACTAGAGTATGTAACGCTCTCCAAATGTTGGGCAGTGTATTACTCATGACTATTGGGGGCACCTAGGGGTTACATACTGGTAGTTATTGGATAGCCATGGGATGACTCACTCGATAGTTTTCTATTAGTTAATATAACTAAGGTCAAATAGAAAATATCGATGTGACTGATTTACACTATTCTCTCGACTTAAGAATACTGTGGACCTTCAATATGAAAGCTCCACTTTGATTATTGTCAAATCATGGCATGACGTTCCGTCGAGTGACTATAGTTGGGTCGAGTGGAAGGATTGGAAGTAAAGCACTATTCAAGAGAGGATTCATCTCCTCGGTTATATGGGGTAAGTATCATAGCCAACTCAAGTCAACTCAAAGTCAAAGTCTCTGGCCAGAGCATTGTGGTTAATAATAATTGTTATTATTAAACCAAGGACTTTGTGTTTGAACTATAAAGATGAATGTGGATGGTATTGGAATTTTTACCATTACAAAATTCCATAAATCCAAAGTGATATAGTTTTGACGAAGAGAATTGGTGTAAATAATTGTCTGTATTAGGTACCGCTTATAATAAATTGGATTTTACCAAAAGATGTGTAAGCGATAAATTCAGCCAAAATGTCACACCACTTGCTAAGTGATGTGTAAACGTTAATATTCGAATAGTTCGATATTAATCGCTGACTGAATTTACACCTGTGAGTCGCACAACCGTAATGATGAATTCTCTGAAAAACCACATGATTTAATTGATTTATAAAATGTTGTAAATTGATTAAATTAATTGATATTTGAGAAATATTAATTATTATTTGTTTGATGTTTGAAAGTTTTTGCAATAATTTTAATGCATTTATAATTATATCTGCGTGCATTGATATACGATATCGATGTAATTTAAAGATAATTGCACGAAATGGTTTATGGAAATTTTATGTCATTTGATGACATGATTTATGGAAATTTTTTATCATTTGATGACATACGTGGAAAGAAAGGATTGGAGAGAGAAACAATCAACATAATTAATTAGGAAAGTTTTAATTAAAGAATGGAAAATGTTTCAATCTTTCAAATAAAACATATTCTCTAATTCATTCTGTACGTATAATTCATTCTTTCTCATTCCGTCTGTTTCTTTCTCTCCTCCTAACTTTTCATAGTAGAAAACAAAAAAAAATCCAAAATTCTTTCAACTCCCTATGGAAACATCAAAAATAAATAAAACAAAACTGATTCATCCATCTCTTGCAAGGATAGGATGGAGATCTTGAAGATCTGAGGAGATATCACCATTCAAGTTGTGACTTCTAGGCAACATCCTAAAGGGAGTCCATTTTCAAGGTGCGCTTCATGGTTTTGGGTAATAAGGTATGTTTTTTAATAGATAATGATATTTGATGTAATGTTTGTTGAAAGAGAAATTTAATCATCATAATTTGTATGTACATATCACTGCCTCATTTAAGTTGAGAATTGTATGTAGCTTGAATTGTTTGTTGAATGAATCAATTGGTGTTTTATTTGATAAATCAAAACTAATATTTGTATATATTTAAATATAATGTTTTATTTTGGATCTATGTTCTAAACATTCAATTTAAAGTCTAATTTTTAGATCAGAAATTTTGTATGTTCAATTTATCAATTGGGTTCTTATTTTGTTAAATTAGAATTAAAAATTATATATGTTTGAATAAAATGTTTTATTATAGATATATATTGTAAACATTCAATTCAAAGCATAATTCTTTAGATCTGAAAATTTATATGTTCATATTGTTTTGATTGGATTTTACTTTACAAAATTAAATTAAAATTTGGTTATGAATATTACAGCGTTTTATTGAAGATTCATGTTTTAAATCATATAAAACAAAATGTAATTTTAGGTTTGAAAGTTTACTGTATGTGTTTTGTGTTTGTATTATTTTGGAAATTAAAAAAAAAGATGTGTTGGCGATAAATCTAAATTTTAATTTGATTACTATAGTCCCTAATTTGTATTAATTAGAGATATTTTGTTGAATATTACATACATACAAATAATGTTTTGAGAATAAACCTACTTTTGAATTGATTGCTATAAATCTCTAATTTTTATTAAGTAGAAAGATTTGATTTAATCTTATATACACATGATTAATTTTATATGTATGCTTGCATATATAAAATTTATTACATGTATTTCGTATTGTCAAAGTATGATTAGATTTCTTTCCAAAAGGAGGAAACAATTTAAATGAGGCAACAATATATACATACATTTATTTTCGTCTATTTATATCCTTATATTATGATGCCTATAATTTGTCTTTTATATGCTGCATTAATTAAGTCTACGAAATGGGAAATTGATTCAATCACCGTACCTTTATGTGATTAGCTATCCATTTAATTTTGTTTATATTCTACACTTTGCCATCAATTGATAACACCTATCATGTTGTGCTTAAAAATTTACACTACAATATATTTGTTTATACTTAAATTCATGCCATATACATGTTGCTAATTAATGACATTTATATTATCAGTCAATTTAATTAAAGAGAGAGAAATGAAAGGTTTTTCTCTCAATGTAAATAATGTGCCCCCTTGTTAATTGAATAAGTTAAGAGGTAGGAAATGAAAAGTTTCCTTCTTTAAATAAATTTATGCCCCATCATTAATTAAATACTTTAAGAGATAGGAAATGAAAAGTTTTCTTCTCTAAATAAATTTGATAAGTTACAATTACACTCAAATATGTACATAAGAGTATATTTGATATACTCTAATTTACATGCACATTAAATTAAAGTTTATTTATAAGATTAAATAAAATATTGATTTTATTTAAAAGAAACTTAGAAAAGTTCGAAGTATATTTAGACTTCATAGACCATTAAAGATCCAAAATGGCTAATTTTTTTTTAATTCATCCATTTCTTCCGCTGTGGGCTGGCCCGGTTCGTTCACCATCGTCTATGGATCGCTAGCGACCCATGGGGTTGAAGGCAAATTTTTCTCGAACTCGTGCTACGACATCTACCCATTATTTCAAAGTATACCGGGAAGCTATGGAGAGAAATTCGATTCGTTATGACAAGCAGTAATGTTCAAGACCAAAACTAAGTGATCAGCTGCATAACCTGCTATGTATCTGTGGAATTCAAACACGATCAATTGGAATTCGACAAACAAATATTGAAATCGATAACTTCCAGAGCACGCCTTGTTTCCAACAAAAACGTACTCTAGGGGGCAAATGTTATCCGGGTTTCAAACCCAGCAAGATCCAAGAGAGGACAGAACAACTTGATGAAGTCAGAATGGCTCAAAACTCAACCGAAGGGGCTAAAGAAACAAGTTAAAGAGAGCCAAGACATATTACTAAAGCAACGACTGAGCTTGACTAGACCAAGAGACCGGCGTCCGTTCAATCCAATTAGCAGTTAAATACAACCAGCTAGTAAATCGTCATCAAAACAGAGCAACGTGCAACGACATTACACGAACAATGTCAATACAAGGCAATGAAGTCATTCCAGACATTAAACTCCAAAAATAGTCTAAGTGCATGGATCTCTAGCGATCCATGCTTTATGGATTGCCAGCGACCCATACAACATCGTGGTTCGCTATGGCACGAAGGGAGCAAAGAAGGCCTAAAAGACAAAGCAAAAAATATGCTAAGTGTATGGATCGCCGGCGATCCGTACAACATGGATCGCCAGCGATCCATACTTGATTGAGGAAACTTAGCGAGTTAGCATAGTAAAGTAATGAAAAGGAGCTAAGCAAGTAGCTCGCACATGAGCCATAATCTATGGATCACTAGCGATCCATGGTTTTGGCTCGGGTCATGAGCTAAGGTTCGTAGCCTCTTTATATGTCCATCTGTAAGTAGTTAACGAATGGACCTGGCTCAGAAGCTTTCCGATCCCTATAAATACCATCCTACCTCCAATACAAAGAGGATCTTCTAGGGACTGGTTGCTGAAGCTCTGCTGGAAACTTTCTTCTCTATCCATCTCCCTCACAACAATCTCCAAAGGGATTCACTATGATTCTCTAATGGATTCCAACTCTGGGGATTCAATCTAGTTAAGGACAATCAAAAGCCTTGTAACCAAACACTACTTGTATCAGCAATCAGTATATAATAAAAACTATAAAGCGGACGCAGGCTTCATTAACAACCGAACCACTATAAAAATCTTGTCTTCTTTCTTTTACAGCTTTTTTATATACCTACTATCTATGTTATTGCTCTATGAGAACAAGGCTGGTGCTTTCACACTCAAACCAAGGTGTTGATCCATTTTTTGGGTTAACAATAACGTTGATCAAGTGCATTGACAAGAATTCTTAAAACACTCAACGAGCAGATCAACATTATATTAATCTTCAAAAACTCCTTTAAATATTTTCGTGTAATATATTTTAAATAACTTGATCTTTATAAAAACATTTGCTTGTTTCTAAGTAATCATCTTTTCGAAATTATATATATTCTAATAGACTTGCTTCATAAAAAGAATTATTTATTAAAACATCATCTAATATCACACACACATATATAAATATATACATGTACTTTACCAAAAAGATTTTTTTAATATATGCTTGCTTGTATTAAAAAATATTTACAAAATAATCTTTATAAAAAAATCAAACAATAATTTATTTACAACAATATAACCAACCATTCATCAATCATTCGTGCATACGAACAAACAAGCTCTCTAATTTAAATTTTAACTCAACATATTAAATTAAATTATATATAAATACTATGTTATATAACAGAAATAATTTCCTAATATCCATTGCGGTAACTTTTATACTGATGACACCGCAAGGTTCTAAATATTAAAACTTAAATGAAATACTCACTTCAAGTGATAGCTCCTACTAAATACCACACTCAAGGTTGGTACATCAAAGCATTCACATAATAAAATCCAAACATCAATCAATTAATCAAAAAAACAAACAATCAAGATGCTCGACGAAAAGCAATCCATCGGCTTCCGTTGCATACTCTGATCCTTAATGAATAAGGTTACTCCCTTCAAAGCCATACCAAGGTCCAATATTCATTAACAAAGCCCAACTCTACCGGTCGAAAAACTACTTCTACCCACATCAACTCATGTCGAGTTTAACTCTCAATAGGTAGAGGAAATATATTATATAACAAGGATAATACAAATATGCCCCTAGACATTTACCCCAATATTCACCTACTATCACTTAAGTATATACAGAAATCTAACACACACCCATGGGGACAGGGACTCTAAGTCTCTCTAAGGTCAAGACTCGTGTCTCTTTTACTCTGTATCATTCTAAACCTGCTTTGTTACCAACTGTAGCACTCCATCTCAATAGTTTCACCAGGTAATACTATCTGACAATATGAGAACGAGGTTATATTGGGTTATCACACGTGAATACTCCCTCGGACTAACATCGATATGTATTAAAAAATGCATATAACACATCCATACGTACTCGGTATCGGCGTAAAGTAACAAACATGTGTGCATCTAGGATAGAATAATACACAAAATAAAATAGAAATAGAGAACACAGAGTCATCAATGTAGCGATAATATATAACATATTACATATACAAATACCAATAGGTTAATATAAAAAGAACCAATGTCCGCTATCTTTCAAAAAAATACAAGACTCGTCTAGTACATACAATCCATATACATATACATACATGAGACCGTATAAATATCTATTGATACAAAATACTATTAATAATCTAGCCCCCAACTAAGCCTAACAATCACAAGTCGGTCTCTTCATCCCTGAACCTAAAATGTCTTCGCCTGACACAAGTATTATATGAATAACACATGGGTTGGACTATGTCTAAAATGTAAATGTCAATATATAATAACAACTTGCATGGTATACATAAGTATATCACTAATAACATAAATATCTTAAATGTATCCACGTCATCCAAAACCATGCACATAAAACGTTACCTACCAAAATGAATAATCAATCATCACATCAAATGGCACAAGCATGAAATAGGCGAAATGCCATCCAACAATCAAACATCAAATCACTACAATAATCGATAATGTAAATCTTGACCAGCAGCCCTAGTGAGAGACAATAACTCTCGACTGCACGACCCTAAGAGATATAAAAACAATATATATGTAGGCTCGTAATATAACATATAAACATAACTTAACACACAATTAAACATAAAGATCTATCTTGACCAATAGCTTGAATAAGAGAAAGTACTACAATATATCTCTTTGCCAGAGGCTCTAAGAGAAATAACAGACAAGCACATAGCAAGTCTCTAATGTCATATGTAACGACCCATAATTTGGTCATTTTAAATATGAGTATATAATATATTTTTAAATGATTAAATTATGGATTTTATAACTCAAATAAAATTTGAATAAAATGCTTCGACTGGGTTTTTACGGATGTAAATGTTAGTTTAAAGACTGTTCAACTTATAGGACGGCTAGGGTACCGATTTAATTAAGAATAAGAAGAAAAATTGAACTTTCCTATTCTTTGACTAGACTACAATTTTTAAACTTATTCTTGCCTAATAAAACAAATGAGAATGATTTCTTCTTAGGAATTGAGAAAAGAATTTGCCTAATAAAACAAAATAGTATAAAACATGCCTAATAAAACAAAATAGTATAATGACCTATCTAATAAAACAAAATAGCATAATGATTCTCATTTAACTTATATTCATGTGGATGGTTTTCATTGGAACAATATATAGTCGAATCAGATTATTCCATGACAAAATGTGGTCAAATCAGGTCATGCCATGCGGATGGTTACCGTTGGACTAAAATGTGGTCGAATCAGGTTATGCTATGCAGATGATTTCCATTAGACCAAAATCTGGTCGAATCAGGTTAGGCTATAATAGGTTAGGTAATTACTAAATTACCATTCTCTTCACTTATAAATACTCAAGTCCGTATCTCATTTTAATTCATTCACATAGTAAAGAAAGAAACCAAATACCCTCTTCATCTTTAAAGCAACCAAAGTTTCCATCTGCTTTGCCAAATCAAAAAGATTCAAAGTTTAGGTGGTGAGATAACTTATTCTATGAGTATTCTGTGAGTATAATCAATTTATTTTAATTATTCTGCAGTGAGTTATTTGTTCTTTTGATTTAAAGGTTATGATATTGATTCAAGTTATTTTAGTTGATAATACCCCACTTGAACAACTTCATTTCTAACTGATGAAAAATACTTGTTTGAAATCGAAGACTAGAAATAAGTTTATGGAGTTGGTTTTTTGATTTGTTTTAAATACGGGTTTCTTCGTCTATATCATTGAGTAACATAAAACAAATATGATAAGTAGTGCTAAATGTTGACATGTATATGGAAAGTAAGTCATCTTATATTTAGCACTAAAAGCCAATGAGTAGACATTCCTTTATCCGTGAGATCTAGAATTGGAGTGCCCAAGGCAGGGCTTCGATATGCAACTAGTTCTCTAATTTAACCGGCTTCGATTCTAGGCGAGGGATAGAGAAGTCGAAATGTCAGAAACGTGATAAATATAAGAGGGTTACATTCTATAAATAAGTCATGATTAACCAAGCATATGGAAGGTATTTTGTGTAACATTCCGCATTTTGAGGCCCGAAACTAACCGCTACAAATGTTGCGGGCATCTATAATATTAATTTTCAATGACAAATGCGGCAATGTTAATGGTATCCATAATATAAAAAGCATAAGAATATGAAATATTTCAAACACAATTTCAAAACAACCTTTCCCATTACAATTCAAATCAGCATTTCATATTCAGTACATAATCCAATAACATTGCCCAGGTTCAGATAAATATAATTATTAAAAAATACGCCAAGAGCGACATATAAAGATGCCTCCTTGGATGATCAAAGTTACTAAATAGACAGTTATAACACCTACCATTACAGACAACATTCAATCATAGGGAATAGATAATCTCCCACATTACTAGATCTGGCTCCTGCACGTCTTCAGATGCTTTATTCGCCAAAACCTACTAAACCTGAAAACCTTAACTCTCAACCTACTCAAATTAAATTTTGAGCGCTTGAGAGTTTAAGGGAAAATATAAACTTCAAGTTAGACATAAATCCTCGTGTGAATAATAATATGACGTCTCAATTTATCGATATTAAGTGAGACCACGCCGTCTAGTGGAATGGGTTTCCCCTCACTAATATCCTTTAAAAGCATATCTTTTGCAATCAAAATCCTGCAACCAAGCTGGTTATAATAAATAATATAGAATAACATGTATGCATACAAAATAGTTAACCAATGGACTATCTGTCCCGACATCATAGTTTTATCAGGCTGACTATAAACCTATGGCTGACTCGGGCCTACTAGCCATAATAAATAATCTAACTTACTATTAGAGGAAAACTGGATGGTCTGTCCGTAACTTACTACTTCTAGGGTCAACTGATCCTAATGGTTTTGTGGGCTCACTGATAACCTATCTACTATGTGTATTCCTTTCTGTGTGTAACCTTCTTTTAGTCTTAACCATGACTCTGCCCTACACAGTGGAATTTTGGACTTATATTAGCTCGGGGCTACTAGCTAAAGTATAGGGAGTGACCCCATACCAGTCTCATCTAGTTTTCTTATATTTGAGTCATTCTTTTAGTAAAATTCTGGGTTAGCTACCCTATCCGTATTTACTTGAAAACAAAATCTTTTTAAATGATATAACCCTTGAAATCATAATTAAAACAAGAAAAACATCAGTCCTTTACTTTACTCAAAATACTTATGCCATGATATATGCTTTACAAAACATTATTGATGAAACCCAAAATCATAAGGGTCTTAGACGCTATAAAAACTTAGGCTATAAGGCCAAAACTATGTAAGACCTTTCCAATTATAAAACTTGATGACGTCATCACCATTAAAGATCTTTGCCCACTCAAAACATGTCGAAGTCATTTATTTGAAAATATATGGGAATGATGTCGAAGTCATAACTTTGAAAGTGATAGTGTTAAACTATAAAAATTGACTTCGGTGGCACATAAGAACCTCAGCATCAAAGCCTTATCGAGAATATAAATAAATTAGGATAAGTGTGGCGTGGATATCAATGATGTTGACTTAGTTAAAAGCAATATATTTGGGCTCGATGACTATAAAAAAAGCATGGGATAGGCTCGATGACTAGTTAAAAGCAGCATTAACTAGGCTCCATAACAATATTAAAAGCAGCATAGGGTAAACTCGATAACAAGCTAAAAGCGGCATGGCTAGCTTGACAATAAGTTGAAAGCGGCATGCTCGATGACCATTTGGGTCTTCGAGGATGAAACTCGAAGTCATTTAACAAAACAATGCGACTTCAAAATTATAAAGGTTGGCGACTCATACACATATGCGGTGACATGCCTCTTTGTAATAATGCGGCACTTATGCGCATCGACATAGCCATGCCAAGGACCATCTCTCTATCTTTGTTACTATAATCTCGACGAGGTTCAAAACTAATCCATTTCATGCCAAACTTGTATACATCATATGCACTGTATTGTTCCACGTGGATGACAATGTGATGCGGCGAGATGTGGCTTGAAGTGGCTATGCCGTCATGACAAGATGGTAATTAACTTGAAAACTGCAGAATTGCTATAAAAAGTGTTGTCTTTTCACCAAACATCTATAATTTGTCATGATGTCATTGGCTAGCAAAACTGTAACAATTTCCATTACTAAAAATCTGCTGCCTAACATAATTCTCAATACCAAACATTCTTACAAATTATCCCTTATTATAAACATTTTAATTAAACAAATAAACCCTTTTGGGTCATATAATTTATTTATCATTCCTAAACTCTTAGGAAAAATCCTCAAAAATCAAAATAAATCAATTAATAATACTCTTCGACATATAAAAATTTCAGGGTGAAAAACTTATTTTAATTGTTTTTAATAATTAAAACCCAAAATTCACCAATTTCTTTATTTAGAAAAATCATATAAAATCCATACTTCCTTGGAAAATTATGAAATTAAAAATCCACTTCTAAAATGATATCTGTAACATCATATCGAAATCTCAAGTCATTTGGGTATCATATGTTAGGATTTCCAGCTCAAACATATTACTAAATTTCATATTTAAATTATGGAAAAATCATCAAAAAGTATATAATCATTCAAACTACTAAAACATGGCATAATACTTGCAAAAGAAAAGTGTTTACACTTAAAACCGAAACATAATAAAAAAACGTGAGATATATATTCATTATTCACCAAGATGAGATTTGATGTAGACTTGATTTCTTTTAGCTTTGATTCCTTAATCTTTTAGTTTTCTTCTTTTCCCTTTGCTATGGCCAGCCTCTCTCTATTTTTAGTTTGTATGTGTGTAAAATGAACGAAGGAAATGAAGATAGAAGGGTTTTAGGGGTAGGAGTGAGGACTATTTCCATTTTATCCTTATCATTTTTCTCCTTCTTATAATAACTTTTTATTTCTCCAATTGGTTTATTAACTGAGGCATGACCTAAACTTAATTACCAAATCTCAATTTTCTTATCCCATTTATTTTATTTTATTTATCTAATTAAATATTCTAAATAATGTTAGTCAAAATTAGGGTCATTACAGATTCCCCTCCTTAAAGAATTTTGTCCTCGAAATTATGATAAAGTATAAACACCAATCATGCATAAAGATAAAACATACCATCAAACAAGTAAGGATAAGTGTTTATAGTCCCACTCTCTGTTTCCCAAGTATAGTCTCTCTCGTCCGCACTCCACTGGACTTTTACTAATCTAACTGTCTTGTTTCTTAGCTTTTCTCATCCCTAGCCACTATGCGAACTGGCTGTCTAACTATAGTCATGTCTTGTTACACTACTAAGTATTCTAATGCTACCGAGTAATAGTAGTCTCTGGATCTTGAACACACATCCTTAGATGAGAGATATGGAAAACATTGTGGACTCCTACCAAACTATTTGGTAACTCTATGCTATAAGCGAGTTTCCCGATCTTTTTCATAATATTGACCAAATCTAGATGCCAATTTACCTAACTTCCCGAATCTTATTACACCCTTCATAGGTGATACCTTGACGAAAACATGATCTCCAAATGAGAACTCTAAGTCTTTTCATCTTTTATCTGCATAACTTTTCTGTCTTGATTGAGCTTCATTCGTTCTAGCCCAAATTAACTCAATCTTTTCAGCGGTTCTCTTACTAAATCTAGACCAAGAATAATCTATCTCTGGTCTCTAACCAACATATGGGAGATTTGCATGGTTTTCCGTATAAAGCTTCAAATGGTGTCATCCCTATACTAGTCTGATAACTGTTGTTATACGAAAATTCGATTAAGTGTAGATGGTCTTCCCATGATCCTCCAAAATCTTACACATGAGCACTTCAAAAATATACTAAGACTTTGTTAATTCTTTCCATTTTCTCATTGGTCTAGGGATGGTAAGCGGTACTCATCTTGAGTTGGTGCCTAAAACTTCCTGTAGACTCTTCCAGAACTCACTGATGAATAAGGAATCTCTGTCACTTACTATGCTACTAGGAATCCTATGTAGTCTAACTACATTCCTCATGAATAACTTTGCTAAGATTGGTGCCATTCTAGTCGACTTAATGGGTATAAAGTGTGCACTCTTGGTCAATTTGTCCATTATAACCTAGATACTTTCATTTCCTCTATTCTACCTTGGCAACCCAACTATGAAATCCATAGATATAGAATCCTACTTCCAAACTGGAATATCTAAATGTTGAAGTAACCCACTCGGCTTCTGATGCTTGGCTTTTACTTGCTGACAGTTTAAACACTGCTTTACCCATAAGCCTACATCCCTCTTCATACCTTCCCAAAAGAAACTTCTTTTCATATCCCGGTACATCTTAGTTCCTCCCGGATGAATAGTGAATTTTGATCGATGACACTCCTTAAGAAATTCCTTTAGTCTCCATTATTCGGAACACATAACCTTCCTCTCTTCTTCAACCACCCATTTTGGTCAAGACTAAAATCTTTTAAATCATCAATCTCAGCTCCACTCTTTAACCTTCTGATCAATTCAGCTAGTAATGGATCATCTCCTTATTTAGAAGCAATTCATTCGATTATTATTGGTCAAACTTCTAAACATGACAACATAGCAGTTTCTTGACTCGAACTTGTCGTAGATCTTAACTGTACACTGGATGTAGTCAAAGCCTCCAAATCTTTCCACTTAGTTATCATTGCTAACACAACATTCTGACGCAATGCCTTCTACTGAGTGCATCTACCACTTTGTTTCCTTTTCCCGGTGTGTAGTCAATTGCAAAGTCATAGGCAGCTATAAACTCTAACTATCTCTACTGTCACATATTCAACTCCTTCCGAAAGATAAGTATCTTAACGATTTGTGATCCGTAAATAACTCGAATCTCTCTCTCGAAAGGTAATGTCTCCATACCTTCAATGCAAAAACTACTGTAGCTAAATCCAAGTCATGCGTCGGATATCTAACCTCATGTAGTCTGAGGTATCGAGAAGCGTAGGCAATTAATTTACCCTTCTACATTAACACAGCTCCTAATCCAGTTCCGCATTCATCTGTATACACTACTAAATCTTGATTCCTATCCGGAACAACTAAAACCAGCGCATTACTCAATAAATGTTTCATCTTCTGCAATGCCTTCACACATTTATCGGGCCAAACATATTTTAATTCTTTCCTAGTCAGCTTAGTCATCGATGTTGTTATCCACGAGAAATCCTTAATAAATCTCCAGTAATATCCAGCTAGTCCGAGAAAACTCTTTATCTCGGTCACTATCTTGGCTCTCTTCAAATTATTGACTGCTTCTATCTTAGTTGGATTTACTGACAACCCTTTTTTTGAGACTACATGACCAAGAAACTTAACCTCCTTCTTCCAAAAATGACACTCTGAAAAAATTGCTTTTAACTAATGCTGCCTCAGTGTCTCAAGCACTATCCTAAGATGAACTTCATGGTCTCTTTCATCCTTTGAATATATCAAAATGTCGTCTATTAAACCAACACTCTTGAAAGATCCGATTCATTAAGTCTACGAAGAAGGCTGGCGCATTAGTTAGTCTGAACGACATTACTAACCATTCATATGATCCATACGTTGTCCTAAACACCGTCAAGGGAATACTATCCTCTACTACTCTTAGCTGATGAAACCTTGTTGCTAAATCTAATCGAGAGTACTTTGGCTCCACTCAACTAGTCGAACAGATCATCAATTCTTTGTAAAGGATATCAGATCTTTATCATCCTCTCATTCAGCTTACGATAATCAATACACAACCATAACGAACCATCCAGTTTCTTTACAAACACTGCAGCTGCTCCCCAGAGTGAACTGCTTGGTCTAATAAAGGTCTTCCCTTCTAAATCAACTAGTTGCACCTTTAGCTCCTTCATCTCGGTAGGTGTCATCCTACTTGGCGATCTACTAACAAGATCAACTCCGGGTACAAGACCTATATGAAACTCAATAGCACATTTAGGCGGTAGTCCTCTCATCGGCTCAAAGACGTCTACAAATTCTCTAACAACGAAAACTCGATTCAACTCGTCTTCCTCCTCCATTATACTCAACAAAGCACAAACATCAAAACCCGGGTTTTCTACAGAATATATATTTTGATCACTACTACTAGAGTGTCTTAGTGATATTTCCCTATCGTGGCAAAATATACAAGCATCATACTTACTTAACTAGTCCATACCCAAAAAAATTCCGAAGCCAACAAAATCAAACACATGCAAACTGTAAGAAAATATATGACCTAACAATTCAAACTCTAACCGGTCACATCTCATCCTAAGAGTTGCATACCCTCCTATCAGATTTGCAAACCTTAAGGATATAACTAGGTATGAGGGTTCCAGGTTAAGCTTATCTACCAAACAATGAGATATGAAAGAATGTGATGCACCAGTATAAAATAGAACTTTAACAGGTATACGATGAATCAAAATCGTAACTCCCATCACAGCCTTTCCTTTATCCTCGGCTATTGATCTCGAGGTAGCTGGTTCCAATGCAAACACCTTTCACTTCTCAGCTTTAGCTGGTTCCTTGCACTGGTTCTTGTAAAGACCAATTTGATCACAGTTGAAGCACTTTATGTTCTTCTTCCCATCACCTTCTTTCCATCTTAAGAATGACATTCATTTGTGAAATTCCCTTTCTTATCACACTTATAGCAGATACTCTCATATTTTCCTTTCTTGGTTGCTCCACTCTTCTGAGCTCCAATCTTGTGGAAAAACTTCCTCTTCTGATTCTATCCACCTTGAGCCTCCACTGCATTGTTATTGCCAAAGAAAGTAAGCATCTCTTCGTTCCTTAAAGCTGTCTCAACAAATACATCACATGGATCCCTGAGATATGGCAAAGTTGCCCTAGCAAGCTTAGGTTTCAGTCGACGAACGAAATTCTCAGTCCTCTTAATTGCTATATCAACTGTAGCATAACTATACCTCAATAACTCCTCGAATCTCATAGCATACTTTGACACGATCCTATCTCCCTGCACCGACTCAACAAACATTCTCAACAGGGTAGACTTGATAATTTCTGACATAAATCTTTCCTCGAACCTTCTCCAGAATTCTGTCCAAGTTAATGTTTCCTTTGCTACTCCAACGGTTATACTATTCTACCAGTACAATGCAACTCCTTGAAATTGCCTTAATGCTGACCTCCTCTTCTACTCATCATTCAGTCCAAGATCGGTGAAAATCCTTTCATAATGAAGCAACCAATTCTTTACTTCAATTTCATCTTCAGTTCTAATAAATGGTTTTCCTCCAAACTTTGCATAGTCTCTGCTCATCTCATCATAGTTGCTGACAACCAGAGCTCCCTGATTCACTCCTCCAGCGTTTCCTCCTACTAGTCTGGCGACAACTCTTGCTTGCATCATGTTGACAAAGAGCTGATACATAAATCCCATATCCACCTGCGGCATTCCAGCACAAACATTTGAAGCTGTTTGTCGACCCAGGTTTCTCCTAGTATTGGGACTAGCATTTCCATTAGTTGTGTGGCTTCCTCCACCGAGATTCACTCTTCCATTTCCTGCCTCCATGTCTTACTTTCTTTTAGTCTGCATTCGAACTTTAGTAAAACATGGAAGAACGGCCTAAAAGTGATGGGAGAATATAGATAAAGCGTATACTTATATATAGCAAATACAACTACGTTACTATAACGTTATCCCACACCCCAATCATATTCTCCGATTCATTTGGACTATGATATAAAATCTTTTTACGTTCAAAATTCTTTTAAGTTTTACATAAACCTATGCTCTGATATTAAGTTATAACATCCCCATTTTGAGGCCCGAAACTAACGACTACAGATGCTGTAGTCATCTATAGTATTAATTTTTGGTGACAATTGCGGTAATGTTAATGGTATCCATAATATCAGAAGCACATGAATATAAAATATTTCAAACATAATTTCAAAACAAATTTTCTCATTACAATTCAAATCAGCATTTCATATTCGGTACGTAATCCCATAACGTTGCCCAGGTTCAGATAAATATAGTTATTACAAAATACTCCAAAAGCGACGTATAAAGATGCCCTTTTGGATGATCAAAGTTACTAAACAGACAGTTACAACATCTGCCATTACATACAATATTCAATCACAGTGGAATAGATAAATAGTTAATCTCCTACATAGATAGATCTGCCTCCTGCACGTCTTCAGATGCTTTGTTCGCCAAAACCTACTAAACCTAAAAACTTTAACTGCCAACCTACTCAAATTAAATTTTGAGCACCCGAGAGTTTAAGGGGAAAACATTAATTTTGAGTCAGACATAAAGCCTAGTGAGAATAATAATATGACATTTCGATTTATCGATATTAAGTGAGACCATGCTGCTTAGCGGAACGGGTTTCCCCTCAATGATATCCTTTAAAAGCGTATCTTTTGCAATCAAAATCCTACAACCAAACTGGTTATAATAAACAATATATAGTATAATATGTGTGCATACAAAATTAGTAATCAGTGGAGAATCTGTCCCAACATCATAGTTTTATCATGCTGACTGTAAACCTATGGCTGACTCGGGCCTACCAGACATAATAATTACTCTAACTTACTGTTTGAGGAAAATTGGATGGTCTGTCCGTAACTTGCTACTTCTAGGGTCCACTAGTCCTAATGTTTTTGTGGGATCACCAATAACCTATCTCTACTCTGTGTATTCCTTTCTGTGTGTAACCTTCTTTTAGTCTTACACATGACACTGCCCTACAAACTAACATTTCAGACTTATATTAGCTAGGGGCTACTAGCTAAAGTACAGGGCACGACCCCACACTAGTCCCATCTGGTTTTCTTTTCTCCAAGTCATTCTTTTAGTAAATTCTTGGTTGACTTTCCTATCCATGTTTCCTTGAAAACAAAATCTTTTTAAATGATTTAACCATTGAAATGATACTTAAAAACAAGGAAAACATTGGTCCTTTACTTTACTCAAAATATTTGTACCATGACATATGCTTTACAAAACATTGTTGATGAAACTTGAAATCATAAGAGTCTTCAAACCTCTTAAAACTTAGGCTATAAGGCCAAAACTATGTAATTCCTTTATAATTATTAAACTCGGTGACGACGATGTTCATCGCAATTAAAGATCTTTGCCCACTTAAAAGCATGTCGAAGTCCTTTATTTCAAAATATATGGGGATAACGTCGAAGTCATAACTTCATAAGTCATAGTGTTAAATTATAAAAATTGACTTCGGTGACACACAAGAACTTCAGCATCAAAGCCTCATTGAGAATATAAATAGATTGGGATAAGTGCGACGTCGATATCAATGATGTCGACTTAATTAGAAGAGTTTAGGTTGAGCTCGATGAGTGTAAAGCATGGGTTAGGCTCGAAGACTAGTTAAAAGTGGCATCGACTAGGCTCGATAACAATTAAAAGCGGCATAGGGTAAACTCGATAACAAGCTAAAAGCGGCCTGGTTAGGCTCGACAATAAGTTGAAAGCAGCATAGTGTAGGCTCAATGACCATCTAAGTCTTCGAGGCTGAAACTCGAAGTCACTTCACAAAAAAATGTTACGTCAATGTTATAAAGGTTGGCGACTTATAAAACATATTCGGCGACATGCCTCTTTGTAAAAATGTGATACTTATGCGCATCGACATGCCCACGTCGAGGGCCATCTCTCTATCTTTGTTACTATAATCTCAACGAGGTTCACAACAAATCCTTTTCATGTCAAACTCGTTGACATCATATGCATTGCTTTGTTCCACGTGGATGACAATGTGATGCGGCGAGATGTGGCTCGACATGGCCTATGTCGTCATGACAAGATGGTAATTAACTTGAAAACTGCAGAATTGCTATAAAAAGTGTTTTCTTTTCACCAAACATCTATAATTTGTCATGATGTCATTGGTTAGCAAAACTGTAATAATTTCCTTCACTGAAAATTTGCCGCCTAACGTAATTCTTAATACCAAATATTTTTACAAATTACCCCTTATTATAAACATTTTAATTAAATAAATAAACCCTTTTTGGGTCATATAATTTATCTATCATTCTTAAACTCTTAGGAAAAATCCCCAAAATTCAAAATAAATCAAATTAATCATACTATTTGACATATAAAAATTTCAGGGCCAAAAAATTAATTTAATCATTTTTAATAATTAAAACCCGAAATTCACCAATTTCTTCACTTAGAAAATTCATATAAAATCCATACTTGCTTGATAATTATGAAATTGAAAATCCATCTCTAAAATGATATTTTTAACATCATATCAAAATCTCAAGTCATTTGGGTATCATATGTTAGGATTTCCAGCTCAAACATATCACTAAATTTCATATTTAAATTCTGAAAAAATCATCAATAAGTATATAATCATTCATACTGCTAAAACATGGCATAAAACTTGCAAAAGAAACAGGTTTGCACTTAAAACTAAAATATAATAAAAAATGTGAGATGCATATTCATTATTTACCAAGATGAGATTTGGTATAGACTCGATTTCTTCACTTTGATTCCTTAATATTTTAGTTTCCGTTTTGTTTTCGCTTTTTTGTTGTCAACCTCTCTCTATATTTAGTTTGTATTTATGTAAAATGAATGAAGGAAATGAAGATAGAAGGGTTTAAGGGTAGGAATGAAGACATTTCCCATTTTTCCTTTATCATTTTCCTCCTTCTTATCCTAACCTTTTATTTCTCTAATTGGTTTATTAACTAAGGCACGACCTAAAGTTAATTACAAAATCTTAATTATCTTTCCTTTACCAGATTTTATTTAATTTATCTAATTAAATGTTCTAAATAATTTTAATCAAAATTTGGTTCATTACACTTTGTCTTATACTTAATACTAAATTTTGAGGCATGGAAGCCCTTTCTATCTGTGAGAATTAAGAATGTTGCCGAGTCAAGGTTTGAGAGGTAATAATACCCTATCTTGTCTAGCTTCATTATTAATCGAGGGATAACACAGGTTTGAAGTTGAAAAAGAGTATATGATGTCTGATTTTCCATATGCAAACTATATGCTTATACCAGATAGTTGTTTGTCCACTTTCGACAACTTGACCTATTTTGACTTAGGAAGTATATGAAAGCTTCACGATTTCATACGGTTTGAGATTACCTTGGGAGAACTCATTTCAGTGATGTTTCTCGCTTTAAGGATAGATATTCGAGATCTCTTTGGATTTCTTATATCGTCCGCTTACTTCGAAAAGAACCGGGATTAAGTCAAACGGGATCTACCGATTATTGATTCTGTGAGACTGGGATTGGATAAGCATGAGTTATCCGAAAACCACTTCGAATCAGTATAAGCATTCGAATTGGATATATCTTGAAGATGATGGAATCGAAGATGGAGTTTTTTGAAGTATAAAGGCTACCTGTTATTAATCCTAAGAATGTAGTAAAAGCATTGCCTTTGATTTGTTCATATCATAAAAAACTTGTATGGATGATACTTGCATTGCATTATTGCCAAGAGGGTAGTTTTAGCATTCTAAGATGGTTTTGCTAAATATGGCAATCGTTGCCTTGAGCCTCATACCCTGGAATGATTAAATAGGGGATATGCTTCAAGGCTATGTGGCTCATTACCATTAGGGTATGATCATCCATGATCTAGATCGATATTATTTTTGGATTTATGATTCGGGTCTGGTACGGTTGTTGATCACAACCGAAGGATGATTATATTCTGTATTATCCAATAAGGGGGTAGGCCGATCCTGATTTGTAGGCGGTCCATGTGAGGCCTCTGGTACATTTTTCTAAAGGTGTACTATGACAGGCGGTATCCTAGTAGCCTTGTCATTGATGGAACCAATTTTCCAGTAGTGTCTTACGGACTTAATTGTATACTAAATATGTTGTTGAATGTAATTAATGTAACCATTCTAGCTATGTTTAAATATTTATTTTAAACCCTATAAATTATTATAATATCATTGGATTTTCTATTTGAAATGGTTTGATTATCGTAAGGTAAATACCCGTCCGTGTTTTTGTGCGGCGTGGTCTTACAAAATACCTTTGTTAAAGGGTTTATAACTATAACAAATAATACGATTTAAGTTTACTCGCATTAGACCCATGTCCGACCCGGGGTTTTTATTTCTTTCCCTTAAACTCTTAGGTACTCTAATTCTGAGTATCTAAGTATATCTAGCTCTTACGGATGCATTTCGGAGAAGCATGGAGTAGGAAGCTTTGTCGTCATCTAGTTATCTATTTATTTCTGTTGTCATTTGTAGGTAGTTATGTATTAGCATAGTGAGGGAAAGCAGTTATAACTATCCTTGGCTGAAGTTAGTACTTATTGTAACTTGGATGTTTCATTTTGGAAGTGACTGTATGTACTATCTTATGTTAATTATATATGATTTCCATCCGATGTAAGATTCTGTGTTTCTTTCTTCTTACCTTTCTTTTCTTTTACCCCAGCGATCTATCTATCGGATGACTAGATGATCGATACACGAATATTGTAGATGTATTAAAAATCGTTTTTAGGTGTAAGAAAGGCAAATCGTCACACATGGTATCATAGCTTAGGCTGAGCGAACACCTAGGCCATGGTTGAGGTTAACTCATTAGTGATATGGTTAGTAATACCCCAGAATGAGTTTAGTTTATGAGAGTGCATATTTGTAAAAAAAAATTCAAATATATATATATATATGTATGTATGTATGTATGTATATATATATATGTATGTATGTATGTATGTGTGTGTGTATTAGAGTTATTTTGACTAATATTTACATGTTTGATTTAATACCCTTTCCTCTAAGTTAATCTCGTATATGTATTCTAAAAGTTATCTTACTATATTCATGTAGTAAGAAATGAGTAGAAAAGAAAGACGATGAAAGGAAACTGGCAGTACTATGACCACCAATGGTCGAGCTCCAAATGCTGGTAGGGTAGGAGTGGTAGAAGAAGTGGCGCCTGTGCAACCCCGAATTAACTTTGCATCCCTGTGCAAAGACATACCGATTTTAGGCCGAAAGCCGTTCAAAGTCACAGAATCCATTATCATAGTCCAAGCTTGTCTTTATTCTTGTGAGTAGATCTTTAAGGGACTTGGTATTTTAGATGAGTATAAGAACTTCTTTGCATTTTGGAAATTGCATGAGGGAGCTTCAACATGGTGGGGTTTGTTTATAATGAATGTCCCAGAGGACGACTTTTCTTGGGTAAGGTTCGAAGAAGTATTTTGAAGATCAGTATATGCATGCAGCAGGGAAGACCCGTATTTACAAGAGAGTTTACTGGATCTTAAGCAAGGGGAAATGACTATAGCTAAGTATGAGATTAAGTTCAATGAGTTGTCGCACTTCGGGCTAGGACTTATTGGTACTCCCTTTAAAAAGAATGAAATATTGCTAATAGGAATGAGGGAAGAATTTCATGAGAAGATGACTGCATGCCTGAAAGGATCTTTCATAGATCTCATAGATATGGTTTTACGTTATGAACTTCTTTACAAGAAGAAGCCGCAGCTACACCAAACAATAATAGCAACAACCTAAACAAGAGGAAGTTCAACTAGCAAGGAAAGAAGCAGTGAGGAGGAAAGGCGAGAGGATGGGCTCAAGGAAATAAGTACAAGAATGTTGAGTGTTATGAGTGTAAGCAGAAGGGACATACCGCAAGGTTCTGTAAGAATCCCAAAGTTCAAAAGTAGCAAACATGACCTATTTCTCCAGTTCTTCAAAAGACACTTTGCTTTAATTGTCATCAACCAAGGCATATGATAAAGGATTGCCCACTTTTGCAAAAGGGCTAGCAAGAGTTTTTGAAGATACTTTATATATTTATGGTATTTTAGTGCGAATATTATTTGATACGGAGGCTTCCCATAGTTTTATTTCTATAAGATTGGTTGATAGATTGAAACTTTCCCCAAGGATTGTAGAAATCCCTATTTGTATGTCTAACCCCGTAAGTGGTGTGACTAATCTATGTATGATTTATGAAAATGTATGAGTTACATACTTACCCATCATTTTTCATGTTACATGTTTGTTCTAGATTTAGTGGGTTTGATATTTTACTTGGAATGGAATGGCTAGTGGAGTATAGAGCTGCTTTTGATTGCGTCAAGAAAACGATAGTGTTGATGAGAGAACGGGGGAAATTTAAGATGTTGTGTGAAGTGCCTAGTAAATTAATGAGTAGTTTTCCGTATGCGTTTGATTCATCCCAAAAAAATTTAGGGTCGATATTAATTGTTAAGGACTTCTTGGATGTTTGAAGAAGTAAACAACCTATCTCCACATCGAGAGGTTAAGTTTTGTATCGATTTAATTCCCTATTGGACACCTGTTATTCATCCTATCCATAAGATAGCTCTATGAGAGAAGGTGGAGTTAAAATATAAGACAGATGATTTGATGATTCGGGACTGATTAGGCCAGGTCGCTCAAGTTGGGGAGCAGTTGTAGTCTTTGTTGTAAAGTCAGATGGTTTGCTAAGGCTTTGTGTTGATTACCATGAGCTAAAGAAACAGATGGTTTGAAACAAGTATCCTTTACCTCGTATAGATTACTTGCTCGACCAACTTCATGATGCTCGGGTATTCTCATAGATGGATCTTGCCATGATATTTCATCAATTAAAGATAGTATAGGATAATGTACCCTTATTGGTATTTAGAGGTTCGGATTGGTTCTACAAGTGGTTGGTTATGCCTTTTGGGCTAACTAATGCACCCATCTATTTTGTGGACCTTATGAATCGAGTCTTTAGAGATGTACTAAATAAATTTGTGTTGGGTTAAGGGATGATATTCTTATTTATTCTAAGACCAAGGAGGAACATAAACACCACCTAGAAATTGTGTTGGAAACGTTGAGGAGGCACGTTTTAAAATCTAAATTTTCTAAGTGCCATTTCTGGCAATTAGAAGTAAGGTTCATCAAACAAGTTGTGCCGAGGATGATATTTCAGTTGATCTAGAGAAGATAGCAGTTGTTCAAGATTGGAAGACACCAAACATTCCAATGGAGGTCTGAGGCTTCTCAGGCTTAATAGGATATTATAGGAGACTTATTGAAGACTTCTCCAAAATTGCCTCGCGTCTAACAAAACCGACAAAGAAGGATGTTAAGTTTATCTAAACTCCGAAGTGAGAAGAAGCATTCAATGGGTTAAAGAAAAGGTTAACCAATGCTCCCATCCTAGCTATACGGGATGGAGGTGAAGGGTTGGCATTGTATAGGGATACTTGTGGTGTAGGGTTGGGTTCGGTATTAATGCAGCATGAAAGGCTTATCGTTTATGATAGTAGACAACTAAAGCCTTATGAGCGTAATTATGCAACACACGGCTTAGAATTATTAGCTGTTGTGTTTGCATTAAAAATGTGGAAGCATTACTTACTAGGTGAGAATCATTTTAATCCTCTTTGGATTCTTTAAGGGATCTTAGCAAGTAAAATTCCTTCTTTAAATATGTGAAAAGGTTGAGCTCTTCACGAATCACAAATCCTTGAAGTATCTTTTCACACAGAAATACTTGAACATGAGACAACAACATTGGTTAGAATTTCTTACGGCATATGTAGGGGTGAGCATTTGGCCGGTTCGGTTGGTTTTGAGGTAAAAAATGTCAAACTGAACTGAAACCGGAAAAAACAAAATCAAACCGAACCAAATTAATTTCGGTTAATTCGGTCAGTAACCGACTTAACCGAACTAGAAAAGTAAGTAAGATAAATTATCATAGGTTATTATTCAAATGAGCGATGTACTTAAAGGAAAACCTAAATTTATGTTTAGGGAAACTATTTTGAGTACTTTTTTAAGTTTATAAGAAAAATTAACATATTTTCAATGGATAAAGTTTGTTTTTTATTACTAAACAAATTACTAATAGTATTATAATGCCATGAATTTGGATAATATAATAAAAGTTCGGTTAATTCGGTTAAACTGATAACTAAAATAAAACTATTTTACATACCGAATTCAAACCGATACAATTTCATAGCCGAACCAAACCGATCGAAATAAACAAGTTTCATCGGTTAATTTAGTTCAAACTGAATATTGCTCACCCCTAGACATATGACCTTGATATTTCATATAGGCCAGGAAAGCCAATGTAGTAGCGAATGCGCAAACTAGAAGGCATATAATTTTGGCTCATCTAGAAGTTACTCCGACTCTCCTCGATAGAATTACAAGCAAGCAAAGAGAAGATAGTCGTTTAATGAAAATCATCAAGGATGTGGGCGAGGGACATTTTTTAAGCTTTGAGATTGATCATCATGGGATATCGCGATGAATGAACGGATATATATGTTGAATGTTGATGGTATTAGGTAAGAAGTATTAGTAGAATGCCATCAATCCAAACTACGTATTCATCCTGGTGTTACGAAGATGAATCGAAATATGAAGCGAGTATTCTAGTGGAAGGGAATGAAGAGGGATATTTATATTCATGTTAGCAGGTATGCAAATTGCCAACAAATAGAAGGTGACCATCACAGGACTGCTGAACTACTACAACCACTCGAAATTCCAAGTTGGAAATGGGAGAGGGTGTCAACAGACTTATAGAAGGTTTTCCTGGGTCAACAAAGGGTAACTTAGACATTTGGGTTATTATTGATTGACTAAACAAAAGCGTGCATTTTATTCCGAAGAAGCTGACTAGGAACACAGTAAGCTTGGAAGATATTTACATAAAGGAGATTATTCAGTTGCATGGAGTTCCTAGTAGCATCGTAAGTGACCGGGATCTTATTTTTACTAGTAAGTTTTGGGAAGCATTGCAAGCAGTTTTGGGAACAAAGCTGAATTTAAGCACTTCATATCATCCTCAAACTAACGGTTAGAAGGAGAGAGTAAACCGAGTTTTGGAGGATCTTTTAAGAGCTTGCATATTGGATTTTAGAAGGTCATGGGAGAATCATCTTAATTTAGTTGAGTTCTCTTATAATACAATTACCAAGCAAGTATCAGCATGACGGCTTATAAATCTCTTTACGGTCGGCTATGCAAATCACCGTCATGTTGGTTTAAAACCATAGATCGGTTAGCACTTGATCCTGGTATGATTCGTGAAGCCATAAAAAAGGTAGCTATGATTAGAAAGAAGATGAATGAAGCACAAGATAGATAGAAGAGCTATGCCTATCAGAGGCATAGAGACTTGGAATTTTTAGGCGGGACTTTCTTTTTGTGAAGTCTTCTCTGATGAAAGGAGTTACCCAGATTGGGAGAGTAGGAAAATTGCAACCTCGATATGTTGGACCTTTTCAGTTTTCTGAGTGGATTGGCCCGCTTTCCTATTGAGTTGGGTTACCAGAGACATTGTTGGGCATTCATAGTGTTTTCCATGTATCTCATTTGAGGAAATATGTGCACCTCCAACACAAATTATTGAGCCAACTGTTCAGGAAGACTTAGAAGTGGAGCCGAACTTGACCATTAAAAGGCATCCTATTCACATCGTGGATCATGATGTAAAACAATTGTGTAATAAGGTCATGAGGTTAGTCAAGGTTCAGTAGAGCAATGATGCTAGAGATTGTACATGAGAAACTGAGGATAGCATAAGAAAGGCTTATCCTGAGTTGCTGATAAACGAGTAGTTTGCATATATTGTATTGGTAGCATTCGTCGTCTATGGTATAGTTACTTATCATGTTTCTCTTTTATATGTGATTTCATCATATATGATATATATTCTTTTTGAGTTATCTACTTTGAGTGTTAATTTCAGGACGAAATTCTTTAAATGGGGAAGAATGTAATGACTCGTAATTTAGTCACTTTAAATATGAGTATTTAATATATTTTTAAATGATTAAATAAGGGGTTTTATAACTCAAATAAAATTTGAGTGGGTTTTTTTATGGATGTAAAATGTTAGTTTAAAGATGGTTCGAGTTATAAGGCAGTTAGGGATACCGATTTTATTAAGAATAAGAAGAAAAATTGAACTTTTATGCTCTCTGAGTTGACCACACTTTTTAAACCTATCACACTTTTAAACTTATCCTTGCCTAATAAAACAAATGAGAATGATTATTTCTTAGAAATTAAGAAAATACTTTGTCTAATAAAGAAAAATAGTATAGTGACCTGCATAATAAAACAAAATAGTATAATGACCTGCTTGGTTAAACAAAATAGCATAATCATTCTCATTTAACTTACATTCCATGCGAATGGTTGCCATTGGACCAAAATGTGGTCGAATCAGGTTTTTGGCAATGTGGATGGTATCCATTGGACCAAACCATGGTTGAATCAAGTTAAGCCACATGGATGGTTGCCATTGGACCAAAACCTGTTTGAATCAGGTTAGGCTATAGGAGGTTACGTAATTACTTAAGTGCCCTCTCTTCATCTAAAAATACCATATCTCATTTTAATTCATTCAAAAACTAAAGAAAGAAACCAAATACCTTTTTCATCTTTAAGGCAACCAAGGTTTCCATTTGCTTCACCAAATCAAAAAGATTTAAAGTTTAGGTGGTGAGATTAACTTATTATGTGAGTATAACTTATTTTGTGAGTATAATCAATTTATTTCAATTATTTTGCAGTGAGTTAATTGTTCTTTTGATTTAAAGGAATTATGATATTGATTCAAGTTACTTTAGTTGATAATATCCCCACTTGAACAGCTTCATTGCTAACCGATGAAAAATACTTGTTTGAAATTGAAGACTATAAATAAGTTTGTGGAGTTGGTTTTCCGATTTGTTTTAAAAAGTCTTTGTTTTAAACAAGGGATTTCTTTGTCTATGCCATTAAGTAACATAAAAAATATATGATAAGTATGCTAAAATGTTGACACATTTATGGAAAGTAAGTCATTTTATATTTAGCATTAAAAGTTAATGATTAGACTTTTCTCTATTTGTGAGATCTAAAATCGGAGTGCTCAAGGCATGGCTTTGATATGCAACCAGTGCTCCAAATTACATGGTTTCAATTCTAGGGGAGGGATAGAGAAGTTGAAATATCGGAAACGTGATAAGTATAAAAGGTTAATTTTTATAAACCAGCCTCTAATGTCAAATAATATTCATCTCTTATGAGATTATCAAATATCACATTGGCAATGGATCTACCTAAGTCATATAGATGGGAGACTGACATACCGCAACATTGCTCTAAAAAACGCTAATGACGATAGCTTGTTTCCTAAACTTCCTTAGTTATTCCCAGAGTCATGACACTCATATCTATCACATGTATAAACACATTGCAACTCTGTGCTTTGCATTGGTCATGACTCCTACTTGTCCTTGGTAATGGACTGTTGGTCCTAATGAGAGTGATAATAAGTACTCTCGACTCCATGCGTCCCAGTGAAGGTATCTTAACATAATAAATCCTTGACTACTAGCCCTAAGAGTATATAATGATACTCGATTAGTTAGTCCTTGGAGGATAAGTCTGTAAATCCAAACATACTCCAACTTGTAGCTCTTGGAGAGTAATAAACTCTGGACTACTAATCTCAATAAAAGAGCCTCTTCTAGACGATATCATAAACTCCTAACCCACGATGCAACATAAGTGACATTTACTTACAAGAAGTAATCATCCTATATCCCATGGTATTATTCGCTCGTTTACTCAATGCTTGTAAACTACACTTGGTAATATTCTATGCAACAAGTCTAAATAATAACTGGAGAGATATTACTGAATGTCCTATACCAGACGGTATTATAACACCGGTAATTCAATATTCTTATCACATAGAAATATAATTAACCACAACACACAATTCATTTAGAAAATAGTTTTATTTATAATAAAATTATTTAAGCCTTTATATACAATAAAAATTAAAATACTATATTTTTGTTCCAATTTGTACAAAGCCAAAAATATTTGATTTTAATCCTTCCAAAACCCTTTTTTATATTTTTAAAATCTTAAAAACCTCTTATATAACTAAATGTCACTTATATAAATTATTCCATAATTTATTGTAATTAAAATACAATTTTTAATTAAATATATAAACTCTAAACCAATTTCCTTCTATTTCAAATCCATAGAATATATTTTCCGAAACTCTTATTTACACAAATAAATTATGAAATACTATTTAAAAAACCATACAGTAATACTTAGAAACCATTCCACAATTTGCTAGAATTTTATAAGATTTGTAAATAATTATTTAAAATTAAAATCAAATTTTCTTCAAAATAATTAATATCTTTAATAATTAGTTAATATACATTTCTAATAAAACCTTTTCCCAAAAATAATTTCATATTTACAATTGCGTCAAATCCTTACTTTCAAAATCAAAGTTTATTTAATAAATTTCGAAAATATATATAAAACTTGCGCGCGCACAGACACAGCCCTAGGACACGTCCATTCCATGCACTAGTGCACTATACAGCAGTGGACCGGTCATGACCTGGAACATGAATTATTCCAGGTTATGTTACCTTTTTCCGACGATTATGGCCATCTAATGCTCGTCCACCTGATATCTACTTCAAACTGCACACAAGACTACATTCCAGCAACTCAAACACATTCCATATCATCAAAATTGCAATTAAGAATGTTCACAATAATGGGTTCAATAGAAGTAAACAAGAAAACAATAAAACGTTGCAAAGCACACATTTTAGACATTGTGAGTAGAGAATACTCGTCTTAAGAGAAGCACTAATTATACTATAACACTCATAGTTCATCCCGAACATAATTTTCCATTAATTGAAAATGCAACTTGAAAATTAAACTTGCTCAAAATTCCACTTTAAAGATTTTTAGAGGTGTAGATCCTTGTTGAGAAGTTTGGTTTCAAATTTCATAATTTATGGTAATTTATTTAATTTTATATAAATTATTGAAGAAGTGGATTAGGTCTTCAATAATTGGGTTTAGTGGAGATAGAAGCAAAAGAGCCATATGGGAAATGATTTTCATGAATAAAGAGAAGGATTCTAAACTTTGAAAAGTCTATATGTTTAAGGCATGGGTTTGGGCTTCATGTTTGGGCTTAAGTGGACTATTTTCTTTTTTTTCCTTATCTTCATTTTCCACTAACTTTTTCTTAGCCCAAACTAACTTCAACTTCCATAAAAATTATTTCTACCTTAAATTCATACTACGTACCCATTGTATAACTTTTATAAAAAACATTATTTCCTATATTTTAACTCATTTTAATTAATTATTCCTTAATTACATTTTAAGAACATTTATAAATAAATTCTCAATTCCACATACAAATGAAATAAAAATTCAACTCTTATTAAATTAAATTTCTTAACTCTAATTATTTATTATTATTTAACTTTACAAATTTAGTAACCTAATTTTAATCTATTTAAAAATCATTATAAGTTTATAAATATCAATTTAATTTCAAAATAAACAAAATTACCATTTATTATTAAATTATATCTTAGAAAATATTAACACTTAAATGATTCATTTTTATCAATAATTTCTCCCAATATAAATGAATATCACCAATTAGATCAGCTTTTACCAAATTTCACCAATAAGTATTTTCTCAAATAAATTCTCATTTTCACAAAATAATTCATCACTAATCCCTAAATAAATTATTTATTTCCAAATCATCAAAAGTCCTAAATTACTCACATTTTATTCTGAAAACTCATTTAATTAGCTAATCTCTATTAGCAATTTAATTAATTGCTTCTCAACTTCAGTTTGTTACATGAAGCGATGTGAGAAATGAAAGAATGTAGAGAAGCCTCTCTACATTAAGTCTTCTAACACATAGCAACTACGGTCTAAGCTCTGGCTTGAATCCAACAGCAAATTCCACAAGCATATCGACCCACGAAAAGAGATAGAAGATGCGAAGGCAGCCCCGACGTAGCTGACGATGAATGTTTTGATCTATGATGATGATCCTACTCGGGTCCTCAAGATCGGATATAAGCTTGGCTTAAAGATGAGAAAGGAGTTAGTAGGGTTTCTTAAAGCAAACATAAACATGTTTTCTTAGATGCATTCTAATATATGTGGGATTTTGTAGGAGATAGCATGCCATGCATTGAATGTGGACCTAAGATACCCTCCTGTGAAGAAGAAGAGGTGTAGTATGGAACTAGAGTGATATGATGAGTTGAAGGTGAATAGAAAATGGTAAACATGCATTGATTATTCAGACTTGAACAAAGCATTCCCGAAAGACTACTTCCCTTTACCAAGGATCGACGAACTTGTTGATGGAACAACCGGACAGGAACTTCTATCCTTTGTGGATGCATACTGCTACCATAATCAAATAGTGATACATGTTTCAGATCAAGAGCATACAAGTTTCATTATCGATATAGGACTGTATTGTTATCGATTTATGCCGTTCAGTCTTAAAAATGCTGAAGGAACTTACTAATGATGAGTGAACAGAATGTTTAAAGATCAAATCAGACAGACTATGGAGGTCTATGTAGACGATAGGCTCGTGAAGTCACAACAGTCAGAAGACCACATGGGCGATCCCTTAGAGATGTTCGATGTACTATGGAAGTTTGGAATGAAGCTTAATTTATTGAAGTGTTCTTTTGAAGTTGCATCAGGTGGGTTTTTGGTTTTCATCATGAGCTCATGAGGCACTAAAGCTAACCTGGAACAAATTAAAGAGTTAAGAGAGGATACTTCCCTGAAAACGAGGAGGGAGATGTAGAGCTTGAATTGTAAGGTCACAATGCTGAGTCGATTCATTTCGAAAGCGATGGACAAATGCATATCGTTCTTTGATGCCCTTAAGAAGGAAAAAGTAAAGTTTGTTTGGACAAAAGAATGTCAGGAAGCTTTCCAGAACCTATTAGACTAAATGGAAAGACCATCGTATTATCCAAGTCTTTAGAAGGAGAAGATCTATTCGTCTACGTTGCATTGTCTACTTGTGCACTAAGTGCAACCTTGGTATGTGAGGAGTCCGAAATCCAAAGATTGGTGTATTATATCAACAAATGATTTATTGGAGGAGAAAAGAATAATTCGAAACTATAGAAGATGGTGTATTATTTGTTGATTGTTATGATGAAGTTCATTTTTGAGCAAATTTGTTACAATGAAGTAGAAGCCAAACTTCTAGGCTCACCCGATAAAGGTGTCAACTATCCAGCTATTGAGGCAAGTGCTACATCAACCCGAGATTTCGGGAAGATTGATGAAGTGGAATATCAAACTAAGCTAGAATGATATATCTTACCTCCTAAGGAGGCAATTCGAGGATAGGAATTGATAGGTTTCGTTTCCAAGTTCATCGTTCGGGATGGAGAAGTGGAAGAAGTTTTGGTCCAATTATCTCAATGAAAATTGTATGTAGATAGAGCTTTTAATGAACATGATTTTGGAGTAGCAGTGACTCTTGTGACCCTGGAAGGATGCAGGTGAAGGTACTGGGCTAGTCGAAAGTGAACTAAATGGATGAATTCCATAAAAAATTCCATTTTGATCTTAGTTGAATCTATAAAGCCTAAATGGATTTTAGATCAATCTTTATTTTATTCATTCAGTTAAAAGAAGCACAAACATGCATGCGCACACACAAACACAAGCACGCATGCACAACACAAATATATATATATATATATATATATATTGGTTTTAAGTTTTAGTTTACCAATGTATTAAAAATAGTTGTTTGATGAAGCGCATGTGCTACAGGAAAGATATGTACATGGTTAATATGATCGTATGTAGATGTTGGGATTTACACTACAAGAGACCCATTTCTCCTTTACAAATGATTTATTGTCCAAGATTTTGATTTAAAATTATTTATAAATACTAAATATGTATAAGTACATAGATACATGTATATATTAAAAACATATTAGACGATCTTATATGATCTGAAATCTAGAATTATCAAAAGTGAATTTGGCTTCAATTAAAGAAAGATTTGATATTAAATATTACAATTATTACACAAGATCCATCTTTCAATTTTGAATTAGAGCAACACATGTATGTTACCGTATATATATATTATAATTGATGTTTTAGATTAATTTTTTATTTATATGCAAACATTTGTAATTTAATATATATATAATAGAAAATGACAACAAAGCTACCATCCAGGAGGGAATGATTATAGGCAATGAACTGCCTCCTAAGCCACAAGATCCAGGCGTTGCAACTTCCGCTTCATCCCATAAACCACAAGAGTTAAGATTACATACATAGGCAGAGGCAGTTAGATAATTCAGTACCTCAGTTTCTCAAGAATCGACCACTGATCTGTAGTTCTATGAACCGGTTAAAGATGATGATGACCCAATTGTGTTTATGCCTGATGAGGTGATTGATGAATACACAGGGAGATGGGAAAATACTATTGCTGCTGATATAATGTGACGTAGGCCAACTTTCAATCACTTTAAGCATTATGTGGAAACAGTTATGAAGTCTTTATTGGGTTTTGACATATTTTATAAGCCTAGTGGTTTCATTCTCATTCGTTTATCCTCGTCGGTTGACGTTAACAATATTATCAAAGGTGGGCCTTTTACTTCCAATTCAAAAACCATGATTCTAAAAAAATGGACTACTAATTTGAAGTTGAAAAGAGATTATTTTACTATAATTCCCGTATGGATTCGACTCGTTGATCTTAATTTGGCTTATTGGAATAAGAAGGTATAAGTCGTATGGCTAGTGCACTTGGTAATTCGATAAAAATGGACAACACAACCACGAATGAATTAAGATTAAACTATGCTCATGCGCTTGTTGAAGCTGATGCTAAATTTAATTATCCTACTAAGGTGAAGGTGGTGTGCGCTAACAATCAGAGTGATTATATTCAGTTAGAGTGTGAATACAAGCCTAAAAGTTGTTCAATATGTAACTTATATGGACATAACTTAGATCATTGTACGCTTTCCGTTCAGAAGACATGGCAACCAAAACAAATAGTCCCAGTTTTCAAAGAGTTGATTGTTCTAAAACTACACAGCGAGATACAAATGAAGTTACAAGTATGAATTCAAATGGAACAACAGATAAGGACTTTGAACTAGTGAAAAAAAGGAAAGTCGATAGCATCGGAAACAATTAGCTCCAATATTTCCACATTGAATCATTTTGGCTACTTAGATATTGTGTCGGTTCCCTTGTCTTCAACGCAACCCTAAGGCGATTAAGCTACCATTCCTTCACAAGAACCATGCCAGACTTCTACTGAAAATGATTTCCCAAAATCATCTACAGTAGTTCCTCATGGTGAATCACACACAAATTTACCTGCACACTTAAGTGATACACATCAAAGTTCTAATTATGAAGATGAGATAGTGGAAGAGTGCAACTTTGGTGATTCTGACTCTGATATTACCCCAGTAGTTGATGCATTTGACACTACACAACAGTTTGTTGAAAATGTGACCTCTCATGTTTAAGAAATTCCAAAAAAGGCAACCAAAAAAAAATGGTTCCCACTTTATATCATCAAATCCTATATATAAAACTAAGCATCATAAAAAACTCCCAAAGTTATAGCTCTTATTAAAAGGCGAATAAGGAGCACAATCTTGATTAAATGAATCTTAAGTCTTGGAATGTCGGAGGGATGAAAACTGATATAAAATTATATCATGTATTCAACCTTATGCACATCTACAAATTCACGTTAATGAGTTTGTTTGAAAACAAGTTGGATGCAAGTAGCCTTTTAGATTACAATCTTTTCTTCCAAGATAGTGAGAAACCATTCATCCTGACGATTTAGGGTGTAAAGGGCATATTTTAATTCTTGTTGATTCTGCAGTTTTGACTTATGAAATATTACGCTAAAGTGAACAACACATAACTATTCAGATGACAAACAAAGGTGGTTTTGAATGTGCTTTCACTTTCGTGTATGCAAGTAACTTTTATAGTGAAAGAGAAATTCTTTGGGAGTATTTAACTATGAATGCTATGATTATAGAATTGCCGTGGTTAGTAGTGGGAGATTTTAATAATTCTTCAAGTCCTAAGGACAAAAGGGGGGTTGCCTATCCCTTTATCCTATATTATAACTTTAAAAATTGTATGCTAAAGTGTTGTTTAGTTGAAACTGTACTACAGGGTTGCAAATACACATGGAGAGGGTATGGCTACAAGTATTGACAAGGTTTTTATCAACTATGCATTGCTAACTAAATGTCTAAATTTAATCACAATTGCATTGCCAGATCAGAACGGTGATCACATTACACTGTTGTTGCAACTCTCTACTCCACATATTCAACTAAAAGGAAAACCATTAATGTATGTAAAATACTTGTCACCAACTGGAAGGATATACCCACTGCATACAAGAGGGACTTAAGCAGTGACTTAGGGATCAAGCATGCATAAATTTATCCACATATTGTAGTCAATCAAGAAAATTTTGAAATTCTGGAATAAAACTAGTGACAACTCAGGCACTGTTCAGCAATTAGAAGAGAAGTAAAATAAAGCATTTATACAATTAGATGCTGATTTAGAGGACATTGACCAGTATAATAAAAATTTACAAATCCTTCTTCAATTGAGGGACAAATTGAAAAGTCAACATGAGTTTAATAAGCAACAAAGAAATATTGCATCTCTTTAAAGTGGAGACACTAATTCAAAGTTTTTTACGCAAAAATGTCTATGAGGAAGTATAAAAATAAAATTCATTCTTTGCTGCACTCAGAGGGTAACTAGGTCTATGATCGGCAACAAATAATTTCTAAAGCATTATCCTTTTATGCTGATTTATTATTGGTCAAATAGGAAGGACTTTCCCTACGTAAAACCTAGAAAATTTGTAAACAAAGAAGGAATGAAGCACTTATCTACTACAGTTAGCATCTCAGAGCTTAAATATGTTGTTTTTTCTATAAATGATGCCAAAAGTCCAAGCCTTGACGGTTTCACTTCAAAGTTTTATAAACTGCATTGGGAGGAATTGAAGGACAGTCTTTTCTCTACTATTACAATAGTTTTCCATATTGGGAATCTTGCATATGGTCGAACCATAATTTCATCGCACTGACCCCTAAAAAAGATAAGCCACATAATATTTCAGATCATCGTCCAATCTCTTATTCTAATGTCCTTTATAAGATTATATCTAAAATTATTTGTTTTATATTAATACATTTTTTTCATTTTCTCATTGTAGTAAATCAATCTGCTTTTGTGCCTGATAGAAATATTGGCAAAAACATTTTGTTGGCACATGAACTTGTTCCAAACTTCAAGAAAAAAGGAAAGGCAAAAATGTTTATCAAAATTGATCTTCAAAAGACCTATAATATGGTGAACAGAGTACTCATGTGTTATATGTTGTATAAGATGGGTTTTCCTCTTTCTCTTGTTAATTTGGTCTACAAGTGCATTAGCATTCCAATATTTTCTATACTTTTAGATGGTATACCACAAGGTTTCATTACATCTACAAGAGGATTGAGACAAGGTGATCCTTTATCTCCTTGCTTATTTTGCATTGTGATGGAACATTTGTCTCTAAAAATGCAAGATGCATTCACATTAAATCACATACATCCTGTTTCACTAGTTCAGCCTGTGATTTCTCATCTACTTTATGCTGATGATGTTATGATTTTTATGCATGCTATTACTTCTAATCCAGGTGCAATGGTAAGCATTTTTAATCAACTAGCAAATACTATGGGTCAACACATCAATTATTTGAAATCAAAATTTTACTTCACTAGAGATGCAGCAAATAAAAATCAATTGCTGACTATTTTGGGGATGTCAGAGGATACTCTAGCAGTTAAATATCTTAGATTGCCTTTATCTATAGATTAACTACATGCAGAAGATTGTGCACCACTTACTGCTAAGGTGTTTGACAAATTTGAGGGGTGGGATTGTGCTTTGTTATCAACTGCATGGAGAACAAAACTAATACAAAGCACTATCATCCCAATAATGTTGCATTGGCTGTTAATTTATCAAGTTCCTACTTCAGTATTATAGAAAATTAAAAACATGTGTGCAGACTTTTTTTGGCGGAGCACATATCATAAGATAGCATGGGATTTGTTCTGACCTAAACTTGAAGGGGGAATTGGATCGAGATTTTAAGGATCTCAAACAAATAGCAGTTTTGCAACTGGTGTGGAAATTACTTATTAAACGGGCTCCAAAGTTCATGGATAAGGAATAAATATCTACTTAATAAAAAATTTTGGTACATGGCTATAAATAAAAATTATTCATGCACAATGAAAAACATTCTTCGCGTTAGAGCTTTGTTGTTCAGTTAATGCATAGAACTTAGTATATTGTAGTTCTACTTCTTTATGGTATGATCCATGGATTAATCATAAGTCTATGGTTGATTTAGTAGGTTGGCATAGAATTAGTTTATGTTCATAAGCAACTTGACTGTTAAGAGTATTTTAGCTAATGGTTCCTTACAACCTGAATTATTATCATTTACACGTGAAATTGAAAATGAAATCAACCAAATTTCAGTAGCTAATGATCACATTTCTGACTACTAGAAAATTGTTGATTCAACTACTTTTAATTTCAAAGTAGTTTGGAATAGTATCAAAGTTACTTCTCCTACTCAAAATTCGGGCAAAGTTATTTTTTATCACACAATAGCTAAGAAATTCAGTTTAATAGCTTATAAATCATGTATGGGATGATTACCAACCTAAAACGGACTTAATTCGTAAGGAACTATTGACAATACAACGTGTGTTTGTAACCAAGATGAAGAAAATCATACTCTATTATTTTTTACATGCAAGTTCAATACTTATTTGTGGAATAGATTCAGAAGTCGACTTGTGCTTCAATGAGTCTCCAGTCCGAGCATGTTCAACTAGATTCAGGTCATCAATGATAGCTTCGACCGAAGTGGAATCAGACCCATTGCTTTCACCGATGTCAGGACTGTTATTCGTTATATTTGGCTTGAGCGAAACAGAGGAGCCTTCGAATGGAAGGAATTTTTAGCAGATCAGAGAGGCATGCAAATCGATTTGGAGATTAGAGCTCAGTTTCATAGTCATGGTGGTGACATAAAGGTGGAAAACATGGATTTTGTTTGAAGCTGATGTTTGGAGTTTGATCCTGGATAGGTGGCGTGTTTAGGGTTTTATCGTTTGTTTGTGTTAGATTGGGTTGGGCTTGGTGTTTTTATATTGTAGTAGGGGAGTTATATTTTGTTTGTTTGTTTTTATTGTGAAAATGTATAAGAATTATCGTTCTCTTTTTCGTTGCTGTAATGGCAAGGTTTTTCAAGGAGGTGGGATCTTCATCATCAATAAGTAACCTATTTTCAAAAAATAATATAAGCTAGGATCAATAGCCTCCTTTATTTAGCACCGTTTTATAGTCCCCTAGTATTAGCCATAAGTTTATATTTGAATATTTATTCTATCTCTCTCCTGTCATAGGGAACAAATATTTAAATATATAAACTTATGGCTGATATAAAGGGGCTACGAATGGTGTTAAATAAAGGAGGCTGTTGATCCTAGCTCTCTCCCTATATGTATGTATGTATATTAGAATTTAAAGTTAACGTTTAAATCAAGCTTTTAGTTTAGAAAGGAAACTAAAGTTTAGAATTTTTGCTTAAAACTTAAAAGATAGAAAAGCGATAAAAGAATGGGAATTTACACAAAAGTCCATTAATGAATTTTAGATCAAAAGAAAATAAATCTTTTTTTGTAAACAATATATAAAACAATCATGTTCAAAATATCAATCAAATAAAAAAAGGAATTAATTTTCAAGGGGAAAGCTAATTAATTAACACGAGTGGTGTACTTATATTTGTGTATGTAAATATTATAAAATAGATCTTGATCAAAAATTAGTTTTTTTTCATTAGAAAATTTTCTAATACAATAGAAAATGGACTGGACAAATTAGGCATATGTTTATTCGTGATAATAACACTTAAATCTAAATAACACTAAGAACAACAATGAATTAACAAAGGAGAAAGAGGGTCTAAATCATATTAATAATGATGAACATATTTTGGAAAGAGATAAAGAGCAAAAGTAGATTTGAATTAAATCAAATAATTGACATACTATCAATGGAGACGAACATAAAGGGTTTGAATTACTTATTGCAAGATAAACCATGAAAATATCAAATTAATCATCTGGAATCCAAACATATAAATAACATGTATAAATTAAATTAGATAAATACCATGGGTTGTTGCGAAAAAAATCATACCTTGAAACAATGAATCGATGCTCCTAGACTCAGTTGAATCGATCTTCGGATTTCGTAGAAATCAAGAGATAAGAATTGCCTTTAGCTTTTTATTCTATTTGATTTTTGATTATGATTTATTTTTCTATGGCCACCATTAAAATTCACCGGGAATAGAATAGGAAGAAGAGAGAAATTACTGAATGAAAAAATATCATAAAGGAGGCAATGAAAGATTATTAAAGAGGGGGGTGATTTTTCTTCCCTTAATCATCTCTTAGCCTTTTCATTCAAATTCAAAAACTCCTCTCCTCCCCCTTTGTTGGCTGGTCAAAGCAGAGGGAAACAGGCCTCTACTTTTCAAAATCGATTATTATTTATTCCATTTAAATCTAACTTAAATGTTCTACTGATAATTTATATTGGTATGCTTATGCACAGATTTTTAGATATATGCATTTTATCAAATACTAATGGTAAACAAACATCAAATAGAATTTAATAGTTAATATTTCATAAATATTAGTTAATTTAATTAGTTTACAATGAATATAAATTAATTAAATCGTGTGGTTTATTCAGAGTATTCATCAGCTCGGTTGTGCAACTCAAAGATGTTAATTCAATCGGCGATTAATATCGAACAGTTCGAATATTAACATTCATACGTCATAAAAAAATAGACAAGTCGAAGCAGCCAACAAAACCAATAAGTAACTGCTCAAGAAAAGACTACAAAAGGCTAAAGGAAAGTGGGCAGAGGAGTTATCCCTGTACTATGGGTTATAAAACGTCATCCAGATCCTCAACTGGCCACACACCATTTTCCTTAACTTACGGCTATAAAGCGATGCTTCCAGTTGAGACAAAGGTTCCATCACACAGAAGATTATTGTATGTGGCAGGAAAGAACAAGGAATTAAAAGAAATTGCCTTTGATCTTATCCAAGTAAGTAGAGACGATGCAGCAATTCGATCCATCGCATACCAACAAAGGATGGAAAAGAATTACAATGTTAGGGTCAGATAGAGAAACTTCTGCAAAGGGATCTTGTACTATGAAGAGTAATGGCTAACACAAAGGACCCAGTAGATGGTGCTTTGGGCCAGATTGGGAAGACTTGCTGATTATAGTAGATAATGGAGCCTACCGACTCTCAAGACCAGATGGAAATCTAGTTCCAAGAACTTGGAATTTCGAGCATCTTAGGCCTTAATTTGTATAAGCAATGTTATTTATATAGCAAAATAACAAGTATTGTAATTATCATGAGAATTAATAATACAATAAACTGGACGTAAGGATACTATACGGTCTGAACTAGTATAAATATCTCTCAACGTTAATTTTTCTAACATAGCTAACAACATTGAGTTATATCATACATAATTTGGTTTTTCCGCTAAACAATTACACTGGACATAAGGATATTAGGCAGCCTAAACTAGTACAAAAAACCCATGCCCATGAATTAAGAAAGGTTGTAAATACACGAGCTGACTTTACAATCAAAAAAAAGTCTACCCTCAAATAGGGGGCAAACCGTGCCAAGCACAGGAACAAAAGACAGATGCAAAGCTGAAAATCAAGCAAATCTAGACAAACAAAATTAAAAGTAAATGCAAAAAAGCTAAATCTCACAAGGTACTTATACTCTTTTACAAGAGAATTCAATTTATATAGTTTCCTTATAGATATTTGCATAACCAATAAGAATGTTTTCTACAGTATGCTTTTACAAAAGTGTTGTAAACTGCAAATTCCAAAATACCGTTACGACTACGAAGTATTAAGTCTAAAAAATACTAGCCATAGGGGGATCCATTCTAACAAGGAAAATCTTCCTGGGGTCATCATTGGATCCTCCCCAGTCACCAAAAAACCTTGTTTATTATAGAGAAAACTCAGATCGAGTGTGGGATAAAAATAACAAAAACATATATAGATCATTGTAAAGAAATCTGACCCACCTTACATCTAACATTCTCCCTCCTAAGCTTTTCTTTAAAATTCGCAATACGATCCTACCCTGGCACATCAACAGGTGCTACTGTGATGACGGGGGCAGCCTAAGCACCTTGTAGTCGATCTTCCAGTTCATAAATTTTAAATATAACAGCCTCTCTCGTCTGTACTAAAGTCTTTATTAGTTCACCTTGTAGTCTATATGAGGAAGCACCTTGGCCCAGGTTGCTCTAACTACTGCTTGTAACAGGCTTCCAATTCTCTAAATTTACATTGATAGTGCAGTTCTAATTTCCTTTTCCATTTATCCACCAATACGACGTCCATGCTTGCAAGAGGAGTGGGAGTTGCTCTCGTGCTAAGCTCTTTAACTACCTCTCTTTCTTCAGCATCCCCTTCTCTTTATATTGTTGAGCAGATTGGAAAAGACAAGTTTTATATGATTTCTCTTAATTCCTTGATCTCTTTTTCATAGATAACCCCATAAAGTGTTTCACTTTCCTTCAACATCTGTTGCAGCTTAGCCACCTTTGAATTTGCAACATCAAGCTCAGTGCGCAGTTTGATATTATATTGGTATTGACGCTCATTCGCATCTTTAGCTGTTTCAAAATCAAAAAGAGCATTCTTTGGATCTTTTCCAATCTTATTATTGATAAGTGTTAGCTGAAGGTTCTCTTCCTCTAAGACTACAATAAATGTTGTATTTGCAAACCCCAAATTCTGGTACACCTAGTTCATTCGGGCTATAAATTATAGAAATTGAAGGTGAATTGAATTTAGAGACTTTGGTAGACTTAGAGGGGTGCCCATGAGAAGGAAGGAATATGACTTAGTTGTAATAATTGGAACTAATTCCAATGGGATTCAAATTGCACAAAATTAAGTTTAGAATGACGTATTACATAAGACAATTTTTATATGAAGAGTGCAACATATACACATGTGTGTGTGTGTTTATATATAAGGTTCACTACTTATTTAAATTCTTACGCCTAATCATAAACCATTCCAAATGAGGGTTGTCGGGAGGAGAACCACTCTCTAGGGCATAGCACCGATGACGCAGTACAAAGTCACTAAGTACTTTTTTTCTTTAGTTACTTGATTAATTTTGGAAATAATCCTTGAGTTTCTTCTTTAAATTGTGCAAATTCCTCATCTAACTATTCCTCCCGCCTGCAAATTGCTGTCGCACTAAAACCAAGGCAGTTTACGGTTTGAGCTTGAAGTTTTTCCATGCTTTCCTTTAGGAGTTTAGTAAAAACTACTTTCTTAGAAGACTATAAAGAATAAAGAAATGAAAACAACATGGTCATTCGTAGTGCAGTAGCAAAATAGTAAGACAATCAAAGAAATTGGTCATGAAAAGATTGGAAAGCAAGTTTACTTCATTACATACCAAAAGATTCATAAAGACAAAAGAAACAGTGAAATTATTTACAATAGTTCAAGTAATTACATGGACTTGGGAGGAAGAGGTGACCTCAGTCCCCTTAGATAATGCATTTTCATCAGCATGCTCCAGCAAGGTATCCTGAAAGTAGAAGGGGATGCCATTTCCCTAGCTTTTTCCTCAGCTATCTCCTTAACCCACTTGGTCTTGCAATAGGAAAGGGCTTCTTCTATTTTTGGAGGGTCCCCCAAGAAGCCAAGATCAAACTCAGCAGTAGTATCATCTAGGTGATTGGGAAATAATTGGCGCTTAACCGTAGCTTACATTTTAAAAAGAAACTGGTAAGTAATCTAGTTAAGTCTATCCTTAGACCTAGCTAGTTCCTAGGCTGTCCCCACCAACTCTTTTTCCTTCTCCCCTAAAGCTTTATCTTTCCATTCCAACTCTTGACCCTTCATCTTTAAAGCCTTTTTTGTTGTCCTCGCTGCCTGCTCTGCCTTCTCCACCTTCTCCCATTAAACCTTAAACTCGACATCTACTCTTGTTTTATTAGAAGCAAAGCCAGATCATCGGATAAAGTCGGGTCATCCTCAGCCCTCTTTCGAACCTCAGTTGTCAAAGCCCCTATATGTTATAAAATAGTCAAACATAAGATGAAATATTGTGAAGTGAATCATCATTAGATAAGGATAGAGAAGAAGACACTTACATAAGCCCAAGTTCAGTCAAGCTCGGTGACAAGTTCGAGGAAGGGGAGTGAAAAAAATGGAAGTGCAATAGGATAAGATTAGGAGTAGAAGCAATGTAGGATAAACCATCTAAAGCAATACGCCTTACTCTCTCAGCAAGATCAATGATGGGCCCTTCGGGTTGGGGAAAGAAGCGAATGTTTGGGTTTTGGAAGGACTAAAGAGATGAGATGGGAAGTACATCTGAGGAAGGAAGAGGAGGAGGAGCAGCATGAGGTTTCTCGAGAAGTCGATCGGAGGTGTCAACGTTAATGTTTTTTCTCTTCTCTCCCTTCTTCTTCTTTGCCGTCTCTGATTTCTTGAGCAGGAGATCATCAAAAAACACGTCTGAGAGGTCTCCAGCTATCCTACCTGCATAAGAGAAAAATTAAGATCGGCAATCATCTTTGCAAAAAATCAGGAAATATAATTTTTCTGTACATCTTATCAAATTATACCCATAGATTCATCCATGACTGTAGAGAAGTTAAAGATGGAGCAAGAGAATTTTTGGCTAGTACGTAGAAAGTCATGCTTACGTAGTAACTACTTAGTAAATAATAACTTTGTTTTCCTACCTTCTTCACCCAAACCAATGATGTCCTTCCTTCGAGATATGAATGAACCAATGGCTTGATTAGAGAAGATATGACAAATGGGATGTGGTTGAAAAGAAGAAGGGAAGTTATCTAAGTTTGAAATGAAGAAATATCGATCATTCCACTTTTGGGTCTTTCGAGGAATGGACGAGAGAACGGATTTTTTGCATAACCATAATAAAACTCATAATCACCATAGGAAGGACTTTTATGAATATCAAACAAAATTGAAGTTCCTTAAAGGAAGGAGGGGAACACTTCTCCATATAAAGAGTGAAAGTGGCAATGAAAATGGATTAAGAAATTGGGGCAAGTTACACTGGAGAAACACCAATGGCAAAGAGCCATTCACAAAGAATTTGATTGGAAGGAAGATAGAGCCCACATTGGATGTGTTCGAAAGTAATAAAAATAAACACATTTAGAGGCATATGGATATGATCATGGGATTCAGGCAGCCTGGCTATGTAACCCTCAAACCCGAAATGATCCAAAATGCTTTCTATTTCTCTTAATTCGGTTATTATAGATGGTAAGGATAATAGAGAGATGGTTCCTTTGATAGAAGCAATTTTCATACTGAATGTATTGGGATGGTTATCGACTACCAATACGATACAGAGAAAAAATTACAAGAAAAAGAATACCCTTACTGTTGTTTGAAAGAGAAACTAATCTTAGAGAAGATGAGATTCATGACTAAGGTTTTTGAAAGCGCATAAAGGAATGAAGAAGAAGAAGAAGAAGAAAAATATATACTGACCTCAATTTGAATTTCGGCGAGACAGTAAGAATAATGGAAGAACCCTAAACATCAATTGATTAATGATAGGGAGATTGATGCAAGGAGCCATATAAATTTTCTTGGGAGATGAAAAGATTAAGGTGACAACTTTTCAAAAGATCCACAAATAAGAAATTAATACGTGCAGTCAGGGACTAAATGTGAAATGATGATAAAGAACTTTTCCATTTGAAAAGAAGAGAGAGAAAAGAAAGAAGTGACAGGTCATAGGAAAATATGGAAGTAGAGACAAGTCCCCACCGATCTTCAATCGCTGCAGACTTGGAGGTCAAGTGTTACATCCATATTTTCCAAATATTGTTAAAGGCACATTGATGCAAGCACAGAACCAAAAGAGCTACTCCAATGATAGAAGTTGGACTACGAAGAGGAAATGAAGAAAAAAAGGCAGAGTCCAGACAATATTATGCAAAGTATTAAGACATCGGCAAAACATAAGGACTGCGCTGTTCCCTTGAGCACGACTTTAATGTTATAAAATTATGTCAGAGCCCTTAGATGGCCACAAAGTGTAGGGACTTCCTTACAACCCTAATACTTACTTTAATGGGCAGAACCACGACACAATCTTTATGTATCAAATATGAAGGTTGAGTCGTGGTTCTGAAAGTAGGATTAATAAATTGGGACTGTGACATAATCTTTGAGTAACAACACAATATAGAGATTATGTTGCGGCCTCAAAAGCAATATTAGTGATATGGAATTATGGCAAATTCCTTAAAGTAGTTATAAGCAATAAAGATGCACCGCAATCTTAAACTAACATTAAAGTGACTGGGTTACACCACAATCTTATATTAGCATTGAAGCAATAAGGATGTGGAAAAATCCCGAGTTGAAATTAAGGTGATGAAACATCACCGCGGTTTTAAAGAAGTAATACCAACAAATACAAAGACTCAAAGGACGAGGCAATAAGGCGAAGTTGTACCGTATCCATAAGCTAAATTATGTTCCTTAAAAGCCAGCCAAGAAGCCAAGATTTTATAAAGAAACAAGCTAATGGACTGCACACATGCCCAAGCAAAGCCATACTAAGAAACTGCCACCAACATAAAAGAACTACATAATTATAAGCGCTCCAGAACTTCACTATCGTAAATGGACCATTGAGAATTGCACCTTCATAATTATACAGGACAACAATATTACATAACAACCAATCTGCATTAACACTCCTCAAGTCGCACTGCACTGTTTCATTTAAAACAACAACAAAGCACAATGTCAGGAGTAATTGAAGGCAAATTGTGCAACTCCGAAAATAAGACTACGCCACTATTTTGAAGCAAAGTCACACCACCAGAACCGAATCTAACTATTCTAGTGATAGAGGACTACACCACCACCTCCATATCAAAGTAGTGTCTAAGAAATCCAAGAACGAAGCCTAACATCAAGTCATGGACTATTCAAAAATTAGGTTTCCCGCTTCAATTTCAAGCTTCCCGCCCAAGTTCAAGATCAATCGATCCAAATCAAGGTTTTCCACCAAAGACCACATCAGTGATTCACGTATAGTAGATAAGCAAGACGAATGATCGACATATGCCATAATACAAAGGCAGGAATCAAAAAAATGGAAGATTGACATTAGCAACCCATGTAATTCTCTGTGTACTATAAATGATAGGGGACTGTAGTAGAATATAGGGATTTTTTACTTTACTCTTTTTAGCACTGAAATCAAAATTGTATTCTCTTCCATTTTTGTTTGTACTAAGAATAAAAAAAAGATAAAAACATTTTCCACGTGGATGTAAGATTCGTTAACATTCAAACCATGTAAATTCCCTGTGCCATTTATTGCTTTTCGTACTATAATTATTTTTTCTATCTTTAATGTCTGAATTGAATTGGATTGTTTTAACAAATTGGATGGAGGCAATTCATAAGATTTTGAATACCTCCCCATGATTGTATAAGCAATATAGGGACATAGTTGCTTTATTTAAAAAGGCAATTTTAATATTACTTAATCTTGCTAATTCCTAATCACGAAAGTGTTCAACGTCGTGGTTACTTCTAAAATACTTGGGTGTTTCTCAGATGAAAAATCTCATTAATAGTGACATTTTGGCTGAATTTACTATTTTCGCATCGTTTCGGTAAAATCCAATTACTTGTTATAAGATGTACCTAATAGTAACGATTATTTACACCAATTCTCTTCGTCAAAACCATATCACATTAGGACTTATGAATTTGGTTTTGGTAAAAATTCCAATATCGTCAATAAATTCAACTTAGTTAGTCCATGAATAAAGTCCTTGGTTCAATAATAACATTTATTATTAACCGTAGTGCTCCAGCCGAAGATTTTGACTTTAAGTTGATTACATTTGACTGTGATACTAACCTCATATATGCGAGGAGAAGAATTCTCCATTGAATAGTTTTTCACTTCCAATGCTTCAACTCAGACCTAACTAGAGTCATTCAATGGACGTCATGTCATGATTTAACTATAAACAAAGTGGAATGTCCACATTGAGATTTTACAGTATTCTCCATTTGGGGGAACTGTGTAACATCGTCACTTTGAGATTCTCTACTTCACTTTAGTTATATTAACCAACAGATAACTCTCGTGTGATTCATTCCATAGTTTTTAGTAACATTAGTACGTAACCCCTTGCTACTCTTAGCAGCCACGAGTAATATAATACCTATATTTGGAGAGCATTATATACACTAGTCTTAATGCATGTATCAATATCCCATCTTAAAACAACTTGACTATGAATATTAAAAATAATATGTTATTTTTGATGTGATAAATTTCTCATGATTACAACACATTGTAATTAATATCACATAACATATCATTTAAGGATTTTCTATTTAATATACTTTAAATTAGTTACTTAATTAATTATATCATAATATAACAAGCGTATAATAAAAAGAAAACATCTTTTATTTTTGAACAATTTGGTTATCGAGTTAGATATATGTAACAAATTACATAATTAACTTTAGAGAAAACCTTAACTCTATTAGGGGGATATGCTATGCTTTAGGGCTAGAGTTACAAGTGATAAACGATGAGGCCGAATACGAAGCATTGATGTGGGACTATAGATAGCGAGGAAGTTGGGGGTTAAGATATTACATATTTTTAGCAACTCTCGGTTGGTTGTCTGCTAGGTGAAGAGGGAACATTGAGCTAAGGAGTAAGACTTGCCTTTTACGTAGTGAAAGTATTGGAACTACTAAACGATATTGAGTATTGCATGATAATGCACATTTCTAGGGAAGATAATATGAAAGCTGATTCATTGGCCAAGCTGACCAGCTCTAGGGATGCATAACTTTTGGGAATCATTTCAGTGGATGTTTTGTTAGCTCCAAACATTAACTAAATGGATGCTGATTGGATCTTGGAGGCTGAAGAAGAAAAGAAGTTATGGATGACTCCAATAAAGGAATATTTGCTAAAGGGAACTCTCTCGAATAGAAGGAGCGAACAAAGGAAACTCCAATGTAAACTACCTCGATTCATTATGCAAGGAGTGTTGTATAGAAGAGGATTCTCAAGGCCCTTACCGAGACGTGTCACCAAAGATAAAGCTAAAAAGATTCCTATGGATGTACATAAAGAGAGTTGTGGTGATCACACTAGGGGACTGACACTAGCAAAGAAGGTTTTTCGCTATGGATACTTATGGTAGTTGGTCAACCGTGATGGGGTTGATTATTATAGAAAGTATGACAAGTGCTAGAGGTTTGCGAAGATGTGAGAGCCCCGTCTATTGAGTTTATGTGAGTGGTTAGCCCACGGCTACTTGCGGTATGAGAAACAGATATATCGATGTGCTACCAATATCGAGAGGCGATGCAAAATATATGATAGTTGTTGTGGATTACTTCACAAAATGGGTTAAAATAGAACCACTGACAATTATTACTTCCAGGAAAGTGATAAACATTATAATGAAGAACATTTTGTGTAGATTCGGAGTTCCGTGGAAGATAATTACCAAACTCAATTCGAGGGTGCCGAGTTTAAGAAGTTATGTGATCGAGATCGAATTGAGAAGAGTGTTTCGGTAATAACACACCAATAAGAGAATGGATGGGTGGAGGCGGTGAACAATAACATCAAATCCATCATTAAGAGGAGGTTGACTAGAGCGAAAGGCAATTGGGTGGATGAGTTACTACTGGCATTGTGGGTTTATTGGACAACCTATAAGTCCATGACTGACCATACTCCATTTTCTTTGACCTATGGAATTGAGGCCATGGTACCAATCAAAGCTAAAGTCCCTTCTTATAGAAGACTGGACTATGATCCTAAGATAAATGAGGAAACTCCTCCTTGGGTCCCTCGACTTGATTGAAGGAAAATGAGAAGAGGCCTATCTAAAGGTAGTTGCTCACCAGATAAGAGTATAAAAATAGCTCAACGCCATGGTCATAAACCATACCTTTGAATGGATGACCTCGTTTTGAAATGGGTCTTTCCGAATATAGTAGCACTTGGTGCGAATTGGTAAGATCTCTATATGATTGCATAGAAGCTTGGAGATGGAACTTTCAAGCTATCGACTGTTGATGAGATCTCAATTCTTCTTGCATTGAATAGCAAGCACCTACGATGCTATTTCACATGGATTTGTTTTTTTTAAAATATAACATCCTATTGATCGGGATTTGATGTAATAGGGTAGTGACTGCCATCTTTTTGTTCCTAAATAAAGCTTGCTTATTGAATCAATGGAACCATATCCTTAAAGTCTGATTTTATGTTGTGTGATCAGTGGCACAATCAAGCATTCCTTGTTTTGAAGAACAAGACGTCTAGATATCCAAAGATAGGCACATATGAACTTCTTCGATCCATGATCAGATTGTTGGACTATAATCGCACTAAAATCAATTAGATAGTTCACCCTTATACATCTAATCTTTGACCAACACCCAAAAATAGGTGAGGTCAAAGGTTGATGCCTAGAGATAGGCATCTGATACACGATTCCTAGTGATAGGAATTCATGTGGAATTAGATCCTTTGCAGGACAACGTTGGACACTAATAGGTAGGTCATGTAGTTGCAACTAGATTGACAATTCGTCTTCATTTACTCAAACATGACATGTTCGATCATAGATAGATAGGGTCGGTCAATGTGAAGTGGTTTTGTTTAGACAAGAAGATACGTTCGGCCAATAATAAACAAAACCACATTATCAGGATAACATTAAGGAATAGAAGAAGTTTATTTAAATGTATGGAGTTTCAATAAATAATAGTATTGTATAGATCGTAGACACAGGCATGTATAATATGAAAGTAGTTGAATTATAGATGATTATATTTATACATGCAGGTAAGTGTACAAGCAACGAAAACAAAGGATACAGTAATGTAAATGGAACAAATATTAGATAGAAAACAATACTTTATTTACAAGTTCATTTTATGCAAAGTTGTGGGGGGCACTTCTGCACGATAATGGTAGATATGCACGAAAAAGCAAAAAAGAAAAAAAACACAAAAAGACAAAAAGAAAGTGTCTTCTAAGAGTAGGAATGATCAACTATTTCTTCTTCCCCAGTTTGCCTCCCATCTTCGGCTACTTAGCAAGGCGCCTCTTTCCAATAGTTATCTCCTTCTCCTTTTCTAAAATTCTCTTTTCCAAATGTGAGATCTCTTCTTGGTAGTCCAGTTGAAAGGATCCTCTAGATTAGCATAACACTTGGTAGAGTCTAGGAAGTACCAGCACTGGAAGTAAAAGGTGGCCCCATAAGCATCGGAGGAATAGGTAAGGCAATACTGAATATGAGAGGAATGTTTTTGAGGCCTACCTCCTTCTTTATATTCTTAACCTTTTCGATATCTATGGCCTTGAAAGTCACCAAGAGGGCTCTTTACCTATAATCTAGGTGATGATAAGCTTGTTACCATCGTCAAGGTCAGCTGCAACATTAAATTCAGTCGAATTTTCATCCTCAACCACGTTAATCTTCTCTACTTCAGGCCTAGGAGTAGACTCAACTATGGAAGTGGAGTCTAGTTCTAGGATTGAAACAATGACTGATATGGTAGCGATGGATGTGGCTATTAAATTAGAAGCATTATGGACTACATGAAGAGCCATGATCATCGGGCGACCTAAAAGTTGAAAGAGAGAAGTAAAAAGATTCAAGACATATTTAGAGGACATCTAAAGCTTCTTGAAGTTAGGAGAGGTCAGAGATATACCTCCCGAAGTTAATGTTGGAATGTGAGGGGAGTCTTTAACTTATCCTCCTCCAGGATCAGGGATGTAAATGGAAGGACTAGGATAGTCAGAGGAGACATGTAGCTAGTATCCCTAGGCTTATATCCTTTTGAGATTGGAGCAGCAACGGCACTGGCGGGGGGTAATGGCACAGACGTAGAATTTTGGTGGTCTCGGAGATGGCTGCTGCAGAAACGATAACATCCACCTAGGACTCTTCGGTGATTGGAGCGGTGTCTTATATCGAGGCCTTGGAACTAGAATTGGCGAGATCCTCGATAGGCATATATGCTAAAGATCAGGCTTTTTCAGCCTATGTTGCATGATCATCAATTAGGGCCTCCCGATCAAACATATTGAATTGCAAAAGGGCTTTGATTGCATCTTCATTCACCTCTTCACCTATTTCCTCTCTTTCTTATTTCAAAAATTTCTTTATAGACCTTGGTTAGGGTTTAGGATACTCTTCCTCCAGCTATCGAAGGTTGCTAGATCTGGCAACATTAACGTAGAAATGAAAGATAGCAGACTTTCAAATTCAGTTTTCTGTCTCTCTATTTGGAAAAGGCGAGCTTCTAGCTTGACGACCTGTCATACTATTCGATAACTTTAGGAAATGACCATTAGTGACTTTTTCCATTCTTAGAATTTTATTGACAATTTTGACTCTAAAAATATTATATGGTCTATAACTTTTGATAGAAACCGAATTAAGGTCTGAAACCACTTTCATTAGATCAGGATGATGGTTTTTTTCGTAGAGTGGTCATAATAGGAAAACGGTCTTGTTGTTTGGGAGTTATGGCTGTTATAATTTTCATTTGATTTTGGACAGCTTAATTGGTAATTAGTGAACTGATGGATAGGACCAAAAAATCATCTCCGGATTAGCATCATGATGGTGCTGATGGGACTTCTCTCCATCATTACACACTTTCCGAAAATAGAGAGAAAACCTCCCTTAACCACTTCTAAGCCAAAAGGCAACCCTAAACCATACTTTAATTAGCCAAATCTTATCATTAAAGAGAGAATAGCGAAATTAGAGTTTGGATTTGAATATTTGAAGTTGGAGATTACTTGGAGTTGCAATTCATATCAGATTTCATGCACTTTTGGGCTTGCTTGGGATTACTTTGGATTTAGGTGAGTGATTGGGACCTCTCACTTACTAATTAATCATTATACACCTTAAAAATGATTTTTAGATCCAAAAACGTGTTTTAAACTTTTACTAATCACATATGTTAATTTCAAATGATTTGGAAAAGATTTGTGAAATTCGTGTTCTTATGGATCTCTCGTTTTCTTATAGTTTATACCCTTGGATTTGGGCTTCACTTTGAAATGTATGGATGTATGCTTCTTAGGATATATTATATAAGATGATTGATTGAATGTATGATGTTTGTTTGTTGAAACAATGATCAAATGGCGATTTAATTCTAGGAATAAGTCTTGGATCAGTGATAACCCATGAAGGTCAAGTCATAAATGACTTACGATCCATAGGGTAGGTAGAAGAGGACACCTTAAAGCTACATTTCAAATTTCATGACGATTGGAGTTCGTTTTCTCGAGTGGTGGTCGGTTAAAGATGGATCGGTGGAGATTCAAAGGCTTTGGATTGGTAGGAAGTTGCTTCGAGTCTTGGGCGAGCTTGCTTCAAGTTCTAGGGGGTTTTGCTTCGGGTCATGAGTGAAGGTGTATGTGTCGTGTGTTGGACGTGAGGATTCTAAGTGAGGGATCAGTCATGAGCTATGCCTTGAGCTAGGAGGGAAGTTGCTTTGGGAATTACTTTAGGTTATGTGTGTGCTTGCTTGGGGTATAGGTCGATGGAGCAAGGGTGGAGAATGATGCTAAGTGTTGGATCAGTGACCCATGGATTGGTACGGATCCATGGGGTTGTTTGGTTCACTGATGGAAGATTTCAAGTGGTGAAGTGTCAGATCGGTGGAGAATGTTAGAGTATGGATCGGTGCACCTTTGTTCGATGGGGTTAGGTCGATGGTGCTTGGATCGGGGTCACATGGTTCAATGATGGAGACTTGTGAGAAGACTTCAGGCCATTCACGTGCTTTCTCTGGGCCCAATTCATAGATCTTCGATCTTTCACTTTAGCTTCTACTTCAAGCCAAATCGCAACTATTTCGAGCTAAGGCTCGAGTTGGTATTGAACCATAGCCTTCGATGATGATTTTCAATGATGGCGACACGTGATTCAATGATGATGATTCCATGATGGAAAGTGATGACTTCGATGATGGATAATTATACTTCAATATGCAAAGCTAGTGCCCACGATTTGAAGTGAAGGAATCGTTGGAGGAAGGTTATAGGACGAACGATGATATTCAAACATGAGTTGTAAGGACAGTTCCAAGATGAACTCTGCTATGGATGACATGTGCAAAGTGATTGATGATATTTGTAGATTTCGAAGTATACTCGTAAAGTAGGGGTATGTGAGGACACTCACTTAGAAGTACGATGTGCCCGAGATCACATGATGTTTCGATATGTTTTACTATAGACTGAGTGCGATGGCAGTCTAGTTCCCGGCCTATAGAGTGGTATGGATTCGAGTACCGAGAAACTGAGATGTTGAGTAGTCCTTGACTATGCGATGGGGTTATACAAGTATCATATATCCAACGCACTGAGTGAGCGGATGTGAGGATGGATGATGGATGTTATGTTTGCTTTGGTTTCTTATCACCCTAGGGACGTCACACGATGTAGATATCTAGACACCCATTGGTATTTTAATGCATGGTACACCATGATGAATATGATGTAGAGTAGCATATATTATATGTTATGTGCTAACTCTATGAATGTAGGGACATGTCAGGTATGATATTTCAGGCCATTTGTTTTAGTATATTGACTTTATAGTATTTAAGATTTTCTACCGCTCACACCAGACTATTATCTGACTTGGGATTTTATATTTTGCTTTCTATTATTCCGGGTACTCTTAAATGAGTGGATTAGGGATATTAGGTCTGGTGAGCACGTGGGGCTAGACAGGTGACGAGCAGAACGCTATTCTCTTGTATTATTATATTTAGTTGTCATTGCTTATCATTCCATTATGCAACACTATGGAGCTTACTAGTTCTATTATCTATTTTGAGACAATTATCTATTTTGAGTTTATTATCTGTTGTAAAACTCTATCACTTATGTTGTATAGCTGTATGGATCCGAGTACTATGATTTTTGTAATTCACTCAATTATTACTGTCTCGCCTGTTTTACATATGAGATATTCACTATATATTTTATTCAATGTGTTGTGAGATATACAATAAGTTCTGTGATGTTCGTTTACTTTACTACAATCCTTGACAGTCATTGTACATTGATTGGGCACCATTACAGTGCACACTACTATACATGTTATTATCATTACTGGGTACCTGTTGTGTAGGGCGGTTGTCATAATTTTTCCCATCCCATTCATTTTTGACATACAGTTTAAAATTTTCGATCTTTATGCCCAATTTGAGTTGAAGGGTGCCTTTTTACTTGGAAACTTCACTAGTTTGGACGTGAGCTTCCCAAACTTGTTCGTCCATGATCTTCATTTTGGCTTCCATAGCCCGAATCTCAGCCTTGGGTTGGCGTTCTTAGCCCCCTTGTCCCCCATGGTCATTTCTTTATCAAACTTCTCGACTAGTTCGGAGAGGGTTCACTTTATCTTATCATCTTTTTCAATCTCCTTTTATTGAGTCATTATTATTAAGCATTTCTTTTTGTTCAGATCGGCCAGGCCTATGGATAACTTCATCCATATGTTGTACTTTCCCACTAGATCCTTATGAAGCAAAATACCAATCTCTAAGTCCTTAGAAGAATTTTCTTCACGATGTCATGAATTGGAGACCAGTGAGATCCATACTAAGGTGGAAACCTCATACTCCATGAGAATCTTTGATGTTGTAGCATATAGAGTAAAGGAGGGAGGCTAATGGCAGAAGTGATATGGTCTTTCCTAGGTCGTTGCACAGGAAGTGAAGAAGATGATCGCGTTATTTTGGATTTCGACTGGGTAGAAGCCAGGGCTTGAAAGTGAAGAGGAGGGACCAGAGTTTGTCCCTAAGGGAAGTTAGGCCTGTTAGAGTATGAGTCTTGGTCCCTCGGAAGCGGAAATTGTGCCCCTGTAATGAACCAGAGCCTTTTCTAGACACAAAGTGGTCCTGTGACCTCTTTCGCTTACATTAGCACCTTCTTTTCTCATCCTCGTCCCTCTCTCTATCTTCTTTATCCCTCTATTTTCTTTTATTTCTGTTGTAGTCAGATTCATGATCGGGATCCTGATGAGGGTACATATCAGTTTGGCAGAGAAAAAGATGGTTGCTACTTGATTTCTTATTTTGAGTGTTAAAGTTGGATTTTTCCATGGTATGTATATAAAAAAGGTTTAGTTAGAGCTTGATGTTGGGAAATGGTATGTGTATAGTCAGTGTGATATGATTCAAGGTGTCGTGTAGAGTACCAATGTGTGATTCCATGGACCATCTCGTATATTCGACCAAGTGGAGTTATTTCTCATATGGAAGTTAGGGGCACACTAGCTATGGCTCGGATCGTAGAAGTAACATATGGAAGACTAAAGTCAATGAGGTCGAATTCTGGGATGTTCTCTAGAAAGCTGCAGAGATCGCAAAGTGAACCTAATATATCATCAACACGTGAGAATTGAGTTTCTTCTCCAACTGGAGTTTGTTGTGGCTCGAGGACTGGTAGGTGATATAGTTTTTATTTTTGGCCGAAGAACAGGAGGCGAAGCTCTTTCATCCCCACCCGTCTCTCCGGTTGACACGTATCCATTATTAGAATCATCGTCGTCATCCTTGCCTTCATCCTTGTTATTATTTGCATCTTCACTTTGATCCTCTCCTTGATCATGATCAATGCGAGAATATTATAATGCATGTGGAGCATCTTATTATGCAAGAGCTGGGGGATCGACATCAACTTCCGGTGCAGTCTACGTAGCTCTTCAGGTGGAAGGTATGATACCAAGGCTTTGACCATTGTATAGTAACCAGAAATATCGCATTTGAGAATCATCCAAAAAGGGTTTCAATCTTCTTTCGTCGACTAGAATGCTCTTCAAGGTTTGAAGTGTCTACACCAAAGCACCATTGGTGATCCTTTAAGGAGTATCGGTGAAATCTAAGAATATTAGAGTTAGCGAATTGAATGAAATATGCTCCAATGAATTAAGGAGGGAAATTAAAACTTATTTCTTGACAACCATTTCTAAGTGAAGTTGGTCGGGCAACGACTGAGAAAGTGCTCTATAACTAAGCTTATTATAGAGGCATATGATGATTCAACGGCCTTTAGAGGATTCCAAGGAAGCGAGAGATGGATGGCCGCTTCTCTTCTTGAAGCTATAAAGATATCTGATTTCACAGAGTAGTCTCCCTACCCAAGTGCTTAAGAAAGATCATATACGTGTAGTTTAATGTGATGTACCCATTCGGGTGGAGATGGACAGAGGCATGCTTCATGAACTAAAGGTTTAATCGGTTAAAGTGATTAAATGGGGGGATACCCTCAGGGAGACACATGTAATGGTGTATGTTGTGTGACCTTCCTAGTGGGTAATGTGTCCTTTGGTGGGGTTTCGGAGTTAAAATTTCTTGGATTGAAATTCTATAGCGATCGTAGATCATTTTGACGTTTGTTGTAGTTAAAGTCAAAGCCGAAAAATCTGGATGGTTGTAAAGGATCATTATACCTTCTTAGTTAACATCGAAAGCGGCACCACTATGAGGCTCTTCAGTAGCTACAAATAGAATGACTTAGAGAGATCGCTTAGGCCAGCGTCGAAACTGTCGAGGTCCGGAAGGTGTTGAAGTAAATGTCGGGGCAGAAGATGAACCTATAATCGGAGAGGTAAACTAAGAAGTAGAAGGATCTACACCTAAGGCGGAGATGCACTGGAAAAATCTTTGGTCCATAATATATTAGAAACTTGAAACGTGAGCATGGTTGGGTATGATTTAAATTTATCGTGTTCTTTAGTTAAGTCCTATATAACCAATGTATATGATCCAATAGATGCCAACGTGTGTTGACCAATCGGGTTTTGTACATCGATAGGGGCAATGTGTATGATTCAGTTTATATGGTTTGTTTCTTGTTTCCTTAGCATGATGAACGGACACACCGTATGTAGATAGCATGTTGAAAACGAGCACCGGCATAAGACAGAACCATGAGTCAGATCTTACTTGTTAATGTGAGATTTTCTTTAATGGCACCACAACCCAATGCGGCTGGAAGCTTTTTTTTGCATAGGCAACATCTTGAGATTGAGTGTCGGTTAGGTGAACATCCTAGAATGTAGTGAGTCTTAGATTTAATATGGATGCATTTGTGTGATTTCCTCAAGTGTTGTTAATTGAACTCAATGTTTCCCATCCATATCCCGAGTCGACCGAAGAATTGGTCGGCATAAACGGACTTCGTTATATGATATCACCACCAACCTAAGTGATTTGAAAGGCACACTTTAGCTATAGAAAGTTAAAGGCGACGATGATGGAGATGGCCTCGAATTGATCGATGCATGGGTTCAAGGTGTACATTGATAGCATGAGGAGATGGGGTGGGGGCGCCCAATTAGAAAATCGATGCTAAGATCCAGAATAGGTGGCAATGTTGTCGAACATCGAGAAGATCTCAAGTTTGGGGACGATCAAACTGATCGGTGATAGATCTTTAAATAGATTAGCACTGGTAGATAGCCAGTGTTTTACGAGTTTTGGACCTTGAAAGTTTTGAAGCGATGGCAGTGCTGATGATGTTACAGTGGAAGAAGAATCGTAAGAGCTCAAAGAAAGATGAAGAAAAAATACTAAAATGTAATTGAAAGCTGAATTTTCACTACATGTTGCTTTTTTACAAGCAAGTTCAAATGGATCGGCACTGATCCATATGGATCGATACCAACTATTCTGAAGTATTTTAAAAGGAAAAAAGGAAGAGAAGATGACGAATGAATGACGATGGATGAACTTGTAATCGAAAAGGAATAGAATCCTACCAGGCCAAAGGAGGAGAACAACTTTCAGGAATCATAGAACTGAAGGGAGAATTTGAGTAGGAAACTTCAATTCTTATGTCTGGTGAAGTGATGTGTTCTACAACTGTTCAAAGTGGTGTTCCGATATATTAAAATGAGATGCAGCATTTTACAAAGACAGTTTAGAAGGTAGAGGACCTTTATAGGGTAGAGTTCGAGTTCAGTTGCTTGTTTTGATCCAAAGCATGCTTTATTAACACAAAGCATACTTTGGGGAGGGGGGCAAGTGTTGTCTCGCATTGGAACCAAGTGAAATCTCAACGGATCTGAATTGCTGAGTTGTCATGAAATGGATTGAGAATAAACATGAGATATGAAGAATGAAAATTCAAGAAAAATGAATATGTATAGAAAAGAACAAATAAAATGGTACCAATTCGTATACATCGGTACCGAACCTTATGAAGGATGATGTACTTAGTCGTGTTGGGAGTCAAAGCATGAAGAGCTAAGGGAAAAGAGGCAAGATCCAAGTTGAAGAAAGACTGCAAGAAAGGACAAGTGAATGGATTGGTACTGATCCATAACAATCGGTATTGAACCATTTTTGATTGTGATAATTTAATTCTGACTAAATCTTCTTACTGAATCTTCGGATCTGAAGACGAGAAAGTGTTCAAATCGGGTTCCCGATGATTTTGCTGGTCGATCTCGCCTACAAGTACCAAAGCTAATGCAAATAGGAAATGATCTTCTTTTTGCCAACTAACTTTGGCATTGAAACTCTGCTGAATCCATACCCGGATGGTTTGAATCTTGAGATTATTGTAATCCAGTTGTAATTGCAAAAGTATTCAGTAAAAAAGTTAATAGTGGGCATTTGACACTCTATTGAATTTAGCCGAACCACTTTAAAAAATTTGTGTTTCTCTCTCTTTTGATTCTTAGATTTTAATTTTTGTTTGTCGTTAGATTGAGTGTTTGTTATGTTTTTGGAGCAAACACCTAGTGTTGGAAAATCTTTCGAATCGAAGCAAGTCTCTGAATAAATTATAGACGTGACCAAGAAGTTAAAGAGACATGTTATCGAGAATGAACCTTAGGGACCTTTTATTAGCACTAACTCTCAAACCAAAAGGTCCTATCCTTTCTCTTTCTGATTCTCCCTAACTCCTATTAAAGAGGTGTTGGGATCTGAATGTGGCAAAGAAGGCATTCGAATCCCGCCTTCCTACTGCTACTTCCGATGTTGGCATTGACATGTCGGAAACCCATCACGACATCAAGAAGTTTTTGGAATTTGGCCTCAAAGAAATCATTAAATTATGCTATTTTCTGATCTTTTCTTGTTTATACATATATTTTATCATACTATGCATTCTTACATATTTATATATACGTAGGCTGCAGTTGAGCTATTAGTCATTAATCGTAAGTATGAAAGTTTCAAAAAAAACTATTCAAGGGGCTCAAGCCATTAAAGAGAAAGTAGCCAGGCTCCAAAACGAATGTAAGGATTTGAAGAAAAATTCAGGAGAAGCTAAGGCCTCTTTTAAGGAGAAGGTTCAGAGCTTTAAAGCCTAAGAGATTCTTCTTAACAATGAAGTGACCAAGCTAAAGGAGGATTTGAAAAATAGAGATGAAGAGTTAGTCAAGAAAAATAAAGAGCCGACTGAAGATGAAAAGAAGGCAGAGGAAGATGCTAGTTTAAAAGCTTTTGAAGTCCTATTCAACGTTTATACAGAGAGCCGGGACAAGGGCCATCTTTTGTTTTGATTTTCTTGGAGAGAATGCCTCTGTAACCGAGACAAGCTTGCGCCTGTAATACAAGGAGGCCAAGAAGGAAAGAGCTGCTTCAGTTGATGTCCCCACTGTCCATGAGGTAAAAAAGTCATTTCCTTTAATGATAACGTTGACCAAATTGATACCGAATAATCTTAAATTTGTGGTTTGTAATATTCTTTCATATACTTTTGACATTTGTTTGTGTTGATGATTCGATTGCTTTATCTCTCAATGATCATATTTTGTTTTACCCTGTTATTGAAATATTTTATTTTTACTTATATTAAGTCTTAAAAGTATTAATAATCTTAAGATTCGTCTTTATGCAAGTAGATTGTGTAATGCTAACTTAGCTAATCGTCTTGGAGATGTGAAGGATTCACATGATAAATCTTGTGCTAAGCTTATCGGATTTCTTAGGAACAAGGCTTCTAAGTTGATGAGCTGAATATTGTCTTTAACTGACCAACTTAAGTTTGCTATTTAAGACCATATGAAGTTTTTCAAGAATTTCTAAAATTATCAAAGAAACACCTGAGAGATAGGGCCTTGAAACATAAAATATTAGAATTGCTTCGTAAATTTTATGATCCAGTTTTGAACATGACTCTGGAAGTTGTTCTTAGTTTTAAAAGTGTGACTCCATCTCCTTTAGCTATTACTGAAGGGAGGTCATCTAGTAGCGATTATATTTCTAACTATGTCCCTCAACATGTTCTGGTGGTTATTTTGAGGCTAGTACTTAGGGACTTTTCCCCTTCAAAACTTTCAGTTTCTAAGACGCGATTGGGTAAAAGTACCTTGTATTTTAATATGGAAAAGCCCTTAGAGGCTCTTGCCAAGGCTTGGTATATGAGACTGAGAATACTTTTAAACACTATATAAAAGTTTGGTCTTTGGATTTTTATATGCTTTGAATGGCATTTAAAGTTTTTGTAATCTCTTATTATCGTAATGAGATAATTTTTTTATCTTTTATTTCTTAATTTTGACTTTTCATATTGTTAGCTTATTTTAGGAATTGTTGTGTTTGAATTTCCTAAGTAATAAATAGGCTCATGTTTCTATTAAAAAGGCATACAATGATAAGTTTGTCGAGATATAAGCTCTCAATATGGAGCTTGTGGAGTTAAAGAATCAAATTGACATCTTTCAATCTAAGCTAACTTCGGATGACTCCACTTTACGGTTTGCTAAAGAAAATGAGGAACTTAGGCGAAAGGTAGAAAACTTAGAGAAACGTCATTAATTTGTCCTGGAAGCAATTCCACTTTTGGACCAAGCTTTAGAAATACTTGTTTTAGATTCGTTTGAATTCGTGCATGACCTTAGGCAATAGTTAGATAACGCTAATGAAGAACTTTTAAGAGATTAAACTAAAAGAGGTTAAAACTGAAGAAAAGTCTCGATCGATTACTATAGGTACTCCTCCTTCCTGGGGAAGGTGAAGTGGTCGAGGAAGGAGCTTGCTCAGGTTACCTCATTTTTATAGAACTAGAGTGATTTCAAAAGGTCATGGCTCTACGCGAAGGCCAAGGCAACTAGAGGGAGTTCATCATTGGGACCCTCTAAAAGTTCAACTGATTTTGTGGTTATGCTTGGGAGGGTTGATTCCTTTAAAGAATATGGGAAAGCATGGTTTAGTAAGACATATGATTGCTTAGAGAAGCACTTCGAAAATCATTCAAATGGGGCTATTGCTAAAGCCGAGAGTCGAACAAATAAGATGCTTGATTGTTATCTTACTTGAAAGTTACTATGAATATGTACTCGAGTCCTTAGTTGCTTACAAGGTTCTCTTAGACTCATTTTTTCTCGGATGAAAGGAAGCTTGACTTTATTATGAGAATAGTACTAGATACAAGTTTTTGTATTACTACTTCTCCTACTCCTCATTCAATTATGTCAGTTACTCGAAGGGTGAGCTGAACAATGATTATACGAGACTTAGGGGATTCCATGTTCTGGGATGTACTCTCTCGGATGTGCAAGAAGGAGAAGTGGGCCGTGGAAAGGCCTTAGTAGAAGAATAAGTTTTGTACTATTTTATTTTGATTGCAAGTATGTATCTTGTAATGAATCTGTAATATTTGTCTAGGCATCTTTCTTTAGCCTGTAATAATAATGCTTTTTAGGATACAAGTATCGCTCTACTGTTTTGGTTTTTAAATATTTGATATATGTACCGTTTATTTAATATAATTCTGGATGTGGCTGTTAATGGATTTTTGTCATGTAGTGAGATCTCGTATGCCTTGTATTGGTTTATTTTGAAGGTGTCATAGTCGATATATCCTTTAGTTTTATTGTTGGGTGTTTTTTCCCTGGGCATCTCGTCGTATTTGATTTAATAATAGAGTTTTGTGTGTAGCCGAGCCTGTCTAATTAGGTCTTATGGTATCTATCCTCGGATGGGAGTTTACCCACTAAGGGCATAGGATCACTACCTAAGGTTTTTCTATATTGATGGGAATCTACCAACTAAGTCCATTGGCATGTACCCAAGTGTTATCTATTCGGATGAGAATCTACCCACTAGGTACTTGGGTCTGAACCTCGTGCTTTTCTAAGTACATAATACTATGTAATCATGGCTCACTCTTTGGGAATCTACCAACCAGTACTTAGGACATCTCACAAAGACTTTCTAAGTGCATGGCACTACTTGATCATGGCTCGCTCTTTGCATGCATTGTTGGCCGATTATGAAACCCCTTTGATATAGTCGATTCTTACAGGCGACGGTAAGTGGGTTGCTAGGGCGCATCAAAGTGGGGGTACGAGGGAACAAATCCCTCTAGAGGACAGACCTCCCTTCGCCGAGGTCACCCAACCAAATTTATTGTAGATAATAAGGATGGGATACGTGGAAATACTTATGGAAATATTATTATTGGAGAAACAGATCCAATTACGGTGGGAGTTAACCTTTTAAATAGTTTGTATTCACTACATAGTAGGTTTTAGTGGAGTAACACACTTTCACTACCACGATGTGCCGAAATGAGAGAAGTTTTTTGTTTAAACAAATATACCTTCGGTGGAGAAGTTATATTTCAGTTATTCTTTTCCTTTTAAAAAGTTCAAAAAATAGTACTTCTAACAGTACTTTTTAAAGCAATTTTCTTTTGGAAAGTTTTCCGGTTTGGCCATATGGGGTACAACTTGTAATCAATATCAGCGCTCTCATTATACAAGAAGTTTTATAAATTTTTTGCATGGAACAAAGCCGATGACTAACCACAAAGAGAAAAGAATGAGGGATAAGATGAGCAAAGCTTGTTTGAAATTTTGAAATATGAAATTTAAGAAATCCCAAGGTTCCGTGAAGAAAATTAGATAAGTACTCCCTTGGAATAAACCCACTATAAGGATCAATTGTCGAAGGCAAAATATAAAATAAGTCCAATAAGTGCCCTCAAGTATATACTTGGTAGAAAGAGCGATAGCCAAAGAGATTATGGAGAAATCCAAGAATACCGGAGGCCGACTAAGAAGCCTAATAAGTGTCCCCTGAGTATAAACTTAGTAGAAGGGGCTCTACCCAGAGGCAATACGTAAAGAAGTCCAAGAGCGTCGGAAAAAATCCAAAAATACCAAGACCGAATAAGTAGTCCCTTAAGTGGCCCAAAGTATAAACTTGCTAGAAGGAGCAACAACAGAATGGTGTATGTATGAAGTTTGAAGAAAATCAAAAATGCCGAAACTATATAATTACTATGAGAGTGTAGATTTCCAACCTATCTTGATATTCTGTTTTTGCTTTATGCATAAGTATGGAACTCCTAGAAGTAAGTCTCACACTTAGATATACATAGATATGTATATTCCAGATATTTTCCAAAAGAGGCAACATTAAGGTTTTTTTAAAAATAAAACCAGAACAGAGTTTAGTGACATATTAAAGTGACAATTGCTAAAACTATTTTTTGATAAATTCTGAGAGTTTCGCTTATGTATCATTTTCTTAATGGCATAGGAGAGCTTTCGGCATCGATGGTTTTGTGTCCATTTGCAAGATGGTAAATGCAGCAGTTTTTATTCTTCGAGCTTTCTTTCTTTAGAGAAGCATAACTCGAATGGGGAAGTTTGTCTTTAGTTTTCCAAAATATCTGGGACAATGTATTATTAAATGGAGTGAGAGCCTTATCCTTTTTTAGCTTCTTTCAGGAGCCATTAGTATGCCATTGGCTTAACACTTAGATCTTTTATTTCTCCGTTCATGGCCTCGACCATTTTCCTGAGTTGACCCGATTCCTGAAGTGCTTCATGAAGGCACCTTGAAAGTTGCCTAATTTGAAGAGCCCGAAGTTCATAGACAAAGTCATATTCCCTACTTTTATCTTTTTCCAAAATTAGTGTAACAAGATGTTTATTATTGTCTTCTTTAATAAGTTGAATCAAAAGGTTTAGAGGCAAATCCAAGTTGGATTCTGAACTACCTTTTTCAATGCTGGAGTTAGACATTGTTGGTTGATGATGATTGCTGATTTTCAAGATAAGGGGATGAAGGAATACATGTTTGAGCTCTTATTCTAGTGTCAAAAATGTTAGTGAGTATTTTCATCCTACACCAACGCCTCAAAAATTGAAGGACAAGCTTCAATCAGACTATTTTCTAAATACTTCGGTAGATTAGTTCTTGAAGTCTATTGATAAATGCTGAAGATTAGGTTGAATTTTACTATCTTTGAAGACCAACCTGACACTAAGTACAATAAATAAGGCCGAAAGTAAAAGTACTATCCTTTTATTTTTTAGAGTTTATACTAAAGGTGGAGGGTTGTTGCAAAGCTAGGATGGCTAAGTTCGCCATTAATGAGTTTTTACAAGAAGCTCTGACATATAAAAGCATTGTTTACTTAGTTTCTAAATTATGTAGGTATCCAAAATCTCCTTGATGCATTTGAATCAACGCCTATTTATAGGCATCATGATGCGTTGTAACTAGTGGAGATATTTCCTCTTGGCTTGCTGATTGGGCCCGCTTGTAGCGCTAAGATTTGAACATGTATCGTTATCTAACTATTTGCATATTGACGGTGGATTGACAATGTATTCCATATATAGCTTTGCGCATGTTAGTCTGTATGCTTCATGTAAGTTTGAGAGTATATTAACCGTTGAGGTACGCTAAGGCTATCTTAGTCGTTAGCCTCGGTTGCCTTTTATAGTGATTTTGACTTTCGCTAAGATGTTAACTTTATAGCTTATGTTTTCGGTTAGAGGTGTTGTATTAGCTTAATCTTTTGGTTAGTGCCTGTTTATGGGATCGATCCTTCCGTTTAAGGTTAATCGGGTGACCGTTGCTTTCAGACATTATCTACGCTTCAACATATGAGATTACCTCTTGGATTTCTGTATCGACATATGTTTAATGCTTATGGGGAATTTGATATAGGGTAAAGCTTTTATGGGTTTAGAGGTTAAATATATACAAGTAAAAATTATGGTATAACAGATAGTTATAACACGAAAGCCTATGCTCAATTCCAAGATGGAGATTGGTTATATATAGAATTTACTTGTATAAAATGCAAGTATGATAGCGAGGGGAAAACACGTTCCAATTGTGGTTTGGTTTCGCTACGTGGGAGCTAATATTATTCACATCAGGCTTATGTCCAACTCGAATTTATGTTTTCTCATTAGATCCCCAGATACTCATTTGAGTGGACTGAAAGTTGAACGTTTGATAGGTTTTTGCCAAACGGTTGAATACCTAACTATTCCTTTTCGTTATGTATATTTATATTGCAACTTGATGTTGCCTTGTTATAATATAAGCTTTGATCATTCATGGTGGATACATGATATATCATTTTGTAATATTTATGTTCTATATTATATTTTTTCTCTACGATGGAAATGTTGAACAGTTAATATTGTTGAAACGATGAAATTAATTTTTTTAAGAACTATGGTTATTTATCATTTTATCATATGCACGAAGAAAAACGAATCTCGTATTGTCGCTTGATAATAAAATTCGACCGACTACATCGGTTTGGTATTCATTTTCGGATCTCAAAACAAGAGATATTTCAAAAAGAAAATGTGATTTGTTATATGATGATTTAACTTATAGTCCACTAGCGTTATTATGACTGATTGGGAACGTATCCGTATCATATAGTTGATTCACGATACCCGTTTTAATATGGATATTTTCCTAACCTTTTTACCCAATCTTTACTACTAATAAAGAGAATTCATTGAATAGATTTACTCAGTGTCTTTTTGAAATTCCAAATATACCCTTTTACATCTCATAGAGAAATAGTATTCAAATATGGGAATATAGCCTGTTAATTTCTAAGTACAACTATTAGTCACCATGGAGAACTACAGTGTGCGTTCACAAGATGAAGTATCCGAGTGTACCATATTGTCCGTAATTTAGGTGGGAGTTCATCGGTCAAAGTTTTGCCAGATTCCAAGTTAGTATGAAGAAGTTATTACAGTCTGAACAAAAAAATAGCGGCTTCTGCACTAGGCGGTGTTCAAATATTGGGATGTGATAGCCTGTTATTTTCTAAGTACAACTGTCAGTCCCCATGGAGAATTACAATGTACGTTCACAAAATGAAGTATCCGAGTGTTTCATATTGTCCGTAATTTAGGTGGGAGTTAATCGGTCGAAGTCTCACCGGATTCCGAGTTAGTATGAAGAAAATATTTCAGTCTGAACAAAAAAATAACGGCTTCTGCACTAGGCGGAGTTCAAATATGAGGATGTGGTAGTCTGTTATTTTCTAAGTACAACTCTCAGTCCCCATGGAGAACTACAGTATGCGTTCAGAAGATGAAGTATCCGAGTGTTCCATATTGTCCGTAATTTAGGTAGGAGTTAATCTGTTGAAGTCTCGTCGGATTTCGAGTTAGTATGAAGAAAATATAGCAGTCTGAATAAAAAAAATAGCGGTTTCTACACTTGGCGGAGTTCAAATACGGGGATGTGGTAGCCTGTTATTTTCTAAGTACAACTGTCAGTCCCCATGGAGAACTACAGTGTGCGTTCATAGGATGAAGTATCCGAGTGTTCCATATTATTCGTAATTTAGGTGGGAGTTAACCGGTCGAAGTCTCGCCGGATTCCAAATTAGTATGAAGAAGCTATTGCAGTCTGAACAAAAAAAATAGCGGCTTTTGCACTAGGGAGAGTTCAAGTATGGGGATGTGGTAGCCTGTTATTTTCTAAGTACAACTGTCAGTCCCCATGGAGAACTACAATGTGCGTTCATAAGATGAAGTATACGAGTGTTTCATATTGTCTGTAATTTAGGTGGGAGTTAATCGGTCGAAGTCTCGTCGGGTTCCGAATTAGTATGAAGAAGTTATTGCAGACTGAACAAAAAAAATAGCGGCTTCTGCACTAGGCGGAGTTCAAATATGGGGATGTGGTAGCATGTTATTTTCTAAGTAAACTATCGGTCCCCATGAAGAACTATAGTGTGCGTTCACAAGATGAAGTATCCGAGTGTACCATATTATTCATAATTTAGGTGGGAGTTCATCGGTCGAAGTTTTGCCTGATTCCGAGTTAGTATGAAGAAGTTATTGCAGTTTGAACAAAAAAAATAGCGGCTTTTTCCTAGGCAGAGTTCAAATATGAGGATGTGGCCTGTTATTTTCTAAGTACAACTATTAGTCACCATAGAGAACTACAGTGAGCGTTGAAGTGGGGATATAGCTTGTTATTTTCTAAGTACAACTGTCAGTCACCATGGAGAACTACAGTGTGCGTTCACAAGATGAAGTATCCAACTATACCGTATTGTCCGTAATTTAGGTGGGAGTTCATCGGTCGAAGTATCGCCTGATTTCGAGTTAGTATGAAGAAGTTATTGCAGTCTGAACAAAAAAATAGCGGCTTCTGCACTAGGCGGAATTGAAATATGGGGATGTGGTAGCCTGTTATTTTCTAAGTACAACTGTCAGCCCTCATGGAGAACTACGGTGTGCGTTCATAATATGAAGTATCCGAATGTTCCATATTGTCCGTAATTTAGGTGGGAGTTAATCTGTCGAAGTCTCGCTGGATTCCGAGTTAGTATGAAGAAAATATAGCAGTCTGAATAAAAAAAAATAGCGGCTTCTGCACTAGGCGGAGTTCAAATAAGAGGATGTTGTGCCATGTTATTTTCTAAGTAAACTGTCAGTCCCCTTGGAGAACTACAGTGTGCATTCACAAGATGAAGTATCCGAGTGTACCATATTGTCTGTAATTTAGTTAGGAGTTCATCGGTCGAAGTTTTGCCTATTTCCGAGTTGGTATGAAGAAGTTATTGCAGTCTGAACAAAAAAAATAGCGGTTTCTGCCTAGGCGGCTGTTAGCTCCAAAATTGGTCACTAACCCCCAAATCCAGATGAAAGCACCAAATACCAATCACAGCTCAGAGATAGAATGTATGTAGAGAGCAATAATGTGAAGAACAGTTAAAACTGAAATGAAAGCAGTAAAGAACAACAGATTTTATAGTGGTTCGGCTAACTCCGGCCTACGTCCACTCCAGAAGTTTGCTTTTTATTGCTGTAATAATCGATTACAGTTACAAAATGGCAGAGTTGCCTTAGCCTTAGAAAAGAGAAAGTAAGAGAGCAGAAAGAAGATCCCCTTTGACTGTGCCCCTGCCTCTCTATTTATAGACAAAGATGGGTTGGACTCCCCTGGTGGGCCTGGTAGCCGAGTACCTCAGCCCAAATGGAGTGGTCCATATGCCGAACCATAGATGCCGAACGCTGAATGCCGAACAAGGTATGAATGTCGAACGATCTCCTCATGCCGAACGTTGGGAGGTGCGAGGTACCGAGGTACCGAGGTATGGAGGTGCGAGGTACCATGATATGGAGGTGTGAGGTACCAAGATATGGAGGTGCGAGGTACCAAGATATGGAGGTGCGAGGTACCAAGATATGGAGGTGCGAGGTACTGAGGTGTGAGGTGCGAGGTGCAATGCCGAGCGAGGTGAGGTATGCCGAACGATCCATCCAATGCCGAACGTCTACAGATGTCGGACGATCCATCCAATGCCGAACGTCTCCAGATGCCGAACGATCCATCCAATGTCGAACGCTCCCTGATGTCGAGCGCTCCATCCAATGCCGAACGATCCTTAGTGTCGAACCTCCATCATGCCTAACGTCTCCAGATGCCGAACGATCCATCCAATGCCGAACGCTCCCTGATGCCGAGCGCTCCATCCAATGCCGAACGATCCTTAGTGTCGAACCTCCATCATGCCTAACATCTCCAGATGCCGAACGATCCATCCAATGCCGAACGTCTCCAGATGTCGGACGATCCATCCAATGCCGAACGTCTCCAGATGCCGAACGATCCATCCAATGCCGAACGCTACTGAATGACGAGTCCTCCTGGAATGCCGAACCACGCATGTATGTTGAATGCTCTATGCATGCCGAGTACTCTTGAATGCTATTCGAACGTGAATAGTGAATGCCAGACGAACTGTTTGTGCCGAACCTCCACCATGCCGACCCATGTTTAATGCCGAACCATGTTTCCTAGACCCAAATTATAGTTGATTCATCTTTATCCAATCATATTTCCATCTCCCAAGCACATTGCATCATTCATCCATCCAGTTGACTGTATCCATCGTACCCTAGCCTCGACGAACATGCAGTTGATTAAGTTAAACCCGTCTGTCCGCGACCTTGCCAAAAGGCGGGTTAACACTTGCCCCCCAAAACATGCCTTGCTTTGAAAGGTGTGTTTTGAATAGCCTCAAGTCCAGTATCCAAAGTCCATGTTTCATCCATATCCAATAACCAATAGGGGACTTTAGGACCTCTTCGGGTCGATATCCAAATCCATAACCTCTCCGGGCTCTTGCCAAGCGCAATCCACACCTGATGACCGTGGTCCAGTGTCCCTGGACGTTGAGATAACCTCTCCGGGTTCTTGCCAAGCGCAATCCACACTTGACGACCGTGGCCCAGTGTCCCTAGGCGTTGAGCTAACCTCTCCGGGTTCTTGCCAAGCGCAATCCACACTTGATGACCGTAGTCCAGTGTCCCTGGACGCAAGTAATGCCGTGGCTTAAGTCCTAAGCCGAATCCTGGTCGCTCCGGACCCTTGCCGAGCATAGTCCATACTCGACGACCTGAAATAGTAACCGATAATATATGGCCTAAGTCCTAGGCTGAATCTTGGTCTCTCCGGAACCTTGCCGAGCATAGTCCATACTCGACGACCTTTAAGCCAAAATCCAGAGAAAATCCAATCAAAATCCAATCCGAAAAACAAACATTCAAACCAGAATTCAAACCAGAAAAACAAGAAAAACAGGGAGTTCAAACCAAACTCCAAAACCAAACCAGAAAAAGCAAATGTCCAAGTCAAAGGAAAAAACAGATTTCACAAACCCGGGCGTTTCGGTAAGCCATCATCTCAGAGCATGCCTGAGGGTTATCTCCGACCCCGTACATGAGTAAGTGATTTAACCGTTTGCCCGGAGTTTGTTACTTATTCCAAACCATCAAGATTAGTTGATGACCAATCGGTCACCATTCCTGGGCCTCGCGCCCTCGTCGTTCAAGGTAGGCGGTGGCTGTTCATGTTCCACCGCCGCATTCCGAGTTCCGACATACTGTCGCAACTGACCATTCCTTATATGCTCCTCGATTATATCCTTTAGATGTCGGCAGCTGTTAGTATCATGCCCGTCCAGGTCATGAAAGAGACAGTGCCTTCCTTATGCCCTTTCACGTTTTGTGGGTTCCCTCCTTGATGGCCTTCGATAGGGAAGACGATCTCGAGTATCTAAGAAAATCCGCTCCAACGTTGCGTTCAATCCTGTGTAAGTGGAGAACTTTGGTTCTCCCCAGCGCTTCCTTTTCCCTTTATCCTTGTCCCCACCTGAGCTTTCGCCGAGTAATCTTCCATCCTTAGTCATGTTTACTTCCTGTGACCTCATGTCCAAACATGCATCCGCTTGTCGAAGAAATCTTTCAGCTTCATGAAAGAATTCCCCAATATCCAACGGTGGGTCCCATACCAACGACACTTTGAACTCCGAATTATCTCTGACTCCTGATACCGCAGCCATCAGAACCATTGATGGATCTGGCCGATCTACCGAAGCAACTGCTGCATTAAATCGAGTTAAGAATGTCCTGAGCGATTCATCTGCCCCCTGTTTGACTGATGTTAGTGTCATCACGTTCTTTGGCCTTTTTATGTGAACTCGAAATTGACTTAAGAACTTGTCCACCAGTTCTGTCCATGTTCCAATGGATCCATCCTCCAGCTATCTGAACCACATAGCAGCAATTTCAGTCAAGTACGGGGGGAAACATCGGGCCATAACCTCCTCCGTTGCCCCCAGCACTTCCATATGCCTAGTGTACCTCATCAAGTGGTCGGTGGGATCCGTCTTCCCGTTGTATACTTCCAGAGTGGGTAGTTTGAAATCGGACGGATTCCTAGCTGTCCTGATGTTCCGGGTAAACGGACTTTTGTTAACTCCCTCCGAATCCCTGTTTGTCAGACCTCCGCGAATTGTCCGCCTGATAATGTCAGCCAATCTAGTGTTTCCAACCAATCCAGACTGCCCCCCAAGTCCCCGAGGAAATTCTGGCACATATTCTTCATCACGTACTCCTGTATTCCTATCGATGTCAGGCCGCGTAGCGTTATCCGGTATCCCTCCATGAACTGGTCCAGCATTCCCTGGTGGTGTGCCCCCGAGTCTAGGCTCGTCTAGATTGTTAGCTGTTTGTTGATTGGGAGCTGCCTCCTGTTGAATCACTCCATCTGTCCGCTGGTTGAGTCCCTCTGGTCCAGTTCCACGAACTTGAGCTCCTGCAGTTCTTGGTGGTTCAAATTGCCTGAGAAGAGCCTGCATCATCTCCTCTTGTCGTTTCATCATCTGCTCCTGCATAGAATTCATCATTGCCTGCATCTCATCCCGAGTTATGTAGATGGATGCATGATCCTCTCCAGCTCCAGAAGAGGCTGCTTGACTTCCTTCCTGATTGCTTCTTTCCACTACTTGCTTTCTTGTTGGTGGTCTAGCCATTGCTTTCAAGGATCCAAGTACCTAACTCCAAAGTTCCTGAGTTCAGTTCTCAGTGAAAGCACCAAAGTGTTAGCTCCAAAATTGGTCACTAACCCCCAAATCCAGATGAAAGCACCAAATACCAATCACAGCTCAGAGATAGAATGTATGTAGAGAGCAATAATGTGAAGAACAGTTAAAACTGAAATGAAAGCAGTAAAGAACAACAGATTTTATAGTGGTTCGGCTAACTCCGGCCTACGTCCACTCCAGAAGTTTGCTTTTTATTGCTGTAATAATCGATTACAGTTACAAAATGGCAGAGTTGCCTTAGCCTTAGAAAAGAGAAAGTAAGAGAGCAGAAAGAAGATCCCCTTTGACTGTGCCCCTGCCTCTCTATTTATAGACAAAGATGGGTTGGACTCCCCTGGTGGGCCTGGTAGCCGAGTACCTCAGCCCAAATGGAGTGGTCTCCATATGCCGAACCATAGATGCCGAACGCTGAATGCCGAACAAGGTGTGAATGCCGAACGATCTCCTCATGCCGAACGTTGGGAGGTGCGAGGTACCGAGGTACCGAGGTATGGAGGTGCGAGGTACCATGATATGGAGGTGTGAGGTACCAAGATATGGAGGTGCGAGGTACCAAGATATGGAGGTGTGAGGTACCAAGATATGGAGGTGCGAGGTACTGAGGTGTGAGGTGCGAGGTGCAATGCCGAGCGAGGTGAGGTATGCCGAACGATCCATCCAATGCCGAACGTCTACAGATGTCGGACGATCCATCCAATGCCGAACGTCTCCAGATGCCGAACGATCCATCCAATGCCGAACGCTCCCTGATGTCGAGCGCTCCATCCAATGCCGAACGATCCTTAGTGTCGAATCTCCATCATGCCTAACGTCTCCAGATGCCGAACGATCCATCCAATGCCGAACGCTCCCTGATGCCGAGCGCTCCATCCAATGCCGAACGATCCTTAGTGTCGAACCTCCATCATGCCTAACGTCTCCAGATGCCGAACGATCCATCCAATGCCGAACGCTACTGAATGACGAGTGCTCCTGGAATGCCGAACCACGCATGTATGTTGAATGCTCTATGCATGCCGAGTACTCTTGAATGCTATTCGAACGTGAATAGTGAATGCCAGACGAACTGTTTGTGCCGAACCTCCACCATGCCGACCCATGTTTAATGCCGAACCATGTTTCCTAGACCCAAATTATAGTTGATTCATCTTTATCCAATCATATTTCCATCTCCCAAGCACATTGCATCATTCATCCATCCATCCAGTTGACTGTATCCATCGTACCCTAGCCTCGACGAACATGTAGTTGATTAAGTTAAACCCGTCTGTCCGCGACCTTGCCAAAAGGCGGGTTAACAGCGGCGTTCAAATGTGGGATGCTACTATCAAATCTACTTCCACGGATACAAATAAAAATGCATGCACATTGTGGTTAAATGCATATCCAGGCCCATCTGGGCGTGCATATGTACTCGTAAGTAATAAGGACAATAAGATACTTTTATTTTGCATAAAAGCAGAATACACTGAGACATAGAATATTCTGTAGATTCATATACCCCGATTACATATCATTTAATCTTTCATGTAAATGACACCTAAGAGCAAGAAAGTAGCAAACAAAAGGCAACCAGGAAACACAACTGTCATATTCCTTCTCCAAAGCTGTATTTCGAATCATCCGGTGCCAACAAATTTTTACATTGCACATTCTTAAAATTTTAATTGATTCCGGTCCCATTACCTGACAAATACTGCAAAATGTTTGCATGGGTAGTAGAATTTCAAAAACAATAAAATAAATTATTTACTAAAATTTAAATTGACGGAAACATTTTTATTGTATTTTAGTGATTATATTTAATGTTTATAGCTATTAAATATATTACCATGTTTTAAATTGCAATTTTACCTAATCCATAAATACTTTACTATTTGACCCTGGTCTTAACTGTTACAAAATAAAATAAATTATTTCTTCCTATAAATATGCAGTTCCTATTCCCTCGCCTTTACTTCCATTCCTTCTTCGTTGATTTCTTCCCAAAATACCACGAAAATCCTAAAAATATCTATATTGCTTTTCACCTATTTCCTCCTCTCGATTTCACATCTGTAAATTTGACGCCATAATTATTTCTGAAGGATTTCGATTTTCGAAATTGATATGGCGTCGAATATTTTGGTGACGGGAGGAGCTGGATACATTGGAAGCCATACCGTGCTTCAGCTTTTGAATGCCGATTATAAAGTTGTGGTTGTTGATAATTTGGATAATTCTTCGGAAATGGCAATTCAGAGAGTTATCCAGCTTGCTGCTGATAAAGGAAAGAATCTTCAGTTTGTAAAGGTACTGAATTTGTAACAGTTTTAGGAGAATTTGGTTAACTGATTGTAAATTGGGTTTATATATTTTTTTTGCGTTGTTTTTCTGAATAGGGTTAACCCTTTTATTATGTAATTTCAGTCATTATGAATTACCATCATGTTATATGTGAATGATCAAAATTTATTCAGTGTTGTATTATGCTAAAGAAATCAGGGGAAACACATTGTAGTGGTGGAATATTTTACCTTTAAATTATATTTGTTTTCAAAGAGAATACTTTAGAAGTAAGCAAGGAGGCTCCTGTTTATAAAACAGTTGGCACTAAGTTAAACAATTTGGAAGTTTGAATTACATACAATGGAAGATGCATTTTACAGAGTTCATTTGAACAAACTTTGAGTATTAAAATAGATGGAAACTTCTATGATGCTTAGGTGACAGCATGTAAGTAAGCGGTAAGAATGCTCCAGGAAATCACCACCCTCTTTTTTTCTACTTTTATTTTTTATTTTTTATTTTTATTTTTATTTTTGATTTAAATATCATGCTAGCGACTAAGAGGTTGCCATGCTGTTAGAAGATTAACTTGGTACTTAGGTTCCCAACTCTTCTTTAAGGTTTTGTAAAGTGGAAAATTGTTTGCTCCTGCTTCAAGTCTTACAGTTTTACCTTGCATGCTTTTTTCTCCCCAAATATGCCGATAGACTCTTCAAAAAAAGTTGTTACATAGATGTCATTATTAACTGTAGTCTACACCATAAATATGACAGATAACATAATTTATGTGTAGATGGATTGGCTTTGCTCTTCTAAGAATACGAGACAAAAGTTTTATGTGGGGCTTAACATGGTGGGACGGAGCAGTTTTTTTTTTTGTTTTTTGTTTTTTTTATACTATAATTCCTACCCCAAGTTAGTTCTTATTCAAACCAATCTAAGTGAGCCAACTTTATTGGATATGATCTTCTTCTTACCTAAAGGTAAATTTCTACAATGAGGTTGATTCCAATATTTCTAATAACCAACGGACAGAAAAAGATTTGTAAAGCATAACAAACCTCCTGTTCTATAGAATGGTTCAAATATTTCAGTTTGGTGCACTCTGCACTACACATTTGGTCGTTCTTTTAGCAATATGTTATATTTGTTTTGCAACATAGTGTAATAAAAACCATTTGATGTATAGAACTTCAGAAATTTCATTGGAAAATAATAATAATCTTGTTTATACGCTTTTCTCCCTCCCTGTTTTGTTTTTATATCCCTAATTAAATGAGTTCTGCATTTATTACCGTGGATCTGAAGTTCTTGTCACCGACTCATTGGTTGCAGGGTTGCAGTCAGTAACTGTGCTAAATTTGTTATGCCAAAAACTCACCAACTGGGAGTTTACAGCTTTTCATATACTTTAACAGTTAAAACTACCTTTATAATAAAGTCAATCTACGTTTGCAATTTTGCATTCAGAACTTGAAAGGGAAAAAGAGCTTGACGTTGTTAGAATGTTTCTTTTTTGGGGTTAACATGTGATCGTATGTGTTTTATATTATTGGTTTACAAACCTGAACATTAACATCATTTTCTTCCATCATTTCAGTTTATGCTTGATTAGAAATAAGCATAATGCATAAAGATTTAATTACTAAATTTAATTTGTTTGTCAGGTAGATCTGCGAGATAGGAAAGCATTAGAGGAAATTTTTTCCTCCACAAGGTCAGCATTTTATAAAATTTATGTTATCTATGTTACCTCTGTTTTGATATTTCTGTCAGATCGTTTTTAAAATTCATCAATACTTATTACATTCATACAACAGTGTAATGGTATTGTTTATGTAAGCGCTCTTTCATCCTTGTTTTGTATTGGAAATTATTTTGAATATTTTTGTTTTCAAACCTATATGATTGAAACTACTTTAAAAGTTTGTTGATTATAGTAGTAATCTACTTGTCTAATCTTTCATGCGTGTTCATGCAATCTGCTTCCAAATGGGCTATGATGCTAGTAAAAAAGAACACCGTTGCTCTCCTATCTACTAGGTTATTTTAATTCAATAAAGCCAAATATGTACTATAAGAATTAAAACCATAGCTGTCTGGGGGCTAATGCCCTCTAATAAATAGGAACATAAATTTTGCCATTTACTATCTCTTGGATACCGCTTGTCATACACTTTAATTTTTTTTGTCTATGTTGTGTATTGATTGTCCATTGTATGACCCCTTGCTTTAAGGGTTCCACAGTAAGCATGATTATTACTAGTAAACTGATTTATTCCATCAAGATCAAATATTGGATGAATGCTGTTACACAGAGGACCCACCGCAACGCTAATAGGTATGAAAATAATACCAACGCTACATTACAAGCAATACCTAAATTCATATGATAAAATGGTATTAAAGCTCGCCTGGGTGGTAGATCAAGTTTATGTACCTTTTCTGAGAATTTTGGTATTGCCATATCATCATAGTACTATTAATATTTTCCGTTTGCTGCTATTTTAACCATGAACCTGCTTTTCTAATTCTTTGTAAAATGTGTTGTATGAAAATCAATTATATACGAGTAACTTATTTAGCAAAAAAAAAATAAAAAAAAAAGCTGAAAATGTTTGTTTCATTTTGTACTGCACAATATTAAGAAAGGTAATAGTTGGTGGCTATAGTATATTATAATGTTAGGCCGTAGATTACGCACGATGAAGTAAACTTTTTACTGAAACAAGAATATATCTCAGATTGTGTTTGAACGTCAGAGGACTCGAGAACTTGTAACAAGTTAGAAGGTGGTTTCTAAATAGTTATCGTATAGATTATCAGCAATGACTATGCTTGTCCCAAAACAATACTAGGAAGGATAACTCATAACTATAAAAGTGCATTAATATAAAAATGTATTGTTACTGACAATGCACTTTTGGTTGAGAGTGAGCCTTGTTTTTTCATTTCACTAAATTTATAATTATTATGAGGGAATAAAATATATTTTTTCATAGTTTACCCATCATTTGTTTTCTAACCTTCTTATTCCATTACATTTTTCATCCATTATTTAATGGTGAGAACCAATCTTCTGCTTTCTGATCAAAAACACCTTCCTATTTTATCCATTATTTAATTCGATTTAGAATTGTCGACAACCAAATTAACGTGTAAACGATAAAAAAAATAAAAAATTACCTGTTTGTTTTATTGAACAAAATCTACGTTCCGGATGCTTTCTCGGATAATAATTAATCTGGTTTCTTTCTCTTTTGGAATTTCATTTGCATATAGGTTTAATTTTTCCATTAATTATTGATTTGGAGTACAGACTAAAGAAGAAGAATAGTTGAAATTAAAGGAAATTAGACAAAAAATAAAGGGATAAATTTGTCAATTTACAATATAATTACATGAGGGAGCTATTTTTGTTGGTACCTTTCATAATAAATAAAAAAATTATAAAAAAAGTGACCCTATCCTAACCAAAAGTGGAGTGTTGGTAGCAATACCCATATAAAAGGCATTTAATCTTTTTGAATATCTATATTTAGACGCATGGAAATATTGTTTTACGTTAATCTGCCTGAGAATTATAATTTAACAAGAAGATCGGGAACATAGAGAACAGAATGATGCTAATATTTTTATTATCAAACCCCAGCCAATCTAGGGTTTGATATTTATATTTCCTAGTGGCATTATTTTTTCTCTGTTCTAGTATATCAAACTACATAAGAAGTAGATGTAGAGAGAGTTGAAGAAGACACCATTCGCTCTTTTTTAAAATATTGCTATAGATTGCCAGTGAAATAACATTGTTGTGTCTAAACTGGAAGATGTGTATTTTATGAGTACTAATACTACTGTGAAGATAAACTAAATACAGTTTTGCACTCACAGAGCGTTAGCAGAGTCATTTTCCCTCCCTGGTATTCTAACTTCGAATACGTTAGACCTTCACAGTTGACTCTGTATCAATTGCCACTATTAAACTTCTTAGTTTATCAGAAATATTCAACCTAATAAAATGTGTCTGAAGACTTACAAACCTATTGTCATGTATGCAGTTTTGAAGCTGTCATTCATTTTGCTGGACTTAAAGCTGTAGGAGAAAGCGTGCAAAAACCCTTGCTTTATTATGACAACAATCTCATCGGTACCATTGTATTGCTGGAAGTAATGGCTGCTCATGGATGCAAGAAGGTACTTTGTTTTCCTTTCCCCAGAAACCGTTATATCACATTAAACTTAATGTCATCCTCATGTCATAATTAAATTAGTTGATTATTGTTATCAACCACTAATTATGTGCTGCTTGCTTTCCAGCTTGTATTCTCATCTTCAGCTACAGTTTATGGTTGGCCTAAAGAAGTTCCTTGTACAGAAGAATTCCCTTTGTCTGCCTCAAACCCATATGGACGAACTAAGGTTAGAGCCATTCATATTCCATAATGCTAATTTTATCAAATACTTCTTCCACGAATTATGAAATGGTATTTAATGGCACAGCTCATTATTGAAGAGATATGCCGTGACATTTACAAAGGAGATCCATCTTGGAAAATAATTTTGCTCAGATATTTTAATCCAGTTGGAGCTCATTCTAGTGGATGTATCGGCGAGGATCCACGTGGAATCCCTAACAATCTCATGCCATTTATACAACAGGTAGCTGTTGGGAGGAGACCTGCACTTACTGTGTACGGAACTGATTACAATACTAAAGATGGCACTGGGGTATGTAACTCTTTTTCCCACTTTCTACTTGGTGTTTGTTATTTTGTTGATGTGTTTAATGAATATTTTCATTTTGAAGAGTTGTTGTGACATAATTGGTGGGATAATGACTCAATTGGGCAATATTTATTTTATTAGACTTCCTCCTGCCTAGCATTTTTACAACAGCATATGATATGCATTTGGTTTTGATAAATTTTGATATAAATTCATGACGTAAATGGTAAAGCTAATAAAATGAGTTATTGGCTAAGTCTAATTTCAACTTGGTGCTCGTTATTTTGTTGATGTGTTTAATGAATATTTTAGTTTTTCTAAAGGTTTTTTCTGACATTACTGATGGGAAGTTAGACTTAGTCTTGCAATATTTATTTTATTAGACTTCTTCTTGGCCTAGCATATTTTCAAAGGCATACAATAAATTTGGTTTGGTTTTGATAAATTTTGATATAAATTCAGGACAGGTAATTTCAATAAAATGAGTTATTGACTAAGTCTAATATCCAAACCGGCATGGGGAATTATGTCAAAAAATCTCGGTTTTTATTTTTGATAGTACCAAGTAACCGTTTGATTAATCTGCTTTTAAAGTCACTAAGTTTATTCACAGGCCAAGTATATTTCAGTTCAATTTAGTTCTAGTTGTAATACACTTTCTTACAACCATTTTGACAGACTCGTCTTTCAGAAATCAGGCCTTATAGTTGATTATGAACTTTAATCTTTTTTGTTTTAGTCTACAGGATCATGATTTCTAATTGAATTTGTTATTTACATAATGACTTGATAAATGCAAATTGAGTTTGATATTCACTTTCGGCAACAAGGATATGTTTATTAGCATGCCTTTTGTCCATTTTTACTGGTCAATTGATGGATAAATGAGCAGACAACATCTTAGCATCTGTAATTTATCTTTGTAGTAAGTTCTAGTTTATAGTTTACACATGTAAAATTTTGATACTTCCTAAAATCCATACTAACATTTTAGTTGTTGATTTGCATGTGTAAATTTTCTGTGAGTATATTTATTTTGAACGTGGGTATGGGGACATTTAGCAATGAAATTATACTGCACGCTTAAATTAAGCTATATCTGTGTCTGATGTATGTTCCCTCTTCGATGAATTCATAAAAGTCATAACGAAGGTGTCAGAATTTTGAACTTGTATACTGCTTATTTTATTTTGTCCCTCCTTGATTGGTTATATGCATCATCACCTCAATGCTATACTGCTTTGAATAATTTCTCGAACAATTTATGTAAAAACTGGTGCTTTTGAATTCATTTTTTAATAATAATATATACTTTTGGTTTCAGGTGCGTGATTATATTCATGTTGTTGATCTGGCAGATGGGCACATTGTAGCTGTACAAAAATTGTTTAAAGATACCACTATAGGTTTGTTCTCAACGAACCACCTTTTTTTTTTTGTTCTCTGTTAGAATATTAAAGTTAGACAACGCTCTTATGTGAACATCAAAATGGCCCTATATTGATGCATCTGTTTAGTTCTCATTCAGCTTGTTAATGAGCAACAACTTTCTAAAGTTTTATTGTATTTTAGAAGCGCACCATTACAACTCAAGTTATTTTCTCAGGGAAAGCCATATCAATCATAATGTGGACATTTATAATCACACCCGGAGAAAAAAAACTTGTTACAGCAATAAGCATCATTTTAAACTTATTGCAATTATAGATTTGGTTTTCACTGGATCAAAATGTGTATTTACATGCTTTCAAAGTGTGCAAACACGATTTTTTTTTTAAAAAAAAATTGTACATGCACCCTTTAAAAGCGTCGATACACATGTATAAACTTCTTATTTAAAAAGTAGATCTTAATTTGTTATGTGTCTGAAATGATGTTCACTGTTGCAATTCCATTTGTAAAATTTACTCTTATATAGTTTTCCTAAGTCTATATCCAGATGAATTGCAGAAGATTTAAAGGATGCTAAAAGATAATTATCTATCTTAACATACTAAATATAAAACTTAGTGACAGTGTGCCCACAGATATTAATTCTAGCACAAACATTATGTAGTTACATGCTTATTATTGTCAATTGAAAATGTGTTAAGAGTTGTAGATGATATTGTCATGCGATATTCAATCAACTAATATTTGCATCTACGGGTAATTTTGGAGGATGCTCTAGGATTATTCATTTATCTGTACATTTTAAATGGTAGATATCTAGTTTATTATATCTGTCAAACGTGTCATTATTGAAAGGACCTTCAGCACTCATTATATTCAGAATTTGGATAAATAGATTGTCTGGAAAGTTTTTTTTGTACATGTATAATGAATTTATCATAAGTTAAGCCAAGATTTCGTCTTTTAAAACAACAAATTTCCAATCCTAAACTCTGTACACCCTTGGTCTAAGATACACTATTTAGTGGAGTGGAGTGTGGCAGGCCCCCATCGAAATTCCTCTTATGTCCAAATTTGAAGTGGCAATAACAAAACCCTAAAAGAGCATCAGATGAGATGTAAGGAAAACTTGGACCTTGTTTGGTTTCATTTTTTTTTTTTGGCTATTAGTACCATTATCACTGTTAGTATTATTATTATCATTATCATTTTTTATACATACATATATATTTATTTATTTATTTTTATTTTACTTAGTTATTATTATTATTATTAATTTACTTATTTGACTTTATTTTATTATTGTTGTTGTTAATATTATGACTTTTAAATTAACTGTCATTTAGTTTTGGTTTCCATCTCTGACCGACCCCAATTTGTTTGGGAATAATGGCTTAATTGTTGTTTTTTTTTTTCGTTTTCGACATGTATTACAAAATATGAGAAAGCAGAAGAAATGATATAAAATTCTTAGTATGAACGGATAGCGGAGAGAATGGATTCTTCTCCGTGCTTTTGTTATGTCTCAAAAGATGGAAAACAAATTTATTTTATTTTACATGTTCCCAGAAAAACGAAAGCACAAAAAACGATATATCCCCTTCATTGTCGTAATCACTAGGAATTTGATATTTTCTACTCCACTTTCTTCATATTTTGTAATGCACGTTGAAAATGCAAAACACAAAACTTAAAATGATACCAAACGGGTCCTTAATCTTTCCATTGAAGTAACCAAATGTAAATTTGGATGAGCAAAATGTATAGATTCATACCCCTGTTCTTATCAGTTTTTAATGAAGAATCCTGAATTCGAAAAAAAATCTCTAACGGTTTATATTGTTAGTGTAACATATATTTGTCCAACGAAAAACAGGATGTGAGGTTTATAACCTGGGAACCGGAAAGGGCACGTCTGTCCTGGAAATGGTGGCAGCATTTGAGAAAGTTTCAGGGAAGGTATGTACAGATACTTCTAAGCAATAACGGTTCATAATTGCGTAATATAGAGTTAATAATTTGTTTATGGTGCATAATACAATACTGATGAAGTTTTTGATCCTGCAGAAAATCCCTCTCATCATGTCTGCTAGGCGACCTGGAGATGCCGAAATTGTGTATGCAAGTACTTCTAAAGCGGAGAAAGAGCTGAATTGGAGGTGTGTACAATTTTTACTTACTGCTCCCCTTTCTCTCTTCTTTTCTTTTAGGTGATATGGTAATGTTTCTTTGCATTGTTTCAATTAAAGTTAATTTCTTTACTTCCGAGTAAGAATCATTTCTTTACTTCCTGGTAAAGATTGTTGTTTTAATTACAAGTGAAACTTCCTTGAATTATTTGGGTTATCTTATTCTTGAGGATGGGCAATGATTCTAAAGTAAACTCCAGGGAGAACGAGAGAGTTTGTTTAGGTTCTCGTAATATAATATAAAGAGTTATTTTTATTGCACTCTCCTTAGTTTTTATTATATAGGAAAATTGTTGATGTGTCTCTTAGTTATAGCATTTCTCTAAACAGTAATGGAAAGCACTCCGAAAATAAGACTGCCATTATAGTGTTTCAAATGAAAATTTCTAAGCTAATGTGAACTTTCACCACACTATTGCATATATTACTAGCATATTACAATATTTGTATTGACCTAGTAAGTGATCTTTGGTGTCATTTGTTGATTCTTTGTAATCTCTGAAACATCAATGCGAAATGATCCACATCATCCATAATGACATAATATCCATGAGTTACAGTCTTAGGCACTTTAGTTTTATGAAAGTATATAGTTAGTAGTTACTGTGGGTAAAAAACAGCGACAGTAAAATTTTCAGGAAAAAAAAAAATTTGAAGTGACAAAATGGATCCTGCAGTCTACTCTAATACTAATGAAATGGTGATTATGTGGTTCCATTTTTGACCTAGGGGACTTCTAAGATGATATTAGAAATGTCCACTTGACTAAATGACTTTATCAGAAATTTTTCTATCATATTGTTGATATACCTTTTTTTCTAGCATATTGTTGATATTAGAAATTCTTCTTTACTAACAATACAATCAAGGAGGTAAATTCATAAATACCTTTTTTTGATATACCTGATCAATCTTTTCAAAAAATGAAAAACAAAGATCGATCAATTTAAATTCATAAATACTTCTTTTTAATCATAGCCATATGACAGAATTTTTTATTTTCATTTTTTAACATGGATTTTGAAAATTTTGCATCTTTCTATCATATTCTGATGGAGATTCATTTCCCGTATTCATTGATGCTTTTCAAAGATGTTCCCTTTTTATATCTAAAATCATGTATAAATATCAGTCTCATGTAGTCAGACACACTTATAATATAGAAGTAACAAATGGATCTTAAGCTCTAAAAATGAAAGGTTTCTTTAAATGTGGAATTTGTAAGCTTAGTTAATAAGGGTTTTAATGTCAGTCAAATGAAGTCATTGGCTAACCAATGTAGAGCTTATAAACAACACTGACTTTTAGAACTCAAGTAAATTGCTCCAGATTAGAACACTTAATTGGATTTGTATATTATCCATGATGCTATATCGACTTCACTAATTCTTAACCTAATTAATCTTTTATACATTGTGATTCAACTAGAGTCCCGCTGAATAATTACTGTAACTAATGTTATAATTGTATTACTGCAGAGCAAAGTATGGAATTGAAGAAATGTGCAAAGATCAATGGAACTGGGCTAGCAAAAACCCTCTTGGATACTCACCTGACAACTCTGATAAATAGGCACAAAATCAAGGATTATTCAGCTGGCACATTATATTCATACTATAGGATTCTTCTTACAGAACTATCAAAAAGCTAGTAACAAAGATGGTACACAAATATTTGCAGATCAGCACTACTAATTCAGATTCAAATAGTCTCAATTTTTTGTACAAAAATAAATAGAATATTGCAGCAAGTAGTTCATTGTGTTCAGCAGTTTAGATGATTGTTGCTCATCATGTTAATTTAGAGGAGGATGAAAATTTATGTACTGAAAATGATTTTATGGTTTCTGATATTAAATCATACTTGGTTGTTAATGATCAAAATGCTCAACTTTATCAATAGTGTTGATATTTTATGTCTGATATTCTTTATTTGTTTGTGCTTTGGGGTTGTCTGATGTTATTCTATTCTAAGGATGCCCAACAGAGTTTAGCATGTGTTTGAGTTAACCATCACATGAAATTGCATGTGCCCACTTATAAAAGAAGATTATACAGAGTAAATATCAGGAAAGCACCCACGTATTTCATACATGTAGCCTACCAAATCAAAACTAAAACTCTCTAAATTTTAGACTCGTCACATGCTACAAAGAAGAATAACGATAGATGCGGCCCCATCTACTACCAACTGCCACATTCAGTCCTTTTCTATTGTTCCACATCGCCTGTTTTGCAAAGTTCTATTATTTGCCTTTGATTATATTTTTCCTTTTTTTTTTCATTATTCTATAATAATAACAACCATCGGTCTCGGTCAATATTTTAAAGATAATGGGACAACAATGGTTTATGCTTTTGTACCGTCTCATTTGCTGAAGGTTCCTCGCTACTCCCATAATAATTATAATATATAGTTCCATGTGTTTTCCGAAGTATTTATTAATAAAAATAATAACTAACCTCGATAGCTCTAAGCTGTTCCAAAAAATATATTATAGGAAAACTGTATGCAAAATTTCCAGGTAACAAAACACTACAACTCAAAATCATTGTTGCTTATGGTCCGTTTGAATAGATTTCAATAAGCCATTTTCTTACTTTTTAAAAGCCAAAACTAATTCATTTTGGCCATCAAACCTTAACAAAATAGCTTATTTAAATCGAAAACTAAAACCTATGCAGTGCCTTATCAGAAGTGCTAAAGTTTGTTTTCCACATCAGATAATCATTGTATTAGGCTAATACTATTAGCTATACATATGCAACAATGCAAGAGATTCAAAGTCAGTCTGCTCAGAGCTTTCTTCAAATACATACAGGCATATTGAAAGGTAAAGCAAAGGGACCAGACAAGAATTTTCCAAAACCTGACTACTTTTGTCTACTTCGTATAATGCTTTTAACTCTTTTAAGCTTTACAGGGAGGTAATCTACAGCAAAACTGTGTCGCAAACTTCATTATCGTTCATAATACACGAACAAAATAATAAACCATAACACTACCTATTGTAAAAGAACCAAACATGTTAGAACATGAAGAAAAAACAAAGCACAACTCAACTAATATAATATACGAGTAACTCTCCATCTTTCTCCATCTCTTTGGAACTAACTAAAAAAGGATAACAATAATTTGCTTGAACTTCAATAATGATTTGTGTGTGTGTATTCCAAAAAACAACTGTATAAATAATTGTACCATTTCAACCTTATATATTCCCTTCCATCCTCCCTCACATATCAATTGCTCCCTGTCTTCTCCAAAATATGAAGTTATCTACCATATTAATAATAGCACTTGCAATAGTTTTACAACTATGTGTGCTATCTCAAACTGGCATGGCTCAACTAAAGCAGAATTACTACGCAAACATCTGCCCCAATGTTGAAAACATAGTTAGAAACGCTGTCACTGCCAAATTCAAGCAAACGTTTGTGACTGCACCTGCTACACTTCGCCTTTTCTTTCATGACTGCATTGTGCAGGTACTTGAATTATATGATTTATTGTACAATTTATGAGAAATTTATGGGGTTTAGATAGGGTTACTGTACTTACTGGGAATAATTGTGTAGGGCTGTGATGCTTCTATCATAGTAGCTTCAAGTGGAAATAACAAAGCAGAGAAGGACCATCCTGATAACCTCTCATTGGCAGGGGATGGCTTTGATACAGTCATAAAAGCAAAGGCTGCGGTTGATGCAGTTCCTCGGTGCAAGAATAAGGTTTCGTGTGCTGATATTCTAGCCATGGCTGCACGAGATGTTGTAGCTCTGGTATGTACATTTTCATGTTTACATTTATGTGCATTTTTTCTGTGATTGACTGTATACATCACACATTTGCATCGTAGAAGTTAATCGTTTATCCACATAAATATCTGACTTGAGATATATTACATATATATTTTATTAATTGTTTTTTTCATAAATATCACTTCTTTAAATAACAAGTTGGTGAAATGTCGATGAATCAATAAGATAAACACATACATATTCCATATATATCTTATTCTTAGTTTAAATTGATCTTTTCCTATAAGAAATAACAACTCGAAAATTTACACAAAAGCCCTTCAAAGAATAGTATCGCGAAATTTAACACTCCACCACCTCCATATGAATATCACAGCCAATGACTTCACGTTCATTAGAATCGAATACTAACTTCCCAATCATTAGCGGATTTCAATTTTTTCGTATTATCAATATAATTGGCGACGTAGGCTCACTTTTCACCTAAATGCCAAGTCAGGCGACCAATTTTTGCTCTTCCATGCAAAGGAAACAAAACAGTGGTCTTTTTTTTCTTTCTTCATCGCTACTTATTGTGATTATTTTTCCCTTTTATCAAAGTGTTGTTTCCTTTCTTCTGCAATCACATTGCTTGATTGTCTTCTTGTTCCAATGATAGCACCTAAAATCTTCTCTTTCGGTTTGAGGATTATATGTTTTACTCGGTTTTTTAGCGACACCCCATTTGTCTCCCAAATTTCATGTAAAGATCGCATTAGTATCAATGATTGTGTTTCATTATCTACCTTATATTCAACGCCTGTCAATCCAGTTGTTCTCCAAACGACGTATCCTACTTTAGATTATAATGCACCATCACTTTCATAAAAAGCATCTTATCTAGTTTCTTTCTCGCATAAACCCCTTTCAATTCCTCCATATTCGGTATGCTGAAATTTCATTTGCCCTAAAATGGTAGACTAAGTCATTCAACCCGAAGACTTCTAATGCATGCTCTTTTCATCATCCAAATTTTGTGTGTGTGTTGGGGGGGGGGGGGGGGGGGCGTTGGTTGGAGTTTTTTTTTTTACCCTGTTATTTTCTAATACTTTATAGACATCCATTAGAATCCAACAATGCTCCACTTGAGACACCCATGTTTTGTTAAAGTAAATTTCTTTTGTAAAGTTATACCATATAAACATTACTCTGGTTAAAAACATATAAACAGAAGTTTTTGGTAAAGCAATGCTAACGCATAATACATGTGAAAACCAAGAACCTCGCTACGCAATGCTCATAATACAACACTGTACAGATATTAGATATTTAGATACTTTACATACTTATTTGTTTTCGCAGGCGGGAGGACCGAAATACTCCGTAGAATTAGGAAGACTGGACGGACTGAGCTCAACCGCATCAAGCGTAAACGGCAAAATACCCGATCCGACTTTCAATCTAAACAAGCTCACCTCCATCTTCGCTTCCCACGGCCTTTCTCAAACCGACATGATCGCCCTTTCAGGCGCTCACACCCTCGGCTTCTCCCACTGCGGCAAATTCTCGAAGCGCATATACAACTACCTGCCGCCCCGATACACGGTGGACCCCGAGATGAACCGGGGCTACGTAGCGCAGCTGAGGGGGATGTGCCCAAGGAACGTGGACCCGAGGGTCGCCATCAACATGGACCCGGTGACGCCGAACCGGTTTGATAATCAGTATTTCAAGAATTTGCAACAGCGCAAGGGTTTGTTCACGTCGGATCAGGTTTTGTTTTCGGATGCTCGGTCCAGGCCTGTTGTGAATTCTATGGCCCAGAATAGTCAGGCGTTTGAGAAGGCCTTTGTGACGGCGATGACCAAGTTGGGCCGAGTTGGGGTTAAAACAGGGTCGAATGGGAACATCAGGCATGACTGTGGGAGGTTTAATTAGTGTACGCATGTTTTTATTTTGTTTTGTTGTTTGATTGGTTTTGTAACGATTGTTTGGAAGCGTTATTTACTGGAATGTTGCTAATATTTATACAAAAATGATGGTTTACCCCCAAAGTATTTCTGCTAAAATGTGCAACTATGAGGTAACATATGGATCCTCCCATGATTCCAGATCTCAGTCCGGCATTTTTCCGTATTTAAGTGTCACTAGGTTTACTCCAACTGTACTACAACTATACCACAAAACAAAACATACTCAATTTAATTTTATCTAATAAAAATTTCATTTGTCTTTTAGTACACATAACGGAATTCAAAAGGCGTTGTATCAGCTATCAATTCAAAGAGGTCGTATCAAAGATTTTTTGAGTTTCATAAGCCACATGTTGCCTTTGGCATACTCTATGAAACATTAAATTTAACCAACTAATCTATTGTTTCACTCATCTTTCTAAAATCATATCATTTAGAACTATAACAACAGGTCAATTTAGTACATTTAACATCAATTAATTAAAATAATTTCAGCATAATAACTTAAATGGTGTATTTATAAGTGTTGCGTAGATCTTTCAAACCCGATCGATCGATAAATTTGGGGTTACTGTTTATGAAATAATGACTTTACAATGTTTAAATAAGGTATGTAACCGCTTTTGGGTCGAATAATTGTAAATGATCAAACCCGCTTAACTGCATATGTAAACAAACTTAGCAAATCCTAGCAAGGAGTCTGGACGATAGAAAATGATAATTAATCTTGATATCAACCACCTTGCCCTAACAGTGATTTACCTTTTTAATCAAAACATGTGGAAACGCTAAACAAAATTGGAATCAAACAAATGATATATCAAATTGAAGCTGTTGACAAGACAAAGAGATAGGTGTAGTTCATTTTTCCGTCAGGCGGTCCATGTAATAACCCACAATTTTACACTGGGTAACTAATGATAATTAATTGTTTTTTTCCAAGGGAAATGAGTAATCCTTTCTAGGAGTAGAGCACTCATATAAGTTTATTTTACATTCAAAAAAGGAGTAGCCAGCTGTTAACCCAAAAAATGGATCAACACACTGGATCGAGTGTGAAAGCACCAATGCAGATAATCAGCAGCATAAATCTCAGATAAACAACAAATAAAAAGCAGAAGTAAGAAAAGAGACAAATAATTTTTATAGTGGTTTGACTGACTCTGGCCTACGTCCACTTTAATCAATCTTTATTATGATTATACTAGTTGAATCTCTCTGGATATCAACTAGTTAGTCCTCAGATCTAAGTTATAATGAGTTAGAATAAGTCACAAGTACAAGGCTTGACTGGAGAATCACAGTAACCCCCTTGATGACTGTTGTGAGGGAGAAGAAAGTTGAAGAAGTGCGGGAATTCCAATAGAGTAATGACAGGTCTCTCCCCAGAAAGATCCATCTTTAGTTGCAGGTAGGTGAGTATTTATAGGGGAATTCAGTGAGTATTGGGCCAGAAGTCCAAGTGCAGAAGAGTCTAGTCGTTATGCCAAGTCATCAAAATCTCAAATCAATCTGAGTCATTTCAATTAATCGCTGGCTATCCATAGGGGATGGATTGCTAGCTATCCATCAACTTAGCATACTTTTCTATAGAAGCCTTTACTTAGTGCTACGAAGGAGCTCAAAAAGTTTTAGGGCGATCCAACCTATCTTGATGGATCGCTAGCTATCCATCCACTTAGCATATTTTTGAGTGATCTTAGTTTGGTTGTCTTCTTATCTTCTATTTAAGTGCCTTGTCCAAATATCAAGTCGTTTGGAATTCTTTTGGTCATCCGTTTTCATAGGTCACCTGGTCTAGAAGAATTGTCCATAACTCACTCAATACTTAACCAAATCACATGAAACTTCACACATGTAATGTAGATGAGTAGGATAGCCTCCCCATGGATCATAGGTCATGGGGCCCAATCCTCATGGGTCGGACTTGATGGATCAAACTGGCCCAATTCGGAGAAGAATCATGCATAACTTGCTCAAAACTTAACAAAACCAGACAAAACTTTGCAGGTACTCTCTCTAGGGTGTGTGAGACCTACCATAAAAATTTGAGGTTGTGGGACCCACTCTACATGGATCGCTAGCGATCCATCTAGTTAGGTCGCTTGCAATCCATCTAGCCTTATCCAATCAAGCCCATTTTTGGTGAGTACCTTCTTTTATGTCTTCTAAGTGTTCTTCCAAAATTTCATGTCAATCTGTCTTCGTATATGTTCTGTAGGTCCGTTTTAAGTTAGCCGCTTTTGGTCAAACAGCTTGAATCAGATGAGTCTTTGCTTCTCGAGCTAGATTGTTTAGCATGCTATGAAACTTGGAAAGTATTCTTAGAAGAGATAGTATATCATGATGCAAGAGGTTAGGATGACTCACAATGCATCCTTATGGATCGCTAGCAATCCATAGGCGATGGATCGCTAGCGATCCATCCACTTAGTTTATTCTTGACTTATTTTTCTTGAGGTCCATTAGCTTGTTCGCTTGGTTGTTTTGGTTGAGTCTCGAGTTATTCTGGCATATTCTGAATTTTCTAACTCCTTTTGAATTCTGTTGGGTTAAAAGCCCAGTTAACACTTGCCCCCCAGAGTATGCCTTTTGAATGAAAGGTGTGCTTTGCTCCAGAACAAGTTCTAGTAATGAGTCTTCGATTATTGAGCTTTCCAACGGCTTTAGCCTTGGTGAACCGTCCAGTTCCTTTGGATTCTTCTGCCAATCACAAGTCGTTCCAAACCTATTATAGCCTAAGATTCTAGACTTTACCTAACTGTAATCTATACATCATAGTCATTCTGGTTTCATTCGGAGTTATTACATCACATGTCTCTAATTACATTACACATCTCTAATCGTCCCGTGTTCATCCGAGATTTACATCATTGCCACTCAGATTTAATTCAAAGTTATAATATCACATATCAAAATCATATCATATATCGCATCATATATCAAAGTCATCCCGTGTTCATCCAGGATTTATCTATTTTATTCTATTTATAAGGCATTCAAGTCCTTTTTGCAAAATCAAATCTGTTTTAAGGTTCGATCTCTTCGGACCTTTTAAGTTTAATGCGCGATCTCTCCGGATTATTTAATGTTTAGTTTAGGGGACGATCTCTCTGGATTGTTTGTTGTTTCAGTTCAGGGGGATGATCTCTCCAGATAATTTGCTCATTAAGTTAAGGGGGGGTGTTAAGTAAACCCATCCGCTCACTCTCTGGTGAGGGGACTTACTTCTTGTACTCTGGTCCCGTCTCTCTAGTCGGGACTCTATGGCATTTGATATCGTACAATTCCATCCACTCGTTCTCCAAAAAGGGGACTTGCACCTTGCACTACGGTCCTGTCTCTTCAGTCGGGACTCTATGGCGTTCAAGATTAGTCATCACATTAAATATGGATTTTTCAAAATTCAAATCAAAGCAAACAAGCAGAAATTAAATAAGCAAAAATCTTGAATGTCTATCCCAGACATTCGACTTGGAGCGTGGTAAGGGACAAATATAGGTTTTGTGTACGTCCAAGTGGTCTGAGATAATTATCCTAAGCAATTATCCTAGATATCCGACTCAAAGCGCGATTAGGAACCAATCTAGGTTTAGCACACGTCTAAGCGGTCTAAGGTCATTATTGTTTTTACCACTAATATACGAAAAGAAAAGTGCAAAAAAGAAACCAAAGAAATGAGTAGCAGCTGGATCTAACTTCCCATCCATCCCAGTTATGAGATTATCTGTCTTGGCCCATATCCCTGGGTATGCCTTGAAACATCTGTTGTGGGTGGTGGCTACTCCGGCTATGCTATCACAGCTCTGTTCCTCATGTACTACAGCAGCTAGTTGTTCCGAACAAGTTCTTCTATCATATCACGAAGGTGTCGGCACTCATTCGTTTCATGTCTGCCCAGCTCATGGAAGATGCAAAACTTTCTGGATCCTTTCTCTCGATCAGTGGGCTCTCTTCTTGGAGACTTCCAATAGGGATTTTGCCTCCTGGTGTCTAGGTATATCATTTCTAGAATTTCAGTCAGCTCAAATTAGGAAGAGAATTTGGGCTCCCCCCTTTATCGTTTTGGTTCTCTAGAATCATCATCAGTTTCTCTTTTCCCTTTGTCTTTTCCAAATCTTGCTCCAGAAGATCCATTGCTATCCACAACATAAATTTCGATGCTTTCAGCTTCATCTTCAACGTCAACATCCTCGTGACGTAGATATCTCTTAGCTTCATGGTAAAACTCATCAAGATCCATTGGTGGATCCCTCTTAAGTGTAGCCCTGAAGTCGGTCTTGCTTGCGACTCCAAACACTACCGCCATCAAAATCACTGATGGGTCCAGTCTATCGATCGCAACCGCTGGTGCATTGAATCTTGTTAAATAACTTCTCAAAGTATCATCGGGCCTTTTTTTCACATTTGCCAATGCCATCACATTCTTCGGTTGTGAGACGTGAATTCAGAATTGTCTTAAAAATCTGCCCATTAACTCGGCCCACATGCCAATGGACCCATTCTCCAGCTGTCTAAACCACATCGCCGCCAAATCCGTCAAGTATAATGGGAATCACCGCCCCATTACTTCCTTAGAAGCACCCAACACCTCCTTACGTCGGATATATCTCATCAGATGAATCATTGGATCAGTCTTTCCATCGTACATTTCCAACGCGGAAGCTTGAAATCGGGGGGATTTCTCGCATTCCGGATATTAGCAGTAAACGAGTTTCTGTTCACATCTCACAAACCCTGATCTATGGGTCCTCCTCTAACCGACCTTCTTACCAATTCCGCAATTTGATTTTCACCATCCAACGAAGGTCTTCGTCTGAAAGCGATGTTCGGCCCCCCACCTTGGCAAAGGAAATCCGGCACATACTCCACTAGTTGCACACTAGTGTTCTGCCCTACTCTTCCAGTCTCATTTTGTCCTCCGCTCCTCCGAGGTAGCCCTGGCACATGTGCAATTAAAGCGCTCGGCGGATTCAATGCGGCAGAGGTGAAAAAAGTCATAGTGGTGATACAGCGAGGATATAGTGGATGACTCTAAAATAGGATATAGAACTCGTACTTAATGTTTTTACAAATATATAAATGGTAATTAAATGAAAAATTAACATTCAATTGAATTATAATTAATACATAAATAATTCTAAATAAAAACATGTGCAAATATACTGTAAATAAATGTAAAACTGTTATATAACATAATTAAATTTAGTAGGATATTAGAGTATTTTCATTTCTAAAAATATATTAAAAATTCACTTAAATAAATTAATTTCGTAATTTTAGTAATGTATAAATGTCATTTTTCAATTCATTTCTTTTAAAGAAGATATAGCCGAAATAGCGGGAATAACGGGATATAGCGGAAATAGCGGGGCTTAAAGCGGAAAGGCTATATTTGGGGCTATATGGAAAAATCATAGCGGTGAAATCCGCTATGAGATACAGCAGGGTTATAGCGGGGTAATAGCGGGGCATTAACTGCACAGCCTGGCACATATTCCTCTACCAGTTGCACTCTAGTATTCAGATTAGCTCCCGTACCACCAGTTCCTGGAGTTTCAACAGTCACTCAATTGTTGGCCCTTTCAGTGCCAGCACCAATATTGATCCCACCATCGGTGTTGATTCCCAGGTTGACTCCCGTGTTGCCCCCAAGTATTGGTTGCTCTGGGAGTAGAGGCAATGTTCCATCTCATTCTGATCCAACTCTAGCAGCTCCTGTATTGTTTCATAGGGTCTGAATTCCTGCAGCTCCTGCAATTCCATGTTATCCCATCCTTTAGAAGAATCCCTCCATCATCTCTTGTTGCTTAGCCAAGATTCCATCCTACATCTCCTTCATCAACCTTTTCGTTTCTTCTCTAGCTACATAGTAGGATTGGTGAGAATTTGAGGATACTTCCTAACTGCCCCCAGGCTCTGGTTGACTTGCTCCAGTTTTAGATCTAGTGTTACTGTGTTAGGCCTCTTCATTTTTCCCAAATCTCATCTTCAAGCTTCAAGTTTCTGGATCTACCTTTGTTCTCAGTGAAAGCACCAAAATGTTAACCCAAAAAATGGATCAACGCCCTAGATCGAGTGTGAAAGCACCAGTGAAGATAATTAGCAGCACAAATCTTAGATAAACAACAAATAAAAAGCAGAAGTAAGAAAAGAGATAAATAGAATTTTTATATTGGTTTGACTAACTCTGGCCTATGTCCACTTTAATCAATCTTTATTATGAATATACTAGTTGAATCTCTCTGGATATCAACTAGCTAGTCCTTAGATCTAAGTTATAATAAGTTAGAATAAGTCACAAGTACAAGGGTTGATTGGAGAATCACAGTAACCCCCTTGATGACTGTTGTGAGGGAGAAGAAAGTTGAAAAAAGTAAAGGAATTCCAGTAGAGTAATGGCGGCTCTCTCCTCAGAAAGATCCATCTCTAGTTGCAGATATGTGATTATTTACAGGGGAATTCGGTGAGTACCGAGCCAGAGGTCCAAGTGCAGAAGAGTCCAGTCGTTATGCCAAGTCATCATTGAAAATCTCAAATCAATCCGAGTCATTTCCATGGATTGCTAGCTATCTTGAAAATACTCTAATATCCTACTAAATTTAATTATGTTATTACTTAATGCATGCTTTTCTACCAGAAGTCTTTACTTAATGCATACTTTTCTACCAGAAGTCTTTACTTAGTGCTACGAAGGAGCTCGAAAGTTTGAGGGCGATCCGACCTATCTTGATGGATTGCTGGCTATCTATCCGCTTAGCATATTTTTGAGTGATCTTAGTTTGGTGGTCTTCCTATCTTCTATTTAAGTGCCTTGTCCAAATATCAAATCGTTTGGAGTTCGTTTGATCATCCATCTTCATAGGTCATCTGGTCTAGAAGAATCGTCCATAACTCACTCAATACTTAACCAAATCACACAAAACTCACACATGCAATGTAGATGAGTAGGAGAGCTTCCCCTGGATCATAGGTCATGGGGCCCAATCCTTAGGGATCGGACCTGATGGATCAAACTGGCTCAATTCGGAGAAGAATCATCCATAAATCGCTCAAAACTTAACAAAACCAGACGAAACTTTGCAGTTACTCTCTATAGGGTATGTGGGATCTACCATAAAAATTTAAGATTATGGGGCCCAATCTACAAGGATCGTAAGCGATCCATCTAGTTAGGTCGCTAGCGATCCATCTAGCCTTATCCGATCAAGCCAATTTTTGGTGAGTATCTTCTATTATGTCTTCTAAGTGTTATTCCAAAATTTCAAATCAATTCGACTTCGTATGAGTTTTCTAGGTCCATTTTAATTTAGCCACTTTTGGTCAAACATCTTGAATCAGATGAGTCTTCACTTCTCGAGTTAGATTGTTTGGCATGCTATGAAACTTGGCAAGTATTCTTAGAAGAGATATTATATCATGATGCAAAAGTTTAGGATGATTCGCAATGCATCCTTATGGATCGCTAGCGATCCATCCACTTAGTTTATTCTTGACTTATTTTTCTTGAGGTCCATTGGCTTGTTCGCTTAGTTGTTTTGATTGAGTCTCGAGTTATTCTGGCATATTCTGAAGTTCTAACTCCTTTTGAATTCTGTTGGGTTAAAAGCCCAGTTAACACCAACAAGTCTAGCAGATAACAAAAACCCACTTGCAAAAGAGGAAAAGAAAAAACCCTCCCAAGTCCTGAGGGTGGACTTGTATACCGACTCTATAGATTTAAATCAAATGAACTATCTCATCCAGTGGTGAACAAAAGGTATGGTTATAGCTCCATATACACACAAAGGAATCATCAAAGCGGATCAAAAGAAGCCGATGAGTAGTAATGTAGTATCCCTAAACTCCTAGGGCCATAGGCAAGCCCATGAATCTCAAAACCATGATGAGACAAATATAGGTAATCGATCACAGCAATCCCGCATCTGCAATTCATCCGCATAAGCGTCCAGTTCGCCACAACCACTTAAATTGAAAAATTCAACAAAAATGTGAATCCAACACATATTTACGTATATAATATGAATATTATATATATATATATATATAGGAAAAGTAAAACTAGAAGCAAAGTAAATCCGAATTTGTTACCAATCAAGGGTCAAACGTTCGAGGTGTTATCTTGACTACTAATTCATTGCTTAAGGTTATATTGTGTCTTCCAATGTTGTAAATAAATTTTACCTTCAAGATATCAATGTGAAATTTTACATTTTTAATGAATTCTTGAAGAAAACATTTGTTGCCAATTTATAGCTAGGGTTGACAACCCAATCGTAAATGAATAGTGCGGCGGCATAAATCAAGTTATAGACAGGAGTGTTAACATTATTAAACGTTCTTTAATCCCTTTCAAATCATAGATACCAAAATGTTATCATGTCCTTTAACATGTTAATTAACATTAATTAAAGTCATAGTTAAAGTCTATGTCCTTTAACATGTTGGAATCTAAGATTGTTTCGGTAGCAGTCATAGTTAAAGTCTATTCTCGTTATGCTAAATTCAAAGATGTTAAGAGTGTTAACAAGAATAGAATTAGTTAAGGGATAGTTATAATATAAGTGAGTAACATTTTCTAAGTTTATATTGCAAAAAACACATTATATATATATATATATATATTATTAGATTTTTTTTAAATTCAATGGTATTTAATTTCTTATGTAGGACCCACCACATATTGCAGTTGTGTTCTAGGAGGAGCATTTACCTTCCAGATAAATTTGAAAGTATTTGGTTTGGTCCGCTAGAAATTTAAGAACTTTTACATCGAGTTTGGAGAGTTTATTTTGTTTTTATCCCAACACCAAGTTTTAGTGTCACTTTGATTATCTAAGTTATAATATTCTAACTTGGTACAAAGTAAAACAAATTAGATTAAGGTAATGCCTTCAAGGGCACGATTGAAATTAAAGCTCTATGGAAATTTGTTATGAGATCTAAAGACCTCTAAGATTAAGACAATTTTGGAATTACAAATATCAAATATCTCTTTGTACTCAACACTAAGAGGATTAGTGGAAATAAAATTATCATGTCAAAAAGATGTGTTATTGCTAGAAAAACTATACTATTAATCCCAATGTTAAAAATATTAAAGTTTTATAAGATGGATTTCGAAAAATGAGGCATTTTATTGGAGTTATAAGCGATATGGTAATGGTTATATGTTCTATCATATAATTCATTTGAAATCATTTCTTTTCAGATGGTTTTCATTATTATTATTATTAAATTTGCAGAGCCATTTTCCTAGTAAAGCGGATTAAGATTGTGTAGGTTAATGATTCATAACCTCCCATCCTCTTTGGATTTGCAAATTATTTCCCAATTAACCAGACAATTAATACTCTACATGATTTATCCTCACTCTAAAGGAATTTTCTTCTAAGTCTATCGGTTATCCATTTTGAAAAAGAGATAAAAAGACATCCAGTAAATTGGTAAAGCCATTAAAACAGAGTTAATTAAAATGATTATACTTGCTTTTGATAGTAATCTACAGTTCTAGTCAGAAAGTTTTATATTAATTTTATCAATTATTATTTTCTAATCTTCATTTTCTAGCTTTGTTGGTCTAATCTAGAGCTCTACGTACTATATAAGAAATTTCATGATTTTACAATTTAGTATGTTGGCGACAAAATTATCAACGTTATCAAAATTGTTTAAGAATAAAACAGAACTCTTGTTGAAATTAATCTTAAACCCTGAAAGCTTTTCAGAACTATATAAAGAAAATTTAGAGTTGTAATGTGGCAAGGTAAATGTGAGGTAAAAAGCATGATGTCATCCTCAGATTGCAAAATCGAAAGACCATCACCAATGATCTCATTTCCAACGCTAATAAGAGCCCCGTTTGTAATAGATAACTTAATGATCCTAGTAAACACATCCGCCACAGTGTTGATCAGTAAGGGTGATAAAGGGTCGCCCTATCTATGTCCATGTTTAGATTGTATTTTATTTCCTAAAATGTCTTTGACCATTATACTAGAATTCCAACTTTTTAGCAAGGAAATGATCCAACCTACCCATCTAGGACTAAAACCCCTAGCTAGTAATAAATATTTAAGAAAAAAACAATCAATAGTATCAAAAACTTTAGCAAAATCAAGTTTTAAAAGTGCATAAGTGATATTATTTTTACAACAAAAATTTATAAATCCTTGGACAATGACAACACCATTCGTGATATTACTACCCTTGATTAAAGTAATAATTTTTTAAGATAATGAAATCGGGACTCAAAACTAGTTTCATTATGTTTGGAATGCAGTTTACGTTTGAAAACATTTAAGACTTGAAAGAGTTGGAGAACGAAAGAAATTAAGATAGGAGCGCCAAACTTGTAATTAATAAAAAGTGCATTTAAAGGCTCAATTTTTGAAATAAAGTACCAACTTTTTTATTTCCTTTGCCAACCTCTCTTCTTCATCTCCCTCAATCCCTACCTCTCTTACTCTCTTCATAACTCCTTCACTATTTCACCAAAAAACTACAAAAGAAACCCTAAATTCAAGTAAGAGTGTCCTCCATAATACGTGTAAGTCGAAATCCCCTAGAGTTGAAGGGTTGGTTTCAAAGTTTCTGAAAAGAGATTTTAAGAGTTGATTTCAAGCAAATTTCAGGGATTTCTACTAGCTTGGGTAAGTAGGAATGACTCTCTACTTTGTATGATTTCCTTTATGCTTTTATACTTATTAATATCCAAATGTTGGTTTAGGGCTTAAACATGAGTGCTTTGCCTCTTATTGTTTGATTGAAAAGTATGTTGAATGAGATGTTATAATAGAAACAATGAACTTAATTCATTAACTAAATAAAAGAATTAACTTAGGTGAAATCGATGTATGGTAGTATTGATAGCTAGGATTATTTGGGAGTGATTGTTATTGGATTAAGGTTGCATCGCATGGATGGTTAAGCATCTTACACTTGTATGGTTTGTAAAGCGTTCGAGTTTCGGGACGATTCCTCAAATATTCTTAAAGTGGTACCACATGGCAGATCGTCGATGATGTGAAATCAGATGCGAGATGTAGATAGTGGGGGCAAGATTGAAAAGCCACATAGCACGATGTTGGAGCAAAGGAAGTTTGGGCAATGATCGAGCAGATTTTGAATGGTAGGATGAATTTTCTTAAGGAAATTTACTCCATACAGGTTTAAGCTCGCATTTTAACAAACAAGCAGTCAACTGGCCAGGGGCCATCAGTTGGCTGGTCACATAGTGAAATGAGGAATTAATTAGGGGGTAGAAAGGATACATGCTAAATATAACCTATAACAATCAGTTGGCAATATTTAACTAGTCAATTGTTCAAGGATCGGTCGACTAACCAGTTGAATATTTGACTATATATAGTATTGGCTACAGCAGGTCAGTCAACTGACCAAAATAAATTAGTTTAACGATTGACCGTGGGTTGGGGAAATATGGGTTTTGTACAAATTTTTAGTCGAATTTTCTAGGTGCGATAACTTTCTCATACGAACTCGGATTGAGGCGTGGTTTGGACCAATATTCACTACTTTTTGTAGGTTATAATCCATGGAGTTATAGAGGGCTTTAATTTAATTTTATTTTGAGGCTCAAGTAGGATGCACAATGATACTCCAAAACCGAAGATTTAACGATGACTAGGTGGATGTGTTTACATTATTGGATGACAAAGAGGTCATAGGTGATGCTTGCAACACATTTTGTTTCGTATGGTAATTTTTGTAGACCCATCCAGTGATTTTTAAGATGTGATAGCTTGGGTATTGTGATATATGATTCCATATGATGTTGCATACAAGGAATGACTCCTTATCCTTTGTCTATGGCCTTAGAATTTGATATTCATAGACCTTTCATTGCATAAGTGTTTGTTGTATTGGTTGTGCAACTTCGGGCGGCTTTGAAACGGAGATAGGAGACGTTCTATCTTGGCAATGTAGGACTATAGACCTCAGGCTACGTTGTAGCAAGGGTTATGGGTCCTTGGGTACTTTTCATTAGTTTAATGATAGCGGTTAGGCACGTGTATATCGATTTAGGTTTGATACGATTGTAGGTGGTGGACGACACGTTGAGCCAATGTAGCATTGGTCTTATATTAGTGATCACGCTTGGCAGATTTGGGCATAACCAGGAGATTCGTGGCCCACTTGCCTAGTGTGTGATGTTTGGATCACGATTGGTGTTGTGTTGTTTGTATATGACATTTTATTGTATATCATAATATTATAGTAGAAATGTGCTAACTTGTTGGATGTAGGTGAAGATGCAAGTTGAGGTATGGTTTTGTCACCTCAAGTATTACCATTTTGGTACTATTCATGATATAATAGCATATTGGTAATCAAGAAGATTAGTATATTTCCCTTTCACGAGGTGATTATGTCTGACCTTCTCTCTGTTGTTTTTTTGTTATCTATTCTTTGACTAGGTTGACTTAGAGATGAGGATCTATGCTAGTTGAAGGCAATTCATGGAGCCATGATTATAACACCGCTATGATTATATCTATCTAGTTTTTGGTGTACAGACATGTAGACCTTATACATTATTTTGAGACATGTATTCGTATGGGATTTGATGTATCGGTTACGCTATGTGTATGATATTAACTTATGTCTTTTGATATGTTATGCATCTAGTCTCTTATATGTTTATGTTGATATTGATAGAACTGGGCCAACATGTAGTGAGTTAAATGGGTGAATTTTAAAAGATTTTCCATGTTAGATCATATCGGGCCTATGAAGTCTAAATTAATTTAGATCCAATCTAAATAATTTTAAATAAAATCTTTATTTTATTTATTTATTTTATATAAGATTTGATTTCATTTATATATATTATATATAACTTACATGTGTATTATGCACGTGCAACATATAAATATGTACATAGTTTAATGTGTTCGTGTATATGTGCTAAGATTTACGCTACAACAGACACATTTGCTGCTTTATATATGCATTTGTTGTCCATAGTTAATTTATTACTATATATATATATACCGTTAATTGAGTTTTTAACCAAGAAGAAATCATTAGGAGTTAGAGCATCGGTACAAAGACAGAACGACCTGAAACTTGGTAGAGATACTCGGAAGGACAAGAGGAAAGGCTCAAGAAAGTATAAGTAAAAAATAAGCTAAGTAGCTAACCCAACCCGAGTCAACCCCCTTGACTCACTACCGAGTCTAAATTCCAACTCATGGCATCCTCATATTTTCAGCAAGTGGTTCCCGAGTCTTCCTAAGCATGTTCAAGAAGTTTCGTAGAGTTCTAGTGAGCCAATCGTGAGAAATGAAGACGTGAATGGTCCAAACTGCAGGATAATCCAAGTCATGGAAGAACGATAATTAAAACTCATCGATAACCTATCAAATCACATAGAGGGCACCTAGATAAAGTAGGGATCTCGAAACAAAAGGATTTAGCCAAGATTTGGCTAAGGATTAGACTCGGCCCCGAGTCAAGGGCTTGACTCGGTACCGAGTCTAAACCTTAACTCGGGTCATCACAATATTTTTCATACTACCTTGGGCCACTCCCTAGACTTCTCCGGTAGCAGGCTTCTAATCTCATGCGACTGCTACCCCTATAAATATAAGCCATACTGCAACCAAGATAGGATCTGGTTTCAGCCATCACTATGCGGAAGCGTTGTCTCTTCTTCCATTCTTTTCTCAACACCATAGTCACCAAGGCAGCTACTTTAGGCAATTATAGGACTTAGAATCAGTCTAACTCCTGTACTTATGACTAAATCTTTCTCAATCACCTTTTAATCTCATTCAAGCTAGATCAAACAAATAATCAAAGCTATAAAGTGGACGTAGGCTTAGTTAACAGCCAAACCAGTATAAAAATCTCCGTGTCTCTTACTTTTATGCTATTTTCTATTATATTTGCTCTGTTCTAGTAGGGCTGGTGCTTTCACATCATACCCCAGAGTGTTGATCCATTTTTTGGATTAGCATTTTGGTGCTTTCACTAAGAGCAAAGAACCAGGCTTCGATCCAGCTATCTACTTTGGATTGGATAGATCCAGAGGTTAGATCAAGAAAGTTTGCTTGAAGAAGGTTAGAGATTTGCTATTCTAATGGCTCCTAAGAGGAAGATAACATCTGGAAGATCTTTTGGGACAACACTTGGTGTTGAGGAAACCAATCTCCAGCAAACTAAACATGCTAACAATCATCGAACATAGACTAATGCTGGAAACCTAGCACCAGGTGCTTTCGCTCAACAAAAGGTTGTAACTAGAGGAGAGATTAATTAGATGGTTAATCAACTTAACCAGAAGATGGCTGATAGTCAGAAGGCTCTTATGGATAAGATCTATGCTTTGCTAGTGCTATGACCACCAACTGCCCCAAGGACCAGGCCGGAAACCGCAAAGGCTATGGAACAGGAGAATTCCTTCGTCTTAGGCTTGAATAGGAGGGATTGTAAACAAAAGCAGAAGGAGATAGTTGGTGAGCGATTGGAATTGTCATTGAAGGTAATGGAAGTACCCCTCCTACCGGAGGACAACCTGCTGCAAACCCCAACCTTGGAGTGAAGGCTCCACAAGGGAATATTACAATGCTTCTCTCTGATTCTGAAGATGACATGCAACTTGATGCTAAAGGACAAGAATTAAATGCCGACATAGGTAGGCAAAATGCCGGAAAGAAGTTTAAACTGCCACTATAAAGCCAACCGTGCACCAATGGAATTCTATAGGAGTGATTCTTCTGGAGAATAGAGAACCTAGACTTCAGTTGGCAAACCAAGGCTATTTGCAGAGTCAAACGCTTGGCATAGGCCCTGACAGTTGACCTGTGGACTACTGGACTAGTGAGACATTCATTGCAGACATGGTTAAATGCTTGATGGAAGAAAAAAGGGCGGGAAGGACAATGATTGAATTTTTGCATCAAGACGAACTCCGTTTACTGAAAACATTTTAAGGGAAGAGTACCCTCAGAAGTTTACAATACCCACTATTCTAACTTACAACGGGACGATGGACCCCAAATAGCACTTGTACAAGTACGGTTAGCATAAGAATAGAGCTAGGGCAATGGATGATGTCCGTTGCAAATGTTTCTGTATCTTCTTAGAAGGTGTTGCTTTTATGTGGTTTACTAGACTCCCACCAAGATCCATTTCTACCTTTGACAAGTTGGCAAGGAAATTCTTGGAATAGTTCAGACTTCACACGACACATCCAAAAGATGTGATGTCTCTATATGGCCTTTTCTAGGGACCAAATGAGTCACTAAAAACCTTTATGAACTGATTTGATACTGCAGTTACTGTAATGAGCAATCTTAACGAAGATATGGTATTCATGGTTCTATTTCGAACTATCCATCCGGACACAGAATTTGGAAGATGGATTAAGATGAAACAACCAACCACCATAAAGGAGTTTAACCCAAAGGCGAGTCAATATCTGAGATCGGAAGAGGCAAACACGTTGGAGGGCAAGATCGCTAATGTGCAACCAAAGGAGATAGTTTAGAGCAATGTAGCGATCAGCCAAGATGGAAAGAATTCTGAAGACACAATAGGAAATGCAAGGAAAGATGGAAATCAGAAAAAGAAAAATTAGAACACTAGTAAGCGTGACGAGAATGGAAACTGGATCAAGAACCTGAGACCCGAGGAATGTACGCCATTGAATGACAGCTTGGAGAACATCTGCCTTGCAACTCAGGGAACAGAGCAATACAACAAGCCTCCTAAGAAGGAAGAATCTGAATGACAAAAGCAATTAGAGAGCTTTTCCATGAGACTCACGTGCATAACAAAAATGAATGTCGGCATCTGAAGGACCTAACCAAGGAACTAATAAGAAATAATAGGCTCCAACAATACGTGAAGAAATCGCAAAACTCTGACCAGCCTGCTGGACCCTAAGTTCCAAGTACTCAAGGAAACCAATCTAGACCCGACAGAGAAGGATCCAGATGGACATTACAGAGATATATTATTAGCACTATTTCTGGAGGACCTCACCTAGCATGGAGGAGCCAGGGGAAGATGGAGTGATACGTGAGTTTACTAAATCACACTTCGAAAGAAGCTTGTTTTGCAATTGAGGATGGAGCTCTGGCCAAGCAACAAAGGACACTCAATGATGACATGTTATTTCAAAACCGAGAAGCTGAAGGAGTAGAAGTACCGACTCTCAACCCGATGTTAGTGATAGTCAAAATTGGATTGGCAGTTGTACGTCGAGTCCTGGTGGATAGTGTAAGTTCTATTAACATCTTGTTTCGATATACGTTCGATCAGATGAAGACTGGTATGAACGATATGTATGCTTGCCGAATGAAAATCTAGGGCTTTGTTGGAAAAATAAGATAGCCAGCCAAGATGATTGGCTTGCCTATGGGGCTCGGGGACGGAGAACGAAGGGTAATCCTTATCCAAACCTTTGTGATCGTGGGTGAAATGTCATCTTACAACGCTTTCTTGGGTCGACCGACCCTTGCTGATTTCAGGATCTCTTTGGCTCCGTGGTGCCTTACCATGAAATTCCTAATGGAGAATGGGGTTGGAGATGTAAAGGGAGATCAAAGCATCGCTAGAGAATGTTATGTTGCTGAGTTAGGCCAATCGAAATGAAAGGAAAAGAGAAAGAATGCAGTGAAGTCTCTCCACATTCGCGAACCGTTAGCATAGCAATTACAGAACTGCACTTGGTTCGGGGACCATAGCCGTTTCAACAAGGATTTGGATCCTAGGAAGAAGAGTTCAGGGAAGGAACATGCGGCACTGGTAGAGATTACGGTGTTAATCCTTGTCGATATGGATGACCCAACTCGAGTCTTAAAAATAGGGTCACAACGTGGGATCAAAATGCGACAAGAATTAATCAAATTTCTTCGTGCCAACCTGGACGTGTTCATCTGGATGCATTTCGATATGTGTGGGATATCGTCGGAGATAGCATGTCATGCACTTAATATCGATCCCAAGTTTACTCCAGTGAGGCAAAAGTGACGTAGTTTGGGTCTGGAGTGATTCGCTGCACTGAAGGAGGAAGTGGATAAGATGTTGGCTAGCGGCTTCTTCCACGATGCGACTTATCTTGAGTGGGTATCAAATCATGTTATGGTTAAAAAGTTAAATGGAAAGTGGTGAACTTGTGTTGTCTACTTAGACCAGAATAAAGCTTGCCCAAAGGAAAGCTTTCCACTACCTAGAATTGACCAGCTTATGGATGGAATTGCAGGGCACAAAATACTTTCTTTCATGGATGCCTAATCAGGATATAACCAGATTATGATGCATAAACCCGATTAGGAGAACACCGGCTTCATCATCGACCTCGGATTGTATTTTTACCGAGCGATGCCATTCGGCCTGAAGAACGTCGAGGCAACTTATCAACGGTTTATGAACACAGTGTTCAAGGATCAGATTGGACGAACAATGGAAGTCTATGTGGATGATATGCTAGTCAAATCACGTGTGTTTGGAAATCATTTGGATAACCACTCGAAAATGTTTGAGATTCTTCGAAAGTATGGAATGAAGCTTAACCTGCTGAAATGCTCTTTATGTATGGCTTCTGGGAAATTTCTTGGTTTCATCGTGAATGCTAGGGGCATTGAAGTTAATTCCGAGCAAATTACTACCTTATGGAATGTCAAAGCCCCTACAACAAAAAAGGAGCTGTAGAGTCTGAATGGAAAGGTCGTAGCATTGAGCCAATTCATTTCCAATGCAACGGACAAGTGTATACTATTCTTCGATGCATTGAAGAAGGGTAAGAAAATTTTCAAATGGAATCAGGCCTACCAAACTGCTTTTGTGGAATTATTGCGACATTTGGAGACCCTATTGGTCCTATCTGTGCCGGTGGAAGGAGAAGACTTGTTCATCTACTTGGCAGTGTCCCATCATGCTAAGTGCAACGCTTGTACGAGAGGAAGCCAGGATTCAACAACCCGTCTATTACATCAGCAAATGCTTCACTGGAGCTGAATGGAACTATCCAAAGTTGGAAAAATTAGCATATTGCTTATTGATAACGTCGAGAAAGTTGCAATCGTACTTTCAAGCTCATCCAGTTAAATTGTTGACAAATCAATCTTTGAAACAAGTACTTTATTGACATTAGACTTCAAGGCGTCTTTTGAAGTGGAATATTGAACTGAGCCAGTATGAAATGACTTATTATACCTAGAGGACAATTAACGGACAGGCGTTGGCTAATTTCATCGCGAAACTCACCATTCAAAATGGAGAAGAGCGAGAGACAAAGGAAGTGGTATCACAATGGAAGCTATTCATCGATGGCGCAACAAATAAATTCTGCTCGTGAGCGGGGAGACTCCTAAAGGATGATCAATCTGCTATGCCTTAAGACTAGAGTTCCCTACTACTAATAACGAGGCGGAGTATGAGGCATTGATAGCGGGATTGAAGATTGTCAAGGAATTGGGAATAAAAGCTGTGCATATCTACAGTGACTCTCAACTAGTCGTTTGTCAGGTAAAGAGGGAAAATCAAGCTAAAGGGGCAAATCTCGCTCCCTACTTGTCAAAAGCATGGGAACTGCTCAATGACATTAAATACTACACAATAACCCATATTCCCAAAGAGTAGAATGTGAAGACCGATTACTTAACCAAACTAGCCAGTTTCGGAGAGGCACAATCAATGGGATTGGTCTCAAATGAAGTGTTAAGAGCTCCAAGCATAGATCGAATGGATTAGATTAGGTTTTGGAGACCACCAAAGAGAAAGAATCGTGGATGACACCAATCGAGGATTACCTGCTTAAAGGAATACTCCCCAGAAACCGAAATGAACGAAAGAACCTCATTTGAAAGACACCGCGGTTCGTGCTACAAGATGGAGTGCTGTACAGGAAAGGCTTCTCCATCCTCCTACTATGGTGTGTAACCAAAGATGAAGCCTAGAAGATTCTGATGGAAGTCCACAAAGGTAGCCGCGGCAACCACATTGGGGGTAGGGCTGTCAAAAACACAACCAACCCATTTACCCAATCTAATTACCCAACAATAAACGGGCTTGGTCAAACCCATTAAACTAGATGGGTCTTTTTGGGTAAACCCAATTAACCCAAAAAATAAATGGGTCTAACCCACGAAATTTACTTGTTACCCATTTAACCTACTTAACCGGCAATATTCGTTCAATCCTTCTCATTGAATTTCTAGGGTTTGTTTCCATAGATTTGCTATTGATTCAAAACTTTCGCCTTCACTTGGTTGAAGCTTTGCCCACTCTAATCGATACTTATAGATGATTTATCAGTTGATTTGAGGTACGTGATTTTTTCTAAGTCTCAATTCTAATTTTTTTAGTTTTTCAATTCATTTGTCAAATGAAACTTCAGACTTAATTTCCTCCATATTTTAAATTTATTATCCATAGATCTTACTACGATTTTAAATCCTTTCCTACTGAGACGAGATTCAAAGCAGACGGGCGGTTTGAATTTATGCCTTGTAGATAGTATGCAGGATGTAATATATGCCTCTGGTTTGAAGTAACAAATTCCATGTATAATAGGCATTCACATCTTCATTCATCACCCAGAATTTTTTTTAAAACAATATCTATGGTGTGTCCACACGGCCCATAAGCTATTTTTAAAAAAAATTCAAACTAATTTAATAGATATAGCTTCGTTCATGTCATTCAAGTTTCTTAAACCTAAACCCCCTTTAGATTTGGGTAAACACAATGTATCCCAATTGACTCTGTGTGTTTTGCCAGCTTTCCATAGAAAACTAGCACATAAACTTTCAATTTGATTAATTATGGACTTTGGCATTTGATAGATTTGCATCCAAAAAGAATTTGTAGAATGAATAACAGTTTTAATTAAACCAATTCTTCCACTTACTATAACAACTCTACCACTCCAACCAGAAAATTTATGTTCGAATTTGTCAATCAATCTGCTAAAATCAACCCTTTTTAATTTGTTGCTGCAAAGAGTGATTACAAATGTATAACTGGCATATTTTCAATGGGGATTCCTAGAATATCGAAAATATTTGTCTCATAACGGCACCTTTGTTGAAATGAAGTTTGGACTTTGCTCGTTCATAGTAAAGCCAGAGTGATTTTTTTAACTTTTTCATTATGTGTTTTTTTGATGTTGCATTAGTTACACTTGATTTAGCAAACACTAGAAGGTCATCTACATAAAGAAGATGATTAATGATTGGAATACAGTTATATATTGGCTTCAAATTCCATCATATATGCTCTAACTCAAACATAATAGATGCATATTCCATAGGAATAACATATAGGTAAGGAGAGTGGATCTCCTTGCCTAAGCACTCTATTGCTAATTACAAGCACATTTGGAGTCGGAAGAAAGATAGATCTAACACCTTACATAAAGTGGTGGACACCAAAAAAATCGCACCAAGCAGACTGTACGGAAGAATTGAGCAGAGAACTCCGAGCATTAGAATGCTCATCCAGTTCATCCGAACCTTATAAGCTCCCTACTCTAGGTCTCCCTAAAACCAAGTCCAATACTGCATCACAAAAAGGTTTATCTACATGTGATATACTATCAAAGTCCGCAACATTCAAGAATTTTGTAGATAAATCGTCGGCAATTCAAGAAACTACTGCTGCATGTTCTAGTAAAGAAATGGATCATGGAAAGAGGGTTGCCCCTTTGTTATTTCCTAGTGTTAATGACCTAGACTTTAGCAAACCTGTTGGAATTGCAATGGGCATGAGTGACCTTCTTGTTCAAAGAGCTCCATACACGTTGTCTCCCATCTTTTCACACACTTTAAAGAATAACTGGAATGCTGTAGATTTTATTCCTGACCCTTTATTTTGGTCAAGTCTTGTCCAACCTTCTGGCCAGTCTGTTGCCGATGTTGTTTAGTATCGTATACATTTTCTTCAATATTCTTTTATGGTTAACGAAAAATATTGGGATAGTAATTTTTTGATAATTTGTCGTGCTATTTTGTTACAGCTTCAGAAAAATGACACTGGTTCTTGGTACTCTTATAGATGCCAAGAGTGAAGCTAGAGATAATATGTGTGGCTTGCTATTTTAGTTGAGTTGTGTGGAGTTATGAAGCTTTGATGTGTATATAAGCTCAAATAGGAAGGTACATTATGTTGTTTTCCGTATACTTATTTTTGTCATTAATAAATTTTGAAGCATGTGTATTGCTTTTAAGTGAGTTGGGTTTCGGGTCTATGAATTTTACGTAGGGCATGTAAAGAAAGTTTGGCTATAGGAATGTGAAGAAGGTGCATCTTTTCTAGTGTGTATATCAGAGCTGTGAATTACAAGTTGGAACGACTAATTTCCAATGTATACATGCGTACATTGCTTTACCGCCTTTGATAACTAAAAAATGATTTATCAGTTGATTAAACGATGATTAAACAATGAAAGCAGATATTTGTTTTAATGTTGGTTACTATATTAGATTAATACTGCTGCCAGTTTTATGCCTTTGTTTCTCTATGTTTTAACAATTTTATTTTTCAACAGTGGGTTTAATGGGCCGGGTCGGGATTACCCGTTTAATTAGCGGGTTGGGTTGGGTTGACCCATTTAATAAATGGGTCTAATGGGTTGGGTTTGTTTTTATTTTAAATGGGTTGGGTAAATTTTTAACCAACCCATTTACATCCAACCCAACCCATTTGACAGCCCTATTGGGAGGCAGACACTAGCAAAGAAGGTTTTACGTTACAAATATTTCTGGTCCGCAATCAACTGAGATGCAGCAGACTATTCCAAATGCTATAATCGGTGCCAGAGATTTTCAAAGATCTCGAGAACCGCATCCTTAGAACATACGCAAATGGTCAGCCCTTAGCCGTTTGCAATCTGATGAATCGACCTAATCGGTGTAATTAACTTTGTAACAAAAAAAATATTATTTGCAGGTTTGGAGTACAGTAGAAAATCATTACGAACAATGGAACTCAGTTCGAGAGTGTGGAATTCAAGGACTTTTGCAAGCGTTATCGGATCAAGAAGAGTTTCTTTGCACTAGCACACCCGTAGGCAAATAGGCAAGTGGAAGCGGTGAAAAAATAATCAAATCCACCATCAAGAAGCGACTAACGAAAACTAAATGAAACTGGGTAGATGAACTTCCACTTGCACTATGGGCTTATAGAACAACACAAATCTACGATCGAGCACTCCTCATTCGCCCTAGCATATGGTTCAGAAGCGATGATCCCAGTGGAACTGGAGCTCACCTCTCATCGGAGATAACACTTTAAGCGGTCAGAAAATGAGCAGCACTTACTCAAGTCAATGAATCAGATCAATAAGAAGCGGGAGGAAGCTGAGCTAAGGACCGCTGCTCACGAAAAGCGAGTGGCACGGCACTTCAACACCAAAGTTCGCAACTGTACCTTCGAAGTCGGAGATCTCATCCTAAAACAAATCATCCCTAGTACGGGGGCACTTGGCCCAAATTGGGAAGGACCCTATATTATCAACCAAAAACTTAGAGATGGAACATTCAAGCTCACAACGGTCGATGGAATTCCGATTACCCATGCTTGGGACAGTGACTCGCTGCGACACTATTTTATTTAGTACTTATCTGTATATTTCCTATTTCAGCAAATAAGCCACCCAAGTATACTGGAGGCATTGTAAATAAGCAGGATTTTCCTTTCTCTTTATTTTATCAGTAAAGTCATTTTGCTTCTTAAACCAATGGAACCACATTCATGTAAGAAACTCGCTGAGTCGATGGTATCAAATCGACTCTAACCTTTGGATCGATGGGGAAAATCGATCCCAGCTTTCTGAGAACCAGTGTTGCTCTGGAAATATTGAGAGGACTGATGGAACCGCGTTCAAGTAAGCATCCATTCTTTTGCTACCTAAACTGATGGAATTGCGTTCAAGTGCGCTCCATTTCTTCGCTCGTTGGACCGATGGAACTACGTCCAAGTAAGCATCCATTCTTTTGCCACTTAGACTAATGAAACTACGTTCAAGTGTGCTCCATTTCTTCGCTTCTTGGGTCGATGGAACTATGTCCAAGTAAGCATCCATTCTATTGCTGCTTGAACCGATGGAAGCATGTTCAAGTACACTCCACTCTCTCAGCTTTGGGCCAATGGAACTGCGCCCAAAGTAAGTACATATTCCTTCGCTGCTTGAACTAATGGAACCATGTTTAAGTGTGCTACAGATCATTGATGTTACCCTAGTAACATCGTTAGTTTGTCAAAATCTCCTAAGTACCGACGTTGCTCCGGCAACATCGGAAATTTCATCAGTTGCAGGATTGGTAGAAATTAATCCCCACCTCCTAAAACTCAACATGTCATCGAGATATCAGCAATGTGGAAAGAAAATCCAAGGGATTGAGCTATCCCCAGGTCTCTAGAGATAGAAACTAGCTATAGTATGTGAACAGAACTTCAATACCGAGCTTGGAGAGAATCAACCGCAATCAAAGTACATGGTGCTTGGAATCGTGCGTTCAAATTACCAGTTCCTAGAGATAGGAGCTGCAATAAATCTTGGACTAGGGGCAACCAAAGAGCCGCCTTGAGCATCCGGTCTCATATCAAGTATTCGAAGTAATTAGCCCCGTGGACTAGGGGGCACAATACACTAACACTTGGTCGGGATAAAAATCACTTTATGGTTCTATTACGTCGAATAAGGAATTTTAGCAATCACAATAGAACTAAGTAACATAGTATGCTAAGTAGCTGCAAGTTAGACCATTTTACACTATTTACATGCACAGAAATGCAGTAAATGAACACATCGTATATCACACAATACATCAGTATATAATATGGAAATTGTGAGACAAGCAATCGTATTATGTAGGACAATTTTTTGATCAAGACTTCTCAGAGTAACAAATTATCAAAATAAGCATCATTAAAAACTAATTAGCAAAATAGGCCTGGTTTTCATTTGAACTTGCGCAAAAATGGAATGCGCAAGGCCATTTTTTTTATACGGAGCTTGCGCATTCCATTTTTGCGCAAGCTATATTTTAATGCTTGCGCAAATATGGAATGCGCAAGCTCTTTTTCGGGCATCAAAAGGACAGAGAGCTGATTCTGGGGTCATTCCTCAACCCTACCCCTTTCTTCCCAAAACCCTCCCCATTTCCAACTTCAAACCCATTTCAAATCCAATTATCTCAAGTCAAAATCATTTTTTCTCATCTATTTCTTCAAACAAACACTCTATTGCCCATAAAATGGAAGCTAACTCTTCATCTACGTTGATTAGAGGTAATTATAAATCATTTTTTTGAAAATTAAGATGTAATTTTTGTTGAAAATGAAGAGTTATTGGTGGTGGTGGTGTTAATTATTATACAATGATGTTGTTGTTGAATTGGTTGTTAGTGTTTGATGAATTGGGAAACCCTATTTAAGTAGTAGTAAATTAAAAACCCTAATTTACATCTTAATTGTTTATTGTTTATGATGACGGTAGACATTAATGATTGGGAGATAGACGACGAAACATTGATGAAACATTTTGATGAGCTTGAAGAGAAAATCGGAGTTGCAAGTTCAAGTCATATTGACTTTGATGTCGATCATGTTCCGAAAACACAGTTTGAACCAGTACCGCGTAAATTTCATTCAGGATCATCAGCCTTACATGGTCGTTTATGTGAAGTTGTTTCTGTGGAAATGCCCGGCCATCAACATAGAGTTGGTGGGAATTTGCTGACGCCTATACATCCTGTTGGTCCATCCGTGCCTAGGGGGCAACGATCATATCCAACTTGTTATTGCGGAGTTATGTGTGTAGTGGTTGTTTGCAGAAAGGAAAAGAATGCTGGACGAAGGTTTTTCGGGTGTAGTTCGTACAACGAACATAGATTGAATCCTCGTGAATATGATTGTTGCAATTATTTTAAATGGATTGATCAACCCCTGTGCGAAAGGGGACTTGAGTATGCCCACGAATTGCAAGCCGAAATAAGTCGTTTGAAAATTGTGAATGAAGAATTAAGGACGAACATTGGAAGGCCTAGAATGTGGTAGATGTTTGTGGTTTGGTTAAGTTGTAATATTTGGATTTTATGTTGTACCGTTGGATTTGTATTGAGTTGTTGCGAAAATGTTTGTATTTGTTGTAACCCGTATTGTGAGCATGGTGGAAAGTTTATTATGTTTTTGAAATTCATTTGATAGTGTTGACTTCAATGACAACATATATTGGTTGTATTATTATATTGATTTGCTTGTTTTGGTTTTTTTAAAGATTGAGCTGACTGCTTTTGGTTGAAGATTGCATGCGGAAGCAAAATCTACTTTGAAAAAATAGGTAATAATTCATCAAATTGATGTTTATACTTATGTCAGTGAACAAAAACTTTAAATGTAGTATTGGAACATATTTTGCAGATAATGTCAAAGGTTCCGACCATATTTTACTTTGATGGCGAATTGTTGGTTGATGATGAAGGTAAACCTAGATATGTGGGCGGGAGGCGTAAAGGATCGACAATAAAAAATCATTGTAGTTTCAAAGAGCTTAAACAAAGGGCATTTGAAGTGACAAAAGCAAATCCTGTGATATATGATTTAAAATTAGCGGTGAAATGGGTTCGGGATGATGGTGCATCCGCTATTGATTTGGAAGACGACGACGATTTGAAGTCCACTTTTTCAGTTGGAATGAGAGTGATAGAAATATATGTTGTGAGAGTGGAACATGAAAATGTGGTTGAAACACAAGCGGCAGTAATCTCTGGGGATGAGTGTATGCACACTACACAGTTACAAGAAACACAATGTTCGGCGTATCCGTCGTATTTTTCAAGCCATCAAGGTGGAGAGTTTACAAATTTACTTCAAAGGTACAACGGAGTGGTTGGAGTCTCTTCTAGTCAGGAACAACATATGATGCCTAACGTTATAAATCCAAATCAGTCGCAGGCGTTTGAAAAGTGAGTACTATTATACGTTTGCACTTGTATTTTGACTTACGTTAATGCTAAATATATGACCTTTGTTTTTTGTTTTCCTAGTGTAGAAGATGAATTTACTGGTTGTGACGACGATGGTGCCGATGATCATGTTCTTACTCCACACGAGATTTCTAGACAATTGGATAGCATGGAAGTAGCTTGTGCAGATGATGAGGATAGAACTTGGATCTATCAAATGCAAGTTAACAATGATGCAATCATATATGCAGACATTGAGGAGACTGATGATGTAAATGCGGAAGAAGAACAAATCACATATGAAGAGGCTCTAGCCGATGATTTATGCATGGCATCAATGATGGCGAAATCGATAATGCAAAATTGTCATCAAGACATGGAAGTTTTTGGAAGAGAATGTGCGGAGAACGGTCCACGAGTTGGGTTAATTTTTGAAAGTAAGCAGAAGCTTGTTGAACAGTTATGTGAATGGTCGATTAAATGTTCAGTTTCGTTCCAAGTTCTGAAATTGCGTGCAAATCAATACACGGTCCGTTGTGCTGTGGAAGAAACATGCCCTTGGCGAGTTCATGCAAGCCTTTCGGTAAGAAAAAAATCAAACTGGTGGAAGATAACCACATATGGCGGCGATCACACTTGTTTAAATGCAACCATCAACTCAAACCATTGACAGGCAACTGCTAAGTTTATATGCAGCAAAATACTTCCGTTGATTAAAGCTGAAACAAACATGACTGCAAGAACTGTTCAAGAGACAATGTCCAACATGTTTCATATTAAAGTGAGTTATTATCGAGCCTGGCACGGACTGCAGAAAGCTGTTGCAATGATTTATGGCGATTGGGAATCGTCGTACGCAGAATTGCCGAAATATCTTAGAGCCCTACAACATACCAACCCCGGAACCGTATATGATGTTATTCATAGTCATGGTGTTTTTGATGGTGCTTTTTGGGCTTTCGGACCTTCTATTCAAGGCTTCGACCACTGTCGACCCATATTGTCTATTGATGGCACTCATTTATACGGGAAGTATCTGGGTACGTTACTAGTAGCAACTGGAGTGGATGGAAATCAAGGGTTATTTCCTTTAGCTTTTGCTATTGTGCAAACAGAGTCGTGGCAAACGTGGAGTTGGTTTGTTCGTTGCATATGGAATTATATTCCATCCGTACGTACTAGATGTATCACCTTAGTCTCGGATCGTATGAAAGGAATTCCACGTGCACTTAGAGAAGGTTGGCCAGTTGAACATCATCATCGTTTTTGTATCCGTCATATTAAAGCAAATTTTAAGAAAGCGGGATTTGGCACGGATGAGCTACAAAATTTATTACACGCATGTGCCACGGCATCGGAGGTTGTAAAATATAATGATTTTCGAAAACAGTTGAAGGATGTAAATCGAGATGCCGATGCGTGGATTGAAAGAAGTTTGAAAGACCAGGAATCAAGCTGGACTCTTTGTCACGACGGCGGAGTAAGATTCAATATGATGACGACCAATGTTTCTGAAAGCTTTAACGGTGTGCTCAAAGGAACTAGGAATTTACCTGTTAGATCATTGGTTGCACGTACTTTTCATCGACTGAACCATTACTTCGTCGAAAGACGTACTCAAGGTGAAGAGTGGACGTCGCAGCTCGCACCTAGGTGGGAAGCATTAGCACGGAGAAGAATGGAAGAATCGAGGCTCATGTCTATAGAGAGATATAGCTTCGTTGAATGGCAGGTGAAAGATGTGCATATGTTTGATTATACGGTGAATATCGAAGATAATGTTGCCAAATGTTCGTGCAACATGCCAACGTTAGATCATTTTCCATGCTCCCATGTATTAGCGGCTTGTTCACGCGGTTCGGGTGGTGCTAATAGAGCGTATTTTGACCTAATCTCCCCGTGGTACACGAAGGCCATGTATTCCGCAGTTTATGCTCCTTTATTCCACCCTGTACCGGATAGTCGACATTGGAACGTCTACGATGGTCCAATTATACAACCGCCGCCTGTGCGCAGAAATTCAGGTCGTCCTCGGTCTACTAGAATAAAAGGTTTTATGGATCCGCCATCTTCATCCGGCCATAATAGATGTAGAAAATGTGGTTCTATTGGCCACAAGAAAAACACTTGTCCGCGTTGAATTGTAATAGAACTAGAATGTATATATTACTGTACGTCTTGTTGAAACTTTTTTGGATGGTGTTGTTAATCGAATGGTGTTTGCATGTTATGTAGCATGTTGTTCAGATTTTTTGTCCTATAGTATAATTTGTTGCGTGGAAACAGCTTTCTGTTCGGAGCAGACCCATATTATAGCTTGCGCATTTTTGGAATGCGCAAGCTATATTGATAATATAGCTTGCGCATTCCACAAATGCGCAAGCTATAATATGGGTCTGCTCCGAACAGAGAGCTGCTGCCAAAAATATAGCTTGCGCATATGTGGAATGCGCAAGCTATATTGATAATATAGCTTGCGCATTCCACAAATGCGCAAGCTATATTTTTGGTGAAACTGGGTAATATGCAGCGTTCCGTCTATGCTACAAAATATCAAATGTGGCATTTGCGGGCTGCTGCAAATATCCAAAATATGGCTTGCGCATATGTGGAATGCGCAAGCTATATTACCAAAATAGCTTGCGCATTCCACATATGCGCAAGCTATATTTTTGGCAGCAGCTCTCTGTTCGGAGCAGACCCATATTATAGCTTGCGCATTTGTGGAATGCGCAAGCTATATTGATAATATAGCTTGCGCATTCCACAAATGCGCAAGCTATAATAAGGGTCTGCTCCAAACAGAGAACTGTTTCCACGCAACAACATTAACAACAAGGCAACAATAACATAGACACATTAACAACAAGGCAACAATAACATAGACACATTAACAATACCATCAAAAACAAAATAATTACCACAAACTAACTTACAATTTAAAATCATCCAAATAACATGTCATGCAAAAACATAGACACATACAAAGCACCAACCCCTAACCTAACCCAACCAAAAGAAACAACAGCAATATGACCAACACCGTCAATCACGAATCCTTCTAAGCTCAAGTGGGGTGTCTCTTTTCTTCTTCTTCCGTTTGTACACGATGGGAGCCGATCCTTGGCCTTCTTCGAATGTTGGAGTGGGTGTAGGCAGCGGAATTTCTTGTTGTTGACTTGGCCCAAAAAAGAGTTCTTCTTGTTGAATTTTCCACTGCGACGGCTCTTGCATATGCTCGTATGTCGACTGTCCAACATAGCCGTATTGTTGTTCTCCTTCGTGCCAAACCGGCCATTCAGCGTGAGTTTCTCCGCCGGTGTATTGATGCTCTACCTCGGGCCAAGCAGGCCATCCACCCGTAGTTTCGCCACCGGGATGTTGTGAAGCCTCCCCCTCTGCATGTGCCTCCTCCCATTGGCCTTGTCCACCCGCTAGTGTGGTATGTGTCTCCTCTGTACAACGCGGTGGCTCTTCTATAATGCGCAGCGGCTTGGCCGGCCTTCTTAGCTTGTTCCGACCCAGAATCGTGTCAAGTATTCGTCGTAGGTCAATGCACTTGCTTTTGACCTTGTCCGGCTCCATATGACTTTCTTCTATTTCGCCCACCACATCCAAAGCGCTGTATATTCCGCTTACCTAAACCATAAATCATAACAATGCATCAATATGACATAAAAATTGAACTATACAAAATTTGAAAATACAACACTTACCACATCACGTTCTAGAGGAGCACGGGGAGTGTACGCAACCAACTTCCTTGCCGACTTTTTAAGGATATAACGACGAGTAATTCGCCAATACCAATACTCGTACTCGCTCAAAGGTGTCGGTGGGTCGCGTGCTTGTTCGGCACGATCAATTCTTGATTCCCAAATAGCAATACTTTCTTGCAAAAATGCCATCCAGCTAGTGGGTTCTGGGTCAAGGGGGACGACAGGATCGGGAATGTGCTGATAATCAAAGGAAAACTGTCTCATCACCCGATCGGGTGCATACAACTCAAAGTCGTGAAATAGAATCAGTCGGCTCTTAGCAATCCAACCGGCGAACGAATACTCAATATCCGGATGTCCAAATTTATACACTAATGAATATGGTTCCCATGTAACCGCATCATCAGCCATCAAATCCAACTCATTACGGTAAAACTGTACATTTCTTGGCATCTCACGCCAACTCCTAGCACAGTTCCACCTAGCCCCGAATGGAAGATACGGATCTAAGTCGGTAGGAATTCTAATAGACGGCCGTCCAATGGCAATATGCGACCACGACCATAGTTGCAACAACGTTGCAGAACTCCCTAAAACTTTTCGACGTTGCAAGGCAACGTTCGATAACTCACTATACAAATAGCATAGAACAACACTACCCCAAGAATGATAACCACAGTCAGCCAAATCATCCAAAAATGGTAAAAATTTCAAACTTAATCTCCCTTTTGAATGATCGGGAAATAATCGGCAACTCAAAAAATACAATATTACGGCACGAGTGCGGCGAAGTATATCTAAATCGGTCGCCCCTTCGGGTAGTGGTTCAGAAAATTCGCTTTTAAACCAAGTCATTGACAAATCACTTTTAGACTTAACCGCCTCTCTTGGCGGAAAAATACCAAGCAAGTCATGAGCCAATTCGATGTAATCGATATCTAAATTTTGCACACATACTGGACGACCGTCTCCTTTAAGACCGAAAAGAAAATGCACATCCGCTAGAGTCACTGTCATCTCCCCGACTCTCATATGAAACGTATTTGTTTCCGGCCTCCATCTATCGCACAAAGCGGTAAGAAGGTGATGATCGAGCCGAATGTAGTCGATTTGCATAGCTTTCCAAAATCTGGAGATTCGTAGATTCGGCTCCAATCTTGGATCTTTAAAATCGATCTCCTTGAGCTTGCTCGAATGATCGCATATCTTCACAGTTTCAACACCCTGCAATATATAAACAAATTATAATTAGGACTTCATATTTGACTTCCCTGGTTTACCAATATCGAACATTTACCTCCATTAATGTGTCGTTTTGGCTCCTATGGTGTTCTTGAAGATAGAGAACACTTCTATCTTCGGGCCCAGGAGACAATTCTACAAACAACAACAACCGTTTATCAATACAAAAACAATGTACAAAGTTAGGGTTTTTGCTATATTACTACTTCAAATCCTTTTGCATTGTCATCAAAGAAACCAACAATGTGAGTACATCCACATCAACATCACCAACACTACCTCTTCCGCAAACAACAACAATCATTTCTAAAGTAGCATCTTAATTTTCAAAAAAATGATTTATAATTACCTCTAATCAACGTAGATGAAGAGCTAGCTTCCATTTTATGGGCAATAGAGTGTTTGTTTGAAGAAATAGATGAAAAAAATGATTTTGACTTGAGATAATTGGATTTGAAATGGGTTTGAAGTTGGAAATGGGGAGGGTTTTGGGAAGAAAGGGGTAGGGTTGAGGAATGACCCCAGAATCAGCTCTCTGTCCTTTTGATGCCCGAAAAAGAGCTTGCGCATTCCATATTTGCGCAAGCATTAAAATATAGCTTGCGCAAAAATGGAATGCGCAAGCTCCGTATAAAAAAAAATGGCCTTGCGCATTCCATTTTTGCGCAAGTTCAAATGAAAACCAGGCCTATTTTGCTAATTAGTTTTTAATGATGCTTATTTTGATAATTTGTTACTCTGAGAAGTCTTGATCAAAAAATTGTCCTATTATGTACACATACATTGGTATATAAACATGCATAGTACATAGAATATAGAAAAGTACATAGAAGAGATTACAGTGGAAATGCTAATCTTTTTCATTACTTATATCATTTTATGATCAATAATCAAATAGCGAGGGCCGTGCCTGCATAATTTTGGCATGTTTCGAGCATTAAAAAGCAAAAGTATAGATGTTACACACGCTACAACAAAAGGAAAAAGACGCTAAGCACAGACTTTGTACTTGTACAGACTCTGACAGCACAAAAATACACAAAATGACAATGAGTACCCTGCTCCATCGGTGCTGGAGCTCATCACGACTTCTTTCCGCCTTTCCCCCTCCGCCTTTACTACACCTGCTTGGGCGAATCGGGATATTTTTCCTACTATACGTGCCGATCTCACCTCCTGCAGGGGGGCCGGAACCCTCCGACCATCTCGTAGCCACACTCTCCTCCTTCGACACCTTCAACGTGTTGGTAGTGGGAGTCTTATGCTTCCGCTCCTCCTTTTCCTTCTTCATCTACAGCCTCTTCTTTTCCTCCTCTAGTCTTTTTACCATGGTCGTCTCCTCTATCAGCCCCAACTTGTTGGTAATCACCACCTCTTCATCCATAGACGCTGAGACATCCTCCAAGTTTTATAGCACCTCTATCTACGGCCCAGGCCCGGAGCTGGAAATAGGAACTATGCCAGAAGCCATTGCAGAGACAACGGTGGAAGGCATAAAGATAGTGTGTACCCTATGAAGCTAGAGGAGGAGGTGGGAGAGTTGGTGACCTACAAGTTGGAAAAGAGAGGTACATAGTTTAGAAATGGAGTTTGGTGTAAATCGAAGTGCCTGGAGTGCCGGAGATACAAGAGAAATACCCGAACCAGGGATTTGGTTATGAACTTCAACCTCAAAGGCTTCATCACCAGTCCCTATCACAGAGGGTCGCACGACGGCTGGAGAGAGACGTCGCTCACCTAAGGCTTCGAATGTAATGTTGGCATGAGCAACTTCAGAAATAATAGCCGTGTATACGGGGATGATTGTCGTTTTCTCTTAAGAATTAGGAACAAGTGATTGATTCTGACCCGAAGAGCTTGAGCCAGTAAGAGCTTTAGCTGCAGCATCGGCAGTTTCCTTCTCCCTTTCCTCTCTAAGGGTCTCTCTGCCGGCGGTTAAGAAGTTTATGTCCTCAGGACTAAGGTAAGCGGCCTTCGGTTCCTCCTCAGAGCGCATATCCTTGGTCTCCTTAGATCTGACCAATACCTCTTCCCAAACCACGACAAGAGTCCGAGAATAGTTATTACCTAACTATTTCAAGCTACCTCTATTCTTCAGCAGCTAGTGTAAAGGTGGAGCACGCTGGCATCTATTCCGCTATCGCGTCATCATACTCTGCTCGAAGCTTTGTAAGCTCAGATTTTGTAACCAAATGATCGATCTCTTCATCTGGCTTAGCGGAGGCAGTCCATTCCTTCTCTTTCACCAGCCGTGCATTCTCCTCATAAAGAGAGTGAGCTCAACGGCCTGCTCAGCAATGACAACAGCATGACCAGCGATAGATTGGTTTTGAGATTTGATGGTGTTTTCTGCTTCGGTAAGCTACTCTTTCAGTTTCTCGGATTCAATATGGGCATCTTTGAGTTGACCCTTTATCATGATAATGGCTCTATTGTGAGCTCGATTTGCCTCAGTCAATAACTTGTCACTGGCATCCTTTCCTTTTAGGGTTGCGTCCTTCTCAGTCCTCAATTGGACTCATCATCACGATCTTTGATCGCTTTAGCATTGTCCTCCCTTTCAGCCTCAAACAAGAGGATCTCCTGATAGTTAATGCGATTTACATCCGAAAAGGCCTTCACTAAATGGTGCATATCATACACGACTTCCAAGTCCTCACGGATTGTCTCAAGATTGCTAAGGGAAGCGGCCTTATTGAGGGGTTTTATCTCCTTATCGAACTTGACTCCCTTCAAGAATAGATTAGGAAAGGTAGCTTGAAGCATGAGTGGACCCGGTGGAAGCATGAATTTCTTGGTTCATTTGGAAGAAGTAGGGGCCATGGCAATGGTTGTTGCTTGAGAAGATGGAATTGTTGGCATTTCAGCAATCCAAGCATAATTTCGCGGAGGAGTAATCGATAATAAGGGCCCGCATTGGTCATGAAAGTCTCTTGGTGCTTGTGTATGTCGCCAGGGGCACTACTCTCGTCATCTTTTTTCTCTTCTCTCCCCTTTTGTGCTCTCGCTCCAGGTGGCGAGCCTCATCCTCCTTTCTTTTCCTTCTCTCCTCATCTATTTCACGAGGAAGGTGGTAAGCCGGATCAAAAGTTTTGCCTTTGTCAGAGCTGGTGTCTTAACGTAATTGGTGGTATAACCCACATCCCATAGTACCTAGAATAAAAACAAGAATGAAGTTAGTACTCGAACTTAGGAACTTAATGCAATGCAGAGTTGTGTGTTTGTGATCCTAAAGTAAAGCCTATAGGGCTGATGACCCCCTATATACTCTACCAACCGTATGGCAGGGTTTAAGGGTCAGAGTCTTTTCACCACCGCTCACAAATAGGCTTGACGAAGTGTCAATTTCCAAGCCGATCTCAGCTATCATTTTGCTAATGGAGATATCCCCATGTTCATCTACATAGATGGTGACATATCTCATCAAATTAGAAGTAGATGTATGCAGGGGTCCCGGTAGCTTGACTTCTGGCAGACTATAGGGTCTCGATAGCAGGTTATTCTTGGGGAGGAGAAATCAGGAGTTCGGGACTTAATGCCTTAGTAGTTAGCAAGTCTGGAGAAGGCAGCTTAGGAAGATCATGACTTATTTATGATGACTCGCTGAAAGATTCATCTATTTGTGCGGAGATGTGAAAGTTGCTATCATCACCGTCCGAGCCCACTTCCTCTCCTTCCTCAACCATAAGCTACTTCCATCTCTCCTTTGAAATGTTTCTTCTTCTTCGAGGATCGAAGACATCCTGTGGGTCTAATTCTTGTCCCCATAATGTCCTGTTCGGAGGGTAAGTCTATGTAAGCTCTAGGAATCTCTTTGGGCTATGCTTCCTCTGACGGGTCAGCCACGTCTTCTGAAGCCTCCACGTCGGAGTCACGAGCATGGGTTAAAGAACGGGTACATCTCCTAGGGCCACTTGAAGTTGATGGCTCGTCATCTACAACGAATCTATCAGGATGAAGCAAGTCAAACCATCGGAGGTTCTCATTCGTCAAAAGGAACTCCACTGTGTGCTCGAAAGCTCTCCCAGCCTTAAGAGTTTTAAGCATTGTTTTGAGCTCGTTGTTTCTTTCCCGCCTCAGGATGAATGCAATAAGGCATATGATAGGTTATGAAACTAGAAATTCACTTGGAATGGCAAGAGCTCAGGAATAAGGACTTACTTAAAGATAGCAAGAAGCGATTGAAGCCCTCTTGACGTCGGACGAAGAAGAACTCGTTCTTGAAAGCCGAACGTTTGTTGTGGAGATCTTTTGTTAGACCAAAAAATGGTATAATACTTCAGATGCTACTTGTGATAAGTTAGTCCTTGATTCAAATATATTCGAAGACGTAACCAAGCATGAATTAATCACGTTGACTTAGTTTTGATATATGCAGAGACATGATCAAGGCTCTCAACAATGTTTTAAGGCGTAACTCATCATTTATGACCTAACATGAGATTGATTCATTAATTGATGAATGATAATTGGCCCTTAAGGAAGGATATATGAAGGTTCGTTTATCTCCTCAAATCGTTATGTTTGAAGTCCTCTAGGGCTATTAGGATTGTCAGGCATATGGCTCCACATTAGTCATTGAACAATGTCGTCCATATGGCTAATGATGTGTCATATATCTAATAGGCATAGAAGATAAGTCAAGGAGTCATATTGAAGTGCATTATGTATAACAACAAGTCATGGATTCCACCCTTATGTTCAAGGTCCATAGTCCATATAAATATGCATATAAAAGTTCATCATAGTTCAAGGCACTTCGACTGGGTTCATGTCGAAGTGGTCATGATAAGTTAATATTATGCAAGTCCAAGTCAATAATTTTCAATAGAGTCATGATCAAAGTCAATATGCAAGGTTAAGTCCATGTTTATTCGATTCAAATAAGATTACAGTCAAATAGAATTATCCCCAATTCAATTTAGGGTTACAAGGCTTTGATTTAAGAGGCCAGAGAGAGAAATGAAATTCTGACCCCTAAAATGGCAACCCTAGGGTCGTATTTATAGATGCAGGCGACCCTCCTCTCCACATCTCACGTTTCTGTCAAAGTGGTTCAGCGACGCTCAACTTCGAAGTGGCATTGTCTCATTTGATGTCTTTGTTGTTGATGAGACTGCTTGGGCCATGACTAGAGAGCAGTGATGCTCCTAATGTATCGATAGTGGCATGCCTTCAAGGTGCTGCATGTGGATAATTGCTGTGTGACCATCATTGGGGCACGACTACTATGATCTTTAGCCCCGAGAGCTTCTCCCATAAGGGTTGGAGTCCTTGATTCAAAGTGAGTGTGGGGAAATGACACTTGCGAAGCTGTATTGATGACCTCAAGGGTATCGATGATATGCTTCATTGATACCGCTTTGCATGAACACGCAACATCTCTGAAGTGTCTGCATAAAGATGAATTTCGAGTGACTACCATCGAAGAGCGGTGTGATTATGTTTTATTCTCGTACTTTCGATGTGCTCGTAGAAAGGAGGGGTGTCGCTGTGATATTGATTCCCTTCATGATTGTTGACGATGTGCCTCTTCGTCATCAAACCGTTACTAATATTCGACACCCTCGAAGTCAACAAAAGGCTATCTTTGAAGTCACTTGAGTATATCATTGGTGCAGTTAGGATCAAAGTCCCTCCTAGCCTTGCTGGCATGCGACATGGCTGGCGCATTCTTGGTGGTTCGGTGCTAGGTGAAGGATTGTGAGATACATCATCAAAGAAGGATTATGTCGAAGTCGTGAGGTGTGATGCGACATATCGTCGAAGAGGCACGTTTCTAGCTTTGAAGAGCTATGTTGTTTACACAGTGACAAAATGCAAAGGGATACCCTCGAAGATATATGTTGTTAACACAGTGACAAAGTGAAAAGAGATACCCTCAAAGAGATATGTTATTAACGAGATGTGGTTTTATTCTTCAATATAGGACTCGGTAGCTTTAATCTGTTTACGATGTCATCGCTAATAACATCGCTTCCAATATTAAAATTATATGGATAACATTTAGCCCCCCAAGTGTAAGAGAAGCTTTTTACTTATTAGGGTAAAATCAAGAATTCTTTTGTATCTTCCAATCTTCAATAAGATTCCCCAGTTGATTTCGTGTTCCTATAAATCATGAAATCAATGACAATTTATTAGCAATTGTTCCTCTAGATTTGATTGAGTTGCAAATTAGCATCTACTGCCCAATTTGTCTATGGGAGTTTAAGTTTATGATTCTATTATAAGGTAAACTTCCAAGCATAAGCTTGAAAAATTATTTGGTCAAGTTAGAAACATAAGAGACCCTTTCTGACAATAGGACGCCAAAAACTTGGAAATCAATATCAGAAAATCCATGTTAGAAATAGATATCTAAGAGAAAATAGCAAAGAACCATTATTCCGACTTTCAAAAATAAAAATAGAAGTCCAAAATCCAAGTCTGGTGATGATGGTAGAAGTCCAAAAATTCACATATGATAATAATATAAGAAGACCAAAAATTTTTATATAACAATAATAATAGAAGACTAGAGATCTGTCTAATTATGATAGGAGACCAGAAATTCATGTCTGGTTGATAACAATGAAAGATCAGAAACTTTTATCTGGCAATAAATATTAGAAGTTCTGAAATCCATATCTGGAAATAATAATAGAAATAATAAAAGTAGGAGAAGACCAGAAATTTCGATCTGGTAATGATAATAAAAGACCAGAGATCCATGTCTGGAGATGGTAATAGAAATCCAGTAGACCATAAATCCTTATTCATGCAATAATAAAAGATGTCCAGAAGACCAGAAATCCTTGCTCCGAAAATATAAAAGAAGTCTAGAAACCCATAATTGGAAATAATATAAGAAGTCCAAAAATCTTCATCTGGAAATAATAACAGAAGTTTAGAAATCTTCGTCTTCCTCTTGGGAGATTTTGTTTGACTTGAAACGCTTATTGGCTCGAATTTCGATGGACCCTATTCTTGAAGACCAATTGATTTGGATCACTACCGTGCTCTAATTTTGATTGATTGGGAGCACTACTTGGCTCTTGATTTTGACTGATCTTCCTTCTGAAGATTTTGGTACTTTAGTGAGGCCTTTGATGGCAGCACTAAAGGGTTACTCCGTCCTCCCTCTAGGAGGCGCTTCAACCAGGCCATGTGGGCAGGGGTTAAAGGCTTTCCCGATGCTTTAGTAAGGCCTTTGATGATGACCATAAAGGCTTACCCGACCTCCCTCTAGGAGGTGCTTCACTGAGGCCTTTGATGACAGGCACTGAAGGCTTTCCCAGTGCTTTAGTGAGGCCATATTATGGGAGACACTAAAGGCTTACCCAACCTTCCTCTAGGAGGCGATCCAGTGAGGCCTTTGATGGTCAGGACCTCTTGTGGTCAAGCCTTTGATGTTTGGGGCCATTGATGGCCGGGACCTCTTACGGTCAAGCCTTTGATGGTTGGGGCATTTGATGGTCGGGACCTCTTATAGTCAAGCCTTTGATGACTGGGACTTTTTCTTTTACCCTAAGACGCACTTACTTCTTTCTGTGGTTAGGCCAATAAATCTTTTTTATTCATCCATTGTCGGGAAGAATGGCCGTAAGTATTCGGCCTTCCATGTTCTTGCTATGACTTTGCCATCTGGCCGGCAAAGGTTATAAGTCCCTGGCGGGATTACTTTATGTATGATTAGGGGTCCTTCCGACTTTGGTCTTAACGGTCCATCCGTAGGATTCTTGGTATTTACCATGACTTGTCAGAGCACTAGATCTCCTTTTTGGAATTACCACTCCCTTACTCTTGAGTTATAGTACTTAGTTATTCTCTGTTGGTACTTAGCCGTTTGACGGTCGCTTTATCCCTTAATTCATTGATTAAGTCTAAAGACTCTTTCTTTAGCTCTTGATTTGGATCAAATGCATATGCGATCCTTCAATGAGAAGGAACCTCAATTTCATTTGCAAGCATGGCTTCACACCCATATGTACAGGAGTATAGGGTATGCCCTATTGCAGTTTTAGTAGAAGTCATATATGCCCATAGAACAAGAGGAAGTTCTTCTACCCAATTCCCTTTCGCCTTGTCTAGCCATTTCTTTAAAATAATATTTACAGTTTTTTAGCTACTTCAACAGTTCCGTTTGCTTTGGGATGGGCTACAAATGAAAAACTTTTGATAATTCCACTTTTTTCCAGAATTGAGTGAATTCCTCACTTTCAAATTGGGTTCCATTGTCGGATATTATCTTACGCGGAATTCCAAATCAAGTGACGATGTTTTTTACTATAAATTTGAGCACTTTTGCTGATGTGATATTTGGGAGTGGTTCACCTTCCACCCATTTTGTAAAATAGTCGATTGCTACCACTGCACCTTTAGCTCCTCCTTTTGATACAGGCAGTGTCCATATTAAGTCGATTCCACACACATCAAAGGGCCACGGACTTGATATAGAAGTCAATTCACTTGGAGGCAAATAAGGAATTTTAGAAAATTTCTGATACTTGTCACATCTTCGCACATAGTCAACGGCCTGACTAGTCATTTGAGGCCAATAGAAGCCTTGCCTCCTAACCTTCATAGCCAGCTTTACTCCATTGGAGTGGTCTCCATGAAATCTTTCGTAGGCTTCTTTTAGTAATTTGGCTCCTGCTTTTGCACTAACACACCTCAAGTAAGGGAGTGAGTATAACTTTTTATGGAGTATTCCATCTTCCATAATAAAAGTGAGGGTGTGGCACTTTATCCTTCTCGCATCCTTTTTATCCGCCGGTAGTTTTTCTTTTGTTGTATATTCAACAATAGGAGTCATCTAATTGTCCTTGTATTGTTCGTTAGTCCCTATGCGAGGGAGTTGTCTCTGAGGAATCCCAACTTCGTCTCCTTTCTCTTTATGCACCAAAGCTTGAGACCTAGTAAGTACTATGGTTTCATTTTTTGAGTTAGCTTTATTTTCCTTAATGCTAGGATTTTCCTGATATCCCACCGGTACAATTTGAGCTTCTGGTGCTCCTCGTGCGCTTGCGAACTTAGCTAAAGAATCGGCTTGAGAGTTCTTGTCTCTGCGTACTTTATGTATTGAAAAATCTTTAAATTGAGTTATCATCTTCAACATCTTCTTGACATACAATGTTTACTTGGGATCTTTCATCTAATATTTCTGGCTTAGCTGGTTTACCATCAATTGTGAATCACCGAAGATTTTAATTCTTGGGATTTTCAACTGGAGAGCTAGGGTAAGTCCCACCATCATAGATTCATATTCTGTCACATTGTTGGCGGATGGAAATCCTAATTTCATCGCATAGTGCAGGCGATGCCCATCGGGAGTTACCACTACATATTCGGCCCCAGCCCCTTGCTCATTTGGGGCTCCGTCTACAAATAGTTTCCATTTAGGTTTCAAGTCTTTCTCCTTTTCTGATTGCCCCTTAATGAAGCTTGTGCATTCATTGACAAAATTGGCCAGAGCCTGACCTTTGATTGATACTCGTGGTAAAAATTTGACATCGTATTGACTAAGCTCAATTCCCCACTTAACCAATCTTTTCAAAGCTTCTGGCTTACTAAAGACTTGCTTGAGTGGGAAATTAGTCAAGATTTTGATAGGATGTGCCTGAAAGTAGGCCCTTAATTTGCATGCTATAAGCCTTAACTAGTATGCCAGCTTATCTATAACTGGGTATCTGGTTTCCGCCTCTTTAAGCCTTTTATTGGTATAGTACACTGGAGGCTGAATTCCTATTTCTTCTCTTATTAATACTTAACTAACAACATGTTCGAAAGCTGCCATATGGAGATAAGACTTCCCCATCTACTGGTCTAGAGAGGATCAGTGGTTTTTCTAAACGATCTTTCAATTCTTCAAAAGCCTTCTGACAATCTTCGTTCCATTCGAAATTCTTTTTTTTTAATCACAATTGAAGAATGGAATGCATTTGTCAGTGGCCTTAGAAATAAATCTGTTTAATGTTGCCAATATTCTATTCAGGCTCATTACATCTTTGCTTGTCTTAGGCTTAGCCATGTCTTTAATATTTGATTTGATCAGGGTTGGCCTTAATTCCTCTTACGTTGACGACGTACCCTAAGAGCTTGCTAGACTAGATCCTAAAAGAACACTTTAGTAGGTTAAGTTCCATTTGATATTTTCGCAATACGTCGAACATTTCCTCTAAGTCCTTTAGGTGATTGCTTCTTTCCTGAGATTTAACCAACATGTCGTCTACATACACTTCCATGTTGCAGCCTATTTGTTCCTTAAACATTCAATTCACTAGTCTCTGATAGGTTGCTCCAGTGTTCTTTAACCCATAGGGCATTACTTTATTGCAATAGGTTCCCCAATCTATTATAAAGCTGGTGCTTTCTTCATCCGGCTTGAACATTGGGATTTGATTATAACTAGTATACGCATCCATAAAAGTTAAGAGCTAATGCCCACTTATTGCATCAACCAATTGGTCTATTCTCGGAAGTGAATAACAGTCCTTTTGGCATGCTTTATTCAAATCAATATAATCGATGCATGTTCTCCACTTTCCGTTGGATTTCTTAACTAGCACTAGATTAGCTAGCCATTTTGGATAAAGTACCTCTCTTATAAACACATTTTCAAGTAACCTCTTCACTTCGTCTTGTAAAGTTCTAGACCGAACCTTATCAAATTGCCTCTTTTTTGCCGAACTAGTGCGCATTTGGATTTATGTTCAAGGTGTGACATATGATGGTTGGATCTATCCCGACCATGTCCGAATGATTCCAGGAAAACACTTCTTTACTAGATTAGAGGAATCAAATTAATTCTTCCTTGGTTTGATCATCCAATTCCTTCCCAACATTAACTATTCTCATTTTTCCTGTCGAATCTATGCATATTCTTCAAGGTCCTATATTGGTTTCATTCTTTCCTACTCGTTCCTACAATCTAGTTCAGTATCAATCTCTTCATCTTCTATTTCATCTTCTATAAAGTTTTCTTCCTTTCTCTTCCTCTTCCTTTCGGAGAAGTTGAATTTCCTAAACACATATATAGTTGTCTTATTTGGCCTTGTTTTTTCTTTGGGTAATGAGTTTAAAGAATCATCATCCAAAGGTTCTTTAATATTAGCTTTGGTTAATTTGCTTTTCTATAAATTGTAACGAGAAATAAAGCTTCGTTCATTTTGTTCAATGGTTGCAAAATACATCTCTCGAGCACTGAATTGCTCACCCATTATAGTTCTCCATTCTTTTTTTGTTAGAAACTTCACCATCAGGTACTTTGGTGACATAAAAGCATCAATTTCATTTAGAGCTGGCCTTTCAAAGAAAGCATTATAGTAGGATTGTTGGTCAATAACAACGAAGAGGGTTTCAAAGGTCCTGCAGCATGGTGGAACTCCCATCTGTACAAGAAGCTTTAGTTACCCTACTGGAGTTGAACCCTTATTTTTGAATCCAAATATAGGATCTAATCTAGTTCCAGCTTCTCTTTCAGAATCCACATCTAGTCAAAAGCATGTTTAAAAATTACGTTAACAGTGCTGCCTGTATCCACTAAAATTTTTGGTGACCACAGAGAGTCTGATTTGTGCAGTAATCAATAGCAGATCATTATGTGGATGGCATACTCCTCTTAGCTCTGATGAAGTGATTGTTAAAGTGTGGAGTTGGATCTGAAACTTTGGGTTCTTGAATGGTGGTTTTTCCTAGATGGAGAAAATGCCTTCCTTTGCTTCCCTCATAAATCGGCTTCTAGCCCCTTGCTGCTCCAGCCAAGTGTGGGCCCCCGTGGATTACATCAATCCGGTTAAAAAGTGGAATGAAGCCAGACCGAATATCATCTTCCACCATATTTGTAGCGTTGCTTGGTGGCCTTTGATTGTTGCTTCCAGAGCGGGCAGCTTTCTGTCCATTTTTGATAAATTCTTTCAATCCATTGCGGATCATCCGTTGAATTATACCTGCCAGCACCCGACACTCATCCGTCTTGTACCCATTTGATTTATGATATGTGCAGTAATCTCCCCTTTCTTGGTTCGGGATCGGTTTTGACCTTATAAGAAATGGGCAATCATCCTTCTCCTTCATTGTAGCATATATATATATATATATAAGAAATTGACTTATTAAGAGTGACATGACTAATGTTTGAATCTTCCTCCCACCCATCTTCTTATGATTATGGCCATTGTTAAACTTCATATTTTCCTTCTTTACTTGAGCTTTCTTTCTAGCATAGTACATTTCATCTATGCAAATGAATTTATTAGCCTAAAAATAGAAGTCATGTAAGTCTTTGCACTTGTGGATGTAAAGCTCCTGCTAGAATGGATTTTGCTCGATTATCCCGAGTACAAAACTACTAACTTGTCCCTGTCAGTCATGTTCTTTGCCTTCAAAGCTTCTATATGGATTCTTTTGAGATAATCACTCAGCAGCTCCCCAGGTCTTTGCTTGATATTGGCTACCACGGTGTAGTCAACAGTTGGATCTTTGCAGATGCAGAATTTTGCTGAAAAATTCGTAAGAAAGTTGCTTCTAAGAATAAATGGTCCTATCTCGAAATTATCAGTACCACTTGGCTGCCGCTCCTTGAAACGTGGTTGGGAAAAGTCTGCTGCGAATAGCTCTGGATGCATTATATATATATATCCATTTGACTCTCAAAGGCTAATAGATGGTCATCTGGGCCGGTGGTTCCATTATATCTGATAGGAGGAAACTTGATATAAGACGGAATCTTCTCATCCATGATCTCATCAGTAAAGGGAGCCTCTTGTTGGTTATCATTGGCCCAATCATCTAAAGCCTTATTCCTATTGAGATTGAGCTCGTCTTTTGCCACCTTCCTTGCTAAATCCTTCAGGTAATATTTGTCATTAAGGCAATCACTTCTTTCTGGTTTATATCCCTTAGAAGTCGAGCTCCCAGATTGTTCTTCGAGCTTTTCCTTCACTCTTCCTTGATAATCTGCCTTAGCCTATTGATCACTCTTCTTTTTCTATGGAGCTTGGGTAAACTTGCTTTTGCTTTTATTTCTAAGCAAGGAAGTATTCAGGTTTCTCCTTGGAGATTCTACCTCGTCTCCGCCAGTTACCCTAGCAGTCTTGGAAGACTTCTGAGCAAGCTCCCCTTCCAATAGTTCTCTCATCATCAGTAGTTGTTGCTCCAAGTTTTGGATTTTAACCTCGCCGCTAGTTGGTTGAACCTGTTGTGACGGTTGTTCGGGCTTTATATTTCCCCACATTGAAATTGGGAGTTACATTCTCTTTTAGTGTGATGGTTCGTATGACTTCTCCGCTTACAACGTTAGTTCGCTTTGGTTTCACCATTTTCTTGAAATAAAAACTTAATTTGTCTGAGAGGGAATTTACACAAGATCGAGAGCCCTCCTTCTAGCATAAAAAATGTTAGACCAAAAAAATGATATAACGCTTCAGATGCTACTTGTGATAAGTTAGTTCTTGATTCAAATATATTCGAAGACGTAACCAAGCATGATTTGATCACATCGACTTAGTCTTGATATGTGCAAAGACATGATCGGGGCTCTCGACAATGTTTCAAGGCCTAACTCATCATTTATGACCTAGCATGAGATTGATTCATTAATTGATGGATGACAATTGGCCCATGAGGAAGGATATATGACGGTTCATTTATCTCCTCGAATTGTTATGTTCGAAGTCCTCTAGGGCCATTAGGATTGTCATGCATATGGGTCCATATTAGTCATTGAACATTGCTATCCATATCGCTAATGATATGTCATATTTTCAATAGGCATAGACGATAAGTCACGGAGTCATATTAAAGTATGTTATGTATAACAACTAGTTATGCATTCCGCCCTTATGTTCAGGTCCATAGTCCATATAAATATGCATATAAGAGTTCATCAAAGTTCAAAGGCACTTTGACTAGGTTCATGTCGATGGTCATGACAAGTTCTATTATGCAAGTCCAAGTCAATAATGTTCAATAGAGTCATGATCGAAATCAATATGTGATGTTAAGTCCATGTTTATTCGATTCAAATAAGATTACAGTCAGATAGAGTTATCCCCAATTTGATTTAGGGTTACAAGGCTTTGATTTAAGAGGTGAGAGAGAGAAATGAAATTCTGACCCCCAAAATGGCGCCTCCAGGGTCGTATTTATAGATGCAGGTGGCCCTCCTCTCTACATCTGACGTCTTCATCAAAGTGGGCTTCGGTGGCGCCCGACTTTGGAGTGGCGTTGTTTCATTCGATGTCTTCGCTGTTGATGAGACTGCTTCGGCTATGACAAGAGAGCGGCGATGCTTCTAATGCATTGATAGTGGCACGCCTTCGAGGTGCTGCATGTGGATAATTGCCGAGTGACCATCATTGTGGCATGACTATTGTGATTTTTGGCCCCGAAAGTTTCTCCCATGAGGCTCGGAGTCCTTGATTTGAAGTGAGTGTGGGGAAATGACACTTGCAAAGTGGTATTGATGACCTCGAGGTTATCGATGATATGCTTCACTGATACCGCTTTGCATGAACATGCAACATCTTCGAAGAGTCTGCATAAAGATGACTTATGAATTGACTACAGTCGAAGAGCCTCTTTATCATCAACTTGTTGCTAATAGTCAACACCCTCGAAGTCACCAAAAGGCTATCTTTGATGCCACTTGAGTATATAATTGGTGTGGTTAGGATCGAAGTCCCTTTTAGCCTTATTGGCATGCGACATAGCTGGCGCGTTCGTGGGGGTTCGGTGCTAGGTGAAGGATGGTGAGATATATCATTGAAGAAGGATTATGTCAAAGTGATGAGGTGCAATGTGGCACATCATGAAGAGGCATGTTTCCTGCTTCGAAGAGATACGTTGTTGACATAGTGACAAAGTGCGAAGAGATACCCTCAAAGAGATATGTCGTTGACGAGATGTGGATTTATTCTTCAACATAAGACTTAGTAGCTTTAATCCGTTTATGATGCCATCGCATATAACATTGCCTCTAATATTGAAATTATATGGATAACATCTTTTATCAACTTACATCCCCTCCAGTCTTCTATAATAATGAAGGATGATGGTCCCTGCCTTCTCTTAAAGTGTAGGAGATATGCGAACTCATTTAACCTTGGGGGTCGCCTAAGCCTGGTCATAAATAAGATATACAAAGAAATTAAGAGCGCATAACTGTATGGATGAATTTGAAATGGCACCAATCCTAAATCTTGAAGCACCACGGACAAGAACTGATTGAACGGTGGCACAACACCACTGAGGCACATGTATCGATTACAAGCAATAAAGCCTTCTAAAGGATTATGTGCACACATAGCTCGAGTAAGCAGACGAACATCACCCTCGGGGATGCCATGCTGTATGCATATATTTCCAAGCATTTTAGCTGTCAGGATTGATGGCGCTTGCTCCGGAGGGCCAGTTAGAATTTTCAGCCCAGGAGGTCACTGGTCAAGTATAGGTCCTACCAGAACTAGCAGGCCATAAAAATCAGAAGTCGTAGGTTGACTTGGCTCCGTGGGAATGGATGGAGAAACTAGGGCAGTTGATGATTCAGCTTCTGAAGGTGTGGACGCCCCATCAACGAACTTGCGGCATGTCGACTGGCGCGTCATTCTAGACAATAAAACTCATTGACCACGGTCAGATATGCTTTCTTTCTAATAAGAATTCCCATGCAGTTAATGCTTGAAATCCAAAGGAAGTCGGCGTGTACTGAACAATTGGATTCCAAGTGTTGACCGAGGCAGGTGCAGTGTGTTATTTATATGAAATGAGTCCAGTGTCCCGAACACTACGAACATACCATCTTGTGTAGATAACTCGCTCGTATTGAAAAAATGATCCGTATCGTCCTTTGAAATCATTCTTCAGTACTTACCCGTTATCGCTCAATGATCAGTAACAGATTCGTTATCCAAAGCGACATGGAAAGTTCTTTCATTTCAGGAGCAGTGGACGTGTAGAAATGCAAAGTAATGGAGCCATACGATGCATTCAAATCTAAAGCGAATTGTCGTATTGGAATCAATTTGATGATCTAGCTTTAGTCAGTTCCGTGAAAAGAGACGGCTGAAACATGAAAGGATGTTGCCTCTCAAGTCGCACATATCCAACATGAGATCAAACCCTAACTTCACCGCCAACATAACACGCATAAATTCAATCGTCTCCATCTCAAAACTAGAATCAAATAAAGAAAACTGTTGTCCCCATCACCACCAAAGCTTCGGTTCACCATCGTCGACCTTCGATCTAGGTAGAGAGCTAACGTGGCCTAGAGTTTGCCTTGAATCAGGTCGGGTCTTCTAGACCATAGCTTGGGTAGCGGTGGTTTGCACAAGAAACGGTGAGTGTCACGTGGAGGTGGTGGTGAGGATGGAGGTTGATCGACGGCGAAGCTAGGGCTTGAACCGGCTAGAGATGAGCAGAGGTGCAAAGTCGGCTGGTTTGGAAAATAATGCAAGTGAGGGGTTAAGCTAAGCAGGGTAGTATAAGTAAGAAAAAAACTTACTTGGGAAATCGCTTAAGTCCTCAACTCGGGATGATTTAAGGGTTAACTTGGTAATGAGTTTACCACTCCAACCCGGGTCAACTCCAACTCACCACAATAGACCTATATACCGACTTAAAGCCTTACATAAATTTCAGAGCGAAGATTGCATCATCAGTACAGAAAATTGAAATCCAAATCCAAATCAGAACAAATAGAAAATCAAAAGTTAACAAGTTAAAAGCAACGTCTTGAAACGGAATCCAACAATCGATCGAAACTCATAAGATATCAGTTCAAGACTTATCTCATTCCAAAGCACACTTTGTTTCCAACGAAAGCATACCCTAAGGGTAAAATGCTAACTGGGTTTTTAACTAAGTAGAAATCATTAGGAGTTAGAACGTCGGTACGAAGACAGAACGACCTAAAACTTGGTAGAGATACTCAGAAGGACAAGAGGAAAGGTGTAACAGCCCGCACCTCACTTAACGCAGATATTGTCCCTAACTTAGTCACCTCCGCCTCATGAGCCAAGCCAAGGTGTGGGGTTTTGTTCCTCAAAAGGCCTCGACGTTGTTATGAGGTGAAGGATTTGGTATATAAGCACCCACTTCATAGTATTTTTCTGCGATGTGGGACTATTATTCCCATTTTTAAGGGGTGTTACAATCTCCCCCCCTTTAGAGCCCAACGTCCTCGTTAGCTCATGAACACAACACCACCCAGGCGTCGTGGCTATAACACGTACAAACCACAATTCCGGCTGGGTATGGCTCTGATATCAATGTAATAGCCAGCACCTCACTTAACGCATATATTGTCCCCAACTTAGTCCCCTCCGCCTCATGGGTCAAGCCAAAGTGAGGGGTTTTGTTCCTCAAAAGGCCTCGACGTTGTTATGAGGTGAAGGCTTTGGTATATAAGCACCCACTTCATAGTGTTTTTCCGCGATGTGGGACTATTATTCTCCTTTTGAAGGGGTGTTACAAAAGGCTCAAGAAAGTATAAGTAAAAAATAAGCTAAGTAGCTAACTTGGCCCGAGTCAACCCCCTTCACTCGGTACCGAGTCTAAATGCCAAGTCATGGCATCCTAATATTTTCAGCAAGTGGTCCCCAAGTCTTCCTAAGCAATTTTATAAAGTCTTGTAGAGTCCCAGTGAGAAAATCATGAGAAATGAAGGCATGATGGTCCAAACTGTAGGATAATCCAAGTCATGGATGAATGATAATCAAAACTCATCGATAACCTACCAAATTACATGGAGGGTATCTAGGCGAAGTAAGAAGCTCATAAAAAATAGATTTAGCCAAGATTTGGCTAAGGATTAGACTCGACACCGAGTCTAGGGCTTGACTTGGTACCAAGTCTAAACCTTAACTTGGGTCGTCATGATATTTTTCGTAATACCTTGGGCCACTCTTTGGACTACTATGGTAGTGAGCTTCTGATATAGTGCGACTGCTACCCCCTATAAATACAAGACATACTGAACCAAGAGAGGATTTCATTTCGGTCATCATTACGTGGAAGCTCTATCTCTTCTTCAACTCTTTCCTCTACACCGTAGTCACCAAGACAGCCACTCTAGGCAATTCTAAGACTTAGAATCAGTCTAACCCCTGTACTTATGACTAGTTCTTTCTTAATCACCTTGTAGTCTCATTCAAACTAGATCAAACCAATAACCAAAGCAATAAAGTGGACTAGGCTTAGCTAACAGTCGAATTACTATAAAAATCTCTATGTCTCATTTACTTTTTTGCTATTTTTATTTTATTTGCTCTGTTCTAGTCGGGCTAGTGCTTTCACATCATACTCTGAGGTGTTGGTCCATTTTTTGGGTTAACATATATAACATATATATATAATTATGTTTATTTTGAATATGTTGGCCAATTCAAATTACTATTTAAAATATCTTACTATGGATTTAAATTAAAAAACCAGATCTAGATCTAAAATAGAAAAAATCTATTTCAAATTCAAATTTCTTATATTGATATGTTTATATTTATATACATATATATGTATACAACTATACATACATAATTTTTTAATTTTAATAAACATTCAAAATTATATATATAAATTTTAAAATTTATTTATAGAATATTAATTAGTAAATAGAAATAATCATATGTTAAAAAATTAGTTATATTATTTTATTCATTTTTGGTCAAAACATTTTTACCATTTTAAAAATATAAAATCCTTATGGATTTTATATTTTTTTTTTAAATTATAGATCCACGTAGATTTATATTTAAAAGAAATATTTTTTTTTTGAATTCAAAATGATTTTAGGATAGCTTTGAATTACATTTGTAAATTATTATTTTATTTCAGATTCAATTATAATACACACACACACATAAAAGAAATTTCTTTTGGCAAAGCCAGGAGTGTTGATTGGACCCCTACCAGTTTTATTGCAAACGTAATAAAAATACAAACAACACATGTGAGTCCTTAATAGGCTAAGGACCCCAGTTTAGGAAACAAAACGACAAGAAAATAGAGGTAACACATAAACAGACTAAGGAAGGAGCACACTAAATATATAATAGACAATAGAAAGCAGAATAGAGTCAGGAAAACCTACACATGCATAACAGTAAATAGGGAGTTGTAAAATGGATACCCAAAATCCCTCATTCCATTTTGTATTGCATTGTAAATAACACGAGTTTGAGTAACCCTTCCAGTAGATGAGCCATTAAAACTCGATTGTTTCTTTCACCTCAAATGGCGCTAATGAATTATTTTCAGGACAAATAACATCCCATATGACCTCATTGTTCTCACTTCGTAGCCTTGAAGATAAAGCGCCATTCAATATAGCAATCTCTATTAGTATTATCCCTGCCTAATTTTATCCATGAGGCTCTTCCATAATTCCTACGTGAGCGGACAGTTGAAGAAAAGATGCAAGCTATCCTCATCCATAACATTGCAAAATATGTTAACAAGAAAACTTATGAACACCCCAAAGCAAAGTTTAAAGTGTTAGTGAACCTTCCGAAACCCCCTTTTGAATAGATAGAGGTAGCTAAAACCTTTAGACTCCTTTAAGTCCACCTTTCGAGAAGGTTGAGGCAATTGAAACTCTTTTCTATAGAACCTTTCAACATGGTCGAAACACCTGAATCCCTTTTTATAATACCTTTTGATCTAATTGAATTGGTTTAGGATCCTTTTGAAGTGGTCAAGGTGGCTCGACGTTAGGGCTTAATGATTTAAGGATACTAGTTGAATTGAAAGGTTTCGACTTCCTCGAAGGGTAGCCTTTTGATCATGTTGAAACATGTAAATTATAGTCAGAATCACATAGGAACCTTAAATCAGCTATCACATCCACGAATGCCATAAACTTGCAATGATACTATTTTCCTTTATTGCTAATAGTTTAAGTAATGCAATGAAATCAAATCCCCAATCTAATTTTAGAATTAAGGTTTACAAACTCAAGAAAGAATAAGTTTGGAGTGAATGGAAATCCGATCCCCCAAACAAGACCCCTAGGGTCTTATTATATGCGTTGGTTGAACCCATTCGAATCAGACCTTTTGACCTAGTCGAAAGGAGTACCTTGACGACCTTTCGCTGCTCCTAAAGTTTAGGCGTGCTTCTACTTTGCTTTAACATATAACTTGATTGCTTTCGACTTCATCGAAAGGGGTAGATGCGCTCTCCACTTTGTGTTGCTATGTCGTTGCAAGTAAGAAAAAATGTGAGCTTTTGATTCAATCGATAGGTGTATCGCTGGCGTCTTTAATGGAGTCGGAACATAGCAGAAAGTTTAAGCATGTAAGGTATCTTTCAAAGGCATACATGTTGACTGATGATCCCCATCTTCTGATATATGAGAATGCTACATTGATCTTAAGTAAACTTTCCTTTATAATTAGATGGTTTCAACCGATTTAAAAGGCTAATATATGCTTTCGAAGGGGTAGCTTTGGCTATACATATTATGCTGCGGAAGGTAAATGATGACGAAACCATTGTTTCGAAAGGGTTAGTGCTCATGTAAAAGCCTACCATCTGTCGCCTTCGAAAGGTAGCTTCAACACATTTGAAACTCCTTTAGGCATGCTGAAGTTACTGCTTCGAAAGGGGTTTATTGAAGCAAAAAGGGGTGACTCCGTCACCTTTCGATCCCTTTGAAAGTGCTCGGCTCTTCTAATTTTTTGCTGAAGCATCCCTTTAACTCCTTCGAAAGGTTTTGTTAGTGTTATCATTTCTTATGAATCCCTCTTCTATATTCTTCATGGTTTCGACGTGGTTGAAGTGAAGACTGATGGTAATACTTGCCCCCTCCTCCTTACGAAGGGATGCTCTTTGACTTTTTAAGTCAACTGCTTCGATACTCTTCCTTTATCTTAGCGTAGAGATTTCCCGCCTTTTCGTATTCATACATGAATCTTCGCCATTCATATAAATTTGATTGAACTGTTTTTTTGTGTGTTGGCTTTTCTTATAAATCGTGCTTCCTTCTTCCCTTTTTCATTTGCCTGCAACTAAAAACTTACAGCAAGAATCAAAAATTTCAATTTCTTACTAAATTCTTACTTCTAGTAAACAGAAGCTCAAACTCAAGGTAAGTCTCCATTATCTTATCTTTCAAACTGATTAACCACGCTTAATTCTGATTTTAAAATTCGTTAGGTTTGAATTTGTATTATTGTTCTAATAGTTTTTTTCTTGAAGATGATTCAAGTTTCCTGCTCATATGAAATTATCTTTAAGTTCATTTTTAGGCTTATTTTGTTCAATCTACAATGTCAGTTTTTTGGTTTTAATTCGAATTCATCAGATTTGGGGCTATTTGCCATTACTACATACGAACCTAAGCCTTTTTTCAATCAATTATGGTTTGAATTTAAATTTGTGGGTTTTCCTTGTTGTTGAATGTAAATTCATGCTTGAATCAATTCGATTATTAGCTTCCAGAAGAACTGGGTTAAAAATTTAATTAGGGAAAAAAATTCTTCCATAGTAGTTTCAAAGAGAAGGTTAAGTCGTACAAAACAAAACTCGATATTGTAACTTGACTTTTCAACTCTTTCGAAAGGGGTTGAGGCGGTCAATTCTGCTCTACTCTTTCAACCTCTTTCAAAGGGGTTGAAATGAGGTTTAGTGTTTACCTTTAAGTGAACCCTTTTGAAGGAATTGATGTAGTTAACAAGAGATGGACTTCTTCGAAAGCATAAATATGTTTCGATGTTCTCTGATACGTATAGAAGAAGTCAACATATACTCAACTTTTTTTTATTTTGAAGGAGTCAAAACTTAATGCACATAAAAGTGGACTTAATTTGTTATTAGATTCATACTCAATTTTAGTTTACTTTAGAAAATGTTAAAAGTTATAAATTATACTTCCCATCATCAATTGGATTGAAAATAATATATTTTGTTAAAGTTGTAAACCTGATCAAGCCTTTCGACTTGATCAAAACCTCCCATACTGGAACGAGTTTAGTTGTTTGTTTTCGAAACCTTATACCCCTTTCGACTTACAAGAAATCCATTGTAGTTAACTAGGATTTAACTATTATTTTTTTACACAAACACTATCGAAACGTCCCAAAGCCCTTTCACTTGTATTAATATCACTTGAATCCAAGTCTTTCAACTTTATGAGAATATAGTGTTTCAGCAATATTCATATTCTTGCAGTAAAACACAATTTGTGGGTTTCCATATTGTCGAAAGGTTTATTTCGCCCGATTGTGGAATGTTGTTAACATATATATATATATATATATATATATATATATCCAAACTAGTAATGTAGGGTTAGTTATTCCTTTTAATAACAAAAATTTTCCTGGGCTTTTGACATTGTCGAAGGGTGTATTTAGGTGTTTCCATTCCATCTATCCCTTCGACATCGTTGGAAGCTCAATGAATTTCAGGACTCAAATTGACTTTAACACTCTTTCAAAGATATGGAATTATATACTTTGGTGGATATTATAATTATTGCAATAGGTTTTCGACATCTTTGAAAGATGTTAACAATGGAACAAATTATAACTTTTAATGAAATGATTTCACCTAACAGGATCATGGGCATGAAAAAGATCTCCAAGAAACCTGAAAAAGATATAGCCCCAGAAGTAGAATCTTCACCAAAGAAGGTTGAAGCCATTTCCAAACATTCTCTGATATCTTCTCAGGATGAAGTCGATGCCATTCTGAACGACTTTGGAATCACTGGAGTGGAAGTTATTCCCTCTAGCGATAGCGATACTATTCAAAATCCGCCCGAAGGATACTTTGCTTATACTACCATTCACATTTGGGATGGTGGTTTCCTTCCCTTCCTAGATTTCTTATCTAAGTTCCTGAATCATCTTGGCATTGCATCCAGCCAATTATCACCAAATGTCTACAAATATCTTATCTCATTGGAACTTATGGCTTTGGAATCAGGCATTCCTTCACTAAATACTAAAATTCTCAACTATCTAGTTCACCTGGTCAAACTTAGCAATTTGAATAGCCAGTTTTTTAGAGCTACTCTCCCTAAGAAACTAATTTCAGAGGGAGTTAATAAATTTAGAGACTGGGAGACGCAATTCTTTTTCGTCAAACTTTTTTCAAGCATCAGCGGAGTCTTCTCTTCTCCCCGTAAGTTGATCATAATATTCATCTTTATTCAACTATTTTATTTTGCTGAATTACGTTTTCTGATTGGGTCATGTGCCTAAAGAACTCAATGATGAGGATAAAAGAATCATAAAGTTGTTGACCACTGCTTCAAGTAGCATTGGGAATATACTCACACTACTGACGCCTACCAATCTTAAAAACATTCCCTTCTCCCTGCTGGTCAGAGAGTTCTTGGACAACCCCCTCTTGTCCAACACACTTCTAGAAGCATACGTTTCTTATCTTTAGGTGATCCCAAGAATTTCTCTCCTATGTCTCCAATTTGCCTGGATCATCCTAGTAAGCTTAAGCGTAGTACTTGCAATTTATTGTTGTGTTACTCCTTAGATTACTTTACCAACTTTTTTTGTTTGAATTTTTAGCAACCGCTCCTCCGGTCAAATTGATCGTAAGTGATCCAGTTCTCCCAACTTCTACATCTAGTGCATAATCTTCGACCCAGGCCATCACTAGGTCGAAGATGATCGCCAAAAGAAAATTAGGCAAGATTGCTGCAGTGGGCCCATCTCTTAAGAAAGCTAAGATCTTTGATGTCCAGTCTTCTCCGCCTCCAAAAGAGGATGAAACTATTGACGTGGGTAAAACTTTAGAGGGTCTTATTCTTGAAGCTCCTATTGATCAATCCAAAGCAACTCCCTTAAGGATGATCTCATGTCTCGTATTGTTATTTCCGATTCTCCTAATGTCATCGAGCAGATGTAAAGAGATTTGGGAACTTCAACTCCTTCTCAGAAGTTGAACCCTTCGAGACCCACATCACCAGTGCTTTCTAGTGATTCCGAGAAAATGGTACAATCTATCATAAATTCTTTGTCCTTTACTTCCATTCATCCACCTTCTTCTGTTCCTGACCCGATAGGCCATTGTCATTCTTTAATTGAACAACAACTTCTGGTACGTTTCATATTATTTAACCTTCTTATTACTATTTCTAACTAAATTTTGATCCATGGCATACTTTTCCTTTCAGATTTCTAAAAGTTGGTGCTCTATTCAAGAAAGTGCTTCGACGTCTTCCGCTGAGGCGTCCAAGCTTCGAGAAGAAATTTTAACTTTGAACAGTCAAATTACCTCCCTTTCCACTAACAAAAATAATGCAATAAAGGAACAGGAAAGGTTGGGAGCCTCTCTTGCTCAAGCGGAATCTATTATCTCTAAGGAGAGGAAAGCGAAACAACTCTTAGCCGATGAAAATTTGGCTTTAAAAATGGCTTTAAAAGAGTCTGAGGAAGAGAAGGCTTGGATGGTTGCTAAACAATCTTCTCTCAAGAAAAAGCTGGGAAAAAAGAAGAACTCTTTAACATTGGCCATTAACACTATTTTTGAAGGCAAGCAAAGGGTGTCGCAATTTCTAAGTACTTCCCTCAACGACATCATTGTGAATTCTTACGAGGACGCTCTTATGCTTGTTTATACTGACAACATTGAAAAGTGTCCAGAATTGAGCTTCCCTTCACTCGATCTTGCCCTAGTCAAAAGTTTCATGGATGAAATCAAGGAAATGGAGCAAGGAATCGAAGTCCTCGAGAGAGAAGAGGTTGATGCCGCCAAACTCTTACCTTTTGAAGTCCCTTCTATAGAAGGAGACTCTGATTCCGATGAAGAAGAAGATGATGATGGAGTCACCGTAGAGGAAGGCAGCAATGATGATGATAACGATGATGATAATGATGATGATAACCTTGATACCGAAGATAGAGGTCAGGGTTCAGGCGGCAATGGAGGTGGTCATGCCGGTGCTCATGAAAAGGATGGCGATGATCTCCCTGGGGCTTTAGATAAAGTTAATTCTGATCCTAACGATCGTGAAACAAGCCCAATTGAACTTCCCGAACCTTCGGATCTTCACGAAGAAGCTGCCAACATTAATGTCAAAGAACAAAGGGAGAAAAAGCAGGTCCCACTAACTTTGGTTCCTGTTTATTAGGTATGGGATTCTTTGTCCAAATGGCTTTCACTTCCAAGATAACAATAGTTGACATCTTTTTATTTTAGATAAAGAAGAAATCTATCCAACTTTATAAAACAAAGCTTGAAAGGAAACAAGAAGAAATAAATAGCTTGTATAGAGAGTTAGATAAACAATTAAAAGAACACAATGCACTCTTTGACAAGTATCATAAGCTTAATAAAAGTGTCGTGGTGTTGGCATCCTTTAAAGACCAGGAAGCTACCCCCCGACTGAAGAGGGCACGCCTTTGATATGATAAACTTTTGGATGAGAACCGAGAATTAATAACACTTTTCTGGATGTTGGTTGAAGAAAGGGATATCCTAGTAAACTTTTTAAACAAAGGCTATTGCAGACACCCGACCGTAGATTTTTCATACTTGGGTGACTTTAGTGGGGGTCTACTTAGGCGTTTACATTAGAGATATTTAGACGAATTTGGATTTGATCCACATCAGGGGCGTGCTGGAATTTACTGTGGGTCAAATCAATCCCTCATGAGTTGGCTCCATAAAAACTCAAATATTATAAGGATACATTTATTTTTAAGTTATTAAAAAAGTCAATTTTGTACGAACCGTATGAATATTTGTAATTATGTAACAACATTGATTTGTAAATTTTCCATGTTAGATTCTTTTTATACTTAGTCGCATTTTATTACGTTATCATAGAATAAATCTCTCTCAGACAGTGTTGTTTCTAGAGATTATTTTAGCAAATATGTCAAATTAAGAAGAGATTATTTAGAAAAGGCTTCACCCTTGAAATCCTCAAAATTGGCTAGTTACTGCTTTCTTAGAGACCTGCAGAGACTTTATATGGAATATCTCCGCCTTCGTTTCGATTTTCTTAGTGAAGAAAAAGAAAAGCTTCTTAAGAAAATTCGAACATATCATACCAAATTAATATGCGATCATGACAGTCCTCCTACCGGGGAATAGGACTATAGCAAATATCCTCCAGTTATTACCCCAAAAACCCTTTTGATTCGATAGTTACTCTTTCAGCTAATTCCTTGAACAAAGTAAAAAATGTTGTTTCTCAACTTTAAGTGTAATAAAACAAGTATTTGATTAAAATAATGAAATTGTACTTTTTGTTTTATTTATTCTTGAGTTGTAATTTCTATTGTTGCAATAAAAGAGATTGGTTACTTGAGTCTTGACTTTGTTTTTTTTGTTTATATAGGACTCACAGTTAGCTATTACACCACTCTCATCAGATTCCTTATCTCATTTTACTAGCATTAGAGATAGGTTGATTGTAGATGTTGAAAAGAGGCGTCTACTTAAGGATCCTCTATCTGTTCATTTTCAAGGCAATGCCAAAGGATTGGAATGGCATAGGAGATATTTGCTTCAGAAGACAATTGTTAGAAACCTTAATGATCAGATCGCCAATCTTGAAGTGGATATCAAGAATAAGAATATAACAATTTCCATATTGAAGCGCCAAATCAAATCGAATCCTTCGATTGATTTTGATTATAAGATGTCTAAGCTCCTTCAGTAGATAAGCAATTTAGAGATTAAGTTAAAAGACAGTCAAGCTCAATGCAAATCATTGGAATTCATCATGGGGGACAACATTCCAAATATCGATTTACCGATTTCTCCGATCACCTCATCTTTCATAAAATCAACCAGATCTTCATCTCTTGCAATTCAAAAATTTCCTACTATAACTAACCCTCCTTCCGGTTTAGATGAGAAAATAGTAGGAGAATGGTGCAGGAAGGTCAAATTCGAAATGATAAGATATTTTGATGACCAGTAGAGGGTGAGATACTCGCAACACATCAATGAATACGCAGCCAAGATTCAAAGACTTGAACATGAAAAGTATTTTCTTCAAAAGTGCATCGCTGATCTAGAGACAAAACAAAACCCTTAAGGACGCTAACAAAGCTTTAAACCGTGCTTTGAAGGCTCGTATCGAATCCATTGATGATGCTGATAATATAAAGAAAATGGTAAAGAAGCTTAAAGAGATTCTTTGTATAGCAATTTGGCATATCGTTGATCCTTTAATTGCTGAAAATCAAGATAAGACTGTTCAGGATTTGTAAAACATACACTTGTGCTGTATACTTGTAAATAATTTTATAAATTATGTAAATATCACCTGGCCCGTTGTTTTTTCTTACAATGTTGTTTATAAATCTGCTATCTGATAACTCGGACTATGGTTTTGTATTTGCTGGCCCATTCAGTCTTCCTTACGGATCTCATTTTCCTGAAAAGTACAAAGTAAACAATATTTCTTATCGTTAACTTGAAATCTATATAGTAGTTTATCCTCATCAAAAGATCCCAGTAATTGAAGTTAACAGATCATTATGTGAAAGTATGATAATAAGTGAGAAGTAATCCCATACTTGGATATGGTTGAATGTCTTGAACCCACCTTTGGTAATGGCGAGAGAGAGTCAGGAATTCAACTCCACTATATTAACAGAACACTCAAAATATAATCATAGAGAACTAGAAATCTAATTCTAGTTTCAATTATAGTAGTTTAGAAATTCCTCTTCTGGAGATAACTAATAGAAAGCCAATAATAATTGTTTAATAAAAGTCCAAAAATCATCATCTAGAAATAAATCATAGAAAATTAGGTATCTTTATAATAGAAGATCTAAAACCCAAATTCTGGCGTTAACAAGTGTTGCCTGAAAGTTTGTAGTAGAAGTCCAGTGACCCTGATTCGGGCATTAGTAAGATAGATCTCAAGTTTAATTGAAGACTATAAATTCATAGAAATATCAATTACTCTGGAATCCAGATTCAGGCACTAACGAATGAAATTCAAATGTTAAAAGACCCAAAACCCAGATTCAGGTATTAGTGGATGATAGCCAGAAATCCATGATAAAGATCTCCATAACAGAAGTTCAGAGCCCAGATTCAAGCATGAAGTCCAGAAATTAACAGTAATAGCCTCGAAAACCAGATTCGGGTATGATGAAGACCAGAGATTAATAGTAAAAGACCCGAAACCCAGATTCGGGTTTTAATAAGTGAAGTTCTGAAATTCTCTTTTGGGAACCAGTCGGAGGCTGTAGATTCTTATTTAAGCCTTATGTTCTACATCCACTCTTTGGGTTTTGATTCTTTTGACATGTGCCACCATTTAGGCATTGTATGTTTTCGTTGCTTGATGTGTCGCTTCTCGGGCTCGGACGTCTTAGTCCGTTGTTTGATAGGCCACTTCTCGGGCTCGGACGTCTTAGTCCGTTGTTATCTGGTGTGCTTGGTTAGCTTATCCACAAGCAGGACCCAAAGACTTAACCAACCTCCCTCCAGAAGGTGCTCCAGCCAGGCCTTATAGGCAGGACTGAAGACTTGTTCGATGTCTTGGTCTGGCCATAGCTTGGTGGGATCAAGGGCTTACTCCGTCCTCCCTCCAGGAGGTGCCTTGACCTGGCCATAGCATGACGCGATCAAGGGCTTATTGATGCTTTAACCTGGCCATAGCGTGGTGCGGATAAAGGCTTACTCTAACCTCCCTCCAGGAGGCACCTTGATATGGCCATAGCGTGGCGCGATCAAGGGCTTGTCGATGCCTTAACCTGGCCATAACGTGGCACGGTTAAAGGCTTACTCTAACCTCTCTCCGGGAGGCGCTTTAACCTAGCCAACTCGGCGCGGACAAAGGCTTTAACCGTTTAAGGTAATTTCCAAATTTAAGGAGAATTCAACTCCCGACCATGTAGATTTTTCTTAGAAAAGTGGTGCTTTATTAAATTCGATTAGGATCACTTTACAAATATATTGATTTTGCCTTGTCTGAAAAAGTTAATCACCATTCCTTCAAGTGCTCTACATTGGTTTGTCTCATGCCCATTCATCATGTGATAGTAGCAATAGGATCATCCCCGATTCCATTCATATTTAGGTTTTTTCTTCTGGGATAGCCAATAGTGGAGTTCCACCTTGGTCAGCAAATAAACATTCTCAATCGATGTGCTAAGATTGCATTCCTTAGGGAGTCTCAACTTGAAACTTGTCTTTTGAGGATGGTTTCTAGATTTTTTATTACTTGGTTCTGAAGCTTCACCTTCAACGACCATTTTCCTTTTCAAAACCTTTTGAAATTCACATGTAGGAAATGTCCCACTTGTTGCTTGGTGCCATTTTTGTACAAAGGTGTTGTAGTCAGCCATCATTCCCTCCTCGAAAATAGTGCCTTTGGTATAAAGTTGAATTGTCTTTTTATTTGGTCAAACAAGCTATCACTCTTATCTTTTGTTCCCCCTAAGGCAAAGATAGGTGTAGGTCATAAGATTCAGCTCTCCTTTTCTTTATGATCCTTAAAGCTTCCAATCTCAACATTTTCTCTTCATGTAGTTTAGATTCATTAATTGTTTTATGGGAGAATCCAATTGAATGTGGCTCTGAAGATCCTTGTTCGGACCTTTTGATTTTGCTAAACATGGTGATGTAAAGTCTAAAGTAGGTAAGTTTGGAATAGAATTGGGTTAGAGGAAAGTAAAGTTGGAAGTTCAACAAGGGCGGAGGTTCCTTCTAGCGCCAAAAATGTTAACAATAAAACTTGTTAACACCCAAAAGAAAAGTTTAAAGTGTTAGCGAACCTTTCAAAACTCCCTTTTGAATAGATAGAGATAGCTAAAACCTTTTGACTCCCTTAAGTCCACCTTTCGAGAAGGTTAAGGCAATTGAAACTCTTTTCTATAGAACCTTTCGACACGGTCAAAACAACTGAATCCCTTTTTATAATATCTTTTGATCTAGTTGAATTGGTTTAGGATCCTTTCGAAGTGGTCAAGGTGGCTCGAGGTAAGGACTTAATAATTTAAGGATACTAGTTGAATTAAAAAGTTTCGACTTCCTCGAAAGGTAGCCTTTCGATCATGGTCGAACATGCAGATCATAGTCAGTAGGAACCTTAAATTAGCTATCACATCCACGAATGCCATAAACTTGCAATGATAATATTTTCCTTTATTGCTAATAGTTTAGTAATACAATGAAATCAAATACCCAATCTAATTTTAGAATTAGGGTTTACAAACTCAAGAAAGAATAAGTTTGGAGTGAATGAAAATCCAATCCCCAAAACAAGACCTCTAGGGTCTTATTTATAGGTGCTGGTTGAACCCTTTCGAATTAGAACTTTCGACCTAGTCGAAAGAAGTACCTTGATGACCTTTTGCCGCTATTATAGTTTAGGCGTCCTTCTACTTTGCTTTAAAATAGAACTTGATTGCTTTCGAATTCATCAAGAGGTGTAGATGCGCTCTCCACTTCGTGTTGGTATGTTGTTGTAAGTAAGAAAAGATGTGAGCTTTCGATTCCATCGATAAGTGTATCTCTGTGTCTTTAAAGGAGTCGAAACATAGCGGAAAGTTTAAGTGCGGAAGGTAGCTTTTGAAGGCATACATGTTGACTGATCACCCCTATCTCCTTAAATATGAGAATGATATATTGATCTTAAGTAAACTTTCCTTTATAATTGGATGGTTTCAATCGATTCGAAATGCTAATATATGCTTTCGAAGGGGTAGCTTTGGCTATACATATTCTGTTACGGAAGGTAAATGATGAAGAAACTACTATTTCGAAAGGGTTAGTGCTCATGCAAAACCCTACCATCTGTCGCCTTTGAAAGGTAGCTTCAACACATTCGAAACTCCTTTAGGCGTGCAGAAGTTACTGCTTCGAAAGGGGTTTATTGAAGCAAAAAGGGGCGGCTTCGTCACTATTTGACCTCTTCAAAAGTGCTCGGCTCTTTTAATTTTTAGCTAAAGTATCCCTTCGACTCCTTCGAAAGGTTTTGTTAGTGTTATCATTTCTTATGAATCCCTCTTCTATATTCTTCATGGTTTCGACAGGGTTGAAGTGAAGACTGATGGTAACAAAATATACACCTAGGATTAACATTCATACCCATCATTATATATGTATATACAAGGGAATATGATTTAATAAACTAATTTGTATGCATAATATATATGTATGTATGTATATTAGTTATAAAATTCAAGATTTAATTTAAAAATGTTTTAAAATCATTTTTTAACTTTCGAAATTTTGTTTTAGTTTTTTTAAAATGGCTAAAAATAAATTCATGTATATTTATTATGTATGTGTGTGTGTGATTCAATTTTATATATGTGTATATTTATGTAAATCAGACAACAAATAATATATAAATTCATGATAAAACAATGATCTAACCTCCACATGTATGTTGATATAGATAACTGTATGTACAACAAATAGACTAAGAATTACTATCGTTGTAGCTTTGAATGTGCACCATAAATGTTCAATCCAAAACTCCTTAGATCCAATCCAGACTCCTCTTGAATTTGTAGCAGATAAGAAGAGAACACCACTAACTAAAATGAATTTATTTGATTAAAATTTAGTTTGAAAATAAAGGGGAGATGTCCTTAACTTGCTGCCATGGGTGGGGTAGGATGTGTTGAAAACACAATTTTAGTATTTTGATGATAACAACTATATGACGATGCTACTAATATGTTTGTTAAGTTATTTCTGGTCAAGGAGCGATACAATGGAGGATGAAGTATATACAAGCTATATTGAAGAACAAAAAGATAAAATCGTTCAAGTAGTGGAATTTGAATAAAGAACGAATCATATAATCAATTGAGAAAGTGGAAAAAGGAATTATATTTGCAAAACAAACCAAAACAAAGATTTGAACGCAACCGCCTCCAAAAGGAAACATGGTTCTCCACCAAACATATTACAGCTGCTTTTGGAAACAAAAAACAAATGGTTTACAACAATATATTCATTTACAAGAAGGGTAGCACATTATATGTGCTGCAGGAAAAAGCAAAAATCAATAACTGGAAAATGGTAGTAGGTGGGAATTGAATCCTACTCACAATGAAGGAACGCAACAACTTTACCGATCGTGCTACACACAGTTTTAGATTAAAGTTGGCAACTACTTTTTATGAGCGTTTGAAACAAAAGTAAATGTTCATAAAAATGTGGGTGCTGGTACTCGAACCTAGGAGCCTAGGGGATGCATGTGCGCCAATACCAAACGCACCACAGAAACATTTTGTCAAGAAATTGCTAGCATCTTCTGTTATTGAAAGAGAATCAAAAAATAAAAGTTTGCAAAAACATGAAAAAGCGAGACTCGAACCCAGGACCACCCAGGAGAAACGCACGCATTACTTCCACTACACCATGGCGGCTTTTGAATTAATGGCGGTTGCAAATTTTTATGAACGTTATTAAATGAATGGTTAAAGTGACCGTCCAGGCCTACTCTCGATTGTTGTGCAGTTCCAATGGTTGCATCTCTTCCAAACTGAATTGCTGAAAGGTTGCTTCTCTTCAATGGCATCTTATCACTCCTATATAAGCCTCACACCATCCTAAAAGTAAAACACACAATTCTATGCTCTCAAAATCATTCTCGTATTGCTTTCTAAATTACTAAACTATATATTCATTTAAAAAGCATCATTTTCAAAGATTATAGAAGTTGTACTCCAGTGTGACTACTTAGTGTATTGAAGACACAATATATAGTCAAGTTATTTCTTTGTAAAAGAAAAGATTGAAGTTCTGTTTGTTTGTTTAGGCGTAGTCTGTAAACATGCTCCTCCGGGTGAAGTGAGGGTGGTTATAGTGAAATTCCTAAGAGGTGCCTAGGGACTAGAAGTAGAACGGGAGGTCCGAACCAGTATAAAATCGACTGTGTTATCTACTAATTTATTTCCACTGCATTTACATTGTTTACAACTGTTGGCTATCTTTGATCCTATGCATAGCGACTAACAAGTGGTATCAAAGCCTGGAATTCTATCGATCGTCATAACATCATAGAATAATGACCAGAAAATATCCATTCGAAATACAACAGGCAAAATCCCCATCAAAGCCACCAATGAGGACAACAAAAAGGTATTTTCTAATTTACAAATTTTAGTAAAAGATAATAATGAATTAGTTAGTATGAGCGATAAGATCTCAAAGTTTAATTTTATTATTTTAGAAAAGATGAAATCTATCGAATTGAAAATGAGAAACTGAAAAATGAGAAATTAAATTTAGAAAATCAACTTGGTGTTTTAAAAAATTATTTATAACTCTTAAAGATTTTCTAGATGAACAAAACACCTTATTTGAAAAGGAGAAAGAAAAATTTTCAAAAGAAAATTTTGATTTGAAAAGACAAAATGATTAATTACAATCCTCTTTAGATAATTAAAAATCTCAAAATTTTCTTCTCAAAAGTGAGAACTGTGCGTTAAAAATGAGAATTCTGAATTAAATGAGGAGTTGATATTTTGAAAAATAGTAATATTTCTTTTGAAAATAACAATTGTGACTTTAAAACTAAATTTGAAAAACGTAAAAATGAATTCGTGAAATTTAATAAAGTTCAAAATGATTTAAATATGATTTTATCTAGTTCTAGACCTTTACATGATAAATGTGGTTTAGGATATAGTAAAACTAATCGTAGAAATAACACTAGATACGCTTTCAATAATAGTAAAAATGTTAGTGCTAGTACTAGATTTCGAGTAAAGTCTAAATTCAATTTTTATAGAAATTCAAGTACGGTTATGACCAATAATGTTTATAATATCTCTAAAAGTAAAAAAATCATTGACGGGAAATATGAATAAAAATTATCTAAGTATTTGGGTTCTTGTTAATTGGAAAAACAGAGAAAAATACATTGGTGATTATTTTGATATAGTAGTTAATAATGAAAATTATATTTTTAAAGGTTCCACTAAATCCTCTTGGATATGGTTACCTTTGACCTAATCCTTGGACCCAAACATAGGAAGTTGGTACCAAAATATAGAATTTATTTTTTGCAGGTATTCATGAAAGATAAAAGGATGAGATGTATTTTGAATAACAAATGTTCCGTACATACAATGGAGAACGAGCATTTATAGATAATGGAACTGCAGCAAATGTGGTATATCTAACTCATTTTTTTATAAATAGTTTGGGGTAGGTATTTTTATTAGAGTATCAAAAAGGAATATTTTTGAAATAAATAAATTAGATACTCTTTTTATATAATACGTTGATTTCAAAGGTGCTAGAAATATAGTGTGAAAAATTATTTCAAGTAAAATAAATTTATTTTTTGAAGGCAATAAATATTTTAAAAAAGGTACAAATATGATTCATATTTTTTGAATCATTTATTGTACGTAACATTAGTTAATATTATGTACATTTTGATAAACTATTTTTAGAAAATTGGCTAATAATAGCAGATTTTCAACCTTTTTGTTGATGACAAAGGGAAAGAAAATTGGGCATGTTGCTAGGGGGAGTATATAAATTGAGGAAGAGCAAATATTAAGGGGAAGTAATATAATATTATTTTGGAAAGTCATATAGTTGTCATCATCAAAAGGGGGGAGAATGGTGAAAACACAATTGTAGTATTTTGATGATAACAACTATATGACGATGCTACTAATATGTTTGTTAAGTAATTTCAGGTCAAGCAGCCATACGATGGAGGATGAAGTGTATACAAGCTATATTGAAGAACAGAAAGATAAAATGGTTGAAGTGGTGGAATTTGAATAAAGAAAGAATCATATAATCAAGGGAGAAAGTGGACAAAGAATTATATTTGCAAAACAAACCAAAACCAAGATTTGAACGCAAGTGCCTCCAAAAGGAAACATTGTTCTCCACTAAACATATTGCAGCCGCTTTTGGAAACAAAACTAAATGGTTTACAACAATATATTAATTTATAAGAAGGATAGCACATTATACGTTCTGCAGGAAAAAGCAAAAAACAATAACTGGAAAATGGTAGAAGGTGGGAATTGAACCCTGCTCACAATAAAGGAATGCAGCAACTTTACCGACCATGCTACACATAGTTTTGAATTGAAGTTGGCAACTACTTTTTATGAGCTTATGAAACAAAAGTAAATGTTCATAAAAATGTGGGTGCTGGTACTCGAACCCAAGTGGCCTAGGGGATGTGTGTGAGCCAATACCAAACGCATTGCAGAAAATTTTTGTTAAGAAATTGCTAGCATCTTATGTTATTTAAAGAGAATCAAAAAATAAAAGTTTGCAAAAACATGAAAGCGAGACTCGAACCCAGGACCACCAAAGAGAAACGCATGCATTACTTCCACTACACTATGGCAGCTTTTGAATTAAGGGTGGTTGCAATTTTATATGAACGTTATTAAATGAATGGTCAAGCCTCTTCTTCAATTGTTGTGCAGTTCCAATGGTTGCATCTCTTCCAAACTGAATTGCTGAAGGGCTGCTTCTATTCAATGGCATCTTATCACTCCTATATAAGCCTAACACCATCCCAAAAGAAAAACATGCAATTCTATGCTCTCAAAATCATTCTCGTATTGCTTTCTAAATTACTACACTATATATTCATTAGAAAAGCATCATTTTCAAATATTATAGAAGTTGTACTCTAGTGTGACTACTCGGTGTATTAAAGACACAATATATAGTCAAGTTATTTCTTTGTAAAAGAAAAGATTGAAGTCCTGCTTGGTTATTCGGGCGGAGTATGTAAACTTGTTCCTCCGAGTGAAGTGAGGGTGTTGATAGTGAAATTCCTAAGAGGTGCTTAGGGACTGGACGTAGGACAGGAGATCCGAACCAGTATAAAATCGACTGTGTTATCTACTATTTTATTTCCGCTGCATTTACATTGTTACAAATGTTGGCCATCTTTGATCCTGTGCATAGCGACTAACAGAATGGAGCACAGTGTAAACAGAAAATGTGAGAAGATGGATGATATACATATGCAAAAGGAAGGAGGTAAAATGAACATATCTAGATTGATATTCCATAGTATTCTCAAGTCAAGGGAACTGTGTAACATCATCACTTCGAGATTGTCTGTTTGATCTTAGTCATATTAACCAATAGAGAACTCTCAAGTGAGTCATTTCATAGTTATCCACTAACTATCAATACATAACCCTTTGGTCCTTTAGCAGCCACAAGAAATAAACTACCTAACATTTGGACAGCGGTACATACTCTAATCTCAATGGATGAATCGATATCCTTACTCGAAATATCTTGACTAGGAATATTTAAAACAGTATGTTATTTTCAATGCGATAAAATTCTTATGATTAAAACACTTTGTAATTACTATCACATAACATATCATTTAAGGATTTGTATCTATATACTTTAAATTAATTTACTTAATTATTTATATCATTATATAACAAGTATATAATATAAAGAAAAACACCTTTTATTTTGAAAAAGATTGGGCACAGAGTTAGATATATGTAATAAATTACATAATTGCGCCTAGGGCATACCCCTAACTCTATCGATCTCCTACTTTCACTTGGGGTCAATTATAGAATCTTATTCCAACTTCGTCGATTGGTTTTTCTCAAAAACGGTCAGGTTAGACCCCAGTGAATGGGTATGCTATGTTGTTATAATTGTCTACTCTGTCAATCAACTCTCTCTAATGCTGATAAACTGCGTTTATCATGTAGAACTATTCAGATTATGTCACTTGACTTCTAGTGAGTTCTAGGTTCATTTAAGAACTATATCACGACATAGTTATCATATAAAAACATCATGGATTCTAAACATTTGAAATCACCCTTGGCTTAGTTATAAATTTGTGCGTTTATTTATGCTTCTTATATTGTAACATCCCTATTGAATTAGCTACTACTTGTTGTTTGGAGCAATTCCAACAAAAAGTTCTTAACTTAAGTTTGAACATGAATTTGAAGATTGACATACCGTACTCTATATTGTTACTGAAGTTTGAGTCTGCGCACTCCTTCATAAGGAGTTCGTTATTTCTATAAACAATTCTCTAGTATTTCCTAAATAGTCGAGATCACTCTAACTATCATTTAGTGATCTTGATTTGGATTCAATTTTTGCTTCATGCATCGGATACATAAGAAAAATATGATATTGTAGTACCACATGTATGATAATTCCTATTGTCAATACATAAGGAATTCTTCTTACATGTTTCATATTAAACATTTTAATAAGGTGTCTTTGCACATTGTTCAAGACATTTCCAACATCCTTTATACTTAATATAAAAGATATAATTTACAAATCCAATATCGAGTACTAAACAACCAAACTATTATTGATTTTAACATAAGTACATCATTAACAGTCAGCAATATTTTTTTCTTAAAATTCAGAAATATCTATGTACATTTTTATGTTCTTTCTTATGGACACGTGTTTCCTCTGCATTTTGATTAAAAATCAAACCGTTTGATATTTCTATCAAAATACTTATTCAATTCTAATGCTTATAGAATGATACTTTTATATCATTTCTTGGATCATATTCGAAAAACCCACAACCTCAATATCACCCACATTGACTTCGAGACACTTTAGTTATTATGTGCAAACATTATATTCTAAATCATTACTTAGAATTTTCCATTTTAACGCATATGTATTAAAACATAAAGACATATCCAGCGATAATTTTGTGAGTAAATCTGAATTAACTTGAGAAAGTTGAATGACAAATCTATTACGCTAATTTCAAAAATTAGAATTTACGATGTTATTCTTATCAGTGTTTGCTCATTATATTCCAACTGCAGTAGTCTTTCTCTTAAAGACACATTTGCGACTGATGGATCATTTCTCTTCAAGTGTAAATATCAAAATCATATTTTGATAATGCACATGGAATCCATTTTGAATTTACACATCATAACTTATCGTAGAGTCAATACCCTTAATGGTTTAATTGATACCAAGGAGTATGTATTCTTGACGTTGATAAGAAACTCATAGTTTCTCTTCAATATGCATGCATATTTATTAGACATTCTAATGCGTTGTGTTCAATCAGGTTTAGTTAATTTTATTTCATCCTTTGTAGTCGGTTTTATCCTTGGATCATAACCAAATCCATTTTATTACCAATAATTTCTAAAAAGAAATTCCTTTATTACGAAGTTGATATTTCTTAAAACAACAATTGTTTCTCAGTGCAACAGAATAGATATTTATAATCATTTTATGAATTGCCTTATATATAAAACTGATTTGGTTTTGGTTTATAAAACTTATGTCCAAAACATAAATAAGTAATGTAATGACAATCGTTCCTAAAAATCTTTCAGGGCGATTCATACAAGATCCCTCATGTACAATTATTACGTGCAATATTTCGACTTGCACAACCTCTTATAAACCCTTATATTGTATGATTTTGTAAACCACTCTTTAGGTGAAATTAATTTTAACCTTGTATAAAACTCCTAAGTTCATGACCTTGCAGAAAGAAGTTAACTCAACTTCACTCATAATTGATCGTTCTTCATTCAACAGAGTTCGATTACTCCTTATCGATACATCATTATGTATCATAGGTAGGAGTGATTTTTGAGATTGAACCTTCATTCATTCTTAGGTATGTTCAGAACTCTTTCTAATATACTCACATATTCGATCAAATCGAATCATTTTATTTTCTATCACACATTATTTTATTTGATTCTGTTTTATATTCTGCGAACTCATCATTAACATATAACATGTGTATCATATACACATGTTCATGTTTGTGATATTTCATCGGTGAATACAATAAAGTACGTGAAACTGTTTTGGAACTTTCAATTGCATACATCTATATGTATCAATCAGTGGAGTCCATCAACCTTTATAATGCTATCACTGAATGGGTGCTTTGACCTTAATTGTTAGAGATATAATTTACTAGGACTATATAATTCATAATCATATAATCATAAATTATTTCTAAAACCCGTGTCTTAGTCCATAATTCCAAAATAATCACAAATAAATTTAGATACTTCTGTATTTTCTAATGCATCACAGTACCACTAATATAGTTTTATTTTATAATGAATATCCATAATATTCATATTGAAATGAAACTATGTCTATTATTCAGTCAATACTAAAAAATAATTATTATTTCATAAATAATGTTTGGTACGTTTTATAAAACAATTTTGTAACTTGATGCGCCCAATAAGGGTTATATGGCATGCTCCTACTATTTCTATCATTACTATAATAGCTTATGAAATACAAAGCTCCATTCAACCACTTAATATAGGTTATTTGTTACATTTTCTATAATTAGTTTACAGTCAAGTATTTCCAAATCAAGTATATTAAATTCAAAGAAATAAACCTTGTAGAAATTTTTTTCTATTCGAAAATACATTTTGGAGTAGAAATCATATTTCTCATTCCAATGTTAAGTATCAACCATTATTTTACAATTATCGTTTCTAATGTTTCTTTATGAAACAGAAGTGACCATCTTCATCCAACCTTGCCTTAGGTTACATCCACTCTTATATGATCGATTTTCTTTCTAAATGGCCAAACCATTCAAAGGAAATCCTTACAACAATATCATAACGAACTCTTTATAAAAGTGCATTTGGTCATCCTCAACTTTTAAAGACATCAAATAAATAACACTTAACGTAAACTGATCAAACTGACATTTCCATGATTGAATACTTCGATCTATCTTTTAGCCTTTGGTTTAGTGTTACATTTAACACAACAAGATCATTATTGTAATCAATTATATTGAATGCACGATCTCACATTACAGTTTACTTGCTTATTTCAATAAACTAATTTCATCGAGGCTTCGTACATTACAAATTATGACCGTTCATCATATAACGTTTATATGTGATTGTATATGGATAAAATATTCATATTTTTGTATAGCTTTTAAAGTTCGAAACACATTAAAGATAATCCACAGACTTGGGCAAGTAAACTCGTCAGTGACCAAGTTGCGAACATATTTAGTGGTTGTATAATTAGGCGCTCGCATGGGTCAACATGAAAAAAATTATTGCAAGTATATTTTATATTTCTATTTATTGTTGGCGTCAAAATTGACCACCAACACCCAATTATAAGTGAAAGCACCAATATCCAATCACAGATCACAAATAGAATATATGTGGAGAATATAATATGGAGAATAACCAAAATTAAAATGAAAGCAAGTAAAAGAGAGACAAGATTTATAGTGGTTCGGCTAACTCCGATCTACGTCCACTCCAGAACAATCCTTTTATTATCAGAAATTTGAGTATAGTTACAATCCATAATTCTAGAATAAAAATGGCGGAGTAGCCTCTGGGTAGAAGATGAAGAGAAACAGAATGAAGAAGCCTCCTTTTCGAAGCCAAGCTTGCTGTATTTATAGGTGAAAATTCGGCTATAGAGCCTTCTCACCTACATGGGCCCACCATAACGATCGTCAAGCCCAACTCGACCGAAAATAACGATCGGCATCATACCACCGATCATCATCCTTCAGCTAAATCAATGCCGATCCCTCCTTGAAGCATGCCGAACCATCGCCCTCCAACAAACTACACCGATCCTTCCATCCTGAAGCATGCCGATCCCTCTACCTTCACGAAAATGCCGACCCCTTCTCTTCCTGAGGCATACTGATCCAAGCATGCTGATACCTCTTCCTTTGTGAAAATGCCAATCCCTCTTCATCCAAACCAAATGCCGAACCCACTTCCTCCAAGAAAATGCCGACCCTTCCTCCTTTATGTGAAATGCCGACCCCTCCATCTTTCCAAGCTTTTGAAGTATGCCGATCCCTTTACACTGAAGTATACTGCCCCCTTTGCATTGAAGTATGCCGACCCCTCCTATTCCGTAATACCATGCCGACCGTTATTCCTTCTCATATGTCGACCAGAGCCATGCCGATCCCTAGCCTTCCTCCAAGCCCTGCCGACCCGAGCCATGCCGATCCCTAGACTTCCTCCAAGCCCTGCCTATCCCTAGCCTTTCTCCAAGCCCTGCCGACCCAAGCCATGCCGACCCCTATTTATTGAAACATGTCGAACCCTTCAACATAATTTCCCAGACCAATCAAATATGCCGATCCAAACCATGTTGCTTCTTGTCTTGCCGATCCATATTATATCAAACCATCTCATGCCGATCCTTCTTTATTCAAGCCAAAATTCACAATTCAAGCACTCTTCATCGTCTATCTACCTATTATGTTTAATCCGGGCTTCGTATTATTATCCATAGTTGATTATCCATCCATCCATTTGAGCCAAATCCATGATATTCCAGCCTCAATAACCATGAAGTCTATTGGGTTAAATCTGCCTACGTACTACCTTGCCAAAAGGCAGGTTAACACTTTGCCCCCTAAAACATGCCTTGTGATTGGAAGGCGTGTTTTGGATTGCCATAAATCCAAAATCCGAAGTCCATAATCCATTGACCGTTACATTATCTAACCTAAAATCCAATCCGTTGCCAATCCGATTCCTTGATCTCTCCGGATCATTAGCGAAATCCATGACTGTTCTAAGTCGATATCCAATTTCGAATCCATTCAAATCCATTAACCGAATCCCTTATCTCTTCGTATCGTTTATCCAAGTTTGGGACCTCCCTGGGTCCATGTCCAAATCCAGGACTTCTCCGGGTCCATATCCAAATCCGGGACCTCTACAGGTCGCTTTATCCTACTCCGACCTCGACTCTTCGGTCAAGGGCTTATCCATGGTTATCCTTCTTCGGCCTCGACTCTCTGGTCGAGGACTTAATCCATGGGGTATCCTACTCCGGCCTCGTTCCCTAGTCAAAGACTTAATCCGTGGGGTATCCTACTCCGGCCTTGATCCCCAACCGAGGACTTAATCCGTGAATATCCTTCTCTGGCCTCGACTCTCCAGTCGAGGACTTAATCCGTGTTCGAGTCCATCCTGTCGCTCTCCGGCAAAGGGACTCGTAACTTGTGGTTATTTCCCCGTCTCTTCGGTCGCGGCGTAACCGTGACATGTGTTATTTATTACATTAATCCAAATCCATCATTCCAGAGTTTAGTTGGTAAAATATAAAATAAAAGCCCGTACAACCAAGAAAACTAAATAGCCATACTACCAGAAAAACCAAAGTTTGCAGTAAACAGAAAAAACAAGATTTCATAAACTCGAGCACCACGGTTCATCGTCATCTCAAAGCATGCCTAGGTACCGTCCTCGATCCCGCACATGTGTAAGTGACTTAGCCATTCTACTGCGGGGTTTATTACTTATTCCATGCCATAAGTCCAATCAGCTAATAACAAGCTAACGATGATGCCTTGATCCAGTGCCATCTTAATTTGAGGTGGGAGGTGGTTGCTCTTGTTCCATTGCCATAACTTGATTCCTTATATATTGTTGCAAATGACCATTCCTCACCTGGTCCTCAATGATATCCTTCAAATGCCTGTAGTAATTCGTATTGTGCCCATCCAGCTTATGTAATAGGCAATGCATTCTTGGTGACCGCTCATATTCAGAGGGTTCCCTTTCTGCCGGTCTTCCATACTAGAGGCGCCCTCGAGTATCCAAATAAATCCTTTCCAGAGTTTCAGTCAAATAAGTATAAGAAGAGAATTTTGAGTCCCTCTATTGCCTTTTCGATATGTTACTGCCATCATTCATTCTCATTTTATCCTTATCGTTCTTGTTTACATATCCTGATGATCCATATACAGACAACAATAAGAGTATACTAACCCATTTCAGCCCGGACAGTTATAACAACCCATCCTCTTAATTGCTGATAAATACAATCAATAGACAATACATCGGAAAAATAACCATATACACGAATACGTCTCTGGGCCTCCAGATTGTCTCATGAAGCTCCAAAGCATCCCAACTAAATCTACAATATGCTCGGTCTAACCCGAGCATTATCATAAATTAACACGCGAGTCAGTCTGGAAAACCAACATGAGAAAACACACCCAATTGGATTTTAATGTTATAAAAACCTTTGAAATCAAAAGTATCTTGTAAGACCACGCCGCAGATAAACACAGACGGGTTTTTACCTTACGATAACCAAACCATTTCATATGAAAATCCATTGATATTATAATAATGTCTAGGGGTCAAAGTAAAATATGAATATAGAATAAATGCCTGCATCTCACGTTTCAGCATAGTTGGGCACAACTAAGTTCGTACCGTGCTTACTGAAGAATGGATTTCATATAATGACTGGGCTACTAGGGTACCGCCCATCACAATGCATCTCTTGATAAAATAACACCGAGGTTGAACCAATCGACCCCTGCCAACACAGAACCGACCTACCTCTTACTGGATAGTATCGAATATGATCGCCCCTCCGTTAATGGGCCCTGATGCATACAAATGAGAGATGATATCGACTCTAGATAGGGATGATCATACCATACTTGGGAGCGACCCACTTAGCCCTGCTACATCTCCCCTGCTTTAGTCATTTCTGGTTGATGAGGCTTGAGGCTACGTTTTAGCTTCTATATAGCACTTCGCACTTGGAATGCTAACACTTCCCATCCATGCAGTAATGCAATGCCAGCATTCATCCATACAAGTTAGTTCTGGGACTGAACGAATTGCTTGAGAGCTCTGTCTTTAGTTCCATCATCTTCAAGATGTCTCCACTTCGAAACGCTTGAGTTGGATCGAAGTGGTTTTTGAATAACATATCCGATCCCGGTCTCTTCGAAACAACATTCGATAGTTTTCGGTAAACTCAACCCCGGTTCTTTAGGAAATAAATAGTCAATGATAAGAGCGGAGATAACCTACTAACCGTTAATGGAAAAATTTCCTTATCATTTGTCCTAGGAGAACGAAATGAGATTTATACGCACAGTACATCATCATCGGAGATGACTGTGCTATATAACTCACGTGTTTCTCCTAGATATTTCCAAAGTTACGTTTTGGGTTGATATTCGATAGTCGGTTATTTAACAATCAATTAAACAAACATTCAAATTAGGGATTTATTTCGAAAGGGAAAAACAACATTGGATAATCACATAAGCAATAACTAGCCTCCTTTAATAAAACTTTCATTTATTTAAAATCACTTTGTAAATTACTTGTATAAAAATACTTTTACAAAGATATACCCACCAATCCTTATAATTTCAATACTTAGAAAATATTCATATTCTTATCTCAATGGTATAAGTATATTCACACACATTACACTTCACAACTTAGAAAATGTACTCATATACTTGTCTCAATGGCATAAGTATATTTACAAAACCGAGAAAGATTTTCTTTTTATTCGATTCTAAAATCATTTATAACTCCTTATAATTCTCTAAAACCATTAAAACCAATTTATAAATCTCTAAAAATCATTTATAATTTCTTTTATAAATTTCAATTACTTATATTTCTTCTATAAATTTCAATCACTTATAATTTCTTTTTGTACATTTCTAAAATCATTTATAAATCCATAAAACCATTTATTAAACTCCTTTTATAAATCTATAAACCTATTTCTTAAATTCGTTTAAAAAAATCTAACCATTTATAAAACTCTTTTCCCTTGTAAATAATTTTCCTTAAGTCTTCAAACCATTTTATAAACTTCCTTTATAAAATCCAAGTCCGTTTATAAAACTCTATTTATGGGTCTCGGAAACATTTACAATTAATTAAAATCATTTTCTTTAAGACACAATTATATAATAATAATTATTAACAATTAACATTATAAATAAATAATAATAATTAGCTTCAAACACCTTAAAAATAATATTTAATTATTTCAAAACACTATTAAATAAACAATAAAAGTTAATCTTTATCATGACTATAAATAATAATAATTAACTTCCAAAATATTATTAATAATCATCATTATTAATTTCATTCCAATATTAATTATTTGAATGATTAACTTTTTTTTTCAAAATAGTAAAATATTGCTAAACATCTTTAAAACAACATTAAATATAAATAAATAACTTTAAACATCATAAATTATAAATAAACAACCTTAAAACAATATTAAATAAAAATAATAACTTTAAAACAATATTAAATAAAAATAATAACTTTAAAACAATAGATAAAAGGGTTGGAATAAAATAGAAAATTAAATCTTTAAAACAAAATATTTTTGGAATCGAAATTCGGATTTAAGATCATTTACTGTCTCAAAATTTAATTCCAATTCCAATAAAGATTTATAGTATTTTTAAAAAGTTATTAATTCAAGGCCAATAGCTACCAATGCTTAGCCAATATCGATTATTGATTTTCTATTACTACCGGGTTTCAGATTTAAACATAAACAATGTCATTACCAATAGTGTCCATAAATCAGGTTTCATATCCAATAATCAGTATAACATAAATTTTATTGAAATTAAAATCAACAGTGGTGAGGAATCCAGGTAGGATCCCTCCAACCTATCCCTCTGCATCACAAATAGCATATAATTATATAATATGGGTCATCCGCTACTAGGCGGGCATATATATGTAGGGTGCTCCAGGGACGAGAATAAATCCAAACCATACTAATAAAACAGCGAATCATATAAACATCCAATCAGTAATTTTTATTAACTATATAACATACTGGTTAACTAAAAAGGTGAGTTTAACTCATAGGAATTTCTATTATCGCCAAGCGTTCCGGTTTGGAACTAAAATTGAACGACGTCCAATTTTAGCCCAAATTTCAACTATCTCCAAATTCTTCCAAACTAGTTCCAATGCAAAGCTTACATCATCCTGAGCGCAATGCAAAAAGTCTCACCTTGATCGGACCTCGTAAGAGAGAGTTATTTAGTTTTAAATTTATCGATTTTTAAATTTATAAATAATTAATTTACTTTTAATTACAAAATTACCACCCTTACACGTCTTCTTCCTCATCACTCAAAATCCCCTGTACACAAGCTCATGCACGTCATTGTTGTGCATGCAAAAGTGTGGATATGGAGCTACACTTCGTTAAACTCGATTTCGCCTTCGCCACTGATCTTCTCTCCGCGAGCTCGACCTGCCTATACCATCAAACCCACCCTCGAGGCTCCCTAGCCAAACGCGACAATGGTGAACTTTCCCCTAGGCCATATAGTGTCGTGACCAATCAAGCTCCACCGCGAGCCCTAAAAACCCAGTCGTAGGTGCTACTTACTCACCCAAACTCGAATACGACGTCCAAATAGCCGAACTCCTCCTGGATTCCAAGAATTTCCAGGCCCTAGTTCCTAATCAAGCACGGTCGATCCTCTAAATCACTGCCGCATACAACACTAAGCATATAGTTTTGAAGCTTGGACCTTAACAAGTTTAAAGATCTTGGTTTTGCAAAATTTCGTGGAGTAAACCATTTGTTTTGAATTTTTGAAGTTGTGGCTTACTTTTTTTTTTGTTCAGAGAAGAGGAAAGTTAAATGATGATGAGGAAATAAATAAGAGGGAATGGTATGGGTTAGATGTGGGGGTATGGGTATGAACAGTGAGGCATGGTGATGGGTATGGGCTTAAAAGTCAAATTATTTAATTTAACAAAATCTGATATTATATGTTCGAAAAATCTCGAACTTCTATCGAGGCATGCCGCCTGGCGTTTTATATGTAATACCCCTATTTTAAGCACAATGGAACTAGTCTCGAGACCTAGTTCGATTATATGCAGAAGATAGCTTTTCAAACCCAATTATAATATAAATTTCTGAAATTAATTTATACGCATTTCGGTCTCGCACGACCAAACGATATGTCCAATCACTATGAAATTCATCAACATACAATAACTCACTATTACAGATCCGATGAAACTGGTTTCATCGAAATCCGAGACAGTGCCCGGAAGGCTATTTTTATATGTTAATTAAAACAAATTATTATAAAAACCAAATTAATCACTTTTAAATTTAAATTAAAAGTTTACTATCTTCATTCTTATTTAAATAGAATTTAAATAAACTTCCGAAATCATCTTTATCCACATTAAATTCAGGATTTAATTATTTAAGCAATTCCAAATATTAAATTCAACAATTTAATTATCAAATAAATCCCTATACTTGAAATTCAAGTTATTTAACTTATAAAATTAACTTTTCAATATTTAAAATCAATTAAATATTCCAAATTCAAACGACTAAAATTCTGGGTCGTTACATTCTTCCCCTCTAAAAGAATTTCGTCCTCGAAATTTAGCAAGTAAGAAAATGCCCAAACCCATTAACTTTTCAAAACCAATTAGTTGAAATAGATTGCCAAATTCTTTCAAGCCCTTTTAACTTTCCAAAATCAATTTGTTGAAACTTTGTTATCACATTTTCTAAATCGTTAATTCATTCATAGTTACTAAATAATACCATTCCAAGTTATAACTTAAACATCCAATTTTAGTTACCAAAAATTTCTTCAAAATTGTTCTAACTCTTCGATTTTCGAAAAATTCCGCCAGCTTCTCCTTTGCGCAGTTCAATCAGAAAAACTACAAACTATCACTACGGGCCCAAACCAACAAAAGAAAATAATAGCCAAGCGACTCAATCATAAAACCACCAAACCAAACAACAATATAAACAAGTACCTATTTGTCGGGCAACCAAATTATACTCGTGAAACCAAAGGCATCAAACTAGCTTCTGCTTCTTTACACCTGCATCTTATATACCAATGATATCCAATATTATAGTTCATAATCAAATTATTTTGTATTTTCAATTGTCAACATTTACTTAACTAAAGCTTATACGATGTACATATACCATCCATACAGAATACCAAATCTGATCGCTCGCCCGATCACACAATTTCACTTTCGAACTAGTATCGTTCTCACGACCACTCTAATGCGGACTCAGATCCGGTTCCTTGGTTAGAAACTGCCATTCTCCTTGCATAGCCATATACTATGATAGAGAATCCAAGAATCAATCAAAAATCTATATCCAGTCTTCATCGTCGAGAATCGAGTGAAAAATTCTTACTCGGACCGATGTAAATTATATCGAATCATGTACTCGAATCTGGATCAAACAATTATGCGAATAAAATAATGTACGTATGGCTTACGTATTTATTTCAATTGGTTTCTCATTTATCCCATTATTTTATTCATAATCATTATTAACATCGCTTTATTCACATTCATTTATTTGCATTCAATTAATTCACATTCAATTATTTACTTAGTATATTTCTTTCAAAACTAATATCACTTAAGAACCATCCCATCAATTTTTTTTAAGTTTATCATAAACATTTTATACAACACTTCTCATGTTGATTTTCACTTTACCACTTAAGTCCATATCCATTTTAAATCAAATTCAATTTCATTTAATTCATTTCATTATTCACTTTATTCACCTTTACTTGAGTCAAATTCCCTTTCAAATTTCATTTTATTTAACTTTACTTGAGTTAATTTCATTTCATAGTTCAATTCCTTTTACATCTAACAATTTTAAAACTTTGTTTTAATATACTATTCCTCAATTTATAAGTTATAAAACTTATTTTCTCATATTTTCATAAAACTCAGAGTTTTAAACACCCTATTCTTATTTCAAATTATTTTGAAACAATACCATAAATAATTCATTTGTATTCAAAATCATACTTTTAAAATTTTTAAATTGAAACTAGTTTTACCAAAACAAAACTCCAATGGTAGCAATTCCTCTCTTGGAAACCTGAAAATGAACGTCGATGATGCTGCAGCCATCATCGAAATTATTTTCCATTGACCGAAGTGAGTTCAGTGCTTTCTTAACACTTTTAAATTCCATTTTTAAAATATTTCCATTCAAAAATATTTTCCAAATAATTTTATTATTTTCGAAAACTTTGAAAAACAATTTTCAAAATCGACGGGTTTTAAATTCTCAAATTCTCAACATTTAAATCCTTTTTATATACAAATCATATTTATAAATTTTTCTTATATAAAATTTCATTTTGGTTATATAAAACCATTTCTTAACTGTTTATCTTTATTTACATTATAATAATACAACTTTTATTAGAACACATACAACAAACAATAAATGATACTAATCAAATATTATCATCCACTAACAACCAAACACACCATATACTATACTAATTTCTGAAAAATTATTCTTTTATATATATAAAATATAATCAAGGTAAAACTATTTCATTTACCAAATTTCAAAACAATAACATGTCGAATTGCTCTGTTCTAGTGTTTAAGGATCCCTATCAATAATGTTAATTACTCGTATTGAAAAGAATCCATAAGCCACTCAACAGATCAATCAACACAATATAAAACATTTTTATATCACTAATAAATACGCGCTCATATATATACACACTCAAACTCATACTAGGGTGCTACTGACCTTATCTCTAATAAGTAACCCTCACCAAAGCCAAGGTTCTTGCTTAACCTTGCGCTCTAATATCACATGTAACAAACCAGGATTTTCGACCCTTGAAAATTGACACTAATATGCCCACTGTATTGCGTGCCAAGCAATCGAATGCTGGAAAACCCAATTGTTAAGGGAAAAGATGAAGAAAGGAAGGTAGATGAAACTAAACAACATAGAATCTCACAGCGGAATGAATAATCTATAATATACAATAAATCTTTACACAAACAAAGTGTAATATATGTATATAGACAACAATCAGAGTATACTAACCTATTTCAGCTCGAACAGTTATAACAACATGTCCTCTCAATTGCTGATAAATATAATCAACAAACAACACAACAGAAATATTACCATATACACGAATACATCTCTCGACCTCCAGCTCGTCTCCTGAAGCTCCAAAGCATCCAAACTAAATATGTAATATGCTTGATCTGACCCAAGCATTATCATAAAATAACACCCGAGTCAGTCTGGAAAACCAATGTGAGAAAACACACCCAACTGGATTTTAAAGTACCTTTGAAATCAAAAGTATCTCGTAAGACCACGCCGCACATAAACACGAACGGGTTTTTACATTACGATAACCAAACCATTTCATATGAAAATCCATTAATATTATAATAATATCTAGGGGTCAAAGTAAAATATGAATATATACAAAATGCTTGTATCTCATGTTTCAGCATAGTTGGGCACAACTAAGTCTGTACGATGCTTATTGGAGAATGGATTCCATACAATAGCTGGGCTACTGAGGTATCATCCATCACAGTGAATCTCAAGATAAAATAACACCAAGATCGAACATATCGACCCCTGCCAACAAAGAACCGGCCTACCCCTTACTGGATAGTACCGAATATGATCACCCTTCCGTTAATGGGCCCCGAAGCATACATATGAGAGATAATATTGACTCTAGGTAGGGATGATCATACCCTACTTGGGAGCGACCCACTTAGCACTGCTGCATCTCCCATGTTTTAGTCATTCCTAGTTGATGAGGCTTGATGCTACGTTTTACTATTTATAAAGCACTTCTTACTTGGAATGCTAACACTGCCTATCCAGGCAGCAATGCAATGTCAGTGTTCATCCATACAAGTACATTCTGGAACTGAACGAAACACTTGAGAGCTCCGTCTCTTCAAGATGTCTCCACTTCGAAATGCTTGAGTTTGATCGAAGTGGTTTTCGGATAACATATCCGATCCCGGTCTCTTTGAAACAACATTCGATAGTTTCCGGTAAACTCGACCCCGGTTCTTCAGGAAATAAACACTCGAAGATAAGAGCGGAGATCACCTCCTAACCATTAGTGGTTGGATTTCCTTATCATTTATCCTAGGAGAACGAAACGAGATTTATACGCACAGTACAACATCACCAGAGATGACTGTGCATATAACTCATTTGTTTCTCCTAGATATTTCTAAAGTTACGTTTTGGGTCGATATTTGATAGTCATTTATTTAACTTTCAAATAAACAAACATTCAAATTAGGGCTTTATTTCAAAAGGGAAAAACAACATTGGATAATCACATAAGCAATCACTAGCCTCCTTTAATAAACCTTTCATTTATTTAAAATCACTTTGTAAATAACTTTTATAAAAATACTTCTACAAAGATATACCCACCGATCCCTATTATTTCAATACTTAGAAAATATCCATATACTAATCTCAATGGTAAAAGTATATTCACACACATTACACCTCACAACTTAGAAAATGTACTCATATACTTGTCTCAGTGGCATAAGTATATTTACAAAACCGATAAAGATTTCCTTTTTATTCGATTCTAAAATCATTTATAACTCCTTATAAATCTCTAAAACAATTTATAAACCATTTCCTAAATCTCTAAAATTCATTTATAATTTCTTTTATAAATTCCAATCACTTATAATTTCTTTTATAAATTTCAACCACTTATAATTTCTTTTATAAATTTCAGTCACTTATAATTTCTTTTTGTACATATCTAAAATCATTTATAAATCCATAAAACCATTTATTAAACTCCTTTCCTAAATCTATAAACCCATTTCTTAAATTCGTTTAAAAATATCTAACCATTTATAAAACTCTTTTCCCCTGTAAATAATCTTCCCTTAAGTCTTCAAACCATTTTATAAACTTCCTTTATAAAATCTAAGTCCGTTTATAAAACTCTATTTATGGTTCTTAGAAACATTTATAATTAATTAAAATCATTTAATTTAAAACACTATTATATAATAATAATTATTAACAATTAACATTATAAATAAATGATAATTATTAACTTCAAACACCTAAAAAATAATATTTAATTATTTCAAAACACTATTAAAGAAACAATAAAAGTTAATCTTTATCATGACTATAAATTATAATAATTAACTTCCAAAATATTATTAATAATCATTATTATTAATTTCATACCATATTAATTATTTAAATAATTAACTTTTTTTTTCAAAATAGTAAAATATTGATAAATATCTTTAAAACAACATTAAATATAAATAACTTTAAACAATGTAGATTATAAATAAACAACTTTAAAACAATATTAAATAAAAATAATAACTTTAAAACAATATTAAATAAAAATAATAACTTTAAAACAATAGATAAAAGGGTTGGAATAAAATAGAAAATTAAATCTTTAAAACAAAATATTTTCGAAACCCAAATTCGGATTTGAAGATCATTTCCTGTCTCAAAATTCAATTCCAACTCCAATAAAGATTTATAGTATTTTTTAAAATATTAATTCAAGGCCAATAGCTACCAACGCTCAACCATTATCGATTATTGATTTTCTATTACTACTGGGTCTCAGTTTTAAACATAAACAATGTCATAACCAATAGTGTCTATAAATCAGGTTTCATAACCAATAATTCATATAACATGAATTTTATTGAAATTAAAATCAACAGCGGTGAGGAATCCTATTGGATCCCTCCAACCTATCCCTCTACATCACAAATAGTACATAATTATATAATATTAATCATCCGCTACTAGGCGTGTATATATATAAAGGGTCATCCGCTCCAGGGGCGGAAATAAATCCAAACTATACTGATAAAACAACAAATCATCCAAACAACAATTTTTATTAACTATATAACATACTGGTTAACCAAAAAGGTGAGTTGAACTCATAGGAATTTTTGTTGTCGCCAAGGCGTTCCGGTTTGGAGCTAAAATCGAATGTTCGATTTTAGCCCAAATTTCAACTGTCTTCAAATTCATCCAAACCAGTTCCATTGCGTAGCTTACGTCATCCCGAGTGCAATGCAAAATGTTTCACCTCGATCGGACCTCGTATGAGAGAGTTATTCAGTTTTAAAGTTATCGATTTTTAAATTTATAAATAATTAATTCACATTTAATTACAAGATTACCCCTCTCACACATCTTATTCCTCATCACTCATAATCCCCAGTACACGAGCTCGTGCATGGCATTGCTATGCATGCAAAAGCATTGATACGGAGCTACGCTCCACTAAACTCAATTTCGTCTTTGCCATTGATCTTCTCCCTACGAGCTCGACCTGCCTGTACCATCAAACTCACCCCGAGACTCCCTAGCCAAACGTGACAATGGTGAACTTTCCCCTAGGCCATACACGGTCGCGACTAATCAAGCTCCACCGCGAGCCCTAAAAACCTAGCTGTAGGTGCTACTTACTCACCTAAACTCTAATACTACGTGAAATAGCCGAACTCCTCGATTCCAAGAATTTCCAAGCCATAGTTCCTAACCAAGCACTTCCGTATACAACACTAAGCATATAGGTTTGAAGCTTGGACCTTAACAAGTTTAAAGATCTTGGTTTCGCAAAATTTCGTGGAGTAAACCATTAGTTTTGAATTTTTGAAGTTGTGGCTTATTTTTTTTTATGTTCAAAGAGGAGGAAAGTTGAATGATGATGAGGAAATAAATAGGAGGGAACTGTATGGATAAGACATGGGGGTATAGGTATGAACATTGAGGCATAGCGATGGGCTTAAAAGTCAAATTATTTAATTTAAAAAAATCTGATATTATATGTTAAAAAAATCTCGAACTCCTATCGAGGAATGCCGCCTGGCGTTCTATATGTAATACCCCTATTTCGAACACAATGGAACTAGTCTCGAGATCTATTTTGATCATATGCAGAAGATAGATTTTCAAACCCAGTTATAATATAAATTTCTAAAATTAATTTATATGCGTTTCAATCTTGCACGACCAAACAATACGTCCAATCACCACGAAATTCATCGGCATACAATAACTCATTATTACGGATCCAATGAAACTAGTTTCATCGAAATCCGAGACGGTGCCCCGGAAGGCTATTTTTATATGTTAATTAAAACGAATTATTATAAAAACCAAATTAATCACTTTTAAATTTAAATTAAAAGTTTACTATCTTCATTCTTATTTAAATAGAATCTAAGTCAACTTCCGAAATCATCTTTATCCACATTAAATTTAGGATTTAATTATTTAAGCAATTCCAAATTTTAAATTCAACAATTTAATTATCAAATAAATTGCTATACTTGAAATTCAAGTTATTTAACTTATAAAATTAACTTTTCAATATTTAAAATCAATTAAATATTCCAAATTCAAACAACTAAAATTCTTGGTTTACACAAACTCAAGCCTAGACACTATTTTTTTAGACACCATACTAAATTGGTAATCTTAATTGGCTTGCCCTAACATAACTAATTTAGACCGCATAGACTACTTGGCTTTGATACCATTGTTAGAACCGGGTCAGCTGGAAGCGAGTGAAATAGGTATATTTCTAAAAATTCCTATTTTGGATCTATTAGGCCTACGAAGTCTAAACGGATTTTAGATCCAATCTAATAAAGTTTTAAATAAAATATTATTTTACTTAACTTTGTGTAAAAGGGTTTCAAATATTTTTTTTTTATCAATATGAGATGTTTATATAAAATAGAGTTTACCAAATATACTCTTGTATGTAAATATAGTATCAGTTACATGTTAAAATTAATTTAAAGAAGGAAACCATTCATTTTTCTCTCTTAATTTATACAATCAATTAAGAGAATATTTTGTTTTATTTAGAGAGAGAAACCTATCATCTCTCTCACTTTAATTAAATTAATTAACTTATTAAATGATATTTATGATTAAATTTATACTGGGCATAGATTGTGAGTATATCCAAATATACTCCAGTGTAAAATGTCTAAGTGCAACATGAAAAAAGGTGTATATAGGAAATATATACGTATATAGATGTTGGGATTTGCATCTATAAATTTTTGCCTATTTATATGCGCAATGGTTGACATAATAACAATTTAAACTTATATTGAAATGTGTGTGTGTGTGTGTATTAACTTATGTATCAAATGAATGAATAATTTAATGTTTTATAGATTTGAAACAAAAGGGACAAATGAATGGGTAATGGTGCATTTAAGTGGCACTAAAAGAAATAGTAAAAGGCATTTAAGTGGCAATTAAGGAGATGTAAAGAGGGAAATCTTTCAGCCTTCTTTTAATCTTTCCTTAACTTGTTTGCAAAACATTTTAAACTTATATGCATATATATATATATATATCATATTTAATTTATATATTAAGCGAAATAAACCATATAAACTATTTGAATAGATTTGACTAAGTCAATAAAATAGATTCAAATATAAAATCCAATACATTTAGTGTTGCCAAGTAAATAATTTTAAGTATCAAATTGAAAACAATAAAATAGTTAAAGACATTTAAAATATGCAAAGTAATATATATATATATATGTATATGTATATGTATATATATGTATATATGTATATATATGTATATGTATATGTATGTATATATATATGTATATATGTATGTATGTATTTATGTATGTATGTATGTATGTATATGTATGTGTATGTACCTATGTATGTAGGTATGTATATATATATATATATATATCATATTTAATTTATATATTAAGCGAAATAAACCATATAAACTATTTGAATAGATTTGACTAAGTCAATAAAATAGATTCAAATATAAAATCCAATACATTTAGTGTTGCCAAGTAAATAATTTTAAGTATCAAATTGAAAACAATAAAATAGTTAAAGACATTTAAAATATGCAAATTAATATATATATATATATATGTATATATGTATATATATATATATATATATATGTATATGTATATATATATATGTATATGTATATATATGTATATATGTATATATATGTATATGTATATGTATATGTATATATATATATATATGTATATATGTATATATGTATGTATGTATATGTATGTTTATGTACCTATGTATGTAGGTATGTATATATAAATTTAACATTAAAGTAGCCTAAACAATGTCATCATTATTTTAGAAGCATAACTATTTAAAATTACATCGTGTGTGAAATATACATATAATAATAAAGTTATCAATGTTTAAAACACACACACACACACATAGGAGTGTTCAATGGCACCCTAAATAGTGCATCACTCCTATAGCCCCCTAATTTCCACCACACAATCCGAATTAAATAATATGGCTTTCTTTCTCTTTTCACTAGCCATATTATTTAATTTGAATTGTGTGGTAGAAATCAAGGGGCTAAAGAGGTGTCACTGAGTGCTCCTTATATATATAATAATAATTTGGCCTCAATTTTTTTAATCCTAAAACTCCAACTATAATATTTACAACACATAAAATATTAGAATATATATTTATATATGCAGATTCAAACAGTTATATGTAACAACATTTGCACATACAAAATCATTGTAAAATATGAAGGATATAATCTAATCTAAAAAAATGTGATGTGTAATTAAAATTGAGATTAGATAATTACCGTAAGAAGTAGCCTAAGAAACATACCTTGAATGAAGATATCTCCTCAGATCTCCAAGATCCACACCCAATCCTTGTAAGAGATGGATGAACTACTTATATTTCATTATTTCGATGTTTGCATTTAATTTGGAGTTGATAAAATTTTGAAAATCTTTATTTTGTTTTTCTGCTATGGAAGATTAGGAGGAGAGAAGAGAAAAGTGAATGAAAATGGATGTCTTTAGGAGGTGAATTAGTGGATTTGTTTTAATTGAAAGAATGAAACCTTTTCCGTTCTTTATTTAAAACTTCCTTAATTAATTTCCTTGATTATCTCTCTCTCTCCTCTCCTATCTCTTCATAATGTGTGGCTGAAATTATATGCCATCAAATGATATAAAATTTTCGTAAATCACTTCAAGCAACTATCTTTTATTTAAACCCGTTTAAAATTACATCGATATTGTAAATCGATGCGCGCAAATATAATTTTTATAAATGCATTCAAATAATTACAAACAACTCCCAAACATCAACTAAATTAAATAGTAATTAATACTAATTAAATATTAACCGATTTAATTGATTTACAAAATTTTATAAATTAATTATATAATGTGGTTTTTTGGAGAATTCATCATTACGGTCATGCGACTCAAAGGTGTAAATTCAGTCAGCGATTATATCGAACAATTCAAATATTAACGTTCATATGTCACCTTGGCTAGTGGTGTGACATTTTGGTTGAATTTATCGCTTACACATCTTTTAGAAAAATCCATTGTTACTTATTATAAGCAGTATCTGGTAGTAACGATAATTTACACCAATTCTCTTTGTTAAAACTATATCGCCTTACAACTTATGGAATTTGGTTTTGGTCAAAACTCCAACATCATCCACATTCAACTTTGTAATCCTATTGGTTCAATAATTACTATTATCATTAACTGTACTGCTATGGCTAAAGTCTTTGATTTTGAGTTGACTACAGTTGACCATGATATTAAACCTATATAACCGAGGAAACGAATTCTCTATTGAATAGTGTTTTACTTCCAATGTTTCAACTCAGACCCAACTATAATCGTTCAATGGATGCCATGTCACGATTTAACTATAACCAAAGTGTAGTATCCACATCAAAGTGCCACAGTATTCTCAAGTCGAGGAAACTATGTAACATCGTCACTTGAGACTGCCTTTTTAACCTTAGTTATATTAACCAATAGAGAACTCTCGAGTGAGTCATTCCATAGTTATCTAATAACTATCAGTACGTAACTCCTTGATCCCCCGGCAGCCAGGAGAAATAAATTGCCCAATGAAGAGCGTTAGATACTCTAATCTCAAAGGATGAGTCGATATCCTTTCTCGAAACATCTTGACTAGAAATATTTAAAATAGTATGTTATTTTCAATGTGATAAAATTCTCATGATTACAACACTTTGTAATTACTATCATATAACATATCATTTAAGGCTTCCATTTATATATCAAAATTAATTACTTGATTATTTATATCACTATATAAAAAGTATATAATAGAAAGAAAAATACCTTATATTTTGAACAAGATTAGGCACAAAGTTAGATATATGTAACAAATTACATAATCTCCCTTAGGACATGCCTCTAACTCTATCAGACCCTTCATGAAAGGATCTTCTATGTTGTCCTTTGTATCTACTCTTTGACATACGACTTCTCTATTCTCAACAAATTCTCTAATGAGGTGGAACTTCCCATATCACTTTGAAAGCTAGAGTTTGTATACCCCTTCATAAGGAGGTCAACATTCCTATATATAAGGAATATGTCCTTATTATTTCTTAAATACTTAAGTATAAATTTTACAAAAGTCGAATATTTTTATCCAGGATAGACCGGTATCGTCTTTCGTGTCCTAATGCATAAGCCACATCCAATCTTGTACATGGCATGGCGTACATCAAGGAAACGATTGTCGATTCATACAGTATCCTCTTCATATGCTTTTTCTCCTTGTCAGTATGATGATCATTTTTCTTACAAAGGACCATTCCAGATTGCATCGCAACAATTCTATGCTTGAAATTCTTCATGCTGAACTTATTAATGTACTGGGACTGGGATAATCCTAGTAACTTCTTAGATCTATCTCTATAGATCTTAATACCCAGAATATAAGGCGCTTCTCCCAATTCTTCATGCAAAATTCTTGGTAACCCAGCTTTCATTGATTACGACAATGCAATAGCATTGCCAATCTGTAATAAATCATTGACGTATAATACTAAAACATTATAGCACTTTATTGTTCTTTCTGATATACACATGCTGCCTTTGTGTTCTGATAAAAACCAAACTGCTTGATTACCTTATGAAAACACTTATTCCAACTCCTTGAAACTTGTTTAAGACCATAAGTGGTCTTAACAACTTGCAAACTTTGCCCTCACTCCCACCGACCTCGAAACCCTTGGATCACGACATGTAAACGATCTCTTCTAAATCACCATTTAGAAACATCGTTCATGTCCGTTTGCTAATTTTATAGTCGTACAATGTACCAATAGCTAGCATTATCCGAATGGACTAAAGCATTGCTACAGGCAAAAATTATTAATCATAATCGACACCCTGAATTTGACAAAACCCTTTCGCAACTAGCCGAGCTTTGTAAGTCTCTACTTGTCCATCTACATTTAGTTTTTCTTAGAAATTCATTTGAAATCGATGGGTTTTTTTCCTTCGGGTATGTCAGCCAAAGTCCTATAACAACCCGCACCTCAGTGGGCCTGAATTTTCACTAAATCGAAAACCCAAGTCCACCAAAGTACGAATCATTGATTTGGTATCATGCGAATAAAGCAAAAGAATGCATATCAGAGCTTTAATGATATAACTTACAGCGGAATAGTAAAATATAATAAATCACATAAATTACCGACAAGGTTTGACACTTTCAAAGTCAAGTGTCCTTGTCAGCACCGAACACGCCAAGCACTAGTATCTATCTTTCTAACTATCATGTGGATTGTAATGAGAAGGAGGTCAGAACAATGTTTTGGTAATTGGTTAAATTATACATTATGTACATAACACTAGTTTATGCCGATTTTTCACTATATCACATTATCTTTGTTTACATTTTATTAGTCGTTTCGACTGCACCTTTGCGTATGAACCATTCCCATCTACCCCCTATATAATCATAGCTATGTATATATAAATATATACATATATCTCATGGTCCCCAATTAAATCAAGATATTATCCCCGCTAGTATCTATCTATTAGCACCCCGTCGGGATCATTTGCTCTCGTCGTATCACGGTCTCTCGCTGTGCATATCGAGGGACTCCGCCTAATGATGGCTTTTCATACTGTTTGCCGTACTCTATCTTGCTTTGGGGATTTACTGCTTTGTCTGCTTCCCATTGTGGACTCGGCTCCGCGGACCACCCCAACATTTTAAAGGATCTCCTTTTTAGGTTAACTGGCCTTGTCCTACCAAACAACAAGCAAACAACTGTGGTGGTACATGACCCAACGTGGTCTTTCCTGGTAGGCAGATGAAGACTAGCTAGGTGTAGCCTTGTCCTTCCCGTTGACCATTAAGAACTGATGACGTTCTCAACCTATGACAACCCTACCCTTGACCATGGTCCCAACACATGCTGCATAATGCCCGATCCCGCTCACCATCATGTTTAGATTGCCTAATGCAATCAACAACACCCCCTCTAATACATATTTTAAGCAGACAAAATTTTCTATTAGGGGTATTCCTTCATCTATAAGAGACCATATGTCTTCCATGGGTCCTATGGTTGAACATGTCTCACATTGGTATAATGTTACACAGCTGCTGGTAGCCTCTTTCGGTGGGCAGACTTCTACTGTGTAACACTAATGACCTCACATTCCAATCTACTCTATTTACCATTCGCCATATCATTCTTATAATTATACATTAATTATAATAGTTCACACCCGTCATAAACGCATATTCGAGGCTATATATGTGTGTGTGTGTATGTTCATACTTACTTAATTAACATGCCTTTACAATTTACTATTGACCCAGGGTTTTTATTTCATTACATGTTTCTTCTTTTCCTTAAATTTATTTACCGCTTTCCTCTTATCAAGTTCATACTATCGTTGCCCATCCTTTTGTCCGTTTTACATTTTCTATTTCTATTCTCATGTTATCTTTTTGTTTCTTCTTGCCTATCTCTTTCATTTTCTTTTCATTTACTTCCAAAATTTATTAATATTTCACATCTTAACTTTTTAGGATCTTTTTACTTCATTCACGTTTTAGCCTTTAACTTTTGGGGTTTATTGCATTTTAACGCATTGTAACTATGTTTCTATCATTAAAATGTTAACATAGAAAATTTCTGTATCTTATTAAAAGAGGAGATATTCGGGCGGTGTTTGTAATTACAACGAACTATCTTTTTATTTCTTGAAATAGATGGTACGAAATAGAGTAATTATCCCTATTTTGTACATCTCTTTCTTTTTAGGTGTATTCCTTGTCATTTCAAACATCACATTTTCAATTATTTAAACTTGATAATACATAGAAATCTACATGCAACATTTCAAATTCCAACGAATTAAAATATCACTAAAACCCCTTAAATCTTAATAAGCTTTTCTTTAATTCAATTCATATCCGTCCCATAAATACCAATTTCTAATCATTACGTAATACATTAAAATTTATTCAATTCATATCCATTGCATAATTACCAATTTCTAATCATTACGTAATACATTAAAATTTATTCAATTCATATCTGTTGGATAAATACCAATCACTATTTCCAATTTCATAACAAGTTATTGGGACGACATATGTAGGCAAGTTTTCAAATTTCATTAAATCCATACCTTAATCAATTCATAATTCCTTTCATTAGATCTATTTCATTAAATTCATTACATATAAACAATAAATTTATATCTAATCATTACGCATTTACAAATTTATATCTAATCGTTACACACTTATAGATTTATATCCAAATCAATTATAAATAGGAATAATTGAAATAGATTACAACGAAATAAATCTAATATTATTACAAAACATGTAATTTTTCCACTTGCCTATCCAAGCGTTCCCAAATCTCCGGATCTAATCCCCGTTATATGTATTTCCACTTTGACTCCCTATTTGGATTCACACATAACATATACATACATATCTATTAAAATATTGGATTTAGAAAGGAGAGATGTAGGTTAATTACAATATTAAATCTAAATTTACAATTGACCTTGGTTGTAACGACTTGATTTGAACATATTCTCCATCTCTATCATCTTCTACAATCCTCCAGTGGTGTATATGTGCCAACTAGCAACCTATAACTATGTCTAAGAATTTAGAGTTGTGAAGGAGAAGAGAAAATGGCAGAACTTTTGTGCCCATTAGAAAGTTATGAGTTTGGAAGTGAGGGTCTAAGTCTATATTTATAGGGGTTCAAATCAATGCCAATTGTTAGATTAAACTGTATAAAATCCAGGCCGTTTAGAAAACAATTTACTACCGCAATTAAACATACACGGGTCGACTGCCCCTTGCCTTTGGCCGACCGCTACCGGTCGACCTAGGCCCATTTAGGGTCGACTTGTGTGTGTTTTTTAGCGTTAAATTATTAATGTGTAATCTTTGTTTAATTTATTTACGTTTGTTAATTAAATCATTGGTTTCCTTCCTTGTTAACGCTGATTGTTATCATTTATTTTCGCTTATTTATATTCTCTTAGATTTAATTTTTATGTTAACCTTTCTTAACATTTAAGCTTCCATTAACGTTGCTAATTGATGTTAATTGATTTTATTACCATATTTACATATATAATTATTTCCAATGCTAAAACTTCAAACATTAATAATTTTTTTGTTTGAACTCCGATTGGATTATATAAGAAATTTGATCAGAAAATTACCGCGAACCCAATGGTATAAATTTTGCAGTCAAATTATGACATTTACGAAAATTCCATTTTTCATTGTTTAGTATTTATTAATTAATTTCTATTTAAATTAATTATCACAAAAATCGCGGGGTGTTACATTCTCCCCCTTAAAAGAAGTCCATTCCCAAAATTCCTCAAGGGCTCGATCATGTAACCTAACGTGCATCCATTCTAAACTAACAAATCATGAGTGTGCAAGCAATTTTGCAACCAGTCGTGTATGAGTGCATGGTGTATCACAACATATATGATAAGCATACCGAGCAATTCTAAATTGGTGCCTCATATATGAATGCTTTCTTTTAAATCAACTTCAAAAATATGATGCAAACATCTTAAATATATTGACAGTTCTACAAATATGCAACTTTTGTAAACCAAAAACTTGCTTTTACATCCAAATTTTCTCACGCTTCTATGAACAGAAGTATAGTTCAACCAATTTTGCATCTAATCCGTACTACTCAAAAATCCTAGCACATCATTGTTAACATCCAAATTTAGAAAAATCCAGTTTTCTAAACCTATTTTGTTATGCTTGAAAAGGGTCTAGATGAATAATTCCATATTTCCATCCTTCTATTATGCTCCCTTTTTCTACTGTACCTTGGAACCTTCTCTTTCGCCCCCAATTTATTTCCAACTTTTCCAAGTACAATTTGTGTAGTTAGTTTTATCTTAAAATTTTAAAACAAGTTTATCTTAAAATTAACTTTTTGTTAGCAAAAAGATATGGAGAAAGCGATTTCCTAGCTATAACAGCTTTCTCCCTTGTTTATATCCGTATTTTATTTTACTGCCACTCTACTGCACAGTAAAATCTATACGAACCATCCCATTGGCTATTCCCCAATGTCAAGTATGTGGCATTTCTAAAGTTTGAAAATTTTCTTTTTTTTGAATTCAAAAATATTTTTATGTTACTTTTTTAGATCTTAAATAAAATTTTAAATTCTAAGAACTTTCTTAAAACATTTTATAATTTTTTTTCAAAGTGAACGTATATATACATTAATTTTCAATAATAGATTTCTCCACATCTCATGAAATCGGGGTCTAGTCAACAATCCAATGTCCATAGTTGACTCCTCTTAATTTACGCGGTAAATTTTAAGTTCCAAAAACTTTTATTTTATTTACAGTAGCAACCAGCAACCAAATTCCATTATAAATTTCAGCCTTTGAGGTACAGGGACATTGACCCGTGGCTATGCAACGTCCTTTCCCTGTTCTCTGTACACTTAAATTTATTTCTCGAAATTATTTTAGGACTTACATTTTATTTCATTTCTGTTTTAAATAAATTTTCTTAGTTTATATCTTAACTTCCAGCCTCTATTATTTTCTTTTCTTTTGCATTAGTTGACTATTATTTTTGAAATTTCCTTATCTTATTGTTTTCCTATAACATTGCGGTCCACACTGAAAACAAAATAAAAGGAATATTTCCAATAATATCATACGCGCTTTTACCCCTGTTAAAGACAACTAATGCTAACAACCCAACCTAAAACACAGTTGCTGGAAGTTGCCCCTCAACATCAATTAACTCTTACGATGTTGAGGCTCTATTGCTTCAAAAATGCCATTCTTCTATAATAACTTCTCCTTTATTGCTTCTGATGAATAAGGTATATTCATTTCTTCCATTACCATACTCAATTACGGAATAAACTGTGCATCCCCACACTATAGTGGATACGAAATACAATATATGCATGTCTTTTATAACTTATTAGAAAATTGGCTTTGCAGAACAACTTTTTCACCCTCTATCTTGCCCTTCTTATCTATGAGTCTACCAATGTCCTCTATGTGTGTTTGCTATCTTATTACCGTCTATTGCCATTTCCTTTTAACCCAAATCTTTTAATGGTTTTCCCAAATTTTGGTATTTACTTTCTTTATCCTTGATCTTCATATGAATATACTCTAGAACTCGTAGAAGCGTGCTTTAATACCATTTTTCATTCCTTTATGGGCTCTTCATATGGCTTGCACACATGTCTATAAATATTCCTAGGTACTTACCATTAATCTTTACACTCTACAACGATTCCTTATTACTACTCCATGAGTAATCATTGCTATCTCCTTCATAACCTTACCCTTCACCCTGTCCTACATAGGCACTCCTTCCTATCTACTCCATATTTATAATTTTGGTTTGGTCTTCGCTATTTTTTTTCAAAATTAAAAACTTCAAAACTTTTGAAATATTTAATCCCAAAACCTTTGTCTTTAAAAGTGCAACTGAGAAACCTTTTATTAAATTCAAAATATTTGGTGTCTTAACCTTTTAAAACTATAGTCTAAAATTTTTGAATTTGATTTATCCATTAAATCTAAAAGACATTGTTAGCAAATCTAATTTTAAAAAGTTTCTTTCCTTTTTTTTCAAATCAACCTTTTCTTTTTAAAGACATTTTTAACTTTTACTTCTTAAAAATTGGAATTTTTAATTCAAACTATTTATTAAGTTTTCGCTTCAAAAACTTATTTGTTACACCAAACCATTTCTTTCAAAAATATACTTTACAATATTTTTAAAACATCTTTTTAAAATTTTCAACAACAAAACTGGAGTAGACAAGGACAACTGTTATTCCAATAGTTTCTTCCCACTCATACTATCTCCATTTCCAATCCTTAGTGGAGTCTCTAATATCATGTAAGGGGAACTTTTAAAAGATACTTGTAATAAATGCATATAACAATGGAAAATGTCCATTTTCCTTTGTTCTACCTAAACTGTAATAATTCCCATTTGCTTTTCTCTCAATTTACTATCTTCCTAATTGAACTATTGTAATGCGTTTGCCTATAGCTTTGTTTTAGGGTTCTAAATCTTCTTTGATGTACTATTTACCCTATTCCAAACTTGTACCACTTTCTATCATCCACCCCTAGAAATGTTTTTACAGCTTAAATTTTTTCCATTACATAGAAACCAATGAGCTATGTACTTTACCATTTTTCTTTCAAAAGAAATAGCTTTTTACAAAATTTCCTTTACTAAAATTTTGGATTTTCACTAATTTTAACTTTTACTAGAACTCTTTATTTACTCTTTTCTTTCTTTATAAAGAAACTAATGAGCTATATGTGCTTTATAATTTTCCAATCATTGGTTTTTGTAAAACCCATTTATGAAAACTTTTCCGTATAACTAAATATTTGTATGTTTCAAAGTCCAATATTTGCTTAATTTTTCAAATGTATATTTTTCTCAACCTTTAAAACTAATTTCTATTGGGTTGGACGCAAAGTGGGTTTCTATTTGTTCTTTCTCTAGAACTTCTTCTCTTCAACTAATTGAATTATGTTCTTTCCACTAATAGAAATTCGGTTATTAATATGGAGTGGCTACTTCACACCTTCCTTCTGGAAGCCAACTACTTCCGGATACCTACAACATATGGATTCTTACTTTCCCCTTATTTGGACCCATTATACATCATCAATCGGCAATCATACGGGGATCTACAATCATTGGGCTATCAAGGCCTGACTAGGGAGTCATGTATCATCGAGCTTTAGGGACTTTCCATATGCAACTTGTTGGAATTCTTAGGATTTAATGTATACTATATTTATTGGCAAAATACAAATACGTTCACTCTATGTTTTCTAATTTTTCAAGATCGACTAACCTAAGCTCTGATACCAAATGTAATCACCAACACCCCAATGGGCCTAAATTTTTGCTAAATCGAAAGCCCAAGTTCACCAAAGTATGGATCGTTGGTTTTGTATCCTAGAAATAAAGGAAAAGAATGCATATAAGAGCCGTAATGATATAATAAATTATAGTGGAATAATAATATATAATCGATCACATAAATTACTGACAAGGTTTGACACTTCCAAATACAAGTGTCCTTGTCAGCACCGAACACGCCAAGCACCAGTACCTGTCCTTCTAACTATCATGTGGGTTGTAATGAGGAAGGGATCAGACAACGTTCCGGTGATTGGTAAAATTATACATTTTGTACATAACACTAGTTTATGTTGATTGTTCATTGTATCACCTTATGTCTGTTTATATTTTATTAGTCGTTTCGATTCCACGTCCGCATACGAACTATTCCCATCTACCTCCTGTAGAATCATAGCTATGTATTTGACACTATACTGGATAGTATCTCTCTATTAGCACCCTATCGGGATCCCTTGCTCTCGTCGTATCAAGGTCTCATCGCCGCGCATATCGAGGGACTCATGTGCTACCTAATGACGGCTTTTCATACATTTTTCCATACTCTATCTTGCTTTGGGGATATACTAGCTACTTCGTCTGCTTCCTATTGTGGACTCGGCTCCACAGACCACCCTAACCATTTTGAAGGATCTCCTTTTCAGGTTAACTAAACTTGCCCTAACAAACAATAAGCAAACTACTATGGCAGTGCGTTACTAACTTGGTCTAACCTGGTTGGCAGACGAAGACCAACTAGGTGTAACCTTGTCCTTCCCATTGACCGCTAAGTACTACGACGTTCTCGACCTGTGGCAGCCTTACCCTTGACCTTGGTCCCAACACATGCTACATAATGCCTTATCTCACTCATTATCTTATTTAGATTGTTTTGTGAAATCAAGGAAATACCCCCATCTAATACATATTTGAAGCAGACTAAACTTTCTATTCGAGGTATTCCTTCATCTATACGCGACCATATGTCTTACACGGGTCCTATGATCAGACATGTCTCCCATCTGTATAATGTTACACAACTGCTGTAGCTCCATTCGGTGGGTAGACTTCTACTGTGTACCACTACTAACCTCACATTCCAACCAACTCTATTTACCCTTATCAATATCATACTTATAATTATAAATTAATTATAATAGTTTACACCCGTCATAAACGCATTTTCATGGCTAGTTATATATATATATATCTCATATATATGTACATTCATTCATACTTAATTAACATGCCTCTACAATTTAATGTAGACCCTAGATCTTTATTTCATTATGCGTTTCTTCGTCTTTTTAAATTTATTACTGCTTTTCTTTTATCAAGTTCATGATATCGTTGCCCATTCTTTTTATCCGTTTTCCATTTTCTATTTCTATTCCCATGTTATCTTTTTATTTCTTCTTGCCTATCTCTTTCATTTTCTTTTCATCTACTTTCAAATTATATTGGTATTTCACATCTTAACTGTTTAGGATTTTTTTACTTCATTAATGTCTTACCACTTAATTTTTGGGGTTTATTGCATTTTAACGCATTGGAACTACATTTTTATCATAGAAATGTCAACATAGTAAATTTCCATATCCTATTAAAGAGGAGATATTCGTGCAGTGTTTGTAATTATAGGGAACTATCTTTTTATTCTTAAAATTGATGGTTTAAAATACGGTAATTATCCTTATTTTATACATCCCTTTCTTTAAGGTGTATTACTTATCATTTCGAACGTCATACTTTTAATTATTTAAACTTGATAATACATAGAAATATACGTGCAACATTACAAATTCCAACGAATTAAAATATCATTAAAACCCCTAAAATCTTAATAAGCTTTTCTTTAGTTCAATTGATATCCATCGCATAAATACCAATGTCTAATAATTATGTAATACATAAAAATTTATTCAATTCATATCTGTTGCATAAATACCAATTTCTAATCATTACGTAATACATTAAAATTTATTCAATTCATATCTGTTGCATAAATACCAATTCATTATTTGTATTTTCATAACAAGTTATTGGGACAACATATGTAGGCAAGTTTTCAAATTTTATTAAATCCATACCATAATCAATTTATAATCCCTTTCATTATATTTATTTCATTAAATTCATTACGCATATACAATAAATTTATATCTAATTATTATGCACTTACAGATTTATATCTAATCATTTTGCACTTACAGATTTATATCCAAATCGATTATGAATAGGCATAATTGAAATAGATTACGATGAAATAAATCTAATCTTATTATAAAACATGTAATTTTTCCACTCATCTTTCCAAGGGTACCGAATTCTCTAGATCTAATCCCTGTTATCTGTATTTCCACTTTGACTCCCTCTTTGGATTCACATATAACATATACATACAGATCTATTAGAATTTTGGATTTAGAAAGAAGAGATTTAGGTTAATTACAATTTCGAATCCAGATCTACAGTTTACCTTTGTTGTAGCGACTTGATTTGAACCTATTCTCTATCTCTATTGTCTTCTACAATCTTCCAGTGGTGTATACATGCAAACTAGCAACTTAGAACTATTTCTTAGAATTTAGAGTTGATAAGAGAAAATGGCAGAACTTTTGCATCCATTAGAAAATTATGAGTTTGGAAGTGAAGGTCTAAGTCTATATTTATAGGGGTTCAAATCAGTGCCAACCATTCGATTAAACTGTATAAAATCCAGGCCATTTAGAAAACAATTTACTACCGCAATTAAACATACATGGGGCGACTGTCCCTTGCCTTTGGTCGACCACTACCAGTCGACCTAAGAACATTTGGGGTCGACCTATGTGTGTTTTTTAGCATTAAATTATTAGCGTGCGGTCTTTGTTCAATTTATTTACGTTTATTAATTAAAGGGTTGGTTTTCTTCCTTCTTAACGTTGACTGCTATCATTTGTTTCTTCTTATTTATATTCCCTTAGATTTAATTTTGATGTTAACCTTTTTTTACCATATTTACATATATAATTATTTCTGATTCTAAAACTTCAAACGTAAATCTTTTTTGTTTGAATTCCAATCGTAAAACATTATATATGAAAATTGATCAGAAAACCGCCACGAATGCAACGATATAAGTTTCATAGCCAAATTCTGACATTTACAAAGATTCTATTTTCACCGTTTATTATATTTTAATTAATTTTCTATTTAAATTAATTATCGCAAAAATGGCGGGGTGTTACAAGTCCAGGCTTTTTTTTCATATATGGAATTCATTTTGGAATTGTAGCTGTAAGCTAGAGTGCGAAGTTTTTACTCTACAGTGCATGTTCGAATGAGAGATGAATGCCATCTTCTAAGGCACAGTCCTCTTTCTCACCATCCATGAGAAAACCATAGTATCTCTTTGGTGTGCGAGATTCCTTATTAGACCTTCTAATAGGTTATGTGTTTTTATATCTTGGTGAATTTAATCCTCCCACTAGTTCAACCTTTATGTTTATTTCTTGGAACTCATCTAAGTCTCCAACTTCATCGTCGGTTTCTTTTGATAGAAATTCCTTTTATAAAAAGGCAGCTTGTGTAGAAACAATAACCTTTTGTTCCTTGACATTGTAGGAAATATATCCCTTAGAGTTCTTGGGAAATCCAATAATTACATAGGGGACCTCTCGCTTTGTGTTTTCTAAAACTAACTTTCTTAACATAGTCAGGACAACCCTACATCTTCAGATAATTTTGGTGAAGTTTCTTCCTATGCCACATCTCATATGATGTCTTAGGCATAGATTTCGTGGATATCAAATTCAACATATGCATTGTAGTTTCTAGAGAATATCCCCAATATAAACGAGGTAACTCACTTAACTCATCATGGAATGAACCATATCTAATAAGTTTAGGCTCCTTCTCTCCGAAACACCATTGTGTTATAGAGTATAGGATTGAGTAATCTGAGAGATAATCCATTAACTTTTGAGTATCGTTGGAGCTCTTATCCAACATACTCACCTCTTTGATCAGATTGAAGTATTTTTGTCTTATGGTTTGTTTGATTTTTGACCTCATTCTTGTACTCTTTAAATTTCTCATAGACATCGGATTTGTTCTTCCTAAGATACACATATCCTAGTCTTGAGAAATCATCAGTAAAAGTTACAAAATAAGAAGTATTATCTTTGGTAACTATAAGCATTAGACCATTTACATCAGTACGTACGAGGCTCAAGAGTCCATTAACTCTTTTATTGCTCCCACTAAAGGAGTGCTTAGTCATTTTTCCTTTAAGACACCACTCACATGTATCAAATGATTCAGAATTAAATAAAAGTAGAAAACCTTCATTTTTTTGTTTGTGTAATTGTTTCACTTATATGACCTAGCCTACAATGCCATAGAAAATTATAGTTAATGTCAACAAAAGAAGAATTATTCATAGCATATATATAATTATAATTAATAACATAAATGTCATTATCCAAAACACCATTGTAGATTTTATTTCCACTCAACGTATTGTTCATAATATTAACATAACGAAAAATATATCTAGTCTCGGATAATCTAGATACAGAAATTATTCCATAAATAAAGTTTTTTACATAATAGCAATTATTCAAAATTAAAACCAATCCATTCGGCAAATCCAAGTGATAGTCTTCAATTGTAGTTGCATCTACTAGAGAACCCTTAACAAATTAAAGTCTTATCTCACCCTTTGCCATATGTCGCATGTTTCTATGTCCCTGTAAAGAATTATAGATATGAGTTCTAGATCCAGATTATAAATCCCAAGATATTGATTACAAAATAGTTTTGAATTATAAATGTTATCAACATATTTTCTAACTACTATGCTAGAGGGGTTATCAAGAGAAAAGTGGCAACTAGGTTAACAGGAAGATATAGAAGCATTAAAGGGGAAAGAGTTATCAAGCCTCTAGCAATGTCATATCAGAAAAGTATCGAGCCTGCAGTTTTAATAGTGTCGAGCCTCTAGTATAAAGATAATTGATGAGCTTCTACTCAAAAGATAAATAGCTTGAAGGAATGGGTGAAAGCTTGGAGTTATCGAGCTACAAGAGTTGTTGAACTTGAAGATAGCAAGGTTGACAAGCCTTTAAACAATAGAAGGTGGTATCGAGCCTCTACAACCATAGGGGTTGTCGAGTATCTAAAGTAGAAGGTGATGTTGAGATGCTACAAGTACTATAGGTGTTGTCGAGCATCTAAAGTAGTGGGTGATGACAAACCGCTACAACCAGAGCGATTGTCAAGCATCTAAAGCAGGAAGTGGTGGCGAGCCTCTACAAGCGATTATTGTTGAATTTATAAAAGAGGAGTTGTCGAGCCAGGGCCCCATAAACAATCAGCAGGTCACGGTAAAAACAAGGATACCGAGTCACTAATGTAAGATAACTATCAAGTTGATAGCTAATGAGGCTCTAAGTAAAGGATAGCTATCAAGTCGATAACTATTGAATCTACTACAAACTTAGGGGGGCAAGAGGTATCGAGCTTCTATAGTACCAAAGTTGTTAAGCTTGAAAATAGCTGGGTTGTCAAAGATGTAAAAAAGGGTGTCGAGCTTCTAAAAGATGGCGAGCTTCTACAATGGAAGAAGGGATGTCGAGATGGAAGAAGGGGTGTCGAGCTTCTACACAAATGTATTACCGAGACAGAGTAAGCGAAACCCTCAGATCCCAAGCTATGACACGTGTTAATCATCCAACTGATTGACACTGCTATAAATAGGACCCTCTCCATCACTTACTGGGGGCGAATTACTTTCTTTCTCTACTTCTCAATTACAAGTTGTGAACCCTAAATCAATTTGGGGATTTCTAAAGCTAATTGTAACACTTGAACCTTTTGCAAATAAGAACTTGGACATTTAACTTCACATAGCACATTTCCTTTATGCTTGCCTAATTGGCTATTTGTGTCGATGGACAAGCATAGGACTTTATCTTCAGGTTTGGACTTGGGCTTGGACTTGTATATTATTAATTTGTGCAAAGCCACTTCAGCCCTTGATCAAATTGAACTTGAATTTACCTTGCATATTGACTATTATGCTCATTGACATATGAACAAAGGACCATTGCATATTTATGTGACTTGTCTATTTTACCCTTGAACATTTTACCTGAACTTTTGACAGCTATTTGATTATATCAAAGCCAAGGAGTATTATTGGGACATTTTCGAATAATACCATCTCATGCAACACCTTGGGTGTTGAGCCAATTTTTGTTTTAACAATTAGGCACTAGAAGAAGGGTTCCAACCTTCAAGTCATCATTTCTTCACTTTGAAACTAATTAAGTAAAACTTTGCTTAGGAAAATGGTAAGGACCAAAAAGTCAATGTTCTGAATGATGAAGTTGTACAACAAATGACCTTAGAGGATAATGTCACTCCGAACTTCAATTTGGAGAATAAATATATTGGACAACCTTCAATCCCAACAAAGTCCACAGACAGTGAAGCTAAAATTCCAGACTCAATACAACTACTTACATTTATGTAAGAGCTTCTTGAGTAATTTCTTACTCAAAAATCTTCTAACGCAATTCCTGCCGAAGAAGGAGAAGATGTAGAGCTCCAGGGAGAAACCTAGACAGCTCAATTCCCAAAAGTAAAGATAAGGGAAAAAGATCATGGGCCCATAATGGAAGGGGAGAAACCTATTAACCCACCTTTTGTCAAGGTAGTATACAAGCGGATTTAACCCAACAGACTTCATGATTATCAAGCCCGATGAGTGCAGATCGACGGTTGTAGGACCCGAAAGTAAGGTACAAATGGTTATACGAAGTCAGAGTTGGTAGATAAACGATGCAGGGCGCTAGAAATATAGATGTTAGCTTGGAACCCAAGGGATCGGCATAACATGAGGGATCGGTATATCTCCATGGAGATAATCGAGTCAGCATAGCAAGTGGAATGACTCGGGTCGGCATATCAAGTGGCATGGCTCGGTTCGGCATAGCAAGTGGAATGACTCGGGTCGGCATAGCAAGTGGAATGGCTCGAGTTGGCATAGCAAATGGAGTGGATTGGGTCGGCATGGTGTATGGTATTGGTCGGACCGGCATAGTATGTGATGATAGTGTTGGCGTAGGACATGGAGATAATGGGGTCGACATACCAAGATGGGTCGGCATAGGATACGAGGATCATCGGGTCGGCACAATATGGTCGGATCGGGATGATGATTTCGGTCGGCATAATATGTTGGCTAAGCTTTCCTCATAGTGGGCCCAAGTGGTCAGGGGAGTCCAGGCTTTGAGATGTCAGTCAGGCTGAAGGCTGCCTTCACCTATAAATACAGCAGGCATGGCTTCAAAAAAAGGACCTTCATTCTGCTTTTCTTTATCTTCTACCTAGGCAATCTCTACCATTTTTACTCTCGAATTTCACAAACTTATAACTGTAATCAACAATATAATATAATAAAAGGAAAATCTTTGGAGTAGACGTAGGCCGGAGTTAGCCGAACCACTATAAAACTTGTTGTTCTTGATTTCTGTTTTGATTTGCTTATTGTTTTGGTATATTCCTCTGTTTTAATTTAGTTTCTTCATTTACTTCTCTACACAAACCTGTTCTTGGGTGTTTGTGACCAATTTTGGCTCAAACAAAACCCAAGATGAAGGACCGACAATGTATTCTCTAAGATTGCAAGCCAAAGAAGACAACAAGGCTAAGATAAATCATCAAAAGGAGAACCAAGAAAGGCTAGCAAGTAGATCTCCCGAGCAATCAGATAGCTCAATTTCATACAAAGAATATAAGCCCTGCAGAGGGAACTATCATGACAACAAAACCTACCTAAAGGACATGGCCAACAAAATGGTGAAGGATACGCTTGACCTTAAAGGGAAGAGGACCCTTGACCCAAGGGTTAATAATAACTTTTGAGAAGATTCTTTTACAGAGAAGATAATATCTGTTAGAATCCCATCCCACATTAAAATCCCTTCGCTAAAGTATGATGGAACCACTGATCCTGACGATCATCTTTTAGCTTTCAAAAGCCAAATGGACTTGCATAACACTTTTGGAGCAGTTCGTTGTAGGCTCTTTCCTACAACTTTTCATTGAGCAGTTGCCAAATGGTATAAGCACTACCGAGAAAAGACCATCTACTCTTGGGAGCAATTTTCTTATGAATTTTCGACACAGTTTTGCATATGCAAAGACCATACCATAGATTCCAGTGTGCTAGCTAATGTCAAGCAAAGACCAGAGGAATTGGTTGATCAATATCTAAGGAGATTCAATATAGAGCACTAAAAGCTGAAAATATGACTGATAGGGAGAAGCTGATGGTAGTGCGTTCAGTGTAAATTGAGCAGACTCCTTTTTGGAAGGAGCTCTACGTTCATGGATGCAGAGATCTATAAGACTTCCATTTCCAAGCCGATAAATTCATTCATATGGATGAAATGCACCATGCTAGGAAGAAGTCTCAACTAAAGAAAGAGAGAGGAAAGTTCAATTTCGATCACCCAACAAAAAGCCAAAATGGGACGAAAGTAGAAGAGGGAGATGGGAGGAGATCCGCAAATCCAATTATGTAGATTTGAACAAACCCATCTCCTATATTTTTGTTGTAACCAAAGATGGTGGAAATTTCCCCACTTCCTACAAAGAAAAGAACCATCCTAAACCTAAGATGGGGGAAGATTATTATGCCTACCACAAAGCAAATGGGCATAAGACCGACGAATGTCATGTCTTGGTAGGTATAATTCAGAATATGATTAGGTCAGGATCTCTGAAGGAGTTCGTTAGGGAAACTCGGAAGTCTTCAAGTTCCAAGGGGAATAGTCAAAGGCCTTCGAGCAACACTGCTAAAAATTATAGCGAATAATTCTCAACAAGACTTTATACTTCTAGTTAATTGCAGAGATGTCATTCACAAAGGTTTCCACATTGCCGAAAGTAGCAAAGGGGCTAAGAGCATATATGTAAGGGAACAAAAGATGTAATCTTCTCTATCTAGGAAGAGCCACCATTCAAGAATTACAGATCTCAACTCCAAATGGCTAACTTGACAATAATTGAATAAGAACTATGGGGAGTCCACTACCCACATATTGACCTACTAACAATAACTGCTCAAATTGGGCTCTCTATGGTAACAAAGATCTTGGTAGACACTAGAAGTGCAGTAAATGTCATTTTCAAGCACGCTTTAGACCAGATGAATATTCTGGAGGAGAAGTTGGAACCAAGTTTTGAGCCCATCTCTAGGTTCAGTAATAAAGGATCTACTCCAATAAGGCAGATAAAGCTCTTTGCGCAAGTGGGAATTCCCCTGTACTCCAAAACCTTTGAGACTCTTTTCATGATAATGGACAAACCCTCCTATTATAATGCTTTCTTTGGGAGGCCTGCTCTAGATGAAGTGGATGCGTTTGTCTCGCCTATGCATCTAGTGGTGAATTTCTTTAACTAAAAATGGCCGACGAACCATAAGGGGGAGCAGTTTAGCTGTCGAGAACTATATTTTGCTTCGCTCGAGCAATTTAATAAGGATGTCACTTCTTGTTACGATTCAAAGAAAAGTAAATTAAACAAAACTAAAATTGAAAAGCTCTTGAGTGGCAGCTTTTCGAGCTTACTATTTAAGGTAAATAAACATGCAGAAATAGTTTAAAAGTCCATGAATACGCTAAAAAGATTCAACTTCTCCTAGAGGAAAAGAAAGAAAAACGAAGTAAACCAAATAGCCAATGAAATAGAGGGAGAAGAAATCATTACCGAATTAGATTGCAGAAGTGAGCAAGAAAGAATGAAATTTACCAAAGATCTAAAAGAGGTAAGCTTAGATTTGCTTGATCCAACCAAGATGGTAAAAATTGGAAAAGTACTAGGTGACAATTTCAAAAATGAACTTATCCGATTCCACTATTCTAGCAAAGATGTGTTTGCTTGGACTCACTCAGACATTATCGGGATAGATCCAACAATTATGAGCCATGCACTAAATATAGATCCAAACATCACTCCTGTTCGACAAAAGAAAAGGCTGTTTGATAAAATTCGAGCTAATGCATTACAGGAAGAAGTTAAAAGATTACTTGAGAATGGGTTCATTAGAGAAGTATTTTACCCTAAATGGTTGGCTAATCTGTACTAGTTAAAAAGTCTAATGGAAAATGGAGAACGTGCATTGATTATACCGATCTGAATAAGGCATGCCCCAAAGACTACTATCTTTTGCCTAGAATAGATCAATTAGCTGATGCCATAGACATAAGCTGTTATCTTTCATGGATGCATACTCAGGATATAATCAAATCCCCATGTTCAAACCAGATGAGAAAAACATAAGTTTTATAACAAATTGGGGGAATATTGCTACAAACTTATGCCTTAGGCTAAAGAATACGGGGCTACATATCTAGGGTTAGTAAACAGAATGTTTAAGGAACAAATCGGACGAAACATATAATATGTGGATGATATGCTAGTTAAGTGCCAAGAGGAAATTGACCACTTGAAAGACCTTAAGGAAATGTTTGGAGTACTAAGAAAGTACAAAATGAAGCTGAATCTACAAAAACGCTCTTTCGGAATACAATTTGGAAAATTCCTAGGATATATCCTCAGTGCTCGAGGAATTAAGGCCAATCCTGACCAAATCAAAGCGATTAGGGATATGGTAGAGCCAAAAACAAGTAAAGATGTGATGAGCCTAAATGGAAGGGTGGCAGCTTTAAACAAATTAATCTCTAAAGCCACTGATAAGTGCATCCCTTTTTATAATGTGATTAAGAGAATGAAGAACTTTAAGTGGGAAGAAGATTTCCAAAAAGCCTTTAAATAATTAAAAGACTATCTTGAAAAACCTCTAATCTTATCCAGTCCCGTGGATAGAGAGAACTTGTACCTTTACATGTTAGTCTCCGATCATGCAATAAGTTCAATTCTAGTAAGTGAGGAAAATAAAACTCAACTCACTACAACAAACTGGACATTTAATAGCGTTTCAAAAACGCTATAATAGGTTTTAACAGCGTTTTTAACTACATTGTATAACGACATGCAATTATAGGTCAGAAACTTATCATAGCATTAGATCAAACGCTGTAAAATGTATTTTTTAATAGCGTTTCCCTAGTGTCATTAATGTTGTTTATAGCGTTTTATACTGATGAGTTAAAACCTTTCTTAGCATTCTGTTAATGCTATCAATGTTATTTTACAGCAGTAAACTCTTGCTATGATAATTATTTACAGCGTTTTCATGTGTTGTCGTGAATGTTCTTTTAGACTTTGCTGAAACGCTGTTGAAACTCTTTTATAACATTGCTGAAACGCTGTTGAAACTCTTTTACAACATTGCTGAAACGCTGTTAAAAATTATCACAACAGATTTTAGAATGCTATTGATATAGTTTACACAGCACTTTGGAAACGCTATCGTTTAGGATTTCTGCATTTCCCCTACACAGGTTCCATTTCTATACACATCGGTCCCAATTTATATACCAACATAGTTAAAATCAACATGCACATTTCATAATCAACATATTATATCAATCACACATCAAAATACACAATATTCTTACATCAATACATATATAATACGTCCACAATATTTCATAAACAATATAGAACAAGTAGTAACTATTGACCAATTGTAGTAATACATACAAATGTACAAACCAAAATGTAGTTCTAGCAGCAAAATAACTTTGAATCCATGACCTGTTGTGGTACTTTTTTCCATCAAAGACATCTATCGACCTGTAAAGTAAAAATTAAAAAAGTAGCAAAATTTGAATACATGAAATGCGGTCAATAATTACAGGAAACTAAATTAGAATACAATATCTTCAAAGTTATAGCAGAAACTAACAGGTCACCAGAGTATACATGCAAAAAACATAAGAACTTTCTGTGAAATGATGGAGACTGTAATTAGCTAGAAGAAAAGAAATATTTTGAAGTGCAATATGAATTTGTAAGAAGCATACAGTAGTTGAGTTCAACCCAGTTTATATTATAGCAGAAACAAATTTCAAGACAAATCTTCATGCAAATGATAGTCATATTGACCAACGCAGTACTAATAGCATTATTACTCATGTGCCAAGGGAACTGACATGATTCCCATATTATGTAGATAGAATATCATCCACACAAATGTGTTAAAAATTTCTACATTTAAATTTGGTTAAAAATTTGTAAAACTTAGTTAAATCTTATAAATGATTTAATTCTTATAAACCGTGCATTTTCAATTGTACATGCACATTTTTAAAGTGTGCATGTACAAATTTTGACATATGAAAACAAATCCTATTTAACTAATATAAAATATAAAACTACATTTGTAGACAAAGAAACTAAAATTAGAAAAGAATGTGAAACAAGAATGGCCACATACCACTAGGTTGTAGATGCTGCCTACAAAGAAATTAACAAAGATCAGATCAGTATAATATTCAGATTACAATATAATAATTATATAACTATCTTATTCAAATTAAATATAATAATTGAATTCATAAAGTTTGTCTATGATGAAAGAAGCACAAACATAAAAGGATTTTTCCTATAATAATTGGCACCCGTTTACTTTTTCCTGTCATGATATAGATATATTTGATAAAGGCATATTTGTATATACTTCAATATTTCTCAGCTCTATGTTTTTTTAATCATTTTACCACTTATACAATTTTTCCAAGCCAATACAATATTTTCCCAAAATTTATTCTTTACCCAAAATAATTTTTGATAGCAAAAATACCGCCTTTAAGCTTTGAAACAGTTTAAATTTTTTTATAAATTAGTTAATTTTTATAAATTAAGTAAATTTTTTTTATATAACTTAGTTAATTTTCATAAATATATTTAAATTTTATAAAATTTTATTAATATTTAGATATTAATTTAATATATTATAAAACTTAGTTAATTTTTAGAAAATTATTTAATTTTTATAAAACTTGGTTAACTTAGTTAATTCTTATAAGCTTTGTTGATTTTTATAAACTTATTGGATTTCATGAATTTTCGACGGCACCTCCTTTGAACGGTTAGTGCTTTCCCGCACACCCCAATTCGATATACATTTACATGATCAAAACAAGATCGGATTTATATCATATATAACAAAATATACTTCATAATAGCGTAAACATTCAAATGCATAAAAATATACATTTTATTAGCAACTTTAGCTAGCAATCTTTCATGTAGCAAAGGAATGTTTTGTGTATCTATATAGCAAGGTAAAAGGAATAATTAGTAAAGATAGGCATCTCATATTATAATTGAAATTAACCTACATAAATTTTCTTAGGATAATTTGTAGGATATAAATGATGCCAGTAGAATGCCAACATCTCATATTAAATTGAAATTAGACTACAAAATTTTCTTAACACTAACAGAGAAGATTAACATCATGTATATTGCTTTATATTAATTTCTATGAGATAAGTTTAGATTTTAACTACCCAAGCCAAACAAAAAAAGTAAAAAAAATATGGAATTGTTTATACTTGTTCAAAATTTTTGCAGTTGCAGCGAATAGCGATTTTTACCTGAGCCGGATAGATCTTAGAAGCGAGAAAGTCTATTCTCTAACCTTGTTTTTATTCCAATTATTAAATGAAACAGAGAGTGAATTTGATAAACATGTTTTCATTAACTTTTGCCAAAGTCAAATAAGAGAATTTACCTGTGCGACCAACACAACGAGTTAAGGGTGCAAACTAAAATTAACACATGATTTTACATCTGAAAATAGATTGCATTATTCCCATCTTAACATGGATCAAATGACCGGGAAATATTATATCAATGAGAATAGGTTGATTTTGCAGAATAAGTAAAAATGGTGTAGCTGTGTTGGCAGCATTTTTTTGCAGTAAGATTAAGTTCTGCGGAACATATAGATATATAATTCAGCAATCAAAGGTTTACCTGTGTTGGCAGCAATATTTCTTTGACAAAGGCTCTCAAAGTCATCGCGAATATCTCCTATATACTCTTTTGCTTCTTCGTAGTCCTTCACAAGAAGATTCCACTAGAAAACGGATACATGAGTCATCTGAGAAAAGTGATATTCTTGTAACTGTTTGTTAATATATATTTATAAATAGACCCACTACCCAAGAAAGATTATAACCATTGAACCAATTATGATTTATCGAGATTGTATCTACCTGTAGTGAACAAGGTTTACAAATATGGAACTTTAGAAACTGGACTGAAACAAAGAAGCAATATAATTAGATTTAGATGTGAATGTTATATGTTTCCGAATAAGTTTTTTTAGAACAACATCATGTCATTTAGCTGAAAACAAAGATTAGAACAGATATAAACGTTACCAAGTTGTGAACTTGATGATACCACCCACTTGGAACAAATATGATTTCATTCCTTTCTTGAGTGCATTCCTGCCAAACAGCATATGCATGAGTTTCTTTTAATAAGTATTATTGTAAGTTAATAAGTATTATTCTATACACACACTTCAACCTTTAGAGAAACGCTGTTGACAATCAGCTGGCAAATATTAAAACCGCTACCTGTGCATTCACGATCTTCTCTAAATTCCTAGATAAATATAAAAATCACGTAACATATGCGATTTTGATTGACGACCAACCATTGTTATTTGATAATATTTTATCGGCTGACTAAGAACTGTTGTGTCAAAAAATCCGACACACCAGTAGATGTTTTTATTTTTATTTTATATTAACCTATTAGGAAATTGTTTAACTGTAAATGTAAATATGTTGCAATATGTTTATTGTCGCGTACCAACACGTGGAGAGCAATTATTTATAAATAATTGCATCATTGCAAAATACCAATTTTGCTTGCTTAATAAGATGTGTATTAAGTATACACACATGACCTTTACTGGAAGGGGTTGTGGTTTATTGTATTAAGGCTAATTTTATGTTAGTTGACAATCCAATTCATATTCATGGAAGACTATTAATTGGTAGTTTAACGTTATATTCAAGCTTTTGCAACTTCTTAGTATGCTTGTATCATTTGAAGGAGTTTAACGTTCAAAAGAACACAGGATGTTTGCTCTTAAGAGCATTCCCACCACTACAATATTAACTTTCAATATTTGATTACATTTTATGTTATTTTCACACTAACTCACCTTCACCAACACCCAACATCAAAAGGATATACATACACTTTAACGAAAAAAAAGAAAAGAAAAAAAAGACCAAATAATACATTATATTATACGATACAAATAATACATTACATTACAGCTTTCAATTCGTTTTGAGGTTCAAAATGAATTAAAAGCTTAACCGGCGTTATAAACACCGTGAAACTTTAACTGTAATAACACCGATTAAAAGCAATATTGTGAGTTGGATCAGCTACTAACAGTGTTGATTTTAAATAGAGTTTTAAATCTCCTTAATCTCGCCCGGATTCCCTTTTTACACTTGGCGAGAGATCTTAAATATATATTTTAACTTGTTTGATACACTCATCTCACCGAGACGCTAAGATTTCAACCTGAGATATGAAGCGAGATGTCTATCTGAGATTTATTTTAAAATTTGAGATTTAAAAGCTTGCTTTTAAACAGTCCACATCTTACTGACCCACGCGTTGCGAATGGCATGCATTTTCAACTAAGTGATGAATGTTTTATTCAAATTATTTTGTTTCGAAACTTAGCGATTTTTTTTAAGGATATAAATGTTATGTCATTAATGGAAAGGATATCTAGATGTTATCCTTTAAATGTAATATTTTTTATAAAATAAATTAAAAGAGTATATGCCAACTAATTAAAACAATAACGAATAATTACCTGTCAAAAATAAGATGACACTGTCAAAAATAAGTGCAAGGCACATGTTCCATGTTTCCAAATGGAATGCATAGTTATCTGCTTGAAGTTTGACACTAGAAGATGCATCTCTTGTATTTATAAGTTATATCATCATAGCTACAAGTAATGAACACTTAATCAAGGATTAGCACTTGTAAGTGGTGAAAAATCAGATGCCTGAATCACAACATCTGCATCAGGCTATGAAAGTGACAGAAAGCATAACTGTTGGATAGTAAGTGGAAGTACTTTTTTTTGGTTTCCTATGATTTTTGAAGAAATTAAAAAAAAAATCAAATTAGTAAACAACCAAGGTATCTAACATAAAACACACAATATAGCTCAAGCTGACTTGTCCATAATTCTATTACTATACTCACAGGGGCACTGATAGGCTTCCATTGTCAGTTAAAGTAATTTCAGAAGTACATTGAATAACAAGAACACAAACCTGCGAAAAAGTAGCGATATCAATGTATTACATCATTTTACTAATTAATTCGTCACAAGATTAAAATTATAATCTAAAAAAAGTACCTGGTCTTTCTGACCTACTTGAGTATTCATTGCTATCTTCATGTTGCATATATTGCAAGCGTGGCAATACAAACTATACAAAGAGTACTAACAAGGAGAACGATCAAAACTGAATCTCTTATCATTAATCTTGCACATGAATTTTTTTATAACAACATCTAAAATTTATCAAATTGTTTCTCTATATGTGCTTATTGAGCATCAAAGTTATAAATGGCATAACATGTATATCGACGAGTAAAATATTTTACACAATCTGAGAAGTAAGACTTACCATATTCACTGGGCATAAAGCGAAAATGCAATGTACTAATGCTTGAAAATGGCAGAGCATGAAGAAATCTTCCATATCCAAACTTGCAATTTTGTTTTCAGCTACTAACAAAATTCGATGAACTGATTATAAAGTACTAACCGTTTGAGGCGCAGCATTGATCTATGCAGAGCAACAAAGGTGCAAGTACTTCCAACAATTTTCTGAAAGAGAAGGAACTGTTATTTTTCTGAATTATGAAGGTTAAGCTGTTAAAATGTATAAAGATATATATCATAAGTAATGTGAGTTATATAAAAAAAATTGACCAGATTTGAAGGCTGCGGATCCAAAAAGTGCAAAAAAATATTCCTATCGAATCCTAGGTAACCAGATGCACCTAAATGCTCAAGTCATCAACAGTCTTGGGTGATAGTAAATTGGACACATATTTGTGAAGATGGCTAAACCATACATCGCTCGGGTCAATCATAATCTAACAAATTTCAAAAATAAACCTAGACCATGGTACAATTGTTTTGTGTTTGGACATAGCATTAAGACTGTGGTATCACATTTCAAAAATAATGGTAACAAGGTTTGAATGCTCTTCCTAAAGTAGCTGCAGTGTGTCTTAGTGTACTTCTATTCACAGAACTTTTCCTCTCTTTTTTCTTTCTTCGGCCAACCAACTCTCGATTGACTATTACTTGCATCTGATGGTAGCAAACTTTATATATATATTGCTAATTCTCTATTTTTTACCAACCTGAAAATAATAGTATTCTCTCTGTTCCCTTTTTTCCTCTTTTATTTTCTCATTTTCAGTTTTACAATCATGTCTTGGGGTTTATTAATAGGGATTCTATATTAATTTTTAAACTTATATGTTATGGTTGCTTTATTAATAGGGATTCCATCATACATACAACCAATGAGATAATATTTGCACATTATGGCATTGCCAATAATGGCTTATTCACCCCCACAGTCAAGTGTGGTTTGTTCAAAAACAACAAGTGGCTTGTTCAAAAGCCACATGGATCGACCAATAAAACAATATGTTATATTAAAACGGCATAGTATATGTCGTATGCCGTTTTAATGCAAGCATTTAAACAACATAAACTGTGCCATTTTAATTAACTTTTATTCGCCAGTGCAAACATTTTTTATTCGATTTGTAGCTTGTTCAGTTGCTTTTGGGTTTGGGTGTGATGCATCTAGTTGGAAATGGTAGAAACCAGGAAGTGAACACAATAATAACTGGGTATACTCTTAGAAAAATCAAATAATAATACAACTTACTTTCAAAGTCTTCACCGATGTCCATAGTTGTCTTGGTTGCATCCTTCTCAGCAATAGGACATGCAGAAGCAACTTCAGTATCATGTTGATCATTTCTTTCAGTAGCATTTCCATAACCAAAATAGAATCAATAAACTATCATTTTTATTTCATTCATTTAAACATTCTACTAAGAAAAAATATGAAATTAAACCTGATAAATGCATCCATATTTACAACATGTTTGCAGCTCATTTCATTGAACGATGAACTTGAGTTCTTCAACTGTTGATTGCAGCATCAACAGTGTCCACACTGCAGTAATTGGAAAATAATAAAAATGGCATTTACACGCATAAACCTAAATGCTGGCTGCACCATTGTTGTAAATAGCACTCTACGATATGAAAATGCTCACCATACGATACAACTGCCACAAGACAGAAAACAACAAATGCTGTAGATGGCGTATGACAAGAAAAGAACAGGTCTATTTTATTTCAAACTTGTTCCTACGAAGATATTGCATTTATCATGTAATTATGATTATTTGATTGATCTTCGTTCTTAAAACCCAAATGCTCGAGACAAATATGAAACACAAGAAGAAGCACGAGAAGAAAATACAAACTGCCTGAGTTATAGTCGTCGTCGCTCGCCATAGATTGAAGTCTGAAATCAGTCGCACGCTGTTGTGCTACCTCCTGGCTGCGTCTCGTCACGTGCCTACTGGCTGAGTTATAGTCGCCATCAATTTTGGGATTAGGACGACGAAGTGGATAAGATGAAAATCGACAAGGACGCTACTGCCGATAATTAGGGCGAGGAGGAGGGAAGACAACCGAAAGCGGGAGGTGAAATTAAACAGGAATTCATGAGCGAAATAAGATTTGTGAGTGAATAAGTTTATAATTTTGGATTTGGGAAAGTGAAGGTGAAAAGCGGCATAAGAACAGGGAGGAGGGAACGCGAAATGTTAGAGCGCCAATTTTTTTTTTCGCCGTAACAACAACGTTAAACATGCAATCTATTGACCAAGATAATCCCTAACTACTTATATATAACAACCTAGGTTTTCATGCAATCCCCCCTTGCTATAAATAGCACATTTTCTTATAGTGACTTCCGGTGTACTATACCAATAAAAGGCTTAAAGAGGCAGAAGTTAGATATCCAGTTACAGAAAAGTTGGCATACTGTCTGATTCTCACTGCTTGAAAACTGAGAGCCTACTTTCAGGCGCACCCAATCGAGGTCTTAACTAATTTTACACTTAGGAAAATCTTCAATAGACCTGAAACGTCGAGAAGGATAGTAAATGGGGAATAAAACAGAGTCAATATGAGATTGAATTCCAGCCCCGAGTGGAAATCAAAGGGCAAACTATGGCCGACTTCGTTAATGAATGCACATGGTTTATTAAAGAACAATCAGAAAAAGAAAAATAATTTAAGCCTAAATGGCAACTGTTTACTGATGGATCCTCAAACGAGCAAGGGGTTGGTGCGGGATATGTAATCATTACCCTTGATGGATACCGATTACACTATGCAATGAAGTTAGGTATTTCAACTAACAATAACGTGGTTAAATAAGAACCAATGGGAGATGGACTTACCTTAGTTCTTCAGTTACAAATCCTGAGGATTGAAATTTTCAACGATTCCCGATAAATGGTTAATCAGCTGAATCAAACTTATCAAACAAAGGATGCAAGATTGATTGTTTATGTCAAGAAGATATTGAAGATAGCCCAATTTGAAGATTTTTCAATACACCAAGTACCCAAAGGGAGGAATTCTCAAGCCGGCACTTTGGCCAACTTAGCTAGCTCACAAGGAGCCCCAAAAACTCGTATTGTTCCAGTATGCTTGTATTTGAACCAAAAATGGTACAAATACATAGAAAAGTAAATAATAGAGATTAAAATAAAGAATGTAAATGAAAAATAGAGGAAATAGGAACACACAAATTTATAGTGGTTCGGCAATGTTGGCCTACGTCCACTTGAATGATTTTATTGCTTTAGCACTAATTTTTGTGATTACAAAAGAGTGGGATTGGAATTGATCCTTGAGTACAAGATAGTTTGAGTGTAGTGGCAGCGTCCAGATCCTTAGAATAAACCATGCCTTCTGTATTTATACGGGTAGACGACCAAATATCTAACTGATATTTCTCCTACAGAGCCTCTCCATGAAGACGAAGTCCTCCGAAAAATATCAACCCCAGATTCCCTATGGTTGGTGATCAGTACCCTTCCCTCTATAGGGAGGGGATCGGTACGGATCCCTATATATATAGGCAGAGATCTTGCAACTTTTTGTGTTGACTCATCTTGATGTTGGCTTCATGTTTCCAAGGTTGTTTTTTATAGCTGGCTAGATGTTTTTTGTTCCAAGCGATGGATCTATAGAAGGTTAAACTATTGCTTTAGGCCGTATATGGAGATTGTTAATACGACGCATATGAACTCCAAAACAATACTTGAATCAGGCTCTATGTAGACAAAGAAGAGCGCCATAGGAGTGGGGCGAACTTTAGGTGTACCCCAGGGATTGGTACCAATCCCCTATGTAGTGTGGAGTACCAATCCATACTTAGTGTATTCTGAGGTGTTGCTCTTATAAGTTTGTTCGACTGTCGTTTCATTGTATTGTCTATACTTGGTTCCTGGACACTAGAATCATCTCTCTAGGCTGCTTACCTCGATAATCGTCTAGTCTAACTTGTCCAGTCATTCCGAATATGGCTGGGACAAAAGGCTGGATAACACTTACTCCCCAAGGTACATCTTGTTTCAAACATGATGTGCTTTGAATTGAGACCGGTTAGGATCGTTAGAGAGGATTCCACTCAGCATCTCTAATGGCCACTATCCTTCTGTCGAGTTTTTTTTGAAGAATATTATCCCTAACTGTTTGCTATGACGCTTGGTCGGTACCTGACACTATAAACACTAGAGTACAATCTCTCGGTTATTTCTTATGCTCGGTTCCATTTAGTTAGTCAATCGAGTTAGTAGGCCTTGGTTGTCAGAACTGGTTTCTTTTCTAAAAGTCCCAGGTGAGAATTCAATTCTATCGATTCAAGAAATCAAATGTCGAGCGTGCACACACACTCGTTTGTGTATTCACTGTTGTCATTGGCTTCCAAGCATGTGCACGTGCCTACAGGTCGTTGCCAAGCACCGTCAAATTGCGTTCACAATTTCACACTTTTTTTAATACGGGTAGGATTCGATACCGACCCCTATAGGGGGGTTCGGTACCGATCCCGTATTGGCATGTATAGTATGTTGGGTGAATACGCTTATCACTTCGGTTACAAAAACATTGGGCTACATATAGGTACATAACCCATTTACTTTATCTCCATCCGCTTTCACTTTGTTTTTCCCTTACATTTTCTCACGGACCCCCATCTGCTCCATATCTGCTTCAAAATTGAAACTTGAGAAAACACATCCCATCCCTACCAACCTAACATCGCTCCATCCATTCGTGCTCCCCACGAAATCGCGCCTCCATTCTCTTCTTTTCTTCCTTTCGGTTTAGGCCATTAAAGTTCGAGTTTGAGAAATCAAACCAAATTATCTAAATCAAACATAGATCTACTCATTTGTTCTTCCTGATACCAGCACCCCAATCCAAAGACGCATATCCACTCGATTCAATCGATTCAAACCCAAAATTAGGATGACCCGATCCTTATACCTAGTTCAAATCTGATGTTGGAGTTCTTGAACTTTGATTGAATCGTGATTTGGATTATGGTGGAGACAAGGTTGGGTTTGGCTATGAGATGATCATTCACGTTGTAGGTAATAGGTATAGGGATCGGTGAAGGCCACATGAGATGGCATTGGATTGTAGAATGGTGGAGAGGATGTTAGAATCGACTATGGGATGGTTTCCCATTGGTGTTGGTGGATGTATGTTTGGGGATCGGTTGTTAATCTGAACATGAAAAAGAAAATGTATAGGGGGAAGTTGAAATTCATAAGCGTGTAGGTAGGCGTTGGACTCCCGAGTTCAAGTACATTGGTGGATAGTTGTTTTCTCCTATGAGCTAATTGATCTGAATGAATGCTGGATTATCTCATCGTTCAGGGGATCGGTAGTTGGTATAGGGATCGGTAGTTGTTTTGGGTTTGAAAAATAAAATGCATGAGGGAAAGTAAAAACTGTTACCTGCACGTAGAGAAGACAATGTATAAGTGGATATGCACGTGTATGTCTCTTGTGTATGTGATTGGTAACGATTCCATAGTTGGATGAATTTTTTTTTTAAAATTCACCTTGTACTCTTGCATATATTTGTACACTTTTGCCTATAGGGATAATTGCTTTATGACTTGGACTTGAACGCATGCACATGTGTGCCCGTATGGACTTGAACTTAAATGTGTGCATGCTCTTGTTTGTTTGAATGTGAATTTAGATGTATGCATATGCCCTGAATGTTGATGACATGCTCTTATGTGCCGATAACCGATCCTTGCACTAGGACGTAACTCTTATGCATAACAATCGACGTGAAATCCAGTTGGGATGGCCAGTGATGATGGTCACTTCGGTTGAACTTCCAAGTCTCGCCATAATAGTCGTATAATATTGAATTGCATAACACTACACGGCACCGCAATAAACTTCACTTAGCACGTAGGAACAGTTTAATTTGTATAACTATGAATATCTGCTGAGTTTGATAGTTATGGGTTCCAAACACTCCGAACGTTTAGTTGCAATGATTGGCGATCAAGTTTCTGCTGAATCAGATGTTGCGTCGAGTTCAGTGACACTTTCTACTCGATATACTCTGGGCCAACAATTGGAACAACCTGAAAGCTTACGCCATGCATCAGGAAATTCTCTAAATCCGAAAGCAGATGTTATTGCAGAGCCGACTCCCGATACACTTGAGGACATCGTATTCTTGGAAGATCTAGAAGATTCAGTTGCCTCAAAAGTTGACGAGGCGTCTCTACGACGAATTTGCATTAAGCATGACGACATACTAGTCTTGCTTCATCATCAAAGGTCTCATCTTCCCCCAGAAGGTTATAATTCTTGCAATAGATATATGTGCCTAGTTGGGGGTGTACCACCATTTAACCCGTTCATCCGTCAGATTCTCCATTTTATGAAAATCGCTCGAGCTCAACTGCACTCGAATATCTACGCACTTCTCCATGGCACATACATGATTTTCCTTTATTCTTGAATCGTGAGCCAACCGAGGGAGATATCTGATTCCTTTATAGCTTCAAACGACGAAAGGGAAGCCTCTCGTTTACTTATCTAGAGCCAATCAGCATTTGTCGAGTTATGACGGCACTTGGAATAAGCTTAGTCATTTCAAAAGCGAATGGTTTTATATACGATGTCCGCTCGGGTTCACATAATGGAGGTTAGTAGGACGTAAGTGCTTTTTCAAACTATGTTATGAAGGCTTTAATCAAGTTGCATCCTGATTAATGCAATTCTTCTAATTATGCAGATATTCCTTCAAGACCTGGTGGCGACGTTCACCTAGCCACAGTTACAACACTTAGGAACATCCCAGAGGAAAATAGGGAGGTCAAGTCCCTTTTCATCGACGAGCATCTATTGGCCTTCCACTTGTTAGAAGAGGGTCGTAGCACTGGCCAAGTTGGAGGCGCTGATGATGAGATAGTAGTAGGTGGTCATGTACAGCCAAAAGTAGGTCACATCAGCTCTGTCATGCCCCCAGTCTCCAACCGAGAGGTCGAGGAGGCTCAAGGTGACATCGGGGAAGGTTAAATAACAGGCGGTGGTTATAAGGCTGGCCATAAAGACGTAAATTCAAGTCAAGAATCAGTGGTTGAGCAATCTTCAGATGAGGAGCCACTCGCTCCCAAGAGGAAACTCGTCGTTAAGCTTCGCCGAGGGCAAACTTCTAAGCAGCCTCCACCGGCTTCAACAGTAGAGAAAACTCCATCTCTTCCCTCTGTGGATACATTTTAAAAAATGGGGCCGATTCCCGCTGAGTTTGGTTCCTTCGATGTTGGCAATATCAATATTAAAGACATTAGCTTTCCTATTTCCGTTGATAAGGACGCCATCCTTTTTAGTATGGGAGAGACCACTCCCATAAGCAAGGCTCCTGCTCACGGTCCATCGGGGGGACACTAGGACACCCATGCGCACGTGCACTTCACAACACTCGCACCTGTTGAATGTCCTTACTCTTTGAATATGATTAGTTCTTGTTTCATTTGCAGGGTCTATGAAAAGAAAGAAGTATACATATCAGTCTCTGGAGGAAAAAGCATATCAAGCATAGAGGCCTCACTCGAGTTTACACCACTAGAGAAGTAGTTGCGATTATAAGTCTGGCCATTGTTTTGGTCGAGATAGATTCGATCGAGATGTAAGCAATTATGATAGAGATCGCTCGTCTCATGACTCTGCTTCCTAGTGCCGCCCTAGATCTAGATCACCTCCTTCTAGAGGTCCAATTGGGGAACCCAATCGCCATGATGATATCCCACCTAGTGGTACTTCTCGTATTCCTCCTCCTACTTCTATTCCTGTGTAGTCTATGGCACTATCCCACTCCAGTCGGTCCTCCGAGAATAGGCATTATAAGAGTGGCTCTAAGACTTCTCACTAGAAGCCGAGTTAAGAAAGTGTCGTCGCCCCGGTCGACACTGCGAAGCAGCAAGTTGAAAATACCTCCCGGATGGTCAAATTAAAAGAAGAATTCCTAAATAATTGCTTCGATAGGCTTATGTTCTTGCCTAATTTGAAAAGAAACCTAGCTGAAGTCCAAAAGATGACCATCGATTGTGTTATTGATGTACACAATTAGTATAATGAATGGGCAAAGCTGGCCAAGAAGATTTCTGAAGTCTCAAGAGATAGAAAGCTTGAGATAGAATATCAAACACTTATTGAGGCCGACAATAAAGGGATCATCGCTACCCTCGATGCCGAGGTTGGGAATCTTAGAAATCCCAGGCTGAAAGTGATAAGAAAGTCAAGGAGGCTATTAAAGCGCTTGAAGTTGAAAAGAGCAAGCATCATAAATCGAGTAGGTGCATCATCGGAACTACAATCTGGTATTAGAAAGAGATGTTGCTAACAGGAAAGTGGCCGAGCTCACAACCAAGCTTGATCGCGAGATAAAGGAAAAGAACAATGCTCTCCAGTAGGTTCAAGATTATTGTGACGAGATGCTCAATGCCAAGGAAGAAAAGGATAAAGCTATAGAGCATGCTAAAGATGTTGATGCACTCGTTCAGAGAGAGGTTGAGGCCACAAAACACTGGGCTGAAGAGCAGGAAATGGAGAGATTTGAGCCACTGCTTACCCAGTACAATGCTAATGTGCTCAAATTTAGAAACCTGGAGTGGTTTTAAGATGCTTATCCCCGACTCCTTGCACATGCTTAGGAACGAGTTGTTGAAGAAGAGAAAGAATTTCTCTAGGGCGGTGATGTTTATCTTGAGCAGCTAGAGAAAGAGGTTTTAAAGGGAGACGAGTCCAAGATTTTGAGAGATGGCTTGTTTATCCTTCACCAGGAGCGAGCCACAATAGTGCAGAACAATTTAGGCAAAGGCTCCTGGCTAGCGTCACATGATGCTACTGCTAGCCAAGCACTTGGGTCTTAGGCTGCTCCCGTATCCACTACTGATCTTGGGTATGACCCTAAGAGGCCCCAGATTCCTAAGCAAGTATACTATCTCCTATCCCTGAGGGAAACTTTGGCGGTACTATGGTCCACATAGAACTACAAACTGAAGAAGGTAACTCGTTGATTTCTTCTGTATTTCAGAGGGTTGACGTGTCACCGATCAAAGTCACTAATGTCTCTTTCTTTTTGTATCTCAAGTTTCAGGTCAGCCTTCAATCGCCCCGCTTCCTATAAAGGACTCTTAGCTGGGGGAGCAAGAGCCTATGACAGAGTCAGTAATCTTTACAACTTCAGCAACGATCCCTAACGATCTGGTTGAGGAGACTCCAGGTCTTGACTAGCAGATGATCGATGCTTTATTGGATGACGGGACGAGAGTAACTCATGGTGCTTAAACTGATGAGGATGTCCTTATTATTGGAGTCTCCGAGCCCTTGCTTGGTCATAGTATGAGTGATACTGAGTGCAAACGCCTTTCCGATATAAAAATCAAGCAAGAGAAGGTGGAGTCCTTCCTCATTCCTTTGTTTGTAGCCTTGCCAGGCCAAACTATCTATACTTCTATTTATATTCCTCTCCATAGGAGCGCTCAAAGCATGCCTGTGGGATCTTTACAAAGCACTCATGCCTCCCTTCCTCTGCCTGGGGGTTTTCAAAGCCACTCTACCGTATTATTACGTAGCACTCCACCCAAAGGCAAAGGAAGTGGAGGAAAAGGAGAAAAGGCAAAAGCTTAAGCAAAGCATCTCCCAATGCTAAGAAGAAGCCGAGGAAGCAGAAACAAATGAAATAATTGTCGGCCCGCTTGGTGTAAACAGACTTACTTTTAAATAATAGTTGCAGTCTATTTTGGTTTTCATGCCGGCTTTGTGTGGGTTTGGCCCCCGCTTTTGCCTTTTGTTATTAGTGTTAAGAACATTCGTACTTAGCTTCCTAAATTCCATTTGACTAACAAGGTTTCTTGTTTTGTTAACTCTTTGCTCGGATTTGACTAAGTACTCAAGAAATATGCTTTCCATTCAATGTACTTTTTATCCATTTCTTTTAATTACAATTGTCGGACCGAGTCTTTAGCCTGTCCTCTACTTTGCCAGCCTTTCGTCGCTCTAGCAAACATAAGGCTTTTTGCCGGCCTAACTTCGGGCACCAATCGAAGGTTTGTAAATTTTATCTTGCCTTACACCGGGCTTGGATCTCTCATTCTGCCTACTCCGGGCAAAGTATTGAGGGCTGGACGACCTTGCTACGTTTATTTCGATTTAGGCCCCTGCCTGCAATCCAAGGATAAGAGTTGATGGGGTGAGCAGTTGAGTCACATTTGTTTGGACTTATACTCTTTCTACTCTAAGAGTGAGAGTTAGCATACGGACAGCCGTATCATATTCGGTTTAAGCTTATACTCCTGCTCCTACTCCAGGAGTGAGAGTTAGGGTACGGACAGTTGCATCACATCAGGTTTAAGTTTATACTCATGCTCCTACTTCGAGAGCGAGGATTAGGGTATGGATGGTTGTATCACATTTGGTTTAAGTTTATACTCCTCCTACTACTCCCGGAGCAAGAGTTAGTGTACGGACGGTTGTATTAGATCCAGTTTAATTTTTTTATACTCATGCTCCTACTCTGGGAGCAAGAGTTAGCCGATGGACGATCGTGTCACATCCATCTTTAGTTCATACTCCTGCCCTTGATCCAAGGACAAGAGTTATCTAGTATCAATCTTCGGATACTAAGAAGAACTTCAGGGGTCCGATCATGGACTGTAGAAGTTTGGTTAGCATCTATCTCTGGGTACCTACATATGTGGAAAGCTATTTTATTCTATAAAAGATGGGAAATGACAGGTCCTGTCTTAGATCTTCCCAATGTTGTCGGAGCAAAGCCAGTCTCAGAAGGTTCGAGATCGAATGTGATCGTCAACCCAGCCGTTCGAACCTTCCCAATGCTGTCGGAGCAACACTAGTTTTTAGAAGGATAGGGAGCGAATTTCCAAACTTATTGAGCTCCAAGCAAGGCATAAGTGTTTTGTCAAACTCTAGGCATGAGCTTGAGAGTGGATGGTTCGGTCAGGTCCATTCTGGATCCATTCTTGCCCCCAAGTCAAGGACATGAGTTGGCTGGTGAACGGTCGAATCACGCTCGCCTTGGTAGAGCTCCACAGGTCTGGTCATGGGCCATGGAGATTTGGTTAGCACCTATATTTGATGGCGTCCGTCGCTCTGGCCGAATCTATACACCATTCATACTTCATGATATGTTGTTGGGGGTCAGTCTTCCCTATATATGCTGGCATAGTTAGTGTATTGAATCTCTACAAATAGTCCTCATGCAAAATCACTTCAGTAAAGGGATTTCGACTCAAGGAGGTATCCCAGTCATCGTTGGTCTTACTTTGGCTTTCTCTCACAAATCGTCGTACCATTTCAGTCAAATCTGGTTCCCGAAAGCCTACTGGTTGGCGGTAGTCGTAATCTACCCCGTGGGTCCGACTTGGTAAGCGACCTCGGGCTAAGCCATGATTCCTTGGTTCTCCAGACTTTAGAAGGACTGTTTGGCCAACAGTTTTGTGTTCATTCATTCGCGGCAATTCAACGGCAACCGCCTGATTTCCAACGATCTGGTCAGTCATCGTGCATTTGGATTGTGCCCTATCTCCAGCCTGAAAATCTGACCCATGGTCAGTAAGTTTGGTACCGACCCCTATGCCTTGGTGTCTAATGCTCATGGAGATCGATAGAGAATTTCATAGAATCATAGGAAAGAAACTTGAAACATGCCCTTGGCATCATCAGTAGTGAGTGGAAGGAGTCAGGGTCACTTTAGATGAAGATTTAAGGATCAATATCAAGCCCCCTAGTTGAGGGATTGGTACATGTCCCATACTTGGTCAAATTCAGCATGTAGGATCGATATTGATCCCTAGGTGGGGGATCGATACCTATCCCATACTTAGTGAAATTCAGCATGTGGGATTGGTAGTGATCCGTAGGTGAGGGATTGGTACCTATCCCATACTTTGTTAAATTCAGCATGTGACTACGCTCTTATAAAATCCCAGTATTAAGGAAAAAGCCCCCAAACCAAAAAATGAAACTATAGTGTTGGTTAGATCCCAAGCTCTTATAAACGCAAAAAAAGCAAATGAATCAGGAAGTAGTAATGATGGAAATCAGGAAGAACCATTCGTATGGAAATAAATAGTCAATATGAGTACAATTGGATGACACCTATTGTTGAGTACTTGGTGGAAGGGAGACTACCAAAAGATAAAAGAGAAGCTAGAAGGATAAGGTACCAAGCTCTAGCTTTTACTATGCTGGATAGAATACTTTATAAAAAAGGATATTCGCACTTTTATTTGAGATGTGTTAGTCTAGAAAATGGATTAAATTGTTTAAAGAATCCCATAAGGGGTTCTACGGGGATCATTCTAATGGCATGAATTGGCCAAGAAGTTCATGAGACAAGGTTATTATTAGCCGCATATGAATAAGGACGCTATGAATTATGTAAAGGGATGCGAAAAGTGTTAGAAGTTTTTAACAATCCCACATATACAACCAAATGAATTAACCCCAGTCTCAATTCCATGGCCCTTTGATGTATAGGGAATCAACTTAGTAAGGCCTTTGCCTATATCAAAAAGCAGAGCTAAGTTTGCAGTAGTAGCCATCGACTACTTTACCAAATGGGTAGAGGCAGAACCATTGCCAAATATAACATTGCGAAAAGTGCTGAAGTTTGTGATTAAGAACATAGTCACCCGACTTGGAATACGAAATAAGATAATATCCGATAATGGGACCCAATTTGAAAATGAGGAATTCACAAGATTCTATAATAAGAATGGGATAATAATTTTTCTTTCAGTAGTAGCTCATCCCAAGGCTGATGGTGCCATCGAAGCTGCCAACAAAACCATTAAGACTATCCTCAAGAAGCAGCTTGAAAAAGCAAAAGGAAATTGGGTAGAAGAACTACCACTTGTGCTTTGGACATATCAAACTTCTACTAAGACTGCAACGGGACATACTCTATTTTCTTTGACATATGGATGTAAAGCAATGCTTTCGATCGAAATTGAAATACCATCCTATCGAAGGATTGCATTGCCTTTGATGCCAATCAAGAGCTAAAGAAAGAATCCCCAGATTTGATCAATGAACCAAGAGATGAAGTAACCATACAAACTATTTAATATCAACAAAGAATAGAGTTACTACAACTCCAAATTTAAAGGGAGATCATTTCAGAAAGGAGATTTGGTGCTCCAAAAAGTCATGGAAAACACCAATAATCTAACAAATGGACCACTCGGACCAAACTGGGAAGGACCCTTGTTATCCACGAAGTAATCCCACCAGGTACCTATCGATCAAGTCAACCTAATGGTAATGTAATAGCAAGAACTTGGAATGTCGAGCATCCGAGACCTTATTTTCCTACAATGGATAAATAAAGAAATTGAGACAATTGTATGTATGGAACTGATAATTAACAGAAAGGATGGAACTCATAAAATAAAGGAAAAGCCTTTGATCCCGCCACAAGGGTCTGGTCAAAGCATTATAATCCTTCGATCACCCTTATAAGGCCTGACCGCAACACCTCCAAAGGGAGGTCAGAGTAAGCCTCTGGTACCGCCTACAAGTCTTAACCAGAGAACCGCAAGCCTTTGGTCCCTCCTACAAGGCTAGCTAGAGTGCCTCCTAGAGGGAGGATGGAGTAATCTTCCGGTCCCGCCTATAAGGCCTGGCCTGATCACTAATCAGCCTTCGGTCTTGCCTATAAGGCCTGTCCGAAGTGCCTCTTAGAGGAAGGACAGGTTACACCGACCAATAACTTTCAATCCCACCTATAAGGCCTGTTTGGAGTGCCTCACAAAAGGAGAATAGGTTGCACTGACCAACAACCTTTGTTCCCACCTATAAGGCCTGTCCAAAGCGCCTCCTAGAGGGAGGACAGGTTACACCGACCAACAACCATTGGTTTTGCCTATAAGGCCTATCCGAAGTGCCTCCTAGAGGGATGACGGGTTACACCGACTAATAACCTTCGGTCCCACCTATAAGGCTTATCCGAAGTGCCTCTTAGAGGAAGGACAAGTTACACCGACCAAAATCCTTCGGTCCCGACTATAAGTCCTGCTCGGAGCGCCTCCTAGAGGGAGGATGGGTTACACCGACCAACAGCCTTTGGTCCCACCTAAGATGGTCTGGCCAGATTACCGACCTGCTTTCAACCATTTCTAAAGGGTATAGACATGGCAACTTTATATAAGTAAGTCAATCAGACAAGCCTAATTCCATCTCAAGAATGGACCAAGGTAATCTTCTGGAGGAAGTGCAATCAAGCGTGATCAATCTTGCCCTAAAGCAAAGTTAAAGTACCCTTCAAGGGAAGGGCAGATAGCTTCTCATGCTCATTCGATAAAGAAAAATCATCAAATTATCATCCAAAAAACCCAGACCGAGGAAAATATATTTACTCTAAAAAAACCAGTTAGGGTTATCATATTTAAATGATTTGTCTATGAAGTCATTCAACCTAGAAAGGTAAGAAAGCAAATTGATCCGCATCTTTACCAAATTTGAAAGGATTCATCTAAAATTCTACTGATTTAATAATTATTCTGAAAGTGAGTTTCAAAATTAAGTTTTCAAAGTTTCAAAGATCTATAAGAAAACTTTTGCAAATTTCTTTGGCATTTACAAAACAAAGTGATCAATTTGAAAAAGAAACAATTTCTTGAAATTATGGAAGTCATCATCATTTACTTTTTTTTCAAAAGAAAAGGACTTAAAGAAAGTCCCATAAGAAGTGAGAGCTGGAAAGGTAAGAAGATACTTGGTTTTACACTAAAGTGTAAAAAGCTTTTTTTATATAAGGAGGGGGCAAATGTTATCCATATAATTTAACTACTATGCTAGAGTAGTTACTAAGGGAAAATAGTCAATTAGACCAATAGGAAGATATAGAAGCATTGAAAGGGAAAGAGTTATCAAGCCTCTAGCAATGTCGCATCAGAGAAATATCGAGCCTATAGTATTAACAGTGCCGAGCCTCTAATATAAAGATAATTGATGAGCTTCTACTCAAAAGACAAATAGCTTGAAGGAATCCGTGAGTGCTTGGAGTTACCGAGCTACAAGAGTTGTTGATCTTGAAGACAGTAAAGTTGACAAGCCTTTACAACCATAGGAGGTGGTATTGAGCCTCTACAAACATAGGAGTTGTCAAGCATCTAAAGCAGAGGGTGATGTCGAGCTGCAACAACCATAGGGGTTGTCGAGCATCTAAAGCAGAGGGCAATGACGAGCCGCTAAAACCATAGGGGTTCTCAAGCATCTAAGCAGGAAGTGATGGCGAGCCTCTACAACCGATTGTTGTCGAGTTTACAGAAGAGGAGTTGTCGATCCAAGGCACCGTAAACAATCAGCAAGTCATGACAAAAGCAAGGATATCGAGTCACTAATGTAAGATAGCTATCAAGTTGATAGCTATAGAGTTTCTAAGTAAAAGATAGCTATCAAGTCGATAACTATTGAGTCTACTGCAAACTTAGGGGAGCAAGAGAAATCAAGCTTCTACAACATAAAAGTTGTTAACCCTAAAGATAGTAGGGTTGTTAAAGATGTAAAAAGGGGTGTCGAGCTTCTAAAAGATGGCGAGCTTCTATGATTGTAGAGGGGATATCAAGATGGAAGAAGGGTATTGAGAAGGGGTGTCGAGCTTCTACAAAAAAGGTATTATCGAGACGGAGTAAGCGAAGCCCTTAGACCTAAGCTAGGGCACATGTCAATCATCCCGCGTGATTGACGCTGCTATAAATAGAACCCCCTCTGTCACTTAATGGGGGCGAACTACTTTCATTCTCTACTTCTCAATTACAAGTTGTAAACCTAAATCAATTCAAGGATTTAAAGAGCCAATTGTATCTCTTGAACCTTTTGCAAATAAGAACTTGGACATTTAACTTCGCATAACATATTTCCATTATAATTGCCTAATTTGCTATTTGTGTCAATGGACAAGCATATGACTTTATCTTTGGGCTTGGAATAGAATTTGGACTTGTATATTATTAATTATGCAAGGTTACTTAAGCCTTTTTCAAATTAAACTTGAATTTACCTTGCATATTGACTATTATGCCCATTGACATATGAACAAAGGACTATTGCATATCTATGTGAGTCGCCTATTTTACCCTTGAACATGTGACTTGAATTTTTGAACAACTTCGTGATTATATCAAAACCAAGGGGTATTATTAAGACATTTTCAAATAATATCACCTCGTGCAACACAATGGGCATTGAGCCACCGGTAGAATCATTTTGTTTCTTCCCTTTGACAATCTTTAGGTAACCCAGACGGTTCCATTTCCAATGCCCCTTCTTGTGACAATGATGGCACCCACCCTTATCATTTAGAGCATTTTTCTTATTCTTATTGTTTACTGGCTTTCCCTTCTTTGAACCATTTAAATTCGATGACTTCCCTTTCATTATGAGCACTATGCCTTGATCTTTGGATAAAGACTTGGTTGATCTTGACATATTGAGTAGCTCCACGAGGCTCGTTTTCAATCGATTCATATTGTATATTAATATGAATGGCTCAAACTGTGGAGTAAGAGACTTAACACTTATAGCTCATTGCTTATCATGACGTCCAACTATGAAATTATATCAATATAGCATTTCATCATCATGACGGACACATCCACACGCATGCCCTTTGTCTTCTTCGTATTGACTAACTTCGTTGTAATATCGTACCTTGCGGAAGGAGATTGCTCCTCAAACAATGCTTTGAGGCCATCGAAGATTTGATGGACACATATGTTTACGTGCTATCTTTGCATATGTTTTCATGATATCATTGCAATAGTTTGTCTAATGTAGACAACACATAAAATTGGGTCATTTCTAGGTTTTAAACCCATTGGTATAAGCAATAATTAGATCTGGATCTGCATCTTCACCGAGTTTTTCCCAAGGAGTTTCATTTATCGATGACCATAAGCGTATGTAAGTGTTATTTTGATTGCTCTTAGACAATCTACGCAGTTAGGTCCTGTGAGTTTATTATTCTCAAAAAACAAATTTGGTGTACGCATTTTCTGCAAATTTAATTTAGTAGATTAGGGCATTAAATTCATAGCAGATGTTCGTGTAATATTAGTAAGGTTAAACATTAAATTTCATTTTCCTAATAAGCTCCCACTAGACTTTTATGTTTCTCAAAACTCTAAGAAGAAACATAGAAATATTTCAATTTTTCTAGTGGGTGATAGGACTTGCATGCCTTGGGATTCTAACCTTGAGGATGCTCACACTACTACAAAACAGGCCATTTGCATCGGTTGTTTACCCCCCTTTTGCATCAGTTCAACAACCGATGCATATGCAACCGATGCAACAAGCTTAACACTTTCGCATCAGTTCTGAAACCGATGCAAAATGGTCCTTTTTGCATCGGTTGTTAGTAACAACTGATGCAAAATATCATGGTTGGTAGCTTGGACACAGCTCCCATGTTGCATCGGTTGTAATGAAAACCGATGCGACAAAGGAACTTGTTGCATAAGTTGTTGTTGAAAACCGATGCAAACTAATTCCTCTATTGCATCGGTTTTTTATAACAACCGATGCAAACTAATCCCTCTATTGCATCAGCTATTTAGACCTGATGCAAAAAGGCCATTCTCAGAAACCATTATTACAATCCTCAAATAGACAATATATATATATATATATATATATATATATATAATTGATTATAACAAACAATTATTGCATGCAATATTACAATCATTCAAAATTAAATTTGATGGCAAATACAAACTGAATAACATAATACCAAAATAAACATATATCAATTAAAGTGTTAATAATCACAAAATAATGGTTCATACATTCATTTTTGTAGCATAATTCAGATCTTTAGTACAATCATTTAGTGGTATAGTCTTAATTCAGATCTTTAATTAGTACAACCATTAAGAAAGAGTATAGTAAAAACCTTAAAAACTTCATGGAATCTTGAAAACCCAAATTTTTAGGCTTCAGCTCAAAACCATATGCTGCATTTCTTTTTTTACAATGTCAACTTGAACCTGGGAAAATAAGAAATAAACATGTGAATTAGTCATGCACTGCCTGCGTGTCAAAATAAAATTCTGCTGAATAGAAGAAGCAAGGCAAGTGTGTACTTACTTGAGCTGAAAAAGCATTCAAAGCTGAATAGAAGGAAGTTAACGATGAATAGAAGGAAGTCAACCAAAGACCTGTTCGTCACTTACTGATATTAAATTCAAAACCAACTTACTCAATGCAGCAAACTTAACATGACATTTCAAAACACCAAAAAGTCATAGCTATAATAAAATTCAACCATCTGTGTCTAATATTTTATCTCAAAGCAGCAATTTACTCATGCATAAAGCAATACTGCATTACTGGAAATTGCGACGCACTGGCTTACCTACTAGTATCTAATAATGATATCTAATTAAAAGAAGCCAGTCTTTAATAATAATAAAACACATATATCAGGCATAAGGAGGAAAATGAGTTGATGGGAAAATAATAGCTAAAACATGTGTTTCATGTGATCTGGAGCACTTTATAGTCTGATCTGAAGCAAAGCTTAATTGGACATCTAATTGACTACATATCAAGAATAGTCCCCACAATCACAAAAAGTGCAAACCATATAGCTACTCTCTGTACGAAACATATCTCATAACTAAGGGGTAATGACGAATGCAAAATTCAAGGCTGGTCTTGAGTTTAGGGTGCTCTAAGTGATACAAACAGAGCTTGTGATCACTTGATAATAGAGCTTCAAATAATTAATAAAAATAGCTATGGTACCAATAAAAAGAAGAAAAACATCTATACAGGCTTAGATTCAAAGAATGATAACTTTGAAAGAAAAAAGTAAAGATCAAGTGAGAGACTGGTTAAAAAGAAAATGCAAAAAGAATATTTTTGAATGATAAAGAATGAATTAGGTGATCAAAGTTAGCAAATTAACAACTGTATTAAAAATACATAAAAACCAATGAAGAATAAACTATATGAAGTACATAATTAGGAGATCAATTATATGTTGCTGATAAAAATGAGCCTCATGAAGGGCCTGAAGAGAATGCTTGCCTTGCATATTGCAAGGGCCAGGTTGTGCAAACATAGATGCGATGACCAGATTTAAGTTCGTACATACTTAAATATATTATAATGGATATGGAGGAGAATACTGCAATATGAACAACCTTCAAAGGGACTAGCATTTTCTGATGTTCAAAATGCTGCTACTAATTCAGCAACAGGAAAGGGAAAAGAAGAAGAAAAAAAACTTCAGATACAAAATCAATGTGCAAATTTCTCTCAGCCGAAATGGAAGCGTGTATAAAAAAAACCTGGAATATCTTCCTTGCAGTGTTAAAATACAATCCTTCTTTGGCCCATCCACCAGTAAATAAGACTCCGTTCACCAAATTTAGTTTCTGCACAAAATCAATTATAACTAGTCTCAATCCAATTCACTGCTATTTAAAAAAGCCTAGCTATTTCTTAAAAGGTTAATAATTTAACATGGACCAAAGAGATTATAAACACAAAATCAATGTTTTAGGGTTGATTATTCAGAGTGCTTTACTTAAAAAAATTTCTGGACATGTACTATTTTCTACTGAAGCTTGATTTGGTTAAGAAGATATGTTCTCTGTTGATACTATAACAATTTTGTAGGAGACCATAAATAAATAAAAAAGACAATATCATTGAATGAAGGTTCTAGAAGCAGTTCACATTGCAGCTAATAAAAACACAGTACCTGGTGATGTCTCTGCAATGGTTCCTGGTGGGATTAGAATGGGTGAGTATTTCTTTTTATCATCATTTGTTTGTGCCTGGTGATGTCTCTGCAATGGTTCCTGGTGGGATCCAAACTGCAATACAATGTTACAGGGTAATGGTTGTAAGCACTTACAATAGTATTATGTTATTCAGATGTACAAATATAATTATTTCTACTTCAAAGCACAAGTTAATGAAATTCATATCATGTACAAACTGACGGACAACAAAGACAAAAGTGTACCCAGCAAAATTCTAAACAATTCTCATCTGATCCAAATGAGAAGGAAAATTCAGTAACAACATAATATGTAAATTCACAACCAAGTACAAAAATATCGAACGTAAAAAATTTCAATGAGAGTTTGTTTAGGAGAAGATGAAACAGGGAATTCAAAAACAGTAGCAACAAACAAATTGGGTTTCAAAGCTCCAAAAATAGCTAAATCTCAAGAAAGTATATCTCTAAAATTATTGAAAAATGCAGCCAAAGTACTTTCAACCTCTTCATCCTCTTCAAATGAGAATAAGAGGAAGAAAGACAAGATAGAGAATTTAAAAGACATCAATTCAAAAAAGCAGTTTTGTGTGCAGTGAGCAAAATGAATTCAGAGCAAAATATATCGGCAAAAACCTACTATGGAAGGAACTACTTAGAGTGCAAAATACTAATGCTTGTAAAAAAAGGGATTATGACAACTGAATGCATTGATATTTGCATTTACAAAGGCTCTCTGTAACCGCAAAAAATACCATTCAATATCCTTATTAAATTCTTTTGTTATTTTTTCTTTGATATATAATAACGTCGATTATTGCTTGGAATATTAGGGGACTTAATTCTCCTAAAAGTAACTGAATGCTTCTAACAGTGAAAATGATAAATTATAACTTTGGAATCATATAGAACAAATCAATAAAAATATCAACAAACCTTGGGTAGTATTAGGGGATTTTAACATTGTTTTTCATTCACATGAATAATGAGGAGGAATCCCACTTTCTTTTAAAAACTGGATTAATAGAACCTTCAATTATAGGAAACAAGTTAACATGAAAATCAAGTGAATACAGAAATATACACTGTAAATCAGATAGAATCTTAATTAATCAATTTTTTTGAATTGTTTCCTTGATTTTAAATGTTACACATTGATTTTAAATAACTTATGTTATATCATTTTTTTCTTCAGAAAACGAATCAATAATTAAAAAAACTGATTTTTTTAACCTGAGGTGATATTAATTAAAATATTGTTCATTACAAGTTTTTTAACAGACTTTTGAAATATTGTTAAAAAGGTAAGAATGAAATAAGTTTCATAAATATGCTGTCATGTATTTTATACTTAAGTTTTGAAATATATTAACATTTTATACTTAAGTTTTGAAATATACTGTCATGTATTTTATACTGTCTGATCTTTTAACATTTTGGTAATATACTTAAGTTATGAAAAATATTAGTATTTAATGGATAATTGAAATGTATTTTATAGGTTACTGTCATGTTATACAGATAAATTATAACAACTATACTGTCATGTTATACAAAGACGTTTTCCTCTTCATTGAACCCTCAAGTTGTGAATAAACAAATTGTTCTTGTGCTACATGTTACTTCTTATAATTCAGTAAGTTTGAATATAATCAAAATGAGATGATCATTAACTCTTTTGTAAATAATACTTATGTATGACCATTCATTGTTTTGAGTCTGTGATAGCCATTAATTAAGTTCTTCTGACAAATGTATTTTGATATCTTGTTTATATCTATGAATCTTACATATGGTATTAAAACTCAATAAGTATGTACAACTAAATAATAAATCAGAGAGACTATGTTTTGTAGCTATAATTTAGAACCAAATTAAATTGAGAACAAAATTTTGCTAAATATACCTAAAGATGCTCTTCCTCGTGTTAAATATAGCTGGAGATGCTCTTTTCTTAAAAGTCATAGCTATTTCTTAAAAGTCATATAAATTAAATTGAGAACAAAAAGTCATAGCTATTTCTTAAAAGGTTAATAATTTAATATGGACCAAAGAGATTACCATCAGTACAACCTTCAAACCATCCATTCACCCACAATTGCCCATCAACCTCTGACCTATCCACTTGCACTGCAACCTGCATTCAACAAGCTTGCAACACCAGCTGGTTCACAAAACCAATCTAAATAGTTATCCGTTTTTATGTGCAAATTTGATGTGAATATCATTAACGTGCCATATAGTCATCAATCCAGATGATGAAAGTGATAAAATGAAAAGTAGATATATGGTGGTACAATCACTACGCAACTTTTCTGTAGCCTTTTCAGTGTCCATAAAGTAAGTGCAGATACATAGATAATGTGAAAATGCTTGATGTAACGATATACCTCCAGAAACTATCTTGTATTAATTAAGACAGAATAAAATAATGGTTACTTATAGTTATTTGTCCTGTAGCCACATTGTGAGTTTTTTTGTCAAATTAAATTTTATGAACTCTATGACCTTTTCAGAGTGTGAACGCTATAAAAACCAAATGGTAAACGACAATAATGAAACGCTTAGTCCAAAAGAATCTTAAATCTAATCTTTAATTAAATCATAATTATAGAGTTCTATTTATCGACCTATAAGCATAAATGTATAACATAAAGGACAAATGTAAATCTATATACACCGTTTCAGCAAACATGCAAACCTTGAGTCAACAATAACCATGTATATAAGTTAAATTTTGCCGTTAATATATACAATCAACGATATAATATGGTTGAGTAGTTCAAAATATTGAGCTACTGTGGAGAGTTCGCTATAGACGGCTAACATTTCCAAAATACACTAGAATTCAACAGACATTAGGTATATAATCGGATGGTTCAAATGAATTTAGTGTATCCTTGCAGTGAAAAACTCAGAGATTTGTTTATAAAGTTATAAACATGCTAGATTGATAATTTCAAGACGCAAAAACTATATCTTGGTAAAAGAAATTGGATTAGTTACACAAAATTATTCTTAGCATTTTATTTTTCCTTGGTAGGTGGCCAAATTTTCTAAAATCCTATAAAATTTGCACATAAAAATGGATAATACTTAAAGGTAACAAGATAAACAATTATACTTTTAAAGGTAACAAGATAATACATAAACAAGATAATACTGTTTCGATAAATAAATAAGAAAGCAAAACATACATGGGAGTAGAGTTAGCTATGATTAATAACAAGTATTTGACCTATTTCAACAAATCTATATAGATAGCAGCACAATAAAAAAATTGATGGCGAGTGATTTGGCAAGGAGCATTATTTGAAATGAAACCAAAGCTTCCAGCATTTTTATCTCATCTTAAAGGTAACAAGATAAACAAATATCAAACAACAGAGAAAACTGTGTGTTTTCCCTAAATTATATTCATAAACTGCAATTAAATACCCTCTTGGTTTCGTACAATAACAAATCTCACAGATAAAACTGCATATATAGAATTACCTTGTCAGAATGTGGTGTCACCAAAATTACATGTTCGCTTTTCTTTCCCACCTTTCCTTTGAATCAAGACTGTGAAAAACAGACAATTAGCATCACATGATGCATGGCATCTTGCTTATACAGTATATTGCCAATGTATTAAAGGGTGTTCAAACTGAAACAATTCATACCGAAATAACTCATATAACATATATACATATACACATATACATATACATATACATACATACATATACAAGATTAAAGTCTAAGAAAGAAACCATACCCCCAATGTAACTTGCGTCTCTTCAACTGGGTAAAAGTGGTTGGTGCATCATCCTAATGTAGTGGGAAAAAAAGCTGTCACATAAAAAATATACAAGTACAAACAACAAAGTATACTTTGCATTATAATGTATTATTGCATCATGATAACATATCATACTACTGTACAAAGATTTACAGTGTGTGGGGGCACTGAGTTATATTTGGCATAATAATGAGATTAAGAAAACCATTCACAAACCAAGTGCTGCAAGATTCCTTGCATGCCGCCTTAGCAAATACCTTAATCAAATATTTTGAAATTGTCACTTGGAAAATGAATGCTTTTTCATTGCTATCAAATTTGTGCACGCTGCTATCATACATCAAGGACAATCCTGCACCTTTTGTGACTCAATAATGTCGTAGTTAAGTTGAAGTTAAAAGAAGTGGGGATGATGGAAGGTCATAGTGTGTAAATCCAAACATCAAACACATCAAGTGAGTCAACCTTTCCCTTACAAACTACATATTATCATCAGACTTAAACTAAAATATAGCATTTAGACTTAATGTTGTACTACATCTAGAACATGTATTATTTTTTCCAAAATATACAATTTAGTATTGAATCAAAATTTGCAGGTGACATCTTTGTATTTATAATGATACTTACCTTCATAACATTCCACTATTAATATGCTTCAGTAACTACAACTTAGTTATGTACTTAATCCCAAAGTATTAAATGTTGGTAAAAGAAATTAAATTCTCTCTTGAAATTATCCACGTAGACACAACTAAATATAACATGAAGAGCTTATTCTTATATATACCAAATAAGCCTAGGATAGAGTACAAATAATATAAAGATAATCAATCTTTATTTCATAATATACAAGGAAAAAGTAAGCAAGCACAAACATTCATGCTAAAGAGATTCAAATATAAAATAAACTAAAAGCTCTAATTTGAATCAGGATTTAAATTATACATCACAAAGTCAGGGTATTTATATTAAGAAGTGTGTACTAGTATACTAGATTTTGCTTAGTTATAAAATGACACATAAATAAGTGAAATTGTTGATTTTTCTTTCCACTGTGTTTTTAGCACTATAATAAGATGTTTATTCCTGAATTATATCATATTTCCAACTAAAACATCAAGATTTGGTAAAAAAGATATCAACCGTAACTATAATTTGTTCTAATAAACCAAAAAATCAGAAATACATACCTTGCTAGATGAGAATTAAGTAGTTTCTTCGACAACTTTCGGCTCGTCTGAATAGTTGGTGGATCTACAATATACTGTTAATCCACATCAAACACCTTCTTATAATAACCGGGTTTATGTTTTAACACAAATTGAGTTACCTGGCATGTCGTGGATTAGAGTGGACTGTAGAGGGTGAAGATGGTATTAAACTGAATTGGATCGTGGATTAGAGAAGACTTTGGGGTCAAGGATTCCTGATTAATGTTGGATCAGAGAATAAAAGTGATATTTGAATGGATTGAAAGGGAAAGATGAAAAGGGGGAGAGGGATTTAGGGTTTTCGAGTGAAGGACGAAAAGAAGAGGTTCGCGGTGAAAATGAGAGGGAGAAGAAATCGTTTACCGCTAACTTTTCATCACGGTTTTCAATGTGGGAATAGCATTTTTGCACCGATTGTAAATAACACTGATGCAACTAACACTATTTGCATCGGTATATTTTCTTCGGTTGTCGATCATAACCGATGCAAATTGTATTTTTTTACTATCTACTGCTTTCCACATACCAAATGCATCAGTTGTTAAAAGGTAATCGATGCAAATACTTCTATTTGCATCGGTTGTGGTAACAACCGATGCAAATGAGGCGAAGCAACATGCGTATTTTGTACTAGTGTCAAGAATTCATAGGTACGCATGCGATTGATAATGCCTTATCGGTTGTATCATATACAACTCCTAATGTTGTGGTCTTTGTCTTAACCTCATCTTTACCTCGAGGAAACCTCAACAAATAAAGATAGATTATTATTCACTCGTACCTACAATATTGAGATGGCCTAAGTATAATGCACATGCCTTGAGGAAAGCTCAATAAATATGTGCATATATCTTAGATCGTCTATTCTTTATATTAAAATTCCTGCACATAACATCTCTATCTTCCCAACAACTAAAGAGTATGCAAGTAATCTATTAATATATAAATGGTGGTGGACAACACTTATTTTAAAGATTCATAATCTTTAATATATATTCACTTGGGTGATATCGACTTATGAAATAATGTATTTCTTATAAAATACCCTTGTGATTCAAGTATCAGACACATCAAAAATCAAGATATACATACTATACGTATGTATTTATTCTATAAATTTAATTTTGGTTTATTATAGTTCTTATACATTCATATTATATAAGTTTAATTCTTTATAATAGTTTATAATTTTAATTAACCTACATAATAATCTTATGTAAAATCTTATATTAATTTTATTATAAATCTTATTTAATCAATTTAATTAATTAACATTTTAATTAATTTAATTTTTTTATTCAGTTTAAATATTTTAAATTAAATATGTATACTATAACATTTATAGTAGTACACATATATTATAATACATGTATATTACATTATTTATTTATTAAAATTTAATTAATTAATTTAATTAAAACAATTTTAGTTCATTTTAATTGATTTCAAAAATTATATATTAATTACCTTAAACATTTTAAATTAAGTTTACATATATCAGTATATATGTTTTTAATTTAGTCAATTAACTTTTAATTATTTATTTATTTAACTAATCCAGTTAATTATTACAATATTTTAAAAAATAAATACTAAATTTTTTGAATAATTTTTAAAATATATTATTGAAGGAAATGGGCCAGCCCATAGCGGAAGAAATGGGTGAATTTCAAAAAAATTTACCATTTTGGATCTTTAATAGGCTTACGAAGTCTAAATTTCATTTAGAACTTTTCTAAATTTGGTTTAAATAAAATCTTTTATTCTATTTAAATATTTAAAGCAAAGTTTGAATAAATTTATATTTCAAATGTATAGTGTATCAAATACACCTAACATTTATGTATAAGTGTTAATGTATAGGGAATGAAACCTTTCATTTCTTTCCCTAAAACAAGAATTGATTAAGAGCATTAATTGTATTAAATAGAGAGAGAAACCTTTTATTTTCTCTCTTTAATTTGAATTGATTGTTTCCTTAAATGTCATTATTAATAATTTATTTATGGCAATATTCATTACCATGTCCATAAGTATTCTAAGTGTAATATTTGTAGTTTGAGATTCATTTAATTTAATTTATTTATAAAAGCATATATATGTATTTATGTATCATATACATATATATACATATATATGCGTGTGCATGTGTAACATAATAATCCGTGAAGGGTATAATGTGTTTGTATATAGATGTTGGGATTTACATTGCAACGGACACATTAGCTCATTTTGTGTATACTGTAATTTTTCCAAATATGTGCTTGTATAATATGTCAAAACAAAATACAAATATATGTATATGTGTGTGCGTGTGTGTGTAATTTATTGAATAAAATAGTTTCCTCCATAACAAATTAATGTAAAATAATTATATGATTGTTATCCCGCCTTTTGGCAAGGTCGTGACAAAAAAAACTGAATGGAAATCAATGACAGTTCGTCCCAAAGATCGGTTATACACAGGCTCACTATGGATATCGATGAATTTTGTCTGAGTCCGGATTGAGCTACAATTGGCAAGACATGATAAGGAAACACGTGAAAGCCAACGTTCCAAATTTCAAGTCAATCGGAGTTCGTATGCTCAAGATATGATTGATGCAATTCAAGCAATCAACTGAAAGGTCTTGTTCGTATCCATCAATCATCAACTGTTCGTATCCATCAATCCTCTACTGTTCGTATCCATTAGGCCTCAACTATTCGTATCCATCAATCATCAACTGTTCGTATCCATCAATCATATACTGTTCGTATCCATCAGGCCTCAACTGTTCGTATCCATCATTCATCAACTGTTCGTATCCATCAATCCTCTATTGTTCGTATCCATCGGCTATATTGGTTCATATCCATCAAGTGGTCGTCATTTCGTATCCATCACGATCGATACGAAAGTGCAATGGTGATCGATACGAACAAGGCAGAGGCGATCGATACGAACAGTGCAATGGTGATTGATACGAACAAGGTAGAGGCGATCGATACGAACAAGGCAGAGGTGATCGATGCGAAGAAGACAGCCTTTGAAAAACACGAACTTGCATCGATCATATCTCACAATCTACAAGTCCAAATGCCACCAAATTTTCACAGGAGCTTGCGTACAACCTAAAGAATGTTCATGATCGATCTCGACTTGATCGGGAAAAATCTTGATCGATACAAAATTCATTCATATCGATCACGGATCGAGTCAAAATCGCATGGGATCGGTCGTGTGGGCCCGTGCACATGCCAGAAGAGGTCTCCCGAGATCCGAGCGAGATATTTGCATCCTACGCCTATAAATAGCATCCTAAAGCCTATATAAAAGGGACTTTTGGCTTTTCTACGTCCAGACTCTGCCGGAATCATCATTGTACTCAAAATTGGCTGTTGTAATCAGTGGTAACTCGTTGTAATCAGCAAGCAAACATCAATAAAGTCATCAAATTCAAAGTGGACGTAGGCCGGATTGCCGAACCACTATAAACTCTATGTTCTTTACTGCTTTCCTCTTACTTTTCTGAGTGTTCTTCATTTTTAATTCTCTATATACTTGTTATCTGTGATCTGTGATTGTGAACGGGTGCTTTCATCAACAATTGGGTGTCTATGACCAATTCCGGCACAAACATTTTGGTGCTTTCACTGAGAAGGCTAGCATTCAGGAATTCTACTGCTTGGACTTCAAATTTGAAGGCTTGAAGACTTAGATCTGGACGACTATGATGAGGCAATCAGTAAGAAGACAAAGAACGGAGAGGAGTCATCATGAAGGGAGTCAAGAAGCCTCCTCAGGGGCTAATCGGACTTCAGCTTTCATCACCAGAGATGAGATGGAGATGATGATGGGAGCCATGCATGAGGAGCTATTCAAAAGGAAAGAAGAGATGATGCAGAACATTCTCAAACGAATTGAGCAAGCGGGATCAGCTGGAGCTATTGGAGTTCAGACCAACGAAGCAAGACCGGAAGGACCAAACCGAGAACCAGAAAGAGCGGGACCATCAGGGGCAGCCCCTGAACTAGGGGGCACCCCCAGGAGCGTGTTGATCCAACCTTAGGCAGGATACCGACTGAGATTAGGCCGCAAGGATCTAACAGAGGAGCGGATGCTCGTCCATAAGAGCAGATTCCAACAAACCCTCGCGAACTCGGGGGGCAGATCAGAGGCAATGTACAAGGATTACAGCTTGGAGATAGTGATAGCTTGGTAGAAATGGTCATACGAGCCATGAGAGGCGGATTAGTAAACATAGATCTAGAAGATGTGAACAGAAGTCCTTTTTCTCCTGTGATTAGAATGGCTAGAAATCCACCAGTATTCAAACTACCAACATTGGAAATGTATGATGGGAGGACGGATCCTGCGGTTCATTTGACAAGGTATATGAGGTACATGGAAGTACTGGGGGCATCAGAGGAGGTCATGGCCCGGTGCTTCCCATTGTATTTGACAGACATAGCATCACTATGGTTTAGACAATTGGAGAACGATTCCATTGGAACGTGGACCGAGTTGACCGAGAAGTTCATGAGGCAGTTCAGAGTTCACATTTCGAGGCCCAAGAATGTGATGAGTCTGGCGATACTAAAACAAAAAACTGGGGAATCTCTGAGGAATTTCCTAACACGATTTAATGCAGCAGTAGCATCGGTGGATTGCCCAAATCCATCCATGGTCTTAATGGCAGCCGTAGCTGGCATCGCTGATGGAACAGAATTCAAAAATTCACTGACAAGGGATCAACCTATGGATCTAGGAGAATTTTATCATGAGGCCGATGGATTCCTGCGATTAGAAGACGCAAATGTTGAAAGAGAGGAAGGAGAGGGAATAGAAGTTTATGCAATCAAAGGCGGAAATCCTCCCGAAAAAGATTCAGGCAAGGATAAAGGAAAACAGAAAGCCGAGGATAACGGTGATGGACCAACACGACCACGAAAGGAACCAAGATTCACCTCTTATACGGAGTTGAATGAGACTTTGGAGTGAATCTACCAGGATACCAGGGGGCAGATTCCTTATCGAAAGCCAATGAGAAGGGATCCGACCAGCAATGAAAGAAGATCCGACAAGTATTGCTTATTCCATGAGCTGAATGGTCATAACACGAATGATTGCATGCACTTGAAGGATGAGGTTGAGGGGCATATCCGGAATGGTCTGCTATCGCAGTATGTGAGAAGGGGAGCCACGACGGTGGAACAAGAACGACCACCTCCTGCACCAACTGGGGACGACTCAGGATCAAGGCGTCAGCTTATCATCAACTTATTGAAATAATGACGAATAAGTGGCAAACTCCACACCGACATGATAAAGTCATTTTACACATGTACAGGATCACGAACGATCCTCAGGAATGCTCTGATACGACTATAAATCGCATCAGTGTAGGTGTTTGCACTTTGACGTCCCTGTTTTGCTTTTGTTTTCTATTTCTCATGTTTGGACTTGATTTTGTTAGACATTTCTGTTGAAAGACTTATTTTGAATGTAAATATGCTATTTGTGATTTCATAACGGCTAAGCCACTTACACATGTAAGGGATCGCGAACGGTCCTCAAGGATGCTCTGAAATGGCGATAAACCGCCATAACCAACAACTTAGAAACTCACTCGAACGTGAAATCTGACAATAATGATACTAAGTCACCCCCGGGCACACACAATTCGCCTCGAACGGCACCCGACCACGAACGGTCACAACTCGCCTCGAACGGCACCCGACTGCGAACGGTCACAATTCGCCTCGAACAGCACTCGATCGCGAACGATCACAATTCGCCTCGTACGGCACTCGACCGCGAACGGTCACAATTCGTCTAGAACGACACCCGATCGCGAACGGTCACAACTCGCCTCGAACGGCACCCGACTACGAACGGTCACAATTCACCTCGAACGGCACTCGATCGCGAACGATCATAATTTGCCTCGTACGGCACTCGACCACGAACGGTCACAATTCGTCTAGAACGACACCCGATCACGAACGGTCACAACTCGCCTCGTATGGCACCCGACTGCGAACGATCACAATTCGCTTGAACGACACTCGATCGCGAACGATCACAATTCGCCACAAACAGCATCCGACCGCGAACGGTCACATACCGCCCTGAACGGCATACGATCGCGAATGGTCACTAGTCACAATCAGATAAGATTATCAATTTCTTTGCAGGTCATTAACAGGATACGAACATTCAGCCTATCGAACTACAAAACACACCTTCCTATCGCAAGGCATGTTTTAGGGGGCAAGTGTTATCCCGCCTTCGGGCAAGGCCGTGACACAAAAAAAAACTGACTGGAAATCAATGACAATTCGTCCCAAAGATCGGTTATACGCAGGCTCACTATGGATATCGATGAATTTTGTCTGAGTCCGGATCGAGCTACAATTGGCAAGACATGACAAGAAAAGACGTGAAAGCCAACGTTCCAAATTTCAAGTCAATCGGAGTTCGTATGTTCAAGATATGATCGATGCAATTCAAGCAATCAACTGAAAGGTCTTGTTTGTATCCATCAATCATCAACTGTTCGTACCCATCAATCCTCTACTGTTCGTATCCATCAGGCCTCAACTGTTCATATCCATCAATCATCAACTGTTCGTATCCATCAATTCTCTACCGTTCGTATCCATCAGGCCTCAACTGTTCGTATCCATCAATCATCAACTGTTCGTATCCATCAATCCTCTACTGCTCGTATCCATCGGCTATATTGGTTCATATCCATCAAGTGGTCGTCATTTTGTATCCATCACGATCGATACGAACAATGCAATGGTGATCGATACGAACAAGGCAGAGGCGATCGATACAAACAGTGCAATGGTGATCGATACGAACAAGGCAGAGGCGATCGATACGAACAGTGCAATGGTGATCGATACGAACAAGGCAGGGGCGATCGATACGAACAAGGCAGAGGTGATCGATGCGAAGAAGATAGCCTTTGAAAAACACAAACTTGCATCGATCATATCTCACAATCTACAAATCCAAATGCCACCAAATTTTCACAGGAGCCTACGTACAACCTAAAGAATGTTCATGATCGATCTCGACTCGATCGGGCAAAATCTTGATCGAACCGAAATTCATTCGTATCGATCACGGATCGAGTCAAAATCGCATGGGATCGGTCGCGTGGGCCCGTGCACGTGCCAGAAGAGGTCTCCCGAGATCTGAGCGAGATATTTGCATCCTACGCCAATAAATAGCATCCTAAAGCCTATATAAAAGGGACTTTTGGCTTTTCTACATCCAGACTCTGCCAGAATCATCATTGTACTCGAAATTGGCTGTTGTAATCAGTGGTAACTCGTTGTAATCAGCAAGCAAACATCAATAAAGTCATCAAATTCAAAGTGGACGTAGGCCGGATTGCCGAACCACTATAAACTCTGTGTTCTTTACTGCTTTCCTCTTACTTTTCTGAGTGTTCTTCATTTTTAATTCTCTACATACTTGTTATCTGTGATCTGTGATTGTGAACGGGTGCTTTCATCGACAATTGGATGTATGTGACCAATTTTGACGCAAACAATGATAATAATACAAGTTTTTAAAATTTTAGAAAATCTGGAAACACATTTTGGGCTTAAGATTAATTTATGGAATTTTTTTCAATTAAAATAATATTTATTATTAAATAATTGATAATAGCTCATAATCAAATTAATTCTTAAAATATAGGAAATCAAGTTGAAAAATTCTAAAATAATTTCTGAAGGTATCTGAGCTGTATTTTGGGCTTAGGAAAATTTCATAAATTTTCTCAATAGAAATTATATTTTTAATTAAATAATTAATTGCATTTCAAAAATAAATAAATTCAAAAAATTAATAAATTAAGTTAAGAAAATCTGAAACTTTTTTTGAAGGTTCCAGATACGTATTTAAACCTTAAAAAAATCCCTAGGATTTTCTCAATTGAAATTATATTTTTAACTAAATAATAATTGTAGGCCAAAGGTAAATTAATTTCTAAAAATAATAAATTAAGTTTAAAAAATTTGAAATTTTGCTATAATTTTAATACATAGTGCAGCAAATAAAGAAAATATAAAATTGAAATTTTGAATCATTAATTATTTTATTCATAATAAACAATTCACAAAATCATTAAATAATAATAAAATATTTGTATACATATTTAATAAAATATTTTTATTTTTTATAATTCATAATAGGTACAAATCATCGTAAGAAAATTTTAAGATTAAATATTTATGATATATAAACACATATACAATTATACATATTCATTATTTGCACATCTGTACACATTTAATCTAGATATATATATATATATAAATCAAAATTAAAACCTTAGCTTTTAGAAAATTAGTTCAAAATTAAATCAATAAACAAAATATTATAACAAGCACATAACCAATCTAATTGTAACAAACACATGTACCCATAAAAATTTCACCTAATCTAAACAATAAACAAATCTGAATACAAACAGAGGGTTTGGATGTAAATCAACTTTTATATGATAAACTTAAAATAAAAAAACGATAACAAATAAAAGTGCACCTCCTAATGAAGTTTTTGAGTCCACTTTGAACAATGATTTCTCTTCTAAGAATAATTCACAGTACGTTAGGTTGCTAATCCGGGATTGGAGATCTTCTACTACAAATTAGTATTTTTTAATTTTGAATTGGATTAGAAATTTAAGGATGATTTTAGAGGAAAGTTGCTGCCACTAAAATGAGGAAGAGGAAGAAGAAAGTGGCGGCTCAAAAATCAATTAGCTTGCAATTAGGGTTTTGAGATTGGCTTTTATATGTATAGGACAAGAGAGCAAACAATGATCTCAACCACACATCTCAAAACCTAATCATACATATTGTAGCCACCTCCTATCTTTCTCCAAACCAATGTCCGTCCTCTCCAAATCTCATGGGTTGTGAGCCTTTTTAACCCAAATTAAATATGTACAATCATATTTAACATATTTTGTTATCGATATCTCATATCGATCAATATATTCATAACTTTTGTAAATATATGCAACTATTTTATTTCTCAAATCACACTAAAAATTCATAATTAATATTTCATAAATATTAATTTATTTAATTAATTTATAACAATTATAAACTAATTAAATTGTTTGGTTTAAAGAGAATTCATCGTTTCTGTTGTGTGACTCTTGGGTGTAAATTCGGCCAGCGATTTATGTCGAACTATTTGAATGTTATCGTTCACACTTCACTTAGCAGGTGGTGTGATATTATGGCCAAATTTATCACTTACTCATTTTTGAAAAAATCTCATTTTAATTTAATATACCTGACCCAGTTGTGACAATTATTTACACCAATTCTCTTCGTCGAAACTATATCACTTTGGACTTGCTGAATTTGGTAATGGTCAAAATTTCAACATCATCCACATTCAACTCTATAATCTAAATACAAAGTCCTTGGTTTAATAATAACAATTATTATCAACCGAACTACTCTGACCAGAGATTTTGACTTTGGGTTGACCTGAGTTGACCGTGATACTAACCTCATATAATTGAGGAGACGAATCCTCCTTGAATAGTGCTCCACTCGACCCAACTATAGTCACTCGATGGACGCCATGCCATGATTTGACTATAATCAAAGCAGAGCTTTCATATTAAAGATTAACAGTATTCTCAAGTTGAAGGAACTGTATAAATTATTCACATCGATATTTTCTGTTTGACCTTAGTTATATTAACCAACAAAAAACTACCGAGTGAGTCGTTCCATAGTTATCCAATAACTATTAGTACGTAACTCCTAGGTGCCTCCAGCAGTCATGAGTAATACACTGCCCAACATTTGTAGAGCGTTACGTACTCTAGTCTCAACGGATACATCGATATCTAGTCTCGATGCATCTTGACTATGAACATTTAAAATTATATATTTGTTTCAATGTGGTAAATTACTCACGGCTACAACACTTTGTAACTACTATCACAAAACGTACCATTTATGAATTTTATATTAAATATACTTTTAATTAAATTAATTAATTAATATAACCACATTATATCAAGTATACAATAGAAAAAAAACAACTTTATTTCGAACAAGATTGGTCAACGAGTTAGATATATGTAACAAATTACATAATTACCTTCTAGGGCATACCACTAACTCTATCAATCTCCCACTTGCACTTAGGGTCAATTTTGGAATCTCATTCCAACTTCTCTAATCGGTTTTCTCAAAACAAATTGGGTCAGTCCCTTTGTGAATGGGTATGCTATTTTGTTTCAATTATCTACTCTATTAATCAACTCCCTCCGACGGTTATAAACTATTTTACCACATGGAACAATTCAGGGTATGTCTCTCGACTTCTAGTAAGCTCTAAGTTCTATTACGAACTATATCGCGACATTGTTATCATATAACAATGTTATGATATTCTCAACATTTGAAATCGGCTTAGTTATAAATTTGTGCATTTATATATTTATATACATTGTTTTTATTACGGCGCTATTCAAGACGATGTACTTAGCCTTTTTCATTGAACCAGCCACGATCTTTCATTTGGAACATTTCCAACTTAAAGATTCTTAACTTGAATTTATTATTGACATATTATACTCAATATCACTTATGATGTTTGAGTCCGAACACTCCTTCATAAGGAGTTTTTGTTTCTGTAAACAATTCCCTAGTATTTCATAAATCGACCATTGATCGGAGAATAGGCACTGATCGCACGAGAACACTTCAAATAACCATTTAGTGATATCAATTTGGATTTGATATTTGCTTCATGTATCAAATACATAAACAAATCATCGTAACCAACATAACATTTATGATAATTCCTATTGCCAATGCATAAGGAACTCACATGTTCCGTATTAAACAATTTAATAAGGTGTATTTACATATCGATTTGGGACATTCCCAATATCATTTATACTCACTATAAAAGACATCATTTACAATCCAAAAGTTGAGTATTAAAAGAACTAAGGTTGATTTCAACACAAGTACACCGTTAAAATCACAATGTGTTGTTTACTTACAGTTTAGAAATATCAATGTACCTTTTAACGTTCTTTCTTATGAACACACGCTTCCTCTATACTTTGATTGAAAATCAAATTATATGATTTCTATCAAAACACTTATTCAATCTTGATGCTTATAAAATGATACTTTCGTATCATTTCTTGGATCATATCCAAAGACTCACAAACTCAATATCGCTCCCACTGACTTCGAAACATTTTTGGTTAATATGTGTAAACAACTTACTCTAAATCGTTATTTATAATTTTTTGTTTCAATACGTATGTACCAAAACACTAAGTCTTATCAAGCAATAATTTTGTGAGTAAATCCGAATTAACTTGAGCATGTTGAATACCGAATCTATTATGCTAATTTCAATAATTGAAATTTGCAATATTATTCTTATCAGTATTGCTCATTTAATTCCAACTGCAGTAGTCTTCCTCATAAGACAAAATCTCGGTCGATGGATCACATCCCTTCAGTTACGACCACCAAAATCATATTTTGATAGTGTACTTGGAATTCTTTTGGATTTTTGCATCATACCATATAGAGTCAACACTTTTAATGGTTTAATTAAATAACCGAGAATTATATAGTTTTAACATTAATAAGAAACTCATAGTTTCTCCTCGATGTATGAGAATATTTATTTGGTATTCTAATGCTATGTGTTCATTTAAGTTAGTTAATTTCATTTCATCTCATATAATCAGTTCTATCTATGGATCTTATCCAATTCCATTTAACTACCCATAATTCCTCAAATAAATTCCTTCACAGTGAAGTTGGTATATCTTGAAACAACAATTGTTTCACAATGTAAATAGAATAGGGATTCATAAACGCTTTATGAATTTCTTCATTTATAAAAATGATTTGGTTTTAGTTTACAAAAATTATGTTTAAAACATAAATATGTCATTCAATGACAGCCCTTTCCAAAATTCTTTTGGGGAGATTCATACAAGATCTCTCATAAACAATTATTACGTGCAACCTTTCGACTCGCATAACCTGCCAACTCCTTAGGCTAGGATATGTTGGAGTTTCTAATAAACCTTTATCTTGTAAGATTTTGTAACTTGTTATACAGATGAAATAAGATTAATCTTGTATACTTCTCTTAAGTACATTATCTTATAGAAAGAAACTAACTCAACTTCACTCACAATTAATCGTACATTTTCCAACAAAGTTCGATTACTCTATATCGATTCATAATTATGTATCACATAAAGGAGTTATTTTGAGATTGAATCTTTATTCATTTTAGGTACGTTTGGAACCTTTTCCAATATACTCACTCATTCGATCAAATCGAATCATTTCTATCGCATGTTAGTTTTACTTCTGTTTTATATTCAATGAGTTTACCATAGACATATACATGTGTATCAAATTCACATGTCCATGTCGATGATCACTCATCAGTGAATATGACAAAGTACGTGGAACCGTTTTGGTATTTATAGAATTACGATTACATGCATCTATATATATCAATCCGAAGAGTTCATCAACTCTTATGATGCTCCCACTAAATGGGTGCATAGCCCTTTATTGTTTGATATATAATTAACAAGTATCATATGATCCAAAATCATATAATATAATTATTTTCTCAAAACTACGGCTTAGTTTATAATTTCCAGAATAACTGTAAATAATATTAGATACTTCTGTATTTTCCAATGCATCACTTTAATTTGTCATGAAAACAAATACCACATTATATTTTTATTCCATAAAGAATATTCATAATATTCGTAGAAGTATAGCTATGTTTTTTTTCAATCGATAACAAAAAATAGTCATTATTTTATAAACAATGTTCAGTACATTTTAAGAAAATAAGTTTTCATAATTTGATGCAATCAATAAGTGCTATATGACATGCTTCTACTATTTCCGCCATTATTATAATAGCGTACTAAATTCGGAGAGTTCTTTGATTAAATATCTTGAACTCAAAGAAACAAATCTCATAGAAAACAATTTTCAATATGGAAATACATTTCAGAATAGAAATCATATTTGTCATTCCAATGTTAAGTATCGATCACTATTATTACAATTCTTGTCTTTGTAATTTCTTTATGAAGAAGAAATGACTATCCACTCTCTCCATCCCAACTATACCTTAAATCACATTTACTCTTATACATTCATTTTCCTTTCTAAATGGTTAAACCATTCAAAAGAAAACCCTTACTACAATATCATAACGAACTCTTTACAAAAGCGCATTTGATTATCCTTAACATTTAAGGACATCAAATATGTTGCTCTCTGCATAAACTAATTAAAATGATATTTCAGTGATCGAGTTCTTAGATCTATCTTGTAGTTTTGGTCTTGTGCTACAGTTAACACAATATGATCTTTTATGTAATCAATCAAATTAAGTACTCGATCTCATAGTACAGTTTATTGGCTTATTTCGAATGAACTATATTCATTGAAGTATCGTACATTACGAACTATGACCGTTCACCATTTAACATTTATACGTGATAGTATATGGATCAAATATCCATCCATAGTCTTGTATTTCTTTTAGAGTTCGAAACCCATAAAATGCAATACATGGTCTAAACCAAATAAACACGTAAGTGATCATTTTACGAATGTATTAAGTAGTTGTAAAAATTAGGCACTTGTATGGGTATAGAAAACATTAACATGCAATAGGAATTTAATAGTAGGTATTATATTTCCATTTGTCAACTTTCTATTTATTTTATTTGTATATGTTACTTGATAATTGTTTTATCAATCGTATTAAGTGCACAAATTTATCATTTTAGATAATTATAACATTATTTAGCATATGTTCTTACAATATTAAAAAGGTTAAATGTTACCATTTCATTTTTCTAATAAGGCTCCCATTGGTATTTTATGTTTCACCAAGCCCTAAGCGAAACATAAAAGTCTTTCAACTTCACCAGTGGGTGTTTGGGCTCGTATGCCTTAGGATTTTGACCTTGAGGAAAGCTCAACAAATCATAGGCCCGCTTACGATGGATAACTCTTTATTGGTTGTATCATATACAACTCCTAACCTTTGGTACCTTGTTCTAATCCCGCCTTTACCTTTAGGAAAGCTCAACAAGTAAAGTGGGACTATTCACTTGGACCTATTGCGACGGCCTAAGTATAATGCACATACCTTAAGAAAAGCTCAAAAAATACGTGCGGTTATCTTACCCCGTCTGTTCAATATATTAATAGTACTATACATAACATCCCTAGCATGAGGAAAGCTTAACAGTAAGGAGTATGCAAGTAATCTATTAATATATAAATGATGGAGGACAACTATATATTAAAGATTCACAATCTTCAATATATTATATCGAGTGATATCGACATGGAATAATGTATTTCTTATGAAATACTCTCATGATTCAAGTGTTGGACACATCAGAAATCATGGTATACGTACATTTACGTATGTATTTATTCCTTAAGTCTATTTAGGGTTTCTTTAAACTTCCACCTTTTGTTAGACATTCATATTACATAAGCTGAATTATTATATAACTTTTATAACTTAATTAACTTATACAATAGTCTTATGTATAATATTATATTTATTAAATCTTATTTAATTAATTTTAGCTAATTAACTCTCTAATTAATTTTAGTTAATTCACTCTTTAATTAATTTTATATTACAATTCCAATACAACATTTATATTGGACATATCTACTATAACCTTTATAGTGCACACTATAACCTTTATAGTATAACACACATATATATCATATATATGTGTATTTTATTTAATTAATTAACCTTTAATTAATTTATTCAATTAAACAATTTTGATTAATTTTTATTAATTTCAAATTTTATCTTACATACATACATGTAAACTTACGTTATCCTAAACATTTTAAAATAACATAACATATATTAATGCATATATGTATTAATTAATTAACATATTTAATTGATTCATTTTATTAATCTTATTAATAAATTTTAAAAATTGAAATTAGTATAGAAATATTTTCAAACATTTTTGAAAATATCGTTATCCTTTCAAACATTTTGAAAACTTATGCTGTGACTTTTATAATAAACAGGTTTTATTTAAATTTTCAAAATAATTTTGAAAACTAGCCCAAGGCCCAATTTAAGTTGGGCCTTTTTTATTGGGGGCAACCTTTGGACTCACTCACCTTTCAGGCCAGGCTGGTAACTAGGTAGGATAGGGTACTTGATTACCCAATTCCAAGCATTGACATTACCTTTCTAGAAACCGTACTTAGTGGACAAGTTTAATTAGTTAGCCCTAACATAACTAATTTAAACCGCATAGGCTATTGGGCTCTGAAACCATTGAAGGAACTGGGTCAGCCCGCAGCGGAAGAAATGATTGAATTTCAGATTTTTTTTTACCATTTTGGATCTTTAATGGGCTTACGAAGTCTAAATTTCATTTAGAACTTTTCTAAATTTGGTTTAAATAAAATATTGTATTCTATTTAAAATAGTTAAAGGGAATTTTAAATAATTTTAAATGTATAGTGTATCAAATACACCTAACATTTATTTGTAAGTGTTAATGTACAAGGAATAAAACCTTTCATTTCTTTCCCTAAAACAAGAATTAACTTATTAAATGGAGAGAGAAACCTTTTATTTTCTCTCTTTAATTTGAATTGATTGATTCATTAAATGTCATTATTAATAATTTATTCATAACAATATTTATTACTATGTCCATATGTATTCTAACTGTACATTTTGTAGTTGGAGATTTATTTAGTTTTAATTTTTTATTTATACAAGTATACATACATACATACATACATACATACATACATACATACATACATACATATATATATATATATCTGTGTGTGTGTGCGCGCACATGTGTAACATCATAATCCGTGAAGGGTATAATTTGCTCGTATATAGATGTTGGGATTTACATTGCAATGGACACATTAGCTCATTTTATGTGTACTATAATTTGTCCAAATATGTGCTTGTATAATATGTCAAAAAAATATACAAATATTTATGTGTGTGTGTATGATTTATTGAATAAAACAGTTTCCGCCATAAATAATTAATGTAAAATAATTATATAATAATAATACAAGTTTTTAAAATTGAAATAAATCTGGAAACACATTTTGGGTTTAAGATTAGTTTTGGAATATTTTTTAATTAAAATAATATTTATTATTAAATAATTGATAACAGCTTGTAATCAAATTAATTCTTAAAAAATAGGAAACCAAGTTGAAAAATTCTAAATAAATTTATGAAGGTATCAGAGACATATTTTGTGCTTAGAAAAAATTTCTGCAATTTTCTCAGTTGAAATTATATTTGTAATTAAATAATTAATTGCATTTCGAAAATAAATTAAATTAAAAAATTAAGTTATAAAAATCTAAAACTTTTTTTGATGGCTTTAGATAAATATCTAAGCCTTAAGAAAAATTTCTAGAATTTTCTTGATTAAAATTTATTTTAAATAATTGATTTTAAGTCAAAAGTAAATTAATTTTTAAAAATAATAAATTAAGTGTAAAAAACTTGAAAATTTTACTATAATATTATTACATGGTGCAGAAAACATAAATAATATAAAATCAAAATTTTGAACCATTAATTATTTTATTTATAATAAACAATTCACAAAATTATTAAATAATAATAAAATATATACAAATAAAAATAAAATATGTATATACATATTTAATAAAATACTTTTGTATTTTATGATTCATAATAGTACAAATCATCATAAGAAAATTTTAAGATTAAATATATATGATATATAAACACATATACAATTATACATGTTCATAATTTGCAAATATGTACACATTTAATCTATATATATATATAAAATCAAAATCAAAACTTTTTTCAGAAAATTAATTCAACAATAAATCAATAAATAAAATATTATAACAAGCACATAACCAATCTAATTGTAACAAACACATGTACCCACAAAAATCTCACATAATCTAAACAATAAACGGATCTGAATACAAACAGAGGATTTGGATGTAAATCAACTTTTATACGATAAACTTAAAATAAAAACAATGATAATAAATAAAAGTGTACCTCCTAATGAAGCCTTTGAGTTCACGTTGAACAATGATTTCACTTCTAAGAGCAATTCACAATCCATCAGGTTGCTAATCCGGGATTGGAGACCTTCTACTACAAATTAGTATTTTTTTTAAATTTTGAATTGAATTGAGAATTTTAGGGATAATTTTAGAGGAAAGTTGCTTCCATTAAAATGAGGAAGAGGAAGAAGAAAGTGGTGGCTCAAAAATCAATTAGCTTGTAATTAGGGTTTTTGAGATTGGCTTTTATATGTATAGGACAAGAGAGCAAACAATGATCTCAACCACACATCTCAAAACCTAATTGCACATGTTGTAGCCACCTCCTATCTTTCTCCAAACTAATGCCTATCCTCTCCAAATCTCATGGGTTGTGAGCCCATTTAACCTAAATTAAATATGTATAATCATATTTAACATATTTTGTTATCGGTATCTCATATCGATCAATATATTCATAACTTTTATAAATATATGCAACAATTTTATTTCCAAATGACATTCAAAATTCATAATTAATATTTCATAAATATTAAATTTTTAATAAATTTATAACAATTATAAACTAATTAAATTGTTTGGTCTAAAGAGAATTCATTGTTTCGGTTGCGTGACTCTTGGGTGTAAATTCGGTCAGCGATTAATGTTGAACTATTCAAATGTTAATGATTTCATTTCACTTAGCAGGTGGTGTGATATTATGGCCAAATTTATCACTTACTCATTTTCAGAAAAATCTCATGTTAATTTAATAAGCATTGCCCAGTTGTGACAATTATTTACATCAATTCTCTTCATCAAAACTATATCACTTTGGACTTGCTGAATTTGGTAATGGTCAAATTCCAACGTCATCCACATTTAACTCTATAATCCAAACATAAAGTCCTTGCTTTAATAATAACAATTATTATCAACCGAGCTACTCTGCCAGAGATTTTGACTTTAGATTGACTTGAGTTGACCGTGATACTAACCTCATATAACCGAGGAGACGAATCCTCTCTTGAATAGTGCTTCACTTCCAATACTTCCACTTGACCCAACTATAGTCACTTGATGGACGTTATGCCATGATTTGACTATAATCAAAGTGGAGCTTTCATACCAAAGATTCACAGTATTCTCAAGTCGAAAGAACTGTGTAAATTAGTCGCATCGATACTTTCTGTTTGACCTTAGTTATATTAACCAACAGAAAACTACCGAGTGATTCATTCCATAGTTATCCAATAATTATTAGTACGTAACCCCTAGATGCCACCAACAGTCATGAGTAATACACTGCCCGACATTTGGGGAGCGTTACATACTCTAGTCTCAATGGATGCATCTATATTCAGTCTCGATGCATCTTGACTAGGAACATTTAATGTGATATATTTGTTACACAATGAAAATTTCTCACGGTTATATCACTTTGTAACTACTATCACAAAACATACCATTTTTGGATTTTCTATTAAATATAATTTTAATTTAATTAATATAACTACTATCACAAAACATACCATTTTTGGATTTTCTATTAAATATAATTTTAATTAATATAACTACTATCACAAAACATACCATTTTTGGATTTTCTATTAAATATAATTTTAATTTAATTAATATAACCATATTATATCAAGTATATAATAGAAAGAAAACACGTTTATTTCGAACAAGATTGGTCAACGAGTTAGATATATGTAACAAATTACATAATTGCCCCCTAGGGCATACCCCTAACTCTATCAATTATAACATTATAAGTTTTTTATATTTTAGAATTGAACATTTAAATTATAATATAATTTATAATTTCAAAAGAAAATTGAAAATTAACCCAAAGCTAAATTCAATTTGGGCCTTTATATCGAGGATAACCTTTGAGCTTGCTTTACCTTTCAAGCTAGGCCAATAGCTAGATAGAGCAGGATACTTGATTACCCAACAACCCAACCCTCGACACTACCTATTTAGACACCATACTAAATGGGCATGCTTTAGCATGTTAGTCTAATACTGCTAATTAAGACCACTCAGGCTATTGAGCTTTAATACCATTGATGGAACTAGGCCAGCACACAATGGTTTAAATGAGTGAATTTCAAAATATATTCCCATTTTAGATATTATTGGGCATATAATGTCTAGATTGATTTAGATCCATTCTAAATAATTTCAAATAAAATCTTTATTTTATTTAACTAGTTTATTTAGAGATTTATTTTAATTTACATAATATAATGTACATGTATTTCAAATACACATTTACGTGTATAGTGCTTATGCAACATCTAAATGTGAACAAAGTTTAATGTGCATGTATATAAGTGTTGGGATGTACACTGCAACACATACATTTGCCCATTTTTATACAATTTATTGTCCATAATTAATTATTATGTTCGTATACACCCACACACACATACATACGTACCTACATGCATGCATGCATTCATACATACATCCATATATATATATATAACATTTACATATATTTGATTATGTTTAATTTGAAGATGTTGACCAATTTAAAATTCAAATTAATATTTAAAATATCCTGAGGTAGATTTAAATTTAAAACCAGATCTTGATCTAAAATAAAAAAATTATTTCAAATTTAAAATTCAAATATTGATATGTTTGAATATATATGTATTCATATATATATATATATATATATATATATACAATATCATCCTTTTAAGTAAGAGAAAAATAATGGCGTTATCTTCTCTCCTATCAAATTTGTACCCATAGAATCGTCGCCAAAACCTTAATCCCTCTCAAAAAATTTCTATTGACGATTTACCCACTTTCTTTTTTCCACCCTCTTATCAATCCACTTATGCCAGATCGACGACATCATTCTGTTCGCTTCCCTCTTCTTTATCATATCCCTCAAATCATGTTCCCGATTTTCCCTTCAATCCCTTCTTAAGAAATTAATTGCGTACATATGCTCAAGTAGTGAAAGACTCAAAGGTCCCATCTTCTCAGATTTACAATTGATATGCAAATTTTTAGGAATTAGATTGATGTCAGAAAGGGGAAGAGGATCTGCTTTTATTGTGGGGATTATTCTCACATGGTACGAGATCAAGTTAGGTGCTTCAAGTATGGTTTTTTAGTCATAAAAGAGATAAGTGTTGGAAGAATTTAGATTCAGGTGCAATAAGGGATTCAACTACCAACCGTGGTTTTTTTTCGTGTTAAGATGTATGAAGCTAAAGAGAATACTACTGGGTCACGTATGGCTTCAAAGGAGTGAAGGTATTGAATTCTTGGAAGATTTGTTTAAACATTTTGATCCGATTAATATAGTGAATATTGGTCGAAACTATAAAATAAAATTTGGAGACCCTGACTGTCATGATGTTCGGGTAGATGACAATCATCTAAGTTCTGAGTTGAATGGTCGAATTTTACGGTCAGTTTTAGTGATTCTATTTTGGCTTCGGATCGGGTTGGTCTCTCTGTTAGTAGTAATCCAGTTACTATTATGAACGATGAGGATTTGAGAGGTTTGACAAATGAGAAGGAAGCTTCAGATATTCTTGTTAATGTAAGTATGGAAGTGTTGAAAGTGAATTCTTTTGATCCTCTGTTATTATATCCTATTATAATGCAATATAATTCAAAAATTCAACCTTTGGAAACTGGTAGTACAATGTTTGATTCAAGATATGTTGTTAACTCAAGGAGTGATTCTGGTAGTGCCAATCAGTTTCAAAAGTTGGATGAAGACTTTGTACACAATCTATATAGAAAATTCAAAGAAAAATCTTGCAATATAGAGAGTTTTGTAATGTCAAGGCCCGTTTTTCCATACCCTTTGAATCGATAATAAACCACACATGTCCAACTCAAATTGCACGAAAATACGGAACATGAAGGGTAATAAAGAAAAATAGACGGAACAGAATCTCACACGAATGGAATAACATATAATATTGAACAAATATCTTTACAGCGGAAAACATTTAAATACATATATCAGAGTCTAACCTAAATTCAGCTTGGACAGTTATAAACATCTGACCTTACAATTGCTGACAAACTTCAAACTAAAACTAACTAAGCAAAGCGGGTAATAGAATATGTCCATACATAGATGAATATCTCCAGCTCTCCTCTGGAAACTCCAACCGTTTTCGACTAAACCTGAAACTACTCGGATCTGACCCGAGTATTGAAAATACCCGGATCAGGCTTGATAAACCAGCGTGAGAAAAACTCAATAATGAATGACAGTGTCATATATTAGCCTTTTAATAAAATCCTTTGAAAATAAAGAGTATCTCATAAGAACGCCCACACATAAACACGGACAGGTTTTTACCTTATGATAACTAAAACACTTTTATATCAAAACATTTGATATTATTTCTAATGACATCTCTTTGAAAACATTTGCAAATAAACTTATTAATCTTATCCGAAACGGTTACCCATATAGCATTTCGAGGCTATTCATTACGCCAGTATAAACAAAACCACAAGTTCTTATTGGAGAATGAATTTCCATACAAATGACCAGGTGAAGGATCTACCTTCCGAAATGGGTACACCTCTAGATGGATGCTACGAGGAACAGCACAAAGGAACCTCTACCAACACAAGACCAGCCTACCTCTGTAACTAGATAGTACCGAATATGTCATCCCCCGGTCGTTACCAACCTTTAACCGAGCGCTCGTTTCCATACACCACATTAATTTACATCCCGAACGTCATAGCGGAAAGAAATATATCTAGAAGGGGATGATCATACCCTACTTGGGAATGACCCACTTAGCCTTGCTGCATCTAATCCTGTTTCGGTCATTTCCGGTTTGATGAGGCTTAAGGCAACGATTACCTTTTCACATAGCACATATCACATCTCTGAATGCCACATTTTCCATTTACGTTGACTACTAATTTCCTTCCACAAAAATACAACCCTTGAGCTCGTACGTCTCAAGGAAGGATGTTAATCTAAGAGAAGTTGCCTTCTCCGCCACCAAACAGATGTATGTTTGTAAAAACCAATGTTCGTAATCATTAGAAATGCAATGTCAGACAAACGTCTATACAAATTTGGCACTATCCTACTACCACTAGTAGCGAGTAGTCCTTGCAATTTGAAAAATCTCCACAACGAGGAGACCACTGCTATATATAACTCGGGAGCTACCCAAAGCAAGTCAACAAGCAGTCCTCACGCTATAAAGATCCACGGTCTTCAATAATCATCATCTTCAACATGTCTTCACTTTCGAACGTATACATTGGTTCGAAGTGGTTTTTGGATAGGGATTACCCAAATCCGACCCCGGTTCTTTTGAAGCCAATCATCGATAAAAAAAAGTGAATATGAGTATACAGGATTTATTAAGTCTCTTTTCACTTTAACTCTTTTCGGATGATTTTGAAATCTCTTTCTTTCGACTTAGAATAATTCTAAGAAATTCATTCTTTTGCTTTGGATAGTATTTCAAATTTCCTTACTTAACTCTTGATCCAATTTCTTAACTTTTAGGTGGGTCAAAAACAATGTTATTTAAGACATCGTTTACGATAAACCCTAAAATAAATCTTAGCAAACATTCTTGAGTAAATAGGATCATAGAAATCATTCATTTTGGGGATTGTTTAAATTTTGATAATACCAATCTTCTTTTATTTTGGAAACTTAATACAATCTTTTTATTTTAGAGCATCCGGGCTTTCCTTTCGATTTGTTCCACCCCTCGCCTAAGAAAAGAAAACATAGGCCAGGTAAGTTCAAGGCACTGGTTGCTCCATCCCTAACTTTAGTTAAACACCTTGTTTTATCTTCCCAAACCTCATAGGCGGGACAAATGTACTAGTCGTTTCCGCATACTCAGTTATCAAATTTATTTTGGAATTGATTATAAAGATTCCAAATTTTCGTTTAAGCACTTAATTTTTCTTTTAAAAATATTCACAATTGATTCTGGGAAAAATCGTTACATTTAAACTTATTTTCAAAAAGTTATACCATTCGCAGCATAAAAGTGCTGCGGAAAGTGCTATATAAGCTTATTTGTTTAAATCAACCTTTAAACATTCGATAATTCATATTTTCCAATCCAAATCTCTTTTAAACCATTTAAATAGATTTATCAAATTTATTTCATATTTTTCTAATATTAAAAACGTTCATTTAAACAGATTTCCTATTATGGTCACTTAACTACACTAGCGCGATTTTTCTAGAAAATTGATTTGGACTTAATTCAAAATCTACTCAACAAAATTTTGATTTTCTTTCTTCGTTTAGAATATTTGGATATAATAGTTCAGAATTTTCTTATCTTGAAGAATTCCGAGCTATATTCCACTCTACACATTCATTTGAACTTTTCGGCGCGAAATCGCGAACTACCGTTGCGCGACGCACCTAGTTTTAACTTATTTTTCAATATTTGAAATAATTTATTCAAATTGAATTCTATCACTTATAAAATCATTATAAATCAATATTTTCACTTTTTAAAGTATTTAAAATATATTTTCACTATTACCATATTATAATATTATTTTATTCACATTATTTTAATATTAAATTTTTAAATCCCAATTTCAATTCAATTTCAATTCTAACTTCAAACTAAACACATTTAAAACTTAGATTTCAGATCTAATTTCAATTTAAACTTCAATTCAATCTCAAACTAAACTTCAATTTCACTATTCATCTCAATTTCAATTTCAATTTCACTATCCTTTTCAAACCCGTTTCACTTCAAATTTCAAATTCTCTTTTATTTTTACTTTAATTTCACTTCTAATTGAAAAGAGACTTATTTTCCAAAATATCTCATATCACTAAAATATGGTCTTATTTAACAAATGGACCACTTAATCAAAATGAACATATCCAATATCCATATTTATCACTAACATAACATCTATTCAACCAATCACATAACATATGATTTCAAATCCAACATTCGCTATTAATACCATAACGGGATATATTATCACAATTCAATTATCTAACCAACTATCAAATCATCCATATTAACAATCAAATAAACATTCATATGCCTTACAGATATAAATATGATTGTTTTAACATAACCAAAATATAAATTCAAAAGCGATGAGAATTTCTCACCTTCATATCCACTCCGTCAATCTTTTACGTAAGATACGCGTCTCTCGAGCTAACATGCTATTTCCAAACGTCTCGACATTTGTCGTTTCCTTTCCTCCTCTCTTTTTCTTTCTTTTCCTTTTCTTTTTATTTTTCTTCTTTTCTCTTTTTATTATTATTTTGGCCGTGGGGTTAAGAGGAGGGGGTGTGGCCTAGGAAGGAGGGTACGGCCTTGGGTAGTGGGGTGTGTAAAGGCTTGGGTAGACGGGTAGGTGTGCTTTTGAGGTGGGTAGGTGGTCTAGGGCTCGGGTTTGGGGAGTATGGCTCGGGTATGTGAGGAGGAGGGGGTATGCGTGGGTTATGGAGGTGGGTATGGGTGTGTATGGCTCGGCTAAGGTGGTTGTGTGGAGGGTGTGGGGTTTTGGAGGTGGGTAGGTGTGTTTGGCCGAGGTGGATGTGGGTTTAGGTGGTGGTGGAGCTTGGTGGAGATGGTGGAAGAGAATGGAGAGGTGGGAAACCATGGAAATGGAGGTGAAGGAGATGGAGAAAGTGAAGAAGGAAGGTAGAGAATGAAGTGTGCAAAATGAAAGGTATGGATGCATATTTATACTTGAGCTTTAGATGGCAAATGACTAAAATACCCTTCTCTACTTTTTGACTTTTAATTTTCCTTTTTAACCCTTGATTTGAACTTTGTTTAATGGAGAAGAAATGGTATTAAAGGTGAAATGATGTTTACCTCTTTTTCTTACACTTTAAAATGTTAAAATAACATTTTGCTCCTTTTGCATAAGTGATATGATTTAAGCATTAATGAGATAAGAGATAAAGTAATGATGTTGTTTAGTATAGATTTGTTTAGAGGTTTATGTCAAATCATGTCTTTTCACTTTTTTATATTATTTAAAAAAATTCAAAAGTAAACTCCTTTTGTCTTTTAGTGCTAAATGTAAAGTGTTTAAAAGTTTGTAAAGTTGTATTTATGTGTTATAAAATATATTAAGTTGCAACAACTTGCCGACAACTTGTTTCGGTTGAAAACGGTGTTTTTGTTGACAAATTTTACAGTCAAAATTTGACGTTTTTGTTAAGCTATATATTGAAGTAAACCAAACTTTAAAATGAACTTTTTACTTCTTTAAATAAATTAAAACATGTCTCTTTATATTTTAAAATCATATTTAATTAATATCAAAATCTCTAATTTTACAGTGTATGTAAAACTGACAAAATGCGACAAATTTTGGTTATTTTTGTAAAACGATTCTTAACATACTTTTAAATCTTTTAACATACTTTTATTATCTTTATTAGATGTTTTAAATAAGATTTAAGTTATCAAATAAATATTTAAACTTATTTATTTAAGCCTTTATTTATTATTAACAAAACTTAACTTTTGTTGATTTGTTCTAAAATCCAAATTTATACTTTTTAATTTATTAACTATAATAATAGATAATTATTTATTATATATAACATATTTATTTAAGTTTTAAATTTCTTTTAAATTTAAAAATAAATAAAATCTCTCATTTTCGAAGTAACGAAATTACGGGTCGTTGTAGTTTTATGATCAATACATCAAATTGCTTTGAGTGTTTAAAGTCACTAGACAATTCAGGTGAGATTTATGATTTGTCTCAGGATGCTGTGATCAATGGAGGGGTTTCGGTTGGGTGTAAAAAGGTAGTTGTGAATGACTGTGGAGATGATGGTAATCTTGATGAGGCAGATAGAGTTTTACAATGTGATAATGATTACAAGTCTCTCGTGCATAATGACACAACAAGGATCCAGGTGTCTGATAATGTGGGTTTAGTTAATGGCTTGGATGAGGAAATAGGGGATACGACTATTAGCAAGTTTGGTGATTTCAGTGAAGAAATTGTGGGTGAATTTGGTCATGTGTGTACTGCTCAAGGTGGTGTATCTCCTGTTGTGAAGGATATAGCAGTTTTATCTCGATGTTTGGATGGGGTTAAGAAGCATTGTGAAACTGGTTGTATGAAGGATGATGAAAGCATGGATATCACAAATATCATGGCTGCTAAAGAGGTTGTAGTTAGTTACTTGGATGGGGTTATTGATGATGAGGCTGATAGTAAGTTGGTGGGCCTTTGTGATAGTGTAGTTAGTGATATGTCTGATACTTGTACATGTACAGATTTTGCCCTGGGTAGGATAGCTAATTGGGTTCAGGAACAATTATCTGGTGATGTAACATGGTGAATATGATGAGAAATTATGCGGAAATGAATAATAAACAGATTATTATGTTCATCGTTCCGAAGGAATGGTTGGAGAATATTATTTAATGGGCAGGGGTTTCGGTTTCTTCTAATTTGAATAATTTTGGATGCTTAAATGGTTTGAAGGCTAATGGGATGGTTTCAAATTTAAATAGCAGTTCAGGTCAGGCGAGCTTACATTCTGATAATAGAGTTAAGAGAAGGAGAAGGGTCAAAAGGGCTAGTTCTGGGAGCAGTACTGATTTTATTCCTTGTTCGCTTGAGCCTAAATCAGTTAGAAGAAGTTCATGTCTTCTTAGAGTGGATTCTAGAGCTTCCGATAGCTCCGGCTCAGGTATGAATTTTCTTATGGGTAATATTCATGGTTCATGTGCTTTGAATAATTTGTCTACTAGTGATATGCATTTCTTAGCTAAAAATTCAGATTTAATTATTGATGATAGTCAGTTAGATGTCGATTATATTAAAAATAAGAAATTAGAATGGGTAAGATCGCTTGGTAACTAAGGTTGATTAGTTGGAATATAATGGGATTGCATGATTTAGGTAAATATAGAAAAATTTAATCTTTTTTCAAAGATAATAATATAGATATAGTTTTACTTCAAGAAACTAAAATTTGGTATCCCGATTATCATATTTTTAGGTTCCTAGGGGGTCATTATCTTGATTATTGGGCTTATCTTCCTGCTAGGGGCAGTGTAGGTGGTCTTATATTATGTTGGAAAGATAATTGTGTTAGACTTTTATAATCTATTATTAAGGATCACTCAATGCATTTGATATTTTCTGACACTAATGATGATTCTATTCTTAATATTACAAATGTATATGCGAAAAATTTAATAATAAATCGTACGGTTCTATGAAATGAGTGTTTAGATTTTAGAATATTTGCTCTTGGACCATGGATTATGGGGGGGTGATTTTAATGTAACTAGATTTTTGGGTGAAAGATCCCCTAGGGAGGTGATTTTGGTGCAATGGAAGAATTTGATCGATTTATTATTAATTGTAATTTAATAGAGATAAAACTAAGTAATAGAAAATTTACTTGGTCTAATACTAGAGAATTTCCATCGATGGTTTTGTTAAACAGGTTTTTTTATTAGTGATGAAATAGAGGAAAAATTTTCTTGGTGTAAGGTTGTAGATCCTACGAATATTTATTTGGATGATTGTCCAATTATCCTATCTTGTTCTAACACCAATTTCGGGAATAAAATTTTTAGATTAGAAAAAATGTGGTTGTTAGAAAATAATTTTAAGAATTTAGTGGAAAATAAATGGCTTTCCATGAATAATTACAATTGCAGATTTCCAAGTAACATAGCAAAAGTATTTGTTAGAAAACTTAGAGATTTAAGATTATTTCTCAAAAAATGGAGTAAAGATGTTTTTGATAACATTAGAATTAAAAAGGAAAAGCTAACAAATGAAATTTTAAAATTAAATAAAATTGAAGAAATAAGAAATTTAAATCTTCCATAAAAAATCGCTTTATAATTTAAAAGAAGAATTAAATAAAATTATTGTTCAAGAAGAAATAATGTGGAAACAAAGATCTAGAGTTCAATGCATGGATGATGACGATATGAATACTAATTTTTTCATAAAACGGCTAATGGTAGGAAATGTAGTATACTATTAATTCCATTTTAATTAATGATGTTGATATTTTTGATCAAGTAGATGTTAATAAGGAGTTTACTAATTATTATAGATATTTTTTTGGAACTAGAAATAGACATAGGATTAAAGCTAATTGGGATATGCTTTACAAAGAAGATACTAAGGTTGACTTAGTAGGGTTAGATGATCCATTCATGGAGGAGGGAATTGTAAAGGCTATAAAGGATATGCCTAATGATAAACCTCCAGGTCCGGATGGATTTCATATTTTATTTTATGAAACTTATTGGAATGTGCTAAAAGAAGATATAACAAAAATGTTCAATGAATTTCATGATGGTTCGATGCAGTTAGGTAGATTTAATTTCGCAAATGTAATCCTATTACATAAGAAACTAGGTGCTAATCAATTAAAAGATTTTAGATCTATTTCATTACTAAATTTTTCTTTTAAAATCATTTCTGAGGCTTTAGCTAATAGATTAAATGCTACAATGAATGCGTTAATAGATAGCACTCAAACAACTTTAGTTAAGGGTTGGAATATCACTGATGGTGTATTAGTAGTTCAATAATATATTAATTACTGTTGCAAAAATAATATCACTTGTGCTCTTTTAAAACTTGATTTTTCTAAAGCTTTTGATTTGATTGATTGGGTTTTTCTCAATGATGTACTAACGGCTAAGGGTTTTAGTGTTAGGTGTAGGTTGGATTATGTCATTGCTTAAAATGAGTAATTCTAGTATTATGGTTAATGGAACATTAGGAAATAAAATTCAATCAAGACATGGACTTAGACAAAGGGATCCATTGTCACCTTTATAATTTAATTTAGCTGCTGATGATTTTTCTAGAATTATTAAAGTAACTACCAGTAATAGATTACTGGATAGTATAGGTAATGAGGTTACTAGTAATGACCTTTTTGTTTTATAATTTGCATATGATACTATGATTTCTATATCCCATTTTACTAAGCATATTATTACACTTAAATTTATTTTATATAGTTTTGAACTTCTTTCTGGCGTAAAGATTAATTTTGACAAAAGCTCAGTTTTAGTATTAAATTATACAAACAATATTGAATATCAAATTGCACACACATTGAACTGTAAAACAACGAAATTTCCTATAGAATATTTAGGTTTTTTTAATTAGGCCATAAAAACTTAAACATAATGATTGGAATACCATTATAGATAAAATTAAGAAAAGATTGTCTAAATGGAACGGTAAATTCTTATCGAGAGCGGGTAGAATTATTCTTATTAATTTAGTTTTATCTGCATTACCCATTTATTGGATGTCGTTTTATCATTTCCCTAAATGGGTAAAAGATAAAATTGATAAAATGAGGAAAGACTTTTTATGGAGTGGAGATAATTTAAATAGTAGCTCTAAATGTCTTGTAAACTGGAAAATGGTTAGTAAGTCTAAAAATAAGGGAGGTTTAGGAATTATAAATTTGCATAACTTAAATATATCACTTTTAGGAAAATGGATATGAAAATTTAGTGATAGTAATGAAAATCTGTTATGGAAAGAATTAATATCGAACCATGGTATGGAGGTAATTTTAATTTGTTTCATACATATACAAATAATACAAACAACATATCTCGCTTCTGGCAATCAATAATTTTAAATTTTGATATATATAAATTAGGAATTAATAATGTCGTACATTCTGGTAATAACACCTTGTTTTGGCATGAATGTTGGTTATCAGTTATTCCTCTTAAGGTGGAATTTAAAGAATTATATGAAATATGTAATTTTAAATATGTACTAATTTCTGATATTTATAGACCTAATTTACACTTTCCTTGGAAATTTAGTTTTAATCATACGTTAATGGGAAATATTTTGCAAAATTTGCTTTATCGTGTGCTAAATTATAATTATTCTATCGATAATGAAAAAGATATTATAACATGGTGTTGGGACATTAATAAGTAATACACATCTAATTCATTTTATAAGTTATTTAGTTTTTCGGAAACAAAATTGAAAATATTTAAATACATTTGGAAAATTAGTGCTCCACCTAAAGCTAAGGTGCACATGTGGTTAATTTTACAAGAGAAGTTGAATACTATAGAATTTTTTAAAAAGAAAAATATATTTAATGATAAAAAATGTTATCGTTGTAATAATAAAATGGAAGATATTATGCACTTATATTTTAAATGTAATAACACTAGATTTATCCTTGTAAAAACTTTAAATGTATTTGATTTTAATACGACTCATACATATAAATTGTTAGTTGTATTGGAAAAATATTAGATTTTATTATAAGGGTCACAATAGATTTTATTAGACACCATTTACACAATTACATGTTGGTATATTTGGTTTGAAAGGAATCAACGAGCTTTTAATAATATTAATTTAGGCTTGGATAACTTAATATATGCTATTTCTCTATTTAGTTTTAATTGGATTTCAAATTCTAGTTATAAATTACATAAAAATTTAAATTTTAAAGAGTTCCTTAAAAACAAAATCTCATATCGATTTTTTTAAGAAAAAAAACATTCCAAATAATAGAAATTATAATATAAAACTAAGTTTAGATTTCTTAGATAATCAATCTAGGAGTACATTTAGTGCTTTGCCTTTATTAGGATATTGGTGTTGTAGTTAGTATTCTTAGTTATTTTACTTGTACCATGGTGGTTGTATTTTCTAATACGATATTTGCCTTTAACAGACTTTTATATTTTATGTTTGATTTATATTGTATGTTAATTTCTTCGGTATATTATTCTATCTGTGCATTATTAAAAGATAATAATCTATTGCTAATTATACGTGAACTCTATATCAAATATTAAGTAACATATTTTTCAAATTTTAGTCTACGCAATGTAAGGGTATGGAATTGTATCCAAAGATAGATGGAAGATTTTCTTTCAACATTAGGTTTAATAGCCTTTTCGAGAATGGGGTATGTCCTTGGGATGAAAAACGCTTATGTGATTCAGTGCTATAAATCTCCAGTGTCAGGTTTTACCCAGCTGAACAGAGCGTGTGTGTGTGTGTAATTTTTAGGGTGCAGGCATATTCAGGCTTGCAGATATTAAACTTCTGTTGTGATGGAATTCTAACTCGAGACCACTCAAATCAAAATCCCAATGCAGCGGAAAAGCGAGATCGTGGTAAGAAGTGTAAAAACAACCAATCAATATCTCAATTCCCAAGCAATCCAATCCAAAAGCAATCACAGTTCCCAAACAAGAAATATATAAATCAAGGAAATAACGAAAAATAAATCACACAGTGATTTATAGTGGTTCCACTAATGTTGTGTTCGTGTACATCTACTTTAAGAGAGAGCTTTTATTAATATCGATGAGAAGAGTACAAGAGATTGATTACAATAATCAAAATTCTAATAGAATTGATTTGTGGAGAAGAGAATTGAAGAAAATTAGGTTTTGATTAACCCTAATTAGTGGAGGCTAAAACCTTTGCAGTCGCTTTCTGTCACATAGAAATCTGGATCCAGAAGATAGCTTATATAGGAGAATAGAAAACCTATGCAAGATTCCAAATTGCCCCTTCAAATATCACAAATCTTCACATCAAGCCCAGGCAAAAACTGGCAGAAGTCGCCACAGACGTCTGTCATAATGGGACAGACGTCTGTCCAATGTCTCTGGAAATTTTCCCTGAGACATCAGACGTCTGTCCAGAGTGACAGACGTATGTTTTTGCTCTCTGGGAAAATTCTGCAACTGAATCAGATGTCTGACCAAAAATTAAATCGTCTAACCAAAAATTCAGACGTCTGTCCTAAGTCTCTGGAACAGGTTGCTATAGGTTTGCTGAAGCCTCAGACGTCCGACCATTTACTCAGACGTCTGTCGCTGTCATTTCAGCAAATCTCCACCTTTTTCGCCATAACTTCCACCTCCGAGCTCCGATTTGTGAACCGTTTTCTCCGCTACCAAGCTACTTCCAACCTCTTCAATTCTCCATATAGTATCGCTAAAATTTAACACTCCACCTCGACACTATATTCATCTCCAACTCCAATGGTACCATGCCATCATCAACAACTTATAGCACCAACTATCACCACTTCTACCTTCCACCAAACATGAATGCTTTCCCAATGAGCTCCGGCAAAGCCACTGCCCATTGCACTCCACGAACGAGCTCAAGCAAAGCCCCCGCCCACTAATGAAGTGTTGAAAACATCTAAATCCTAAACCGTCTCACCAAAGCCTAAAGTGCTGAGGAGTGTAAACTTGCACTTACCAAGAATATAAAATCTCAATCTCTCACCGATACTCTTCCTCATCTCCAACCAAGCTCCTCCCTCAACCGTGCCACCCCGTGGCACCTAGCACTTCTCCAAGAGAATCAAGTTCCAGCAATTCCTTAGTGAACATATCTGTCGCGTTATCCTTTGTGTGCACTTTTCGAAGATATACTTGCTTATCCTCATCCATGGCTACTAGAAATGACTCTCTCACCTCAATATGCTTAGTCTGTGAGCTAAACGCCAAATTCTCTTCCAAGTGAATAGCACTCTGGCTATCACATCGAACATCAATGCTATCATGCCCGAATCCCAAGTCACACAACAATCGCTTCAAATAGAGTGCCTCCTTAGCCGCCTCCACCGCGGCTATCAACTCCGCCCCCACCGCGGCTATCAACTCCGCCTCCGTAGTGGATAAATCAACTGCGGTCTACAATATCGATCTCCAACTTATGGATGTACCCCCAAGCGTAAAGACATATCCGAAAGTTGATTTTCTTCGAACCCTATCACCGGCGTAGTCCGAATCACAATAACCAACCAACTTGCAATCCATTCTAACACTACCACCAAAAATAAGACCATGAGATGACGTGACTCTAAGGTATCTCAATATGAGCTTCACAGCTTCCCAATGCGATTTTCCCGGATTAACCATATATCGACTAACCATCCCGACGGCATTTGTAATATCGGGCCTTGTACACACCATAGCATACATTAAACTTCCAACTGCACTAGCATATGGCACCTTTGCCATATAAGCCTTGTCTTTCTCCAAGATAGGTGATCCCTTAATCGAAAGCTTCATATGCAAAGGTAAAGGTGTATTTGACGCCTTTGCAATCTCCATGCTAAACCGACAAAGCACTTTCTCTATGTACTCTTTTTGAGTTAGTTTCAACTCAATACGCTTTCGATCTCTTTCTATTTCCATGCCCAATATCCTTCTTGCTTCTCCAAGATCCTTCATTTCGAACTCCGAATTCAAACTCAGTTTTAACTTGTTGATTTCATTCCTATCCTTAGAAGCAATGAGCATGTCATCCACATACAAGAGTAAATACACCCAACAATCATTTTTCAACTTCTTGAAATATACACAAGCATCTTTGACGCTTCTATCAAAACCATTTTCAAGCATAAATGATTAAATCTCTTGTACCATTGTCTAGGTGATTGCTTTAAACCATATAGTGATTTCTTTAACTTGCAAACCAAATTTGACTTACCATCCACAATAAAACCTTCTGGTTGCTCCATGTAGATGTCTTCATCCAACTCACCATGCAAGAAGGCGGTTTTCACATCAAGTTGCTCCAACTCCAAGTTGTGAATAACAACTATAGCAAGTAATATCCGAATAGAAGTATAGCGCACTACCGGTGCGAAAATCTCATCATACTCCTTCCCCTTCCTTTGTGCAAACCCCTTAGCCACTAGCCTAGCTTTGTATCTCCCATTGTCCTTCACCTTGTATATCCATTTGCACCCAATAGCACGGTTCCCTTTAGGAAGTGGAACCAAATCCCAAGTTTGATTCTTCAACAACGATTGCATCTCTTCCTCCATGGCACAAATCCACTTCGAGCTATCACTCGACTCCATGATGTCATCAAGGTCCATCGACTCATCTTGGACTACATGAGCATAGTCCAAATTATCACAAAAGCTAAGATAGTTCCAATCACCATATCTTTCGGGTGGTCTTATAGTACGACGACCAACCCAACTAGCAATACCATTACCCAAACCTCCTTTGGCTCCACCTTGAACCGAATCTTCTCTAGAATCATGCACATCACCAACACTACTAGAGGAACCCTATGGACTATGTGATGTTACATCAACCGCTACCTCCTTGCAAGCATCTCCAACTACTCTACTCTCTCTACTCCTTGGACAAAATGTGGGAATAACTTCCTTCTCCTTTGATTCACCATGAACCAAATCCGGAACATCCAAGGAGCTTTTATTTTCCTTGAACAATGCTGACTCATCAAAAGTAACATGACGATAATTCACTACCTTCTTCGTTTCCGGATTCCAAATCCGATAGCCTTTTACTCCGTCCGTATAGCCAAGCAAAATCCCTTTGAAAGCTCTAGGCTCAAGCTTATCATTTCCCGGATCATGCACATAAACCGGACTACCAAACACACGAAGATAACTCAAGTCAATGCTCTTTCCCTTCCACACTTCCTCCGGAATTTTTTTAGCAATAGCTGAGCACGGAATTCGATTACTAATATGCACTGCGGTTGACAAAGCTTCAGCCCAAAATCCCTTAGCCAAACCTGATGTCAATCTCAAGCATCGAGCTTTCTTAAGTAGAGTACGATTCATCCTCTCTGCAACACCATCCGACTGCATATCTTCCGGTGTAGTAAAATGCCTCTGAATACTATGATGCTTGCAAAACTCCAAGAATTTTCCGGAAACATATTCTCCACCATTGTCGGACCGTAGAACTTTCAAAGACTTGACACTCTCATTCTCAACAAGAGCTTTCCATGCTTTGAACTTTGCAAATGCTTCCGACTTGGCCTTCATTACATACACCCATACTTTTCGAGAAAAGTCATCTATGAAAGAAATATAATAGCAAGCTCCACCCAAAGAAGCTACCGGTGCCGGTCCCCAGATATCCGTGTGAACATACTCAAGAACCCTTCTCGAATCATGCTTTCCCTCGCCGAATGAGACTTTAGTTTGCTTCCCAATGGCACATTCTTCGCAAAACTCTAATTTGTTGAAACTCTCTCCACCAATCATCTCCCTCTTCCAAAGAATATCCAAACTCCTCTCTGAGACATGACCTAACCTTAAATGCCACAACCTAGTCGCATCCAAGCCACGAGAACTATCAATTCCTACACAAGTTTCATCTTCTATAGTCACTCCTTAAAGCAAATAAATACCATGAGTTCTAGCACCCTTCATCACCACAAGCGCACCCTTCGAAACCCACAAGCTATCACTCTCAATAGTGATCTTAGAACCTAAAGAATTCAGCTGCCCTAAAGAGATAAGAGACTTCCTAAGTTCTAGAACATAGCGCACATTAGTAAGAGTACGAAGCACTCCGTCAAACATACAAATTTGCACGGAACCAATGCCTTTCGACTTGCAAATAGCACTATTTCCCATAACAATTGAATTTCCTTCTTTGTCGATGTAAGAAGAAAAAAAATTCCTATTTGGTGTCGTATGATAAGACGCCCCCGAATCAAGCACCCATTCTCTACCCGAAACATCTGATGCTACCGCCGACAAATCATCTATGTATCCCTCACCAACTCCACTCTCCACCGCTACTGATGAAGATGCTACTTCCTTCTATGTCTTCTCCTTGTTCGGACACTCATTCTTCCAATGACTGGGCTTCTTACAAATATAGCAATTGCCTTTTCTTTCCTTCAACTTTCCTCTCCAACCGGGGTTCCTTGATTTAGAATGCCCCCGGTTCTCCTTTTTCACATACCTCTCCTTCACCACAAATAAACCATGACCAGTACTAGCACCACTACTTCCATCACCTAACTCCTTCATTTGATCCCGCAACTTCTCGCTAAGAAAACCTGTTTTGACATCATCAAGAGTCAATGTATCCCGGCTATAGATCAAGCTATTTGAGAAACCTGTATAGCGGTCCGGCAACGAACAACAATATCATCGCCTTTTTCTCTTCCTCAATCTTCAAATCTGTTGCCTTCATCTTCATTAGCAAATCATCAAAAGTGTTCAAGTGCGCCTTCAGCGAAGTACCTTCCTTCATCTTATAAGTGAAGAATGTTCGCAGTAAGATCCAACGATTAGTCAGTGACTTCTTCATATACAACTCCTCCAACTTGTCTCAAATACCCTTAGCGGTAGTCTCACCACTAATTTCGGAGATAACATTCTCTCCCATAGCAAGTTGAAGTGTAGTAAATTCCCACTCTTCCATATCCTCTCTCTCAACATCCGAGATGTCCGTTGGCAACAAATGTGTGTCAAACACTACCCGATGCACCCGATTCCTCCTTAGAACCGCTTTCATCATTCATTGCCCTTTTTCAAAATCATTATCGCCATTCCACTTGTCTATAACCAATTGTGATCCAGAAGCTACGTACGAACCACATACATAAGGTGCTACACCACTTGGATTACCCATAGAGGAACTACTTGAGGTATTATCTGATTCCGGCATTTCTACAACCACCTACCAACACCAATGCTCTGATACCAGATGTTGTGATGGAATTCTAACTCGAGACCACTCAAATCAAAATCCCAATGTAGCGAAAATCGAGATCGTGGTAAGAAGTGTAAAAACAACCAATCAATATCTCAATTCCCAGGCAATCCAATCCAAAAGCAATCACAATTCCCAAACAAGCAATATATAAATCAAAGCAATAATGAAAAATAAATCACACAGTGATTTATAGTGTTTTCACTAACGTTGTATTAGTATACATCCACTTTAAGAGAGAGCTTTTATTAATATCGATGATAAGAGTACAAGAGATTGATTACAATGATCAAAATTCTAATAGAATTGATTTGTGGAGAAGAGAATTGAAGAAAATTAGGTTTTGATTAACCCTAATGTAACAACCAAAACTTAGTAGCCATGACTGTGGAGAAAAGAAGCTGCTGCTTCCAGGCAGAAAAGGAAGAAGTTGACAAACTACAGTCAGGTTCATCGGTGATGGCCAAAGGACAATCAGAGTCGGTAATTGGATGCTGCAGGAAGGTAATAGGTGCTTCAATGGGTGAAGACTTGACTTGAGATGAAAGATATTGGTGTGTGTCTAGATGTGCACGTGCACACTGATACAGGGCCTCTTTAAGTTTGTGAATGGGTAATTTTGGGTCTGTTAAAAAAGAGGTGTTTGGGCAGTAATGTTTTTTTCGGTTGTGTATAAATACAGTTGTAAAACTTGTAACTGGTGTGCAGAACTTGAAGCTTAATATCATTTCATTTCCATTTTTTTCTGTTGCAAAAATCTAGTGTCTCTGTTTGCATTACTTTCCTATCTTCAGCAGTTCGTCTCTGTTTTCTTTCTAGTTTTTTTTTCAGTTCTTCTTTTGTTAATTCTTTCAAATTTAAATTTTCAGTTGATACAATTTACTCTAGATACTTAACAATAGTTGTTAGTTCATTTGTCTATTGTATGTTAAATTCAAATACTGCTCCTTGTTCATTATTTTACTTTAGTCTTGAGTTCCTGAATCTGCAATCTATTTACCTATTTCTTGCAAAACAATTTTGATCTAAATTCTTGTGAGATTTAAAGTTCTTTGTAACTGTTCAAACATGTCCAATTTATATGTTATGCAAAGATCATTATCCTATTCAGTAGCTTTGTCATCTCCGAGAAAACTTTCATTTTTTTGACAAATTTCTTCGAGTTACAACTTGTCTTTCCAGATCTTGATTTTCTTGAAAATTTGCAATCCCCTGTTCTTCAATTTTCTTTAATTCTTGTCCTTGTGTGCACATCTGCAACTGTCAGCCATGGTCAATGGCAATAACCAACCCGGGCCTTCCAATTTGGTATCAGAGCAACCTTCCGAGGCGCTAGCGAATCCTCAACTCGATCCACTAATCACCAGCAACTCATTCCATCAACCTTTTCATCATCAAGATCCATCATGGACGAGTCAAGAGGAGTTCAATCGACGAATTGAACAAGATCAACAAGAATTAAGCACTAAATTTGAAGGGTTCCATAATGTACTGACTGTTCTTTCTCGAGACATTCAACAGATCAAGAATCAAACACTGCACATGCCACTTCCAAATCCATATCAAGAACCTCATTATTCCCACAATCATCGAAATTCTTGGTCTCCCCAAATACTTGGAGGTCCTCCACCTTCATATCCACCAAATTCACAACCTGTTCCCCCACCACCACTAACACCACCACAAATGCCGATACTACCAAGAAGTTATCAGAACTCACAATATTATCCTCAAGAACCACCATATCCTTCATATAACCCAAGAAATCCATACTCGAATTATTATTATTCAGAGAATCCTTCAAGGAGTACCCCATTAGCGTCCCTTAAACTCGATTTTCCGGTGTTCAATAATGAGGAGCGAGTGATTGATTGGCTTCAACAAGTTGAACAATATTTTAGATTTCATCAAACAGATGAAAGACTGTGGGTTGACATTTTTTCATTCTATCTAAAAAAGGAACCGCTGCAATGGTATAACTGGTATATACATAATGTGCCTAATCATAATTCTTGGCAGGTTTTTAAGGAAGAAATCATGGTGAGATTTAATCCTGAAGAGATGGAAAGGCCATTTGAATCCTTGGCTGGGTTAAAGCAGACTATTACTGTCTTAAATTACCTTAACAAATTTGAACAGTTACAAATGGCCACAGACGCATTACCCCCAAAGTTTGTGTTAGACAGATTCGTTAGTGGGTTGAAGGAAGAATTGAGGTATGATGTCTTACATCTAGACCAACTGATTTCAAAGAAGCTGTTGCATTAGCGAAGATGTTCGAAAGTAAGCATTCTTATACTAGGAGAAACAACAAGAATCTTAACCCTACCATGAATGTACAAAAGAATACTACAACACAGCCTACCACCATTTCACAAGTTCCTACTAGTCACAACTTCAACCCTGCTACTCACCATAAAGATACACAGTTAGAAGCCTTAGCAAAAAGTAAGGGACTCACTCCCAGTCAGTTAATTGAAATGAGAAGGAAGAATTTGTGTTACGGATGCAAGGAAAAGTGGCACAAAGATCATAAATGTAAAAATCCCAGGTCTACATATTAGAGGGGATGATGCCATTGGATGAAGAAGATCAGTTAGAAGGAGCTGACATTAAGGCATTGATAGAAACTAATGATGAATCCTTAGCCATAACATTGCAAGCTATGTGTGGAATACCCACTTTATCCACTATTAAGGTTAAGGGTAGTATTCAAGGTAAAATGGTTCAAATATTAATTGATTCCGGTTCAACTCATAGTTTTATTAATGCCACCCTCGCAAAAAAATTAAAGCTTAAGATTGAAGAATCAAGAGTCTTTGAAGTTGTGGTTGCAAATGATGAGAAGGTAGCCAGTAATGGTATATGTCAGGATGTCATCCTCAAGTGTCAAGGTTGTATCATGCTAGTGGACCTACTTTTATTTCCATTGGATGGATGTCAAGTAATTCTCGGTGCATAGTGGATGAGGAGATTGGGAGAAGTGACATTAAATCTTGAGAAATTACAGGTTAAATTCAAGTATAATGAAAAGTAGTATATATGGCAGGGTATACAACAGGAAGAGTTGAAGATTATAAGCACAAAGGCCATTAGCAAGGAATGCACTCAAAGTCAATTCACCATGATGTTATATACTTTAAATTCATCTGAAACCTCCACTAATGATATCCCTCTAGAAATTGAAGGAATTCTAAAACATTTTCATGAAATCACTACCAGTACACCTTCTCTACCTCCACACAGACTACATGATCATAAAATACCCTTAATACCAAACTCAAAACCCATTTGTATTAAACCATACAGACACTCGTACCATATTAAAAATGAGCTAGAGAAACTTGTTAAGGAAATGTTAGATTCTGGAATAATCAGGAATAGTTGCTGTTCATATTCTTCCCCAGTAGTAATGGTGAGAAAAAAAGATGGAATGTGGAGATTATGCATTGATTATAGAGCCCTTAACTCACAAAATATAAAAGATAAATTTCCCATACCTTTGATAGAAGAGTTATTTGATGAACTTTATGGATCAATTTTTTTCTCTAAACTAGATTTAAGATCGGGATATCACCAAATCAGAATGGATGAAGCAGATATTCACAAGACTGCATTCAGAACTCATGATGGGCATTATGAGTTCATAGTAATGCCCTTTGGGTTAGCCAATGCACCCTCTACATTCTAGTCTTTGGTGAATGAAATCTTTAGACCTTACTTGAGAAAATTTGTATTGGTGTACTTTGATGATATACTCATATATAGTAAAACTTGGTCCGAGCATTTAAGATAGTTACAAGTTGCTTTTCAAGTATTGAAACAAAATCACATGATGATTAAAATGACCAAGTGTAGCTTTGCAAAGGAATCTCTAGAATATTTAGGGCATGTTATCTCAGTGCAAGGAATAGCTTTTGACCCTAACAAAGTAAAAGCAGTAGTGGAATAGCCACTTCCAAGCAATTTAAAAGCACTAAGAGGTTTTTAGGACTCACTGGGTATCACAGGAAGTTTGTAAAAGATTATGGCACCATTGCTAGACCATTAACCAATATGTTAAAGAGAGATACATTTGAATGGAATGAAGAAGCTAGGGAAGCTTTCAAGAAGCTTAAACATTGTTTGGTAACACCACCAATATTAGCAATGCCTGATTTCTCACAACCATTTGTTTTGGAATGTGATGCCAGTGGATATGGCATAGGAGCCGTCTTAATGCAAAACCACAGGCCTTTGGCTTATTTGAGTAAGGCTTTACATGGAAGAAATCTGAACTTATCAACATACGAGAAGGATTTGCTAGCCATTATCATAGCTACAAGAAAATGGACACAATATTTGATGGGTAGACAATTCATTATTAAAACTGATCATCAGAGCTTAAGGTACTTATTAACACAAAGACTACATACTGGAGTGCAAAACAAATGGCTCACCAAACTGCATGGATTTGATTATAAGGTAGAATATAAGAGTGGTAGAGACAATAAAGTGGCAGATGCATTGTCCAGAATAGAAGAAAATGAAGAAAAAAACTCTCAAGTACAAGCAGTTTCTATAGTACAAACACCATGGGTGCATGAATTAAAGGAAACTTTACAAAATTCTCCATGGTATCAACAGCAAATGATGAGAATCCAAATGAATGAACTACCTGGCAGCAAATATAAGGTGGTAGATAATTTAATTTTTCATAAATCTAAAATTTTAATAGATCATCACTTGGATATAATTACCCAAAATCTAGTAAAGGAGCATCACTCAACTCCATTGGGAGGACATTCTAGGATCAAAGGCACATTAAAAAAACTAAAACAGGTTTTTTATTGGAAAAAGATGAGAAGAACTGTGGAAGAGTATGTAAAAAATTGTGAAGAGTGTCAAAGAAATAAAGGAGAGAACATATTAATTCCTGGACTTCTACAGCCTCTCCACATTCCCGAGAAGATATGGTTGGATATTTCTATGGATTTTATTACATGCTTACCTAGAAGTCAGAAATATACAGTAATATATGTAGTGGTGGATAGACTTAGCAAGTATGCCCATTTCTTCCCATTGGTTCATCCTTATACAGCTAAAGAAGTGGCTGCAGTCTTCTTCGATGGTGTGTTTAAATTGCATGGAATGCCGAGAACTATTGTAAGTGACATAGATGCTCTGTTTACAAGTAATTTTTGGAAAGAAATCTTCAAATTGCAAGGCAGCAGCAGCTTGAAATATAGTTCAGCATACCACTCACAGAGTGATGGCCAAACTGAGGTGGTTAACAAAATTTCGAAAGGATATCTGAGATGTTTTGTTTGTCACAAACCCCAAGAATGGTCGAGGTGGTTAACCTTAGCTAAGTATTGGTTCAACACTACCTGGAAAGCTTCCACTAACACTACACCATTCAAAACAGTTTATGGCACTGATCCTCCAAACCTGTTGACTTATGTACCAAATTCTGCAAAGGTAGAACAAGTTGAAGAGGAGCTATATTCACGAGATGTGGTACTGGAGTTTCTTAAGGACAGCTTGAGGTTAGCTCAAGAGAGAATGAAAAAATTTGCAGACTTAAGGAGAACAGACAGAGAGTTTGAAGTTGGGGACTGGGTGTATTTAAAGTTACAACCCTATAGGCAAATCACTGCTAGAATTCAAAAGACTCACAAATTATCACCTAAGTACTATGGTCCTTACAAGGTTGAAGAAAAAATAAGCAGGGTAGCATATAAACTACAACTGCCTGCAAGTGCCAAAATACATCCTGTTTTTCATGTTTCCCAGTTAAAAAAGAAAATTGGTGAAGGTTTGATAATACAAGAAGATGCACCTAGCTATATGAAGGAGATAGTGGATCAACCTAAGGAAATTTTAGATAGAAGAATGGCACCAACAAATAATGAACCAGTGGTGCAAGTGCTAGTTAAATGGAAGGACAGACCTAGAGATGAAGCAACATGGGAAGATTATTGGCCATTAATTAGGAGATTTCCGACCTTAGACCTTGGGACAAGGTCTGTTCTTAAAGAAGTAGGGAATTGTAACAACCAAAACTTGGTAGCCATGACTGTGGAGAAAGAGGCTGCTGCTTCCAGGCAGAAAAGGAAGAAGTTGACAAACTACAGTCAGGTTCATCAGTGATGGCCAAAGGACAATCGGAGTCGGTAATTGGATGCTGCAGGAAGGTAACAGGTGCTTCAATGGGTGAAGACTTGACTTGAGATGCAAGATATTGGTGTGTGTCTAGATGTGCACGTGCACACTGATACATGGCCTCTTTAAGTTTGTGAACGGGTAATTTTGGGTCTGTTAAAAAAGAGGTGTTTGGGCTGTAATTTTTTTTTCCGGTTGTGTATAAATACAGTTGTAAAGCTTGTAACTGGTGTGCAGAACTTGAAGCTTAATATCATTTCATTTCCATTTTTTTCTGTTGCAAAAATCTAGTGTCTCTGTTTGCATTACTTTCCTATCTTCAGCAGTTCGTCTCTGTTTTCTTTCCAGTTTTTTTTTCAGTTCTTCTTTTGTTAATTCTTTCAAATTTAAATTTTCAGTTGATACAATTTACTCTAGATACTTAACAATAGTTGTTAGTTCATTTGTCTGTTGTATGTTAAATTCAAATACCGCTCCTTGTTCAATTTTTTACTTTAGTCTTGAGTTCTTGAATCTGCAATCTATTTACCTATTTCTTGCAAAACAATTTTGATCTAAATTCTTGTGAGATTTAAAGTTCTTTGTAACTGTTCAAACATGTCCAATATATATGTTATGCAAAGATCATTATCCTATTCAGCAGCTTTGTCATCTCCGAGAAAACTTTCATTTTTTTGACAAATTTCTTCGAGTTACAACTTGTCTTTCTAGATCTTGATTTTCTTGAAAATTTGCAATCCCCTGTTCTTCAATTTTCTTTAATTCTTGTCCTTGTGTGCACATCTGCAACTGTCAGTCATGGTCAATGGCAATGACCAACCGGGGTCTTCCACCTAATTAGTGGAGGCTGAAACCCATGCAGTCGCTTTCTATCACAAAGAAATCTGGATTCAGAAGATAGCTTATATAGGAGAATAGAAAACCTAGGCAAGATTCCAAATTTGTCCCTTCAAATATCACAAATCTTCACGTTAAGCCCATGCCAAAAAACTAGCAGAAGTCGCCACAGACGTTTGTCATAATGGGACAGACGTTTGTCCAATGTCTCTGGAAATTTTTTTCTGAGACATCAGATGTCTTTCCAGAGTGACAGACGTCTGTTTTTACTCTCTGGAAAAATTCTGCAACTGACTCAGACGTCTGACCAAAAATTCAGACGTCTGTCATAAGTCTCTGAAACAGGTCTGTTACAGGTTTGCTGAAACCTCAGACGTTTGACCATTTACTCAGACGTCCGTCGTTGTCATTTCAGCACATCTCCATCTTTTTTGCCATAACTTCCACCTCCGAGCTTCGATTTGCGAACCGTTTTCTCCGTTACCAAGCTACTTCCAACCTCTTCAATTCTCCATATAGTGTCACCAAAATTTAACAACTTCAATTACTTGTTAGTTACCACTTTTAAGTGTATTCGGGCATTTATCTCAGTTTTAAGTTTGTGTTCATCGGCTATTTTAACGATTATTAGAAATCTTCATTATTGTATCTACAGAATTTTTTCTTCTTTATTATGCATGTAAGTTATAAATATTGTTTTCAGTTTTACATTTTTAGTAAATTATTAATATATTTGTTATAATTAAAATATCATAGTACATATTTGGTATAACCTATTAGTAATTATTTGACATATTTCCATTTTCTTTGGGTTGATAAATCAGTTAGAACAATTTTCTATGTTATATTTTTCGATCAGTATGTTTGGTTTTGGTTTATCATTTAGAGAGTGTTCGAGTTTTTTCCATAAAAATTATTATTTTTGGCATTGTTATATGACTCGTTTGTGACACTGTTAAATGTATATACCAATGAACAGTAGATTTAGGCAAGTTGCCCTTTTTCTATGTATCACTTGCCTATGTACTGCTTGCCTGAGTATCACTAGCTTTTGCTTTAGCATTGGTCTGTACATTTTCCTTCACTCATATAGATCATTTGTTTTGGATCAAATATGTACAATTTTGATGCATCTTTAAGCTTATGCTTATTCATCAATGGTTTATAAAATGTAAGGCTAAAGGTGTTGGAGTCTTATGTGGGTTCAATTTAGTACTAATGTTTTCATTTAGTACTAATTATCTATTCTCATTTTATTTTCCTAATTGTTTTTGAGATTGTTTTCAAATCATATTATCAGATTAGTCAGTTTAGTTTTAAGAATCGGATTTAAAGGGAATGTGGTTACAATGCATTTTCTTAAACTATTTTTAGTAATAGTCACATAGTCTAAGCTATTAGTTCAATGATCTGTCATATTTTTGGTTTTTGGAGTATCCTAGCTAGTTGTTAGTGATACTTTAGATGACTTAGCCTATACTATGGTTTTTTATACGTAAAATTTGTATATTATCTGCTATTTGTTGACCGTATCTTATGTGTGTTCTTTAGCTCGTATCTTAATATGCTAATGCTATGTTCCTTAGCTAGTTGTTAGTGCTCATGCGTGATATGATATTTCAATACTATATAGTGATAGACTTTGAAAGTACAATATTCATTTATGAAACATAACAGGTGCACTGTATTTCATAGATCGATACAGTTGCGCAATTTGGCATTTTCCTTCATTGTCTTGATTCATTATTTTTGTAGAACCTTATAAATCTGTTTACTGTCTCAATCACGTTTCTATTTGGTTTTTTAAACGCTTCAGTTGAATTAGTTCAATTGTACATAATTACAAGAGAATATATATTGTTTATCTCTTTGATACCTACTTTTAAATGATGGTTCTGTGACTTTGTAAAAATATTATGGACCTACTAAAGGCATTTCTCAAGTGTAGAGTTTGGTGGTTAATTCTTTCATGCATTTAAGCATTTAATCTAAGTTGTTCTTAGTTTTCATGCATGCTTTATTATTCATAAGTCTTTAACTCTGTCCAGTTTGTTGTTCTCAGGCATAAAAATATGTTGTTATCAGTTGTTTTCTTACTGATTGTTAAAAATAAGGATAGAAATGAATGCAACCGCTTGTAATAAGAGAATAGTATAATTTATATCAGTATTTGTTATATGGGCTCGGGTTGTATAGAAACAGGTCCAAACACCCTTTTATTTTTCTCTAACAAAGTCTGTATAAATAGCCGAGCACTGGCATTATGTACATTATCAGTAATACAAGCAATCATTCTCTTTTGTAAATTTTCATTCTCAATTATCATCAACACATTTTCTAATATGGTATCAGAGCACTTCAAAACTGTTTAAATAACAGAACAGTGCCTTGTCAATATTCATCAGAGTTGTTTTCATCATTTGAATAGGCTGCATCTGTTGCAGTTCATCAAAGATTACTCTCATCATCTGAAACTGCTCAATTACAGTTTCTGAAGTCTCAATCCATCAAGATCATCATAAAGCCATTCCAAAAAGAGTTTTCAAAAAATCATCATTTAACTCCTCTGGCTGCTTTCAGTTTATAAAGGAAATTCAAGAAACTGGAAGAAAGATCATCACCAAACCGTGCCAGCAGTTTTCAGTCTGAAAGAATTTCAAGAAATCGAAAGAAGGATCATCATCAAGCCGTGCCAGCATCAAAACCACTGGCTGCTTTCTGATAAAAATCAAATATTGGTCTAAAGTCACATGTACTATCAGCAATTCCCTCAGTGTTTCGCATTTCCCTCAGTTTTTTGTCTACAAGTCAGGTTATTGATTCCTTTCCCATCTTTGATTAACTTGTCCTTTATTCTTGAGTAATAATCATGGCAAAAGGAGATATTGACAACAACTCATCAACATCACCAAGATCAAACTCAGCACCATCCAATGTTGTAGACAACATATCAAAAATTATAGTAAGTCCACAGACATAACTAATACAAACTCAGCTAGATGAAACAAACTATCTTTTATGGAAGTTTCAAGTTCAAACATCAGCAAGAGGATATGAGTTAGAATGATATATTCTTGGCAAAAAACAAGAACCCATAGCAATATGTTAAAAACACTAAAGGAAGTTGTAAACAGAGAACACGCAATTTATTAAAGACAAGACAGTCTACTGTGCTATTGGATACTATCTCCAATAAGTTCAAATTTATTACCACAATTGATAGGTTGCAAGAACTCTCATGAAATTTGATCAACTATGGAACAATTGTTCAGTTCTCAATCAACAGCAAGGGTGATGCATTACAAGAGACAGTTGCAGAACTTAAAGAAAAATAACATGTCCATGCGAGAATATCTATCAAAGATTAAAACATTGTGTAACTTATTTAGAGCAGCAGGTTATGCAGTGACTGACACAGAACAAATCTTGTCAATCTTGGGTGGATTAGATGATGAATATGAAGCCATTGTGGTTGTGATATCATCAAAGGATATTGCACCAACCTTATCATATGTGCACTCTACTCTTTTGGCACATGAAGGCAGATTAGAACAGAGAAAACCAATTGTTTATGATCTATCAGTCAATTATGTTGCAAAAAAGGCAGAAATCAAGAAAGAACTCAATCAAGAAATGAGTCAAACAACAACAATCAATGAGGCTATCAATCAAATGGATACAGAGGAAGAGGTGGCAGATGGACTAACAACAACACTGGTAGACCTAGATGTCAGATTTGTGAGAGGTTTGGTCACACAACAAACAAGTGCTATTTTAGATTTTATGTTAACTACGCACCTGGACAACAAAATAGTCAAAGACAAAATCTGGCTAATATACAGCAAGAAACCAAAAATCAAACAAACTCTACCAAAGGCAGTTACATTGAAACAGCTAAAATAGAAGATATTCAAGATGATTCATGGTATCCAGATTCAGGAGCTACAAATCATGTCACTAATAATCTCAGCAATCTAAATCTGGGAAACAAAGAGTACAAAGGTATACAGTGTATACACATGGGTAATGGTGAGTCAACTAAAATTTATCATACTGGTAATGGTTATATACAAGGTGAAAGGGTACTTTATCTCAATAATCTTTTAAGAGTTCCACAAATTAAAAAGAATTTTCTTAGTGTATCCCAATTTGCTTGTGATAACAATATATATTTTGTATTTTATACAAGATATTGTTTAATAAGAGATACACTAACAAATAAAATTCTTTTGCAGGGTAAAACAGTGATGGGACTCTATAAATTTACTCTGCCTAATTCAAGAAGTACTGGAAACAAAATATGTCCTATAATCTTTGTCAATCATCTGAAAGTAAAAGAAGTATGAGTAAGTTTGATGTATGGCATTCTAAACTAGGCCATCCAAGTGTAGATGTTGTAAAAAGAATATTGAATAACAATAAAATTTCTTTTGAAAATGTTTCCATTCCATATGTTTGTACCTACCGTCAATTGGGAAAAAATCATAAACTGCCATTCAAAGATTCTGAAACTAAATATAATAAACCTCTAGAATTTGTTGCTACAGATTTATGGAGACCAACTCCCATTGACACTGATTATGGTTTTAAATATTATATATCATTTATAGATGCATATTCAAGATATGTCTGGATATATTTTTTGAAAACAAAATCTGAGACATATCTTGCAGTTTTACAATTTATAGCACTGGCAGAAAAGCAAACTGGCAGTGAAGTCAAAGTCATGCAAACTGATGGGGGTGCAGAATTCAAACCACTTAAGGAATATTTTCAAAAGAAAGGGATAATACAAATAACTACATGTCCTTACACATCTGAGAAGAATGGCTTAATAGAAAAAAAGCACAGACATATAGTTAAGACATGACTTACCATGCTAGCTCAAGCATCTCTACCTTTAAAATTCTGGCCAAATTCCTTTGGCATAGCACTATACCTGATTAACAAATTACCAACCAACGTTCTTCAAGGAAAGAGTCCAACTGAGATGTTGTTCAATGTTGAACCTGATTACAAAAGTCTAAAAGTATTTGGGTGCTTATGCTTTCCATGTCTAAGATCATACAATAAGCACAAGCTAAGCTACAAGTCTTCTCCATGTACAATATTTCTAGGATATGCTAATAATGTTAAAGGATACAAGTGTTTGGACAGCAAAGGGAGAGTCTTCATTCCAAGACATGTTGTCTTTAATGAAGACGTATTCCCTTTTAATGAAAAAGATATCAAGACAACCCAGAAGATTTATAATTCAAAGTTCTTAATACCTCTCTTACCACATACTCAAGAAATGTACATGGAAGATCAACCAAGTGACTTAGGACCACAACACACAGTACCCAATATTGTGTGTTGTGATCATGAAGTTGAAAGATCACCAACAAGTACTCATTCTCCAACTCATCAGGATATCGGTTATCAGTCAGTTGATCAACAAATGTGTGATCAAGCTCAAGTATCAAGTTCACAGTCTGAATCTGAGAATAGATCAAGTTATCAACCTCCTGCTCCTGCATCAACTGGTCATCATATGATCACTAGAGCAAAAAGTGGAATTTTCAAACCAAAGATATAAATTGTAAATCTAGAAACGGAGGAACCATATACTTATCAGCAGGCTATAAAGAGTAAAATATGGAAAACAACCATGGATGAAGAGTATACAGCACTCATAAAAAATAACACATGGAGCCTAGTGACCATACTAAATCATAAAAATGCCATTGGTTGTAAGTGGACCTACAAGTTAAAAAAGAATGCAGATGGATCAATATACAAATACAAAGCCAGACTTGTAGCAAAAGGCTACTCTCAGCAACAAGGATTCGATTTCAATGAAACATTTTCACCAGTTGTCAAACCAACATCGATTAGGATCATCCTTACAATTGCCTTACATGGAAACTGGCAAATAAAACAACTAGATGTTAATAATGCATTTCTAAATGGAATCCTTCAAGAAGAAGTATATATGGAGCAGCCTGATGGTTGCAAACAAGCTGGAGACAATCTAGTTTGCAAACTCAACAAAGCAATCTATGGACTCAAATAGGCACCAAGGGCGTGGTTTGAGAAATTAAAGACAACATTAGTCAAACTTAGCTTCAATCATACAAAATCAGATAACTCGTTATTTACCAAATTTACAAAAAACACTGTCATATATGTTCTAATATATGTAGATGATTTTATTGTTACAGGAAATGACAGCAGTCTAATTAGCAATCTTATTCATCAATTAAATAAAGAGTTCTCTGTTAAAGATCTTGGAGACCTACATTATTTCCTGGGGATTGAAGTCAAAAGATTATCAAGCATAGTTATTCAATTAAGTCAGAAGAAATACATATCTGAAATTCTCATCAGAATCAAAATGGATCAAGCAAATAGTTTACCTACATCAATGACAACCAACCTACACTTATCAAAAAATAGAGGTGAACCAATCGCTAATGCAAAGCAATACAGAAGTATAGTTGGAGCATTACAATATGCAACAATTACGAGGCCAGAAATTGCATACAGTGTAAATAAAGTTAGCCAATTCATGAAAAATCCTCTAGATGAGCACTGGAGAGCATTAAAAAGAATTTTGAGATATCTAAAGGGTACAATAGATCATGGTTTAACTCTAAGAAACTGTACTAATTTAAATTTATTTGGTTTTGTAGATGCTGATTGGGAAACTGACCTAGATGACCACAGATCAACATCTGGTTATTCTATTTACTTAGGAAACAATTCAGTGTCATGGTGTTCTAAAAAGCAAGCAACCATGTCAAGATCTAGTACTGAAGCCGAGTACAGGAGTGTTGCAAATACAACAGCAGAAATAATGTGGATCAAATCATTGTTAAGTGAGCTAAAGATCACTATCAGAAACAAGGCTACAATTTGGTGCAACAATTTAAGCATTGTGTCCTTAACATCAAATCCAATTCTACGTTCCAGAACTAAACATATAGAATTGGATTTGTACTTTGTTAGAGAACAAGTTCTTAAAGGAACAATTGAAGTAAATCACTTACCGAGCACTTACCAAAGGGTGGACATTCTTACCAAAGCCTTATCTGCCAAGAACTTCTTGCGTCTGAAGCAAGAACTAAGTATTGAAGACTTAAGCCATCAAAATTCCAAAACCCTAGTTCGAATTTAGGGTCAGATCTGACCACTGAAGCCCTGAATCAAGTCATCTCTCGAAGATTGAAGACTTACTGAGCAATCTCTATAAAAGATGAAGTGTAAAGTACTTCGTTAGAGAAGTTAATCAAAACCATTACTTGATTCAACTCATTGAAGTGTAAGAGAAGCTCAGCAGATCAAAAGCTCAAGTTTTCTTTTGAAGATCTAAAAGATTATTCAAAGAATCGAAGTTCATTCAAGTAGAGCCGAAAAACCTAGCTCAATTTCCGGGGAGATATTAGAAATAAGGATAGAAATGAATGCAATCGCTTATAATAAGAGAATAGTATAAGTTATATCAGTATTTGTTATACGGGCTCGAGTTGTATAGAAACAGGCCCAAACTCCCTTTATTTTCTCTATCAAAGTCTGTATAAATAGCCGAGCATTGGAATTATGTACATTATCAATAATACAAGCAATCATTCTCTTTTGCAAATTCTCATTCTTAATTATCATCAACTCATTTTCTAATACCGATGATTACTTCATGTTTCAGCAGATTGTAAATGTAATGTTTTCGGCATAAAGATACGATGAAATGGTACTGCTTACATTGGAAGGATATATTATCAGTTTGAATTTTTAAATGTAATTTTTTATTTTTTTTATTTTAAATGATATATATAAGACTTTATATGCAGGCCATTTATGAACTAGTTTATGGCAATAATCATTATAAGCAGGTCACAAGGTTCGTTTGTGACAAAGATAAAATTTAAGACTTTATAGACAGGTTAATTAGTGTGTTGTCGTGTGATAACAACTGTTACTAACTAACTTGAATTAATTCAAAATTTTAGATACATAGCTCTATATATAGCTTGATTAGATTGTTTAACTTTTATGATATTTTGTGTACATGTCAAAAATAAAGGTAAATGGAACCAAACCGTTAGATATATTATAAACTTTTATTCGAATATGTTTAGAAGACAAAGTATGAATCAGGACCAGATACATTTTTAGCTTAGTTTTAATATGAGCATGTAATGGTAATATTGTTAGTTATGATTATCTAAACTCAAATTTAATTTGTATTGGCATGTAATGGTAGTATTTACTAGTCGTTTAATTTTAGATTGTATTGGCATATATTGATTTTATTTAGTTTTGTTTGCCTATATCATGTGATATGTGTGAGTTATATTCTTTATAATATATATATATATATATATATATATCTCTGTGTGTGTCTATATATATATATATTCGTATTGAGCTAGTTATACTCTACTTATTTCCTTTCTCATTGTTATTAAAATGTTGCTTGTTATATGTCTTTTATTATTAGTGTAGTGTATTTTATTTTGCATATATATGTATGTGTGTGTATTCATTCAACTTACATTTTTTATATAGTTTTTCTTATAATTATTGGATTGGAGGGATTCTGCTGATATTAAGGATCGGAGCATTTTGTTTTGTTGTATATTTTTGTTATGGACCTTAGTTTGCATAGGTTTTTGGGAGGGTTTTTTATTATTATTTTTTCCTTATTGTATGGGGGATTTTGCTACCTGCCAGGTTTGTTGGCAGCTCTTACTTAAGTGTAGAATAAAATTATATGGGTGCTCTCCTCCTTTTGAAGATCACTCATTTTTCTCAAAATATATATATACATATTTTTTTACTTTTAATAAACTATAACACCCCATATTTTGGAGGATCCAAACATGGGAAATTGGAGCTATCAACTTGTGATAACTATACGTTAATCAACTCGTGGTGGCTTAGGGAAGTCAACTTGCAATAAGTACTTGAAGCTCATTGCGCGATAGCTAGTGGAGCTATCAACTCGCGATAGTTAAGAGAAGTGTCAATGTGCGATAGCCATTTGAGGGTTCAATGTGCAATAGATTAGGAAGTTTTCAATTTGCGATAGCCTATAAATGCTCAACTTGCAATAGCTAAAATAAACAATCAACATGCGATGACTAGTTGAGGGTCAACTAGCGATGGCCTAGAAAATACAACATGCGATGGCCATGGGATAGCCAATATGCGATAGCTAGGCTAGACTAGTGATGGATTTGGGAAAGCCAATATATGATAGCTAAGGCCAAGTTGCGATAGCTTGGGAAACTAATTTTTTAAGTAAAATAAGAAATACTTAGTGCACTTTGGAAGACAGTTTTCAAGTGTTGATTGACTATTTCAAAGGGATGAAATAAAAAATAATTTTGTAAGTTAAAATTGTGTTAACTTATTTATGAAATAGAAGACAGCTTAGAAAAGCTAATAAATGATAGAGTATCATTTGATCAAAGATAAAGGCGTTTATCTAATGAATGTATAGGTAAACAACTTATTAATGAAAGAAGAGGGTTGAATCATGATCATAAAGATATACCAACTCATAGAGTTATTAGAAGGTAGGGTGCCTTGACTATTAAATCTAAAGTCAATGGTATATGGTAGGGTGCTATGATAGTGTTCAACCTAAGAACATTTTTATGACTCTAAAGAGGAGATATGGCAGGTGCCAAAATATCAAGGTGGTGTTATAAATAAAATAAATAAATAGGCAACGTGAACGATTGCGGTTCAGGGACTAACAAAGGATACTGACGCTCAGTAAGGACGCTTGCTGGAGTGTATTCAGAGTACTTACATTCAACCTTTTAGGAGAATAGGGTGGCTCTAGTCTGGGTGGCTCTCATGGTGAAATAAGTGGCCATTTCATCATGTGACGCTGTTCGAGAAAAGTTAAATTAGTGATAGACAGACCTAAGGAGGTAATCACTAAACTAAGTTAATGATAACTTAAAGATGAACACTTAAATAAAAGATTAGGTTAAGATTGGATGGATGATTGTTTTCTATATGACATGGTTCACAATTGGATGTTAAGTGTAGGGTATACTTAATTTGAATTGAAAATATAAATATGACATAGTTCATAATTGGATGACAAGTGTATGGCACACTTATAGATTGAATATAATGCACATGGCTGCTTTTGATATAATACTTTTTGCATGATACAATGTAATTGCTATGATGTTAAAATGTGGGAAAAACCCGTTTCGTGCTACAGCAGTCAGGTCTTACGATGATTGCATAGGGTAAGGTTTTGCTCATACCAGACTTTATGTTTGGTTCGTGTTTTTATTATTTTCCATAAACTCACGGGTACGCATTTGAGTGGGCTAAGTTTATGGATTAGATAGGTGTCTTTTGGAAGGACGACTAAAGATTCGGAAGATGAAGCGGAAGGCTTATCTTGCAAGTAAAAGTTATTTTGAAAATTCTGTCGTGTAAAATCAGGAATTATAACAGGTTATGTCATGTTGGCATCTTCATATGTTGAACATGGCACTACTCTTATTTACTTATTGTACTTACTCCTACATGGGAATGAAAAGAGTTAATGATGATCTAATGAATCTTGTAAAAAAAAATTGTGTGCTGAAATTTATTTAGCTTCTCTGTTTACTTAATGTTGTGCAAAATTATACTTGAACTCACTATGTCGTTTGAATATGGTTCTGGTGATGACTACAGCATCATCGACGTCTATTTTCAGGTCTCGAAGTGGGGAATGTTACATAAACATTCGAAATTATATACATACATATATATAATTTGAAATTTTATTTATAGATTATTGATTGTAAACATAAATAATCATATGTTAAAAAATTAATTTCATTTATTTATTTAATTTTGATCGGAACCTTTTTATCAAAAAATTTATTTTTTATTTTATAAATTCGTGCGGATTTATAAAATGAAGAATCCTTTGATTGAAATATGTATGGATTTAAATATTAAAAATAATCCATAGGGATTTGTTTTAAAAAGAAATATTTTTTTAAATACATAATGATTTTAAGATAGCTTTAAAATACTTTTGTAAATTATTATTTTATTTTTTATTTAATTATAGTTATACATATACATAATTTTTTTAAAACACATACATACACAGATATATACATATATCTTTGTGTGTGTGAATATGATTCAATAATGAATTGGTATGTATAATATATATAAATATATATGTATGTACGTATGTATATGTATACTAATTAAAAAGTTCAGTTTTTAATTTAAAAACACTTTAAAATCATCTTTTAACTTTTAAATTTTCCTATTTATTTAAATGGATGAAAAGAAATTCATGTAAATACATTGTATGTGTGCATAAGTTCGATTTAAATGTTTGTGTATGTATGTAAATCAGACAACAAATAAACATACAAATTTATGATAAAACAAGGGTCTAATCTACATATGTATATTAACATAGATATTTGTATATGTAACAAAATAGATTAGAAATCACCAATGTTGTAGCCTTGAATGTGCATCTTGAATGTGGAAGCCAAAACTCCTTAAATCCAATCCTTGAATTCTCTTGAATTTGCAGCAAACAAGAAAGAAGCCACTAGCTAGAAATGAATTTAATTGATTTAAATTTAATTTGAAAATATGGGGGAGATGCCCTTGAACTTGTGGCTAGAGGTGGGGTAGGATGGAGGCTCAGTGTAAACTAAAAATGAGAGAGGATGGATGATTATATAGGCAATAGGAAGGAGCAAAAAATGACATCGGGATCTACTAGTTTACCTCTTTTCCTTGCCAATTCAAAACATGATTTTCAAGTAAAAATCTCCCCTCTCACCACTTTTATGGCCCACTGTATATAGGCCTATTGGTCCCATATAAATTTCCAAATTCAATCAGTATTTATTCATTTTGAATTTAATTTAAATGTTTATCGATATTGTATATTAATACGTACATATATAACTTTTATATATGCACTTTATTAAATAACGGTTCAAATAAATCAAATAAAATTTAATAATTAATACTCCATAAATATTAATTAATTTAATTAGTTTATAATAATTATAATTTAAAACAATCGTGTAGTATTTTGGAGTATTCAACGTTGTGATTGCGCAACTCAAAGGTGTAAATTCAGTCAGTGATTAATATATAATAATTTGAATATTAACGTTCGTACTTTATTTTAGCTAGTGGTGTGATAGTTTGGCTGAATTTATCGCTTACACATTTTTTGATAAAATCAAATTTCATTATTTTAAGCAGGACCGGATAGTAACGATTATTTACACCAATTCTCTTCTTTAAAACTATATCACATTATGACCTGTGGAATTTGGTTTTGGTCAAAATTCCAATATCATCCACATTCAACTTGTATAATCCGAACACAAAGTACTTGGTTCAATAATAATAATTATTATTAACCAAACTACTCTAGTCGAAGACTTTGACTTTGAGTTTATTGTAGTTGCCGTGATACTAACCTCACATAACTAAGGAGATGAATTTTCTATTGAATAGTGTTTCACTTCTAATGCTTCAACTCAGATCCAACTATTTTCATTCGATGGGAGCGATGCTACGATTCAACTATAATCAAAGTGCAGTATACACACTGAATTTTAATAGTATTCTCAAGTTGAGAGAACCGTGTAATATCGTCACTTCAAGATTCTTTGTTTGACCTTAGTTATCTTAATCAATATAAAACTCTTGAGTGAGTCATTTCATAGTTATCCAACAATTATCATCAGCATGTAACCGCTTGATGCCCCTAGCAGCCATTAGTAATGCAGTGCCCAACATTTGGAGAACGTTACGTATTGTAGTCTCAATGGATGTATTGATATCATGTCTCAAAACTTCTTGACTAGGAATATTTTAAATAATATGTCATTTTCATTGTGATAAATTTCTCATGATTACAACACATTGTAATTACTATCTTAAAAATATCGTTTAAGGATTTTCTATTAAATATACTTAAATTAAATAAATAATTAACATAACACAGTATGATAAGTATATAATAGAAAGAAAACACCTTTTTTCAAACGAGATTTTATTATAGAGTTAATAATTTATAACAGATTATAGAATTATCCCTAGGGCATACCCCCTAACTCTATTAGATTTTATATTTTATACCCTTCTTTTGTGAGCATTAGAGTTATGATAAATGCTCTATGATATTATTTATGTTTAATATATCTATGCTTAATGGAATATCGCCTATGACACTGTTAGGGGATTTGGTTGCTTGGGTGCGTGGATTTCGGGTATTAGGAAGGTGGGTCATTACATTTGGTGTCAAATCTTAGGTTACTCAATCAGCACATATTAGGATAGGTTAAGAGAGTGTATTTGTAATTTGATATACTTATGCATATAGCATTCATGCACTCACACTTTTGTTTCTACTACCGCTATTATCTTGTGGAAAACTTGTTGATGGTTCCATCTATAGATAGCTACTATAAGTCATTCCACTTGTGCTTTGGCCTCTAGGGACAATGCTGAAGCTTTAGACCTTCATATTCCAGCATAGTTACCTTCAGGCTACATTGTAGGGTACCCCACCTTTAGTGGGAGTCCCTCCTATACCAGTAGTAGTTAGGGTAATGCCTATTCCTCTACCGTCCATTTTGGATTTCCTTTGGCTTTATAGAGATTACGTTTTTATGTGAAATAAGCCATATTTGGAGACGGAGTCATTCATTGAGGCTTAAGCATGGCTCTGCACTAGTGAGCAGATCTTTGATTACATGGCGCTTGAGTGATTGATAAGGATATGAATTTCTTCTAGGAGACTTCAAGAAGAAGCTTTGTATTGGTTAGATGTTGTGATTTGAGAGCATGCTATGACTTAAAAGAGTCTCAAAGGAGATTTAAGGCTCGGTATATTTCTAATGTTGAGAGGAGCTTGTAAGTCGAGAAGTTCTTGTATCTCCAATAAGGTGATAAGACCGTAAAGGAGTACATCAATAAGCTCATATCTTGATTTGTTTCAGGATGGAAATGATCAACACTCCCACTAAGAAGGCCAAGAAATTTGCTATGGGACTTAATTATCCTCTCAAGGACCTCACTCGTAGCCATATTACTATAGGTACTACCTTCGAGGGTCTTGTAGAAGTGGCCTTATCAATCTCTATTTCTCAAGGGGTTCCTAAGGAGCAAGAAGCTAAAGTGGAAGTTAATCCCAAGTTCCAAGGCAAGTGGTACAAGATTGAGAAGTCTAAGGAAAGAAAGAAGAGATGATTTGCAATAGGTTCCATTTGAAGGGGAATATTGCTAAAGATTGCAGAGTCAACCTCTAAGCAAAGAAATGTTATATTTGTGATCAACGAGGAAATTTCAAGAAAGATTGTACATCTTTTTTGAAGGGTGGACAAGTCATCAAAGTCTATGCTATCTAAGCTACTCAAGGGGAAGAATTAAAGAAATGTGGTCCATTTTGTAGCGGGTGAAATGATAGGGTTAGGGGTATGCCTTAGGGGAAATTATGTCATTTGTTACATAAATCTATTTAATTTAAGTATATTAAATAGAAATTATTAAATGATATGTTATGTGATAGTAACTACAATGTGTTGTAATCATGAGAAATTTATCACATTAAAAATGACATATTATTTTAAATGTTCTTAGTCAAGGTATTCCGAGAAAGAGTATCAATTCGTTTGTGGAGACTAGAGTATGTAACCCTCTCCAAATGTTGGGCAGTGTATTACTCATGGCCATTTGGAGGCACCAAGGGGTTACATGCTGATAGTTATTGGATAACTATGAAATGACTCACTCGATGGTTTTTTATTGGTTAATATAACTAAGGTCAAATAGAGAATCTCGAAGTGATGATACTATACAATTCAGTTGAGTTAAAAATACCGTTGAACTTCAATATGGACACTCCACTTTTATTATAGTTAAATCGTGGCCTAGAGTTCATTGAATGACTATAGTTGGGTTTAAGTTGAAGTAATGGAAGTGAAACACTATTCAATAGAGATTTTGTCTCCTTGTTTATATGAGGTTAGTATCACAATCTGCTTTAGTCAACTCATAGTCGAAGTCTCTGCCCAGAGCAGTACAGTTAATAATAATTTTTATTAACAAATCAAGGATTTTTTGTTTGGACTAATCATGTTGAATGTTGATGATATCAAAAATTTTACCAAAACAAAATCCCATAAGTTCTATAGTGATATAGTTTTGATGAAGAGAATTTATGTAAATAACTGTTGCTAGCAGGTACCACTTATAATAGTAAAATTGAATTTTTACCAAAAAGATATGTAAGCGATAAATTCTGCCAAAATATCACACCATTAGCTTAGGTGATGTGTGAACATTGATATTCAGATTGTTTAATATCAATCACTGACTGAATTTATACCTTTGAGTTACACAACTATTGTGATGAATACTCCGAAAAACCACTTGATTAAATTTGCAATCATCGCAAATTTATTAGTATTTGTTAAATATTAATTATTAATATTTATGAAATTAAATATTTGTGTTTATTTAATTTTTTTGTAAGCCATTGGTATTCAATAAAATATGCATACTAAAGTTATATATACGCATATCGACATACGATATCGATAGAATATTTAATTTAGATTTAAATGGACTAATTACTAAATGGATTTTAGAAGTTATTGAGGCCCATCTTGCCTCTTTTATAGCCAACCAAGGTTGGGGGGAGGGATTCAAATTGGATTTGAAAAGGAAAAGGAGTAATTAAAGGAAGGAAAAAGTTCTTTAGTTGTTACCTTCTTAAAACAAATTCATTTTAATATTTTTGCTCTCCCTCTCCAACAGATCTCTGCTCAAAAATCCACAACCTCCATTGCATAAAATTTCCAAAGCAAAATTCAAATAAATTAAAATATTCAAGGTGATATTTACCTTTAGATCCTTACACAATTAGGAGTCTGATTCAATGAAATATATGAGTTTTATTCTTTAATCAAGGTGTGATTTTTGGCTACATCTTAATGTAATTTTCTAATCTTATTTGATTATGTAATACAGGATGTTAATATAGTTTAGATCTCATATATTTTACATCCCATTTGATTATATTTTCATCTTGTATGTATAGTTTAGATCCCAAACATTATGACGAGTTTATATATGTCTAAGTTGTCCAATCTAATTTTGTTATTGCTTTAGATATTAATGTTTAAGTAAATAAATAAACCTTTTGATTTAGAAACTAATTTTAATTGATTGATATAATTTTGTAACTTATTATATACATAAACATAAGTAAGCAATATATGTTGATTGCTTGAAACCATTTCGAAAATTAAATGTATGTTTTGTAAGTTTGTTGGTTTTATTTGTAAATTCATTTGGTTATTGTTTACATGTGTTTAAAATGTTTTCAATTCAAAATTTATAAGTGGACTTTTATGCAAAGCATAAATGTATTTTGAATGTTACTTAAGTTAATGCAAGATTTGAATTTGTTAACTTTAGATTTTAAAACATATAAAATTTTATATATATATATACATGTATATATATATATGTATATATATGTGCTACTTTAAATTTAAAATATAGTATGCAATCATTTATACATGTATTTGTATGTATGTTAGTTGTTTCAGTTCAAAATTCATAAGTGGACTATTATCCCTCTTTTGAACTCGAGCGATATCTTGGTGAATTAGAATTATTGAATGCTCGTAAGATGATTCAGAGATCAAGAAGGCAAGTATAATGCCAAAATTCAAGTGAAGTCCTAAGGGTCGGTGATGATCCTTACTTACTATGAGAAGCTACTTAGTCATTCTTTATACAAGTCAAGTGACAAGAAGCAAAAGATGAGATTATAAGTTAGGAGAATGGAGACCAAAGAAAGTAAAGCCCAAAAAAATCATATAACTCGGTACCGAGTTATGCCACCACTTGGTACCGAGTTATCATTATTGATGATTTCACCACGATCTCTCGCTTGGAGATTCATACTGAAAGTGAAGAGCATGGGGAGCTAATTTCGACGACTTTTGTGATATTTTTCGTCTATAAATAGAGGGAGAGGTGCGAAGGAAAAAGGGCTTTGTTGGATCTTCTCTTTTATTACGTTGTTATTTGCTTTTACCCTGAAGCTTTATTGAATCGAAACCTGAGTTGTAGCCCGAGTTGTAGAAAACCGAGTTGTAAGACTATCATTGTAAAAAAAAGCTATAATTAGTAACAAATTTTGATGGCGGATATAGACTATTGACTTTGTCTAAACCATTATAAATCTTGTGTGTTCTTACCTCATTTTAATTTCTTAAGTTCTTTAAGTCCACTTAATTATTTGATTGGGTGTTTGTCCCACCTTTAGCATAAACATTTCGGTGTTTTCACTGAGAAATTTTGAGATTCTCGGTTGTAGATCCATCTTATAACTTTGGGTTTAAATGGTCCACAAGTTAGATGTAGAGATTTGGTGTTGGAAGATCCATTGTTACTTAAATTTGAAAGAAAGTCCATCAATGAATCTAAAAGTAATGACCTTAGGAAGGATAAGGAGAAGTCAACCACCTCAAGACTCATCAATGAAGTAGATAACAAGGACTCTCAACACGAAGAGGAAATGAATCAGTCGGCTCCTGTTGAAATCTTGAGTGCAGTAGAGATTATGATGAGGGTGGATTTGGATTGAATGATGTCCAAGATGAAGAAAAAGGTGTTAGAAAGTCAAAATTCTATCTTGAAGGGGATGGAGAGAAGTATTTCTATGATGACTCAGCTACCCCAAAGGCAGAAGAAGAGCCATAGAGAATCTTTTGACTCGAAAGAAAAGCCATAGAGAGTCATTGTCTTTTGAGTCAAAAGAAGAAATTTCTTCTTCATCTGATGGAAATTGGGGAGATGCAAAGTAGAAGATGAAAAGGGAGAAGCTGGGATATTAAAATAGGTCTTAGAAGAGCCCCAGTTGAAAAACTACAACTCGGTACCGAACCATCATGACTCAGTACCGAGTTATTAGGGATAATGTATATTGATGATTTTAATGGTGAGCTTCATGAAGAGGTTGGTGTTGGTCTTGAGAGAGTTACTTATGGTCAGAAGGTGGTGTTCAGACGAATACCATTGAACTATCTAAGAAAGAAGGACGATAATACGGGTTTGGATAAACGGCTCTCCCAGAGACAGGGAGCCCAGACATCATAGAACTAATCGAGATCATTGGTAAAGCCAAACACTTGGGGAAGTCCCTGACAATCACTGTCCAGTCATTTAGGCTAGCTAAGAGTACATAGCTGATATGGTGAGAAGGTTACTAAATTATAATTAATAGAGAAGTAATGATGATTGGGGTTTGTCACCTAGCAGTATCCCCATTCATTAATGACATATTGTAGGAAAATTACCCCAAGAGATTTGTTATGCCAACTATGCCATCTTACAATGGAACGACGGATCTGAGACACATCTTTTAAAATATGAATGACACATGGATAGTGGCTATTGATGTAGTGAGAAGTAGGTGCTTCCCTATATTTCTTAAAGGGGTGACTATGATGTGGTTTACTCGGCTTGCGTCGAGGTCCATATCTTCATTTGACCAGCTAGCAAGAAAGTTTATGGAGTAGTTCAAGCTCCATACAGCTCAACTCAAGTATATGATTTCCTTGTCAAACATTCATCAGAGTTTCAGAGACACTCTGAAAGATTTCCTTAAACGATTTAATGATGATGTGACCGAAGTTAGTAATCCAAAAGAAGATATTGTTCTTGATGGCTTTGATTTGGTGCATTCATCCTGGTATAGAATTTGGTAGATGGCTAAAAAGGAAGTTGCCACCTACTATAGAGGAGTTTAACAGTAAAGCATCCTAGTTTCTCTGCTTGGAAAAGGCAAACCTGGCTGCTGGACCGCTTGGTGGTAGAATATCGAATGATGTAGTACAAAGCAATGTTGCAATTAAGAAAACCACTGAGAGCGTTAGAAATGTTGTCGTGAATGTCGGAAAGAACTATTCAAAGAGGAAGAACTGGGGAGTTGGGGGGGAAAAGCCAGAAACTAAGAAGTGTTTGAGCTATATGAGTCCTGAAGACTATAATCCGTTAAATGATTATATTAGAAATACTTACCTAGCTATGCAAAGGACTGAAAATTATAGGAAGCTGGCTTAGATATATGCAACTAAATAAGAAAGGCACTTAGGAAAGTATTTTCGGTTCCACATGATACATGGTCACAATACCAATGAGTGTCAACATTTGTGAGGAGGACTTGATCAGAAAAAAGAAATTACAATAGTATATGGGAGACCCCAAGTTGGCAGGAAGATGGATAATAAACCCCAAAGAAGGATAGCCCAACAGATTTGGCTAGGCCTAGTGGTGATGGATCTAGGCAGCCTGAAAAGAGGATTGTAGTTAACACTATTACTAGAGGACCTCATCTTGTTGAGAAGAGCTGGAATGAGATGGAGAGGTACGGTAGTTCTTTGAAGCATGTGGTTTAGGAGCTTATTTCGCTGTGGAAGATGGAACTCTAGCAAAAAACAAAAGACAATGCATGATGATATTGTTTTCAGAAGTAAGGATGCTGATAGGGTAGGAATGCCGATACTTGAACCCATGGTGATTATGGTGGTTGCTGGGCTGATGATTGTACACTAAGTTCTGATTGAGTATAGGAGCACAGTTAACATTTTGTTTGAGAAACCATTCAACTAGATAAGGATTAGTGGATAAGATCCGAAGCTATGTAAGTCCTATATTAGGTATTTATCGGAGAAGCTAAGGAGCCTGTCAGTTGTACTAATTTTTCAGTTGATCTAGGTGAAGGAGACCGCAAGATGGTGCAGGCACAGACGTTTGTGGTGACTGACACGTACTTAGCTTACAATACTTTCATGGGCCAACCGACCCTTGCCAGTTTCAAAGTAGCCCTTGCACCATGGTGCCTAATGATGAAGTTCCCTACTGAAAATGGGTAGGAGCTACTCTGGGTAACCAGAGTACTGGTCATGATTGTTACATTGCAAAGCTCATAGAAGTGAAGCGACGTGAAAAGAAAAGGGTGCAGAGAAAACTCTCTGCATCAAAACCATCGACGCATAGCAACCACTACCTAAGCCCTGACTTAGGCACCATAGTAAATTTCAACAGTTTATGGATCCATGGAAAGAGCCATAGGATGCAAGGGTGTCACTAGTGGAGCAGACAATCAACATCCCACTCAATGAGAATTACCCCACTCGAGTCCTAAAGATCGGATCTCTGTCCGACATAGAAAGGAAGAAGGAGTTGGTAGGGTTTCTCCAGGAAAACCTGGTTGTGTTTGCCTAAATACATTCTAATATGTATGGAATATAGCTAGAGTTAACATATCATACATTGAATGTAGACCCACGATACCTTCCTATGAAGCAAAAGAGGCGCAGCTTGGGTCCAGAGTGATTCACTGCATTGAATGAAGATGTGGATAAGCTAAAGACAAACGGATTTATCTACAATGCTATATACCCTGAATGGTATCAAATTCTGTGCTGGTCAAGAAGCCTAATGGAAAGTGGCAGACATGCATTAGTTATTCAGATCCGAATAAGTCATGCCCAAAGGATAGCTTCGCATTGCTTAGAATTGACTAGCTCGTTGATGGAACCATTAGAAATGAACTATTATCCTTCATGGATGTGTACTCTAGCTACAATCAAATAGCAATGCACGTTCCAGATCAAGAGCTCACTAGTTGCATTACTGATTTAGGATTGTCGTTCATTTTAAAGAACATTAGAGCTACTTAGCAGCAAATGGTAAACTCAATGTTTGAAGATCAAATCAGACAGACGGTGGAGATCTATATGAATGATATACTTATGAAGTTGCAATGATCAATGAATTGCATGCATGACCTCTCAAAGATGTTTGATGTGCTTTGAAATCAGGGTATGAGGCTTAATCCATTAAAATGCTCTTTCGGAGTCGCATTAGGTATGTTTTTGGGTTTTATAGTAGACTCAATAGGCACTAAAGCTAATCTAGAGAAGATAAAAGCGTTGAAAGATGTTATCGCCCTAAAGACAAGGAGGGAAATGCAAATTTTGAGTGAAATGGTCCCTACACTCAGTCGATTTATTTTGAAGGCAACAGATAAGTGTGTACCGTTCTTTAATGCCCTCAAGAGGGAAAAAGGAAAGTTTATCTGGATGAATGAATGTCAAGAAGCTTTCCAACTAGATCACATAGAGAGACCACCAATCTTGTCAAAGCCTTTGAAAGGGGAAGGTCTATTTATTTACTTGGCAGTATCTTCTCACGCATTGAGTGCAAACTTGTTATGTGAGGAGTCAAGATTTAAATGCATGTATATTATATTAGCAAGTGGTTCACCAGAGTAAAAAACAATTAACCAAAACTACAGAAGTTGACGTACTGTTTGCTGGTTTCTTTGAGGAAGTTGCAACCATACTTCTAGGCTCATCCGATAATAGTACTATTTGATCAGCCTTTGAGGAAAGTGTTTCATCGACTTGAGACTTTAGAAACATTACTGAAGTTGAACATCGAGCAGAGCCAATATGATATAACAGACCATCTTAAGAGGGCAATATGAGGACAGTCGCTAGTTGATTTCATTGTAGAGTTCACAATTTGGGATGGAGAGACAGAAGAAGACATGGTTCGACTAGCACAACGGAAGTTATACATGAATGGAGCATCCAATGAACATAGTTATAGGGTAGGAGCAATCTTGATAACCCCAAAAGAACGAACAATATTCTACGCCCTGAAGTTAAAATTCCCGACAACAAATAATGAATTTGATTATGAAGCATTGATTGTGAGACTCAAGATAGCGTAAGAATAGGGAGTCAAAACACTACATATATCTAGTGACTCTCAATCGGTAGTTGGCCAAGTCAAGAAGGAATTTCAGGCTAAGGCCACGATTCTTTCCACTTACCTAACAAAGGTTCTGCAACTATTGAACGATATTGAATACTACACGATAACACACATTCCTAGAGAGAAGAGTATAAAAGGCTAAACTAGCTAGATATAAGGATATACAACATATAGGATCATTCCAATGGAGGTTTTTTCGTCTCTAAGCATTGACCAGATGGATGTCGATTGGATCTTGGAGCTCGAGGAAGATAAAGAGTCATGGATGACCCCAATAAAAGAGTACTTGCTGAAAGGAGCTCTCCCGAGTGAAAGGAACGAATGACGAAATTTTTTGCGTAACATACCATGATTTATCATGCAAGGTGTACTACACAGAAGAGGATTCTCTGCTCCCCTACTCCGATGTGTTAGCAAAAAAGAAGCTAAGAAGATTCTTGTTGATGTGCACTAGGGATATCGTGGTTATCACACTAGAGGCAGATGTTGGCTAGAAAGTTTCTTTGCTACGGATACTTTTGGTCAACGATTAGCTTAGACGTGGCTAATTACACTAGAATATATGATAGATGCCAAAGATTCACAAAGATATCGAGAGCCTCATCCATAGAGCTTACGCAAATGGTTGGCGCTCTGTCATTTGCGGTTTGAGAAATTGACATGGTCGGTGTGCTACCAATGTCGAAAGGCGGAGCGAGGTATGCTATCGTAGTAGTGGACAACTTCGCAAAGTGGTGTAATAACCCTAAAGTTTTATAATTAATTAAATAATCTAATTAAAGGAAAAAAGGGGGTTAAACAAGAAGGGTAAAAGGAAATGAATAAATAGAAGCGGGTATGAGGTCCCAAGCCCAACTTATTGTGGGAAAATATACATTACTCGTTATTATTCACTCATTTTATTCTACTCCAACTAAAGTAAAAGCTAGAGAAAACATTCTAATGGTGGAAGATTAAGAAAGAAAATAAGTGGAAGATAAGAAAAGCAAGCTAGAAGAGACTAAGAAGGTTAAAGTTATACATCTTAAAGATCCAGGTGAGTAATACTTAATCCTTCTAAACCGATTTTCTTATACGTATGAGTTCGGTTTAGATCTAAATGATTTATGTATGATGGTGTTCATACGAGTTTACATGTAAAGATCTAAAGGTTAATGAATGTTCTAGGAAAGGAAGAGTGAACATGGGATGTCTACATGTTTTTTCCCTACTTTTAGTGATTTCAAAACTTAATAGAATTTTATATAATGTTTAAATCATGAATTCTAAAGTGGGTTTTCAATTTGAGGAATTTCCTAAGCTTATAAAATTTTATACAAATTATTGAAGTTGTTTAAGTTGAAAATAACAAATGAAATATTCTTAAAAAGGAAAAATATACGTAAACTATGAAAGAACAGAGCTTCGGGAATTTTACATAATTTTATCTGAATTTTCTATGAGAAAATAAAATGGTTAAATATCTAAGTACTGTGCTAGGCTAAAGGGGTATTACGAGGACGCATGGGAATAAAATACAAGGAAAAATATAATAACAGGCATTAGGAAAAAAGGAGACATGATCCAAATTGTTTGTTGAAAAGAACACTATAAATAACAGAAAGTGAAATAATATCCAATAGGATAACGACACATGTAAAGGCATTGTCAGGGATGTCAGAGCTATCGGGTAATGGCATTGGGGTGGGGGCTCTAAATTTATAAGTAAGAGTGTTAGTCCATGAGTTGATGGTTTTGATGACAATAACCTTAGAATAAGATTATAAAATATAAATACTAACATTATAGTTTAGATATATATGTATATGCAGGATTTAACCATGCAGGTACCAAGAATGAAGACTGTACAGTATAGAGATTCAAGATATCAAGATTGAAAACTCATGAGTATCAAGATTATCAAGAGTTCAAGATTTTAAGATAAGTATTGAGTCTAGAATTATGTTAAAACTTCACAATAGCACTGAAATCTTCACTCCATTTTTCTTTTGGGATGGAACTCATTTCTACCTTTTTAGTGGCTTACAAACCCACGACAAGTAGCTTACAAACCCACGAACATCCTGGTTTTGTACAAGTTCTCTGATATGATGAGATATTCTACAGGAAGAAGCTTGCAAAACTACTTCAAAATGTTTTTTACAACTTCGGAATGATTTTCAAAATTGCTTTTCAAAATGTTTTAGCCTTAAAAATTATCTTTTCAAATGATTTTCAAAAAGATGTTTTAGCCTTAAATATTCTTGTTATTAAACTTCGTTTGTTTTAAACTATCTTTTAATTATAATATATTTATACTTAGATTTAAATATAAATTATAGTAAAATTATATATATATATATATTGTTCTCTATATTTATCTATGTATTTTATCTATAGTCAAGCATATTTATAAAGTTTAAAATAGTTTTAATATAAGATAAAGGTTATTTTCAAAGAAAAACAAAACATCAAAATTTCCTTTGGGATGTCGACATGCCCTAGTACCCCATGTCGACATAGTGTCAGTTAGTTTCAAAATTTGAATTTCAAAAGAAGTGTCTATTCGCCATAACCTTTCACGAATGGACATGACTGTTGTTCTTCTATAAATAGGGGTTAGTTTCAACAAATTTTATATCAGATTTTCTGGTTTTTCACTTCTCTTCTTCTTCCACATTTTCTTATTCAAAATCTTATCATCACTCTGCCGAAATCAACATTGAATCTAACTAAATTATCTCTGGTTTAATTCTCTATCACTATCTCAACAAGATCCAAGTGCTATTCAGAGTTATAGGCTTCTTTGTCATCTTTCTAGCGAGAAAAGGTGTGATTGTAGCCTTGGAAATCAATCAAGCGAGAAAAGGTGCGATTGTAGCCTTGGAAATCAATTGGGTGAACTTGTTGCCCTGGAAATCAAGTATCTCTATCCAGAGGATTGTGATTCTGGAGGGTGTACCTCGTAGCCTTGAAACCGAGGGTTGTAATTGTTGAATTGCTTTTGAAAGGAAATATGTACTTAGTTATGCAGGACTGGATGTAGGGTAACCCCGAACCAGTATAAAATCCGGTGTGTTCTTTCCTTTACTGCATTTACTTTATTTCTGCATCTGTGTTTGATTCTGTGATTATATCTGTGTTTGAATATTACATACATCTGTGTACAAATCAACAATAACTCAAAAATATTTAGTAATTTCTAATAAACACTATTCACCCCCTATAGTGTTTTTCCTAGCCTTAAGATCCATATTCCGCATTCCTCTCATTTGGTATCAGAGCAAGGTTTTCAAAAGTTTCATAATCTGATTTTTGAAAAAGTTTTTTTTAAAAAAATGGCTATGTTTAAGAAATTTGTTAATGCATGTTTAGAAATATTCAGATCATCATTGTCTCTTGAGCCTGCATATAATCAATATTCAAATACAAGTTGTCTACTAAGATTGTTTGATGTGCAGGAATCATGTCTTATGGGAGTTGAGGAAACAATCCAGAACAAACAAACTGTGCAGATCAAAAGGAACAAATGGATACTCGATAGTGGATGTTCTAGACACATGACTGGGAATCCAGATATGCTGAATGATATAATATACAAAGACGGAGGACTGGTTAACTTTGGAGACAATTCAAATGGTTATGTGATTGGCATCGGCAAAGTCGGTAACTCTGAAACTCCTATTATTACTAATGTTTTGCTAGTTAAGAATCTGAAACACAATCTGCTAAGTATAAGTCAACTATGCGATAAAGGATATAAAATTAAATTTGAAAAAGATAAGTGTCACATTGAAGATAATAATTCAACCATAATATTTGAGGGAATTAGGAAAAAGAATATTTATATTCTTAGTATGAAAATTTCAAATGATAACTTGTGTCTTTTGGCAAATGCAAGTGACCCTTGGATTTGGCATAAGAGATTTGGGCATTTGAATTTCAAACTCTTATCTAGACTATCAAAACATGATCTAGTAAGAGGCCTCCCTAAAATAAATTTTAAAGTAGATAGTCTATGTGATGCATGTCAAGTGTCAACTAGGAAAACTTAGAAAAAGTTCTTTTAAATTAAAAGATATGATTTCAACTTCAAAACCTCTTGAATTACTTAATCTTGATTTATTTGGTCCATCTCAAATTCAGTCATTAAATCACAGTAAATATGTTTTTGTAATTGTAGATGATTATTCTAGATTTACATGGACAATATTTTTGAAACATAAAAGTGATACTTTTGAATGTTTTAAGAATTTTTCAAAAAGGGTTCAAAATCAATTTTCTCAAAAAATTATAACCATCCGTAGTGATCACGGTGGTGAATTTGAAAATGAAAAGTTTGAAGAATTCTGCAATGAAAAGGGAATAATTCATAATTTTTCATTTCCGAGAACTCCACAACAAAACGGAGTAGTAGAACGTAAAAATAGGACGATTCAAGAGTGTGCGAGAACTATGCTTTCTGATAGTAATTTACCAAAGTACTTTTGGGCAGAAGCAGTTGCTACAGCCTGTTATATTTTAAATAGAATTTTAATTAGACCTTTAACTGATAAGACATCTTATGAACTTATTTACTCAAAGAAACCTAAGTTATCTTATTTTAGAATTTTTGGAAGTAAATGTTTTATTTTAAATACAAAAGATAACTTAGATAAATTTGATCCTAAATCTGTTTCTTTATCGGATACTCTAATAGAAGTAAAGCATACAGAGTATTTAATTTAAGAACTAATACCATCGAAGAAACAGTGCATGTTTCGTTTGATGAAAATTTCAAAAATTTTGAAGAAATAAATGATGAAGAGGATTTAATCATTCAAAACCAAGAGTCAACTGAAACTAATAATGAATTAAATCATCCTAATAAAAGGATTAAACTTTTAAAAGATCATCCTATAGAAAATATACTTGGAGATATGCAATCTGTTGTTAAAACTAGAAATCAACTAAGTCAAATGAGTAATATAGCTTTTATACCAACTATTGAACCCAAAAATCCAAAAGAAGCATCAACTGATGATTCATGGATTTTGGCTATGCAAGAAGAATTAATTCAATTCTCTAGAAATGATGTTTGGGAACTTGTTCCTAGACCTGAAAATAAAACAATAATTGGAACTAAATGGGTTTATAAAAATAAAATGAATGAACAAGGAGAGGTTGTTAGAAATAAAGCCCGGTTAGTCGCTCAAGGTTATTGTCAAGAAGAAGGAATAGATTTTGATGAAACCTTTGCCCCCGTAGCAAGATTAGAAGCCATTAGGATTCTACTTGCTTTCGCAAATCATAGTAATTTCAAATTATTTCAAATGGATGTTAAAAGTGCATTTTTAAATGGTTTTGTAAAAGAAGAAGTATTTGTTAAACAACCACCACTTTTTGAAAATGATAAATTTCCAAATCATGTTTACAAACTTAAGAAAGCTCTATATGGTCTAAAGCAAGCTCCTAGAGCCCGGTATGATAGACTAAGATCTTACTTGTTACAATCAAATTTTGAAATAGGTAAAGTAGATAATACACTTTTTATTAAAAGAAATAAAAATGATATTCAACTAGTACAAGTCTACGTAGATGATATCATTTTTGGATCAACTAATTTTAAAATGAATAAAGAATTTTCTAAAATAATGACAAAAGAGTTTGAGATGAGTCATATGGGTGAATTAAACTTCTTTTTAGGATTACAAATAAAACAATTAGATAATGGTATCTTTATTAGTCAAGAAAAATATGCTAGAGACCTAATTAGTAAATTTGGTTTGACTACTGCGAGTGGAAAACCCACTCCTATGGCGACCAATGAGTACCTTAGTAAAGAAGATCTCTCGAAAGATGTAGATCAAAAATTATATAGAGGAATGATTGGATCACTACTCTATATCACTGCGAGTAGACCTGATATCATGCATAGTGTCTGTCTCTGTGCAAGGTATCAATCTCAACCTAAAGAAACTCACTTAAAAGCTGTAAAACGTATTATAAGATATGTTAAACACACCTTTGATTATGCCTTATTTTATCCTAAAAATGATTCGTTTGACTTAATATACTACTGTGATGCTGATTATGCTGGTTGTAAATCAGACCGAAAAAGTACAAGTGGAACTTGTCACTTTTTAGGGCATTATCTGATTTTCTGGTTTAGTAAAAAGCAAAACACAGTTTCTTTATCAACAACTGAAGCAGAGTATATTTCTGCTGCTTTGGCTTGTTCTCAAGTAATATATATGCAACAAACTTTAAAAGATTTTGGTTTAAATATCTCAAAATCACCAATTTATTGTGATAATACTAATGCAATAAATTTATCCAAAAATACTACTCAACATGCTCGAACTAAACATATTGATATCAGACACCATTTTCTCAGAGATAATATAAGTAGAGAAGTAATTACTCTCGACTATATCAATTCTGAAAATCAAATTGCTGATATCTTAACAAAATCCTTAAATGAATCTACATTTACTAAATTAAGAAGAGAATTAGGTATTTGTTCATTAACTGAAATATAAAATATAAATAACAAGTATAATTAAAAATTAATTCAAAATAAATTAAATAGGCAAAAATTCAAGAACCATGTCGACATACCCCCTAGACCCATGTCGACATATAACGTTTTTAAATTTTAAAATTTTTTTCCCACCAAAATTCAAATAATTGGTTATAAATTTCTCTTATTTCGAAATTTTCTTCATTCTCTCTGTTCTCTTTCTATTCTATTTTCCGAAATCATTTTATCAATGGCATCCTCTTCCAAATCAAACTTAAAATCATCTTTTTTGTTCCCATCGCATACTTCTGGTCCGTGTCAACAATCAACGCTTGCTCGTGTAACAAAAATAGAGGATTCTTTGAAAGATACCCTTCAGTTAATGACTGAAATCCAAGTGATGCAACTTCGAATGGCCAAAGAACAAGAGAGGCAAGGCAAAATCCTTAGGAATTTGCAAAAATTTCTGATGGATAATCATGCTAACCCAATCTTGATTGACGAGGACTCTTCAGGAGATCATGAATAAGAGGAAAGTGAAGAAGAAGAAGAACCAATGGAAGAAGAGCATGCAGAAGACAACGACAAAGTTGTTTGCGTTGGCGAAGTGTGCTTTGACAAAGATGGAAATCTTGTCGAACGACGTGGAAATTTCTGTTTCCACTATCCAAATTGTTCGGTTCATAGATCTCCTATGTTCAAAGACACACATTAGTTTCTTCTCTTTCTTTTCTATTTTGTTGTTTGTTTTTTTTTCGATAACTACGAAAAATGTAAATATAAACAAATATATAATTAATAAATAATGTGTGTTCTTATATATGTTCTATTAAAAGTATTATTATATAGATTCTTAGTTAGGAGAGTTTGTAATTTAGGACTAAGCTAGTTTTAGGTTTATAAGTAAGTATTGATGATAACACTATCATCATATAGGATATTAGACTAAAAGTTAAATAATTTAGAGTTTGTTTGTTTTTGTTGATGACAAAGGGGGAGAAATATAAAATAGGGTAGTTAGGCATAGATTAAGGGGGAGTTATTAGATTTAGGGGGAGTTATTAGGATAGAAGTAATATTTTATGAACAAAGGTTGTCATCATCAAAAGGGGGAGATTGTTAGTCCATGAGTTGATGGTTTTGATGACAACAACCTTAGAATAAGATTATAAAATATAAATACTAACATTATAGTTTAGATATATATGTATATGCAGGATTTAACCATGCAGGTACCAAGAATGAAGACTGTACAGTATAGAGATTCAAGATATCAAGATTGAAGACTCATGAGTATCAAGATTATCAAGAGTTCAAGATTTTAAGATAAGTATTGAGTCTAGAATTATGTTAAAACTTCACAATAGCACTGAAATCTTCACTCCATTTTTCTTTTGGGATGGAACCCATTTCTACCTTTTTAGTGGCTTACAAACCCACGACAAGTAGCTTACAAACCTACGACAAGTGGCTTACAAACCCACGAACATCTTGGTTTTGTACAAGTTCTCGAGTCCTGATATGATGAGATATTCTGCAGGAAGAAGCTTGCAAAACTACTTCAAAATATTTTTTTACAACTTCGGAATGATTTTCAAAATTGCTTTTCAAAATGTTTTAGCCTTAAAAATTATCTTTTCAAATGATTTTCAAAAAGATGTTTTAGCCTTAAATATTCTTGTTTTTAAACTTCGTTTGTATTAAACTATCTTTTAATTATAATATATTTGTACTTAGATTTAAATATAAATTATAGTAAAATTATATAAATATTGTTCTCTATATTTATCTATGTATTTTATCTATAGTCAAGCATATTTATAAAGTTTAAAATAGTTTTAATATAAGATAAAAGTTATTTTCAAAGAAAAACAAAACATCAAAATTTCCTTTGGGATGTCGACATGCCCTAGTACCCCATGTCGACATAGTGTCAGTTAGTTTCAAAAATTGAATTTCAAAACGAAGTGTCTATTCGCCATAACCTTTCACGAATGGACATGACTGTTGTTCTTCTATAAATAAGGGTTAGTTTCAACGAATTTTATATCAGATTTTCTGGTTTTTCACTTCTCTTCTTCTTCCACATTTTCTTATTCAAAATCTTATCATCACTCTGCCGAAATCAACATTGAATCTAACTAGATTATCTCTGGTTTGATTCTCTATCACTATCTCAACAAGATCCAAGTGCTATTCAGAGTTATAGGCTTCTTTGTAATCTATCTAGCAAGAAAAGGTGTGATTGTAGTCTTGGAAATCAATCAAGCGAGAAAAGGTGTGATTGTAGCCTTGGAAATCAATTGGGTGAACTTGTTGCCCCGGAAATCAAGTATCTCTACCTAGAGGATTGTGATTTTGGAGGGTGTACCTCGTAGCCTTGAAACCGAGGGTTGTAATTGTTGAATTGCTTTTGAAAGGAAATCCGTACTTAGTTGTGCGGTTTTGGATGTAGGGTAACCCCGAACCAGTATAAAATGTGGTGTGTTCTTTCCTTTACTGCATTTACTTTATTTCTGCATCTGTGTTTGATTCTGTGATTATATCTGTGTCTGAATATTACATACATCTGTGTACAAATCAACAATAACTCAAAAAGGTTTAGTAATTTCTAATAAACACTATTCACCCCCCTCTAGTGTTTTTCCTAGCCTTAAGATCCATATTCTGCATTCCTCTCAAAGAGTACTGAGCTAAATATGAAGGAATCATACTGTGCTAAATTTGAGAGAAGATGTGACGACTTGGAATTTCAGACAATTCGTATTTAAATATCTGAATTATTTAAATATTTGAATCCAAGATTTAATGTAATTAAATATTATTTTATAACCTTATTAAACACATTTTAATTAATAACTAATGTTAGAAAAATTATTTTTGAAATGTGTTTACAAAAATATACACTTTGGATAAATACTGAAAATATGACCGGAAAACGTTTTGTTAAAAATAAATATTTTTATATAATAAAAGTTGTGTGAACATTTTGCAACTTGAATAGTTATTATATGTAAACATATGACAAGTATTAAAACCTCTCTTATATTAATCAAAACTATTAAAGTAAGCATGTATTAATTAAGGGAACAAGAGTACATAACGGACCCTTAAATCACTCCTTGATTTACGGAAAGCATGCTTGCGTAAGAACATGGTCTTACATGCTTAACTTCATGGCTAAAGAGGGGGTTTTGCACACTTTTCCACTCAAATCCTAATCTTATAAATATACATGCATATGCACTTCATTTCTACACAACTCCACTTCTAAAACAATGTCTTCTTCACCTTCCTCCTCTCTAACTTTTTTAAACTCATGTCAATTCAACTCCATTCTCTTCCAAACTCTACCAAAGTTCTGATATCACTTAGAGAATATGCTTTACCCTCTAGAAAGTCAAAGGAAGATGGAGCTATGGGGAAATGGCCTTAAGGCCGTGAGCGTTTGGGGGGGGGGCAGACATGCCTTGGGCCATGAGTAAATGTTGATGGAATGGAACCATAGATGTGTTCTTGGGTTGTATGGAAGTGACAGTAAAAGTGTTGATAGATTACATATTGGTAGGAAGTATTTGGGTTAATGAAAAGTGAATTAATCTCGGTTTGAATGAAGTTAATTATCTAAATTAATAAGTGATAATATTGCTTGATAATTGCTTGCTAAATCACATGTTAATATTGCTTGTTATATATCAATAATAATAGACATTAACTACTTAAAGTTAAACACTTGATTTTATACTTTGAAAAGCATATAAATTGTTAAAGTAGTTGCTTACTAAACCATTGAATTGTGATAAGTTCATTTGAACATTTAAAATGGATATATTGATGTATATATATGTTAATACATGTTTAGCATAGTATGGTTGGAACTTGGAATCATATATGTGTATAAAATAACATAACACCAAATATTGGATTGAATAGGGAAATTTTCCGCATAGGATAGTCGCTATAAACGAACTTTGAATCCCTTAAACTATAATTTGTGAAAATGGTGATTTAATAACATATCTTAATAATTTGTTGGGTTATTATCTACACTTCTATAAGTGTTTATAAAAGCAAATAATATGTTTTGGAAAGTTATAGAAGAAGTAAATCAAAGTAACAAAAGATTGAAGTAAAATGGTCGCTATAGTGACCCTTTTAAAAATAGTCCGTCTTTGAAAATAACGCGCATTTTTGTGGAAACTTTCTTAGGGGTTTCTTTAGCAATTAATCAAGTAAATAATATATTATTCTTATTGAAAAAGTTTTAAAGATTAAATCATTTGATAGCTAGTTGAACGAAGTGCAAAAAGTTATAGCGAAATAGTCGCTATAAGTGCAGTTCGGTAAAATACCATGTTTTAGGGAAATTCTCTAAAATAATTAAAAGATATTATTTGAAATTTTTCTTCATCATTTTAAAGTACACAAAGTATGGTAACTACAGTAAAAAGAATGGATTAAAAATCACTTGTCAAGATGTCAAAATCTAAGCACAAAGTTGTAGCAAATTCACACTAAACGACAGCCAAGGACTTTTGGTAGCACTTCTGAAGTGCTGTCTTTGCTTCTAAGACACATTTGAGCTGTTACGAACTGTTTTGGCAGCATTAGCGGAAATGCTATCTTTGCTGTTTGAAACTATAAATTGTATAAAAATGATATTTAAATTAAGTATTTTTCTCTAATCTTTTTAGGGTTGTTTTCTAACTTATATTAGAGTGTTTTAAAAAAAATTCATGTTTAAATATATTTTTAACATTTAATTGTGAATTTTTAAACTAAGTTGCTTTTAAAATAAAACAATGTTTATTTTGGTTTTTCTATTAATTTCAAAATTCCCTATTTTTACATTATATTCTATATAAATAATTATCATATATTTAATTAGTTTTAAAAGTGTTTTAACATATTAATAAGTATTTTAAAGATATTTCTATATATATAAGTTTTACATATTAAATTAAGTATTTTATAAATAAGATAAAGGGAGTTTGGATTTTAACACTTAAGTTAAGGTAAATTGTTTTATGGAATCAATTAAAAGTATATTGCCTTAATTAATAAGTGTGGATATGCTTTGATCTTTAAATAAATGTTTAAATTTATTAATGGATAAGTAAATAGTTTTGGGTTGTTGTAAACTGTGTTTTTAGCAACACTTGTCTTTAACTCTTAAATATAAATAAATCTTTAAAAAGGGGTTTTAAAGAGGAATGTTTTCAAAATATAAAATGTTTGGGTTTATTGTGACAATTACTTTAGCAACACTTGTCTTTAACCCTTAAATGTAATTAAACCTTTAAAAGGAGAGTTTTAAAGATATTGATTAAACGGAATGGTTTTGGGTTTGTAGTAAACAATGTTTTAGCAATATTTGTTTTTAAACCCTTGAATTATAATTTGGAAGAAATATTATAAATCTTTAACAATGGAATTTTAAAAATAATAACAAGTATTGAAATCTTTTATAAAGAGGTAGAAAATGTTGTATGTTTAATTTATAAAATAAAAGGAGTTTATTATAACAATATTTTGGTAGTAATTATTTTAATCTCTTTGATTATATTTCAAGTAAGTAAAACTTGTTAAACGATTTGTTAATACACTTATACCTTTGGGATAAGTATATGAATAATATTTGAGTATTAAAAGAATAAATGAATGTTTAAATTTATAAAGACAAGTATATATCTTTTATAAAGAGAAATCGAATATATTTATACAAGTATATAAAGGAAGTTTTAATTAATAAAAGAGTATTGATTAATAATTTTATTAATTAATAAAGGAAGTCTTAATTTATAGAAGAAGTTATATTAGATAAAATGATGTTTTACCAATAAAAAGGGTTTTAATTAATAAAGGATAAATTAATTATAAAAGGATTAAAAGTCATTTATGTGAATCGATTATACTTGGATGATAAGTAACAACTAAGTAATGACCTTAGTTTGATTGTTTATGCGATGTTAATACTAATATGCTTAACACTAAAAGTCGAACGAGTAAGCTTCTCTATTTGCAAGAGTCAAGACTGATGTTTAAGTAGGGACAAAACAATAGAGCTCTAACCTATCGGCATTCTTCTAGGCCAAGGAATAGTTAAGCAGAAAGGTTAGAAACATGTAAAGTGTGGAACCTTGATTCCTATAAGCAAGCGTTCAAGATTCAATAGTCGATTAGTCGACTATCGATCTTCACCAAACTTAACTTAGTAAGTATACGGAATGCTTCGTGGATTTATACCAATATGAACCTCCATGGAGGTGTATTGGTATGAAACGCCTCTAGCTTTCGACTACTTTTAAAAGAACCAGAATTGAGTTAACCGGAAATAGGGGTACATCAACTCCATTATCTAGAGTACGCGTATCGATATGTTGCGCACGGGGAGTTGATGATACTCGGTTCATGTGTTAGGGCGTGGGCTAGTTGTGTTTACCTTATGGTATATTTTATCTAGAGATATATGATGCTCGGAAGATAGTTTTTGACCCTTGTCATAGGTGATCGGTCTTAGTATGGCTTACGAGTATACTCAGGAGGTCTCCGTGGAAAATACGTTTATACGAACGTACCTTACAGTTTTGTTTGTATACCTAAATATGCTGTCAAATGTAACCAATGTAACCATTTCAGCTATGATTTATATTTATATTGAACGCCTAGACATTATTATAATATCACTGAATTTTCCAATAAAGTGGTTCGGTTACCGTAAGGTAAAAACTCATCCGTATTTGCGGCGTGGTCTTACGGGATACCTTTATTCCCTAAAGTGTTTTATATAGTAATTCAAATTACTTGAGTTTTCTCACGTTGGTTTACCAGACTGATATGGATGTTATTCTTCTTATAATGCTCAGGTCAGCCTCGTGTATATTTCAGATTTCATTGATGATCATTGGAGCTCTTGGAGAGAGAAGCTGGATGGTTCCCTATCGTAGATTTTATTTCTGCTACACTACTTTGTTTATTTTTATATCAGCAATTGTGAGGACAGGTTGTTATAACCGTCCAGACTGATGATAGGTTAGTTTACTCTGATTATTGTATCTATACAGTTTTCCTTTGTAAAAGTATCATTTTGATATTATATGTCATCGTTCCGTTGTGAGATTCTAATATTATGTTCTCTTCTATCTTGTTCCTTTTCTTTTCTTCTTTTATTTTGCCCTAACGTTCTGCGTTTTTGGCACTTGGGTGCTCGGCACGTGAATACCGTGGATGTATTAGTATCGACATTTAGGGTCAAAAAGGCATTCACTACAGAAGGTCACTTAATAGGTAAAGTGTATAGAACACTATGCGGATCAAAAGAACTACGCTAAAAGGGAGAAATGTATAATGCTTATAAAAGATAAGTTAATGGGACTTGGGGATAGGCCTGGTCAGAATGGGGAAGGGATCCTGCATTAAAATGAAAAGATAGAGTTGGAAGGGCTATTGACATCAGGTACAGACACTCACTCGAATGCACACCCAGAGCAGGTTAGGAGAGGCATTCAACTTCCATAAACTACGGTAGGGAAGTCCAAGTAATCCCAAATTAAACAAATGTTTAGAGGCTGCATGTGGGTTTCTTTGTGGTCTACTGCGGTGTGGTGGTTCCAAGCGGTTTGAAAATTAAGTAAATAATTTACTACAGTGGGGTGACGCCAAGCAGTAAGGAAATTTAGTGAATAAATATAGAAGGACTGCAGGTGGCTGTTTCTTTATAGTCCAAGGCTTAACTAACTAAGTCGTTAAGTACTACGGGGGATGGGGTCCAGACAGTTTGAATAGACGAATAAATTTAGAAGAATACCACGATAGGGGTGATTCCATGCAGTAATAACTAATAAATTCAGGAGAAAACTGCGATGTGGTGATTCCAATCGGTAATAACGAACAAATTCAGAAGAAAACTACAATGGGGTAATTCCAAGCAGTAATAGGCAAGAGACAAACTCTAAAGGGAGGTAAAGTGAGTAACACGCTAGGGTGTAGTATTGAACAATTTGAAGAATGCTTTAAAGAATAAATGAGACCTACGAAGGGTTATTGCAGGAGTAAACGGTTAAGTAATGCTAGGGTAAAGAAGAATCCATAAGGGGAAACCAAGTAGGGTTTGCGTAGGGAGAGCAGTATTCTATATTTAGATGTAAAAGCTATCTAAACCAAGAAGAGGGTTGGGTCTGTGCAGAAGTAAAGGAAATTTGCTTAAGGAAGCATTTAATTGAAGACTTAAATAAGAAATAATTACATCAGTAGTTTAAAGCGTTTTATCATGATGTCTGAATAATGAGGGAAAAAACCTAATTGGTGCAGTGCAGGTTGGACTCACTATATGTTTGTTTTTGGGGACAGTATTATTTACACCAGACTTTATGTCTGACCCGTGCTTTTATTACTGTTTTCCCCAAAAATTCACAGGTACTCGTTTGAGTAGGCTAAGTTTATGGAATTAAGCAAGTTTGGAATAATGGCCGTAGTACGAGGACTAAAGACAGAGTAAGAGGCACTTTAGCCAATAAATATTTTGTTTCCGTTTTATGATGAAGTGCGGGACGCATCATTATATGTGAACCAGACTTGTTATGATGTTATTTTCTATTATATTTAAACTCTACGTGGGTACGTATTTGGGAAATATTGACCAAAGTAATTGTAATGAAAATTAAAAAGATACTATTGTGTAATGAAATAGTATTAGTTTGCTCTATTTACTTTACTTGTGTTTTCATATTATATTGAACTCGCTTTAGTCGCCGAAAGATAATTCTAGTGATGACTACAACATCATCGACGTTCATCTTCGGCTTCGAGTTAGGGATGTTACAAGTAGACTGAAGCAGAACCGCTAGCCATGAACATTATGAAGAAGGTGATTAACTTTGTGGTGAAAAACATTATATGTGGATTTGGAGTTCTATAGAAGATCATCATTGATGATGAGACCCAATTTGAGAGTGCCAAGTTCAAAAATTTCTACAGTCGATATCGAATTAAAAAGAAATTCTCAACTGTAGCACATCCACAAGCGAATGGACAAGTGAAGGCGGTGAACAAGATCATCAAATCCATTCTAAAGAAACGATTGACGAAAGCCAAAGGCAACTAGGTCGATGAATTTCCACTAGTGCCGTGGGCTTGTCGAACGATTCATAAGTCCGCGACTAGCCATACTCCATTCGCTTTGGCCTATGGATCTAAGTCTATAATTCCAATTGAAATGGAAATCCCTTCCAACTGAAGGTAGCATTATAATCCTATGATGAACAAGGAACTCTTGCTTGAGTCCCTTGACTTCGTCGATGAGAAGTGAGAAGAGGCTGATTTATGGGTAGTTGCTCCCGAGAAAAGAGTAGCACGACAATTTAATGCCAATGTCAAAAAATCACACCTTCAAGATAGGCGATCTCATTTTGAAATGAGTCTTTCCTAGTATAGGGCCACTTGGTCTGAATTGGGAAGGTCCTTATACGGTTGAACAAAAGCTTGGAGATCAAATTTCAAGCTAGTGACTATTGATGGGATCGCAATTCCTTAAGATTGGAATAGCGAGCACTTAAGATGATTTTTCACTTAGACTTATTTATGTAAATAGTTGATAAGGCTTTGATGTAATAAGGTAGAGTCTGCTATTCTTGTGTTTATAAATTGAATTGGTTTGGGATCGATGGAACTGTATTTTTAAATCTCGACTTTGTGTCATACGAATAGTAGTAGAATCCAACATTCTGTGTTTTGAAAACCTAGATGTCTAAGTACCAGAAGGTAGGTACCAATGAACTCCTTTGATATATAATCAGGTTGCTGGAGTATAATCATACTGGGGTCGATCGAACGATTCATCCCCACACATATGATCTTTGGCTAATTCCCGACGACAGGCAAGGTCTAAGATTAGTGCCCGAAGATAGGTACTGACGAATCATTGATCCATGATCGAGACGCTGAAGTATAATCGTACTAGGGTCGATCAAACGATCCGGCCTACACAACTGATCTTTGACCGATGCCAGGAGATATGCAAGGTTGAGGTCAATGCCCAGAGATAGGCATCTGAAACAGCAGGTCCCGAAGATAGGAACCGATGTGTAATTGTACTTTTTACAGGTACAACCACACCTATAGCTCGACGAGACACTCTCGACTGATGATAAGTGATGGCGATCAATGAATACTTTTGATCAATGCCCATAAGTAGGCGAGATCGAGAATGGATGTCCAGAGATAAACATCCAAAACCTTATTTCTCGAAGATAGAAAATGATGCAAAGCTAGACACTTATCCCATTACAACCTTATTTGAGGTCTAATGGAATCCAACCAAAGATAAATAAGACAGGCCACAGAGTTAGGCAAACAAGTATAGTTTTGTTTAGCCAAGAAAGAAATATTTAGCAATGATAAATAGAACTAAATAATGAAGTGCTACTAAGCATTTGTAGAAATTTATATACACATGCAGAGTTATGGCGAATAATAAAAACTTAATTGAGCTATAGATATCCATTCACGCCCAGACCAAGTACATAGGTGCATAGATACAAAAATAGAAAAGTACAACAAGATAAAAATATGAAAGAAAGGAACTTTATTTACATCTAAACTTTCTAGAAGCAAAAGCGGGGCCGTTCCCGCATAACAACGGCATATGCACCAAAACAAAAACAAAAATTTACACAAGAAAACAACCTCTAGTTGTGCTTCCTCTTCCTTTTCTTCTTACTATCTAGAGAGGCTGAAAATGGTCTTTTCTGAGACACCACTTCCTTTCCCATAGATAAATGACCCTTAGGATCCTCGTCCTAATTATAACTGCTCCACGAAGATTTGGCGGTCTCAGCATGAATGACAGCCGCTGAGAATACGAAGATTAGGATGACGAATGGGTAGGTCGGCCAGGATACTGAAAGTCGGGGCGGAATATCATTGACACCCTTCTCCTTTTTGATGTTAGTTAACATTGATAGAGATTAGCAGTCTGCCTCTCCGACATTGACGTGTTAGAATTAAGATCCTTGGCCCCTGTGATGGTTAAGTCCTCATCGCCCTATGTCATGTCACGATCATCCGTGGCCTCTTTAGTCAGTGCATGAATCTTTTAGGCATCGGTACCTAAAGTGGACCAGACTGAAGTGGTTAGGATTAGAATTGGGGCTGAGATGATAACAAACTCCATCAATGAAGCTTGGGGGCCTGAAGCAAGTATCACTTTTGGTAAAAGGGCGAAGGCAAGCGGGCTTGTAACTTGACAAAGGGAAAAGCAGATATTAGAAATATCCCCTGGTGTCATTTAAAGTTTCTCAAACATAGGAGAAACTAATGGTATACCTCTTAGAGACGTAAATGGAGGTTTGAGAAAGAGTCACAGTCTAGCTCTCCTCTATAATGAGAGATTATACAGTAAGCTTTAGGGCATATTTTGTCAATGTATAGCTGGGGTCCTTGGAGTTGTGTTACATATGAGTTAAGGACAAAGATGAATCTGTTGTTGCCGAAGTCACTATAGTAGTAGTGGATGTAGAAGTCTCGGAAGAGGGGATGATGTGATTAGAAATAATGGGCCCAGATGTGGAAGAAGCAACGATACCAGAAGTTTCCATCGTTATATTAATAGCTCTACTTAGGTCCTTGAGAAATATAAATTGAACTTTCCCCTAAATCATTAGAGCTAGATTCAAGAAGGGCCCAACATGCACCTAAGTAGAAGTCGAGGCTTCAGAATCCAATCTTGCCTAACCCATAGAAAGAGCCTACAAATCTTCATCATCCAAGAGGTTAGCCTTTAGTTCCTCTTTACCGACCTCGAAAAAATGCTTCTTTTCTTGTCTGATAATTTCGTCCTAGGCCATGCTAGCACTCTGGGGTACTTATCACTGAGCCACTTTAAAAAACCTAATTTGACCATGTTTTCGTAGAAGCAAAATAAAGTAGACCCAATTTGAGACTTGGTTTCTTCCTTGATTTTTGCTACACGAGCGTCTGAATCCTTTTTTTCCTGTTTGGCATCAAGCATTTTATACTTGTAGTCTTCACCCATGGAAAACACTCCATCTTTCTCCTTTTCAACTTTCAATGAATCCTCTAGACTTAAAATCTTTAGATTTTGTTTTTCAACAATGGTCTGGAGGGCCGCCGTTTCTGTGGCGAGATCGCCACTCCTGTGATATGCAGCCTTGAGCCCCTCTTGTTGTATCTTAAAACTGTCGTCATAGGCCTTCCTCTCTCCAACAACTTCTTTTCCATCGCCTTGAGGGCTTTCTTGGTGTTGTTGAATTCTTTATCATAATGTGCAATGATCTAATCATTGTCCTTTTTCTCGATCTTCTTCTGCTAAAGGAGTAATTGATTAGCTTTGTTACTGTTGGACAAGGATTGAGCAAACCTCCCCATATATAATATTGATCGTATACATCATTTACGCATGCTTTACTGTGGTAGACAACATCAGAGGGAATATCCTTCAAAGTGTACATAAATTTGGCCCCAGTAAAGAAGAACATAGGGAAAGCTTTATGCGGCTCAGCAAGTTGCGGGCATAAGACGGGTTCCGAGATTGCTGCAGAAATATGAACAGGAGTGGGCTCTTTGTTGGGCCTCTATTGGATGAGCTCAGAGGTCGTAGAACCAACAGGTCGAGAAATGTGTTTGGATTTATGGGAAGAGACTATGAGCTAAAGATCGGGCCTTGTTGAATACTGATCTTGTTCTTTGTGGAAAGGGAAGCGCTTGCAATATTGAGTGGGAGATCTCATGTCTGATCCAGAGCGATCGCGAGACTCCTGATCGCGATCGTCCGATAACATCGCTCCTCCTCACCCTACCTTTCCCTTTCCTTTCTTTGAAGCCTTGCTAAGAAAGACTTGCATGATGATTCATGTTTCGACAAAAGATTTGCTTTCGTGATAACTTGTGGTCTAGCTGTGAAGATCATCATAAAGGTTAGAGCATCCTATTGTACCTGAAAAGAAACATGATTGAATTAATGTTTAGAAGTCAAGGGATAACACATGCAATGTAAACATGTTGTGACTTCAGATATCGTATGGAGTGTCAGTGTTCCCTATTGAACCTGCGGATCGTGCTCGTGCAGTCGGCTGATTGGAGTTATATCCCCGCAACGGTTGAGGGTTTTTGATGGCCATACAAATAGGAGAAATATGGTCCAGGAGGTAGAGATTAATGAAGTTGTAAGAAGGGATTGTTAAGACCTCGGTTTCGATGTCTACTATGAATTTTGACAAACGACAACTATATACATTATGTACTAACATATGTTTTGCAGGAATAGTCACAAGACTGGATTCATATTATCTCCATGCTGCATATATGTTGTTTTGGGTCTTTGTTTAGTATTAAAATATTGTGAAAATCTCTCCTCTAAGATATATATATATACACACTGTGCTAAGAATAAAAACTCAATTTCAGACTGAATTCAGACGTCTGAAATAACCTATTCAGACGTCTGAATCTGAAGATAAAATTCAAATTTCAAACAATATTCAGACGTCTGGTTCTGGTATTTCAGACGTCTGAATATAGATAAAAATAGCCTAGTTTCTTTCTGTTTTGCACGCTTAAAATTTCAGAAGTCTAAAAATTTACTTTCAGACGTCTGAATCTTTACAACTGCTATTTTTGTGAAAAGACACTTCTCTTCACCTAAGAGAAACTCTTTCAAATTCAATAGTTGCAACTGTTCTTTTCAATATAACTTTTCATCTATAGTTGCAACTCTTTATACACTATAAATAGATTTCAGAATTCAACAAACAATTAACCGAATCTAATTTTAATATTCTTGAATTCCTATCTATTCTATATTTTCAAACTGCACTCAAACTGAATACATTTTCTGATCGTTGATCACTCTTCCACTATTCTCAAAGCACATCACTATATATCCTAAAGGAGAAGATTATAGGAAGATTGTATTATCAAGAGACAAATTCGTGTTATTAAGAACACACAGTGTCAAACACCTTTTGTATAAGTTGAAGTCCTGTTCTGCTGTTCAGGCGTGTGAAGACCTCTTCGGCTGTTGAGGCAAAATCCTGTTCTGTTGCTCAGGTCCCTTGTTCGGCTGTTCAAGGGTTGTTGTAAACCTGTTCCTCCGGGTTAAGTGAGGATTGTTGTTAGTGAAATTCCAGAAGGAGTCTGGGACTGGACGTAGAACGGGAAGTTCGAACCAGTATAAAAATTCCTGTGTGCTCGTTTATTATTTACTATTATCTGCTAATTATTCTTTTATTCCGCACTGCTTTTGTACTATTCCATATAGCACGATCCGCACCGAACTTTCAGGGATATGATCAAGAATACTCCCAAGAAAATCAAAAATGTCATCGTTTCGAGGGGCCGGAGTTGCCTTCCCAACCGAAGTTCGTTGTGTATATGAAACGGGACAAGGAAATATTATCTTTATTCTTGAATGATGAGTAGGGAGCGATGCTTGTTCATCTCTACCTCCTTATCTCGTGGATTTATATCCAAGATTAATATTTTCATCATCACCCCCTCCTCGCCATCGTCATCTTCATTATTATCTTCATTGTCGTCACTACCCTCATCTTCCCTTTGATCGATAGGAAGGTCTTGTACCACAGGTTGGGTCGCTTGATTTTTAGCAACTAGTGGCATTTAAGCAGGATAAGCACCTCTATAGGTCGTGGGAATAATACCAAAGCTACGACCATTGTGTAAAAGTTGGAAGTGTCACATCAAAAAGTTGGTCATAAGAAATTTCATCCTCTATTCATTAGTGGGTATATCTTACAAAACTTGGAGTGTATGCGTCAGAGCTGCGCCACCAGGTCTCCTTAGAATATCTATAAATTTGTGAGATAACAGAGTAAATAACTTGGATAGAATAAACTCAATACTGTTGAAGAACAGCGATGAAAGTTACATATCGATAGCCACTTCTAAGGGAAGCCAGCTGGACAACGTACGAAGAAATATTCATCTTTGAAGTGAGTTCTAAATGCCAATAATTATGCATCCGCCCTTAGATGATTCCAAATAAGTCAAAGACGGACCGTCGTGCCGCTTCCTGAAACAATATAGATATCTAATCCCATCAAAATTAGGCACCATGCCTAAGTGATGAAGAAAATCCATATAGATGCAGTTTAACGAAGCATAACCATTAGGATGAAATTAGGTAAGGGCAAGCTTCATGAACTAGAGACGAGCCAATTGAAATGGTTGAATGGAGAAACACTCCCAGAAAGGCACATATAACGATTACAAGCAGTATAGCCTTCTGGTGGAGCATGGACCCACTGAAAGGGCTCTGGAACTATAACTTCTTCAAAAAGGATGTCGTGTCGATCATAGATTATCCTAACATCTGCCTCGGTCAATGTAGATGCTGGAGAATTTGGAGGGTTGTCAAGAATCATAGTACCCTCGAGATTGATATCAAGGGCAACCCTTACGTAGGCTTCATCTTCCTTCATGAAAGGAACTACTTTTAAAGACTGTCCAGCCTAATGACGAGATGGTTGGGGTCTAGAATGTATCAAAGTGGATGTTGGGGTAGAAGTTGAAGCAATTATGGATGGAGTAAGCTTTATAGTGGATAGACCTGGACCCATGGAAGAGAGATGCAAGGAGCATCTGAGTTTCATAACTCATTGAAAAACTCGATACATCTGAAAGGTCGGGAAGGATTTGACTCTGATATTCGTGCTGTAATTAAGCCCTATGTAGTCGATGTATAAGACCCAATGGATGTCAATGTGTGTTGACCGACTAGATCTCATACACTGATGGAAGAAATGATGTGTAATTCATTATATGAAGTGTGTGTCCTATGTCCAGAACATGGTGAATGCAAACACTATGTCGAGATAGCTTGCTCATGCTGGCAAACAAGCACCATCACAATATGGAATCGTGTGTCTGATTTTACTACTTATCATATAATTTATGATAATAGAACCGTTGTTCGGAATGACATAGGATTCTCTTCTACAAGGATACGAACATAAAGGATTTATTCTAAAGTATTGATGCATGGTTCCACTGGATACTGACACATGTTCGATGTGATCGTTCTCCTAAACCATCCTACCAAATTAGGCTACTAATCCGTACTCGACCGATAATCACTACAAGTCAAATACTTCCACTTTACACTTAATTTGTTTTCCAAAAGATGCAAAATTTACATGGCCATGCAAAAGAATTAGGTCTGAGCCTTGAAACACCAGAAGCTAGCCACCAAGCACATGAAGATGCAAAAATACTTAGGGTTCAACCTATGTTGCCTTGGAATCAGATTCAAGAAATTCAAGAAACATTCAAACACGAGCTTCCCATAGCCATAGCCAAATTCAAAGAGGAAGGTGAAGTACGTTGATATAGTCGAGTATATAAAATGGCCATAGTTAAGCATGGGCGACTTCAAAGCGGAGGCCACCTACCTTAGATCAAGGGTAGTGCTAGAGATGGCATCGAAATCACTAAGTTGAGCTCAAATTGAATTGATGAAAAGTTCTGATAGGTCCGAGATGTTGAGTCGCACAAATTGTTGCGTGCGATGACCGAAGATGGTTGGCGGCGGAGCTATGAGCTAGTGATGAGGTTAGTCAAAGCTTGAATTGAAAAATCACAAAGACTAGAAAATCAAATTGGTGAGAAATGGCAGTAGATCTAAAGTGAAGGTGAAAGAGTAACCGAGCGTTACTTAAATATACACCTGCAAAAAAATTGGTACAGATCCATAGGATTGGTATCGGGTAAAATACTTAAAAGAAAGAGAAAATAAAAGAAAATTTTCGTCTTACGACGCTCGAACTGATGATGAAGTATTTATCATACTAATTACGTCAATAGTTTTGAATTATCAAAACTAAGTAGTATTAAGCTTGCCATTAAGTAGTAATTATGTCGTTGGATGCTTACACAATCAAGTAGTTGCACTTTAACTATTTATTAAAATTTCAAATCTAACTAGTATTTAATTATGATACAAATAAGGTAAATTTTGATACTGAAAACTAGGTAGGTAAATAACAAAATGTAGGAAATAGTACATAACACAAGGAATTTACGTGGTTCAGATGTTAAACAATCCTAAGTCCATGAGGGAAATTTCTCTTTCTGCCTTTATATTATCTGTTACAGATTTCTATGGTAGAGTGTATAATAAAACCTTAAAGCATCGAAAAGTGGGAAAGAAAAAAGGTCCTTTCTTTCTACAGTGTTTTTTCTATTTATAGTATGGAGATGTACGCGAATCACTACACTCTTTCCCTTGCTGTTGTGCCTCAGCCTCGGATCCTGTTAGGTGTCATCTACCTGAATTGTCTGTTTCATGCACTCGGATTGCTAATGTGTCTTTGGCAGGAAGTTTAAGCTGAAGGCAGAAACTCCCCTAATTGGAAAGGGAATATCTAAAATTGGAGAGGGAATATTTGAAGTTATCGCGGGAGGCTTCAAATTCGAATTAGCTTTGCATATGAGTCCTTAGGAGGACAATAAGAGTGACTAGTTAGTTTTGGGGAATCGCCGGTATATTTGGGGTAAGGTTGTACTGGTTGATGTGCGATACTAGAATGATGCTGTTGTGCTAGCCTGATACTTAGATGTGACCGTCCTGAGCTACTTTGGGCTTCAAGGTGCATGATTTGTTGTTTCCTGGGAGTTAGTTCAATATATGTACGAACATGATCTGAGCTGACTGTGATCCGAGTTTCCCTTGTTGCATGGGTTATTGATAAGGGTGATTTATATCTTTTTCATCTACCCGTAAGTATGGATCTGCATTGGAGCAAAGTTTGACTAACCTTATGTGCAGCCCTTGGAATGCTTTTGGACTTCATATGGTACTGCTTAGGTAGCCCTTAGTATGGGCGATGCAGATCCGCTCTTGAGGGTGTTGACAAAGTATAAGTTTTGAGGATTTTGATGGAGCGATCTGATTTTCTATGTATTTTGGTTTGTACGCATCTTTTGGATCAGGATATGTTGTACTTTGACTTATCTAAAGCAGCTCCTAACATCGTTGCGCAGTATCTATGCTTTTCTTTGGTCCTTCGTATTATGATTGTGGACTGTTTCCCGCTCCCTGTAACTATGTCAGATTTTGGGTTTAGAAACATAAGATAATATTGAAACAAAGGGATGGACGCAAATCTGATATCTTCGTCGCTCATCTTATGAGCGCGGTATTTTACTCCATTGCGACTTCTTGCTTTTTGGCTGCAGTTCTTTTATTGGATCAAGCATCGTGACCACATGCTGGTTTTTTGCACAGTATCAGTTGAATCACTTCAACTTCTTCCCTTGTCACCTTAACTTTTATAGTGAGGGCAGCTCTCTTAGCTCCGTGCCTTATTTAATTTCCCTTTAATATAATTTGATACGGGTGTAATAAGGACAAATTAAGATTGTGAAGATTTATAGTTTCAAGGCCCTCATCCTCTCTAGATTTACATATTGTTTCCCAATTAATGAGACATTTAATATTACTACAGTAACTATCTTCACTTCAAAGAAAATGTCTTCTGATTTTATCTATTTTATCGATCACCCATTTTGGAAATAAATAAAAGGACATCAAATAGATTGGTAGTGCTGAGGGATTGATTAAATTGATTCTACTTACTCTAGATTAAACCTATTCCAATAAGATAACTATGTCAATTATTATTACCCGGTCTTTCTTTTTTAGCTTAGTTGATCTAATTAGAACCCTAAGTAGTTGGAAAATGTTATGATTTTGCAGTTTAGTGCATAAGCAACAAGATTTTCAACATTATAAGCATTGTTCAAAACTAAGACCAAACTTTTGTCAAAGTTGATCTTAAGACTTGAAAGCATGTCAAAATTATATAAAATAAACTTAAGAGCCATGATGTGATGAGGTAGGTTTGTGGAAAATCATGGTATCATCCGCGAATTAAAGAACAAAAAGACCATCGCTACTAATATCGTTACCAACACTATGTTGGCCTTGTTCTAATAGATGACTTTATAATCCTAGAAAAGACATCCATTGCTAGGTAGAGCAGTAAAGTTGATAGAAAATCTCCTTACCTAAGTCCACATTGAGCAAGTTCGTAATCCAATCTACCCTTCTAAAATTGAATCCTCTAGCCTAAAGTAAATCTTTGAGAAAAGACCAATTGATAGAATAAAAAAGCCTTAGCAAAATCAAATTTCAAAAGTACACAAGTGATATTATTTTTACAACAATAGTTAACAAGTTCTAGGACTACAACGACCCCACCCGTGATATTTTTATCGTTGATAAAAGCGAATTAAGCGACATCGATTAAATTGTTTATTATAGCGCTTAATCTGTTGATTGAAACCTTAAAGATAATTTTGATGGAGTGGTTAATTAATGGTATAGGCCTAAAATTCTTAAGTTCTGTCGCATCAACTTTTTTATGAAGGAGAATTACAATAGAAAGTTAAATCTTCCTAGTTATAGATTACCATTATAAAATTCATTAAATATTGAAATTAAGTCCTGTTTTAAAATATGCCAACATTTCTTACAAAACAACATTGGAAAACCGTCTAGTCCAGGTGATTTATCACTAGGCATTTCATCAATTGCCATCAAGATCTCCTCTTCCTAGAAAGGATTATCCAAGTCATCTAATACAGTTCTCGAAATTTTCGGATATAAACCATTCCATCTTATATTAATTATATTACCACTTTTAGTTCCAAAAATGTTTTTGTAATAGTTAACGAAGGCCGTATGGAACTCGTTTTGATCAAAAATTTCTACATTATATTAGTAAAGAGTTTATGGAGTTGCTACACTTGTGTATGTTAGCAACTTTATGGAAAAACTTGGTATTTTTTCTCCCTCATCCGTCTATTGGATTCTAGATCTCTACTTCTACATTATTTCCTCTTGCAAAAAAACTTTGTTTAGCTCTTCTCTAAGATTTATAAGAACGTTTTGTTCAAAAATGTTTAAGATTATAGATTCTTCTAATTTATTTAATTTCAAATTTTGTAGATTAGCTTATCTCTTTTAGTCCTAGTGTTGCCAAAAACATCTTTATTTCATTTCTTAAGAAATATCCTTAGGTCCTTAGCTTGCCAACAAAAAATTTAGCTATGTTGCCCAAATATCCATTATTATTGCAGCTCATGAAACACCATTTATTAGTAACTGGATCAAAGAAATTACTGTCTAAAAGCCACATCTTCTCAGATCTAAAAGTTATGTAAATAAAGTGATGATTTTTGCAAAAGAGAATAATAGGATAGTGATCAGAATATATAGTTGGGAGCCCATGCACATTCAACATAGGGAATCCATCTTCCATTTCTTCACAAACAAAGAAACGATCAGGAAGCATCATTGAAGGAACTTCTCTAATTGGGTTCGACCATGTATACCACCTATTACTAAGTGGTGATTCGATCAAATTATCGTTAGTATTAAATTGGTCAAACTCATCCATGGTAGAAATATCACTTTCATTAGGAGAGCGCTCCCCTAAAAACTAATCACATTATAATCCCCCAGTTACCCAACAAATGATGGTAAGGGATCTAAAATCAAGATATTTGCCCCCAAAGAACCCATCTATCTATCATATTCTACAGGCCACAAACATCGATGATAAAGTATCATCTTTTAAATCCATGAAAATCAAGTGCATCGAGTGGGCGTTGTTGATGGTGTGTAGAAGCTTAACACAGTTTTGTTTCCAACCCACCATTAAACACCCTAAGCTATCCCAGGTTGGGAGGTAAGCCCAAAGACTAAGATAGAATCCCCTAAGCTTCTAAAGAAGTGATAATCGAGACACTCTATTTCAGTTTCTTGCAAAAAAGTTATGTCGGTATTGTTATCTATAAGAAATGACCGAATTTTATTGCATTTATTAAGATTGTGCAAACCCATAACATTGCAACTGATGTCTCTTATGGTCTAAGCGATTGGACCCTTCTAAGTTCTTTAAAACATACCAGTACTAAGGCACAACCTATATTTTATTGTCAAATGGTATGAATACAGAAATGAACTCATTTCATATTATTTTCTTACATTTAGTCAGTTAGTTTATAAATATACTTCTCTTTTCATACTTTATTTTTGAGATAATATACGCTTTATAACTAAGCACACATGAATATTTTTTACACATATGAGACTCAGCGTATATGGAGAAGCATAAAAAAAGTGCATGCATTTTGATGGCATGTGGTACTTAACTAATTCCCATAAACCGATATATTATAGTTGACCTAACTAAAGAAAGAAACATGATACCCATTTGTTTCCGCATAGTCAAAATTAGCATATACCAAAACAAAAAAAGGAAAATAGATAAATAGTAAATACCAATTCGATGCAGCAAATGGACTTAAACTATCCTATTTTAATGAATATAGAGACATAGTCATCAATATTAGAGTAATAATTTATAAACATATACCACGTCTTGATACATCTTACCGTGAAAAAATATACACGTTTAAACATTTGATTGTGCAATAATCTAAACACCACCGTATAAAAATTAAAAGTAGTAGAAACTATTATGTGACCTTGTCAGAGACACTCATTACATATGCATGTATCTATTAGTAGTAACTTCACTCCATAAAAGATTCACAACTCATAAAACAAATAATTTTATTTTAATACACAAAGTGCCTACCACAAAATTATTTTACTTACATCCATCCATTTGTTGAGAAGAGTGTCAGCGCATAGTGAATGGATGGACGTGTGCATGCCTTATATTTCGTCATTTAGGATGCATTCTTTGCAAATTGGCCATGGCGTCCAAAAGGGGCATTTTGAACGAAGCACGAATGGATATAATTCAGCGAAACAGTAATGCGTTTTAGTGTTGTGAATGGGACACCGAAAAAGGAATGAGAACCATCAAACTGTCTATTTTCTGAAAATAACACTTGACGGATGCGGTGTCGGGCACAATCCGCTAAGGATGCGGACTGCTTATTTTCCTCTCGATCCATCAACTTAGCAAAATAGCAGTTGTCCAGTTCAAAATTACTTCAAATTCATAGAAAGTAGGAAAAGAGAGAGGAAGGAAAAAGGGAGATAATATAAAGTGGAGTTGCATGCATGGAGTATGTCTGTATATGTAAGAAGTATTTATATGGTCACAAATAGGTTTGAAAGTAAATTAAAATAGTAATTGAACTTTCTTTGTATTGTCAGAACATTTATGTATTCATCCATACCGCTGTCCAAATTTTCCAAAATAGTAATTATAACATTGTGTAAGTTAATAACATAATTCAGATTTGCCAGTATTTTCTTTATTTCTTTTTGATTTGCCAGTATAGTAACTATTAAACTTACTAATATATATAACTATTATATCAGTTACTAACTTTTGATATAATATACACATTAGCAGGATATAATAATTTTTTCCGCAAGTTTTGAATTCCTTTATACACAACTTTGGACTGGAAGCTAAAACACATCTTTTCATATTTTCTAAAACTTCTATCTGGACTGCCAGATTCCAGCCATTTCCTTTAAGTTTCATCACTGCATCGGTCTCATCATCACTACAAGGATAATTCTGTTTAGCGTCGGCCTATAGCCGACTCCGGCCGACTCGAGCCGTCGCTAAAGGCCGACGCTAAACAGGTCGTCGCCAAGTGAAATGGTGACGGCAAAAGGGACGGCTCCGTTTCCTAATTTAGCGTCGGCTAGCCGACTCCGGCCGACGCTAAAAATAGTCCACGTGTAAAAAAAATGGGTGACCAATAGGCCGACGCTAGCCGACTCTAATCTGGATAAATTTTTTCTGTATTTCCAGCACCCCTTTCTGTCATCCATCCACACAATCATATATATTCCACAAATATACTACACCAAACAACAATATACATCAAAAATATGTCCAACTAAGAACCACAAAACATCAATATACATCTCCAAACATCCATACATCTCCAAACGTTCATCATCACAAATATTCATAATATTTACAAAATTCAACCAAAAGTTCATCAAAAAACATATATAAAAACATGCTACCACTCATCCCAACCATCATCAGCGCCAGATCCCTGTGATGGCGGCATATTCGTCCCGTCATCTGCCAAGTAAGCAGCAATCGCCTCGTCTAGCTGCTGCTTCAATCCAGTCTTCCTCCAATCGTTCAACTCGGCGACTTGTGCTTGCAGGGCCGCTATTGTTTCTTCAGCTTGTTGCTTATTGTAAGCGGCTTGCGTCGCGGCCTGTATATTAATAAATTCATAGTTATAGTTTATACGTAATATTCAATAAAATTTATAAACTGGTTAATGAATTAATTAAATTCAATAAATATTACCGCTTGATTGCCATATCCATACTGTCTATTTCTGGTCGGCGGGTCGGTAATACGAGCGAATATCCTGTCTGTCTCCTCAATGGTCAACTGCTCCCTGCAAGCACGCGAGCAATCTCCTGATCGCATCTCTCCTGTGTTTAGAAATATAATTTTGAGAAGATGAATATTCAATTTAATGTACCGTTAAATAAGAGGAAAAATTTATAGTCTTTATACCCGGATATTCGCTGATTTGACGTCTGACCATTCATATGTTACGTTGCCATGTTCATCTGTATGCTCGACGGCGTGTGTTTGGGTGAAGACGTCCAAATGAGACGGTGCAACACCACCTCTCTCCCGAAATTAAATATGATTAAAGAATGTATATAAGTAAATTACAAATAACAATTTTTATATTTACCATTTCTTCTCTATATTCCTGAAAAGACTTGGATCCACCGCGGTGTGTTGCAGGATTCCTAAGTCTGTTTGTGGAGTTCCTCGATGCTATCGCCTGTATAATTTAACTATTATATAAATATTTAAACGAATTATAATTACAGACATATGAAAGTAGAAAATTTACCTTCGCGTCTTCGCTTTCCCAATATTGCAGAAACCGCGCATACAGATTTTCACTCATCCAGTTTGGCTTTTTACCGGCCTCTTTTATCATGGAGAGCGTACCTCTATAGTTTTTCCTCATCTTCCTCTCCCAATGCGTCCTGAACGTCCCGAGATCTTCGAGATCCACAATAAAGGACGTCTGCATGTTGAAATTTAAATGAATTATATAAATTGCATATTAATTTTCAAAGATCAAATATGTCAATCTCAAATTAATTAGAATTTTATACTTACCTGGAGGTCAGCCCAATGGCATCTCTGATATAAAGTGGGATACTATCCCAGTGCTCCCACAAGTCCGTCATCCTACTACGGTAGTTGTTTCGAGACACATCTAGAATGGGCTTGGATGGCTGTAAATCAAAACCCCTGAATACATTTTGATATTGTCAGTTACTAAATCATAAATATACTAGTAGCATGCACTAAATAATATAATGAAGTTGTAGTAAATTAAATACTTACCCTCCATCGGTCTTCGGCACTAAGTATGTTATCTGGCTTTTATCGACCATACCACTACTACCCTCGCCATGATCAGGGGCTCGTGAACCTTGGGACCGCTTGCTGTGTGACATAATATCTGCTAGAAACATGCATATATATATATATATATCATTTCATATAATGAAAAAAACATATATCATTTCATAATTAGAAAACATGTCTGATTAATAATCACATACACATAGCTCATAGCAGAATAATAAAAGAATAATACAACAAATGATACGAATTTTCATTACATTAACATAGGTTCTAGAATTGACATAATACAACAAACGATACAAATTTCCATCTTATATACATTACATCATCACTAATTAATAATCAATCCTCGTCGTTTTCTTATTCTGACTCGGTCTCGCACTCTATATCGTCATTTCCCTCTAAAGTCTCAAATGCTTCTATTAGAATATTTGATTCATCGTTCAAAGGCCCTATATCAGCATGATCATCAGTTATTATTAATTCATTATTTGGCTCAAGATCTGCTTGATAAGCTACTTCGTCTGGAATATTATTTCCGTCAAATGTAAATCTTGCCTTTGTTTTAAAAACAGCTGACCAGTCTTCTTTATCTCGTTTTAGTAATGGATAGGGAGCAAAATAAACCTGTAATGCTTGTTTGGCTAACACGAAAGGATCATACTTTGAGTAACGTGAGTTATGGTTTCTTTCAATAAGTTTATAGTCTTTGTGCACGTTGATACCAGAGCCCAGAACATTGCTAAACCAACTGCATTTGAATAAAAATACTTTTTCTGCAGATTGGACAGAATATGTCAATTCCAAAACCTGTGTTAAGACGCCGTAAAAATCTTTTATATGTTCATCTGGATCATCAGTCCCTTTGACAAATACATCGCTGTTATAAGTCATTTTTTCAGCACCGTATTCCTTGGTGTTGAATTTAAATCCATTCACGAAGAATATTGGAGAAGTGTTGACATTTATTTTTGGTCCTATCGCAAGACGTTTCAATCCATCATCACCGACACAATTTCTTTGATCATAAACGTATTTCGTAAACCAGTTAGCAAATTCTTTGCTGAGATCGCCAAGTGGATGTTCTGATTCGTAAATACTGCAAATAGATGTATACGTATATTAAGTGCAAATTCAATTTAAATTGGGTAACTCGTAAATAATGCAAATATGTACTATTATAGAGAATTATCATTCAATATTTACCTAATAAATGGTGCAACTTCAGCACAATTAAGAAGAACGTATGTGTGTGCTATATGGTAATCTCTATCGTCTAACCATATTTCCACACATTTTCCAGCAGCTCGGCCATTTTGTCTAAAAATAGAAAACATTGATTCAGAACAATCTTGTTCAACGGCTTCATCATTACGCGAAACACTTGCAAATGATAAGTTCACATGGTCACTGAAATAGTGAGAGAAAAAGAATGAAGCTTCTTCTTCGATATATGATTTGCTAATCGAACATTCAACTCGTGCTTTTTGTCTAACTTTTTTTTGAGATGATTCAAGTACCTATTACAAAATTTATTCGATTAAAATTTACTTACATCAAATTCAAATTTTAATTATTATTTCAAATATTCATAATTAACTCTCGAATGGATACATCCATCCATATTGTACAGGACCTCGAAGAAGTGCTTCATATGGAAGATGAACAGGTAAATGCTCCATTACATTAAATAATCCTGGAGGAAATATTTTCTCAAGTTTGCAGAGCAGTATAGGGATGTCATTTTCAAGTTTACGAATACGCTCAACTTTTAACTTGGTCGAACAAAGCTCTTTATAAAACATACTTAATTCTGTTATAGCACTCCACACTTTTACGGGCAATAGTTCTTTGAAAACAACGGGTAAGAAATTTTCCATCATGACATGGCAATCGTGACTTTTCATCCCACTCAATTTATTGTTTTTTAAGTCAACACATCTACGGAGATTTGAAGAAATCCCATCAGGACATCTCAGCCCATCAATCCACTTCAACACAAGTTTTACTTGATTGCTGTCTAGCTCATAGCATGCTTTGGGTTTTTTACTGTCATTAGGGTTTATATGAAGTTCGGGACGTTTACAATATTGTTCTATATCACGTCTTGAATTAAGATCGTCCTTAGTTTTACCCTTGACATTCAAAACTGTATTAAACACATTATCAAACACGTTTTTCTCATTGTGCATCACATCAATATTATGTCGTAGTAAGAGATGCTTCCAATAAGGTAACTCCCAAAATATACTTTGTTTGCACCAATTATGCCAGTTCGATTTACCTGGAATTTCAGTCTGTACTCCAGTTTCATGTATCTTCGGATATTCTTTAACTAGTTCATATAATTCTTCACCTGATAAAGTCGTTGGTCGTTGTCTGTTCTCTGCTCTATTTACTACAAAGTTTTTCTTATCTCTTCTAAAAGTATGATTAACATGGAGAAAACATCGATGATAATCAAACCATGAAATTTTCCTTCCATGCGGTAATGAAAATGCCCGTGTATCTTCCATGCAGTAAGGACAAGCCAGACAACCGGCCGTACTCCAGCCTGAAAGCATTGCGTAAGCTGGAAAATCACCAATAGTCCATAACAAAGATGCAAACATACGAAAATTCTTTTTTTCGACACGTCGTATGTATCCACCCCTTCATACCATAATGTTTTCAACTCTTCGATCAATGGCTGTAGATAAACATCGATTCCTTGTGTCGGATCATCAGGACCAGGGACGACAATCGTAAGAAACATATATGGAGTTTTCATACACATCCATGGAGGTAAATTATAAGGTGTAACGATAATAGGCCAAAACGAATATTTACTACCAAATTGAGAGAATGGTGAAAATCCACCTATACATAAACCAAATCTCACATTACGACTCTCTGCGGCAAATGCAGGATAAGTCTTATCGAAATGTTTCCATGCTTCTCCATCCGATGGATGTATCAAAGTCCCCTCTTCCTGCGTTCTCACACTGTGCCATCTCATATGTGATGCTGTCGCAGACGACGCATATAACCTTTGAAGTCTGGGAGTGATGGGTAAATAATGCATTCTCTTGTATGGAACTTCCTTTCCTTTTTTTTCTAGGTTTGTATCTTTCCTCATTACATATTCTGCATTTCTTAAGATTAATGTCATCTTTCCAATACAATATACAACCTTTTATACATGTATCTATCTTCTGGTAGGGCAAACCGAAAGCAGACATTAGTTTTTTCACTTTATAATGACTATCGCACATCAGATTATTGGGTGGCATATGTCGTTTTGCAGCTTGTACAACTGCTGTAAATCCAGCTTCTGTAAAATTGAATTTTGATTTCATAGTAATGTATTCGGCAGTAACTGACAATTCTGTTCCGCTACTACAACCTTCCCACAACGGTCTTTTCGCAGAATCCAGTAAATCATAAATTCTTTTCACCCCCTTGATCGGTTCTTTTTCGACATTTACATCATTAACTTGAACAGTAGGGAACATTGACCGTGCTGCATTTTCCACCATATCTACTATTGGATTCGTCGTAACATTATTGTTATTCATCTCAACCTCGAGCACTATAGAATTAGATGCACCAATTTTTTCTCCACGACGATCCCAGAAATAATAGTTTGGCAGAAAACCGGATTTACACAAATGTACAATAACTAAATCCGGTTCCCGATAATGCAAATGTCGACATTTACGACACAGACAACGAATTTGTGTGCCGCCTTCTTCATTATTAGCTTTAGCGAATTTAACAAATTCATGTACACCATCCTTAAAATGTTTTTTCGTAGAACCTTTCGTTCCTGTTCGACTTTCATACATCCAGGTACGGTCGAGAAGATAGTTGAACATTTTTTCTAATTTAAAAACATATATATATTAGAAATTTCGAAAGCATTTCTTTTCTATTCCTATACGCATATATACTTTGCATCTGAAGTTTTATGTGATTATTATCGTATTTTCTAATCTACCAAAGCCTTTTGGGACTAAAGGCTTTGTTGCTGTCTTACTTTCGTTTAAATTATTTATATTAACTAGAGATAGACTAAAATACCTACATCCAATTATTCCCAATTCACACTTTCACATTTTCAAATTCACACTTTCACACTTTCAAATTCTCAATTCTCAATTCCCAATTCACACTTTCAAATTCTAAATATCTACACCCCAATTATTCCCAATTCACACTTTCAAATTCAACGATTTCATACTAATTAAAAATAACCGAATACACTAAATTAGCAATGCCTACACCCAATTATCATCACAATAATGTACATTTAAAGCTAATTAAACAATTTAATTCGAAATTAGGGTTTAGAAAATTACCAAATTCAAGAAGAAGAAGAGATTCCGGCGAGTTCTAGGCGTCTACGGCGACAACGACGGAATGTGACGGCTCGAGAGGGTCGGAATCGGTGATGGGGAAGAGTAAAAATCATTTTTTTGGGTGAGCAAAGAAAGTGAGAAAGAAGGGTTCGGCTGAAACCTGTATACGCGACATGGCGTCGGCTGGCGTCTGCTTGCATCGGCTCGAAGGGCGTCGGCTTGCATCGGCCGTATATATTATATTTTTTAAATTCTTTTTTTTTTGCAACTATTTCGTTTAAAAAAATAAAAAACACTACTACATTATAAAATAAAATAAAATTGACATTTATGATTATTAATATTCACCCAATGACGGGTCGTGATAGGTTAGATTGGTATTTTCGATGATATATGTTCGTGTAATTCGAAAAGTTATCGTTGTTGAAAATCTAACTCGCACGACCAATCGATGCAACTTTTAGTCGATCCGCTATACAAATTCGATAAAGGTGGTTATATGTAACATTTTAAAGAATTAAAATAATTTTTTAAACCGTTGGGTAATCAATTATGAATTTTTAAATGTATTTGGTATAATAAAATTATATAAAATAAATTATGCGACGTAAAAATAAATACTTTGGATTTTATGTCGATCTAAGGTATTTTGGAGATATTTCCAGAATATGGTTAAAAAATAAACGAATCTGGTGTGTCGATCTTGAATTTCAAATTTATGACCGTTCGTGGACTTTCGGACAAAAAACCTTCGTTCGACGGCCGAACGACCTTCAAACGAGACCAAATTTGAACCAGCGATGCTTTGTAGTGTTTTAATCGAATCCGTACGGTTGGATTCGCAAAAAAATCATCGAAAATAAAATTATCCCAGAAATATGTCATTTTGTAGGAGTTAGCTATAACACTTATATTATAAGTGTTATAGCTAACTCCTAGACAATGACATATTTCTAGGATAATTTTGTAGGCGATGATTTTTCTGCGAATTCATCCATACGGATTCGATTAAAACACTACAAAGCATCCCTGGTTCAAATTTGGTCTCGTTTGAAGGTCGTTCGGTCTTCGAACGAAGGGTTTTTTATCCGAAAGTCCACGAACAGTCATAAATTTGAAATTCAAGATCGACACCCCAGATTCGTGTATTTTTTAACCATATTCTGGAAACATCTTCAGAATACCTTAGATCGACATAAGATCCAAAGAATTTATTTTTACGCCGCATAATTTATTTTATATAATTTTATTATACCAAATACATTTAAAAATTCATAACTGATTACCCAACGGTTTAAAAAATTATTTTAATTCTTTAAAATGTTACATATAACCACCTTTATCGAATTTTTATAGCGGATCGACTAAAAGTTGCATCGATTGGTCGTGCGAGTTAGATTTTCAACAATGATAACTTTTCGAATTATACGAACATATATCATCGAAAATACCAATCTAACCTATCACGACCCGTTATTGGGTGAATATTAATAATCATAAATGTCAATTTTATTTTTTTGGTCATTTTAGTACTGTTTTCATTTTTTCAAATGAAATAGGTGTATATAAGAAGTAGATTGAGAAAATAATTAAATAGCCGACGCTAGCCGTCTCTAGCCATTACAGGCCGACTCCAGCCGACGCAAAGTTCAATAAAATATTATGTCATCCCCAGCCGACTCCAAAAAGGAGACGGAGCCGACTCCATGCTCCGTCTCCATTTTAAAGTATTCTAGTTGTGCATATGCTACCAATTTTTTTGTTTCTTATTTTTCATCTCTCAAATCGACAACTCACTGTTCCAAAAAGCCACATTTTTAAATAAGTAGATAGATAAGACCAAATTAAGGTGGTAAATGATGAAAGATGGGCAGATTAGCTAAGGAGAATATGTGAATTTGCTGATAGAAAAGTTAATGTTATACATGAGCAGAGTTGCAAATGAACATATATAGAGGATAAAACTTCAAAGTGAATTTCCCCTCATTGTCATTTTATGTTGTGTTCATAGTTGGAAAGCACGTTGACCTAACTTAAAAGATAATACTACCGTACAATTTATCATATACATGTTCACCTTTTCAAATGATCAAAAAGTACGTAGATTTGCATATTTCAAGCACAAAATGTGTGAAAATAGAACAATTGATACAATAATCTTTAGACTTCTTACATATGTTTTACCACTACAATCTTGAACTTTTATATTACTCGGTTTTGATTTAGCAAGCTGAGCAGAGCTTTTATGGAAATATGCTACCACCTTTTCATCATATGTGATACATACTTCATAAATTTTGCATATTAATTAAAATAGTGTAGTGCTAAGGCGGTATGGATGTTTCACCATCGACAGCGGTGCTCTTAGGAAAAAGTATGACGCCCCTAGATAGGATTGTCAATGAGTACCCATAAAATTCGAAATTCATCTGTATTCGAAATTTGAAAAATTATTCAATATTTGAAAAATGGATACGGATACAGATATCGCCACATACGCGATAATTATTCGTCCAGTTTTTATCAATATTATAGTTATTATTTTATGTATTTAGTATATAAAATGATTTTCATTGCTATTTTATTGAGGTAAAAAATTAATGTATATAAAAATCAATATTTGCTGCCTCAAATCATTTTTCTTAATTATCATGTTTTATATTTTTAGTATTGAAATGAATTTATAATGAATTGATTTTTTTTATTTATTTGTTTAGATTTATTAGTTGTGAATGATAAAAGAATATCCGATTAATGCCCGACATGCATCCGCGTCCGCGGATACGGATATTCGATATCCGAAAATAATTTCGGATATGGATACGGTACTATCCGAATCCAACCGTTTATAGGCCTACCCGTAGACAATCATGATATGGGCTGAGAAAAACTTAAGCAATATTTGGGTTCCTCGGACAAAAATAATCTTTAAAATATATATACAATATAATAACAAAAAAAGTGCACTTCTACATTCTAACGATAAGCAACTAAAAGAATCGTCAAATAGCTAATTATAATTAATAAAAAAACACGATCATGTACATTTTATATATGTTAGGGAAAAAGCCAGGACCTTAACATAAACATCGCTACACTGATTGTGTATACAAATATTACAAGTTATCTACACGAACCAAATTCTCTTTTTTCTCCAACTCTGTCATCTTTACCCTCCTTCATTTCCACCTCTTACAACTCCAGGATACTCACTATCAGCTCATCAAACCAAGTCACCTTATTTTCAACATTCAATTCACACCTTATCATACTTTTAATAAAACATGTGTCCTACATTTGTTCTTGTTGATAGTAGAGAGTGGCTGGAAGACGTCCTGTGTCACATGGGTGAGAATTGACGGTCATCAACTGCCATTGATGAAGAATAAGGCATGGTGGTTAAATTCCTTAAAACTATCTCTCCACTACTCGATCAGTACGGATAGTTTTTCTTTACTTCTGTAGTCTTGTTAGGATGGAAGCAATTGAAACAAAGAAATTTTTTACTATTTTATTTTTTTTCTTGAGCTGTCATTTTGGAAATCTTATTCCAACTTTTCTTGAACCTAACAATAAATTAGTTACTAACTTACTATGAGTTGTTAACATAAATTATATATAAAACTTTTCATATTTTGCAAATATTTGCTGATTCCAATGGAATAACAGTCAACTAACAGAGAATGCTTGGCTTATAATGTTTCAACCTTGAATTTAGAATCAAGATGACCTCCTTATTATCGGCACTCAAAGAAATCTCCTAAAAACTTTTTTTCTACTAAAGTTAAAAACTACAGGGATATATAAGATAAATATATACATTCCTATCTTGTTGTGTTGTTTGCCTCTGAAAAGTCCAAGTCCTCGTCATCCATGGCTTTTTCATCATTTCCATTGTTGAATGTCAAGCATGTTCTCTATCCATGTGTTTTCTTTTAAAAAAGCAAAAAGATGAAATTAGAAATAAAAATAAGCCAGTTGGTAATTCAAAAAACAAAATAAATATACTGTTATTAAGCAAACGAACTGTGATGGTTTAATTAGGATGAAGGGTGTAAAGGTGAAGAGATGTGAAAGAAAACCTGATTTAAGAAACGTGGCCAGTGGAAGAACGTGGGTGAACGAAATGACATAAATATCATGCGTCATTTTACTTTTTAATTAAGACCGTAGAAAGGATATTTTTGGTATTTCAAAAACTTCAAATGAATGTATTCTTATTATATATAGACTAGTACGCATGCATGTCTGATGGACGTGTTGATAAAAGGAACTGACATCGGTTGGAAATGAGTTTTAAATTGGACCCACTCCATTTTATCTTTTATTTAATGCTTTAAAGAAGAATCCTTTCAATAGAGATACATAAATATTTGTATTATAACTTGCTCCCAATAGACAATGTTGGATGCATAAATATAGTAATAGTTTAACATTAGAGCCAATTAGAGCCAAAGGTAGAGCTAAAGATAGTACGTACATAAAAGATTTGAAAAACACTCATGATTATGCATTCTATATTATGATAATAATAGACAGAACGCCGAGTCATTGGTGCATCTTTAGGCAATCATCTATTGAAACTTTAAATGTTGGGTTCTTTCTAAGTTCAGACAGCTGGTAACGCTCTAGGAATGTTCCCTCCGAAACTGAATGTCCATACAAATTGCTTCAAAATTAGCTGATATAAGAAGTATAGTTTTTATTATTAAAGTACTATGCTAATCTTCATTTTTTTGAAATAGATATTTAAACATTGTCTTACCCAGACCCCTACGTAAAAAAGCACACCATACTTAGAAAAAGGAGCAACTACATGGAGTTTTGTGCTCTTATATGAGAAATTTATGCATTGTAACTTTGATATGGCAGTGAATGGAATAAACCAAAACTATAAGAAAAATGATTCACGTGAATTGAGCATTATCATGATCATCATACACAGACAAAAAGAGCATGAAAACCAAAACAAATGCATGAAGACATAGACCAAGCTATCGAAATAATAAACATAATCAAGAAGCAAGAACTGACAGCAAACATCTTTCCAAGAATTTGAACATCTTACCATTAGAGCTTTGACATAAATCTTAGAATTCCAAATAGCAATATTATCATTCCTTCATTTCCTAGTTCCTAATTTGGTTGAACATACAAAAAAAGTGGAAATTAACCACAAGGGCCTCTTTAGCAAGTGGAATTAGTTTCTAGGACACACAACTGAGATAATTACTTTCAAGGACAAAACGTAAAATAATTAGTTTCTAGGGCCTAAAAACCTATGAAATTATGTCCTTGAAAATAATTGGACTGCTAACTTTGTCCTTGAAAGTAATTATTCTGCTGATTTTGGCCTTGAAAGTAATTTCTTTGAATGTGTGTCCTAGAAACTAATTGAACTGCAAAGTTTGTCCTTCTGGTGAAATGCCCAAAAAAATCATAAGAAGAAATACTGATAAAACATGCATTAAAGCTTAAAATTAAAAGAAAAGTGTTATAGACTAATTGCAAAAATGTACATTATGAGACTATGTATGCACATATGCAGACAGATTGTATAGTATAGAGATAATAATATAGTAATAATAAAAAGAAACGAAAATAACCTCTCGTTTTTCATCCTAAATATGTATATATAAATCCCTAACAGTAGTTAAAAATATGCTTAAACACATGGATCATAACAACGCAATTAACCCATTTCAACCATTATTAGATTACAATGTGGTTATTATAATGCATATATTAAGAAGTAAATAAATCACTGAGACCGTCAAATTTAGATGAATATATAAATCACCTTCAGAATCTTGATTGATTAAAGCAACATGGTCAAGAGATGTTAATAAAAGATCATCAGAATTCCGAATTTTTCTTAATGAAATCCTTAATTATTTCCCCTCTAGCTAGCTGTATACTCAACCTACATGAGCAATGAGTAAATTATGTAAATAAATCTAAATTAAATAGGACAGCACAGAATGCACCAAAGATTATGGATTAAGAACAATACCTAATTGCCTTTGAAGAACAAAGTGATTTCATTTCCTCTTTCGAGTGGCCTAGCATTAAGATCCTTGGTGATTGTTATGCAAAAATAAGATCAAAACTCCTAAATGATATATATAAAAAACAGGAAATTAATGTATAGGACAAAAATTTTCAGCATTTTAGCCTCAAGGACAGACCTTCAGTATTTTAGCTTAAAGGACAACTTTCTTTAGGTATCAGTTTTTAAGTTTTTAGGTATCAGTTTGTAGTTATCGGTAGCAGTTTTTAGGTATCAGTTTTTAGTTCGGTAACAGTTTTGGAAAAATGTTTGTCCTTATGAATAATTTTTAGGAAAATGTTTGTCCTTGTGGGTAAAATATCGAGGTCGTGTCCTTGAGACTAAAAATATATAAATTTTTGTCCTTTAAATTAATTCCCCCTATAAAAAAACCAAATAATAAACTACCTAAGGAACGCAACAAAGAAAATTTAAATACATATTAATGGCTACAGTAAGATGATTAAACATAAAATATACCTTTTATTATACTCACTTAGAGAATGTCACTGAAGATTTCGACCAATTATACTGATTTAAAATAAATTAAAACTGAATAATAATGTCCAATAAGGAAGAATAGCCAAATAGCACTTGGAAATGAGAAAATAGTACTTTGGATGGGCTGAGTAGAGATGATTGCCAATGATTTAGGGTGGCTAGCTTTGTCATCTAGAAAGTCATTTAATGTTTTATGCCACTGAGAAGAAAAATTAATATTTTGTTATTACTGAAAATAATAATTGTAAAAGAATCGGGCATTGATGTTGTTTAGAGGGCAAAGTTTATAGTATAGACATAACAAACAGTAACCTTTTCTCTTGAAATAATAATAGCTAAAAAACAAAGCGACTTTTAATTGTGCAATGATATTGGTACAAAAGACATCACATGCCAAGCATCGCCTGTTATTAATTCATTGCTGTTGCTTGAAATGTAAATTCATTTTATGCTTGAAAATATGCATAAAAGGGTTGGGTAGTCTAGGGGAATGTAATCAAAACCCAGTATATTAATTAAGAGTTTTCTTACTCATCCATGTCTTTCTTGTCCCTCTCTAAAAAGAAAAGAAATTGTTATTTAATAGAGAGAACTTTGATTTTGTGATTTTACAAAGAAAAGAGAACGGTGTATGGATAGAAGGAAACTGCCTTGAATGTGAGAGAAAGTGTAATGCTAGAAACGTGGGTTAACCATTGATAATATAGTTACTGACCAAAATACCCTTGAATGTAAAATTGACTATAAGGATATTTTTGACATTTCAAAAGCTTCAAATCAATGTATACCTATTATATATAGATAAAAGTACATATTTTACGTATATATGTTATTTTAAATTTTAAACATAGTTTCAAATTATTTATACATACATATATGCACATTTATACATACATACATATGTGTGTGTGTATTATTTCAACTCAAAGTTCATCAAGGGAATTTTGTGTGAAATCATAAATTAAATTTTAAATCCTTTCTAAGTTAAACTGGATTTAAGATTATTAATTTTAGATTTTAAAACATACAAAATTAGTCAAAATTAATTATAATATGCGTAAGAGTTTGAATGTTCGAATTAGATTGGAAAAGCCAAGTAAAAGAATGAGTGGAGGAAGGAGAAGAGATCTCCACGTTTTCCTCTTCTTAAATTCCATTTATACATATTAATTATTATATAAATATAAGTAAACCAGATTTATTAGTTAAAATAAATCTATAACATATTATATATATATATGTAAACTATGTATGTGTGTGTATCAATGTTTTTATGATTTTAAAATAAAATTATGGAGAACAAAGGCATATATAAAGGATGAATGTGTCTGTTGCGGTGTAAATCGCAGCACCTATAAACGTACTCATTGATCATGTAAATTATTTATATGTTGCAGTTGCACTATACACACATGAGTGTATTTGATGCACTCATTATAATATATTTAATTAAAATTAAATTGAAACTCACTTTTAAACAATTAAATAAAATAAGATTTTAAAACAAATTTAGATTGGATCTAAAATCCTTTAGACTTCATAGGCCCAATAGAACCAAAAATAGGATTTTATTTTTGAAATCCGCCTATTTCACATACTTCCGACTGGTCCGGTTCCTTCATGAAATGGGTAAATTATAAAAAATTCCCTATATGGATCTATGAAGTAGAATTAGATCCAATTTAATTATTAAACAAAATCATATTTAATTTAAAAATATTTCATATCTATTAATTAATCTAATTAATTAATTTGATTGAATGGTTATTTGAACACGTCATACACATATTCATAACATCACATGATAACATAAAGATATATAAGCATATGTATAATTATATGTATATATATATATATCTGTGTGTGTAAACACACCATGTACACACATACAAATGGATATTGGGATTTATATCCATTGTATATACATATATACTATACTGACTATAATGACCTGTGTTTTACGTAATGGAGGATTGTAAAAATATTATTTTATATCCAAATTCGATTGTATGAGGCTATAACTTTGGGAAATGTTATGTATCAACATTTTTTAGCATTAAAAACTTTATTTGATGATTTTGACCTTGAAAACTTGTAAGGCCTATAACTTTTGATATGAGCCGAATTAGGATCTGAAACTACTTTCAAATGAAAGATATAATGGTTTGCCTTACCATTTAGGAGATAGGGTCATTTGAAATTGGAAAGTTCTTGGACAGATTAACGAGTAATTAGACTAAGCCCAAATTATGCCCATTAACCCATTTTGGGGTATAAGCTAATATTACCTGATGGGACAACCCCTAATAATTATCCCATTTCCCACAAACAATTCTAACCACCATTAATCATCTCCTTAGCCAAAAAGCAACTCCAATCCTTACTTTAATTAGCCAACTAAAGCAAGGACAAGGAGATTAGCAAGAAATTCAGTTATTATTGTTAAGGTACATGGAAATCTTATTGGCTGTTGTTCATTTCAGATTCTCCTTTGTTCTTGTGCATTTGGACCCTTAGGTGAGTGACTAGAGTCTCTCACTATACCATAACTACTAATATGTTATTTAATGATATTTTAAAAATTATTTTAAAGTTAAACGTGATTTTTATCAAATCTAAACTTACCCATGTTTTCAAAACGAATTTAAAAGATGTAAATCAACAAATTGCATGTATGTTCTTATGGATGTGCCATTTTTTATATTTTGACTTGATTCGATTGATATGATATATATATTGGATGATATAGTGATTATATAGACTTTGTAATGATGTTGTAATGCTTGTTTGGTAATTTTTGGATATTTGTGGGTTAAGAATAGGATATAGAGTATCGATATACATTTTGGAGACTTGATTGATTCTAGAGTGTTTGGCATCAAATTTACACAAATGAATTGAATAGGAAATTTCAGGCTTTGGAGTAGAGGAGAAACTAACTCAAAAAATGTTGAAACAAAGACAAGTTTTCTAGGACGATCGTTCAAGACTGATCGATCGGGATTGATTGATCCAAATTGCTCTAAAGCATTTGCTATCGATATGCAGTGTTGGTGATAGGATGGAGAAGCCACGAATGATCGCATGTGATTCTGAGTGGAAATGGTGGAGTTATGTATAGGAACCGGGCTAGTTTTCAGCGGGTAAATTGGGCAAAAAAATCCTATTTAGATATTTATTGGGCTTGTGAAGTTTAAATTTATTATTAGATATGATCTAACATGTTCAAATAATTTTTTTATTTAACTTTTTTAGTTTGTTTAAATGATAGGTTCGACCAAAGTTATATTTGGTATGGTTGTGAGTATATCTAAAGATACCCAAGTGTATATAGTGCAAGTGTAACTTTTCATATTATGTAGACAGTTAATGTGTATGAGAATATGTGATGGGATTTTCATCGCAGTGGACACATTAGTCCTTTATATACACGTTAGCTGTCTAAAACAGTGTTTGCAAATGTATGTGTCTGTGTATATAATGAAACGTGAGAAGCAGATGAATAATCAACTGCTTCTGAAAGAAATCAAAGAATTTTTTGGAATCCTACAAGATCAATCTGTTCTTTTTTCTCCAACAGATGGTCATTTGTTATGTGGAACTAAGGACTAAATACAATTGATTCCTCCATTTAAGTGGTTCTCGCTTCTCCTTGTTCTGATCCTAATTCCTCCCTAGGTAGTTCCCCATGTTTGGCACTTTCCATACTTCGTGGGTGCAACATAGACTAATTTGCTCATGATCAAGTTACAACCTAAGATTTATGACCATATTATGTTAACTGTTCTTATTTCATTCATTCCGTCGATATGCTCCGAGGTACCTCACATTATGATCCGTATGGATGAAAGAGATTCTCATAGCAGGACAACCCCGCATCTTTTCTACAACCATGAATTTGCATTTTCGAGCAGCTCTTTCAACTGTTGCATAATCTCCTTGTTGGCCAATGTCAACGACATGTAACGCCTGGGTAAGGCTGCTCCATATGTGAGTGAGTTCAATCGCGTGTGCTCCAAGCTGCTATAGGCTTTCAAGCTTTTTGGGACCAAGTATATTAATTGGCGAAGGGAGGGCAAGGATGGAGCAGCTCTTGATCCAAACCCAGGAGAAGTAGCAAAGCTAGCTGTGGAAGTCGCGGGAAAGGCGACCATCAGAGTTTGTTAGAGAAGTCTGTTGTATATGTATATTTCAAAAGTTAATTTTTTATTAAATCCCTTAATAAATCTAAGTTGATGTTGACCAAATCAATAAATCAGAATTCAACTTTTTTCCAAAACATCTAGTTATTTGATTTGGTAAGGCAATAAAATTAGATCTAGATAAACAAATTCAATTATATATTATGTATTGATAATTTAAAACAAAATAAAATAAAGATATTTTAGAAATATAATGTACACACACCCCACACACACAAACACACACACACGCACACGTATATATATTCTTATACCAAAGACACACCCTTTCATTTTTTTCTTTCTTTTTTTCAATTGATATGTTTTATTTTGCGACAAAATTAATAATTAAATATTAAATGTGAATATAATATTTAAATTAACTTCTTGACCTGAAACGAAAGATTAATTTGTTTAATCAAAAGAAAAAATTTATTAAACAAAACTAGGATGTTAATTTGTATTGGTTTATACATCAAAATAGATCTTCTTTAAAAATACATGCGCGCGTGCACGCATACCGCTACAATAGAAAAAACTTTTCGCAGCGCTTGGAAAACCCTGTAAAATCATTTCACAGCGTTTCGCAGAGCTTTATCTAATAGCAAACAGCAATAGACCCAAAACATAAAACAACACATTCGAAAAGGCTGTGAAAAGGTACCATATTAGGCGTTCTTAATAGAGTCATGTTAGGATTTTTTTGCAGGGTTTTATATTTCATTGTGCTGTATTATTTACAGCGTTTAATTTCAGTTATATATCACTTTCTCCAAATTTCCTATTTCATTGTTGTTTTTTAACATAATTCATCAAACACTGTTGTATATCTATTGCAGCGTTTACAATATCACTACAGCGTTTACATTGATGTCAGGTTAACGGTTTTACAGCGTTTACATTGATGCCACGTTACCGGTTAGCGTTTACTGTATGTTGTGCTTCACTTTCTACATGAACAGCATTTTCAAAACGCTGTTATATAATTGTTACAGTATTTTTAAATGATTATAGCACCGTTTCGTCAATGTCATATTGGTGTTTTTGCAGCATTTGCAAAACGCTCTTTACTCTCCCTAAATTTTTAATCATAAAGCATTTATAGTAGTCATAAAATGATCTATCCAAAATCATATTACTCAATTTAAACAACACCGATATATATAATTGAATAACCTAAATGCGTTATGTATTAAGCATAATCAAAATTACACTAATTTCATGGAAGAAACAGTTGGTAGTCATACATAACATTTCATAAATAATGTATCAAGCATAAATGATAACATAAATTTTACAGAAAGAGCAAAATATGGATTATGGAAAATCCAAGCTAACCTTCTTCAACAGTCCAATATCCTACAAGAAAAAAAAAAGGGAAAAAAAATCCAAATTAGAAGTGTGAAAAAAAAAAACAATTTGAACATAAAGTTTTAAAAAAATTTTGCATTTCCATTTGCAAGTGCAAATAAGATACGTAACACTAACAATAGCATTATACAAAAATCCACCAAGTCATTCATATATCTATAAACCAACCCTACAAAATAACATGCAAATACCTTCTACCACATATACTCCATATATATACCAACCTCGTTTCTAACATACCAATATTTTTTATATTCAAAAGTCCATCTATAAGCTCATAAATCCTCTACAATCAACAAAACTACACTCAAACATCACTCTTTAAATAGTAATCACACCCTCACACATCAACTCGGGGAATATCAACTCTCATTCAAACATCAAATTGTCCCGGTTTTAACTGAGACAATAAAACTGCATCGTCCCAGTGCAAACTGGGACAGTAAACTGGACAAACTTTTCCGGTTTGCACCGGGACAGTGCAATTGCGGTGTCCCAGTGTAAAACTTGAACAGACCACTGTCCCAGTCCAAAACTAAGATAGCAACCTGAAGCAAACCGTCCCAGAACAAACTGGGACAGCTTGTTCTAGTTTGGACAAAAACCAATCAACAATAAATTGGCGTTAACTAAAATTAAAACCTACAGCATCTTTAGCGGAGATGATCCTTTCCTTGTCGGTACCTACAGCCAAGATCCTACCCTCTCTAGGATTGTCTAAATCAGTCTCTTCTCCATTTTCAGTTGGCTTTGATTTAAACTTATAAGTCGGCAGTGCTGCAATTGATTCAGTGGTTGCTCCTCTAGTCTGGTACATATCCTCTCATAGGCCCACTATAGAAATAATGCAAGGCAAACAGCAGTAAATCATAGCACGTAGAATAAATGGCATTGCGTATCCAATGCAGCGGAAGGTGGGAAACTATATATAGCTTGAGAAAGGCAAAAGGAACATGACTATACTTGAGATGGTTAAAAATCATATGCTCAGACTAAACAAGGATAGGGTAATCAAATGATAGTTATACTTGTCCAATCTGAATGGATTTCTAATGTAAGAAAAATATTAAGATACAGTAATAATCAGGAAGTGATGAGAAAATGTATGCATATCTGTACAAATTTGGAGCTTCAGAAGCAGAAAAGTGCCCACCAAATACCCACAGGTTTCCAGCAACAAACCACACCGCAAAAAAACAGTTTAATGCCATTTTAAAGTGGTTTGACAAATGCCACAAACCTAGAACGCATATTTTATCATTAGATCAATAGGAAAATATGCTAATTATTATAGATGCGTAAATACAATAAGATAATAAGCATTAAATATGACAGCTTGGGCGATAATCACTGGTTTATTTTACAATTGTGCAAAAGGCTACTTTCGTATATAATTGCTTATGCAACACAGCATCATCATAGAAAAAATGTTGCATTATCAAGCAGGAATTCAATGCTAACACCATAATTACATTCTATTGACATGATAAACAAAGGGTTTGCGCACGCACGTGCGCACACACTCACTCACTCACTCACTCACTCACACTGACATGTATGCTAAACAAAGGGTTTGCTCATAACAAATAGAAACGTAAATATGTATATTTGTCTAATTTAAAGATCATAATCAACACACAGACATAAACAAACACACAAAGTGAGCTACAGACAATGTTCATAGCCAATAAAAAAATCTTTACTTGAAGTACTTCATTAGGCAGAAGCAGAAGCAAGTGAAGTAGCAAGTGTTCTGATTTTTTATTGAACAGCGTTGGATTAACATATGCAAGATCAGAATCACTGTATGTTGTACTGCAGTATTTCAAATAATTGGATTACACGTTCAACGTAGATTTCTGTTTACTATTGCAGGATATATATCACCAATATTTCAATATACTGTAATGTAATATTTAATAGTCACCACCACCTGATATATGTCACATGTAATTTTGAAATATTTCAAATATATATCACATATTTTGTTAATACTTTTACCTAGCTCATGAGCAAATTTTTTAAAACGTACGCAATCAAAATAGTATCTTGTAAAGCTCCAAACATGTATCAATGCATTAAAGAATATAATTTTAGTAAAATAAAACTATATGAATCCAAAGCTCAAGTTTATATAAAACAACGATCCATTGTGAAGGTACTATATTACATTTCAAAGTCACTTTTAGGCAAAGTCATATTGGTTTTTGTTAACAGTGTATAATTTGAATCATGCTGCCACTAAATTAAAGTTCAAACAAACATCAAATCATAACAGAATATAGCCAAGTGATGGTTCAACTTTTTAAGTTCGTAATTGAGATTGATTTTACATCTTGAATTTGTATCACTTTTATAATTTGTTTTGGGTGATTGTATGACCTACTTTGCAAATACCAAGTTTATATAGATAAACATATGAATACACGAACCATGTATCAAGGTTGTAAGGGGTGACTATGATTATCAACATACTTTACATCACATCTTAGAAGGCAAATTCAGTCCATGGGAACAGTTCAGCCAATAATTACATGACCAAATGGACTTGTAATTATATATCAATGATAATTGTTGGTAATAGCTGTCATAATATGATGTTAAGGGAACAAAAGTGGTCAATGTAGAAGCAATGAGAACAAAAAAAGTATTTACACCAACATGATATTTTATTCGACAGACTTCTCCCAGTATAATGCACTTTAGGATTCTATCCAAATTTATCATTAGATTATTACCTAGGAACATTCACAGTTGCTAATTTCTAAAGGTAAACGAGCTAGATTTACTGTATTTTAGCCCTTTGTAGAGGAGCATCTATAATCATATTTAATATGAAATCTCCATTCGTAAAAGAGCTATATTTTGTGTTTTAAGACCAAGGTTTTAAATCTCTGATATCGGTCACGTTTCGTCTCGGAGATTTTAGTGACTCGATATCGTATCGGGGGAGATCTCGGGCGAGACGAGTGCATCTCGGGTGCCAATATCGGATTCACATCTCGAAGCTTAAAATTCATCTTGAGACCATCTCGGAGTATATGTTATGTTTAAAACTAATTTGATTACACAATAATATTTACATATACTAAAATAAATAAAAATTAAGCTTACTTGATTTGTAAAATCACACCATATACCATTGCCATTGATTGCTCGAAAGATCTATTATACCATTTTAAACATCTCCACTATTCTAACTGGAAAAAGTAAGGCACTTATACTTAGGGCTGTTACGGTAACGGTAAATTTACCATTACCATACCATTACCAGTCAATCGGTTACCATTTTCGAGTGAAATCGGTATACCAGTTTAATCGGTATGGTAACGGTAAATTTACCATTTTCTACGGTAAATCATCGGTAACATTTCTTCAATACCAGCGGTAACGGTAATTTTACCAGTCAATTTATAATACATGTATATTCATGTAACATGCTTTATTATAGGCATTTAAAACCAAGCAAATGATTAAATTTAGTTTATTAACCAGGTGAGATAATGTTAAATACACTTCACTTCTTTCTCATTTATTTCTTTTATTAAGTAACACTATAAATTGTATAATGAAGCACCGTTATGGTGTGAATACGTGTTATGTTACTAACTTTTTTTAGACAAACGGTAATTTACCATTACCAGTGTAACGGTTACCAGATTATCGGTATACCAGTGTTCGGTATACCAGCCTATCGGTAACGGTAACGGTAAGCAATTTTCGCTTACCAGTAAAAATGGTACGGTAACGGTATTTGTGAAATGGTAACGGTAACCATTACCATAACAGCCCTACTTATACTTCAATGTATGGGATTGTTCAACAAAACATCATTAGTTTAAGCACAGAATGATCTGTTACATATGTTGTTCACTTCTAAGGATTCATAAACTTTAATGATAATGGTCCAGTTGCATAAATATTTCTCCAAATCTTTAAGATCAAAAACGTAAAGGGGAGTCAAAAAATGAATGTCAACAGAATAGCAAGAAGCGATTTAGTTTGGTATACCTGATACTCATCTCTAGGTTTTAATCAAGTCCATTTATAGATTGAATTCAACTCAAATTCATGAAAAAATTCTAAACTTTTACTGTAATAACTTCATGAAAAATGATAACAAGCTAAACTTATTATACTGTAAACAAAACAACACCTTAACTTTATGAAAAATCGAATTTCATTAAAATAAAAATAAAACCTAATTTACATACCTGTATAGAGTAAAAAGAATAGTCGATGACGAAGCTGCAGATTGTCGGAAGCGAGAGCGAGCTGTCGGAAGTTGAAAGCAAGAGCGAGCTGTCGGAAGTCGGAAGTGAAGTTTGATTCTTTTTTTAGAAGAGGGCGATCGATTTTAAAACGTAGTTTACTGAAGTAACGAGGGAGAAAGGGTTTAGAACTGTTACTGGAATTAGATAAGAGAGAAAAGGACTCGGTCAATTTTTTGATGATGGGTTGAGATGGGCCCAATTTTTTTTTTTGAGAAAAACAATAAATCGGCTGATATATCGGAATATCGTTTCGGACTAAATATCAACCGATACATTTGAAAAGAGATATCAACCGATATCTTCTGTTTCATTTCGTGGAAGCCTTCAACCGAGATCTCGGCCGAGATATCCGAGATTTGAAACACTGTTTAAGACGCTGTTAGCGCCAAAATTGGTCACTAACACCCAAATCCAGATGAAAGCACCAATCAATGACCACAGATCACAGATATAATATATGTAGAGAGTAATAATGTGAAAAACAGTAAAAATTAAAAAGAAAGCAGTAAGAACAGAAGATTTAGTGGTTCGGCTGACTCCGGCCTACGTCCACTGCAAAAATTTCCTTTTTATTGATGTTAGAATCAATTACAGTTACAATCCATAGTTTTTTAAAAACAATAATGGTAGAGCAGCCTTAGTATAGAAGATGAAGAGAGACAGAACGAAGATCCCTTTTTTGAAGCCCCACATACTGTATTTATAGGCGAAACCTGAGTTACTGGGCTTCCTGAGTAGTCCGGGCCCATCAAGACCATAGCCGAGCCAACATCCTCTGTAGCCGATCCTATCCCTTCAAGACCGAACCGATCCCTTATTGTTTCTGCCGACCAGAAGTAAAAGGAAAAAATACCAATCCAAAATCCAAACACCAGCATGCCGATCCACTCCATAATCCATTGTGCCGATCCACTCCAGACTCTAGCATGCCGACCCACTTCAACATGCCGACCCACTCCATCGTGCCGACCTACACCATCAAGGCCGAACCACCTTCCTACCGAACCACTCCATCCAGGCCGACCTACACCATCAAAGCCGAACCACCTTCCTACCGAATCACTCCATCCAGGCTGACCCATACCATCAAGGCCGAACCACCTTCCTACCAAACCACTCCACCCAGGCCGACCCACACCATTAAGGCCGAACCACCTTAGCTGACCGAGTTTGGCCGATCCATACATGCCGACCGACTTATTTCCTTCCATGCCAGCCGGCCCTAACCTGACTGATCCAGAAGTGCCGAACCAGATCACCACCGAGCCACATCCACCGACCTACTCAGGCCGAGCCACTCGTGCCAAACCACCAATGCCGAACCATGCTATGCCGAACCTCGGCTTCGCAATCATATTTATTATCCGTGATTGATCGTCTATCCATCCAGTTGACTCAAACCCATAGTATTCCTGTCTCGACAAACGAGCAGTCGATTTTAGTTAAACCCGTTTGTCTACAGCCTTGCCAAAAGGCGGGTTAACAGACGCCCTTTCCTAATCTAAGTGTTATGTCACAAATCACAAAGTTATCAATGCTAGATGAATTTTAAGTCCTTAAATATATACCATTATCTATTGATTTGGCATTTATATGGCTTTTTTAAATGACTGAAGGTTGCAAATATCTTGTTATTGCACTGCCCAAGGAGAAGCTGGTTGATACAAATGGAGCAGGTGATGCATTTGTGGGAGGATTTCTATCACATGTAGTTAAATAGAAGAGCTTTGAGGATTGTGTTAAAGGAGGGTGTTATGCCGAAAATGTTATTATACAATTGTCAGGATGCACCAACATTGAGAAGCCTGATTTTGAGTATTATTTGTAGCGGTATAATCAACAAAGGTGTAGCATATTAAATCACCACTGAGAACTTCCTATTTGATATGATCATTATTTGTCAGCATGAAAGTGACAGTATGCTATTTTTTGTAGATTCATGATCCAAGTTATATTTGTGTACTACTGATTAAATCCTTAGTAATTTGTTTTTATCAAGTATCATTTGTTTTCATAATAATAATAATAATAATAATAATAATAGGTAGAATACTAACCATGTAATTTGAAGATCCAATCAAATAGTTCTTGGGTTAAAAAATGGTAGCATGAACATAAATATCAACAACATAGTGCTCATTCAGAAAATATGAAGACATCTGAATGATTTACACTTCCTGAATTCATAAAATTGACAATAAATCAACTAAAACATAAAGAGCATTCCTATTTAACCAAATTAGTAACTATTTAAAAGGTACATGATACTATAAAATTGATCAACTAAAATTGAAGTATTATTTGACTGTATGTGTAGTTTTGTGATAATGCTTTAGAGCTACTCATAATTCATTTATGTTATTTGATTATAAAGTACACAACTTGTTTATAGAAAGTAGAATAAGAAAATAATGCAAAGGATATACTTTAATAAGGAGTAAAAGAAATGGTCACGTATATCCATCAACAATCACCAAGTTTAAGCACATTATAATTATCTGTTAATATAGGATGTCTGAAAGGTATAGTGAATGTGGCATCTTGTAACATGCTTCAAGTTCATCTACCAAATATAGAGGCTGTAGTAAGCAAGCAAATTTTTCCTTAACATAAAAAAAAAAAAAAAAAAAATAGAAGTAGCAGAAGATCTAAAACTGTTTAGTTTGTATTACATCACTGTCATATAATTCTACACGTGCAACATAATTTATTACACAGTAACATTACATCCTTGCCAAAATACAAATTATGTAAGTAAGTTGCTAGCAAAAGATTGATCAAAACTGAATTATTGTACAACTACTCCTCTTTTTTGTGCTAGTGAAAATTTCTCACCTTTCCACATATACTCAATTTTAGCCAATATCGAATCTTTAGAGAGATAGATGGTTGCAATTACATGATAATACATATTAAAAAACATGCGCATCATATTTTACACTTCTATTCTTCAAAACATGTGCATCCAAACTTTCTGATATAATTGCAAGATAAAAAATGATTGTCTACTGTCTAGAATACTACCCGCCCAAAGTAAGAAAAAAGAAAGTTTGATGCAGAAATATTAAATTACTTCGTTTGTATAAAGACTTTAGCACATTTCTATTGAGTTTAATACAATATATCTATAATATGGAAAATAATTGAACCAATCTAGATTCAGTCTATATCTCAACAAAAAAAAACCTAAGAATCCCTAGTAAATTAATCAGATAGATGAACAAAAATAAACCTAAATTATTTTGTAAGTTTGTAATACAGTCTAGAGATGACAAAGAAAAAAGGTTGAAATCCAACACCGTAAACTTTAGGAAAAATAAAACTGACAAAAGGAGAAGATAGAAGTTACCACAAATGCAAAGTCGTTGACGAGATGAAATCGACCGCAATTCAAACCGAGGATAAAATTGACAAATAGGAGCAGCAGCAACGTTGGAGCAGTAGGAACAATGGCGAAGAGTTAATTGAATCGCGGTGGCCCTGGCTGACGAAAGTGAGGCGAGAAACGTCATCGGTGAGCTGCGTTGTCGAGCGGGTAATTTTGGGGAAAATTTGATTAGGTTAAGAACACCGAGTGGAACGAAATATTTGGGAAAACGGGAATGAAATTGTTGCAAAACAGGGGGGTTTTGCAAACTACACGTCCTGACATGAGAGAGGCTTATTTCCTGTCATTCGTCCAAAATCAAATAGTCGAAAGCCCAAATAACACGCCACTTGTTTTTGTTTGTTTCTGCGATTTGTCATTTCTTCGTGTTTTCTCATTCTGGTTCTTTCTCGTGACTCCTTTTGAATTTCCATGTATCTCTGTCATAACCCTACTTTTCATTAAACCTCCCAATTTCAAATTCCCAACACCCCCACGCGACCATCCGCTTCCACTCGACGCCGCGATCGAATAAGGTGACGCATCCGGACAAGGTAAAATCTGGTTTAATTGTGAATTTATTTCTCTAATATAGTAGATTTATCTACTCGCTGTTAATAATCCAAAAATATTTAGACTTAATTGTTCGTACCAGTGAATATATATTATATTGATTTTTTTGATCTAGGATTAACTTTTGTTATATGTCACTGAATAGGGTCAAGGATATGAAGTTTTTCCATTATTTATACCTGTAGTATGTGGATCGTATGTTATTAAACTAATTCAACAAAGGTATCAAACTATTGGTGGTGCATTAATTAAGTTGATCCTTTTGGCATATAAATTTAACCTTTAGCATATGTTAATGGGAGAGTAAATTGTTTCTATTTCTGGTATTTATTGTTATTGTAAATAACTGGTAGAAGTCTCTACTTTTTGTCTATTGTATAAAGGATACATCATAAGCCTAACTTTATATATACCCTTTTTGAGCAGAGAAGTAATCCTTGGTTCATATAAAAAAGATGAGGTTACTCTTTATTTTAATACCTAATGTATAATTTCTTCACTTGAACATTACATAGTGATTTTCCTGGTCATCCTGTATGTGTTAAGGTTCGGCACCTACTACTCAACAACAAGATTATTTTTTAAGATCATGTATTTAGACCAGTTTATGAAGTGATCTTATAAAGACTAACATATTCAATATATAAATTCCATATAACTAGTGGTACCCTTTATCCAAAATTGTTTTTCCTTTAACATTTATGATAATTAATAATCTTCAAAGTTCAAATATGTTGCATTAAGCTAATAATGCAAGGCATAGCTTAATACCATACTTGATGCTCAGGATCTGGCTAATGATACTGGTGTTAGAATTTTTGAAGCAAATATCATTTACAAACTCATATTATATCTTTCTTAGTTACTTTTCGTACTAAAAAATTCTCGCTTTGGTCTCTTGATATAATATTGCTGTGACAAATAAACATTCACAAACTCATATTGGTATTTTACTTCAGCCATGGTTCGATGATACATCGTATCTGTTGATAGTTTCAATGATTAGTATACTTGATAAATCGACAGTATACTTAGGGCTGTCAAAATTCAACCCGACCCTTTAACCCAACCCTTTTAACCCAATTTTAATAGGGTTGGGTCAAGACTAATATGATCATTTTTGAATTGGGTCAATACCCACTTAGCTCAGTAAAAAGATGACACAACCCGTTCGACCCTTTTACCGTCCAAAACTTCAAAACCCTAATTTCATTTCCATTTCTCGTTTCCTAAAAAAATGAAGATGGGCGACTCTCTCTCCCTAAATTCCTAATCGGTCTCTCACACACTAGATTCAGTTTTCCAAATGCTCTTGCTATCGCGACTTCTCTCTCTCGATTATTCAAATCTCGCACGATTTAGCTTTCAAAGTTAAAAGCTCAGCTCCAATCAATCAAAGGTATGAACATCGCGACTTCTCTCTCTTGCTATCGCGACTTCTGAGTCATGTACTGGGTTAGGGCTGTTCTTCCTTGTTTTGACAAAAATGAAAGGGATTTTTTCCTTTTTGAAAAAGTTGTGTTCATATTTGATTCGGGTGGCGATACATTTAATGTAAGAGGTGATTTTTAGATATGGTCTAAATATAATGTTGCTGATGCATATTTTTCATTCTTCATAGCTTTAGGAAATTTTCTGGGTTCTGCTAATGGATCTTATAACGGTTAGTACAATTAAGCTTTTAACAACATCAGTCATCAATCACAGGATGTTCATTTCACACAGCCCGACCTATCCCACTACCAAGTTTCAGAAGGTAGCAAAAATACTTGGATGCATTAAAAAAATACCTGTAAGCATAGAAATGGTTCAATTCATTGCCAACTTGTTCATGGTAGCTTTAGTTTCTAAATTTTGTAATCATGGTCATATGCATGTACATTTTGTTAAGAACATACATATCTGTAGGTAGTATTTGTTAGGACATATGTGATATCATGATCCATATTATATACTTTCTTCAAATAAATGTGGTGAAAAAGAATGTATTTGCTCAACAGAGCTTAATTTCGAATAAATACTGCTATGTAAAATAAAACATAAGAAGTGATAAAACCCAATCTCTTTTTCAATATTTAGTATGTTTAGATTGGCTAGAATTAAGGTAAAAAGTGGTGAAAGTTTACAGCTATCAGTTTAGTCATCTATATTTAGTTCGATGTATGGATTATATTCAAATTTTTTGAATAGTTATAAACTTTGAGCATATTATTATTAATTTAATGTTTGTGGAAAAAAACTAATGTACTGGTTTAGAAGTATAGTCTGCTTTGTATCCTTTTTTGCAGTTAAGGTATGCATGATAAAATAACTAAAATGCAGACATAATTTGGATAATGTACGTCCTTCCTTTGTTAGTGAAGATTTTATGTTTCTTGGTAATATTGATCAAGTGTTATATTTTACCTTAATTTTATTTCTTGGTAATGCTGTGCATCTCTTTTATGATAAAGTCATGCTGTTTTTGTTTTATTTTCTGCTGATATCATACTTTGCTGGATGAAGATTTGATATTTCTTGTTAAGATTGATCTGGTGGGTTTTTTTACGTCATTTTATTTCTTGAGCAATATTTCTTGGTAATTTGTGTATCCCTTTTATGATAAAGCCATGCTCTTTTATTTTATATTCTGTTGCATGTATATCGGATTTGAATCCTTAAAACAAAAGTATCCCTATTAGAGAGAACAGAGATACACCAAGTGATGTGAGATTGAAACTCACCAATAGGGATTTTTCTTACCACAACATAATAAATAACGACCTGATGCGTAAAGCCTCATTTTCAATATATAATTTATCTATTGTGGACTCTTTTCAAATCTAGAAGTTTTTAAACAATGCATAAAAAGTTTTGCGTATTTTTTGTAGAATATGAATATTGGTGAAGATGATACCCAAACAAGAGACATGGTAGGATTGGAGGTTGATCTTGATTCGGTGGGTAGTTCCGTAGGAAGTAAACGAAAAAGAAATACATATTCCGATGTTTGGAAATATTTTGAAAAACATGAAACCATTGAAGGTGAAAAACGTACATGTTTTTGTAAAAAGTGTAAAAGAAAATATATATGTGGTGATAAGTACGGGACTAATAATTTGAGAAGACATGTAAAGAAATGCTTTGATCAAAATGTGGAAGACATCCATAGAGGAAATTTTAGTCAAACAAGGTATAGAGATTTAATGACTAAAGCAATTATTCGGCATAACTTACCGTTTAATTTTGTTCAATATGAAAGTATCCGCGAATTGGTTTCTTATTTGAATGATGAAGTGATACATTTATCAAGAAACACTTCGCGTTCTGATGTTATAAAACTTTATGAGAATGAGAAAGTTAAACTTAAAGAATTTCTGAATTCATGTAGTGGGAGAATGAGTATTACTTCAGATTTATGGACTTCAATCAATACGGATGGATACATGAGTTTGACAGCACATTTTATTGATAATGAATGGAATTTGCAAAAAAGATTGCTTAGTTTTTGTTTATTGCCACCTCCTCATTCGGGTGCGGCCATATTTGGGAAGATATCAAGTTTGTTACTTAGTTGGGGAATAGTTGATAAAATATTTTCATGTACATTGGATAACGCATCTTCCAACTGTAAGTTCATTGAATTATTAGGATCGCATCTCAATTATAGACGATCATTAGTTGCGGATGGCCAATATTTACATGTTAGATGTGTGGCGCATATTTTGAATTTAATAGTTCAAGACGGTTTGAAATCCATTACTACTTGTTTGAGCAACATACGAGAAAGCATAAAATATATCAGAGGCTCTCAATCTAGGAAAAAAAAGTTATGTTGAATGCATATGCAGTCTTTCTTTGGATAAAACTAGGAAGGGATTACGTCAGGATGTTCCCACGAGATGGAACTCCACGTTTATTATGCTTAAAAATGCAATACACTATGAACAAGCTCTTTATCGCTTGAAACATGTGGATTCTAGTTATACTTATTGTCCATCATTTGAAGAATGGGAGAAAGCAAAGAAAATTACACGTTTTTTGGAAGTTTTCTATAATGCCACATGCTTGTTTTCGGGAACAAATTATCCAACCGCCAATTTGTTTTTTCCAGAAATTGTCATGGTTCATTTAACTTTAAAAAAGACTTTGGATGGTGATGATTTTATGTCTTCCATGGCACACGATATGTTTAAAAAAATTGATAAATATTGGAAAGAGTTTAGTGTGTTTCTTTCGATTGCTTGTATTTTTGATCCACGTTACAAAGTAAATTTTGTCCGATTTTCTTATGAAAGGCTATATGGAAATACCATAGAATTTGAAAAGGTAAAAAAAATTTGGAAGAGTTGTTCTTTGAATATTCAAGAAAAGTGCAAGAAGAGTCGCCTATTGAAACAAATGCTACAAAAGACACGGAAACTTCACATTTATTTACGAGTCCTTATTCACAAGAACGTGAAGATATGTTGGAACAATTTGATTCTTATCAAGATTCGGAATTTGTTGGCAATTCTAGTAGATCAGAACTTTATTCATATTTAAGTGATGGGTTGATTGATCGAAAAATAGAGTTTGACATACTCTCATTTTGGAAATCACAACAATTTCAGTATCCTATTTTATCCCTTATGGCAAAAGATATATTGGCTGTACCGATAACTACCGTGGCCTCAGAAAGTGCTTTTAGCATTGGTGGTAGAGTACTCGACGACTATCGTAGTTCACTAAAAGAAGACGTTGTTGAAGCATTGTTATGTACGAGAGATTGGTTGTATGGTGGTACGATTATGCAAACATTCGAAGATCTTACCGAAGATGTTACAAATATCCATTCTCAAGAAGAGGATGCATTAATCCATGGTGTGAGGTACTTCTTATTTAAAATGTTTTAACTCCATACCTTGTTTTGGTCTAAATTTTTGGCCCGTGAATAATGTTGAAACATGCAATATTCTACCATCAAAAATTCTGCACCTTCTTAAAAAATACACTGAAACATGCATTACACACGACTAACTATTCGTGTTAAATGGCAGTCATGTACCGACCTACAATAACTAAGTGGTGCTCCTTATTTACATTACTCCCTTGCAAATTTGGGGTACAATAATGTATTTGTTTAGTATCCTGTCTACTGCCAAATCAGTTCAGTTATGTATTTTCTATGTACTCTGCTTAGTACTTAGCCTGACATTATATATTTGTGAATACCAAATTAAGTTCAAATTTGACATTATATTTTTGAATAGTGGTTTGAGTAGATTCATAGTCTTGAGAACTAAAATAGCCTTCTAGATGTTCAAACTGTAGTGAATAACTGTATTTAGAATAGTGAATAATCGTATTCAGAGAAATGAAGGGAATAGTGACCGTTGTTCAAACCGTTATCCAATCAGCCATTTTCATGTGTAAATTTTTGGGTAATAGTTTCAGCAACCTTTGTTGTATTTTTTAATAGTTCCTAAACTTTGTTATATACATTAGTAACTAATTTTGTATGCTTTGGTGACTGTTGCCCCCAAATTATGAATGATGTTGTTACTGTCAATGCTTCATAATTGTTGCTAATATAGGACTTTTAAAATTACGATGCATTTAATCAATTATACAATGATGAAATGGATATAATTTTATATTATGTTGTTTATTTTTCATTTACTTCTAATAAAACCTGATATAGGGTAGATAAATCTTTTTGAACTTTTGCAAAAATGCTACTGTGCAATCCAATTGGAAGATGCTCTGGAAAGGATGTATTTTCTGGTGCAAATTTGACACTTAAACTGTGCGCATACATTGTTAACATATAACTATTGTTTTGATATTCTTCCATAGCAGATGTTTCAAATAATATTTTATATATGCTTCCCAAGTTTTCGACTAATATTGATTTTACAGCAACTCCAATAGGGTATGAAGTTCACAACACGTGACGACTAGACTAAGGCACTGGGCACAAGCTGTAGCAAATTTGATGGTTAATGATTTCAGAAGCTATATTTATTACCTGGGAGATTGGTTTGTTTGTAAAAACTACTAATTAACAGATGAATATTGATGTGTCCAACGTTTTACGATGTTTATGGACTTGTTTGTACTCATGGTCGGTTTCTTTCAGCTCTACTGAGATTGGTGTGTTATTAGCTTCAACTGATGTTAGTTTTAAAACTTATTTGGTGCAGTTTTTGCAATATTCTTGCAGTTTTCATGATATTTAGAGTTGTTTCTGTGAATGCAGTTTTTATTATGTGTTGCAATTTAGAACATTTTTTCATGCAGTTTTTATTAAGTGTTGCAATATAGAACATTTTTATGTTCCAAATGTGTGTTATGTGTGCAGTTTTATGTATGTGTGCAGTTCTATGTATGCAGTTTTTATTATGTGTGCAGTTTTAAACTTTAGATGGGTTAAATGGGTTGATTTATATATGAATAGGGTCGGGTCAATTGACCCTTTTAATAAATATATTAAATGGGTCGGGTCAAAAAACGGGTCGGGTCAATTTTGACCCGACCCATTATGACCCGACCCGACCCATTTGACGGGCTGTATACTTGATAGTTATATGTTTTCCGATTATTGTGTATATAACAGGTTGGTGGTTTATGGTTATAAAGTTCACTGGAGAAACGTCATTGACAATGGTGATTTTCATATAACTGTAGCAATTGAGCCTCCTTGAATGCAACATAGGTGTTGGAAATTCTTTCTTCTAGGCTAAAAATGTTGTAAATTTGGTGGAAGCTAATTACTTTACTTGCTTATAAAGCTTCTTGCTTCATGTACATGTATATGGCCAAATCTAATTGTATTAGTAACATAACATGCTTATTGCCTTTACTGTCATTGTGACTCCATTTATCAAGTGGTTTTTTAAGACATTTAATTTATATATTTAAAAGAAAACCAATAACTATGAATGAGATCTTTTTACTCTGTTTACTCATATACGTTTGATTTATTATTTAATTGTTAATTCATTTGTAGACTTGATCCTTCAACCTAATGATAAAGTTTATTACACAATTTTAATTATAGATTGAGTTTCATGATAATGTAAAAACATTTGAGTCTAGTGAGACTTTGGCAGTAAAAACATTTCTTGGTTTTGCTTATTCTAACATAGATAATGTAAATTCGGTAATCTTTGGATATAGCTCTGCAATATAGACACTGTAGAGGACTACTACAACTATATAGGAAACTGCATATGTTGTCAAAGAGCAATCACAGAACTTTGTGTATAGTTGAAGTACCAATAAAACCTAAAATGATTGTTTTTGACGTTTTTCATTTGCTTTGTTGTTTTATTTATGTTGAATTTGATGTTATATGGCTTTTATTTGTATTGAAGCACACTTATTTGTTGCCATATCATTATGGATCAGGAAAGATAAAAATCAAGTCAGAATTTGTTATTTGTTAGTAGATTGAGTTATATAATGAAATGATAATAAAAGGGATCAAGTCAGATTGTGGAGTACCTGGTTTCTTATGTGCTTATAATAATGAAGCAATTTCTTGAGTTCCTCCTAAACATAAAAGAGCACCTTCAATACATGAATGTGACTGGGTCAGGATACCTTGAATTTGGTCCATTGAATTTTCATTTTGAAACAAACTTTAACTTTTATGTATTAGCATCATTAGACTTTTATTTAAACTTAGAATTCAATGCAAGAATTAGAACTTTTTGTTCAAATTCAAACTTGTTTAATTTGGTTTTTTTTTCTTTGAGAAGAAATGTTTCTTTGTAAAATTTTGTTAAAAATTAATTTTGTTTAGAAAACAATGAAGTTGTTTAAAAGTATATAAACTCTAATGTTTGTGTGTGTAGACATCCTTTTAAGTATTTCTTTGTTGTTTTTAGTAATGCAAATAATCTTTTGATAAACAAATCATCGTTGTGTGTACGTACTACTTGAATAACAAAAACTTAAATAATTCTTTCTTTTTTAAATTGTACGTCTAAATGGTCATATTCAAAAATTTGAAAATATGAGTTTAATTGAAATAAATGAAAATTCCTTTTTTCTCTTCAAATTATACAACTAAACGGTCAGTTTTTCCACCATTGTGCGGTTGTACTAGTAATTAAAATGGACGAAAACTCACACTTAATATATTTCTGCAAATCAAGTCGTTGCTCCGACACCTTCCATCTTGCCGCATGTTATTCTCACCATGTTTTAATACATTTGACTTGAATTTTTAAAATACAATACTTTTTTTATAAAAACGTCGAATTAGCAAACCGTTTTCACTATTAAATCACAAATTTTATTATCTTTCTAATGATGACATTATATACTTGTAAAAATTAAATTTATAAAATGCAATAAAGTAAATTAGTTTAAAACTAATTCAAAATATATAAAAAATGCATAACTCATATGCGGTTAATTACTGCATTTATTTAAAACTGCATTTTTTAAAATGAAGTAGGATAAATTTATTTTGAAACTGATTTAAAATTTTAAAAAATTAACTGCATAACAGTTACTCAGTTAATTACTGCATCTTTCAATGCAGCTTTAAGATTTTAAAATTGCTAAAATCTACCAGAAACAATATTTAATTACTCAAAAATGCATCTTTCAAATGTAATGAAATGGGTCTATTTTAAAAATGTTTCAAAGTATGATAGAAATTAACTTCATATCAATCATGCTGTTAATTACTAAAATTTTAAAATGTAGTTCTAAAGCTTAAAAACGCTCAATCTAATTAAAAAACAATAATAAACTACTTAAAATTGCATCTTTCAACTTCGGTAAAATAGATCTAATTTAAATTTGCATCGAATTATTAAAAGAAATAACTGCATAATAGTCATGCAGTTAAAGAACTACATCTTCAAAATGCAGCTTTAAGACATTAAAAATGTAAAACTACAAAAAACAATATTAAATTACATCACAAATATATTTTAAATCTATATGTAAATATAAAAAAAATTGACTGCATATATAGTTATAAAGTTAATTACTGCAACTCTTAAAGCATTTCTAACCTTTAAAAGCAGTAAGATGCAGCTACATTATATTGCATTACTAAGATGCAGCTATATGATATTGCATAACTACATCTTATTAAAGCATTTGAATTTGCACTAACACGACACGGTTTTAATTGCATCGCTATGATGTAGTTAAAAATCATACCACCAAGATGTAATTAAAAATCACAACACTAAGATGCAACTAAAACTGCATTAATATGATGTTGTATAACTATGTCTTACTAATTCAATTAAATGAGCACTAATATGACATTTCTAACTTCATCATCATGATGCAGTTAAAAAACTGCATTATAATGATGCAATGCACAATTCATATTTTTGGCATTTACTGGTATAACTGTTTTTATTTAATGCAGTTAAAAACTGCATTTTCTTAATGCAGTTAAAAAGAAATACCTAAATTAGTTTATTGTAATTTTAGTTATAATTTCATTTCTTAGTGCGGTTAAAACTGTCATGTAAAATTATGATTTTCAAATTTTTATTTTTAGGTATCAACAATGGATATCATTAAAAAGTTTATTAAATTTATGATTTAATGGTGAAAATGATATTTAAATCCGATTAATCTACAAAAATTTATCACATTTTAAAGATTAAATTTAAATGAATTGGTGGATGTCGGGGTTTGATGATGTTAAAGGAGTATGGATCTAATTTATAAAAAATTATAGATGGGAATCTGAATTACATCTAAATAAAAAATAGGGGCCCAAGTTAATATTCTATTTGAAGAAACACGGCTCTTAAGAGATTTAGTCTAGGGCGGCGTTTTATTTATATTTATTTATGTTTTAATATATAAAAAAAATTGATTAAAAATATTGTAATTAAATTTGTAATATAAATTTCCTTGTAGCGCGGCATGATAAGAAAATATAAGAAAAATAAATCGTAGGATGTTAACAGTATGCAAGCATTGATAAATTGACAGAGTATATAAATAAGGATGTTGTAACACCCTATAAAATGAACAATAATTAATTGAAAAGAATTGATAAATAATTAATAAGCCTCAAAAATGGAATTTGAGCAAACATCAAAATTTGACTATAAAACATACACCATTGCATTAGTGGCAATTTTCTGAGCAACTTTCATATATAAAATTTTGTGATCGAAGTTTAAACGGAAAAGCTATAAGCGTTTGAAGTTTTCAGATCGAAAATAATTAAAAAGGAATTAAAGAAAATAAGTAATAAATAAATGCATGGACCCCACCAATCGACTCCCTCCTTAGGCCAGTCGATTAGGAGCAGTCGACCCCCATAGAGGAGTGGTCACTTGGTTAAAGTGGCGGCGGCTATTGAACCTCGGCCTAACGGTCCAGATTCAATTAATATTAATCGGGCGGATATAATTGATTCCAATGCCTATAAATACAGGTCTAACCCACCACTTTTCTTCTCATATTATCTTATCGAAGTAGTGGAGCTCTACCATTTTTCCTCCACACTATTTCTAGAAATTATAAAAATAGTTATCAGAGAAGGGTAGGGAAAAAAAGAGAAGGAGTGGATCAATTCTACGAGAAAGGTAAATTCTATAATTATAAATTTATATTCCATTTAGTTCAAATCTCCCCTTAGATCTATAATTCAAATAAGTGTGTGTGTATCAATAACAATGACATGGGTACGAAAGGTCGAATTTCATCATCATCAATGATAACACTTGGAGCGTGCACATCTCAAACAACAGCTATCAGCATATTACATCTATTCTAACTAACTCTGGGGGGATTTATATGTACTTTTACATTTGTTTACGGCAGCAACACCTACTCAGAAAGGGAGAAATTGTGGAGCAGTCTTATTTCTAATGCCTCTTCTATTCATATGTCTTAGATTGCATTTGGGGATTTCAAGAATGCTCTTAACCCTAAAGATAAGAAGGGAGGATTGAATATACCTTTTTCTTATCTTAATGGTTTTAGAAATTTTTTGTTACAATGTGGTCTTGTTGAATATTCTATGCAGGGGTGTAAATACACTTGGAGGAAGAAGCAACATAGATAAAATTCTGGTAAATCAGGAAATAATTCAAATTTTCCCAACGCTATCTACTATTGCCCTTTCAACCAATCTTAGCGATCATATCCTAATGTTAATTACTTTCAAAGACGTCAAGTAGAAAGCAAAGAACATGCCTTTCAGATATGTTAACACATGGTACTTGATGGACATACAGAAATCACCTATGGGGATTACACCCACAATTCCATTGCTAAACTCAGGAAAATCAAGGAGAATCTGAAAATAGTGGAGCAAGCAAAATAATAAAATTGATACTCTGGAGAAACTAAAGGACGACTACAAGGCAGCATTTTTACAAACTGACGATGACCCAGAAAATCTTCAATTATATGAACACATGTTAGCCATTAACTTGGAATTAAAAAATCAGGTTAATATACAATATGACGAACTCATGCAAAAAAGAAAAACTCTTTGTTTAGTGGAGGGTGACACTAACTCAAAGTTCTTTTACTCTTGTATGTTAACGAGGAAGCACAGAAACCAAATTCAGGCTTCGCTATCACCGAATGGAGAATACATATGCAATCATGAACCTGAACTATTACTCCACTCTTTACAATGGAAAAAATGCTTCTTCTTTACCTCATATTGAACCACACATGCTTATTGGTAATGAGGGACAATGATACTTATCTTCACCAGTTAAGATGGAAGAAATCAAGGCAGCATTGTGGTCCATCCATGATGCAAAGATCCTGGTCCAGATGGATTCTCGACTAAATTTTCAAGTTACATTACGACCTGCTGAAATAATAACTTTATTTAGTTATTACAAAAATCTTTCAATCAGGACAATTTGCTAAGGGGATGAATCACACTTTTCTTACTCTAATCCCTATGAAAGATAAGCCACAGTCAATCTCTAATTATAGACCTATAGCTTGTGCAAATGTATTTATAAAATAGTGGCTAAAATAATCTATAATAGAATAAAGGTTTTTCTACCTTAGTTGATTGCAGATAACCAGTCCGCTTTCGTACCTGGAAGGAACATTAGAGACAACATTTTGCTTGCACATGAACTCATAAGAAATTTCAAGAAACCAAGCAAACCCAAGATGTGTATAAAGATCGATTTACAAAAAGCGTATGACAAGATAAACAGGGAGTTTACATGTCATATGATGGAAGCTATGGGTTTTCCTAGTTTCTTATCAACTTAATTTATGAATGTATTAGCACTCCAACTTTTTCTATCTTGGTGGAAGGCATCCCTAACGGTTTTATCGAATCAAATAGAGGTTTGAGGCAGGGTGATCCTCTTTCACCCCATCTATTTTGTATTGCTATGGAATTTTTATCCCTAAAAATGGAAGACGATACTACATAAAGGAAAATTCAACTTATATCGAATGTCTCTCCTATAGTTTTTCATCCACTTTATGCAGACGATGTAATTTTTTTTGGAGGCAACTACTGAAAATGCAAAAGAAATCACACGTATATTTAAGGAACTACATTATACCACTGTACTGCAAATTAATCAAATGAAGTCAAAGGTGTTTTTTTAGCAAACTTGTAACCTAAAAACAGAGATACTCCAAATACTTGACATACCAGAGGGTTCTCTTCCTATCAAATATCTAGGAGTACCCCTCTCTTCAGACTACATTGATGCCACTCAGTGTACACCTTTATTGCAGCATATAACACCAAGACTAGAAAATTAGGACATCAATTTGCTAATTACTGCCAGCAAAGGAGAGCTAATACAGGGTGTACCCATTCCTATTGTCTTATACTGGCTTCTTATATATCATCTGCCTTCTTCTATACTTAACAAAATTTAAGCTTTACGTGCTAATTTCATTTGGGGAGGCAAGACACACAATCTTGCATGGCATTTACCGTGCAGGCCTAAAAATGAGGGAGGAGTAGGACTGAGACTTCTATCAGATTTGAGAATTACATCAGTTCTAATGCTTACATGGAATTTGTCAGCAAAGCAGACTTTGTGGACACAATGGACAAGGAATACATGCAGAATGCAAGTTTTTGGCATATGCATATTAATAATAACCTTTCAGTAACTATGAAGCACATATTACGACATAGACACACCGCAAGCAAACTATTTGCAAGGGTCATTGTTGATGGAGCTACACCATCTTTATGGCTCGATCCATGGATCAACCATAAATCATTAGTTGATTTATTGGGATGGCATAAGTTTTCCACTTTAAATGCTATAGAGAAATAGGTTTCTTTTATCATACAAAATAGTTGTTTTGTCCTTGATTTACTACCCGAAACAAGAGAAGCTAAAGTGCAATCAATAAATATTGTATCTGATAGAAGATTAGACTATTGGGAGTTTAACGGCATAAAATAGTTTAATTTTTTGGATATTTGGAATGAGGTTCGAATCAAACATCCTACACTAGAGTGGAATCAAATAATCTGGAATAAATTAAGTGCGCGGAAAATGTCAATGTGTGCATATAAGGCAGTTCTTAGAAGATTACCTATAGTGGATCGACTATCCACATAGGGTATTCAAGTCGATAGCCGATGCCAACTGTGTCACGAAGATAACGAATCCCTTGAACTTCTTTTCTTCTAATGCTCCTACAGTAAATATCTGCTTGCCTTTATCAAACTGAAACTAGACATTACGTGGACAACTGAAAGGGATCTCCTTGATGAATTAAGGTGATTTCAGCAATGATTTCACTGTAATAACATTAGGCGGAAATTGGTTTCGTTTCGATGTCACAATTCTCTATCACATTTGGGCGAAAAGAAATCAATGTATATTTAAAAGGAAGGAGACATCAACCTTGCAACGAGCTAGGATCCTGGAGAAGGATATTATTTGGCAAAGCCTAAGGTCTACGAACAGCGGCCATTATAAGGATGATGAAATCATTTTCTTGAAGAGGTTGGGAGTGGAATTAGAAGATAAAGGTTGATGATGTGTAAGGTTTATCTTTTGTATTTTGTGTTAATGGGATGGGCTAGTCTGGCGGGCTTTATTTAGCCGATGGTGTTTTCGTACAATGGTTGTATTATGCAGTGTATTGTATGTGTTACACTAGTTTAGGTTGTTGTTCTGTTTTTTCTTACTACTCTGGTAAGGTTTTTTAAGGAGGCAAGACCTACGATGTTCTTCTACGTCTTTAATAAAGAACATTTTCCTTCAATATATATATATATATATATATATATATATATATATATATATATATATATGGATTGGAAAGTAAAAATGAGTCAATTAAAGGATGAATTCGGATTTGAGAGATTTGAAAAGCTAGAAAGGCGAGTGAGAAATTATCCGATTTATGTATAACATTGAAATTTATCCATTGGATTTTATCTAATTATTATGTCTATGCAAGATCTGTTGAGTTGTAGGTTTAAAATGGATGCTGAAATCGCACATACATATTCTATAAGTTATGAAATTGGAATGGAATGATATGCACCATAATCTGGAAATTTGAAAATCAGTCCCTAAAATTTTAAAGTAGAATGTTGATGAGACTGTGAAATTTATTTCAAATTTATGTTAATTCAGTTGTAAATTGTGTATTATTCATTTGGATTGTCCAAATTTGACTTGGAATGTAAATTTCTTTGTTTTAATTTACTGGAAGCGTCAAGGGTACAATTTAGTTGTATCTATTGCATGTAAATTTCCATAAATTACTTAATTTTACAAGTATAAGAGTGCTCGTTTTGGATAATAAGGAATCTACTAAAACGTAAGAGATGTGTAAAATACGGATGTTTCTCCGTAGTTTGCACGGTCTATTTCAATAAAAGAAAAGAGATAATTCCTTATAATTTCAAACTGAGCAAAAGTCTCCATTTTAGGTAATTTATGAAAGGTTATAACAGTAATCCTTTTTAGGAAGGATAACTTTAATATATTAAAATATGGAAATGAATGTTGTTTACAAAATGTACATATACATGTATATTCTAAAATTCCTAAGCGTGGGAATTAATGAGTTAAAAATAGGAATATACAAACTTACATACATACATACACACACATACATATATACATACACGCATAACTGCACCTACCAATTAAAAGCATAAATATACATAGGGTAATGAATAAAGCATAATAAATAAATATACGTCGGTACTCGTATTAGTTATAATTAGGACGACTAAATATTAACAGTGCAATAAATCATAAGATTAGGGGATTGCGATGGAAAAAAGGTAGTAACTCCAAAAATTATGATCAATGATTGTAAATTTGATGGGCAATAAATGTGCAGTTAATAAGGAGTTACAGAAATTAAATGAGGACATGAATGAATTTAGTGGGACTGATTGCCGAATTTAATATGACATTTATGGAAAATGGAATAGGCATAATAAGTTGAATTGGAAATGAATAAGTAAATGTTATTAGTGATTATCCAATTTGAATGTTAAATGGCCATATATTATAGACAGTTGAATATATGAAATAAGCCTATAATACAAGAATAGGTTCGCAGTGAATAAGTAATTTAATACTAATAAATAAACTCAAGAGGTAATATAATTTCCATAGTGAAAATTATATGGCCTCGATAATACGCTTAGGACGAGTGTAAATTAGTGGGTCTAGCCCAATATTTAGGTTTAGGATAAATGGCTTGGTATAATATCCGTTGGGATGCGAGGTCAATAAAATTACACAACATAAGCTTGCCCTTCACCTAGAGGCTACTATCAGTTGTATAGATGTACTACTGATGTAGGACCTATGCAGTTAAAGTCCCGCTGAAACCCTACAAAATCCCCGCTGTAGCACATAGCGCTCTCCGACTGCAACGTTATTTGAATTTAGCGCTATTAAACAGTAGATCCGCTTTAAGCCTCGTTACTTCCCCTTCATCCACTTAATCGAGGTTTTTTAACATCCAATTTAGCAACATTAATATACAAAGGTTAATCTGACTAGTTCTCTTTTAAACCAAATCAATAAAGTTAGGATAAAGACCTAATTTTAAGGCATAAGTGCTCAATATAAGTTGGAAATCTATTATGGTCAACAAATATAATCTGCATAAATCAGGATATTCTTCGGTATTGTTACATAAGATCAAATAATATTTCTTTTTCCTACGCAAATGATGTGAGAATGAGAATAAATTAACTTTAAATATTTGGTTTAATATCTAATGAATCTTTTTGCTTCTCCGCTATTTTTCGCTATGTCCTCGCTTTATCCTCGTCATAACCTTTTGCACATCCACTGCTATAGAACTTCTAAGCACTTTAATGGCATGGCTTAGGACATTTCCAACTATAGGACCCATGTGGAACGGACATATGTTCACATATAAGTATGGGAAAATATACCAAGGGTTTGCCTCAGATTTGAAGTATTAAATGGTGCAGTACCTTTAGAGATGTCAAGGGGTTTACTTCGGGGGAGAAAGTATTAAATGGTCGTTGGGTCTTCCTCCTCTCAAAATAAGAAGTCTTGAATAATCTATACGGTGCCTAATAAGAATATAGGGTCTGTTTCACTTCTAACAAGAGGTAATAAGTAACCGGAGTAGGCATTTTTCTTGATTTATATCAGGTAAGTCTAAATGGGATTTCGGCTGTAGAGGTCGACGGGCTATGTCAGTGTTGTTGATGAACCGATACTTAGAAGCAGGGCTAGACTATAGGCTTGGACTACCAACTGTCCCGAGCAATTGTTAACAAATACTTGGGTTATGCCTTGACGAATTTCGCTTTCTACTAATGTAGAATCTGTATGAGATACACAAAGACCTCAAAATTTAATTAATTGTTTGTTTGTTAGAGGTGGGTTAGTTAACCCTTAGATAAGTTTTTGGAATGATGTCGGTAATACGGCAAAGAAAATTATAAAGTCGTGTATAGGGGTCATCGGCCTTCGTAGTCACTACGCCATAGATGACCTTCTACAACATTTTTGCAAGGTGTTGCCAGCTAAAATGTTGCGATAGATATAAAATTTTGGTCCTACTGCAACGTTGTATTTTTGGTGTTACCTTAGCCATAAATATGTGTTGCTCTAGCTAAACAAGTGTAACATGATGCAACATTTTTATATAGTGTTGCTATAGATGTATTCAAATTAAAAAATTAATAAAATTAGCAATCCGCGTGAATACGATCCAACGATCTATATTTAATCTGATTGTTAAAATGGATCACCGCTACAATTTGCCCCAAATTTTCGTTTTCCCGCCTGAACTCCAGTAGATCCCTTTCGGTTTTCATTTCTCAAATCAAAAAGCAAATAGAATACTTCAATGGAATTTCAAAAATCCTAAAATGATTACTCGCACTGTGTTCATCGATTTGAATCGCAAACATCACCGTTCAAATCATGGAATCTGTAGCCCTCTCCTCTTTCAACACCCTCTTCTTCCACCGCCAGATTCGCCGTCCTTCCAAACTTGTTAAAATGACAAAGCGCGAAAAGAACGTGTATTTCTCAAATCGAAATAAAAAACACTCAATCCAAACTTGTTCGAACCCAGACAAAATTCTCAATCAAAATAAAATTGTTTGATTCAGGCGACTTAGGTGGTTTAGGGTTCGAAGAATTTGAGGTTGCGGTTTAAGAGTTTCTGGAATTAGAGGGGGCATGGAGGTAGTTTTAGATTTGGAGATCGTGAATTGGGTCTGGTCGCGAATGCAATCGGCGATTTGTGGCTTGATGATTTGTGGTTTGAATGAAGTTGCTAATGGAATCCGGTTCAGGTTGTTTGGATTTTTTGTGTTTTTTTTGAATTGGTGGTCGGGATTGCTGAGAAGATGGTCGATGTAGACAGAGTGAAGGCTGTTGTGGTGGTAGACTGTGAATGTAGGTGTCGTGAATGCTGTGAGGTGGTTTGAGGGTTTGGGTAGTTTCAGGTGGGATGAAGGAAGTGTTGAATGGTGATGTATGAAGGCAGTGCTGGTTTATTGTATGATATTCAACATGTCTGATCACACTGTCTTCTTTTAGATTGTTGGTTTTGTCATTGGACTAATACCTCAAATCAGAAACACATTGATTAGTGAAGGTGCTCCTGTTCGTGTAATTCAAGACTCTGCTTCATTATTAAGGCATTTTCTACTTATTTAACCCAAAGTAAATGCTGATTATTATTCTAAAACTTAGCTGGTGTTGATTATTTTCCAAATTATTCAATGCAGTGATGGAGCAATTCCTGCTACCACTCTGATAATGGGAGGAAACCCTATCAAAGGTGAAGTTTTTATTAGTCAAGCAATGTTTCTTTTTTTATAGAAAATGATGTGATAAAAATTATGGTTTTAATAATATGATTTTTAGGTTTAAGGGGATCAAACCTTTGCTTATCGCTCATATTTGGAGTTCTAGCTGTTCGATATATTTTGCTGCCTATATTCGGCATAGTTATAGTCAAGGGAGTAGTGCATATAGGACTTGTGCATGCTGATCCATTGTATCAGTTTATCCTACTGCTGTAGTATTGTTTACCACCTGCAATGAACATAAGTAATGCTTAAGATTTATACATATATTAGTCATATTTCCCGAGATATAACAGTGATTTATAATCAAATTTTTTGATAATGGCAGGTACCATTACACCGTTATTTGGAGCTGGAGAAAGTGAGTGCTCGGTTATATTACTATGGACGTATGCCTTGCCTTCTGTTTCGCTGACTTTGTGGTCTACCCTTTTCATGTGGCTTGTATATTAAGTAGCTTATACCGGCCTCCTCGGTTTGTATTAAGTTATTGATATCTCATATATTTGTCAGTGTCGGTGTCTGTATAAATTGAAACTGCATATGTAATGAGTGAACTGAGTGATGTAGTGAGGAATATCTGTATATGTGAATATCAGTGTTATATATCATTGAATTGTAAAATAGTGGAGTCAGGAATTTGTACTATTTCAAATGTTGAAATAAAATATTTATTTAAATAAATTACTGTTTAAATATCAAATTCTGTGCAATAGCATTTTATTAAATAAATATTTATTTTTATTAAAAAATCAAATATGCTCTACATTGTGGGCCCCACAAATTCAGAAAGTTAATATCTATAACAACATTTTGGAATGTTGCTACAGATACCTATGGGTGTTGCTATAGACACAAATAGGGTTCTATTGCAACAATATTACTTATGTTGCCTTAGATAGTCAAAATGTTGCCTTTGAGGTCTAAGGCAACGACAAAAATTGCATCACCCGAAAAGTGTTGCCATAAACCTATGGCAACATTTTTTGGGCCTGACCCAACATTTTTTTTGTGTTGTAGAAGGCCATTTATGGCGTAGTGAGTTAAGGCAAGTTTACTAGCGAATACATTGCGGAGGGCCCCCTTCGGAGTTGAGGTATTAAATGGTCGATGTGTCTGCCTCCTCCCTATTTAAGAAGTATTAAGCGACCGATGTTTTCTTTTGGGTAGTAGAACATTTATATATATATATATATATATATAGTTATACCTCGAGGAAGGTTGGATATATCATACATGCATATGAAATTATACGGGTAAGCCGTGAATAGTAGACATAACACTTAAATAGAAATCAATCGGTATAAACTAGTGTTATGGATAAAGTATGTAATTTATCAGTCACCAAAATATTGTTCTAACACAAGATAGATTTAGAGGACAAGCTACTGGTGCAAGATGGGTAAGTTAGATAAAGAAGTCTTCTCATTCATGCTCGACACTTACATGGTAACTAGATATCCAAGGAATGATATTGATTCGAAGATAGTAGTCTTAGTTGGTATATATGTTCTATTATATTTTTTTATTCCACTGTGAGTTTATGTAGATAGCTCTTTGATATACTTATGTTTATTTCAGGTTACCAATACCAACAATCTATACCCTAGTGAATTTGATTTTCGATTTAGTCGAAATTCGGACCCATTAATGTGCGGGTGGTTACATTTAGTATTTGTATTTTTATCTTTAATTATACATACATACATACATACATATATATATTATACGCTGAACTCCATGAATTTCGACTACATAAGTAGTTGCGACCATATTCTAAAAAGATGGATAAGACAACTATGAGTTGGGATGATAAATAAAGTTAAATTTATACACCTACCTCGATTACCCTATGGAGTGTAGGCTATACCGTAAGGCATGGACTAAGAAGAGCATGAGCACGACGTATAGAAGGATACCTAAAGCTAGGCGGTACTTGGCTCTTTTGTTGGGCCTGGACTGCTTTATGATTGTGGATTTCGATGGATTGTCGATTGAAGACGTACATTTCATCTAGGCAAATGGGAAGTAAGAACCTATATGTTGCAAATATTCAGAGGTAAAATATGAATAAGAGTTGAGCAAGTTCTCGCGAGATGGTGTACATTAACCATCATAAGGTGATAGCCGAACTTTTGATATGTTCTTAATGAAGACAAGTTAAGAATGAGTAAAAATGAAGGAAAGTCCAAAGAAAGGACGCACAAAAGTCCATCTCTTAGTCTAACCCCATGTGAAAGAAATTAACGATTTTTTAAAAAAGATTTCTTGAAATGTTTTAAATGGTTCTAAAAAGGATCTATTTAAAATAGAAGGACGCTACCATTGAAAGGTTGTTTTTCTGAAAAGGTAGGAAAATTTGAAAGGCTTAAAGGGCTATTTAGAGATCCTAGTGGAGCTTAAAACTGGTTGGGTTGAAAATTTTCGAATTAAAGGTTTTGGTAAAGAGATTTTTCATTTTTGAAATAAATGAAAAGGAGAGCGTTTGTTTAGCTCCATGATTTTTTCTAATTTTTGTAGAATATGCTAGTATATGATTTTTGTTTGATGATAATATATATATATATATATATATATATATACATATTCGTTTAAATGTATTTGATATTGTACTATTTTATTTTTCACATAATTAAATAAATATTTGTTGAATAAAATAAATAACTCAGAATTCATATTCAAACAAATATTTTATTACAAATTTGAATAGTACAAATTTCAACTTTCACTACATTTACACAGTTACTATTACAATTCAATTACAAAAAAAATTTCACTTTACAATTTAAATCTTACTACATAGTCACTCAACACTCGTATTTTTATCTTCAACTCTGTTCCAGCCTAAATCCAGCATTTGATCTATCTGCAAAATAAACACTAGCGCTGTCACGATCCAAATTTCAGCGTTCGAAAATCGACACCCGTACTTCAATTGTACTCGTATGCCGCGGATTCAATCGTTGAAGTTCGACTCGTGCTGGAGCTTATAACACATTAAGTATAACAACACAGTGGAAGAAAGAAATGAATGATATCATATACATCACAAATGATACAATATCCAGAATATGATATACAACAATGATATCTATATGATACAAGAATATCAGAGACAAATAATAATGTTACAGTGGAAACAACAGAAGTGATACTCCAAACGATCTTTAAAAGAGAATGAGTCCAACAACTCCAACATCAAGCTCGAACCATCACGTTTCACAAAGATAAGCAAGGGCGGTCGTGAACTCCAAAAATGAACTAGCTCCAACTAGTCTACTAAACCTGACTATCTGAAAACCCCAACTCTAGACTGCCCGTGTGGAAAATTGTGGGCACCCAGAGTTTAGGAAAGGAACAATATACTCCGAGTCAGTCATGGGACTGGTATGAGTAACAAAAACAGTTTATCTTTAAAACAAACAACAAAAGAATTTTAAACATTGAAATCCGCAATGCTTTTTGGGAAATGAAACTACCATAAGGCCTCCCGCCACACACACAATGCAAACACAGAATTAGAGGAGATTTCTCCTTATGATAGTCAAATATGCTTGATACGAGAAAAATCTATTTTTGATATTATTACTAGTGCATAGTGTGGAAACATTTCAAAAATATAATATTAATCTTAGCCAGCATACAACCATTATTGTATGCCTACTATAACTACTATGTTCAATAGCAGGTTACCGCCATATTCCATAGCAGGTTATACAACTAAAACCGTACAAGGCTCGTATTGTTTCTTTGGATTTTCCAACAAATGGTCAGTGTTGGGTACGTTTCTATCACTACCAAGTCCAGATGAGAAAGGAGCCACCGAACCGTTCGGTGCCAAGCCAACAGAAGAAAGTAAGGGACGAACCAGCCTCTACCGGACCAATACCTATTCAAGCATCACCGAACCAACCCCATAGCCGGACCAACTCTCACCGAACCAACTCCATAGCCGGACCAACTCTGTGCCGGACCAACTCCATGCCGGACCAACTCCATGATGAACCAACTCTCACCGAACCAATCCTCTAAAATGCTCCTTCGGAGTGTCATCAGGAAAGTTCTTAGGATTCATCGTCCATGCCAGAGGGATTGAAGCAAACCCTGAACAAGTCCGAGCGCTAAGGGATATCAAGATACCTTCCACTCGGAAGGAAATGTAGAGCCTGAATGGAAAAGTGGCCGCCCTAAGCCGATTCATCTCCAAAGCAACGGACAAGTGTGTCCCCTTTTTCGAAGCTCTAAAGAAAGACAAAGGAAAGTTCGAATGGACCGACGAATGCTTAACCGCTTTCCTTAACTTAATCGAACGCCTCCAGAAACCACCAATACTCTCAACTCCAAGTGAAGGCGAAGAATTATACCTGTACCTTGTTGTGTCATCTCACGCCCTAAGCGCTGCCTTGGTAAGGGAAGACAACCGCACGCAGCGGCCAGTTTACTTCGTCAGTAAGAGGTTTACGGGGGCAGAAGTCGGATATCCTAAACTTGAGAAGCTAGCATACTGTTTACTAATCACATCGCGGAAACTGCATCACTACTTCCAGTCCCATTCCATCAAAGTTCTGACCGATCAACCACTGAGGCAGGTACTCCATCGTCCCGACACTTCTGGGCGACTACTTAAATGGTGCATTGAACTAAGTCAGTATGATATCACCTATCACCCTCGCACCGCCATCAAGGGACAAGCCATGGCTGATTTCATTGCCGAATTCACTACCAACGAAGATAAGGAGCAATTGGAAATAGCAGAAGACATCAAGTGGAATCTCTTTGTGGATGGTGCATCAAACGAACAAGGCTCGGGGGCAGGTGTGGTAATAATCACTCCCAGGGGAAATAAGATGCACTATGCTATAAGGTTGGAATTCACTGCCACCAACAACGATGCAGAATATGAAGCAGTGATAGCTGGATTAGAACTTGCCATAGAAATCGGAGCCAATTCTTTGTGCCTTCATAGCGATTCTCAACTTATTGTTAATCAAATACTAGGAGAATTCTAAGCTCGAGAAGAACGACTCATAGCATATTTAAAGAAGACCAAGTTACTTCTTAGCTGATTGGACCACTACTTAGTCAAACACATCCCTCGGGAAGAGAACCAAGAGGCCGACGAATTGGCAAAGCAAGCAAGTATGAGAGACATCGCCATCTTCGGAGCAGTAACCATCTCAAAGCAACTGACCCCAAGTTTTGAGCAAGTAAATCTGATAGCTGCAACCGAAGAAGCAACTTGGATGACTCCCATCCGAGACTACCTACAAAGCGGCACACTACCCAACGGGCGTAACGAAGTCAAAAAAATCTTGAGGAAAGCTTCCCGCTACACAATACAAGAAGGCATCCTCTATCGGCGTGGATTCTCTAACCCGTTATTAAGGTGTGTCGCTGGGAGGGAAGCCAAGGAAATCTTATTCAACATTCATCAGGGAAGCTACGGAGATCACACCGGAGGGCAAACATTAGCAAAAAAGATACTCCGGTATGGATATTTCTGGCCCACCTTAAGCAAGGATGCCTTAGATTTTGTCAAAAAGTGTGACAGATGCCAGAAGTTTGCTAAGATTTCGCGGCTACCAACAACTGAGATTACTCAAATGACCAGCCCTTGGCCCTTCGCAATATGGGGAATTGACTTAATCGGTGAGCTACCAATGGGCCGAGGCGGGGCCAAATATGCTATAGTGGCAGTCGACTATTTCACCAAATGGGTGGAAGCGGAACCTCTGAATAAAGTATCTTCAGCAAAAGTTATTAACTTCTTGATCAAAAATGTTCTGTGCAGGTACGGAGTCCCACTCAAAATCATATCAGACAATGGACTTCAGTTTGACAGCGAGGAATTCGCCAACTGGTGCCAAGAGCACGGAATTCACAAAAACTTCTCATCCGTAGCGTATCCCTAGGCAAACGGACAAGTCGAAGCCGTCAACAAAATTCTAAAAACTCTAATAAAAAAGAAGCTCGAAAAGTCAAAGGGCGCTTGGGTGGATGAAATTCCTACGGCACTATGGGCCTATCGCACATCTTTCAGAACATCAACGGGGCACACTCCTTTCTCTTTGGCATACGGATCGGAGGCTATGCTCCCAGTTGAAACCATTGTGCCTTCCCACCGTAGGATCCACTATAACCCAGAAGAGAACGAAGAACTCCTTCACATGTCTTTGGATCTACTTGAGGAGAGAAGAAATGATGTAGTCCTTAAAGCAGCAGCCCACAAACAAAAAGTGGCGGCACAATACAACTCCAAAGTCAAGCATCGTACCTTACAAGAAGGGGATCTTGTCCTCAAGCGAATCTTCCCTCGCCCCCGAGCGCTAGACCCAATCTGGGATGGACCATATGTAATTCATAAAGATCTCCACAACAGAGCCTATATTTTGTCAACAGTGGACGGAGAAGTGTTCCAGAGGGCATGGAACATCCAACACCTCTGTCGATACTTTTCTTAACTTGTATTGCCCATATGAAGTGAATTAACAAAAAGAATCAGTGGACGTAGGCATTTTCGTGCCGAACCACTTTAAAAAAACCTTGTCTCTTTTTTAACTTGTTCCTTTATATCTTGGCTGCTTGTTAACTTTATCCTTTTCTGTTGAACAAAATCCTGTGCATACAACGTTTCAATTCAAAGCACTCCACAGCGCAACTTCACCTGGACAAGACCTAACAGGTATTACGCGAATCTATGCCCTCGCCAATGAGACGCTTTTGCTCCGGCATCCCTCTGCTGCGGGTTAACTCATTGCTCGCGACGGCCCTTAAAGACAACTGTAATGAACCGATTATAAGCCACCGAGAAGGCCGACTATAGCCGAGGCAGCTCATTACGGCGTTCGGCTCGCCGACAACTGTGAACCGACTATAAGCCCCAACATAAGATGTGGCCAGCCAGGGGCAGTTCACGGTTGACGATCGGCACCCACGCTAGCCGGCCACAGTAAATCGAATAATACCCACGATTACGGGCCATAATGGCCCGGGTAGTTACTGTGCGCGATCTCGGCTCCGATGTGTCTTAAGTGCGGCTGTGGTAAAAAAGAATTAACTCCCCGCGGAGGCGTAAAATGGGTGACAAATGTCTCCAAGACCCACAGCTAGGGAAAGTGACTACAAAGCCCGTTTGCCACGAACTTAAGCACATCGAAGGCCTTCCGTGATTGGAAGTTTTACTTTTTCACATATTTCAATTTTACTTAAGCAACTTTTCTCCTATCCTCTATAACGATCCCTAAAGCACAGGTCACAGAATAGGAGGCATTCGCAAATGAAACCGGATGGCCGGGCACTCGACCACATTTTCACACTCAGTCACGCTAAAGACGCCGTCTACAACTAAAGCAGGAGGGACGGTATTTTATTTTTGTGTGCCTAAAAACATAGCTATAATTTATTCGCACCTCACGCTAACATTGCAAGTCATAAAATTATGTTTTAAAACAAGAACCTGACATCAAACACAATTTGATTACAAGAATATGCATAGCTATATTTCTCATACAACGTGTTAAAATAGCAACAAACATTCAAAAGACGACAAGATCAGCTTAAGTTAAAAAATTACCACCTAAGAGTTACTTTACTAATTTAAGACTAACATATACAACCATGTCAAGCCCACAAAAAGAATTTTCCAGGCCTAATCAAGGAGCCGGCTGCGTCGGGGTCTTGCCCTTGTCCTGTTGCCCACCTATCCGGTCAGAAAAAGAAATCATTAGTGATAAGCAACAGAGTTGACAAAAGAAGAAACTAAAGAAGAAGAGGTTACCAGCAGCTTCCCCTTGATCATCTTGGTCGTCATCCCCTACTTCCACGCCTGCCTCCTCAGCTGCAAACAACCGCATCCCCTCCTTCACCGCTATCTTCTCCTCCTTGGTAAACTGAGCGGTAACCACATCCATCCTAAAGGCCGCTCCACCCTCCTTATCCGCCTCAGCCTTGGCCTCCTTTAAAGCCCTGAGGTAAATCCTAGCCATAACCCGGGGGTAGTCGTCCATCTAAGATAAGTTGCCCTGTTTCCAAATGCGAAAGTACATATCCTGCAGCATGTCATCCATCATCCCCTCATTTTCCTCAAACTCCCTCATACGGGCCTCAGAAACCGATAGCCTTGCAATGGCAGCATCCCTTTCCAGTCGGTATCGCGAGCAGTCAGCCTGAAGGGATCTCCTCATCACCTCCATCTCCTCCTTTAGCCTGACCTGAGCAAGCTCTACGGCTTCAAGCTTCCCCGACAGCTCCTCTACCTGCTCAAGATCCGCCCTCCGAACCTCGTCCACTATCGAGATGGCCATATTTATCTGCTCCTTGCAGGCAGCCTCCATCTTCTGCAATTCCGCCTTACTAGCCTCCTCCATAGTCTTCCTCAACCGCCCAGAGGCGGTCTCATGCTGAGAAATCTGAATGGCCTGATCAGCAAGCTGTTTGGCCTGATCTGAAACCATCAATCGTAGTCGGATGTTGGCACTCCCAATCTCCTCTCCAGCCTTAACCAGCCGGGCATGATGCCCCATCAGCTTCCTAGTCTCCTCCGCCACCCGATCAATATTAGCCTTGGCCTCGTCTTCCATGGTAACTATCCGAGTAGTAAGTAAATCGAGATCTAAGGACTTGGCCTCATCAAGCACCCGTACCATGGGATTGCGGGGAAGAAGGTGTTCACCGGTAACCTCGTCAAAGGTAATATCATGAGAACTTGGATCCAGATCAGGATGACCTGCAAATGGATTACGAGCCAAGCCAGGATGATCAATCTGAGTAACGGTAGGATTTTTAGACGGGTGCGGAGAGAGTGCGAACTCAGTATCCTCCTCCGTGATATCATGAAGAGGCTGAACTGGGGGCTGAGGACCAAGTGAAGGTTCGGATAAGGGATGACCCCTCTTTCTCTTTTGAATACCCTCTTCAATAACCCCAAGAAGAGGACGGTAGCCGACTACATCCCCGGAACGGTGGGTCGAAGGCTTCGGCTTGGCGGAAGCTTTGGAGAGCTTGTATTGTTCAAGCCTGTGCCGAAGATCCGAGGCCTTGGCCATTTTACCTGCTCCTAATATGAAGAACAAGTGTCACAAGCTTACATTGATCCATAATTCGAGAAACGCGATAAATTAAAAGTTAAAAGAAGAAAGGAAACACATCTGTTATACAAACCCTGGGGAGGAGTAGGATACTGCAAATGAGTCCTGGATTTCATTCCAGGACGGGAGCGGATCATAAAATATTCCTAAGTCCCTATCATAAATGGAGCCGGCAGGAGTCAAAAGTTCACCTTGAGTCGTCGGAGCCACCTTGGCTAGAATAGTCTGAGAAGACTCGCTTGCACCGGTCCCGGCCTTGTCAGCTTTCCCGGATTTCTCTACCAAAGCCGGTTCTCCGTCCAGCCCCTCGAAAGCTTAGTGGAATGCATCATCCGTCCACTCCTGAATCTCGCCTGCTTGCCCAGGAAGCAAGGCCCCGATGCCATCGCCACCGTCACCACCTTCCCGGTCATCTCCACCCTCACCTCTCTCCTCCTCCACATCTTCCTTCCCCGGAGTAAGTGGACAAGTGCCGGGGGAAGGACCATCCGACTTCTTAAGCTTCTTACCTCCGACCACTGGAGATTTTGAGAAAGGTTTCCTCTTGCCACTCTCTACTGTGACACTTCCCTTAGCTTGAGCAGCCGCCCTCTCCTCCGCCGTTTCCCTCTGCTTGACTACTGACTGCTGTGGAAGGATCAAATTATACTCCAGAAGGGTCGCATTTCTGATCAGGTAAGCAGCCGATCTATCTCTCCCGGGGATAGCTTCTATCTCGGCCGCCGTCTGAACCAGGCGGTCATTCTCCACAACCGCAAAACCACCTGTCGCTAGCGAGAAATAAAAGCACGTAAGATAAAGCACTGCAGTTGTAACGGAAATTATAAATAAAGCTTCACACTTACAGCCGGAGGTGAAGCGACGAATGGAAACAGAGTCACCCCTGATGAAGAACCATTCTTTCTTGAACATACTGAACTTCGAGTATAAGTCCAGGACGGGCTTAAAGGATACGGCAGATTCCAAGATGATATAGGGAGACCCCTTCTTGTAGCCTCTCAAGTTGTACAAATACCGAATCTCCCAGTTAGAAGGAGGACGCCCATATCTCCTCTGGAAGATGACGAAGAGACTCACCAGAATGGCATAAGAGTTGGGTTGAAGCTGGAATGGGGCCACCTTTAGATATGTAAGAAAGCTGACTACCCAAGCATTAAGAGGTGGGATGGCACCACACATGCAGTGGTATCTGCTGTAGGCAAAGTATCCTTCAGGAGGGTCATATGGCATAACTTCTCTCTCTGGCAACAGCATGCGCGCTCTATCGATTTCGAAAGAACGGGAGATGACATCAAGCTGTTCCTCCTTGAGGGAGCTGGGAAAGCAATCGGGCGGGGAGTTCAGAAGCTCCTGAGGGCCGTACCCATCCACCAGTGATCTCGGGGCAGTTCCGTGACGTTCCGGTCCCGGCTGAGCAGGGGGCACTGCGGAAGATTCTCCTTCGCCCTGGGACTTCTTTTTATCCGATCGAGTTTCTGCTTTGCGAGACATTATCTGCAACATCGGAAAAACATGTTGTTAAAACAGAGGATATAAACAAGCAAGTACACGTAGTCCGGAATTTCGCTCGTGATATGAAAAGTGAAAAAATCAAGTGTATAAAGTTCATTCGGCACCCATACTACGAGCCCATTCGGCATTCTCATCTCAAAAAATTCATCCGGCTTTTCTCAGTAAAGGCTCATTCGGCATTCACAACTAAAGTTCATTCGGTATGTAGGACACACAAGTTTCATTCGGCGAAGGGAAGTTAAGTACCTAATCCGGCAGGCTAAAGCGATTCGGCAGTAGGATAAAATCTGATTCGGCTATGTGACTGATTTGGCTCGGCTGTCTCGTTCGGTAGAAGATAACAAAGGCCCTAGTTCCGTACTTATAGGCGAAGGTAGACCTTCGGACCAACCGGTTCGGTACTAAAAATCGAATGGGAATGTCAAAATTGGATAACCTGAAACAAAGCACGACATATATTAGCATATGCCCTACTTTGGGGGGCAAAGTTGGGTACGTTTCTATCACTACCAAGTCCAGATGAGAAAGGAGCCACCGAACCGTTCGGTGCTAAGCCAACAAAAGAAAGTAAGGGATGAACCAGCCTCTACCGGACCAATACCTATTCAAGCATCACCGAACCAACCCCATAGCCAGACCAACTCTCACCGAACAAACTCCATAGCCGGACCAACTCTGTGCCGGACATACTCTGTGCCGGACCAACTCAATGCCGGACCAACTCCATGATGAACCAACTCTCACCGAACCAACTCCATAGCCGGACCAACTCTGTGCCAGACCAACTCTGTGCCGGACCAACTCAATGCCAGACCAAATGCTACCGGACCAAGACATGCCAGGCCAGATCACATCAGCCCAGGCCCACCAACAGCTATATACATCCATGACCCCTGCTCCCTACCTCACTCTATAAATAGAGGGGCAGGGGTACAACAATGGTGACAAGTTTGAGAGCTCAAGCATGGAGAGAACTTTCAAACAACTTTCTTTTACTTGTATCAAAGTTTTGTACTTGTAATCTAAACAAGAGAAGAGAAATAACATATAAAGTGGACGTAGGCACATTCTGGCTGAACCACTATAAATCCGCGTGTCTTTTTTACAGTTTAGCCCCTGCTTTTCATATATTTGCATAAATCACCCAAACCACTAAGAACAACATAAGATCTACTAAATCATACGACTTTGAGGTGTTTGTCCATTTTTTGTGCAAACAGTCAGGCTAAGGAACTTCCTATGCCACATGGGAACGCCTCTAGAGGGACGCCCCGAGAACCTACCTGGCTCTCTACCAACACAAGGCCGGTTACCCCTTTCTCGGGAAGTAAACCTGAGATATGCCACCCCCGGTCGTTTGCGACCTTCATCCGAGGCGCCTCGATCACAAAGCAACAATCACACAGTAAATGAGATTGGAGAAACCACACAGGTAAAATATCTGGGCTCCATACCATGATACCACCTTTTTCCAGAAGGAATGGACATACCCTAGGGGAGCTACCCCTGAAACCTTGCCGCATCTTTCCTGTTTCGACCATTTCCGGTTTGTGAGGTCCGATGAGGTCTCGTCCACAAAGCTACGCTTTACACGAAAGCCATGCTTTGATCAACAAATGATCACCAACACACAGCAGCACTTAGCATGCCACACTACCAAATTGGGAGTATATCACTGATAGCCTTCAACTACATAACCTCTGAGCTCGTACGTCTCAAAGGAGGGTGTTAAGCTAAGAGAATAAATTCTCCGCCACCAAACAGAAACGTATTTGAAAGAAATCAGCTTTATATTTCAAAGTGTAATGTCAGACATACGGCCATACAAGTCTGTTCCGGGTTCGAACAGAACCGAAGGCACTTCCAAAGAAGCCCTTGCAATCCAGGTATTCACAATCCCGATCGGATTTCCCATTACTTAGGGAATCTCTATACCGGCGCGACTCAATGCAGAGACAATCGACGAGTTATCCTTTCGTTTTCGAAAATATTTGGTCTTCACCACCGGTCTTCAAATGCTATCCATATACGACGTATCATTATTCGGAATGGGTTATATGACGCAAAGGTCCTCTCCTGACTAAACCGAATAATGAACGCAATATTTAAAAACATATGGATAATGGGATTCCAATTAAGTCACAATTTATTATCCAAAACTTTCTTTTCAAATGGTTTAAACAAATCACCATTTTAATCTTTTTAAAACAAAAAGATTCAATTCACAAAGTTCACTCAGTTTCACAAAGATACATTCATAGATTTTCAAATTGATTTCCATCTCAATTGGATTAACTCATCAAATCTCTATATTAAAGATTTAACTTATAGCCTTCAAAATCATTTCCAAAGATTTATTCGTAACTTGGGAAACCATCTTCAATTCAAACTTGAAATTCCTTTGACACGAATTGGAAATTCATTCCTTATATGAAAGCTTCTATTATTTGAAAACAAATAGTTTTCATTTCGGAAAATCTGATTCATTTATACGAGTTAAAGTCCTTGGGTTAAATTCAAATTCTCAAAACCATACTTTTAAAATGGTTTAAATTCATATAAACACATTCATAACATCTTTAACCATAATTTCCAAACATGGAATTCAATTCCAAATTTTGAATTCAAATTCAAATTAAATTATTTAAATTGAAAAACTTTACCAAGTTATTCAAAATAACTTTTATCTTAAAAACTCCTTTTCAAAAGCTTTAACATTTAACCCAAATCCATTTCCAAAATCAATTGAAATTAAAATTTCAATTTCAAAAATATTAAATTTAAATCATCCATGACTTAACCGATTTCCTCGTGAAATCCATATTTGTGTGTGTATAGTGTAGTCTAGGGGTTTTAACACAATAGTGCAACAGCATCATCAATCATTACAGATTCAATCACAACAATATTGATAAGCAATATAATCCTATAACGCTTATCTATATACACAGAATCACAGATAGATAATATAAATGCATTATAAATGAATTACATTCATCATAGCTTGAATAAAAACAATTCTAATCACAAAGCATCACACAGCAGAGATGACAAAACAATTCACAGCATTCAATAGAATACAGCCGTCCATAAGTGAAACCAATTAAGACATTTGATTAATCTAAACCAGATCATTTGCCTATGGATAATTCCTAGTCAGGGTTAATTAATAATTAATTACAAACATTTAATTAATTATTCTTTAATTAATCATTAATTACCCTTTAATTAATAATCATTTCATAATAACTTTAACTAATTAACCTTTAATTAATTATTCTTAAATTAATTACCCTAATTAATTAACCACATTAATTAATTATTCTATAAAGTAATTAACCCTTAATTACTTCACTAAGTAATTATACTTTAGTAATTACATTAAGCAATTACATTTATTAAATCATCAAGTGATTATCTTAAATTAATTAAACTTAATTAATTAACTTAAACAAATAAAATTTAACTCAATTAATTACAATGAGTAATTAATTCCTTAATTACTTTTATTAAGTAATTTTACTTAAATATTTTCACAAATGATTACCTCTAATTAATTAATATAATTAATTATTAAAATTAATCACATTAATTAATTATTTAATAATCTCAAGTTAATGATCTTCATTAACTATTAACAAATCTTTAATTACTTCTCCTAAGTAATTAATCATTAATTACCCATTAATTAATATCTAATTATTAAATTAATTAATTGTTTAATTGTAACTTAATTAATCCTTAATTACTTAATTAATGAATCCAAATCATTAATTAATTATATTATATAGTTATAAATCATAAAAATCTAATTTATCTTTGATATAAATCATTTCTTTTATTAATGATCTAATTATCATTAACTTAAGCATTTGAAAACAATTTACTTTTAAATTCCCTCTTAAATTCCATTTTTAATTTAAGATTCAAAATTGAATACAAATTAAATTTGAATCCATACTTTAAAACTTGATTTAAAATTTGTTTAAATCCTGCTTCCAGATTTTAAATTCAGTTTACATTTTAAAAACTTTACAGGGTTTAAAACCTGAAACCAAACAAATTTTGACTCGAGCCAAACACTCAACAATCCCGAGCCAAAACCTACATAACTTCGGGCAACACACGTGAATGACTCGAAGCAAACTCGAGTACCAATCCACAAACCAACTTCACTAGAAAATGAGCACCGTGCACATGCACCGGCCAACCACCGTCCTCCGACCATCCACGATGACTCACTCATGTCATCGATCACCTTCGCATCCTCATCTGACCATCAGAACATCATCACAAACTCGAAATCGAAATCGAGTAACCTGGCACAAAACTGGAACCACCACATCAAACCTGGGAACGCCTCGTCAACCAAACTCCGACCACCAGAGTTGCTGAAACTCCGACCAAGCTTTCGCCTACTTCCATGCTTCCATTCCCTCGAGTTTGGTTGAACTCGATCAACTATAGAAGCCGTGGTGATCGAATCATTAAAACTAGTTAAAACTAGGGTTACAAACAAGAATCCATCACTGCTACCTCCATCATGAATTAAACATCTTCTTGACAATTTTCCTCAAACCCCCAATCATTCCCTCATCACCTCAGAAAGATTCAATCTCCCAGATCCTCGTGATCATCAGGAAAACCCAAATTACCACATTCAGTTCAAACAAGAACTGCACCTTCCAACTAGCTCTAAAAATTATGATTCTTGTTTCAAAAATCATGTTTTAGTTTAAGGATTTGATTTAAAATCATGATTTTAAATCCTGAATTAATGAACTACTCAGTTTGGGTTTTTACTTATATTAAATATGCTCAATCAATTTGATTTCCAGATGATTTCCAAAGACATTTCTCTATTATTTAACTTAAGTATGATTTTAATCTAAAGTTTGTGATAGAACAACAAGTTTCATTTACATCTTGAGTTTAAACCTAGTCAAAATCAAAAGGGTTTTCGATTTAACTACTACATGAAAACTGAAGCTATAAACAGAGAGTACTCTGATGAATACAACATGCATACCATACATCCAAAAATACAACCATATATATACACACAAACATACATATTTCAGACAACTAGCATTCAACCAAATTATATACTTAAAACTTGTTAAACGTGATGTTACTCACCTTTTACTTCAGAAGAAAGAACAGAGCTTCTTTTATGTTGACACAGGCTGAAGAAATGCAAACTGGAATTCATCTTTATCTCTGGCTTGTAATGATTTGTTTGATGTTTTTAAATTGAAGTTTGTTTATGTTTTTAAGATGATATTCTTTTTCTAGTTTTGAATGAACGAATTGAGATAAGTTTGATGTATATATGGAAATGAGAAGTTAATGTATATATGAGATGAAGTTTACAGAGTAATATATTTGTACAGGGTGATATATTTGGTTTGTACAATTTATCAGTGATATTTTTTTTCCTTTGTGGCTGAGATGATATTGTGGTGGCTGCATTTATTATCAGTTGTACAAATATATATTTTATTTTGTTTCTTCTTTAGCAAGCTTCATTCTTGTATTGCAAACATATATATTTTTTCATAGTTTATTTATCACTAGAATTATCTAAGTGTTCACTTATGTGTCTACTTTAAAATTGTTATAGTTATTGTTATCGTTTTAGCTTGTATATCTATTACTATCTTTAACATAACTGCTATTTTTATTTCTTTATTTTAGCTTACTACCCAACATTTAATTTATAATTATTTATTTATTTTCATATTGGAATGTATATTACTTTTCTTTTTTATACTTTGTAATATAAATGAATTTCTATATTTAATATATTGTTTAAATTTAGCTAATTTGTTTACTTTATATTTTATAATTTAATTTATAAACATCTATTTCTATTTTTATTTTTGTAGTCTATTTTGTTTGTATTAATACATATTATTTAAAAGAGAATGTTTTGAAATTAAATACATACTAAATGAATTACATAGATATATTTTATAAATTCAAATTATTTTTAAACCATTTACTTAAACTTTAAATTCAAATCCAATGTATATATATATATAAATTCAAATCCCAATTTCAAATTCTATTCTCGATCTATTTTATATACATATTTATCCCAAATATCCAAATTAATTCTCAATTAATTCATAGTTTAACTAAAATTTGATATTAATTACCAATTATTTTACAATTTTTATTCAAAAATTAAACTAATTATCAATTCAAGCTTATTTAAAATCCGGGATCGTTACAAGCGCAGTAAAATTGAAAAAGAAAATATTTTGCAGTGCAAATTAAAGTGTGTTTTGAAAATATTATTTACCTCGGTTATATGGGTTGTTCGTCATCATTTCTTTTGAATTCATCATACACAAACAACTTGTGACTTGCACAGTGTATCACTGTACATACCACAAGGCCGTGCATACCGATATACACTTGCGTGTTAAAACTACAGGAACATGTGAGTACAAGGTCAAACCCGAGCCGAGGCTGGATTCAACACAGGTGCAAATACACACATGTACAAATCGAGTATAAATGGATACAGCACATGTATTACACAATAACACATATATACATGCATATGTATGCATGTATATACATGAGTGTGTATGCAACCAGAGAAAATTAACATGACTGCAACATGAGGACAATCAGACTGGAAATGCACATGAAAGAGAATAAAGCAACTGGACATATATGCAACTAGCATGAGCACTTGAAGTTCAAAGCCACAAATAAGATCACATGTCAATACAGACCCATCATGAACATCAACACAAAACAACAGTCAACCAGACATGCATAGACACATATGCAAGCACATGTCATAACCCAGACCAGTGTGGATGTAATGTTCACATGAACAACTTCAAAGTGCAGACCTCAAGTGGTGAACAAGTGACAAACAACATGACAACATGTGGGAGAACCAGATCGAACCAGAAACAGATCAGTACCACCAGAATAACACAATGCAACAACTCCAACCTGAAACAAGTGTACACAAGACTTCAGACTTCAACAACACATACATGTACACATGAAACAGAGGCCAGACACACCAGACTCAATACAACAAAGAGAATCGAGTATAACATAGCACAGACATGAAGACCAAAAGCAGCTCAATAATCATGTAACATGTTCAATGAAATGGACAGAAGCTCAACGACTCGAAGTCTGAAAACAATGCAAAGCAAACTGGACATGGAATTCCACATCAAACAAACATACATGAAACAGATTTACATGAAGACTCAGATCAGTTTAGTGACAAACAGTGCACAGTAGAGCAGTGATCAACTTAGACCATACATGAACACAACATGCCAATGGGTCAAGACAAAATGAACAGTAGAGACTCAAGTGAAACAAGTCAGTGCAACATGAACCACTCGAACACACATACAACACAATGTAACATGAAGTGCCAAATTCAGTCAAAATGAAGACTTAAAAGACCACATGAATATATATGAAGGTCAATGACACTTGAACTCAACCAAACAACAAAGATGAGCCAAACCAGACCAGAGGCAAGCTATAGTTCAACTCGAAGTAACTCAGGAAATGGCATATACAAGACTCAAAGCAACTGAAGTAACTCAAACCAGACCACCAGGACAACAAGATGTATATGCAAAGACAACAAAGTGGGTTATACCATCAAAGCCGTGAGTTAGTGTTCAAAATCGTTATTAACAGTAGTAGTGCGAACGAGAACTAGGGAGGAGAACGCAAAGCAAATCAAGTTGCAGTAGTAAAAAGAACAAATTCGAATGTATTCAAACAAAGTCAAAGCCAATAACATGAATTCAACAAGTCGAAGTTGCAGAAATTATCTCAAAAATTAAAACACCAAAGTCATAGGAACCAACGCAAAGCAAGTCGAGAAAATTCAAATATATCAGAAGATGAACAAGTCAAAATAATCATAAGTATTCAAGCAAAATCAAACGACCAAACAAAATTAGTTGAAGAATTCAAATCGAAAATACGAACGAAAATTAAGGGTTTCGTTCCCTATAAAATCCCAACATCATCATCGGCAAAAAATGTGATTCGAGTTCAAGCAAATACCAAAGCTAATCACTGAAGTAAATCAAAACCAATAACTCGAACCAAAGTCGAGCATAATCGAAATCGAAAAAGGAATATCATGTACCAATTTTAATCCAAGTATACGCGCTCGACAAATTGGAGCAGCCGCGATCAATAATCAGCAAAGGGATCGATTGACAAGCCATATTAAAGAGTATTCATCACTGCAATGACCAATATCAAGCAGCACCTCAATTTTACAAAACCCTAGTTTTTGGAAGAGGAACGAAGAAAGCATCGGCCAAAAAAATAATAAAAGAGAGACGTCTCTTTGGTTTAATTTTAATTCGACCGGCTCTATCATATTTGTGTTTGGGCTTAGGTTTTTTAATTAAGGTTTGTATTTTGTTTAGTTTTATTTTCAGTTGTAATTTTCTTTTTAAATCGTGTAACTTTCTAGTCGTGTGACTATGTACAAACTATGGGGCGTAGTTTGAGAATTCGCAACTCAGTGGCTAAGTTGTGGTAGGCTTTTGAGCGTAGTGTCAGGTTAGTCTTAGCGGGTGTCGCAAGTTTACGTGTGTAAGTGCCTGACTACTTAATTTCTAGTAGAAACCTTAGGGGCAGCACGTAGGCAGGGTTTTGCCGAAGTTGGGTAAATTTGTGTGTGATATCTTCTGCATTATTATCTATGATTGTTTTTATTTCCACATTAATTTTTATTATTATCAGTATCATTCTATTCAGCCCCCTCTCTAGGGTGAAAACGATCCTACAATTTTTGTAAATTTGGATGTTTTTAAAATTCTTTCTAAGGGGTGGGTAAATGAGAATTGATTTAAGTGGGGTAGAGAGTATGCAAGGGTAAGAATGCACGATAATGAAGGTAGGAAAAATATTCTCGTATAAGGAAAATACAAAGGAAAACAACTTAATTAGATTTATACATGTCGCTTTTCATGTTAATGAAGAAATGCCCACTGACTAAAGCACTTGGTGAACGCACTACATCGAGTCAATGGGAAAAAGAGCTGTATAAGTAAGAGCCATTTAGGTAGGATAAATATAAATAGTAGCAATGTTGCGAAATTTAAATATGAACAATGTTAGGAATTTCTATTAAAGTATTTTTAGTAATATAGTTAGGGACAATGTAAGAAATGTTAGGCAAAGCTAAGAAAAATAGATAATTTCCATAAATATGTGCAGTAATTACGCATATCTTTTAGAAGTTCCCCTCATATGTTATTAAAATCTCTGCTAAGGGTGAAAGTGGAAATAACATGAGTAGTAGAAAAAAATAAAATGAAAGTTATCCTTGTCTACTCTAGTTTTTATTGTTTAAGTTATAGAAGATGTTTTGAAAAATGGTTTGGTATATATGACGATTGAGTTTTGAATGCAAATAGATGTTTTGGTTTTAAAACCTTACTTTTAAAGAAGTAAGTCTCTGTTATAGAAAGTCCTTAAAGGAGAATGTTGATTAGAAATGGAAAATTTTCATGGCTCCTTTTGGAAATTAAGCAATTTTTGAAAAAGGCTTTTAAGTTTATATTTTCAATGATAAAAGTTTTGAATTAAGTACTTCATGATTGTGAAGTTCTAATTTCATAAAAGGTGGGGAAAACTAAACCAATTTTTGATATGGAGTGGATAGGGTGACTGCTTAGGTAAGAGGGGGTAAATGTCAAGCTATGAATAAAATAGCTACGAATGCTCATAGGGTAGCAACAAGGAATCCCCATTGAATATTTGAAATATTAGTATGGACCTGGGAATGTTTGATTAGACATGTGTGAAAGCCATAAGAAGAACACTCAAAGGAATGAAGAATGGTATCAAAATACACTTTTGCGAGTCCTATGGTACACTCGCATGAAAGATCAAAGAAAAAGAAAGTACCAAAATTTGAGAATATTATCAAAAGATTTTGATTGAAAGAAGATAGTAGTATGGTTAGAGAAGAGGGTAATGTGATGGCAAACACACATAAAGTATGTTGGTTGACTTAAGTTTAAAGAAGGCAAGATAGATGGTAGGAAAGTTATTCCACCAAGCCAATTTTTCAATGATTATTCTAAATGTCCATAGTTTATACTTCTTGCCTACTATAGTGTGAGAATTCACAATTTATCGTATAATCGGGTATAATAATTGAAGTAATGGATGAACCTTATTTTTTTTAGAAGTTAAGGAGGTAAGTCAAGACATGTGGGAAATGTCCATCTTAATTGAGTAAGAAGTGATAGGGTCACAACATCATTAATACCAGTTGATGTTGAAGAGAAACTTCCAGCAATTATTTTTTTAGGATATTCAGGTTGTAATCGCCAGTTGTCTCTTTTTGGGTAATAGAAAAATGTATGATATGATATGAGATATATTCCTATTTTATTACTGTATTGATTTTCTGGATGAACTTTGAGCACTATATATATTGAGAAACAATGTATATAAGAAAATATCATAAGGACACTTAATTAGCGATGAATGTAATTAAGGTTGAAAGTTTATAAAATAAACTAGGAAATTAAATTAGCAACTAAAAATAAAGAATGCTTGAATCCCAAAAACTTTAGAATTTTGGAAAAAATAAAGTTCAGCAAGCGGAGGACAGAAAAGGGTTGTTGCGATACCTGGATCACTATTCCTATGCCTTAAAACTTAAAATTTATAAATATTCTTATGTGTTATTTGTTGTTCTAAAGTAAAAGGAATGATTTTCAAAATCTAAGATTAACTTCGCAGTGCTAGGGTCAATCATATGCATTAACTCATTGACTGAACCCTAATTTGAAAATTTTATTCCAATGCTTTTGAATTTTTTTTATTCAAAATGCTTTTGGAAAATTGTGTTCAAATGCTTTGGAAAAAAATTGTGTTTAAATGTTTTTTCAAGATTTAATTTTCAAACTATTTTGTAAGTTTGATTGAAAGGGAAAAAAAAGATTTTTAACGAAAAATAAGAAAACTTCCAATTTTCTAGTGCTACATGCTTAGCTTAGCAAGGGTCGACTTTTTAGTGAATATGAATTTTATTACTCAATGAGGGTGACAGTATACAAAACATAGATAATAATAAGAAAAAACCTATTTTAGCCTTGGAATTTCTGTTTTCATACTTTGTTGATAGTAAAGAAAACTTGCTTTTAAAATATTTCCGTTTTAAAGTCCAAAAAATAAACCTCCTTATATAAATTGTACTTGGAAAAGATGAAAAAGATTAGGGGCAAAAGAGAAGGTTCCTAGGTACAAAGAAATAGTTATGCAAGAGAACGGTGGAAATATAAAGTTCTTCATCTAAATTCCTTTCCAACATAAGAGTATAGGTTTAGGAAACGAAATTTTGGATGTTAGAAATTATGTGTTTAGTGTTGGATGGTAGGGATTGGATGCAAAATTGGTTGAACCATACTCCACTTCGTAGGAGTGTAGAAATTGTTGTGTTAAAACAAAAATTTGGTTTTGAAAACTTGCATACATATAGAACTGTTATTATATATTGGTTGTTTGCATCATAATTTCAAAATTGTTTTAAAAGAATGCATTCATATAGAAGACATCTGTAACGACCCAGAATTTTTGATAATTAAAATTCGAATATTTAATTTATTTTAAATATTAATAAATGGAATCTAGAAGTCGAATGATTTATTTTTTCGAATATTGGATTTAATTTGATAATTAAATCGATAAATTAATAGTGAAATTCTAGAGATAATTGAAAATCGAGTTTAATATGATTGAAAATGATTTGTAAAATTTTATTTAATCATACTGGAGTTATAGAAAGGTTATAGAACTTTTAAAATTGAATTTGGAGTTAATCTGTGAAAATTGAATATTTTAATATTTAATTATCGACTGTAAAAATAGCCAATTTTCGGACAGTCTCAGAATTGAACGAGACCAGTTCCATTGGATCCGTAATAGTTAGTTATTATCGGATTTCAATTTTCGTAGCAATCGGAGTTGTCGTTTGACCGTGGCAGCTCGAAACGCATCGATATCGTTTTAATTTTAAATCGTCGAGTTAAAAATAGTCATTTTTCAAACAGTGTCGGATTTCGACGAAACCAGTTTCATCGGATCCGTAATGTGATATTATTGTAAGATTTCAAATTTCGTAATTTTTGGATTTACCGTTTGTCCGGTACAAATTAAAACGCCTCGAAATCGATTTAAATCGGTTTAATTTAAATTGATCGTTTTTCTCCGTATCTCGCACAGATGTCCGAATTAGCTCCCGAAACACGTTCCATTGCGTTCGGAACGCGGGGTAAACCTTACGAACGTCAGCCGGCACGCTCGATTTCGAGTTCGGAAAATCCGGAGTGAATAGTGTTCGTCGTTTTTTCTATATAAGCCCTCAACCTTTTCCTTTGCAAAAGAAAAAAACCCTAAAACGTTCAGCCGCCACTCCAATTTTCAATGGCCGGCATCTCACCTCCTTCCCCCTCGAATATCTTCCCATCCAAGCAGCGATTTCAAAAATTTTCAACTAGGAAAATGTAGGGCTCTTCGTGACGAGCACATCCAACGGTGATGATGAAAAATGGAGCGACATCGTGGCCAGAAGTCTCGGTTGTTCGTGCAACGTTCGGGCACGAAAACCCATACCAAGAGGCGACCGAGCCAGCCCTCTTCGTCACCGGAGGTCGAGCTCGCGACGAGCTTTCGTTTTCCATTTCCTGATCGGCGGCACGTCAACGTGGGTGGTCGAAATAATTCGATGATGGAGGCGGCTAGTGGGTTTCGTTCATACGCGTGATAACCTGGGGGATCTGCGTGAGGAAGAAGGGAATTGAAGGCCACGATCTCATCAAGCTAACGAACGGTCTAGATGCAGTTAGGGTTTGGAAATGTAATTAAAATTGTAAAATTATTTATATAAAAATTCGTTAAAGTTTAAAACAATGTATCTCTTTCGTACGAGGTCAGAATTCGACGAAACCAGTTGCGTTGGCTTCGTTTTGTCGAGCACTACACTATGGAACAGAAGTGGAAGCGATCGGAGTCAGTGAAAATTTTGAGTTAAATTAAACGTCTGTTTAATTTATTCGAAATAAAAAGCTGGAACGGAATTGAAGTCAAGGTGAGATCTTCTCACTCAAATCGAATGTGGAATTTTTGCAGTTATTATTGATTGTTGATATGATTGCTATGTTGATGTGATATTAGATATAGTAGGATATATATCTATATATAGCGATATATACATATTGGCATATGTATATATTGGATTGATGATTTCCCGCCTCGTATAGCGGATGAGACCCTATTGCGCCGTTAGTAAGCGGATTTATAAAAAATCCCATATACCGCGATAATTCCGTACTGGAGCGGAATTGGTATTGTGCTAACGTCTTTGGATGCAGGGAAACAGGTTGGAGGGATCCAACTGGATTCCTCACCGTATTGATTTTTTACAGATATTTTGATATATTCTGTTATCATATTGATATATGATATTGACTGTTGTGATGGACTGATTGGTGTTGTTGCATCATCGGATTCAGTTTTGAAATGTAAAAATAACGACTTTTATTTTAAAAAGATTTTAAAGTGATTTTTGAAAAGTAGACGTTTATCGAATTTTTGAATTGATTTATTTCAGAAAAATAAACGTCTAGAATTTTAAAGTTATAAAAGTTAAGATTTTTGGTGAAATATAACCAAAGTGTGATTTTTGAAATGAAAGTTAATTTAATTGTAAAATGGGTTAAATTGAGATTTTTAAAGTATTATAAAAGATGTACAGAAAAATTGATATATTTATCAATTAAAATTTTTGGAATTTTAAAACGAGTTTTTATAAGTGAAGATATGAATCTTATAGAATTTTTAAAATTGTGAAGATATGAGATTTATAGATGTATAAATTGTGAAGTTAAAATGAATGAAATTGTAGAATAGAAGATTTATAAGGAATTAACTTATAAATTGGATTTTTGCCTACAAATGAAATATTGATCGAATTTGTTAATAAAGGAGATTTACAAATCGAAGTTGTTATAAAATATAAAAGGTGAAATTTATAAACATTGTTTTATAAATCCAAAACCAATTGAAATTGATAGGTTAAACATAGAAGTTTTAATAAAGGAGATATATCTGCAATTTTGGATAGTGGATAATTATTGAAATAAAAATGGGTAGAAAATATTGAAAATGTGGTTAGTGAAGTATATTCACGATTTTGGACAGTGAATATATTGTTAAGTAAAATGGATACTGTTTTGGGAAAGTGATATTAAAAATGAAGTTAAACATTTTAAAGATGTTTTAAAATGTATTATAAATCGAAAGCAGAGATTTCCGCAGTTCTTGTTGAAATAGACGTTTTCGAGAAATTTAAGGAAATGATGGACTATAACACTGTTGTTATAGTAAATGATTTCCGAAAGGAAATGTTTTGATGTAGTATTGGGATTTATATATCTATTAAAATCCGAATCCCTATACTAGTGATTTTGAGTCGTCGTAACGATGTTTTACGTAACATTCGTTTTGACTCAAATAAATGTGTTTAAAGAGAATGATTTCCTTAAAGAATGAATATATACTTAATTTGATTTAAGTATATCGAATATTTTCAAATGTTGAAAATAAATGATTTGTGAAATACTTATTATTTAAATAAGTATGGAAATGCTTTTCCAATATGAAATGAACTGTTTTGAGATTTTATCTTCAAAGATAAAATGAAAGGTGGAAATTGATTTGAAAATTGTTTTCAAATGGTTAAGTGTGGGAATTTTATATCTAGTAAAAGATATTTTTTTTTTTGAAGATAAAATAATTTGGGGAAAATTATTTGGAATCTGATGATGTTGCGCATCTTTATTGATAGTTAAATAACCGACTATCAATAATTACCTTGAGTAGGTATTTGTTGTGAATTGGATGAATTGAATGCCACACTTATTTTAAATAATCGCTCACTATTCGGGTTAGCCGGGAAAGGACCATGGGGTCGTATAACCCATTCCGAATATGTGATACGTCGTTATGAATTGCATTTGAAGACCGGTGTTGAAGACCGGATATTTTTGAAAACGGAAGGATTACCGTCGAGTTACTCTACATCGACTGATCTTCGATTTAGAGGTTTTATCACCCTTAGTGACGGGAAGTCCTGACGTGATTGGAAATTATCCGGATGTGCAAGGGCTTCGTGAGAAGTGCCTTCGGTTCTGTTCGATCCCGGAACAGACTTGTATGGATTGTGTGTCTGACGTTTCAATTTGAGATATAAAGCTGATTTCTTTCAAATACATTTCTGTTGGTGGCGGAGAATTTATTCTCTTAGCTTAACACCCTTCTCTGAGACGTACGAGCTCAGAGGTTATGTAGTTGAAATTTATCAGCGATATATCCCAATTTGGTAACGTGGCATACTGAGTGTTGCTGTGAAATGATCAGTGTTTGATCATTTGTGATATGATCATTTCGTTTGATCTTATATCTTTGTGATCATAGGTTGATCATTTTGTTTGACCCGAAGCAGGGCTTTTTGAGAAAGCGTAGCTTTGTGGACGAGACTTCATCGAGCCTCACACCCCGGAAATGGTCGAAACAGGACGAATGCGGCAAGGTTCTAGGGAGTAGCGCCCCTTAGTGTATGTCATTCCTTCTGGATAAAGGTGGTATCATGGTATGGAGCCCAGATACTTAACCTCTGTGGTTACTGCATTATTATTATCTATGTGGTTTGTTGCGAATCGGGGATCCTCGGGAAGATCGGTGACGATCGGGGGATGGCATTCGCGTGTCAGTAGTTACCTATTTTTGCAGAGGTAACCCGGCCTTGTGTTGGCAGAGATCCGGTTAGGTTCTCGGGTCGTCTATTCCAGGGACGTACCCATCGTGGATAGGAAGTTCCTTAGCCTGACCATTTGTTGGAAATCCAAAGAAACAATACGAGCCTTTACGATTTCAATTGTATAACCTGTCTCCTCAGGAGGCAGCTATAGCGGGCATAATATAATGGTACCTATGCTGGCTAAGATTTATATTCTACTTTCGAAATGTTTTCTACACTATGCACTAATAATAATATCAAAAAGAATTTGATTTTGCGTAGTAAGCATCTTTGACTATCATAAGAAGAAATCTCCTCCAAGTCTGCGTTTGCATTGTGTGTGTGGTGGGAGGTCTTATGGTAGTTTCATTTTCCAAAAGCATTGCGAATTGACTTTAAAATTCTCTGCTATTTATTTTAAAGATAAATAACTGTTTTACGATCTCACACCAGTCACCATGACTGACTCGGAGTTTATTGTTTCCCTTCTAAACTCTGGGTGCCCACCAATTTCCACACGGGCAGCCTAGAGTTATATTATCAGGATATTCTGGATATTCTGGAGCTTGGAGATAAGCTGGATGACGAGACGTAGTATTTGTATCTGATATACTTATTCCGCTGTGTATTCTGTATGAGGACAAGTTATATAACTGTCCATTGTTGTACTGAGTTGTATATTGACTCTGATGATTGATGTAATGTAATAACAGATATAATTCTTTTGTTTTTAAATGATATTCATTTATCTATTATATATTGTTCCGCTGCGATATGTGAAATTCGGATATTGTCTCTGCTCTGTATCTGTGTTGTTTTGTTGTTCTTCTTCTCTTTTTCTTCAATCTTCTTCTTCTTCTACTTTTTCTTTTTCTTAAAACCCTCACTATTGGAGTTTCCGGCACTCGATTTCCCGGCAGTCGATAAAGTGAGTATCGATGTCGAATTTTCGAAAGTCGAAAATTTCGGTATGTGACAAAGTGGTATCAGAGCATATGGTTAAGCGACAACCCTGCTCTGTTGGGTGTTACTCATTAGAGATAGAGTCAGCAGTACTCTAGGATGAGTTGAGTGTAATAATAGATATGAGCGCGTATTTGTTATTGAATATAAAATTGTTTTGTATTGTGATGATTGGTTTATTGAGTGGTATATGAACCTTCGTCGGCACAGTCTTGCAAAACTGTATCGAAGGGGTTTCTAAACACTTAAATAGAACAATTCGGCACAGTATTGTTTTAAGTAGGGTGAATGAAATAATTTTGCCCAAAACTATTTTTGTATAGAAACGAATTGATTTTCTATGAATTATTATAGTATATGGTTGCATGGATGTTAGAAGTGATAATATTAATCTATTATCATTGAAATTGAATAAGAAATTCAAATCGTAACTCCAAAGTTAAGAAATAAATTCACATACTAATGAAATTTAAGAATGTAAATTATAAATGTGAATTGTAAATTGAAACGGAATTCCAGAGAAGTATTTGGAAATGTTTTGAAAAGAATCTGAAAATTTTGGAGATTTGAAAAGTTTAAATCCTTTTTGATTTGAAAATGAATTTCAAAGGTTTTGAAAAGTATTTTGGAGAGTTGAAAGCTCTAAACTCTTTTCGGTCGCTGGAAAATAACTTCGATGATGACCGCGGCATCATTGGTGTTCATTTTCGGGTTTCCAAAAGAGGGATTGCTGCCAAATTGTTTTAAATGGAAGTGTTTGAAAAAATTTGGATTTTTGTTTTAGAAAATTCAAAAGATAAATTTGAAGTGTTTTCAAAATGTTTTTTTTTTTTTTGAAAAGTTGAAAAGACTCTGGAATCCTATTTAAAATATTTATGGAATAAGAAATGAGTTGATAACTTATACAAATTGAATCTTGATAGAATAAGTTTAACTTAAAAGAATGGAGTTAAATTTAAGAAAGTATAAGTGAATGAATTTGAATAAATGAAAGTGAAATTGAAAGTTGAGACTCATTTTGAATTTGTAAGAAATAGATTGAATTGAATTTGATTTGTGAAAAATGAAGTGAAGTATTGAACTAAAATTAGTAAGTGAAGCTAATTGAATATAGACCGAATGAATAAGGTTTAACGAATTAAATTCAATAATTACAAAAGAAAAGTAAATTGAATTCGAATTGGAAATCCAGTTAAATGTGAGTGGTTATAAACCAAAATAGCAAACTGCAAATAAATTTTGGAAATGAGTAAAAGGATAAAACTGAAATTAAAACTGAATATTGAAAATGAAGTTGAATTGTGTGAAATTAAATGAAGTTTTGAAATTAGTTTGAAGTGAACTAAAGTTAATTGACAAAATTCAATATCCAGAAGTAAACTAAATCCAAATTAGATTGGGATTGTGAATTGAATTCGAATGAGGAATTGAAATGTGAAATTGAATTCAAATGAGATTAGAAATGTAAAATTGAATGGATATGAATATGTAACTTCAACAGTGAAGTAAAAAAATGATATAAGTAGTTTATATTGAAAATTTGTAATTGAATTTGCAAAATGATTTGAATGCTGTAACTAGATATAATGGCTAGTAGGATATACAGGTATAAAGGAATTGGAATTTGATTTCAAAGATAATTTGAATTGCTCGACTAAAGGTATGTATTTAAATTCGAATATGAGTTTTTGATGATTTCTTGTCTAGCCGCTTGGCTTTTTCTTTTTCTTTTTGAAATCTGAGAGTCCGTAGGGACGTTTTGTAGTCGTGCCATGTTAACCGCGCAAAGGAGACGCTGGCGAAATTTTTCGAAAATTTCGAGTGTTAGAAAATTTTAGAGAAATTTTGAAAGTTTAAAAATCTGGATTTAAACTTGAATTTGAATTGAGAAGTTAAACAACGTTGTTTGGAACTTATAATTGAAGTTGGAAAACTAGTATGAATGATAACGAATCTTTAGTAGAAAGACTTGTTTTGATAAATTGATAAAACTATTTGAATTTGAGAAAATAGTAGACGAGTTAAGGACCTTTTTTTCCTAACTTGTAATTTCGAGGACGAAATTCTTTTAAGGGGGGAAGTTTGTAACGACCCAGAATTTTTGATAATTAAAATTCGAATATTTAATTTATTTTAAATATTAATAAATGGAATCTAGAAGTCGAATGATTTATTTTTTCGAATATTGGATTTAATTTGATAATTAAATCGATAAATTAATAGTGAAATTCTAGAGATAATTGAAAATCGAGTTTAATATGATTGAAAATGATTTGTAAAATTTTATTTAATCATACTGGAGTTATAGAAAGGTTATAGAACTTTTAAAATTGAATTTGGAGTTAATCTGTGAAAATTGAATATTTTAATATTTAATTATCGACTGTAAAAATAGCCAATTTTCGGACAGTCTCAGAATTGAACGAGACCAGTTCCATTGGATCCGTAATAGTTAGTTATTATCGGATTTCAATTTTCGTAGCAATCGGAGTTGTTGTTTGACCGTGGCAGCTCGAAACGCATCGATATCGTTTTAATTTTAAATCGTCGAGTTAAAAATAGTCATTTTTCAAACAGTGTCGGATTTCGACGAAACCAGTTTCATCGAATCCGTAATGTGATATTATTGTAAGATTTCAAATTTCGTAATTTTTGGATTTACCGTTTGTCCGGTACAAATTAAAACGCCTCGAAATCGATTTAAATCGGTTTAATTTAAATTGATCGTTTTTCTCCGTATCTCGCACAGATGTCCGAATTAGCTCCCGAAACACGTTCCATTGCGTTCGGAACGCGGGGTAAACCTTACGAACGTCAGCCGGCACGCTCGATTTCGAGTTCGAAAAATCCGGAGTGAATAGTGTTCGTCGTTTTTTCTATATAAGCCCTCAACCTTTTCCTTTGCAAAAGAAAAAAACCCTAAAACGTTCAGCCGCCACTCCAATTTTCAATGGCCGGCATCTCACCTCCTTCCCCCTCGAATATCTTCCCATCCAAGCAGCGATTTCAAAAATTTTCAACTAGGAAAATGTAGGGCTCTTCGTGACGAGCACATCCAACGGTGATGATGAAAAATGGAGCGACATCGTGGCCAGAAGTCTCGGTTGTTCGTGCAACATTCGGGCACGAAAACCCATACCAAGAGGCGACCGAGCCAGCCCTCTTCGTCACCGGAGGTCGAGCTCGCGACGAGCTTTCGTTTGCCATTTCCTGATCGGCGGCACGTCAACGTGGGTGGTCGAAATAATTCGATGATGGAGGCGGCTAGTGGGTTTCGTTCATACGCGTGATAACCTGGGGGATCTGCGTGAGGAAGAAGGGAATTGAAGGCCACGATCTCATCAAGCTAACGAACGGTCTAGATGCAGTTAGGGTTTGGAAATGTAATTAAAATTGTAAAATTATTTATATAAAAATTCGTTAAAGTTTAAAACAATGTATCTCTTTCGTACGAGGTCAGAATTCGACGAAACCAGTTGCGTTGGCTTCGTTTTGTCGAGCACTACACTATGGAACAGAAGTGGAAGCGATCGGAGTCAGTGAAAATTTTGAGTTAAATTAAACGTCTGTTTAATTTATTCGAAATAAAAAGCTGGAACGGAATTGAAGTCAAGGTGAGATCTTCTCACTCAAATCGAATGTGGAATTTTTGCAGTTATTATTGATTGTTGATATGATTGCTATGTTGATGTGATATTAGATATAGTAGGATATATATCTATATATAGCGATATATACATATTGGCATATGTATATATTGGATTGATGATTTCCCGCCTCGTATAGCGGATGAGACCCTATTGCGCCGTTAGTAAGCGGATTTATAAAAAAACCCATATACCGCGATAATTCCGTACTGGAGCGGAATTGGTATTGTGCTAACGTCTTTGGATGCAGGGAAACAGGTTGGAGGGATCCAACTGGATTCCTCACCGTATTGATTTTTTACAGATATTTTGATATATTCTGTTATCATATTGATATATGATATTGACTGTTGTGATGGACTGATTGGTGTTGTTGCATCATCGGATTCAGTTTTGAAATGTAAAAATAACGACTTTTATTTTAAAAAGATTTTAAAGTGATTTTTGAAAAGTAGACGTTTATCGAATTTTTGAATTGATTTATTTCAGAAAAATAAACGTCTAGAATTTTAAAGTTATAAAAGTTAAGATTTTTGGTGAAATATAACCAAAGTGTGATTTTTGAAATGAAAGTTAATTTAATTGTAAAATGGGTTAAATTGAGATTTTTAAAGTATTATAAAAGATGTACAGAAAAATTGATATATTTATCAATTAAAATTTTTGGAATTTTAAAACGAGTTTTTATAAGTGAAGATATGAATCTTATAGAATTTTTAAAATTGTGAAGATATGAGATTTATAGATGTATAAATTGTGAAGTTAAAATGAATGAAATTGTAGAATAGAAGATTTATAAGGAATTAACTTATAAATTGGATTTTTGCCTACAAATGAAATATTGATCGAATTTGTTAATAAAGGAGATTTACAAATCGAAGTTGTTATAAAATATAAAAGGTGAAATTTATAAACATTGTTTTATAAATCCAAAACCAATTGAAATTGATAGGTTAAACATAGAAGTTTTAATAAAGGAGATATATCTGCAATTTTGGATAGTGGATAATTATTGAAATAAAAATGGGTAGAAAATATTGAAAATGTGGTTAGTGAAGTATATTCACGATTTTGGACAGTGAATATATTGTTAAGTAAAATGGATACTGTTTTGGGAAAGTGATATTAAAAATGAAGTTAAACATTTTAAAGATGTTTTAAAATGTATTATAAATCGAAAGCAGAGATTTCCGCAGTTCTTGTTGAAATAGACGTTTTCGAGAAATTTAAGAAAATGATGGACTATAACACTGTTGTTATAGTAAATGATTTCCGAAAGGAAATGTTTTGATGTAGTATTGGGATTTATATATCTATTAAAATCCGAATCCCTATACTAGTGATTTTGAGTCGTCGTAACGATGTTTTACGTAACATTCGTTTTGACTCAAATAAATGTGTTTAAAGAGAATGATTTCCTTAAAGAATGAATATATACTTAATTTGATTTAAGTATATCGAATATTTTCAAATGTTGAAAATAAATGATTTGTGAAATACTTATTATTTAAATAAGTATGGAAATGCTTTTCCAATATGAAATGAACTGTTTTGAGATTTTATCTTCAAAGATAAAATGAAAGGTGGAAATTGATTTGAAAATTGTTTTCAAATGGTTAAGTGTGGGAATTTTATATCTAGTAAAAGATATTTTTTTTTTTTGAAGATAAAATAATTTGGGGAAAATTATTTGGAATCTGATGATGTTGCGCATCTTTATTGATAGTTAAATAACCGACTATCAATAATTACCTTGAGTAGGTATTTGTTGTGAATTGGATGAATTGAATGCCACACTTATTTTAAATAATCGCTCACTATTCGGGTTAGCCGGGAAAGGACCATGGGGTCGTATAACCCATTCCGAATATGTGATACGTCGTTATGAATTGCATTTGAAGACCGGTGTTGAAGACCGGATATTTTTGAAAATGGAAGGATTACCGTCGAGTTACTCTACATCGACTGATCTTCGATTTAGAGGTTTTATCACCCTTAGTGACGGGAAGTCCTGACGTGATTGGAAATTATCCGGATGTGCAAGGGCTTCGTGAGAAGTGCCTTCGGTTCTGTTCGATCCCGGAACAGACTTGTATGGATTGTGTGTCTGACGTTACAATTTGAGATATAAAGCTGATTTCTTTCAAATACATTTCTGTTGGTGGCGGAGAATTTATTCTCTTAGCTTAACACCCTTCTCTGAGACGTACGAGCTCAGAGGTTATGTAGTTGAAATTTATCAGCGATATATCCCAATTTGGTAACGTGGCATACTGAGTGTTGCTGTGAAATGATCAGTGTTTGATCATTTGTGATATGATCATTTCGTTTGATCTTATATCTTTGTGATCATAGGTTGATCATTTTGTTTGACCCGAAGCAGGGCTTTTTGAGAAAGCGTAGCTTTGTGGACGAGACTTCATCGATCCTCACACCCCGGAAATGGTCGAAACAGGACGAATGCGGCAAGGTTCTAGGGAGTAGCGCCCCTTAGTGTATGTCATTCCTTCTGGATAAAGGTGGTATCATGGTATGGAGCCCAGATACTTAACCTCTGTGGTTACTGCATTATTATTATCTATGTGGTTTGTTGCGAATCGGGGATCCTCGGGAAGATCGGTGACGATCGGGGGATGGCATACGCATGTCAGTAGTTACCTATTTTTGCAGAGGTAACCCGGCCTTGTGTTGGCAGAGATCCGGTTAGGTTCTCGGGTCGTCTATTCCAGGGACGTACCCATCGTGGATAGGAAGTTCCTTAGCCTGACCATTTGTTGGAAATCCAAAGAAACAATACGAGCCTTTACGATTTCAATTGTATAACCTGTCTCCTCAGGAGGCAGCTATAGCGGGCATAATATAATGGTACCTATGCTGGCTAAGATTTATATTCTACTTTCGAAATGTTTTCTACACTATGCACTAATAATAATATCAAAAAGAATTTGATTTTGCGTAGTAAGCATCTTTGACTATCATAAGAAGAAATCTCCTCCAAGTCTGCGTTTGCATTGTGTGTGTGGTGGGAGGTCTTATGGTAGTTTCATTTTCCAAAAGCATTGCGAATTGACTTTAAAATTCTCTGCTATTTATTTTAAATATAAATAACTGTTTTACGATCTCACACCAGTCACCATGACTGACTCGGAGTTTATTGTTTCCCTTCTAAACTCTGGGTGCCCACCAATTTCCACACGGGCAGCCTAGAGTTATATTATCAGGATATTCTGGAGCTTGGAGATAAGCTGGATGACGAGACGTAGTATTTGTATCTGATATACTTATTCCGCTGTGTATTCTGTATGAGGACAAGTTATATAACTGTCCATTGTTGTACTGAGTTGTATATTGACTCTGATGATTGATGTAATGTAATAACAGATATAATTCTTTTGTTTTTAAATGATATTCATTTATCTATTATATATTGTTCCGCTGCGATATGTGAAATTCGGATATTGTCTCTGCTCTGTATCTGTGTTGTTTTGTTGTTCTTCTTCTCTTTTTCTTCAATCTTCTTCTTCTTCTACCTTTTCTTTTTCTTAAAACCCTCACTATTGGAGTTTCCGGCACTCGATTTCCCGGCAGTCGATAAAGTGAGTATCGATGTCGAATTTTCGAAAGTCGAAAATTTCGGTATGTGACAACATCAATTTAGTATTATTCTGCATGCCTATCATATGTGTTGTGATGCACCATGCACTTTTACACGATTGACTTCAAAATTTGTTGTACACTAATTGGTTGGATAGTTTAAAATGGTTGCACTATGTTACATGATTTAAACCTTGATGAATTTCGGGGACGAAATTCTTTTAAGGAAGGAGAATGCAATACCCCATGAAATGAACAATAATGAATTAAAATTATAATTAATAAGGCACAAAAATGGAATTTAAGCAAACGTTGGAATTTGACCTTGAAACTTGCACCGTTGCATTCGTGATGATTTACTGAGCAACTTTCATATATAATTTTTGTGATCGGAATTTAAACGAAGAAGTTCTAAGCGTTTGAAGTTTTCAAATCGAAAATAATTAAAAATGAATTAAATAATAAATAAAAGCGTGGACTCCATTGATCGACCCCATTCTTGGGCCAGTCGACTGCTAGCATCGACCGTCTATAGTGTAGTGATTAACTGGTTAAAGTGGTGGCGGCTTGGGTTGAACATCGGTCTAATGGCACATATTTAATTGATATTAACCGGACGGATAAAATTGATTCCAACGCCTATAAATACAAGCATAACCCCTCAGTTTTCTTCTCCTATTTTCTGATCGAAGCATCGAAGCTCTACCATTTTCCCCTCTCCACTATTTCTAGAAATTATAAATATATATATATATATATGTATGTATGTATGTATGGGCGGAAAATAAAATAGAAGAAGAGAAGGTGTTACATCCATTTTCGATTGCAATGTATGGAGCGCAGTCCAATTAACAAAAAAATCATAAAGCATAGAGGAACGACAAAAAGTGCATTCAACGAACTAGACATATCCTTACAAAACACTATGCGCAAAGTTCGGAAAAATGAAATAAACATGATAAAAATGTTAGCCAAGCCAATAACGTAGTAAACTCTTTGAACAACAAGCCGTACCATGAAACATAACTATATATCCAAAACATTTAAAATAACTATAATGCTTTAACAAAGCATACAATAACGCAGACATGAACTGTGCTGCCATAAGCAAAGTAAACTCCCGTACTCTCCCAGGTCAGCACAGTCCACATACTAGATTACGTCGCCATCGTCGACAAACACTGCACCGTCACGCCTTTAAATGACCCCGTCATTTCCTAGGTCACGAACCATCTCCGGAACCTACACCGCAATTTGAAAAACCATCTTTGCCTTATGATAATATCACAACGTAACACCAAAGCAGAACACGCATCCATCATATACCACTGCGCCACAATACCAAAAAAAATTATAGTACAAAGAAAACAAACAAAACTAGAATTATTAACTTAGATATGTTTCATCATCGACTTGATTGTTCAAATGATCAGTGCATTAGTAGGTTACCGAGACGTATATGGCATAGCGCCAAAGTCGAATCAAATTCCCAAATACGAGTCAAAAATAGAGAAACTGGGCTACATTCATAAACAAAACCGCACCCGCATCCTAGAAGATGTATTGCACTACAACGGCTGAAATAAAGATAAACCATGCCGCCACTGTATTATCACAACACCCTTGAACTGTGCCATCATTTACTATTAGAGTAATGCCCAAACAATTCAAGTACGAAGCATGATAATGACCCTTTTGGGTTGCGTACCAAAGCAACTACAAGCCAATCAATTAATCAATTATAAACACTCCATTTAAAATTAAAATCATCCTGCCTAAATCCAAATCTTCCTGCCAAAGAACAAACTCGTCTGCCTATGGCCACATCAACAATCTGTGCACATTTCAACAATCAATGGATGGAAGACGCATGGCAACATCGGACGGTGAGGGAAGAATGTAGAGGAGTGATGTTATTAATCCGTCATAATTTTATGTTATAAATGAAAAACCACTGTAGCAGAGAAATGGACTTTTGATTAATTCTCTATAAAAAAACGCGGATGAACCCATCACGGACTATAGTTAGATCAATTATGCATCTTGATTAATTGATGTGCATCGATGTCCAAGTTGCTGGTTTTAGTTAGTAATTGCAAATCCAGACCAAACAGAAAACATGCAGTTAATTATATAGTACATACAAACCATACATGGTTGTAATAATAATTACATTTTTAGCTGTTGGCATAAAACCTACAACACTATTACACTTAAATATTTTTGGGTTATAATACTCAAAATAAAGATAATTTTATGAACTCGACCGAGTTCAACTATTCACTATGTAAAATACATTTCTTATTGTACTTTTCTAGTTTACAAAATAGTAAGTAGGAATACATTAAGAACACAATACAAGACTAAACATATAAAAATAAAATTATGAATGGTACGTGTACCACAAACAAATTAAACATGGAAACATTTCGTAATCATGAACTTTTTTTATCATGTTACTGTTTGTATACATAATCTAACTTTATCCTGGTCATGGTTATTCCTAAGTAAGAAAATGTCAGCATGAATTATTTATTAGTTCACATTCATTGCTTATGTACCATATCGATTCTTTGTAGTGCAGATCTGGTTCTAAAACAATTCTTTATTAGATAGATATGGATGAATAGTATCAGAAAAAACTGAAGAACCATCATAATGATTAACGGCTGCATAACAAACAAAACCCATAATCATGCTTAAAGGACATGTACATTTATATATATAAACAAGATTTTTTGATGATGGAAAAAAGATATATAACTAAAAAATAGGCACAAAATATCAATATAATATAAGTGATTACTATAGTAAGCCTATATCTTTACAGCTGGTAACTACTTATAACTTAAATGCCACAAATCATCAATTCATGCGATAATCAAACGAAGTATCATAAGCATCCTTACCTAAACATTCACCACCCTTCAAAACTGCTAATAAAATTTAGATCCAGACTTCATGATGAATAGATAACTTCGACTTTCTGGTATGTAAACCATTAGTAAAAGCACAGCCAATATGACTTGTTCAGTTGAAAACAACTAACCACGAAGCAATCCGGTGTGGCTTGTTCACTTCCCCGTGGCTAGTTCAAACCAATTTCGTGGCTATTTTACTGAACAGTGGTTAGTTTTTATAACGGCGAAAGCTTCGCCATTATAAAAACTAGGCATTCAACCCCAATGGCTACTTCTCTTCCTCCTATAAACTCCTCCCCTCCTATTCCTTCCACACCACCTCTTATGACTTCTTTCTCTTCTAATCACATTAATTTTGCAAATGTCTTCCTCATCCAAACATCGAGAAAAAATGTCATGAGCAAAAAACCCATACCCATGTCCACATATCCTTCCACCAGCTTTTTCGAACAACGTCCACCAAACCAACAACAAACGCTTCGTCCATCGCACGAATATGGCTATACGGCGTATTCAAACGTTCTCTATAGACAATCTTACCGACCGCACGCTCCTCCTAGCTTTTCTCATGAACAACCAACTTATTTCCATTCTACCGCTCCACAACCATATTACCAACAACATCCCCATTTTGGCGCGTACGAAGATCATTCTTTGTACATGTCTTTGATGATGCAAAATGACCAACTACAACACCATCATCGTAGTGCGAAATAGTTAGAGGCACGTGATCGTGAAGCAATGCAGAATCTCTCGAGACAATTTTCATACACAGGCAAGGTTCCTACTAATGAAGAAATCATTAGCAGTTTGGAGGAGGAGGAGGAAGAAGATGAAGATCAAGAAGGCGATGTAGAAAATACGGAAGACGACAACGACGAAGCCATTGAAGAGATGACCGCGTCTAAAAGCCTGGAATATAACAAGAAGAAGAAGTGGAAATCCTTAAGTGACATGTTCAGCAATCAGCGTGGGGATTCAATTGCAGCTGAATTAGATGTTGGCATAAAAGACATTGACGTGGAAAATGCAAAAGAGGAAGTTGTAGCAGGCGACAGCAGAAAAAAGAAAGTTAAGTTTATTTCTCAACAAAATGTTTCACTTACTAAATCATGGATACGAATTTCATAAGATAGTATTACTGGCAATAATATGAAAGACCAAAAATTTTGGAAAAGAGTTACAGATTTTTATAACACCTTGGAGCCGTTGAGAGAACCTATGTAACGACGCAGAATTTCACTGCTTTAATTAGTGAATATTTAATCAATTTTAAATATTCAATATATAGGTTTTATAATGAAAATAAACTCATTTTAATTAATTAATAATGACAGTAAAATCATTTTCAAAATTTGTTTACCAAATTAAATAGTTCGTAGAAAAACAGAAAATGTGACCAAACAACGTTTTTTGAAATTTCGACCTTTCGACACCGGAAAGTTGTCGGGAACGTTGTTCGTCTTTGTGCACTATATATGTACATATATATAAGAGTTTATTAACTAGATAATAATACACTTAGAAATAATTTATCTTATGTTAATTTAGATTAGTAAATGATGTGACAAGATATAGTTTTAAAAATAATAAACATTTCATATAAATATGTATATTAAGTATTGTCACATCTTAGATTTGTAATCATTAACCATAATTATCTCTTGTCGCATCTTAGTTAATTAATAATTAAACTTATAAATATATATAAAGAAAGTGATGTGACTAAACATAATAATTATATATATATATATAAGAAAGTGATGTGACTAAACATAATAATTATGTATATATATAAAAGAAAGTGATGTGACTAAACATAATTATATATATATATATATAAAAGATTGATGTGATTAAACATAATTATATATATATATATATTATAAAAGATTTGTGCTGTAACTTGACAAAGTGATTAGGTGTGAAATCTTGCCTATAAATAGCCCATATGTTTCTCCATTTTTCCTCCTCTTTCCACTAACCTTTTCTTCCTCATTTCCAACTCAAATGGATTTTTTTTTGAAACCGTGAGAAATTTTATTGGCTACAACATTCTAGTTGACCATCTTTTCAAATTTCTATCATAGCTATGCCAAAATACCCGATCCTTGCAAAGCAATTTTTCACCTAAAATTTCAAGTCTGCAAATTACCCTTCTTCTTTTGATCATAACTTCTTCAAAACAAATTGAAAATGGATGATTATTTTATTGAAATGATAGAGAAAATAAATTCCAATAACTTGCTCTTTGAGTGCTTTTTGAAATTCCGTGAGTAGGTAGCCTAAAAATCAGTTGCAAAATGACCTATTTTTGGGTTTATTATTAAGAATTTGATGTTTATCCGAAGTCGCTCCACCTTACCAAAACAAGCCTCACTTCCTCTTCCCTTCAAGGCTGAGACTACCTAGTGCATTCAGGGTTCAAGACTCCATCTTGTTGCTTAGGAATGAAAGTGCTATGTCATACTCTAATTTAGCGAGGGTTTGGATAGCTTTCGGTGAGTAAATTCCTAATCTTTGGAAAGAAATTTCCTGTATATGTTGTGTTGATCCTTAGCGATATGTTATATATGTTGGATCTTGGCATGTTTGAAATGTAATGATAAGTGTTAATGTATGGATAAGTGTTAGCACTAGAATGGATGTGTTATTGCAAAGTTAGTAATCGTATATATATTGGTATACATATACAATTTGTTGTATGAATGTGGTGTGTGAATAAAAAGGGTTGATGATGAACTTGACTATAGTCATGATGGGTTGAAAGCAAAGTTGAAACATTGTAGGTAGCCACGTTGGATTTGAGGTCGGATTTGAAATCAAACTCGTTTCAAGAGTTTAAAGTTTAGATTGTGGTTAAAATTTGCGTAATTGGTTTTAAAGTGTGAAATTTTACTAAGGATGTTTCAATCATGAAATGGTATGGTTTTAGTAAAGTGGCTTTGCTTAAAGGTGGGTTAGAACAAACCGCACTCATAGCGACAGTCGCTATGGATGCAGTTCGGCAAAGGTTTGAATTTCTATTTCAAATTTGTTTTATTTTCAAATTAGTTTACAAAGTTTTTCAAACTTAATTAGTAATATTTAAAAGTAATTAAGTTGCAATATAATTAATTAATTAGTTAATTAAAAGGTAATTAGCACCTAATTGGTAATTAAGAAGGTGATTAGAGATTAATAATCACTTAAGTTAAGTTAATGACCATTAATTGATTTATAAAGTTTAAATTAGTGGTTAATGGGGTTAAGAAGTAATTAATAGATTAATAATTATTTAAGTAAGATTAATGGTTATTTATTTATTTATTTAATTAATGGGTTATTTAATTAATTAGGGTTTAACTCTTAAACAATTTGGTTTAACCTTAACCAAGTTGCATTAGAAAGTTAATTAGTACCTAATCAAGTTCATTAAGCCTAATTATAGTTTAATTATGATTTAATCTTGATTTAAATTGGATTAATTAAGATTTAGTTAGGGTCTAAGATAATTAAATATACTTTTAACTTTTCAAAGGTGATTTTAAACTAATCAATTTTCTTTTTCAAAGTAAATCGATTCCATATCAAAGGATCTCTTGTCCGGACCCTTTAGTAACCTATATGATTGGGAGAATTAAATGACATCCGTTAGCATAACAAAACACCATTCTAGTGTAAGTGATTTGATTGTGTGGACATGTGTTAAGCAAAATAAATTCCTATTCTACTATAAATTGATTGAATTATTTGGACATCTATTTAGCAGGATAAATCACCATCATGTTGTTATGTTATTTGGACTTGTATATGCCAACTGGTTATATTAACGTGTTATTCCCTGATTGGATATGAACTGTATTTACATATATGGTAGCTTATGTAAATAATTTTTATGTGATTTGGAAATCAAATGGAAATCAAATGGTAACTTAAATTAGTATCGTTGGGACTGCTAAGCCTCATTTGGAATTTATAGATTATGGTTTGAATTTACTTTAATTCTTTAATCAATTTGAGGCTAAGGGTTTATAAATGATTTTTCAAGTTATATAATTCTTATATAGATATTATAAAAGATAACTTGTTTATAGAAAGGTATTTTTTTTCTAACGAAAAGGGTTGTTAAGGTGTTTTACAAATGATTTTTTGTAAATGATATTTATAAAGGATATTTTATAAAGGAGTATAGAAAGGTTTATATAAAGAGTTTTAAAAACAGGAAAAAGGTTTATAAATCATTTCACAGATTTGGAAAAAGGTTTATAAATTAACTCAAGGGTTTATAAAAGTGGGTTATTATTTTGAAAGTATAAGTTAATTGAAATATGAGATGAGCTTTTTAAAAGGAATTTTTGATAAAGGATAAGCAGAATGTTTTATTTGGAAGGAATGTTTGGTTATTTAATACGGGATTTGGAAAGAAGAAAACTTTGAAAAGTTTTTAAATATACTTATACTGATAAGATAAGTATATGATTTTGTTTCAAGGCATGAAAAGTAAAATGTTTCGGTAATATACTTATACTGTTGAGATAAGTATATAAATGTTTCCAAGTATAAAGGAAATGTAAGAGGTTTGGGAATAGTGTTTTTGAAAAAGATCTTTTGGTCAGATTTTATAAAGTGGTTTTTATTAATTAAAAAGAATTAATAAAGGCTTAGTTAATCCCATATGGAAATTAAACCATGATTGTGTAACAACCCGCTATATTGAACCATTCAAATCGATAATAAAACCACACATGTCAGACTTGAATAATTCAAAACAACATATTGTTAATTATTTTAGGGTAAAAAAAATCAATCACAGAATCACAGACACAGAACAAGCAGACTATCTCGCAGAAGAATAAATAAAACATAGTTCATGAAGCTACTAAATACATAGTCTCAAACAGATACATAATACCAGAGTCTGAAAGCAAGTACAACTGAAAGTCCAAATATGTAAGTCCACTAATTACATAAGCAAAAGAATGGAAACTGAATAGAAAGTAATAGATAGATAGCTAAGATACAGAAGATCTGTAGCTCCAAAAGGTGAATCCTGAATGTTGTGAAGCTCAAACTGACCCGAGCATAGAGTAAAAACAAAACACTCGAGTCAGGACTAACATACTTATATAAGTAAACCGACTCAAGTGAACTGTACAATAAAATGCAACAGCAACTTAAAGGATGCTTAGGATCGCCCATCCTTTAAGGATTCGTGAAAAAAAGAAAAAAAATGCAAAATACGCTATTATACATAATGTCTATCAATAAAGTATAATATACTGAAAATAGCGTTAAGGCGTTACCCATATCCCCCTTAACACATTTTATAAATGTCGTAGTCTATACAGTACTGTAAACTCCACCAAACCAGTGGGCTATCAGGGAGCTCTCCGTAGGTACGACATAAAATAAAATCATAGTGGGCTCGCTAGGGAAGATGACAAGGCACGTGAGGCTATACCCTGGGTAGGATTCTACCACTTTGCGGCACCAGGCTGGTGGTAATGCACAACAGCTACTACCGCCCACCTCGGAACAACACTCCCATAATCAAAGGGGCCCCAAATCAATCACAAAGTAAAAGATATGATATCGAAGAAGCATGTCCGATAGGAGGTGCGACCTCACTTGGACTGGTGATGGCTCCTGTTTTAGTCATCCAAGCTGACCAGGGGGTCGGGGCTGCGTCTCTTACCTCATACCAGAAGCATTCACCAAACCATCCTACTTCGTTCTGGATCCTCCACCATGTCTACAGTTGTTAAAGTGGTTTCGGAATTGGTGGAGAGTATGACAATATCCGACCCCGGTCTCTTTAACAACCAATCGTTATATTTTTCCACACTGTGGTCATTTTATAAAACATTTAAGTAATAAATCTTAATTTTAATTTAAATCAATACTAAAATATTTAACTTCAATTATATTTTAGATTTTTAACATGTACTTTAAAAATTCATATTAAATCAAATTTATTACATTTCAAAAATCACATCTTTAAACTCAGATAAAATCTTATTTAAATTTTAAATCCTTTAAATAAAATTTAATTACAAATTATTCTCCACTTACTTCCTAAATTTTATTAAAAATTATTATATAAAATACTATATTTAGTATATTTAATTAAACTATATTTATCATATTAAATTAAAACTATATTTATTATTAAATTAAAACATATTTATTATATTAATTTTTTTTAAACTATATTAAATATTTTATTAAATTAACTTTTAAATTATTTAATTTATATATTTTAAAACCAAATAAATTATAAATTAAAAATCTTAAAATTACATTTAAACCATATTTAGCTTATAATTCAAACTTTAAAACATATAAAATATTATTTTCCAAATATTTTTTTTTTAAATAAAATCATTAAATTAAATTTTAAAAATCACTTTACTAAATTAAAACATACTTTATAATTTAGAAAATAATTTCATATAATTTAAAATAAATTTAAAACCGACCAACGGTGTCTGTATATATATAATTTTCTACCCTATGGTCAAGTGATTGGGTATATATCATTTCAACCCAAAATTTTAACTAAATTTCTAGGTATATATCATTTCAACCCGTATCCCAAATTCAAATCAATAAAATCGCTTGGGTTTATCATTTCAACCCATAACGATTTTTCCTAATCTAAAAGATCATTCAGGTATGTATCATTTCAACCCTAGTTAGGGAACTTGCAGTGTGATATAAAATAAACATAACATAACATAGCATAACATAGCATATAATATATCAATGAGCATAACAATATATATCATGTTAACTAGAACAATCCTAACATTTTACTATCAATTCAAATGGTGTCGATTCACTTAAAATAAGCATATCAGTCGTGAGTGATTGCTCACCTTTTGTTGCTAGAGAAATTAACAAGAACGACGAATAGACACGATGAAACACGGCGAATGGACACGACGAACATGAACGGAAATCGGATCCAAGCTAGCAAATCCAAACCCGAATCAAGCTATGAACTTCGAAGCAAACTTTTTTTAATTTTTCTTCATATAAAATGAAGAGGAGGGGTTCGGCCTAGGCTAAGCTCGGCCTATGGCTATGTGGGCTTGACCTAGGTTCTAGGGTGGGCTCGGCAAGGGTGTAGGTGGGTAGGAGGGGGTGTGGCCGTGGGGTATGGGAGTGGGTGGCGTGTGTGGTGTCTATGGGGTGTAGGCCGAGAGGAAGGACGGTGGATGGGTGCGTGTGGTGGATGGTGTGGCCGAGTAGGTGGCGGGTGTGGTGGCGTGGAGGAGGGTGGCCATGTGGATGGGTGTGGCACGTGTAGGGTAGGCGTGGGGTGGATGGTGTGGCCGAGAAGGGTAGGGTGTACGACCAAGGTGGGGCCGTAGGTGGTGGCAAGGAGTAGGAGGAGGATAGGAGAGAAAGAGAGAGAGGAAGAGGGAGGCTAAGGAAAAGAGGAAGGACTATGGTTTAGGCTAGGTTAGGCTTTGGATTGGAGATGGAGGAAGATTACTGTAATTGTTTTCTGGTTCAAGAGGAAGAAATGAGAAAGAGAGATGAGAAGGAAAGGTACGCACATATTTATTTCTCAACCGGTATGTGTCCATTAGGAATAGGTATGTGGCCCTTCAAGAGTCTCCTGGTATTCAAGCCCATTAGACCAAGCCCAATAGATCAAGCCCAAACCCAAACTCAAATAAAAGAAAACAAAATAATACACACAAATAAAAACGCGCATTTTTACGTAGAAAATTGCAGATTTGAAGATATAGGGATCAGATTTTGATGAAACCAAAAGTGGTGAGGAGATTAGAATTCAGTCTAGTATCATAAAAAAAGAATAAAATTTAAAATTTAAAATTTTCAACCAAAAGTCAAACTTTGACCAAGTTTGACCAAAATTTGAAATTTTAGAAAATTTTCTATTTTATTGAATTTGGAAAAATATATCACTCAATATCCAAAAATCGATATTTAAATTCAAATTTATTTAAATTTTAAAATATTTAATTCAAAAATTCAATAAAAATTTCTTTAAAAAAAATTGACTAAATTTACGGGTCGTTACACTCTCCCCCACTCACAACTTTTCTTCCCCGAAAAGGAACGAAAAAGGAGAATAGAAACAAGCAGAAAAGATAAGATGGATTCGAAATGAATAGTACCTGAAACAAACAACTCCGGATTCAAAGCACACATGCTCTTCTCCGCCTCCCAAGTACAATCTCGATCATCAGTACTCCACTGCACCTTAACCAGGTTGACAGATTTCCTCCTCAGCTGCTTCGTACCTCTATCGACAATACGAAGTGGCTTCCTCTCGACAGTGAAGTTTGGCTCAACAACCAAACTCTCGAGTAAAGCAGGCTGAACAGTTAAGATGGATCATGAAGATACTTGCGAAGATGAGAGACATGGAACACATTATGCACTCCAGGTAGGTTCTCTAGAAAATCCACACGATAATCTAAAGGACCAAGATGCAGAAAGGACCGATGAATCTAGGAACAAGCTTCCCTCTCCTACCAAAGTGAATCACATTCTTCAGTGGCGAGATCTTCAGAAAAACCTGATCACCCATTGAAAATTCCAAATCCCTTCTCCGCCTATCAGCATACTTCTTCTGCCTATCTTGAGTAATCTTCATCTTCCTCTTGATCTCCTCAACCTTCTCGGATGCTTCTAGAATCATATCAGGTCCAAGAACCAAACGATCACCGGATTCAATCCAGCGGGATGGAGATTTGCAAGGTCATCCATAAAGAGCGGCAAACGGAGACATTGCGATACTAGCTTGAATTCAAAGGATGAGATTAAATAGATTGATGCTTACCGTAACCTTAATTTAAAATAAAATTAAGATTATTACCTGATAGCTGTTATTATAAGTGAATTCAACGAGATGGAGATGATCTTCCCAAGATCCTCCATAATCAAGAACACATGCATGAAGAAGATCTTCCAGAATCTGATTAACTCTTTCCGTCTGACCATCGGTTTGCGGATGATAAGCTGTACTCAGATTCATACGAGTACCCAAAGCTTCCTGAAATGCTTTCCAAAACTAGCTTGTAAAGATAGGATCTTAATTGCAAATAATGCTGGATGGAACACCATGAAGCCTGACAATCTCTCTCATATAAATCTCAGCTAAACTAGAAGCAATGCGGTTAGACCTAACCAGAATGAAATGAGCTGACTTGGCCAGTCTATCCTCAACTACCCATATATGCTCATTACCCCTTCTAGTCCTTGGTAATCCATCAATAAAATCCATAGAAACCTGTTCCCATTTCCAATTGGGAATCTCAAGGGGTTGCAATAATCCAACTTTCTTCTGATGATCAGCCTTAACCTGTTGACAAGTTGCACATCTACTAACATAAAGGAAGATATCTCGCTTCATACCACTCCACCAATATAACTTCTTCATACTCTGGTACATCTTCGTAACTCCTGGATGAATAGAGAGTCTGGACTGATGATTCTCCTTAAGCACTTCTTGCCTTAATCCATCGACATTCGGAACACAAATCTGATTATTAATCCTCAAAATCCCTTTATTATCAATCTATTCTCCCTTTCCATCTTGGTTACCACCTTCCCTATTATGAACATTCTCCTTAATAAGCCTTAATATCTCGTCTTTATCCTCCTTCGTTGCGATACGATCCAAAAGAGATGATGAAACCACAATCTGACATAACATTGCCTTTTTCCGACTTAAGGCATCGACTACCACATTAGCCTTCCCTGGAGTGTAGTTGATGTCGAGGTCATAAGAAGCTAGAAACTTGAGCCATTTAACTTGCCTCTGGTTTAAATCCTTCTGGGTGAAAATATACTTCAAAGACTGGTGATCCGTAAAGAACTCAAACTTAGTTCCCAAAAGATGGTGCCTCCATAACTTCAAAGCAAAAACAATAGCAAGCAATTCCAAAGAGCTGCATAATTGGCTTCATGGGTCTTCAACTGACAACTGCCATAAGCAATAACCTTCCCATCTGCATCAAGACAGCTCCTAAACCTTCTCGACTAGCATCAGTGTATACAGTTAATCCCACACTTTCATTTGGAATGGTAAGAACTGGTGCATAAGTTAGCTTGCACTTTAACTCATTGAATGCAGCTTCACACTTATCACTCCATACAAACTTAGCATTCTTACGAGTCAAAGCAGTGAGAGGTGCAGCAATCCGAGGAAAATTCTCAATAAATCTTCGATAATAACCAGCTAAGCCCAAAAAGCTACGAATATCCGAAGGAGTCTTGGGTCTTTCCCAATCCTGAAAAGAGAATAGTGAATTTGAATTGAAAGAAAGATAAGATAATCAAATTACAAAGGAAGAAGGGTGGATAGACTTACATTGATCGCATCGATCTTAACTATATCAACCTAAACTCCATTTTCAGAAACAATATGTCCAAGAAATCGGATTTCATCCTTCCAAAAATGGCATTTCGAGAATTTAGATTTCAACTGATGACTCCTAAGGGTTTCAAGAACATAACTCAAGTGCGTTTCATGCTCCGCCTCTGACTTAGAAAAGACAAGAATATCATCGACGAAGACAAGAACGAACTTGTTGAGAACATCAAGGAAAACATGATTCGTAAGATCAACGAAGAAGGCTGGTGCATTAGTCAAACCAAAAGGCATAACTAACCATTCATAGAAACCATTTTCAGTACGGAAATCCGTTTTGGGAATGCTTTCCTCAGCAACTCTGAGCTGGTGAAAACCGGTGGCAAGATCAAGCTGAGAGAAAACTTTAGCTCCATAGACCTGATCGAACGTATCATTGATACGAGGCATAGGATATCTGTTTTTCATAATAAGCTTATTCAGCTCCCTATAATCAACACACATCCTCAAAGAATCATCAAATCTAGTGACAAATACCATAGCTGCTCCCTATTCCTAATGACTCGGCCTAATCAAACACTTGGAAAACAGGACTTCTATCTGCTTCCTCAACTCGACTTTCTCCCTAGGTGCCATCCTTTTGGGAGGAAGAACTACTGGTCGAGCTCCGGGAATAAGGTCAATGCGGAATTCAATTTCCTGCTTAGGAGGAAGAGAAGATACTTCACCAAAAACATCAGGAAAGAGTTTGACAACATGAGTGGAGTCAGTGTCACTAGGATGAGAATCAAGAGAAAAGATAAAACTGCCAGCATAATCCTGAGGCATACGACATTCAATCACCAAAGGATTACCCTTATCATCAAATAAAGAAACAGTTTGGGCTTTACAAGAGATAACGACTTCATGCCTCTTTAGCCAATCACCTCCAGGAAAAATGTCGAAAGCATCGAAACCAAGAACATAGAAATTGCCAATGAAACGATGCCTCTTGTAAAGGAGTGTCACCCCTTTACAAATCATACTAAGTTTCGCAGGACTACCAATAGGATTAGAGACACATAAGGATTAAGTGGCATATTCAGGTGAAAGGGTGTGCTCAAACTTGTTACAAAGATCCACAGAGATAAAACAATGAGATGCACCAGTGTCAAATAAAACATGAATAGGATGAGAATACAAAGTAAAGGTACCCTGAAGCGTACCCTTAGTATCATCGTCGGTAAGAGTGGAAGAAGTAACTGCAAAGATCCTAGATGACCTGCCCTTCTGCTGAGTAGGACAATCCTTCTTGAAGTGGCCAAGCTACAAACAAATATGGCAAAGATCACGCCTAGTCATATGAACTGGAGGAACAGAAGCTCCGACTCAATTAGGACAACTGTTGGCATAGTGTCCCTTCTGGTCACACTTGAAGCAAGTAATAGAAGATTGATCAATAGGCTGCTTCAGAGAAGAATATCCAATACCCTGAGAATTCTGCCATTTCTTCTTTTGCTGTTGGAAGCTGAGCTTCCTCTTCTTGGAGCTGCTGGAAGAAGGCTGAAATGACCCAAAATTTTCGATCTCGAAAATTCCAGATAGTTAGGAAAAGAAGAAAAGAGATAGAAGAAGAAACAGAAAACAAGTCACAGAATCTCACATTCGCAGCGGATGAAATATAATATCAAATAATAACAGTTATACAAAAGAATACTATATCTGTCAGTTACATTTCAATACATCAAAGTTACACACATACACAAACACTAGACATATACAAATCACATATCTCAGATAAACAGGAATATATCACGGCAGAAACTCTCTATACGTTCCTGCCATCCAACTCGTCTCCTGAGCTCCAGAACGTCCTTACCTGAAAATCTGTAATACTCGGTCTGACCCGAGCATTACATCAAAGTAACACCCGAGTCAGGCTGGAAACCAGCGTGAGTAAACTCATCTAACATGAAATACAAAGATAAAAATTTATTTGAAAGACCCGGGGTAACTCGTACCTCACTACGAGTTCTTATCTTATTATAGTCAAACAATTATTTCACAAAATAATATCTAAGTACCGTTACTTAGTTTTCAAAGGTCTAGTTTACTTAATTTATTCCATTCCAGCCTATTTGATTTACAAATCAAATCTATAAAGAATTATAGATTGCTAATCGAAGTGGTTTCGGATATCACTGATATCCGATCACGGTCTCTTAAAATTCAATGTTATTTATTAAACCAAAAGTTTAAGTTTAAACAATACAATTTATACACAACAATTCATCTCAAATCACAAAGCATCACATATCACATATCAGAGATATCACATAATTCAAGGCATTCAATCATCCATAAGCAAGATTAAACAACCACACCACCTCTAATTAATTTAATTAACCACTAATGAATTAAATTAGTTACTTTAATTACTTTTAAATCCTGCATACTTAACCTTAATTAATTACAAACCAATTAATTAATCATCCTTTAATTACCCATCTTAATTAATCATCCTTGATTAATTATTCTTTAATTACATTAAGTAATTAGCCTTTAATTAATTACATAAATTAATTATCCTTAACCATTTACGGTAATTAACTTTAATTACTCCCATAAATTAATTAACTATAATTAATTACATTAATCCTTAATTAATTACATTAATCCTTAATTAATTACATTAATTAATTATTCTATAATCACTTACATTGATTAAGTATCCTTTAATTAATCGGCCCTTAATTACTTCATTAATTATATTAATTAATGATCCCTAATTATTTTCATTAATTAACCACTCTTCTTAATTAATTATATTTAACAAGAAATCTTTAATTAATCACATTCATTAATCACCCTTGATTAATCACATTCAGTAATTAACTATCCTTAAGTAATTTATTTAAAAATATACTTTAAACCTTTAAACTTGTTTAAACATTTTGATTTTATAAAACTTTATTTATTTCAAAACTAGGATACAAAAATGTATTTTCAACCCATACTTAAAAACTTGATTTAAAACTCCATCAAGCTAAATACTAAAATCTGGAAATCATTATACTTCACAAAAACATATTCATACTTAGTTTTGAAACCTGGATTCTGTTTTTAATTTAAATTTAAAAACCTGAACAAAGTTTTCTTCAAAAATCTTAAAACTGGAACAAACCAAATGACCCAATCCCAAACCCTCAAAACCCGGAGCCAAAACTCACAAATCTTCGAGCATCTCACGCAAATGACTCGAGAAAAACTCGAGTACCCTTCTTCTCTGATCCCAAACTTCACCAGATACAAAAATGCACCGTGCACATGCACAGAAGTTCCGACGAACTTCGATCGATGCCGCAACCTTCGCCGAGTCGGCGACAACCACCATCAACCACCAGAGCACCCAGAAACCCACCACGTCGACGAACACGAGATTTTAATATTCATCACAAACTGGAACGAACTTCGATCCACCAAATTTGATTTGCTCAGCCGCCACAGGCCATCAGAGGTCACAAAATTTTTGTCAGACCATCGCCAAACTCTAACGCATCGATCTCTCATACCTCGGCATGGTCCGATTCGACCTAGACGATGCCATTACCTCAAGAAGACGATCGACAAAATACTGGGCTAAAACCCTAAAATGTTGCCGTGCCGTCGCCACCGTAGTTTATACATTCATCGGATATTTTTCTGATGATTCCCAACCTTCAAGCTAGCTACGACCTCGATCTCGAGATCTATAAACCCACCGATCACCAGAATTTCATCAAAACCCATTTTACGTTCATCTTACAAATTCTCAGTGGATACTTTATTAAAAATTATGATTTCTCTTTTAAAAATCATCAATTTCAAAAACGTTTCAATTGATATATTTGAAATCGAAAATCATGATGGATGAATTTTCAACATATATTGGTTTTTGCCTGTATTTTCAAATTTCCAGAGAAAGTCTTAATTAAATCTTCTTAAATTTATTTTTAAAACTTAAATCAGGTTTAAACAGACAAATATTGTTTAGATCCTAAGGTCTAACAAAGACCAAAGAAGAAGAATTCGATTTTTGAATAGGTTTAACTTTAATAAACCTGGAAGCAGAGATGCATGTCTGTTCTCAGACACACACGGTCACATTCATAAACATATATACACAGATTTATACACATGCAAGTAATTTTCATCTTCACTTAAGGCATGATCACAAACAACAGATAAAAACCCAGATTTTATAAAGGTTTACTCACCTATTTTAAAGAAGATGAACAAAGCTCTTAATTTTGAAACAGCTTTTGAACTTTTAAAACTTGAGTTGCTGAAATAAAATGCTTTTGATTTAAAAACTGGAATTGCTATGATCCTTATTAAAACTGAAATGCTTTGATTTTGCTTTTGATTATTCTTCAGGTTTGCTTGCTTTGAAACAAAGATGAAAATGCTTGCAGGCTTTTGGATTTTCATCTCAGGTTTGAATAAAAATGTGCAGGCTTTGGTTTTTATATTGATAATGAAATACAGGCTGTTGAATTGGATTAGTTGAAATGATGTTTAAGTTTGTATTTGAGTTTGTACAGGGTGATGTGTGTGTGTATATATATATATATATAAAACCTGGTTTGCCATGTTATGAACGAACTAGAACAAGGGGGTATGCATATATAGAAAACATGTTTTACAAGGGTAGGCTTTTGCTGTACAAAAATTTGGTTTTCTTGAGTCAGAGATTTTTCTTGACCAGGCAAGATTTTTATGAAAATGAAATGATGTATAAAGGTTGCGAATTGACCTTATTATGTGCTTGAGATGATAGTATTTAATGCAATGTTTCCTTTCAAGCTTACATACTTATCCTATTTGATATGTATGTAGATTTTTTTCTTGCTTTGCATACCCACATGTATTCCTATAGTTAACATATTACTAGAATTATCTGATGTGTTTTACTTTATGTTTTCATGTAACCATATATTTTAACTTATATATTTATTTCTATTCCTAACATAAATGCTTTTTTTTTGTGAAACTACTGGTTAAATATCTATATATATTTTTGTATTTTAGTTATGGTTATTTTATCTTAATTTAAACGATGAAGTTTATTATTTATTTTCTATGAGATTTTCATATCCAGGGATTCTATAATTCAATAGAGTTTTCAAATCAATTTATATATATATATATCCAGATTTTTAATTATTAGAATTTTATTTGTTCGACTTATAAAATTAGGATTCCAATGATTTTGATTCAGTAAATCACCCAATTAACACACGTTAAAAATCCGGGTCGTCACATTCCTCCCCCCTTTGAATCTTTTCATCCCCGAAAAGGAATGAAGCCAGAATTATTAAATGCTTAAAATCAGATAAATTTACTTTGATTATTTTTAAAACACTTTTTAATATATATATAATTATTAAAATAGTTTTTATAAAAATACTTTTATAACTCGATGTTTCGACAAGTCCATCCTTGTTCTCATAGAAATTCGGTCATACGTTGATCAGGTGGAAAACTGAAAATCTATAAGTACTTAGCAGACCCATTTCAACACCCAGTGAAAATACTTGAAAAATAATTTTATTGAAAATATCGAAAACAGTTTTTGAAAATAGAGGAAATATCTTTGGTGAGAATGCTCTGGAAATCATCATCCCCATCCATGGTCGCAGTTACATCCTAGGTTCCGTTGCCATCGCAGCAAAAGTCCATGTAACTGTAGGCACTCTGCGCCCCTCGATTACGCTATGGAACCCACAACAGATCACAGTTACATTCCAGGGTTACGTTGCCATCACAGCAAAAGTCCATGTAATTGTAGGCATCAGCGCCCTCTATTTTCACTGTCAAAAATGAAACTTCTCCACTCTTACATAGGTTGCAGTCTACCGATATAAAATCAAACATAGATTGTTGGCTCTCAGCGGCACACACGACTTTCGCTATGTTACCATAGTGTCGCAGTCTACCGATATAAAATCAAACGTAAACTGTTGGCTCTCAGCGGCACACACGACTTTCGCTATGGTTTGTAGTAGATCGCAGCGACATCGAGTTAGACTGTCGTCATAGCATAACCCAAATGCCTCTGTAGGCATCAGCGCCCTCGACTTTCGCTGCACAATAATCCTTAGGAACTAGTTTTGTCCGGACTCCTCACATGATCAACTTTAGAACCTCCCCCTTAGAGGCTCAAGGCAGTACCAACCTATGGTACTCCTGAGAAGTTCATTTCAAGGGAGCGCCTTTTTCCCCAGAGCCAATCTCAAACACTTTGTACTATTCACAAATAGTATTTTTCCAAATCATTCACCTAGTATGAATTCATATAAAGCTCCTTTACAAAATCGATTTCCAAAATCGATAATTCTCATATTAGGCTTTTCCAAATTCCAATATTGATTTTACCCAAAAATCAAAAGCCTTTCCAAATGCCATAGGTTCCCATAACCTTTCCTCAAAATCATTTTCACAAATTCTTTTTATATATACATATATATAATAATCTTGGAAAATCTTTGGTTCAATTCATACTTGTATAAATTTCCTTTTTATACTTTAAATATTTACAAAACCCTTCTCTTCTAGCAATAGATTCAACTAGGGGAGTTTCCATATATAACAAAGATATATAACTTTGTTTAGTCCAAATCAAATATTCACATTTGATTACACTATAAAGTCACTTACCAAATTACTTACTTCCATAAGGTAAATTTTTACCGTAGAAATATTCAATTTTCCACTTTACTTCATCATATATTCCACAAAATATATTTTCAATTTCAAAAACCATTTTACGGTTCTTATCCATAAATTTTCAATATCAATTTCATTCAAACCCGTACGATGTACACATATCATCCATACGCTATATCAATCTGATCGCTCACTCGATCACAAAATTTCTCTTCCGAACTAGTATCGTCCACCCGACTTCCTAGTGCGGACTCAGATTTGGTTTCTTGATTAGAAACCGTTATTCTCCTTGCATAGTCACAACTATGATAGAGAATATCCAGAACCAATCAAAAATCCATATCCAGGTTCGCCATCGAAAATTGAACGAAAAATCCCAACTCGGATCGATAATACTATCTCGAAATTCTATGCTCGAATCTAGATCAAATCACTATGCGAATAGAATAATATACGTACATCCTACGTATTTATCTTCATTGATTATTAGTTAAATCAATTTTCTTTCTATTCATCCTCACTTTGATTTTATTCACTTATTCACATTTGCCTTAATCCCCATTTGGATTATCACTTCAATTCTTATCTCAGTTGGGTATTTAATCAATAACAGTTTGAACTCCGACCAGCTTGAATTTAGAAAATAGCTTGAAAAATTAAAAATATACAAGTAGTTGAAAAATAATTTTTAGTTTGTAAAATAGCTGTAAAATAGTTAAGTAATTGTAAAATAGTTGGAAAATAGTTAAATAGTTATAGAATATTAAGGTAATTGTAAAATAGTTGTAAAATAGGAATTAGTTATAAAATAGTTGAAAAATAGTAATTTGTTCCAAAAATAATTGTAAAATAAGTATAAAATAGTTTGGCTTTAAAAAGAAAGATTATATAGTAAGTAGCTTGGAAAAATAGGTTTATATTAAACCAAATTATTTTGAAAATAGTCTAGAGCCAAACTGTCTAACTTTTCAAATCCTCATTTCCAATCAATTTCCAATTTCCACCTCCATTTAAATTGATTCAATTTAAATTAACCTCAATTTCTATCCTACATTCAAATCATCTCCCATTTGAATTTTAAACTTATTCAACTTCAATTTCACTTCAAATTATTTTAATTCAAATTTCCATTTAAACTTATGCTTATCCATCTTCAATCACAATTCTAATTAATCCAAATCAAATTCAATTTGAACCAATTCTATTCAAATCTCAACTTAAAACCATCTCGAATTATATAAATTTGAGTTAAAAATTTTAAATGTTGATTTAATCCCTTAAGTCAAATTAACCCTTACTTTTAAATCAAATCAACCTTTATTTTTAATTTAACAACTTAAATCTTTAAACCGTTTAATTCTGAATCCAAATTCCAAAATTCCATTTTAAAATTATCTTTACTTAACTTATTACAAAGTTCAAATAAGAATTAAAAAACAATTTAATCTTTAGATTCTAATTTATTATCCATTTCTAACTTTAAAACCAATTCTCAGTTTCATAGATTATTTATAACAATAGAAGGATATCATGATAAATAAACATCCAAATTTATCCAAACACCAATTAACAGCATCCATTTTCAATTTCCAAATCTCAAACCCATTTTGAGACCACTCATAACTTCCCATTTAAACCAATCATTTAACTTCCCTAAGTTAAATCTCAATTTCATCTTGAAATTCCCAATTCAGGTTGTTTGTTAACTTATTTAACTTTCCCAAAGTTAAATTCAATTTACTTAATCTAGTCAACCTTACCCAAATTGAATTCCCATTTCAAATTTTAAACTTCATATTAACAGTCTTCTCACTTATAAGTTCAAAAACTTATCACTTTGGGTTTTCACATCACATTCCAAGCAAAATTTAAACTCAACACTTAGAGTTTATTTCAACCCATTTTGATATTATGTATATCCCTCATATATACATATTATTTCCTTTACACTCTAAGTTATCCTTAAATTTTAAACCACTTTTGGTTTTTAATTGAAACAAATTCCTTTAAATTCCCAAACAACTCCTGGTTGAATCAAGCTCTTTCATTCAAATAATATTATTTATTATTTCTTTATCACTTTGAATCAATTTCCAAATTTTCTGGCTTAAGGTTTTAAACTTCACAATCTAGATCACCTTCAGATCCAATTTATAAGTCATACTTATCTAAATGTTTTACTTCCCTATAACATTTCATTTTGCCTGCTTATTAATGCATATTTTATTATTAAACACACCTATGATAATGACCAAGATTATCATATGAGGAAACCCATTCATTATTATTTCATTCTGGAACCCTTTCCCAAATTCAAGATTTTAATTTCAGTTTGAATCCATTTCAAATTTATCCTTATTTAATTTCAATTTGGTTGTATTTCTATTACCACTTAATTTAATTCCAATAATTTAACAACCAATTACCTTAACATTTATTGGTTAAGAAATATTGCTTTATATATTAAAATATATTCTCATTTAAAATCTTTGTATAAGAAAATAACAAGTACGCTCTCATATATAATACTCTCAACTCATTTTAGGGTACTATTGACCCTATCCTTAATGAGTAAATCCCACCAGAGCCAAGATTCTTGCTTAACCTTTGCTCTGATACCAAATGAAACGACCCAAAATTTTCGATCCCGAAAATTCCAGATAGTTAGGAAAAGAAGAAAAGAGATAGAAGAAGAAACAGAAAACAAGTCACAGAATCTCACATTCGCAGCGGATGAAATATAATATCAAATAATAACAGTTATACAAAAGAATACTATATCTGTCAGTTACATTTCAATACATCAGAGTTACACACATACACAAACACTAGACATATACAAATCACATATCTCATATAAACAAGAATATATCACAGCGGAAACTCTCTATACGTTCCTGCCATCCAACTCGTCTCCTGAGCTCCAGAACGTCCTTACCTGAAAATCTGTAATACTCGGTCTGACCCGAGCATTACATCAAAGTAACACCCGAGTCAGGCTGGAAACCAGCGTGAGTAAACTCATCTAACATGAAATACAAAGATAAAAATTTATTTGAAAGACCCGGGGTAACTCGTACCTCACTACGAGTTCTTATCTTATTATAGTCAAACAATTATTTCACAAAATAATATCTAAGTACCGTTACTTAGTTTTCAAAGGTCTAGTTTACTTAATTTATTCCATTCCAGCCTATTTGATTTACAAATCAAATCTATAAAGAATTATAGATTGCTAATCGAAGTGGTTTCGGATATCACTGATATCCGATCACGGTCTCTTAAAATTCAATGTTATTTATTAAACCAAAAGTTTAAGTTTAAACAATACAATTTATACACAACAATTCATCTCAAATCACAAAGCATCACATATCACATATCAGAGATATCACATAATTCAAGGCATTCAATCATCCATAAGCAAGATTAAACAACCACACCACCTCTAATTAATTTAATTAACCACTAATGAATTAAATTAGTTACTTTAATTACTTTTAAATCCTGCATACTTAACCTTAATTAATTACAAACCAATTAATTAACCATCCTTTAATTACCCATCTTAATTAATCATCCTTGATTAATTATTCTTTAATTACATTAAGTAATTAGCCTTTAATTAATTACATAAATTAATTATCCTTAACCATTTACAGTAATTAACTTTAATTACCCCCGTAAATTAATTAACTATAATTAATTACATTAATCCTTAATTAATTACATTAATTAATTATTCTATAATCACTTACATTGATTAAGTATCCTTTAATTAATCAGCCCTTAATTACTTCATTAATTATATTAATTAATGATCCCTAATTATTTTCATTAATTAATCACTCTTCTTAATTAATTATATTTAACAAGAAATCTTTAATTAATCACATTCATTAATCATCCTTGATTAATCACATTCAGTAATTAACTATCCTTAAGTAATTTATTTAAAAATATACTTTAAACCTTTAAACTTGTTTAAACATTTTGATTTTATAAAACTTTATTTATTTCAAAACTAGGATACAAAAATGTATTTTCAACCCATACTTAAAAACTTGATTTAAAACTCCATCAAGCTAAATACTAAAATCTAGAAATCATTATACTTCACAAAAACATATTCATACTTAATTTTGAAACCTGGATTCTGTTTTTAATTTAAATTTAAAAACCTGAACAAAGTTTTCTTTAAAAATCTTAAAAACTGGAACAATACAAATGACCCGAGCCCAAACCCTCAAAACCCAGAGCCAAAACTCACAAATCTTCAAGCATCTCACGCAAATGACTCGAGAAAAACTCGAGTACCCTTCTTCTCTGATCCCAAATTTCACTAGATACAAAAATGCACTGTGCACATGCACAGAAGTTCCGACGAACTTCGATCGATGTCGCAACCTTTGCCGAGTCGGCGACAACCACCATCAACCACCAGAGCACCCAGAAATCCACCACGTCGACGAACACGAGATTTTACTATTCATCACAAACTGGAACGAACTTCGATCCACCAAATTTGATTTGCTCCACCGCCACAGGCCATCAGAGGTCACAAAATTTTTGTCAGACCATCGCCAAACTCTAATGCATCGATCTCTCATACCTCGGCATGGTCCGATTCGACCTAGACGATGCCATTACCTCAAGAATACGATCGACAAAATATTGGGCTAAAACCCTAAAATGTTGCCGTGCCGTCGCCACCATAGTTTATACATTCATCGGATATTTTTCTAATGATTCCCAACCTTCAAGCTAGCTACGACCTCGATCTCGAGATCTATAAACCCACTGATCACCAGAATTTCATCAAAACCCATTTTACGTTCATCTTACAAATTCTCAATGGATACTTTATTAAAAATTATGATTTCTCTTTTAAAAATCATCAATTTCAAAAACGTTTCAATTGATATATTTGAAATCGAAAATCATGATGGATGAATTTTCAACATATATTGGTTTTTGCCTGTATTTTTAAATTTCCAGAGAAAGTTTTAATTAAATCTTCTTAAATTTATTTTTAAAACTTAAATCAGGTTTAAACAGACAAATCTTGTTTAGATCCTAAGGTCTAACAAAAACCAGAGAAGAAGAATTCGATTTTTGAATAGGTTTAACTTTAATAAACCTGGAAGCAGAGATGCATGTCTGTTCTCAGACACACACGGTCACATTCATAAACATATATACACAGATTTGTGCACATGCAAGTAATTTTCAGCTTCACTTCAGACATGATCACAAACAACAGATAAAAACCAGATTTTATAAAGGTTTACTCACCTGTTTTAAAGAAGATGAACAGAGCTCTTAATTTTGAAACAGCTTTTGAACTTTTAAAACTTGAGTTGCTGAAATAAAATGCTTCTGTTTTAAAAACTGGAATTTCTGTGATCCTTATTAAAACTGAAATGCTTTGATTTTGCTTTTGATTATTCTTCAGGTTTGCTTGCTTTGAAACAAAGATGAAAATGCGTGCAGGCTTTTGGATTTTCATCTCAGGTTTGAATAAAAATGTGCAGGCTTTGGTTTTTATATTGAAAATGACATACAGGCTGTTGAATTGGATTAGTTAAAATGATGTTTAAGTTTGTATTTGAGTTTGTATAGGGTGATGTTTATATATATATATATATATATATATATATATTTCCTGGTTTTCCATGTTATGAACGAACTAGAACAAGGGGGTATGCATATATAGAAAACAGTTTTTACAGGGGTAGGCTTTTGCTGTATAAAAATTTGGTTTTCTTGAGTTAGAGATTATTCTTGACCAGGCAAGATTTTTATGAAAATGAAATGATGTATAAAGGTTGCAAATTGACCTTATTATGTGCTTGAGATGATAGTATTTAATGCAATGTTTCCTTTCAAGCTTACATACTTATCCTATTTGATATGTATGTAGATTTTTTTTTCTTGCTTTGCATACCCACATGTATTCCTATAGTTAACATATTGCTAGAATTATCTGATGTGTTTTACTTTATGTTTTCATGTAACCATATACTTTGACTTATATATTTATTTCTATTCCTAACATAAATGCTTATTTTTGTTGTGTTTTTGTGAACTACTGGTTAAATATCTATATATATTTTGGTATTTTAGTTATGGTTATTTTATCTTAATTTAAACGATGGAGTTTATTATTTATTTTCTATGAGATTTTCATATCCCGGGATTCTATAATTCAATAGAGTTTTCAAATCAATTCATATATATATATATATATCAAGATTTTTAATTATTAGAATTTTATTTGTTAGACTTATAAAATTAGGATTCCAATGATTTTGATTCAGTAAATCACCCAATTAACACATGTTAAAAATCCGGTTCGTCACAAAGGCAGAGATGAAGGTGGACGAACAAAAGATCCTTCCTTAGAAGTGGGGTTCTCATATCTAATATCCATATCCATCAATCCAGTAAAAGAGCCATGCACATGAGCAATCAGACGATCATAATACTCCAGGCGAGCTCCAGCTATAAACTTCTCATTCTTCTTAAGAGGGGTATCAATCAAGCTAGGACCAAACTTGGAAAGTTCGTTGAACTTTCTCTCATACTCAGAAAATGTCATATTCCCCTGATTAAGATCCATAAACTCCCTATATAGCTGAGACTTCCCGGCTTCGGGCTTCCAGTTAGCTACAAAAGTTTCCCTGAAATAAGGTATTCAAGACTTAAGGAAGATTACAAAGAGATAACTTAACCAAACTTTAATCCAACTCAAGATTATACCTAAACTATTCCCAAGTGATATCTGCCTCAATAGTGTGGGCTGTAACTAACTCCCACTAATCCTGGGCTACCACCTGCAACTGCCATGCTGCTAACTGAGGCTTTTGAGCATCGGTGATCTCAAGACCAGTGAAAATCCTCTCTAAACTCCTCAACCACTGCTGAGCCTCAATGATACTCTCTGCTTCAGTAAACTTGGTACCACCAAGCTGAGTGTACTTTTTACAGAGAGTGGTGAATCTAATAGGTGCAACGGGTTCTGGTGCTGGGGCAATTTCTCGACCCCTACCTCTGGCATTCCTACGACTCATCCTGGAAATTCAAGAATGGATTTTTAGGACAAAGGTAAAGATTCAAACTTAAGAAATCCTAATCAAAGAATACTAACTAACAAGGTGGATTCGAAGGATGGAATTTCAAGGAAAAGGATTAGATTTTAAAACAAATTTTTATATCCAAAATACTTTAAAAACCTTTTAAAAATCATTTAAAAATCATTCTATACTTTTCAAAATACGCTCACTCACAAGAAATGATTCTGAGACTGATTTTACTCATTCTAGGGTATCGCTACCCTATCTCTAATGAGTTTTTACCCCATAGGCTAAGGTTCTACCTAAAAACCAAAGCTTTGATACCAACTGTAACGACCCGCTATTTTGAACCATTCAAATCGACAATAAAACCACACATGTTAGACTTGAATAATTCAAAACAATAGATTGTTAATTATTTTGGGGTAAATAAAATCAATCATAGAATCACAGACATAGAACAAGCAGAATATCTCGCAGCAGAATAAATAAAACATAGTAGTTCATGAAGCTACTAAATACATAGTCTCAAATAGATACATAATATCAGAGTTTGAAAGCAAATACAACTGAAAGTCCAAATACATAAGTCCACTATTTACATAAGCAACTGACTGGAAAGGAAATAACTGAATATAATATAATAGATAGCTAAGCTCTAGCAGATCTCTAGCTCCAAAAGGTGAATCCTGAATGTTGTGAAACTCAGACTGACCCGAGCATAAAGTAAAAACAAAACACTCGAGTTAGGACTAACATACTTATATAAGTAAACCAACTCAAGTGAACTGTACAATAAAATGCAACAGTAACTTAAAAGATGCTTGGGATCGCCCATCATTTAAGGATCCGTAAAAAAAGAAAAAAAATGTAAAATACGCTATTATACATAATGTCTATCAGTAGAGTATAATATACTGAAAATAGTGTTAAGGCGTTACCCATATCCCTCTTAACACATTTTATAAATGTCGTAGTCTATACAATACTGTAAACTCCACCAAACCGGTGGGCTATCAGGGAGCACTCCATAGGTACGACACAAAACAAAATCATAGTGGGCTCGCTAGGGAAGATGACAAGGCATGCGAGGCTATACCCTGGGTAGGATTCTACCGTTTTGCGGCACCAGGCTGGTGGTAACGCATAGCATCTACTACCGCCCACCTCGGAAAAACACTCCCATAATCAAAGGGGCCCCAAATCAATCACAAAGTAAAAGATATGGTATCGAAGAAGCGTGTCCGATAGGAGGAGCGACCTTACTTGCCCTGGTGATGGCTCCTGTTTTAGTCATCCAAGCTGACCAGAGGGTCAGGGCTGCATTTCTTACTTCATACCAGAAGCGTTTGCAAACCATCCTACTTCGGTCTGGATCTTCCACGGCGTGTACAGTTGTTAAAGTGGTTTCGGAATTGGCAGAGAGTATGACAATATCCGACCCCGGTTTCTTTAACAACCAATTGTTATATTTTTTCACACCGTGGTCATTTTATAAAACATTTAAATAATAAATCTTAAATTTTAATTTAAATCAATACTAAAATATTCAACTTCAATTATATTTTAGTTTTTTAACATTTACTTTAAAAATTCATATTAAATCAAATTTATTATATTTGAGATTTGCAACTAACCATCCGCACATTTGGCAACGGTTAATAACCGTTGCCATTTAGCAACGGTTAATAACCGTCTTGGTTCAGTTAGCAACGGGTTTTTCTTGTTGCTAATTGGGAACGGTTATTAACCGTAGCTTCTTTGGAGACAAATGATGGCGGTGAATTTCATCCTTTCGCGCCATAACTTTTGGCGCGCTTCGTTCCAATTAGCAACGGTTTTCAACCGTGGCTAATTAGCAACGGTTATTAACCGTCCCAATCTTTTAGCCAGCTCAGTGGCAAGCCCACCAACCCCTTGGGATGGGGCAACCAACTGAGCCGGGCAACACCCAAAATCTGTTTTACTTCACAGTTACAGCTCAATAGCAATCTCCATGTTGGCGATCTGCTCGAACCCAAAAAAACTAGGGTTTCAAAAATCAACGCTTTCTAAATAATCATCGCTGCATACTCGGCTATTCCATCAGCCATCGTCGGCTCAAGCTTGCCTCCTACGCGATATTTTCTACTGCTGATTTGAAGTCCTGCTACAGTCTCTATACTGCCACTGCTAATTAAGTATGCGAATTTCTTGTTTTGAGTTGTCTAATTTTCTAAAATTGAGTCGCCCTTATCTATTTTACTTCACAGTTACAGCTCAATAGCAATCTGGCGATCTGCTCGAACCCAAAAAAACTAGGGTTTCAAAAATCAACGCTTTCTAAATAATCATCGCTGCATACTCGGCTATTCCATCAGCCATCGTCGGCTCAAGCTTGCCTCCTACGCGATATTTTCTACTGCTGATTTGAAGTCCTGCTACAGTCTCTATACTACCACTGCTAATTAAGTATGCGAATTTCTTGTTTTGAGTTGTCTAATTTTCTAAAATTGAGTCGCCCTTTTACTGCTTTAGATTTCATTAACCTTGAAAACGCCTGAAGCTAATAACTTATTAGTATTTAGTTATAAACAAGTAGTTTTCTGTAAATAATCGTTTAGGAATTGAAATTTGAAAGCTGAAGCTAAAAAACTAATAATTATTTAGGAACTGATACTTACATTGATGCACTATTTTTCCTACAGTGTGTGTATGTCTACCCGCAAACATTTAGTTCATTTTTTCTGCAACTTGAAAAGATCCCCTTCTGCCTTTTTTACTATTTCCACCGAACCATGTGTAAACCAGACCATCAACTGCACAACCAAAATGGTCGTGAAGGTCATTTCTACTTACCATGTCTTCATATGTCACTCCTCAGAATTGAAGTGAACTCAAAATATATCAACTGCAGATGTTATACTGTTAAAAAAAAGGGTCTACCATATATAGGTCGAAAATTAGAAAAATAGGGTGAACACGGAACCAATAAAGCTAGCCGCTTTTTTCCTACCTCTATCTCGACTCATATAATGGTTTCTCATATCATAGACAACTTAGAATAATAGCCATACATGTAATAGGTTCACCATATGTAATGATTTCTCATGATTTATACTGTGCTTAAATTATGTTTAACCTTGCTTGCGCACAACACAAAAATTCAAGCTTCACATATAATAAACTTCAACTAGTCAAATTAATAGCACCACATTGATTTGTTTTACAAATTGTAATGTACTGTACTGTACTGCATGCTAGTTAGACATAGTTGCTTATAGTGACTGCTAGGGTATAAGTTGATGCAATGAATTTTGTTTTACTAAATATGAGACCATATTTAGTAAGTGGATAAAATTGTTGTTAATGGTGCAAACCAAGTGTCAGGAGAGGGGTAATGCATAGACATTACTCTGGTGCTACAAAATGGCGCCGTTGTAATGGCAAATTTTTTGGAAACAGTTTGATGCTAATGTTAAATTTGAAGTGAAATCAAAAGAATATTCATCTGTTTAGTTAATATCAGAGTTGAACTTGGTGGAAAGCCATAAGATATTGTTACCCATGATTTATTATTAGCTCTTGTTATTTTCTTTCAGTATGTCTTTTAGTATAGACAAACAATGGATGAATCAATCTAATCGAAGAAATACAGAATATGTGGAAGGTGTGAGAAATTTCGTTAAATTTGTTGCTGAAAACGGTGGCAATAAGGAAAAGTATTCGTGCCCTTGCACGCGGTGCAAAAATGAAGATACATTCAAATTAAATGACATTCATTTTCATTTGCTTAGATATGGTATTGTTCAATCATATACCGTGTGGTGTTTTCACGAGGAAAGAATACCGGAGAAGCCAAAACAACAACCGGTTAGTCATGCCACAAATACTGATGAGTCCGAACATATTAGGATGGAGGATTTGATCAATGATGCAGATAGATTCCATCATTTTCAACCTACAAGTCAGTTTCATGATAATACTAATATTGGTGAGCAGTTTACAGATAAATCATTTTTTGATAGTGCAACTGCAACAGAGCCATTGTATCCTTCTTGTCCAAAAGAGATTACAAAGTTGTATGCCATTGTGAAACTGAATAGCTTGAAGACCCAATACGGCTTTTCAGACAATGGTGTGACTGCAGTACTCGAATTCATAAAGGAGTTACTCCCCGAAGGTAACACGCTACCTTCAAAGTACCCCGACGTGAAGAAGATCATTAAGCAAGTTGGGATGAATTACATAACTTATGATGCATGCATTAATGACTTCATCTTGTACTGGAAAGATAATGCGAACAAAGTTTCATGTACAAATTGCAACGCACCAAGATACAAGACATCATTCGACGAAGAGAGAAAAGCTACCACAGTACCTCAAAAGACCTTAAGACATTTTCCTTTAATTTCTAGATTGAGAAGACTGTATACTGTACCATGGATAGCAGAAGTGATGACCTAGCATGGTCGTGCCAAGTCCGGTACAACCGTAATGCGTCATCCGCGTGATACTTCTCAATGGAAAACTACAGATTCTTTTGATTCTTCGTTTGCTGCTGAACCATGAAATATCACGCTTGGAATAGCAACAGATGGTTTCTGTCCGAATGCTTCTTTAACTAACCCTTACAGCTGTTGGCCAGTAATTGTAGTACCATATAACCTTCCTCCGTCTTTGTGCATGAAAAGAGAGTTCTCAATGTTAACGCTGTTGATTTCTGGGCCAAAACAACCGGGGAAGGATATTGATGTTTATTTAGAACCTTTGATAGACGAGTTAAAGCAGTTATGGGAAGGAGTCGTTACATTTGATTCATTTATGAAATCTGAGTTCACAATGAGAGCTAGAGTGTTGTGGGCAATCCATGATCATCCCGCTCTTGGGACTTTATCGGGATGTACAACTCACGGCTACTTTGCATGTCCTCTTTGTGGAGAAGAAACTACATCTGTTTATCTCCCTGAAAGTAAGAAGATTTGTTACATGGGACATCGTAGATTTCTTCCGTCCGAACACAAGTTTCGATACGATAAGACAAATTTCAACAACGAGCAAGAACTTAAGCGTCCTTCAAAACCACTGACTGGTTATCAAGTTGAGAAAAAGGTAGCGAATATAAAAATGAAAGTTGGTAAAAACATACCGGAAATTGGTCGAAAACGGAAAAAGACAATCGATGAAGAAGTTCCTGCATGGTATAGGAGGTCGAAGTTCTTTGATTTGCCATATTGGAAAACAAATTTGACCCGACATAATATTGATGTTATGCATACGGAGATGAATGTCACGAAACATTTGATCAACACAATTATGAACCATAAAGACATGTTAAAAGATGGGATCAATGCACGGAAGGATTTGAAAATCATGGGTATAAAACAAAAGTTGTGGGTGATAGAAGATCCTGAAACAAGTAAAGTAACCATACCAAATGCGACTTTCACTTTGAGCAAAGAAGAAAAGATACGGTTTTGCACCGTTTTGAAAAATTTGAAAGTGCCGAGCAAATTCTCTTCGAACTTCCATAACAATGTGAGCATCAACCCTCCTGAACTAAAAAATATGAAGTCACATGATTACCACGTCATAATGCAACATTTACTTTCGATATTGCTTCAGCATTGTTTTCCACAACATAAGGATCTACGGAATGCTATTCACCGCATTAGTCTCTTTTATAACATTTTGTGCTCAAAGGTGATCAACAGGGAACATCTTCTAAAAGCAAAGGCTAGTTTGGTAGAAGCAATGTGTGTTATTGAAAAACATTTTCCGCCTGCATTTTTTGATATCAGCATTCACCTTATGGTTCATTTAGCCGATGAAGCATTGATTTCTGGTCCTGTTAGATATAGGTGGATGTACCCATTTGAACGGTAAATTACTAATTTTAGTTATGTACATAATTATTCGATTTAAATAGCTATTGATGTCTACATTTTACAATTATTCATCTTCATAGGTTGATGAAAACATATAAAGGATATGTGCGCAACAAAAGATATATTGAAGGGTGTATTGCAGAAGGATATATTGTACAAGAAGCTAGTCTTTACTACATGGAGTATATGCCAAAAGGAGGTGCTGGCACTCATAAACATACCCGTGAAGCAATTTTAGACGAGGATGATGAGTTTGCTGATGAAATAGCACTAGATAATGGTAAAGATATAACGTTAACTCAAGTGCAATTTCAACAAGTGCGTAAATGGGTCCTTGATAAATACGACGGATTGGATGAATGGAAGAAGTAAATTCATGAATTTGTTCTGAATTCTTATTATTGTAAATCAATTCATATATATAGTATTTATTGTGTGTTTTTCGTAGGAGGTATAACTCCTATGTTCAAAGCACCAAATCTCAAACTCGAGGCGGGGGTACATCTGGGGAGGCTATTAAAAATTTCACTTTTTGGTTACGTGAGGAGGTATATGTATTAAATATTTAACGTATTTTCGAGTTGACCATACACCTCCTTGACAATGTTTTTTTACTTATTGTGTTTGTTGTAGTTGTTGAAGACCGTCGATGTTGACTCAACTCTTTGGCGGTTAGTTAACGGGCCGAAGTTTGATGCCCGTAGTTATATGAAGTACCAAGTGAATGGGTTTTTATTTTCTCCGAAGAGTTATGAAGAGCGAAAGCTAACACAGGATAGTGGTGTATGCATGAGAGCAATTACACAATTTAGAGCGAGTGGGAAGGATAAAAATTTTAAGGAAGCAGAAACAACTTATTACGGAGTCATTCAACAGATAATTGAGTTGGATTACATTGACTTCAAACAAACAGTTTTTTATTGTGATTGGGTAAAGGTCGAAGATAAGATCAATGGTTGTAAAATAGATTCTGTTTCAAGCTTGATCACAGTTAACTTGGGAAAATTGAAGAATAAAGATAGCGTGAATGATGAGCCATTTATTCTTGCATCGGAAGCGAGTCAAGTGTTCTACTCAAAAGATTTAAAAAATAACGGATGGTTTGTGGTTTTGCATACACCAAAATGGTTGACCATAAATGTGGATGACACTGAGTTTCCCACCGTTTATCAATCAGCTTTTGAAGACAATGAAAAATTAGAAGATCTTATCAAATGCATATGTTAACTTTGTATTTCAGAGCAGTTATTGTACCTTAACAAAATATTTATTTAAAATGGTGTAAAATGTAAAATATAGCGTGAATGATAGTAATAGATGCATTATATTTTTTATTAGTGTCATTATAATATTCTGATGGATCCATAAGGATGGATATATTGCAAGAGTTCATTTTGTGTTTGTAGTTGTAGGTACTTACATATGATCACATACATACACACATGTACACATACATACATATGATCAGCTTGACTATTCTTTCTTTCTTTGTGTTTGTAGGTAGACAGGCAGTTCAAGATATTGTATTTGCACCCTTTAGTTCAGCAGTGCTAAGGTAATATATTTTTGTATTTGCATCCTTTATTTCAGTCAGTATTTTAGATATTGTTTTGAATCCGCTTAAGTTTAAAATTCTGGTGATGCAGGAAGACTTTATCACTGCCGCATTAAAGTGAATGTTCCCCTTCCCGTCCATCCCTATGATCCCCGATTGATGTTAGCCACATTATTGCATGGACTCCCATCCATAACAAGGTCAAACGCATTATATGACTTAATAAAATTGCTCCAAGCGATTACTGGTAAGCTGCTGTACAGCTGATATAGTAAACAACGTCCCCTTCTGATTTGTCTGATCCCACCATTCTCTCATCACATTACGATTATTGTCAGTCGGACTGACAAAAATCGTAATGTGGTGAGAAGTTGGTGGGAACAGACAAATCAATAAGGGGATGTTGGTTCATATATCAGATGTACAACAGCTTAACTGTGATCGCTTGGAGCAAATTTTATTAAGACATATAAGGCGTTTGATCTTGTTATGGAGGGGACTCCATGCAATAAGGTGGCCAACATAAATCGGGCATCACAGGGATGGGCTGGAAGTGGAAGAACTGTACGTCATAATGTTGTTGGGATTATTTTAGGATTTGAGACTTTGCAGGACATAATGTCACAAGATGCCACACCACCGTCAAATGATACAACTTCCCAATCATCCACTTTAAAACGGGAGAAAATTGATATAGACAACTACGGTTCTCCAGTCGGAAAAAATGGTTCAAAGGTCGCTACGAAGATTGGTAAACTAGTAAGAAATCATGTGCCAATCTCATATCCAAGTTGGAAAAAAGTTCCGCCAAATTACAAGGAAGACGTGTGGAATCAATTGGAGGTAATAATGAGCTCCGTTCATTTATAATGCTTTCAATACAGAAATAAAAAATGGTTTACATGCATTTTTTGTTATGCAGAAATATTATGAGCTCGATCCTTTATCAAAGGACCTTATTATGAAAAAAATGTCTGAGGCTTTTAGGAGACACAAGAATGATTTGCGCAAGAATCATTATGACCTTTTCATCACTGACGAAGAAAGAATGAGAAATTGTCCACCGAAAATTGCTCAAGATGATTGGGATGAGTTCATAAGAAACGAATCAAAACCCGAGGCGAAAGAAAAAAGGAAGCGAGGCAAACAAAATAGATCAATGCTCGAATATGGTCATCATTCGGGACGTAAGAGTCACGCTATGATTACTCAAGAAATGGTATGTGTCATTGAATTGGTGCATCACATTGCATATACCGTTAGTTCCAAATATAATTTTAGGTCATTGTATGCAGGTCGATTCAAGTAGTCCGGGAACAGAAGTATCACGTCTTCAAGTATGGGAGAAAACGCATAAGAAAAAAGATGGCAGCACGTCAGATGCGACATCTTCCTACTTTGTAAGTTAAACAAATAACAACGCCTCTAAATTAAATTTTCATTATTAATATATATGTATTTACTTTTTAGGACAAAATTGAAAAAGAAAAGGAAACGACGAGTGGTGGTGATGAAGCCGTCTTTATATCAGTGTTTGGTAAAGATGTAAAGGGCAGGAGCCGAAGTATTGGGACCAATATAGCTCCTAGCCAAGTTAAGAGTGCTGCCATTCCATGCAAACGGCTCAAACAGGCCCAAGGAATATATGAGCAGCGACTGCAAAATGTGGAGCAAAAATTGATGAAGCTGGACAATATGGATGATAAACTGGAGCGTCTTCTCAGCATAGCCCAAGATAATCGTCAAGTAGGCAGTGAAATCGCATCTTCTCAGTTTGCCACTCCGAACAATCAGTTAATCGACCAAAGATGTGAAATCCTGAACTTCGAGGATGAAGTAATTGCAACAGGTACTATTTTATTAAAATTTGAAGAAAATAATATGTTGCAAAGTCAGTGAATGCTTAACTTCGTGAATGGGAGAGTGTGCTGCATTTTCTTGCACGTATAAGCAAATTTATAACTTGCTGCCACATGTTTAATACAAAGTGAACCGTCACAATTTTGCTGAGTTATATCTCAACACATTTTTACATTTTTCATTTAACATAGCTGAACAATAGTGAGGCTGTTAGTCAAGAAATAATGGCTGATATTGTTTAAACTTCTGCACCCTTTTAAATTGAGTTGCTAGCTGTTGTAGAGTAAAGACAGGTGAGTTTGAAACTCACGCATTTAATATATATGTTGCTTGGTTGCCAAAAAAATTCTCTGTAATTCACTTCTTGCATTAAACCCAAGTCATTATTAGGCAAATTTGGGTCTAGTTCATATGCTATGAAACTTGGGCCATCGCTGCATGTTTGTGAAATGGTTTTGGGTAGCATGAGTTTTGTTTTTTGTTAGTTCTGTAAATGTGATTCCATATATTCACTCCAAAAATGCTTATATAACAGGTACTATATGTCGAGATTCCACAGCATTAGTAATTCATGGAAAAGCAGTACCACCCACATATGAAAAAGTGTTGTTGGACAAAATTTTATTGCCGAATGAGCTAACCGCCAAAATATGTCGACAATTTACCGAGACCTTTGGGGATGTTGGAGTCGGAGGTTATGTGAGCCATCAAAAGGGTTTGATACGATATCTTTAGTCGGAGGTATTGATATTTCTGACTTGTTCTTTGCATATATTGCTGATTTTCTTTTGTTTGCATGTACACAATCGTACACACAGTCATGCATACATAAATACAAGCATGCAAGCACCTTTCACAATTTACATTCAAGACTTATCACATGCAAAATAGATATATCAAGTTTTAAGAATTTATAAGGGTGGTTTGCTCACCTGGATAGTTTGACAGAGAGGAAAGAGAACCTGAAAAAGATTTCAAAATCTGGAAATTGAGGCTTGATCAAATTTTCTTTATCCTAACCGTTGTTTGCTTTGAATTGCTTTGTACTAGTAGTCTTGGCTTTAGTTAGATGTATATATATATGCCTTGTACTTGTAGTCTTGGCTCTAGTTAGATGTGCAGTTTGCTTTATTACTGCCTGGTCTGTCGTAGATGTATACTTGTAGTTTCTTTTACTGGTCTGCCTTTGATCTTGTTTACAATCTGGCATAGTATCCATACGCATTTGGTCCAACCAGTTTGTTCTTGTATATCATGTGATGGTTAGTTTGCATCAGTTATTTATGCATTTCAGTATAGTTGCATTCTTGTGCTTTGTCTCTGCATTCACTTCAGATATACTGACTTTTGTTTTCATCCCCTGGTTGCTTGGTACATTTCGGTAGCTCCACTGATGGTCTATATTGTGTTGAGCTTCAAGTCTGCACTGCAAATCATTTTGCCTCAAGTTTGTAGCTGCACTGCAAATCATTTCTGTAGCTCCACTGATGGTCTATATTGTGTTGAGCTTCAAGTCTGCACTGCAAACATTGAAGTCTGAAAACTGGAATGCTTTGCCCTGTAATGAACCATGTAGACTTCACTGCTTGCAAAACAATGTAGTGTAATTAATGAAATCTTTGTACTGTAGTGTAATAAACAATGCAGTGTAATAAGTATGATATTCCGGCACGGTAGCATTCTGTTTGCAAAACAATGAGTGTAATTATAAGTTTGATAATAATATTATATGTATGGAATATGTGCGATATGTTTATAGTGCTTGTGTACCAATATTTTGATATTCTGGCATATTTTGATATATATTGATATTCTGGTATATATACTGAGGTATACGCAGTAGTGAGTTACAGATGTGATTTTGTAGGAGCAGGAGCAAACACTATGTGCAACGGTTGTTAACCGTTGCTTTATGTGTGACTGGGCAAAAAGCAACGGTTTTAAACCGTTTTTTACTGGACATAAAGCAACGGTTTATACCCGTTGCTTATTGTCCATAAAGCAACGGTTTATACCCGTTGCATTTTTTCCAATTTGCAACGGTTAATACCCGTTGCCTTTGATCCAATTTGCAACGGTTTATACCCGTTGCCTTTGACACAATTTGCAACGGTTTATACCCGTTGCCTTTTGGACATAAAGCAACGGTTTTCTCCCGTCGCTAAATTCAACCACTCCTGTAATGAAGACGGTTTTTACCCGTTGTTTTTAGACTTAACAACGGTTTATACCCGTTGTTAATATCTTATAATGGTGTAGTGGAAGGTGGACGAACAAAAGATCCTTCCTTAGAAGTGGGGTTCTCATATCTAATATCCATATCCATCAATCCAGTAAAAGAGCCATGCACATGAGCAATCAGACGATCATAATACTCCAGGCGAGCTCCAGCTATAAACTTCTCATTCTTCTTAAGAGGGGTATCAATCAAGCTAGGACCAAACTTGGAAAGTTCGTTGAACTTTCTCTCATACTCAGAAAATGTCATATTCCCCTGCTTAAGATCCATAAACTCCCTATATAGCTGAGACTTCCCGGCTTCGGGCATCCAGTTAGCTACAAAAGTTTCCCTGAAATAAGGTATTCAAGACTTAAGGAAGATTACAAAGAGATAACTTAACCAAACTTGAATCCAACTCAAGATTATACCTAAACTATTCCCAAGTGATATCTGCCTCAATAGTGTGGGCTGTAACTAACTCCCACTAATCCTGGGCTACCTCCTGCAACTGCCATGCTGCTACTGAGGCTTTTGAGCATCAGTGATCTTAAGACCAGTGAAAATCCTCTCTAAACTCCTCAACCACTGCTGAGCCTCAATGATACTCTCTGCTTCAGTAAACTTGGTACCACCAAGCTGAGTGTACTTTTTACAGAGAGTGGTGAATCTAATAGGTGCAACGGGTTCTGGTGCTGGGGCAATTTCTCGACCCCTACCTCTGGCATTCCTACGACTCATCCTGGAAATTCAAGAATGGATTTTTAGGACAAAGGTAAAGATTCAAACTTAAGAAATCCTAATCAAAGAATACTAACTAACAAGGTGGATTCGAAGGATGGAATTTCAAGGAAAAGGATTAGATTTTAAAACAAATTTTTATATCCAAAATACTTTAAAAACCTTTTAAAAATCATTTAAAAATCATTCTATACTTTTCAAAATACGCTCACTCACAAGAAATGATTCTGAGACTGATTTTACTCATTCTAGGGTATCGCTACCCTATCTCTAATGAGTTTTTACCCCATAGGCTAAGGTTCTACCTAAAAACCAAAGCTTTGATACCAACTGTAACGACCCGCTATTTTGAACCATTCAAATCGACAATAAAACCACACATGTTAGACTTGAATAATTCAAAACAATAGATTGTTAATTATTTTGGGGTAAATAAAATCAATCATAGAATCACAGACATAGAACAAGCAGAATATCTCGCAGCAGAATAAATAAAACATAGTAGTTCATGAAGCTACTAAATACATAGTCTCAAATAGATACATAATATCAGAGTTTGAAAGCAAATACAACTGAAAGTCCAAATACATAAGTCCACTATTTACATAAGCAACTGACTGGAAAGGAAATAACTGAATATAATATAATAGATAGATAGCTAAGCTCTAGCAGATCTCTAGCTCCAAAAGGTGAATCCTGAATGTTGTGAAACTCAGACTGACCCGAGCATAAAGTAAAAACAAAACACTCGAGTTAGGACTAACATACTTATATAAGTAAACCAACTCAAGTGAACTGTACAATAAAATGCAACAGTAACTTAAAGGATGCTTGGGATCGCCCATCATTTAAGGATCCGTAAAAAAAGAAAAAAAATGTAAAATACGCTATTATACATAATGTCTATCAGTAGAGTATAATATACTGAAAATAGTGTTAAGGCGTTACCCATATCCCTCTTAACACATTTTATAAATGTCGTAGTCTATACAATACTGTAAACTCCACCAAACCGGTGGGCTATCAGGGAGCACTCCATAGGTACGACACAAAACAAAATCATAGTGGGCTCGCTAGGGAAGATGACAAGGCATGCGAGGCTATACCCTAGGTAGGATTCTACCGTTTTGCGGCACCAGGCTGGTGGTAATGCATAGCATCTACTACCGCCCACCTTGGAAAAACACTCCCATAATCAAAGGGGCCCCAAATCAATCACAAAGTAAAAGATATGGTATCGAAGAAGCGTGTCCGATAGGAGGAGCGACCTTACTTGCCCTGGTGATGGCTCCTGTTTTAGTCATCCAAGCTGACCAGAGGGTCAGGGCTGCGTTTCTTACTTCATACCAGAAGCGTTTGCAAACCATCCTACTTCGGTCTGGATCTTCCACGGCGTGTACCGTTGTTAAAGTGGTTTCGGAATTGGCAGAGAGTATGACAATATCCGACCCCGGATTCTTTAACAACCAATTGTTATATTTTTTCACACCGTGGTCATTTATAAAACATTTAAATAATAAATCTTAAATTTTAATTTAAATCAATACTAAAATATTCAACTTCAATTATATTTTAGTTTTTTAACATTTACTTTAAAAATTCATATTAAATCAAATTTATTATATTTCAAAAATCACATCTTTAAACTTAAATAAAATCTTTTTTAAATTTTAAATCGTTTAAATAAAATTTAATTACAAATTATTCTCCACTTAACTTCCTAAATTTTATTAAAAATTATTATATAAAATCCTATATTTATTATATTTAATTAAACTATATTTATCATATTAAATTAAAACTATATTTATTATATTGAATTAAAACTATATTTATTATATTAAATTAAAACTATATTTATTATATTAAATTTCTTGAAAAATATATTAAATATTTTATTAAATTAACTTTTAAATTATTTAATTTATATATTTTAAAACCAAATAAATTATAAGTTAAAAATCTGAAAATTACATTTAAACCATACTTAGCTTATAATTCAAACTTTAAAACATATAAAATATTATTTTCCAAGTATTAATATTTTTAAATAAAATCATTAAATTAAATTAAATTTTAAAAATCACTTTATTAAATCAAAACATACTTTATAATTTAGAAAATAATTTCAAATGATTTAAAATAAATTTAAAACCGACCAACGGTGCCTGTATATAATTTTTTACCCTATGGTTAAGGGATTGGGTATATATCATTTCAACCCAAAATTTTAATTAGATTTCCGGGTATATGTCATTTCAACCCGTATCCCAAGTTCAAATCAATAAAATCGCTTGGGTCTATCATTTCAACCCATAACGATTTTTCCTAATCTAAAAGATCGTTCGGGTATGTATAATTTCAACCCATAGTTAGGGAACTTGTAGTGTGATATAAAATAAACATAACATAACATAGCATATAACATATCAATGAGCATAACAATATATATCATGTTAACTAGAACAATCCTAACATTTTACTATCAATTCAAATGGTGTCGATTCACTTAAAATAAGCATATCAGTCGTGAGTGATTGCTCACCTTTCGTGACTGGAGAAATTGACAAGAACGACGAATTGACACGAAGAAACACGATGAATGGACACGACGAACACGAACAGAAATCAGATCCAAGCTAGCAAATCTAAACCCGAATCAAGCTATGAACTTCGAAGTAAACTTTTTTTCTTCTTTTTTTTAAATTTTTTTCTTTATATAAAATGAAGAGGAGGGGTTCAGCCCAGGCTATATGGGCTCGGCCTACGGCTATGTGGGCTCGGCAAGGATGTTGGTGGGTAGGAGGGGGTGTGGCCATGGGGTATGGGAGTGGGTGGCGTGTGTGGTGTGTGTCGGGTGTAGGACGAGAGGAAGGAGGGTGGATGGGTGCGTGTGGTGGATGGTGTGGCCGAGTAGGTGGCGGGTGTGGTGGTGTGGAGGAGGGTGGCCGAGTGGATGGGTGTGGCGTGTGTAGGGTAGGCGTGGGGTGGATGGTGTGGCCGAGAAGGGCAGGGTGTATGTCCAAGGTGGGGCCGTGGGTGGTGGCAAAGAGGAGGAGGAGGAGGATATGAGAGAAAGAGAGAGAGAGAGGAAGAGGGAGGCTAGGGAAAAGAGGAAGGACTAGGGTTTAGGCTAGGTTAGGCTTTGGATTGGAAATGGAGGAAGATTGCTATAATTGTTTTCTGGTTCAGGAGGAAGAAATGAGAAGGAAAGGTACATACATATCTATTTCTCAACCGGTATGTGTCCATTAGGAATAGGTATGTGGCCCTTCAAGAGTCTCCTGGTATTCAAGCCATTAGATCAAGCCCAATAGATCAAGCCAAACCCAAACCCACATAAAAGAAAACAAGATAATACACACAAATGAAGACGCGCATTTTTACGCAGAAAATTACAGATTTGAAGATGTAGGAATCAGATTTTGATGAAATGAAAAGTGGAGAGGAGATTAGAATTCAGTCTAGCATCAAGAATAAAATTTCAAATTTCAAATTTAATTTTTTCGACCAAAAGTCAAACTTTGACCAAGTTTGACCAAAATTTGAAATTTTAGAAAATATTATATTTATTGAATTTGCAAAAATATATCATTCAATATCCCAAAAATCGATATTTAAATTCAAATTTATTTTAATTTTAAAATATTTAATTCAAAATTTCAATAAAAATTTCTTTAAAAAAATTTGCTTGAATTTACAGGTCGTTACAGATTGGATGTTTGTTTATTTGATAGTTAAATAAACAAATATCAAAGTTGGATCCAAAACGTAACTTTGGAAATATCTAGGAGAAACACGAGAATTATATGGTACAGTTAACATCGAAGGTGTTATACCGTACGTATAAACTCGTTTCGTTCTTCTAGGATGAATGATAAGGAAATCCGTCCACAAACGGTTAAGAGGTGAACTCCACTCTTGTCATTTGTCTGTTTATTTCCTAAAGAACCGGGGTTGAGTTTACCGAAAAATATCGAAAGTTGTTTTGAAGAGATCGGGATCGAATATGTTATCCGGAAACCACTTTGATCCAACCCAAGTGTTTCGTAATGAAGACATCTTGAAGCATGTGATCGAAGACGGGGGCACTGAAGTACAAGGGTTGCTTGCTACTAATCCTGAGGGTGATTTTAAAGTGGAAGTAGTAGAAGCAGTGCCTTCGGTTTGTCCTTATCCTGGACAACTTGTGTGGATGAATGTTGGCACTGCATTACTGCTTGGTGGGCAGTGTTAGCATTCCAAGAGGGACTGCTAGTCAGAAAGGTAAAACGTAGCCTCAAGCCTCATCAACCGGGAATGACTAAAACATGGGATATGCAGCAGGGCTATGTGATTCGCACCCGTTAGGGTATATCATTACCCTTCAAGATATATAGACAATCATCAATAAATTCGTGTACTTGGGAGCGCTCGGTTAAAGGTTACAAAGCAACTGGAGTGATGATATATTCAGTACTATCCAGCAAGGGGTAGACCGGTTCTGTGTTGGCAGTGGTCATTAGGTACGACCTCGGTACATTTTTCTAGAGGTGTACTGTAGCGGGCGGTACCCCAGTAGCCCAGTCATTAGTTGGAATCCATTCTCCAATACGTGCCTTACGTTTTCGATTATAGAGCCTAGTATGTTGGAAAGTGAGATGCAAGCATTTCAGCTATTTTATCTATTTACTTAAAACCTAGACACTATGATAATATCTTTAGATTTTGATATAAATGTTTTGGTTATCATAAGGTAAAATTCCATCCGTTTTTATGTGCGGTGTGGTCTTACGAGATACCCTTTGTTTGAAAGGTTTTCAAATGTAGAAATCAGTTTGGTTATTACTTGTTATCGAGTTTTACTCACGCTGGTTTACCAGGCTCGGGTCAGACCGAGCATGTTTTCCCAGGTTTAACTGGATACTTTGGAGTTGAAGAGGAGCTGGATGGTCAAGACGTATTCACATATATTTTTCTTCCGCTGTATTGTAGAGTCTGTATGTTTGTCAATGTAAGGCGGGTGTTATAACTATCCAACTCCGATATGTATATGTATAACAGAAAAAAAAGGTCTCAGATTTTGTAAAGACTTGATTATATTATATATTATTCTATTGCGTTGTGAGATTCCATGTTTTTTCCTAGTTCTTTTATCTTCTATCTCCTTTCTTTCCCCTAACAATCTATCTTTCCAGCACTTAGTTGTTCAGCATGTTAATACCATAGATGTATTAGTGTCGACTTCTGGGGTTTGGAAAGATGGGTCGTTATAACCTAGGGTTCGCTTAGAGGAGGATATCGAGTTATGAACTCGGCATGCCAAAAATATTTGGCAATACTTACCAGTTAGAGAATAAACAGCAAAACGGTGTCGCTTCTTATGACATTGTAAGTGAAATACTATTTTATTGCATTTTTTTGAAATGGTATAGCTTTTGAATTTTTTTTTTGTATATTCATGCACTTTTGGCTTTGTTCTATAGATAGATAAAGCGCGTAAGGCGTATCAACTGCAATATGGCCATCCATTCAAGTTTCAAGCATGCTTTGAGCTTCTCTCCTCTTTACCAAAATGGAAGAACCCTAACAACTTCATGTTTGAGCAACAAAATAAGGCCAGATGAATGAATTATTCGGATTCAAGTGGAGGGAGCGATTCTAGTTATCAGGAAAGATCGCCACTATCTGGAAACGGTGACGGACGTCCTCTCGGTACAGACTAGTCAATTCAGTTGGAGCAGCGGAGTGTGGAATTTTCAAGATTCGTAGAAACTTTAGAGACATTTGCTATAGAAACAAGAGAGTATAAAGCCAACTTTTCAGCATAAAAAAGTCGCAGTGAAATAGAGTTTCAAAAGGCTATTATGCAAGACCGAGAGTTCAAGAGACAAGCCCGAGAGCGGAAGGAAGCTTTGATGCAAGAGAAGAACTATATCAGATCGATGACCTGTGATTTCAGCAAGTTATCTCCTTTGCAGCAAGAACTTATGACCGAGCAGTTGGAAACTTATAAGAAAGTGAGAGACGGTGGAAATGGAAGTGGAAGTGGCACGTCTAGGGATGGGTTTTAGATGTGTATTTGTATTGTACTTGTTTAGTGTTGCTTTGTGTCTTTTGGGTTAGGTGTGTATTTGGTGTTTGTTGTATGTGTTGTAGTATTATCGTATCATTTTGTATTTCGAACTAAGATCGTACAACATTTTACTAAACAAGTTCCACATTAATATTACGAAATGCTCAGCATATAAACTTTATAACACGGTACAGTAAACTCATTAGTAAATATACAATTTCATCAACAATTCCATAAACAATTGTAATATGCATGACTAAGAATTCCTACTGTTCCTTCCTCTGTGTGCCCATAAATGCTCCACCAATTGGTCACGCAATTTGTAACGACCCACTATTTTGGACCATTCAAATCGACAATAATCCACACATGTCTGACTTGAATAATTCAAAATAACAGATTGTAATAAAATTTGGAGCAAATAAAATCAAATACAGAATCACAGAGACAGAAATATCAGAATAACTCGTAGCGGAAATTAAAATACCATAGTAGTTCATGAAGCTACTATAACAAACTCTCAAAACAAATACATAATATCAGTCTGAAAACATATACAATAGAAATCTCAAATACATAGAAGTTTATAATACCAGAGCTGAAATAGAACAACTGAACTGAAAGAAACAGATAACTAGACAGGCAGAATCTCTAGCGATTCCTAGCTCCAAAAAAGAAATCCAAAGCTAAGCTGTAAATACTCAGGCTGACCCAAGCGTAAAGTAAAACACAAAACACTCGAGTCAGGACAATATAAACTTATATAATGTAAACCAACTCAAGTGAACTGTAGTAGAAATGCACAATAACTCAAAGGATGCTTGGGATCGACCATCCTTTAAGGATTAGTTAAACTATAAATTAAATACATCCCGTGGTTAAAATTTCAGAATGGTATTTTATACTTCGAAATCAAATATCATTTCAAAATTCAATATCATTCAAAAATCCATTTCAAAATATCAAAATATCGTATCTTCCAAACCACATTCATTTATTTAAAATACCACTTCAACACACATTTCAAAATAGTTTATATTTCAAAACAAATTACTTCATTTTAAATCTTAAAATGAAGTTATTATATTTAATAATTAAATTATTAAATTTCCAAAAATTTAACTTTTCAAAGTTCATTCATTCACTTAATTTTATTAAAACAGTGAAAATTCACCTTTCGTATCATTTAGAAAATGCTACGGAAAGTCACATTCAAAACAGTTCAATTTAACAAAAGACAGCATTTAAAAAATGCTGGAATAAGGTTACATTAGTTTTAAAGAAAACTTAGTTAAATTCAACAATTATAGCACTTACAGAAATGCTATAATAACCTTTAATCCAAATTAGCTTTTTAGTTCATAATTATCAACTACAGCATTTACAAATGCTGTATTATCATTTACATTTGAATTAATAGCATTTCAGGAATGCAGTTAATTAACTACAAATATTCAATATAATTTCACAAACAATTATATTTTTATTTAAATCATTTTTAACTTATAAAATCATATAAATTCACTTTTATAATCATCATTTAATTTTTCTTAAATTCATGATTTTATAAAGTTAAATTTCCATTCAAAAATCAATATTTAATGATAATTCACTTATTAAATTCCAACATTCAATTTTAAATTCATTATAATTAAATTTTTAGCTTAACAGTTAAGTTTAAATTTCCAAATATAACTTATTTCCATTTTTATTTACTTAACTTAAAATTCACTTTTAAGCCAAATTCACAAATTTCCAATTTTAGTTATATTTCAAAATTTCGACTTAAATATTCATTCATTTCACATTTTAACTTTATTCAAATCATTAATATAATATAAAAATCATTTAAATTCACTTTAATCCAAATTATCATGAATTTATCACATTTCATATTTAATTTAAATTCCAATTATCACCAAATTAAAATTTCCCAAAATAACTTACATTTCAAATTTTCTAATTTTACCATTAATTTATTTCACTTATACATTTTCAGAAAATCAATAATGCTTTACAAAAATAATTTTTATTTAGTTTAAATCAAAATATTATAATATTTACATTTCTAAAATATTTTAAATTTTTTTTATAAAAACATATTTTAACAACGGGTCTGTATTTCATTTTCTAGCCTAGGTAAAGTGATACGGGTAATTTATCATTTCTACCCAAAATTTACAAAGATACCCGGGTTTGATCATTTCAAACCCGCAATCCCAAGTAAATGAAAATAATTGAAAATCATTCAGGCCTATCATTTCAGCCCATAACGATTTTCTCCTATTCTAAAGTCCGTTCGGGTATGTATCATTTCAATCCATAGTGATTCTAATCTAAAGGGAACTTGCAGTGTGATAAACTGATAAAAATAATAGAACAGCATAATATAATAGTAACATATAATATAATAGGTGTTTAAGCATGGGTGAACATCATAAAATCATAACATAGCAGGTGTAACATGATAATGCATTTTACAGATTCAAAAGGGGTCAATTCACTAGTTATATATGTACATATTGTCTGCTGAGAATAACTCACATGTTCAGAGTTGGAGATAGCTACCAAAGCAAACAATACTGACACAACGAAGGCACGACAACATGGAAATGACTTAAGAGTGGAGAGCCAAAGCTAATGGCCTTGATAACATTTACACAAAACCATACAAACAGCATAAGTTTTCAACCCAAAATTTCAATAAAACATTGTTAGAAATGACTGCAAAAAAAAATCCAAAGCTATTGCACTTCTTTCAACCACCTATGGTTCAGCTACAGGTCTGAAATGTATGGCTAAGGGGTGTATTTGGATCTAGTTTTGGGTTCATAGGTCGGCCATTGCATGGATATAAAGGAGTAGAGAGATATGTGCAAAGGTATGAGCATGACACTACACTACAAGGCAACAAAACAATGGTTTCAAGGCAAAACAAGCCACGGCCAAAGGCAAGTGGTCACGGCCAGGTCTGGTGGGGTCAGTAGGATGACATGGCAGTGGTGTCAGGTCAGGAATTTGCTGGAGATGGTGGTGCAAGTGGCGGCCAAGGTGATGGTTTGAGTGGTGGAACAAGATTGGTGCTCGGCTAGGTTGAACAAGTGGAGTGTTTGCATAAACTTTGGTGGATCTAGTCATAGATGACCACGGCATGGCTTGGTCAGTGGGCTGGAGGAGATGGTGACCTGATGTGGTGATGGTGGAGGCGGCTATGGTGGTGGAGGAGCAAGGGCTGAACCATGGAAGGTAGAAGGCAAGTGCAAAAATCAAACAACAAGTAGAAAAAAATGGAAAAAGAATATGAAAGTTTACCAAATTTTCTTTGTTCAGATGGAGACCAAAATTTTTGAGGTGAGAAGTGTTTCTATACGTGAAAAATGAATAAGAATGCAACTGAAAGAATGAGATAGGGTTGGCTATCAATGAATGCAAGAGTTTAGAAATGAAAAGGTGGGAAAACCAAGAGACTTAAGCAACTGAAGGGTCACAAACCTTTCAAATTTCCATAATTCTTTTTGAAATTTTAAATAAATGAAAAATGCATATAAATTCAGATAAAAATACGAAAATTTAGTAAATAAACAAAAATAAATAGATAAATATTAATTATATATAATTTAATTAATAAAAACAGCAAAATTTGCAAACTAGTCTTGAAAATATGAAAATAAATGCAATGAACTTTGGAAAATTTTTATGTACTTGAAAATATTTATAAATAAAAATAAGAACAAAAAATAAAGTGAATTCACAAAAATAAATAAATAAATTTTAATTAAATATAATTTTAATGAAGAAAATAGCAGAAAAATGGAAACTAGCCTTTAAAAATAGAAAATAAATGCAACGTATTTTGGAAAAATTCTATTATCACTTTAAAAATATTAAAAGACAAAAATATACATAAAATAACATATTAACACATATTAAAATAAAATATGACAAAGAAAATATAATTTATATAATTTAAAATAAACAAAATTGCCGAATAAATCAAATTGCACTCAAAATTGAAATGTACATAACTTTTACAATTTAACTCCATTTTCAACGAAACGAAAAGCAGTGTTCAAGTTACTAAATCTATTTTCATAATAAAAGATAAAATTTGAGAAATTTAAATATTTAAATTTGAAGTTTAAAAGTCAAAGTTTGACCAGTTTGACTACAAATCCATTTTTACAGGAACATAAACAATTTATACCAGTTTGAAATTAAAATTCACATAGTAATCAACATTTATATTTAAAAATGAAATGTTTGAAATAAAACAAGTTTAAAATAAATTCAAAATAAAGTCAATTTTTTTTTAAAATATAGGCAAAATCTAGGGTTGTTACACAATTGAAAGTTTCCGCTTGATCTTTAATATGCTGCACCATGGAAACATATTCCTCCATCGAATTAATTTTTCTCACAGGTTTTTTGTTAGAACCCTTAAACATGTATGGGTAATTAGTTTTTTTTTTAGTTTTTATACCCACCTCTTTCAAATTCCATAATCATGTTATGAATTATTATACAAGCATATATAATTTTAGATAGAACTCTTTCATCATAAAATTGGGCAGAGTTTCATAAAATTTGAAACCTTGCTTGTAAGAAATCAAACGTACGTTCTATGTCCTTTTTGTAGCTTTCCATTTTTCAGTAAAATAGCTTTCTTTGTCGTTTGTTGGGACCCTATAGCCTTACATTAAAGTTCTCCACTTTGGATAAATGCCATCCACTAGGTAATATCCAGTTCGATGCACGACATTACCAACTTTGGATGTAACGTCCATTGATAGTCCGTTAGACAGTTCGAACAACAAGTATGATTGTTTTAAAAGATTTATGCCATTTAACGAACCTTAGAATAAGATTATAAAATATAAATACTAACATTATAGTTTAGATATATATGTATATGCAGGATTTAACCATGCAGGTACAGAGAATGAAGACTGTACAGTATAGAGATTCAAGATATCAAGATTGAAGACTCATGAGTATCAAGAATATCAAGATTATCAAGAGTTCAAGATTTCAAGATAAGTATTGAGTCTAGAATTATGTTAAAACTTCGTTATAGCACTGAAATCTTCACTCTATTTTTCTTTTGGGATGGAACCCATTTCTACCTTTTTAGTGGCTTACAAACCCACGACAAGTAGCTTAGAAACCTACGACAAGTGGCTTACAAACCCACGAACATCCTGGTTTTGTACAAGTTCTCGAGTCCTGATGTGATGAGATATTCTACAGGAAGAAGCTTGCAAAACTACTTCAAAATGATTTTCAAAACTACTTCAGAATGATTTTCAAAACTGCTTTTCAAAATGTTTTAGCCTTAAAAATTATCTTTTCAAATGATTTTCAAAAAGATGTTTTAGCCTTAAAATATTCTTTGTTTTTGTTTTTAATAAACTCTTGTTTTAAACTTCGTTTGTTTTAAACTATCTTTTAATTATATTATATTTATAATTAGATTTAAATATAAAATTATAGTAAAATTATATATATATTATTCTCTATATTTATCTATGTATTTTATCTATAGTCAAGTAGATTTATAAAGTTTAAATAGTTTTTAATATAAGATAAAGGTTATTTTCAAAGAAAATCATATCTTCAAAAAATGCTTTGGGATGTCGACATGCCCTAGTACCCCATGTCGACATAGTGACAGTTAGATTCAAAAATTTGAATTTCAAAAGAATGTCTATTCGCCATAACCTTTCACGAATGGACATGGCTGTTGTTCTTCTATAAATAGGGGTTAGTTTCAACGAATTTGAATATAGATTTTTTGGTTTTTCACTTCCCTTCTTCTTCCACATTTCTTTATACATATTCTTACCATTACTCTGCTGAAATCAACATTGAATCTAACTAGATAATCTCTGGTTTGATTCTCTGTCACTATCTCATCAAGATCCTCAGTGTTATTCAGAGTTATAGGCTTTCTTTGTAATAAATAGAGTAAAAGGTGTGATTGTAGCCTTGGAAATCAATCAAGCGAGAAAAGGTGTGATTGTAGCCTTGAGAAATCAATTGGGTGAACTTGTTGCCCGGAAATCAAGTATCTCTACCCAGAGGATTGTGATTCTGGAGGGTGTACCTCGTGGCCTTGAAATCGAGGGTTGTAATTGTTGAATTGCTTTTGAAAAGAAATCTGTACTTAGTTGTGCGGGACTAGATGTAGGGTAACTCCAAACCAGTATAAAATCCGGTGTGTTCTTTCCTTTACTGCATTTACTTTATTTCTGCATCTATGTTTGATTCTGTGATTATATCTGTGTCTGAATATTGCATACATTTGTGTACAAATCAACAATAACTCAAAAAGATTTAGTAATTTCTTATAAACACTATTCACCCCCCTCTAGTGTTCATTCTAGCCTTAAGATCCATATTCCGCATTCCTCACAGATACGACCTTAATAAACTAGACCGCTAAACTACTGTTGGTGGTGCTGAAAAACAAGTTTCCCATGAGGTATAAAACAAATAATCTAGAAAGCTCCAAATCATGCTCTGGGGAATACTCGCTCAATATGATGTCCATTGCAGCAATAATCGTGCTGACTCGAATAGCGCTGGTGGTCTGATACGATGCAGGCGAAGTGTCAAAATGTGGTAGAAGATCTTGAACAAGTGCGGGTTCACACCATCGAACGTGGTATGTGATCGATGGAAAAGCAACCACTCCTATGCTAATGCCCGCCACTCCTATTCTAATGCCGATAAACATAGAAAAGTCAAATGGTATAATTCCTAGCCTACCACAAGGAAAATGAAATATATAAGTGGTTTTATACCACCGTAAAGCAATATTAGAGCACAATTGCACATCACCTTTAATAACGTTACTGATGCCTAGAATTGTAAATCACAGAACAAGTTAAAGTAAGCTAAAATATATTAACGGATTTTTTTAACTTAAACGGTTCATTAGATTACCTAAGAAATGATGGAATCCAAGCTCATGTAAAAGTGCTTTGACTCTGGGAATGCTTTCCAAATTCTTATGAAATATTTTAGGGTGTTTGCTAAAGAACCCCGCGAATGGATATTCTACAACTATTTAAGTTAAATGAATTCGTACTTATAAATTTAAAGTGATAATTTATTTTAACTATTTTAAATTTTAAAAAATACTTACGGCTAAGCTCTTCCCCTTCGAAAAGCGCCCGGAAGTTAGTAAGCGTAGGCAACTTCACTGCGCTAAGGTTCGGATCCTGAAAACCATTAAGCTCGACAACTCTGGCGGAAGTCTATCCCATTTCCCTACGCGTCTTGCTTGCTCGACCACCCCAGCGGCCTCCGTGACCCGACGACTGCCTTCGCCTTCGACTCCTCCTCGATTCTCGAGATTTTCGGCGGCCTCGAACAGATCTTCTATTACATGCTCATGACCATACTGCACAATAATCTGGTCTTTGCCGTCGCGGCCGCCGCCTCCTCCGCCGCCACCGGTACTGATTTTTCCGACGGCTTTCGACGGCTTTCGACGGCCGCCGACCGTTTTCAACCGTCGGAAAATACTGTTTTCCTTGTAGTGGAACTTTTTCACGAATTTTTTTAGTAATCTAGACATTTCCACAGGTGTACATCCCAAAAACAGGCTTTAATTTGTATATAGACGTACAGATTTGGAAGTGTAAATTGGTGAAAAGGAGGAGTGGAGGTTTGAGCTTTGGGTTGGAATGATGAAGGAAGAGAGAAAATGATTTTTCGATGGTGGCTGGGATGGTTTATGGCATAAGTTTATAACAGCGAAGCTTTCGCCGTTATATAAACTTATAACGGCGAAGTCTTCGCCGTTACAAATTTATAACGGCCTAAATTTTGCCGTTATAAATCCTACCAATTATTTTTTCCGTGGCTAGTTTCATGTTTATCTAGACGCGCAGTCCGTTTTTTCAGTTGAAATGCAGGAGAGAGAGTGAAGTGAACAAGCCGAATTGTTGGTAGTGGTCTAAGATACGAGAATATGTGGCTGTTATTGGTTATTAGGATCAAAGCGCACTGAATAATTCATCATGACAAGAACACATTAGCAATAATTTTTTTAAGGCTAAATCAAAATCAGTATGAAAATAACTTCTTTAGAATTTCTCTCTGCATGGTGGTATTCTTACTCTTTTTCCTCTATCGATTATCAAGTAGAATATGCTATGTGAAAATGAGTAGAATATGTATATACCCATATGTCAAAGTTGGCAATATATATTATTTAATGGAAATGTTGGGTAACACACACTCACGAATTTATATTGTAGATCTTTTTATTGGTTTTCTTGCTTTTAAAAAAAAATCTAGGGTTTTCCTCAGCCATGGGGGAAAATCTCTCCCATCACAGAAATCTCTCTCATCTTTCTTTTTCAAAGCATCTAAACAGACCACCTGAATCTCACATCAGAGAATCAAGCAATGGAATCATCATAGATAAAGATGGGTTTCAATTAGTTCAATCAAGATCACATAAGAAACGACAACCCTACATGCCCGAGTATCAGAGAAATTTGCGGGGCAATAATACTCAAACAAAAAAGACAGATGGTCAGAGTTCAACCGTCCCTCCTCTGATTACGAGAAATCTATCGTATCAACCGCGAAAACCCACAAATTTTTCTCTGAATAAAGCACAGGGGCAAAAATCTTGGGCTGAAATCGTTTCTGAGCAATCCAAAGAACCAAATAACGATGAATGCAATCTTGAAACTATTGCTCCTATCAAAATTAATAGTAAGAAATATGGTTTGATAAAAGAATCTGTATGCAAAAGAGCAATCGATTGCTGGAGCAATTCGATTTTAGTTTATGTTGTTGGTACCAAACCATATTATACGTTTTTCAAAGCTTACATCCAACGTGTATGGAAACCTGTTGGAGAATTTGAAATTTTTACCAGAGAAAATGGGTTCTTTATTGTTAAATTCAAAGAAGTTCAAGATTGCAATTCGATCATCCAGAATGGCCCATACTTCTATAATGGAAAGCTCATCATAATGAGAAGATGGTCTGAGTCCTTGAAAATGGACAGGGATCTCCTTAGTACGATGCCGATATGGGTTAAGTTACCCAATGTCAATCTCAAATTATGGGATCGTGAAGCGTTCAGTGTAATGGCCAGCATTATCGGAAAACCCATAAAAAAGGATGCAGCTACAACCTTGAAAACGAGATTGAATTACGCTCGTCTTCTGGTGGAGGTATCTGCAGATGATGAACTTCCTCAAAAAATAAATCTTACATTATACAATGGAGAAAACATCAGTCAAAAGATTGAATATGAATGGGTACCACCGAAGTGTAGTATCTGCAAATGCTTTGGACACATTAGAGAACAATGTGTCTCAGAACAAAGGTGGATACCCAGAGCTCACAATCAAAACAAAAAATAGCCACTGATCAAGAAAATGATGCAGATACAACACTTCAAGATTCGCATCTCAATGAGGAGACACTAAAAGAATCAAAAATTCAAAAGAACAAAGATCGAATCAACCAGAAAGGTATCATCTTCAATCAAGAAACAACATCTCATTCGCTCACTGATCAAGATGACCAGATCCTTGCTTCGGAAGTTCATCATACAGAAAGAATAAAAGAAAATTCAAAAGATAGTTCACAACGCAGCTCAAAGGAGGGTATCAGTAACGAAGAGGTCTTTAACTCTGAAATCCCCCCCATTTCAGAGTTATGTTTAATTACAAATAATCATGATACAGACACAAACAACATCCCGCCTTTGAGTTCCAACCAGAGTCCAGAATATAACATGGAGAGTGAACCTCCATCAGATAATGCTGCAGAAGTTGAGGACAATGTTGGCATCCACTCAACCATGCCTCGCAATGCTGAGGAGTTTGACATCTCTCGCATTCAAATCCCAGAAAGTTATATTGCATCTACATCTGATAATGTTATGGAGGAATCTGAAAAGCAATTTGATATATCAGAATTACATATTCCCAAGACTAAAGCAATTGGTAAATACAAAAGCACAAGCAAAGAGAAGAAAGCTTTTGGGCAAAAATACATATCAATCAATCCAGACTGGAATGAAATGACCACAAGACTTAAAGCTAAAAGATCAGAGAAAAAGAAGAAGGGTAAGGGTAGCAGTGTATCAGGTTCAATCTGAAACCCTGATTCTTTCACTTTATCCTTTTATTATTATTTTTTATGACTATCATGGCCTGGAATGTTAGGGGTATGAATTCCCCTGCTAAACAAACTGACATTTTAAATATGGTCAGAATTTACAAACCATCAGTAGTTGCCCTCATTTAAAACAAGATGGATGATACTAACACTGAGAAATTCTGTTTTAAACTCTCCAATAACTGGAAATCCATAAACAATAATGATTGTGGTAGTAAAGGTAGAATCCTTGTCATATGGGACTCTAATATTTGGAATTTGGTTAATGTTAATAAGGATATTCAATTTATTGACTGCAACTTCAAAAATGCTGGTGGTTTTTCCCTTCAAATAACCAATATATACGGTAGTAATTTTGAAAATGAAAGAAACGGTTTATGGTATAGATTAAAAGCTCTTAGTCAAAGCTACACTTTCCCTTGGATTATTTTGGGTGATTTTAACACTGTTTTTCATGCTAATGAAAAATTTGGTGGTAATAAAATCCCCCACAGTAAGCTTGAAAACATTAATAAATTTTTACTTGAATCTGGGCTTATTGAACCTAATATGAATGGCAATAAATACACTTGGAAATCTGGAAAGGAGAAAAATATTCATTGCAAGCTTGATAGAGTGTTAATTAATGAAAATTTTTGTACTTCTTTTCCAAATTTCTGTTGTTACTCTATTGAGCAAAATACAAGTGATCATACCCCTTTACTGATAAACGTTTTTCAAAATCAAACTAATAATAATAATCTTAAAGCTGCTCCTTTTAGATTTAAAAATGGTTGGGTCTTAAGCAATGATTATAATGATATCATTAAAGATTGTTTTACCTTTTCAAATAATGGTTCTTATCAAGTCTAGTTCAGCATGTTTCTTAAAATACAAAAAACAAAATCAGAAACTGGAATAAGGCTAACTTTAGTAAGAATGACTGTTTAAATAAATAAAGGGAGGAAGGGAAATTTTTACAAAAACTTGCTGATGATAACCCTGACAATACTGATATTATTGATAAATTCTTTTCTAATCAAGCTAAACTTTCTCAAGAACTTTATATAAACACTGTCAATTACAAGCAAAAAGCTAAAGTAGACTGGCTTACTATGGGAGATGAGTGCACCAAAATTTTTCATGCCAAAATGAGCTGCAGGAAGCATATCAACAATATAGGTAAAATTATTGATAGTAAAGGTGAGTGCATAAATGACTTTGTAAAGATTGTCAATGAGGCTATTAATTACTATTCTCAGTTATATTTTTCTGACTCAAATGAAATTAATTTTCCTAATATTGTGTGTAAGAATGTGTTAAATGATAATGCTGCTGACATCTTATTAGCTCATGTTAGTATAGATGAAATCAAAGCAATTATTTTTAATGCTGGAGATAACAAAAGTCCTGGTCCAGATGGTTTCAATGCAAAAATTTTCAAAACTCATTGGGAAAATATCAAAGATCATATTTCTAAAGTAATTAATGAATTTATGAATGAAGGTAAATTGCTTAAAAGTTTTAATCATACTTTCATTACCTTAATTCCAAAAAACAAAAATCCAACTTGTATTGAAGATTACAGACCAATATCTTGTTGCAATTTTGTTTATAAAATCATTGCTACCATTTTAAGTAATAGAATAAAACTGTTTCTCCCCTTTTTAATTTCTGAAAATCAATGCGCTTATATTCCTGGCAGACTAATATATGAAAATTCTTTGCTAGCACATGAAATGGTCAGGAATTTCAATTATAAAAAAGGGGATAAAATGTGTCTCAAAGTTGATCTCCAAAAAGCATACGACAAAGTTAACAGAAAATTTATTATCCATATCATGAAATGCATGAATTTTCCTGCTAAATTTTGTAGGTTAATTTTTGAATGCATTAATACACCCACCTTCTCTATATTATTTCAAGGTAAACCTAAGGGTTTCATCAAGAGTAACAGGAGTATCAGACAGGGAGACCCTCTTTCTCCCTATCTTTTTACCTTAGCTATGTAATATTTTTCTATTCTTATTGATATTGAAACTATCAAAAACAATATTTCTCCAATAAATAGAGTACAACCATCCATTACTCACCTGATTTATGCTGATGATCTTATGTTGTTCTCTAAAGCTAACAAAGATAATGCAGAGGCTATTAGTAAGGTTTTTGAGAATATGTACAAATATGCTGGTCTTAAAATTAATGAATTTAAAACAAAGGCATGTTTCAGCAAACATTGCAGGTACAAAAAAGAATTCTAGATGTTCTTAAAGTAAGTGAAGGTAATCTTCCTATTAAATATTTAGGCCTTCCTTTGTCTGCTAATCAAATCAAAGATAGTGATTGTTCCTATCTGATAGAAAAAATTCAAAACAAAATGGAAACTTGGTCATGCAAGCTTCTATCTATTGCTGGTAGAATTGAGTTAATTAAGACTGTTGTTTATGCCATTATTCTATACTGGTTTCAAACACACCACATCCCTATTGCTACAATTAAAAAAATTGAAAGCAGATGTACTAATTTTCTTTGGAGAGGAAAATACCATAAAATCAGTTGGGACAAAGTATGCAAACCCAAAAATGAAGGTGGGCAAGGTATCAGAAATCTTAATGATCTTAGTTTAACTTGCCAATTAAAACTTTTTTGGAGATTTATAAGTGGTGATTCATTATGGACAAAATGGATGACTTGCAAATATCTTAAAAATGAAAACTTCTGGACTACTTTACCAAAAAACAACCAATCCAATACTTGGCATCAAATTTTAAAATGCAGGGTTTTAAGAAAATCTTTAATACAAAGAAAATTTAAAGCTGGACATGAAACTAGTCTTTGGTTTGACCCTTGGTTTCAAAATGACTCTTTTATAAATAAGGTTGGTTGGGATAATCTTGCTATATGTGGTGAAGCTAATGCTAGTGTAAATTTCATTATTAAAAATAATCACTGGCAACCCCAGCTTCATCCAATCACTAATCCTCATAAAAATTCTATTATTAATATCCCCTTAGAGCATGATGCTGAAAGTGATTACTAGGAATGGTTAGCTAACAGTAATGGTAAGTTTTCTTTTAAAAAAACTTGGGAGCATATCAGAAACAAACAACCTAGTGTAGACTGGTACAATTGCATATGAAATAGGGTGAATAATCCAAAGATGGCTATCTGCACATACTTTGCTATTAAAAATAGATTGCCAACTTTAGATATAATCAATAAGTGGGGTAGAAATAATTCTTCACTCTGTTCCTTATGCAATTTATCGAATGAAACAGTGACTCGTTTATTCTTTGAATGCAGCTACAATTATTATATATGGAGTCAAATCAAATCTAAGCTGGGGATGAACAATACAAACAACATGGATCTTAATCAAATTATTACTGATATCAACAATCATTTCAGAAGTAAATCCCTTGAAAGAGACCTTGCGCATGTTCTTTTAACTACTGCAGTTTATCATTTATGGAAAGAGAGAAACAACCGTACTCACAACAAAACAAAGCTGTCCAAAGAGCAAAGATGGACTATTATTGAAAATGATAGCAAAATCATTCTCCAAAAATCTAAGAAAAAGATCAGAAATCAGACCAGATTTGATTTCCTTGCGGATTATTGGAGCAAAGAGGCTGGTAGTAAGCATATTGAGCATTATCTTCTCAATCCGAGGGACTATCAAACTGATTCTAGCATTCATCAGCGAATCAATCAAGTCAACAACGAGCCTCCAGCCAACATTTACTCCGAAGAAGGCGAAGGCAGCTACAAATCTACAGATCTGGGTTGCGTTAACACCAGATCTGCAGATTTTAGCCACGCAAAGCACAACTTAGACTCGAGAAATCATATTAGCTCAAATAATGCTGATAGCAGCATGAGAAGCAAATTCAACTAGAGTCTTTCATACTGGGAGAGAGGCGAAAGTAGTAAGAAGACGAGATAGAGCTTAAGCTTGATTCTGTGGAGTTTACAGCTAAATCGCTTATGGCGATCCGCTATTTTTATTTTCTTTTCGTGTTTGAGGCGGTAATGTTTTACCCTAATCTGTCCTAAGGTTGGTATCTTTGTATGTGATATCAGGTAGTATTTGTTTACTCGAAATATATCAACCTATGTAACTCTTTGGGCTTGGCACATTTACCAATTTTCAAAAAAAAAAAAATTATATTGTAGATCGTTTTCAAGTAAACTTAAAGTTAGAATTTTCTGCTCATATAAAGAAAAGTATTGTTATATTTCAGCAAACATCATGTGAAAGCATAACAATAAATTCATCGTCATGGGAACTATGTCCTTGAGTAGATAAAATGCTCATTTAGTTCAGTATCTTCCATTAAATATTAACGGGTCAAGACGCAACTTTGAAAAAAAAACGCATTTTTCAAAATCATTTTCTGACTATTTGCGTAATATTGTGCAAGGAGGGTTAACTTGTGAATGAAATTCAATCACAACACATAAGTATATGTAATAACACTAAATAAGAATATGAAAAAATGATTAACTCAATCAGTATTGATTTAGAATTTAAATTAGAAGTAACCTAACTTAGATACTTAGTCTAGTTGAAAAGGCTTAAATTCACATATTTAAAGGAAATTATATTAACGTTACCTAACACTCAAAGATTGATCCAGTGTAACTCCCAGATCTGCGTGAAACTGTTAAGAACCTTAAATTAATCGCGTCACAAATGAAAATAAAAAGAGGGGATAAAATAGAAAACTACTACACTTGCAAAACTTTTTTTTTATTTTATATAAAATTTATAAATGTATAAATAAGAGGAGAAAAAACGCCTTTCTCCGAGGGCTCACAAGAAAAAGACAGCAGAAGACGAAAGTCTCACAAAATAACCCGCAAAACAGTAGGGGTACAGGAAAAACTAAAAAAACTAAAAAAAGAAGGGGAGACCACATCAGCCATAAACTAAACCACCCGAAGTGAGTGGAGAGGAAGGGACACACGATCCACCAGCTTCCACAAACCCGCCTTGACCCGAAGGAAAAGGCCAGACCTCCAAACCAAACCAACAATAGTGCGATCTAAAAGGCGCAAACCAGCAACTCCTTGGACAGCTCACTCCTAGATAGGGAGCAAGGTACGAAGGAGAAAAAAGACCAGCCAGGATGCGCCGAAAAACCGATATGGGATGATGACAAGCACAGAGACAAAGACGCCACCAACGCAAAACCAACAGCCAAAAGGTAAACCAAGACAATCCGAAACAGCCGAGCTACCACAGTAAACCACCAAAGAACCAGAGAAGAAAAAGCCGGACATCACAAACAAGAAACCAAACCCTGGATACAGCACCTGGAAAACTAACAACCACATTAAACACAAAAATGGGGGGAGGGGAATTGAGCGATGGGTGAAGGCCAGCGCTCGCACGCGATGATCAACCTACTCCCAGTCTAGCGTGAGACAAAGCACACGAGATAGAGAGGAGTCTGACCAGATGCTCCGCACGGGAGCTTAAGCGACCCCTGAAAGGTCTTCCACGGAAAGCAATGAAGACGTCTTTCCGCACACACCGAATAATAGAAGGTGGATCCATACGAGCATCTTCGAACGTTGCCTTGTTTCGCGCGCACCAAAGGTGCCAGCAGATGAGACAAGGAATCAAGCGGAAAACGATCGCACGAAGAGACTTACCAGCATTCCCAGACCACCAGGAGTTACGGAGATCAGAAGGAGAACACGCCAACCGACGCATACCAATAAGGTTACCGAAGTAATTCCAGCACGATCTGGCTGTATAGCCACCAAAGAACAAATGATTTAGGGATTCGGTATCCCCATTGCCGCAGCATCTACAACGAGAAGCGAAAGGGATGCCGATTCTTTGGAGGTTCTCGTCAAGTGGCAAACCATCATGGAGAATTCGCCACATCAGAGTAGAGACCTTGGGAGGAATACGAGAGTCCCAGATAAAAGAAAAAACCGGACGAATGGGGCTTGGCACCCTAATCGAAGACCAAGCTCTCAGAATGGAAAAGGAAGATCCATCCCATCCTGAAGAACCACCATGACTGTCGGAACAAGCTTTTACCGACTGCATGTGCTTCCAGGTTTCACTAGCATAAGAAGGAGAACCTGTGAAGTTAGAGCCCTCAAGACTACGGTATTTCGCATGGAGGAACGTAGCCCATAAGGAGTTGTTAGCGCCAAATCTATGCCATAATTTACAGGCAAAAGCGGCACAAAGGTCCTCAGGTCTTCGCAGACCCAGACCGCCTTCATTCTTGGGCCGACACACCACATCCCACGACACCCAATGGTGACGACGGGCGCTATCTCTGTTGCCCCAGAAGAAAGATGAAGCCAAAGAACGGTAAGACTGAAAGAAGGAAGAAGTAGGGGTCATAGTCGCGAAAACATGAGTACCCATCGAGTTTAAAACGGATTTGATAAGGACAAGACGACCAGCCTGAGAAATAAGAGAAGCATTCCAGTGTAAAATCTTTCCCCTCACTTTATCAGTTATGGGGTCAAAGAGAGCATTGATCTTTCTACCGCGATACAGGACAACTCCCAAATAAGGAAGGGGAAGGGTGGCTTCCTTGAAGCCAGAGACCGACTCGATCCATAAAGCACGGGAGGGAGGCATGTCTTTTGCGTGGACGAAACAGCTCTTGGCAGGGTTAACAAGATGGCCCGAGGAACGCTTATATTGATGAAGAAAATTGAGAAGCCGACGGACAGAGGGGATGCTACCATTAGAGAAAATGACAACGTCATTTGCGAAGGACAAGGAAGACACTAGGGGGCAACCCCTCGGAATCCCGAAGCGCTGAATCTGGCCGTAGATAGTTAAGGATTGGAGACCGCGAATGAAAGCCTCTGCCGCGATCACAAAGAGAGTTGGCGATAGAGGGTCTCCCTGACGCAAGCCCCTTCCGGCCTTAAAATAACCATTAGCCGATCCATTAATAAGCACAGAGAACCAGCAGTTGGAGATGAGCCTCCACACCAAGTCAATAAGGTGTTCCGAGAAACCGAAAGCCCTTAATACCTTGATGATGAAAAACCAGGACATTCGATCGTAGGCCTTAGCCATGTCCAGTTTGAAGACAACATTAGATCGCCTGATCTTCCGGTCGATCTGGGAAATAAGTTCTTGAGCAAGCAGAACATTATCAGTAATCAAACGCCCCTTTACAAATCCCGCTTGAGAAGGAGAGATAATGCGCTCAAGGAAGGGCGCTAAACGAGTGGATATGATTTTAGAGATCACTTTGTTCGAAAAGTTGCAAAGACTGATAGGTCGGAAATCCACACACGACCTAGGGTTCTCACACTTTGGAATAAGGACAAGGTTGGTGGATGTCCATCCAGAAGGAAGTGAACCCCCAGAAAAGAAGGATTGAACAGCAAGACAAAAATCCTCCTGGATTAAAGACCAGGCACTCCTGAAGAAATAACCGTTGAAACCATCCGGACCACTGGCGATGTCCTTGCTCAGTGCAAAGACAGAAGCACGTATCTCCTCCGTTGTAGGGAGATTCGTGATGACGTCGCTTTCCGGAGAAAGAACAACACGCGGGATGAAGGCCAGCAGAGCTGGGTCCGATTCCGAGACCGAAGGAGAGCCCAAGAAAGATTGAAAATGGGACAGGATGGTTTCTTTAACATCTTCAGGCGAAGAGGCCGTAGATAGATCCTGGCGCAAAATCTCACGGATCGTGAGGATGTTATTCTTCTTTCGAATAGAGGAATGAAAGAATTTAGAGTTTGTATCACCGACAACTACCCACTTGATCCTAGCCTTTTGACGAAGGTAGTCATTCTCGATTCGAAGTTCCGAGGAGAAAGTGGAATGAGCAAGATCCCAAGCCTCCTTGTTGGCCACGTTAGGATCCTCGTCTAACAAGGATTCGGCTGCTATTAGAGACTCTTCGGCCAGACGAACGCGGTCGAAAATGTTCTTAAAGACCTGAGAGTTCCAAACCTTAAGGCAATCTTTAAGACGCTTAAGCTTACGACTGAACATCTTACAGGGAGAATCAACAATAGGAACACACCAAGAATCAGCAACAACTTGTTGAAAAGAATGGTGAGATATCCACATGCTCTGGAAACGAAAGGAAGAGGGCCCCGTTAAAGAGCGGGGAGAGCATCGAACAACCATGGGAGCATGGTCAGAGAAAGACCGATGGAGATGCGCGATCGAGAAGGAAAAAGGAAGACGAAACCACTCCTCCGATCCGAAAACACGGTCAAGCCGGGAAAGGATACGGTTCGGTCCTTCTTGGTTGTTGGACCAGGTGAAAGCAGAACCTACAAAAGGAAGCTCAGACAGACCAGAGCTGACAATGAACGAGTTGAAATCCGCCATCGCTACACAATTGACGGCGGCTCCTCCCCGTTTTTCCGCTTGGCAAGCGACGATATTAAAGTCGCCGCCTAATACAGAAGAAGAGAAACCCAACGATTCGAGTCCTAAAATGTCAGACCAGAGTGATAATCTCTCCACACGATCACATTTGGCATAAACCGCCGAGAAAAGGAAGGGAGAGCTAATCAAGGGAGAAGAGCAGACCAAAGAAAAAAGCTGATAGGAGTCAAAAGCGGCCCGGACCGAAAATGATTTGGACCATAGGATCCAAATCTTCCCCGAGACGTTGGCGGAGCCACCGCCAAAACCTAAGGATAAGACAATGCTGGAAATGCCTTCAGGACCCAGGAAGGGTTCCAAGAGAGCGACCAAACCCACAGAGTATTTCTTGACAATGCGTTTAAGCCTAGCCAAGGACGCATCATTGCCAATGCCACGGACATTCCAGAAAAGCAGATTCGCCATTAAAACCAAGAACAGGGAACCAAAGAGGAAGAAGGAGAACTCAGACAAGGTAGAGCGAATACCGAGCAGATCGATCGATCTGCTCGGACGCCGCTATAGAGCGTGTGCGAATGGTGCGCGGGGTAGCCTGGACCCTACGCAAACGGCGCCGAGACGCCCTTGGGGTAGGGTCGGAAAGCTGGGTAGGAGTCATCGAAGAAACTTCAAGACCCGGACCCAAAGCAGAAGGCAACGAGGCTCCAAGCATTGAAGACGAACGCAAAGAGTTCCTAGCTAGACAGTCGAGACGCTCATTAAGGAGCGCAATCTCTGCCTTACTCATAAGGGGAATGGATATGGACAGAGAACAAGAAGAAGAGGGAAGGGAACAATCCGATGAGCAATAGGAGGAAGAGGAACTCACCAGTTCCGAAGGAATCAAAAGCTCCTGGGAAAGCTGACAGAAAGAGGGAAGGCGAAACAGTCGCATACTACTCTCCTGAAGAAACCAATCAGATAATAGAGAAGTAGAATAACTGAGAGAATCGAATTGGCAAGAGTAATGCGAAACCGACAAGGAAGACTTGACAAAAGAGGGGGAATAAGAAGAAGGCGAAACGACGACTAATAATGAAGACGAAAGAACAGAGACAGAGCGGGTCAGTGTAAGGTCGCTAATAGAAAGCGGCCCATATTGCTGTGGGAGTCTTACCAATGCCGGACTGTCACTAATAAAACAGCCCCGCGGAGCCGGTAAGAGTCGCAAGGCGGACCAATCAGAGGGGAAAGAAGAACATAAAGGCTGGCAAAATCTCAGTCTGTCCGTATAGTGGTCAAGACTGGCCAATATACGACCAGGACGAAAAGAACGCCTGAACCAACAGTTCCAGTCCCTCATAATCCTCAGAATAGACCAACCGAAATCAGTCAAAGGAAATCGACACTCGGAAGAGAAAGTCGCTGACGACAATGGAACTGCCTCGTCAAGACTCAAAAGAGAAAGCCAACAACGATCAGCCAACATGTCAACCCAGACAAAAATCCTGGGATGGACACCACCTAATCGATAGATGAAAGCCCACAAGACCATCTGAGGCCGGAAATGCAGAAACAGAAATAAAGACAACATGGACCCAATGGTCGAATAAAAATCAACAGGCAAAAAATGACCCGACATCATCCCAGTCTCAGTGGAGACGGCAATGTCAGGGAGCTCACAAGTAAATGTGACATGGCTCAGGCAACAGTTGCATGCCAAATAATCCGACAACCAACAACCAGCAAATAACCCACAATCAACAACAGAAAATAAGCAAGTTAAAGGGGAGCTTACCTGCCTACAAAGAGCACAACAAACCTGCATTTGCGGAAACAAAGACAAAAACAGCGACGAACAAATCTCAGAGGGAAGAGCCAATACGTCATTCGCCAAAGGATAAGACGATAAACGCGGCTCCAAAGAGTCGGACAAGGCCAGAACAGTGCCAAAGCCTTCCACATCAACCATTGGCCGTATTGCGCTAGGAGGTAAGGCGGTCAAACCCAATACCTCTGTCGCAGCGACACACCCATCATCTAGAACAGTCCCAAAAACAAAATTAGCCTCAAGAGGGGCACAACCAGCAGCATGGCCGACAAATGCTAATCGAGGCACAAAACGAGTGATGAAATCTCGTTTGTCGCTCGGTAAAGGGCCACAATCAACCAAAAAACCCTCACGCAAATCATCACCAAGCGAACCAAAACAAAAATCAGGCTTACAAGAAACCATACCAACAAACTCCTCAGCAAAAGTTAAACTCGGCACAAATCTGGAGGACAGATTCAAAACATTGCAAGGCCTAGCAGATGCCACCATCTCTGCCTTCGACTCATAGAATGGAATCGAAGGAAGAGATCGGTAAAGAGGTTCCAAAATCAAGAAACTACCAGCAACGTCGACAAATCTGAATCGAGCAAGCGTCGAAAAGGCCTCAGCAGAATACACACAAATTTCAATCGAGCATGAGCCAGAGAAACAGACCGATAGAGGCGGAGACACTATCGCTAACAAAGCATGAGCAATAGTCTCGAAGGAAGGGCAGCACCGCACAAAATTGCCACGAAAATAAAAAAACCCCAATTCCATCACCGAAGCCCTAGAATCGGCACCCAGATCAGAGAAAAGAGAGACTCGTAATCAGAGAGAGGAGCGAAAAAATCGCTAAAGAAGGAGAATGGAGAATGCCTGAGAAAAAGAAGAGAGCAGAAATCGCTAAGCAGAGAAACCGGAGGAAGCCATACTATGCTATAGTTGGTCAAATGCAAAAATGAAAGAAGTACAAGACAACCATAAGGGTTCAACACGTATGGTGAAGAAATAGTGATCGCAACAGAATAAAAGGTTGTGCAAAGAAAATGAATGGGTTTATCATAATCCTTGTCATCTACCATGATTCTACTATACTATAATGATGAAACTATAAAACAATAGTTTCGACTAGCAAAAGCTACATTTCTCTAGCTAACATATAGTACTTCAGCTAAAACTCTTGCTAAACTAATCTAAGCACAACAAAGAACCATGACTACAGGCGATAGAGGTGGTGAAATATAAGGGAAAGAGGAGAAGGATGCAATCATACCATCGCCAGTACTTGATTTTTCAAATATTTTCATTTAATGAAACATTTGGAACTAAATAAAGAAGCTTGAATTCTAAAGAAAATATAAAATAAGTTGTAACAATCATGTATGCATTAAGCATGAAATCCACCCTTATATTTTACTTTCTTCAATTTTCTTTTTGCCTTTATCTTTTGGTCTGGGTTTATACTCAACAATTTCTACATTATCGTATGATTTACATTTTATAGACACACGAGCGTTATGGCACGCGCTTCGCGCGTGATAATGACAAGCGCTTTACGTGTGAATTATTTTTCTATAAATTTAATATGTTAAATTAAATGGTATTAAAATTTGGTAATACTTACAGAGAAAAGTTAATTTGAATTTGTTTGATCCTATGTTTAAGGGATATTAAGATTCAGTAGTATTTGTAGAGTAGAATTTTGAATTTGTAAAAGAAATTAGATCTAATTTTTAAACGATATTAAGATAGATGGACATTTTTGGTAGTTCACGCCGATACCAAAAAAGTGTGACACCAAAGGTATTACAACTATTAATTAAGATATGTGTGTGTATGCGCCCGCGCGTTTGTATATATAGGCTACAGATAATATTACCAAATTATAATGTGAAAATATTTTTCTTTGTTTTCCTTTTTTTTTCGCGAAACCCAAGTCTAAATTCCCAAATCAATGTCGCAAATGAAAACTAAAGTGCGGGAATATTAATTAGACGTTATTGGCAATTTGTCGGTAGGGCGTTGGCAGACCAAATTTTTACAATTCAACAAAAGTCGGCTAGGTGTTGTAAAGGCGTGTCGGGAATAGAGAATCGACAAGGCGTCAATAGACGTAGTTGGTGCAGCGTTGGTAAGTACTCCACGGTGAATGTCTTTGGGTGTTGGAAAACAATTTCTGACAATATTTTTACCAACTTCTGTTATGGCGTCGGCTTGACGTCAGTAAAGCACTTACCGACGCTCCACCGATGCCTTCTTAGCGTTTGTAATATAGGTTATTTTTATTGTGGAATAATTTAAGCTATATGAAGGAATTTTTGGAATTTTGTTGAATGCAAAGTTCAAAACTATTGAAGAAAAACAATTGAAAGAGCAATGTATGAAATTAAAAGGGTTTTTGGAACATAATCGAAAACGTGATATATGTGGGAAAGCCTTGAACTTAGACAATTGGAAAGAATATTACCATCGGAAATAACAAAATCAATTGTTATTCATTAAATTTTAAAATCTTATCGTGATGTGAGTTGATTTCTAAATTTGTGGGTTGTGTTTCGAATTTTATTGACTATACTGGTTATGGTTGCTTTGGCAAAAAAAAAGCTTTTCTAACTTGAAGTTGATAAAAACTTGCCTTCGAACTATCATGTCGGAAGAAAGATTAAGTGAGTTGGCAATAATTTCCATCGAAAGTGAATGTTTGGATAATTTAAAATATGAAGACATAATTGAAAAGTTTGCATCCAAAAATTCGAAAACAAGTAGTTCTCGTTGAATGTATTGATATGTTAAAAATATTTTAAGAGATTTTGTTATGTAAGTAAAGTTAAGGATTGTTAAATTATGTATGGTGGATGGGTCTTGTTATTATGCAAAGTTAATAAAAAATATTTATAATGTTATAATATTAATTTTTAATTTTTTTCTTTGTAAAAGGCAAAAATTGTGCTTGTGGGAGACAACCCAAAGGTTAGAATTGCCCCCAAGTGCACTTGCTTCTTGAGTTGGTGGCTTTTGACGCAAAAACAAATTAAAGAGCTTGCAACATTTATTAAACAATGAAGGAATAGTATTATTGCCTGATCATCGGACTCCAATATCAGAGAGCTTATGATACCATATGTAGTTCAATATAAGCAATCAACTGTAACCATATTTGACAAAGAACCTAAAAGAATATGCTTAAAGTAAACTAGTAGCTCATATTGAAACACATAATTATTGATCGCAATCCAACATTTAAAAAAGCAAAACAACTCAATTTCCAACAGACAATTGTCTCTTCCCCTTGGCTTCCTCATGAAATTGGTATATACAGAGTACACTCACACTGAAGTGTTTGCCCTAAAACTGTACTTAACTAATCATATATTCATAATTACGACAAATTTAATTTTAAAGCACATGCAAACTGTACGCACTTTATAGCAAAATAGCACATTGTTTTATGCAATGTCTGGTAGCAAAGGAAAACAACAAATTGTATGAAGGAAGAGAATTCCCTTTTGAGGGAAATGAAGTATATTTCTCATGCACCGCGTTTGTCTTCTTGTATTTGAAGCCTAGGGTTTTGGAATCCTCAAAACTATAATCAACACATTAGTTTATGACCTTGCGCTAACTTTTGCCATTCTCATCTTATGCTTTTTTTGGGATTCTTCTAATGCTCAGTTATTGAATTTTGTGTTGTTTAATAGTTATATTATTTGACTCGTGGTTATGTGCTGGTTGACAGGGATGGTCCCTGCAGTTTTTGCATGCAAAACGGTTCTTCTGTTTATTCCATCTTCTTTTCATTTGAAGATGTTATATACAAGCTAGCTTACAAGTATATGGGTACAAGATTTATCTTTGTTGTAGCTTTTTATTTGACTGAAATCTTGTCATGATTCAGTTGAGCTATGTGTTGGAGACAAAATTTTACTGCCCATTTTTTCAACTGTTATTTGCAAAGATTCTGAAGTAAAACACCTTTACGAGGGCATTAGAATTTTGATCTGAGCATGGATTACATTTTGGGATCAGTGGATAAAAATGATAACTTAAATGGCTAAGTAGGTAATAAGCTTAAATTAAAGATCAAACTAGTCAAGCATCGTTAGGCTTAAAATATTCCCTTTTTTACTTTCAACGAACGTATTTGCGTAAAATAGACATCATAGTTTTCTCATGTTATTCCCATGCTTTTACAACTGGATCGATCTTATGGGATTAAGTTAATTACCTAACTAATTCAAATTAATTATTATAATTAACATTATAGAAAAACAATTTCAGGCTGAAATTAACTTTTGAACTTTTAATTAATTAACTAATGCAGTTAATTGAGATATAGTACATTCGTGTGAATGATTTTGACGTAGTATGAATGAGATATTAGCATCATAAGTTTGAGGATTAGTTTTACATCAGAAAAAATAATACAAACTAATTGGTATGCATATGTACAAAATTATGTTTTACATATTAAATGTGGACAAAATCCATATCAAATCATCTATTATGTTTCTACCTGCCCTATCACTACTAGAATACTTTAAAATAGGGACGGAGCCTGGAGTCGGTCGGAGTCGGCTCCGTCTCCATTATGGAGTCGGCTGGGGACGGCGCAAAATTCTATTGAAGTTTGCGTCGGCTTCGGAAGGCCTACAACGGCCCGAGTCGGCTAGCGTCGGCTATTTAATTATTTTCCCAATCTAATTCTTATATACACCTATTTCGTTTGAAAAAATAAAAAACACTACTAAAATGGGCAAAAAAATAAAATTGACACGTATGATTATTAATATTCACCCAATGACGGGCCGTGATAGGTTAAATTGGTATTTTCGATGATATATGTTCGTGTAATTCGAAAAGTTATCGTTGTTGAAAATCTAACTCGCACGACAATTTGATGCAACTTTTAGTCGATCCGTTATACAAATTCGATAAAGGTGGTTATATGTAACATTTTAAAGAATTAAAATAATTTTTTAAACCGTTGGGTAATCAATTATGAATTTTTAAATGTATTTGGTATAATAAAATTATATAAAATAAAATATGCGGCGTAAAAATAAATTCTTTAGATCTTATGTCGATCTAAGGTATTTTGGACATGTTTCCAGAATATGGTTTAAAAATACACGAATCTGGGGTGTCGATCTTAAATTTCAAATTTATGGCCGTTCGTGGACTTTCGGACAAAAACCCTTCGTTCGAAGGCCGAACGACCTTCAAACGAGACCAAATTTGAACCAGTGATGTTTTGTAGTGTTTTAATCGAATCCGTACGGTTGGATTCGCAAAAAAATCATCGAAAATAAAATTATCCAAGAAATGTGTCATTTTGTCAAAGAATTTATTTTTACACCGCATATTTTATTTTATATAATTTTATTATACCAAATACATTTAAAAATTCATAATTGATTACCCAACGGTTTAAAAAATTATTTTAATTCTGTAAAATGTTACATATAACCACCTTTATCGAATTTGTATAACGGATCGACTAAAAGTTGCATCGATTGGTCGTGCGAGTTAGATTTTCAACAATGAAAATTTTCGAATTATACGAACATATATCATCGAAAATACCAATTTAACCTATCATGATCCCGTCATTTGGTCAATAATAATAATAATAAATGTCAATTTTTTTTATATTGTAGTAGTGTTTTTTTATTTTTTTAAACGAAATAGGTGTAAAAAAAGAATTTAAAAAAAAAAATATATACGGGCCGACCCTAAACGACTCAAGCCGTCACTAATCGGGCCGACGCCAGCCGACTCCATATCGAGTATACAGGTTTCAATCGAGATCTTCTTCTTCACTTTCTTTGCTTAATAAAAAAACGATTTTTTCTTTCCCATCAACGGTTCCGACCCTCACCAGCCGTCACCCTCCGTCGTCGTCGCTGTAGAAGCTTAGAACTCACCGGAACTCGTCGGAATCTCCTCTTCTTCTTGAATTTGGTAATTTTCTAAACCCTAATTTCGAATTAAATTGTTTAATTAGATTTAAATATACATTATTGTGATGATAATTGGGTGTAGGTATTGGTAATTTAGTGTATTAGGTTATTTTTAGTATGAAATCGTTGAATTTGAAAGTGTGAATTGGGAATAATTGGGTGTAGGTATTTAGAATTTGAAAGTGTGAATTGAGAATTTGAAAGTGTGAAAGTGTGAAAGTGTGAATTGGGAATAATTGGATGCATGTCGTTAATCGACTAAATATAAGAAATGTATTTAGAAGTTTGGCATGCGGGTTGGGATTTTACTTATAGTACCGCGTATCGGGAGATTTATTCCCGATCGATCCCTTATATTTTATATTTGGATTGAGTGAGGACGACTTGGTCGTCGAGTGTTGTTTGACTGGCCTGTGCGCCATGTGTTTGGGTATTTATACCTGGAAAGTCTCAGTAGCCGGTCCATTCGAGTTGTGCCGATATTATACGAAGGGCGTATCGCCTCGATACGCTACCGTTTATTTCTGGCGCCTAGGTGAAGCGACTATTTGGATGTTTATTGCTTTATATGCAATAAACATCTTAATATAAATGATTTAAAGCAAAAATAATTTATAAATAAACTTCTTACTTATTTTAGTATATCTCTAATTAATATAAATAATTTAAACGAAAATAAGACAGCAACAAAGCCTTTAGTCCCAAAAGGCTTTGGTAGATTAGAAAATACGATAATAATTACATAAAACTTCAGATGCAAAGTCTATATGCGTATAGGAATAGAAAATAAATGCTGTCGAAATTTCTAATATATATATATATGTTTTTAAATTAGGAAAAATGTTCAACTATCTTCTCGACCGTACCTGGATGTATGAAAGTCGAACATGAACGAAAGGTTCAACGAAAAAACATTTTAAGGATGGCGTACATGAATTTGTTAAATTCGCTAAAGCTAATAATGAAGAAGGCGACACACAAATTTGTTGTCCGTGTCGTAAATGTCGACATTTGCATTATCGGGAACCGGATTTAGTTATTGTACATTTGTGTAAATCTGGTTTTGTGCCAAACTATTATTTCTGGGATTGTCATGGAGAAAAAATTGGTGCATTTAATTCTATAGTGCCTGAGGCTGAGGTGAATAACAATAATGTTATGACGAATCCAATAGTAGATATGGTGGAAGATGCAGCACGGTCAATGTTTCCTACTGTTCAAGTTAATGATGTAAATGTCGAAGAAGAACCGACCAAGGGGGTGAAAAGAATTTATGATTTATTGGATTCTGCGAAAATACCGTTGTGGGAAGGTTGTAGTAGCGGAACAGAATTGTCAGTTACTGCCGAATACGTTACTATGAAATCGAAATTCAATTTTACAGAAGCCGGATTTACAACAGTTGTACAAGCTGCAAAACGACATATACCACCCAATAATCTGATGTGCGATAGTCATTATAAAGTAAAAAAACTAATGTCTGCTTTCGGTTTGCCCTACCAGAAGATAGATACATGTATAAAAGGTTGTATGTTGTATTAGAAAGATGACATTAATCTTAAGAAATGCAGAATATGTAATGAGGAAAGATACAAACCAAGAAAAAAAAGAAAAGGAAGTTCCATACAAGAGAATGCATTATTTACCCATCACTCACAGACTTCAAAGGTTATATGCGTCGTCTACGACAACATCACATATGAGATGGCATAGTGTGAGAACGCAGGAAGAGGGGACTTTGATACATCCATCGGACGGAGAAGCATGGAAACATTTCGATAAGACTTATCCTGCGTTTGCCGCAGAGAGTCGCAATGTGAGACTTTGTTTATGTACAAATGGATTTTCACCATTCTCTCAATTTGGTAGTAAATATTCGTCTTGGCCTATTATCGTTACACCTTATAATTTACCTCCGTGGATGTGTATGAAAACTCCATATATGTTTCTTACGATTGTCGTCCCTGATCCTGATGATCCGACACAAGGAATCGATGTTTATCTATAGCCATTGATCGAAGAGTTGAAAACATTATGGTATGAAGGGGTGGATACTATTGGTGATTTTCCGGCTTACGCAATGCTTTCAGGCTAGAGTACGGCCGGTCGTCTGGCTTGTCCTTACTGCATGGAAGATACACGGGCATTTTCATTACCGCATGGAAGGAAAATTTCATGGTTTGATTGTCATCGATGTTTTCTCCATGTTAATCATACTTTTAGAAGAGATAAGAAAAACTTTGTAGTAAATAGAGCAGAGAACAGACAACGACCGACGACTTTATCAAGTGAAGAATTATATGAACTAGTTAAAGAATATCCGAAGATACATGAAACTGGAGTACAGACTGAAATTGCACGTAAATCGAACTGGCATAATTGGTGCAAACAAAGTATATTTTGGGAGTTACCTTATTGGAAGCATCTCTGACTACGACATAATATTGATGTGATGCACAACGAAAAAAACGTGTTTGATAATGTGTTTAATACAGTTTTGAATGTCAAGGATAAAACTAAGGACGATCACAATTCAAGACGTGATATAGAACAATATTTAAACGTCCCGAACTTCATATAAACCCTAATGACAGTTAAAAACCCAAAGCATGCTATGAGCTAGACAGCAATCAAGTAAAACTTGCGTTGAAGTGGATTGAAGGGTTGAGATATTCTGATGGGATTTCTTAAAATCTCCGTAGATGTGTTGACTTAAAAAACAATAAATTGAGTGGGATGAAAAGTCACAATTGCCATGTCATGATGGAAAATTTCTTACCCGTCATTTTCAAAGAACTATTGCCCGTAAAAGTGTGGAGTGCTATAACGGAATTAAGTCTGTTTTATAAAGAGCTTTGTTCGACCACGTTAAAAGTTGAGCGTATTCGTAAACTTGAAAATGACATCCCTATACTGCTCTGCAAACTTGAGAAAATATTTCCTCCAGGATTATTTAATGTAATGGAGCATTTACCTGTTCATCTTCCATATGAAGCATTTCTTCGAGGTCCTGTGCAATATGGATGGATGTATCCATTTGAGAGGTAATTTTGAATATTTGAAATGATAATTTAAATTTGAATTTGATGTAAGTAAATTTAATTGAATAAATTTTGTAATAGGTACTTGAATCATCTCAAGAAAAAAGTTAGACAAAAAGCATGAGTTGAAGGTTCGATTTGAAAATCATATATCGAAGAAGAAGCTTCATTCTTTTTCTCTCACTATTTCAGTGACTATGTGAACTTATCATTTGCAAGTGTTTCGCGTAATGATGAAGTCGTTGAACAAGATTGTTCTGAATCAATGTTTTCTATTTTTAGACATAATGGTCGAGCTGCTAGAAAATGTGTGGAAATATGGTTAGACGATAGAGATTACCACATAGCACACACATACGTTCTTCTTAATTGTGCTGAAGTTGCACCATTTATTAGGTAAATATTGAATGATAATTCTCGATAATAGTACATATTTGCATTATTTACGAGTTACCCATTTAAATTGATTTTGCACTTAATATACGTATACATATATTTGCAGTATTTACGAATTAGAACATCCACTTGGCGATCTCAGCAAAGAATTTGCTAACTGGTTTACAAAATACGTTTATGATAAAAGAAATTGTGTCAGCGATGAAGGATTGAAACGTCTTGCGATAGGACCAAAAAGAAATGTCAATACTTATCCAATATTCTTCGTGAATGGATTTAAATTCAACACCAAGGAATACGGTGCTGAAAAAATGACTTATAACAGCAGTGTATTTGTCAAAGGGACTGATGATCCAGATGAACATATAAAAGATTTTTACGGCGTCTTAACATAGGTTTTGGAATTGACATATTCTGTCCAATCTGCAGAAAAAGTATTTTTATTCAGATGTAGTTGGTTTAGCAATGTTCTGGGCTCTGGTATCAACGTGCACAAAGATTATAAACTTATTGAAATAAACCGTAACTCACGTTACTCAAAGTATGATCCTTTCGTGTTAGCCAAACAAGCATTACAGGTTTATTTTGCTCCGCATCCATCACTAAAACGAGATAAAGCAGACTGGTCGGCTGCTTTTAAAACAAAGGCAAGATTTACACTTAACGGAAATAATATTCCAGACGAAGCAGCTTATCAAGCAGATCTTGAGAGCCAAATAATGAATTAATAATAACTAATGATCATGCTGATATAGGGCCTTTGAACGATGAATCAAATATTCTAATAGAAGCATTTGAGACTTTAGAGGAAAATGACGATATAGAGTGTAAGACCGAGTCATAATCAGAAAACGACGAAGATTGATTATTAATTAGTGATGATGTAATGTATATAAGATGGAAATTTGTATTGTTTGTTGTATTATGTCAATTCTAAAACCTGTGTTAATGTAATGGAAATTCGTATCGTTTGTTGTATTATTCTTTTATTATTCTGCTGTGAGCTATATGTATGTGATTATTAATCAGGCATGTTTTCTAATTATGAAATAATATATGTTTTTTTCATTATATGAAATGATATATATATATATATATGCATGTTTCTAGTAGATATTATGTCACACAGCAGGCGGTCCCAAGGTTCACGAGGCCCTGCTCTTGGCGAGGGTAGTAGTGGTACGGCCGATAATCGCCAGAGAGCATACTTAGTGCCGAAGACCGATGAAGGGTAAGTATTTAATTTACTGCAACTTCATTATATTATTTAGTGCATGCTACTAGTATATTTATGATTTATTAACTGACAATATCAAAATGTATTCAGGGGTTTCGATTTACAGCCGTCCGAGCCCATTCTAACTGTGTCTCGCAATAGCTACCGTAGTAGGAAGACGGACTTGTGGGAGCAGTGGGATAGGATCCCACTTTATATCAGAGATGCCGTATGGGCTGACCTCCAGGTAAGTATATAATTCTAATTAATTTGAGATTGGCATATTTGATCTTTGAAAATTAATATACAATTTATATAATTCATTTAAATTTCAACGTGCAGGCGTCCTTTATTGTAGATCCCGAAGATCTCGGGACGTTCAGGACGCACTGGGAGAGGAAGATGAGAAAAAACTATAGAGGTACGCTCTCCAAGATGAAAGAGGCCGGTAAAAAGCCACTGGATAAGTGAAAATTTGTATGCGCGGTTTGTGCAATATTGGAAAAGCGAAGAGCGAAGGTAAATTTTCTACTTTCATATGTCTGTAATTATATTTCGTTTAAATGTTTATATAATAGTTAAATTATACAGGTGGTAGCATCAAGGAACTCCGCAAACAGGCTTAGGAATCCTGCAACACACCGAGGTGGATCCAAGTCTTTTCAGGAATATAGAGAAGAAATGGTAAATATAAAAATTGTTATTTGTAATTTACTTATAACATTGTTTAGTTATATATATATATATATGTATATATGTGTATATATATACATTCTTTAATCATATCTAATTTCAGACGAGGGAGAGAGGTGGTGTTGCAGCGTCTCATTTGGACGTCTTCACCCGAACACACGCCATCGAGCATACAGATGAAGATGGCGTGGTAACATATGAATGGTCAGACGCCAAATCAGCGAATATCCGGGTATAAAGACTATAAATTTTTTATCTTATTTAACAATACATTAAATTGAATATTCATCTTCTCAAAATTATATTCCTAAACACAGGAGAGATGCGATCAGGAGATTGCTCGCATGCTTGCAGAGTCTGGCAGGGAGAAGTTGACCGTTGAGGAGACGGACAAGATATTCGCTCGTATTACCGACCCGCCGACCAGAAATAGACAGTATGGATATGGCAATCAAGCGGTAATATTTATTGAATTTAATTAATTCATTAACCAGTTTATAAATTTTATTGAATATTACGTATAAACTATAACTATGAATTTATTAATATACAGGCTGCGACGCAAGCCGCTTACAATAAACAACAGGCTGAAGAAACAATAGCGGCCCTGCAAGCACAAGTCGCCGAGTTGAACGATTGGAGGAAGACTGGATTGAAGCAGCAACTAGACAAGGCGATTGCTGCTTACTTGGCAGAGCACGGAACGAATATGCCGCCATCACAGGGATCTAGCGCTGCTGATGATTGGGGTGAGTGGTAGTATGATTTTATATATGTTTTCTGATGAACTTTGAATGTCTTGTATATTTGATGAACTTTTGGTTGAATTTTGTAAATATTATGGATATTTGTGATGATGGATGTTTGGAGATGTATATTGCTGTTTTGTGGTTCTTAGTTGGGCATATATGTGATGTATATTGTTGTTTGGTGAAGTATATTTGAGGAATATATATGATTGTGTGGATGGAAGGTAGAAATGGCTGTTGGAAATGCAGAAAAATTTACCCAGATTAACGTCGGCTGGAGTCGGCTCGGGTCGGGCTATGGGTCATTTATTATTTTACACGTGGACTGAGTTTAGCGTCGGCCGGAGTCGGCTAGCTGACTCTAGCCGACGCTAAACTAGGGGACGGACCCGTCCCCATTCCCGTCACCATATCACTTGGCGACGAGCTATATAGCGTCGACATATAGCGTCGGCTCGAGTCAGCTAGAGTCGACTATATGACGACGCTAAACAGCCTTCTCCTTGTAGTGTATGTGCCACAATGATCTCAGTCATTCATTTTATATAATCAGACATTCATCATATATGGTGGGCCCATTTTCTTGTGATGAATGACCAAGATTTTTTGTGGCATGGAGGGATAAGGAATAAAGGGAAAGAGGAATTGAACTCGACCAAATCAAGGTAGTTGTAGGGTTTAAAAGGTTACTACATGCCTCATGGGTGAAATGATGTTTAAGACACTTTGTTAACACACTTGGCATAGAATAGGCTAGGCTATATCGAGCCTGAAATTCTACAAATTCTCCCTTATCTTTTTCTAACTACCAAAACTTTTAGTTAAAGCGCCGCAACATTTTTGAAAGGATTTGACCGTTGGACCGAAAGGGGTGCCTTGTTGAATCTATAATTTATGTTGGATTCAAACTAGGAAACTCACTGTAAATAATTTACAGAAATAAAACTCATTCCTCCGTTTCCATCCTTATGGTTCTATTCATAACAAACACTTGAGTTTGTCGATCTTTGCAATTACAAGCGGTCCTTTGCAAAGAGGTCTGTTTCATCTTGGAAAATAGTTGTTCGTTCTTCCTTCAGTGCCAATGAGGCAGCAATATTATTTCAAGGAAATACATGCTAGTAGACTCGAACATTCTAAGATCATCACTATGTGCAAGCATCACTACAAATACTATTTGTCAACAATATACAGTTTCTATAACGCAAACAATAATCTTAAAACAACATCTTGTTCTTTTTGGGTTCAATAAACTACTGATTGTGATCACCTACTTTTAGAAGATGTCTCAAGAAAGTAATCATTCAGCACCCATACAAACCATGACTGCCAACCAAAATGGAGCAATGGTTCCTAATGTTGTTGCACTATCACAAAGTGAAAGGCCGAAAAAATTCATTAGAGTGGATTTCAAATGCTGGAAATAAAAGTTTTCTACTTGACTACCCAAGGGTCGATGAAGTTCCATACTATAGGGAAAGTAAAAATATATAGGAACAAGATAGCCCTTGATGCTTAGAATAGTTCTAACTTTATATTCAAGAACTAAATACTCAATTGACTCGATAATAGGTTGTATAATGTGTATTGTACGGTTGAAGGGAATGTGCGTTTATTGGACAAAAAGTACAAAACTAAGGACATTGGAATGAAGTAGTTAGCTGTTGGGAATTTCCTCAATTTCTAAATGATAAATGTGAAAACTATGATCTGTTAGATTCAAGAAGGGTACATAATCCGTTGGTGTATATTTCTGGATTTCTGGTGAAGTGGCATAGTAGTGGTAAAATCAAATCTGTAGAGATCACTCCAAGACACGTTGATGACGCTCTCCTTAAGACGTTATTTGCCCCTACAACTCGTTTGAACAAACAAATGGGTGTCGTGAGTTAAGGAAAATTGGCTTCCAAGATATAGTGGAGCTGAGATGATAAATCTCTTCAATTGATTGCGATAGCACTGTCGAAATCGAATTGAACTATCTTATGAATTGACTGTAGTGACAACAGTATCGAGTTTGTGATCTGCAGTATCACAAACCCAAAATAATTTAGAATTTAATAAGAGAGGAGAAGAGAAAGAGAAGAAAATAGTTAGAATTTCTTAAAGAATTTTCTAAAGAGTGCTGCCTTTATATAGACATCAAAGGTAGTGTCTATTCGCCAAAAGAGGTGTTAGTTTGCTAAAGGAAGCTTATGTTCATTGAAAAAATGACAGTTGGCCCAACGGTTAAATTTCTGACCGTTATTTCCCACCATTTTTAAAGTTTGTAATTTGAATTCCTCTTCTTTTCTTTCTTCTTCTCCAAAACAAAATCACTCACAATTTTTTTTAAAATTTACAATAACAATCCTTCATTAAATTTTAATGAAATTTATCTTGTTGTATGTTGTAGGAAATCTTGTGCATAAGTATAGATGTCTTATGGACTTGAATCTATACATAGTGATAACCTATCAGAGTACACCATGATGGAGTGGTTGACTAAGCATTGAACCAATGATCATTTGCGACGTATCAGATATGTTTCACACACTCGATTTATTTTCTACAGATAGTTCATAAGCCGACACTTGGATTGGCCTTGTGTATATATCTTGATTTCATGAGACGTACTTAGAGACTTAAGCCATGGTCTCGCAGAAGGCGGCACCACCTTCGTGTATTCAAATAGGTAGGTTTATTGCAAGTTCCCTATAACTATACACTTCGACAATACTTTTGTTATAAACCTATTAAGTACTAAGTAGTACGACCTCCACCATATCATTATAGGTACCAAGTACTCTTATTGGAATGGATATAATATTTAGTTTTTCAGACTAATATTATAGTGCTTCAAATCACATCGTATATTGTACTTTTGCTCATTGAACACAAGATAATGAATTTCATTCTGTTGAGTTGAGTTTCCATTATAGGTGATTTCTATGTTGGATTTAAACCTATTTCTTTTGATGTTTTCAATACTGCAAGTCCTTTTGTAAATGGATCAGCCAAGCTTTGGCTAGATCTCACAAAATCTACGGTAATTACCCCATCGGTGAGCATTTGCCTCACTACAGTATGCCTTAGGCCAATATGCCTAGATTTGCCATTATATACCTTAGTGTTGCTTAACTATCACAATGCACAGATATCGGAGGTATTGATTTTGGCCATATAGGAATTTCTAAAATCAAATTTCTTTACCATTATGCTTCTTTACTACAAGAACCCAATGCTATAAATTCAGCACCCATGGTAGAATCTACAATGCATTTTTGTTTCTTTAAGGCCCAGGATATTGCTTCACCACCAAGAGTGAATATCCATCCACTTGTTGATTCATTATTACTCCTCTTCTAGTGTTCCAACTGGCATTCGTGTATCCTTCTATTATACTTGGATACCCACTATACAATATACCATAGTCCATAGTTTCTTTTAAATATTTTAAAATTCTTTGTACAGCTAGCCAGTGAATATGACTAGGGTTACTAGTATATCTACTCATTTTTCCAACAACGTAGGCAATATCATGTCTTATGCATGTCATGGCACACATTAAACTACCAACAACTTTAGCATATTCTAGTTGATCTTTTGATATACCAGTATAGAATATAGTTGCATATTTGGGTCAAATGGAGTGCTTATAGGTTTGCAATCAAATTGATTAAACTTTTTTTTTAAATCTTCTCTATGTAATGAGACTGGATAATGACCAACCCTTCTGCTGTTTTTTTGATTCTTATTCCTAGAATCACTTCAGCTTCCCTTATATCTTTGAAAATAGAAATCTTTTCGTTTCTTTAATACTTGAAGTATCAGTCCCAAATATCAACATATCATCAACATAAAGGCATTTAATTACACCTTTACCAGTTTGAAATTTGCTATAAACACATTTGTTTGATTCACAGATCCTAAAACCATTTGAAACTATGGTTTTATCAAATTTCTTATTCCACTGTTTTGGTGCTTGTTTAAGATCATAAATTGATTTAATAAGTTTACATACTTTATGTTCTTGTCCAGGTATCCAAAAACCTTCTGGTTGAGATATGTATATCTTTTCATCAGGTTCTCCATTTAAGAATGCAGTCTTGATGTCCATTTGGTGAATGTCAAATTTATAAATATATAATAATGCAGTTAGTTTCCTAATTGTTGAAATTCTAGCTACAGGTGCATGGATATCAAAATAATATATTCCTTACTTTTGGGTTAATCCCTTAGCAACTAACCTAGCCTTAAAATTTTCTATCGTACTATTTCTTCTTAAATATCCACTTATGCCCTATTGGTTTAGAACCAGGAGGTAAGCCAACTAGTTTCCATGGTTGATTTCTCATAATAGAATCCGTTTCAACATTTATGGCTTCTTGCCAAATGGCTGAATCCTGAGACTTTATGGCCTCGTTATATGTTAAAGAATCAGAATCTATGGTTGTAGAAAGCATGGCTTGATGTCTAATACCATCTCTTAATCCTTTAACCAAATAAATGATCAAATATGGTCCGAATGTCTTTTTAGTCCTCATTCTTTTACTTCTCCTAAGAGTTTCACTAGTTTCTTCATTATTTTCTTGAGTATTCTCAAATTTTCAAATAGCTTCAGTGCCTTCACCAAATAAATGATCAAATTTCACCCAGTTCACATATAGGTGTATTAACCTCCACCATTTCACTAACAGATGGATTGGATGGAATAGACGTGAATCTATTTTCATAGAACACCGCATCTCTAGATTCTATTACTGTGTTTACCTCAATCGAATTATTAGGTTCTACTACTAGAAATCTATAACCCTTGCTGTGTTGATCTTATTCTAAGAAAATAAACTCAATGTCATTTTGTCATAATTTCCTGATTTTTGGTTTAGGTAATCGAATAATGGCTCTACAGCCCCAAACTCGATAATAATCAAGATTTGGTTGCGTTTCTTTCAAAGTTTATAAGATATCACTTTGGTATTCTTATAAGGTATTCTATTTAAGATGTAATAGACGGTAAGTAACGCTTCACCCTAAAAACTGGTATTCATACCAGAATTACACAATATAGCATTAACCATTTTAGTAAAGGTCCTAATTTTACATTCTGCTACTCCATTTTGTTGTGGAGTATAAGCTACAAATGTCTCATGTACAATTCCTATAGATTCACAAAATGCAGGAAAATGATACTCACCTCCCCCATTAGATCTAAGGGTCTTAATTTTAACATCACACTGGTTTTCTACTTCAGTCTTATAAGTTATAAATGAATTTAACACTTTATCCTTAGAATGCATTAAATAAACATAAAAGTACTTTGAGTAGTCATCAATAAATGCGACAAAATATTTCTTTCCTCCTCTAATAGGATAAGTGTAGGAAATGCAGATTACAGATCTTAAGGCTGGATTAACACTAGAGGGGGGGGTGAATAATGTTTAATGGATTTTATGGAATTTTTGACATCTTTTCAAATTAAACACATACAGATGCAATTTCACAAACACAGAGACAATCACAGAATCAGACATAGATGCAAATAGTAAATAAAAGCAGTAAAGGAAAGAACACACCAGAATTTTATACTGATACGGAGTTACCCTACATCCAATCCCACACAATTTCTTGTATGGATTTCTTTTCAAATATAATGTCGATATTACAACCTCGATTTCAAAGCCACGAGATATACTCTCCTATCTTCGAGTCCACGACAAACTCTCTTGATTTAACTAGGCTACAAGATCACTTAATTGATTTAGGGGCTACAATCACACCCAATTGGTTTACGGGCCACAAACACATCGTTTCCAATCACACTTTGATAGAGAGAGACTCTATACACATCGATCTTTCAATCTTTGATTACAAATGATCCTATAACTTTGAATAGCACTAAGATCTTTGAGAGAGAGTGATAGAGAATCAAACTAGAGACGATCGAGTTTGATTCACTTAGGATTTCGGTAGAGTTTTGTTAAAATATAAGAGAATATTTGAGTGGAGAAGAAGGAGTAAAGAAATGAAGAAAAACTAACTTAAAATTCGTTGAAAACAACTGGTATTTATAGAAGAACAACAGTCATGTCCATTCGTGAAAGGTTATGACGAATAGACACTTCATTTGAAAATTTGAAATTTTAATTTCTATGGCTATCGTGTTGACATGGGGGGATGGGGTATGTCGACATGCCTATGTATATTTTGAAAATTGATTTTTGTTTTTAAAAGAGATTTTCTTTCTAAAACTTGTCAAAACAATTTTTGAAGTTTATAAACCATTTTGAATATAGTTTAAACTTATAAAAGAGATTTAAAAAGTAATCTTAAAAATATATAACCTATAATATAAAAGTAATATTAAAAAACTAAGTATAGAATATATTTCTGAGATTTAATGCTTATAATATTAAAACTAGGAGATAGTTTAAAAACAAGAGATGATTTTGAAATCAAAATATAAAAGATAATAAAATAGTTTAAGGCTAAAATATTTAAACTTAGAGAGATGACTTTTAAAAAGTTTTTTTGGAAAAATATTTAAAATAAATCATTTTGAAAATTTCGTGGATTCCATTCCACTAGAGAAGGTCGTGGGTTCCATCACACTAAAGAAGCCGTGGGTTCCATCCCACTATTAAAGCGAGAAGATGGATTCCATTCCACAATTGAAATCCGAATAGAGATTTTAGTGTTATTATGAAGTTTTAACATAAATCTAGACACTATTACTTATCTTGATATCTTGAACTCTTGAACTCTTGAAATCTTGAACTCTTGATACTCATGAGTCTCCAGTCTTGGTTTCTTCAATCTTGAATTCGTCAGGCTTGAATCTTTATACTCAGTCTTGAATCTTTATACTATACAGTCTTCATTCTCAGTACCTGCATATATATATATATATATATCCTGCATATACATATATATCTAGACAAAGATATTAGTATTTATATTTTATAACAAGTCCTAAGGTTGTTGTCATCAAAATCATCATCTTAGGAACTAACAATCTCCCCCTTTTTGATGATGACAACCTATGTTTATAAAATCTACTCCAAAAAACTTCGATTCTACTCCGACTCCCCCTTAATCTGCTAACTCCCCCTTAATCTGCTAACTCCCCCTTAATCTAAGCCTATCTAACCTTTTTTATAATTCTACCCCTTTGTCATCAACAAAAACTAATCCTAAACTACATAACTCCCCCTTAAACTAATACTATAGCACTATATAGGATAATAATACAGTATAGTAGAATATAAATGAGATAGATAATAATATGAGTAAAATATAGTAAGGTAAATGTAAGAGATATGAAAATTTCAAACATAATCAATCAGTATATTTATCAAACCACACCATTTCAATCATATATTACATACCATGTTCAAATCAATTCAAACAATTCAAATCAAGTCAAATCAAACCAAACAATTCAAACCACACAAACCAAATCAAATCAAAGTAAATTAAATCATACAAGTAAAATCAAACATTTCTTGGAACTTTAACCCATCCTTCTTCACCGAAGATAGGATCTGACTTTATAGCATCCCATTCTTCATTATCCTTGTTCAGAGTTCCTTCTGGATTCGCTTCGAGTTTTTCTTTGTTGAGGGCTGAAATCATCCATCGAATGGCATCGAGTGCCTTTCTTGTTCCTTTATCATCTGCATTTGGCTTAATTCTAAGTGGCGTTGATTGCGAAGGATAAAAGTAAGTATGTTCTTGAAGGAATTGAGAGTTTCTTCAAGATTCTCACTTAGATTATGAATAGAAGAGGCCATTATTAGATAAAATATGAAGAAATTCAATAGAAAATAAGGAGAATTTAAAATATGCATTTTTCTGGAAGAAACAAGTATTTATAGGGTTAGAAAGTCATTTGAAATGAAAAGACACAAGGTAGTAACGTCAATTTCAAATTCGAAACAAAAATTACTTTCTGGTCGATACATGTCGACATGAGGGTAGGGGGGTGTCGACATGCCCTTGTTGATTTTGTCAATATGCTTTGTTTCTTTATATTATGTACAAGTCTATATATATAAAAACTTATATAATATAAAAACAAGCATTCCAAAGATATTTTAAAGCTAATGAACAGAAATAAACGATTTTCATTGATAAATTTTAGTTAACATTACATAAACAATATATAACATTAACTAATCGAAAGATACAAACTAATACAACATGAAATGAAAACTAGAATTCGATAGAGGATGATGAAGATGATGATAATCCAAGTTTGTGACTCACTTTCCCAAAGAACTTGTTCATTTTGGTGGAAATTTTGTCCAACTTTTTACTAACGGATCTTTTGAGAATCCGTTGGTTTTCCTTTATTATCTTTTGGTTTTTGAGAAGTGTCTTGTTGGATGGATTGTTAGGAGTGATAGGATATTCAATACTTTCCAATGATGTCTCTTCCTCCTCCTCTCCTTCTTCTTCAATCTCCATCTCCTCCCCTTCTTCCTCCTCCTCCTCTTCTTCTTCCATTTCTTCATGAGCCAACCTTTCATCTTTCTCAGTAAGTGTTTCATATGGTTGAAACATAAGTAGGATTTTCATAAGAGAGATATTTGCATGGTTAAACAATTTTTCAAGAAAAAAAATCCTCTCTCTTATAATCAACTCCAAAATAGTTAAAAATCCGAGTAAGATAAATTCCATGATACAAAGTGTTTTCTCTTAAAGTAAAATTTTTGGGACGAAGTTCATCCAAAATTACTTGCGCCCAATTAATGTCATAGTGCCCATAAATGACAAAAAGAGCCTTACAAACTTTTAAAGTAGGGTGACTGAAATTTCCCGATCTTGGAGTTATGGTTAGTTGCAAAGAAGGTTTACAATTCTAGCTTTAGGACGGAAATTTCGGTTTATAAACTCAAAGTTATCATCTCCTTCAAAAATGTGATGAAATGTCTCCCGATCATGTTCATCAATTTGAAAATCCGAAAGATCCATTCCCGTATACTTACAACCAAGAATGTTACCCAAAATCTCACTATTTAAAACATTACACGTTCCTTTAATGCTACTCCACAATTCCCCTTCATTTCCTTCATAAAAACCACGATTCAAATTTGCATAAAACATTTTGACAAGATTTGGATAACAAACAAAATCATTTTGAGAATCATCAGTTGAGCGAAGAATTTGATTCTCTTCAAAAAGAACGTTGATTTCATAAGAAGAAAAATCATTAAAGATAGCAAATTTTCCCGTATGGACCTTTCCAAAGTTTACATAGCTTATGTAAGCCTTGATAGCTACCGGATCATTGTAGAGGAACTCTTTGGTGGCCTTGGACAGTCTAATGGTGGATGGGGGTGCTTGAGGAAGCCATTTTGAAGAAAGTAGAGAGCTTGAGAGTTTGAAAAAGAGTTTGAATTTTGAAATGAAAGTGAAAAGATAGGATAAAGTTAAGGAGATAAATAGATATTCAATAGTCATGTTCTCTAGTCAAGAGACACCTTTTCAGAGCTTTGTAGTTGGTGAAAAGGTGGAGAGAAATTCAAAGTTTTGAATTCAAATTTGAATTTCAAAATTCTGGTAGGGATGTCGACATAGGGGGTAGGGCCATGTCGACATAGGTCATATAATACATGTGACTAATTTTTATATTTTGTTTAATATAAATATATATATATATCTTATAATCTAATTTATATTTTATCTAAAATAATATAAATATATTAACACTTTAATATTAATATTTTAATATTAAAAATATTATTAAAATAATATTAATTTGAAAATCAAAATTTTAAATTCAAACAGCAAGTAAAAACAATCAAACATTCAAGCAAACAATTTCAACCAATATAATTTAAATGTGTACCTATTTTTAGATCCATATTTCCGAGATCATCATATTCGTGAATAGCTGTAAAACACATATTTGAATTTTCTGTCTTCTGATCTTCATCAATGGAGGATGAGTCTGAATCGTCTAGTGTAGCAGTATACGCTCTCTTCCTTTTCTTTGACGGATCATTACTTGTAGGAAATTTTTGCTTATCCGGATGCAGACAATCTTTGTTTAAGTGGCCTGGCTCATCACAATTGTAGCATCTGACGTTGATTTGAGTTTCATTATTGTTTCCAGAATTCTTGTGATCATTTCTCTTGTAAGGTTCATCTTTCTATATTTCAGAAACTTTCTAAAATTCCTTGTCATCAAGGCTATTTCTTCATCATCGTCATTGTTTGAGTCTGAACCATCTGTTATTGCATTGAACACTATCGATTTCTTTTTTGAGGCGTTGCTTTCTCTTCTCCCTTGCATTTGTACTTCAAACGACATCAAATTCCCAATTAATTCTTCAATTTTCAGCGTACTGATATCATTAGCCTCTTCAATTGCTAGTGTCTTCTGATCCCATTCCGGAGTGAGGGAACTTAGAGTTTTTCTAACTTGATCTTCTTCAGAGAAGTTCTTTCCTAATGCAATTAGTGAGTGCATAATGTCTTGAAACCGACTGTACATGTTTGAAATGGACTCATTTGGATTCATCTTGAATAATTGAAACTGATTGGTCAAGATGGATATTTTGGTCTGTTTAACTTTGCTTGTTCCTTCATGAGTAACTTGCAAAGTTTTCCAGATTTCATATGCAGACATACAGACAGACACTCTATTAAACTCAATCCTATTAAGTGAACAGAATATTCATGGTTTGGAGTTGTTTTGTGCAACAGTCTTTTGCTCAGCAGTCCACTATGCAAAATTTGTTGTGGGTTCAATGTACTCAGTTTGTGTGATATTCCAAGTGTCTAATCCTATTGATTGTAAATAGATTTTCATCCTACATGCCTAATATACGTAGTTACTGCTATTAAAAAGTGGTGGTCTGGTAGTAGGTTGACCTTCTACAAATGAACTAGTGATAGTGTTGACATTACCAGTGTTGGCAGCCATTTGAAAACTTTTCAAAAATCAGATTGTGAAAACTTTGACAACTAATGCTCTAATACCAAATATAGGAAATGCGGATTACGGATCTTATGGCTGGATTAACACTAGAGGGGGGGGTGAATAGTGTTTAATGGATTTTATGGAATTTTTGACATCTTTTCAAATTAAACACATACAAATGCAATTTCACAAACACAGAGACAATCACAGAATCATACATAGATGCAAATAGTAAATAAAAGTAGTAAAGGAAAGAACATAACGGAATTTTATACTGGTTCGGAGTTGCCCTACATCTAGTTCCACACAATTTCTTGTGCAGATTTCTTTTCAAATATAATGTCGATATTACAACCTCAATTTCAAAGCCATAAGATACACCCTCCTGTCTTCGAGTCTAAGGCAAACTCTCTTGATTTAACCAGGCTACAAGATCACCTAATTGATTTACGGGCTACAATCACACCCAATTGATTTACGGGCCACAATCACACCGTTTCCAATCACACTTTGATATAGAGAGACTCGATACACTTCGATCTTTCGATCTTTGATTACAACTGATCATATAACTCTGAATAGCACCGAGATCTTTGAGAGAGAGTGACAGAGAATCAAACTAGAGACGATCGAGTTTGATTCACTTAGGATTTCGGTAGAGTTTTGTTAAAATATAAGAGAATATTTGAGTGGAGAAGAAGAAGTGAAGAAATGAAGAAAAACTAACTTAAAATTTATTGAAAACAACTGGTATTTATAGAAGAACAACAGTCATGTCAATTCGTGAAAGGTTATGACGAATAGACATTTCATTTGAAAATTTGAAATTTGAACATCTACAGCTACCATGTCGACATGGGGGTATGGGGTATGTCGACATGCATATGTATATTTTGAAAATTAATTTTTGTTTTTAAAAGAGATATCTTTCTAAAACTTGTCAAAACAATTTCTGAAGTTTATAAACCATTTTTAATACAGTTGAAACTTATAAAAGAGATTTAAAAAGTAATCTTAAAAATATATAACTTATAATATAAAAGTAATATTAAAAAACTAAGTATAGAATATATTTTTGAGATTTAAAGCTTATAATATTAAAACCAGGAGATAGTTTAAAAACAAGAGATGATTTTGAAATAAAAATATAAAAGATAATAAAATAGTTTAAGGCTAAAATATTTAAACTAAGGGAGATGACTTTTAAAAAGTTTTTTTGGAAAAATATTTAAAATAAGTCATTTTGAAATTTTCGTGGATTCCATTCCACTAGAGAAGGTCGTGGGTTCCATCACACTAAAGAGGTCGTGGGTTCCATCCCACTATTAAAGCGAGAAGGTGGATTCCATTCCACAATTGAAATCCGAATAAAGATTTTAGTGCTATTATGAAGTTTTAACATAAATCTAGACACTATTACTTATCTTGAACTCTTGAAATCTTGAACTCTTGATACTCATGAGTCTCCAGTCTTGGTTTCTTCAATCTTGAATTCATCAGTCTTGAATCTCTATACTCAGTCTTGAATCTTTATACTGTACAGTCTTCATTCTCAGTACTTGTAGATATATATCCTGCATATACATATATATCTAGAAAAAGATATTAGTATTTATATTTTATAACAAGTCCTAAGGTTGTTGTTATCAAAACCATCATCTCAGGAACTAACAAATGCGTATCACAAATATCACTATGAATCAATTGTAACAGATTAGTGATACTAACAGATTACGATGGAAATAGTTTTCTAGTTATTTTGGTTAATGAGCATATCCTACACTTATCATAAAAATTATTATCATATTTAGAGATCGTGTTTAATGGGATTATATTATCCATACTTCTATTGTTAACATGTCCTAATCTACTATGCCACAAAGAAAAAGAGTCAACAATATAAGCAGAAGCAACCATTTTATTAATATTCAATTTTAGCATTCCATCACACATGTACCATTTTCCAACAAACATCCCGCCTTTGGTCAATACATATTTATCTGACTCAAAGATTTGTTTGAAGCCAAACTTATTTAATAGACTACCAGAAACAAGTTTCCTTCTAACCTCGGGTACATAATATACATTATTTAATGTTAAAATTTTCCCGGACGTGAACTCCAAGTCTACTGTCCCTTTCCCCTTGATCGCTGCTTTCATCGAGTTTTCCACATAGAGATAATTTTCATCCTCAGATGGTTCAAATTTCTTAAATAGAATCTTGTCATTGCAGATATGCTTAGTAGCACCAGAGTCGATCCACCAAGAATCCTCTCTTTTAATCATGTTAATTTCAGAGATTATGACCGTAAAGTTTTCTTTTGTCAATTGAGGTTTATTTTAAGGAAACAATAGTCTCTACTAAAGTGACCAGGTTTTCCATAGTTGTAACATCCATTCACTTTCTTGACCTTCTTTTTATCAAAGTTTTTGTTATTCTAAAATTTCCTCTTTTGAATAAAAGTGTTCTTAGAGGTTTTATTTTCTTTCCTTCCACCACCATGTGGATCTCAGATGGAAATACTATTGGTTTAGTGATTTCTTTCTACCTAAGTTGTTTTTCTACTTGCAAATACCATGCAAGATTATCCAGACTCATATCCTTCTTCTTGTGATTAAGGATTTTCCTTTGATCTTTCCAAGCGGGGGAAGTTTATCTATTATGGATAAGACTTTTATCTCCTCATCCATATTCATATTATACTGGTTGAATTGGTTTAGGATATGCATAATATCATTGAATTGCTCTATTACTGGCCTAACATCAGGTCATTTTATAATTAAAAAAATTAGTTGCTAAAAATACTTGCTATGTCCTTCATTAGATACTTGGCCTCTAGCGTATCCCAGACTTCTTTGGCAGTTGGTTTATTGTAGTACATATAGAATAGAGTATCCGTCATTACATTGCACATATGCCCCTTGCATATGTAATCATCTTGCTACCATTTTAGTCTTGATCGTGCTTGTGCAATAGTCTCGTTTTTTGTTTCCTCTGGCTTTGGCATCGTAAGAACATAAGTCGCTTTTAATCCGACCAACAAAAAATGCGTCTTCTTCTGCCAACGCATGAAATTAATGCCATCGAACCTTTCCCACTTGGTGAAATTAGAAGCGAACTCTCTCAAAGTATGCGGTACCATTGTCGGATAACGTCTTAAGATTGTTGGTGTATATTTCTGGATTTCTGGTGAAGTGGCACAGTAGTGGTAAAATCAAATCTTAAGAGATCGCTCCAAGGCGATGATGCTCCCCATAAGATGTTGTTTGCCGTCACCACTCGTTTGAACAAACAAATGGATGTTGTGAGTTAAAGAAAATCGTCTTCCAAGATACAATGGAGCTGAGATGATAAATCTCTTCAATTGATTGCGATAGCACTGTCAAAATTGACTCAAACTATCTTTTGAATTGATTGCAGTGATAAGAGTATCGAGCTTGTGATCTGCAATATCACAAACCTGAAATAATTTAGAATTAATAAGAGAGGAGAAGAGAAAGAGAAGAAAATAGTTAGAATTTCTTAATAGATTTTCTAAAGAGTGATGCCTTTATATAGGCATCGAATGTAGTGTCTATTCCACAAAAGAGATGTTAGTTTGCTAAAGGAAGCATATGTTCACCGAAGAAACGATCATTGGCCCAACGGTCAAATTTCTGACCATTATTTTCCCACAATTTCTAAAGTTTGTAATTCGAATTCCTCTTTTTTTCTTTCTTCTTCTCCAAAAAAATCACTCATGGAAAATTTTAAAATTTACACTAACAAAATCATCCAAGAAATATATGATGAAAGGGTGTCTCGGGGTGAGTCAATTCATGTGGCTACTATTATTAAGAAATTTCCCTCGCCATGGAATGATTTAAAAACCTATTTGAAGCATAAGCACAAGGAGATGACAATGGAAAACCAAAATCGAGGAAGAAAATGGAAAGTTAAGGGAATAAACAACTCATAGTATAATGGCGACTAACGTAGTCTAGGAAGAAAAGACCAACAAAAGAAAGCATGAATATAATCTCAACACCAAGAAGCTAAAGAGTTTAAAGGTGTTCGCAAAAAGCATAGGAAGAAAGGACACAAAGCAAGTGAGTGTCGGGGCCTAAAGGATTTTAAGAAAAAATAATCGCATCCAAATGTAACTGATTTAACAAGCTCTTGGGTGATGTTTCTAAAATGAATTTTTCATAAGTGGTTTAAAAATTCAACCTAATATGCAATTCCAAAGAATGGTTTATGAAACTAGTGCCATAAGACACATCTACACTAACAAGTGGATGTTTTTGAATTACAAACTTATAACTCAAGAAGAGCAGTTGTTCATGGAAAACTCCTCCACATCATCGGTCAAACATATAGGTAAAATCATTCTAAAAACAAACATGGGTAAGGGCTTGCACTAAATGATGTTCTACATTTTCTAGACAATTAAAAGAACTCGATTGTTGGATCATCGCTGAGCAAGAATGGCTTCAAACTCGTTTTTGTGTCATGTAACTTTGTATTGGCTAAGACCATGGTGGTTGTTGGAAAATATTATATGAGTGATGTTCTATTTAAAATGAATGTAATGACTATTATACCTAAAGACACTGATAATAAAGTTAAAACTTCTATTTATATTGTTGAATCCGCTAATATATGGTATGTCGATTCATTGCATAAATTAATTAACCTAGAATTTATACAAAGGTTTCAAATAAACTCAAGTTATAAATATGAAGTTTGTGTAGAAGCAAAAATGACACGAACATCCTTTCATCATGTTTAAAGAAAAATTGAACCTTTAGACTTGATGCATACATACGTATATGATATGAAAATGTGTTAAATTAAAGGAGGAAAAAGGTGCATTGTTACCTTTATTAATAAATGCACTAGGTAATGTGATGTGCACCTATTAAGAACCAAAGATGTGGCATTTGAAATATTTAAACAATATAAGGTAGAAGCTGAAAATCAATCAAGTAAGAAGATAAAAGCCTTAAGAAGTGATAGGAGAGGCAAATATAAATGATCGTTCGAAGAATTTTGTGTGTAACATGGTATAATACACAAAACTATGACACCTTATTCACCTCAGTCTACTGGAATTATTGAACATAAAAAAGTACACTTAAGGAAATGATGACCACATTGCTAATTAGTTATGGACTTCCAAATAACTTTTAAGGCGAAGCAATACTTTCAACTTATCACATTGTGAACAAAGTGTCATGTAAGAAAACATATGAAACTTCGTATAAACTATGAAAAAATAGAACACCAACCTACAAATACTTATAAGTGGGTGTCTTGCTAATGTAGAAATTCCTAAACCGAAAAGAATTAAAATTAGACCAATTACAATGAATTGCATATTCATTAGATATGCACATAATAACACTACATATCAACTTTTGATATATAAATATAAATTAATGATATTTATGAAAAAACCTTGACCGAATAGAAAATGCAAGATTTTCCGAACATATTTACCCTCTTAAAAATTCTAGTGAACCCATTGTTCAAAAGACACTAAGCGAAAACTAATGAAACATACAAGATTAATATAGAGAAAAATCTTAATGAACTACTTTAATATAATAAGATGTTGATGAGCATCATTTGAAGTAATGAAGGAGATACAAAAATGCAAGGACCTAAAAAAAAATTGGACCTAACTTCTACAGGTATATGATTGAAAATAAACTACTAATATAGAAACAAGCATTGTCCTTCCTGGATGCTCCTTACTAGAAAGAAGCCATGAAAATTGAGATCAAATCCATTTTGCAAAACCATACATGAGAGTTGGTCGATTTACTGCAAGGATCCAAAGCATAGTGACATGAATGGATGTTTAAGGAAAAAAATTAAACTTGATGGTTCAATAGATAAAATCATTCATATCTTATGGTCTAAGGTTATAGATGAAAGAAGGCCTAGACTTTATTAATACATATTCACCTGTAACAAGAATAATGTTCATTATGATTCCTATTGTGATTGCGACCATACTAACACATCAAATTTGATGTAAAAACAACATTCTTGAAAAATTAACCAGAAGAAAAAATATACATGAAGGTTTTCTGAAACTGAGAAATGAGTAGGTATGCAAATTTGTAAAATTACTATATAAGATTAAATAACCACTAAAACAATGTTATCAAATGGTTCCAATATAAAAGAGTGTGACAAATGGTTCCATGCAAACCATATAAAATTAGGATATGTAATTGTGCGCCTTTATGTCGATGACTTATTGATACTTAGAAATAGTAAGGAATAAATAAAGTCTACACAAAAGGTATGCTTTATTCTATATGTGACATGAAAGAAATATGATATATGATCCTGGGAATTAGGATACTTAAGACATCACATGTATATGTGTTTCTTAATCATATTACACCAAAAAAATAATTAATAAGTTCAAAGGACACAACATCATTGCTGATTTATATCATAATTTTGTTAAGAATAGTGGTGAAAGTATTTACCAACTAGAGTATTCTCGTATACTAGGCAGCATCATGTATGCTATGTACTGCAATAGACTAAATACAACATATGTTGTAAGTAAAGTCAGTTTGGAAAAGTAATCCCTGATAGAATCATTCGAAAGAAATAAGTAGTGTACTAGGATACCTAAAATATACATAGAATTATGGACTGCGTTATTCAAAGTATCCATAAGGGTATTGTGATGCAAAATGGGTAACTAGCTCAACCGATAAGAAATCCACAAGTAGATATGTGTTTACACTATGGAATGGAGTAGTATTGTGAAATTCCTCCAAACAAAATTGTATAATATGGTCAACCATGGAATCAGAATTCATTTCTTTAGACAAAGGAGTAGAAGATGATTTTCTTCGGAGTTTCTTGGAAGATACTCCAAATTGGGACAAACCTGTACCTCCAATGACTATACATTGTGAAAACCAATCAGCTATTGGAAAAGCCTAAGGTAGACCGTATATTGACAATTTCTAGAGATACCCGTCATAGATATAACAATAGAAAGCTTTCTTAGGGAGAAAGTTCAAGCCTAATTTATGGGATTAAAATCTATAAATTAACAGGAGTTTTGGTCAATAGAAACATAACCTAGTTGAGTGAAGTTCTCAATATACAAGTTCGAAGGGACGACTAAGGTCGGTATAAACTTAGTAGTAGTTGAAAAATCACTCTCAAGCATTCATATGATAAGTTAGTGCATGACCTACTAGAGAATAGGATAAGCTCAGATTTAATGATGTAAATACTGTGGTGTTAAAGAACTAAGTGGGATGTTGTAGGACACCCCTTTGTGGAATCACCAGCATGAGTGTGAAGGTACCACATCAATAAGAATTAGAAGGCCAAGCTCTCATAAGAATCCATGAGAAAAAGTTTGTGTATATGGTAAAAATGAACACAAAACCTAAGAACCAAGATCGATATAGAAGGATATTGCGTGTTGTTTATTATCTTGGCTTATACAAATAACTTATAGTTTATATACACGGTAACCTAATTTTTCACTCATAAGCCCAATGGGCAGCCACTAGAAAATTCTTAAGGTCATCGTGTTATTTATGCCAATGTAGTAACTTTTCAGATAGTATCAAAAAAGTGAACTATGACAAAAGATAAACCTTTTATTTTGAAAGTTATTATCCATTCATGCAGGAGATTGTTAGAGAAGCATAATATATGGGCCTACTTATTGTGGGACCAATGCGCTATATAAATTAGATTTTATACATATCTTATATCCTTATTGAAATAAATGAGATGGTATATTCTAGATTGGTTACTATGACGACCGCCCTACACCAACCGCATGTAACTAAATAGTGCACTGCTGCGGTGCTCGGCCGATGTAGGACGATTGTCAAGCGTAGAAAGGAAATAAAATATCACAGAACCTGTCGTATATCTCACAGTGCATCGAATAAAGTATAATAGTCATCATAATAATAAAACATGAGAGATAGTAATAACTAAGTGAACCAAATATCATAACACAGATCCAAAGAATTATACGACATAGTGATAGAGTTTATATAAATGGAATTAAACTCAACTAAAACTGTCTCCATAGTAAAGAAAATACTGCCTAGGCTCCACGGTGTTGCATAACGGAGTAGGCAATAGTATATCCATATATAATACGAGAAAGCTCCATCCTGCCCATCCTCTACACATCCACCACATATCACCAAGACCAGCTATCTAATCTACTCATTTAAGAGTACCTGAGATAACAAGAAGCAAAGTATAAAACCTCGAGTCGGAAAATAGTCTGGTGTGAACGATAAATGAATCTCAAAATACTATACAAGTTGATATAGTAAGGAACAAGAGTATACAAACCATACCTGACCTGTCTCTGCAGCCAAAGTGTTAGTATATAATGAACATAATATACTACTATATAAATATCATATGGGTGTACTACAATCTAAATACAATGATGGGTGCCCATGTATCCCTATCCACAATACCTATCTCGAGTGACATTCTTAGAGTGATAGACCATGGAGGAAAACAAACAAAGCAAACATAACATCCATTAAAAAATCCTCACTATAACTTAATGTGCCCTAGATATATAATAACTCGTATGACTATTCCTCTGCTAGGGATTAATGGATAAATCATGGTTTTCAATATACTCTCTTACAGCCCGAGGATGACACTTGACCCATTCCACTGGTCCAAGGTATACGAATCCATTCCATCGACCCGGGGTAGCCATTCCAAGTACCCAATGAGCGTCCTCATAGTATCCCTGCTTTTGAGTACATCAGAAAACACTCCGAGTATCAATGATCTCTTAACACGTGTATCTGTGCCCTTTCATTGCTTTATCTAGTTTCCATTATTCTCAAGGAATCATTCCACATCTTTCTTTCCACGATAGAACCATTTAATATTCTATACACGGGCCACCCTTCCTAGAACCCACCCTTTTGTGGACAATCATTCTCATGACTCCTTTCAACATCGAGCCACCATCATCGAAAACTTACTCCATTCACTATCGAGTTGCAATCATTGAAGTCCCCAAGCTATCATCCTTTATAGCACTATTACATCACCATCGAGCCCTAAGCTAACAAACAAACACCTTCAGTACGAACTGTAGAGCCCCACATTCCCATTTGGAAATTTCACAAACCCCACGTCTATAATTTCATGTCTATACCGACCAAAAGAGGCGGTTCCAATATGAATCTCTTTACTTATACTTAGTCAAAATTTGGATAATTATTTTCCTCCTCGATCCCTTCTTCTCGGCATGCTTGGAACCCTATGCTTCACTTCCCAAGCTTCAAGCTCCAACGAAATGCTTAAAAAACAACTCGATACCAATCAAAAGATATCGGTGCTAACCACTTTACTTAGCTAAATCTTCAACTCCAAGTTTCTGGATCTATTCCTACCTTCCACCTGAAGTCTTCATAGAAGTTTTATGGAATAAGTAACCAAGCCATATTCCCTTGTCAAGTAGATATGCAACTCATTCAACTAAAGAGTAAATCGCTCATCACCGACATCCCATACTAAATCCAAATTACCTACGATCAAAATCTTGGGCTCCACCCATCCTCTAGAGCCATTCTTCCAAATTTCACCCAATTCTGACCACTTTTCCCTTCCTTTTATCTAAATCGACGATCTCTTCCATAACACTAGCAAACCATATCAAAATAATTCATCGAAGCATACACATTATTCAAACATGTTCATCAAACGTATACAAGCAATTCAAGAAAGATAAAAACGAAAATTCTTGTCTAGATCTAACATTTCACTAACATGACAATATGGTTCAAAAGAGGTTGTAAAACCATTTAAAATCAAGTCCAATCTTTTTATTTCGGCCATAATCATTTAAAGATGGAATTAAAGTTAGAAAACATTATACTATCAAAATCATGTTTAAAACAACTATTTTAACTCTATGGAGAAGTATAGAATATTGAGAGATCAAGAATCACTCACCTAATACCTAAATTATCATTCTAGATCCCCAATTCTGATATGAACAGAAAAGAGCACAAATTTCCAAGCTCCAAAATGATTAATCTATGATCTCCTTTGCTAATTACCCTTCTAATAATGGATTTGCCTAAGATTAGTAAGGAAAAGATGAGTTTTTTATGAAATTAAAGTCAATGGAGGCTAGCATGTTTTGGTAAAGTGGGAAATGAATAGGATCACTCCCTGCAACCCTAATTAGGCTCAATTCTCGAAATTCATTAGTCGGCTTAAGTATGGGCTTAGTTTAATTGCATACTAATCCGTCCAGCAACAAACATAGCTTAAAATGGCCATATCTCCTAATCTATAAGTCTGTTATTCTATTATCACCACTCTATAGAAAGAGAAACCACAAGCTTGACCTAATGGTAGTGGTTTCAGACCCTAATTCAATTCCTACCAAAAGTTATAGGTTTTATAAGAATTTTTGGATCTAAAATGTTTGATAAAAATTCTAATGGCGTAAAATGTCCCTAGTAGTTATTTACCAAAGTTTTAAAGTCATACGACCTCATATGAATTAAATAAAAATATTTTATGATTCTTTGATACGTAAAATATGGGTCATTATACTCTCCTCCCTTTAGGAATTTAACCCTCGAAATCCCTAAATAAATCAAAGAAACCATAGTTACCACACATGCCTAACAGCCATACACAGCTATCAAACATATCAAACAGGCAGCCATACAATCAATAGTATAGATAAACACATCCTAGCATGCGAGATACTAAAATATCCTATATAATATCAAAACTAAAAGTAAACACAATGAACATTAGACCTTGCCATGCAAAGAGCTCTAGATATGCAGCTGTCATGCTCTCCTCGGTTTCCTATGTGTAATCGCCTTCACTTTCATCCTATTAAACCTTCACTAACTCCACCGTCTCCCTCCTAAGTTGTTTCATATCGCATATTATAATGTGAAGCGGCGTATGAGGTCTCGAAACTACTGGTTCAATCTCGATATCATCAAGTTGACCCCATACGATCGTCATGCCTGAATTGTGCACAAACCTCCGTATATGAGAGACGTGTAAGAAGTTGTGCACATCCGCCTTCTTCTGAGGTAAGTTGACCCTATATGCTAGGTTCCCAATCCTTTCTGCTATAGGAAAAGGACCTACGAATCTTTTTGCCAACGTCCCCTTACTACCGAATCAAATAACATTCTTCAATGGAGAAATCTTCAAGAACACCATATCACCGAACGAGAAGTCAAAATCTCAATGTCTCTTATCAGCGTAACCTTTTCGCCTATCCCGAGCAGCTTTCATTTGTTGCTGAATGATCTCAATCTTCTTCAAGGTCTCTTTAATCATATAATGCCTAAGTATCAGTTTTTCATCCGCTTCCCACCAATAGGGAGTGTTACACAGTCGACCATATAATGCTTCGTACGGTGCCATATCGATACCAGACCGATAACTATTGTTGTATGTAAACTTTACCAAATACAAATGATCATTCCATGAGCCTTCAAAATCGAGTATGCATCTCGCATGAGATCTTCTGATATACGATTCACCCTCTTGGTCTACCCATTAGTTTGAGGGTGATAAATCATACTGAGATCCAGCTTCATAGCCAAAGCTCTTGTAAGCTCTCCCAAAACCAACTTGTGAATAAAGGACCTTGGTCACTCAGAATGCTCTTCGGCACACCATGGAATCGTACTACCATTTCACATACAACTCGACCAATTTGGATGCCGTTCTACTAGACTTAACAGGTATGAATCGGGCACTCTTCGTCAATCTATTGACTATGACCCAAATACTATCGTACCCTCCTCTGGTCCTCGGAGAACCATCTATGAAATCCATCGAAACTTGCTTCCATTTCCAAATGAAAACTTCAAGTAGTTGCATTAACCCACTTGGCCTCTTCTACTCTGTCTTCATCAACTGGCAGTTCATACCCTTCGAGATGAATGCCCGACATCCTTCTTCATCCCCTTCCAATAATATTCCTACTTCATATCACGGTACATCTTATTACCACCTGGATGTATAGTCAATATTGAATGATGGCACTCTCGTAATACCTCATCTCATAACCCGTCAACATTGGAAACAAACAATCCTCTATCCTTATGGAGCCAACCATCTCGGTTGAGTCTATACCGCTTCATCTCCTCAAACTCTACTCCTTTTCTATCTTTGCCATGATCTTCACTAGCCTAACATCTCGTCGGTGACTAGTACCGATCTGTTCAATCAAAGTATGTTTGATCGTCAAGCTCACCAACATCTCTGGCTCTAACTCGCAATAAGGTCTGAAGTCATGGATAGAAATATACTCCAACTACTTCAATTCTAGGAATATTTCTCCTAATTTGGCATGTTTTCTACTCAATGCATCGGCGACTGCATTTTCCTTACTGGGCGTGTAGGAATGTCAAATTCATAAGACCCAAAGAATAGGGCGTGTAGGAATGTCAAAGTCGTAAGACCCAAAGAATTCCAACTATCGTTGTCGGCGAAGTTGAGATCCTTTTAGGAGAAATGGTACATCAAGGATTTGTGGTCCGTGAATAACTCAAACCTTTCTCCTAATAGATAATGCCTTCAAATCTTCAAAGAAAACTCTATCATCGCTAACTCCAAATCGTGAGTCGGATGCATCTTTTCATGCAGTTTTAGCTGTCGACTAGCGTGGGCGACAACTTTTCCCCTCTGCATCAACACCACACCTAGTCCAGTGCCACAGGCGCCTGTGTATACTATCATCTCCTCATTCCCACTTGGAATAGTCAACACTGGTGCGCTCGTCAACCTCTCTTTTAGACTTATGAACGCATGCTCACTCTTCACATCCTATACAAAAGTCCGATTTGTCTTTGTCAAATTGATCGAAGGTGTTGCTACCTTAGAAAAGTCCTTGATAAAATGTCTAAAGTATCTCGTCAAAACTTGGAAGCTCCTTATATCAGTAGCATTCTTGGGTTGGTTCCAATCCCGAACCACCGCCACCTTGGCAGGATCTATTATGATTCCCTGCTCAGAGACAACATGACCCAAGAATTTCACTTCCCTCCTCAAAAAGTGACACTTTGATAGCTTTTCTTTCAACATGTGCTTCATTAATGCCTCAAGCAAAATCCTCAAGTGCTTCTTGTGTTCCTTCTCCATCCTAGAATAGACTAGAATATCATCCATGAACATAAGCACGAACTTGTTTAACTGATCCCTGAAGACACGGTTCATGAGATCAAAAAAATATGATGGAGTGGAATAACCAACCACTCATATAAACCAGACGACATACAAAATATAGTGACCGACACACTCTCCTTCACTACGCTTAATTTGTGAAACCCATCACAAGATCCAACTGAGAGAACACCTTTGCACCATGGAACTGATCTAATAAGTCATCATTACGCAGGAATGGATACTTGTTTTTCCTTGTCACCTTATTAACCTCACGGTAATTTACACACTATCTCAGAGGGTCATCCACCTTAGTAGCGAACACTACAGGCGTGCCCCACTCAGATATGCTTCTGTGAATGATCCCTCGCCTCAACAGGTCATTCACTAGCAGCTCCAGCACTTTCTGCTCTCTAGGTACCAAACGCCTCAAAGGAATAACTATTGGCTTGACATCCTTCACTAAGTCTTGTAGAACTCAATCTTTTGATGTGGAGGTAATCAGATCACTCCCTCAACACGTTCAGATACTCTCTAACGATAGGCACAGATGACAACTCATCTTGTGGACCTCGACAAATATAGAAAGCTAACCATAACCCCATCCTCGGCAGATAGCCAATCACTACCGTCTGCCCCTCTACGACCTCATTCGTCACCAATAGCTTCTTGCAATCCACCACTACTGCATAATTCCTCAGCTATTCCAACCCTAGATAATCTAAAACCCAATGAAATTTAAAATAAAGAAATCACAAATGAAAAAGAATCCATGACTCAATAAGACCAAACCAAGACAAACCATACACAGGCTAGTGGAGCTTTCAACGTGGTTCGTCATAATCAAAGGTCGGTCAACTATTTCAACTTACAGTCCCAATCTATCTACTATGTCACTAGATATAAAGGAATGTAATGCCTCGGCATCAAACAAAACACATATGAGAACATCATAAATGGAAAGCATACCTTAAATAATGATGCTTTTCCCCTTTTCCTTCGTTGAGGGAGAACTCAACAAAGTCGGGACAACATCCAAAGCACATGCCTTCACTACTCGCTTCCGCTACACTAGTTTTGGGCGATTCTTTTGCATATGTCCAAACTTGCCATAGTTGTAGCACTTCTTCTTCCCATTAGCTTTGCAGTCTCTAATGAAGTGATCCTTGTCTCCATAGCCATAACATACATGATCCCACTTATACTTCTTCTAAGCATTCTTTCCTTGAAACTGCTTTCTCTTAACATCCATTTCTTCTTACCTCCACCGCCTTGTTGCGGTTTTGGCTCTTCTTTACCCACATCGGTTGATTTGGAGTTGAGTACAAACTCTCCTGGTGAAGAGCTTTCTCGACGAATCTCTAAAGTGGCTCATCGATGTGATTCACTAACTTCTCCCCTAAATAGTCATCCAAACCCATATGAAACTTCTCATTCTTTCTTAGCGGAGTGTTGATGAAAGAAATCCCATATTTCGATAAGCGTCGAAATCAACAACATACTCATAGATAGACATGTCTACCGACTTCAAATCAGCGAGCTTCCTCAATAGCACCGACTTTAAAGCAACCATAATGAACTTCTCCTTGAATCGGGTTTTGAACTGGTCCCAAGTAAACTGATTGTCGAGAGTAGCAACTCTAATAGCATTCCATCAGTTCATTGCTCCCCCTTGAAGTTGTTAGGAAGCCAACCTCCTCTTCATCACATCATCCAATTCAAGGTTATCAAAATCCTTTCGCAGGTGTCCAACCAAACCTGCACGTCCATAGCTAATTATATTCCTTAGAACGGTATGCCACCCAGACTAGCAAAGTCCTTATTAAACTTAGCGAAATCGAATCTGGGTGCCTGCACTTAAGCACCACCACCTACATCAACATTCGGAGCGATCGCTAGGGCATTTTGCAACATGTTCGCCATCATTGTATTGAACATCGTTGGTAAGTCAGGGTTAGTAGCCCTCAAACCCGCTCCACCCTCAACTCCAGAAATGGAGTTCCTTGTAGCGTTTCTTGTATGCCGGCTCATTCTGATCTATAACAAGAATGATCAGACTCTCATAAAAGAAAATTGCATCAATGGTACTCATGTGTGCATGCGAGTTATCACTACGCCATAGATTGCATACTGCAACACCGAAGAAGTGATGCAGGAAGTGCCAAAAAATGTTGCTGTAGGCTAAAAAAGGGCAAAGGTAACACTTTCTCGGTGATGCATTTTGCCGCGTTGCCGCAGACCTCAAAGGCAACATTTTGACTATCTTAGGCAACATAAGAAATATTGTTGCAATAGAACCCTATTTGGGTCTATAGCAACATCCATATGTGTCTGTAGCAACATTCCAAAATGTTGCTATAGATATTAACTTTCTGAATTTGTGGGGCCCACAATGTAGAGCATATTTGATTTTTTAATAGAAATAAATATTTATTTAATAAAATGCTATTGCACAGAATTTGATATTCAAACAGTAATTTATTTAAATAAATATTTTATTTCAACATTTGAAATGGTACAAATTCCCGACTCCACTATTTTACAATTCAATGATATATAACACGGATATTCACATATACAGATATTCCTCACTACATCACTCAGTTCACTCATTACATATGCAGTTTCAATTTATACAGACACCGACACTGACAAATATATGACGAGCCGAGTGCCGAGCCGACTGCCGAGCCGAAGGCGAGCCGAGAAGCGGGTCCGGGCGCAGCGCCGGCGGGGGTTCGGGGCACCGCCCGATTCATCCGATTTCGGAAGATCGAGCCTTCTTTAAAACCTGTCTTCAAGCTCATGCACATTTGATTTGACTCTGTCTTCAAGCTTATATCCAGCTATCCAGTCTTCAATACCTGTCACATATAATTAAAAAGCAGTAATCTGGAAAATAATATTTAACTCGAACATAAAATGAAAATATTTTTGTTATATTATTTGCCTCAGGTATTTGGGTTGTTTCTTTTCATATTTTTTTCTGACAGGGACCAAATATTTGTACGGATGTATGGATCACAATCAAAATATGGTTTGTATTCTTAAGAAACCAAACCTGTTAATCAACATCAAATGTTTCAAACGACAAATGCCACAACCTGTTAATCAACATTATGGTCATTTCTAATCATTGGTTTCCAGTCAAGAAAGATTTACCACATTTTCCTCATGAATACATTCTATGAAATGCAAACTGCTAAGCTACCAGGTATTTAGAAATTACAATCATCAGTACATCCTATGAAATTCTAAAAATTCTAAAAATGCAAACTGCTAAGCTACCAGTCGAGAATGGAGTAGCAGTTTACACTTCATAATCACACTCAAAAGCTAACCTTAAGATGCTCAGGTACAACATATAATTCATCCACCGGATCATTGTCCTATTTATTTCCTGACTCAAGCATGTGTATAATTTCTGCAAAAATTGGCCGATATCTTTCAGCTTTGAGTATTTTGTACACCAATAAGCACATGCCTGTGTATCTTATAACTTGTTCTCTTGAGATCATAGTTGTGTAACTTAAGCTAACCTGCAAGTCAACCCACCAAAACTTCTAGTTATAAATCACAGTACAAAACTAATGAACCGAAAAATATATCCAAAACCAAGAAAAAAGAGATGAACTTCAACATAATGAAAGCATCATTTCTTACCCTCCTCTTATTTGCCATATTGTCAGATATCAATGTAGTATGGGCTCAAAACTCGCTTGCCTGCACCAAGCGTTCAAGCCCATGCTTCAGGAAAATCATTCGGTGCCCTCCTTCATGCCCCTACACAAAGCCATCAGACCCTAATGCTAAGGCTTGCTTCCTCGACTGCAATTCCCCTAAATGCGAAGCAGTATGCCGAGGTACGGAAGCCCAACTACAACGGACTGGGCACAGGATGCTACGACCCACGTTTTGTGGGAGGGGATGGATCGGTATTCTATTTCCATGGCAGAAAAGACGAAAACTTTGCCCTAGTATCAGATCCGAAGAGCAACATTCAGATCAACGCTCGGTTCATAGGACTCAGACCATCCGGCCGCAGCCGTGACTTCACCTGGATGCAAGCCCTAGACCTACTATTCCCTACAGCGAACTCCAACACCTTAATGATCGAAGCAGTGAAAACGGAGAAATGGGACGAGAGCGTAGAGCACCTGCGCCTGACCAACAATGGGGAAGAAATAGCACTGGCGGAGGGGCACCTATCCAAGTGGGAAAACAAGGGAATCAGGGGTGGAAAGGACGGGGAGTAAGAACTCCGTTGTGGTTGAGTCTTAGATACTGGATTTCGTGAATTTTCTTTTTGATTTGAGAATTATGAATTGAAAACTGAAAGGGGATCTACACAACATACGCGGGAAAATGAAAATTTGGTCAAAAGTGCAGCGGTGATCCATTTTAACAGTCGGATTAAATATAGATCGTTGGATCGTATTCACGCGGATTGCTAATTTTATTAATTTTTTAATTTGAATACAGCTATAGCTACTGCAACATTTTGCTGATATTTATGCTAACACCTTAAAGCGTGTGTTGCAATAGACAAAAATCAGCATACCTATCACAACATTTTAGCTGGCAACACCTTGCAAATCTGTTGCAGAAGGCCATCTATGGCGTAGTGTATATACTCAAGCGACTTATATACTATATATACTATACTATATAGTTTTGAAAACCAAAATATATAACAAGTACGTCATCTCTCAGGTATATACATACACTCTCGATCTAGTCTAGGGTGATAAGTCCTTCCCTATCTATATTGGACCACGATATCAACTCAGGTTAATCGTGTTACCTAAGCTCTGATACCAAATGTGATGACCGCCCTACACCACTAGTACCCAATGTAACTAAATAGTGCGCAACTGCGATGTCAGGCCAATATAGGGCGATAGCCAAGGGTGAAAATAAGAGAAAAAAATCACAGAGCTGTCGTATATCTCACAGTGCATCAAATAAAATATATTAGTCATCATAGATATAAAATAAGAGAGATAATAATAACTAAGTGAACCAAATATCAAAGCATAGATCCGCAGAGTTATACAACATAGTAATAGAGTTTATACAAATGGAAACAAAATCAAATAAAACTATCTCTATAGTAAAGCATACACCGCCTAGGCTTCATAGTGTTGCACAATAGAATAAGAAATAGTATATCTGTATATCATATGAGAAAGCTCCATCCTGCCTATCCTCTCCACATCCACCACGTATCAACTAGACCTATTATCTAATCAACTCATTTAAGAGTACCCGAGATAATATGAAAAAAGCATAAAACATCGTGTCAGACGGCATTTTGGTATGAGCGATAAATGAATCTCAAAATACTATACAAGTCGATATAGCAAGGAGAAAAGGGTTTACGAACCATACCTGACTTGTCCCTGCAATCAAAGAGTTAGCACATAACGAACAAAATATGCCACTCTATAAACATCATAAGGCTGTACTGCAAACTAAATACATCGAAGGGTGCTCAGGTATCCCTATCCACAATACTTATCTCAAGTGACATCCCTAGAGTGATAGACTATGAAGGAAAACGACCGAAGCAAACAAAGCATCCATCAGACAGTCCTCACTATCACTTAATGTGTCCAGGATATGATAACTCGTACCACCATTCCTTTGCCAATGATTAATGGATAAATCCTGGTTTTCAATGTACTCGCTCATAGCCTGAAGATGAAACTAGACCCACTCCACTGGTCCAGGTTATACAGGTCCATTCCATCGACCCAAGGTAGCAATTCCAAGTGCCCAATAAGCATCCACAAAATACCCCTGCTTTTGAGTACATTGGAAATCCCCAAGTACCCAATGAGCATGCGTATTCGAGCCCTTTCCTTGCTCCATCTAGTTTCCATTATCCTCAGGTAAGCATTTCACATTCCTTCTTTCCATAATAGAACCATTCACATTATATCCACAAGTCACCAATCCTAGAACCTATCCTTTTATGAAAAATCATTCTCGTGACTCCCTTTAACATTGAGCCGCCATCATCAGAATTTAACCCCAATTACCATCGAGTTACCATCATTGAAATCCCAAAGCTATCATCCTTTATCGCACTACTACATTGCCATCGAATCCCAAGCTAACAAACAAACACCTTCAACACAACCTGCAGAGCCCCATATTCCCTTTTGGAAATTCCACAAACCCAGCCTCCATAATTTCATGTCAGTACCGACTAAAAGAGTTCGGTACCAATATGAATCGCCTTACTTATACTTAATCAAAATTTAGCTAAGTATTTTCCTCTCCAATCCCTTATTCTTGACATGCTTAGAACCCCATGCTTCACTCCCAAAGCTCCCAAGCTCCAAGCTCTATCCAAGTGCCCGAAAAACAACTCAGTACTAATCAAAAGAGATCAATACCGTCCATTTTACTTAGCTAAATCTTCCGAGTTTCTAGACCTCTTCCTACCTCCAACCCGAAGTCTTCCCTGAAGTTTTATAGTTTGAGTTCCCAAGCCTTGTTCCTTTGTCGAGTAGATCTATAACTCCTTCAGCTGAATAGTAAACTGCTCGGCACCGACATCCCATACTAACTCCAAATTTCCTGTGATCAAAATCTTAGGCTTCACCTTTCCCCCAGAGCCCACCCTCCAAGTTTCATCAAATTCCGACCACTTTTGCCTTTATTTTTCCCAAATCGACGATCTCTTTCCTAACTTCACTAAAACACTAGCAAACAAAATCAAAGCCATTCATCCAAGCATACGTAGTATTCATTTACATTCATCAAACATATAAAAGCAATTCAAAAAAGATTAACATGTGAATTCTAGTCCAGATCATAATTTTACTAACATGACAATATGGTTCAAAAGTGGTTGTAAAACCATTTAAAATCAAATCCATTCTTTTTAATTTCGGCCATAATCTTTTCTAATGATGTAATTAAAGTTAGAAAACATTTTACTATCAAAATCCTGTTAAAACACCAATTTAACTATATGGAAAAGCATTAAAGAGTGCGAGATCAAGAATCACTCACCTAATACCCAAGTTAAAACTTTAGATCCCCAAATGTAATATGAACAACCAATAGCATGAATTTCCAAGCACCAAAATGATGAATCTATGATCCTCATTGCTAATTACCTTCTAATCATGGATTGTCCTAATATTAGTAGGAAAAAGATATTTTTTTACAAGAAACTAGGGTTAATGGAGGTTAGGAATTGTTTTGAGAAAGTGGGAAATGAATGGGATCAGTCCTTACAGCCCCAATTAGGCTAAATTCTCGAAATTAAATCTGGGCCTAAGCATGGGCTTTGTTTAATTGCCTAGTAATTTGTCCAGCATCAAACAGAACTTATAATGGTCATATCTCCTAAAAAGATTTCAAATTATGATCACTCTACGAAAAGGGAAACCACAAGCCCGGTCTAATGGAAGTGGTTTCAGACCCTAGTTCAATTCCAATCAAAAGTTATACGCCTTATAAGAATGTTTGGGTCCAAAATGTTCGTTAAAAATTCTAAAGGTGGAAAATGTCCCTATTAGTCATTTTCCAAAGTTTTAGAGTCATACGACCTCATATGAATTAAATAAAAATATTTTACAATCCTCCGATACGTAAAATACGGATCACTGCAATTATGACGTCTTATGAATGAGATACTAGCATCACAAGTTTGAGGATTGGTCCCACATTAGGAAAATAATACAAATTAATTATATTAACTAATCTTCTACCTATTGAATAAATTGGCCAAAAGTAAGGCAGCCATAGGGCCTGAAAGGCCCGCACACGAGTGTGCGGTCTGGGTGAATTGGTGTTGGTGGTGCTTTGCTGGCACATTTTGCACTTTGCATTCTCTCATTTACATAGGTTAGGTAGGAAATATCAAGCCTAAAATTCTAGCAATTTTTCCTTTTTATCTGGAATAACTTAACTTTCTTTAATATTTAAGACATTCGATTAATGTATGACAACATTTTTGAACATATTTAACCGTTGGACGCGAAGGCGCATCTCGTCGAATCTATAAATTTGAATAGGTTTAGATTGGGAAAATCATCTAGAATATTTTGCCAAAATAAAACACACTCCTCTTTCTCCATCCTTTTGATTCCATTTTGAACAATCGATTCTTGAGTTTGTCAATCTCCAAAATTGCAAGCGCTAATTCGTAGAGAGGTTTGTTTCATCTTGGGAGACACTTGCTCGTTCTTCCTTCAACGCCAGTGAAGGAGGAATGTTTTTCAAGGAAATACTTGCCAGCAGACTCAGATATTCTATGATTTCCATTTCCCACAAGTGTCACAACAATATCCATTAGTTTCATTTTTAATTTGATTTAACATTAGGAAAATATTTGTTAATGATATGCGCTCTTTTATAACCAAAACAACATTAATAACCTCTAATGTGATGCTCCAAGATGGAGTACTTTTAATTCCTGGAATGATTTTGTTAAAGCAATTAGGTGATGTCGCTAAGTTGATCTACTAAGAAACATAAATAAAATGTGGGGCACCTCATTGAACTTGTTTCCCAAATAAAGTGATAATCAAGTGCTATATATTTCATGCATGAATGAAAAAGTAGACAAAAACATAGATACGTGGCACCAACACTGTCAACATAGATTATACACGATATATGGAGGATAATGCCTATTCTAATAGGGGAAATAAAATTCGATTAATTTTTCTAGTAGTGACAACTAGCTAATACTCCACTTTTTTCGATTGAGAAACCATATGCTACTTCTTAAATGACTAAGACATAAGATGACGTTAAAGATAGAAAATATAAGCACTCGTGGAGGTATATTCTTCTTTATTGCCAGCCCAGTCTATATTGCCACTCAGATATATTAATAGTTTTGCAAAAGTCCAACATTCGAAAGAGAGACAATGGATGAGTTATGAATGTTTGTCAACAACATATTATATGCCTAGTCTAGTGAAGCAAAGTTACTTAGACCACTACTAGTGGTCCCATATGAAAAATTAGTAGTATAGCAATAAGTTTTGCATCATCCATTTTTATCCGTGCATGATGATCAATGATGGAGCACCTTTGAGTAATTAACAAACCGGATGGAGTTATGGTGACATCATAGCTATAAAAATAAGACAAGTCCCAAGCATCTTGATTAGGACTCTTTCTGCTAGATTGTCAATGTATTATTGAATAATATAATTTCTATTAGATGGGATTATAATGCATCCACCTAAATAAGCAGATACATGGTATTTTCACCTTGGTTGAGAATTAGTAGAGTGGTATCCACATGAGGTTTGTGAAGCTAGATTGGTAAGGATTTGAAAAGGCTCAATATTTCTAATCTGTTTAGTTGTCTCTATAAACAAATCTTCGAGGTGGTGCCACTTGGGAATACAAACTTCAAGAACATCATTGCTAATATCCAACTACCAAAAATTCCAACTTCAACTTATTGCTAGATTCTAAACACAGTAAACAATTGTTGGTTCTGTTGGATCAGGAGCATCAGGCAACATGGTATAATTGGAAAATTTCACAAAATTTCCGTTTAATTCATTATGAACCAAATCTTTTATAGTATTATTAAGAATAATATTGTTACTTTAAATCATATTTAATTTCATTTGAGATGATATATATTTTATGACTCAAAATAAAATTTTAGTTTGATTACATTTATGTTATAATTAACTCTACAAATCATGTGTATTATTATTAATAACTAATAACATTTATTCAAACATGAGATTTACAAATAATTTGATTATTGATTTATATTGGGTTTATTTAGAGAATATGTTTAAAATAATTTTACCAATAGTTAAATTTATTTCAATATAGTATTTGAAGAAAGTGTTTATGTTGTTAATCGAGTAATTTTTGTTTAAATATAATATTAAATAAACATTCTATTGATAAGTTAATATAGCAATGTCTTGTTTACAATATCCTATATAAGTGTATAATATATAGTTAAATAATATCAGTATGTCCACAATTTTAATATGAATCTAATGATGAAAATTTTGCACAATATAGAGTGCTTAGATGTAAAAGTTATAATTGTTAGAAAATTGAAGGCTTAAGTTGTAAGTTAATAAATATAAGGGGCTATAAAAAATTACCTTCCAAATTCTTCTTCCTCACCGAACCCGTGTGATATTTTCTGGAAACTTACAACATGCACCACTTGTTGTTTGGACCACCAAGAATCATGCTACTACCATCGATCACCATGTCTCTTCGAGATGAATCATTTTCCCTAGTCCTCAACAACTCTAGTTGCCACAACTATTGGCTAGGGTTTTAGGTGAAGCCCTAAAATTCAAATCGACATTGCTGATTTCTATATAATTAAATGACACACTAAAGATCTCATCTGTGATGAAACCCCAATGATCACGGTTGCGTCCGGCAAAGCGTAGGTCTGGTTACGGTTGATATGGTATGACGATGGATGTGCATAAGTTTCGTGCATGCACATCAAAATGGTTTTTTTAATAAATTTTATAAACTAATTTATATAAAACAATTTTAAATCAATTTTTGTTAAAAATAATTCTAACAATGTCCTTAATAATCATGCTGGTCGAATACACCTTGTACTTTTAGTCACACCTTTGAGTGAACTATTCTCTAACTCAATAGTGGAGTTGCAAAGTCCACCACTAAGATCTATTTTATTTTATGGAGAGAATAAAATTCTGTTACTCTTAACGCAGGCTCTGTGGATATATTTATAGCATCAGCTGCTAAAATATCTCTTTAATATGTTTTCACAAGGTTAGACTTTATTTATTAATTAAGTTTAATAAACCAATTAAATAGTTAAATAAAGCCGTTTAGCCATTAACAATATGGCTAGCCTCTAATTATCAACTAATATTAAAAACTTCAACTAGCATAAAATATTTATTATTTAATAAATATTATTTTCAGCCCATACAAATAAGTAATTAAACATTTTACTAAAATTATTCAATCGACTTATCATACTAAAAGTAAAATAATTTACTAATACAACTATTATATTAATTTCTCTACAGTAATAGTTTATAACTTGTACAAATTATTTCAATAAATTATTTTTGGTCAAAAGTTGAGAGCCGCGGTTGTGTGATTCCCAAGTGTGAACTTACCCCTTGGTAATAGTTAATAATCTAAATATTAAAGCTTATATAGAGTTCGCTGAAGCACAATAGCGGACATGAGTTCAGTTACTTATAGATCGTCCAAGTGAAATCTAGTTTCCTATCTTTTAAAGCGATACTCTTAAGCGATGATATATTGTGTATGTTTTCTATTCATTTATATCTTTTGATATTTTGAGCTCGATCAATGGTCCGTGCTATAATAATATTCCTATTTAAATTGTGATGTCTAACATTAAAATCCATGGTTCAATCCGATAACAATTATAAATTAACCAATTTGCTTTGGCCCAAGACTTTGACTTGATGTTGACTACCAATTAAGGTTATACTAACCTTCTGTTCAAAAAAGATGAATCCTCCCTTGAATAGAGTTTCACTTCTAGTAGTTCAATATATACCAAACTCGACCTTAACACGATCATCAATGTCGTGTGATTTACCATAATCAAAGTATAGTTTAGACACTTAAGAGTCATAGTTTTCTCAAGTCAAAAGACTACATCACATCTTCGCATGAGATCTTATATTTAACTACTAACCTATAGAAGACTATCGGTAAGTTATTCCGTAGTTATGCCAAACAACTACATGTACATAACCCCTTTGTGCCCCCAATGGTCATAAGTAATTAGCCATCCATCATATGGAAATAATTCCATATAATAGTCTGAATGGATATATTGATATCTCATTCTCGACATCTTGACTAGAAATATCTAAGGACAAGTATTTATTTTATATGATTCAATTACCATGGTTACAAACACATCCGTAATTAAATACCATTTCTAGTGATTTTCTACTTGTACATATTTAATGTATTTAGGACATTAATTATATGCCAATATAATAATATATATATATATAATAGAAAATAAAACCAAAAGCTTACTTTCTTTTGAACAAGAAAAATTATAAGAGTTAAGTTATATAATCAAATTACAAAATTACCCTAGGGCACAATCTTAACTCTATCAATCTTCCACATGCAGTCGGGGCCAACTATGGTGACTTATAACCATACCCTCGATTAATTTCACTAAATGAAACCGAGAAATGCAACACCCACACCTTAGTAGGCCCGAATTTTTGCTAAATCGAAAATTCATATCTACCAAAGTATGGATCATTGGTATTGGTATCATGTAAATAACAAAAGCATATCAGAGCACTATCGATATAAACTCACAGCGGAATAGTAAAGTGTGATAAAACATATGATTACCAACTAAGGCTGACACCTTTGATCATGAGTGCCCTTGTTAGTAACAAGCATGCATAAGGAAATCTGTCCTTCCACCATTCTCGCTTTGTACCAGTACCTGTTCCTTTAAAGCATCATATGGATTGTAATGAGGTGGGGGTCAGAACAACATTCTAAGGTTTGGTAAATTACACACTTTACACATAACACTAGTTTATGCCGACTGTTCTCCATTACATGTTATGTTTATTGTTTTACTTAGTCGTCTTAACTTCATGTACGCGTACGATACACATCATCTACTCAAGGTATACAATAACTACATACGTATATATATATATATCTGTGTGTGTATGTGTATGTGTATGTATATATATTTATGTATATACACAGACATATGTATGTGTGTGTGTATACCACAATCCCCCTTTTAACCATGATACTTTCCCAGCTAGTATCTATTACTCAGCATGTCATCAAGATCCATCATCAATGCATTATCACATCCTCGCCGCCATGCTAATGAAGGAAATTCCATAGTGCCTAATAATGGCACTGCAACTATTTAGCCGTATTCTATCTCGTCTTGCTTTTTTATCATGGACTCAGCTTCACGGGCCATTCTATTCGTTTGAAAGACCTCTACTAAGGGTTATCTAGTCTTGCCTCCTAATAACAAACAATTGTGAGGCGGTGCATGTCCTAAACGTGATCTACACTAGTAGGAGGTTAGCCCATTTAGGTATAACCCTTGTCTTTTCGCTAATCGCTCAGGACCGATGACGATCTCGACCTATGTAAACAGCTCATACTCCTCACATATATGGCACTAACTTCACTATCATAGCATCGAGCTTACGCTCACCATCCCATTTAGATTGCCTAATGTAATCTATGATATGCCCATTTTGTTAACACATACCCCCTAAAAGGTTGAAGCGGACTTTACTTGTCCTTTGCCACTTTGACTTGGGCGAACCATCCAACTTTGGTATATTCCTGTAACGTCCACCACTTAAAACACGATGATGAATGCCGATGATGTTGCAGTCATCACCAGAATTATTTTTCGACGACTAAAGTAAGTTCTGTATAATATGAAAACATGGAAAAGTAAACATGGCAAACTAATATATTTCATTGCATAGCAGATTCTTTTAAATTATCATTACAATTACTTCAGGAAAAATTTCCCAAGTCACATGCCTTCGTAGGGGTCAAATATAAATAGAAAATAACATAATAAAGAGTCGGGTCTACATACAATGATGTGGCCCGCACTCCATCGTACAGTGGAAACAAAATCTTTATTAGCTAAAGAGCCTCCAGCTCCGTCTTCAGTCCTTGTGCTACGGTCATTATTCCAAACCTGCCTAAACCCATAAAATCAACCTACTCAAATGAGTACCCGTGAGTTTATGGAGAAAACAATAATAAAAACACAGGTCAGACTAAAGTTTGGTGTGAATAATACTGTGCTCCAAAAACAAACATATTGTGAGTCCACCCTGCACTGCACGGAATAGGTTTTCCCCATCACAATTCAGACATCATGAGTAAAACACTTTGAACTACTGACACAATTACTTCTTATTTACATCTTCAATTAAATGCTTCCTTAAGCGGATCTTCTATACTACTGCGCACCCTACGCTGACCCCACCCGAGTCCTAGTTTAGATTATTTTCAACTCTAAGTGTATAATACTACGCTCCCTACGAAGACCCCACCTGGTTTCCCTTATAGATTCTTCTTTAATCTATTTTACTTGATTATTTACCTCTGCACCCACACATTACTTCTTTGTTCCTCATTGCTTTGATACTGCACCCCACATAGTTTTTCCATATTCCTTAAAGTATACTTTAAAGTATTTAATACTATGCCCCACATAACTGCATATTCCATTCTTCTTTAGAATTTTATTCTTCATTGAAATTAATACTGCGCAATGTGCAACTTCACCTTCCTAAGGTGAATCTCTACTTATTCATCTCTTTAAGTATTTTTACTGCGCCCTACATAGTGGAATATTTTAATTCACCTTCCAAGGTGAAATCTACGCCCTGAGTAGATGAGTGCCTACCTTCCTAAGGTGTGCGTTCGAATAAGTGTCCCCACTTGGCATCAATAACCCTTCCGACTCTTTTTATTTTAATGTGGGATCCCTTATGTTCTGACTTGGCCTCTCCTTAAGACCCATTGACTTATCTTTTATAAGTCTTATATGTTTATCCTTTTAGTGCAGAATCCTACCGTCTCACGCAGTACGCTATATACTTTACTTATTAAGTGTCCCCTTCTAAGTTTCAGCATAGTATGATCCCTTCATATTTAGTTCAGTGCTCTTACTCATAAAAATAGAGCCGACGCCACCCCAATACCGTAACCAACAACTCTAACATTCCCGACAACACCTTTACACGTATCAATGTTACATTCGTTCTTATTTTACTTTTTGTTATTTGCAGTGTCTTGGATGCCAATCCTTGTTAATATATTTTCACATGGATTCTACTCACATGTGTCCCCCGTAGTACCCCATTTTCCCAGCATAGTACTTAGCTGTATAATCCCTTTTATTTTCTCATTGAAAATTTTGGATAAAATTTCTCTAAAATTCCTGAACCTCTGTTCTTTCATAGTTTACGTATATTTTTCCTTTTAAGGATATTTCACTTGTTACTTCCAAGTTAAGCAACTTCAAAAATTAGTATAAAATTATATAAGCATAGGAAAATCCTCAAACTGAAAACCCACTTCAAAAACCATGATTTAAACATTATATAAAATTTCCATTAAGTTTCGAAATCACTAAAGTAGGGAAAACACATGTAAGCATCCTATGTTCACTCATCCTTTCCCAAAAAATTCATTAAACATTTAGATCTTTATATGAAAACCCGTATGAACCCCATCATACGTAAAATATATAGATCTGAACCGAACACATACGTATAAGGAAATCGGTTTAGAAGGGTTAAGTATTACTCACCTGAATCTCTTAGATGTATAACTTTAATCTTCTTAGTCTCTTCTAGCTTGTGTTTGCTTATCTTCTTCTTATTTTCCTTCTTAAGCTTCCACCTTTGAAGAATTTCTCTAATTTTTATTTTAGTTTGAGTAAAATTGAAATGAATGAATATAAATGAGTATTGTATATTTTCCTACAATAAGTTCGGCCCGGGCCCTCATACCCGCTTCTATTAGTTTGTTCCTTTCTACCTTTCTTATTTAGCTTGCCTTATTCCTTTAATTAACTTGTTTAATTAATTATAAAATTTAGGAATATTATAGTCTCCCCTCCTTAAAAGAAATTTTGCCCCGAAATTCAGTTAAGGTCAACTAGAGACATGTCCTCTCCTTTATGCTTACCTTAGGCATCCCTATGAATTCCCAACCCATGCATACATAGAATGTACTAGTACTACCTACTAATACAACAAATAACCATAATATCATATATATATATATGGTCTACAGTAGCACAACTCGATACATAGCATATGCATTAACCTATAACAACCAACTCTGGATATGTCACCCTAACCTTATCCTCTGTTTCCCACGCGCAGTCCTCCCATTATGCGCTCCACTGAACGCACACTAGCTTCACTACCTTGTTTTGAACCTACTTCTCATCTCGATCTACTATCTGAAACGGTATGCGCACATAAGTCATATCTAGTTTGATAACCAAGTCCTCCACTGCTCTTTGATCAACTACCGCCTTCAGATACCTAATGCATTTCCGCAAACATGATACATGAAATACATTATGAATCCCTGCAAATACACCAGGCAGATCCATCTTGTACGCCACCTTCCCAATCCTTCCTATAATAACAAAAAATTATACATATCTGGTGCTAACTTATCAGCTTTCGTAAAATGCAACATGCCTCTCATCGGGGAAACCTTCATGAATACTTGATCGCCTACTGCGAACTCTAGTTCCTTTCTTCTTGTGTCGGCATAACACTTTTGCCTAAACTGTGCCGCTTTCATCCTTGCTCGGATTAACTCTACCTTCTCAGTAGCATCATTCACTACATCTGGTCCTAACACAACCCTGTCTCCTGCATCCAACCAACATGAAGGCCACTTACACGGCCTTCCATACAAAGCCCTAAACGGTGTCATCCCAATACTTCTCTAATAGCTGTTGTTAATGAGAACTCTAACAGATGTAGATAATCATTCCAAGGTCCACCGAAGTCTAAAATACATGCTCTCAACAAATATTTTAGGACCTTGTTCACCTCTTAGTCTACCCATCTGTCTGTGGATGGTACGCAATACTCATGCATAGTTTTGTACCTAATACCTTCTGCAGACTCCTTAAAATTTCCCCAATAAACAACGAATCTTGGTCACCAATAATTGTGTTTTGGCACCCCGTGCAGTCTCACTATCATCTTCACATATATCTCCACTAACTTCGGCACAATCCGCTTAGTCTTCACTGGAATGAAATATGCACACTTAGTTAGTCCGTCAACTATAACCCAAATGCCTTAATTTCCTAGCCTTGTCGTTGGAAACCCATTTATGAAGTCCATAGATACTGAATCACATTTCCACAATAGAAACTCTAAAGGCTGCAGGAGCCCACTCGCCTTCCGATGCTCTACCTTCACTTGTTGGCATGTAAGGCATCTTCTCACATACTCTGCTACATCTTTCTTCATTCCTTTCCAGAAGAAACTCTTTTTCACATCTCATTACATCTTCGTACCTCCAGGATGTATGGTAAATTTTGAATGATGACATTCGTCCAGTACTTCCTTCCACGGTTCTCTAGTACTCGGCACGTACAACCTACCATTCTTCCACAGTACTCCTTTCTTATCCATACTGAATCCCTTCAGTTCTACAACCTCGACTTCTGAGTCCAAACTCAATACTATGCCTATGCAGAACTTATCATCCTTCTGCAGTTCAGCTATCCTATCTACCAGCACAGGTATAACTTCTAAGCATGATAATATCCTGTTTGTGTAGCTTGATCCTACACTAGACCAATACTGCACATTACACATAGACAACCTTCTAACGCCGTCTATTCTTCTAACATTGCCAAAACACAACTTTGTTGTCTTCCTCTTAAGGCATCAGCTACTTTATTGCCTTTTCATATGGTATATTCTATCCCAAAATCATATGACGCTAGGAACTCTAACCATCTTTACTGCCTCATGTTCAGCTCCTTCTGAGAGAAAAAAATATCTCAAGGACTTTTGGTTAGTATACATCTCTAACCTCTCCCCCAAGATGTAATATCTCCAAATCTTCAACGCGAAGACAAATGCTGCCAACTCCAAATCATACATTGAATACCGAACTTCATGGCAACGTAACTGTCTCGATGCATAAGCAATTACTTTGCCCCTCTTCGTCAATACTGCACCAAATCCCAATCCTGACGCGTCAGTATATACGGTCATACCATCATTCCCTTCAGGAATTACTAAAACATGGGCAATGGTCTATCTATACTTCAATTCCTAAAATGCCTTCTCACACTCCTGGGCCCAAATGAACTTCTTACCCTTCCTAGTCAGCCTAGTCATCGGCGCAGCTATACGGGAGAAAGCTTTAAAGAATCTCCTGCAATAACCAGCCAATCCCAGAAAACTTCACACCTCGGTCACAATCTCAGGTCTTTTCTACCCAATTACTGCCTCAACCTTTTCTGGATCTACCGCTAATCCTTTTTCCGAAACTACATTGCCTAAGAACTTCACTTCCTTTCTCCAAAAATGACACTTTGAAAATTTTGCCTTTAACTTATGCTAATTTAACGTCTCCAACACAAGCCTTAGGTAAATTGTGTGCTCCTCTTCATCCTTAGAGTACACTAAAATGTCATATATAAACACCAACACATTTATATCCAACTTATCTCAGAAGATCCTATTCATCAAGTCTACAAAGAATGCAGGAGCGTTGGTTAGCCCGAATAGCATAACCAACCACTCATAAGAATCATACCTAGTTTTGAATGAAGTTAAAGGAATACTTTCCTGCCCAACTCTCAGTTAACAGGACCCTGTAGCCAAATCTAACTGTGAAAACACCTTAGCTCCACTCAACTAGTCAAAAAGGTCATCTATTTTGGGTAAAGGATATCTATTCCTTACCATCCTCTCATTCAGTTTTCGATAGTCTATACATTGTCTCAAAGACTCGTCGGATTTCTATACAAACACTACCACTACTCCTCATGGTGAGCTGCTTGGTCTTATGAAGCTATTCCCTTCTAACTCTACCAATTGCTTCCTTAGCTCCTCCATCTCCCTCAAAGGCATTCTACTAGAAGGTCGAGTAAATGGTTTAGTCCCTGGTAGTAAGTCAATGTGGAACACTATTGTTCTCGGGGGTGGCAACCCTGAAACCTATTCAAACACATCCCTGAATTCCTTCACTACTCATACTGCTCCCAACTCCACTTCTTCCAAAGCTAGTGCAAATTAAGTACTCCCACGCAGTTCTTCATATTCATCTAATACCACAAACACCCTACCTCTATGGTCGGAATAACTCAAAGTGATTATCCTTTCGGCATAGTGCACCCTTGCATTATGCCTCTCCAACCAATCCATCCCTAAAATAACTTCGAAGCCTATGAAGTCAAATACGTAGGGATCATAAGCAAACTTACACCCACCCAACTCAATATCTAGGTCAGTGCATCTCAATCTGTGGGTGACATGCCCACCAATCAGACTGGCTACACATACGGAAGTGACTAAATAGGTAAACCTTAACTCAAGTTTATCGACCAAGTTTTCAACTACAAATGAATGTGTAGCCCCCCAAACTGAAATACCAAAAATCAAAGCCATACCGTCTAAATTTTTTCCTTTGACCTTATCCTCGATAGACGGTCCTTCTCTTTGTCCCTCCAAAGCATAAACCTACGCTATGAGCTCTGGACAATCCTTCAAATGTCCTACTTTGTCACACTTGAAGCACTTCATCTTCCCTATTTCCTTAAGCATAGGGCACCTTGAAGTATAATGCCTCTTCTGACTACAGTTAAAGCACACAACCTCTATGTTAGCAAATTCACCCCTTTTCTACGTCTGCGCTCCTTTCTTACCTTTTATATATGGGGTAAACTGAAAGTCTATATGAGTGGATCGTCTAGATTATATGCAAGTATAGACAGTTAGCTATATAATATAATACTATAAAGTATAGTAACAAAGTAAATAAAACTAATCACACCGGTATTTTATACTGGTTCGGACCTCCCGTCCTATGTCCAGTCCCGAAGCTCCTCTTCGGAATTTCCTTTCAACTAACCCTCGCTTAACCCGGAGGAATAGGTTTACAATAGAAGAGTTTCTTTGTCAAGAATGTGTTCTGTAACACGGATGTTGACTATTGAGTACAAGAGTGCTTCCAATATATATTTATCTAGAGAATATCTGAATGAGGAGTTCTATATATATGGAAGAGTTGATTACAGGTAGTTGATTGCTTGTAGATCAGGAATAAACAGGGTACAAGAGATAAGAGAGTAGGTAAGTCAGGGTGTTCTTTTCTCTTGAATTCCTGATGTTATTTATAGTGATGAAGAGTTTTCTTGTATAGTTGCATCTGTTGTAATCTTTGTAAAGTCGCTTCTGATGATGATGAAGAGTTGCGACAAAGAGAAGTGGATGTGTCTTTTCGAATGTGACAGTTGAGCCTTGAAAATGCACAGTCGACTCTTGAATCAGACGTTTGGAAAGTTACCTCAGACGTCTGGTCTTCATATCTGTTATAAGCCTGGATACTTTTCAGACGTCTGATGTTGGTAACCAGACGTCTGGTTGCTTCTGAATTATGAACTAGAGGAATCATTCAGACGTCTGGCTTGTGCTCTCAGACGTCTGAAAGTGTGCATGTTGCTTTATCTTGTGCATGTCATATTTCTCTTCAATCTCTTTTGATTTAACGTCTTTTGATTCTTGCCTTGAGTGTTGCTTTAGTCTCTTTGGAGACGTTACTCTATCAACTATCTGTAAATATAGATATATATGTACATTCGATTTCCATTGTATAGTTGTTATCATCGAAACCATAGAATTGATTTCCTAACAATCTCCCCCTTTTTGATGATGACAACTATTCAATGTACTTATATATATATTTCAAATCTCCCCCTGAATATGTGCTTAGTTCTGTTGATAAGATTATATATATATATTTCTCCCCTTTGACATTATCAAAAAGAGTATGTAAACGATCAAGTAAAAAAGAAATTTTTATTAAAGATAAGAAGGAGATATATGAGAGAGATATCAAAGCTTAGACAATATCTTGAAGTGAACAAATTCCTAAACTTCGTCTGAGTTTTATGAAAGTTTGTTCATTTAATGGTTTTGTAAATATGTCGGCTACTTGATTTTCGGTACTTACATATTCTAAAGATATAGTTCCTTTTTCAACATGGTCTCGTAAGAAATGATGTCGAATATCTATATGTTTTAGAAATAAAGTCCATGTATATCTTGAGAAATCATCGACTATTACAAAAACATATTTGTTATGATTAATAGATCTTACTTGTGTTGGACCAAATAAATCTAAATGTAATAATTCTAACGGTTGTTTTGTAGAAATATTATTTTTAGATTTAAAAGAGCTTTTCTTTAGTTTACCAATTTGACAATCATCGCATAAATTTTCTACTTTGTAACTCATTTTAGGTAACCCTCTTACTAACTCATATTTAGCTAACTTACTAATGTTCTTAAAATTAATATGACAAAATCGTTTATGCCATAACCATGGATCATCATGTTTGGCAGTTAAGCATAAGCTTGAATCTTTATTAATATTCATGTTTAATATATAAATATTTTTGTTTCTAAAACCTTCAAAAATGAGTTGTTTGTTATTATCTAAAATGTTACATCTATCTTTTTCAAAATTTATTTGAAAACCTTTATCACATAATTGACTAATGCTTAATAAGTTGTGTTTTAAATTTTCTACTAGTAAAACATTTGTAATAACAGGAGAGTTAGATATACCAGAGTTGATGACTTCTCCAATGCCTATGACAAATCCCTTTGAATTGTCCCCAAATGTTACCGTTCCACCATCGATGTATGTTATATTCGATAACATTTTTGAATTTCCAGTCATATGTTTGGAGCATCCGCTATCTAATATCCATTTCTCCTTATTTTTTATTTTGGGTACCTGCAAGATAAAAAATATTTTAATTGGTACCCACATATTTGATTAGGGTCATAATTGTTAGAGAGAGGTAGCCATACCCAAGATGGTTTGGTACCTTTATAAATATAATTTTTATTATAAACTACATTTTCTAAGTAATTATTGATATGCTTTTGTCTAATCAATTTGTTATTTGTTTTAGGAACCCAAATTTTCATATTTTTGGTATTCAATTTTTGTTTAGATAATCTTCTAGTTTTTATATAACTAATATTTTTAGCCTTATTTTCTCTTTGTTTAGAGCCTTTTTTAAATCCTATTCCATTTCTATTACCTGATGGTTTTGATGTTTTGATAAGATTTTCCAAGTCTTGTTTCCCTTTGTTAAATTTTGACACATTATTGGTAATTTTATCTAATTTTTCTTTTAACTCTCTATTTTCTGTTGTCAATAATTCAATATCCTCTTTAAAATCAATATTTTCTTTTAGCAAATTCTCTTTTTCTAGAGTAATGTTCTCACTTTCTATCACAATATTTCTTAATTTTTCTTGAGATATTTCAAGTTCTTCTTCTAAAATAGTTTTTTCATCTTTCAACATTCCTACTTCAAGTTTTAATCTATTTACTTTTACTATATATTCTTTGTTTAATTTTTTTATTTGTCTAAATTTATCATCTAATTCTATGCTAAGTTCAAGTAATTCTTCATAGTTAAGTTCTGGACATACCTCATCTTTTTGTGCCATAAAACACACATTAGCTTGTTCTCCATCGCTATCACTATCACTTTCTGAAGATGAAGACTCGGAGTCATCCCACGTTACCTTGAAAGCTTTCTTCTTTTTGAGTTTTTCAAATTTGCTCTTCTTTTTATCATTATTAAGTTTTGGGCAATCCTTCTTCATGTGTCCGTATTGATCACATTCATAGCACTTGATTTGAGATAGATTTGTTGAATTGGTTTTTCCTTCTTTTTGAAACTTGGTCATCTTTCTAAATTTCTTGAATCTATTATAGTTTTTGGCAATGAATACTATCTCATTTTCATCTAAATCTGAGTCATCATTCTTTATTGATGGAAATGCTATGTTCTTCGTTTCTGAATTTAATTCTTTACGTGCCTGCAAATTAGCTTCATAGGACATCAAATTTCCTACCAACTCTTCAACTTTGAGAGTAGAGAGATCATTAGCTTCTTCAATAGCTAATACTTTTCTTTCCCAATCAGGTGTTAAAGAGTTGAGTATTCGTGATACTAAATCAAAATCAGTAAACTTAACTCCTAATGCCATAAGATCATGTTGAATAGTTTGAAATCTTGAATACATGTCTACTATAGTTTCATTTTGTTTCATTTTAAATGATGAAAATTGATTTTGAAAAATTGAAATTTTAGTTTGTTTGACCTTTGTTGTACCTTCATGTGTGATTTGTAAGGTACGCCAAATATCAAATGCAGTAGTGCATAACATGACACGTGAAAATTCATTTTTGTCAAGTGAGCAAAACAGGACATTCATAGCTTTAGCATTATTTGATGCTAAGGTTTTTTGTGCATCGGTCCATGTGTTCATAGCAGTAGTTGGAGCTTCATATTTATCTTGAGTGGCTGACCAAATTTCTAAACCATTAGCTTCCATAAAAATTCTCATACGTGTAGACCAATATGAATAATTAGATCCATTAAAAAGTGGGGGTCGTGCTGTGGATTGTCCTTCTTGAAAAATACTTGCCATATTATAATGATTTAAAAAACGTGTTACTGTTTTTCTAAACGAACCTTGCTCTGATACCAATTGAAAGTCTATATGAGTGGATCGTCTAGATTATATGCAAGTATAGACAGTTAGCTATATAATATAATACTATAAAGTATAGTAACAAAGTAAATAAAACTAATCACATCGGTATTTTATACTGGTTCGGACCTCCCGTCCTACGTCCAGTCTCGAAGCTCCTCTTCGTAATTTCCTTTCAACTAACCCTCGCTTAACCCGGAGGAAAAGGTTTACAATAGAAGAGTTTCTTTGTCAAGAATGTGTTCTGTAACACGGATGTTGACTATTGAGTACAAGAGTGCTTCCAATATATATTTATCTAGAGAATATCTGAATGAGGAGTTCTATATATATGGAAGAGTTGATTACCGGTAGTTGATTGCTTGTAGATCAGGAATAAACAGGGTACAAGAGATAAGAGAGTAGGTAAGTCAGGGTGTTCTTTTCTCTTGAATTCCTGATGCTATTTATAGTGATGAAGAGTTTTCTTGTATAGTTGCATCTGTTGTAATCTTTGTAAAGTCGCTTCTGATGATGATGAAAAGTAGCGACAAAGAGAAGTGGATGTGTCTTTTCGAATGTGACAGTTGAGCCTTGAAAATGCACAGTCGAGTCTTGAATCAGACGTCTGGAAAGTTACCTCAGATGTCTGGTCTTCATATCTGTTATAAGCCTGGATACTTTTCAGACGTCTGATGTTGGTAACCAGACGTCTGGTTGCTTCTGAATTATGAACCAGAGGAATCATTCAGACGTCTGGCTTGTGCTCTCAGACGTCTGAAAGTGTCTGAAAGTGTGCATGTTGCTTTATCTTGTGCATGTTGCTTTATCTTGTGCATGTCATATTTCTCTTCAATCTCTTCTGATTTAACGTCTTTTGATTCTTGTCTTGAGTGTTGCTTTAGTCTCTTTGTTGACGTTACTCTATCAACTATCTGTAAATATAGATATATATGTACATTCGATTTCCATTGTATAGTTGTTATCATCGAAACCATAGAATTGATTTCCTAACATAAACTTCTTCTTTTGCTCTGTCTTGGGTCTCACCTCCACCCTTCTATGCCCCTGGGACATCCAATCGTACCTTCTAGCCTTATCAACTACAAACTCAAATGGAGATGCTAGATGAACCATTACCTTATGATCAAGACCTTGCTTCATACCTCTGATAAACTTCTTATTTTTCTTCATAGGAGTACTGATGATCTCCCTACCATACTTAGCCGATGCATTGAACTTCTAGATGTACCCCTCTACTGTAAGGTCACCCTGCCTCAAGTCAATGAACTACCTTAACAACACACTCTGCTGAGACTCCGATATGAACTAACCCTCAAACCTCTCCTCGAACTGCTCCCAAGTTATTCCCTCTTCTCGGGTTTCTGCAATTATGGTCTCCCACCAATCCAGTGCATCTTCATGTAACTGCCTTGATACCAGTCTCCTCTTCTACGCATCATTCAACCCCAAGTCTACAAATATGTGCTCACAGCTTCTCAACCAATTTAGTACTTCTACTGTAGGCTCTTTTCCTGTGAGCAATATTCCTCCCAGATTTTTGTAATCTTTGCTCATCCTTAGGAAATCTTCCCTCACTACTGCATCTCTTGGCTGTAATACCTCCGGTGCAGCTTCCCTCACTATATGAGCCATGAACTCTCTAAACAAGATATTAATATCTATGCCTACCTCATTTGCTGGCGGTGCAACTTCCTCCCACACTGCTCTTGGAATTCTTTCCTCTCTTCCTCCATCAGTCTGTGTTTCTTCAATCTCTCTTCTTGCACTTCCCCTCCTATTGTGACTCATCCACTTCTCAAATCCATCTTTCTTTTCTGTTAAGCAAGCCTTCATCGGAATGAAAAGATAGGAAGTGAAATCACAATAGAAGAATATATATATATAGCAACATACAAGTACAATATATATATATATATATATCAACGCATCCCCTCCTCGGAGTGTTTATTTTTAATTACTGTTTTTGTCTTTTATTAGCTCCGTTTTATTTAGGTGCCCCTAACCTCTCTCTGATACCAACTGCAATGTCCCTCACTTGAACCCGAAGATGACCGCCAACGATGTTACAGTCATCACCAAAATTATCTTCCAATGACTAAAGTGAGTTCAGTATAATATGAAAACACAGATGAATGAATAGAGCAATCTAATATATTTCATTACATAGTAGATTCTTTTAAATTTTCATTATAATTAGTTCAGATATAATTTCCTAAGTCACATGCCCCCGCAGGGGTCAAATATAAATAAAAAATAACATAATAAAGAGTCATGTCCGCATACGAAGATGTGGCCTGCAATCCACCATACAGTGGAAACAAAATCTTTATTAGCTAAAGAACCTCTTGCTCTGTCTTCAGTCCTTGTACTGCAGTCATTATTACAAACCTACCTAAGCCCATAAACTCGGCCTACTCAAATGAGTACACGTGAGTTTATGAGAAAAACAATAGTAAAAATAGGGGTCAGACATAAAGCCTGGTGTGAATAATACCGTCCCCTAAAAAACAAACATATAGTGACTCCATCATGCACTGCACGGATGAAGTTTTCCCCTCGCAATTCAGACATCATGAGTAAAACACTTTAAACTACTAACGCAATTACTTCTTATGTACATCTTCAATTAAAAGCTTTCATAAGCAGATCTTATTTACTAATGCGCACCCTACGCTGACCTCACCCGAGTCCTGGTTTAGATTACTTTCAACTAAGTGTACAATACCACTCTCCCTACGTAGACCCCAACTGGTTAGCCTTATAGATTCTTATTTAATCTAATTTACATTGTTATTTACCTCTGCACCCATGCATTACTTCTTTTTTCCTTATTTGTTTGATACTGTGCCCCGCACAGGTTTTTCATATTCCCTAAAGTATGCTTTAAAGTATATACTATTGTGCCCTACACAACTACATATTTAATTCTTCTTTAGAATTTTATTCTTCTTTGGAATTTAGTACTACGCCTCGTGCAGTTTCACCTTCCCAAGATGAATCTCTACTTATTCTTCTCTTTAAGTATTTGTACTTCGCCCCCACGTAGTTGGATATTTTAATTCACATTCGCAAGGGGAAATTTTTCTTCGCGTCGATGGGCCTACCTTCCCAAGGTATACCTCCATTTAAACATTTGTTTAACTGGAACCGCCCCGTAGTTCCCGGAAGTTGAATGCCTCTCCTCACCTTCCCAAGTTATGCATTCGAGTGAGCATCCCACCTGGCGTCAGTAGCCCTTCCGACTTTGTCTTATCATTTCAATATAGGATCCTATCCTCGTTCTGACATGGCCTCTCCCCAAGACCCATTGACTTAGCTTTTATAAGTCTTATATGTTTATCTTTTTAGCATAGAATCCTACCGTCCTACGCAATACGCTCTACACTTTACTTATTAAATGTTCCCTTCTAAGTTTCAACGCAGTATGATCCCTTCAAATTTAGCGCAGTGCTCTTACTTATGAAAATAGAGCCACCACCCTAAAGTCGTACCCCGATACCTCTGGTATTACTGACAATGCTTTAACCTTATCTACGTTCTATTCGTTCTTATTTTACTTTCTGTTATTTGGAATGTCCTTTTCAGCAAATAATTTGGACCTTGTCCCTATTATACCAATCCCTGTTAATATATTTTCACATGGATTTCACTCCCCTGCGTCCCCCACAATACCCCCTTTTCCCCAATGTAGCACTTAGTTTTTTAATCCTTTTTTTCTCATAGAAAATTTCAGATAAAATTTTTCTAAAATTCTTGAACCTCTATTCTTTCATAGTTTACGTATATTTTGCATTTTAAGGATATTTCACTTGTTAGGAAAACAACTTCAAAAATTCATATAAAATTATATAAGCTCAAGAAATTCCTTAAATTGAAAACCCACTTCAGAAATCATGATTTAAACATTATATAAAATTTCCACTAATTTTCGAAATCACTAAATTAGGGAAAACACATGTAAACATCCCATGTTCACTCACCATTTCGCAAAATATTCATTAAACTTTTAGGTCTTTATTTGAAAACCTGTATGAACCCCATCATAAATAAAATATATAGATCTAAACCGAACCCATACATATAAGGAAATCGGTTTAGAAGGGTTAAGTATTACTCAACTGAATCTCTTAGATGTATAGCTTTAATCTTCTTAGTCTCTTCTAGCTTGCATTTGCTTATTTTCTTCTTATTTGCCTTCTTAAGCTTCCACCATTAAAAGGTTTCTCTAACTTTTATTTTAGTTTAAGTAAAATTGAAATGAATGAAAAGAAATGAGTATTGTATATTGTCCCACATTAAGTTGGGCCCGGGCCCTCATACCCGCTTTTATTAATTCGTTCCTCTCTACCTTTCTTATTTAGCCCACCTTATTCCTTTAATTAACTTGTTTAATTAATTATAAAATTTAAGGCTATTACAATTCCCTTCACCTACATGTGACATATAATCCTACTGGTCCTACAGTTGGAGATGGCTCACATCAGTATAATGTATACACAACTGCTGGTGGCCCCTTTCAGTAAGCAGACTTCTGTTGTGAAACATTACCGACCTCGCATCCCAACTACACTTATGAGTTTGTCATTTTATCTATTCTAAGTTATTGACCAGATCTTATAATTCACACTCGTCAAAAATGCATATTTGAGGCTATATAATTTCGTTTAATTACTATGCCTCTTATGTTGTGTTCAGATACCTTTACACAACCTACTTCTTGTTTCATTAATATCATTTTATTGTCATTTACCTCTTACTTTTAAATTTAATAGATTAGTTATATTTTATTGCTTAACTTCTACTTAATACGTATTCTACCGTTCCTTTTCAACTATTACTATCATCCTTTGATTATTATAATCCCCTTGCTTACTCATTTTGTTGCTTTACATATACTTCTTCACTTATTGTTTATTTTCTAACTTATTTCATATGTTAGATTTATAACTGAATTATTGTTATTAGCTCCACTTACAATACTTTGGTTTATACTTAGGGATTTCTGTATTTTAATACATTAGAAATACATACTCCAAAAGGAAACGGTAACATTGTATATTTACATAACTTATCTAAAAGAGGACTTGTGTTACTTTTGGAATTACAAGAAATAATCTTTTCCAATTTTATCGAGATAGACGGTACAAAATCAGTAAACATCCCTATTTTGTATATCTCTTTCTTTTAGGCATATTCCTTGTTATTTCAAACGATACACAATTATTCATGTTTATAAAACCCGATAATTTATATAAATTTACATTGCAACACACTTCATTCAATGAATTAAAATACTACTTAAATCCCAATCCAATTTATAATAACCTCCAATTCACATTTACTCACATATATCATTTAACCAACAATCCTAGAATTACTATACAATTTCATTAATTTAGTAACTTCTTTTACCCTTACTTTCTAGATTCAAGTATATGCAATATTAAATTAAAGTTAATCATTCCCAAAGTATGTAGGTATGGTTTATAAATTCATTATATGTATATATTTTTGCCGACAACTCCAAAATAACAATTCGACATACAAGAACAAATTTACAACGATATAAATCCAATAATATATAAAATATATACTTTCCTACTCACCTCTAAGCTTCCAAATCTCCGGATCTAAACCATGCTATTCCTGTTTGACTCTTCCTACGAAATATGTACCAAATGGATATACATATTCATTAGAAATTTAGATCCGAAAAGAGATTTGAATTAATTTAGATTTGGATTTACAATTTACCTTGACTTTGGCGATTAGGTTCGATCCTATTATTCTTCTCTACTATCCTCCGCTATTCTCCACTTATATATATATTTATAGATTATAATTTATATGAATTTTAGAACTTGTGCAGAAGAGAAAATGGAAGAGCTTCGTCGTGGCTTAAGAAAATATGAGGAGAATAGTGAATGGTTAAACCTGTATTTATAATGGTTCGAATTGATGTCAGCCGTTAGATTATATGATATCAATCTGGGCCATTCGGCCTAGGTTCAATTTACAGCCATTGGCACACAAGCGGTCAACCACTATACTACCATCGGTTGACCGGTCCCAATAATTGGGTCAACCGATTGCCTATTTATGTTAAACGTTATATATTTCCTTTTGAATGTTATTTTACACCATTTTTCTCTAATACGACTAACATTAACTGTACTTAGTTTATAAGCAACCTTACTAAGACATTAAGTAATTATTAACATTAAATAATGTTAATTAATTACATTTATTTGCTTAATTACATATATAATTATTTTTTATTCGAATTTTTCAAATGTTGATAACTTTTTCGTTTGAACTCCGATCGCAAAACTTTATATATGAAAATTGATCAGAATATCGCCATGAACACAATGGTGTAAGTTTCGTAGCTAAATTTGATGTTTGAGAAACTTCCATTTTCGACGTTAACAGTTATTAATTAATTTCTTCTAATTAATTTTCGTCCGATTTACAAGGTGTTACATCTCCCCCCTTAACAGAATTTGATCCCCAAAATTCCTCAAGGATAGAATCATGTAACATAGAGTGCAACCATTCTAAGCTATTCATTTAATTAGTGTACAACCAATTTTTGAAACCAATAGAGTACAAGTCCAAGGTGTATCACAACATATATGATATGTATATAGAATAATACTAAATCGGCATTGCCTATATGAATGCATTCTTTAAAACAATTTTGAAAATATTGTGCAAACAACTTATAGATACTGGTAGTTCTATACATATGCAAAATTTGAAAATCAAAATCTTTGTTTTTGCATCCAAATTTTTCCAAACTTCTACGAATAGAAGTATAGTTCAACCAATTTTGCATCCACTCCCTACCATCCAAAATCCTTGCATATCATTTCTAAAATCAATTTGTTTTTAAAATCCAGTTTCTTAAACCTATATTCTTAGGGAGAAAAAGGGTTTAAATAGAGAATTCTGTATTTCCATCCTTCTCATGGGTACCCTTTTGCCATTGTACTATGGAATCTTATTTTTTACCCCCAATTCATTTTCAACTTTTCTGACTACAGTCCATATGAAGAAATTTACTTTGAAACTTTTTAAAATTTTAGAACATAATTATTTTAAAACAAGTTTTATTCACCTATCAACAACATAGGGAAGAAAAAATCCCAAAGCTAAAATAACAATTTCCCATGCCAATAACTACCTTTTATTTTACTGTCACTTCTGATGCACAGTGTTATCCCGCCTTTTCAGCAAGGTCGTGATACCAAAAGATCGGCCGGGAAACCGAAGATAGTTCGTCTCGAAGAATGGTCAATTCAACATCTAAACAGAGCAAGTCCTGCTGATTGTTTGTTCAAATAAGATCCCTTACGGAAGGGGGGTCCAGGGGGGGTGGCAACCCCCCAAGGTGGGGGTGCGGGGGCAACACCCCCGCTGCGGGGTTCGACCTGCCTGGTCAGGTCGCAGGGGTCCAGGGGGCAGCGCTCCGTCCGAAACGGTACGTTTTATTTGCTACTGAAGAGCGACCTACGACCTAAAGGTCCCAACGACCTACGACCTAAAGGTTCCAGCGACCTAACAGTTCAATGCCTCCAGCGAGTTAATGAGATAAAGAACAAACGACCTAGCGACTTAAGCTTGTAACGAGTTAAGATAGCAGCGACCTAGCCTCCGCGACCTAACCTCCGCGACCTAACTTCCTCGCGACCTAACTTCCTCGTGACCTAATAACCTCCGCGACCTAACTTCCTCACAACCTAACTTCCTCGTGACCTAGTAGCCTAACGACCTAATCCATACACTACCTCTTCCCTTAGGTCGCCACTCCTTTAGGTCGTCATTCCCTTAGGTCGCCACATCTTTATACCGCACCTCCTTAGGTCGCTAACGACCTACCACGCCCTGTGCCTTTGCTCTTTAGGTCGCCATTCCCTCTCCTGCTACCCCTTAGGTCGCTCACGACCTACGACCTATCCCTTAGGTCGCTTACGACCTACGACCTAGACCCAGTTTCTTCCCTATAAATACCTCGCCAACTCCACATTGAAAGGGGGATTTTCCGGATTTGAAAAGCGCCGATACTCTGCCATTTTTTAGGGACTCCTCCAACACTTCAATCATCGAAGATTCCTCATCAGCAGTTCTACTTCATTCAACATGGATCCAAAGAGCAATCCGTCATCAAAGTTCTGAACTCTTTCTTCGATTGTGTTGTAATCGTTGAAAAGTGTTGTAAAGGTGTTGTAACCGAGAAATCGTGTTGTAAAAGTGTTATAATCTTGTAAAAGTGTGCTCAAAGAACAAATGAAGGATGTAAAGTGGATGTAGGCTTAACTTTAGGCCGAACCACTATAAAAATTGCTGTCTCTTTTACTATCTTTTCCCTTTTTCTATTTACTTTTAATTCCCGTGTAGACGGGTGGTGCTTTCACAAGATTACTCCAGACACCAGGGTGTTAGCGTACACTTTTTAGCGTTAACACACAGTAAAATTCATATTTGCTAACCCATCAACTTTTTTCGATGCTAAGCATGTTTTTAACCCAAAAAATGGACCAACACCCTGGATAGAGTGTGAAAGCACCAACCCTGTTCTTACAGAGCAATAATATAGAAAATAAATGTCAAAAGAGAAGAAATGGTAAAAAGATAAGAAGATTTTTATAGTGGTTCGGCTGTTAATGAAGCCTACGTTCACTTTATAACCTTCTAGTAACTGACTACTGTTACAAGTTGAATCGGATTACAATATGATTGAATCTTCTAAGTTAGATCAAGTCACAAGTATAAGAGATCCTGGAGAATCACAGCGATCCCCTAGATGACTATTTTGTGGGAGAAGAAGAGTGAAGAATAATCTCTCCAGAGTTCCAGCAGCCAGTCCAGAAGAAGATCTTGTTTATGTTGCATGTAGGACTGTATTTATAGGAGTTGGAGAGCTATTGTGCTATGCCGCATTGTCAGAAGCCTGCACTTGATGATAAAAAAATGCTTCGAAAATCTCATAACGATCTGACTTAACCTAATGGATTGCTAGCGATCCATAGGGAAGGGATCTCTAGCGATCCATGTACTTAGGGTATTTTCGGATCGTTTCATTTGGGTTGCTTTCCTTGCTTTATGTAGTTGCCCTCAATGTAATTTTGTAGCTAGTTGTCTTGTTTTGATGATGATTCACACATGAGTTAGAATGATCTATGACTAAAATCAGATAGGTCTTTGCTTCTCGAACTAGGTTGCTTGGAAGGCTATGAAACTTGGCAAACATATTTAGAAGAGACAATGAATCAAGATGAAAGAGGTTACGATGACCCATGAAGTGTCCCTATGGATTGCTAATAATCCATAGGTGATGGATCACTTGCGATCCATCTCCTTAGCTTATTTTTAGTTGAATTTCCTTGAGTGCTTATTGGCTTGTTACTTTGGATGCCTTGTCCCAATATCAAGTCATTTGAGTTTGTTTGATCATCCGTCTTCATGGGTCATCTAGTCCAGAAGAATCATCCATAACTCGTTCAAATCTTAACAAAATCAGACGAAACTTTGCTGGTATAGTCTCGAGGATGTCTGGGACCTACCTTGAAAATTTCAGATGGTGGGACCCAATCTACTTGGATCGGTAGCGGTCCATCTAGTTAGGTTGCTAGTGATCCACCTTGCCTTATCCAATCAAGCCCATTTTTGGTGAATTCCTTCTTTTATGTCTTCTAAGTGTTCTTCCAAAATTTCAAGTCAATCCAACTCCGTATGAGTTCTCTAGGTCCGTTTTAAGTTAGCTGCTTTGATCAAAAAGCGGGTAAACATTTGCCCTCTAAAGTACACCTTTTGAATAAAAGGCGTGCTTTGCTTAAGAACAAGTTCCTATCTCCGATCTTTGATAGTCTAGCTTTCCAGCCGCTTCATCCTTGGTGAATCATCTAGTTCCTTTATATTCTCTTACCAATAACAAGTTGTCCCAATCCAGTTATAGCCTAAGACTCTAGATTCTGCCTAAGTGTAATCTATACATCACACTCAATCCGATTTCATTCGGAACTGTTGCATCACACATCTTTAATTACATCACATATCTCTAGTTGTCTCGTGTTCATTTGGGATTTACATCATAATCATTTTGCTTCTCATTTAGAGTTATCAAATCATATATAAAAATCATATTATATATTGAAATCATATTATATATTGAAATTTTCCTATGTTCATCTAGGATTTATCAGTTTTATTTTATTTTTAAGGCATTCAAATCCTTTTATTAAATCAAATCTATTTTAAGGCGCAATCTCTCCTGATCATTTAAGTTTAATGCACGATCTCTCTGGATCATTTAATGCTTAGTTTAATGTGTGATCTCTCTGTATCGTTTAATGTTTAGTTTAATGCGTAATCTCTCCAGATCGTTTAATGTTTAAAGTTAAGGGAACGATCTCTCTAGGTCGTTTCTTTGTTAAGTTAAGGGGGATTAAGTAAGCCCATCCAACCACTCTCCGATGAGGGGACTTACTTCTTGCACTCCAGTCCCATCTCTCCGGTTGGGACTCTAAGGCGATTAATATCGTACAAGTCCATCCACTCGCTCTTTGGCAAGGGGACTTGCACCTTGCACTATGGTCCTGTGGCGGGACTCTAAGGCGATCAATATCAGTCATCACAATAAATGTGGATTTTTAAAAATTCAAATATTCAAATCAAACCAAATAAGCAGAAATCAAACTAACAGGAATCAAAACAAGCATAAATCCTAAATGTTCGTCCCGAAGACCCGACTCAGAGCATGCTTAGAGACCAATCTAGATCCCGTACACGTGTATGCGGTCCGAGGTTATTATTGTCCTAAATATTTCTCTCAAACATCCGACTCGGAGCGTGCCTAGGGACCATTAGTGATCCCTTACACATGTAAGCGGCCTGAGGTTATTATTGCCCTAACTACCAAAAGAAAAGTGCGGAATAAGAAACGAAAAAGCAAAGCATGGGAGATGGATCTGACTCCCATCTACCCCGATCATGAGATAATCTATCTTGGCTCAAATTCCTGGGCGTTTCTCGATGCATTTGCCACGGATGGTTGTTGTTCTTGCAATTATACTACAGTTCTGTTTCTCACGTACTATGGCAGTTGGTTATTCCGAACTAGTTCTTCTATCAGATCATGAAGGTTTCGGCACTCATTCGTTTCATGTCCATTCAGCTCATGGAAGATGCAAAACTTTCCAGATCCTTTCTCTCGATTCGTAGACTCCCTCCTAGGTGGCCTCTGATAGAGGTTCTTCCCCTTAGTATCCCAGTATATCCTCTCCGGGGTTTCAATCAGGTCGGTGTATGAAGATAATCTCGGCTCCTTCCTTTGTTGTTTCGCCCCCTTAAGTCATCATCGATTTTCCTTTTCCTTTTGTCTTTTCCAATTCCAACTCCGGACAGTCCCCTGTCCTCCACAGCATTTACTTTAGCATCCACATCTTAATCCTCGGCTTTAGCGTCTTCCTGACTAATTATCTCTTATCTTCGTAGTAGAATTCGGCAAGATCCATCGGTGGATCCCCTTTCAATGCAGCTTTGAAATCAGTTTTAATTGCGACTCCAGATACTGCTACCATTAGAATAAACGATGGATCCGGCTTATCGACCACAGCTACCGCCGCATTTAATCTTGTTAAATAACTTCTTAAGGACTCTCTAAGCCTTTGTTTTACGTTTGAGAGCGTAAGTACATTCCTCGATCGTGAGACGTGAACTCCAAATTGTCTCAAGAACTTGCTCACCAAGTCAATCTATGTGCTTATGGACCCATTCTTCAACCGTTTGAATCATATTGCAGCCAAATCTGTTAAGTATAATGGGAAGCACCACCCTATTACCTCCTTAGAAGCACCCAACACCTCCATATGTTGGATGTATCTCATCATAAGAATCGTCGGATCTGTCTTCCCATCGTACATTTCCAGCATCGGAAGCTTGAAATCTGGAGGATTTCTCGCATTCAGGATAGCAGTAAACGCGTTCCTGTTCATGTCTTCCAGACCCTGATCCGAGGATCCTCCTCTAATGAACTTTTGTACCAATTCATTTGTCACCGTCCAATGAAGGTCTCCATACTAAAAGCAATATTCTTCCCCCTGTTCCAGTTGGGGTATCCGAGGATGTACTCTTTCGACTGCACTCCTGTGTTCTGATTCATAACAAGCTTCGTTCAGACCTACATTCCTTCGAGGAAGTTCTAGTACATATTCTTCTGTCAGTTGCATCCTAGTATTTGGATTAGCTCCCATAACACTAGTTCCTGGTGTTTCAAAAGTCACTCCGACATTGGGATTGATTCATGTTTATTCCAACATTGCCCCCAAGTATCGGTTGCTCTGGGCGTGGGGGCAAGGCCCCATCTAATTCTAATCCAATTCTGGCAGCTCATGTATTCTTCCCTAGAGTTTGATTCCCATTCCCTGCAGATCTAGCCATCCCTTGCTGCTCCATCCTCTGGAAGAAGCCTCCATCATCTCCTGTTGTCTAGCTAAGATTTCATCCTACATCTCTTTCATCATCCTTTCCTTCTCCTCTCCAATCACATAGTTGGATTGATGAGAATTTGAGGACACCTCCTGGCTACCCCCAAGCTCCGGTCGACCTGCTATAGCTCTAGATCTAGTATTAGGTATACTCATCTTCTCTAAATCTTAGATTAAAACTTCAATTCTTCAGACCTCGTTAAGGTTTTCAGTGAAAGCACCAAAATGTGAACCGAAAAAATGGATCAACACCCTGGATTAATTGTGAAAGCACTAGCCCTGTTCTTACAGAGCAATAATATAGAAAATAAATGTAAAAAAAGAAAAAATAGTAAAAAGACAAGAAGATTTTTATAGTGGTTCGGCTGTTAATGAAGCCTACGTCTACTTTATAATTTTATAGTAACTAACTGATGTTACAAGTTGAATCAGATTACAATATGACTGAATCTTCTAAGTTAGATCAAGTCACAAGTATAATAAATCGTTGGAGAATCACAGCGATCCCCAAGATGACTATTGTGTGGGAGAAGAAGAGTGAAGAATAATCTCTCCAGAGTTCCAGTAGTCAGTCCAGAAGAAGATCCTGTTTATGTTGCAAGTTGGACTGTATTTATAGTGGTTGGAGAGCTATTGGGCTAGACCGCTTTGTCAGAAGCCTACACCTGATGATACGATGACACTTCGAAAATCTCATAACGATCCGACTTAACCTGATGGATCGCTAGCGATCCATAGGGCATGGATCGCTAGCGATCCATGTACTTTGGGTATTTTCGGATCGTTTCATTTGGGTTGCTTTCCTTGCTTTATGTAGTTTCCCTCCATGTAATTTCGTAGCTAGTTGCCTTGTTTTTATGATGATTCACACATGAGTTAGATTGATCTATGACTGGAATCAGATGGGTCTTTGCTTCTCGAACTAGGTTGCTTGGAAGGCTATGAAACTTGGCAAACATATTTAGAAGAGACAATGAATCAAGATAAAAGAGGTTACGATGACCCGTGAAGCGTCCCTGTGGTTCACTAGCGATCCATTGGTGATGGATTGTTAGCGATCCATCTCCTTAGCTTATTTTCGGTTGAATTTTCTTGAGTGTTTATTGGCTTGTTCCTTTGGATGCCTTGCCCTAATATCAAGTCGTCTTGAGTGGGTTTGATCATTCGTCTTCATGGGTCATCTGATCTAGAAGAATCATCCATAACTCGCTCAAAAGTTAACGAAATCAGATGAAACTTTGCAGGTACATTCTGGGGGGTGATTGGGACCTACCAAAAAAATTTTAGGTGGTGGGGCCTAATCTACATGGATCGGTAGCGATCCATCTAGTTAGGTTGCTAGCGATCCATTTAGCCTTATCCAATCAAGCCCATTTTTGGTTAGTGCCTTCTATTATGTCTTCTAAGTGTTATCCCTAAATTTCAATTCAGTCCGACTCTGTATATGTTCTCTAGGTCCATTTTAAGTTAGCTGCTTTGATAAAAAAGCGGGTAAACACATATGGCCTTTCAAAAATCAAAAAATCCATTTTCTATTAAAATTCTTTTCAATTAAAATTTTTGAATAGTTAGAAAATTTTAAAATAAACTTACTTTCTGAAAAAAATTTGAAAAACATTTTATATTTAAAATCAAAGGTTTTTGAATAAAATTTTCAAAAGCATCTGTTTTTACTTTTCAAAACCAATTTAGCCACATCCTATGCAGTCCAGGTTTAGTCAAAGGGTTAACATCCATGATTGACTCTTTTCTACTACACGGTAAATGTCAAATTTCTATAACCTTTTCTTTTATTTTAGAATAACAATTAGCACACAAGTTCATTTAAAATTTTTAGCTTTTAAGGTGTAAGGATAGTGACCTGTGGTGTCACAACACCCTTTCTCTGACCTTTACTCGTTAAAATTTGTCACCCAAAGTTTTACAACTTTTTGGGACTTAACTAAATTTATTTTTTCTTTTAATAGCTAATTAAATAAATTTCCTAATTTATTTTATAAACTTCCGGTCTTCCTCTTCATTAGTTAAGTGTCTACATGAAATTTCCTTATTTACACAGTTTTCTAATTAATATAGCCGTCAATCCAAAAAAACAATTTTCAAAAGGAATATTTCTCATAATATCATACGCGTTTTATACAACAGAAACAACTAATGCTTACAACCCAAATCCAAAAATAAACAACTACTAGAAGTAAAATAACAATTGATACTGCTAATCCTAACTATTGCCTATGAGCTACTAGATGGCCCTGCTCCTCCGTGGAAGCATGAACCATTGCCGCGACCTCGAAATAATCGGAGCATGGTAGCTATGCATTCGTTCTCGCGACCCTGGCATCGTTGCTCCTCCTGCACTCTCATAGCTCTGCCTCGGTTTGGAGCTGGGAGTCTTGTATTGCAACAACCTCGGGGTTCTGATGTTCTACCGTCTGCTGCCCTAGCCATGGGGCCTACTGTGTCGGCTCTTCCTGTAGATGAGCATGCCATGCGGGGTCTTGCACTCCTACCACTACCAGCGCCTTCCTAATCCCCATTCTCCTAAGGGAGGACTTATTCAAAAGAGCAAGGTCCTTCATCTGCACCTGCTTCCCTCGGAGACTACCTCCATAATATCTAAAGAAACGTCTGAAGAGATGACAATACAGAATATAGCTGCTTCTCGTCCCAACTCTCGGACCTACAAAATGCCACATGATGGCCTTCTCCCATTTAACTTGAATACCACCTATGATGGCATAGGTGGCCTTCTACACTAGGGGCTAGATCTAGTCGAAGCTCCTTATCTTAGGGACGATGTTATGTTGAATAATGCGGATGACCAGACGGGCTTGGTCCCGCATGTTGTCTGTCCACTAAGTACCTACTCCTAATGGACGATCTGCTAAAGAATAGCTATATCGAAGGTCTCGATATCCTCCAGATCCTTTCCTACTGTACAGATGTGAAAAATCCCTCCAAACTTCTCGTCTTTCATCTGAATCTATACTCATTTAACTTCATATATGAATCTGTTGACGTCCTCATCGAATAAATACTCCAAGTTAGCATCGAATAAACACAAGCATCACGATTAGCATTCCCGGTCAAACATATCGTGACTAAGTATCGGCAACAATCCTGTAGCCTCAAATAAGTCCTCCAAACTATATGCAGTAAAGTATCCAATCTTAACCAGTCGTCCTTGAAGAAACACGAAGTTTGCCGATGCTTCGAAGCTCTGAATTCTTTCTTTGTCACGATGTAACCAGGCAATCTTTGCGGGATTAGGTTTGGGTGGCGAGAGGTGATGCTGCTTCATGGTGTACCATAGTTTGACTTGGTGGGGGATTTTAGATCAATATTTGCTGGCTAAATTAGAAGGAGTGCCATTGGTTTATGGGGCGCTGGAATCTTCTAGAGTCATCGTCGTCGATGTAGGGATTGCTGAAGATGGGTTGCTCGATTGTTAGGGAGGAGGAAACTGGTGTCACAATTAAAGAGGAGGGGGTTCATGCAAAATGATGTGGCGGCTAGACCTGAACTAGACTTTATGTAACGTTTGAGGTTCGGGTCACACCCAATACCCGTAACTAGTCGACCGCTAACCTTGGGGCAGTCGACCACTACCGATAGACCATTTAGTCATAAAGGGTCAACCGCTCCGTGCTTTATAGGGCCAGGTTGAACCTGGACTCTATTCAGACCGGGTCTAATATAAACTATTAATTCTAACTATCTGTTTTCCCACCCTTTGGTCAAGGCTGGAATATCAACAAATTGGCAAGAAGGGACGAATATCACGATTGGAAATCGATTGGAAACAAGGCTTTGATTGATATCGTCAAAATTTGGCCGAGCTCCGATCAAGGCGGGATCAATTGGGAATGATGATCAAGACTAGGAGAGACTACGTTTCAAATTTCAGGTCAATTGGAGTTCATATGACCGAGATATGATCGATACAAGTTAAGGAAAAGATGTTGTTCGAATCCATCATAGAGCTTTGTTAGAATCGATGCTGTTCGAATCCATCTAGAATTGGACTCTTCGCATCGATCCAGAAGCGGCAGCATTGTATCGATTTAGTTCGTATCCATCATGATCGAACTACTTCGTATCGATCAGGGGTTGACTCAGTTCGAATCAATCACAGAGGCTTAGTTCGTATCCATCCCGTTCGTGGTTGTTCGAATCGATAGCGTACGAGTCCTTGTTCGTATCCATCATGCTCAAGCGAGTTCGTTTCATGTCGATGGTATCTGCAACGATTGATACGAAGTACACCAATAACTATCGATACGAACGAGGGCTACGACGAATCGATAATCGATTCGAACAAGGACTGAAGAAAATGGAAGCGAATAAATGGTCAATGCGAACGAAGCTTCGGTGTTGGATACAAATAACTCGGTCAACTCGACACACAAAATGGATCGATCCAGTAATTTCGCAACACGTCATCACCTGGGCACGTTCCCTGATCGATTCGAATAGATTGATTCGAATCTATCGATTCGAACTACACTGCCTGCCGAAAACCTCTATCTCGTATCGATCATATCTCCTAAACCACAGATCCAAATGCCGTGAAATTTTCACAGGAGCTTACGTACAAGCTAAGGAATGTTCTCACCAAGTTTCGACTCCATTGGACAAAATCTTGATCGATACGACTTACGTTTGTATCGATCACGGATCGAGTCGAAACTCCATGGGAACGATTGCGTGGGCCCACTCACGTGCCAGAAGGAGTCTCCCGAAGTTTGAGCAAGATATTTGCATGGAACGCCTATAAATAGCACCCCAGAGCCTACAAAAAGGGGATCTTTGGTTCTCAACGTCCAGACTCTGCCCGATTCAGCTTTGCACTCCATAGCCTATAAATTTGGAGTTGATTTCCCACATTATATAGCAGATGAGACCCTATTGCGCCGCATAATAGTGGATAATATTTATAAATCCCATATACCACGATAATTCCACTGTGAAGTGGAATTGGTATTGTGCTAACATCTGTGGATGCAGAGAAACAGGTTGGAGGGATCCAACTGGATTCCTCAAACATTTGAATTTATTTCAATGTTGTGTGTTGATTTATTTATAATCGCTGTGTGATTATATTGTGATTGAACCTGTAGACGGCTATAAATTAGCCGAGGATATTTTTGGTATCGATGGATACCAGAAATAAATAAAATTGGATTTTTGAAAATTAAAGTTGAAATTTATCGGAAAATTTATTTTTGATAATTGGATAAATTAAAAGGAGTTTTAAAAGAAAAAGTCTTATTTTTGAACTGTATTGGATTAAATTTCAAATATGGAAAAAAGGCTTAATAAATGGATTTCGAAAACAGGAAAATGGGCACAGGGAACAAGTTGTAAAAAAATTTAGTCTCAGAGACAACAAGTTTGCTTTTTTGTCTAAAGGATACTTTTTAATGTAAACAGAAAATGATAGTTACAACTATCATTCTGTGATTTGCACTAAAAAGTATACTTCAGCTTAAAAAGCAAACTTGTTGTTCCTGAGACTAAACATTTTTTCAACTTTTTTCTTGAACCTAAAAACTCCTTTCGAAAATATTATTTATAAGTTGAAGAATTTATTTAAAATTTGGATTTTTGAATAGTTTGGAAAGTAAAGGAATTTATCTTCTTAAAAGGGAATTTATTTTATAAAAGAAATAAATTTAGAAATCCAATTTGGTAATTGATTTTTGGTGATTGAATATAAATCTTTTGAAAATGTTTGGAAATTTGATTTGGTGTTTTGAAATAAATTTGAAATCAATTTGAAATTAATTGATTATTAATTTACTATAACTAGTAAAATTGATTTATTAAAATTTATCTGATTTAAATTAATCAGATAGTGAAATTGATCCTATCTATGGATGTTTGGATTATATTGGATGTCGAATTGTTTGACACCTCTGATATGTGATGTTTTATGATATATTCGATTTGTGTTGTGATCTGTGAATTGTTTATCTGTGATGATTGAATGTTGTTGCACTATTGTGTTAAACCCTTGGACTACACAATAAACACATAAATGTGGATTTCACGTGGAAATCGGTTAAGTCATAGATTTTTATCAATTTTGGAAAATTGAGTTTTTGAATCCAAAATAGTTTTGGAATTGAAATTAGAAGTTTTTGAAAATGAGTTTCAGGAATAAAAGTTATTTTAAATAACTTAATAGAATTGGAAATTAAATCATTTGGTTTAAGTTTGAATTCAATATTTTGAAATTGAATTCAATGAATTGGGAATTTAGTTTAAAGGATTTTACAAATTATAAAAGGTGTTTATATAGGTTTTTAACCATTTAAAAATATGGTTTTGGAAATTTAAATGTATATTCAAGTTTTATACTTGAATGGCTTTAAACTGTGTAATTGTAACCAGTTTTTCCCAAAATGAAAACTATCCGTTTTCAAATAATAATGGCTTTCATAAAGTGGAAAGATTTCCAATTTGTATCGAAACAGTTCAAGTTGAAATGAAATTGTAAGTAGTTTGGAAAACTATGAATTAACTTTTGTGACGATGATTAAAACTTTATTTTGAAATAAAGGAGTATTTCAAATGGCGTATCTTTTATATTATAAAAGACTTGAATTGTGTATAGTTTTGAAAGCTATAAATTAAATCTTGATTTAAAGATTTAATGGGTTAATCGAATTGAAAAGAAATTGATTTGGTAATCTGTGAATGAATCTTTGTGAAACTGGGTAAACTTTGTGAAGTAAATCTTTTTGTTTAAAGATTTAAAATGGTAATTTGTTTAAACCATTTAAAGGAAAGGATTTGGGTAATAAGTTGTCACTTAATTGAAATCCCAATATTCATATGTTTTAAATATTGTGCTCACTATTCGGGTTAGCCGGGAAAAAACCTTTGTGTCATATAACCCATTCCGAATTAGTGATACGACGATATGGATCGTATTGAAGACCGGTGGTGAAGACCGGGTATTTTCGAAAATGAAAGGACAACCCGTCGAATGTCTCTGCACCGAGTTGCTCCGGTATAGAGATTTATATCACTCTTCTTGTGATGGGAAGGCCGGACGTGATTAGTGAATACCCGGATTGCAAGGGCTTCTTCGGAAGTGCCTTCGGTTCCGTTCGATCATGGAACTGACTTGTATGGATGTGTGTCTGACGTTACACTTTGAGATGTAAAGCTGGTTTCTATCAAATACATTTCTGTTGGTGGCGGAGAATTTATTCTCTTAGCTTAACACCCTTCTCTGAGACGTACGAGCTCAGAGGTTATGTAGTTGATGGTTACTAGTGATACATTCCCAATTTGGTAATGTGGCATACGAAGTGTTGTTGATCAATTGTTGATCAAAGCGTGGCTTTGTGAAAAAGCGTGGCTTTGTGAAAAAGGGTGGCTTTGTGAAAAAAGCGTGGCTTTGTGAAAAAGCGTAGCTTTGTGGACGAGACTACGTCGAGCCTCACAACCCAGTAATGGTCGAAATAGGAATGTTGCAGCAAGGTTGTTAGGGGTCGCGCCCCTAGGGTATGTCATTTCCTTCTGGATAAAAGGTGATATCATGGTACGGAGCCCAGATATTTTACCTATGTTGATGCTGCAAATTTATTATACTTTGTGGTTGTTGCTTTGTGGTTGAGGATCCTCGGATAAAGGTCGGTAACGACCGGGGGATGACATAGCTCGTGTATTAGCTACCTAGTTACAGCTGTACAGCGTGAGGTAGCGTCGGCCTTGTGTTTGCAAAGAGCAGGTTGACTCTCGGGGCGTCTTTCCAGAGGTGTTTCTATTTCGGTGTAAGGAAGTTCCTTTGCCTGACCATTTGTTGGAAATCCAAAGAAACAATACGAACCCTGTACGGTTTTAGTTGTAAAACCTGCCATTTACCTATGGTGGTCACCACTGTTTAGATGGTAGCTATAGTAGGCATACAATAATGGTTGTATGCTGGCTAAGATTAATATTATACTTTCGAAATGTTTTCGACACTATGCACTAATGATAATATCCAATGTTTTTGCGTAGTAAGCATGTTTGACTATCATAAGAAGAAATCTCCTCCAATTCTGCGTTTGCATTGTGTGTGTGGCGGGAGGCCTTATGGTAGTTTCATTTTCCAAAAGCATTGCGAATCTGTTTTATTTTCTTTGTGAAAATAACTGTTTTACGATCTCACACCAGTCACCATGACTGACTCGGAGTTTATTGTTCCCTTTCTAAACTCTGGGTGCTCATAATTTTCCACACGGGCAGCCTAAGGTTATGTTATCAGGATATTCTGGATATTCTGGAGCTTTAGAGGCAAGCTAGATGGCGAGGCGTACTACCTTACTTGTTTATTTATTCCGCTGTGTATTATGTATGTGGACAAGTTATATAACTGTCCAGTGATGTGTATTGTTGTAAACTCTGATGATATGATGTAATGTATAAACTGATATAGTCTTTTGTTTAAAGATTATTGATTCATCTATTGTATATTGTTCCGCTGCGAATGTGAGATTCTGATATTGTTTCTGTTTCTGTTTTTTTGTTCTTTCTTTTCTTCTGTCTACTTCTACCTCTTCTTTTTAACCCTAATGGTTCGGTTTTCCGGCATTCGATTGTGCGGCATGTGATACAGTGGACGTATTAATGTCGACTTTCGGGCGTCGAAAGATCGCAACCGTTACATGTGGTATCAGAGCTGTTGGTTAAGCGACAACCTTGGCTTTGTTGGGTGTTACTCATTAGAGATAGAGTCAGTAGTACTCTAGAATGAGTGTGAGTGTAATAATAGATATGAGCGCGTATTTGTTATTAAATACAAAAAAATTGTTTTGTATTGTGTTGACTTATCGGTTGATTGTTTATAGATTCTGGTCGGTGCAGTCTGGCCAACTGTAATCGATAGGGATTTCTAAACTCTTAAACAAGATAATTGACACAGTATTGTTTTAAATAGGGTAAATGAAATAATGTTACCCAAAACTATTTTCGTATAGAAAAGAAATGATTTTCTATGAATTATTATAGTATATGGATGCTTGGGTGTTAGAAAGTGACAATATTGAATTATTATCATTGTTATATGGAAATTGAATAAGGGATAATTGTATAGCTAAAGATTTGGAGATAAATCCATTTAACCAATGAAATTTATAAATATGAATTGAAAGTATAAGGAAGTGAATTCATATACGAATGAAACTTGTAAATGTAAATTATAAATGTGATTTATAATTGGAAATAGAATTCCAAGGAAATATTTGAAATAAAATTCGTTAATGGAATGAAATTGGTAATGTGAATTTATAAATGTGATTTATAAAATGGAATGAGATTTGATTTGAATCAAGTTGAATAAAAATCCGGACTTGGAAAAAAATAAAATAAAATGGATTGAATTCAAGTAAATTGACTTGATAATTTATTAATTCATGAAATAATAATTGGAAGTTGGACTAGTTAAATTAAAATTGAATTGTGAGTTGAAATGGTTGTTGTCGAATTTTATGGAATGGTTTCCAATGAAACTTGTTTGGTTAATGAAATAAACCGAATGTAAATATGAAATGCAAATTGAAATGAAATGGAATTAAAATAAATTGAATTGGTATCAATTTAAATTAGTTATAAACTAGAATGGATATTCTATTAAGTGAATATCGTTGAATTTGCATAGAAATGATTGTCGTTTGACGCAAACGAGATTGTATAAAATTATATGAGTTAATGGAAGCCAATAAAAATTGATTTTTGCATCAATCATAAGGAATATAAGTTAGATTCATTTAAAAATGAATTGAACATAAAGAATTGCATTGTAAACCATTGAATTGAATGTGAATTAGATGAAAGCAATTTAATTTGTATTGAAACTTTATAAATTGCTAATGGAATTTTTCTTGAATGTATTGCTTATGAAATCTATGTATTTGCTATTGAAATAAGTGAAATGTAAATGAATTTCCTATATATGTCACTTACGTATTTGAATTTAGTAAGTGCAGGTTTTTGGAAGCCGTTTGGCTGCTTTTTGGTTGCGCAAATGCTAAATAATAAGCCGCTTTGCTTAAAATGCTAATAAAGGTACGCCTACGCAATACAAAATAGGAAATATGAACTGTTTCTGCTTTTCCGACCGTGTGGGTCGATGTATATATATTTATGTCTATTGTGATACTACTACGATCGAACCGCGCAAGGAGACGCTGGCGAATTTTTCGGAAAATTTAAGGCGTTAGAAAAAATTTTGTTAATGAAAAGTCAATTTCCAAATTGAAATGAAAACGTAGGAATTGAACTAGAAAATGGAAACCATTATTTTGGTTGAGGTTAAAGGTATTGGAAAAAGGTGAATATAGAATTTTCACTAAGTGGATTTTTGAAAAAATAAATGAATTTGGGGCATTTTTCTTACTTTGCAATTTCGAGGACGAAATTCTTTTAAGGAGGGAAGTTTGTAACGACCCAGAATTTTCGTCATTTGAAATTCATATATTTAATTAATTTTAAATATTAACAAGTAAGATTTGTAAGCTGAATTTATTTAAATTCGAATATAGTAATTTAATTGGACGATTAAATTATTTATTTAATACTTGAAATTGGGTAAATAATTGAAATCTGAAATTTAATGTGTATAAAAATGATTTATAAAGTAATATTTAATCATATTGGAGTTAGAATGATATTTGTAAACTTTTAAAATCGATTTAAAAGTTAATTTGTGAAAATTGAATATTTTAATATTTAATTGACGAGTGAAAATGACCATTTTTCAAACAGTCTCGGATTTCGACGAAACAAGTTTCATCGGATCCGTAATGTGATATTATTGTAAGATTTCAACTTTTGTGTCAATCGGATTTACGGTTTGTCCGAGGCAAGTTAAAACGCATCGAAATCGGTTTAATCGATTTAATTTAAATTTGATCGTTTATTTCCGTAACTCGCACATATGACCGAATTAGCTCCCGAAATACGTTCCATTGTATTCGGAACGCGGGTTAAACCCCATAAACGCCTGTCGGCATGCGTTGTTTGGAGATCGTTTGAAAAAGTCGTTTACAAGTGAATTTAATATTAAAATATTATTATTAAACGTTTATATATACGTTTTTCTTCAAAAGAAACCCTAGCTTTTCTCAACCGGCCCTAACAGTTTTAATGGCCGAAGATGATTCGTTTTCTCCCCTTTCATTCTTCCAATCTATAAACTTTTACAAGAAATCTTCAACTAACAAATCATAGAGCTTCGAAAGGTCTTCAGATCCATACGGCTACGATCGTTTATAGTCGAACAGATCGTTGGCAATCATCGCTCAAAGGCGAAGTGTTCGCGCACATTTTTCAAACTATATGGTCGACCGAGTGGCACGCCTTTCTGGGCGTTGGTGAGGCGGAGCAAGGGCTTTCAAGCAGTGGTCGCCGATCGTCTTCAAGTCAATCGATGAAGGCGCGAAAATTCACGACAAGGAGGCGGCTATGGGTTGTTGTTCGCGTTCATATGTGGGTGTTTTCACATGATGGAGAAGATGATGCGTTCGGCCTAGATTCTCTTCAAAGAAAATCGAACGGCATATCTGAGTTGTGTAGTTATTTAAATAAAAAAAAAGAAATTTGTTTTGTAAATTGTACTAAAACTTTGAAATAATGTATCTCATGCATATATTATCAGAATTCGACGATTTTGGTGGCACCGGAATCGCAGTGACGAGATCTACGCGCTGCAGCAGACCGGGAGGCGATTAAAGCTCGTGAAATTTTTTGATTAAATCGAACGGTTCGGTTTAATTTAAAATTGAAACGTTCGACAAACTCAAGGTGAGAACTTCTCACTCAATCGAATAATTGTTTCAATTTAAATTTTAAATAGTTGAGATTTAAAATTGCTTGATTGTGTTGCTTGTGTGTTTGGATGATAAATTGTTATCTATTGTGTTAAATAGACCCTATACGCCGTATATTAAGCGAAGGTTATTTATTAAAAACATATACCGCGATAATTCCACCGTGAAGTGGAATTGGTATTATATATGTATTTGGAGTTGATTTCCCGCATTATATAGCAGATGAGACCCTATTGCACCGCATAATAGCGGATAATATTTATAAATCCCATATACCACGATAATTCCACTGTGAAGTGGAATTGGTATTGTGCTAACATCTGTGGATGCAGGGAAACAGGTTGGAGAGATCCAACTGGATTCCTCAAACATTTGAATTTATTTCGATGTTGTGTGTTGATTTATTTATAATCGCTGTGTGATTATATTGTGATTGAATATGTAGACGGCTATAAATTAGCCGAGGATATTTTTGGTATCGATGGATACCAGAAATAAATAAAATTGGATTTTTGAAAATTAAAGTTGAAATTTATCGGAAAAATTATTTTTGATAATTGGATAAATTAAAAGGAGTTTTAAAAGATAAAGTCTTATTTTTGAACTGTATTGGATTAAATTTCAAATATGGAAAAAAGGCTTAATAAATGGATTTCGAAAATATTATTTATAAGTTGAAGAATTTATTTAAAATTTGGATTTTTGAATAGTTTGGAAAGTAAAGGAATTTATCTTCTTAAAAGGGAATTTATTTTATAAAAGAAATAAATTTAGAAATCCAATTTGGTAATTGATTTTTGGTGATTGAATATAAATCTTTTGAAAATGTTTGGAAATTTGATTTGGTGTTTTGAAATAAATTTGAAATAAATTTGAAATTAATTGATTATTAATTTACTATAACTAGTAAAATTGATTTATTAAAATTTATCTGATTTAAATTAATCAGATAGTGAAATTGATCCTATCTATGGATGTTTGGAATATATTGGATGTCAAATTGTTTGACACCTCTAATATGTGATGTTTTGTGATATATCCTGATTTGTGCTATGATCTGTGAATTGTTTATCTGTGATGGTTGAATGTTGTTGCACTATTGTGTTAAACCCTTGGACTACACAATACACACACAAATGTGGATTTCACGTGGAAATCGGTTGAGTCACAGATTTTTATCAATTTTGGAAAATTGAGTTTTTGAATCCAAAATAGTTTTGGAATTGAAATTAGAAGTTTTTGAAAATGAGTTTCAGGAATAAAAGTTATTTTAAATAACTTAATAGAATTGGAATTTAAATCATTTGATTTAAGTTTGAATTCAATATTTTGAAATTGAATTCAATGAATTGGGAATTTTGGTTTAAAGGATTTTACAAATTATAAAAGGTGTTTATATGGGTTTTTAACCATTTAAAAATATGGTTTTGGAAATTTAAATGTATATTCAAGTTTTATACTTGAATGGCTTTAAACTGTGTAATTGTAACCAGTTTTTCCCAAAACGAAAACTATCCGTTTTTAAATAATAATGGCTTTCATAAAGTGGAAAGATTTCTAATTTGTATCGAAACAGTTCAAGTTGAAATGAAATTGTAAGTAGTTTGGAAAACTTTGAATTAACTTTTGTAACGATGATTAAAACTTTATTTTGAAATAAAGGAGTATTTCAAATGGTGTATCTTTTATATTATAAAAGACTTGAATTGTGTATAGTTTTGAAAGCTATAAATTAAATCTTGATTTAAAGATTTAATGGGTTAATCGAATTGAAAAGAAATTGATTTGGGAATCTATGAATGAATCTTTGTGAAACTGGGTAAACTTTGTGAAGTAAATCTTTTTATTTAAAGATTTAAAATGGTAATTTGTTTAAACCATTTAAAGGAAAGGATTTGGGTAATAAGTTGTGACTTAATTGAAATCTCAATATTCATATGTTTTAAATATTGTGCTCACTATTCGGGTTAGCCGGGAAAAGACCTTTGTGTCATATAACCCATTCCGAATTAGTGATACGACGATATGGATCGTATTGAAGACCGATGGTGAAGACCGGGTATTTTCGAAAATGAAAGGACAACCCGTCGAATGTCTCTGCACCGAGTTTCTCCAGTATAGAGATTTATATCACTCTTCTTATGATGGGAAGTCCGGACGTGATTAGTGAATACCCGGATTGCAAGGGCTTCTTCGGAAGTGCCTTCGGTTCCGTTCGATCCCGGAACGGACTTGTATGGATGTGTGTCTGACGTTACACTTTGAGATGTAAAGCTGGTTTCTATCAAATACATTTCTGTTGGTGGCGGAGAATTTATTCTCTTAGCATAACACCCTTCTCTAAGACATATGAGCTCAGAGGTTATGTAGTTGATGGTTACTAGTGATACATTCCCAATTTGGTAATGTGGCATACGAAGTGCTGTTGATCAATTGTTGATCAAAGCGTGGCTTTGTGAAAAAGCGTGGCTTTGTGAAAAAAGCGTGGCTTTGTGAAAAAGCGTGGCTTTGTGAAAAAGCGTGGCTTTGTGAAAAAAGCATGGCTTTGTGAAAAAGCGTAGCTTTGTGGGCGAGACTTCGTCGAGCCTCACAACCCGGTAATGGTCGAAACAGGAATGTTGCGGCAAGGTTGTTAGGGGTCGCGCCCCTAGGGTATTGCATTTCCTTCTGGATAAAAGGTGATATCATGGTACGGAGCCCAGATATTTTACCTATGTTGATGCTGCAAATTTATTATACTTTGTGGTTGTTGCTTTGTGGTTGAGGATCATCGGATAAAGGTCGGTAACGACCGGGGGATGACATAGCTCGTGTGTTAGCTACCTAGTTACAGCTGTACAGCGTGAGGTAGCGTCGGTCTTGTGTTTGCAGAGAGAAGGTTGACTCTCGGGGTGTCTTTCCAGAGGCGTTTCTATTTCGGTGTAAGGAAGTTCCTTTTCCTGACCATTTGTTGGAAATCCAAAGAAACAATACGAACCCTGTACGGTTTTAGTTGTAAAACCTGCCATTTACTTATGGTGGTCACCACTGTTTAGATGGTAGCTATAGTAGGCATACAATAATGGTTGTATGCTGGCTAAGATTAATATTATACTTTCGAAATGTTTTCGACACTATGCACTAATGATAATATCCAATGTTTTTGCATAGTAAGCATGTTTGACTATCATAAGAAGAAATCTCCTCCAATTCTGCGTTTGCATTGTGTGTGTGGCGGGAGGCCTTATGGTAGTTTCATTTTCCAAAAGCATTGCGAATCTGTTTTATTTTCTTTGTGAAAATAACTGTTTTACGATCTCACACCAGTCACCATGACTGACTCGGAGTTTATTGTTCCCTTTCTAAACTCTAGGTGCCCATAATTTTCCACACGGGCAGCCTAGAGTTAAGTTATCAGGATATTCTGGAGCTTTGGAGGCAAGCTGGATGGCGAGGCGTACTACCGTACTTGTTAATTTATTCCGTTGTGTATTATGTATGTGGACAAGTTATATAACTGTCCAGTGATGTGTATTATTGTAAACTCTGATGATATGATGTAATGTATAAACTGATATAGTCTTTTGTTTAAAGATTATTGATTCATCTATTGTATATTGTTCCGCTACGAATGTGAGATTCTGATATTGTTTCTGTTTCTGTTTTTCTGTTCTTTCTTTTCTTCTGTCTACTTCTACCTCTTCTTTTTAACCCTAATGGTTCGGTTTTCCGGCATTCGATTGCGCGGCATGTGATACAGTGGACGTATTAATGTCGACTTTCGAGCGTCGAAAGATCGCAACCGTTACACTGGGCCACGGTCGTCAAGTGTGGATTGCGCTTGGCAAGAACCCAGAGAGGTTACGGATTTGGATATCGACCCGGAGAGGTCCTGGATTCGGTTATTGGTTATTGGATAAGGATGGATTAGGACTCGGATATCGAGTATGGATGGATATGGAATTGGCTAAGGCTTTGGTTACTGGATTCGGAATCAGACATCGACTCGGAGCAGTCAAGAACGATGCACTTGGATGATATGGCTATGGACTTTAGATATCAGATTTTGGACTATTCAAAACACCCCTTCTTATCATAAGGCATGTTTTGGGGGGCAAATATTATCCCACCCTTTGGTCAAGGCTGGAATATCAACAAATTGGCAAGAAGGGACGAATATCAGGATTGGAAATCGATTGGAAACAAGGCTTTGATTGATATCGTCAAAATTTGGCCAAGCTCCGATCAAGATGGGATCGATTGGGAATGATGATCAAGGCTAGAAGAGACTACGTTTCAAATTTAAGGTCAATCGGAGTTCGTATGACCGAGATATGATCAATACAAGTTAAGGAAAAGATGTTGTTCGAATCCATCATAGAGCTTTGTTCGAATCAATGTTGTTCGACTCCATCCAGAATTGGACTCTTCGCATCGATCCAGAAGTGGCAGCATCATATCGATTTAGTTCGTATCCATCATGATCGAACTACTTCGTATCGATCAGGGGTTGACTGAGTTCGAATCAATCACAGAGGCTTAGTTCGTATCCATCCGGTTCGTGGTTGTTCGAATCGATAGCGTACGAGTCCTTGTTCGTATCCATCATGCTCAAGCGAGTTCGCTTCGTGTTGATGGTATCTGCAGCGATCGATACGAAGTACACCAATAACTATCGATACGAACGAGGGCTACGACGAATCGATAATCGATTTGAACAAGGACTGAAGCAAATGGATGCGAATAAATGGTCAATGCGAATGAAGCTTCGGTGTTGGATACAAATAACTCGGTCAACTCGGCACACAAAATGGATCGATCCAAGATTTCGCAACACGTCATCACCTGGGCACGTGCCCTGATCGATTCGAACAGATTGATTCGAACCTATCGATTCGAACTACACTGCCTGCCGAAAACCTCTATCTCGTATCGATCATATCTCCTAAACCACAAATCCAAATGTCGTGAAATTTTCACAGGAGCTTACGTACAAGCTAAGGAATGTTCACACCAAGTTTCGACTCCATTGGACAAAATCTTGATCGATACGAATTACGTTCGTATCGATCACGGATCGAGTTGAAACTCCATGGGATCGATCGCGTGGGCCCACTCACATGCCAGAAGGAGTCTCCCGAAGTTTGAGCAAGATATTTGCATGGAACGCCTATAAATAGCACCCCAGAACCTACAAAAAGGGGATCTTTGGCTTCTCAACGTCCAGACTCTGCCTGATTCAGCTTTGCACTCCATAGCTGCTGTTGTACTCGAATTCTATCATTATAATCTGCTGTAATCAGTTGTAACCAGCAAGGAAAGTCAATAAAAGATTAACTTTTGGAGTGGACGTAGGCCGGAGATAGCCGAACCACTATAAATCCTGTGTCTCTGTCTGCTTCTTTCCGTTTTAAGTTTATTATTCTTCATTTTTTATCCTCCACACTACTTAGATCTGTGATTTGTGATTATATACTGCTGATTTGTGTTCATACACTGGTGCTTTCACGATATTTGGGGTTTTTGACCAATTTTGGTGCAAACACTATCGTTATTTCATTCTGCCTCCATCTTCTTCATCTTTGTTCTTACTGTTTTGAAAATTTTATATCTGCCCATAGCGGTGCATCCACCAACCGCTTTATTTCGGGTTCTAATCTTCTTACCCTGTTCTATTTACCCCACTTTAAACTTGTACCACTTTCTAATATCCACCCCTTTAAACTTCGAATTTACAAAATCATAAAAATCATTAAGCTACACATAATCTATTTTCTATTTATTTCAAACGAAATAACTTTATTCAAACCCTTTTTACTAAAACTTTATTTTTCTCTAATGAGTCAAAAATTTCAACTAGAAATTCTAATATAAATGATATTTTAAATATGTGGAAAACTTTAAATTCTAATATAAATGATATTTTAAATATAAATAAACCTTTGAAAATCATCTCAAATATTTTTATATAATTTTCTCAAACATTTTGATATTAAATTCTTTCATATAGGGTCGGACCCATGGTGGATTTTACTTGTCCCTACCTTTGTACTTTTCTTCTTTTCCACATACTTTCTGACTAGTCTTCTTTCAGAATATATTAAAAATCCGGCTATCATCTTGGAGTGATTATTACAAACCTTCATACGGGGACTAGCTCTCAATTCTTTCTCCTGGATATCTACAACATATAAATGCTTTACTTTCCATTTATCTGGATCTATCGCACATCATCAATCGGTAATCCTGGGGGGACCTACAACCATAGAGCCATCTGTGCTCTACAAGAGTCTCAAGTACTATCCATCTTCGAGAATCTTTCATATTTCGCATTTATGCTCTTCTTAGGTCAATTCCTTCCAATACGACCCATTTCCCATGGGGTGATCGAGAAAGGTGTATATCTTCAACTTCATCTATTGTTCTAATTCATGGTCGCATTGTCCATCTTTTCAGAATATGGTTGCAACTACTTCTGTAGTTGGAATTTTTAAAGTTTAGCTTAGAATATATATATATATATATATATAATTATAGGTAAAAATACAAACACGTTCACTCAACGTATCCTAATTTTTAAGATGGACTAACCTAAGCTCTGATACCTAATGTTACAACCCGTACCACAATGGGCCCGAATTTTCGCTAAATCGAAAATCCAAGTCCATCAAAGTACGTATCATTGGTATTAATGTCCTGTAAATAACAAAAGCATATCAAAGCACTATCGATATAAATTCACAGTGGAATAGTAAAATATGATAAAACATATGATTACTGACCAAGGCTAACACCTTTGGTCACGAGTCCCGTTGTCAGTGTCGAGCATGCATAAGGAAATTTGTCCTTCCATCGTTCGCGCCTTGTACCGGTACCTGTCCTCTATAGCTATCATGTGAGTTGTAATGAGGAAGGGGTCAAAACAACGTTTTGGTGACCGGTAACTTACACACTTTATACATAACACTAGTTTATGCCAATTGCCTTCCATTACATGCTATGTCTATTGTTTTACTTAATCGTCTTGACTTCATGTATGTGTATGATACACCCCATCTACTCGAGGTATACAATAGATACATACGTGTGTGTGTGTATACAAGTACCATAGTCCTGCTTTGGACCATGATACTTTCTGTGCTAGTATCCGTAACTCAACACAACGTCAGGATCTATCGTCAACACAGTATCACGCCTTTACCGCCGTGCATACCAAGGAATACCATAGTGCCTAATAACAGCATTACAACTATTTAGCCATATTCTATCTCGTCTTGCTTCATATCATGGACTCAACTCTATGGACAATTCTATTCATTTGAAAGACCATCACAAATAGTTATGTACCCTTGCCTCCTAACAATAAACAATGTAACAAACAACTATGAGGCGGTGCATGTCCTAAACGTGATCTACACTAGTAGGATGTGTAGCCCATTTGGGCGTAACCTTTGTCTTTTCGCTGACCGCTCAACACCAATGATGATTTCGACCTACGTAAACAGAGCTTACTCCTCACAAATATGGTACCTACCTCACTATCATAGCATCGAGCCTACGCTCACCGTCCCATTTAGATTGTCTAATGCAATCTAGGAAATGCCATTTTGGTTACTTAGCACATACCCTAAAAGGTTGAAGCAAACTCTACTTGTTCTTTGACACTTCGACCGAGGCGAGCCATACTACTTTTGTATATTCCCTTCACCTATACACGAACGTATAATCCCATGGGTCCTACATTTGGAGATGTCTCATATCAGTACAATGTATACATAATCACCGGTGGCCCCTTTCGATGGGTAGACTTATGTTGTGCAACATTACTGACTTTGCATCCCAACCACACCAATGAGATTGTCATTTTATATATTCTAAGTTATTGTCTAGATCCAATAATTCACACCTGCTATAAATGAATATTTGAGGCTATACAAATTCATTTAATTACTATGTCTCTTATGTTAAACTGTCGTGTTCAATTATCTTTATACAACCTACTTCTTGTTTCATTAATGCCATTTTAATATCATTTACCCCTTACTTTTAAATTTAATATATTAATTATCTTTTACCGCTTAACTTCTACTTGATATTATTAAGTGTATTCTATTGTTCCTTTTCAACTATTACTATCTTCCTTTGGTTCTTATAATCTTCTTACTTACTCATTTCGTTGCTTTACATATACTTCTTCGCTTATTGTTTATTTTCTAACTTCTCACATATGCTAGATTTGTAATTGAATTATGTTACCCGGTACATTGGCCCGGCTACGTAAGGTTAATCATGAAGTCCAAACTCGACTGTTGATAAGGAGGATGATCACGAGACAACGTCATGTGACTAGAGTATAATGCTTGAGCATTTATATCCAGCCCAGGGTGAATAAGGTCGACAAATGGATAATGCCGGATGTCGGGGTCTTAAAGTTTGTTTTGGTTGAATTTGGGACCAGAATGGATGTTAGACAAATTGAATGAAACCCAAAGGGGTTGGTATGATATGATAGGGGTCGGGTCGGCATAGTACATGGTATGTTGAGGTCGGCATGGTGTGTTATGGGGATTGGTATGTTTAGGTAGTAATATAGAGGTCGGCAAGATCAGTTGGATGGAGAGTGGACATGGATGAAATAATGGATCGGGTCGGCATAGTGTATGGCATTAATCGGATCGGTATAGTAAATGGAATGGACTAGGTTGGCATAGTAAATAGAATGGACCGGGTCTGCATGGTATATAGAGTGGATCGGGTCGGCATACCTGAATGGATCTGCAAAGTATGTGACGAGATGGATTGGCACATCGAAAGCGGTCGGCATATTATGGTGGGATCAGCATGGCATGGTGATATGGTTCGGGTCGGTATGATTGGCACAATAAGTTAGGCTAAGCCTTCCTTATGGTGGGCCCAAATGGTCAAGGGGGTCCAGGTCTCGAGATGTCAGTCAGGTTGGAGGCTCCCTTCATCTATAAATACAAGGGCGGGGGGCCATTTTTGGGGACTTCTCGTTTTGGGGCTAACAGGTGAAACTTGCCATTTTTGTAATCAGTTTCCTTTTGTTCTAACTTGTTCTCAAGCTATTCCTGGTTGATTGTAACTGTAATCAATTGAGTTATGAAGCAATAAAGAAAGTATTCAGAGTGGACGTAGGCAATCAGCGCCGAATCACTATAATCTTGTTGTTTTTGCTTTCTGTAATATCTTCCTTAATATCTACTGTTATTCCTTAGTTTTCATTTAATTTCTTCATTTATTCCACTACTAAAATCTATTCTCGGGTGTTTTTGACCAATTTGTTTGCAAACATTTTGGTGCTTTCACTGAGAGACTCGATTCTCAGGCTATAGGATCACCTTTGTTGCTACTGGATTGTAGAAATCTCCCAAAGGAGATCTAGGTTCACTTTCAGAAGCTTGCAGATACTATTCAAATTATTCAAGATCTAAGCAAAGGAGTTCAAGATCTAAGGCGCACCAGATCTACTTCCCATAATTTTGATGCCAACGAAACTGCTAGTGTCCAACAAGGGGGCCCAAGCAACCAGCCTGCTAATGTGAATGTGGAGCTTGCTGCAGCCCATAACCCGCAGATTCCGTTACTAGAGCTGAATTTAATGACTTGATGAGGGAGCTGATGGAGAGCCGTAGGCAGCTAAACATGCAAATCCAGGCTAACACTAACCTGATGAACCAGATTGCTCAACAACAACGCCAAAGCACCGGAGGAGGTCTCACTTTGTACTCGGCATCAAATAGCTCAACCTCATCGGACGAGCACCACAGGCGAAGATGTCGCAGGATTGAAACAACACGAGCTGGGGGTATGGAGCAACGTTTGGCAGACCATCATAGCCTGCCAAACCGGGTCGGTGCCGATCCGTCCCTAGGGGTCGGTACCGATCCCTCGACTAGGGGCACGGCTCCTCAACTGCAATTGGGGGCTCATACTCAGCTTGGAACTGGGAACTTAGACACTGGAGAATGCATGGATGCTGGTCAACAACCTCTCTAGAATGATAATGAGGTGAATCCTCAAGATACGCATCCGGAGGACAATAGGCCAAGGAGGCATGAGATGCCCCGGAGACACCGACCAGAACATTCATATGGGTTGAAGCTTGACCTGGCACCACCTATCCAGACTCCCGACTTATCCGCAATGGTCAGGAAGCTGATGAGGGAGAACCAGGGCTTGCCAAACGATGATTAGGGAGTCTCTAGGAGTCATACTCCGTTTACCGACAATATTTTATAGGCGGAGTATCCCAGGAGGTTTAACATACCTACGATGCCTACTTATGAAGGGAAGACTGACCTCCGACAGCACGTCATGAGGTACGAATGGTTGATGGACTCGGCAAGAGCGAATGATGCAACCAAATGTAGACGCTTCCCTATAACTCTATCCGAGATTGCTACACTGTGGTTCACGAGGTTACCTCTACGATCGATCTCAAGATTTGACGAGCTGGCTACGAGATTCGTGGAGTAGTTCCGGATTCATGCCACACACTCCAAAGATGTCATATTGCTATCTAGTGTAATCCAGGCTCCAGGGGAATCACTAAAGGATTACTTGCAAAGATTTCATGTTGCTGCCACTGAAGTTAGTAACCCGAATGACCACGCCATGCTTATGGCTGTAACAAGGAGGGTTGACCCAGAATCCAAGTTCGGGTTGGCTAGATGGAAAACCGCCGGCTATGCTGGAGCGTTTCTATACGAAGGCAAACCAGTTTATGAGAAAGGAAGAGGCCGGATTGTCTAGAAGAAGCACTGTTGCCGGGCCAAACGGAGAAGTAGTACAAAGCAACATCGTAGTGAAGCAATCTGGTGAAAGCTCTGGAAAGGTTCGGGTTAATGTCTAAAACAAGCCGGGTCAACAAAAAAGGACCAGAGAAGGAAATCCCGATCGGAAAAGGGAGCCTGGAAAGTGGAAGTCAAGGATTCATACGTATAACGAATATACACCCCTGAATGGATCTTTGGAGAACATCTATCTGTCGACTTATAACACTTTCCAGTATAGGAAGCCACGTTCGAAAGAATCGACTGAGGAAAAAAAGCAAACCAGGAAGTACTGTCGGTTTCATGAATGCTACGGGCACAATACTGACAAATGTAGGCACCTTCACGACGCTATTGAAAAATTAATTCGCCAGAAAAAGTTGCAGCAGTTTGTCAAGAATCCGCAAGAGGGCAGACAGGGAATGTCTGATCCCAATCGAGGGCAAGCTTTGCACTGAGCTGAGGAGCTCACTCAGACCAGTGAGAGGTTGGTGATAAACATGATAGTTGGCGGACCGCACCTTGCGAACCGGAGTTGGCAGGAAATGGAGCATTATGCTAGTTCAATGAAACATGTGGACTTTGAATGTTGTTCGAATACGGAGGATGGAACTCTGGCTAAGCAACAGCGGATGATGACGGATGATATAGTATTAAGAAATAGAGATGCCGATAGAGTGGAGGCTTCTACTATTGATCTGATGGTTATCTCTGCCATGATTAGCCCCGCTTTAGCGAGAAGAATTTTGATTGATTATGGAAGTTCTGTAAACATCATCTTTAAGAAGGCTTATGATCAAATGAGGATGGAGGCTAAGGATTTGAAACCATCTAAAGCTCGTATACACGGTTTCAATGTTGTGGCTACTGAGGCAGTATGGTATGTCGAGTTACCGGTTGAGCTGGGAGAAGGTGAACGTAGGAGGATGCGAATCCTACCATTCATTGTCTTGGATGTTGATTCACCGTACAATGTTTTTCTGGGCCGTCCGGCCTTGGCTGAATTTTAGCTAGCCCTTGCCCCGTGGTGTTTGACGTTGAAATTCCTGATAGATAATGGAGTGGGTGTTGTGCATGGTGATCAGGCAACTGGTCGTGCCTGTTATGTGGCTGAGTTAAGAGAGGCTCAACGAAAAGAGAAGAGAAAGGGTGTGGACAAGTATGTCCGCATCTAGGTTACTGAAGATTGACAAATACCGCCTAAGCCTTGGCTTGGGCACCAAAGTCGGTTATATAGAGACATAGATCCGAGAGATGATGAGGAGGAACCCAAAAAGGCCAAGGCAGCGCCGACTGAAATGATGATTGATATCTCAGTTAGCCACGACGACCCATCGCGGGTGTTGCAGATTGGATCACAACTTAGCCCTTCGATGATGAGAGAACTTACCGATTTCCTCCAAGCGAATCTGGATGTATTCGCTTGGACTCATTCTGACATGTGTGGTATTTCGCCTGCCATTACGAGCCATGCATTGAATATTGATTCGAAGTATGTCCCTGTGAAGCAAAAGAGATGAGGTATGGATCCGGGGAGATCCATGGCTCTTAAAGAGGAGGTGGATAAGCTTAAAGCCAACGAGTTTATTGGCGACACCCTCTACCCCAAATGGATATCTAACCCCATGCTGGTGAAGAAGGCGAATGCGAAGTGGAGGACGTGTATTGACTATTCAGACCTAAACAAGGCGTGCCCTAAGGATAGTTTTCCCCTGCCTAGAATTGACCAGCAAGTTGATTCAACTGCAGGGCATGAATTGTTGTCATTTATTGATGCGTACTCAGGGTACAACCAAATCCCAATGCACATCCTAGATCAGGAGCATACCAGTTTTTTCATGGACGTTAGATTATATTGCTATGTAGTAATGCCGTTCAGATTAAAGAACGCAGGAGCTACCTACCAGCGTTTGGTTAACTGCATGTTCAAAGATCAGATCGGGAGGACGATGGAAGTCTATGTGGATGATATGCTCATGAAGTCACGATAATCAAATGACCACATTCAAGACTTATCAGAGATGTTCAATATCCTCCGATTTTATAACATGAAAATCAACCCGTTGAAATTCTCATTTGGTGTTGCATCAGGAAAGTTCCTGGGATTCATTGTCAATGCACGAGGGATCGAAGTGAATCCAGAGAAAAGTCAAGCCATTCGGGATATACAAGCACCCAGAACTATTAAGCAAGTGCAGAGCCTGAACGGGAAGGTCGCTGCTTTGAGTCGGTTCATCTCCAAAGCAACCGATAAATGCATCCCATTCTTCGATTTGATAAGGAAGGGGAAGAGGAATTTCGAATGGACGCAAGACTGTGAAGGCGCGTTCCGAGCCTTGGTGAGTCATTTGGAGAGACCTTCTGTTTTGTCAAATCTCGTGGATCATGAGGAGCTGTATATTTACCTAACTGTATCGCCACATGCCATAAGTGCCGCTTTGATTCGTGAGGAGAACTGGGTCTAGAGACCGGTGTATTACGTCAGTAAATGATTAACGGGGGCGGAAAGAAATTACCCAAAGATAGAGAAGCTGGCGTACTGCTTGGTGATTGCGTTGCACAAACTTCGCCCGTACTTCCAGGCACATCCAATCAACGTTTATACCGATCAGCCTTTGAGATAGGTCCTACAACGATCTGAGACGTCCGGGAGGCTGCTTAAGTGGAACATCGAGCTCAGTCAGTTCGACATCACATATCTGGCTCGAAGAGCTATCTAGGGACATGCACTGGCCGACCTCATTGCCGAGTTTACCATGTTGGACGAGCCCCTGGAAGGCAGTGTAATCCCTACTGTACGATGAAAGCTATATACCGATGGAGCATCCAATGATCATTGTTCCGGTATAGGCGTCGTTCTTGTAACCCCTGAGAACCGATCAATTTGCTATGCTCTGAAGCTCGATTTCCCTGCTACGAACAACGAAGCCGAGTATGAGGCAATAATTGCTGGACTTAAGCTTGCTAGAGAGCTCAGGGTGAAATCTATTGAGATCTTTTGCGACCCGCAACTGGTAGTATACCAAGTTAGAGGGTGCTAACAGGCAAAGGGACAATGGCTTGCCCCATATCTTACCCGAGAGCAGGAGTTGCTGGCGGATATTGAATACTATGACATCTCGCATATCCCGCGTGAGCAGAACAGAGAAGCTGACTCGTTGGCAAAGTTCGCAAGCACTGGCGATGCACAACATATGGGCTTGGTTCTGGTCAAGACACTACATACCCCAAGTATAAATGTGATGGAGGTCGATTATGTACCGGAAATGGAACCCGAAAAGGAATCATGGATGTCTTCATTTAAAGAATACTTGTTGCATGGAATCTTGCCTAAGAAAAGGAATGAAAAGCGACAAGTCCTTCATAAAGCCTCACGGTATATTATGCTAGGAGGAACTATGTACCGAAAGTGGTTCTCTGTTCCCTTACTTAGGTGTATCGCCCACGATGAGATAAAGTGTGTCTTGAAAGAAGTCCATGAGGGAGAGTGTGGCGATCACACTGGGGGCAAATGTTAGCTAAAAAGATACTACGTTATGGGTACTACTGCCCGACCGTGAACCGGGACGCTGCAGATCATGTGAGACGATGTGACAAATGCCAGATATATGCAAAAGTCCCAAGAGCACCATTGACAGAGATTACACAAATGGTTAGTCCATGGCCTTTTGCTGTATGAGGGATCGATATTATCGACTCTTTGCCAATTTCCAAAGGTGGTGCGAGATATGCGATTGTCGTAGTTGACTACTTCACCAAATGGGCCGAAGCGGAACCATTGGATACGATCACAACCAAGAAGGTCATTAACTTTGTTGTTTGAAACATCGTGTGTCATTTTGGTCTTCCACGAACTATCGTAACTGATAACATAACTCAATTTGATAGTGCTGAGTTCAAGGAGTTTTGTCGAAGGTATCGTATTGAGAAGAGGTTTGCGGCAGTCGCTCACCCTCAAGCGAATGGACAAGTCGAAGCTATAAACAAGATTATAAAGTCCATCTTAAAAAAGCATTTGAAAAAGGCTAAAGGCAAGTGGGTGGATGAACTTCCTACGGCACTCTAGGCCTATAGGACCACTCATAAGTCTGCAACTAGCCACACTCCATTTGCTTTTGCTTACGGAGTCGAAGCAGTCATTCCTATAGAACTTGAAGTCCCTTCTCATCAGGTAATGTATTATGATCCCAGAACAAACCAAAACCTCTTACTGGAGTCATTAGACTTTATTAATGAGAAGCGTGAGGAGGCCGATTTGAGAGCAGCTGCACATCGACACCAAGTCGCCCGGTACTATAATACTAAAGTCCGACCAAGAACTTTCGAAGTGGGCGACCTTGTCCTGAAACGAATCTTTCCAGTCCCATCGCACATGAACCCGACATGGAAAGGGCCATACGTCATTGAATAGAGGCTTGGAGAAGGAACTTTCAAGCTAGCGACCGTTGATGGCGTAACGCTTCCAAGAGCATGGATAGCGAGCATCTATGACGCTATTTCAGATAGACTATTTCTTTCATATTTCAGTAGAATTTGTTTTCAATATTTTCTTTGGTATTTGATTTTTTGATATGTAATAAGGCAAGTTATTATGTCCTTATTTTTGTGATGAATAAAAGCTCGAAGCTCCCTTTGCGTAAATTACAGTTATTGCATGTTATGTTAAGTGTGTGTTGAAACCGATTGATATCGACATATGCTATGTATGAACAGATGTGTAAGGAGAAAAATCTCTAAGTACCCTAGAGTGTGGATTAGAGTACTCTAAGTCCTCGGAGCGTGGACTAGAGTATAAACGACTTGAGAAGAATCTCTTAGTCCCCGTAGTGCAGATTAGAGTACTCTAAGTTTCCAGAGCGCGGACTAGAGTATAAACGACTTGAGAAAAATCTCTAAGTCCCCGGAGTGCGGATTAGAGTACTCTAAGTCCCCAGAGCGCGGACTAGAGTATAAACGACTTGAGAAAAATCTCTAAGTCCCCGTAGTGCGGATTAGAGTACTCTAAGTCCCCAGAGCGCAGACTAGAGTATAAATGACTTGAGAAAAATCTCTAAGTCCCCGGAGTGCGGATTAGAGTACTCTAAGTCCCCAGAGCGCGGACTAGAGTATAAACGACTTGAGAAAAATCTCTAAGTCCCCAGAGTGCGGATTAGAGTACTCTAAGTCCCCAGAACACGGACTAGAGTATAAACGACTTGAGAAAAATCTCTAAGTTCCTAGAGCGTGGATTAGAGTGCTCTAACTCCCCGGAGCGTGGACTAGAGTATAAACGACTTAAGAAAAATCTCTAACTCCCCGGAGTGCGGATTAGAGTGCTCTAAGTCCCCAGAGCACTGACTAGAGTATAAACGACTTGAGAAAAATCTCTAACTCCCCGGAGTGCGGATTGGAGTGCTCTAAGTCTCCGAAGCGTGGACTAGAGTATAAACGACTTGAGAAAAATCTCTAACTCCCCGAAGTGCGGATTGGAGTGCTCTAAGTCTCCGGAGCGCGGACTAGAGTGTAAACGACTTGAGAAAAATCTCTAAGTCCCCGAAATTCAGATTAGAGTGCTCTAAGTCCCCAGAGTGTGGACTAGAGTATAAACGACTTGAGAAAAATCTCTAATTCCCCGGAGTGCAGATTAGAGTACTCTAAGTCTCCGGAGCACGGACTAGAGTATAAACGACTTGAGAAAAATCTCCAAGTCCTCGGAGTGCTGATTAGAGTACTTTGAGTCTCCGGAGCACGGACTATAGTATAAACGAGCTGACGAAAATCTCTAAGTCCGCAAAGTGCGGACTAGAGTACTCTGAGTCCTATAAGCGGACTAGAGTATAAACAACTTCATGACAATCTCTAAGTCCCTAAAGCGGATTAAAATGTAAATGATTGGACGGAAAGTCTTGAATCACTGGCAGTGGACTAAAAAATTCTAAGCCCCCAAACCACAGACTAATTCAAAGACCCAATGGATAGACAGATGAGCTTTCAATCGTTCGCTATCCCACGAATTCTGGTCTAAGATCGATGGAAGATACTCGAGCTGGTAGCGGTGGAATACAACTATTGGTTGCGGTTCTGGCTTGGCATCGCTTATGACTTAAGATGGAGCCTATAGAGAAGCTCCGAGACCAAGATAATGAATTATCATCAAAACTTGTGAAAATTATAACAAGTACTTGAAATGAGAAGAAATTATTCTACTATTGAAGTAATAATTCACTTAGTGATTAACCAAGGAACGAAAATTTTTATTTACAATCTCTAAATTTCCTTACAAACCATTCAATAATTCAGGATCCACGCCCATACATGTGCTACTAAAAAGAAAAAAAAGGGAAAACAATGCATGTCTAATTTATTTGGACTAAGTACAATAACACAAGACCTTGACTATTTCTTTGACTTCCACTCCTTCTTTGGCTTTTCAGGGGTCGAGTCGGTCGAGCGTCTTTTTTGAGACCACTTACTACCTTGAGTGGAAGTACTTGAAGAAGGAGGAGGAACCGCAATAGGGGTTGACTCCCCAGGAGGGATGAATTATAAAGGCCTATGGAGAGGATCTTCAACCACCACCACATCGGGTTCACCCTTGACTTTGATCTTTGATTTCTCCTCCTCTTCAACCTATACCTTCAAGCTGAACTTAGCAGTGTGCTCAGAAGCACCCGTAACTACAATGTCATCATGTTCCTCGATAAGTGATGGGTCTTCAGGCTTGTCCTCATCAAGCGCCCCAATCACCTGGGCATCGGGCCTTGGAATATCTATGGCAGTCGGAGCCTCGGTTACTTTTCCCTCCTGCTCCATGGCGACATCGCTCCTAGGAGTTGATTCAGGATCTGGATGACCTACAAAGTTTCGTAAAATGAAAGTGTTAGAATATAGCCGTTGTTTATCGAGAACAACAACTTTTTTGATTGAAAAGGGCTCAATGTGGTACCAGCATCCGGTTGACTCTCAGTTTTCATCGGGGTACTCCTTTCGATGATAGAAGATAACTTATGTATGCCAAGTCCGGGCCTGTTCGAGTCGTAACCAACGTATTGCTCGATGGGTGATAAGATGAAGTCCCAACCGGTTGAATGGAGGAGGACCCTAGGGCTCTGTGCCAGAAGACCCAACGATATCTTCTTTTTCCTTAGGCAGCGTAGGGACTCTTCCGAATTGAAGTTTTATGGCAGCAAAGTCAGATGGCTCGTTTCCTTGAAGCACTTTTTGCACAAGTTCCCCTTCGTCAAGCTCTGCCACCCCAACTCCTCTTTCTTGATCTTGGTGATGATATTCCAAGCCTCGGCAAGCGATTCAAGATACCCTTCACCCAGGAAAGTTAAGTCGCGGTGAAGGAGGACCTTTGCATTATACTTGGCGATGAGTGGATCGAATAAGGTCTTGATTTTCTTCCTACTGGACTCAGTCGCTGCCTCAACTTGAGAGTTGGCTTCCATAAGCACCTCTCTCTTGCCCTCTTCATGAGCGGCTACTTTCAAGGCTTTGATTTGGGAGATTTTCTCATCAAGTTTTGTTTTTAAATTTCTGGTTTCAACAATCTCCTCGCAATATTTTTGCGACTCTTCTTGTGCCTGGACTTTCTCCTCCTTCTCCTTGAACAATAATTTTTCTAACTCCTCTACGCGGCGGGCTAGCATATCTTTCTCCTTCTGTAAGGAGTCTTTCTCGAGAGCTAGGGTGTGACTGCTTTGGAGTGTGGCGTCTAGTTCCATCTTATGTGAAGTCTCTAATCGACTCACTGCCTCAGCTGTTTCCTCCGCATTTTTCTTCGCTTTGGCAAGTTGAGCCTTAATATCGAGCAATTCAACATCTTGATATTTGATAATATCCTTGTCATGAATGGCCTCTAGCATAAGGCGATCAATCTCGTGTTGGCGCTATAGAGAAACTTCTGAGACTTTTTCGGCTAAGTGGATGAATGCTTCATGCTGAACGTACACATCATTCATACATGCTAATGAACTCTCTATGGTAGTTCCAGGGATGATGTGTATGGACGGGAGGAATTTGAGCCCGTCGAAGCAAATTTTCGAAAAGGTAGCCTTAAGTTCAACTAGTTTTTCCGCCGTGGTCGGATCATGGGCAGGAACTGGAGGAATTTGTTCAGACGTAACCGAAAGTTGTTTACGGTGTTCACGAGATTGCTTGGCACTTGATAATCCAGAGTGTTAGTCACGAGGAGCAGCAGATTGAGAACTCCAGTATGCTGACTTGTCTCTACTGTGAGCAGGAGGGTTAGATGGGTCGTTTTGATGCGAAACATGTGCTTGAGACTTCCTTTTGGATGATGAAGAAGATTCTCGAGAATGATAGTCTCTTTCCCGTCCTTCATCTCTATCTCGGCGTCTTCTGGATTTGGAATCCTAACTTGAACGATGGAAGGTGGAAGAGCCACAGAGACGATCGAAAGCATGTGAATAAGACATTGCACCTATAAAAGAACCAAATGGGAGCACATTAGGAGTTGTTATGTCAAGAGTTAATCACAAGTGGATGGTGAAGTGCAAGTGCTTGTGTGTGTCCTAGTGATTCCCCCCGACGGACCAGTAATGTTTACTTTAATCATCGAAGTTCTTTCTCCTTTGTTGGAGGGTTGCACGCCTTTGCCGCTTCTCGCGGGTGAATAAGCCCTTCGACGTTGAGGTTGGTGAAGTTGTAGTTTAATAGATCATCTGGGATCGAAATGTCGGAAAGTCCCTTCAACATGCTCTCCATCTATTGAGACGACAGTCTTTTTTTTTACTGGAGTTAGGACAAATTTACGGGTCGCTCCGGTCTTCTTCTTTCGAATCTTGTACACCAACCTTTTTCCCCTTCTCGAGGACGTTGTGATTGGCTATTAGTGGTGCTTCAGTTGACAATGTTTTTCCGAGGCCTGCGTCTTCATTTCTTGGCCCTACGTCCTTTGTTTCCTTTATTTCTCCCTCTTCAGTGCCTTCTTGGATTTCATCAACATGGGGCACTATCGGATCGTTTGTTTCTTCCCCTCTACCAGCGACAACCTTCGGAATCGCTCTGCTTCCTGGGTGGCCGATCCTGGGGCCGTCCTCTAACAGTCCGAATAAAGAAAGCAACTCATCGGTGATGAGGAGTTTAATGTCCTGGTCCTTCACCGGAGTAGCGCGGATGGCCGCGACAGCCCTGGAATATGTAACGCCTTCTGGATGAGGGCAAACCTCTGAAAGAATTGAAGGAATTAGTACGGTTGAGAAAGAAATCATAATTTGAATCTTTGGGTTAAAGGCAAAAGCCGAAGTAGTACTTACGTCATTCCAACCACCTTCTTGCGAAGCCCGTTGGACATCGTACATGGAACCATTCTTGTTTGAACAAGGAGAGTTTATTCCATGCGCCCATTAAGACTTGAAATTTGGGCATGGGCTCGAGGAAAACGTACGAAGGACCGTCGGCTCATCTTTTGAAGTTATAAATGTACCAGATATCTTCGGAAGTTGGCGGACGAAATAGGACATTCATGAAGAGAAGGAAAGTACCATGGATAAAAGCGTAGCTATTGGGGTGCAGTTGGGTGGGAGCGATTCCCATGTAACTCAGCATTTCACGAATAAAAGAGTTGAAAGGTGGAACACATTTGGCCCAACACATGAACTTATTGCATGTGGTATATCCAGTTAGAGGCAAGTGAGGTCTATCTTGCCTTGACGGAACCAAAACATCTTCAAAAGGAATCTCATGGATAGAACATAATCGACGAAGAGCAACTTCGTCGAATTTTGAAGCCTATGAGTTAGCCAGATTATTCAAGATGATGGCATCCTCCGTAGCATCAGGAGCTGGGCCTATAATTTCTATAGAAAGAATCGGGATATCGAAAAAAAGATTTGCTTGTGGATCAGATGTCTCTACTTCTTCTCTCCGTTGTCTTGGTACAGGCTTGTGAGACAAGGTAGCGGAGCTTGATTTCATATCCGAGCTAGAAGACATTGTGGTTGAACACTTCGTATAACTAGGGATCTATGTCATCTAAACTCAGTAGACAATCAATATTAGAAATAATAACATGTCCCCCCATGCTGTGTGTGAACTAGTGCAATGCAATGTGAAATGAATGTGAACAGTTTAAAATTAGAAAAGCGAAAGTAAAATGTCGAAGCTTAGAGGTTCCGTCCAGAGAGACCGTCATCACTGATCGTCTCAAATGATGTAAAAGGTGATCGACGACAAAAGCTTTCGGGTCGGATGTTGACATTCTGGATTATGAAGTCCATTGTTCGAATATGTTGAACCATTTTTATACTTAACTCGCATTCAGTAGATTGGAAATTTGTTCGTTCAAGTTTAAGTCCATTGGTCCATATATGCTAGTCGTGTTGTTATCAGTCACTTTATGCTAGTCGTGTTGGCAAAATATCCTAGCATCGTACTCACTTAACCAATCCATCCCAAGAATAATCCCGAACCCTACAAAATCAAACACATGTAAACTGCAAACAAAGGGGTAACCTAACAAGTCAAACTCTAATTGGTCACATCTCAACTCTAGAGTTGCATACCCTCCTATTGGATTCGCAACCCGTAAGGAAGTAACTAAATATGTGGGTTCTAGGTTAAGTTTATCTATCAAACATCTAGATATAAAAGAATGCGATGCACCAATATTAAATAGAATGCTAACAGACATACCATGAATCTGAAGCGTACCTCCCAAAACTGCCTTTCCTTTCTCCTGAGCTGTTGGCTTCAAAGTAGCTGGCTCCAATGCATACACCTTACCCTTTCCATCCTTAGCGGGCTCCTTGCACTGGTTCCTTTAATGGCCAATCTAGTCACAGTTGAAGCACCTGACATTCTTCTTCCCAGCCATTTCCTTGTCTTTCCAACATGACACTCATTAGCAAAGTGCCCCTTCTTGTCGCACTTGAAGCAAACAATCTCAGACTTCCCTTTCTTAGCTGCTCTACCCCTCTGAGCACCCTTCTTAGGAAAGAACTTCCTCTTCTGATTCTGCCCAACCTGGACCTCCTTAGCCTTATTCTTCTCTAGAGAATCAAGCATCTCCTCATGCCTTAAGGCCATCTCCACTACAAAATCAGAAGGATCTCTAATATGAGGTAATGTAGCCCTGGCTAACTCAAGCTTCAACCCCCCTAATAAACTTTTCATTCCTCTTCATTACTGTATCCATTGAAGCGTACCCATATCTGGCCAACTCCTCAAACTTTCTAGCATACTCCAGAACAGACATCTCTCCCTGTTCTAATTCAACAAACTTTATCATTAGAGCTGACTGTGCCATTGTAGACATGAACCTCTCCTGGAACCGTCCCTTGAAATCTGCCCATGTCAAGGTTTCCTCATCCACACCAACTGTCGCACTATTCCACCAGAACAAAGCTTCTCCCTGAAGCTGTCTCGAGGCAAGCCACCTCTCCTGCTCATCATTGAGCCCCAAATCTGCAAAGATTCTCTAGAAGTGCAACAACCAATTTTCCACCTCTATAACATCCTCTGTTCCTAGAAATGGCTTCCCTCCAAGCTTAGCGTAATCTTTGCTCAGCTTCGCATAATGGTTAACTACCGGAACTTCCAGAACTCCTGCTTCTGCAGCATCTCCTCTTACCACTCCAGCTGCAATTCCAACTTGTACCATATTCAAAAAAAACTGATACATAGCTCCCATGTCCACTTGCGGGACTCCAACACCTATATTCTCTGCTTGTGCCTGACCTTGACCTCTCCTTGCATTAGGCCTGGCATTCCCATTGATGCCCTCCCCTCCTGGGTTAACTCTTCATCTTCTACCATCCATATCTGTATTCAAACCTCATGAGATATAGAAAATAACCTAATAAAGATAGGAGACTAGAGATAAAGCGTATACTTATATATAGCAAATACAATATGTTACTATAGCGTTATCCCATACCCTAATCTTACTCTAATTCCTTAGAATTATATTTTAAAAACCATTTTTAGTTTAAAGTTTTTCATAAACCTATGCTTTGATACCAAGTTGTAACATCCCATATCTAGAGGCCAAAAGCTAAGCGCTACAGATGCTATAGTCATCCATAGTATTAACTTCCGGTGACAAAATATGGTAATGCTAATGGTATCTATAATGTCAAAAGCACTTGAATATGAACAAAATCACAGATTTCCAAAAACAAGATTTTACCGATTACATTTCAAAACAAATTCATATCCAAATTACATATTCCCATATCGTTTCCCAGGTAAAGATCAATTATAATTACAATAATACGCCAACAGCGACATATAACAATGCCCCCTTGGTTGATTAGAATTAATATAGTCATATTTGACTTATTATACATAGCGGAATCAAAACAAGATAAAGCTATAACTCCTAATTAGCTATCCGTCAGCCACCTGCTCGTCTTCGGAAGCTTTATTCGTCGAAATTATAAAACCTGAAAACCTTAACCCTCGGCCTACTCAAATCAATTTTAAGCACCAAAGAGTTTAAGGGGAAACAAAAACTTTGAGTCAGACATAAAGCCTGGTGTGAATAATACTGTTACATTTCGATTTACTGATATTAAGTGAGACCACACCGCTTAGCGGAACGGGTTTCCCTTTACTAATATCCTCTTTAAAACATATATTTTGCAAATCCTTTCCTGCAACCAAACTGGTTAATCAAACAGATATAATAATGATAATAATAGCTAAGTCCGTTAATCTATGATCAGGTAACTAACGAAGTATCTATTCACAAGTAATAAATAGACTATCTGTCCGAAAACTGGGCTGACTGCCTGCAAACTGGACTAACTATCCGCAAACTGGACTAATTGTCCGAATCAAAATGGACTACCTGTCGAATCATTTTTCTTAGGGTTAACTACCCTTCATCTTTTTCTTTGAAAACCTTTTCAAAATGATTTAACCTTTTAAATCATACTTATACAAGGAAAATATATTCTTAGCTTTACTCTAAGCTATTTTGCCATGTTATATATACTTTACTAAAAATAATGTTGATGAATCCTAGTTAATCGAGTTGCCATCATCGGAATACTACTAGACGCCAACATTGGTTGTAGAATCAACACATCAAATTTGTGAATCCATCACATTGATGCGTCACACCTTTGCCTCATCATTATCACCAGCCCACTTTCGGTAGTGGCTACTTCATCCAATGACTAGGATAACTTACCCATAATACTAAAGAGGTACCTGTTAGTAAGAAGAGTCCCAATATACGTTAAAACAAAATATTTACCAAAATATTTTTATGTTCAAATAAAAGCTTTCATCTCCCTTTAAAACAAAAGATCTCTTTCTTTTTTTCTTAAAATACACCATTAGTTTATAAAATAAATTTCTCAAACTATTTTCCATTATTTTGTACCTATTAAAAATGAATTTGGTAAACCACTGTATTATATAATAAATCAAATCGTCCTTTGAAATAGAAACTCTTTGTTTTAAAATATTTATGGAAGCTAAAAATAGGTTAATAAATACACATATTTTTAAAATTCCGTATAATGGGGCCTTCCTCCTATACTTGATTCCCCAATGGTAACCTTCAATCCTTTAGTCACTAAAATTCTCTAACCACTATTACTCATCTTCATGGAATATCTTCATATTTCTTAGCCAAACAAGGCATATACAATTACAATATATCAAACAATAAGCAATGAAGTGAACAAATAAACAACTAAACAAACAACAACCAATCAAAATAAACAAGCGACAAGTAAACAAACAATCAACTAAAAGCAAAAGAGATTAATCTAAGCAAGCATGACATGAATCAAAAGGTGAACATCAATAAAAAAATAAACAAACAAATAATTAAAATCAACCATAGTAAAACCAGAAATCCACAACATGATACAATCATGAGAAATTAATTCAAATGAGCACAACATAAATTGATAAGTAAACGAGTAAATAAGCAGCTAAATTTTCTTAATTGCAATCAATTTAAAAACAACAACGCAATCAAACAATTCATCCAAAGGAAACAAATATAACTAACAAGGTGACTATCCCTAAACATCAAAATAGGTAATCCCTTCTTCATATCCTAACTCTATCCACAAAGAGGAATAAATAGATGTCCATATAGCTCATTAGGGAAAATCGTGCAGAATAGTCATAAAAGTAACATCATCATATAGGTATCGAGCAAACTAAAAACTCATCTTACCTCATCATCTTACACACCATATTACTAAGTCCGGTTTAATAGTTCCCAGTTAAAGTGCCACATAAAACATCTTTTTAATAAAATACCTTTTTTAAAAAAAACCTCCAAAGTTTGTCATTCAATTGAATATGTTACTTTTTCAACTATTATCTTTTCAAATGAAATCATTCTCTCCTTAGTAAAATATTTTCTCAAGGTATTGCAAAACTACATATTTTATAGCACATCATTTCTCAATAATATATCTCCAAATATGTCCATAATAAAACAATTATTAACCAAAACTCTTTGTCCAAAAAAAATTTCTTTTCAAAACATCATCTATCAAAGTGTGCTCTTTTAAGTGAAAATCTTTTCAAAAAAAATCAGACAAAAGTTTTCTGAAATCAAACACACTCCCTTGATTAAAATTTTATTTTCAAACAAAAATATTTTACCACATTCTTTACCTGAAAAGATATATCTCAAATAAAGGTACTTCCATCTACTATTTTCAATTATTTCAACCAATAAAATGACTTCCCAATTAAAAATATTTCCACTATATTATTTCCAAATTCAACTTTTAGGGAAACAATTCATTCCAAATAAAATACCTCTTTGTGAAAATAATCTTCTTGTAATGTATCTTTAAAATAAATCTTCTCCAAATCATATAATATTCACTTTAAAAAATGTTTCAATAAAATGCACTTTTCATAAAATAAGAGTTCTCACTAGATACTCCCCAACAAGGTATTTTTAATTAAAACATTTTAAAATCTTTTACTATAATTAAAATAGTTTTCTCCCTCAAAACATCTTTCTACACCAATACTTCCCAAACCTTTTAGTATATATTTTGAAGTATTTATTAGCCAAAAATATTCTTTTCCAAAATCATGATATTTTTACAAGGCATTCTTAGTCAAAAATGATGTTGCAAAATACTTTTCAACATATACCGCATTTTCCAAAAGACGTACTCAAATTAAAACAATTGTAGCTAAGATGTTCCCGTTAAAACATTAGTTTCAAACTAAATTGTTTTCAACCAAAATATACTTTTCATAAAATATATTCAAATAGAATCTCCTTTTATTAGCAGAGTGTTCTCAAACCATACTACCATTGTAAAAATACTTCCTAAAGGTGTTTAAAATCAAATGAATTTTCCCACACTATAAATATTTCTTCGAAGGCTAGATTTCACTTTCAATATCTAATTAAAATGCTTTTTTATTAAAATACTTCTAAATAAAATATGTTCACAATATTTACTCTTTCTTACAAAAATATCTTCGTAAAAATATTTTATTTAACCAAATTAAATACTTTATTTTAACAAGTTACTTTATGTCAATAATAGGCATTTTCCCCTTTTTAATAAATTATCTTTAATAAAATTAGGAATCTGCACTTCTTACGATGGTTATCATAAAATAATTAAGAATCTTTAATAAAATATTTTATTTATCTTACGTACGATGGTGATCATCATTTGAGGATGAGGTAACGGCGGTTAACCAAACAAAACCCTACACATAAAGCACACAATTGTCAATCAAACACTCTCGTTTATATTATAACCCGACCTAAGGTATAAAATAAACTACCCTAATTGGTTTAAACCTACCCATGGTTCAGGAAATCGCTAAACCTAAGTTCCAAGACCAAGTGTGATGACCCGCTATTTTTAAAATCTAAAATCAATAATAAACAATGTCAAAATATACTTACAACTAATTTCAAATATTAAAAGGAGTGGACCGTGGATAGATAAAAATAAAAAAAGTTCTAAAACGATGAATAAAAGGGAAAAACTTCACAACAAAATCAAACATCAATAGAAATGAACGTTATCTCAATAATACAATTACTGTACAATATTATCACATCAATTTATATTTCACTACATCAATTATTATTAACTCATAAATAGTATAGCCATGGTATAAAAGAATATACCAAATCAATTATCTACGATATAACCTTCATCCGCCTTTCCATTCCCTCTTTTGCTCCTACCTGAAACTTCACACCTTTACATACATACATACATACATACATACATACATACATACATACATACATACATACATACATACATACATATATATATATATATAATAAAAAGGAAGAGATTTCAACTATGTATGGACTGTGCCTAACCCTATACACTATGGTTATAGGCTCTACAACTATTGCATAGGAAAAGATGGCCTTTGTACCGTTTTGGGATCAAGACCATGTAGTTATATTTCCTGCTCTTCTTCTGCATCCAAACAGTCGTTATCACATAACAACCATATCATCCAAGCAACCAATGCAACCATTTCTATCAATGCAACCAATGGTAATAGTAGAAACATAAAACAATATTCCTACTTATCCATTATAACAAATCATCACACGGGGCAACAATAAAAATAAAACATAGCCATTAAACATGAAAAACATTCAATGTCAACACAATCATCAAATAAGGAAACAACCACGTAAATATACTTACATACATTATTAATTATTAACTATATTGATACATCACCAAATTATAAATCATCCAATGTATACTAATCTCTCCACAATAGTAACACACATTAGTATCATCAAATGCGTAATAATTCAACCAACATTAGTAACACTACATCCATCATCAAATAACCATAATTAACAACCTATCGTCTAGTAGCAGTAATGGCAAAATAACACACACTCATCCAAATGTGATACCATCATCAAACATCAAATATATATGATAATTACATCGATAATTAATCAATCATCCAAGTAATATATTTGCACCCATTATCCTTTTAAGTATAAAGTCATACAAATAATATATTTCGTTGTAATCTCATTACTTTAAGTCTCTCCAAACATCGTATTTCGTATTTTATATCAAAAACACCTTTTGAACCAATAGTATTATTAATTTACGTCAAACTAATAATATACATATTAATCTCTTAATATTCTACAAAACCAGTTTATTTCTATTTATCTTAAAATAATGTAATTTTCACAAAAAACCATATAATCATTTATGAAATCTCATTTTATTTAAATAATAATAATAGTCTTTCTAATTTTAGTTAAAAATATGTTTCCTATTATTATTTATGAATTTCTCAAGAAATTCATAAACAATAACTTTAATAAATTTCTTCCATTTATATCAGTTAATTCACTAAACCACTCTTACTTACAAACATCATACAAAAACTATAAATAACCTCATTTATTATTTATTTACCTAATTCTCCTCTTAATACACAATTTCACCTATCTTATTTCAATTAATTACATTCAATAATATAATAAGCAACAATGAACTGTCAATAAGGCATAACTTATCCAAATATTTACAGTACCCAAACAATTATCAATATATAATGACACATCTCAACAATTATCATTTTTCATTGATAGATATCTATTTTGTAATTTAAAATTCGATTAGTTAAATTAAATTAACCATACCAATGCGTTTTTTCCAGCAGTCTCCAAACTCAGCAAACTAGTGCCGCATCATCTGGAGTTCTGCCACAAGTCCAACATAAGAAACTGCACACGAATCGGAGTTTTCTACGATAGTTATTAAGGTTAGAAGATATAGAAGCAATACGATAATCAAGTAATTAAATTAATATTATTATTTCACCTTGTTACGGTAGAACTACAATCTGACACCCCTTCATCTTTCATAGCTACCACCATCTCCATCAAAATTACCACCGCCGCAAGCATCAACGCCTTAATCCGACCCCACCTCCAGGTCCACTCCACCTACCTCCACCATCGCCAAGCTCGCCCCCAGCTCTGGCCACCCCCTCCTCCTCCAATTCAATGCTCCAGCTGCCACCTTAATCAACAAATAATGGAAAATTTAGGTGCATCTAGCATAATCAGGAACCATGGATCTACTGCACGTGACATCCTCCACACTTTGGTACACTTCGATCGATGATTAGTCATCGTTACACCATCAATCACCAAGCCCTAAAATGGACATCCATATTTTAATTTCCAATCACTAGCCACCTCAAACATCATACCAAAAATGAACACTTTCCATTTGTTCTATTTGGTGGGAGCTTTCCATCAATATATAATCCGATAAGGTTTGGACACTATGAGTTTTAATCACTTTTTAATTAATTTGCCAATCACCATTAGAGAATAATAAAACTAAAGATAGAGGTGATGACCAGGATTTGATAGCTTTACTTATATATTTGTTATGCTGGGTTATGGGCTGTGTATCCAGTTTGGTCCGAAATAGCTATGTATGATGTTTAAACACTATAACGCCTCTATTTTGCAAACCGTAACTCCAAATATATCAAAATTATACTCAAGCTGATTAGCTTGGAAATTCCTTCTCAAGGGTTATAAATATGACACCTAATTTTCAATTTTATTAAAAAATCATTTTTAATTACTTTAATACTAATAGTGTCAAATTTGTGGATCGTTCCATGATGCCACTTATGAAGTTTGAGTTCAAATACTCCTTTATATGTATTTCATTGTTTCTACAAACAAAGCTATAATATTTCATAAATATTTGAGAATACCCTTAACTACCATTTAGTATTTTAACTCAGATTATATTTTGCTAAGTTCACTAAGTCCATAAGAGAATTTCAATATAATATACAACATAGCATATATAATGATTCCTACCGTCGAGCATAAGGAATCATTTCATATGCTCCATGTTAAAATTTTAATATGGTTTCTATATATCTTGATTGGGACAATACCAACATCATCTAATGTAGAGTATAAACGAGGTCTCTTTCAAATCCTTCATTGAAAATTTAACAACTAGACTTTAATTGATTTTAATATAGCTACACAATTACCAACCTGTAGCATGTTTTTTTTTTACTTAAAGTAGTACAAATGATTTAGTATCTTTGATTTTATTTCTTATAGACCAACGGTTCGTCCGTATTTTGTCTAAAACCAAACTATTTGATTTCTTTGTCAAAATACTTGCTCAACCTCTAAATACTTGTTTAAGATTGTATCGTAAAAAAATCCACAAGCTTTGTCATCGCTCCCAATGACTTCGAGACATTTTGGCTATGGCATGCAAACAAACTCAACTAAATAATTACATAGAAGCTTTGCTTCAATGTTAATGTGCCAAACTCATAGCCATATTATATAATACTTTGCAAGTAGAATCAGAATGGAGTTAAACATGTTAACGCCTAAAATTCTTCATAATTAAAACATTTTAACTCGAAGAGGATAGTTCATCAATTGCTTTACATAATTATAAAAATATCGATCTTCTTCTCAAGGATTCATTTGCAGTCGATGCATCGTATCCTTTCAAAAGTACAATTTCTAAAATAAATTTTTTAATGTACTCGGAATCTACTTCGAAATTAAAGCATAATACTATGTGGTAAGGTTTACACTCTTCAGGGCTTGTCGACAACTAATAAGATTGTCATTACCAATCATCCAGTTTTCTGATATTAATAAGAAACTGATTATTTCCTTTTAATGTGCAGGATTTCATATCAAACAGTCTAGTAAGCTGTGTCCTTGGGCTTAGTTAAATTTGAATCATCTATATAACTTGTTTCTATATTTTAATGTTGGATCGCATCTAAATCCATTGCACTACCATTAAATTATGTAGAAAGAAATTTCTTTGGTAAGAAAGTGGTGTGTATTGTAACAACAATGTGTTTCTTAGTATGATGAAATGGGCATTTAAACCATTTTATAAACATTCTATAGACTTACATAAAATAGATTTAGCTTTGAGTGAAACTTACATTCATAACATAGGTAGGACTATCATATACCTTAAACAATTTAAGTTTAGATTTCTTCCCAATCACATATTATATGAAATCTTAATCTCAACTTTAGATGAAACCAAATTCAACATATATGCTTTATGCTGAGTATACATGATGTCTCTTTGAAATCCATCATTGAGAATTGAATAACCATACTTTAACAGATTTTAACATGTGTACACCATTACCAATCTATAACATGTTTTTTACTTAAAGTAGTATAAATGTTTCAGTATCTTTTATTTTCTTGCTTATAGACATATGCTTCCACTGCATTTTTTCTAAAACCAAACTATCTAATTTATGTCAAAATACTTGCTCAACCTCTAAATGCTTGTTTAAGATTGTATCAGAAAAAAGTCCACAAGCTTTGTCATCACTCCCACAAACTTCTAGACACTTTGCCGTGGCTTGTTGACGGACTCCTCTAGATAATTACTTAGAAGCTTTGTTTTAATGTCAATGTGCCAAAACTCTTAGTCATATTATATGATACTTTGCAAGTAGAATCCAAATGGCTTAAGCTTGTTGATACTTGAAATTACTTTAGAATTTAAACATTTGAAATCAATGAGGCCAGTTCATCAATTACTTTACACAATTCTAATAACATTGATCTTCTTCTCAAAAATTCACTTGCGGTCGAGGGATCGTATTCTTTCAGGTATAATTTCTAAAATAAATTTTTTAACGTACTCGGAATCTACTTCAAAATTAAAGCATAACGCCACGTGGTAAGGTCTATACTCTCCGTGGCTTATCGACAACCGAGGAGATCATCATTACTACCATCCATTTTCTTGGTGTTGATAAGAAACTCCTAGTTTACCTTTAATTTGCGAGATTTCATATTAAACATTCTAATAAGCTGCCTCCTTTGGGCTTGGTTAAATTTGTATCATCTACATAATTTGTTTCTATCTTTGAATGTTAGATCGCACCTAAGTCCGTTGCATTATCACTAAATTATGTAGGAAGAAATTCCTTTAGTAAGAAGGTGGTGTGTCTTAAAAGTTGAAACAACAATCTATTTCTCAGTGCAATAGAATAGGCATTCAAAACATTCTATAAACTGCCCATAGACTTATATAAATTAGGTTTAGTTTTGAATGAAACTTACATTCATAACATAGGTAGGATTATCACATATCTTAAACAATTTAAGTTGAGGTTTCTTCCTAATTCACAAGTGAAACCTTAACCTTAAGTTTAAATGAAACCATATTTAACATATGTACTTAATCCTATATACATATCATTAAGAAAAGAGGCAACTCGACATCATTCATTATCAATTGTACTTTGTCCAACGTAGTCTGATTACTCCTTATTGATACTTCATTTTATAGCACAGGGAGGGGTGACTTTGAGAGTAAGTCATATTTTATATAGGTGCTCTTGGAACTCTTATCCAAGATACTCACCTATTAGAACAATTCGAATTTTTCAATTTTTCTTCTTCATGTTATATTTTTCTAGTTCCATTTTATATTCTATGAACTTATCATACGTATCTAACTTGTGTATCAAACACACTTATTCATATCTAAGAAAATTCATAAGTAAGTTTAATGAGTAAGTCGATTTGCTTTCAGCACCATTAGTCCTTGGACTGCATACAGTTAAGTATCAACTCGAAGAATGCATTAACCCTTTTGTCCACTAAATGGGTGCTTTGCTATTAATTCTTTGTGATATAGTTCATGACTACTGTACGATTCATAATCATATGATTAAAGAAATAATTCTAAAAAATATGGCTTAGTCTATTACTCCAAAAATAATTGTTAATATTTTAGATGCTTTTGTATTTTCTATAGCAAATGACCACTATTGTCATAAAACAAATGCTGTCATCGATATACCAAAAAAACTTATTTTTTTAATGAGTATTCGTAATATTGATATTAAAACAAAGTTGCATCTAATTTCGATCGAAAATAGTTATCCTTTCAAAATAATATTTGGTTTACATGAAAATAATTCTTTAAAAGTTAATGCATCCATTAGCAATTTTTATATAGTATGCTCCCACCATTTCCGTTATTATAATAATAATATATGATATACAAAGTTCCATTTAATCACTTACAATGGGCTATTTATTTCTTTAACTGTAACTACTTTTCGAAACAAGTATCTCAAAGTCAAGAAATAGATCTTATAGAGAACAATTATTTATAAGAAAAACATAGTTGGAATAGAAGTAATATTACTTATTCCTTATTAAGCGTCTATAAATATTTTACATAGTTCTGTTTCATACGTCTCTTCATGTAATAGATGTGACTATTCACTCTCTTTTCATCCCAACTATGCCGATGTTACTTTTATTCTCAAGCTTTCACTTTCTGTTTTTAATGGTCCAGCTATTTTCATAAGAGAAACCCTTTACTACAAGATAATACTGGATTTCTATACAAAAATGCATTTAGTCAACCTTAACATGTTAAGAAGATCAAATAAGTCACATAAAATTAAATATGTCAAAACTAACTTTCAGTGATCTAATTCTTATGGCTATCTTAATTCCTTGGTCTAATGTTGTTTCAAATGTAACAAGATCCTCATTATATTCAATCATACTGACAAATAATCCCACATTATGGTTCATTTTCTCAATTCGAGTTAAACAGTTTCATCGAAATTCCATACAGTATAGAACATGATTGTTCACCTTACAACTTTTATATGTGATCGAGTACCCATACTCCTGTATTGTTCTAGAGTTCATAACTCATAGAAGACAATACACAGCCTAGGGAATTTCATAATTAAGTGACCAAGACTCAAAATTTTTAGTAGTTGTACTATTTGGCTCTTGCATGGGTCGTGAAATGACAACTTGCTCAAAGGTTAATTAAACTATAAATAAATTTGTACATTTCCTTGTTAGTAGTTAATTTAATTTGTTTTATCATTTTAATTGGTAAACAATTCTACCAATTATATTAGTTGTGCAAATTTGTTAAAATGGATTATTATAATACTACATATATTCTTATGCTTATTGGCATGGTTTTTTTTTATATTTTTCTAATAAAGCTTCCATTAGATTTTATAGCTCTTAAAAACCTTAAATGTGATGCGGGAATATCATAAATTCCTATATAAAATGTTAGGATCCAATTGTCATGTTACCAAAACTTTAAGGGTGCTTAATAATTGTAGTCCCCATAAATGTAATATAACAAGTAATTAGTTATATCTTATATATGACTCCTAACTATAAATTTTTCACTCCTTGTTTTCTTTATGATCTTGAGAGTGCTCAACAAATCATAAAGTACATTAGATTCTCATGATCCATTATTTTGTGATAGACTAGGCAAATTGTTTAACCCTTGCGTGTGCTCAAATTTTTTATAAAATGGTCTTACCAATCTAGGGACATTATAAACATCACTGTAAATAGTTTATAGCTTAAGGGTGTAAAACAATCATAAGTATATATAGTACTCTATTTATATTGTAAATGATAGAGAGCGACATTATTTAAGATTCATAATCCTAAAATAAAAATAGTGAGTAGTACCATCTATGAGGAATAATGAATATTCACAAAGCTCAATAACATCATTTGTCATTATATATAGACACACACACACAAAGTTATATACATATGTATTTATTCCATATACTATAAGGGTTTTATTTCAGTTTTAACTTTTAAAATTGCATCATTTTATAAACATTATATAAGACTCTCTTCTTTAATTATAAAATTCATAATATGATATTAAACCTTATATTGATTTATATATCATTACTAGTTAACAGTCAATCGATATTACAGCTTTATGGTAACCTTTTATGAACTATTACATTTATAATTCATATTATAATTAAAACATTTTTAATTTGTTTATGTTATCCTGCCTTTGACCAGGTAGAATCTGGACAAACTGGACAGATAAAACTTAGAGTTATCAAGTCGGATAGCCCAGAGAGATAGCCTAGGAGTTCAGAAACCAAGCACAGACAGAACCATAAAGTCTAAGTCAAGACCATAAAAGACAACAAGATAGTGGGTTCCCCAATGTTGGGGATCGATACCGACTCCCAATAGGGATCAGTACCGACTCCCAAATACAACTTGGGTGGACCCCATCTTCTGTCTACATGCTTATCTCGGTGCCGAAAGCCTATTTTCAAAGTTGATTTGTTGATTCAATGCATTTCTCCATTGAACTCCATGGACACTTGAAACTATAACTTTTTTTCTCCATCAACTCCATCATTTGGGTTCAAAAACAAGATGAAACAAGTACAAATGACTGTGGAATCGAGAACTAACTACAAGACGATTCGAGGTGAGGGATCGAATACGCCAAATATGGACATCTTAGGGATCGGTACCAACTCCCATTTAGGGATCGGTACCGACACCTAGCTTCTGCTGAGGATTCACCTATTATTTAGGAGATTGGTCAAATTCGTGCACAATGGTTTGGAGATATTTTAGATGAGATTTTTGGCCTGCTACCTCTATAAATATAGGGTAGGGCCCATTTTTGGGGATCTTTTGGGCTCTAGTTCTTGTATTTCATATATTCTTGTAACTCCAAAATTCTAAGTTTTGGAGTTGTCCGACCGCCAAGAACTTCTGCCTTCAAATTAGAAATAAGCAATAAAACTTCAAAGTGGACGTAGGCCTTGCTTTGTCGAACCACTATAAATGATTGTGTCTTGATTATTTCCTCATTGTCATTTACTTTTCTTCATGTAATCTCTACTATATAAACTTCTGGGTGTCTGTGCCATTTTTGGTTCAAACATTTTGGTGGTTTCATTGAGAAGCGGATATTCTCAGGCCATTTGGATCCAACATCTATAATTGGATTTCTTATATCCAAGGGATAGATCCAATTTCTCTATCTTTTAATTCTACAACTCAGATTTCCAACAAATCTATTAAAAGCTTTCTGCCATGGCTCCATCAAGAAGAGATCGTTCTACCAATTCCAGAGCTACTACTAAAGTTGAGAATCAGAATCCTTAGCAAGGAAATGGAGTTGTCCAACGAACTCAACCCGAGATCCAGGCTCCAACTGACGTCGTGACAAGTGGTCATGGATAGGATAATGGAGCAGACGGACGACAGATTCCAGGTTAGCCAACAATAGATGAACAACATGATGCAACAGAGCTTGAGGCTACTGAATGAGCTGACTCAAAATAGCCATAGACGGAGTAGAAGGTATTCCAGTGCAGAATCAAAGAGTTCTTCATCTGAGAGAAGGCGGAGGGAAGGCAGAAGAAAACTCAATACGCTGCTAGAACATCTGCACAAGGAAGAGAACGAGCCCTAGGCTCGAGTTCAGGGGTCAGTACCGGCCCTTACTTGGGACTCGGTACTGACCCCCAAAATGGTGGGCCCAGGGCCCATCCTATGGAAGGCGGCATCGATGTCATCCCTGGACATGCTTTTGAGGGTTTGAATCTGGAAAATCACAATATGCTGGTGATGCTGCTCATGGGAATCAAACATGGGGGAATGCTAGACGAATATGTCCCCCGGACTTTGGGGAGCCTAGGTATGGAGCACCTTCCTAGAACGTTCGCCGGGCCGAACACTTGGGGCAGGAGACGATAACCGCCATTTAGTCGAACCTGTTGATTCGGACTATTTGGAGGATATGGTGAGGAGGCTAGTTAGTGAAAACAAATCCAGAACTAATGATGATTGGGGAACTTATGCTAGTCGAAACCCGTTTATAGAGGATATCCTTCAAGCGAGATACCCCCAGAGATTCAACATGCCAACGATGCCATTGTACGGAGGAACGATGGATTCTAGGCAACTTATTGAGATATGAATGACATATGGATTCAACCAGGGCTTCGGATGTTGTGTAGTGCTGTTGTTTCCCAATTTTCTTAAAAGGGGTTGCTATGATGTGGTTCACTCGGCTTCCACTGAGGTCCATATCATCTTTTGTTGAATTTTCAAAAAAATTCATAGAGCAATTCCGTTTGCACACCTCACATCTGAAACACGTGATGTGATTGTCTAATTATATCAAGCTGAAGGAGACTGCTAAGGGACTATTTAAATCGGTTCCACACAACTGTAACAGAAATAACCAATCCAAAGAAAGATATGGTGTTGATGGTGCTTTATAGAGGTGTTCATCCCGACTCGGACTTTAGGGATTGGATAGAAAGGAAGCAACCATCGACAATAGAAGCTTTCTATAGGAAAGCTAATGAATATTTGCGTCTGGAGGATGCACGTAAGCGTCCACACAGAACTGATGCTTGAAGTTCAAATGAGCTGATTCAAAGTAATATTGCAGTAAAGCAATCTAGAGGGAGCTCTGGGAATGTTAATGTGAAAGTTGGTAATCGGAACAAAGGAGGAAAACAAAATGTTGATAGGGCAATGAATGGGAAAGCCAGATAATAGGAGTCGTTTCAGAGGTCCTAAGTATGACAATTACACTGAATTAAACAACTCAATAGAGAAGATCTATCTAGCTACTCAGAATACTGAATCATATAGGAAGCCGGCTCTTAGGGAGTCGATTGAGAAGGAGAGGAAGTCGGGAAAGTTCTGCAGATTCCAAGAGACTCACGGTCATAATACTAATGAGTGCAGGCACTTGCATGACATGATTGAAGATTTAATCAGGAAAAAGAGGTTGCAACCATATGTGAAAACTCCACAGGATGGTGGGCAAGGAAATTCTAGCACCCCTGGGTCGTCTTCCCAATGAGGGCAAGTTGAGCCCGGTGCAGATGCATTCAGGCAGCCAGAAAAACGATTGTGTCTTGACTATTTCCTTATTGTCATTTACTTTTCTTTATTTAATCTCCACTATATAAACTTCTGGGTGTTTGTGCCATTTTTGGTTCAAACAATTTCATTTTAACTTCTATAATTTTAAATTAAAAACAACTTCAAAATTATTTTTTAATAAATTTATAAGTTCAAGTTTAAAAAAATAAATTTATTTACTTGTAACCTTTATGAATAAAAATTTAAAACAGTTTTAAATTTTATTTATAAACCTTATAAATTTTTAATTAAATTTAAAATAATTTTAAATTAATTTAGTTATAAGTTTTATAAATACGATGTTATCCGGTATTTGAACCAAGTAACATTTCGATAGATCCAAGCCCCTGAAGTGATGAAAAGATAAATGAAGAAGCTTGGAAGACATCTAGAGTACCAAGACTGAAAGACTTAAGAAGTTAGCATATAATTTGCATAAGTAGCATCGGTCGATATCGACCTATATGGGTCGAAACTGAACGATCCCAGAAAGTTATGGACCTACTCTACTTAATGTTAGAACCAAAGCTCGAAGTTAAAAGAAAAGAAATGGCTTGAAGTGATATGGATCGACACCTACCTATATGGGTCGATAAGAAACAGTAGTATTTCCGAGACTTTTAGTAAAATATGTTGGGAAAACTTTACTATGCTTAGAAAAAGACAAAAGTGAAGTCAAAAGCATGGGTTTGTACCGATTCATATAGATCGGTACTAAACCATGTTTGATTGTTGGAAATCGTCTGATTTGACATGTTCTTCATGTTGGAACTTTGAATCTAGAGATACTTTCTTGTTGAAACTAGATCTAGATATTTTCATGCTCGAATTCATGTATAAACAGAAGGCTAACATCAACAAGAAATGGACTTTATTGATCTTTTATCTTTATTCGAATTTACATAGAGACTCTTCCCATTTTGAAGCTCAACTTTATTCTGGATTGTAAGTGTTGTAAAACTTAGCTATAATTTGTAAAGCAATTCAAAATAATATTGATAGTGGGCATAGACTTAAGGTTCAAGCCAAACCACTTAAAAAAAAAATTCATATCTATACTTCCCTTTAATTCTTTCTATTTTAAGTTTTGTTTTCATTTGATTGTGGTGTTTGCTTATTTTAGCACAAATTTTTTTGGTGCTTTCATTGAAAGTCGAAATCAAGCATAGATCCGTCGTTACTTGGATTTAAAGAAAGTCTATAGTCAGATTTAAGAAGAAATGTCTCTAAGGAAGGAGAAGCCTAATCAATCTGCAGTTATCATAGAAGAAGAGAATGAAGGATCTCAATATAGAAATGAAACTACTAAACCCATTCATGTATAAACTTCAAGTGCACCGGGACTAGTGACAAAGGATAAGTTGGATAAGATTATGGCTAAGATGAATAAGAAAATGATGGAGAAATACTTGTCCATCATGGAGGAGATGAAGAATTTGTTATCCCAAACCCAATAACAAAAGGATACTTAGAGGTATAGAATGAGTAGGAGAGATTACTCATCTTCGGATTCAAGTGAAGAGAGTTCTTCTTTGTTAGAGCAGAATCGTAGAGAGAGCAAGCAGAAGATGCATAAAGAGGATGCAGAACAAAGAAGAAGCATAATACGAAAACTTGAGAAGGTCAGTACCGATCGATCGGAGAGAATTTACTTTGAAAACATTGAGGAGGTGTTGCAAAATGCCAGAGATAAGGGACGTGGACAAGCTATTAGTACCTGGGCTAGTGGTATTCAAACTAACACCTCAAAGCTAGCTAGAAGGGGATGAAGTCCAGCAAGGTGCCAGAAAAGGCCATAATAGATGGTTTTTCCAAAGATAGAGGAACCTAGACATCGTAGAAACAACCAAGATCATTTGCCGAACTAAACACTTGGAGGCGTTCGTGATGTTCGCCGTCCAGTAGGGCAAGGCAGTGAAGAATACATTGCCGATATGATTAAAAGACCATTGAGTCAGAATTAGAAGAGACACGATGATGAGTGGCATTGATGAGTAAAAGTCCATTTACCAGAGAGATTCTTGAAGCAAGGTATCCGATGAAGTTTCTGATGCAAACCAAGCAAAGTTATAACGACATGACAGATCCATGACAACAACTGCTGAAGTATGGATGACATATGGATAATGCCTGTGCAACGGATGTTGCGAGGTGTAGGTGTTTTCCCATATTTCTTGAGGGAATAACTATAATGTGGTTCACTCGGCTCAAACCCAGCTACATATTGTCATTTATTTAATTTGCAAAATGATTTATGAAGCATTTTCCGGTTTATTTTGTTCAACCGAAGGATTCGACGTCATTGTCAAATATGCATCGGAGGTTTGGAGAGACCTTGAAAAGTTTTTTTGAAGAGACTCAATGCAACGGTACTATACGTGAGCAATCCTAAGGACGAGATTTTGCCTTTGGCACTAATGAATGAAGTTCACCCATAAACTCATTTTGGTAGATGGCTCAGAATAAAAGAACAACCTACTTTGAAATAATTTTATCGTAAAGCATCTCAGCATCTGCGCTTGGAAGAGGTAGATTTGGATGCAGGATTGGCTATTGACAGTTAGGAAGGACCGAGCAGTGTGATTCAGAGTAACAAAGCTGTCAAGTAGAGTGCTGACAGTGCTGGAAATGTTGTAGTGAATGTTTGTAACAATAACAAATAAATAAAGAATCAAAACCTTAGTGGTAAGAAACAAGACTCCAACATTCAAGGTTTACTCGCCTTAAAGATTATATGGAATTAACGGATTCTATTGAGAACATTTACATTACTATGCAGGATACAGAAAGTTACAAGAACCCGCCATCATGTGAGGCTCTGCTCAAATTTTAGGGATGATACAAACTTTGCAAGACTATGGCCTAAATTTTAAAGGAGTCCCACTAATGTGTGATAGTAAAAGTGCAATTAATCTCACAAATAATTCTGTACATCATTCTCGCACCAAGCATATAGATGTTAGACATCATTTCATTAGAGATCACATCTCCAAAGAAAATATCTGCATAAAATTCATTTCAACTGATTCTCAATTGGCAGACATTTTTACAAACTTCTTCCAGAAAATAGTATTTGTCAACTTCGTCTCAGTTTAGGTATTTTAGAAATTTGATTTGATTTTTTTTAAATGCCTATTTTGACCAATCTGACTCCCTATTGATTGTCGAAAAGATAAAAAGTGACTGAAAAAGTGATGAGTATTGATATTAATCATATATTATAACTTGAGACAGTATATTTAGTAAATTTCTTTAAAAATTTAAACAAAATCTATAATAACTTTTGTTGGTAGAAATTCCATGACCATCTCTATTTCTATCATATTTCTAACGACCATCACTCATCAGAATCCAATATAATATGTCAAAATGTGGTATTTTAAACAGGAAATTATTCTTTTTTTTGTATAAAAAACATCCAAAGTATTCACTCTCATTTAAAAGTCCTCACGGTTATGCATGGGTGAATTACTTGGAATATTTGTATATGTGCTTTCATGCTCATTTAAAAGTCCTCAAGGTTATGCATGTATGGAACACATATCAAAATTGATTATTAAATAGACAAGTTGATTCTAATCCCATTTAAAAGTCCTCACGATTATGCATGGTTAGAAGATACTTAAAATCCATTTTTTTATATATAAAAATTGGGAATACTACTAATCTCATTTAAAAGTTCTAACGGTTATGCATGGTTAGTAGATATTCAAATTCCTAATTTAAATATACCAAAAATAGACACAACTATATGGTTTTATTTGCCGACATCATCCCTATCACTCTAAAGTGGAATATGCGTCTAACAAAGTAGTTATAATTTTTGTTTGATTTTTTTTGAAATTTAATATTTATCTCGATTGGGCATTAATGTTGTGTTAATGTCTATCACTTTATCTCTATTTTTCTAACACTATTACTCTTTTGCTGATAACAAAAGGGGGAGAGAAAAGTAAAGATTTTGGCAAATAAAGTTCAAATATTTTATTTTTTATTTGCATATTCTCATCTAGGTTCTTTTGCATATTTTTTATTTTCATGCATATATGAAGGGAGAGCATTCAAATAGGGGGAGCAAATGTAATTCATCAAAATCAAATACATTTAATAGAGTCAAAATCTTAATATATGTTTGTTATCATTAAAATGGGGAGATTATAGAATATGCTAGTATATGATTTTTGTTTGATGATAATAAACATATCTATATATTCATTTAAATGTATTTGTTATTGTACTATTTTATTTTTCACATAATTGAATAAATATTTGATGAACAAAATAAATAACACAGAATTCATATTCAAAAAAATATTTTATTCAAACAAATATTTTATTACAAATTTAAATAGTACAAGATTCAGCTCTCACACATTTACACAATTTCAATTACAATTCAATTTTAATTACATTACAATTTAGATTACATCTCAAATTTCAATTTATAATTTTGACCACACTACATATCACTCAAACACTCGTATTTATCTTCAACTCTATTCCAGCTTTGTATCCAGCATCTTAATTATCTGCAAAATAAACACTGACGCAGTAAAATTGAAAAAGAAAATATTTTGCAGTGCAAATTAAAGAGTGTGTTGTTGAAAATGTTATTTGCCTCAGTTATTTGGGTTTTTCGTTATTTATTTCTTTTGAATTCATCTTACACGAACAGCTTGTTACATGCACAATGTATCACTGTACATGTCACAAGGCCGTGCACACCGATATACACTTGATAAAACTGTAGGGATAGGTGAGCACAAGGTCAAACCCAAGCCAAAGGCTGGATTTAACTCAAGTGCATATGAGTCTCGACCAAATCAACCAAAACCATACATGTACAAGTTCATATGCATATACTCAATATGCAAGCAATCAAGCAACACACAAGGGCTGCATGACGAAGACTACTGTGATATCCCGGATTTTGGGCAATATAAATTTAATAATCAGTATTGATAATTTAATTGGATTGATAATTTTCTTTATAATTTTAATTTAATTTGGTAATTTAATCTTTCAAAGGTTAATAAATTATAATCTGGCAATATTGTTAAGATTTGTTTGTTAAAGCTAATAAAATTTTATTCTATTTATAATATATATATTTGATATATATTGTGAATGGAAATATCTTTTGTTTTAAATAAAAGATGAATTTTCAAATTGTAATATAAATATATGTATATGTTATAATTTGAATTGTTTTGAATTTAATTTAATCTATTGATAATTTATATATGTATGAATTGTGATTTAAAGCTTTGTTTTAAATTTAATATTTTCAAAAGCTAATTTAAGGTTAATTCAATTGTTTTCAAAATATAAGATAATTGTTTATTTTAAATGTGATAGTTTAAAAAGGGGTTTAATCAAAGTTTTATTCTAGTTTTCTTTAAAGTGTTAAATTTTAAATGGTTATATAAATGTTCTAGATTTTAAAATACATGTATAAGGAATTTATTTATATTTATAATTAGTTTTAGCATATTTTCTTTTAAAGGTAAAATAATATTTATTAATTAAGTAACTTAAAAAGTAAGTTTATATTTACATTTAAATTAAATAAAAAATTATTTAAAAACACTTAAGTAATATGTGTAAACATATTAACATGTTAAAGACACTTGTAAGCATGAGGGAATTTGTATTAAAAGGTATTAGGACATTTGTAAGCATTTTACAATCTAAAAATACAAGTGGCATACTCTTCTTAGTTAAAGTTTAAATTTAAATAATTATGTATTAGTAAGAGATCTGATCTTCTATTTTCTCAGTTCAATTCTTTCTCCTCTATTCTTATAAACTAAAAACCAAAATCAAAAGAACTACAAGGCAAAGAAATTCTAAACTGAAAACAAATCCTCAAACTAAAATCAAACCCTGTAAAATTCTCAAGCAAATCAAAAGCCTGCAACAAGTTTTCAAGCATGCAAAGTATCACAACAATAATCAAATTAAAGATTCAACTATTTACAAGCATGCAAGGATTTCAAGTTTACAGTTTCCAGAATTCAAAATTTAAAAGCCTGGAAATAATCTGCTCTGTTTGTTCTCTGCTTATAAAATGGTGAGTAAACATTTTTTTTAAAACAGTTTTAAATTTGTGATTTGGCTTAAATGACTATGATGAATCTCTGTTAAATATGGTTGCATGTGTTCTTATGTGTAGATGAATGTATATATATGTAAATGAAATGCCTCTGTTCTCTGTTTTGTAACCTGTGAGTAAACCTATATACTTGATGTTTGAATCTGTATATATAGTTGTTGTTTGTGACCATGCTTGAAGTAAACATGTTTATATGTATACAAATTTGTATATATTTTGCCTGTGCATGACTGGAACAAGAAATATTTGCTTCTGTTCTTAGTTCCAGGTTTTAAAAACCCTGTCTATAATCAAACTCTCTTCCTATAATTCTTGTTAGGCTTAAAAATCTGAACAAAACATGTTTTAAAAATCAAGATTGAAGTTCTAAAAATAATCTTGAGTTGAAACTGGAAGTAAATTTTGTCTGGGTAGAGGATAAACAGTGGATTTCAAAATATGTCGAAATTCGAATGTTACAATTACTTGATTTACTTATACCATTCACCTCGTCTTGAAAAATCATGATTTTTAAAAGTAAATTCAGAATTTTTAGTGATCTATTGATTGAGAAATTCAAGGTTGAACGGATTTGGGTCTTTTGGCCATTGCTGGTCATCGGCGTGGTAGGGGAGGTCGGATTTTGGTCTGGAGGTGGCCAAAGTGATGGAGAGTTAGGGAAAAATGCTCGATGAATTTCTAGATGGCCGTGGTAACCAGGCGGCGTCGAACTAGGGTTAAATAACCTGTTTTGGTCATTGGGGTAGTCGAGACTTTTGTGTGGTCGTGGGTGAACTAAAGTGGATCGCGATAGGGGGGATCAGTGCAGGAGGACGTGGCGAAGCTTCGGTCATGTCGGCGTGGTTCATCGTGGGTAGAGTCGTCGTCGATGGGTGAGATTTCGATCATGTTTAGCTTCAGTTTTTGATCGACTTCCTCGATTTTCATTTGCTATAATTCTGGGTTGATCGGTGTGGTCGAAGAGTTGGTGTCGTGATGTTCGACATGTTGATGGCCAGAAAGATGATCGGAGAGGGGCGAAATCGTTGTGCACGTGAACGTGCACATTTTCGTGCATTTTTGTGTATCTGGGATCTGAAGGTTTGGGAAGACGATGGATTACTCGGGATCATTCTCGATATGAAAGGCGTGCGACTCGAAGTAGAGATGTACGAGAGTTTTCCTCGCAAGTGACTCGGGGTTTTAGAGGGGTTTACTCGGGTTGTTTTAATTCCAGTAACCTGGGTTTGAAATTTTAAAGCAAACCATATTTTTGTTTTAAAATTTTAAAGCAGGGATAAGTTTTTAAATATTAAAACAAGTTTTAAATAAATAATTGTTTAATTGAATTAAACATGTTGAAATGTTTTTTTTTCAAAGATTTTAGGTATATTAAAATTAAATGTTTGAATTGCTTTATTTAAAATAAATTATATTTCAAAATTGATTTTAAAATTTGTTTTAATAAAGTAAATGATTGAGTAAGTATTTAATATAAATACAAGTTTATTCTAAATTTGTTATGTTGAGATTAATTAAGAATAGTTAATTAATAAAATAAATTAAAGCTTAATTACTTATTTGTAATTAAAAATAATTACTTAATGAAGTAATTAGTGGAAATGAATGTAATTAATAAATAAATGAATTAGAGATTGAGGGATTAATTAATTTAGTAATTAATTAATGTAATTAATTTTAGGTTAATTAATTAGTCTAATTAATTAAAGATAATCACTTGTGATTAATTTAGTATAATTACTTAGTGAAGTAATAAATGGGTAATTACTGAATGTAATTAAATTAAGAAGAATTACTTATGGAAGTAATTAAATGTAATTTATTAAGGTAAATCACTTGATGTTATTAATTAAAAGATTAATTAATATAATTGATTTGAAGTTAATTAATTAAAGAGTAATTAATTAATTAAAGGATTAAGGTTAATTAATAATGTGATTAATTACTAGTTAAGGTAATTAATTAAAAGAGAGTAATTAATTAAGGGTCATTAATTAAATAAATGATGTAATTAAGGGTTGATTAATTAAGATTAATTAATCAATAATAAGTGATTAAAGAATAATTAATTAAGAAGTTAATTAATTTAGATAAGTAATTACAAATTGTTAATTACTATTTATGATTAATGAGATAATTAATTACAAGTTAATTATTTAATTTAATTAAAAGGTTAATAAATTAATAAGGATTATTTAATTAATGAATTAATCAAGTTTGATTAATAAAAGTAATTAATTTAAGTATGATTAATTAATTGTAATTAATTGAAGATTAATATAATTAATTATAGTTAATTAATTAATAAAGGATCATTAATTATTGTAATTAAATGATAGTAATTAAAGGTTAATTACTGTATATGGTTAAGGATAATTACTTGAATGTAATTAAAGTATAATTAATCAAAGGAGATTAATTAAGGAAGATCATTTAGATGTTTAATTAATTAATTTGTAATTAATTAATGATAATAAGCAGGATTAAGATAATCCAAGTAATTAAAGGATAGTAATTAATTTAATTAAAGGTTAATTAAATTGATTAGAGTTAATCAATTCTGTTTAGATAATTGATTAATACTGGATGTCTGATATTGGGTGATTGGTTGATATTGGATGATTTGAATATCTCTGATATATATATGATATATGCTGCTTTGTGAGATGAATGTTGATATGAATTATCAATTGTGATAATATGATTTATCTATCTGTTTATATCATCCTGAATAAGTTTAAATGTTTAAACCTTTAAACAACTTGGCCTTAAAAGATACGTTTTGGATTTCGATGAGACCGGGATCGGGTTTCCGTATACCGAAATTCCAGGTCTGGAGACCCGAATACCACATCGATCCAAATTTACGATAGGTCGTGAATCTCGAGTGAAGATGAAGATTCAGAGTGCAAGGATTATTGTCGTTAACTCTGAGGGTGATTCCAAAACGAGTGTAACGAGATAATGCCTTCGGTTTCGTTCGAACCCGGAACGAACTTGTATGGATTGAATGCTTTCAGCACATCGTCAGGCGGACGATGAGCATTCTAAGTGATATGTTCTGATTAAAGGTAATCGTAACCTCAAGCCTCATCAACCGGGAATGGCTAAAACAGGGGAGGTGCAGCAAGGCTTCGTGGGTAGCACCCACTGAGAGCAAGATAGATCCCTGTCTAGAGGTCCCTTTTCTTTTATTCGGCTTAGTGTGTGGTTGGTCGCGCCAACTACGGGATTGTCTTGTTCGGGATTATCCAGTAAGGGATGGTTCCGGCTTTGTGTTGCAGGGGAGCGGGCGTACTCCTCGGTACGGTGATCTAGGCCACGTACTGTGACGGGCGGTACCCCAGTAGCCCTGCCATTGTATGGAATCCAAACTCCAATAAGTGCCGTACGTATTAGTTGTGCCCAACTATGTTGGAATGTGAGATGTAAGCATTTCAGCTATTTCTGTATTTTACTTGAAAACCCTAGACCCTATTATAATACAATCAGATTTCCTATCAAACGTTTTAGTTAGCGTAAGGTAAAAACTTACCCATGTTTATTTGTGGGGAGTCTTACGTGATACTTTTGTTTTCAAAAGTTTTCAAAGTTAAGCAATCTAACCGTTTACTCACACCAGACCCATGTCTGACCCAAGTGTTTATTTTCTGTTTTATTAAACTCTTGGGTACTCAATATTGTATTGAGTAGTCGAGGGATTCAGGTTAGCTTTGACGAATTCTGGAGGAGATTTGGAGCAGGAGGCTTCACCGTGTAGATATATGATGATTCCGCTGTGTATATGTTGTGTCTGTATCTGTGATACTTGAGTTGTATGAATTAGACAGATGTTTATAACTGTCTAATATGTGTTTTATAAGTTGTGTAACTCTGATGTATATGATACTATGTAATATTTTATGTGATATATTATATTTCATTCGTTCCGCTGTGAGTTTCTGATGTTGTTGTTCTTTCTTCTTCTCTTCTTTTCTTCTTCTACCCCTTTCTTTCTTAATTCACGATACGTCTTTCTGGGCATAGAAAGTCGGGTCGTGACAGTTGGTATCAGAGCAGTAGGTTGAGTGAATACCTAGGCTCTGAAGTGGTGTCTATCTTGAGAGCGCGTAATTGTTAGTTATATAAAAATGGTTTTATATTGTGTTAATTGATCGGTTGAGTGGTATATGGATTCTGGTCAATACGAGTAGCTAACGTTATTGATAGGGATCTCTAAACACTTGAACCAGGCCAACGGACACAATATTGTTTTAAAGAGGTAGATGAAATAATTTTACCCAGAAATAATTTCTATATAAAAAAAAATATATCATTTTAAATATATATATTTATGTATTTCTACCTATTTATTGGGTTACCTGTTCGGGTTTTCCAATATAAGTTATAAAGGTAGATAAGGTGGTAGTGTGTGTAACACAATTACCAATGGTTGGATTTTGAATGTTTGAGGTTGGAAGTGTATTTGTCGAAACTGTAGACCTAATACCGTCTCGATTAAGTTTGGCTGTATGGTGTAAGGATTTTTCGGATCTCTGAAGGAAATCTTTTTCAAGATTCGGAGTCCATTATTGAAATGTAAGTTTGGTTGAGCTCGGATTTTCTAGAATTTGGATCTGTGGAATAAGCAGAAGTGAGTAATGGTATCTTGGCAACTTCAGGAAGGAGCAGCTGTGTGGTGAGACGCAGTATTTATGAATGTTCCTGAAGGAGATGTTCTTTTTGGAGCAAGATTAAGAAGAGTAAGTTGTTGGCGTTTGGTTTGGAGCCGAGTTTCTTTTGGCATATCTGCCATCTTGGAGGTCCGTTGTGAGGTTTGTTGATGGTTGTGAGGTTTGTTGATGGTTTTAGTTTTGAGAAGCCTTTGGATTAGAAGTTTTTGGTTAGCTGTGGTAGCAGTACAGCTCGAAGTGTTCGGTGTGCTGTCGAGAAGATTTTCTGGCTTAACAGTGTCCCAGAGATAGAATTTGGATGCAGCAGTGTGGACCATTTCTCCGATGGTTCAGGAATCTTTGTGGTTATTCTATTAGCAGTCCAGGTAGATGGTGAGGTCTTTCTTAAAGGGTTAACCTTGTTTGGAAAAGCTTAAGGCTGTTTTAATTGGTAAAGAGAGAACAGTTTCTTTGGAATCCGAACTAGGTAGGATCGCAAAAGTGACTTGCGATTAGTTTGGGAATTTATCTTGGGCAATCTTTTGTTTGAGTTTGAGGTTTCTCATGTGGAAGTAGGAGCTACTGAAGTAGTCAGCAATTTTTCCGGATGTCTTCGAGGAAGTAGAAGTTTGTCTGCATCTAAAGTTTGAGTTCCGTATCGACTTGGTTCCAAAAGCAATACTGATGGTTAGTTTGATAGTAGGATGGTTCTTGGAGAAAGAAGAGTTGATGTAGCAGCTCAGAAATTTTTGGAAATGGATTGGTTAGATCTAGTTTTCAAGTTTGGATCTCAGTAGATTTTGGAAAGATCATCTTGTTGATAGGATCTAGAGATCATCTTGTTCTTGGTTCAGATTTGTTTCAAGAAGCATCAGCAAGGGTTAAGCTGATCAGAAGAGATGAGTTAGCCCAGGATCGTCTGGTGAGTTATGCAGATATGAGGCGTAGTTTGGAATTTGGAATTGGAGATGGGAAGTTGTTTAAGTTTTCTCCGATTAAAGAGCTATAGGATTGGTAAGTCTGGAAAGCTAGCACTGAAGTATTTTGGATATTTTGGATTTTCCTGTGTTCTCGAGAGAAGTAGTTCTTTGATCTACAGGATTGAATAGCCAGTTTGGATAGCTGGAATTCATTGTATTTCACGTATATCTGAGGGAGTACGTATATGATTCATCGCTGGTTGTGGAATCTACAGTTCAGATGGATTTGGAAGTTGGGCTAGACTTGAGTATAGTCTGATATTTTGTTCAGATTTGGTGGATCTAGAGAAGGGAGGAGCTCTGGAATATGATGGTGTGATTTGTTGAGCTTTTGTAGAGCGAGTCTCCCGGTGATTTATATCCGGGGAAACTCTAGATAGTGTTAGTAGATCTATCCTGATTTATATTAGGATGATTAGTTAGGTTTGTTTGATTGTTTGATTGGTTGCTTTAGTTGTTAGGAATTTGATGATAAGTATGTGGTTGCTGTTTAAAATTAAAAATCTTTGCTGGATTATTAAATTAACTTTGCTTTTAATTTCGGGGACGAAATTATTTTAAGGGGGGAGGAATGTGATATCACGGGATTTTGGGCAATATAAATTTAATAATCAGTATTGATAATTTAATTGGATTGATAATTTTCTTTATAATTTTAATTTAATTTGGTAATTTAATCTTTCAAAGGTTAATAAATTATAATCTGGCAATATTGTTAAGATTTGTTTGTTAAAGCTAATAAAATTTTATTCTATTTATAATATATATATTTGATATATATTGTGAATGGAAATATCTTTTGTTTTAAATAAAAGATGAATTTTCAAATTGTAATATAAATATATGTATATGTTATAATTTGAATTGTTTTGAATTTAATTTAATCTATTGATAATTTATATATGTATGAATTGTGATTTAAAGCTTTGTTTTAAATTTAATATTTTCAAAAGCTAATTTAAGGTTAATTCAATTGTTTTCAAAATATAAGATAATTGTTTATTTTAAATGTGATAGTTTAAAAAGGGGTTTAATCAAAGTTTTATTCTAGTTTTCTTTAAAGTGTTAAATTTTAAATGGTTATATAAATGTTCTAGATTTTAAAATACATGTATAAGGAATTTATTTATATTTATAATTAGTTTTAGCATATTTTCTTTTAAAGGTAAAATAATATTTATTAATTAAGTAACTTAAAAAGTAAGTTTATATTTACATTTAAATTAAATAAAAAATTATTTAAAAACACTTAAGTAATATGTGTAAACATATTAACATGTTAAAGACACTTGTAAGCATGAGGGAATTTGTATTAAAAGGTATTAGGACATTTGTAAGCATTTTACAATCTAAAAATACAAGTGGCATACTCTTCTTAGTTAAAGTTTAAATTTAAATAATTATGTATTAGTAAGAGATCTGATCTTCTATTTTCTCAGTTCAATTCTTTCTCCTCTGTTCTTATAAACTAAAAACCAAAATCAAAAGAACTACAAGGCAAAGAAATTCTAAACTGAAAACAAATCCTCAAACTAAAATCAAACCCTGTAAAATTCTCAAGCAAATCAAAAGCCTGCAACAAGTTTTCAAGCATGCAAAGTATCACAACAATAATCAAATTAAAGATTCAACTATTTACAAGCATGCAAGGATTTCAAGTTTACAGTTTCCAGAATTCAAAATTTAAAAGCCTGGAAATAATCTGCTCTGTTTGTTCTCTGCTTATAAAATGGTGAGTAAACATTTTTTTTAAAACAGTTTTAAATTTGTGATTTGGCTTAAATGACTATGATGAATCTCTGTTAAATATGGTTGCATGTGTTCTTATGTGTAGATGAATGTATATATATGTAAATGAAATGCCTCTGTTCTCTGTTTTGTAACCTGTGAGTAAACCTATATACTTGATGTTTGAATCTGTATATATAGTTGTTGTTTGTGACCATGCTTGAAGTAAACATGTTTATATGTATACAAATTTGTATATATTTTGCCTGTGCATGACTGGAACAAGAAATATTTGCTTCTGTTCTTAGTTCCAGGTTTTAAAAACCCTGTCTATAATCAAACTCTCTTCCTATAATTCTTGTTAGGCTTAAAAATCTAAACAAAACATGTTTTAAAAATCAAGATTGAAGTTCTAAAAATAATCTTGAGTTGAAACTGGAAGTAAATTTTGTCTGGGTAGAGGATAAACAGTGGATTTCAAAATATGTCGAAATTCGAATGTTACAATTACTTGATTTACTTATACCATTCACCTCGTCTTGAAAAATCATGATTTTTAAAAGTAAATTCAGAATTTTTAGTGATCTATTGATTGAGAAATTCAAGGTTGAACGGATTTGGGTCTTTTGGCCATTGTTGGTCATCGGCGTGGTAGGGGAGGTCGGATTTTGGTCTGGAGGTGGCCAAAGTGATGGAGAGTTAGGGAAAAATGCTCGATGAATTTCTAGATGGCCGTGGTAACCAGGCGGCGTCGAACTAGGGTTAAATAACCTGTTTTGGTCATTGGGGTAGTCGAGACTTTTGTGTGGTCGTGGGTGAACTAAAGTGGATCGCGATGGGGGGGATCAGTGCAGGAGGACGAGGCGAAGCTTCGGTCATGTCGGCGTGGTTCATCGTGGGTAGAGTCGTCGTCGATGGGTGAGATTTCGATCATGTTTAGCTTCAGTTTTTGATCGACTTCCTCGATTTTCATTTGCTATAATTCTGGGTTGATCGGTGTGGTCGAAGAGTTGGTGTCGTGATGTTCGACGTGTTGATGGCCAGAAAGATGATCGGAGAGGGGCGAAATCGTTGTGCACGTGAACGTGCACATTTTCGTGCATTTTTGTGTATCTGGGATCTGAAGGTTTGGGAAGACGATGGATTACTCGGGATCGTTCTCGATATGAAAGGTGTGCGACTCGAAGTAGAGATGTACGAGAGTTTTCCTCGCAAGTGACTCAGGGTTTTAGAGGGGTTTACTCGGGTTGTTTTAATTCCAGTAACCTGGGTTTGAAATTTTAAAGCAAACCATATTTTAGTTTTAAAATTTTAAAGCAGGGATAAGTTTTTAAATATTAAAACAAGTTTTAAATAAATAATTGTTTAATTGAATTAAACATGTTGAAATGTTTTTTTTTCAAAGATTTTAGGTATATTAAAATTAAATGTTTGAATTGCTTTATTTAAAATAAATTATATTTCAAAATTGATTTTAAAATTTGTTTTAATAAAGTAAATGATTGAGTAAGTATTTAATATAAATACAAGTTTATTCTAAATTTGTTATGTTGAGATTAATTAAGAATAGTTAATTAATAAAATAAATTAAAGCTTAATTACTTATTTGTAATTAAAAATAATTACTTAATGAAGTAATTAGTGGAAATGAATGTAATTAATAAATAAATGAATTAGAGATTGAGGGATTAATTAATTTAGTAATTAATTAATGTAATTAATTTTAGGTTAATTAATTAGTCTAATTAATTAAAGATAATCACTTGTGATTAATTTAGTATAATTACTTAGTGAAGTAATAAATGGGTAATTACTGAATGTAATTAAATTAAGAAGAATTACTTATGGAAGTAATTAAATGTAATTTATTAAGGTAAATCACTTGATGTTATTAATTAAAAGATTAATTAATATAATTGATTTGAAGTTAATTAATTAAAGAGTAATTAATTAATTACAGGATTAAGGTTAATTAATAATGTGATTAATTACTAGTTAAGATAATTAATTAAAAGAGAGTAATTAATTAAGGATCATTAATTAAATAAATGATGTAATTAAGGGTTGATTAATTAAGATTAATTAATCAATAATAAGTGATTAAAGAATAATTAATTAAGAAGTTAATTAATTTAGATAAGTAATTACAAATTGTTAATTACTATTTATGATTAATGAGATAATTAATTACAAGTTAATTATTTAATTTAATTAAAAGGTTAATAAATTAATAAGGATTATTTAATTAATGAATTAATCAAGTTTGATTAATAAAAGTAATTAATTTAAGTATGATTAATTAATTGCAATTAATTGAAGATTAATATAATTAATTATAGTTAATTAATTAATAAAGGATCATTAATTATTGTAATTAAATGATAGTAATTAAAGGTTAATTACTGTATATGGTTAAGGATAATTACTTGAATGTAATTAAAGTATAATTAATCAAAGGAGATTAATTAAGGAAGATCATTTAGATGTTTAATTAATTAATTTGTAATTAATTAATGATAATAAGCAGGATTAAGATAATCCAAGTAATTAAAGGATAGTAATTAATTTAATTAAAGGTTAATTAAATTGATTAGAGTTAATCAATTCTGTTTAGATAATTGATTAATACTGGATGTTTGATATTGGGTGATTGGTTGATATTGGATGATTTGAATATCTCTGATATATATATGATATATGCTGCTTTGTGAGATGAATGTTGATATGAATTATCAATTGTGATAATATGATTTATCTATCTGTTTATATCATCCTGAATAAGTTTAAATGTTTAAACCTTTAAACAACTTGGCCTTAAAAGATACGTTTTGGATTTCGATGAGATCGGGATCGGGTTTCCGTATACCGGAATTCCAGGTCTGGAGACCCGAATACCACATCGATCCAAATTTACGATAGGTCGTGAATCTCGAGTGAAGATGAAGATTCAGAGTGCAAGGGTTATTGTCGTTAACTCTGAGGGTGATTCCAAAACGAGTGTAACGAGATAATGCCTTCGGTTTCGTTCGAACCCGGAACGAACTTGTATGGATTGAATGCTTTCAGCACATCGTCAGGCGGACGATGAGCATTCTAAGTGATATGTTCTGATTAAAGGTAATCGTAACCTCAAGCCTCATCAACCGGGAATGGCTAAAACATGGGAGGTGCAGCAAGGCTTCGTGGGTAGCACCCACTGAGAGCAAGATAGATCCCTGTCTAGAGGTCCCTTTTCTTTTATTCGGCTTAGTGTGTGGTTGGTCGCGCCAACTACGGGATTGTCTTGTTCGGGATTATCCAGTAAGGGATGGTTCCGGCTTTGTGTTGCAGGGGAGCGGGCGTACTCCTCGGTACGGTGATCTAGGCCACGTACCGTGACGGGCGGTACCCCAGTAGCCCTGCCATTGTATGGAATCCAAACTCCAATAAGTACCGTACGTATTAGTTGTGCCCAACTATGTTGGAATGTGAGATGTAAGCATTTCAGCTATTTCTGTATTTTACTTGAAAACCCTAGACCCTATTATAATACAATCAGATTTCCTATCAAACGTTTTAGTTAGCGTAAGGTAAAAACTTACCCATGTTTATTTGTGGGGAGTCTTACGTGATACTTTTGTTTTCAAAAGTTTTCAAAGTTAAGCAATCTAACCGTTTACTCACACCAGACCCATGTCTGACCCAAGTGTTTATTTTCTGTTTTATTAAACTCTTGGGTACTCAATATTGTATTGAGTAGTCGAGGGATTCAGGTTAGCTTTGACGAATTCTGGAGGAGATTTGGAGCAGGAGGCTTCACCGTGTAGATATATGATGATTCCGCTGTGTATATGTTGTGTCTGTATCTGTGATACTTGAGTTGTATGAATTAGATAGATGTTTATAACTGTCTAATATGTGTTTTATAAGTTGTGTAACTCTGATGTATATGATACTATGTAATATTTTATATGATATATTATATTTCATTCGTTCCGCTGTGAGTTTCTGATGTTGTTGTTCTTTCTTCTTCTCTTCTTTTCTTCTTCTACCCCTTTCTTTCTTAATTCACGATACGTCTTTCTGGGCATAGAAAGTCGGGTCGTGACAACTACCAACCCAGTTCAAAGAAAGTACACAAGCAATGTGCAAAGCAACATGAATGCAAATGAAGCTAGACTCAAATGCAAAAGCAAAATCAACCAAATACAGCAACCAGACCAGACAAAGGCAACAAAACTGCACAGATAAGACTCGAGTGAACCATACTAGATAGGAGTATGTACAAATGTATCAAGGCAGTTTTCAAATCGATGTACACATGAACACTTGAACCAGACTCCAAGAAGATCACAACAGAGCAGTAATAGGACACATATAGATATATGTATAAATATGCAGTAACATTCACTACACATATATATATACATGCATATGTATGCATGTATATACATGAATATGTGCGTACTTTCCAAAATCAATGAGCTACAGTTCAAGTCCACACAGAGAAATGCAACAAGACAGAAAATGAATCAAGAACATATGGTCAAGAGCAACAGAAAACACAAGCATGGATGGTCGAGTTACAGGAACATGACTTAAAGACACTTGAAGACCAACTCGAGCTAGCATATCAGGAGCAACAAAAATCAGTCCAGAATGAATGCAAAAACAAAGTGAATCAGAGGTGAATTCAACATGAAATGATCAAGTACAAGCACAAATACAATGCATACTAGACTCTCAACCAAAGCAGGGTGTCAACAACAGATCAGTGACAAACACATGAAACAGAGGCGTGAACAATTTCAAGTGCACCATGTATATACATAAACGACCAAAATTGATTTCAGAGCCATCACACACATATATACATGCATATATGTATGTATATACATGGAGTGATACACAAATATATAGTAAAATGATCAAGCCGTAAATAAGAAGTGATAAGGAAATGATGAGCAAGTCGAAATCAACAAATATTATCAAAAATTCAAAATGCCAAAGCCAAGGAGCAGTTTCAACAATGAAATGACAGTGAAGCCGTGTGTTATGAAAATCTAGAAAATTATCTGTAGCCAACAGTGTGAATATAGTCACAGAAGAAAAAAAATCAAGTCATGGTTCGAAGAGAAACGATCTGCAACAGTTCAAACAAAGTCAATGTCGCAGGAATTTCAAAATGAACATGTCAAGTTTAAATGCCAAAGTCAAGCCAGGTGATAACACGAATTGAACAAGTCCAGATCATATCAAAGTTCAAATAACAAAGTCGCAGGAGAAAAAACCGGAGCAAATTCAAAATTATCAAGCAACATGTATGAAATGAAAATGTCAGAAAACATCACCAACGTTCGATTACAAATCAATGGCTGAGCATAGCAATGTGATAAATTCAAAGTGAATTATACCAACGTATATTTAAGGATGTTCTCCCTATAAATTAAAACCCAAACTCATCATTAGCATTCATGAGTTCGAGCCCAAGCAATTAAACAGAGCATTAAGTCAAATATATTCGAAAATCAAAACAAGGCAAAAATCACATACCAAATTATCAGTCGAACTCGAAGCGACCGCATGTATGCAAGAGAATCGAAGAAGCATCGAAGCTAATTTCGGAATATGAGAGCAACAACAATCAATTCGAACGTATAATTCAAGCGGCGACTTCAATTCTCAAAACCTTAAATTTGTGAAGAGGAACGAAAAAGAAAGGATCGGCCAAAAGAGAATACACGAATATACAGGAAAAAGTGGAGACGATCTCTATTTAGTATTTAAATTGGGCCAGCCTTACTTTTCTATTGGGATTTAGTTTAATATAATTAGGGTTTTGTTTTTGTTTTTGTTTTTGTTTTAGTTATTATTTCATTTGTAATTTCCTTTTAAATTAAGTAACTCTCTAGTCGTGTGACTAGGTTACGAACTACGGTGGTGTATTTCGAGAATTCGCAACTCAGTAGCTGAGTTGTGGTAGGGTTATGAGCATAGAATTAGGTTAGTAATTAGCGGGTGTCACAAGTTTACGTGTGTAAGCGTCTGACTACTTAATTTCTAGTAGAAACCTTGGGGCAGCACGTAGGCAGGGTTTTGCTGAAGCTGGGTAAATCTGTGTTGTTCTATTTCTGCTTTTATTATTCTGCTATTATCTGTGCTACAATTATTATATATATATTTCCATATTAATTTTTATTATTATTAGTATCACCCTATTCATCCCTCCTCTAGGGTGAAATATATCCTACAAGTGGTATCAGAGCTAGGAACAAAAACCATTTTTTTGTTTTAAAATTTTGATTTTTTTTTAAAATCAATTTTTGTTTTTAAAAATTTGATTTTTTAAATGGCTTCTTTTAATAATGCTTTTGCCGAGGGTCAGTCCATAGCTAGACCATCCATGTTCAATGGTGAATATGCTTATTGGAAAAATAGAATGAATTTTTTTTTGAAAACCATTGATGCTTGGAATACTGTTAAGATGGGATATAGGACACCAACTATAGTGGTAGATAATCAAGAAATTGAAAAACCAATGGATCAATGGACATATCTTGAAAATAAACTACAAAATGCCAATGCTAAAGCTATGAATTCTACTATTTGTTCATTAGATCAAATTGAATTTAATCGTGTCTCACATTGTCTAACTGTGCAGGAAATTTGGCACACACTTGAAGTGACTCATGAAGGAACCTCCCAAGTCAAAGAATCTCACCTTGCCATGCTTAGTAGCGAATACGAGAACTTCACAATGGCCAAGGATAAGAATGTCAAAGAGATGTATGGACGACTTTCTAATCTTGTTTACAAATCAAAAGCTCTTAGAAAACCATACACAGAATTGGAAATAGTTCGAAAAATCCTCAAAGTCCTTCCACGAAATTTTGAAGCGAAAGTTACTGCCATTCAAGAATCAAAAGATCTGAAACAAATCAAAGTTGAAGAAATCATCGGAAATCTCACCACTTATGAGCTAGAAATCAAATTCAAGGAAGAATGCGAAGGAGGTGATACGCGAAAGAAATCAATAGCTCTCAAAGGAACAACGGAAAGTGATGATGATGATGATGGAGCAGCTGAACTGGCACTGATAATAAAGAGATTCAAAAGGTGGAACCACAAATATGGAAATCCTGCCCTAAATCAACAACTGAAGAACAAAATTGTCAAAGTTCTAGACAACTCAGAAGAACGGGAGATCATTTGTCACAAGTGCAATAACCTGGTCATATCAAGCCAAATTGTCCTCGAAATCAATTCGGCAAAGGAAAGAAACCGAAAAGGAGTAGCTTTGCAGCAACTTGGGATGAAACTGATGAAAGTGATAAAAGCACTGGCAGTGAAAACGAAAAAGCAAAACTGTGTCTTCGAGGAGAAATAAGTGATAACAATGATGACGAGCCAAGCGAGGTATCAAAACTTACTCACTCGGAATTACTTATATACTTTCACGAAGTAAATGGCTATTTTGAACGACTTAGGGAGAAGTACGCTAAAATTGCATCACAAAGAGATAGTTTAATAGAACTAAATAAACAGCTTGATCAATTGGTTAAAAACTATCGAAATAAGAGCCCTAAGTGTGATAAGTGTCCATCATTTGAAGAAGAGATTAAAAAAATCAGAAATTAAAGTTAAATCACTTGAAAATGAAATTCTGATTTTAAAAGAAAGTGAAAATACTAGGAGAGAAAATTCTATTAAAAGGTGCACTATGTTGTTGAATGAAAATGAATCTCTCAAAACACAAGTCCAACAATTGTCTACAACTTTAGGAAAATTCTCCAAAGGAGAAAAATCACTAAATATGTTATTAGGGAAACAAACTGTTGATCCTATTAGACAAGGACTTGGATATACTCAATCTGAACATGCTAGAAGCGAAATTAGTCAAGTCAATTCCAAGTGCACGATTTGTGGAAAAATTGGACACAATCACAATAATTGCGGTATAGACCCAAACACGTGAAAACCATACCAATTTGGGTTCCAAAAGACACGAATATAAAATCCCTTAAAGTCAAACAAATCTTGGTGCCGAAAGGAACAAATATAGATCGTCTTGGGTCTACAGAAACATATTTTTCAAAATCTTTTGCCACTAACAATCATGGACCTATAAAAACAAATAGGTCACAAAAATCTTCTCTTGTGTAGGTGTGGTGGCAGGCTAAGGAACAACAAGAGTGATACCTGGATTCTGGCTGTTCCAGGCACACAACGGGCGACAAATCAAAGTTCCTTAGACTAGTACAAAGGTGGCAGAATCACAATGGGAAACAACGAAAAATTATCGGTAAAGGTAAAATAGGTAACGGTACATTTATCTTGAACGATATATTAAATGTGAAAATCTGCACCATGATCTGATTTAATTTAGCCAGTTATGTGATAATGAAATAAATGTTGATTTTGATTCAAAAATGTTAACCAATCATCTTTTCATCCTTGAACTATTTCATATAGATTTGCTTGGACTAACTATATTGCAAGTTTAGATGATAAGAGATGTTGTTTTGTATTGATGATTACTCTAGATACACATAGATATATTTGTTATCTTACTGCTTCTAGATTTGACACTATGTTCACTAGTTGTTTATGTGCACGTTTTCAATCAAATCCTTAAGGAATCACATTTTAAAAGCTGAAAAATAATTATAAGGTATTTTTTGCAACTTCACGGTCTGGTCTATGATATCCAATTTATGATAACTGTGATTTAAAGGGGTATTCAGATGCAGATTCTACTGGTAGTCTAGTTGATAGAAAAAGTACTAGTGGAACGTGTTTTATATTGGGACATTCATTAGTTGCGTGGGCAAGTCGAAAACAAAATTGTATTGCATTATCTACCACTGAGGCAGAGTATATTGCTCTAAGTGGTTGCTCTGCTCAAATTTTATGGATGATACAAACTTTGAAAAACTATGGCCTAAATTTTAAAGGAGTCCCACTAATGTGTGATAGCAAAAGTGCAATTGATCTCACAAATAATCCTGTACATCATTCTCACACCAAGCATATAGATGTTAGACATCATTTCATTAGAGATCACATCTCCAAAGAAAATATCTGCATAAAATTCATTCCAACCGATTCTCAATTGGCAGACATGTTTACAAAACCTCTTCCAGAAAATAGTTTTTGTCAACTTCATCTCAGTTTAGGTATTTTAGAAGTTTGATTTGATTTTTTTTAAATGCCTATTTTGACCAATCTGACTCCCTATTGATTGTCGAAAAGATAAATAGTGACTGAAAAAGTGATGAGTGTTGATATTAATCATATATTATAACTTGAGACAGTGTATTTAGTAAATTTCTTTAAAAATTTAAACAAGATCTATAATAACTTTTGTTGGTAGAAATTCCATGACCATCTCTATTTCTATCATATTTCTAATGACCGTCACTCATCAGAATCCAATATAGTATGTCAAAATGTGGTATTTTAAATAGGAAATTATTCGTTTTTATTTTATTTTTTTATATAAAAAACATCTAAAGTATTCACTCTCATTTAAAAGTCCTCACGGTTATACATGAGTGAATTACTTGGAATATTTGTATATGTTCTTTCATGCTCATTTAAAAGCCCTTAAGGTTATGCATGTATGGAACACATATCAAAATTGATTATTAAATAGACAAGTTGATTCTAATCCCATTTAAAAGTCCTCACGGTTATGCGTGGTTAGAAGATACTTGAAAATTCATTTTTTTTATATATAAAAATTGGGAATACTACTAATATCATTTAAAAGTCCTAACGGTTATGCATGGTTAGTAGATATTCAAATTCCCGATTTAAATATACCACAAATAGACACAACTATATGGTTTTATATGCCGACATCATCCCTACCACTCTAAACTGGAATATGCGTCTAACAAAGTAGTTATAATTTTTGTTTGATTTTTTTTGAAATTTAATATTTATACTTAATTGGGTATTAATGTTGTATTAATGTCTATCACTTTATCTCTATTTTTCTAACACTATTACTCTTTTGCTGATAACAAAAGGGGGAGAGAAAAGTTAAGATTTTGGCAAATAAAGTTCAAATATTTAATTTCTTATTTGCATATTCTCATCTAGGTTCATTTGCATATTTTTTATTTTCATGCATATATGAAGGGGGAGCTTTGGTGTAGGGGGAGCATTCAAATAGGCGGAGCAAATGTAATTCATCAAAATCAAATACATTTAATAGAGTCAAAATCTTAATATATGTTTGTTATCATCAAAAGGGGGAGATTGTAGAATATGCTAGTATATGATTTTTGTTTGATGATAATAAACATATATATTCATTTAAATGTATTTGTTATTTTACTTTTTTATTTTTCACATAATTGAATAAATATTTGATGAACAAAATAAATAATACAGAATTCATATTCAAACAAATATTTTATTGCAAATTTAAATAGTACAAGCTTCAGCTCTCACTACATTTACACAATTTCAATTACAATTCAATTTCAATTACATTACAATTTTGATTACATCACAAATTTCAATTTACAATTTTGACCACACTACATATCACTCAAACAACTCGTATTTATCTTCAACTCTATTCCAGTTTTGTATCCAACATCTGAATTATCTGCAAAATAAACACTGACGCAGTAAAATTGAAAAAGAAAATATTTTGCAGTGCAAATTAAAGATTGTGTTTTTGAAAATGTTATTTGCCTCAGTTATTTGGGTTGTTTGTCATTTATTTCTTTTGAATTCATCTTACACGAACAGCTTGTAACATGCACGGTGTATCCCTGTACATGTCACAAGGCCGTGCACACCGATATACAATTGATAAAACGGCAAGGACATGTGAGCACAAGGTCAAACCCAAGCCAAAGGCTGGATTCAACTCAAGTGCATATGAGTCTCAACTAAATCAACCAAAACCAGACATGTACAAGTTCATATGCATAGACTCAATATGCGAGCAATCAAGCAACACACAAGGGCTGCATGACCAAGACTACCAACCCAGTTCAAAGAAAGTACACAAGCAATGTGCAAAGCAACATGAATGCAAATGGAGCTAGACTCAAATGCAAAAGCAAAATCAACCAAATACAGCAACCAGACCAGACAAAGGCAACAAAACTACACAGATAAGACTCGAGTGAACCACACCACATAGGAGTATGTACAAATGTATCAAGGCAGTTTTCAAATCGATGTACACATGAACACTTGAACCAGACTCCAAGAAGATCACAACAGAGGAGTAATAGCACACATATAGATACATGTACAAATATGCAGTAACATTCACTACACATATATATACATGCATATGTATGCATGTATATACATGAATATATGCGTACTTTCCAAAATCAATGAGCTACAGTTCAAGTCCACACAGAGAAATGCAACAAGATAGAAAATGAATCAAGAACATATGGTCAAGAGCAACAAAAAACACAAGCATGTATGGTCGAGTTACAGGAACATGACTCAAAGACACTTGAAGACCAACTCGAGCTAGCATATCAGGAGCAACAAAAACCAGTCCAGAATGAATTCAGCATGAAATGATCAAGTACAAGCACAAATACAATGCAGACTAGATTCTCAACCAAAGCAGTGTGTCAACAACAAATCAGAGAGAAACAGATGAAACAGAGGCATGAACAATTTCAAGTGCACCATGTATATACATAAACGACCAAAATTGATTTCAGAGCCATCACACACACACACACACACATACATACATACATGTATGTATTTACATGGAGTGATACATAAATATACAGTAAAAATGATCAAGCCGTAAATCAGAAGTGATAAGGAAATGATGAGCAAGTCGAAATCAACAAATATTATTAAAAATTCAAAATGCCAAAGCCAAGGAGCAGTTTCAACAATGAAATGACAGTGAAGCCGTGTGTTATGAAAATCTTGAAAATTATCAGTAGCCAGCAGTGTGTATATAGTCAGAAAAGGAAAAAAAATCAAGTCATGGTTCGAAGAGAAACGATCTGCAACAGGTCAAACAAAGTCAATGTCGCAGGGATTTCAAAATGAACATGTCAAGTTTAAATGCCAAAGTCAGAGCTAGGTGATAACACGAATTGAACAAGTCCAGACCATATCAAAGTTAAAATAACAAAGTCGTTAGAGAAAAGACCGGAGCAAATTCAAACTTATCAAGCAACATGCATGAAATGAAAAAGTCAGAAAACATCACCAACGTTCGATTACAAATCAATGGCCGAGCATAGTAATGTGAAAAATTCAAAGTGAAATATACGAACGTATATTTAGGGATGTTATCCCTATAAATTAGAACCCAATCTCATCATCGTCATTTATGAGTTCGAGCCCAAGCAATTAAACAGAGCATTAAGTCGAATATATTCGAAAATCAAAACAGGGCAAAAATCACACACCAAATTATTAGTCGAACTCGAAGCGACCGCATGTACGCAAGAGAATCGAAGAAGCATCGAAGCTAATTGTGGAACATGAGAGCAACATCAATCAATTGGAACGTATAATTCAAGCGGCGACTTCAATTCTCAAAACCCTAAATTTTTGAAGAGGAACGAAAAAGAAAGGATCGCCAAAAGAGAATACACGAGTATACAAGAAAAAGGGGAGACAATCTCTATTTAGTATTTAAATTGGGTCGTCCTTACTTTTCAATTGGGCTTTAGTATAATATAATTAGGGTTTTGTTTTTGTTTTTGTTTTAGTTATTATTTCATTTGTAATTTCCTTTTAAATTAAGTAACTCTCTAGTGGTGTGACTAGGTTACGAACTACGGTGGTGTAGTACGAGAATTCGCAACTCAGTGGCTGAGTTGTGGTAGGGTTTTGAGCGTAGAGTTAGGTTAGTCATTAGCGAGTGTCGCAAGTTTACGTGTGTAAGCGTCTGACTACTTAATTTCTAGTAGAAACCTTGAGGGCAGCACGTAGGCAGGGTTTTGCCGAAGCTGGGTAAATCTGTGTTGTTCTATTTCTGCTTTTATTATTTTGCTATTATATGTGCTACAATTATTATATATATATATATTTGCATTAATTTTTATTATTATTAGTATCACCCTATTCACCCTCCCTCTAGGGTGAAATCGATTCTACAGAAGTGGGTTTTTCGACGATCGTTTTGGCGATTTTCGACGATGATCGATCTATAACTCAAAATCTACAAAGGCAATCGATATGAAATTTGGAGGACAACTACACTACACTGTGAGGGACCCATAACATCGATCGCTGGGCCCCACAATGAAGTTGGATTGATCGATCATGATCCCTATGGATGGATCCATGAAATAATTCAAATCAATGATGATCGGTCAATATCTCACAAACGCAAAGTCAAAATGACATGAAACTTTGATACTGGTAAAGTATTATGTAAAGGAACCTACCATATTTATCGCACATTATTTGGAGGAACTTGAACGATCGGCCTACATCATTCTTGAATGATCGTATCATTTTAGCTAGAATGATCCCAACTCCACGGAAAATGCGATATCTCACAAATGGTAAGTCGGAATGACACAAAATTTGGAGAGCAAGTAGCTAACATCATGTTGGACCCATCAATACTATCACACCCCAAAAGGAGAAAATATGGAATAATCTTCCATATTTCCATTTTTCAACTTGACTCCACGGAAAATGCAATATCTCATAAAAGGTAAGTCGGAATTGCACGAAATTTGGAGTGCAAGTAGCTAACATCATGGAGGACCCACAAAAATGATCGCATCCCCATTAGAGCTAATATGAATGATCGGCACTGATCGTTCCAATGGTGTGTGATCGATTTGAAAATTGGTGGATCGGATCGTACTGCTGTAGTTTCTTCTGGCAAAATTTCTACCCGACCCATGCACTCTTCACCTATAAATACAGCGGACTTAGCTCATTGCAAAGGACTTTTTGGCTGGTTCTCTCCTTCATCACTTCTTATCTCTTCCTCCATTATTTTTCTAAGGCAAAAAACAACTGTACTTGTAATCTTACAGTATAAATAAAATATTTTTGGAGTTGATGTAGGTCGGAGTTTGTCAAACCACTATAAAACTTGCATGTTCATTTACCTTTCTACAATATATTCTATGATCTGTGAATCTATATTTCTCTGTTAGGATCTAAATATTGGATATTTTTGCTTTAACATATAACATGGTGTTTGTGATCATTTTGGCGCAAACAGTGGGCAAGCTAATAACCAACCTCAGGGGCAATCTTCCAAAAGGTTCAGATTGGATCTAGTGGAGAAGGACCAAGACAGCCATCATAGAGGATGATTATTAACAACATATCTGGAGGTCTGCATCCCGTGGAATGAATTGACAACGAGATGGAGTACTATGGTAGATCTTTGAGGAAAGAACCTTATGAGATGTGTTATACCATAAAAGAGGGAGCTTCGACAAACCAACAAAAGAGAATAGATGATGACATTGTGTCCAGAAATAAAGAAGCTGGTTGCGGTATTGTACGATTGGGCTGGCTGTAGTGCACCGAGTCCTTATTGAATGTTGGAGCTCGATGAATATTTTGTTTAAGAAAACCTTTTATAAGATGCAGTTTAGTAGGAAAGATATGTGGTCGTGTAAATCCCTTATCTGAGGATTTATTGGAGAGGCCAAGGATCATATTGGCTAAGTCGAGTTATTTTTTGAGTTGGGAGAAGGAAACCGCAAGTTACTGTGGTTATAGAACTTTGTTATGGTTGATAGATTTTTACCCTACAATGCTTTCTTGGGTCTATTGGACCTTGCTAATTTTCAAATTGCGCTTGCTCTACAGTGCTTGATGATGAAGTTTCCTATAGAGAATGGAGTAGGAACAATTCAAGGAGATCGGAGCATGAGTGGAGAGTTCTATGTTGCCGAGCTCAAAAAGGCAAAGCGAGGAGAGAAGGGGAAGAATGCATAGGAGCCTCTCTTTATCAAATCCTCAAAAGCATATCAACTACCACCCAAGCCTTGGCTCGGGTCTAATAGCAAATTCTGTAAATATATGGATCCACGAAAAAAAAGCCACAAGAGGTGAAGGTGACCCCAGTGGAACTGATGATTGATGTCCCAATTGACAATGATGATCCTAAAAGGGTTCTTAAAGTTGGGTTTCAACTAGGCCTAAAGATGAAAAAGGAGTTGGTAGGGGACAAACAAAGACATGTTTACTTAGACACATGTACCAACTCGCAAATCCGACACGATTAATATTAAATTAATTTGATATGATTTTTTTTATAAATGGGTGAATTGGATGTCATATTCATAACAGTGCAAAGGCCTTTCCGAGCTGATTGGTTTATTATATAATTCTAATAGATTTGGAGTTACAGTTTGGAAGATACTGACTTTATAAGTCTAAAATATTTGCGTCTACGACAAATAATTTTCGTTGTTTTAATTTTGAAAACAAAAGTATATTTAGTGTAGTTGATTAAGAGAGCGGTCTTCACTTGGAGAGGTAATGGGTTCGATCTTGGCTAACGACACATTTTTTATCTTTTATAGAAAACAATAAAAGATACATATCTACAAAGAGAAGTGTGTATATATATATATGAGGGAGAGATATGGAAAACAAAGTATAGTCAAAATACATACATGTATAAGGAAAAATGTGTATGTGTGTGCGGTTATAAATATATGTTTATATGTAGTTAATCCAATGTAAGAAAAAAATAAATTTGGTAACTATGCGCAAATTAAATTGTATGAATTATGTGTATATGTCTATAAATATATGTATATTCAATGTAATGAATTGATTGGCATATTTCCTAATTGTTGAATATATATATATAATTGGTTATATATTAATTTCGTGGATTATGGGAAATTAATTGCGTAGACTAGCAATTAATTGCGCATTGATTAACATATTTTGTAATTATTGATTACAAATAATTGGTTGTATATAAATTTCATATATCGTGGTAAACTAATTACGTAGTGTTTACACAAAAAGTTGGTACAAACACCCAAAGATTAATAGAGGAGAATAAAATGAAGAAAACTAATGAAAAATAAAGAGAAAGCACACACGACAATTATAATGGTTCGTCTAATCAGAGGCCTACGTCCACTTGACTTTGTTTATGTTTTTTTTGTGTTTTACAAAGTTGATCTTACGGATCGGTAGTTATGGATCAATGATGATCCGCGGGATTACAGAGAAAGTATAGAAGTTTGTTAAACGAGCCATAAAAAGTCCTTTGAACAGTGCCCCTCCTTCTCTATTTATAGCTGTAGGTTAATGGAATTCTCTCCACCACATTTGTGCCCACGTTCCCCACATCTAGAAGGAGTTGTGCTAAAAAGATCGTGAGCAACTAAGCAATGTTCAAGGATCGGTACCGATCCATGCCCCTTATGGATTGGTACCAATCCATAAGATAAGCTATAAGGCCTTCTTTGATTCTTGGAAATTCCATAGTTGACTTGTATTCTAGATTGTGGCATTTGATTGGATCGATATGGGGTTGAACTTGAGTGAATTCCTTGGTTTGGAAGTTGGGCAAAGGCATTTGATTTATCCATCGATTGTTTTAGTTAGATAGTGAACTAACTATCTTTTATGGTGCACATTGGCTAATAATCACTAAGGCCTTCTATGGCATGAAGTTTGAGGTGGAATTGGACAAAAGTTAGGGATCGGTACCAATCCATGGTCGGTACTGATCCATGACTTCACTTGATTTTAGGGGTCTGGATCTTGGACTTGGATTTGCTTGGCATGTTGGCTATTTTGGGAGTCTTTGACATGTCGATGGCTCTATCTCTTGATCTTGTTTGATATGTGAGTTTGGCAGTTATCGCTCTGGATTCCTACTTGGTCATTTTCCGTTCGACCGTTCAGATTCGTCCGAATATTGCTTGATCATAAGGCTGGGTAACATTTTCCTCCCAAGCACGTCTTGTGAATAGAAGGTGTGCTTTGCTCAAGACCAAATATCGAAGTCGGTTTTTCACTCGTGGTTGAATTTTCTGGCAATCAACTGACCAAACCACATTGAATCCTGTAGGATCTAGATTAACCCTAGAGGGGCGGGGGGGGTGAATAGGGTTATAGCAAATTTTCTTGAATTAAACACAAAAACAAACCGCAGAGAAAAAAATATGCTGAAAGTAAATCACACACAAAATTTACCCAGCTTCGGCAACCCCTGCCTACTGCTGCATTCCCAGATTTCTATTAGAATTAAACAGTCTCCCGCTTACAAATACTCTAACAGACTCGCAAACCCTGCTACCGCCTATAGAGTTTTGCAAACTCGCAATCCCTGCTCACTGAACTAATCCTAACTAGACAATTTGACACAACCTAAATCCTAGGTGGTGATTTACCCAGATTTGATTCGAAGAGTACAAACTTCAAAACAAAAAACAACAAGAGCAAAAATAAAATAGAAAGCTTGAAACCAATTTTTGCCCTTAATCAAAATAACCCTGACCCAAAAATAAAACTAAAGTAAAAACTAAAGCCCTGATTTAATTATGAAGGTCGGCCCCTTTTTTTTCTTTAGCCCGTTTCTTTCTTGAGAAAATGGCGGCTCTCGTTCCTCTGAAATTTGGGTTTCTGATTTTTGACGATGCCGATTGTGGTTGTTGCTCTGTCGATTGATTTGCTCCTCTACTGATTAGTTGCTTGCCTCGAGATGATTTATTTATTCGTTCATTGCTCTGAAATTTGGATTTGAGAAATTTGTTGAAGTCGGCTGGTTGCTTCGAGTTGATCGAATTTGACTTTTCTCTGGTATGTTATTTGGTCCTTTTGCTTTCAGGATTGATTGCTTGAATTCGATAATTAAAATTGCCGATGATGATTGGTTTATATAGGAGTTCGATCTCCTTTATTTGCGTTCGTATATCTTTGTTTGAATTTGTCAATTATTTGCTTGGCCGTTCGATTATTGTTGGATGTTGATGATTTCTCTGACTAAATCAAACTCGTATAAATTGATACTTGCTTCTCATGGTTTTGATTTTAAATCGTTCGATCTTTCCTTGATCGATACGGAAGAAAACTTTCCTCTTTTATTTGGATTTGATTTTTGACTTTTAGTCATTTTTGATTTCGAGAATATTTTCTGGTTGACTATGTTGATTCTTTGGTCTGCATTTACATTTCTTCTGGCTTCAAGTTGCTCACGGCTTCGATTCTCTGTAGCATACTCGACATGTACCTTTTTATAACTGCTCTTCGTCTGGAGTAGTTTCTGATCATTGCTCCATGTATGCTTTGGTTTATATATATATAACACTTTAATGTGTGCCTGCTCTTGTTTATTCGAGTCTGTGTCATTTGTATTACTTGAGCTTGAGTCTGGTTCCATTGATTCACTGTATCTAGATTTGATTGTATTATTTATTGCCAGTTGCCTCTGATTTTTGCTGCCTTCACCTGATCGCTTGCACTGGCTTGTCTTGATTTGTCGAGATCACAGTGGCATTTGTTCAAGTCGTGTGCACTTCACTAACACTCGAGTCTGGTCATGTTGTTCTGGGTTTCTCTGCATTGTGTTGAGTTGCTTTTTATAGTGTGGTTTTGATACATGCCCTTATACATATGTATATTGCACCACTGTTGTCACACTGGTAGTTTGAAACTGTTACATGCAGTGTGCACTACTTCCATGTTGTCTCGAGTATATTTACAGCTCTGTATATATGTATGCTTGTAGTTAAGCTTGTATTGTCAACTACGGCATTGACCTGGTTCTAATGTGTCAGTGCATTGCATATTTAACTGAACCATGCTATAGCTTGAGCTTTGTAGCTTGTCTTGACAATTTGATGTCGAGGCTGCTGTATTCATGTGGTCTGGTCTGGTCATCATGTAGTTGTATATATATACATGTCTCTGATTTGTTGTACTTGAGTCACTTGTGCATATTGTCCTCTCATGCTTGTAGATATTCATGATATAGTGATACTGCAACGTTGGCTTGCATTTAGTTGTAGCTGCTGTCCATTTTGGTTTTGCAAGCTGTACTTGTATTCACTTCAACTTGAGTTCATTGAGTACCCTGGTTTCTTTCCTCTGATCAGTTGGCTATCTCTATTTGTCTGGTTCATCTGGTTACAGAAATAGTTCTGGTTGCATGTAGCTTTGAGTCAGAAAACTGGTCACTACCCCATGTATATTTGATGCCTTGTTGGATTAGTGTACTTTATTGCACTACTTAATCCAGTGTGCCATGTCTCACTGATGTTGCTCACTTCACTTTGTTTTAGCATTGTGTACATGTGTTTGCATTTGCTTGTAGTTGTTTCTGTCCATTCTTTGTGCTACCATTCATGTGTGTTCTCTGTGCATGGCTTGAGATCTGGTGCTTCATCATTGACTCAGTTTTGTCTCGACCCATTGTTTCGTATTTGCACCTGTGTTGAATCCAGCTTAAATGCTCGGGTTTGACCTTGTGCACGTGTTGTGACTCTATTTGTGTTGTACTTGAGTTGAACCCGATTTTTGGTATGGGTTTGACCTGTGCTCACCTGTCCCTGTTACTATATCAAGTGTATATACATATATCGGTGTGCACGGCCTTGTGGCATGTACAGTGATACACTGTGCATGTCACAAGCTATTCGTGTATGATGAATTCAAATATAAATGATGACGAACAACCCAAATAACTGAGGCAAATATTATTTTCAAAATTCATATTTTGTTTTATACTGCAAAAACATTTTATTTTCAATTTTATTGCGTCAATGTATATTTCTGCAGATTGCTCAGATGCTGGATTCACATTGGAATGCAGATGAAGATAAATACGAGTGTGAGTGATATGTAGTGAGGAACTGATGTAACTATGAAATTGTGATGTAATTGAATTGTGACTGAAATTGTATAGTTATAGTGAGAGCTTGAAATTGTACTATCAAAATTGTAATAAATATTTGTTTGAATAAAATATTCGTTTGAATTCCAATTTTGTGTTATTTATTTTATTCAGCAAATATTTATTTTATCTGTGAAAACTAAAATAGTACAATATCAAATACATTTAAATGAATGTATATATGTTTATTATCATCAAACAAAAATCATATACACTCATATTTAACAATCTCCCCCTTTTGATGATAACAAACATATATTTAAGATTTTGAATATATTAAATGTATTTGATCATTCAATTTTCTCCCCCTATTTGAATGCTCCCTCTCTACACAAAACTCCCCCTTCATATATGCATGAGAATAAAATATGCAATATGAATCTATATGCAAAAATAAAATATGTGAAGAATTTTATTTTCCAAAATCTTAACCTTTCTCTCCCCCTTTTGTTATCAGCAAAAGAGTAATAGTGTTAGAAAAATAGGGATATAGTGATAGACATTAATACAATATTAAAACTCAATCGAGTATAAATATTAATTTCAATAAAAAATCAAAAAATCATAAATACTTTAATTGATGCATATTCCACTTTAGAATGATAGGATGATATCATCAAATAAAACCATATAGTTGTGTCTATTTGTGGTATATTTATTTCAGGAAATTTGAATATCTACTAACCATGCATAACCGTTATGACTTTTAAATGAGATTAGTAGTATTCTAAATTTTTATTTTTATTTTAAAAATGAATTCATGTATCTTCTAACCACGCATAACCGTGAGGACTTTTAAATGGGATTAGAATCAACTTGTCTATTTAATCAATTAATTTTGATATGCGTTCCATACATGCATAACCGTGAGGACTTTTAAATGAGCATGGAAACACATAATCAAAAATCTAAGTAATTCACCCATGCATAACTGTGAGGACTTTTAAATGAGAGTGAATATTTTGGATATTATTATTTATTGTTAGAAATATAATAAAATTGAAGCACAAATGATTTTCCGTTTAAACTACCACATATTGATATACTATATTGACTTTTGATGAGTGATGGTCGATAGAAAAATGATAGAAATAGAAATGATCATAGAATATTTATCAACAAAAAGTTTTTATAACTCTTGTTTAAATTTCTAAAGAAATTTTCTAATTATACTTTCTCAAGTCATAATATATGATTAATATCAACACTCATCTTATTTTCAATCACTATCTATCTTTTTAGATAATTTTTAGGGGGTCAGATCAGTTAACATAGTTATTTAAAATCAATTTAAAAAATAGTTATAAAATCAAATTTTCTTAAATAACTAATCTGATACAAGGTCAACAGAAATTATTTTCTAGAAGGGGTTTTTAAGAAAAATTTCTGCTAAAATAGAAATTATTTCAAGTGAAAAATATGCAAATATTTTCTTTGAAAGATGATGCAGCAAATGAATGTCTCGAAATATAATCACGTTCCACTAGTAATTTTTCTATCAACTACATTACCAGTGTGATCTGCATCTGACTTTAAATTTCACTCAATATTCACTCGTTGGATGTCATAGACCAGATTGTGAAATTTCAACAAACTATCTCAGAATTATTTTCAACAATTTTTAAACGAAATTTTCTTGACTTTGAATTGAAGTCGTGTTAGCCATCAAACAAATATCACAGTGTCAGATTTAGAAACCGTAAGATCAACAGTCATTAAACCATCACCATTATTTCAAAACAATTGAAGTTTCACCAATAAAGTTTCAACAATTTCAACAATTTCTTAAAAACCTTTTTATAGCATGAGTAATCAGTAATCAATCAATATCATAATTTGACCAAACAGATTAAGTTCAATGAAAAAAATGGTTGGTCAACTTTTAAGCACAAATCAAAGTCATAGATAAGAACAAGTCATGTAAGATCATATCAAGTAAGTTAGAATCTGTCAACCATCATAATTACTTCAAGTAATTCTATTTAAAGATGATTGGTTAATAAAAAATCAGAATTAACATCATCAATCATTTCACACAACTGGCTGATTTAATTCAGATTATGGTGCAGATTTTCTCATTTTATCTATCGTTTGAACATAAATACAATTACCTGTTTTACCTATTCGATAATCTTTCATTGTTTGCCCATTGTGAATCCGTCACCTTTATACTAGGCTAAGGAACGTTGATTTGTCGCCCGTTGTGAGTCTGGAATAGCCAGAATCCAGATAACACTAATGTTGTTCCTTAGCCTGCCACCACACCTACACGGTAAAAGATTTTTGTGACCTATTTGTTTTTATAGGTCCATGGTTGTTAGTGGCAGAATAATTTGATGAATATGTTTGAGTAGACCCAAAATTATTAATATATGTTCCTTTTGGCACCCAAACTTGTTTTGTCCTTTTATTCTTGTTCCAATAGACATGAAATTTGTTTGTAGAATTCTTAGGAACCCAAACTTGTATAAATTTTGTGTTCTTGTTCCTATGACTATAATTTTCAGCACGATGTCCAATTATTTCACATCTAGCAAAGACACTCTTACCTTTTGCATTATCATCAACTTGTGTTTTCCCAAAACCTAGTCCTTTTCTGTTGTTAGCAAAAAGTTGATTTCCCAATAACATGTTGAATGATTTTTCTCCTCTTGAAAAGTTATTCAGAGTTTTCTCAAGATTTTGGACTTTGGTTTTTAGTGTTGTGTTTTCAGTCACAAGTGAGGTGCATCTATTTATAAAATCCTTTTTCCTAGTGTCAATGGTTTCCTTAAGACTCAAGTTTTCTTTTTCAAGATTCTCAAAGTTATTCTTAAGTTTTGATAATTCTGAATCTAAAATTTTGCATTTTTACAGTCTAGGTTTTGAATATTTTCAAGTTCAGTTTCTAACCTAGTATTTTCATGGACAAGTTCTCTCCTATCAGATTTCAGTTTTTCAATTTTAGATTCAAGAGTATCAATTGTTTTAGCAAAATCACAACACATCAAAACAAGTTCTTTATAAGAATAGTCACTTACCTCACAAGATTCCTCTAAGCTTGCTTCTGAATCTGATTTTGCCATAAGACATAAATTAGCCTCCTCTGAGCTATTATTCGAAACTTCCTTTCCTTCTTCATCATCCCAAGTCGCTGCAAAGGCCTTCTTCTTCTTTTTCTTTCCTTTGTTGTTTTTGAGAAGTGGGCATTTTTGTTTGAAGTGGCCAGGCTTCTTGCAGTTATAACAAGTCAATTCATTATCGGAATTGTCAGAATCTTTTGACCTATTACCACTTGTTTTCTTCTTGCGTGGCTCGAATCTTGACCATTTTCTAAGATTATTGACAGCCATTGCAAGCTCTTCAATTGGATCTTCTCCTTCTTCATCGCTCTCTTCTTTGCTCTTTAAGGCAATCGTCTTCTTCTTTGATTCGAAGTTGTTGCGTTCCTCCTTTGTTTTTAGCTCAAGCTCATATGTCATCAACTTGCCGATCAACTCCTCCATGCTTAGTTTACTCAGATCTTTCGATTCTTGTATTGCCGTGACTTTTGCCTCAAAGCTCATCGGTAAGACTCGTAGCACCTTCCTCACAAGCTCTACCTCAGTGAATACCTTCCCAAGCGCTCTAGCATTGTACACCAAAGTTGAAAAACGTCCAAACATGTCCTTTATGCTCTCGCCTTTGTCCATCACAAAGTTCTCGTATTCATTGCTGAATAGGGCTAGACGAGACTCCTTGACTTGAGAAGTTCCTTCATGTGTCACCTCCAAGGTATGCCAAATTTCCTTCGCAGTTTTACAATGAGAAATTCTATTAAATCCATTCTTATCAAGAGCACAGATCAAAGCATTCATGGCTTTAGCATTTGTAGTTTTTAATTTCTTATCGTTAGCGTCCCACATATCCTTAGGTTTAGGAATCTCAGTATCACCAATAGTTATAGTGGGAGATTTATAGCCAGTTTCAATAATGTCCCAAACATCATAATCAACAGAACTAAGATAAATACCCATCCTAACTTTCCAATAAGCATAATCATTCCCATTAAACATAGGTGGCCTAACAATAGATTGCCCCTCAAAAAAAGCATTATTTGGTGGATTCATGACTCTAGAGTTAAAGAAAAATACCGGGCTCTGATACCACTTGTAGGATCTAGATTAACCTTAGAAGGGGGGCTGAATAGGGTTATAGCAAATTTTCTTGAATTAAACACAAAAACAAACTTCAGAGAAATAAATATGCTGAAAGTAAATCACACACAAAATTTACCCAGCTTCGGCAACCCCTGCCTACTGCTGCTGTAACGACCCTAGATTTTAATTTAAATTAAATTTATAATTAACGGTATTTTTGAATAAGAATAGTAAACTAAATAGAATAAATTAGAAATTCAATTACATTGTAAAGTAATAAAATAACAAATACAACTTGAACAAAAGTTAAAATAAAAGGGGAATAAAAATAAGACAATAAAACAAAAAGGAATAAACAACACATGACAAAAATTTAACAACAAAGTTTCAACTTTAAAAATTAACAAATAAATAAACATACAAAACAAAGTATAGAAACAAAATCTAAAACAAACCATAAACAATTAAGTTAAGTAAAATATAGAATAACAAACAAAGCTAAAAATACAACAAACATTAACAAATAAAGCAAGTGTAGCCTGTAGAACTTGGAAATGCAAAGTATAATAATAAGTAGGCAAGCATAAACAAAGTAAAGTAAAACATACAGCACTAGGCAAATAAATGCAAATATCCTAAGTACACCAAAACAAAGATATTCAATTGTATAATGTAAATTTATGAAGCCACCAAACATCATCATCTTTGTACAGCCGAGACAAGTAAGAGGGAAGACATTGCATTTAATACCACCTTTCCGCAACACAAACATGTACAGCCGAAGGAAATAAAAAAATTGATATTGTACAAACTCATAAATGCAAGCCATCATGTTCAAGCATATCAGCCTCCAATTTGAGATAAAAATCTCTGGCCAAAGTATAAACAAAGGATTTCCAGTACATAACAAAAATATATCAACTTGTACTCATCTCCTACATATCAGTTCGTTCCATTCTAAACTGTAAAAAAAAAAGAAGAAACTAAAGTATATCTTCTCCTCTAAAACAAAACATCAGATAAACCAAAACAAAACTCCAACAAAACAAGGACCTGATCAATTCTAAACAACAAAAACAAAGCAAGAAAGCTGCAGTTTTCAAACAACAATTGCTCTCTGTTCTTCTTCCTTCTAAAACAGGTGAGCAACTTTAATTTTTCTTTTAGACCTCTTTGTTCTTTTATCTGTGAGTAAACTTCTAAAACAAACTTTAAATAGCTAATGAAAGACTGTGTGTACGCGTGTATGTCTGTAAGTCTTGGAAATACATGTGTGTGCATATCTGTAGCTTTTTAACATTCCTGAGTTAAGTTCAACCCTCTGCTTATCACCTGTAACTATGAAATGCTCTTAGTTTTGATTCATATGGCTTATGTATATGTAAACTTGTAATATATGTTTGAAAATAAGTGGATACAATGGTTTTTAGGACTCTAGAACTTGTGTGAATGTCTGGTGTTTTACAGAGATCACCTCTATTTTTATTTAAGACAACTAAAAACAGGAACCAATATTCAAAGAAACTACTCATTCAAACTTTTTGGACTTAAGTATTAGAACAAAAATGTTGATTTAAACCTAACTAAGTATTTAAAAATAGTTGTAAGGATTTATAAGTAGAAAAATATTGCCTGGAACAAATGAAACTCAGAGCAACATGAAAATGTCAAAAATAAAAATGTATAATTTGTTGGTATGATTATATAAGTAGAATCGTATATAAAAAGTAGGATTTTTAAAATCAACATTACCATGTTTAATGTAAGATTGATTGAGAAAATTTGGTTTGTCTGGAAGAATGGTTTCGAGCATTTTCTAGTGATCTCGAGGTCGAGGGTGGTCGGGGTTGCGTGAGTGGATGAAGAAGCCTATGGGGGTGATGGGAAAAATGGTCGTAGGTGACCACGGCATCGGTGGCGTCTGTAACGACTCGGATTTTCGCGCTCGAAAATCAACATCCGTACTTCACATTGTACTAGAATGCCGCAGATTCGACCGTTCAAATCCGATTCGCCGGAGCTTATAACAACATTAAGTATAACAACACAGCGGAAGAAAAAGAATATATCAATATATATAACATTGATACAATGACAGATACAAAATCCGATACAGTATGATACAACAGAATGATACAACAGATACCAATATACATCAGAGATATGATACAAGAAATAGCAGCGGAAAAGAAAATAGATAACACCAGCAGCGGATAGAATGTCTCCAATAGAATGCTCCAAGATAAGGAACGTCAGTCCATGAACTCCAAGAACTGAACTAGCTCTAGATAATCTACTAAACCTGAATATATGAAAAACCCAACTCTAGACTGTCCGTGTGGAAAATAGTGGGCATCCAGAGTTTAGGAAGGGAACAATAAACTCCGGATCAGTCATGGGACTGGTGTGAGCAACAAAAACAGTTTATCTTTAAACAAACACAAAAGGCTTTTAAACATTGAAATCCGCAATGTTTTTGGAAAATGAAACTACCATAAGGCCTCCCACCACACACACAATGCAATCGCAGAATTGGAGGAGATTTCTCCTTATGATAGTCAAACATGCTTACTACGCAAAATCAAAACTCTTTTGATATTATTACTAGTGCATAGTGTAGAAAAACATTTCGAAAATATAATATTAATCTTAGCCGGCATACAACATTTCATCGTATGCCTACTATAGCTACCATGTTCAATAGCAGGTTACCGCCACATTCCATAGCAGGTAATACAACTAAAACCGTACAGGGTTCATATTGTTTCTTTGGATTTCCAACAAATGATCAGGCTAAGGAACTTCCTTACCGAAATAGAAACGCCTCTGGAAAGACGCCCCGGATCCTAACCGGATCTCTGCAAACAAAAGGCCGACGCTACCTCACGCTGTACAGCTGTAACTAGGTAACTAACACACGAGCTATGTCATTCCCCGGTCGTTACCGACCTTTATCCCGGGATCCCGAAAACCAACAAAGCAACATCACACAATAATAAATAAAGTGTGTCCACATGAGTAAGTATCTGGGCTCCATACCATGATACCACCTTTATCCAGAAGGAAATGACATACCCTAGGGGCGCTACCCCTACAAACCTTTGTCGCAACATTCCTGTTTCGACCATTACCGGGTTGTGAGGCTCGACGAAGTCTCGTCCACAAAGCAACGCTTTTTCACAAAGCCATGCTTTTTCACAAAGCCACGCTTTTTCACAAAGCCACGCTTTGATCAACAAATGATCATCAGCACTTCGTATGCCACATTACCAAATTGGGAATGTATCACTAGTAACCATCAACTACATAACCTCTGAGCTCATACGTCTCAGAGAAGGGTGTTAAGCTAAGAGAATAAATTCTCCGCCACCAACAGAAATGTATTTGATAGAAACCAGCTTTACATCTCAAAGTGTAACGTCAGACACACATCCATACAAGTCTGTTCCGGGTTCGAACAGAACCGAAGGCACTTCCGAAGAAGCCCTTGCAAATCCGGATAATTTCTAATCACGTCCGGACTTCCCATCACAAAGGGTGATAAAATCTCTATACCGGGGACCAGTCGGTGCAGAGACATTCGACGAGTTGTCCTTTCGTTTTCAAAAATATCCGGTCTTCACCGCCGGTCTTCAAATGCAATCCATATACGTCGTATCACTATTCGGAATGGGTTATATGACATAAAGGTCCTCTCCCGGCTAAACCGAATAACGAGCGCAATTAAAAATCATATGGATACTGGGGTCTCAGTTAAATCACAACTTAAAGCCCAAAACTTTTCATTCGAATGGTTAAAACAAATTACCATTTCCAATCTTTTAAACAAAAAGATTCATTTCAAAAACCCTCAATGGTTTAAACAATTTCCACACTTTAATCTTTTAAACAAAAGATTTAATTCACAAAGTTAACCCCATTCACAAAGATTCATTCATAGATTTTCAAATCGATTTCCATTTCAATTTGGTTAAATCGTTAAATCTTTAAATCAAGATTTAACTTATAGCTTTCAAAACTCGTTTTCAAAGATTCATTCATAGTCTTTCAAAACAATTCCATTTCAAGTTAGATTAACTCATCCGGTCTTTGAAATCAAAGACTCATTTCATAGTTCTCAAAATATTTAAATTCCATTTCAAACTTGAAATTCTTTCAACACAAATTGGAAATCCTTTCTTAAAATGAAAGCTATTATTATTTGAAAACAAGTAGTTTTCGTTTCGGAAAAATCCAGTTATATTTACACGAGTTAAAACCCTTGAATTAAATTCAAATTTCCAAATTAATATCTTTAAAATGGTTTAACCCATATATAACTTGTACAACATCTTTAATCCCTAGTTTCAAATCATAGAATTCAATTTCAAACTTGAATTCAAATTTAAATCAAATTATTTAAATTTTCAAAACTCGATTAAGTTATTCAAAATAACTTTTATCTTTGAAATTCCATTTCCAAAGCTTTTCATATTAAACCCAAGTTTCTAATTTCAAAATCAATTGAAATTAAAATTTCAATTTCAAAACATTAATTTTAAATCATCTGTGACTTAGCCGATTTCCACGTGAAATCCATATTTGTGTGTGTATGGTGTAGTCTAGGGGTTTCACACAATAGTGCAACATCAATCATAACAGATATATCGATAAGCGGTAAAGTCGATAACGCTTATCTTCATTCACAGATTCATAGATAAAATAAATTTATCAATCACAAAGATTCACTATTATAATTCGATGTGGGTTTCGGATAACCAACTGGGATCTGACTCCCTGTCGCATCGAAATTCAAATGTCGTTTACGGGTCAAAAGGGTTTCATATTCACAAAGTAATATATCACAAATATAGAAATCACAGATATATATATCGCAGATAATCAATTACAACATAAATCAGGATGTATCACAAAGCATCATATATCAGGGATATCAACAATTCAATCATTCAACGAAATCCAAACATCCATAAGCAGAATCAATTAATATCTGATTATAATTAATTTATACCAGATTAATTACTTATGAATGAACTACAAATCTTGGTTAATTAATCATTAATTAATTATAAACCATTCTGATTAATTATCCTTTAATCATTTAATTAATTAACCTTTAATTAATTAATTATCCTCAAATTAATTACCTCAAATAATTAACCTTATTAATTATTTATTATTTAAATTAATTAATCTTTAAATACCTGATTAAATCAATCTTAAATCCAAGAATTTAATTACTTTTAATCAAGTGATTATCTTTTAAGTAATTGATTTCCTTTAATTACTTATCATTAATAAATCATAATTAATTTTTCCATAACTTTTTAAAATAAATTATCATCATTTTATCAGCTTAAACCTTTAGATTAATTACTTCTTTAAAACTTGTAAAACATGATCCCCAGGCAACTCGAGTGAAACCACCAAAAACCCCGAGACACTCTCAGGTAATCACGCCAACCACCCTGCTTCGAGTAGAATACGATTTCTCACGAACAAAACCCGTGCCATTTCCTTTCTTCTCCGATTCCAAACTACCCAGATACACGCAAATATTCGTGCACGTGCACGATCGACGCAACCACCTCCGGCCAAGTCTTCGACCACCACCATGTCGCCGTTGATCACCCCAAACCTCCAGACCACCCAGAAACTTGAATCGACATCGAGAATGAAATCGAGTCATCTCGACCAATTCGAGCCCAAAACCAGTAGCAGCTCGAACCCATAAACACCATCGCCGCCGATCATCTCGTCGCTATTGACACTTGCCAACCCCACCACCGAGTCGCCACACCCAAGAACATCAACCCTACCAAAACTGAACAAACTCGATCCATCATCGGTGAAGAACGAATCGAACATCAGCCCTGTTCCAAAACTAGGTCACCATACTTCGAACGTCTTCCGCCGCCACCCTGGTCAACGTTCAACCATCACTATATTTTTCCTGTGACCACCCTAGGCCCCTCCATCCCCACGAGGCAACTCGACCTCCCTAGATCATCACATCGCCGGAAATCAATCAAAATGTCGTCTCTGTTCAACCTCGAACTGCTACCAAATCACTACACTAAAAATCACGAATCTCATCTTAAGAATCATCGTTTTTGATATAGGTTCTAACTAAATACCTGAATCAACAATCGGTGCCATTCGAGATTTGACCAATTCTAAGTTTGTTCTAACTTTTGGGTTCCAGAGAAGAATTTTGAGTGTTTTAATCTTAAACCAATTTTTAAAGCTTAGCTTATGATGATACAAGCAACCTTTGTTCAAATTTCAAGTTCAGCCCTTAACTAGAGAAAGAGTAATTGATTTTTGAAACTAACAGTTTTGTATTTATGAACTAAAACAGAGAAAGTTTAAACAACAGCCTGAATAACATACTTCCAGCTTTCCATATATACATATATGTAGTTATATAGGCACACACAAACATACCTTAGATATACTTGCATAAGTTTAAATATTTTAAATTTTAAAAGAAGATTGTTACTCACAATCTTTCTGCATGCATCAAGGGATAAATTCAGGTTAAATGTGTTTTACTTTCCTGGCAAAGGTTTGAACTTCAACAGAACAATCACATGTATGTATATACATACATCCGATCATGCAAACAAATAAGCAGTAAACCATTTGCACAACATCATCAAACAATCATCAATTTATAGATCTACGATTCTAATTTAAAGGGTTGCTCACCGTTGTTTTGGAAGAAGAACAGGGCTGCCCTTATGTTGAACCAGGCTTGAGTTTTGCAAGTTGAAAACTTTTCTTTATCTTTGGTTTTTATTTGAATCTGTGTTGTTTGCAGTTGAATCTTTTGTTAAAGTATGAAATGGTGTTTACTCAGTTTTTATTTTATTTTTCATAGCTTGGAATGGACGAGAATGAAAATAATGGAGATATAGAAATGGGTTACAGGGTTGTACAAGATTTTATAAATTAGGTCAGAGATCTTTATCTCTTTAGGAGGCTGAAATGATCCTAAGCAAACTCGAATTGACTTTGTTTTGAGCTAGCATTAAATGCTTTGGTACCTTGTTCATGCATGCTTCTTATTTTTTTATGTTTACAGCCTATGCTTCTTCATACTTTATCTTATCTTTTGTTGGCTGAGAATTCGATTTTGTGCAAAGTAGTGATGGGGTATTAAATGCATGTGTACTTCTTTGTCTATACTCTTATGCTATGTATTTTATTTTATTTTCTTTGTCTTGCTTTGACTATGCTAGTTTGATTTCGGCTGAGATTATATTTGCTTTGCCTTATTATTTTTGTTACATGAAGATTAAGTCTTGTTTTAGCCTTTAGAAATGTACACATATTTTCTTTTGTTTGTTTGGTTTCATTTGCAAGTGTTTATGAATTTTATTTTCATATGTATTTGGTTTTGTTTCATCTTTTTCTTTTATTATTTTGTAGTCCAAACTATTTATATTACTTTGTATTGGTTTACTAATATGATATTAAGATTTATATTTTTACTTTACATTGTATAAAACTATATAATTTATTTATTATTATAATTCATCTTTGGCCCATTTATTTACAATTTAAATTCAAATCAATTGTACATACATATATATTCACATATATACAAATTTTCAAATCCTAATGACTTTATATATTTTTTCGAGTTGAATCGGGGAAACTCGCTTCCATTTATAATCAATTTTTCAATTTTTATTCAAAAATTCTTTAAATTATCAATTTAAATTTATATGAAATTCGGGGTCGTTACAGACTTCCCCCCTTAAAAGAATTTCGTCCTCGAAATTTCCAAGAAGACACAAAGATAGATGAAAGACATTTCATCAAATCAAACTGAACAGCTATTCTGCATTTGGCTAACCAAATCAGAATATCAATAATAGATACAAGAACGAATCTGTTGAATCCTTTCACACGATACTCGGGTTATCCAGATCTACGAAGTATACAATGGCATCGGTTAGTTCAAAGGGATAACTAACCATTCGTAGAACATATCCGGACCCAAAGAATAGATAGATATATGGATACAATTTCGAAACTCTCAGTTTAGAACTAAAGTATACCTATCAACCATAACAAACAAAGCAACCAATTCATCCAACAAACAATTTTGGCCATTCCGGAGTTTATGTCCCATATTCATATATCGAATCTTCTTCCTGGATCAACTAGAAAATACCGAAGAATTGAGAAAAGATGACGAATAAAGTAGATTGATAGAGAAAGGATTGTTTTCTTGTTGTTATAGAGTATTGACCATTTCTAGTCGTATTTTCCTGTCCCCTATCTCATCCTCTTCTTGCACTCATACTCACTATCAGTGGATAGTAAGAGAATTTACTGATGCATTCGAACGAATATCTGAGGAATACTCATTCTAGAGTTTACTTCACTCTATCTCTAATGAGCTACTTAACATGTTATACTCCTGAGCTAAAGTTCAACCTTAGCTCTGATACCACTTGTAACGACTCGGATTTTCGCGCTCGAAAATCAACATCCGTACTTCACATTGTACTAGAATGCCGCAGATTCGACCGTTCAAATCCGATTCGCCGGAGCTTATAACAACATTAAGTATAACAACACAGCGGAAGAAAAAGAATATATCAATATATATATAACATTGATACAATGACAGATACAAAATCCGATACAGTATGATACAACAGAATGATACAACAGATACCAATATACATCAGAGATATGATACAAGAAATAGCAGCGGAAAAGAAAATAGATAACACCAGCAGCGGATAGAATGTCTCCAATAGAATGCTCCAAGATAAGGAACGTCAGTCCATGAACTCCAAGAACTGAACTAGCTCCAGATAATCTACTAAACCTGAATATCTGAAAAACCCAACTCTAGACTGCCCGTGTGGAAAATAGTGGGCATCCAGAGTTTAGGAAGGGAACAATAAACTCCGGATCAGTCATGGGACTGGTGTGAGCAACAAAAACAGTTTATCTTTAAACAAACACAAAAGGCTTTTAAACATTGAAATCCGCAATGTTTTTGGAAAATGAAACTACGATAAGGCCTCCCACCACACACACAATGCAATCGCAGAATTGGAGGAGATTTCTCCTTATGATAGTCAAACATGCTTACTACGCAAAATCAAAACTCTTTTGATATTATTACTAGTGCATAGTGTAGAAAAACATTTCGAAAATATAATATTAATCTTAGCCGGCATACAACATTTCATCGTATGCCTACTATAGCTACCATGTTCAATAGCAGGTTACCGCCACATTCCATAGCAGGTAATACAACTAAAACCGTACAGGGTTCGTATTGTTTCTTTGGATTTCCAACAAATGATCAGGCTAAGGAACTTCCTTACCGAAATAGAAACGCCTCTGGAAAGACGCCCCGGATCCTAACCGGATCTCTGCAAACAAAAGGCCGACGCTACCTCACGCTGTACAGTTGTAACTAGGTAACTAACACACGAGCTATGTCATCCCCCGGTCGTTACCGACCTTTATCCCGGGATCCCGAAAACCAACAAAGCAACATCACACAATAATAAATAAAGTGTGTCCACATGAGTAAGTATCTGGGCTCCATACCATGATACCACCTTTATCCAGAAGGAAATGACATACCCTAGGGGCGCTACCCCTACAAACCTTTGTCGCAACATTCCTGTTTCGACCATTACCGGGTTGTGAGGCTCGACGAAGTCTCGTCCACAAAGCAACGCTTTTTCACAAAGCCACGCTTTTTCACAAAGCCACGCTTTGATCAACAAATGATCATCAGCACTTCGTATGCCACATTACCAAATTGGGAATGTATCACTAGTAACCATCAACTACATAACCTCTGAGCTCATACGTCTCAGAGAAGGGTGTTAAGCTAAGAGAATAAATTCTCCGCCACCAACAGAAATGTATTTGATAGAAACCAGCTTTACATCTCAAAGTGTAACGTCAGACACACATCCATACAAGTCTGTTCCGGGTTCGAACAGAACAGAAGGCACTTCCGAAGAAGCCCTTGCAAATCCGGATAATTTCTAATCACGTCCGGACTTCCCATCACAAAGGGTGATAAAATCTCTATACCGGGGACCAGTCGGTGCAGAGACATTCGACGAGTTGTCCTTTCGTTTTCAAAAATATCCGGTCTTCACCACCGGTCTTCAAATGCAATCCATATACGTCGTATCACTATTCGGAATGGGTTATATGACACAAAGGTCCTCTCCCGGCTAAACCGAATAACGAGCGCAATTAAAAATCATATGGATACTGGGGTCTCAGTTAAATCACAACTTAAAGCCCAAAACTTTTCATTCGAATGGTTAAAACAAATTACCATTTCCAATCTTTTAAACAAAAAGATTCATTTCAAAAACCCTCAATGGTTTAAACAATTTCCACACTTTAATCTTTTAAACAAAAGATTTAATTCACAAAGTTAACCCCATTCACAAAGATTCATTCATAGATTTTCAAATCGATTTCCATTTCAATTTGGTTAAATCGTTAAATCTTTAAATCAAGATTTAACTTATAGCTTTCAAAACTCGTTTTCAAAGATTCATTCATAGTCTTTCAAAACAATTCCATTTCAAGTTAGATTAACTCATCCGGTCTTTGAAATCAAAGACTCATTTCATAGTTTTCAAAATATTTAAATTCCATTTCAAACTTGAAATTCTTTCAACACAAATTGGAAATCCTTTCTTAAAATGAAAGCTATTATTATTTGAAAACAAGTAGTTTTCGTTTCGGAAAAATCCAGTTATATTTACACGAGTTAAAACCCTTGAATTAAATTCAAATTTCCAAATTAATATCTTTAAAATGGTTTAACCCATATATAACTTGTACAACATCTTTAATCCCTAGTTTCAAATCATAGAATTCAATTTCAAACTTGAATTCAAATTTAAATCAAATTATTTAAATTTTCAAAACTCGATTAAGTTATTCAAAATAACTTTTATCTTTGAAATTCCATTTCCAAAGCTTTTCATATTAAACCCAAGTTTCTAATTTCAAAATCAATTGAAATTAAAATTTCAATTTCAAAACATTAATTTTAAATCATCTGTGACTTAACCGATTTCCACGTGAAATCCATATTTGTGTGTGTATGGTGTAGTCTAGGGGTTTCACACAATAGTGCAACATCAATCATCACAGATATATCGATAAGCGGTAAAGTCGATAACGCTTATCTTCATTCACAGATTCATAGATAAAATAAATTTATCAATCACAAAGATTCACTATTATAATTCGATGTGGGTTTCGGATAACCAATTGGGATCCGACTCCCTATCGCATCGAAATTCAAATGTCGTTTACGGGTCAAAAGGGTTTCATATTCACAAAGTAATATATCACAGATATAGAAATCACAGATATATATATCGCAGATAATCAATTACAACATAAATCAGGATGTATCACAAAGCATCATATATCAGGGATATCAACAATTCAATCATTCAACAAAATCCAAACATCCATAAGCATAATCAATTAATATCTGATTATAATTAATTTATACCAGATTAATTACTTATGAATGAACTACAAATCTTAGTTAATTAATCATTAATTAATTATAAACCATTCTGATTAATTATCCTTTAATCATTTAATTAATTAACCTTTAATTAATTAATTATCCTTAAATTAATTACCTCAAATAATTAACCTTATTAATTAATTATTCTTTAAATTAATTAATCTTTAAATACCTGATTAAATCAATCTTAAATCCAAGAATTTAATTACTTTTAATCAAGTGATTATCTTTTAAGTAATTGATTTCCTTTAATTACTTATCATTAATAAATCATAATTAATTTTTCCATAACTTTTTAAAATAAATTATCATCATTTTATCAGCTTAAACCTTTAGATTAATTACTTCTTTAAAACTTGTAAAACATGATCCCCAGGCAACTCGAGTGAAACCACCAAAAACCCCGAGACACTCTCAGGTAATCACGCCAACCACCCTGCTTCGAGTAGAATACGATTTCTCACGAACAAAACCCGTGCCATTTCCTTTCTTCTCTGATTCCAAACTACCCAGATACACGCAAATATTTGTGCACGTGCACGATCGACGCAACCACCTCCGGACAAGTCTTCGACCACCACCATGTCGCCGTTGATCACCCCAAACCTCCAGACCACCCAGAAACTTGAATCGACATCGAGAATGAAATCGAGTCATCTCGACCAATTCGAGCCCAAAACCAGTAGCAGCTCGAACCCATAAACACCATCGCCGCCGATCATCTCGTCGCTATTGACACTTGCCAACCCCACCACCGAGTCGCCACACCCAAGAACATCAACCCTACCAAAACTGAACAAACTCGATCCATCATCGGTGAAGAACGAATCGAACATCAGCCCTGTTCCAAAACTAGGTCACCATACTTCGAACGTCTTCCGCCGCCACCCTGGTCAACGTTCAACCATCACTATATTTTTCCTGTGACCACCCTAGGCCCCTCCATCCCCACGAGGCAACTCGACCTCCCTAGATCATCACATCGCCGGAAATCAATCAAAATGTCGTCTCCGTTCAACCTCGAACTGCTACCAAATCACTACACTAAAAATCACGAATCTCATCTTAAGAATCATCGTTTTTGATATAGGTTCTAACTAAATACCTGAATCAACAATCGGTGCCATTCGAGATTTGACCAATTCTAAGTTTGTTCTAACTTTTGGGTTCCAGAGAAGAATTTTGAGTGTTTTAATCTTAAACCAATTTTTAAAGCTTAGCTTATGATGATACAAGCAACCTTTGTTCAAATTTCAAGTTCAGCCCTTAACTAGAGAAAGAGTAATTGATTTTTGAAACTAACAGTTTTGTATTTATGAACTAAAACAGAGAAAGTTTAAACAACAGCCTGAATAACATACTTCCAGCTTTCCATATATACATATATGTAGTTATATAGGCACACACAAACATACCTTAGATATACTTGCATAAGTTTAAATATTTTAAATTTTAAAAGAAGATTGTTACTCACAATCTTTCTGCATGCATCAAGGGATAAATTCAGGTTAAATGTGTTTTACTTTCCTGGCAAAGGTTTGAACTTCAACAGAACAATCACATGTATGTATATACATACATCCGATCATGCAAACAAATAAGCAGTAAACCATTTGCACAACATCATCAAACAATCATCAATTTATAGATCTACGATTCTAATTTAAAGGGTTGCTCACCGTTGTTTTGGAAGAAGAACAGGGCTGCCCTTATGTTGAACCAGGCTTGATTTTTGCAAGTTGAAAACTTTTCTTTATCTTTGGTTTTTATTTGAATCTGTGTTGTTTGCAGTTGAATCTTTTGTTAAAGTATGAAATGGTGTTTACTCAGTTTTTATTTTATTTTTCATAGCTTGGAATGGACGAGAATGAAAATGATGGAGATATAGAAATGGGTTACAGGGTTGTACAAGATTTTATAAATTAGGTCAGAGATCTTTATCTCTTTAGGAGGCTGAAATGATCCTAAGCAAACTCGAATTGACTTTGTTTTGAGCTAGCATTAAATGCTTTGTACCTTGTTCATGCATGCTTCTTATTTTTTTATGTTTACAGCCTATGCTTCTTCATACTTTATCTTATCTTTTGTTGGCTGAGAATTCGATTTTGTGCAAAGTAGTGATGGGGTATTAAATGCATGTGTACTTCTTTGTCTATACTCTTATGCTATGTATTTTATTTTATTTTCTTTGTCTTGCTTTGACTATGCTAGTTTGATTTCGGCTGAGATTATATTTGCTTTGCCTTATTATTTTTGTTACATGAAGATTAAGTCTTGTTTTAGCCTTTAGAAATGTACACATATTTTCTTTTGTTTGTTTGGTTTCATTTGCAAGTGTTTATGAATTTTATTTTCATATGTATTTGGTTTTGTTTCATCTTTTTCTTTTATTATTTTGTAGTCTAAACTATTTATATTACTTTGTATTGGTTTATTAATATGATATTAAGATTTATATTTTTACTTTACATTGTATAAAACTATATAATTTATTTATTATTATAATTCATCTTTGGCCCATTTATTTACAATTTAAATTCAAATCAATTGTACATACATATATATTCACATATATACAAATTTTCAAATCCTAATGACTTTATATATTTTTCGAGTTGAATCGGGGAAACTCGCTTCCATTTATAATCAATTTTACAATTTTTATTCAAAAATTCTTTAAATTATCAATTTAAATTTATATGAAATTCGGGGTCGTTACAGCGTCAGCGGTTGTGGTTTGAAATCTTTAACCCTAGAAAATAGAGCTAGGAAGAATCGAACGCCATGATTTCTGTAGTGGATCGAGTTCGACGAGTTTCTAGGGATTGAAAGTGGACGCGTAAGGGAAGACGAGGCCGGAAGGGTTGACTGTCAGGTGGTCGGAGGTTGGCGAACGACGCGTTGCCAGGGTTGGTGTGTTCGAGCTGTTGATGTTCCAGGTTTTGTTTTTCCACGTTTTCGAACTCGAGTCGAACTAAGGAGGGTCTAGTGATCGGGATCGGATCTGGTGATGGTCGCCGAAGTTTTGAAGTCTTCATAGAAGACTGGAGGTTGTCAGAGGCACGGTGCACGTGCACCGGTGCAAATGTGTGCCTGGGCAACTATAGGATTTGGGGTGTTTGAGGAAGATGAGGCCACTCGGGATGGTCTCGAGAAAACTGGTGGTTGAACTCGAAGTCGAACTCGAGTAGAACGATGGAATACCGGGTAAAAATAACTTAAACAAATTTTAAAACGAAATTTAAAGTGTCTCGGGTTGATCTGGGGGAGAACTCGAAGCAGATGGAAGTTTGGTTCGTGGAAGGCTCGGGTAGAAATTGTTACAGGCTTTCAGCCTGTCTGAGTTTTAAATTTAAGTTCAAGTTAGTTTGGAAACAAATAATGTTTTAAATTTAAAATGTTTAAGTATGGGAAAGAAATTTGACTTTAAAATGAAATTTAAATGGTTAAGTTAGTTAAAATGGATAATTTATTTATTTAAATTAATTAACGATTTGGATTAATTAAATAAGTTATTAAAGGGCTGAAGTAATTAATGAAGGATTTAAAGATTTAATTAATTGATTAATTAAGGATTATAAATTAAATATTAATTAATGATTAAAGTGGATTTATCAAGTGGTTAATCAATAGTTAATTCAAAGATAATGTGATCAATTAATTAAGGTGATTAATTTGAGATAATGAATTCAAGTTAAAGGTTAATTAACTAATGAAAATGATTAAAGGACCTTTAATTAAATGATTTGGAATCGATTAATGTTAATTAACTATGATTGATGACCCATCTGTTTTAAATAAATCAGATAATTAATTAAGGATATTTATGGATGACTATATTCTATGGAATGCTGTGTATTGGATTGATAACTATGTTATGTGATTGTGATGCTTTGTGATATGAATTACTTTGTGCTAAGCTGTGATTTCTGTTTCTGTGATATATTACTATGTGAATATGAAAACCCTTGACCCATAGAATGATATTTGAATTTCTATGCGACAGGGAGTCGGATTCCAGTTGGTTATCCGAAACCCACATCGAATTATAATTGTGAATCTTTGTGATCGATAAGTTTATTATATCTGTGATCTGTGAATGAAGATAAGTGTTATCGATTATATCGCTTATCGATATATCTGTGATGATTGATGTTGCACTATTGTGTGTGAAACCCCTGGTCTACACTTTTACACACACAAATATGGATTTCACGTGGAAATCGGTTAAGTCACAGATGATTTAAATTTGATGTTTTTGAAATTGAAATTTTAATTTCAATTGATTTTGAAATTAGAAATTTGGGGTTTAAAGTGAAAAGCTTTTGAAATGGAATTTCAAATATAAAAGTTATTTTGAATAACTTAATCGAGTTTTGAAATTTAAATAATTTGATTTAAATTTGAATTCAAGTTTGAAATTGAATCCTATGATTTGAAATTACGGTTAAAAATTTTATAAATGTGTTCATATGAATTTAAACCATTTTAAAAGTATTGTTTGAAAATTTGGATTTAACCCAAGAACTTTAACTCGTATAGATGAATCAAATTTCCAAATAAAAACTGTTTGTTTTAAAGGAATAAAAGCTTTCAGATAAGAAGTGAAATTCTAATTTAGGTAAAGGAATTTCAAGATTTAATTGAAAAAAAATGATTTTCCAAGTTATGAATGAATTCTTTTTGAAAGCTATGAATTTAATCTGTTTGTTTTTAACAGATTTAAAATGATGATTTATTTAAACCATTCGAAATGAAATTGTTTTGAAAGCTATGAGTTAAATCTTTGATTTAAAGATTTAACGAATTAATCAAATTGAAAGGGAAATTGATTTGGAAAATCTGTGAATGAATCTTTGTGAAATTAAGTGAACTTTATGAATTGAATCTTTTTGTTTAAAGGATTAAAATGGTAATTTGATAAACCATTTGTAAAGAAAGTTTAGGTTTAAGTTGTGACTTAATTGAAATCCCAGTATCCATATGTTTTCAAATAATTGCGCTCACTATTCGGGTTAGCCGGGAAAAGACCTTTGGGTCATATAACCCATTACGAATAGTGATACGTCGTATATGGATAGCATTTGAAGACCGGTGTTGAAGACCGGATATTTTTCGAAAATGAAAGGACAACCTGTCGAATGTCTCTGCACTGAGTCGCGCCGGTATAGAGATTTATATCACTCTTTTGTGATGGGAAGTCCGGACGTGATTGAGAGTTATCCGGAATTGCAAGGGCTTCGTGAGAAGTGCCTTCGGTTCTGTTCGAACCCGGAACAGACTTGTATGGTTACATGTCTGACATTACACTTTGAGATATAAAGCCGATTTATTTCAAATACATTTTTGTTTGGTGGCGGAGAATTTATTCTCTTAGCTTAACACCCTTCTCTGAGACGTACGAGCTCAGAGGTTATGTAGTTGAAGTTATCAGCGATATATCCCAATTTGGTAATGTGGCATGCTGAGTGTTGCTGTGTGATGATCAGTGTTTGATCATTTGCGATATGATCATTTGTTTGATCTTATATCTTTGTGATCATAGGTTGATCATCTGTTTGACCCGAAGCATGGCTTTGTGACAAAGCGTAGCTTTGTGGACGAGACTTCATCGGACCTCACACCCCGGAAATGGTCAAAACAGGAAGGATGCGGCAAGGTTCTAGGGAGTAGCGCCCCTTAGTGTATGTCATTCCTTTTGGATAAAGGTGGTATCATGGTATGGAGCCCAGATACTTAACCTCTATGGTTGCTGCAAGTTTATTACTTTGTGGTTGTTGCGAATCGGGGATCCTCGGGAAGATCGGTGACGATCGGGGGATGGCATACGCGTGTCAGTAGTTACCTATTTTTGCAGAGGTAACCCGGCCTTGTGTTGGCAGTGATCTAACCGTAATGTTAGGTTATTTCTCGGGACGTCATTCCAGAGGCGTTCTGTTCGTGGCATAGGAAGTTCCTTAGCCTGACCATTTGTTGGAAATCCAAAGAAACAATACGAACCTTGTACGGTTTTAGTTGTATTACCTGCCATGGAATATGGCGGTAACCTGCTATTGAACATGGTAGCTATAGTAGGCATAAGTGCGGAATGCCTATGCTGGCTAAGATTGATATTCTATTTTCGAAATGTTTTCTACACTATGCACTAATAATAATATCAAAAATGAATTGATTTTGCGTAGTAAGCATCTTTGACTATTATAAGAAGAAATCTCCTCCAGTTCTGCCTTTGCATTGTGTGTGTGGCGGGAGGTCTTATGGTAGTTTCATTTTCTAAAAAGCATTGCGAATTGACTTTAAAATTTTCTGCTATTTGTTTTAAAGATAAACTGTTTTTGTTGCTCACACCAGTCCCATGACTGATCCGGAGTTTATTGTTTATTTCCTAAACTATGGATGCTCAAAATTTTTCTACACGAGCAGTCTAGAGTTTGGTTTTTCAGATATTCAGATTAGTAGATTTTCTGGAGCTAATTCAGTCTTTGGATCGGACTGCACTTGCTTATCTTTGTGCCTCGTTATTGGGAGTTCGAGCTATTTCTGGATTGGTGCTTTGAAGATGGAGATTATCCACTGCTGATGTTATCGTTTTCTTTTCCGCTGCTATTTGTTGTATCATATCTCTGATGTATATTGATATTCATTGTATCACTCTGTTGTATCAGATATTGTATATCAATTTATTATTCATTTCTTCCGCTGTGTTATTTACTTAACTGTGTTATAAGCTCCCAAGAACCAGATTCGGCATTTGAATCTACGGCATTTTGAGTACAAGTGAAGTACGGGTGCCGATTTTCGAAGGTCGACTTTTGGGTCTTGACAGCTGCATTCCCAGATTTCTATTAGAATTAAACAGTCTCCCGCTTACAAACACTCTAACAGACTCGCAAACCCTGCTACCGCCTATAGAGTTTTGCAAATTCGCAATCCCTGCTCACTGAACTAATCCTAACTAGACAATCTGACACAACCTAAATCCTAGGTGGTGATTTACCCAGATTTGATTCGAAGAGTACAAACTTCAAAACAAAAAACAATAAGAGTAAAAATAAAATAGAAAGCTTGAAACCAATTTTTGCCCTTAATCAAAATAACCCTGACCCAAAAATAAAACTAAAGTAAAAACTAAAGCCCTGATTTAATTATTAAGGCCGGCCCCTTTTTTTTCTTTAGCCCGTTTCTTTCTTGAGAAAATGGCGGCTCTCGTTCCTCTGAAATTTGGGTTTCTGATTTTTGACGATGCCGATTGTGGTTGTTGCTCTGTCGATTGATTTGCTCCTCTACTGATCAGTTGCTTGCCTCGAGATGATTTATTTATTCGTTCGTTGCTTTGAAATTTGGGTTTGAGAAATTTGTTGAAGTCGGCTGGTTGCTTCGAGTTGATCGAATTCGACTTTTCTCTGGTATGTTTTTTGCTCCTTTTGCTTTCAGGATTGATTGCTTGAATTCGATAATTAAAATTGCCGATGATGATTGGTTTATATAGGAGTTCAATCTCCTTTATTTGCGTTCGTATATCTTTGTTTGAATTTGTCAATTATTTGCTTGGCCGTTCGATTATTGTTGGATGTTGATGATTTCTCTGACTAAATCAAACTCGTATAAATTGATACTTGCTTCTCATGATTTTGATTTTAAATCGTTTGATCTTTCCTTGATCGATACGGAAGAAAACTTTCCTCTTTTATTTGGATTTGATTTTTGACTTTTAGTCAATTTTGATTTCAAGAATATTTTTTGGTTGACTATGTTGATTCTTTGGTCTGCATTTACATTTCTTCTGGCTTCAAGTTGCTCACGGCTTCGATTCTCTGTAGCATACTCGACATGTACCTTTTTATAACTGCTCTTCGTCTGGAGTAGTTTCTGATCATTGCTCCATGTATGCTTTGGTTTATATATATAAAACACTTTAATGTGTGCCTGCTCTTGTTTATTCGAGTCTGTGTCATTTGTATTACTTGAGCTTGAGTCTGGTTCCATTGATTCACTGTATCTGGATTTGATTGTATTATTTATTGCCAGTTGCCTCTGATTTTTGCTGCCTTCACCTGATTGCTTGCACTGGCTTGTCTTGATTTGTCGAGATCACAGTGGCATTTGTTCAAGTCGTGTGCACTTCAATAACACTCGAGTCTGGTCATGTTGTTCTGGGTTTCTCTGCATTGTGTTGAGTTGCTTTTTGTAGTGTGGTTTTGATACATGCCCTTATACATATGTATATTGCACCACTGTTGTCACACTGGTAGTTTGAAACTGTTACATGCAGTGTGCACTACTTCCATGTTGTCTCGAGTACATGTACAGCTCTGTATATATGTATGCTTGTAGTTAAGCTTGTATTGTCCACTACGGCATTGACCTGGTTCTAATGTGTCAGTGCATTGCACATATTTAACTGAACCATGCTATAGCTTGAGCTTTGTAGCTTGTCTTGACAATTTGATGTCGAGGCTGCTGTATTCATGTGGTCTGGTCTGGTCATCATGTAGTTGTATATATATACATGTCTCTGATTTGTTGTACTTGAGTCACTTGTGCATATTGTCCTCTCATGCTTGTAGATATTCATGATATTGTGATACTGCAACGTTGGCTTGCATTTAGTTGTAGCTGCTGTCCATTTTGGTTTTGCAAGCTGTACTTGTATTCACTTCAACTTGAGTTCATTGAGTACCCTGGTTGCTTTCCTCTGATCAGTTGGCTATCTCTATTTGTTTGGTTCATCTGGTTACAGAAATAGTTCTGGTTGCATGTAGCTTTGAGTCAGAAAACTGGTTACTACCCCATGTATATTTGATGCCTTGTTGGATTAGTGTACTTTATTGCACTACTTAATCCAGTGTGCCATGTCTCACTGATGTTGCTCACTTCACTTTGTTGTAGCATTGTGTACATGTGTTTACATTTGCTTGTAGTTGTTTCTGTCCATTCTTTGTGCTACCATTCATGTGTGTTCTCTGTGCATGGCTTGAGATCTGGTGCTTCATCATTGACTCAGTTTTGTCTCGACCCATTGTTTCGTATTTGCACCTGTGTTGAATCCAGCTTAAATGCTCGGGTTTGACCTTGTGCACGTGTTGTGACTCTATTTGTGTTGCACTTGAGTTGAACCCGATTTTTGGTTTGGGTTTGACCTGTGCTCACCTGTCCCTGTTACTATATCAAGTGTATATACATATATCGGTGTGCACGGCCTTGTGGCATGTACAGTGATACACTATGCATGTCACAAGCTATTCGTGTATGATGAATTCAAATATAAATGATGACGAACAACCCAAATAACTGAGGAAAATATTATTTTCAAAATTCATATTTTGTTTTATACTGCAAAAACATTTTATTTTCAATTTTATTGCGTCAATGTTTATTTCTGCAGATTGCTCAGATGCTGGATTCACATTGGAATGCAGATGAAGATAAATACGAGTGTGAGTGATATGTAGTGAGGAACTGATGTAACTATGAAATTGTGATGTAATTGAATTGTGACTGAAATTGTATAGTTGTAGTGAGAGCTTGAAATTGTACTATCAAAATTGTAATAAATATTTGTTTGGATAAAATATTCATTTGAATTCCAATTCTGTGTTATTTATTTTATTCAGCAAATATTTATTTTATCTGTGAAAACTAAAATAGTACAATATCAAATACATTTAAATGAATGTATATATGTTTATTATCATCAAACAAAAATCATATACACGCATATTTAACAATCTCCCCCTTTTGATGATAACAAACATATATTTAAGATTTTGAATATATTAAATGTATTTGATCATTCAATTTTCTCCCCCTATTTGAATGCTCCCTCTCTACACAAAACTCCCCCTTCATATATGCATGAGAATAAAATATGCAATATGAATCTATATGCAAATCATATGTCGGGTAATCAAGGTTTAATAATCATGGAAGCTCGTTGCCACTGGTTGGAATGTTATTTATGAATCATCTAACATCACCTAGATTCCCATTATAAGAATGATCAATCGAATTGAAGTAGTGACTCAATCTGATAATCGCTATCAAGTTGTTTCAAGCCAAGTGGCATACAAAACTAAAGTCTAATCTTTGATCCCTTCGGATTGCATTATCAATATCCAGGTTAGTTTTTGACATCTTCGGGTCGTGTAATCAATGTCCAATTCAATTCCTGATCTCTTTGGATCGCTAGTTGAATCATCGACCTCTCCGGATCGCTAGTTGAATCGACCTCTTCGGATCTTCAGTTGAATCCTCGACCTCTCCGGATCGTTTTTTGAATCATCGACCTCTCTGGATCGTCAGTTGAATTGTCAACCACTCTGGGTCGTTAGTTGAATCCTCAACCTCTCTGGATCGTTAAACATCGACCTCTTCGGATCTTTAGATGGATCATCGACCTCTCCGGATCTTTAGTTGAATCCTCGACCTCTCTGGATTGTTAATTCATGTTGAGTCTAATCCTTTCGCTCTTCAATGAGTGGACCCAATGACCGAATGAGTCCAGCCGCTCACTATCTGCGAGAGGACTCACTATCCCGTACAAGTCTAATCCCACTCACTCTCCGACAAAAGGACTTATACCATGCAATTCATTGCTCTGTCTCTCCAGTTGAGAAAACAACATTCAATCAGCTCATAAATCGGTATTAAGGAGGAACTAACTTCCGTAGGCGTTTTGAAATTGATATTAGTTATCATGTTTGAGTGATTTTCAAAGTAAAGCATTCATTACAAAATTCAAGTTCCAACATCTAACAAACATCATGACATTCGTCCCACTAAGCATTACAGCCTAGCATCCAACTTAGAGCATGCAAGGAGATCGATGGAGGTCTCGTACATGGGTAAGTGGCTTGACTGTAATACCACATCATTTATTGGAAACAAAGGAAAAGTGTGGGAATCAAACCCGACTCCCTGCCATTCTTATTATGAGATGGTTATGCTTGGCCTATATCCAAGGCCGCTTCCATCGGCTGTAGATGATGGCTGCTCCTGCCGCATTACTACAGCTTGGTTCCTCACGTACTACTATAGTCGGTTGTTCTTAACCTATTCTTCAATCAGATTACGAAGGTGCCTATAATCATTTGTCTCATGCCCACCCAGCTCATGGAATAGGCAATACTTTCCCTATCTCTTTTTACGATCTATGGATTCTCTCTTCATCGATTTCAAGTAGGGAACCTACCCCTGGTATCAAGGTAAATCCTCTCCGAGGTTTCGGTCATCTCTGTGTAAGAAGAGAATTTTGGTTCCCTTCTTTACTGCTTCGGTCCTCAAAAGCCATCATCCACCTTTTTCTTTCTTTTATCTTTACCAAATCCTGCTCTGGATGGTCCTCCCCATCCATAACATTAATCTCTGACTTTTCATCTTCAGTGTCATCCTGATGCAGGTATCTCTCAGCCTCACAATAAAATTCCATGAGATCGGCCGGTGGATCCCTTTCCAAAGCAACCTTAAAATCTTTTTTACCAGCAACTCCTAAAAATGCCGCCATCAGAATCACCGATGGATCCAACTTATGAACTACAGCAGCTACCATGTTAATCCTAGTTAAATAACTCTTTAGGGTCACTTCGGCCTGATGCTTTATGCTCGATAGCGTTATCATGTTCTTTGGTTGTGAAATATGAACTCCGAACTGTCTTATAAATTTATTCACTAACTCGGTCAATGTGCTTATGAACCCATTTTCGAACCGCCTGAACCACATTGCCGCTAAGTCTATCAAATATAGTGGGAAACATCATCCCATTATCTCCTTAGACATTTCCATCGTACATTTCCAGCGCTGGTAGCTTGAAATCGAGTGGATTCCTCGCTTACCGGATGTTAGGAGTGAATGGATTTCTGTTCATATCCTCCATACTTTGGTCCTGTGGTCCACCTCTTATCGCTCGTTTAACTTTTCAGCAATTATATCACTATCATCTAATGGAAGCCCCTATTCCACATTTTTATTTAGCCTCCTCCTATCCCTATGGGGAAATTCTGGCATGTACTCCTCTGGTTGCGCATTTGCATTCTGATTCTCATTTTGGTGTTCAGCACTATTTCCTAGGCATGTGCCAATACTGCCTAAGTTTAATTTCATCATGCTTTAGTCCTCTTGGATCGGTACCGTCTTGTACTCGGGGATCGGTACCGAGTTATGGCACTTCTTTGAGGATTGCTCCACTTTGTTTTATTCTATTTTCGGGTGCGTTTGTTCTTGCCTTTGGTCTCGAGTTATGGCCTACAACAACTCCGGCAGTTCCAAGTTGTCCCATCCTTCTGAAAAATCCCTTATCATCTCTTTCTAGCGAATTATAATTCTGTCATGCATTTCTATCATCGTCTCCATCTCATCTCTGGTTTTGTAGATGGAAGGGGTTAGTTACCCAGGACACCACTTAGCTAACTCCAAGTCCTTGTTTTCTTCCTCCAATAGTAGTTCTCCTCGTTGATGGTCTTGTTCTTCTTAAATTAAGTATTCAAGTTGTCAAATCCTACTACTCTCAATGAAAGCACCAAAATGTTTATGCCAAAAGTTGGCACAAACACCCAAAGATTAATAGAAGAGAATAAAATAAAGAAACTAATGAAAAATGAAGATAAATCACACACAATAATTATAGTGATTCGGCTAATCAGAATGTCCACTTGAGCTTTATTTATATTTCTACTGAGTTTTACAAAGTTGATCTTATGGATCGGTAGCTAGGGGTATGTGATGATCCATAGGATTACAAAGAAAGTACAAAAACTTGTTAAATGAGCTAAAAAGGTCCCTTGAACAATCCACATCCTTCTATATTTATAGCTTCAGACCAATGGAATTCTCTCCACCAAAATTCACGTTCCACATGTCCAAGAAGAGTTGTGCTGAAAAGATCATGGTCAACCAATAAATGTTTAGGAATCGGTATTATCTCTGGCCTATGGATCGGTATCGATCCATTGGATAAGCCATAAGGCCTTCTTTGATTCTTGGAATTTGCTTAGTTGACTTGTATTCTTGACTTTGGCATTTGATTGCATCGATATGGGGTTGAACTTGAGTGAATTCCTTAGTTTGGAGGTTATGCAAAGACACTTGATTTATCCATCGATTGTTTTAGTTAGGAATAGCGAGCGAACCATCTTTTATGGTTTACATTGGCTGATAATCACTAAGGCCTGACTGAAGTTTGAGGTGGAATTGGACAAAAGTTAGGGATCGGTATCGATCCATGGTCGGTACTGACCCATGACTTCACTTGATTTTACGGGTTTAGATCTTGGACTTGGATTTGCTTGGCATGTTGGTTATTTTGGGAGTCTTGGACATGTCATGGCTCCATCTCTTGATCTTGTTCGATATATGAGTTTGGCGGTTATCGCTCTAGAATCCAACTTGGTCATTTTTCTATTCGACTGATCTAATTCGTCCGAATATGACTCGGTCAAAAGGGTGGATAAAACGTAGATTAATTATGCATTGATTGATGTATAAGTGAATTAATCTTTTTATTTTTGGGGATTGATTCCCTGTAGATTAGAAATTTAATTTCTGTATGTAAAGGTAAGTTTATAACAAAATATTCATACGTTGCTCTTTTTACACGCGTATGTTCAAATTTTTTCTATCCATTATCTCTCCCTGTAATTAAAGGAAGTTGAGGTGAAAGGAAATTAAATTTTGGGGAAGCAACCATCAAGAATTTTTCTACAATTCCCTTCTTAATTCAAAAATTATACCATTTATTTCAAAAGAAAATAGTAATTGAAAAAAGGCTAGGGATTCATTAATCAACAACACGTATGCTTGGATTTTGAAAGCGATTTGGGTTATGATGAAAGGAGAAAAAGATACTCTTCATGTTAGTCTTCATTTACGGTGGGAGTTTCATTTTCATTTTAGCCCTTATCTAGTATTTACAATTTGAACTCTAAAACTTCTAACCTCCATATCTTTCACATACGAACTCCGATTCAAACGTATTTTCTTCCGTTGGACTTATGCATGGTAGAATTCCGAACGATATGACATTAGTTTTGCTGAGTTTGAAGACTGTTGGAAAAAACACATTGGTATGATTATTTAGATTAATTAATTGAAATTTAAATTATAAAATCTATAGTTATTGATGAAAAATTATATTCATTGATGTATGTTATGTTCTATGGCTGACTATTTAATTATTACAATATTTTGAATGTATTATGCTTTAGTTGGGTAATTATTGTTGATTGTCGTATTTTTGGGTGTTTAATTATAAATAATTATTGATTTGAATTAGAAAGTAATTAATTGAAATAAAATGAATAATAATGAGAAAATTAAATAAATAAATGATAGATAAGGTTATTTATAGATTAGATGGTTTTTGTAAATAACGATGATTTAACAAATTTTACTACAACTAAAGTATGAAATTAGATAAGGTTGTTATTTATGAATCTAGGATCGAATTAACCCTAGTGGGTGGGGGTTAATAGGGTTTATAATAAATTCATAGAATAAAAGTTACAGCATAGATAATAACAGAGTAAATGCGGAAATTAAAAGCGACACACAAATTTGCCTAACTTCGGCAATACTTGCATACTGCTGCCCCTAAGGTTCTACTAAGATTAAACAATCGACCGCTTACAGACCTTGTAAACTTGTGACTATCGCTTACTGATTTTTATAACCCTAAGCTCGAAACTCTGCCTCAACTCTATCCCCAAGTTGAGAATTTTTGAACTATGTCCCACAGTTCGATTCTAGTTAAAACTAGAGTTTTATATTTTTAAAAATTACAGCTATAATACAATAAAAAACCCTAAAACTATTGTTTAATTATTCACCACAAAATAGATAAAAATTCTCGACCCAAACTAATATAAACAAAAAACACGGCCGGAATAAAATTAGAGATATTTTTTTTTTTCAACCCGCATCCCTTTATTTCCTAGCCGATTTGTTTTCCTCTTTCAAGACGATTTAGGGTTTCAATTGAAGTGCCGATCTTCGATTGATTGATAAAATTACGCCTCATCTCTCTATCGACTGATGGCTTTGCGTGCATGATGATTTCCTCCCTTGATTGCTCCAATTTTCGAGCGATGCTTCGCTGTTTTGATGGCTTCGATGGTTGAGTATTCTTCAATCTGATCTTTGGTATGAATTTTTTGATTTGAGTTTATTTTTCTACTTTTAACTCGACACCTAATTTTGCTGATGATAATTGGTATTTATAGGAATCGATTCAATATGATTAAATATATTTCATATATTTTTGTGAGTTTTGAATTTTTCAGCTTGATACACTTGGCTATTGATTTTCCGATTAGTTCATCTATGATATATTTTGATATTCTAGTTGAATACTTCAACACGTGTATATATCTTTTCCTTTTGCTGTTATATGATTGATTACAATCATATGGTTCCGGCCTGAATTTCTTGACTTGATTAATGTTGTAATATTTTTCGAATATTTTATTGTATGGCCTGTGTTGCTTCTGCTGTTATCCTATTCACCGTGTACTTGCACACACTTTCACTGGGTACTTGCTATTTTCCTTGAATCTGTTGTTGTGCACATGAAATAGGCCTTGTGAGTATGTTGTTGTGGACTCCATGCACTGCTGACTTGTTAGCTATAGTAAGATGGTATTGTGCTTATTGTCTAGTCCGTGAGATTACTGAAGTTCTGAAGTTTGGTAAAATAAGTCCCTTTTTTCATTTCGTGATATTATTTGAATAGTGAGATGATGACCAGTTTGAAAACGATGTTGCTCAACTTGATTGGTTGTTTTGAAGAAATTTGCTTGAATTTATATTATGGTTGATGTTATACTATATTATAATGAAACCAACAGTGTAGCTTGTTGCTGCACTTTTGTGAAGATGGTTGTTGCTGCCTTGCCTTGCCATTGAGATGATGACCCAAGTCTTTGTGTGTGTTTTTATATGCATTATTGCTGATTTGATTTTGGCTTTTGTACAAGCCTTTGTTACATGTCTTTTTTACTGCATGTACATTTTGATGTTGCACATGTGTATGCTTGTTGCTTGTGGTGAAACAATCATGCTCTACTTTCTTTCTGGTTGCTTGTGTTTGCTTTATGCACTTGCAATTTTACTTATATGATTGCACCCTTGCTGCACCTGGTTTGTTGCTGTGTCGTGTTTTGCATTGCTGATTTTTTTGTTTTTTCTTGTGCATCCTTTTGTTTGTTTTGAACTTATGTGTTTATGTCTATACACGCAATTGATTTTGTACTCCATATTTGTGCACCATCTTGTTCACCGGTGTGTTTTACTTTTGCTTATGTTGAGCTATTTAGCTTGATCTTGGACTGCTTATGTTGAACCTTTGGGCTTGACCTTGCTTTTCTCCCTGAAATTGAATTGGTGCAAGTATGTTTTGTGTATGTGCTCGGTCTTACGGCATGTATAGTGATATGATGTGCATGTCGTAGGTTGCTCGTGTAAATTATTGATATTTTTGGTGCCTATTTTAAAATAAGAAAAGAACAAAACCAATAGACTGAGGAAATTTCAGGTTCAAAAACTGTTTATATTTTTGCAGTTTGAATTTATTTCTTTTTTCTTTTTACTACGTTGTTATTCGACATGCAAAGCAGATGATTGGAGAAATGACAATTGGAGTAAGTAGGTAGAAAAGATTGATTCGAGTGAGTGAGTAAGTGATTGTATTTGAAAGTGAAAAATGTAGTGTTGTATATATATGTATGTATGTATACATGTATGTATGTATGTTTGTATGGTATCATCAAACAAAAATCATAAACGGTTATATTATACAATTATCTCTTTTGATGATAACAAACATATATTAAGATTTTTTGTCAAGCAAATGTGTTTAATGTGTTTTGATCAAGCTCCCCCTATTTACATACCCCCTACAACTAGACTCCCCCTACACAGATGCATGCAATTAAAAAATGAAAAAAAGTTGATTGTCAAACTAATTGCAAAAACAACTTTTGAAAAATAAAAACAACTCTTAAATATCAGTATTACTCAACCACCAAAATCTTAACATCTCTCTCCCTATTGTTATCATCAAAATAATAATAATTATAATTGAAATAGCGATGAATTTTGATTAAAACCATAAATCATATAGAGAGGAATATATATTGCAAATTCCAACTAATCAAACAAAAACCATAATATTTTATTTATTAATCACAAATTCCACTTTAGAGTGACGATTGGGTTACGGTTTAAGGGAAATTTATACAGTGGCAGTAGTGTAGTATTTTTAATAAAGGAAAAATTTGTAAATTACTCTTTTAAATATTATACAAAAAAGTTAAGCACTTTCTAATCATGCATAATCGTCAGAACTTTTAAATGAGGTTGCTAGTTACTTAAAAAATAATGTCAAACATTTTCTAACCATGCATAACCGTTAGGACTTTTAAATGAGGTTAGAAATTACTTGAATATTTATCCCCACTCTTGTATAGGTGTTCCATCTATGCATAACCGTAATGACTTTTAAATGAGAATGGAAATACATATATAGAGATTAAAGCTATTCACCCATGCATAACCGTGAGGACTTTTAAACGAGAGTGAATACATTGGAATAAAATTATAAATTACAGTAAAAATATAATTCATTGTTTTTGAAATACCAACTTCTGTACATTATATTAAATATTGTGTATGGATTGCAAGAAGGATGATAGTGATAGAAATGATCATAAAATATGTACTAATTTTAAAAATATTATAAAACTTGTTCAATTTTCTTGAAAATTTTAACATATATTTCCTCTAGCCATGAAGTATAATTTAATCATTACCCATCACTTTCTTAATCACTATTAATAATCATTGATAAATTCAAAAGGTTCAAGCAATCGACAACCATCTTTTCCGAAGTAAATCCCTTACCAAAGTAATAAGAGTATTTTTTATCAAGGTAAAAATCTGAGTTATTTAGAAAAAATTTCTACATCTAAAAAATTATGAAAATCAATTTTCTACATGAGGTTTTATAAAACGATGTTTACTAATTTTAAAATTAGTTGAAAATGCTGATATGATCTCAAATGAAGTGATGTCTAATACCACTTGTACTCTAGTTGCCCAAAATGATATATTATTAAACAAGCAGGTCATGTACTCCTCAACATCACTTGAATTGGTTCATAAAATTTTCAGCAAAGCCATTTATATCATACATAGGAAAAATCATTTATATCAAACAAAAGAACATAGTTAAAAATTCTCCAGCCACTGATTTGTTAGTCGTAGATAAAGGCAATGAAAGTTAATCATTATACCAAAGCAATTGACAATTCCTCTTTTGAAAATTCAGTCTATATGAAACCACTAGTCGAAAGCTTTAAGTTCGTAATTTGATTCAGCACAAAACACAAAATTTTTAGATATTAAAATTTTGTACTCACGGAATTAGTTTCTAGTCAGGATGTTGAATCGTTCAAAGGATATATATCTGAAATACTGCAACTCGTTTGCATAGATCGGAGATACTTTTCAAATGATGTACTGAAACGATTGTTGCTTTTCAAGGTTTTTCAAAATGAATTAGCAAAAATTCAAAACAGTAAAGTTGTATTGTTATCAGTTAGCTTCATAGAACTTTAAGAATTTCAAAATTCAGAGTAAAACATGTTCAATTTGTAATCGAATTACTATAGCGGTATTAAGAAGTTCTAAAACAGTTTTCAAACAATATTATGAATGATTTGTAGTTTTTCAATGCTTTAAGTTCAGACTCTAAGAAAACATGAAATACAAAACTTATATAATTTTCTATCTATTTTTCATCACATCTTGAATTTTGCAAGTGGAGTTAAGAAGCTCAAGATATGGTAATTATACCACAACAGTGTCAACAAAAAAAATAACAACAAGAAAAGAAAATAGGGTTTAGAGATTATACCTTTTATGTTGTATTCTTGTTTAGCATTTCTATTGTAGATCTCCACCTCATTTTTTTAGACTAAAGGAACATTGGAATTATTGCTCTTTAACCACATATATAGAACAACTCAAAGTCACCTTTATCGTAGTTGTTCCTTAGCCTGCTTCTGTTACCTAAACGTTAAAAGAAGTGAGTGGCCTAACAAAGGATGTAGAACCACTCTTATTTTTTTTGTAACCTTTGGTATCCAAATTCATCAATATAACAAACTGTTAGTATTTATGATTTTATCCTTGGGAACCCAAACTTGTTTAAATTTAAGACAATTTACAATCATACCTTCTGCAACCCAAATTTGTTTAACGGTTTTGTTTTTGTTTCTCTTCCAACAATTATTCTGTTTATGCCCAATTTTTCCACAAATTAAACACTTTGTAAAATCTTTATGAAATTTGACATCATAATAATTCCTTTTCTTAATTGGTTCAACTCTACAATATCCAAGTCTTTTTCTATTTTCAGCGATTGTTTGACTTCATAACAACATATTCAGTGGTTTTTGTCCCTTCTAAAATTTTCTTATTATTGATTCAAGTTGTTGAACCTTAGATCTAAGAGCATTATTTTCATTCAAAAGTGAGGTGCATATTTTGATGGCAATTTCTTTTCTAGTTTCATCTTTGATTTTCAAAGTCAAAATTTCATTTTCGATGATTTCAATTTTAGTCTTAGAATTATTAATTTCTTCATCTAGAGATTGACACTTCTCAGATTCTGTGTTAAATTTTTTAACATTTTCAATCATTAGTTCTAACTCATTATTTATACCATGTAAACTATTTTTCTCAGTTCTAATTTATTATATCATTGTCGAAGTCCATCAATGGTTGTGCTTAACTGGTGATATACCAAAAGTAAATCATCATGGGATAAGTGTGCTACCTCATTTTGTTCATCGTCGATGTCACTTGATTGTACCATCATGCACAATATCGCTTCTTTCTCACTATTAGTGTTCTCTTCTTCTTCTTCACCCTCATCCCAAGTGGTTGCAAAACTTCTTATCTGCTTTTTTCTTTGTCGAGTCGATTTAGCAAACAATTTGGCCTTATGTGACCTGGCTTCTTACATCTATGACATATGATTTCTTCCTCTTCGTAATCATCTAGAACATTGACAATTTTGGTTTTTATTCATTGGTTTATTATAGGATCACCATGCTTTTAGGTCCATTTTTTGATTTACTTCATCAATAGTGCTAGCCTAGGTGCAGCGTCATCTTCTTCCTCATTATCCATTGAACATTTTAAAGCAACAGATTTATTTTTCGAATCACCGCTTTCACGTTCTTTTTTGACTTTCAGTTCCACTCATAAGTGATGAGATTTCCTATAAGTTCCTACAATTTAAGCTATTTCAAGTCTTTAGATTCCTGATTTGCTATCACTTTCGCTTCAAAACTCTTAGGAGGATTTTTGGAATTTTTTTAGACCATCTCCAATTTTGTGTGAGCTTTTCCCAGAATTTTGGATTTGAATAAAATATTTGAAAATCGTCCATACATCTCCTTTATATTCTCGTATTTTTTTATCATGAAATTCTCGTATTCATTGTAGAGTATGACTAGATGAGTTTCCTTGACCCGCGATGTACCTTCATGAATCACTTCAAACGTATACCGAATTTCCTACATAGTCACACAATGAGAAACATGATCATATTAAATTTTATCTAAGGCGCAAATAATAGAGTTTATTACTTTAGCATTTTCTCGATATAAGCTAAGTTCATTTGCATCCCACTTATCTTTAAGCTTAGGAACTTCGTGACCATCTATATTTACCATAGGCTGACTAGAACCAGTTTCAACTATATTCCATGCGTCTATAGTATCTAAAAAATTTCAACTTAGTTTTCCAATACAAATAATTAGTGCCGTTAAACATGGGATGCCTAGCACTAGATTATCCTTCAGAATAAGCATTATTAGAACTAGCCATAGTCAAAAGAGTAAATTTAACCACCTAGTTCCGATACTACTTGTAGGCTCGAATTAACCCTAGAGGGGGTTAATAGGGTTTATAACAAATTCATAGAATAAAAATTGCAGCACGGATAATAACAGTGTAAATGCGGAAATTAAAAGTGATACACAAATTTACCAAGCTTCGGCAATACTTTCCTAGTGCTTCCCCCAAGATTTCTGCTAAGATCAAATAATCGACCACTTATATGCCTTGTAAACTTGCGACTATCGCTTACCTTATCATTCTAATCCTAAGCTCAAAACTCTACCTCAACTCTATCCCCGAGTTGAGAATTTTCCAAACTAGGACCCATAGTTCCATCCTATTTAAAACTAGAGTTTTATATTTTAAAAAATACAATTAAAATAAAATAAAAAAACATAAAACTAATTTTTTAACAATTTAGCACAAAAGAGAAAATAATCCTTGACCCAAACAAATTTAACCAAAAAACAGGGCACGAATAAAATTAGAGATGTATATTTTTTAGCCCGCATCCCTTTATTTTCAAGCCGATCTTTTTTCCTCTTTCAAGCCGATTTAGGGTTTCAATTGAAGCATTGATCTTCGATTGATTGATGAAATTATGCCTCGTCTCTCTGTCAGTCGATTGCTTTACTTGCATGATGATTTCCTTCCTTGATTTCTTCAATTGTCGAGCGATGTTTCACTGTTTTGATGGCTTCGATGGTCGAGTATTCTTTGATCTGAGCTCTGGTATGAATTTTTTGGTTTGAGCTTATTTTTCTACTTTTAACTCGACACCTAATTTTGCCGATGATGATTGGTATTTATAGGAACCAATTCGATGTGATTGCATATATTTCGTATATTTTTATGAGTTTTGAATTTTACATCTTGATATACTTGGCTATTCATTTTCTAATTAGTTCATCTTTGATATATTTCGAAATTCTAGTTGCATATTTCAACACGTGTATATATCTTTTCCTTTTGTCCTTTTGTGACCATTTACAATCGAATTTGTAACGACCCGTAATTTCGCTAGTTCGAAAATGAGGGATTTTGTTTATTTTAAATTTAAAAGGGTTTAAAAACTTAAATAAATAAGTTATATATAATAAATAATAATAGAGAAATTATTTATTCTTATAGTTAATAATTAAAAAGGACGAAATTTGGATTTTAGAACAAATCAGCAAAAGTTAAGTTTTGTTAAAAATAAATAAATAGGTTTAAATATTTATTTAAAAAGTTAAATCTTACCAAAATCACTTAGTAAAGATAATACAAGTATATTAAAGGGTTTAAAAATAGGTTTATAATCGTTTTACAAAAATATTCAAAATTTATCACATTTTGTCAATGCAACTTCAAAATTCAATATTTTGATATTAACCCTAAGCATATAGGATTTTAACCTAGATAAACCTGTTTTAATTCATTTAATATAATAGGAAATCAATTTTTAAGTTTGGTTTACTTAAATATATAATTTAGCAAAAACGTCCATTTTAACTGTAAAATTTGTCAATAACAATGTTGTTTTCAACTTTAACAAGTCATCACAACCTTGTATGAACATATGCACTTTATAACATGTATAATACACCTTTACAAACTATAACAAACCATATCACATTACATTTATATCATATAAAATGAATAACACTTTTTTTTGAAAAGTAAATAAAATAAAACATAAAAGAAAAGTGTAAAAGCATGATTTGACAAAGAGAGTTGAATTTTGCTTAAGGAACAACATCGTTACACTTTGCATCTTATCTCATTAATGAGAATTTACTAATATACATGGAAAAGAAGAAAAAGTTATTTTAACATTTTAAAGTTTAAGAAAATAAGGCAAACATCATTTTTTAAGTACAAATCACATCTTAACATCCTTTCCACCATTAATGCACTTCACATCATGCTTAAGCAAAAGTCAAAAAGTAAGGCAAGGGTATTTAAGTCATTTACCTTCCAAAACTCAAGTATAAATAAGCATGCATACCTTCCAATCTTTCACAAAAAAATTCACTTCTCATTCTTTACCTTTCTCTTCACTTTCTCCACCTTCTACCTCTCTTCCATGGCTTCCCACCTCTCCATTCTCTTGAAATAATAATAAAACCAACTCCACCTTCCAAAACACCACCCCACCACCTCCTCCAAGCCACACACGCCTCTACCTACCTCACGCACCTCACGGCCGAACCCCCTAACCACTAACCCGAGCCCAAACTTTCTACACCCGCCCCCATACTCCACACACCCTCCTCTCCAAACCCCTGCACCCCCTCAAACTCACACACCCTCCTCCACACCCCACTCCAAGGTCGTACCCTCCATACCTGAGCCATAAAACCCACGCCCATATAAGAAAAGAAAAAAAAGGAAAAGGAAGGAAAATAAATTAAGGCGAGAGTTCGAGATGATTTTGAAGGAGCACGCTAGTTCAGATAAAGTTAGACGGAGTGGAAATAAAGGTGAGAAATTCTCATCGCTATTTGAATTATATTGATTATCAAGTTTAATTGTTAGATTAGATAATCACCATTTGATGATATGGACGTTTGAACCATTGATTGAATATGTTGGATGAATAATAGAGTTATGCTAATACACTCACTTATGATAATTACTATGCTATGAGAATGGATGTTATGTTAATGATGATGATGTGATTAGGCTCATTTTCGATTAAGTAATCCCATTGTTAAGTATGACCAATTTTATAAATATAATATATGTTGGAATTATTAAGCCTCTTTGTTAATAGTGAAAAAAAAATCAAATTTGGATTTTGAAAATAAAGTCAAATTGGAATTGAAGTATAATTGAAATTGAAATCAGAATCGAAATCGGAATTAGAATTGGATTTGAAATGGAAAGTGAAATTGAAATTGAGATGAATAGTAAAATTGAAATTGAAATCAATTTTGAAAATTGAAATTGGGATTGAGGTTGAAATTTGAATTGGAATTGAAATTAGATTTGAAATCTAAGTTTTAATTAAGTTTATATTTGAAGTTAGAACTGAAATTGAATTGAAATTGGATTTTAAAATTTAATATTAAAATAATAGGAATATAATAATATTATAATATTATGGGAATAGTGAAAATATTTTTTTAATACTTTAAAAAATTGAAAATATCGATTTGAAATGATTTGCAATGTTTTTATAAGTAATTATATTAAATTTATAGAATTTATTTCAAATATTGTAAATCACGTTAAAACTAGGCGCGTCGCGTAACGATAGTTCGCGATTTCTCGCCAAAAAGTTCAAATGAGGGTATAGAGTGAAGTATAGCTCGGATTTCTTCGAAACAAGAAATGTCCAGACTATTATAATCATAGTTTTCAAATGGAAAAAGAAAAACAAGATTTCATTTTATAGGATTTGAATTGTGTTCAAATCAATTTTCTAGAAAAATCGCGCTTGTGTAGTTAAGTGACCATAAAGTAAAATCTTTATAAATGGATGTATTTAATTATGGAAAAATATGGAATAAATTGGATAAATCTTTTTAAATAGATTAAAAGAGCTTTGAATTGAAAATATGGATTTTAAAATATTAGGAAAGTTGTTTAAATCAAATAGGCTTATCTAGAACTTTTCGCAGCACTTTTCTGCTGCGAATGCTATAACTTTTGAAGTATAAGTTTAAACTTAACGATTCTTTCTAGAATCACATATGAATGTTTTTAATTATATAACCGAGGATTATAAAGATGACTTGAGAGATTTATCACTTATTTCAAAGCTGGATTAAATGAATGATTAAGGAAAAGCCATTAAAGTAATTGTTTTAATCTTCGCTCTAATAAGCTGATGAGTAAACCTGATTTTTCTATTTCTGAGATTCGGATGGAGGTGCTTAAACTAAGGAGATGTTCAGGAGCAACCAGTACCCTGGCTCCCCTGGCCTCATTTCGGGCGAGGAATGGATAAGGTCAAAAAATTGGAAACAAGTTAAGTATAAAAGATTAACCTTTCAAAATTAAATTAAATTGGATTGCATAGAAATAATCTTCTTATACTTGATGTTAAAGTCCGAAGAGGGAACTCATCCTATTCATGGAATTTAAAAGGTGATATCACCATTATTCTGCCCATAGCACTTGTTGAATATGGAAATTGATATTGAGTAAAATTAGAATGATTTCATGATCCTATTTACTCAATAATGTTTTCTAAGATTCATTTTTGGGTTTACAGTAACGATGTCTTAAATAACATTGTTTTTGACCTATTTAAAAGTTAAGAAATTCTGGATCGATGATAAGTAAGAAAATAGGAAATGTTTTCCCAAGTAATAAGTGAATTAACTTAGAATTACACTAAGATTAAAAAGGGATTTGTAATTAACCAAAATAATTATAGTGAAAAGAGGCTTAATATATCCTATATACTCATATTCACTTTTTTTTATCGATGATTGGATTTCGAAGGAACCGTGGTCGAATTTGGGTGATTCCTGTCCGAAAACCACTTCGAACCAATTTATGTTTCGAAGAAAAATATGTTGAAGACTGTAACACCCCGCGCTTTAATGACAAATAAAATCTATTGAATTAACATAATTGCAAAACAGTGAAAAATATAAATGTCAAATATATGCACTTAAAAATTAAGAGCTTACATAGGTATATGCAACCAATGAGTGTGTGATTAATTGACGTATCAATCAATTAAAAGAGAAATTAACTAAGGGACGTAGAGGCGTCAATTAGTCAGAGAATATTTCAGTTTTATACATTAATTAATTAAGGGATCTTCAAATAAAGGGAAATGTATGTGGGGAATAAATTAAATGATAACATACATATATTAATTTATAGTTGATGCAATCAATTAATTGAGAAATTAATTAAAGACATTAAGTAAGCGTCAATTAGTAAAAGATGGAAACTTATATGTCAATTAATTGGGTAATGAATTGGCGGTTTAAGTATGTACAACTAATAAATGTGTGATTGAGTGACGCATAGGAATTAATTTGGATATCGATTAAAATGGGAAAACATGTCAATTAATTAATTGGCAATTAGTTGAGGGTTTTAAAAAGGGTGTCAATTAATCAAAGAATATGCCATGTTTACAATAGCTAATAATGTATATTAATTAGCTAGAAGAAAATGCCAGTTATAGGATTATTTGTTTCCAAGTTAAAAAAAATTGGAACGCGTACAAAAATCAAACAAAGTAATTAGGTTTATGATGTAGGTAAATTAATAAGAATAAATTAAAATTTATAACTTTTATATGCATTCAATTAATAGAGGTATTAATTGACATGTTCAAATAGCTAAGAAATTATAACAAATAATAATCAATTAATATTGGATATATATATATGATCTGATGAATTGGATAATTAATGGGAGAATCTTATTTAAAAGGAAATGTGAATTAATAGGGTCATATAACAAAGGAACAAATGAATAACGTTGGAGAGTTATACGTTATAAGCCAATGTAAACAAATCAAGTTCTGACGATGATGATTGTTTTTAGGGTTAATCGAAAGGTTCCTAGCTGTTCACTGCACCTATAAGTTGAACGTAACTTAACCCTAGCTCACACTATTTTCTCTGAATCAGCTGCCGTCATTTACAGCAAACTTCTCTTCTCTACTCCCTCTTCCTTTCTCCTCTGTTAATTAAATCTTTCCCCAAACAAAAAATAAAATTAAGAAAGGAAATACATACAAGCAAATCAAAGAATTGCACAAACAAATCAGAGAATTTACAACGAATCAAAAAGTGAAAAAAGCGGAGAAAAGCCTAGCAAATTAAAAGGGACAGAGATTGAAGCTAAGGACGACATGTGAGTGGATTTAATTATATATCATTTACGTTTATGATATATTATCGTTAGATTCCCATTAAATAATTTTATTTAGTATTTATTTCAGTAATTAATTCAGTTAATTAGTTATGCTGAGACTGTAAATTGTATAAGAGAGCTTATATTTAATTCATATTAGGCTTGATAGTTAGAGAAAGACGTAAGCCTAAAAGTAAGAAGTTAACAATTGATTACATCTATTTTAAAGTAGAAATTTTGCCTGTAAATGTTAGCTTTATTTTATTCCTTTTTACGCAAATAAAATAGTAAAGAGAAGAATTCGCAAATACAAACTAAAATAGAAGAATACTAGATTTACAGAAATTAGATGTAAGATAAGAAAAGCTGAAATAAAAAGAGAAAGATAGAAATTTACAACAACTATGCTAAAACGGGAGTAATAACTTAAAGAAAAATCTAATAACTTGATTTGGAAGTACGTGACAGATTAATTGGTTGGTTAAGAAAATAGAATACATTTCTATAGTTTAATATTTAAAAAGATAACGATAAACGTAATTGCAAGAATAAAAGAAAGAAAAAGGGAATTAGTGTAAAATAGAGAAACTGCTGTATTTTGCACTATCCAAAAAGTAAAGATATAATAATAGAAATATCTTGCTGTTATAGATTATTGTTTATAGCATTATTTAGTATTAAAACAGGGAAATGAATTTTTAGCACAGTTTTCGTAACCAACCAAATATAATAGAACTACTTCCTATAATATAAGAAGATAAAGCAAAGAATTGGAGGAATCAAGTTAATTATTAGATAAGACTAGAAGCCATAAACAGAAATGTACCTAGATCTGCATTTACTGCGTAGATAATAGAATAAAAGTAAAGTAGTTATTATGATAAGTAAATTTGTGACAAGCGGACGTAGTCCAAAGCTAAGCTTGTCATATAATATAAGAGAATTAAAGAGAATTCAACATCATAATAAAAGAAGACAGACTAGAATAGAAAAGAGACGCTTGTAATTATATTTATAATGTACATATTATAAAAGAAAATAAAAGCGACAATTACAAGTGAAATTATAACATAGGTTATAATTAAGTAGAAATAACTAAAGAGGCTTATTTTAATAAACTTAAGACTTAAATTAAGTTAATAAGCAAGATAATAGAAGTGGCCCATACCAACAACATTCCCTTTCAGTCAGGAACTGATAGTCTTGCAACAGTTAGGTGAGGCTGGGACAAGATTATGCTAATTAGGGTAAATAAGTAGCCAACAAAATAAGAAAAGTAAACTAAACGCAAATTAAAAGATTAGACTTATGGTCTAATGAAATAGTGAGATGCGTTTGGAGCAGCCCAAAGGATGAAGAGCCCAACGAAGCAGTTCATTATAGATTTTAGCACAGAAGAAGCACGTCCAACTTAGTTATTTTGGGCTAGAAGGAAGTACGAGACTTCAACGGGACGTGAGGGTACTCTAGGATGGCCCTTTGGGGTAGGCGTAGTGAAGCAGTCCTCCAGAGGCATGTCTGTAGGTGTTCCATCAAAAGAGTATGCCTTGATTGCTTTTTGCATGGCAGTACCATTGTAGGCAGTCAAATGGGGTTGATGTTTGGAGTAGGATATTCGTATGTTCCAGTACTTGCAAGTAAGTTTAGTGGGCAAGACCCAAAAGGATAGTCTCATGCAGATATCAGGCCAGCATCAAAACCAAGAGCGAGTTCGGGAAAGACTAGAGTTAAACACACGGTCCAATGATACTTTCACTATCGAGACATTGGATGAGGGACGCAGCCAATTGGATGTTTAGATTGTTTGCTGTAGGGCACAACCACTTAGCTCTTTAGAAGTCTTTCGATTAGTTGAGGGGTAGCTGCGTAGGGCCATAGCCACGATAAGAAAAGTGACAGACCAAATAAAATATCTGTATTGTAGGCCTAATGAGGCAGTCCTTTATAGAAATAGAATATCTGTATTGTAGGCCTAACGAGGCAGTCCTTTACAAAAATAGAAAATCCCCGACTGAATTCCGCACAAGGTAGACCTTGTTAAGCGGGATTCAGGGAGTAGACAGAACGATTACTTATAGTCCTGAAGGTACGCACTGGGTGGTACATTGAGGATGTCCGAGCATTAGTATAGACTAGTGCGAACGCCGTTTTACGTTTCCATAGTAGACGACGGAACATCTGTATTGTAGGCCTTATGAGGCAGTCCTTTATAGATGTAGTCATAGAACGCTATGGAAGAAAGACGATGGAGTCCTTTGCGAGGAGGATACGGAAGGTACTATGGGTAGTACTTAGGACCAATGCGGTCATTGGGCATATAGCTACATATAGCTACATATATATATATATATATATATATATATATATATATGTGTGTGTGTGTGTGTGTGTGTGTGTCTATATATCAGTTATTAGGTTTTAATCTACAAGGGAGTAGATGGGCAGGATTCACGCACAGAGGTGAGAGTATTATAAACCCAATGAACCTAACATAACAGTAAATGGAAATAAAATGGTATATGTAGAATTAAGCTTAGAAGTGTATAATTTGTCCATTCAGCAGAACTTTAGTTCTGACCCCCTCTTCATAACATCCTACAGGTTAGGTAGATGGCAGAGACTTCCCAGCTTTGAGACACTTGTTTAGAAAGTGTTATTTTATTGGTTAGTATTTACTTACTATTATATTTTAGTCAGTTCCGCCATGAGATATTTATCCGAGCTCTGATATATTTGTCTTTGCCTATTTGCAGGATACCAGATACCCAACTCGGGCTTCAGTGTGCTTGTGTTTTAGCATTTTTGCAAAAAATCTAGACCCACTGGAACTTGGGTTGTTACATTTGGTATTAGAGCCTAGGTTTAGGATTCCTAGGTAGACAGTGAGTGAACGTATTTGTATTTTGGAATAAAATATAAATATATTATGTACTAAAATCCAAATAGTCCCCAATTATTGATTTTAACATATGGAAAGTTTTTGGAAGTATATTTGTGCTTAGTTTGCTTGTTGGGTTTAGGATGACCCAAGTATGTTGAGCCCTATGTTATTATCGATTTATAGCATACAAATAAGCCATGTTTTGAGAGGAAATTTGTATCCACATGTTATAGGAAGTAGGGAAGTCCCTTAGGGATAGTGGGGAGGGTGTTTTTATTTTTGGAAGGAATAAGAGGTTTTAGTAAAAAGAAAACCCACTTTATGTCTAACCCAATAAAATGAAACTTTTGAATTGAAAATTTGAAAAATATAATTGTTAATATATTTAAGGAAGTAAATATTGGGTTGTTGAAAAAAATAAGTGGTATGAAATTTAAATTGGTTTTTATATGATGTAAATTTTGTTAAAAGTGAAATTCTTTTTGAAGAATTATAGAGCATGTATAGCTCGCTAGTTTCTTTGTAGGTAAACAAAGATTTTAAATATAAAAACCTAGAGTGTGTTAAGTATCGAAAACGTAAGTTACAACATTTACTGTTGTAATAAATGTTTTCAGTAAAAATAAAGGAAGCATAGACTATGACACTATTTTTATAGTAGGTGACTCCCAAAGTAATGTTTTTACATAACATACAGGATTTATTAATATTTATTTGAATTGAATCCATATATTAGTATTTTTGGGTTGTAGTAACGGTGTTTTACGCAACATCTATTTTGACCCAAATGAGTTTTGGAGATAATCTCTAAAGTGGTTTGTATATACACTTATTATTTAAATAAGTATATAAAAATATTTTCTAGTTATAAAGAAGTTTTAAAAATGAGTTCTTTTGAGAAATAATGTACAATAAATTAATGAATTTAGTAGGAAATGTCTTATGTAAGTAAATATAGAGCAAACATACCTTAATCTATTGGAATGAAATGAATAATAATATAATATTCTATGAATGACAAATAAAGATGGTTTGTGCAAGTTATAAGGAATACGTGAAAGAGATGTACAAGGTATGTAAAGCACCATATTTTGTATAGCCTATTTCGATAAAATATAAAATAAATTCCTTATAATTTCACATAAACATGAAATCCTCCTTTAAAGGATTCATAGAAGGTTTTAGCGTTAATGATTTCTTATAAGAGAAAGTAATTCCAATACATTAAGGTATAAAACCATTAAGTGTAGTAAGTTAGTAACTCCTTCAAGATTAAGTAATTGGAAGAGTAGAAAAGTTAATATATTTTTGATAAAATAATTGTTCTTATTTACCCCAGTTTTAGTAAATTTGAAAATCTATAAAAAAAGAACGATATTTTGAAAACATGCGAGGGCACTTTTTTTAAAAGTCAAGAAAAAAGAAAAATGTTTTAAGAACAAGCAACACATGTTTTAAAAAAATTGGTTAGGTGGAAAAGTAAATAAGTTTTTGAAAAGATAATATTTATAAGCTTTAATTTTTGAAGTAAAATGATAAATACCAAACCAAATTAGACTTTTAAATATGGAGTAGATATGAATCATTTCCTAGGTGTAACGGGAAAAGCATAAGGCTATAGCAGTAATTACTCCTAGTAGTAATAATGAAAGTTCCCGTAAGGTGTATATGACACTAGTGAAAACCTAGAAATGTTGCTTCATGAGTGTAGACTATAGAAGAATAGTGAAATGATATTATTAAGATGATAAGACATAGGTGGTTGGGATAGGTAGACCTTAGTTGGGGAAAGATGAAAGCTAAAGAGAGAATTTTTCCAAGCTTAGTTGCCTTTTTAGATAGAGACTGCATAGATTGAAATCCTTATCCATTGCAGTGAATGAGACTTAATTATTCCTTTTTGAGCATGGAATAGAAGAGATGAATAGATTTTATTCGTCATGAGTAATACATCGTAAGTTGGTAATAAGTAATAGACGGTAGGAGGAGCCTATGAGTTACTTGGATTCCTAGAGAAGGACCTTTCTATGTCAGAGTGGACATTGTCCTAGACCTCCTTGCCCTAGATGATAGCTTTGTTTAGTTGCTGTATTAAAAGAAGAGTAAAAGCATATATAAGGTAACTAAAAGAAAAACAGTAAGATCTAAAGAAAGCAATAGAAACGTCAATAGAAATAAATGAGAATTGCAAAAGAAAAATACATCTCTCCATAAATTAAGCTTGGGAAAAAGTTTGAAAAGAAAATTCTTTCTTATGTAAACCGTGCTTGGGAAAGAAAATAGAGATTTTATAGGATAGCGGCATAAGTTCCAAGTACGAAGAGAGAGATACGCAAAAGTAAAACGGAGAAATGTGAAGTTTTTCCATTTTCTACTTTCTTTCTGACATAAGAAATCGAATTTGGAAAATTAGAATTTTCTAAAATTCGAAAATTAAAAGTTGTGTGGTAGGTTTGGACGTAAAATTTGTTGAACTATTCTCCTATTTAGTAGGAGTGTGGGAAAAATTGGATGAAAAATGTTTTGAGTTTTCAAAAGATTGCATTCATATGGAAATTGCAAGTATATTTAGGATGTGTGCATCATGTTTTAAAAGGAATCTCTAAAAGAAAAAGCATTCATATAGGAGGTACCGCTTAGAAATTCTTGTACATGCATATATTTTTTGATGTATTTCACTTTGCACTATGCACAGATTATTACAAAATTGGTTGTACACTAAATGGTTGCTAGTGTAGAATGGATGCACGAAGGTTGGCATGATCGAACCCTTATCAAATTTCAGGGATGAAATTTCCTAAGGGGGGGGGAATGTAACACCCCACGCTTTAATGACAAATAAAATCAATTGAATTAACATAATTGCAAAACAGTGAAAATTATAAATGTCAAATATACGCATTTAAAAATTAAGAGGTTACATAGGTATATGCAACCAATGAGTGTGTGATTAATTGACGCATCAATCAATTAAAAGAGGAATTAATTAAGAGACGTAGAGGCGTCAATTAGTCAGAGAATATGTCACTTTTATAACATTAATTAATTAAGGGATCTTTTAATAAAGGGAAATGTATGTGGGGAATAAATTAAATGATAACATACATATATTAATTTATAATTGACGCAATCAATTAATTGAGAAATTAATTAAAGACATTAAGTAAGCGTCAATTAATAAAAGAGGGAAACTTATTTGTTAATTAATTGGGTAATGAATTGGCGGTTTAAATATGTACAACTAATAAATGTGTGGTTGAGTGACGCATAGGAATTAATTTGAATATCGATTAAAATGGGAAAACGTGTCAATTAATTAATTGGCAATTAGTTGAGCGTTTTAAAAAGGTGTCAAGTAATCAAAGAATATACCATCTTTACAATAGCTAATAATATAAATTAATTAGCTAGAAGAAAGCGCTAGTTATAGGATTATTTGTTTCCAAGTTAAAAAAAATTGGAACGCGTACAAAATCAAACAAAGTAATTAGGTTTATGATGTAGATAAATTAATAATAATAAATTTGAAAGTATAAATTTTATATGCATTCAATTAATTGAGGTATTAATGGACGTGTTCAAATAGGTAAGAAATTATAACTTTTAAGTATCAACTAATATTGGATATATATATATATATAATCTAATTAATTGGATAATTAATGAGAGAATCTTATTTAGGAGGAAACGTGAATTAATAGGGTCATATAACAAAGGAACAAATGAATAACATTGGAGAGATATACATTATAAGCTAACGTAAACAAATCAAGTTCTGATGGTGAGGATTGTTTTTAGGGTTAATCAGATGGTTCCTAGTTGTTCACTGCACCTATAAATTGAACGTAACTTAACCCTAGCCCATACTATTTTATCTGAATCAGCTACCGTCGTTTACAGCAAACTCCTCTTCACTTCTCCCTCTTCCTTTCTCCTCTGTTAATCAAATCTTTCCCCAAACCAAAAATAAAATTAAGCAAGGAAATACATACAAACAAATCAGAAAATTGCGCAAACAAATCAGAGAATTTACAGCGAATCAAAAACTGGAAAAAGGAGAGAAAAGCGTAGCAAATTAAAAGGGATAGAGATTGAAGCTAAGGACGACATGTGAGTGGATTTAATTAAATATCTTTTATGTTTATTATATATTATCGTTAGATTCCCGTTAAATAATTTTATTTAGTATTTATTTCAGTAATTAATTCAGTTAATTAGTTATGCTGAGACTGTAAATGGTATAAGAGAGCTTATATTTAATTCATATTAGGCTTGATAGTTAGAGAAAGACGTAAGCCTAAAAGTAAGACGTTTACAGTTGATTACATCTATTTTAAAGTAGAAATTTAGCCCGTAAATGTTAGCTTCTTTTATTCCTTTTTACGCGAATAAAATAGTAAAGAGAAGATTTCGCAAATACGGACTAAAATAGAAGAATACAGAAATTAGGTGTAAAATAAGAAAAGCTGAAATAAAACGAGAAAGATAGAAATTTACAGCAATTATGCTAAAACGGGAGTAATAACTTAAAGAAAAATATAATAACTTGATTTGGAAGTACGTGACAGATTAATTGGTTGGTTTAGAAAATGGAATACATTTCTATAGTTTAATATTTCAAAAGATAACGATAAACGTAATTGCAAGAATAAAAAAAAGAAAAAGGGAATTAGTGTAAAATAGAGAAACTACTGCATTTTGCACTATCTCAAAAGTAAAGAGATAATAAAAGAAATATCTTGCAGTTACAGATTATTATTTATAGCATTATTTAGTATTAAAATAAGGAAATGAATTTTTAGCACAGTTTTCGTAACCAACCAAATAAAATAAAACTACTTCCTATAATATAAGAAGATAAAGCAAAGAATTAAAGGAATCAAGTTAATTATTAGATAAGACTAGAAGCTATAAACAGAAATGTACCTAGATCTGCATTTACTGCGCAGATAATAGAATAAAAGTAAAGTAGTTATTATGATAAGTAAATTTGTGACAAGCAGATGTAATCCAAAGCTAAGTTTGTCATATAATATAAGAGAATTAAAGAGAATTCAGCATCATAATAAAAGGAGACAGACTAGAATAGAAAAGAGACGCTTGTAATTATATTTATAAATGTACATATTATAAAAGAAAATAAAAGCGACAATTACAAGTGAAATTATAACATAGGTTATAATTAAGTAGAAAGAACTAAAGAGGCTTATTTTAATAAACTTAAGACTTAAATTAAGTTAATAAGCAAGATAATAGAAGTGGCCCATACCAACAACATTCCCTTTCAGTCAGGAACTGATAGTCTTGCAACAGTTAGGCGAGACTGGGACAAAATTATGCTAATTAGGGTAAATAATTAGCCAACAGAATAAGAAAAGTAAACTAAACGCAAATTAAAAGATTAGACTTAGGGTCTAATGAAATAGTGAGATGCGTTTGGAGCAGCCCAAAGGATGAAGAGCCCAACGAAGAAGTTCATAACAGATTTTAGCATAGAAGAAGCGCGTCCAACTTAGTATTTTGTGCTAGAAGGAAGTACGAGACTTCAACGGGACGTGAGGTACTCTAGGATGGCCCTCTGGGGTAGGCGTAGTGAAGCAGTCCTCCAGAGGCAGGTATGTAGGTGTTCCATCAAATGAGTATGCCTTGACTGCTTTTTGCATGGCAGGACCATTATACGCAGTCAAATGGGATTGATGTTTGGAGTAGGATATTCGTATGTTCCAGTACTTGCAAGTAAGTTTAGTGGGCAAGACCCAAAAGGATAGTCGCATGAGGATATCAGGCCGGCATCAGAACCAAGAGCGAGTTCGGGAAAGACTAGAGTTAAACACACAGTCCAATGATACTTTCACTATCGAGACATTGGATGAGGGACGCAACCAATTGGATGTTTAGATTGTTTGCAGTAGGGCACAACCACTTAGCTCTTTAGAAGTCTTTCGATTAGTTGAGGGGTGGCTGCGTGGGGCCATGGCCACGATAAGAAAATAGAAGACCAAATAGAATATCTATATTGTAGGCCTAACGAGGCAGTCCTTTACAGAACTAGAAAATCTCCGACTGAATTTCGTACAAGGTAGACCTTGTTAAGCAGGATTCAGGGAGTAGAAAGAACGATTATGTATAGTCCTCAAGGTACGTACTAGGTGGTACATTGAGGATGTACGAGCATTAGTATAGACTAGTGCAGACATCGTTTTACATTTTCATAGTAGACGACGGAACATCTGTATTGTAGGCCTTATGAGGCAGTCCATTATAGATGTAGTCATAGAACGCTATGGAAGCAAGACGATGGAGTCCTTTGCGAGGAGGATACAGAAGGTACTATGGGTACTACCTAGGACCAATGTGGTCATTAGGCATATAGCTATATATATATATATATATAATCTACTAGGGAGTAGATGGGCAGGATTCACGCACAGAGGCAAGAGTATTATAAACCCAATGAACCTAACATAACGGTAAATGGAAATAAAATGGTATATGTAGAATTAAGCTTAGAAGTGTATAATTTTTCCATTCACCAGAACTTTAGTTCTGACCCCCTCCTCATAACATCCTATAGGTTAGGTAGATGGCAGAGACTTCCCAGCTTTGAGACACTTGTTTAGAAAGTGTTATTTTATCAGTGAGTATTTACTTACTATTATATTTTAGTCAGTTGTGCTGTGAGATATTTATCCGAGCTATGATATATTTGTCTTTGCCTATTTGCAGGATACCAGATACCCAACTCGGGCTTCAGTGGGCTTGGGTTTTAGCATTTTTTGCGAAAAATCCGGAACTTGGGTTGTTACAAAGATATTGATATTAGGATTTTCATATTGAAGAACTGCTTGTTGATCATTTGGGTATAAACTCCCAATATACATATAGTAGCGGTGGTTTCTTCATTATGAAATATTCAATGCAAGGACTAGTAACGATCCTAGGCGTGATTCCCGAAACAGGATGTGGTAGGAGAAATGCCTTCGGTTTCGTTCAGTCCCAAAATGAACTTATATGGAAGAATGCCTGACCTTGCATTCTAAATCACATTGAGTGATCTCTATATAATGTATATCAGTCGGTGGCGGAGAAGACACCTTTTCTTAGGTCAACACCCTTTCCCGAGACATTCGAGCTCAGGAAGTTATACATTTGTAGAAACCAGTCGTGTGAATGTGGAATGGCAATGTGGCATTCAAAGTGAAAGAAGATGTGCTATGTATAAAGGTAATCACTACCTCAAGCCTCATCAACCGGGAAATGACTGAAACAGGGTTAGATACGGCAAGGCTCTGTGGCAAGCAACCATTAGGTATGATTATCCCCTTCTAGATAGATTACTACTCGCTATGATGCCGGGTACCAAATCATTGTGGAAAATATGCTAGAGCGCGCTCGGTTAAAGGTCGGTAACGACCGAGGGATGTCATATTCGGTAATGTCTAGTTATAGAGGTAGGCCAGTCTTGTGTTGGTAGAGGAGCTTTGTGATGGTTCCTCGGGACATCCATCTAGAGGTGCACCCATCGGAAGGTAGTCCCTTCACCTAGTCATCTGTATGGAAATCTATTCTCCTATAAGAAGCCTTTACGAGTTTGATTATAGAACCCACTTTGTGGTTAGTATGCTGGAATTAAATCAATGTAACAATTTTGGCTAAGATTAATAAGTTTATTTGCAAATGTTTTTAAAGAATGTCATTAAAAATAATATCAAATGTTTTGTTATAAATGTTTTAGTTATCATAAGGGAAAAATCCGTCCGTGTTTATGTATGGGCGTGGTCTTATGAGATACTCTTTCTTTAAAAAGGATTTTATTTCCAAGACTGATATATAACACTGTCATTTATTATTTGAGTTTTCTCATGCTGGTTTATCAAGCCTGATCCGGGTATTTTCAATACTCGGGTCAGATCCGAGTAGTTTTAGGTTTAGTTGAAGACGGTTGGAGTTTCTGGAGGAGAGCTGGAGATATTCATCTACGTATGGACGTATTCTATTATCCGCTGATGTTTTTGATGTTTGTCAGCATTTGTAACGACGGATGTTTATAACTGTCCAGACTGAATCTAGGTAGACTCTGATATATGTATTTTAAAAGTTTTCTGCTTTAAAGATATTGTTCAATATTATATATTATTCCATTTGTGTGAGATCCTGTTCTATCTTATTTTTCTTTTTACCCTACATGTTCCGTCTTTTCATCTAATTTGAGTTGGACATGTGTGGTATATTGTCAACTTAAAGGATACGGAAAAACGGGCCTTGACATTTGGTATCAGAACTTAGGTTGAGGAAACACCTAGGCTTTGTTGGGTAAATACTCAATAGAGATAGGGTAAGTGACACCCTAGAATGAGTTGAGAGTATTATATATGAGCACGTATTTGTTAATTTTATAAAAATGGTTTTGTTTTAAAGAAATTGGTAAATGAAATGATTTTACCTTGGGTTTATATTTTGAATATACAAAGGGGATATTTTGGGTTAGAAATTAAGGATTGTTTGTAATTTAGCTTAGAAAAACTAAAATGAAATAACTAATTAAAATCTTTATCTTCAAAAATTAACATATAAAGTTTTACTCAACGAAAAAATCAAAAGCTGATTTCTTTTTGTTCCTTTAGCCTAGATCTACATTTCAATATTCATTTAGGGGATGCGTGAGCTCGGCCGTGAATATGCAGGGGGGACGAGAGCTCAAAGATGAACTAGGGTTGGTTTTAATTGGATTTCGAGTGGGAATTTGGGGATTTGGAGGCTAAATTGGAGTTAGCGAGGTCGAATAACAGGTCGTGGATGAAAATTAGGAGGTGCGGTGCTTTAGGAGGGATCGTGACCTATACGGTCGATGAGAAAAAATGATGAAGTTGCGATTGATAGGAGGCTGTCCGGCGAGTCATGATGGTGAGGATTGGGATGCTCTTGCATAGAGCAACATGATGGCGAGTGGGTTCGTCGAAAGATCGAGTGGATTGCCGTATTAGTGGGAGGGCATGCATGATTTTGGCATGTGCATGTACAGGAGCGTATGTGCGGTGAGGATGAAGATGGGTTGAGAGGGTTGGATGGTAATTATGTAATTGGTTATTATATTTTAAATTTAATATCGATAACTTAAAATTTGTACAACTCCTTCATGCGAGGTCGGATTCAGACACCGTTTATTGCGTTGCGCTCGTATGGACATTAGATTCGCGATGGAAGTGGTTTGGACGAATTTGGAGATAGTTGAAATTTGGGCTAAAATCAAACGTCGTTCGATTTTAGTTCCAAACCGGAACGCCTCGGCGACAGCAGGAAATTTCGGTGAGTTAAACCAACCTTTTTGGTTAACTAGTATGATATATAGTAAATAAAAATCATTGAATGATTGTTTGGATGATTTACTATACTTATTAGTTGGTTTTGATATATTCCCACCCCTGGAGCGGATGAGACCATATTACGTACCCGTGTAAGAGCGGATGACCCTTTGTATACGAATCCCGTCTCGAAGCGATTGACTTATATTTTATGATTATATACTATTGTGATGCAGGGGGACAGGTTGGAGGGATCCAACGAGATTCCTCGCTATTGTTGAATTGGTTTCAATAATATTCAAGTTTATATGAATTATTGGATAATAAACCTGATTTTTTGGAAATATGGGTTATGACATCGTTATATGTTAAAAACTGAAAACCCATAGTAATTGAAAATCAATATCAATATTGGTTGAGTGTTTGGTGGCTATCGGCCTCAAATTTGTATTTTTAAAATGCTATAATTAACATTGAGTTGGAATTGGTTTTGAGATAAGAAATGATTTTAAATCCGAAAATTTGGTTTCGAAAATATATTGTTTTAAGATTATTTATTTATATTAATATTGTTTTAAGATTATTTATTTATATTAATATTGTTTAAATTATTTAATTATATTAATATTGTTGTATAGTTATTTAATTATATTAATATTGTTTTAAAGATTATTTAATTATATTAATATTGTTTTAAAGTTATTTAATTATATTAAAATTATTTTAAAGTTATTTAATTGTATCATTACCGTTTTAAAGGTTATTTGCTTATAGTTAATATTGTTTTAAAGTATTTATCAAAATATTAATATCTTGAAAAAAAATTAATTATTTAAGGATAATTATGGTTTGAAATTAATAATAAGGATTTATTAATAAGCATTTGAAAATAAAATATTATTATTTATAGTAAGGGTAAAGATTAATTGTTATTATTTCTAAAATGATTACTTATTATTTTAAGATGTTTAAAATTATTAAAAATCGTTTATTTATTCATAATGTTTAATTTTAATAATTATTTTTATATAATACTGTTTTAGAAGTAAATGATCCTTATTTATTTATAAATGTATTCGAGACTCATATAAATGGACTTGGATTTTATGAGGGAAGTTATAAAATGGTTTGAGACCTAAGGGAAGATTATTTACAAGGTGAAAGAGTTTTATACATGGTGATATTTATAAACGGACTTAAGAAACGGGTTTATAGATTTATAAAAGAAGTTTTATAAATGGTTTTAGAGATTTATAATGAATTTATAAATGAGTTTTAGAAATGTACGAAGAGGATTTATAAATGATTGAAATTTATAAAAGGGATTATAAATGATTCTCAGAGAATATAAAATGGTTTATAAAACGTTTTAAAGAATTATAAGGAGTTTTATAAATGATCCTTGAATCGAATAAAAAGAAAATCTTTTTCAATTTTGTCGATATACTTATACCATTGAGATAAGTAAATGGATATTTTCTAAGTATTGAAAATATATGGATTTGCGGATATTTCTTTGTAAAAGTATTCTTATACAAGTAATTTACAAAGAGGTTTTTATTTATGAAAGATTTATAAACGGAGGCTAGTGATTGCTTTTATGCTTAACCAATGTTTGTTTTCCCTATGGAATAAATCCTTGATTGAATGTTGTTATTCGATAGTTAAATAACCGACTATCAAAATTGGACCCAAACGTAACTTTGGAAATATCTAGGAGAAACACGTGAGTTATATGGCACAGTCATATCCGATGATGAAGTACTGTGCATATAAATCTCGTTTCATTCTCCTAGAACAATGATAAGGAAATCCGTCCACTTACGGTTAGGAGGTGATCTCCGATCTTATCTTTGACTGTTTGTTTCCTAAAGAATCGGGGTTGAGTTTATCGGCAATTATCGAACGTTGTTTCGAAGAGACCGGGATCGGGTGTGTTATCTGTAAACCACTTCGATCCAACGAATGCATTTCGAAGTGAAGACATCTTGAAGATGATGGAATTGAAGACAGAGCTCTTAAGTGTTTCATTCAGTTCCAGAATGAATTTGTATGGATGAATGCTGATATTGCATTGTTACCTGGAGGGTAGTGTTAGCATTCCAAGTGGGAAGTGCTATATAAAGGTAAATCATAGCCTCGAGCCTCATCAACCGGGAAATGATAAAAATCGGGCATGCAGCAGGGCCAAGTGGGTTGCTCCCATCAGGGTATGGTCATTTCAAAATCTGGATCGATTACTATCTCTTCTTGTATGCTTCGGGGCCCAAGCAGGGTGATCGTATTCGGTACTACTAGTCAAGTGGTAGGCCAGTCCTGTGTGGCAGGGGTACAATATGTTCTTGTCAAACCCCGGTACATTTATCTAGAGATGTAACTTCGGAAGGTAGTTCCTTACCTTATCATAGCATGGAATCCATTTTCCAATATGTTCCCTTACGGTTTTGATTGTAGAACCTATTATGCTAGAATTTAATTAATGTAACAATTTCGGTTATGCCTTATAAGTATTTGTATATACACACTATTATAATATCAGAGAATTTCATATGCAATGGTTTGGGTTATCGTAAGGTAAAAATCCATCCGTGTTTATGTGCGGCATGGTCTTACGAGATACTCTTGATTTTCAAAGGTTTTCTACCACTTTAAAATTCAGTTGGGTGTGTTTTCTTACGCTGGTTTTCCAGACTGACTCGGGTGTTATTTAATTATAATGCTCGGGTCAGACCAAGCATATTACAGATTAGTTTGGATGCTTTGGAGCTTCAGGAGACGAGTTGGAGGCATTGTTGTATCTACCAGAAATTGTAAGGACAAGCTGTTATAACTGTCCAGGCTAAAATAGGTTAGTATACTCTGATTGATTTCTATATATATATATATGTATTATAGTTTTTTCTTTTGTGTAAAGATTTGTTGTATATTATAGATTATTCGTTCCACTGTGAGATTCTGTGTTGTTAATTTTTCTTTCTATCTTCTTTCCATTTTCCTTTCCCCTAACAATCGGGTTTTCCGGCATTCAATTGCTCGAAACGCAATACAATGGACGTATTATTGTCGATTTTCGAGGGTCGAAAATCCCGGTCGTTACAATATATATGTGTATGTTTGTATGTATGTATTTGAAAACTGTTGCACATCTTTTATTATGTATATTTTAATTCAAAATCCTAGATAACAAAGGCATGCGTAAAGGGGAAATAGCTCCGTTGCGGTGTAAATTTCGGCACCTACATATGATCACGTTAAATATGTACACGTCTTATCTGTTTCACTTTCATAATATATACTTAAGTATATTTAGATATATGCAAATTTTATGCTATTTATAAATTGCACATTAATGACATTTAATAAATCAGTCAATTTAATTAAAGAGAGAGAAATGAAAGGTTTCTCACTTCAATTAAAACAAAATCTTACCTCAATTAATTGCATAAGTTTTAGGGAGAGAAATGAAAGGTTTACTTCTATAAATTAACTATAACCAGTAATTTTTCACACAAGGGTATATTTGATACACTCATACATTAAAATGAAAACCTTCTAAGCAAAATAAAATAAAATAATGATTTTATTTAAAATATTTATATTGGATCTAAAATCCTTTTAGGCTTCATAGACTTTACAAAGATTGAAATGGATTTTTTTTTTAGAAATTCACCGATTTAAGCTGCTTTCGGCTGGCACAGTACCAACAATCTCAATCACATCAAAGAATACAACTCTGTTTATAGTCGAGCGTGATATTTTCAACCGATAATAAAAGAAGTTGATTGACGATATACAATTTTTTTTAGTTAAACAAGATATATTTGACCGATAATGAACAAACTGAAGTAACAAAACAATTACAGGGAAATCACAAAAAATTATGTAAGCAAAGTCATAGTAAATAAAGTGCATGGAAAAAATCATAGACATAGGCAAGTATGATATGTAAGCAATTCTATTACATATAATTAAACATTTCTAAGTGCTGGTAAGTACATAGGTAAGAGAATAAGATGCAGTGAAAAAAATAAGAAAAGGTTGGGCAGAAAACAACTTTTATTTACATTATCGTCTTTGGAGTACAAAATGTGGGACCGTATCCACACAACAATGGCCTATGTATATTGAATCCAGAAAATAGAAATGCAAGAAGGCAAAAGACATGTCTTCGAGTGGTGACAAGATGAGATCACCTCTTACTCCACTTCGGTTGCTTCCCGGGTTTCTTGAGAGTCCGAGGTTTTCTACTTCTTTTCTTCTTCGTAGTGCCAGATGTCATGCCCATATCTTTAAAGCCAATCCACTCAGTTTCTTCTCTAGGGTCTGTGGGAGTTTTAGGAGTCTTTGTGAAGGTATCTTCGGTAGTAGGAGGGGTGGAAGTCGAGATTTGAAGCTGAGTGGTGGGAAGATGAACACGCAGAGAAGGAGGGACCTTCTCCAAGCCCTGTTCATCCCTTATATTCTTTAGCTTATAAATGGCAATGGCCTTTTTGTCTATCATAGATGGTACATGTCCAACTCCTAGATATCGGTGATAAGCACATCTTCATTGCCCACTAAGATTTCAGGCTCACCCGTGCCTTCATCATTCAGAGTAGCAATCTTTTCTGCATCAAGCCCTAGAGCAGACCCAGTGGAGGAAGCCATAATAAAAGGTAGAGAAGAGTCAATGAAGGGTGTGGTAACTAAAGCCTCGATGCCTGCGGCAAAGATTACGGCCAACAAAGGAGCTATGGGAGGTTGACTTGAAAATTGACAAAGAGACAAGATAAGATTAGACACTTCTTCTAACAACATTTGAAGATTTTCAAAGATAAGATAGGCCAGAGATATACCTCCTGGAGTTACCAGGATGTGCGGAGAGTCTTTGGTCTAGCCCTCTTTATGGATTGGAGACATGAATGGAAGAGTGGGGGCAGTCAGAAATGGAACAAAGCTAGGGTGTTTGGGATGGTATCCCCGAAAGAAGAGGCGACAATGCCAGGAATGGAAGAAAGTGGCACAAACGTATAGATATCGACGACCTTAGAGTTGGCCATCATGGAAACGATAACCTCTACATAGGACTCCCAGATGATGGCGGCGATGACTTTAACCAATCCCTTAGAGTTGGACTCGGCGGGAGCCTCAATAGGTACATGTGAAAGAGAAGCGGCTTTACCGATATGCATTGCCTAACCGACGGGTAGGGCCTCCAAGTCCAACTCATCAAAAAGGAGGGCCTTGATCGCCTCTTAATCTACACCTCCTCCTATTTCATTTTTTCTTGTTTTAAAATTTTATCATTAACTTTGGCTAGATTATTAGGATTGTCCTCTACCAACCATCTGATGTTGCCTAATTTGACAATGTTTATGTAGAAGTGTAGGATGGTGGAGTTAATCTTGTTCTTGAATTCTGATTTTTTATTTCTTATTCGGGTGAGGTGAGCTTCCATCTCAGCGACACTTTCCTCGAGCGTATTTTTGTCTTGTTGTAGGTTGCAGATCTCTTTAGCATAAGATTTGGCGGTCTCGAGAGCCTCAACATCTCCATCCTTCTCGTTCTTTAAATCGAGTTTCAGCTTCTCAATTTCAATTCCCATCTTAATTTGTAGCCATCTTTCTCCTTAGTAATGTAGCTGGTATGGATGTAGACCTCTTGGAATTTTTTGTCCAGCACGTTCATTTTGACCTCCATGGCCCGATTTTCAGCCTTATGCCGCTCTTTAACATCCTTTCCTACCTTATCCTTAGCAGATAACTCCTTCTCTAGATTTCCAACTTGATTAGAGAGATTCTTCTTGATCTTCCCATACTTTTCACTCTCTTTCTCATGGGTCGTTATGATTAAGTGATTCTTTATGTTAGAAGCAGCCAAACCTATGGATAAGTTCTTCCACAGTGTATAATGCACCACTAAGTCTTTGTGAAGAGACAAGCCCATGTCCAAGTCCTTTGAGAGAATGTTCTTCATCTTGTACTTGAATTGGACCCCGGTTAAGTCGATCCCAAAGTGTATGAAATCACGCTCAGTTAAAGCTTTGGAGTAAAGGCCTTCAAAAGTTGGTGGCGAAATGCTAGTAAAAGTACGTTGTGCAGTTTTGGATTTATGTGTAGGAGCTAAGACATAAGAAGTAAGGTGGCATTGGTGGTAGGAACGTTAGAAAGAGGTAGTGGAGGTGATATCTACCCTCTGGAGTAATAAGGCCTTTGAGAATGAGGGTCTTGATGGTAGGGCAGTAAAAATCCTAAATATTATATTGGGAATCTCATGGTTTTAAAATTTAGCGTATTCGCGACAAGATTATCAACCTTATCTATATCGTTCAATACTAAAACAGATATATTTTTCAAAGTTAATTCCGAGCCCTAATAGCATTTCAAAGCAATATAAAATGAATTTAAGAGTTGTGATGTGTTGAGGTAAATGTGATGAAAAAAGCATGGTATCATCCATGAATTGAAGAATCAAAAGCCCATCGTTAGTAATATCATTTCCCACGCTTTCCATAACCCTGTTTGTAATCGAAAGTTTTAGTAAAAACATCATTGCTAAATTGAATAGTAATAGCAAAAGTGGATCACCTTGTCTAAAACTGCACTTCGATTGTATTTTATTTCTTGGATACCGTTGACCAATATACCCTAGTTTTTGGTTTTGAATAAGGTCATAATCGACCTTACCCATCCAGTGCTGAAAGCCTTGGACAAAAGTAGATCTTTGAGAAAATACCAGTCAATTGAATCGAAAGCTTTGGCGAAGTCTAGCTTTAAGTGGGCACAGGTGAGTTGGTCATCAATGATGGTCACTCTGGTCGAAATCCAAAGTCTCATCGCTACTTTTGCTTTTAATTCTGAATTGTTTATCTCCGCACTGCACGGCACTGCACCGCACTAGTTTACATAGCACGGGGGGACAGGTAAAATTTTCTAATCTTGATTATCTACCAAGTTTAGTTGATATGGACTAAAGACGTTCAGGGCATTTAGCCATAATGTCTTCTGGACAACCTTCATAGCAAAGCAATCCAGGTGCCGAGTTGAGTTTTGCGACTATATCCGATAGACTTTCTCCTAAACATAAAACTGGGCAATCAGAGAGTTTTGGTCTGTTGGTTGACCTTTTCTCTGACGTTCCCATCCTTCCGGTGGAATAGACAAATCATGCCCCTGACACTTTAGAGGGTGATGTATTTCTGGATAACTCAATGGATTCCCAAGCCTCCAGAATTGGCGAGGCCGCTCTCCGTAGGTTATGCTCTAAACATGGGATCTCGTTTAGAGATGTTCTAGTCCCTTCAGGGAATGATAGGGCCGACTTGCCCCCAGAGGGGTATACGACATGTAATAAATTTATGTGTTGGGTCGAATGTATGCCACCTTTTAATTCATTTATCCGAGAGATGCTAAAGTTTCTTGGAATAGCTCCTGCTTAGCTGCATCCGAACGGCTACGCTTTCCTTCATGGCACTTTCTTGCTATTTATGGATGTTATGTTCTGTCTACCATCTCTTGAAGACATTCGGTTCATCTACAATTTTAAGCAATGGACGAGAAGTCTTTCTTATTCTTTCCTCGAGCCCGTGCCCAAGTTCTTACTGGTGCTTCGAATAAGCTCGTTGTCTTTAAGAATGAATGGTTCTACGTTCGTTGTCCGCACAGCTTTGCGAGGCGATGGTTGGAATGACGTAAGTGTTGCCTTCACTTTATTTTCAAATTCTTAAGTCCAAGTCGTTTCCTGTACTAACAAGTACTTTGAAAATTTATTGGTGTCCATTCACGACCTGAAGGCGGTAATTATTCAAGGGCGGTTTCTACAATCCGTGCTACCCCAATCGAAGATAGGGACAAGATCACTTGTAAATGATGAGTGGTTATCTCTTTTTAGGTTGCTGGAAGAGAGTCCAGCATTGGACTTCCAGGAAATGTTGCACCACAAAGAAATGTGGTCGAATAGGAAGGCGGCACTGATAGCCCTGTCGTGCCACTAGTCGAGGAGGCTCGGGACGATGCTGAAGAAGATGAAATTAGAGGTGATGATGCCAACGAGCCTGGCAATGATGATATATGTTCGGGCAATGCGCCTGTGGTCGAATCATCGCAAGGCACACAATCTCATGCGCCGACAAGAAAAGGTACTTGCGTACGAACTCCATAGGAAAAAGACTGCTAAGAAGCTCAAGTTCGCCATCACTTCTATTGAAGAAGAATCTTCCTCCCAGCTTCTAGAGAGTTTGATGGAAGGATTTTCAAGTCTCCCAATCCCTGACGACATCATGACCTTTGACTTCCCAATTTAAGCATCGGGGAGCTTAGTTCTTCCGCCAGGACTGGTGATGCCATCCTCCCACTAACAAAGGGGAAATCACTCCTATGAGCAAAGCCACAGTAGCAGGTCAGTCAGGGGGACACTAACAATCACGTGCACTTTACTGCACGATTTTTGTCTATCTTTTATTTGGTTGTCACTTATACGATGTTGTTTAGTTTGTAGGTGCTATGTCTCATTCTCATGCCTTTGATCACTTGAGGGGATCCTCAACACATTATGGATCTAGTCATGGTTCGGACTCAGGCAGGCGCCGAGAAAGGGGTGACAGCCGGGAAAGGGCCATCATTCAAGGGAATCTTTATCCTCTAAGCAGAAGTCAAAATCTCAATCATCTCATCACCAAGAAGTTCAGCCCAATCCTTCTATATATAGTGGCGATCAGACCTCTTATCATTTTCCCCAAACTACTGTGCCAGCCGAGCATCATTCGGGTTCATCTGGTTCTCGATAGCCTTGCGATCGCTGGTCGAGCAAACGTCCTATTGTTACTTCTGATCCAGCTTTGACTACTACAGCTCCTGAGGCCTCTACGGTAGAACAATTGGCCGAACTTAAGGTCAAATTTCCAATAATATGTTTTGATGGACTAAAGTTTCTTCCTTCTATTCACACAATCCTAGGAAATATTAAAGCGAGTTCACTTGCATGTGTCAACGATGTTTTTGTGCAGCATGAAGCATTCCAACACAAAGCTGAGAAAATCTCCGAGGTGTCTACTAAAAGGCAACATGAAATTGATTGCCTTAAGCTGGAGGCGATCCATGATAAAGACATAATCAAACACCAATATGATGAGATCACAGAGTTGACCATGACGTTAGCCACTACAGAGAAGAGTGCTAAAGAAACATCTATGCGGTTAATCGTCTAGAAATGGTTAATAAAAAAGAGCTGGATGTTGCCCTTAGCTGCAGCGGTGTGCTTGCTTAGGAGAAGGATACACTGCAAAAGGAGAAAGACACTCTAGCCCACCACATTGAGGAACTCAAAGAGCTTCTTAAGAAAGAGAAGGAAGAAAAACTTGAGGCTCAAGAGGAGTCTCAAAAGTATTGTGAAGAGGCCATTGAGGCTTAGGAACTGAAATTAAACTTGACGAACAACTCGCTCAAATCAAAGCTCTCAAGGAAGAGGCAAAGGAAGCTGGCTGTGATGAAGTTAAAGGGAAAATTGAGGTCCAGTTGGAGAATGCTAAAGATGCTGGTCGGAATGAGATTATGGACATGTTTGATCCTCTGATTGTTGAATACAATGCCAAGGTCCTAATCCACCGTGACTTGAGTTTTCTTGGAGAGGGATACCTCGAACTGCTTGCCGAGGCTTGGGAATGTATCATTGAAATGAGGAAGAAGGTCCTTGGCAAAGCTAATTTAGCTGAGGAGAAACCGATGCGAGAGATCCTTCATGGGAATGAACCTTTAGATCTTTCCGCTGCAAGGCTCCGATATTTTGATATTTTGGCACTATTTGGAAAAGGAAAAGACATCGCTGAAGCTTCGAGATCCGATCCCATAGGTTCCTCTTCACTCCAACCAGTCGGAGCATTAGTTTCTCTTAGCTCAAGAAAAAACCCAAGCTATTACCCAGATAGATCCGGTTAAAATCAAAGGTGCTTACTTCTATTCAGGAAGGGAGCACTCCAGCAACAACCGAAAGTCAGTCGAATGCAGGTATCCTGCTCTATTCTCCATTACTCGAAAGGTTTCGTTCTTCGTGCCTAATAGTTCTAGGCTTATTTGCTTGTTCTCGCAAATTTGCAGGTCTCCCGGCTCCCAGTCAAACTCCGGGAAGTGGTGCCGTTGTGGAGCAACAACCGACACTTACTGACATTTCAGTGGTTATTGACATTCTAGGTTCTAATGCTTAAGTTATTAGAGCTCTTGCTGATGAAAGAGCCGATGACCAACTCCTGCAAGATGAATCTTATAATGTTATGATCACGGGTGCCTCTAGACACACTGATGAGCTCAGCTTGAAGGAGCGCATCGAGAAGGGAAGAGTTTTTCAAGAAGAAAGCCAAAACCGAGCATGTTGATGTTGACGTCGATGATTCAAACCTCATCCCACTGCAAGTCATTCCACCTAGCGAGTCGGTTCTCGAAGGACTCCCTCAAACATCTGAAAGCTCTCCTACCAAAGGTGGTAAAGGCAGTGGTAAGGGATCGAAGAGAGGAACAAGCGAAGGCTCGAGTGGGTCCACTCCTAAGAAACTCAAGAGGGAGAGGACGCAGAAGTAGTAGCCATCACGTCGGCTTAGTTTGTATATAGCTTATGTAGCTACTTTTCTTTTTGTTGGCTATGTTTGTGCGGGTAAGGCCTCCGCTTTTTGATGTGCACGTAAATGTGCATATTTTTACCACTATATTTAATCTAATTAATTCAAATAAATGATCATATTGGGTATTTTAACTTGTTTTAACCAAAATCCATATTAATTCCAAATTGTCACATATTCATCTTCATCCATGGGCAAAATAGTCATTCTTTGTGCATAAATTAACTTGAGAAAATTTAATTAGAAATTTCCATACTATTTTGTAGGAATTTGATTTCCATTACAAGTGGTTTCATGAAGAAGATATGCATGCACAAAAAGAACACAAAAGGAATGAAGATGGAAATAATTCAATGTGAAGATCATGGAGGACCCCACCTACCCACCTACCTTAATGTACACATTAGAGGCTAATGCACATGCTTATGGAATTAATGGCTTCATGTACACTTAAATGATGATTAATGGATGCTAATGGTTACTTGGCCACCACACTTCCTAAGGGGTAGTTTGGGCATTCCCCAAATTATGGATTATGGTTTCATGCTTCTATAAATAACCCATTATGTTCATGTAACTTCTCCTCCCTTAGTCTCTCTTTAGTTTAGTTTAGGCTCACAAATAATCAAGCTCTTCCCTTCTCTTTTCATGGCTACTTAGCCATTTTTATTTCATGTACTTTTTCTTTTTTTATGCAATGTAATTATTGTTTCCTTTTAATTACATGTTCATTTCCTTTCATGCTAGTAGTGTAGATTTTCTTTTATGCAATTAGAATAGTTTTCTTTCATTTAGCTTTCATTTTTCTTTCTTTTTGCTTTCATGTTGCAAGCTACATTTGTTAATCAAATAACAAATATGAGAGGCTAAACCCCTTCAATTTAGGGGTAATGAAGCTCTCTAATTATGTAGCTTCAACTATTTGTTAATTCATGCTCTCTTTTTGTGCTTAATGAAGAATGATTGAAGTGGTTTAATTATTGTTTTTGCCTTGAATTTGATAGTCTATATTGTTGACACCAAATAGGCTATGCTTAAACAATCACTAACACAAATGCCTCTTCATCAAAATATGATTATGGCATAAGAAAGTGATTTGAAATTAAAATTTGATGGTCTATATTTCTAATCAATAGTTAATAGGCCATACTTAAAAATAGATTTAATTTTCATTGTCAAGTTTCATGGAAGTTAGTAAGTGGTTTAAGGGGTGTGTCAAAGTTTGATGGCTTATGTTGGCTAACTAATAGCACAAATATCCCATACTTATGATAGACACATCAATTAAAGCACTAATGACCATAAAAGAGAGATTATGATTTCAAATGTGTTGAACTACATAATCTAGAGAGTGGATTTATTCTCTAAATTATCATTTAACTCCTATATTTGCATTTCTTTTCTTTTAGTTAGTTAGCTAATTCTCTAGCTTAACTTTCACCCGACTTTGGTTTAATTTGATTGAATAGATTTTTAAAATCATCAATTCCCTGCGGATCGACCCGTATTCGCCACGTGCTACATTTGTACACTGTGCGCTTGCGGTTATTTTTAATTTAAATTCGTTTGATGGTTTTCTAAACCGATAGAATTTCCGTCGACGAAAACTTGTTCGACGACGGAAATTATATCGGTTTAGAAAACCGTCGAATGAATTTAAATTAAAAATAACCGCAAGCGCACGGTGTACAAATGTATCACGTAGCGAATACGGGTCGATCCATAGGGAATTGATGATTTTAAAAATTTATTCAATCAAATTAAACCAAAGTCGAGTGAAAGTTAAGCTAGAGAATTAGAGAATTAACTAACTAACTAAAAGAAAAGAAATGCAAATATAGGAGTTAAATGACAATTTAGAGAATAAATCCACTCTCTAGATTATGTAGTTCAACACATATGAAATCATAATCTCTCTTTTATGGTCATTAGTGCTTTAATTGATGTGTCTATCATAAGTATGGCATATTTGTGCTATTAGTTAGCCAACATAAGCCATCAAACTTTGACACACCCCTTAAACCACTTACTAACTTCCATGAAACTTGACAATGAAAATGAAATCTATTTTAAGTATGGCCTATTAACTATTGATTAGAAATATAGACCATCAAATTTTAATTTCAAATCACTTTCTTATGCCATAATCATATTTCGATGAAGAGGCATTTGTGTTAGTGATTGTTTAAGCATAGCCTATTTGGTGTCAACAATATAGACTATCAAATTCAAGGCAAAAACAACAATTAAACCACTTCAATCATTCTTCATTAAGCACAAAAAGAGAGCATGAATTAACAAATAGTTGAAGCTACATAATTAGAGAGCTTCATTACCCCTAAATTAAAGGGGTTTAGCCTCTCATATTTGTTATTTGATTAACAAATGTAGCTTGCAACATGAAAGCAAAAAGAAAGAAAAATGAAAGCTAAATGAAAGAAAACTATTCTAATTGCATAAAAGAAAATCTACACTACTAGCATGAAAGGAAATGAACATGTAATTAAAAGGAAACAATAATTACATTGCATAAAAAAAGAAAAAGTACATGAAATAAAAATGGCTAAGTAGCCATGAAAAGAGAAGGGAAGAGCTTGTTTATTTGTGAGCCTAAACTAAACTAAAGAGATACTAAGGGAGGAGAAGTTACATGAACATAATGGGTTATTTATCGAAGCATGAAACCATAATCCATAATTTGGGGAATGCCCAAACTACCCCTTAGGAAGTGTGGTGGCCAAGTAACCATTAGCATCCATTAATCATCATTTAAGTGTACATGAAGCCATTAATTCCATAAGCATGTGCATTAGCCTCTAATGTGTACATTAAGGTAGGTGGGTAGGTGGGGTCCTCCATGATCTTCACATTGAATTATTTCCATCTTCATTCCTTTGTGTTCTTTTTGTGCATGCATATCTTCTTCATGAAACCACTTGTAATGGAAATCAAATTCCTACAAAATAGTATGGAAATTTCTAATTAAATTTTCTCAAGTTAATTTATGCACAAAGAATGACTATTTTGCCCTTGGATGAAGATGAATATGTGACAATTTGGAATTAATATGGATTTTGGTTAAAACAAGTTAAAATACCCAATATGATCATTTATTTGAATTAATTAGATTAAATATGGTGGTAAAAATATGCACATTTACGTGCACATCACTTTTGGATAAACTTATACTATGACCTCCACGTTGAATATGTAAATAAAAGTTCTTTGTTTTCTGTTGAACTCTTATGTGAATTTTGTTTGAGTAATCGAGCTATTGCTTTCCCATCCAACGTACTTGTAATTCGTTGCTAGTTGATTCAGATAATCATCCGTTAATTTTTACTCAAGGCCTCCATGTGGCCGTGGCCTCAAGTTATACCAAGCACCGGGCTCGAGCACTAATGCTACACTATCGAATTCAGCGGCTTAAGTGATTATACTCTTGCTCCCTGTCTTGGGTTAGAGGAATTAGATAGTGGATGGTCGAATTCCATCCTTAGCGAATTTATACTCTTCCTTTCAACTTCAGGTCGGAGTCTATGGCATAGTGAGTGGTCGAACCGTGCATATATATTTATTTACACTCATATCCGCACTCTGGGGATAAGAGTTTGTTGGCGGGTGGTCGAATCGCACCCAATTTGTGTTTATACTCTAGTCCACACTCTGGGTACTTGGATTTATTTTGGAAAAATAGTCAAACCGTACTTTCCTTAATTGACTGATTTGCCCCCAAGCCCGGGGTTTAACTTGGAGAGCGATTAGTCGTGTTACGATCGCTTTTTGATTCATGTCTGTCCCATCGCTTAGTGGGATTAACTTGATTATCAGATGGTAAAGTCAAATCCATTTCTCATTAGGCACTCCACCCATCGAGTTATGAGTGAGAATCATCAAATGAACGGTCGAACCACGTTCATTTTGTTTAGTCCAATCGTGAAATTGTGTAATCGGCTGGCTCCAAACTCTGGGAACCTGCTTGTACATGTCAATATTAGTTAGTCGGGTACCATAACTAATACGTCACGCTATAGCAATCACAAATATGAAGCAAATTTCAAAATTTATTCGCCAAATGGAAAGAAATGACATAATTTGTCTTATTACATATATGGAAAATCAAATGCTAAAGCAAATTCGAAAATTAAATACAATTAAATGAAAAAGAATAAACTAAGTGAAATAGTGTCATAAATGCTCGCTACTCCACCCCCTTGGGAGTGTGGCTCCATCAACAGACGCTACCTTGAAAGTTCCTTCTCCAAGCCTCTGTTCAATGACGTATGGTCCTTCCCAAATAGGATTCATGTGTGACGGGACAAGAAAAACCAGTTTTAAGACGAGATCGACAATTTCATAGGTCATAAGTCAAACTTTAGTGTTGTAGTATCGGGTGACTCGGTGTCGATGTGCAGCTGCCCTCAAATCAGCTTCTTTGCGCTTCTTATCTACCAAGTCTAGAGTTTCTAAGAGGAGATCTCTATTCGTTATAGGGTCGTAGTAGGTTACTCGATGAGAAGGCACTTCGAGTTCAACAGGGATGACGGCTTTAGAGCCGTAAGCAAGGGCGAATGGAGTATGGACTTTATGATGTTGTTAGGAGTCCATCCATCCACTTGCCTCTAGCCTTTTCCAAACGCTTCTTCAGAATGGACTTTTTGATTTTGTTCATAGCTTCAACTTGTCCATTTGCTTGAGGGTGGGCAACTGCTGCAAATATCTTTTCAACATGATGCTGATAGCAGAAGTCTTTGAATCCATCATTATCGAATTGGGTTCCATTATCAGTCACAATGGTTCATGGAAGGCAAAAATGACAGATGATGTTTTGGACAATGAAGTTGATTACTTTCTTCGTTGTGAACATGGATAAAGGTTCTGCTTCGACCCATTTGGTGAAATAATCAATTGCTACGATGGCGTACTTCGCACCACCTTTAGAGATCAGTAAGGAACCGATAATATCTACGCTTCACGTGGAAAATGGTCATGGACTGGCCATTTGTGTAATTTCCATCGGCGGAGCTCTCGGAACTTTTGCATACATCTGGCACTTGTTTCATCGCTTAGTGTAATCAGCGATATCTCGGTTGAAAGTTGGCCAGTAATACCCATAAACGGAGTATTTTCTTTACTAGGGTTTTGTAACGACCCCGAAATTTAAATTTATTTAAATTTATAATTAAATGAATTTTTGAATAAAACTGTGAAATAAATTGATTAAGTGATGCGAGTTTCCCCGAATCCATATATATTCTGTATAAATCATTTAAAATTAAAATATTGTATACATGTGTATATATGAGAATATATATATATATATATATATATATATCTGTATTTGAACATATCCGACTAAATTTGAAATAATATAATATATATTTGATTTGTGTTTAAATTGTAAATAAATGATAATAATGAATATTAAAGTAAGATAACAATAAATATTTAAACTAGGAATAGAAAATAAATTTGACGAATTCAAATAGATATATATAATAAGATAAAATATAAAATATAAAAGTAACACTTAAATGAGATTTATCAACAGAATTAGATTAGAAGTTATTTATATTACATAAAAATAGGACTTCATTAGATTTTAAAGTAACACATTAACGAATTTAAAACAACAAATATACTCAACTCAAATATAAATTAAATAGCTTATTTACAGATTATAAAGAAAATAAAGTAAAACATAACTAAATTTAAACAACATCTTAAAGTAAGAATTGTTACATTGTAAAGTAAATAAACTAGACATATTTGATTACAATGCTAGGCTGTAGGACATAAGGAAGAAGGGGAAAACATGTCCATACTTGTACAGGAAGTATAAAACTATTTTGTACACTTGAAAAAAATAAAGAAACTTAGCAAGTACATACGAAATTTAAGAAAAAAATAAATAAATACATGAAGGACATAAGCATGTACAAGAATCATCATCTCAGCCGAGAGCAAGGGAATACAAACAACACTTAATGACAAAGCAAAGTTCTAAATATAAAGTGATAAGGCAAAGCAAAATTATACCAGCCGAAGTCAAGTATGGCTAAAAGCAAAAGAAGGGAGATGTGAAACATGAAGTACTCAAACATTAAATGCAGCCACCATTGATCACTTCAGCCTACAAAACAAAAGAAAAATATCCCTGTTATTTTTGTACAAACCAAACATAAAAAAATAATACCCTGTACAACTCCTCTTTTATATATATCAACTTGTAAATTTGCTTTCCCATATATTTTCATCAGTTCGTTCCTTAAAGCTAAAATCTGAAGTAAACAAACCATTCAACTTAAAAACAAACATCTCAAAACAAACATCAAAACAAGGCAATGTCTTCAGCCTGGAAAAGCAAAGCCTGTTTCAAAGAAAAATCAAAGCTTCCCAGGTTTTTTTCAAAAAAAAAGCTCTGTTCTTCTTCTGGGTAGACAAAGGTGAGCAACTCTCCTTAAAACCCGAGTCGTCACATGTGGTATCAGAGCTAAGGTTGTACTTTAGCTCAGGAGTGTAACACGTTAAGTAACTCATTAGAGATAGGGTGAAGTATACCCTACAATGAGTAATTCTCAGATATCCGTCTGAACGTCTCAGTAAATTCTCTTGCTATCCACTGATAGTGAGTATGAGTGCAAGAAGAAGACGAGATAGGGGACAGGGGAATATGACTATAATCGGTCAATACTCTGTAACAACAAGGAAGCAATCTTTTCTCTATCAATCTCTTTTGTTCGTCATCTTTTCTGAATTCTTCGATAATTTCTGGTAGATCCAGAAAGAAGATTCGATATATTAATATGGGACATAAACTCCAGATAGGCCAAACTTGTTTGTTTGGATGTATTGGATGTATTGGTTGCTTTGGTTGCTATGGTTGATAGGTATAATTTAGTTTTTAAACTGAGGGTTTTGAAAATCGTATCCATATATCTATCTATTCTTTGGGTCCGGATATATTCTACGGATGGTTAGTTATTCTTTTGAACTAACCAATGCCATTGTATATTTCGTAGATCTGGATAACCCAAGTATCTTGTGAAGTGTTAAATAGATTTGATCTTATATCTATTTTTGATATTCTGATTTGGTAAGCCAAATGCAGAATAGATATTCAGTTTGATTTGATGAAATATTCTTCATCTATCTTTGTGTCTCCTTGGTAATTTCGAGGACGAAATTCTTTTAAGGGGGGAAGTTTGTAACGACCCCGAAATTTAAATTTATTTAAATTTATAATTAAATGAATTTTTGAATAAAACTGTGAAATAAATTGATTAAGTGATGCGAGTTTCCCCGAATCCATATATATTCTGTATAAATCATTTAAAATTAAAATATTGTATACATGTGTATATATGAGAATATATATATATATATCTGTATTTGAACATATCCGACTAAATTTGAAATAATATAATATATATTTGATTTGTGTTTAAATTGTAAATAAATGATAATAATGAATATTAAAGTAAGATAACAATAAATATTTAAACTAGGAATAGAAAATAAATTTGACGAATTCAAATAGATATATATAATAAGATAAATTATAAAATATAAAAGTAACACTTAAATGAGATTTATCAACAGAATTAGATTAGAAGTTATTTATATTACATAAAAATAGGACTTCATTAGATTTTAAAGTAACACATTAACGAATTTAAAACAACAAATATACTCAACTCAAATATAAATTAAATAGCTTGTTTACAGATTATAAAGAAAATAAAGTAAAACATAACTAAATTTAAACAACATCTTAAAGTAAGAATTGTTACATTGTAAAGTAAATAAACTAGACATATTTGATTACAATGCTAGGCTGTAGGACATAAGGAAGAAGGGGAAAACATGTCCATACTTGTACAGGAAGTATAAAACTATTTTGTACACTTGAAAAAAATAAAGAAACTTAGCAAGTACATACGAAATTTAAGAAAAAAATAAATAAATACATGAAGGACATAAGCATGTACAAGAATCATCATCTCAGCCGAGAGCAAGGGAATACAAACAACACTTAATGACAAAGCAAAGTTCTAAATATAAAGTGATAAGGCAAAGCAAAATTATACCAGCCGAAGTCAAGTATGGCTAAAAGCAAAAGAAGGGAGATGTGAAACATGAAGTACTCAAACATTAAATGCAGCCACCATTGATCACTTCAGCCTACAAAACAAAAGAAAAATATCCCTATTATTTTTGTACAAACCAAACATAAAAAAATAATACCCTGTACAACTCCTCTTTTATATATATCAACTTGTAAATTTTCTTTCCTATATATTTTCATCAGTTCGTTCCTTAAAGCTAAAATCTGAAGTAAACAAACCATTCAACTTAAAAACAAACATCTCAAAACAAACATCAAAACAAGGCAATGTCTTCAGCCTGGAAAAGCAAAGCCTGTTTCAAAGAAAAATCAAAGCTTCCCAGGTTTTTTTCAAAAAAAAAAGCTCTGTTCTTCTTCTGGGTAGACAAAGGTGAGCAACTCTCCTTAAAACCCGAGTCGTCACAGGTTTTCTCCCTAGTGTGATCTCCACATTCCCCTTCATGAACCTCCCTTAGGACTCGTTTAATTTAATTATGAGCGATACACCGGAGTAGGGGAACACAACTTCCTATACATGACTCCATCTTGAATGATATATCATGAAGCTTTGCGGAGGATTTGTCATTTTTCATTACTCCGTTCGGAAAGGACTCCCCGTAGCAAATAATCTTTAATCGGAGTCATCCACGACTCCTTCTCAGGCTCTATCTCTAGCACCCAGTCAATTTCCATCTGGTTTATGCTCGGAGTGCCTAGTACTTCGACTAGAACCAAACCCATTTGTTATGCACTCCCGGTGCTAGCAAACTTTGCCAATGGTCGGCCTTTTTGTTTTGATCTCGAGGAATGTGCATGATGTAATAATACTCAAAGTTAGCTAATAGTTCTTGAACTCGGATAAGGTATGGAGCGAGTCGCTGTCCTTTAGCCTGGTAATCTCCCCTAACTTGGTATACCACCAACTGGGAATTGCAAAAGATTTCAAGAGATATTATTCTTAGTTCTCTAGCATGTTTGAGTCCAGCAATCAGAGCTTCATAATCGGCTTTGTTATTCGTTGCAGGGAAGTCAAGCTTCAAAGCATAGAAAATTAACCGATCCTTCGGAGTTACTAGTACGAATCCATCTCCAGAACAACGATCGTTGGAGGCTCCATCCGTATACATTTTCCATCGGATGGTATACGCTTCACTGCTCTCGAAGAGATCATCCTGTGCAGTGAACTCAGCTATAAAGTCAGCCAGTGCCTGTCCCTGAATGGCTCTCCAAGGGAGATAGGTAATGTCATATTAGTTTAGCTCAATGTGCCACTTGAGTAACCTTCCATACGTCTCAGGTCACTGTAAGACCTGTCGTAACGGCTAGTCAGTGTAGACATTGATAGGATGAGCCTGAAAATAGGGGCGAAGCCTTCGTGACATAATCAACAGGAAGTATGCCAATTTCTCTATCTTCGGATAGTTCCTTTCAGCTCCGGTTAATCGCTTACTAACATAATAAACCGGTCTCTAGATTCGATTCAACTCGCGAAGTAGTGCGGCACTTATAACGTGTACCGACACAACCAAGTAAATATACAAGTCTTTGTGATCCACTGGATAGGAGGTCTATCTAAGTTGTTCACCAGAGCTTTGAATGCGTCTTCACATTCCTGTGTCCATTCAAAGTTACTTTTTCATCTTCTAATTTGGTCGAAGAATGGAAGCCATTTATCGGTGGCTCTGGAAATAAACCGGCTTAAGGCGGCAGCCTTCTCATTTAAGCTCTGTACTTGTTTGATAGTCTTTGGTGCTTGGATGTTGTAAATTGCTCGAATCTTCTCGGGATTAGCTTCGATTCCACAAGCATTAACAATGTAACACAAGAATTTTCCTGATGTAATGCCAAAGGGACATTTTAGTGGATTGATCTTCATTTTGTAATATCGAAGGATATCGAACATTTCTGCTAACTCCCTAATGTGGTCGCTTGATCGTCGTGACTTCATGAGCATATCATCCACATATACCTCCATCATCTTTCCAATCTGATCTCTGAACATTCTGTTAACTAGGCATTGATAGGTTGCTTCATCATTCTTTAACCCGAATGGCATTACCACATAGCAGTACAGTCCAACATCAGTAATAAAGCCGATGTGCTCTTGGTTGGGTATGTGCATCGAGATTTGATTATATCTACAGTACACATCCATGAAAGATAGCAACTCATGTCCTACAGTTGAGTCCACCAGTTGATTGATCCTCGGAAGGGGAAAGCTATCTTTAGGGCATGCCTTATTTAGGTCCAAATAGTTAACACAAGTCTGCCATTTTCCATTTTCCTTTCTCACAAATACAGGATTTGATACCTATTTCGGGTAGTGGGCATCGCGAATAAACCCATTTCTTTTGAGCCTACCCACCTCCTCTTTGAAGGTGGCAGATCTCTCCGGATCTATGCCACGCCTTTTCTGTTTCACCTGGACATGCCTTGGGTCAATATTTAATGTATGGCTCGCAATGGCAAGCGAGATCCACACATATTAGAATGAGTACAAGCACACACATCAAGATTTGCTCAGAGAAAACCAACAAGTTCTTTCATCATTATGGGGCTGAGCTGTGATCCAATCTTTAGGACCTATGATGGGTCGTCATGGCTGACCGTGATGTCAATCGTTATCTCAGCCAGTGCAGCCTTGGCTTCTTTGGGCTCCTCATCATTTCTCAGATCTATATCATTGTAGAACTGACTATGGCATTCGAGCTAAGGCTCGGGCACTAGTTGTCAATCTTTAGTGGCTTGAATGCGGAGAGACTTGTCCACACCCTTACCTTTCTCCTTCCGTTGAGCCTCCCTCAACTCAGCCACATAGTAGGCACGTCTGGTCGCCTGATATCCATGCACAACTCCCATGTCGTTATCGGTTGGGAATTTTAAGGTAAGACACTAAGGGGCAATGACTGCCCGGAATTCAGTAAGGGTCGTCGGCCCATAAAAGCATTATATGGAGAGTCCACATCCAACACAACGAATGTCAACATCCATACTCTCCTACGGTCGCCTTCTCCTAACTCCACCGGTAGCTCGACATAGCCTACCGCCTTCGTTCCTACACCATCAAAGCCATGGATGAAGACTTTACATGGTTTTAGATCTTTGGCTTCCATTCTCATCTGATCGTATGCCTTTTTGAAGATAATATCCACCGAGCTGCTACTGTCAATCAAAACGTTTCTCACTAAGGCGGGGCTAGTTATGGTCGAAATGACCATGGGTCGATCGTCGGTGCCTTCACCTTATCCGCATCTATGTTTCTGAATACAATGTCAACTTCCATTGTGCACTGCTATTTGGCCGGAGCCCCATCTTCTGTATTTGAACAGCACTCAAAATTCATATGCTTGATTGCGTTAGCATAGCACTCTATCACGTGCTAGCTCTTATCAGCTAGATTCGGTCCTCGGTTGGGGTCGGATGTCCCCTGCCCACCATTCTAACAAACTGGTGTACTTTTCTTTCCCGAATCAGTTTCTCGATAACATGCTAGAGATGCCTACATTTATTTCTGTTATGACCATAGCATTCGTGGTACCGGCAATATTTTCCAGTATGCTTTTGTTTCTCCATCCATTCTTTCGGAGGTGGCTTCCTATACCGCATGATATTACATGTAGACAAGTAGACGTTCTCTAGAGATGTATGCAGTGATGTGTAGGTATCATACATTGGAATTCTAGACTTTCCTCTTCCAGAATCCCTCTTTCGTTCTTGGTTCCTGTCACCACCATTCTTTTGCTGATTCGGTTTATTTTGAATATTTACTTGAACTTTTTTGAAACTCTCCCTGGATTGTTTCACTGCAATGTTACTCTGCACTCCCTCTCCACTCGGTTCCACAACCTAGATCATCTAGCCTCCTCTTTCCTCAAATATTGGGCTGCTTTTGCATAGAAATGCTCTAATGTTGAGGGTGGTTTGCCAGCTAACCAATTGCCAAAGTAAGATTCTTGGTCAATCCTTCTTATTACCACCATCAAGATTGAATGGTCATTCGGGTTACTGACTTATGTGATGGCTGTATGAAATCTCCAAATAGTCTTTCAGAAATACTCTCAGAGCCTGGATCATGCTTGATAAGGACATTACATTTTTAAGGCGAGTTGCATGCATATGAAACTACTCAACAAACTTTGTTGCCAAATCGTCAAATGACTACGAAAGTAATCTCGTAAACCATATCGTTGCTATGCCAGAGAGAGTAATAGGAAAACATTTGCATTTTGTGGCATCATCAGCTTGTGTGGAGTCCATCAGCCATTCATATCTCATGATGTGTTGCCTGGGGTCGGTTTTTCCATTGTAGGCTGGCATCGGCGGCACGCTAAATCTCCTTTGATATTCCCCATGTAAAATATTGTCTGTGGATGGGGTATGGCTTCTTGAGATCCCCCAATCATCATTGGTAAAACCTTGGCTTTCCCTTATTAGTTGCCTGACCATAGCCGACAAGTCTGGCGTTTGGATAGTTGGAGCCAAGCGATAGTCGTGCTCCATCTCACGTGAATGGTCCGGTCGATATCTATGGGCCGTCCCACTCCTTCTTGGCTCAACATCCTCTTGATGTGCGTTCACGCCGCCGTCATTTTGAAAAGGTAACTGATCTGCATTAACTTGAACTCCAGTATCCAGATCAAACGCGGCGGCTCCAGTTCGAGTTCCATCAGAAAAAGGTAAGGCTCCTCCTCTGAAGGAGGGATCGGCCCTAATCCTTATAGATGGATCGGGTCTGATCGGTCCTAGTAGCCCGGGAATGATTGTATATTGATGTCCAAATGCTTCTGCATGATATCCATTAGTTCTGTGGTGTCTGCGCCTGTGATAGTCATTTGATGAAGTTGAGATTTCCGATGCAGAATATGGAGTTAGCTTCCTCTTAGTTTTCCCACGTTGTTAATCCCTAAGCTGATTCATTAGAATGATATTGGCTTGAATCTATTGGTTCAACTGTCGGCGGCTATCCATGAGCTCTCTCATCAGAATCTGGAAATCAGCTCTTGTGATTGAATCAGTTGGATTCTGGATATCAACTGGATTGGTAGCATTAACATCTACTAGTAGATTTCTTTGGCCTCCTTGTTGGTTGCTGGCATTCTCATTTCCTTCTGCATTTTGAGAAGTAGATCTGGTGCTCCTAACCATTGTTAATAGTTTTCCTTAGACTTTTGCAAATCTGAATAGAACATATAAAATATTTGAAGATAATTCTGGATCTCTTCCTTGGATTTGTACAATCCAATAGCAGAAAAGGGATCCAAATAAAGCTGAGAATCTATGTTCTCAATGAAAGCACCAAAATGTTTGCACCAAAAATTAGCACAAACACCTAAGAGATTTGTAGTAGAGGAATAAATGAAGAATATTAAATGTAAAAAGAGAGAATATATCAATAAAGCAATAAGAAATAAGCGAATAATAGAGACATAGCAATTTATATTGGTTCGGCGTTGTTTGCCTACGTCCACTTTGAAGAGATAGCTTTATTAATCACTTTGTAAACTGAGTACAAGAGGGGTCAAATTAGAATCCTTAGTTACAAAAGAGTACAAACCAACAAGCAGCGTAAATATCCCGAAAATGAACAATAAAGTCTATATTTATAGAGGAAGACGTGAAATATCTTCCTGAAAATTTGGTAGAAGGATCTCCAGAGCAATAGGGGCCTATAGGAGGGATCGCATGACCCAAATCCTAAGAAATAGGGAAAAGAGTCGATCCCTCTTACTTATTCCATTTTTTGCGCGATCCCTAGTTTGAACTCTCTAGGGTTCCCCTTTCTTTTTCCCAAAGTTTCATGTGTATTGGACTTCTGGATTTCGAGATATCAACTGTTTTCCATTGAGTTGCATTTGTTTGGCTGAAGTAATCTGATCCCTTTGGTTGAGAGGGATCATACCCGATCCCTTTTCTAGATTAGACTATATTCTATACTTAGAACATTCTGTATAGCATATCTCTTTATTACGTTCGATCATGGCTTCATACTATCATCTGTACTTGGTTTTTGGACCCTACAATCATCGCTCTGGGCTTACTGGCCTTGATGACATTGAGTCTAACTTGTCGAATCAGTTTGGACATAGCCGGGTCAAAATGCCGGATAGCACCTAGGTTCGGCAGTAAGCTACCGAACATGAATCTATGTTCGGTAGGTAGTGTTCGACAATGCTTGGTTCGACGGTTCCTTGGTTTGGTTCTGTTTTTGTTCGATAGTGCCTTGGTTCGGTGGTGCCTTGGTTCAGTAATGCTTTTGGTCAGCATTGCCTTAGTTCGACACTCTTTCAATCATCGAACAAGAATTCATGTCCAGAAGTTCCACCACTAGATAATGAATTTTGTTCGGTGTTCCTTCTACCGGATAGGTGAAGATGGAGCCTTTTTCCTTTGTTTTGCCTTATGTTTCCACTTTTATTGCTTCATATTGTCTTTTGGTCTTCTTGCCTTCCCGTCCTAGCACTTTTGGCCAAGTGATGATGCTCCGGTTCTTTTCCTTGCTGTCTAGAAGTGCAGATTTGTTAGTTAGTTTCCAGAGCTCTAACTTTGTAGTAAATTGTTAGGTTCTCTACCAGACCGTGTCTCTTATTCCACAAAAATAATGCACTTTCTAAGAAACAAACTCCTGATCTCTCCATTGGAAGTTTGACGCATAACCACTTGATCTACATATGTTTTCGTATCATAACTCCTTTGTTCTAATTCAGAATTGAATGAAACTTGAACCAATAGCTTCATATCTTTGAGTATAGTGTTCTAATGTCTCTGAATGTACCATTTGCTTAAAGTAGCTAGTATCTCTCCAAGGTGGGGGGCCAAGTCGGTTAGGTGGTGGACAAATTTTAAGATGAACATATCTTTCAATCCGTAGCCCAAGATGTGGTTTTGACCTAGATGCATGTCCTGACCTTATGAACATTTTACAAGTGCTTTGAATATATTTTTAGAACATCCCAAATTTGCTTCTAATACTTCGCCTTGCCCTTGTGATTACATGATGTCTCCTTTAGTATGCACCTTCCGGTCATTTCTATGCTCATTGACGTCCTTTTATATTTACCATGTTGTGGGCAAAAATGGCCACAACATAAACGCATGCTACAAACATGGACATACCACTTAATATATTTCATGGAAGTTGCATGAAGTGACAACAGGTGTAAAACGAATGTTGATAATAATCCTTGTTATTTCTAACAAGTTCGCGACTTCACATGAACATCGATAATGAAGGATCAGGTTTTGCATTCAGATGCTCAAATAATGATCGCCACTAACGCAATCTAAGGGGAAACCCCTTTCTTTTCAAAGCTAAAGTCTTAGCCGTAGGTGAAATTCCCAAATTCGAACAAAGGAGTAAAGTGAATGCAATGAGAAAAAAGATAATGACTAAATATAATCGAAAGATGGAATGCTATTAAAGTTCACTTTTGCTGAAGCACAAGTGAACATTAAGGATAAGTATTATACCCATATTTGGCGAATCTCAAAAAAATCGAACTACGTGGTAACACATGAAGAGAATAACTAAAGTACCATTTGAGAACTAAGAAGAAATAATTGAGAAATATTCAATAATCAATCTAGAGGAATATCCAACATTAATAATGAATGGGCTTGATATACCTGAATCCAATAATAAAAGATCGATCAAATAAAGCAAAATAGAAGCCAAGGTAGAGCAAAGGAAAACAACCAGAATTGGTAAAGATTTGACAAGCTCTAGTTAATTTTTGGACAAGAGAAAAACTAGAGGACGATTTATAAAATGTTCGAAAGAGTACTCGAAAAGCATCCAAAAATCAACCTGAAACAAGATCAAAATGAACATGAGGGAGCGCTCAAGAAATCTCTCCACCTAAATCAAGAGCACTCAAGCTTCAAGAGAGGATCACTCGAAGCAACCTCGGAGCATGCTTTAGGGTCGAGCACTCAGGCTAGTGCGCTTGAGCACTTTGCTTGAGCCCTATGGAGCATTCTCCAGAGTCGTAGTGCTCGAGCGCCCAAGAGCATGCTCCAAGGCACAATGCTTGAGCACGATCGCTCATGTGCTTAAAATTTTAGTGCTTTAGCACTCCACTCCAAGCAAGAGCACGATCCAAAGCATGCTTTGAGATCGGTTGATATAAACCCCAGAGCATGCTTCGAAACAATGCTAGAGAGGCTTAGGTACTCCAATAAAAGAAGTGCTTCACAGTTGTAGAACTCCAATCGAGAGAAAGGGTTCCGATAAAGAAAGAGGTCTTCGACCGAAGAACCATAATCTGGTCGGTTCAAAGAAGCTTTTATAAAATTTCCACTTTCAGCTACAATTATAAATAAGAGCTTGAAAAGAAAGATTTGACAAGTCACTTTCCTCCCCTAACAAGAAGAAAAACAAGCCAAAACTCAGCTGCTTTCTCCACCAAATACTTCATTGTTTTATCAAAAATATATTATATATTCATATATTGAATATATATATTGTACTTTGGAGGAATAAGAATTGTAAAAGATGAAGATCGAAGACGATTATGAATAAAAGCGAAGGGGAAATAGACAGGCAATAAGATCAAACCTCTATAAAAATCAAATGTCACACACTTTACTCTTATGTTTTTCTATACTACCTTTCTTCTATTTTATCTATGTTATTTTCTTCTTTTTGAGCTCTTATTTAATTGATGTTCCAAAATTCTCTTTCTGTTATTTTACAGACATAAACTCTGCCAAAACTAATATATATGCAAAAACAGTTATGTAAAATCTCTCAATGTGTTGGGCCAAAAATACAATAAAAATAAGCATTCTTTGAAAATTGATATACTGCATCAAAATTAATTATGCAATAATCCTATATTCGCATGGTTAAAACATGGAGTTTAAAAAATAAAGGGTTCTATTTTTTCAACAGGTAAATAAATTTTACAATATATTGTACATTAGAAATATTTATTTAATCATTGACTTGGAAATATCATTTTTTTTGAAATGGTAAAGGAGCCTAAGGTCTAATATAAAACCGGGTTATGAAACCCATTACATTACACAAGCACTTCTTATCGGTTTAGCATATTCTAATCCTAGCCTCTCATTTACAATTTCTTCTAACTCTAGGAACGAAAACCCTAGATTGGGAGACTAGAGGCGATTCAAGGAAAAATGTCTATTTCTTCAATTTTAATGTCTAGAGCTTCCTTTAGAGAGGTTTCTGGAGCTTCTCTTCTTCCTTTTCTGCCTGCCTCTAACCGCTTCGGGTTTGCGATAAATTTACTGGATTTAACTAAAATCTCTTATTTATTTGAGATTTGTTACTCTTGTCCTTGAAGTTTGCTGCTTTCTCCCCTATTACATACATATAAGTAATAAATTTGGCTATTAAGCTTGCTTCTGTAGTAATTTTCACTTATTCTCGGATTATTGATATCGAGTTGCAAAATTTTATTCTTTTGTAGAAACTGAATCTCCTCTGGTATGTCTTTGGATATGCGGTAACCTTATTCAAATTAGGTAAATAAAAATTATGATTAGCATTTTTGTTTAAATTTTGTATCCTATTTGTATTGCTAATTTTATTTTGACTTATCTTACAGGAGGTTCTTCTGGTTTAGGTTGTGGGTTGGCCACCTCACAGATTCGTGCTATTGGGATCGGTCCCAAACTGTAAAATCCTCCCTCGAGAAATGTCAGTGATGAATTTCCTGCTTTATAAGTATGCTTCAACTCTCTCTCCTCATAATTGTCGAGCTCGTATATGTCATGATTTTGATTGGTTGCATTTATTGACTTTTTCCTTCCCTTGCAGGACAGAATTCGAAACTCGTTTTCTATTGTTTTCCAGAGCTGCAAACTTTCTGTTTCTTTTTGTTTATATGGTCTGGAGTTTATTTCTCTATAGATAAAATATAGTGCTATTGTGATTAAAATACATGCTTTGTCAAACTCAGTAGCCTTTTTTCTGAATATTTGTGGATGTGTTGAATGCTTGCTATAAAATTATCCCATGCTTGGTATTGATTGAGCTTAATTTTGGCTTTAGCAATAGACCATATATGCTTTGAATAAATACAGTAAAAGTATATATGTTATATGCTTTCTGATTCATCTTTGCATAAAAGACACTTGATTTCTCCATTTTCTTCCATTTGTATCATCTCCCTCGTGTAGGTAGTCTATTTAGTATAACAAAGTAGGCACATTGGGCCATTTTTGGACATTTTGCTTTATTCCATATTGCTTTGTGTCAATCTACTTCTGCTCCTTTTATGTATTCTCATGTGTTTTTTCAGGAGAATTTTCCTTTCAAATTTAATTTCCAGCACCAAGTATCTTTATGCATAATTGGTCTATTTCCATTTTTTGGATTGCTGCATTAAATATAAAGGCTGCAAGATGCATATTTGTATTCCATTAAAAGTTTTGTATAATGCACTCTACTTTTTCCTTTTTTATTCCAAATTGTATAATGTTTTCCCAGCCTAGCAAACTGACCAGTGATATACCTTTAATCCTAGGGTCAAACCATAGGCTGGTTTGTTTTCCATCTTTAAATTTTGTTTCTATTAATTGAGTGCCTATTCTCTGCATTTCAATATGTTTTTCCAAGTGAATGAATGGTGATTTTCTATTGGAATGGTCCATTTTTTTGTTTTTGACATATTTTCTTTCAACCATCTGGCCCACAGTGATTCACCTTCTAAGAATTTCAAAAATAATTTGAGGTTACAAGCTTCACTTATGTCTTTGAGATTCCTCAGTCCTAATCTTCTAGATTGCTTTGTTTTGCAAATTGAATACCATGAGATTTTGTGTTGTTTCCTCTCCAAATGAAATTTGCATATATTTATTTCTATTTTTTGAATTGGCTTTGATGGTATGTTGTAAGTTTGCAGCCAGTACATTATGATAGCTGTGATGACAGTGTGTGTAAGATCTAATATGCCTGTTATTAATAGGAGTTTGCTTGACCATCCTACTAATTTACTCCGTATAATTACATAAAGCCTAGTGTAGTCTCTATCATTAATTTGGTTCATACTTAGTGGGTGTCCCAAATATTTTACTGGAAGCTCCCCATCTTGAAACTTTAAAATGTTGAGTATTTTATCTTTTCGTGAGCATTCCTTGCTAAAATATACTTTACTTTTGCACTCACTGATTTACAATCTAGCATATTCGTTAGTTTTCCAAATACTTTTGTAATAGTTTTGGCACTTTATGTATTTGCATTTAAAAATAAAAGCAAATCATTAACATATAATAAATGTGTAATACTTGGTTTTATTCTATTTGTGGGTTTTATATTTCCTATTAACCGCTCTATTTCCATTTGTATAGAGAAGTATTCCATAGCAATGGTTAATAAGTAAGGGGAGAGAGGATCTCCTTACCTTATTCCCCTATTACTATGTATAAAACCACATGGGGTTCCATTTACAAGTATATAATAAGTAACATTACTAACTAATTCCTTTAAAAGTTTGCAAAAGTTTTCCTGAAACCCCAATTATGCCATCATATGTAATATAAAGTGCCCATTTATTTTATCAAATGCTTTATGCAAATCAATTTTGATACATATTTTATTTTTACTCCTCAAACTGAAATTTCTAATCATTTCATGTGCCAAAAGGGTATTTCTTGCTATTAATCTTCCTGGTATAAAAGCACTTTGATTCTCTGATATCAAATACTTAAGAAATTTTTTTATTATATTAATAATATTATGGTTATGATTTTATAGATGAAATTACAGCAGGCTATAGGCCTGTAATCCTCTAGTTGATTTCAAAGTTTTACTTTTGGAACAAAGGTGGCTAGAGTGTGATTATTATTTTTCAATAATTTTCCAGGGATAAAAAATTCATTTATTGACAAATTCTATTTGATTTCCTCCTGGTGTGTTTTATGGAATTTAGCCCTTAATCCATTTGGTCCAGGGCTCTTATCTTGCATTGAAAATTATATTTTTAATTTCTTCTATACAAATTGGTGCAAGTAAAATTTCTTCACTATTTATATGAAGAGTATACTTGGTGGCAATATTTGGGAATTTTTCTAAATTTGAATCAGAAATATAGAGTGCAGTGAAATATTCTATTGCTTCCTTTTCCAATTAAACAGCCTTATTTATTATTATTTCCTTTTTGTTTAGTATTTTTCCTATGTCATTTTTTCCTTTTATTGGACATTTTGGCATAGAAAAATTTACTAGCTTCATCACTATTAGTTAGCCAACCCACCTTAGCTTTCTGCTTCATATTAATAGCTTGGATATGCAGAGCCTTTATTAGCTTGCTTTGTGTTTGAAAAAAGTTATTTAATTGTGAATTATCTGAGCTATCCTTATCTATAATGTCTTGCGGCCTCTCATAGTCTTTTCTAATTTAATTTATTTCATTTTTATTTTATTTTGTTCCAAATTTTTAAATTTTCTTTTGTTTTTTTGGAGCATTTTGTTAATTTGTAATGTGCAGTACCTTGGATTTGAGTTGATATACTATTTTTGACCGTTTCTTTGTAAGTTTTATCGTCCACCCATTTACATATCCAAAGGGGGTATTTTTATTAATTGAATTAGTTTGAGAAAATCTAATTTGAATTGGAGTATGATAACTCGAATTTTGGTAAAGTTGTACATTTGAAATTAGGGAAACAGGTGGAAATTTTTTAATTAACTAGTATCCTATCTAATTTGCAGTTTATATTTCTAAATTCACCTTATTTCCACGTATATTTATTTCCCATAATAATAGGTTCGATCAATCCAGTCTTTTAGCATGAATTTGTTTAAAAATTCTAATTTACTAAAAGAAATTGGAATTCCCTCTCTTTTAAAAAGCATGTAAAATAGTATTAAAGTCTCCATGGATTATCCAAAGTTTTTTCATATTTTTGTTTATTTGCTCCAAATAGTTCCAAAGCAGAGTTCTTTCACTTTCGTAGTTGGAGGCATAAACAAAAATGATTTCTAACTGAAATCTACCTTTGTTTATGCATTTACAATGAATGTATCGAAAGTATACAAAATATTGGTTAATTTCCTATATATTTGGATCCCTAAAAAATCATTATTCTTCCATTACCTCCCATAGAATTATTGTTTATACATTTCCAATAATTCATGGATCTAATATGATATTCTTCAAATTTTTTGATCTTTGATTTGTGTTCTAGTATTCCTGTTCTACTAGGTTTATTGGAGTAAAACAAGTTAGCTAAATCTAAATTTTTTTCCGGGGATGTTTTTCTCCTAACATTCCAAGCAAATATCCATATAATAATTAAAATATGATTTTAAAGGATACTGAAAGTATATCTCTAACAGCTACAAAGAGTATCTGGAATTGCTAGCTCCTATGATCTCAGAATTCTTTTATTACCTTTTTTTGTATAGCCTTTTATTTTGAACTTTGAGCTGTTCTTCCCACTTTGCATTTTTGATAATGTATTTTTCTTTGAATTCATTATGCTCCTTATTATCTTCACCGTTGTTAGACATTACATCTTGTATATTCTTTTTCCTGCACTTTTTCCTTTTGATTTTTTGTTAGGAGAGGAAGATGTTAGTAGGAGTTTTATTGCCTTCTGGATCAAATTTTCTAAAATACATTGAGAAGGATGTGATGTCTTAGCAGAACTTGAAATAGGTATATTCAAAACAGCATTGGTTGTATTTTCTGCATTTGAGCAGATCTCCATTCTTGCATTGTTTATTTCTACAGTTAATCATGTGCATTCCTTCAAGGGGGAGTGCCAATGACCTGTACACTATGATCCCTTGTGTTATGTTGTACATTTGCTTGATTTCTGATTGTGTTGACTATTTCATTCTCTTCGACAAGGTTTTGCAAGAAACTTTGTTGAGCAGTGTTATTATCAAGCATATCGTTTACTTGTCCATTAAATTCTAATTCTGCTTGATTCCGGGTTATCTCCATATGCTCGACTACATCAATATTTTATAAATTTGCATCAAGGCCTTTTGATGTTGCATCTTTTCCTGTGCTTTCAAAGAATTGGATTTTTCCAGAGACTGCATTGCTTTCTGAATCATTTGAAATGCTCACAAAATTTTTTTGCTCAGAAGTAACATTTGGTGGGTTTGAAACATTTAATCTCAAGCTAGGATTTTTTATAGAGACAATTTCATTTTCTTTATTTATCGTATTCTCATTAATCTTTTCTTTCCAAACCTTTTTTGTCGAGCAACATTCTGTTAGATGCCCAAAACAAGCACAAAGCATAAATCTTCCATTCGTATTCTATTTTCTGAACAAGATTTTCTCCATCATGCATAGAAATGTAGGCCTCATCGGGAAGATCTACATTCACTTTGATTTCAACAAGAATTCTTGCAAAACTTAGTCATGTTTCTTTTGCTGTTAGTTCATCTAATTTTAGTGGAATCCCAACTACACTAGCAATAGCACTGAATGCTTCTTTATCCCGAAGTTTTAAGCTTAATTCGGAAAGTCGAATCCAAGCAGGAAGAGTAGATAAAAATCTCTATCAAATACTAGTTTATTGCTCCATAACAATAATTTTTTCATTAATAAAGTAAGGCTGTCCATTAATTGTTTTTTCACAATCATTAGCATTTGCAAATATAATTATAAAGAATCCATTATTCTTGGTGTAAATTTTGAAATTACTGGTGTGATTCCAAGTTCTTTGAATAAAGGCTTTGAAATGATGATAATATGGCATATTGCCAAACATGTATGCAATAACTAAACTGCTCCACTTGGAGTTGGTCCTTCTACCGACCCCTTCTTCCATGATAACCATTTTCTTGTTACTGATAGTGATGAGTGCAACATATTCCAGATCGAAATTGTGGTTGAAGCCACCATTTTTAATCATATCAGCCCAAGATGATGAATAAAAAAACAAGTTTTTCTTTGATTTTGTCTTGTCTGAATTGTATCGGATCCGATGCCATTCTATGTAGCCGGATTTGTATTGAAATTGATGTTTCTTGCATTTCTTGGATCTCTTTGGCTATTTTTTCCATTACAAAAAAACCTTTTTGCAACTGCCAAAAGCAGTTGTAGTACAGGTATTACAATGGGCGTCCACCAGTCGTTATATTCGATGTTGCAATAGAGTTGGAGATTTTTACCGCGATCAATGACAGTTGCGAGAGAAGTTGTAAAAAACATTTTTACAACTGCTTTTGGCAGTTGTGGTAAAGCCTATCGCAACAATTAGTGTCTGTTGCACCGACAGTTGTCATAAGTCACTTCTGCATTTCCTTTTAGCAGTTGCAATAGTGACTTTTGAAACTGCTTTTGGAAGTTGTAATAGTCCATTTCTCATACGATGAAATACAAAATACGCTTTTTCAATCATCAGATCTTACCATAGAATATAACATTACATCAAATATTATATCCAATATTTTTTTGTCAAACGTATAAATTTCAATCTGTACAAAAGAAATAAATAGAGGGAAACGACCAAAACGCTCTAGAATGAAAAATTTCATTGAACATAAACAATTGCTATGAAACAAAAGCAACTTTTTATTTCATGTTTCTCTACTCTACAATCTCATACATCTCTGTAGAAAAAAGAGTATGCCATATAATGCATATAATATAATAATACAGAAAACCACCTCTTAAATAAATGGAGAAACTTGTCTGCTTCTTTGCTTCATTGTAGAGAACTACTTCAGTCGCTGTAAGTTCATAGCCCAATATTCCTTGAACTGATACTGGATTTTTAAATAGCAAAACTGAAATAACTACTGCAACCGTGCCTTTAGCATTTCCAAGAAACTTTCATGAAATAGACAGCATTAACAATTACTACAGGCTTTAAACGAAACAAAGAGATTAGTTAGATTGATTATTTAGTATGGTTGTAAACATAATGATATACTCTTCCTATTTAATTTTCACATAAATAAAATGTACAAATCAATGAAATTCAACATAACACACTGGTTATATGTTTGATCCCAACAGTACCTCTAAGATGATTTATTGTAATACAGTTGGAAAAGCAGAAGGGGAAAAAAACTTTTCCTTTCAATTGAAACACTCCCAAAGTGGGAGACTTTTTGCCTTACCCAGGACTGGGAAAAGAGAAATCCCGATGGTTCACCATAACCAAATCAACAAACCCGATCCGACCCAAAATCCACGCACCAAATCATTCACACCAGATCTAATGGTTCAACAATGGTTCGCTATCACCAGATCCACGCACAGATCTGACCCGAATGTTGGACCTGGGTCAGTCCGCAACGGATAATATGGGTGAAATTCAAAAAATTACCCTATTGGATCTTTATTGAGCCTATGAAGTCTGACTCATATAGAACGTTTCTAAATTTAGTTTAAATAAAATCATGTATTTTATTTAAATTTATAAATTGTAGTTTAAGATTTATTTAATTTTTGTTTTACCTAATATATATATATATATATATATGTGTGTGCGTGTATGTATGCATGTATGATACATATACATATATACATATATATGTGCGCGCGCATGTGTAACATAGCAATCCGTGCAGGGTATAACATACTCATAAATAGATGCTGAGATTTACATCGCAATGGACCTATTAGCTTATTTTGTATGTATTGTAAATATATGCATGAACATAAAGTTATAAATTTCAAATGATTATATATATGTGTGTGTGTGTGCGCGCGCGCGCGCATGTGTGTATAAAATATGTTTTATCATTTAAATATTACTAAAAGTATTTATTTATTTATATAACTATATATTGTATCATAGATAACAATAAAGATATATGTATATAGATATATATAATTAAATAATTAAATATTTTTTTATTATAACTTACTAGTTAGAAAACATATCAGATCTGAAGTTACAATGATTTTAATAATTAATATATATATATTATAATGAATTAAACAGTTTCGGCCATAGTAAATTAATATAAAATAATTATATGATGAAAATTAAGTTTTGTATTTTTTTTGGAAATATAGAAACACATTTTAGTGCTTAGGAAAATTTCTTGTATTTTCTCAATTAAAATAATATAAAATTAAATTAGTTTAAAAAAATATAAATTATGTGGAAAAAGTTCGAAACTTTTTTGGAAGGCACCTGACATGATGAATTAATTTCAAAAAATATAAAATTGAATTTTAGAAACATGGATTATTTTAATTATATGAATTTATTGATACAGACAATCATTAAATGTTAATAATAATAACATACATATACAAATGATAAAAAATTATTTCAGCACTTATAATTCATAATAAACAAAAACAAGTGTTTGAAAATTTTCAGATCAATATTATACATTAAATATAAAAACATATTTTTTAATTCAAATTGTATGTGAATATTAAATCATAAATTAATACACACACACACACACATACATATATATATATATAAACATATATAATTTTAAACTAAAATTTATTCTAATATTTAATATCAGATTACAAACATAAATCATGAACTATATATTCAAATTTTGTATACATATCCAATCTCCATTGTGACAACAACAATACATACAAAAATTTCACCTAACTAATGAAATAACAATAATCTGATTATATACATAAGTTTACATGATTAACAAATCTAAAAACATAATAATATGATCAACATATAAATAAACATTATACAAAACATATGCTCTAAAGTCCACGTTGAAATAATGATTCTCTTTCTCTAAAATTCCTTGATCCGTCAGATTGATAGTCTAGAATCAATGACATTTCACTATCGAATAGCTTCTTGTTTTAACTTGAATTGAATTTGAGATATTTGGATTAATTTAGAGAAATGCATCCATGAAAGAAGAAGGATATGGCAACTCAAAAGAATGAATTAGAATCTGATTAGGGTTTTGAGATTAGTATTTATAATGGTAGGATAAGAGAGGAAACTATGTGAGTTTCTCACTAGATCTTCACCACACACCTCCAAACCCTAATACCCTATTATAGCCGCCCCTAACCCTAGCTAAACCAACCACCTATCATCTCTAAACATCATGGGTTCTGAGCCCATTTAACCCGAATTAAATATATACCATTATATTTAACTTAATTTGTTATCGATATCTCATACCGGTCGATATATTTATAACTATTATAAATATATACAAGACTTTTATTTCTCCAATCATATTCAAATTTCATAACTTATATTTCATAAATATTAATTAATTTAATTAGTTTATAATAATTATAAACTAATTAAATCATTTAGTCTAAAGAGAATTCATCATTTCGATTGTGTGACCCTTGAGTGTAAATTCTATCAGTGATTAACATTGAACTATTCGAATGTTAACGTTCACATGTCACTTAGGAGGTAGTGTGACATTATGGCCAAATTTATCACTTACTTAGCTTTGGTAAAATTCAATTTCACTTTATTAAGTGTTACCCAGTTGTGACATTTATTTACACCAATTCCCTTCGTCAAAACTATATTATTTTGGACTTCTAGAATTTGGTAATGGTCAAAATTCTAATATCATCCACATTGAACTCTATAGTCCTAACACAAAGTCCTTTGTTCAATAATAACAATTATTATTAATAGAAATGCTCTGGCCAGGGAATTTGGTTTTGGGTTGACTTGAGTTGACCGTGATACTAACCCCATATAACTAAGAAGACGAATCCTCTCTTGAATAGTGCTTCACTTCCAATATTTCCACTTGACCCAACTATAGTCACTCGATGAACGTTGTGCCATGATTTGACTATAATCAAAGTGGAGCTTTCACATTGAAGATCCACACTATTCTCAAGTCGAAAGAACTATGTAAATTAGTCACATCGATATTTTCTATTTGACCTTGGTTATATTAACCAACAGAAAACTATCGAGTGAGTCGTTCCATAGTTATCCAATAACTATCAGTATGTAAACCCTAGGTGCTCCCAGAAGTCATGAGTAATACACTGCCCAACATTTGGAAAGCGTTACGTACTCTAGTCTCAACAGATACATCGATATCCAGTTTCGATGCATCTTCATTAGGAACATTTAAAATGGTATATTTGTTTTTATTGTGATAAATTACTCACGGTTACAACACTTTGTAACTACTATCACAAAACATACCATTTATGGATTTTCTATTAAAATTTAATTAATTAATATAACTGCATTATATCAAGTATATAATAGAAAGAAAACGCCATTATTTCGAACAAGATTGGTCAATGAGTTAGATATATAACAAATTACATAATTGCCCCTAGGGCGTACCCCTAACTTTATCGATCTCCCACTTGCACTTGGGATCAATTATGGAATCTTATTCGAACTTCTCCAATTGGTTTCCTTAAAACCAATTGGGTCAGTCCTTCTGTGAACGGGTATGCTATTATGTTTCAATTATCTACTCTGTCAATCAACTCTCTTCGACGGTGATAAACTGTTTTATAATGTGGAACAATTCGAAGTATGTCTCTCAACTTCTAGTGAGCGCTAAGTTCTGTTACGAATTATATCGGGACATTGTCATCATATAACAATGTTATGAGATTCTCAATATTTGGAATCAGCTCGGTTATAAATTTGTGCACTTATATTTTTATATGCATTGTTTTATTGCGGTGCTATTCAAGGTGATGTACTTAGCCTTTTTCATTAAATCAACCACGGTCTTTCATTTGGAACATTTCCAACTTAAAGATTCTTAATTTGAATTTATTATTAACATATTATACTCAATATCACTTATGAAGTTTGAGTCTGAACACTCCTTCGTAAGAAGGTTTTATTTATGTAAACAATTCTCTAGTATTTCATAAATACACGAGAACACTTCAAACAACTATTTAGTGATATCAATTTGGATTTGATATTTGCTTCATGTATCAAATACATAAACAAATCACGATATCGTAGACAACATAACATATATGATAATTTCTATTGCCAATGCATAAGGAAGTCATCTCACATGTTCTGTATTAAACAATTTAATAAGGTGTCTTTGCATATTGATTTGGAACATTCCCAATATATTTTATGCTCAATAAAAAAGACATCATTTACAATCCAAAGTTGAATATTAAAACAACTGAGGTTGATTTTAACACAAGTACATCGTTAAAATCAACAACATGTTGTTCACTTACAGTTTAGAAAAATCAATGTACCTTTCAACGTTTTTTCTTATGAATACACGCTTCCTTTGCATTTTGATTGATAATCAAACCATTTGATATTTCTATCAAAATATTTTTTCAATTTTGATGCTTATAAAATGATAGTTTCTATCATTTCTTGGATCATATCCAAAAACTAACAAACTCAATATCGCTCCCATTGACTTCGAGACATGTTTGGTTATTATGTGTAAATAGTTTACTTTAAATCATTATTCAGAATTTTCTATTTCAATACATATGTACCTAACACAAAGTCATACTAAGTGGTAATTTTGTGAGTAAATCCAAATTAACTTGAGTACATTGAATACTAAATCTATTACGCTAATTTTAACAATTGAAATTTGCAATATTATTCTTATCAACTTTGCTCATTTAATTCCAACTGCATTAGTCTTGCTCATAAAGACACAATTGCGGCTGGTGGATCATATCTCTTCGATTATGACTACCAAAATTGTATTTTGATAACGTACCTGGAAACCTTTTGGATTTTCTCATCATACCATATCATAGAGTCAATACTCTTAATGGTTTAATTAAACAACCGAGGATTATATATTTTCGACATTGATAAGAAATTCATAGTTTCTCTTCAATGTGCGAGAATACTTATTGGACACTATAATGTGATGTGTTCGTTTAGGTTAGTCAATTTCATTTCATCTCATATAATCTATCATATCTATGGATCGTATCCAATTCCATTTTACTACCAACAATTCCTTAAAGAAATTCCTTCTCAATGAAGTTGGTATTTCATGAAACAACAATTGTTTCTCAGTGCAACAAAATATGTATTCATAATGTTTTATTAATTTCCTTATTTATAAAACTAATTTGGTTTTAGTTTATAATTTTTTTTTCAAAACATAAATATGTCATTCAATGACAATCTTCCCCAAAATCCTTTTGGGGAGATTCATACAAGATCCCTCGCGAACAATTATTACGTGCGATTATTTGACTCGCACAACTTGCCAACTTCTTGGCCTAGGATATGTTGGAATTTCTTATAAACCCTTATCTTGTGTGATTTTGTAAATTGTTATTTAGATAAAATAATATTAACCTTGTTTACTACTCTTAAGTACATGACCTTATAGAAAGAAACTAACTTAACTTCACTCACAATTAATCGTGCATTGTCAAACAAAGTATGATTAATCCTTATCGATACATCATTATGTATCACATGAAGGGCTGACTTTTGAGATTGAATCTTTATTCATTTTTAGGTACGTTCGAGAACTCTTTCCAATATACTCACTCATTCGATCAATTCGAATAATTTATATTGCATTTATATTATTTGCTTTCTCTATTAATCTATCTTAGACATACTACATATGGATAAAATACACATGTCCATGTCGGTGATAAATCATCGGTGAATATGGCAAAGTACGTGGCACCGTTTTGGTATTAATAGGCTTATGATTGCATACACCTATATGTATCAATCCGAAGAGTTCATCAACTCTTATGATGCTCCCATTGAATGGGTGCATAGCCCTTAATTGTTTGAGATATAATTAACCAATATCATATGATTCATATATAAAATTATTTCTCAAAACTATGAATTAGTCTATAATTCCAAATAATTGTAAATAGTTTTAGATACTTTGGTACTTTCTATTGCATCACTTTTATTATGAAAACAAATACCACATTATAGTTTTATTTCATAATGAATATTCATATTAAAATATAGATATATCTATTTTCAATCGATACCGAAAAATAGTCATTTTTTCATAAATAATGTTCGGTACGTTTTAGAAAACAATTTTCGTAATTTGATGCAAAAGTAAGTGCTATATGGCATGCTCCCATTATTTCCGCTAAAGTGTACTGAATTCAGAGGTCCATCATTCACTTAATATAGATTTGTTTATTTCATATACTACAACTAGTTTACTATGGAGAGTTCTTTGGTCAAATATCTTGAACTCAAAGAAACAAATCTCGTAGAAAATAATTTTCTATATGAAAATATATTTCGGAATAGAAACCATATTTCTTATTCCAATGTTAAGTATCAATCACTATTATTACAATTCTTATTTCCGTTGTTTCTTTATGAAGCAGAAATGACTATTCACTCTCTTCATCCCAAATATACCTTAAATCATATCTACTCTTATACATTCGTTATTCTTTCTAAATGGTTAAACCATTCAAAAATACCCTTACTACAATATCATAACAAACTCTTTACAAAAGCGCATTTGATTATCCTTAGCTTTTAAGGACATTAAATATGTTCCGCTTTACGTAAACTGATCAAACTGACATTTCAGTGATCGAATTCTAAGATATATAAGGTAGTTTTGGTCTTCCTTTATAATCAATCAAATTGAATACTCGATCTTGCACTATAGTTCATTTGGTTTTTAGGATGAACTAATTTCATCGAAATATTGTGCATTACAAACTATGACCATTCACCATATAACATTTATATGCGATTATATATGGATCAAATATCCATAGTCTTGTATTGCTTTTAGAGTTCAAAACTCATAGAATGCAATCATGGTCTCGATCAAATAAACATGTTAGTGATCAAATTACGAAGGTAATTAGCAGTTGTAAAATCAGGTGCTTGCATAGGTATTGAAACATTAACATGCAAGAAGCATTTATTAGTAAGTATATGTTATATTTCTATTTGTCAATATCCAATTCATTTGTATATCTTAATTGATAAACATTTTATCAATCTTATTAAATGTAGCTTATTATAACATTATATAGCATATGTTCTTACAATATTAGAAAGGTTAAATTTTATCATTTCATCTTTCTAATCAGGCTCCCACTAGTGTTTTATATTTCACTAAACCCTAAGCAAAACATAGAAGCCTTTCGACTTCACTAATGAGTGTTAGCACTCGTCCGTCTTAGAATTATGACCTTGAGTTTGCTCAACAAGTCATAGCTCCACGGACGATGGATAACTCCTTATCGGTTGTATCATATATAACTCCTAACCCATGGTTCCTTGTCCTAATCTCATTTCGACCTTGAGTTTGCTCAACAAACCGAAAGAGATTATTCACTCGTACCTACCAAATCGCGATGGCCTAAGTATAGTATATGTACCTTGAGTTTTCTCAACAAATGCATATAGTTATCTTACCTCCTCTATTTAATATATCAATATTACTACACATACATCCTTAGCTTGAGTTTTCTCAACAACTAAGGAGTATGCAAGTTATATATATATATATATATATATAAATGCTGGAGGACAACATAATATTTAAGATTCATAATCTTCAATATATCATATTGAGTGACATCAACTTATGGAATAATGTATTACTTACAAAATACCATCGTGGTTTAAATGTCTGACACATCAGAAATCATAGTATACATTTACATATGTATTTATTCCTTAAGTCTATTTGGGTTTCATTAATGTTTCACCTTTAGTTTATACATTCATAACATATAAGTTTTATTGTATAAATTTTATATTTCATGTTACTTACATGATAGTCTTACGTATAATATTTTTTTAATTAAATCTTTTTTAATTAATTTAAATTAATTAACTCTTTAATTAATTTTATACTACTTACATGATAACACCTATATCTTATAAATGTATATTTTTATTTAATTAACTAACCTTTAATTTATTTATTTATTTAAATAATTTTAATTAAATTATATTAATTTCGAAAAAATTCTTATATACATACATGTATATTTATGTTATCTTAAAGACTAAAATTACATAACATATACCGACATATATAATACATGCATATAAGTATTAATTAATAAACTAAATTAATTAATTTATTTTATTAATCTTATTAATAATTTTTAAATTTCGAAATTAATAATTAAATAGTTTCAAACATTTTGAAATTTCATTACCATTTCAAACATTTTGAAAATTTATGTTATATTATAACCTTTTATAATAAACATGTTTTTACTTTAAATTTAACTTTTAAATTTAAAATCTTTCCTTAATTTACAAAAATATTTTGAAAATTAGCCCAAACCCCAATTCAAATTGGGCCTTTTCTATTAGGGGCAATCTTTGGGCTCACTTCACCTTTTAGGCCAGGCATGTAACTAGGTAGGAAAGGTTACTTGATTACCCAATTCCAACCCTGGACATCACCTTTCTAGACACCGTACTAAGTGCGCAAACTTAATTAGTTAGTCATAACATGACTAATTAGACCGCATAGGTTATTGGGCTCTTATACCATTGTTGGAACTGGACCAGCCCATAACGTAATATATGGGTGAATTTCGAAATTTTTTACTCTATTGGATCTTTATTGAGTCTACGTAGTCTAATTCATTTAGAATGTTTCTAAATTTAGTTTAAACAAAATCATGTATTTTATTTAAATTTATAAATTGTAGTTTGAGATTTATTTAATTTTAGTTTTACTTAATATTTATATATATATATATATATGTATGTATGTATGTATCATATACATATATACATATATATATATGTGTGTGCATGTGTAACATATCAATCCGTGCAAGGTATAACATGCATGTATATAGATGTTGGGATTTACATCGCAATGAACACATTAGCTCATTTTGTATGTATTGTATGTTGTCAAATAAGTGCATGAAATATAGTTATAAATTTCAAATGATTATTTGAGTTTGTCTGTGTGTGTGTGTATATATATATATGTGTATTTTGTGTGCATAAAATATGTTTTGTCATTAAAATATTATAGAAAGTATTCATTTATTTATATAACTATATATTATACCATAAATAACAATAAAGATATATGTATGTAAATATATATACAATAAAATAATTAAATATTTTTTTATATAACTTACTAGTTACAAAACATAATAGATCTAAAGTTACAATGATTTATATATATATATATATATATATATATATTATAACGAATTTAACAGTTTCAGCCATAATAAATTAATATAAATTATTATATGATAAAAATTCAAGTTTTATATTTTTGGAAATCTGGAAACACATTTTGGGGCTTAGGAAGAATTTCTAGAATTTTCTCAATTAAAATGATATTTTTAATTAAATAATTGATAACATGCTAAAATTAAATTTATTTTAAAAATACAAAATTAAGCTGAAAAAATGTCAAACATTTTTCGAAGGAACCTAACATGATGAATTAATTTTAAAAAATATATAATTTAATTTTATATACATGGATTATTTTATATGAATTTATTCATTCAGATAATCATTAAATATTAATAATAATATATATATATATGATATAAAATTATTTTCAGCACTTATAATTCATAATAAACATTAACAAGTGTTTGAAATTTTTTAGGTTAATATTATTCATTAAATATGAAAACATATGTTCTAATTCAAATTGTAAGCGAATATTAAATCATAAATTAATACATACATACATACATACATACATACATACATACATATATATATATATAAACATATATAATTTTAAACTAAAATTTATTTTAATATTTAATATCAGATTACAGACATAAATCATGAACTAGATCTTCAAATTTTATACACATATCCAATCTTCATTTGTGACAACAACAATACATACAAAAATCTCACCACACTAATGAAATAACAATAATTTGATTATATACATTAGTTTACATGATTAAAAAAATCTAAAAACATAATATTATGATCAACATATAAATAAACATTACCCAGAATAGATGCCATAAAGTCCACGTTGAAATAATAAATTCTCTTTCTCTAAAATTCCTTGATCTGTCAGATTGATAGTCTAGAACCAATGACCTTTCACTATCAAATAGCTTCTTGTTTTAACTTGAATTGAATTTGAGATTTTGGGATTAATTTAGAGAAAAGTTGCATCCATGAAAGAAGAAGGAGATGGCGACTCAAAAGAATGAATTAGAATCTGATTAGGGTTTGGAGATTAGTATTTATAACGGTAGGATAATAGAGGAAACTATGTGAGTTTCTCACTAGATCTTAACCACATGCCTCCAAACCCTAATCCCCTTTAGTAGCCTCCCCTAACCCTAGCTAATCCAACCGCCTATCATCTCTAAACATCATGGGTTGTGAGCCCATTTAACCCAAATTAAATATATACCATTTTATTTAACTTAATTTGTTATCGATATCTCATATTGATCGATATATTTATAACTATTATAAATATATATTCAAATTCATAACTAATATTTCATAAATATTAATTAATTTAGTTAATTTATAACAATTATAAACTCATTAAATCGTTTGGTCTAAGGAGAATTCATCATTTCGGTTGTGTGACTCTTGGGTGTAAATCCGACCAGCGATTAACATCGAACTATACGAATGTTAACGTTCACACGTCACTTAGCAGACGTTGTGACATTATGGCCAAATTTATCACTTACTCAGCTTTGCTAAAATCCAATTTCACTTTATTAAGCGTTATCCAGTTGTGACATTTATTTACACCAATTCTCTTCGTCAAAACTATATCACTTTGGGCTTATGGAATTTGGCAATGGTCAAAATTCCAATATCGTCCACATTCAACTCTATAGTCCAAACACAAAGTCCTTGGTCCAATAATAACAACCATTATTAACCGAAGTTCTCTGGCCAGAGACTTTGACTTTGGGTTGATTTGAGTTGACCGTGATACTAACTCCATATAACTGAGGAGATGAATCCTCTCTTGAATAGCGCTTCACTTCCAGTACTTCCACTTGACCCACCTATAGTCACTCGATGGACGCTATGCCATGATTTTACTTAACCAAAGTGGAGCTTTCATATTGAAGATCCACAGTATTCTCAAGTCGAGAGAACTGTGTAAATCAGTCACATCGATATTTTCTGTTTGACCTTAGTTATATTAACCAACAGAAAACTATCGAGTGAGTCGTTCCATAGTTATCCAATAATTATCAGTACGTAACCTGTAGGTGCCCGCAACAGTCATGAGTAATACACTACCCAACATTTGGAGAGCGTTACGTACTTTAGTCTCAACGGATACATCGATATCCAGTCTCGATGCATCTTGACTAGAAACATTTAAAATGGTATATTTATTTTTATTATGATAAATTACTCACGGTTACAACACTTTGTAACTACTATTACAAAACATACCATCTATGGATTTTCTATTAAATATACTTTTAATTAAATTAATTAATTAATATAATACACATTATATAAAGTAAATACAGCTTTATATCAAATAAGATTAGTTAACGTGTTAGATATATGTAACAAATTACATAATTGCCCCTACGACATACCCTAACTCTATCACCGAAATCCCTTACTCTTCCTCCATCAGGCTCGCAATTCACCACCACTATCCACTCGCAACCCACGATCGAAACACAACCTGTTAGATCCAGAACATCCCACAATTGCTGGATCGAATGTTTGATTTATTTTGTGAAGAAAAGAGAAAAGGAGAAGAAGAAAAGAGAAGAGCATGGATTATGTTTATATTTTAAGAAGTGGAGATGATTTTGTTGGATTAGATTTTAATAGAAATAATGAAGATGCTGGAAGGAAAAAATAAAAGGAGGTGCTAAGGTTAACCCCGTGGTTTGGAGCCAAAAATTCAATCCTAGAGCCAAAAATTTAAGTTTGGAGCCAAAAGTTGGAGTTTGGAGCTAAATAAAACCCTTTAAATGTCAAAAAGGAAAGTTAGGAAATAAAATTTATAAATGTATATGGAAGTAATATGTTGTATTATACACATTGAAATACTTTGTACCATAAACAAGTTGAATTTTTTTTAACATTTTCGAGTTTTCTGAAATATTAAATATTTTGTACAATTTTAAATTTTAAATATTGATCTTAATTATTAATTATTTCAAAATTAAATTTTTAAATTTTATGATAATTTCAAAAAATAATACTATTTAACCTTTTTAGTATCTCCAGAATCTCATCCTTCACCCTCGCTCGACATCGCTCCAAGCTTTCTGATTTGGCGCTAGGATGAGACGTAGTGGGTGATGGCCATGTTGGCCCAGTCACAGGTGAGGTAGTTGATGGTGATGGTGGCGGGCCGGTTGGAGAACAATTTTATGAATAATTTTAACTTAATTTTAAATAAATTCAAAATTTTAAATTTTATGAAAATTTCAAAATTTTATTTTTTAATTTTACGAAAGTTTTTTAAATTTTATGAATATTTTTAAATTTATTTTAAACAATTTCAAAAATTACTTATTAATTATTAAATATTAAATATTAGTCTTACTTATTAATTATTAATTATGCAATAGTAATTATTAATTATTAAATATTATATGAATTTCTAAGTGAAAATTTATATTAAAATAATTATATAAACGTCTAAGTTATTTAAGAAGAATATTTCTTAGATGGATTGCTAATTTTTAATAGTAATTATTTTATATTTCAAGATAATTATTAATTATTATTATTTAATTTTAATTATTAATTTTAATAATTATTTAATATTAATTTTAAACTTTTAACTATTATTATTTAAATATTATTTAATTAATTATTATTTATTATAAATTGTTAGTTACTATTATTTAATAATATTATTATTTATAAATTATGAGTTATTAATTAAATATTTATTATTTATTATTTAATTATTGATTATTAATTATTAATTGCTAATTACTTATTAATTACTAATTATTAATAGGAATTATTTCATATTTCAAATTAATTATTATTTAATGGTAGTTATTAATCATTATATTTTAATATTTAATTATTAATATATATTAATATTTAATTATTATTATGTAAGTATTATTTATTATTATTTAATTGTAATTATTAATTATTATTTATTACAGCAGGCAAACCAAAAAGGTTGTAATATACATCTATTACAACTAGCACAAAAAAGAGTTATTGAAAATTGACATCTATTGCAACTGGCAAAAGAAAATGTTTGTAATAGGCATATATTACAACTGAAAAAAAAGGAATTGTTGAAAATAAGTTTATTACAACTTTCTAAAATAGAATGTTGTAAAAAATCTTTATTACAACTGTCATGTTATGACAGTTATAAAAATATAGTAGTAATATGGCCTTTTAAAAGATTTTAGAAGTAATTGAAAAGTTTGATATTACTAAAATGAATTGTATTAGATTTTCTAAATTTTTGTCATACAAAATACACTGTTTGATACAATAGAGATACAGAGTATTTATAGCATTTACAGTGCTCGTATTAGGCTTAAAAACAAGCCCATTTATAAAGTATTAGATATGCAGCAAGTTATATTATTGGGTATCAGTTTATTCTCCAACACTGCTTTCATTTGCCCCTCTCAAACCTAATTCTAAAAGAATTAGGGTTTGGAGAAAAGCCCCAAATTTTCTTCCTGCTTCAATTATCTTCAACAAATTTCAGATCTGAGCGAAGCTATTTACATATATTATCAATATGCTTCAGCTCTACTCCTTATTAGTGATAGATTTGTCTTTTGTTGCATCAACACGGAGTCTCGAGGCTTCGATTTTGAATCGATTTGATATATTTTCACTTCCTTTCTTATAGATCTGAGAAGTTGTGATAAGATTGTATTCGACCGCTTTTATCTTAGTTCAGCTGTGACGAAGTTGTGATGCGGTTGAATCTATCTGGATGATCTTCACTGTCTTCCTTGTGGATCTGAGTAATCGAAGTTGTGATGATGTTGGACTCGGCTGCTTTCATTTCGATTTGGCTGAAACTGTCAATTTCATCTACTTTGAGCCTCTACTTGAACAAAATAAAGTTCCTTTTTGATAGTGGTTTGGTCAATAAATCTGCGGTTTGGTAAGTGGCAGGTATATGTCTAACGTTTAACTTGTTACTTGTAACTTGTTCTCTAATAAAATAAAGATATAGCTCCATACGCTTAGTTCTATGGTGTAAAACTGGATTAGCACTGAGTAGAACTGCACTTAAATTGTCGTACCATATTGTAGCTTTGCTGCTTGTTTTGATATGAAGTTCACTTAACAGCGATTCAATCCACATTATTTCAGCAGTAGCATTGGCCACACTTCTGTACTCAGCTTCTGTACTTGACCTGGAAATTCTTGGTTGTTTTTTTGAGTACCATGACACTAGGTTTTTGCCTAAAAATATGCAGTATCCTAATATAGATCTTCTATCATCAGGATCCGTTGCCCAGTTTGCATCAGCATACCCATTGATGTTGATGCTTTTGCTTGATTCTAATATCAATCCATGTTTTATTGTCCCTTTTAAGTATCTTAGAATTCTTTTGACAGCCTTCCAATGTTCATCTACTGGATTTTGCATGAATTGACTTACTTTGTTCACACTGTATGTAATGTCTGGTCTGGTAATTGTAGCATACTGTAGTGCTCCCACTATGCTTCTATATTGTCTGTCATTTGAAATTGCTTCTCCTTTTTTTTGGATAAATGTATGTTACTTGCCAAAGGAGTTGAAAGTGAATTTTCTTTGTCCATTCTTTCTTTGACTAAAAGTTCTGAATATACTTCTCTTGACTTAAGAAGTTTTTGCCATTTGACATTCTTTTCACTTCAATTCCTAAGAAGTAGTTGAGACAACCAAGGTTCTTAACTGAGAATTCTTTATTTAAGTGTTCAGTGAGCTTGTTGATCTCTATATTACTGCTTCCTGTAATAATGAAATCATCAACATATATTAGTACATAAGTGGTAGCAAGCTTACTAAATTTAGTAAATAAAGAGTTATCAGATTTTGTTAATGTGTAACCAAGATTGATCAGGGTTGACTTCAGTTTTTCAAACCAGACTCTAGGTGCCTGCTTAAGTCCATAGATGGCTTTGTTTAATTTGCACACCATAGTTTCTTTGTTTTTCTGTTTAAACCCATGAGGTTGCTCCATGTTGACTTCCTCCTACAAAACACCATTTAAAAAGGCATTATTCACATCTAATTGTTTGATGTTCCAACCTCTATGTAAGGCAATGATGATAATTATTCTTATAGTGGTAGACTTCACAACAGGTGAATTTTTTTAATCAAAATCAAATCCACTCTGTTGTGAACAGCCTTTTGCAACTAATCTTGCCTTATACTTAGAGATTGAACCATCAGAATTTCTCTTTATTCTGTAAGTCCATTTGCATCCAACAATATTCTTGTTTGTTGGTGGAGAAACTAATGTCCAGGTTTTGTTATTATTTAAAGCATCATACTCCTTCTTCATTGCTGCTCTCCATTTATCATCCTTTATTGCTTCATAAAAATTGCTTCCTTCACTGGTTTCTATGACTGCATTGTATGTCTTTGGTTTAAATATTCCACTCTTTTCTCTAATTATCATGTGATGTCCAGTTGTTTCAGGTGCTAGCTACAATGCTTGCTGCTGATCCCTATGGCTGGTTGTTGTCTGCCCATCATCATTAGATGATTGTAAATCATCTAATGATTGATGTGAGCTAGACTGCATGTCAGCTTCATGATGTGGTAATTGAGTGGGTGACCGATGTCGTGTTGATCACATGCCGATTCATCTCTTGGCAATGTATTATCAGCCTGAATAATGTCTTTTTGAGGTTGTCTCATTACCTCAAATTGTTCAGGTATATCAGGTATAGATAATTTTGGATTGTATACCTTTTTGATATTTATGTTGCTAAAAGGAAATATTTTTTCATTAAAGACAACACGTCTAGATATGTAAATTCTTCCATTGCTGTCTAGACATTTATACCCTTTTTGTTGAATGCACACCCTAGAAATGTACCGGGGGATGATCTAAAGTTTAGTTTGTGTGCATTTTAGGATCTTAAATAAGGGAAACATAAGCATCCAAAAACCCTTAAACTTTGATAATCAGGTTTAACACCATATAGCATTTCCATAGGGATTTTGAGTTTTAAAACCTTAGTTGGTAGCATATTAATTAGGTAAACAGTTGTGGAAAAAGCATCTGGCCAAAATTTAAGTGGTAGTGATGCTTGAGCAAGTAAAGTAAGTCTAGTTTCTACTATTTGTGTAACGACCCAGAATTTACGTCATTTGAAATTCGTATATTTAATTAATTTTAAAAATTAATAAGTAAGATTTGGAAGTCGAATTAATTTAATTTCGATATAGTGATTTAATTGGGCGATTAAATTATTAATTTAATATTTGAAATTTTGGAAATAATTGAAATTGGATCAAATGCGAGTAAAAATGATTTATAAAGTTATATTAAATCATATTGGAGTTATAATGATGTTTGTAAACTTTTAAAATTGAATTAAAAGTTAATTTGTGAAAATTGAATATTTTAATATTTAATTGACGAGTAAAAATGACCATTTTTCAAACAGTCTCAGATTTCGCAAAACCAGTTTCATCGGATCCGTAATGTGAAATTATTGTAAGATTTCAAATTTTGTGTCAATCGGATTTACGGGTTGTCCGGGGCAAGCCAAAACGCATCGAAATCGGTTTAAATCTGTTTAATTTAAATTGATCGTTTATTTCCGTAATTCTCACATACGATCGAATTAGCTCTCGAAATACGTTCCATTGTGTCCAGAACGCGGGTAAAACCTTATGAATGCCTGGCGGCACGTTGGATTTGGAGTTCGTTTGTAAAGGCTCGAATTTGTGAAAAACTATTATTAAATTAATATATATAACCTATATATATGTATATATTTGCGTGAAAATGATTAAACCCTAATTTTCTTCACCGGCCGCTACAGATGATATCAATGGCCGAGAGTGACTAGACTTCTTCCTTATTTTTCCTTCCATCCACTCAACGATTTCCAAAACTTCCTAAACGAAGATCGTAGAGCTCGAGGAGCTGTACATAGTCAACGGAGGAGATCGCCAACGAGTCGACGTGGAGGCCAGAATTTGCTCGAGAAGGCGGCGCATTCCTGCGCAAATTCCGAGATGACGATGGCGTTTGCCGGCGCCGCACTTGGCACAAACGTCGAGGAGGGTGTGGGGCTTCGTTCGGTAGGCCCTGATCGAACTCCAGGTCAACGACGAGGCGCGAAAAATTCGTGGACAAGGGCGGCATATGGGTTTCGTTCAAACTGAAGGCGCATGGGAGAAGAAAGCACGCGCGGCCCAGATCTTCCAGTGCAAAAAAACGAACGGCTGTGATTAAAAAGGTTTAGAAATTTAAAAGAAAATTGAAAATAAATTATATATAAAATCGTATAAACTTTGTAATGTCGTATCTTTGTCATACGAGGTCGGAATTCGACGAAACAGGAAGCGTTGGAATCGTTTCGACGAGCTCTTTGCAATGGAACTAGTTTGGAGTCAATTGGAGTCAGTGAAAATTTTGCGTAAAATTAAACGCGAGTTTAATTTTATCCGAAATAAAATACTGCAACCGTCATAAAAGCAAGGTGAGAACTTCTCACTCAATCGAATATTGTGTTTCGATTTAAATTTTAAATAGTTAGATTTAAAATTGTTGATACTGTTGATTGTGATGATTGGTTGATAAATGGTTATCTATTGTGTTGAATAGACCCTATACGTCGTATATTAAGCGGAGGTTATTTATTAAAAACATATACCGCGATAATTCCACCGTGAAATGGAATTGGTATTATATATGTATTTGGAGTTGATTTCCCGCATTATATAGCGGATGAGACCCTTATGCGCCGCATAATAGCGGATAGTATTTTTATAAATCCCATATACCGCGATATTCCACCTCGAAGTGGAATGGGTATTGTGCTAACATCTGTGGATGCAGGGAAACAGTTTGGAGGGATCCAACTGGATTCCTCAAACATTTGAATTTATTTCAATGTTGTGTGTTGATTTATTTATAATCGCCGTGTGATTATATTTGTGATTGAAATCGTTGAAGGCTATAATTTAGCCGGATATATTTTTGGTATCATTGGATACCGAAAATTAATAAAAATTGGATTTTCGAAATTCAAAGTTGAAAATTTATTTTAGAGAATTGGATAAATTTAAAAGGAGTTTTAACAGATAAAGTCTTATTTTTAAACTGTATTGAATTAAATTTCAAATTTGAAAAAAAAAGGGCTTAATAAATGAATTTCGAAAATATTATTTATAAGTGAAGAATTTATTTGAAATTTGGATTTTTAAATAGTTTGAAAATAAATTTGAAAATAAATTTGAAATTGATTAATTATTAATTTACTATAACTAGTATAATTGATTTATAGAAATTTATCTAATTTGAATAAATCAGATAATTTAATTAATCCTACTTATGGATGTTTGGATTATATTGGATGTTGAATTGTTTGACATCTCTGATATGTGATGCTTTGTGATATATATATATATATCAATGATCTGTGAATGAAAGATAAGCGTTATAGTTATACCGCTTATCAAATATATTGTTATATTTGATCTGTGATGGTTGAATGTTGTTGCACTATTGTGTTAAACCCGTGGACTACACAATACACACACAAATGTGGATTTCACGTGGAAATCGGTTAAGTCACAGATTTTTATCAATTTTGGAAAATTTAGTTTTTGAATCCAAAATGGTTTTGGAATTGGAATTGAAAGTTTTTGAAATGAGTTCAAAAATAAAGTTATTTTTAATAACTTAATAAAATTGAAATTTAAATCATTTGATTTAAAATTTGAATTCTATATTTTGAATTGAATTCAGTAAATTGGGAATTTTGGTTTAAAAGATTTTATAAGTATAAAAAGTGTTTATATGGGTTTTTTAACCATTTAAAATATGGTTTTGGAAATTTAAATTTATATTCAAGTTTTATACTTGAATGGCTTTAACCTGTGTAATTGTAACCAGTTTTTCCCAAAAACGAAAACTATTTGTTTTCAAATGATAATAGCTTTCATAAAGTGAAAAGATTTCCAACTTGTATCGAAACAACTCAAGTTAAAATGAAATTGTGAATAGTTTGGAAAAACTAGGAATTAACCTTTGTGAAAATGATTAAACTTTATTTTGAAATAAAAGAGTATTTCAAACGGTGTATCTTTTATATTATAAAAGACTTGAATTGTGAATAGTTTTGAAAGCTATAAATTAAATCTTAATTTAAAGATTTAATGGGTTAATCAAATTGAAATGGAAATTGATTTGGAAATCTATGAATGAATCTTTGTAAAACTGGGTAAACTTTGTGAAGTAAATCTTTTTGTTTAAAGATTTAAAATGGTAATTTGTTTAAACCATTTGAAAGAAAGGATTTGGGTAATAAGTTGTGACTTAATTGAAATCCCTATATCCATATGTTTTTAAATATGTGCTCACTATTCGGGTTAGCCGGGAAAAGACCTTTGTGTCATATAACCCATTATGAATTAGTGATACGACGATATGGATCGTATTGAAGACCGGTGTTGAAGACCGGATATTTTCGAAAATGAAAGGACAACCTGTCGAATGTCTCTGCACCGAGTTGCTCCGGTATAGAGATTTATATCACTCTTCTTGTGATGGGAAGTCCGGACGTGATTAGTGAATATCCGGATTGCAAGGGCTTCTTCGAAAGTGCCTTCGGTTCTGTTCGAACTCGGAACAGACTTGTATGGATGTGTGTCTGACGTTACACTTTGAGATGTAAAGCTGGTTTCTTTCAAATACATTTCTGTTGGTGGCAGAGAATTTATTCTCTTAGCTTAACACCGTTCTCTGAGACGTACGAGCTCAGAGGTTATGTAGTTGATGGTTACTAGTGATACATTCCCAATTTGGTAATGTGGCATACGAAGTGCTGTTGATCAATTGTTGATCAAAGCGTGGCTTTGTGAAAAAGCGTAGTTTTGTGGACGAGACTTCGTCGAGCCTCACAACCCGGTAATGGTCGAAACAGGAATGTTGCGGCAAGGTTGTTAGGGGTCGCGCCCCTAGGGTATGTCATTTCCTTCTGGATAAAAGGTGATATCATGGTATGGAGCCCATATATTTTACCTATGTTGATGCTGCAAATTTATTATACTTTGTGGTTGTTGCTTTGTGGTTGAGGATCCTCGGATAAAGGCCGGTAATGACCGGGGGATGGCATAGCTCATGTGTTAGCTACCTAGTTACAGCTGTATAATGTGAGGTAGCGTCGGCCTTGTGTTGCAGAGAGCAGGTTGACTCTCGGGGCGTCTTTCCAGAGGCGTTCCCATTTCGGTAAGGAAGTTCCTTTGCTTGACCATTTGTTGGAAATCCAAAGAAACAATGCGAACCTGTACGGTTTTAGTTGTATTACCTGCTATGGAATGTGGCGGCCGGTAACCTGCTATTGAACATAGTAGCTATAGTAGGCATACAATAATGGTTGTATGTTGGCTAAGATTGATATTATACTTTCGAAATGTTCTCTGCACTATGCACTAATAATAATATCAAATCGAATGATTTTTGCGTAGTAAGCATGTTTGACTATCATAAGGAGAAATCTCCTCCAATTCTGCGTTTGCATTATGTGTGTGGCGGAAGGCCTTATGGTAGTTTCATTTTCCAAAAGCATTGCGAATGCCTTTTACTTCCTTTGTTGTTGTTGTTTTAAAGATAAACTGTTTTAGTTCTCACACCAGTCACCATGACTGACCTGGAGTTTATTGTTCCTTTCCTAAACTCTGGGTGCCCATAATTTTCCGCACGGGCAGTCTAGAGTCAGGTTATCAGGTCATTCTGGATTCAGGAGATGCTGTGGAGCTCAAGTGGCGAGCTGGATGACGAGACGTATCACTTGTATATGATATTATTATTCCGCTGTGTATTCTGTATGAGGACAAGTTTGTATAACTGTCCATTGATGTATTGTTGTTGTAAACTCTGATGATGTAATGTATAAAATGATATATTTCTTTGATTTAAAGATTATTCATTTATCTATTATATGTTGTTCCGCTGCGAATGTGAGATTCTGATATTGTTTCAGTTTCTGTTGTTTCTTCTTTCTTTTTCTTTTGTCTTCTTCTATCTCTTCTTTTTCTCCATAACAATTCGTTTTTCCGGCATTCGATTACTCGGCAGTTGATACAGTGGACGTATTAATGTCGATTTTCGAGCGTCGAAAAATCGCATTCGTTACATGTGGTATCAGAGTATATGGTTAAGTGATAACCTTGGCTCTGTTGGGAATTACTCATTAGAGATAGAGTCAGTAGTACTCTAGAATGAGTGTGAGTGTAATAATAGATACGAGTGCGTATTTGTTAGTGAATATGAAATTGTTTTATGTTGTGTTTGCTTATCCATTGAGCTGTTTGTGAATTCTGGTCGGTATGTGGGACGCCATATTATCGATAGGGGTTTCTAAACACTTAAACGAGGCAAGTCGACATAGTATCATTTTAAATTGGGTAAATGAAATAATTTTACCTCGATTATATTTTGTATATAAGGAAATAATTTTTCAGAAATTATTGAAGTGTATATAAAAATTGAATTGTTTGGTTGTTGAAAATGTGCATATATATAAATTAATGAAAGTTGTTTGAATAAATTATATAAAAGCAACAATTTTATAAGTATAGAATTATAATTGAGATGATTTACAATTGTGAAATAATTTGCATAAGTAAAGTTAAATAGTAAAATTATATGAGAAAAAGATTTATAAATGTGATTTATAAATAAAAGGAGATTTTGAAAGAATTTAAGCACTGAATTCACTACTGTTGCTGAGGAATAATAAGGGTGATGACTGCAGCATCATCAGTATCATTTCCGAGTTTCTGTGTGATTGATTTGCTACCATAGTAAATTGAAAAATTGAAGTTTTGTTGTGATAACCAAATTTGAAATTAAAAATCCAAGTTGATAATTATAAGAGAAATGAGTTTTGAACTTATAATATGAGATAATAAATTTGATTTCGGTAAAAGCCAAATAGAATTTACTTTAAAATTGGAATCTGAATTGGATTTATAAGTGGAAATTTGAAATGGAATATAACTTAAGTAAAAGTTGAATAAAAATAGAAGTTGATTTTGGTATCAAAGTAAATAATAAAGTGAATTTATTAAATGAGTGTGAACTTGAGTTATGTTGAGGAAATTCGACTTTATTTGTAAAATGAATTAGCAAATGAATTGAATGTTAATCAATCAAATGTGAATAAATTGATATGCGATAATGGATATAAGTGTTAATTCATTAAAGCTATTGTAATTGGGAATTGAATAATTAAATGGAAATCAATTTAATATTAAACCAATTGAAATTAAAAGTGTTGAACCAAATTGATTGTAAGTAAAGTAAATTGAATGAATTTGGTTATGTTGGTTATGCATTGGTTGCTAGATGGATGTTGGTTGATTGTATATAGATTTATTAAATGTTAATGAAACTGAATTAGTGAAATTGAAAGCTATGTAATTGGATTTAAATTGGAAGTGAACCAACTTGAATTTAAATTAGTGAATGTAAACTAATTGAAAATGAATAATTGAATGTCGTTGTATATGAATTGGTTGTAAACAATTACAAATAGTGTCGAAATTATATAAGTTGCTTATAAACCTTGTTTAGTATGCATTTCTTTTAATATGCATATGTTGTAGTGGTTTAAAAGAGTAAATTGTTAAAAACTTTATATATATATCACTTACATGTTTAAATTGAGTAAGTACAGGTGTCGTGGCTACCGTTCGGTTGATTTGGTTGCGCTAAAATGCTAAATAAATAACTGCTTTGCTTAAAAATACTAAAAAGGTACGCCTATGCAATAAAAATAGGAAATACGAACTGTTTTTCTGCTTTTCCGACCGTGTGGGTCGATGTATATTTATTTATGTCTATGGTGATCCTACTACGATCGAACCGCGCAAAGGAGGCTATGGCGAATTTTTTTGAAAATTTAAGGCATTAGAAAATTTTCGGGAAATTTTGGAAAATTTGTGAAAATTAAATTTTGGATTTGGAGTTAAAAGTTAAACGATATGGGTTGGTTTTGAAAGGTATAACTATATATGGATTTGAAAACTTAGTAAAGTTTTTGAAAGAGTTTAACTATCGGATTTTGGGGAAGTTGTACACTTAAGTGATTTTGAAATCTAATTTGAACGAATTGTTTGAAAAGTTAATAGATTTGGGCATTTTTCTTACTTGGCAATTTCGAGGATGAAATTATTTTAAGGGGGGAAGTTTGTAACGACCCAGAATTTCCATCATTTGAAATTCGTATATTTAATTAATTTTAAAAATTAATAAGTAAGATTGGAAGTCGAATTAATTTAATTTCGATATAGTGATTTAATTGGGCGATTAAATTTTTAATTTAATATTTGAAATTTTGGAAATAATTGAAATTGGATCAAATGCGAGTAAAAATGATTTATAAAGTTATATTAAATCATATTGGAGTTATAATGATGTCTGTAAACTTTTAAAATTGAATTAAAAGTTAATTTGTGAAAATTGAATATTTTAATATTTAATTGACGAGTAAAAATGACCATTTTTCAAACAGTCTCGGATTTCGACGAAACAAGTTTCATCGGATCCATAATGTGAAATTATTGTAAGCTTTCAAATTTCATGTCAATCGGATTTACGGGTTGTCCGGGGCAAGCCAAAACGCATCGAAATCGGTTTAATTTAAAATGATCATTTATTTCCGTAACTCTCACATACGACCGAATTAGCTCCTAAAACACGTTCCATTGTGTCCGGAACGCAGGTAAAACCTTACAAACGCCAAGCGGCACGTTGGATTTGGAGTTCGTTTGTAAAGGCTCGAATTTGTGAAAATATATTATTAAATTATTATATATAACCTATATATATGTATATATTTGCGTGAAAATGATTAAACCCTAATTTTCTTCACCGGCCACCACAGATGATATCAATGGCCGAGAGTGACTAGACTTCTTCCTTATTTTTCCTTCCATCCACTTAACGATTTCCAAAACTTCCTAAACGAAGATCGTAGAGCTCGAGGAGCTCTACATAGTCAACGGAGGAAATCGCCAACGAGTCGACGTGGAGGCCAGAATTTGCTCGAGAAGGCGGCGCGTTCGTGCGCAAATTCCGAGACGATGATGGCGTTTGCCGGCGCCGCACTTGGCACAAACGTCGAGGAGGGTGTGGGGCTTCGTTCGGCAGGCCCTGATCGAACTCCGGGTCAACGACGAGGCGCGAAAAATTCATGGACAAGGGCGGCATATGGGTTTCGTTCAAACTGAAGGCGCGTGGGAGAAGAAAGCACGCGCGGCCCAGATCTTCCAGTGCAAAAAAAACGAACGGCTGTGATTAAAAAGGTTTAGAAATTTAAAAGAAAATTGAAAATAAATTCTATATAAAATCGTATAAACTTTGTAATGTCGTATCTTTGTCATACGAGGTCGGAATTCGAAGAAACAGGAAGCGTTGGAATCGTTTCGACGAGCTCTTTGCAATGGAACTAGTTTGGAGTCAATTGGAGTCAGTGAAAATTTTGTGTAAAATTAAACGCGAGCTTAATTTTATCCGAAATAAAATACTGCAACCGTCATAAAAGCAAGGTGAGAACTTCTCACTCAATCGAATATTGTGTTTCGATTTAAATTTTAAATAGTTAGATTTAAAATTGTTGATTGTGATGATTGGTTGATAAATGGTTATCTATTGTGTTGAATAGACCCTATACGCCGTATATTAAGCGGAGGTTATTTATTAAAAACATATACCGCGATAATTCCACCGTGAAGTGGAATTGGTATTATATATGTATTTGGAGTTGATTTCCCGCATTATATAGCGGATGAGACCCTATTGCGCCGCATAATAGCGGATAGTATTTTTATAAATCCCATATACCGCGATATTCCACCTCGAAGTGGAATGGGTATTGTGCTAACATCTGTGGATGCAGGGAAACAGTTTGGAGGGATCCAACTGGATTCCTCAAACATTTGAATTTATTTCAATGTTGTGTGTTGATTTATTTATAATCGCCGTGTGATTATATTTGTGATTGGAATCGTTGAAGGCTATAATTTAACCGAATATATTTTTGGTATCATTGGATATCGAAAATTAATAAAAATTGGATTTTCGAAATTCAAAGTTGAAAATTTATCGAAAAATTTATTTTGGAGAATTGGATAAATTTAAAAGGAGTTTTAACAGATAAACTCTTATTTTTGAACTGTATTGAATTAAATTTCAAATTTGAAAAAAAAGGGCTTAATAAATGGATTTCTAAAATATTATTTATAAGTGAAGAATTTATTTGAAATTTGGATTTTTAAATAGTTTGAAACATATTTGAAAATCAATTTGAAATTAATTAATTATTAATTTACTATAACTAGTAAAATTGATTTATAGAAATTTATCTGATTTGAATAAATCAGATAATTTAATTAATCCTACTTATGGATGTTTGGATTATATTGGATGTTGAATTGTTTGACATCTCTGATATGTGATGCTTTGTGATATATATATATATATATCTGTGATCTGTGAATGAAAGATAAGCATTATAGTTATACCGCTTATCAAATATATTGTTATATTTGATCTGTGTGGTTGAATGTTGTTGCACTATTGTGTTAAACCCGTGGACTACACAATACACACACAAATGTGGATTTCACGTGGAAATCGGTTAAGTCACAGATTTTTATCAATTTTGGAAAATTGAGTTTTTGAATCCAAAATGGTTTTGGAATTGGAATTGAAAATGAGTTCAAAAATAAAGTTATTTTTAATAACTTAATAAAATTGAAATTTAAATCATTTGATTTAAAATTTGAATTCAATATTTTGAATTGAATTCAATAAATTGGGAATTTTGGTTTAAAAGATTTTATAAGTATAAAAAGTGTTTATATGGGTTTTTTTAACCATTTAAAATATGGTTTTGGAAATTTAAATTTATATTCAAGTTTTATACTTGAATGGCTTTAACCTGTGTAATTGTAACCAGTTTTTCCCAAAAATGAAAACTATCTGTTTTCAAATGATAATAGCTTTCATAAAGTGAAAAGATTTCCAACTTGTATCGAAACAACTCATGTTAAAATGAAATTTTGAATAGTTTGGAAAAACTAGGAATTAACCTTTGTGAAAATGATTAAACTTTATTTTGAAATAAAAGAGTATTTCAAATGGTGTATCTTTTATATTATAAAAGACTTGAATTGTGAATAGTTTTGAAAGCTATAAATTAAATCTTAATTTAAAGATTTAATGGGTTAATCAAATTGAAATGGAAATTGATTTGGAAATATGTGAATGAATCTTTGTGAAACTGGGTAAACTTTGTGAAGTAAATCTTTTTGTTTAAAGATTTAAAATGGTAATTTGTTTAAACCATTTGAAAGAAAGGATTTGGGTAATAAGTTGTGACTTAATTGAAATCCCTATATCCATATGTTTTTAAATATTGTGCTCACTATTCGGGTTAGCCGGGAAAAGACCTTTGTGTCATATAACCCATTCCGAATTAGTGATACGACGATATGGATCGTATTGAAGACCGGTGTTGAAGACCGGATATTTTCGAAAATGAAAGGACAACCTGTCGAATGTCTCTGCACCGAGTTGCTCCGGTATAGAGATTTAGATCACTCTTCTTGTGATGGGAAGTCCGGACTTGATTAGTGAATATCCGGATTGCAAGGGCTTCTTCGGAAGTGCCTTCGGTTCTGTTCGAACTCGGAACAGACTTGTATGGATGTGTGTCTGACGTTACACTTTGAGATGTAAAGCTGGTTTCTTTCAAATACATTTCTGTTGGTGGCGGAGAATTTATTCTCTTAGCTTAACACCCTTCTCTGAGATGTACGAGCTCAGAGGTTATGTTGTTGATGGTTACTAGTGATACATTTCCAATTTGGTAATGTGGCATACGAAGTGTTGTTGATCAATTGTTGATCAAAGCGTGGCTTTGTGAAAAAGCATAGTTTTGTGGACGAGACTTCGTCAAGCCTCACAACCCGGTAATGGTCGAAACAGGAATGTTGCAGCAAGGTTGTTAGGGGTCGCGCCCCTAGGGTATGTTATTTCCTTCTGGATAAAAGGTGATATCATGGTATGGAGCCCATATATTTTACCTATGTTGATGCTGCAAATTTATTATACTTTGTGGTTGTTGCTTTGTAGTTGAGGATCCTCGGATAAAGGCCGGTAACGACCGGGGGATGGCATAGCTCATGTGTTAGCTACCTAGTTACAGCTGTACAATGTGAGGTAGCATCGGCCTTGTGTTGCAGAGAGCAGGTTGACTCTCGGGGTGTCTTTCCAGAGGCGTTCCCATTTTGGTAAGGAAGTTCCTTTGCCTGACCATTTGTTGGAAATCCAAAGAAACAATGCGAACCTGTACGGTTTTAGTTGTATTACCTGCTATGGAATGTGGCGGTAACCTGCTATTGAACATAGTAGCTATAGTAGGCATACAATAATGGTTGTATGTTGGCTAAGATTGATATTATACTTTCGAAATGTTTTCTGCACTATGCACTAATAATAATATCAAATCGAATGATTTTTGCGTAGTAAGCATGTTTGACTATCATAAGGAGAAATCTCCTCCAATTCTGCGTTTGCATTGTGTGTGTGGCGGGAGGCCTTATGGTAGTTTCATTTTCCAAAAGCATTGCGAATGCCTTTTACTTCCTTTGTTGTTGTTGTTTTAAAGATAAACTATTTTAGTTCTCACACCAGTCACCATGACTGACCTGGAGTTTATTGTTCCTTTCCTAAACTCTGGGTGCCCATAATTTTCCACACGGGCAGTCTAGAGTCAGGTTATCAGGTCATTCTGGATTCAGGAGATGCTGTGGAGCTCAAGTGGCGAGCTGAATGACGAGACGTATCACTTGTATATGATATTATTATTCCGCTGTGTATTCTGTATGAGGACAAGTTTGTATAACTGTCCATTGATGTATTGTTGTTGTAAACTCTGATGATGTAATGTATAAAATGATATAGTTCTTTGATTTAAAGATTATTCATTTATCTATTATATGTTGTTCCGCTGCGAATGTGAGATTCTGATATTGTTTCAGTTTTTGTTGTTTCTTCTTTCTTTTTCTTCTGTCTTCTTCTACCTCTTCTTTTTCTCCATAACAATTCGGTTTTCCGGCATTCGATTGCTCGGCAGTTGATACAGTGGATGTATTAATGTCGATTTTCGAGCGTCGAAAAATCGCGTTCGTTACAATTTGCCTATGTTTTCTCTCAATCAGTCCATTTTGTTCAGATGTATATAGACATGTTGTTCTACGTAATATTCCCTTTTTTTGTAAAAATTCTTTAAGTGGTTGGAACTCTGTTCCACCATCAGTTTGTAGTATTTTTACCTGATTGCTTGTTTGTTTTTCTACATGAGTTATATATTGTACTACTGCATTACTAGTATCAGGTTTGGATTTTAAGAAATAAATACAAACATATCTAGAATATGCATCAATGAATGAAATATAGTAATTGTACCCATAATCAGTATTGATTGGTGATGGACCCCATAAGTCAGTAGAACTAACTCTAGGGGTTTGTTGTATTCAGTTGTGAGTCTGAAAATGCAAGTTTATGGCCTTTTCCCATTTGATAATAAGTGCACACATAAGGTGTTGAATTTTTTTCAAAAGAAATTTCATTACTATTCAACACATGTTTTACATCTTTACATTTGGATGGGCTAATTTGTAATGCCATATATCAAATTTCTTAGTGTCATGAGATATTACTGCATTTTTCCTTAAATCCTAAACTTCTTCAATTTTCCATACTGAATGTGTATAGTCCTCTAGGTTCCTTACCCTGCAATAACATTTCTTTTGTCAGAATATCTTTAACTAAGTAATATTTTGGATAAAATTTAAAAAAGACATTGTTGTCTTTGGCTAATTGTGATACACTTAATAAATTCTTTCTTATTAAGGGAACTCCCAACAAGTTGTTGAGGTATAACTTTCTTTTGCCTATAAAACTTGCATTTTCAGTGTGTGCGATTTTAATAGATTTCCCATCACCCATATGTATAGATTGTGTACCTTTGTACTCCTTGTTGCCCAGTTCTAAGATGTTAAAATTACTTGTCACATGATTTGTAGCTCCATAATCAGGATACCATATTTCATCATTTATGTCTTCAAACTTGGCAGCATCACTGTATGAGTTTTCAGATTGATTCTTGTTATCTTGCTGAATCATGTTAACGTTTGGTTAATAATTTCTTGCATTGGTCTGCTGTGATGGTGTGTAATTTGAGTCAAATCTGAAATAACATTTGCTTGTTGAATGACAATGTTTCTTACATATCTGACACCTTATCCTGTTGCTGTTGCTGTACCTTCCTCCTCTTCTTTTAAATCTTTCTGAATAACCACCTCTTTGATTGGTTGATTGATTCTTGGTGTTGTCGTTCCTTTCTTCATTTCTGAATTTGTTGTTACTAACAAAATTAGCATAGAAGTCTGAAACAATAGGTTTCTTTTGCTCTATTCTGCCTTCATGGGCAAGTAATATGGAGTGCACATATTGAATGGTAGGTGTTGTTTCTTTTGATGAGATGACTGCCACTACAGCTTCATAATCTTCATCTAGACCATTTAGTATGGATAATATCTGTTCATAATCTGATATTTTATGACCTACTGACTCTAGTTGGTCATATAACATCTTAATCTTTGATAAGTATTCTCTCATTGGTAGACTTTCTTTCTTCAAGTTTTGCAGCTGTCTTTTGTAAAACATAACTTTTGCAGCAGACTGTGTGTGACCAGATTTCATTAGCACTCTTACATCCAATTAGTTGTGGTAATAGATTTGAACCTATGGTAGATAATAACCAAGAATTTACCAAACTATCTTGTCTTTGATGTGATGTGTATTCTTGATTGATTATAAGCTTGCCATAGTTACCAGTCACATATCTTGGTGGTGTAATTAGGGTGCTAAGAACGTAATCTTCTAATCCATAGCCTTTAATGGCAGTCTCTATTTGAAATTTCCAAAGGAGGAAGTTAGTTTCATCAAGTTGTACATTAATAATCCGACTTTGTGGCTTGATTAGTGCTTTGATGATCTTATGTGTTATAGATTTCTGAGATGTTGTTGTTTTCTTGCTGCTGATGTGGGTGGTAAATCTTCTTGTGACATAGTTGCAGTTCAACAATGCAGCAGTAAATCTTGAGAATCAACTGCCAGAAATGAGAAAGTAAGAAAGTCTGATGCAGCCAAAATGCACTGAGCGATGATCATATCTAATAGTGACTTCTTGGCGAGGCACAAATGAATCTTGATATGTAGAGTACCGATGAGAACAGTTTGAGCCTTGATACAGACTCAGGTATGACCGTAAAAAGAAAATCAGATGATGAGAATCTTGAATTCTCTGATGATAAAAGAATTCGCAGCCTGTCTCGATGATGAGATTAAATCTGAGAGAATAATGGCGTGGCAATTCTTGTATGATTGCTGTTAAACATGATCTAGCTCTTATACCATGAAAGATTTTAGAAGTAATTGAAAAGTTTGATATTGCTGAAATGAAATTGTATTAGATTTTCTAAATTTTTGTCATACAAAATACAATGTCTGATACAATAGAGATACAGAGTATTTATAGCATTTACAATGCTCGTATTGGGCTGAAAATACAAGCCCATTTATAAAGTATTAGATATGCAACAAGTTATATTATCGGGTATCAGTTTATTCTCCAACGCTGCTTTCATTTTCTTTTTATTATAGTGTGTTGAACTCCGACTGAATCTTGAAGTTATCTGGAGAATTATCTGACCGGTGAGGGACAATCATCCTTCTCCAGTGGTTCCTTACTAGCTGGATTCCCCCATTGTCTAAGTCCGGTGGCTTCTCCTTAGGGTTAGATGAAGAAAGAGGGTTAAGAGTTGGTGAGGGATCGGGATTGGTGGAGAATGAGCCCTTGAAAGTCTGATCATTGTCCGCCATTTTTATTAATGACATTCCAAAATGGAAGCGTCATATTTTATTTGGTATTTAAGGGAATAACCACTCCAAGCCATTTGGGAAACACAGCTCAATTTACCAGGACTCGAACACGCGACCTCAAAAACTTTGTTTCATAGTCGTTAAGCAGCCCTGACCAACTGAGCTATGCTCGCGGACTAAGAAGCATAATATTTTGTGTGTGAAAAAATATTAAAAGAAAGTAATTGTTTGTACTGATGACACTGATGATGTGCGCATCAAACTTACAAAAATTATTAAATTTGGACAAGTTTAGACTTTAAAAAAAAAACATAATTAAATACGATCCATGATACCAAAAAGTCGAAATATCGTCTATATATACATTTATATATATGTACGCGCGCATGTGTATATGCATGTATTCACAAGCACAAAGACATGCATTAATGTTGCACATCAAAGTCATCACCGGAACGAATTTGTTAGGCGTTCGTTTACTACCACCAAGAAATGTATCTATTATATGATACATATTATAAGGTTGCTTAAAGTTACGTTTGTACACGAACAAACTTAAGCAATTTATACTAATTTATTTATAGTGTCACTATCCCATTTTGATTGTGATTTCAATTATTCCAATGGTCAAAAATATCAAGTAATGCATGGTAACATGGACTGAAATTCCGATGAATTAGCCTAAATTTGAACATACTTTCATGCTTTGATCATTCATATCTGTGGAGACCACAAATCAATCCTAACAAAGAAGAAATCTCTGATACAGCGTTACGAACCAGGAGTTGAAGCCTGTACATGAGGAAATAAAAGTGAGAAATTAGTTACAAGGTCCCCTATCATTTTACAGATGTGCAAAAGTGTACTTCAACCTTATTAATTGAAAAGATTTGATTTTGCTTCTTTTCACATGTCCATATTTGCATGTTGTACATTGAAAATATCAACGTGAATGTAAAGATTCCAGGAATTATCTGCAATTTTTTCAGAATTATAAAGCTGAAACCTGATATTATAAAAATAGAATGTATCGGCATATATTCTTTAGCATAATAAAATGGACAGACTCTGTACCTCTAGTTAGATGCAATCCTTTATATTCTCTGTTGGGTTGAAACTACTCAAATACTTGGAATAAATCCTTTTCCCTATAATTAACAAGCTACAATTTTTTTTTCTCCTTGTTATTCTACAACATGATCAGCATATACATACCAGTTCTTTGTATAAACTTACACAACCATTGATTTTGTCATATTACCGGATGTTTTCTTTTTTTAAATTATTGATCCGGCATCCTATAAGATTATTACAAAATATTTTTTGGCTTCAGTGTTCGTTTTTGTGTGAATATTGTATATTATTTCTATGTTCATTTTCAATCATGTGCAGATTGAATATGCATACATAAAAGCAAACTTATATTGGAATTCTATTCATCAATGTCAACCTATAGCTCAAAACGCTCCTTATCATCCTTTTATTTCTTCGCGAATATAAGCATAGAAACAATCCTACTTTTCTAACATAATTTTTGTACAACTTTTCTAAAATATTAAATATTACAGGATATTACGTCAATTACACTAATCAAAGCAAACATTACAGGTACTATTGTACATATGTTCCTAAAAAGGTAGGCTATTTTCAGTGTGCATGCTACGATTCATATTAATATTAAACAGTAAATTAAGGTGGAGACAAAAGATATGGAGGAACTGAGATGGAATGTTATTGAGGACTGTAAAAATGATATGACCCGTGACCGCGAGTCTTTCTTTCTCTGCTCATTCTCTGTCTGCTTAAAATACATTAAATTCGACCATCAAATAATTCTAGTATATTTTATAGAATTAAACAATGAGACAAATCCAAACTCTATTTTGTCCTTGGCCGGCCTTGTCATCCATTTTTACTCCCATCAATGCCCAATTGTTACTTATATTTTAAACAAAAAGATTTGTAACATTGTGATACAACTCGCAGAATAATGAACAGCTTAAATGTTTTTACAAAAAAAATCTTTGTAAATTCTTACTAAGATGATTTGACCTGATTTTAGCCACATATATAAAAAGATGGCGTAAGGAGAGGGTGACTATCTTTCTAATTAGAGTTACAAACATTTATTATTGTAAATTTAGCATTTTTGACTTTTTATTATTAAATTATACAATTTAGCATTTTACTTATATGGGATACAGGTTAAACCATTCAACTCAAATTTTTACATAAAATACCTCTCTTAATTCTAGCTTTCACTATCTATATCATTCACTTCAACTTCTGTTTGTAGCAAACATAATTTACATACATTCTCTTTCTTCTGTTCTTTTCCTTCTTGTGTGCCTATTCCCATTTAACCCTAGATACCTCAAAAATAAATTCATGCTTCATCTATGTCTTCCTAACATGGTTTAGCATCATCCACATAAAATCAAGCAAGCAATATATATACATCTAATGATGCAATTTTCGGAGAACACGGCACCATCGCCATATCCACTCATTCCACCTTCAACCAATATTATACATCTCCCTTCTTCCAAATCCCTTACAAGTACCGCATCCTCGTTGAGCTCAACATCGTGCATGGAACAACTCCTCGTGCACTGTGCGCACGCCGTGGACCGAAATGACTCAACCCTCGCTCATCAGATACTATGGGTCCTCAACACCATAGCTCCACCGGATGGGGATTCGACCCAACGGCTCACGTCCGCATTCCTCCGATCGCTTGTGTCCCGTGCTTCCAAGCTCGGGTCGTGTCAACTCTCCCCTTTGTCCCCTATCAACCTACACAAGTTCTCCCTTCTAGAGCTTGCTTCCTTTGTTGACCTCACTCCTTACCACCGATTTGGTTATACCGCTTCAAATGCTTCCATCCTTGATGCGATTGAAGGTTTCCCTTTTGTGCATATTGTGGACTTCTCCACTACGCATTGTATGCAGATTCCTACTTTGATTGATGCGCTAGCAAATCGGGTGGAAGGTATGTTGGAATCATTGCACTTTCATGCATTCTGAAATTAATATGAGAAGAGAAGATTTTGCTCATTGAAAAATCAAAGAAAAGTAGATTTTTAGTGTTACTATGTTTAGGACTATGGCTAAATTGAAATGTTATATGTAAATCAAAGGCGTTAAACATATAGTTTGCAATTACAGATTGTCAAGAAATACATTAAAAATGATAGTCGGTTTGTCTTGAAACTTGTGCATCTTTGAAATATTAGAGCACGTTGGAGATTCAGGGCTTAATGTATCTCCAGACATGGTGTGGTAGAAAAATAATATGTCTATGAGGTAAAATATCTGAATGATCACATTAAGATACATTCCACTTTCGGGTTTAATTTCATTATCTAAGTGAAAATTTGAGAGAGAAAAATAGAGAAGATATAGCGGTAGCTCTATAGTAATAACTTTGTTAGAAAAATATTTTTCATTAGCTTTTGCATTGAACGTTGGAAAACAATTGTAATATCTTATTTTGAAAATAAAAAAACTATATATTTAGGTCTCCAATTTCAGCTCTGATATAGTAATTTATTCTGGTTAACATCTTCACATATTTCTCTTCAATGTCTAGTTTATTATTGATTATTATTAAGAATGAATAATTTTTTGTGTAAATTTTAGAGTGCATAGAAATGCTCGTTTGTTATGTTCTGACAATGGCTAAATCTAAATTTCATATATAAATCAATAGTTCTGTTGTAGCAAGTCATTCTATGTGATATCTCCATATATTTCTCTTTTATGTCTAGTTTTTAACGAGTAATATTAAGAACGAATAAATTTTCATGTAAATATTGGAATGAATAGCAACTCTCTTTTATATATAGATACGGCTAACTTGAGTTTTTCTGTATAAATCGAGAACCTTGTTTTAGCGGCTCATTCTACTTGATATCTTCATATTTTCTCTTCTAAGTCTTGTTTTTATTTCTTTGAAGGCCCACCATTGGTGAGGCTCACCGTCCCAATCACGTCCATACCACCAATGCTGGCCATCTCCTACGACGAGTTGGGGTCACGACTAGTCAACTTCGCAAGGTCACGCAACGTCATGATGGAATTCAGGGTAGTTTCTTCAAGCCCTAACGACGGTTTCGAAACCCTAATCCAAGAACTTAGGGTTCAAAGACTAGTTTCCGAGGGAGAGGCCCTAGTGATCAATTGCCAAATGCTATTGCACTACATCCCTCTATCAGTCCGTTCGATGTTCTTGAAAAACGTAAGAGGTCTTGAACCGACCATAGTGACATTAGTTGACGAGGACGCAGACTTCACAGATACCGACGTGGTGGGGAGATTGAGGTCGGCGTTCAACTACTTATGGATACCCTACGATGCAGTTGAGGCATTTTTGCCTAGAGGGAGTGAGAGAAGGAGGTGGTACGAGGAGGAGATAGGATGGAAGATAGAGAATGTGATAGGGTGTGAAGGGGTGGGGAGAGTGGAGAAGTCGGAAAAGAGAGGGGGGTGGGGGAGTAGGATGAGGGAGGTAGGGTTTAGAGGGGTAGGGTTTGGAGAGGAAGGGGTGGCCGAAGTGAAGGGTATGTTGGATGAACATGCCGCAGGATGGGGGTTGAAGAAGGAGGAGGATTTGGATTTGGTTTTGACTTGGAAAGGTCATAATGTTGTCTTTGCTTCTTCATGGGTGCCTACATGAAATTTTCGAATTATAAGATTCAATGTGCTTGTTAATGTTAATTATTTTTTGTTATGCTTCATAGTAGTTGTTGTTACATTTATTGCATAGATAGATGATTTAATTTTTTTTTCTTCTCTTAAATTGACCTTAGATTCTACTGTCATTGTTGGGCATGGACATGATATGTAAACCCTAATTGATCCTTTTAAATAAGTAAATAAGTGATATAAAAGCATCTTGATCGTATTGTTTGGTATTATATCAATTTAAATTTTTGCATTATCACAAATTAATTGTTGAATTCTCAAATTTAACATCACACACCTAGTCCACTTGATTGATGAGTTGAAATGGTAACGCATCTTTTAGTAGCCCACTTAGCCCAAGCATACACAGTGTTTTTCGGTTATTTTGTTGGTTAATTCACTCTGTCTAAATTTGGCTTTGCTGCTTCGGCTATTATATATCATTGTTGGGTTTGGACACGAAATATATACCCTAATTGATCCTTTTAAACAAGTGCTGTAACTATATAAGAAAAACTCGATCATATTGTTTGCTCCTGAGTCCAGATCTCAGTTTTTTGCATTAACATGCCTGAAATGTTGAATTCTCAAACTTCGCCAAATCACTTGATTGATGGGTTCAATGGTACAAATGAGATCCTCTATCCTCAAACTATATTATAGACCAATGTCTCAAGCTCTATCATAACCATTGTTTCTGTATGAATCACATGAAATAATCAACTTAATTTTTAAGTGAATCTTTCAGAATATTGGAGGACACACGGATAAACATTTTTGGGAGGGGATACCACTCCACTGTACAAGTGATGGAGCATGTTTTAGTAGCCCTGTTAATTTAACCAAGCGTAAAATTTGGCTCTCTACTTGAAGGAGGAAAAAAAGTACCATTGGAACTTTCTCATTTTACATGTATCCGTTATAAGTGAATAAAAAATTGAAGGGGTTTCTTTTGCAAATGAAAATATTCTAACACAAAAAGGTGCACAAATCCACAATCAATGTGGAACAAAAGTTTATCCTAAATAGCACAAAGATAAAAATGAGTCGTATAAAGATTTGGATACTTAAGGCTACATACGTCTAATTAATATGTTACCATGTATTGTAGAATTCACAATGAGACGATATATCATAAACAATGAGAAATATATCGTAAACATTAAGATAATATATTCACAATGAGATAGTTGATAGAATGTCTATACTAAAATTTATTCCAACTTCCATTCATGCGTTATAGTATATTTCTCTAATATCACCTCATCATCATAATCATGTTTCATATTACTTTCATTGGTTCATTCGAATATAAAGAGTTAACCTCACATCTAGGTTACTACTACGTCAACCAGTGCCGGCCCTGGCATAAGGCAACTGAGGCCAGCGCCTAGGGTCTCAAAAAGTTAGGGGCCTTTGATTTTTTTTTTTTTTTAACCCATTAGAAATAGGCAGCAAGTAAATAATTCATGTTTCCATCTCACAAATAATTTTAGTTTACACAAGACGAGGGTTTCCAGGCTTCCTTAGCAACTAGCAAGCATCACACAAGGACGAGGGTTTCCAACTTCCAGGCTTCCAGCACCAATCAACTCCAAAATTGGGTAATCTTTTCCTTTACAAAATTGAGTTTACTTTCTTATTATTACCTGATTAGTGATTACTTCATATGTTTGTTTCATACAAAAATGGGTTGATTGATCAAACCTTTAATATCAAAATGAAACGAAAAAAATAGGGATTTTAAAGTTTGTTTCAACATTTATTCAATTTAGATTCGATGAATTGATTTTATACAATTAGCACTTTAACACTTTAGATGAATTGATTTGATTCATTTCTATAAAATGTGTAGCATTTTTGTTGAATCAATTTGCCAATTTATTTTAAATACTCACTATATTTACAGGACTACATGTCGGGTAGAAAATTTGAATCGGGGGCTTCTAAAAGGAAAAGAAAACTTAAAGTTGAAAATGATAATAAAAAGCAAATAGGATCACTTGATAAGATTTTTAGCAAGAAACAAGGTGAATTTGTTGTCGAGAGAGAGACCAATGAAGATGAAGTTGAAGATATTCTTATAATACACGAGGAAGAAAATGAAGAAATTAATGAAGACGTAAATGAGAACATCCAAATTAAGAAGACCGCTAAAGAATTTATACCGGTTTATGTTGACATTAGCGACCCGATAAATTGGAAAGACATGAATCAATCATTGAGAGATTTAATTGTTCAAAAAGGCCCTGTAAGGGAGGACAATATTGATTATCCCAAAGATAAATCAAATAGACATTTCTCTTTTGTACACTATTTTCGGCAATTATCAAACGGAGAGAAGTATGATAGAAAATGGTTAATATACTCAAAAACTTTGGATAAAATGCTTTTTTTATTGCAAGTTATTTAAAAATGATGGAATGATGACACAATTAGCAAATGATGGTGTCAAAGATTGGAAAAATATTAGTGAGAAGCTAAAAATGCATGAAGTTATTGTTGACCACATCGTTAACATGGAGAAATGGATTGAATTGGAAACTAGATTTCAAATGAATGTAACAATTGACAAAAGTATTCAAGAACAAATAAATAAGGATAAAGAATATTGGAGACAAGTGCTAATGAGAATAATAGCCATTGTCACAACCCTTGGTCAAAATAATTTTGCATTTCGAGGAGGAAATGGAAAGATTTATCAAGAGTACAAAGGTATATTTCTAAGCATGATAGAAATGATTGCCAAATTTGATCCAATAATGCAAGAACATATTCGTAGAATTCAAAGTAAAGAAATTCATTATCATTATCTTAGACACAAAATTCAAAATGAATTGATACTTCTCATTGCTAGTGAGATTAGAAAAACAAATATTGAAAAAAATCAAAATATTTTTCTATTATACATGATCGTACTGCTGATGCTAGTCATGAGGAACAAATGACTTTAGTCTTACGATGTGTGGATATTTCAAAGAATGTTGCAAAGGTGGAAGAGTTCTTCTTAGGATTTTTAGTGGTTGATGACACATCCAGTAAAGGGCTTTTTGATGAACTTATTGATAATTTGAATGATCTAGATCTTGATATCGATAATGTGAGAGGACAAGGATACAATAATGGTTCAAACATGAAAGAAAAAAATAATGGTGTACAAAATAGAGTGATACAAGTAAATCCTAGAGCATTTTATACTCCATGTGGTTGTCATAGCCTTAATCTTACATTTTGTGATATTGTTAAATGTTGCTCTAAAGCCGTTTCTTTTTTTGGAGTGGTGCAATGCATATACACTTTATTTTCATCTTCTGCTAAAAGATGGAAAGTATTCAAAGACAATGTAGATGGTCTTACATAAAGCCATTATCACAAACACGCTGGGAAAGTCACGTTGAAAGAGTAAAACCAATTTAGACTCAAGCTCCAAAAATTAAAAATGCTTTGATTCAATTAGCAAGTCTTAATGATGATCCAATGTGCAAAAGCGAGACCAAATCCTTGGCAAAGTATGAGCTTGAGAATTTTGAGTTCTTACTTGGTATGGTTATGTGGTATAATTTGTTGAATACTATTAATAGAATTAGCAAAGAGTTGTGTTTGCATCAAAATTGGGCAAACACCTCCAAGTTCAGATTTGGTTAAGTGACCTTTAAGTTGTTTGATATGCAACTTAATATGTTCCAATGCATTAATAGATAATTATTACAGTCATAGAACAGTTCTCAGACTCAGAGTTGGAAAGTAGTTTGAAGAAAACAAATCACACAAAATTTTAAAGTGGTTCGGCCAGAACATGCATACATCTACTGTCCATCTTATTATGCTTCTTTGATTTGGTTACAAATACAAGTTTGATTAGAAAGAGCAAAAACTTAGAGCGGCTGGGGTGGTTGAGTTTCAGTAGAGTGTTCCCTCTTTTCTCCAAAATTCGATCCCCATTGTTGCTGAGGAGCTCTGGTATTTATAGAGTGGAGTTATGAAGTGTGGAGTTGATATTATAGCTCCCTGAGTCTGTTTTGGCATTTGGGCAGGAGGACCTGGTCTGGCATCTCACCCATAGTTTGTTCGGTTGTTGTTTCATTCGGTATCTTGCTTGGAGACGCCCATTTCCCGGACCAAACATTTGGTCTGGCAAGCCTAGGTACCAGACCAAATGTTTGGTTCGGCGCTTAGGTGCCGTGCTGGACCAAACATCTGGTCCGACACTTTGTTGAATGCCGGACCAGATACCTGGTTCGGCATTTCAGTGAATGGCGGACCAGGTATCTGATTCGGCATTTCAGTGAATGCCGGACAAGATGTTTGGTCCGACATTCTTGCCTTCTACACTAACTCCATCTGCTTTCCTTTTCATTGCTTCAGCTCCTTCTCTACCCTTGCGTGATGAAAAGCCTAGCCAACACTTGCCCTCCAAAGTATATCGTATTTCCATACGATGTGCTTTGTTTGGTTCGGGCTCGGTTTTCCTCTCAACCGGTGAGACGCTTGGTCTCCCTCGTTTATTTGTCGTTTCCCCCTTCTCTCTTTTATAAATACAGTTCCCCCCTTCTTTATTTCTTTCTTCCACTTTTAGACTCCAAAAATTTTCAATTCCCTTCGTATTTCCTGAAGCTCCTAATACTCGAACTTGCCTTTCTCGTATTTCACCATTATCTGAGGTAAGGTAGGTCCTTAATTTTCGATCTTATCCTTAGGGTTTTTTGGGTGTCTTCACTACTAGGGGTTTTGGGTGTTTTTTGTGATGTTTTGTCTTGAATTGGAGGAGGAAGAACTTGTTCGAACGAGCACTATTGCTCTGTAATGGTTCGGCGGAGGCGAATTCTAGAACAAGTGGAGGTGCGGCTGCTGTGGACATCGATGGTGTTTGGAATTCGATCAGCAGCAGGGGCTCCTTCATACTGTGCTCGGTTTCCCTGTGTGTTAGGTTTGGGCGTGGTAATAAATGTGGATGGCCTGTTAAGGAATGGGTGTTGGATCGAAGTGGTTTTTGCACGTTGCTTGTCTAATTTGGCTCGGCACCACGATACCGTTTGTCTTTGGATCGGTGTTTTAAGTGATGCTAGACTAAATTTGCTTATGCTGAGCCAAGTGGGGAGTTCTAGGAGTAGTAGTTTGAGTTTTGGAAGGTTTGGTTCAGTGTATGACACTAACCGAACCAAACGATAAGAGTTCTTCCATGAGCGTTTACCTTCTGGTTATGATTGCACGATTTCTAATGTGTTAAATCCATTGCTACCATTTTACTCTTGTTACGATTGCGTAGATATTGGTGTGTTGAATCTTATGCCTGCCTTTTATTTCCTTATGCAGGAAAACGTCGTCTGGACGTGAGCTTCGCTCCAAGCATGCATCATCACAGCCTGCCGGGGCTGGCGCTTCTTCTTCTGATATTCCCGCTAATCCCCCAAAACAACCTAGTTCCGCATATTCTTTAGTGGAGGGCTACGCTCCTAACCAGACGTCGGTGAAGCCTTCTGAGTGTTATCCTAGCATGTTGACAATTGAGAAGCTTAACTCTATAGCTATGACATTCGAGATCGTTCGTCGGGACATGCTACTACCAGGACCAAATGACAGGGCATGCTCTCCCTCGGAGGGATACATGGCATATAGTAAATATCACTGCATGTATGGTGCAATTCCTCCGCTTACTTACTGGGTCTCCAATTTCGTAGTCTATCTAAAAGTCGCTCCTCTGCAGCTTCAGCCGAACTCCTATGCAATCCTGACATGCTTATATCTGATATTTATGAAGCGTTATCAGAGACCCCTACCCACAGAGAGATCAAGTACTTGTACAACGTGAGAAGTTACCGAAAGGGGAGCCCCTTCATCAACTTAGAGTTAGCTCACAAGTTCAAGCCGGTCCTTGACTTATACTCAAAATTTAGTATGTTTAAGGAGTACTTCTTTGTTCTTGATGACACCGTCCCTCAACATGTTTTCACTTTTGGGTGTAAGTTTCCTTTATATCCTCTTCTATGTTTTATGTCAACTTGGTTTCCTAATGCCTCGTATTTTCGGGTTGTGTAAAGACGGCAGAGGACGAAGGTTTGAAGAAGATGGCCAAGGAAATCTTAGCTATTCCTAAGGCTGAGAGGGAAGCCTCGTTCTTGCTTCGTGACACAGCCCTCCGTTTTTATAATCTAATCGGTCCCGGTCAATCCGCGTTAAAGATCAGGCCAAGTTCTGCTGAGAGGGCAATGGGAGTCGAAGGAGAAGAGTGAGACGCTGGCAAAGGTAAGGAGCTGGTGGAAGAGGGCGAAGGGGCCGGAGGCTCGAAGAAACTAAGGCGCAAGAAGAGTGTTGTTCGTCCTCCTCGTTCGGGGAAATCTTTGCGCATACGGGATGCTCCTTCTCCTGATGACGAGGAGGGTTCTTGTTTGGAAGGTGATAGTGAGGATGAGGAAGGGTCGAAGGGAGATTCAGGGGCAACAAAATCGGAGGCCCATGCTTCTCAGGATGTGGAGTTTATAGGTGGCGAAGATCTGGGCTTGACCCCCTTGAAGAATGACGAGGCCTGCGGGAGTGGCCTGAGCAGTTAGATCAGTCTGAGCCGGCACCTGGGCTAACTTTAGTCGTTGGCCCTTCTCAAGAGAGTGCGTTGACGGATGACCTGAGCGGAGTTCCTGTTCTTCCAGTGCAAAGTGGAGCGAGGATTAGTGAGACGTTCGGGCTTTCTCCAGGTACTTTCGATTTCTGCATGGACTTTGGGGTTCTTCTTGAGAATTTTTTGTTTTTAGACGAGTCGCGACCTTCACTTACTCCTCAGTCAAATGAAGTTCAATCGTCGTGTGTCCCTCCTCTAAGTGCAGTCCCGTCCTAGTATATTCCCCACTTGAGTGAGACCCAGTCCCGGCCAATTGATCCAGTCTCCCTTAAGGATTTATGGTAGCTTGCAGTGTCCAAGTGTCTTGCATGCTTTTTGTTTATGCATTCTCAATTTCTCTGCTCTAAAGTTGTTACTCGCTTTGCAGGAGAAAGAAGAAATGCGAAGAGGAACGAGATGTCTCGGCGTCTTGAACAGTTCAAATGGATGAAAGGGGCCTCCATTCCTTCTAAGACTGCCTCCTAAAAGGAAAAGACCGCACTAGAGAATGTCGAGGAGACTCCATTGGGCTTGGGCAGAGGAGAGAGCCATGAGACATCTCAAAAATGCGCAAGGTCTCCGAAAAAAGATGTTGCCTCTCCCGGTTCTCAAACTTCTTCTCGTCGCCATCGCCAAAATCCATCTGGCCTTGAAGTACATGAGGTGCCTGGTGACTTAGGGGAAGAAAATGTCGATACCTACTTCTCAGATTTTCAACGCCGACGAGGAATCCTTTCGAGCACCACCCCGATATTAACCCTGGCTATGCGGGTCGCCATCCAGCGGATTCTGATATTGAGTTCCTCCTGGCTTGAAATCCTTAGGTTCGAATTTTAGATGAGGCAAAAACCCTTGACTTCGCCAATCTGACAACCAGAATGGTCCAGATTACTAACAAGACTAGAAAAATTATTGATTACCAATCTCGTTTAACCAAGGCCAGTGAGGAAGTCGGGAGTGTTAATGTACGGTTACGCCTAGAGGTGGAGGATCTCCGTAGAGCATTTAGGGAGAAGGATGTAAAGTTGGAGGCGCATGAAGCGTCTCGCGCGACCGAGATAAAGAAAGCCAAGGAAAAAGCGATGAGAGAGGCCACCGAATTATGCAAAGCATAGATCGATGAGGCCATGAATTCAGTGGATGAAGCTAGGCAGAAGGATTTGGAGTGTATCCGCTCTCTTAAGGGAAAGATGAAGAAATCCCAGGAAGTCTTGGTTGAGATAAAGAAGTCTCAGGGTGAGTGGCACAAGGAAAAGGATGCTTACAAGGCTGAGATCGATATGCTGAAGGCAGAGCAGGTCCGGCTGAGGAAGGGCAAATAACAGTATATGAACAAGGTGGTGTCCCTCTAAGCCAAAGTCGACAAGTCTAGCGATTTTTGTGAGACGGTTAATCAGATGCTGAAGAAAACCTACTACATGTTCTGGAAGCAAGGGAACCTTTAGTGGATGGACGACTACCCCCAAGTGATGGCTGGGATCCATACTCGACTCATTGAGGAGACTAAGGCTACGGTTTCACAGGAGGAAGGAGCCGTGTACGATGTTGGGATGGTGAACCATCAGTTTATGGTGGAAGAAACCAAGGCCATTGCTAGGGGATACGAGCTGCTGGCGGAGGATGAGGATGATGAAGAGGGTTCGGATTTTGATGGGCTTGGTGACCCACACAATATTACCATAGGTATCTCTTTTTTTTACTTCAGCTTCTTTATCACTTATCTCAGATCATAAGACTTATGACCTTTCTTGCTTGCATCGTGCAGGGATGGCTTTAGGACAAGCCGTGCCACCAAAGGGTGCTGATGGGGCGTCGCAAAGAGAGGTTGAGTCCTTTAAGCGATCTGAGCTTCCGAAGGACATGGTCTGAGGGAGCGGGCAGAGTGACAAGGACGTCCCTCCTGCTTAGTCGAGGAAATTTCCCCTCCCCTTTTTTGTACGCGTTTTTGGAGGATGTATGGTCGTTCTGTATATGTACACACACATACATATATAATTTTTGTACATACAGATTCAATGTTGAAATGTTCGATTTTTGTCCTTTGTATGTTTATCTGGAATGACTTTTGTGACGCGTGATTTTTATAGTCTGCCTTGTCTACATGTGAACTTTTTATGACTTAGCTAATCGTCATTGTGTTCTGAGACGTGGGAAACCATAAACGCGTCGCTATGTTCAGGGCCGATCGTGAACGATAATTACTCGGGCTATTGCCCGCGTCGTTTGTATTATTCAATTTATCATTGCCGGCGTGCGTAGTGTTGATCGTCAACTGCAAACTACCCTTGGCTGCAGCCATGCCTTACTCGTGGGATTTATAATCGGTTCGTAGTTGCCGGCGAGCTAAACGCCAATAATGAACTGCCTAGGCTACAAATCGTGCCTAATTCGTGGCTTATAGTCGGTTCATCATTGTCAGCTTGAGGTTGCCGATCGTCAGTAGTGAACTGCCTAGGCTTGTTTCATGCCTTTTGTCGTGGCTATCTTATTTTCACCACTGCTGGCGAGCTCTTGCGATTGCTCGCAATAGGAATGGTCATTAGATAAATAGCTAAATAAAAGAAAGTTTAAATAAGACAAATAATGCAAGACACCAAATTTTTATAGTGTTTTGGTCGAAATATGCCTACGTCCACCGTCTTTCTTTTATTGTTTCAATTAATACATGCTTCCTTACAATTCAAGAAAAATAACGGCGGAGGTGTTGGAGATTCAGTGCTGTCCCAAACACCTCCCCGCCTACTGTTGACAGGATGTAAGATCCATTATGAAGATCCTTATAAACAACAAACGACCCTTCCCAAATTGGATCTAGTGCTCCTGATCGTAGGAAGACCCGCTTGAGTACCAAGTCTCCTTCTCGCAGTTCTCGAGGCTTCACCTTGGAGTTATATTGCCTTGCCACCTTCTGTCTATGAGCGGCGGCTTTGAGGGCAGCGTCGTTTCTTTTCTCCTCAATCAGGTCTAGCGACATGCTCAAGAGCTCCTCGTTTCCTTCCAGATTGTAATGTATCCTTCGGTGCAATGGGACGACTGTTTCGACTGAGAGCATGGCTTTGGCCTCGTATGCTAATGCAAATGGCGTATGCCCTATCACGGTTTTGTAGGAAGTTCGATAGGCCCATAGTGCAGTAGGCAGTTCGTCGACTCATGCCCCCTTGGACTTCTCCAGTTTCTTTTTTATCAGCGTCTTTAAAACCTTGTTTACCGCTTCGACCTGCCCGTTCGTCTGGGGATAAGCTACAACTGAGAAGCTTCAAGCAATCCCATGTTCTTGGCACCAACTAGAGAATTCTTCACTATCGAATTGGAGTCCATTGTCTGATATGATCTTCTGTGGTACCCCATACCTGCACAGGATGTTTTGTATTAGGAAGTTTATCACCTTGGTAGATGAAATTTTGTTCAAGGGTTCAACTTCCACCCATTTGGTGAAATAATCCACTGCCACTATGGCGTATCTTGCTCCTCCTCGACCCATGGGGAGTTCCCCGATTAGATCAATCCCCCACATTGCGAAGGGCCAAGGGCTGACCATTTGGATCAAACCGGTAGGTGGTAGTCTCGGGATTTTGGCAAATCTTGGCATTTGTCACATTTCTTAGCGAACCCGGCTGCGTCTTTGTTTAACGTGGGCCAAAAGTATCCATAGCGGAGAATTTTCCTGGCTAGAGTTTTCCCCCCGGTGTGGTCGCCACAACTTCCTTAATGGATGTTATTAAGGATATCTTTTGCTTCGTTCCCAGCAACACATCATAGTAGTCAATTGTAAAAACCGCGACGGTACGGTATGCTACTATGGATGGTGTAGCGGGATGCCTTCCTAAGGATTTTCCTGACCTCATTTCATTCTGCGGGTAACGTCCCATGAAACTTGGTGCGATTTGACTCATGATGGGGGTTGCCCCCAGCATCGGTTCGGTCCTCACGCTCGCCTCTTTGGCGAGGGCGTCTGCCTCTTGATTTTCTCCTCGCGGGGTGTGTTTTATTACATGGTAGTCTAGCTCATTGGGCAGAGTTTTGGCCCTTTTGAGGTAAGATGTGAGCATTTATTTGCGAGTCTGGAACTCTCCTAGAATCTGGTTCACAATCAGCTGCGATTCACTGTGAATACATACCGATTTAACTCCTATTTCTTTAATGCTCTCTAGGCCAGCTATCACTGCTTCGTATTCAGCTTCATTATTGGTTGCAGTGAACTCTAACCTTAGTGCATAGCTTAACTTTCTTCCTCAGGGTGTGACTATTATGACTCCTGCCCCCGAGTCGAGCTCGTTTGATGCTCCATCAATGAACATATTATATCCGACAGTTTCCTCCATTTTTATTTCTGCCTCCTCATCTCGTATTGTAAACTCAACTATGAAATCACCAAGGCTTGTCCTTTAATTGCGGTGCACGGATGGTAAGTGATGTCGTATTGGCTCATCTCAATGCACCATTTTAGAAGGCGCCCTGACATATCTAGCTTATGTAGGACTTGTCTCAGGGGTTGATCCATTAGAACCTTAATGGAGTGTTATTGGAAGTAAGGTCGTAATTTTTTAGAGCCTATGAGCAGAGAGTAAGCCAATTTTTCAATGTTAGGGTATCTAGCTTCTGTGCCCGTGAATCTTTTGCTAATGAAGTATACCGATCTCTGAATGCGATCATCTTCTCGTACTAACACTGCACTTAGGGCAAGGGAGGATGCAACCAGGTATAGGTAAAGGCTCTCTCCATCCATAGGAGTGGAGAGTACTAGAGGCTTATGCAGATGTTCGAGTAAACTCTGGAAGGCTGAGTAGCACTCGTTAGTCCATTCAAACTTTCCTTTTGTCTCTTTTAAGGGCTTCGAAGAACGGGACACACTTGTCTGTTGCTTTGGATATAAATCTGCTCAGAGTGGCTATGTGACGCCCCACCTCTATACTCACACTAGCTAAGGATACTACTGGGTAATGCCGTCAACTAGCACGAAGAATAAGGCTGTTGAGGAGCGACCATCTGTGTAATTGCTTTGTGCGAGTACCGATATGTCGGATAGTATGACAATTTCTTTTTAAGAGGAAATCCGACATATCAAATACAAACTCAAAGCTACCACACAGTGGCTATGTGGACTTCGGAAAACAAATATAGAAATAAGCATAACACAAATCAGTCACAGATATTCATATCACAAAGGCGGAAACAGATATGAACACATAGAAGTGTACATCAAAGTAGTGGTCTTACAAGATCCACTACATCACAAAAGAATAGGTACAAGTGCTAAGCAAAAGAATATGTATACATCAAGGAGTATCTATCTCGAATGTATAAAAGCAAAAACTACTAATCTAAAGTAGTTAGCCAATAATCAGATGATGGACCCTGATAAGAAGTCAAGCAGAAGCACCTGAAATACCTCGGTCTGACCCGAGTATTATTTAAGAAGAAAATAATAAACGGATTAGTCTAGCTATAAATATCATATAAAATGAGATAGGATAAGAGATATGACAAAAACGTATGATAACAATAATGCCATACTATGACAAGTATACATCAGATAACATCAAAAATCATACAATATCTCAAATATTCTCAAACACTAAAAAGAATGCCATATTCTTTAAATTATTCACCAAAACATAAATATTGACAAAACATATCAATGGCAATCGCAAAAATCGGTGAAACACAAATTCTAGAAATCATCAACTAGAAATCTAGAAATCACAAAAAGGGGAAGGCCTATCACAAACGGGAGCATGAAAACTCCCCAACACGTGTGTCACAAACGGAACGCTATTCCATGGTCGCTAACCATCAAGTTTGAGCTGAGACTCCACAAACGGCCCGAAGACCATGGGTCGCTACCCCACCAATTTGAGTCGAAGCTCCACAAACGGCCCGAAGACCATGGGTCGCTACCCCACCAAATTTTAGCCGAAGCTCCACAAACGGGGTTTAATCCCCACACAAACAAAGAGACATCGCACATCGCTAGTCTAAATCACAAAACGATCATCAATGATCGACAAGTGTAAATTACACTAAGCCAGTAAATAAATGAGTTAGGCTTCATGTCCCATAACCACTAGCTTAACTTAAATATTTACGAACAGATTGTAGACTTCCACTCGAAAGTAAGTGTAAATTACACTAAGCTAGTAAATAAATGAGTTAGGCTTCATGTCCCATATTCACTAGCTTAACTTAAATATTTACGAACAGATTGTAGATTTCCACTCGAAAATTGTCACAAGAGTTCAATCGAACAAGTCCAATAATTAACTGACGAAGTAAACGCAAGCGTTTCATACCACTTGTTTTGCTAAACCGTTTAATTAGATTTCTCATACGAATGAGGTAAAGGTTTGTATATACTAATAGATTGGAAAACGGTTTTAAAAGCGAGCTTTATATTTAAAATAGTGTCAAAATCGTTTTAATGAAAGAGTTTTAGTATTTACTACTAGTATCGAAACCTTTGTATTTTAAAGTGACAAATCACAAAATGATTGTAAAAACAATCAATCACCAAAAATTCACATACGACAATGTGAATTAAATTTATAAAAATCGATACCAAATCTATCAAATGGAAAATCCCAAAAATCCAAAGAAAGAAGTCATCAAAGTCGATAATAAGTTATAACAACTAACCGGATCGACAAAAAACTGATTAAAATTGGAAATCCAATCAAAACAGCCCAAAATAGGCAAAATGAACAGTTCCAGACGTCTGGTTTAGAATCCAGACGTCTGGATTTAGGTTCTGGAAATTTTCAGAAACCTTCCAGACGTCTGGTAGACTTTCCCAGACGTCTGATAGATGTCTGGTTAGTTTGGACCAGACGTCTGGTCTGAGTTTTTGCAATTTTTCTTTTTCTGCCATAAACTTTTCTTTTCTCCAGGTCTATAACCAAACGTCTGGACTTGATAACCAGACATCTGGGCAACAGTTTGCCTAGGCCATGATGGCCAAAACGATTCGGGAGCGATTGGACGAGCAATGAAGACTAGGGAATTATGCCAAGCGATAACCCAGCCTTATAGGCTCTTCGATACACCCCAAATAACACATCCAAATATCCAAGATAGGATCTTTAAAGATTTTGACTTCAAATCACCAAAATTTGGAAAATTCACCAAATCAATTCAAACCAAAAGCAAATAAACATGCATAAATGTTAGGAATTCATACCTAACAACAATGAAAGTTATAGACGTAGATGTGAGTTAAAGAACTCACTTTTAAACCCAAAAACAACGAATGAGAAGCTTAAAAACAAAGAGAAGATGAAGATGATGCTTACCAAAGCTTCTCTTTGATTTTCAGAGCAAGAACTTGAATTTCCTAGTAAAACTAGGGTTTAGGAATTTCTATTTCCCATTATTTTCCCCCATTTTTCTCTTGAGCTTGAGTATTAGGAAATGAGGAATGAAATGAATGAAGAGTAGAGGAGTTAGGGTATTAAGTTGGGTTAGTGGGCTGAAACCCAAACCCAAAGCCCAAAATATAAAATATCAAAATTCTACTCAACTCCAAACATATCGATGTTTATACTTAAAAAAGTTGTGAACGCCATTTTGGACTCAATGGAAGTGGTCTCGAGTCCCAATTTGACTGTTTACAAAAAGTAACATTTTGAACTTTAATCTGATTATCGATGCTATATTTAAATAAAACATTTAAATATATAATCGTGAAATATGCGGGTTGTTACAGGCTACCTTTCCATTTAAACTCTGCATTTCCCTTTGTGTTGTCAGGATCTTGATTTCTTTCAAAGCCTGTACCTTTTCAGGATTCACCTCTATCCCTCTAGCTTGTACGATGAAACCTAAGAACTTACCCGATGACACTCCAAAAGAGCATTTTAGTGGGTTTAGTTTCATTTGGTATTTGCGCAACACTTGGAACATCTCGTCTAGGTGGCTTAGATGATCTGCTGCTCCTCTTGATTTGACAATCATGTCATCAACATAGACTTCCATGGAGTGACCAATTTGTTGCTCAAACATCTTATTAACCAGACGTTGATAGGTAGTGCCGGCATTCTTAAGCCCAAAAGGCATGACCTTGTAACAATACAGGCCTAGGTCCGTGATGAAGCTAGTGTGTTCTTGATCCGGCACATGCATGGGAATCTGGTAGTATCCTGAATATGCGTCCATGAATGACAACAACTCATGCCCTGCGGTTCTGTCCACCAATCGGTCGATTTGGGGTAAAGGGAAACAGTCTTTGGGTCAAGCGTCATTGAGGTTGGAGAAGTCAATGCAGGTTCGCCACTTTCCATTAGGCTTCTTCACCATGACCGGGTTGGAGATCCATTCCGGGTAAATGGCTTTGCGGATAAAACCATTGGCGAGCAGGTTCTTCACTTCCTCGTTGAGAGTGGTTGATCGTTCTATCCACATGCTTCGTTTCTTTTGCTTGATCGGGACCTTGGTTGGATCAACATTGAGGGAATGGCAAGCTATCTCTGGGGATATCCCTACCATGTTTTCGTGGGTCCATGCGAATACATCCAAGTTCTCTCGTAGGAATTCTATCAGCTAGACTTTGAGGTTCAGATTTAACTGAGAACCTATCTTTAAAAGCCTTGTTCTGTCGTGTTCGTCCACCGTCACATGTTCCATAGCCTCTACAGGCTCGGCGTTGACCTCCTCCTCTATATCTCTGGGGTCCAATTCGTTGAATGGGTCGCTGGTATATTCGAGAGGAGAGGCCTTCTTTGGTTGCTATGCTTTCAAATTTTTGGCGTAGAGGACAAATCCCACGCCTTTCCCCTTTTCCTTTTTCTTGTTTTGGAGAAATTCAGTAACATAACAATCGCGAGCTACGTCTTGGTCTCCTTCCATTTCTCCTATTCCATTATCGGTTGGGAATTTCATCTTCAAGCACCACGGTGCTAATACTATCTTGAAGTCTGACGAGGAAGGTCTTCCCAAGAAGGCATTGTAGGCAAAGTGCCTGTCTACCGGTATGAATGTTCGCTTCCACACGACTGATCGGAGGCGACTTCCAAGCTCAACAAACAAGTCTAGCTGCCCGAGTGGCATTGTGGCCTCTCCGGTGAACCCGTGTAAAGGCTTATGGCAAGGAGATACATCTTTCATTGACAATTTTATTTTATTGAATGCATGTTTGAATAAAATATTCACCGAGCTTCCTATATCGACTAAAATGTTAAACACCTCTGTCGGGCCAATCCAGGCAGAGATAACCAGGGGGTTAGTGTGCGGATACTGTTTTCCAACCAAATCTTCATCATTGAAGGTTATGTCGACTCTTTCTCTCCGCTTTGCGATGTGACCTTCAGTTATGGAATGAACGTATCCTTCCCTATCCTTTAAGGATTTTCCATACCTCTCCATTTCTGCCCAACTTCCATCAGCTATATGCGGGCCTCCAGATATGGTGTGGACAATTATCTTTTCTTGGCTGGGGTGGCTCGCACTTGTTCCTTCCTTATTATTCCCTTGCGGGGGTTGCCCAGAGCCTTCGTGGGTCGGAGCGGGAGAGTTGTGTCCTTTCTGCACATATCGCTCTAGTTTCTTTTTTCGGTATATTCTCAATGAGATCCCGCAAATGCTGGCATTCTTCGGTGTTATGCCCATGAGACTCGTGGAAGCGACAATATTTCCCTATTCTAATTGCGGCCACTGACTCTTTTTTATACGAAGGGCATTTGTATTCAAACTCGTGTTGAGTAGGCATGTAAATGTTCTCCATAGTGTCATTCAATGGCGTGTATGAATCGAATCTTGGTCCAGGTCAGTATCGTCGCTTATTTCCTTTTTCATTTCCAAAGTTGCCTTGGTGGCCACTTTTTACTTCACTGTTCTGCTTATTCCCCTCCCCTCGGGGTGGGGCACCCGTGTTTCCTTGGACACTAGAAGCCTTTGCAGGTTGTTCTCTATGTCGATGGCCCACCGCGTCCTCCAATCTCATGTATTTCTCAGCTTCATGAAAGAAGTCCTGAAGAGTTAGTCTTCTCCTTCGTCAATCTTCTCATGAGTTTTGAATCTGGGTTGATGCCTCTGCATAGCGCCATCAGTGTAAGCCTCTCATCGAGATCTTGCACTGCTGCCGCGGCAGCATTAAAGCGGGTAAGATATTGCTGTAGCGGTTTCCCTGCTTTTGTTTCACGTCTGATAGGGAATAGGCATCCTTGGGCTGTTCTACGTGGATTCGGAATTGACTTATGAATCTTTCCTTCAACATTTCCCAAAAGCTAATAGAGCCATGAGGCAGGCACAAACCATGTGGTTGCTAAGTCTGACAAGAATAGCGGGAAACATTTACACAGCACACCCTTTGTTGCTCCATTCATGAGCATGTGTTGGGTGTAACGCTGTAAGTGGATGATTGGGTCGGATGTGCCTTTGTAGGGATCCATGGTGGGCATCTTCCATTCCCGAGGAGTAGTTGTTGCTTCTATGTCCTTGGTTGATTGGGCTGGACACCCTTGCTCCTACCCCTCTTTCGAGTTGTTCGCGCTTGAGATACTCCCTGAAGAGGCATGTCATCCTTTCCTCGGATGCTGGGGTAGCCCTAGGAGAAGTGGGGGCTTCCCTTTGATGCTGGTGACGTCTGGTACCTTGGTTGAGGTTGGATTGGCGATGGTTGGCTCGAAGCATGATAGGGTCAGCCACAGCCGGTCCTTGCCTGGTGCCCCCTTGACTGGGCCCAGCTCCTGGTGATCTTTCAGGACCGGCTTCGGGTTGAGTCCTGGCTCGGTTTCGAGTACTTGTACCTTCTTGATTGAATTCCTCGTTCGCAGGGGAACTGCTCCGTCTATGAGACTCTCCAGATTGAGATTCACCTCGAGATTCAATGTTGTGAGTGGATTCCTCCATGCCTCTTAAGCGTGTCATGAGTTGGTCCATAAAGCTTTTTGCTGGGCAGCGAAGCGGTCAGTCATCTCATTCACAACTCTATCTAAGTCTTCTCGGGTGACAACTGAACCTGGAAGCTGAGAATGGGTGGTCTGGTTTTCTTGATCCTCTTGGATAGGATTGAGTGTACTAGTAGTGGCCACGTTCTTACCCTTGTCAGCGTTCCACCTAGAGGGAGCCATGTTCTAACGATGTGTTAAGGCTGGAAGGAGAGTGGAAAGAAGAGTTCAGCTCTCTACGCCGCCGCTCTCAATGAAAGCACCAAAAATGTTTGCACCAAAATTGGGCAAACACCTCCAAGTTCAGATTTGGTTAAGTGACCTTTAAGTTGTTTGATATGCAGCTCAATATATTCCAATGCATTAACAGATAATTATTACAGTCACAGAATAGTTCTCAGACTCAGAGTTGGAAGCAGTTTGAAGGAAATAAATCACATAAAATTTTATAATGGTTCGACCAGAACATGCATACATCCACTGCCCATCTTATTATGCTTCTTTGATTTGGTTACAAATATAGGTTTGATTAGAAAGAGCAAAAACTTAGAGCAGCTGGGGTGGTTGAGTCTCAACAGAGTTTTCCCTCTTTTCTCCAAAATTCGGTCCCCATTGTTGTTGAGGAGCTCTGGTATTTATAGAGTGGAGTTGTGAAGTGTGGAGGTTGAGATTATAGCTCCCTGAGTCTGGTTGGGCATTTTGGCAGGAGGACCTGGTCCGACATCTCACCCATAGTTTGCTCGGTTGTTGCTTCATTCAGTATCTTGCTTAGAGACGCCCATTTGTCGGACCAAACATTTGGTCTGGCGAGCCTAGGTACTGGACCAAATGTTTGGTTCGGCGCTTAGGTGTCGTGCTAGACCAAACATCTGGTCCGACACTTCGTGGAATGCTGGACCAAATACCTGGTTCGGCATTTCAGTGAATGCCGGACCAGATGTTTGGTCTGGCATTCTTGCCTTCTACACTCTAACTCCATCTGCTTTCCTTTTCATTGCTTCAGCTCCTTCTCTACCTTGCGTGCTGAAAAGCCGAGCCAATAAGTTGCAAGTAGAAGACATGCACATGGATGTCGCCATGGACCATCTAAAAGGTCTAATTTGTTTTTTTAAACATTTAGAGAAAATGAGTTGAATCTTCATTGGTGGATGCCAAAATTATAGCAAATGAAATGGGAATTGAATCATCATTTATTGAAAAACGCATAATACGTAGAAATAAACAGTTTGATGAAAGTAATAGTGAAGGGACAGTTCTATTCCAAAAGAAGCATTTAGAGTCAATTACTTTATGTGCATTGTGGATCAAGGGTTATCATCACTTGAGAATAGATTTAAACAAATTAAGAAATTTGATGACATATTTGGGTTCTTGTATGATTTAGAAAGACTTAAATTTTCTTCATGTGATAGTTTGAAGTCATTATGTGTCCACCTTGAAAATGTCTTAAAGCACGAGGCCAATTTCGATATTGATGGGGAGTAGTTATTTGCGGAGTTGCAACTCTTAAGAAGGATTTTACCGGAAGATGTCAAAAAAGCAATTGATGTGTTAAATTATATTAAAAGGATGGGCTGTCCTTATGTAAATGCATGGGTTGCTCATAGAATATTATTGACTATTCCGGTTACCGTTGCTACGGTGGAAAGAAGCTTTTCAAAATTAAAGCTAATTAAATCTTTTTCTCGAACGAGTATGTCGCAAGAAAGATTGAACGGATTATACAATATCTATCGAGAAAAATTTATTGGAATCACTTGATTTAAGTGAATTGCTTAATACTTTTGTAAGTCAAAATGTAAGAAGGTTAAACCTTATGTAAAAGATTTGTTGTAACTTATCTATGTAATCTCGTTGAATCATTTTGTTTTAATGAATCTTTCCTCTTTTATCGTTCTTCACTCTATTTTTCATGTAATAGGCCTCCAATATAATATCGCCTTGGGCCTCCTATAACTCAGGGTCAGCCCTGCTACTACCCTTTAGTTTTCATGCAACACATTTCAAGGGATTACACCATCATGGGTTACACCACCCGTTTAGGAGTTGTTGCGCACTTGTAACATTGAGTTACACCTGATAGTGTTAAGGGTGTGCGATAGTGGTAATTATGTAATTGATTATATAATTTAACTCTTTATAAAAATATTTTTCAAAATAAAATATTCTATCGCTTTAGTTTTCTATTGTTTGTATTGTTTATTATGATATCAGTAATGATCTCAACACATTAAATATATACAATTAGAAAATTCTTAGAAAAAGTGTCTAATTGATTGTGGTTGTGAATGTGTTTGTCTCTATGTGTTTTGAGTTGAACATTTAAAATATTTTTCATAAAATTGTTTCTGGTCAAGATGTATCAAGAAAAATATACCTATATTGAGACTAGTGTAAGTAATGTTCTCCATACAAGCTCATGGCTGTTAGGGGACACCAAGGATTGTGTACTGTTGGTTGTTTGGAACAATCACATAAGGACTCAATTAGAGTCTTCTATTGGTTAAAATAACTAAGCCAAAATAGAAGATCTCGTGTATTGATGCGTAGTAGTCTTCAGATTTGAGAGAACCGTTGATCTTAAGTATCCAGACTGTACTTTGATTATGGTCAATCACATTATATAACGATCATGTTATGACCATAGTTGGATATACATTGAACTACCTAAAGTGAAACACTACTCAAGAGAGGATTCATCACTTGAATTATTGAAGGTTATGTCATCATAATTAATTGTCAACTTAATCAAAATCTCTAGCCAAAGTGGATCGGTTAATCAATAAATATTATTGGATGTACCAAGGACTTTATAGTGACACTATGCAATTAACTACGTATATTATTGGATTTTTTAACCATTGACCAAACTCTAAATATCTCAGTGATATAATGATGAGAAAAAGAAAACGTGCATAAAACATTATTACTTAGGGTATAGTTTAATAAAGACTAGAATTTGGCTTTCGCCTAAATGATCTATAAGCAACTAAAATCGTATCTAATATTGCACTTCAGCAAAGTCTGTATAGGCATTAACGTTTGAATTGTTTAAACATTATCCAGGACCTAATCCACACTAGGGACACAACATAGCAGTGTTGTTATAAATTTTCCAAATTCAACTTGATTTAAGCAATTAATAAAACTAATAGTAAAAATTAACACAAAAGTTGTATCAAATTTTCATGGCTTTTAATTATTTATTAGGATCTTAAAATTAATTAAATTAATATATAATTGTTATATTAACTTACTTAAATATATGGGCTGAAAATATTTATTTAGTTAATATATGATGTTAATTAAGCCCAACATCATGGGATTAAATCCCGGTCGAGAGGGGGGTGGGGGTGGGGAAGAGGGGCGTATATATTGGGCATGGATTTGAAAACTTATATTTGACCAAGATTAGATTTAGAGTAAAAGGAGAAGGAAAAGGTTGAGATACTTATGGTACTTGGTGGCTATATATAGCACCATCTTTTCACTTTCAACACATAGAAACAAAACCTTACACTACAAGGAACATTGTCAATAGCGACGGCAAATAGTTATTGCTAACCGACGATTAAAACCGCCGCTTCTACAAGCGTCGATCAATAGCTCAGTGACGGCTTTAACGACGGCTTCGTCGTTGACTTTAGCGACTGTTCATGTCAGCTAGCCATCGCCAACCGATGGACACGTGTCGAATCATATGACCGTAACGCTTATACCATTAGGGCATCGCTAGCCTCGCGAACCTGTAACATGTAAGCCATCGCTAGCCTGAAACATTGATTTTGATTTCCAGCTTACTTATCGTCCATCCAACCACACATACACATTCATATCTCTATCCACATCATATACAACATATACAAACCCAATTCCAAACACCATAATATCATATATATCACACATATCCAAATTTATATATAAAAAATCCATATCATACATCAATATTCCAACAAACAAAACAATCATACCTTCAAATCTACTTGTCTATCAACCAAAACAAATATAAAATATCCACATATCCATCGATCATCCACAAACAATATAAGTGTCAGATCTATCAAATATATACAAACAAAATATATCAAATATCCATCAACTATCCATCAAAACAATCAAAATATATCAAATACCCATCAAAACAATCAGAATATATCAAATACCTACTCATCCTCCCCATCATCACCTCTCGACGCAGGAAAAGTCTCATGCTCACCCAAAAACGCTACGATCCGCTCATCTAGCAAAGCTTACAGTCTAGTCACTTGCCAATCCTACAACTCTACAATCTCAGCTCTCAGCTGTGCAATCTCCTCCTACTCCTATGATTTCCTATACCTAGCCTGGGAACTCCTCACCTTTAAATAAGTTAATAGCTAATAATAAACAATTTATCCATAATATTAAATAAAATTTATAAATTAGATAATGAAGTAGTTAAACTCAATAAACAACATTACCTTCTAATTTCCATAACCGTAGCGTCTGTTCTACATCGGCTTGTCGGTCATAGCATCAAAAATCCTATCCTCCTCCTCCTCAGGGGTGAACGCGAGCTCGCTCCATGTCAAATTTCTCCTGCGATTAAAAATGGAATTTTGTTAAAATAAATATTTAGTTTATAACTTATGTATTGTCAAATAAAAGAAAAAATTAAATCATATTTACCATGATAGCTTTGGATTTGGGGTTGGTCCAGGTAAATGACACCGAGCCATTGTTGTTCATGTGCATGATGGCGCGAGTGCGAGTAAAGACATCCAAATATGTGGGCTTGCGGTGCTTCGCCTTCGCCTAAAATTTTATATGATTAAATAATGTTATAAGTATTTTATAATAGCAATTTATAAACTTACCAATTCCTCCTGATATTGTTGGAAGGATTTTGATCAATCGTAGTGTGTGATAAGATTTTTATTCCTGTTTGTCGAGTTTCGAGCGGAAATTGCCTGTAAATTTAAGTATATGATCGACTTAATTAATGCAATTATTATACAAACTTTAAACAAATTATAATAATTACTTTCGCGGCATTAGTCTCCCATAGCCTGAAAATCCGCCCAAACGCTGTCACTCGTCCAATTGGGTTTTTTATTTTTTTGTTTTGCTCCTAAGAGGGTGACCTTGTAATTCTTTCTAAGCTTCATGTTCCAGTGAATCCTGAACAGATCCCGGTCTTGTTCCTCCACAACAACTGCAGCCTACACATTAAAATTAAAATAAATTATATATAGTATATTAATTTTCAAAGATCAAATATGTTATTTTCAAATGAATTATAAATTTATACTTACCAACAACTCGGCCCATATCACATCCTTAACATGTGATGGGATATCATCCCACGTCGGCCGACAAGGAGACATCCAACCCATATATGCCTTCCTAGAAACGACTAGGATGTAACCGGAAGGCTGTAAACCAAGTTCCCTATATGAATTTTGATATAGACATTTAATAAATTTCAAACAACATACATGCACTAAATATTAATGATGTTGCAATAAATTTGATACTTACCCTCCTTTCTTAGAGATCATAGTCGCCCATGGGCGTAAATCAGTCACGCCGCTGGCACCCTCGCTAGCAGTAGGAGAAGCAGAATGTCAAGATCTCCTATGAGACATAATATATACCACAAACATATCATTTTATATAATGAAAAAACATATCATTTAATTATTAGAAAACATGTCTGATTTATAATCACATAGAACTTTCAAGAAAAATACAAAAATAGAAAAATATCTCTCCTAAATACATTGTATTTATAAAACAGAATAATACATAGCTCACAACACAGTCATCATCATTAATAACAGCGAAAACTCAAAATATAAAATACAATAAGCCATACAAATATCCAAAATATATACATTACATTATCAGTAATTAATGATCAATCTTCGTCATTTTCTAATTCAGACTCGGTCTTGTACTCTATATCGTTTCCCTTTGTACTTTCAAATGTTTTTATTATAACGTTTGATTCATCGTTCAAAGGTCATAATAGTATGGTCATCAGTTATAATTATTTCATTATTTCGCTCAAATTCAGTTTGAAAAGCTGTTTTGTCAAAAAATTTATTTCCGTCAAACGTAAATCTTGCCTTTGTTTTAAATACAGCCGACCAATCTACTTTATCTCTTTTTAAGGATGGATACAGAGCATAATAAACTTGTAATGCTTGTTTGGCTAATACGAAAGGATCATACATATAGTAATGTAAGTTATGCTTTATCTCAATAAGCTTATAATATTTGTGCATATTGATTCTAGAACCAGGAACATTGATGAACCAATTGCATTGAAATAAAAATACTTTTTCTACAGGTCATATAAAATATGTCAACTCTAAAACCTGTGTTAAGACGCCGTAAAAATCTTTTGCATGCTCATCTGGATCATCACTACCTTTGACAATACACCCTTGTTATAGGTTAATTTTTTCAGCATCATATTCCTTGGTGTTGAATTTAAATTCATTGATGAAGAATATTGGATAAGTCTTAACATTTCTTTTTGATCCTAGCGCAAGATGTTTCAATCCTTCATCACTGACACAATTTCTTTGATCATAAACGTATTTCAAAAACCATTTAGCAAAATCATTACTAAGATCGCTACGTGGATGTTGTGATTCGTAAATATTGCAAATTCATATGTCGATAATGTTGAATATCTAAGTATAATTGAAATAAGTATGAATTAGGAAATTCATATATCTAGAACTATTATTTAATACTACCTGACAAATGGTGCAACTTCAGTGCAATTAAGAAGAACATATGTGTGTGCTACATTATAATCTCTATCGTCTAACCATAATTCCACACATTTTTTAACAGATCTACCATATTGTCTAAAAATAAATAACATTGTTTGAGAAGATTCTTGTTCGACGACCTAATAATTACGAGGAACACTTACAAATGATAAGTTCAAATGGTCATTGAAATAATGCGAGAAAAAGAATGAAGCTTCTTCTTTAAGATATGATCTGCAAATCGAACCTTCAACTCGTGTTTTTTATCTAACTTATTTCTTTAGATGATTCAAGTACCTATTACAAAATTAAAGTGAATTTAAATTTGAATTTTAAATCAAAATTAATATTACGGATATTCAATACTACCTCTCAAATGGATACATCCGTCCATATTGCACAAGACCTCGAAAAAGTGCTTTAGATGGAAGATAAACAGGTAAATGCTCCATTACATTAAAGAATCCCGGAGGAAATATTTTCTCGAGTTTGAAGAGCCGTATAGGGATATCATCTTCAAGTTTACGTATACGCTCGACTTTTAACGTAGTCGAACAAAGCTCTTTATAAAACAAACTTAATTCTGTCATAACACTCCATACTTTTACGGGCAACGGTTCTTTGAAAATCACGGGTAATAAATTTTCCATCATGACATGGCATGTTAATTTTTTTTTGTTTTTTCTTATCCACTGTACACTTTAAAAAAATGTTTAAAAATAGTAATTTAATTCCTAAAAAATAAACAAGGTATTTTAGCACAACCGTTCAATGTAACGATTATTCCGATCGGTTAAATTGGTATTTTCGATGTTTTATCTTCGCGTAATTTGAATATATAACGTTATTAGAAATCTAACTCCTACGACAAATCTATGCGACTTTTAGTCGGTCCGTTAAGAAACTTCGATAAACTTGGTTTTGTGTAACATTTTTATGAATTAAAATATATTTTTTAAACTGTGGGTAATTAATTATGAATTTTTAACTGTATTTAGCATTAAAAAATTATATAAAACAATATAATTGTTAGAAAATAAAATTCATTGGATCATACGTCGATCTAAAGTATATTTGACTTATTTCCGTAAGATGATGAAAAAATAAACAACTACACGGTATCGATCTTGAGTTTTAAATTTAGAGCCGTTTGTTGACATTCGGACTAAAAGCCCTTCATTCGAAGGCCAAACGACCTTGCATCGGGACCAAATTAGAACTACATATGCTTGGTAATGTGTTTATCCAATCCATATGGTTGGATTATTAAGAAAATGGGTGGAAAAAAAATTTAAGCTTGAAACAGGTCATTTCGCTAGGAGCATGTATAACACTTACAATGACCTGTTTCGAGGTTAAATTATTTTCCGTCCATTTTCTTAGTAATCCAACCATACAGATTGGATAAACGCATTTATCAAGCATACGTGTTTCGAATTTGGTCTCGATCCAAGGTGTCTGGCCTTCGAACAATGGGCTTTTAGTCTGAATGTCGACGAACGACTATAAATTTAAAACTCAAGATTGACACCGTGCAGTGATTTATTTTTTCATCATCTTTTGGAAATAGGTCAAATATACTTTAGATCGACATATGATTTTAGAAATTTTATTTTCTGACGATTATTTTATTTTATATAGTTTTCTAATGCTACATACAGTTAAAGATTAATAATTACTTACCTAATGATTCAAAAAAATATTTTAATTCATAAAAATATTACAAAAAATCAAGTTTATCAAAGTTGCTCAACGGAACGACTAAAAGCCACATAGGTTGATCGTGGGATTTAGATTTCCAATAACGTTAAATATTTGAATTACGAGAAGACAGATCATCGAAAATACCAATTTAACCAATCAGAACGGTCGTTACATTGAATAGTTCTGCTACAATATCATGTTTATTTTTTAGGAATTAAATTACTATTTTTAAACATTTTTAAAAGTGTAATGGGAATTAAACAAATTAATTCTTTAGTTTGATCATTTTAAAAATGACCAACCGTCGCTAGCCGTCGAAGATGTTATCGACAGCCATCGACGGCTGTCACCCCTCACTGATGCTGTTTACAATGTTCCATGTAGTGCAAGCCCAAATTAAACTAGTTGGAGCCTGTAGCCTACATTTGCACATCAATTTAGGAGGAAGCGAAGAAAATTTTGAAAGGAAAAGTTTGTAACACGACAAATCGACGACTGATTGGATCTTGGGGTACTCTTGGATTTAAAATTATTTATTCTATATTCCTAATTGTTGTTTGGTCATTAATTATAAAAAGGTTTAAAATTACATTATACATACATATATATTGTAACATCCCTCATACATATATATGCTGTAGTCATCGCTAGAATTATTTTCAAGCGGCAAAATGGGATCAGCTTGTTGTATTCAACAACATTAAGTAAGCAAAGCAATTAAATACTTTCCATTGTAGAAATTGTCTTTAAATTTTCATATTCCAAATTATGTCCATGCAAGGGTAAATATATAAGACATAAATAATAGTTGCATGTCTAAGATATGAAGATGTCGACACGAACACTTAACCAGTTATATAACCTAGTTACAGCAGTGAAAATCAAAATAAAACATTATTATCTACTAAGACTTCTACTTCATCTTTGGAGCTCTTATTCTTCTTCCAAAATTTTATCAGTCTAATTTCAGAAACTCAGCCTACTCAAATGAGTAACCATGAGTTTATAGGGAAAATAATAAAAATATGGATCACGAATAAAGCCTAGTATGATTAATACATTTCTCTAATTAAAACATATAATGAGACCATATCACTTAGAAAAATGAGTTTTTCCCATACTAAATCAACAACAACAATAACCACGTCATATCATGTAATACTTTATATCGTAAGCATACATATAAGCATCATTTCAAACATAAGTATACCCTATACCCAACATACAGTTATAAATTACGTCATACGTTCATCCATTTCAATTATAAGTATACCTTATACTTATAAATATGTTATGAACGATGCCATACAATCATCATACACATCAACATACATCAACTAGACTCTTAGTTAGGTATCAATCTTAAAGTTATCCTTAAGTTTACTTAGTGATTACCTTCCTAGGTCTTTCTATCACTAATTTATCTTTTTATCGAACAACCTCACTAATGCAATGACCACTCGTTTCACCATGGGAGCCACAATGATCTGGAGTCACTCCAACTCTTCCATGAGGTTGAATGTAGGCACCATAAATACAATCTAGCAAGTGTCTTTACATAGCATCAGTAGGCCCTCCTAGTCTCAGAAATACTTTCATTTCACGTTGTCGATTCATTCATTTAAATATACCCATTTTGATGTTATTACTAATACAAGAGTTAAATTTCTAAATTAAACCTAAAAGGTTTCATAAGCCTTGGCACCCTGCCATCTATGAATATAGAATTCACTAAGCCTTAGCCCTTGGCCATGCAATAATTGCAAGAGTTGTTATATTTTAAGATCTTAGGTTCAATTCATTTCTTTCATTCATTAGTTGTGTACCCTACACATTCTTTAAATCTTCATTTTTAGATTAAAAAGCTTTCAATTCTTTAGATGCAATATTTTTTTCTTTCTTTTTAAGTGACACGTTTATCATTTCTTTACTTCTCTAAACTTAGCACTTTTCATTTCAATAAGTTGTAACATTTTAACATATTATTTCCCTTCATAATTTCTTAATATGAAATTCAAATTAAAAATCTTAGAACCTGGTTTCCAAAATACTACCTAAATTTCTCATATTTAACAAGGGATTTATTTCCGTTTTCTATTACAAATATAGCTATCACGTAGCTAGGCTATCACACCCATAGGCTGTCGAATATCCAACTATTGCATGCCTATCTTTATTGTTGTCGCACATTTAACTTAAGGTTATCGCACTTCTAACCTAAGTGCTATCGTATGTTAAGCTATTGCATATCAAGCTATCGCATGTCTAAGCTATCACATACATAAAGCATCACAACACCAAGCTGTCGCATGCTTAAGCTATCACGTGTCTAGTTATCTCGTATCTAAAATAGCTATCATATTTCTAGTGTTAGCGCGCTTCTAAGGCTATCGCAAGTCTAACCTTACAGCTATCGCATGTTCAACTTATATTTATTGCATATCCAACTTTAATAGTAATTGCATGTTTAACTTATAGCTATCGCATATATAACTTTAATAGCTATCGCATGTTTAACTTATAACTATTGTTCATCTAAATTTAATTAGCTATCATATGCCTAACATGGACTATCACGTGTTTAAAGTGACAAATCTAAAATTAATTGGAAAACTGATATTTTCCTTAGTAAAGTAAATACATTTTGATTAATTCTTTGCACATGTCATTCGTTTAGTCATTATCTTTGTATTTTGTAGAAATCTCGAAAGTTAGTTGTGATTTTATCCCTTTAATTAGATATTAATTAATTGCTTTCTATAACTAATTTATTAATTAAAGATAATTTATGCCTTCCCATTTTATTAATATCAATTAAAAATATAATGGAAAAATCCTCGGAAATTCTCAAAAATTTGAAAACACCTTTCTTTACCTTCAGTAAAAATTTTAGATCAAAACATTAAATTTCTATATTCTTAAATATTAATTTACAGTCAAAACTGCCCATTTTCAACTTAGAAAAATCATAATAAATCATTTTCTCATCTAAAATTTATGAAAATTAAAAAAAATCTATATTTTAATGTAATAAATCTCATATTAAATTTTTCAAGCCATTTGGAGAAGGTTAATTCATGTTTTACTCTAAAACATACCAGGACGATGTCATTTAATACCTAAACATGCATAGATTCATTATATTATTATCAAAACATGTTCATCAACATTCTGAAAATCAAAAACTATATAATCTAATCCCAAACTGGTTGGTAAGAGAAATATGGTAATTATTACTCACTTAGATTAGTAGCTTAATTAGAAATCTCTTCTCTTAAAAATGAAGTTGAACCTTTTGGTTTATTTTCCTTCTTCCTCTCCATAAATAATGGAGGCCTTGGTTATTTTTACCTTTTGTTTTGTGTTGGTAGAATGAAATGAAAGAGAAGAAGGATATATATATATATATATATATTAAGGGTATACGAGTAGCTAAAATCTCTCATTACCCAATCTTATTAATTCATTTCCCTTAATATAAAATCCCCTTCATTAAACATTCTATTTTTATTTCTTTTATTATGGCAGAATTTAATTATACTAATTATCCTTGCTTTACCCAATTAATCTTTTCAGTGTCCCACACTTAATTAATTAAGTTTCTCTTGAATAATTCCTTTAATTATATTCTCTAAATTATCCATCAATAAACTCTTATTATTAAATTAATTCCCATATTATGGCACTCCAAAATATGGGGTGTTATAGTCTCCTCTCCTTAAAAGAATTTCATCCTCGAAATTTGAATAAGGTATAGCAATGACCCCCGATCATCACTACAAAGCATACACAATAATACATATAATTACGCTAATACCCTGCTAGCATTAAGTCATCATCATATTAAGTGTACACAAGTATAATGGTTGCACTAGTACCCTACTAATGTAAATCATAAATTATAATGCATTAGTGCATCTACCAATACATAATCATATCATAACATAAAATATACTAGTGCTACTACCAGTTCATAAAATAGACATGTGGGTTGCGAAATTATGGATCCTAAGGCTAATTAAACACTAGAGGGGGTGAATAGTGTTTTCTAATTTTTATGAATCTCTTTAAAATTCTTTCAAGATTATTATTAATCAAACACAGAATGAACAATCACATATGCAAACACGAATAAGTATAAGTGGGTAAAGTAAAAAGTATAGAATTAGAGAGATCACACTAGGGATTTTTATGCTGATCTGGAGTTACGCAACATTCTGTCTCGTACAATTGCTTGTACTGATTTGGAGTTACGCAACATTCTGTCTCGTACAATTGCTTGTACTGATTTCTTTTCAAATGCCCATCTTTAAACAGGCAGAAGGAAAACCCAATACAATCTCGATTTCAAGGCTATAAGACACACCCACCATATTTTCCGAGCTCTGGGTACACTCACTTAATTTGGACAGGACACAAGCACACCCACTTGGATTTCCAAAACACCAAGCACACCCAATTGATTTGAATGGGCTACAATCATAGCCACACAAATACAACTTATGTTTGATGGTTTTTCCATAGACCGTTTTTGGTCTTTGGTTACAATTGATCTTATAGCCTCTTGGATAGCACTTTGATCTTTGATTGAGAGAGAGAGAGAGATGATTGAAATCAGAGAGTAAATAGTAGAGAATTAATACAATGAAGATTGAATTGGTTCTGGTTTGAATTTGAGAAGATTTGAATAAATTTTCACTAGAAATTTTGGCAGAGCAAGAGGAGAGAAGATAATAAGAAAGTAGTTGTTAAAAAATTCATTTGAAACCCCCTATATATAGATTATAAACAGACATGTCCATTCACGAAAAGTTACAACGTATAGACACTTCATTTCAAAATTTGAATTTCAAATTAGCAGCATGTATGTCGACATATCATCTGCCTATATATCGACATAGGCTTGTGTATTTAGAAAACTTATTTATTTTAAAAGGTTTTGAAAATCTTATGCTTTGTAAAATATTTTGATACTTTGCAAAATAATTTAAACATAGTTTATAAACATTTTAAACTTTAAAAAACTTTTATAAAAATATTTTTAAATATATTTTAAAAATATACTACGTTTCAAAAACAAGGAATAATAAAATGAGAAGATAGAGATCAAAGATTGCTACCAGGGATTTTAACAATATTCTATGACTCTATATACTATACCATAGTCTTGAGATCTTCATATCTTGACCTTTATACTCATGAGTCTTCATGTCCATTTCTTGAGTCTCTATACTGTACAGTCTGCGAATTAGTACCTGTATAATATCCTGCACCATATTCTGTATAACTTGACAAAACATCAGTATTCATATATTATATAGATGTATTATTATTACTAAGGTTGTTATCATCAAAATCAACATATGAGGTATTAACAATCTCCCCCCTTTTGATGATGACAATCATTAATATCTTGTATATATAAAATATGATATAACCCCCTGAGTTGGATAACTCCCCCTAAATAAGAGCACGCGTGCGTGCGTGTGTGTGTGTCTATATATATATATATGTGTGTGTGTGTGTGTGTGTATGTATGTATATTATATTTTTCTCCCTCATTGTCATAAACTAAAATGGGTGAAAAACTAAAAACTCCCCTTGACTAATATATGATGATATATGATTCAAAATTAATAATCTAAGTTTAAAATGATATATATTATTATATATAATAAATGATATTATTCTATATTAAACATGGTGATATGTGATAAAGTAAATTTTATTAATGTAATTTCAAACTATACAATTTGAATACATTCAAGCCAATTAAACCAAATCAATCATACAAACAATCCAAACCAATCAAATTTAATCATACACACAAAATCCGAAAAACTAAAAATGCACACAAATAAAAATTTAACCTATCAAACCAAACTATCACATATGATAATTAAGTTTATGGTTTCCTCTTGATTATGGGGGACTTGTGGATGGGACAGAAAGGATAATGATGAAGAAGTTCCCTTTTTGTTCGACGAGATTTCCATGTCGATCGAAGCACACTTTGCTTGCGCATTTGACTTCATCATTGTCTCCTTTCTCTTCCTTTTCTTCCTCTTCTTCTTCCTCTTCCTCATTATTCACCGGATTTTGAATAACAAGGTGAGGAATATCCTCTTCGATTACTATTGGATTTGTTTGATTATCCAATAGGTATTTTAGGAGATTTCACATGATTCGCCCTTGTTTATTTTGTTCTTTTAAGAGACATAGTTGAACAATCTCTATTTCAGAAAGCATATGCAGTACATGCTTCATATCATCCTCGGTTTTAGTTACATTTGCCATGGTGATGTTCTGGAGAGGGCCTTGATTGGGATTTTGGAAGGAAATGGATGCATTTTCTTCTCTTGGGCGTTTGGAACTCGAGGAAGCCATGGTTTTATTTTTATTCAAAAATTATAGAAGGAGAAAGATAGAAAAATGAGTCTAATTTCGAATTTTGGTGGTTATATAAGTGTATTTTGAATTTAGGAGGGAAATCTGTTTTCAAAATTTACCAGTATATGTCGATATATAGGATGGGAGTATGTCGACATATGTAGGTTAATTTTAACAATTTATTTTTCTTTTAATTTTCTAATTTTTATTTTATTATATTTGTATTCCAGAGAACAAACATATTCTAAATCTCTCCTAAGCATAATAAAACATGTTTGATTTAGTGGTTTTGTTAAAATATCGGCTATATGATTTTTAGTATTTATAAATTCGAGTGATATTACATCCTTATTTACATTATCTCTTAGAAAATGATGTCCTATATCTATATATTTGGTTCTAGCATGATGTGTTGGATTTTTAGATAGATTTATTGCACTGCTATTATCATGGTATATTGGTGATTTAGTAAAATTTAAACCAAAATCATTTAACGTTTGTTGTATATAAATAACTTGAAAACAAACTAGTGCGGCTGAAATATATTCTGCTTCTGTTGTGGATGGAGAAACAAAATTTTTCTTTTTGCTAAACCAGGAAACCAGAGAGTGTCCTAAAAAGTGACAAGTTCCACTTGTACATTTTTGGTCTGATTTGCAACTAGCATAGTCAACATCACTATATGAGATTAAATCTAAAAAACCTTCATTTGGATTAAAAAAGTCCGTAGTCTAGGGTATTATTTACATATCTTAATATTCTTTTTACTGATTTTAGATGATTTTCTTTAGGTAGAGATTGATATCTTGCACATAGAGAAACACTATGCACTATATCTGGTCTACTAGTAGTTATATAAAGTAACGATCTTATCATACCTCTATATAATTTTTGATCTACATCTTTTGAGTTTTCTTCTTTATTTAATTTCTCATTAGTTGCCATGGGAGTTGGCTAACCGCTAGTATTTGACATTCCAAATTCCTTGACTAAGTCTTTGGCATATTTTTCTTGGCTTATAAAAATTCCATTATTTAATTGCCTTATTTGTAGTCCTAAAAAGAATGTTAGTTCTCCCATATGACTCATTTCAAATTCCATGTTCATTATAACAGAAAATTCTTTATTTAATAGTTTATTTATTGATCCAAAAATAATATCATCCACATATATTTATATAAGTTGAATCTCGTTATTATTTCTTTAATAAATAGAGAACTATCTACCTTTCCTATTTCAAAATTAGAATGCAATAAATAGTATTTTAGTCTATCATACGATGATCTAGGAGCTTGTTTTAAACCATATAAAGCTTTCTTCAATTTATAAACATGATTAGGTAATTTTTAGTCTTTAAATAGTGGGTGTTGTTATACATATACATCTTTAATAAATCAATTTAAAAGGCGCTTTTGACATCCATTTGAAATAATTTAAAGTTTTATGATTTGTATAAGCAAGGAAAATTCGGATAGCCTCTAATTTGGCTACAGGAGCAAATATTTCATCAAAATCTATACCTTCTTCTTGACTATAACCTTGAGCAACTAAACAAGCTTTATTTCTGATAACTTCTCCTTGTTCATTCATTTTATTTCTATATTCCCATTTACTTCCTATTAAAGATCTATCTTCAGGTCTTGGGACTAATTCCCAAACAACATTTCTGGTAAACTGATTCAGTTCTTCTTGCATAACAAGAATCTAAGAATCATCAATGATGCTTCCTTTGGATCTTTAGGTTTAATAGTTGAGATTAAAGCAACATTATGCATTTTATTTAATTGATGTCTTGTTTTTACAACATATTCTATATTCCTTAGAATATTTTCTATAAGGGGATCTTTCAAATATTTTGTTCTTTTATTTGGATGTAAATTTTCGGAATTATTATTATCTTCATCATTAGTAATTTCGTTATTAGTAATTTCATTAGTTTTATCAACATTTTCTTCCTCATCAAAACTGGTATTATTGATTTTAAATTTTCATCAAATGCAATATGTGATGTTTCTTCAATGGTGTTATTTTTGGTTTTAAAAACTCTATAAGCTTTACTTCTATTTGAATAACCAATAAAAGTACCATTATTTGATTTAGCATCAAATTTATCTAAATTATCCTTTGTATTTAATATAGGACATTTACTACAAAACTCGAAAATAAGATACTTTAGGCTTTTATTATAAAATAATTCGTAAGGAGTTTTCTTAGTCAAAGGTCTTATTAAAATTCTATTTAAAATATAACATGGTGTAGCAATTGCTTCAGCCCAAAAACTTCTACATAATTTACTATCACTTAACATTGTTCTAGCACATTCTTGTATAGATGTATTTTTACATTCTACTACTCCATTTTGTTGTGGTGTTCTTAGAAATGAAAAATTATGGGTTATTCCTTTCTTTTTACAAAAGTTTTCAAAATTATTAATTTTGAATTCTCCTTCATGATCACTTCTAATCGTTTTAATTTTAGTTGACATTTGATTTTGAATTCGTTTCGTAAAAATTTTAAATATTTTAAAAGCATCACTTTTAAGTTTTAATAAAATTGTCCATATAAATCTAGAGAAATCATCTACAATTACAAAGACATATCTATTGTGATTAACTGATTGTATTTGCAAAGGTCCAAAAAGATCTAAGTGAAGAAGTTCAGGAGGATGAGAAGTAGATATCATATCTTTAGATTTAAAGGAAGTTTTCCAAAGCTTTCCTAATTAACAGGCATTACTTAAATTATTAACATTAAAACTCATTTTAGGAAGACCCCTAACAAGTTCATATATAGTAACTTTAGAAAGGTGTTTAAAATTTAAATGACCAAATCTTTTGTGCCAAATCCAAGGGTCATTAGATTCAGCTAAAAGACATAAGTTGTCATTAGACACCTTCATACTTAAAATATAGATGTTACGTTTTCTAATACCTTCAAAGAAAATGTTAGACTCGTTATCTTTGATATGGCAGTATCTTTTTCAAACTTAATTTTAAAACCCTTATCACACAATTGACTAATACTAAGCAAATTATGTTTTAGATTCCTAACTAGAAAAACATTAGAAATAGTAGGAGTTTTAGAGTAGACGACGTTACCGATGCTAATCACATATCCTTTTGAGTTGTCTCCAAAGTTTACAGATCCACCATCTTTATAGACTATATCTTTCAAGATTTTTGGATTTCCAGTCATGTGTCTCGAACATCCACTATCCATTATTCACTTGTCCCTTTTGATTTGTGATATTTGATTTTCAAGTGTATGTTCATCATCAGCCATATACCAAACTTGTTCCTACAATTCAAAATTAATACTTTCCATGAAATCAAGTGACTTTTAAAAACAATTAATTTCTAAAAACGTATTGATTTCAAAAAATTGTTCTTCTGCAAAAATTGTTAAAACTATTACTAGCCATTTAAACTTTTCAAAAATCAAATTTACATGTTTTTGAAAACCTAATGCTCTGCTACCAAGTGTGGGTTGCGGAATAATGGATCTTAGGGCTAATTAAACACTATAGGGGGTGAATAGCGTTTTCTAATTTTTGCGAATCTTTTTAAAATTCTTTCAAAATTATTATTAATCAACGCAGAATGAACGATCGTAGATGCAAGCACAGATAAGTATAAATGATGTAAGGTAAAAAGTGGAGAATTAGAGAGACCACGCCGGGGATTTTTATACTGGTTTGGAGTTACCCTGCATCAAGTTCCATACAATTGCTTATAGAGATATCTTTTCAAATGCTAATTTTTAAACGGGCAGAAGGAAAACCAATACAATCTCGATTTCAAGGCTACGAGACACAACCTTCAGATTCTGAGCTCTAGGTACACTCGGTTGATTTGGACGGGACACAAGCGCACCCACTTAGATTTCCAGAACACCAAGCACACCTAATAGATTTGAACTGGCTACAATCACACCCACACAAATACAACTAGAGTTTGATGGTTTTTCCAAAGACAATTTCTTGATCTTTGGTTACAACTGATCCTATAGCCTCTTGGATAACACTTTGATCTTTGATTGAGAGAGAGATGATTGAAATTAGAGAGTAAATAGTTGAGAATCAATATAATTAAGATTGAATTGATTCTGGTTTGAATTTGAGAAGATTTGAATAAATTTTCACTAGAAATTTTGGCAGAGTAAGAGGAGAGGAGATAATAAGAAAGTAGTTGTTAAAAAATTCATTTGAAACTCCCTATATATAGAGAATAAACAAACATGTCCATTCACGAAGAATTACGATGAATAGATACTTCATTTCAAAATTTGAATTTCAAATTAGCGACATGTATGTCAATGTATCATTTGCTTATATATTGACATAGGCTAGTGTATTTTGAAAACATGTTTATTTTAAAATGTTTTGAAAATCTTTTGCATTGTAAAATATTTTGATACTTTGTAAAATAATTTAAACATAGTTTATAAATATTTTAAACTTTAAAAACTTTTATAAAATATTTTTAAATATATTTTAAAAATATACTTTGTTTTAAAAATAAAGAATAAGAAAATGAGAAGATAGAGATCAATGATTGCTACCAGGGACTTTAACAATATTCTACGACTGTATATGTTATACCATAGTCTTGAGATCTTCATTTCTTGATCTTTATACACATGAGTCTTCATGTCCATTTCTTGAGTCTCTATACTATATAGTCTTCGAATTAATAACTGTATAATATTCTACACTATATTCTATATAACTTGACAAAACATTAGTATCCATATTTTATATAAATGTCCTATTATTACTAAGGTTGTGTAACATCCCCTATCTAGAGGCCCGAAGCTAAGCGCTACAGATGCTGCAGTCATCCATAGTATTAACTTCCAGTGACCAAATACGGTAATGTTAATGATATTCATAATATCAGCATCACGTGAATATGAGACAAATCACAGATTTCAAAAACATCTTTTCACATTACATTTTCTAAACATGTTCCATATTCAAATTACATAATCCCATCGCTTTCCCAGGTTCAGATAAAATAATTATTACATAAAATATGCCAAGTGCGACATATGAAGATGCCCCCTTGGTTGATCAGAGTCACTAAATAGTCATATCTGACTTAACATAAACACAGCGGGAATACATCAAAATAGAACAACAACCCCTAAATAGCTATCCGTAAGCCACCTACTCGTCCCCGGAAGCTTTATTCATCATCCTACTAAAAAACTATGAATCCTCAACCTTTAGCCTGCTCAAATCAATTTTGAGTACCCGAGAGTTTAAGGAGAAAACATAAACTTCGAGTTAGACATAAAGCCTGGTGTGAATAACAATATACATCTCGGTATTTGATATTAAGTGAGACCACGCCGCTTAGCGGAATGGGTTTCCCCTTACAAATATCCTTTTAAAACCTATCTTTTTCAAATCCCTTGCCTGCAACCAAAACCGGTTAAAACTGTAAAGCATTATTATGTAAACATACATATCATGTAACAAATTGACTATCTGTCTGAACACTATAGTTTTGTTTGGCTAACTATTAACCTTTGCTGACCGGGGCCTACCAGCAATATAAACAAAATAATCAAACACCTGTTAGATACTCCTCTTTAGGACGGTCTGTCCTTAACTATCTGTTAAATTCTTTTCTTCTAGACGGTCTGTCCTTAACTTAACATCTCCTAGGGTCATCTGATCTTAATGGTTTTCGGGCTCACCAATAACCTATCTATATACAAACGTATATTCCCTTCTATGTGTAACCATAATTTTACTCTTACCTATGACAAAGCCCTACACACTGGAATTTTGGACTAAATTAGCTGGAGCTAAAAGCTAATGTATAGGGCGCGACCCCTATACCAGTCCCATCTGGTATTCTAATATCCGAGTCATTTTACTTAGGGTTAACTACCCTTTAAATTTTCCTTGAAAACCTTTTCATCCGAAATTTATTTAAAACCCTTTTTAAACCAAACTTAAACAAGGAAAAAACATATACTCTATGCCTTACTCAAAATCACTTTTCCATGTTATATATATATACTTTACCCCAAACCTTTGTTGATGAAAACCTTTAAACATTTGAAAGTACCCTTTTCGATCTCATTGAAAGTAGCCCTTTCATAACCAAATAAACCCTTTCCTTTATCTAGGCCGAAAGGCCAAAACCTCCCTTTCGTACCCATTCACATAAACCTTTCGAAACCATTGAAATACCTTTTCCTTTGAAAGTTAAAAACCTTAGACATCCTATCTTTAAAACCTTTAAACATAGCCTTTCAAAACCGTTGGAAAAACTTTTCCTTTAAACCATTCGAAACCTCTGGTTAAACCTTTCGAAACCATTGGGGAACCACCCCTTAGAAATCTTCCTTAAAAACATTTTGAAAGTATCAAAACCTTAAACCTTTCGAAAGCAATTGGGTTCAATTTTAAAACATGTGGAAACACCTTTCGAAACCATTCAAACCTTATCTTCCGAAACCTTTGGGTTAATCTTTAAAAATCTCTAAGGGTCATAACAACAGGGTCGAAAGCAACTCTTTCAAAAGCCAAAAACAAAATAAAGATGTGATGGTGTCGAAACCATCCTTCCGAAAGCATTGGAGAAGTGACATGGTTTTTGTAAAACAAAGTATACCCTTTCGAAGGCATTGCTTCGAAAGGTAAGAGGCGGCAGCTAAGATTTCGACCTAGTCGAAAGCCTATACTTAAAACAAAGACGCAACCTCCTTAAAACCATTCTTCCTAAACCATTGACCTAGTCGAAAGCCAACCAGGTCGAAAACAGTTTGCACAAAACAAAGGCGAACCATTTCTTTAAAACCTTTAACTATGTCGAAAGCTATATAGTCGAAAGCAAGCAGGCGCATTTTTCATTTAAAACAAAGTAGCGCTTCAACCCCTTCGGAACCCTTGGTTTCGACCTCATACCTTTCGCCTTCTTTCCAATTCGCTACGCACCAAGTCTTTGATGCCATGCGCATTGGTTTTTAATGATGGAGGCGGAGGAACTAACTCCAAAGCAATTTGAGTCGGAAGTAGGGTGTCGAAAGTGGCGAAACATGCTTTTGCATGTAAAGCTGATTTTTAACCTTTTTAAGTTATCTTTTTAACTAACCTGCCTTGTTTGTCAAAATCTTATTGGTTGCTTATTTTTCTTTCTAAAAGCACTGCCATAATTTCAGAAATAACAATTAAATTTATTTACAAAATACCCCTTCTTCTTTTATAAATATATATAACATTTAAGTCCCATACCTTAAACAATTTTATATATTCATCAAAACACTTTGGAAAATTCTACAAAAATTCCAGAAAATCCTTTTTAATATGTTTTCTAACATATATAAATTTCAGACCCAAATAATTAATTACTTAGCCGTAAATGATTTATAACCCAATAAATCATTTCCTTTCTTAGAAAATTAATATAAAATCCACATTAAGTCAGAATATGGAAATTGAAACCCGTCTCTAAAATACCATTTCTGATCTATATCAAAAATCGCAAGGCATTTGGATGTCAATAAATAGCGTTTTCTCATCAGAACATATCATATATTCTATATGAATAAGCTTAAATCATCAACAAGCATATATAATCATTTAATGATTCGAAAACATGGCATAATTTCGGGTTTTACCTTAAAATCAAAAATCATTAAGAAAAGTGAGATGTAGTCATTATTCACCTTAGCTTTGTGATTAAGGATGTGAGATTTGATCTTGATAAATTGATTTGATTCTTCTCTTGAATTCTAGCTTTATCCTCTCTTGAGATTGCTAATGGTGGTCGACCTTAGAAGTATTTTTGTTTCAGAAAATATGAAATGAACGTATGTCTTGGTTTCCTAAGGGTTTAGGGTATAAGTTTAATCATTTTCCTATTTTGCCCTCCTTTATTTCCTAACACCTTAATTCTTTGTTCATTCATTTATATGGCACGGCTACCCCTTATTAATCACAAACCTCGATCTATTAATCTACATATTATTTTATTTTATTTAGCTAATTAAATATCCTAAATAATGTCACTAAAAATATGGGGTGTTACAATCTCCCCTCCTTAAAGAATTTCGTCCTCGAAATTACGATAAGGTACACATCAAAACAATCAAAGGTAAAATGTACCATCAAACAAGTCAGGATAAGTGTCTCTAATCCTGCTCTCAGTTTCCCAAGTACAGTTTCTATCATCGTCACTCCACTGGACCTTCACTAATCTGACTGTCTTGTTCCTCAACTTCTTCTCATCTCTCTCGACTATCTGGATAGGCTTCCTAACTATAATCAAGTCTGGTTCCACTACTAAATCTTTTAACACGGTCAGTGCTATAGTAGTGTCTAAATCCCTAACACACTTCCTCAGATGAGATACATAGAAAAAATCATGGACTCCTACCAAACTACTCCGTAACTCTACTATGTACGCGAGTTTCTCGATCCTCTCTATAATAGGAAACAGTCCTACGAATCTTGGTGCTAACTTCCCTGTCTTCCCAAACGTGATAACACCTTTCATCGGCGATACTTTGATGAAAACATGATCTCCAATAGAGAACTCTAAATCTTTCCGTCTTCTATCTGCATAGCGCTCTTCTGCCTAAACTGAGTTTCCTCCATTCTCGCCCTTATCAGCTCAATCTTCTCTACAACTTCTCTTACCAAATCTGGACCAAGGACTACTCTGTCTCCGGTCTCTAACCAACATGCGGGAGATTTGCATGTTCTTCCATACAAAGCCTCAAACGGTGCCATCCTTATACTAGTCTGATAACTATTTTTATATGAAAACTTGACTAGGTGTAGATGGTCTTCCCATGATCCCCCGAATTCTAATACACAAGCCCTTAACAAGTCTTCCAAGATCTTGTTAACTCTTTCCGTTTGCCCATCTGTCTGCGGATGGTAAGCAGTGCTCATCTTGAGCTTGGTTCCTAGACTCTCTTATAGACTCTTCTAGAATTCGCTAGTGAATAAGGAATCTTTGTCACTAATAATACTACTAAGAATTCCGTGTAGTCTAACCACATTCTTCATAAATAACTTAGCCAATACAGGTGCCGTCCTATTTGACTTAACGGGAATGAAATGGGCACTCTTGGTCAATCTATCCACTATGACCCATATACTTTCGTTTCCTCTATTAGATCTCGACAACCCGTCTATAAAGTCCATAGAAATAGAATCCCATTTCCATATCGAAATATCCAATGGCTGAAGCAACCCACTTGGCTTCTGATGCTCGGCTTTCACCTGCTGACAGGTCAAACACTGTTTCACACATAAGCCTACATCCCTCTTCATTCCTATCCAGAAGAAACTTCTCTTCATAACCTGATATATCTTCGTTCCTCCTAGATCAATAGTGAACTTCGAACGATGGCATTCCTCCAAAACTTCCTTTCTTATGTCTCCCATATCTAGAACAGATAATCTATCATTCTTTCTTAACCATCCACTTTGGTCAAGACTGAAGTCCTTCAAGTCATCGCTCTCTGTTCCATCCCTTAACTTCCTAATCTTTTCAGCTAACACTGGATCCTCTTCCTGTTTAGAAGCAATCTACTTAATCGATACCAAACAGACTTCTAAACAAGATAACATAGCAGATTTACCACTAGACCCAGCCTCGGATCTCTATTGCACTCTGCAAGTCGATAACGTTTCCAAGTCTTTCCATTCTGCTATCATAGCCAACACTTCATTCTGATGCTTCCTACTAAGTGCATCTACAACCTTGTTGCCTTTCCCCGGTGTGTACTCAATTCCAAAATCATAAGCAGCAATAAACTCTAACCACCTCTGCTATCTCATATTCAGCTCCTTCTGAGAGAACAAGTATTTCAACGACTTATGATCTGTATAAAGCTCAAACCTCTCTCCCAAAAGGTAATGTCTCCACCCCTTCAAAGAAAAAATAACTACAACTAATTCCAAGTCATGAGTCGGGTATCTAACCTCATGCAGTCTAAGCTGTCCAGAAGCATAGGCAATAACTTTACCTGTCTGCATTAACACTGCTCCCAATCCAGTTCTACACACATCTGTATAAACTACCAAATCTTGATTCCCCTCCGAAACTAGTACATGTGCATGGGTCAATAAGTGTTTCAAGCTCTGGAACGCTTCCTCACACTTATCGATCCATACAAACTCCACACCTTTTCACGTTAGCTTGGTCATCGGTGCTGTTATCCGCAAAAAATCCTTTATGAACCTCCGATAATATCCAGCCAACCGAAGAAAACTTCTTATCTCAGTCACTGTTTTGACATTTCCAACTATTCACTGCTTCGATCTTAGCCGGATCTACTGAGAACCCTTTCTCTGAGACTACATGACCAACAAACTTCACTTCCTTCTTCCAAAAATGACACTTTGAAAACTTCGCCTTCAGTTGATGTTCTCTCAAAGTCTCTAGAACCACTATAAGATGAACTTCATTCTCTTTCTCATCCTTAGAGTATATCAAAATATCATCTATGAACACTAACACGAATCTATCCAAGTCTCTTTGAAAATTGGTTCATCAATTCTACAAAGAATGCCAGTGCATTAGTTAGTCCGAACGGCATAACTAACCATTTGTATGATCCATATCTGGTCCTAAATGCCGTCAGAGGTATACTACCTTTAGCTACTCTAAGCTGATGGAAACCTATAGCCAAATCCAATTGAGAAAACACTTTGGCTCCGCTCAACTGATATAAAAAATCATCAATTCTAGGTAATGGATATCGATTATTTATCGTCTTCTCATTCAGCTTACGATAATCGATACATAGCCTTAACGATCCGTCCGCCTTCTTGGTAAACACTACGGCTGCTCCCCAAGGTGAACTACTAGGTCTGATAAAATTCTTCCCTTCCAATTCCACCATCTGCACCTTCAGCTCCCTCATCTCTGTAGGTTTCATCCTACTTGGCGGCTTACTAACTGGTTCTGCTCTAGGCACCAAATCTATCCGAAACTCAATGGCTCGTTTTGGTGGTAATCCTGCTATCGGCTCGAAGACATCTGCGAATTCTAGAACTAGGAAAACTGTATTCAGCTCATCTTCTAACTCCATAACACCCAACAAAGCATTCACCTCACAGCTAGGGCTTTCTACAGTATATACAATCCGATCACTACAATCAGGGTTTCTAGGTGATATTTTCCTATCGTGGCAAAATATCCTAGCATTGTATTTACTTAACCAATCCATGCTCAATATAATTCCGAACCCTACAAAGTCAAATATATGCAAACTGCAAACAAAGGTGTAACCTAGCAAGTCAAACTCTAAGTGGTCACATTTCATCCCAAGTGTGGCATACCCTCCTATCCGATTTGCAACTCTTAAGGAAGTAACTAGATATGTGGGTTCTAAGTTAAGCTTATCTACCAAACATCGAGATATAAAAGAATGCGATGCACCAGTATAAAAAACACTAACAGACATACCATGGATCTGAAGCGTACCTCCCAACACTGATTTCCCTATCTCCTAGGCTGTTGGCTTCGAAATAGTGGGCTCCAATGCAAATACTTGGCCTTTATCTCCTTTAGCTGGCTCTTTGCACTGGTTCTTATAGTGCCCAACTTGATCACGATTGAAACATCTAACTCCTTTCTTCTCAGCAGCCTTCTTTCCTTTGTTTGTCCGACACTCATGAGCATAATGGCCTTTCTTATCACACTTATAAAAGACCACCTCAAACTTTCCCTTCTTCGCTGCTCCACCTTTCTGAGCACCGTTCTTATGAAAGAACTTTCTCTTCTGACCTTGCCCACCCTGGTCCTCCTTGGCCTTATTCTTCTCTAGACAAGCAAGCATCTCCTCCTGTCTCAATGCCATCTCTACAACCACATCACAAGGGTCTCTGATATGAGGCAATGTAGCCCTTGCCAACTCAGGCTTCAACCCCCTAATGAACTTCTCATTTCTCTTCAGCACAGTATCAACAGTGGCATATCCATATCTAGCCAACTCCTCGAATCTTTTAGCATACTCCAAAATAGACATTTCTCCTTGCTCTAACTCAGCGAACTTTCTGATCAGAGCTGACTGTGCCATTATAAACATGAACCTCTCCTAAAACCTTCTTTTAACTCAGCCCATGTCATCTCCTCTTCATTAAATCCAACAGTCACGCTATTCCACAAAAATAAAGCTGCTCCTTGAAGCTGTCTCGAAGCTAGCCTTCTCTTCTGCTCATCATTGAGCCCATTGTCTGTAAAGATCCTCTCGCAATGCAACAACCAGTCCTCTACTTCTATAGCATCCTCGGTTCCAATAATTGGCTTTCCTCCAAGCCTAGCATAATCTCTACTCAACATAGCATAATGGATGACCACCAGAGCTTCCTAAACTCCTCCTACTCTAGCATTTCCTCCAACCACACCAGCAGCAATTCCATCTTGTATCATATTCACGAAAAACTGATACATAGCTCCCATATCCACTTATGGGACTCCTGCACCAACATTTTCAGCTTGTGCCCGACCTTGATTCCTTCTAGTATTCGGTTTGGCATTTCCATTTATGGTGGTGCTTCCTCCAAGATTCACTCTTCTCGAATCTATATATGTATTCAAAACTCTTGAGATACAGAAAAATAGCCTAATATAGATAGGAGACTAGAGATATAACGTACACTTATGTATATCAAATACAAGTACGTTACTATAGCGTTATCTCATACCTCGATCTTAACTCTAATTCCTCAGGATTATGTTTTTTCAAAAATCATTTTTAGTTAAATATTTTCATAAACTTGCTCTGATACCAAGTTGTAACATTCCCTATCTAGAGGCCCGAAGCTAAGCGCTACAGATGCTGCAGTCATCCATAGTATTAACTTCCGATGACCAAATACGGTAATGTTAATGGTAATCATAATATCAGCATCACATGAATATCAAACAAATCATAAATTTCAAAAACATCTTTTCACATTACATTTTCTAAACATGTTCCATATTCAAATTACATAATCCCATCGCTTTCCCAGGTTCAGATAAAATAATTATTACATAAAATACGCCAAGAGCGACATATGAAGATGCCCCCTTGGTTGATCAGAGTCACTGAATAGTCATATCTGACTTAACATAAACACAGCGGGAATACATTAAAATAGAACTGCAACCCCTAAGTAGCTATCCGTAAGCCACCTGCTCATCCCCGGAAGCTTTATTCGTCATCCTACTAGAGAACTACGAATCCTCAACCTTTAGCCTGCTCAAATCAATTTTGAGCACCCGAGAGTTTAAGGGGAAAACATAAACTTCGAGTCAGACATATAGCCTGGTGGGAATAACACTATACATCTCGGTATTTGATATTAAGTGAGACCACGCTGCTTAGCGAAACGGATTTCCCCTCACTAATATCCTTTTAAAACCTATCTTTTGCAAATCCTTTGCCTGCAAACAAAACTGGTTAAAACTGTAAAGCATTATTACGTAAACATACATATCATGTAACAAATGTACTATCTTTCCGAACACTATAGTTTTGTTTGGCTAAGTATTAACCTTTGTTGACTCGGGCCTATAAGACAATATAAACAAAATAATCTAACACCTGCTAGATACTCCTCTTCTGGATGGTCTATCCTTAACTATCTGTTAAATTCTTCTCTTCTGGACGGTCTGTCCTTAACTTAACATCTCCCAGGGTCACCTGATCCTAATGCTTTTGCTGGCTCACCAATAACCTATTTGTATTTTGTAGTGTAAAATAATAGTGTGTGTGTTGAAAAGGTTATTTGCCTCAGTTATTTGGGTTGTTCGTCATTTATTTCTTTGGAATTCATCTACATGAACAACTTGTGACATGCACAGTGTATTAATGTACATGCCACAAGGCCTTGCACCCCGATATACACTTGATAATATACAGGGACAGGTGAGCACAAGGTCAAACCCGAGCTGAGGCTGGATTCAACTCAGGTGCAGTAAAATAACAAAAATATAATGGTCAAGTACAAGTTTCAATGACTAGAACAAACTCCAACATACTTGACCCAGAACAGTACACATGAATTTCACATAACAGTTACAACAAGTGATCAATGAAGAATTGATTGAAAGTGGGAATGACCACAACATACACATAAGTGGAAAGCAACTAAACCAGACTTCAAGTGTGAACAAAGATGTGTCAAGACTTGTATTGGGCCACATGAATACATATGAAGGTAAATGACAACGGAACCACTACACAACATTGAAGACCATATAATACAAGACTATAGTGCAATGAATCAGATTGCACATCTACAAGGCTCAATACAAAACAACATAGCAAATGGATGTACACATGAAGTTCAAAAGATAAACCAGAAATGTATTAATGCATAACCAGTGGTGAACACAATACAGGATGAACTTCATGAAGACCAGATAAATGAACAAGACCAGGGCAGTGAATAATACAAAATGAATGGAGCATGCATATACATTAACAGACCAATGAAGATGCACAACACATATACACACACATATATATGTATGTATGTATGTATATACATGGTGACATACATACACAAGTGATTCCAGTCAAATGCAAAATAGAAGCATGGATGAGCATGATGAACTAAACCAGATCACATGTTAAAAATTCTCAAATGTACACACCAGACAAGTGCACAAAGACAGGCATGCAACCAGACTTCAACAGAACACACTTAAACAGTTCACAAGTCAGTACAACATGAAGACCAGCAAATGAAGTAGTGGACTAACTGGCCAGAGCTACAAAATCTATATGTATGCATATATGCAATTATATACATACACATATTAGCACAAGTTCAGGTAAACCAGAGAATACAACATGACAACAGAGAAAATAGATGAAGCTCGAAGCATGTGAAATAGACTACACAATGCAGTAAAGCTCTGAAACAAAATCAAAGGCAACCAGATCATGAAAATAGAACAGCCTCAACATACATATATGAACTAGACAAGCATTCAAATGATACCAGTCATCATCAACGAAAATGAATACAGCATGAACTCAATGATAGCATGCAAGTGGAACAACACCAGACATGTTACAAGATCATACTTGAGTAAATCACAACCAGAGGCAACATAAAATCAAGGTGGACAGTAGTTCTACACATAATGGAATGCAAGGCTACCAAGTTCAATTATTAAAAGTAGCAGTTAAAGAATCAAAGCCGTGGTGACCAAGGTAGAATCGAACAAGTCAGCAAATAACAAATATATATATATATATATATCTCAAATTCAAATACCAAGCTATAATCAAGGAACGAACCGGTCAGAGGTCTCAAGATCGTACGATCAAAAATCAATGCAGAAAACAAAATCATGAAATATTCAAACCAAAATTATACAAACGAAAACTAAGGGATTTCATCCCTATATAACCCGGTAACATCATTGGAAAAAAATTATCCGAGTTCAAGAAAAACATCAGAAAGCAAGCATTAATCCGGAACTCGAATCAGTGAGTATAATTATAAATTGAAAATGGGGACAAATGTACCAATTCAAAGCACCATTCGATCTTGACAAATTGGAGAAACCGAAGTCGAACAAAGCAGCAAACAATCCAAAGCAAACACATATTTCAATCCAATTCGCAAAGCCCTAAATTTTAAAAGAGGAACGAACGACAGAAGGACTGAATGAAAGCAAAAAGGATCGGCAGATAAAAAAAGAGGGACATCTACTTTTATTTCAATTGTGCCTGTCACTTTTGTTTGGGCTTCAAATTATATAAATAGGGTTTTGTTTAGTTTTTTTATTTTCAGTTGTACATTTTTTTAAACTGTGTTTTTCTAGTCGTGTGACTAGGTTACGAACTACGGTTTTGTAGTTCGAGAATTTGCAACTCAATGGCTGAGTTGTGGCAGAGTTTTGAGCGTAGAGTTAGGTTAGTCGATAGCGGGTGTCGCAAGGTTATGTGTGTAAGCGTCTGACTACTTAATTTCTAGTAGAAACCTTGGGGGCGACACGTAGGCATAGTTTTTCCGAAGCTAGGTAAATCTGTGTTGTTCTATTTCTGCTTTTATTATTCTGTTATTATCTGTGCTGCAATTATTTTATATATTTCCGCATTAATTTTTATTATTAGTATCACCCTATTCACCCTCCCTCTAAGGTGAAATCGATCCTACAGATTTAGCTAAGTTATTCATGAGGAATATAGTTAGACCACATGGAATTCCTAGTAGTATAGTAAGTGATAGAAATTCCTTATTCACTAGCGAGTTCTGGAAGAGTCTACAAGAGACTTTAGGTACCAAGCTCATGATGAGTACTGTTTACCATCCGCAACAGGTGGGCAAACGGAGAGAGTTAACAAAGTCTTAGAAGATTTGTTAAGAGCTTGTAAGCTAGATTTTGGGGGATCATGGGAAGACCATCTACATATCAAGACGAAAGTATAACAATTTTGACACTTAGTCGAGTTTTCATATAACAGTTATCAGACTAGTATAGGAATGGCATCGTTTGAAGCTTTGTATGGAAGGCCATGCAAATCTCTCGTTTGTTGGTTGAAGACCGGAGATAGGTTAGTTCTTGGTTTAGATTTGGTTAGAGAAGCTGCAGAAAAGATTGAGTTAATTCGAGCTAGGATGAAGGAAGCTAGTCTAGGCAGAAGAGTTATGCCGATAAAAGACGAAAAGACATAGAGTTCTCAGTTGGAGATCATGTTTCGTCAAGGTGTCACAAATGAAAGGTGTAATCAAATTTGGAAAATCATAAAAATTGGCACCAAGATTCGTTAAACCATTTCCTATTGTAGAAAGGATCGGGAAACTCGCGTATAGAGTAGAGTTACTGAATAGTTTGGCAGGAGTCCAATATGTTTTTCATATTTCTGATCTAAGAAAGTGTATTCGAGATCCAGAAACTACTATTACACCGACCGTATTAGATGATCTAGTAGTCGAACCTGATATGACTATAGTTAGAAAACTAGTTCGTATAGTTGCGAGAGATGAGAAGAGGCTAAGGAACAAGACAGTCGGATTAGTCCAAGTCCAGTGGTGTGACAACGAGAGAGACCGTACTTGGGAAACTGAGAGCTGGATTGGAGATACTTAGCCTTACATGTTTCATGGTATGTTTTACCTTTATGTTTGATTGTTATGGGTACCTTATCGTAATTTCGAGGATGAAATTCTTTAAGGAGGGGAGTCTGAAATGACCCTGATTTTGACTAACATTATATATGACATTTAATCAGATAAATTAAATGAAATAATATAGATGGTTAAAGGATTGAGATTTGTTAATTAATAAGGGGTCGTGCCTTAAATAAATGTATAAGCAAAAGAGAATTAAAAATAAGTAAGTAGGAGGAATATGGTAAGTGCAAAACAAGAATAGCCTTTGTTATTATATCCTAAACCCTTTTATCCTTCATTTCTTATTCATTTCAACATTAACAAACAAAACCCAAAACACTAGTAATCTCGGCCGGCCACCATTAAAGAGAATCAAGGAGAAGAAAAGCTAAGATTCAAGTAGAAAGCTTAAGCAATTCAATCAAAGAGCAAATCTCAACCTTCTTAACACCAAGCTAAGGTGAATAATTTGATTTACATCTCACTTTTGACAATGATTTTGGTTTCAAGGTTGGATCTGGACTATATTGCACATAATATGTCATGTTATGTTTGTTTAAATAGACATATATGCTTGTTGATGATTTATATTGTTTCATATATATTTTATGATAAGTTTAAATTGGAAAACCTATTAAATGACATCCAAATGATTTGCATTTTTGATATATGGTCAAAAAAATTATTTTAGAAGTGGGTTTCAAGTTTCATAATTTTCTAATTTATTATGGATTTATTATGAATTTTCTATGAGAGAAAATAGCTAATATTGGGTTTAAATTATTTAAGGCAATTATATATTGATTTTGGGTCTGAAATTTAAATATGTTAGAAAATATGTTAAAAATGAATTATGGTGATTTTTGGGGAATTTTCCTAAGTATTTTACTATGGTTATAAAATTATTTAAGTTAAGAGACTTAAATGTTTTATCAAGGAGAAGGGCATATTTGTTAAAATATTTTTAATTGATAATTTTGAATTCGGCAGCCTTTTTAGAAAAAAGAATTTTGTTAAAGAAATGGCAACCAATTACATTTTGACAAATTGGCAACTTATGTGAAAAGAAGTTACTTTGAAAAGCATAAAATCAGTTTTGTCTTGATTTACCACTTCACCACTTCCATCTGCTAGCTTCTGTCACCCTACTTCTGCTAATGAACCCATTCGAAACCAATACACATGGTATCGAGCCATTGATACGTAGTGGATTGGAGAAATGTGGAAGGGACAGTGTCAAAACCATGCTTTCGAAGGGGCATAAGTTATTCTTACAAGCTTTCAAATCCATTACTTGCTTCTGTTTCTAAAAGGTGCTTTCGAAGGGGTTAAATTCAACTTTATTAGCTTTCGAATCAATAAACTTGCCTTTGTTTTTAGAAAAGGGCATTCGAATGAGTTGCCGCTTACTTTTGTTTCAAAAGAAGCTTTCGAAAGGATAGCCGCTTTTTGAACCTATTCGATACCTAGCTGTCGCATTCATACCTTTTGAACTAGTTAATGCCGCTTTTATAGCATTAAAACGATGTATTCGAAAGGATACTTTCGCCTCTTTACTTTGATGCCGCCTTCTTCGAAAGGGTCATATAGCCGCTTTCAAAATGGTTTTAGAGGAAATGGTTTCGAAAGGGTGGGTTTGAAACTATCCTCTATCTTTTACTTGTGACTAATGCTTTCGAGAGCAATGCTTTCGCCTTTGTTCTTTATGACCCTATAGTTATACCATATGTTAAACCAAATGGTTTCGAAAGATAATATTTTAAATGGTTTCGAAGCTATGTTTCCACAAACTCTTACTTGAGCCCAATACTTTCGAAAGGAATGTTTAATAGTTTCGAACTGAAGGATTCCAATATATTCGAAAGGTTTATTTCTAAGTGTTTTGAAAGGGTTATTTTAATGGTTTCGAAAGAGGATGTCTAAGGTGTAAGTGATGATTTCGAAAAATCTATTTTCAATACATTCGAAAGGTATGCTTTTGCCTTTCGGCCTAGTGTTTTCAAGGTTAAAGTAGTTACTTATTTTTAAAAGGGTACTTTCAATGAATTCGAAAGGGATTGTTTAAGGTTTTAAACAAAGGTTTCGAAGGTATTGTTTTGGCTTTATAGCCTAGAGTTTCTAAATTAAAAGAAGGTTTTAACTTATTTTGAAGGGATAGATAATCCCATTGATTAGATATCATCAACATTGTTTTGTGTAAAGCGTATATCATGGCATATGTATTTTGAGTAAAGCAAAGAGTATGATTTCCATGTTTTAGAAAGTTAGGATTTCAGGGGTAAATCATTTGCAAAGATTAGTTACAAAGAAATGAAATTTGAATAGGGTAGTTAACCCTAAATATATGACAGGAAATGAAATTTGAATAGAGTAGTTAACCCTAAATATATGACAGGAAATGAAATTTGAATAGGGTAGTTAACCCTAAGTTTATGACTCGGATATTAGAAGACCGGATGTGACTAGTGTAGGGTTGCGCCCTATACTTTAGCTAATAGCCCCTAGCTAATATAAGTCCAAAATTCCATTGTGTAGGGTTTTGTCACAGATGGGACTAAAATAATGTTACACACAGAAGGGAATATACAGAGTAAAGATAGTTTATTGGTGAGCCCACAAAGTCATTAGAATCATTTGACTCTAGAAGAAGATAGTCAAGGGCAGACAACCAAGTAGTGTGTCTAACATAAATTAGATTATTGATTATGTCTGGTAGGCCCGAGTGTGCTAATGGTTAATAGTTAGCCAGATAAAACTATAGTGTGGACAGATAGTCAATTGATTCCTGATTTTTATGCATATATGTATTTGTTATTGTTGTTATAATCTGTTTGATTGCAGGATTTTGATTTGCAAAGGATATGCTTTTAAAAGGATATTAGTGAGGGGAAACCCATTTCGCTAAGCGGCGTGGTCTCACTTAATATCAGTAAATCGAGATGTAATAGTATTATTCATACCAGGCTCTATGTTTGACTCGAGGTTTATGTTTTCCTCTTAAACTCTCGTGTGCTCAAAATTTGATTTGAGTAGATTGAGAGTTAAGGACTTTTCAGGTTTAGTAGGTTGGACGAATAAGCTTCCGAAGACGTGTAGGAGGCAAAAGTAGTTATGTAGGAGCTATTTAGTATTCCACTGTGATGTATTTATGACTGATATGTCTATCTAGTACTCTTATCATCCAAGGGGACATCTTCATATGTCCCTCTTGGCGTAATTTGTAATAATTATATTTGATCAAAACCTAGGAATTGTTTTGGGATTATGTAACTGAATATAAAATATTGATTTGAAATGTAATCAGAAAAGTTGTTTTTGAAATCTATGTTGATTTTATTTCATATTCATGTGCTTCTGATATTATGGATATCATTAGCAAACCGTATTTTGTGGAAGTTAATACTACGGATGATTGTAGCATCTGTAGCGCTTAACTTCGGGCCTTAAGATATGGGATGTTACAAAGGCCTTCCATTCCATAATCATGGCTAAAACTCCATTCTGTTGCTTTCTACTCTAAGCATCGTGACCTTATTCACCTTTCCGGACGTATACTCTATGTCAAATTCATATGTCACCAAATGTTCTAACCATCTCTGTTGCCTCATATTTAACCCTTCTTAAAGAATAAATACTTTAGAGACTTATGGTCTGTATACAAATCGAACCATTCTCCTAACAAATAACATCTCCAAATCTTCAACACAAAGATTACTGCTATCAACTCTAAGTAATGACTCGGATAGAAAACTTCTTGCGGCCTCAATTGCAGAGATGCATAAACTATCACTCTTTCTGTTTACATCAATACAGCTACTAATATGGTTCCATAAGCATTGGTATAAACAACCAAATCTTGATTCCCTTCAGGTATGATAAAAACATGAGCATTAGACAATAATCTCTTTAACTCCTGCAATGAACCTTCACAACCATCTATCCATTCGTACTTCTCGTTCTTTCTGATCAACTTAGAGGGTGCTACTATACATGAGAAATCCATAATGAATCTACAGTAATAGCTTGCCAATCCTAAGAAACTTCTCCTTTCTACAGCCATCTGTGGTCTTTTCCAACCATTAATAGTCTCTACCTTAGATCGATCAACGGTTAATCCATTCTCTAAAACAACATGACTAAGAAACTTAACATCTCATTTCCAAAATGACATTTGGAAAACTTCAGCTTCAATCTATGTTGTATCAAGGTCTTCAATACTAATCTAAGATGGACTTCATGGTCTCCCTCATCCTTAGAGTGGACTAGAATATCATCGATGAAAACCAACACAAACATATCCAACTGGTCGTTGAAGATCCTGTTCATAAGATCCACACTGAACACAGGTGCGTTGATCAATCCAAATAGCATGACTAACCACTCATATGAATCGTATATTGTTATAAATGCGATCAAAGGAATACTATCTTTAGCTATCCTTAGTTGATGGAACTGTTGCCAAATTTAAGTGTGAGAATACTCTAGCTCTACTCAACTGGTCAAACAAGTAGTCGATCCTAGGCAATGGATAATGATTCTTCACACTCAATTCATTCAACTTCCAATAATTAACACACATCCGATGTAATTGATTTGAATTCTTCAAAATTCTATTCGGGATTTAATCGCCCTTCTAAGCGATAATCCCTTTACTGGTTTCAAAAACATCTACAAATTCTTGAACTATCCGCACATCATGTATCTCTTCCTCTTTAGTCTCTAATGTATACAAGAAAACTCCAAACTCCTCCTTTAACATATCTAAAGATATAATGATTCTTTTACCTCCTCTTGGGTGTCGTAATATGATAACTCTATCGGCACAACAAATTCTAGCATCATTACTTGCTAACCAATCCATATCCAAAATTACATCGTACCCTATGAAGTAAAAAACATATGGGTCGCACACAAATAAATTTCCACATGAAACTAACTCAACAACAGTGCACCTTGATCCGAGAGTTGCATATGCAGCGATTAGATTAACCACACATAAAGATGTAACTAAATAGGTAGTATCTAATTCCAACCTATCAACCAAATCTTTCGAAATGAAAGAGTGTGTAGTCCCAAAAGCAAATAGAAACTGTAAATGAAATATAAGAAATCGAAATCATACCTCCAAGCACTACACCCTTTCCCTTTTCCTCAGCAAATGGTCCAGCTGATGTTCCTTCCAAAGTAAAAACCTTCACCTGTCTAAATTATGGACAATCCATGTTCTTAAGGCCAGGCGTGCCACAGTTGAAGCAATTGGTCCTTCCCTTATTCTTCAGCTGCGTACACTTGGCGAATAGTGAACCTTCTGTCCAAAATTGAAGCAAAAAACATTTGCCACATTTTACTTCTAAGCTCCTCCTCCTCCTGAGGTCTTTCCTCCCTTCTGGTTCTTATTCCCTTTTTGATATGGGTTGAACCTCTTCTTCTTCCATACCTTGGGTCTAACATCAGCTTTCCTCTCTTCTTGGTATGAACAATCATACTTCTTGCCAATTCTACCACCATCTCCAAAGGAGATAACAATTGTGCCATCACCTTATGGTTTTGTCCCTTCCTCGAGCCTTTAATGAAAGCCCCTACCATACTTCGACAATGCATTAAAATGTTGATATACTTTGTCAACAGCATTTCTCCATGCATCAAATCTTGAAACTCTCGACACAAAGTACTCCTATGTTATTCATGGATAAGTTGAGCCTTGAATCACTCCTTGAATTGTTAACTAGAAATTTTTCCTTCAGAATTTCAGTTGTTAATGCCTCCAACTAGTCCAAATCATCTTCAAGAGGCTGACAAAAAGCCAACTTCCTATTCTAAGCATCATCATATCCATATCTCCAAAGATATGCTCTCACACCTTTAGCCAATTCAAAACTTCCAAACCAGTTTCTTTCTAGTGAACACCTTCCCTCCACTATTCTTATAGTCTTGGTTCATCTTAGAAAAGTCTCCACCCCTAACTGCTGGTCTCGGCTCAACAACTTCAACTAGTTGTTGCCTCATCATTTTCGTCATGGAAAAAAGCATTCATAACAATTACTCCAACTGTTGAGGCAAGTATCTGAGCACCAGCCTCAACATTAAAATCAAGGGTTGTCTCTCTTCCTTGTCCATTAGTTTACGTACTTATAGTTCAACTACTAATGTTTGCCATATAACCTCCTAACATCAAATGTCTGCTTTGGGTTTCCATTCTTGCTTTCTTTGTAAGAAAGCGCTCTTAAGAAATAGAAGTAAAGAGAGTGAGAGCAATAGTAAAGGATAGATATTTCCACCTATATATATCTATAGCAAAATAAAGTATGTTATATAAAGCGTATACCCTTCCTCTTAAGTGTTCGTTTTCAAATATATAATTTCTATCTAGATTTATATTTTGCTCTATATTACTTAAGTACCCCATAACCAAAGCTCTAACATCAGGTTGTAACATTCCCTATTTTGATACCCAAAAATGAATGCTGATGATTCTGCAGTCATCAATGGTATTATAAGTGGAAAAATGGGATTAGTTTGGTTTTTTCAACAACATTAAATAAACAAAGAAGCTAAATACTTTTCATTACATAAATTATCTTTACATATCCATTTCGCAAATCGTGCACATGTAGGGGTAAATATGAATAAAATATAGATAGTAGTGTATGTTACACCTATTTTTCTTCAAAAAATATATGTTGTGCAGAATCTGGTTCAGGTAAATAAAGCTAATAGATTGTGCAAGTCAATGGCAAGACGAGCCATGTCTTCATTAAAAAGGGAACTGCATAAGATATAACCTATGAAGCCCAGTAAATTATATTCGAGACAACTGAACAGTTCGTAGTTCATATACAACTAATGGCGTAGCATCGATGTCGAATTGAATACACTATGAAGATCAACATAAATTAAAAGGGAAAACTACACACCAGTCCAAGCCAAATTCAATACCAGAGTTAAAATATACTATGCCACCTTTATAAACTAAACTACGTTTATCTTGAAAATGCAAACTACCAGATGAAAGCTTAAAAGCCATGCTTTCATAAAGTAGCAAATCCACAAACTGTGCACATGCACTGACAAACCCAAAGTAAGAAGCTAACCCAACATGATAGCAACAAATTCCACCGATCTAGCCGAATAAATGCACCAGTGAAACATAAGCAAAACTTTGCATGAATCTTAATTGTACCAATCATGGAAGGAATACCTTCATCAATAGGAAATTGCGACGCTAAAAGGATATAAAAGGCTGCGCCGCCACTCCAAAGTAGACTTCATCTCCGCCTCAAATCAAACCGCATCAACGCCTCAAATCAGACTATGTCAACGCCTCAAATTAGACTTTTTCATCACCTAAATTGGATTGTGCCACTACCTTAAATCATACTTCACCGAACACATCAAAATAGATCGCACCTGTACCTCAAATATAAACTGCATTTCACCTCATGTCCATACCACGACCCCATTTTTGAAGTTAGAACAACCCCACCACAACTGACCAAGCTATGTGTAACCTTACGTAACTACAATACTACATGTGATCCACGTAGAGGTAGGCAAATAAACGAAAGTTAAGCGGTCCACATGCCAAGTACGACTCACAAGTTTGATTCCAAAGTGCTATATGTTGAAATTCAAATTTGCCGCCTAATGTCAAATTCAGATTTCTTACCTACAATCAAATTTTCGCACCTAATATAGTTGCACATGCTTGTGGCCGTGTAAGCAATTTGTGCATAAATCAGCGAAATAAAAGATGAGTGACACATGGAAGGATCGGACGGTGGGGAAAAATTGCTGGATTATTTGTATTTCGCATGATGTCATGGTATTGTAAATAGAAGGAAATTGTAGTTGAGAAAAGGACTTTGGATAGTTTCTCTTAATTTTTTACCAAAGTAGTTGTACTTTTTTACATTAAAAGCTTGTACCAAGAAGAATACAAGAAAAGCATTAACCCATGGATGTAGTATTCTTTAAAATCTGAACCAAGTAAATTCCTACGTGCTTTTCTTTTTTTCCACTTTTATTCCTTGTTTTTAGTACTAGATTCTGTTTAATTTTATCTAAATTGAATACAAGTGGAATTTGACACTTTAACGAACAATTAAAGTGAAATTACTTAATTATGTAAGCATTCAGCAACATAATTACTACTCTTAAAGCAAATTTAATATCACTTTGTTGATTCCAAATTGTAGAATCATACATTACCGCATCACCATAATTGTTTCATAATTAGTTTGGTGTTGTGAGATGAAAAACCTCATCAACATTTTTGGTGTAGAAGGAGGGTCGAACCCCAAACAACTTTACTCAAATTACCCACATCTTTAATTTACATAACTTCCCACAACCAGAAAACTCTTCTACCACAACCCAATAAGAACCTTACCACCTGGCTACGAAAATTGGTGATATAGCTTTCACTTCCTCATCCAAACCTATCTACCCACCCAAAAAATAGCTACTGACCCTATACTTGAGGACCTCAACTCATTTGTAGCCCAAATCAATGACAGAATGACTAAGGTCGAGAAGCTAGTGACCAAAAATCCCCCATCCAGGCCATCAAATTTCCACAGCTCCATAGTTCAGTGCCAATGTTCTCCTGTTGCACAAAAAGTGCAAGCAAGGAACAAATACGGCAATCGCGCTAATGAGAATGGTAATCCTGGATTGTTAAGCTTGAGACCAAGAGCAAAAAACAAGGCCCACGTAAACCCAAACACAAAAACTATGCCGACCAATATTAACCCTTCGTTGTTAGATAAGCGTAGTAACCATATTATGTAAGATGCTGATGTGGTTACTTCGGCCTACAGAAGTGGCTCATCGCAAATGAGTGCTAAGGATGAGGCGACATGAGAAATCAAAGCCCATGTAGAGTAGTTAGCTAAACAACGTGAGAAGAATAACAAGATGGGACGAAGGGAGGAGTGCCCTTCTCCATTTAATAAGGCAATTATTGAATTGGACTTCGTCAATAGCTTCAAAGCCCCAACAATTGAAAAATATGAAGGATCGTCTAACCCAGACGACCATCTATGCACGTTTAAATACCACATGGATATACTAAAGGCGAGAAGACAATCTCGCTATAAATTATTCGTAGTATACCTCACATGGGCAGCCACTAGATGGTTCCATTGGTACTTGCCAGGAGAAATTCACTCTTGGGTGTAGCTACCAACGGATTTTCGTAGATAATTTAACACGGGAAGTAAAGTCTCTCCAAACCTCAATACCAAATCCTACATTAAACAAAGTGACAATGAAATCCCATACAGTTACATCAAACTCTTTAATTCGGAAGCAATAAGGATAAGTGTGACTATTGAGGAGGCATTGTTTATGGTGGCTTATGCTGGAGTGAAAAGGGACACAAATATATGGGACAAGAATAGTAGAAATCCGTGAAGGAATATGAGAGATTTTTTGACAGAGCTAGAGGATATACGTACTATGGAGGCAAGAGCAGCTGGAGGGATATCTACGAAAAGAGTTGCTCCAGCTCTGTAACAACCCTGGTTTTGGTGATTACCTGTGATATCAAATTATAACGGTGGTTATAATTTAATACTAGAGAAATAAAATAATTTGGAGATGGAAATTTGTTAAATTTTTTATTTTATATAAACAATGAGTTTTAAATATAAAATGTTGAAAATAAGGTTTTAAAAACTTTATTTTGGTTGTTTGTGATAAAAATGAACATTATATGGTTTAAATTTGATAAAATGCAGTAATTTTGGAAATTATTGCCAAATGTTGATTTTTATTAATTTTAATGAGTATTAAAATTTTATATGGTAAATAATGTAAATAAAAAGGTGAAATTTTGTTTATAAATAATATTTGGATGTAAAAGTGATGTTAAAAGGGTTTGTTATATTTAATTTGACAAGAAAATGATTTATGTAATTTTGGTTGTTAAAATGATGATTTATTTAAGTAGAATGGTGTTTTATGTAAATAATAGTGTAAATTGAGGTATTTAAGTAAAAACAAGAATTTTAATAATGGAAAATAGTTTTAAATGGCTAAAATAATTATTATGTGTTGGTAAAACATTTTTGTAAACGTAAAACTATGTGGTGTAATTTAATTAGTGAGATTTGTGAAAATATAGTGGAAAAGGTTAATGCATGAATTAACTTGGTTTAATTTAACTAAGTATTTTCATATAGACTATTGGGTAATGGGTTCAAGCCCAAACCCATTTCTAGAATGAGCAGGAGACTTTGGAAATGAACTGTACGTTCATTTTCTCCTTCTCATTCTAACTTCTTCCTGTAAAAACCAAAAAAGAAAGAAAAACGGCGGACACTTTTTAATTTTCAAATCTAGATTCCAAATTTAGGAAAAATCAAAGGGGAAATTAGTAAATCAAGACTCTAATAGGTAATCAAAACCAAAATTACCAAAATCATCTTATCAATTTTCTGTTTTGAGAAGTTGCTATCTGTAACTTCTATTTTGTTGTCTGCATGTTCTTCTTTCAGCTTCTAAAGGTCAGTGAAGCTTCTTTGGAGCAGAAAGACATCATCTTGCAACTCAAAATCACTCAAGATCGTGCTAAGTGAGCGACAACTCACAAATCTAGCTTAAAACAGGTTGAAATGCTGAAAACTGCTAAATGTTTGCTTACAGTAAACAAAAGTTTCTTGCTTGAGTAGTTACAGTAAAATATGTGTTATGGTCCTTCTTCTTGTGCTTATATCTATCTATTCTTGTCATGAATCTATGCTGGAATTTTTTCGGATTGTGGTCCATGTGTAGTAGACTGCATATGTCAAATTTCATATTCTAATTCAACCTGTAAGTGCTGGAAACATTTGCTCAAAATTGAATCGAAGCAGTCAGAAAATTGCCGGTAGAAGTCGCAACCTGAAGGTCGACCAAGCATCCATAGGGGTCGACCTAGGCTATACATAGGTCGATCTGGGCATGTGCAATTGCCCAGTTCGATTTCTTTTCTCTCATGTGCATTACTCTGTTTAATTTACTTGTTCTAGTGACTTTTGCAATATGTTTTTGCGATATTTTGAAATGGTTTGAAGGGCAAACAACCTATCAATATGTAAGCCAACATTTTAGTTGATTCGTACATCGGATTGACAAGTTTTTTTGAGATGATTTCTTATGTCGATTCTATGGCGTTTTCGATGATTTCTGTTGTTTTCGAGCACGGGTTTTCTAAACGATTTTGAAATGGTTTTTTATAATAAAATAGCTTTCGAAATAAATATTTTACAGTATTTATAACTATTTTCAAAGCTATTAAAATTATATATTCTCTATAATAAAGAGAATATCAAAGGTTTGTTTTCCAAACGATTTCGAAAATTGTTTTTAAAACTAGTTTTCTCGAACAAAGTATTTTCTATATGAAATTACACGCTTTTGCACTCTTCAAGCGAATGAGGAAGCGATTTAAATGATTTAGTAAAACTTGTGGTATGGGACACATGCGTTTACTTTTTTCAGTTAATTCCGGACTTGTTCGATTGAGGTCATATACAAGAGTGAAATTAACTACCCTATAGTAAACAGTTAAGTGAAAACGTGTGGTATGGGATGCACTGTTGTCACTGATTTGGTTACTATCTGGAAGTTGGTGACACTTTATTTTGGACCTTCGGGTTGATTGCCAGTACAGGACCTTCGGGTCATTTGGGCTTTTACAATTGTTCGTCCTTCGGGATGTTTGTCCTTCGGGATGTTTGTCCTTCAGGATGTTGTCTTTCGGGATGATTGTTCTTCGGGACGTATTTGGTGCCTTATTTGAGATACAGTACTTGGCGGGCTTCGACCATTTTATTAAGCACGTGCAAACTTTTGTGATATTTCATGATTTATTTGTGATTTCCAAATGTTTTCCCCATTTCGAGATTATTGGGCCTTTTGAGAAATTATTATATGATGATTACATTTTGGAGTTTTGAACTCTTAATCGAGTTCTACATATTATGATTTGTGATTGCCATCTTTTGGCGTTTATTTTGAGATTTATGATCTCCTTTTCTGGAGCTATTTGTGATTGCCATTCTTTGGCGTATTTTTGAGATTTGTGATTTCCTATTTAGGAGTTATGGTTAATGAAAGCCATTATATTGGCTTTTGTACATGTCGATGATATGAGGCGATTATTTGTGTTTAAATGATATTGGTATTGAACTTGCCCTTTACGAGATATCCTTTTATGATATTTTAGTGACATTATCTCATATTTAGTAGTTGATATATCTTGGTATACTTCTTCCTTTTCGAGAAGAAATATTATCCTTTATCCCTATATTTCACTTATCATATGCTAATCAATTTATTTAAGCTATACTGACCCGTGTATTTTATGTACTCGGGTCAGACCGAGTTATTTCAGGTTAGTCGCCTGCTGTAGATTACCGCTATGCTGCTTCCGCTGTGGACTTTCTACTAGTTACCTTTTATTAGCTTTGTTGTTGTTTTGTAAACTCTGATTTGTACCTATTCGTTTTGACTCGATGTATATATTGTGGTTAATATACCACCACTGTTGTATCACTATGTAGTGTACTATGATGTATCTGTTTATATGTATATATATGTGACTGCTGTTCTGTGATCTGTTATATTGTTGTTGTTATATTTTGTTTTGATAGATCCGTTAGCCACTGTAGTTTTGTAATAAACATTTTTTGAGTATGTCGATCCACTTGAGAAAGATAAAAGAAAAAAAATAGAGCACCCAATCGACATATTCAATACATGTTTAAGACAAAGCTTACGGATGGTTGCTCCTAACCAGCTCTATTCTTTGCATTAACAGACAGTATTACTCAGTAATGCTCTTTGTTAATGTGGGTCTCGGGGTGGGGCATCACAGCTTGGTATCAGAGCAAAGTTCAGAACAAAATATGACAAACACAGAACATAACATATATTACGGTACATCCAAGTATAGTATTAGTGTTGCATATTCCTTAATCATCGTGTCCTTAACCTTTTCGTGTCCTTGGTGGTAGATAGAAGGTTAGAATACGTCTAGGAATGCATTTTAATTCCATAGTGTTCCATAATTGAATTAATGATATCTACCCTATGAATAATCCTTATCTTATCTTAAACTTTCGGCTTATGGCTGGAAGAGGCAGAGGTCGTCGTTCTGATGCTGGGTCGTCCAGTGGCTCACATCCAGACGGTGTTTATATGCCTGCCAATCAGTTTATGGAGTTATTCAGGAGCACTCAGCCTCCAGCTCCTACTCCTTCGTCTCCTTCGTGCAAGTCTGCTTTTGTGCATATGTGCAGTGATTTCTCTCATCTTGGAGGCAAGTCTATCAAAGGCTCACAGTCTGTTCTTGAGGTCCAGGCATGGCTTCGTACATGTGAGCGCATCTTTACTCGCATGGATCTTTCCGACCATCATCGAGTTGTTGTGGCATCGAGTATGTTGCAAGAGCATGCTCTTGATAGGTATGAGCTTCTTATTGCTGAGCTTGATGAGTCTACTCTTACTTGGATCCAGTTTATGGAGCGATTCGAACTTAAGTTTGTTCCCGAGTCCGAGAAATCTCTCTTAACCCATCGCTTCCTAGAGTTGAAGCAAGGGAAGTCTTCACTTTCTGAGTATGTTTCTTCATTTGAGGCCTTGTCTAAGTACAGTCTCGAGTATATTAGCACTTTCTATAAGAAGAATCTCAAGTTTTTTTCTGGCCTCAAGAAATATTTGAAAAAATCTTTGATGCTTCAGCTTAATCTTTCATTTGAGGAGTTGGTTGACTCGACGCTTCACCTTGAAGCAGTCGAGAAGGAGAGAGATAGTAGTGATAAGACTGAGGTTCATAAGAACGCCAATAATAAGAAGTTTCCTTTTCAAAAGTCTAAGTCTTTTCCTCATAACAAGAAGAAGTCTGTTGGTTTGAGCTCCCAGCCCAGTGGAGCACCTCCTCGTCAGAAGGGGTGTTCCAATTGTGGCTCCTCTGATAATTTGATTCGAGATTGTCCCAAGCCTCTTGTATGTCGTTATTGCAAGAAAGAGGGACATCGGGTTTCATCTTGTCCCATTGCTCCTAGTAATGCTAGGTCAGGCAATCTTAATGTGGTCGATGCTTCTGGTGGTTCTTCTCAGCCCAGAGGTACTTTTCCTTCTATTCTTGAAGGTTCTATATTATTTCATGAAGGTTCTATTCGAGTTCTCTTCGATACGGGTGCTTCACACTTATTCGTATCGAAGGAGCTTGTTGATGTTATACCGTTGGATGTTTCTTGCCTTGTTACTTCTTTGAGGATTGCGAATCCTATCGGGGGATCCGCAACCCTTAGCATGTTGTGTGAGAATGTTGAGATTATTCTCTGTAGTTTTTCTTTCCGTGTGAATCTGCACATTATTCACTATCTTAGATTTGATATGATTTTAGGGATGGATTGGCTTGCATGTTATCAAGCCCGAATCCTATGTTCTGAAAGTATCCTATATCTTAGGCATCCTAATTCAACTGATCAGTTATCTCTTGTTCTTCGGAATGTCGATGGTGATTCTGAAGCATCTTTATTTGTTCTTGAGTCTCGAGAAGATGATGATGTATCTCGAATTCTAGTCATTCGTGATTTTGCTGATGTATTTGAGCCTGTTTCAGGTTTGCCACCCAAGCGGGCAATTGAGTTCCGTATTGATCTCATTCCTAGTGCTCAGCTTGTTAGTCGTCCTCCCACGAGGATGTCCACTAAGGAAAATGAGGAACTCAAAAAGCAATTGTTGGAGCTTGAATCCAAGCAATTCATTCAGTCCAGTTCTTCACCGTGGGGTGCCATGGTCGTCTTTATTAAGAAGTATAATGGTACTCTTAGACTTTGCATCGATTACCGCAAGCTTAACGAGTTAACCATTAAGAATAAGTATCCATTACCCAGGATCGATGACATGTTCGATTAGTTGAGTGGTGCTAAGGTCTTTTCTCAGCTCGACCTTGCCACCAGTTTTCATCAGTTACGAGTTGCGGAGAACAGTATTCCTCTTACCGAATTTCGCACTCGTTATGCTTCTTATGAGTGGCTCGTTATGCCATTCGGTTTAACGAACGCTCCCGCTTATTTCATCGATCTTATGAATCGAGTATTCCGAGAATATCTCGATAAGTTCATCCTTGTATTCATTGATGATATTCTTATCTACTCTAAATCCAAAGCCGATCATGCTCATCATTTGAAGATTGTTTTGAATACTCTTCGTCAGCATCAACTTAAATCCAAATTCTCCAAGTGCCACTTTGGGAGAATAAGGTGAAGTTCCTTGGCCACTGTGAAGATCCCGGACTCGGCCTTCGAAAATCGACACCCGTACTTCACTTGTACTCAAGTGCCGTAGATCCAAACGCCGAATCTGGCTCTCCGGAGCTTATAACACCATTAAGTATAACAACATAGCGAAAGAAAAAGAATATATCAATATATATATATATAACATTTATACAATGACAGATACAAAGATCTGATACAATATGATACAACAGAATGATACAACAGATATCAATATACATCAGAGATATGATACAAGAAATAGCAGCGGAAAGAAAATAGATAACACCAGCAGCGGATAGAATATCTCCAATAGAATGCTCCAATCCATAGCTAGCGAAAAGCAAGTTCAGTCATCCAAGGACTGACTAGCTCCAGGTAATCTACTAGAACTGAATATCTGAAAAGAAACCCAACTCTAGACTGCCCGTGTGGAAAATTGTGGGCACCCAGAGTTTAGGAAGGGAACAATAAACTCCGAGTCAGTCGTGGGACTGGTGTGAGCAACAAAAACAGTTTATCTTTAAAACAAACAATAAAAGAATTTTAAACATTGAAACCCGCAATGCTTTTGGAAAATGAAACTACCATAAGGCCTCCCGCACACACACACAATGCAAACGCAGAATCGGAGGAGATTTCTCCTTATGATAGTCAAAGATGCTTACTACGCAAAATAAATCATTGGATATTATTACTAGTGCATAGTGCAAAAAACATTTCGAAAGTATAATATCAATCTTAGCCAGCATAGGCATTTCACGTTATGCCTACTGTAGCTACTATGTTCAATAGCAGGTTACTGCCACATTCCATAGCAGGTTATACAACTAAAACCGTACAAGGTTCGTATTGTTTCTTTGGATTTCCAACAAATGGCCAGGCTAAGGAACTTCCTATGCCATGAAGGAACGCCTCTGGCAGGACGCTCCGAGAGACAACCTACTCTCTGCCAACACAAGGCCGGTTACCCCCTTCCCGGGTAGTAAACCTGAGATATGCCATCCCCGGTCCTTTGGGACCTTTATCCGAGCGCTCGGTAATCAACATCACACATAATAAATAAAGTGTGTCCACATGAGTAAGTATCTGGGCTCCATACCATGATACTACCCTTTTCCAGAAGGAATGGTCATACCCTAGGGAAGCTACCCCTGAAACATTGTCGCATCTTTCCTGTTTCGACCATTTCTGGGTTGTGAGGTCTGACGAAGTCTCATCCACTAAGCTACGCTTTTTCACAAAGCCACGCTTTGATCACAAATGATCAATAATGATCATCACACAGTAACACTCAGCATGCCACATTACCAAATTGGGAATATATCGCTGATAAATTTCAACTACATAACCTCTGAGCTCGTACGTCTCAGAGAAGGGTGTTAAGCTAAGAGAATAAATTCTCCGCTACCAAACAGAAATGTATTTGAAAGAAATCAGCTTTATATCTCAAGATGTAATGTCAGACATGTAACCATACAAGTCTGTTCCGGGTTCGAACAGAACCGAAGGCACTTCCAAAGAATCCCTTGCAATCCGGGTATTCAAAATCCCGATCGGACTTCCCATCACTTAGGAAATCTCTATACTGGAGCAACTCAGTGCAGAGACAATCGAAAGGTTATCCTGTCGTTCTCGCAAACACCCGGTCTTCAAATGCGATCCATATACGACGTATTACTATTCGGAATGGGTTATTTGACACAAAGGTCTTTTCCCGGCTAACCCGAATAGTGAGCGCAATATTTAAAAATATATGGATATTGGGATTTCAGTTAAGTCACAACTTATTATCCAACACTTTCTTTCAAATGGTTTAAACAAATTACCATTTCACATCTTTAAACAAAAAGATTCATTTTAACAACCTTCAACGGTTTAAACAATTTCCACACTTTAATCTTTTAAACAAAAGATTCATTCACAGATTTTCCAAATTAATTTCCATTTCAATTGGATTAACTCATTAAATCTTTAAAACAAAGATTTAACTCATAGCTTTCAAAATAATTCCATTTCGAATGGCTTAAACAAATCACCATTTTAAATCTGTTAAAAATAAGCAGATTCAATTCATAGCTTTCAAAAAAAAGAATTCATTCATAACTTGGAAAACCATTTTTCAATTCAAACTTGAAATTCCTTTAACTTAAATTAGAATTTCATTTCTTATCTGAAAGCTTTTATCATTTGAAAACAAATAGTTTTCATTTTGGAAATTCTGATTCATTTATACGAGTTAAAGCCTTTGGGTTAAATCCAAATTCTCAAAATTATACTTTTAAATGGTTTAACTTCATATAATCATATTTATAACAATTTTAGCCAAAATTTCCAAACATGGAATTCAATTCCAAATTATTTGAATTCAAATTGAAATTGAATTATTTAAATTGGAAGCTTTATTAAGTTATTCAAAATAGCTTTTATCTTTGAAAACACTTTTTCAAAAGCCTTAACATTTAACCCAAATCCATTTTCAAAATCAATTGAAATTAAAATTTTAATTTCAAAAACCTTAAATTTAAATTATCTGTGACTTAACCGATTTCCTCATGAAATCCATATTTGTGTGTGTAAAGGTGTAGTCCAGGGGTTTCACACAGTAGTGCAACATCATTCAATCATCACAGATCAAAATACAGAAATATAGTTGATAAGCAATATAACGATAACGCTTATCTTTTATTCACAGATTACAGATCACAGATATATAAATTACAGATAATAATTTACATCACAGGGAATTAATTACATTCATCCCAGAGAAATAAATTACACTACAGATCATAACACAAATCAGGCTATATCACTAAGCATCACATATCAGGGAATGTCAACAATTCAATCATTCAGTCAAATCAAAACATTCACAAGTAAAATCAGTTAATTTGTCTGATTAATTCAAATCAGATTAATTTCTTATGAATTACTAATCCTGGTTAATCAATATCAATAAATTACGAATCGTTTTGATTAATTATTCTTTAATCATTTATTAATTAACCTTTAATAATAAATTAATTAACCTTTAATTATAATTCTCAAATCACATTAATTAATTATCCTCTAATTAATTATTCTTTAATTACTTGGTTAATCAAACTTAAATTATTAACAAATTCACCTTAATTACTTTTATTTATTTAATTAGCCTTTAATTAATTTCCTTAATAAATCACCTTGGTTAATTATCCATTAACTTAAATTCATTAAGTTAACTATCCTCTAAAACACATTTTACTTCTTAATTTTCCACTTAATTAAAATATTAAGTTTATTTAAACTTTTAAACCAAAGGTAATATAAGATTTAAAACACTTTAAGTTAGAAAACAATTTAAATTAAAAACTTTATTCACAACTAAGTTTTCAGACAACACTTGAATTCATATTTACTTTGATTTTTAAAACTCAGTTTAAAACTTTGTTTTATAATATGAAATCTAATTTTAAAATTTCAAAACATAAAACATAACAGATTCTGTTCTTAAACCCTGGACCACTTTTACTCGAGCCTAGGAAAATTTTTCTCGAGCATGACTTCGAGCCCGATACCCATTTGCTCGAGTAAGCACTCGAGCCACTCGAGAAAATCTCGAGTTCACCCACCAAAATTTCCAGACCATCGTAACCACTCCACCGTGCACGTGCACGGCGTCGCCGAGCAACATCTGGCGGCTCCACCTTGTCGAGCAAGTCGACCATCATCATCCGATCATTTTCCGACCATCGACTCGTCGCCATCCTCTCGAATTCGAGATCGAGCATCACACCCCAAAACTGGAATGATACATCACCAGAAACATCCCTCGCAACGCCACCACCGATCACCAGAAAATCCACTACTTCGGCTACGACTTCGTCAATGACTAAACTACCATTTCCCAAAACCGTGTAACACTCGATCAATCCAATAGGCCGTAGTGATCGATTTTGCCTAGCCTAGTTAAACTAGGGTTCCAGAAGAAATTTCGCCACCGCTGCCTCCTCGATGAACTGCATCACAACACACCATTTTTCCTCGACCCTCCGATCACTCCTTCATCACCACAGAGAACCCCGACCTCCCAGATTCTCTAGATCACCATAGATTGCCTGATTTCCCAATTTTGTTTAACCCAAAACTGCATATTTAATTCCAAACTAAAAATTATAACTTTAGTTTTAAAAATCATGTTTTTGTTTATTTTTCAATTTATAATACTGAATCTATAAATTTCAATGTTTGAGTTTTTCACTTGTAAACATATTTACACTGCTGTTTTTTGGTTTACAAAGGCAACCAAACTTTAGTTTGACTTAATTCAAATTTTAAACCTTAATCTATGTTAAACCAAACATCCTTTGTTTGTAATCTAAGTCCTAACAACAATTTGTTTAGAGAAAAGAAATTTAAACCAAACAGAGGAACTGGAACTAAAAACAGGGTAGGTTCTGTTGGAACAACCCTGCATACTTCATACCTTTACATATATACACAATAGATTCACCCAAATTCATTTCAACATCACTGGCATACAACTAATTTTATTTGAAAGTTGACAAAGTGGAGTTACTTACCTTGCTTCAGAAGAAAGAACAGAGAAACAACAGAGAGCAAAAGATAGCCTAGAAATGTATTCTGGAAGCTTTAAAACTGTGATGATTGATTGCTTTTGAATTTGATCCTTGAATTGAATCCCTGCCTAGCTTGATTCCAGATGTTGTTTAAGTTGTATTTTTTTTCCAAGTTTAAGAAGTTGTTACTCCAGATGTACTCAATTTTGAAGGAACGAACTGAGGTGGGAGGTTGATATAAAGAAGAGAAGTTTATAGGTTAATATGTTTGTACAGGGTAATATTATATGTTTGTACCCTATGCCAGAGATTTTTATTCAATGGTGGCTGATAGAAAATGCTGTGATGGGTTGCATTAATTAGTTTGTACAATATACTTATTTTTTTCTTCTTCTTATCTCGGTTGTGTACATATATGAAGATATTTGGTGGCTGAAAGGTAAGGTAGATAGTATGCTAAGGACATTTGCATTTATTACTTGGCTTCTATTATAAATAATTACCCTATCTTCCTTTGCAAGCTTTCATACATATGTATAATTTTTTTCCTTTGTCCTTATTTCTATGTGTACATACTTGTCTATACGTATGTTTGTTGATACTTGAATATATTTTATAACTTATCTTTTATTTTTTTTCTTATTATTTTGTAATATAGATAATTTCTATTTTTAATCAGTTGTTAAAGTTTAGCAATTGTATTTACTTGATATTGAATAAAACTATATAATTTATTTATTTCGTAATATAGAGGAATTTCTAGAGTTCTAATTTGTTGTTTAGATTTTAGCAATTATTTGTTTACTTTATATTTTTATTATAATTTAACTTGTTATAATTTCTCATATATATTAACCATCAATCCTAAATTTAAATCATTTATTTACAATTTAAATTCAAATCAAAAGTAGATATATATATAAATTCAAATCTACTCATTATTTACCGATATACATATATATATATATATATATTCACATATATACATATATGTACAATATTTTTAAATTTAAATGATTTGTACCAAATTTATTTGAGTTCGGGGAAACTCGCATCCATTTATCCATTAATTTAACAATTTTAATTCAAAAATTAAATTAATTATCAGTTTAAATTTATATAAAATCCGGGGTCGTTACAGCCATGGTATATCTTCTGATGGCATTTATGTTGATCCATTGAAGATAGAAGCCATTCAGAATTGGAAAAGGCCAGAGAACATTTCTGAGATTCGCAGTTTCTTTCGATTGGTGGGTTATTACCGTCGGTTCATCAAGGATTCCTCTCGCATTGTTCTTCCTCTCACTAGCCTTACTAGAAAAGGCATTCGATTTATTTGGTTAGATAAGTGTGAAGCTTCTTTTCTGAAATTGAAAGAACTTCTCACTAATGCTCCTATCCTTGTGGTTTCCGAAGGGAATCAAGATCTTGTTGTCTACACCGATGCTAGTAGATGTGGTCTCAGTGCTGTGCTTATGCAGAGAGATCGAGTAGTTGCCTATGCTTCTAGGCAATTATGTCTGAATGAAGTTCGCTATGCCACCCACAACTTAGAGTTGGTCGCCATAGTCTTTGCCTTGAAGATTTGGCGTCATTATCTTTTAGGCAACCGCTTCATTCTTTATACCGATCATAAATCGTTGAAATATTTGTTCATCAAGAAAGAGCTTAATATGCGTCAACAGCGTTGGCTCGAGTTCCTAGCCTTTTATGATTTTGATATCCAGTACACTCCTGGAAATGGGAACCGAGTTGCAGATGCGCTAAGTCGCAAACACTCCGCTGTTGTCTCTATGATGTTAGCCGAGTGGGATGTGTTGGAGACCCGATCCCTTTGTGATATTCGTGATCGTGCTCCAGCTTCAGATTCTCCTATCATATTATTTAGTTTGGAAGCTCGTCCTAGCTTATTGGATCATATTGCCGAGGCTCAGCGGCAAGATCCAGATCTTGTGCGCCTTATTCAGCTATGTAAGTCTGAATCCCGTGACGATGAGTTGAGGGATTTCATCATTGATATTCATGGTTGTCTTTGTAAGAAGAATCGATTGAGCGTGCCTTGTGTTTCTGATCTTAGGCAGGACATTCTTGATGATTGTCACCGTTCTAAGTATACTATTCATCCCGGCGGTAGCAAGATGTATGTTGATATGAGACGTTTGTATTATTGGGAAGGCATGAAGCGTGATGTTGCAAGTTAAGTGAGTAATTGGATGACTTGTCAACTCATTAAAGCCGAACATCAGCGTCCCGGTGGTCTTCTTCAGCCTCTTGAGGTCCCATTATGGAAATGGGATCAAATCTCTATGGACTTTATTGATGGCCTACCTCGTCCGAGATCGGGCCATAGCAGTGTTTGGGTTATTGTGGATCGCTTGACTAAATCCGCTCATTTCGTTCCTATTAATTCTAAAAGGACAACTTCTCATCTATCTAAGCTATATATTAAGGAGATCGTGAGACTACACGGTGTTCCTAGTTCGATCATTTGTGATAGAGATCCACTTTTCACCAGTAATTTCTGATAGAGTCTTCAGAAAGCTTTAGGTACAAAGCTTAACTTTAGCATAGCTTATCATCCGCAGTCTGATGGACATACTGAACGGGTGAATCGTATTCTTAAGGATCTACTTCGTGCATGCATTCTTGATTTTGTTGGTAGTTCGAAGGACCACCTACTGCTTGTTGATTTCTCTTATAACAACAGTTTTCAGTCCAGTATCGGTATGGCTCCTTTCGAAGCCCTATACGGAAGGCCATGTCGATCACCTTCTTGTTGGTTGGAATCTGGGGAGAAGTTGATTTTAGGTCCCGATTTTATTCGTGAAGCTTCAAAGAAGATCGATCTTATTCGTCAGAGAATGAAAGAGGCACAGAGTCATCAGAAATCGTACGCGGACAACCGTAGGAGGCCTCTTGAATTCTCTAAATGTGATCTTATTTATATTCAGGTATCTCCCTTGAAAGGGGTAATGCATTTCAGTAGGTCTGGGAAATTGGCTCCTCGATTCATAGGACCATTTCCTATTACTGATCGTATTGGCCCAGTTGCTTATCGAGTATCACTTCCGGCTCATTTATCTAGTATTCATGATGTGTTTCACATCTCTCAGCTTCGGAAGTGCCTTCGTGATTCGGATTCTGTTATTGATTCTCCTTGTTTGCAAGAGCTTGTGATCTCACCAGATTTATCTATTGTGCAACATCATGTCCATGTTCTTGCTTCGAAGGTGAAATGCCTTCGAAATAAGGATGTACCGCTCGTGAAGATTCAATGGTCCGCTAATCCCAATGACTGAACTTGGGAAACTAGAGAATTTATCGAGAAATCTTATCCTGGTTTTCTATCTTCTTGTGTTAAGGGTGAGAATTTTAAACTCAAGCTTATATATTTCCTATGCTAGATGAAATAAATTGTGTTGAATATAGCTCTTCTCTAGAAATTACGAGGACGTAATTTTTATAAGGGGGGAGTCTGTAACAACCCTGGTTTTGGTGATTACCTATGATATTAAATTATAACGGTGGTTATAATTTAATAATAGAGAAATAAAATAATTTGGAGATGGAAATTTGTTAAATTTTTTATTTTATACAAACAATGGGTTTTAAATATAAAATGTTAAAAATAAGGTTTTAAAAACTTTATTTTGGTTGTTTGTGATAAAAATGAACATTATATGGTTTTAATTTGATAAAATGCAATAATTTTGGAAATTATTGCCAAATGTTGATTTTTATTAATTTTAATGAGTATTAAAATTTCATATGGAAAATAATGTAAATAAAAAGGTGAAATTTTGTTTATAAACAATATTTGGATGTAAAAGTGATGTTAATAAGGTTTGTTATATTTAATTTGATAAGAAAATGATTTTATGTAATTTTGGTTGTTAAAATAATGATTTATTTAAATAGAATGGTGTTTTATGTAAATAATAGTGTAAATTGAGGTATTTAAGTAAAAACAAGAATTTTAATAATGGAATATAGTTTTAAATGGCTAAAATAATTTTTATGTGTTGATAAAACATTTTTGTAAACATAAACCTATGTGGTGTAATTTAATTAGTGAGATTTGTGAAAATATAATGGAAATAAAAGGTTAATACATGAATTAACTTGGTTTAATTTAACTAAGTATTTTCATATAGACTATTAGGTAATGGGTTCAAGCCCAAACCCATTTCTAGAATGAGCAGGAGACTTTGGAAATGAACTGTACGTTCATTTTCTCCTTCTCATTCTAACTTCTTCCTGTAAAATAGAAAAGAAAGAAAAAAGGCTACCTCTTTTTAATTTTCAAATCTAGCTTCCAAATTTAGGCAAAATCAAAGGGAAAATTAGTGAATCAAGACTCCAACAGGTAATCAAAACCAAAATCACCAAAATCGTCTTATTAATTTTCTGTTTTGAGAAGTTGCTGTTTGTAACTTCTATTTTGTTGCCTGCATGTTCTTCTTTCAGCTTCTACAGGTCAGTGAACCTTCTTTGGACAAAAAAGACATCATCTTTTCACTCAAAATCACTCAAGATCATGCTAAGGTGAGCTACAACTCACAAATCTAGCTTAAAACAGGTTGAAATGCTGAAAACTGCTAAATGTTTGCTTACTGTAAACAAAAGTTTCTTGCTTGAGTAGTTACAGTAAAATATGTGGTATAGTCCTTCTTCTTGTGCTTATATCTATCTATTCTTGTCATGAACCCATGCCGGAATATTTTCGGATTGTTGTCCATGTGTAGTAGACTGTACATGTCAAATTTCATGTTCTAATTCATCCTGTAAGTGTTGGAAACATTTGCTCAAAATTGAATCGAAGCAGTCAGAAAACTGCCCGTAGAAGACGCGACCTGAAGGTCGACCAAGCATCCTTAGGGGTCGACCTTAGGGTCGACCCAAGCTATACATAGGTCGACCTACATGTGGACCTAGGCATGTGCAATTGCCCAGTTCGATTTCTTTTCTCTCCTGTGCATTGCTCAGTTTAATTTACTTGTTCCGGTGACTTTCGCAATCTGTTTTTGTGATATTTTGAAATGGTTTGAAGGGCATACAACCTATCAATAGGTAAGCTAACATTTTAGTTGATTCGTACATCAGATTGACAAGTTTTTTTGAGATGATTTCTTATGCCGATTTTATGGTGTTTTCGATGATTTCTGTTGTTTTCGAGTACGGGTTTTCTAAACGATTTTGAAATGGTTTTTTATAATAAAATAGCTTTCGAAATAAATATTTTACAATATTTATAATTATTTTTAAAGCTATTAAAATTATACATTCTCTATAATAAAGAGAATTTCAAAGGTTTTTTTAAACGATTTCGAAAATTGTTTTTAAAACTAGTTTTCTCGAACAAAGTATTTTCTATATGAAATTACACATTTTTGCACTCTTCAAGTGAATGAGGAAGCGATTTAAACGATTTAGTAAAACATGTGGTATGGGACACATGTGTTTACTTTTTTCAGTTAATTCCAGACTTGTTTGATTGAGTTCATATACAAGAGTGAAATTAACTACCCTATAGTAAACAGTTAAGTGAAAACGTGTGGTATGGGACGCACTGTTGTCACTGATTTGGTTACTATCTAGAAGTCGGTGACACTTTATTCTGGACCTTCGGGTTGATTGCCAGTACTGGACCTTCGGGTTGATTGCCAGTACTGGACCTTCGGGTCATTTAGACTTTTATAGTTGTTCATCCTTCGGGATGTTTGTCCTTCGGGATGTTTGTCCTTCGGGATGTTGTCCTGCGAGATTTTTGTCCTTTGGGACGTATTTGGCGCCTTATTTGAGATACAGTATTTGGCGGGCTTCGTCCATTTTATTAAGCACGTGCAAACTTTTGTGATATTTCATGATTTATTTGTGATTTCCAAATGTTTTCGCCATGTTGAGATTATTGGGCCTTTTGAGCCATTTGAGAAATTATTATATGGTGATTACATTATGGAGTTTTGAACTCTTAATCGAGTTCTACATATTATGATTTGTGATTGCCATCTTTTGGCGTTTATTTTGAGATTTATGATCTCCTTTTTAGGAGCTATTTGTGATTGCCATTCTTTGGCGTATTTTTGAGATTTGTGATTTCCTATTTAGGAGTTATGGTTAATGAAAGCCATTATATTGGCTTTTATACATGCGGATGATATGAGGCGATTATTTGTGTTTAAATGATATTGGTATTGAACTTGCCCATTTCGAGATATTCTCTTATGATATTTTAGTGAAATTATCTCATATTTAGTTGTTGACATATCTTTGTGTTACTTCTTCCATTTCGAGAATAAATATTATCCTTTATCCCTATATATCACTTATCATATGCTAATCGGTTTATTTAAGCTAGACTGACCCGTGTATTTTATGTACTCAGGTCAGACCGAGTTATTTCAGGTTAGTCACCTGTTGTAGATTACCTCTATGCTGCTTCCGCTATGGACTTTCTGCTAGTTAGCTTTGTTTTTGTTTTGTAAACTTTGATTTGTACCTATTCGTTTTGACTCGATGTATATATATTGTGGTTTATGTATTACCACTGTTGTATCACTATGTAGTGTACTATGATGTATCTGTTTATATGTATATATATGTGACTGCTGTTCTGTGATCTGTTATATTGTTGTTGTTATATTTTTTTCTGATAGATCCGTTAGCCACCGTAGTTTTGTAATAAACATTTATTGAGTATGTCGATCCACTTGAGAAAGATAAAAGAAAAAAATAGAGCACCTAATCGACGTATTCAATACATGTTTAAGACAAAGCTTATGGATGGTCACTCCTAACTAGCCCTATTCTCCGCATTAATGGACAGTATTACTCAGTAATGCTCTTTGTTAATGTGGGTCTCGTGGTGGGGTGTCACAGGCTCAGAATGAAAGGAAGCAGGAGGGGCAAAAAATTACAACAATCCGCTCGCAAAAAGGCAAAGAGAGTTCAATTATACAATAAAAACTCCACCGACACATTCTCCAAGATAGATTTATTAAATGACCAGAACTCAATTAACCTACAATGTTCCAAATAAAGGAAATAAGCTTGAGCAAAATAAAGGCGGCTACTATAATTCCATTGGGTGAATGACCACCATACTGACAATTGCTGCCACTTTAATAATGAAATCGAAAGGTTAATACAAAGGGATAATTATATGCTTATTAGAAAGACAATGTGGTTACTCCTACGTAGAGTCAATCGCCAGATCCTTACGAAAATCTGGTGAGGAACCCAAGCACTCTCATTGTTTCTATCTATGAGGGACCCTAACTTGCAGGCAAAAGCAAGAAAGCATAGGAGAGGTACATCTTAGAAGTCTGCACTGAGCACATAACCTTATTCCATGTCAAATAGAAACCCTCCCTAGACATCACGTTCACTTCAGTAGATTTTGTAGGAATTAATTTACCACATCAGGACCCCTTGACTCAGGAAGTTCCATGAATGTCATATTTAAAGTTGCATATGAAAAAATGGGACTCTCAGTTAAAATCACCAAGCCAAGTCCAAAACTCATATATGGCTTTACCAGTACTGCAACTGTCCCAGTGGGAATGGCCCGGCTCCTATTTACCATAGTAACTTCACTACTGCATAGATCCATCTATATGAATTTTCTAGTTATAATCCTCATATAATGCTTTCTTGGGTAGACCTGCATTGATAGAGCTTGGGGCAGTTATCTCCCAAAAAGACTTGCTTATGAGGTTTCAAACCCTCATGAGTAGGAAGTGTGAGAGAAGAGCAGTCATTAGCTACGGAATTATACAACGTAACTTTGAACCCTGGCAATAAAACTATTCAAAATTATATTGTTGTCTTCTCTAATTTATGTAAAAATGAAAATATAACTGATAAGCCAGTTCAAAGAACTACACCGAAACCAGGTTCTAAGGTAGGTGTTGAAATATATCAATCTATGACTATAGTGTCTATGGGAAAAGCAAAGAGGGATTACTTGTACATGATAGGAATGAATGAATAAAACTCAATATTTGCGCAGTATTTGTCTGATGCAGCCTTACTAGAAAACGCAATTTAATCAAGGCCGCAGGAAGTAGAGGACGAAGTGGATCAACTTCTAGGAATGAAAGAGAAAGACCTGAAACCAGTGGATGATTTGGAAGATGTACAAATTGATCCCTCGGATCGAACCAATATTATGAAGATTGAAAAAACCTAAGTAGTGAATTGTGTTCAGAGTTGATTGATTTTTTAAAGCGATCCCACGACGTTTTTTCTTGGACTCGCTAAGATATAAAAGGAATTGATCTAGCTATGAAATGTCATGCCCTTAACACAAACCCCGATGCACATCCCGTGAGGCAAAAACGGCGCACCACGGATTAGGAGAGGTATAATTCTCTTTATGAAGAGCTTAAAAAGTTAAAGGGGAAAGTGTTCACCCGAGAAGTATACTACCCAAAGTGGGTAGCGAATCTAGTTCTAAGAAAGAAGTCAAATGGGAAGTGGAACACTTGCTTATATTTCACTAATCTCAACAAAGCCAGCCCTAAAGACCGTTTCCCCTTACCTAGATCTTATATGCAACAATTAGGCATGAACTGCTAACATTCATGGATGCATATTTAGGATCCAACCAGATAGCCATGTTCAAGCCGAGTCAGGAGCATACGAGCTTCATCATTAATAATGGATTTTACTACTACAAAGTGATTCCTTTTAGATTAATGAACCTGAGGCAACATACTAGAAGCTAGTTAATATGTTGTTCGTAGATCTGATAGGGAAGGATGTTGAAGTTTACATTGATGGCATGTTGGTAAAGTCAAAAATAGCTTATAACCATGTGCAGGATCTGGAAGAAACATTCACTATCTTAAGGTAGTATAGAACGAAATCGAACCCATTAAAGTGAACCATTGCAATACTGTCAGGTAAATTTCTAGAACACATTGTGAGTGCAAGGGGAATAGAGGCCAATCCAGAGAAAATTGAAGCCATAAGGAAAATGGAAGTTTTAAAAAAACCCAGATATGTAATAAGTCTGAATGGGATGGTAGCAGCCTTTAGCAAATTTATTTCTAAGGCCACTGATAAATGTATTCCTTTCTTTGATGAAATCAAGAGCTTTGAATGGATAGAAAAGTGCAATGCAGCATTTGAAGTGCTAAACGATCACATAGCCAATCCACCAGTACTTTCAAAGTCAGTCCTAGGTGAGGATCTATTGTATACTTAGCTATAACTAATCAAGGTAAGAGCGCAACAGTAGTGCTGGAAGAAGTAGGTGTACAAAGGATGATATATTTCACCAGTAAGCGTTTCTCTGGAGCCAACTACTCCATGGTAGAAAAGTTAGCTTATAACTTATTGCTTACATCCAGAAAACTACAACCATATTTTCGGGCGCATTCCATCAAAAAACTGACTGATAAGCCACGGAAGCAGATACCACAGAGACCAGAAACATTTGGTCGCCTCTTAAAGCGGGCCATCAAATTAAGTCAGTACGACATCTCCTACTTCCCCCATAACATAATCAAAGGTCATGCCTAGGTTGATTTCTTTATGGAATGCATGACACCAAAAACAAAACTAAGTGAGGAAATGGAAGAACCTCTGTAGATGTGGCAGCTCTATGTTGATGGCACATCAAATAAATATGGGTAAGAAATATATATATACTTGTCACCTCGGATCGACAGAAACTATATGGTGCGGTTCAGCTTGAATTCAAGGCAACAAATAATGTCATAGAATACGAGGCAGTCATTTTTGGGCTCAAAATGGCATAGGTAATGAAGGTAACCCATATCAAAGTCCATAGTGAATATAAAGCACTCATTGTTGAGCTCAAAATGATGTAGGTAATGAAGGTAACGCCAATAACAAAGTCCATAGTGATTCACAACTTTTTGTAAATTAGGTATAGGTACATTATCAAACCAAAGAACCAACTATAGTCAAGTATATGGAACTGTCCAGAGAGGTATTGGCTCGGTTTGAACAATTTAATATAGAGAAGATTCCCAAGGAAGAAAATTCATTATCCAAACTAGCAAGTACTAAGGTTGCATAGGAAATGAAGGCAGTTCCTTTAGGATAATTAACTAAGCCTAGCATTTCTAAAACAATTAAGGTTTTAGTGCTAATGTGAGCTCAGGGAGCAAGGGATCATCATGAGGCAAATTAATACAAAATAGATATGATTCAAGGTAACCATACCCACCAGCAATGCATCAAGAAGAAACAGAATCTTGGATGCCCCTATCTAACTTTTTTGTTGGAAGAAACATTACCAGTAGACAAAAATTCAGCCAGAAATATTAAATACCAAGCTCCCAATTTCACGTTCTTTGAATGGACACTCTATAGAAGGGGCTACTCAAACCCCTATCTAAGATGCATCACCAAAGTGGAAGGAACTAGAGTTATGAGAGAAGTTAATTAAGGATACTGTAGGGATCATTCAGGAGGATGGAAGTTAGCTTAGAAAATATTGAGACAATGTTACTTTTGGCCAACTACACTAAGTGACGTGTAGGTTTTTGTTCGAAGATGCGATGTTTGCACAAAAAATGGGCAAACACCTCCAAATCGTATGATTTAGTTGATTTTATGTTGTTTTTAGTGGTCTGGGTGATTTATGCAAATATGTAAAAAGTAGGGACTAAACTGTAAAAGACACACAGATTTATAGTGGTTCGGCCAGAACGTGCCTACGTCCACTTTATATGTTATTTCTCCTTTCTTGTTCAGATTACAAGTACAAAGCTTTGATACAAGTATATGAAAGTTGTTTGAAAGTTCTCTCCGTGCTTGAGCTCTCAAACTTGTCCCCCATTGTTGTACCCCTGCCCCTCTATTTATAGAGTGAGGCTGAGGGTAGGGGTCTTGGATGTATAAAGCTGCTAGTGGGCCTGGGCTGATGCAATCTGGCATGGTAATGTTGGTTCGGTACTCCCTGGTTCGGTGATGGTTGGAGCGTAGAGTGGACCGGTTGTAGGTGATTCGGTGATAGGTGGTTCGGTGATAGGTGGTTCGGTGATAGGTGACTCGGTGATTCAGTGATAGGTGGTTCGGTGATAGGTGATTCGGTGGTTCGGTGATAGGTGGTTCGGTGATAGGTGACTCGGTGATTCGGTGATAGGTGGTTCGATGATAGGTGATTCGGTGGTTCGGTGATAGGTGGAGTGCGTTGGTCCGGTAGTCGTTGGTCCGGTAGTAGAGGAGAGAGCTGGTTCGGTGGGCATGGGATGGAGCCGGTCGAAACACACCCAACATTTGCCCCCCAAAGTAGGGCATATGCCTGTATATGGCGTGCTTTGTTTTAGGTCATTCACGCTATCATTCGGTCTCTAGTGCCGAACAAACTGGTCCGGTCATTGATATTTGCTTATAAGTATGGGCCTTGTGCTTCCATTATTCCTTACCAGCCGAATCACACCCTTGCCATTGCCGGACCAAACGTGTCAGCCGAATCAAACGTGTAGCCGAATCAAACGTGTTAGCCGAATCAAACCCTTGTCATTGCCGGACCAAACGTGTTAGCCGAATCAAACCCTTGTCATTGCCGGACTGAACGTGTTAGCCGAATCAGGTGAGTTCCCCCCTTTTTTCTGCCGAATGAACCGGATGGACTCGTGGATCCCGAGTACTGAACGGAACCGATACCGAATGAACCCGAAAATTTTCTGTACCGAATGAGCATATGTTTTGAATTCCAAGTAAAACTCCAGACAACACATTTTTACATCCTTTATTTTAACAACGTGCTTTTCTGTGTTTGCAGATAAACGTCTCACAAAGTGGAAACCCGATCAGAAAAGAAGAGATCCCAGGACAGAGAAGAGCCTTCCGCCGTGCCCCCAGTCTAGTCAGGACCGAGATGTTATGGGCCCACCCCGAGATCATTGGTAGATGGATATGGTCCTCAGGAGCTTCTGAACTCACCTCCTGATTGTTTCCCTAGCTCACTCAAAAGCGAGCAGCTTGATGTTATTTCTCGCTCCTTTGGGATTGACAGAGCACGCATGCTATTGCCGGGGGAAGGAGTGATGCCGTATGACTCCCCTGAAGGCTACTTTGCTTACAGCATGTATCACTGTATGTGTGGTGCCATCCCGCCTCTCAATGCCTGGATAGTCAGCTTTGTCACATATCTGAAGGTGGCTCCATTCCAGCTTCAGCCTAACTCCTACGCCATTCTGGTGAGCCTGTTTGTCATTTTCCAAAGGAGATACGGGCGTCCTCCCTCCAACCGGGAGATCCGGTATTTGTACAACTTGAGAGGCTATAAGAAGGGGTCTCCATACATCAGCTTGGAATCAGCCGTATCTTTCAAGCCGGTCCTGGACTTATATTCGAAGTTCAGCATGTTTAAGAAAGAATGGTTTTTTGTTAAGGATGACTTTTGTTTGTACCAAAAATGGGCACAACACTCTTCGAAAGTTTTTGAAGAGATAAAAGTGAAGAATGAAAATTAAAACTGTGGATTATCTAACAAAAACTCCAAATAACAGAAAGTAAATTGCAAAGACAAGCGATTTAGAGTGGTTCGGCGTTTTGCCTACGTCCACTATGAAGTTTGATGATTTTATTGCTCGATTACTTGAAGATTACAGTAGTTAATAATATAGTACAACTGAATTCAAATGCTAAGTGTCAATCTAAAGCAGCGGCGGTGTTCTGGAGTAAATCTGGCAGAATCTGGGCGCTCTTCAGTACTTAGAATTATCCGACCCCTTTTCTGAATGACCAGGGGGTCTATTTATAGGTGTAGGAGGCTGGTATTTCGCCCAAAATGTGGGGAGACCAGTTCTGGTACGTCAGGGGGCCCACATGGCCGAAATTTAGAGACCCGGGCCCACTTTGGGATCGATTCGACCCTTGGTTCGAATCGATCAAGAAATCATCCAATCGAGCTGAAATTTGGTGTGTACATTCTTCATCATGTATTTGAGCTTCTGTGAAAATTTCATGGGATTTGGACTTGTAGAACTCGAGTTATGATCGATTCAAGTTGGTGTTTTTCGTATTCTGGAGTCGTTCGAATCGATATGCTCGAATCGATTCGTTCGAATCGATCTTCCTGCTTGTGAGGATGGTGACGTGGTGCGCTTTCTTCGAATCGGTCCGCTTTGCACTCCGCTTTGACTGGGTCGAATCCATGACATGGATTCGAAGATGGTGGAGTCGAGGGCAAGCTGCGTCTCCCGGATTCGAAGTGAAGCTATCTCTTATCGATTCGAAGTGAAGCTTTGTCTTATCGATTCGAAGGTAAGCTTTGTCTTATCGATTCGAAGGTAAGCTTTCACGATGGATTCGAAGTGAAGCAATGTCTTCTGGATTCGAAGTTCCCTCTCTTGATGGATTCGAATTGTAGAAAACTCCAATCGATTCGAACTCAAGGTATCGTTCGAATCGATTCGAAGTACAGCTAACTACTTGGTCCGGCTGGATTCGAACGAGAGCTTCTAGGCTGATGGAGTCGAAGCAAGGGAGAGCTGCTGGAGTCGAGGCAATGGTAGTTCGATCGATTCGAACTGTTTCCTGGCTAATGGATTCGAACATAGGCGAAACCTATGGATTCGAACTAAAGGTGCCCTACTCCATCTTTCGTCGACGATATCTCGAGCATACGAACTCGGATTGACTTGAAACTTGGATCGTTGGTTCCCAAGGCTCTGCTTGACGCGTCTTATCAATTGCAGCCCGAACTGGACTCGGACAAAATCCATCGATATCCGTAGTGATCCTCACGTGTAACCGACTTCCGAGACAATCTGTTACCGGTATTTAGTCAAGTCCTTGGTGTCACGGCCTTGCCAAAAGGCGGGATAACATTTGCCCCCCAAAGTACGTCTTGTGTAAACATGACGTGTTTTGAAAAGTCGCAGTCTCTCACTGGACAGCTATGACATGCTTTACCGAAAGTTGCATTCTGTATCGCTGTAATCGACCGTCGTACAATAGTGACTGGCCGTCAGTTTTTTGAGTCATGACGAGATGAACATTCGATCCCTGTAAATGATAGAGATCAAACATTAGTCAGAAATACGTGCATACGTGTATTACCTTGGCTTTGATTAACGTTGCGTGATCGCAAGTCGTTGTCAGTTCGGTTTACTATCGAAATCTGCATCGGTCCTCTCCTGGACCGATTTGAGATTTGAGTTAGAACACTGCTCTTATGATTGTCTACGATCACCCTCTCGTACTGATCCTCTCCTGAATCAGTACAAGAGTAGACAAACAATTTTAAACATTGAGACTATTCGTCCATTTTCATTAGTGGTTGGCGATGGATTCGAGGGTGTGCCTCTTCGAATCGATATGGCGTGGATTCGATGTTCTCTGAGTTGATGGAGCCGAAGTTGTGAGTGCTCGAATCAATGTTGCTTTGTTTCGATGCTACTGGAATGGATTCGATGTGGCAAAGGATTTGAAACCGGATGGATTCGAACTAAAGGAGGGATTCGAACTGGTGGAACGACGCTGCGTTGTGATGGATTCGAACTAAAGGTTATAATGGATTCGAAGATGTCGCAACGAATCGATTCGAGTCGATTATCCCACCTATAGAAGCCGGTCAGATATACCGGGAGGCGAATCGCCACATCTCCCCTATATATACCGGGCTCCTATTCATTTCTCACTTTTCACTTTTTACTGTTACGAGAGCTTCTTCTTCGAATCGATTTCTCCTAGGCCAAGACAAACGTGCTCTCTTCAAAACAATCGATCTCTTCCACGCTTTTACTCGAAATCCAAACAGGTATTCAATGGATTGATTCGAGATGAGGAAAAAAGAACCATCTTCGCCTTAGAAAATTCTGAGAAGTGACGAGGTCTGAATGAAATGGGTTGACTCGATGGAGTCGAGGAGCGATGAGATCTGAATGGATTGGGTCGCCTCCCGTTGCTTCGCATCGATCCAGGAATGACCGGTTCGAATCGATTTCGAGGGCAAGATTTCGAATCGATGACTTGGAGGGATTTGATCGATTCGAAGTGATGTCATTTAAATCGATTCGAAGGGATTGAATACTGATCGATTCGAAGCAATGCGGAGCCTACGGATTCGAAGCGCTCCTCTATCACTCAGTTACATCGAGTCGAACCATACGGATTCGAAGTACCTGGAATCGAACTCCATCGATTCGACCCTTTTCGATTCGAAGTCGATGGATTCGAACGTCTTCATCCTCTGATACCATTGCTTCCTGACTTGCTCCATCTTATGAACTACGACCAGTTTTAAGTTTTTCTCTGATGAACTTAATGAACTTTGGCATAATTGACTCCGACGAGCTTCGGCCTTGCATAATCGAACTTGATTAACAGACTTGAACCTGAATTTCCTTTGAAGCTCGTCGATGGAACCATGACTTAACCAATAATACAACTGACTTATACTTGAAGTCGGTCCGTAGCGTTTGGATGGTGCGGAAATGACGGTCAGCGATGACGGTCACTTTCTTTCTTAAATTCCCAAGTTATGTTGTACGAACATCTCGCTTCATTCTGTTAAATTTGCTCGAGTGATGTATAATACTTGCACTGCACGACATGTTCACACACACTACACTGGGGCATGCACGGGCTTGTTCATAAACTTAATGTTGCTTTCTAATGAGTTAGCTAATTATGGAATCTTCGAGCTCCCAACAACAAGAGGTGCAGAGCTCGACTCCTCCCGTGCTTGAGATTCCTGACATCCCTGCCGACGTAATCGATCCGGCTCCAGATGAATTGCCGGAGGCGATATTTATTGAGGACCCTGTCGACTCGGTCCAGTCCAACATTTCTGAATCTTTATTGGGACGAATATGCTTAAAGCATAACATATCTCTTGGTGACGTTCTATTGCCCAGCACCACCGATAGACCGCACAATCCGCCTGAAGGATATACAGCATTTTACCGTCATGCTTGTGCGGCTGGAACTCTTCCTCCCTTCAATCAATATATCCGAAGGATGCTATCATATTTAGGGATCGCTCCTTCGCAACTTCATCCCAACGGTCACGCGTTGCTGAATAGTGTCTTCGTAATATTCATGGACTGTCTTTTTCGCCCGCCGAGGCCCTCTGAAATCAGACATATATTCAACTTCAAGAGCAGGGGTGATAGCCCGTCGTTTACATTTTTGGAGGCAGTCAGAAATTGCCAAGTTGTAGTTGGAGCTTGGACGTGACTGAGCTACTTCAAGAACGAATGGTTCTACGTTCGATGCCCTCCGGGTTTTGCTAGGCGATGGTTGTCTAGACGTAAGCGCCTTAACCTGTTTCTTTGACCAATTTCTCTTCGGTGTTAAAATTGACATTTCATTCCCTTTTCAGCTATTATCTCTAGGCCCGATGGAGGGCGTTTCAAGGGTACTGTCCGGAGTCTTCAGGAAGTCCCAAGCGAGCTGAGGCATATTGACTCGGTGCTGAACGACTATAACTTAAGAGTTCTGGGTTTGATTGACATTAACCAAAGCATAGTTGTTGAGGGATTTTCAAAGTCCGTCTCCAAGAAGGAAAATAAGAAGAAAACCAAGGAGAGAAAAGCGAAGAGGTCACTCGGGATCAGAATAATCGAGGCGAGTGACAAAGAAAGAACCCAGACGGATTCAGAGCCTATGGCTGACCTTTCGGGAAACTTGGAGGAATCGGGAGAAAAACGGAAAGGCAAGGCCGCCGTTTCCAAAAAACTTAAGTCACAAGGGGGAAAATCTGTAGATGTGTTTCTTCCCGCTTCCGGAGTTATGATTTCTGAGGCCGCCCCTTCTCACTCGAGAGATTCTCTCAAAGGGCTTGACGATATTCCTATCCCAGATTATATATCAATCTCTCATAATCCTGGGTTGGAGGAATTACAAGATGTCTTAAATATGAACGAGCCCTTTCCTTTAAGTGCGGTCAACACTTCCGGTCGGTTTGGGGGTTTACACATTTACACACACTTTCACGGCACTTCATGACTTCTGCATAGTAAACATTGCTTTATGGGATTTTAATCCGTAATTCTTTCTTATTGCAGGTGAGATGTCAGGACGTGGCTCCACCCTAGATAGGCTTAGGAATGTGCGCCAATCTTCTCCATTTTATGATTCCCGTAGGAGAGAGACGGATAGGGACCATGGGCGAGGCTACTCGAGTCAAGAACGTTACGATAGAGACAGAGATTACTCACGTAACCGTTCTGGCTATGATTACTCTGACAGAGATCGGGGATACCAACACCGACCCCGATCTCGCTCTCCTCCGCCTCCCAGGGCTCCAGTAGACCTCCCAGGGCCATCTCATCAGCAACAGTTGCCTTCTCAGTCTTCTCGGCCTGATGCTCAACGGCCAAGAGTGGAACCAACAGCAGCTGCTATAATTGAACAAGCTCCGGCCGAGCTGACAAGCGAGGGAGCTGCCAAACTCGCCCAGATGAAAAACGACTACCCGGAGATTTGCATGGACGGCTACGTCTTCCCGCCTAACTTCAAAAGAATTCCACCAGAGGCTGAGACCACTGCTCATAACTACATCCACGACTTCTACGCTCAGTACAAGGAGTGGTATAAGGCAGCCGTGAAGGCTTCTAGAGTAGCTTTCGACAGGGCGAAAGTCATTGCTGAACGTGACGTCGACATTGCGAAGCAGAAACGCATTATCCAAGTTCTTCAATCCGAAGTGGAGACGTCCCGAAAGTCAGAGCTTGAAACTCTTAAGAAACACGAGGGCGTCGTGGCCAAACTAGCGAGGATGCAGCAAGAACACTATGCCACAGTGGAAGAGATGGGCCATCGCAATACCACCGTTGCAGCTGAGCGAGACTTAGCCGTTAAAGAGCTGAACGAGCTCAAGGCCAAATTCGCTGAAATGGTGAAGGAGAAAGACGATGCGAACGCTACTGCTCAAGAGGCTTGCGACCAAGCAGTATCCCTCAGGGCCGAACTTGCTGCGGCGGCGGTCAAGGCTAAGTCTGTGGAAGCGGAGATTCAGGAAAAAATCTTGGAGGAGAGGTCCAGGCTAGATGCTGAGTTTGACGATCTCCTGGTTACGTATAACGCTAATGTGCTGGAACACAGAAATCTAGCATGGCTGGGAGATGACTCCATGATCTTGTATAATGTCTGGACCCGGCTGGTGAACGAGAAGAGAGCGGCGCATCCAGATGGATCACTTGACGACTTTGAACTGGAGATGCGCCTGCTTACTGAGGATGAGAGGAAGGCCCTTCATGAGGTGGTAATTTCTATGGCGAAAGAAAGACTCGGCGTCCAGTCATCAGAGACAGGCGAAGGTTCGGGGACCGCGCATCACGAGGCAAGTGTTGGAGCCGTAATCTCAACATTGCCCGAGACTACTGGTGCGGTAGACCCCCAATCCGTTCCTGCATATAATCCTGACCAACCGTTGTTATCTTCCGCCGATAATTCTACCCATGTTTCGGTCCAGACTAAGGAAGGTATTTGAACGCTTCTCGTAGTTTTGTTGTGAAGATCCTTAAGCAACACACTTGGCTAACAGTCTTCGTTTTGTCGTATTTCAGTGACCGAAGTTATAGTTTCTGCGCCCCTTGCTTTATCAGTTCCCCAGCGAACACAAGGGGTAGTTTTTTCTGAAGCTATCACGACTTCTACTTTGATTGGCGAGGAGGGAGATGCAAATATGTTTTCTTTCAGCGCTCAGATGATTGAGGAGCTTCTCAATGAACCCATCGATCCCTCTGCTAACCCGTCCGATGTTGTGAATGAGGCTGCTCCGGCCGCTAGTTTATCTATGCCAGCTATTGGCACATCTGATGCGGCCCAAGCATCTCGCGAGGACGACGTTTTAGCTGAGATTGCTGCCGAGATGACAGCAGGGAATGTTGGTTCTAGTCCGCCCGGGCCTGCCCCGCTAATGGTGATTTCGCCGGGTGGTACTGTATTGATCGAGACCGCTCCTGTCCCTCCTCCTGCTACTTCTCCTATGCCCCCGGCTCGTCCTCCTAGAAGAACTTCCGTCGCCTCCAGCTCTGAGGAGGATGTCGACATCATATCGCTGCCGGAGGGCAAGCCTGAAAAGAGCAAGCGATTGAGGAAGAAGTCGGGCAGCGGATCAGGTGGAGCTACTCCAAAGAAGAAGATAAGGAAGAAGAAAGAATGAACTTCTTTCCCTAAATCTTTGTCGCGTAGGGTAGCATTTTGTCGATTTTTTCTATAGCCGTGTATAGATGTGGATTCGGCTCCCACTAGCAGAATTTTTCATAAACACTTTGTAATCAGATTCTTTTTGTTGATAATGGAAATGAAAATCTATTCTCTTTCTGTCTTCAACTTGTTATGTGTTATGGTTCTGCCCCCTGTACTGGGGAGAAGTGTGGAGTTGACGTATGTTTATACTCTGCCTTGTGTACTGGAAGCACGGAGTTAATTAATGTTTATACTCCAGTTCGCGTCCTCGGAAGCTGGAGTTCGTTAATGTTTATACTCCAGTTCGCGTTCTCGGAAGCTGGAGTTTTTAGGAGAATGTTTATACTCCGCCTCGCACTCTGGGAGTACGGAGTTAGATGAATGTTTATACTCCGTCTCGCACTCTGGGAGTACGGAGTTAGATGAATGTTTATACTCCGCCTCGCACTCTGGGAGCACGGAGTTAGAAGAATGTTTATACTCCGCCTCGCACTCTGGGAGCACGGAGTTAGAAGAATGTTTATACTCCGCCTCGCACTCTGGGAGCACGGAGTTAGAAGAATGTTTATACTCCGCCTCGCACTCTGGGAGCACGGAGTTAAGTAAAAAGCTCGTACCCAGCTCGCGCTCTCGGAGTACTCTGGGGTTTAGGAAAAATGTTTATACTCCGCCTCGCACTCTGGGAGTACGGAGTTAGATGAGAGTCTATACTCCGCCTCGCGCTCTGGGAGCACGGAGTTTAGTAAAATGTTTATACTCCGCCTCGCACTCTGGGAGTACGGAGTTTGATAAAATGTTTATACTCCGCCTCGCACTCTGGGAGTACGGAGTTAAATGAAGGGTTGTCGTGTATTAACCCATTTTCGTGGCTTGACGTGATGGCTTGCCCCCGAGCTCGGGTTTCATTTAGTGAGTGGTTGATTGCTTCACAGCCACTCCCTACTTGAATAAATTCCACTGTGTGATGGAACTTAGCTCTTCGTGCATCGTGATGTTGTACATTGTATTTAATGAATCACAGCTCTGGCTCGAAGAGATGGCATTTTATTGCTGAAATAAGAAAATATGGCAAATCAGTTGCCTTATTACAAGTTCTGATTTCGAAATGCAAAAGTAAATTGCTGAATAAAAAACATAATGAAATGAATAAAGCCTGTCATATGTAATAGCGGCGGAGACTCTCGCTGTTCCAGGCTCTTGGCAAAACTAGACCGTCCACGGTTGATAGTTTGAATGTGCCATCTCCAAGTCGTTGCGTAATCACGTACGGTCCTTCCCAATTTGGTTTCATGTGTGAAGGAACCGGGTATACCCTCTTGAGGACCAGATCGCCGAGATCAAAGGTTCGGGGGCGAACTTTGGTGTTATATAATCGGGCGACCCGACTTCGGTAAGCGGCCGCTCTTAAATCAGCTTCTTCTCGTTTCTCGTCCAACAGATCCAAAGACTCAGCGAGTAATATAGCATTTGTTTTCGGATCGTAATAAGTTACGCGGTGAGAAAATACTTCTGTCTCCACTGGAATGACGGCCTCCGAGCCATAGGATAATGAAAATGGGGTGTGTCCAGTTGCGGTCTTGTGAGTTGTTCGATAGGCCCATAACGCCATAGGAAGTTCATCGACCCATTTGCCCCCAGCCTTTTCCAGTCGCTTCTTTAAGATGGATTTGATAACTTTGTTAACAGCTTCGACCTGACCATTTGCTTGTGGATGTGCGACTGCAGAGAACTTTTTATGAATATGAAATCGTTGGCAGAAACTCTTGAACTCTGAACTTTCGAATTGGGTCCCGTTATCGGTGATGATGGTGTGCGGGAGTCCAAATCGGCAAATGATATTGCGGACCACAAAGTTTATCACTTTCTTTGACGTAATCGTTGCGAGAGCTTCGGCTTCAGCCCATTTCGTGAAGTAATCAACTGCAACGATGGCATACTTCGCACCACCTTTTGCCAGAGGCAAAGCGCCAATGATATCGATACCCCACATAGCGAACGGCCAGGGACTGACCATTTGAGTTAACTCGGTAGGCGGGGCTCTTGGAATTCGAGCGTGTTTTTGGCACTTGTCGCACTTCCTGGCGTAATTGGCAGCATCTCGATTCACGGTCGGCCAGTAATATCCATATCTGAGTATCTTCTTAGCAAGCGCTTGTCCACCGGTGTGATCGCCACATTCTCCCTCGTGTACATCATGTAACACTCGTTTGACTTCGTCGTGAGCGATACACCGGAGGAGTGGAACAGAATAACCTTTTCTATATATGATCCCGTCCTGAATGATAAACCGCGAAGCTTTTCGTAGAATTTGCCTTTTCTCATTTCGGTGTTCAGGTAATATTCCATTCTCAATATAATTTCGATATGGAGTCATCCATGATTCTCTGCTGGGAAAAGTCTCTAACACATCAGCTGTTTTGATTTGATCGATGCTCGGGGAAGGCAAAGTTTCGACCGGGACGAGTCCCATTTGCTGTGCTTCACCTGTGCTGGCCAATTTTGCCAATGAATCGGCCTTTTGATTGCGATCTCGTGGTATATAGTAAATAGCATAATAATCAAATTGCTCCAGCGCTTCCTGAACTCGGGCTAGATAAGCAGCCAACCTTCGATCTCTCGCTTGATATTCTCCTCGTACTTGACACACAACCAACTGCGAATCACAATAAACTTCTATAGCGATAATTTTCAGATCTCTGGCAAGCTTTAACCCTGCCAACAGGGCTTCATACTCGGCCTCGTTGTTGGTTGCGTGAAAATCGAACTTCAGAGCATAGCATATGGATCGACCTTCGGGGGTTTCTAGTACAACTCCAGCGCCCGAACATCGATCGTTTGATGCACCATCTGAATAAAGTTTCCATATATATTCAGGAGACTCGCTGGTTTCAGGTAATTCGTCAGGAATAGTAAATTCAGCTATGAAGTCAGCTAGGACTTGCCCTTGAATGGCTCTCCGCGGAGCATAAGTAATGTCAAATTGGCTTAGTTCAATATTCCACTTGAGTAACCTTCCAGACGTCTCAGGCCGCGTGAGGACCTGTCGTAACGGCTGATCGGTATACAGAGTAAGCGGATGTGCTTGAAAATAAGGACGAAGCTTTCTCGAGGCAATGACCAAGCAGTAAGCCAGTTTCTCCAACCTGGGGTAATTTCTCTCAGCTCCGGTCAGTCGTTTACTGACATAATAGACCGGTTTCTGCATTCGATCTTCTTCTCGGACCAAAGCAGCACTGATCGCATGCTCTGATACCGCCAGGTAAAGGTATAATTGTTCGTGATCAATTGGTTTCGACAAAATCGGTGGCGTAGAGAGGTGTTGAACCAGCGATCGAAATGCGCCTTCACATTCCGTGGTCCATTCAAAGTTTCGTTTCCCTTTCCGGATTAGATCGAAGAAAGGAATACATTTATCAGTGGATTTTGAGATGAACCTGCTTAGCGCTGCTACCTTCCCGTTGAGACTCTGGACTTGCTTGATGGTCTTTGGAGTTTGCAAATTCCTTATCGCCCAGATCTTCTCGGGGTTTGCCTCTATCCCACGAGCGTTAACAATGAACCCTAGAAACTTTCCGGATGCGACGCCGAAATGGCATTTTAGCGGGTTAAGCTTCATTCCATATTCACGCAAGATACAGAACATTGAATTTAAATCCTTGACGTGGTCTGTGGAAAATCGGGACTTAACTAACATGTCATCCACATAGACTTCCATGGTCTTCCCGATTTGATCAGCGAACATTCGATTAACCAAGCGTTGGTAAGTTGCTCCGGCATTCTTTAAACCAAAGGGCATGACTCTGTAGCAGTAGAGTCCCAGATCGGTTACGAAACTAGTATGCTCTTGATCGGGTAAATGCATGGGTATCTGATTATAACCTGAATAAGCATCCATAAAGGATAACAATTCGTGACCTGCAGTTGAGTCAACGAGTTGGTCAATTCGGGGAAGTGGAAAACTATCTTTTGGACAAGCTTTGTTTAAATCAGAGTAATCGACACAAGTTCTCCATTTCCCGTTCGGCTTTCGAACCATTACCGGATTTGACACCCACTCTGGGTATAGAGCATCTCGGATGAAACCATTCGAATGTAATTTGTCAATTTCTTCTTTAAGGGCGGCAGATCTCTCTGGATCCATACCACGCCTCTTTTGCTTGACCGGAACATGTCGTGGATCAATATTTAAAGAGTGACTTGCAATGTTCGGTGAGATTCCGCACATGTCGGAGTGCGTCCAGGCAAAGACATCAAGATTCGCCTGAAGAAATTCAACCAATTCCTGTTGTATCTGTTCTCCCAGTTGAGATCCAATTTTCAGTACTTTCGAGTCGTCATCCTCACTGACCGGGACGTCCACAGTCAGTTCGGCTGGAGACGCTTGATTCTCTTCTACTTCAGCTTTATCTTCGCTATCTCTAGGGTCAAGATCTCTAAGAAATTGGTAGTGGTGCCCGAGCCGGGGCCCAGGCGTTAGCTGTCAATTATCAGAAAAACGGACGCAGAGAGATTCCTCCACGCCCTTTCCTTTCTCCTTCTTCTGTGCTTCTCGCAATTCAGCAACATAACAGGCTCTTCCTGCTGCCTGATCTCCTTGAACGATTCCTATACCATGATCGGTTGGGAATTTTAAAGTCAAACACCACGGGGCAATGGCTGCCCTGAATTCAGCGAGAGCTGGTCGACCCAGGAATGCATTGTACGGTGAAGCAATGTCAAGAACAACAAATTGCAGTAGTCGGACTCTCCTGCGCTCTCCGATCCCCAGTTCCACTGGTAGTTCTACCATCCCAGTAGGTATCGTTGCACTGCCATTGAAGCCATGAACCCGGGATTGGCAGGGTTTTAGGTCCTTTGCTTCCATCTTCATTAAATCGTAAGCTCGCTTGAATAGAATGTTTACAGAACTTCCACTGTCAACCAGGATCCTCTTCATCCAAGCAGGACCAACCTGGGCAGATATGACCAGTGGATCAATCGTTGGAGCTTCGATTTTGTCAGCATCTCTGCTTCTGAATATGATATCGTCAGACATTGTTTTTTGTTGCTTAGCCGGGGTTCCATCCTCACAATTACTGCAGCATTCGAAGCTCGCATGCCTGATAGAGCTAGCATACGACTCCATTTCCCTCCAGCTCCTGTCTGCTGGATGAGGACCACCACTTATGGTATTGATAACTAGCCTCCCGCCTGTACGAGCAGGTTCCTCTTGTCTTTCCTGATCTTGCGCACGGTTTGGATTCGATGGGCCCGCACCACCAGACTGCGGCGCCCGCACGAATTGATCTAACTTCCTCTCCCTAATCAACTTTTCTATGAGATCTTGCAGATGGCGACAGTCATTAGTATTGTGGCCATAGCTCTCATGAAACCTACAAAACTTTCCCGTCTGAATCTGCCTTTCTGACGACCGCTTCGGAGCGGGTTTCTTATACTGTTCTGTGTTGCAAGTTTGCAGATACACATTCTCCAGTGATGTGTTTAACGGTGTATAACTTTCAAACATCGGAGCCCTACGCCGTGGGCCTGGATTCGGATCTCTCTTCTTATTCTGACCATTGCCACCCCTTGGCTGATTTTGTTTGTTCTGTATGTTTAACTGGACTTTTCCGGAATTGTCACCGGACTGTTTAACTGCGACATTGCTTTTTATTCCCTCACTTCCGGGTTTTGCATCGTCCTGCTTCCTAGACTGTTTCGCATCCTCTTGCCGTAAGAATTGAGCGGCTTTGGAGTAGAAACGGTCCAACGATGCGGGGGGTTTTCCGGCCAACCAGTTTCCAAATTCAGAATCGGGATCAATTCCCTTTGTCAATGCCATTAAAATCGAGTTGTCGTTGGGATTACTAATTTCCACGCATGCCGCATGGAACCTCTCCAAGTAACGCCTTAATGTTTCCCCACGAGCCTGGGTAACATTGGACAGGGTGTTAACATCTTTGGGTCTGGCAACATGCATACGGAACTGTTCAACAAACTTCTTAGCCAATTGGTCAAATGACGAAATAGATCTTGGAGGTAGTCTTGTAAACCACATTGTTGCAATTCCTCCCAGTGAAATGGGAAAGCTACGGCATTTCACTGCATCGTCGGCCCTTGCGGCGCTCATTGACCATTCGTATTTCAGTATGTGCTGATTGGGATCAGAACTTCCCTCGTACATAGGGAGAGTTGGCATTCTGAATCGTCGAGGAGGTTCAGCGTATAGTATTTCGTCCGTGAAAGGAGTATGGCTTCGAGAAATTCCCCAATCGTCATTGGTAAGTCCTTGGCTTTCACGGATCATTTGACGTATCATAGTCGGGATGTCCGGCATTGCCACATTCTGAGCCTGCTGAGCTAAGGTGTGGTCGGGTTCCACAATGCGAGTTTGGACCGGGCGCTGTCGACGGTCCAAGTTTCGCCTCCTTGGCTCAACGTCTTCCTGGACGTATGGTTCAGGAGTACGTCCTTGCTGTTGATTACCCGAATCTGGAAGATATCGGGCATCGACCCTTGTTTCCGCGGTTGCAGCTGTGACATGATTGTCCGTAGTGTATTGTGAAGTGCGGCCACCCCGTGCTGATGGCCCAGCCTGGAAGCTGGTTGATGGTCCTACCCTCAATTGCCCGACAGTCAGAGCGGGCTGATATCCCGTAGTCTGAGCATAATCTCCGTCTAATCGGGGACGGGTAGATCTACGATGATAGTCAGATGAAGCAGAACTTTCAGTGGGTGAACGGGAAACATCATCCCTCCTGGACCTCCTACGGCCCTGGCGATTCAGTTGATTTGTCAACTCAATATTGGCTCGCAGCTGTTCGGCTAACTGTTGCCGACTCTGAGTCAATTCTTGGAGTAACATCTGAAATTCTTGTCTAGTGACTGCCCCAGACGGATCTGAGTGGGCAGTGTTGTCTTGATTGGGTGGCTGCTGTTGAGCAGGATTTTGTCCATCCCTACCTTCTTGTCCTGGAGCTGCAGAAGTGGTTCTCGTGCTAACCATTTTGAACGATGAATCCTTTTCCTAGATTTTATGCAAATCTGAGTAGAATGGAAGGACTGTGATTCGAAGATCTGGATCTTCCTCTTGGATTTGTGCAATCCGGTATCGATGGTAGATCCAAGGAGCAGGAGAAAAAAGCTGGTTTTTTCTCAGTGAAAGCACCAAAGTGTTTGTACCAAAAATGGGCACAACACTCTTCGGAAGTTTTTGAAGAGATAAAAGTGAAGAATGAAAATTAAAACTGTGGATTATCTAACAAAAACTCCAAATAACAGAAAGTAAATTGCAAAGACAAGCGATTTAGAGTGGTTCGGCGTTTTGCCTACGTCCACTATGAAGTTTGATGATTTTATTGCTCGATTACTTGAAGATTACAGTAGTTAATAATATAGTACAACTGAATTCAAATGCTAAGTGTCAATCTAAAGCAGCGGCGGTGTTCTGGAGTAAATCTGGCAGAATCTGGGCGCTCTTCAGTACTTAGAATTATCCGACCCCTTTTCTGAATGACCAGGGGGTCTATTTATAGGTGTAGGAGGCTGGTATTTCGCCCAAAATGTGGGGAGACCAGTTCTGGTACGTCAGGGGGCCCACATGGCCGAAATTTAGAGACCCGGGCCCACTTTGGGATCGATTCGACCCTTGGTTCGAATCGATCAAGAAATCATCCAATCGAGCTGAAATTTGGTGTGTACATTCTTCATCATGTATTTGAGCTTCTGTGAAAATTTCATGGGATTTGGACTTGTAGAACTCGAGTTATGATCGATTCAAGTTGGTGTTTTTCGTATTCTGGAGTCGTTCGAATCGATATGCTCGAATCGATTCGTTCGAATCGATCTTCCTGCTTGTGAGGATGGTGACGTGGTGCGCTTTCTTCGAATCGGTCCGCTTTGCACTCCGCTTTGACTGGGTCGAATCCATGACATGGATTCGAAGATGGTGGAGTCGAGGGCAAGCTGCGTCTCCCGGATTCGAAGTGAAGCTATCTCTTATCGATTCGAAGTGAAGCTTTGTCTTATCGATTCGAAGGTAAGCTTTGTCTTATCGATTCGAAGGTAAGCTTTCACGATGGATTCGAAGTGAAGCAATGTCTTCTGGATTCGAAGTTCCCTCTCTTGATGGATTCGAATTGTAGAAAACTCCAATCGATTCGAACTCAAGGTATCGTTCGAATCGATTCGAAGTACAGCTAACTACTTGGTCCGGCTGGATTCGAACGAGAGCTTCTAGGCTGATGGAGTCGAAGCAAGGGAGAGCTGCTGGAGTCGAGGCAATGGTAGTTCGATCGATTCGAACTGTTTCCTGGCTAATGGATTCGAACATAGGCGAAACCTATGGATTCGAACTAAAGGTGCCCTACTCCATCTTTCGTCGACGATATCTCGAGCATACGAACTCGGATTGACTTGAAACTTGGATCGTTGGTTCCCAAGGCTCTGCTTGACGCGTCTTATCAATTGCAGCCCGAACTGGACTCGGACAAAATCCATCGATATCCGTAGTGATCCTCACGTGTAACCGACTTCCGAGACAATCTGTTACCGGTATTTAGTCAAGTCCTTGGTGTCACGGCCTTGCCAAAAGGCGGGATAACAACTTTATTTCCATCCGTCGCTTCACCTCAGGCTGTAAGTCGAAGTTTATTTATGATTTTTGTTCTGACCGCAATGCTTCTTCTCATGTGTTTTTATTTCTTGCTAGCGACAGGTGGCTTTGCGGTCGTAGAGAATGACCGCCTGGTTCAGATGGCTGCGGAAATAGAAGCCATCACGAGAAGGGATAGGTCGGCCTCTTACTTGATTAGGAACGCTACAATTCTGGGGCCCAACATGATCCTACCACATCAGTCTGTGGTCAAGCAGAGAGACACAGCGGAGGAGAGGGCTGCCAAAGCCACAGGAGGGGCCACGGCGAAGAGCGGCAAAAGGAGACCCTTCTCGGCGCATCCCGCCGCCGGGGGGAAGAAACTCAAGAAGTCTGATGGACCCTCTCCCAGCACACATCCAGATGTTCAGGAGGAGGATAAAGTGGAGGGGAAAAAAGGCGAGGATGGAGGAGGTGAGGCGGAGAGCGGAAGCGGTGGAGAAGGTGACGGTGATGATGGTGGTGAAGGACAGGGCGATGATGGCACCGGGGTTTTGCCTCCTGGGCAGGCAGGCGTGATCCAAGAGTGGACGGATGATGCTCTCCGCCAAGCCTTTGAAGAGTTGGAGGAAACAGAGAAGTCTAAGAAAGCTGATAAGGTTGGGACCGGTGTCGATTTATCTTCCGGGAGTGCTTCTACTGAGGCAACTTCTGCGGTTCAAGGTGAATTTCTCTCCTTCCTTTTTTAATTCTCGAATGATGGCTCAACGCATGCTGGTGACACTTGATTTTTATTCCAGGAGCGGGAAAAACGGCCAAGACCTCAGATCTTCGGCATAGGCTTGAACAATACAAACTCCTCAAAGCTTCTGCCAAGCCGAAGCCTCCTACTAACCGTCCTGGAGACGTAGTCGGCTATCGTCCTCTTCTTGGAGTTATTGAAGAAGATATACAAAAGAGGAAGAGGAATCGATCTACGTTTGAATCTCTTCCTGGCCCTCCGGCCCCACTCCAGCCTATTCATGATATTGAGGAGGAGGACACCGAGTTGATACCTTCCCCACATATGTCTGAGAATCCAACCGTCACCCCGATAGATCATCCTGGCTTAGTTCACAATCCGTTTGCGGGTCATCCGGACCTGGACCCGGCATCTCATGACATCTCCTTCGATGAAGTTACTGGTGAGCATCTTCTCCCTCGCAATCCTATGGTACGGGTGCTTGACGAAGCTAAGTCCCTGGACTTTGATTTGCTTACTACCCGGGTTGTAACTCTAGGGGATGAGGCTAAGGCAAATATTGACCGGGTTGCTGAGGAGACCAGGAAATTGATGGGGCACCACGCCCGACTGGTCAAGGCTGGGGAAGAGATAGGGAGCGCCAACATTCGGCTACGGTTGATTGTTTCCGACCAGGCTAAGCAACTTGCCGACCAAGCCATCCAAATCTCTCAGCATGAGGCCGCATCCAGACAATTGAGGAAGACTATGGAAGAGGCCAGTAGGGCAGAGTTGCGGAAGATGGAGGCCGTCTGTAAGGAGCGGATTGACATGGCCATTGCCACGGTGGATGAGGTTCGGCAAGCGGACCTCGAGCGGGTAGAGGAACTATCGGGGAGACTTGAGGCCGCGGAGCTTGCTCAGGCTAAGTTGAAGGAGGAAATGGAGGCGATGAGGAGGTCCGTTCAGGCTGACCGTCTATGGTACCGATCGGAGAGGGATGCTGTCGTTGCGAAGCTGCGGGCTTCTGAGGTCCGAATGAGGGAGTTTGAGGAGAACGAGGGGATGATGGATGGGATGCTCCAGGATATGTACTTCCATAATTGGAGGCAGGGTGACTTGTCCTGGATGGATGATTACCCCCGGGTTATGGCTAGGATCTATCTCAGGGCTCTAGAGGAGGCCAAGGCTGAGGCGGATAAGGAGGGTGGCGTGGCCTTCAGGATGGATGTGGTTACTGCCCAGTTTACCAAGGAGGAGAAGGTGACGGTGAAGGAGGGCATGCGATTGCTTGCAGCTGAGGAGGCAGGTGTGCAAGTAGAGGATGATGATCAAGATGATCAAGGAGCAGATGCTGGTAAGTCTTCCTTTCTAGTCTTTCCGTTAACTTGGTTGCTTATCATTAATGAATTCTTTCTTTGACCGGACAGGTGGGCAACAGGACAAGGATAAAACTCCGACGCAGCCGGCTCCTTGATTTGACCTGGATATCCTTTTGTGAACTTGACATTGTTGTGTATGTTAGTCTCAGAACAGTAACGTAACTCTTAGGCTGTAATTATGCTACTTGTAATAAAAAACATTATTCTCGACGTGTAATTTTTTAACTTAAGCTGATTCTGTCGTTTTTGAATGTTTTTGCTATTTTGACATGTTGTATGAGAAATATAGCTATGCATATTCTTGTAATTAGATTGTGTTTAACGTCAAGTTCTTGTTTAAAACATAATTTCATGTCTTGCAATATTAGTGTGATGTGTGAATAAATTATAGCCACATGTCTACACATGAAAGAAGGAAATACCGCCCTTCATATTTTGCTTGTAGATGGCAGCTTTGAATGTCTTGTGTGACCGAGTATGGAATGCAGTCCAGTGTCTCGTTGCGAGTACCTGCTTCCATTAGCGAATGTTTCCTATTCTGTGTCTTGTATTTTAGGGATTGTTAGAGAGGATAGGAGAATAGTTTTTAAATAAAGTTGAAATATGAGAAATAGTAAAACTTCCAATCACGGAAGGCCTTCGATGTGCTTAAGTTCGTGGTAAATGGGCTTTGTAGTCACTTTCCCTAGCTGTGGGTCTTGGAGACATTTGTCACCCATCTTACGCCTCCGCGGGGAGTTAATCTTTTTTACCACAGCCGTACTTAAGACACATCGGAACCGAGATCGCGCACAGTAACTACCCAGGCCATTATGGCCCGTAATCGTGGGTATTATTCGATTTACTGTGGCCGGCTAGCGCGGGTGCCGATCGTCAACCATGAACTACCCCTGGCTGGCCACACCTTATGTTGGGGCTTAAAGTAGGTTCACAGTTGTCGGTGAGCCGAACGCCGTAATGAGCTGCCTCGGCTATAGTCGGCCTTCTTGGTGGCTTATAATCGGCTCATTACAGTTGGCTTTGAGGGCCGTCGCGAGCAATGAGTTAACCCGCAACAGAGGGATGCCGGAGCAAAAGTGTCTCATTGGCGAGGGCATAGATTCGTATAGTACCTGTTAGGTCTTATCCAGAGAAGTCGCGCTGTGGAGCGCCTTGAGTGAAAATGCTATTTGCACAGGGTTTTGTTCAACAGAAAAGGATAAAGTTAACAAGCAGCCAAGATATAAAGGAACAAGTTAAAAAGGAGACAAGGTTTTTTAAAGTGGTTCGGCACGAAAACGCTTACGTCCACTGATTCTCTTTGTTAATTCACTTCATATGGGCAGTACAAGTTAAGAAAAGTATCGACGGAGGTGTTGAATGTTCCATGCCCTCTGGAACACCTCTCCGTCCACTGTTGACAAAATATAAGCTCCATTGTGGAGATCTCTATGAATTACATATGGTCCATCCCAGATTGGATCTAGTGCCCCGGGGCGAGGGAAGATTCGCTTGAGGACAAGATCTCCTTCTTGTAAGGTACGATGCTTGACTTTGGAGTTGTATTGTGCTGCCACTTTTTGCTTGTGGGCTGCTGCTTTGAGGGCTGCATCATTTCTTCTCTCCTCAATTAGATCCAAAGACATGTGAAGGAGTTCTTCGTTCTCTTCTGGGTTATAGTGGATCCTACGGTGGGAAGGCACGATGGTTTCAACTGGGAGCATAGCCTCCGATCCGTATGCCAAAGAGAAAGGAGTATGCCCCATTGATGTTCTGAAAGATGTGCCATAGGCCCATAGTGCCGTAGGGAGTTCATCCACCCAAGCGCCCTTTGACTTTTCGAGTTTCTTTTTTATTAGAGTTTTCAGAATTTTGTTGACGGCTTCGACTTGTTCGTTTGGCTGGGGATAAGCTACGGATGAGAAGCTTTTGTGAATTCCGTGCTTTTGGCACTAGTTGGCGAATTCCTCGCTGTCAAACTGGAGTCCATTGTCTAATATAATTTTGAATGGGACTCCGTACCTGCATAGAACATTTTTGATCAAGAAGTTAATAACTTTTGCTGAAGATACTTTATTTAGGGGTTCTGCCTCCACCCATTTGGTGAAGTAGTCGACTGCCACTATAGCATATTTGGCCCCGCCTCGGCCCATTGGCAGTTCGCCGATCAAGTCAATTCCCCATACTGCAAAGGGCCAAGGGCTGGTCATTTGAGTAATCTCAGTTGTTGGTAGCCGCGGAATCTTAGCAAACATCTGGCATCTGTCACATCTTCTGACGAAATCTAAGGCGTCCTTGCTTAAGGTGGGCCAGAAATATCCATATCGGAGTATCTTTTTTGCCAAAGTCTGCCCTCCAGTGTGATCTCCGCAGCTTCCTTGATGAATGTTGGATAAGATTTCCTTGGCTTCCCTTCCAGCGACACACCTTAATAAGGGGTTAGAGAAGCCGCACCGATAGAGGGTGCCCTCTTGTATTGTGTAGCGGGAAGCTTTCCTCAAGATTTTCTTGACTTCGTTACGCCCGTTGGGCAGTGTGCCACTTTGTAAGTAGTTTCGGAGGGGAGTCATCCAAGTTGCTTCTTCGGTTGCAGCTATCATATTTACTTGCTCAAAACTTGGGATCAGTTGCTTTGAGATGGCTACTGCTCCGGAAATAGCGCCGTCTCTCATGCTAGCTTGCTTCGGCAATTCGTCGGCCTCTTGGTTCTCTTCCCGAGGGATGTGTTTGACTAAATAGTGGTCCAATCGATCGAGAAGTAACTTGGTCTTCTTTAAATATGCTATGAGTCGTTCTTCTCGAGCCTGGAATTCTCCTAGTATTTGATTTACAATAAGTTGAGAATCGCTATGAAGACACAAAGAATTGGCTCCGATTTCTAAGGCAAGTTCTAATCCAGCTATCACTGCTTCATACTCTGCATCGTTGTTAGTGGCAGTGAATTCCAACCTTATAGCATAGTGCAGCTTACTTCCCCTGGGGGTGATTATTACCACACCTGCCCCCGAGCCTTGTTCGTTTGATGCACCATCCACAAAGAGGTTCCACTTGATGTCTTCTGCTATCTCTGATTGCTCCTTATCTTCATTGGTAGTGAATTCGGCAATGAAATCGGCCATGGCTTGCCCCTTGATGGCGGTGCGAGGATGGTAGGTAATATCATATTGACTTAGTTCAATGCACCATTTAAGTAGTCGTCCGAAAGTGTCAGGACGATGGAGTACCTGCCTCAGCGGTTGATCGGTCAGAACTCTGATGGAATGGGATTGAAAATAGTGTCGCAATTTTCGTGATGCGATTAGTAGACAGTATGCTAGCTTCTCAAGTTTAGGATATCTGACTTCTGCCCCTGTAAACCTCTTACTTACAAAGTATACTGGCCGCTGCGTGCGGTTGTCTTCTCTTACCAAAGCAGCGCTTAGAGCATGAGATGATACAACAAGGTATAGGTATAACTCTTCGCCTTCGTTTGGAGTCGAGTGTACCGGCGGTTTCTGGAGGTGTTCGATTAAGTTAAGGAAAGCAGTTAAGCATTCGTCGGTCCATTTGAACTTTCCTTTGTCTTTCTTTAGAGCTTCGAAGAAGGGGACGCACTTGTCCGTTGCTTTGGAGAGGAATCGGCTTAGGGCGGCCACTTTCCCATTCAGGCTTTGCATTTCCTTTCGAGTGGAAGGTATTTTGATATCTTTTAGAGCTCGGACTTGTTCAGGGTTTGCTTCAATCCCTCTGGCATGGACGATGAATCCCAAGAACTTTCCTGATGATACTCCGAAGGAGCATTTCAGAGGATTAAGTTTCATTCCATACTGGCGAAGTACTTGAAACATCTCGCCCAGGTGGCTTACGTGATCGTCGGCTTTCCTTGACTTTACCAGCATGTCATCCACATACACTTCCATAGTTTGTCCTATTAGCCCTACAAACATCTTGTTGACGAGGCGCTGGTAGGTGGCTCCTGCGTTTTTAAGTCCGAAAGGCATTACCTTGTAGCAGTACAAACCCTGGTCAGTGATGAAACTAGTGTGGTCTTCATCGGGAGCATGCATAGGAATTTGGTTATTATCCTGAGTATGCATCCATAAAGGATAAGAGTTCGTGCACGGCTGTGCTGTCTACAAGTTGATCGATTCGTGGAAGCGGGAAGCAATCCTTCGGGTAGGCGTCATTTAAGTTGGAGAAGTCAATGCATGTTCGCCACTTCCCATTAGCCTTCTTTACCAGCACCGGGTTGGCGATCCACTCTGGGTAGATGGCTTCTCGTATAAAGTCATTGGCAAGTAGATTCTTTACTTCTTCATCGAGGGTTGCTGATCGTTCTGCCCCCATGCTTCTCTTTCTTTGTTTTACGGGCGCCTTGGTAGGATCAATGTTTAGTACGTGGCATGCTATGTTAGGGGAGATTCCGGTCATGTCAGCATGTGACCATGCAAATACATCCAAGTTGTGGCGGAGAAAGTCAATGAGTTGTTCCTTCAACTCTGCTTTTAGTTGGGACCCGATTTTCAATAGTCTACTCGAGTCATGCTTGTCTACAGATACAAATTCCATAGCCTCTGCAGGCTCGGCGGTGGCCTCCTCCTCTTTGTCCCTGGGGTCTAATTCATTGAAAGGGTCGCTGGTATATCGAAGAGGAGGGGCTTTCTTTAGTTGCTATTCTTCCAAACTTTTTGTGCAGAGGGCAACCTCTACACTCTTCCCTTTATCCTTCCTGTGGTTGTTGCGAAGTTCAGTTACATAGCAGTCTCGAGCAACGTCCTGGTCTCCCTCTACCTCCCCTACTCCATTGTCCATTGGAAATTTCATCTTTAGGCACCATGGGGCCAGGACAATTTGGAAGTCAGACAAGGCTGGCCTTCCTAAGAAAGCGTTGTAGGCCGAGTGGTTTTCTATCAGCACAAATGTCTGTTTCCGCACAACGGAGCGGGGATGACTTCCAATTTCAACAAAGAGGTCTAGTTGCCCGAGGGGCATCTTCGCATCTCCAGTGAAACCGTGCAGTGGTTTATTGCAGGGAGAAACGTCCTTTATTGATAGTTTCATTTTGTCGAATGCATGTTTGAATAAGATATTTACGGAGCTTCCAGTGTCTACTAGAATTCGGAAAACTTCGGTCGGACCGAGCCGGGCAGAGATAACCATGGGATCCATGTGAGGGTACTGCCTTCCCTCTAGGTCACGCCTACTGAATGTGATGTTATCACTCTCTTTCCGCTTCGGGTGGCGTTCTTCTGTAACAGAATTAACACAGTCTTCATTGTTTCTAAGAGACTTTCCGTATCTTTCCATTTCTGCCCAGCTTCTGTCGGCGATGTGCGGTCCTCCCGAGATGGTATGGACCACTATCTTCTCTTGACTGGAGCCGCTAGTGTGCAATTTCCTCTACCTACCTCTGGGGAGGGTAGCCTTGGGTTCTCATTGGCAAGAGCTGGAGTCCTGTTCTGACCTTTTACATAGCGTTCCAGTCTCTTCCTTCTGATGTGTTCTTCAATCAAGTCCTGGAGATGATGGCATTCATTGGTATCATGCCCATGGGATTCGTGGAAGCGGCAGAATTTTCCAGACTTAATCGCGTTATCTGATTCCTTCTTGTGCGGGGGGGCGTTTGTATTAAACTTCGTCTTGGGTGGCAAGGAAAATGTTTTCAAATCGTATGATTTAGTTGATTTTATGTTGTTTTTAGTGGTCTGGATGATTTATGCAAATATGTAAAAAGTAGGGACTAAACTGTAAAAGACACACAGATTTATAGTGGTTCGGCCAGAACGTGCCTACGTCCACTTTATATGTTATTTCTCCTTTCTTGTTCAGATTACAAGTACAAAGCTTTGATATAAGTATATGAAAGTTGTTTGAAAGTTCTCTCCGTGCTTGAGCTCTCAAACTTGTCCCCCATTGTCTCTAGAATCATTTTTTCGAACGTCCTTCGCTGCAGCGGGCGTGTCGCCGTGAGCTGCCTTATTTTGTTGCCTTGATCGTTCCTCAGTGGCAGCGTCTTCGAGCCTCATATATTTCCCGGCTTCATGGAAGAAATCGGGTAAATTAGCTGGTTTTTCTTTTGTCAATCTTCTAGCAAATTTAGTATCCGGATGCACACCACTACAGAGGGACATTAAGACAAGCTTCTCATCGGCATCTTGAACTACGGCCGCTGCGGCATTGAATCAGGTTAAATATTGCTACAGCTTCTCTCCAGGTTTTTGTTTGACATTGGATAAGGAATAAGCGTCCTTGGGTTGTTCCACATGAATGTGGAACTGGCTGATAAACTTTTCTTTCAACATCTCCCATGAGCTGATGGATCCTTGGGGTAGATGGCAGAACCATGAGGTAGCTAGATCTGCTAAAAATAGTGGAAAGCATTTGCACAATACCCTCTCTGTTGCCCCGCTCATGAGCATATGCTGTGTGTATCTCTGCAAGTGTACAACGGGGTCAGAGGTTCCTTTGTAAGGTTCCATTGTTGGCATTTTCCATTCTCGGGGGGTGATAGCAATTTCGATATTGCGGGTGAAAGGGCTGGTTACCCTAGCGCCTATCTCTCGATCTCTTTGATCCCGTTGGACGCACTCTCTGAACAAGTGTGCCATCCTTTCATCAGAATTTGGAGCAAATAGAAATGAGTTCGGTTCTGTTCTGTGGGATTGATTCCGTCCAGATGACCTGTAGGGATGGTATCGTCTATCATTCCTAATACTTTCCAGTGGCTGCCTTCGGTCTTCTAGGAGCATGTTAGGGTCAGCTACAGTTGGCCCTTGCCTTGATCTTCCCCTGCTGGGGTCTGATCTAAGCACTTCCTCGGGTCCAACTTCGGGCTGGACTCTAGCTCGGCCCCGTTCATTGGTGTTTTCATGGTTAGGCAGTATGACCGGCTCAGCTACAGTTGACCTCCGCCCGGTACCTCCCCCGTTGGGTTCGGTTCCAAGCGTTTCCTCAGGCCTAACTTCGGGCTGTGCTCGGTCTCGGCTCCTACCATGGCCGCTTCTGTCGTTAGCTCCTTCGAAGAAGGAAGACCTTGTTGTCTCCGAGATCCTCCAGACTGGGACTCACCCCATGATTCAGTGTTGCGGTTGGACTCTTCAGCATCCCTTAAGCGTGACATGAGATGGTCCACCAAGGCTTCCTGCTGGGACGTGAAGCGGTTAGTCACTTCAGCCACAACCCTGTCTAGATCTGCCCTAGTAATTGCTGCCGGTTGTTCTGCGGCAGGGGTGGTCGGATTTGCCTGACCATCATTTGGTACTGCTGCTGGAGGGGGACGATCTACTTGATCTGTGACCACTGGATCTGGAAGACTGCTGGTTGCGACGTTTTTTCCTTTGTTAACATCTTTCTTCTGCTTGGGAGGCATGTTTTCCAAGCGATGAACGATGCTGTTAGGAAGAATGTTAAGTGGAAGAAGCTGAAGCTTCGAGCTTCAATTCTCAGTGAAAGCACCAAAAATGTTTGCACAAAAAATGGGCAAACACCTCCAAATCGTATGATTTAGTTGATTTTATGTTGTTTTTAGTGGTCTGGGTGATTTATGCAAATATGTAAAAAGTAAGGACTAAACTGTAAAAGACACACTGATTTATAGTGGTTCGGCCAGAACGTGCCTACGTCCACTTTATATGTTATTTCTCCTTTCTTGTTCAGATTACAAGTACAAAGCTTTGATACAAGTATATGAAAGTTCTCTCCGTGCTTGAGCTCTCAAACTTGTCCCCCATTGTTGTACCCCTGCCCCTCTATTTATAGAGTGAGGCTGGGGGTAGGGGTCTTGGATGTATAAAGCTGCTAGTGGGCCTGGGCTGATGCAATCTGGCCTGGCAATGTTGGTTCGAGACTCCCTGGTTCGGTGATGGTTGAGCGTAGAGTGGACCGGTTGTAGGTGATTCGGTGATAGGTGGTTCGGTGATAGGTGATTCGGTGATAGGTGGTTCGGTGATAGGTGACTCGGTGATTCGATGATAGGTGGTTCGGTGATAGGTGGTTCGGTGATAGGTGGTTCGGTGATAGGTGACTCGGTGATTCGGTGATAGGTGGTTCGATGATAGGTGATTCGGTGGTTCGGTGATAGGTGGAGTGCGTTGGTCCGGTAGTCGTTGGTCCGGTAGTAGAGGAGAGAGCTGGTTCGGTAGGCATGGGATGGAGCCGGTCGAAACACACCCAACATGCGATAAGTGTCAAAAATTTGTTGGTATCCCAAAATTGTCATCACAAGAGCTTACCCACTTGACTAGCCCATGGTCATTCGACATATGAGGAATTGACTTGATATGCCCACTCCCAATGTCCAAAAGAGGGCAAGATACGCAGTAGTAGCTGTAGATTATTTTACTAAGTGGGTGGAAGCCGAACCTCTTACAACCATAACTTCCAAAAAGGTAGTCACCTTTATAGTTAGGAATAACATCATCAGATTTGGGATGCTACATAAGATAATCTCCAACAACGATATGCAGTTCGAAAGTAAAGAATTCTCCGACCATTATGAGAAAAATGGCATAGTCAAAAGTTTCTTCTTGGTAGCTCACCCATAGGAAAATGGGCCGGTTGAAGCAGCAAACAAAATGATAAAGAAGTTGCTTAAAAAGAGACCATAAAAGCTAAAGGGAAATGAATATAGGAACTACCCCTAGTGTTATGGGCATATAGAACATCCACAAGGTCACCTAAGAGCCATACTCAATTCTCTATGACATATAGCTATGAAGTTATGTTGCCAGTTGAAGTAGATGTACCATCACATCGACGTTTATCATACATAGTCGAACAGAATTCGCATCTTAATGAAGCTATGTTAGATCTCATACAAGAAAGGTGAGATGAAGTAGTAGTTGGGCCAGCATTCTATAGGAAAATAATGGCAAGAAGTTATAATTCGCGACTCAAGGAAACATAGTTCCTCAAAGGAGATCTAGTCATATGAAAGGTGGTTGCTAACACAAAAGGCCTAACAGATGGAGCACTTGGACCAAATTAGGAGGGACCCTTGGTAGCAGCCGAAGCACTTTCGAACGGCAGATACCACCTCTTTAGAACTGATGGAAACCTTGTCCCAAGGGCATGGAATTCAAAACACCTCTAACCGTACGTTATTTAATATTTCTTTTCACGTAACAAAGTGAAGTGTATAAAGTTGTGACTAAAAAAAATTAATAAAATAATAAACTGGATGTATGGATATTTGACGGCTTGAACCAGTATAAAAATCTACTTATCAATTTTAAAACCAAATAAGAGTTATGATAACATAACTCGGCTTTTCATCCATAAACATTGCTGGACGTAGGGATATTAGACTGTCCGAACCAGTACAAAAAAATCATGCGCAAGAAAAAGGGGTTGTAAACACGCGATAGGACTTCACAGTCAAGACACAATAATATGCACCCCAAGCGGGGCAAATCATGCCAAGCACATGACAAAATAAGAGAAGAGCTAACACAAGGCTCAACAGTTGCATATTCAGAGTTAAGAGTTACTATAAAGAAAAGAAAAGGAGGTTTATGTAGTATGAGGTTCAAGAATCTGTACAGAGCTCAAAAAGGTAAACATACAACTTTACGGGTTCTTTTCGAATTTCATTATAAATCATCATAAAATGATAAACATATATAAGCAATATACATAATATAAACTAAAGACCCATGAAGTTACTAAAGAACACCTTAGTCAGACACTGAATCCTCAATCGATAGGAACCTTCTTTTGCTGCTAGGAGCTTGAGCAGTGGAAGGTGGAGGTATCTTAGTTAAAACAACAGAGGAACGCTAATGCACATTAACAGTAGGGAGCCTCGGGTCATAGTTAGCACCAGCCTGAGGATTCTTTATATCTTGCCTCCTGAGAATGTAATCGGTGCGATTATAATGAAAGCTTAGGTCTACTTTCAGCAAGAAATAACTAAACCCGTCAATGGCCCGTTGAACAGATATATCGGCCATAACGTGCCTAACCTTCTCATGTCAGAGCTTTTCTGTCAAATCGGATCGCGTGGCATCAGGAACCACATGCGTTAAATGATGTGAACACGAAGAAGATAAAGCTAACGACTGCATAGCCGAAATCGATCCAAATATCTAATCTTTAAGCTTGTTGGTACATTCAACAGCCACGTGGTACACACATTCAAGGTCATCCAAAACTTCTACCTTTGTCTTCTTAGTTTTCTTTGAGAATGCACCAAACAATTTATAAGAAGATGAACGCCCCCACTACCTTCGTCCCTTTCTTAGAACCTTCCAACCTCTTTTTATAGAAAACCTTCAACTCATTAGTTTTGTTTTGGTAATAAGCTATCACTTTTCTTTTCCATTGTGAGGTCACTTCGCAATCCAAACCAATAGAAGGAGCCGGAAGTGCCCCTGAGGGAGATGCCTTAGGAGTGGCCAAATCAGTGGATGGATTATCTTCTTTAACTAGTTAATGAGAAACTTGATGGGATAGCTCTTTAATAGTTTTTTAGATTTTATTAATATCATATTCATAACAAACAGTGTATAACCCCCATCATCTTTTAATAGCTTTTCCAAATAACCACCTTCTCCTATAAGGATTTTAATTCAGCCTCAAGACTTTCCATCTTTTTATTTGCAGCTTGAAGACTTTCTATCTTTGTATTTGTAGCATTTAGATTGGCTCTATGCTTAGTAGTAAAATTATAATGCCTGAGTAAAGCCTTCTTTTCTTCATCTAGATCTTTTGTTAGATATCGGAGATCTGTTTCAATCCTCTCCCTTTCCATAGCGAGTTTGAGAGGATCATCGCCCATAAGCTCAAAGTCACCGCCAACATATCCATGCACCTCATAAACACGAACTAGGGTTTGGTTAGTTGTTGGTGGAATGCCAAGTTGTGCATCGTGAAAGGATAAAATAATTAAACAAATAAAGAAAGAGCGTATGAGCAAACAAGGACTGTTTTAGTGAATTATACAACATTATAGAATACATATCTTACACACTATGACAACTACCTACAGCTAAGTCTATTTTTAAACCATAATAAATGAGGATGCCCCAAATGAAGAACTTCATCCCCTAAAGAAGGACCTTAATTTTGCAGTATAAAATTATAAAGTGCATCCTCTCATGGATAACTTGTGTAATTCTAAATAAGAGCACCTGAAATTCCCTCTTTAGTTGTGCAATAGTCTTTTCCAGTTTAGTTTCCCTCCCACATACGAAAGTAGTTCTTCTTGATAATCTCTCTACAACTTGTTTTTCTAAACTTTTGATATACCCCTTTAAATATTGAACTAGACTATCTTCTTTGAATGGCTCTAAATAAAGAGGTTTATCAACACTAACAATTCCTACCTAAAAGGAAAAGGGTATTGGTTTAAACACACTACGGCACCAAATAAGAACACTAAAGATAAGTAATTATAATTAAAAACAATGGCAAAACTAAAGTCTAATATATAAAGCCCAATTTCATTCATTAATCACAAGGGAGTTCACGAAAAAAACAACCATGACAGCAGCTAAAGATGCTACGATATCTGAAATATTATTACAAGCTTCATGAAACCTAGGAAACATCTAAAAATATAGAACTAAAGTTCAAGGAGCTACTTCATTAGAACGAGAGGCCTGAGTGATCTGATCAGGATTAAAGTTAGGCGCACCAAGAGAGGTATCCTCAGAATCAGAGATGTTTGATAACTTCTGAACAAACGTTAAGGGGGAAGCAGCAACCCCACTATGTTTTTTAACCAATAAGGCATGGCAATGTTTTTGAGCGGTTAATGAGTTCGAGATCACACGAGAAGTCTAAACTCACTTCTGCATCAAGATTGTCAAGACGTTCCATGAAATATTTTATTGACCCGTACATAAATCTGATAAAGAACATTGAAAGCAATGGATTCAACATCTTTCGTCGTTTTAGACAGTTTCTTTTTCAAGCCATTTCACTCTCCTGGTCAACTCTGTGTTTTTCTCTTCTGTTTTCGTAAGTGCATCCTCCGCCTTCGTAGTATGAGACTCCATCTGTTTGAAATATTCATTTAGCTCCTCTAGGTGCTTCTTATAACCATCCTCTCTTTGGCTTGTAGCCTCAATTTCAAGTGCAGTGGTGCTTAAATATCCCTTCATCTTTTGAACTACAGCCTATGCACTAACAAATGCAGGCTTAGAAGTTTCCACTTAATGATGTAAGTCCATGGCCAGAGCATATACCTATAAAGGTTTTGATAAAAATGTACATAATAAACACCAATATGAACTTTATAACAATTTCAATAGTTCCAAATCATATTAATACATAGGACAAGCACCTATGGAGTGACCTCCGCAGTAGGTGGTCCTAAAACTGGGAGAAGCATTGGAGCTAGAGGAGCATAAGTGAGAACGGAGACGTCATCAATCATGAGACGACCCATTTTATCAACTAAAGCGGAAGCAACACCATCTTCTGGAAGAGGTAGGAAGCGGGAGAAGCTGGTAGCATAGTGAGAGGAGGCACAGGTATTGCAACAACAGTGGAAGAAGACATAGGAGGAGGAATATCAACTATTGTAATCCACTCCCACTGTCCTACACAGTAAAATCTTCCCTTTCCCTCTCATGTTTGTCACCAGTCTTCCTTGGCTTAAAAGCATCTAGTATCATAGACATCGTACCTACACAATTAAAATAACAATGCATCTAAGTTCTAACATGATAACAAATTTGTAACAATTAAAATAAAATGGACCATCACTTGAACATATATGTAACGGCCTGTATTTTATGTATCGAAGGATTGTAAAATATTGTTTTTAAAATTCATATTGGGTCGTATTTGGATATAACTTTGGGTGATGTTGAATATTGACATTTTTGACCCTTACTAATTTTATTGGACGATTTTGGCCATAGATTTATTTTTTGGCATTTTTGATAATTATACATATTACTAAGACATACATGCATCGATATGCATCGGAGAATTTGGATGAACGAAAAACGTATCTAGGTCAAAAAAGTGTACAAGCCGCGCGGTCGAAGAATTTTCAAAATCTAATGTTCGGACTACCCGTACAACTTTAAAACGCCTAAAAATAACCTCTCAGGGCATGGTCTCGGATTTTGACAAAACTTGTACCGTTGGAACGAGAAAAATACGTTGAGTCGCTCCGTCGAAGAATCATCGTAATCTGACTTTCCTATAAGTCATACGACCATAAAACGTGCATTGGAATTTTGGAAATAAAAGAAATAATGGGTTTTCAAACCCTTACACTACCCATATCCTATAAATACTATTTTCTTCACTTTAGCTGCATATCCTATTTTCCATTTACGTTATTCATCTTCTCCTCCATGAAACCCACCTCCCATTTCTTTCTCCTCTTCTTTCTAGAGCAAACAAATATTGTTTTAGCCAATACAATAATTCGGTCTCTCGGTTTTTCCAAAAGCTACACAACCTTGGCCTCGGTTCGACTCATCTTTAACTGTGGTGGACAAAAAATGCGAATTCGACAAATGGAGTGTTTTTTAGGTCAATCAAAATGAATTTGGAGGATATGGCTATGTTTTTAGCGGAGAGAATATCAAAATGGCTCTGAAATGGTTGTTTTTTGTGCTTTAGAGAGGGAGAAATTGAAGTTGAATGGAATGGTCACCAACGACAAACTTTTTGGTGATCTAACCATAGGAAAAACCATCGATGTGGGTTTGCTCATCTCGACAAGGGGAGTTTGGAAATGTAGATGAATGGAACCGAAGCTGCATGTGGTGGTGGTGGGAAGGTTGAAAAGTGGGAAACGATTTTGGGTATGTTCACGTTTTTCGACCGCCATGGTCATCGGAGGGGCACGGCAATCGAGGCAGTGGGGTGTTGGGCAATCGGTGGTGCTGGAAGATCTCAAGTATTGGTAGATGAAGGGAGGTGGCATTGAAGGCATCAATTACCTGAAATAAAAATTAAATTATATATGTGTGTGTGTGCGTGCGGGTTGGTTGCTTATAAGTCGGAGATGGTGGCCATGGTGGAGGGACGGCGATGTAGTGTCAAGCGGATTAGGTCTCAAGTGGTCCTTGCGGCAATTGACGGCATGAAGTAGGTGGAGCTATTGAGGTACATGGTTGGTACAAGAAATTGGAGGAGGAAAAGAAATGTCATGGGCATATGTGAGCTACAGGGAAAGAGTGGTAATTATTAAAGTAATTATGAAAATTGTTAACTAAGATGATTAATTATTTAGTTAGTTAATGAATTAATTTATTTATATAAATCTATATCTTATATTGTCCATACCATTTGAAAATGAGGATCGATTTGGTCATAGTTTCTTGCGTTGCACTCGTATTGGAGCTCTTTATAATTTACCATAGGATTTGGTAGCTTTTGTTAAGGTGAGTGATATAGTTTCTCACCATACTATGATTGTTAGTATAGTATAAAAATGATGTTTTGAAATGATTTGCAACTTTAAAACGTGTTTTTTAATATATTTAAACCATACTTGGTTTTATAAAAGAATTTTAAAGTGTTTTAAAATGGTTTTAAAACACTTATCACATATGTTCTTATGGACGTACTATTTTTTGAAAATCACTAGATTTAGAATATTATTGATATGAATCCTAAATTGGTTGATATAGATTTGTTGTACATGTTTTGTGTATCCTATTTGGTTGTATGTATGCTATGTTGGTTGTATGTATGTTCGTTTGCTAGTTTTGGTTGAAAACGCCCATCAATAGGCGATGTAGTGTTAGGGAATATCCCATAAGATAGAGTTTTGTGTATATCAATTGAATGAACTAAGATGGGAACTTGCATGGATGGTCGAGTTCTATGCATATCAATTGAATGAACACATGATGGAAACTCTAATGGATGGGATAAGCATGTGGAAGAATATTGGAATGTGTGCCGACCGATCTGTAGATGATATATGATAGACTTGGTCATGTGCTTCGGACTTTAGGATGGACTCCAGACATTTTCACTTGGTTTGTACATGGCCATGTTTAGCTAAGTACACGACTAAAGTGGTCGGTCACTGTAGAGTGATCGGTACTCATCACTATTGATGATGGCCAATTTGGCTAATCTTTGACACGTGCGATGAGGATGCTTCGAGGAGCACAACATTTGTGTTTGTTTATATGGCCGCCTCTTGATTGGATGTTATTGCTCTACGACAAGCGATTTAGATGGTGAAGCAATGACGTGACGCTTCGACGTGATTACTTCGGGACTTTGATGATGATGACTCTATGGTGATGGAGTTGTATTCCAATGATGACAGTTCGATCGATGGAGTCGGATGATGATCCACTAGGGCTGGTTCGAGGAAGGGAACCCATAAATAGAACATGGAAGGGTTCTATGATGGAAAGCGGAACATTGAAGGGTTCTGTAACGATGAATGGAAACAGATGGAGTGAAGAAGTGCTTGAATACGGGTGCTAAGTGACCGTTGATACTTGAAGTCTTTCTATTGTACTCCTAAGCGGGGGCATTGTGAGGATGGTCATTAGGTACTTTGTCGGCTACCTCGGATCGTTGAAGGGATCCGTATACCATAGATCGTTGAAGGGATCTGGTATTGGCTATATAGTCCGGTGTTTAAGTACATAGAAAACCAGGATTTTTCCATTAATCCCTAGTACTTAATGGTTATACAAGTTATCATATATCCAAAGCACATTGAGTGACGGTGAGGATTATTTAATGGATGCTATGTTTTTCATGGTTGTTATGTTTGTCTATCGCACTAGGGATGCCATATGACGTAGGTATCCAAGAGATCATTACCTAAACACATGATGGTGTACTAGGATGTTTGTACACTTTATGATTATAGGAGATGATAGATTAGCATATATTACTATGTGTTAACTCTTTGGATGTTGGGACAAGTTTGGTATGATTCTCCATACACCATGTCCCATAGACTATATCGACTATCATGGTATTTTGAGATTGTTTATCGTTCACATGCACCATACTATTGTTTGACTCGAGGTTTTATGTTTTTCTTCTTATTATCTCGTGTATCTTAAATGAGTTGACAAGATAGAAGGTTTGGGTGATATGTGTTGTTGTACAGATGGACGAGCAAGATATGGTTATTTCTTGTATTTATATGTAGGCTTGTTATAGATATTCCACTATGCGACACTGTGGAGCCTAGACCGTGTTAGCTACATAGTTAGAGATAGTTTATTCTTTGATTTTATTTCCAGTTGTATAAACTCTATTGCTATATTATATAACTCTGTGAACTTGTGTACTTTGATATGGTGGTTCATTTAGTAAATACTGTCTTGCATGTATTATACTGCGATGATTATTATATTTTATTCGATGCGCTATGAGATATACAATAGGTTATGTGATTGTTTTATCTTTTTTTACCCTTGACAATCATCCTGCATCGACCGGGCATCGTAGCTGCACACTATCATAAATATTGGGTGCCGAAGGTGTAGGCAGTCGCCACGATATATGTAAATATCCATGTATCACAACACATGCGCAATAATATGTGCTTACATAATAAAGAAGTGTACGATATGGCACAAAGGTATCAAAAACATAAACATACACCAAATGTAAAAAATGATCATGTTAACATAAGAAGCCATGCTTGCGCAGCAAAGATTCAGTGAAAATATTAGTGCCCTTGTAAATACCTTTGTCAAGCCTAAGCGCATTCGCTTTGAGCATCAAGAATAATTCTCGATCAACGCTGGAGAAGTCAGGGTGCAAAAAAAAACACACAGGTCAGCACAGAAAAAAGGATAAAAAAGAGAATGAAGACGATACCAGGAGATTGGAAGGAAGGAATAAAACCATCTCGATTAGAGACATAAAAAAATTGGTCTATCCAATTCTGAGTTTTACAAGGAGAAACTGAGTAGATAGATTTCATGGCTTAAATGTAATGAAACCCATCACTGCCCATAGTAGTGCATTTGCGAACCGAGTGTAAGAAAAGAAATTCTCAATGAGTAGGCACAGTTAAGTGCTCAGCGTATAGAATATAAGTATATGTTAAAAGAAAGTAGGAAACGGGAGACAATTGGATTGGATACAAATTTGCAGCTGCTAACTACTCCTTCATGATAGGGTGAAGCGGAAGATAAAGTCCGTTTCTAACATGTTCAGACGTTAAAGAAATAAACCCTTCTATGTGAAAATGAATGCGCCTGGAAGGGGTGGAACCCAAAATGCATAATCCCCCAAACTCGAAGTGTTCAAAATCCCTTCAGCTTGGCATTCTTCATAAATGGTCAAAGTCAATTAAATGAAAGAGACTAGATTCTGACTAGAAGTACTCCAAAGATCAATAGTAGCCATGAATAACTAAAAGAGAAAATGAAGTACGAGAGGAAGACACTTTTAGGATCAATAACCAAAGTGAAAAAAATTTCAACATCAAACCCGCAAAGAAATCAATTCAATTCGAGAAATGGATCAAAAAACGTAATCATATTATGGACAAATTGATTGAACAACTCATATAAACATTTTACAAAATAACTTGAAGGCATGAATTCATATCTAAATATATAAAATGAAAAGAAGAGAGTAAAAATAAAAAAATAGAGGAAAATCCAACTTATAGTTTAAGACAGTTCGTAATTTGAAAGCAAGAAGACGATAGAAAAAGGAAAAACCACGGTGTCTGGAAATATAATCTTTGAATGAGTAAAAGAAAAATGGGAAGAAGAAGAGAAAACATATATAGTTTGTTAAAAGAATCCCAAACCTGGAATTAAAACGGCATGAAAATCAATATTCATTGGATACCAATGATGATAACCAATGTATGCTAAAAACAAAGCAAGATTTATTGGGATATGAAACTATTCGTTTGAAAGCGGCCATTCAGAATGAAACACGTATGAGAAGTATTAAATATGAAATAATTGATTAGACAACACGAAAAACTAGATATGAATCTGACAAGTCCGCCCCAATGTACATTAGCACAGATTTGGAGGGCAAATGTTACTTCCATTTTTCTCCTATAAATATATGTTGTGCAAATTCAGGTGAATAAAGCTAACAGACTGTGTAAGTTTATGGAAAGACATGATGAGCTATGTCTTCATTAAAAATGGAATTGCATAAGATATAACATATGAAGCCTAGTAAATTATATTCGAAATAACTGAACAGTTCGTAGTTCATATAAAACTAGCGGCGTACCATCGATGTCGAATCAAATACACTATGAAGATCGACATAAAATTAAAAGGGAAAACTGCACAACGGCCCATAAGCCAAATTCATTACCAGAGTTAAAATAAACTACGCCACCTTCATAAACTAAACTGCGGTAATCCCGCAAATGCAAACAACAAGGAGCAAGCCTAAAAGCCATGCTTTTATAAAGCACCAAATCCATAAAACCGTGCACACGCACAGAGAAATCCAAAGTAAGAAGCTAACCTAACACAATAGCAACAAATTCAGCCAACCTAGCTAAATAAAATGCGCAATCGAAACAGAAGCAAAACTTTGCATGAATCATAATTATACCAATTGTGGAAGGAATACCTTTGCCAATAGGAAACTGCGATGCTAAAATGATATAACAGATTGCGCTGCCACTCCAAATCAAACTGCGTCACCGCCTCAAATCAGAATGTGGTAATGCCTCAAATCAGACTACGCTGCCATGTTAAATAAGGTTGCGTCCTCGCCTAAATTGGACTGCGCCACCACCTTAAAGCATACTTCACCATACACATCAAAATAGATCACACCTCTATCTCAAATAGAAATTGCATCCTCACCTCATATCCATACTGCGACCCCATTTCTGAAATAAAAAAACCCACCACAACTGACCAAGCTATGGTACACCCTGTGTAACTACATTACTACATGCGATCCATGCAGAGGTAGACAAATCAACGAAAGCTGAGCGGTCTACAAGCCAAGCATTGCTCACAAGTCTGATTCCAAAGTATCATATACCAAAATTCATATTTCCTGCCCGTTGTCAAATTCATATTTCTGCTAAGTATCAAAATCAGATTTCGCGCCTACAATCCAATTTTCCCACCAAAGAAAGTTGCATGTAATGACCCGTAAATTTCAACTGTTTTAATAACGTAATTAGTTGAAATTTGGTGAAATTTTAAACGATAAAATTTTGAAATATAAATTTGATATTTGGAATGCGTTTAGTTAAACATAGCAACTGGTAAATTTTCGTCCGAAAATACGGAAGTTTATTTCGCGCGTAAATTTACTTCAATGTAATCAGTTAAAAAGCAATGAAAATAAAATATTTTCGGAACCTAAATATTTTTACATAGAAAAATTCTAAACCATCTTCTGAGCAAACGCTATTTTTCATTTTTCCAAATTCGGACTTCTTTTGCTCCGTCGATCTTAATTTTCTGCGTTTTTGCTGCATTTTCCGTTAATAGAAATTTCGAATTTTTATAATTTGATCGTACTACTGCTATTGATATACTGTTTTGATCGTCTCACCATGCTGATCACCACGGTATATTCATTGGCATGTTTTGAAATCCGTTATGCCGCGGAACCGCGAAGCGGTCACCCGTAGCGGTATCCGTTTTATTCTTTTATTTCCATTCGTCCTTTCATTTTTGCCATGCAAACCATACAACCACTTGCTCCTATCATTTATAAATTTTGAGTCAAGCAGTTGGCTTTCCTATTCCCAACATTCAAAATAATTGTGGTTCATTTTCCCATTTCTTTCTGCCCATTCATTTGCTTCGTTTCTCTGATATTCGAAATAAAATTTCCTTCCCTACTGTCTTCCTTCATCCTCTTCTTTGTGTTCTGTCATTTCTAAGAAGAAAAAAATATATAATATTATATAAGCTCGTATACATCCCTGAAACCTGCTTTGAGACTTCTTTGGTTTTTCTTCAAGAAAATTACTTCCAACTTCTTCATTACCGGCCTCGTCACCTTCATTCCTTTTTCGACCGCATCTCCAACCTTTCTCCTACGCATCCACACCCTACCTATCTCTATTCACTGCCACCTTCGCATCTATCTCTCCACCACCCGTTCCACTACAAACCGAGCATTACCCACCACCTCCAGATCCACCTCCCTTCGCCATTTTCCTTTCCCATTCACCTTGAACCCTCCTACCTTCTCTCCTTCCATCGCTACTCCACACCTTGCTCGACACCTCAACTCCATGCCCCTAACAGGACCCATCATCTTTTTTTTCCCAATGCCTCACCTTGCTCCTCCCTCACCCGCTCCCTATTGAACCCACATCCACTTCCCTTATGTCCGCTATGCTCCGACCCTCCCTCAGCATTGACAGCCGTCCACCAACAGTCGCCGAAACCCACCTTACTGACCGAGTAGCAGCACCCAGAAAACAAACTCTCCCCTCTACCTGACAATACAGTAGCCGCCTCGTCTTCTCCTAGCCGCGCACCCAGCCTGCTTCACTCAAGCGCCTACGGCCGAGAGCCCCTTTGTTCCTTTGCACCTCCATATATGTACGTAAGTTCATATATATGCAGTCGCGTGAAAGCTTGTGTGCTCTTACCTTCTGAAAGTATATGTACGTAAGTTCATATATATGTACATAAGTTTATATATATATTATATAATATGTCAGTGCATACATTATAGAAAAGTATAGGTAGTACATAGGTTGTGTCTGCATATTCATTTAGGCTGCATAGTATTTAGATGAGGCATATATTAAAGTATATGTAAAGTTATAAAGTATGTTTATATAAAAGTATCCTTAAGTTTGGTTTCAAATATAAAGAGCTCTGTTTATATTCTGTAGCTTTTTCGGTTGCATGCTTTTTAAAAGTATATATAAGGCATACAATGTTTTGCTATATGTGTTTGAACCCATGTGTTTTATATTCAGACTTTGGTTTACAAATTTTAGAAGTGAATGTTACAGATTTTGTTATATATTGATCTTTATAGTTAGTTATGTATATTAGACCTTTATAATGTTCATATAAGGAAATTTTGTTAGTTATAACAGTGATGTTTATATAAGTATGAGTCATATGAGTTAGTTTATATATTATTATATATTTGTTTATAAATAGTTGATTTATTTATATATGGCATACATAAGGTCTGCATACATATACTTTAATATGTATAGTTTGGAAAAAAAATGTAAGTTATATAAGATTTCTGATATGATATGTTATTTAATATTTGTTTGAATTTAATATTGATTTTATAACATATATATAGATATATTTATTTCTGTTTCTATCAAACCTAATTAATTGTTCTCATCGATTCCAGCCTTGTCTTGATCGTCAAAGTTCACGCCCATCTTGTTTCGCTTCGAAATGCGTGTTTGAATTCATAATGCATCTCACTCTCGTGCATCATCTCTAACCTCGAAAGGTGAGCCATCACTCACGATTAATGTTCTTTTATTTATTAAATTTGATTTCAACTGAAACGACAATTGAAATATGCTACTGTTATTTATGCTATTAACTGTATCAGTTCACCTTGGACATTTGACACCATTATCTGTTAATTATTTAGGATGATAATGCAGTTTGGCTGATAATTGATTGATTGTTGATATTTATATTAGACGTTAAATTGTTAGTGTTAAATGATAAATAGTATGTAAAATTGAAATGGATATAGGATAGTTAAAAATTTTAAAACTGATTCATATATTAAATTTGATTAGTTGAATATGACCCCTTTTAATTGTTAAATAAATTGACATGTAGAATAGTGATAATTACACTTTGAACCATCGACGTATATTGGACTAACTGTTGTAGTGTAAAATTGGAATTGAATGACAAGTGAAAAACCGAATGAAATAATCTTTAATCTACATGAAATGATAGTGTAGATTCTAGAAATAATTATATTAATTCGCATAAACAACAATGTGAATTAATACGGTTATTTCGGGATTATTTGAATTGATTATTGGATTGATATTGATTGTTGTTATTGCTTGTTTATTTACTTTGACACCATCCCAGTTATCACACTGCAAGTTCCCTTTGCTATGTTTTGATTTTGAATTAAATTGGAATCGGGTTGAAATGATAAATACCCAAATTGAACTTTGACCTAGGATAGGAAATTAAATAAAACCCGATTGGTCAATAATTTAATTTAAAAATAAAACGAAGATTTTATTTGAATAAATAAAATGGTTTTGAAATGAAGTTGAAATTTGAATTTAATGAAAGGAAAATGTTAATATTTAATAATATGAAACAAAATATTAACAATGTAATTGATGAAAGAATGTTGTTTAACTTTGAAATGATTTAATAATTAAGTTTGAAATTATAATTAAGTTTGAAATTATTAAACTTTGAAATTATTTAATAATTAAGTTTTGAATTATTTAATAATTAAATAAGATTGAATTATTTAATGATTAAATTTAATTGGATTCTTTAATAAGAGAAATTGAACTTTTGAATAAGTGAATTTTACTTCGTAAATAATTGAAATTGAGTTTCTTTATTAATTAAGTTTTGGAAAATTATTTAAGTAAGTAAATAAGTGAAATTGAATTTCTTTAACAAGAAATAAAATATGATTTATTGAAATTAATGTAAGACTTGAAATTTAAAGAATTTGGTTTGATGAATTTAATTTAATCAAATTTGTAAGTTTTGATATAATGAAGTTGAATTTAAATAATGGGTTTAATGAATTGGAAATTTAATAGAAATTGTTTTGAATGGAAAATTTACTTAACGAATATTTAATGAAATCGATAAATGAAGTTGATTTGAATGATAAATTAAATTAATGTAAATGATTTCGGAATGAAACTTATTTACGAACTTGAATCAATATTTGAATTGTTTTAAAAAGAAATTGGAATTGAATTATAAGATTTTGAAATTATGAATTTGGAAGTTTTGAAACGTAAATTTTGGAAATTGGTTTAGAAAGACAAATGAAATGTTGATTTACAAATTGAAATTGAAATTGAAATTGATTTGGTTTTTGAAATTTATTAAACGACCAATCGGTGTAACAATTACGAAAGTTATTAAAGAGACCGGAATCGGTTATGGACATACTCTCTGTCTAAACCGAAAACCACTTTAATAACTATACGCGGAGTGATGATCCAGAATGAAGTGGTTGGAATGATGTACGTGATGACTGAAGAAAGAGAACGATAATGGATAGCCTTGACACTTTTGTCAAATTGGAAATGACTAAAACAGGAGCCGTGCCGGGCCAATGGAGGTCAGCTACCTCAAGTGAACACACTTCTTCGAACTACTCATTACTTGTTGTCGATTGGTGCACCCTTGATTTTGGGAGTGTTGTTTCACGGTGTTGCGATCGCTGCGGCGATGCGTTCTCACCAGTCCGGATCAGGCAAACGGTAGTATCACTACCTTGGGTATTGCCTCATGTGCCTTGTTATACTTGTATCCCTTTATTTGCGATCACTACGAATTTGTTTTGTACCTTTAGTATATGGATTGCCCTCTGGTGACTTCCGATTTTGGGGAAACTACGGTCTTGTATATGCTTTTGGGAATAAAAATGTGTTAAGGGTGGAATGGGCCATGACTTAACACTATTTTGATACCTTATATTACTGATAGACATTATCTACTTAGCGTACATTACTACCTAGTAGATAGTTTAACGGATCCTTAAAGGATGGTTATTCCAAACATCCTTTGAGTTACTTGCACTTCAATTGCTATTTCACTTGAGTTGGATTTATTAATATAAGAATGTTAATCCTGACTCGAGTGTCTTGTGTTTTTGCTTTACGCTCGGGTCAGACTGAGTGTACCAGTATTCGAGACTCACCTTTGGAGTTGGAGCTTTAATTGAAGATCCAGCCATCTACTCTGCTTTCAGTATTCGATGATTCCAGTGATGTATTCTGATTTGTATCTGATGTATCGTATTACTCTTCCGTTGTATCTGGTTTAACTCTGATGTAACTTATATATTTATATAGTAGCTTCATGAACTACTATCTCTTTTATTTTCCACTGCATTTATTACTCTGTGTCTGTGATCTGTGATTATTTATTTACTGTATATGTTCAGTTTTGCCAAATTTAAATTAACAACGCGGTACTTTGAGCAATTCAATTCCGGCATGAGTGTCTACCTATACACTTATAATGGATGCGAATGGTCCAAAATATCGGGTCGTTACATTGCATATGTTTGTGGCCACATAAGCAATCAATGCGCAAATCAACAAAATATAGGATGAGTGACACGTGGTAGGATCGGACGTTGGAGAAGAAATGTTGGATTGGGGAGTCAGTAATCAGCATGATGTCATGGTACTATAAATAAAAGGACACTATATCAGAGAAAGAGACTTTGGATAGTTTCTCTGAATTTTATACCAAAAATACTTGTACTTTCTTTCATTAAAAGCTTATGCTGAAAAGAATATAAGGAAAGCATTGACCCATAGATGTATGATTACCTTGTGACGACCCACATTTCGGAAGGGTTAAATCGACAATAATCCACATATGTCTAACATAAACAATCCGGAACATAATCAATGGGGTTAATTAAGAAAAATAAGAAATGAAGAAGAAAACAAACACAGAATCTTGCAGCGGAATGATAAAATATAATAATCAAATAAATAGTTCATGAAGCTGTTTATATTATACATTTGATTATAATTTATATAACATTTATCGAAGTTATATATACATCAGGAATAAATAAATAATGCAGGAATAATAATAGTAATAATATACCATATCTTCATCTTCGTCCTCCAGAATAAATCTTCAATAAGCTGAATACTCAGGGCTGACCCGAGCTTAATGTAAAGACAAAACACTCGAGTTAGGACTAAAATATTCTTATGTGAGTCAAATCGATATAGCATATAACATGAGTGTCGTGGCGTTAGAGATGTTTACGGGTTTTCACATCTCCTATCCAGTGTATAACATGCATGCAATAACTCAAGAGATGTTATGGGATTTTCCATCTCTTAAGGATCCATCAAAATATTTATATGTAGTAGAATACGCTATATATGTAATGTCTAATCGATAAAATAAATATTTTACTTAGAGTTAATGCTTTACATTAATCCCCCTTAATGCGTTTTTAAGCATTGGCATATAGTTTGTATTTGACACCACCAGTAGCACGTCGGTAGTCAGTGATGCGCCGTGATATGGCAACACTAAACAAAAATCGTAGGGGTCTCGTATAAGGATAAAAGTATGACAAGGCACATGAGGCAATGCCCAAAGTAGGATACTACCCGTTTACCCTTCACGGCTGGTGGTAACACATCATAGCCATGATCGCCCACCGCATCCAACACTCCCATAATCTGAAGGTGCGCACCAATCAATCACAATGTAAATGATGGTAATACGAAGAAGTGTGTCCGCTCGGGGTAGCAAGCCCACTTGGCCGGTACGGCTCCTGTTTTAGTCATTTCAAATTGGCACAAGTGCCAGGCAAATCCAACATCGTTCTCTTTCTTCAAATCCAGCAAAACGATGCCAAATCCAACCACTTCGTTCTGGACCATCACTCCATGTACACAGTTATTAAAGTGGTTTTGGTATCGACAGAGAGTATGCTCATATCCGGCCCCGGTCTCTTTAACAACCAAACGTCGTTTTACACAGCGGTTGGTACCTTTACATTTCGAAAACAACTCATCTTTGATATCAAAATATCCTATTCGCTTCAAAATCAATTCCATTTCGAAATCATCATATTTACTCAAAATATACTATTCCAATTCAAAATCATTTTTGCCTTAATATCTCGATTTCAGATCCACATTGCATCGAATTTCCATTGGGGTTATAATGTCAATTTAACCCAATTCGTATTTAAATTCATGATTTAAATATAAATATTCCAACCTTGACCAGTTTGAATTTTAGAAAATAGTTTAAACAGTTTTAAAGTAGTTAAATAGTTAAAATAGTTTAATAGAAAATAGTTTGAGTATTGAGAATGGTTTATATAGTAAAATAGTTTGGAAAATCAAAATAATTCGAATGTTTAAAAGATAGGTTTTGAATAGTTTATATTATATAATTTTATTGAAAATAGTTTCAAAGTTAAATTGATTCATTCCAAATTTCTCAATTCAAATCACTTTAAAATTTCCATTTCGATTTAATCGATTCAGTCCCGATTTCAAGTCGAATTTTACTTCGATTCCAAACTAATTTCGATGTCAATTCCAAATTAATTTAAATTTCAAATTCAAATTAATTTCAACCACAATTCCAAAATAATTTCAATTTCAAATTTGAACCATTTCGATTTATATCAATTCCGAGTACGATTTTCAAAACATTGATTCAAGACACTTAAATCAAATTTACCTTCAATACCCACTTTGAGATCCAAATCCTGAAATATAATTCAATTTCGAGCTCAATTTCGAAATAGTTCGATTTCCATAAATTCGATTTTCATTTTCTTAAAAATCAAATCATTTAAATAAATTTCAAATCAAAATTTTAAAATCATTTAATTTAACAAATCCGTTGTTCGTATATAATTTTCTATCCTATGGCCAAGTGAACAGTTATTTCAATTTAATTTCTGGGATGGATATATATCATTTCAACCTAAATCATAGTGTCATAGGTATATATCAATTAAACCTCTTTTTTAATTTATTCGAAATAATTCAATTGACAGTTTATATACTGTAAATAATATACAAGATGATAACAGGGTATATCTAAATAAATAAGCATCCAAATCATCCAAAAACATTAATCGATGGCATCATCACAATCAACATCCAAATCAGCTAATAATTCACAACAATTCCATAGTTATCAATATCATGTATTTTACTGGCAATTAAATTCCAATTTCAAGTTTAACCGTCAATTTTAATTTTTAATAGTTAATTCGAATGATAATTAAATTTATACTACAACGATCAATAAATTTATATCACTTCATAATTTCGAATTTAACTAGCATAAAAATATTTTAGTACATTGTGAGCATTATAAAACACTCAACTTGAGTTTTTTGTTGTCGTTGTCGCATTCTGATTCCGATTAAATCCGAAAGCATTCGAATTTAACTGAAAATTCCAGAAGCTCCAAATCCAACCAATCTAATTTCATTGCGTACATCCCGCTAATAGGAGTGCAATGCAACTCGTTTCGTTCAATTCTGACATTGTATGAGGAAGATACGGTAGTTTTAAGCATAATGATTTATATAAATTAATTAATAACTTAATTACAAACCCAAAAACTAATTACCCAATTAGATCTACCGCCTGGCCCAAACGAAACCCACCAACAATCCCGACCCGAAAACCCTTCTTCCCAAATCCGCCTCCTCCCTTTTCTCTTCATCCCAGTGCACGTACACGTGCACATGTACATACGAACGAAGCTACTACTCGACCAACCAAGCGTGCCTGCAAACTCCTCGCTTCCTCCCCTACGCAAACACCCCATCAACTCGCCATTTGAACCACCCAGAACGAACACGACCACCATCCCTGTACACGAACCAAAAATTTCGCGACACCCCTAACTCGATCACGACCCACCAAAACACTGCCACGCGTGCGCCTCTCCATCCCGGAGCCAACCATCCACGTCTCAGCCTCCAACTCTCCGCCTGGCCAAATAAAATCGCAACCCTAGATCTCGACTCACCCATGACATCACTGTCGAACATCACCAAACATGACCCCGCTTATTAATTAACATATCAGGGGAAGGCTCTCGTCAAAATAGGATTTTTAGAGCTTGTTTCAAGATTTTTAGTCGATAAATGTGTTTAATTTTAAAATACAAAATGTCGACCTCTTTATTTTTCTCTGCTATGTTTTTAAACGAGAAGAAGAGGGAAGCTTTTTAAATAAGCAGATAGACACTAGGGTGGCTGTGATGGTAAGTAGGTGGGCTGATGTGAGAGAATGTGGGCTGTGGTCAAAATCCAGAATATATATTATTTAAATTCGAAAATATATAGCTAAAATTTTCAGATCCTAATCGAAGTGTGCCGCCAGGCGTTCATAATGTTATACTCCTATTGCAAACGTAATGGAACAAGTTTCGAGTTCCAATTCGATCGTATGGAGAAGATAGCTTTTTAAACCCAATAAAAATATAAAATTTCCGATATTAATTTCGATGCGTTTTTATTCCGTACAACCAAACGATAACTCTAAACGCTATGAAATTTATATCCGATAATAATACACTATTACGGATCCAATGTAACTGGTTTCGTCGAAATCTGAGACTATGACCCGGAAGGCCATTTTTACTCGTTAATTTAAAACGAGCTATATTTAAAATTGAGTAAATCGCTTTTGAATCCAAATTTAAAATTTTTATTTACTTCATTCTTATTAATAGAATTTAATATGCCCTCAAATCATTTTTATCCTACTTAGAACCCAATATTCAATTATTTAAACGATTTTTAATTATTAAATTAAATAATTAAATTAACCAATAAATCATTTCATTTGAAATTTAAGTCATTAAATCTATAAAATTTACTTTTCAGTATTTATTCAAGTTCATATCCAATAACTAACATTTGAAATCATTAAAAAAAAATATTAACCATTTTTATTCAATAATTATATCAAATTCCATAATTTAAAATAGTTAAAAATACGGGTCGTTGCATACCTAAAATCTAAACCATGTAAATTCCCATGTCCCTTAGTTTTCTGCACTTTTATTCTTTTCAGCACTAGATTGTGTTTAAATTTACCTAATTTGTTTATTAAGTTGAATTTGACATTTTAACGAATAGTTGAAGTGCAACTACGTAATTGCGTAAGCATTTAGCAATATAATTACTACTCTTAAGGAAAATTTAATATCACTTAAGTTTGTTGATTCCTAATTACGGAAGCATACAACACCGTAATTGTTTCATTATTAGTCTGGTGTTGTGAGATGAAAAACCTCATTAAAATACTGATACAAACACTTAACCAGTCATATAACCTATTTAGAACAGCGGAAATCAAAAATAAAAATTATTATCTATTAAGCCTCATACTTCATCTTTGGAGCTTTTATTTGTCTTCTAAATGTTCTTGTCAATCCCAAAAACTCATCCTACTCGAACATATACCCATATTTTATGGGAAAACGGTAATAAAAACATGGGTAAGACATGAAATCTGGCATGTGTAATACCTTTTCCTAATTACAACATATAGTGAGACCATGCTACCTAGTGGAACGGGTTTTCCACCAAATCAACAAACAACAGCTGCATCATATGATGTAATAAAATCTTCATATCATGAGCATAAATATAATTATCATTTCAAACATAAATATACCCAATATTGAACGTATGGTTATGAACTATGTCATACATTCATCCATTTCAATTATACGTATACCTTATAGTTATCCACATTTTATGAACCATGTCATACAATCATCATAAACATCCACATGCATTGCTAAGATAGGCTTGTCAGTGGATACTTCCGAAATAGATAGTGTCATATCCGCATCTACATCCGAAATCATTTTTGGATATTCGATATCTGCATCCGCAGATACGGATGGATATTAGATAATTATCATATCCGTCAACGATCACTAAATTAAGATACATAAATAGAAATTTTGGTTTAACATATTTTTTTTCAATCCTATTGATTATAAAAGTATGATAAAGAACCAACTATGATGATAATAAATAATTTTGAGCATTTAACATGCATTAAATGCATATACTATAAACCATTGACTTAATAAAATAATAAATACATATCTTTCATTATACTAAAATACACATAATATAAATTATAATCTTAACAATAACCGGATGAATTTTTCTCAGATTCGGATGTAGATGCGAATGCATAGGCGGATGCTTTCATATCTGCATCTACATCCATTTTTTCAAATATCGGATATTTATCCGCTTTTCGGATACATATGCAAATGGATTTCTAATTTTTCAGGTATCTATCGACATGCTTACACCTAGGCTCTTATATAGTAGGCATGTCAATGGATATTTTCAAATGCAGATAGTTCCATATCCGCATCCACATTTGAAATCATCTTCAAATATTGGGTATATGCATTCACAGATACAGATGGATATCAAATTATTGTCCAATCTGCTTATGGCTAATAAAGCTCTACAATAGAAAAGACTCTACCAAATCTTTTAAAACACTGTTAAAATTTATCATAGCCTTTCAAAGAATATTGTGTAACGACTTGTTGCAATAAGTTCAGATTCTATAATTACAGTTTCAAAAAGGCTACAAAAAGTAGTATATCACAAGGTTTTTCTCTATGTTATGTTACTTTTACAATGGTTACCTTTGTCAAGTTAGAGTTTGGAAAGTGCTACGTAACGACATGTTATAGTAGGCTCAAATCATATAATAGCAATTTCTGAAATGCTGCCTGATGATATTTAACAACGTTTTAGAAATGCTATAAAACCATTTAATATAATTTAGCCTTTTAATAGCATTTCTAAACATTATAATATCTAAAAATAAACATTTGACCTCTATTCAAATGTAGCATTATATATTAAACATAATTGAAGTTACACCATGTTCGTATACCAAAAAATTAATAATTATATATAATATTTATATCAAATGCCTTAAACATACATGATAGCACCATAAAAATTCTATTAATAAATCTTGTCGAAATAGCGAAATATCGTAGCGCTTACCTTTATCAAAAGTCCATTACAAAAAACTTGGAATATTAACATAAGTAGAAGATAGAAAGCCTAGTTTAAAAATAAAATTACTATTATTAGTTGCAGTGGTTATATTGCTACTACTATTATTAATTCTACTATTACTGTAACTATTAATATTTATAAATTTATTTAAATTTTATAAGACTTAATTAATTTTTATAAAATTAGGTTTACTTAGTTAAACCAAAAATTTCTATTTATTTTTCTTGATTCGCATATCCAACTTATAGCTATTGCATATCTAACTTTAATAGCTATCGCATATCTAACTTGAATAGTTATCACATATTTAACTTATAACTATCACATATCTAATTTTAATAGCTATTTCATGTTTAATTTATAGCCTTTGCATATTTTACTTTAATTAGCTATCGTAATTCTAAAATGGTATATCGCATGTTTAAAGCGGTAACTTGGTAATCAAGTGGAAAACTGGTATTTTCCTTAATAAAGTAACTACTTTATGACTAATATTTACAAATGTCATTTTTTTATTCGTTACTTTGTATTATGCAAAAATCACTGAATCCAGTTGTGAATTTATTCCTTTAGTTAGGCCTTAATTAATTGCTTTTTATAATTAATTCATTAATCAAAGATAAATTATACCATACCATTTAATCCATATCAGTTCGAAAAATGACGGAAAAATTTCAAAAAATTTACTGAAATTTGAAAACTCTTCCTTTACCTTTAGTAAAGCCTTCAAATAAAAATTTTAAATTTTTAAATATTAGTTTACAGCCAAAACTACCCATTTTTAACTTTGAAAAATCATATTAAATCATTTCTCTTCCAAAAATTATGAAACTTAAAACCATCTCTATTTTAATGTTATAAATCTGATATTAGAATTTCAATCAATTTGGAGAAGGTTAATTATTGTTTTACTCTAAAACATAGCAAAAATAATGTTATTTGATACTCAAACATGCTTAATTCATTATATTATCATCAAAACATGTTCATCAACAATCAAAATACCAAAAGCATATATAACCCGAACCCAAATGGGTTTGGAAGAGAAATATGATAAGTATTACTCACTAGATTAGTAGCTTAATAAGAATCTCTTCTTCTCTCAAAATGAAGCTTGAATAAATGTTGGTTTGTTTTTCCTCTTCCTTTCCTTAGATAATGGCGGCCTTGGTTATCTTTATATTTTGTTTTGTTTTGGTAGAATGAAATGAATAAGAAGGAGGATAAATATACGTACGTACATACATACATACATATATATATATATATATGTATGTATATGTATATGTATATATATGTGTGTTAATGGGTATATGATTTAATTTGGGCATATGCTAAAATCCCTCTTTGCCTAATCATATTTATTCCATTCCATTAATACAAAACCACCTTCATTAAAACATGCTATCTTTATTTCTTTTATTATTGCTGAATTTAATTATTTTAATTATCCTTGGTTCACCTAATTAATTATTTTAGCGTCCCGCACTTGATTAATTAAGTTCTCCTTGAATAATTCCTTTAATTAAATTCTCTTATTACCATTTAATAAATTTTTATTATTAATTTAATTCTCATATTATGGCAATAAAAAATATAAGGTGTTGCATTTGTGTGTATGTGTGTATATATATATGTATGTATGTATGTATATATGTATGGATATATGTATGTATGTATATGTGTGTGTATCTATGTGTGTGTGTATGTCTCTCTGTGTGTGTATGTGTATATGTTAATGTACGTACGTACGTACATATGTATGTATATCTGTGTATAATAAAACAATTTTTATTGGTTATGATATGAACATGTATATTGTTTGTACCAAAAGTTGGCACAAACACCCAATAGAGGTTTTGTAGAGAAATAAATGAAGAATAATCATTGAAAACAGAGGAAACAAACAATTAAATAACAGAATATAAACAATAACGAGAAGACGATGATTTATAGTGGTTCGGCGTTGAAAGCCTACATCCATTTGGAGAAATAACTTTATTAAACACTTGAATTGCTGAGTACAGAAAGATGGATCGGAGTAAAACCTTTAGTTACAAAGAAGAAGTGCTAAGAAACTCGTAGCTTAAAAAGATCCCGAAAATGAACAATCAAGTCTATATTTATAGGGGAATACGATGAAATATCTTCCTGAAACTTATGCAATGGAGTCTCCAGATCCAGAAGAAGTCATGGTATCGATCACGGGTCCCACTTCTTTCACAATAATGGACGGTACCGATCGTTCTATTTGTTTGTTTTGGCATGCGATCAATATGGTGGGCCCCACTCTATAATATATTGACGTTCCTAAAGTTTCATGTGTATTTGACTTGTAGATTTTGTGATATCGATCGTTCTCCACTAAGTTGAACTGTAATATCAATATGGTACGATCCATAATTAACGAAGATGGATCGTACCCAATCCATTTTCAGTAGATGGTATATTTTCATACTTTCATCGTTCTATTGAGTCCGTCTTCTGCTTTTACTTCATCCCTGCTTCATATTATCATCTATGCCTAATCTCCGGGCTTCGTGATTATTAATCTGGCTTGTCGATCCCTATGACAGTCGAGTCTAACTTGTCTAATCAGTTCGAATATAGTCGGGCCAAAAGGTTGGATAACATATATAATTTCAATATAGTATAACTTTAAAATTATATATATATATATATATATATATATCATGCATTTTAATTTAAAAAATTCGGCCTTTGTTTAAAACAAAATATTTCTTATATACATACAAAATCAACATTATTATTGATAAAATTAAATTTAAAAATTCTAATATATGCACACACATATACACATACATATATACACACACGTATATGCATGCGCACACGCACACACATATATTATTTGCAAGTTATATATGTGTTAAAAATATTTTTTTCCAATTGAAATAAAATTGAAAAATCTAAATATTTAAATTTTAAATATATATTCATAATATTATTTATGAAAATACATTTGTTTAAATATTCTTTATATGTCGAAAGCTATGAAAGTAAAACTAATTTTTATATTCATAGAAAAAATTATATGTAGGATCAAAAATAAATTATGTTTACATATACACACACATATACGTGTGTGTGTATCTATAAGTAATATGCATAAATATATTAAGATGATATTATTGTTTGCACTAAAAATGGAACAAACGCCCAATTAAGAAACAAACAAAAATTATAAGAGTTTAAAAAATCAAAAAGAGAGAAGAACACACAATTTTTATAGTGGTTCGGAAAATTCTCCGGCCTACATCCACTTAATCCTTTTTTTATTGATTTTACTTTGCTCTTACAAAGTAGTTCTTACAACTTGGGCACAAATTATACAAATCCAATAACAAATCTCGGATTAGATCAATTGAAGAAAAAGAATAGTCCTTTATCCAATACACCTCCTTCTCCTCTATTTATAGACGAAATCCATCACCAACATCATAGAAAATTGCTAATCCATGTTCTCTACTTCAACCGTGAAATTTCAGCAAAAGGTTATGGTCAAACTGTTGAAGATGATAACTCAATACCAAGTTTGTGTTCATAATATAGTACCAAGTTATACGACTTGTCTTCTGGTGCCTTAATCTTGCTTTTGCTTTCACTTGTTAGCCAAGCTAATGACTCATCATGATAGCTCGGTACTGAGTTGTGCATGACTCATCATGATAACTCGATACCTAGTTGTGCATAAGTTAGTACTGAGTTATGCCATAGACTTGTTGTAACGACCCGTAAATTTCAACTGTTTTAATAACGTAAATAGTTGAAATTTTATGAAAATTTAAACGATAAAATTTTGAAATATAAATTTAATATTTGGAATACGTCTAGTTAAACATAGCGACTGGTAAATTTTCGTCCGAAAATATGAAAGTTTATTTCGCACGTAAATTCACTTCAAATTCAATCAGTTAAAAAGCGATGAAAATAAAATGTTTCCGAAACCTAAATATTTTTACATAGAAAAATTCTAAACCATCTTCTGAGCAAGATGTCAGTTCATCGTTTTTCCAAATTCGGATATCTTTGACTCCGTCGATCTTATTTTTCAGTGTTTTTCTCGCATTTTCCGTAGTAGAAAATTCGGAATTTTAGAATTCAATCAAACCACTGATATCTGTATACCATTTTGATCGTCTCATTGTGCTGATCTTAACAATGTATTCATTTGAGTATTTCAGAATCCGGTACGTGATGAAATCTGCGGTACGGTTAATTATACGGTACGCATTTTAAACTGTTGAACTTTTGAATTCCTATGCTCTGTCATCCCTTCATCGGGAAATTCAATAGCCAATTCTTTCGACTTTCCACAAATTTATTTCCAACGTTTCTATTCAATTATGACCATTATTATTCGTACTGTTCAAATCCATTATTAGCTGGCAATTTCTTCCTCTCGTGCCTTTTCATTCTATCCCTTTATAAGAAAAAGATAAGAAAGCATTCATATATTTTGTTTCCTATAACCCACCTACTCATCATATTCCCCTGTTGCTTCATGCACGTTAACCCATCCTCCAACCTCACCTTCGCTTCCAAAACCTCTCAGTCCTCCACCCCGCCTTATCCACAGCCTTGTCCTCCGCCTAATCCACCTCCCGCGCCGACACCTCCGTGGCCTATGCCCCACCGTCGGCAACCCTATCTTCTATGGCCAACCCGTCACCAAGGCACGCTCTGCCTTCGAGCTCACGCTTCCCACCACCGTCGCTCTACCTTGTGCCATCGAGGACCGCGTGAGCACCACAACACAGCCGCAAGGAACCACCTTCCTCTATAATGGCCGCCGCTTCCATTCTCCTCCCCACGCGACCAGACTCCTCCGACCAAGTCCAAAATTCCTCCTCTTCCCTGTAACTCGCCGACTTGCTGACCTCCCTCCTCTCCGTTTTTGGGTTGTGTACGTATTCAAAGCATTAAGTATGTATATATTTACATATTGCAGTTTTATATATATTAGCATATGTCAAGTTACATCAAATCTACGCTTCTCTGTTTGTCTATAAATAAATATGTACAAAAATTTTACTGTGCCTACCTATATTCTATATAAACTAGCCTATATGTATATTATATTATGGACCTCTGTATTGTTGCTTTAAAATAAAACTTTGTAAACATTTATAAATATCGCACCCATATATAAAAGCATTTTTTTTCTTTCTACGTTACATATTTTATTAAGAGCAGTACTACATATATTATGGTATAAAAATTGTTTATATACTAGTTTGTTGTTTCAAAGGCTATATTGTACAAGTTCTGTTGATGACAGGGATATGTTAGTTTTGGATACGTAAAAAGTTATATATATATATAATATATATAAACCTATATTTTGTCAGAGATAGTTTATGGGTCAGTATACGATAGTTTTATATATATAGGTTTATATTGGTTAAATAATATGCTAGTCTATAGACAATGTTGTGATGGAAGTTGTAAAATTGATTTGATATATAAAAAGTATATTTTATTATGTAAGTTTACTATATAGTTACAGTCATTATTTATATGAGTCGGCGGAGTATGTATATATGTATATCTCTTCAGGTTGTATATGGTGTATCTTTTATTTCTTACTTATATGTATGTATAAGGGATTAGATGTTGGTTTCGGATATGGTTTAAGTATTAATATTTAAAATATAATATACACACTTTGTCTTGTGTCAGTTGTTTTGTGATTTCATAAGTCTGATTTGTTTCGACTATAATAGATAGGGATATTTTAAAATATTATGTAGTGGTTCCTGTAATAATTTGAGGAAATTATATCATTCTATATATATGTATATATTAAATATTGATTTGGAGATACATTTAGCGTATATATAAGAGTTTTAGTTTAAACAATAATTCGAATTCATATTTTTTTTATATGTTTAATTTAGAATATGATTTTTATATATAGTTATACATAGTTACAAGCAAGATCTCTTATACTATTTATCATCATCGATCCAGTTCTGATTTGATTTCATCAAATCTTTATCTTCCAGCTTGTCTGTCGAATCAGTATCCATCTAACTTTGCTTTGGATTCGTGTTTGGATTTGTAACACATCTCAGTCTCGTTCATCTCTAACCTCGAAAGGTGAGCACTCACTCACGATTAACGTTCTTTTATTTATTAAATTTGATTTCTATTGAAACGACAATTGAAATATGCTGCTGTTAGTTAAATACACTGTTATATATGTTATTTCCTGTATCAGTTCACCTGTGACATCTGACACCATTATCTGTTAATTATTTATGTGATGATAATACAGTTTGATTGATAATTGATTGATTGTTGATGTTTATATTGGACGTTAAATTGTTAGTGACAAATGATAAATAGTATGCAAAATTGAAATGGATATAGGATAGTTAACAAATTTTAAAACTGATTTATATGTTGAATCTGATTAGTTGAATATGACCCCTTTGAACTGTTAAATTAATTGACATGTAAAATAGTGATAATTACACTTTGAACTGTTGAACGTATGTTGGATTAATTGTTGTAGTGTTAAAATTGAATTGAATGACAAGTGAAAACCGTAATGTAATGATCTTTAATCTACATGAAATGATAGTGTAGATTCTAGAAATAATTATATTAATTCGTACAAATAACAATGCGAATTAATACGATTATTTCAGGATTATTTGAATTGATTATTGGATTGATATTGATTGTTGTTATTGCTTGTTTATTTACTTTGACACCATCCCAGTTATCACACTGCAAGTTTCCTTTGCTATGCTATGATTTTGAATTGAATTGGAATCGGGTTGAAATGATAAATACCCAAATTGAACTTTGACCTAGGATAGAGAATTAAATAAAACCCGATTGGTCAATAATTTGATTTAAAAATAAACGAAGATTTTATTTGAATAAATAATATGGTTTTGAAATGAAGTTGAAATTTGAATTTTAATGAAAGGAAAATGTTAATATTTAATAATCTGAAACAAAATATTAACAATGTAATTGATGAAAGAATGTTGTTTAATTTGAGAAATGATTGGATTAAGTTTGAAATTATAATTAAGTTTGAAATTATTAAACTTTGAAATGATTTTATAATTAAGTTTGAAATTATAAGTAAGTGTGAAATTATTAACTTTGAAATTATTTAATAATTAAGTTTTGAATTATTTAATAATTAAATAAGATTGACTAATTTAATGATTTAATTGAATTGAATTCTTTAATAAGCGAAATTGAACTTTTGAATAAGTGAACTTTTACTTCGTAAATAATTGAAATTGAGTTACTTTATTTATTAAGTTTTGGGAAATTATTTAAGCAAGAAAATAAGTGAAACTGAATTTCTTTATCAAGAAATAAAATGTGATTTATTGAAATTAATGTAAGACTTGAAATTTAAAGAATTTGATTTGATGAATTTAATTTAATTCAAATTGTAAGTTTGATATAATGAAGTTGAACTTAAGTAATTGATTTAATGAATTAGGAATTAAGTAAAATTGTTTTGAATGATAAGTTTAACTTAACGAATATGGAATGAAATCGAGAAATGAATTTAAATTGGTTTGAATGTTGAATTTAATCATTTAAAAAAAATTTCGGAATGAAACTTATATTCGAACTTGAATCAATATTTGAATTGTTTTAAATAAAATTTGAAATTGAATTATAAGACTTTGAAATGGTAATTTGGAAGTTTCGAAACGTAAATTATGGAAATTGGTTTAGAAAGACAAATGAAATGTTGGTTTACGAATTGAAATTGAAATTGAAATTGATTTGGTTTTTGAAATATATAAACGACCAGTCGGTGTAATAATTACGAAAGTTATTAAAGAGACCGGAATTCGGTTATGGATATACTCTCTATCTAAACCGAAAACCACTTTAATAACTATACGCAGAGTGATGATCCAGAATGAAGTGGTTGGAATGATGTACGTGTTGACTGAAGAAAGAGAACGATAATGGATAGCCTTGACACTTGTGTCAAATTGGAAATGACTAAAACAGGAGCTGTGCCGGGCCAATGGAGGATTAGCTACCTCAAGTGGACACACTTCTTCGAACTACTTATTACTTGTTGTCGATTGGTGCACCCTTGATTTTTGGAGTGTTGTTTCACGGTGTTGCGGGCGTTGCGGCGTTGCGTTCTCACCAGTCCGGATCAGGCGAACGGTAGTATCACTACCTTGGGTATTGCCTCATGTGCCTTGTCATACTTGTATTCCATTTATTCGCGACCACTAGGATTTTGATTTGTACCTTTAGTATATGGATTGCCCTCTGGTGACTTCCGGTTTTGGGGAAACTACGGTCTTGTATATGCTTTTGGGAATAAAAATGTGTTAAGGGTGGAATGGGCCATGACTTAACGCTATTTTGATATCTTTACATATTACTGATAGACCTTATCTACTTATCGTACATTACTACATAGTAGATAGTTTAACGGATCCTTAAAGGATAGTTATTCCAAACATCCTTTGAGTTACTTGTATTTCAATTGCTATTTCACTTGAGTTGGATTTATTAATATAAGAATGTTAATCCTGACTCGAGTGTTTTGTGTTTGCTTTACGCTCGGGTCAGACTGAGTGTACCAGTATTCGAGACTCACCTTTGAAGTTGGAGCTTTGCTTGAAGATCCAGCCATCTATTCTGCTTTCAGCATTTGATGATTCCAGTGATGTATTCTGATTTGTATCTGATGTATCGTATTACTCTTCTGTTGTAACTCTGATGTATTTTATATATTCATATAGTAGCTTCATGAACTACTATCTCTTTTATTTCCGCTGCAACTATTACTCTGTGTCTGTGATCTGTGATTATTTATTTATTGTATATGTTCAGTTTTGCCAAATTTAAATTAACAACGCGGTATTTTGAGCAATTCAATTCCGGCATGAGTGTCTACCTATACACTTATAATGGACGCGAATGGTTCAAAATGGCGGGTCGTTACACTTGTAATTCCATTTTTTGCTTCCTATTATTTGACTTGTCTAAAGAATGACTATTTTCTTGTGGCAAGCAAGGATCTGTACCGACTCTTGGGACTCCACCAGAATTATGGTATTAGACTTGCATCCTTGACATCTAATCCATCTCATAGTAATCTATTTGTTCATCATTCTGGCATCCAATTCATCTGTTTGAATCTATTCCGAGACTATGGAAAATTTGCTGGAAACACTTGCCCCGCCCCCCAAAGAATGCTTTTTTGAATACAAAGCATGCTTTGCTCAAAAACATGTATTGAGACTGGCAAATTATCATCAGCTGCGCTCTTTAGCTATCTACTGGACAATCATGGTGAATCGTTCGGTTCCTTTGGATTCACCTGCAAATCGGAGGTCTTCCTAGACCATCATAGCTATGGACTCAAATCCTTGCTTAAGCGTTAGCCATAAATCATAATCACTCCGCGTTCGCCCACTATCATATATGAATATCATCCCATGCTCTCCCAAGATTTAACTATCATAAATTTGAATTCAAGCTATCACGCATCATAAATTATAATAGCGTGTTGTCACCAATTGGAACATTGCTTATGGAGTTTCTAGTATCGTCTAGTACCCCATCAGAAGTAAGCCCAATCGAATCGAGGTAATGACCTTCATTTATCATCCAGTTTTATTTATCGAATCATTTCAAATCAATAAGCATTCATATCCTAAAATTTAGTTTCTCTTCAGATAGTATAATCATGAGTCTATGTTGAATTCAATCCACTCACTCTCCAACAATGGAACCCAATATCTAATCGAGTCCATTCACTCACTCTATGGTGAGGAGACTTGTTGTCCTGTATAAGTCTATCCACTTGCTTTTCGGCTAGGAGATTCATACTTCATAGTTCATCACCTTACCTCTCCGTTTGGGGGAACCATTATCTATCTATTTATTTATCAAACAAAGGGGATAACTATGCTAGAACAAGATCCAGCAATAGTAACGAAATCTAATATCACATCCAATCAATGTCCATCAATTAATTATTCATAAAGTCCAAATCAAAATGCATCAAGAAAGAAATCAAAATACCTAATCCAATTAAGGATTACTCTCGAAACTTGACCCAGAGCATGCATGTGGGATAATTTGAGATCCCGTGCATATGTAGGTGGCCCAGTAGTCTTGTTTCAACATGACATGCTTTGAATCGATGCAAGTTAGAGTCGTTGAAAAAGAATCCATTCAGCTTTTTGAAAAGTTGTCATCCCTTTGCTGAATTACTTTCCTTGAAGAGTCATATGCCTTTCTGTTTGACATGACGATTGAGTGATTTCCAATAGTACAAATTCTGAATTGTAATTTTCCAATTAACATCTGTGCCCAGTTCCATTGAGCTTGTAGGCCTCGGTTATCTGATCCAATTCTTTCTCTGATAACGTCAAGTGAGAATTCAATTTCTGTCGATTTCAAGAAATCGAATTTTTTGGGATGCACATGTGCACGTTCATGTGCACGCTCTCATTGTTGGCTTCCGGATGCGTTCGTAAGCTCATGGGTCGTTGCCAATTTGGTGTAATGCAATTTAATCATATGTAGTTTTTTATAAAAAGGACTGGCATGAATCCATCGAGTAAATGGATCGTACTTGATCCATTTTTAATATGGATCGGTGTAACGACCCGTATTTTTAACTATTTTAAATTATTAAATTTAATATAATTATTGAACAAAAATGGTTAGAGATATAAATTTAATGATTTATAAATGTAATTTATTGGATATGAACTTAGATAAAAAAATTAAATAACAAAATTCAATAAGATAAAAGATGATAACTTATATTAGAAAGTAAATTAAATGATATTGAATTATAAGTAATTGATAACAGTTGAAATAATCAATGTCAAGTTAATGAAGAATCGAATGAATGTTTATTAAAAGTAAAAGCATAAGTTTATTTATATGAAATTGTATTTTTGATAAGTATAAATTTCAGAAATAAGAAAACATTTATTTAGTAAGAAATGAATAACTTTTGTTGTATACAATAATTACAAAGATGTTGAATTACTGTAAAATGGAAGTAGTTGTTTCATTATTTGAATTCGTTTTAAAATTTAAATTTTATAAGTTAAACAACTTATATTTCAAATATAGCGATTACTTTGATAATTAATTGTTATATTTAATATTTGAAATTGTTTAAATAATTGAATCTTGAATTTAATATAAATGAAAACGATTTCAAAAGTTGATTTAAATTCTATTTAAATATGAATGAAGATAGTGAACTTTTAAAATCGAATATAAAATGAATAATTTGATTTTTGGAAAACGACTCGTTTTAATTAACGTGTAAAAGTAGCTTTTCGGGTATTGTCTTGGATTTTGAAAAAACCATTTTCATCAGATCCGTAATAGTGAATTATTATATGATTTCAAGTTTCTTAGCGATCGGACTTATCATTTGGTTGTGCGAGCCTGAAACACGTAGAATTTATTTTTAGAACTTTAATTAATATAATTCGATTTTAAAAAGCTATCTTCTAAATGTGATGGAATTGACTCCCGATATATGTTCCATTGTGATCGGAATAGGGGTATAACATATTGAATGTCAGGCGGCATGCTTCGCTTGGAGTTCAAAATTTTCACGGATAAATATTGCCACGGGAAATTTTCTATAAATAGCCTCAACCTTCCTTGTATTTAATTACCTAATTAATAAATGATTAATTAATTTTAAATGGTAATTTGGGGATTTAATTGAGGAATTAAATCTGTATTCGGGTGATTGATTTAAAAATATCAATAAAATGTTTAAATTTGTTTATATCAATTCAATGGACAATCAAATAGAGTGAATAATACGGGTTTGAATGAAATTGTACGGTTGTCAATATATATATATATATATATATATATATTGTAAAATGAAGTACAAATCAGTTTCAATTAAATTGAAATATACTTTTAAATAAAGAATAAAAGGTTTAAATGAAAAAAAAATCATTTATTGTACATTTCAAGGCCCAAGCCCATGGAAACTCAAATCTGCATCTCCCTATTTCTCCAAACCCGTATACCCTTACTTCTCTCGATTACCAGGTGCAAAATTAAAACAAAAGGCAACCAAAGATCGGCGAATTAAATCTCGTGCAAGGCAAGGGTAGGCGCGAGCTTAGGGGCGAGTGCAATCTGGTGGCGCGCTCGTGCTGGTGACTTCGACGATCGATAGAGAGGCCCGACATCGATGGAGAAGCACGACGACGAACCACGATGATCAGAGCAAACCAGCGACTGAAGAGGAGTTGGGTGCATTTTTAGAGGCTGTTGTGTTCGGTTGATGCTAGGCTGGTCGTCAGGTAGTGTAACGACACGGGGTTTCTGACACGTGTTATTAGAATATTTTATTGATTTTAAATATTGGAATATTATTTTTATCTGTTAAATAATAAATTCTGATCTTTATGGATATATATATATATATATTCGGAAAGCTATGAATTAAAAATCTAAAATCTTAATCTCTCAGAAGTATTTAAATAAAAACTCCACTTTTCTAATTACATGATATAATTATATATATATATTTGAGAGTGTGTACATAACTTTGATATAAAATTTAAAATAAAATATATAAAAATAGGAATAAATGTATATAAGTGGCTAATTATATTTTTATGTAGTCATAGGGTATAAGTAAAATCTATATAAATAACACAAGGCTTAGGCATGTGAATATATGTTTGTATAAGGTAAAAATGTCCATATGGTAAAGACAAAAGCTATGTTCATATATATGTAGTATATGTATATTCCAAGGATGTATATGTATGTAAACACATAAGGGAACATAGCAATTAATACACATCATCTCAAGCATATAATAAATCAAATCCTCCTTTCAATTAATCAAATCACTTATATTCTATCAGGTCAGTTTCAAAATCAAAGTAAATCAAAGCAAATAAAATGAAAAAAAAGAATAAAAACTTACTGTACAGGATAAAACTACAGCCTATCCTCTGTCTATAAATAACTACTGCATGGGTTCTCACTTGAGCATTCTGGCATTCAAAAAAAAAAATACAAGCTGCCATTAAACTCTTTAGAATCAAGGGTGCTAGGAGATCAAAACAAAAGCAAGTAGTATATTTTTTTTCAAAACAGTGTCTCTGTTTCAAAGAAAAAGTGAGTAAAACTTAATTTTTATATACTGTAATCTGTGTTCTATGCTTGGGTATGTAAATAGAAGTGTTGTTTGACAAGTATGCTTGTACAAGAATATGTACATATACTTATATATGAATGTATGTTAAGGGGTATAACCAGAGAAACCCATGACCATGTACATCATTTTTATTTTCCTGTATATTGAAGAAACTGTATGCTCAACTTCTAAAACCTCTACCTCTCACCCTGGTTAATATTAGGTTATGGATTAAACAGAAAAACCGTTTGTTTTTTATTATACTTTGTTTTAAAATTTGTTTCATTGAATATTATTAAGTATAGAGGATAAAAAGTTTTATTTATAGTAAGTAAACCCAAAATGGAAGAAATTCAAGCATTACAATTCATCCATCTGATTTTATTATCGTGATCGTTTTTTAAAATGATAAATTTTAGAAGAGGTCTGGAGATTTTTAGTTAAGTGGTTAGAGAAAGAGAGGGAGATGAACATTTTTTGGTCTTTGATCAATTTCCGGCGAATCAGTCATTGTGGAAGGTCGAGCTTTGGTCGGAAAGAAGCTGGAAGGACGGGGAGCTCGTGAAAAATGGTGTGGCAATTTATTCATCGGCGTGGTGGTCGGTCAGAGGGAATGTAGGGTTAGAAGGCAGGTTTGGGTCGTGGTCGGTTTTGAGACAATGGCGGCGTCGTGAAGGCGAATGGAGCACGCGGTATGAGGGGAAAGGAAAAGGAGAGGGTGGCGAGGCTTCTGGTGGATTTTGGCGATGACAGGTGGTTGGAAGAGGTGGAGGAAGGGGACTTTTCGAACTAGGGGTTGCCATGGAAAATTGGGGTGGCCTGTGGGGTACGAAGGTCGGAGGTGACCTAGGGAGATGGTCGGCGGTGAGAGGAGTCGGCCGGAGGGCGTGTGCATATGCATGCGTGGATCGTTTTGTTGTGTGCACGCTGGTGAAAGAAGAAGAGGAAAGGAACATGGAATAAAGAGAAGGAGGAAGAGGAGAGTTGTCTCGTTGTTGGGCCGATGGGCCGGGTCCTTGATTTAAAATAAAAATAAAAGTATTGTCAAGTGTTCCATTTAAACCTATTAACCTTTAAAACATTTATTTTCTTTCACCTAAATTCAAAACAATATGGGAATATGTATTCTTATTCCATCACCAAAACGTTCATGCCTAATCTACTTTCTTAAGGTTTGGTAATACCGAATTTAATTAATTTTTATAATTAAGTTAATAAAAAAATTAAAAACTTTAAATTTATAATTCCAAGTTAATTTATATAAGATAGTTATTAATAAATTTCTAAATTTAATTAAATTAATAACAAAAAGTTTTGTAATTAACTTTAATTATAAGTAAGCATGGTTAGGAATGTGATTAATGTTGATTTATTTAAAATTAACTAGACAATGATTGTGATTGGTTAATATTGGCTATAAATCGTCAAAATAGTTCATGATATGGGTTGGGTTAAATTTCTCTTGAGCATTCATTCAAGTTGTTTTGTGACTGTGACATAAAGTACCCGAATAGATTGAATGTCTTAAATGAAACGTTGAGACGTTTTATTTGAAAATAGACACATGTGATTAAATGTCCATTTGTAATTATGGCATTCCAAATTGAAATTTTCTGTTAAAAACAACTTGGCCTTTAAAAAAAAGTCTGTCATTTGGATTTGATGAGACCGGGATCAGATATCAATATTATCCGAAAACCACATCGATCCAAAATAAACGATTAGATCGGGAAGATTCCAAGGAGAGATCTGAAATGAAGATTTCAGAGTACAAGGGCTATTTGTCGCTAACTCTGAGGGTGATTCCAACATGAGTGTAGTGGAAATGGTGCATTCAGTTCCGTTTAGACCCGGAACAGACTTGTATGGACGAATGCTATCAGAACATCGTCATTGGAGGACGATGAGCATTCCAAGTGAATGTGTTATTAAAAAGGTAATCGTAGCCTCAAGCCTCATCAACCGGGAATGACTAAAACAAGGGAGATGTAGCAAGGCTAAGTGGGTCACACCCCAGTAGGGTAAAGTTACCCCTATCTAGAGTCCCATTTTACTCGGTATGTTTGGTGCGGTTGCTGATCCCAACCGTGGGATATTCTTATTCGGACTATCCAGGTTAGGAGTAGTCCGGTCTTGTGTAGTAGGGGATCTAGGCATGGTCCTCGGTGTTATTTTTCTTGAGATGCACCATGACGCGTGGTACCCCAGTGGCCCAGTCATTGTATGGAAACCAATCTCCAATAAGTGCCGTACGTTTTTGATTGTGCTCAAATATGTTGGAACGTGAAATGCAAGCATTCCAGCTATCTCCTATTTATTTTGAAAACCCTAGACATTATTATAATATCACCGGATTTCCTATGAAAGTGTTTTGGTTATCGTAAGAGAAAAACCCATCCGTGTTTATGTGCGGCAAGTCTTACGAGATACCCTTGTTTCAAATGGTTTTCAATTTAAATAATTTAACTGTTTTACTCACACCAAACCCATGTCTGACCCAGAGTTTATTTTCTATTTTACCTAAACTCTTGGGTACTCAAATTTTTATGAGTAGCCAAGTGATTCAAGGTTTGCTCTCTACGTATTTTAGAGAAGGAGTTAGAGCAGGTGGCTTCAACGTATCTAGCTATCTATATTCCGCTGTATTGGAATCTATGTCTGTATTTTTCTTGTAATGAATAGGCAGGTCACTACGACTGTCTGGGTATGATGTATGTATAATTACGACCCTGTGAATTGTATTAGTGACTATGTGATATATGTTTGTAATATATATTATCCGTTCCACTGTGAGATGTTGTGATTTGTTTAGTTCTTTTCTTCTATCTATTCTCTTTTCTACCTATTTTCTTTCTATATTACGACTCGTCTTTCGAAGTAAGAAGGGCGGGCCATCACATTTGGTATCAAAGCGCTAGGTTGAGTGAACACCTAGGCTTTTGGGTTAATATCAATCTTGAGAGAGCGTATTTGTAAATTTATATATATATATACATACACCTCCCTGATAGTTAGATCACCTTTGATGAAATATTATTAGTGCCATTCTTTGGAATGTATTTCGTCCCAGTGCTAAGTATCCTCTTACTATGTCCAGGTAGTCAATAATGAGCACAAGGGGAAGGCGAGGCAGAGGAGCCAGTAGCACAACAACCATTGATGGTAGAACCCCTAATGTTGGAGGTGGTAGAGTAGGTTTTGAGGCCGTAGCTCCAGTACAACTTCGAGTAAACTTCGCAACTCTGTGCAAGGACTTTGCGAATCTAAGAGGAAGACCCTTTAAGGGTACTGAATCTATTATCGAGGTGCAAGCATGGTTACGCTCTTGTGAGAGAATTTTCAAGGGTTTGGGTCTTTTTGATGAACAGAAGCGAGTCCTGGCAGTTACAGGAAGGGGCGGCCGCATGGTGGGACTCAGTCACGGTGGATGTCCCCGAGGATGAATTTTCATGGAATAAATTCAAAGAGGTGTTCGAGGAGCAATTCATGCCGACCGCGGGTAGGACCCGGTTATATAGGAGTTTCCTAGACCTCAAGCAAGAAGACATGTCTATGGCTGAGTACGATGCAAAGTTCAATGAGTTATCCCGTTATGGCCCTGGACTCATAGACACCCCTATTAAGAAAAATGAAATGTTTGTATTAGGTATGAGGGCAGAATTCCATGAGAGGATGACCACTCACCTCAAGGGATCGTTTGTGGAGCTTGTGGATATGGGTTTGAGGCATGAAGAACTTTTGGAGAAGAAACCCTCAGCAGTAGTTGCAACACAAAGTGGCGGTGCTACAAATCTGAATAAGAGAAAGTTTAACCTGTATTGGAAGAAACAAGGGAAAGGAAAACAAGGAGGCAACCATGCGAACAAGGAATGTTATAATTGCAAACAGAAAGGTCATATTGCCAGATTCTGTCCAAGAAGTGAAGCCCCGAAGCAGAAAAGCAGACCTATTTCTCAAATGGTTCGGAAGACCCTGTGCTTCAATTGCCATCAACCTGGGCACATGGTAAAGGCCCGCCCACTCATACGGAAGGCGCAGTTAAACAAGTTGTTTGCCATCTAGAACGAACCATCAGCTTCAACAGATGTGAAGGGTAAACACGTCCTCGAAGGTACTTTGCTTTTAAATGGTGTTTATGTTAGAGTATTATTTGATCCGGGTGCTTCTCTTAGCTTTATTTATTTGGAAACGGTAGTGAAATTTCACCTTATCCCCAGTATCGTAGACAATTCTATTTGCGTCTCCAATCCCATAGGGGGAGTGACCCAACTGAATATGATTTGTGAAGGCTTGTGAATTACATATTTTTCTCATAGCTTTTCGTGTGATCCCTATGTATTAGATTTTAAAGGATCTGACCTTATACTTGGAATGGATTGGTTAACAAAGTATAAAGCTGTTCTTGACTGTGAGGAGAGAACCGTATCCTTAGAAACCGAGTTGTGAAGGATTGCAAGAGTAAAATGTGATAGCCCTGAAATTCATATGTGTAGTCTTTTGCATGTGCTCGAAGCAGCCTAAGAAGGATTAGGATCCATTGAAGTTGTGAAAAACTTCTCGGACATTTTTGAAGAAGTTAAGGGTTTACCCTCGCATCGAGAGATCAAATTTCATATCGATTTAGTTCCAAGGGCAAGACCTATAGTCCAACCAAAAATGGAGAATAGCTCCATAGGAGAGGGAAGAGTTGGTGAGTCAAACACAAGATTTGTTGAGGAGAGGATTGATTAGGCCCAGTCGTTCGAGCTGGGGGTCCACTATAGTGTTTGCAGCCAAGTCGGATGGATCGTTAAGATTATGTGTAGACTATAGGGAGTTAAATAAGCTGACCATTAGGAATAAGTACCCCTTACCTCGCATCGACGATCTTTTTGACCAGCTTCATGTGGCTACCGTATTCTCGCAAATGGATTTAGCTTCGGGATTTCACCAACTAAGGGTTGCTGAAGACAGTATACCCTTAACTGCTTTTAGAGGGCCTGACTTTTTCTTTGAATGGCTGGTTATGCCTTTTGGGATAACCAACGCACCGGTGTATTTTGTAGGCCTAATGAACCGTGTCTTCCGTGATGTTCTGAACAAGTTTGTGCTAGTGTTCATCGACGACATTCATATCTACTCTAAATCAGAGGAGGAGCATAGACATCTTCTGGAGGTGGTATTGGAAACCCTGAGAAGGCATGTCCTAAAAGCGAAGTTTTCAAAGTGCCATTTTTGGCAATCAGAAGTAAAGTTTTTGGGCACATTGTATCGGGAGATGGTATTTCAGTGGACCCAGAAAAGGTGACAGCTGTTTAGGAGTGGAAGCAACTACAGACTCCTACGGAGGTTCGCAGTTTCCTTGGTTTGGCAGGATACTACAGGAGATTTATTCGGGATTACTCTAAGATTTCCTCCCATTTGACCAAGCTAACTAAGAAGGGACTGAAATTTGAATGGACTCCAAAGTGTGAAGAAGCGTTTCAAGAATTGAAGGTGAGATTGATCAGTGCACCCGTTTTAGCTGTTCCAGATGGGAATAATGAATTCATAGTGTACACAGATGCTTATGGAGTGGGGCTAGGAGTTGTTTTGATGCAGCGCGGTAGAGTGATTGCGTATGCGAGCAGGCAGTTGAAGCCTCATGAGAAAAACTATGCTACGCATGACCTGGAGTTGCTGGCTATTGTCTTTGCACTAAAAATGTGGAGGCACTACCTGATGGGTAAGGATCCTTCTATTTCTTATTTAGTTTCTTGTTAACCCTTAGAGATTTAGGAGAGAACTTCTTTCTTATCTTAGGTGAATAGTTCGATCTCTTCACGGATCATATACCCTTGAAGTATCTTTTCACCCAAAAGGATCTGAACCCGAGACAGCAAAGGTGGTTGGAATTTCTAGCATCCTATGATTTGGATATTCTCTATACACCGGGAAAAGCGAATGTGGTGGCGGACGCTTTTAGTAGGAATGCGGTTTTGGCTCTTTTGGAGGTTACCCCGACTCTTCAGGAAAGAATTGTGAGCAATCAAAGGAAGGATGAAATTCTAGAAGCATTAATTCAAGGAGTTGAGGGTGGTCGGTATTCGGATTTTGAGATAGATAGTCGAGGTGCTTTAAGGATAAATATGCGATTGTGCATTCCGGATGTGCATGGACTGAGGCAAGAAGTTTTGTTGGAGGGCCACAAATCTAGTTTAAGTATCCATCTAGGAGTGAATAAGATGTACAAAGATATGAAAAGAGTTTTCTGGTGGCCGGGGATGAAGAAAGAAATCTCTACCTTTGTTAGTAAGTGTGCAAGCTGTCAACAGATAAAGGGCGATCAGCAGAAAACAGCAGGACTGTTACAACCTCTGGAGATTCGAAAATGGAAGTGGGAGATGATATCGATGGATTTCATCGATGGGTTGCCGAGAACTAGAAAGGGGAATGAGGGAGTGTGGGTTATTGTAGATAGGCTAACCAAGAGCGCTCACTTTATCCCGGTTAAATCATCTAGAACTGCAGCTTCCTTGGCAGAGATTTTCATGAGAGAGATCGTGAGATTGCACGGAGTTCCCATAAGCATAGTAAGTGACCATGACCCGATTTTTACCAGTAAATTTTGGGAAGCTCTGCAAACAGCCCTTGGCACGAAGTTAAGTTTAAGCACTGCTTATCATCCTCGAACGGACGGGCAAACTGAGAGGCTGAACCGTGTTCTGGAAGATATGTTGAGGGCCTGCATTTTGGACTTCGGTGGGCCTTGGAAAGATCATCTACATCTGGTAGAAATTTCTTACAATAATAGTTTCCAGGCAAGCATAAAAATGGCACCCTACGAAGCTCTCTATGGAAGACCATGCAGATCACCAGCTTGTTGGGTGGAGTCAGGAGATTGTTTAATCCTTGGTCCGGATATGATTCGGGAAGCATCTGAGAAAGTCAAGCTGATCAAGAAGAGAATGAAGGCAGCCCAGGATCGTCAAAAGAGCTATGCCGATAAAAGACGAGGGATCTGGAATTCGCAGTTGGAGACCAGGTATTCTTTAAGATTTCTCTAATAAGAGGAGCAATTAGATTTTGCAAGACTGGAAAATTAGCTCCAAGATATATTGGACCTTTTCATATTCTCGAAAAGATTGGTACTCTAGCATATAGGATTGAATTACCAGAAAGGATGGCAGGAATTCATAATGTATTTCACGTATCTCATCTAAGGAAATACGTGCATGATCCATCATTGGTTGTAGAACCATCAGTACAGGAAGATTTGGAAGTTGAACCAAACTTGACCGTAGTCAGGTATCCAGTTCAGTTTATTGATCAAGATGAAAAGAAGCTCAGGAACAAGGTGGTGAAGTTAGTTAAGATCCAATGGAGCGAGGATCCCAGAGATTGTACCTAGGAAACTCTGGATAGTGTGAAGGAAGCCAATCCAGAATTATTATCAGGGTAGTTAGGGTAATTTTTCTCTGTGTATAACTGTTTGTTAGGATATGAATGATGTATGTGCTTTGCTATATGTATATAAAAACTATTTGCTAAAAGTCGATTTATTTATTGCTTTTAAATTTCGGGGACGAAAATCTTTTAAGGGGGGAGGAATGTAACGACCCGGGGTTTCTGACACGTGTTATTAGTATATTTTACTAATTTTAAATATTGGAATATTATTTTTATCAGCTAAATAATAAATTCTGATCTTTATAGATTTCTATATATATATATATATATATATATATCCGGGAAGTTACGAATTAAAAATCTAAAATCTTAATCTCTCAAAAGTATTTAAATAAAAACTCCACTTTTCTAATTACAGGATATAATTATATATATATATATATATATATATATATGAGTGTGTGTACATAACTTTGATATAAAATTTAAAATAAAATATATAAAAATAGGAATAAATGTATATAAGTGGCTAATTATATTTTTATGTAGTTATAGGGTATAAGTAAAATCTATATAAATAACACAAGGCTTAGGCATGTGAATATATGTTTGTATAAGGTAAAAATGTGTCCATATGGTAAAGACAAAAGCTATGTTCATATATATGTAGTATATGTATATTCCAAGGATGTATATGTATGTAAACACATAAGGGAACATAGCAATTAATACACATCATCTCAAGCATATAATAAATCAAATCCTCCTTTCAATTAATCAAATCACTTATATTCTATCAGGTCAGTTTCAAAATCAAAGTAAATCAAAGCAAATAAAATGAAAAAAAAAGAATAAAAACTTACTATACAGGATAAAACTACAGCTTATCCTCTGTCTATAAATAGCTACTGCCTGGGTGCTCACTCGAGCATTCTGGCATTCGAAAAAAAATAATACAAGCTGCCATTAAACTCTTTAGAATCAAGGGTGCTAGGAGATCAAAACAAAAGCAAGCAGTATTTTTTTTTCAAAACAGTGTCTCTGTTTCAAAGAAAAAGTGAGTAGAACTTAATTTTTATATATTGTAATATGTGTTCTATGCTTGGGGTATGTAAATAGAAGTGTTGTTTGACAAGTATGCTTGTACATGAGTATATACATATACTTATATATGAATGTATGTTAAGGGGTATAACCAGAGAAACCCATGGCCATGTACATCATTTTTGTTCTGCTGTATATTAAAGAAACTGTATGCTCAACTTCTAAAACCTCTACCTCTCACCCTGGTTAATATTAGGTTATGGATTAAAAAGAAAAACTGTTTGTTTTTTTATTATACTTTGTTTTAAAATTTGTTTCATTGAATATTATTAATTAAAGAGGATAAAAAGTTTTATTTACAGTAAGTAAACCCAAAATGGAAGAAATTCAAGCATTAAAATTCATTCATTTGATTGTATAATTGTGATCGTCTTTTAAAATGATAAATTTTGGAAGAGGTCTTGAGATTTTTAGTTAAGTGGTTAGAGAAAGAGAGGGAGATGAACGTTTTTTGGTCTTTGATCAAATTCCGGTGAATCAATCATTGTGGAAGGTCGAGCTTTGGTCGGAAGGAAGCTGGAAGGATGGGGAGCTCTTGAAAATGGTGTGGCAATTTATTCATTGGCGTGGTGGTCGGTAGGAGGGAATGTAGGGTTAGAAGGCAGGTTTGGGTCGTGGTCGGTTTTGAGACAATGGCGGCGTCGTGAAGGCGAATGGAGCGTGCGGTATGGGAGGGAAAGGAAGAGGAGAGGGTGGCGAGGCTTCTGGTGGATTTTGGCGATGACAGGTGGTCGGAGGTGGTCGGACGAGGTGGAGGAAGGGGACGGTTTCGTTTCCTGGTTTGGGTTTGAGTTCGACTTTTCGAACTAGGAGTTGTCGTGGAAAATTGGGGTGGCCTGTGGGGTACGAAGGTCGGAGGTGACCTAGGGAGATGGTCGGCGGTGAGAGGAGTCGGCCGGAGGGCGTGTTCATATGCACACGTGGATCATTCTGCTGTGTGCACGCTGGAGAAAGAAGAAGAGGAAAGGAACAGGGAATAAAGAGAAGGAGGAAGGGGAGAGCTGTCTCATTGTTGGGCCGATGGGTCGGGTCCTTGATTTAAAATAAAAATAAAAATAAAAGTATTATCAAGTGTTCCATTTAAACCTATTAACCTTTAAAACATTTATTTTCTTTCATCTAAATTCAAAACAATATGGGAATTTGTATTCTTATTCCATCACCAAAACATTCATGCCTAATCTAATATGTTAAGGTTTGGTAATACCGAATTTAAATAATTTTTATAAATTGAGTTAATAAACAAATTAAAAACTTTAAATTTACCAGTACGTAAGGCACGTCCATTGGACGTTTGCAAAGAAAACCGAAAGCAAATTTTTATTGTAAAATAATGGTCAAATGCATAGATAATACTTAACACAAATAAATATATGAGTTAATTTCTTTTTATCATGAAACGGTAAAAACAAACACACATACAAAACTCGTTACCATATTTTCAAACATCAATTTCTTTCTATACAAATAATAAATGAGAAAAATATATTGTGCAGCTTGCACTAATAAACTTACAATAAAAGCATGAACTCAAGTAGCACACTCCTAAACAATTCCCCAACAAAAACTCCAAATATCTCATTGTTATTTCATGTCAAGCGGTATAGAACAATACAGCTATGTTAAATTCAGAGCACCACCACCTTCAGTAAAATATATCAACTCCTTTGAATTCATTGATATTGTAGTAATAAAAGCAAAACTATCCATCAAACTTTTATCCACATCTCTGTGCCTACATATTTCAATTACATCACAAACAATAAAGACCAAACTCTCCAATCTTAATCAACTAAAGGTACAAAATCAATGATTGATAGACGAAGACACACTCTAGAGCATCCGCAACAATCTGAGCATATATTATTGCATACTTTACATATCGCAGGTATATATTATATATAGCAAAAGAGTAAAAAAAGGCACTTTGTGAGCTAATGAAGATTTTCCAGGTCCAGACTGGAAAGAAGCTTTAGCAACATAGTTCCAGTGCATTCCAATATTCACGTCAGATGCAAACTTGCCATCAAGTAAGGCCGAACGGAAAGCAGCACTGAAATCGGTAGCGAAAGAAAGGTTGAAGTGTCTTGGGGTGACATCTCGACATCAGCGAGCTTTTGTATTTCCCCACCAAAAAGGAACAACATATATATGCTTCACCTCATGCGCATGTTGAGCTATTTTGGTAGTTTCACTTAAGTTCAAAGAGCAAGATGATAATGCATTATCCGTATCTGCTTCAATTTTCACATGCTAAAATCTGTCATTAAAACATTTGGTTGATATATTTAAATTGAATTCTCAGGATTGCAATTCTACTTTTACTAATATCTTTGGTTTTCTATGATAAAAGATACCTAAAACAATATATAGAAAGTAATATTAGTCATAATTGTTTGATCGTTTTACCACCATGGGTAAAATTAATAAATGAGTCCACTTATTGTTTACTTCTTTATTTTCCGTTTTGAATCATTCTTCAACAAAAAAACGATTTCCATTACAATATAGCATCATTATTCAAGAGAAAAGCATATAATTGTGACAAATTAGGATCATAATTTTGCAGATTCTTTGGTATATGATTCTATCATTGTGAAAGCATTGTGTACGATAAATTTTACAAAAAATTATACAATCTAATGATATAAATTCGCAACTTATTCAAATTTCTAAAGATAACTTTAAAAAAAGAATTTTCAAAGAGCAGAAAAACCCAATGTGAACTATACATGAACTATATTCTATCGTGAAAAAAACTAAACAATATTAGAAGGGAAAAAAGAATCCATTACAAATTGAACCCGAGTTGTATGTTTAATATTAGGCAACATATTATTATTTTTGTTTGTGCAGTACATGTGTGAGGGTAAAATTGCAACCGCATGAAATAAATGTTCAAAGAAGAATTCTAACTAATAAGGTAACAAAATGGTAAAATCAAAATGAAATCCATGCTATATCAACAAAAATATTCTTAGCTAAGCAATAGAAGGCACAAATTTTACTTAACTTCTTTATTACCTAAATACGGTCACTACTATACAAAGGTAAAATTTACATATGAGCATCAGAAGTTGATGCATAATAAAGATGCTTGTTTGAGCAGTTGTTTCCCAATAACCATGACTGTTAAAAGTTAGTAAATTTTGAAGGTCAGTAGACCAATGAAAAAAGTAGCACTGTATGGTAGATTAGATGGAATAAATATTTTCATTTGTCTACATAGCTCCTCACTATAAGCCTATATAGCATTAACATTAAAAAAAGAAACTGCAAATGCAAAAAATGGTCAGTGAAATTATAGCATTCCAAAACACTTTTTAAATCTCAAGCTCTTTGTCAAAAAGTAAAAAAATATGATTCATCCACGTAGGTTTAGGTTGGGAAATTTGCTTAAACTTGTTGTTGCAAATGAAAATTCCAACTTCTTTAGATATATGATTATGAGTTTAGCAAACATAACATTTTAGTTTTTAATTTTGTATCATCAAGTTATATTACACGTTATCACAATGAAGTTTATTTTGTGAAATCGAATATTTCAAAAACAGTGAACTACTGTAACATCTATAAACATCAAACTTTATTATTCCATGGAATTTCAAATATTTTGAAACCAATGAAAGTTTTGGTAATATTTCGAGAAATTATAAATAAATAAATAAAAGCTTTAATACTCATAAGAATATAAAATGAATTGTGTTAATCCCAATTTTAATAAATGTTGATTTTATCATACTCAATATAATTTCTACACCAATTTTGAATTAATATATCAATAGACGTTCTTTTCACATTCATTGCTTTAAATAATTTTATAGATCTCACTCTCTTCTTTCCAACTTTCATTTCATCTTTCTACTGTAGTTTCTTTAAATACGAAGAGGTTCAACCTCAGAAGACTAAAATTGATGGAACTATTGAAAAGGCTAAAGAAATTGTACCTTCAAATTGCCTTTTGTTCAACGCTTCCTGCACCACCATTGCTTTCTCTACAGAGATTTTGTTGTCAGTCCTCCATCAATTGGAGTTTCTGCTACTAAAAACTTCAACATCTACCTAAACATTGAAGAATAACTTAAGGGCAGTAGAAGTGCTTTCGATTAACATATTTTTCATAATATGCAAGCCATTGTGGATCGAAATGTATTACATCTTCAAGCAAGCCCTAGATTTTAATGGAAATATATTGACTCGATTTAAAAAATAAAAAGAAGAATCGATAGTGGATTTAGGGGAAAGCGTAGAATCAATACCTGAATATTTTGTTCTTTTGTTTCACCTACCATTTAACACTGGTGGATGTGGGAGATTGTTGGTTGAAGCCTGGATCAGAAATTATATAAGTAAAGTAAGAAGTTAGCCAAAAAGAAATATGGGTTTTAAGTGGTTTTAGATCATAGAAGGAAGCAAATGTAAAACCTTCCCGAAGAAGATTAATGGACAAATTCGGCAGCATGTCTCTCGCGTGCAGTTGATAAGAACGTGCATCCAAAAATGACATAAATATCCTTATCATGCTATAGAACTTTAGAAGGGTATTTTGGACAATTCAAAAGCTTCAAATAGAGGTATTCCTATTATATATAGATAATTCCAAGTTAATTTATATAAGATAGTTATTAATAAATTTCTAAATTTAATTAAATTAAAACAAATAGTTTTGTAATTAACTTTAATTATAAGTAAGCATGGTTAGGAATGTGATTAATGTTGATTTATTTAAAATTAACTAGACAATGATTGTGATTGGTTAATATTGGCAATAAATCGTCAAAATAGTTCATGATATGGGTTGGGTTAAATTTCTCTTGAGCATTCATTCAAGTTGTTCTGTGACTGTGACATAAAGTACCCAAATAGATTAAACGTCATAAATGAAACATTGAGATGTTTTATCTGAAAATAGACATATGTGATTAAATGTCCATTTGTAATTGTGGCATTCCAAATTGAAATTGTCTGTTAAAAACAACTTGGCCTTTAAAAAAAATCTGTCGTTTGGATTTGATGAGACCGGGATTGGATCTCAGTATTATCTGAAAACCACATCGATCCAAAATAAACGATTAGATCGGGAAGATTCCAAGGGGAGATCCGAATGAAGATTTCAGAGTACAAGGGCTATTTGTCGCTAACTCTGAGGGTGATTCCAACATGAGTGTAGTGGAAATGGTGCCTTTGGTTCCATTCGGACCCGGAACGGGCTTGTATGGACGAATGCTATCTGAACATCGTCATTGGGGGACGATGAGCATTCCAAGTGAATGTGTTCTTAAAAAGGTAATCGTAGCCTCAAGCCCCATCAACCGGGAATGGCTAAAACAAGGGTGATGCAGCAAGGCTAAGTGGGTCGCATCCAAGTAGGGTATGAAAGTGTATATGGATCGATAATATAGTTAAACTACGACTAGCAAGTGCGGAATTATAAATAATAGTAAATGGCAATAATAAAAATGACACCAGGGATTTTTATACTGGTTCGAACTTCTCGTTCTACGTCCAGTCCCAGACTGCTTCTGGAATTTCTCGAATAACCCTCACTTAACCCGGAGGAACAGGTATTACACCGCCTGAGCAACCGAACAGGACTTTTCCGCCTAAGCAACCGAATAGGACTTTTCCGCCTAAGCAACCGAATAGGACTTCAAATACAATTTGGTAAATTGTTTCTTGACTTGTGTGTTCTTTGAATAACACGAATATAGTCAATGTAGTACACCCTTCCTATAATCTTCTTGATATGATGATTTAAATGTGCAAAAGATAGGAAGTAGAGAATTGAAAATCACTTGATATTATAACAATATAAGATCAGAATAGATAGAAAGAATTAGTTGTTGAAATAGTGAATTTTCATCTCTATTTATAGTGTTGAATAGTTTTAATTCAATAGTTGCAACTATTAGAAGGAGTGCAACTGTTGGTGAAGAAGACAACTCTTCAAAATTTGAATTTTCATGAAGAGATGCTTCAGTTCGTCAAGTTCAGATGTCTGAGAAAAAGTGACAGATGGCTAAGTAAGTTTAAACAGTCAAATAGGCAGAAGAAACAAATTTCTGTGAATTTAGACGTCTGTTCATTTAATTTAGACGTCTGTTTTTATGACAGACGTCTGTATTAAAGTGACAGACGTCTGTTTTTATGACAGATGGCTAAATAAAAGTGACAGATGTCTGAATTTGTACTGATTTGTTCCTCTTCTTTATTTTAGTGATTCTGAACTTGAGAAACTTTTGAAAATACTTTTATGTCTATAAAAAGATATTTTATATTTGTAGAACATGTTTTCCAAAAAACTATTTGTGTGTGTGTTATCATCATATCAGAGATTGTACAAAAATATCTAACCGGAAATAATAATCAATATCTTTGAGCTTTGTTTGTTGACGATATGATAATAGCTTTTCTTTGTGGATTCCTGCAAGAATATTTGTTATCATAGTATATAGTTTGAAATATATAGTTGTCACATTAAAATCGAAGAAGGCAGGTTCCAACATTCTCCCCCTTTTTGATGATGACAACTATATAATTCAACGGTTAGTATAAACCATACCTTTTGCTCCCCCTGTCAACATGACCATATTATATAGCAGAATGATTAATATTTCTCCCCCTTTGTCATTAACAAAAAGGAATTTGTAAGGGGTTTCGTTAGAAATGTGATGATAAAACACATTGTTGAATAGCAATATGAACTTTGTTCAGAACATACCAATGATAAAATTTTGTTGTGGAAGAGTCAGAATATTTGGAGTATAAAAACAGATTTGAACATATGTTTGAACAGGTTCCACATCTTAATATACTAAACAAAGAGAAACAGTGATATAGGACAGAAATACATATTTATAAAAAGATACAGAACATAAGAATAAATTACTTATAGAACAAGTCACATAACAGACGTCTGATGTTCTGTAGAAAATAAAAAAGATTGAAAAAATTAATAGATTTAGACGTCTAAAAATTATATTAGACGGCTAAGTATGATGACAGACGTCTAAAAGATTTGTTCAGACGGCTCAGAGGTCTAAAATTGAAATAGAGAGTAAAAAACATTTTGAACTAAATTCAGACGTCTAAATTTTTGTAGCAGATGTCTATTTTTGAGGACAGACGTCTGTGACAAAATGTTCAGACGGCTCAAACAAAAAATAGGTATACAGACGTCTGTTAATAACTATCAGACGTCTGTTTGTCTGATTTTTAGTTTTTGAATAATATTAATATGTTTAATGGTCCCCCTATGTATAACTTCTACCCCTAAGTATAATATCTTGTAAATAACGAGATAAACTCATTATTAATTATGAAGGAAAAATAAAATAGATTTTACCATATTTGCTGAAGTCCATATTTCATTGTAAGCACGTAATTCTATTAAACGTATGGAACATTCTTTAAAATTCCATAATCTATCCTTTTCCTTTTGTTTCTTTGAGTACCTGCAAAAAATAATAATCATTTTTGGTACCCACTTATTATGTTAGGGTCCGGGGGTTAGATCTTGGGAAACCATACCCATTTGGGTGTGGTTGAACCTTTATAAATATAATTTTCATTATTAACTACCATATCAAAATAACCATTAATGTATTTTTCTCTATTTTTCCAATTAACAGGAACCCAAATACTTAGATAATTTTTATTCATATTTCTAGTCAATGATTTTGTATTTCTAGAGAAATTATAAACATTATTGGTCATAGCAGTATTTGAATTTCTATAAAAATTGGATTTAGATTTTACTCGAAATTTAGTACTAGCACTAACATTTTTACTATACATGAAAGCATATCTAGTGCTATTTCTACGATCAATTTTATTATAACTTAAACCACTTTTATCATTGTGAGCTTTTGAATTTGTAACTAAGGAAGATAATATATCTTTACCTTTGTTAAAATTTATGATTTTTGTATTTAATCTTTCAAAATTAGCTTTAGAATCACAAACTATTTTTTGAAAAATATTATTATTAACTTTTAAAATCTCACATTCTTTAGATAATTCTAAATTCTTTTTAATTAAAGTTTCATTCTCTTTTTCAGGAGACAAAATTAAAGAACTAGAATTATTTAAAGAATTTTCCAAAAAAATATTTTTCTTTTGCAAAACATTGATTTCCTCCAAAAGATCATTGTTTTTATCTTCTAACTGCTCATTTTCTTTTTGTAGGAAATCTTTTTGTAAAACAAGTTCTTCGACGGTATTTTCAAAACATTTAGTTTGTTTTACCAAAAATTTATTTTCCTCTTTTAAATTTGAAATTTCTTGCTCATAATCTTTTAACTTAGCTAAAGCAATTGTATTAACTTTATTCAAAGTTTTACAATCTTTTAATAATTCGTCATGTGCTAACAGAAGATCTTTATATAAAGAATCCGAACATACCGATTGTGATCTGAGTTTAGCTATGAAGCATTTGTTTGTTTGCTCCTTTGATTCTTCTTTATTGCTTTTCCTCTTCTTATTGCCTTGACTAGATCTCTTTGTAGCCATTTATTCTAGGATGTTGTTACGATCTCTAGAATCCCAGGCTCTGATACCAAATGAAAGTGTATATGGATCGATAATATAGTTAAACTACGACTAGCAAGTGCGGAATTATAAATAATAGTAAATGGCAATAATAAAAATGACACCAGGGATTTTTATACTGGTTCGAACTTCTCGTTCTACGTCCAGTCCCAGACTGCTTCTGGAATTTCTCGAATAACCCTCACTTAACCCGGAGGAACAGGTATTACACCGCCTGAGCAACCGAACAGGACTTTTCCGCCTAAGCAACCGAATAGGACTTTTCCGCCTAAGCAACCGAATAGGACTTCAAATACAATTTGGTAAATTGTTTCTTGACTTGTGTGTTCTTTGAATAACACGAATATAGTCAATGTAGTACACCCTTCCTATAATCTTCTTGATATGATGATTTAAATGTGCAAAAGATAGGAAGTAGAGAATTGAAAATCACTTGATATTATAACAATATAAGATCAGAATAGATAGAAAGAATTAGTTGTTGAAATAGTGAATTTTCATCTCTATTTATAGTGTTGAATAGTTTTAATTCAATAGTTGCAACTATTAGAAGGAGTGCAACTGTTGGTGAAGAAGACAACTCTTCAAAATTTGAATTTTCATGAAGAGATGCTTCAGTTCGTCAAGTTCAGATGTCTGAGAAAAAGTGACAGATGGCTAAGTAAGTTTAAACAGTCAAATAGGCAGAAGAAACAAATTTCTGTGAATTTAGACGTCTGTTCATTTAATTTAGACGTCTGTTTTTATGACAGACGTCTGTATTAAAGTGACAGACGTCTGTTTTTATGACAGATGGCTAAATAAAAGTGACAGATGTCTGAATTTGTACTGATTTGTTCCTCTTCTTTATTTTAGTGATTCTGAACTTGAGAAACTTTTGAAAATACTTTTATGTCTATAAAAAGATATTTTATATTTGTAGAACATGTTTTCCAAAAAACTATTTGTGTGTGTGTTATCATCATATCAGAGATTGTACAAAAATATCTAACCGGAAATAATAATCAATATCTTTGAGCTTTGTTTGTTGACGATATGATAATAGCTTTTCTTTGTGGATTCCTGCAAGAATATTTGTTATCATAGTATATAGTTTGAAATATATAGTTGTCACATTAAAATCGAAGAAGGCAGGTTCCAACAGGGTAAGGTTACCCCTATCTAGAGTCCTTTTTTACTCGGTATGTTTGGTGCGGTTGCTGATCCCAACCGTGGGGTAATCTTATTCGGACTATCCAGGTTAGGGGTAGTCCGGTCTTGTGTAGCAGGGGATCCCGACGTGGTCCTCGGTGTTATTTTTCTAGAGATGCACCATGACGGGCGGTACCCCAGTGGCCCAGTCATTGTATAGAACCCAATCTCCAATAAGTGTCATACGTTTTTGATTGTGCCCAAATATGTTGGAACGTGAGATGCAAGCATTCCAGCCATCTTCTATTTATTTTGAAAACCCTAGACATTATTATAATATCACCGGATTTCCTATGAAAGTGTTTTGGTTATAGTAAGGAAAAAACCCGTCCGTATTTATGTGCGGCGAGTCTTATGAGATACCCTTGTTTCAAATGGTTTTCAATTTAAATAATTTAACTGTTTTACTAACGCCGGACCCATGTCTGACCCAGAGTTTATTTTCTGTTTTCCCTAAGCTCTTGGGTACTCAAATTTTTATGAGTAGCCAAGTGATTCCAGGTTTGCTCTCGATGTATTTTGGAGAAGGAGTTGGAGCAGGTGGCTTCAACGTATCCAGCTATCTATATTCCGCTGTATTGGAATCTATGTCTGTATTTTGCTTGTAATGAATAGGCAGGTCACTACGATTGTCTGGGTATGATGTATGTATAATTATGACCCTGTGAATTGTATTAGTGACTATGTGATATATGTTTGTAATATATATTATCTGTTCCACGGTGAGGAGTTGTGATTTGTTTAGTTCTTTTCTTCTATCTATTCTCTTTTCTACCTATTTTCTTTCTATATTACGACTCGTCTTTCGAAGTAAGAAGGGCGGGCCGTCACAGGTAGTGGTGCAATCAATTTAGGTTGTTGTTCATGGATTTAAGGTGAGTTGCAACTCACATATCTATCTCTACTACTAAGTTTGTTTCTGTATAGAATTAATACGTATAGATTGGTATGAATTTGCTTGTGAAAAAAACTTAACTCTTGTTTGCTCTTTACTATTAATTATATAAGGTTATCTAGGTCTTAGAATCAATTGGCTAATGATCTATTATTCAACAAATAATATTTGCATGCCATTGAACCCCTCTAGTTGTGAGAGTAGCATAAGATAATTATCTAAACGAAGATAGCCCTCGAGTAGTGATCAAATTGGAGCAATGTAGCTCCAGGTGGATCCCCATGTGCTTGATATTTCACACTTTGTTGATTCTAGCTTTGTTCTTGAGTGATGGTCGTTCTAGCATTTAGCATTATAGTATTAACAGCCACTAGTAATTTATGCAATGCATGATTGAGTTGTAGAATAAATATATATTTTACAAACCACGGTTATATTAATTGATTTTTACATGTTCTATGAAGTAGCCTGACATCCCTTAGATGTGTTGTTGTCCATACCTTGTATATGCTCTATAGCCAAATCTATACTTAGGTATATAATAATTATAACCTGACATATTTTGCTTTGTGAAATCATAGCTTATTTGGAATATATATATATATATATATATATATAGAGTCTGACATCTAATGTTTTACTTTAAAAGAAGAACCACTTGATTTCTGTTTTAGAACTTCCAATTGAACAGAAGTTAGTGCCTGAACTAGTAGCAGATCAAAACTTATATAAATATACTTGCATTTTATAAACTTATGTTTTATAATAAAAAGTGTTTTGTTTTGTTTGAAAGAAGTCATTTTGTTCTACCTTGTTGTTAGAGTCCTATGCTTACTTTATTAGTATCCTTTGCTTTCATGCATGAGCTCGTGACTGCTTTTTCACGTATGAATTCATATTTTCGTGAGTGAATGGTTTTGTTTCCTGGTCCTTTGTTTTGTTGCTGTTGATATACTAAACATTTGATATGTTATTGTTGTTACTCTGCATATTCATATAAATGTAAATTTTAACAAGCTATGTATAAAATAAAATTTCCTATATACTATAGATTTCAAACTTTTTTCAAAGCAGTTATAGTTTCTTTTATAAATGATACTAGTAACCAATATATATATATATATATGCATTGCTTTCATTTGTAAGCATCAAATAACTTAGTTTAGCATGCCAATTATTGTAAACAAACAAATATATTTTATTAATCTGTGATATAAAGTGTAAACTTAATTTGTTTTATACAATTGATTCAAAAACCAAATTGATTTTTTTATTATAAATTTAAAGGGCTTGTATAAAATGGATTTGTAAATATATATATAGTTAACTAAATAACAGAGTAGTTTAATAAGTGACAAATTAAATAAATGGTTTGAGAACCTTAATTCTATAATTTGGCAAGTGCTAATAATTGACTTAGTGTTATCGATTGGTTTAAACGAATCATGCTTCGCCGAATATAGCACAACCCATTAAATAAAATGTTTGAGTGGAATTTATTAACCCATTAGCAAATACTCGAATTCCACTAGGTAGTATGGGACGCATTGGTTAAATTCTTATGATCGTATTTGGAAAAGTTCTTAACACTTTAGAGTTGTATTCCCTTCTGGTGTGCGACAAGTGGTTGCTAGATCCTTAAGACTATGTAGTTCAGGTTTTCCAATGGTATCCTTAATAAGTGATATTTAATAGCTTTTAGTAAATACTTGGATTTCACCATACAATATGGAACGTATTGGTTAAATCATAGTAATTACTGAAGGCGATGGTATTTGGCACTTTAGAGTTTACTCTCTTTTGGTGTGCGGCAAGTGGCTGCTAGATCCTTAAGAAGTTACTCCTGGATTTCTTTTCAAGTGTAATAATCTAAAATAAATCTGAAAGATTCAGTCATAGGTGTTATCCTTGAGATCGTCTTGTGATCCTGTAATTCCCGTCTTGTGTACGATCCCCGATATTGGATCGGTTCGTGTGATACCAAATTGTTTGTTTGTTTGCTACGGTTCTGTGTACGATCATTACAATCGTTTTGAGTAAGATCTCTTGGATTTTGGATATTTGGATATGTGACTATTCTGTGTTCGTGAAATAAATATATATTCTTGTGTCTTGTGTTCATGAAATATACATTCTTGTGTCTTGTGATGGATGCTATATTAAGTTAATTCTATTATTCTGTGTTTAGTGACTAGTTCGTGTTTGTGACTTAAACTTATAACCCTGTTCTGAGTTAAATTATTTCCCTAACTCGTTATATCTTGGACATCTGTATTTACTTATATGTTGTTTATTCTTGTGTTATATTCTGTTTTTACCCTATTGGATATTTAGAGATAGTCTGACCCGGGTGTTATTTTGCTCGGGTCGGGCCGAGACTTTTCAGATTACAGGACAAGTTGACCTTTGTTTGGGCTAGCAAGGAGAAAAACACTTTTACTTTTTAGTTTATCGCATTTAGGAAATTGTGAATATGTTTATAAGATGTACAATTGAGATTAGAGAATTGTAAAACTTGTATAACAATCGAGATTTTTTTGTAAACTCAAAATTTGTATATGTGTAAGTTGAGATTTATTTCGCTGTGATCTGTGACTATTATTTATATGATATATTGTTCTGATTCTGAGAAATCGGTGTGTCTATTACTTTGCATTAATATTGTACACCTCAAATTCAGTTCAATTATTAAGTGAAAAGGTATAAATGACGTGTCAGTGTTAGTATAAACATATATTCACATTCGATCGCCCTTAACAAGCTATATTCTCTGGATTAGCAGACGACATTACTTGTAATGTTCTTTGCTAATCTGGGTATCGCGGTGGGGTCGTTACAGCTTGGAATCAGAGCAGTGTCAGAACATTATAACATATAATATTACGGATCCGAGAACTAGATGACCTAGAGTCCTGTCTCATTGGGTGTGTGGTAGATAGTTATAATAATTATATATATATATAGAAATAAGAATATAAAATGATTACGGGGATAATCATTTGGGGCAAATTTTGATTTTAATCGGTTATATTAAAAATAATATTAGAGTTATTTGGTTTTGGTTAACTGGTTGTTAGCAATTGATTGCTTGGTTGTATTTATTTATATTGGAGGCATGGATGCTAGTGATAATAAAATAAGTAAGGAAAATTTGTGATTATCTATTATGTTGACTTGTCCAGACATTGTTTAAGGATTCTGATCGATATGTGGGACGTCATTTTATTGAAAAGGGTTCCTAAACATTGAACGGGACATTCTGACATGAGAAATGATTAATTTGGAAAATAAGCGAGTTTAAAAACAATTTAAAATAATATTTTAAGCCATTGAATAAATTATGAGAAGTAGAAAGCATGGCGAGGCAATGTTGATATTATATGTTATCAACTTTGCAGCCAAGTGACAAAGTTACTCAATAAATTCCGAGGCTCAATATTATTTTGTATGTATTGTGGTGTGTTAAGAGAAATATTTATTATTGTAATTTTTTTTATAATTTCAAGAATAATTGATATGGTAAATAAGTATATGATATTCTTGAATATTAGGAAATCATGGAAAAGAAAATTTTAATTCTTTTACATGGTTTATATATATATATAATAAAATAAATTGAGCATTTAATAAGTGATAAATTATTCTATAAGAATTTATCTTATATCCTTGAATTAAATTATGGAAACAAGTGAAAGGGTAATTATTAAATTGCTTATGTAATGAGTATATAAATAAATAAGAGAAGTATGTAGGTTGGAATGAGTTTTGAAAATTTTAATTTGGTGAAGATGAAGTTTTAAATTTCAAAAATGAAATTAATTTTATGAAATGAGATAGTAATTAGGATATATTAATTGTGTAAGTGAGGGAATAAAAATTTTGTTGAAGTTTTGTTAAAAAAATTTATTAACCCTCTTGAAGAATTTCGATCATAAATCTTCCATTAATGATTCGAATATTGTATTTTTAGTCTTGGTTGAAAGGTAAGATAATAATAAGCAACTTTTGTTTTGTGCTCTTTTTGAAAATTTAGTTTGTTATTTTTTTAAAAGTTGTTTGAAATGAAATTAAAAATTTGGACTGAACTTGAAAAATCTGGGTAGATACCCCTTGTTATTTGATCATATCTTTTTCGATTTTGACCGGATTTTGGAGTTTTTATACTTTTTGGAAAGCTAACTCAATAGGGAACAACTTTTACGTGGATCATTTTTAAAAATTTTGAATCTACCTATTTTTAAAACCCTTTCAAAAGGGATCAAATTTCAGACATACTATGTTCTAGGCTAAGATGATATACCTAACAAACTAGACCATAACGTTTTCATTCTCGGTCGGATTTTAAAGTTTTCGCACTTTTCGGAAACCTCGCTTAATATGTAATAACTTTGTGGTTTGACACTTATAAAAATTTCGAGCTTAACTCGAAAAAAAAACATTACAAAACCAGGTTAGGCTAATTTAATGTGTTTGTGTAGTTGATTTCATTTTCCATATGCTTGAATATTATTCTCATTTGGTTGTTAAGTGTTTAGTAGGTACCAGAGATGAGTGCTTTGCATTTGGAGCTCAATTTTGCATTAGTTTTGCTTTTTAGGCTTGCTAAAATTAATATAAGGTATGTATCTTGGATTACATATCACATTTTTATGTTTTTCCCTACGGGATGCCTCGTCATTGAGATGAGATGTATATTATGTAATTTTATCCATATTGTAAATTTTCGAAACGCTAGTCGCGCAAAGGAGACACTGGCAAAAATTTTCGTAAATTTAAGGTGTTAAATTTTTTTTGAGAATTTAAAAAAAAATTGCTAACTAACTTTTACATTAGTGTTGTCATTTGGAGTAATATTATTTGGTAGATTTTGGAAATGAAATTAGAAATTAATTAGCAAATAACTATTTTAAGAGGAAATTTATATTATGGATTCCTTTCGTTAAGGAAATTGCAGGGACGCAATCTTCTTAAGGGGGAAGTCTGTAACAATCCTGTATTTAATTACCTAATTAATAAATGATTAATTAATTTTAAATGGTAATTTGGGGATTTAATTGAGGAATTAAATCTGTATTCGGGTGATTGATTTGAAAATATCAATAAAATGTTTAAATTTGTTTATATCAATTCAATGGACAATCAAATAGAGTGAATAATACGGGTTTGAATGAAATTGTACGGTTGTCAAAATATATATATTATAAATGAAGTACAAATCAGTTTCGTTTAAATTGAAATATACTTCTAAATAAGTATAAAAAGTTTAAATGAAAAAAAAACATTAATTGTACATTTCAAGGCCCAAGCCCATGAAAACTCAAACCCGCATCTCCCTATTTCCCCAAACCCGTATACCCCTACTTCTCTCGATTACCAGGTGCAAAATTAAAAAAAATGGCAACCAAAGATCGGCGAATTGAATCTCGTGCGAGGCAAGGGTAGGCGTGAGCTTAGGGACGAGCGCGATTTGGTGGCGCGCTCGTGCTGGTGACTTTGACGATCGATGGAGAGGCACGGCATCGATGGAGAGGCACGACATCGATGGAGAGGCACGATGACGAACCATGATGATCAAGGCAAACCAGCGACTGAAGAGGAGTTGGCGCGTTCTTAGAGGCGGCTGCGTTCGGGTGATGCTAGGCGGTCGTTAGGTAGTGGCGCAATCGATTTAGGCTGTTATTCATGGATTTAACGTGAGTTACAACTCACATATCTATCTCTACTACTAAGTTTGTTTCTGTATTGAATTAATATGTATAGATTAGTATGAATTTTCTTGTGAAAAAAAACTTAACTCTTGTTTGCACTTTACTATTAATTATATTAGATTATCTAGGTCTTAGAATCAATTGGCTAATGATCTATTATTCAACAAATAATATTTGCATGCCATTGAACCGCTCTAGCTGTTAGAGTAGCATAAGATAATTATCTAAACGAATATGGCCCTCGAATAGTGATCGAATTGGAGCAATGTAGCTCCAAGTGGATCCCCATGTGCTTGATATTTCATACTTTGTTGATTCTAGCTTTGTTCTTGAGTGATGGTCGTTCTAGCATTTAGCATTATAGTATTAACAACCACTAGTAATTTATGCAATGCATGATTGAGTTGTAGAATAAATATATATTTTACAAACCATAGTTATATTAATTGATTTTTACATGTTCTATGAAGTAGCCTGACATCCTTTAGATGTGTTGTTGTCCATACCTTGTATATGCTCTATAGCCAAATCTTTGCTTAGGTATATAATAATAATAACCTGACATATTTTGCTTTGTGAAATCATAGCCTATTTGGAATATATATATATATATATAGTCTGACATCTACTGGTTTTACTTTAAAACAAGAACCACTTGTCTTTTGTTTTAGAACTTGCAATTGAACAGAAGTTAGTGCATGAATTAGTAGCAGATCAAAACTTATATAAATATACTTGCATTTTATAAACTTAGGTTTTATAATAAAAAGTATTTTGTTTTGTTTGAAAGATCATTTTGTTCTACCTTGTTATTAGAGTCCTGTGCTTACTTTTTTAGTATACTTTGCTTCCATGTGTGAGCTCGTGGCTGCTTTTTCACGCGTGAATGCATATTTTCATGAGTGAATGGTTTTGTTTCCTAGTCCTTTGTTTTGTTGTTGTTGATAAACTAAACATTTGATATGTTATTGTTGTTATTCTGCATATTCATATATATGTTAATATTAACAAGCTATGTATAAAAACAAATTTCCTATATACTATAGATTTCAAACTATTTTCAAAGCAGTTATAGTTTCTTTTATAAATGATTCTAGTAACCAATATATATATATGCATTGCTTTCATTTGTAAGCATCAAATAACTTAGTTTAACATGCCAATTATTTTAAACAAACAATATATTTTATTAATCTGTGATATAAAGTGTAAACTAAATTTGTTTTATACAATTGATTTAAACACCAAATTGATTTTTTTAAACGAGTTATGGTTTTATAAATTTAAAGGGCTTGTATAAAATGGATTTGTAAATATATATAGTTCACTAAATAACGGAGTGGTTTTAAGTGACAAATTAAATAAATGGTTTGAGAACCTTAATTCTATAATTTGGGAAGTGCTAATAATCGACTTAGTGTTATCGATTGGTTTAAATGCTTTCGAATCACACTTTTTCGAATATAGCACAACCCATTGAATAGAATATTTGAGTGGAATTTTTTAACCCATTAGCGAATACTCGAATTCCACCAGGTAGTATAGGATGCATTTGTTAAATTCTTGTGATCGTATTTGGGAAAGTACTTAACACTTTAGAGTTGTATTCCCTTCTGGTATGCGACAAGTGGTTGCTAAATCCTTTAGAGTATGTAGTTCAGGTTTTCCAATGGTATCCTTAATAAGTGATATTTAATAGCTTTTAGTAAATACTTGGATTTCACCATACGGTATGGGACGAATTGGTTAAATCATAGTAATTACTGAAGATGATAGTATTTGGCACTTTAGAGTTTACTCTCTTTTGGTGTGCGGCAAGTGGCTGCTAGATCCTTAAGAAGTTACTCCTGGATTTCTTTTCAAGTGTAATAATCTAAAATAAATTTGAAAGATTCAGTCATAGGTGCTATCCTTGAGACCGTCTTGTGATCCTGTAATTCCCGTCCTGTGTACGATCCCCGATATTGGATTGGCTCGTGTGATACCAAATTGTTTGTTTATTTGCTACGGTTCTGTGTACGATCATTACAATCGTTTTGAGTAAGATGTCTTGGATTTTGGATATTTGGATATGTGACTATTCTGTGTTCGTGAAATAAATATATATTCTTATGTCTTGTGATGGATGCTATATTAAGTTAATTCTATTATTCTGTGTTCAGTGACTAGTTTGTGTCTGTGACTTAAACTTATAACCCTGTTCTGAGTTAAATTATTTCCCTAACTCGTTATACCTTGGACATCTGTATTTACTTATATGTTGTTTATTCTTGTGTTATATTCTGTTCTTACCCTATTGGATATTTAGAGATAGTCTGACCCGGGTGTTATTTTGCTCGGGTCGGGCCGAGACTTTTCAGGTTACAGGACAATTTGACCTTTGTTTTGGGCTAGCAAGGAGAAAAACACTTTTTAGTTTATCTCATTTAGGAAATTTGTGAATATGTTTATAAGATCTACAATTGAGATTGGAGAATTGTAAAACTTGTATAACAATCAAGTTTAGTATTTCATTTTGTAAACTCAAAATTTGTATATGTGTAAGTTGAGATTTATTCCGCTGTGATCTGTGACTGTTATTTATATGATATATTATTCTGATTCTGAGAATTGGTGTGTCCATTACTTTGCATTAATACTATACACCTCAAATTCAGTTCAATTATTAAGTGAAAAGGTATAAATGACGTGTCAATGTTAGTATAAACATATATTCACATTCGATCACCCTTAACAAGCCGTATTCTCCGAATTAGCAGACGACATTACTTTTAATGTTCTTTGCTAATCTGGGTAACGCGGTGGGGTCGTTACAAAAAAAGGGAAAGCATCGGCCTGGGAATAGCGTGAACGAGAGAGAGGAAGAAATAGGTTTACGTTTAATTTTTATTTATTAATTTAATTAAATTTTAATTTATATCGAATGTTAATTAATTCATAACTTTCTCATACGAGGTCGGATTCGAGCAAAACAAGTTGTATTGGATTCGTATCGGAGTTGTCTATGACATGGAGTTGGATTCAGATTTGTTTGACTCTGAAAAATTTTCAATTTCACATAAAGGTGAGTGTTTTAAACCGCTCACGCAATACTAAAATATTCTGATGTTAGTTAAATCAAAATCATGAAGTGATTTATTTTTATTTATTGTTGTTTGATAATTTAACTGACATTTAAATTGACAAATGGTTTGAACTGATAGGAATTTAAATTGACAGTTAAATTGAAATTGAAATTGAATTGCTAGTTAAACACCCGATATTGATAACTAGTTAACTCCTGTGATTTATTGGCCGATTTGGATGTTCATTGAGATTTGATGCTATTGGTTGATATATTGGATGATTTGATGTTTATTGATTTATATATATCATGTTATCACCCTGTGTACTATTTGACAGTATATAAACCGCTATTTGAATTATTTCGTATAAATTAAGAAATAGGTTGAAATGATATATACCTATGACATTTTTATTTGGATTGAAATGATACATATCCATCCCTGCAACTAAAAGTGAAATAACTGATCACTTGACCATAGGATAGAAAATTATATACGGACACCGGATTGGTTAAATTAAATGGTTTTAAATTATTGAATTTGAATCTATTTAAATGACTTAGTTTTAAAGAAACAAAAATCGAATTTATAAAGATTGAACTATTTTCAAATTTGAGTTTTGAAATGTTGAAATCAAAATTGGTTAAAAGAAATTGTTTTAAAGAATTTAATTTGAAATGTGAAGTTATAATCGACATATGAATTGAATTATGAAATTGAATTCTTTTAAAGGTTTGAACTTTTACTTGAACTTCGAATTTATCTAAGTAAAAGTGATATAAATGGATATTTTAAATTTAGGCTCGGAATTGAATTATTTTAAATATTTGAACCTCAAATTGAACATTGAAGTTTAATTTGATTTAAGTGATTTAAATCGGTAAATTGAAATTGGACTTGAAATTTATGTAAATTGAAATGGTTTAAAATCAGAGCTGAATTGAAATTTGAACTATTGAATCAAATTTGAAGTTAAAACCGAACGTTTCAAAATTGAAGTTTATTCGAATTGAAATCGAAATCGAAGTTAATTCGAATTGAAATCGAAATTAGAGTTGATTTGAACTGAAATCGAAATTGAGTCGATTTAAACTTATTTGAGATCGAAGATGATTCGAATTGGAAGATTTGAAATTAAATCAGTTTGATTGAAAGTTGGACCTGAGTCTAGATTTATTGGAAATGGAAAGAAACAGTTTTAAATTCGAAACTATTTTCACTATAAACTATTGAAAGTGAGACCACGCCGCTTAGCGGAACGGGTTTCCCCTCAATAACATCCTTTTAAAACATATCTTTGCAAAACCTTTTCCTGCAATCAAAACTGATTAAACACTCTAAAGCATCATTATGTAAACATACATAAACATCAGTTAATAATGAACTGTCTATTCAAACACATAAGTTTTGTTTGGATAACTTTTAACCTTTGGCTGACTCGGGCCTACCAGATAATATAATCAAAATTAATCTAACACCTATTAGATATTCTTCTTTTGGATTATCCATCCTTAACTATCTGTTAAATACTTCACTTCTGGACGGTCTGTCCTTAAGTATTTGTTAAATACTTCTCTTTTGGACGGCATGTCCCTAACTTAATCATCTCCCAGGTCTTCCTGATCCTAACACTACAACAAACTGGACATTTAACAGCGTTCAAAAAACGCTATAAAAGGCTTTAACAACGTTTTTAACTACGCTGTGTAATAACATGCCATTATAGGTCAGCAACATACCACAGCAATAGAGTAAATGCTATAAAAGTCCATTTTTAATGGTGTTCGGTGGATGTTATTAATACTTTTTACAGTGTTTAGTTTGATGAGCTTAAAACTTTTCTTAGCGTTCAAATTCAGCTATCAAATGTATTTCACAGCAGTTATCTCTTGCCATGATATTTATCCATAGCGTTTTATATGTTGATATGAGTGTTCCTTTTACTGTATTTTTCCATTGTTAAGAACCTTTTGTGACGGTCCTAAAACGCTATGAAAGTGTACCACAGCGTTTTTAAAATGCTGTTGAAAGTTTACATAGCATTTTACAAATGCCAACGTTTGCTATTTCTGCATTTCCCCTTTTATTTGTTACTTTTTTATCCACATCGATCACAATTTATATACCAACACAGTTAAATCAACACCGACATTTCATAATCAACATACTATATTAATCGCACATCTCATAATCAACATGTAATATTACATAATCAAAATATGCAATATTCTTACATCAGAACATATATAATACGCCTATGGTATTTCATAAACAATGTAAAACAAGTGGCAGCTAGTAACCAAAAGCAGTGATACATACAAACCAAAATGTAGTTCTTGCACAAAAATAACTTTAAAACCATAACTTTTTGTGACACTTCACCTATCTACCTGTAAAGTAAAAGTTCACAAATTAGCAAAATAAATCAAAAATACAATAAATATAGTCTGGAACAAAGTTGATGCGAGCAGCAACAACATGAAATGCAGTCTGGAACAAATAATAAGTGATATTATTGTTAATATGATATATATATATGCATATATATATATATATATATTTGTATGTGTATATGTATACATATGTGTATATATATATATGTATGTATGTATGTGTATATGTATGTATGTGTGTGTGTGTAATTATATATATAATAATTCATATAAAATTATGTATTATTTTCATACATATTTCTATGGTACGTTTATATTCTCTTGGTTTAATAAATTTATCAATACTATTATAACAATTATTTCTAATTACTCATTATTGTTAATATTTGTATACAAAATGTTATATATATGTATGTATATGCAATTAACATATATGATTTATATGATTTGAGTGTATATGTAGAGATATATGATATGATATATATGCATGTATATATAGAGATATATGATATGATATACATGTATCGTTTATATAATATTTATTTACTATATATATATATAATTTGTATTAATTCATATACTTATTATATACATTTATTATGTTATTTGTTATATATTAATTCATATGTAATTTATATTAATTAATACATATAATTCTATAATACGTTTTCAAGCTTTGGTTAAGTTCATCAAGATAATATTATTACTCCTCCTACTATTATTACTATTTACAATACACACACACATGCACGCACGCTATTTACAATATGTGTGTGTGTGTGATTTAAATGTATAATTTATACGTGTATAATTATACATTTGCTAAAGAGGCCCTTGTGGCTAATTCCACTTGCTAAAGAGGCCCTTGTGGCTAATTTCCACTTTTGGGGCATTTCACCAGAAGGACAAACTTTACAGTCCAATTAGTTTCTAGGACACACATTCAAAGAAATTACTTTCAAGGATAAAATCAGCAGAATAACTACTTTCAAGGACAAAGTCAGCAGTCCAATTACTTTCAAAGACATAATTTCATAGGTTTTTAGGCACTAGAAACTAATTATTTTACGTTTTGTCCTTGAAAGTAATTTTTTCAGTTGTGTGTCCTAGAAACTAATTCCACTTGCTAAAGAGGCCCTTGTGGCTAATTTCCACTTTTATTATATAATATATACGTGTAAAATTTACAAAGATAACTCTATGTAATACAATTTATAATAGTATATATTTTCACACATAAACCTAATTATTTTGCATATACTTATTTAATAGGGGCATTTCACTAGAAGGACAAACTTTACAGTCCAATTAGTTTCTAGGACACACATCCATAGAAATTAATTTCAAGGCCAAAGTCAGTAGAATAATTACTTTTAAGGACAAAGTCAGCAGTCCAATTACTTTCAAGGACATAATTTCATAGGTTTCTAGGCCTTAGAAACTAATTATTTTTCATTTTGTCCTTAAAAGTAAATATTTCAGTTGTGCATCCTAGAAACTAATTGCACTAGCTAAAGAGGCCCTTATGGCTAAATATATGTGTGCACGCACGCGCAATTTACATGTATAATTTATATGATTTGCGTGTATATGTACAGATATATGATATAATATATGTATCGTTTATATAATATTTATTATATATATAATTTGTATTAGTTCATATACTTATTATACACATTTATTATATTATTTGTTATATATTAATTCATATGTATAATTTTATAATACGTTTTTAAGCTTTGGTTAAGTTTATCAAGATGCTATTACTATTTACAATGTGTATGGATTTATCATGTTTGCGAAACTAAAACTAAAACGTCACAAATGCATTATCTTATTAGCAAAGCCTAACTTGTGCCTCATTAGATTTAAAACTAAGTCGCTAAAAAATTTAGTCGAATAGCTACTTAAATTTTCAGCTAGACCAAATGATTTTTCTACCATAATCTCCCCACCCTAGTGATGGGTGCTAATACGTATAATACTGCCTTATTACAATACATTTTAACCATTCATATTATAACCAAGTACATAATGCACTAGTTAGAACAGTTGAAACCGAGAGTATTTATCATAAATGAGGATTGTTCTATGATCACAAGTGATGGAGACTTGTAAAAAAATCACAATCTTTTGCATGGTCAGTTTTATGCTCATTTTGCATGCTCAACAGCATGCTCAGTTGCAAACTGAGTTTAGTTTGAATTCTCAATTGAAAGCTGAGCTTGCAAACTGAGCTTGCACAGTTGCAAACTGAAAACTTTAACGTATTTATATGTTCATAAATAAAGGAACTGATGGAAAATTACATCGTATTTATCGAAAAAACTGGAAATTTGAGGTCTGCAATGTTTATCTTATAACAATGGAACCTATGGTTGCAGAAACAAAAAGAGATGAGAAATGAAATAGCATTAAACTGGAATTTACAATATGGTTAAGCTTATCCAACAAGGATGCAAGAATATCATCAGATGGTTGTTTGAATACTACTATACTTACTGGATTATGAGCGTTCTTTTGGAAGTTTTTATTTGAATATAAAGTAGGAACTAATCACAAATTAAGAAGACATTTCATTCAATAAAATGAATTATTTTGATCCACAAGAAGTGGAATCGACTAGGCCATAAGAGAATTGATATATACTTGAAAACAGCATGTGTGCAGCAAGCATATACTTCTCTAGCTCCTTCCTGATGCAGCAGTTCTGCGCCTTTAGTAATAGTTCCTAACCATCAAACAGGCCCAATATAAATACCGAATTACATTAAAGATAAAACAATACATATAAGCTGACTGATAATGAAAATTATTATGGTACTTCAAAAAAAGGAAATAATATGAATAAATTACCGGCAGTATCAATCATATCATCCACCATCACAGTCACTTTCCCTCTTACATCACCAATCAGGTTTAAAACCTGCAAGTACCAATCATCCACCATCACAACCACTTTCCATCTTACATCACCAATCAGGTTTAAAACATGAAAGTACCAACATCTTTAACTTTTCACTTTGCACCACTAAAAATAACAATTTGGTGCTAATGCTATGGCTGTAATAAACATTTTATATCTCTCTGAACGAGTACACAGTAAAGAAAAAGAAAATTCCTCGACTAGCTGAATGAATACGTCTTCTGACATAAACAAATATTCGGGTAACCAACTCTTGATTTGGAATATAATTCAATTTCAAGTCTTTTTTCCCTCTCTTTCTCTCCTTATATCGTATATATTCAATATTTTAATGCTACCTGCACAAGTAGGTAGTATCGTAAAAGCTAATAAATTGTATACGCCAAAAAGGGAATATGAATCTTATCGTGTTTATATGTCACAAGATGCGACAATGTTTAAACAGGGTTACAAGTACTCAAGGTTTCTTGGATGGTGATGATTCTAGGCTTGCCAGATAATCTAGATACTTGAGAATTAACCTATACTTACTATTTATTTTCTCAGCTTTTCCATGTGTAGATTTATAGGGGTGTAGATTTATAGGGCTGATAGAACCAAGGCATGTTTCATATATCATATTTGAAATAAATGACAGATCATGTGAGTCTTAGGGATTATATGCTAGTTAATAATGGAATTCTTATATCATCTAGCTCCTATATCAAAAAGAAAAAAAATGAGATAAAGTTTATATACTACTTCGAAGATTCCTTAGGCGCGCAGCTGTTCATAATCAACAAGTACTTAACCATTTCGAGGTACCAATAGTGCATTAACATAATTATATGACTGCATTATAAAAAAGGAAAAATATTTACGAATATCTAAGTTGGGCTGTTTTGCTTCAATTGCTCTGCATTAACCATTTTAGATCATATGTTAAAAACTAACTAACAAAAGGTAGAAACATCTGCATTTTTCGCTTTTATAGGGATTTTAGGTCATCCAAACTGAAAACCTGCACTACACATTGTTATTAGGCATTAGGTCCACTTAATCAAAACTTGTATTTTATCCAAACCTTTCATTCTATTTAAACAAACTCTAAAGCATTCATTGTTTCCTAGTATTTGACTTGTTGAGGCAGTAGGCATTGGTGCAACAGGAAGAGAGTTTCTAACTCCATGTTGATATATCATTTTTCTAAGTTCAGGCCAGTCCCATCTATTGGATGGAGTCACATTCCACATGTCAGGTTGAAGAATTCCCCGTGATATTTAGATTGAGCAAAAACATATTTAAGACTAGCAAGGATTCATTACAGTATGAACTTGATATTCCTGATAGCTTTGTTGAAAAATTTTACCATCATAATATAACTCTATTGTTACAAAATAAAACCATATCATAGCATAGGCATAAACACAATGCAATGGCATGGATGATAAAATGAGAAAATAATCCTTATTATGTTGAAACAAATAAATTGCACATAAAAAATTTGAGTTCCAATAAGAGGACAAATAAGATGTACATACCTTGCTGACGGGACTTCCTTGATAAGTTTCATAAGTGCCTTCTCTTGCTGCAATTTCTAAAGAAGCTTTTAAAGCATGATAATATATTGTCTCAAAAATATCTTTGTTTAGCTGTTGAGCCTGAATAAACAGTTGAACAGTTAATAACGGACAAGGCACAAGGGAAAAAAATTATTCATACAAGTTAAAGACAACCAAATACCTCTTCTGAATCAAAAGGCATGCCTAGCAACATAAATGCATCTACCATGCCTTGTACACCTAAACCAATTAGTCTATGCATCATATTTGACCTCCTCGCCGTCTCAAATGGTTAATAATTAACATCAATTATCTTGTTGAGGTTTGCAGTAACAATTGCTGTTATCTGTCAAAATTATGAGCATATTCAGCAACACTTGACACATGATTACAAAAATAACTAAGTATGCATATTAAAATAATATTCTAACCTCTGCTAGCTTGTCAAAATCAAAATATATGTTCTTAGATCCAATGCTTCCCACCAATTTAGATAGATGAGATTCCAATGGAACATTCTGAAAATTTAAAATTTTGTTTATAGTTTGCATGTAAGAAGCTAGTACACAAAGAACTGTATTATTTGATGTAGGTAGTAGTACCTTCTCTCTCACAAATCCTGGTAGAGCTACTGAAGCCAAATTGCACACAGCAGTTTCATCAAGGCTAATTGAAGACATACATTATCAATAAAGTAAGGCTTGAAGGTACCGTAATCAAAGTGTGGGGACGAAATTGATTTTCAGTAGAAGGGGAAAAAAGTGACATTAAAATTTCAAATGCACCTTATTCTTCAAAGCAAGCTGCATATGGTTGAAAAGTGACAATAAATTTTCAGTTTGATACAAGTACAAACTGAGGCATTGCATTTCATAATTTTTTTATGAATTGAAGACGTTTTTCTTTTTTGTTTGTTAAACTTCACCAACTTTAACTGAGCTAAGCTCAGTTTTCAAAACCAAGCAAAATGTGGAACGGGCTAGATCATGGTACTAACTGGTCTTGCAAAAGTGAAACGTATTTGTCATGACCCAAACATCAAATATGTTACGACTTTTATTAACATAAAGTATGCTAGTTGGTCATGCAATAATCTAAACCAAATCCATAATGGCAGTCAAAGTTTTTAGATCTCTGTAATTGCGCTAGAACTAATGATGTAACAGAGCTTCTGAATTAAGCAGCAAATGAGTCAAGAATTATACATAAAAACAAATATAACATAAAAAAAGAAACATGTGAAATTAATAGCTTAAATAATAGATTTCAACACTGTAAAAATCAGTCATTTTACTTCTTTTTTTTAAATGCTTTGGGATTACGTATCCGCATTTCCAAACATTATCTAGTTTGAAACAAAAGTAATTCAAATCTTCATTTGGAAGAACTTTCTAGTTATAAAGAGGATTTTTTTTCAATTCTATTTTAAACAAAATTTATTCAAAGTATCATCAGTTAATCGTGAATGAGTCCTAAATTTTGACCATGTTGAAAGAGGTGTCGCAGGTGACCATGCTGCCAATATATCGACTCCAGGACCAATTAAACCAGGCTGCATGTTGATTCAATTATGATGTTATAGTTGCATATTATAATCAATATAATGTGGATAATTGCATCCCCCATTTAACTGTAACATGTACATGTATAATTTATGGCATATAGATAAGTAATTTAACTATTTTGACTCTTTTTTTTAGAAAACATTGTCTTGTCTAATAATACAAAAAATTCAAGAAAAATGGATCAGTAAAGTTCATATTGGTTCAGAAAAGAATATTGGCACTAATGTAGGTTTCCGATTTTGGTTGAGTAACTTAGAATTGAATAATATTGCAGGTTAGAGAAATAATTTTAGGATTCATTGCAGATTGTTACTACCATTTTAATTTCTTGATTTTCAGCTTAAACCATCCGCTTTTATTTCTGGTTTGATCTTTTTTGTGTTGAAATTATCTTATCTAATCTTTTTTATATGTAAAAGAATTCCCTCATATCAAAAACTAATGCAATTCATCTTCGGTCCTAACTACAATACATGATCTCCTTTGATTTCATTATCAGTTTGAAGTGTCATTATACTTTGGTTTTAGGTCAGTTTGGATAAAGCTAAAAACAACCCTTAGTTATTAATTTTGTTAGTAAACTTTATTATCAGTTTCTTTCTTAATTTATAACAGATACCAAATGTTTCTCATACCTTATAAAATTTATTATCAGTTTGTATTTGTTTAATTCCTATGTTATATGTACCGGACTCATCAAGCAAATATAACTTTGAGTTTATAGCATGAAGAAGATGACTAATTTATGTAATTATATGCATTCATATACTAATGGTAAATGATATTTTCTATGTTTTGTATAGTATAAAATAATCAACTTTTGATTTAACGCCAGTCGTCCAATCTTATTCCTTTCTATATATAACCCTGACATAGAAATTTGCAAATATATGCATATTTTTAATTTTGTTGACAAAAATAAGAGATAAAGCATGCTGGTTTTGAATTAACATGTTAAGCAAAAAGGTCCAAACATGTATTTCTCGAATAACATGATAAACAACAAGTGGTATTTAAAATTCTGCTAAATGAAAGATGACAACTAACCTTTTATTTTTGTAAGATTCTTTGTGCAGAAGTTGACAATAATAATACAAATATGAAGCAAATCATTTACCCTTCTATTTTGGTCACTTCTTGTCCATGAAAGGAGGTTTAGGAAGCAACATTATTACCTAAAAATACAAAGATAAAAATATACTGAAACAACATAACAATGAAATAAGCAAACAATGCAAAAATTATAGTTGATGTTTCAAGATTGTATAACCAAACAATTAAAACACTTATTCCAGCAACAACTATTTTTTGCCAATAAAATTCCAATGACAACAAATATTAATTTCATAGTGCAAGGCATTGGGTTAACATATAGGGATTCAAATGTTATTGAATAAATGCAAAAAAATACCTAACCATGCATTGAAATCAACTCAAATTGATAAATCAATTTTTACATAATTGAAATCAACTCAAATATACCTTACTGATCCAAATCAATCTCTACATAAATTGAAATCAACTCAAATTGATAATACTAACCAATAAGAAATAAATTGCCTACAGATTTATGTGGTAGAAACTATGGAATAGATGGGGATTGACTTGCAAGTAGAAGGTGGAAGTTCCTACATAGTCGACGATTGAAGTACGTCCATGGAAGTGCGGTAGGATTGTTGCAAAGAGCTAGGGTTATCTGCGACGGCGAGAGACTAGATAAAGAAAAAATTGTAGGGATTAGTTAGGGTTCGTTTTTGTTTTTGGGTAGACGAGAAAGGAAAAAAAATAACAAGTGGGGAATGAAAATAAGATTTAAGCGGGAATGCAAAAATCTGAGCGGCCCAAAAAAAATATATTAGACATAGCGAGTATGACCGCCATAGGTGCAGTCCCCGTGTGAAACACGCCATTTTTATCTTAATCTTGCCAAAGTGACAGCATCAAGCTTTGAAACGCTGTTTTCCATTGCAATAAAAAAGATTTTTCTTGTAGTGTACTGGTTTTTCGGGTTCACCAATAACCTATCTGTATATATAAAAATATATTCCTTTCGGTGTGTAATCATAATTATAGTCTACCTGTGACAAAGCCCTACACACTGGAATTTTGGACAATAATTAGATGGGGATAATAGCTAATGTATAGGGCGCAACCCTATACTAGTCTTATCTAGTATTTTAATATCTGAGTCATTTTCACTTAAGGATCCCTTTCCATAATTTTCCTTGAAAACATTTTCAAAAAGATTTAAAACCTTTAAATCAAACTTAAACAAGGAAAGGTATATAATCTATATGCTTTACTCAAATTCATATCACCATGTTATATATATATATATATTCTTTGCTCAAATCTTAGTTGATGGAAACATTTAAACACTTGAAAGAACCTCTTTCTAAATCTTTGAAAGTACGTCTTTCCAAAACCAAGTGAAAACCTTTTAATTATTTAGGCCAATAGGTCAAAGCCTTATCTTTCGAAACCATTCATCAAACCTTTCGAAACCATTGAAAGGAAACCTTTCAAAAGCAATGAAACTTTGGACATCCTTCTTTAAAAATCTCTTTAAAACATTGCCTTAGAAAAACCTTGGAAAACCTTCCATCTCAACCTTTTCGAAACCATTGAATAAAAACCTTTCGAAATCATTCATCAAACCTTTCGAAAGCAATGGACTCAAACCTTTCAAAACCATTCATTAAACCTTTTGAAATCATTCAACTAAAACCTTTCGAAATCATTCAACTTAAACCTTTCGAAGTCATTAAACTTAAACCTTTCGAAGACTTATTGGGTTCAATTTAAAACAAGTGGAAAACCTTCTTTTAAAACCTTTTGACTTCATTATAAGCATCCTTTCGACTTTGTCGGAAGGTCTGCGTCGAAAGCTTTAAACATTTTATTTAAAACAACTGGCCACTGCCTTTAAAATAACTCCTTTAAAAGCTGGGGTTATTCTTCGGTGTATAAAACAAGGGTAAATCACCTAAGTCGAAAGCTTCCTTTCGAAAGCATTGGGAGAAGTGGCTGGTTTTAAAACAAGTAAACCTTTCATCTTTGTCGAAAGGTTCAAAACAAAACATTTATAAAGCGGCATTAACCCTTCGACTGTGTCGGAAGGTTTCAAAACAAAATAGTGATAGAGCAGCAGTAACCTTTCGACTGTGTCGAAAGGTTTAAAACCTTTCCTATTTAACCTTGTCGAAAGAAACCAAGTCGAAAGCTCTTATTTGAAAGCAAAGCAGGTGAAAGCTTTTAGTTTATAAAACAAACACACCCCAACCTCTTTGGCCATCAACCTTTCGACTAAGAACCCTTCGACCTTATCCAATTCATTACGTACCAAGTAACTTAATGCCATATGTATTGGTTTGACCTTGTCGAAAGCTATGAACCTCTCGACCTTGTCGAAAGGTCTGGGTCGGAAGGTTTAATGCCAGAATTGGCTGAAACATGCCAAAAGCATGATTTCTTTGTTTTTAACTTAAAACGATAACTTTTCAACTAACCTGCCTTTGTTTGTCAAATTCTCATTGGTTAATAAATACTTTTTAGAAATGTGCTGTCACTATTTTCATATTTAAATAATAATTTTAGTTTATAAAATGCCCATTTTCCTTAATTAAATATATAAAACATTTAAGTCCCATACCTTAAATAATTTTATATATTCATCAAAACACTTAGGAAAAATCTGGAAAAATCCAAGAAAATCTATTTTAATATGTTTTCCAACATATAAAAATTTCAAACCCAAATAATTATTATTTTAGCCGTAAATAATTTATAACCCAATAAACAATTTCCTTCACTAGAAAATTAATATAAAATCCTCAATAATTCAGAAAATTATGAAAATTGAAACCTTCCTCTAAAATATAATTTTCGAACTATATTCAAATTTTCAAGGCATTTGGATGTCATCTAATAGGGTTTTAATATCAAACATATCATAAAAACAAGTATGAACATACATAATTCACCAACAAACACACACACACACATATATATATATATATAACTTTAATCATCAAAACATGGCATATACTTGCAAAAACATTTCAGATCTAGTCGTTAAATCGAAAACTAAAAGAAAATGGCATGTAGTTATTATTCACCTTAACTTTGAGATCAAAAGATGTGAGATTTGATGTTGATTATGTTGATTATCTTCCTTTACTTGAATCCTAGCTTTAATCTTCTCTTAAGAGCAATAATGGTGTTCGGCCTTAGATTTTTAGTTTTCTAAAATGAAAATAAACGTGAGTTCTATTTCCTAAGGGTTTAGGTGTAAGCCCTTCTCCTATTTCCCATATTGTCCTTCTCATATCCTAACACATTAGCTTATGTTATTTCATATAGTTTATACACTAACATGGCACGGCTACCTTTAGCTAATCAATTCTCAACTTATTAATCTCCACATTATTTTATTGTATTATAGCTAATTAAGTATCCTAAATAATGTTATATAAAAATATGGGGCATTACAGTCTCCCCACCTTAAACAATTTCGTCCTCGAAATTACTATAAGGCACACACAACAAAACAATCAAAGGTAAAACATACTATCAAACAAATCGAGATAAGAGTCTCTAATTTTGCTCTCAGTCTCCCAAGTACAGTCTCTAGCATCATCACTCCACTGGACATTTACTAACTTGACTGTCTTGTTTCTTAACTTGTTCTCATCTCTGGCCACAATCTGAATCGGCTTTCTAACTATAGTCAAGTCCAGCTCTAGTACTAAATCCTCTAATATTGTAGGTGCTATAGTAGTCTCTGGGTCTCTAATACACTTTCTAAGATGAGAAATATGGAATACATCATGGACTCCAGCCAAACTACTCGGTAACTCTACTCTATAAGCGAGTTTCCCGATCCTCTCAACAATACGGAAAGGTCCAACGAATCTAGGTGCTAACTTCCCTGACTTTCCAAATCTAATCACACCCTTCATCGGTGAAACCTTAAAAACACATAGTTTCCAACCGATAATTCCAAATCTTTCCTTTTTCTGTTAGCATAACTTTTCTGCCTAAACTGAGCTTCCTTCATCCTAGCTCGGATCAACTTAATCTTTTCTATGGCTTCTTTCACCAAATCCGAACCAAGAACCAGTCTATCCCCGGTCTCCAACCAACATACGAGAGATTTGCATGGTCTTCCATTTGCATGGTCTTCTATACAAAGCTTCAAACGGTGCCATCGCAATACTAGTCTGATAGCTATTGTTATATGAGAACTCGACTAAATGGAGATGGTCTTCCCATGATCCCCCGAAATCCAATACACAAGCTCTTAACAAATCCTCCAAGGCTTTGTTAACTCTTTCCGTTTGCCCATCAGTCTATGGATGGTAAGGGGTACTCATATCGAGCTTGGTTCCTAATGCTTCCTGTAGACTCTTTCAGAACTCACTAGTAAATAAAGAATCTATATCACTGATAATACTACTAGGAATCCTATGTAGTCAAACCACATTCTCCATAAACAACTTCGCCAAAACAGGTGCCGTCCTAGCTGACTTCACCGGAATGAAATGGGCACTCTTTGTCAGTCTATCTACTATGACCCATATGCTTTCATTCCCTCTACTAGACCTTGGCAACCCATCTATGAAATCCATTGAGATAGAATCCCACTTCCCACGGTTGAAGCAATCAACTTGGCTTTTGGTGTTCAGCCTTTGCTTGTTGGCAATTCAAGCATTGCTTAACACATACACAATGTCCCATTTCATACCTTCCCATAAGAAACTTCTCTTCGTATCCTGATACATCTTCGTTCCTCCTGGATGGATAGTGAACTTCGAACGATGGCTTTCATCCAAAACTTCTTTCCTCATGTTTCCTACATTCGAAACACACAACCTTCATTTCTTTCTCAATCACCCATTTTGGTCAAGACTAAAATCCTTTAAGTCATCGCCCTTTATTCCTTCCCTTAACCTTCTGATCCATTCAGCCAAAACTGGATCCTCCTCCTGTTTAGAAGCTACCTCCTCAATCATTACCAGTCGAACTTCTAAACAAGACAATACATCACTTCCTGCACTAGAACCTGCTATGGATCTAAATTGCACTCTGCAAGCTGATAATGCTTCTAAATCTTTCCACTCAGCAATCATAGCCAATACCGCATTCTGATGTTTCCTGCTAAGCGTATTCGCTACCTTATTTCCTTTCCCAGGTGTGTATTCAATTCCAAAATCATAAGCAGCAATACTCTCCAACCACTCTGCTGTCTCATGTTCAGCTCCTTCTGAGAGAACAAGTACTTCAACGACTTATGATCTGTATGAAGTTCAAATCACTCTCCCAAAAGATAATGCCTCCACACCTTCAAAGCAAATATAATAGCAGCTAACTCTAAGTCATGCATAGGATACCTCACTTCATGTGGTCTGAGATATCTAGAAGCATAAGCAATCACTTTACCTCTTTACATCAACACAGCTCCCAATCCAGTTCCACAAGCATCAGTATAAAAAACCAAATCTTGATTCCCCGTCGGAACCACTAACACCGGTGCATGGGTCAATAAGTGTTTCAAGCTCTGGAATGCTTCCTCACACTTATCAATCCATACAGACTTCACATCTTTTCACGTAAGCTTAGTCATCGGTGCAGCTATCCACAAAAAATCCTTTATAAACCACCGAACCACTCATCACCATTCTACACCGGACCAGAACCACCGAACCACTCTTCACTACACACACCACTGAACCAACTCCATCCAGAACCACCGAACCACTCTTCACTACACACACCACCGGACCAACTCCTCTTCCATGCCTTGCCGGATCAACCACCAGTCCACCTACCACCGGACCAAGTATTACCGGACCAAAATGTGCCAGGCCAGACCACATCAGCCCAAGCCCACCAGCAACTGTACACATCCAAGACCCCTACCCTTAGCCTCACTCTATAAATAGAGGGGCAAGGGTACAACAATGGGGGACAAGTTTGAGAGCTCAAGCACGGAAGGAACTTTCAAACAACTTTCTTTTACTTGTACCAAAGCTTTGTACTTGTAATCACAACAAAACAAGAGAAATAACATATAAAGTGGACGTAGGCACATTCTGGCTGAACCACTATAAATCTGTGTGTCTTTTTATAGTTTAGCCCCTATTTTTCATATATTTGCATAAATCTCCAAAATCACTAAGAACAACCTAAGATCTACTAAATCATATAACTTTGAGGTGTTTGTCCATTTTTTATGCAAACATTTTTGGTGCTTTCATTGAGAGATAGAAGCTCGAAGCTTCAGCTTCATCCACTTAACAGTTTTTCTAACCGCATCGTTCGCTACTTGGAAAACATGCCTCCCAAACAGAGAAAATATGTTAACAAAGGAAAAAACATCGCATCCAGAAGTCTTCCAGATCCAGCTGTCACGAATCAAGTAAATCGTCCTCCTCCGGCAGCGGTAACAAATGAAGGACAGGCTAACCCAACCACTCCTCCCACAGAACAGCCTGCAGCAATTACTAGGGCAGATTTGGACAGAGTTGTGGTTGAAGTAACTAACCGCTTCACGTCCCAGCAGGAAGCTTTGGTGGACCATCTCATGTCACGCTTAAGGGATGCTGAAGAATTCAACCGCAACACTGAATCATGGGGCGAGTCCCAATCTGGAGGATCTCAGAGACGACAAAGATCTTCCCTCTTCGAAGGAGCTAACGGCAGAGGTAGCCATGGTAGGAGCCGAGACCGAGCACAGCCCGAAGTTAGGCCTGAGGAAACGTTTGGTACCGAACCCAACCGGGGAGGTACCGGACAGAGGTCAACTGTAGCTGAGCCTGTCATACTACCTAACCACGGAAACGCCAATGAACGGGGCCGAGCTAGAGTCCAGCCCGAAGTTGGACCCGAGGAAGTGTTTAGATCAGAACCCGGCAGGGGAAGATCAAGGCAAGGGCCAACTGTAGCTGACCCTAGCATGCTCCCAGAAGATCAAAGGCAGCCACTGGAAAATATGAGGAATGATAGACGATACCATCCCTATAGGTCATCTGGACGGAATCAATCCCACAGAACAGAACCAAACTCATTTCTATCTGCTCCAAATTCCGATGAAAGGATGGCACGCTTATTCAGAGAGTGTGTCCAACGGGAGCAGAGAGATCGAGGGATAGGCGCTAGGGTAACCAGCCCTTTCGCCCGCAACATCGAAATTGCTATCACCCCTCGAGAATGGAAGATGCCAACAATGGAACCTTACAAAGGAACCTCCGACCTCGTCGTACACTTGCAGAGATACACACAACATATGCTCATGAGTGGAGCGACAGAGGGAGTACTGTGCAAATGCTTTCCGCTCTTCTTAGCAGATCTCGCTACCTCCTGGTTCTGTCATCTACCTCAGGGATCCATCAGCTCGTGGGAAATGTTGAAAGAAAAGTTTATCAGTCAGTTCCGCATTCATGTGGAACAACCTAAGGACGCTTATTCCTTGTCCAGCGTCAAACAGAAACCTGGAGAGAAACTGCAGCAATACCTAACCCGATTCAATGCTGCAGCAGCCGCAGTCCAAGATGCCGATGAGAAGCTGATCCTAATGGCCCTCTGTAGTGGTGTGCATTCGGACACTAAATTTGCCAGGCGGTTGATAAAAGAAAAACCAGCTACTTTACCCGATTTCTTCCATGAAGCCGGGAAATATATGAGACTCGAGGATGCTGCCGTTGAGGGGCAGTCAGGACAGCAAAATAAGACAACCCATAGCAACGCCCCTGCTGTGGCAAGGGAAGTTCGAAGAAATGATTCCCGAGACAATGCTAGGGGCAAGAAGGGAGAAAAGCGCCTATATCAGCCAGGACCGAGATTCGACACTTACACTCCTTTGAACGAGACCATCGAAAATATCTTCCTGGCCACCCAAGGCGAAGTTAGATACAAACGCCCACCATACAAGAAGGAATCAGATAACGCACAGAAGTCTGGAAAGTTCTGCCGCTTCCACGAATCTCACGGGCATGATACCAACGAATGCCATCATCTCCGAGATCTGATTGAGGAACACATCAGAAGGAAGAAGCTAGAACGTTATGTAAAAGGTCAGGATAGGACCCCAGCTCCTGCCAATGAAAACCCGAGGCTACCTTCACCGGGGGCCAACAGAGGAAACCGCAACGCTAGCAGCTCTAGTCAAGAGAAGATAGTGGTCCATACCATCTCAGGAGGGCCGCACATCGCAGACAGAAGCTGGAAAGAGATGGAAAGATATGGAAAGTCGCTTAGAGACAATAAAGACTATGTCAATTCGGTTATAGAAGAACGCCACCCGAAGCGGAAAGAAAGTGATGACATCACATTCGGTAAGCGTGACCTAGAAGGAAGGCAATACCCCCACATGGATCCCATGGTTATCTCCGCCCGACTCGGTCCCGCCGAAGTTTACCGAATCCTGGTAGACACTGGAAGCTCTGTAAACATCCTGTTCAAACACGCCTTCGACAAAATGAAGCTATCAATGAAGGATGTATCTCCCTGCAATAAACCACTACACGGTTTCACTGGGGATGCAAAGATGCCTCTCGGGCAACTGGACCTCTTTGTTGAGATTGGAAGCCATCCCCGCTCCATTGTACGGAAGCAGACATTCGTGCTAATAGAAAATCATTCGGCCTACAACGCTTTCCTAGGAAGGCCAGCCTTGTCTGACTTCCAAATTGTCCTAGCCCCATGGTGCCTAAAGATGAAATTTCCAACAGACAATGGAGTAGGGGAAGTGGAGGGAGACCAGGACGTTGCTCGAGACTGCTATGTGACTGAACTTCGCAACAACCACAGGAAGGATAAAGGGAAGGGTGTAGAGATTGCCCTCTGCACAAAAAGTCTAGAAGCATAGCAACTAAAGAAAGCCCCTCCTCTTCGATATACCAGCGACCCTTTAAATGAATTAGACCCTAGGGACAAAGAGGAGGAGGCCACCGCCAAGCCTGCAGAGGCTATGGAGTTTATATCTGTAGACAAGCACGACTCAAGTAGGCTACTAAAAATTGGGTCCCAACTAAAAGCCGAATTGAAGGAACAACTCATCGATTTTCTCCGCCACAACTTGGATGTATTCGCATGGTCACACGCTGACATGGCCGGAATCTCCCCCGACATAGCCTGCCACGTATTAAACATTGATCCTACCACAGCGCCTGTAAAACAAAGAAAGAGAAGTATGGAGGCAGAACGATCAGCAGCCCTCGATGAAGAAGTAAAGAATCTACTCGCCAATGACTTCATACGAGAAGCTATCTACCCGGAATGGATCGCCAACCCGGTGCTGGTAAAGAAGGCTAATGGGAAGTGGCGAACCTGCATTGACTTTTCCAACCTAAACGACACCTGCCTAAAGGATTGCTTCCCACTTCCCCGAATCGACCAACTTGTAGACAGCACGGCCGGGCACGAGCTCCTATCTTTTATGGACGCATACTCAGGATATAATCAAATTCCTATGCATGCTCCCGACCAAGACCACACTAGTTTCATCACCGACCGGGGATTATACTGCTATAAGGTAATGCCTTTTGGACTTAAAAATGCAGGAGCCACCTACCAGCGCCTCGTCAACAAGATGTTTGCAGGGCTAATAGGACAGACTATGGAAGTATATGTGGATGACATGCTGGTGAAGTCAAGGAAAGCCAAAGATCACGTAAGCCACCTAGGCAAGATGTTCCAGGTACTTCGACGGTATGGAATGAAGTTGAATCCACTAAAGTGCTCCTTCGGAGTGTCATCAGGAAAATTCTTAGGATTCATCGTCCACGCCAGAGGGATTGAAGCAAACCCTGAACAAGTCCGAGCGCTAAGAGATATCAAGATACCTTCCACTCGGAAGGAAATGCAAAGTTTGAACGGAAAAGTGGCCGCCCTAAGCCGATTCATCTCCATGGCAACGGACAAGTGCGTCCCCTTTTTCGAAGCTCTAAAGAAAGACAAAGGAAAATTCGAATGGACCGGCGAATGCCTGACCGCTTTCCTTAACTTAATCGAACACCTCCAGAAACCACCGGTACTCTCAACTCCAAGCGAAGGAGAAGAATTATACCTATACCTCGCTGTGTCATCTCACGCCCTAAGCGCTGCCTTGGTAAGGGAAGACAACCGCACGCAACGGCCAGTTTACTTCGTCAACAAAAGGTTTATTGGGGCAGAAGTTAGATATCCCAAACTTGAGAAGTTAGCATACTGCTTACTAATCACATCACGGAAACTGCGTCACTACTTCCAGTCCCATTCCATCAAAGTTCTGACCGATCAACCACTGAGGCAGGTACTCCATCGTCTCGACACTTCCGGGCGACTACTTAAATGGTGCATTGAACTGAGTCAATATGATATCACTTACCACCCTCGCACCGCCATCAAGGGACAAGCCATGGCTGATTTCATTGCAGAATTCACTACCAATAAGGATAAGGAGCAATTGGAAATAACAGAAGATATCAAGTGGAATCTCTTTGTGGACGGTGCATCTAACGAACAAGGCTCGGGGGCAGGTGTGGTAATAATCACTCCCAGGGGAAACAAACTGCACTATGCTATAAGATTGGAGTTCGCTGCCACCAATAACGATGCAGAATATGAAGCAGTGATAGCTGGACTAGAAATTGCCATCGAAATCGGAGCCAATTCTTTGTGTCTTCATAGCGATTCTCAACCTTTTGTTAATCAAATACTAGGAGAATTCCAAGCTCGAGAAGAACGACTCATAGCATATCTAAAGAAGACCAAGTTACTTCTCAGCCGATTGGACCACTACTTAGTCAAACACATCCCTCGAGAAGAGAACCAAGAGGCCGACGAATTGGCGAAGCAAGCAAGTATGAGAGACATCACCATCTTCGGGGCGGTAACCATCTCAAAGCAACTGGCCCCAAGTTTTGAACAAGTGAATCTGGTAGCTGCAACCGAAGAAGCAACTTGGATGACTCCCATCCGAGACTACCTACAGAGTGGCACACTACCCAACCGGTGTAACGAAGTCAAGAAAATCTTAAGGAAAGCATCCCGCTACACAATACAAGAAGACATCCTCTATCGGCGCGGTTTCTCTAACCCGTTATTAAGGTGTGTCGCTGGGAGAGAAGCCAAGGAAATCTTATCCAACATCCATCAGGGAAGCTGCGGAGATCACACCGGAGGGCAAACGTTAGCAAAAAAGATACTCCGATACGGATATTTCTGGCCCACCTTAAGCAAGGACGCCTTAGATTTCGTCAAAAAGTGTGACAGATGCCAAAAATTTGTTAAGATTCCGCGGCTACCAACAACTGAGATTATTCAAATGACCAGCCCTCGGCCCTTTGCAGTGTGGGGAATTGACTTAATCGGCGAACTGCCAATGGGCCGAGGCGGGGCCAAATATGCTATAGTGGCAGTCGACTATTTCACCAAATGGGTGGAAGCAGAACCCCTGAATAAAGTATCTTCTGCAAAAGTTATTAATTTCTTGATCAAAAATGTTCTGTGCAGGTATGGAGTCCCATTCAAAATCATATCAGACAATGGACTTCAATTTGACAGCGAGGAATTCGCCAACTGGTGCCAAGAGCACAAAATTCACAAAAGCTTCTCATCCGTAGTATATCCCCAAGCAAACGGACAAGTCGAAGTTGTAAACAAAATTCTGAAAACTCTAATAAAAAAGAAGCTCGAAAAGTCAAAAGGCGCTTGGGTGGATGAACTTCCTACGGCACTATGGGCCTATCGCACATCTTTCAGAACATCGACGGGGCACACTCCTTTATCTTTGGCATACGGATCGGAGGCTATGCTCCCAGTTGAAACCATTGTGCCTTCCCACCGTAGGATCCACTATAACCCAGAAGAGAACGAAGAACTCCTTCACATGTCTTTGGATCTAATCAAGGAGAGAAGAAACGATGCAGTCCTCAAAACAGCAGCCCACAAGCAAAAAGTAGCAGCACAATACAACTCCAAAGTCAAGCATCGTACCTTACAAGAAGGGGATCTTGTCCTCAAGCGAATCTTCCCTCGCCCCGGAGCACTAGACCCAGTTTGGGATGGACCATATGTAATTCATAAAGATCTCCACAACGGAGCCTATATTTAGTCAACAGTGGACGGAGAGGTGTTCCAGAGGGCATGGAACATCCAACACCTCCGTCGATACTTTTCTTAACTTGTATTGCCCATATGAAGTGAATTAACAAAGAGAATCAGTGGACGTAGGCCTTCTCGTGCCGAACCACTTTAAAAAGCCTTGTCTCTTTTTTAACTTGTTCCTTTCTATCTTGGCTGCCTGTTAACTTTATCCTTTTCTGTTGAACAAAATCCTGAGCATATAGCATTTCTATTCGAAGCACTCCACAACGCAACTTCACCTGGACAAGACCTAACAGGTACTATGCGAACCTATGCCCTCGCCAATGAGACACTTTTGCTCCGGCATCCCTCTGCTGCGGGTTAACTCATTGCTCGCGACGGCCCTCAAAGCCAACTGTAATGAGCCGATTATAAGCCACCGAGAAGGCCAACTATAGCCGAGGCAGCTCATTACGGCGTTAGGCTCGCCGGCAACTTTGAACCGACTATAAGCCCCAACATAAGGTGTGGCCAGCCAGGGGCAGTTCACAGTTGACGATCGGCACCCACGCTAGCTGGCCACAGTAAATCGAATAATACCCACGATTACGGGCCATAATGGCCCGGGTAGTTACTGTACGCGATCTCGGCTCCGATGTGTCTTAAGTGCGGCTGTGGTAAAAAAGAATAAACTCCCCGCGGAGGCATACGATGGGTGACAAATGTCTCCAAGACCCACAGCTAGGGAAAGTGACTACAAAACCCGTTTGCCACGAACTTAAGCACATCGAAGGCCTTCCGTGATTGGAAGTTTTACTTTTTCACATATTTCAATTTTACTTGAAAAAACTTTTCTCCTATCCTCTGTAACAATTCTTGAAGTACATGATACAGAGTAAGAGATACTCGCCAATGGGTGTAGGGACTCACAATTGGATGGCAGGGCATTCAACTGCGTTCCATGCTCGGTCATACAAGATACTCAAAACTGCCATCTACAATTAGAACATGAAGGGCGGTATTTTCTTCTACATAACTATAATTTGTTCACACCACACGCTAACATTGCAAGTCATGAAATTATGTTTTAAACAAAAACCTGACATCAAACACAATTTAATTACAAGAATATACATAGCTATATTTCTTGGGCAACATGTCAAAATAGCAAAAACATTCAAAAGACGACAAGATCAGCTTAAGTTAAAGAATTACACGTCAAAGATAAGGCTATTTATTACAAGTGGCAAAATATAACAACCTAAGAGTCACTTTACTGTTTCAAGACTAACATATACAACCCTGTCAAGTCCACAAAAAGAGTTTTTCCAGGTCTAATCAAGGGGCCGGCTGCATTGGAGTTTTATCCTTGTCCTGTTGACCACCTGTCCAGTCAAAGAAAGGATTCATTAGTGATAAGCAACCAAGTTAATGGAGAGACTAAAAAAGGAAGACTTACCAGCACCTGCTTCTTGACTATCCGGGTCGTCATCCTCTACTTGCACACCTGCCTCCTCAGCAGCAAGCAACCGCATACCCTCCTTCGCCCCCGGTTTTCTTTTTGTCTGATCGAGTTTCCGCTTTACGAGACATTATCTGCAAACACAAAGAAGAACGTCGTTAGACTAAAGGAAGTAAAGAAGCGAGAGTGTGCAATCTAGAATTTCACTCATAAAATCAAAATTCCCAAATTCCTATTGTCATTCGATAAGGTGAAGGTTAAAATTCATTCGGTATTCAGAGTCTCAAGGTTCATTCGGCGTTCCCCATGTGGAATTCATTCGGTGATCCAAATAAGAATACACATTCGGCATTCAAAGTCTCGAACTCATTCGGTACACACAAGTCTCATTCGGCGAAGGGAAGTTAAGTACCTGATTCGGCAGGCGTAGGCAGTTCAGTAGATTGATTCGGCTATGCAACAAATTTGGCTCAAGTGCTTCGTTCGGTAGGAAATAACAAGGACCCTAGCTCCGTACTTATAGACGAAGGTGGACCTCCGAACCAACCGGTTCGGCGTCTGGAACCGGATGTGACTATTCAAAGGAGAAACAAAGCACGCCATGTGCTGGCACATAACCTGCTTTGGGGGGCAAATATTGGGTATATTTCGACATTGCCACCGAACCAAGCTCCATCCCACGACCACCGAACCATCCCTAGCCGAACCAGGGTATCACCGGACCAACCCCATCACCAGGGTATCATCGGACCAACTCCATCACCAGGGTATCACCGGACCAACTCCATCACCAGGGTATCACCGGACCAGAACCACCGAACCACTCTTCACTACACACACCACCGAACCAACTCCATCCAGAACCACCGAACCACTCTTCACTACACACACCACCGGACCAACTCCTCTTCCATGAACCACCAGTCCACCTACCACCGGACCAAGTATTACCGGACCAAAAGGTGCCAGGCCAGACCACATCAGCCCAAGCCCACCAGCAACTGTACACATCCAAGACCCCTACCCCCAGCCTCACTCTATAAATAGAGGGGCAGGGGTACAACAATGGGGGACAAGTTTGAGAGCTCAAGCACGGAAGGAACTTTCAAACAACTTTCTTTTACTTGTACCAAAGCGTTGTACTTGTAATCACAACAAAACAAGAGAAATAACATATAAAGTGGACGTAGGCACATTCTGGCTGAACCACTATAAATCTGTGTGTCTTTTTACAGTATAGCCCCTATTTTTCATATATTTGCATAAATCTCCAAAATCACTAAGAACAACCTAAGATCTACTAAATCATATAACTTTGAGGTGTTTGTCCATTTTTTGTGCAAACACCTTCGATAATATCCTACCAATCCAAGAAAGCTCTTAATCTCGGTCGTCGTCTTGGGTCTATTCACCGCCTCAGTCTTAGTTAGATCTACAGACAAACCTTTCTCTGAGATGACATGACCAAGGAACTTCACTTCCTTCTTCCAAAAATAACACTTCAAAAACTTAGCCTTCAACTAATGCTCCCTCAACGTCTCAAGCACCACTCTAAGATAAACTTCATGCTCCTTCTCATCTTTAGAGTATATCAAGATGTCATCTATGAATACCAACAAAAATGTATCCAAGTTATCTCAGAAAATTCAGTTCATCGGATCCACAAAGAATGCTGACGCATTAGTTAGTCCGAACGGCATAACTAACCATTCGTACGATCCATATCTTGTCCTAAACGCCATTAAAGGAATACTATCCTCTACCACTCTAAGCTGATGAAATCTAGTCGCTAAATCCAACTGAGAGAATACTTTGGATCCACTTAACTGATCGAACAAATCATCAATTCTTGGCAATGGATATCGGTTCTTTATCGTCTTCTCATTCAACTTACGATAATTGATACATAGCCTCAATGATTCGTCCAGCTTCTTAGCAAACACCATAGCAGCTCCTCATGACGAACTACTCGGTCGAATAAAATTCTTGCCTTCCAGATCCATCAACTGCACCTTCAACTCTTTCATTCCTATAGGTGTCATCCTGCTTGGTGGCCTACTCACCGGTTCTGCCCTAGCACCAAATCAATCCGAAAATCTATGGCTCGTTTCGGTGGTAATCCAACTACTGACTCAAACACATCGGAAAATTCTCTAACCACAAAGACTCGATGCAACTCATCCTCTAACTCCATGATACCCATATTGTATGATTTCTTTGTTTTTAACTTAAAAATATGACTTTTCAACTAATCTGCCTTTGTTTGTCAAATTCTCATTGGTTAATAAATACTTTTTAGAAATGTGATGCCACTATTTTCAAATTTAAATAATAATTTTATTTCATAAAATGCCCCTTCTCCTTAATTAAATATATAAAACATTTAAGTTCCATACTTTAAATAATTTTATATATTCATCAAAACACTTAGGAAAAATCTGGAAAAATCTCAAAAAATCTATCTTAATATATTTTCCAACATACAAAAATTTCATACCCAAATAATAATTATTTTAGCCATAAATAATTTATAACCTAATAAACAATTTCCTTCACTAGAAAATTAATATAAAATCCTCAATAATTCAAAAAATTATGAAAATTGAAACCCACCTCTAAAATATCATTTTTGAACACTATTCAAATTTTCAAGGCATTTGGATGTCATCTAATAGGGTTTTCATATCAAACATATCATAAAAACAAGTATGGACATACATAATTCACCAACAAACATATATATAACTTTAATCATCAAAACATGGCATATACTTGCAAAAACATTTCAGATCTAGTCTTAAAACTGAAATATAAAAGAAAATGGGATGTAGTTATTATTCACCTTAACTTTGAGATCAAAAGATGTGAGATTTGATGTTGATTATGTTGATTATCTTCCTTTACTTGAATCCTAGCTTTAATCTTCTCTTGAGAACAATAATGGTGGCCGGCCTTAGATGTTTTAGTTTTCTAAAATGAAAATGAACGTGAGTTCTATTTCTTAAGGGTTTAGGGTATAAGCCCTTCTCCTATTTCCCATATTTTCCTCATATCTTAACACATTAGCTTATGTTATTTCATTTTAGTTTATACACTAACATGGCATGGCTGCCCTTAGCTAATCAATTCTCAACTTATTAATCTTCATATTATTTTATTTAACTATAGTTAATCTTCATATTATTAACCTTATGTTATGGAAGATATTTGGCAATGCATTGAAAACTAAAATTAAACTGAGACAGAGAGGTCTCAGCATTGATACAACATGTAGCTTCTGCCAGGCGGCGGATGAGGACACTCATCACCTTTTCTTTAACTGCTCTTATGTTCACAGTTTATGGTGCTTAACAAATTCCTTCATATCTAGTAGGCGTGTTCAAAATGACAGTGCTGAGGAGTGGGATATCATTTTCAAGGCAACTAGATGGAGAGGGGAATCAACCTACATTTTTCTGTTCACTCTTAAAATATTCGTTACTTTGATATGGGAAGAGAGGAATGCTATAATTTTCTGTGCTAAAAGGAAATCTTATACTCAAATGCAAGATAATATCATTGGGAGATTGAAGTTTGGTATTGCTGCATCAAGTCATCGATTTGAACCTAGGTTCTTGTCAGCCTTATCTAGATCGTAGTGGTTTTCTTGTTCTGTTTTGTGTTTAGGTTTTTGTGTTTTTTATTTCTTTTCTTTGATATGCCTGTTTCCTTTGTTTTCTTAGTTTCTTCGTTGTTCTCCGTTCCTAGTATATCAATAAATGGTAGGGGCCCATTTCTAGCCCCGCTGGCTTTGCCAAAAAAAAAATCCCAAATGATGTTATATAAAAATACGAGGTGTTACACGAAGCGTTCGGTAATTAGATTGAATTAAAATCTAATTACAACAAGAATTGTTTGCAATAACAAAGATGTAAATTAATGAACTGTTTTTGTAATAAGGTAATGGAATTGTATAAGTCTATTTATAATATGGCTTATAAATAGAAAGGATTTAAAAGCTTAGAATTTTAGAATTTGAAATCCCGTTGATTTTCAAAAATTGTTTTCAAAGTTTTTAGAAATAATAATATTATTTTGGAAGTGATTTTGATTAGAATTATATTTTGAAAAGATTTTGAAAGAAATAAAAGCATTGAACTCACTTTAGTTGCTGGAAAATAATTCTAGGGATGAGTGCAGCATCGTTAGTAAGTTTTTGAGTGAGAATTGCTACCAAAAGGAATTTATTTTTGGTTAAAACAAGTTGTTTATATCTAAAAGATATAATTTGATATAGAAGGTAGATAAGTATGATATTATTTCAAAATGCTTTGAAATGTAAAATTTGTTGTTTAAATTTTGATATTTCTAGCTAAGCTAGGTCATAATATGATCCATGTGTGTTTTAAAGGTTTTTGAACTTGTTTGGTAAAGTTTAAAAGTATTTGAACTTGTTTAGTAAAGTTTAAAAGTGTTTGAACTTGTGTATAAATGGTTTGAAAAATAAATAAAAATAAACCGTCACTTTTTGGTAGTTCGTAAATTATATAGTTTTTGAATTATTAAAATAGTGAATAAAAAGGGTTTGGAAGTTTGTTTAATAATTTGGATAAGTATAATAAATTTGAATTTGTATATACTCTTTTGGATATGAGAGTATTATATAAATTTGAACTTGAATTAAAGAATGTTTATTCACTTAAGTAAAATAGTTTGAAGATGAAGTGAAAAGGTTATAAAATCAAGTTTGTAAATATTAACTCAACAAATTTGTTTGTATGGAAATTTATGAACTTAAGCAATGAACTTAAGTAAAAATCTAACTTAACTTTAAGTTAAAAGAATGAATTTAGACTGAGAACCTGAGAACTTAAATCCCGGTGCTTTTGAAATTGTTTTCTAAGATTTTGAAAATAATATTAGTATTATCTGAAAATATTTACGAATGGAAGTTGTTTCAAAAGGATTTTAAAAGGAAGTAAGTCTTATACTCCCCTCTTCTGTTGTTGGAAAATAATTTCGGTGATGACGGCTGCATCCTCGATATTCATTTTCGAGTCTCAAAGTGGGGGAGGCCACTTAGTAGCTTTGCTACGCATTTGGTTCGATAAATAGATTTTGATTTAAAATTTCTAAATATGATTTGATATATATAAAAGATATGAGTATATATATTATTTCAAAATGATTTGGAAAGAAACCCGGTGTTTAGTTCTTACATTCTCTGTAAATTAAAAAAATTCACTTATTGAAATGAGATGAATTACTAAAATGATTTTACAAAATGGTCCATGAATGATTGTAGGATTGTTTTCACCCTAAAGGGGGGTGAATAGGGTTTACTACTAAAAATTAACGCGGAAATAAAAATAAAAATAAAAATAGAGAGTAATGCAGTAGAGATCACACAGATTTAACCAGCTTTGGCAAAAACTTGCCTACGTGCTGCCCTCAAGGTTTCTACTAGAAATTAAGTAATCAAATGCTTACAAACACATGTAAACTTGCGGTACCCGCTAACTTGATTAACCTAACTCTATGCTCAAAACTCTGCCACAACTCAGCCACTGAGTTGCGAATTCTCAAACTACGCCCCGTAGTTTGTACCTAGTTACACAACTAGAAAGTTATACAATTTTAAAAAGGAAAAATTACAAATGTAAAATAAAACTAAAACAATACCTTATATTTAAAAATGAAGCCCAATATAATTAAACAAAACTGGCCCAAAATAATAGTGCAGTAAAAAGAATAGAGAAGCATGTTCCCCTTTTTGTTTGTATAATTTCTTCGTCCGATTCCTTTTGTTGCTCTTCCACTTTTGACTTAGGGTTTTATTGAATTTGAAGCCGCGGCTTAAAATCGAACAATTGAAGTGAAGATTTTGCTTTGATTTGCTTCGTCAATCGATCCCTAGCTTTATTGCATTCGGTTGCTTCAATTGTCAAGTTCGAACGAATAATACCGGAATGCGATTTCCTTTATTTATTTTGTTGATTTGCTTGAACTCGAACTCGATATCTTTGCCGATGACAAATTGAGGTTAATTTATAGGGATCGAAACCCTATTATTTCGTTCATATATTTTGGTTTGAATTCTTCTATTACTTTGCTCGGCCATTCGATTATTGCTTGAACGATTGTGATGATTCTGACTTCTTCATTAGTTGATACATTCGAATTTGTTTAAATATGTTTGACTCTGTTCCGTTCTTTGCTCCTAATGACTTTTTCAATTCGTTTCCTTATGACCTCTGATTGAACTACAGATAATTTTCGATTAATTTAGACTTCCTGAAGATTGAATGGTTCATCATGATATCAACTACGACTTTTTCTACTCTTTTTGAATTTGTTGTATGCGTGTGTGATTGGTTCTAATTGAAGTCTGGTGGCACTGTTATTGTGGTCTCCATGAGTCTGCACTTGGTTGTTGCTTCTTTGTACATGTCTAGTTCCATTTGTACATGTTGAAACCGAGTGCTTGCATATCCATTTTTCTTGAACATTTTGCTTTGTACCTCCGGTTGCATATGTTTCACTGTGCTTGTGTGGTCTGGTGCACTTCAATTTTCTATGTCATCAATTCCGGTTGTCACTATATATATATATATATATATATGTCTGTGTGCATGTGTGTGTGTACATATTTCATTTCCTTGTGCTTTTGCCTGCACATGTGCACTTGTCTGGTCTGGTTGCAGCCCTTGTGTTCATGCATGAATGCTTGCATGCTTGATTTTGATCTATACTGACCATTACTTTGAACCGCTTGCTCCTGACCATGTCTTGTGCACTTTCTGTTCTCTGACCTCGATTCTGGTGTGTTCATGCCTGAACTGATATATGTGTATACATATATATATGCATATATGCATACATATGTATATGTCAGACTGGTCTACTTTAGTTGCTTATGCTGCTGCCTTTAGTTTGGTTTGAATGTTCCATTTGGAGTCTTTGTTTCTTTGCTATCATGTACATATGAGCATGTTTGTAGCTTTGCATTCATGTTAACTAATTTGTGCTTGTGAGCATGTCTAAAATGCTTGGTTAGTTTTGGTTCGTATGTGGTCATTGAAGTCTGGTTGGATCTCCATTTCATTGCTGTGTTGTTTTGATTCGAAGTCTGGTCTAGTCTGGTTACATGTTTTCATGTGTGTTCGAGCTTGATTTGTTTGTTTCATATTATTGTAGTCATGCCTGAATGTCCGAATGCAATCCATATGACCAATTCTTTGTTGAGTTATTTGCAATGCGCCTGAGTTGAATCCAGTCTAGGATTGGGTTTGACCTTGTGCTCACCTGTCCCTGTAATTTTAACAAGCAAGTGTATATCGTGTGCACAACCTTGTGGCATGTACAGTGATACACTATGCATGTCACAAGTTGTTCGTGTAAGATGAATTAAAAAAATGATGATGAACAACCCAAATAACCGAGGCAAACAATATTTTCAAACACACACTTCATTTTGCACTGTAGAATATTTCTTTTTCAATTTTACTACGTCGGTGTTTATTTTGCAGATAGTTCAGATGATGGATTTAGGCTGGAACAGTGGTGAAGATCAAATACGAGTGATGAGTGAATATGTATGTAAAATTGTATTATGAAAATTGGTTGTAATTTAAACTTGTATAGTGAGAGCTTAAGTTTATACTATTCGAATTTGTAATAAAATATTTGTTTGAATATGAATTCCAAGTTATTTATTTTATTCAACAAATATTTATTTAATTATGTGAAAAAAAATAGTACAATAACAAATACATTTAAACGAATATATATATATATATGTTTATTATCATCAAACAAAAATCATAGGCTATTGTATTCTATTAAGATTTGATATGAACTGTGTTAAACATAAAGTGAAATAATTGAAATTTGAATAAATTGAATGTAAATGAAATAGATGTGAATAAATTGGAAGTAAACCAATTAGATGTTAAAAAAGAATGGATGTTAATAAGAGATGATAGTGTATAAATAAACTATTGACATTGAATAATGTAAATTGATATAGTTTGGATTAATTAGATGAATATTAATTATTGAATGATTCTTTTGTTGCAAATCATTGTTATAACTGTTTTTGGTTACATATGATTGTTATGTTGTGTATTAGTGCTTATGCTTATTGTTCGGATTAAGAATTCATGTTATATGGTCCTATTAAACTCATGCATGCTTTCTATATCTTTCTATAAGCAACTAATATTCAAATTGAGTTGAGATAGGTACATTTGAAGACCCTTTGGACATATATTCGATTTGACTTGCTTTTGCTCGCTTAATATGATCGAACTCGCTCATATTAATAATAAGGTATATCTCGGATCACATACCGTACTTTTATATTTTTCCCTACGAGATGCCTCATCAATGAGATGAGATGTATATTTGTGATATATATGTGTTGTAAAGTTTTCCGATTGAGCCGCACAAATCGCTGCCGAAATGTTCCGTAAATTCGGGAGATAGAAAATTTTGAGGCTTCAAAATTTTATAACTTGTTTTACAAATAAGCCGATATCAGAGTGGCGTAGTGGAAGCGTGGCAAAGGTTTTGCAAGTTTTGTAAGTTGATTATTTTTAGTAAAATATATCAAATGTTAGATTCCTTACTTAATTCCTTTTCGAGGATGAAAAGTTTTGAGTGGGGGAAATTGCAACGACTCGTATTTTTAACTATTTTAAATTATTAAATTTAATATAATTATTGAACAAAAATGGTTAGAAATAAAAATTTAATGATTTATTAATGTAATTTATTGGATATGAACTTAGATGGAATTTTTAAATAACAAAATTCAATAAGATAAAAGATGATAACTTATATGAGAAAGTAAATTAAATGATATTGAATTGTAAGTAATCGATAACAGAAATTAAAATAATCAATGTTAAGTTAATGAGAAATCAAATGAATTTTTATTAAAAGTAAAAGCATAAGTTTGTTTATATGAAATTGTATTTTTGATATGTATAAATTTCAAAAATAAGAAAACATTTATTTGGTAAGAAATGAATAACTTTTGCTGCATACAATAATTGCAAAGATGTTGAATTACTGTAAAATGGAAGCGGTTGTTTCATTATTTTAATTCGTTTTAAAAAATAAATTTTATAAGTTAAATAACTTATATTTCAAATATTGTGATTTATTTGATAATTTAATTGTTATATTTAATATTTGGAATTGTTTAAATAATTGAATCTTGAATTTAATATGAATGAAAACGATTTCAAAAGTTGATTTAAATTTTAATTAAATATGAATAAAGATAGTGAATTTTTAAAATTGAATTTAAAATGAATAATTTGATTTTTTTTAAACGACTTGTTTTAATTAACGTGTAAAAATAGCTTTTCGGGCACGGTCTCGGATTTCGACGAAACCAGTTTCAACGGATCCGTAATAGTGAATTATTATGGGATTTCAAGTTTCGTAGCGATCAAACTTATCGTTTGGTCGAGCGAGCTAGAAACGCGTAGAATTTATTTTTTAGAATTTTAATTAATATAATTCGACTTTAAAAAGTTATCTTCTGAATATGATGGAATTGGCTCCCGATATATGTTCTATTGTGTTCAGAATAGGGTTATAACATATAGAACGCCAGGCGGCACACTTCCTTTGAAGTTCGAAATTTTCATGGATGAATAGTGCCACGGGAAATTTTTTATAAATAGCCTCAACCTTCCTTTCATTTGCTAAAACCCTAATTTAAAAAAACCTAGCCGCCATTTCCCAAACCCTCCATCAAATGGCCATCGTCGATCGAAGCTTCTAGAGGTGAAATTAGCCTTCGACTTCAACTAGGGAAATGTAGAGCATGACGATACGAGCTTAACCAACAGTTGGATTGTCGAATCGACGATCGAGGCGGCGACGACGCTCGTCCAAACGAGTGCAGTTTTTTTGGGTTTGCGACTTGTTTTTTGTGTACGATGCATGCGCACGTGGTAGAGGGCTGAAGCGACGGTCAAAACGGCGGCGCACAGGGAGGCATCGGCGACTGCATTCGTCGTGGTAGTGGAGCGATCGTTTGAACGAAGAAAAAAGGGAAAGCGTCAACCTGGGAATAGCGTGAACAAGAGGGAGGAAGAAATAGGTTTTAGTTTAATTTTTATTTATTAAGTTAATTAAATTTTAATTTTTATCGAATGTTAATTAATTTGTAACTTTCTCATACGAGGTCGAATTCGAGCGGAACAAGTTGCGTTAGATTCATATCGAAGTCGTCTACGTAATGGAGTTGGATTCGAATTTGTTTGACTCCGAAAAATTTTTAGTTTCAAATAAAGGTGAGTGTATCAAACCGCTCACGCAATACTAAAATATTTCGATGTTAGTTAAATCAAAATCATGAGGTGATTTATTTTTATTGACTATTGTTTGGTAATTTAGCTGACATTTAAATTGACATATGGTTTGAATTGATAGAAATTTAAATTGACAGTTAAATTTGAAATTGATATTGAATTGCTAGTTAAACACCCGATATTGATAACTAGTTAACCATTGTGATATATTGGCTGATTTGGATGTTGATTGAGATTGGATGTTATTAGTTGATATATTGGATGATTGGATGTTTATATATATCTTGTTATCGCCCTATGTATTATTTGACAGTATATAAACTATTATTTGAATTATTTTTAATAAATTAAGAAATAGGTTGAAATGATATATACCTATGACACTTTGATTTGGATAGAAATGATACATACCCATCCCTCCAATTAAAAGTGAAATAACTGATCACTTGGTCATAGGATATAAAATTATATACAGACATCGAATTGGTTAAATTAAATGGTTTTAAATTCTTGAATTTGAATCTATTTAAATGATTTTGTTTTAAAGAAATAAAAATCGAATTTATAAAGATTGAATTATTTTCAAATTGAGCTTTGAAATGTTGAAATCAATATTGGTTAAAAGAAATTGTTTTAAAGAATTTAATTTGAAATGTGAAGTTATAATCGACATATGACTTGGAAATAGAATTGTTTTAAAGGTAAACTTCGAATTTATCTAAGTAAAAGTGATATAAATGGATAATTCAAATTTGGGCTCAGAATTGAATTATTTTAAAGATTTGAACCTTAAATTGAACAGTGAAGTTTAATTTGATTTAAGTGATTTAAATCCGTAAATTAAAATTGGACTAGAAATTTATATATATTGAAATGGTTTAAAATCAGAATTGAATTGAAATTTGCACCATTGAATCAAATCGTTGAATCAAATTTGAAGTTAAAAATGAACGTTTCGAAATTGAAGTTAATTCGAATTGAAATCGAAATTAGAGTTGATTTGAATTGAAATCGAAATTAAGTCCATTTAAATTGATTTGAGATCGAACATGATTTGAATTGGAAGATTTGAAATTAAATCAGTTTGATTGAAAGTTGGACCTGAGTCCAAATTTATTAGAAATGGAAAGAAACAGTTTTACTATAACTTGTTTTAAAATTCATCTTTTTAAAATTTCAAATTATTTAAATTTTTAAACCATTTTAATATATAACCCAATTTCAATACTCAAACTATTTTATGTCAAACTGTTTCAATCTCTAAATTATTTAAACTATTTTAACTATTTAAACTTTTTTCAAAAATTCAAACTATTCATGTTGGGAACTATTTATGTTTAAATCTTTGATTTAAATACGAATGTGGTTAAAATAAATTTATAGCCAAAGTCAAAATTCGAAATGATTGTGAAATGAAATTGATTTCGAAGTGAATATAATGATTTTGAAGTGAAATTGATTTCGTGAATAATATGATATTTTTAATTGAAAATGACATATGAAGTAAATATGATGATTTTGAAATGAAGGATATTTTGAAGCGAATATGATTTTTTGATATTAAGTATGAATAGTTTCCAAAATGTAAAACAACGAACCGGTGTGTAAAAGGACATTTGGTTATTAAAGGGACCGGGGCCGATTATTGGCATACTCTCTGTCAATGTTGGAACTACTTTAACAATTGTGTACGTGGAGGAGACTCCAGAATAAAGTGGTTGGATTCGGTGTACGTTGCTGGATTTGAAGAAAGAGAGTGATGATGAATAGCCCCGACACTTGTGTCAATTTGAATGACTAAAACAGGAGCCCTATCAACCGGCCAAGTGGGCTAGCTACCTCTAAGGAACATCTATTCTTCAATTTTATTTTTGGACTCAGTCCATACTATTTCCCTTGATGTTGGTTTCGATTGGTGCACCTTGATTTGGGATGACTTTCCTTTGACTTGATATAGGAGGGATGGACGTGTTGGGCAGTCATGGCTACGATGCGTTACCATCAGCCGGGACGGGTAAACTGGTTGTATCCTACATTAGGTATTGCCTCATGTGCCTTGTCATAATTTTATCCTTATACGAGACCACTACAAGTTTAGTGTTGTCGTGTCACGGTGCATCCCTATCCCCCGACGTTCTACTGGGGTGTTATATGCAAACTGTACGCCAATGCTTAAAAACGCGTTAAGGGGAATTAATGTAAAGCCTTAACGTTGGGAAAAATATTTATTTTATTGATTAGACATTACATATATAGCGTATTCTACTATATATAGATATTTTGACGGATCCTTAAGAGATGGAAAATCATGTAACATCTCTTCAGTTATTGCATGCATATTATACACTAGATAGGAGATGTAAAACCATGTAAACATCTCTGACGCTATTACACTCCTGTTATATATGATATTGATTGGACTTACTGTAACATCCCGAAAATTTTCGACTTTCGAAAATTCAACATCGATACTCACTTTATCGACTGCTGAGCCATCGAATGCCGGAAACCCGAAAAGTTATGGTTTTAAGAAGAAGAAAAAGTAGAAGAAGAAGAAAGTAGAAGGAAGAGAGTAGAAAAAGAACAGCAGAACAACACATCAGAACAGGAGCAGAAACAGAAACAGAAAACAATATCAGAATCTCACATATCGCAGCGGAACAATATATAATAGATAATCACTAGTCTTTTAAAACAAAGAACTATATCATTTTATACATACATCAATCATCAGAGTTAATATACAACTCAATACAATACATCACATCAATGGACAGTTATATAAACTTATCCTCATACAGAATACACAGCGGGATAAATACTATCAGATACAAATACTACGTCTCGCCATCCAGCTTATCTCCAAAGCTCCAGAATATCCTGATAACATAACTCTAGGCTGCCCGTGTGGAAAATTGGTGGGCACCCAGAGTTTAGAAGGGAACAATAAACTCCGAGTCAGTCATGGTGACTGGTGTGAGATCGTAAAACAGTTATTTATCTTTAAAATAAACAACAGAAGAATTTTAAAGTCAATTCGCAATGCTTTTGGAAAATGAAACTACCATAAGACCTCCCACCACACACACAATGCAAACGCAGAATTGGAGGAGATTTCTTCTTATGATAGTCAAAGATGATTACTACGCAAAAAAAATCAAATTCTTTTTGATATTATTATTAGTGCATAGTGTAGAAAACATTTCGAAAGTATAATATTAATCTTAGCCAACATACGACCAGTATCGTATGCCTACTATAGCTACCATCTAAACAGTGGTGACCACCGTACGTAAATGGCAGGTTCTACAACTAATACCGTACAAAGTTCGTATTGGAGTTTGGATTTTCCAACAAATGGTCAGGCTAAGGAACTTCCTTTTCCACGATGGGTACGTCCCTGGAATAGACGACCCGAGAACCTAACCGGATCTCTGCCAACACAAGGCCGGGTTACCTCTGCAAAAATAGGTAACTACTGACACGCGTATGCCATCCCCCGATCGTCACCGATCTTCCCGAGGATCCCCGATTCGCAACAAACCACATAGATAAAAATAAATGCAGTAACCACAGAGGTTAAGTATCTGGGCTCCATACCATGATACCACCTTTATCCAGAAGGAATGACATACACTAAGGGGCGCTACTCCCTAGAACCTTGCTGCATCCTTCCTGTTTCGACCATTTCCGGGGTGTGAGGCTCGACGAAGTCTCGTCCACAAAGCTACGCTTTCTCAAAAAGCCCTGCTTCGGGTCAAACAAAAATGATCAACCTATGATCACAAAGATATAAGATCAAACAAATGATCATATCACAAATGATCAAACACTGATCATTTCACAGCAACACTCAGTATGCCACGTTACCAAATTGGGATATATCGCTGATAAATTTCAACTACATAACCTCTGAGCTCGTACGTCTTAGAGAAGGGTGTTAAGCTAAGAGAATAAATTCTCCGCCACCAACAGAAATGTATTTGAAAGAAATCAGCTTTATATCTCAAATTGTAACGTCAGACACACAATCCATACAAGTCTGTTCCGGGATCGAACAGAACCGAAGGCACTTCTCACGAAGCCCTTGCATATCCGGATAATTTTCAATCACGTCAGGACTTCCCGTCACTAAGGGTGATAAAACCTCTAAATCGAAGATCAGTCGATGTAGAGTAACTCGACGGTAATCCTTCCGTTTTCAAAAATATCCGGTCTTCAACACCGGTCTTCAAATGCAATTCATAACGACGTATCACATATTCGGAATGGGTTATACGACCCCATGGTCCTTTCCCGGCTAACCCGAATAGTGAGCGATTATTCAAAAATAAGTGTGGCATTCAAATTCATCCAATCACAACAAATACCTATCTAAAGGTAATCATTGATAGTCGGTTATTTAACTATCAATAAAGATGCGCAACATCATCAGATTCCAAATAATTTTCCAAATTATTTCATCTTCAAAAATATCTTTACTAGATATAAAATTTCCACACTTAACCATTTGAAAACAATTTCAAATCAATTTCCACATTTCAATTTTATCTTTAAAAGATAAAATCTCAAAAACAGTTCATTTCATATTGGAAAAGCATTTCCATACTTATTTAAAAATAAGTATTTCACAAATCATTTATTTTCAACACTTAGAAAATATTCGATATACTTAAAATCAAAATTAAGTATATATCTCATTCTTTAAGGAAATCATTCTTAAATCGCATTTATTTGAGTCAAAACGAATGTTGCGTAAAACATCGTTACGACGACTCAAAATCACTAGTATAGGGATTCGAATTTAGGTAGATATATAAATCCCAATACTACATCAAAAACATTTCCTTTCGGAAATCATTTACTATAACAACAGTGTTATAGTCCATCATTTCCTTATTTTTCGAAAAACGTCTATTTCAACAATAAATGTTGAAATCTATGATTTCGATAGTTCACACGTTTAAAACATCTTTTAAAACAATTAACTTCATTTTAAATATCACTTTTCCAAAACCATATTCATTTTACTTAGAGATATATTCACTGTCCCAAAATCGTGAATATACTTCACTAATTACATTTCACTATTTTCTACACATTTTATCTCAATAAAAATTCGCTATCCAAAATCGCGAATATATCTTCTTTAAAAACCTTCTATATTAAATTTATCAAATTCTATCGATTTTGAATTTATAAAACAACGTTTATAAATTCTATTACTATTTTCTAACGACTTCAATTTAATAAATCTCCTTTATAAATAATTAGATAAATATTCCATCTAAAGGTAAAAATCCAATTTATAAGTAAATTACTTATAAATCCTTTATTCTACAATTTCATTCATTTTTAACTTCACAACGTAAATCTATTAATTTCATTCACTTATGAAATCCATTTATACTTCTTTTTCACACTTATAAAATTCGTTTTATAAGTCCAACATTTTGATTTATAACATATCAATTTTAATAATCTTTTTATACCAATCACTTATAGTTATTCAAAAATCCCACTTAAACCATTTTATAAATAAATCGACTTTTATTTCAAAAACGACACTTCGGTTATATTTCACTAAAAATTATAACTTTTATAACTTTAAAATTTTACGTTTATAAATCGATTCAAAAATTCCATAAAACGTATATTTTCAAAAATCACTTTAAAAACCTTTTAAAGTAAAAGTCGTTATTTTTACATTTTAAAACTGAATCCGATGATGCAACAACACCAATCAGTCCATCACAACAGTCAAAATCATATATCAATATGATAACAGAATATATCAAAATATCTGTAAATAATCAATACGGTGAGGAATCCAGTTGGATCCCTCCAACCTGTTTCCCTGCATCCAAAAATGTTAGCACAATACCAATTCCGCTCCAGTACGGAATTATCGCGGTATATGGGTTTTTATAAATCCGCTTACTAACGGCGCAATAGGGTCTCATCCGCTATACGAGGCGGGAAATCAATCAATCCAATATATACATATGCCAATATGTATATATTGCTATATATAGATATATATCCTACTATATCTAATATCACATCCAAACAGTCAAACATCAATCAATAACTGTAAAAAATTTCACATTCAAATTTGAGTGAGAAGATCTCACCTTGAATTTTCGATAGCAATTCGTAGCGTTTTATTTCGAATAAAATTAAACGTGCGTTTAATTTTACCCGAATTTTTCGCTAGCTCAAATAAAGTCCAATCCAGCTCCATCGTGTAGTGCTCGTCAATATGGTTGCAACGCAAAAAGTTTCATCCGTTTTCAACCTCGTATGAACAAGTTATGATGTTTTAAAGTTTGGTACAATTTAAAATATAATAATTAACAACTTTATTTCATCTTTTTAAACCTAGCTCACATCTGCCGCACGTTCAAACCGAGGAAATCACGACCGTTGCACGCATCTTCTCCCTCCCAGTTCAAACACGCGAGATTCACCCATTGCCGCCACTTTGCCCTAATACATGCGCCTCCTACCAACGTCCAGACACCATCACTCCACCGCCAGAACGAAGCCCCACGCGAGAGCTACCTCCGCCTACCACCGTTCGAAACTCGGTGGTCCCCACTCCTCTCGAGATGCGTGCGAAACTTAGTGGAACGCGGTCGATTTACTCCTCCAAACGGCGACAATACACGCGATCCACCGTTGGATGTCTTCGTCTCGTGATGCTCTACAACTTTCACGTTTAACGTTTTTCGATTCGATTGGCGGATTTGGAGGAATTGAGGGAGAATGATGGACAATTTTCGGCCATCAGTTTATAGGGTGGCGGCTGAAGAATAAAACCCTAGGCTATTTTATTTTCTTTGTATTTGTGAAGAAACTAGTGTATTTATAGAAATTTAATGAACACTATTCATTTCGATTTTCCGGACTTAGATTTACGCGCGGTAACTGGCGTTTCTAGGGTTTACCCCACGTTCCGGACACAATGGAACAGGTTTCGGAAGCTAATTCGATCGTATGTGTGAGATATGACAAGAAACGATCAATTTAAATTAAACCGATTTAAATCGATTTCGAGGCGTTTTAATTTGTACCGGACAAATAGTAAATCCAAAAATTACGAAATTTGAAATCTTACAATAATATCACATTACGGATCCGATGAAACTGGTTTCGTCGAAATCCGACGCTGTCTGAAAAATGACTATTTTTAACTCGACGATTTAAAATTAAAACGATGTCGATGCGTTTCGAGTTGCCACGGTCAAACGACAACTCCGATTGATACGAAAATTGAAATCCGATAATAACTAACTATTACGGATCCAATGGAACTGGTCTCGTTCAATTCTGAGACTGTCCGAAAATTGGCTATTTTCACAGTCGATAATTAAATATTAAAATATTCGATTTTCACAATTTAACTCTAAATTCAATTTTAAGAGTTCAAAAATATTTCTATAACTCCAGTATGATTAAATAAAGTTTTCCAAATCATTTTCAATCACATTTAATCCAGATTTCAATTATCTCTGGAATTTCACTATTTAACTTATCGATTTAATTGACCAAATTAAATCCAATATTCGAAAAATAAATCATTCGACTTCTAAATTCCATTTATTAATATTTAAAATCAATTAAATATTCGAATTTTAATTATCAAAAATTCTGGGTCGTTACAGACTTCCCCCCTTAAAAGAATTTCGTCCTCGAAATTACCAAGTAAGGAAAATGGTCCTTAACTCGTCTACTATTTTTCACAATTCAATTGTTTTTATCAATCTATCAAAACAAATCTTCCTACTAAAGATTCGTTATTCATCAACTAAATTTCAACTTCAATTATAAGTTTCAAAACAACATTGTTTAACTTCAAAATTCAAATTCGAGTTTAAATTCAAATTTTAACCTCAAAATTTCTCAAAATTTTTCTAACACTCGAAATTTTCGAAAAATTTCGCCAGCGTCTCCTTTGCGCGGCTAATACGGTACGACTACAAAACGTCCCTACGGACTCTCAGATTTCAAAAAGAAAAAGAAACAGCCAAGCGGCTAGAAAAATAAGTCATCAAATCTCATATTCGAATTGAAATACTTACCTTTTGTCGAGCAATTCAAATTTATCTTTGCAATTCAATCCCAATTCCTTTTATAACACCTGTATGTCCTACTAGCCATAATATCTAGTTACACATATTCAAATCATTTTGCAAATTCTATTACAAAATTTTCAATATCAACTTCTTATACCATTTCTAGTTTACTATTGAAGTTATATCCATTATCATTCAATTTCACATTTCACATTCATTTGAATTAAATTTACACTTTCAATCTAATTTGGATTCAATTCATCTTCAATTCTGAAATATTGAATTTCATCAATTAACTTTCATTTACAACTGCTTATTTTAAATTAGTTTCAATTACTAATTCATTCGTCTTCAATTTGAATTTCATTCCAATCAGATTTCAAATATTCTATAAGTTATCAACTTATTTACATCTTGATTTATACAATCATTTATACATTCACATTCACAATTCCATTTTATTAAGGAATTTTACCTTCATTTATAAATTCATTTACAATTTATATTCACCATTTTATTCATATATGAATTTATTTCCTTATACTTTCAATTCACATTTATAGATTTCATTTGTTAATGAATTTTAATTCCAATCACATTTACATATTTTACATTAACAATTTCTATTTGTATAAGTTATCAATTCAATCATATTCCATAAATATTCTTATAAAGTATTCCAGAGTCCTTTCAACCTTTCAAAACCATTCTGAAAACAATTCAAAATTATCTTTTGAATTTTCAAAACAAAACTCAATTTTCCAAACAACTTTTATTTAAAACAATTTGGCAGCAATTTCTCTTTTGGAAACCCGAAAATGAACACCGGTGATGTCGCGATCATCATCAGGATTATTTTCCAACGACCGAAAAGAGTTTAGAGCTTTTATCTCTTCCAAAATACTTTTCAAATCTTTGAAATTCATTTTTAAATCAAAAAGATTTTAAACTTTTCAAATCTCCAAAATTTTCAAATTCTTTTCAAAACATTTCCAAAAACTTCTCTGGAATTCCGTTTTAAATTACAATTCACATTTACAGTTTACATTCTCAAATTTCATTTATATGTGAATTTATTTCTTTACTTTGGAGTTACGATTTCAATTTCTTATTCAATTTCAGTGATGATAATTCACTATTATTACTTCCTAACATCCATGCAACCATATACTATAGTAATTCATAGAAAAACATTTCTTTTATATACAAAAATAGTTTTAGGCAAAATTATCTCATTTACCCTATTTAAAACAATATTGTGCCGAATTGTTCTATATAAGTGTTTAGAGATCCCTATCGAGAGAGTTGTACGGACAATACCGACCAGAATCCATATACCACTCAACAAACCAATCATCACAATATAAAACAATTTTTTTATATTAACTAACAAATACGCGCTCGTATATATTATTACACTCAAACTCATTCTAGAGCACTACTGACTCTATCTCTAATGAGTAACACCCAACAGAGCAGGGTTGTCGCTTAACCATATGCTCTGATACCAAATGTAACATCCCAAAAATTTTCGACTTTCGAAAATTCAACATCGATACTCACTTTATCGACTGCTGAGCCATCGAATGCCGGAAACCCGAAAAGTTATGGTTTTAAGAAGAAGAAAAAGTAGAAGAAGAAGAAAGTAGAAGGAAGAGAGTAGAAAAAGAACAGCAGAACAACACATCAGAACAGGAGCAGAAACAGAAACAGAAAACAATATCAGAATCTCACATATCGCAGCGGAACAATATATAATAGATAATCACTAGTCTTTTAAAACAAAGAACTATATCATTTTATACATACATCAATCATCAGAGTTAATATACAACTCAATACAATACATCACATCAATGGACAGTTATATAAACTTATCCTCATACAGAATACACAGCGGGATAAATACTATCAGATACAAATACTACGTCTCGCCATCCAGCTTATCTCCAAAGCTCCAGAATATCCAGAATATCCTGATAACATAACTCTAGGCTGCCCGTGTGGAAAATTGGTGGGCACCCAGAGTTTAGAAGGGAACAATAAACTCCGAGTCAGTCATGGTGACTGGTGTGAGATCGTAAAACAGTTATTTATCTTTAAAATAAACAACAGAAGAATTTTAAAGTCAATTCGCAATGCTTTTGGAAAATGAAACTACCATAAGACCTCCCACCACACACACAATGCAAACGCAGAATTGGAGGAGATTTCTTCTTATGATAGTCAAAGATGATTACTACGCAAAAAAAATCAAATTCTTTTTGATATTATTATTAGTGCATAGTGTAGAAAACATTTCGAAAGTATAATATTAATCTTAGCCAACATACGACCAGTATCGTATGCCTACTATAGCTACCATCTAAGCAGTGGTGACCACCGTACGTAAATGGCAGGTTCTACAACTAATACCGTACAAAGTTCGTATTGGAGTTTGGATTTTCCAACAAATGGTCAGGCTAAGGAACTTCCTTTTCCACGATGGGTACGTCCCTGGAATAGACGACCCGAGAACCTAACCGGATCTCTGCCAACACAAGGCCGGGTTACCTCTGCAAAAATAGGTAACTACTGACACGCGTATGCCATCCCCCGATCGTCACCGATCTTCCCGAGGATCCCCGATTCGCAACAAACCACATAGATAAAAATAAATGCAGTAACCACAGAGGTTAAGTATCTGGGCTCCATACCATGATACCACCTTTATCCAGAAGGAATGACATACACTAAGGGGCGCTACTCCCTAGAACCTTGCTGCATCCTTCCTGTTTCGACCATTTCCGGGGTGTGAGGCTCGACGAAGTCTCGTCCACAAAGCTACGCTTTCTCAAAAAGCCCTGCTTCGGGTCAAACAAAAATGATCAACCTATGATCACAAAGATATAAGATCAAACAAATGATCATATCACAAATGATCAAACACTGATCATTTCACAGCAACACTCAGTATGCCACGTTACCAAATTGGGATATATCGCTGATAAATTTCAACTACATAACCTCTGAGCTCGTACGTCTTAGAGAAGGGTGTTAAGCTAAGAGAATAAATTCTCCGCCACCAACAAAAATGTATTTGAAAGAAATCAGCTTTATATCTCAAATTGTAACGTCAGACACACAATCCATACAAGTCTGTTCCGGGATCGAACAGAACCGAAGGCACTTCTCATGAAGCCCTTGCATATCCGGATAATTTTCAATCACGTCAGGACTTCCCGTCACTAAGGGTGATAAAACCTCTAAATCGAAGATCAGTCGATGTAGAGTAACTCGACGGTAATCCTTCCGTTTTCAAAAATATCCGGTCTTCAACACCGGTCTTCAAATGCAATTCATAACGACGTATCACATATTCGGAATGGGTTATACGACCCCATGGTCCTTTCCCGGCTAACCCGAATAGTGAGCGATTATTCAAAAATAAGTGTGGCATTCAAATTCATCCAATCACAACAAATACCTATCTAAAGGTAATCATTGATAGTCGGTTATTTAACTATCAATAAAGATGCGCAACATCATCAGATTCCAAATAATTTTCCAAATTATTTCATCTTCAAAAATATCTTTACTAGATATAAAATTTCCACACTTAACCATTTGAAAACAATTTCAAATCAATTTCCACATTTCAATTTTATCTTTAAAAGATAAAATCTCAAAAACAGTTCATTTCATATTGGAAAAGCATTTCCATACTTATTTAAAAATAAGTATTTCACAAATCATTTATTTTCAACACTTAGAAAATATTCGATATACTTAAAATCAAAATTAAGTATATATCTCATTCTTTAAGGAAATCATTCTTAAATCGCATTTATTTGAGTCAAAACGAATGTTGCGTAAAACATCGTTACGACGACTCAAAATCACTAGTATAGGGATTCGAATTTAGGTAGATATATAAATCCCAATACTACATCAAAAACATTTCCTTTCGGAAAGCATTTACTATAACAACAGTGTTATAGTCCATCATTTCCTTATTTTTCGAAAAACGTCTATTTCAACAATAAATGTTGAAATCTATGATTTCGATAGTTCACACGTTTAAAACATCTTTTATAACAATTAACTTCATTTTAAATATCACTTTTCCAAAACCATATTCATTTTACTTAGAGATATATTCACTGTCCCAAAATCGTGAATATACTTCACTAATTACATTTCACTATTTTCTACACATTTTATCTCAATAAAAATTCGCTATCCAAAATCGCGAATATATCTTCTTTAAAAACCTTCTATATTAAATTTATCAAATTCTATCGATTTCGAATTTATAAAACAACGTTTATAAATTCTATTACTATTTTCTAACGACTTCAATTTAATAAATCTCCTTTATAAATAATTAGATAAATATTCCATCTAAAGGTAAAAATCCAATTTATAAGTAAATTACTTATAAATCCTTTATTCTACAATTTCATTCATTTTTAACTTCACAACGTAAATCTATTAATTTCATTCACTTATGAAATCCATTTATACTTCTTTTTCACACTTATAAAATTCGTTTTATAAGTCCAACATTTTGATTTATAACATATCAATTTTATAAATCTTTTTATACCAATCACTTATAGTTATTCAAAAATCCCACTTAAACCATTTTATAAATAAATCGACTTTTATTTCAAAAACGACACTTCGGTTATATTTCACTAAAAATTATAACTTTTATAACTTTAAAATTTTACGTTTATAAATCGATTCAAAAATTCCATAAAACGTATATTTTCAAAAATCACTTTAAAAACCTTTTAAAGTAAAAGTCGTTATTTTTACATTTTAAAACTGAATCCGATGATGCAACAACACCAATCAGTCCATCACAACAGTCAAAATCATATATCAATATGATAACAGAATATATCAAAATATCTGTAAATAATCAATACGGTGAGGAATCCAGTTGGATCCCTCCAACCTGTTTCCCTGCATCCAAAAATGTTAGCACAATACCAATTCCGCTCCAGTACGGAATTATCGCGGTATATGGGTTTTTATAAATCCGCTTACTAACGGCGCAATAGGGTCTCATCCGCTATACGAGGCGGGAAATCAATCAATCCAATATATACATATGCCAATATGTATATATTGCTATATATAGATATATATCCTACTATATCTAATATCACATCCAAACAGTCAAACATCAATCAATAACTGTAAAAAATTCCACATTCAAATTTGAGTGAGAAGATCTCACCTTGAATTTTCGATAGCAATTCGTAGCGTTTTATTTCGAATAAAATTAAACGTGCGTTTAATTTTACCCGAATTTTTCGCTAGCTCAAATAAAGTCCAATCCAGCTCCATCGTGTAGTGCTCGTCAATATGGTTGCAACGCAAAAAGTTTCATCCGTTTTCAACCTCGTATGAACAAGTTATGATGTTTTAAAGTTTGGTACAATTTAAAATATAATAATTAACAACTTTATTTCATCTTTTTAAACCTAGCTCACATCTGCCGCACGTTCAAACTGAGGAAATCACGACCGTTGCACGCATCTTCTCCCTCCCAGTTCAAACACGCGAGATTCACCCATTGCCGCCACTTTGCCCTAATACATGCGCCTCCTACCAACGTCCAGACACCATCACTCCACCGCCAGAACGAAGCCCCACGCGAGAGCTACCTCCGCCTACCACCGTTCGAAACTCGGTGGTCCCCACTCCTCTCGAGATGCGTGCGAAACTTAGTGGAACGCGGTCGATTTACTCCTCCAAACGGCGACAATACACGCGATCCACCGTTGGATGTCTTCGTCTCGTGATGCTCTACAACTTTCACGTTTAACGTTTTTCGATTCGATTGGCGGATTTGGAGGAATTGAGGGAGAATGATGGACAATTTTCGGCCATCAGTTTATAGGGTGGCGGCTGAAGAATAAAACCCTAGGCTATTTTATTTTCTTTGTATTTGTGAAGAAACTAGTGTATTTATAGAAATTTAATGAACACTATTCATTTCGATTTTCCGGACTTAGATTTACGCGCGGTAACTGGCGTTTCTAGGGTTTACCCCACGTTCCGGACACAATGGAACAGGTTTCGGAAGCTAATTCGATCGTATGTGTGAGATATGACAAGAAACGATCAATTTAAATTAAACCGATTTAAATCGATTTCGAGGCGTTTTAATTTGTACCGGACAAATGGTAAATCCAAAAATTACGAAATTTGAAATCTTACAATAATATCACATTACGGATCCGATGAAACTGGTTTCGTCGAAATCCGACGCTGTCTGAAAAATGACTATTTTTAACTCGACGATTTAAAATTAAAACGATGTCGATGCGTTTCGAGTTGCCACGGTCAAACGACAACTCCGATTGATACGAAAATTGAAATCCGATAATAACTAACTATTACGGATCCAATGGAACTGGTCTCGTTCAATTCTGAGACTGTCCGAAAATTGGCTATTTTCACAGTCGATAATTAAATATTAAAATATTCGATTTTCACAATTTAACTCTAAATTCAATTTTAAGAGTTCAAAAATATTTCTATAACTCCAGTATGATTAAATAAAGTTTTCCAAATCATTTTCAATCACATTTAATCCAGATTTCAATTATCTCTGGAATTTCACTATTTAACTTATCGATTTAATTGACCAAATTAAATCCAATATTCGAAAAATAAATCATTCGACTTCTAAATTCCATTTATTAATATTTAAAATCAATTAAATATTCTAATTTTAATTATCAAAAATTCTGGGTCGTTACACTTACATAAGGATATTTTAGTTCCGACTCGAGTGTATTGTTTTACTTTATGCTCGGGTCAGCCCTGAGTTTTCAGTGCATTGAAGATCATATTATTCTAGAGGACGGAGACGAAGATTTGGTATATTATATTACTAGTATTATTCCCCTGCATCATGTTGTTCTGCTGCATTGTTTTATTTTTCCTCTGTTGTATTTATAACTCTGATTGATGTTGTAAAAGAATAATCAAATGTATAGTGTAAACAGCTTCATGAACTGTTTATTTGGTTATTATATTTTGTCATTCCATTGCGAGATTCTGTGTTTATTTTCTATTTTCTTATTTTTCTTAATTAACCCCATTGATTATCTATGTTTCAGATTGTTTTGAGTTGGACATGTGTGGTTTATTGTCGACTCAAACCTTCCGAAATGCGGGTCGTCATAATCGATATACATTCATCACAGGATGATTGCGCCCCATCGTTTCCTGATTTGGCCATTCGAATGAACTACAGGTTTATAAGAATGGATCGGTGTAAGGCCATCATAAAACAATCATACCCGATTGTTTATAGGTTGGGCTCCCATTGGACTATAAATTTCGATGGTTCGTATCGCATCCCTCATGTATACTTGGGTATTTATATCATTTTCTTCATCTCGTTTCATTTTCAATCATCGTTACCCAAACCAAAAAAGAAAATACCCATACTCACATTCTCCTTCACTATCGATCCACCGAGCCTTCCGATCCAAACCCATACTCACCTCGCAAAAATCTCTATAGGTCGATCTGACTTCTTGCAACACCAACCATCTCCACCGCTATCTCTTATAGATTTTGCTCCATACTCGAGTTCACACCGCCTTCACTTCTCAACTTCCTGACATAGGTAGGTCGAACTTCTTTTGCTTGTAATTAGTAACGAGATGATGGTTCTCATTTTAGTTAACACGATTCAGATCATGGTGATTCAATTGGTTGGAGTGGAGGGGGGAGATGGTGACGATCGGGTCGAGTCATTTGTATTGGTGTTGAGATTGGATGCAATGCGCTTATTTAAGGTTGAAGGTGAGAGATTGTTTTCAGCCGATCATTTTTAGAGTTTTTGGCCGATCGTTATAATGGATTGGTATTTGAAAATACGAAGAGAATTTGGACTTGTTGTTTTTTGGATCGGTCATTTCGAGTCTTAAATTAGAATGAAATGTGGAACCGGAGTTGAAGGTTGGAGAACGATCGGTCGAGGAACGATCGGGTGTGCAACATAATAGAAGAGGACTTTGGGATAATTTTGGGCATCCCTACGGTTGGAATAGATTTAGACAAGATTGAGACCACTAACCTAGAGATTCTGCAATGGATTTTCCATAAGGGAGTGGGTGTTTGGAGAGCAAACAATATGCGGGGCCAAGCCTGTATCATCATCTGCATCGTCCAACACAACATCATCCCCGAGACGGGAAGCTTTGACCAGATATATTCCTTGGTGAAAAAGACCACCTATGCCATTATAGTAGTCTTGCGGTGAACTGGACCAGGGCTCTTATGAGTCAGCATATAGGCCTAGGAGTTGGGACTCAAAGGAGCAACATCTCGTACTATCACCTCTTCACTCACGTTTTTGACAGTTCGCGTAACTACCCGCACCTTAATGGGCCTGAATGTTGACTAAATCGAAACCTAAGTCTATTAGGATGTGAATCATTTGTTTTGGTAACCGGTAACAAACATAAGTTTATCAGAGAACGAACTCATAACAGAATAGTAAAATATAATAGAACATATATGTTGACTATTGCTACTACCTTGGAATCAATATTATTCCTTGGATATTTGGTTGCCTTATTAGTGCCGAGCATGATTGAGAAGACCTCTTCGTCTATCATTCACATCTTGCTCCATTAGCATGTCCCTCTTAATCTATCATGTGGGTTGTAATGAGGATGGGGTATAAACAATGTTCTAGTGATTGAAAAATTACATACTTTATCCATAACACTAATTTATTCTAATTGATTTCTATTTAAGTGTTATGTCTACTATTCACAGCTTATTTGCTTAATTCCATTTGCGTGTACGATATATCTAGCGTTCTTTGAGGTATAACTATAGATATACACACACCTATATATAAGCGTTGTATTACCCAAAAGAAAACCCCATCTACTTAATACTTCTTAAATTGGGAGGAGGCAGACCCATCGGCCATTTAATACCTCAACCCCAAAGCGGGCCCTCCATAACTTAATCGCTAGTCAGTTGGTCCTAGCTACAAAGGTGGACGACCTTTAGATACAGCTTTATAATTTAATTGTCATATTTATAACGCATCTCAAAGAGTTATCTAAGGGTTAACTAGCCCCCATAAACAAATAAACAACTAATTAAACTTTGAGGTCTTTGCATATCTCATACAAATTCTATACTAGTAGGAAGCGAAATCCGTTAGGGCATAAGCCAAGTCTTTGCTAATGACCCGCTCAGGACCATGGTGTTCATAGCCTATATGCCAGCCTTACTACCAAATATCGATCCAACAACAACACTGACATAGCCCAACGACCTCCCCCAGCCGAAATCCCATTTAGACTAATCTAATGTAAGTCAAGGAAAATACCCATCCTAACTACTTAATAGCTCTTGTTAGAAATAAAGCAACCATATTTCCTCATTAGGCACCGACATATGTGTAACGCTCCACCTTTATACCAAAATTACCCAAGAATATTATATGAAATATCGTCGAGTAATACGAAGAATAAGGCAGGTTAGGAGCGACCATCTATAAAATTGCTTTGGACGAGTATCAAATACATCGAATAATGTGACTATATTTTTCTTACAATTAGTAGTTCAACATATCTGATCCAGGCACAAAATAATAATACAATGGTTTAATCTAATTTAGAACAATACATAACATAATGTACAACTTAGAACCAAACGTCGCAACGGAAATAATATACATTATTAACTCTCAAAGGTACGAGTCTACAAAAGAAAATAGTAGATTCACATTTATATACATATACATCTATAACACTGGCAGGTCTCAATAAATATACATAACCACAAAAGTCTACCACCTGAACAAGCATTTATACAAGACTCAAAAGGTACATCAAAAATCAGAACAACAACAAAATAGACTTCTTAAGCTAGCTCACATCCAAGGTCGTTGAGTCCCTGTACCTTTCAAGTCTCAGTCTGACCCGAGCATTAAAATAACATCCGGGTCAGACTATCTCTAATTATCACAAAAGGTGAGATACTGATAATAACAGACTTGCATAAATATCAAGGATAAATATCCATAAATTGTACTTCACTAACATGATAATACTTCATTTAATGATTCATAGTTTATTGTTAAGTTTATGCTCATTAAACACATTCATCAAAGTCAAAGCAACCACTATAATAAGAGCATAGAACATCACAACCATATGTGCAAGCAATAGTCATGCACTTCACAAGTCAACACAAGAGACACGCACTACGCACCAATACTAGAGGTTGCACTTCGCAAATCATAACTCGTTTGAAAATGAGTATCACAAGATGGGCCTGAAAACCCATTTAATCCGCCTAAAAGGATTTACCCAAGATTGATTCTAAAAACTCGAGAAATAGATAGGTGTTATCCACTTCCAATTAGTAATTATAAAAGTGTCGACTAATGTCCCATAACCACTTGACGACGCTCGAATATTTACTAAAAGCTAGTAAATTCCACTCGTGCAAATAAATGTTCATTTGAACAAGTCCATGAATTAACCGGTGAATAAATACAAGCGTTTCATGCCACTTGTTTTACTTGTAGTGACCATAATTTTGACTTATATTATTTAAAACATTTAATTGGAAAAATTAAATGAAATAATGTAGATAGTTAAGGGATTGAGATTTGTTAATTAAGAATTACCCGTGCCTTAATAATTGTATTAGTAAAAGAGAATTAAAAATAAGTAAGTAGGAGGAATATGGTAAGGGTAAAATTGGAATAGGCTTTGTTCCTATACCCTAAACCCTTCTATTCGTCATTCCTCATTCATTTTAACTTTCATAAATAAAACTAAAACCTTAAAGAACTCGGCCGGCCACCATTAAGAGGACTCAAGGAGAAGAAAGGCTAGGATTCAAGCAGAAAGCTTAAGCAAATCAATCTAAAGGCAAATCTCAACCTTCTTAACATAAAGCCAAGGTGAATAATTAGTTTACATCTCTATTTTGGATGAATGATTTTGGTTTAAAGGTAAACCTATTTTGTTTTTCAAGTATATGGCATGTTATAGTGATTAGATGAGTATATGCTTTAAGTCGATGATTTATGCAAATTTAATAAGAATTTTATGATATGTTTAAATTATAAAACCTACCATATGATATCCAAATGAGTTGCATTTTTTATATATAGTCAAAAATATTATTTTAGAAGTGGTTTCAAGTTTCATAATTTTCCAAGTGAACATGGATTTATTATGAATTTTCTATAAGAGAAAATAGTTAATTTTGGGTTTAAATTCTTTAAGGCAATTAAATAATTCCTTCGGGTCTAAAATTTATATATTAGGAAAAATATATAAAGCGAATTATTATGATTTTTGGGTATTTTTCCTAAGTGTTTTATTATGGTTATTAAATTATTTAAGTTAGAGGACGTAAATTTTTTATTAAGGAGAAGGGCTTATTTGCTTAAAATGTTTCAATTGTTAAATGTTGAATTCAGCAGCCTTTTTTGAAAGTAATTTTGGTTAAGTATTTGTAACTAATTATATTTTGGCAAATTATGCAAGTTAGGTGAAAAGGAATTACTTTAAAAAGCATAAAATTAGTTTTATTCCGAACTACAACTTTGCCACTTCCATTGCTTGCTTCCGTCACCATACCCAGTAAACCTTTCGCACCCATTCGAAACCAATGCACATGGTATCAAGCAATTGGTACATAGTGTATTAGAGAAAGGTGGAAGGAAAGGACGGTGTCGAAAGTATGCTTTCGAAAGTGCTGAAGACACATTTACTAGCTTTTGAATCCATTAACTTGCCTCTGTTTTAAAAAAAAGAAGATTTCAAAAGGGTTGCCGCTTTTGAACCCTTTCGATACCCTAGCTGCCGCATTTACACCTTTTACATTAGTTAGAGGCCGCTTTTCTTTATAAACTTAAAACAATGTATTCGAAAGGAAGGCTTTCGTCTTCTTAATATTGAAGTCGCCTTCCCAATGCTTTCGAAAAGGGTGTCTTAGCCGCTTTTACTAATAGTTTCGAAGGCAATGGTTTCGAAAGGGTGGTCTCGAAGTTGCTTTCTTCCCCAATTCTTTTACTTGAGGTCAATGCTTTCGAAGGTGATGCTTTCGCTTCTGTTCTCTTTGACCCTATAGTTATATTAAATGTTGAACCCAATGATTTCGAAAGAAATACTTTTAAATGGTTTCAAAGCTATGTTTCCACAAACTCTTACTTGAACCCATAATCCTTAAAAGAAATTTCAAACTTAAAATGATTTTGAAAACATAATTCTAAGGATTTAGAGAAAAGATTGGGGTATGGGATAACGCTATAGTCACGTACTTGCATTTGCTATATATAAGTATATGCTTTATCTGTATTCTCCCATCTTTCTTAGGCTATCCTTCCGTATCTTACAAAGACTCGAATGCAGATTTTAAGGAAGTAAGATATGGATGCTAGGAATGGAAGAGTTAACCATGGTGGAGGAAGCACCACAAGCAATGGAAATGCCAGACCAAATACTAGAAGGAATCTAGGTCGGGCATAAGCTGCTAATGTGGGTGCTGGAGCACCGCAAGTTGATATGGGAGCTATGTATCAGTTCTTCACCAACATGATGCAAGCTGGAGCTGTTGTGGGATTAGTTGGAGGAAATTCTTGAGAAGGAAATCAGGAAGCTCCGGTGGTCAATAAGTATGCAGAGACTATGCTAGGCTTGGAGGGAAGCCGTTTATCGGCACTAAGGACGCGATTGAAGTAGAGAATTGGTTGCTTGATTGCGAGAGGATATTTCTTGATTTAGGACTCAAAGATGAGTAGAAAAGGAGATTGACATCCAGACAGTTGCAAGGAGAAGCACTCTACTGGTGGAACAGTGTTATTGTAGGAGCAGCTGAAAAGGCTATGACTTATGCAGAATTCAGAAGGAGGTTTGAGGAAAGATTCATGTAAGAGATCACTAAGTCAACTCTGCTCAGAAAGTTTGCTGAGCTGGTGCAGGGAGACACAATAGTGCTTGAGTATGCTACTAGATTTAAGGAATTATCTAGATACGGATATGCTATGGTTGATACAGTTAACAAAAGGAATGAGAAGTTCATTCGCGGATTGAGACCCGAGCTTGCTAAAGTAACTTTACCACAGAATAGGGATCTATGCGATGTAGTTGTTGAGATGGCTTTGAGGAATGAGGAGATGCTCGCTTTCTTTAATGGTAACAGAGTAGTGGAAACTCAAGGTGGCAGAATTAGAAGAGAAAATTTTTCTACAAGAAGGGAGGAGCTGCCATGAAGGCAAAAGCTGATCTGGTTTGCTTTAAGTGTGATAAGAAGGGACATTTTGCTCACGAGTGTCGGACAGGCAAAGCAAAGAAGGGTGCTGACAAGAAAGGAGTGAAATGCTTCAACTATGATTAGATTGGACATTACAAGAACCAGTGCAAGGAACGAGCCGAGGATGGAAATGGCGAAGTGTTTGAATTGGAACCAGCTACCTCAAGACCAACAGCAGGGGAGAGGGAAAAGCTGTGTTGGGAGGTACGCATTTGATTCATGGTATGTCAGTTAGAGTTCTATTTGATACTGGTGCATCGCATTCTTTTATATCTCATTGTTTGGTAGAAAAGCTTAACCTAAACCCTCATGACTAGTAACTTTCTTAAGGATTTGAATCCGATAGGAGGGTATGCAACTCTGGGGATGAGATGTGACTAGTTAGAGCTTGAATTGTTAGGTCATATATTTGCTTGCAGTTTGCATGTGTCTAATTTTGTAGGTTTCAGAATTATTTTGGGTATGGATTGGTTAAGTAAGTACGATGCTAGGATATTTTTCCATGATAGGAAAATATCACTTAGACACCTTAGTTGTAGTGAACAGATTATATACACTGTAGAAAACCCAAAATTAGATTCTTACGTTTTGTTGGGCGTTATGGATGAAGAAGACGAGTTGAATCAAGTTTTCATTGTTAGAAAATTTGCAGACGTATTTGAGCCGGACTACCTTCGAAATGAGCCATTAATTTTCGGATAGATTTAGTACCAATGTAACAACCTGGAATTTCACTGCTTTGATTTGCGAATATTTAATTAATTTTAAATATTCAAATAAATGGTTTTATAATGAAAATAAAACTCTTTTTAATAATAAATAGTGATGATGAAATAGTTTTCAAAATTGGTTTACAAAAATATATAGTTCGATGAAAAATAGAAAATGTGACTAGAAACTGTTTTCCGAAATTTCGACGTTTCATCGTACAAAAGTTATTTGAAATATTATGCACACTTTCTCATATATATGCACGCATAGACTAATTATATAACATGGGTTAAGATAGTATAATTAGGTTTAATTAATTTAATTAACTTAAGATAATGATGATGTGACACTTTGGCAACTAAATAAAAAAATAGAAAATAGTCGCACAAGGGGAGACAAGATTTGACACATTGGCAACTTAAGGAGACAATTGTACATTAAGGGTTTAAATGCATGTTTTCATGGAAGTAAAGGAGAGGAGGACAAGTAATGACATGTGGAAGAGAGGAGGAGACATGGGTGGTGAGGTGTAAGCAAATGAATGGAGGGTATAGGTACAAGGGTATTTTGGTAATTCAACGCTTTCATTTTATATAAAAACAAATTCCTCTTCTCTCTCTTCCATTTTCATTTCTAATTTTTTTAAAGCACTATCTTAGTTCTCCTTAAGAATAAAAATCTTTAATGGCTTCTCTTTAGAATTTTAAAGAATTTAAATTTGAGTTTTTACTTCTTTTTAAATGTTTTAAAATCTTAGTTTTAAACTTTTTCTTTCTCCAATTTCAATAACTTCCTATAGACTACTCCAAATCAAGATTTTCTTTTTTTCAAACCATGTATATTTTCATTGGCTATAACTTTGTAGTTTACCACCTTTTCTGATTTCGAGCTTAGATGCTCCAAAATTTCATTTTTTGCAAGAGTGTTTTTGAACCTAGATTTTGATGTCCAAAAATACCTCTCCTTGTTTTGGCCATAACTTCCTCAAAATTTAACTTTTTTGAGTAATTCCTTTTTTTAAATGATAGAGGAAAGAATAATATAAAACTCTAATTTTGATCGCTGTACCAAAATCCAAGAGGAAAGGATCCAAAAGTCGAGAGCAAAATGACCCATTTTCGAGAAGAATTTGTGGTTTTCCAAGCTTTTCGAGCTCTAAAGTATTTCAAGTTTTCAAAACTTTTGGAGAGTAAACTTCTTAGATTTTGGGAAGAATTTACTTATATATATGTGTGTGTTGGTTATGTGGTTATATATATGTATGTATGTGTGTGTGTGTGTGTGTTTGTGTGTGTGTGTGTGTGTGTATGTATGTATGTATATAATTGTTTGGTTTGAATTGTGGTATTGTTTAGATATGGTTGTTATAAAAAGGTTATGATTGTTGGTTATGTTTGGTGATGATATGATTTGGTATAGTTTAACTTGGATATGTCGTATGTGTTAATCTTGTCTTGAAGCTAAAGCAAGTTAACACATAAACTAGTTAGTAAAGTGAAATTATGGGTATCCATAGCGATAGTCGCTATGGATGCAGTTCCCTTAAAATTTTGATTATTGCAAAGTTTGGTTTTTATACTTCAAATTATTTTGTGAATATTTTATAAACTAAATAATAATGTTTTTAAAAGTTAATTAAGGATTTAATAATTAATTGTTAATTAATTAGGTCTTAGTAATTGATAATTAATTAAATGTCAACAAGGTTTATTAACTTTAATTAAATAAAGATTAGTTCTTAATTAATTATCTTTTAAAGTTAAGATTTATTTTAATTAATTATTAATTGAGTTAATTAAGTATGGGTTAAGTAAATTGTTTATATTTAATTTATCATTAATTAAATATAGGATTAATTATTAATCAAGGGTATAATTATTTGATTAAAGATTTAATTTATAATCAATTATTTATTAAAGGTTTAATTTATTGTTTAAGTTTAATTAAATATTATTTAGTTAATTAATTGAGATTGATTAATATTTAATTATTAATAAAGGTTTAATTAATTATTAAATAATTAATAAAGGATTAATTTGGGTTTAATTAATAGTTAATTATTGTTTAACTATTTAATTTAATTAAGTTAAGATTTAATTAAAATTAATTATGATTTAAATAAGGATTTAACTTTTAATTAATTATTTTTAAAAGGGTTTAAAAGTTTTAAATCCTTTGGTTTTCAAAAGTAAAATGGTTCAAAGGTACTTCTTATTCAAAGATGGTTTTGAATACAAGTGATTCAAGTGTTGATACCATTAAGAAACCATATAACTATGAATGAGTTATAATGTAGATTATTGGGTTGTTTGGACATGTGTTAGCAGAACAAATCCTTGTTCTGCTATAATCGATTGTTTATTTGTTTGGTTGTTTGGACATGTGTTAGCAGAATAAATCCCCGTTCTGCTATAAATTGATTGTTAGGTTATTTGGACATGTGTTAGCAGAATAAATCCCCATTTAGTTATAAATTGTTTGTTTGTTTGTGGTGTGGACATGTGTTAGTAGAATAAGTCACTGTTCCGTTATGAATTGGTTGAATTGTTTGAACATCTATTTAGCAGGACAAATCACCACCCTGCTATTATGTTATTTGGATATGTATAAGCTAGTTAGTTCATATAGACATGTTATTTCTTGATTTGGATATTTACATATATGTTGATCTATGTAAATAATTGTTAAGTGAATTGAAATGGAAACTGAATGGTAACTTAAAATAGCACCATTGGGATTGTTAAGCCTCTTTTCGAATTACTAAAGTATGTTTTTGAATTAGCTTTAATTCTTTAATCAATTTGGGTTTTAAGGTTATAAATGATTTCTAAATTTTATTATTATTGTATAAAGTTACTTTTAAATAATATCTTGTTTTTAAAAAGGGGTTTATTAAATAAAAGGTTTTACCTAAAGTGATTTGCAAATGATAATTTGAAAATGATGTTTTATAAAGGAGATTCTATAAAGGAATTATGAAGGAAGATATATAAATAGTTGTAAAAATAGAAAGAGATTTTATAAATCATTTTAGATATTTTTGAAAGATGTTTTAAATCAAGTTTGAAAAATTGTAAATAGGTTTGAAATGTGAAGTGAACTTATGGAAAAAAAATATAACGAATAAGTGAATGGGTTTTATAAAGTGAACGAGTTTTATAGTGTAGGATCGATTTCACCCTAGAGAGGGGGTGAATAGGGTGATACTAATAATAATAAAAATTAATGCGGAAATATATAAAATAATTGCAGCACATATAATAGCAGAATAATAAAAGCAGAAATAGAACAACACAGATTTACCCAGCTTCGGCAAAACCCTGCCTGCGTGCTGCCCCCAAGGTTTCTACTAGAAATTAAGTAGTCAGACGCTTACACGTAAACTTACGACACCCGCTATCAACTAACCTAACTCTATGATCAAAACCCTGCCACAACTCAGCCACTGAGTTGCAAATTCTCCAACTACACCACCGTAGTTCGTCACCCAATCACTCGACTAGAATTTTACAAAAGTTTAAAAACAAATTACAAAAATAAAAACAAAACCCTTTATATATATTTAAGCCCAAATATCAAATAACAATAGCCGGCCCAAAAAGATAACACCCTTTCTTTACTTCGGCCGACTTCCCTTTTGTTTTATTTCATGAAAAATCTTTATTTTCCTCTTTCAAAAATTAGGGCTTCGTGATTGAAGCTGCCGCTTGATTTTCGAGCGACTGAAGTGATTAAATTGCTTCGCTTTGCTCCGTCAATCGTCTCCTAGCTTTGATTGGCTTTCGGCTTCTCCAATTGTCGAGTTCGAATGGTTAGAAAACTGGTATGCGATTTGCCTTTTCGAATTTTGATTATTCTCGACTTGATTCGAGTTTTATGATTTATTGCTTTTGGTAATTGTTTGAACTCGAATGCCTAATTTCCGATGATGTAACCGGGTTATATAGGGATGAAATCCCTAAATGTACGTTCGTATAATTTATGTTTGAATTCTTCATGATTTTATAACTTGCGTTGATTTACTATGCTCGGCCCGTCGATCCTGGTTTGAAAGGTTTTGATGATCTTTGATTTATTCATCTCTGATACTTTAATTTGTTTGAATTGTTAGTTCCGTTCTTTGCTCCCCTACTACTATGGCATTTGAATTTGTGAAAACTTTGATTTGCTGATTTCCAGAAGTTTGATTTGTTCATTTTGTTATCAACTGCGACTTTTCCTTGACTGGTTCATGACCCACGGCTGTGTTGATTTTTATTTAAACACTGCTTTGTTATTTTTGGCATTTTGAATTTTTGTTAACTGTTGTTACCTTCTCTTTCAAACCATGACTTTGTTACTGTTTTATGTGTTTGTCACTGATCTGTTGTTGACCCACTGCTTTGGTCCGATTCATCTTGATTCTGTCTACTTGAGCGCTTGTGTGGATTCATGCCTTCATACTTCATGGTGTTATCATATGTATTGTCATGATTTCATGTTAAGGTTGACTAAGACTGAACTTGTATTTGAACTGGTCTATGTTGCATCCCTTGTTGTCACTGCATATATATATATATATATATATATATATATGCATACATGTGTGTTTGCGCATGTATATATGTATGCTTGCCTACACTTTGGTATTGCAGTCTTGTTTGTTACTACATATATGTATACATGTGTGCATACATGTATGTTTGCATGTTGTTTCCCTCTGAGTTTCATTCACTTGTATGTTTGTTTGTATTGTAACTTGCATTCTCTGACTTATTGGTATTTCCATGTACTTGTGCCATTTGATATTGTATTGTGTCTTGTTCCAGTTGCATTTATCTGGACATGTTATTTTGGTGAGATCTGGTTGAAATGATATATGTGTGTTCATGCATGTATGCTGGTCATTATCTTTTCATGCAACTTATTTTTTAGCTCACTTCCAAGTTGTTTTGGTGTACATGACGCCTCTTGGCTGAAATTTGAGATGATGAGGCAATGCAATTGTTTACGTATACACATGTGTATATGCAGACTCTAGTGTATTTGAAACTTTGTAACTTGTTTTCGTATTGCACCTGAGTTGAATCTAGCCTCGGCTCGGGTTTGACCTTGTGCTCACCTGTCCCTGCAGTTTTATCAAGTGTATATCGGTGTGCACGGTCTTGTGACATGTACAGTGGTGATACACTGTGCATGTTACAAGCTGTTCGTGTAAGATGAATTCGAAATAAATGATGATGAACAACCCAAATAACTGAGGCAAATATATTTTTCAAACACACACTTTTATTGTACACTGCAAAATATTTCTTTTTCAATTTTACCGTGTCAGTGTTTATTTTGAAGATAATTCAGATGCTTGATACAAACTAGAATAAAGTTGAAGATAAATATGAGTGTTTGAGTGATATATATAGTGAGGTCAACATTGTAAATTGAAATTTGCGATGTAATTGAAATTGTAATGTAATTGAAATTGTGTATATATAGTGAGAGCTCAAATTTGTACTATTCAAAATTGTAATAAAATATTTATTTGAATAAAATATATGTTTGAATTTAAATTTTGTGTTATTTATTTTATTCAACAAATATTTATTTAATTATATGAAAAATAAAATAGTACAATAACAAATACATTTAAATGAATATATATATATATATGTGTGTGTGTGTGTTTATTATCATCAAACAAAAATCATATACTAGCATATTCTACATTAAATATATTTGGTCATTGATGAACTCTATTTGCTCCTCCTATTTGAATGCTCCCTCTCTACAACTAAGCTCCCCCTTCATATATACATGAAAATAAATAAAAATATGCAAATGAACCTAAATGGGAATAAAAAATAAAATATTTGACCTTTATTTGCCGAAATCTTAACTTTTCTCTCCCATTTTGTTATCAGCAAAAGAATAATAGTGTTAGAGAAATAGAGTTAAAGTGATAGACATAATTACAACATTAATACCCAATCGAGTATAAATATTAAATTTCAATAAAAAATAAAACAAAAATCATAAATACTTTGTTAGGCGCATATTCCACTTTAGAGTGGTAGGGGTGATGTCGGTATATAAAACCATATAGTCGTATCTATTGTGGTATATTTCTGACAGGAACTTGAATACTTACTAGCCATACATAACCGTTAGGACTTTTAAATGAGATTAGTAGTATTCCCAATTTAAAAAAAATGAATTTCAAGTATCTTCTAACCATGCATAACCGTGAGGACTTTTAAATGGGATTAGAATCAACTCATCTATTTAATAACCAATTTTGATATGTGTTCCATACATGCATAACCGCGAGGACTTTTAAATGAGCATGAAAGCACATAAACAAATATTCCAAGTAATTCACTCATGCATAACCGTGAGGACTTTTAAATGAGAGTGAATACTTTGGATGTTTTTATTACTTCAAAATAAAATAAAAATGAATGATTTCCCATTTAAAATACCACATCTTGACATACTATATTGGATTTTAATGAGTGATGGTCGTTAGAAATATGATAGAAATAGAGATGGTCATGGAATTTTTACCAACAAAAGTTATTATAAATCTTGTTTAAATTTTTAAAGAAATTTACTAAATATACTTTCTCAAGTCATAATATATAATTAATATCGACACTCATCACTTTTTCAATCACTATTTATCTTTTCGATAATCAGTAGGGAGTCGGATTAGTTAATGTAGCCATTTAAGATCAAATCCAAAAATAAATATAAAATCAAATTTCTAAAATGTCTAATCTGAAATGAAGTCAACAAAAACAACTATTTTCTGGAAGGGGTTTTTTAAAAAAATTCTGCTAATTGAAAATTAGTTGAAATGAAAAATATGCAAATAATATCTTTGAAAATGATGCAACTAATGAATGTCTCAATACGTTCCACTAGTACTTTTTCTATCAACTAGGTTACTAGTGTAATATGTATCTGAATTTCCCTTTGACTCATGGTTATCATTAGATAGATATCATAGACCAAATCGTGGAGTTGCAACAAATACCTTATAATCCTTTTTACAGTTTTTAAAATGTAATTCCTTTTGGATTTGAATTGAAACCGTGCAAATAAGCAAACAGTGAACATAATGACAGGTCTAAAATCAGTAAAATGAACAAATATATCCATGAGTATCATGAGTAATCATCAATCAGTAAAAAACAACATCTCTTGTAACGACCCCGAAATTTAATTTTATTTAAATTGATAATTAAATTAATTTTTGAATTAGATTTGTGAAAATAATCAATGCGGTGAAGCGAGTTTCCCCGATCGTAAATAAATTTGATATAAATCATTTAAATTTTAAAAATAATAAATATGAAGTAAAATAATTTTAGAATCTCATTTAAAATAATAAAACAAATAAACATCATCTCTAATACAAAACAAGTAAAAAGATAAATATGAGCAAAACAAATTTTATAAAGATAAGTATGCACACTTGTAATATGAAACAAAACAGCAAAATACATTCATAAGTATGAACACTTGAAAAACAAATAAGAAGACAGTGATACTCAACTATGAAACAAATAATAAATAGGTATGTAGTAGCTTGCAAAATGAACAATGTGAACACTTGAAAAAGAAGAAATAAGACAAAGTAAAAGAAGACAGTAAAGTATATTCGTGTACAAGCAAAGAAAATATAGTCAACTAGGTATAAACTGAAATGTGAACAGGTGAACCTGGAAGACGAACAAGTAAACAAAAATATTTAGTAGCTTGCAAAACAAGATAAAGCAATTAATGCTTGGATCTTTAGCCACCACAACATATCACTGCAGCCACCAAAATGTTTCATACCAGCCGAGCTAATAAAAAAAAATGTAGGCAAGCATAGAAAAATTGTACAAAGCAAATTATATCACATATATAAAATAATACATCTCAACCGAGACTTACAAATGAAGCAAACAAAAGAAAGTATATAAACATCCATAAGCTTGCAAATGAAACATAAGGTACCAGAGCAATTAATGCTATACTCCTTAGTACACTACAAAACATGTACAGCCGAACCCAAAGGAAAATATATGAATATAAGAAGAAGAAAAACAATATTGTACATGGTAATAAATGCAGCCTCCCATTTGTATACAATATCCCTGGTTTTGTTTTGTACAACACTATCTATCAGCCCCCATATGAAAAATCTCTGATCAGACCTTGTACAAAAGCAAAATGATCATCCTGTAACTTCATTTTCTTATATCCAACTCTTCATCCCAGTTTCGTTCTTGAAGCTGAGAAAACTAAAAGTAGTCATCATTCAAACTTTAACAAAAATCTTCAATTAAAACATCAATACAAATATCTGAAAGAAGAAAATAATAAGTATCATCACTCAAGTTCAAAAGCAATTTCCAGATTCAAGTATCAAATTCCAGGCTCAAAACAAAAATGAAAAGCTCCTCTGTTCCCTGTCCTTTGTCTCTGCTTCTTCCCATCAAGGTGAGCAAACCTTCTACTTTGAATCTGTTATTGTTATTTGGGAGAAAATTAATCTCTTTTATCTTCTTATACTTGGTGTGATGCTTTGATAATGTTGGTGATGATTGAAACATGTCTGTACATTCGAAATAAGATATGCATGTTGGTTCCAGGCAAATGTGCCTCCGATTCTTTTCATCACAGGGTTGATAAACCTGTTTAGAAATATATATACCATCCAAATACAATCCAAGTTAGGTACTGATCTCTAAAAAAAATGTAGAACATTGCAAATTGAATTTTAAAAATATATTCCAAGTAGAAATATTAAATAGATATTGTGAAAAGGGTAATTTACAGGCAGATCATAAGATATCAGAAAATTCGAACATCTTAACTTCATAATCTGATTTCATAATCAAGTTTATATCATGAAATAATGATTTTTAGTGAAGGTCCTAAAATTGTTAAGCTTATAATGGTCGAGGAATTTGGGTGTGGAGGCAACAAACCAAATTTTCAAATTCTGTCAAACGGCAAGGTTAGGTTCTTCGTGGTTTGGTCAGAAGGTGGTTCGGGGATGGTTGATCATCAGAAAAATGATGGGAAAAATTCTAACTTGCTGAGGTGGTCGCGCGTAGAGGAAATAGGGTTTTAACCCTGTATTTTGTCAGTCGAAGTCGCGAGGCACTAGTGGGGTCGACATAGCGTTTCGAACGATCGGACCAAGGGGGATGCGTTCACTGATGAACGAAGCAGCTTCGGCCAAAATTGCGAAGTTTTCGATGGCTTGTCGTGGCGGAGCGAACCAAATTCTGATGATTGCGTGAGTTACAGGAATGAGCAATTGGCCTTGAAATTGTTCGATTTTGATTCAATGACGATTTCGTGAATTTAGGCGTTCGAATCGAGTATGGTGATCATCGATGATTCTTAGGTGGCTGCAGCGTCGATCGGAGAGGGTCGTGGGGTTTGTGCACGTATACGTGCAAACGTGTATCAGTTTTGGGGTGTTAGGAGAAGAAGAAGAAAACGTGTATCAGTTTTGGGGAAGAAAAGGGGAGGCTCGAAGCCAAGCACGGGAGATTTGTTGACTTTCTCGAAGTAAATGGGGAGGCTTGGGGTCATTCGAGTGTTTACTCGAAGCAGGGAAGGGTGCGACTCGAAGCACTTTGCTTCGATCTCGGGTTGAGCTGGGTTGGTTACAGGTTTATATAAAAACTGCCTGTAGCTTTTAAATTTAAAGCAAATTTAAATAAATTTAATGTAAGCTAGTTATAACCAAAGTTAAACTAGTGTGAAGTTAGATTCAAATGGAATTTTGGATCTTAAAGTTTTAAAAAGAAATTTGGATTTTTCAAATCAAAATTTAAACCAAAAAAAAATTTAAATATGAATTCAAGTTTTGGTTGAATTCAAATCTGAAAATTTAAAGTAGTTTTAAACTGAATCTGCAATCGAGATAACTATAAATCAGTTTTGAATTGAAAGTTAATTTTTAATAATTAAAGATTAATTAAGTAAATAATTAAGGTCAATTAAATAAATGAAGGTGATTAAAGAATGATAATTAATTGAGAAATAATTAATTAAAGAAATTAATTAAAGATAATTTATTTAAATGGTGAATCAAATAATTAAAGGTTAATTATTTTAATGATTAAAGATTGATTGATTTAATAAATTAAGGTTGATTTATTTATAACTAAAGGTTAATTAATAAATGATTAATGGATAATTAATTAAAATGGTTTGTAATAAATTAATGTTAATTAAACCAGGATTAGTGACAAATCTGATTTAATTTAAATCAGATAAAAAAATTGACCTTACCTATGAATGTTGGACCTGACTAGATGATTAAATTGTTTGATATCCCTGATATATGATGCTTTGTGATACATCCTGATTTATATCTATGATCTGTAATTTACTTATTTGTGATATATATCTGTGATCTGTGAATGAGCGATAAGCGATATAGTTTATACCGCTTATCAACTATATTTCTGTATTTTGATCTGTGATGATTCATTAATGTTGCACTATTGTGTGTGAAACCCCTGGACCACACCTTTACACACACAAATATGGATTTCACATGGATATCGGTTAAGTCACAGATAATTTAAATTTAATGTTTTGAAATTGAAATTTTAATTTCAATTGATTTTGAAATTAGAAATTCGGGTTTAAATAAAAAGCTTTTGAAATGGAATTTCAAAGATAAAAGTTATTTTAAATAACTTAACCGATTTTTGAAAATTTAAATAGTTAGATTTAAATTTGGATTCAAGTTTGAAATTAAGCTATGATTTGGAAACTAGGGAGTATAGATGATATAAATGTGTTTATATGAATTTAAACCATTTTAAAAGTATAAGTTGGGAATTTGGATTTAACCCAAGAACCTTAACTCGTATAAATGAATCAGATTTCCAGAATGAAAACTGTTTGTTTTCAAAGAATAAAAGCTTTTAGATAAGAAATGAAATTCCAATTTAGGTAAAGGAATTTCAAGATTAAATTGAAAAATGGTTTTCCAAGTTATAAATGAATTCTTTTCGAAAGCTATGAATTAAATCTGTTTATTTTTAACAGATTTAAAATGATGTTTTGTTAAACCATTCGAAATGAATTTTTTTTTAAAGCTATTTGTTAAATCTTTGATTTAAAGATTCAACGAATTAAATTAAATTGAAATGGAAATTGATTTGGAAAATCTGTGAATGAATCTTTGTGAAATTAAGTGAACTTTGTGAATTAAATCTTTTTGTTTAAAAAAGATTAAAATGGAAATTTGTTTAACCATTTGAAAGAGAAAGTTTGGGTTTAAATTGTGACTTAATTGAAATCCCATTATCCATTTGTTTTTGAATATTGCGCTCACTATTCGGGTTAGCCGGGAAAAGACATCTGTGTCATATAACCCATTCCGAATAGTGATACGTCGTATATGGATAGCATTTGAAGATCGGTGTTGAAGACCGGATATTTTCGAAAATGAAAGGACAACCTGTCGAATGTCTCTGCACTGGGTAGCTCCCGGTATAGAGATTTATATCACTCTTTTTGTGATGGGAAGTCTGGACGTGATTTGAAAATTATCCGGATTTGCAAGGGCTTCGTGAGAAGTGCCTTCGGTTCTGTTCGAACCCGGAACAGACTTGTATGGTTACATGTCTGACATTACACTTTGAGATATAAAGCCGATTTCTTTCAAATACATTTCTGTTTGGTGGTGGAGAATTTATTCTCTTAGCTTAACACCCTTCTCTGAGACATACGAGCTCAGAGGTTATGTAGTTGAAATTTATCAGCGATATATCCCAATTTGGTAATGTGGCATGCTGAGTGTTGCTGTGTGATGATCAGTGTTTGATCATTTGTGATATGATCATTTATTTGATCTTATATCTTTGTGATCATAGGTTGATCATTTGTTTGACCCGAAGCATGGCTTTGTGACAAAGTGTAGCTTTGTGGACGAGACTTCGTCGAGCCTCACACCCCGGAAATGGTCAAAACAGGAAGGATGCAGCAAGGTTCTAGGGAGTAGCGCCCCTTAGTGTATGTCATTCCTTCTGGATAAAGGTGGTATCATGGTATGGAGCACAGATACTTAACCTCTGTGGTTGCTGCAAATTTATTACTTTGTGGTTGTTGCGAATCGGGGATCCTCGGGAAGATCGGTGACGATCGGGGGATGGCATACGCATGTCAGTAGTTACCTATTTTTGCAGAGGTAACCCGGCCTTGTGTTGGCAGAGATCTAACCGTAACGTTAGGTTCTCGGGTAGTCTATTCCAGGGACGTACCCATCGTGGATAGGAAGTTCCTTAGCCTGACCATTTGTTGGAAATCCAAACAAAACAATACGAGACTTGTACGGTTTTAGTTGTAGAACCTGCCATTTAATATGGTAGCTATAGTAGGCATACTATAATGGTACCTATGCTGGCTAAGATTGATATTCTACTTTCGAAATTTCTTTCTACACTATGCACTAATAATAATATCAAAATGATTTGATTTTGCGTAGCAAGCATCTTTGACTATCATAAGGAGAAATCTTCTCCAATTCTGCGTTTGCATTGTGTGTGTGGCAGGAGGCCTTATGGTAGTTTCATTTTCCAAAAGCATTGCGAATTTACCTTAAAATTTTCTGCTATTTGTTTTTAAAGATAAACTGTTTTTGTTGCTCACACCAGTCCCATGACTGATCCGGAGTTTATTGTTTCTTTCCTAAAATCTGGGTGCTCAAAAATTTTCTACACGAGCAGTCTAGAGTTTGGTTTTTCAGATATTCAGATTTAGTAGATTATCTGGAGCTAGTTTAGTCTTTGGATATGGACTGCACTTGCTTATCTTTGTGTATCGTTATTGAGAGTTCAAGCTATTTCCGGATTGGCGTTTTGAAGATGGAGACTATCCGCTGCTGATATTATCGTTTTTATTTTCCGCTGCTATTTGTTGTATCATATCTCTTATGTATATAGATATTCATTGTATCATCATTGTATCTGGATATTGTATCAGATGTTGGATGTCTATATTCTTTTTCTTTTCCGCTGTGTTGTTTACTTAATGTTGTTATAAGCTCCGGCGACTCGGATTTGAACGGTCGAATCTGCGGCATTCGAGTACGATGTAAAGTATGGATGTCGATTTTCGAACGCGAAAAATCCGGGACGTTACAAGTGGTATCAGAGCTAAGGTTGAACTTTAGCTCAGGAGTATAACACATTAAGTAGCTCATTAGAGATAGAGTGAAGTAAACTCTAGAATGAGTATTTCTCAGATATCCGTTCGAACGTCTTAGTAAATTCTCTTGCTATCCACAGATAGTGAGTATGAGTGCAAGAAGAGGACGAGATAGGGGACAAGGGAATACGACTATAAATGGTCAATACCCTGCAACAGTGGAAACAACTTTCTTATCAATCTTCTTTGATTCGTTTCCAAAATTCTTTTCATTGCTTCGTACCAGCTACAAGTAGAAGTTTTGGTGTGGTGATGGCCCTATGAATCGCTGTCGAAGATCTTTACTTTCGTATCTTCATCGATTTCTTATCAGCTTTTCGTTTTTAAACCTTAATAAATTTGAAATTGGAAATTTGAAATTGAGTTAAATCGATTAATAGAATATGAGGCTAAATTTGAATAGTATCGATAAAACGATTTCGTTTAAAACCAAATTTGAAATTCTATTAAAATTTCTGTGAATACCGAAGTCCGAAGAGGGACAAATTGGTATGTATTCTGAGATATTCCGACTTGAATTCGGAATCCGTATCTTGTGTTTGAGGAATTATAGGAGATCGAATTTGTCTATCTCTGTGCTGTTTTCGTGCCTGCGAATTTCGAGGACGAAATTCTTTTAAGGGGGGAAGTTTGTAACGACCCCGAAATTTAATTTTATTTAAATTGATAATTAAATTAATTTTTGAATTAGATTTGTGAAAATAATCAATGCGGTGAAGCGAGTTTCCCCGATCGTAAATAAATTTGACATAAATCATTTAAATTTTAAAAATAATAAATATGAAGTAAAATAATTTTAGAATCTCATTTAAAATAATAAAACAAATAAACATCATCTCTAATACAAAACAAGTAAAAAGATAAATATGAGCAAAACAAATTTTATAAAGATAAGTATGCACACTTGTAATATGAAACAAAACAGCAAAATACATTCATAAGTATGAACACTTGAAAAACAAATAAGAAGACAGTGATACTCAACTATGAAACAAATAATAAATAGGTATGTAGTAGCTTGCAAAATGAACAATGTGAACACTTGAATAAGAAGAAATAAGACAAAGTAAAAGAAGACAGTAAAGTATATTCGTGTACAAGCAAAGAAAATATAGTCAAGTAGGTATAAACTGAAATGTGAACAGGTGAACCTGGAAGACGAACAAGTAAACAAAAATATTTAGTAGCTTGCAAAACAAGATAAAGCAATTAATGCTTGGATCTTTAGCCACCACAACATATCACTGCAGCCACCAAAATGTTTCATACCAGCCGAGCTAATAAAAAAAAAATGTAGGCAAGCATAGAAAAATTGTACAAAGCAAATTATATCACATATATAAAATAATACATCTCAGCCGAGACTTACAAATGAAGCAAACAAAAGAAAGTATATAAACATCCATAAGCTTGCAAATGAAACATAAGGTACCAGAGCAATTAATGCTATACTCCTTAGTACACTACAAAACATGTACAGCCGAACCCAAAGGAAAATATATGAATATAAGAAGAAGAAAAACAATATTGTACATGGTAATAAATGCAGCCTCCCATTTGTATACAATATCCCTGGTTTTGTTTTGTACAACACTATCTATCAGCCCCCATATGAAAAATCTCTGATCAGACCTTGTACAAAAGCAAAATGATCATCCTGTAACTTCATTTTCTTATATCCAACTCTTCATCCCAGTTTCGTTCTTGAAGTTGAGAAAACTAAAAGTAGTCATCATTCAAACTTTAACAAAAATCTTCAATTAAAACATCAATACAAATATCTGAAAGAAGAAAATAATATGTATCATCACTCAAGTTCAAAAGCAATTTCCAGATTCAAGTATCAAATTCCAGGCTCAAAACAAAAATGAAAAGCTCCTCTGTTCCCTGTCCATTGTCTCTGCTTCTTCCCATCAAGGTGAGCAAACCTTCTACTTTGAATCTGTTATTGTTATTTGGGAGAAAATTAATCTCTTTTATCTTCTTATACTTGGTGTGATGCTTTGATAATGTTGGTGATGATTGAAACATGTCTGTACATTCGAAATAAGATATGCATGTTGGTTCCAAGCAAATGTGCCTCCGATTCTTTTCATCACAGGGTTGATAAACCTGTTTAGAAATATATATACCATCCAAATACAATCCAAGTTAGGTACTGATCTCTAAAAAAAATGTAGAACATTGAAAATTGAATTTTAAAAATATATTCCAAGTAGAAATATTAAATAGATATTGTGAAAAGGGTAATTTACAGGCAGATCATAAGATATCAGAAAATTCGAACATCTTAACTTCATAATCTGATTTCATAATCAAGTTTATATCACGAAATAATGATTTTTAGTGAAGGTCCTAAAATTGTTAAGCTTATAATGGTCGAGGAATTTGGGTGTGGAGGCAACAAACCAAATTTTCAAATTCTGTCAAACGGCAAGGTTAGGTTCTTCGTGGTTTGGTCAGAAGGTGGTTCGGGGATGGTTGATCATCAGAAAAATGATGGGAAATATTCTAACTTTCTGAGGTGGTCGCGCGTAGAGGAAATAGGGTTTTAACCCTGTATTTTGTCAGTCGAAGTCGCGAGGCACTAGTGGGGTCGACATAGCGTTTCGAACGATCGGACCAAGGGGGATGCGTTCACTGATGAACGAAGCAGCTTCGGCCAGAATTGCGAAGTTTTCGATGGCCTGTCGTGGCGGAGCGAACCAAATTCTGATGATTGCGTGAGTTACAGGAATGAGCAATTGGCCTTGAAATTGTTCGATTTTGATTCAATGACGATTTCGTGAATTTAGGCGTTCGAATCGATTATGGTGATCATCGATGATTCTTAGGTGGCTGCAGCGTCGATCGGAGAGGGTCGTGGGGTTTGTGCACGTATACGTGCAAACGTGTATCAGTTTTGGGGTGTTAGGAGAAGAAGAAGAAAACGTGTATCAGTTTTGGGGAAGAAAAGGGGAGGCTCGAAGCCAAGCACGGGAGATTTGTTGACTTTCTCGAAGTAAATGGGGAGGCTTGGGGTCATTCGAGTGTTTACTCGAAGCAGGGAAGGGTGCGACTCGAAGCACTTTGCTTCGATCTCGGGTTGAGCTGGGTTGGTTACAGGTTTATATAAAAACTGCCTGTAGCTTTTAAATTTAAAGCAAATTTAAATAAATTTAATGTAAGCTAGTTATAACCAAAGTTAAACCAGTGTGAAGTTAGATTCAAATGGAATTTTGGATCTTAAAGTTTTAAAAAGAAATTTGGATTTTTCAAATCAAAATTTAAACCAAAAAAAATATTTAAATATGAATTCAAGTTTTGGTTGAATTCAAATCTGAAAATTTAAAGTAGTTTTAAACTGAATCTGCAATCGAGATAACTATAAATCAGTTTTGAATTGAAAGTTAATTTTTAATAATTAAAGATTAATTAAGTAAATAATTAAGGTCAATTAAATAAATGAAGGTGATTAAAGAATGATAATTAATTGAGGAATAATTAATTAAAGAAATTAATTAAAGATAATTTATTTAAATGGTGAATCAAATAATTAAAGGTTAATTATTTTAATGATTAAAGATTGATTGATTTAATAAATTAAGGTTGATTTATTTATAACTAAAGGTTAATTAATAAATGATTAATGGATAATTAATTAAAATGGTTTGTAATAAATTAATGTTAATTAAACCAGGATTAGTGACAAATCTGATTTAATTTAAATCAGATAAATAAATTGACCTTACCTATGAATGTTGGACCTGACTAGATGATTAAATTGTTTGATATCCCTGATATATGATGCTTTGTGATACATCCTGATTTATATATGTGATCTGTAATTTACTTATCTGTGATATATATCTGTGATCTGTGAATGAGCGATAAGCGATATAGTTTATACCGCTTATCAACTATATTTCTGTATTTTGATCTATGATGATTCATTAATGTTGCACTATTGTGTGTGAAACCCCTGGACCACACCTTTACACACACAAATATGGATTTCACATGGATATCGGTTAAGTCACAGATAATTTAAATTTAATGTTTTGAAATTGAAATTTTAATTTCAATTGATTTTGAAATTATAAATTCGGGTTTAAGTAAAAAGCTTTTGAAATGGAATTTCAAAGATAAAAGTTATTTTAAATAACTTAACCGAGTTTTGAAAATTTAAATAGTTAGATTTAAATTTGGATTCAAGTTTGAAATTAAGCTATGATTTGGAAACTAGGGAGTAAAGATGATATAAATGTGTTTATATGAATTTAAACCATTTTAAAAGTATAAGTTGGGAATTTGGATTTAACCCAAGAACCTTAACTCGTATAAATGAATCAGATTTCCAGAATGAAAACTGTTTGTTTTCAAAGAATAAAAGCTTTTAGATTAGAAATGAAATTCCAATTTAGGTAAAGGAATTTCAAGATTAAATTGAAAAATGGTTTTCCAAGTTATAAATGAATTCTTTTCGAAAGCTATGAATTAAATCTGTTTATTTTTAACAGATTTAAAATGATGTTTTGTTAAACCATTCGAAATGAATTTTTTTTTGAAAGCTATTTGTTAAATCTTTGATTTAAAGATTCAACGAATTAAATTAAATTGAAATGGAAATCGATTTGGAAAATCTGTGAATGAATCTTTGTGAAATTAAGTGAACTTTGTGAATTAAATCTTTTTGTTTAAAAAAGATTAAAATGGAAATTTGTTTAACCATTTGAAAGAGAAAGTTTGGGTTTAAATTGTGACTTAATTGAAATCCCATTATCCATTTGTTTTTGAATATTGCGCTCACTATTCGGGTTAGCCGGGAAAAGACATCTGTGTCATATAACCCATTCCGAATAGTGATACGTCGTATATGGATAGCATTTGAAGATCGGTGTTGAAGACCGGATATTTTCGAAAATGAAAGGACAACCTGTCGAATGTCTCTGCACTGGGTAGCTCCCGGTATAGAGATTTATATCACTCTTTTTGTGATGGGAAGTCTGGACGTGATTTGAAAATTATCCGGATTTGCAAGGGCTTCGTGAGAAGTGCCTTCGGTTCTGTTCGAACCCGGAACAGACTTGTATGGTTACATGTCTGACATTACACTTTGAGATATAAAGATGATTTCTTTCAAATACATTTCTGTTTGGTGGCGGAGAATTTATTCTCTTAGCTTAACACCCTTCTCTGAGACATACGATCTCAGAGGTTATGTAGTTGAAATTTATCAGCGATATATCCCAATTTGGTAATGTGGCATGCTGAGTGTTGCTGTGTGATGATCAGTGTTTGATCATTTGTGATTTGATCATTTATTTGATCTTATATCTTTGTGATCATAGGTTGATCATTTGTTTGACCCGAAGCATGGCTTTGTGACAAAGTGTAGCTTTGTGGACGAGACTTCGTCGAGCCTCACACCCCGGAAATGGTCAAAACAGGAAGGATGCAGCAAGGTTCTAGGGAGTAGCGCCCCTTAGTGTATGTCATTCCTTCTGGATAAAGGTGGTATCATGGTATGGAGCCCTGATACTTAACCTCTGTGGTTGCTGCAAATTTATTACTTTGTGGTTGTTGCGAATCGGGGATCCTCGGGAAGATCGGTGACGATCGGGGGATGGCATACGCGTGTCAGTAGTTACCTATTTTTGCAGAGGTAACCCGGCCTTGTGTTGGCAGAGATCTAACCGTAACGTTAGGTTCTCGGGTAGTCTATTCCAGGGACGTACCCATCGTGGATAGGAAGTTCCTTAGCCTGACCATTTGTTCTAAATCCAAACAAAACAATACGAGACTTGTACGGTTTTAGTTGTAGAACCTGCCATTTAATATGGTAGCTATAGTAGGCATACTATAATGGTACCTATGCTGGCTAAGATTGATATTCTACTTTCGAAATTTCTTTCTACACTATGCACTAATAATAATATCAAAATGATTTGATTTTGCGTAGCAAGCATCTTTGACTATCATAAGGAGAAATCTTCTCCAATTCTGCGTTTGCATTGTGTGTGTGGCAGGAGGCCTTATGGTAGTTTCATTTTCCAAAAGCATTGCGAATTTACTTTAAAATTTTCTGCTATTTGTTTTTAAAGATAAACTGTTTTTGTTGCTCACACCAGTCCCATGACTGATCCGGAGTTTATTGTTTCTTTCCTAAACTCTGGGTGCTCAAAAATTTTCTACACGAGCAGTCTAGAGTTTGGTTTTTCAGATATTCAGATTTAGTAGATTATCTGGAGCTAGTTCAGTCTTTGGATATGGACTGCACTTGCTTATCTTTGTGTATCGTTATTGAGAGTTCAAGCTATTTCCGGATTGGCGTTTTGAAGATGGAGACTATCCGCTGCTGATATTATCGTTTTTCTTTTCCGCTGCTATTTGTTGTATCATATCTCTTATGTATATAGATATTCATTGTATCATCATTGTATCTGGATATTGTATCAGATGTTGGATGTCTATATCCTTTTTCTTTTCCGCTGTGTTGTTTACTTAATGTTGTTATAAGCTCCGGCGACTCGGATTTGAACGGTCGAATCTGCGGCATTCGAGTACGATGTAAAGTATGGATGTCGATTTTCGAACGCGAAAATCTAGGACGTTACATCTCTTACCACCTAAACTAGCAATATCGTTAGTCCAAACAAATCTATATGAAATAGTTCAAGGACTCTAGAGGTACTTATAGTGTTTTTAGCTTAAAAAAATTGCTCATCAATTTTTCATAAATCAAGATCAACATTCATTTCTTTATCTATTAACTGGCTGATTTAATTCAGATTATGGTACAGATTTTCAACATATAATATATCGTTTAGAATAAATAAATCATTACCTATTTTACCTTTACTGATAATTTTTCATTTGTTGCCCATTGTGATTCCGCCACCTTTGTACTAGGCTAAGGAACTTTGATTTGTCGCCTATCGTGTGCCTGGAATAGCCAGAATCCAGGTATCACTCTTGTTGTTCCTTAGCTTGCCACTACACCTATTCGAGAGAAGATTTTTGTGACCTATTTGTTTTTATAGGTCCATGGTTGTTAGTGACAGAAGATTTTGAAAAATAAGTTTGAGTAGACCCAAAACAATTTATATTTGTTCCTTTTGGCACCCAAATTTGTTTGACTTTAAGGGATTTTATATTTGTGCCTTTTGGAACCCAAATTGGTATGGTTTTCACGTGTTTGGGTCTGTACTAGCAATTATAGTGATTGTGTCCAATTTTTTCACAAATCGTGCACTTGGAATTGACTTGACTAATTTCGCTTCTAGCACGTTCAGATGTAGTATATCCAAGTCCTTGTCTAATAGGATTAACAGTTTGTTTCTCTAATAACATATTTAGTGATTTTTCTCCTTTGGAGAATTTCCCTAAAGTTGTAGACAATTGTTGGACTTGTGTTTTGAGAGATTTATTTTCATTTAATAACAAAGTGTACTTTTTGATAGAATTTTCTCTCCTAGTATTTTTACTTTCTTTCAAAATCAGAATTTCATTTTCAAGTGATTTGATTCTAGTTTCTGATTTTTTTCATTTCCTCTTCAAATGATGGACACTTATCACACTTAGGGGTTTTGTTTCGATAGTTTTTAACCAATTGATCTAGTTGTTTATTTAGTTTTATCAAACTATCTCTTTGTGATTCAGTTTTAGCATACTTCTCCTTAAGTCTTTCAAAACAGCCATTTACTTCATGAAAATATATAAGTAATTCTGAATGAGTAAGTTTTGATACCTCACTTGGCTCGTCGTCATCACTGTAAGTTGTTTCTCCTTGAAGACACAGATTTCCTTTTTCACTCTCACTGCCAGTGCTTTTATCATCTTCATCAATTTCATCCCAAGTAGCTGCAAAACTTCACCTTTTCGGTTTCTTTCCATGGCTGAGTCGATTCTGAGGACAATTTGGTTTGATATGACTGGGTTTGTTGCACTTATGACATATGATCTCCTGCTCTTTTGAGTTGTCTAGTACTTTGACTATTCTGCTTTTCAATTGTTCATTTAGAGCTGGATTTTTGTATTTGTGATTCCACCTTTTGAATTTCTTTATTATCAGCGTCAGTTCTGCTGTACCATCATCATCATCTTCACTTTCGGTTGTTCCTTTGAGAGCTATTGATTTCTTTCGTGTATCACCTCCTTCGTGTTCTTCCTTGAATTTCATTTCTAGCTCATAAGTGGTGAGATTTCCGATAAGTTCTTTGACTTTAATTTGTTTCAAATCCTTCGATTCTTGAATAGTAGTGACTTTGGCTTCAAAATTTCATGGTAGAATTCTGAGGATTTTTGGGACTATTTCCAATTCTGTGTATGGTTTTCCGAGAGCTTTTGATTTGTATACGAGATTAGAAAGTCATTCGTACATCTCTTTGACATTTTCATCCTTGGCCATTTTGAAGTTCTCGTATTCGCTACTAAGCATGGCAAGGCGAGATTCTTTGACTTGGGAAGTTCCTTCATGAGTCACTTCATGTGTGCGCCAAATTTCCTACGCAGTTAGACAATGTGAGACACGATTAAATTAAATTTGATCCAATGAACAAATAATAGAATTCATAGCTTTAGCATTAGCATTCTGTAGTTTATTTTCAAGATCTGTCCATTGATCCATTGGTTTTTCAATTTCTTGATTATCTACCACTATGGTTGGTGTCCTATATCCGGTCTCAACAATATTCCAAGCATCAATGGTTTTCAAAAAAAAGTTCGTTCTATTTTTCCAATATGCATATTCACCATTGAACATGGGTGGCCTAACTATGGACTGGCACTCAGCAAAAGCATTATTAAAAGAAGCCATTTTAAAAAAATCAAATTTTTAAAACAATAATTTTTTTTTGAGAAATCAAATTTTTGAAACAAAAAATTGGTTTTTGTTCCTTGCTCTGATACCACTTGTAGGATCAATTTCACCCTAGAGGGGGGTGAATAGGTTGATACTAATAATAATAAAAATTAATGCGAAAATATAAAAAAAAATTGCAGCACGGATAATAGAAGAATAATAAAAGCAGAAATAAAACAATACAGATTTACCTAGCTTCGGCAAAACCCTGCCTGTGTGCTGCCCCCAAGGTTTCTATTAGAAATTAAGTAGTCAGACGCTTGCACACGTAAACTTGTGACACCCGCTATCGACTAACCTAACTCTACGCTTAAAACACTGCCACAACTCAGCCACTGAGTTGCGAATTCTCGAACTACACCACCGTAGTTCGTCACCTAGTCAAACGACTAGAATTTTACAAAAGTTTAAAAGAAAATTAAAAAATCAAAAACAAAACCCTTTATATATATTTAAGCCCAAATATCAAATAACAATAGCCGACCCAAAAAGATAACACCCTTTCTTTACTTCTGCCGACTACCCTTTTGTTTTATTTCATGAAAAATCTTTGTTTTCCTCTTTCAAAAATTAGGGCTTCGTGAATGAAGCTACCGCTTGATTTTCGAGCGATTGAAGTGATTAAATTGCTTCGCTTTGCTCCATCAATCGTCTCCTAGCTTTGATTGGCTTTCGGTTTCTCCAATTGTCGAGATCGAATGGTTAGAAAACTGGTATGCGATTTGCCTTTTTCGAATTTTGATTATTCTCGACTTGATTCGAGTTTTATGATTTACTTTCGGTAATTGTTTGAACTCGAATGCCTAATTGCCGATGATGTAACCGGGTTATATAGGGATGAAATCCCTAAATGTACGTTCGTATAATTTATGTTTGAATTCTTCATGATTTTATAACTTGCGTTGATTTACTGTGCTCGGCCCTTCGATCCTGGTTTGAACGGTTTTGATTATCTTTGATTTTTTCATCTTTGATACTTTAATTTGTTTGAATTGTTAGTTCCGTTCTTTGCTCTCCTACGACTGTGGCATTTGAATTTGTGAAAACTTTGATTTTGCTGATTTCCAAAAGTCTGACTTGTTCATTTTGTTATCAACTTCGACTTTTCCTTGATTGGTTCATGACCCTCGGCTGTGTTGATTTTCTTTTAAACACTGCTTTGTTTTTTTTGGCATTTTGAATTTTTATTAACTGATGTTACCTTCTCTTTCAAACCATGACTTTGTTACTGTTTTATGTGTTTGTCACTGATCTATTGTTGACCCACTGCTTTGGTCTGATTCATCAAGATTCTGTCTACCTGATTGCTTGTGTGGATTCATGCCTTCATACTTCATGATGTTATCATATGTATTGTTATGCTTTAATGTTAAGGTTGACTAAGGCTGAACTTGTATTTGAACTGGTCTATGTTGCATCCCTTGTTGTCACTGCATATATATATATATATATATATATATATATATATATATATGCATACATGTGTGTTTGCGAATGTATATATGTATGCTTGCCTGCACTTTGGTATTGCAGTCTTGTTTGTTACTACATATATGTATACATGTGTGCATACATGTATGTATGCATGTAGTTTCCCTCTGAGTTGCATTCACTTGTATATTGGTTTGTATTGTAACTTGCATTCTCTGACTTATTGGTATTTCCATGTACTTATGCCATTTGATATTGTATTGTGTCTTGTTCCAGTTGCATTTATCTGGACATGTTATTTTAGTGAGATCTGGTTGAACTCATATATGTGTGTTCATGCATGTATGCTGGTCATTATCTTTTCATACAAATATTTGTTTGAATAAAATATATGTTTGAATTTAAATTCCGTGTTATTTATTTTATTCAATAAATATTTATTTAATTATATGAAAAATAAAATAGTACAATAACAAATACATTTAAATGAATATATATATATATATATGTTTATTATCATCAAACAAAAATTATATACTAGCATATTCTACATATAGTAAGTGATGTTTTAAAAGGGAATTGTTTGGTCATTTAGTATGGAATGTGAGAAGAGAGAAATTTTCCAAATGTTTTTGGTAAATGCACATATTATTTTCCAAGTATAAAAGGGATGTAAGGGGTTTGGGAAAAGTGTTTTAGAAAAGATCCTTTGATAAAGTTTTATAAAGTAATTTTATTAATTAAAGATTAATTAATAAAGGCTTAGAGGATCCCATATGGAATTAAATAAATGTTTGATTGTTTATTTATTTGATAGTTAAATAACCAACTATCAAATTTGGGCCAAAACGTAACTTTGGAAATATCTAGGAGAAACACGGAAATTATATGGTACGGTTACTGTCGGTTATTACAGTAGGTTATTTAAATCGTTATTTATTTTATTTAAACAACACTGAAAAATCAGGGTTATTACAGTAGGTTATTTAAGACTTCTTATGTAGAGTAGAGGCAGACCCATCGACCATATAATACCTTCCACCCGAAAGTAAACCTCTTCTGGTCAAATTTTGTAGCAATTAGACAGTAGGTTATTACGTCATCAAATTTTGTAGCAATCAGACGTATCGTTTGGTCGTGCGAAGTCAAAACGCGTTGACATTAATATCGAAAATTTAATATAATAACTAGGTCCAAAAACCTATCTTCTATATACGATCGAATTTGGTCTCGAAACAAGTTCCATTGTGTTCGGAATAGGGGTATAACATTAGGAACGCTAGGCGGCACGCGTCGATTAGGGTTCGAAATCTTATAACTAAATATTTTGGATTTTTTAAATAATATATTCCTATTCAGATTTGACCACACAGCCGTTGTTCCATTCACATCAGCCGCACCTACCATTCACATCAGCCACCCAATCATGTACGAGCCTACACCTATTTCACTTATAAATAGTGTATCCCTTGAGAAATCATTCGCGTTCATTTGTTCGTCCCCAAAACATATTCAAATGCTTCATCCAACGGCCCAAGTTAATCGCAGCCACTTTTGACGATATCGGGTGAAGTCGTCAAATATCAAGATGTTGTTAGCATCAAGAAAAAGCTATTAAATAGTGGAGATCGACGATGGAGCGCTGTGGTGGCCAGAATTTTGAGTTGATCGATGAATCTATGTGGGTCGATTCCAGCAATTCTAGGCAATTATAGGCGATGGTTCCTAAAGGAGAAATGTTCGTGGAGGGAAGAGCTGGCTACGGTCCAAATTTGGTAGCAAATGGTGCCTCGTAGCGACTACAGTTCGAGAAAGATGTGGCGTTAGTTGGGTTCCTTTTTGTGAACGAACGGCGGCCAAGGGGCGGTCGGTCCAGCGGCGTTGGGCTTGGAGGAGATGCGACGTTCGATAGCAAGGGCGTGGCGATCGTTGGTGGCTTGTGGCGAGGTGGAGGGATGGAAGTGGCGTTGAAATTTTAGGCGGCTTGGCGGTTTCGAAGCGTGAATGATATTAGGGGGAAAGAAGGGTAATTATGTTGTAATTAAAGATAATTAAGGGATTAGTAATTTTAATTATGAAATCTTTTAAATGTTGTATCTTACTCGTTTTAGATCGGATTCGAACGAGACAAGTTGTGTTCCACTCGGTTGGACGTATTCTACGATATGGAGTTGGTTTGACAACAAACGAAGCTTATTGAATTTTACGCTGAATTCGAACATCATTCGAATTCAGACGGAATCCGGAACGCCTAGGCGACAACAGAAATAAAAGTGAGTTAATCTCACCTTTTTGGATAACTAGTATGATTTATAATTAATAAAAATTGTTGAATGATTGTTTGGATGAATTATTATATTTATTAGTTGGTTTGGATATATTCCCGCCTATTGGAGCGAATGAAACCCTATTACGTTCCCGTGTAACAGCGGATGACCCTTTGTATACGAATCCCACCTTGAAGCGATTGATTTATGTTTATGATTATATAACGTTTGTGATGCAGGGAAACAGATTGGAGGGATCCAACGGGATTCCTCGCTATTATTGAATTATATTGTTTTAATGATATTTCCTTTATATGGATTATGGAATAATAATATGATTGTGGACACTATGGTTATAACATTGTTATATGTTGAAAACTAGGACCCAGTAGTAATAGAAAATCCATATCGATATTGGTTAAGTGTTGGGTGGTTATTGGCCCCAGATTGGTATTTTTTTAAAATACTATAAATTGCCGATGAAGTAGGAATTAGTTTTGAGACAAGAAATGATTTTAAATCCGAAATTGGGTTTCGGAGATAATTTGTTGAAAAGTTATCTAATTAAATATATTAATATTGTTTTTAAGTTAATTGATTATGTTAATATTGTTTTTAAAATTTTATAATTATATTAATATTATTTTAATGTCATTTAATTATTAATATTATTTAAAAGTTATTTGTTTATAGTTAATATGTTTTAAGAATTTATAAAAAAGTTGAAAAGTTGAAAGTTAGTTATCTCAAGGATAATTATGGTTTGGAATTAATATTAACAATTATTAATAAGGTTTTAAAATAAATGATTTTTATTCATGTAAATGGAAAAGGTTAATTATTATTGTTTTTAAACAATATATTGAAGTTATTAATTATCATTTTTAAGATGTTTCAAAATTTATAAATTTTAGTGTTAATAATCATTATTATATAATGGTGTTTGAAGTAAAATATTTTAAATTATTTCTGAGACACCGAAAATATATTTGAAAGATTTAGATTTTTTATAAAGGAATTATAAAATGGTTCGAAGAATTAAGGAAGGGTTATTTGCAGGGTGAAAGAGTTTATAAATGGTTGGATATTTATAAACAAATTTTAGAAGCGGGTTTATAGATTTATAAAAGAATTTTATAAATGGTATATGGGTTCATAAAGAGTTACAAATGATTTTGAAATATACAAGAAGTTTATAAGTGATTGAATTCTTGGTAAAGAAATTATTAATGTTTTTCAGAGATTTTATAAAATAGTTTATAAATGATCTTGGAGAATTGTAAGGCGAATTATTAATGATTTGAGAATTAATAAAAAGGAAACTTTTCTAAGTTTTGTAGATATACCGTTGGAATAAGTATATGGCTATTTCTAAATATGGAAATACAGGGATTGGCAAGTATATCTTTTAAAGATGTTTATATACAAGTAATTTACAAAGTAATTGTATGTATAAAGACTTATTAAAGGGGGCTAGTGAATGCTTATATACTAACCCAATGTTGATTTTCCAAATGAAATAAAATCCTGATTGAATGTTTGTTAGTCGATAGTTAAATAACCGACTATCGAAAATAGACCCAACGTAACTTTGGAAATATCTAGGAGAAACACGTGAGTTATATGGCACAGTCATCTCTAATGATGTTGTACTGTGTGTATAAATATCGTTTCGTTCTTTTAGGATGATGATAAAGAAATCTGTCCACTAACGGTTAGAAGGTGATCTCCGATCTTATCTTTTTCAGTTTATTTCCTAGAGAACAGGAGTTGAGTTTACCGGCAATTATCGAACGTTGTTTCGAAGAGACCGGGATCGGATATGTTATTTGAAAACCACTTCGATCCAACGAATGTGTTTCGAAGTGAAGACAACATGAAGAGTATGGAATCAAAGATAGAGATGTGAAGTGTAAGGGCTAATCGCTGAGGGTGATTCCAAAATGGATGTAGTAGGAATAGTGTCTTCGGTTTTGTTCAGACCCAGAATGGACTTGTATGGATGAATGTTATCAGCACATTGTCATTGGAGGGCAATAAGCATTCTAAGCATTAATTTCTTGAATGGTAATCATAGCCTCAAGCCTCATCAACAAGGAATGACTGAAAATCAGGTGAGATGCAGTAAGTGTTGAATATGCTAGTATATGATTTTTGTTTGATGATAATAAACATATATATATATATATTCATTTAAATGTATTTGTTATTGTACTGTTTTATTTTCACATAATTAAATAAATATTTGCTGAATAAAATAAATAACACGGAATTTAAATTCAAACAGATATTTTATTCAAACAAATATTTATTATTTGAATAGTACAAATTTGAGCTCTCGCTATATACATAATTTTCAAACAATACAATTTCGAATTACAACACAATTTTTCATTATACAATTTCACTTTACATTGTTCACCTCACAACATATCACTCATTCACTCGTATTTTATTTTCGACTTTGCTCCAGCCCGAATCTAGCATCTGAGTTATCTACAAAATACACATTAAAGCAATAAAATTGAAAAAGAAATATTTTTGCAGTGTAAAATAAATTGTGTTTTTGAAAATATTATTTGCCTCAGTTATTTGGGTTGTTCGTCATCATCTATTTTGAATTCATCTTACACAAACAGCTTGTGACATGCACAGTGTATCACTGTACATGCCACAAGGCCGTGCACACCGATATACACTTGATAAAATTGTAGGGACAGGTGAGCACAAGGTCAAACCCGAGCCGAGGCTGGATTCAACTCAGGTGCAATATAAATACATCACAAAATTTTCAAGCACAAGTTCAACATACAACAAACATGAACAAGAGCAAGTTCAAAGTTTAGGTGAACCAAGACTGCAACAAGCTCCAAACCAGATTCAAGTGAAAACAAAATGTAAAGTGACATGCACAAGTGAAGATATCAAGTGCACCAGTACAACAAATCATATGCATATGTGAAACCATGAAGACTACAACTTCAAGTAAACTACATGTATGAAATAGAGTGGATTGCAGGACTACCCAAAGAAGCACTTGAAGCTCACATGAATGCAATGAACTGGTCAGAGCAACCCAAACTATCAACAAGCTCCAAAGCAGACTACATGATGATGCCAGGAAGTGGATAGTTCAACCAAGTACACAAACCAAAGTAAAAAAAAGCAACTTAACATTTCAATCAACTCATTTGGATATCAGACACATACAACTTGGTTTCAAATCAAAACAGTGAGGCAAAAAACAGTGAAACAACATTGTACATACATATGCATATGTAACAACCAGACCAGTTAATTACGTAAGCAAGCAACAATTCAACCAAGTACAATGCAGACTAGACTTCATATGAAGTATACAAGCATTCAAATGATACCAGTCATCATAAATGAACGAAATCAACAGTACAGTTCAAGCCTCAACATTTACAAGTACATATGCAGTGACAATATGGATGCAGTGAAGCAGTAAACAATATGTATACATATACGCAGTAATGAACATGACCGAGGAAAAGAAATTCACGAAGCAAGCAAATTCAAAGCTGTGTTAATCAAGCTTAGCACATCAGTAAATATACGAATTGAACCAGTCTAAAGAAATCGCCAGCATCCAATCAAAATTGAATGGCCAAACAAAACTATCATGAAGAATTCAAACAGTATATACGAACATAAATTAAGGGGATCGAACCCTATTTAAACCATTAACATCATCGGCATGAAAATTCATTCGAGTTAAAAACAATATCACAGAGCATAGTTTCAAATCAATAACTCGAATCGAATCGAGTTTAAGCATATCTACAAAAGAAATAAAGCAAAATCACATACCATTCAATTCAAACTCGACTCATTGAAGCAGCCGTTTGCGAATCAAAGTGACAAATTGATTGACAAAGCAAACTGTAGATAGTTCATCATTCAATCAACAACTGAAAGCGGCGACTTCAACAAATCAGAGAAGCCCTAATTTTTGAAAGAAGGAAACAGGAAGGAACGCTGCCATTTTCATCAAGCAAGGAAAGCGGGCCGAAGAAATAAACACAAAAGAGGGGAAACAATAGTATATCATGCTTTTTCTTTGGGCCGGCTTATAATTCCTTTGGGCTTTAATTTTTAAAATTAGGGTTTTATTGTTTTAAGTTGTTTTTTTATTTGTAATTTCTTTTAAACTTTTGTAAATTCTAGTCATGTGACTAGGGGACGAACTACAGTGGTGTAGTTCGAGAATTCGCAACTGAGTGGCTGAGTCGTGGCAGAGTTTTGAGCGTAGAGTTAGGTTAGTCGATAGCGGGTGTCGCGAGTTTACGTGTGTAAGCATCTGACTGCTTAATTTCTAGTAGAAACCTTGGGGGCAGCACATAGGTAGGGTTTTGCCGAAGTTGGGTAAATCTGTGTTGTTCTATTTCTGTTTTTAATATTCCGCTATTATATGTGCTGCTATTAATTCTGCTATTTATTTGTGCTGCAAATTATTTTATATATTTCCGCATTAAATTTTTATAATTATTAGTATCACCCTATTCACCCCCCCCCCCTCTAGGGTGAAATCGATCCTACAAGTGATATCAGAGCAGGTTAATAATAAGGTTGTTTAACCCTAGTTGTAAATCTAGCGAAAGTCAGTCCAGTATTATTCCCCATATTTTTGATGGAACAGATTTTTTAAATTGGAAATTAAAAATGGAATTTTATTTAAAATCTGTTAATTTTAGATGTTGGGATATAATTGAAAATGGGTGTGATATAATAGACGAGAAAAATACTTCAATTAATGCTCTTGCTATGCACATACTATATTCTCATATTAATCAAGATAATTTTAACTTTATCTCTCATTGTGAAAATGCACAAAAAATCTGGAATACTTTTGATGCAATATATGGTGCAAAAGTCAACAACGATGAGAAATCCTCCACAATCGACTCAGTTAAAGAAACGTGCTTAACAGGATTGGAAAAAGGCAGCAGTGATAAAGATTCAATAGCCGATGAGATAAGTGATTTTCCATTTAATGATTTAGTTCTCTTGTGCTGAAAATTAATTGAAAATAATAAAGTTCTTGAGATGAAAAATAATAAGTTGAAAAGGGAACAAGCTAAACTTCATCAGAAAAATAATGATTTGGAAAATGAGCTTAGAAATATTAAGAAAAATATAAGTTCTAAATTTCTAATTGCAAAAGGTGTTTGGACCATGAAAAAGAATTTGCCCGTTTTCATGAAAACTTTCAAAAGTTAGAAAACGAAATTTTAATGCGGGAGAAAAACAAAACTGACTTGATTTGTAAAACCAACATTTTGCAAAAAGAGTTGGATAGTTTTAAGAAGTCAGAAAGTTCTAAATGTGCAATTTTTGAAAAGAAATTAAATGAGATCAACAAAAATTTCAAAACCCTTGAAAAAGAAAACGTGATGTTGAGCAAATCTGAAATTATTCAATTAAATCACGAGTTTGAAAAGGAGATTGAAAAAATCGAAGATTTTGAAAAAAATGAATTTAAAAAACTCCAACTTTTTGAAACTGAGATGCTAGAAATTGAGAATAAAATTAGAGAGCTTCAAAATGAAAATATGCAATTAAAATTAAATAGTCTTGAAAAGAGGGATAGTACCATTAGTTGTTGTTCGAAGTTAATAAATGGAAATAAACTTTTAAAATCCAAAGTTAATAAACTTGAGTTGATTACTCGAAATTTTTTCCCTAGAGAAAAATCATTTAATATGCTTTTAGAAAATCAACTCTTTGTGAATAAAAGAAATGGACTTGGATTTGAAAACATGTCAAAATATGAACAAACGACTAATAACACTGTTAAAGGGAAATATGTGATAACCAAATGTGTAAAGTGTGGAAATATTGGACATGGCAAGAATAATTGTCAAAATATATACAAACTCAAAACCGTTAAACAAATATGGATTCCAAAAGGTACAAGCATAAATGGTTTGAAATTTAAACAAATTTGGATTCCCAAAGGTACAAATGTAGATGCTAACGATTTGTTATATAGACAAATTTGGATGCCAAAGATTTCAATAGATAATAATAGAGGTCCTACATTCTTAGTTAGACCACTTTCCTTCTCCAACATTTAGACACAAAAGTAGGCTAAGGAATAAATTTAATGGAGATAGATTTCGAGTTGTTCCAGGAAATTGGTAAACTAAAATTTAAATGTTCCTTAACCTATAAAATTTAGATGGAGATCATCGCATTTTGGATATCACGACATCAAAGGAAATTGAGGTATGATCTCTCAACTCAATTGTGTTCACATATTGTTAATTATGTTTTGATCGACATTGTTGAAGTATTTCTACCATATCTTGAACATCCCAACTTTGATTTATTCTTGAAGTTCTAGAAAGCTAACCGATAATGCTACAACTTCTCTGTTTTTAGTGATTCACTTTGGAATGACAAGAAAAACCTCTTTGATGAATTTTTCTGAATGTGTGATTACTTTACTTGTGCTTGATATAAATGGACGTGCTGAAAAATTTAAGTGTTGAGGAGTACACGTTTTTTTCCTTATATACCACTATATATCATCATGAATATCTCAAATACAAGTGGTATCTAATATCATCTCATGTTAAAATCATTTTTGCAATTATTTAATTATTTATATTGATTTTCAACCTGAAGTCATTTTCACAAAACCCCCTTATAGAAAATTGATTGTCACTTATTTTAATTTTTGAAAATGATAACCTTGAGTCAAAGAGAAATTCAGATGTAAATTACACTGGTAATCTAGTTGATAGAAAAATTACTAGTGGAACGTGATTTATGTTGAGACATTCAGTAGATGCATCGTCTTCATAGAAAATATCTGCATATTTTTCATTTCAACCGATTTCCAATTAGTAGACATTTTTTTAAACCCCTTCCAGAAAATAGTTTTTGTTGACCTTGTTTCAGATTAGTCATTTTAGAAAATTTGATTTTATAATTATTTTTGGATTTGATCTTAAATGACTATATTAACTAATCTGACTCCCTACTGATTATCAAAAAGATAAATAGTGATTGAAAAAATGATGAGTGTTGATATTAATCATATATTATGACTTGAGACGGTATATTTAGTGAATTTCTTTAAGAAATTTAAACAAAATTTATAATAACTTTTGTTGGTAAAAATTCCATCGCCATCTCCATTTTTATCATATTTCTAACGACCATCACTCACCAAAATCCAATATAGTATGTCAATATGTGGTATTTTTAAACAGGAAATTATTCGTTTTTATTTTATTTATTTTATCCAAAGTATTCACTCTCATTTAAAAGTCCTCACGGTTATGCATGGGTGATTTACTTGGAATATTTGTATATGTGCTTTCATGATCATTTAAAAGTCCTCACGGTTATGCATGTATGGAACACATATCAAAATTGGTTATTAAATAGATGAGTTGATTCTAATCCCATTTAAAAGTCCTCACGGTTATGCGTGGTTCGAAGATACTTGAAATTTGTTTTTTGTTTTTTAAAAAATTTGGGAATACTACTAATCTCATTTAAAAGTCCTAACGGTTATACATGGTTAGTAGATATTCAAATTCCTAATATTAATATACCACAAATAGACATAGCTATATGGTTTTACATCATCCCTATCATTCTAAAGTGGAATATGCGCCTAACAGAGTATTTATGATTTTTGTTTGATTTTTTACTGAAATTTAATATTTATACTCGATTGGGTATTAATGTTGTATTAATGTCTATCACTTAATCTCTATTTTTCTAACACTATTACTCTTTTGCTGATAACAAAAGAGGGGGAGAAAAGTTAAGATTTTGGCAAATAAACGTCAAATATTTTATTTTGTAATTTCTATTTGCATCTAGGTTCATATGCATATTTTTATTTATTTTTATGCATATATGAATTGGGAGCTTTGTTGTAGAGAGGGAGCATTCAAATAGGGGGAGAAAATTGAATGATCAAATACATTTAATAAATTCAAAATCTTAAATATATGTTTGTTATCATCAAAAGGGGGAGATTGTTGAATATGCTAGTATATGATTTTTGCTTGATGATAATAAACATATATATATATATATTCATTTAAATGTATTTGTAATTGTACTATTTTATTTTCATATAATTAAATAAATATTTGCTGAATAAGATAAATAACACGGAATTTAAATTCAAACAGATATTTTATTCAAACAAATATTTATTACAATTTTGAATAGTACAAATTTGAGTTCTCACTATATACACAATTTTCAAGCAATACAATTTCAAATTACAACACAATTTTTCATTATACAATTTCACTTTACATTGTTCACCTCACAACATATCACTCATTCACTCGTATTTTATTTTCGACTTTGCTCCAGCTCGAATCCAGCATCTGAGTTACCTGCAAATTACACACTGAAGCGGTAAAATTGAAAAAGAAATATTTTTGTAGTGTAAAATAAATTTTGTTTTTGAAAATATTATTTGCCTCGGTTATTTGGGTTGTTCGTCGTCATTTATTTTGAATTCATCTTACACAAACAGCTTGTGACATGCATAGTGTATCACTGTACATGCCACAAGGTCGTGCACACCGATATACACTTGATAAAATTGTAGGGACAGGTGAGCACAAGGTCAAACCCGAGCTGAGGCTGGATTCAACTCAGGTGCAATACAAATACATCACAAAATTGTCAAGCACAAGTTCAACATACAACAGACATGAACAGGAGCAAGTTCAAAGTTTAGGTGAACCAAGACTGCAACAAGCTCCAAACCAGATTCAAGTGAAAACAAAATGTAAAGTGACATGCACAAGTGAAGATATCAAGTGCACTAGTACAACAAAACATATGCATATGTGACAACATGAAGACTACAACTTCAAGAAAACTACATGTATGCAGCAGAGTGGATTGCAGGACTACCCAAAGGAGCACTTGAAGCTCACATGAATGCAATGAACTGGTCATAGCAACCCAAACTATCAACAAACTCCAAAGCAGACTACATGATGATGCAAGGAAGTGGACAGTGCAACTAAGTACACAAACCAAAGTAAAAAAGCAACTTAACATTTCAATTTACTCATTTGGATATCAAACACATACAAATTGGTTTCAAATCAAAACAATGAGGCAAAAAAAACAGTGAAACAACGCTGTACATACGTATGCATATGTAAGACCAGATCAGTTCAATATGCAAGCAATGCAACACTTCAACCAAGTACAATGCATACTAGACTTCATATGAAGTATACAAGCATTCAAATGATACCGGTCATCATAAATGAACGAAATCAACAGTACAGTTCAAGCCTCAACATTTACAAGTACATATGCAGTGACAATATGGATGCAGTGAAGCAGTAAACAATATGTATACATATATGCAGTAATGAACAAGACTGCAATACCAAAGGATAATCACACACATTATATATGTATGGAGACATCACATGAAAACAGAGGCAAACACATATACATATGCAATCTGACAGTACACAAGACTCAATTCTACAACATATAACATGAATATATATACATGCGTGAACACACACACACACACACACACACATATATATATATATATATATATATATATGCAGTGAAACTAGAGGCAACAACAAATCAATGGTCAAACTACAGAACATTGACCAAGGTGGAGTTCGAACAAGTCAGGGTAAAAGTCAGGTGATAACAAGAGTCGAACAAGTCCAGACCATCACAATTTTAAATACCAAAGTCAGAGCCGTGGTGACCAAGGAAAAGAAATTCACGGAGCAAGCAAATTCAAAGCTGTGTTAATCAAGCTTAGCACATCAGTAAATATACGAATTGAACCAGTCTAAAGAAATCACCAGCATCCAATCAAAATCGAATGGCCGAACAAAATTATCATGAAGAATTCAAACAACATATATGAACGTAAATTAAAGGGATCGAACCCTATTTAAACCATTAACATCATCGGCGTGAAAATTCGTTCGAGTTAAAAACAATATCACAGAGCATAGTTTCAAATCAATAACTCGAATCGAATCGAGTTCAAGCATATCAACAAAAGAAATAAAGCAAAATCACATACCAATTCAATTCGAATTCGACTCGTTGAAGCAGCCGTTTGCGAATCAAAGTGTAACGATCCATAATTTAATCACTTTGAATTTGAATAGTCAGTTGATTTTAAATGATTTAATAATGGATTTTATATCTAGAATAATTTTTTTTGGATAAAGCGTCTCGAATGGATTTTTTAAACTGATGTAAAATGTTAGTTTAAAGATGGTTCGAGTTATAAGGCAGTTAGGGGTACCAATTTATTTAAGAATAAGTTTACCTAATAAAATAGAATAGTATAATTATTTGCCTAATAAAACAGAACAGTATAATTACTTGTCTATTGAAACAAAATAGCATATTGATTATTATATTCCATGTGGATGGATGCTATTGGACCAAAATCTGGTCGAATCAGGTTCTGCCATGTGGATGGTTGCCATTGGACCAAAATCTGGTCGAATCAGGTTCTGCCATGTGGATGGTTGCAATTGGACCAAAATCTGGTCGAATCATGTTATGCCATAGTTGATAAGGAGGATTCCTATTGGACCAAAATGTGGTCGAATCAAATTAAGCCATCAAGATGTTTTCTATTGGACCAAAATGTGGTCAAATCAAATTAGGCCATCAAGATGTTTTCTATTGGACCAAAACGTGGTCGAATCTGGTTAGGCTGTAGGAAATGACTAAAGTACCCTTCTCTTCACCTATAAATGGCCAAGTCCATATCTCATTTTAATTCATTCACAAACTAAAGAAAAGAACTAAAATTCATTATCAGAGGTAAAGTATTCCAACTCTCCATCAAAGCAAATAGGATGTGAGTATATTCCTTGTTTTCATAGTGTAGTAAGTATATTCCTTGTTTTCATAGTTTAGTGAGTATATTCCTTGTTTTCATAGTTTAGTGAGTATATTCCGTGTTTTCATAGTTTAGTGAGTAAACTCCTAAACTATCGTATTATATGCTATTGGATGTTATATATGTTTGATTATGATTATTGATGATGGTTGTTTAATATGAATGTTGAATATATATGCAAGACACGGAAATACACGTCGATAAGCACAAAGGAAATCACTTTCCTTTATTTAATGAATTAGTATATATGGAATGTTAAACCTCTTTAAAATTGTTTAAAAATATGAAATAAATACTAAAAATATTTTAAAATGTTTTAAAAGTGATTTGAGTATAAAAATGAGTTTTCAAATGATTAAAAAGTCGTTTTGATCACTATAGCTTAAAAAGGCACTTTTCGCAGCACTTTCCGCAGCACTTTTCTATAACTTTTGAAATGTGGTTTTAAACGCAACCGTTCTTTTCCAAATATTTTGTAAATATTTTCAAATGATTAATAAAGTATTTTAAATATGATTTGAAGGACTTATGGAATGGTTAAATATTAATGATTTAGAGTCGATCAAATTACTTGATCGCCTTCTGGGTGTCAGAGAGATAGTGTCTAGGCTTGGGTTTGGAAAACCAGTTTCCTGCTCTCCCTGGCTATCCGGACTGGCCCGACGGATGGGATAGTAAATTTGATTTACTCGGATCAAAATTTTCCAAAGTTAAATGATATAATTTTCCAAATATAAATAACTAGAATTTTATGGAGATGATCTTCTTGTACTCGGTGTTAAAGCCCGAAAAGGGAACTCATACTATTCGTGGAATTTAAAGGGTGCTTTCACCGTTATTCTGCTCATAGTATTTGTTGAATACAGGAATTGATATTGAGTATAATTAGATGATTTCTATAGATTCTACTCACCTAGCATTTACTGGTATTGGATTAACATCCTAGATAACATGCTTTTAACCGAATTAAAATTATGAGTTTTGAATTAGGAAATATTTGATAAGATTTAAATGAAATGAATGGGAAATATTTTTCTAAGTAAAATATGAAAGGGTTTGGAATTATTCCACGATTTAAAAGGGTTTAAATTAACCAAAAGGATTTGATAAATGAGGCTAGATGATTCCATATACTTTGAAAAAGATAAAGAAATATTTCAATGGATATATCTCTAAGGTATATCTATGAATGAATAAAAATATGAATTAAATTGAATGATGATTGATAATCACATATGAACTTAAAATCTTTTTAATCGATGATTGGTTCGGAGGAACCGGGGTCGGATTTGGGTAATTCCTATCCGAAGACCACTTCGAACCAATTTGTGTATTCGTAGTGAAGACATGGATATGATATTTAGGATTTTCGTATGAAAGGACTGCTTGTTGATCATTTGGGGATAAACTCCCAATATACATATAGTAGCAGTAGTCTCTTCGTAATGAAATATCCAATGCAAGGACTAATCGCTACTAATCCTAGGAGTAACTCCCGACAGGATGTGGTAGGAGAGTGCCTTCAGTTTGTCCTATTCCTAGACAACTTGCATGGACGAATGTCTGACGTTGCAATTTTAATTACATTGGTTGATCTCTATGAACGTATCATCTGATTGGTGGCGGAGAAGGCAACTTCTCTTAGCTTAACACCCTTTCCTGAGACGTACGAGTTCAGGAGTTATACGTTTATAGAAATTAGTTCTGTGATTATGGATTGGCAATGTGGCATTCAAAGTGGAATGTACTATGAGTAAGGTAATCGTTACCTCGAGCCTTATCACCCGGAAATGACTAAAACATGGTAGATGCGGTAGAGCTAAGTGGATGGCTCCCATTAGGGTATAGTCATCACCTTTCTAGATATATTTATTCTCGCTATGACGTCGGGTTTTGAATTAACGTGGTGTATGCAAAGAGAGCTCTCGGGTAGGTCGGGAACGACCGGGGTGATGACATATTCGGTACTATCTATGGTAAAGGTAGGTCGGTTCTGTGTTGGTAGAGGTTGGAGCCTCGCATGCATTTTTCTAGAGATGTACTGTTGGAAGGTAGTCCCTTACCTTGTCATTGTATGGAAATCCATTCTCCAATAAGTGCCTTCGGATTTGATTGTAGAGCCTAGTATGCTGGAATTTAATAATGTAACAATTTCGGCTAAGATTGTGTATACTTACTTGAAATGTGTTTTCAAAAGAATGTCATTAAAAATAATATCCACATATTCTGCGTAGCAAATGTTTTGGTTATCAGAAGGAAAAAACCCGTTCCGTGTTTATGTGCGGCGTGGTCTTATGAGATACCTTTTATTTTCAAACATTGTATTTTGAGTTTCTCACACTAGTCCCATGACTGACCCGGAGTTTATTGTCTTTTTTCCTTAAACTCCGGGTGCCCTATTTTCTTGGGCAGCTAACTAGTTAGGTAAGCTTGGAGCATTTTGGAATGGAGCATGGAGCATTTTGTGTCTTTTGTTGAAGTCATCTATCACTTTCCGCTGTGTCTGTATTATGTATTAGTATCTACCAGCACTGTAAGGATAGGTCGTTATAACTATCTTAGCTGGTTTAGTACTTGTCGTTACTTTGATGGAATAATTTGGAGTAATTACATGTACCACTCATATGTATAATTATGTGTTGTATACGATATGAGATTCTATTATTGTCCACCTTCTATCTTTATTTCTTTACCCCATGATAATTTGCCTCTCCGGCACTTGGATTTACGGCACGTGAATACCGAGGATGTATTAGTGTCAATTTCTGAGGGTCGAGGTGGTGGGTCGTCACATTTGGTATCAGAGCTTATGGTTGAGTGAATACCTAAGCCTAGATGGGGTCAACTCATTAGAGATAGGGTTAGTATTACCCTAGAATGAGTTTAGTCTGAGAGAGCGCATATTTGAAATTTTTATCGGAATAAGTTTATTCGAATCTTGGTTGGATATTATGTATTCCTAAAAGTTTCTCCAATGAGAGGAGTGGTAAGATTTGGTCGGGCAGGGAAGTTAGCACCTCGATTTATTGGACCTTTTCCTATTCTCGAAAGGATTGGCCCATTAGCTTATCGTGTGGAACTGCCGAAAGGTTATCTGGTATACACAATGTCTTTCACGTATCTCATCTATGAAAATATGTGCATGATCCAGAGCAAATTATAGAAACAGCAGCCCAAGAAGATTTAGAAGTTGAACCTAATTTGGTGGTTATCAGGCGACCAATGCGAATCGTAGATCACAACGAGAAGCGATTAAGGAGGAAGGTTGTAAGATTGGTTTAAGTCTAATGGAGTGGTGACGCAGCAGACTGCACATGGGAGACAGAGGAAAGAATGCGTAAATCCTCCCCTGAGTTTAGAATGGGTACATAGTTGTATGTGTATGGAGTACTCACCGGCTTGTGATGATGTCACTTGCTATATCTTATACATGTGTATCACTTCGTTATATATATTTGTCTTCGAGTTATCTTGTTCTTATCCTTAATTTCAAGGACGAAATTTCCTTTAAGGAGGGGAGGATGTAACGATCCATAATTTAACCACTTTGAATTTGAATAGTCAGTATGTTTTTAAATGATTTAATAATGGATTTTATATCTAGAATAATTATTTTTGGATAAAACGTCTCTAATGGATTTTTTTTAAACTGATGTAAAATGTTAGTTTAAAGATGGTTCAAGTTATAAGGCGGTTAGGGATACCAATTTATTTAAGAATAAGTTTACCTAATAAAATAGAATAGTATAATTATTTGCCTAATAAAACAGAACAGTATAATTACTTGTCTAATGAAACAAAATAACATAATGATTATTATATTCCATGTGGATGGTTGCTATTGGACCAAAATCTGGTCAAATCAGGTTCTGCCATGTGGATGGTTGCCATTGGACCAAAATCTGGTCGAATCAGGTTCTGCCATGTGGATGGTTGCAATTGGACCAAAATCTGGTCGAATCATGTTATGCCATAGTTGATAAGGAGGATTCCTATTGGACCAAAATGTGGTCGAATCAAAATAAGCCATCAAGATGTTTTCTATTGGACCAAAATGTGGTCAAATCAAATTAGGCCATCAAGATGTTTTCTATTGGACCAAAATGTGGTCGAATCTGGTTAGGCTGTAGGAAATGACTAAAGTACCCTTCTCTTCACCTATAAATAGCCAAGTCCATATCTCATTTTAATTCATTCACAAACTAAAGAAAATAACTAAAATTCATTATCAGAGGTAAAATATTCCAAGTCTCCATCAAAGCAAATCGGATGTGAGTATATTCCTTGTTTTCATAGTTTAGTAAGTATATTCCTTGTTTTCATAGTTTAGTGAGTATATTCCTTGTTTTCATAGTTTAGTGAGTAAACTCCTAAACTATCGTATTTTATGCTATTGGATGTTATATATGTTTGATTATGATTATTGATAATGGTTGTTTAATATGAATGTTGAATATATATGCAAGTCATGGAAATACACGTCGATAAGCACAAAGGAAATCACTTTCCTTTATTTAATGAATTAGTATATATGGAATGTTAAACCTCTTTAAAATTGTTTAAAAATATGAAATAAATTCTAAAAATATTTTAAAATGTTTTAAAAGTGATTTGAGTTGTAAAAATGAGTTTTCAAATGATAAAAAAGTCGTTTTGATCAATATAGCTTAAAAAGGCACTTTCCACGGCATTTTTCACAGCACTTTTCCGCAGCACTTTTCTATAACTTTTGAAATGTAGTTTTAAACGCAATCGTTCTTTTCCAAATCTTTTGTAAATATTTTCAAATGATTAATAAAGTATTTTAAATATGATTTGAAGGATTTATGGAATGTTTAAATATTAAATGATTTAGAGTCGATCAAATTACTTGACCGCCTTCTGGGTGTCAAAGAGATAGTGTCTAGGCTTGAGTTTGGAAAACCAGTTTCTTACTCTCCCTAGCTATCTGGACTGGCCCGACGGATGGGATAGTAAATTTGATTTACTCGGATCAAAATTTTCTAAAGTTAAAGGATATAATTTTCCAAATATAAATAACTAGAATTTTATGGAGATGATCTTCTTGTACTCGGTGTTAAAGCCCGAAGAGGGAACTCATACTATTCATGGAATTTAAAGGGTGCTTTCACCGTTATTCCGCCCATAGTATTTGTTGAATACGGGAATTGATATTGAGTAGAATTAGATGATTTCTATAGATTCTGCTCACCTAACATTTACTGGTTTTGGATTAACATCCTAGATAACATGCTTTTAACCGAATTAAAATTATGAGTTTTGAATTAGGAAATCTTTGTTAAGATTTAAATGAAATGAATGGGAAATATTTTTCTAAGTAAAATATGAAAGGGTTTGGAATTATTCCATGATTTAAAAGGGTTTAAATTAACCAAAAGGATTTGATAAATGAGGCTTGATGATTCCATATACTTTGAAAAAGATAAAGAAATATTTCAATGGATATATCTCTAAGGTATATCTATGAATGAATAAAAATATGAATTAAATTGAATGATGATTGATAATCACATATGAACTTAAAATCTTTTTAATCGATGATTGGTTCGGAGGAACCGGGGTCGGATTTGGGTAATTCCTATCCGAAGATCACTACGAACCAATTTGCGTATTCGGAGTGAAGATATGGATATGATATTTAGGATTTTCATATCGAAGGACTGCTTATTGATCATTTGGGGATAAACTCCCAATATACATATAGCAGTAGTAGTCTCTTCGTTATGAAATATCCAATGCAAGGACTAATCGCTACTAATCCTAGGAGTAACTCCCGACAGGATGTGGTAGGAGAGTGCCTTCAGTTTGTCCTATTCCTTGACAACTTGCATGGACGAATATCTGAGGTTGTAATTGTAATTACATTGGTTGATCTCTATGAACGTATCATCTGATTGGTGATTGAGAAGGCAACTTCTCTTAGCTTAACACCCTTTCCTGAAACGTACGAGCTCAAGAGTTATACGTTTGTAGAAATCAGTTCTGTGATTATGGATTGGCAATGTGGCATTCAAAGTGGAATGTGCTATGAGTAAGGTAATCGTTACCTCGAGCCTCATCACTCGGAAATGACTAAAACAGGGTAGATGCGGCAGAGCTAAGTGGGTCGCTCCCATTAGGGTATAGTCATCACCTTTCTAGATATATTTATTCCCGCTATGACGTTGGGTTTTAAATTAACGTGGTGTATGCAAAGAGAGCTCTCGGGTAGGTCGGGAACGACCGGGGTGATGACATATTCGGTACTATCTATGGTAAAGGCGGGCCGGTTCTTTGTTGGTAGAGGTTGGAGCCTCGGGTGCATTTTTCTATAGATGTACTGTTGGAAGGTGGTCTCTTACCTTGTCATTGTATGGAAATCCATTCTCCAATAAGTTCCTTCGGATTTGATTGTGGAGCCTAGTATGCTGGAATTTAATAATGTAACAATTTCGGCTAAGATTGTGTATACTTACTTAAAATGTGTTTTCAAAAGAATGTCATTAAAAATAATATCCGCATATTCTGCGTAGCAAATGTTTTGGTTATCATAAGGAACAAACTCGTTTCGTGTTTATGTGCGGCATGGTCTTATGAGATACTTTTTGTTTTCAAACATCGTATTTTGAGTTTCTCACACCAGTCCCATGACTGACCCGGAGCTTATTGTCTTTTTCCCTTAAACTCTGGGTGCCCTATTTTCCTGGGCAGCCAACTAGTTAGGTAAGCTTGGAGCATTTTGGAATGGAGCATGGAGCATTTTGTGTCTTTTGTTCAAGTCATCTATCACTTTTCGCTGTGTCTGTATTATGTATTAGTATTTACCAGCACTGTAAGGATAGGTCTTTATAACTATCCTAGCTGGTTTAGTACCCGTCGTAACTTTGATGGAATAATTTGGAGTAATTGCATGTACTACTCATATGTATAATTATGTGTTGAATACGATGTGAGATTCTATTATTGTCCACCTTCTATCTTTATTTCTTTACCCCATGATAATCTGCCTCTCCGGCACTTAAATTTACGGCACGTGAATACCGAGGATGTATTAGTGTCAATTTCTGAGGATCGAGGAGGTGGGTCGTCACACAAAGTGACAAATTGATTGACGAAGCAAACCGTAGATAGTTCATCATTCAATCAACAACTGAAAGCAGCGACTTCAACAAATCAGAGAAGCCCTAATTTTTGAAAGAGGGAAACAGGAACGAACGCTGCTATTTTCACCAAGCAAGGAAAGCGGGCCGAAGAAATAAAGGGGGGAAACAATAGTTTATCACGCTTTTTCTTTGGACCGGCTTATAATTCCTTTGGGCTTTAATTTTTAAAATTAGGGTTTTATTGTTTTAAGTTGCTTTTTTATTTTTAATTTCTTTTAAACTTTTGTAAATTCTAGTCGTGTGACTAAGGGACGAACTACGGTGGTGTAGTTCGAGAATTCGCAACTCAGTGGCTGAGTTGTGGCAGAATTTTGAGCGTAGAGTTAGGTTAGTCGATAGCGGGTGTCGCTTGTTTACGTGTGCAAGTGTTTGACTACTTAATTTCTAGTAGAAACCTTGGGGGCAGCATGTAGGCAGGGTTTTGTCGAAGCTGGGTAAATCTTTGTTGTTCTATTTCTGTTTTTAATATTCTGCTATTATCTGTGCTGCTATTAATTCTGCTATTTATCTATGCTGCAAATTATTTTATATATTTCCGCATTAAATTTTTATAATTATTAGTATCACCCTATTCACCCCCCCTCTAGGGTGAAATCGTTCCTACAGTAAGGCTAAGTGGGTTGCACCCATTAGGGTATGTTGTCACCCTTCTAGATACATCTACATATTTATGAATTGGTTGTGCATGAGATCTCGATAAAAAGGGTTGTAAAGAAATCGGGGTGATGACATATTCGGTACTATCCAGTCAGGAGTAGGCCGGTCTTGTGCTGGAAGGGGATCCAAGCGAGGTCCTTGGTACATTTTCTAGATGTGTACTGTGATAGGTGGTACCCCAGTGCCTTGTCATTGTATGGAATCCGTTCGCTAATACGTGCCTTTACGGTTTTGATTATAGAACCTAGTATGCTGGAATTTAATTTATGTAACAATTTCGGCTATTTTAATAAGTATTTATACTTAGACACTATTATAATATCACAGGATTTTTATATAAAAGTGGTTTTGGTTATCGTAAGGTAAAAACATGTCTGTGTTTATGTGTGGCGTGGTCTTACGAGATACTTTTGATTTCAAAGATTTCTTATAACTTTAAATCCAACTGGGTGTGTTTTCTCACGCTAGTTTTCCAGACCGACTCGGGTGTTATTTTATTATAATGCTCAAGTCAAACCGAGCATATTACAGATTAGATTGGATGCTTGGAGCTTCAAGAGACAAGTTGGAGGCCTAGAGACGTATTCATGTGGATGGATATTTTCCGCTGTATTCATTGTTGTTTTATCAGCAATTGTGAGGACGGGCTGTTATAACTGTCCAGGCTGAAATTTGTTAGTAGATTCTGATTGATGTATGTATATACAGATATTATAGTTTTGTTTTGGTGTAAAGATTTATGGTATATTATAAATTATTCGTTCCGCTGTGAGATTATGTGATGTTTAGTTTTCTTCTTATCTTTTTCCTTCTTTCCTTCCCCTAACAATCGGGTTTCTGGCATTCGATTTCTCGGCATGTAATATAGTGGACGTATTAGTGTCGATTTTCGAGGGTCGAAAATTAGGTTCGTTACATTTGGTATCAGAGCTGAAGGTTAAGCGAGAACCTTGGCTTTGATAGGGTAACTCATTAGAGATATGGTCAGATGCACCCTAGAATGAGTTTGAGTGTGTATATATATATGAGCACGTATTAGTTAGTGATATAAAAATGTTTTATATTGTGTTGGTTGATTTGTTGAGTGGCTTATGGATTTTGGTCAATACGAGTAATTAACGTCATTGATAGGGATCTATAAACACTTGAACAGCGCAATTCGACATGGTATTGTTTTAAAATTTGGTAAATGGGATAACTTTACCCTGATTATTTTATATATAAAGAGATAATTTTTTGGAAAATTATTAGGGTATATATGGTGTGCATGATTGTTAGGAAATGATAATGTTATACTATTATCATTTGTTGTTTTTTGTTTGTGATCGAATAAAGGTTGATATGATAATGCAAGTAAGAATAACAATTAAGGAATGATTTTATATAACCAAATGGAATTATATAAATATGATTTATAAAGCAGTTTATAAAATAGAAAGGATTTAAAAACTAGGAATTTGGGAATTTAAATCCAGCTGGTTTTGGAAATATTTTTCAAAGTTTTGGAAAATAATAATGATATTATTTGGGAAATATTTTTGAATAAAAATATTTAAAAAGAATTTTAACAAGAATAAAAGCACTGAACTCACTTCGGTCATTGGAAAATAATTTTGGTGATGACTGCAGCATCATCGACGTTCATTTTCGAGTTTCCAAGGGAGGAATTGCTACCATTGGAGTTTTGTTGTAGAAAAACTAGTTTTGATTTTAAAATCCAAGGAAATTATGTATATATTATTTCAAAATGGTTTGAAATGAATAATAATAAGATGTTTAAACTCTTGAAATTTTCAATTAGGAATTTATAAAAATTAGAATATCAGTTTGATAGTTTATAAAATTTGAAAATTAACAAGTTAAAGCAATGTTTTAAATTGTTGAATATGAATGCTAAGGAAAGTAAATTTGAAATAGAGCTATGGAATGAACTTTAACTTAAATTAAGTTAAATAAAGTGAATTTTTAAATTTTTGCCTAAGTTAGGCTAAATGAAATAATTTTGGAAATGGAATTAATTGACATTTGAAATAAATTAATAAAATGAGCTAATTAAATTAATTAGTTATTTGGATATAGTTTGGAATGTTGATTGATAAAATTGAATGTTGAAATTGGAAAATGAAATTGAATTTGGTTAGAAATGGATAAGACTTAAGATGTGAAGTGGTAATAACCATAAGAAGTTTGTAAAAAATGTTTATAAGCTTAAGAAAATTTTATGGAATAATTTAAAATGAAGTAAGTATGAAGTGAGTGTTGAACATAGAATTTGGTGGAAAAATTCTTAAATGATATCAGTATGGAAAGGATATACTAAGAAAATAATGAATGTAAATAAAGCAATGTGAATAAATGGGTGTGAATAATTGAATGTTGATAAAATGAATGAGAACGAGATAAGGGTGAATAAAAGGAAATTGGTGTAGCTAAGAATAAATTGAAATAAATACATGGGTTGTACGTATATTATTTTATTCGCATAACGGTTTGATCCAGATTCGAGTACATGATTTCGAGATAATTTATATCGATTCGAGTTAGGATTTTTCACTTGATTCTCGACGGCGAACACTGGATATGGGTTTTGATTGATTCTAGAATTCTCTATCATAGTATATGGCTATTCAAGGAGAATGACGGTTTCTAATCAAGGAACCGGATCTGAATCCGCACTAGAGTGGTCGTGTGAACGATACTAGTTCGGAAGTGAAATTGTGTGATCGACTGAGCGATCAGATTTGATATTGTGTACGGATGATATATGTACGTCGTACGGGCTTAAGTAAAACAAATGTTGAGATTGGGAAAATACAAAATAAAATAATTATAAGCTATATGATTGGATATCATTGGTAAATAAGATTCAGGTATATAAAAGCAAGAGCTAATTTGATGCCCATGATTTCATAAGTAAAATTGGTTGCCAACAAAAAGGTACATGTTTATATTGTTGCTTGATTTGATGGTTTTATGGTTGAGCCACTTGGCTTTTGTTTTCTTTTTTTGGTTTTGGCCCGTAGTGGCGATTTGTAGTTGTTCTGATCTAGCCGCACAAAGGAGATGCTGGCGAAATTTTTCGAAAATTTAAAGAGTTAGAAATTTTGAAGAAAATTTTAATAACTAAAAATTGATTTTTGAGTTATAACCTTAAATGATTTAATGTGATAATATTAGTTGGAATCTATGAATTCAGAAACTTAGTAAGCGTGATAACAAGGTTTTAATAAATTGCTTTTGGGAAAGCTTAAAGGGTTAAAGTAATTTGGCAAAATATTTCAACTAATTTGTTCTGAAAAGTAACGGGTTGGGCATTTTTCCTACCTTGGCAATTTCGAGGACGAAATTCTTTTAAGGGGAAAGAATGTAATGACCCAGAATTTTAGTGATTTGAAATTGGAATGTTTAATTAATTTTAAATATTGAAATGTTAATTTTATGAATTAAATAACTTGAATTTCAAAAATAGCGATTTATTGGATAATTTAATTGTTGAATTTAATAATTGAAGTCATTTAAATAATGGAATCTTGGATTTTTATTTGGATAAAAATCATTTAAAAGCTTATTTAATCACTATTTAACAAGAATGGAGATAAAAAAAATTTTAAATTGGATTCAAAAGTGATTTACTCGATTTTGAAAATAACTCGTTTTAATTGACGAGTGAAAATAGCCTCCCGAGGCACTGTCTCGGATTTTGATGAAACCAGTATCATTGAGTTCGTAATATTGACTTATATTACATCGTCAAATTTCGTAGCAATCAGACGTATCGTTTGGTCGTGCGAAGTCAAAACGCATTGAGATTAATATCGAAAATTTAATATAATAACTAGGCCCAAAAACCTATCTTCTGCATACGATCGAATTTGATCTCGAAAAAAGTTCCATTATGTTCGGAATAGGGGTATAACATTAGGAACACCAGGCGGCACACCTCGATTAGGGTCCGAAATCTTATAACTAGATATTTTGGATTTTTTAAATAATATATTCCTATTCAGACTTGACCGCACAGTCGTTGTTCCATTCACATCAGCCGCACCTACCATTCACATTAGCTACCCTATCCTGTACGAGCCTACACCTATTTCACTTATAAATAGCGTATCCCTTGAGAAATCATTCGCGTTCGTTTGTTCGTCCCGAAAACAAATTCAAATGCTTCATCCAACGGCCCGAGATCATCGGAGCCACTTTTGACGATATCAGGTGAAGTCGTCAACTATCAAGATGTTGCTAGCATCAAGACAAAGCTAATCAACAGTGGAGGTCGATGATGGAGCGCCGTGGTGGCCATAATTTCAAGTTGATCAGCGAATCTATGTGGGTCGATTCCAGCAATTCTAGGAGATTATAGGCGATGGTTCCTAAAAGAGAAATGTTCGTGGAGAGAAGAGCTGGCTACGGTCCAAATTTGGTGGCAAATGGTGGCTCGTAGCGACTGCAGTTCGAGAAAGATGCGGCGTTAGTTGGGTTCCTTTTTGTGAACGAACATCGGCCAAGAGGGGGTTGGTCCAGCGGCGTTGGGCTTGGTGGAGATGCGACGTTCGATAGCAAGGGCGCGGCGATCGTTGGTGGCTCGTGGCGAGGTGGAGGGATGGAAGTGGCGTTGAAATTTTGGGCGACCTGGTGGTTTCGAAGCATGAATGATATTGGGGGGGAAGAAGGGTAATTATTTTGTAATTCAAGATAATTAAGGGATTAGTAATTTTATTATAGTTTTAATTATGAAATCTTTTAAATGTTATATCTTACTCGTTTTAGATCGGATTCAAACGAGACAAGTTGTGTCGCACTCAGTTGGACGTATTCTACGATATGGAGTTGGTTTGACAACAAACAGAGCTTGTTGAATTTTACGCTGAATTCGAACGCCGTTCGAATTCAGACAGAATCTGGAACGCCTCGGCGACAACAGAAATAAAAGTGAGTTAATCTCACCTTTTTGGATAACTAGTATGATTTATAATTAATAAAAATCGTTGGATGATTATTTGGATGAATTATTATATTTATTAGTTGGTTTGGATATATTTCCGTCTATTGGAGCAAATGAGACACTATTACGTTCACGTGTAACTGCGGATGACCCTTTGTATACGAATCCCACCTTGAAGCGATTGATTTATGTTTATGATTATATAACGTTAGTGATGCAGGGAAACAGGTTGGAGGGATCAAACTTGATTCCTCGCTATTATTGAATTATATTGTTTCAATGATATTTCCTTTATATGGATTATGGAATAATAATATGATTGTGGACACTGTGGTTATAACATTGTTCTATGTTGAAAACTAGAACCCAGTAGTAATAAAAAATCAATATCGATATTGGTTAAGTATTGGGTGGTTATTGGCCCGAAATTAGTATTTTTAAAAAATACTATAAATTGCCGATTAAGTCGGTATTGGTTTTGAGACAAGAAACTGTAACGACCCAGAATTTTTGATAATTAAAATTCGAATATTTCATTGATTTTAAATATTAATAAGTAGAATTAATAAGTCGAATGATTTATTATTCGAATATTGAGTTTAATTGGATAATAAAATCGATAATTTAAATAGTGAAATTCCAGAGATAATTGAAAATCGTGTTTAAAATGATTGAAAATGATTTGTAAAATTTTATTTAATCATACTGGAGTTATAGAAATATTTTTGAACTCTTAAAATTGAATTTAGAGTTAAATTGTGAAAATTGAATATTTTAAATATTTAATTATCGACTGTAAAAATAGCCAATTTTTGAACAGTCTCAGAATTGAACGAGACCAGTTCCATTGGATCCGTAATGGTTAGTTATTACCGGATTTCAATTTTCGTAGCAAACAGAGTTGTCGTTTGACCGTGGCAACTCGAAACGCATCGATATTATTTTATTTTAAATCGTCGAGTTAAAAATAGTCATTTTTCAAACGGTCTCGGATTTCGACGAAACCAGTTTCATCGGATCCGTAATGTGAAATTATTGCATGGTTTCAAATTTCGTAATTTCTGGAATTACCGTTTGTCCGGTACAAATTAAAACGCCTCGAAATCGATTTAAATCGGTTTAATTTAAATTGATCGTTTCTTGTCATATCTCACACAGACGATCGAATTAGCTTCCGAAACCTGTTCCATTGCGTTCGGAACGCAGGGTAAACCTTACGAACGTCAGCCGGCACGCTCGAATCGGAGTTCGAAAAAATTCGATGAATAGTAAAATTGGTCATTTTCTATATAAGGACTTCATTATCTTCATTTGCAAAAGAGAATAGCTAGGGTTTCAATTCAATGTTCAGCCGCCACTTTTATATTCTAAGGCCAGAAACGCTCGATCTTTCTTCCTCAAAATCTTCCAATCCGTGCGTTATTTCAACAAACCCTCAACTAGAAAAGCGTAGACAACGATGAGATCTTTGAAGCCAACGGTCAAGATCGCAAATGGGTTAGTGGATCAACGGCAATCATCATTTGAAGGCCAGTCGTTCGTCCTCGAGATGCACGCCATAGGGGCGACCGGAATTTGAGGCACTTGGCGCGGTGGTAGATGGAGGCGAGGGCTTTTGAACGGTGTCGACATGATGGAGTTTCGTCGATCTGGGGGGGTGCGGTTTTAAACCCTAGGCCGAAGGTGATGGGTTTGTTTCTCGCGTTGGAACCTGGGAGTAGCGAACAAAAGAAGGAGGGAAGAGGATGGATGCACGGTCACGATCTGGTAGTTTGAAATGCACGGCTGAGATGAAGAAGGTTGAAAATATTTTAAAAAAAGTTGTAAAAATTTAATTGTATTTTAATTCGTATAAACTTCTAAACCTCATAACTTTGTCATACGAGGTTGAAAAATTACGAAACAAGTTGCGTTGTCTTCGTTTCGACGAGCACTACGCGATGCAACTGATTTGGAAGCGATTGGAGTCAGTGAAAATTTTGGATGAGATTAAACGTCTGTTTAATTTATTCGAAATAAAACGCTGGAATCAGAATTAAAATCACGGTGAGATTTTCTCACTCGAAGGAAATTTGAATTTACAGTTATTGATTTGATGATTGCTATTCGATGTGATATTAGATATAGTAGGATATATATCTATATATAGCAATATATACATATTGGCATATGTATATATTGGATTGATTGATTTCCCGCCTCGTATAGCGGATGAGACCCTATTGCGCCGTTAGTAAGCGGATTTATAAAAACCCATATACCGCGATAATTCCGTACTGGAGCGGAATTGGTATTGTGCTAACATCTGTGGATGCAGGGAAACAGGTTGGAGGGATCCAACTGGATTCCTCACCGTATTGATTATTTACAGATATTTTGATATATTCTGTTATCATATGATGATATATGATATTTGACTGTTGTGATGGACTGATTGGTGTTGTTACATCATCAGATTCAGTTTTGAAATAAAAAAATAACGACTTTTACTTTAAAAGGGTTTTTTTAAGTGATTTGTAGAAATATACGTTTTATTGAAATTTTTGAATTGGTTTATTTTAAATAAATAAATGTTAAAATTTTAATGTTTGTAAATTTGTGATTTTTGTGAAATACGACAAAAATGTTATTTTTGAAATAAATAATTGATAAAGATTATGAAATAGTTTAAATTGGAATTGTTGAAGTATTTTAAACAATTCATATAAAAAGATTTATAAAAATTGATATTTTTATAAATTAAGAATATTGGAATTTTGAAATGAGTTTATTAAGTGTTAAAGTCAAATAAAAATGGATTCCATAAGTGGATAGAAATTTATAGATTTATAAATTGTGAAGTTATTAAATGAATAGATTTTGTAAAACAAAAAGATTTATAAGCCATTATCTTATAAATCGGATTTTGACATTTAGATGAGAAATGAATAGATGTTGTAAATAAATGAATTATAAGTTCTTAACTTATAATATAGACTTCCGGTATATAATTGAGATATATAAGTTGAATTGGATAACTTAGAAATCGAAGTTTTATAAATAGAAATGGGATTTATAAACATTGTTTTATAAATTAACATTGAAGTTATTAAAGGAGATATATTCGTGATTTTGAACAGCGAATTATCCTTTAAGTTAAATGTGTAGAAATGATTGAAATGGGGTTAAGTAAATTTTATTCACGATTTTGGACAGTGAATATATGGTTAAGTAAAATGGATTCATTTTTGAAGAAGGAATATTTTAGAAATGAAGTTAAACATTTTAAAGGTGTTTTAAAATGTGTTATGAATCGAAAGCATAGATTTCAACATTTATTGTTGAAATAGACGTTTTCGAAGAATAAGGAAATGATGGACTATAACACTGTTGTTATAGTAAATGATTTCCGAAAGGAAATGTTTTGATGTAATATTGGGATTTATATATCTATCTTAATTTCGAATCCCTATACTAGTGATTTTGGAGTCGTCGTAACGATGTTTTACGTAACATTCATTTTGACTCGAATAAATGTGTTTAAAGAGAATGATTTCCTTAAAGAATGAATATATACTTAATATTGATTTATGTATATCGAATATTTTCAAATGTTGAAAATAAATGATTTGTGAAATACTTATTATTAAATAAGTATGGAATGATTTCCAAAATGAAATGAAACGTTTTGAGATTTTATCTTCTTAAAGATAAATTGAAATTGAATATTAAAAACGATTTGAAAATCGTATATCAGTAGATATTTTGAGATATAAATTCACGATGGAATTTATTAAAAGAAATGGAAATTCGTATTAAAAATAAACGTTGATTTATTTTTGAAGTGTGGAAATTTTATATCTAATAAAGATATTTTGGAAGATAAAATTTTTTGGGAAAATTATTTGGAATCTGATGATGTTGCGCATCTTTATTGATAGTTAAATAACCGACTATCAATAATTACCTTTAGATAGGTATTTGTTGTGAATTGGATGAATTTGAATGCCACACTTATTTTTGAAAAATCGCTCACTATTCGGGTTAGCCGGGAAAGGACCATGGGGTCGTATAACCCACTCCGAATATGTGATACGTCGTTATGAATCGCATTTGAAGACCGGTGTTGAAGACCGGATATTTTTGAAAACGGAAGGATTACCGTCGAGTTACTCTACATCGGCTGATCTCCGATTTAGAGGTTTTATCACCCTTAGTGACGGGAAGTCCTGACGTGATTAGAAATTTATCCGGAAATGCAAGGGCTTCGTGAGAAGTGCCTTCGGTTCTGTTCGATCCCGGAACAGACTTGTATGGATTGTGTGTCTGACGTTACAATTTGAGATATAAAGCTGATTTCTTTCAAATACATTTCTGTTGGTGGCGGAGAATTTATTCTCTTAGCTTAACACCCTTCTCTGAGACGTACGAGCTCAGAGGTTATGTAGTTGAAATTTATCAGCGATATATCCCAATTTGGTAACGTGGCATACTGAGTGTTGCTGTGAAATGATCAGTGTTTGATCATTTGTGATATGATCATTTGTTTGATCTTATATCTTTGTGATCATAGGTTGATCATTTTGTTGACCCGAAGCAGGGCTTTTTGTAGAAAGCGTAGCTTTGTGGACGAGACTTCGTCGAGCCTCACACCCCGGAAATGGTCGAAACAGGACGAATGCGGCAAGGTTCTAGGGAGTAGCGCCCCTTAGTGTATGTCATTCCTTCTGGATAAAGGTGGTATCATGGTATGGAGCCCAGATACTTAACCTCTGTGGTTACTGCATTATTTTTACTATGTGGTTTGTTGCGAATCGGGGATCCTCGGGAAGATCGGTGACGATTGGGGGATGGCATACGCGTGTCAGTAGTTACCTATTTTTGCAGAGGTAACCCGGCCTTGTGTTGGCAGAGATCCGGTTAGGTTCTCGGGTCGTCTATTCCAGGGACGTACCCATCGTGGATAGGAAGTTCCTTAGCCTGACCATTTGTTGGAAATCCAAAGAAACAATACGAGCCTTTACGATTTCAATTGTATAACCTGTCTCCTCAGGAGGCAGCTATAGCAGGCATAATATAATGGTACCTATGCTGGCTAAGATTTATATTATACTTTCGAAATGTTTTCCACTATGCACTAGAAATAATATCAAAAATGATTTGATTTTGCGTAGTAAGCATCTTTGACTATCATAAGAAGAAATCTCCTCCAAGTCTGCGTTTGCATTGTGTGTGTGGTGGGAGGTCTTATGGTAGTTTCATTTTCCAAAAGCATTGCGAATTGACATTAAAAGTTTTCCTGTTGTTTATTTTAAAGATAAACTGTTTTACGATCTCACACCAGTCACCATGACTGACTCGGAGTTTATTGTTCCCTTCTAAACTCTGGGTGCCCACAAATTTCCACACGGGCAGCCTAGAGTTATGTTATCAGGATATTCTGGATATTCTGGAGCTTTGGAGATAAGCTGGATGGCGATGCGTAGTATTTGTATCTGATAGTATTTATTCCGCTGTGTATTCTGTATGAGGACAAGTTATATAACTGTCCATTGTTGTATATTGACTCTGATGATTGATGTATGTATAAAATGATATAGTTCTTTGTTTTAAAGATTACTGATTTATCTATTATATATTGTTCTGCTGCGATGTGTAAGATTCTGATATTGTTCTGTTTCTGTATCTGTTGCTGTTCTCTTGTTCTGTTGTTGTTCTTCTCTCTTTTTCTTCTATCTTCTTCTTCTACTTTTTTCTTCTTTCTTAAAACCATAACTTTTCGGGTTTTCGGCATTCGATGGCTCAGCAGTCGATAAAGTGAGTATCGATGTTGAATTTTCGAAAGTCGAAAATTTCCGGGATGTGACAAGTGGTATCAGAGCATATGGTTAAGCGACAACCCTGCTCTGTTGGGTGTTACTCATTAGAGATAGAGTCAGTAGTACTCTAGAATGAGATGAGTGTAATAATAGATATGAGCGCGTATTTGTTAGTGAATATAAAATTGTTTTATATTGTGATGATTGGTTTGTTGAGTGGTATATGGATTCTGGTCGGTATTGTCCGTACAACTCTATCGATAGGGATCTCTAAACACTTATATAGAACAATTCGGCACAGTATTGTTTTAAATAGGGTAAATGAGATAATTTTGCCCAAAACTATTTTTTTTTTATATAAAAGAAATGATTTTTCCATGAATTATTATAGTATATGGATGTTTGGTTGTTAGAAAGTGATAATATTGAAATGTTATCATTATTATATGAAATTGAATAAGAAATGAATTCACATACAAATGAAATTTGAGAGTGTAAATTGTAAATGTGATTTGTAATTTAAAACGGAATTCCAGAGAAGTTTTTGGAAATGGTTTTGAAAAGAATTTGAAAATTTTGGAGATTTGAAAAGTTTAAATCTTTTTGATTTGAAAATGGATTTCAAAGGTTTTGAAAAGTATTTTGGAGAAATGAAAGCTCTAAACTCTTTTCGGTCGCTGGAAAATAATTCCGATGATGATCGCGACATCATTGGTGTTCATTTTCGGGTTTCCAAAAGAGGAATTGCTGCCGATTGTTTCAAATTAAAGTTGTTGGGAAATTTGGGTTTTGTTTTTGGAATTCAAAGGATAATTTGAATTGTTTTCAAAATGATTTTGAAAAGGTTGAAAAGACTCTGGGATACTATATTTAAGAAATATTATGAAGTTGATAACTTGTAAAGTTTAAGTTTAAATAAAAATTTAACTTAAAAGAAATGAATTCATATATGAATAGAATTTGTGAATATGAAATATTAATGTGAGATATAATTTGAAATAAAGTTCCAGAAAAATATTTGAAGATAAAATTCATAAAGGAATAGAATTAGTAATATGAATGTATATATGATTTTATAAATCAAGATGTAAATAAGTCGAAGACTTATAGAATATTTGGAATTTGATAGAAATGAGATTCAAATTGAAAATGAAAGAATTTGTGAATGAGTAAATAAATTTGAATAAATGAAGTGAATAAGATTAAAACTGAATGTTGAAACCGAATTTGAGTAAGTGAATTAGAATTTGAAATGGATTAGTAACTGAAACTAATTTAAAATGGTGCAGTATGAATGAAAGCTAATCAATAAAATTCAATATTCAGAAATTGAACTGAATCCAATTAAATGTTGGAATTGAATTCAAATGGAATTGAAATGTAAAGATTGAACGAAATTGAATATGCAACTTCAATAGTAAGCTAAAAAGGTATAAGCAGTTTATATTGAAATTTTGTAATTAAATGTACGAAATGGTTTGAATATATGCAACTAGATATTATGGCTAGTAGGATATACAGGTATAAAGGAATTGGAATTTAATTTCGAAGATAAATTTGAATTGCTCGACAAAAGGTACGTATTTGAATTATAATATGAGTTTTTGATGATTTCTGGTCTAGCCGCTTGGCTTTTTCTTTTTCTTTTTGAAATCTGAGAGTCTGTGGGGACGTTTTGTAGTCGTGCCGTATTAGCCGCGCAAAGGAGACGCTGGCGAAATTTTTCGGAAATTTAGGGCGTTAGAAAATTTTGAGAAATTTTGAAGGTTTAAAATTTGAATTTAAACTCGAATTTGAATTTAGAAGTTAAACAATGTTGTTTGAAACTTAAAATTTAAGTTGGAAAGTTAGTTGAGATGATAACGAATCTTTAGTAGGAAGATCCGTTTGAAAAATGATAAAACTATTGAATTGTGAAAGATAATAGACGAGTTAAGGACCTTTCTTCCTAACTTGTAATTTCGAGGACGAAATTCTTTTAAGGGGGGAAGTCTGTAACGACCCAGAATTTTTGATAATTAAAATTCGAATATTTCATTGATTTTAAATATTAATAAGTAGAATTAATAAGTCGAATGATTTATTATTCGAATATTGAGTTTAATTGGATAATAAAATCGATAATTTAAATAGTGAAATTCTAGAGATAATTGAAAATCGTGTTTAAAATGATTGAAAATGATTTGTAAAATTTTATTTAATCATACTGGAGTTATAGAAATATTTTTGAACTCTTAAAATTGAATTTAGAGTTAAATTGTGAAAATTGAATATTTTAAATATTTAATTATCGACTGTAAAAATAGCCAATTTTTGAACAGTCTCAGAATTGAACGAGACCAGTTCCATTGGATCCGTAATGGTTAGTTATTACCGGATTTCAATTTTCGTAGCAAACGGAGTTGTCGTTTGACCGTGGCAACTCGAAACGCATCGATATTATTTTATTTTAAATCGTCGAGTTAAAAATAGTCATTTTTCAAACGGTCTCGGATTTCGACGAAACCAGTTTCATCGGATCCGTAATGTGAAATTATTGCATGGTTTCAAATTTCGTAATTTTTGGAATTACCGTTTGTCCGGTACAAATTAAAACGCCTCGAAATCGATTTAAATCGGTTTAATTTAAATTGATCGTTTCTTGTCATATCTCACACAGACGATCGAATTAGCTTCCGAAACCTGTTCCATTGCGTTCGGAACGCGGGGTAAACCTTACGAACGTCAGCCGGCACGCTCGAATCGGAGTTCGAAAAAATTCGATGAATAGTAAAATTGGTCATTTTCTATATAAGGACTTCATTATCTTCATTTGCAAAAGAGAATAGCTAGGGTTTCAATTCAATGTTCAGCCGCCACTTTTATATTCTAAGGCCAGAAACGCTCGATCTTTCTTCCTCAAAATCTTCCAATCCGTGCGTTATTTCAACAAACCCTCAACTAGAAAAGCGTAGACAACGATGAGATCTTTGAAGCCAACGGTCAAGATCGCAAATGGGTTAGTGGATCAACGGCAATCATCATTTGAAGGCCAGTCGTTCGTCCTCGAGATGCACGCCATAGGGGCGACCGGAATTTGAGGCACTTGGCGCGGTGGTAGATGGAGGCGAGGGCTTTTGAACGGTGTCGACATGATGGAGTTTCGTCGATCTGGGGGGGTGCGGTTTTAAACCCTAGGCCGAAGGTGATGGGTTTGTTTCTCGCGTTGGAACCTGGGAGTAGCGAACAAAAGAAGGAGGGAAGAGGATGGATGCACGGTCACGATCTGGTAGTTTGAAATGCACGGCTGAGATGAAGAAGGTTGAAAATATTTTAAAAAAAGTTGTAAAAATTTAATTGTATTTTAATTCGTATAAACTTCTAAACCTCATAACTTTGTCATACGAGGTTGAAAAATTACGAAACAAGTTGCGTTGTCTTCGTTTCGACGAGCACTACGCGATGCAACTGATTTGGAAGCGATTGGAGTCAGTGAAAATTTTGGATGAGATTAAACGTCTGTTTAATTTATTCGAAATAAAACGCTGGAATCAGAATTAAAATCACGGTGAGATTTTCTCACTCGAAGGAAATTTGAATTTACAGTTATTGATTTGATGATTGCTATTCGATGTGATATTAGATATAGTAGGATATATATCTATATATAGCAATATATACATATTGGCATATGTATATATTGGATTGATTGATTTCCCGCCTCGTATAGCGGATGAGACCCTATTGCGCCGTTAGTAAGCGGATTTATAAAAACCCATATACCGCGATAATTCCGTACTGGAGCGGAATTGGTATTGTGCTAACATCTGTGGATGCAGGGAAACAGGTTGGAGGGATCCAACTGGATTCCTCACCGTATTGATTATTTACAGATATTTTGATATATTCTGTTATCATATGATGATATATGATATTTGACTGTTGTGATGGACTGATTGGTGTTGTTACATCATCAGATTCAGTTTTGAAATAAAAAAATAACGACTTTTACTTTAAAAGGGTTTTTTTAAGTGATTTGTAGAAATATACGTTTTATTGAAATTTTTGAATTGGTTTATTTTAAATAAATAAATGTTAAAATTTTAATGTTTGTAAATTTGTGATTTTTGTGAAATACGACAAAAATGTTATTTTTGAAATAAATAATTGATAAAGATTATGAAATAGTTTAAATTGGAATTGTTGAAGTATTTTAAACAATTCATATAAAAAGATTTATAAAAATTGATATTTTTATAAATTAAGAATATTGGAATTTTGAAATGAGTTTATTAAGTGTTAAAGTCAAATAAAAATGGATTCCATAAGTGGATAGAAATTTATAGATTTATAAATTGTGAAGTTATTAAATGAATAGATTTTGTAAAACAAAAAGATTTATAAGCCATTATCTTATAAATCGGATTTTGACATTTAGATGAGAAATGAATAGATGTTGTAAATAAATGAATTATAAGTTCTTAACTTATAATATAGACTTCCGGTATATAATTGAGATATATAAGTTGAATTGGATAACTTAGAAATCGAAGTTTTATAAATAGAAATGGGATTTATAAACATTGTTTTATAAATTAACATTGAAGTTATTAAAGGAGATATATTCGTGATTTTGAACAGCGAATTATCCTTTAAGTTAAATGTGTAGAAATGATTGAAATGGGGTTAAGTAAATTTTATTCACGATTTTGGACAGTGAATATATGGTTAAGTAAAATGGATTCATTTTTGAAGAAGGAATATTTTAGAAATGAAGTTAAACATTTTAAAGGTGTTTTAAAATGTGTTATGAATCGAAAGCATAGATTTCAACATTTATTGTTGAAATAGACGTTTTCGAAGAATAAGGAAATGATGGACTATAACACTGTTGTTATAGTAAATGATTTCCGAAAGGAAATGTTTTGATGTAATATTGGGATTTATATATCTATCTTAATTTCGAATCCCTATACTAGTGATTTTGGAGTCGTCGTAACGATGTTTTACGTAACATTCATTTTGACTCGAATAAATGTGTTTAAAGAGAATGATTTCCTTAAAGAATGAATATATACTTAATATTGATTTATGTATATCGAATATTTTCAAATGTTGAAAATAAATGATTTGTGAAATACTTATTATTAAATAAGTATGGAATGATTTCCAAAATGAAATGAAACGTTTTGAGATTTTATCTTCTTAAAGATAAATTGAAATTGAATATTAAAAACGATTTGAAAATCGTATATCAGTAGATATTTTGAGATATAAATTCACGATGGAATTTATTAAAAGAAATGGAAATTCGTATTAAAAATAAACGTTGATTTATTTTTGAAGTGTGGAAATTTTATATCTAATAAAGATATTTTGGAAGATAAAATTTTTTGGGAAAATTATTTGGAATCTGATGATGTTGCGCATCTTTATTGATAGTTAAATAACCGACTATCAATAATTACCTTTAGATAGGTATTTGTTGTGAATTGGATGAATTTGAATGCCACACTTATTTTTGAAAAATCGCTCACTATTCGGGTTAGCCGGGAAAGGACCATGGGGTCGTATAACCCACTCCGAATATGTGATACGTCGTTATGAATCGCATTTGAAGACCGGTGTTGAAGACCGGATATTTTTGAAAACGGAAGGATTACCGTCGAGTTACTCTACATCGGCTGATCTCCGATTTAGAGGTTTTATCACCCTTAGTGACGGGAAGTCCTGACGTGATTAGAAATTTATCCGGAAATGCAAGGGCTTCGTGAGAAGTGCCTTCGGTTCTGTTCGATCCCGGAACAGACTTGTATGGATTGTGTGTCTGACGTTACAATTTGAGATATAAAGCTGATTTCTTTCAAATACATTTCTGTTGGTGGCGGAGAATTTATTCTCTTAGCTTAACACCCTTCTCTGAGACGTACGAGCTCAGAGGTTATGTAGTTGAAATTTATCATCGATATATCCCAATTTGGTAACGTGGCATACTGAGTGTTGCTGTGAAATGATCAGTGTTTGATCATTTGTGATATGATCATTTGTTTGATCTTATATCTTTGTGATCATAGGTTGATCATTTTGTTGACCCGAAGCAGGGCTTTTTGTAGAAAGCGTAGCTTTGTGGACGAGACTTCGTCGAGCCTCACACCCCGGAAATGGTCGAAACAGGACGAATGCGGCAAGGTTCTAGGGAGTAGCGCCCCTTAGTGTATGTCATTCCTTCTGGATAAAGGTGGTATCATGGTATGGAGCCCAGATACTTAACCTCTGTGGTTACTGCATTATTTTTACTATGTGGTTTGTTGCGAATTGGGGATCCTCGGGAAGATCGGTGACGATCGGGGGATGGCATACGCGTGTCAGTAGTTACCTATTTTTGCAGAGGTAACCCGGCCTTGTGTTGGCAGAGATCCGGTTAGGTTCTCGGGTCGTCTATTCCAGGGACGTACCCATCATGGATAGGAAGTTCCTTAGCCTGACCATTTGTTGGAAATCCAAAGAAACAATACGAGCCTTTACGATTTCAATTGTATAACCTGTCTCCTCAGGAGGCAGCTATAGCAGGCATAATATAATGGTACCTATGCTGGCTAAGATTTATATTATACTTTCGAAATGTTTTCCACTATGCACTAGAAATAATATCAAAAATGATTTGATTTTGCGTAGTAAGCATCTTTGACTATCATAAGAAGAAATCTCCTCCAAGTCTGCGTTTGCATTGTGTGTGTGGTGGGAGGTCTTATGGTAGTTTCATTTTCCAAAAGCATTGCGAATTGACATTAAAAGTTTTCCTGTTGTTTATTTTAAAGATAAACTGTTTTACGATCTCACACCAGTCACCATGACTGACTCGGAGTTTATTGTTCCCTTCTAAACTCTGGGTGCCCACAAATTTCCACACGGGCAGCCTAGAGTTATGTTATCAGGATATTCTGGATATTCTGGAGCTTTGGAGATAAGCTGGATGGCGATGCGTAGTATTTGTATCTGATAGTATTTATTCCGCTGTGTATTCTGTATGAGGACAAGTTATATAACTGTCCATTGTTGTATATTGACTCTGATGATTGATGTATGTATAAAATGATATAGTTCTTTGTTTTAAAGATTACTGATTTATCTATTATATATTGTTCCGCTGCGATGTGTAAGATTCTGATATTGTTCTGTTTCTGTTTCTGTTGCTGTTCTCTTGTTCTGTTGTTGTTCTTCTCTCTTTTTCTTCTATCTTCTTCTTCTACTTTTTTCTTCTTTCTTAAAACCATAACTTTTCGGGTTTTCGGCATTCGATGGCTCAGCAGTCGATAAAGTGAGTATCGATGTTGAATTTTCGAAAGTCGAAAATTTCCGGGATGTGACAAGAAACGATTTTTAAATCCGAAATTGGGTTTCGGAGATAATTTGTTGAAAAGTTATCTAATTAAATATATTAATATTGTTTTTAAGTTAATTAATTATATTATTATTGATTTTAAAATTGTATAATTATATTAATATTATTTTAAAGTTATTTAATTATTAATATTGTTTAAAAGTTATTTGTTTATAGTTAATATGTTTTAAGAATTTATAAAAAAAGTTGAAAAGTTGAAAGTTAGTTATCTCAAGAATAATTATGGTTTGGAATTAATTTTAACGATTATTAATAAGGTTTTCAAATAAATGATTTTTATTCATGAAAATGGTAAAGGTTAAGTATTATTGTTTTTAAACAATATATTGAAGTTATTAATTATCATTTTTAAGATGTTTTAAAATTTATAAATTTTAATGTTAATAATCATTATTATATATTGGTGTTTGAAGTAAAATATTTTAAACTATTTCTGAGACCTCGAAAATATATTTGAAAGATTTAGATTTTATAAAGGAATTATAAAATGGTTCAAAGAATTAAGGAAGGGTTATTTGCAAGGTGAAATAGTTTATAAATGGTTGGATATTTATAAACAAATTTTTGAAGCGGGTTTATAGATTTATAAAAGATGTTTATAAATGGTATATGGGTTCTAAAGAGTTATAAATGATTTTGAAATGTACAAGAAGTTTATAAGTGACTGAAGTCTTGGTAAAGGAATTATTAATGTTTTTCAGAGATTTTATAAAATGGTTTATAAACGATCTTGGAGAATTGTAAGGGGAATTATAAACGATTTGAGAATCAAATAAAAAGGAAACTTTTCTAAGTTTTGTAGATATACTTATACCGTTGGAATAAGTATATGGCTATTTCTAAATATGGAAATACAGGGATTGGCGAGTATATCTTTTAAAGATGTTTATATACAAGTAATTTACAATGTAATTGTATGTATAAAGACTTATTATAGGGGGCTAGTGATTGCTTATATACTGAGCCAATGTTGATTTTCCAAATTAAATAAAATCCCGATTGAATGTTTGTTATTCAATAGTTAAATAACCGACTATCGAAAATAGACCCAACATAAATTTGGAAATATCTAGGAGAAACACGTGAGTTATATGGCACAGTCATCCCCGATGATGTTGTACTATGCGTATAAACCTCGTTTCGTTCTTTTAGGACGATGATAAGGAAATCCATCCACTAACGGTTAGGAGGTGATCTCTGATCTTATCTTTGTCTTTTTATTTCCTAGAGAACCGGGGTTGAGTTTACCAAAAATTATCGAACGTTGTTTCGAAGAGATCGGGATCAGATATGTTATCCGAAAACCACTTCGATCTAATGAATGCGTTTCGAAGTGAATACATCGTGAAGAGTATGGAATCGAAGATAGAGATGTGATGTGCAAGGGCAAATCGCTACTAATCCTGAGGGTGATTCCAAAATGGTTGTAGTAGGAATAGTGCCTTCAGTTTCGTTCAAACCCAAAACGGACTTGTATGAATGAATGCTATTAGCACATTATCATGGAGAGCAACGGGCATTCTAAGCATGAATTTCTTGAAAGGTAATCGTAGCCTCAAGTCTCATCAACCAGGAATGACTGAAAATCAAGGAAGATGCAGCAAGGCTAAGTTGGTCGCACCCATTAAGGTATGTTGTCACCTTTCTAGATACATCTACATATTTATGGATTGGTTGTGCATGAGATCTCGATAAAAAGGGATGCAAAGCAACCGGGGTGATGACATATTCGGTACTATCCAGTCAAGGGTAAGTCGGTCCTGTATTGGCAGGGGATCTAGATGAGGTCCTCGGTACATTTTCTAGACATGTACTGTGCTAGGTGGTACCCCGGTGCCTAGTCATTGTATGGAATCCATTCTCTAATACGTGCCTTTACAGTTTTTATTGTAGAGCCTAGTATGTTGGAATTTAATTAATATAACAATTTCGGCTATTTTAATAAGTATTTGTACTTAGACACTATTATAATATCACAGGATTTTTATATAAAAGTGGTTTTGGTTATCGTAAGGTAAAAACCCATCTGTGTTTATGTGCGGCGTGTGTTAGTTCCTGAGATGATGGGTTTGATGACAACAACCTTAGGACTTGTTATAAAATATAAATACTAATATTCTTGGCTAGATATATATGTATATGCAGGATATATATATGCAGGTACTGAGAATGAAGACTGTACAGTATAAAGATTCAAAACTAAGTATAGAGATTCAAGACTGACGAATTCAAGGCTGAAGAAATCAAGACCGAAGACTCATGAGTATCAAGAGTTCAAGAGTTCAAGATATCAAGATAAGTAATAGAGTCTAGATTTATGTTAAAACTTCATAATAGCACTTAATTCTTTATTCGGATTTTAACTGTGGAATGGAATCCACCTTCTCGCTTTAATAGTGGGATGGAACCCACGACCACTTTAGTGGGATGGAACCCACGACCTTCTCTAGTGGAATGGAATCCACAAAATTTTCAAAATGACTTATTTTTAGATTTTTTTCAAAACTATCTTTTAAAAAGACATCTCTCTCTCTCCCTATTTAAATATTTTAGCCTTAATTCAAAAACTATTTTTAATCGTATTAATTTCAAAATCATTTCTTGTTTTAAAACTATCTCCTAGTTTTAATGTTTTAGCTTTAATCTCAAAATATTTATATATTTAGTTTTTATTACTTTTATATTTCGTAAGATCACTTTCCAAAGGTTTTTATAATCATAAAGTATATTTAAAATAGTTTACAAAGTTCTAAGATAGTTTCGGCAAACTTTAGAAAGAATATCTCTTTTAAAACAAAAATCAATTTTCAAAATATACTAGGGGATGTCGACATGCCCCTGCCCCCATGTTGACATGGTAGCCGTAGAATTTAAAATTCAAATTTTCAAAAGAAGTGTCTATTCATCATAACCTTTCACGAATGGACATGACTATTATTCTCCTACATATACCAGTAGTTTTCAACGAATTTTTACACAAGTTTTCTTTGTTTTCTCTCCTCTTTCTCTTCCATTCTTATTTTCAAACATTCTTAACAAGACTCTGCCGAAATCCTAAGTAAATCAAACTCGATCATCTCTAGTTTGATTCTCTTCCACTCTCTCTCAAAGATCTCAGTGCTATTTAGAGTTATAGGATCATTTGTAATCAAAGATCACAAGATCGAAGTGTATCGAGTCTCTCTCTATCAAATTGTGATTGGAAACGGTGTGATTGTGGCTCGTAAATCAATTGGGTGTGATTGTAGCCCGTAAATCAATTAGGGGATCTTGTAGCCTGGTTAAATGAAGAGAGTTTGCCTTAGACTCGGAGACAGGAGGGGGTATCTCGTGGCCTTGAAATCAAGGTTGTAATATCGACATTATATTTGAAAAGAAATCTGCACAGGAAATTGTATGGGACTAGATGTAGGGTAACTCCGAAGCAGTATAAAATTCCGGTGTGTTCTTTCCTTTACTGCTTTTATTTACTATTTGCATCTGTGTCTGATTCTGTGATTGTTTCTGTGTTTGTGAATTGCATCTGTTTGGATTTAATTTGAAAAGATTTCAAAAAGATTCATAAAATTAATTAAACACTATTCACCCCCCCTCTAGTGTTAATTTTTCCTTAAGATACGTAATCCGCATTTCCTATATTTGGTATCAGAGCATTGGTTTTCAAAGTTATCATAATCTGAATTTTGAAAAAGTTTAAAATGGAAAAATTTTGGAGATTCTGTTAACACTAGTTCAAAACTGTCCAAATCATTGTCTCATAAGTCTGCATTTTGTTATTATAGAAAATCAAGTTATCTACTAAATTGGTGTGTTGTGCAGGAACAGATGTGTTATATGGCTTTTGTAGAATCAACACTCAATGGACAAATGGTGCAAATCAAGAAAAACAAATGGATACTTGATAGTGGATGTTCAAGGCACATGACTGGTAATCCGGAGATACTGAATGACATAATTTATGAAGATGGAGGAATGGTCAACTTTGAAGACAATTCAAAAGGATATGTGATTGGCATCGGCAATGTCGGTAACTCTAAAAATCCTACTATTTCTGATGTTCTGTTAGTTAGGAATCTAAAACACAACTTACTTAGCATAAGTCAACTATGTGATAAGGGCTACAAAATTAAATTTGAAAAGGATAAGTGTCACATCGAAGATAATAAATCAAATATTATCTTTGAAGGAATTAGGAAGAAAAATATTTATATTTTCAGTACGAAAATCTCAAATGATAACCTATGTCTTTTGGTTAATATAAGTGACCTTGGATTTGGCATAAAAGATTTGGGCATTTGAATTTCAAACTCTTATCTAGACTTTCAAAACTCGATCTAGTAAGAGGTATCCCTATAATGGATTTTAAAGCAGATAGTATATGTGATGCTTGTCAATTAGGAAAACGTAGAAAGAGTTCATTTAAATTGAAAGATATGATTTCAACTTCAAAACCTCTTGAGTTACTTCATTTAGATCTGCTTGGTCCATCTCAAATTCAGTCAATAAATCAAAGTAAATATGTTTTTGTAATTGTAGATTATTATTCTAGATTTACATGGACAATTTTTCTGAAACATAAAAGTGATGCTTTTGATTTACTTAAAAAATTTGCAAAAAGAATTCAAAATCAACTTTCTTTAAAAATCAAAACTATTCGTAGTAATCACGGTGGAGAATTTGAAAATGAAAATTTTGAGAATTTCTATAATAAAAAAGGAATAACTCATAATTTTTTTTCCAAGAACTCTACAACAAAACAGAGTGGTAGAGCATAATAATAGGATGATTCAAGAGTGTGCAAGAACTATGCTTTCAGATAGTAAATTACCAAGAAATTTTTGGGCTGAAGCAATCGCTACAGCTTGTTACATTTTGAATAGGATTTTAATTATACCCCTAACACATAAAACACCATATGAACTTCTTTTCAATAAGACACCAAAGGTATCTTATTTTAAAGTTTTTGGAAGTAAATGCTTTATTCTAAATACAAAGGACAATTTGGATAAATTTGATCCTAAATCCGACAAAGGAATCTTTATTGGATATTCTAATAAAAGTAAAGCATACAGAGTTTTTAATTTCAAAACTAACACCACTGAAGAAACAATGCATGTATCTTTTGATGAAAATTTCAAAGATTTTGTTCAAATAAATGATGAAGATGATTTTGTTACTTTAAATAATGAATCGAATGAAACAAACTGTGAAACTGTTTATCCTAATAAAAGGATCGGGCTTTTAAAAGATCATCCTATAGAAAATATACTAGGAAATATTGAATCTGCTGTTAGAACTAGAAATCAACTAAACAAGATGAGTAATGTAGCTTTTATATCAACTATTGAACCCAAAAATCCAAAGGAAGCATCATCTGATGATTCATGGATTCTTGCTATGCAAGAAGAACTGAATCAAATCAACAAAAATGATGTATGGGAACTTGTTCCTAGACCCGAGGACAAAACTATAATAGGAACTAAATGGGTTTATAAAAATAAAAAGAACGAACAAGGTGAGGTCGTTAGAAATAAAGCTCGGTTAGTCGTGTAAGGTTATTGTCAAGACGGAATAGACTTTAATGAAACCTTTGCACCCGTAGCAAGATTAGAAGCCATTAGAATTCTACTTGCTTTCGCAAATCACAACAATTTCAAATTATTTTAAATGGATGTCAAAAGTGGCTTTTTAAATGGTTTTGTTAAAGAGGATGTTTATGTTGAACAACCTCCACTTTTTGAAGAAGAAAAGTTTTCAAATCATGTTTACAAATTAAAGAAAGCTTTATATGGTCTGAAACAAGCTCCTAGAGCCTGGTATGACAGACTAAGATCTTACCTATTACAATCAAATTTTGAAATTGGTAAAGTAGATAATACTCTTTTTATTAAAAGAAACAAAAATGATATCCAATTAGTACAGATTTATGTAGATGATATAATTTTTGGATCAACAAACAATGAAATGAACAAAGAGTTTTCTGAAATAATGACCAAAGAGTTTGACATGAGTCATATGGGTGAACTTACTTTCTTTTTAGGATTGCAAATAAAACAGTTAGATAGTGGTATTTTCATTAGTCAAGAAAAGTATGTTAGGGATCTAGTTAGTAAGTTTGGTATGACCACTGCGAGTGGAAAATCCACTCCTATGGCAACCAATGAAACCTTAAATAAAGATGACATGTCAAAGGATGTTGATCAAAAACTATACAGGGGAATGATTGGATCGCTACTCTATATAACTACGAGTAGGCCTGATATCATGCATAGTGTCTGTCTCTGTGCAAGATACCAATCTCAACCCAAAGAAACCCATTTAAAAGCTGTTAAACGTATCCTAAGATATGTTAAACACACTTTAGACTATGGCCTATTTTACCCTAATAATGATTCATTTTATTTAATCTCATATTGCGATGCTGACTATGTGGTTGTAAATCAGACCGAAAAAGTACAAGTGGAACTTGTTACTTTTTAGGACATTCTCTGGTTTCCTGGTTTAGTAAAAAGCAAAATACTGTCTCACTATCGATAAATGAAGTAGAATATCTCTGCTGCTTTGGCTTGTTCTCAAGTTATCTATATGCAACAGACCCTAAAGGATTTTGGATTAAATATTTCAAAATCACCAATTTATTGTGACAATACAACTGCAATAAATTTATCCAAAAATCCTACTCATTATGCCAGAACAAAACATATTGATATCAGACATCATTTTCTCAGAGATAATATAAGTAAAGAGATTATTTCTCTTGAATTTATCAACACAGAGAATCAAATAGCTGATATTCTGACCAAACCCTAGAATCAATCAACCTTTATTAAATTAAGAAGAGAACTAGTTATTTGTTCTATAACTGAGATATATAATATAGATATAGTAACATATATATTTAAATAAATAAAGAAAAACAAAATTGTCAAAATTTTCAAAGGGATGTCGACATGCCCCTACCCCCATGTCGACATAAAACGGTAAAATTTGAAATTTTGATTTTCCCTCTAAAATCAGTTTGGTGGTTATATAATCACAACATTTCGAATTTTTATGTCTTCTTACTTCATTTTCTCTGTAATAAACTTTTGAAAATATAAAATAATGGCCTCCTCTTCTAAATCAAACCAAAATGCAACCTTTTCCTTCCCTTCTCCTAATTCCGGTCCATTTCAACGAACTACATTAGCTCGAGTAATGAAGATCGAGCAAATTATGAAGGATTCTCTGCAAATGCTGACTGAATTACAAGTCATGCAAATAAGGATGGCAAAGGAACAAGAGAAACAAGGCAAGATTCTTAGAAATTTGCAAAAATTTCTAATGGATAATCATGCAGATCCTATTGTGATTGAAGATGATTCCTCTAACATACGTATTCATAATCCATTAGAGGACGACGAAGAAGAAGAAGAAGAGGAAGAAGCGCAAATGGACGAAAACGATAAAGTTATTTGCGTTGGAGAAGTTTGTTTTGACAAAAATGGTAATTTGGTCGAACAACATGGAAACTTTTGTCTCCATTACCCTAATTGTTCGATTCACAAGTCACCAATTGTCAAGGACTCTCGTTAGATTATTATTATATTAATGTTTTTAAATTTTGTGTACTTGTATATATTTGTGTCTATGTTTCATATATATGTGTAATGTAACATTATATATAATAAAATTAGATTTATGTTTCGCTTATTATACTCGTTATTAGCTTTTAGTTCCATAGTTTAAGGGGGAGTTATGTAGTTTAGGATTAGTTTTTGTTGATGACAAAGGGGGAGAATTATAAAATAGGTTAGATAGGCTTAGATTAAGGAGGAGTTAGTAGATTAAGGGGGAATTGTTGGAATAAGGGGGGGTCGGAGTAGAATAGAAGTTCGTTGGAGTAGAATTTATAAACATAGGTTGTCATCATCAAAAAGGGGGAGATTGTTAGTTCCTGAGATGATGGTTTTGATTACAACAACCTTAGGACTTTTATAAAATATAAATACTAATATTCTTGTCTAGATATATATGTATATGCAGGATATATATGCAGGTACTGAGAATGAAGACTATATGGTATAAAGATTCAAGGCCGAGTATAGAGATTCAAGACTGATAAATTCAAGATTGAAGATATCAAGACCGAAGATTCATGAGTATCAAGAGTTCAAGATATCAAGATAAGTAATAGAGTCTAGATTTATGTTAAAACTTCATAATGGCACTTAAATCTTTATTCGGATTTTAATTGTGGAATGGAATCCACCTTCTCGCTTTAATAGTGGGATGGAACCCACGACCTCTTTAGTGGGATGGAACCCACGACCTTTTCTAGTGGAATGGAATCCACGAAATTTTCAAAATGGCTTATTTTTAGATATTTTCAGAACTATCTTTTAAAAAGACATCTCTCTCTCTCTCTATTTAAATATTTTAGCCTTAATTCAAAAACTATTTCTAATCATATTAATTTCAAAATCATTTCTTATTTTAAAACTGTAACGACCCGTATTTTTAACACTTTAAAAATACGAATTAAAATAAAAATTTTGGATAAAAATCCGAAGGAAATAAAATTTTGTATTGTTAAATGTGAATTACAAGTTAAAATACAAAACTGAATTCTGAAATAAATTATTTGTAAATTAAATACGGATGTTAACTTGTATTGAATGTAAATAATGAATTGAATTTGATTTTAAACAATGAAATAAATAAAATGTTACATTTAATATTGAAGTTATAATATTGAAATCAACGTAAATGAATGTAATTTAATATTACTGTGAATTTAAATAAGATGATAGCTGAAGAAAATAAAAGTAAATGAATTATAAACTATTGATAATAATGTATAAGTAAATGGTTGATTCAATAATGAAAGTGTAAATCGAAATAAAAGAATTCAATTGGAATTAAATAACTTGAATTTGAATTACAATATAATTGAACGTTGAATCTAATGTAATCTTTTATACTGGATTTATAATGGAAAACCGCATTGTGAAAGATTGTTAATTACTATGAAATTAAAAATGAAATTTGTGAACAATTGAAATTTGATTTAAAAGTTAATAATTTAAAATTGGGAATTTTATATTGAAATTAGACTGTAGAAATAGCCATTTTTACAACTGTCTCGGATTTCGACGAAACTAGTTTCATCGGATCCGTAACAGTGAATTATTGTAAGGTTTCAATTTTCGTAGCAATCGGACTTGTCGTTTGGTCGTGCGAGCTTGAAACGCGTAGAAATTTAACGTCGTTAATTAAAATAATAGACTTCAAAAAGCTATCTTCCTCATACGATTGAATTAGGCCTTGGGACTAGTTCCATTGCGTCCGGAACGGGGGTAAAACCTTATAAACGCCTGGCGGCACGTCTCGATTGGAGTTCGGATGATTTTGGACCTACCTTTATAAATACGTACGCAACCGAGACAGTTTTATTTCATTTCAGAAACCCTAGCCATCTCGACGAGATCTTCAAATCCATACGGTTGATTCGTGCTAATTCGTCACGGATTGGTCCAGATCTGGCTTTGAAGTCGTGCGTATTTTCTTGGTTTGCGTGCAAAGGGTGGCGAATGGGGTGGCGAAACTTGGCGCGGAGGTGGAGCAAGGCGAGGGGCACGTGATGATACCCCCTGATCGACGTCCGGTTGTCGTTTGCCGCGCGCGTGGATGAATGAACGACGTGCGTGATGGGTTAGGCGGTGTGCGTGAATTTGAGGAAGAAGGTATACGTTATTTTATTTATTTAAAATTTTAAATATTCGATCACTCTAACGTATATAACTTTTGCATACGAGCTCGGATTTACGCGCGGTTTTCTCCGTTGCGTTCGTATTGAAATTCCGGACAACATGGAGCTGGTTTGGCTGCATTCCGAGACTGTTCAAATTTGGGCCTTTATTTGGGTTTTAAATCGTCGATAAATCAAAGGTGAGTGTTTATACGCTCACAATTGACTAAAATAACTTTTGTTAGTTAAATTTATATTCTGAAGTGATATGAAAATTATTGGCTGTTGTTTGGTAGGTTTAATTATCATCTGTATTGATATATGAATTAATTGATAGAATTTAAATTGACCGTCAAAATAAAGTTAAATTTAAATTGGCAGTATATTACTCGATATTGATAATTATAAAATTGTTGAGAATGCTATTGGCTTTATGATTGATTGGTTGTGATGGATGCTATTGGTTGATATTGGTTGTTTATATATTTTGATATAGCATGCTATCATCATGTATATTGTTTATTGCATATAAAACTGTAAACTGAATCATTTCGAATAAATTAAGAAATAGGTTGAAATGATATACCTATGAAATCTATTTGGATTGAAATGATATATATCCATCCTTGAAATTAAAAATTGAAATAATTATCCACCTGGTCATAGGATAGAAAATTATATACGGACACCGGGTTGGTTAAATTAAATGATTTTAAAAGTTGTTTTGAAATTTTTTTAAATGAATTGATTTTAAGAATAAAATCCAATTTATGGAAATTGAATTATTTTGAGTTGAAGATCGAGATGTTGGAATTTAAACTTGGTAAATGAATTTGTTTAATTATTCGAGGTTTAGATTTTAAAGAAAAAGTTGAAATACGGCGTAAATTTTCGAAAGATTGATTTGTTTTAAAAGATTGGACTTTTAATCGAACTCTGAATATTTCTAAGAAAACTTATATGAAATGATATTTCAAGTGGAGTTTGGAATTGAAAATTGATTTGAAATTGAGATTTAATTAATTTGGAATTTAATTGAAATTCAAAGAAATTTGTGAATTGGACTAAATTGAAACTATTGAATTAAATTTGAAGATAAAATTGATTTGAATAGGATTTGAACTGAAATTGATTGGGAATGTAATACTTAAATGAATTCTTGAAATCCGAATGTTAATCTAAGTTTATTGAATTGGAATTGTTCCAGAAATTAAGTAAACTACTTAATACGGATGTTTAATTTGAAGAATATTCTAATTTGAATACGAAATGGTTTTAAAGCGAATCTTATATTCTTATATAAATATATGAACTGTTTTGAAATGTGAAATATTTAAAGTTTCGAAATATATTGGAAGTAAAATTGTTTATTTTGTGGCGAAAGGTGATTTTGAAATCGAAATGAGATTTTGAGGCGAAAAGTGATTTTGAAAATCGAAATGAGATTTTGAGGCGAAAAGTGATTTTTAAATCAAAATGAGATTTTGAGGCGAAAAGTGATTTTGAAATCGAAATGAGATTTTGAGGCGAAAAGTGATTTTTAAATCAAAATGAGATTTTGTGGCGAAAGGTGATTTTGAAATCGAAATGAGATTTTGTGGCGAAAAGTGATTTTGAAATCAAAATGAGATATTGAGGCGAAAATGATTTTGAAACGGAATCTTACATCTTGAATAGATATGATGATATTCGAAATGGATTTGATTTTGAAGCGAATATGATATTTTGATATCAATTATGAATCGATTTGAAAATGTAAAAGATCGAACCGGTGTGAAAAATATAACGTAGTTATTAAAGAGACCGGGATCGGATATGGACATACTCTCTGTCGATACCGAAAACCACTTTAATAACTAATACACGTGGAGTGTTGATCCAGAATGAAGTGGATGGTTTTGGTGAACGTGTTGATTTGAAGAAAGAGAACGATTTTGGATGACCCCTGACATGACTAAAACAGGAGCCGCGCCGGGCCATTAAGGATCGCCATCTCTAGCGGACACACTCCTTCGTTACCATGTCTATTACTTTTGTGATTCGATTTGGGTGCACCCCGCGATTTGGGAGTGTTGTTTCGCGGTGTTGGGGTAGTAGCTTGTCAAGACCCAAAAGTCGACCTTCGAAAATCGGCACCCGTACTTCACTTGTACTCAAATGCCGTAGATTCAAATGCCGAATCTGGTTCTCGGGAGCTTATAACACAGTTAAGTAAATAACACAGCGGAATAAAAGAATAATACATTGATATACAATATCTGATACAACAGAGTGATACAATGAATATCAATATACATCAGAGATATGATACAACAAATAGCAGCGGAATAGAAAACGATAACACCAGCAGCGGAATAGAATGTCTCCAATAGAATGCTCCAAGATAAGCAACGTCAGTCCATGAACTCCAAGAACTGAACTAGCTCCAGATAATCTACTAAACCTGAATATCTGAAAAAACCCAACTCTAGACTGCCCGTGTGGAAAATAGTGGGCACCCAGAGTTTAGGAAAGGAACAATAAACTCCGGATCAGTCATGGGACTGGTGTGAGCAACAAAAACAGTTTATCTTTTTAAAACAAATAGCAGAGATATTTAAAGTCATTCGCAATGCTTTTGAAAAATGAAACTACCATAAGACCTCCCGCCACACACACAATGCAAACGCAGAATTGGAGGAGATTTCTTCTTATGATAGTCAAAGATGCTTACTACGCAAATCAAATCATTTGATATTATTATTAGTGCATAGTGTAGAAAACATTTCGAAAGTAGAATATAAATCTTAGCCAACATACGACCAGTATCGTATGCCTACTATAGCTACCATCTAAACAGTGGTGACCACCGTACGTAAATGGCAGGTTCTACAACTAATACCGTACAAAGTTCGTATTGGAAGATGGATTTCCAACAAATGATCAGGCTAAGGAACTTCCTTTTCCACGATGGGTACGTCCCTGGAATAGACGACCCGAGAAATAACCTAACATTACGGTTAGATCTCTGCCAACACAAGGCCGGGTTACCTCTGCAAAAATAGGTAACTACTGACACGCGTATGCCATCCCCCGATCGTCACCGATCTTCCCGAGGATCCTCGATTTCCAACAACCACATAATAATAATAATGCAGTAACCACAGAGGTTAAGTATCTGGGCTCCATACCATGATACCACCTTTATCCAGAAGGAATGACATACACTAAGGGGCGCTACTCCCTAGAACCTTGCCGCATCTTTCCTGTTTTGACCATTTCCGGGGTGTGAGGTTCGACGAAGTCTCGTCCACAAAGCTACGCTTTGTTCACAAAGCCATGCTTCGGGTCAAACAAATGATCAACCTATGATCACCAAGATATAAGATCAAACAAATGATCATATCGCAAATGATCAAACATTGATCATCACACAGCAGCACTCAGCATGTCACATTACCAAATTGGGATATATCGCTGATAAATTTCAATTACATAACCTCTGAGCTCGTACGTCTCAGAGAAGGGTGTTAAGCTAAGAGAATAAATTCTCCGCCACCAAACAGAAATGTATTTGAAAGAAATCAGCTTTATATCTCAAAGTGTAATGTCAGACATGTATCCATACAAGTCTGTTCCGGGTTCGAACAGAACCGAAGGCACTTCTCACGAAGCCCTTGCAAATCCGGATAATTTTCAAATCACGTCCAGACTTCCCATCACAAAAGAGTGATATAAATCTCTATACCGGGAGCTACCCAATGCAGAGACATTCGACAGGTTGTCCTTTCATTTTCGAAAATATCCGGTCTTCAACACCGATCTTCAAATGCTATCCATATACGACGTATCACTATTCGGAATGGGTTATATGACACAGATGTCTTTTCCCGGCTAACCCGAATAGTGAGCGCAATATTCAAAAACAAATGGATAATGGGATTTCAATTAAGTCACAATTTAAACCCAAACTTTCTCTTTCAAATGGTTAAACAAATTTCCATTTTAATCTTTTTAAATAAAAAGATTCAATTCACAAAGTTCACTTAATTTCACAAAGATTCATTCACAGATTTTCCAAATCGATTTCCATTTCAGTTTAATTAATTCGTTAAATCTTTAAATCAAAGATTTAACAAATAGCTTTCAAAACAATTTCATTTTGAATGGTTTAAACAAAACATCATTTTAAATCTGTTAAACTAGACAGATTTAATTCCTAGCTTTCGAAAAGAATTAATTTATAACTTGGAAAACCATTTTTCAATTAAATCTTGAAATTCCTTTACCTAAATTGGAATTTCATTTCTTATCTAAAAGCTTTTATTCTTTGAAAACAAACAGTTTTCATTCTGGAAATCTGATTCATTTATACGAGTTAAGGTTCTTGGGTTAAATCCAAATTCCCAACTTATACTTTTAAAATGGTTTAAATTCATATAAACACATTTATATCATCTTTACTCCCTAGTTTCCCAATCATAGATTTAATTTCAAACTTGAATCCAAATTTAAATCTAATTATTTAAATTTCAAAAACTCGGTTAAGTTATTCAAAATAACTTTTCTCTTTGAAATTCCATTTCAAAAGCTTTTTACTTTAAACCCGAATTTCTAATTTCAAAATCAATTGAAAATAAAAATTTCAATTTCAAAAACATCAAATTTAAATTATCTGTGACTTAATCGATTTCCACGTGAAATCCATATTTGTGTGTGTATAAGTGTAGTCCAGGGGTTTCACACACAATAGTGCAACATCAATCATCACAGATTTATCGATAAGCGGTATAATCGATAACGCTTATCTTCACTCACAGATTCATAGATAAAATAAATTTATCGGTCACAAAGATTCACTATTACACTTCGATGTGGGTTTCGGATAACCAACTGGAATCCGACTCCCTGTCGCATCGAAATTCAAATGCCGTGTTACGGCCCATGGGTTGCATATTCATATAACAATATGTACATCACATGTAAGTAAATTACAGATCATAACATAATCAGGATGTATCACAAAGTATCACAATCAGGGATATCAAACAATCAAATCAATAGAATCCAAATATTCATAAGTAAGGTCGGTTAATATCTGATTAATTCAAATCAGATAAATTTCTTAAGAATAAATTTCTCATCCTGGTTAATTAATCTTATTAAATTACAAACCATTTTGATTAATTTTCCTTTGATCACTTATTAATTTACCTCTAACGATAAATTTATTAACTTTTAATTATAATTCATTAACCTTTGATTATAATTAAATCAAACTTTAATCATTAAATAATTTACTTTCAATTATTTAATTATTCTTTGATTTATTATTATTAATTAATTACATTAATTAATTAACCCCTAATTAATTACCGTTTAATTAATTATCTTTAATTTATCAAGTACTTAATCCTTTAATCTCTTTCATAAATCAACCTCTAATTAATTTCAATAAGTAATTATTCTTTAATTACTTCCATTTATTAAATCTTAAGTAATTATCCTTTTTACTTAATCTCATAAATCAATTCTTCTTTAATCATTTTCATTAATTAATAAATCTTCAATTACTTAATTAATTAATCACAAATTATTAAGTAATTATACTTGAATAAATTAAGAGATTATATTTCAATTACAAAGACCTTCAATATCCCTTAATCAAAATTTCTAATATACTTATTTCAAACACTTGCTTGATTCAAGCATTATCAAATTCCATTTAAAAATACTTAGAAATTTATTCCTTATCATCATATAAATCAATTCAAAATCAATTAATTTTCAAAACAATTTAAGAACATTTAACTTAACGTTTTTCCATTGAAACTTGTTCGTATCTTTAGTTTTTAAACCTTGGTACAATATTTGATGTACCATTAAAACCTGGTACAGATTTTATCTTTAGTTTTGAAAACCTGTTATCTAACAATTACACCCGAGCCAGAGGAAGATTTACTCGAGACAATTTACAACCTGCTTCGAGTCGACCCATCATTTTCACGAGCTAGAACCTAAGTCAACATCTTCTTCCCCAATTTTATCTACCTGACACCGAAGATACATGGTGCACGTGTACACTCGATCGGAGTAACTCCGATCATCGCGAAGACCATCGATACGTCACTGGAGACCCCCTCGACAACACCTACCAGCCAACACCTTCAAGTTCGCCATGATTCGAAAACGAGTTGAACAGCGAAATGCTAGAACCCCATTCGATCGGAAATTCTTCCTCGTGCCGACAATCTAGGCCACCATCGACCACGCCCCTTCGATGAGAACATCTCCGATGACCCGGCAACGTTTCCCCCCTGGTGCGGTTCATTCCGATGCGATGATGCTGGCGAAATTCCAATTCCAAACTGGGACGAATAAACCGGGTTCTAAACCCTACAAACCCACCGTGCCACCTCCATGATCCACTATAAATTCAACCACTAATTTTCCTGTATTCTCCACCATCCGAGTCTCCTCTGACATTAACCTCGAGCCGCCTATCCTTGCCGATTGCCAGAATTTGGCAAAAACGTCGATTCCGTTCAACTCGTGATTTCTCCATAATTACATACTTAAAAATCTTGATTCGAATTTTAAAAATCAGCATTTTCGATAACGATTTTGATGATATTATCAAAACAAAACAACATGACGTTTGAATTTTGACATAGTTTAGAGTTTCACTGTGTTTGTTTGTTCTCTAGCAACCCTTGACAATTTAAACTTGTAATTAATTTTAAAACTTAGATATTGATCTATATAACTATAATTTACTTAGACATTAAAGCCTCTAAATGATTGTAGGATGAGCTTTTGATTTTCTTTTTCTAAATAGGTTTGAACTCTGTAAAACTTAAAACAGAGATCCATATTTCTTTTTACAGACATGCATAGCCACAACTATATTCTTAGGCATACAATCACATTTCACATTCATACCACCCATATCCAAGTTATCATCATCACAGACTTGAGATAATAAGGAAGATCAAGTAAAAAGAAATGGAAGTTTGCTCACCAGATTTTTTTTTTGAAAAGGCAGAGAGGTTGATCTTTTTGTAAACTGGAAAGGCTTGCAAAACTGAAATTTGAAACTTGAATACTTCTGTTATTTTGATTCCAAAGATCTTTGCCTTGCTTTGACTTAAAAACTGAAAACTTGAAAAGTCTTAAAACTTGAAACTTTGAAACTGGAACTTGATTCCAGGCTTTTGAAAGAGAAGAAAAAGATAACAGGCTTTTTAAATGAATCATGCTATGAATAGCTAGCTGAAATCTTGCTCGTTTGAATTGATTTCCAGGCAAGTTGATAATGTTTGTATGTCTTTGAAAACTTTAAAATGAAAAAAAATGCTAAGTTTTCTTTTTGGTAAACGAATGAAATGAAAAAGACTAAGGCAGATTGATAAATAGATAGATGGTTTTTACAGGGTATTGTTTATATTGCCTGGTACAAAATTTTCAGAGATTTTTATCTCTATGGGGGCTGAAGTGATCTATACAATGTACACTAGAGATATTAGCATTTAATGACAATGTCCTTTATGTCTACAATTTATCTTATACTTTACATTTCGTATGGTACTTTGATTTGTTTATGCTTATATTTCATTTGTACAAAGATATTTACTTTGTTTGATTATGCAAACTTCGGCTGGAAATGATATTGAGATTACTTTGTTTCTTGCTTGTTCTACATAACTGCCTACAGGCCTTACTCTTTTATTCTTTTATTTTTATTTTACACAAACCTGGTGCTTTCATTTGTCTTTAGGTTTTTAAATAATTGTGTTTACTTTATATGTTTGTTTCATTTAATTTTGTACAAATATAAATGAATTAAATGTTGTTTTAGTTGTTATCAAACTTAACTTATGTATTGTAAATAAATTCCTATTTCTTGTTGTTTGTTTTTAACTTTGTATGGTAAAGAAATTCCTATTTTAATTATGTTGTTTGAATTTAATTATATGTTACTTTATATTTTATAATTTATCTCATTATATATATATATATATCTATTTTAATTTGTCAAATTTATTTTCTATTCCTAGTTTAAATATTTATTTTTTATTTTGTTCGTTATAAATTTACAAATTTGTTTACTTTATATTTTATATAGTTTATCTTATATTTATATGTATATATTTCTATTTCAATTTTTAACTTAAATGCTTATTAATAGAATTTTGTTATATTTACACAACTCCTGAAATCCATAGATTAAGATTGAATTCAAATACCTTTATGTTATTTATAAATTCCAATTCAATTTTTAATTCGAATACATTATTTCCAATAATTCACACTTAATCCATAACTTAACTAAATCAATATTAATTACTAATTTATTAAACAATTTAGTCAGATATGTTCAAATACAGATATATATTCTCATATATACAATAATTTAAATTTTTAAACGATTTATTCAGATATACTTGGATATCGGGGAAACTCGCATCACCTAAATCAAATTTATTTTACTATTTTTATTCAAAAATACAATAAATTATTAATTTAAATATATAGAAAATTTGGGGTCGTTACATAGCTGCTATGCCCAACATCAATCCGGATCAGGCAACTACTAGTATCCTAGTTGGTATCGCCTCATGTACCTTGTCATACTGATTATCCTATTCGCGACCACTACGTTTTGTTTTGTACCTTGAGTATATGGATTGCCCTCTGGTGACTTCCGGTTTTGGGGAAACTACGGTCTTGTATATGCTCTTGGTAATATAAACTGTGTTAAGGGTGGAATGGGCCATGGCTTAACGCTATTTTAATACTTTTACTTTAATGTAGACATATTATAATAGCGTATTGTACTACATAGTAGATAGTTTAACGGATCCTTGAGAGATGGAAAATCCCGTAACATCTCTTAAGTTATTGCACTCACGTTGACACTGGATAGGAGGTGTCTAAAACCCGTAAACATCTCTGACGCCGTCGCACTCATATTTACTTATTCGATTTAACCTACATGAGATATTTTAGTCCTGACTCGAGTGTTTTGTCTTTTCATTACGCTCGGGTCAACCTAAGCATTTCAGATTAGGTTGAAGGTATATTCTGGAGGACGAAGACGGAGTTTGGTATTACATCATTTGTATTCTACTATTGTAATATTTTTCTGCTGCATTGTTGTTTTATCTCTGATATGTATGTAACTCTGATTTATGATGTATAATAATAATCAAAAAAAAAATATTTTAACAGCTTCATGAACTGTTATTTTATTATTATATCTTGTTCCTTCCACTGCAAGATTCTGAGTTTGCTTCTGTTCTTTCTTTCCTTTTCTTATTTAACCCCAATAACCATCTGCCTTTTTGAACGGTTGAGTTGGACATGTGTGGATTATTGTCGACTTGAACGGTCAAAAATGGCGGGTCGTTACAAAAACTATCTCCTGGTTTTAATGTTTTAGTTTTAATCTCAAAATATTTATATATTTAGTTTTTATTACTTTTATATTTCGTAAGATCACTTTCCAAAGGTTTTTATAATCATAAAGTATATTCAAAATAGTTTACAAAGTGCTAAGATAGTTTCGACAAACTTTAGAAAGAAAATCTCTTTTAAAACAAAAATCAATTTTTAAAATATACTAAGGGATGTCGAAATGCCCCTACCCCCCATGTCGACATGGTAGCCGTAGAATTTAAAATTCAAATTTTCAAAAGAAGTGTCTATTCGTCATAACCTTTCATGAATGGACATGACCGTTATTCTCCTACATATACCAGTAGTTTTCAACGAATTTTTACACTAGTTTTCTTTGTTTTCTATCCTCTTTCTCTTCCATTCTTATTTTCAAACATTCTTAACAAGACCCTGCCGAAATCCTAAGTTAATCAAACTCAATCGTCTCTAGTTTGATTCTCTGCCACTCTCTCTTAAAGATCTCAGTGCTATTCAGAGTTATAGGATCATTTGTAATCAAAGATTGAAAGATCGAAGTGTATCGAGTCTCTCTCTATCAAAGTGTGATTGGAAACAGTGTGATTGTGGCCCGTAAATCAATCAGATGATCTTGTAGCCTGGTTAAATCAAGAGAGTTTGCCCTGGACTCGAAGACAGGAGGGTGTATCTCGTGGCCTTGAAATCAAAGTTGTAATATCGACATTATATTTGAAAAGAAATTGCACAAGAAATTGTGTGGGACTGGATGTAGGGTAACTTCGGACCAGTATAAAATTCCAGTGTGTTCTTTCCTTTACTGCTTTTATTTACTATTTGCATCTGTGTCTGATTCTGTGATTGTTTCTGTGTCTCTGAATTGCATCTGTTTTGATTTAATTTGAAAAGATTTCAAAAAGATTCATTAAATTAATTAAACACTATTCATCCCCCTTCTAGTGTTAATTCTGCCCTAAGATCCGTAATCCGCATTTCCTACAACGTGGTCTTATGAGATACTTTTGATTTCAAAGATTTCTTATAACTTTAAATCCACTTGGGTGTGTTTTCTCACGCTGGTTTTCCAGACTGACTCGGGTGTTATTTTATTATAATGCTCGGGTTAGACCGAGAATACTACAGATTATATTGGATGCTTGGAGCTTCAAGGTACGAGTTGGAGGCCCAGATACATATTCACGTAGATGGATATTTTCCACTGTATTCATTGTTGTGTTATCAGCAATTGTGAGGACGGGCTGTTATAACTGTCCAGGCTGAAATAGGTTAGTAGATTCTGATTGATGTATGTATATACATATATTACAGTTTTGTTTTTTGTATAAAGATTTATGGTATATTATAGATTATTCGTTCCGCTGTGAGATTCTGTGTTGTTTAGTTTTCTTCTTATCTTCTTCCTTCTTTCCCTCCCCTAATAATCGGGTTTCCGACATTCGATTTCTCGACATGTAATACAGTGGACGTATTAGTGTCGATTTTCGAGGGTCGAAAATTCAATTCGTTACACTATTGACCTCGTATCCCAGCTATTCTAAACCAAACCAATTATCCTAGGCCTAAATATTGGGCTAGGACCACTAATTCGCTCGTCATAAACGTATTATTGAGACTATATAATTTCCTATTATGAAAATTATACTGCCTCCTAAGTTTATTTACTTATTCGCTACGAATCTATTCTTATTTTGTACGCTTATTTCCTATATTCCTCATTTGCTTGTATATCCCATAAATGTCAACTGTTTGTAATAATTGGTCATTCAAATCGGACAATCACTAATTACATTTATTTATCCGATTCAAAATCAACTTATTATGCCTTTTTCTTTTTCCCATAAATGATGTATTAAAATTTTTAATTAGTCCCATTAAACGCATTTATGTCCCCATGTTATATCAAATTTTGAAATTAACACAAAAGAGGGAATTGCAAAAGTTTGAATTTTGAAAAGATTCTCTGAATTCTGCCAAGTATGTCGACATACCCATGTGACATATGTCGACATAAGGGCTGAAACTTCAAAGTTCAAAAAATAAGAAATATATATATATATATTCATACATATTTACTTATATATATATATATTTATATATATTTGCTATTATTATTATATACTATATAATTTCTAAAATAAAATATGAAATGTAAAAGGTACCAATTTTGTTGTTTACTTTGTTTCTTCTGATTAATCTTCCATTACTGTGAAACACTAGTTGATATTTTTAGTATCTGGTTCATTGTCACTGGATATAGTATCAGAATCGACCAAAGTTGTGTTGTAAGCTCTTTTTCTCTTTTTGAATGAGTTGGTGTTTGGTGTTTTCTTTTGCTGCGGGTCTCTACTTCGATGGTCTGATTCACCATAATCGTAACACTTAAAAACTTTTCCGTTTTTGGAATTTTTGTTTTTAGTTTTATAAAAGTTATTCATTTTCTATACTTCGGGAATTTTTTGAAATTTCTAGTCATAAGAGCAATCTTCTCATCATTATCATCCTCATTTGAATCTTGATGGTCAGTTGTAGCATTAAAAGCAATTGATTTCTTTTCAGTTGCTTTATTTTCCCTTCTACCCTACAACTATGCTTCATAGGACATTAGATTACCAATAAATTTTTCAATTTTCAATATACTAATATCATTGGCTTCCACTATTTCTAATGTCTTTTGATCCCATTTAGAAGAGAGTGAATTATGAATTTTTATAACTTGATCCTCTTCTGAGAAATTCTTACCTAGTGATACAAATGAATGAACTATACCCTGGAATCTAGATTACATGTCAGAAATAGGCTCACTTGGTTTCATTTTAAAAAGTTGGAACTGGTTGGTTAGCATAGAAATCTTAGTTTTTTTTACTTTACTAGTACCCTCATGTGTAACTTGCAAAGTTCTCCAAATTTCATATGCAGACTTACAAATAGAAACTCGATTAAATTCATTTTTATTTGATGAGCAAAATAAAATATTCATGGCCTTAGAATTATTATGTACTTGTGTCTTTTGGTCCGGTGTCCATGTTGAGTATTCAGTTTGGGGTTCAATGTACTCACTTTGTGTAATACTCCAAATATCTAAACCATTGGATTGTAAATAAATTTTCATCCTACATGAGCGATAAGTGTAATTACTGTCATTAAAAATTAGGGGTTTAGTAGTTGATCGACCTTCTACAAAATTGTTAAAAAATGTACTATTAGTGTTAATAGTCATTTATACTTTTCAAAAATCAAATAACGAGTTTTTAAAAACCTAATGCTCTGATACCAAATGTGGGAAATGGTGTAGTATTATTGTGAATGGATCTTAAGACTACTTTAACACCGGAAGGGGATGGATAGTGTTTTATAACTTATATGGAATTTTTCTAACTTATTTCAAGATTTAAATCCAAACATAGATAATCAATCACAGATATATATATATATATAATATTAACAAATAGTCACAAATATATAAATGTAGTAAAAGTAAGAAAGATGACACCGGGAGTTTTTATACTAGTTTGGATTAACCAATCATACGTCTATTCATGTACAGTGTATGTATAGATTTCTTTTCCAATGCCTACTTTAAACGGTAGCAAGCATACCAGAATACAGTCTCGATTTCAAGGCAACGAGATACACCTTCCTGATTTATGAGTTCAGGATAGACACTTTTGATTTAATCGGGCAATAAGAACATCCACTTTATTTGACTGGGCTACAAGCATACCCACTTGATTTGAATGGGCAACAAGCACACCCACTTGATTTGAATGGGAAACAAGCTCACACAGACAAATATTAGTAGAAAATTGTTGATTCCAAATACAAACAGTTGTGCTTTGGATGCAAAATATCCTATAGCTCTTTTGATAGCACTTTAATCTTTGAATTAATAAGAGAATACTTTCAAATCAGTAAGTAGATTATAGAGAATGAATGTAGTAAAGTAGTGATTGAGTTTGAATGAATTCGAAGAGTATAGAGAGTTGATTTTGCGAAATACATAATGAGAATTTGAAGTAAGAAGAAAGTAGTTAATAAAATTCAGTTTCCAGTCCCCTTTATATAGTGTACGAAGGGATGTGTCTATTCATGAAGAGATGCAACCAAAAATCATAACTATTCAAAATTCAAAAGGCATCTCTTCAACGGTCTATATGTCGACATACTTAGGTAGCTTATGTCGACATATCCATGTATTTTTATGAAAAACAGAAATACTTTAAATGTGTTGCAAAATTTTGGACTCTTGTAAATTTATTTAAACATAGTTTTTAAATACTTTAATATATAAAACTCTTATAAAATACTGTAGAAATATTTTTGAAAACAAAATGAATATTTTGAATAATAGAATAAATATAAAGTAAATAATTTGATAAGAGAGTATTCAAAGAACAGATGGTTGCTTTCCAAGGACTTTGACATTTTATTTTTTTTAGCAAAGCCAGCGGGGTTAACTAGTCCCCTACCAGTTTATTGAAGCACAAAGCCAGTAAGAAAAATCCAACCTAAACATGCTTAGGTTGGAGAAAATAAGGGAAACAAGGGAAGGAAAATAAAGAAACAAATGAAAACATAGAAACAAGTGCTCCAATACACTAGAGAAAACGACAAAAAGAAAGGAACAAAAAACACATGAGGACAAAACGGGAATTTCAATGTACAATTGCATTTTATAATTCCTGAGTGAACTGGAACATGGAGTATCTCATCCCCTCACCAATTTCATGCAGAATACAGTGCTTCAATTGCCTCTGCGTTCTCCTTTTACCTCCAAATACTACAGTATTTCTCTCATTCCATATGATTCTCACAAAGACCTTCAGCGTTAGCAGAAGGATATAAGATTCAATTTCTCTCCATCTAGTGGCTTTATATATCAGTGCCCATTCCAGAGTGCTATTAGCATTTGCACCATTTCTGCCAATCTTTTGCATTATATTTTTCCATATACTGAATATATACGAGCAGTTGAAGAATAAGTGTAGGGTGTTCTCCTCACATGCAGAACAGAAGGGGCACAAAGAGTCAGTTGTAATGCCTCTATGATATATATTCGATTTTGTATTGATCGCATTGTTAAAAAAATTCCATAGAAGCAGATTCTCCTTTTCAGGATTGTGTCTCAACTAAATTCTCTTATTCCAGCTGAATCTAGGTTTATTGTAGTCTGTTGTTAGGGTTTTATACACTGTAGAAATGTTGAATTCACAATGTTTGTTTGTCCGCTTAATTTCATCTTTTGCACAAGTAGGCAATGTATAGCACTGCACTGAGTCCATAGTTGTCTTATTACCTGATTACTTAAGTAAGGAAGACTGACTTTGCCATTATGGATAAACTGGAATGCTTTATTACTGAGGGGGATTCCAATTTGATTTATTTGCCGAGGATTCAGAACTTTAGCTAGAACGAGGCCAGTATCCAGCCATGGATCGAACCAGAAGCTCACAAACCCTCCTTGAGCAACATTCAGAATTACCAAAGGGAGCAAATTATTTCTGAGCTTGAAGATACTCCTCCAGGTCCAGCTACAATTCTAAGGGGGAGTCATGTTCGAAAAGCTATTGTTCCTTATAATATGGGCTTTAGACAATCTAACCCATATGTTATTTCTTGAACTATGCAAATCATCTACATATTTAGCAAATGCAGCTTTATTCCACTTGTTCAACCTTTTGATTCCTAGACCTCCCATATCTTTAGATTGTTCAAGCTTGGAATAGGAGCATGGTATCAGTTTTTTTGAGTAGATGCTTCCATGCCAGAAGAACCTTAGCATGGCACTCCTTATCATTTGTATTAATTTTGTTGGAAGCGCATAAGTTCTCATCCAGTAAGTAGTCATAGAGAATGTGACGGAATTCATCAAGGTTAGTCTTCCTGCTTGGCTAAGGAGCCTATTCGACCAATTGTCAATTCTAGCAAGAATTCTATCAAACAGTGGGATACATTATGATTTAGTGATTCTAGATGTAGCAAGAGGGAGGCCAAGATAGCTGAGATGATCATCAGTAGGCTGGAGAGATGTAGCATTATAAAGAGAGGATTTGAACACTTCAGATACACCTGCAACGAGGATATTTGACTTATTTAGATTAATTTTCAGCCCTGTGATGGAGTGGAATAGGGTTAGTCCTTCAAGAATGGCTTTGATTGATTCCATTGTTGCCTTTGTGAAGACCACCAAGTCATCAGCAAAACATGAGAAAGGTTATTTGAGGCTGTTTGCATTTAGGGTGAAGCAAAAACTTCCCAGACTGGACCAACTGTATGAAAATTTGAGTTAATACTTCCATGACTATCATAAATAGATAAGCAAAGAGGGGATCTCCCTGTCTTATGCCTTGTTTTCACTTAAAGTAGCCGATGTTGTTGCCATTGATTGTTATGGAGTACCTCGCGGTGGAGATACAGGCATATATCCATGCCACTACGTGAGTTGGGAAGTTCATTAAGGACATGATCCTACTGATTAAGTCCCATTGAATATTGTCAAATGCTTTGGAGATGTCCAGCTTCAACATAGCTCTAGGTGATATATGTTTGTTGTTATAGCCTCTCAGCAATTCATGTGACATCAAAACATTATCAAGGATATTTATGGTTGGAAGGAAGGCTGCTTGGTTAGAGGAAATTATGTAGGGGAGGACTAACTTAAGTCTGCTAGCAATAACTTTAGAGATACACTTGTAGATTGTGTTACAGCAGGATATGGGTCTGAATTGGTGCACATGGTCAGCATTCTTGATTTTGGGAAACAGTGCAATGCTGGTTGAGTTGATTGAATGGAGCATTTTGCATTTGTTGAAGAAGTTGTGAACTGCTTTAAAAATATCCTTTTCAATAATGGTCCAGCATGATGTAAAAAAGTAGGCATTAAATCCATCAAGTCCACCACTCGAGTTAGAATTCAGAGAGAAAATAGCCTCCTTAATCTCAGTGTTGGTGATAGCTTCACTTAGAGAGAGGTAGTCATTTTCATTAATCTGAGGGAGCACTATGTTTTCCAGCTTCTGAAGATCAGGAATGAATCCAGTGTGGTTACCCAGCAACTCCCTGAAGTATTTTAAGAACATATCATTAATGACATGTGGATCAGTTTGAATCTCATCATTATCAGTGAGTAAAGCAGTTATGTTTTCTCTCTGATGTTTAGATTTAAGGGCAGAATGATAAAAAGAGGAGTTCCTATCTCCTTCAGAAAACCATTGCAATCTGGTTTTTTTGTTTTAGCATTTTGGCCTCTATGGTCAGGGCTTCATTAAGTTTTATTGAGAGTAGAGTTTCCTTCTCTGCCAGAGCTACATCATCCATGTTTTGTTGCATATCAGCCTGCACTTTATTTAGTTCTTCTCTCAAGATTGTTGTGGCAAGGGCACCCTTACCATATTTCTTCTTAGACCATTCTCTTAACGCCACTTTAGTTGCTCGAAGCTTGTACTGCAAAATAAACATAGGATTTCCATGATAAGTGTTAGACCATGTACTTTTTACTATGTCAAAAAACTCTAGTTCTTGGACCCAAACGTTAAAAAATTTAAAACTTGCATTGCCTCTCATTGCAGCATCACCAAATGAAAGGATTTGAGGGGAGTGGTCAGAGAGGCCATGTAGGGGTAGATGATTGGATAGTGTAGGCCACTTTGACAAGGTGATAGCATTACAGAATGCATGGTCAATTTTGAAAAGGTTCGAGGGGGGTTTCTGCTAGAGTTATTCCAAGAAAATTTGGCTTCGGTGCTTTTAATATCAATTAGGTCAGAGTCATCAATAGCATTGTTGAGGGGTTTAATCTCAGTCATAGATAATGGGTTGCCTCCATGTCTTCCAGTGAGTTTTTTGGCACTGTTGATGTCCCCTATCACTATCCAAGGATGGGTGTTCTACCTAAGTGAAGGAAGTAAATTGAAAAGGCATTGTTTAGCACCAATAGAATTTTCAACATAAACAAAGGAGAGATAGAATAAAGAAGAGGTTGGAAGATGGATGGTGTGAACGTGGATGATTTGCTTGGTGGAAAGGATGGGAGTGATTGAGAAGGTTAAAGGATCATGAAGGATGAGGATTCTTCCATAGGGAGCTTCACATAGGTTGTGTTGGTGGGCCCAAGAAGGGTTAATATACTGGGCTGCTCTACTGGTTAGTGTAGTGTTGAGTTTAGTTTCTAATGTTTCTAGCATTTTCAGTTTGAATACTCTGATGATGTTTTTACATTGATCAAGATTTATGTCATTGTGTGCTCCTCTAATATTCCAAGCACCTATGATGTGTATCATTAAGTAAACTGCATGGTGGAATTAAGTTTATTTTTGTTGCCCCTGGTCATGATTAGGGACTGATGTTCTCTGATGAGAGGAATGATTTGCATGGAAGCACCCTTATGGTTCAAGTCTCGGTCAAGAGATCTGCCTCTTCTGTTGGTTTTGATTTTGGATGGGGTGAGGAGGGAGGAGGAAGTTGTGCAAGTAGGTTCGAGAGGGGAGAGGGTGGTCGGTGTTGGTGCAATCCATGCTGGAGGAGGGAGGATATGTCCATAATGATTTGGTGGTGTGGGAGGCTTAGTTGGAAGGGATTTGGTTGAGAGACTGGTTGGAGAGGAGGAAAGTTCATAGAGAAGATTTGTTGTTTAGTTGTGCACGTGCACAGCTTGCATGGTAATGTCAATGGAGTTCTGCATGGCTAGGTTGCTTATATATAGAGGTGGGATAAGTTCAGTATTTCCTATTGTAGTGTTCTTTCGAATTCCAGTTAATGTCTCACTACTGCTTGGTTCAACCATTCCTTGAATCACTTTTTTGCTCCCTTGTTTATTTTCAGAGTTTTGAGTTGCTTCTTGCATTGCTTTGTTGTTAACTTGACTTGCATTTGCAAAGTTGGTCCCAAACTTGGTTATTTTTTTGGAGTTGTTCATATTACCACCACAACTGAATGAGTCTGGTTGAACCAACACCATTTCCCTTTGCTCTTCAGCCTCATCATTTAATTGTTCATCTACTTCATTTATTTCATTCAGTATGTCATATTTATTATGAGTACTTATCATAATATCATCATCCTTTTCCTTTAACTCTTCTGCATTAGATCTATCATCGGAGTTAACAATCTCTATCTCTCCCTCTTCCAATTCCTTTTCTCCCTCCTTATGTACTTTATTTATTTCATGTATTACATTTTCATTTATTTCTTTCTCTATTCTTGCTTCTTGTTTGTATCAAAATTGGGCACAACACTCTTCAGATGTGTTTGAAGAGATAAAATTAAGAAACTAAATGTAAAATGAGGCAGATCTAATAAACACACCAATCAACAGATAAGAAAATGCACAGAAACACATGATATTAGAGTGGTTCGGCGTATTGCCTACGTCCACTATGAAATGACTTATGTTTATTGAATTTCACTCGCTGTTTACATGGGATTACAACAATACAACTGAAGATTAATAATGATTTCGGCATAGTACCGGCATAGAGAAGCAAAAAGTCCATTTTCTATAGGTCCAGGGCCGCTATTTATAAGCGTAAGCAGCAAATATCTCATCCAGATCTCGGAGGACTTCTTCTCTCACGTGTGTGGGCCCACAGGATCGAGTTCAGGTGGTTTCGACTCGATCTGGGAGCGATACGAATGGAATTCGTATCGATCAAGAATTGATCCATTTTGGCTGAAATTTATCTGGTACATTCTTGACGTTGTAGGAAAGCTTCTGTGAAAATTTGGTGGCGTTTGGACTTCTAGATTTTGAGTTTCGATCGATGCCAGTTAAGGAAAATAGCTACAATTCGTATCCATCAATGCGAATAGTGAAGCGATGCGAACAGAAGCGATGCGAACAGAAGCGATGCGAACAGAAGTGATGCGAATTTGACAGCCTTCAACAAATTCAAACTTGCATCGATCATATCTTAAGCATACGAACTCCGATTGACTTGAACGTTGGCTTTCATAGCTTTGCTTGTCGTGCCATATCAATTGTATCCATCGATCCGAGACCCAATATTACGTATCCATCAATACGAAGCACACCTTATGTAAGTCCATCTCTCATTCCTCTATTCAAGAAGAATTCCCCACAGTAGATAGTCTTTGAGAGGAGTTATCCATGACCCCTTTCCTGGTTCCATCTCTAAGATCCAGTCGATCTTCATCTGTCAATGCTTGGAATAATAAGTATTTTAACTGGCTCCATCTCTAAGACCTAATATGCCATTTCTCATTCCTTTATTCAAGAAGAATTCCCCATAGTGGATAGTCTTTGATAGGAGTCATCCATGACCCCTTTCCTGGCTCCATCTCTAAGATCCAGTCGATCTTCATCTGTCAATGCTTGGAATAATAAGTATTTCAACTGGGACAAAGTCTATATGTCGTGCATCCCTGGAACTGGCTAGCTTGGCCAGTGACTCGGCTTTTTCGTTTTGTTTTCTGAGGATTTGTGTAGTGGTGTAATAGTCGAAGTCGGCTTGTAGCTTTTGGACCCGGTTGAGATAAGGAGCAAGACGTTGCCCACTAGTCAGATAATCTTCCCTGACTTGGCGTACTACTAACCAGTAATCACATAAGACATGAAAAGTTTCCACTCCTAGTTTTCTTTCAGGTTTGAGCATGGGGACCAAGGCTTCATACTTAGCTTCGTTATTTGTTGCAGGGAAGTTGAGTTTCAGGGCGTAGCAGATCGATCGTTCCTCGGGAGTCATTAACGCAACTTCGACGTTAGAAAGCCGATTATTGGAAGTTCCATCTGTGGACGTTCTCCATCAATTGGACAGTTCTCCACTGTTCTTCGGATAATCGTCTGATGTAGTGAATTCAGATATGAAGTATGCTAATGTTTGACCATGGACAGTTCTCTGAGGGAGATAAGTAATATCAAATTGTCTTAGCTCGATACTCCATTTGAGTAACTTTTCAGATATCTAAGGTTGCTATTGGACCTATCGTAACGGCTGGTCGATATAGACGTTAACGGGGTGAGCTTGTCAATAGCCAGCCTTCATCATATATTGGTCTTTGGATTCGTTTCTCTTCACATAGCATTGCGATGCTTATGGCGTGTGTTGACACGACCCAATTGATGTATAAATCCTCACGATCCAAAGGTTTGGGTAAAATGGGAGGTCTCTTTAAGCGATCTATCAGAGCTGCTTGGTTGTCTTCGGTACATGGGTGTCTCTAATTGTCGAAATTTTCTGGAAATTAGCCTTGATTCCACGAGAATTGATGATGAAAACAAAGAATCTTTCTGATGTAATGGTGAAAGAGCATTTCAAAGGATCGAGTTTCATCCTGCATTTTTTGGAGAGCATTGAATATCTCTGCCAAGTCATCGATGTGGTCATTTGATAGTCGTGATCTCACGAGCATATTAACCACATCTACTTTCATCGATCGACCGATCTGATTTTTGAATGATCTGTTAATCGTCCTTTGGTAAGTAGCATAAGCGTTCTCAAGTTTGAATCTGGGGGTTGCAACATAGCACTATAGGCCCAGTTCAGTAACGAAACTGTTGTATTCCTGGTCTGGGACATGCTTCAGTATCTGATTGTATCTGGAGTTTTGTGTCCATGGAAGTGAGCAATTCATGTCTGATGGTCGAGTCTACCAGTTGGTTGATCCTTGGAAGTGGAAGGTTGTGCTTTGTCATGCCTTGTGCAAATTTGAGTAGTCGGCGTACGTCCGCCACTCTCCATTTATTTTTCTTATAAGTAAAGGATTGGATACTCATTTTGGGTAGAGGAACCCACCGGTTTTGAATAAATTCACCTCCTCTTTAAGTGCAGCAGATCTCTTCGGATCCACGTCATATCATTTTTGTTCACCGAGACATGCCTCGAGTCGACATTTAACGCAGGGTTCTCAATAGCTGGTGAGAGTCCATATGTATATATGAGGTTGAGTCCAAGCAAACACATCAAGATTCAGCCGGAGCAACGCAGTTTACTCTTTCGTCATCATTGCGTTGAGTTGTGATCTAATCTTTAGTACTCGTGATGGGTTGTAGGCACTTTATGTGCTTATTTGCAATGGTAAATGATCAGGTTTATAGGGACGTTGAATCAAAGGCTTAATAGAGTTTAGCCTTGTATCGCGTGCTGCAGCATAGCTGGCTCCAGCTATGATTTTGAATCTACTTGTGTTTCTGAGCAATGCACTTTCCATTCAATGTACCCGCGATCCATTGCACATCGGAAGGGTCAGAATGATAAACAGTTGCCCATAAGTCTGGGCGTCACTCTAATGATTCTATCTCTAAGTATCCTCTCGGTCGTAACTTCAAGTTGTTATAAATACTAGGCACGAGCTATAGGATTGAGTAGTCGTATCCAGCTCTTGGATGATCAGACTCGCGCCCCCAGTCTTGGGTTGATGGACGTATTATGTGAATGATCGAGCCTAGCTTCTGTAATGTTTATACTGTAGTCCAAGCTTTAAGAGCCAGAGTTGTTTGATGAACAATCAAATTACATTCATCTTATTTCTCGCGCGTGCCCCCAAGTCTGGGGAATATCTCGATAAGTGGCAAGGTAGATAATGTCCGCTTCAATTTCGCATTCTATTCCGTTGAACCATGGGATCGAGTTAACCGATGGAAGGCTGAGTTGTGCCTTATCCTACATTCTGACCTAGTTCTTTCCTCTAGGCAGAATACTTTGTTGCCTCACCGACATTCAAACATGAGCTAAGTTCTAGACGGTTAATGACATTCACTTCGCTGCTTATGTCGCTATACTCTGGGCAGAAACTGAAGAGTGAATCGTCCAGTCAGATCCAATGCAGGATTGATGCTTTCCTTGCCGAATGTAGGACAAGAATTGGTGTGAAGATGTTTAGGTTGCACTTATTTTTAATTGCTCTTTTTATCGAATCATGGTAAAATTCAAATAATGAATGGTCACATTGCATTCTTTTGGAGTTAGGCAATTAAATACATCCATTTTAGTTTACATTCTCCCATCGGAACTAGGGATAATGTCAGCTCAAATGCAGTCAGGTCGTGCCCATCCGGTTTCATCGATTTGCAGTCACGAATGTTCAAGTCACACTCATTCGTGGTTTATTCTTCTATCCATGCTCTGTTGGTCAAAGGTATTCGATGGACGTTCGGGTCACATCGATTTGTAGTCGAAGAGGATCGATATTGACTGTCGATTCAATAGCACAGTGTAGAATGCTCGAACCTCATTTCCTGTTGATCCAATGGTATGATATGAAAGGTGCAGATGGATATTGCCCGTCGATCCGGTGGTACGATATAATTGGTTGCCCAGAATTTCGGGCATCATTTTGATTGGTTAGCATTAGGGTCTCCTTGTAGTCATTGCCCTAAGTTGTAAAGGACGCTAAGCTGGAGATGTAGAGAGTCACCTTTCTCTTTTTTCGGTGATTTGTACTTCTACCCCCAGTCTTGGGTTAGCAGAGTTAGTTCGTGGATGGTCTAATTGCACCTGTAGTGAGTTTATACTCCTCATGTCAAGTTTAGGTCAGAGTTGGTGAATGAATGGTCGAGTCACATTCATTCGTTTATCTATGCTTGTAGCCGCACCTTGGGGATCATAGTGAGTTAAAGGGTCATTAATCACACCTATTTGATTTTTATATCCCTATTCGCACTCTAGGGACTAATAGTTTTAGCAAATAATGGTCGGACCACATTTTCCTTGATTAATTCCTCTAGCACCAGTCAATGGCGAAAGTCGAAGTGTGGTCGGTCACACTATGACAACTTTAATTTGATGTTTCTCCTACTAAATTGTAGGAAGGAATTGATTAGTGGGTGGTTGGGTCACACCCGTCCATGTTGCGCGCACAATCCGTCGGATCACAGGCGAGAGTTAGCAGATGAACGGTCATGCCACGTTCATTTGCGGTTGGATGGTAGTTATATCAATTCAGAATAGGACATCCAGCTAGGTCCGTTTTGTGAATCTGCATCTCCCTGTCGAATCAAGGAAGAAATTTTGTCTTGTAGGGTTGGAGTGCATCCCTATAAATTTATGTTATGGGTCCCATGTTGAGGACAAGAGTTGATGCATGGACGGTCGTGTCATGCCCACTTAGTGCTGGATGGTCGGATCACATCCGATTTTGTGTGATAAGTGTGCCCCCAAGTGAAGGTAGAGTTGGAAAGCGGATGGTTGAACCACATCCACTTTTTATACTACAGGACTTGCTGGGGAATTAGAGTTGATAGATGGACAGTCGAATCGCATCCCTTCTGGTATTTATATTCCAATCCTAGCTTTGAGGACTGGAGTTGGTTGATGGGTGGTCTGTCACACCCATTTGGTCTTTATACTCCAGTCTGCGCTCTCGGGACCAGATTAGTTGATGGGTGGTCAGTCGCAGCCAGTTGGTGTTTATACTCCAGTCCGCACTCTAGGGACTTAGAGTTAGTTGATGTTTATAATCCAGTTCGCACTCTGGGAATCTGGAGTTAGTTGATGTTTATACTCCAGTTCGCACTCTGGGAATCTGGAGTTAGTTGATTGGTGGTCAGTCACACCCATTTGGCATTTGTGCTCCAGTCCGCGCTCTCGGGACTAGAGTGAGTCGGTGATTTATACTCCAATTCGTGCTCTGGGAATCTGGAGTTGGTTGATGGGTGGTCAGTCACACCAATTTGGTATTTTAGGATTATGTCCACACTCCGGGGACTTAAGTTGTTTTACGGGTGATCGGTCACACCCGTTTTGATGTTTATACTCCAGTTCGCACTCTAGGAATCTAGAGTTGATTGATGGGTGGTCAGTCACACCCATTTGGCGTTTACACTCTGGCCCGCGCTCTCGAGACCAGAGTTAGTTTATGGATGGTCGAATCACGCCCATGTTCGTTTGGATTCCACTTTTGCTATGCCTAAGGAGTAAGATTAGTGTTCTGGCAAGCTTTGAGCTCGAGCATAGGAGAGGATGGTCGAACTACATCCACTTTGAGCTGTGTATTTTCCCTTAAGTCAGGGGCAAGAGTTGGAGAGCAGACGGTTGAGTCACGTCCACTTTATGCTTTGCACTCTTCCGGTCGAGTTAAGGAAGAGAGTCGAAATGATGGATCATGATGGTTAGCGAGTAGGCAGTTAGTCGTTGATGACTTTAAGTTGAGGCTTGGGCCCTGACGAAGTTGGTTTAAGGCATGATTGTTTTTGTCGAACCACAGACGCAAGCTGGAGAGTGAATGGTCAAATCATATCCACTTTAAAAATATGTTCTCAAATTACCCTAAGTTCTAATGTAGGATTGGATGCATAGACGGTCATGTCACATCCACCCTTGGTGTGATTCCAATTTTCCTAGGCATCAGAAGAAGCATAAGTATTTTGGCGAGCTTCAAGTACAAGATGAAGAGTACATTGTTGGGATATATCACTCCAAGTCTTTCCTAGATCTCCAATTAAGTTGCATAGGCGGATGAGTGGATGGTCGGTTGCATCCACTTTGTACTAGAGTCCTGATCTTGTCAGTCTCTTCCGCTTTGATGCCTTGCCCTCAGTCAGGGGCATATAGTAGTCGATGAGTGGTTGAATCATGCTCGTCATGATGATACCTCAATGATTTGATCATAGTCCGCGGAGGTTGTTTTGCACCCAACCTTAAGTACTTGGTTACCTGCATCATTTGCAAGCAGTTTAATTCAAGTCGTTCATATTTCAAACATAAATGAAATTGAAATAGAAATAATTCAAAAGAGAACGGATTAAATCTCATTGATAAGTGAAGCGGTGTCGTATGCTCGCTATTGCACTTCAGTCCAGCCCTTCACAGTTGGAAGTCTAACGCAAATGGTTCAATTTGATCAAAGTTCTTGATCGATAGGGGTCGGGTGTTCCCAGTCCTTCATTTTATGGGGCTTGCACATATTGTCGAAGCTATCCTTTCCAGAGCAGCCTTATGGCATTGGCGTCCACGGTAGCCATCTAAAGAAAAGGAGTTTTCCGATCTAGAGTATGGAGTAGGTTCCCTCCTTATCTCGCCATGTTGATCCTTCATCTGATTCATCAACTCAATATTGGCCTGGACAAGTTGGTGTAGTCGTCGGCGGCTATCCACCAGTTCTCTTATCAAAGTCTGGAAATAAACTCTGGTGATGAATTCATTTATGGGTATTGGCAGTAAATGGCTGTGGGCTTTGTATAAATTCGTTGGCTGCCAGCTTCTTCATTCCCTTCAACAATATGAGAAGTAGAACTGGTATGTCTAACCATGATTGACAGTGTTCTTTGAGGAATAGGGGAAGACATCTGCATTTGATGGCAGTCATCACTCTTGGTGGAAGCAATGCGCAATTCTCACTTCATGAGGTAGTGCTTGGGGTTATATTTCCAAAGTACACTTACGTAGTCAGCATGTTGAATTTTCGCTGGAAAATCTGCATGTAGGATTGTTTCAATAAATAGGTCTCGACTGGGAAAGATACTTCTATCAACATTATGAGGTCCATTTTATGGCTACTGGGTCTTGTAATACTGGTGAATGATGTATGCACGATTGCCCAATGTTCGAGTGGTTGGTAATGTCGATTGGATGGTGAGTTAGTTAAGATAGGCTCATAGATTGGTGATTATTTCTAATTTTCACCCAGGTAGGAGGCCCATAGAAGGTAGTAAGGAAGTCCCCTTAAGGTTGTATGTCGTGCTTCTAGTCATATGGACACGGTATGATTAAGATGCGGGCATTTGAAGATGGTTCAGCGTTGACCAGCTATGTTTTGAGGTGGCAGAGTAGACAGTGTAGTGCAGTCGTCATATTAGCCATCGTACCATAGTTGTCAATTCAGGAGTTTAAAAGCTGGTTAATTGGGGGAAGTTGCAGTCCACCTTAGAAGCATGATATATTAACCAACTCTAGTTCTTGGCGTATTAGCTAGGTTCTCCAGCCTTTGGGAGCATCAGTTGAGTAGTATTTCTTTACCCATTCCTTGATTGCAATTCAGCATTTGTTGCTGTGATCCCCTATGTCTTGTTCAGTCATGGAACAATCAGAAGTGTGGATGGAATGTTCCTTCATTAAATTGAGCTTTGAGTTCACTATGTGGATGGAATGTACCCGAATTTTTTTTTTTGAAATTTCGTATCATTCTCGGCAACGTTTGAACGATACAAATGTAGGTGAAATTGAACGATCCAAAAAGTGGACAATTGGATAGATACGAAAGGCGCACAGTTGGACCGATACGAAGTGTTATTTGAGGATCGATACGAAAAGCACACGGCTAGATTGATACGAAGTGGTATCTGAGGATCGATACGAAATGCACGCGGCTGGATCGATACGAAGTGGTATTTGAGTATCGATACGAAATGCACACGGCTGGATCGATACGAAGCGGTATCTGAGGATCGATACGAAATGCACACGGCTGGATCGATACGAAGTGGTATATGAGGATCGATACGAAATGCACGCGGCTGGATCGATACGAAGTGTATTCGAGGATCGATACAAATTGGACACGGCAGGATCGATACGAAGTGTATCTGAGGATCGATAAGAATTGGACACAGCAGGATTGGTACGAAGTGTATCTGAGGATCGATACGAATCGATACGAAATTCGATCGATACGAATGTTGATCGATACGAAATTCGATCGATACCAAAGTTGAGCGATATGAAATTCAATCGATACGGAAGTTGATCGATACGAAAACTGATTGATACGAAAAGTGATCGGTATGAAAGTTGATCGATACGAATGTTGATCGATATGAATGTTGATCGATACGAAAACTGATCGATACGAAATTCGATTGATACGAAAACTGATCGATACGAAAAATGATCGATACGAAGTTCGATCGATATGAAACTGATCGATACAAAATGCGATCGATACGAAAACTGATCGATACGAAGTTCGATCGATACGAATGTTGTCATATTTTCTGGATGCAAAAACATGGATACGAAAATCTTCATATTTTCATGGATACGAAAATATGGATACAAAAATCACCATATTTTCATGGATACGAAAATCACCATATTTTCTGGATACGAAAAGTTGGATACGAAAATCACAATATTTTCTGGATATGAAAATATGGATACGAAAATCTTCATATTTTCATGGATATGAAAATCTTCATATTTTCATGGATACGAAAATATGGATACGAAAATCACCATATTTTATGGATATGAAAACATGGATACGAAAATCACCATATTTTCTGGATACGAAAACATGGATACGAAAATCTTGATGAATGTAGTTCCTCTTAGATCTGGAGCAATATGAATAGAATAGAAGGAACCACTTGACGATAGGTCTGGATCTCCTCCTTAGATTTTTGCAATCCAACAACGGTAGTAGATCCACAGAGCAGGAGAAAAGTTGGGTTTTCTCAGTGAAAGCACCAAAGTGTTTGTACCAAACTTGGGCACAGCACTCTTCGGATGTGTTTGAAGAGATAAAATTAAGAAACTAAATGTAAAATGAGGCAAATCTAACAAACACACCAATCAACAGATAAGAAAATGCACAGAAACACATGAATTTAGAGTGGTTCGGCGTATTGCCTATGTCCACTATGAAATGACTTATGTTTATTGAATTTCACTCACTGTTTACAAGGGATTACAATAGTACAACTGAATATTAATAATGATTTCGGCAGAGTACCGGCGTAGAGAAGCAAAAAGTCCATTTTCTATAGGTCCAGAGTCACTATTTATAGGCGTAGGAAGCAAATATCTTGCCCAGATCTTGGAGGACTTCTTCTCTCATGTGGGTGGGCCCACATGATCGAGTTCAGGTGGTTTCGACTCGATTTGGGAGCGATACGAATGGAATTCGTATCGATCAAGAATTGATCCTTTTTGGCTGAAATTTATCTGGTACATTCTTGACGTTGTGGGCAAGCTCTTGTGAAAATTTGGTGGCATTTGGACTTGTAGATTTTGAGTTATGATCGATGCAAGTTAAGGAAAACAGCTACAATTCGTATACACCAATGTGAATAGTGAAGCGATGCGAACAGAAGCGATGCGAATTTGACAGCCTTCAACAAATTCAAACTTGTATCGATCATATCTTGAGCATACGAACTCCGATTGACTTGAAATTTGGAACGTTGGCTTTCATAGCTTTGCTTGTCGTGCCATAACAATTGTAGCTCGATCTGGACTCGGACAAAATTTGTCAGTATCCATAGCGAACCTATGTATAACCTATCTCCAAAACGAACTATCCTTGGTTTCTAATCAAGTTCTTGGTGTCACGGCCTTGCCAAAAGGCGGGATAACACTTCCTTTCCAATCCCAATTTTTTCAGTTACAACAACACTCCCAATTTCATTCACCACCTCTTTTCCTGCTTTGTTGTTAGTTTTCCTTTTGTATTTGTTAACCATTTGCCATTTAGTTCCTTTTTTGTTCACTATCTGTCTGGTAACTTGGTTCACTTTCTATCCTTCCTGTTTTTCCTCTTCACATTTTTTTTCTTTACTCTCCCTCCTAGCATTGTTTCTCATTTTGTTTGTCACACCCCATTGTGCTATGTCCAAAAACTTTACAATTAATACAGGTTTCTGGTTTCCACAGATATTTTACCTCCACATTCTGACTTCCTCCATCAAGCAGTTGAACTGGGAAAGAATCAGGTAGGGATTGATTTGGTTTTACTTCAATTAAACATTTAGCATAATCAAGCCTTTCAATCCTCTCAGTTGATTCATCTAGGCAATGGAGCTTACCTAGTCTACTCGCTAGCCAGTTGATACCATACGGCGACCAAGAGAAAATAGGAATGTTGTAGAACCTGACCCAAATAGGAACAGAGGAGATGCTTCCATAAACATTACCAATAGTGGGGTCCCATGGCTTAATAATGAACAGTTTGTTCTTCATAATGATGGGGTCACCGAGAAGGATCTTGTTCCTATCTTCTTCACAGGAAAATAGAAATAGGAAAACAAAGCCATCTGATTTTACATTGATAGAACCTTTAAGTTTCCAAACTCGCTTGAGATTAAATAGAACAGTTGAATAAGAAAGTGGTTTGTCAAGAAACAAACCTACAAAATAATCATTCCATATGACAGTTCCAGCTTCTATAACATCTGTAGGAGGAACAAGATTCTCACCATTGAAGGAGGGGCACAGTTCAACAGGGATGTACTTCCCCGCGTTTCTAGGCTTATTGCGGAATAAGGAAGTCCATTTCTATTGAAAAGAAGGAGGGGGAGGGGAGGAGGTAGGTGGAGAAGAGTGGGCAGGTAAAGGTGGGGAAGATGAAGGAGGAGAAGGCCCAGAGCAAAAGGAAGAAGAGATGGGAAGGTCTGGCGCTGGCGGCGGGTCAGGAAGGGGTGGATACTAGGTAGAGATTGGAAGAAGGTCAACGGAGTGGTGAAGGGAGGGAAGAGACATGGTGGAAGGGACAGGAGGTATGGTTGCTGCTATGAAAGGAACTATTAATTTATTTTGACCCTTTATAAGAAAGAGGTATGGTTGACAATTTATTTTAATGTATGCTAACTATAAATTATAGTCTTGAACTCTTCGTGTCCTTGTCTTTGAACATATGAGTCTTCAAATATCTTGATCATCTCCGAATCTTGAACTCTGGTCTTTTACTAATCAACCTTCAAACACAATTATCTTGTTCTTGTATAAACCTGTGAAATATTCTGCAAAATATTCTATATAGCTTGGAAAATTATCAGTATCTATATTTATATGGTTGTTGTCATCAACATCAATATTTGTGGCATTAACATAGCTTTCCATAAATTACCCAAAAGTGAGACTTTTGCTCCATTTGAAATTACAAGGAATTATCTATTTTCTCTTATTGAAATGGACAATGCAAACTACAGAGGAGAACATCCGTACTTTACATATCTCTTTCCTTTTTGGTATATTCATTAATTTTTCAAATGACGCACTTTTATACATAGTTGTGGAATTATATAATTTATGAAAATTATACGGAAATAGATACAATTGGGACTGATTTCCAAATTTCCAGATCGGGTTTGTAAATACCATTCTATTCCAATTATCTAACTTACAGAATATGTCGGTGAGATTTCGATTGAATACTTTCTTTCTTGCATAGTCATAATATTAAATAAAACTCAACGATATAAATTTAAATGTTATATATAAATCATGTAATTTCTCACTCACCTTTCAAGCTTTCCAAATCTCCCAAATTTGAATTCATCCCTTTAATTGACTCCTTTTTCCTTTCCAATCCAATAATATGTTTAATAAGGTGTATACATACCCATCACAATTATAGATTTGAGAGGATTTTTGAATTAAGTGGAATATATATTTATAATTATAAAATTTTCCTTTTCGCAGAATCGATGCCCTCCTCTTGTTCTCTTTTATTTTCTACCCTTCTCCGATATATATATATATATATATGTATGTATGTATGTATATATTATTTTTATAATTTATAGAAATAGTGGAGAAGGGAAAATTACAAAGCTACAATGCTCTGAACAGAAAATATGAGAAGAAAAGTAAGGAGCTAGGCCTGTATTTGTAGGCTCTCGGATCAATTGTATCCATTAGATTTAAAATAATTAAAACTAGGTCGTTCGGCCAAGGTTCAACCCTAGCCGCCACTGTTTCAATCAGTTGACCACTCCACTATAGGTGGTCGACCACTAGCGGTCGACCGGTGGGATCCACGCAGTTAATATTATTTATTTCCTTTCAAATTCCTATTTAATTATTTTCATTCTAAAAACTTCAAACGCTGATGACTTTTTCGTTTGAACTCCGATTGCAGAACACCATATATGAAAGTTGCTCAGAAAATTGCCATGAACACAATGTTGCAAGTTTCATGGCCAAATTTCAATGTTTGCTCAAATTCCATTTTTGTGCCTTAATAGTTATTTATTATTTATTGTTCATTCTACGGGGTGTTACATTCTCCCCCTCCCCCTTAAAAGAATTTCATCCCAAAATTTCTTAAGAGGTGAATCATGTAACATAGTGCGCAACCATTCTAAATTATCCTACCAATTAGTGTATAACTAATTTTACAGCCAAACTTGTACAAGTGCACGGTGTATCACAACATATACGATATGCATGCTGAATAATTCTAAATCGGCGCCTCTTATATGAATGCATTTTTTAGAAATATTTTGAAAATATGATGTAAACAACCTATATATATACTGGCATTTCTATATGTATGAAAGTTTTCAAAAATAAAAGATCTTTATTTTCACACAATAATTTCTACACTCCTACGAATAGGAGTATGATTCAACCAAATTTGCATCCAATCTCTACCATCCAACACCTAACACACAATTTATAACATCCACAATTTGAAAGATCCAGTTTTCCTAAATCTATACTCTTATGTCGAAAAAGGAATTTAAAGGGGAATATAACATTTCCACCCTTCTTTTGGATACCTATTCCGTTGTACCTTGGAATCTTCTCTTTTGCCCTAAATGTTTTCCAAATTTTCCATTTACAATTTGCATAAGGAAGTTTATTTTCGGATGTTAAAATGAAATTATTCTAAATGCAAGTTTTGTTCACTATCAACGAGGTATGGAAATAGAAATTCCATAGCTAAAACAGTTTTTTCCCTTGTTATTCTCTATGTTTTATATACTGTCACCCTTGTCGGACAGTAAAATTCATATTTATTAACACATTAACCCTCCCTATGCTAGGTATGTGGTATTTGAAAATAAAAAAAATTCTCATTTTTCGAAAAAAATAGAAAAATCTTTTTTTTCCCTTTCAATCAAACTTGCAAAATAGTTTGAAAATTAAATCTTCAAAAGCATTCAAACACAATTTTTCAAAAGCGTTTAAACACAACTTCTCAAAAGAATTTGAACATAATTTTCCAAAAGTACTTGAACATATTTTTTTTAAACATTTGCCTCTCCATCCTTAAAACAAATCAGTCACAACTAATGTGACCGGGGCTCAATCAACGAGCTAATGCATATGATTGACCCTAGTATTATGCAGTTAATCTTAGATTTTGAAACCCTTCTTTTTTATTTGAAACTACGACACACATGCATATTTATAAATTTTAGCTTCTAAGGTATAGGGATAATAACCCATGATTTCGCAACAACCCCTTCATGTCCTCCACTAGCAAAATTTTACTTTTTTGAAATTCTAAATTTTTTAGAATTAAAGCATTCTTTATTTCTAGTTGCTAATTTAACTTTCTAATTTATTTTATAAACTTCCAGCTTTAGTTACATTCATTGCTAGTTAAGTATCCTTATGAGATTTTCTTATTTACACTGTTCCAATATATATATATATATATATATATATCAGTCAAAGCTCATCAAAAAATCAACACAGCAATAGAATAGGAACGTATCTCATATCGTATGCTTTTTCAATACCTGAAGGGAGACAACTAGCGATTACAACCCAAATAACATAAAAGAAACAATTCATCCAACGTCAGCTAGTGTTAATGATGTTGTGGCCATATCACTACTTACTCCTTTTAGATGGACATTTCTAGTATGTCATTATACTATGACCCACATGTCTTCACTTACCTCCATGGCTTCTAATAAATAAGGTCCATCCATTACTTCAATTATTACACCCGATTATGGATAAATTATGCATTCCTACACTGAAGTGGGTAAGAAATATAAACTATTCACATTTAGAATAACTCATCGGGAAATTGGCTTGGTAGAATAACTTTCCTACCACCATCTAGCCGTCTTTAACCTTGAGTCAACCAACATCTTTTATGTGTATTCGTTATCTCATTACCTTCTTCTCCAATGATACTATTATCTTCTTTTAATCAAAATCTCTTGATAGTATTCTCAAACTTTGGTATTTTCCTTCTTTATCATTTATCTTTCGTGCGATTATACCCTAAGACTCATAAAAGTGTACGTTGATATCATTTTGCATTCCTTTGAGGGTTCTTCTTATGGCTTTCACATATGTCTAATCAAACATTCCTAGGTTCATACCAATATTCCTTATATTCAATGAGGATTCCTTATTGTTACCCTACGAGCATTAATAGCTATTTTACTCACAACCCTAACCTTTACCTCATCTTACCTAGGTAGTCATTCTTATCTACTCCATATCAAAAATTGGTTTGGTTTCTACCGCTTCTAAAAAAATTAAAACTTCACACTTATGAAGTACTTAATCCAAAACTTTTATCTTTGAAAATGTAAACTTAGAAACTTTTTTCAAAAATTGCTTGTTTTCCTAAAGAAGTCATGAAAAATTTCTTATTCCAACCACCTTTCCCTTTTTAAGGACTTTCTACATCAAGGCCTTACTTCTTCAAAAGTAGGATTTTTAACTCCAAACATTCATTTTCGTTCAAAAACTCAATTTCCATACCAAACAATTTTAAAAAAAAACATCTTCTACAACTCTAAACACTGAAAACTTGAAGTAGACAAGAATAACTTTCATTCTATTATTTTCATACTACTCATGTCATTTTCGCTTTGAACCTTAGCGGAGATTCTAATATCCTATAAGAGGGGCTTATAAAAGATATGCACAATTATTGCACATTTATACAAAAACTACCCATTTCTTCTATCGTATTCTTACCATTTTTCTCCTATATTATTTATTATTAGATTACTAATACTATTTTAATATAAACTCCTAACGTTGTTTCTATTCAAATTTCCTAACACTGCTACTATTAAAATTTCTCCTACCAAAGTTTCCTTTAAGTAGCTTTTCCTTACATAGCTCTTTTCGTCTTTTATTGTTTTCCATATTGACTCACTGCAGTACGTTCGCTTACTGCTTTAGCTGTTGGGATTTTCTTCATTAACATGAATATATATACGCACACACACATACATACATACATACATATATATATACACACACACACACACACCCATCTATCTATTTCAGTTATTTTTCTCCGTATTTTTCTTATATGGGAATATTCCTTCTATCTTCACTCTCGGGTAGTTTTACCCTTCTATTCTCTTTGCCACATTTTTCAATCAACCATTTCCATTTATCCACCCCTTAGAAAGAATCTAAAATAAATGAACATCCAAATTTACAAATATAGAAAAATCATCAAGCCAAACATACGCTCTCTTTTCCATTCATTTCAAAAATGAAAAATCCTTTTACCAAAATCCTTTAAGGCAAAAAATTTTGACCCAACCAATTTTTAATTTCACTAGGAATCCCAAGTAGCTACTTAAAATTTTCTTGCTTTTTCAAAAAACAACTTTTCAATTATAGGGTTCTTCTATTTTAAATAAATCCTTTTTTTAAACCATTCAACACGTTTCAAGAAACTTTCAAAATCTTTTTGTTAAATTCTTTCACCTGGGATCGGACTTAGAAATGGACTCTGATTCGTCCTTTCTTTTGGAATTTCCTTCTTTTATACTCATTCCTAACTTATCTTCATCAAAAATTTGGCTATCATCTCGTGGTAGTTAATGCATTCATTCTTGCGGGAATTTGCTCAATCCTTTTTCACATCTTACTTTCGGATGCTTGCAACATATAGATTCTTACTTCCCACCTGTTTGGGGGAAATGTACGTCTTCAATTTGCAGTCCATCGAAATCCACCATCATAAGGAAGCCTAGGTCCAACAAAGGAGTCAACTACCATCCAGCCTCCAGGGTCCTTCTATATGTCATGCTCATGCTCTTCTCGGTCCAATTCTTACATTATGGCCTCCAACCCCTGGAGTGGTCGGGGAATGCGCATAAATTTAACTCTATTTATTGTTCCAACTCATAGTTGCCTAATCCATGTTTTCATAATATGGTCGCAACTACTTCTATAGTCGGCATTCATAGAGTTTGGCATATAATATATATATATAACTATAGGTAAAAAATACAAATATGTTCTCTCAAAGTATCTTAATTCCTTTCGTCGACTAACCTAAGCTCTGATATCAAATGGAACAACCTGCGCCTTAATGGGCCCAAATTTCGACTAAATCAAAACTCAAGTTCATTAAGTTATGGATCGTTGGTTTTAGTAACCTATAGTAAACATAAGTAGATCAAAGAACGAACTCATAGCGGAATAGTAAAATATCATAGAACATATATGTTGATTAAGGCTTGTACCTTGGAATCAATATTATTCCTTGGGTATCCAGTTGCCTTGTCAGTGTTGGACATGAATGAGAAGATTTCTCTATTTACCGTTCTCGTCTTGCTTCGGTAGCATATCACTCTAAATCTATCCTGTGGGTTGTCATGAGGAGAAGTTGGAACAACGTTCTGGTGACTGGAAAATTACATGTTTTATCCATAACACTAATTTCTGGCGATTGATTTCTATTTAAGTGTTAAGTCTACTATTCATGGATTATCCGTCTAATTCCATACGCGCATAAGACATATCCAACCTTCTCCGAGGCTATATATGTATTGTACTATCCAAAAGAAAACCCTGACCACTTAATACTTCTTAAGTAAGGAGGAGGTAGATCCATCGTCCATTTAATACCTCAACCCTGAAGCGGGCCCTTTATAACGTAATCTCTAGTCAATCAATCCAAGCTACAGACCAATGACCTCTATATATGGCTTTATAATTTAATTGTCGTATTTCTAACGCATCTACTTATCTAAGGGTTAATTAGCACACCTCAGAAAAATAAACAAGTAATTAAAATTTGATGTATTTGCGTATCCCATACGAGTTCTACACTATTAGAAAGTGAAATTCGTCGGGGCAAACAAACAACTAATCTAAAAACCAATCTCGCAACTATAGCACTTACATCAGAATATCTAACATGCTCTTCGGAAAAACTGGATTTTTTTTATAAATTTATTTTTGAATGTACGTAAAGCTTGCTCAATAGCTTGCATTCTTTTTTATATCTTACTAGGATGTTTTATACTAGAATTCAACTAACGTAAATATTATTTTATAACCATCTTATGCTTTCAGAGATTAGTTGTTGGTGAATAGTTTACTGCTAGAGTTTCATCATGCAAATCTTTCCACATTGCTTATCCAAGTGCAATAGAGCCTTTAAAGACTGAACTAAGGTCTATGTACAGTCAATTGTGTCAAGATGGCATGCCAATGATGAGAAGATTTGCTGCATCTAACCAAAGGAAATCTGCTGCTATAGTTAAGACAAACCATTTGAAGATAAAGATTATGTCAATATTTGATGATTTGACAAACGATGGTATACTCCTGTTCTTCTGTATATTTATGTTTTTTCTTCTTGATTGAGTGATTCTAAAATCGTTGTTTGTTAAAACAAATCTTGTTTAATTGGAAAGAATAGTAGTTTTATTGTCGTTTAAGCTGAACGTGCATTTATGCACATGCCAGAGTTAAATGAACAGAGTTGGTATGACATATGTTTAGTGGGTTGAATCTGTTCATGTCATAATTGGCTATTTAGAGGGGTGCGAATCATCTAGACACAAGCCTCAGTGTCCCGGTGTGCCCAACCAATCAAAATGTCTGAAATTATGCAAATAAGTCCATTTACCGTTTTCCTACGGATTTATTTGCAAAATTTTATCTGCGTGTCATGTGTTATATGGCTGGGAACATCGGGACACCTAATTTAGGTCAGGTGATCTGAACCCTATTTAGAGGCTTATAGCATTGTACAGCATCCAAAACTTTTGATTACCAAATCATGCAAATATGGAACCAATGGATTCCCTTTCATCGTCCTTACGACTAACACCAAAGAAAAACACATTAACATCCTTAATTTGTCAACAATCATATAAAAAGAACATGGTAGATAATTTAGTAATTGCATTCCAACACTTCCTTTACTGTAACACTATTATCACTTCAATTTTAGATCAAGATTTTGTATGACTGTTTATTGTTGAGGGTTGTGCTGCACTTAGAAAATTGTTGTAACGACAAGACTACACTGCTCATATCCTTCCCGTCGTTGTTAACTTCTCAGAGGTGAATACCATATGTATTACAGTTGGCTTTATACTTGAATAAGCTAGTGGTAATGACTTAAATACATATTCACATGTCTTTTTCTTAGTTTGATGTCTTACTTGGTTGTTCACATGAACCTAAGAAATTTGACTGAAGTTTCTTATACTGTAGTTGTTTATATAAATTAGTGCATGTCTACTTCTCCATTTAGGATAAATTCTGGAGAGTATAGTATAAAGTTGCAAACAAACTTTATGAACTATGTGAAGCGGTTGGTCCTGAACCCACCAGATATATTCATGTTAATAATTCAAATATGAACCTTCCAAATTTATATTATTTTACAGCCACATATAGACTTCATTTTTTCTAGTATAGATCTAATTTGGTGCCTTCTTATGTTCATCTTCTTTGGCACAATGCGGTTGAAGTATGTATCGCTGCTATTGGAAAAGTGACAAAATTATATCGTATTTTTAACTCGCAGCTTGTAATATAACATATTCTTCCTTGTGTCAAGGTATATAGATATATGTAGTTATCTATTTACCCCTTTATGCATTTTCCTTTTTTACGATATCGACTACTTAAGTACAATCATTTTCCATTTCTAATATTCATCTCGAGTTTTGATAGGACAAAAAGTTGTAATAGCACTGGAATTAACAATACTTAAGCATGATAGGACAAAAAAATTGTTAAATGATAGTTTTGCCATTTAATTCGGGATCGAGATTGGCAATGCATAAATTTTGCAAGTAGAATATAAAGTAAGTAATAAAAGAATGATTTACAACTAATAAGGTAAATTTCAATATATAGTTAGCTATAATTATTTTAAAATAGCTTTAAAAAGGCTAAAACAATTAAGATAATAGTAAGGGCTGGCACAATTAAGAAATTATTAGAGTCAAATTTCAAAGAAATGAGAAATTAAAGAGCAACTTACACTTTTGTTTGGAATTGGGTACTTAGGCAGTAGTATATAGTTGCACTACAAGTCAACACGTGTACAGTGATTCTCAAATATAGCAAAGAATTAATATTGCTTATTAACTAACTTTTAATATATTTTAAAAAAATAAACGGAAAAATGATTCAAGCATTGAAATTCTTGAAATAAAAAGATCTACAATACATAGACAAAGTAATCAGATGATTTTATTCTAAATATATCTAATTTAGTCAAGTAAAAAATAAAGTTATAATAAAAAAGTCTATTTTCTGGCGCTCTAAGAAAAGCTCAAAGCTCAGACGGTACCTTAGACAAGGTGTATAACAAAGCGATATAATAAAAAGGCAGGACATTAAAATTCCAAAGGAGTGCCTAATTGGCACTCAACGGCACTCGACGGCACCCCTGATAGCATATTCTATAAATTAACTATATTCTAAAAATTGAACTAAGTTTGATAAAAATTTGACTTTAAGTTAGCCAATTTTTATTAACACTAAACGAGTGCACATAAATTAACTATGTTTTATAAAATAAACTAAGTGTTATATAAATTTAACCTAGTCAACTATGTTTTATAAAAATTAACATAATTTATAAATATTAAATGGGTTAAGTTTTATAAAAATTAGCTAAGTTTATGAAAATTAATTAAATTTTATAAAAAATTAACTAAGTTAACCAAGTTATGAAAATTAACTAATCTCGTGAAAAGTAATGTTTTGTAACCAAGTTAGTTTTGTAAGATTAACTAAGTTGTATAAAAGTCAACTAAATTTTATAAAAACGAGTGTGAACCCGTGCTACGCATACGGGGGTTAGTATATAATTCTGTTAACGGTGTATTTCTTAGATTTTATAGTATATGAAAATGAAAGCACAAATTTATGGGATGTAAATTTTTAGATTAATTTTTTCGTGAATACTACTAACAAAAATGTGTTGATAAATCTACTTAAATAGTCTTGGAGCATATAGAGTATAATTAATATTTTAGAGCACAATGTCTTTATATAGAAAAGGTTATATCAACTATTAGTTGTTCCTAACTTGGTAAGCACTATATTACTAAGCATGCCATTTAATTAATTTTCAAATGCAATTTACATTGGTTCAACATAGTTTTATCCTATTTTTAACATATAAATCTAAATATGTACATAATTTTGTCTGGTAATAATGTTCCAAACCTAGAGTAGAGAAACTATGCTCGAAATGGGATAGTAATTAAATTTGGCATAGTGAAACAACATTTTCATTATTACACATTTTGACATTATACTATACTAATTAAATTAGAGAAAATATTATAGTAGTTTTCAAACATCGTGTTCTTTAATACATAAAGCATAATAAGACATGAGAAAATATATGAAATAAGCAATCAAATTTTGTATCTTTTGTATCTAGAGTATCATTTTGGTTTATAGATCATGCAATAATTTGTTAAATAATAATTATGTATATAGCACTCATTGTATTATTGTTACTATATTAAGCTTCTTAAAAAAACTTGACTGGTTAACTATGCATATTTCAACGTTGATGATTCCAACTAATAAACATTATCCTTGTTTGTTTCAACTAATCTGAATAAGAGCTACACAACATGATTTAATAAATGTATATTTTTGAAATATACAATGGAGTAAACTTAAAAATTAGTTTTAATCCATCAAACAATGAAATGTTATATTGAACTAAAAGTGGATACCAATTGATTAGCATTAATGAGAATTAGGATGATTTAGCGGATAATTATGATTTGCGGTTAGAGGTTGGAGGTTGTGGTGTTCGCGGACAAATTGGATTAAAGGTTGGAAAGGAAGTATATATGTGATGCAGCGCGAGATACGCGAGATAAACGACTTACCTTAAGTCATTTCTCCCTCCAAAATCGCTTCCCTGAATCGCGCCTCCACCTAGGTTGCGAACGACATAGCAATCAGCGAGGTCGCGAACGACATAGCTTCCACCTAGTTCGCGAACGACATAGCAATCAGCGAGGTCGCGAACGACATAGCTTCCACCTAGGTCGCGAACGACATAGCAATCAGCGAGGTCGTGAACGACATAGCTTCCACCTAGGTCGCGAACGACATAGCTTAAGTCGCGAAACCTTAAGTCGCGAAACCCTAAGTCGCGAACGACATACCTTAGGTCGCGAGTAAAAGTTAAGTCGAAGCCGCTCCAGAATTCTTAAATCGCTCCAGTAGGTTAGGTCGCGAGCAAAAGTTAAGTCGAAGCCGCTCTAGAATTCTTAAGTCGCTCCAGTAGGTTAGGTCGTGAGCAAAAGTTAAGTCGAAGCCGCTCTAGAATTCTTAAGTCGCTCCAATAGGTCGAAGCTTCTTATGTCGCTATGCCGAAGATTCTTATGTCGCAGATTGCTTAAGTCGTTTCTTTTATGTCGCACTGTTTGTTAAGTCGTTTGTTTGTTAAGTCGCTTGTTTGTTAAGTCGTTTGTTTGTTGAGTCGTTTGATTGTTAAGTCGTGTTGTAATTGTGTTGAAGTCGTATGTGTTGTAATTCCCTATAAATAGGGGTGTGTTGTCATTTGTAAAGGAGTTGAATATTGAATAAAATTTGGTTTGTGCTTTGTGCCACCATTAAAATTGGAAGTTGAGTGTTATCTCCTTTCTCCATCTTCGGATATTTGAGTGCGCTCGAATCAACGAACTTGAAGCCAATTCACGGAATCTCGTGCACGAGATCAACGTCGAAGAATCGTAGATCTTCTAACGTGGTATCATGCGCGATCAACGTGTTGAAGATAGCTAGAATCCGGTATCTCGAGAGATCAATGGATTTGGGCACTTGGGTATCTTCAATTCATCGATTCATTTTGTTTCATCGATTCATTTTCCGTGAATTCATCAATTCGTGAGTTGTGTGATCCTGTAGGCTGCGTCATTTGGTATCAGAGCAAGGAGACGAACTTTTCCAAGTTCGTTGGGTGTTCGTGAAATTTCAAACAAGTTGGGAGTTTGTAAATCTCGAATCAAAACTCAATCTCGAATCAAAACAGATTTTTTTTAATCGAAGCGAAGTGTGTGTTTGGATTTGTTGAAGATTTGACAATGCCTCCAAGAAGAGTTAATCGTCATCAGAATGTTGCAGATGTGTATCGAAGAGAAGATGCCGAACAAATGGAGCAACGAATTAGTGATAAATTCAATGAGAAGTTTGATGAGGGAATTGGTAGATTGGAAAGGCTCATGATGGATATGAATCAAACTCGACAAAGAGCATCGCCAGGTTCAAATCAAGGTGGACATAGAATTTCACCGTCAAATTCCGAGAGGAGAAGAATGTCACCAACATCAGATCGGGAAAGAAGAGAACCATCTTTGTCGATAAATCAAGATCGTGGAATTCGAGACAATCATGATTATCGGAATGAAGAAAGAAGAGCTTATCGTGGTTACGAGCATGAGCCATATTGTGATTATGAAAGATGTCGAGTGGAGGAAAGAAGAAGTAGAGAGGACGTGCATGGTCATAGAAGAGTCAATGTTCAGAATCGACATTGAAGCTCATCTAATTTTGAAGAAGATAGTTATGGTAATAGTGTTCACCTTCGGTATCCAGGTCAAGGGCAAAATCGATATAGGAATGTTGAAGAGAATGGTCATACAAGGGAGTCAAGGATGGACACAGAAATTCCAGAATTCCGAGGTGGTCTACAAGCAGAGGAATTCTTTGATTGGTTATCAAAGGTTGAAAAGATTTTTGAACTCAACAACGTTCCCGAAGATCGTCAAGTTAAGTTAGTTGCTACAAGATTGAGAGGAAGAGCTATGAATTGGTGGCAACAAACTAAATCAACCAGAGAGATAATGAGGAAATCTAAAGTTGTTACGTGGGATAAGATGAAAAGGATGATGAAGGCAAATTTCTTACCCTACAATTATCAAGCTCGTATGAACCAACAATTGCAGAAGTTGAGTCAAGGGAGTCGAGGAAAGGGTGTGGTTACAAGCCCCAGCAATCAGAATAAAGGTGTTAATTGCAGTATAAATATTTCTAAGAGAGTCAACGAACCAGTTGTACATGGAATCACTAAGACAAATGTTGATGATCGAATTAAGCGCTATCATTATCAGGAGTCTGACCATAGAAGTATTGAATGTACGGAGTCCAAGAAGAAAACCTTAGTTGTAGAAGAATGTGAAAACGAGGATGTGGATGATTCTACTGAAAGCGAGCCGGAAAAGGAAGAGGAACCGACTAGTCCATTATCTTTCAGCGAAAGTGTTGAAGAAGCGGAAGATAGTGCTGAATCGTTGGTTAGGTATAAGGCAAGTGAAGAGCTTAAAACTCCTAAGGAGATTAAACCAATGTTAGGAGAGTTTGAAGAGGTCGGTCCTACGGAATCGTTCGAAGAATTACCACCAAAGTTTGACAACGAAGATGAAGAGGTCGAGTTAAAGAACGATGAATGTAATTTGTTGATGGGATTTTATTCAACGTCAAAGTATGTGGATGTAGAAGTTGATTACTTTTCACCGCCAAAGATTGATGTCGATAGTATGGAAGAAGAAATTGTGTTCGGAGTTGAGGGAAATAACTTGATGATGGAGGATTCTTGCTTAACACCTGAGCTTATGGATGAGAGCCAGCCAAGTGTAAAGTCCTTAGTTTCCGAGAAGCCCGAACAAAGTGAAAGTGAAACAGAAGAGAAGGAAGAATCAGATAGTTTATTATCTTTGAAAGAGTTCGTCAAGAAAATGAAAGATAGTGATGAATTATCAGGGTTGATTGAATCTGGAGAAAGTTCTGATTTTGAGAATCCTGAAGAGGTTGAAGTATTTGAAGAGTTTGAAGATGAGATTTCTGAGGAACTGCCTGAAGAAACTAGTCTTGTATTTTTGGAAGAGTCTGTTGAAAAGGTGAAAAATAGTAATGAATTGTTTGTGTTGACCGGGCAAGGAACGAGTAAAGATCTTGAGGTTTTTGAGGAAGTTGGATCAGAATTCGATGAGTCTGAAGTCGAATATCCTGAGGAATTACCCGAAGAGTTACCACCACTACAGGACATTCAACATCAAACTAAACTAGTACCAGATGCTATTTTACTGCGGGGATCGTATGATCTTGTGAATCTGAAAGAATAGGAAGAGTTGAAAAGACAGGATGAAGAGAATGATTGTCAATTGGAGTTGCCTGATCATGTCTGCACTGCTAACGTTGTCAACGTCAACTGCTTGGAACCGTTTCATGAAAATAAACATGTCAAAGAAGAAGCGAGTGGGAATTCATTTCAATCAGGGGAAATTGTTGCAACACATCAAGGGAAGATTCTAAATGATGATACATCTGAACGAGATAAGGAAAGACAAGAATCTGGGCATGAGTCATCACACTTCGTCAGTCGTAACTTCCTAAGTCGCTCCGCGATTTTAAACTTCCTTATATCGTCTCGCATTTTTGTCACAATTTGGTTCTATATCACACCTTCCTATTGGCACAAGCATCATGAGGTCATCTCCCTCAGATCACTTCCTTATGTCGCCTGCCTAATGCCACGTCTGCTTTATGCCATGCGTTTCTTATATCGAGCCGCATCTTCAAATGGTCAAGACAAGATCAATCTCAAGAGTGGTTATCACCAGAGCCGCATCAGACCAGATAATGAATGGAAGACAGCGTCTCGAAGAAGAAAAAAAGTGTGAATTCGAGACGAATTCTTTTCAACCAGGGAAGGATGATGCAGCGCGAGATACGCGAGATAAACGACTTACCTTAAGTCGTTTCTCCCTCCAAAATCGCTTCCCTGAATCGCGCCTCCACCTAGGTCGCGAACGACATAGCAATCAGCGAGGTCGCGAACGACATAGCTTCCACCTAGGTCGCGAATGACATAGCAATCAGCGAGGTCGCGAACGACATAGCAATCAGCGAGGTCGCGAACGACATAGCTTCCACCTAGGTCGCGAACGACATAGCTTAAGTCGCAAAACCTTAAGTCGTGAAACCCTAAGTCGCGAACGACATACCTTAGGTCGCGAGCAGAAGTTAAGTCGAAGCCGGTCCAGAATTCTTAAATCGCTCCAGTAGGTTAGGTCGCGAGCAGAAGTTAAGTCGAAGCCGCTCCAGAATTCTTAAGTCGCTCCAGTAGGTTAGGTCGTGAGCAAAAGTTAAGTCGAAGCCGCTCCAGAATTCTTAAGTCGCTCCAATAGGTCGAAGCTTCTTATGTCGCTATGCCGAAGATTCTTATGTCGCAGATTGCTTAAGTCGTTTCTTTTATGTCGCACTGTTTGTTAAGTCGTCTGTTTGTTAAGTCGCTTGTTTGTTAAGTCGTTTGTTAAGTCGTTTGTTTGTTAAGTCGTTTGATTGTTAAGTCGTGTTGTAATTGTGTTGAAGTCGTATTTGTTGTAATTCCCTATAAATAGGGGTGTGTTGTCATTTGTAAAGGAGTTGAATATTGAATAAAATTTGGTTTGTGCTTTGTGCCACCATTAAAATTGGAAGTTGAGTGTTATCTCCTTTCTCCATCTTCGGATATTCGAGTGCGCTCGAATCAACGAACTTGAAGCCGATTCACGGAATCTCGTGCGCGAGATCAACGTCGAAGAATCGTAGATCTTCTAACGCGGTATCGTGCGCGATCAACGTGTTGAAGATAGCTAGAATTCGGTATCTCGAGAGATCAACGGATTTGGGCACTTGGGTATCTTCAATTCATCGATTCATTTTGTTTCATCGATTCATTTTCCGCGAATTCATCAATTCGTGAGTTGTGTGATCCTGTAGGCTGCGTCAATATGTAATGTATAGTTTTTTTAATATATTTTCCATAATTATTAATTAATTATTATCAATTAATTTATGAATAGGAAGTATTATTAATTATTTACAAAAAAATTCAAAAAAACAGGAATTACGTCCGACTTATCTCAAAAAAGTCGAACATGATTAATACATCTTGTAAAAATGCTATATTTTTCAAGTCCAAACGCGAATCATTAAACGCCGATGTATCAATTATGTCAGACTTGTCTAAGATAATTCGGACGTAATTCTCGCTAACTGCTTTTTGATTAACGTTTCTGGTGTCCATGAACGGGGACTTAGAATGTAACTATTCCCCGGTTAGAATAAATATTAGTAAAAGAGAATTAATTGTAATAATTCTCAAATTAATTTGAATTGGAATCAGATTAAATTAGCAACAATTTATTCCTTTTTAACAGAACTCTTTCCGTTTGAAGTTAGTCTACTTGTAAACATTGTTATTAACCCATCTTCAATTCGTAATGATTTATAAACATATCCACACTCCAAAAAAATCAAAACAATATAGCATAAACAATCTTTATAGAAAATAAAAAATAATTGCTAAGATGTTCCATAAGATCTCCAAGTATTCAGTGTTAACCATGCATTAAACAGGAAAATACGTGCTACTTATGAATATTTCATGGTCATTGAAGCATTACTATAAAAAAGTGTATTACTGTAGGTCGATTAAGATGGATAATATCTAATATTACAAAAAATAAGTCTAGGTTGTGTATGACAGAATAAAATATTTAAATAAAAACTAAGTTTATAGAACGCCTATTTAGAACTAAACTTTCAACATGCTTCTCTCAAAATGGAATATAGAAATTTATTATTTGACTATTCTTTTACATCATAGATGATATTTTCTCTACTTTATTTTCTTAAATACTAATAGTTCAAAATGGAAAATACATCAGCTTTATCTCAAATTATACTCAATTAAAGATTCTTTGATGTACATGTGTTAGTAAACCGATTATGCCTTATAAATTTACGAAAAAAATGAAATTCATAATCGTACTAAACAAACACAAAACAAATTAGAGAATTTATTATGTATTAATTATCTTCGATGCTAACTTAATAAACTAATTTGTCATAAGAAAATTTGATTGGATTCCATTATAACATCAAACAATCGAATAATAAAATAAACATATTACCATATTATCAAGTTAACTAAATTACACATACTTTATATTGCGTTTAATTTTTTTTTTGAAATAAAGCATTTAGCTTTAAAATTAAAAATATTAAAGGAACTAAACCTACAATTATTTTGAAAACTGAAAGCATGGATGGGAATTAGTAGCTGACCTATATCCATTTGACCTTCTAACTTTCTATCTAGAGCAACAATTAGGTTTATATCATGCAATAATTTTTTGACTAATAATTATGTATATAGTATCTATTGTATTATTTTTACTATATTATGTCTTTTTAAAAAACTTGACTTGTTAACTATGCATATTCTAACTTTGATGATTCCAACTACTTGAACATAATCCTAATTTGTTTGAAAATGTACAAATAATATGAATAAATGCTACACAACATGTTTAATAAAAGTATACTTTAGAGATATATAATTAAGTAAATTAAAAATCAGTCTTAATCCATCATAAAAATAAAATGGTATGTTGACCAAAAGTGGACACTAATTGATTAGGATTAATGAAGATTAGTATGTAACTGTTCTCTAACAATAAATTTCAATAAAAGAGAATTAATTGTAATAATTCTCAAATTAGTTTGAATTTGAAGTAATTATTCCTTTTAAATACAATTGTTTCCATTTGAAGTTAGTTTACTTGTAAACATATTAATAACACATCTTCAGTACGTAATGATTTATAAACATCTCCAAACTGCAAAATAAAATCAAAACAATATAGCAGTGAATAATCTTTGTAGAAAATAAAAGATAATTACTAATATATTCCATATGATCTCCAAGAATTCAGTGTTAACCATACATTAAATAGGAAAATGTGTGCTATTTATGTACATTTCTTGGTCAATAAGGCATCACTATAGGAAAATATATTAACCGTAGGACAATTAAAACGGATAATATCTCATACTACAAAAATGAGTCTAGGCTGAGTATAAAAAATAAAATATTTAATTAAAAATAAGTTCATATAGCACCTTTCTAAAACTAAATTTTCAACATAAAGTTACATACAGTAGACTGAATAAAAGTAATATTTATACGTTTATATTTCTTTTCTCAAATATGACATAAAAATTTATTATTTGACTATTTTTTTACTTCATACATGATATTTTCCCCAACTTGATTTTCTTGAATACATATGTTTAAAAATGGTGAAACATCAATTGTGTCTCGGATTATACATAATTTAAGATTGTTTGGTATACATGTGTTAGTAGACTAATTATGCTATTCAAAATATGCAAAGAAAATAAAATTCATGATCGTACTAACGAAACACATATCAGATGAACGTCGATGTAAGTATAAAACTTGAGAACTAAAAAATAGTTCAACATTACATATCAAGGATTTTATAAAAAAAGATCTATGATATCGATGTATTAATTAATCCAATAACCTCCTACAGAATATGAAGGAAACCATGTTGATAATGATACAGATTGAAACAAAAATAATAAGAAAGTATAAGATTTTTCTCAATTTGATTTTTGTATACACCTATATGGCTATATTTCAAAATAAAAAAGATCAACTTTACCTCTTGTGTATTATAAAAAGTTAAAGATTATTTTATATCGATATGGTAGTAAGCCAATTATTCCATACAAAATGAATGAATGAAATGAAAATCATAATCGTACTAAACGAATACAAATAAGGTGAACGTCGATGTAAATAGAAAACTTAAGAATAAAAAATAGTGAAGTTTCATGTATTATAGATTTTACAAAATAACCAAAGATTATATATTTATGTATTAATAAATCCAATAACCTTTTAAAAATATAAAGGAAACCATATTCATATCCATACAAATTCTAACAAAATTAAGAAAACAATTTTTTAAACATAAAATTTGAAGTAAAGATCTGCAATAATATATTAGAGCTAAAACAAAAAATTCAACCTTAAACTAAATGAAAATAAAGATAATAAAATAAAAACCAAACCTTTAAATCTAGTTTGATAGATCAGTAAAGCAAGGTTTTTTTGGAGGTTTTTAGACAATATTTCCAAGAAAACTACAACACTGAAAGAAACAGATAAAAACACAATCTTTGCAAAACATAATTAAGATAGTAATGTTTCTAAATGAATAAAAATTAAGAATTAATGATGAATTCAACAAAATTATAGTTAGATAAAAAAAATTAAAGAGATTGACTAAAAACAATTTGGATAGAATCTTTAAGTTGATTTAGATTGGAAAATTTAAATGGGAAAGATAACATAATGAAAAAAAATTTAAATGGGAGGAATGTAAAAAATGATAGGAAACAAATGACGAATGAAAAAATTGTAATGATAATATGGAGAAAGGAAGAAATCTTTGTTAGATTACAAAGGAATAATGATTATGGGTTTACCAAAAGAAATAAACGTACGTAAGAGTATATTATCAAAATAAATAATGGTAACATTAACTGCCATATTAATGATGGTGGTTTTGTGGAAGACTGAAAAATTTTAGGAGGTCTAAAAGAAAAATTGTACCAAAATTAAGAAGAATGCACTATTCAGTCTGAGAGTGAATCAGAGATAAAAATACTAGAGTTTTATATTCTCTTTCTTATATAATAGAATAGATTTAACTAAGTCAACTAAATTTCACAAAAAGTTTACTAATTCGCTAAATTTTGTTGTCAAAAAAATTTAACTAAATTTATGAAATAAGTTAATTAAATTTATGTAAATTAACTAAGTTTTATAGAAATTTAACTAAGTTTATAAAAAATTAACTGAATTTTATAAAAATTAACTATGCTAACTAGGTTCCATGAAAATTACCACGTTTATAGAAATTAATTAATTTTATGTTGGTTTCGGCTAATTAATATTCTTCAAAAGTGCTTCAGTGTTGTCCTTGGTTTATTAGTTGGTGAAGTGTTTTCCCTTTCAAATGAATCATCTTTGGGATATATATATTTTGTTATAAGTATGCATGTTTCCTATAGTTTGTACACTTTTAATTATCTACGAGTAAAGATTATCAATTTCTACTTTGAGCAACCACGGTAATAAAAAACATACAGATCCTTGAGAACCAAAAGGCATGAAATACAAGTTAAACAAAATTTATTATATGGTTTTGGCCTAAACAAGTCAACTACTGGACATTTTTGGGTGCATAAGAAATATTGAGTGAATGAAGTTATTATATACACATTATATAATTAAAGCAGATGTATTGTAAATAAAGTTAAGTCAGTTTTTTTATTAGAGCTAAAAATGTTACCGATATAGGAAAATAATTTATTAATTATTATTATTATTATTGTGTGTGGTGAATTGTCTTGGCTAAAGAGTAAAGGCTTGTCTTCCTCATATTTGCGGTACAATCAAACGATGGCCAAACAGTAAAAGTGTAAAAGTGAGACAGCAAGCTACTGATCTTATCTCCTGAATTGCAATTGTGACGAAACAATGCCAAGAAAAACACCTCATTGGTCACTTGACTGTTATTTTATATGTGTACCTAGAAGAAGAATGTCAGTGTTGGGTTCTGTTTTATTTGATTTAATTTATTCAGACATGAATTACACGGTAAACATCCTAATCCATGGTGGCTAACCTTAATCTCAATTCTAATCCTAATCTCAATTCATCCAATTCCAACCACAATTCCTCCACATCTAATTCAATCAACTCTAATTCTAGTCGTATTAATATTGACACTCCTGCAACAGCTGAAGGTGAAGAGGATGACAGTTGCGAGGAGGAGGAGAAATAAGGGTGGATCCGACATGGAGGATGAGCTTCAAGCGCAGTTGCTGGCATATCTAGGCCCTCTTGTTTGGGGGTTTAAGGCTAGTGGTTCTGTAGGGCAATAGCAACCAAATAGAGGAGGAGGACAGAGTGCTCGGGTTGGGGTGTTTTAAGGCCGGGAGCTCTGGAATGCAACGACACCAAATAGGGGGAAGAGGGCGGATCAAACAAGGGAAAAAACAACGACATAACAATTTCACTATTGATAGAAATGCCAAACCCACTACTTGGTATGACATAGTTAAAAACAAAGTTAGAGATGAATCCTTAGGTTCTGCTAACCAAGTATTGTTAACAAGAGGACTGCAATCATTGAAGGGAAGGAACTTATTGAGGCTGATAAGGTTTGGGAAAACTTGATAAAGATTTGTTTAGTTGAAAACTGACCGTATAATGTTCATTTCAAAGCATATATCAACAGAACGTCGATGCCTAAAGGGAGTTATAAATCCATTCATGGGACAATGGGTTCTATTTAGTTCAATTTGAGAAGGAAGAGGATTGCTATCAAATTTTGAAGGATGGACCTTATCTGATGGATGGCAAATTAATCAAGTGCAAATGGACAAGTAAAATTAAGTATATATGATAAAGATCTACTAACTACCATCCCAATTTTGGTGAAATTGCTAAGTTTGAATTTTACTTATTAGAATCCTGAATCGATGAGTAAAATTGCTAGAATTATTGAAAAACCAATTTGCATGGATGGTTACACTAAGAACCGCAAAAGATTGTCATACGCAAGGATTTTAATTGAAGTGGAAGAAAATTACCAGTTTGATGGGGAGATTCAAATACAAAATCCAAGTTAAGAGCCATTTATCCAGAAGGTGGAATACGAGTTCAAACCCCCGCTTGCAAAAATAGTATTTGTTTTGGTCATACTATAGAACATATCCCATTAAATTTGAAGGCGAGTGGGTTCCGAGATGCGTAAAGCATTGATAATATTATAGACATTAGTGAAGGTGATGTACATACACAAGTAAAGGAGAACAACTGTTTTGAGAAAGCAGTAATGGATAATAACACAACAAATGAGACACATTCTCATATTGGAATTTAGCATAAAGGTAATCATACTAATGAAGATACACGACCAAACGATATAATGAATACAAAGATTGTCGGTGTAGAGGTGTCTGATACACCAATGGAATATAGTAACAACGTCACAGAGTAAGATATGCACAACAACACAGAAGCACAAAAGAATAACAGTTCGCAGAGTAGAAATCCACAGTCCAATTATACAAATTTTGTTCATGTAAATAATAACTCAAAGGAAAACAGTAGCAATTCTTCAGGAGCAATGAGGGTCCCACAGTAGAAGTAGATACGAATGTAGATGCAGATTCAACAACAGATTTTGAATTTTTCTCAGCAAGTAGTCGTGATTTGCTGGGTCATTATTAAGCACTGAGCAAAACCTCGCCAGAGTCCTTGGCTACTTCACTCAGGGACAACATACTCTTTGATAATTTCAAAGATCCTACACATGATAAAACTTTTTCATCATTGAATACTTTAGACATTAATAGAACTTCAGATTTAACCAACTCCCTATCTAATTTTGATGTCACTAATTTGTAGGCCTCTAAAATGAACAAAGCAGCAGAGATATTGAGTGAACAAGTCACAGAAAGTACACTGAATATTGAACCTCTTCCACCCCCTCTAAAGATTCTGACTAGAAAGACCTCAAAATGGGATGTACTAGTAGACAAAAAGACCAAGAAAACCATGTCAAAAACAGGTGAAAAGGACATAGTAAAACCCAAAAATCACAAAGAGGCTACTGCTTCAGCCGTGAATATAAGAAGCATGTTACATAATAAGTGTTAGCACCAAAATTGGTCACTAACCTCGTAGAGAAAGATTAGTAGAGATATAAGTGATGAAGATAAATTAAACAAGAAAGACAATGCTAATTTAAATGCAGAAAGTAAGAACACCATATTTATAGTGGTTCAGCGTAATTGCCTACGTCCACTTTGAGTTTTCACTTTATTGATCTTAATGATTGATTACAAATACAATTCGTAGATCAAATGCTTGAATGAAGTTGCTAAGTAAAGAATATGAGTCTCCAAAATGGCAGAGTCTTCCCAGTGTTCTCTCAGAAAAAATGTCCTTTTCACTGTGACACTGCCCCTCTATTTATAGACAAAGATGGACTGACTTTCCAGGTGGGCTCGACGGCCGAACATCCTGGTCCAAATAGAGTGGTCGTCGTATGCCGAACCAAATAGACCGAGATGCCGAGCCACATGCACTTGGCCGAACGATCCTTTTGGCCGGTCGATGCTCTCGGGTCGAACGTGCTTTCTGGTCGAACGATGCTTTCTGGCCGAACGTGCTTTCTGGCCGAACGTGCTTTCTGGCCGAACGATGCTTTCTGGTTGAACGATGCTCTCTGGCCGAACGGTGCTCTCTGGCCGAACGTGCTTTCTGGCCGAACGGTGCTCTCTGGCCGAACGTGCTTTCTGGCCGAACGATGCTCTCTGGCCGAACGTGCTTTCTGGCCGAACGATGCTTTCTGGCCGAACGTGCTTTCTGGTCGAACGATGCTCTCTGGCCGAACGTGCTTTCTGGCCGAACGATCCTTTTGGCCGAACGATACTCTCTGGCCGAACGATGCTCTCTGGCCGAACTCTGGTCGAACAATGCTTTCTGGCCGAAGAATCCCTTTGGTCGAACGATCCTCTCTGGCCGAACGATGGTCCTGGCCGAACGATAGCTTTTGACGAACAATACAGTCATGCCGAGCAGTCGTATACGCCTTCTGATGCCGAGTGCTCCTGGATGCCGAGTGCTCCTGGATGCCGAGTGCTTCTGATGCCGAGTGCTTCTGATGCCGAGTGCTCCTGGATGCCGAGTACTCCTAGAACGCCGAGTACTTCTGGATGTCGAGTACTATTAGATGCCGAGTAGTCCTGGAAGCCAAGTACTCCTAGAACGCCGAGTACTTTTGGATGCCGAATACTATCTGATGCCGAGTAGTCCTGGAAGCCGAGTACTACCCAATGCCGAGCACTCAGTTGTCTGGTCAAATCTCCAGGAAACACTTGCCCCCCAAAGTGTATCACGTGACCGAACGTGGTACGCTTTGAGTCATGTAACATTCTCGTCTCGTTTTAAATCCTTGACTAACCTCGAACGGAAATGCCTTTTTGAGAATTCCAGTGGTTTAGGTGTGTGTCGAGCGTGTTCTAAATGCCGAACAAGACATTCGTAACCGAACGATCCTTCAGTGCTGGACATCATTATACGCCGATGCCGAACGATGTGTCTTTGACCGGTTCCACCGGATGTAGCCTTTTCGACTTCTTCTGTTTTCCCTATAAAAGTCAGCACCTCCTTCCTTCTTTCCCTTTTCACACTTCTAACACCTCTGCCTTGCACCTGCCGAAGCTACCAGCCAACATACAATTCGCCGACTCTTCCCAAGTCTTCACCTTACCAACTAGGTACCGATCTCTTCACCTAAATATAGTCTTTACGCTCGAACTCCCTTAATTGATGGGATAAATCGAGCCTTGACTAAAGTGTCTAAAGAGTCACGCGACGAGGGTGGAAGGAAGAGTGAATAGAGATGAGTTTTCTAGGAAGTCGTTGGTAGACGTACTGTGGTTCGGCATAAGTGTTTTATGCCGGACCAGATTGGAGGAAGTAGAAACATGGAGGAAGTAGGAGATGATTAGGGGCATCGAGCGGTATGGTCTGGTACGACTTGCTGAACGATATGCCCTCGTGGTTCGGTGTGGATGGAGGAAGAGATGAGACCACTGTTAAGGACAGCGTGCCGATGGTCGTCTCAACCGAACAGTCACAAACGTCATACCATACTTAGGCTAAAACATGCCGAACAAAACGAGGCCGAACCAAAATTTAGCCGAACAAAGATTTAGCCGAACAATGACTTAGCCGAACAAAGACTTAGCCGAACAATGACTTAGCCGAACAAAGACTTAGCCGAACAATGACTTAGCCGAACAAAGACTTAGCCGACTAGTCACAAATGTTGAACACTTATTAACTATATCTACTCGTATAGCAAAACAAGAAACAGGGCCCAAGCATTCTAGCATATGGGACGCCGACCCGGATCACTAACTTCCTAGCTTCAGTTAACATAAATCCGAACTTAGATTATCATACGTTTCCGGATCTGGAATTGCAATCATCAAAAGGCAGGCTTCTGGGGACGGTCAACGATGACGGTCTTCGAAGGCGATGACTTGACGCTCAGTTTTATATCAACAACTTTGCGACCTTCAAACTTTCAACGCTTTTACACGATTGCTTGCACTAGTTCACACACCACATGAGGGGAATATTCGTGTTGTTAATTCTGACGTTGAACATTTTTCAAGTATAGTTTTCACAGGTACTTAGATAGATTCATTATTTATTGGGGATGTCTAAGAAGTCTAGCTCTGCCACTATATCTGATAGGCTTGGGCCGTCATCAAGGTAAGAAGCCGCTGATACTTCAAATCCGTCGACTTCCCCTGCCCATAACTTAGCACCCGATGCCTTGGAGGCAACAATTCTTTTAGACAATCCGATCGACTCACAAGCTTCGAAGATCAATGAAGCCGCACTTCGACGAATATGTTCCATCCATGGGATTCCTTTCGCCGATGTGCTAGTCCCTTCGCGACACGATCGTCCTCACCTGCCCCAGTCGGATATACCACCTGCAACAAGTTCATGTGCTGGATGGACAGCGTGCCTCCATTCAATTTATTTCTTCGGAACGTGTTGCAGTACAGAGACATTGCCCCGTCGCAGCTGCATCCGAACGGTCACGCGTTTCTATATGGGACCTACCTACTCTTCATGACCGTCTTCTCTAGACCTCCAACTTCTGGCGACATCAGATACATTTATATGATCAAGAAACGGAAAGATAGCCCTTCCTTCATGTTCCTCGAGCCGTACCACAAATGCCAAATCTTGACAGGAGCATGCAGTAAATTCGCCCTGTACAAACAGGAATGGTTCTACGTGCGTTGCCCTCCTGGTTTTGCGAGGAGATGGGTTGAAGGCAGTAAGTCTCTTCGCTGAGTCATCATTCGTGTTTAATTGGAGTTATGCTTTTCCTAACTCCTCGTTTCATCTTTTCAGGTATCAACCCGCGTCCGGAGGGCCGAGGATATTCTGAGGCCGTTGAGGCCATTAGAGCTCTTCCTGCCGAGGAACGAGACATCCGAACCATCATTTCGAATGAATCATTGTCGATGTTCGGCTTGCTAGCCCTTGGTCATCGGATTAGCCTCCCGGAGGGCGTCTCCATTCCCAAGCCAGCATCCGGTAAAGGGAAAAACAAGCTGGATCGTCATCACGCCACACTCCCGATGCGCACGAAGAGGGTGAGCACAAAGAGGACGAAGCTCCGAAGACTCAAGGCGAGAATGTGGGTCCCGCTTGGAATCCGGCGGTCGAAGTTCACGATATTGAAACATCATCCTCCCCTTCGAAGGGAAAGAAAAAGTTAAAATACAAGATACGGAAGGAGAAAGTTGGCGGAACTTCAAAAGTTACGCTTATCCCGCCAAAGAAAGAGGCTTCCTCACAGCACATGGAAAGTTCTCTAAGAGGTTTGTCGAATCTTTCCATCCCCGACGATAAACTTAATTACGGGTTTGACGATCCTGAAGCCCTCAAGTTTTCTTCGCCCGCTAGAGGCAATGCGGGAGTTCAACTACCAGTCCAGAGAGATAATACTCCGATTAGTAAAGAAAAAAGAACTGGTCTGTCGGGGGGAACACTAGGACACACACGCACATACGCATTCCATCATACACTTCAAGTTCTTTTTTTTCTTATTTCCCGGATTTTTCCTAACTCGTTATCTCTATTTCTTGTAGGTGACATGGGATGCTCTCACGGACTTAATCGCCTTCACAGCTCTTCCATCCTGGACGGGATTCAGGTTCGGGCAGACGCAGGGACAGAGATGATTACGAAGATAGAGACAACCGTCCCCGCGATTCATCTTATCGTAAGAAAGCATATTCCCAATCTTCACAGTCCCGTGATCCTCTTCCTCCAACCGAGTCGGATAGAGAGAAGTCTTCATAGTAGGGGTCCCAACCCGATGCTCCTCGAGAACAACACTCTGGTTCGTCGAGTACAAGGCAAATTCGGGAGCAACGAAAAAGAGCAGAACTTCCAAGGCCTCCTCCCCCTACTCCCGCGGTTGACCTAACTGTAGCAGAAAAGATGGTCGATCTTAAGGCCAAATTTCCAAAAATTTGCTTTGATGGTCTAAAATTCCTCCCAGCTATTCATCATATCCCTGGACACGTGAAGCAGAGTGCCATTGCCTGTAACAACGACGTCTATGTTCAACATGATGCGTTTGTACACTTGGTTGAAAAGATCTCGGAGGTGTCTGTTGAGCGACAATATGAGATTGATCGTCTGAAATTGGAGGCTGGCTATGACAAGAACATCATCAAGCATCAAGACGAAGAGCTCGCTTCGTATAAGTCGAAGCTAGAAGCCGCTGAGCAAAGCGCAAAAGATACTCGGAGGTTTGAAATCGTTTATACTCTAGTCCGCGCTCCGGGGACTTAGAGTACTCCGGTCCGCGCTCTGGGGATTCGGAGGTTTGAAATCGTTTATACTCTAGTCCGCGCTCCGGGGACTTAGAGTACTCCGGTCCGCGCTCTGGGGACTCTACGCTCTGGGGATTCGGAGATTTGAAATCGTTTATACTCTAGTCCGCGCTCCGGGGACTTAAAGTACTCCGGTCCGCGCTCTGGGGACTCGGAGGTTTGAAATCGTTTATACTCTAGTCCGCGCTCCGGGGACTTAGAGTACTCCGGTCCGCGCTCTGGGGACTCGGAGGTTTGAAATCGTTTATACTCTAGTCCGCGCTCCGGGGACTTTACTCCGGTCCACGCTCTGGGGATTCAGAGGTTTGACATCGTTTATACTCTAGTCCGCGCTCCGGGGACTTAGAGTACTCCGGTCCACGCTCTGGGGATTCGGAGGTTTGAAATCGTTTATACTCTAGTCCGCGCTCCGGGGACTTAGAGTACTCCGGTCCGCGCTCTAGGGACTCGGAGGTTTGAAATCGTTTATACTCTAGTCCGCACTCCGGGGACTTAGAGTACTCTGGTCCGCGCTCTGGGGATTCGGAGGTTTGAAATCATTTATACTCTAGTCCGCGCTCCGGGGACTTAGAGTACTCTGGTCCGCACTCTGGGGATTCGGAGGTTTGAAATCGTTTATACTCTAGTCCGCGTTCCGGGGACTTAGAGTACTCCGGTCCACGCTCTGGGGATTCGGAGATTTGAAATCGTTTATACTCTAGTCCACGCTCCGAGGACTTAGAGTACTCCGGTCCGCGCTTTGGGGATTCGGAGGTTTGAAACCGTTTATACGAGTTCGTACATCGTACAGGATAATGTAGTTCTAGTAATTCACCCCCCGACTATGAGGTATAAAGACATTAGTAGTTCGTGGAAAATACGGCTTCAAGCCTTTATTAATGAGAAACAACTAAACTGCTCGATTACATGGCTAAAAAGAAACTAAGTTACGACTGAATGAAAACATACAGGAAATAACTGTGCCTAAAACAGGAAAGAAACATACTAAATGTAATAATGCCGCAAATGTTCACTGTTCCACGCTCGGGGGAGTGTCACGCCATCAACGGTCGCTAGCTTGAATGTTCTCTCTCCAAGCTTCCGTTCGATGACGTACGGACCTTCCCAGTTGGGATTCATACGCGACGGTACCGGGAAAACTCGTTTCAAAACGAGATCACCCACATCAAAAATCCTTGGGCGGACCCTGCCGTCGTAGTAACGCTTGACTCGGTGCCTATGTGTTGCCGCCCTTAATTCGGCCTCTTCACGTTTTTCATCGAAGTAGTCCAGCGATTCCAACAAGAGGTCCTGGTTCGTCTTGGGATCATAGTATGTCACTCGGTGTGATGGAACTTCAAGTTCCACGGGTATAACGGCTTCCGAGCCGTACGCCAAGGCGAATGGAGTGTGGCCGGTCGCGGACTTGTGGATGGTTCTATAAGCCCATAATGTTGTCGGGAGTTCATCTACCCGCTTGCCTCCGACTTTCTCCAGATGCTTTTTCGATATGGACTTGATTATTTTGTTAACGACCTCGACTTGTCCGTTAGCTTTTGGGTGTGCAACGGCGGCGAACTTCTTCTCGATGCCATACTTTAAACAGAACTCTTTGAACTCTCTGCTTTCAAATTGCGTCCCGTTGTCCGTAATGATGGTGCGAGGGAAGCCAAAGCGGCATATAATGTTTCGTACAACGAAGTTAATGACCTTCTTCGAAGTGATTGTGGCCCAGGGTTCTGCCTCAGCCCATTTTGTGAAATAGTCGACTACAACTATCGCGTATTTCGCACCACCTTTGGATATAGGCAAAGAGCCGATTATGTCGATTCCCTAGATTGCAAATGGTCAAGGACTAACCATTTGTGTGAGTTCCGTTGATGGAGTCCTCGGGATTTTCGCATATTTTTGACACTTGTCACATTTCCTTGCGTAGTCTGCAGCGTCCCGATTTACGGTCGGCCAGTAATATCCATAGCGGAAGATCTTTTTTGCTAGCGTTTGCCCCCAGTATGGTCGCCACATTCCCCTTCGTGAACCTCTTTCAAAACCCGCTTTGTCTCATCATGAGCGATGCACCGTAATAAGGGGACTGAGAACCCTTTTCGATACATCAATCCATCCTGCATCACGTATCGCGCGGCCTTTCGAATGACATGTCATCTTTCGCTCCTTTTTTCTGGTAAAGCCCGGGTCGTCAGGTACAGTTTGAATGGGGTCATCCACGACTCCTTTTCGATTTCCGTTTCCAACACATGATCAACTTTCATCTCGTCTATGCTCGAGGCATGCAAGGCCTCAACGGGATACAATCCCATTTGCTGCGCATCGCCTGTGCTCGCATACTTAACCAACGAGTCGGATTCTTTATTCTGTTCGCGCGGGACATGCGAAATATTATAACGCTCAAGATTCGACAGAAGTTCTTGAACCAGAACAAGGTACGGAGCAAGCTTCTGTCCGTTTGCTTGGTAATCTCCCCGCACTTGGTAAACCACCAACTGTGAGTCACAAAAGATTTCAACTGATTTGATCCCGAGTTCTCCGATGAGCTTCAAGCCAGCAATCAGTGCTTCATACTCTGCTTCGTTATTTGTAGTTGGGAAATCGAGCTTCAAAGCGTAACAAATAGATCGATTTTCCGAAGTTACGAGAACTACACCCGCGCCGGAGCAACGGTCGTTGATGCCCCATCAGTGTATAATTTCCATCGAACGAGGGGCATGACATTGTGACCATCTGGTTCGTCAGACACAGTAAACTCAACAATGAAGTCTGCTAATGCTTGCCCTTGTATGGCTCTTCGTGGCAAGTAAGCGATATCGAACTGGCTCAACTCGATGTTCCATTTTAACAATCTTCCAGAAGTTTCTGGTCGTTAGAGTACCTGCCGTAGGGGTTGATCGGTATAAACGCTGATTGAGTGTGCTTGAAAGTATGGGCGCAGCTTACGTGATGCAATCACCAAGCAATAGGCCAATTTCTCGATTTTGGGGTAATTTCTTTCTGCCCCCGTTAAATGCTTGCTAACGTAATACACCGGCTTTTGGATTCGATCCTCCTCGCGAACCAGAGCCGCACTTATCGCATGTGAGGATACAGCCAAGTATACGTACAACATCTCATGGTCTACTGATTTTGACAGCACTGGTGGACTCTCCAAATGCCTCACCAGATCCCGGAATGCTTCCTCACAGTCGGATGTCCACTCGAAGTTCCTCTTCCCTTTCTTTATTGTATCAAAGAAAGGGATGCATTTGTCTGTGGCCCTGGATATGAATCGACTCAGCGCAGCTACTTTTCCATTCAACCTCTGTACCTGTTTTATAGTCCTAGGCACTTGCACATCTCGAATAGCTTGAATCTTTTCTGGGTTAGCTTCAATCCCCCTAGCGTTGACGATGAATCCCAAAAACTTCCCCGACGCAACGCCGAAGGAACATTTCAGAGGGTTGATCTTCATCCATAATATCTGAGTATGTCAAACATTTCAGCCAAGTCTCGAATGTGGTCGTTTGACTGTCGTGACTTCACGAGCATGTCATCCACATAGACTTCCATCGTTCTACCAAGCTGGTCTTTGAACATTCGATTCACCAAACGCTGATAAGTTGCTCCTGCGTTTTTCAGTTCGAAGGGCATTACTACATAGCAATATAACCCGACATCTGTGACGAAGCTGGTGTGTTCTTGGTCCGGAATATGCATCAGGATTTGATTGTAACCCGAGTATGCATCCATGAATGATAACAGCTCGTGTCCGGCAGTGGAGTCGACCAACTGATCAATCCTAGGCAATGGGAAACTATCCTTGGGTCACGCTTTGTTCAAATCGGAATAATCTACGCAAGTTCTCCATTTCCCATTTGCCTTTTTCACCAGCACGGGGTTCGATACCCATTCAGGGTAGAGGGCGTCGCGGACGAACCCATTGGTTTTGAGTTTGTCCACCTCCTCTCTGAGAGCAGCGGACCTCTCTGGGTCCATCCCTCTCCTTTTTTGTTTAACTGGGACGTATTTCAGGTCTATGTTCAACATATGACTCGTAATGGCAGGGGAAATCCCACACATATCAGAATGCGTCCAGGCAAAAACATCAAGATTCGCCCGAAGGAAATCACTAAGGTCTTCAGTCATTGCGGGGCCGAGCTGTAATCCAATCTTCAGTATTCGTGATGGGTCGTCTCGGCTGACTGAAACGTCAATTGTTAATTCAGCCGGCGCTGCCTTTTCTCCCCTGGGTTTCTCATCGTCGTCTCTCGGATCTATGTCTCTGAAGATCCAAGAATTATGCCCGAGCCAGGGCTCGGGCACTACTTGTCAATTATCTGTATTAAGGATGCGGACTGGATTGTCCGCAACCTTTCCCTTCTCCCTCCGATGGGCCTCTCGGAGCTCAGCCACGTAACAGGCACGACCAGCTGCTTGGTCGCCATGAACAACGCCTACTCCTTTGTCAGTTGGGAACTTCAAAGTTAAGCACCACGGGACTAATGCTGCCCTAAACTCAACCAGGGCCGGTCGGCTCAAGAAAACATTATACGGAGAATCCACATCCAAAACTACGAAGGGTAGGATTCGCACCCTCCGACGTTCGCCTTGTCCCAGTTCAACTGGTAACTCAACATAGCACACTGCATCGGTCGCTGCGCCATTAAAGCCGTGTATGCGAGCTTTGGACGGCTTCAAGTCCTTTGTTTCCATTTTCATTTGGTCATAAGCCTTCTTGAAGATGATGTTCACAGAACTTCCACAATCAATCAAAATTCTTTTCACATACGTCGGTCCGATTGTTGCAGATATGACCATCGGGTCGATGGTTGGAGCCTCCACTTGATCAGCATCTCTGTTTCTGAACACTATATCGTCTGTCATTACGCGCTGTTGCTTAGCAGGGGTCCCATCCTCCGTGTTCGAACAACATTCGAAATCTGCATGCTTCAGGGCACTAGCATACCGCTTCATCTCCTGCCAATTCTTATCTACGGGGTGAGGCCCGCCGATGATCGTGTTTAGCCTACCCACAGTCCGGGTAGGTTCATCGAGATGACGCGGAGGTGGAGCACGACCTGGGTTGGACGTTCCCTGTCCTCCTTCCTGAGGACCCTTCACAAATTCCTGCAACTTTTTCTGCCTGATCAACTTCTCTATTGCGTCGTGTAGGTGTCTGCATTCTTTCGTATTGTGCCCATAAGTCTCATGGAAACGGCAATATTTTCCAGTCCATTTCTGTTCCTCGGTTGACTCTTTTGGACGTGGCTTTCTGTATTGAAAGGTATTGCAGGTTGAGAGGTAAATATTCTCGAGAGACGCATTCAGCGGGGTATACTCGTAGCTTGGAATTCTCGACTTCCACTTCCCCGCTTCTCTCTTTTTCCCTTGATTTCTTCCTCCGGACTCCTTAGGCTGCCCAGGCTTGTTCTGGACATTGACTTGGACCTTTCCTGTATTGTCTCTGAACTGCTTCACAGCAATGTTGCTTTTCACGGATTCTTGAACAGGTCCTGGTGCCTTATCTCGCCTCACCCACCTAGCTTCCTCTCTTCTTATGAACTGATGTGTCTTTGAGTAAAAATGTTCTAGTGTGGTCGGAGGTTTTCTTGCCAACCAGTCTCCAAATTCAGAATCCGGATCCACACCTCTCATTACAGCCATCAGAATTGCGTGATCATTGGGATTACTGACTTCAGTTGCCGCAACATGAAATCTTTGTAAATATTCCTTCAATGACTCTCCAGGATTTTGGATTACACTTGACAGAGACATTACGTCCTTTGGACGAGTAGTGTGTATTCTGAACTGTTCAATAAACTTCTTTGCCAACTCCTCGAAATTGGATACGGACCGCGGAGGAAGTCGGGTAAACCACATAGTAGCGATCCCAGATAGAGTGATCGGAAAGCATCTACACTTGGTAGCATCATTTGCTCTAGCTGAATCCATCATCCACTCGTACCTCATGACATGCTGTCTGGGGTCAGTCTTTCCCTCATACGCAGGGATAGTAGGCATACTAAACTTTCTAGGGTACGCCGCCTGCAGCACAACATCTGTGAATGGAGTATGACTTCTTGATACTCCCCAATCATCATTCGATAAGCCTTGATTTTCTTTCATCAATTGCCTGACCATGGCTGTCAGATCTGGTGTTTGTATGGAAGGTGGAAGGTTGGAGTCTGTTCTACGTGACTGGCCAGGCTGATGCCTCCTCTCCTGGCGATCTGCCAAACGTGCACCTTGAGGTTCGACATCGTTAGCGTTTTGATGGTCTGGACCTCCAGCCTCCACCTGCACTCCAGTTCCTAGGTTTCCAGCTCCGGCTTGGTCACGGTCTCCTGCTGTCTGAACAGCAGCACCTGCACGCGCAGCTTCAGTCTTACGGCGTCTGCGCCTGGGAGGTTCATCAGAGGAAGTTGAGCTGTCGGATGAGGAATAAGGAGCGGGATTGCCCCCAGCATTCTGTTGCTGCTGTTGAGTGAGTTGTGTCATCAGGTTGGCGTTAGCTTGCATCTGCTCTCCTAGTCGTCTCCTGCTTTCCCTGAGTTCTCTCATCAAGTCGTTGAATTCTATTCTGGTGACAACTGGAGTCTGGTCCTGGACGGCAATTCCTACACCCGGAATCGCTGGCTGATTGCTAGGTCCTGCTTGTTGCACGCTAGCAGTCTCATGGGCATCCGCATTATGAGAAGCTGACCTGGTACGTGGTCTTGCCATTGTAGAGTTATTGGTATGAACTCTGAGTAGAATCAACGGATGTCCTATCAATGAGTCGGATCTTCTTTGGGGAATTTGTTCAATCCAGTAGCTTCAAAGCAGATCCTTGTGGTCTGAAAATTCAATTCTCAGTGAAAACACCAAAGTGTTAGCACCAAAATTGGTCACTAACCTCGTAGAAAAAGATTGAGTAGAGATATAAGTGATGAAGATAAATTAAACAAGGAAGACAATGCTAATTTAAATGCAGAAAGTAAGAACACCAGATTTATAGTGGTTCAGCGTAATTGCCTACGTCCACTTTGAGTTTTCACTTTATTGATCTTCTTAATGATTGATTACAAATACAATTCGTAGATTAAATGCTTGAATGAAGTTGCTAAGTAAAGAAGATGAGTCTCCAAAATGGCAGAGTCTTCCCAGTGTTCTCTCAGAAAAAAGATCATTTTCACTGTGACCCTGCCCCTCTATTTATAGACAAAGATGGGCTGACTTCCCAAGTGGGCTCGGCAGCCGAACGTCCTGGCCCAAATAGAGTGGTCGCCGTATGCCGAACCAAATAGGCCGAACACTTGGATGCCGAGCCACATGCTCCTGGCCGAACGATCCTTTTGGTCGGTCGATGCTCTCTGGCCGAACGTGCTTTCTGGTCGAACGATGCTTTCTGGCCGAACGATGCTCTCTGGCCGAACGTGCTTTCTGGTCGAACGATGCTTTCTGGCCGAACGATGCTCTCTGGCCGAACGTGCTCTCTGGCCGAACGTGCTCTCTGGCCGAACGATGCTCTCTGGCCGAACGTGCTTTCTGGTCGAACGATGCTTTCTGGCCGAACGTGCTTTCTGGTCGGACGATGCTTTCTGGCCGAACGTGCTTTCTGGCCGAACGATCCTTTTGGCCGAACGATACTCTCTGGCCGAACGATGCTCTCAGGCCGAACTCTGGCCGAACAATGCTTTCTGGCCGAACGATCCCTTTGGCCGAACGATCCTCTCTGGCCGAACGATGGTCCTGGCCGAACGATAGCTTTTGACGAACAATACAGCCATGCCGAGCAGTCGTATACGCCGAACGCCTTCTGATGCCGAATGCTCCTGGATGTCGAGTACCCCTGGATGCCGAGTACTCCTGGATGCCGAGTGCTCCTGGATGCCGAGTCCTCCTGGATGCCGAGTCCTTCTGAATGCCGAGTGCTCCTGGATGCCGAGTCCTTCTGATGCCGAGTGCTCCTGGATGCCGAGTACTCCTAGAACGCCGAGTACTTCTGGATGCCGAGTACTATTAGATGCCGAGTAGTCCTGGAAGCCAAGTACTCCTAGAACGCCGAGTACTTCTGAATGCCGAATACTATCTGATGCCGAGTAGTCCTGGAAGCCGAGTACTACCCAATGCCGAGCACTCGGTTGCCTGGTCAAATCTCCAGGAAACAATAAGAAACGATAATTAGTTGGAATATGAGGGGTTTAAATAACCCTGACAGATAGTTAGATGTGCTAAATGTCATTAATAAACATAATCCATCTATAGTGGCTTTACTAGAAAATAAAGTTAGAAGGAAAATTATGCCAAAAAATCACTAGGAGATTTCATAGTAGTTGGAAATGGTACAAAAATTTAGCTTCTTGCTACAAATGTAGAATTGCTATAGACATAGATTTTTTGTGAAGCTATGATATTTCTCAATGTTTCCATCACATTACAATCATGCCGAATAATAAAGGGGGTGCACAATGTGCAATTACTTTTGTTTGTGCTTTTAATTTGGAAGTATATATTTAAAACCCATATGGAATCGGTTAAAAATGGAAGCAAATACATTCAACATACCATGGTGCATGATAGGAGATTTTAAATCTATTAGATTAATATCAGAGAAAACTGGTGGCAACACACTGAGCCTTTGCAAATTATGGAACTTGATGATTTAATTTTAAGTACTTGACTCTTTGAACTTTCCGTGATAGGCTTGAAACATTCTTGGGGATCAGGCCCAAGAAAAATATATTATCACTAAAATAGAAAGACTCTTCATTAACACTTTGTGGTTTTAGTCTCTGGTTAACACACAAGCAATGTTTCTTCCCTCGGGTACTAGTGATCACAATCCTATTCTCTTAAACTTGAATGAAAATGTCACTAGTGATTGCAGTCCTATTCTCATAAACTTCAATGAAAATGTCAGATGTTTTTGCCCTAAACCATTCAAGTTTAGAAATCATTGGATATATGATTAGGACTAGCAAAACATAATGGAACCCATTTTAAAATTACCTCAGAACCAGTATAGCATGTACAATTTGCTGAAATGCAAAAGGATCTCAATATGTTTTAAAGAAATGGGGAGAAAAATAGAAAAAGTTGAAAACCAGTGTGAAAGAATATAGGGCGAAATACCACAATTTGTTGCTAAAATATGATGATGATCACTGTTCAGAAAATGCAACTGAATATTATAACGCACAGAACGAATTTGAAGTGTTGTTGAGAAACAAGTTGTTGGTATTAAACAAAAAGCAAATTACAACTGGCTTAAATACGGTGATGAAAACGGTAAATTCTTTCATGCAAGTTTGAAAATAAGGAAATTTAAGTATAATTTGCAAAACTTGATATCTGATAATGGCATAGCAGTCAAAAAAATAGAGGAAGTAGTTGTAGAAGCTGTATAATATTTCAAAGAACTTTATAACAAAGAGAATCACACAGAAAACTTCCCATACATCATAGTAAAAAATAAAAATTCAAAAGCAGGAATGTCATCAAGAAGATCCGCTAAGCAAATCTTTTGAAATGGCGACAACAAATCTTTTAAAATGACGACAACAAATAACTTTCTCTCTCCTTTGAACTTTAGTTGCAATCTTAAATTTTCATTTTCCAACCCTTGATTCGTCCGATCTTACTGCTCTATCGCTGAGTCTGGTTGGCCGTTCCTATACGTAGCTGCTTCGAAGCTCTACAAGATTTTTCGTCCCGAGATATGCTCGACAACGGGTCTATGGCTTCAGGCACTAGTGGCTCAACGCTATTGGATTCTGATTTCCCACCCTATCTTCATCTTCAGCTTAAGTAGCTAGCAATCCAGCTTTGGTTCCTCTTGGAGTGTGCTCTGGTCCGGCGAGTGGAGGCAGCAATTTGATGTCTAACTCTCTTGAGCAGCCAGATCCTACTAACCATGCTTCACCTGTATCGCTGTTACCTAAGGTACCCCAGACTCTAAGAAATTGAACATAGTTAAAAAACATTTAGGTCCCCAAATTACTGCTAATAGATCTATTAGCTCTGGTAGTTGGTCTTCTTTATTTAAAAAGAGGCCTAGAAATGCAGGCTCCTTTCCCCAGCAATACACCGTTAATGTTACGGATAAAACTATCTCACCCCATAAGGAAATTATAAATGCTGGACTTGCCTTCTGGAAAGACTATCTAGTTGGTTTGTTTATAGATGAGGCTCCCCACTATTCTATTGTGAAGAAACATATGCTTGGAGTGTGGCAGTTGCGTGGTTCAATAAACATCAGGTATGTCAACTCAATGTTCCTTTTCAAATTCTCAAACCCATAGGAGAGATCATGCATTTTGGAATCTGAACCTATTATAATAGACAGTAAAGTATTTATCATTACCACATGGAGTCTTTCTATTGACAACGCCCGCGAGCAAGTTCTTTCTATCCCCGTTTGGCCGCATATCTCAAATATTCCTTCTGTTTTCCAATCTCTCGAGCGAGTTAATTGGATTGTCAGTCATATTGGCTGGTTGATTTGTTCTGATATTTCCACCAAACGTAGGCAACTATTTCGTTATGGAAAAGCCATGATTGAGGTTGCCCCCTATAAATAGTTGCCTTCTATCATTCCCATCTTTCTTGCCGAAGATAGGGTAGCCTACGTTGATGTCTCATACCCGTGGAAACCTCCTATTTGCAACATCTTCCACTCCTTTAGGCATGTAACTTTATCTTGCCCTTACTCCACCGTCGCTCCAGATAATCTTCCCCTTAAAATTCCCCTATCAAAGCCTCCAACTAGGTGCTGGAAGATCAAAAAGGCTCCTCAATCTAAAGCCCCTTATTACCCCTATCCCTCTCACCCCACCTCTGACCCTTAGGGCGAGTCTACCCCTAACACACCTCCTCTGTCTCCCGTCCCCAATCCTCAACTGTCACCTCCATGTGCACATGTCCTTGTTTCTTCCGTTTCTTCCTCCTACGCCCCTCTTGACTATCGTGGCGCGTCGTTCATTCTACCCCTATTTCAAGTCTTAAGAAAAAAAATTCTTTCCCTTCATTCCGATCTACCCAGTGTCGAGTGCATTGTTATAGAGATGTTTGAAAAATTAACCTAAAGTACGAAATTGGTCTGTGCAAAAATGCTAGAACATGGTCCCACAAGGAAAGCAGTTTGTACTACCACTTAAAATGGAAGATATTCTCTATGTGGTTTCTAATGATGAAAAAGATGTGCATAAACTCTTCTATGGACTTATAGATGACGAGCTTGTCCTCTGCAATGATGACGATTTCGGTGCCAAAAATAAGGAGATTTTGGTTGCTCCGGATTGGGACCGGAGTTATATCTTCTCACCACGATCTCTTGGATATTGCCCACAGCTTATTGATTGGTTCCATAAGTGCGTTGGGATTTAGTTTGGTCATTTCACTGGGTTTTCCCGAATTGCTGTCTATTGTTATTGGATTACTTGTGATATCTTATGTCCTGAGGTAGTTGGGTCTGGTCAGTTCTTTTTGTGCTTATTCATTGATATTTACTATTTGGCCAAGCATGTCGCAGTTATTTTTTGTTGTGGGCCTAGTGCTCGAGACTCCTGTACCTTTTTTAATTACTATATATATATATATTACGGCTGTATGGTCTTCTGATCATACATCCTTTATATCCAATAAAATTCAGAAGCAGGAAATAGTTATCTCCATGAAAGCATTTTAGAAAATGAAATCAAACATGCCATATTTAGTACAAAAAAATGAATTTGCTTTAGGACAAAATGGGTTCAATTCTTGCTTTTTTAAACATCACTGGGAAGATTTAAAGGAATACATAGTTGATTCCATCCAGAATATTTTTTGAGACAAGTAAAATTATAAGAGAATGTAATCATACCTTTTTGATAATGATTCGTAAAAGCAAAAAACCTAGGCATATTGCATGCTGTAATATGCTAAGGTTATTGCAAAAGTATTAACCTCTAGATCGAAATAGGTTCTTATGGAACATTTTTCATGTAATCAAACAGCTTTCATTCCTGAAAGGAATATTTCAGAAGGGATTATGCTTGCACATGAGAACATTAGAAACTTCAATCTTAGAGGCAACAATAGTTTGCATTAAAGTAGACCTTAAAAAAGCATATAACAGTGTTAACATAAATTTTTTGTTACATATGATGAGATAGATGGAATTTCCAAAGAAATGGATAAGAGTTATTGAAATTCTTAGATAGTCCTTAACGTTTTCTGTTATGATACAAGGCAGTCCTTTTGGTTTTTTGTTCAAACAGAGGTTTAAATGCAGGGGAATCCACTTTCACCCTACCTATTTACCATTATAATGGAGTTTTTCACTATCTTAATGGACATAAAGCAACACTCAAACAAGGTTCAATCGGCAATAAAGAACATCCCATCTACCACTCATCTTATTTATGCTAATGACTTGTTAATTTTCATACAAGCTATAAGGAAAGGTTCTATTGCCATTAAGAATATTTTTGGGAAATTAGAAAATTCACCAACCTTCAACTTAATGGTGAGAAAACCCAAGTTTTTTCTCAATAAATTCTGCACCAATAAACATGAAATGCTTAAAAAATTAAATTCGAAGCAAGGATTGTTACCGATTAAATACTTGGGTATCCCACTTTCAGTTATGCATATTAGAAGAAATAATTTCAATCTCTTAATTGATAAGATTTTGAAAGAACTTGAAGGATGGGAAAGTAAGGTACTCAACATGACAAGAAAACTGGTGTTAATAAAAGTAGTCGTACATCCCACTGTTGCCTGTTGGATGCAATGTTTTAAAATTCCAGCAAATGTGATAGACTCCATGAACCAAATTTGCAATAAATTTTTATGAGGGGAGGGAAAGAAGTAAAGTTCCTTGAGAAACCGTTACTTCCCCCAAAGAAAAAGGAGGTCTAGGGTTGCAAAAACTGGCAAACATAAATGGGGTTTACTATGTAAAAAGATCGTGGAAATTACTTTCTGAAAAGTCATTGTGGTACAAATGGCTTATCAATAAGCGTATTTTGCCAAACAATATATGGGAAAAACATATTAGCAATCAAATGTTTGGGACCATTAAAAACATGCTAAGAAGTAGGCAAACACTAAGTTTTTTTGACAAGAGAATAGTGGATGGAAATGATAATAGCTTATGGTTTGATCCCTGGCTAAGTGGCACTAGACATATCAACAAATTGGAAAACAATGCATTAGCATACATGGCTGGAAAGCATCTTACAATCAGTAACATTATACAAAATGGTACATGACAACCATCACTACTGCAACAAACAAGTGGCATCAGTCTTGATATTAATCAAATCAGAATATTTATTGATCATCATTAAGATTACTGGTACTGCAACATTAATAGTCATGTCAAATTTGTTTTTAAAGAAATTTGGGAAGCCATTAGAGTACATGTTAACAAAGTTGAATGAATTTTTTTTATTTAGGGCAGCAAAGCTAATCCTAAGATGAAACTAGGTGCATAAAGAGCTATCACAAATCAACTTCCATTCAAGAATATTCTGTCATCATAAGGTATGCAAATTACAAATCAATGTGTTTTATGTGACGGACATGAGGAATACAAAGAGCATTTATTCTTTGACCATGTATTCAGTAAATGCTTCTGGCATTGGATCAAACTTAAATTAAAATATCCAATAACTTAGACAAACAATACTCTTTGAATTGAGACCGAAATTCAAGAATTAATTCACAAATTCCACAAAAGTTCAAGAGTATATGAAGTTTTTAAATTGCCACTGCGTGCTCTATATGGTTTGTTTGAGGTGAAAGAAATAACAAAATTTTCAGCCAGATCCACTCAAGCAAAAGTGGAATATGTGAATCCATAAATAATTTGTGCATGAACCTCAGGCAAAAAGTAAAACAAAAAAGAAGCGAAAGCGAAAGCGAAAAAGAGATTCTAGATATCTGGGATATACCGAACTACAATCTTGCTGCCACCTATAATCCTCCGTTAGCTTGCCTTTGTTCAGTGTACTAACGTACTTGTAGCCACTTCTCCATGCGAAGTTCTCGCCAAAGGCTAAGAAGAAGAACATTGAAAATTGACAAAGGCGGTAGAAATTTCTGTGAGTTTTATTTATTAAAAGTTAGGGTTTCCATTTTCGAAGTATAGTTTAATTTAATGTAAATTAAATCGAAATAGTGGACTTTGCACAGGGTTGATGGGCCGAAGCATGTAACTTTATATTTTAAAGTTAATAAAAATATACCATTTCCAAAAAAAGACATGCATTACACACTTTTATCAAGGATATATGACATGACAAATATGTTTCCCCCTTCGAATTTTATCTATGTACATCAATTACTTTCTACAACGTCTTTTGGAAGGTAATTTTTGGTACAATGACACGGTTAACCTGTCATATCTGATCATTTAATAAGTATAGTTATATTTGGATTATTTGAAGGATTGATGCAAGGCAAGGCTCATTGGCATAATGTATCAAGAATAGTCATAAACTTCTACTGCCACCTCTGAACCCAAAACTACCCTTTCACTAAGGGGCTATAAGAGTATGCTTGTATTAAACATATGTTGTATTTTTAATCATATCATCTTGTGCCTTTCAATAAACAATTAGTCGTGCTATTCAGGTCTACTTTAATGATGTTACAGTTGTGATGTGAAAAAAAAGAAGAAATAATGGAATTTGTGTACTTTCTTAAAAACCCAAAAGACATGAAGCATTAGGAGCAAAAATTCCAAAAGGTGCTCTTCTAGTTAGACCTCCCGGCTTTGGAAAAACCCGTCTTGAAAACGCAACTACACGTGAATTCGCAGTCCCAATTTTATCAATTTCTGGCTCCAATTTTATGGAAATGTTTGTTGAAGCTGGTCCTTTGAGATTTAGGAATTTATTTGCAGAGAATGTACTCCTAGCGATACATGCTAGAATGCAAACTATCGAGATAGCTTTATATACATTCACAAATAAATTTATAAGGAAAAATATGACAAAACCCTGTAAACTGGTGGGGGACATACAATTTTGAAAAATAATAATGGAATAACTCTCAGCTCAGTTTTTAATTAGTTGTGATAAAAAAGACCAGAAAATTTCTAGATTTAGGAATTTATTAACAGAGAAAGCAACTACATATGTGTTGTATTAACAATACAAACATACCTGATATCTTAGATAAAGCTTTGTTAAGTCTTGGTCGGTTTGATAGCCAAATATAAATTTATAAACCTTATGTAAGGAGCAGAGACCAAATATTCGGAATTTACCTTCAGAAACTCAAACTTGATAATGAGCCAACCTTTTATGACAAAGGTTGGCTACATCTACTCCTGGATTTGATAAAGCTGATATTGCTAATGTATGTAATGAGGCTGCTTTAATCATTACTAGACATGATGACAAACAAATTGGTATGAAACATTTTGAAGCGCTATTGATAAAGTTATTAGTGGAGTGGAGAAGAAAAATAAGGTATGTTTTTATATTTGTCTTAATGCTACTTGTACTTAGTAATTCAGTGTAGTACATGTTTTTGAACTTTATATTCGCACGTAAACAAACATCTTCAGTCCAAACAAGCAGAAGCATGATGCAAAAAATTATTCATTTGAAGTTATTTTACATGCAGTAAGTTCGCTTTAGTTTGTACGCTTGTATGTATAATTAGTTTTACTAGAGTACAATAGTTTTACTTACTAGTATTTGTAATTTTAATACTTTGTCTATGAAATATTATGGATACATATATTTTATCTTGGTATGAAAATATTATGTATGTTTGATTATGTATAATATAATTTGCTTATTATCAAATGTGATAATTGTAGCATTTAAATTTTTGTTTGTTATGATGTATTGGTATTAAAATTAAGCTCTTTTGAAATTACTATGCTTAAAACATAAGTTAGCATTTTAAAAATGCAAAGAAATATATTTAATAACATTTCATGCTGTAGAAAGAGATACGTAGACGTAGAAAGACTATAATATGTATACAATAGCTTGTGTTAAATGCTGTAGAAAGTGACAAGAAGCCCTATTAAGAAATTTCATTAAAAAATGCTAGAAAGTAAAACATGATAGTGTTAAACGTTGTCTTATAATTAGGATGGCATAACAAAGGCTATAATAATTTAATAATATAGCAATGAATTTAATGCTATGAAATAAAAATGCTTGATGAAAAGTTTTAGACAACAAGTTAAAAAGGCTATAAAAACTTTCTTTTAATCGAGTTTTTCCTTTTGTTGTTATGAGTCCAAGACATAAATCGCATGTTGTTTTATAACGTTTATAAATATGCTCTAAAAGCCTTTAATTTAAAATACTATTAAAGCCTCGGATTGTTGTAGTGTGTGCACGACTTTCCCGTCCCCAACACTAAAGTCTAGGAATGAATATGTACCCTGCAATAGTCTTATCTCGGTGAAGTAGTTGGTGCATGTTTGTTTTGTACTCATGGTACCAAAATGACTAAATAAACAAAACATCCCACATTTGCTCACTAACCGAGGACATAAGTGTCAAGTGCAGTGTACAATGCATCACTTATGGCAGTGTCCTAATTGATAATATGTGAGATATCCAAGTTAGCTAATCCGGTTAAATATCCAAGACATTTGGTCCTCTTCTACTCCGAAAAGAACATCAAACCAAGAAATAATGATATAATCTTCCATACCAGGGTTATCTCATCTAACTTTATAACTTAGTAAAAGCAATGACTCTAGATGCAACATCCACTTTGGGCAAACCCATAAATACATAAATAATATATATTAGGTGACTGGTATGTAGAATCAAATGGTAATGCTAAGTGAGCTAACCATCCAAATCCAATAACAGTGGGCATGTAATAATCTACAGGTGACAATGCAAGCTCAAAATAAATGAAATGAAAATTGTGTCATGGGCCACCATTATCTGTAAGGACCTTTCCTAGACAATAGTCAACATGGACACATGATGCTAACTACAGAAAAAGATCGAATGTTGTAGATATTGATCTATTTCAAGTCATCTGAGGTAGTGTAGTGAAATAGTCGTTTGTACATATATGCAGGCTACATCGTATACTTATGTGTGCACCTTATATACTTATATAATGGGTATCACTGTATTAATATATATTCAAAAATAATAATAGTTTGATATGTTTATTTATACGATGAAATAGAAACAATATATACATAAACAAAATGTAGAGAAAAACCTGGACGATGCATGTAAGCGGGTGGTATGGTATGCATTATCCACTACAAAAAACATAGAATAAAAGACCGAATATTTCAATCTCTAATAAAATAATTTCGTCTTTAAATCAAATTTAAAGACTAATTAAAGATGAAAATTAATCACTAATTCCCTATCCCAAAAAAAATTAAGTCTGATATTTTGGTCTTAAAATGTGAAGGCTTAAAATCACTCCTAAATGTTTTTTAAGATTGAATTTTAAATACCGAGATATGGTTTTTGATCAATCTTAAAACATATTTTTTTTTAATGCTCACAACTATACTATACACATATGCGTACATGGGTAAACACACACACAGAGACAAATATGTGTGTGTAATAAACAAAATTATAATGTGTATAAAATTTTATCATATTAAACGAATGCAATTAAACTAATGTTATGCATAAAACATCATTAAAATACAAATGGATTACATCAAACAGTGAAATAAAAATAACATAGATATACATAAATTGCTTGTGAATATAAAAATACATGATACTTTCATACACTATACTAAATTAACTAGGTTTATCTATTCATACTACATGGATTTGGAAGATTTGATAAGAAAGATAGTGTAACACCCCACCTCTATACCTATCTACCAAAGAGTATCACAAAGTAATACTATCTGATAATACGGAGAATGATGTGATATTGGACTATCACACGTGAATATTCCCTTGTGCTAATAATGATACGTATTTGAAAATCATATACTACTCATCTTTACATACTCGATATCGTCACAAAGCAATAGACACGTGCGTTTTCAGAATAGAACAATACATAATATAAAAGATGTCGTAGAGAACACAGAGTCATCAATGCAACGATAACATATAATATGAAATATATACAAGTCCATATGGGTATACAAAAAAAAGTCAATGCCCGCCATCTTCAAAATATTCATAACTATGTCTAATACATACATCACATCTCAACAACGAATATAAATATGAGGCTACAAACACAAGTACAATTCTGTAAACTTACAGACCAATTAATATCCCAGCCTCCAAGCTATTGTTAACAACCCCAAACTGGTCACTTCACTCCTGAACCTGAAACATCTTGGACCGACCCGAGTACTATATAAATAACATACGGGTTAGACTATGTCAAGAATGTAGATGACAATATATAATAATAACTGGGTTGGTGTAATCAAGTGTAAATCATAGCGATATATGAATAACCCAATATAACATCTTATCTCTAACCATGCACATATCTTCATTCATAATAAGGTAACGTCGAGTAACACATCAAATGTCATCAAGCGGGTGAAACAACTCACAACCAAACATAACAACACATTAATATCATTAATTACTACATGACATGCACTTAGCAAAGCCAAGATTATCTCTCAGATAATCATACAGTAGACATATTCGAGATTTGTAATACTTAATTACAAACAAGGCAATTAACAATGAAGCATCCAGGTCTAACACAAGTAAGGCATGCTCACAACAACTTGGTTACCTCCCAGATAACTATTTAATATGTAAGTATAGGGTTACACTAATTCATGAACTTTCAGTCCCATGAACCCACACACTAGCTCTAAGCCACACACTACGATGGAGGTATAATCTTAGTATCATATATCAACTATAACCAGATGGGAGACCGACACCTCTCAGCCTATTCTAGGAGCCTTCCTTACATGCTCTCAGCGCTACTCCTACAGTCATTAGTTACCTTGACGGCCATCATGACCCAATATTCATCAAGTGCAAGTCTACGTTATACAATGGTCACGACCTTACAAGTGCCACATTGGTAACAGACTGTTGGCCTATGTGACATGGGGCAGTGGCGCTCAGCCTTGACTCTCAACCATACACATCAAAAAGTTATGCCATGGATTTAGGAAGTAACCCCGTCATCAGGCCACTAGGATGGATACTAGCCTAATCTAGTTCACTCCTTTCCAAATAATAGGAGTATTCTACTCAATTAATAAATACACAAAAGTCTCTCAGCCAACCAACTCTCAACTGGATACCTCTATCACTACACCACAAATAGGATTTTGGCGCAACCGTAGGCGGGGCATTTGATACGGCTATAAGCCGTATCAAATATAGATACGGCTTATAGCCGTATCTATATTATTTAATACGGCTGTAAGCCGTATTAAAATTTGATACGGCTTATAGCCGTATCAAAATCTGTGCCTCTTTTCGTGGGAAAATTTTCCCCAAAACGCACACCCTCTCCCTCCTTTTTTTTATTTCCAGATTTTCTTTTTTCCCCGTACGCTTACTTAGGAGTTAAATCGCCAAAGCTTCCACCTCGATCGCCAGAGCTTCCACCTCGATCGCCAGAGCTTCCACCTCGATCGCCAGAGATTTGACGTCGTCCATCAGAGCCTTCCACGTCTTCCACCCCTTCCACCTGCAGGTAAGGAGCCGTCGCTAAATTCCGTTGCTTTATGTTATGAAATTGCGTGGTTAATTTTGTCAAGGAGTCATTTCTCATGTGCTTCAATTATGAATTCATGTCTGTACTCAATCGATAAAGAATAATAAATGGGAAGAACAAACGTAGTGAGTGAATTGAAGGATAGACACAATAATTGATGGATTAGTGGTGTTTTTATTTCTTTTGACGATGAAGGAACCAAGCAACGGTTGACCTGTAAACCTTCAAGATGTGTATATAACCCCACCTACCATAAGCCTCCACACATCCGTAGATCAATACTCAAGCGAGATTGACGTTTTTATGATTATAAGTTTATGATCATGTGTTAGAACTTAGAAGTGGTTTTATGATCAGAAACAGACTGATATTTGATGGGAGTTTAATAAAAATTAAATAACTGTTTTTGGGAGGATATGTTAATTAGTTAATTTGTTTCAAGACTCTCCGCTGTTTGTTTTATTGTTTACAATTTCACATTATCAGCAGGGATTAACACTCATAAGTCCAATTTAGATATATATGGACAATTGTAAGTACTCTTTTATAATATAACTTATAAACATCAACCTGATGGATTGTATATATTTATTTGAGTAGAGAATTCCAACTTCATGTTTAATTTCTTTCATTTTTTAAAAGAAAACTTGTGTCTATAATTAGTTACATTAATATGATATCTTAGCTATAATTAAATAACTTTTATCTCCTTTCTTTACCTTGTTGTATTATGATATCTTAGCTATCTATGATTAGTTACATTAATAATCTCTTCTTCTCAATTCTTTGTTTATAGCTTTTTATAAATTCTGACAATTTAATTTAGGATAACACATTCTTCAGATGTCCCGAATGGTTTTTATGCTTCATATTTTGGGAATATTTTTGTTGATTTCTCTATAAAATATTTCGTAATTTTAGAGTTGGGCTTTATTTTTATTTCCTATTCTAATTCAGATTGTACATTGGTAATTCTTTGGGCTGATTGAACTTCTTGCAATGTGCACGTCTCACCAATCACTTTTTTTTTGCAATTTGTGTATTATACGCACATACGGGAGCTTGTCCAAGATGGATACAAGTCCAAAATTGTCCTGAACTAATAAAAAATATAACCTGTACAATTATTTGAACAGGCAAAGATATTTTGGTTGGTACTTTGTTGGAGTTCTGTATTATATGGTAAACCTGCAAAGCAATAATATTTTGGTTGGTACTTTGATTAAGCTGCAAAGCCGATAATATTTTCTTCCATGGGAAGGTGGGAGGAAAACATCAAGGTTTAACTTTTTTCTCTTAAAAAAATCCTTTCTCTGTGTAGAATGTTATTTTGGTTAGAGAATTGCCAGGCTGTACTCTTGCTTCAGATTAATGATCCATACACCAATGACCAAGCTATAATTATTTGACTTATACACATATATGTCGTTTGCATTTCTAATACTAGTTTTAATGTTAGAAAATTAATATAATATCAGTTTACTTTAAGTACTTAGAGAAAGAAAGAAGTATACTAGAAATGTCCACTTAAAAAAAAGTTTTGCTCAGGCACCTATTTTACTTATTCTAGTTCAGTATCTTTACATGATATTACATTCATTTTTGTTGAACATTTAGCGTTAGCTTATTTTGCAACACTCTTTTACTTTGATAGCGCATAGTTTTTTCTAGAACATATATTAAAATCTTAAAAATATACCCAAATTATGTTAACTGAAGCATACAACTTTATGAACCTCAATATGACAATGTGGTAGTTTGCATAGTGTATTGTTGTTTATATGTTAGTAAATATGTTGTTCTGACATTGTATATGGTTTTGACATTGTTGTATAAGTGGATAAAATTATTGTTAATGGCGCAAGCCAAGTATCAGGAGAGGGGTAATGCATAGACATTACTCCGGTGCTACAAAATAGCGTCGTTGTAATGACAAATTTTTTTAGAAACAGTTTGGTGCTAATGTTGTATATTGTTCTGACATTGTTGTATAAGTGGATAAAATTGTTGTTAATGGCGCAAGCCAAGTATCAGGAGAGGGGTAATGCATAGACATTACTCCGGTGCTACAAAATGGCGCCGTTGTAATGGCAAAATTTTTGGTAACAGTTTGGTGCTAATGTTTAAAATAAACCCTATATTTTGAGTTACATTTATTGAAATTTAAATAGTCCATATTTTTATTGAAATTTATTGAAATTCCAATCAAAACAGCTTAAAAATATCATATTTTTAAATGGATATCTTAGAATTACGAAGTTTGCTAATCATAGAGATTAAAGAAGAAAAACAACCCGTTCGTATACTGTTGCATACACCACTTTTTTTATTGTTGTTTTGTGTGAGTGTAGCTAAGTTTTGTGTAAGTGGGATATATGCATGAATTAAATGAACCTGTAGGGTGCCTAACTATGACCTATTTAACATCTTTCTAATGCAGTTTCATGAACTTTGCATTCATTCCATCTGGTCCCGGGATTTTGTCGTCATGAACCAAGAGAACAACCTTTTTAATTTCTTCCATAGTGATTTCTGAATTTAATTTTTTTGTCCTGCTTCATTAATAACTAAAATGCTTTGAAATTCTAGAAAAGTTCATTGTATTATGTAATTGCTGCTTGGTCCAACTCCTTAGCCTTGCATATTAAATTTCTATTAGCATTAGTGAGAACTTGTATGTTGTTACTCTGTCTTTTAAAAGACATTTTGGAGAAATTTTTCATAGAGTTTGTATCACTTTGCTACAACCAGTAGACCTTTGATTTTCCCTGAAACTCCAAAATTCTATTTGTTGTTGAACATGTAGTCTATGTCTATCTTGTAACATTTCTTTATATATTTGCAAGTCTGTTGGGTTAGTGTCAACCTCAAGGGTTAGAGCTTCATAAGTTTTTTCTGCCTCTTCAAGATTAGTGTTATCTTTTGTTCTAGTCTTATTCCATGCTTTAAGTTGCTGTTTGCATGCTTGTAGTTTTTGCTGAAATTTGTAACAAGGAAATCCCCATGTATTGCTACTGAGTCCCCTTACAATACAGTCTGCATACCCCTCTTTTAAGAGCCATTCGTTGTCATACCTGAGAGGATATCCCTTATCTCTATATATATCTATACCAAATGCAAAATTAAAGGATTATGGTCACTTGATAGTAGTGATAGTATAAGTGCTTCCATGTAAGAAAATTTCTATAGGCAAATAGTATTGACTAGTATCTTATCAATATTCTTTGCTACTCCCTTTCGTGTCAAGTGAAATTATATTCCATTGTTAATTTTGGTTAAACCCGATTGCATTAAGCAATTTTGAAAGCTCTTAACTGTTGGAATTGTATAGGAAGTCCTCCATGTTTGATATTCACGAGATATTTTTATTATGGTGTTTGTTTACTACTTTTTAAAGCTAAAAAAAAGAGTATTAAATGTTAACTTACCAACATAAAGCCTTTGGCTGAATTCCATAAAGTAGGTAGAGGCCTTCCATTTACCAGTTCACATTCTGCTTCAACGCTCAAATTTTTGTACCGCACTTCTATTGTGGGTTGTTTCACATTCACCCTACAAATTACCCACTTAATCACATTTATATGCATCTAATCGGTTACCAGTTTGCTTTTGATGCCCTTAACAAAATCTTGGTTGTGTATTCGAACAATATAGAAAACTTGGGAGCAAAACTTTGATACAAGAGGGATGAAATAAAGTTTTGATATAGCCCTTAACCAAATTAGTATATTTAGTTATTTACCAAAAAAAAAGTAAATGTACTAATTTTTTTGCATGTAGTACACACGTCAAAATTTGAGGCCTTTTGTACCAAAACTTTGATATGGAAAGATGTATCAAAGTATTTTGAAAATCAAGTTTTACCTGTCAATTCTCTCTCTTTGTTTCTGCAATAGACGAAGATTATCGTTCTCAATGTTCTTAATGAGCTTCTCAATGAACAAACGTCTCTCCAAAGCTCCTAATTTGGTCATGTCAACTACCTTGTTTCCATTTTTTTCTTCATCGATTTCTTGATCTAGAACAAATGTCCTTATTCGTCTAAGTGTTGATAGTCTCTCAATTTGAGCCCACTTAAGCTCGTATTCATCGTTTCCTTCTCTCTCCGAGTGAAAACTTGATGCTCTTTGTGAATATGAACCGATGCTTAGCGACTCGATTTGGTTCTCTATTGATTGATCCATCTTATGTGTGTATCTAAAGATGTTGTTTCTGTAGAAGGTATTTATATAATAAAGCTAGGATCATTGTATATGAAGTGTTGCATCACTACATGCGAGACATTTTAGCTCACATATGCACTTGCTATACATTTTTTTCCTTTAGAAGACAAAAGGTTATGGTGTTGACTTAAAATTTGAATATAACTTCTTACTCAATAAGAATAGTCATACAGTTAGATGAACCATATCTTGTCATGACTTTTTTTTGCACTATTTGAAAGTAAATCTTTCCCTTCTCTTAGATGCTTCAAAGAAGATGCATCTGAAAGACTCTATTTCTATATCTGTTAGGTGTTTTTGTTTTTCAGAACATATTTGATGTTATTTAGTGATCTAACTGTCATTTAGACTCTGTTTTCAAAACAGGCTGCAGTCTCTATCAAACCACTGCAATGTTCGACGATGCTACATTCGACGCTAATAACCCATTATCGCTCATTCACCAACATTGCTGCATTTTTGCCCGAAAGCTTTTCTGTTATTTAACCTACCAGTTTTTGACCAAATCGCTACAGATGCTCCAGAATGATCCTGTTGTGTTTTTATCAAGAGAAACTTTTTCAATTTCACCCAATTTGCCTAACTTTTTAAAACTTATCGCACTTTTAGACCATTATAGAAAATAATTACAAATGTCGCTTTTGGTTAGTAGCGTCACGTTGGCTAAAGTGACTTTCGAAATGTTGCCTGTATTTAAAAAACAAAAAACAAAGCGATGCTATTTCTAATGCACCGACACTACATAGAGACACAACTATATAGGGACATTTTAAAAAGTCACCACTAATGTTTATATTTCATACAACCACAGAGCTGATGCTTTTTTAAAATGCATTAATATTAAAATTCTTTGTATACAAACATTGTATACAGACATATTTTGAAATAGCGTCGATGTAAATTATTTAAAAATATAATGATTAAGACGACACGTCTGTACATTTCCCATAGCGCTCTCCAGTTTCTTTGGATGTCTTTTAAACAAAGTGCTAATGATTTCTTCCATTAATAAAAATGGCTAGCGTGTGTAAAAGAAAGTTGAAATATTGTATTGTATTCACATTTTTATCATTGTACAGACTTGTGATGTATTTATACAAACAAGTCTCATATTCTATTAAATATGATATAGGAGGGCAGTATATCTTTAAGCATAGACAAACAATGGATAAATGAATCAGATCTAAGATCTACATACTATATAGACGGGGTGCAGAAGTTCATTAGTTTTGTTGAAGAAAACGATGGTAAGAAAGGATTGTATTTATGCCCTTGCACCCGGTGCAAAAATATGAAGACGATTAAATTATATGACATTCATTTTCATTTGCTTAGATGGGGTATTATACAATCGTATACAGCGTGGTATTTTCATGGGGAAAAAGGGCGAAGATGGAATAACAACAACCAGTTAGTCATGGCAGAACTACTGCTGAGTCTGAACATATTAGGATGGAAGATCTGGTCAATGATGTAGATAGATTTCATCATTTTCAACCTACAAATTCGTTGCCTGATCATGCTAATGTTGGAGAGCAGTCTACTGATTATCCAGATTGGCAGGCCAATGAAAGTAAGAAGTATAAATCGCTTTTTGGTAGCGTAAAAGAGCCACTGTATCCTTCATGTTCAAAAGGGATTACGAAGCTGTATGCCATTGTGAAACTGAATAGCTTGAAGACCCAATACAGCTTTTCAGATAATGGTATGACTGCACTTCTCGAACTAATAAAGGAGTTACTCCCCGAAGGTAACACGCTGCCGACAAAGTACTCCGACGTGAAGAAGATCATTAAGCAAGTTGGGATGAATTACAAAACTTATGATGCATGCATCAATGATTGCATATTGTACTGGAAAGATGATGCGAACAAAGTTTCTTGTACAAATTGCAATAAACCAAGGTATATGACATCATTAAACGAAGAGAGAAAATGCACCAAAGTACCTCGAAAGACATTAAGACATTTTCCTTTAATTTCTAGATTGAAGAGACTGTATACTGTACCATGGATGGCAGATGCGATGACCTGGCATGGTCGTGCCAAGTCTGATCCAACCGTAATGCGTCATCCATGTGACACTTCTCAATGGAAAGTCGCAGATTCATTTGATCAAACTTTTGCTGCCGAGCCATGAAATGTCACACTTGGAATAGCAACAGATGGTTTCTGTCCACATGCTTCTCTCTCTAACCCTTACAGTTGTTGGCCAGTAATTGTAGTACCATATAATCTTCCTCCGTCTATGTGCATGAAAAGGGAGTTCTCAATGTTAACATTGTTGATTTCTGGGCCAAAACAACCAGGAAAGGATATTGATGTTTATTTACAGCCGTTGATAGATGAGCTAAAGCAGTTATGGGAAGGAGTAGTTACATTTGACTCGTTAAATAAATCTGAGTTCACAATGAGAGCTAGGGTGCTGTAGGCAATCCATGATCACCCTGCTTTTGGGACTTTATCGGGATGTACAACTCACGGTTATTTTGCATGTCCTGTTTGTGGGGAAAACACTTGTTCTTATTATCTTCCTGAAAGTAAGAAGATGTGTTACATGGGACATCGAATGTTTCTTCCTAACGAACACAAGTTTCGATACGATAAGACAAATTTCAATAACGAACAAGAACTTCGTCGCCCTAAATGGCCATTGACTGGTTTTCAAGTTGAAAAGAAAGTAGCGAATATCAAAATGAAAGTTGGTAAACAAAAAGAAGAAATTGGTCGAAAACGGAAAAAGTCAACCAATGAAGATGTTGACAATATTTCTGGATGGTATAGGAGGTCTATCTTTTTTGATTTACCATATTGGAAAGCAAATTTGGTCCGACATAATATTGATGTTATGCATACGGAGAAGAATGTCATGGAGCATCTCATCAGCACCATTATGGACCATAAAGATAAGTCAAAAGATGGCATCAATGCACGCAAGGATTTGAAAATCATGGGTATAAAACAAAAGTTGTGGGTGATGGAAGATCCTGAAACAAATAAAACAATCATACCAAAGACAACTTTCGCTTTGAGCAAAGAAGAAAAGATACGGTTTTGCACCGTTTTGAAAATTCTGAAAGTGCCTAACAAATTTTCTTCTAACTTTCACAACAATGTGAGCATCAATCCTCCTGAACTAAGAAATATGAAGTCACATGATTACCATGTCATAATGCAGCATTTGCTTCCGGTATTGCTTCAACATTCTTATCCACAATATAAGGATCTACGAAATGTTGTTCATCGTATTAGTTTATTCTTTATCATTTTGTGTTCAAAGGTGATCAATAGGGAACATCTTTTAAAAGCAAAGGCTAGCTTAGTAGAAGCAATGTGTGTATTCGAAAAACATTTTCCACCTGCATTTTTTGATATCAGTGTCCACCTTATGGTTCATTTAGCCGATGAAGCGTTGATTTGTGGCCCTATCAGATATAGATGGATATATCCATTTGAACGGTAAATTTCTAATTTCAGTTATGCACATCATTATTTCATATAAATAGCTACCGTCTACAGTATATAATTGATCACATTTATAGGTTGATGAAAATATATAAAGGATATGTGCGCAACAAAAGATACATTGAAGGGTGTATTGCAGAAGGATATATCGTACAAGAAGCTAGTCTTTACTGCATGGAATATATGCCAAACGGAGGTGATGGCAATCATAAACATACCCACGAAGCTTTTTAGACGAGGACGATGAGTTTGCTGGTGAGATACCTCTGGATAATGGTAAAGACATAATGTTAACCCAAGTGCAGTTTGAACAGGTGCGTAGATGGGTCCTTAATAAGTACGATGGATTGGATGAATGGAAGAAGTAAGTTCACGAACTTGTTTGGAATTTTAATCTTTTTAATTCAATTTATATATACATTTTGATATGTGTTTTTCGTAGGAGGTATAACTCCTATGTGAAAAGTACTAGATTTCAACCTAGAGGCAGGGCTACCACCGTGGAAGTAGTTCAAAGTTTTAATCTATGGTTACGTATTGAGCTGTTAAAGACCATCGATGTTGATCCAACTCTGTGGCGGTTAGTGCACGGGCCGAAGTTCATAACGCGTAGTTATATGAAGTACCAAGTGAATGGATTTTCATTTTCCACGAAAAAGTACGAAGGCCGTATGGTAACACAAAATAGCGGTGTATGTATGAGAGCAATTACAAAATTTAGAGCGAGTGGCAAGGATAAAAATTATAAGGAAGCAGAAACAACGTATTACGGAGTCATTCAACAGATACTTGAGTTGGATTACACTGACTTCAAACAAACAGTTTTTTATTGTGATTGGGTAAAAGTCGAGGATAAGGTCAATGGTTGCAAAATAGATCCTATTTCAAACCTCATCATGGTAAATTTAGAGAAATTAAAGAACAAAAATAACGTGAATGACGAGCCATTTATTCTTGCATCAGAAGCGAGTCAAGTTTTCTACTCCAAAGATTTAAAAAATAATGGATGGTCTGTGGTCTTGCATACACCAAAACGGTTGACTACAAATGTGGATGACATTGAGTTCCCTACCGTCTATCAATCAGCTTTTGAAGACAATGAAAAATTAGAAGACCTTACCAAATCCATATGTTAACTTATTAGTATTCGTACATCACATGATTGTGTGTCTGTATATTTTTAATTGCACGATTGTCTGTATGTATGTTTTGAATATTTTATACATTCCAATGCAATTTCAGGTGTTGTCACTTAATAATTTTGTATGTGCAAGTGTGTTATGTTATGGAGTGTTGACATTGATACATTGATACATCTATAATTATTATCGTGACTTATTAAAATAATTAGTAATATTATATTTTGCAGAAAACTATGTCAGAAAATCCACCATCTTCACATTCGTCATGTTCAGAGGCGAAGAAAGTTGATCAAAACTTACTTGGTATTCCGGTCTCAGATAACGCTGGAAAAATCGCTACTATGCTCGGTAAACTAATAAGAGCTCATGTGCCGATATCATATATAAGTTGGAATAAAGTACCTGCAATATACAAGGACAACGTTTGGAACGAATTGGTGGTAAGTATCCTTATCTGTTTGACAACAACTATTTCATTCAATAGCCTTATGGTTTCAACTCTTTGCACAACATTTAATTTAATATATTTTTTGCAGAAAATATATGAGCTCGATCCGCTTTCAAAGGAAATGTTTTTAAAGAGAATGGCCGAGGCTTTTAGGAGATACAAGAAAAACTTGAGAGTAGTTTATTATGACACTTTCAACAATGACGAAGAACGGTTGAAAAATTGCCCACCTACAGTTGCTCAAGAAGATTGGACAGAGTTCGTAAAAAATGAAGCAACGCCTGAAGCGAGCGGAAGAAGGGAGGTAGGCAAAAAGAACAGAGCATTGCTCAGTTATGCTCATCATGCAGGACGTAAAAGTCACGCTAAAATAGAACAAGAAATGATAAATTATATTCATTTTCATTCAAATGATTTACACATTGTGATTGGATATTCATGTCGTTGCATCAACTTGTATTGCAGATCGTTGCTAGTCCATCAACAAATATCAGTCGTCGTCAAGTATGGGAGAAGACACACATGAAAAAAGATGGTAGCATATCAGATGCCACTTCTTCATACTTTGTAAGTTAAACAAATATTAACTTGCATATTCTTTGAAATTCCTTATTCATGAAAGTATTATCATATTACAGGATCAAATTGCAAAAGCGAAGGAAAAGATCACTGATAGTGATGAAGAAAAATTGACAGTGGATGAAGACATCTTATCACAAGTGCTTGGTAAGGATGCAAGGGGTAGGAGCCGCGGTGTTGGGACCGTTATACCAAAGACTAAAGTTAAGGCTTGTGCCATTGCACAGAAACGACTCCGACATGTTCATGGCGAGCAGGATGAGTTGAAAATGAGGGTGGGAACTTTGGAGAGTACGGTGGGAAATTTGTCTGGGCAAATGGAGGTTTTGATCAACATGGTGGGAAATATTGAACAGGGAATTCGTGCACCGGTCAATTCTTCTGATGGAGGACGCGCCACACAATTCAATGCTCCTGAATTCATTGCTTCGCAGTTCCAGGATTCGACCAATGTTACGAACAATCAAAAATGTGAAATCCTCAACTCTGATTTAGAATTAATAGGAACATGTATTTTTAACATTTAAACATTTATGACATAATAAGTAGAAAACTTAAATAATAATAAATATTCCCTTTTATTGCAACAGGTACTATATGCCGAGATTCTACATTGTCCAACATCCATGGGAAATCTGTACCATCCACACACGAAAAAGTGGTGTTGGACAGTATACTGCTACCAGATGAGAGAACCAGCAAAATGAATCATCAATTTGCAGAGACCTTTGTTGATGTTGGAGTGGGTGGATATGTGTGCCATCCGAAGTGTCTTATTCGATATCTCTAGATGATGGAGCAGGTATATATGCAATTTCTTTAATTAATTTTAATTAGTTTTCAAACACTAGTTATAAATTAAATAACAATTCAGATTTTAAAGAGTATCTTAAAAAAACAAAATCTCATATTGAATTTTTTAAGAACAAAATATAAATTAAGTTTTAATTAATTTTATAATTAATTCTTTTTAAATTACATTGGGTAATTATTCTAAATTAATTATATTAATTAATTAATCCTTAATAAAATAATCCTAACCTCTTAATTAAATTAAGATCTCAATTAACTTAAGATAAACCATTTCTCTTAATTATTATTTTTATAAAATAAGAAAGAAATTCATCTCAAGAGTCAATAAACCACATGAGTTACAAATGATACATGGAATGAAAAAATAAACTTAGATGCAGGTCAATAGAATGAAAATAAAATAAATTTTGTGCATCTTATTTGTGTTATATGTGTGTTATTTGTCTGACACAAGAAAAGCAAACATATAGTAATAAAATTCTTAGTAATTAAATAATAAAACATGATTAATTAATCGTATTTCTAGTAACCGCGGCTGCACTCAATACCCCAGGATCCCTGAACTACAAACGTAGCTCATTCCTAGATGAAACTAAAGTTTGAATTTAAAATGAAATTACAGAACAAAGTTCAATTAAACAAAAATTAAAAACACTCCCTGGCACCACTTCACGTAATGTTTTGATCTGCACTCCACTGCTTTTCAAAGTATTTTCTTTTGATTTCCTAGTCTTCAGCAAAATATAATAAAAACGCCGCCCTTCTGTTCTTCTCAAAAACACTTCGGTCCAAATTACTTCATCCCCAAAAAAAATTGAACTGTTTAAAAAATATGACAACCTTCTTCTCCAAAGAAAATAATTTGATGCCACTGCCGATTTTTGTTTGGAGATTTCAACTTCACGTTTTGCAAACTCGCCGTGTCTGAAGAACTCTCATCACTCGCAGTTGAAGATGGATCTGGTTATTGACCTGTCGCTGCTTACCTGAATCACTTCGTTGTGTCATTCGAAATATTCGAGTTATTGGGCCACCTGACATTCAATGCTTCGCCTCTACCTGAAAGTCCTCACTGTTGCTGCTTGGAATACTTCACAACATCTTGCTGAATCCCTTGGAGATACTATGCTATTGATTTGGAATTTGTCGGAGAGCTGAACTTTGCATGTACTATGAGGTGCTGTCGAGATAGAGATCACTTTATCTACGATTGCTCTGCTATCTGAATTATTTGCTGGAAAATAACAGCTCATGTTACTTTGTATATATCTAGTATACGGTTAGTTATGATTAGATATTAGAAATTGAATAATTTGTACGAGTACTAGCTTGTTCAGTATGGGTCAGGCATCCCACATATGATAAATCGGCTCTAAGCTTGTTAGTCTATAAGTGTGATTGATAAAAGTTTATACCTTTGCTGCAAAAACAAGTTAACAATAAGAACTGTAATTGAAATCCTATTATACTCATCCTAGATGATACAACGAATGAGGTCTATGAGTTCCATGACAACAACAACGGTTGTTCATAATATAGAGTGATATTTATAAGCTATTAATTCATCTCAATTCAGTACTCACGGACTACAAAATTCATCTAAGAATCGAAAGCCATTTAAAAAGCTTTTGATACATGTGTGGTCTTGGTAGCTAAAGCCATTTCACTTACAAGTTTATAGCATTATTGCCTAACTATAGTTTTTACTTTATTAATAAATATTAACATGGATAGAATATCTATGTTTGTGTGGATTTCTTGACTGAACAATTTTCTGGTACTTAACAATTTTTATAAATTTGTATCATGAATTTCAATTTTCTGGTACTTAACAATTTTCCATTATCTTTTATATCCATCAAGTTTCAGCAAATATACTTCTCAAACTGTCATTAGCGTTTATTTTTTTGGTACGACACAAACTTCTCAAACTATCTTTTGTACTACTATAATTTATACCCATTTTTATGTTTGCAGGTTGAATCAGGAATGATCTTTATGCAATCTTTGGTGCTAGCTAATTTTATTTGGTTTAGCAAGAAGTGTAGCAAGAGACTTGGAGTAATTCATTTGCAAAAGGTTTAGCCAGAGACACTGTTATAAATGTTATACTCTGGGTTCTATTGAACATCTTAAGGTTTTGTATTGATATTGTGACTTGTGTAGCTCTTGTTTTGAGCTTAACTTCATATTTGTACTAAATGCTAGCATGTACTATTTTTCGTGTTATGTAATGATATTGTTAAGTTATTATGCACTGCAATGCGGATTATTGAATCATTTGAATGTGCACTGCCTATAATATTATTAGTTTTCTAATATCATTTGAGTGCGTAATTTTATATATGTATGTGTAATTGAGTACTTAGATACGGCTACTGGCCGTATCTAATGGGACAATTAGATACGGCCTTAATCCGTATTTAATTGATACATTAGATACGCTATTAGCCGTATCTAATTGTCCCATTAGATACGGCTAATCGCCGTATTTAATGTATCAATTAGATACGGCTTAAGGCCGTATTTAATTGTCCCATTAGATATGGCCTTAAGCCATATCTAATTGTCCCATTAGATACGGCCAGTAGCCGTATCTAATTGTCCCATTAGATACGGCCAGTAGCCGTATCAAAGTAATAAGCTCGCCATATTTTGATACGGCTAAAAGCCATATTTAATTCGATTAGATACGGCTTTTAGCCGTATCAAAATAGCGTTTATGGTGTAGTGTATCTAATAATCTTATTAATACCCCGTATTTCCTTATATAAGTGATATTTACTCACAAAAAAGTAATCGAGCAAATATCAGCTCTGATGCCCCATACGACATAGTGTTACTTACTAATTTACTCAACACTCGTCACTACACTCACATCACACAATTATTCTATATAATGAGTCAAAAGAGTAATTGGGGAAATATTACCGGAATTCTCATATCACTTGGTATTACAAATTCGTTTACTCAGAATTGTCATGGCCCGCAAATCCGTACCTCTTGATTAACCACTAATCTCCATTGATTAACTCAAGATGAACGGGAATACGAACTATGATGGTTTAAGAAGAAGAAAATAAAGAGAAGAAGAAGAAAGAAGAACAACAGAACACACAGAACAGAAACAGAACAGTATCAGAATCTTACACATCGCAGCGGAACAATATATAATAGATAAATGAATAATCTTTAAACAAAGAACTATATCATTTTATACATACATCAATCATCAGAGTCAATATACAACTCAGTACAACAATGGACAGTTATATAACTTGTCCTCATACAGAATACACAGCGGGATAAATACTATTAGATACAAATACTACGTCTCGTCATCCAGCCTGTCTCCAAAGCTCCAGAATATCCAGAATATCCTGATAATATAACTCTAGGCTGCCCGTGTGGAAATTGGTGGGCACCCAGAGTTTAGAAGGGAACAATAAACTCCGAGTCAGTCATGGTGACTGGTGTGAGATCGTAAAACAGTTTGTCTTTAAAATAAACAACAGATAATTTTAAAGTCAATTCGCAATGCTGTTGGAAAATGAAACTACCATAAGACCTCCCACCACACACACAATGCAAACGCAGAATTGGAGGAGATTTCTTCTTATGATAGTCAAAGATGCTTACTACGCAAAATCAAATCATTTTTGATATTATTATTAGTGCATAGTGTAGGAAACATTTCGAAAGTATAATATTAATCTTAGCCAACATACGACCAGTATCGTATGCCTACTATAGCTACTATGTTCAATAGCAGGTTACCGCCACATTCCATAGCAGGTAATACAACTAAAACCGTACACGTCACGTATTGTTTCTTTGGATTTCCAACAAATGGACAGGCTAAGGAACTTCCTTTTCCACGATGGGTACGTCCCTAGAATAGACGACCCGAGAACCTAACCGGATCTCTGCCAACACAAGGCCGGGTTACCTCTGCAAAAATAGGTAACTACTGACACGCGTATGCCATCCCCCGATCGTAACCGATCTTCCCGAGGATCCCCGATTTCCAACAACCACAAAGAAATAAATTTGCAGCAACCACATAGGTTAAGTATCTGGGCTCCATACCATGATACCACCTCTATCCAGAAGGAATGACATACACTAAGGGACGCTACTCCCTAGAACCTTGCCGCATTCTTCCTGTTTTGACCATTTCCGGGGTGTGAGGCTCGACGAAGTCTCGTCCACAAAGCTACGCTTTCTACAAAGCTCTGCTTCGGGTCAAACAAATGATCAACCTATGATCACAAAGATATAAGATCAAACAAATGATCATATCACAAATGATCAAACACTGATCATTTCACAGCAACACTTAGTATGCCACGTTACCAAATTGGGATATATCGCTGATGAATTTCAACTACATAACCTCTGAGCTCGTACGTCTCAGAGAAGGGTGTTAAGCTAAGAGAATAAATTCTCCACCACCAACAGAAATGTATTTGAAAGAAATCAGCTTTATATCTCAAATTGTAACGTCAGACATACAATCCATACAAGTCTGTTCCGGGATCGAACAGAACCGAAGGCACTTCTCACGAAGCCCTTGCAATTCCGGATAATTTTCAATCACGTCCGGACTTCCCGTCACTAAGTGTAACGACCCGAATTTCCAGACCCGGAAAATCGAACCATTTTAGTTAAGAAGAAGAAGAGGTAGAAGAAGAAAAATAGAAAACAACATCAGAATCTAACCATCGCAGCGGAATAAAATATAATATATATTAACAGATCTTTACACAAATCAAAACTATATCAGTTTTATATAATATAGCATCAGAGTATACACCAGAGAACACATAACATACAACTGGACAATAACCATATCATGTCCTCAATACAACAGAGTACAACAATCAACACAGCGGAATATATATATATAAACAAGTACGGGAGATACGTCTCGCCATCCAGCTCATCTCCTGAGCTCCACAGCATCATATCCTGTAACCTATAATACTCGGTCTGACCCGAGCATCATATAAAACAATACCCGAGTCAGTCTGGAAAACCAGCGTGAGAAAATCACACTCAAATTGATTATTAAAGTTTCAAAATCCTTTGAAAAGAAAAGCATCTCGTAAGACCACGCCACAAATAAACATGTCGGGTTTTTACCTTACGATAGCTAAAACACTTTATATCAAAATCTTCTGATATTATAATAGTGTCTACAGAAAGTAAAATAGAATCTAGCTGAAATGCTTGCATCTCACATTTCAACAATAGTTGGGCACAATCAAAACCGTACAGGCACGTAGGGAGAATGGATTTCCAACAAATGACTAGGCACTGGGGTACCACCTGTCACAGTACGTGGCCTAGATCACAGTACCGAGGAGTACGCCCGCTCCCCTGCAACACAAGACCGGAATCATCCCTTACTGGATAATTCCAAATAAAATCACCCCACGGTTGGGATCGGCAACCGCACCACTAAGCCGAAATAAAGGGACATCCAGACAGGGATGACTTTACTCTCAAGTGGGGGCTACCCACGAAGCCTTGCTGCATAACCCCTGATTTTCAGTCATTCCCGGTTGATGAGGCTCGAGGCTAAACGATACCTTTTCAGAACATATCCCTTAGAATGCCCATCGTCCACCTGACGATGTCACGAAAGCATTCGTCCATACAAGTCCGTCCCGGGTCCGAACGGAACCGAAGGCACTATTCCTACTACATCCATTTTGGAAATATCCTCAGGATTAGTAGCGACTAGCCCTTGCACTTCACTGCTCCATCTTCAACTCTGAACACGTTACACGAAACGTACAAACCGAATCGAAGTGGTATTCGAGTCTCCAGACCTAGAATCCTGGTATACGGAAACTCGATCCCGGTCTCTTCGAAACGATCAACGCATTTGGCCAATATTGATAGTCGGTTATTTAACTATCAATTAACATCCACAAGCAACCATCACACAATAAATAATTTCCCACATTATTTATTTGCCCAATATCTTTCCAAGATATATTTCCAAATTTTCAAAGCTCATTTGAAAACAATTTCAAACAGTTTCCGCTTACGGAATACATTTCCCAAATAATTATTTCCACTGAATCACCAAGTACAAAATACTTTTAATTTTAAAATAATTTAAAAACACTTTATTTAAATATACTTTATAACATTGAAATCAAACTACTTTAATACTTTATTAAAAATATATACTTTAAAATAAACCACTTTATAATATAAACTAAATTTCTCTTTTAAAACATAATACCAAATCACTTTTATATAATTACTACAATAATATATTTTTGAAAATACTTACTTTGGAAATTAACATTTAGAAATAATCAATTTTCTAAAACATGCTTTTTTTAAACAAAATTAGAACCTTTAACTTATATTAAAAATTACTTTGAAAACGTACTTGGCTATCCAGAGAAATACACTTCTCATTTCCATCTTTTAAAAATAAATCAACATTTATTTTTAAACCAATCCATATCCTTTTATGAATTCCCATCTTGAATTTATATTCTCAAATATCCACTGATATTTTATTTTACTTTATAAACCCAGTTTATATCTCCAAAATCTCATTTCTCTTTTAAAAATCCAAGTTTTTAAACACTTAAATCAATTTCCAATTGATTTCCATTTTACTTTACTTTGAAGTAAATTTCCCTATTTACTTCAATTATTTCAAATACATTAACTTTCATCTTTTATTTCCTTATTATGAGTTAAAACCCTTTTAACTAAAATACCAATTTCGGATTTCCAAACTTCTTCAATTAATATTTTAATTAAATTAAATCTTTAAATTTCAATAAAATCAATTCTTTTATATTTTTAAATAATATCACTTTAGTTAAAGATTTATTTCTTCACTATTAAATTCAAAATCCTCTTTTCCCATATTTGTTCGAATTAAGAAATTTCTTTATTTCTTTTACAATTCCCTATTTAATTTATTTGAATTCACTAGAATTATTTAACTTAAATTTTACTCTTTTATTTCTTTCCAAAATTCAATTCAATTGCTTTTGATAACTCATTATACTGGGAAATTCAATCCAACCAGATTATCCAATATAAATCATCATAGGATATCAAAAATCATATCACAGAATATTTAAACAAAATTAAATATTTTGAGGAATCCAGTTGGATCCCTCCAACCTGTTTCCCTGCATCCACAGACGTTAGCACAATACCAATTACACTTCAAGGTGGAATATCGCGGTATATGGGTTTTATAAAATATCATTCGCTATTATGCGGCGCATAGGGTCTCATCCGCTATATAATGCGGGAATATCAACAACTCCAATATATACATATGCCAATATGTATATATTGCTATACTACTATATATATATATCACATCAATCAAATCAATCAATTCAATCATCCATCAATATTTAAATTTAACCAATTAAATTTAAATTATAATTTAACTGAGTGAGATTAACTCACCTTTGCTTTTAAATTTGCAGTCTGATTCATCTCGACTTGTTCCTCCACGATTTTAAACCTTGTACAAACATTCGTACGGTTTATTAATATTTGAATTGATCGAACAATCAATTATTATTTATTTATTTAGCTGACTCTTCAATCTAAACTAAAAATTTTCCTTTTGAAACCACCCTATTGTTATTTCTTTGAAACTTCCTGTATGCTAGGATTAACCCATAGATAAAATATTTAATTTTAATTACATAAACCCATAACCATTTTAAAATTCCCAATTCCAATATCTACACTATATATATTTACTTTTAATCCTGATTAACTTAAAAATCTAAAAACCGCCTAACTGCTAAAATCCCTTGATCTAAACATCAAATTCCAGACTTCTCAAAATCTTATCTGTAAATATAACTTTCCAGATTACCAATATATATATATATATATTTTTTAGAAAACAAGACTCGCTTTACCTTACTATAAAAACTGCATATATTAAATCAAATAAAAAGGAATTACCCAAGCCCAAATCGCTGAATCGCCTCCTTGCTGACCTCGTCGTCGAGCTACCCCTACTCTCGTCCTCGAAATACGTCAACAACCCATGACACGCGAAACGCCACTGGACTCCAACACCTCGCCGCGGATCTCGCGAACGTCGCCTGACTTCGAATCACACGTGTGTGCGAACGCGACTCCACACCCCAAACCCTAGCTGCTGTCATCTCCATCTTCCACCTGAAATTGACTCACTGATGTCGTTTGCGATGCCGACCGTGATCCACCTCTGCTGCAAACGCCTTCGAATCGAGCAAGTCGATTTCCAGTCGCCAAGACCTCGAGTCACCGTGCGAAACCCCTTTGTCGCGAGCATCGCGGCATGCGCGTGTTCACCCTTCGATCGCGGCTCGACTCCGATTCCCCCTCCTTTTTGTTTTCGTTCGTCTTTTTTTTTCTTATGATGTTTAAATCGGCTGTTGATAAGTAAAGAAGAGGGAAAGATTTTCGATCTGTCTTTGAATCTAGGGGAAGAAAGATTCGTGATTTTTAAATGATTTCATAAAAAACGAAAGGGAAAGAAATGGGTTTGAACTGGGGAAGCTTCGTTCTTTTCTTTTTGAAGATTTGTTCTGGTATATTCGTGAACGAAGATAAGGATAAGGACGGGTTTATTATATAATTTTTTTCCGAAGGTAGCGTGTTATGAACGATTGACTGGACACAAGATACAATTATAATTTAAATCTGAATTCGATATAAATTTTCACGCGTTTATCTATCGTGTTGACACACAACAACTCCAAACACTCCGAAATTTGAAATCCGATAATAATACAATATCACGGATCCAATGGAACTGGTTTCGTCGAATTCCGAGACTGTGCCCCGAAAGGCTATTTTTAAATTCAGTTTAAACGGTATATATTTTTAAAACTGAACAAGACACTTTGAAATTCAATTTTAAAAGTTTCATCACTTTCAATATTAACAATATAAATTTTCTGAACCTTTAAACTATTTTTAACAGGCTCAAAACTCAGGATTCTCTAATTTACCCTATTTTCGATTGTTTAATTCAATAATCTATCAACCAATAAATACTGTATATTTGAAAATAAAGTTAAAATTTAACCTTCGAATATTTAAAATAAATTAAATATTCTAATTTCAAATATACCAAAATTCCGGGTCGTCACATTCCTCCCCCCTTAAAAGAATTTCGTCCCCGAAATTACCAGTTAGGAAGAATGATCAATCCCCGTTAACTATTTCCCAAATTCAAACAGTTTTAACAATACCCAAACAATCTTTTATTAATGATACACTAATCATCCTTTAACTTCCCAAACTTATTCATAAGTTCAACCCAAATCACTTACTTATCAATTCAAATCTAAATTTGAATTCAAATTTTAAATTCTCAAAAAAAAAAAATTTCTCAAAATTTTTCTAACTCCCTAAATTCCCGAAAAATTTTGCCAGCGTCTCCTTTGCGCGGCTAGCTCGGTACAACTACAAAATGGCTCTACGGCCTCCCAATCTCAAAAAGAAACAAAAAGCCAAGTGGCTGGATCCAAAACCCAATCAAATTTCATATAGAAATTTAAATACATACCTTTTGTCGGGCCATTAAATTTTATCTTCTAAAATCAAAAATTCCAATTTATCCATTGCTTTTATACACCTGTATATCCTACTAAGCAATAATATTCAATCGCAATTCCAAAGCCATTTTATACTTTCCTTTACAAATTTCAATATTTGTTTTACTTATGCCCGTACGATGCACATATATCATCCGTACGCAATATCACATTTGATCGCTCACTCGATCACACAATTCCACTTCCGAACTAGTATTGTCCACCCGACTTCCTAGTGCGGACTCAGATCTGGTTTCTTGATCAGAAACCGTTATTCTCCTTGCATAGCCACCAACTATGATAGAGAATTTCCAGAATCAATCAACAATCCATATCCAGGTTCGCCGTCGAAAATCGAGTGAAAAATTCCAACTCGGATTGATATATCTATCTCGAAATTCTGTGTTCGACATCTGGACCAAATAGCTATGCGAATAAAATAATATACGTACATCTTACGTATAAATTCCAATTGATTATCAGTTATATCAATTCTCTTTTATTCACATTCCCTTTTGATTGTTATCCCCTTATTCACAACTATCCCATTTCACAACTTCAGTTTTAGTCTTCATTCAACTATTCACTTAGTATATATATATTTTTCCATTCCAAAATTACTAAGTATATTTCCAATACAAATTTTCTTAAGAATTTCATTCTTCAATTCTTAAGTCCAATATAATTTTTCTTATATTCATTTACTACTTCACCACTGAAGTGTATATATTCAAATTGAACTCCCATTTCATATGAATTCCAACTTACTTCAATTTACTACTTCATTTCCAAATTTTTTTTCCTTAAATTCAATTCATCTCCAACTTCCAAAAATTGAATTTTATTTAGCTCGAAAACAGTCCAAGTTAATTCATTCAATAACTATTTCTCAACTTATTTAAACCACTCCTCTGTTTAAGTTCAGTTTCCATTCAACATTTACTTAAGTCAATAACTTAAGTTTATTTTCCATTCAACCAACCCTTTTAAAGATTTATTTCCATCTTTCATTTGATTCTTATTTAATCAAATTCCATCCATTTATTTATTTAATATAAGTGGTCCATTCACTCAATCATTATGAATTTTAATTTCCATACTCAATTCATCTGGAATTATTTTATTAATAACCAGGTCATTTCCAATTTATTTTCACTTATTTGGATTCCATTCGCAATCCAAACCATCTCTATGTTAATCCAATTCCGTTAACTCACAATTCAATTTCATTAACTAATTTATTATCAAATTAGTTCCTCCGCTGGTTAAAATTAAATACTTGCTTTTTAATTCCAAATATCACTTCACTTAATTATCTTAAGTTCAATTTATTTTACAATTCAAGTTTGAATTTATTTAAAAATTAAGATTGCTCATCTTATCGTTTCCATTTGATAATTACAATTTCAAATTATAACTCTTAATGGTTCAAAGTAATGGATTCTCATTTATGACTTACAATTTCATTTCTATTCATAAGTTTTAACTTACTTACTTAAGATCTAGGACTATTCATTTAAGTCCATTTCCATCTTTATAATCAAATTTCAAATTATTACACTTAAGAACTTAAGAATATGAATTTCTTTACATTTAATTCAATTCCAATTCTCAATTTTATTTAACTTATCTTAAGTTAAATTCAAATATATTTTTATTCACCTTCATATACTCGAATTAAATTTTAATTCTAGGATACAATTTTATACAAGTTTTACAATTCATTCACCTTCAAGTTCTCTAACTCTTTTATCTACCAACTTATATTACTCCTTGAGTTATTTTCATCTCATAATTATAATCCCAGAATTAAACTTTCATTCCCTTCTTATTTCAATCAACTTCATTCTATACTTTATATTGTTGATTCATTTAAATTTCCACATTTATATTTTAAATAGAATTCCCAGAATTCAGTTGCCCGGTTTTATTTCAAAACCATTTTGAATCCATAAATAACTCATACACATCTGGTAAATCACATCAAATCCCAATTTCCAAAATAATCTGCTTTTTCCCAAACAATTTTCCCTTTGAATTTCAAAACCAACCCAGTTCACAATCACTTCCAATTTAAAACAGTTTGGTAGCAATTTCTCTTTGGAAACTCGAAAATAGACATCGATGATGCTGCAGTCATCACCGAAATTATTTTCCAGCGACCGACAGAGAATTTAATGCTTTTATCACTTTAAAACTTTTCAAATATTTTTAATTCCTAAATCCCAACAGATTTCAATTCAATTTCAAAAATATTCATAAAATAATATCACCATTATTTCCCCAAAACCTTTAAAAACTATTTTTAAATCCAAAGGAATTTAAACCTTTCCCAAAACTTCAAAATCCATTCAAATTTTATATCCAAACATTACTCTGGAATTCTATCACATTTTATTTCAAGTTATAAGTCACATTTACAATTTACATTTTCAAATTTCATTTGTTTATGAATTTATCTCATTTGATTATAAATCACATTTGTAATTCACATTTGTATATAAAGGTTATCTCAATTTATAAATTTCATTTATAATCTACATTCTCAAATTCCATTTTGTTATATAAATTTATTCTTCAACTTAGGTTATAAGTTTTCAATTTCTACTCAATAATGAGACTAACTCATTATTGTCATTTTCTAACAACCAAGCATCCAAATATATAACCATAATAAATTTTCGAATTTTTTTTTCCTTTTATATACAAAATAATTTGGGCAAAATTATTTCATTCACCCTATTTAAAACAATACTGTGTCGAACTGTTCTATTCAAGTGTTTAGAAACCCCTTCGATACAGTTGTCCAGACTGTGCCGATGAAGGTTCATATGCCACTCAATAAATCAACCAACACAATATAAAACCATTTTATATTCACTAACAAATACGCGCTCATATCTATTAATACTCTCAAAATTCCCACCAGAGCCAAGGTTATCGCCAACCTAAGCTCTGATACCAACTGTAACGACCCGAATTTCCAGACCCGGAAAATCGAACCATTTTAGTTAAGAAGAAGAAGAGGTAGAAGAAGAAAAATAGAAAACAACATCAGAATCTAACCATCGCAGCGGAATAAAATATAATATATATTAACAGATCTTTACACAAATCAAAACTATATCAGTTTTATATAATATAGCATCAGAGTATACACCAGAGAACACATAACATACAACTGGACAATAACCATATCATGTCCTCAATACAACAGAGTACAACAATCAACACAGCGGAATATATATATATAAACAAGTACGGGAGATACGTCTCGCCATCCAGCTCATCTCCTGAGCTCCACAGCATCATATCCTGTAACCTATAATACTCGGTCTGACCCGAGCATCATATAAAACAATACCCGAGTCAGTCTGGAAAACCAGCGTGAGAAAATCACACTCAAATTGATTATTAAAGTTTCAAAATCCTTTGAAAAGAAAAGCATCTCGTAAGACCACGCCACAAATAAACATGTCGGGTTTTTACCTTACGATAGCTAAAACACTTTATATCAAAATCTTCTGATATTATAATAGTGTCTACAGAAAGTAAAATAGAATCTAGCTGAAATGCTTGCATCTCACATTTCAACAATAGTTGGGCACAATCAAAACCGTACAGGCACGTAGGGAGAATGGATTTCCAACGAATGACTAGGCACTGGGGTACCACCTGTCACAGTACGTGGCCTAGATCACAGTACCGAGGAGTACGCCCACTCCCCTGCAACACAAGACCGGAATCATCCCTTACTGGATAATTCCAAATAAAATCACCCCACGGTTGGGATCGGCAACCGCACCACTAAGCCGAAATAAAGGGACATCCAGACAGGGATGACCTTACTCTCAAGTGGGGGCTACCCACGAAGCCTTGCTGCATAACCCCTGATTTTCAGTCATTCCCGGTTGATGAGGCTCGAGGCTAAACGATACCTTTTCAGAACATATCCCTTAGAATGCCCATCGTCCACCTGACGATGTCACGAAAGCATTCGTCCATACAAGTCCGTCCCGGGTCCGAACGGAACCGAAGGCACTATTCCTACTACATCCATTTTGGAAATATCCTCAGGATTAGTAGCGACTAGCCCTTGCACTTCACTGCTCCATCTTCAACTCTGAACACGTTACACGAAACGTACAAACCGAATCGAAGTGGTATTCGAGTCTCCAGACCTAGAATCCTGGTATACGGAAACTCGATCCCGGTCTCTTCGAAACGATCAACGCATTTGGCCAATATTGATAGTCGGTTATTTAACTATCAATTAACATCCACAAGCAACCATCACACAATAAATAATTTCCCACATTATTTATTTGCCCAATATCTTTCCAAGATATATTTCCAAATTTTCAAAGCTCATTTGAAAACAATTTCAAACAGTTTCCGCTTACGGAATACATTTCCCAAATAATTATTTCCACTGAATCACCAAGTACAAAATACTTTTAATTTTAAAATAATTTAAAAACACTTTATTTAAATATACTTTATAACATTGAAATCAAACTACTTTAATACTTTATTAAAAATATATACTTTAAAATAAACCACTTTATAATATAAACTAAATTTCTCTTTTAAAACATAATACCAAATCACTTTTATATAATTACTACAATAATATATTTTTGAAAATACTTACTTTGGAAATTAACATTTAGAAATAATCAATTTTCTAAAACATGCTTTTTTTAAACAAAATTAGAACCTTTAACTTATATTAAAAATTACTTTGAAAACGTACTTGGCTATCCAGAGAAATACACTTCTCATTTCCATCTTTTAAAAATAAATCAACATTTATTTTTAAACCAATCCATATCCTTTTATGAATTCCCATCTTGAATTTATATTCTCAAATATCCACTGATATTTTATTTTACTTTATAAACCCAGTTTATATCTCCAAAATCTCATTTCTCTTTTAAAAATCCAAGTTTTTAAACACTTAAATCAATTTCCAATTGATTTCCATTTTACTTTACTTTGAAGTAAATTTCCCTATTTACTTCAATTATTTCAAATACATTAACTTTCATCTTTTATTTCCTTATTATGAGTTAAAACCCTTTTAACTAAAATACCAATTTCGGATTTCCAAACTTCTTCAATTAATATTTTAATTAAATTAAATCTTTAAATTTCAATAAAATCAATTCTTTTATATTTTTAAATAATATCACTTTAGTTAAAGATTTATTTCTTCACTATTAAATTCAAAATCCTCTTTTCCCATATTTGTTCGAATTAAGAAATTTCTTTATTTCTTTTACAATTCCCTATTTAATTTATTCGAATTCACTAGAATTATTTAACTTAAATTTTACTCTTTTATTTCTTTCCAAAATTCAATTCAATTGCTTTTGATAACTCATTATACTGGGAAATTCAATCCAACCAGATTATCCAATATAAATCATCACAGGATATCAAAAATCATATCACAGAATATTTAAACAAAATTAAATATTTTGAGGAATCCAGTTGGATCCCTCCAACCTGTTTCCCTACATCCACAGACGTTAGCACAATACCAATTCCACTTCAAGGTGGAATATCGCGGTATATGGGTTTTATAAAATATCATCCGCTATTATGCGGCGCATAGGGTCTCATCCGCTATATAATGCGGGAATATCAACAAATCCAATATATACATATGCCAATATGTATATATTACTATACTACTATATATATATATATCACATCAATCAAATCAATCAATTCAATCATCCATCAATATTTAAATTTAACCAATTAAATTTAAATTATAATTTAACTGAGTGAGATTAACTCACCTTTGCTTTTAAATTTGCAGTCTGATTCATCTCGACTTGTTCCTCCACGATTTTAAACCTTGTACAAACATTCGTACGGTTTATTAATATTTGAATTGATCGAACAATCAATTATTATTTATTTATTTAGCTGACTCTTAAATCTAAACTAAAAATTTTCCTTTTGAAACCACCCTATTGTTATTTCTTTGAAACTTCCTATATGCTAGGATTAACCCATAGATAAAATATTTAATTTTAATTACATAAACCCATAACCATTTTAAAATTCCCAATTCCAAAATCTACACTATATATATTTACTTTTAATCCTGATTAACTTAAAAATCTAAAAACCGCCTAACTGCTAAAATCCCTTGATCTAAACATCAAATTCCAGACTTCTCAAAATCTTATCTGTAAATATAACTTTCCAGATTACCAATATATATATATATATTTTTAGAAAACAAGACTCGCTTTACCTTACTGTAAATGCATATATTAAATCAAATAAAAAGGAATTACCCAAGCCCAAATCGCTGAATCGCCTCCTTGCTGACCTCGTCGTCGAGCTACCCCTACTCTCGTCCTCGAAATACGTCAACAACCCATGACACGCGAAACGCCACTGGACTCCAACACCTCGCCGCGGATCTCGCGAACGTCGCCTGACTTCGAATCACACGTGTGTGCGAACGCGACTCCACACCCCAAACCCTAGCTGCTGTCATCTCCATCTTCCACCTGAAATCGACTCACTGATGTCGTTTGCGATGCCGACCGTGATCCACCTCTGCTGCAAACGCCTTCGAATCGAGCAAGTCGATTTCCAGTCGCCAAGACCTCGAGTCACCGTGCGAAACCCCTTTGTCGCGAGCATCGCGGCATGCGCGTGTTCACCCTTCGATCGCGGCTCGACTCCGATTCCCCCTCCTTTTTGTTTTCGTTCGTCTTTTTTTTTTCTTATGATGTTTAAATCGGCTGTTGATAAGTAAAGAAGAGGGAAAGATTTTCGATCTGTCTTTGAATCTAGGGGAAGAAAGATTCGTGATTTTTAAATGATTTCATAAAAAACGAAAGGGAAGGAAATGGGTTTGAACTGGGGAAGCTTCGTTCTTTTCTTTTTGAAGATTTGTTCTGGTATATTCGTGAACGAAGATAAGGATAAGGACGGGTTTATTATATAAATTTTTTTTCGAAGGTAGCGTGTTATGAACGATTGACTGGACACAAGATACAATTATAATTTAAATCTGAATTCGATATAAATTTTCACGCGTTTATCTATCGTGTTGACACACAACAACTCCAAACACTCCGAAATTTGAAATCCGATAATAATACAATATCACGGATCCAATGGAACTGGTTTCGTCGAATTCCGAGACTGTGCCCCGAAAGGCTATTTTTAAATTCAGTTTAAACGGTATATATTTTTAAAACTGAACAAGACACTTTGAAATTCAATTTTAAAAGTTTCATCACTTTCAATATTAACAATATAAATTTTCTGAACCTTTAAACTATTTTTAACAAGCTCAAAACTCAGGATTCTCTAAATTACCCTATTTTCGATTGTTTAATTCAATAATCTATCAACCAATAAATACTGTATATTTGAAAATAAAGTTAAAATTTAACCTTCGAATATTTAAAATAAATTAAATATTCTAATTTCAAATATACCAAAATTCCGGGCCGTCACACTAAGGGTGATAAAAACCTCTAAACCGGAGATCAGCCGATGTAGAGTAACTCGACGGTAATCCTTCCGTTTTTCAAAAATATCCGGTCTTCAACACCGGTCTTCGAATGCAATTCATAACGACGTATCACATATTCGGAATGGGTTATACGACCCCATGGTCCTTTCCCGGCTAACCCGAATAGTGAGCGATTATTCAAAAATAAGTGTGGCATTCAAATTCATCCAATTCACAACAAATACCTATCAAGGTAATTATTGATAGTCGGTTATTTAACTATCAATAAAGATGCGCAACATCATCAGATTTCAAATAATTTTCCAAATTATTTATTTTCCAAAAATATCTTTACTAGATATAAAATTTCCACACTTAACCGTTTGAAAACAAATTTCAAATATTCACTTTTCAAATTATCTTTAAAAGATAAAGTTTCAAACCCTTCGTTTCATATTGGAAAAGCAATTCCATACTTATTTAAAATAAGTAATTCACAAAACTATTTATTTTCAACATTTGAAAATATTCACTATACTTAAATCAATATTAAGTATATATTTCATTCTTTTAAGGAAACCATTTACTATAACAACATTTATTTGAGTCAAAACGAATGTTACGTAAAACATCGTTACGACGACTCAAAATCACTAGTATAGGGATTCGAATTTTTAAGATAGATATGTAAATCCCAATACTATATAAACATTTCCTTTCGGAAATCATTTACTATAACAACAGTGTTATAGTCCATCATTTCCTTATATTTTCGGAAACGCCTATTTCAACAATGAACGTTGAAATCTATGCTTTCGATTCATAATACATTTTAAAACATCTTTAAAATGTTTAACTTCATTTTTAATATCACTTCTTCAAAAATAAATCCATTTTTTATTTAACAATATATTCACTGTCCAAAATCGTGAATATAATTCACTTATCCCAATTTCAATCATTTCTACACATTTTTATCTCAATAAAAATTCGCTATCCAAAATCGCGAATATATCTTCTTTAAAAATCTTCTATATTTAATTTATCAAATTCAATCGATTTCGAATTTATAAACACGGTTATAAATTCTATTTCTATTTTAATAACCACCTCGACTTATAAATCTTCTTTTTATCAACTTCTATATTTTTACTTATCAAAATAAGTGATTTCGGATTTATAAACAACTTTTATAAATTCCAATTCTATTTATAAAAACTTCAATCCCAAATCAATTTCGATATTGATTTAAAATTTATTTATCACTTTGAATAAAATTTCCATACTGATTTCTCAAAAATTCATTTCCAAATATTAAATCAATTATAGATTGATTTCTAATTTTTATTTATCACTACTAAGTAAATTCCTCATTTTTTTCTCAAATTATTCAATATTCTGTTTTAAAATGGATTCTTCAAATTGAAATCATTTTACATTGATTTCCCAATTTATTTCAATTTACCAATTAATTTCTAGTTGGATTTCCAGCTTATCTTCTTTTAATAAATTCCTTTTTAAGGAAATAAATTTCAATCGTTTCTTTCAATCTATTTAAAAATCCAAATTCTTAAATTAAATTCTTCAAATTATAACCACTATTTTACGAAATCCATTTATTTAACATTTTCACTTGATTCTGGAATTAATTCGATAAGATTATAAAAATTAACTTTTTATACTTTAAAAATTCCTTTCTTCAAAATTTATTCAATTTCTAAAATTAATTCACTTAGAAATTTCTATTTTGATTTCAAAAATTCAATTTCGTTTATTTTTGGAATCCAATGATATCATACATCCATTCAGCTAAATTTTAGCTTTCAAACAATTTCCAAACATCAATTCAATAACATCAATAATCATTCACAGATTATCACATCACAGTAGAAATAAATTTAATCAATGTGAGGGGTCCAGTTGGATCCCTCCAACCTGTTTCCCTGCATCCAAAGACGTTAGCACAATACCAATTCCACTTCGAGGTGGAATATCGCGGTATATGGGTTTTTATAAAAATCCGCTTACTAACGGCGCAATAGGGTCTCATCCGCTATACGAGGCGGGAAATCATCAATCCAATATATACATATGCCAATATGTATATATTGCTATATATATATATAGATATATCCTACTATATCTAATATCACATCCAATATAGCAATCAAATCAAGCAATAAATAACTGAAAATTCCACTTTCATTTTTGAGTGAGAAAAATCTCACCTTGGATTTATGTATGCAAACCATTTTCATTCCGGACTTGATTTCATCATTGTATTTGACCTTGTATAAATAATTATACAATTTGTTAATATTCGAACCGATCGAATAATTAATTTCCATTTAATAAAATTTTATTTTATCAAATCAATTCAATTTCAACCAAATTTCCTTTTAATAAAATCTTTTAGTATTTAAAATAATCCGAATAAGCAAATTATTCACCAAATCTATTTTAAACATTTTCATCTTCAAAAATCTTATCTCAATATATATATATTTACAATTTTAGAATTAAATCGAAAACCACAAGCAGATATACTTCCCTACAATATATTTTACTGTTTTAAACAGTTTATAACAAAATATATTTCTATATATTTCTTTTCCAGTAATAAAATAAATGTTCTAAGTTCATATCCAAAATTGGAGACCCAAAATCGATACGCATATAAACATATACAGATCGAAGATTACTCACCCAACAACTGTCGACACTCTGCCTCAATCTGCAGAGGTTCACGCAAGCTCCTCCCAGCCGAGACCACTGCTCGCCGTCGAACACCACTTCTCAACCCAAAACCCGCCTTCACCATGATCGACATCCCCAACAGTCTTGACTTCGACCAACATTTTGGACAACAGGAAACCCTACAACCTGCAATCGAGCATACCCAACACCCCCTGGTCACGCGTCCCTCAAAATCGCAGCGCCTCCGCCTTCGTCACCCACAAGACTTCACCAAACCCTCTCCCTTGATCGAGCGCGACGACGTTGAACTCGAGATGTCGCCGCCGTGCCCTACGTACTTGCCCAGATTCATGCCCCATCTGCTAAACCCAAGTCGCGAGCATCCCCATTGTCGTGATGAAAAAACGATCGCGAGATTCAAATTGGGAAGAAAGGAACGAAGGCGGCCATTGGTTTTGAATTTTCAGAACGAAGGGGGATCTCGTTTTTTTTTTCTTTTTCTCGATTTCGTTTTGAACGAAGAGAGGTGGAAGGAAAGACATTTTCTTCGGCCATTGTAGATTTGATTTTTAAAATGAAGAGAAGGAGTTCAGGCATTACTTTGAAATGAGAGCAGTAAGCTTTGCACAATCTCGTTCGTGATCACCGCGTGATTTTAGGCGTGGAACGTGGTGATGTAAATTAATATAATTTTAAATTTTAAAATTAAATTAAATTTAATCTCTACGCGTTTGCATATCGTACGGTCACGAAACAACTCCGAAAAATACGAAATTTGAAATCCAGTAATAATTCAATATTACGGACCCAATGGCACTGGTTTCGTTGAATTCCGAGACTGTGCCTCGGACGGCTATTTTTAAATATCGATTGAACGATATAAGTTTCTAAACTGAACAAAACAGTTTTAAATTTGATTCTGAAGCTTCTATTATCTTCGGTATCACCAATATAGATTTTAAAAGCTTTTGAAATATTTTTCTTCGGCTTACAATTGAAGATACAAATTTTATTCAACTTACAATAGATTAAATTTTATAAATTTAATCGCCAATTTCAAAGTTATATCGGGAATTCAAATTAAATTACCGTTCAAATATTCAAAATTAATTAAATATTCTCAATTTAATTCGTTCAAAATTCTGGGTCGTTACAGACTTCCCCCCTTAAAAGAATTTCGTCCCGAAATTACAAGTTAGGAAAAATGGTCCTTAACTCGTCTACTATTTTCCAACATTCAATAGTTTTATCAAATTTTATCTTAACAAATCTTTCTACTAAAGATTCATTATTATTCAACTAAATTTCCAACTTCAACTCTAAGTTTCAAAACAACATCGTTTACTTAATAATTCAAATTTAAATTCAAATTCAAATTTTAAACTTTCAAAATTTCTCAAAAATTTTCTAACGCCCTAAATTTCCGAAAAATTTCGCCAGCGTCTCCTTTGCGCGGCTAATACGGTACGACTACAAAACGTCCCTCCGGACTCTCAGATTTCAAAAAGAAAAGAAAAATGCCAACCGGCTAGAGAAGAAATCATCAAAACTCATATTATAATTCAAATACTTACCTTTTGTCGAGAAATTCAAATTATCTTTGAAATCAAAATCCAATTTCTTCATAACACCTGTATATCCTACTAGCCATAATATCTAGTTACATATCCAAACCATTTTGCAAATTCTATTACAAAATTTTTAATATCAACTGCTTATACATTTTTACTTCACTATTGAAGTTACATATCTATTATCATTCAATTTTACATTTCAATTTTTTCATTTGAATTCAATTCACAATTCCAATCTAATTTGGATTCAGTTTAACTTCTGAATATTGAATTTATCAATTATCTTTAGTTCACTTCAAACTAATCTCAAAACTTCATTTTATTTCACACAATTCAATTTCGTTTTTAATATTCAGTTTCAATTCTAGTTCACTTATTTTGTTCAATCATCAAATTTGTCTTCAATTTTCCACTTTGGTTAAATCTACTTGCATTTAAACTGGATTTCAATTCATTTTAAATTTAATTCGTTCAAACCTTATTCATTTGGTCCATATTTAATTAGCTTCACTTACTAATTTTCTTTTTAATACTTCACTTTATTTTTCACAAATCTAAATTCAATTCAGTCTTACTTACTTACAAATTCGAAATGAATTTCAACATTTAATCTTACTTTCATTCAAAATTTATTCACTTATACTTTCTTTAATTTTAACTTCATTCTTTAAGTTAAATTTATTCTATCAAGATTCAATTTGTATAAGTTATCAACTTAGTAATATTTCATAAATATTTTTATTAAGTATTCCAGAGTCCTTTCAACCTTTCAAAACCATTTTGAAAACAATTCAAATTATCTTTTGAATTTTCCAAAACAAAATCCAAATTTTTCAAACACTTCCATTTAAAACAATTTGGCAGCAATTTCCTCTTTTGGAAACCCGAAAATGAACACCGGTGATGTCGCGATCATCATCGGAATTATTTTCCAGCGACCGAAAAGAGTTTAGGGCTTTTCATTCATTCAAAACATTTTTCAAAATCTTCGAAATTCATTTTCAAATCAAAAGGATTTAAACTTTCCAAATCTCCAAAATCTTCAAATTCTTTTCAAAACATTTTCAAATACTTCTTTGGAATCCCGTTTTAAATTACAAATCACATTTATAATTTATATTCTCAAATTTCATTTGTATATGGATTTATTTCCTGGCTCTTTGTTTTAATCCCAATTTTTCATATACAATTTCCACATATATATTAATGAGGATAATTAACATCATTACTTCCTAACAACCATGCATCCATATACTATGATAATTCATAGAAAATTATTTCTTTTATATACAAAAATAGTTTTGGGTAAAATTATTTCATTTACCCTATTTAAAAAAATACTATGTCGTCTTGCCTCGTTTAAGTGTTTAGAAATCCCTATCGATAATATGGCGTCCCACATACCGACCAAAATTCATAAACATCTCAACGGATAAGCAAACACAATATAAAACATTTTTATATTCACTAACAAATACGCGCTCGTATCTATTATTACACTCAACTCATTCTAGAGTACTACTGACTCTATCTCTAATGAGTAACACCCAACAGAGCAGGATTGTCGCTTAACCATATGCTCTGATACCAAATGTCATGGCCCGCAAATCCGTACCTCTTGATTAACCACTAATCTCCATTGATTAACTCAAGATGAACGGGAATACGAACTATGATGGTTTAAGAAGAAGAAAAAGGTAGAAGAAGAAGAAAATAAAGAGAAGAAGAAGAAAGAAGAACAACAGAACACACAGAACAGAAACAGAACAGTATCAGAATCTTACACATCGCAGTGGAACAATATATAATAGATAAATGAATAATCTTTAAACAAAGAACTATATCATTTTATACATACATCAATCATCAGAGTCAATATACAACTCAGTACAACAATGGACAGTTATATAACTTGTCCTCATACAGAATACACAGCGGGATAAATACTATTAGATACAAATACTACGTCTCGTCATCCAGCTTGTCTCCAAAGCTCCAGAATATCCTGATAATATAACTCTAGGCTGCCCGTGTGGAAATTGGTGGGCACCCAGAGTTTAGAAGGGAACAATAAACTCCGAGTCAGTCATGGTGACTGGTGTGAGATCGTAAAACAGTTTGTCTTTAAAATAAACAACAGATAATTTTAAAGTCAATTCGCAATGCTTTTGGAAAATGAAACTACCATAAGACCTCCCACCACACACACAATGCAAACGCAGAATTGGAGGAGATTTCTTCTTATGATAGTCAAAGATGCTTATTACGCAAAATCAAATCATTTTTGATATTATTATTAGTGCATAGTGTAGGAAACATTTCGAAAGTATAATATTAATCTTAGCCAACATACGACCAATATCGTATGCCTACTATAGCTACTATGTTCAATAGCAGGTTACCGCCACATTCCATAGCAGGTAATACAACTAAAACGTACACGTCACGTATTGTTTCTTTGGATTTCCAACAAATGGACAGGCTAAGGAACTTCCTTTTCCACGATGGGTACGTCCCTGGAATAGACGACCCGAGAACCTAACCGGATCTCTGCCAACACAAGGCCGGGTTACCTCTGCAAAAATAGGTAACTACTGACACGCGTATGCCATCCCCCGATCGTAACCGATCTTCCCGAGGATCCCCGATTTCCAACAACCACAAAGAAATAAATTTGCAGCAACCACATAGGTAAAGTATCTGGGCTCCATACCATGATACCACCTCTATCCAGAAGGAATGACATACACTAAGGGGCGCTACTCCCTAGAACCTTGCCGCATTCTTCCTGTTTTGACCATTTCCGGGGTGTGAGGCTCGACGAAGTCTCGTCCACAAAGCTACGCTTTCTACAAAGCTCTGCTTCGGGTCAAACAAATGATCAACCTATGATCACAAAGATATAAGATCAAACAAATGATCATATCACAAATGATCAAACACTGATCATTTCACAGCAACACTTAGTATGCCACGTTACCAAATTGGGATATATCGCTGATGAATTTCAACTACATAACCTCTGAGCTCGTACGTCTCAGAGAAGGGTGTTAAGCTAAGAGAATAAATTCTCCGCCACCAACAGAAATGTATTTGAAAGAAATCAGCTTTATATCTCAAATTGTAACGTCAGACATACAATCCATACAAGTCTGTTTCGGGATCGAACAGAACCGAAGGCACTTCTCACGAAGCCCTTGCAATTCCGGATAATTTTCAATCACGTCCGGACTTCCCGTCACTAAGGGTGATAAAAACCTCTAAACCGGAGATCAGCCGATGTAGAGTAACTCGACGGTAATCCTTCCGTTTTTCAAAAATATCCGGTCTTCAACACCGGTCTTCGAATGCAATTCATAACGACGTATCACATATTCGGAATGGGTTATACGACCCCATGGTCCTTTCCCGGCTAACCCGAATAGTGAGCGATTATTCAAAAATAAGTGTGGCATTCAAATTCATCCAATTCACAACAAATACCTATCAAGGTAATTATTGATAGTCGGTTATTTAACTATCAATAAAGATGCGCAACATCATCAGATTCCAAATAATTTTCCAAATTATTTATTTTCCAAAAATATCTTTACTAGATATAAAATTTCCACACTTAACCGTTTGAAAACAAATTTCAAATATTCACTTTTCAAATTATCTTTAAAAGATAAAGTTTCAAACCCTTCGTTTCATATTGGAAAAGCAATTCCATACTTATTTAAAATAAGTAATTCACAAAACTATTTATTTTCAACATTTGAAAATATTCACTATACTTAAATCAATATTAAGTATATATTTCATTCTTTTAAGGAAACCATTTACTATAACAACATTTATTTGAGTCAAAACGAATGTTACGTAAAACATCGTTACGACGACTCAAAATCACTAGTATAGGGATTCGAATTTTTAAGATAGATATGTAAATCCCAATACTATATAAACATTTCCTTTCGGAAATCATTTACTATAACAACAGTGTTATAGTCCATCATTTCCTTATATTTTCGAAAACGCCTATTTCAACAATGAACGTTGAAATCTATGCTTTCGATTCATAATACATTTTAAAACATATTTAAAATGTTTAACTTCATTTTTAATATCACTTCTTCAAAAATAAATCCATTTTTTATTTAACAATATATTCACTGTCCAAAATCGTGAATATAATTCACTTATCCCAATTTCAATCATTTCTACACATTTTTATCTCAATAAAAATTCGCTATCCAAAATCGCGAATATATCTTCTTTAAAAATCTTCTATATTTAATTTATCAAATTCAATCGATTTCGAATTTATAAACACGGTTATAAATTCTATTTCTATTTTAATAACCACCTCGACTTATAAATCTTTTTTTATCAACTTCTATATTTTTACTTATCAAAATAAGTGATTTCGGATTTATAAACAACTTTTATAAATTCCAATTCTATTTATAAAAACTTCAATCCCAAATCAATTTCGATATTGATTTAAAATTTATTTATCACTTTGAATAAAATTTCCATACTGATTTCTCAAAAATTCATTTCCAAATATTAAATCAATTATAGATTGATTTCTAATTTTTATTTATCACTACTAAGTAAATTCCTCATTTTTTTCTCAAATTATTCAATATTCTGTTTTAAAATGGATTCTTCAAATTGAAATCATTTTACATTGATTTCCCAATTTATTTCAATTTACCAATTAATTTCTAGTTGGATTTCCAGCTTATCTTCTTTTAATAAATTCCTTTTTAAGGAAATAAATTTCAATCGTTTCTTTCAATCTATTTAAAAATCCAAATTCTTAAATTAAATTCTTCAAATTATAACCACTATTTTACGAAATCCATTTATTTAACATTTTCACTTGATTCTGGAATTAATTAGATAAGATTATAAAAATTAACTTTTTATACTTTAAAAATTCCTTTCTTCAAAATTTATTCAATTTCTAAAATTAATTCACTTAGAAATTTCTATTTTGATTTCAAAAATTCAATTTCGTTTATTTTTGGAATCCAATGATATCATACATCCATTCAGCTAAATTTTAGCTTTCAAACAATTTCCAGACATCAATTCAATAACATCAATAATCATTCACAGATTATCACATCACAGTAGAAATAAATTTAATCAATGTGAGGGGTCCAGTTGGATCCCTCCAACCTGTTTCCCTGCATCCAAAGACGTTAGCACAATACCAATTCCACTTCGAGGTGGAATATCGCGGTATATGGGTTTTTATAAAAATCCGCTTACTAACGGCGCAATAGGGTCTCATCCGCTATACGAGGCGGGAAATCATCAATCCAATATATACATATGCCAATATGTATATATTGCTATATATATAGATATATCCTACTATATCTAATATCACATCCAATATAGCAATCAAATCAAGCAATAAATAACTGAAAATTCCACTTTCATTTTTGAGTGAGAAAAATCTCACCTTGGATTTATGTATGCAAACCATTTTCATTCCGGACTTGATTTCATCATTGTATTTGACCTTGTATAAATAATTATACAATTTGTTAATATTCGAACCGATCGAATAATTAATTTCCATTTAATAAAATTTTATTTTATCAAATCAATTCAATTTCAACCAAATTTCCTTTTAATAAAATCTTTTAGTATTTAAAATAATCCGAATAAGCAAATTATTCACCAAATCTATTTTAAACATTTTCATCTTCAAAAATCTTATCTCAATATATATATATATATATATTACAATTTTAGAATTAAATCGAAAACCACAAGCAGATATACTTCCCTGCAATATATTTTACTGTTTTAAACAGTTTATAACAAAATATATTTCTATATATTTCTTTTCCAGTAATAAAATAAATGTTCTAAGTTCATATCCAAAATTGGAGACCCAAAATCGATACGCATATAAACATATACAGATCGAAGATTACTCACCCAACAACTGTCGACACTCTGCCTCAATCTGCAGAGGTTCACGCAAGCTCCTCCCAGCCGAGACCACTGCTCGCCGTCGAACACCACTTCTCAACCCAAAACCCGCCTTCACCATGATCGACATCCCCAACAGTCTCGACTTCGACCAACATTTTGGACAACAGGAAACCCTACAACCTGCAATCGAGCATACCCAACACCCCCTGGTCACGCGTCCCTCAAAATCGCAGCGCCTCCGCCTTCGTCACCTACAAGACTTCACCAAACCCTCTCCCTTGATCGAGCGCGACGACGTTGAACTCGAGATGTCGCCGCCGTGCCCTACGTACTTGCCCAGATTCGTGCCCCATCTGCTAAACCCTAGTCGCGAGCATCCCCATTGTCGTGATGAAAAAACGATCGCGAGATTCAAATTGGGAAGAAAGGAACGAAGGCGGCCATTGGTTTTGAATTTTCAGAACGAAGGGGGATCTCGTTTATTTTTTTTTTCTTTTTCTCGATTTCGTTTTGAACGAAGAGAGGTGGAAGGAAAGACATTTTCTTCGGCCATTGTAGATTTGATTTTTAAAATGAAGAGAAGGAGTTCAGGCATTACTTTGAAATGAGAGCAGTAAGCTTTGCACGATCTCGTTCGTGATCACCGCGTGATTTTAGGCGTGGAACGTGGTGATGTAAATTAATATAATTTTAAATTTTAAAATTAAATTAAATTTAATATCTACGCGTTTGCATATCGTACGGTCACGAAACAACTCCGAAAAATACGAAATTTGAAATCCAGTAATAATTCAATATTACGGACCCAATGGCACTGGTTTCGTTGAATTCCGAGACTGTGCCTCGGACGGCTATTTTTAAATATCGATTGAACGATATAAGTTTCTAAACTGAACAAAACAGTTTTAAATTTGATTCTGAAGCTTCTATTATCTTCGGTATCACCAATATAGATTTTAAAAGCTTTTGAAATATTTTTCTTCGGCTTACAATTGAAGATACAAATTTTATTCAACTTACAATAGATTAAATTTTATAAATTTAATCGCCAATTTCAAAGTTATATCGGGAATTCAAATTAAATTACCGTTCAAATATTCAAAATTAATTAAATATTCTCAATTTAATTCGTTCAAAATTCTGGGTCGTTACAAGAATACTCAAGATATGGAACTAACAGGAAATCACATAATTCAACTATTTATTGATTCAGAAAGGTTTTATTATAAAACATTTGTTTCCAAATTCTTCAATACAATTTCAAATATTAGTATTAAACTTAAAGATGGTTAACTATAATATTCTCATTTTCCAAAACCTTTATATAGTTCCAAACATGAATATCTGTAATCCACTTATTTAGTTATAAAGAAATCTATATTTAAACCTTTATTCAAATCAAATCCTTTAAACCATTTTTAAAAATAATTCATAAATTTTGAAATTATTCTTTGATAGTTTTAAAATAATAACAATAATTTTCCTTAAACAACAAATTTAAATAATTTCCCAAAGCCATAATTTAAAATTCCAAAATTAATGTATTAAAACTTGCATTTACATTTCAAATCCTTTTTAAACTATTATCATTGAAAAGTAATTCATCAGACTAAAACTTTATCTTATATGATACCTTTCCAAAATATTTCGATTCCTCATATATAAAATAATCAAACATAAAATTATATTACTTTCAAAAATTTACTTAACTATGTATATAATAAATCCTATAATAATAATTTCCATATAATAAATAAATCGCATTCAACTTATTATTACTTCAAAATATTTTTTTACAAACATCCAGTTTATTAAATGCAAATACAATTAACTCATTGCTTTATGCAAAATTTAAATTCTCTATTTGTAAAGATCCTTCAAATATTTTTATAATCACAGATAAATACACATACTTATATATATATATATATTCAAAGATTCACTTATTTAATCAAATCCCAAAAATCACCACTTCCAAATAACTCTTATTCACACAATTCTTAAGATTACTTCACTTTTATATTTTCTATTAATAATAAAATTTTCAATATTAAATAAAATAACTCAATCCAAAATCACTATTTATATTTAAAATAATTTTTATTTCTTCCGAAACTTCACATAATTTTATCCCCTTACGAACAATTTCAAGTGTCATTTCGACTATTTACAAATATCTATTTATTATACTAACAACATATCATGTGTGTACTCAATAATTAATCAATTTTCATCACAACAATGACCAATGGAAAGCATCCCAATATCAACAAAATCAACCCATACCAAATTAACTCGTTGAAACAATAATCAATTAAAATCAGCTAAAAGAAACCATATTCTAGATCATAATTGTAGGTAAATAAATTTACTTACTGAAAACAATAAATGTAATACTAAATTACTCTCAACAGCTTCATCCTTTAGTTTTTTTCCTGCCAACACACTGCCTTCAACCCTAGCCACAATCTGTCGTCCTACTCTCAAACGTGTTCACGAGTTACTCTCATCGACCATCAAGCCAACCTCCATCCGACTAAGCTCACCGCACGCACATAGCTTTATATACATGCTCGAACAGATGCCGCACATAACCCACAGTCGCCATATGCTTCGCGTTGAGCACAACTCCAATTTTGGCGATGTTCTTTCTCTTCCATGCATAATGTTTCCTTTCACGTGATTTTCTAAGTGTTTGTGGTTTTTTCCTTTTTCGTTTAAATTGAGTGTGGCTAATTTGTTAAAGAGGGTTAGGGTTAAGGAGAAAACGATAATGGGTATGGGTTTGGGCTTTTGGGACCAAAAAGAAAGATCTAAAAGAGGGGACCAAAAGAATTTACTAGAACCACTATGATTTACAAATAGGTCCTTATGCAAATAAAAACTTTTCATCTATCTCTTTTATTTACATTTTATCCCACATTTATTCAAATATACAAATACTTTATCAAATGTTTCTAATTATATATATTCAATTTAATTACAATCGTTATTATCAAGGAAATAATTTTATAAATTACACAAAATATTTAAATTCACTAATTATCTATCTTCGTTGATTTATTCATTTTATTAATATTCAAATAATTTTTTTCATCCATTTGAACTATATAAAATTTATTTACCATATAATTTTTTTTATATTCATGATAAATATTTTATTCGAGTTCAATATATTTTTATTATTATTTTGAAACAGATTTATTCACTAATTCAATTTATTAATAAAAACTCCTTTATCAAATAATTTTAACCTAATAAAATGTATTTTCAAAAGTAAAATTATCCAGAAATTGAACTTGAACCTTTTATTTTAATTAAAAATAATTTATTACAGAAGCGTAGAAGGTCGGGTTGCTATAGTCCTCCCCACTTACCGAAATTGCATCCTTGCAATTTCTTAAGGGGAGAACATCATTCACAACTCATATACCCTTAACCCTCCACATTCCATCATTACTAAATCAACTCTATCCTCTATGCAGCTTATCATAAACAAAGACCAAACTTTATTATCATCATTATCTTATCATATGCTAAGAATTTAAATAAATTTATTTAAAGGCTTTCTATTTTTTTCAACAATATAGTTATATGAAAAAATTTCCAAGTGTCGAAATTTTCGGGAAATTTCGATATAGTCTCCTTTGTACGGGGAGCATTCATAAAATCTACAGCATATATAATTACATGATATACATCTCCGAAGAGGCATCCTAACAACGGAGCATCCCAAACATGGTGAAATAACACAATATATGTATCTATCGCTATACGCACAAAAACATACTTTAGATTGCATTTTTAAGCATGTTTGCTTAATTTTTATGCGAACAAAAGTGAGAATGCTCCAAAATCCAATCCATAATGGATTCATATAGCTATGTTCGGCTCATAGCAAACATATGAGATCACATTTTATAACATATAGTAGTATGACATTCATATAACAAAAGAACAAAGTTGCATTTTCATTTCAACAACTTTGCAATTATGTTTTAAGTGTCAAAACTCAAAATTGTTTAAGGCTTCCAAAAGCAAAGTTGTAGCATAATCAACTATCTCTTCAAACACCTTTCAGATCTTGCAAAGATAGTTGGCAGCAAAAGTTATAGCTGTTTTACTAAACAATACAAATTATGAAACAAGAATTGAAATGCATGCCTGCTCTTTTGAAACCCAATTTTAAGCTAGAAACCAACAAATTTTAGCAAAACTTCCAAGATGAAACTTGTTCATTATTATCTTAACTTTAAAACAAGTACAAGATCATAGAAAATGGATGAGAGTGTAAAAGGTTATGGTTAAATCACCATGGTCAAATCGTCTTAACTTGTTCCAATATATCTATGTGTGTATTTTTGATTAATCCATTTTATCTTATTTTTAGATTCAGACTTATATATATATATATTGAATTAGATTATATGAATGATTCACCATTGATTTAATTTTAATTATGATTTTATATGATACAATGATGATATCATTCTGTTTGATTCCATTATATTTAATTTTTGTGATAAGAAATCTGGATAAACGGAGTTATAATACCATTTAGGATGGGGCATTCGGTAATATTCTCCTTTTACTCTTTGGACTCATTGTGTAGAATATTAATGGAGCAAGTGTGATATAGGAGTTCTTAATAAACGAACTAGTAACACACGATGGTATGAGACATCATTGTGTTATTTATTCGATTATCCTTTGCTCGTTAATGACACTCATATAAGGATTTATTATGTATGATAGGGCTCATTGTGGTGAGTCATATACTTACCATGTGTCCGCATATGTATCATGTTGTACGTTGGCATGAGTATATAGTTGTGTGTCGGCGATTATATATATTTAGTATTTGTCTATTCACTGTATGACTCCCTTTATAGTGCGAAAGTTGAACTAAATTAGCTAGTATCCATCCTAGCAGCCTGATCGCGGTGGTCACACCTCGGGTCTGTGATACCATAGCCATGTGTTGGCAATCTATATAGTCGTGTGTCGACAATAAATATAGCCATGTGTCGGCAATGAAAAGCCCATATGTGTCACCCAGGCCAGCAGTCTATTATCATTTGGGGCGTGTGTTGGGTCATGACCAATGTATAGCATAGCCTTGTAGCATGTTTATGGCATGCGATGAATATGAGTAACGATGTCTATCGAGGTAACCAAGACCATATGAGACGTGTTGGTGGAATACGTGTGATGTATTTTACAATTACGTGTGTAGTCTCCTGGAGCAAGTGTGTCTGTCAGTCTCTCGTCTGATTCTAGTATGTATGATATAGACATATACTTATGTATAAGACAATGAGCTACAATTATATCTGTGACCATGTCTAGAGTATGATCAATCCCCGTATTCTTCTCGAGCGCATGTCACAAAATATTTTTCCCATTGGCAAGTGTCGCCAACTACTATTCATTGACATATGTTGCTTATTTATCTTTCTCAAGCATGTATTACCGTTATTCTTTGTATACTTGTGCCACCAATTATATCCTTCACTAGTGTATGTCGCCATTTCTATGATTTTGTTTATGGATGGTAATCTATACTAATATTGAGGATATCTTCTTTATTGAGATTGAGTGATATATTTGGGCAAGCTACGGGTTAGCCTGATTATACATGTTGATATCTCTTTATCGATGATTTCTGGTTTTCGACGATCATTTTTGGATATGGATAGTTCAGCCATTTGATGTTGTTTCATTATTTCGGATTAGATGAGTAATGTAACACCCCGTAAAATTTAATAAGAAATTAATCAAAATAAGGATATAAATGGAAATTTTTTAAATATCGGAATTTAGTCTCGAAATTTGCAACATTACATCCATGGTGATTTTCTGTTCCATTTTGGTATATAATATGTTGAAATCGAAATTCAAAAGGAGAAGTTATGAACGTTTGAAGTTTTCAAGTTTAAAATTTGAATTTGAATTTAAAAATATGAAGTTTGAATTTTAAAAATTTAATCTAAAAGGTTAACGTTAAGGGAGGCTTAACGGCTAAGCAAGGGTTAAAGTTAACATGTACATTAAATTAAATTAAGTAATAAATAATTAATCGCAGTAGAAAGTGGACGGTCAAAATGGGACCGATCGACCCCCGAACCATAACCGGTCGACCGTTAGCAGTTGACTGGTGGGTCGAGGCAGTCTACCAGTGATGCTTTACGATGGCTAGGGTTTGTGCTATTTAAACACTTTGGATTTGTTTATTTTTAAACCAACAATCGTCGTTCCTTCTCACCTTTATAAGTAGATCCCTAGAACCCCATTTTACCTTTATAAATTTTTGGGAACGCTAGTGAAGCTTTGTCAAAATCTTCCCATTAGAGTTTCAGAAACAGTAAACTTTATGATAAGTAATTCTAATTTCTAATCTCAAATTTAAATTAAACCTTCTTCTCCCTATCTTATGATTTCTAAAATCTAATACACACACAATCTACTTGTTGCATATCAAAATGGGAAGATCTAACAGAGAATTAGGAGTAGTAGAGATCAGATCTCATCATCTGCTTCTTTTATAGATTCCAGAATCAGTTAGGATTTTCAGATAAAAGGTTTAGATGTTTAATTCTTTTGCTTCGTGATTCTATTCATCTAGTTTCTAATTCTAAATATAATTTCTATATACAATTCACTTTGTTGTATATTCTAAAAGAGGAAGATCTGAAAGGGAATTAAGCGTGGTGGAATCAAATCCAGTTAGGAAGCAAACAATTCTTTATGAGTGGAAATCTCAAGTTTTTCATATTTTTGCAATTGAATAGTATGTATTTGAGTTTGATGTATGCCTTGGGAAATTTTGATAAACATAAATATAACATCTAAAATCCCCAGAATTTCTCCAAGTAAATATCAATCTTTGTATATGTTGGAATTATAACTGTTTTTGGTATTAACATGTTAGAATCTAATTATTTGTTTAGAATCAGATAATCAATGGTCCATTCAACCTATTCCCTCTATTTTAAATTGGGGTATTAAAGTGTTCAAAAAGATATAAATTATAAATGGTGTGTAAAATATGAATTGAATTTGTTTATAGTTTGCACAGCCTATTTCAACTACTTAAATAAACAAGTAACTCCTTTCTCACTGCAAAATTATGTATATAAAGGTTGAATTGAACAAAGGCGATCTAATTTGTGAAAATTTGTTCTTTAAAACATAGAAGGGATTCTAATTTATTAATATAGAACAAGTTGTAGGTATTTCATGTTTGTCTATTTTATTTGGCTATGATAGTAGAAGTTCTTGTTGGAATTGTAGATTTGTATGAGATTGATATTTCAAAATACCTTGTAAGCGAATTATTATCGAATTATTGTAATGTAATTGTTAGAACTAAATTCTAGCATAAATATAAGTACATGTGTGTGTAATATAACTTATTGAATATAGCGTATTGATTATAGCATATTGAATGTGAAAATTAATATCATTAGAATACTTAAGTAATCTAATTTATAGGAAGGGAGTTAGAGTAAATTAGGGAATTAATCCTTAATTAAGGGTGTAATAAGAGGACAACTTATATGGCCTCAATTATTATTCGGGTAGGATAATGTATGTATATAGGGGATATACATATAAGTTATGACTCAATTATAGGGATGCGAGGTTAGTCCAAAGCTACATGGAAGTCTGCCCAGTTAAATCTGGCTACCAATGGTGTAGTTTTGCGGACTAATATGGAACATCGCCTATAATAAATAACCATGGTGGACGCAGGTTAATCCTAATTTTGTAGGGTAAACCTGCCCATTTAATCTGGCTACAAGTACTTACGTATAGTCGGACTAATGTGAGACGTCACGAGCGGGTTATGGGTTACAAATTATGTTTTGGATGCGGTAGGTGAAATCCTTTTGAGGGGTTCGCTTCGAGTTTTAGGTATTAAGTGTTTATGGTAGGGCCCACCTCTTTTTAGGAGAAGTATTAAGTGACCTGATTGAATTTCTTACGATGTCAGCTAGTGAAAACTATGTAGGGATCCGCCTTGGGTTAGGTCTTAAATGACGAGGACCTGCCTATTTTATAGGTCTTAAATGATAAGAGTCTGCCTAAGCTTCAAGAAAGAAGTATTAAGTGGTTTGGCGGTTCTCTCTCTCGCATCGTTAACGATAGTTGCGTTAAAATTTGGAAATGGATTAGGTATTAGAGGATGGGGACCTTCCTATTTTATAGGTATTAAATGGTTAGCATCTGCCTAATCACCAATGAAGGATATTTATTGGTTTGGATGCTTTTTCTTGCATCATTGAAGTCAGTTATGTTAGAATTTTGGAATTGGACTGGAAAGGCCTTTGGACATACAGTTAAAGTTATTTGTATTTGTACCACCACCCTTTAGGGTGACTATCACATTTGGTATAGTCTTAAACACATAAGAAATATTTCTTATTTAAATAATACTGCCTAATTACAATTATGGCAAAGCTTGAGATTTCCACTTCATCAGACAGTTGTTGTTCAGACCCACTCCTTATTACAACCCACACATTAGAGGAGACAGTGCTAATTTCAGGAGGCGAAGATGGAGATGGAGACTTGTGGCAGTTAAACACACACGTGCTTTTTTAACTATAGCTGATGTTCCCAGTTTGGGAAATTATGTTATTTTGAAATATTGTACTATGAAGGCTTTGTGTAGCATTTTGTAATGTTTTACATGCAATGTTTCTAAAATGGCTTACTTTATGAAATGGTTCATTGTTTCTAATATTATATTTTATCCATTCCGTTGTGAGATTCTGAAAGTATAGATAGATGGCTCTGTGTACTGTGAATTGTTTCAACCTAACAGCTCGCCTTGAGAAAGGCTAAGGTTCAATGGGATTTTATTGGGTCGAAATTAGGTCCGTTTCTGGGTGGGTTGTTACTTTGGTATCGGAGCTTAGGTTACCCAATCAATGAGGGGAGTATATGTTATTTTTGAAAGTATTTTTTAAAAATCTATTATATATATAAACACACACACACACTTAGCTTGAATTTGCTCTATAATTTTCGACCATAGAAGTAGTTACGACCATACTCCGAAAGGATGAGCAAAGCGATTATGAGTTGGAAAATAAATAGTAGAGTAAGGATTATGCAATGGAGGTCGTATCGTAAGAAATGTAAATAGAAAAGATTGTAACTATAAAATTAATAGAACAATAAGTATGCAATTAATAGGAGTCACAGTAATTTAATTAGGATATAAATAAACCAATTAAAGAGATCATTAAGGTAATATGGGATTATGGAATTGGAAAGGTTGTAACTCTAAAAATTTAATAGACAATTAGTGTGTAATAAGTGAGGAGTTACAATGAATTAAATAGATTATTGAGACCATTAAGATAAGAGTTGAATAAGTAAATAAATACCTTTAGAAAACATTCGTTAAGATAATAACCATTTATTACGGACCATGTGACATTTATGGGAATAATAAATAAAAACGTTAGGTGTTGATTAAATATTATAAGGCATGATAGTTGTAAACATTCGGAAGTAAGTGATGAAAGGAGAAGAAAATGCAATAGAGACGATAATTTAAACATATGACTCTCTTTATAGTGCAGAAGTTGAACTAGATTGGCTAGTATCAATCCTAACAGCCTAATTGCGATGGTCGCACCCCGGATCTATGATACTATAGCCGTATGTCGGCAATCTATATAGCCTTGTGTCGGCAATAGATATAGCAATGTGTCGGAAATGTAAAGCCTTTGTGTCTCACATAGGCCAGCAGTTTGTTACCATTTTCGGTGTGTGTAGGGTCATGACCAATGCATAGCATAGTCTTGCAGCGCGTTTATGACATGTGATGGATATGAGTCACGATGTCCATCGAGATTACCAATATTGTAGGAGCCGTGTTGGTGGAATATGTGTGACGTGTTCACCAGTCATGTGTGTATTGTCCTAGAACAAGTGTGTCTGTCAGTCTCCTATCTGGTTCTAGTGTATGTGATATAGATATATACTTATATATATTTGAGATGATGAGTTACGATTATACCTGTGACTGTGTCCAGAGTATGATCAATCCTCTTATCCTTCTCAGTGTGTCGTCGAATGTCTTTCTCATTGTGTGTGTCATCAACTAATATTTTTTGACATATGTTTCCTATTTATCTTTTATGATGCCTATTTATCTTTCTTAGGCATGCTTCGCCGATTATTCCTTATATGCGCTAATTATATCCTTCACTAGCGTATGTCGCCATTTATGTGATTTTGGTCATGGATGATTACTTATATTGACATTGTGGATATTATATTTATTGAGATTGAGTGATATATTTTGGCAAGCTACAGGATATCCTTATTATACATGGTGATATCTCTTTATCGATGATTTCTAGATTTTGACGATCATTGCTGGATATGGATGATTCACCCATTTGATGTTGTTTCATGATTTCTGATTAGATGAGTTTTATGTGGGTGATGACATTTTATGTTGGGTTTTGTGGTTTTCTAATTTATAAGATATTTAGGATTGTTTGAGATAACATTATTATATTTACACCCAACATATATTATGTTCTATATGTTTATTGACCTTTGATTTAGATATAGTCCAACCCGTGTCTTATTTAAATAATATTTGGTTCAAACCGAGATTTCAGGTTTGCGGATGATGAGACCAACGTGTATTTTCTAGACATAGAGAAGACTAGATATTAGGTATTGTAGATTATCATTCTATAGTGTATAGTCTCTTTTGTGTATATCATTGTGATGTGGATTGGACATATTCTTATATTATATATTATATATTATTGCTGCGATTGACTCTGTGATCCCCGTTACTTATTGTACTAGTGCGAACTCATACTTCGCATATGGGTATGGTGAAAATATTGTAGTTACACAGTAAATAGGAAAATCGATGACTTAAGGAATAGAAAGTAAACAAGGTAAGGGAATAAATGGTATAGAAGGAAACATTAAACTATAATTTTACGATATTGAAAAGGAGCTTAGTGATATATCCATGGAAGCAATAACCAAAGGTACATAGAGTAAGTCTACTTTCAACTATAAATTCATATACTGGATTAATTTAACATTTTGGATTTAGCAAATTATTGAATTTTGAACAAAGATTTAGGACCGGGCAGCAACATTGTAGCTAAATCAGTACATCTTCGACTATCAGTATTAGTTTGAGAAAAAATAGAAGAAACGAATGTTGGTATACTCAGTGCAATGAAATCATGTTTTGATATCAATGTACATGAGGGTTAGTTGTAAAAAGAGTAAAATGTAATTAGAAGCAGCACACAATTTCTTTAACAAAAGTATCCTTAAAGTAGCGGCCATCACTGATGTATACTACTGAGTAAAATTACAAAACTGACGTAAATAAAGTTGGACTGCATCGAAATTAAAAGTAAGACCTCATAAGGTTGTCTTTGGGTTTTATTATGAGATGACCAAGATAATAATTTAGTAATTCGACATAACTAATTACTAAATCCAAACCTTTAGTTGAAGAAAAATGTTTGTTAGTTAATGCCCGATATACAACTGAAACATGTTTAATTCCAAGTGTTATAACATCATCTGGTCATCAAACGTTTAAGTTATTTTAGAAAAAGAGAAAAGGAATAACTATAAGCTAACTTTTTGATTGGTCATAAATTAAAAAGAAAACAGAGATAAAGTAAAGGATTGAAGGTAAATTCAGTATTTTTTATTTTGGTAGGTCTAGCTAACCTGAAAATTACCAAATTCTGACTATCATATAATATATGAAAGTTGTAAATCCGGAGGGCATGATACAAAATACAACAAATAGACCATAGTAATATAGTACTCAAAAACTTTGATTTACTATTATTTTTTATAGATGTAAGATGGGAATATAATATTTATCATTGTACTGTGGTTGTTAAGTTTCAGGTGAATGCAAAGCACAGGCTTAATTTGGTCCATATTTGCATAGCTTGTCCAAAACATAACGAGGAACCTGGTGAAGTAACATATGTGTGTAAGCATTGGATTGAATAAATTAAGTACGATGCTCACAATGATGTGGAAAATTCCTGGAAGCCATATGTTGTACGTTAATAGTCAGAAATTGAATATAGCCCCAAAACAAGTGTTGAAATGATTACATTTATACTTTTGTGTGAGTAATATATGTGTTGAATTCTCGAACATCAAAGTTACATAAATAACTTCTTGAACTCCAAGGTTGACCTTAACACATAAATGAAAGTAAACAGTCATTGAAAAACCAAATATTATTGCAGAATTGCCACCAAAAAATAATGTTTTCTCTAGAAGTGTGAAAATTTTCGGAAATGACAAATTTGGTTTGGCCTTACATGATTTTGGCTTCCATTGATATATATTTTGGAAATATTACATAACTGTTAATTTGAATTTAAGTACAAAGTAATCAAAGGCAGCGTCATGCAATAGAGTAACAATGTTAAGGACAAATGCAAGTTGTATATTAGTTTGCTGCCTCGGTGATATGTCACTGTCGTTTTTAAAACTGGTCAGTTGAACATACCTTTTATTTGGACTTTATGGCTGCAGATTTGGCTCGTCAAAGAATGGTCCACTATTGAACTTATGTGAGTTCAGCACTCTGAGTAAATCTTTGGTGGTGATGTATATACCTCTGGAGGATTTGTTAACACAGATGGTTACATGTATCGATTTAGAGATATGCCTCTTTAGGTTTCGTAAGTTAATACATTTGTTTTAGATGCTGAATTTTTGTACATTGTTGATGTGGCTACATAGATGTTCATCATGGTATGGAATGTAGTTTTTTAACCGTTTTATTCGCTGTTCCAGTTCCAATTTTTTTCTTCTTGAAAATGGATTCATTTAGTAATAACTAACAAATATAGTACACACACGAATACAATGCAGCAAACACAAATACACAACCCTTACAATCACAATCTCCTCATAGCCACCAGTCTACCCAAACCAGCCCAATTATTAAAACCTACAACAAAGTGGCTTGGATAAGAAACTCTTCACGTGAGTCCACAGTCAACCGTTTGCACGTGGTGATGCCTATTTGAAATTTGAAATGTGTGCACGATTATTATAACCGCAGCACAACACGTTAGTGCAGTTAAAATAACTATTTGGCCACGTATTGGTCACAATAACCATTTACCCATTTCCGATGCAAGCATCTCCTTCCCAGATCCAGCCGTAGCTACTCAAAGTCATAGTTGAACCCAGCTCATTACAGTATGAATTGGCCATATCCGTCCTTCTTTTTCGCTTTTGCCCTGAATTGTCGGCACCTTCACTGTGCTTTCATCGTGACGAACTATATGGATTTCGAATTCGACATAGATCTACAAATTGAAACTATAAATTGCAAGGGTCTTTACCATCTTCAATTTTCCTCGAATTTATAATTTTGATTTCGTTCTTGCTTTGTCGAGCGGTTCAATTTTCTTCAATTTGATTCTACTTATGTTCTTCTCTTGTTCTTGTTCCCAATAACTGAAACCAATGTTAGTTAAACTGTGATAATCAATTCGAAGCCTAGATCTAAAATCGAGACTAAAAATCCCTCTTTGATCCTTGCTCCTTTGAGGACAACCGCTCCACCAGCTTTCAAAACTGTTATGCCTTCAGCTAAAATGTCGAACATGTTTGAGAAGGGCTGGAAAGAAGGAAGAATTTTAACAAACACCTATGTTTGAATTGACTCTACAGCCATCGGAGGAGATCACACGGTGGAGCTGACCAACCCACCTCACCAGATGCCACAGCTTGCCCAACCGAGCCCATTCGACCAGTCAGCAATGCTTAGTTCTCGTTAGATTGTGTGTGCATGTGCACACGTGCACAGGGTGCACGGTTGTATAGGTTAAAAAGGAAATTGTTCTTATTGGGTTTAAGGCTTGCAAACTTCATGTAATAATCTGAAAAGAGTCATCTTTGTCATGTATAAATAACAATAGGATTCAGCTTGTAAAAGTGTGAAGTTAAATGAATTGTTGCTTATTTATTTTTTTAAATTTATTCCCTGTTTAATTTTCCCCCCTATATTTTTTTGTCAATTCTTCTTCTTCCTCCTCTTAATATTCTCCATTAACATTAGTTACTCCTATTATAACCCTTCCTATCCCTAACCATCTCTTACTACATCCAACTGTCCAGTCCCACACACCAGATCTCATTAAAACTGCTTCTTCACCCTGAAACTGCTGCAACAAAATGACCAAAACAAGAAGTGCAAAGGGAGGCCATAACACATTGGTATCAGAGACAAATCCTGCAGAGCTACCTGAGGTTTATGATGATGAAAACATATATAAGACAGGGGAATCAGATGTAGAGGGAACAAAACAAGATCAAATTAATGTCAAGACTGCTTTGGCTGTAAGGGAACTTCAAGAATCTCAGCAAAATCTGCAAGAAGCCACCCAAGAACTCAGTGTGAAGATGGATAACATAAGTGAGGTAATTAATGGCATATCAAAAGAATTAAAGGAGCTCAGAAATCATCAATAACCACTACCACCACCACGAACCACCTATCTTCCACCTTTACAAAGAAATCCACCCAGACCAATCCAAGAAAATCTCCTAGTCGAACCACATCAACCCTACCACCAAGAAATAACCATAACCATCACTACAATAATGATATGACCAGAAATTCACGAGGCATCTTGCACAACCCTCAACTTCCCCCAAAATTACTCCAAAACATCACCATTAAGTTAGACTTTCCCACCTACAACGGAGATGAAGAAGTTTTGGAATGGATCAACCAAGTTGAGCATCTTTTTCATTATCACATTACTCCAGAGAATGAATGGGTACCAACATGCTCATTTCATTTAAGAGATGTAGCACGCAAATGGTATAATTGGATCACCAAGAAGGTCAAAAACTATGAGACATGGGTTGTATTTAAAGAAGAAATTCTAGTAAGATTTGCCCCAGAAGAATTCCAGATACCCTATGGAGCAATTTCCAATTTAAAACAAACCTCAACAGTGAAATCCTACCTCACCCAATTTGAACATTTGCAGGGAATGTGTGAAGCCTTACCCGACTAGTTCTTGCGGGAAAAATTTATTGATGGTCTCAAAGAAGATATTACATATGATGTGATAGCCCTTCACCCTATTAATTTTAGAGAAGCTGTGAGTTTGGCTAAGGTCTTTGAATGCAAAAGAGCCAAGAAAAAGAAAAAAGTTCAGTAAATCATTAAGAACTACCCCACATAATGCCATAGATAAGGTAGTGAGCAGTGGGAGAAGTTCTAAAGAACCCTTTGCTAAAAACAAAGGTCTAACACCTTAGGACATTATTGATAGAAGGAGAAAAAACTGTGTTTTGGATGCAATGAAAATTGGCATCTCGGCCATGTGTGCAAGAATAAACAAGTGTACATTGTAGAAGGGGCTATGTCTCTACATGATTCAGATATGGATCAAGAAGATAATGAAAAATCTGATTCCCAAGAAGACCTTCCAACAACTGAAGATAATAATGAAGAATCCTATGCCATTACACTCAATGCCATGTGCAGTATACCCACCCTTTCTACTATTAGAGTGCATGGTTATCTTAATGGTAATGCAGTCACCGTCCTTGTTGACTCAGGATCTATACATAGTTTTATTAATTCAAACATGGCCAAGAAAATGGAATTACCCGTTCAAGAAACCCTAGAATATGTAGCGCAAGTAGCCAATGGTGAGAAAATACAAGGAAGAGGAGTATGTAAAGGAATCATTTTTAAATGCCAAGGTTCCCAAATGCCTGTTGATTTGTTGATAATACCTCTGGAAAGGTGCCAACTGTTCCTTGGTGCTCGGTGGATGAAGGAAATGGGTGAAGTCTCCTTTAACTTTGCTAAGCTATAAATTAAATTCAAATTTCAAGGGAAATTGTTTATATGGCAAGGAATCAAGGACAGTAACAAGTTGACTGATGGAAAGAATATTATTAAAGAAAGTTCTAAAGGAAAATTATCTTTACTGTTATGCTCAATGGAGATACAAGTTGGTCCTAACCACTATGACTCAAGAATTCTCGAAGACATACAGCAAATTCTAGCAAGGTACCCTACTGTTACAACCACTGCTGCTACTTTACCACCTAACCGCATGTGTGATCATAAGATTCCACTGAATCCCAATGTCAAGCTAGTCTTCCTGAGGCCATATAGACATTCATATCACATAAAAAATAAACTGGAAAAGCTTATAAAAGAGATGCTAGAAGATGGGACAATTCAACCAAGCACCAGTGAATATTCATCTTCGGTGGTCATGGTCAGAGAAAAAGATGGAACGTGGAGAATGTGCGTAGACTATAGAGTGCTCAATAGCCCGACCATCAAAGACAAGTTCCCTATACATATTGTTGAGGATTTATTGGATGAGTTATACGGTTCACATTATTTTACTAAATTAGATCTGAAATCCGGGTATCACAAATTGGTGAGAATGCATCATGATGATATACATAAAACAGCTTTTAAAACCCATGAGGGCCATTATGAGTTCCTTGTAATGCCATTTGGTTTATCCAATGCACCATCAACCTTTTAGGAACTAATTAATGATGTATTTAAACCTTATTTAAGAAAATTTCTATTAGTGTTCTTTGATGACATAATAATCTATAGCCAGACCTGGTCTGAGCATATGCAACACCTTCTGCTTACTTTATAGATTCTTGAGAAAAATCAACTGGTGATTAAAATTGCAAAGTGTTCATTTGCCAAAGAACAAGTCACATACCTTAGGCATATTATCTCTAATAAAGAAATAGGGGTTGATCCATAAAAGATCAAAGCAGTTGAAGATTGGCCTCAACTAAAAAATATAAGGGGGCTGAGAGTATTTCTTGGTCTTACTGGTTAATACAGAAAGTTCATCAGGCATTATGAAACCATTGAAAAACCACTTACTGACCTATTGAATAAAAATGTATTTGGATGGAGTGAGCAAGCCACAGAAGCATTCAACAAGTTGAAGAATTGTCACATGAACCCACCAGTTCTATACATGCCTGATTTCAGTAAGGAGTTCATCATCGAATGTAATGCAAGTGGGGTTGGTATAGGAGCTGTTTTAACTCAAACTGGCAACCTATAACATATATTAGTCAAGCTTTAAATGGGAAGAATTTGTTGTTGTCTACCTATGAAAAGGAACTACTAGCATTGATACTTGCTAAAAAGAAATGGTCCGGTATCTGATAGGCAGAAGGTTCACAATAAAAACTGATCATCAAAGTTTGAAGCATCTACTAACACAGAGGCTTAATATGGGAATTTAGGGTAAATGGTTGGCTAAACTTCATGGATATGACTACAAAGTAGAATACAAGAAGGGTAAGTAAAATACCATAGCGGATGCATTGTTTAGAATACCTGAGGAGTACAATGAAGAGCAGCCACATTGTCAAGCTATATCCACAGTGGATAGTAGCTGGATGCAAGAACTCAGAAAGAATATGGAACTATCTGAATATTATAAAGAAATGAAGAAAAATTAGAAGATGGAGAACTCAATGCATTCAAATACAAGCTGCTTGATGGGTTACTATATTATAAAGGCAGGATGTTGATAGATCACAATTATAAGGAACTGATTCACACCTTATTACATGAATACCACTCTACACCATTAGGAGGACATGCGGGTGTAAAGAAGACAAGGCATAGACTCAAACAAGTTTTTTATTGGAAAGGCTTAAATTCTAATGTTGAAAATTATATAAAGGAATGTGACTCCTGCCAAATAAATAAACATGAAAATGTACTCTTACCACGTCTTTTGCAGCCACTGCCCATTCCCAAGAAAATTTGGAGTGATATATCAATGGATTTCATCATAGGCTTGCCAAAAAGTCACAGATATACAGCTATATTTGTAGTTGTAGATAGATTATCCAAATATTCACACTTTTTCCCACTTCAACATCCATACACTGCAAAGGACATAGCCAAGATATTTTTGATGGGGTGTTTAAATGACATGGGATGCCTAAAAGCATAGTAAGTGACAGAGACTCTATATTTACAAGCATATTTTGGCAAGAATTATTTAAATTGCAAGGATGTACACTGAAAATGAGCTCAACCTACCATCCACAATCAGATGGACAAACAGAGGCAATCGATAAAATTCTGGAGAGTTATCTTAGATGTTTTGTGTGACGCCCCACCTCTATACCCACGCTAACCAAGAACACTACAATGTAGTGTTGTCAATTAGCATGGAGAATAAGGTTGTGGAGGAGCGACCATCCATGTAACTTCTTTGTGCGAGCACCGATATGTCAGATAATATAGCATGTACATCATTTAAGGAGGAAATCCGACATACCGATACAAACTCAAAGCTGTCACACAGTGGCTATATATAATCTTCGGAAAACAAACATAGAAATAAACATAACATAAATCAGTCACATACATTCATATCACAAAGGCGGAAAAAGATAAGAATATATAGATAATACATGAAAGTATACATCAAAGTAGTGGTCGGAAAGATCCACGATAATACAAAAGAATAGCAACACGTGCTATACAAAAGAATAAGTACACAACATAGAGTCTATATCTCAAATGTGTACATCCAAAAACTACAGATCTAAGTAGTTAGTCAAAAGTCAGAGTAATCCCAGAAGAGAAGTCAAGCAGAAGCACCTGTAACATCTCGGTCTGACCCGAGTATTATTTATAAGAAAATAATAAACGGATCAGTCTAGCTATAAATATCAGATGATATGGTATAAAGTAAAAGACACGGCATGAACATGTAATAACCGTCGTGGCATACTACTATAAGTATGTAATTGAAAATCAACAAGAGATTAATCAATATCACAAGAATCTTCTCAAAGATAAAATAGGGTATCATACCCTAAACTTGTATTCATAACAAGTCAATGACACATGAATTCACCAATGCACAAAAATCGATATCATATCAATGAAAATCATGAAAATTGGTGAAGCACAAATTCGAGAAATCAACACAAGAAATCCAGAAATCACATAAAAAGGGGGAGGCCTATCACAAGAACGGGAGCATGAAAACTCACCAACGCGTATAACACATGACGAGAAGCTATCTCATGGAAGCTATCCATTAAATTTTAACACATGAACGGCCCGAAGACCATGGGGTGCTACCCCATATATGTGAGTAGAAACATCACATAAGCGGGGTCTAGTCTCCCTCGCAGACAAAGAGACATCGCACAGTTGCTAGTCTAAATCACAAAAATGATCGTCATGATCATATAGAAGTGTCAATTACACTAAGCCAGTAAATATATGAGTTTAGCTTCATGTCCCATAACCACTAGCTTAACTTAAATATTTACGAACAAACTGTAGATCTTCACTAGGAAATTGTCACAAAAAGGTTCAATGGAACAAGTCCAAGAGCTAACCGACGAAGTGAACGCAAGCGTTTCATACCACTCGTTTTACTAAGTCGTTTAATTCGATTTCTCATCTGAGTGAAGTAAAGGCTTGTATATACTAATAGATTGGAAAACGGTTTAGGAAAAAGAGCTTTGTAATAAAATAGAGTTGAAATCGTTTTGATGAAAGAGCTTTGATATTTACTACTAGTATTGAAACCTCTATGTCTTTAAAGTGACAAGTCACAAAACGATTGTTGAAACAAATCGAATCACATAAATTCACATTCGAAGACGTGAGAAAATTCCAAAGAAATCAATCCCCAAAACCATCAAAGTAGGAATATACTTGCGACCTAACGTGGTCGAATTAAAATGCAACGACTTTAAGTCAAATAGGTCGAACGACCTAAGGGTAGAATGTCGTGCGACCTAGCAGAAGAACAGGTCGAGCGACCTAGCCAAATACAGGTCATACGACCTAATGTGTTACGACCAAAGTCTTGGCCGAGCTAAGGAAAAGGATCAAGCGACCTAACGAGGTCGAGCTAAGGAGTGCAAGTAGGTCAAGCAACCTAGCGACCTAAGCAGTGATGAGGCCATGCGACCTAAGGAATAACGACCTAAAGGGGTTGTGAGGTCGAGCGACCTAAGGGATATAAGGTCCAGCGACCTAAGGTGGTACGCGACCTAAGGGATACAAGGTCCAGCGACCTAAGGTGGTACGCGACCTAAGGGATATAAGGTCCAGCGACCTAAGGTGGTACGCGACTTAAGATGGGACGCAACCTAAGGGACAAACGACCTAAAGTGGTTGTGAGTTAAGGTAAGGCGCGACCTAACAAGGTGCGACCTAAAGTCTTGCGACCTAGCAATATAATGGTCAAGCGACCTACGACCTAAGCACGCGAGCGACTTAAGGTGATCGAGCGACCTACGACCTAGGGACGAACGACCTAAGTCCAGAGCGGGCTAAAAGCAGGTAGAGTCTTCTCCATGCCAGAGCGACCTATGGCCCAGCGAACTACGACCTAGCGACCTAATTTCGAACGACCTAAGCACGAACGAAAATCTGCAGGACTAGTCTTCGAGGCAGTGCGACCTAAGGCCCAGGATTTGCCAACAACGCTGAAAATTGGGGTTTTTCACCCATTCAATCCAAACCAAAAGCAAACTAAGATGCTAATGCGATAGGGAATCATTCCCAACAGTCCAATGGCAGTTATAGGCAAGATGTGAGATTAAAAATCTCACCTTTTCACTAAAATGGATGAAGATGAAGCTTGAAAGCAAGGAGAAGTGTAACGACCCGCCATTTTTGACCGTTCAAGTCGAAAATAATCCACACATGTCCAACTCAAACCGTTCAAAAAGGCAGATGGTTATTGGGGTTAAATAAGAAAAGGAAAGAAAAAACAGAAGCAAACTCAGAATCTTGCAGCGGAAGGAACAAGATATATTAATAAAATAACAGTTCATGAAGCTGTTAAATAAATAAATTTGATTATTATTATACATCATAAATCAGAGTTACATACATATCAGAGGTAATACAATAATGCAGCGGAAAAATAATATGGTAGTAGAATACAAATGATGTAATACCAAACTCCGTCTTAGTCCTCCAAAATAGATCTTCAACCTTATCTGAAATGCTCAGGCTGACCCGAGCGTAATGAAAAGACAAAACACTCGAGTCAGGACTAAAATATCTCATGTAAGTCAAATCGAATAAGAAATATGAGTGTGACGGCGTCAGAGATGTTTACGGGGTTTGACATCTCCTATCCAGTGTCAACGTGAGTGCAATAACTTAAGAGATGTTACGGGATTTTCCATCTCTCAAGGATCCGTTAAACTATCTACTATGTAGTACAATACGCTATTATAATATGTCTACATTAAAGTAAAACTATTAAAATAGCGTTAAGCCATGGCCCATTCCACCCTTAACACAGTTTATATTCCCAAGAGCATATACAAGACCGTAGTTTCCCCAAAACCGGAAGTCACCAAAGGGCAATCCATATACTAAAGGTACAAACCAAAACGTAGTGGTCGCGAATAGGATAATCAGTATGACAAGGTACATGAGGCGATACCAACTAGGATACTAGTAGTTGCGTGATCCAGACTGATGTTGGGCATAGCAGCTACTACCCCAACACCGCGAAACAACACTCCCAAAATCGAGGGGTGCACCCAAATCGAATCACAAAAGTAATAGACATGGTAACGAAGAAGTGTGTCCGCTAGAGGTGGCGAACCTCAATGGCCCGGCGCGGCTCCTGTTTTAGTCATGTCAGGGGTCATCCAATATCGTTCTCTTTCTTCAGTCAACGCGTTCACCAAACCATCCACTTTGTTCTGGATCAACACTCCGTGTATACTAGTTATTAAAGTGGTTTTCGATATCGACAGAGAGTATGTCCATATCCGATCCCGGTCTCTTTAATAACTACGTATTATTACACCGATGGCTCTTTTACATTTCAAAATCAATTCATAATTGATATCAAAATATCATATTCGCTTCAAAATCAAATCCATTTCAAATATCATCAAATCTATTCAAAATGTAAGATTCCGTTTCAAAATCATTTTTCGCCTCAATATCTCATTTCGATTTCAAAATCATTTTTCGCCTCAATATCTCATTTCGATTTCAAAATCATTTTTCGCCTCAAAATCTCATTTCGATTCACATAAACTCGAATTCCAAAATTTAAAATTTAATCAAATCTCAAATCATCAATTTCAACTCGATTCAGCTTCTCAATAAACCATTTCAAATTATCAATTTCAAATACATATTTGAACCACAAAATAAACAATTTCACTTTCAATATATTTCAAAACTTTAAATATTCCACATTTCAAAACAGTTCATATATTCATATAAGAATATAAGATACGCTTTAAACCATTTCGTATTCAAATTAGAATATACTTCAAATTAAACATCCGTATTAAGTAGTTTACTTAATTTCTGGAACAATTCCAATTCAATAAACTTAGATTAACATTCGGATTTCAAGAATTCATTTAAGTATTACATTCCAAATCAATTTCAGTTCAAATCCTATTCAAATCAATTTTATCTTCAAATTTAATTCAATAGTTTCAATTTAGTCCAATTCACAAATTTCTTTGAATTTCAATTAAATTCCAAATTAATTAAATCTCAATTTCAAATTAATTTTCAATTCCAAACTCAAACTTGAAATATCATTTCATATAAATTTTCTTAGAAATATTCAGAGTTAGATTAAAAGTCCAATCTTTTAAAAAAAAAATCAACTTTCGAAAATTTACGCCGTATTTCAAAATTTTTACTTAAAATCTAAACTTCAAATAATTAAACAATTTCATTTACCAAGTTTAAATTCCAACATCTCGAGCTTCAATTCAAAATAATCCAATTTCCATAAATTGGATTTTTTTTTCTTTAAAATCAATCCATTTAAATAATTTCAAAACAACTTTTTAAAATTATTTAATTTAACCAACCCGGTGTCCGTATATAATTTTCTATCCTATGGCCAAGTGATTATTTATTTCAATTAAATGTCAGGGATGAATATATATCACTTAAACCAATCACAGTGTCATATGCATGTATAACAGGATATATATATAAGCAAATAAACATCCAAACATTTAAATATCAACCAATGGCATCCATCGAAATAAATCATCCAATAGTCAATACAATTCACGGCAATTTCATAGTTATCAATATCGGGAAATTTGATTTTTGATTAAATCCTAATTTCAATTTACTGTCAATTAAATTTTTCAACGGTGAATTCACATGACAATCTATATAACAATTAAACTTTTATCAAACAACGACAAATAAATTCATATCACTTCATAATGTCAAATTTAACTACCATAAAGATATTCAGTACGTTGTGAGCGTTATAAAACACTCACTTTGATATCCTGTTGTCACCGAGACGTTCCAGTTTGGAACTAAACCGGACGACTCCCGATTTTAGCCTAAATTTCAACTGTCTTCAAATTCGTCCAAACTAGTTTCATTTCGAAGCTCTCGTCATTACGATCGCAACGCAAAAATTCTCGTTCCAATCGGACCTCGTATGTGAGAGTTATTAAATTTGTAAGTTATCGACATTTGAATTTATAAAACAATTTATATTGGTATTAAAATTTATCCATACCCAAAGCAATGAAGCCCAGCCCACTAAACTCCATCTTCTCCAAATGCTTGTACGTGAAAATGCACAAATCCAGCATTTGCCGTGCACCAATCTCCGATGATACGGAGCTCTGATACACCGTTTGACATGCCATCTTCGCCAAACTTCTTCTCTTCGAAGCCTCCATCATCTCGACCACAAAGTTACAAGCTCGGCCACCCCTAGGAAATCACGACCCGACCCATTTCCCTCTTGACCATGTTCAGGTCGCACGCACCAAACCACTACCGCACAACACAAAACTCCCCACCGAGCTGCTATTCCGCATCACGAACTCGAATCAAAGCTCCGTTTCGCGAATCGAAGCCTATATCCTCCACGATTTCCAACCCTAGTTCACGCCTAAGAACAGCTTCGACCCCAATAGTTGCCGCACCCACCAACGACCATACCAAATCGAACAGAAGGAAGAAACATGAATTTAGGAATTGGTTTGAGGATTTTTAGATTTATATTTTGTGAGATATAATTTTTCAAAGCTTCATTATCATTTTCCCTCTGTGTTTACTGAGCGTGCTGCTTTGAAATGAAAAGAAAGAAGTGTGCCTAGAAAGCAATAGACAGGCATGAGTATAGGCGGCTTGAAATGAAAGAAAATGACAGCCTAGCTATGCAGTTAAAGCGCTCGGTGGATTCAATGCGGTAGAGGTGCAAAAAGTCATAGCGGGGATGTAGCGAAGATATAGCGGGATATATCGGATTACTCTAAAATAGCATATAATTCCCATACTTGTTGTTTTTACAAATATATAGATAGTAATTATGTGAAAAATTAACATTCAATTGAATTATAATTAATACAAAAATAATTTTAAATAAAAATATGTGCAAATGTATTGTAAATGAACGTAAAACTATTATATAACTTAATTTAATTTAGTACAATATTAGAGTATTATCATTTCTAAACATATATAAAAAATTCAATGAAATTAATTAATTTCATAATTTTTATAGCGTATAAATATCATTTTTCAATCCAATTTTTTATAGAAGATATAGCGGAAATAGCGGAATATAGCGGAAATAACGGGATATAGTGGAAATAGCGGGGATTAAAGCGGAAAGGCTATATGTTGAGGATATATGGAAAAATCGTAGCGGTAGGAATCCGCTATAAGATATATCGGAGTTATAGCGGGGATATAGCGGGGCATTAACTGCACAGCAGCCTAGTCCAATCAACGAATATATATAAATATAAATTTTTCAAAAATATCTTGATTTAAGTAACTTAAAATCTTGAACCCCTATCGAGACGTGCCGTCAGGTGTTCGTAATGTTATACCCCAATTCCGGACGCAATGGAAAGGGTTTCAAGCCCTAATTCAATCATATGTGAAAGATAGCTTTTTGAAGTCGATTATTTTAATTAACGACGTTAAATTTCTACGCGTTTCAAGCTCGCACGACCAAACGACAAGTCCGATTGCTACGAAAATTGAAACCTTACAATAATTCACTGTTACGGATCCGATGAAACTTGTTTCGTCGAAATCCGAGATAGTTGTAAAAAATGGCTATTTCTACAATCTAATTTCAATATAAAATTCACAATTTTAAATTATTAACTTTTAAATCAAATTTCAATTGTTCACAAATTTCATTTTTTATTTCACAGTAATTAACAATCTTTTACAATGCGGTTTTTCCATTATAAATCCAGTATAAAAGATTACATTAGATTCAGCATTCAATTATATTGTAATTCAAATTCAAGTTATTTAATTCCAATTGAATTCTTTTATTTCGATTTACACTTTCATTATTAAATCAACCATTTACTTATACATTATTATCAATAGTTTATAATTCATTTACTTTCATTTTCTTCAGCTATCATCTTATTTAAATTCACAGTAATATTAAATTACATTCATTTGCGTTGATTTCCATATTATAACTTCAATATTAAATGTAACATTTTATTTATTTCGTTGTTTACAATCAAATTCAATTCAATTCAATTACTTGTTACATTCAAATTTAAATCTTTACTTACGTTCAATTACAAGTTAACATCTTTATCGAATTACAGTTTCAGTTATTATCTGCTTTCAATCAACTGTAATATTAAGTTACATTTATTTATATTAGTTTCAATAACATAAACTTCCATTATTAAATCTACCATTTTATTTATTATTTGTTTACAATCATAACCAATTTGGTTTACAATCAAATTCAATTCATTATTTACATTCACTACAAGTTAACATCCATATTTAATTTACAAATAAGTTATTTCAGAATTCAGTTTCGTATTTTAACTTGTAATTCACATTTAACAACACAAAATTTTATTTCATTCGGATTTTTATCCAAAATTTTCATTTTAATTCGTATTTTTAAAGTGTTAAAAATACGGGTCGTTACATTCTCCCCCACTTAAAACTTTTCATCCTCGAAAAGGAACGGAGAAGGGAAAACCATCATTTAGATATAATTCATTCAAAATATTCTACTTATTTGCAAAATTTAGTTATATGATTTTTTTTCAAAATTTTCTCACTTCCGGATTTTTGAAAAATTTCGGAAGCACCTCCTTTGCGCGGCTAGGACCGAAAAATTTCACAGTAGTAATAATTGCATGATATACATCTCATTACAAGAATGAGGCATCCCAAAACATGGGGAACACAATAATATACCACAACATAAACTGTAATCCGAGAACATACCTTTTATTTAGCGTTTATTAGCATTTTAACTTACATTTTGCATTAAGTGCAAAAGCGAGCTCCACAAGCGAAGCGCAACCCCTTTGCTACCTACTAAAATGATCAATAACCAAGTTAGAACCATGCATATAAAGATAGATCGATATACTTATCATAAACAACACACATATAACATGTTTAGCTTTAAAACTGTAATTCCAATTCCAGGACAGCAATGAATCTCAGTTTTTGATCACCTAAACGATAAAATTTGACAATGGAATCTAAACAAAAGTTGTTGCATTCGTTTCAGACTTTCCGGAATGTCCAAAATCATTGAATTTGGACATACCTTTCAAAAGTTACGACCGTTTTACTAAATAGATACGCCTCAGCTTGGCAATGAATTGCGCAGGTCAGCGACGTTTGGTCACGTTTTTTACCTTCTAAACGACAGCAAAACACCAAATGCTTAAACAAAAGTTTTAGATTAAGTTCTAAGCTTTCCATAAAGTGCAAGATCATCAAAATCCGATACACCAGTAAAAAGTTATGGCGAGAATACTAAGGTGCTTCAGATTTCTACTCCGCACAGGCCAGCGACTAATATTGGTGTTTTAAGCCTAGTGGATGAAGGTATTTATCAAAACATTCTAAACAAAAGATGTAGCACAGTTTCTAAGCTTTCCGAAAAGTCCAAAATCGTCGAATTCCGTTCAAACATTTAAAAGTTATGGCTGTTTCCGTTCCAGCATATATTGGACAATTTTGGATTTTTTTTTCCCAAATTTGCTTTTATTATTTCAAAGCACAAACCATCAAACTTCAAATTTTCTAAAGAAACAATCATAAACACAAAGTCGTTTATTTTCTTATATATCCAGGAAATAAGTTTACATTCGATTTGTTTCCGATTTATTCAAGTTTGTTTCATTCATAATTTAAATTCAAGTCAATTTGCTTCAATTTAATTTGAATTCAATTATATTTAATTTCCCTATGCTTCAAATTTGAATTTAATTATTTTAAAATTTTATTCCGTTTATTCAATTCCATTAACACTAATGAATTCTATTTAATCAATTATCATCCATCTAACAACCAATGCATATCAAACATTAACATCCGTCCAAATATATAATAAATCAATTATACATTTCCAAGTCAAAATTTTAATTTCATACACTTCCAAGTTTACTGACATTTAGTTTTATTCAAATTTAATTAGTTTCCATTTACTAATTCTATATTTAATTAATTTTAAATTTAATTCATTTTACAACTTAAATTTCCTTTATATTTACAACTATCAATAGATCTTCACATTTTATTATTCACTCTCACACTGATATATTATTCCTTTACTTATCCTTATTAGCATTTTAAACTTTTTAAGTATTTGGTAAGTTTTTGTTATGCAAATAGAATGTAGTTAAACAACATACAACCTCTTTTCATTCAAAGTTGAATTTTTAATTAATTAATTCTTAAGTCATTACTTAAATTTCACTATAATTTAATTTCACATTTACATTCACATATAGTATTTCCATTTTATATTAACATAATGGTGAATCACCTTTAAATGTTAATTTAAATTCCAATTATTTACTAACAATTTTATTTATATTTGCAAACCATTAATTAAATGCATATTTTATTATTCAAACCTAAACTTGTATATTATCCAATTAACAATTCATATAACATTTTTGAACTTCTTAAATATTTTGGTAAGTTATATTTATGCTATAGAATGAAATTTAATACTATGTGAGTTTTACAGTTTCAATTTTATTTTAAATTCATAATTTCCTAATTCTAAGGATTTCTACTTCAATTGATATTTTCACTTAGCTCTTAGGTTCATTTCTCATTTCACAATTCAGAAGTTCCGTAATGATTCAAGTATTTGTTTATCTCAATAGTTTAAAGTCATTAAATATTAAAGAACTTAAGAATTTCATCTCCGGTTTCATTTCAAATCAAGTTTGAAATAATATATACTTATATTAATGTGTATCAAGTCATACTATAGAGAATACAAAATAAAATTCAATTTTAATCAAAACAGGGTTTAGAAAAAGCTATTAAGTGATCTCCCCTACTTAGACTCTCGAAAATAAACGTCGATGATGCGTGCACTCATCACCAAAATCATTCTCTAGTGTCAAGAGGGGAGTATAACACTTACTTCATTTGAAATCCTTTGAAAACAATTTCTAATCGAATATACTATCATATAATACTTATATTATACATTTCAAATTTTTGTTAATAAATTTTCAAAACACCGGAATTTAAATTCTCCATCTTAATTTAAATTCATTTTTATTTCATTTTATTTACCATTTATATTCATTGTCAATCATATTTACAAGTTTCATTTCTTAAAATCATCCAATAGTCAATAGTTAGAAATATTGACTAATCAACAATAAACGATGATAATCTAATATTATCATCTCCTAACAACCAATACAATCAAAATTTATAAATTTTCAAGATAAGTCTTTTATATATAGAATATAATCCAAAACATTATTATGTCAATCTGTCCTATTCGAGTGTTTAGAAATTCCTATCGATGCCTTGGCGTCCCAAGTACTAACCAGAATTCATAAATACTCAACGGAACAAATTAACACAATATAAAATCATTTTTATATCAAAATTACAAATACGCTCTCTCATATACACTCAACTCATTCATATAGCTTACCTCTATTTCAATGAGTTACTCCCCACTAGAGCCAAGGTTTATCGCTAAACCAAAGCTCTGATACCAACTGTAACGACCCGCCATTTTTGACCATTCAAGTCGACAATAATCCACACATGTCCAACTCAAACCGTTCAAAAAGGCAGATGGTTATTGGGGTTAAATAAGAAAAGGAAAGAAAGAACAGAAGCAAACTCAGAATCTTGCAGCGGAAGGAATAAGATATAGTAATAAAATAACAGTTCATGAAGCTGTTAAATAAATAAATTTGATTATTATTATACATCATAAATCAGAGTTACATACATATCAGAGGTAATACAATAATGCAGCGGAAAAATAATATGGTAGTAGAATACAAATGATGTAATACCAAACTCCGTCTTCGTCCTCCAAAATAGATCTTCAACCTTATCTGAAATGCTCAGGCTGACCCGAGCGTAATGAAAAGACAAAACACTCGAGTCAGGACTAAAATATCTCATGTAAGTCAAATCGAATAAGAAATATGAGTGTGACGGCGTCAGAGATGTTTACGGGGTTTGACATCTCCTATCCAGTGTCAACGTGAGTGCAATAACTTAAGAGATGTTACGGGATTTTCCATCTCTCAAGGATCCGTTAAACTATCTACTATGTAGTACAATACGCTATTATAATATGTCTACATTAAAGTAAAACTATTAAAATAGCGTTAAGCCATGGCCCATTCCACCCTTAACACAGTTTATATTCCCAAGAGCATATACAAGACCGTAGTTTCCCCAAAACCGGAAGTCACCAAAGGGCAATCCATATACTAAAGGTACAAACCAAAACGTAGTGGTCGCGAATAGGATAATCAGTATGACAAGGTACATGAGGCGATACCAACTAGGATACTAGTAGTTGCGTGATCCAGACTGATGTTGGGCATAGCAGCTACTACCCCAACACCGCGAAACAACACTCCCAAAATCGAGGGGTGCACCCAAATCGAATCACAAAAGTAATAGACATGGTAACGAAGAAGTGTGTCCGCTAGAGGTGGCGAACCTCAATGACACGTCGCGGCTCCTGGTTTAGTCATGTCAGGGGTCATCCAATATCGTTCTCTTTCTTCAGTCAACGCGTTCACCAAACCATCCACTTCGTTCTGGATCAACACTCCGTGTATACTAGTTATTAAAGTGGTTTTCGGTATCGACAGAGAGTATGTCCATATCCGATCTCGGTCTCTTTAATAACTACGTATTATTACACCGATGGCTCTTTTATATTTCAAAATCAATTCATAATTGATATCAAAATATCATATTCACTTCAAAATCAAATCCATTTCAAATATCATCATATCTATTCAAAATGTAAGATTCCGTTTCAAAATCATTTTTCGCCTCAATATCTCATTTCGATTTCAAAATCATTTGATTTTTCGCCTCAATATCTCATTTCGATTTCAAAATCATTTTTCGCCTCAAAATCTCATTTCGATTCACTAAACTCGAATTCCAAAATTTAAAATTTAATCAAATCTCAAATCATCAATTTCAACTCGATTCAGCTTCTCAATAAACCATTTCAAATTATCAATTTCAAATACATATTTGAACCACAAAATAAACAATTTCACTTTCAATATATTTCGAAACTTTAAATATTCCACATTTCAAAACAGTTCATATATTCATATAAGAATATAAGATTCGCTTTAAACCATTTCGTATTCAAATTAGAATATACTTCAAATTAAACATCCGTATTAAGTAGTTTACTTAATTTCTGGAACAATTCCAATTCAATAAACTTAGATTAACATTCGGATTTCAAGAATTCATTTAAGTATTACATTCCAAATCAATTTCAGTTCAAATCCTATTCAAATCAATTTTATCTTCAAATTTAATTCAATAGTTTCAATTTAGTCCAATTCACAAATTTCTTTGAATTTCAATTAAATTCCAAATTAATTAAATCTCAATTTCAAATTAATTTTCAATTCCAAACTCAAACTTGAAATATCATTTCATATAAATTTTCTTAGAAATATTCAGAGTTAGATTAAAAGTCCAATCTTTTAAAACAAATCAACTTTCGAAAATTTACGCCGTATTTCAAAATTTTTACTTAAAATCTAAACTTCAAATAATTAAACAATTTCATTTACCAAGTTTAAATTCCAACATCTCGAGCTTCAATTCAAAATAATCCAATTTCCATAAATTGGATTTTTTTTTCTTTAAAATCAACCCATTTAAATAATTTCAAAATAACTTTTTAAAATTATTTAATTTAACCAACCCGGTGTCCGTATATAATTTTCTATCCTATGGCCAAGTGATTATTTATTTCAATTAAATGTCAGGGATGAATATATATCACTTAAACCAATCACAGTGTCATATGCATGTATAACAGGATATATATATAAGCAAATAAACATCCAAACATTTAAATATCAACCAATGGCATCCATCGAAATAAATCATCCAATAGTCAATACAATTCATGGCAATTTCATAGTTATCAATATCGGGAAATTTGATTTTTTATTAAATCCTAATTTCAATTTACTGTCAATTAAATTTTTCAACGGTGAATTCACATGACAATCTATATAACAATTAAACTTTTATCAAACAACGACAAATAAATTCATATCACTTCATAATGTCAAATTTAACTACCATAAAGATATTCAGTACATTGTGAGCGTTATAAAACACTCACTTTGATATCCTGTTGTCACCGAGACGTTCCAGTTTGGAACTAAACCGGACGGCTCCCGATTTTAGCCTAAATTTCAACTGTCTTCAAATTCGTCCAAACTAGTTTCATTTCGAAGCTCTCGTCATTACGATCGCAATGCAAAAATTCTTGTTCCAATCGGACCTCGTATGTGAGAGTTATTAAATTTGTAAGTTATCGACATTTGAATTTATAAAACAATTTATATTGGTATTAAAATTTATCCATACCCAAAGCAATGAAGCCCAGCCCACTAAACTCCATCTTCTCCAAATGCCTGTACGTGAAAATGCACAAATCCACCATTTGCCGTGCACCAATCTCCGATGATATGGAGCTCTGATACACCGTTTGACATGCCATCTTCGCCAAACTTCTTCTCTTCGAAGCCTCCATCATCTCGACCACAAAGTTACAAGCTCGGCCACCCCTAGGAAATCGTGACCCGACCCATTTCCCTCTCGACCACGTTCAGGTCGCACGCACCAAACCACTACCGCACAACACAAAACTCCCCACCGAGCTGCTATTCCGCATCACGAACTCGAATCAAAGCTCCGTTTCACGAATCGAAGCCTATATCCTCCACGATTTCCAACCCTAGTTCACGCCTAAGAATGGCTTCGACCCCAATAGTTGCCGCACCCACCAACGACCATACCAAATCGAACAGAAGGAAGAAACATGAATTTAGGAATTGGTTTGAGGATTTTTAGATTTATATTTTGTGAGATATAATTTTTCAAAGCTTCCTTATCATTTTCCCTCTGTGTTTACTGAGCGTGCTGCTTTGAAATGAAAAGAAAGAAGTGTGCCTAGAAAGCAATAGACAGGCATGAGTACAGGTGGCTTGAAATGAAAGAAAATGACAGCCTAGTCCAATCAACGAATATATATAAATATAAAATTTTCAAAAATATCTCGATTTAAGTAACTTAAAATCTTGAACACCTATCGAGACGTGCCGTCAGGTGTTCGTAATGTTATACCCCTATTCCGGACGCAATGGAAAGGGTTTCAAGGCCTAATTCGATCATATGTGGAAGATAGATTTTTGAAGTCGATTATTTTAATTAACGATGTTAAATTTCCACGCGTTTCAAGCTCGCACGACCAAACGACAAGTCCGATTGCTACGAAAATTGAAACCTTACAATAATTCACTGTTACAGATCCGATGAAACTGGTTTCGTCGAAATTCGAGGCAGTTGTAAAAAATGGCTATTTCTACAGTCTAATTTCAATATAAAATTCACAATTTTAAATTATTAACTTTTAAATCAAATTTCAATTGTTCACAAATTTCATTTTTTATTTCACAGTAATTAACAATCTTTTACAATGCGGTTTTTCCATTATAAATCCAGTATAAAAGATTACATTAGATTCAGCATTCAATTATATTGTAATTCAAATTCAAGTTATTTAATTCCAATTGAATTCTTTTATTTCAATTTACACTTTCATTATTAAATCAACCATTTACTTATACATTATTATCAATAGTTTATAATTCATTTACTTTCATTTTCTTCAGCTATCATCTTATTTAAATTCACAGTAATATTAAATTACATTCATTTACGTTGATTTCCATATTATAACTTCAATATTAAATGTAACATTTTATTTATTTCGTTGTTTACAATCAAATTCAATTCAATTCAATTACTTGTTACATTCAAATTTAAATCTTTACTTACGTTCAATTACAAGTTAACATCTTTATCGAATTACAGTTTCAGTTATTATCTGCTTTCAATCAACTGTAATATTAAGTTACATTTATTTATATTAGTTTCAATAACATAAACTTCCATTATTAAATCTACCATTTTATTTATTATTTGTTTACAATCATAACCATTTTGGTTTACAATCAAATTCAATTCATTATTTACATTCACTACAAGTTAACATCCATATTTAATTTACAAATAAGTTATTTCAGAATTCAGTTTTGTATTTTAACTTGTAATTCACATTTAACAACACAAAAATTTATTTCATTCGGATTTTTATCCAAAATTTTCATTTTAATTCGTATTTTTAAAGTGTTAAAAATACGGGTCGTTACATTCTCCCCCACTTAAAACTTTTCTTCCTCGAAAAGGAACGGAGAAGGGAAAACCATCATTTAGATATAATTCATTCAAAATATTCTACTTATTTGCAAAATTTAGTTATATGATTTTTTTTCAAAATTTTCTCACTTCCGGATTTTTGAAAAATTTCGGCAGCACCTCTTTTGCGCGGCTAGGACCAAAAAATTTCATAGTAGTAATAATTGCATGATATACATCTCATTACAAGAATGAGGCATCCCAAAACATGGGGAACACAATAATATACCACAACATAAACTGTAATCCGAGAACATACCTTTTATTTAGCGTTTATTAGCATTTTAACTTACATTTTGCATTAAGCGCAGAAGCGAGCTCCACAAGCGAAGCGCAACCCCTTTGCTACCTACTAAAATGCTCAATAACCAAGTTAGAACCATGCATATAAAGATAGATCGATATACTTATCATAAACAACACACATATAACATGTTTAGCTTTAAAACTGTAATTCCAATTCCAGGACAGCAACGAATCTCAGTTTTTGATCACCTAAACGATAAAATTTGACAATGGAATCTAAACAAAAGTTGTTGCATTCGTTTCAGGCTTTCCGGAATGTCCAAAATCATTGAATTCGGACATTCTGTTCAAAAGTTACGACCGTTTTACTAAATAGATACGCCTCAGCCTGGCAATGAATTGCGCAGGTCAGCGACGTTTGGTCACGTTTTTTACCTTCTAAACGACAGCAAAACACCAAATGCTTAAAACAAAAGTTTTAGCTTAAGTTCTAAGCTTTCCATAAAGTGCAAGATCATCAAAATCCGATACACCAGTAAAAAGTTATGGCGAGAATACTAAGGTGCTTCAGATTTCTACTCCGCACAGGCCAGCGACTAATATTGGTGTTTTAAGCCTAGTGGATGAAGGTATTTATCAAAATATTCTAAACAAAAGATGTAGCACAGTTTCTAGGCTTTCCGAAAAGTCCAAAATCGTCGAATTCCGTTCAAACATTTAAAAGTTATGGCTGTTTCCGTTCCAGCATATATTGGACAATTTTGGATTTTTTTTTCTCCCAAATTTGCTTTTATTATTTCAAAGCACAAACCATCAAACTTCAAATTTTCTAAAGAAACAATCATAAACACAAAGTCGTTTATTTTCTTATATATCCAGGAAATAAGTTTACATTCGATTTGTTTCCGAATTATTCAAGTTTGTTTCATTCATAATTTAAATTCAAGTCAATTTGCTTCAATTTAATTTGAATTCAATTATATTTAATTTCCCTATGCTTCAAATTTGAATTTAATTATTTTAAAATTTTATTCCGTTTATTCAATTCCATTAACACTAATGAATTCTATTTAATCAATTATCATCCATCTAACAACCAATGCATATCAAACATTAACATCCGTCCAAATCTATAATAAATCAATTATACATTTCCAAGTCAAAATTTTAATTTCATACACTTCCAAGTTTATTGACATTTAGTTTTATTCAAATTTAATTAGTTTCCATTTACTAATTCTATATTTAATTAATTTTAAATTTAATTCATTTTACAACTTAAATTTCCTTTATATTTACAACTATCAATAGATCTTCACATTTTATTATTCACTCTCACACTGGTATATTATTCCTCTACTTATCCTTATTAGCATTTTAAACTTTTTAAGTATTTGGTAAGTTTTTGTTATGCAAATAGAATGTAGTTAAACAACATACAACCTCTTTTCATTCCAAGTTGAATTTTCAATTAATTAATTCTTAAGTCATTACTTAAATTTCACTATAATTTAATTTCACATTTACATTCACATATAGTATTTCCATTTTATATTAACATAACGGTGAATCACCTTTAAATGTTAATTTAAATTCCAATTATTTACTAACAATTTTATTTATATTTGCAAACCATTAATTAAATGCATATTTCATTATTCAAACCTAAACTTGTATATTATCCAATTAACAATTCATATAACATTTTTGAACTTCTTAAATATTTTGGTGAGTTATATTTATGCTATAGAATGAAATTTAATACTATGCGAGTTTTACAGTTTCAATTTTATTTTAAATTCATAATTTCCTAATTCTAAGGATTTCTACTTCAATTGATATTTTCACTTAGCTCTTAGGTTAATTTCTCATTTCACAATTCAGAAGTTCCGTAATGATTCAAGTATTTGTTTATCTCAATAGTTTAAAGTCATTAAATATTAAAGAACTTAAGAATTTCATCTCCGGTTTCATTTCAAATCAAGTTTGAAATAATATATACTTATATTAATGTGTATCAAGTCATACTATAGAGAATACAAAATAAAATTCAATTTTAATCAAAACAGGGTTTAGAAAAAGCTATTAAGTGATCTCCCCCACTTAGACTCTCGAAAATAAACGTCGATGATGCGTGCACTCATCACCGAAATCATTCTCTAGTGTCAAGAGGGGAGTATAACACTTACTTCATTTGAAATCCTTTGAAAACAATTTCTAATCGAATATACTATCATATAATACTTATATTATACATTTCAAATTTTTGTTAATAAATTTTCAAAACACCAGAATTTAAATTCTCCATCTTAATTTAAATTCATTTTTATTTCATTTTATTTATTATTTATATTCATTGTCAATCATATTTACAAGTTTCATTTCTTAAAATCATCCAATAGTCAATAGTTAGAAATATTGACTAATCAACAATAAACGATGATAATATAATATTATCATCTCCTAACAACCAATACAATCAAAATTTATAAATTTTCAAGATAAGTCTTTTATATATAGAATATAATCCAAAACAGTATTATGTCAATCTGTCCTATTCGAGTGTTTAGAAATTCCTATCGATGCCTTGGCATCCCAAGTACTAACCAGAATTCATAAATACTCAACGGAACAAATTAACACAATATAAAATCATTTTTATATCAAAATTACAAATACGCTCTCTCATATACACTCAACTCATTCATATAGTTTACCTCTATTTCAATGAGTTATTCCCCACTAGAGCCAAGGTTTATCGCTAAACCAAAGCTGTGATACCAACTGTAACGACCCGCCATTTTTGACCGTTCAAGTCGACAATAATCCACACATGTCCAACTCAAACCGTTCAAAAAGGCAGATGGTTATTGGGGTTAAATAAGAAAAGGAAAGAAAGAACAGAAGCAAACTCAGAATCTTGCAGCGGAAGGAATAAGATATAATAATAAAATAACAGTTCATGAAGCTGTTAAATAAATAAATTTGATTATTATTATACATCATAAATCAGAGTTACATACATATCAGAGGTAATACAATAATGCAGCGGAAAAATAATATGGTAGTAGAATACAAATGATGTAATACCAAACTCCGTCTTCGTCCTCCAAAATAGATCTTCAACCTTATCTGAAATGCTCAGGCTGACCCGAGCGTAATGAAAAGACAAAACACTCGAGTCAGGACTAAAATATCTCATGTAAGTCAAATCAAATAAGAAATATGAGTGTGACGGCGTCAGAGATGTTTACGGGGTTTGACATCTCATATCCAGTGTCAACGTGAGTGCAATAACTTAAGAGATGTTACGGGATTTTCCATCTCTCAAGGATCCGTTAAACTATCTACTATGTAGTACAATACGCTATTATAATATGTCTACATTAAAGTAAAACTATTAAAATAGCGTTAAGCCATGGCCCATTCCACCCTTAACACAGTTTATATTCCCAAGAGCATATACAAGACCGTAGTTTCCCCAAAACCGGAAGTCACCAGAGGGCAATCCATATACTAAAGGTACAAACCAAAACGTAGTGGTCGCGAATAGGATAATCAGTATGACAAGGTACATGAGGCGATACCAACTAGGATACTAGTAGTTGCGTGATCCAGACTGATGTTGGGCATAGCAGCTACTACCCCAACACCGCGAAACAACACACCCAAAATCGAGGGGTGCACCCAAATCGAATCACAAAAGTAATAGACATGGTAACGAAGAAGTGTGTCCGCTAGAGGTGGCGAACCTCAATGTCCCGGCGCGGCTCCTGTTTTAGTCATGTCAGGGGTCATCCAATATCGTTCTCTTTCTTTAGTCAACGCGTTCACCAAACCATCCACTTCGTTCTGGATCAACACTCCGTGTATACTAGTTATTAAAGTGGTTTTCGGCATCGACAGAGAGTATGTCCATATCCGATCCCGGTCTCTTTAATAACTACGTATTATTACACCGATGGCTCATTTACATTTCAAAATCAATTCATAATTGATATCAAAATATCATATTCGCTTCAAAATCAAATCCATTTCAAATATCATCATATCTATTCAAAATGTAAGATTCCGTTTCAAAATCATTTTTCGCCTCAATATCTCATTTCGATTTCAAAATCATTTTTCGCCTCAATATCTCATTTCGATTTCAAAATCATTTTTCGCCTCAATATCTCATTTCGATTTCAAAATCATTTTTCGCCTCAATATCTCATTTCGATTTCAAAATCATTTTTCGCCTCAAAATCTCATTTCGATTCACATAAACTCGAATTCCAAAATTTAAAATTTAATCAAATCTCAAATCATCAATTTCAACTCGATTCAGCTTCTCAATAAACCATTTCAAATTATCAATTTCAAATATATATTTGAACCACAAAATAAACAATTTCACTTTCAATATATTTCGAAACTTTAAATATTCCACATTTCAAAACAGTTCATATATTCATATAAGAATATAAGATTCGCTTTAAACCATTTCGTATTCAAATTAGAATATACTTCAAATTAAACATCCGTATTAAGTAGTTTACTTAATTTCTGGAACAATTCCAATTCAATAAACTTAGATTAACATTCGGATTTCAAGAATTCATTTAAGTATTACATTCCAAATCAATTTCAGTTCAAATCCTATTCAAATCAATTTTATCTTCAAATTTAATTCAATAGTTTCAATTTAGTCCAATTCACAAATTTCTTTGAATTTCAATTAAATTCCAAATTAATTAAATCTCAATTTCAAATTAATTTTCAATTCCAAACTCAAACTTGAAATATCATTTCATATAAATTTTCTTAGAAATATTCAGAGTTAGTTTAAAGTCCAATATTTTAAAACAAATCAACTTTCGAAAATTTACGCCGTATTTCAAAATTTTTACTTAAAATCTAAACTTCAAATAATTAAATAATTTCATTTACCAAGTTTAAATTCCAACATCTCGAGCTTCAATTCAAAATAATCCAATTTCCATAAATTGGATTTTTTTTCTTTAAAATCAATCCATTTAAATAATTTCAAAACAACTTTTTAAAATTATTTAATTTAACCAACCCGGTGTCCGTATATAATTTTCTATCCTATGGCCAAGTGATTATTTATTTCAATTAAATGTCAGGGATGAATATATATCACTTAAACCAATCACAGTGTCATATGCATGTATAACAGGATATATATATAAGCAAATAAACATCCAAACATTTAAATATCAACCAATGGCATCCACCGAAATAAATCATCCAATAGTCAATACAATTCACGGCAATTTCATAGTTATCAATATCGGGAAATTTGATTTTTGATTAAATCCTAATTTCAATTTACTGTCAATTAAATTTTTCAACGGTGAATTCACATGACAATCTATATAACAATTAAACTTTTATCAAACAATGACAAATAAATTCATATCACTTCATAATGTCAAATTTAACTACCATAAAGATATTCAGTACGTTGTGAGCGTTATAAAACACTCACTTTGATATCCTGTTGTCACCGAGACGTTCCAGTTTGGAACTAAACCGGACGACTCCCGATTTTAGCCTAAATTTCAACTGTCTTCAAATTCGTCCAAACTAGTTTCATTTCGAAGCTCTTGTCATTACGATCGCAATGCAAAAATTCTCGTTCCAATCGGACCTCGTATGTGAGAGTTATTAAATTTGTAAGTTATCGACATTTGAATTTATAAAACAATTTATATTGGTATTAAAATTTATCCATACCCAAAGCAATGAAGCCCAGCCCACTAAACTCCATCTTCTCCAAATGCCTGTACGTGAAAATGCATAAACCCACCATTTGCCGTGCACAAATCTCCGATGATACGGAGCTCTGATACACCGTTTGACATGCCATCTTCGCCAAACTTCTTCTCTTCGAAGCCTCCATCATCTCGACCACAAAGTTACAAGCTCGGCCACCCCTAGGAAATCACGACCCGACCCATTTCCCTCTCGACCACGTTCAGGTCGCACGCACCAAACCACTGCCGCACAACACAAAACTCCCCACCGAGCTGCTATTCCGCATCACGAACTCGAATCAAAGCTCCGTTTCGCGAATCGAAGCCTATATCCTCCATGATTTCCAACCCTAGTTCACGCCTAAGAATGGCTTCGACCCCAATAGTTGCCGCACCCACCAACGACCATACCAAATCGAACAGAAGGAAGAAACATGAATTTAGGAATTGGTTTGAGGATTTTTAGATTTATATTTTGTGAGATATAATTTTTCAAAGCTTCATTATCATTTTCCCTCTGTGTTTACTGAGCGTGCTGCTTTGAAATGAAAAGAAAGAAGTGTGCCTGGAAAGCAATAGACAGGCATGAGTATAGGCGGCTTGAAATGAAAGAAAATGACAGCCTAGTCCAATCAACGAATATATATAAATATAAATTTTTCAAAAATATCTCGATTTAAGTAACTTAAAATCTTGAACCCCTATCGAGACGTGCCGTCAAGTGTTCGTAATGTTATACCCCTATTCCGGACGCAATGGAAAGGGTTTCAAGGCATAATTCGATCATATGTGGAAGATAGCTTTTTGAAGTCGATTATTTTAATTAACGACGTTAAATTTCTACGCGTTTCAAGCTCGCACGACCAAACGACAAGTCCGATTGCTACGAAAATTGAAACCTTACAATAATTCACTGTTATGGATCCGATGAAACTAGTTTCGTCGAAATCCGAGACAGTTGTAAAAAATGGCTATTTCTACAGTCTAATTTCAATATAAAATTCCCAATTTTAAATTATTAACTTTTAAATCAAATTTCAATTGTTCACAAATTTCATTTTTTATTTCACAGTAATTAACAATCTTTTACAGTGCGGTTTTTCCATTATAAATCCAGTATAAAAGATTACAGTAGATTCAGTATTCAATTATATTGTAATTCAAATTCAAGTTATTTAATTTCAATTGAATTCTTTTATTTCGATTTACATTTTCATTATTAAATCAACCATTTACTTATACATTATTATCAATAGTTTATAATTCATTTACTTTCATTTTCTTCAGCTATCATCTTATTTAAATTCACAGTAATATTAAATTACATTCATTTACGTTGATTTCCATATTATAACTTCAATATTAAATGTAACATTTTATTTATTTCGTTGTTTACAATCAAATTCAATTCAATTCAATTACTTGTTACATTCAAATTTAAATCTTTACTTATGTTCAATTACAAGTTAACATCTTTATCGAATTACAGTTTCAGTTATTATCTGCTTTCAATCAACTGTAATATTAAGTTACATTTATTATATTAGTTTCAATAACATAAACTTCCATTATTAAATCTACCATTTTATTTATTCTTTGTTTACAATCATAACCAATTTGGTTTACAATCAAATTCAATTCATTATTTACATTCACTACAAGTTAACATCCATATTTAATTTACAAATAAGTTATTTCAGAATTCAGTTTTGTATTTTAACTTGCAATTCACATTTAACAACACAAAATTTTATTTCATTCGGATTTTTATCCAAAATTTTCATTTTAATTCGTATTTTTAAAGTGTTAAAAATACGGGTCGTTATAAGAAGCAATCCAAAGCTTGAATCCAATATCTTCTACTTGAATTTGGAGTTGAATGTTGGATTTGCAATTGAATTTGAGTTTTGAGTTTTAATTTCCCATTCCCTCCACCATTTTTGAAGAAGCTTGAATGTATATGCAAAAAGAAATGAAGTGTGAAGAGAAGGAAGGGGTTGGACTGAGTTAGTGAATGGTTCAGCCCCAAACCAAAGCTCAAAGCAAAAAGTGACAAAAATTTCACTATCTCCAAACATATCAAAGTTTACACTCAAAAAGATCGCAAACGTCATTTTGAACTCAATGGGGGTGGTCTCAAGTCCTAATTTGACCGTATGCAAAAAGTAGCTTTTTGGACTAACATCCGACTAACGATAAAATATTTAAATAAAATATTTAAATATAAAATCGACAAATATGCGGGTTGTTACATTTTGTATGTCATAAGCCATAGGAATGGTCGAGGTGGTTAATCCTTGTAGAGTATTGGTACAACAATAGCGGCAGCGCTCAATCAACATGACACCCTATACAGCAGTCTATGGCTTGAATCCACCTACACCGATTTCATATGTGCCCAGAACTACTGAACTGCCTCAAGTTGAGCAGGAGCTTTATTCCAGAGATATTGTGATACAAATTCTTAAAGATTGTTTGCAGTTAACACAGCAGAGGATGAAGAAATTTGCAGATGCTAGAAGAACTGAAAGAAATTTTCAAGAAGGGGACTAGGTTTACCTCAAACTGCAAGCATATAGACAAATCATAGCGAGTAATTTAAGAACCACCAAACTATCGACAAAATTCTATGGACCCTTGTAAAATAATCCAGAAAATAGGGGATGTAGTTTATAACTTAGAGCTGCCAGTTGATGCCAGAATACACCCGATCTTCCTTGTATCCCAATTAAAAGGAGAGTTGGAAATGGTGTGATTATACAACAAGATGCTCCAACATTCACTGAAGAGATATTGATGAACTAGAATTGATATTAGATCGAAGAATATTTCCAAAGAACAACAAGGCAGTAACACAAGCCTTGGTGAAATGGTAGCAAAGAAATCATGATGAATCGACTTGGGAAGATTATTGGGACTTGATCAAACAATTCCCTACTTTTGACCTTGAGACAAGGTCAAATTTTGAAGGAGAGGGGAATGTTATGCCTTTAGCTAAAATATCGAACATGTTTGAGAAGGGCTGGAAAGAAGGAGGAATTTTAACAAACACCTATGTTCAAATTGACTCTACAGCCATCAGAGGGGATCACGCGGCGGAGCTGACTAACCTACCTCACCAGATGCCATAGCTTGCCCAGCCGAGCCCATTCGACCAGTCAACAACGCTCAGTTCTTGTTAGATTGTGTGTGCATGTGCACACATGCACAGGGTGCACGGTTGTATAGGTTAAAAAGGAAATTGTTCTTATTGGGATTAAGGCCTGCAAACTTCATGTAATAATTTGAAAAGGGTCATCTTTGTCATGTAATAACAATAGGATTCAGCTTGTAAAAGTGTGAAGTTAAATGAATTGTTTCTCATTTATTTTTTTAAGTTTATTCTCTGTTAAATTTTCCTGCCTATATTTTTCTATCAATTCTTCTTCTTCCTCCTCTTAATATTCTCCATCAACATTAGTTACTCCTATTATAACCCTTCCTATCCCTAACCATCTCTTACTACATCCAACTGTCCATTCCCACACACCAGAACTCATTAAAACTTCTTCTTTGCCCTGAAACTGCTGCAACAAAATGACCAAAACAAGAAGTGCAAAGGAAGGCCATAACAAAAACTCACAAAAATGGGTATAAGTGAGTCCTATGCCTTTTCCAGAAAGAGATGATGCGTGCAGTCTTCAATATCTAGTTCCAATGTTGTGTTTGAGTATTTCGAATCCTAGAAGATAAAATGTGAAGGTCGGTGTGATAAATGATTTCATGTAAGGCATGTAGTAGTGACACTAACTATTGGTTATTGCATACATTTTCGGAGCTTGTTCTCTTGGTTAATCGTTGATGATATCTTTTTTCAATCCGAGATTGCTACAGTGTAGCGTTTAGTTCACGTGGTGCCTATAATTAAGTTGTTATAAATTCTTTTTAAAGAAATTAGTGACTCGGTATTTGTCTTTGTGCTCTTAAGTAATGTATTTAAAAATAGTACTGAATGAGGACATAACTGGTAGCGGGGAGACATGGACTTGTATTCCTTGAAACTCCAAAATAGAATAGACCAATGTGATATTCTCGTCCACCATCAAGTTTCATGTTTTCAGTAGGAAAATTTCAAGGCCATGGTCAATATGAGTGAATGATTGCGGGTCAACTATTACTATGAACTTATGGCAAGTAGATACCTGTCCATGGATGTCAACCTGATACGGTACGGTCTTTAAATTGCACCGGGTTGGAATTAAGGGAAAGAAGGAGAATAATAATTTGTGAGACATATATTTGTTGGAGCAGTTAGCAGAAATAGTTCATTGTGTACATACATTTGTATAAATGTACATACAGATGTTTATTAATATGTACGTAGTTAAAAAGTACCTTAGACTTTCTTTTGGAGTGTGCGACGTCTACGGTGAATAGATGGTTAGAAGTTGTATGGTCTGGACTCCCACTTGTAATAATTAGTTCGTGGCCCTAATCACGTGTTAGTGCTTGTAATTAGTGTTATTATGTATTATCATATAGAACACTCGCATTTATATTCTACGGTTTCTACTTAGAATCATGTTTCATTTTGTCGTAAAACATATGTACACACATACGGGGTAGAAACCTTTGTATAAATAATCATGAATGATACAACACATATATTTTTATAAAATAGTTTATATATTTTTTGTATGTAATATATTTTGCTTATATAATGATAATTTTAATACATATTACAATTTTCAATATATTATACATAGTAATATGTGTGCGTGGTATAATAATAATAATAATATAAATACTATATATTTCATAATTTATACAATGTATATAGATTTATTTATAATTTATATTTATATTATACATGTAATTATATTATTAACCATATGGTCCTTCCAGATGCAGAAAAAAGACAAATATATATATTTACCGAGTAATTGAAACTCGGGTAAGTCCATGATTTTGGGTTGCTGAATTTAACTACATGGTAGCTATGAAAGTGGTGTAATACCCACACTTGCTACCCCTATTAAGGTAGGAAATGAGTAATAATAATCATTTGCTACCCCTGCTAGGGATATTCTTACTTAGTAACTCATCTATTCCCTTGGCTATTTTAGAACCTATAATCCTCTTCATCATCGTTGATCCTACCACCAAATCCCAATGGAACACCATTTTTAATGTGATGGACTTTAAGAAATCACCATGTTAATTGAACATGGATAAATTCGATATGTATGAATTGGACATATTGAGTTATAATAATACAATATACACATACACATTGTTCCAACCATATAGCCATTACAACCAATGAATTCAATACTAGGATGCTACTTTTGGAATAAAATATGTATGTAAATCTTGATTCGAAGTGAAGTATAAAAGTAAACCACATTCACGGACAAATGAAATTGGGCATTTAAGAGATATCCTATCTAATGCGTCCATTCAAAGTTCATAAAAAGAGTTTACCTGGAATACCAAGAGAGAGAAGACCACTCTTGATACCGAGCCAAAAAATCAGTAAAAAATAGTTAAATCATACAACCTACCTTTAGAATATAATAAAAATACATTAAGATTCAAAATTCTATACCAATCGCATTGGCATAAAAAAGTAATAGTCAAATCCAACCCATGTTTGGAAAAGAAGAGATGTACATTCGTGAGAAGTTCAACAGCTCATAAATAAAAGTGCAAGACATTAAATATAAAATAAGAGATCCTAAAAAATAGAGATAAAATTTAAGGAAAAAACTTTGATTTTAATAGCAATTTTAAATTGCGGAAGACATGTAAACTAGAACTAATAATAAAATATATCATGCTTTTTTAATGTTTTTGGCTTTTTTAGTTAAATCATATAGGAAGCACATTTTTGCAGATATTTCAAAACGTTATAAAAACAATAAAGATTAATAATTATCAATAGAAAAATAGCAGTCGCCAAACTTTATTGTGAAAATTAATGAGCATATCACAAAACATAATTTGCTACATGAAAAAGAAAAATCCCTAACTCATATAATTCAGAAATACGTATAATCCAAAAAATCTCTCACAATAAACTATACAACCGATATATTATAGTAGGAACTTGCTAGAATTATATTTTGGCTGAAATATTTCCAAAATTATACTACACCTAAGAATTGTTAATACATATACCATAATCTCGATGTCAAAATTGACCTCAATAAAGCTTGGAAAATCTATTAGAAATTTTTTGCATATGTTTTCTTCAAAAGCAAAAAGTTAAGAAAATAAGGAAAGAAAACAATATGCACAACAAAGGAAAATGAAGTTGGAATCCAAAATGCAAGTCTACCTAACAATACGGCTGAAGTTATTTTGAAGTTGTCGCTTAAAATTGAGTTATAGTGCAACTTTTTGGAAGAAAAGAAATATGAATTGGTGATGTTCACATGTTCTAAACTTCTAATAAACTAAAAAAAGTAACAATGTTACAACAAGAAGAATTGCATTCATAATGTGTACATAACGGAACTCGGTATGTTGCTTGAGTGTCTAGTCATATACAATTGTTGTTCATTACAAAAGCAGAAGCATAAACATGAATGTTTTATTAGTCACCATGATCTTTTCTTTAGGAATTAAATATAAGTTAACAGAATAGTGATACGATGTGGGACATACAATTATCCATAAAAGTTTCATTATGTAAAATGAAAAACAAAGTAGATGTGGTTTTAGTGCAAATTGAGCCATTGGAAGATAAAATTGAAACTTTAGGAATTGGTCACCAACCTTTTGTTATAAATTAAGCCACTTTTATAGCTCAACTATACTAAATGAACACTACAAGAAAACGAGTTATAGATGGCAACTTGTAACAGCGTTTAATTGCTGGTTGCAATTATTACTTCCGTCTGAAGTACAAGAAAATATACATGGCTTTGAACCATGTTGTAAATCAATAAGACGTCAACATTTATGTTCGGGCATACAATATATTTTTTAGGCCGCTTCTTTTCCAATTATTTTTTTGCTCCCGTGTTTGCTTTCCCATTGTCGCCTCTCAATTAGAACCCTAAGAAACAAATTCTCAATTCACTTGTTGCTACTGGATAGTCTACCCCTTTGTCGCTGCTCTGGACAGTCTGCCCCTTTGTCGTTGTGCTTTTCTCGCCTAAGTCGCCTTCATCAGTGAGCAATCCTCTGGACAAGTGAACTCTACCCCTAGTTGCTTGCGCTTCTCAATTTAGGGTCAGTTTTTATTTATTTATCGTGATTTTAATCTGAGACAAATTTGATTATGATTATTGCTTATACTTTTTTGTTCTACGGGATGTCTAACTAATCTAGAACTTGATTCGATTGTGAATTTTAGTTGTTGGTGTCGCACTTATCACGGATTTCCTACCGGGCTGTTTGAAAATTATTCAACATTGCAAGAGGTAAGTTTGACGTAGACAATTCAGTTTCGTGCTGTGGTCTGCTGTTTTTATTCATAACAATAATATTCTTACAATTCTTCAGTGTTTACTGGTTTGATTTCCAAAGGCTATGCTTCATTGATTTCGTGCCTTTCTAACCTTTTCCTGATACGTTTGAATTATTGATTGTTGTTCTTTTTAAATTAATGAATGAACTTTAAGTGTCATTAGTCATAGAAATGAGACACTTCAGACAGACGAAGTAACCATCTATGAAGCAAATGCATATCCTAATAATCCTCTCTAGATCTCTTTCTCACAAGCTTTTGTTTAAATGCATTCTTATTTGCAAGTTATTTAGTTTTCTTTTATTTAGTATTTTTTTCTATTTTAGTATGTATGTGAGTCGATACTGAATTCTTATTTACTAAGAATACTTTCACGGTAACAATAGGCGAGGTGGTAGGGATACAATCGTTATATACGTATTTGGTTAGGTCAATCGTCCAGGATGTTGTCGTTTTCCTGGTCACATAAAAATTAATGGCTAAACTATTTCTTAATTGATAACTGTTATACGCAAAAGAAAAACCAGAGGAAAGATAAGCATTCCTACAAATTTTATCGGCTTTGGTGGATTTATATATTGGTCTGTTTCATCTAATATGCTATTCAACAATATGTTATTAACGTATTAAATAGGCAGATGTTAGTTTAACTCACACCCTTAATTTTAAGAAAGTAGCATATTGCAGATCTTTATGTTACTTTATTTGCACTTATTAGCATTTTTATTTATCGAATAATTGCTTGGTGTTATTCAACTAGTATACCAAAACAAAGAGTAATATGATATAAACTCCATACACAAGTTTATAACCTAAATTTGTAGTCGAAACAAACATACAACAACAAATTACAGTAGAAACAACGTCAAATTGCTGTGCTAAACTATACGATGACGACTGTTTTACTATTGTGTAAAAACAACAAACTTTATGCAGAAATATATATACAGGAAAAAGTAAATTTCTAACCGGATACAGAAAGAAATTTCGTCTGAGGATTGCCTTGACAATTTCCTTAAGACTTTATTCATAGTATCCCAAGATACAACAGACGTGATCTGCTCGAGATTATGGTGTGTATGAACTTCTATGTGATATGCAGGACTGGTTTTTCAGAAACGAAGAGGAAGAGAATTGGTTGGAGAATTGGAAAGTGATCAGGTTTCCTTCTCCTTATATAGGAAAATTTACAACGGCTACACCCATTGGAAAAAGGTCGTGTCTCTTCAGCAAATTTGCAATGACTACATCCGTTGGAAAAAGGTCACGTCTCTTCGTTTCATATTTGCAACCGATCGCATCTCTTCGTTTGAAAAGCAGGGTCCATGTCCGTTCAAACAGATGCGACTCTCATCTATTCGAATTTAAATATTAAAAAAACTGTCCATTTTTGTCCAGCAAAAATATAACATGGTCCGCCCTTATTGGACCCGCACCCGCACCCGCCCCGGTTCGGTACGGGACGGGCGGGCGGCTCGTGCGTGTGTGTTAGTTCATGGCCATATAGGTCCTCCCCCTCGCAAAAAATTACCTGACTCTAAGGGCCAATATAGGTTTGACAGATTTACTACTTAAACATGAAAATGCACATATATAGTGGTTTCTAACAATCCCCCACATGAATGATGATATAGGTCTCCCCTACACAAAGTGTAATATCACATAGTTCATATAAATAATGCTATATCGAGGATAAGTAGATATTTCACTTTGAACTTTCCCTAGTAAAAACTAATCAGATATACTTGGCTAGTCGATGAATTATTTCATCTTGAACCGTCAGCCGTTAGTGCATAACCTGACAAATAAGCTTTACAAAGCGTTGTTCCCCTTTACGTCCAATCTCTTGGTTGTATTCATTTTGGTCCTGAACAATTTGGTTCTGTGAGTGTTTATAGAGAATTAAAGCCTTTAATATTCTCATAGAGCCGACCCAGCTCACACTAGCATAGGTGATCGCAACCATTAAGAGTATCCTACATATAGCCAACTTGTTATTTTCGAGATATGGTCATCATTAAAAAACATAGTTTTAACCTTTGAATACTTCTGTAGGCATGCATTCTATTGTGCACCATAGGAATGGAGTAGGACTAAGTCCAAACAAATGCATTACTTCTTGAGTTACTCAGAACTAGTTTGCCTACCGATCCTAGTCCGTGGGATCTCCAATCGCTAGGATAGGTTTTTGTATAAGAAAACTCTTGTTGGTTTAGGCTTTTAAACCCATTCCCCTCGATGCACAGTCAATTTTCTCTCTTGATAACCCTTTAGTAAATGGATCCGCAAGGTTATCAGTAGTTCTCACATAATCAATGGAAATAGTTCCATTTGAGAGTAACTGCCTAACTGTGTTATGGCGTCGACGAATATGTCGTGACTTTCCATTATACACAAAGTTTTGCACTCTGCTTAACGCTGCTTGATTATCATAGTGTATGCATATGGCAGGTACTGTTTTAGGCCAAAATGGAATATCTTCCAAAAAATGACGAAGCCATTCTGCTTCTTCGCCTGCTTTATCTAAAGCGATGAACTCTGATTCCATAGTGGATCGAGCTATGCACGTTTGTTTAGTAGATTTCCATGACACTACTGCTCCTGCTAAGGTGAAGACATAACCACTAGTTGATTTAGATTCCTCTGAATTTGAAATCCAGTTTGCATTACTATATCCTTCTAAGACGGTAGGATATTTTCCATAATGTAGGGAAAAGTTCGTGGTACTAAATATCCCAACACTCTCATTAGTGCTTTCCAGTGTTTCTTTCCTGGGTTGCTTGTATACCTTCTCAGTCGACTTACTGCATAAGCTATATCAGGTCTTGTGCAATTCATGAGATACATTAGACATCCTATTACACGAGAGTATTCCAGTTGCATTACACTCTCATTAGTGTTTTTATGCAATACTTCGGATGGATTAAAAGGTGTTCTTACTCCTTTGATTCCATAATTTCAAAAAAATTCAATCACATTTTGTACATAGTGTGACTGATTTAGTTCAATTCCACTAGGTGTTTTTATTATTTTGATTCCCAAAATAACGTCTACAACTCCTAAATCTTTCATATCAAAATTGTTGATTAACATTTTCTTTATGGTCTCTATTACCTTACTAGTCGGACCAAAGACTAGCATATCATCTACATATAGACAAATCATTACGTATGATTGTCCAACTTGTTTATAATAAACACATTTATCACATTCATTTATACAGAAACCATTTTTCATCATGACACTATAAAATTTTGCGTGCCATTGTTTTGGAGCTTGTTTTAGTCCGTATAATGATTTTACTAATCTACATACTTTGTTTTCATTTCCTTTGAAAATAAAACCCTCAGGTTGCTCCATTTAAATCTCCTCATCAAGATTTCCATTTAAAAATGTCGTCTTTACATCCATTTGATGAATCTCTATATTGTATATGGATGCAATTGCTATTAACATTCTTATAGAGATTATTCGTGTAACCGATGAATAAGTATCAAAGAAGTCTACACCTTCCTTTTGACGATATCCTTTGGCTACCAATCTTGCTTTATATTTGTCAATAGAGCCATCTGGTTTCATCTTCTTTTTGAAATTCCATTTACATCTAATCAGTTTTATTCCAAGTGGAAGATCAACTATATTCCAAGTTTGATTACTTAGAATTGAATCAATTTCACTTTTGATTGCTTCTTTCCAACATGAAGATTCAGAAGATGACATTGCTTTCTTGTACGTTTGAGGTTCGTGTTCTAACATGTATGTTAGAAAATCTGAACCAAATGTCTTGGACGTTCTTTCCCTTACGCTTCTTCTTGGTTCAACTTCCTCAATTCCACGATGAGTTTCATCTTCATATGGCTTGTTTGATTCTTCTCTTGTCCTTTTAGGGACATAATTTCCTTCATTACTTTTGTGCGGAAACACATCTTCAAAAAATGAGGCATCTCTCGACTCTATGATTGTATTGACATTAATATCAACTATATCAGACTTGAATACCAAAAATCTATAGGCACTACTATTTTGGGCTGGTCCTAGATAGTAATAGTCTACGGTTTTTGGTCCAAGTTTGACTTTCTTGGGAAGCGGAACTGGAACTTTTGCCAAGCACCCCCACACTTTGAGGTATTTGAAACTTGGTACGTGTCCTTTCCATAACTCATATGGAATTATTTCTAGTTTATTGTAAGGAACCTTGTTTAATATGTGATTAGACATATTTAAGGCTTCCCTCCACAAGTTCGTCGGTAGACCAGAGGTCAATAGCATCGCATTAATCATGTCTTTTAATTTTCTATTCTTTCTATCGGCAATAACATTTTGTTGTGGTGAATATGGAGCTATTGTTTGATGGATTATACCATTTTCTGCATAGAATTTTTCAAATGGGGATTCATATTCTCCACCTCGATCAAATCTCAATATCTTGATCTTTTTATTTAACTGATTTTCTACTTCAGCCTTATATTTTATAAACGATGTAATTACTTCATCTTTATTATTTAAAAGATATACATAGCAATATCGTGTATAGTCGTCAATAAAAGTGATGAAGTACTTTTTCTCACCTCTTGTAGGTAATGATTTAAAATCACATAAATCAGTATGAACTAAACCTAGTGGTTCAGTACTTCTATCTACAGTATGAAATGGTTTTTTGACAAATTTTGCTTCTACACATGTCTCACATTTGTAGTTTTTATCTACTTGGAATTTAGGAATTAATCCCAAGTTTGCTAATTTTTTCATTTTTCAGAAATTTATGTGTCTTAATCTATCATGCCATAATAAAATTTCATGCTCAACCAAATAAAAAACTTCATTTTTATTAATAGCACAATCAGGATACATAGTTTTATTGCCGACTACGGCTACATTTGCCTTAAATAGGCCATCACATAAATAACCCCTTCCTATATAAATTCCAGCCTCAGACAGTACTACTTTATCTGACTCGAAGACCATTCGGAATCCTTTCTTTAATAGCACAGGTCCAGAGATAAGTTTCTTGCAGATATCCGAAACATGAAGAACTTCATTTAGTGTCACGGTTTTTCCAAAAGAAAATTTGAGGATGACGGTGCCATTACCTTCGATCAAGGAAACTACAAAATTACCCATGTAGAGTTTTTCTTCCTGATCGTATTTCTTGTAAGTGGAGAACATAGATATATCAGAACATGCATGACGAGTAGCGCCTGTGTCTACCCACCACTGTGCATGTGACGACCCGCCTTTCATTCCACAGAAAGACGTATCATCATTAAGAAAGAAATAGGTAGAAAAAGAATAGATAGAAAAGAAATAACTAAACAATATCAGAATCTCACAGCGGAAACGTAAAATATATTATATCACATAGATATTACATAGTATTCATCATACATCAGAGTTACACAGTTACACAACATCAACCAAGACAGTTGTGATGACCTGTCGATACATTACAACCCAAAATACCACACATCAACACTAACACAGCGGAATATATAGATATAGATACGCCAAGTCTCCTGCTCCAAGTCCTTCCAAAATTCGTCAAAGCTGACCTGATCACTTGGCTACTCATAAAAATTTGAGTACCCAAGAGTTTAAGAAAACAGAAAATAACTCTGGGTCAGACATGGGTCTGGTGTGAGTAAACAGTTAAGTTGTTTAACATGAAAAAAACATTTGAAAGAAAGGTATCTTGTAAGAATTTCCGCAAATAAACACGGACAAGTTTTTCCCTTACGATAACCAAAACATTGATAGGAAATCCGGTTATATTATAATAGTGTCTAGGGTTTTCAATATAAAATAGGAAATAGCTGGAATGCTTACATCTCACGTTCCAACATAGTTGGGCACAATCAAAACCGTATAGGCACTTATTGGAGATTGGATTCCATACAATGGCAGGGCTACTGGATACCGCCCGTCACAATACGTGGTCTAGATCACCATACCGAGGATCCACCCTGATCCCCTACAACACAAGACCGGAGCTACCCCTTACTGGATAGTCCGAATAAGACAACCCCGCGGTTGTGGCCAAAAACTGCCCACACAGACGAATAAAAAGGGACCTCTAGACAAAAGAAAATATTATCCTACTTGGGTGCTACCCACTTAGCCTTGCGTGCACCTCCCCTGTTTTAGCCATTCCCGGTTGATGAGGCTTGAGACTACGATTACCTTTATAGCACACACATCTTGGAATGCTCATCGTCCTCCATTGACGATGGTCTGATAGCATTCATCCATTCAAGTCCGTTCCGGGTTCGAACGAAACCGAACTCACTATCTTCGTTACACTAGTTTTGGAATCACCCTCAGAGTTAATGACAAATAGCCCTTGCACTCTGAATCTTCATCTTGGTCTTCACTTGAGATTTCACGACCTATCATTTAAATTTGGATCGATGTGGTTTTCGGATAACAAATTTGGTATCCGATCCCTGTCTCATCGAAATCCAAATGCCATCTTAAAGGCCAAGTTGTTTAAGTTTAAACAATTTAATTCAATTGTATTCACACAACAACTTTATCACAGATAAATAACTCACATTTATCACAGCTATATCCAAAGTATTACACATCACAGAGCATCACAGATTAACATACAATAAACATTAATCAATTTAAACATTCTATACAATCAATCATCCATAAGAAAGACTTATTAATCCCGTAATTATAATTAATTTAATTAACTCAAATTAAATTAATCACTTAAGAATTAATCACCTAACCCTGCTAAAACAATCATTAATTAATTACAAACCATTTGAATTAATTAATCATTCTTTAATTGCTTTTACAAATTAATTAACCTTTAACTAATGATTAATTATCCAATAATTATTAATTAATTAACCTTAATCAATAATTAATTAATCCTAATTAATTAATTAATTAACCACTCTTTAATTACTAGTTAATTAATTAATCTTAAATCATTAAACCTTAATTAACTTTTAAGGTAAACCATTTATCTTTATAAATTACTTAATTATGATTAACATATACATTTAAAACATTTTCCTTTTAATTAACTATCTAATTACATTTTAAATTAAGTTTAAAATAACTTAAGAATTTAACTTAATACATTTAAGTTAAACAAATCATATAACTTCTTAAATACTTATTAAAAACATTTATATATAAAGAAATAGATTTAAGAAATAGTTTGAACTAGATTCATTTTAAATTTAAAACCTGCTTTTATTTAAATTTAAAAACTTGTTTAAACATTTCCTTCGGGTTCAACCCAGAAAACACTCGAGCCCAGACCCGGGAAAAATCCACTTTTTCTTTTTAAAACTTAGTTTTAATTTAAGTTTAAAAATCTGTTAACAAGATAACCCACACGAAAACCCGAAGCCCGACTCGAGCAAATCGACTTCTTTCCCGAGTTCTCGCCTGAGAAAATTCTTTCGTCCTCACGAAAACAACACCGATACACAACGAACCATGTGCATGTGCACAGATCGTCGGCTTCGCTCCGACTACCGCCGATACCTCCCACACATCGACGTTCACCTACGCCTTCGATCTCGACCACCCAGTCTCCATCACAAACCCAAAATCAAAATCGAACCATCTGATCGAACTGGAACAGCAGATCATCGACCAAAGCTCCCCTCGACTCGACTCTTCCGATCACCAGCGACTACGTACCCTCGTCCTCACCTTCGCCGACCAACCTCGCTTCCATCCCCCAACCTCCGAACAAGTCCGATGCTTCGACGACGACGCAGCAGCCCAATTTCCAACCTCGATCAAAACCTGGGCTTAAACCCTACTTCGACGATGCACCGCCGCCACAGTGGTCTAAAAATCCAGCGACTATTCTTCCCGAGTTCTTCAACCTCCCCGCTACCTCCAGCAGTGATCCCGACCACTCAGTTCACTCCGATCACCAGAAAATGCCCAAATCCCAAACTCCGTTCAACCCGAGATTCCTCACTCGAAACAACATTAAAAATCTAGGTTTTACATTTAAAATTCATGAATTTCGAAGACGATTTAGATTATATAGTGAATCAAAGAATCATGATGTTCGAATTTAACATGTTTCTAGAGTTTCCACTGTATTTTCCCATTTTCTAGAAAATACTCAAACTGATTATCCTTACAATATTTTTAAATCTTAGATCTTGTTAATTTAAACAAGTTTCCTTTGTACAAATTAACTTAAAAGTGAATGAGGTAAGAGATTTTAGTTTTTGAACTTATTTCTAGTCTGTAAATTCAAAACAGAGGCTCATATCTATATACACAAACATGCACACTCAAAAAATTCATATTTACATACATGCAGCATAATTTACATTCATGCAAACAACTATCACAACATTATTTTATATATCTATCACATGCAATAAGATAAAACATGTTAAAGCTTTGTTTACTCACAGGTTATTGATGAACAGAGAATAAGCTTTGAAACTGGACTTGATTTGAACAGATCTGCTACTTGAATTAGTTTTACTTGATCTTCTTTGATTTTTAGTTGAATCTTAAGTTGAATTTTAACTGCTCAGTTGAAAGCTTGAAGTAGTTGTTTTGTTGATCCTTTTGGTTTTCTCTGGTTTTGTTTCTTTAGTTTGAAAATGAAGATAAGGGAAAAATGAAATAGAAGAGTAGGGAGATAATTATATAGCCTTAATATCTTTCTATTTATTATTTTTAAAATAAAAGAAAATTAATGACACTTGTTAAATTAGCTTACATATGTCATTTGCATGATATAAATTGCTTACATTTGTAATTTACATGAATTTAATGTTTTTATATATATATTTATATTAGATTTTCAATTTATTTTTATATTTATTAATGTCTTATGAGTTTATAATTAAACTTTCTCTTTTATTTATCTATATATAACTTAAAAGAAAATGATATAAATATCCAATTTAGATTTAAAATATTTTTCTCTTGAATTTCAAATTAAAATTCAAATTCTATTTAAAATCTACTTATATATATATATACATACAAAACAACACATAATTTATTTGTTTAAAAAAGAAATAATTTTGCACATTTTAATTACTTTATAAAAGAAGATTTTCACATATTTATTTGCCTAAAATTCCGGGATATCACATTCCTTCCCCCTTAAAAGAATTTCGTCCCCGAAATTTTAAAAGCAAAGATAATCCAAAAGCTCTTATATTCAAATAATCAAGCATACATATCAGCCATATACTAACAATCAAAGCAAACAATTCATTCAAACAAACATTCCTAACTATCCTAACACAAATCCGGATAGGCTTTCCTAATACTATCTAGAGTTTCCCAAGTACAACTCACTGGGATCCTCGCTCCACAGAATCCTAACAAGCTTCACCAATTCCTCTCTCTCTCTAGGAGCCATTCTCCTATTTCTTCTTGAGTTGCCTCGATCCCATGCAAAAGACTACTCAAGTGAATTCCTGAACTATCGCAAGTCACTTTTGCAATTCTTCCCAGTTCAATTTCCAAAGACACGGTTCTCTCTTCACAAACCAGAACAGCTTTATGCTTGTCTAACCAATCCATTCCCAAAATAAGGTCAAATCCCTTAAAATCCAATACAAATGGGTCGCACGAGAAACTATGGGATAGATAAGAAATTCTTAGACCTCTACAGATCTTATCTAACTTGGTTACTCCCCTTATAGGATTAGATAAAAAAATAGGGCGATCTACAATACTAGGGGTAAGATGAAATTTCTCTACCGATTCCAAAGAAATAAAACTAAAGGAAGCACCAGAATCAAACAAAACTCTAACATAAACTTTATCTAAAAGCAAATTACCTTCAAAGACGCCTTTGCCTTGCTTTTCCCAGTTCGGGTTGAATTTCCTTTTGTCTGGATTAGTAGAATTCCCACTCGATGCTGCCACAGCTACCAAAGGTTTCTTATCCATAAGTTCTTCATACCTCAACGCCATATCTACCAGTTCCACGAATGATCCCTTTAGATGAGCTGTCATCTTTTCGTGAAACTCGGGCCTCATTCCAAGCACAAATATCTCGTTCTTCTTGAGGGATGTATCAATAAGACCAGGTCCATAGCGAGATAATTCGTTAAATTTGGTCTCATATTCAGATACAAGCATACTTTCTTGCTTCAGATCCAGCAAATCTCTATACAGACGAGTCTTCCCAGCTGTAGGCATAAACTGTTCCTCAAACAATTCCTTAAACTTGCTCCAAGAGATATCATCCTTGGAAATATTCATTGTAACTGCATCCCACCATGCAGCTGCTCCTTCTTGAAGTTGCCACGATGCCATCACTCTCTTTTGCTCATCTGACAGATCCAGACTCTTAAAAATTCGCTCACACGAGCGTAACCAAGCCTGAACTTCAATGATGGACTCTGTTCCTTTAAAAGGCTTTCCTCCGAGATTGGTAAAATCTTTGCATAATGCAGCAAAACTTACTCGAGGTGGTATTGGGTTTACATCCTCGCCAGTTACCCTTCCTTCATCAGCATTCAGACCTCTTCCATTTGTGGTAGTCATGCTACCCACACCTCTGCCCCTTCTACCTCTAGAACTCATGTTGGAAACCCGGACAGGTAACCCAACAAATCAGGTAAATATAGACACATATATATAAAAATACAATTACGCTCTCTCAAGATATATATCACTCCAAAGCCTAGGTATATCTCAACCTAGAGCTTTGATACCAACTGTGACGACCCGCCTTTCATTCCACAGAAAGGCGTATCATCATTAAGAAAGAAATAGGTAGAAAAATAATAGATAGAATAGAAAGAACTATACAATATCAGAATCTGACAGCGGAAACGAAAAATATATTATATCACATAGATATTACATAGTATTCATCATACATCAGAGTTACACAGTTACACAACATCAACCAAGACAGTCGTGATGACCTGTCGATACATTACAACCCAAAATACAACACATCGACACTAACACAGCGGAATAGATAGATATAGATATGCCAAGTCTCCTGCTCCAAGTCCTTCCAAAATTCGTCAAAGCTGACCTGATCACTTGGCTACTCATAAAAATTTGAGTACCCAAGAGTTTAAGAAAACAGAAAATAAACTCTGGTTCAGACATGGGTCTGGTGTGAGTAAACGGTTAGGTTGTTTAACTTGAAAAAAACATTTAAAAGAAAGGTATCTCGTAAGACTCTCCGCAAATAAACACGGACAAGTTTTTCCCTTACGATAACCAAAACATTGATAGGAAATCCGGTTATATTATAATAGTGTCTAGGGTTTTCAATATAAAATAGGAAATAGCTGGAATGCTTACATCTCACGTTCCAACATAGTTGGGCACAATCAAAACCGTACAGGCACTTATTGGAGATTGGATTCCATACAATGGCAGGGCTACTGGGGTACCGCCCGTCACAGTACGTGGTCTAGATTAACATACCGAGGATCCACCCTGATCCCCTACAACACAAGACCAGAGCTACCCCTTACTGGATAGTCCGAATAAGACAACCCCCCGGTTGTGGCCAACAACCGCCCACACAACCGAATAAAAAGGGACCTCTAGACAGGGGAAAATCTTATCCCACTTGGGTGCTACCCACTTAGCCTTGCGTGCACCTCCCCTGTTTTAGCCATTCCCGGTTGATGAGGCTTGAGGCTACGATTACCTTTATAGCACACACATCTTGGAATGGTCATCGTCCTCCATTGACGATGGTCTGATAGCATTCATCCATTCAAGTCCGTTCCGGGTTCGAATGAAACCGAAGGCACTATCTTCGTTACACTCGTTTTGGAATCACCCTCAGAGTTAACGACAAATAGCCCTTGCACTCTGAATCTTCATCTTAGTCTTCACTTGAGATTTCACGACCTATCGTTTAAATTTGGATCGATGTGGTTTTCGGATAACAAATTTGGTATCCGATCCCGGTCTCATCGAAATCCAAACGCCGTTTTAAAGGCCAAGTTGTTTAAGTTTAAACAATTTAATTCAATTGTATTCACAGAGCAACTTTATCACAGATAAAGAACTCACATTTATCACAACTATATCCAAAGTATTACACATCACAGAGCATCACAGATTAACATACAATAAACATTAATCAATTTAAACATTCTGTACAATCAATCATCCATAAGCAAGACTTATTAATCCCATAATTATAATTAATTTAATTAACTCAAATTATATTAATCACTTAAGAATTAATCACCTAACCCTGCTAAAACAATCATTAATTAATTACAAACCATTTGAATTAATTAATCATTCTTTAATTGCTTTTACAAATTAATTAACCTTTAACTACTGATTAATTATCCATTAATTATTAATTAATTAATCTTAATCAATAATTAATTAATCCTAATTACTTAATTAATTAATCACTCTTTAATTACTGGTTAATTAATTAATCTTAAATCATTAAACCTTAATTAACTTTTAAGGTAAACCATTTATCTTTATAAATTACTTAATTATGATTAACATATACATTTAAAACATTTTCCTTTTAATTAACTATCTAATTACATTTTTAATTAATTTTAAAATAACTTAAGAATTTAACTTAATACATTTAAGTTAAACAAATCATATAACTTCTTAAATCACTTATTAAAAACATTTATATATAAAGAAATAGATTTAAAAAATAGTTTGAACTAGATTCATTTTAAATTTAAAACCTGCTTTTATTTAAATTGAAAAACTTGTTTAAACATTTCCTTCAGGTTCAACCCAGAAAACACTCGAGCCCAGACCCGAGAAAAATCCACCTTTTCTTTTTAAAACTTAGTTTTAGTTTAAGTTTAAAAATATGTTAACAAGATAACCCACACGAAAACCCGAAGCCCGACTCGAGCAAATCGACTTCTTTCCCGAGTTCCCGCCCGAGAAAATTCCTTCGTCCTCACAAAAACAACGCCGATACACAACGAACCATGTGCATGTGCACAGATCGTCGGCTTCGCTCCACTACCGCCGATACCTCCCACACATCGACGTTCACCTACGCCTTCGATCTCGACCACCCAGTCTCCATCACAAACCCAAAATCGAAATCGAACCATCCGATCGAACTGGAACAGCAGATCATCGACCAAAACTCCCCTCGACTCGACGCTTCCGCTCACCAGCGACTACGTACCCTCGTCCTCACCTTCGCCGACCAACCTCGCTTCCATCCCCCAACCTCCGAACAAGTCCGATGCTTCGACGACGACGCAGCAACCCAATTTCCAACCTCGACCAAAACCTGGGCTTAAACCCTACTTCGACGATGCACCGCCACCACAGTGGTCTAAAAATCCAGCGACTATTCTTCCCGAGTTCGTCAACCTCCGCGCTACCTCCAACAGTGATCCCGACCACTCAGTTCACTCCGATCACCAGAAAATGCCCAAAACCCAAACTCCGTTCAACCCGAGATTCCTTACTCGAAACAACATTAAAAATCTAGGTTTTACCTTTAAAATTCATGAATTTCGAAGACGATTTAGATTACATAGGTGAATCAAAGAATCATGATGTTCGAATTTAACATGTTTCTAGAGTTTCCACTGTATTTTCCCATTTTCTAGAAAATACTCAAACTGATTATCCTTACAATATTTTTAAATCTTAGATCTTGTTAATTTAAACAAGTTTCCTTTGTACAGATTAACTTAAAAGTGAATGAGGTAAGAGATTTTAGTTTTTGAACTTATTTCTAGTCTGTAAATTCAAAACAGAGGCTCATATCTATATACACAAACATGCACACTCAAAAAATTCATATTTACATACATGCATCATAATTTACATTCATGCAAACAACTATCGCAACATTATTTCATATATCTATCACATGCAACAAGATAAAATAGGTTAAAGCTTTGTTTACTCATAGGTTATTGATGAACAAAGAATAAGCTTTGAAACTGGACTTGATTTGAACAGATCTGCTACTTGAATTAGTTTTACTTGATCTTCTTTGATTTTTAGTTGAATCTTAAGTTGAATTTGAACTGCTCAGTTGAAAGCTTGAAGTAGTTGTTTTGTTGATCCTTTTGGTTTTCTCTTGTTTTGTTTCTTTAGTTTGACTATGAAGATAAGGGAAAAATGAAAGAGAAGAGTAGGGAGATAATTATATTGCCTTAATATCTTTCTATTTATTATTTTTAAAATAAAAGAAAATTAATGACACTTGTTAAATTAGCTTACATATGTCATTTGCATGATATAAATTGCTTACATTTGTAATTTACATGAATTTAATGTTTTTATATATATTTATATTAGTTTTTCAATTTATTTTTATATTTATTAATGTCTTATGAGTTTATAATTAAACTTTCTCTTTTATTAATCTATAAATAACTTAAAAGAAAATGATATAAAAATCCAATTTAGGTTTAAAATATTTATCTCTTGAATTTCAAATTCTATTTAAAATCTACTTATATATATATACATACAAAACAACACATAATTTATTTGTTTGAAAAAGAAATAATTTTGCACATTTTAATTACTTTATAAAAGAAGATTTTCACATTTTTATTTGCCTAAAATTCCGGGATATCACAGTGCAGGGTTCTGTACTAAGTTGCATTCTGAAATAACTCCTGAAAAGTTCATCTCCTCAATGTTTGAACTCAAATTTTCCACTATATTTGCCACCGACTTGTCATTCGTCTTCTTGTGCCTGCAATCTTTAGCTGCGTGGCCAATCTTTCCGCAGACCCAACATTCGCCCTTGAACTTCTTGGTTTTCTTATCTTTGGATTGATTATCTGGTGCCTTTCTCTTTTTGGAGAAGTTTTTCTTTTTGTTGTTGAAGTGTCCTTTCTTCTTTCACCCTTTTGTAACAAATGCCTCTTCGCCTTTGGGTTGTGTTATTCCGTGATTATCTGCCTCAATTTTTAATCTAACAATGAGATCTTCTAAGGAAATCTCCTTTTTCTTATGTTTTAGATAGTTGCGGTAGTCTCTCCAGGATGGTGGTAATTTTCCTGTTATCGCTTCAACAAGGAACGACTCTCCAAATTTATGTCCTTTTGATTCAAGTTCATGGATTATAAGTTAGAGTTCCTACGCTTGAGTAGTTACGAATTTGGAATCCACCATCTTGTATTCCACAAATTTGTCTACTATAAACTTCTTCAAACTCACATTCTGCGTCTTGTATTTATTTGCAAGTGCTATCCATAGTGAGTTTGTTGTCTTGTGTGGCTGATACACTTTATACAGTACTTTATCCAGACAATTCAGAATGTAGTTTCGACATAGGAAGTCCGAATGCTTCCACGAATCGATTCCGAGAAAAACATCTGCGTCTTTTTCTCTTGTCTGTCCGTCTTTGGGCTTTGGTTAATGCTCCTCAATGCACTTTTGCAGCCCCAACGTGGTGAGATAAAACAGCATTTGATTCTGCCATGTTATGAAAACATCACCATCTCCTCTAAACGGATCAAGCCTGTTGTGAGTAGCAATTTTTGCCGATAGTTCAACTACCTCCATCTCTGTTTTAGTGAAAATAGGAAAGTCTTAAGATGTTATACAACTAGTATAAAAAAATAGAGAGTAATATGTTATAAACTTCTTCCACAAGTTTATAACCGAAATTTGTAGTCGAAACAAATGTACAACAACAAATTACTGTAGCAACAACGTCAAATTGCTGTGCTAAACTATATGATGATGACTGTTTTACTACTGTGTAAAAACAACAAACTTTATGCAGAAATATGTATACGGGAAGAAGTAAATTTTTAACCGGGATACAGACGGAAATTTCGTCTAAGGATTGCCGTGACAATTTCCTTAAGACTTTATTCAAAGTCTCCCAAGATATAACAGATGTGATCGCTCGAGATTGTGGTGTGTATGAACTTCTATGTGATATGCATAATTAGTTTTTCAGAAACGAAGAGGAAGAGAATTGGGAAGTGATCAGGTTTCCTTCTCCTTATATAGGAAAATTTGCAACGGCTACACCCTTTGGAAAAAGGTCGCGTCTCTTCAGCAAATTTGCAACGGATACATCCATTGGAAAAAGGTCGCATCTCTTCATTTCATACTTGCAACAGAAAATTCGCAACGGCTATATCCGTTGGAAACCGGTCACGTCTCTTCGTTTGTAAAGCAGCGTCTATGTCTGTTCAAATAGATGCGACTCTCATATGTTCGAATTTAAATAGTCAAAAAACTTTCCACTTTTGTCCAGCAAAAATATAACATGGTCCGCTCTTATTGGACCCGCACCCGCTCTTATTGGACCCGCACCCACACCCGACCCGGTCCGGTACGGGACGGGCGAGCGGAGCGCGCGTGTGTGTGTTAGTTCATTTTCTAGACATACTCTTGAAGATGATGCCTTATAAGGAACCCTTAATCCTTTTGATTTAAATAATATGTAAACATGTTCTAACTCAACTTTATCTTAGTAAAGTTGGGTCTGCTTGAATTTAGGTTGAGACCTAAGAAGAAAAAAATACTAAACTTATGGGCAAGCAAAGAATTAAGGAGCTTCTTACCCATGTGGCTACAACCAAATTTTCAAGCGATAATGCAAATATTGATGAAGTGTCCAAATATTTATAAGGTGCTTTCTTTGTCAAGTAAGGGGAAAAAGGCCAGTTGGCTATACTTATGAATTGACCATGGAATGATGCATCTTATTGTTTGAGCTACCCAATGTTACATAGAAATTAACTTTTTTTAATGACTAAGCTTCATGTTCATTACTACAACACTATTTCATTTTAAAACTCAAGAATCTCATGAAGTATCACAAACTGACATTGTTAATCTCTTTATACAGACCAAAATCTGATCCATTTGGGCCAATGACATGTCTGCTACTAACTAGTGCTAGATGTTCAAAATAGCTGAAAACACTATTTGAATAGAAAGGTGGGAAAAAGAAACTAAAATAGATAAGAAATCTTCCCTTAAAATAGATACCTCCAATCTGCTGTCACAACCTTCAAGCAGAATGGTGTGACAGGCTAACAGCGTTAATACTCGTATGCAGCGAATTGTAGGTTGATTACTTATAGATATCAAATTATTTTTGTCATTTTATATATCTTATCTGGTTATGAAAATACACTTAACCCCTAGTGTTCAATTTTTTCCTTTTTTCGTTTTTAATTTTTATTTTTAATTTTTTTTATACTTCTATTTTATATTTGTGCGGATTGACACTTCTCCTCACTTGCGTCATTGCAATGTACTTACCTTTTATGTATATCAAAACAAGAACAAGAGATAATAAACTTTTTATTTATATCAAAATTGGAACAAGAGATAATAACAGGAATTAATTACCAAGTTTCCAAATGTGGACTTTTGCTTTTTCAGTATCAAGATCAGTCTTCTTTAGTTGGCCTGCTACCAGACCATCTTTGTAAGTCGATTTAATCTTACATCCTAAAATGATTTTTTATGTATGTGAAGGCATGTTCTGTGTTTGAGCATGAAAGTGAAACTAATACGGAGTTTCTTACAAGCAAATATTAACTGGACCCGTGATCATGTATAATAAATTAGTATGAATAGGATTATGACTATTTATCCTATATTTGACATGCAGATTCACACTCTTGTATTATAACTATTCATTCATCTTTTAAGTTATAATAATGTTATGATAAAGATAATAAGCAAGCATTTGTGATTTGAGAATTAACATCAATATTTTTTTCTCTCCTTGGTTTAAAAGCTAAGATATGAAATAAAAGTTTGTGTTTTACATTAGTTGATTTTCTTACCAAATACGTCATGAAAATTGTATTACCTTTGTCCATTGATAGTCGTTGAAAGTATGTTTAGTCTTGTATTTTCTAGAATTTTAAACCTTAGAATCTTTAATTTTTATAATTCACATGATCTACCAAATCCTTCGTTCCCAAATCGAGTTACAGAGAATTTGGGTATGTGTGTGTCGATTCATTCAATTTATGCGAGACTTTACCAGAGTATGTTTATTAGTATACTCATGAGAACATACTATGTGTAAGCATGCACATTTTAACATTTGCAGATGCATTCTTCCTTGACATCAAGCAAATCATTCAAGTAAATTCACAAATCGTTTGTAAATCAATGACATGTATTGTCATAGAATTTGAGTATATGACAAACTATATCTGGAATAAAAATAAACTAATAATAAGATAAGGGATAAAAGAATAAGAGAGAACATACAAAATTGTGGCATTCGCATGAGGCTGAATAGGACCAGATATATTTGTGAGCAAGTTGTTTTGGAGATTCCTACAAAAATGGACTATGCCTTAAATACTGAAAACGTTAATGGAATAATTTATTCAAGGTTTTATTCAAATAATTTGAGCTTAAACAATAAGACTTCTATTTCCAGTGAAAGATGTATTCTTCGATATTGAGGGTGGAACATAACCATTTAGTTTATTGTTCTCAAGAGACCTGTAAACAACAAAACATGCAACATTCATTATGTGATCTCTGACGGTAAGCCAATTTTTTCTATCAAATTTTTTTAGAAGGTTATAAAATTGCCATTTTCAATAATATAGTGAAAAGAATTGCACTAACAATCTCTGGAGATTTGGAAGGCCTGAAAAGTTTGAAGGTTATAAAATTGCGATTGTTTCTGATTTTCTTATCCTTTGAAATTCTCATCATAAATCTGTCTTAACTTTAGGTGATTGCGAATGCTCATTTAAACAAGCAAGTCTACTGTTTAAACTCTCACAACTCACGAATAACCTATGTGAAATTTCCACTTTCCTTTTCAGACCAATCATGGAAGTCGTAAGAAGGAAAAAACACTTTAAAATCGCCCGAAGGGTTTATTTTTTATTTTATTTTTATTTTTTTACTATTTTGGACCATTATATTTTTTGTTATAGGGATATTGAAGATGAATAAGTATTTGATTTATTGCTCAGTCTAAATGAAGTCCCAATTCCTTAGGAAGTTGTTCGCAGCTTTGACACTTCCTTCGGGGATTTTGTTTTGATCTCTGTTTCATTTACCATGTTAATGTTGTTGTGGGCTGTTTTCTAGCTATTCTGTTTTTTCATGTAAGGCTATATAATAGCCACTGTTATTTAATAAAGATTAAGTTAGTAACTACAGTTTTTGTGTTTGAGTTCTCTATTTTTCATTTTGTTCTCAGTCTCAACAAATTGGTATCAGAACCCCACTGGGCATGAAAGAAAAGCTATAGTCCACTCGAGTGATTTCCAGAATACTGAATAAGGAAGTGAAAGATGCAAATATGGTTATTGTAGCTTTGTAGGCAATCCTATATTGTTTGATAACTTGAAAGAACCTTGTGGATATCGAGAAACAAAAGGTAATACGAAAAGTTTGTTGATCTCTTCATGAAAGGTTTGTAGATATCCAGAAACTCATCTTCATGTGTTTTTTATAGTTTCTTTTTCAAGAGTTGCTATTTTAGTCACAGGTTCTGTTGCTCTTCTAACAATGCTCTTTTTAGCACTGTACAAGTTTAATCAATCATATCCCTTCATGAAAGGCTCAAACAGGATAATGCAAGGTGTGTAATCATACATTTTCACGATGAATGCAAGCTTTTTTTTTGTTATAATAGAAGTCTGGTTTTTGTCTCTTCATTAAGAATTTTTTTACACAGGTCCACCAAAGTGGGTTGTTCTTCCAATGGACATGGCAGTTTACACGTACGAGAATATAATGTCGATCGCTGAGAATTTAAGTGAAAAGTATATAATTGGTTGCGGCGCTTCAAGCACCGTATACAAGTGTAACGATCCGATATTTTGGACCATTCGCGTCCATTATAAGTGAATAGGTAGACACTCATGCCGGAGTTGAATTGCTCAAAATACCGCGTTGTTAATTTAAATTGGCAAAACTGAACATATACAGTAAATAAATAATCACAGATCACAGACACAGAGTAATAAGTGCAGCGGAAATAAAAGAGATAGTAGTTCATGAAGCTACTATATGAATATATAAAATACATCAGAGTTTTACAACAGAAGAGTAATACGATACATCAGATACAAATCAGAATACATTACTGAAATCATCGAATACTGAAAGCAGAATAGATGGCTGGATCTTCAACCAAAGCTCCAACTCCAAAGGTGAGTCTCGGAAGCTGAACCACTCAGTCTGACCTGAGCGTAAAGCAAAATACAAAACACTCGAGTCAGGATTAACATTCTTATATTAATAAATCCAACTCAAGTGAAATAGCAATTGAAATACAAGTAACTCAAAGGATGTTTGGAATAACCATCCTTTAAGGATCCGTCAAACTATCTACTAGGTAGTAATGTACGATAAGTAGATAGTGTCTATCAGTAATATAAAGATATCAAAATAGCGTTAAGTCATGGCCCATTCCACCCTTAACACATTTTTATTCCCACAAGCATATACAAGACCGTAGTTTCCCCAAAACCGGAAGTCACCAGAGGGCAATCCATATACTCAAGGTACAAAACAAATTCGTAGTGGTCGCGCATAAATGGAATACAAGTATGACAAGGCACATGAGGCTATACCCAAGGTAGTGATACTACCGTTCGCCTGATCCGGACTGGTGAGAACGCAACGCCGCAGCGCCCGCAACACCGTGAGACAACACTCCCAAAATCAAGGGTGCACCAATCGACAATAAGTATAAGTAGTTCGAAGAAGTGTGTCCACTTGAGGTATCAATCCTCCATTGGCCCGGCACAGCTCCTGTTTTAGTCATTTCCAATTTGACACAAGTGTCAAGGCTATCCATTATCGTTCTCTTTCTTCAATCATCACGAACATCATTTCCAACCACTTCATTCTGGATCATCACTCCGCGTATAGTTATTAAAGTGGTTTTCGGTTTAGATAGAGAGTATATCCATAACCAAATTCCGGTCTCTTTAATAACTTTCGTAATTATTACACCGATTGGTCGTTTATTTATTTCAAAACCATATCAATTTCAATTCAATTTCAATTCGTAAATCAACATTTCATTTGTCTTTCACAATCAATTTCCAATAATTTACGTTTCAAACTTCCAAATTATCATTTCAAAACCTTATAATTCAATTTCAATCTTTATTTTAAACAATTCAAATATCAATTTAAATTCGTATATAAGATTCAATTCCAAAATCATTTAAATCAATTTAATTTAACATTCAAATCAGTTTAACTTCATTTATCGATTTTATTCAATATTCGTTAAGTAAATTTATCATTCAAATCAATTATATTCAATTTCCAATTCATTAAATCAATTTCTTATGTTCAACTTCATTAAATCAAAACTTACAAATTGAATTAAATTAAATTCATCAAATCAAATTCTTTAAATTTCAAGTCTTACATTAATTGCCATAAATCGCATTTTCATTTCTTGTTAAAGAAATTCTATTTCACTTATTTACTCACTTAAATAATTTTCCAAAACCTAATTTATAAAGAAACACAATTCCAGTTATTTACGAAGTAAAATTCACTTATTCAAAAGTTCAATTTCTCTTATTAAAGAATTTCAATTCAATTTAATCATTAAATAATTCAATCTTATTTAATTATTAAATAATTCAAAACTTAATTATTAAATAATTTCAAAGTTTAATAATTCCAAACTTGATTATAATTTCAAACTAAATTATTAAATCATTTCAAATTTTAATAATTTCAAACTAAATTATTAAATCATTTCAAATTTTAATAATTTCAAACTAAATTATTAAATCATTACAAAGTTAATTCAATCATCTCTCAAATTAAACAGCATTCTTTTGTTAATTCCATTGTAAATCTTTTGTTTCAGATTATTAAACATTTCTTCTCATTACAATTCAAATTTCAACTTCATTTCAAAACCATATTATTTATTCAAATAAAATCTTCGTTTTATTTTAAATCAAATTATTGACCAATCGGGCTTTATTTAATTTCCCATCCTAGGTCAAAGTTCAATTTGGGTATTTATCATTTCAACCCGATTCCAATTCAATTCAAAATCAAAACATAACAAAGGGAACTTGCAGTGTGATAACTGGGATGGTGTCAAAGTAAATAAACAGCAATAACAACAACTAACAACAATTCAATCATCAATTCAAATAATCCCGAAATAACCGTATTAATTCGCATTGTTATTTGTACGAATTAATATAATTATTTCTAGAATCTACACTATCATTTCATGTAGATTAAAGATTATTACATTATGGTTTTCACTTGTCATTCAATTTCAATTTCTACACTACAACAATTAATCAAATACGTTCAATGTTTCAAAGTGTAATTATCACTATTCTACATGTCAATTAATTTAACAATTAAAAGGGGTCATATTATACAAATGTCATTTAATCAAATTTTAACACATATATCCAATCTAACTATCCTACGTCAATTTCAATTTCAAATTATTTATCACTTACATCATTAACAATTTAACGTCCAATATAAACATCAAACAATCAATCATTTAACAACCAAACTGGATTATCATTGCATATATAACAGATAATGGTATCAGACGTCACAGGTGAAACTGATACAGGTAATAACAGTGTATATATCAACAGCAGCATATTTCAATTGTCGTTTCAATTGAAATCAAATTTAATAAATAAAAGAACGTTAATCGTGAGTGAGTGCTCACCTTTCGATGCTAGAGAGGATAGAAAAAGAAGTTGAGTTACGAAATCCAGTCACGAATCCCAAAACAGCAAGATCGGCACGAATTTGATGGACTAAGCTGATAAATTAGAATTGACGGAATCAAATCAGAACTGGATTGATGATGATAAATGGCATAAATGAATATATATATATATATACATAAAACTATATATAACTATATCTATAATCAAATTCTAAATCCAAACCTATATTTATATAGGAATTTCGAAATCCATTGTTTTAAACCAAAACTCAAATACTAAAGTCCAACATATAAAATAAATTATATGTTATACTCAAAACAATATCTATTAAAAATTTAGTATGGACAAAATCAACTTAAATCCTATATAGTATTTATATATAAACAAATATATGTAAGGTATTTATATACGCCACTAACTACGTTCGTGTTACTCACAATGTATGCAGACCCATTATAAATATATGCAGACCCAACAACATACTAGTATAAGTTATATAATAACCTAGATAACACTACTATGACTCATACTTATAATATACCATATCGACTTTATAACAACAGACCCCACATCACTTATACATGTTTATATAAACCAGTATATATAAGTTACAGAGAAAATAAAACTTGTACATACTTATATTTAAACATACTTTGAAGTCAGTAATTGGTAACCATACATTTATAGAAACAACATATTATATACTACTAATATAAATTTATATATAACAACAGCAAATTCACTGTACAAAATACTTATATATATATAAACGGTACAATATACAAATTCTTATAAAATTCAACCAAACCCAATGCATGAATGAATGTCTTAGCTTATGCAGTCAATATAAATAATAGGTGGTATAGTTTACACAGCAAAAACAAAACATAGATATATATCTGCTTAAGTTAACTAAGTAACAAACAGATTATAACTTGCTTATATTAACACATATATAAGATTTGCAAACTGACTTATTTGAATAGAATATATGTATATTTTACATATCACCAAATATAAACAACTTGGCCTATACCATATATAAATTAAGTTGTTACTAAAATATATGTACACTGGCAAATTCAAAGTTTTCAAACAACAAGCTCAACATATTACACCACCGAGTATATATACAAAACCTTTATATATATAAAACAACATATCTTTTAAAACTAGTGTATACTATATCCAAAAGACAAATATACATATATCCATAAATAATTTACCGACCTTATATAAAGCATATATACTTGGATCTGCGAACTACTTATATAACACATACCTGTATACTCGGTGGTGGAAGAATAGGGAAAACGAGGCGCTCGAGGCATCAAGTGTCAAGCGAGTGTGGCTTCACGCAGAGAATTTGCGTTCGGCCAGGGCTGCGGTTATAGGGTAGGCGGCTACCGGCTGTGATGGAGATAGGCGGAGGTTGTCACGGCGAATCTAGGGTGGGTAGGCTTGGATGTGGCCTCGGCGTTGAGATGCGTGGTAGGCGGTTTGGTGTTTGGACGGCGTTGAAGGGAAAGAGGTTGCCAACGTGGGCTGCGGTGGAAAGCGAAGGAACATGGCGGATGTTGGTGGCCAAGGTCGGAGATGGGAAGGGTTTTCGGCTGTTGGCGGGTCTCGGATGATGGGATGTAGCGCTGAAAGGGCTGAGGATGGTGGTGCTTTGATGTTGGTGATGGGGTTTTGGAGTTTGGGTGCTGAGGTGAGGAGGGAGAAGCCGGAGGTGGATCTGGAGGTGGATGATAGGGCGAGTAGCAGGCTTGGTCGAGGGGAAGTGTAGGCGAAGGCCAGGGGTGCTTGCGTGGGGAAGGAGGTGGTGTAGTGGGTGTCAGGGGTTAGGCAAGAAAAAGAAAAGCAGGTGAGGGGAAGCTCGACGAAGAAAAATGGACAGAGCACATTATTTCTTTTTTTTCTCTTTTCAAACGCCAACAGTAATGAACAAAGGAAAATGAAACAATGCACTTATTGAAACCGATAGAATATAGAAAGTTAGTGTTGAATTCAGTGGATAATAAATCAAATAGCTATTCGAGTTCGACCTGGTGAAAATGAATGGTCACCCGAATTCCAAAAGCCAAATTTCGGAACCGATACGGAAATCGTTTTGTGGGTGTCGCTGTTTCCGGACTTCAAAATTTCACAATTGAATATACTGTAGAGATCAGCTCAACGAGACGATCAAAACGGTATACAGATATCAGTGGTACGATCATCCGATAAAAATCAATATCGGTACCAGAATGCTGCTATTTTGTAGAAAATAAGAACGACGGAGCAATAGATGTCCGAATTTGGAAAAATGACGAACTGATATTTTGCTCAGAAGATGGTTTAGAATTTTTCTATGTAAAAATATTTAGGTTTTGAAAACATTTTATTTTCATCGCTTTTTTTTTAACTGATTAAATTGAAGTGAATTTACGCGCGAAATAAACTTCCGTATTTTCAGACGAAAATTTACCAGTTGCTATGTTTAACTAGACGTATTCCAAATATTAAATTTTTATTTCAAAATTTTATCGTTTAAAATTTCACAAATTTCAACTATTTACGTTATTAAAACAGTTGAAATTTACGGGTCGTTACATTCTCCCCCACTCAAAACTTTTCGTCCCCGAAAAGGAACGAGGTAGGAGAATAGAAACAACCAGAAAGAAACAGATTTGAAATACAAAATAACAATTAATTTAAACCATATAAATTCCAATTTTAATTAATTGATATTCAATAATTGATTTAATCCATTTGATTTCACTAAAATAAATCTCAACTATTTCTCAATTCATTATCTTTTTATCCAATTACCCTAAATTTTTAATTCCTAAAACCATAAATTTTGAATAATCTTTTATTATAATCATATTTTATTTTCAGCAGATTTAATTCTTTAATTCCAAGCTATTATAAATTTTATTTCACTTAATATATCTTATTACATATTTTTAAACCATATAAATTAATTTAAACAATAAAAGTTTCGATTTAAATTAATTTACATCTATTAATTTCTTTTAAATTCAAGGTATTTCATATGTTGATCAAATTTAAATTTATTAATTCTTTCAAAACAAATTTATTTCATTATTAACTGAGTTTTTTTTATCCTATCTAACTCTATTAACATCTTTATAATCAAAGTTTAGTGTATAACATTTATTATAACACTCAAATTTTATTTATAAATTCAATTTATCTTATATATTATCCAATTACATATTCAACTTCTGAACGATTTAGGTAAGTTGTATTAGAATGCAGTTGAACAATATACAGATAAAATTTCCCAATTCAATTATTCAAGTTTAAATATTTATCCGAATTTTGGTTTTATTTATAATTAAAATCATCTTTTAACAAAATTTAAGAATTAGATTTCCGATTAACTTTAAACAAATTAGAGATATATATAATATGTTTATGTCAAATCAAATTAAAATTTTTTTTTTAAATAAGATACCTATATATATGTAAATCAAAATATACTGAAGAAATTCAAATCAAAATATTTTTCAAAACAAAACCGTAGCAAAGCTACAGAATGGTTTCTCCACTTCGAAACTCGAAAATGAATGTCGATGATGCGGCCGCCATCACCGAAATTATTTTCCAGCGATAAAGAGAAGAGCACTGATTTCAACGTTTAAAAGTTCTTTGAAGACGATTTCTATTCGAAAATACTTTCAATAATATATACTTTAAAATTTTAAAAACCAAAGTTCGAAATCACCGGAAACTAATAAATTCTCAAATTTCTGAATTAAATTCATTTCAAATTCCAAATTAACTTATAAACCGAATTTATAAATTTATTTAGAACAATAAATGATAATCAAATATTATCATTTCAACAAACAATTTAATTAACCTATTAAATTCCAGAAAATTTTTACTTATATTTTTACAATATAATCAAACAAATTTATTTCATTTTCCAGATTTGAAAATAATATTGTGTCAGTTTGCTCTGTTCAAGTGTTTTGGAAATCCTATCGATAGCGCTGATCAGACGAACCGATCGGAAACCCAAATCAACATCAACAACTCAAACAACACAGTATATATTAAAACATTTTTAAATATTAATTTACAAATACACTTCTTTGCTCGACGATACAGGAATGAATTTTCAAAATAAGGATAGGGATTCAATTTTGATAGAAATCAAATCAAAGAGAATTTTTGATTCGAAAAGAAGTTGAAACAGAAGATAAGATGATTATTTAACCGAATAAGGAAATAGATAATCTTATATAAATCGCGGGCAACCATAACCGGGTCGACCGTGACTTCAAGAATAAGATCGATGTGGAATTCCGAGGTAAATCAACATTCGATCTCAAGAAATAGAATCCAGGTATAGCAGGAGATAGATAGCATCGTAAACCGAGGATACAGAAATCTACGGTAAATCAATGCCAATTGTAAAGGAGTTTAATCCTTTACGAATCATTCGAAGATTGGCGAGACCGCCGATTCACTATAAGGGTCATTCGAAGTGGAGTTATATGATGTTCCAGAATTGAAAGAAGACGAATAGTGAGGGACACGAATGAAATTTGGAACCGTAGGGAACGTTCCAAAATTCAAAGGAGTCGAGTCGAAAGAAAAAGATTGAAACTCGAATGAGAGTGATTCTGTAAATATATTTACCCTATATGTTGAGTTTTGCCTAGAGCTACCAAAGCTCTGATACCAACTGTAACGACCCGATATTTTGGACCATTCGCGTCCATTATAAGTGAATAGGTAGACACTCATGCCGGAGTTGAATTGCTCAAAATACCGCGTTGTTAATTTAAATTGGCAAAACTGAACATATACAGTAAATAAATAATCACAGATCACAGACACAGAGTAATAAGTGCAGCGGAAATAAAAGAGATAGTAGTTCATGAAGCTACTATATGAATATATAAAATACATCAGAGTTTTACAACAGAAGAGTAATACGATACATCAGATACAAATCAGAATACATTACTGAAATCATCGAATACTGAAAGCAGAATAGATGGCTGGATCTTCAAGCAAAGCTCCAACTCCAAAGGTGAGTCTCGGAAGCTGAACCACTCAGTCTGACCCGAGCGTAAAGCAAAATACAAAACACTCGAGTCAGGATTAACATTCTTATATTAATAAATCCAACTCAATTGAAATAGCAATTGAAATACAAGTAACTCAAAGGATGTTTGGAATAACCATCCTTTAAGGATCCGTCAAACTATCTACTAGGTAGTAATGTACGATAAGTAGATAGTGTCTATCAGTAATATAAAGATATCAAAATAGCGTTAAGTCATGGCCCATTCCACCCTTAACACATTTTTATTCCCACAAGCATATACAAGACCGTAGTTTCCCCAAAACCGGAAGTCACCAGAGGGCAATCCATATACTCAAGGTACAAAACAAATTCGTAGTGGTCGCGCATAAATGGAATACAAGTATGACAAGGCACATGAGGCTATACCCAAGGTAGTGATACTACCGTTCGCCTGATCCGGACTGGTGAGAACGCAACGCCGCAGCGCCCGCAACACCGTGAGACAACACTCCCAAAATCAAGGGTGCACCAATCGACAATAAGTATAAGTAGTTCGAAGAAGTGTGTCCACTTGAGGTATCAATCCTCCATTGGCCCGGCACAGCTCCTGTTTTAGTCATTTCCAATTTGACACAAGTGTCAAGGCTATCCATTATCGTTCTCTTTCTTCAATCATCACGAACATCATTTCCAACCACTTCATTCTGGATCATCACTCCGCGTATAGTTATTAAAGTGGTTTTCGGTTTAGATAGAGAGTATATCCATAACCGAATTCCGGTCTCTTTAATAACTTTCGTAATTATTACACCGATTGGTCGTTTATTTATTTCAAAACCAAATCAATTTCAATTCAATTTCAATTCGTAAATCAACATTTCATTTGTCTTTCACAATCAATTTCCAATAATTTACGTTTCAAACTTCCAAATTATCATTTCAAAACCTTATAATTCAATTTCAATCTTTATTTTAAACAATTCAAATATCAATTTAAATTCGTATATAAGATTCAATTCCGAAATCATTTAAATCAATTTAATTTAACATTCAAATCAGTTTAACTTCATTTATCGATTTTATTCAATATTCGTTAAGTAAATTTATCATTCAAATCAATTATATTCAATTTCCAATTCATTAAATCAATTTCTTATGTTCAACTTCATTAAATCAAAACTTACAAATTGAATTAAATTAAATTCATCAAATCAAATTCTTTAAATTTCAAGTCTTACATTAATTGCCATAAATCGCATTTTCATTTCTTGTTAAAGAAATTCTATTTCACTTATTTACTCACTTAAATAATTTTCCAAAACCTAATTTATAAAGAAACACAATTCCAGTTATTTACGAAGTAAAATTCACTTATTCAAAAGTTCAATTTCTCTTATTAAAGAATTTCAATTCAATTTAATCATTAAATAATTCAATCTTATTTAATTATTAAATAATTCAAAACTTAATTATTAAATAATTTCAAAGTTTAATAATTCCAAACTTGATTATAATTTCAAACTAAATTATTAAATCATTTCAAATTTTAATAATTTCAAACTAAATTATTAAATCATTTCAAATTTTAATAATTTCAAACTAAATTATTAAATCATTACAAAGTTAATTCAATCATCTCTCAAATTAAACAGCATTCCTTTGTTAATTCCATTGTAAATCTTTTGTTTCAGATTATTAAACATTTCTTCTCATTACAATTCAAATTTCAACTTCATTTCAAAACCATATTATTTATTCAAATAAAATCTTCGTTTTATTTTAAATCAAATTATTGACCAATCGGGCTTTATTTAATTTCCTATCCTAGGTCAAAGTTCAATTTGGGTATTTATCATTTCAACCCGATTCCAATTCAATTCAAAATCAAAACATAACAAAGGGAACTTGCAGTGTGATAACTGGGATGGTGTCAAAGTAAATAAACAGCAATAACAACAACTAACAACAATTCAATAATCAATTCAAATAATCCCGAAATAACCGTATTAATTCGCATTGTTATTTGTACGAATTAATATAATTATTTCTAGAATCTACACTATCATTTCATGTAGATTAAAGATTATTACATTATGGTTTTCACTTGTCATTCAATTTCAATTTCTACACTACAACAATTAATCAAATACGTTCAATGTTTCAAAGTGTAATTATCACTATTCTACATGTCAATTAATTTAACAATTAAAAGGGGTCATATTATACAAATGTCATTTAATCAAATTTTAACACATATATCCAATCTAACTATCCTACGTCAATTTCAATTTCAAATTATTTATCACTTACATCATTAACAATTTAACGTCCAATATAAACATCAAACAATCAATCATTTAACAACCAAACTGGATTATCATTGCATATATAACAGATAATGGTATCAGACGTCACAGGTGAAACTGATACAGGTAATAACAGTGTATATATCAATAGCAGCATATTTCAATTGTCGTTTCAATTGAAATCAAATTTAATAAATAAAAGAACGTTAATCGTGAGTGAGTGCTCACCTTTCGATGCTAGAGAGGATAGAAAAAGAAGTTGAGTTACGAAATCCAGTCACGAATCCCAAAACAGCAAGATCGGCACGAATTTGATGGACTAAGCTGATAAATTAGAATTGACGGAATCAAATCAGAACTGGATTGATGATGATAAATGGCATAAATGAATATATATATATATACATAAAACTATATATAACTATATCTATAATCAAATTCTAAATCCAAACCTATATTTATATAGGAATTTCGAAATCCATTGTTTTAAACCAAAACTCAAATACTAAAGTCCAACATATAAAATAAATTATATGTTATACTCAAAACAATATCTATTAAAAATTTAGTATGGACAAAATCAACTTAAATCCAATATAGTATTTATATATAAACAAATATATGTAAGGTATTTATATATGCCACTAACTACGTTCGTGTTACTCACAATGTATGTAGACCCATTATAAATATATGCAGACCCAACAACATACTAGTATAAGTTATATAATAACCTAGATAACACTACTATGACTCATACTTATAATATACCATATCGACTTTATAACAACAGACCCCACATCACTTATACATGTTTATATAAACCAGTATATATAAGTTACAGAGAAAATAAAACTTGTACATACTTATATTTAAACATACTTTGAAGTCAGTAATTGGTAACCATACATTTATAGAAACAACATATTATATACTACTATTATAAATTTATATATAACAACAGCAAATTCACTGTACAAAATACTTATATATATATAAACGGTACAATATACAAATTCTTATAAAATTCAACCAAACCCAATGCATGAATGAATGTCTTAGCTTATGCAGTCAATATAAATAATAGGTGGTATAGTTTACACAGCAAAAACAAAACATAGATATATATCTGCTTAAGTTAACTAAGTAACAAACAGATTATAACTTGCTTATATTAACACATATATAAGATTTGCAAACTGACTTATTTGAATAGAATATATGTATATTTTACATATCACCAAATATAAACAACTTGGCCTATACCATATATAAATTAAGCTGTTACTAAAATATATGTACACTGGCAAATTCAAAGTTTTCAAACAACAAGCTCAACATATTACACCACCGAGTATATATACAAAACCTTTATATATATAAAACAACATATCTTTTAAAACTTATGTATACTATATCCAAAAGACAAATATACATATATCCATAAATAATTTACCGACCTTATATAAAGCATATATACTTGGATCTGCGAACTACTTATATAACACATACCTGTATACTCGGTGGTGGAAGAATAGGGAAAACGAGGCGCTCGAGGCATCAAGTGTCAAGCGAGTGTGGCTTCACGCGGAGAATTTGCGTTCGGCCAGGGCTGCGGTTATAGGGTAGGCGGCTACCGGCTGTGATGGAGATAGGCGGAGGTTGTCACGGCGAATCTAGGGTGGATAGGCTTGGATGTGGCCTCGGCGTTGAGATGCGTGGTAGGCGGTTTGGTGTTTGGACGGCGTTGAAGGGAAAGAGGTTGCCAACGTGGGCTGCGGTGGAAAGCGAAGGAACATGGCGGATGTTGGTGGCCAAGGTCGGAGATGGGAAGGGTTTTCGGCTGCTGGCGGGTCTCGGATGATGGGATGTAGCGCTGAAAGGGCTGAGGATGGTGGTGCTTTGATGTTGGTGATGGGGTTTTTGGAGTTTGGGTGCTGAGGTGAGGAGGGAGAAGCCGGAGGTGGATCTGGAGGTGGATGATAGGGCGAGTAGCAGGCTTGGTCGAGGGGAAGTGTAGGCGAAGGCCAGGGGTGCTTGCGTGGGGAAGGAGGCGGTGTAGTGGGTGTCAGGGGTTAGGCAAGAAAAAGAAAAGCAGGTGAGGGGAAGCTCGACGAAGAAAAATGGACAGAGCACATTATTTCTTTTTTTTCTCTTTTCAAACGCCAACAGTAATGAACAAAGGAAAATGAAACAATGCACTTATTGAAACCGATAGAATATAGAAAGTTAGTGTTGAATTCAGTGGATAATAAATCAAATAGCTATTCGAGTTTGACCTGGTGAAAATGAATGGTCACCCGAATTCCAAAAGCCAAATTTCGGAACCGATACGGAAATCGTTTTGTGGGTGTCGCTGTTTCCGGACTTCAAAATTTCACAATTGAATATACTGTAGAGATCAGCTCAACGAGACGATCAAAACGGTATACAGATATCAGTGGTACGATCATCCGATAAAAATCAATATCGGTACCAGAATGCTGCTATTTTGTAGAAAATAAGAACGACGGAGCAATAGATGTCCGAATTTGGAAAAATGACGAACTGATATTTTGCTCAGAAGATGGTTTAGAATTTTTCTATGTAAAAATATTTAGGTTTTGAAAACATTTTATTTTCATCGCTTTTTTTTTAACTGATTAAATTGAAGTGAATTTACGCGCGAAATAAACTTCCGTATTTTCAGACGAAAATTTACCAGTTGCTATGTTTAACTAGACGTATTCCAAATATTAAATTTTTATTTCAAAATTTTATCGTTTAAAATTTCACAAATTTCAACTATTTACGTTATTAAAACAGTTGAAATTTACGGGTCGTTACAACAAGTGTGTGATGAAGAACTCAAAGAGAGTTGCCATAAAGTGAATATACAGCCATCATTACTTGAAAGAATTTGAAACCGAACTCAACATAGTTGGTAGGTTACCATATCCACTCCTTTATCTATGTAAATATTTACTAGATTATTTCACTAGAATGATAAATAATTTTAACTTTATACTAAAATCTAGTCATATATCTAAATTTCTCTATTGAAAATTTGTTCAATATTAATTTAAATTATGTGCATGTGCAACAACATCACAAGTTGCAAGACAAATGTATCTAGGAATCCAAACTTGGAGAAACTAAGAAATGGCTACTTATTCTTTAAGGTATTTATTTCTTTTTTTTTCTTTTTTAATATTGCATGGAATAAATATAAAATAATATTTTTAATATTGCATGGAATAGCGATTACAGACTGGAAGACATGAATTTAGGAAAATTAACTAAGTATAAAAGTTTAACTAAGATAACTAAGTTATATAAAAAATAATTAAAATTAAATTTTTTACTTAATTTATAAAAATTAACTAATTTTTATAAAAGTTAACTACGCTATCAAGTTTTATATAAATTTAACTAGATTAACTAAAAGTTTACAAAAATTAACTAATTCTTATAAAATTTAACTAAGTTATATAAAAATTAACTAAAATTATTTAACTAATTTATAAACTAAGTCTTATAAATATTCAACTAAGTTAATTAAGTAGGTTTTATAAAAATTAATTAATGGACATAAAAATCAACTAAGTTATATAAAAATGAACTAAGTTAATAGAGTTTTATAAAAATCAACAAAATTTAAATCTTTTTAATTAAATTAACTAAAGTTTTTGAAAATTAATTTAGTTTTATAAAATTCATGTTCTCTATTTTGAAATCTTTGTTAAATTGTAATAATAAATTAACTAAGTTTAAAATAAGTAACTAAGTTAATTAAGTTTTATAATAATTAAATAAGCTAACTTTTTTATAAAATTAAATAATTTTATAAAATTAAGTTTTATAAAATTCATGTTTTCTATTTGAAATCTTTGTTAAATTATTATAAAAATTAACAAGTTTTATAAAAAATTATCTAACTTTTATAAAAATCAACTAAGTTAACTAAGTTTTATAAAAATTAATTAAGTTTATAAAAATTATTAAATTTAGAAGAATAATATAATATAATATAATATAATAATAGTAATAAAATAATATAATATAATAATAATAAGAAGAACAACAACAACAAATTAACTAAGTTTCAAATAAGTAACTAGGTTAATCAAGTTTTATAATAATTTAAGATTATTAGGATAATTATGAAATTGATTAAACGCTTACTAAGTTAAAGATTATTAGTATACAATAATTGAGTTTTATAAAAATTAATTGAAGGATATAAATATTAACTAAGTTATATAAAAATTAACTAAGTTAACTGAGTTTTATAAAAATTAATTGAAGGATATAAATATTAACTAAGTTATATAAAAATTAACTAAGTTAATTGAGTTTTATAAGAATCAACAAAATTTGAATTTTTTAATTAAATTAACTAAAGTTTATGAAAATTAATTTAGTTTTATAAAAATCATGTTACCTATTTTGGAATCTTTGTTAAATTGTTATAAAAATTGACTAAGTTTTATAAAAATTAATTAAGTTAGTAAAAATTAAGTAAATTTAAAAGAATAATAATAATATAATATAATTTACTAATTAGGGATTATTAAAGCACACATACAATAATAATTATTATTAAAGCACACATATAATAAGATGCTTTTCTATGGAGGCCCACTAAAGGATTGGCACGAGTTAGAGAAGCCATTGGTATCAAAGTTGCCTGGCCAGAATCAAAAGTAGTTATCGAAATAGTTAACACTGCATCATCAAATAATCATACGAGTAATGTCGGAGTTGTTGAGAAGGTAGGTATCAAACTTATTTATATTTGATTCAATTATTTTTTCATCGTATAAATTATTGAAGCACATAATTAAATAAACTCTTTGTTTAACTGATAGAGTACAAATTCTATGGAAAACAGTAAATGCAAGCTGATCGATTGGTTGGGAAAGAGAGAAATAGTTGTGTTAGGCCACGTGTCTTCAACCGATCCAACTTAAATGGTTCATTATGTTCCTTTGGGGAAAAATGCAATTAAAGTTTGGGTAGATATTATAAAAATTCCAAAAGCACGTCTATGGAGAACAACGTCCGATTTAAAATTCATTGAAGATGCTCTTGCTACTACAATAGCTTGGCCTGCTGCGAACGTTATAATGGAATCAATTTCTAGTATGTATAATTCAAACTTTGTTTAGATATGAGACATTTTTTATTTAGTTGAATACTATCTTAAATTAGTATATATTCATCACCGTAGTTAAATTAGTTTAAGAACCGAAATGGAAATATCGCAAAATTAAAAAATTGCAGACAAAGTCGCTCTATCGTATTATAGTTGATAATGTATATTACTAAGAAAAATATTGAAAAATCTCCGCTTTTAATATTTTCATGAAAAGATAAAACGTATTTTGTTTTCCTTAATAAATACACTTCAGTTTCTTAGAGAAGGATAAATGTTTTCTTAATAAATACACAGCTAAATGTTTTTTCTTAATTAAATTTAGCACTATCCGATTTGGATAAAACCTTCTCGATAGCTAAATGGTTTTGGAATAACGTTAGCAAGGTAACCATTTGAATCAAAGCATCAGCCTCTTAGATGATCGTTAAACTAATTCAGTTTAATGTTTCTTAACCTTAAAAAAGAAGATCTCAAATCGTTATAGTAGATGATAACAATTCAAGAAATAAAAGAAAAGAACTACAAATTACAGCATGAAGTTTTAGCTTCTTTTAAACTATAAATTTGAGCTTTAGCTTCAGACAACAATTCTTTTCTTACAGTAATTCAGTTCCAGCTGTAATTCGCTGCATGTTACAGTAAATGATAACAATTAAAGAAAATAAACATTGTACATGAAATTAAATAAAAATAAACATTGTACATGGAAATAGCCAGCTACAGTTGGGTTTTTTTTGGTATTTAGCAAGCACAGTTGGGTTTTCTTTTCCCTGTGCACTGCATTACAGAGAAACAGCCAGCTACCATCTATGATTCTTGGTATGCATGTGGGTTATGAATTTAATACTTTTTCAAAACAGTTATTAAATAAAAGATTTTTAGTCATGGCTGATTTTGAAATGAGAAAAAAGCCTTCGTAAGAAATATAGGTAATCATAAGTTCTTGTTTGTCAATAGCAACCCTTTAGACTAGTCTTCTTGAATATCTAGCTATTTCTTGTAACTGCTGGCATAATTCGTGTATTATATTTGTTTATTAGGATGTAAGTTACTATCTTTTTATTTAAGGGAAATAAAATAGTAGCACCCTACAGATATCTAAACAAATATGCAATAGGACTGTGTCCGACTCTGAAACATGCAAATTAAGAGAAGAAACATTCAGAAAAAAAATTATGAGATCAACATTCCCAGTAAAGTATCTGCATATGTATCTACGTGTGCAATATGAAAGTCAGGGATTACCTGCCTTTGACAGTATTACATGACAATAGTACTAACAAACCAGATGAAAACACAAAACAGTAATGGAGTATTGCATGGGCTAGGGTCTGTCAAGTACGGTTCTGGTTGGACTTAATGTATGAAGAAAAAAAAATAAAGCAAGCAAATCAAAATAGGTGTAGTTGGGTTTTCTTTTTTCCCGTGCGCTGCATTACAGAGAAACATCCAGCTACCCCTTAACATTGATTAATAAAGTTTCTGTTTTAAACAATGTTGTTTAGTATTTAAACATTTCTATTGTGACTACCGTACACACGTATGTGCTTCTTTTTTACAGGTGTTGTATGATGCTTTTGAGGTTGCTACATGATGTCGCACTCTTTCTCCTTCAAGTCGGTCATTTTGTGTTTGTATCATTTTAATTAGCTACATGATATCACACTCTTGTTTTTAGTATCATTTTGATTAGCTACAGTTGTATGTATTGTTACTTTTTGTCACAAATATTTATATGTTTAATACTTCATATATGAAATATTATGGATATATATTTTGTGGTTTGGCTTATGACTCCATTTGATTACGTACATTACAGTGTGATAAGTGTGGTTTTTTGAATTGTTATAATATATTAGTTGAAATAAGCTTGGTAGAATTGAAAATTGTAAGCTTGAATTTATATGGCAATAAAAAAATGCAATGGAATTTTTTTTATAGCGTTTCAACTAGGCTATGAAAAGAAAATTTGTTACAGCTTTTAAATTTTTTATAGCGTTTAACTAGGCTACGAAATGAAAATTTTTATAATTTTTTATAGCATTTCACTGCGTCATAAAAGATTTTCTATGGCAAGCTTCAAACGCTATAGAAAAGTAGTTGTACCAATACGGCCTGCTTAAGATAGCAACAAAAACGCTGTTAAAAGTCCATTTTCCATCTCAATTTTGAAGCGCTATTGTATCTCCCAGACTTATTACAACATGTTGATATATGGCGTTTATAGAAATGCTATAGAAAGCTTTAATAGCGGATTTTAAACACTATAAAAAGGCCTGTTTGTTGTAGTGGAATCAGGCCTAATTTTGAAATAACTACTGGTTTCGAGGGAACAATTTGTTGTACTTACCATTCAAGCAAGCAGATCTAGTATTACTAACATGCTTTTTGCGTCTTTTATTATAACATATAATACCATGTTTTTTTAGAAAAAATATCAATACCTCTTTAGGAAATCTAATTTGGAGAATCTCTACTGAATCACCTCTCCTTAAGTGGTGCAACAAATTAAGAAGAAATAGTCCTTAATATATACTAACCCAAAACTGCCTGCTCCCACAAATTGCTTTGGCTTAAGCATTTATTTCAACTTTTCAAGTGTACAACCTCTCACCGCTGCAAATAAAAGTTGGCCCATAACATATGATTTAATATAGAAATTATAATGCATTCTGTAAAACTCAAATATGGGAACAATAAACATATACTATGATATTTGTATAAAAGTAAGGTTGACTATATGAAATTGCATCCAAATCCTTTTCCTTTGAGCTTAGATATTCAGGAAGTAAGATTATTATGATGATTGATGTATTTCTTTACATGCTCTTACATACGTGAGATAGTTGATACATTTTTCAAATATACTCAGCGATTTCAAATTGACGAAACCCCATCATCACTGGCTTGAACAAAGTAGAAACTGTTTTATTCTAAGAATCCACTTAGCAGGCATTATAATCATTTAAACTAATAAATTAGTCAACCAATATTAAAAGAATACCATGATAAATTCAGTTTAATGAAGAACAGGCTTCAAATTTGCATAGCAATTGACAAACCCTTAAGTATTTGAACAAATTAGGGTTTCTTTTGATGGGAAATTGGAGAAATTAATAGTCGGTGTTCTGCAAAAGAAAAAAAGTAAAGTACCATAAGAAATGGGAAAGCAAAGTAAAGTACCACTGGTATGGCAGCGGTTAAAGACAACGACGGTCGAGCAAGCCAATATGACAATGGAAAGGGAAGGAGAGGCGCAACCGATTGTCTGTCGTTCTGGAGCTAATTTCAACTTGAAGCGGCTAGCGACGGCAGTTGGAGGAGAGCGCAATTATGATGGAAATGGAGAATGTTCAATTGGAAGGGGATTTACTTTTTTTGGTTATAGGAAAATAAAGGAAGAAGAAAGCAGTTGTAGGTAAGAAAGTAAATAATAGGGAGACAGTTGAGTTTATAATCTGAATAAAATTGAGGAGGCTTCTGCACTCTAGAAACCAAACTCAGTAATAATAGTGTAGTATAGATATTATGTATTGTCCTATCCTAGTAGCACACGCGGTTATTGCTTTGTGCCGATACTGTGTACGTTCAGTGGTGAGTTGTATTTGATATTTTTTACACGTACCACTGTTAGTCCAAGGGAATATTCACTTGTGTACCCAATATCTTCTCATTTTCTGTGTTACTCGATATGATTACTTTGTAAGACTCTTAGTGTCACATACCAAAATTAGCGGCTTTCGAAAATTCGACATCGATACTCACTTTATCGACTGCCGAGCAATCGAGTGCCGGAAACTCCAATAGTGAGGGTTTTAAAAAGAAGAAAAAGTGGAAGAAGAAGAAAGCAGAAGGAAGAGAGTAGGAAAAGAAAAGAAGAACAACAACAGAACAAGAACAGAAACAGAAAACAATATCAGAATCTCACATATCGCAGCGGAACAATATACAATAGATAATTACTAGTCTTTTAAAACAAAGAACTATATCATTTTATACATACATCAATCATCAGAGTCAATATACAACAATGGACAGTTATATAAACTTGTCCTCATACAGAATACACAGTGGAATAAATACTATCAGATACAAATACTACGTCTCGTCCTCCAGCTTATCTCCAAAGCTCCAGAATATCCAGAATATCCTGATAATCTAACTCTAGACTGCCCGTGTGGAAATTGGTGGGCACCCAGAGTTTAGAAGGGAAACAATAAACTCCGAGTCAGTCATGGTGACTGGTGTGAGATCGTAAAACAGTTTATCTTTAAAACAACAACAAGATAATTTTAAAGTAAATTCGCAATGCTTTTGGAAAATGAAACTACCATAAGACCTCCCGCCACACACACAATGCAAACGCAGAATTGGAGGAGATTTCTTCTTATGATAGTCAAAGATGCTTACTACGCAAAATCAAATCATTTTGATATTATTATTAGTGCATAGTGTAGAAATCATTTCGAAAGTATAATATAAATCTTAGCCAGCATAGACATTCCGAACTATGCCTACTATAGCTACCATCCAAACAGTGGTGACCACCATAAGTGAATGGCAGGTTCTACAACTAAAACCGTACAAGTCACGTATTGTTTCTTTGGATTTCCAACAAATGGTCAGGCTAAGGAACTTCCTATCCACGATGGGTACGTCCCTGGAATAGACGACCCGAGAACCTAACCGGATCTCTGCCAACACAAGGCCGGGTTACCTCTGCAAAAATAGGTAACTACTGACACGCGTATGCCATCCCCCGATCGTAACCGATCTTCCCGAGGATCCCCGATTTCCAACAACCACAAAGTAATAAATTTGCAGCAACCACAGAGGTTAAGTATCTGGGCTCCATACCATGATACCACCTTTATCCAGAAGGAATGACATACACTAAGGGGCACTACTCCCTAGAACCTTGCCGCATCCTTCCTGTTTCGACCATTTCCGGGGTGTGAGGCTCGACGAAGTCTCGTCCACAAAGCTACGCTTTCTACAAAGCCCTGCTTCGGGTCAAACAAAATGATCAACCTATGATCACAAAGATATAAGATCAAACAAATGATCATATCGCAAATGATCAAACACTGATCATTTCACAGCAACACTCAGTATGCCACGTTACCAAATTGGGATATATCGCTGATAAATTTCAACTACATAACCTCTGAGCTCGTATGTCTCAGAGAAGGGTGTTAAGCTAAGAGAATAAATTCTCCGCCACCAACAGAAATGTATTTGAAAGAAATCAGCTTTATATCTCAAATTGTAACGTCAGACACACAATCCATACAAGTCTGTTCCGAGATCGAACAGAACCGAAGGCACTTCTCACGAAGCCCTTGCGTATCCGGATAAATTTTCAATCACGTCAGGACTTCCCGTCACTAAGGGTGATAAAACCTCTAAACCGGAGATCAGCCGATGTAGAGTAACTCGACGGTAATCCTTCCGTTTTCAAAAATATCCGGTCTTCAACACCGGTCTTCGAATGCAATTCATAACGACGTATCACATATTCGGAATGGGTTATACGACCCCATGGTCCTTTCCCGGCTAACCCGAATAGTGAGCGCTTATTTAAAAATAAGTGTGGCATTCAAATTCATCAGATTCACAACAAATATCTATTCAAGGTAATTATTGATAGTCGGTTATTTAACTATCAATAAAGATGCGCGACATCATCAGATTCCAAATAATTTTCCAAATTATTTATTCTTCAAAAATATCTTTTACTAGATATAAAATTTCCACACTTTAACCATTTGAAAACAAATTTCAAATATTCACATTTCATTTTATCTTTGAAGATAAAATCTCAAAACAGTTCATTTCATATTGGAAAAGCATTTCCATACTTATTTAAAAATAAGTATTTCACAAATCATTTATTTTCAACATTTGAAAATATTCGATATACTTAAATCAATATTAAGTATATATTCATTCTTTAAGGAAATCATAAATTTTAACATCTATTTGAGTCAAAACGAATGTTGCGTAAAACATCGTTACGACGACTCGAAATCAATAGTATAGGGATTCGGAATTAAAATAGATATATAAATCCCAATACTACATAAAACATTTTCTTTCGAAAATCATTTACTATAACAACAGTGTTATAGTCCACCATTTCCTTATTCCTCGAAAACGTCTATTTCAACAATGAATGTTGAAATCTATGTATTCGATACTTAACACGTTTTAAACATCTTTTAAAACAGTTACTTCATTTTTATAATATCGCTTTCCCAAAACCATATCCATTCTACTTCGAAAATATATTCACTGTCCAAAATCGTGAATATACTTCACTTAACCATATTTAAATCTTTTCTACACATTTATTATTTCAATAAAAATTCGCTATCCAAAATCGCGAATATATCTTCTTCTTTTTTATAATCTACTATCTTAAATTTGTCAAATTCAATCGATTTCGAATTTATAAACACTTTTATAAATTCTATTTGTATTCATTTTCAATATTAACAAAATTCCTTTAAAATTTCATCACTTTGATTTATACAAAATCAAATTTTATAAATCTTCTATATAATGCTTTTATTTCACAATGGTCCATTTAAACCAATTAAATAAATCCTTATCGATTTATTTAAATCTTTATTCCAAATTCGTAAATCTATTTCCACAATTTAAAAATAAATCAATATTTATTTTTACACCAATTCCCCTTATTTCAATTTAATTCATTTTCCAATTCTTCACTTTAACCCCAAAATCAGATTCCAAATAAATTTCTAATTCTACTTCAATACCAAATCAATTTCAATCTTCATTTCTAAATAAATTTCCCATCCCAACTCATTTTATATTGACTTTCCAAATTCGTTTCAATTTGCCAATTAAATTTATAGTTGGACTTCCAACTTATTTCCTTTTAAATAAATTCCCCTTAAAGAAAATAAATCTCTTTATCTTTTTCAAACTATTTAGAAATCCAAATTTTAATTAAATTCTTCAATTTAAAATCACTATTATACGAAATTCATTTACCTAACATTACACTTGATTCTGGAATTAATTCAATAAGATTTTAAAAATCAACCTTTATTCTTTTAAATTCTTTTCTTCAAACTTATTAAATTTCTAAAATTAATTCACTTAGAAATTTCTATTTTGATTTCAAAAATTCAATTTCGTTTATTTTTGGAATCCAATGATATCAAACATCCATTCAGCTAAATTTTAGCTTTCAAGCAAATTCCAGACATCAATATGATCAATAACATCAATATAGTTATTCACAGATTCATATCACAGTAGAAATAAATTCAATCAATGTGAGGGGTCCAGTTGGATCCCTCCAACCTGTTTCCCTGCATCCAAAGATGTTAGCACAATACCAATTCCGCTCCAGTACGGAATTATCGCGGTATATGGGTTTTATAAAAATCCGCTTACTAACGGCGCAATAGGGTCTCATCCGCTATACGAGGCGGGAAATCAATCAATCCAATATATACATATGCCAATATGTATATATTGCTATATATAGATATATATCCTACTATATCTAATATCACATCCAACATAGCAATCATATCAAACAATCAATAACTGCAATCAATTTTTGAGTGAGAAAAATCTCACCTTAGCTTTTATTTTGCAATCCATTTTCATCCTGACTTGATTTTTCTTGCTTTATACCTTGTATAAACAATTTCATACAATCTATCAATATTCGAAAGACTGAACAATTAATTTTTAAAACTCAATTTCTCTTTACTAATCTATTTAATTTAAATCGAATACCCTTTTAAAAATCTTAAGGTAATTAATATTAATTTTAAACCAATACTTTTAAAATTTCTAAACAAATCCCTTTGAACTGCCTATACACTTATAAAAATATTCTATATAGATTTTATAAAATCTATTTTATATAAATGCTTATATTGTCCCAAAATCTAAAATAATTTCTGTTTTGCATATATAGCTTACTGTAAAATACCCAAAATAAATACAATATTCCAAACTGCATATATCTTACTGCATATAAATTTATTAACAATCTGTCTCTTGTTTTTTTTATCATATATATACATTTTAAACAGGACTTTACTATTCTATATTTTTTTTTCTCTCAAATCTTTATATATATATTTTAGAAAATCTGCATATAAAACTCTACTGTATATATTTTTTTCTCTTTGTTCAATTTTATACATATATATACAGTCGTATTTGAACGGAAAAGGGAAAAACTGCAAATACCTCACTACGCTCTGACATCGAATTCGCGACCACCAGAGTTCGATTTCCACGACGAACATGCCGTGAATTCAACCTTCTCGATCCCATCGTGCACGCCACGCTGGAGTTCCCCTACTCGAACGCGCGCCTTCCAGTCGCCTGCCTTGTTGGAATCATCTTCCAGCCTCCCACGTCCTCAGTCGCGAAACCCCCCAGCCTAGCGAATCGCCAACTCCGGCCTCATGCTGTCGCGCGCGCCACCGAGAACGCTGACCTCCGCCTTGCGTACGCGAGCTCCCCCACAGCTCGACTTCGATCGAGATTGCCACGAGGAAAACCCTCACTCGACCCCGAACTAATTCTATTTGAATTCGAGATTCCATTTTTTTTTCTAATTAGATGCAGCCGCGATTTTGAAGGAGGAGAAGGGCTTCGGCTCTTGTTTTAAATTTTCGAACAATTGTTTTGACTTTGTTTTTCGAACGGCAGGGGCTTCGGCCATTTTTTCCTTCCCTTACGATTGAAGATAGTCTTCGTTCTGCTTGCGTGATTATTTAAAATGAGATAGAGGATGGTTCACACGATTTACTTCGTGGTCTTCAGCATGTTTTAAGGCGTGAGGTAAGGGAGAGGTACGTGGCTGATGTTTTGACAGATATTAAATTTAAATTTTAAATTGAATTCAATTTAATCTCTACGCGTTTAACTATCGTGTGCTCTCAAAACAACTCCAAATGCTACGAAATTCGAAATCCGATAATAATACAATATTACGGACCCAATGGAACTGGTTTCGTCGAATTCCGAGACTGTGCCCCGAAACGCTATTTTCAAATATCGATACGAACGATATAATTTCAAAACTGAACGAAACAGTTTGAAATTAGATTCTGAAGCTTCTGTTATCTTCAGTATCATCAATACGAATTTTAAAAGCCTTTGAAATATTTTTCTTCAGCTTAAATTGAATATTCAAATTTTTATTCAACTTACAATAGATTAAATTTTATAATTTAATCACTAAATTCAAAGTTATATCTGGAATTCAAATTAAATCATCGTTCAAATATTTAAAATTAATTAAATATTTTCAATTTAATTCGTTCAAAATTCTGGGTCGTTACACTTAGGTAGTATAGATATAGAGGTGGAGTGCTAAACATCCCACTCGCGATCTAGAGTTAGCGGCATCGTGTTCACTATAAAGATGTGAAGGCACTATCTTTTGGGGGAAAGGTTTGAGTTATTCACCGAGCACAAATACCTTAAATATCCTTTTTTCAAAAGATTTGAATCTTAGGCAGCAAAGGTGGATGGAATTTATAGCATCATATGAATTTGAAATTCGGTATACCTCTAGAAAAGGGAATTTTTTTGCCAACGCTCTTAGCGGGAGGCATGCTACTCTTGGTGCTACATATGAGTAGAGGAAGATGAAGTTCCTCTCGAATTTCAATTTCCAAGCAATCAGAATTAACTCCAGGTTATCTAGCAGTTATGGAGGTAAGGCCAGCATTGATGGACCATATCGGTTAAGAACAAAAGAAGGATGTAGCAATAATTGACATTTTGAGCAAGTTGGATAGCGAAGAGCATTTCCCTCACATTCGTAGGTATTTAATCGACGAAAAAGGATGGGAAAGGAGAGACAAACGACTATATTTTCTTGTAGTGGATAATGTTCTGGAGGAAGTGCTGGCAGAATGCCACCATTATAGGATGACTATTCATCACGATGGAGATAAGATGTATATGGATATAAAGTGAGTTTTTTATTGGCCAGGGATGAAGAGGAGAGCAGCTAAATATGTCACTAAGTGTTTGACGTGCCAAGGCATAAAAGCAGAACAAGGGAAGCCCGAAGGTTTGTTATTATCATTAGAGGTACCAACTTGGAAGTGGCATCATATATCGATGGACTTTATAGAAGTCAAAGAGAAAACAAAGCTATTTGGGTTATAGTGGATATGCTCACTAAAAGGACCTACTTTATTACTTTAAGGAGTAATAGGATAGCTGCATCTCTAGAGAAAATTTATATCAAAGAAGTGGTACGGTTGCATGGAGTTCCGGTCGGTATTATTAGTGATAAAGACCCCGTATTCATTAGTGAATTTTGGGGGAGTTTACAATCAGCTTTAGGAACGACATTAAATCTTAGCACAGTTTACCACCCCCAGGCCAATGGACAAACATAAAGGGTGAACAAGATTTTGGAGGATTAATTCAGAGCTTGCAATATGGACTTTGGAGGATATTGCGAGCAGCATTTACCCTTAGTAGAATTCACATACAATAATAGTTATAAGCGACGATTGGTATGACATCCTTTGAAGCCCTATACGGGTGGCCGTGCAAGTCACTTAATTATTGGTGGGAAACTATCGATAAAATTCTACTTGGACCGAATTTGATCCATAAGACCACAGAAACAGTTGAGGTGATTATGTGGTGAATGAAGGCCGCTCATGACCGAAAGAAGTTCTATGCTGATAGGCAAAGAAAGGAGTTGATTTTTCGATTGGAGACATGGTATTTGTTAAGACTTCCCCACTTAAAAGGTTATGAGGTTTGGAACATCAAGGAAGCTGGCGTCGAGATTTGTTGGGCCTTTACCGATTTTAGAAAGGTGCAGAAACTTATGTATCGAGTAGAGCTACCGACTAAGTAAGTTGGAGTCCATGATGTTTTCCATGTATCTCATTTGGGGAAATTCCTGCACGACACTGCCACTGTAGTAGAGTCTGATCAGTTAGCAGATGTAGAAACAGAGCCGATAGCACCTCGTGCCATCGCATGTATAGTGGAGCACAGAGTTGGGAAGCTTCATAATAAATAAATTAGGCTGATCCGAGAGCAATGGGGAGATAATCCTGCGGAAAGTACATAGGAGACAGAAGAGAAGGTGAAAGCTTCACATCTTGTCCTTTTCTATAGTAAATGTTCTCTCTTCAAAATTTAGTACTGTATAGGTTTTTTTGCATCGTGGTTTCTAGATTGGATGGTAAGGGATGATTGACGCACTTTTTACTATTATTTTTGCACTCGTATAGAATCTTATGCATATTTAGTATGTTTTACATACATGCCTATATGTCATTACCTTGCATTAACGCTAGGGTTGAGCTCACCTATAGTATGTTGTATACACAATCACATTACATTTTTGTTAAGTAGACGGTTGTACAAATAACATGGTTGTAAAGTGCGCATTACACTATCCGCCCCTTAGGAATTTTGGGGATGAAATTCTTTTAAGGGGGAGTGTAACACCCCGTAAAGTTTATAAGAAATTAATTAATTAATAATGATGCCAAAATAGGAATTTTATAAAATGTTAGAATTTGGCTAAAAAATTACACCATTATATTCATGATGATTTATTGAGCAACTTTCATATATAAAGTTTTGTGATCAAAGTTCAAATGGAGAAGTTATTGACGTTTGAAGTTTTTGAATTAAAATAATTCAGACAAAGTTAAATTTAAAAATTAATAAACGTTAACATTTGAAAATTGATAAGGGTAATAAATATTGGAGCGTTAGGTAATAGAATTAACGTCGAAGCAAACGTTAACCGAATGGTAAGTAAGGCAAAGAAATAATATAACATTAGAAATTAATGTTAAGTAATAATATCAGCTAGGAGATGAAGGCCGGTTGGCCAGTTAAAGAGAGGTAGCAACGGTTTTCTTAGGCCTGAATAGCCCAGATTTTATTAGTTTTAAGCCGACTTTGATTGTACGGTCCATGCACGTTCTAACCAATATAAATAAGAGGTAGCTCACTTAATTTTATTCACAAGAAAAATAACAATGCTACCAAAACTCCGTGAGTTCTTTTCCTTCTCCATAAACTTTCCATATTCAAGATTCAACCTTTTGGGAAGAAATCAACTGGATTAAAGAAAAAAGGTAATAAATTTTAGATATATATTTCTCTATTTCTATTCTTACCCAATCACTGATTTTGAATCTAGTCTATATACAAATGAATTGTTACATATTGAAAAATATATAAGAAGATAGCTATAGGTGGAAATAGGCGAAGACGTGGAATCAAATCCAAAGGAATTGGGGGAAAGCTACCTGTGAGTGGAAATCTTAGTTTTTCTCTTTTTAATAGTTTGTGTTGTTAATATTTGAATTTGTTTTATGCCTTAGGGAATTTTGTATACAAAAACTTTAAATCCAAAGCTCCAAAATTACCCCATAAAATGTCAATTCTTGGATTGGTTAGAATCTAATTATTTTATGTTAATATAATTAAATTTAATATGTTGTTATTTGCAATCTGAATAACTTATGTTCTATTCAACTTCCATTTTCCAATTTCTATTTGTTGTGACGAAAGGTTTTAAACCAAAAGGAATTAGGAAAGGGTGTGCAAAGTATGGATTTTTCCTATTTTTAGTTTGCACTGCCTGTTTCTATAATTTAAGTAGATATGATTCCTTTTTCACGTCAATCTTATATATGTAAAAGTCAAATAGAATATAAAGAATTTAACTTATAAAATTTTATTCCCTTGAATTAGAGGCGTTAATTTTACTATATTAATATAAAATAAATTGGATATTTTGATTCCATTCTTTTGAATATATATGCAAGACTGTTTTGTTTAGCTAATTTAAGTTTTGATATTAGCTATTTTAAAAAAACTAGTGTATTGGACTGAGACTTATATGGAAGTTTTGACATTTAGGTTATCTTAGCAGCTCGTATAGGAAGCAAAACCTTATTATAGAAATTCTTTTGAGCTTGCTTGGGAATATTAAATAAAAACTAGTTATCCTAAAATTTACGTTATGTACAAATATATTATAGACATATAAGTTGTAACGTATAAAATAAATAGGTTAATTAATAAACAGTGTCAAACCCTATAGAATGGAAGTTAAGAACAATTATGAAAATTAATCAATAATTAAAGGAAAAATAAGGAGTTTTCCTTATATGGTTTTAATACGTAAATGCGGTTGAGGTATACTATATATATAGTGTGTGTATTTATGTGTAAATATCTTAGGATGTTTTGTTTTGTCGAAGAGCGGAAATATGACTAAGCTATAAGGATGCAAGGTCAGTTAAAAGTACATAGAAGTCTGTCAACTAATCTGACTACCAGTAGTGTGACTTTGAAACTGATGTGAGACATCGCCTATAATAAGTATCCACGGTAGCCGAAAGTTTATTCCCAATTCTTAGGGTAAGTTTTCCCAACTAATCTGGCTATCAGCATCTACGAATAGTCCGACTAATGTGAGACATCATAGATTGGGTTACGGGTCACATAACAAGTATCCCAATATGGGCCCTCTTCTGGGTTAGAGGTATTAAATGGCTATTGTAGGGTCTTCTTCCTTTCCATTCAGGAAGTGTTAGATTGTCAAGGTCATCTTTTACATGCGGTGGTGGGAAACCATTAGAGGGCGTCTGCTTTGGGACTGAGATATTAAATGGTTATTAGAGGGTCTGCATCTTCCCCATTAAAGAAGTATTAAGTGGCCTTATGATATTTCTTACAATGTCAGCTAGAAAGTACTGAAAAGAGGTCTGCCTTAGGTCTAGTTATTAAATGATGGAGATCTGCCTAGGGTATAGGTATTAAATGATCAGAGTCTGCCTAGTTCTCATTAAAGAGGTATTAATTGGCTCAGGTACTTTCTCTCGCATTGTTAGGACATTGCTGACAGAGATGGGTCATTGGACCCAATATATTCCATAGTTGTCTTGCATCCTGCGAATTTAAAGCCCCACTAAAACCCTGCAAAATCTTTACTATAGCACAGTGCTCTTCGACCGCTATACTATTTCAATATAGCACTATTAGATCCGCTTTAAGCCCGTCTATTTTCTGCTACCTCCGCTAAATCAATGATTTTTAGCACCCACTTTAGAAACTAAATATAAAAAGGTTAATTTGACTAGTTCTCTTTTTAACCAAATTGACAAAATTAGGTTCAAGACCTAGTTTTAAGGCATAAATGCTCAATTAAGTTAGAAATCTATTGTTGTCACCAAATATGGACTGCATATATCATGATATTCTTATGTTTATTGTATGAGATAAAATAACATTTCATTTTTCTGCATAAATGATGTGAAAATGAGAGTAAATTAATTCTTAATATTTGGTTTTATAACTAATGAAGCTTTTTGCACATCCGCTATATCCCAGCTTTATTCTCGTTATAACCATACACGTCCACCACTATGGAACCGCTAAGCGCTTTAACTCCACAGGTTGCACCTGCGTTATAGTTACAAAGTTAGACTGGAAAGGGCCTTTGGCCTATAGTTGCAGATACGTTATGGAGCTGGACTGGAAAAGCCTTTGGCTTATAGTTAGATGTGTACTCGATAGGACATAGTATAGGATACGTAAGACATAATACTCATCTAAATGATACTGTCCAAATACTATTATGGTAAAACTTGAGATTTTCATTCACTGGGCATTTGTTGTTCTAACTCCGTCCTTATTACAACCCACAGGTAGAGGGAACAATGCTGATGAAGATTGTGAAGGAGGCAGTGAAGACTTGTGGCAGTTTAGTTATTTATCTATGTTTTTTTATTTACTCTAATGGACCTAAATTTTAGACTTGATGATGTCCTATTTTGAGACATTATGTTATGGAGATTTGAAATGTTGTATTTCTGAGATTTGGAATATGTGAAGTGGAATTTATTTTGTTACTATATATTATCCCTTCCGCTATGAGATTCTGAAAGCATAGATGGATAACTCTGTATATAATTTAGTCAAATTTATCAACCAACAACCGGTTCTAGAATGGACCTATGTTCGATTGAGCTTTTGTTGGGTCAAAAATTAGGCCCGTTCCATAGAGGGTTGTTGCAAAAATAAAATTCTGTCTTGTATAATTTCTTCCCAAAATAATTTAATTCCTTTTATATAAAAATAATCAAACCCAAAAGTATATTACTTTCAAAGTTTACTTAACAATATATATAATAAATCCCATAATAATAATTCCCATATAATAAATATATCTGGAGGTGTAGTGCAATGGAAAAGGGGTGCCTAGGTCTGGTTACAGACCCCAAGTTTGAGCCCTGCCTTGCAAACGTTTCTTGCAAAAAATAGTACCCGGGATTTAAAGGTGTCATGAGTTGAAGCGGACAGGCACAACTTAATTCACTTTAATGGTTACCGGTCCGTCGGGTTCTCCTGAATATATTTATAAAAAATATCGCATTCAACTTATTATTACTTTAAAATATTGCTTTACAAACTTCTAAATTATTAAATGCAAATAGAATTAACTCACCGCTTTGTGCAAATTTTAAATCCTATATATATATATATATATATTCAAAGACCACTTATTTAATCAAATCCCAAAAATCATCACTTCAAAGTTATTCCTATTTGCACAATTCTCAAGATTACTTCACTTTTATTGTAACGACCCGTATTTTCAATAAATTAAATTTAATAAAATTTTAAATAAATTTGTTAGAAATTTTAAAATTTAAGAGTTTATTGATCGAAATTAAAATATTTCAAATTAAAAAGGAGTAAAAACATTTATTGTAGATTAATGAGTGCGATACAAAGGAAATATATGTTTAAACTAAAATAAAAAAAAGGAAAGTTAAATTCAATTGAAAGAGTGTTTTAATTAAATGTAAGTAAATGATTTGGAAATTTAAAATCCTTTTAAAATTTAAATAAAGAGAAATAAATGGTAATTAATTAATTTAATATAAGAAAATTTAAATTGAAAATAAATGAATAAGTTGAGTAAAGGAGTAAACATATGTTTATTTATTTGAAATGCTGGGTAGCTGAAAGATTGATTTTTGAGACGAGAAACTATTATTTAGTAAAAAATGTATAGTTCTTGTTTGTATCCAGTAGTGTATAAATATGTTTAAATTACTATTAGATAGGAAATAATTGTTCTATTTCTCATTACATTTATTTAGCCCAGTTTGAAATTCATCTTTTTAATCAACTGAAATTAATGTAATTGAACCAATTTCAAACCAAATCACTTTTCCCATGGCAGTCAACCCCTCTGCTCCTTTCCCATCCCTTGTACCTTCCCTACCCATCACCCCTCCCATCGTTCCATCTCTATGCACCGCGCTTGTCACTTCGACCATCCCTCCACTTCAACCTTCACCTCCGCCTGCTCCTCCTAACCCACCCTCGAACCAGCTTCCCCCTCCTGTTGCCGACTCCACAACTTCCCTTCTTCTTCTTTCTTGTCAATCGGAATGGACTTCCGTATTTAAGCATAAGCCAAAAATGCTGGGAAGTACATCCCGGTTGACATTAAACCATCGTTTTCTGACAGTGCTTTGGATCTCACTAACAACAATATTCATGTTGGCTCTCTTGTTTGGGGTGATTATTTAGTTGGTTTCTTCCTCGATAAACCACTATCTTTCATGACTGTTGTCCAAAGATTGAAGACAATATAGAGGCTGAAGGGATCAATTAAGGTAAAGTCTAATGGTGTTATTTTTCTTTTCCTTCTCTCTTGTCAAGAGGATAGAAACAAAATTCTGCAAGGTGATCTAATCATAATAAAGAACAAGTTGTTTATAATCAAACCATATGATTCAAAAGTCAGCAACGTATGTGGCAGTGTTCCTTTAGTGCCTGTATGGGTTCATATACATAACATTCCTTTGTTTGCCTGGTCGCATCTTGGTATTAACTGGTAATCTAGCAGGATAGGGAAGCTCCTATGCATGGACGAGATGATAGAAAGACTTGAAAGACTGGATTATGCTAAATGCCTCATTGAGGTGAATCCAGAATGTGATCTAGTCGATGACTTCGTGATAAAATTGGTGGATGGAGGTCGCAAAAAATTTATGTTAAATATTTGTGGAAGGCTGATATTTGCTGCAATTGTAGATCCTTTTGACACACTACAGTTAACTGTGTTTTAACTGATGAAAACAAGGTGAATAAATAAGAGATGCAGGAGGAAGTCAAGGCAGTTGAAATGAAGCAGGGAAAACCTAACTAACATGTAAAGGAAGACAGGGTAGACTCACTCAAAAATGGCAGAAGGTTAGTAGATTCAAAAGGAAATATCAAGTGAAAAAAAGTAACATCAACGAAAAAAAGGAAATAATGGGGGAGGTTTAAGTAGGATTAGTCTCACACTGGAAAAGGAAGGTTCAGAAGTTGAAAGAGTTAGCAGTTTAGAGGAGGGTGAAATATGTGTAGATAATGATTTAGAGAAGGCGAAAGTTAACATTGTTGATGTTCAGAAAAATGAGGAGGTCAGAAACAAGGATGCAAATCAATTAATGAATAGTTCATTTGTTCATTGGCCCACTGTAATTGATGATAGTCAGGAAAATGACAAAACTACTAAAACAGATGCAAGAGAAGGAAATGACATAGTCACAAATGGAAAAATGGAAATGTTAAAAGTCTTAAAAACATCCCTAAAAATGATAGTAGCAGTCAAGCAGATCATACAGTAACCCACAATAGATTTGAAGTGTTAATGATAGAAGATGGAAGTTTGGGAAATAATGAAAATGATATGGTGAATGAATTGGATAATGCTGAAGCAATTAGCAATACTGATGGTAATGTTGTAATAGCATAGGAAAAAAAGAATTATGTGAACAAAAAATAAGGAATGCATCTCAATAATACTCCTCAAACCTATGAAAAGTGCAATTCCATGCATGAACAAGGCAAAACAAAACATGCAAAAGATCAAAAGCAGAATAATAAAGCAAACAAACAACACATGCCACAAGTGGAGATTATGCAAGACCATCAGCAGTATGATCAAAGAAATACAACCAGACATGAAATCAACCCCGTGCACGTGCACAGTTGTAATGCCTCATGCTAGTGTACTCCATCCTCACCCCTCTCAATCCATGTCATGCCTGTATCTTCCTTACCTCTCAAAACACCACCCACTTCATGCAAACCTAATTCATCCAAATCCCCACTGGACAAACCAAATTCTCCACAATTTGCTACTCTATCCCATGAAACTATTGTTGACCCAAGTAATTCTGAATTGTTATCCTTGCACTCCTATACCCACATCAAACCTCACCCAGCCAACATACCACCTCTTTTTCATGCCACCAATCCTGACCAATCCAACCATAACCAACTGGTAATCAACCACTCTCAAGTTGCAACAACCCTGAACAAAGGACGCAAAATCATACATGTAGAGAGAGATTCTGCCTTCACAGATTCTCCTCTATCAGAATCTATTCCTAAATGCTTTAATTCTGATCGAGCAGTAACTAGGAAAATGAAAATTGACTTACTCAATGCCATTGAGTTTAATCAATGACACAAAGAATAGGAGCATGGAATATCAGGGGTGACCACCTTGATATAAAAGTGGATCAATGTAAAAGTTTGATCAACTCAAATAATCTCAGTGTGTGTGCAATACTCGAAACTAAATTAAGTCCCGATCTGACTCAAAGGGCAGCTAGATATATATTAACCACTCTTGGAATCTTATCTACAACCATGATGATGCAGCTTATGGTCGGATCATGATTATCTTCGATCCTACTCTTCACCAAATAACCCCCATCACTTCCTCAAAGCAACTGATTCACTGCCATAATCTCCACATCCCAACCTCAACCTCCAACTATCTTATCTTCATATATGCTGAAAACTCTAGCAATGCCAGAGAATCTCTCTTCCATACCATCCTATTTCTTAGGCAACAAACTCATCCCTGGATCATTTGTGGGGACTTTAACTGCTCCTTGAGAATAACTGACCATATTGGAGGAAATGCTCTATCCTTGAATGAAATCAAACCATTGAATATGGTCATACATAATTCTGATCTTTCTGAAATCAAAACAATTGGAGTTGCTTTCTCATGGAATAACAAAAGGAGACAAGGATGTAGAACTTTCTCAAAAATTGACTATGCTTTCTGTAACCATGCTACCCTTGTTAAATGGCCTACCATTCATGACCATCTTCCTTCCCTTACCATCAGACCACTCTCCTCAAATTCTCCATTTGGGAGGGTCTGTCATGAGAGGAAAAATAAGTTTTAAAATTTTTAACTCTTGGGTCAAAGAACCAGACTTCAAAAATATTGTTAATGAAGTTTGGAATAGACCTAACTATGGCAACCCAATGTTTGTTTTGCAGAAGAAACTTAAAGCTACTAAAGAGTTTCTTAGAGAGTGGGCAAGGATGAAATTTAGCAATGGTAGCAAGCAATCTGATTATTGGAAGAAACTGCTTGAGGACAACCAAAAGAAAATGCTTACTGCTGTATACAACTCTAGTTATGCAAACATGGAAACTGACTTAACTACTCAGTATACTGAAGCCCTCATCAGAGAGAGTATTATGATCAAGCAGAAAGCAAGATTGCACTAGAAAGAGGAGGGAGACATGAATACTTCTTACTTTCATGCCTCCCTGAAAGCTAAGCACACTAAAGAAAATATAATTACTATGATATATCGTCAAGGACAAAACCAAGACAATCGAGCAAGCATTGATCAGGCCTTCGTCCAATTCTTTTCTGGTATGTTTGGTAATGAAACTAACTTTGTTCCTGCCATTGATGAGATAGACCAAAACTATTCTGCCTGAACTAAGTAACACAGATCATAATACCCTATGCGTGGATGTTGAAATCCAGCAAGTTATGTTCAATCTAAACAAAAACTCATGCGGGGGGGGGGGGGGGGGGGGGATGGATTTAATGCGTATTTCTACACATCCTGCTGGTCTATAGTTGGAAATAATGTTTGCAAAGCAGTGAAGTGCTTCTTCAATAGTGCCAAGATGATGAAATCTTTCAACGATACTAATTTAGCTCTAATTCCCAAAGTCAAAAATGCTAATGATGTTCGTGACTTCAGACCTATTGTGTGTTGCAATACAATATACAAATGTATTTGGAAGATCCTTACATCCAGAATAAAGTTGGTGATTCCCTCAATTCACTACTACAAAACAGGCCATTTGCATCGGTTGTTTACCCTCCTTTTGCATCAGTTCAACATCCGATGCATATGCAACCGATGCAACAAGCTTAACAGTTTTGCATCAGTTCTAAAACCGATGCAAAACGGTCCTTTTTGCATCGTTCGTTACTAACAACTGATGCAAAATACGGTTGGTTGCTTGGACACAGCCCTCATGTTGCATCGGTTGTAATGAAAACCGATGCAACAAAGGAACTTGTTGCATAGGTTGTTGTTGGAAACCGATGCAACATAAGATTCTTTGGGTTTAAAAGGCTTCTTTGTTGCATCGGTTTTTTATAACAACCGGTGCAAACTAATCCCTCTATTGCATCAGCTATTTATACCTGATGCAAAAAAGCCATTCTCAAAAATCATTATTACAGTACTCAAATAGACAATATATATATATTATTGATTGTAACAAACAATTATTGCATGAAATATTACAATCATTCAAAATTAAATTTGATGGAAAATACAAACTGAATAACATAATACCAAAATAAACATATATCAATTATAGTGTTAATAATCTATACAAAATAATGGTTCATACATTCATTTTAGCAGCATAATTCAGATCTTTAGTACAATCATTAAGTGGTATAGTCTTAATTCAGGTCTTTAATTAGTACAACCATTAAGAAATAGTATAGTGAAAACCTTAAAAACTTCATGGAATCTTGAAAACCCAAATTTTTAGGCTTCAACTCAAAACCATATGCTGCATTCCATGTTTCCAATGTCAACTTGAACCTGGGAAAACAAGAAATAAACATGTTTTGGCAATTTGGTTAATATATAAGACCTTGCGTTTCATTCTACTAGAAAAATTAATTACACCATATTAATCATTGGAAGATCACATCTATAACAATAGCATCTTACTAGAAAAAATTAAAATGAACTTCTTGTTAAGTGGGAGATAAGCATATCTAATTCAAATGAAATCAAGAGTGAAGATTTTATGTTGTATATATCCCTGTCAAATTTAATTTTTAAACATTACATGATATAGCCTAAAGTTACCATATGTAGCAAATAGCAATGCATTATTAAATGAAAGAAGCTTAGCAGCAGATATACTAACATGATAATACTAAAAAACAATTATGGCAAGAAATTACATAACACATGCTAAGTTTGAACCAAAAATAGTTTGCAAAATGTGATATATCATTTAATTTTTCAGAAGAAAGTTTCCTACATTTTCTATGTGATATATTATCGTTTAGTTTTTTAGAAAAATGTACCCTGCATTTTCTGTGTGCTATATACTGTGGTCATTCAGTAACACAAATGCTAGCCCGTGAGCGATTGCCATGTTCAGTATAGAGTTTGTGAATTTTGATATTGATTATTTAGAATCTTCCTACAACTTTATTCTTTGCTGACCAAAATATTCATGCTACAGGAAAAAAAAGCAAGAATTTTAAGTGACTACAAATAAGCGAAGATAAATCACTGCAAGTTTATGCATTACAAAATAAGAAAGAAAGGATAAAGGGAGTTTTACCATATGGATAGTGCATCAACTGAAATCTCTGCATTTTTCAGATTTCCCGTCAGTATTCTATAATACCAAAACTCCAAGCCGCATGATCAAAAGTGGGTGACTAAAGTCAACTTGATATATGTTAAGCAATTCCCTAATTAATATCAAGATTTAAAACTTGTATCAGTGTAAAGATTTAGCCCATACACATGTTGTACATGTGGGAACAACTAGTTTGGGTTGCGTAAAGGAAACTGCAGATTAAATTTTATTAGACCAACACCACCATTAGCTTTAGACATACACAACTGATCCCAGGAAACTTTAAGGGATTTTTAGTTCCAGATAACATCTGCACATAAAGATTAAATTTTATTTATGATTTGAATAGGCAGTAGGCATGATTGAATCCAAAAGTATATTATAGGGTATATGGAGGAATTAACAAGTTCAATCCTGCCAGTAGTAGATAAGAATCTATTACTCCAACAATTAAATTTATTTTTAATTTTATCCAAAAGCTGTTGAGAAATTCTAATGTAATCTTTTTACTGGATAAAGGAAGACCAAGATATTTTACTGGCAAATCCGAAGCTTTAATATTGAGATAGGTAGTGATGAATTCCTTATGCATATTGCCTTTACTAAAATATATTTTTGATTTGTCTGGATTACTATTCAATCCAGAGACTGAAAGCTGCTCCAAAACTCTTTTAATGGCATTAACACTATTGAAATCAGATTTTAAGAATACAAGCAGATCATTGGCATAGATTAAATGAGAAATTATGGGATGGTTCCTATAAACTGGAGAGAAATTTCCAGTAATGAGTTCCATGTCCATTAAAATGCTGAAATACTCCATAGCAATTGAGAATAAATAGGATGATAAAGGATCACCCTGCCTTAATCCTATCACTTTTAATATAACCATGTGGAATACCATTGATATTGATAAAGAAAGATGGAGTGGAGATACTTTGATAATCAAATTTGCGGAAAACTGAAGGGAAGTTCATTTGTTACATAATATAAATTATAAATTTCAAGTTGATTCTGTCAAATGCCTTCTGTAAAACTTGTATCAGTGTAAAGCTTACCATAGCATTACTCCAGAAACTGCAGACAGCTTAATGAACTCCCATAGTCCATTAAAAGCCTCAAAAGAAAACCCTTTCCACGAATCAGGACAACCTCCGCAAACAACATAAGTGAACATCACTAACACAAAAACATATATGCATGATCAGAAAATCAAAATTACAACAAATGTTGATGTTACTGATGACATTTACCTGATAGCAACGCCACCCAATTAAGAATAAAAACCATAATCATAGCCTTGATTTTTATAAAAATCAGTAGCATCAGACTACTTCCATCGAAAGAAGATGATGATATGTTTATAATGAAACTCTAGAAGTAGAATACTGATGCCTAGCTTATCATTCAAAAATAAAGCTAATGTACATCAGTTTTTTAATCTAAAATGGGAATCACCCATTATATTTGCCATTTTTTTAAACATGCATGCATTACTTATGGTAAATTTGGATACTCATTAAAGTAAACTATACGTTGATGTACATATCTAAAAACTTTAAGCTTATGTGCACTTTACCTATGCATAATTCTTTTAGAAGACATTATAAAGTGATATGTATGGCTAAAAAGAAAAAAAGAGGAGTGCAACTGCAAAAAATTGAGATGTGCATCAAAGTTATCAATATCTCTGAAAAAACAAAAGTTAATAAATAGATGAGATATCTAAACCCATCTTGACATGACAATTTGACATTATGATGCCATTTTTTATTTGTTCCATATCAAGTTTTACGAGTAAAAAAAACTGGCGTAAGCAGTATACTAAAAGCAAACGTTCTTGGACTTAAAAAATTACTATACAACACAATGTTGGTGCCTTTTAGATGATGAAATAAAACATTGATTTCATCATGCATGTTTTTTACTTGTCCAAGATACATGCATTTCATTCAAATCAACTCAAAAAACAACTAAAAGGAGAAAAGTCAAACAATCAAAACAGTCCAAACTAAATCCAAATATTATATACCATCGTCAAGTTACCTTTCAAAAAAGAATTTTGATCGTAAACCGCTTGCATCTTATACGAATCTTGGTTTAGAGTGAATGTAAATAGGAAACATGTAAATGCAGTTTAACCATTCAATGACTAAAGCTATGGTTCAGATGTATTTTCTTGATTGTAATATTCTTTGCTTGTATAGGAAGGTTTAGCTTTCCTTCCGTAGTGCTGCTTTTCGCAAAGTGAATGATTTTCGCAGAATATCAAGGGTGTAGCATTTATATATTTGTAAAAATCTTGGGACAGCAATGTTTAAACTAGTTTGCCTTAAGAGAAATGCCAAATGCCAATGATTCCTTGAAAAAGCGTTGCATTTATTTTATACCTTGTTAAATAAGTCTTTTTCAAGGTAAATACTTTGATATGTCTCATACGCACTCTGCTCATTTTAAATCGTTGAGTATGAAGATATATGGAAATTTATGTATTTTTTGACATTACGAACAAATGGTAGTTATGAACAAGGCATGCATATGCACTTAATTAAAATAGGATTGACCTGACAACTGGATCATCACCTTCTTCTATTCCAATAAAGTAAGCACCGTTATTATATTTATTTTCTTTATTCAACGACTTGATCTATTTTGATACAACATCCTTCTCTCCAAGTATTGGCAAGCATCAGATCTTGGCGAACGACAGAAGCTAGAGTTCGGCATCATTGCGTCAGCAACGGTATCATATCCAAGCATCTTTGGGGCATCATCATAAGTATCAACCAGCAGTAAGAACTTCAGATCCAAGACATCAAGTCGACATGGTTTTCAGATCTGCGACCATCTCAATGGAGAGCAATCGGGCAAGGGTGGTTTTGTCCAACTCAGCGATTAAGGGCAGTTGGCAACGGTTGTTGGCAGTGGTGTGGTAAAGGAGTAGTCAGATTTAGTTGAGGGACTTGTATTGGTGATGGAGGAGCTGGGGAAGTGGAAATTTTGGATCTAGATCTGCATGCACAAGGAATGGAAAAGGAATGGGCAGGAGCAGGAAAGGTGGATGGGGGATATTGTTGAGTCGGAGCCAAAATTTTAGAGGGGCAAAATTTTCAATTTGGGGGGAAAATTCGGATTGGAGCCAAAATATCCAAAATGTTGGTAAGAAATGCAAATTAATGTAGTTGCATCGGTTGACTTTAAAACCGATGCGACTAAAACTATTTGCATCGATGTATTTTCTTCGGTTGTTGGTGACAACTGATGCAAATTTGATTTTTTATTACCTATTGCTTTCCACGTACCAATTGCACCGGTTATTAAGATAGAACTGATGCAAATAGTTCTATTTGCATCAGTTTTTACTTCAACCGATTCAAATGAGGCAAAGCAATATGCACTTTTTGCACTAGTGATTATTTCCACCAATCAAGGTGCCTACCTCGCTGGAAGGAATATTCTTGACAATGTGATGTTATCACATGAGCTCCTACAAGGATATAAAAGAGAAAATGCATCGCTAAGAGCCATGATGAAACTGGATATTATGAAGGCCTTTGACACAATAAAGTAGGATGCTATTGTTAGAATTATGTGGTTCATGAATTTCCCTTCACATTTCATTTCTTGGGTGTATGATTACATGTACACTGTGAATTTCTCAATCAACATCAATGGATCTAGTACTAGTTTCTTTGGCAGTAAGCAAGGAATAAGGCAGGGTGACCCTATGTCGGCGTACATTTTTATCATTGTAATGGAACTGTTAACCCATATGCTCGATAAATACGTTACTTAAAGAATATTTCAGCCTCACCCCAAATGTAGAGACCCTCAAGTCACATCCCTCCTATTTGCTGATGACCTTGTGATATTCTGCAAACGTGATAACACCACCATTCAAACCATCTCTAACACACTTAAAATGTTCAACAACATGACCGGCCTTAATATCAATCTTCAAAAATCTGAAATTATGTTGGCTGGAGTTTGTGTTGCTCAAGCATATGCTATATATACTGCTACGGGTTTAAAGCCAAACCATGATACCATTACCTATCTTGGCTTACCTCTCACAACTTCCAGGATCACCACCCTGCAGTGCTTGCCTTTATATGATAAAATTACTGCCAGACTTGAGTGTTGGTTGAACAGGAAGTTAAGTCAGGCAGACAGAATCACCCTAATTAAATCTGTTATATTCTCCATGCAAGTGTACTGGTCTAGAACCTTCATCCTCCCCCTTAAGCTGATTAGATTGATAAGAACTGCATTTATGAAATATTTATGGACTGGGACTACTCATGGTCGATATTTATCTCCTATCTCCTTTAAATGTATCGAGAGACCAATCAATAAGGGAGGGCTTGGCAGTCAGAACTTTCTTCTTTGGAATAAGGCAGCTTTTGTCAAACATATTGATAATTTTCTGAACGATAGAGACAGCATATGGGTTAAACGGTCCAAGACCACGTGCTGCATGGTAAAGATTTTTGGTCTCTGCCAATTCCTCAAAATTCGAGCTGGACTTGGCAAAGTATATTCAAATTACGTGAAACTGTGCTTCCCCACATCAAGTATGACATAACTCCATCTGGAAAGGTGAGTTTTTTGGGATGACCCATGGTTAGATCGTGGGTTTATTCTTAAAATACATCTAAATCATAATGAAATTTTTCGGACTGGAGTTTGCTGTGAGAAATGCGGATAACGGATCTTAAGGCTGGAATAACACTAGGGGGGTTAATAGTGTTTTATGTATTTTTTAAATCTTTTTGAATTTTGTTCAATTTAAACACCAACAAATGCAATTCACAAACACAGATATAATCACAGAATTAGACACAGATGCAAATACTAAATAAAAGCAGTAAAGGAAAGAACACACCATGATTTTATACTGGTTCGGAGTTACCCTACATCCAGTCCCATACAATCGTACGGATTTCTTTTCAAAAAATAATCTCCCAGATTACACCCTCGGTTTCAAGGCTACAAGGTACACCCTCCTGTATTCGAGTTCAAGGCAACTCTCTTGATTTATCCAGGCTACAAGATCACCTAATTGATTTCCGGGGCTACAATCACACCCAATTGATTTCAAGGCTCAACCGCACCTTCTACTCAACAGTTTGATTTACAAAAGATCCTATAACTCTGAATAGCACTGAGATCTTATGGAGAGAGTGGCAGAGAATCAAACAAGAGATAATCAAGTCTGATTCTCTTGGTATTTTGGCAGAGTATAGTTTAGGATTCTTTAGAATAAATGTGGAAGATGAAGAGGAGAGAAAATAAATGAAATCTGATTAAAAATTCGTTTATAACTTACTGGTATTTATAGTAGAGCAACAGCCATATCTATTCGTGAAAGGATTGAAATTTGAAAATAACGGACACCATCTCGATATGGGGGGTTGAGGTATGTCGACATGCTTAAGGCAAAAATTAATGTTTTGATTTTCTTATTAAAATTGGTTTCTATAATTTGCCAAAACAATTTCTAAACTTTGTAAATATATTTGAATATAGTTTAAACACATAAAAGAGTTTAGAAAATAATTTTTAATATATATAATCTTAATCTATAAAGTGATTTAAAATTTGAGTATATAAATATTTTACAGCTAAATATTTAAAACAAAAGATGGTTTGGAAACAAGGACAATTTTGAAATCAAAATATTAAAAATGATAAAATAGTTTTGAGGCTAAAATATTTCAAGCAAGAGAGATGTCTTTTTGAAAAGAAAGTTTTGAAAACAATTTTAAAAAACAAGAGATATATTTTTGAAATTTTTTTTAATAAAATTAGTGGATATCAAAATAGGACCACTATATGTTCCACTAGATATTATCGTGGGTTCCATCCCACTAGGGTTCCATCCCTTTAACAGGCTCGAAGTGGATTCCATTCCACGAATAAATTTCGAATAAAGATGTAAGTGCTTTCAAGAAGTTCTAACATAATTCTAGACTGACTACATTATCTTGTACTGTTTGAAATCTTGAACTCTAGATAACTTGATTTCTTGATACTCATGAGTCTTCAATCTTGATATCTTCGATCTTTAAATTCATCGGTCTTGTATCTCTATACTGTACAGTCTTCATTCTTAGTACCTACATGTTTATAACCTGCATATACATATATATCTAAACCATAACGTTAGTATTTATATTTTATAACAAGTCCTAAGGTTGTTGTCATCAAAACCATCATCATCTCAAGGACTAACAATCTCCCCATTTTTGATGATGACAACCTATGTTTATAAAATATACTTCACATTCACTATAACTCCCCCTAAAACTAATAACTCCCCCTTAATCTAAGCCTAACTACTCTATTTTATACTTCTCCCCCTTTGTCATCAACAAAAAATAATTCTAAACTAATATAACTCCTCCTTGGGTTTATACTGGAGTACCTATGACAAATTATGATGGAGTATATATATAAAATAACATGAGTTAATGAAAAATATGAAAGTTTAAACCCAACAAATATATACTATGTTTAATATAATGTTATACAATCCATTCAAACCAAATCAATTCTAATCAAAGCAAATCAAATCAAATCAAATCACACAATTCAAAAACAAACGATTCAAACCATAAGGAGATCAAATATTTCTAGGAACTTCAACCCATCCTTCTTCTCCAAAGATATGATCCTTTTTAATAACTTCCCAATCTTCATTATCTTGAGTCAAAGTTCCTACAGGATTTGCATCGAGATCATCTTTGTTGAGGGCAGAAATCATCCAACGGAGGGCATCGAAATGCTTCTCTTGGTTTTTTATCATCTGCATTTGACTTAGTTCTAAGTGCCTTTGATTGCGGAGAATAAAAGTAAGTATATTCTTGAATGAATTGAGAGTTTCTTCAAGATTATCACTTAGAGTTTGAGAAGAGGAAGCCATTATTGATAAGTAGTGAAGAGATGCAAATAGAGATAAGTAGAAATGAAAAGATTACAAATTTCTGGAAGAAACAGGTGTTTAAATAGGCAGAAATTCATTTAAAATGAATAGACACGAGTTAGTTATTTTAATTTAAAAATAACCAAATCTGACTGTTATATGTCGACATAGGGGGGTAGAGGCATGTCCACATGGGTTAGTTAATTTATGTGTCTTATTTATTTTGTGAATAAGTATGTATATATATAAACTTATATACTATACAAACATTTATTGCAGAGACACGATAAGGTAGGAAAACATATATATATATATATGATTTTTATACATATATGAGATGATACATAAGATATTACCTAATATGATACAAAATAATATAAGCTCACACAAAACAAACTAATACATCATAACCCAGTTCTTAGAATGTGCTAGAGGATGAAGATGATGATGATAAGCCAAGTTTTCGACCAACTTTAGCAAATAATTTGTTCATATTAGTGGACATTTTATCCAATTTCTTACTAACGAATCTTTTGAGAATTCGTTGATTTTCCACTATAATCTTTTGAATTTTGAGGAGAGTTTTGTTGGAAGGATTGTTAGTATTGGTAGGATATTTAATACTTTCCAAGGAGGTATCTTCATTATCTACTTCAATTTCCATTTCCTCCCCTTCTTCTTCTTCATCTTCTTCTTCCATATCTTCATGCGCCAATCTTTCATCCTTTTTGGCAAGAGATTCATATTGTTGAAATATGAAAGGAATTTTCATGAGAGAAATGTTGGCTTGATTAAACACTTTTCTTGAAATAAATTCTTCCCTTTTTGTATCAACGCCAAAATAATTAAAAATCTGAGTGAGATAAATTCCATGATACAAGGTATTCTCACCCATTTCCAAATTCTTAGGACTAAGTTCATCCATAATCACTTGCGCCCATTTAATGTCATAATGACCAAAGATAGCAAAAAGAGCTTTACAAACTTTTAAAGTCGGATTATTGAAATTTCCCGATCTAGGAGTTATAGTATGTTGCAAAAGAAGATTAACAATACGTGCCTTCGGACGAAAGTTACGATTTTTTAATTCAAAGTTGTCATCTCCTTCGAAAATGTGATGAAATGTCTCACGATCATGTTCATCAATATTAAAAGTAGAAAGATCTATTCCCGAATTCTTGCAATTGAGAATGTTACCCAAAATTTCATAATTTAAAACAATTTTAGTGCCTTTAACACTACTCCAAATTTCATCTTCATTTCCTTCATAAAAACCGCGATTCAAATTTGCATAAAACATTTTAACAAGATTTGGATAACAAACAAAATCATTTTGAGAATTGTCAAAAAGACTAAGAATATGATTCTCTTCAAGAAGAGTATTGATTTCATATGTAGTGAAATCGCTAAAGATAGTAAACTTTCCCGTATGAACTTTTCCGAAATTAGCATAGCATATATAAGCCTTGATTGCTTCTGGATCATTATAGAGATACTCTTTAATGGTTTTAGACAGCCTCATTGTGGATGGAGTGCTTGAAGAAGCCATTTTTGAAGAGAGTAGAAAGTTTGAAAGAGTGAAAGAGAGTTTGAATTTTAAAATGAAAGTGAAAAGGTATGATAAGATTATGGAAATAAATAGATATTCAATAGACATGTTCTCTGGTCAAGAGGTACCTTTCCAGAACATTAAATTTGGTGAAAAGGTGGAGGGAAGTTCAAAGATTTGAATTCAAATTCGAATTTCAAATTTCTGACAGGGATGTCGACATCATGGGTAGGGCCATGTCGACATGGGTCAGAGAATTCATGTGACTTATATTTTCCTATATACTTTAATATCTATATACATATATTATTTTAATTTCTATATATTTTCTGGAGTAATATATAATATTCTTTTAATAAAAAATATATTAAAATATTAAAATAAATAAAAATAAACATAATAATTTAAAATTTAAAATTCAAACAACATATAATTTCAAAAAACAATCAAACAATTTCAACCAATATATTGTAAATGTGTACCTTTTTCTAGATTCGTATCTCCAGATCATCGGAATCATGAATAGCCGTAAAGAACATATTTGAATTTTCCGTCTTTTGATCATCATCGCTTGAGGATGAATCTGAGTCTGAATCGTCTAGTGTAGCAGTATATGCTCTTTTCCTTTTCTTTGTATAATCATTATTTGCAGGAAACTTTTGCTTATCAGGATGCGGACAGTCTCTTTTGAGATGACATGGTTCGTCACAGTTGAAACATTTGACGTGGTTTGGTACTTCATTATGATTTCCAGAATTCCTGTGATCATTCTTTTTGAAGTTGTTCATCTTTCTGTATTTCAGAAACTTCCGAAAATTCTTTGTCATGAAAGCTATTTCTTCTTCATCATCACTTCCTGAGACTGATCTATCTGTTAATGTATTGAACGCAATTGACTTCTTTTCGAATGCCTTGCTATCTCTTCTCCCTTACATTTGTACTTCGAACGACATTAGATTTCCAATCAATTCTTCAATCTTTAAAGTACTGATATCATTTGCTTCTTCGATTGCAAGAGTTTTCTGATCCCATTCTGGAGTAAGAGAATTTAGAATTTTCTGACTTGATCTTCTTCGGAAAAACTTTTTCCCAATGAAATTAGAGAATGCACAATCTCCCGAAATCTACTATACATATCTGAAATGGACTCATTAGAATTCATTTTGAATAATTGAAACTGATTCGTGAGTATGGATATTTTGGTCTGTTTGACTTTGCTTGTTCCTTCATGAGTAACTTGAAAAGTTTTCCAGATATCATATGCAGGCTTACAAACAGATACTCTATTGAATTCATTTCTATCAGGTGAACAAAATAAAATATTCATGGCTTTTGAATTATTTTGTGCAATATTCTTTTGCTCAGCAGTCCACTGTGCAAAACTAGTTGTGGGTTTAGAATATTCAGTTTGTGTGATATTCCAAGTGTCTAATCCTATTGACTGTAAATATATTTTCATTCTACATGCCCAATATGCATAGTTACTGCCATTAAAAAGTGGTGGTCTGGAAGTAGACTGACCTCTACAAATGAACTAGTGATAGTGTTAACAGAACCAGTGTTGGTAGCCATTTTTAAAACTTTTCAAAATTCAGATTATGAAAACTTTGAAAACCTTGCTCTGATACCAAATGTGAGAAATACGGATAACAGATCTTAAGGCTGAAATAACACTAGAGGGGGGGTGAATAGTGTTTTATGTATTTTTTTTTTTTTGAATTTTGTTCAATTTAAACACCAACAAATGCAATTCACAAACACAGATATAATCACAGAATCAGACACATATGCAAATACTAAATAAAAGCAGTAAAGGAAAGAACACACCAGGATTTTATACTGGTTCGGAGTTACCCTACATCCAGTCCCGTACAATCGTACGGATTTCTTTTCAAAAAATAATCTCCTAGATTACACCCTCGGTTTCAAGGCTACGAGGTACACCCTTCTGTATTCGAGTTCAGGGCAACTCTCTGGATTTATCCAGGCTACAAGATCACCTAATTGATTTCCGGGGCTACAATCACACCCAATTGATTTCAAGGCTCAACCGCACCTTTTACTCAATAGTTTGATTTACAAAAGATCCTATAACTCTGAATAGCACTGAGATCTTTTAGAGAGAGTGGCAGAGAATCAAACAAGAGATAATCAAGTCTGATTCACTTGGTATTTTGGCAGAGTATAGTTTAGGATTCTTTAGAATAAATGTGGAAGATGAAGATGAGAGAAAATTAATGAAATCTGATTAAAAATTCGTTTATAACTTACTGGTGTTTATAGTAGAGCAACAACCATATCTATTCGTGAAAGGATACGACGAATAGACACTTCTTTTGAAAATTGAAATTTGAAAATAACGGACACCATGTCGACATGGGGGGTTGAGGTATGTTGACATGCTTAAGGCAAAAATTGATGTTTTGATTTTCTTATTAAAATTGGTTTCTATAATTTTTCAAAACAATTTCTAAACTTTGTAAATATATTTGAATATAGTTTAAATACATAAAATAGTTTAGAAAATAATTTTTAATATATATAATCTTAATCTATAAAGTGATTTAAAATCTGAGTATTTAAATATTTTAAAGCTAAATATTTAAAACAAAAGATGGTTTAAAAACAAGGACAATTTTGAAATCAAAATATTAAAAATGATAAAATAGTTTTGAGGCTAAAATATTTCTAGCAAGAGAGATGTCTTTTTGAAAAGAAAGTTTTGGAAACAATTTTTAAAAACAAAAAATATATTTTTGAATTTTTTTTAATAAAATTAGTGGATATCAAAATAGGACCACTATATGTTCCACTAGATATTGTCGTGGGTTCCATCCCACTAGGGTTCCATCCCTTTAACAGGCTCGAAGTGGATTCCATTCCGTGAATAAATTTCGAATAAAGATGTAAGTGCTTTCAAGAAGTTTTAACATAATTCTAGACTGACTACATTATCTTGTACTATTTGAAATCTTGAACTCTTGATAACTTGATTTCTTGATACTCATGAGTCTTCAATCTTGATATCTTCGATCTTTAAATTCATCATTCTTGTATCTCTATACTCTATAGTCTTCATTCTTGGTACCTGCATGTTTATATTCTACATATACATATATATCTAAACCATAACGTTAGTATTTATATTTTATAACAAGTCCTAAGGTTGTTGTCATCAAAACCATCATCTTAAGGACTAACATTTGCATGTGTGCCTATGTATCTTCTGTTATTCAGGGAAGGAGGCTTATCCTCCCTAATTCTTCTAACCTGAGAATACATGATATATGGAACCAAATTCGAAGCGTTAAAGTTTATGACACTCTTAATGATCATATCAGTTGGTGTGAGAATGACAAAAAGTTTAGAATTACTACCATGTACAGAACTCTATCTAGAGTTAATGAAGTTCCTAATTGCAAATGGTATAAAGGGATTTGGAAGAGTGATAGTAGTGCTGTCGAAAATTTAACTCTCTGGACGATCATCAACAATGCTATGCTAACTAGAGTTAAACTTTTTATTAGGGGAATGAACGTGAATGTATACTGTGTCTTTTGCAATGCTTTGCCAGAAACTCTAGACCACGTATACTTCGACTGCCATGACATATATGAAATATGGAGAATGATCATGGGGTGTTTGGATAGAACTGTTGTGGTTCTAAGAAGTGCTCGTGTCTGGGAGCAAATATACACATTGACTGGCGTGAAGGAAGGAAGAACAAGAGTGGTTAACTGCATATTGAAGAAATTCGTTTCAAATGTGTGGAAAGAAAGGAATACAAGGATATTTCAATCTGCTAAAAGCAAATCCATGGAGCAGATAAGTAGACACATAGTTCATGAGATTAGAGAAGAGCTCAAGATGGTGAAATTCAACTTCAACCCTGGCATTCTAAATTATATGATTTGAATGCTTGTTTCCTTTTGTTTTTTTTTGTTTTCTGTTTGTTTCTTTTTCGTTTTGCTTCCATGTTCTTTTTTTCTTTATGGTTGTTGCACCTAGTTCCAATGTCTTCTTTGTGCATGTCCAATTTTGGCATGTGTTTGTTGTTCTCTTTTCGCTTTGGTGCTTCCATAAAATGGTAGGGAACCATTCAACCCTGTCGAACTTGCCAAAAAACGTAATTGAATAATTTCAATTAATAGGAGAGAGGACACTAAATTATAAATTAATAAGTGTAATTAAACGTAGCTTATGTTTTGTGAAAATATAAGAAAACTTTGATTTGATGAAAAGAATATTTATATCAAACAAAATGAATGTTTTGCTTGTGAATGTAGGTTTAATTTCATTAAAATAAAGAATAGAATGATTGATCCAAAGGAATAAACATATGTTTATTTGAACTTTGTGTTAGCATACAGATTGATTACAAGAATAGGAAAATAATTTATTTAAGTAAGTTATTTATTATTTAAGTTTGTAAGTAATTGCAATTAATGTAATTGAAATATTTCAATTAAAAGAAAAGAAAATGTTGATTGTAATTAATAGATTTAATAAAAGAAACGCACGTTTTGTGTTAAACAAAAAGGGTGTTTTAATGGAAATAAAAGATCATTTTGGGAAAACCAAATTAAACGTTTTCATTTTTAAGGTAAGTATAATTTTATTTATTATGCGTAGGTAAAAAAACCAAATGCATAAAAATTTGAATATTATTTGAGTTAATGAAGTTAATTTGGTTATGTTTCAAAAAAATTGAATTTCAAAAGGTTGCGCGATGTACATGGTCCCTTCATTTCTTTTGTTATTAATTGTTACATGTACGTTTTAAAATAGTTACCACAATATTAATACTTGATCCATTCATCTCTCCTTCTGTTTAATACCTGAGCCTAGACTTTTAGGTTGTATTTAATTCTTGCCACCTCATTTTCGCATATACAAAATTTCACTTTCCTTTGGTTTGCAAACTTTTCCATTCCTGTGTACATTTCCTTATGCATTAGTAATGCCTGAAGCTTTCAAAATAAAACGTGAAATTTAATTTTTGTCCCTCCACCTTCAATTCCTAATTATAAATAACCTGCAGCTTATTTCTTCATTTTCATTTTGTTTCTCCTAACACCTCATATTCAAAAGCTCTTATTCTTGCAAATTCAAAAGCTTTCTTTTATGAAACATGATTTTTTTTCATTTTTCCTACACGTCCTACCCTCATCTTAGTTTGTTCTTCAATCTTTGCCTGAAGCCTCATCTTGGAAAAATTGTAAGTATTAAAATTTGTTTATTTATTTTTTATTAAACGCATACCAATTATTATTTTAATAATATTTCTTATAATATGAATATCTTTTGCATATAAACTTCGATTCACGCGATTTCTTCTGTTGGATTCATATTTAAATTTCGAACAACATGAAACTGATTTGGTTGAATTTAGAGATTGTGCAAATTTTAAGCTTTTATTGGATTTTAAATCGACTACAAATCAAAGGTGAGTGATTTAACCCACTCACAAAATACTAAACCTTCTTATGTTAGTTGAATTAAATTTATGAATTGATAAGAATTTTATTGATTGTTGTTTGGTAATTTAAGTTGTCATTTAAATTTATATTGAATTAAATGTTCATTTAAATTAATATTGAATTTAAATTGTTAGTTAAATACCTGATAATGATAACCAGTTAATTGTGTGATTTATTGGCTGATTTGGATGTTGATTATGATGGATGTTTATTTGTTGACATTTTAGATGACTGGATGTTTATATCCCTGTTATCACTATGGGTTGAAATGATACATACCCAATGATCTTATAGATTAGGGAAAATCGTTATGGGTTGAAATGATATAACCTAGCGATTTTATTGATTTGGAAATTGTGATTCGGGATACGGGTTGAAATGATATATACCCAGGAAATTTAACTATTTGGGGTTGAAATGATACATACCCTATCACTTGACCATAGGGTAGAAAATTATATACGGACACTGTTGGTCGGTTTTAAATTATTTTCTAAAATGGTAAAGTATGTTTGATTTATAAATTGATATTTAAATTTAATTTAATGATTTTATTTAAAAAATTATATTTGGAAATAATTTATTTTATATGTTTTAAAGTTTCTAATTATAAGTTAATATATTATTTTAAATGTAATTTTAAGATTTTAACTTATAGATTTATTTAGTTTTAAAATATATATTTTAAATAGTTTAAATTGATTTTAATAAAATATTTAATATAGTTTTAAGAAGTTTATTTAAATTCAATTTGATATAATAAATGTAGATTTTATAATAACTTTAATAAATAAAAGGTTTTTGTAAAAGATTTTATAATTTTATAAAAAGATTTTATAAGGCATTTTATAATGGTTTTATAAAAGAGTTTATAAAGGTTTTAAAGGATTTTATAAAAGGTTTTATAAAAGGAACTTGTTTAAAGGGGAAGACTTGTACACTGTTTGGAATTTATAAATAGCTTTATAAATGGTTTTAGAGCATATAAATAGTTTATAAATGGTTTAAGAGAGAATTATAAATTATTTTCAAAATTGATTGAAAGAAAATCTTCCTCGGTATTTATGAATATATTTATACTTTTGGAATAAGTATATGGATATCTTGATATGAAGGTATAAACTGTTTTCTGGATTTATTATTAAAAATGTTTTATAAAATGACCACGGTGTGAAAAATGTAAGCGTTTGGTTGTTAAAGAGACCGGAGTCGGATATTGTCATACTCTATGCCAATTCCGAAACCACTTTAACAACTGTGCACGTGGTGGAGAATCCAGAACGAAGTAGGATGGCTTGGCGAACGCTACTATATGAGGTATGAACGTAGCCGTGACCCCCCCGGGTCAGCTTGATATGACTAAAATCAGGAGCTATAACCAGGCCAAGTGAGGTCGCTCCTCCTATCGGACACCCTTCTTCGATACCATATCTGTTACTTTTTGATTGATTTGGTGGCCACCTGCGATTTGATTATGGGAGTGTTCTTCTAGGTGGGCGGTAGTTGCTGCTATGCATTACCACCAGACTGGTTCCGCAATCCGGTAGAATCCTACAGTGGGTATAGCCTCGTGTGCCCTGTCATATGCCTTATCGAGCCCACTATGATTTTGTTTTGTGTCTACCTATGGAGTGCTCCCTGATAGCCCACCGGTTTGGTGGAGTTTACAGTACTGTATAGACTACGACATTTATGAAATGTGTTAAGGGGGATATGGGTAACGCCTTAACGCTATTTTAATACTTTAATTTACTGATAGACACTACATATATAGCATATATTACTACACATAAATAGTTTAATGGATCCTTAGGAGATGGAAATCCCGAACATCTCTTAAGTTATTGCACGCACGTTATACACTGGATAGGAGATGTAAAAACCCATAAACATCTCTGAAGCCGTTACACTCATATTTATTTACTATTGATTTAACTTACATAAGATCTTTTAGTTCTGACTTGAGTGTTTTGTCTTTTCATTACGCTCGGGTCAGCCTGAATTTTTCAGTGTTGAAGACCTTATTTCTGGAGGACGAAGACAGAGTTTAGTATTATATTATTATTATTCCACTGTATCATGTTGTTTCGCTGCATTATCCTATTTTACCTGATGTATGTATAACTCCGATTGTATTGTAAAAGTGTAATCAAATGTATATATAAAACAGCTTCATGAACTGTTTATTTTATTATTATATTTTGTCATTCCGTTGTGAGATTCTGTGTTTGTTTTTTCTTTCCTTTCTCTTATTTTCTTATTTACCCATCAACAATCCTCCCTTTTGAATGGTTTGAATTAGACATGTGTGGTTTATTGTCAATTTAAACCGTCCAAAAAGGTGGGTTGTTACATTTTTATTTTCTATTAATAATAACATTTTCAATATAAATAAAATAACTCATTCCAAAATCACTATTTATATTTTAAATAATTTTCATTTCTTCTAAAATTTCACATTTCAATTTTTTATCCCCTTCTGAACAATTTCAAGTGTCGTTTTGACTATTTACAAATATCTATTTATTATACTAATAACTTATAATGTGTGCACTCAATAATCGATCAATTTTCATCACAACAATTACCAATAGCAAGTACCCCAATTTCAGCCAAATCAACCCATATCAAATTATCTCATAAAGGCAATAATCAAGTAAACGTAGGTAAAGGAAACCATATTCTAGATCATAATTGTGAGTAAATAAATTTACTCATAAAAAACAATGAATGTAAGACTGAATTACTCTCAACAGCTTCATCCTTTAGCCAATTTTTTTCTCCTCCAACGCACTGCCCTAACAACCTTAGGCCACATCCGTCCCCTTGCTCCCCAAATATGTACACAAGTTTCTCTCATCGAGCATCAAGCCAACCTCTATTTGACCCTGCATGCACATAGCTCCATACATGCGCCCAAATAGTTGTCGCACAAAGCCCTTAGTCGCTATTTGCTTCACATCGAGCACGACTCCACTATCACCGTCATTCTCTCTTTCACATGCGGTGCTTCCCTTTGCGTGATTTTTTTACTGTCTGTGTTTTTTTCCTTTTCCGTTAAATTTCCATGTGGATGATTTGCTAAGGGGTTAGAGTTAAGGGGAAAAGGATAACGGGTAAAGGTTCAGACTTGTGGGACCAAAATAAAAGATCTAGAAGAGGGGATCAAAAGAATGTACTATAACAACTATGATTTACGAATAGGTCCTTATGCAAATAAAACTTTTTTTCTATCTCTTTTATTTACATTTTATCCCACTTTTATTCACAAATATAAATACTCTATTAGATGTTTATAATTTTATATATTCAATTTAAGTGCAATCATTATTTTCAAGAGTATAGTTTGGTAGATTACACGGAATATTTAAATTTCTGATTATCTATCTTCGTTGATTTATTCATTTCATTAATACTAAATAATTTTTTTTCATCTACTTGACCATATAAAAATCATTTATATTCATTGTAGATATTTTATTTGAGTTAAATATATTTTTATTATTATCTTGAAATGAATTTATTCACTAATTCGATTATTAAAACAAACTCCTTTATCCAATTACTTTAACCCAATAAAATATATTATCAAAAGTAAAATATCCAAAAATTGAACCTGAATGTTTTATTTTAATTAAAAATAATATGTTACAGAAGCGTAGAAGGTCGTGTTGTTACACATAGTTTATAAGTTGCCTTTTCAAATCACTTTTGGACTAAGTAAAGTTAGAATCTCTCTCAAAATTTTATGAAACCTTAAATTCTAGTTGAAACCAAACATTCTTCTTCCTTATTTATTTCAGACGCCATATATGAACCATGAAGACATGTACATATGGATTCCATCAAACATATGCAAGCTCTGGTCCGCATTTCCATGAAATCTATACCAAATCAAAAAACTATACATAGTTAGCGATTCACATGCTAGAGCTCCAAGTTTACAAGAATACATGGGTCTCATTCTACAAAGCGTAGAGCATTGAATTAACAAATTATAGAAGCCAATTATAAACAAAAACATCATTTTTAAGCAACAATTAAGAGGTGGTTTGGAGAGAAAGAGAGAATTAAGGTAAAGAGTAAGCATGTGAGTTTTGAAAGAGGACAAATTTGATGTTAAAAATCAATAGAAGGAGATCGAATGCGGCCATGAAGAAATAAGGAGCATATAAAAGAATGATTTTTATTTTTTGTTGCATGAAGAAGAGTGGCGTGGTTTATTTAATGGAGACGGTGGACAACTTTGATGCACAAAGAGGGCCTAAATTAAAGAAAATGGTGTTATTCAATTTGTGCGAATACATTTACTTATTGTGATATAAAATCTCTAAATTTTTGACATGGATCGTTATTTATAGCCATTGGATTTAAAGAAATAAAATATATCCACCAATAGATAATACCTTTCATAATGTCCGTTAAAGACCGAAATTTGGTTTGTAAATAGTTTCAAATAACTAAGACCAAACGAAGACTGGTTTTCAATTTCCAACATTAAAAACTAAAGACTAAATAATTCAATCACAGTCAGTTTTTAACTAAATATCAAAAATTCATTCTTAAATTGTAGTCACCAACTAAATATATTTTGGTAGTCACTTGAAGACCCTTGATTGTCAATGTTGGGCCTAGTGTGAAGTTAGTTGGATCGACATCAAAATCATTTGTAATGTGCACATTTCATCGATTGATTTTCATTGATCATGATGACATTTCATTTAATTTTTTAATCAAATAAGAAAAAATAATTAAGAATATAAATAAGAGGTAAAATGAGTTTGAATGTTTTTTATATACATTTTAGTTGCGTGCCTATTAGACAAACATTTGAAAGTTAGACATTTGTTAAACAATCATCTATTTAACATGCTTTTGGTTAACAAACACCTGACTTTTGAACGTGTAACGACCCGTAAATTTTAGAAAATTTTATTTTTTTATTTGTACATTTAATTGAAATTTTGTGAAACTTTAGACAATAAAATTTTGAAATTTAAATTTGATATTTGAAATGCGTCTGTTTTAACATAGAAACTGGTAAATTTTCATCAGATAATTTGGAAGTTTATTTTCTAGTGTAATTTTATTCCAATTTATATCAGTTAATATTTGATGATAAATAAATGTTTTCCAAACCTAAATATTTTTCTATAGAAAATTTGTAAATCATCTTCTAAGTGAGACGTCATAATTCGTTTCTTCAAATTCGGACTGCTATTGCTATGTTTTTCTTATTTTCGACAAATTAGCAGCATTTTGGTACCGATTATCGACTTTTGATCGGACGATCGTACTACTAATATCTGTATACCGTTTTGATCGTCTCGTCGTGCTGATCTCTGTGGTATATTTACTTCTATGTTTCGGTGTCCAACACGCGGTGGAACCCGCAAAACGGATAATCATATCGGTACTCGTATTTTAACCTTTGATCATTCTATTGCTTTTTCGTATATCCAATCCGAGAATCGAATGGCCATCTGTTTGTATTCCTAGATTTTTATTTTGTGACTTTTGCTTTCCAACGTTTATTTATTGTATTCAATATATTTTGCCCGTTCAATTGCTTTGAAAATATAGAGAGAAAGCAACATACTTTTTTGTTCTCTGCTATATTTTCTTGAAGCTCAGTCACCAAACTCATTCGACTAAACTCCTTCCCCTACCGAAAATCACTGTACTTCGCCAAAGCTTGAAACCATCTGCCGATTCACTATCAAATCTCGCCCACTTCCTTCCCGAGCCACCACACCCACAAACTTTGGCCTTGTCTTCTCCTCCGCTCGTACACGCGGCCCACCCGCTCGCGCCGACCAACGTGCATCCCACTCGTGAGCTACCGAATGACCTGGCGCCGCATCCACCTCCGCTCCATCAAACCCCAACTCGTTGCTTGCCTCTTTGCCGTGTATGCCTCTTACTCAGTTCGTTTCTCTGGTTTATAAAAAAAAGGTATTATAATTCTCAGTTTGTTATATTATATTAGTCGTTTATATACACTTTACTGTCGTATTATATACGTATGATCTTATATATATTAAGCATGTGTATGTTTGTTAAAAGTATCTATAAATATATATTTTTCTGATTTTTGTAAGTTCAGTAAAGTGTATATATGTTAGTTTTATAGTATATTGGGTATTATAACTGTTAGTTCGTACATATCAGAGTGTATAAGATTCTAATAGTATTTTTGTTTACTTTCGGTTTGTATAAAGATTTAATGGTATTATATATGACCTGTTGAACAGTATAACAAGTGTACACTTCTTATATATATTTAAGGTTGTTGCCCGCTGTCCCTATTTTTGGATTTTTAAACAGAAAAGTATACCTTATACTTGATTTTTATTCTTTGTTCTATTTATATATATATCCTATTATATGTTACCCTGCATACCTTTTTGAGTAGCAGCATGCATGTGTATTTGATTACATATCTATAACTTTTATTTATATATATTCATAGTATAAGATTTCGTGTGTTTTGTATATATATTGGTTTCAGAGTTTATATATATGTTCAGAAGTATGTATAGTTTTATATAATATAAATTGTATTAGAAGTTTACTGTTTGTTGTGTGTGTGTACAGTTCCTCTATTACACGATTTATATAGGCAGGTACAAATTTTACTTATACTCAGATTTGATTTAAAAGTATATGTTATACGTGTGCGGTTCTTCTATATATGTCTTATATATATATATATTAGTTTGTGTTATGGTTGTTGATAAGTAAGTTTAAATAAAAGTTTTACAGTCTATATATATACTTATAGTGATATATGTATTGTTTGTTTAAAGTGTTATATTTTATCAGTTGTTATATATTAATTTATATATAGAAGAGTATACCAGAGTTTGACTTTTTGTAACGACCCGAAATTTTCGAAGCCGAAAATTCCAGATAGTTATGAAAAAGAAGAAAGAGGTAGAAGAAGAAGAACAGAAACATCAACAACTCACATTCGCAGCGGATAAAATATAATAATAATTAAATACAGTTTACAAGAATACTATATCTGTCGATTACATTTTTATACATCAGAGTTTTACATATACTCAGTCACTGAATATATACAGTAATCATGTCTTAATAATACAATAATATACTGCAGCAGAAATACTCTGCACGTACTTGCCATCTAGCTCGCCTCCTGAGCTCCAGAACGTCCTACCTGAAAATCGGTAATACTCGGTCTGACCCGAGCATTACACCAAAGTAACACCCGGGTCAGGCTGGAAACCAGCGTGAGTAAACTCAACCAACATATAATACCAAGCAAACATCTTATTTTAGCCCGGGTAACTTATATCAATTTAACAAATTCACAATTTGTTATAAACAACACTTATTCAACCCATCAATTTCTATGTACCCCAACTTAGATAAAAAAATCCAGTTTACTTAAATAATTTCCTTCCAGCCTATTGACTTCACAAAACAATCTAAAAATTCGAAGTGGTTTCGGGTATTCCGAATACCCGAACCCAGTCTCTTCGAAACTCATGTCATCCTATCCCAAGTTATTTAAAGGAAATACACAACATTTCATATCAGAGATATCAACACATTCAAAACATCCAATACCATTAAATTATCCAACACATACCAATTAATTTAATGGTTCTAATTGAATTTTCTAACCACATTCGTTTAGATATCTTCATTCAATATTAGTAAATTCCAAAATCAAATAATTAGTCAACCCTTCACTATCCATCTTAATTTATCAATCTTGATTAATTACCTTTCTATCACATTCAAGTAATTACCTTAAATTAACTTCACGATATTAATTAGTCTCAACTAAGATCATTGAGTGATCTTAATTTCTTTATAAATTAATTAATTAATTATTAATTTACATTCATCCTTAATTACTTATATCGATTAACTTCCCATAAGTCGGTTGTTACTGATTAATCCATCTTAATTAATCAAGTGATTATTTATCACACCATCAAATAATTATTCTGAATTACTTATACTTAATAAATTAATTTAACCTTAATTAATTCATTCTCTTCATTACTAAATTACTTAACCCAAATCATTAATTAATTGAATTAATTAATTATCCATTTCAATTATTCTGTTAATTAAATGAATTATAATCATTAAGCCCCTTATTAACTTTAAATTGAAATATTTTCTTGTTTACGATTTTACTTAAAACAAATTTTTAAAACTCGAATATTTCAAGTCAAGCAACAATTAACTCAAGGACCAATCAAAACTAAAATCACCAGATCATCGGTACACATCCAAACAATTCAACATTCATCCAATTATTTAAATTTAACAATTTAAATTTAAATTAAAGTCCAACAGAGTGAGATTTACTCACCTCAGGTTTTGCAATCCAAATCCGATCCAATCTAGGTATGGCTTCACGGTTTCGACCTTGTAAAAACATTTTATAATTTATTAACATTCGAGCAAACCGAATAATTCATCACACTTTACAAATTCCTTAACTAATTATTTAGTTTAAGTTGTTTTCTTAAAATAAGTAATTTAGTAGCTAAGATTACTTAAACAAATTTTATAAAATTTAACTCCATCACACATCATTTTCATTTTCATTTTGTTTAAAACAAAAATTCAGTCAGTCGATGAAAATAAGTATTCGTAAATATATATTATTTATTTATTTAAATCAAATTAATGTAAATGCAAGTACTTGCTGCCTTACTGTTAAGTCAAGTGTTGTTATATATAATTTATTTGAACCAGATATATTTAAATTTAATTAAAAACCAAAGCAGACGTACCTCACCATCGTACGCGAGGTGAACTTGCTAGAGCGAACCCTAGCCTTGCCGTCGCACTCGCATCTCAAAGAGCCTCCATCAGCGACACCACATAGTCGCGAGTCACCCACTGTCGTTCGTCGTGAACACCTCGAGCCCCCGCCTTCATCGAAGTCGAAGCTTCCAGGATCGCGACCCATCGAGCCTCCTATCTGCTGCAAGCGAGGTACACGATCCCTCTGCTCGGTGCCGAGCTCGAGCGTACTGCCCCATGAACCAAATCGCGAAACCACCAGACGCGATGTGCCCCTCCCCGCCTTGTCGATTCGAACTCGATTAAGTTTCGTGTCGCCCAATTTTTTTTCACGTTCGATTTGGGAAAGAAAAGAGGCAGCCCTCTTCTATTTGATCTCATTTTGATTTAGCGATTTTGATTTCGATAATGAAGAAAAGGGTAAAGTTCCTTATAGATTTTGAACGAATAGAAAATATCTACCTGCCTTCATCTATTTTATCAACGAAGAAGCGTATGAAGGAAGCTAAGGAAACGTATTAAAAATTGGAAATGGCTTCTTGAGTACGCTTGACCATTATATAATTAAATATTTAAAATATCTCGTTGCATAACGCGAGATCCCAAACCCCGAATCAGACATGCCGACAGACGTTTATAAAGTTTTGCTCGCATTCCGAATACGATGGAACGTGTTTCGGAGGTTAATTTGATTGTATGTGCGAGTTACAGAGGAAAACGATCAATTTTAAATTAAATCGATTTAAATGGTATATTATTAAAACTGAACAAATCACCTTTAAATTAAATTTCAACCATCCTATTATTTTCAGTATCATCGTTATAAATTTTACAAACCTTCAAATTATTTTAACAGGCTTAGAAATTCCAGATTCAACAATTTACCCAATTTTAATTATTAAATGCAATATTGAACTATAAAATTCAATGATTTAATTATCAATTAAATATTGATATCTCGAATTATAGTCAACATCAACTTGTAAATGTTTAAAATCAATTCAATTATCCCATTTTAAATTGTTAAAATTTCCGGGTCGTCACATTCCTTCCCCCTTAAAATAATTTCGTCCTCGAAATTACTAGTTAGGAAGAATGGTCCAATACCCGTTTACCTTTCCCCAAATCCAACAGTTCCACATTTTATCGACTATCTTTTATACAAAACCCCATTATCATTCTTATTAACTTCTCAAACTCACCCACAATTTGGAGACCATACCACTTATACTCAATTATTCAAATTTCAATTTAAAACCACTTTTTGAATTATCAAAATTCTCTCAAAAAAATTTCTAACTCTCTAAATTTTCGAAAAATTTGGCCAGCGTCTCCTTTGCGCGGCTAGCTCGGTACTACTACAAAAGGCCTCTACGGGCTCCCAATTTCTCAAAAAGAAAACAAAAAGCCAAGTGGCTAGCTCAAAAACCCAATCCAATTTCATACAGAAGTTAAATACTAACCTTTTAGTCGGGCAATTCAAATTTATCTTTTGGAATCAAATCCAATTTCTTTTCCCTTTAATACCTGCATATCCCACTTAGCAACAATATCCAATTGTAACTTTACAAATCATTTTATACCATTCCTTACAAGAGTTTTCGTATCTACTTCTATCAACTTGTTTCTCCCGTTTCCATATGATTTCAATTTGTCCTCAATTCTAAATATTGAATTTTATCCTCCATTGATATCTAATTCATATTAGTTTCATTTACTAATCTATTTAATTCTAATCTATCATTAACCTAAATTTTTCCAAAAATTTCTAACTCCCAAAATTTTCAGAAAATTTTGGCAGAGTCTCCTTTGTACGGAGGAGCTTCTGCGATATCGCAGGATGCACAAATATATATACATCGGCCTCAGGTCGGAAATCACAATACATATCAATATATGCAGTTCATATCTCCTATTTTGAATTCTTTTGTGTAGGCGTACCTTTTTTTAGCATTTTTAAAGCAAGCGGCTTATTATTTAGCAATTATCGCATCCAAATCCAGCCAAACGGCCTTCAGGTATCTGTACTTACTCAATTTAAACATATAAGCACCATATACATATAAAGTTTATAACATAACCCTTACTTAAACAACTATAACACTTTAATACTAAAAGAAATGCATTCAAATTAATTCACATGAGCAATTTATACGTTTTCAAACCTAATTCAATTGCTTACCCCCAATCTATATACCATTTTTCCCAGTTTAATTGTTTTACAACTCCATTTCTTATATTCCATTGATTTTTTTATCCAAACAAGCTCACATTCATTTCAAACGATTCAAAAATTAATCATATTTGCATCCACTAATTCATAGAATTTAATTAAATCTCGTTTATAACAAATGACGCTCATTTTTACGCAAATTTATGATATCCATGTGAATAAACAATTACTTAAGTTTTATAACCAATTCAAATTGATTCCGACTCAATTTTATTTTATTTTATTCCATTTTAATTTATTCACAACCATTTTATTTAGCTTGACACATTTAATTTTCGTATACTACTAGCCATTTCCAAACTAATTTAATCCGAGCTTTTATTTAATGGCTTTTACCCTTATTCGAAGCCAAGCTGCCATAAATTATAAACTTAAGTTAATTTACTTTAATTTATTCCAACATCAATCTTAAGTTTACTTCTATTTGATTCTCATTTAATCAAATCTCATTAAATTTAATCAGCCCATCCGCTTAAATTTTGTTTTAATTCACTTCTCAATTCATTCGCGAATTCATTTTATTTATACAAAGCCATTCTCGATTTATTTCTATTTATTTCTATTTATTTGGCTTTGTTTGCAATTCAAACCATTTATATTATAATTTATTATCAAATCTAAGTCGAATTTTATTTACCATTCGAAGTTATTTTCAAACTCCATTATTAACTCAACATACTCTTCCCATTGATTATTTCGTTAATTAGCTTACTTCCAATTTTCATTACAAAGGAAATTACTTCATTAAATTTCTCGGAGTTCAAATTTGTTTTTATAATTCAAATTTAAAGTTTCTTTCATTTCCCAAAAATCAAGGTAATTATTGATAGTCGGTTATTTAACTATCAATAAAGATGCGCAACATCATCAGATTTCAAATAATTTTCCAAATTATTTATTTTCCAAAAATATCTTTACTAGATATAAAATTTCCACACTTAACCGTTTGAAAACAAATTTCAAATATTCACTTTTCAAATTATCTTTAAAAGATAAAGTTTCAAACCCTTCGTTTCATATTGGAAAAGCAATTCCATACTTATTTAAAATAAGTAATTCACAAAACTATTTATTTTCAACATTTGAAAATATTCACTATACTTAAATCAATATTAAGTATATATTTCATTCTTTTAAGGAAACCATTTACTATAACAACATTTATTTGAGTCAAAACGAATGTTACGTAAAACATCGTTACGACGACTCAAAATCACTAGTATAGGGATTCGAATTTTTAAGATAGATATGTAAATCCCAATACTATATAAACATTTCCTTTCGGAAATCATTTACTATAACAACAGTGTTATAGTCCATCATTTCCTTATATTTTCGGAAACGCCTATTTCAACAATGAACGTTGAAATCTATGCTTTCGATTCATAATACATTTTAAAACATCTTTAAAATGTTTAACTTCATTTTTAATATCACTTCTTCAAAAATAAATCCATTTTTTATTTAACAATATATTCACTGTCCAAAATCGTGAATATAATTCACTTATCCCAATTTCAATCATTTCTACACATTTTTATCTCAATAAAAATTCGCTATCCAAAATCGCGAATATATCTTCTTTAAAAATCTTCTATATTTAATTTATCAAATTCAATCGATTTCGAATTTATAAACACGGTTATAAATTCTATTTCTATTTTAATAACCACCTCGACTTATAAATCTTCTTTTTATCAACTTCTATATTTTTACTTATCAAAATAAGTGATTTCGGATTTATAAACAACTTTTATAAATTCCAATTCTATTTATAAAAACTTCAATCCCAAATCAATTTCGATATTGATTTAAAATTTATTTATCACTTTGAATAAAATTTCCATACTGATTTCTCAAAAATTCATTTCCAAATATTAAATCAATTATAGATTGATTTCTAATTTTTATTTATCACTACTAAGTAAATTCCTCATTTTTTTCTCAAATTATTCAATATTCTGTTTTAAAATGGATTCTTCAAATTGAAATCATTTTACATTGATTTCCCAATTTATTTCAATTTACCAATTAATTTCTAGTTGGATTTCCAGCTTATCTTCTTTTAATAAATTCCTTTTTAAGGAAATAAATTTCAATCGTTTCTTTCAATCTATTTAAAAATCCAAATTCTTAAATTAAATTCTTCAAATTATAACCACTATTTTACGAAATCCATTTATTTAACATTTTCACTTGATTCTGGAATTAATTCGATAAGATTATAAAAATTAACTTTTTATACTTTAAAAATTCCTTTCTTCAAAATTTATTCAATTTCTAAAATTAATTCACTTAGAAATTTCTATTTTGATTTCAAAAATTCAATTTCGTTTATTTTTGGAATCCAATGATATCATACATCCATTCAGCTAAATTTTAGCTTTCAAACAATTTCCAAACATCAATTCAATAACATCAATAATCATTCACAGATTATCACATCACAGTAGAAATAAATTTAATCAATGTGAGGGGTCCAGTTGGATCCCTCCAACCTGTTTCCCTGCATCCAAAGACGTTAGCACAATACCAATTCCACTTCGAGGTGGAATATCGCGGTATATGGGTTTTTATAAAAATCCGCTTACTAACGGCGCAATAGGGTCTCATCCGCTATACGAGGCGGGAAATCATCAATCCAATATATACATATGCCAATATGTATATATTGCTATATATATATAGATATATCCTACTATATCTAATATCACATCCAATATAGCAATCAAATCAAGCAATAAATAACTGAAAATTCCACTTTCATTTTTGAGTGAGAAAAATCTCACCTTGGATTTATGTATGCAAACCATTTTCATTCCGGACTTGATTTCATCATTGTATTTGACCTTGTATAAATAATTATACAATTTGTTAATATTCGAACCGATCGAATAATTAATTTCCATTTAATAAAATTTTATTTTATCAAATCAATTCAATTTCAACCAAATTTCCTTTTAATAAAATCTTTTAGTATTTAAAATAATCCGAATAAGCAAATTATTCACCAAATCTATTTTAAACATTTTCATCTTCAAAAATCTTATCTCAATATATATATATTTACAATTTTAGAATTAAATCGAAAACCACAAGCAGATATACTTCCCTACAATATATTTTACTGTTTTAAACAGTTTATAACAAAATATATTTCTATATATTTCTTTTCCAGTAATAAAATAAATGTTCTAAGTTCATATCCAAAATTGGAGACCCAAAATCGATACGCATATAAACATATACAGATCGAAGATTACTCACCCAACAACTGTCGACACTCTGCCTCAATCTGCAGAGGTTCACGCAAGCTCCTCCCAGCCGAGACCACTGCTCGCCGTCGAACACCACTTCTCAACCCAAAACCCGCCTTCACCATGATCGACATCCCCAACAGTCTTGACTTCGACCAACATTTTGGACAACAGGAAACCCTACAACCTGCAATCGAGCATACCCAACACCCCCTGGTCACGCGTCCCTCAAAATCGCAGCGCCTCCGCCTTCGTCACCCACAAGACTTCACCAAACCCTCTCCCTTGATCGAGCGCGACGACGTTGAACTCGAGATGTCGCCGCCGTGCCCTACGTACTTGCCCAGATTCATGCCCCATCTGCTAAACCCAAGTCGCGAGCATCCCCATTGTCGTGATGAAAAAACGATCGCGAGATTCAAATTGGGAAGAAAGGAACGAAGGCGGCCATTGGTTTTGAATTTTCAGAACGAAGGGGGATCTCGTTTTTTTTTTCTTTTTCTCGATTTCGTTTTGAACGAAGAGAGGTGGAAGGAAAGACATTTTCTTCGGCCATTGTAGATTTGATTTTTAAAATGAAGAGAAGGAGTTCAGGCATTACTTTGAAATGAGAGCAGTAAGCTTTGCACAATCTCGTTCGTGATCACCGCGTGATTTTAGGCGTGGAACGTGGTGATGTAAATTAATATAATTTTAAATTTTAAAATTAAATTAAATTTAATCTCTACGCGTTTGCATATCGTACGGTCACGAAACAACTCCGAAAAATACGAAATTTGAAATCCAGTAATAATTCAATATTACGGACCCAATGGCACTGGTTTCGTTGAATTCCGAGACTGTGCCTCGGACGGCTATTTTTAAATATCGATTGAACGATATAAGTTTCTAAACTGAACAAAACAGTTTTAAATTTGATTCTGAAGCTTCTATTATCTTCGGTATCACCAATATAGATTTTAAAAGCTTTTGAAATATTTTTCTTCGGCTTACAATTGAAGATACAAATTTTATTCAACTTACAATAGATTAAATTTTATAAATTTAATCGCCAATTTCAAAGTTATATCGGGAATTCAAATTAAATTACCGTTCAAATATTCAAAATTAATTAAATATTCTCAATTTAATTCGTTCAAAATTCTGGGTCGTTACAGACTTCCCCCCTTAAAAGAATTTCGTCCCGAAATTACAAGTTAGGAAAAATGGTCCTTAACTCGTCTACTATTTTCCAACATTCAATAGTTTTATCAAATTTTATCTTAACAAATCTTTCTACTAAAGATTCATTATTATTCAACTAAATTTCCAACTTCAACTCTAAGTTTCAAAACAACATCGTTTACTTAATAATTCAAATTTAAATTCAAATTCAAATTTTAAACTTTCAAAATTTCTCAAAAATTTTCTAACGCCCTAAATTTCCGAAAAATTTCGCCAGCGTCTCCTTTGCGCGGCTAATACGGTACGACTACAAAACGTCCCTCCGGACTCTCAGATTTCAAAAAGAAAAGAAAAATGCCAACCGGCTAGAGAAGAAATCATCAAAACTCATATTATAATTCAAATACTTACCTTTTGTCGAGAAATTCAAATTATCTTTGAAATCAAAATCCAATTTCTTCATAACACCTGTATATCCTACTAGCCATAATATCTAGTTACATATCCAAACCATTTTGCAAATTCTATTACAAAATTTTTAATATCAACTGCTTATACATTTTTACTTCACTATTGAAGTTACATATCTATTATCATTCAATTTTACATTTCAATTTTTTCATTTGAATTCAATTCACAATTCCAATCTAATTTGGATTCAGTTTAACTTCTGAATATTGAATTTATCAATTATCTTTAGTTCACTTCAAACTAATCTCAAAACTTCATTTTATTTCACACAATTCAATTTCGTTTTTAATATTCAGTTTCAATTCTAGTTCACTTATTTTGTTCAATCATCAAATTTGTCTTCAATTTTCCACTTTGGTTAAATCTACTTGCATTTAAACTGGATTTCAATTCATTTTAAATTTAATTCGTTCAAACCTTATTCATTTGGTCCATATTTAATTAGCTTCACTTACTAATTTTCTTTTTAATACTTCACTTTATTTTTCACAAATCTAAATTCAATTCAGTCTTACTTACTTACAAATTCGAAATGAATTTCAACATTTAATCTTACTTTCATTCAAAATTTATTCACTTATACTTTCTTTAATTTTAACTTCATTCTTTAAGTTAAATTTATTCTATCAAGATTCAATTTGTATAAGTTATCAACTTAGTAATATTTCATAAATATTTTTATTAAGTATTCCAGAGTCCTTTCAACCTTTCAAAACCATTTTGAAAACAATTCAAATTATCTTTTGAATTTTCCAAAACAAAATCCAAATTTTTCAAACACTTCCATTTAAAACAATTTGGCAGCAATTTCCTCTTTTGGAAACCCGAAAATGAACACCGGTGATGTCGCGATCATCATCGGAATTATTTTCCAGCGACCGAAAAGAGTTTAGGGCTTTTCATTCATTCAAAACATTTTTCAAAATCTTCGAAATTCATTTTCAAATCAAAAGGATTTAAACTTTCCAAATCTCCAAAATCTTCAAATTCTTTTCAAAACATTTTCAAATACTTCTTTGGAATCCCGTTTTAAATTACAAATCACATTTATAATTTATATTCTCAAATTTCATTTGTATATGGATTTATTTCCTGGCTCTTTGTTTTAATCCCAATTTTTCATATACAATTTCCACATATATATTAATGAGGATAATTAACATCATTACTTCCTAACAACCATGCATCCATATACTATGATAATTCATAGAAAATTATTTCTTTTATATACAAAAATAGTTTTGGGTAAAATTATTTCATTTACCCTATTTAAAAAAATACTATGTCGTCTTGCCTCGTTTAAGTGTTTAGAAATCCCTATCGATAATATGGCGTCCCACATACCGACCAAAATTCATAAACATCTCAACGGATAAGCAAACACAATATAAAACATTTTTATATTCACTAACAAATACGCGCTCGTATCTATTATTACACTCAACTCATTCTAGAGTACTACTGACTCTATCTCTAATGAGTAACACCCAACAGAGCAGGATTGTCGCTTAACCATATGCTCTGATACCAAATGTCATGGCCCGCAAATCCGTACCTCTTGATTAACCACTAATCTCCATTGATTAACTCAAGATGAACGGGAATACGAACTATGATGGTTTAAGAAGAAGAAAAAGGTAGAAGAAGAAGAAAATAAAGAGAAGAAGAAGAAAGAAGAACAACAGAACACACAGAACAGAAACAGAACAGTATCAGAATCTTACACATCGCAGTGGAACAATATATAATAGATAAATGAATAATCTTTAAACAAAGAACTATATCATTTTATACATACATCAATCATCAGAGTCAATATACAACTCAGTACAACAATGGACAGTTATATAACTTGTCCTCATACAGAATACACAGCGGGATAAATACTATTAGATACAAATACTACGTCTCGTCATCCAGCTTGTCTCCAAAGCTCCAGAATATCCTGATAATATAACTCTAGGCTGCCCGTGTGGAAATTGGTGGGCACCCAGAGTTTAGAAGGGAACAATAAACTCCGAGTCAGTCATGGTGACTGGTGTGAGATCGTAAAACAGTTTGTCTTTAAAATAAACAACAGATAATTTTAAAGTCAATTCGCAATGCTTTTGGAAAATGAAACTACCATAAGACCTCCCACCACACACACAATGCAAACGCAGAATTGGAGGAGATTTCTTCTTATGATAGTCAAAGATGCTTATTACGCAAAATCAAATCATTTTTGATATTATTATTAGTGCATAGTGTAGGAAACATTTCGAAAGTATAATATTAATCTTAGCCAACATACGACCAATATCGTATGCCTACTATAGCTACTATGTTCAATAGCAGGTTACCGCCACATTCCATAGCAGGTAATACAACTAAAACGTACACGTCACGTATTGTTTCTTTGGATTTCCAACAAATGGACAGGCTAAGGAACTTCCTTTTCCACGATGGGTACGTCCCTGGAATAGACGACCCGAGAACCTAACCGGATCTCTGCCAACACAAGGCCGGGTTACCTCTGCAAAAATAGGTAACTACTGACACGCGTATGCCATCCCCCGATCGTAACCGATCTTCCCGAGGATCCCCGATTTCCAACAACCACAAAGAAATAAATTTGCAGCAACCACATAGGTAAAGTATCTGGGCTCCATACCATGATACCACCTCTATCCAGAAGGAATGACATACACTAAGGGGCGCTACTCCCTAGAACCTTGCCGCATTCTTCCTGTTTTGACCATTTCCGGGGTGTGAGGCTCGACGAAGTCTCGTCCACAAAGCTACGCTTTCTACAAAGCTCTGCTTCGGGTCAAACAAATGATCAACCTATGATCACAAAGATATAAGATCAAACAAATGATCATATCACAAATGATCAAACACTGATCATTTCACAGCAACACTTAGTATGCCACGTTACCAAATTGGGATATATCGCTGATGAATTTCAACTACATAACCTCTGAGCTCGTACGTCTCAGAGAAGGGTGTTAAGCTAAGAGAATAAATTCTCCGCCACCAACAGAAATGTATTTGAAAGAAATCAGCTTTATATCTCAAATTGTAACGTCAGACATACAATCCATACAAGTCTGTTTCGGGATCGAACAGAACCGAAGGCACTTCTCACGAAGCCCTTGCAATTCCGGATAATTTTCAATCACGTCCGGACTTCCCGTCACTAAGGGTGATAAAAACCTCTAAACCGGAGATCAGCCGATGTAGAGTAACTCGACGGTAATCCTTCCGTTTTTCAAAAATATCCGGTCTTCAACACCGGTCTTCGAATGCAATTCATAACGACGTATCACATATTCGGAATGGGTTATACGACCCCATGGTCCTTTCCCGGCTAACCCGAATAGTGAGCGATTATTCAAAAATAAGTGTGGCATTCAAATTCATCCAATTCACAACAAATACCTATCAAGGTAATTATTGATAGTCGGTTATTTAACTATCAATAAAGATGCGCAACATCATCAGATTCCAAATAATTTTCCAAATTATTTATTTTCCAAAAATATCTTTACTAGATATAAAATTTCCACACTTAACCGTTTGAAAACAAATTTCAAATATTCACTTTTCAAATTATCTTTAAAAGATAAAGTTTCAAACCCTTCGTTTCATATTGGAAAAGCAATTCCATACTTATTTAAAATAAGTAATTCACAAAACTATTTATTTTCAACATTTGAAAATATTCACTATACTTAAATCAATATTAAGTATATATTTCATTCTTTTAAGGAAACCATTTACTATAACAACATTTATTTGAGTCAAAACGAATGTTACGTAAAACATCGTTACGACGACTCAAAATCACTAGTATAGGGATTCGAATTTTTAAGATAGATATGTAAATCCCAATACTATATAAACATTTCCTTTCGGAAATCATTTACTATAACAACAGTGTTATAGTCCATCATTTCCTTATATTTTCGAAAACGCCTATTTCAACAATGAACGTTGAAATCTATGCTTTCGATTCATAATACATTTTAAAACATATTTAAAATGTTTAACTTCATTTTTAATATCACTTCTTCAAAAATAAATCCATTTTTTATTTAACAATATATTCACTGTCCAAAATCGTGAATATAATTCACTTATCCCAATTTCAATCATTTCTACACATTTTTATCTCAATAAAAATTCGCTATCCAAAATCGCGAATATATCTTCTTTAAAAATCTTCTATATTTAATTTATCAAATTCAATCGATTTCGAATTTATAAACACGGTTATAAATTCTATTTCTATTTTAATAACCACCTCGACTTATAAATCTTTTTTTATCAACTTCTATATTTTTACTTATCAAAATAAGTGATTTCGGATTTATAAACAACTTTTATAAATTCCAATTCTATTTATAAAAACTTCAATCCCAAATCAATTTCGATATTGATTTAAAATTTATTTATCACTTTGAATAAAATTTCCATACTGATTTCTCAAAAATTCATTTCCAAATATTAAATCAATTATAGATTGATTTCTAATTTTTATTTATCACTACTAAGTAAATTCCTCATTTTTTTCTCAAATTATTCAATATTCTGTTTTAAAATGGATTCTTCAAATTGAAATCATTTTACATTGATTTCCCAATTTATTTCAATTTACCAATTAATTTCTAGTTGGATTTCCAGCTTATCTTCTTTTAATAAATTCCTTTTTAAGGAAATAAATTTCAATCGTTTCTTTCAATCTATTTAAAAATCCAAATTCTTAAATTAAATTCTTCAAATTATAACCACTATTTTACGAAATCCATTTATTTAACATTTTCACTTGATTCTGGAATTAATTAGATAAGATTATAAAAATTAACTTTTTATACTTTAAAAATTCCTTTCTTCAAAATTTATTCAATTTCTAAAATTAATTCACTTAGAAATTTCTATTTTGATTTCAAAAATTCAATTTCGTTTATTTTTGGAATCCAATGATATCATACATCCATTCAGCTAAATTTTAGCTTTCAAACAATTTCCAGACATCAATTCAATAACATCAATAATCATTCACAGATTATCACATCACAGTAGAAATAAATTTAATCAATGTGAGGGGTCCAGTTGGATCCCTCCAACCTGTTTCCCTGCATCCAAAGACGTTAGCACAATACCAATTCCACTTCGAGGTGGAATATCGCGGTATATGGGTTTTTATAAAAATCCGCTTACTAACGGCGCAATAGGGTCTCATCCGCTATACGAGGCGGGAAATCATCAATCCAATATATACATATGCCAATATGTATATATTGCTATATATATAGATATATCCTACTATATCTAATATCACATCCAATATAGCAATCAAATCAAGCAATAAATAACTGAAAATTCCACTTTCATTTTTGAGTGAGAAAAATCTCACCTTGGATTTATGTATGCAAACCATTTTCATTCCGGACTTGATTTCATCATTGTATTTGACCTTGTATAAATAATTATACAATTTGTTAATATTCGAACCGATCGAATAATTAATTTCCATTTAATAAAATTTTATTTTATCAAATCAATTCAATTTCAACCAAATTTCCTTTTAATAAAATCTTTTAGTATTTAAAATAATCCGAATAAGCAAATTATTCACCAAATCTATTTTAAACATTTTCATCTTCAAAAATCTTATCTCAATATATATATATATATATATTTACAATTTTAGAATTAAATCGAAAACCACAAGCAGATATACTTCCCTGCAATATATTTTACTGTTTTAAACAGTTTATAACAAAATATATTTCTATATATTTCTTTTCCAGTAATAAAATAAATGTTCTAAGTTCATATCCAAAATTGGAGACCCAAAATCGATACGCATATAAACATATACAGATCGAAGATTACTCACCCAACAACTGTCGACACTCTGCCTCAATCTGCAGAGGTTCACGCAAGCTCCTCCCAGCCGAGACCACTGCTCGCCGTCGAACACCACTTCTCAACCCAAAACCCGCCTTCACCATGATCGACATCCCCAACAGTCTCGACTTCGACCAACATTTTGGACAACAGGAAACCCTACAACCTGCAATCGAGCATACCCAACACCCCCTGGTCACGCGTCCCTCAAAATCGCAGCGCCTCCGCCTTCGTCACCTACAAGACTTCACCAAACCCTCTCCCTTGATCGAGCGCGACGACGTTGAACTCGAGATGTCGCCGCCGTGCCCTACGTACTTGCCCAGATTCGTGCCCCATCTGCTAAACCCTAGTCGCGAGCATCCCCATTGTCGTGATGAAAAAACGATCGCGAGATTCAAATTGGGAAGAAAGGAACGAAGGCGGCCATTGGTTTTGAATTTTCAGAACGAAGGGGGATCTCGTTTATTTTTTTTTTCTTTTTCTCGATTTCGTTTTGAACGAAGAGAGGTGGAAGGAAAGACATTTTCTTCGGCCATTGTAGATTTGATTTTTAAAATGAAGAGAAGGAGTTCAGGCATTACTTTGAAATGAGAGCAGTAAGCTTTGCACGATCTCGTTCGTGATCACCGCGTGATTTTAGGCGTGGAACGTGGTGATGTAAATTAATATAATTTTAAATTTTAAAATTAAATTAAATTTAATATCTACGCGTTTGCATATCGTACGGTCACGAAACAACTCCGAAAAATACGAAATTTGAAATCCAGTAATAATTCAATATTACGGACCCAATGGCACTGGTTTCGTTGAATTCCGAGACTGTGCCTCGGACGGCTATTTTTAAATATCGATTGAACGATATAAGTTTCTAAACTGAACAAAACAGTTTTAAATTTGATTCTGAAGCTTCTATTATCTTCGGTATCACCAATATAGATTTTAAAAGCTTTTGAAATATTTTTCTTCGGCTTACAATTGAAGATACAAATTTTATTCAACTTACAATAGATTAAATTTTATAAATTTAATCGCCAATTTCAAAGTTATATCGGGAATTCAAATTAAATTACCGTTCAAATATTCAAAATTAATTAAATATTCTCAATTTAATTCGTTCAAAATTCTGGGTCGTTACAAGAATACTCAAGATATGGAACTAACAGGAAATCACATAATTCAACTATTTATTGATTCAGAAAGGTTTTATTATAAAACATTTGTTTCCAAATTCTTCAATACAATTTCAAATATTAGTATTAAACTTAAAGATGGTTAACTATAATATTCTCATTTTCCAAAACCTTTATATAGTTCCAAACATGAATATCTGTAATCCACTTATTTAGTTATAAAGAAATCTATATTTAAACCTTTATTCAAATCAAATCCTTTAAACCATTTTTAAAAATAATTCATAAATTTTGAAATTATTCTTTGATAGTTTTAAAATAATAACAATAATTTTCCTTAAACAACAAATTTAAATAATTTCCCAAAGCCATAATTTAAAATTCCAAAATTAATGTATTAAAACTTGCATTTACATTTCAAATCCTTTTTAAACTATTATCATTGAAAAGTAATTCATCAGACTAAAACTTTATCTTATATGATACCTTTCCAAAATATTTCGATTCCTCATATATAAAATAATCAAACATAAAATTATATTACTTTCAAAAATTTACTTAACTATGTATATAATAAATCCTATAATAATAATTTCCATATAATAAATAAATCGCATTCAACTTATTATTACTTCAAAATATTTTTTTACAAACATCCAGTTTATTAAATGCAAATACAATTAACTCATTGCTTTATGCAAAATTTAAATTCTCTATTTGTAAAGATCCTTCAAATATTTTTATAATCACAGATAAATACACATACTTATATATATATATATATTCAAAGATTCACTTATTTAATCAAATCCCAAAAATCACCACTTCCAAATAACTCTTATTCACACAATTCTTAAGATTACTTCACTTTTATATTTTCTATTAATAATAAAATTTTCAATATTAAATAAAATAACTCAATCCAAAATCACTATTTATATTTAAAATAATTTTTATTTCTTCCGAAACTTCACATAATTTTATCCCCTTACGAACAATTTCAAGTGTCATTTCGACTATTTACAAATATCTATTTATTATACTAACAACATATCATGTGTGTACTCAATAATTAATCAATTTTCATCACAACAATGACCAATGGAAAGCATCCCAATATCAACAAAATCAACCCATACCAAATTAACTCGTTGAAACAATAATCAATTAAAATCAGCTAAAAGAAACCATATTCTAGATCATAATTGTAGGTAAATAAATTTACTTACTGAAAACAATAAATGTAATACTAAATTACTCTCAACAGCTTCATCCTTTAGTTTTTTTCCTGCCAACACACTGCCTTCAACCCTAGCCACAATCTGTCGTCCTACTCTCAAACGTGTTCACGAGTTACTCTCATCGACCATCAAGCCAACCTCCATCCGACTAAGCTCACCGCACGCACATAGCTTTATATACATGCTCGAACAGATGCCGCACATAACCCACAGTCGCCATATGCTTCGCGTTGAGCACAACTCCAATTTTGGCGATGTTCTTTCTCTTCCATGCATAATGTTTCCTTTCACGTGATTTTCTAAGTGTTTGTGGTTTTTTCCTTTTTCGTTTAAATTGAGTGTGGCTAATTTGTTAAAGAGGGTTAGGGTTAAGGAGAAAACGATAATGGGTATGGGTTTGGGCTTTTGGGACCAAAAAGAAAGATCTAAAAGAGGGGACCAAAAGAATTTACTAGAACCACTATGATTTACAAATAGGTCCTTATGCAAATAAAAACTTTTCATCTATCTCTTTTATTTACATTTTATCCCACATTTATTCAAATATACAAATACTTTATCAAATGTTTCTAATTATATATATTCAATTTAATTACAATCGTTATTATCAAGGAAATAATTTTATAAATTACACAAAATATTTAAATTCACTAATTATCTATCTTCGTTGATTTATTCATTTTATTAATATTCAAATAATTTTTTTCATCCATTTGAACTATATAAAATTTATTTACCATATAATTTTTTTTATATTCATGATAAATATTTTATTCGAGTTCAATATATTTTTATTATTATTTTGAAACAGATTTATTCACTAATTCAATTTATTAATAAAAACTCCTTTATCAAATAATTTTAACCTAATAAAATGTATTTTCAAAAGTAAAATTATCCAGAAATTGAACTTGAACCTTTTATTTTAATTAAAAATAATTTATTACAGAAGCGTAGAAGGTCGGGTTGCTATAGTCCTCCCCACTTACCGAAATTGCATCCTTGCAATTTCTTAAGGGGAGAACATCATTCACAACTCATATACCCTTAACCCTCCACATTCCATCATTACTAAATCAACTCTATCCTCTATGCAGCTTATCATAAACAAAGACCAAACTTTATTATCATCATTATCTTATCATATGCTAAGAATTTAAATAAATTTATTTAAAGGCTTTCTATTTTTTTCAACAATATAGTTATATGAAAAAATTTCCAAGTGTCGAAATTTTCGGGAAATTTCGATATAGTCTCCTTTGTACGGGGAGCATTCATAAAATCTACAGCATATATAATTACATGATATACATCTCCGAAGAGGCATCCTAACAACGGAGCATCCCAAACATGGTGAAATAACACAATATATGTATCTATCGCTATACGCACAAAAACATACTTTAGATTGCATTTTTAAGCATGTTTGCTTAATTTTTATGCGAACAAAAGTGAGAATGCTCCAAAATCCAATCCATAATGGATTCATATAGCTATGTTCGGCTCATAGCAAACATATGAGATCACATTTTATAACATATAGTAGTATGACATTCATATAACAAAAGAACAAAGTTGCATTTTCATTTCAACAACTTTGCAATTATGTTTTAAGTGTCAAAACTCAAAATTGTTTAAGGCTTCCAAAAGCAAAGTTGTAGCATAATCAACTATCTCTTCAAACACCTTTCAGATCTTGCAAAGATAGTTGGCAGCAAAAGTTATAGCTGTTTTACTAAACAATACAAATTATGAAACAAGAATTGAAATGCATGCCTGCTCTTTTGAAACCCAATTTTAAGCTAGAAACCAACAAATTTTAGCAAAACTTCCAAGATGAAACTTGTTCATTATTATCTTAACTTTAAAACAAGTACAAGATCATAGAAAATGGATGAGAGTGTAAAAGGTTATGGTTAAATCACCATGGTCAAATCGTCTTAACTTGTTCCAATATATCTATGTGTGTATTTTTGATTAATCCATTTTATCTTATTTTTAGATTCAGACTTATATATATATATATATTGAATTAGATTATATGAATGATTCACCATTGATTTAATTTTAATTATGATTTTATATGATACAATGATGATATCATTCTGTTTGATTCCATTATATTTAATTTTTGTGATAAGAAATCTGGATAAACGGAGTTATAATACCATTTAGGATGGGGCATTCGGTAATATTCTCCTTTTACTCTTTGGACTCATTGTGTAGAATATTAATGGAGCAAGTGTGATATAGGAGTTCTTAATAAACGAACTAGTAACACACGATGGTATGAGACATCATTGTGTTATTTATTCGATTATCCTTTGCTCGTTAATGACACTCATATAAGGATTTATTATGTATGATAGGGCTCATTGTGGTGAGTCATATACTTACCATGTGTCCGCATATGTATCATGTTGTACGTTGGCATGAGTATATAGTTGTGTGTCGGCGATTATATATATTTAGTATTTGTCTATTCACTGTATGACTCCCTTTATAGTGCGAAAGTTGAACTAAATTAGCTAGTATCCATCCTAGCAGCCTGATCGCGGTGGTCACACCTCGGGTCTGTGATACCATAGCCATGTGTTGGCAATCTATATAGTCGTGTGTCGACAATAAATATAGCCATGTGTCGGCAATGAAAAGCCCATATGTGTCACCCAGGCCAGCAGTCTATTATCATTTGGGGCGTGTGTTGGGTCATGACCAATGTATAGCATAGCCTTGTAGCATGTTTATGGCATGCGATGAATATGAGTAACGATGTCTATCGAGGTAACCAAGACCATATGAGACGTGTTGGTGGAATACGTGTGATGTATTTTACAATTACGTGTGTAGTCTCCTGGAGCAAGTGTGTCTGTCAGTCTCTCGTCTGATTCTAGTATGTATGATATAGACATATACTTATGTATAAGACAATGAGCTACAATTATATCTGTGACCATGTCTAGAGTATGATCAATCCCCGTATTCTTCTCGAGCGCATGTCACAAAATATTTTTCCCATTGGCAAGTGTCGCCAACTACTATTCATTGACATATGTTGCTTATTTATCTTTCTCAAGCATGTATTACCGTTATTCTTTGTATACTTGTGCCACCAATTATATCCTTCACTAGTGTATGTCGCCATTTCTATGATTTTGTTTATGGATGGTAATCTATACTAATATTGAGGATATCTTCTTTATTGAGATTGAGTGATATATTTGGGCAAGCTACGGGTTAGCCTGATTATACATGTTGATATCTCTTTATCGATGATTTCTGGTTTTCGACGATCATTTTTGGATATGGATAGTTCAGCCATTTGATGTTGTTTCATTATTTCGGATTAGATGAGTAATGTAACACCCCGTAAAATTTAATAAGAAATTAATCAAAATAAGGATATAAATGGAAATTTTTTAAATATCGGAATTTAGTCTCGAAATTTGCAACATTACATCCATGGTGATTTTCTGTTCCATTTTGGTATATAATATGTTGAAATCGAAATTCAAAAGGAGAAGTTATGAACGTTTGAAGTTTTCAAGTTTAAAATTTGAATTTGAATTTAAAAATATGAAGTTTGAATTTTAAAAATTTAATCTAAAAGGTTAACGTTAAGGGAGGCTTAACGGCTAAGCAAGGGTTAAAGTTAACATGTACATTAAATTAAATTAAGTAATAAATAATTAATCGCAGTAGAAAGTGGACGGTCAAAATGGGACCGATCGACCCCCGAACCATAACCGGTCGACCGTTAGCAGTTGACTGGTGGGTCGAGGCAGTCTACCAGTGATGCTTTACGATGGCTAGGGTTTGTGCTATTTAAACACTTTGGATTTGTTTATTTTTAAACCAACAATCGTCGTTCCTTCTCACCTTTATAAGTAGATCCCTAGAACCCCATTTTACCTTTATAAATTTTTGGGAACGCTAGTGAAGCTTTGTCAAAATCTTCCCATTAGAGTTTCAGAAACAGTAAACTTTATGATAAGTAATTCTAATTTCTAATCTCAAATTTAAATTAAACCTTCTTCTCCCTATCTTATGATTTCTAAAATCTAATACACACACAATCTACTTGTTGCATATCAAAATGGGAAGATCTAACAGAGAATTAGGAGTAGTAGAGATCAGATCTCATCATCTGCTTCTTTTATAGATTCCAGAATCAGTTAGGATTTTCAGATAAAAGGTTTAGATGTTTAATTCTTTTGCTTCGTGATTCTATTCATCTAGTTTCTAATTCTAAATATAATTTCTATATACAATTCACTTTGTTGTATATTCTAAAAGAGGAAGATCTGAAAGGGAATTAAGCGTGGTGGAATCAAATCCAGTTAGGAAGCAAACAATTCTTTATGAGTGGAAATCTCAAGTTTTTCATATTTTTGCAATTGAATAGTATGTATTTGAGTTTGATGTATGCCTTGGGAAATTTTGATAAACATAAATATAACATCTAAAATCCCCAGAATTTCTCCAAGTAAATATCAATCTTTGTATATGTTGGAATTATAACTGTTTTTGGTATTAACATGTTAGAATCTAATTATTTGTTTAGAATCAGATAATCAATGGTCCATTCAACCTATTCCCTCTATTTTAAATTGGGGTATTAAAGTGTTCAAAAAGATATAAATTATAAATGGTGTGTAAAATATGAATTGAATTTGTTTATAGTTTGCACAGCCTATTTCAACTACTTAAATAAACAAGTAACTCCTTTCTCACTGCAAAATTATGTATATAAAGGTTGAATTGAACAAAGGCGATCTAATTTGTGAAAATTTGTTCTTTAAAACATAGAAGGGATTCTAATTTATTAATATAGAACAAGTTGTAGGTATTTCATGTTTGTCTATTTTATTTGGCTATGATAGTAGAAGTTCTTGTTGGAATTGTAGATTTGTATGAGATTGATATTTCAAAATACCTTGTAAGCGAATTATTATCGAATTATTGTAATGTAATTGTTAGAACTAAATTCTAGCATAAATATAAGTACATGTGTGTGTAATATAACTTATTGAATATAGCGTATTGATTATAGCATATTGAATGTGAAAATTAATATCATTAGAATACTTAAGTAATCTAATTTATAGGAAGGGAGTTAGAGTAAATTAGGGAATTAATCCTTAATTAAGGGTGTAATAAGAGGACAACTTATATGGCCTCAATTATTATTCGGGTAGGATAATGTATGTATATAGGGGATATACATATAAGTTATGACTCAATTATAGGGATGCGAGGTTAGTCCAAAGCTACATGGAAGTCTGCCCAGTTAAATCTGGCTACCAATGGTGTAGTTTTGCGGACTAATATGGAACATCGCCTATAATAAATAACCATGGTGGACGCAGGTTAATCCTAATTTTGTAGGGTAAACCTGCCCATTTAATCTGGCTACAAGTACTTACGTATAGTCGGACTAATGTGAGACGTCACGAGCGGGTTATGGGTTACAAATTATGTTTTGGATGCGGTAGGTGAAATCCTTTTGAGGGGTTCGCTTCGAGTTTTAGGTATTAAGTGTTTATGGTAGGGCCCACCTCTTTTTAGGAGAAGTATTAAGTGACCTGATTGAATTTCTTACGATGTCAGCTAGTGAAAACTATGTAGGGATCCGCCTTGGGTTAGGTCTTAAATGACGAGGACCTGCCTATTTTATAGGTCTTAAATGATAAGAGTCTGCCTAAGCTTCAAGAAAGAAGTATTAAGTGGTTTGGCGGTTCTCTCTCTCGCATCGTTAACGATAGTTGCGTTAAAATTTGGAAATGGATTAGGTATTAGAGGATGGGGACCTTCCTATTTTATAGGTATTAAATGGTTAGCATCTGCCTAATCACCAATGAAGGATATTTATTGGTTTGGATGCTTTTTCTTGCATCATTGAAGTCAGTTATGTTAGAATTTTGGAATTGGACTGGAAAGGCCTTTGGACATACAGTTAAAGTTATTTGTATTTGTACCACCACCCTTTAGGGTGACTATCACATTTGGTATAGTCTTAAACACATAAGAAATATTTCTTATTTAAATAATACTGCCTAATTACAATTATGGCAAAGCTTGAGATTTCCACTTCATCAGACAGTTGTTGTTCAGACCCACTCCTTATTACAACCCACACATTAGAGGAGACAGTGCTAATTTCAGGAGGCGAAGATGGAGATGGAGACTTGTGGCAGTTAAACACACACGTGCTTTTTTAACTATAGCTGATGTTCCCAGTTTGGGAAATTATGTTATTTTGAAATATTGTACTATGAAGGCTTTGTGTAGCATTTTGTAATGTTTTACATGCAATGTTTCTAAAATGGCTTACTTTATGAAATGGTTCATTGTTTCTAATATTATATTTTATCCATTCCGTTGTGAGATTCTGAAAGTATAGATAGATGGCTCTGTGTACTGTGAATTGTTTCAACCTAACAGCTCGCCTTGAGAAAGGCTAAGGTTCAATGGGATTTTATTGGGTCGAAATTAGGTCCGTTTCTGGGTGGGTTGTTACTTTGGTATCGGAGCTTAGGTTACCCAATCAATGAGGGGAGTATATGTTATTTTTGAAAGTATTTTTTAAAAATCTATTATATATATAAACACACACACACACTTAGCTTGAATTTGCTCTATAATTTTCGACCATAGAAGTAGTTACGACCATACTCCGAAAGGATGAGCAAAGCGATTATGAGTTGGAAAATAAATAGTAGAGTAAGGATTATGCAATGGAGGTCGTATCGTAAGAAATGTAAATAGAAAAGATTGTAACTATAAAATTAATAGAACAATAAGTATGCAATTAATAGGAGTCACAGTAATTTAATTAGGATATAAATAAACCAATTAAAGAGATCATTAAGGTAATATGGGATTATGGAATTGGAAAGGTTGTAACTCTAAAAATTTAATAGACAATTAGTGTGTAATAAGTGAGGAGTTACAATGAATTAAATAGATTATTGAGACCATTAAGATAAGAGTTGAATAAGTAAATAAATACCTTTAGAAAACATTCGTTAAGATAATAACCATTTATTACGGACCATGTGACATTTATGGGAATAATAAATAAAAACGTTAGGTGTTGATTAAATATTATAAGGCATGATAGTTGTAAACATTCGGAAGTAAGTGATGAAAGGAGAAGAAAATGCAATAGAGACGATAATTTAAACATATGACTCTCTTTATAGTGCAGAAGTTGAACTAGATTGGCTAGTATCAATCCTAACAGCCTAATTGCGATGGTCGCACCCCGGATCTATGATACTATAGCCGTATGTCGGCAATCTATATAGCCTTGTGTCGGCAATAGATATAGCAATGTGTCGGAAATGTAAAGCCTTTGTGTCTCACATAGGCCAGCAGTTTGTTACCATTTTCGGTGTGTGTAGGGTCATGACCAATGCATAGCATAGTCTTGCAGCGCGTTTATGACATGTGATGGATATGAGTCACGATGTCCATCGAGATTACCAATATTGTAGGAGCCGTGTTGGTGGAATATGTGTGACGTGTTCACCAGTCATGTGTGTATTGTCCTAGAACAAGTGTGTCTGTCAGTCTCCTATCTGGTTCTAGTGTATGTGATATAGATATATACTTATATATATTTGAGATGATGAGTTACGATTATACCTGTGACTGTGTCCAGAGTATGATCAATCCTCTTATCCTTCTCAGTGTGTCGTCGAATGTCTTTCTCATTGTGTGTGTCATCAACTAATATTTTTTGACATATGTTTCCTATTTATCTTTTATGATGCCTATTTATCTTTCTTAGGCATGCTTCGCCGATTATTCCTTATATGCGCTAATTATATCCTTCACTAGCGTATGTCGCCATTTATGTGATTTTGGTCATGGATGATTACTTATATTGACATTGTGGATATTATATTTATTGAGATTGAGTGATATATTTTGGCAAGCTACAGGATATCCTTATTATACATGGTGATATCTCTTTATCGATGATTTCTAGATTTTGACGATCATTGCTGGATATGGATGATTCACCCATTTGATGTTGTTTCATGATTTCTGATTAGATGAGTTTTATGTGGGTGATGACATTTTATGTTGGGTTTTGTGGTTTTCTAATTTATAAGATATTTAGGATTGTTTGAGATAACATTATTATATTTACACCCAACATATATTATGTTCTATATGTTTATTGACCTTTGATTTAGATATAGTCCAACCCGTGTCTTATTTAAATAATATTTGGTTCAAACCGAGATTTCAGGTTTGCGGATGATGAGACCAACGTGTATTTTCTAGACATAGAGAAGACTAGATATTAGGTATTGTAGATTATCATTCTATAGTGTATAGTCTCTTTTGTGTATATCATTGTGATGTGGATTGGACATATTCTTATATTATATATTATATATTATTGCTGCGATTGACTCTGTGATCCCCGTTACTTATTGTACTAGTGCGAACTCATACTTCGCATATGGGTATGGTGAAAATATTGTAGTTACACAGTAAATAGGAAAATCGATGACTTAAGGAATAGAAAGTAAACAAGGTAAGGGAATAAATGGTATAGAAGGAAACATTAAACTATAATTTTACGATATTGAAAAGGAGCTTAGTGATATATCCATGGAAGCAATAACCAAAGGTACATAGAGTAAGTCTACTTTCAACTATAAATTCATATACTGGATTAATTTAACATTTTGGATTTAGCAAATTATTGAATTTTGAACAAAGATTTAGGACCGGGCAGCAACATTGTAGCTAAATCAGTACATCTTCGACTATCAGTATTAGTTTGAGAAAAAATAGAAGAAACGAATGTTGGTATACTCAGTGCAATGAAATCATGTTTTGATATCAATGTACATGAGGGTTAGTTGTAAAAAGAGTAAAATGTAATTAGAAGCAGCACACAATTTCTTTAACAAAAGTATCCTTAAAGTAGCGGCCATCACTGATGTATACTACTGAGTAAAATTACAAAACTGACGTAAATAAAGTTGGACTGCATCGAAATTAAAAGTAAGACCTCATAAGGTTGTCTTTGGGTTTTATTATGAGATGACCAAGATAATAATTTAGTAATTCGACATAACTAATTACTAAATCCAAACCTTTAGTTGAAGAAAAATGTTTGTTAGTTAATGCCCGATATACAACTGAAACATGTTTAATTCCAAGTGTTATAACATCATCTGGTCATCAAACGTTTAAGTTATTTTAGAAAAAGAGAAAAGGAATAACTATAAGCTAACTTTTTGATTGGTCATAAATTAAAAAGAAAACAGAGATAAAGTAAAGGATTGAAGGTAAATTCAGTATTTTTTATTTTGGTAGGTCTAGCTAACCTGAAAATTACCAAATTCTGACTATCATATAATATATGAAAGTTGTAAATCCGGAGGGCATGATACAAAATACAACAAATAGACCATAGTAATATAGTACTCAAAAACTTTGATTTACTATTATTTTTTATAGATGTAAGATGGGAATATAATATTTATCATTGTACTGTGGTTGTTAAGTTTCAGGTGAATGCAAAGCACAGGCTTAATTTGGTCCATATTTGCATAGCTTGTCCAAAACATAACGAGGAACCTGGTGAAGTAACATATGTGTGTAAGCATTGGATTGAATAAATTAAGTACGATGCTCACAATGATGTGGAAAATTCCTGGAAGCCATATGTTGTACGTTAATAGTCAGAAATTGAATATAGCCCCAAAACAAGTGTTGAAATGATTACATTTATACTTTTGTGTGAGTAATATATGTGTTGAATTCTCGAACATCAAAGTTACATAAATAACTTCTTGAACTCCAAGGTTGACCTTAACACATAAATGAAAGTAAACAGTCATTGAAAAACCAAATATTATTGCAGAATTGCCACCAAAAAATAATGTTTTCTCTAGAAGTGTGAAAATTTTCGGAAATGACAAATTTGGTTTGGCCTTACATGATTTTGGCTTCCATTGATATATATTTTGGAAATATTACATAACTGTTAATTTGAATTTAAGTACAAAGTAATCAAAGGCAGCGTCATGCAATAGAGTAACAATGTTAAGGACAAATGCAAGTTGTATATTAGTTTGCTGCCTCGGTGATATGTCACTGTCGTTTTTAAAACTGGTCAGTTGAACATACCTTTTATTTGGACTTTATGGCTGCAGATTTGGCTCGTCAAAGAATGGTCCACTATTGAACTTATGTGAGTTCAGCACTCTGAGTAAATCTTTGGTGGTGATGTATATACCTCTGGAGGATTTGTTAACACAGATGGTTACATGTATCGATTTAGAGATATGCCTCTTTAGGTTTCGTAAGTTAATACATTTGTTTTAGATGCTGAATTTTTGTACATTGTTGATGTGGCTACATAGATGTTCATCATGGTATGGAATGTAGTTTTTTAACCGTTTTATTCGCTGTTCCAGTTCCAATTTTTTTCTTCTTGAAAATGGATTCATTTAGTAATAACTAACAAATATAGTACACACACGAATACAATGCAGCAAACACAAATACACAACCCTTACAATCACAATCTCCTCATAGCCACCAGTCTACCCAAACCAGCCCAATTATTAAAACCTACAACAAAGTGGCTTGGATAAGAAACTCTTCACGTGAGTCCACAGTCAACCGTTTGCACGTGGTGATGCCTATTTGAAATTTGAAATGTGTGCACGATTATTATAACCGCAGCACAACACGTTAGTGCAGTTAAAATAACTATTTGGCCACGTATTGGTCACAATAACCATTTACCCATTTCCGATGCAAGCATCTCCTTCCCAGATCCAGCCGTAGCTACTCAAAGTCATAGTTGAACCCAGCTCATTACAGTATGAATTGGCCATATCCGTCCTTCTTTTTCGCTTTTGCCCTGAATTGTCGGCACCTTCACTGTGCTTTCATCGTGACGAACTATATGGATTTCGAATTCGACATAGATCTACAAATTGAAACTATAAATTGCAAGGGTCTTTACCATCTTCAATTTTCCTCGAATTTATAATTTTGATTTCGTTCTTGCTTTGTCGAGCGGTTCAATTTTCTTCAATTTGATTCTACTTATGTTCTTCTCTTGTTCTTGTTCCCAATAACTGAAACCAATGTTAGTTAAACTGTGATAATCAATTCGAAGCCTAGATCTAAAATCGAGACTAAAAATCCCTCTTTGATCCTTGCTCCTTTGAGGACAACCGCTCCACCAGCTTTCAAAACTGTTATGCCTTCAGCTAAAATGTCGAACATGTTTGAGAAGGGCTGGAAAGAAGGAAGAATTTTAACAAACACCTATGTTTGAATTGACTCTACAGCCATCGGAGGAGATCACACGGTGGAGCTGACCAACCCACCTCACCAGATGCCACAGCTTGCCCAACCGAGCCCATTCGACCAGTCAGCAATGCTTAGTTCTCGTTAGATTGTGTGTGCATGTGCACACGTGCACAGGGTGCACGGTTGTATAGGTTAAAAAGGAAATTGTTCTTATTGGGTTTAAGGCTTGCAAACTTCATGTAATAATCTGAAAAGAGTCATCTTTGTCATGTATAAATAACAATAGGATTCAGCTTGTAAAAGTGTGAAGTTAAATGAATTGTTGCTTATTTATTTTTTTAAATTTATTCCCTGTTTAATTTTCCCCCCTATATTTTTTTGTCAATTCTTCTTCTTCCTCCTCTTAATATTCTCCATTAACATTAGTTACTCCTATTATAACCCTTCCTATCCCTAACCATCTCTTACTACATCCAACTGTCCAGTCCCACACACCAGATCTCATTAAAACTGCTTCTTCACCCTGAAACTGCTGCAACAAAATGACCAAAACAAGAAGTGCAAAGGGAGGCCATAACACATTGGTATCAGAGACAAATCCTGCAGAGCTACCTGAGGTTTATGATGATGAAAACATATATAAGACAGGGGAATCAGATGTAGAGGGAACAAAACAAGATCAAATTAATGTCAAGACTGCTTTGGCTGTAAGGGAACTTCAAGAATCTCAGCAAAATCTGCAAGAAGCCACCCAAGAACTCAGTGTGAAGATGGATAACATAAGTGAGGTAATTAATGGCATATCAAAAGAATTAAAGGAGCTCAGAAATCATCAATAACCACTACCACCACCACGAACCACCTATCTTCCACCTTTACAAAGAAATCCACCCAGACCAATCCAAGAAAATCTCCTAGTCGAACCACATCAACCCTACCACCAAGAAATAACCATAACCATCACTACAATAATGATATGACCAGAAATTCACGAGGCATCTTGCACAACCCTCAACTTCCCCCAAAATTACTCCAAAACATCACCATTAAGTTAGACTTTCCCACCTACAACGGAGATGAAGAAGTTTTGGAATGGATCAACCAAGTTGAGCATCTTTTTCATTATCACATTACTCCAGAGAATGAATGGGTACCAACATGCTCATTTCATTTAAGAGATGTAGCACGCAAATGGTATAATTGGATCACCAAGAAGGTCAAAAACTATGAGACATGGGTTGTATTTAAAGAAGAAATTCTAGTAAGATTTGCCCCAGAAGAATTCCAGATACCCTATGGAGCAATTTCCAATTTAAAACAAACCTCAACAGTGAAATCCTACCTCACCCAATTTGAACATTTGCAGGGAATGTGTGAAGCCTTACCCGACTAGTTCTTGCGGGAAAAATTTATTGATGGTCTCAAAGAAGATATTACATATGATGTGATAGCCCTTCACCCTATTAATTTTAGAGAAGCTGTGAGTTTGGCTAAGGTCTTTGAATGCAAAAGAGCCAAGAAAAAGAAAAAAGTTCAGTAAATCATTAAGAACTACCCCACATAATGCCATAGATAAGGTAGTGAGCAGTGGGAGAAGTTCTAAAGAACCCTTTGCTAAAAACAAAGGTCTAACACCTTAGGACATTATTGATAGAAGGAGAAAAAACTGTGTTTTGGATGCAATGAAAATTGGCATCTCGGCCATGTGTGCAAGAATAAACAAGTGTACATTGTAGAAGGGGCTATGTCTCTACATGATTCAGATATGGATCAAGAAGATAATGAAAAATCTGATTCCCAAGAAGACCTTCCAACAACTGAAGATAATAATGAAGAATCCTATGCCATTACACTCAGTGCCATGTGCAGTATACCCACCCTTTCTACTATTAGAGTGCATGGTTATCTTAATGGTAATGCAGTCACCGTCCTTGTTGACTCAGGATCTATACATAGTTTTATTAATTCAAACATGGCCAAGAAAATGGAATTACCCGTTCAAGAAACCCTAGAATATGTAGCGCAAGTAGCCAATGGTGAGAAAATACAAGGAAGAGGAGTATGTAAAGGAATCATTTTTAAATGCCAAGGTTCCCAAATGCCTGTTGATTTGTTGATAATACCTCTGGAAAGGTGCCAACTGTTCCTTGGTGCTCGGTGGATGAAGGAAATGGGTGAAGTCTCCTTTAACTTTGCTAAGCTATAAATTAAATTCAAATTTCAAGGGAAATTGTTTATATGGCAAGGAATCAAGGACAGTAACAAGTTGACTGATGGAAAGAATATTATTAAAGAAAGTTCTAAAGGAAAATTATCTTTACTGTTATGCTCAATGGAGATACAAGTTGGTCCTAACCACTATGACTCAAGAATTCTCGAAGACATACAGCAAATTCTAGCAAGGTACCCTACTGTTACAACCACTGCTGCTACTTTACCACCTAACCGCATGTGTGATCATAAGATTCCACTGAATCCCAATGTCAAGCTAGTCTTCCTGAGGCCATATAGACATTCATATCACATAAAAAATAAACTGGAAAAGCTTATAAAAGAGATGCTAGAAGATGGGACAATTCAACCAAGCACCAGTGAATATTCATCTTCGGTGGTCATGGTCAGAGAAAAAGATGGAACGTGGAGAATGTGCGTAGACTATAGAGTGCTCAATAGCCCGACCATCAAAGACAAGTTCCCTATACATATTGTTGAGGATTTATTGGATGAGTTATACGGTTCACATTATTTTACTAAATTAGATCTGAAATCCGGGTATCACAAATTGGTGAGAATGCATCATGATGATATACATAAAACAGCTTTTAAAACCCATGAGGGCCATTATGAGTTCCTTGTAATGCCATTTGGTTTATCCAATGCACCATCAACCTTTTAGGAACTAATTAATGATGTATTTAAACCTTATTTAAGAAAATTTCTATTAGTGTTCTTTGATGACATAATAATCTATAGCCAGACCTGGTCTGAGCATATGCAACACCTTCTGCTTACTTTATAGATTCTTGAGAAAAATCAACTGGTGATTAAAATTGCAAAGTGTTCATTTGCCAAAGAACAAGTCACATACCTTAGGCATATTATCTCTAATAAAGAAATAGGGGTTGATCCATAAAAGATCAAAGCAGTTGAAGATTGGCCTCAACTAAAAAATATAAGGGGGCTGAGAGTATTTCTTGGTCTTACTGGTTAATACAGAAAGTTCATCAGGCATTATGAAACCATTGAAAAACCACTTACTGACCTATTGAATAAAAATGTATTTGGATGGAGTGAGCAAGCCACAGAAGCATTCAACAAGTTGAAGAATTGTCACATGAACCCACCAGTTCTATACATGCCTGATTTCAGTAAGGAGTTCATCATCGAATGTAATGCAAGTGGGGTTGGTATAGGAGCTGTTTTAACTCAAACTGGCAACCTATAACATATATTAGTCAAGCTTTAAATGGGAAGAATTTGTTGTTGTCTACCTATGAAAAGGAACTACTAGCATTGATACTTGCTAAAAAGAAATGGTCCGGTATCTGATAGGCAGAAGGTTCACAATAAAAACTGATCATCAAAGTTTGAAGCATCTACTAACACAGAGGCTTAATATGGGAATTTAGGGTAAATGGTTGGCTAAACTTCATGGATATGACTACAAAGTAGAATACAAGAAGGGTAAGTAAAATACCATAGCGGATGCATTGTTTAGAATACCTGAGGAGTACAATGAAGAGCAGCCACATTGTCAAGCTATATCCACAGTGGATAGTAGCTGGATGCAAGAACTCAGAAAGAATATGGAACTATCTGAATATTATAAAGAAATGAAGAAAAATTAGAAGATGGAGAACTCAATGCATTCAAATACAAGCTGCTTGATGGGTTACTATATTATAAAGGCAGGATGTTGATAGATCACAATTATAAGGAACTGATTCACACCTTATTACATGAATACCACTCTACACCATTAGGAGGACATGCGGGTGTAAAGAAGACAAGGCATAGACTCAAACAAGTTTTTTATTGGAAAGGCTTAAATTCTGATGTTGAAAATTATATAAAGGAATGTGACTCCTGCCAAATAAATAAACATGAAAATGTACTCTTACCACGTCTTTTGCAGCCACTGCCCATTCCCAAGAAAATTTGGAGTGATATATCAATGGATTTCATCATAGGCTTGCCAAAAAGTCACAGATATACAGCTATATTTGTAGTTGTAGATAGATTATCCAAATATTCACACTTTTTCCCACTTCAACATCCATACACTGCAAAGGACATAGCCAAGATATTTTTGATGGGGTGTTTAAATGACATGGGATGCCTAAAAGCATAGTAAGTGACAGAGACTCTATATTTACAAGCATATTTTGGCAAGAATTATTTAAATTGCAAGGATGTACACTGAAAATGAGCTCAACCTACCATCCACAATCAGATGGACAAACAGAGGCAATCGATAAAATTCTGGAGAGTTATCTTAGATGTTTTGTGTGACGCCCCACCTCTATACCCACGCTAACCAAGAACACTACAATGTAGTGTTGTCAATTAGCATGGAGAATAAGGTTGTGGAGGAGCGACCATCCATGTAACTTCTTTGTGCGAGCACCGATATGTCAGATAATATAGCATGTACATCATTTAAGGAGGAAATCCGACATACCGATACAAACTCAAAGCTGTCACACAGTGGCTATATATAATCTTCGGAAAACAAACATAGAAATAAACATAACATAAATCAGTCACATACATTCATATCACAAAGGCGGAAAAAGGTAAGAATATATAGATAATACATGAAAGTATACATCAAAGTAGTGGTCGGAAAGATCCACGATAATACAAAAGAATAGCAACACGTGCTATACAAAAGAATAAGTACACAACATAGAGTCTATATCTCAAATGTGTACATCCAAAAACTACAGATCTAAGTAGTTAGTCAAAAGTCAGAGTAATCCCAGAAGAGAAGTCAAGCAGAAGCACCTGTAACATCTCGGTCTGACCCGAGTATTATTTATAAGAAAATAATAAACGGATCAGTCTAGCTATAAATATCAGATGATATGGTATAAAGTAAAAGACACGGCATGAACATGTAATAACCGTCGTGGCATACTACTATAAGTATGTAATTGAAAATCAACAAGAGATTAATCAATATCACAAGAATCTTCTCAAAGATAAAATAGGGTATCATACCCTAAACTTGTATTCATAACAAGTCAATGACACATGAATTCACCAATGCACAAAAATCGATATCATATCAATGAAAATCATGAAAATTGGTGAAGCACAAATTCGAGAAATCAACACAAGAAATCCAGAAATCACATAAAAAGGGGGAGGCCTATCACAAGAACGGGAGCATGAAAACTCACCAACGCGTATAACACATGACGAGAAGCTATCTCATGGAAGCTATCCATTAAATTTTAACACATGAACGGCCCGAAGACCATGGGGTGCTACCCCATATATGTGAGTAGAAACATCACATAAGCGGGGTCTAGTCTCCCTCGCAGACAAAGAGACATCGCACAGTTGCTAGTCTAAATCACAAAAATGATCGTCATGATCATATAGAAGTGTCAATTACACTAAGCCAGTAAATATATGAGTTTAGCTTCATGTCCCATAACCACTAGCTTAACTTAAATATTTACGAACAAACTGTAGATCTTCACTAGGAAATTGTCACAAAAAGGTTCAATGGAACAAGTCCAAGAGCTAACCGACGAAGTGAACGCAAGCGTTTCATACCACTCGTTTTACTAAGTCGTTTAATTCGATTTCTCATCTGAGTGAAGTAAAGGCTTGTATATACTAATAGATTGGAAAACGGTTTAGGAAAAAGAGCTTTGTAATAAAATAGAGTTGAAATCGTTTTGATGAAAGAGCTTTGATATTTACTACTAGTATTGAAACCTCTATGTCTTTAAAGTGACAAGTCACAAAACGATTGTTGAAACAAATCGAATCACATAAATTCACATTCGAAGACGTGAGAAAATTCCAAAGAAATCAATCCCCAAAACCATCAAAGTAGGAATATACTTGCGACCTAACGTGGTCGAATTAAAATGCAACGACTTTAAGTCAAATAGGTCGAACGACCTAAGGGTAGAATGTCGTGCGACCTAGCAGAAGAAAAGGTCGAGCGACCTAGCCAAATACAGGTCATACGACCTAATGTGTTACGACCAAAGTCTTGGCCGAGCTAAGGAAAAGGATCAAGCGACCTAACGAGGTCGAGCTAAGGAGTGCAAGTAGGTCAAGCAACCTAGCGACCTAAGCAGTGATGAGGCCATGCGACCTAAGGAATAACGACCTAAAGGGGTTGTGAGGTCGAGCGACCTAAGGGATATAAGGTCCAGCGACCTAAGGTGGTACGCGACCTAAGGGATACAAGGTCCAGCGACCTAAGGTGGTACGCGACCTAAGGGATATAAGGTCCAGCGACCTAAGGTGGTACGCGACTTAAGATGGGACGCAACCTAAGGGACAAACGACCTAAAGTGGTTGTGAGTTAAGGTAAGGCGCGACCTAACAAGGTGCGACCTAAAGTCTTGCGACCTAGCAATATAATGGTCAAGCGACCTACGACCTAAGCACGCGAGCGACTTAAGGTGATCGAGCGACCTACGACCTAGGGACGAACGACCTAAGTCCAGAGCGGGCTAAAAGCAGGTAGAGTCTTCTCCATGCCAGAGCGACCTATGGCCCAGCGAACTACGACCTAGCGACCTAATTTCGAACGACCTAAGCACGAACGAAAATCTGCAGGACTAGTCTTCGAGGCAGTGCGACCTAAGGCCCAGGATTTGCCAACAACGCTGAAAATTGGGGTTTTTCACCCATTCAATCCAAACCAAAAGCAAACTAAGATGCTAATGCGATAGGGAATCATTCCCAACAGTCCAATGGCAGTTATAGGCAAGATGTGAGATTAAAAATCTCACCTTTTCACTAAAATGGATGAAGATGAAGCTTGAAAGCAAGGAGAAGTGTAACGACCCGCCATTTTTGACCGTTCAAGTCGAAAATAATCCACACATGTCCAACTCAAACCGTTCAAAAAGGCAGATGGTTATTGGGGTTAAATAAGAAAAGGAAAGAAAAAACAGAAGCAAACTCAGAATCTTGCAGCGGAAGGAACAAGATATATTAATAAAATAACAGTTCATGAAGCTGTTAAATAAATAAATTTGATTATTATTATACATCATAAATCAGAGTTACATACATATCAGAGGTAATACAATAATGCAGCGGAAAAATAATATGGTAGTAGAATACAAATGATGTAATACCAAACTCCGTCTTAGTCCTCCAAAATAGATCTTCAACCTTATCTGAAATGCTCAGGCTGACCCGAGCGTAATGAAAAGACAAAACACTCGAGTCAGGACTAAAATATCTCATGTAAGTCAAATCGAATAAGAAATATGAGTGTGACGGCGTCAGAGATGTTTACGGGGTTTGACATCTCCTATCCAGTGTCAACGTGAGTGCAATAACTTAAGAGATGTTACGGGATTTTCCATCTCTCAAGGATCCGTTAAACTATCTACTATGTAGTACAATACGCTATTATAATATGTCTACATTAAAGTAAAACTATTAAAATAGCGTTAAGCCATGGCCCATTCCACCCTTAACACAGTTTATATTCCCAAGAGCATATACAAGACCGTAGTTTCCCCAAAACCGGAAGTCACCAAAGGGCAATCCATATACTAAAGGTACAAACCAAAACGTAGTGGTCGCGAATAGGATAATCAGTATGACAAGGTACATGAGGCGATACCAACTAGGATACTAGTAGTTGCGTGATCCAGACTGATGTTGGGCATAGCAGCTACTACCCCAACACCGCGAAACAACACTCCCAAAATCGAGGGGTGCACCCAAATCGAATCACAAAAGTAATAGACATGGTAACGAAGAAGTGTGTCCGCTAGAGGTGGCGAACCTCAATGGCCCGGCGCGGCTCCTGTTTTAGTCATGTCAGGGGTCATCCAATATCGTTCTCTTTCTTCAGTCAACGCGTTCACCAAACCATCCACTTTGTTCTGGATCAACACTCCGTGTATACTAGTTATTAAAGTGGTTTTCGATATCGACAGAGAGTATGTCCATATCCGATCCCGGTCTCTTTAATAACTACGTATTATTACACCGATGGCTCTTTTACATTTCAAAATCAATTCATAATTGATATCAAAATATCATATTCGCTTCAAAATCAAATCCATTTCAAATATCATCAAATCTATTCAAAATGTAAGATTCCGTTTCAAAATCATTTTTCGCCTCAATATCTCATTTCGATTTCAAAATCATTTTTCGCCTCAATATCTCATTTCGATTTCAAAATCATTTTTCGCCTCAAAATCTCATTTCGATTCACATAAACTCGAATTCCAAAATTTAAAATTTAATCAAATCTCAAATCATCAATTTCAACTCGATTCAGCTTCTCAATAAACCATTTCAAATTATCAATTTCAAATACATATTTGAACCACAAAATAAACAATTTCACTTTCAATATATTTCAAAACTTTAAATATTCCACATTTCAAAACAGTTCATATATTCATATAAGAATATAAGATACGCTTTAAACCATTTCGTATTCAAATTAGAATATACTTCAAATTAAACATCCGTATTAAGTAGTTTACTTAATTTCTGGAACAATTCCAATTCAATAAACTTAGATTAACATTCGGATTTCAAGAATTCATTTAAGTATTACATTCCAAATCAATTTCAGTTCAAATCCTATTCAAATCAATTTTATCTTCAAATTTAATTCAATAGTTTCAATTTAGTCCAATTCACAAATTTCTTTGAATTTCAATTAAATTCCAAATTAATTAAATCTCAATTTCAAATTAATTTTCAATTCCAAACTCAAACTTGAAATATCATTTCATATAAATTTTCTTAGAAATATTCAGAGTTAGATTAAAAGTCCAATCTTTTAAAAAAAAAATCAACTTTCGAAAATTTACGCCGTATTTCAAAATTTTTACTTAAAATCTAAACTTCAAATAATTAAACAATTTCATTTACCAAGTTTAAATTCCAACATCTCGAGCTTCAATTCAAAATAATCCAATTTCCATAAATTGGATTTTTTTTTCTTTAAAATCAATCCATTTAAATAATTTCAAAACAACTTTTTAAAATTATTTAATTTAACCAACCCGGTGTCCGTATATAATTTTCTATCCTATGGCCAAGTGATTATTTATTTCAATTAAATGTCAGGGATGAATATATATCACTTAAACCAATCACAGTGTCATATGCATGTATAACAGGATATATATATAAGCAAATAAACATCCAAACATTTAAATATCAACCAATGGCATCCATCGAAATAAATCATCCAATAGTCAATACAATTCACGGCAATTTCATAGTTATCAATATCGGGAAATTTGATTTTTGATTAAATCCTAATTTCAATTTACTGTCAATTAAATTTTTCAACGGTGAATTCACATGACAATCTATATAACAATTAAACTTTTATCAAACAACGACAAATAAATTCATATCACTTCATAATGTCAAATTTAACTACCATAAAGATATTCAGTACGTTGTGAGCGTTATAAAACACTCACTTTGATATCCTGTTGTCACCGAGACGTTCCAGTTTGGAACTAAACCGGACGACTCCCGATTTTAGCCTAAATTTCAACTGTCTTCAAATTCGTCCAAACTAGTTTCATTTCGAAGCTCTCGTCATTACGATCGCAACGCAAAAATTCTCGTTCCAATCGGACCTCGTATGTGAGAGTTATTAAATTTGTAAGTTATCGACATTTGAATTTATAAAACAATTTATATTGGTATTAAAATTTATCCATACCCAAAGCAATGAAGCCCAGCCCACTAAACTCCATCTTCTCCAAATGCTTGTACGTGAAAATGCACAAATCCAGCATTTGCCGTGCACCAATCTCCGATGATACGGAGCTCTGATACACCGTTTGACATGCCATCTTCGCCAAACTTCTTCTCTTCGAAGCCTCCATCATCTCGACCACAAAGTTACAAGCTCGGCCACCCCTAGGAAATCACGACCCGACCCATTTCCCTCTTGACCATGTTCAGGTCGCACGCACCAAACCACTACCGCACAACACAAAACTCCCCACCGAGCTGCTATTCCGCATCACGAACTCGAATCAAAGCTCCGTTTCGCGAATCGAAGCCTATATCCTCCACGATTTCCAACCCTAGTTCACGCCTAAGAACAGCTTCGACCCCAATAGTTGCCGCACCCACCAACGACCATACCAAATCGAACAGAAGGAAGAAACATGAATTTAGGAATTGGTTTGAGGATTTTTAGATTTATATTTTGTGAGATATAATTTTTCAAAGCTTCATTATCATTTTCCCTCTGTGTTTACTGAGCGTGCTGCTTTGAAATGAAAAGAAAGAAGTGTGCCTAGAAAGCAATAGACAGGCATGAGTATAGGCGGCTTGAAATGAAAGAAAATGACAGCCTAGCTATGCAGTTAAAGCGCTCGGTGGATTCAATGCGGTAGAGGTGCAAAAAGTCATAGCGGGGATGTAGCGAAGATATAGCGGGATATATCGGATTACTCTAAAATAGCATATAATTCCCATACTTGTTGTTTTTACAAATATATAGATAGTAATTATGTGAAAAATTAACATTCAATTGAATTATAATTAATACAAAAATAATTTTAAATAAAAATATGTGCAAATGTATTGTAAATGAACGTAAAACTATTATATAACTTAATTTAATTTAGTACAATATTAGAGTATTATCATTTCTAAACATATATAAAAAATTCAATGAAATTAATTAATTTCATAATTTTTATAGCGTATAAATATCATTTTTCAATCCAATTTTTTATAGAAGATATAGCGGAAATAGCGGAATATAGCGGAAATAACGGGATATAGTGGAAATAGCGGGGATTAAAGCGGAAAGGCTATATGTTGAGGATATATGGAAAAATCGTAGCGGTAGGAATCCGCTATAAGATATATCGGAGTTATAGCGGGGATATAGCGGGGCATTAACTGCACAGCAGCCTAGTCCAATCAACGAATATATATAAATATAAATTTTTCAAAAATATCTTGATTTAAGTAACTTAAAATCTTGAACCCCTATCGAGACGTGCCGTCAGGTGTTCGTAATGTTATACCCCAATTCCGGACGCAATGGAAAGGGTTTCAAGCCCTAATTCAATCATATGTGAAAGATAGCTTTTTGAAGTCGATTATTTTAATTAACGACGTTAAATTTCTACGCGTTTCAAGCTCGCACGACCAAACGACAAGTCCGATTGCTACGAAAATTGAAACCTTACAATAATTCACTGTTACGGATCCGATGAAACTTGTTTCGTCGAAATCCGAGATAGTTGTAAAAAATGGCTATTTCTACAATCTAATTTCAATATAAAATTCACAATTTTAAATTATTAACTTTTAAATCAAATTTCAATTGTTCACAAATTTCATTTTTTATTTCACAGTAATTAACAATCTTTTACAATGCGGTTTTTCCATTATAAATCCAGTATAAAAGATTACATTAGATTCAGCATTCAATTATATTGTAATTCAAATTCAAGTTATTTAATTCCAATTGAATTCTTTTATTTCGATTTACACTTTCATTATTAAATCAACCATTTACTTATACATTATTATCAATAGTTTATAATTCATTTACTTTCATTTTCTTCAGCTATCATCTTATTTAAATTCACAGTAATATTAAATTACATTCATTTGCGTTGATTTCCATATTATAACTTCAATATTAAATGTAACATTTTATTTATTTCGTTGTTTACAATCAAATTCAATTCAATTCAATTACTTGTTACATTCAAATTTAAATCTTTACTTACGTTCAATTACAAGTTAACATCTTTATCGAATTACAGTTTCAGTTATTATCTGCTTTCAATCAACTGTAATATTAAGTTACATTTATTTATATTAGTTTCAATAACATAAACTTCCATTATTAAATCTACCATTTTATTTATTATTTGTTTACAATCATAACCAATTTGGTTTACAATCAAATTCAATTCATTATTTACATTCACTACAAGTTAACATCCATATTTAATTTACAAATAAGTTATTTCAGAATTCAGTTTCGTATTTTAACTTGTAATTCACATTTAACAACACAAAATTTTATTTCATTCGGATTTTTATCCAAAATTTTCATTTTAATTCGTATTTTTAAAGTGTTAAAAATACGGGTCGTTACATTCTCCCCCACTTAAAACTTTTCATCCTCGAAAAGGAACGGAGAAGGGAAAACCATCATTTAGATATAATTCATTCAAAATATTCTACTTATTTGCAAAATTTAGTTATATGATTTTTTTTCAAAATTTTCTCACTTCCGGATTTTTGAAAAATTTCGGCAGCACCTCCTTTGCGCGGCTAGGACCGAAAAATTTCACAGTAGTAATAATTGCATGATATACATCTCATTACAAGAATGAGGCATCCCAAAACATGGGGAACACAATAATATACCACAACATAAACTGTAATCCGAGAACATACCTTTTATTTAGCGTTTATTAGCATTTTAACTTACATTTTGCATTAAGTGCAAAAGCGAGCTCCACAAGCGAAGCGCAACCCCTTTGCTACCTACTAAAATGATCAATAACCAAGTTAGAACCATGCATATAAAGATAGATCGATATACTTATCATAAACAACACACATATAACATGTTTAGCTTTAAAACTGTAATTCCAATTCCAGGACAGCAATGAATCTCAGTTTTTGATCACCTAAACGATAAAATTTGACAATGGAATCTAAACAAAAGTTGTTGCATTCGTTTCAGACTTTCCGGAATGTCCAAAATCATTGAATTCGGACATACCTTTCAAAAGTTACGACCGTTTTACTAAATAGATACGCCTCAGCTTGGCAATGAATTGCGCAGGTCAGCGACGTTTGGTCACGTTTTTTACCTTCTAAACGACAGCAAAACACCAAATGCTTAAACAAAAGTTTTAGATTAAGTTCTAAGCTTTCCATAAAGTGCAAGATCATCAAAATCCGATACACCAGTAAAAAGTTATGGCGAGAATACTAAGGTGCTTCAGATTTCTACTCCGCACAGGCCAGCGACTAATATTGGTGTTTTAAGCCTAGTGGATGAAGGTATTTATCAAAACATTCTAAACAAAAGATGTAGCACAGTTTCTAAGCTTTCCGAAAAGTCCAAAATCGTCGAATTCCGTTCAAACATTTAAAAGTTATGGCTGTTTCCGTTCCAGCATATATTGGACAATTTTGGATTTTTTTTTCCCAAATTTGCTTTTATTATTTCAAAGCACAAACCATCAAACTTCAAATTTTCTAAAGAAACAATCATAAACACAAAGTCGTTTATTTTCTTATATATCCAGGAAATAAGTTTACATTCGATTTGTTTCCGATTTATTCAAGTTTGTTTCATTCATAATTTAAATTCAAGTCAATTTGCTTCAATTTAATTTGAATTCAATTATATTTAATTTCCCTATGCTTCAAATTTGAATTTAATTATTTTAAAATTTTATTCCGTTTATTCAATTCCATTAACACTAATGAATTCTATTTAATCAATTATCATCCATCTAACAACCAATGCATATCAAACATTAACATCCGTCCAAATATATAATAAATCAATTATACATTTCCAAGTCAAAATTTTAATTTCATACACTTCCAAGTTTACTGACATTTAGTTTTATTCAAATTTAATTAGTTTCCATTTACTAATTCTATATTTAATTAATTTTAAATTTAATTCATTTTACAACTTAAATTTCCTTTATATTTACAACTATCAATAGATCTTCACATTTTATTATTCACTCTCACACTGATATATTATTCCTTTACTTATCCTTATTAGCATTTTAAACTTTTTAAGTATTTGGTAAGTTTTTGTTATGCAAATAGAATGTAGTTAAACAACATACAACCTCTTTTCATTCAAAGTTGAATTTTTAATTAATTAATTCTTAAGTCATTACTTAAATTTCACTATAATTTAATTTCACATTTACATTCACATATAGTATTTCCATTTTATATTAACATAATGGTGAATCACCTTTAAATGTTAATTTAAATTCCAATTATTTACTAACAATTTTATTTATATTTGCAAACCATTAATTAAATGCATATTTTATTATTCAAACCTAAACTTGTATATTATCCAATTAACAATTCATATAACATTTTTGAACTTCTTAAATATTTTGGTAAGTTATATTTATGCTATAGAATGAAATTTAATACTATGTGAGTTTTACAGTTTCAATTTTATTTTAAATTCATAATTTCCTAATTCTAAGGATTTCTACTTCAATTGATATTTTCACTTAGCTCTTAGGTTCATTTCTCATTTCACAATTCAGAAGTTCCGTAATGATTCAAGTATTTGTTTATCTCAATAGTTTAAAGTCATTAAATATTAAAGAACTTAAGAATTTCATCTCCGGTTTCATTTCAAATCAAGTTTGAAATAATATATACTTATATTAATGTGTATCAAGTCATACTATAGAGAATACAAAATAAAATTCAATTTTAATCAAAACAGGGTTTAGAAAAAGCTATTAAGTGATCTCCCCTACTTAGACTCTCGAAAATAAACGTCGATGATGCGTGCACTCATCACCAAAATCATTCTCTAGTGTCAAGAGGGGAGTATAACACTTACTTCATTTGAAATCCTTTGAAAACAATTTCTAATCGAATATACTATCATATAATACTTATATTATACATTTCAAATTTTTGTTAATAAATTTTCAAAACACCGGAATTTAAATTCTCCATCTTAATTTAAATTCATTTTTATTTCATTTTATTTACCATTTATATTCATTGTCAATCATATTTACAAGTTTCATTTCTTAAAATCATCCAATAGTCAATAGTTAGAAATATTGACTAATCAACAATAAACGATGATAATCTAATATTATCATCTCCTAACAACCAATACAATCAAAATTTATAAATTTTCAAGATAAGTCTTTTATATATAGAATATAATCCAAAACATTATTATGTCAATCTGTCCTATTCGAGTGTTTAGAAATTCCTATCGATGCCTTGGCGTCCCAAGTACTAACCAGAATTCATAAATACTCAACGGAACAAATTAACACAATATAAAATCATTTTTATATCAAAATTACAAATACGCTCTCTCATATACACTCAACTCATTCATATAGCTTACCTCTATTTCAATGAGTTACTCCCCACTAGAGCCAAGGTTTATCGCTAAACCAAAGCTCTGATACCAACTGTAACGACCCGCCATTTTTGACCATTCAAGTCGACAATAATCCACACATGTCCAACTCAAACCGTTCAAAAAGGCAGATGGTTATTGGGGTTAAATAAGAAAAGGAAAGAAAGAACAGAAGCAAACTCAGAATCTTGCAGCGGAAGGAATAAGATATAGTAATAAAATAACAGTTCATGAAGCTGTTAAATAAATAAATTTGATTATTATTATACATCATAAATCAGAGTTACATACATATCAGAGGTAATACAATAATGCAGCGGAAAAATAATATGGTAGTAGAATACAAATGATGTAATACCAAACTCCGTCTTCGTCCTCCAAAATAGATCTTCAACCTTATCTGAAATGCTCAGGCTGACCCGAGCGTAATGAAAAGACAAAACACTCGAGTCAGGACTAAAATATCTCATGTAAGTCAAATCGAATAAGAAATATGAGTGTGACGGCGTCAGAGATGTTTACGGGGTTTGACATCTCATATCCAGTGTCAACGTGAGTGCAATAACTTAAGAGATGTTACGGGATTTTCCATCTCTCAAGGATCCGTTAAACTATCTACTATGTAGTACAATACACTATTATAATATGTCTACATTAAAGTAAAACTATTAAAATAGCGTTAAGCCATGGCCCATTCCACCCTTAACACAGTTTATATTCCCAAGAGCATATACAAGACCGTAGTTTCCCCAAAACCGGAAGTCACCAGAGGGCAATCCATATACTAAAGGTACAAACCAAAACGTAGTGGTCGCGAATAGGATAATCAGTATGACAAGGTACATGAGGCGATACCAACTAGGATACTAGTAGTTGCGTGATCCAGACTGATGTTGGGCATAGCAGCTACTACCCCAACACCGCGAAACAACACTCCCAAAATCGAGGGGTGCATCCAAATCGAATCACAAAAGTAATAGACATGGTAACGAAGAAGTGTGTCCGCTAGAGGTGACGAACCTCAATGACACGGCGCGGCTCCTGGTTTAGTCATGTCAGGGGTCATCCAATATCGTTCTCTTTCTTCAGTCAACGCGTTCACCAAACCATCCACTTCGTTCTGGATCAACACTCCGTGTATACTAGTTATTAAAGTGGTTTTCGGTATCGATAGAGAGTATGTCCATATCCGATCTCGGTCTCTTTAATAACTACGTATTATTACACCGATGGCTCTTTTACATTTCAAAATCAATTCATAATTGATATCAAAATATCATATTCACTTCAAAATCAAATCCATTTCAAATATCATCATATCTATTCAAAATGTAAGATTCCGTTTCAAAATCATTTTTCGCCTCAATATCTCATTTCGATTTCAAAATCATTTGATTTTTCGCCTCAATATCTCATTTCGATTTCAAAATCATTTTTCGCCTCAAAATCTCATTTCGATTCACTAAACTCGAATTCCAAAATTTAAAATTTAATCAAATCTCAAATCATCAATTTCAACTCGATTCAGCTTCTCAATAAACCATTTCAAATTATCAATTTCAAATACATATTTGAACCACAAAATAAACAATTTCACTTTCAATATATTTCGAAACTTTAAATATTCCACATTTCAAAACAGTTCATATATTCATATAAGAATATAAGATTCGCTTTAAACCATTTCGTATTCAAATTAGAATATACTTCAAATTAAACATCCGTATTAAGTAGTTTACTTAATTTCTGGAACAATTCCAATTCAATAAACTTAGATTAACATTCGGATTTCAAGAATTCATTTAAGTATTACATTCCAAATCAATTTCAGTTCAAATCCTATTCAAATCAATTTTATCTTCAAATTTAATTCAATAGTTTCAATTTAGTCCAATTCACAAATTTCTTTGAATTTCAATTAAATTCCAAATTAATTAAATCTCAATTTCAAATTAATTTTCAATTCCAAACTCAAACTTGAAATATCATTTCATATAAATTTTCTTAGAAATATTCAGAGTTAGATTAAAAGTCCAATCTTTTAAAACAAATCAACTTTCGAAAATTTACGCCGTATTTCAAAATTTTTACTTAAAATCTAAACTTCAAATAATTAAACAATTTCATTTACCAAGTTTAAATTCCAACATCTCGAGCTTCAATTCAAAATAATCCAATTTCCATAAATTGGATTTTTTTTTCTTTAAAATCAACCCATTTAAATAATTTCAAAATAACTTTTTAAAATTATTTAATTTAACCAACCCGGTGTCCGTATATAATTTTCTATCCTATGGCCAAGTGATTATTTATTTCAATTAAATGTCAGGGATGAATATATATCACTTAAACCAATCACAGTGTCATATGCATGTATAACAGGATATATATATAAGCAAATAAACATCCAAACATTTAAATATCAACCAATGGCATCCATCGAAATAAATCATCCAATAGTCAATACAATTCATGGCAATTTCATAGTTATCAATATCGGGAAATTTGATTTTTTATTAAATCCTAATTTCAATTTACTGTCAATTAAATTTTTCAACGGTGAATTCACATGACAATCTATATAACAATTAAACTTTTATCAAACAACGACAAATAAATTCATATCACTTCATAATGTCAAATTTAACTACCATAAAGATATTCAGTACATTGTGAGCGTTATAAAACACTCACTTTGATATCCTGTTGTCACCGAGACGTTCCAGTTTGGAACTAAACCGGACGGCTCCCGATTTTAGCCTAAATTTCAACTGTCTTCAAATTCGTCCAAACTAGTTTCATTTCGAAGCTCTCGTCATTACGATCGCAATGCAAAAATTCTTGTTCCAATCGGACCTCGTATGTGAGAGTTATTAAATTTGTAAGTTATCGACATTTGAATTTATAAAACAATTTATATTGGTATTAAAATTTATCCATACCCAAAGCAATGAAGCCCAGCCCACTAAACTCCATCTTCTCCAAATGCCTGTACGTGAAAATGCACAAATCCACCATTTGCCGTGCACCAATCTCCGATGATATGGAGCTCTGATACACCGTTTGACATGCCATCTTCGCCAAACTTCTTCTCTTCGAAGCCTCCATCATCTCGACCACAAAGTTACAAGCTCGGCCACCCCTAGGAAATCGTGACCCGACCCATTTCCCTCTCGACCACGTTCAGGTCGCACGCACCAAACCACTACCGCACAACACAAAACTCCCCACCGAGCTGCTATTCCGCATCACGAACTCGAATCAAAGCTCCGTTTCACGAATCGAAGCCTATATCCTCCACGATTTCCAACCCTAGTTCACGCCTAAGAATGGCTTCGACCCCAATAGTTGCCGCACCCACCAACGACCATACCAAATCGAACAGAAGGAAGAAACATGAATTTAGGAATTGGTTTGAGGATTTTTAGATTTATATTTTGTGAGATATAATTTTTCAAAGCTTCATTATCATTTTCCCTCTGTGTTTACTGAGCGTGCTGCTTTGAAATGAAAAGAAAGAAGTGTGCCTAGAAAGCAATAGACAGGCATGAGTACAGGTGGCTTGAAATGAAAGAAAATGACAGCCTAGTCCAATCAACGAATATATATAAATATAAAATTTTCAAAAATATCTCGATTTAAGTAACTTAAAATCTTGAACACCTATCGAGACGTGCCGTCAGGTGTTCGTAATGTTATACCCCTATTCCGGACGCAATGGAAAGGGTTTCAAGGCCTAATTCGATCATATGTGGAAGATAGATTTTTGAAGTCGATTATTTTAATTAACGATGTTAAATTTCCACGCGTTTCAAGCTCGCACGACCAAACGACAAGTCCGATTGCTACGAAAATTGAAACCTTACAATAATTCACTGTTACAGATCCGATGAAACTGGTTTCGTCGAAATTCGAGGCAGTTGTAAAAAATGGCTATTTCTACAGTCTAATTTCAATATAAAATTCACAATTTTAAATTATTAACTTTTAAATCAAATTTCAATTGTTCACAAATTTCATTTTTTATTTCACAGTAATTAACAATCTTTTACAATGCGGTTTTTCCATTATAAATCCAGTATAAAAGATTACATTAGATTCAGCATTCAATTATATTGTAATTCAAATTCAAGTTATTTAATTCCAATTGAATTCTTTTATTTCAATTTACACTTTCATTATTAAATCAACCATTTACTTATACATTATTATCAATAGTTTATAATTCATTTACTTTCATTTTCTTCAGCTATCATCTTATTTAAATTCACAGTAATATTAAATTACATTCATTTACGTTGATTTCCATATTATAACTTCAATATTAAATGTAACATTTTATTTATTTCGTTGTTTACAATCAAATTCAATTCAATTCAATTACTTGTTACATTCAAATTTAAATCTTTACTTACGTTCAATTACAAGTTAACATCTTTATCGAATTACAGTTTCAGTTATTATCTGCTTTCAATCAACTGTAATATTAAGTTACATTTATTTATATTAGTTTCAATAACATAAACTTCCATTATTAAATCTACCATTTTATTTATTATTTGTTTACAATCATAACCATTTTGGTTTACAATCAAATTCAATTCATTATTTACATTCACTACAAGTTAACATCCATATTTAATTTACAAATAAGTTATTTCAGAATTCAGTTTTGTATTTTAACTTGTAATTCACATTTAACAACACAAAAATTTATTTCATTCGGATTTTTATCCAAAATTTTCATTTTAATTCGTATTTTTAAAGTGTTAAAAATACGGGTCGTTACATTCTCCCCCACTTAAAACTTTTCTTCCTCGAAAAGGAACGGAGAAGGGAAAACCATCATTTAGATATAATTCATTCAAAATATTCTACTTATTTGCAAAATTTAGTTATATGATTTTTTTTCAAAATTTTCTCACTTCCGGATTTTTGAAAAATTTCGGCAGCACCTCTTTTGCGCGGCTAGGACCAAAAAATTTCATAGTAGTAATAATTGCATGATATACATCTCATTACAAGAATGAGGCATCCCAAAACATGGGGAACACAATAATATACCACAACATAAACTGTAATCCGAGAACATACCTTTTATTTAGCGTTTATTAGCATTTTAACTTACATTTTGCATTAAGCGCAGAAGCGAGCTCCACAAGCGAAGCGCAACCCCTTTGCTACCTACTAAAATGCTCAATAACCAAGTTAGAACCATGCATATAAAGATAGATCGATATACTTATCATAAACAACACACATATAACATGTTTAGCTTTAAAACTGTAATTCCAATTCCAGGACAGCAACGAATCTCAGTTTTTGATCACCTAAACGATAAAATTTGACAATGGAATCTAAACAAAAGTTGTTGCATTCGTTTCAGGCTTTCCGGAATGTCCAAAATCATTGAATTCGGACATTCTGTTCAAAAGTTACGACCGTTTTACTAAATAGATACGCCTCAGCCTGGCAATGAATTGCGCAGGTCAGCGACGTTTGGTCACGTTTTTTACCTTCTAAACGACAGCAAAACACCAAATGCTTAAAACAAAAGTTTTAGCTTAAGTTCTAAGCTTTCCATAAAGTGCAAGATCATCAAAATCCGATACACCAGTAAAAAGTTATGGCGAGAATACTAAGGTGCTTCAGATTTCTACTCCGCACAGGCCAGCGACTAATATTGGTGTTTTAAGCCTAGTGGATGAAGGTATTTATCAAAATATTCTAAACAAAAGATGTAGCACAGTTTCTAGGCTTTCCGAAAAGTCCAAAATCGTCGAATTCCGTTCAAACATTTAAAAGTTATGGCTGTTTCCGTTCCAGCATATATTGGACAATTTTGGATTTTTTTTTCTCCCAAATTTGCTTTTATTATTTCAAAGCACAAACCATCAAACTTCAAATTTTCTAAAGAAACAATCATAAACACAAAGTCGTTTATTTTCTTATATATCCAGGAAATAAGTTTACATTCGATTTGTTTCCGAATTATTCAAGTTTGTTTCATTCATAATTTAAATTCAAGTCAATTTGCTTCAATTTAATTTGAATTCAATTATATTTAATTTCCCTATGCTTCAAATTTGAATTTAATTATTTTAAAATTTTATTCCGTTTATTCAATTCCATTAACACTAATGAATTCTATTTAATCAATTATCATCCATCTAACAACCAATGCATATCAAACATTAACATCCGTCCAAATCTATAATAAATCAATTATACATTTCCAAGTCAAAATTTTAATTTCATACACTTCCAAGTTTATTGACATTTAGTTTTATTCAAATTTAATTAGTTTCCATTTACTAATTCTATATTTAATTAATTTTAAATTTAATTCATTTTACAACTTAAATTTCCTTTATATTTACAACTATCAATAGATCTTCACATTTTATTATTCACTCTCACACTGGTATATTATTCCTCTACTTATCCTTATTAGCATTTTAAACTTTTTAAGTATTTGGTAAGTTTTTGTTATGCAAATAGAATGTAGTTAAACAACATACAACCTCTTTTCATTCCAAGTTGAATTTTCAATTAATTAATTCTTAAGTCATTACTTAAATTTCACTATAATTTAATTTCACATTTACATTCACATATAGTATTTCCATTTTATATTAACATAACGGTGAATCACCTTTAAATGTTAATTTAAATTCCAATTATTTACTAACAATTTTATTTATATTTGCAAACCATTAATTAAATGCATATTTCATTATTCAAACCTAAACTTGTATATTATCCAATTAACAATTCATATAACATTTTTGAACTTCTTAAATATTTTGGTGAGTTATATTTATGCTATAGAATGAAATTTAATACTATGCGAGTTTTACAGTTTCAATTTTATTTTAAATTCATAATTTCCTAATTCTAAGGATTTCTACTTCAATTGATATTTTCACTTAGCTCTTAGGTTAATTTCTCATTTCACAATTCAGAAGTTCCGTAATGATTCAAGTATTTGTTTATCTCAATAGTTTAAAGTCATTAAATATTAAAGAACTTAAGAATTTCATCTCCGGTTTCATTTCAAATCAAGTTTGAAATAATATATACTTATATTAATGTGTATCAAGTCATACTATAGAGAATACAAAATAAAATTCAATTTTAATCAAAACAGGGTTTAGAAAAAGCTATTAAGTGATCTCCCCCACTTAGACTCTCGAAAATAAACGTCGATGATGCGTGCACTCATCACCGAAATCATTCTCTAGTGTCAAGAGGGGAGTATAACACTTACTTCATTTGAAATCCTTTGAAAACAATTTCTAATCGAATATACTATCATATAATACTTATATTATACATTTCAAATTTTTGTTAATAAATTTTCAAAACACCGGAATTTAAATTCTCCATCTTAATTTAAATTCATTTTTATTTCATTTTATTTATTATTTATATTCATTGTCAATCATATTTACAAGTTTCATTTCTTAAAATCATCCAATAGTCAATAGTTAGAAATATTGACTAATCAACAATAAACGATGATAATATAATATTATCATCTCCTAACAACCAATACAATCAAAATTTATAAATTTTCAAGATAAGTCTTTTATATATAGAATATAATCCAAAACAGTATTATGTCAATCTGTCCTATTCGAGTGTTTAGAAATTCCTATCGATGCCTTGGCATCCCAAGTACTAACCAGAATTCATAAATACTCAACGGAACAAATTAACACAATATAAAATCATTTTTATATCAAAATTACAAATACGCTCTCTCATATACACTCAACTCATTCATATAGTTTACCTCTATTTCAATGAGTTATTCCCCACTAGAGCCAAGGTTTATCGCTAAACCAAAGCTGTGATACCAACTGTAACGACCCGCCATTTTTGACCGTTCAAGTCGACAATAATCCACACATGTCCAACTCAAACCGTTCAAAAAGGCAGATGGTTATTGGGGTTAAATAAGAAAAGGAAAGAAAGAACAGAAGCAAACTCAGAATCTTGCAGCGGAAGGAATAAGATATAATAATAAAATAACAGTTCATGAAGCTGTTAAATAAATAAATTTGATTATTATTATACATCATAAATCAGAGTTACATACATATCAGAGGTAATACAATAATGCAGCGGAAAAATAATATGGTAGTAGAATACAAATGATGTAATACCAAACTCCGTCTTCGTCCTCCAAAATAGATCTTCAACCTTATCTGAAATGCTCAGGCTGACCCGAGCGTAATGAAAAGACAAAACACTCGAGTCAGGACTAAAATATCTCATGTAAGTCAAATCAAATAAGAAATATGAGTGTGACGGCGTCAGAGATGTTTACGGGGTTTGACATCTCATATCCAGTGTCAACGTGAGTGCAATAACTTAAGAGATGTTACGGGATTTTCCATCTCTCAAGGATCCGTTAAACTATCTACTATGTAGTACAATACGCTATTATAATATGTCTACATTAAAGTAAAACTATTAAAATAGCGTTAAGCCATGGCCCATTCCACCCTTAACACAGTTTATATTCCCAAGAGCATATACAAGACCGTAGTTTCCCCAAAACCGGAAGTCACCAGAGGGCAATCCATATACTAAAGGTACAAACCAAAACGTAGTGGTCGCGAATAGGATAATCAGTATGACAAGGTACATGAGGCGATACCAACTAGGATACTAGTAGTTGCGTGATCCAGACTGATGTTGGGCATAGCAGCTACTACCCCAACACCGCGAAACAACACACCCAAAATCGAGGGGTGCACCCAAATCGAATCACAAAAGTAATAGACATGGTAACGAAGAAGTGTGTCCGCTAGAGGTGGCGAACCTCAATGTCCCGGCGCGGCTCCTGTTTTAGTCATGTCAGGGGTCATCCAATATCGTTCTCTTTCTTTAGTCAACGCGTTCACCAAACCATCCACTTCGTTCTGGATCAACACTCCGTGTATACTAGTTATTAAAGTGGTTTTCGGCATCGACAGAGAGTATGTCCATATCCGATCCCGGTCTCTTTAATAACTACGTATTATTACACCGATGGCTCATTTACATTTCAAAATCAATTCATAATTGATATCAAAATATCATATTCGCTTCAAAATCAAATCCATTTCAAATATCATCATATCTATTCAAAATGTAAGATTCCGTTTCAAAATCATTTTTCGCCTCAATATCTCATTTCGATTTCAAAATCATTTTTCGCCTCAATATCTCATTTCGATTTCAAAATCATTTTTCGCCTCAATATCTCATTTCGATTTCAAAATCATTTTTCGCCTCAATATCTCATTTCGATTTCAAAATCATTTTTCGCCTCAAAATCGCATTTCGATTCACATAAACTCGAATTCCAAAATTTAAAATTTAATCAAATCTCAAATCATCAATTTCAACTCGATTCAGCTTCTCAATAAACCATTTCAAATTATCAATTTCAAATATATATTTGAACCACAAAATAAACAATTTCACTTTCAATATATTTCGAAACTTTAAATATTCCACATTTCAAAACAGTTCATATATTCATATAAGAATATAAGATTCGCTTTAAACCATTTCGTATTCAAATTAGAATATACTTCAAATTAAACATCCGTATTAAGTAGTTTACTTAATTTCTGGAACAATTCCAATTCAATAAACTTAGATTAACATTCGGATTTCAAGAATTCATTTAAGTATTACATTCCAAATCAATTTCAGTTCAAATCCTATTCAAATCAATTTTATCTTCAAATTTAATTCAATAGTTTCAATTTAGTCCAATTCACAAATTTCTTTGAATTTCAATTAAATTCCAAATTAATTAAATCTCAATTTCAAATTAATTTTCAATTCCAAACTCAAACTTGAAATATCATTTCATATAAATTTTCTTAGAAATATTCAGAGTTAGTTTAAAGTCCAATATTTTAAAACAAATCAACTTTCGAAAATTTACGCCGTATTTCAAAATTTTTACTTAAAATCTAAACTTCAAATAATTAAATAATTTCATTTACCAAGTTTAAATTCCAACATCTCGAGCTTCAATTCAAAATAATCCAATTTCCATAAATTGGATTTTTTTTCTTTAAAATCAATCCATTTAAATAATTTCAAAACAACTTTTTAAAATTATTTAATTTAACCAACCCGGTGTCCGTATATAATTTTCTATCCTATGGCCAAGTGATTATTTATTTCAATTAAATGTCAGGGATGAATATATATCACTTAAACCAATCACAGTGTCATATGCATGTATAACAGGATATATATATAAGCAAATAAACATCCAAACATTTAAATATCAACCAATGGCATCCACCGAAATAAATCATCCAATAGTCAATACAATTCACGGCAATTTCATAGTTATCAATATCGGGAAATTTGATTTTTGATTAAATCCTAATTTCAATTTACTGTCAATTAAATTTTTCAACGGTGAATTCACATGACAATCTATATAACAATTAAACTTTTATCAAACAATGACAAATAAATTCATATCACTTCATAATGTCAAATTTAACTACCATAAAGATATTCAGTACGTTGTGAGCGTTATAAAACACTCACTTTGATATCCTGTTGTCACCGAGATGTTCCAGTTTGGAACTAAACCGGACGACTCCCGATTTTAGCCTAAATTTCAACTGTCTTCAAATTCGTCCAAACTAGTTTCATTTCGAAGCTCTTGTCATTACGATCGCAATGCAAAAATTCTCGTTCCAATCGGACCTCGTATGTGAGAGTTATTAAATTTGTAAGTTATCGACATTTGAATTTATAAAACAATTTATATTGGTATTAAAATTTATCCATACCCAAAGCAATGAAGCCCAGCCCACTAAACTCCATCTTCTCCAAATGCCTGTACGTGAAAATGCATAAACCCACCATTTGCCGTGCACAAATCTCCGATGATACGGAGCTCTGATACACCGTTTGACATGCCATCTTCGCCAAACTTCTTCTCTTCGAAGCCTCCATCATCTCGACCACAAAGTTACAAGCTCGGCCACCCCTAGGAAATCACGACCCGACCCATTTCCCTCTCGACCACGTTCAGGTCGCACGCACCAAACCACTGCCGCACAACACAAAACTCCCCACCGAGCTGCTATTCCGCATCACGAACTCGAATCAAAGCTCCGTTTCGCGAATCGAAGCCTATATCCTCCATGATTTCCAACCCTAGTTCACGCCTAAGAATGGCTTCGACCCCAATAGTTGCCGCACCCACCAACGACCATACCAAATCGAACAGAAGGAAGAAACATGAATTTAGGAATTGGTTTGAGGATTTTTAGATTTATATTTTGTGAGATATAATTTTTCAAAGCTTCATTATCATTTTCCCTCTGTGTTTACTGAGCGTGCTGCTTTGAAATGAAAAGAAAGAAGTGTGCCTGGAAAGCAATAGACAGGCATGAGTATAGGCGGCTTGAAATGAAAGAAAATGACAGCCTAGTCCAATCAACGAATATATATAAATATAAATTTTTCAAAAATATCTCGATTTAAGTAACTTAAAATCTTGAACCCCTATCGAGACGTGCCGTCAAGTGTTCGTAATGTTATACCCCTATTCCGGACGCAATGGAAAGGGTTTCAAGGCATAATTCGATCATATGTGGAAGATAGCTTTTTGAAGTCGATTATTTTAATTAACGACGTTAAATTTCTACGCGTTTCAAGCTCGCACGACCAAACGACAAGTCCGATTGCTACGAAAATTGAAACCTTACAATAATTCACTGTTATGGATCCGATGAAACTAGTTTCGTCGAAATCCGAGACAGTTGTAAAAAATGGCTATTTCTACAGTCTAATTTCAATATAAAATTCCCAATTTTAAATTATTAACTTTTAAATCAAATTTCAATTGTTCACAAATTTCATTTTTTATTTCACAGTAATTAACAATCTTTTACAATGCGGTTTTTCCATTATAAATCCAGTATAAAAGATTACAGTAGATTCAGTATTCAATTATATTGTAATTCAAATTCAAGTTATTTAATTTCAATTGAATTCTTTTATTTCGATTTACATTTTCATTATTAAATCAACCATTTACTTATACATTATTATCAATAGTTTATAATTCATTTACTTTCATTTTCTTCAGCTATCATCTTATTTAAATTCACAGTAATATTAAATTACATTCATTTACGTTGATTTCCATATTATAACTTCAATATTAAATGTAACATTTTATTTATTTCGTTGTTTACAATCAAATTCAATTCAATTCAATTACTTGTTACATTCAAATTTAAATCTTTACTTATGTTCAATTACAAGTTAACATCTTTATCGAATTACAGTTTCAGTTATTATCTGCTTTCAATCAACTGTAATATTAAGTTACATTTATTATATTAGTTTCAATAACATAAACTTCCATTATTAAATCTACCATTTTATTTATTCTTTGTTTACAATCATAACCAATTTGGTTTACAATCAAATTCAATTCATTATTTACATTCACTACAAGTTAACATCCATATTTAATTTACAAATAAGTTATTTCAGAATTCAGTTTTGTATTTTAACTTGCAATTCACATTTAACAACACAAAATTTTATTTCATTCGGATTTTTATCCAAAATTTTCATTTTAATTCGTATTTTTAAAGTGTTAAAAATACGGGTCGTTATAAGAAGCAATCCAAAGCTTGAATCCAATATCTTCTACTTGAATTTGGAGTTGAATGTTGGATTTGCAATTGAATTTGAGTTTTGAGTTTTAATTTCCCATTCCCTCCACCATTTTTGAAGAAGCTTGAATGTATATGCAAAAAGAAATGAAGTGTGAAGAGAAGGAAGGGGTTGGACTGAGTTAGTGAATGGTTCAGCCCCAAACCAAAGCTCAAAGCAAAAAGTGACAAAAATTTCACTATCTCCAAACATATCAAAGTTTACACTCAAAAAGATCGCAAACGTCATTTTGAACTCAATGGGGGTGGTCTCAAGTCCTAATTTGACCGTATGCAAAAAGTAGCTTTTTGGACTAACATCCGACTAACGATAAAATATTTAAATAAAATATTTAAATATAAAATCGACAAATATGCGGGTTGTTACATTTTGTATGTCATAAGCCATAGGAATGGTCGAGGTGGTTAATCCTTGTAGAGTATTGGTACAACAATAGCGGCAGCGCTCAATCAACATGACACCCTATACAGCAGTCTATGGCTTGAATCCACCTACACCGATTTCATATGTGCCCAGAACTACTGAACTGCCTCAAGTTGAGCAGGAGCTTTATTCCAGAGATATTGTGATACAAATTCTTAAAGATTGTTTGCAGTTAACACAGCAGAGGATGAAGAAATTTGCAGATGCTAGAAGAACTGAAAGAAATTTTCAAGAAGGGGACTAGGTTTACCTCAAACTGCAAGCATATAGACAAATCATAGCGAGTAATTTAAGAACCACCAAACTATCGACAAAATTCTATGGACCCTTGTAAAATAATCCAGAAAATAGGGGATGTAGTTTATAACTTAGAGCTGCCAGTTGATGCCAGAATACACCCGATCTTCCTTGTATCCCAATTAAAAGGAGAGTTGGAAATGGTGTGATTATACAACAAGATGCTCCAACATTCACTGAAGAGATATTGATGAACTAGAATTGATATTAGATCGAAGAATATTTCCAAAGAACAACAAGGCAGTAACACAAGCCTTGGTGAAATGGTAGCAAAGAAATCATGATGAATCGACTTGGGAAGATTATTGGGACTTGATCAAACAATTCCCTACTTTTGACCTTGAGACAAGGTCAAATTTTGAAGGAGAGGGGAATGTTATGCCTTTAGCTAAAATATCGAACATGTTTGAGAAGGGCTGGAAAGAAGGAGGAATTTTAACAAACACCTATGTTCAAATTGACTCTACAGCCATCAGAGGGGATCACGCGGCGGAGCTGACTAACCTACCTCACCAGATGCCATAGCTTGCCCAGCCGAGCCCATTCGACCAGTCAACAACGCTCAGTTCTTGTTAGATTGTGTGTGCATGTGCACACATGCACAGGGTGCACGGTTGTATAGGTTAAAAAGGAAATTGTTCTTATTGGGATTAAGGCCTGCAAACTTCATGTAATAATTTGAAAAGGGTCATCTTTGTCATGTAATAACAATAGGATTCAGCTTGTAAAAGTGTGAAGTTAAATGAATTGTTTCTCATTTATTTTTTTAAGTTTATTCTCTGTTAAATTTTCCTGCCTATATTTTTCTATCAATTCTTCTTCTTCCTCCTCTTAATATTCTCCATCAACATTAGTTACTCCTATTATAACCCTTCCTATCCCTAACCATCTCTTACTACATCCAACTGTCCATTCCCACACACCAGAACTCATTAAAACTTCTTCTTTGCCCTGAAACTGCTGCAACAAAATGACCAAAACAAGAAGTGCAAAGGAAGGCCATAACAAAAACTCACAAAAATGGGTATAAGTGAGTCCTATGCCTTTTCCAGAAAGAGATGATGCGTGCAGTCTTCAATATCTAGTTCCAATGTTGTGTTTGAGTATTTCGAATCCTAGAAGATAAAATGTGAAGGTCGGTGTGATAAATGATTTCATGTAAGGCATGTAGTAGTGACACTAACTATTGGTTATTGCATACATTTTCGGAGCTTGTTCTCTTGGTTAATCGTTGATGATATCTTTTTTCAATCCGAGATTGCTACAGTGTAGCGTTTAGTTCACGTGGTGCCTATAATTAAGTTGTTATAAATTCTTTTTAAAGAAATTAGTGACTCGGTATTTGTCTTTGTGCTCTTAAGTAATGTATTTAAAAATAGTACTGAATGAGGACATAACTGGTAGCGGGGAGACATGGACTTGTATTCCTTGAAACTCCAAAATAGAATAGACCAATGTGATATTCTCGTCCACCATCAAGTTTCATGTTTTCAGTAGGAAAATTTCAAGGCCATGGTCAATATGAGTGAATGATTGCGGGTCAACTATTACTATGAACTTATGGCAAGTAGATACCTGTCCATGGATGTCAACCTGATACGGTACGGTCTTTAAATTGCACCGGGTTGGAATTAAGGGAAAGAAGGAGAATAATAATTTGTGAGACATATATTTGTTGGAGCAGTTAGCAGAAATAGTTCATTGTGTACATACATTTGTATAAATGTACATACAGATGTTTATTAATATGTACGTAGTTAAAAAGTACCTTAGACTTTCTTTTGGAGTGTGCGACGTCTACGGTGAATAGATGGTTAGAAGTTGTATGGTCTGGACTCCCACTTGTAATAATTAGTTCGTGGCCCTAATCACGTGTTAGTGCTTGTAATTAGTGTTATTATGTATTATCATATAGAACACTCGCATTTATATTCTACGGTTTCTACTTAGAATCATGTTTCATTTTGTCGTAAAACATATGTACACACATACGGGGTAGAAACCTTTGTATAAATAATCATGAATGATACAACACATATATTTTTATAAAATAGTTTATATATTTTTTGTATGTAATATATTTTGCTTATATAATGATAATTTTAATACATATTACAATTTTCAATATATTATACATAGTAATATGTGTGCGTGGTATAATAATAATAATAATATAAATACTATATATTTCATAATTTATACAATGTATATAGATTTATTTATAATTTATATTTATATTATACATGTAATTATATTATTAACCATATGGTCCTTCCAGATGCAGAAAAAAGACAAATATATATATTTACCGAGTAATTGAAACTCGGGTAAGTCCATGATTTTGGGTTGCTGAATTTAACTACATGGTAGCTATGAAAGTGGTGTAATACCCACACTTGCTACCCCTATTAAGGTAGGAAATGAGTAATAATAATCATTTGCTACCCCTGCTAGGGATATTCTTACTTAGTAACTCATCTATTCCCTTGGCTATTTTAGAACCTATAATCCTCTTCATCATCGTTGATCCTACCACCAAATCCCAATGGAACACCATTTTTAATGTGATGGACTTTAAGAAATCACCATGTTAATTGAACATGGATAAATTCGATATGTATGAATTGGACATATTGAGTTATAATAATACAATATACACATACACATTGTTCCAACCATATAGCCATTACAACCAATGAATTCAATACTAGGATGCTACTTTTGGAATAAAATATGTATGTAAATCTTGATTCGAAGTGAAGTATAAAAGTAAACCACATTCACGGACAAATGAAATTGGGCATTTAAGAGATATCCTATCTAATGCGTCCATTCAAAGTTCATAAAAAGAGTTTACCTGGAATACCAAGAGAGAGAAGACCACTCTTGATACCGAGCCAAAAAATCAGTAAAAAATAGTTAAATCATACAACCTACCTTTAGAATATAATAAAAATACATTAAGATTCAAAATTCTATACCAATCGCATTGGCATAAAAAAGTAATAGTCAAATCCAACCCATGTTTGGAAAAGAAGAGATGTACATTCGTGAGAAGTTCAACAGCTCATAAATAAAAGTGCAAGACATTAAATATAAAATAAGAGATCCTAAAAAATAGAGATAAAATTTAAGGAAAAAACTTTGATTTTAATAGCAATTTTAAATTGCGGAAGACATGTAAACTAGAACTAATAATAAAATATATCATGCTTTTTTAATGTTTTTGGCTTTTTTAGTTAAATCATATAGGAAGCACATTTTTGCAGATATTTCAAAACGTTATAAAAACAATAAAGATTAATAATTATCAATAGAAAAATAGCAGTCGCCAAACTTTATTGTGAAAATTAATGAGCATATCACAAAACATAATTTGCTACATGAAAAAGAAAAATCCCTAACTCATATAATTCAGAAATACGTATAATCCAAAAAATCTCTCACAATAAACTATACAACCGATATATTATAGTAGGAACTTGCTAGAATTATATTTTGGCTGAAATATTTCCAAAATTATACTACACCTAAGAATTGTTAATACATATACCATAATCTCGATGTCAAAATTGACCTCAATAAAGCTTGGAAAATCTATTAGAAATTTTTTGCATATGTTTTCTTCAAAAGCAAAAAGTTAAGAAAATAAGGAAAGAAAACAATATGCACAACAAAGGAAAATGAAGTTGGAATCCAAAATGCAAGTCTACCTAACAATACGGCTGAAGTTATTTTGAAGTTGTCGCTTAAAATTGAGTTATAGTGCAACTTTTTGGAAGAAAAGAAATATGAATTGGTGATGTTCACATGTTCTAAACTTCTAATAAACTAAAAAAAGTAACAATGTTACAACAAGAAGAATTGCATTCATAATGTGTACATAACGGAACTCGGTATGTTGCTTGAGTGTCTAGTCATATACAATTGTTGTTCATTACAAAAGCAGAAGCATAAACATGAATGTTTTATTAGTCACCATGATCTTTTCTTTAGGAATTAAATATAAGTTAACAGAATAGTGATACGATGTGGGACATACAATTATCCATAAAAGTTTCATTATGTAAAATGAAAAACAAAGTAGATGTGGTTTTAGTGCAAATTGAGCCATTGGAAGATAAAATTGAAACTTTAGGAATTGGTCACCAACCTTTTGTTATAAATTAAGCCACTTTTATAGCTCAACTATACTAAATGAACACTACAAGAAAACGAGTTATAGATGGCAACTTGTAACAGCGTTTAATTGCTGGTTGCAATTATTACTTCCGTCTGAAGTACAAGAAAATATACATGGCTTTGAACCATGTTGTAAATCAATAAGACGTCAACATTTATGTTCGGGCATACAATATATTTTTTAGGCCGCTTCTTTTCCAATTATTTTTTTGCTCCCGTGTTTGCTTTCCCATTGTCGCCTCTCAATTAGAACCCTAAGAAACAAATTCTCAATTCACTTGTTGCTACTGGATAGTCTACCCCTTTGTCGCTGCTCTGGACAGTCTGCCCCTTTGTCGTTGTGCTTTTCTCGCCTAAGTCGCCTTCATCAGTGAGCAATCCTCTGGACAAGTGAACTCTACCCCTAGTTGCTTGCGCTTCTCAATTTAGGGTCAGTTTTTATTTATTTATCGTGATTTTAATCTGAGACAAATTTGATTATGATTATTGCTTATACTTTTTTGTTCTACGGGATGTCTAACTAATCTAGAACTTGATTCGATTGTGAATTTTAGTTGTTGGTGTCGCACTTATCACGGATTTCCTACCGGGCTGTTTGAAAATTATTCAACATTGCAAGAGGTAAGTTTGACGTAGACAATTCAGTTTCGTGCTGTGGTCTGCTGTTTTTATTCATAACAATAATATTCTTACAATTCTTCAGTGTTTACTGGTTTGATTTCCAAAGGCTATGCTTCATTGATTTCGTGCCTTTCTAACCTTTTCCTGATACGTTTGAATTATTGATTGTTGTTCTTTTTAAATTAATGAATGAACTTTAAGTGTCATTAGTCATAGAAATGAGACACTTCAGACAGACGAAGTAACCATCTATGAAGCAAATGCATATCCTAATAATCCTCTCTAGATCTCTTTCTCACAAGCTTTTGTTTAAATGCATTCTTATTTGCAAGTTATTTAGTTTTCTTTTATTTAGTATTTTTTTCTATTTTAGTATGTATGTGAGTCGATACTGAATTCTTATTTACTAAGAATACTTTCACGGTAACAATAGGCGAGGTGGTAGGGATACAATCGTTATATACGTATTTGGTTAGGTCAATCGTCCAGGATGTTGTCGTTTTCCTGGTCACATAAAAATTAATGGCTAAACTATTTCTTAATTGATAACTGTTATACGCAAAAGAAAAACCAGAGGAAAGATAAGCATTCCTACAAATTTTATCGGCTTTGGTGGATTTATATATTGGTCTGTTTCATCTAATATGCTATTCAACAATATGTTATTAACGTATTAAATAGGCAGATGTTAGTTTAACTCACACCCTTAATTTTAAGAAAGTAGCATATTGCAGATCTTTATGTTACTTTATTTGCACTTATTAGCATTTTTATTTATCGAATAATTGCTTGGTGTTATTCAACTAGTATACCAAAACAAAGAGTAATATGATATAAACTCCATACACAAGTTTATAACCTAAATTTGTAGTCGAAACAAACATACAACAACAAATTACAGTAGAAACAACGTCAAATTGCTGTGCTAAACTATACGATGACGACTGTTTTACTATTGTGTAAAAACAACAAACTTTATGCAGAAATATATATACAGGAAAAAGTAAATTTCTAACCGGATACAGAAAGAAATTTCGTCTGAGGATTGCCTTGACAATTTCCTTAAGACTTTATTCATAGTATCCCAAGATACAACAGACGTGATCTGCTCGAGATTATGGTGTGTATGAACTTCTATGTGATATGCAGGACTGGTTTTTCAGAAACGAAGAGGAAGAGAATTGGTTGGAGAATTGGAAAGTGATCAGGTTTCCTTCTCCTTATATAGGAAAATTTACAACGGCTACACCCATTGGAAAAAGGTCGTGTCTCTTCAGCAAATTTGCAATGACTACATCCGTTGGAAAAAGGTCACGTCTCTTCGTTTCATATTTGCAACCGATCGCATCTCTTCGTTTGAAAAGCAGGGTCCATGTCCGTTCAAACAGATGCGACTCTCATCTATTCGAATTTAAATATTAAAAAAACTGTCCATTTTTGTCCAGCAAAAATATAACATGGTCCGCCCTTATTGGACCCGCACCCGCACCCGCCCCGGTTCGGTACGGGACGGGCGGGCGGCTCGTGCGTGTGTGTTAGTTCATGGCCATATAGGTCCTCCCCCTCGCAAAAAATTACCTGACTCTAAGGGCCAATATAGGTTTGACAGATTTACTACTTAAACATGAAAATGCACATATATAGTGGTTTCTAACAATCCCCCACATGAATGATGATATAGGTCTCCCCTACACAAAGTGTAATATCACATAGTTCATATAAATAATGCTATATCGAGGATAAGTAGATATTTCACTTTGAACTTTCCCTAGTAAAAACTAATCAGATATACTTGGCTAGTCGATGAATTATTTCATCTTGAACCGTCAGCCGTTAGTGCATAACCTGACAAATAAGCTTTACAAAGCGTTGTTCCCCTTTACGTCCAATCTCTTGGTTGTATTCATTTTGGTCCTGAACAATTTGGTTCTGTGAGTGTTTATAGAGAATTAAAGCCTTTAATATTCTCATAGAGCCGACCCAGCTCACACTAGCATAGGTGATCGCAACCATTAAGAGTATCCTACATATAGCCAACTTGTTATTTTCGAGATATGGTCATCATTAAAAAACATAGTTTTAACCTTTGAATACTTCTGTAGGCATGCATTCTATTGTGCACCATAGGAATGGAGTAGGACTAAGTCCAAACAAATGCATTACTTCTTGAGTTACTCAGAACTAGTTTGCCTACCGATCCTAGTCCGTGGGATCTCCAATCGCTAGGATAGGTTTTTGTATAAGAAAACTCTTGTTGGTTTAGGCTTTTAAACCCATTCCCCTCGATGCACAGTCAATTTTCTCTCTTGATAACCCTTTAGTAAATGGATCCGCAAGGTTATCAGTAGTTCTCACATAATCAATGGAAATAGTTCCATTTGAGAGTAACTGCCTAACTGTGTTATGGCGTCGACGAATATGTCGTGACTTTCCATTATACACAAAGTTTTGCACTCTGCTTAACGCTGCTTGATTATCATAGTGTATGCATATGGCAGGTACTGTTTTAGGCCAAAATGGAATATCTTCCAAAAAATGACGAAGCCATTCTGCTTCTTCGCCTGCTTTATCTAAAGCGATGAACTCTGATTCCATAGTGGATCGAGCTATGCACGTTTGTTTAGTAGATTTCCATGACACTACTGCTCCTGCTAAGGTGAAGACGTAACCACTAGTTGATTTAGATTCCTCTGAATTTGAAATCCAGTTTGCATTACTATATCCTTCTAAGACGGTAGGATATTTTCCATAATGTAGGGAAAAGTTCGTGGTACTAAATATCCCAACACTCTCATTAGTGCTTTCCAGTGTTTCTTTCCTGGGTTGCTTGTATACCTTCTCAGTCGACTTACTGCATAAGCTATATCAGGTCTTGTGCAATTCATGAGATACATTAGACATCCTATTACACGAGAGTATTCCAGTTGCATTACACTCTCATTAGTGTTTTTATGCAATACTTCGGATGGATTAAAAGGTGTTCTTACTCCTTTGATTCCATAATTTCAAAAAAATTCAATCACATTTTGTACATAGTGTGACTGATTTAGTTCAATTCCACTAGGTGTTTTTATTATTTTGATTCCCAAAATAACGTCTACAACTCCTAAATCTTTCATATCAAAATTGTTGATTAACATTTTCTTTATGGTCTCTATTACCTTACTAGTCGGACCAAAGACTAGCATATCATCTACATATAGACAAATCATTACGTATGATTGTCCAACTTGTTTATAATAAACACATTTATCACATTCATTTATACAGAAACCATTTTTCATCATGACACTATAAAATTTTGCGTGCCATTGTTTTGGAGCTTGTTTTAGTCCGTATAATGATTTTACTAATCTACATACTTTGTTTTCATTTCCTTTGAAAATAAAACCCTCAGGTTGCTCCATTTAAATCTCCTCATCAAGATTTCCATTTAAAAATGTCGTCTTTACATCCATTTGATGAATCTCTATATTGTATATGGATGCAATTGCTATTAACATTCTTATAGAGATTATTCGTGTAACCGATGAATAAGTATCAAAGAAGTCTACACCTTCCTTTTGACGATATCCTTTGGCTACCAATCTTGCTTTATATTTGTCAATAGAGCCATCTGGTTTCATCTTCTTTTTGAAATTCCATTTACATCTAATCAGTTTTATTCCAAGTGGAAGATCAACTATATTCCAAGTTTGATTACTTAGAATTGAATCAATTTCACTTTTGATTGCTTCTTTCCAACATGAAGATTCAGAAGATGACATTGCTTTCTTGTACGTTTGAGGTTCGTGTTCTAACATGTATGTTAGAAAATCTGAACCAAATGTCTTGGACGTTCTTTCCCTTACGCTTCTTCTTGGTTCAACTTCCTCAATTCCACGATGAGTTTCATCTTCATATGGCTTGTTTGATTCTTCTCTTGTCCTTTTAGGGACATAATTTCCTTCATTACTTTTGTGCGGAAACACATCTTCAAAAAATGAGGCATCTCTCGACTCTATGATTGTATTGACATTAATATCAACTATATCAGACTTGAATACCAAAAATCTATAGGCACTACTATTTTGGGCTGGTCCTAGATAGTAATAGTCTACGGTTTTTGGTCCAAGTTTGACTTTCTTGGGAAGCGGAACTGGAACTTTTGCCAAGCACCCCCACACTTTGAGGTATTTGAAACTTGGTACGTGTCCTTTCCATAACTCATATGGAATTATTTCTAGTTTATTGTAAGGAACCTTGTTTAATATGTGATTAGACATATTTAAGGCTTCCCTCCACAAGTTCGTCGGTAGACCAGAGGTCAATAGCATCGCATTAATCATGTCTTTTAATTTTCTATTCTTTCTATCGGCAATAACATTTTGTTGTGGTGAATATGGAGCTATTGTTTGATGGATTATACCATTTTCTGCATAGAATTTTTCAAATGGGGATTCATATTCTCCACCTCGATCAAATCTCAATATCTTGATCTTTTTATTTAACTGATTTTCTACTTCAGCCTTATATTTTATAAACGATGTAATTACTTCATCTTTATTATTTAAAAGATATACATAGCAATATCGTGTATAGTCGTCAATAAAAGTGATGAAGTACTTTTTCTCACCTCTTGTAGGTAATGATTTAAAATCACATAAATCAGTATGAACTAAACCTAGTGGTTCAGTACTTCTATCTACAGTATGAAATGGTTTTTTGACAAATTTTGCTTCTACACATGTCTCACATTTGTAGTTTTTATCTACTTGGAATTTAGGAATTAATCCCAAGTTTGCTAATTTTTTCATTTTTCAGAAATTTATGTGTCTTAATCTATCATGCCATAATAAAATTTCATGCTCAACCAAATAAAAAACTTCATTTTTATTAATAGCACAATCAGGATACATAGTTTTATTGCCGACTACGGCTACATTTGCCTTAAATAGGCCATCACATAAATAACCCCTTCCTATATAAATTCCAGCCTCAGACAGTACTACTTTATCTGACTCGAAGACCATTCGGAATCCTTTCTTTAATAGCACAGGTCCAGAGATAAGTTTCTTGCAGATATCCGAAACATGAAGAACTTCATTTAGTGTCACGGTTTTTCCAAAAGAAAATTTGAGGATGACGGTGCCATTACCTTCGATCAAGGAAACTACAAAATTACCCATGTAGAGTTTTTCTTCCTGATCGTATTTCTTGTAAGTGGAGAACATAGATATATCAGAACATGCATGACGAGTAGCGCCTGTGTCTACCCACCACTGTGCATGTGACGACCCGCCTTTCATTCCACAGAAAGACGTATCATCATTAAGAAAGAAATAGGTAGAAAAAGAATAGATAGAAAAGAAATAACTAAACAATATCAGAATCTCACAGCGGAAACGTAAAATATATTATATCACATAGATATTACATAGTATTCATCATACATCAGAGTTACACAGTTACACAACATCAACCAAGACAGTTGTGATGACCTGTCGATACATTACAACCCAAAATACCACACATCAACACTAACACAGCGGAATATATAGATATAGATACGCCAAGTCTCCTGCTCCAAGTCCTTCCAAAATTCGTCAAAGCTGACCTGATCACTTGGCTACTCATAAAAATTTGAGTACCCAAGAGTTTAAGAAAACAGAAAATAACTCTGGGTCAGACATGGGTCTGGTGTGAGTAAACAGTTAAGTTGTTTAACATGAAAAAAACATTTGAAAGAAAGGTATCTTGTAAGAATTTCCGCAAATAAACACGGACAAGTTTTTCCCTTACGATAACCAAAACATTGATAGGAAATCCGGTTATATTATAATAGTGTCTAGGGTTTTCAATATAAAATAGGAAATAGCTGGAATGCTTACATCTCACGTTCCAACATAGTTGGGCACAATCAAAACCGTATAGGCACTTATTGGAGATTGGATTCCATACAATGGCAGGGCTACTGGATACCGCCCGTCACAATACGTGGTCTAGATCACCATACCGAGGATCCACCCTGATCCCCTACAACACAAGACCGGAGCTACCCCTTACTGGATAGTCCGAATAAGACAACCCCGCGGTTGTGGCCAAAAACTGCCCACACAGACGAATAAAAAGGGACCTCTAGACAAAAGAAAATATTATCCTACTTGGGTGCTACCCACTTAGCCTTGCGTGCACCTCCCCTGTTTTAGCCATTCCCGGTTGATGAGGCTTGAGACTACGATTACCTTTATAGCACACACATCTTGGAATGCTCATCGTCCTCCATTGACGATGGTCTGATAGCATTCATCCATTCAAGTCCGTTCCGGGTTCGAACGAAACCGAACTCACTATCTTCGTTACACTAGTTTTGGAATCACCCTCAGAGTTAATGACAAATAGCCCTTGCACTCTGAATCTTCATCTTGGTCTTCACTTGAGATTTCACGACCTATCATTTAAATTTGGATCGATGTGGTTTTCGGATAACAAATTTGGTATCCGATCCCTGTCTCATCGAAATCCAAATGCCATCTTAAAGGCCAAGTTGTTTAAGTTTAAACAATTTAATTCAATTGTATTCACACAACAACTTTATCACAGATAAATAACTCACATTTATCACAGCTATATCCAAAGTATTACACATCACAGAGCATCACAGATTAACATACAATAAACATTAATCAATTTAAACATTCTATACAATCAATCATCCATAAGAAAGACTTATTAATCCCGTAATTATAATTAATTTAATTAACTCAAATTAAATTAATCACTTAAGAATTAATCACCTAACCCTGCTAAAACAATCATTAATTAATTACAAACCATTTGAATTAATTAATCATTCTTTAATTGCTTTTACAAATTAATTAACCTTTAACTAATGATTAATTATCCAATAATTATTAATTAATTAACCTTAATCAATAATTAATTAATCCTAATTAATTAATTAATTAACCACTCTTTAATTACTAGTTAATTAATTAATCTTAAATCATTAAACCTTAATTAACTTTTAAGGTAAACCATTTATCTTTATAAATTACTTAATTATGATTAACATATACATTTAAAACATTTTCCTTTTAATTAACTATCTAATTACATTTTAAATTAAGTTTAAAATAACTTAAGAATTTAACTTAATACATTTAAGTTAAACAAATCATATAACTTCTTAAATACTTATTAAAAACATTTATATATAAAGAAATAGATTTAAGAAATAGTTTGAACTAGATTCATTTTAAATTTAAAACCTGCTTTTATTTAAATTTAAAAACTTGTTTAAACATTTCCTTCGGGTTCAACCCAGAAAACACTCGAGCCCAGACCCGGGAAAAATCCACTTTTTCTTTTTAAAACTTAGTTTTAATTTAAGTTTAAAAATCTGTTAACAAGATAACCCACACGAAAACCCGAAGCCCGACTCGAGCAAATCGACTTCTTTCCCGAGTTCTCGCCTGAGAAAATTCTTTCGTCCTCACGAAAACAACACCGATACACAACGAACCATGTGCATGTGCACAGATCGTCGGCTTCGCTCCGACTACCGCCGATACCTCCCACACATCGACGTTCACCTACGCCTTCGATCTCGACCACCCAGTCTCCATCACAAACCCAAAATCAAAATCGAACCATCTGATCGAACTGGAACAGCAGATCATCGACCAAAGCTCCCCTCGACTCGACTCTTCCGATCACCAGCGACTACGTACCCTCGTCCTCACCTTCGCCGACCAACCTCGCTTCCATCCCCCAACCTCCGAACAAGTCCGATGCTTCGACGACGACGCAGCAGCCCAATTTCCAACCTCGATCAAAACCTGGGCTTAAACCCTACTTCGACGATGCACCGCCGCCACAGTGGTCTAAAAATCCAGCGACTATTCTTCCCGAGTTCTTCAACCTCCCCGCTACCTCCAGCAGTGATCCCGACCACTCAGTTCACTCCGATCACCAGAAAATGCCCAAATCCCAAACTCCGTTCAACCCGAGATTCCTCACTCGAAACAACATTAAAAATCTAGGTTTTACATTTAAAATTCATGAATTTCGAAGACGATTTAGATTATATAGTGAATCAAAGAATCATGATGTTCGAATTTAACATGTTTCTAGAGTTTCCACTGTATTTTCCCATTTTCTAGAAAATACTCAAACTGATTATCCTTACAATATTTTTAAATCTTAGATCTTGTTAATTTAAACAAGTTTCCTTTGTACAAATTAACTTAAAAGTGAATGAGGTAAGAGATTTTAGTTTTTGAACTTATTTCTAGTCTGTAAATTCAAAACAGAGGCTCATATCTATATACACAAACATGCACACTCAAAAAATTCATATTTACATACATGCAGCATAATTTACATTCATGCAAACAACTATCACAACATTATTTTATATATCTATCACATGCAATAAGATAAAACATGTTAAAGCTTTGTTTACTCACAGGTTATTGATGAACAGAGAATAAGCTTTGAAACTGGACTTGATTTGAACAGATCTGCTACTTGAATTAGTTTTACTTGATCTTCTTTGATTTTTAGTTGAATCTTAAGTTGAATTTTAACTGCTCAGTTGAAAGCTTGAAGTAGTTGTTTTGTTGATCCTTTTGGTTTTCTCTGGTTTTGTTTCTTTAGTTTGAAAATGAAGATAAGGGAAAAATGAAATAGAAGAGTAGGGAGATAATTATATAGCCTTAATATCTTTCTATTTATTATTTTTAAAATAAAAGAAAATTAATGACACTTGTTAAATTAGCTTACATATGTCATTTGCATGATATAAATTGCTTACATTTGTAATTTACATGAATTTAATGTTTTTATATATATATTTATATTAGATTTTCAATTTATTTTTATATTTATTAATGTCTTATGAGTTTATAATTAAACTTTCTCTTTTATTTATCTATATATAACTTAAAAGAAAATGATATAAATATCCAATTTAGATTTAAAATATTTTTCTCTTGAATTTCAAATTAAAATTCAAATTCTATTTAAAATCTACTTATATATATATATACATACAAAACAACACATAATTTATTTGTTTAAAAAAGAAATAATTTTGCACATTTTAATTACTTTATAAAAGAAGATTTTCACATATTTATTTGCCTAAAATTCCGGGATATCACATTCCTTCCCCCTTAAAAGAATTTCGTCCCCGAAATTTTAAAAGCAAAGATAATCCAAAAGCTCTTATATTCAAATAATCAAGCATACATATCAGCCATATACTAACAATCAAAGCAAACAATTCATTCAAACAAACATTCCTAACTATCCTAACACAAATCCGGATAGGCTTTCCTAATACTATCTAGAGTTTCCCAAGTACAACTCACTGGGATCCTCGCTCCACAGAATCCTAACAAGCTTCACCAATTCCTCTCTCTCTCTAGGAGCCATTCTCCTATTTCTTCTTGAGTTGCCTCGATCCCATGCAAAAGACTACTCAAGTGAATTCCTGAACTATCGCAAGTCACTTTTGCAATTCTTCCCAGTTCAATTTCCAAAGACACGGTTCTCTCTTCACAAACCAGAACAGCTTTATGCTTGTCTAACCAATCCATTCCCAAAATAAGGTCAAATCCCTTAAAATCCAATACAAATGGGTCGCACGAGAAACTATGGGATAGATAAGAAATTCTTAGACCTCTACAGATCTTATCTAACTTGGTTACTCCCCTTATAGGATTAGATAAAAAAATAGGGCGATCTACAATACTAGGGGTAAGATGAAATTTCTCTACCGATTCCAAAGAAATAAAACTAAAGGAAGCACCAGAATCAAACAAAACTCTAACATAAACTTTATCTAAAAGCAAATTACCTTCAAAGACGCCTTTGCCTTGCTTTTCCCAGTTCGGGTTGAATTTCCTTTTGTCTGGATTAGTAGAATTCCCACTCGATGCTGCCACAGCTACCAAAGGTTTCTTATCCATAAGTTCTTCATACCTCAACGCCATATCTACCAGTTCCACGAATGATCCCTTTAGATGAGCTGTCATCTTTTCGTGAAACTCGGGCCTCATTCCAAGCACAAATATCTCGTTCTTCTTGAGGGATGTATCAATAAGACCAGGTCCATAGCGAGATAATTCGTTAAATTTGGTCTCATATTCAGATACAAGCATACTTTCTTGCTTCAGATCCAGCAAATCTCTATACAGACGAGTCTTCCCAGCTGTAGGCATAAACTGTTCCTCAAACAATTCCTTAAACTTGCTCCAAGAGATATCATCCTTGGAAATATTCATTGTAACTGCATCCCACCATGCAGCTGCTCCTTCTTGAAGTTGCCACGATGCCATCACTCTCTTTTGCTCATCTGACAGATCCAGACTCTTAAAAATTCGCTCACACGAGCGTAACCAAGCCTGAACTTCAATGATGGACTCTGTTCCTTTAAAAGGCTTTCCTCCGAGATTGGTAAAATCTTTGCATAATGCAGCAAAACTTACTCGAGGTGGTATTGGGTTTACAGCCTCGCCAGTTACCCTTCCTTCATCAGCATTCAGACCTCTTCCATTTGTGGTAGTCATGCTACCCACACCTCTGCCCCTTCTACCTCTAGAACTCATGTTGGAAACCCGGACGGGTAACCCAACAAATCAGGTAAATATAGACACATATATATAAAAATACAATTACGCTCTCTCAAGATATATATCACTCCAAAGCCTAGGTATATCTCAACCTAGAGCTTTGATACCAACTGTGACGACCCGCCTTTCATTCCACAGAAAGGCGTATCATCATTAAGAAAGAAATAGGTAGAAAAATAATAGATAGAATAGAAAGAACTATACAATATCAGAATCTGACAGCGGAAACGAAAAATATATTATATCACATAGATATTACATAGTATTCATCATACATCAGAGTTACACAGTTACACAACATCAACCAAGACAGTCGTGATGACCTGTCGATACATTACAACCCAAAATACAACACATCGACACTAACACAGCGGAATAGATAGATATAGATATGCCAAGTCTCCTGCTCCAAGTCCTTCCAAAATTCGTCAAAGCTGACCTGATCACTTGGCTACTCATAAAAATTTGAGTACCCAAGAGTTTAAGAAAACAGAAAATAAACTCTGGTTCAGACATGGGTCTGGTGTGAGTAAACGGTTAGGTTGTTTAACTTGAAAAAAACATTTAAAAGAAAGGTATCTCGTAAGACTCTCCGCAAATAAACACGGACAAGTTTTTCCCTTACGATAACCAAAACATTGATAGGAAATCCGGTTATATTATAATAGTGTCTAGGGTTTTCAATATAAAATAGGAAATAGCTGGAATGCTTACATCTCACGTTCCAACATAGTTGGGCACAATCAAAACCGTACAGGCACTTATTGGAGATTGGATTCCATACAATGGCAGGGCTACTGGGGTACCGCCCGTCACAGTACGTGGTCTAGATTAACATACCGAGGATCCACCCTGATCCCCTACAACACAAGACCAGAGCTACCCCTTACTGGATAGTCCGAATAAGACAACCCCCCGGTTGTGGCCAACAACCGCCCACACAACCGAATAAAAAGGGACCTCTAGGCAGGGGAAAATCTTATCCCACTTGGGTGCTACCCACTTAGCCTTGCGTGCACCTCCCCTGTTTTAGCCATTCCCGGTTGATGAGGCTTGAGGCTACGATTACCTTTATAGCACACACATCTTGGAATGGTCATCGTCCTCCATTGACGATGGTCTGATAGCATTCATCCATTCAAGTCCGTTCCGGGTTCGAATGAAACCGAAGGCACTATCTTCGTTACACTCGTTTTGGAATCACCCTCAGAGTTAACGACAAATAGCCCTTGCACTCTGAATCTTCATCTTAGTCTTCACTTGAGATTTCACGACCTATCGTTTAAATTTGGATCGATGTGGTTTTCGGATAACAAATTTGGTATCCGATCCCGGTCTCATCGAAATCCAAACGCCGTTTTAAAGGCCAAGTTGTTTAAGTTTAAACAATTTAATTCAATTGTATTCACAGAGCAACTTTATCACAGATAAAGAACTCACATTTATCACAACTATATCCAAAGTATTACACATCACAGAGCATCACAGATTAACATACAATAAACATTAATCAATTTAAACATTCTGTACAATCAATCATCCATAAGCAAGACTTATTAATCCCATAATTATAATTAATTTAATTAACTCAAATTATATTAATCACTTAAGAATTAATCACCTAACCCTGCTAAAACAATCATTAATTAATTACAAACCATTTGAATTAATTAATCATTCTTTAATTGCTTTTACAAATTAATTAACCTTTAACTACTGATTAATTATCCATTAATTATTAATTAATTAATCTTAATCAATAATTAATTAATCCTAATTACTTAATTAATTAATCACTCTTTAATTACTGGTTAATTAATTAATCTTAAATCATTAAACCTTAATTAACTTTTAAGGTAAACCATTTATCTTTATAAATTACTTAATTATGATTAACATATACATTTAAAACATTTTCCTTTTAATTAACTATCTAATTACATTTTTAATTAATTTTAAAATAACTTAAGAATTTAACTTAATACATTTAAGTTAAACAAATCATATAACTTCTTAAATCACTTATTAAAAACATTTATATATAAAGAAATAGATTTAAAAAATAGTTTGAACTAGATTCATTTTAAATTTAAAACCTGCTTTTATTTAAATTGAAAAACTTGTTTAAACATTTCCTTCAGGTTCAACCCAGAAAACACTCGAGCCCAGACCCGAGAAAAATCCACCTTTTCTTTTTAAAACTTAGTTTTAGTTTAAGTTTAAAAATATGTTAACAAGATAACCCACACGAAAACCCGAAGCCCGACTCGAGCAAATCGACTTCTTTCCCGAGTTCCCGCCCGAGAAAATTCCTTCGTCCTCACAAAAACAACGCCGATACACAACGAACCATGTGCATGTGCACAGATCGTCGGCTTCGCTCCACTACCGCCGATACCTCCCACACATCGACGTTCACCTACGCCTTCGATCTCGACCACCCAGTCTCCATCACAAACCCAAAATCGAAATCGAACCATCCGATCGAACTGGAACAGCAGATCATCGACCAAAACTCCCCTCGACTCGACGCTTCCGCTCACCAGCGACTACGTACCCTCGTCCTCACCTTCGCCGACCAACCTCGCTTCCATCCCCCAACCTCCGAACAAGTCCGATGCTTCGACGACGACGCAGCAACCCAATTTCCAACCTCGACCAAAACCTGGGCTTAAACCCTACTTCGACGATGCACCGCCACCACAGTGGTCTAAAAATCCAGCGACTATTCTTCCCGAGTTCGTCAACCTCCGCGCTACCTCCAACAGTGATCCCGACCACTCAGTTCACTCCGATCACCAGAAAATGCCCAAAACCCAAACTCCGTTCAACCCGAGATTCCTTACTCGAAACAACATTAAAAATCTAGGTTTTACCTTTAAAATTCATGAATTTCGAAGACGATTTAGATTACATAGGTGAATCAAAGAATCATGATGTTCGAATTTAACATGTTTCTAGAGTTTCCACTGTATTTTCCCATTTTCTAGAAAATACTCAAACTGATTATCCTTACAATATTTTTAAATCTTAGATCTTGTTAATTTAAACAAGTTTCCTTTGTACAGATTAACTTAAAAGTGAATGAGGTAAGAGATTTTAGTTTTTGAACTTATTTCTAGTCTGTAAATTCAAAACAGAGGCTCATATCTATATACACAAACATGCACACTCAAAAAATTCATATTTACATACATGCATCATAATTTACATTCATGCAAACAACTATCGCAACATTATTTCATATATCTATCACATGCAACAAGATAAAATAGGTTAAAGCTTTGTTTACTCATAGGTTATTGATGAACAAAGAATAAGCTTTGAAACTGGACTTGATTTGAACAGATCTGCTACTTGAATTAGTTTTACTTGATCTTCTTTGATTTTTAGTTGAATCTTAAGTTGAATTTGAACTGCTCAGTTGAAAGCTTGAAGTAGTTGTTTTGTTGATCCTTTTGGTTTTCTCTTGTTTTGTTTCTTTAGTTTGACTATGAAGATAAGGGAAAAATGAAAGAGAAGAGTAGGGAGATAATTATATTGCCTTAATATCTTTCTATTTATTATTTTTAAAATAAAAGAAAATTAATGACACTTGTTAAATTAGCTTACATATGTCATTTGCATGATATAAATTGCTTACATTTGTAATTTACATGAATTTAATGTTTTTATATATATTTATATTAGTTTTTCAATTTATTTTTATATTTATTAATGTCTTATGAGTTTATAATTAAACTTTCTCTTTTATTAATCTATATATAACTTAAAAGAAAATGATATAAAAATCCAATTTAGGTTTAAAATATTTATCTCTTGAATTTCAAATTCTATTTAAAATCTACTTATATATATATACATACAAAACAACACATAATTTATTTGTTTGAAAAAGAAATAATTTTGCACATTTTAATTACTTTATAAAAGAAGATTTTCACATTTTTATTTGCCTAAAATTCCGGGATATCACAGTGCAGGGTTCTGTACTAAGTTGCATTCTGAAATAACTCCTGAAAAGTTCATCTCCTCAATGTTTGAACTCAAATTTTCCACTATATTTGCCACCGACTTGTCATTCGTCTTCTTGTGCCTGCAATCTTTAGCTGCGTGGCCAATCTTTCCGCAGACCCAACATTCGCCCTTGAACTTCTTGGTTTTCTTATCTTTGGATTGATTATCTGGTGCCTTTCTCTTTTTGGAGAAGTTTTTCTTTTTGTTGTTGAAGTGTCCTTTCTTCTTTCACCCTTTTGTAACAAATGCCTCTTCGCCTTTGGGTTGTGTTATTCCGTGATTATCTGCCTCAATTTTTAATCTAACAATGAGATCTTCTAAGGAAATCTCCTTTTTCTTATGTTTTAGATAGTTGCGGTAGTCTCTCCAGGATGGTGGTAATTTTCCTGTTATCGCTTCAACAAGGAACGACTCTCCAAATTTATGTCCTTTTGATTAAAGTTCATGGATTATAAGTTAGAGTTCCTACGCTTGAGTAGTTACGAATTTGGAATCCACCATCTTGTATTCCACAAATTTGTCTACTATAAACTTCTTCAAACTCACATTCTGCGTCTTGTATTTATTTGCAAGTGCTATCCATAGTGAGTTTGTTGTCTTGTGTGGCTGATACACTTTATACAGTACTTTATCCAGACAATTCAGAATGTAGTTTCGACATAGGAAGTCCGAATGCTTCCACGAATCGATTCCGAGAAAAACATCTGCGTCTTTTTCTCTTGTCTGTCCGTCTTTGGGCTTTGGTTAATGCTCCTCAATGCACTTTTGCAGCCCCAACGTGGTGAGATAAAACAGCATTTGATTCTGCCATGTTATGAAAACATCACCATCTCCTCTAAACGGATCAAGCCTGTTGTGAGTAGCAATTTTTGCCGATAGTTCAACTACCTCCATCTCTGTTTTAGTGAAAATAGGAAAGTCTTAAGATGTTATACAACTAGTATAAAAAAATAGAGAGTAATATGTTATAAACTTCTTCCACAAGTTTATAACCGAAATTTGTAGTCGAAACAAATGTACAACAACAAATTACTGTAGCAACAACGTCAAATTGCTGTGCTAAACTATATGATGATGACTGTTTTACTACTGTGTAAAAACAACAAACTTTATGCAGAAATATGTATACGGGAAGAAGTAAATTTTTAACCGGGATACAGACGGAAATTTCGTCTAAGGATTGCCGTGACAATTTCCTTAAGACTTTATTCAAAGTCTCCCAAGATATAACAGATGTGATCGCTCGAGATTGTGGTGTGTATGAACTTCTATGTGATATGCATAATTAGTTTTTCAGAAACGAAGAGGAAGAGAATTGGGAAGTGATCAGGTTTCCTTCTCCTTATATAGGAAAATTTGCAACGGCTACACCCTTTGGAAAAAGGTCGCGTCTCTTCAGCAAATTTGCAACGGATACATCCATTGGAAAAAGGTCGCATCTCTTCATTTCATACTTGCAACAGAAAATTCGCAACGGCTATATCCGTTGGAAACCGGTCACGTCTCTTCGTTTGTAAAGCAGCGTCTATGTCTGTTCAAATAGATGCGACTCTCATATGTTCGAATTTAAATAGTCAAAAAACTTTCCACTTTTGTCCAGCAAAAATATAACATGGTCCGCTCTTATTGGACCCGCACCCGCTCTTATTGGACCCGCACCCACACCCGACCCGGTCCGGTACGGGACGGGCGAGCGGAGCGCGCGTGTGTGTGTTAGTTCATTTTCTAGACATACTCTTGAAGATGATGCCTTATAAGGAACCCTTAATCCTTTTGATTTAAATAATATGTAAACATGTTCTAACTCAACTTTATCTTAGTAAAGTTGGGTCTGCTTGAATTTAGGTTGAGACCTAAGAAGAAAAAAATACTAAACTTATGGGCAAGCAAAGAATTAAGGAGCTTCTTACCCATGTGGCTACAACCAAATTTTCAAGCGATAATGCAAATATTGATGAAGTGTCCAAATATTTATAAGGTGCTTTCTTTGTCAAGTAAGGGGAAAAAGGCCAGTTGGCTATACTTATGAATTGACCATGGAATGATGCATCTTATTGTTTGAGCTACCCAATGTTACATAGAAATTAACTTTTTTTAATGACTAAGCTTCATGTTCATTACTACAACACTATTTCATTTTAAAACTCAAGAATCTCATGAAGTATCACAAACTGACATTGTTAATCTCTTTATACAGACCAAAATCTGATCCATTTGGGCCAATGACATGTCTGCTACTAACTAGTGCTAGATGTTCAAAATAGCTGAAAACACTATTTGAATAGAAAGGTGGGAAAAAGAAACTAAAATAGATAAGAAATCTTCCCTTAAAATAGATACCTCCAATCTGCTGTCACAACCTTCAAGCAGAATGGTGTGACAGGCTAACAGCGTTAATACTCGTATGCAGCGAATTGTAGGTTGATTACTTATAGATATCAAATTATTTTTGTCATTTTATATATCTTATCTGGTTATGAAAATACACTTAACCCCTAGTGTTCAATTTTTTCCTTTTTTCGTTTTTAATTTTTATTTTTAATTTTTTTTATACTTCTATTTTATATTTGTGCGGATTGACACTTCTCCTCACTTGCGTCATTGCAATGTACTTACCTTTTATGTATATCAAAACAAGAACAAGAGATAATAAACTTTTTATTTATATCAAAATTGGAACAAGAGATAATAACAGGAATTAATTACCAAGTTTCCAAATGTGGACTTTTGCTTTTTCAGTATCAAGATCAGTCTTCTTTAGTTGGCCTGCTACCAGACCATCTTTGTAAGTCGATTTAATCTTACATCCTAAAATGATTTTTTATGTATGTGAAGGCATGTTCTGTGTTTGAGCATGAAAGTGAAACTAATACGGAGTTTCTTACAAGCAAATATTAACTGGACCCGTGATCATGTATAATAAATTAGTATGAATAGGATTATGACTATTTATCCTATATTTGACATGCAGATTCACACTCTTGTATTATAACTATTCATTCATCTTTTAAGTTATAATAATGTTATGATAAAGATAATAAGCAAGCATTTGTGATTTGAGAATTAACATCAATATTTTTTTCTCTCCTTGGTTTAAAAGCTAAGATATGAAATAAAAGTTTGTGTTTTACATTAGTTGATTTTCTTACCAAATACGTCATGAAAATTGTATTACCTTTGTCCATTGATAGTCGTTGAAAGTATGTTTAGTCTTGTATTTTCTAGAATTTTAAACCTTAGAATCTTTAATTTTTATAATTCACATGATCTACCAAATCCTTCGTTCCCAAATCGAGTTACAGAGAATTTGGGTATGTGTGTGTCGATTCATTCAATTTATGCGAGACTTTACCAGAGTATGTTTATTAGTATACTCATGAGAACATACTATGTGTAAGCATGCACATTTTAACATTTGCAGATGCATTCTTCCTTGACATCAAGCAAATCATTCAAGTAAATTCACAAATCGTTTGTAAATCAATGACATGTATTGTCATAGAATTTGAGTATATGACAAACTATATCTGGAATAAAAATAAACTAATAATAAGATAAGGGATAAAAGAATAAGAGAGAACATACAAAATTGTGGCATTCGCATGAGGCTGAATAGGACCAGATATATTTGTGAGCAAGTTGTTTTGGAGATTCCTACAAAAATGGACTATGCCTTAAATACTGAAAACGTTAATGGAATAATTTATTCAAGGTTTTATTCAAATAATTTGAGCTTAAACAATAAGACTTCTATTTCCAGTGAAAGATGTATTCTTCGATATTGAGGGTGGAACATAACCATTTAGTTTATTGTTCTCAAGAGACCTGTAAACAACAAAACATGCAACATTCATTATGTGATCTCTGACGGTAAGCCAATTTTTTCTATCAAATTTTTTTAGAAGGTTATAAAATTGCCATTTTCAATAATATAGTGAAAAGAATTGCACTAACAATCTCTGGAGATTTGGAAGGCCTGAAAAGTTTGAAGGTTATAAAATTGCGATTGTTTCTGATTTTCTTATCCTTTGAAATTCTCATCATAAATCTGTCTTAACTTTAGGTGATTGCGAATGCTCATTTAAACAAGCAAGTCTACTGTTTAAACTCTCACAACTCACGAATAACCTATGTGAAATTTCCACTTTCCTTTTCAGACCAATCATGGAAGTCGTAAGAAGGAAAAAACACTTTAAAATCGCCCGAAGGGTTTATTTTTTATTTTATTTTTATTTTTTTACTATTTTGGACCATTATATTTTTTGTTATAGGGATATTGAAGATGAATAAGTATTTGATTTATTGCTCAGTCTAAATGAAGTCCCAATTCCTTAGGAAGTTGTTCGCAGCTTTGACACTTCCTTCGGGGATTTTGTTTTGATCTCTGTTTCATTTACCATGTTAATGTTGTTGTGGGCTGTTTTCTAGCTATTCTGTTTTTTCATGTAAGGCTATATAATAGCCACTGTTATTTAATAAAGATTAAGTTAGTAACTACAGTTTTTGTGTTTGAGTTCTCTATTTTTCATTTTGTTCTCAGTCTCAACAAATTGGTATCAGAACCCCACTGGGCATGAAAGAAAAGCTATAGTCCACTCGAGTGATTTCCAGAATACTGAATAAGGAAGTGAAAGATGCAAATATGGTTATTGTAGCTTTGTAGGCAATCCTATATTGTTTGATAACTTGAAAGAACCTTGTGGATATCGAGAAACAAAAGGTAATACGAAAAGTTTGTTGATCTCTTCATGAAAGGTTTGTAGATATCCAGAAACTCATCTTCATGTGTTTTTTATAGTTTCTTTTTCAAGAGTTGCTATTTTAGTCACAGGTTCTGTTGCTCTTCTAACAATGCTCTTTTTAGCACTGTACAAGTTTAATCAATCATATCCCTTCATGAAAGGCTCAAACAGGATAATGCAAGGTGTGTAATCATACATTTTCACGATGAATGCAAGCTTTTTTTTTGTTATAATAGAAGTCTGGTTTTTGTCTCTTCATTAAGAATTTTTTTACACAGGTCCACCAAAGTGGGTTGTTCTTCCAATGGACATGGCAGTTTACACGTACGAGAATATAATGTCGATCGCTGAGAATTTAAGTGAAAAGTATATAATTGGTTGCGGCGCTTCAAGCACCGTATACAAGTGTAACGATCCGATATTTTGGACCATTCGCGTCCATTATAAGTGAATAGGTAGACACTCATGCCGGAGTTGAATTGCTCAAAATACCGCGTTGTTAATTTAAATTGGCAAAACTGAACATATACAGTAAATAAATAATCACAGATCACAGACACAGAGTAATAAGTGCAGCGGAAATAAAAGAGATAGTAGTTCATGAAGCTACTATATGAATATATAAAATACATCAGAGTTTTACAACAGAAGAGTAATACGATACATCAGATACAAATCAGAATACATTACTGAAATCATCGAATACTGAAAGCAGAATAGATGGCTGGATCTTCAACCAAAGCTCCAACTCCAAAGGTGAGTCTCGGAAGCTGAACCACTCAGTCTGACCTGAGCGTAAAGCAAAATACAAAACACTCGAGTCAGGATTAACATTCTTATATTAATAAATCCAACTCAAGTGAAATAGCAATTGAAATACAAGTAACTCAAAGGATGTTTGGAATAACCATCCTTTAAGGATCCGTCAAACTATCTACTAGGTAGTAATGTACGATAAGTAGATAGTGTCTATCAGTAATATAAAGATATCAAAATAGCGTTAAGTCATGGCCCATTCCACCCTTAACACATTTTTATTCCCACAAGCATATACAAGACCGTAGTTTCCCCAAAACCGGAAGTCACCAGAGGGCAATCCATATACTCAAGGTACAAAACAAATTCGTAGTGGTCGCGCATAAATGGAATACAAGTATGACAAGGCACATGAGGCTATACCCAAGGTAGTGATACTACCGTTCGCCTGATCCGGACTGGTGAGAACGCAACGCCGCAGCGCCCGCAACACCGTGAGACAACACTCCCAAAATCAAGGGTGCACCAATCGACAATAAGTATAAGTAGTTCGAAGAAGTGTGTCCACTTGAGGTATCAATCCTCCATTGGCCCGGCACAGCTCCTGTTTTAGTCATTTCCAATTTGACACAAGTGTCAAGGCTATCCATTATCGTTCTCTTTCTTCAATCATCACGAACATCATTTCCAACCACTTCATTCTGGATCATCACTCCGCGTATAGTTATTAAAGTGGTTTTCGGTTTAGATAGAGAGTATATCCATAACCAAATTCCGGTCTCTTTAATAACTTTCGTAATTATTACACCGATTGGTCGTTTATTTATTTCAAAACCATATCAATTTCAATTCAATTTCAATTCGTAAATCAACATTTCATTTGTCTTTCACAATCAATTTCCAATAATTTACGTTTCAAACTTCCAAATTATCATTTCAAAACCTTATAATTCAATTTCAATCTTTATTTTAAACAATTCAAATATCAATTTAAATTCGTATATAAGATTCAATTCCAAAATCATTTAAATCAATTTAATTTAACATTCAAATCAGTTTAACTTCATTTATCGATTTTATTCAATATTCGTTAAGTAAATTTATCATTCAAATCAATTATATTCAATTTCCAATTCATTAAATCAATTTCTTATGTTCAACTTCATTAAATCAAAACTTACAAATTGAATTAAATTAAATTCATCAAATCAAATTCTTTAAATTTCAAGTCTTACATTAATTGCCATAAATCGCATTTTCATTTCTTGTTAAAGAAATTCTATTTCACTTATTTACTCACTTAAATAATTTTCCAAAACCTAATTTATAAAGAAACACAATTCCAGTTATTTACGAAGTAAAATTCACTTATTCAAAAGTTCAATTTCTCTTATTAAAGAATTTCAATTCAATTTAATCATTAAATAATTCAATCTTATTTAATTATTAAATAATTCAAAACTTAATTATTAAATAATTTCAAAGTTTAATAATTCCAAACTTGATTATAATTTCAAACTAAATTATTAAATCATTTCAAATTTTAATAATTTCAAACTAAATTATTAAATCATTTCAAATTTTAATAATTTCAAACTAAATTATTAAATCATTACAAAGTTAATTCAATCATCTCTCAAATTAAACAGCATTCTTTTGTTAATTCCATTGTAAATCTTTTGTTTCAGATTATTAAACATTTCTTCTCATTACAATTCAAATTTCAACTTCATTTCAAAACCATATTATTTATTCAAATAAAATCTTCGTTTTATTTTAAATCAAATTATTGACCAATCGGGCTTTATTTAATTTCCCATCCTAGGTCAAAGTTCAATTTGGGTATTTATCATTTCAACCCGATTCCAATTCAATTCAAAATCAAAACATAACAAAGGGAACTTGCAGTGTGATAACTGGGATGGTGTCAAAGTAAATAAACAGCAATAACAACAACTAACAACAATTCAATCATCAATTCAAATAATCCCGAAATAACCGTATTAATTCGCATTGTTATTTGTACGAATTAATATAATTATTTCTAGAATCTACACTATCATTTCATGTAGATTAAAGATTATTACATTATGGTTTTCACTTGTCATTCAATTTCAATTTCTACACTACAACAATTAATCAAATACGTTCAATGTTTCAAAGTGTAATTATCACTATTCTACATGTCAATTAATTTAACAATTAAAAGGGGTCATATTATACAAATGTCATTTAATCAAATTTTAACACATATATCCAATCTAACTATCCTACGTCAATTTCAATTTCAAATTATTTATCACTTACATCATTAACAATTTAACGTCCAATATAAACATCAAACAATCAATCATTTAACAACCAAACTGGATTATCATTGCATATATAACAGATAATGGTATCAGACGTCACAGGTGAAACTGATACAGGTAATAACAGTGTATATATCAACAGCAGCATATTTCAATTGTCGTTTCAATTGAAATCAAATTTAATAAATAAAAGAACGTTAATCGTGAGTGAGTGCTCACCTTTCGATGCTAGAGAGGATAGAAAAAGAAGTTGAGTTACGAAATCCAGTCACGAATCCCAAAACAGCAAGATCGGCACGAATTTGATGGACTAAGCTGATAAATTAGAATTGACGGAATCAAATCAGAACTGGATTGATGATGATAAATGGCATAAATGAATATATATATATATATATACATAAAACTATATATAACTATATCTATAATCAAATTCTAAATCCAAACCTATATTTATATAGGAATTTCGAAATCCATTGTTTTAAACCAAAACTCAAATACTAAAGTCCAACATATAAAATAAATTATATGTTATACTCAAAACAATATCTATTAAAAATTTAGTATGGACAAAATCAACTTAAATCCTATATAGTATTTATATATAAACAAATATATGTAAGGTATTTATATACGCCACTAACTACGTTCGTGTTACTCACAATGTATGCAGACCCATTATAAATATATGCAGACCCAACAACATACTAGTATAAGTTATATAATAACCTAGATAACACTACTATGACTCATACTTATAATATACCATATCGACTTTATAACAACAGACCCCACATCACTTATACATGTTTATATAAACCAGTATATATAAGTTACAGAGAAAATAAAACTTGTACATACTTATATTTAAACATACTTTGAAGTCAGTAATTGGTAACCATACATTTATAGAAACAACATATTATATACTACTAATATAAATTTATATATAACAACAGCAAATTCACTGTACAAAATACTTATATATATATAAACGGTACAATATACAAATTCTTATAAAATTCAACCAAACCCAATGCATGAATGAATGTCTTAGCTTATGCAGTCAATATAAATAATAGGTGGTATAGTTTACACAGCAAAAACAAAACATAGATATATATCTGCTTAAGTTAACTAAGTAACAAACAGATTATAACTTGCTTATATTAACACATATATAAGATTTGCAAACTGACTTATTTGAATAGAATATATGTATATTTTACATATCACCAAATATAAACAACTTGGCCTATACCATATATAAATTAAGTTGTTACTAAAATATATGTACACTGGCAAATTCAAAGTTTTCAAACAACAAGCTCAACATATTACACCACCGAGTATATATACAAAACCTTTATATATATAAAACAACATATCTTTTAAAACTAGTGTATACTATATCCAAAAGACAAATATACATATATCCATAAATAATTTACCGACCTTATATAAAGCATATATACTTGGATCTGCGAACTACTTATATAACACATACCTGTATACTCGGTGGTGGAAGAATAGGGAAAACGAGGCGCTCGAGGCATCAAGTGTCAAGCGAGTGTGGCTTCACGCAGAGAATTTGCGTTCGGCCAGGGCTGCGGTTATAGGGTAGGCGGCTACCGGCTGTGATGGAGATAGGCGGAGGTTGTCACGGCGAATCTAGGGTGGGTAGGCTTGGATGTGGCCTCGGCGTTGAGATGCGTGGTAGGCGGTTTGGTGTTTGGACGGCGTTGAAGGGAAAGAGGTTGCCAACGTGGGCTGCGGTGGAAAGCGAAGGAACATGGCGGATGTTGGTGGCCAAGGTCGGAGATGGGAAGGGTTTTCGGCTGCTGGCGGGTCTCGGATGATGGGATGTAGCGCTGAAAGGGCTGAGGATGGTGGTGCTTTGATGTTGGTGATGGGGTTTTGGAGTTTGGGTGCTGAGGTGAGGAGGGAGAAGCCGGAGGTGGATCTGGAGGTGGATGATAGGGCGAGTAGCAGGCTTGGTCGAGGGGAAGTGTAGGCGAAGGCCAGGGGTGCTTGCGTGGGGAAGGAGGTGGTGTAGTGGGTGTCAGGGGTTAGGCAAGAAAAAGAAAAGCAGGTGAGGGGAAGCTCGACGAAGAAAAATGGACAGAGCACATTATTTCTTTTTTTTCTCTTTTCAAACGCCAACAGTAATGAACAAAGGAAAATGAAACAATGCACTTATTGAAACCGATAGAATATAGAAAGTTAGTGTTGAATTCAGTGGATAATAAATCAAATAGCTATTCGAGTTCGACCTGGTGAAAATGAATGGTCACCCGAATTCCAAAAGCCAAATTTCGGAACCGATACGGAAATCGTTTTGTGGGTGTCGCTGTTTCCGGACTTCAAAATTTCACAATTGAATATACTGTAGAGATCAGCTCAACGAGACGATCAAAACGGTATACAGATATCAGTGGTACGATCATCCGATAAAAATCAATATCGGTACCAGAATGCTGCTATTTTGTAGAAAATAAGAACGACGGAGCAATAGATGTCCGAATTTGGAAAAATGACGAACTGATATTTTGCTCAGAAGATGGTTTAGAATTTTTCTATGTAAAAATATTTAGGTTTTGAAAACATTTTATTTTCATCGCTTTTTTTTTAACTGATTAAATTGAAGTGAATTTACGCGCGAAATAAACTTCCGTATTTTCAGACGAAAATTTACCAGTTGCTATGTTTAACTAGACGTATTCCAAATATTAAATTTTTATTTCAAAATTTTATCGTTTAAAATTTCACAAATTTCAACTATTTACGTTATTAAAACAGTTGAAATTTACGGGTCGTTACATTCTCCCCCACTCAAAACTTTTCGTCCCCGAAAAGGAACGAGGTAGGAGAATAGAAACAACCAGAAAGAAACAGATTTGAAATACAAAATAACAATTAATTTAAACCATATAAATTCCAATTTTAATTAATTGATATTCAATAATTGATTTAATCCATTTGATTTCACTAAAATAAATCTCAACTATTTCTCAATTCATTATCTTTTTATCCAATTACCCTAAATTTTTAATTCCTAAAACCATAAATTTTGAATAATCTTTTATTATAATCATATTTTATTTTCAGCAGATTTAATTCTTTAATTCCAAGCTATTATAAATTTTATTTCACTTAATATATCTTATTACATATTTTTAAACCATATAAATTAATTTAAACAATAAAAGTTTCGATTTAAATTAATTTACATCTATTAATTTCTTTTAAATTCAAGGTATTTCATATGTTGATCAAATTTAAATTTATTAATTCTTTCAAAACAAATTTATTTCATTATTAACTGAGTTTTTTTTATCCTATCTAACTCTATTAACATCTTTATAATCAAAGTTTAGTGTATAACATTTATTATAACACTCAAATTTTATTTATAAATTCAATTTATCTTATATATTATCCAATTACATATTCAACTTCTGAACGATTTAGGTAAGTTGTATTAGAATGCAGTTGAACAATATACAGATAAAATTTCCCAATTCAATTATTCAAGTTTAAATATTTATCCGAATTTTGGTTTTATTTATAATTAAAATCATCTTTTAACAAAATTTAAGAATTAGATTTCCGATTAACTTTAAACAAATTAGAGATATATATAATATGTTTATGTCAAATCAAATTAAAATTTTTTTTTTAAATAAGATACCTATATATATGTAAATCAAAATATACTGAAGAAATTCAAATCAAAATATTTTTCAAAACAAAACCGTAGCAAAGCTACAGAATGGTTTCTCCACTTCGAAACTCGAAAATGAATGTCGATGATGCGGCCGCCATCACCGAAATTATTTTCCAGCGATAAAGAGAAGAGCACTGATTTCAACGTTTAAAAGTTCTTTGAAGACGATTTCTATTCGAAAATACTTTCAATAATATATACTTTAAAATTTTAAAAACCAAAGTTCGAAATCACCGGAAACTAATAAATTCTCAAATTTCTGAATTAAATTCATTTCAAATTCCAAATTAACTTATAAACCGAATTTATAAATTTATTTAGAACAATAAATGATAATCAAATATTATCATTTCAACAAACAATTTAATTAACCTATTAAATTCCAGAAAATTTTTACTTATATTTTTACAATATAATCAAACAAATTTATTTCATTTTCCAGATTTGAAAATAATATTGTGTCAGTTTGCTCTGTTCAAGTGTTTTGGAAATCCTATCGATAGCGCTGATCAGACGAACCGATCGGAAACCCAAATCAACATCAACAACTCAAACAACACAGTATATATTAAAACATTTTTAAATATTAATTTACAAATACACTTCTTTGCTCGACGATACAGGAATGAATTTTCAAAATAAGGATAGGGATTCAATTTTGATAGAAATCAAATCAAAGAGAATTTTTGATTCGAAAAGAAGTTGAAACAGAAGATAAGATGATTATTTAACCGAATAAGGAAATAGATAATCTTATATAAATCGCGGGCAACCATAACCGGGTCGACCGTGACTTCAAGAATAAGATCGATGTGGAATTCCGAGGTAAATCAACATTCGATCTCAAGAAATAGAATCCAGGTATAGCAGGAGATAGATAGCATCGTAAACCGAGGATACAGAAATCTACGGTAAATCAATGCCAATTGTAAAGGAGTTTAATCCTTTACGAATCATTCGAAGATTGGCGAGACCGCCGATTCACTATAAGGGTCATTCGAAGTGGAGTTATATGATGTTCCAGAATTGAAAGAAGACGAATAGTGAGGGACACGAATGAAATTTGGAACCGTAGGGAACGTTCCAAAATTCAAAGGAGTCGAGTTGAAAGAAAAAGATTGAAACTCGAATGAGAGTGATTCTGTAAATATATTTACCCTATATGTTGAGTTTTGCCTAGAGCTACCAAAGCTCTGATACCAACTGTAACGACCCGATATTTTGGACCATTCGCGTCCATTATAAGTGAATAGGTAGACACTCATGCCGGAGTTGAATTGCTCAAAATACCGCGTTGTTAATTTAAATTGGCAAAACTGAACATATACAGTAAATAAATAATCACAGATCACAGACACAGAGTAATAAGTGCAGCGGAAATAAAAGAGATAGTAGTTCATGAAGCTACTATATGAATATATAAAATACATCAGAGTTTTACAACAGAAGAGTAATACGATACATCAGATACAAATCAGAATACATTACTGAAATCATCGAATACTGAAAGCAGAATAGATGGCTGGATCTTCAAGCAAAGCTCCAACTCCAAAGGTGAGTCTCGGAAGCTGAACCACTCAGTCTGACCCGAGCGTAAAGCAAAATACAAAACACTCGAGTCAGGATTAACATTCTTATATTAATAAATCCAACTCAATTGAAATAGCAATTGAAATACAAGTAACTCAAAGGATGTTTGGAATAACCATCCTTTAAGGATCCGTCAAACTATCTACTAGGTAGTAATGTACGATAAGTAGATAGTGTCTATCAGTAATATAAAGATATCAAAATAGCGTTAAGTCATGGCCCATTCCACCCTTAACACATTTTTATTCCCACAAGCATATACAAGACCGTAGTTTCCCCAAAACCGGAAGTCACCAGAGGGCAATCCATATACTCAAGGTACAAAACAAATTCGTAGTGGTCGCGCATAAATGGAATACAAGTATGACAAGGCACATGAGGCTATACCCAAGGTAGTGATACTACCGTTCGCCTGATCCGGACTGGTGAGAACGCAACGCCGCAGCGCCCGCAACACCGTGAGACAACACTCCCAAAATCAAGGGTGCACCAATCGACAATAAGTATAAGTAGTTCGAAGAAGTGTGTCCACTTGAGGTATCAATCCTCCATTGGCCCGGCACAGCTCCTGTTTTAGTCATTTCCAATTTGACACAAGTGTCAAGGCTATCCATTATCGTTCTCTTTCTTCAATCATCACGAACATCATTTCCAACCACTTCATTCTGGATCATCACTCCGCGTATAGTTATTAAAGTGGTTTTCGGTTTAGATAGAGAGTATATCCATAACCGAATTCCGGTCTCTTTAATAACTTTCGTAATTATTACACCGATTGGTCGTTTATTTATTTCAAAACCAAATCAATTTCAATTCAATTTCAATTCGTAAATCAACATTTCATTTGTCTTTCACAATCAATTTCCAATAATTTACGTTTCAAACTTCCAAATTATCATTTCAAAACCTTATAATTCAATTTCAATCTTTATTTTAAACAATTCAAATATCAATTTAAATTCGTATATAAGATTCAATTCCGAAATCATTTAAATCAATTTAATTTAACATTCAAATCAGTTTAACTTCATTTATCGATTTTATTCAATATTCGTTAAGTAAATTTATCATTCAAATCAATTATATTCAATTTCCAATTCATTAAATCAATTTCTTATGTTCAACTTCATTAAATCAAAACTTACAAATTGAATTAAATTAAATTCATCAAATCAAATTCTTTAAATTTCAAGTCTTACATTAATTGCCATAAATCGCATTTTCATTTCTTGTTAAAGAAATTCTATTTCACTTATTTACTCACTTAAATAATTTTCCAAAACCTAATTTATAAAGAAACACAATTCCAGTTATTTACGAAGTAAAATTCACTTATTCAAAAGTTCAATTTCTCTTATTAAAGAATTTCAATTCAATTTAATCATTAAATAATTCAATCTTATTTAATTATTAAATAATTCAAAACTTAATTATTAAATAATTTCAAAGTTTAATAATTCCAAACTTGATTATAATTTCAAACTAAATTATTAAATCATTTCAAATTTTAATAATTTCAAACTAAATTATTAAATCATTTCAAATTTTAATAATTTCAAACTAAATTATTAAATCATTACAAAGTTAATTCAATCATCTCTCAAATTAAACAGCATTCCTTTGTTAATTCCATTGTAAATCTTTTGTTTCAGATTATTAAACATTTCTTCTCATTACAATTCAAATTTCAACTTCATTTCAAAACCATATTATTTATTCAAATAAAATCTTCGTTTTATTTTAAATCAAATTATTGACCAATCGGGCTTTATTTAATTTCCTATCCTAGGTCAAAGTTCAATTTGGGTATTTATCATTTCAACCCGATTCCAATTCAATTCAAAATCAAAACATAACAAAGGGAACTTGCAGTGTGATAACTGGGATGGTGTCAAAGTAAATAAACAGCAATAACAACAACTAACAACAATTCAATAATCAATTCAAATAATCCCGAAATAACCGTATTAATTCGCATTGTTATTTGTACGAATTAATATAATTATTTCTAGAATCTACACTATCATTTCATGTAGATTAAAGATTATTACATTATGGTTTTCACTTGTCATTCAATTTCAATTTCTACACTACAACAATTAATCAAATACGTTCAATGTTTCAAAGTGTAATTATCACTATTCTACATGTCAATTAATTTAACAATTAAAAGGGGTCATATTATACAAATGTCATTTAATCAAATTTTAACACATATATCCAATCTAACTATCCTACGTCAATTTCAATTTCAAATTATTTATCACTTACATCATTAACAATTTAACGTCCAATATAAACATCAAACAATCAATCATTTAACAACCAAACTGGATTATCATTGCATATATAACAGATAATGGTATCAGACGTCACAGGTGAAACTGATACAGGTAATAACAGTGTATATATCAATAGCAGCATATTTCAATTGTCGTTTCAATTGAAATCAAATTTAATAAATAAAAGAACGTTAATCGTGAGTGAGTGCTCACCTTTCGATGCTAGAGAGGATAGAAAAAGAAGTTGAGTTACGAAATCCAGTCACGAATCCCAAAACAGCAAGATCGGCACGAATTTGATGGACTAAGCTGATAAATTAGAATTGACGGAATCAAATCAGAACTGGATTGATGATGATAAATGGCATAAATGAATATATATATATATATACATAAAACTATATATAACTATATCTATAATCAAATTCTAAATCCAAACCTATATTTATATAGGAATTTCGAAATCCATTGTTTTAAACCAAAACTCAAATACTAAAGTCCAACATATAAAATAAATTATATGTTATACTCAAAACAATATCTATTAAAAATTTAGTATGGACAAAATCAACTTAAATCCAATATAGTATTTATATATAAACAAATATATGTAAGGTATTTATATATGCCACTAACTACGTTCGTGTTACTCACAATGTATGTAGACCCATTATAAATATATGCAGACCCAACAACATACTAGTATAAGTTATATAATAACCTAGATAACACTACTATGACTCATACTTATAATATACCATATCGACTTTATAACAACAGACCCCACATCACTTATACATGTTTATATAAACCAGTATATATAAGTTACAGAGAAAATAAAACTTGTACATACTTATATTTAAACATACTTTGAAGTCAGTAATTGGTAACCATACATTTATAGAAACAACATATTATATACTACTATTATAAATTTATATATAACAACAGCAAATTCACTGTACAAAATACTTATATATATATAAACGGTACAATATACAAATTCTTATAAAATTCAACCAAACCCAATGCATGAATGAATGTCTTAGCTTATGCAGTCAATATAAATAATAGGTGGTATAGTTTACACAGCAAAAACAAAACATAGATATATATCTGCTTAAGTTAACTAAGTAACAAACAGATTATAACTTGCTTATATTAACACATATATAAGATTTGCAAACTGACTTATTTGAATAGAATATATGTATATTTTACATATCACCAAATATAAACAACTTGGCCTATACCATATATAAATTAAGCTGTTACTAAAATATATGTACACTGGCAAATTCAAAGTTTTCAAACAACAAGCTCAACATATTACACCACCGAGTATATATACAAAACCTTTATATATATAAAACAACATATCTTTTAAAACTTATGTATACTATATCCAAAAGACAAATATACATATATCCATAAATAATTTACCGACCTTATATAAAGCATATATACTTGGATCTGCGAACTACTTATATAACACATACCTGTATACTCGGTGGTGGAAGAATAGGGAAAACGAGGCGCTCGAGGCATCAAGTGTCAAGCGAGTGTGGCTTCACGCGGAGAATTTGCGTTCGGCCAGGGCTGCGGTTATAGGGTAGGCGGCTACCGGCTGTGATGGAGATAGGCGGAGGTTGTCACGGCGAATCTAGGGTGGGTAGGCTTGGATGTGGCCTCGGCGTTGAGATGCGTGGTAGGCGGTTTGGTGTTTGGACGGCGTTGAAGGGAAAGAGGTTGCCAACGTGGGCTGCGGTGGAAAGCGAAGGAACATGGCGGATGTTGGTGGCCAAGGTCGGAGATGGGAAGGGTTTTCGGCTGCTGGCGGGTCTCGGATGATGGGATGTAGCGCTGAAAGGGCTGAGGATGGTGGTGCTTTGATGTTGGTGATGGGGTTTTTGGAGTTTGGGTGCTGAGGTGAGGAGGGAGAAGCCGGAGGTGGATCTGGAGGTGGATGATAGGGCGAGTAGCAGGCTTGGTCGAGGGGAAGTGTAGGCGAAGGCCAGGGGTGCTTGCGTGGGGAAGGAGGCGGTGTAGTGGGTGTCAGGGGTTAGGCAAGAAAAAGAAAAGCAGGTGAGGGGAAGCTCGACGAAGAAAAATGGACAGAGCACATTATTTCTTTTTTTTCTCTTTTCAAACGCCAACAGTAATGAACAAAGGAAAATGAAACAATGCACTTATTGAAACCGATAGAATATAGAAAGTTAGTGTTGAATTCAGTGGATAATAAATCAAATAGCTATTCGAGTTTGACCTGGTGAAAATGAATGGTCACCCGAATTCCAAAAGCCAAATTTCGGAACCGATACGGAAATCGTTTTGTGGGTGTCGCTGTTTCCGGACTTCAAAATTTCACAATTGAATATACTGTAGAGATCAGCTCAACGAGACGATCAAAACGGTATACAGATATCAGTGGTACGATCATCCGATAAAAATCAATATCGGTACCAGAATGCTGCTATTTTGTAGAAAATAAGAACGACGGAGCAATAGATGTCCGAATTTGGAAAAATGACGAACTGATATTTTGCTCAGAAGATGGTTTAGAATTTTTCTATGTAAAAATATTTAGGTTTTGAAAACATTTTATTTTCATCGCTTTTTTTTTAACTGATTAAATTGAAGTGAATTTACGCGCGAAATAAACTTCCGTATTTTCAGACGAAAATTTACCAGTTGCTATGTTTAACTAGACGTATTCCAAATATTAAATTTTTATTTCAAAATTTTATCGTTTAAAATTTCACAAATTTCAACTATTTACGTTATTAAAACAGTTGAAATTTACGGGTCGTTACAACAAGTGTGTGATGAAGAACTCAAAGAGAGTTGCCATAAAGTGAATATACAGCCATCATTACTTGAAAGAATTTGAAACCGAACTCAACATAGTTGGTAGGTTACCATATCCACTCCTTTATCTATGTAAATATTTACTAGATTATTTCACTAGAATGATAAATAATTTTAACTTTATACTAAAATCTAGTCATATATCTAAATTTCTCTATTGAAAATTTGTTCAATATTAATTTAAATTATGTGCATGTGCAACAACATCACAAGTTGCAAGACAAATGTATCTAGGAATCCAAACTTGGAGAAACTAAGAAATGGCTACTTATTCTTTAAGGTATTTATTTCTTTTTTTTTCTTTTTTAATATTGCATGGAATAAATATAAAATAATATTTTTAATATTGCATGGAATAGCGATTACAGACTGGAAGACATGAATTTAGGAAAATTAACTAAGTATAAAAGTTTAACTAAGATAACTAAGTTATATAAAAAATAATTAAAATTAAATTTTTTACTTAATTTATAAAAATTAACTAATTTTTATAAAAGTTAACTACGCTATCAAGTTTTATATAAATTTAACTAGATTAACTAAAAGTTTACAAAAATTAACTAATTCTTATAAAATTTAACTAAGTTATATAAAAATTAACTAAAATTATTTAACTAATTTATAAACTAAGTCTTATAAATATTCAACTAAGTTAATTAAGTAGGTTTTATAAAAATTAATTAATGGACATAAAAATCAACTAAGTTATATAAAAATGAACTAAGTTAATAGAGTTTTATAAAAATCAACAAAATTTAAATCTTTTTAATTAAATTAACTAAAGTTTTTGAAAATTAATTTAGTTTTATAAAATTCATGTTCTCTATTTTGAAATCTTTGTTAAATTGTAATAATAAATTAACTAAGTTTAAAATAAGTAACTAAGTTAATTAAGTTTTATAATAATTAAATAAGCTAACTTTTTTATAAAATTAAATAATTTTATAAAATTAAGTTTTATAAAATTCATGTTTTCTATTTGAAATCTTTGTTAAATTATTATAAAAATTAACAAGTTTTATAAAAAATTATCTAACTTTTATAAAAATCAACTAAGTTAACTAAGTTTTATAAAAATTAATTAAGTTTATAAAAATTATTAAATTTAGAAGAATAATATAATATAATATAATATAATAATAGTAATAAAATAATATAATATAATAATAATAAGAAGAACAACAACAACAAATTAACTAAGTTTCAAATAAGTAACTAGGTTAATCAAGTTTTATAATAATTTAAGATTATTAGGATAATTATGAAATTGATTAAACGCTTACTAAGTTAAAGATTATTAGTATACAATAATTGAGTTTTATAAAAATTAATTGAAGGATATAAATATTAACTAAGTTATATAAAAATTAACTAAGTTAACTGAGTTTTATAAAAATTAATTGAAGGATATAAATATTAACTAAGTTATATAAAAATTAACTAAGTTAATTGAGTTTTATAAGAATCAACAAAATTTGAATTTTTTAATTAAATTAACTAAAGTTTATGAAAATTAATTTAGTTTTATAAAAATCATGTTACCTATTTTGGAATCTTTGTTAAATTGTTATAAAAATTGACTAAGTTTTATAAAAATTAATTAAGTTAGTAAAAATTAAGTAAATTTAAAAGAATAATAATAATATAATATAATTTACTAATTAGGGATTATTAAAGCACACATACAATAATAATTATTATTAAAGCACACATATAATAAGATGCTTTTCTATGGAGGCCCACTAAAGGATTGGCACGAGTTAGAGAAGCCATTGGTATCAAAGTTGCCTGGCCAGAATCAAAAGTAGTTATCGAAATAGTTAACACTGCATCATCAAATAATCATACGAGTAATGTCGGAGTTGTTGAGAAGGTAGGTATCAAACTTATTTATATTTGATTCAATTATTTTTTCATCGTATAAATTATTGAAGCACATAATTAAATAAACTCTTTGTTTAACTGATAGAGTACAAATTCTATGGAAAACAGTAAATGCAAGCTGATCGATTGGTTGGGAAAGAGAGAAATAGTTGTGTTAGGCCACGTGTCTTCAACCGATCCAACTTAAATGGTTCATTATGTTCCTTTGGGGAAAAATGCAATTAAAGTTTGGGTAGATATTATAAAAATTCCAAAAGCACGTCTATGGAGAACAACGTCCGATTTAAAATTCATTGAAGATGCTCTTGCTACTACAATAGCTTGGCCTGCTGCGAACGTTATAATGGAATCAATTTCTAGTATGTATAATTCAAACTTTGTTTAGATATGAGACATTTTTTATTTAGTTGAATACTATCTTAAATTAGTATATATTCATCACCGTAGTTAAATTAGTTTAAGAACCGAAATGGAAATATCGCAAAATTAAAAAATTGCAGACAAAGTCGCTCTATCGTATTATAGTTGATAATGTATATTACTAAGAAAAATATTGAAAAATCTCCGCTTTTAATATTTTCATGAAAAGATAAAACGTATTTTGTTTTCCTTAATAAATACACTTCAGTTTCTTAGAGAAGGATAAATGTTTTCTTAATAAATACACAGCTAAATATTTTTTCTTAATTAAATTTAGCACTATCCGATTTGGATAAAACCTTCTCGATAGCTAAATGGTTTTGGAATAACGTTAGCAAGGTAACCATTTGAATCAAAGCATCAGCCTCTTAGATGATCGTTAAACTAATTCAGTTTAATGTTTCTTAACCTTAAAAAAGAAGATCTCAAATCGTTATAGTAGATGATAACAATTCAAGAAATAAAAGAAAAGAACTACAAATTACAGCATGAAGTTTTAGCTTCTTTTAAACTATAAATTTGAGCTTTAGCTTCAGACAACAATTCTTTTCTTACAGTAATTCAGTTCCAGCTGTAATTCGCTGCATGTTACAGTAAATGATAACAATTAAAGAAAATAAACATTGTACATGAAATTAAATAAAAATAAACATTGTACATGGAAATAGCCAGCTACAGTTGGGTTTTTTTTGGTATTTAGCAAGCACAGTTGGGTTTTCTTTTCCCTGTGCACTGCATTACAGAGAAACAGCCAGCTACCATCTATGATTCTTGGTATGCATGTGGGTTATGAATTTAATACTTTTTCAAAACAGTTATTAAATAAAAGATTTTTAGTCATGGCTGATTTTGAAATGAGAAAAAAGCCTTCGTAAGAAATATAGGTAATCATAAGTTCTTGTTTGTCAATAGCAACCCTTTAGACTAGTCTTCTTGAATATCTAGCTATTTCTTGTAACTGCTGGCATAATTCGTGTATTATATTTGTTTATTAGGATGTAAGTTACTATCTTTTTATTTAAGGGAAATAAAATAGTAGCACCCTACAGATATCTAAACAAATATGCAATAGGACTGTGTCCGACTCTGAAACATGCAAATTAAGAGAAGAAACATTCAGAAAAAAAATTATGAGATCAACATTCCCAGTAAAGTATCTGCATATGTATCTACGTGTGCAATATGAAAGTCAGGGATTACCTGCCTTTGACAGTATTACATGACAATAGTACTAACAAACCAGATGAAAACACAAAACAGTAATGGAGTATTGCATGGGCTAGGGTCTGTCAAGTACGGTTCTGGTTGGACTTAATGTATGAAGAAAAAAAAATAAAGCAAGCAAATCAAAATAGGTGTAGTTGGGTTTTCTTTTTTCCCGTGCGCTGCATTACAGAGAAACATCCAGCTACCCCTTAACATTGATTAATAAAGTTTCTGTTTTAAACAATGTTGTTTAGTATTTAAACATTTCTATTGTGACTACCGTACACACGTATGTGCTTCTTTTTTACAGGTGTTGTATGATGCTTTTGAGGTTGCTACATGATGTCGCACTCTTTCTCCTTCAAGTCGGTCATTTTGTGTTTGTATCATTTTAATTAGCTACATGATATCACACTCTTGTTTTTAGTATCATTTTGATTAGCTACAGTTGTATGTATTGTTACTTTTTGTCACAAATATTTATATGTTTAATACTTCATATATGAAATATTATGGATATATATTTTGTGGTTTGGCTTATGACTCCATTTGATTACGTACATTACAGTGTGATAAGTGTGGTTTTTTGAATTGTTATAATATATTAGTTGAAATAAGCTTGGTAGAATTGAAAATTGTAAGCTTGAATTTATATGGCAATAAAAAAATGCAATGGAATTTTTTTATAGCGTTTCAACTAGGCTATGAAAAGAAAATTTGTTACAGCTTTTAAATTTTTTATAGCGTTTAACTAGGCTACGAAATGAAAATTTTTATAATTTTTTATAGCATTTCACTGCGTCATAAAAGATTTTCTATGGCAAGCTTCAAACGCTATAGAAAAGTAGTTGTACCAATACGGCCTGCTTAAGATAGCAACAAAAACGCTGTTAAAAGTCCATTTTCCATCTCAATTTTGAAGCGCTATTGTATCTCCCAGACTTATTACAACATGTTGATATATGGCGTTTATAGAAATGCTATAGAAAGCTTTAATAGCGGATTTTAAACACTATAAAAAGGCCTGTTTGTTGTAGTGGAATCAGGCCTAATTTTGAAATAACTACTGGTTTCGAGGGAACAATTTGTTGTACTTACCATTCAAGCAAGCAGATCTAGTATTACTAACATGCTTTTTGCGTCTTTTATTATAACATATAATACCATGTTTTTTTAGAAAAAATATCAATACCTCTTTAGGAAATCTAATTTGGAGAATCTCTACTGAATCACCTCTCCTTAAGTGGTGCAACAAATTAAGAAGAAATAGTCCTTAATATATACTAACCCAAAACTGCCTGCTCCCACAAATTGCTTTGGCTTAAGCATTTATTTCAACTTTTCAAGTGTACAACCTCTCACCGCTGCAAATAAAAGTTGGCCCATAACATATGATTTAATATAGAAATTATAATGCATTCTGTAAAACTCAAATATGGGAACAATAAACATATACTATGATATTTGTATAAAAGTAAGGTTGACTATATGAAATTGCATCCAAATCCTTTTCCTTTGAGCTTAGATATTCAGGAAGTAAGATTATTATGATGATTGATGTATTTCTTTACATGCTCTTACATACGTGAGATAGTTGATACATTTTTCAAATATACTCAGCGATTTCAAATTGACGAAACCCCATCATCACTGGCTTGAACAAAGTAGAAACTGTTTTATTCTAAGAATCCACTTAGCAGGCATTATAATCATTTAAACTAATAAATTAGTCAACCAATATTAAAAGAATACCATGATAAATTCAGTTTAATGAAGAACAGGCTTCAAATTTGCATAGCAATTGACAAACCCTTAAGTATTTGAACAAATTAGGGTTTCTTTTGATGGGAAATTGGAGAAATTAATAGTCGGTGTTCTGCAAAAGAAAAAAAGTAAAGTACCATAAGAAATGGGAAAGCAAAGTAAAGTACCACTGGTATGGCAGCGGTTAAAGACAACGACGGTCGAGCAAGCCAATATGACAATGGAAAGGGAAGGAGAGGCGCAACCGATTGTCTGTCGTTCTGGAGCTAATTTCAACTTGAAGCGGCTAGCGACGGCAGTTGGAGGAGAGCGCAATTATGATGGAAATGGAGAATGTTCAATTGGAAGGGGATTTACTTTTTTTGGTTATAGGAAAATAAAGGAAGAAGAAAGCAGTTGTAGGTAAGAAAGTAAATAATAGGGAGACAGTTGAGTTTATAATCTGAATAAAATTGAGGAGGCTTCTGCACTCTAGAAACCAAACTCAGTAATAATAGTGTAGTATAGATATTATGTATTGTCCTATCCTAGTAGCACACGCGGTTATTGCTTTGTGCCGATACTGTGTACGTTCAGTGGTGAGTTGTATTTGATATTTTTTACACGTACCACTGTTAGTCCAAGGGAATATTCACTTGTGTACCCAATATCTTCTCATTTTCTGTGTTACTCGATATGATTACTTTGTAAGACTCTTAGTGTCACATACCAAAATTAGCGGCTTTCGAAAATTCGACATCGATACTCACTTTATCGACTGCCGAGCAATCGAGTGCCGGAAACTCCAATAGTGAGGGTTTTAAAAAGAAGAAAAAGTGGAAGAAGAAGAAAGCAGAAGGAAGAGAGTAGGAAAAGAAAAGAAGAACAACAACAGAACAAGAACAGAAACAGAAAACAATATCAGAATCTCACATATCGCAGCGGAACAATATACAATAGATAATTACTAGTCTTTTAAAACAAAGAACTATATCATTTTATACATACATCAATCATCAGAGTCAATATACAACAATGGACAGTTATATAAACTTGTCCTCATACAGAATACACAGTGGAATAAATACTATCAGATACAAATACTACGTCTCGTCCTCCAGCTTATCTCCAAAGCTCCAGAATATCCAGAATATCCTGATAATCTAACTCTAGACTGCCCGTGTGGAAATTGGTGGGCACCCAGAGTTTAGAAGGGAAACAATAAACTCCGAGTCAGTCATGGTGACTGGTGTGAGATCGTAAAACAGTTTATCTTTAAAACAACAACAAGATAATTTTAAAGTAAATTCGCAATGCTTTTGGAAAATGAAACTACCATAAGACCTCCCGCCACACACACAATGCAAACGCAGAATTGGAGGAGATTTCTTCTTATGATAGTCAAAGATGCTTACTACGCAAAATCAAATCATTTTGATATTATTATTAGTGCATAGTGTAGAAATCATTTCGAAAGTATAATATAAATCTTAGCCAGCATAGACATTCCGAACTATGCCTACTATAGCTACCATCCAAACAGTGGTGACCACCATAAGTGAATGGCAGGTTCTACAACTAAAACCGTACAAGTCACGTATTGTTTCTTTGGATTTCCAACAAATGGTCAGGCTAAGGAACTTCCTATCCACGATGGGTACGTCCCTGGAATAGACGACCCGAGAACCTAACCGGATCTCTGCCAACACAAGGCCGGGTTACCTCTGCAAAAATAGGTAACTACTGACACGCGTATGCCATCCCCCGATCGTAACCGATCTTCCCGAGGATCCCCGATTTCCAACAACCACAAAGTAATAAATTTGCAGCAACCACAGAGGTTAAGTATCTGGGCTCCATACCATGATACCACCTTTATCCAGAAGGAATGACATACACTAAGGGGCACTACTCCCTAGAACCTTGCCGCATCCTTCCTGTTTCGACCATTTCCGGGGTGTGAGGCTCGACGAAGTCTCGTCCACAAAGCTACGCTTTCTACAAAGCCCTGCTTCGGGTCAAACAAAATGATCAACCTATGATCACAAAGATATAAGATCAAACAAATGATCATATCGCAAATGATCAAACACTGATCATTTCACAGCAACACTCAGTATGCCACGTTACCAAATTGGGATATATCGCTGATAAATTTCAACTACATAACCTCTGAGCTCGTATGTCTCAGAGAAGGGTGTTAAGCTAAGAGAATAAATTCTCCGCCACCAACAGAAATGTATTTGAAAGAAATCAGCTTTATATCTCAAATTGTAACGTCAGACACACAATCCATACAAGTCTGTTCCGAGATCGAACAGAACCGAAGGCACTTCTCACGAAGCCCTTGCGTATCCGGATAAATTTTCAATCACGTCAGGACTTCCCGTCACTAAGGGTGATAAAACCTCTAAACCGGAGATCAGCCGATGTAGAGTAACTCGACGGTAATCCTTCCGTTTTCAAAAATATCCGGTCTTCAACACCGGTCTTCGAATGCAATTCATAACGACGTATCACATATTCGGAATGGGTTATACGACCCCATGGTCCTTTCCCGGCTAACCCGAATAGTGAGCGCTTATTTAAAAATAAGTGTGGCATTCAAATTCATCAGATTCACAACAAATATCTATTCAAGGTAATTATTGATAGTCGGTTATTTAACTATCAATAAAGATGCGCGACATCATCAGATTCCAAATAATTTTCCAAATTATTTATTCTTCAAAAATATCTTTTACTAGATATAAAATTTCCACACTTTAACCATTTGAAAACAAATTTCAAATATTCACATTTCATTTTATCTTTGAAGATAAAATCTCAAAACAGTTCATTTCATATTGGAAAAGCATTTCCATACTTATTTAAAAATAAGTATTTCACAAATCATTTATTTTCAACATTTGAAAATATTCGATATACTTAAATCAATATTAAGTATATATTCATTCTTTAAGGAAATCATAAATTTTAACATCTATTTGAGTCAAAACGAATGTTGCGTAAAACATCGTTACGACGACTCGAAATCAATAGTATAGGGATTCGGAATTAAAATAGATATATAAATCCCAATACTACATAAAACATTTTCTTTCGAAAATCATTTACTATAACAACAGTGTTATAGTCCACCATTTCCTTATTCCTCGAAAACGTCTATTTCAACAATGAATGTTGAAATCTATGTATTCGATACTTAACACGTTTTAAACATCTTTTAAAACAGTTACTTCATTTTTATAATATCGCTTTCCCAAAACCATATCCATTCTACTTCGAAAATATATTCACTGTCCAAAATCGTGAATATACTTCACTTAACCATATTTAAATCTTTTCTACACATTTATTATTTCAATAAAAATTCGCTATCCAAAATCGCGAATATATCTTCTTCTTTTTTATAATCTACTATCTTAAATTTGTCAAATTCAATCGATTTCGAATTTATAAACACTTTTATAAATTCTATTTGTATTCATTTTCAATATTAACAAAATTCCTTTAAAATTTCATCACTTTGATTTATACAAAATCAAATTTTATAAATCTTCTATATAATGCTTTTATTTCACAATGGTCCATTTAAACCAATTAAATAAATCCTTATCGATTTATTTAAATCTTTATTCCAAATTCGTAAATCTATTTCCACAATTTAAAAATAAATCAATATTTATTTTTACACCAATTCCCCTTATTTCAATTTAATTCATTTTCCAATTCTTCACTTTAACCCCAAAATCAGATTCCAAATAAATTTCTAATTCTACTTCAATACCAAATCAATTTCAATCTTCATTTCTAAATAAATTTCCCATCCCAACTCATTTTATATTGACTTTCCAAATTCGTTTCAATTTGCCAATTAAATTTATAGTTGGACTTCCAACTTATTTCCTTTTAAATAAATTCCCCTTAAAGAAAATAAATCTCTTTATCTTTTTCAAACTATTTAGAAATCCAAATTTTAATTAAATTCTTCAATTTAAAATCACTATTATACGAAATTCATTTACCTAACATTACACTTGATTCTGGAATTAATTCAATAAGATTTTAAAAATCAACCTTTATTCTTTTAAATTCTTTTCTTCAAACTTATTAAATTTCTAAAATTAATTCACTTAGAAATTTCTATTTTGATTTCAAAAATTCAATTTCGTTTATTTTTGGAATCCAATGATATCAAACATCCATTCAGCTAAATTTTAGCTTTCAAGCAAATTCCAGACATCAATATGATCAATAACATCAATATAGTTATTCACAGATTCATATCACAGTAGAAATAAATTCAATCAATGTGAGGGGTCCAGTTGGATCCCTCCAACCTGTTTCCCTGCATCCAAAGATGTTAGCACAATACCAATTCCGCTCCAGTACGGAATTATCGCGGTATATGGGTTTTATAAAAATCCGCTTACTAACGGCGCAATAGGGTCTCATCCGCTATACGAGGCGGGAAATCAATCAATCCAATATATACATATGCCAATATGTATATATTGCTATATATAGATATATATCCTACTATATCTAATATCACATCCAACATAGCAATCATATCAAACAATCAATAACTGCAATCAATTTTTGAGTGAGAAAAATCTCACCTTAGCTTTTATTTTGCAATCCATTTTCATCCTGACTTGATTTTTCTTGCTTTATACCTTGTATAAACAATTTCATACAATCTATCAATATTCGAAAGACTGAACAATTAATTTTTAAAACTCAATTTCTCTTTACTAATCTATTTAATTTAAATCGAATACCCTTTTAAAAATCTTAAGGTAATTAATATTAATTTTAAACCAATACTTTTAAAATTTCTAAACAAATCCCTTTGAACTGCCTATACACTTATAAAAATATTCTATATAGATTTTATAAAATCTATTTTATATAAATGCTTATATTATCCCAAAATCTAAAATAATTTCTGTTTTGCATATATAGCTTACTGTAAAATACCCAAAATAAATACAATATTCCAAACTGCATATATCTTACTGCATATAAATTTATTAACAATCTGTCTCTTGTTTTTTTTATCATATATATACATTTTAAACAGGACTTTACTATTCTATATTTTTTTTTCTCTCAAATCTTTATATATATATTTTAGAAAATCTGCATATAAAACTCTACTGTATATATTTTTTTCTCTTTGTTCAATTTTATACATATATATACAGTCGTATTTGAACGGAAAAGGGAAAAACTGCAAATACCTCACTACGCTCTGACATCGAATTCGCGACCACCAGAGTTCGATTTCCACGACGAACATGCCGTGAATTCAACCTTCTCGATCCCATCGTGCACGCCACGCTGGAGTTCCCCTACTCGAACGCGCGCCTTCCAGTCGCCTGCCTTGTTGGAATCATCTTCCAGCCTCCCACGTCCTCAGTCGCGAAACCCCCCAGCCTAGCGAATCGCCAACTCCGGCCTCATGCTGTCGCGCGCGCCACCGAGAACGCTGACCTCCGCCTTGCGTACGCGAGCTCCCCCACAGCTCGACTTCGATCGAGATTGCCACGAGGAAAACCCTCACTCGACCCCGAACTAATTCTATTTGAATTCGAGATTCCATTTTTTTTTCTAATTAGATGCAGCCGCGATTTTGAAGGAGGAGAAGGGCTTCGGCTCTTGTTTTAAATTTTCGAACAATTGTTTTGACTTTGTTTTTCGAACGGCAGGGGCTTCGGCCATTTTTTCCTTCCCTTACGATTGAAGATAGTCTTCGTTCTGCTTGCGTGATTATTTAAAATGAGATAGAGGATGGTTCACACGATTTACTTCGTGGTCTTCAGCATGTTTTAAGGCGTGAGGTAAGGGAGAGGTACGTGGCTGATGTTTTGACAGATATTAAATTTAAATTTTAAATTGAATTCAATTTAATCTCTACGCGTTTAACTATCGTGTGCTCTCAAAACAACTCCAAATGCTACGAAATTCGAAATCCGATAATAATACAATATTACGGACCCAATGGAACTGGTTTCGTCGAATTCCGAGACTGTGCCCCGAAACGCTATTTTCAAATATCGATACGAACGATATAATTTCAAAACTGAACGAAACAGTTTGAAATTAGATTCTGAAGCTTCTGTTATCTTCAGTATCATCAATACGAATTTTAAAAGCCTTTGAAATATTTTTCTTCAGCTTAAATTGAATATTCAAATTTTTATTCAACTTACAATAGATTAAATTTTATAATTTAATCACTAAATTCAAAGTTATATCTGGAATTCAAATTAAATCATCGTTCAAATATTTAAAATTAATTAAATATTTTCAATTTAATTCGTTCAAAATTCTGGGTCGTTACACTTAGGTAGTATAGATATAGAGGTGGAGTGCTAAACATCCCACTCGCGATCTAGAGTTAGCGGCATCGTGTTCACTATAAAGATGTGAAGGCACTATCTTTTGGGGGAAAGGTTTGAGTTATTCACCGAGCACAAATACCTTAAATATCCTTTTTTCAAAAGATTTGAATCTTAGGCAGCAAAGGTGGATGGAATTTATAGCATCATATGAATTTGAAATTCGGTATACCTCTAGAAAAGGGAATTTTTTTGCCAACGCTCTTAGCGGGAGGCATGCTACTCTTGGTGCTACATATGAGTAGAGGAAGATGAAGTTCCTCTCGAATTTCAATTTCCAAGCAATCAGAATTAACTCCAGGTTATCTAGCAGTTATGGAGGTAAGGCCAGCATTGATGGACCATATCGGTTAAGAACAAAAGAAGGATGTAGCAATAATTGACATTTTGAGCAAGTTGGATAGCGAAGAGCATTTCCCTCACATTCGTAGGTATTTAATCGACGAAAAAGGATGGGAAAGGAGAGACAAACGACTATATTTTCTTGTAGTGGATAATGTTCTGGAGGAAGTGCTGGCAGAATGCCACCATTATAGGATGACTATTCATCACGATGGAGATAAGATGTATATGGATATAAAGTGAGTTTTTTATTGGCCAGGGATGAAGAGGAGAGCAGCTAAATATGTCACTAAGTGTTTGACGTGCCAAGGCATAAAAGCAGAACAAGGGAAGCCCGAAGGTTTGTTATTATCATTAGAGGTACCAACTTGGAAGTGGCATCATATATCGATGGACTTTATAGAAGTCAAAGAGAAAACAAAGCTATTTGGGTTATAGTGGATATGCTCACTAAAAGGACCTACTTTATTACTTTAAGGAGTAATAGGATAGCTGCATCTCTAGAGAAAATTTATATCAAAGAAGTGGTACGGTTGCATGGAGTTCCGGTCGGTATTATTAGTGATAAAGACCCCGTATTCATTAGTGAATTTTGGGGGAGTTTACAATCAGCTTTAGGAACGACATTAAATCTTAGCACAGTTTACCACCCCCAGGCCAATGGACAAACATAAAGGGTCAAGATTTTGGAGGATTAATTCAGAGCTTGCAATATGGACTTTGGAGGATATTGCGAGCAGCATTTACCCTTAGTAGAATTCACATACAATAATAGTTATAAGCGACGATTGGTATGACATCCTTTGAAGCCCTATACGGGTGGCCGTGCAAGTCACTTAATTATTGGTGGGAAACTATCGATAAAATTCTACTTGGACCGAATTTGATCCATAAGACCACAGAAACAGTTGAGGTGATTATGTGGTGAATGAAGGCCGCTCATGACCGAAAGAAGTTCTATGCTGATAGGCAAAGAAAGGAGTTGATTTTTCGATTGGAGACATGGTATTTGTTAAGACTTCCCCACTTAAAAGGTTATGAGGTTTGGAACATCAAGGAAGCTGGCGTCGAGATTTGTTGGGCCTTTACCGATTTTAGAAAGGTGCAGAAACTTATGTATCGAGTAGAGCTACCGACTAAGTAAGTTGGAGTCCATGATGTTTTCCATGTATCTCATTTGGGGAAATTCCTGCACGACACTGCCACTGTAGTAGAGTCTGATCAGTTAGCAGATGTAGAAACAGAGCCGATAGCACCTCGTGCCATCGCATGTATAGTGGAGCACAGAGTTGGGAAGCTTCATAATAAATAAATTAGGCTGATCCGAGAGCAATGGGGAGATAATCCTGCGGAAAGTACATAGGAGACAGAAGAGAAGGTGAAAGCTTCACATCTTGTCCTTTTCTATAGTAAATGTTCTCTCTTCAAAATTTAGTACTGTATAGGTTTTTTTGCATCGTGGTTTCTAGATTGGATGGTAAGGGATGATTGACGCACTTTTTACTATTATTTTTGCACTCGTATAGAATCTTATGCATATTTAGTATGTTTTACATACATGCCTATATGTCATTACCTTGCATTAACGCTAGGGTTGAGCTCACCTATAGTATGTTGTATACACAATCACATTACATTTTTGTTAAGTAGACGGTTGTACAAATAACATGGTTGTAAAGTGCGCATTACACTATCCGCCCCTTAGGAATTTTGGGGATGAAATTCTTTTAAGGGGGAGTGTAACACCCCGTAAAGTTTATAAGAAATTAATTAATTAATAATGATGCCAAAATAGGAATTTTATAAAATGTTAGAATTTGGCTAAAAAATTACACCATTATATTCATGATGATTTATTGAGCAACTTTCATATATAAAGTTTTGTGATCAAAGTTCAAATGGAGAAGTTATTGACGTTTGAAGTTTTTGAATTAAAATAATTCAGACAAAGTTAAATTTAAAAATTAATAAACGTTAACATTTGAAAATTGATAAGGGTAATAAATATTGGAGCGTTAGGTAATAGAATTAACGTCGAAGCAAACGTTAACCGAATGGTAAGTAAGGCAAAGAAATAATATAACATTAGAAATTAATGTTAAGTAATAATATCAGCTAGGAGATGAAGGCCGGTTGGCCAGTTAAAGAGAGGTAGCAACGGTTTTCTTAGGCCTGAATAGCCCAGATTTTATTAGTTTTAAGCCGACTTTGATTGTACGGTCCATGCACGTTCTAACCAATATAAATAAGAGGTAGCTCACTTAATTTTATTCACAAGAAAAATAACAATGCTACCAAAACTCCGTGAGTTCTTTTCCTTCTCCATAAACTTTCCATATTCAAGATTCAACCTTTTGGGAAGAAATCAACTGGATTAAAGAAAAAAGGTAATAAATTTTAGATATATATTTCTCTATTTCTATTCTTACCCAATCACTGATTTTGAATCTAGTCTATATACAAATGAATTGTTACATATTGAAAAATATATAAGAAGATAGCTATAGGTGGAAATAGGCGAAGACGTGGAATCAAATCCAAAGGAATTGGGGGAAAGCTACCTGTGAGTGGAAATCTTAGTTTTTCTCTTTTTAATAGTTTGTGTTGTTAATATTTGAATTTGTTTTATGCCTTAGGGAATTTTGTATACAAAAACTTTAAATCCAAAGCTCCAAAATTACCCCATAAAATGTCAATTCTTGGATTGGTTAGAATCTAATTATTTTATGTTAATATAATTAAATTTAATATGTTGTTATTTGCAATCTGAATAACTTATGTTCTATTCAACTTCCATTTTCCAATTTCTATTTGTTGTGACGAAAGGTTTTAAACCAAAAGGAATTAGGAAAGGGTGTGCAAAGTATGGATTTTTCCTATTTTTAGTTTGCACTGCCTGTTTCTATAATTTAAGTAGATATGATTCCTTTTTCACGTCAATCTTATATATGTAAAAGTCAAATAGAATATAAAGAATTTAACTTATAAAATTTTATTCCCTTGAATTAGAGGCGTTAACTTTACTATATTAATATAAAATAAATTGGATATTTTGATTCCATTCTTTTGAATATATATGCAAGACTGTTTTGTTTAGCTAATTTAAGTTTTGATATTAGCTATTTTAAAAAAACTAGTGTATTGGACTGAGACTTATATGGAAGTTTTGACATTTAGGTTATCTTAGCAGCTCGTATAGGAAGCAAAACCTTATTATAGAAATTCTTTTGAGCTTGCTTGGGAATATTAAATAAAAACTAGTTATCCTAAAATTTACGTTATGTACAAATATATTATAGACATATAAGTTGTAACGTATAAAATAAATAGGTTAATTAATAAACAGTGTCAAACCCTATAGAATGGAAGTTAAGAACAATTATGAAAATTAATCAATAATTAAAGGAAAAATAAGGAGTTTTCCTTATATGGTTTTAATACGTAAATGCGGTTGAGGTATACTATATATATAGTGTGTGTATTTATGTGTAAATATCTTAGGATGTTTTGTTTTGTCGAAGAGCGGAAATATGACTAAGCTATAAGGATGCAAGGTCAGTTAAAAGTACATAGAAGTCTGTCAACTAATCTGACTACCAGTAGTGTGACTTTGAAACTGATGTGAGACATCGCCTATAATAAGTATCCACGGTAGCCGAAAGTTTATTCCCAATTCTTAGGGTAAGTTTTCCCAACTAATCTGGCTATCAGCATCTACGAATAGTCCGACTAATGTGAGACATCATAGATTGGGTTACGGGTCACATAACAAGTATCCCAATATGGGCCCTCTTCTGGGTTAGAGGTATTAAATGGCTATTGTAGGGTCTTCTTCCTTTCCATTCAGGAAGTGTTAGATTGTCAAGGTCATCTTTTACATGCGGTGGTGGGAAACCATTAGAGGGCGTCTGCTTTGGGACTGAGATATTAAATGGTTATTAGAGGGTCTGCATCTTCCCCATTAAAGAAGTATTAAGTGGCCTTATGATATTTCTTACAATGTCAGCTAGAAAGTACTGAAAAGAGGTCTGCCTTAGGTCTAGTTATTAAATGATGGAGATCTGCCTAGGGTATAGGTATTAAATGATCAGAGTCTGCCTAGTTCTCATTAAAGAGGTATTAATTGGCTCAGGTACTTTCTCTCGCATTGTTAGGACATTGCTGACAGAGATGGGTCATTGGACCCAATATATTCCATAGTTGTCTTGCATCCTGCGAATTTAAAGCCCCACTAAAACCCTGCAAAATCTTTACTATAGCACAGTGCTCTTCGACCGCTATACTATTTCAATATAGCACTATTAGATCCGCTTTAAGCCCGTCTATTTTCTGCTACCTCCGCTAAATCAATGATTTTTAGCACCCACTTTAGAAACTAAATATAAAAAGGTTAATTTGACTAGTTCTCTTTTTAACCAAATTGACAAAATTAGGTTCAAGACCTAGTTTTAAGGCATAAATGCTCAATTAAGTTAGAAATCTATTGTTGTCACCAAATATGGACTGCATATATCATGATATTCTTATGTTTATTGTATGAGATAAAATAACATTTCATTTTTCTGCATAAATGATGTGAAAATGAGAGTAAATTAATTCTTAATATTTGGTTTTATAACTAATGAAGCTTTTTGCACATCCGCTATATCCCAGCTTTATTCTCGTTATAACCATACACGTCCACCACTATGGAACCGCTAAGCGCTTTAACTCCACAGGTTGCACCTGCGTTATAGTTACAAAGTTAGACTGGAAAGGGCCTTTGGCCTATAGTTGCAGATACGTTATGGAGCTGGACTGGAAAAGCCTTTGGCTTATAGTTAGATGTGTACTCGATAGGACATAGTATAGGATACGTAAGACATAATACTCATCTAAATGATACTGTCCAAATACTATTATGGTAAAACTTGAGATTTTCATTCACTGGGCATTTGTTGTTCTAACTCCGTCCTTATTACAACCCACAGGTAGAGGGAACAATGCTGATGAAGATTGTGAAGGAGGCAGTGAAGACTTGTGGCAGTTTAGTTATTTATCTATGTTTTTTTATTTACTCTAATGGACCTAAATTTTAGACTTGATGATGTCCTATTTTGAGACATTATGTTATGGAGATTTGAAATGTTGTATTTCTGAGATTTGGAATATGTGAAGTGGAATTTATTTTGTTACTATATATTATCCCTTCCGCTATGAGATTCTGAAAGCATAGATGGATAACTCTGTATATAATTTAGTCAAATTTATCAACCAACAACCGGTTCTAGAATGGACCTATGTTCGATTGAGCTTTTGTTGGGTCAAAAATTAGGCCCGTTCCATAGAGGGTTGTTGCAAAAATAAAATTCTGTCTTGTATAATTTCTTCCCAAAATAATTTAATTCCTTTTATATAAAAATAATCAAACCCAAAAGTATATTACTTTCAAAGTTTACTTAACAATATATATAATAAATCCCATAATAATAATTCCCATATAATAAATATATCTGGAGGTGTAGTGCAATGGAAAAGGGGTGCCTAGGTCTGGTTACAGACCCCAAGTTTGAGCCCTGCCTTGCAAACGTTTCTTGCAAAAAATAGTACCCGGGATTTAAAGGTGTCATGAGTTGAAGCGGACAGGCACAACTTAATTCACTTTAATGGTTACCGGTCCGTCGGGTTCTCCTGAATATATTTATAAAAAATATCGCATTCAACTTATTATTACTTTAAAATATTGCTTTACAAACTTCTAAATTATTAAATGCAAATAGAATTAACTCACCGCTTTGTGCAAATTTTAAATCCTATATATATATATATATATATATTCAAAGACCACTTATTTAATCAAATCCCAAAAATCATCACTTCAAAGTTATTCCTATTTGCACAATTCTCAAGATTACTTCACTTTTATTGTAACGACCCGTATTTTCAATAAATTAAATTTAATAAAATTTTAAATAAATTTGTTAGAAATTTTAAAATTTAAGAGTTTATTGATCGAAATTAAAATATTTCAAATTAAAAAGGAGTAAAAACATTTATTGTAGATTAATGAGTGCGATACAAAGGAAATATATGTTTAAACTAAAATAAAAAAAAGGAAAGTTAAATTCAATTGAAAGAGTGTTTTAATTAAATGTAAGTAAATGATTTGGAAATTTAAAATCCTTTTAAAATTTAAATAAAGAGAAATAAATGGTAATTAATTAATTTAATATAAGAAAATTTAAATTGAAAATAAATGAATAAGTTGAGTAAAGGAGTAAACATATGTTTATTTATTTGAAATGCTGGGTAGCTGAAAGATTGATTTTTGAGACGAGAAACTATTATTTAGTAAAAAATGTATAGTTCTTGTTTGTATCCAGTAGTGTATAAATATGTTTAAATTACTATTAGATAGGAAATAATTGTTCTATTTCTCATTACATTTATTTAGCCCAGTTTGAAATTCATCTTTTTAATCAACTGAAATTAATGTAATTGAACCAATTTCAAACCAAATCACTTTTCCCATGGCAGTCAACCCCTCTGCTCCTTTCCCATCCCTTGTACCTTCCCTACCCATCACCCCTCCCATCGTTCCATCTCTATGCACCGCGCTTGTCACTTCGACCATCCCTCCACTTCAACCTTCACCTCCGCCTGCTCCTCCTAACCCACCCTCGAACCAGCTTCCCCCTCCTGTTGCCGACTCCACAACTTCCCTTCTTCTTCTTTCTTGTCAATCGGAATGGACTTCCGTATTTAAGCATAAGCCAAAAATGCTGGGAAGTACATCCCGGTTGACATTAAACCATCGTTTTCTGACAGTGCTTTGGATCTCACTAACAACAATATTCATGTTGGCTCTCTTGTTTGGGGTGATTATTTAGTTGGTTTCTTCCTCGATAAACCACTATCTTTCATGACTGTTGTCCAAAGATTGAAGACAATATAGAGGCTGAAGGGATCAATTAAGGTAAAGTCTAATGGTGTTATTTTTCTTTTCCTTCTCTCTTGTCAAGAGGATAGAAACAAAATTCTGCAAGGTGATCTAATCATAATAAAGAACAAGTTGTTTATAATCAAACCATATGATTCAAAAGTCAGCAACGTATGTGGCAGTGTTCCTTTAGTGCCTGTATGGGTTCATATACATAACATTCCTTTGTTTGCCTGGTCGCATCTTGGTATTAACTGGTAATCTAGCAGGATAGGGAAGCTCCTATGCATGGACGAGATGATAGAAAGACTTGAAAGACTGGATTATGCTAAATGCCTCATTGAGGTGAATCCAGAATGTGATCTAGTCGATGACTTCGTGATAAAATTGGTGGATGGAGGTCGCAAAAAATTTATGTTAAATATTTGTGGAAGGCTGATATTTGCTGCAATTGTAGATCCTTTTGACACACTACAGTTAACTGTGTTTTAACTGATGAAAACAAGGTGAATAAATAAGAGATGCAGGAGGAAGTCAAGGCAGTTGAAATGAAGCAGGGAAAACCTAACTAACATGTAAAGGAAGACAGGGTAGACTCACTCAAAAATGGCAGAAGGTTAGTAGATTCAAAAGGAAATATCAAGTGAAAAAAAGTAACATCAACGAAAAAAAGGAAATAATGGGGGAGGTTTAAGTAGGATTAGTCTCACACTGGAAAAGGAAGGTTCAGAAGTTGAAAGAGTTAGCAGTTTAGAGGAGGGTGAAATATGTGTAGATAATGATTTAGAGAAGGCGAAAGTTAACATTGTTGATGTTCAGAAAAATGAGGAGGTCAGAAACAAGGATGCAAATCAATTAATGAATAGTTCATTTGTTCATTGGCCCACTGTAATTGATGATAGTCAGGAAAATGACAAAACTACTAAAACAGATGCAAGAGAAGGAAATGACATAGTCACAAATGGAAAAATGGAAATGTTAAAAGTCTTAAAAACATCCCTAAAAATGATAGTAGCAGTCAAGCAGATCATACAGTAACCCACAATAGATTTGAAGTGTTAATGATAGAAGATGGAAGTTTGGGAAATAATGAAAATGATATGGTGAATGAATTGGATAATGCTGAAGCAATTAGCAATACTGATGGTAATGTTGTAATAGCATAGGAAAAAAAGAATTATGTGAACAAAAAATAAGGAATGCATCTCAATAATACTCCTCAAACCTATGAAAAGTGCAATTCCATGCATGAACAAGGCAAAACAAAACATGCAAAAGATCAAAAGCAGAATAATAAAGCAAACAAACAACACATGCCACAAGTGGAGATTATGCAAGACCATCAGCAGTATGATCAAAGAAATACAACCAGACATGAAATCAACCCCGTGCACGTGCACAGTTGTAATGCCTCATGCTAGTGTACTCCATCCTCACCCCTCTCAATCCATGTCATGCCTGTATCTTCCTTACCTCTCAAAACACCACCCACTTCATGCAAACCTAATTCATCCAAATCCCCACTGGACAAACCAAATTCTCCACAATTTGCTACTCTATCCCATGAAACTATTGTTGACCCAAGTAATTCTGAATTGTTATCCTTGCACTCCTATACCCACATCAAACCTCACCCAGCCAACATACCACCTCTTTTTCATGCCACCAATCCTGACCAATCCAACCATAACCAACTGGTAATCAACCACTCTCAAGTTGCAACAACCCTGAACAAAGGACGCAAAATCATACATGTAGAGAGAGATTCTGCCTTCACAGATTCTCCTCTATCAGAATCTATTCCTAAATGCTTTAATTCTGATCGAGCAGTAACTAGGAAAATGAAAATTGACTTACTCAATGCCATTGAGTTTAATCAATGACACAAAGAATAGGAGCATGGAATATCAGGGGTGACCACCTTGATATAAAAGTGGATCAATGTAAAAGTTTGATCAACTCAAATAATCTCAGTGTGTGTGCAATACTCGAAACTAAATTAAGTCCCGATCTGACTCAAAGGGCAGCTAGATATATATTAACCACTCTTGGAATCTTATCTACAACCATGATGATGCAGCTTATGGTCGGATCATGATTATCTTCGATCCTACTCTTCACCAAATAACCCCCATCACTTCCTCAAAGCAACTGATTCACTGCCATAATCTCCACATCCCAACCTCAACCTCCAACTATCTTATCTTCATATATGCTGAAAACTCTAGCAATGCCAGAGAATCTCTCTTCCATACCATCCTATTTCTTAGGCAACAAACTCATCCCTGGATCATTTGTGGGGACTTTAACTGCTCCTTGAGAATAACTGACCATATTGGAGGAAATGCTCTATCCTTGAATGAAATCAAACCATTGAATATGGTCATACATAATTCTGATCTTTCTGAAATCAAAACAATTGGAGTTGCTTTCTCATGGAATAACAAAAGGAGACAAGGATGTAGAACTTTCTCAAAAATTGACTATGCTTTCTGTAACCATGCTACCCTTGTTAAATGGCCTACCATTCATGACCATCTTCCTTCCCTTACCATCAGACCACTCTCCTCAAATTCTCCATTTGGGAGGGTCTGTCATGAGAGGAAAAATAAGTTTTAAAATTTTTAACTCTTGGGTCAAAGAACCAGACTTCAAAAATATTGTTAATGAAGTTTGGAATAGACCTAACTATGGCAACCCAATGTTTGTTTTGCAGAAGAAACTTAAAGCTACTAAAGAGTTTCTTAGAGAGTGGGCAAGGATGAAATTTAGCAATGGTAGCAAGCAATCTGATTATTGGAAGAAACTGCTTGAGGACAACCAAAAGAAAATGCTTACTGCTGTATACAACTCTAGTTATGCAAACATGGAAACTGACTTAACTACTCAGTATACTGAAGCCCTCATCAGAGAGAGTATTATGATCAAGCAGAAAGCAAGATTGCACTAGAAAGAGGAGGGAGACATGAATACTTCTTACTTTCATGCCTCCCTGAAAGCTAAGCACACTAAAGAAAATATAATTACTATGATATATCGTCAAGGACAAAACCAAGACAATCGAGCAAGCATTGATCAGGCCTTCGTCCAATTCTTTTCTGGTATGTTTGGTAATGAAACTAACTTTGTTCCTGCCATTGATGAGATAGACCAAAACTATTCTGCCTGAACTAAGTAACACAGATCATAATACCCTATGCGTGGATGTTGAAATCCAGCAAGTTATGTTCAATCTAAACAAAAACTCATGCGGGGGGGGGGGGGGGGGGGATGGATTTAATGCGTATTTCTACACATCCTGCTGGTCTATAGTTGGAAATAATGTTTGCAAAGCAGTGAAGTGCTTCTTCAATAGTGCCAAGATGATGAAATCTTTCAACGATACTAATTTAGCTCTAATTCCCAAAGTCAAAAATGCTAATGATGTTCGTGACTTCAGACCTATTGTGTGTTGCAATACAATATACAAATGTATTTGGAAGATCCTTACATCCAGAATAAAGTTGGTGATTCCCTCAATTCACTACTACAAAACAGGCCATTTGCATCGGTTGTTTACCCTCCTTTTGCATCAGTTCAACATCCGATGCATATGCAACCGATGCAACAAGCTTAACAGTTTTGCATCAGTTCTAAAACCGATGCAAAACGGTCCTTTTTGCATCGTTCGTTACTAACAACTGATGCAAAATACGGTTGGTTGCTTGGACACAGCCCTCATGTTGCATCGGTTGTAATGAAAACCGATGCAACAAAGGAACTTGTTGCATAGGTTGTTGTTGGAAACCGATGCAACATAAGATTCTTTGGGTTTAAAAGGCTTCTTTGTTGCATCGGTTTTTTATAACAACCGGTGCAAACTAATCCCTCTATTGCATCAGCTATTTATACCTGATGCAAAAAAGCCATTCTCAAAAATCATTATTACAATACTCAAATAGACAATATATATATATTATTGATTGTAACAAACAATTATTGCATGAAATATTACAATCATTCAAAATTAAATTTGATGGAAAATACAAACTGAATAACATAATACCAAAATAAACATATATCAATTATAGTGTTAATAATCTATACAAAATAATGGTTCATACATTCATTTTAGCAGCATAATTCAGATCTTTAGTACAATCATTAAGTGGTATAGTCTTAATTCAGGTCTTTAATTAGTACAACCATTAAGAAATAGTATAGTGAAAACCTTAAAAACTTCATGGAATCTTGAAAACCCAAATTTTTAGGCTTCAACTCAAAACCATATGCTGCATTCCATGTTTCCAATGTCAACTTGAACCTGGGAAAACAAGAAATAAACATGTTTTGGCAATTTGGTTAATATATAAGACCTTGCGTTTCATTCTACTAGAAAAATTAATTACACCATATTAATCATTGGAAGATCACATCTATAACAATAGCATCTTACTAGAAAAAATTAAAATGAACTTCTTGTTAAGTGGGAGATAAGCATATCTAATTCAAATGAAATCAAGAGTGAAGATTTTATGTTGTATATATCCCTGTCAAATTTAATTTTTAAACATTACATGATATAGCCTAAAGTTACCATATGTAGCAAATAGCAATGCATTATTAAATGAAAGAAGCTTAGCAGCAGATATACTAACATGATAATACTAAAAAACAATTATGGCAAGAAATTACATAACACATGCTAAGTTTGAACCAAAAATAGTTTGCAAAATGTGATATATCATTTAATTTTTCAGAAGAAAGTTTCCTACATTTTCTATGTGATATATTATCGTTTAGTTTTTTAGAAAAATGTACCCTGCATTTTCTGTGTGCTATATACTGTGGTCATTCAGTAACACAAATGCTAGCCCGTGAGCGATTGCCATGTTCAGTATAGAGTTTGTGAATTTTGATATTGATTATTTAGAATCTTCCTACAACTTTATTCTTTGCTGACCAAAATATTCATGCTACAGGAAAAAAAAGCAAGAATTTTAAGTGACTACAAATAAGCGAAGATAAATCACTGCAAGTTTATGCATTACAAAATAAGAAAGAAAGGATAAAGGGAGTTTTACCATATGGATAGTGCATCAACTGAAATCTCTGCATTTTTCAGATTTCCCGTCAGTATTCTATAATACCAAAACTCCAAGCCGCATGATCAAAAGTGGGTGACTAAAGTCAACTTGATATATGTTAAGCAATTCCCTAATTAATATCAAGATTTAAAACTTGTATCAGTGTAAAGATTTAGCCCATACACATGTTGTACATGTGGGAACAACTAGTTTGGGTTGCGTAAAGGAAACTGCAGATTAAATTTTATTAGACCAACACCACCATTAGCTTTAGACATACACAACTGATCCCAAGAAACTTTAAGGGATTTTTAGTTCCAGATAACATCTGCACATAAAGATTAAATTTTATTTATGATTTGAATAGGCAGTAGGCATGATTGAATCCAAAAGTATATTATAGGGTATATGGAGGAATTAACAAGTTCAATCCTGCCAGTAGTAGATAAGAATCTATTACTCCAACAATTAAATTTATTTTTAATTTTATCCAAAAGCTGTTGAGAAATTCTAATGTAATCTTTTTACTGGATAAAGGAAGACCAAGATATTTTACTGGCAAATCCGAAGCTTTAATATTGAGATAGGTAGTGATGAATTCCTTATGCATATTGCCTTTACTAAAATATATTTTTGATTTGTCTGGATTACTATTCAATCCAGAGACTGAAAGCTGCTCCAAAACTCTTTTAATGGCATTAACACTATTGAAATCAGATTTTAAGAATACAAGCAGATCATTGGCATAGATTAAATGAGAAATTATGGGATGGTTCCTATAAACTGGAGAGAAATTTCCAGTAATGAGTTCCATGTCCATTAAAATGCTGAAATACTCCATAGCAATTGAGAATAAATAGGATGATAAAGGATCACCCTGCCTTAATCCTATCACTTTTAATATAACCATGTGGAATACCATTGATATTGATAAAGAAAGATGGAGTGGAGATACTTTGATAATCAAATTTGCGGAAAACTGAAGGGAAGTTCATTTGTTACATAATATAAATTATAAATTTCAAGTTGATTCTGTCAAATGCCTTCTGTAAAACTTGTATCAGTGTAAAGCTTACCATAGCATTACTCCAGAAACTGCAGACAGCTTAATGAACTCCCATAGTCCATTAAAAGCCTCAAAAGAAAACCCTTTCCACGAATCAGGACAACCTCCGCAAACAACATAAGTGAACATCACTAACACAAAAACATATATGCATGATCAGAAAATCAAAATTACAACAAATGTTGATGTTACTGATGACATTTACCTGATAGCAACGCCACCCAATTAAGAATAAAAACCATAATCATAGCCTTGATTTTTATAAAAATCAGTAGCATCAGACTACTTCCATCGAAAGAAGATGATGATATGTTTATAATGAAACTCTAGAAGTAGAATACTGATGCCTAGCTTATCATTCAAAAATAAAGCTAATGTACATCAGTTTTTTAATCTAAAATGGGAATCACCCATTATATTTGCCATTTTTTTAAACATGCATGCATTACTTATGGTAAATTTGGATACTCATTAAAGTAAACTATACGTTGATGTACATATCTAAAAACTTTAAGCTTATGTGCACTTTACCTATGCATAATTCTTTTAGAAGACATTATAAAGTGATATGTATGGCTAAAAAGAAAAAAAGAGGAGTGCAACTGCAAAAAATTGAGATGTGCATCAAAGTTATCAATATCTCTGAAAAAACAAAAGTTAATAAATAGATGAGATATCTAAACCCATCTTGACATGACAATTTGACATTATGATGCCATTTTTTATTTGTTCCATATCAAGTTTTACGAGTAAAAAAAACTGGCGTAAGCAGTATACTAAAAGCAAACGTTCTTGGACTTAAAAAATTACTATACAACACAATGTTGGTGCCTTTTAGATGATGAAATAAAACATTGATTTCATCATGCATGTTTTTTACTTGTCCAAGATACATGCATTTCATTCAAATCAACTCAAAAAACAACTAAAAGGAGAAAAGTCAAACAATCAAAACAGTCCAAACTAAATCCAAATATTATATACCATCGTCAAGTTACCTTTCAAAAAAGAATTTTGATCGTAAACCGCTTGCATCTTATACGAATCTTGGTTTAGAGTGAATGTAAATAGGAAACATGTAAATGCAGTTTAACCATTCAATGACTAAAGCTATGGTTCAGATGTATTTTCTTGATTGTAATATTCTTTGCTTGTATAGGAAGGTTTAGCTTTCCTTCCGTAGTGCTGCTTTTCGCAAAGTGAATGATTTTCGCAGAATATCAAGGGTGTAGCATTTATATATTTGTAAAAATCTTGGGACAGCAATGTTTAAACTAGTTTGCCTTAAGAGAAATGCCAAATGCCAATGATTCCTTGAAAAAGCGTTGCATTTATTTTATACCTTGTTAAATAAGTCTTTTTCAAGGTAAATACTTTGATATGTCTCATACGCACTCTGCTCATTTTAAATCGTTGAGTATGAAGATATATGGAAATTTATGTATTTTTTGACATTACGAACAAATGGTAGTTATGAACAAGGCATGCATATGCACTTAATTAAAATAGGATTGACCTGACAACTGGATCATCACCTTCTTCTATTCCAATAAAGTAAGCACCGTTATTATATTTATTTTCTTTATTCAACGACTTGATCTATTTTGATACAACATCCTTCTCTCCAAGTATTGGCAAGCATCAGATCTTGGCGAACGACAGAAGCTAGAGTTCGGCATCATTGCGTCAGCAACGGTATCATATCCAAGCATCTTTGGGGCATCATCATAAGTATCAACCAGCAGTAAGAACTTCAGATCCAAGACATCAAGTCGACATGGTTTTCAGATCTGCGACCATCTCAATGGAGAGCAATCGGGCAAGGGTGGTTTTGTCCAACTCAGCGATTAAGGGCAGTTGGCAACGGTTGTTGGCAGTGGTGTGGTAAAGGAGTAGTCAGATTTAGTTGAGGGACTTGTATTGGTGATGGAGGAGCTGGGGAAGTGGAAATTTTGGATCTAGATCTGCATGCACAAGGAATGGAAAAGGAATGGGCAGGAGCAGGAAAGGTGGATGGGGGATATTGTTGAGTCGGAGCCAAAATTTTAGAGGGGCAAAATTTTCAATTTGGGGGGAAAATTCGGATTGGAGCCAAAATATCCAAAATGTTGGTAAGAAATGCAAATTAATGTAGTTGCATCGGTTGACTTTAAAACCGATGCGACTAAAACTATTTGCATCGATGTATTTTCTTCGGTTGTTGGTGACAACTGATGCAAATTTGATTTTTTATTACCTATTGCTTTCCACGTACCAATTGCACCGGTTATTAAGATAGAACTGATGCAAATAGTTCTATTTGCATCAGTTTTTACTTCAACCGATTCAAATGAGGCAAAGCAATATGCACTTTTTGCACTAGTGATTATTTCCACCAATCAAGGTGCCTACCTCGCTGGAAGGAATATTCTTGACAATGTGATGTTATCACATGAGCTCCTACAAGGATATAAAAGAGAAAATGCATCGCTAAGAGCCATGATGAAACTGGATATTATGAAGGCCTTTGACACAATAAAGTAGGATGCTATTGTTAGAATTATGTGGTTCATGAATTTCCCTTCACATTTCATTTCTTGGGTGTATGATTACATGTACACTGTGAATTTCTCAATCAACATCAATGGATCTAGTACTAGTTTCTTTGGCAGTAAGCAAGGAATAAGGCAGGGTGACCCTATGTCGGCGTACATTTTTATCATTGTAATGGAACTGTTAACCCATATGCTCGATAAATACGTTACTTAAAGAATATTTCAGCCTCACCCCAAATGTAGAGACCCTCAAGTCACATCCCTCCTATTTGCTGATGACCTTGTGATATTCTGCAAACGTGATAACACCACCATTCAAACCATCTCTAACACACTTAAAATGTTCAACAACATGACCGGCCTTAATATCAATCTTCAAAAATCTGAAATTATGTTGGCTGGAGTTTGTGTTGCTCAAGCATATGCTATATATACTGCTACGGGTTTAAAGCCAAACCATGATACCATTACCTATCTTGGCTTACCTCTCACAACTTCCAGGATCACCACCCTGCAGTGCTTGCCTTTATATGATAAAATTACTGCCAGACTTGAGTGTTGGTTGAACAGGAAGTTAAGTCAGGCAGACAGAATCACCCTAATTAAATCTGTTATATTCTCCATGCAAGTGTACTGGTCTAGAACCTTCATCCTCCCCCTTAAGCTGATTAGATTGATAAGAACTGCATTTATGAAATATTTATGGACTGGGACTACTCATGGTCGATATTTATCTCCTATCTCCTTTAAATGTATCGAGAGACCAATCAATAAGGGAGGGCTTGGCAGTCAGAACTTTCTTCTTTGGAATAAGGCAGCTTTTGTCAAACATATTGATAATTTTCTGAACGATAGAGACAGCATATGGGTTAAACGGTCCAAGACCACGTGCTGCATGGTAAAGATTTTTGGTCTCTGCCAATTCCTCAAAATTCGAGCTGGACTTGGCAAAGTATATTCAAATTACGTGAAACTGTGCTTCCCCACATCAAGTATGACATAACTCCATCTGGAAAGGTGAGTTTTTTGGGATGACCCATGGTTAGATCGTGGGTTTATTCTTAAAATACATCTAAATCATAATGAAATTTTTCGGACTGGAGTTTGCTGTGAGAAATGCGGATAACGGATCTTAAGGCTGGAATAACACTAGGGGGGTTAATAGTGTTTTATGTATTTTTTAAATCTTTTTGAATTTTGTTCAATTTAAACACCAACAAATGCAATTCACAAACACAGATATAATCACAGAATTAGACACAGATGCAAATACTAAATAAAAGCAGTAAAGGAAAGAACACACCATGATTTTATACTGGTTCGGAGTTACCCTACATCCAGTCCCATACAATCGTACGGATTTCTTTTCAAAAAATAATCTCCCAGATTACACCCTCGGTTTCAAGGCTACAAGGTACACCCTCCTGTATTCGAGTTCAAGGCAACTCTCTTGATTTATCCAGGCTACAAGATCACCTAATTGATTTCCGGGGCTACAATCACACCCAATTGATTTCAAGGCTCAACCGCACCTTCTACTCAACAGTTTGATTTACAAAAGATCCTATAACTCTGAATAGCACTGAGATCTTATGGAGAGAGTGGCAGAGAATCAAACAAGAGATAATCAAGTCTGATTCTCTTGGTATTTTGGCAGAGTATAGTTTAGGATTCTTTAGAATAAATGTGGAAGATGAAGAGGAGAGAAAATAAATGAAATCTGATTAAAAATTCGTTTATAACTTACTGGTATTTATAGTAGAGCAACAGCCATATCTATTCGTGAAAGGATTGAAATTTGAAAATAACGGACACCATCTCGATATGGGGGGTTGAGGTATGTCGACATGCTTAAGGCAAAAATTAATGTTTTGATTTTCTTATTAAAATTGGTTTCTATAATTTGCCAAAACAATTTCTAAACTTTGTAAATATATTTGAATATAGTTTAAACACATAAAAGAGTTTAGAAAATAATTTTTAATATATATAATCTTAATCTATAAAGTGATTTAAAATTTGAGTATATAAATATTTTACAGCTAAATATTTAAAACAAAAGATGGTTTGGAAACAAGGACAATTTTGAAATCAAAATATTAAAAATGATAAAATAGTTTTGAGGCTAAAATATTTCAAGCAAGAGAGATGTCTTTTTGAAAAGAAAGTTTTGAAAACAATTTTAAAAAACAAGAGATATATTTTTGAAATTTTTTTTAATAAAATTAGTGGATATCAAAATAGGACCACTATATGTTCCACTAGATATTATCGTGGGTTCCATCCCACTAGGGTTCCATCCCTTTAACAGGCTCGAAGTGGATTCCATTCCACGAATAAATTTCGAATAAAGATGTAAGTGCTTTCAAGAAGTTCTAACATAATTCTAGACTGACTACATTATCTTGTACTGTTTGAAATCTTGAACTCTAGATAACTTGATTTCTTGATACTCATGAGTCTTCAATCTTGATATCTTCGATCTTTAAATTCATCGGTCTTGTATCTCTATACTGTACAGTCTTCATTCTTAGTACCTACATGTTTATAACCTGCATATACATATATATCTAAACCATAACGTTAGTATTTATATTTTATAACAAGTCCTAAGGTTGTTGTCATCAAAACCATCATCATCTCAAGGACTAACAATCTCCCCATTTTTGATGATGACAACCTATGTTTATAAAATATACTTCACATTCACTATAACTCCCCCTAAAACTAATAACTCCCCCTTAATCTAAGCCTAACTACTCTATTTTATACTTCTCCCCCTTTGTCATCAACAAAAAATAATTCTAAACTAATATAACTCCTCCTTGGGTTTATACTGGAGTACCTATGACAAATTATGATGGAGTATATATATAAAATAACATGAGTTAATGAAAAATATGAAAGTTTAAACCCAACAAATATATACTATGTTTAATATAATGTTATACAATCCATTCAAACCAAATCAATTCTAATCAAAGCAAATCAAATCAAATCAAATCACACAATTCAAAAACAAACGATTCAAACCATAAGGAGATCAAATATTTCTAGGAACTTCAACCCATCCTTCTTCTCCAAAGATATGATCCTTTTTAATAACTTCCCAATCTTCATTATCTTGAGTCAAAGTTCCTACAGGATTTGCATCGAGATCATCTTTGTTGAGGGCAGAAATCATCCAACGGAGGGCATCGAAATGCTTCTCTTGGTTTTTTATCATCTGCATTTGACTTAGTTCTAAGTGCCTTTGATTGCGGAGAATAAAAGTAAGTATATTCTTGAATGAATTGAGAGTTTCTTCAAGATTATCACTTAGAGTTTGAGAAGAGGAAGCCATTATTGATAAGTAGTGAAGAGATGCAAATAGAGATAAGTAGAAATGAAAAGATTACAAATTTCTGGAAGAAACAGGTGTTTAAATAGGCAGAAATTCATTTAAAATGAATAGACACGAGTTAGTTATTTTAATTTAAAAATAACCAAATCTGACTGTTATATGTCGACATAGGGGGGTAGAGGCATGTCCACATGGGTTAGTTAATTTATGTGTCTTATTTATTTTGTGAATAAGTATGTATATATATAAACTTATATACTATACAAACATTTATTGCAGAGACACGATAAGGTAGGAAAACATATATATATATATATGATTTTTATACATATATGAGATGATACATAAGATATTACCTAATATGATACAAAATAATATAAGCTCACACAAAACAAACTAATACATCATAACCCAGTTCTTAGAATGTGCTAGAGGATGAAGATGATGATGATAAGCCAAGTTTTCGACCAACTTTAGCAAATAATTTGTTCATATTAGTGGACATTTTATCCAATTTCTTACTAACGAATCTTTTGAGAATTCGTTGATTTTCCACTATAATCTTTTGAATTTTGAGGAGAGTTTTGTTGGAAGGATTGTTAGTATTGGTAGGATATTTAATACTTTCCAAGGAGGTATCTTCATTATCTACTTCAATTTCCATTTCCTCCCCTTCTTCTTCTTCATCTTCTTCTTCCATATCTTCATGCGCCAATCTTTCATCCTTTTTGGCAAGAGATTCATATTGTTGAAATATGAAAGGAATTTTCATGAGAGAAATGTTGGCTTGATTAAACACTTTTCTTGAAATAAATTCTTCCCTTTTTGTATCAACGCCAAAATAATTAAAAATCTGAGTGAGATAAATTCCATGATACAAGGTATTCTCACCCATTTCCAAATTCTTAGGACTAAGTTCATCCATAATCACTTGCGCCCATTTAATGTCATAATGACCAAAGATAGCAAAAAGAGCTTTACAAACTTTTAAAGTCGGATTATTGAAATTTCCCGATCTAGGAGTTATAGTATGTTGCAAAAGAAGATTAACAATACGTGCCTTCGGACGAAAGTTACGATTTTTTAATTCAAAGTTGTCATCTCCTTCGAAAATGTGATGAAATGTCTCACGATCATGTTCATCAATATTAAAAGTAGAAAGATCTATTCCCGAATTCTTGCAATTGAGAATGTTACCCAAAATTTCATAATTTAAAACAATTTTAGTGCCTTTAACACTACTCCAAATTTCATCTTCATTTCCTTCATAAAAACCGCGATTCAAATTTGCATAAAACATTTTAACAAGATTTGGATAACAAACAAAATCATTTTGAGAATTGTCAAAAAGACTAAGAATATGATTCTCTTCAAGAAGAGTATTGATTTCATATGTAGTGAAATCGCTAAAGATAGTAAACTTTCCCGTATGAACTTTTCCGAAATTAGCATAGCATATATAAGCCTTGATTGCTTCTGGATCATTATAGAGATACTCTTTAATGGTTTTAGACAGCCTCATTGTGGATGGAGTGCTTGAAGAAGCCATTTTTGAAGAGAGTAGAAAGTTTGAAAGAGTGAAAGAGAGTTTGAATTTTAAAATGAAAGTGAAAAGGTATGATAAGATTATGGAAATAAATAGATATTCAATAGACATGTTCTCTGGTCAAGAGGTACCTTTCCAGAACATTAAATTTGGTGAAAAGGTGGAGGGAAGTTCAAAGATTTGAATTCAAATTCGAATTTCAAATTTCTGACAGGGATGTCGACATCATGGGTAGGGCCATGTCGACATGGGTCAGAGAATTCATGTGACTTATATTTTCCTATATACTTTAATATCTATATACATATATTATTTTAATTTCTATATATTTTCTGGAGTAATATATAATATTCTTTTAATAAAAAATATATTAAAATATTAAAATAAATAAAAATAAACATAATAATTTAAAATTTAAAATTCAAACAACATATAATTTCAAAAAACAATCAAACAATTTCAACCAATATATTGTAAATGTGTACCTTTTTCTAGATTCGTATCTCCAGATCATCGGAATCATGAATAGCCGTAAAGAACATATTTGAATTTTCCGTCTTTTGATCATCATCGCTTGAGGATGAATCTGAGTCTGAATCGTCTAGTGTAGCAGTATATGCTCTTTTCCTTTTCTTTGTATAATCATTATTTGCAGGAAACTTTTGCTTATCAGGATGCGGACAGTCTCTTTTGAGATGACATGGTTCGTCACAGTTGAAACATTTGACGTGGTTTGGTACTTCATTATGATTTCCAGAATTCCTGTGATCATTCTTTTTGAAGTTGTTCATCTTTCTGTATTTCAGAAACTTCCGAAAATTCTTTGTCATGAAAGCTATTTCTTCTTCATCATCACTTCCTGAGACTGATCTATCTGTTAATGTATTGAACGCAATTGACTTCTTTTCGAATGCCTTGCTATCTCTTCTCCCTTACATTTGTACTTCGAACGACATTAGATTTCCAATCAATTCTTCAATCTTTAAAGTACTGATATCATTTGCTTCTTCGATTGCAAGAGTTTTCTGATCCCATTCTGGAGTAAGAGAATTTAGAATTTTCTGACTTGATCTTCTTCGGAAAAACTTTTTCCCAATGAAATTAGAGAATGCACAATCTCCCGAAATCTACTATACATATCTGAAATGGACTCATTAGAATTCATTTTGAATAATTGAAACTGATTCGTGAGTATGGATATTTTGGTCTGTTTGACTTTGCTTGTTCCTTCATGAGTAACTTGAAAAGTTTTCCAGATATCATATGCAGGCTTACAAACAGATACTCTATTGAATTCATTTCTATCAGGTGAACAAAATAAAATATTCATGGCTTTTGAATTATTTTGTGCAATATTCTTTTGCTCAGCAGTCCACTGTGCAAAACTAGTTGTGGGTTTAGAATATTCAGTTTGTGTGATATTCCAAGTGTCTAATCCTATTGACTGTAAATATATTTTCATTCTACATGCCCAATATGCATAGTTACTGCCATTAAAAAGTGGTGGTCTGGAAGTAGACTGACCTCTACAAATGAACTAGTGATAGTGTTAACAGAACCAGTGTTGGTAGCCATTTTTAAAACTTTTCAAAATTCAGATTATGAAAACTTTGAAAACCTTGCTCTGATACCAAATGTGAGAAATACGGATAACAGATCTTAAGGCTGAAATAACACTAGAGGGGGGGTGAATAGTGTTTTATGTATTTTTTTTTTTTTGAATTTTGTTCAATTTAAACACCAACAAATGCAATTCACAAACACAGATATAATCACAGAATCAGACACATATGCAAATACTAAATAAAAGCAGTAAAGGAAAGAACACACCAGGATTTTATACTGGTTCGGAGTTACCCTACATCCAGTCCCGTACAATCGTACGGATTTCTTTTCAAAAAATAATCTCCTAGATTACACCCTCGGTTTCAAGGCTACGAGGTACACCCTTCTGTATTCGAGTTCAGGGCAACTCTCTGGATTTATCCAGGCTACAAGATCACCTAATTGATTTCCGGGGCTACAATCACACCCAATTGATTTCAAGGCTCAACCGCACCTTTTACTCAATAGTTTGATTTACAAAAGATCCTATAACTCTGAATAGCACTGAGATCTTTTAGAGAGAGTGGCAGAGAATCAAACAAGAGATAATCAAGTCTGATTCACTTGGTATTTTGGCAGAGTATAGTTTAGGATTCTTTAGAATAAATGTGGAAGATGAAGATGAGAGAAAATTAATGAAATCTGATTAAAAATTCGTTTATAACTTACTGGTGTTTATAGTAGAGCAACAACCATATCTATTCGTGAAAGGATACGACGAATAGACACTTCTTTTGAAAATTGAAATTTGAAAATAACGGACACCATGTCGACATGGGGGGTTGAGGTATGTTGACATGCTTAAGGCAAAAATTGATGTTTTGATTTTCTTATTAAAATTGGTTTCTATAATTTTTCAAAACAATTTCTAAACTTTGTAAATATATTTGAATATAGTTTAAATACATAAAATAGTTTAGAAAATAATTTTTAATATATATAATCTTAATCTATAAAGTGATTTAAAATCTGAGTATTTAAATATTTTAAAGCTAAATATTTAAAACAAAAGATGGTTTAAAAACAAGGACAATTTTGAAATCAAAATATTAAAAATGATAAAATAGTTTTGAGGCTAAAATATTTCTAGCAAGAGAGATGTCTTTTTGAAAAGAAAGTTTTGGAAACAATTTTTAAAAACAAAAAATATATTTTTGAATTTTTTTTAATAAAATTAGTGGATATCAAAATAGGACCACTATATGTTCCACTAGATATTGTCGTGGGTTCCATCCCACTAGGGTTCCATCCCTTTAACAGGCTCGAAGTGGATTCCATTCCGTGAATAAATTTCGAATAAAGATGTAAGTGCTTTCAAGAAGTTTTAACATAATTCTAGACTGACTACATTATCTTGTACTATTTGAAATCTTGAACTCTTGATAACTTGATTTCTTGATACTCATGAGTCTTCAATCTTGATATCTTCGATCTTTAAATTCATCATTCTTGTATCTCTATACTCTATAGTCTTCATTCTTGGTACCTGCATGTTTATATTCTACATATACATATATATCTAAACCATAACGTTAGTATTTATATTTTATAACAAGTCCTAAGGTTGTTGTCATCAAAACCATCATCTTAAGGACTAACATTTGCATGTGTGCCTATGTATCTTCTGTTATTCAGGGAAGGAGGCTTATCCTCCCTAATTCTTCTAACCTGAGAATACATGATATATGGAACCAAATTCGAAGCGTTAAAGTTTATGACACTCTTAATGATCATATCAGTTGGTGTGAGAATGACAAAAAGTTTAGAATTACTACCATGTACAGAACTCTATCTAGAGTTAATGAAGTTCCTAATTGCAAATGGTATAAAGGGATTTGGAAGAGTGATAGTAGTGCTGTCGAAAATTTAACTCTCTGGACGATCATCAACAATGCTATGCTAACTAGAGTTAAACTTTTTATTAGGGGAATGAACGTGAATGTATACTGTGTCTTTTGCAATGCTTTGCCAGAAACTCTAGACCACGTATACTTCGACTGCCATGACATATATGAAATATGGAGAATGATCATGGGGTGTTTGGATAGAACTGTTGTGGTTCTAAGAAGTGCTCGTGTCTGGGAGCAAATATACACATTGACTGGCGTGAAGGAAGGAAGAACAAGAGTGGTTAACTGCATATTGAAGAAATTCGTTTCAAATGTGTGGAAAGAAAGGAATACAAGGATATTTCAATCTGCTAAAAGCAAATCCATGGAGCAGATAAGTAGACACATAGTTCATGAGATTAGAGAAGAGCTCAAGATGGTGAAATTCAACTTCAACCCTGGCATTCTAAATTATATGATTTGAATGCTTGTTTCCTTTTGTTTTTTTTTGTTTTCTGTTTGTTTCTTTTTCGTTTTGCTTCCATGTTCTTTTTTTCTTTATGGTTGTTGCACCTAGTTCCAATGTCTTCTTTGTGCATGTCCAATTTTGGCATGTGTTTGTTGTTCTCTTTTCGCTTTGGTGCTTCCATAAAATGGTAGGGAACCATTCAACCCTGTCGAACTTGCCAAAAAACGTAATTGAATAATTTCAATTAATAGGAGAGAGGACACTAAATTATAAATTAATAAGTGTAATTAAACGTAGCTTATGTTTTGTGAAAATATAAGAAAACTTTGATTTGATGAAAAGAATATTTATATCAAACAAAATGAATGTTTTGCTTGTGAATGTAGGTTTAATTTCATTAAAATAAAGAATAGAATGATTGATCCAAAGGAATAAACATATGTTTATTTGAACTTTGTGTTAGCATACAGATTGATTACAAGAATAGGAAAATAATTTATTTAAGTAAGTTATTTATTATTTAAGTTTGTAAGTAATTGCAATTAATGTAATTGAAATATTTCAATTAAAAGAAAAGAAAATGTTGATTGTAATTAATAGATTTAATAAAAGAAACGCACGTTTTGTGTTAAACAAAAAGGGTGTTTTAATGGAAATAAAAGATCATTTTGGGAAAACCAAATTAAACGTTTTCATTTTTAAGGTAAGTATAATTTTATTTATTATGCGTAGGTAAAAAAACCAAATGCATAAAAATTTGAATATTATTTGAGTTAATGAAGTTAATTTGGTTATGTTTCAAAAAAATTGAATTTCAAAAGGTTGCGCGATGTACATGGTCCCTTCATTTCTTTTGTTATTAATTGTTACATGTACGTTTTAAAATAGTTACCACAATATTAATACTTGATCCATTCATCTCTCCTTCTGTTTAATACCTGAGCCTAGACTTTTAGGTTGTATTTAATTCTTGCCACCTCATTTTCGCATATACAAAATTTCACTTTCCTTTGGTTTGCAAACTTTTCCATTCCTGTGTACATTTCCTTATGCATTAGTAATGCCTGAAGCTTTCAAAATAAAACGTGAAATTTAATTTTTGTCCCTCCACCTTCAATTCCTAATTATAAATAACCTGCAGCTTATTTCTTCATTTTCATTTTGTTTCTCCTAACACCTCATATTCAAAAGCTCTTATTCTTGCAAATTCAAAAGCTTTCTTTTATGAAACATGATTTTTTTTCATTTTTCCTACACGTCCTACCCTCATCTTAGTTTGTTCTTCAATCTTTGCCTGAAGCCTCATCTTGGAAAAATTGTAAGTATTAAAATTTGTTTATTTATTTTTTATTAAACGCATACCAATTATTATTTTAATAATATTTCTTATAATATGAATATCTTTTGCATATAAACTTCGATTCACGCGATTTCTTCTGTTGGATTCATATTTAAATTTCGAACAACATGAAACTGATTTGGTTGAATTTAGAGATTGTGCAAATTTTAAGCTTTTATTGGATTTTAAATCGACTACAAATCAAAGGTGAGTGATTTAACCCACTCACAAAATACTAAACCTTCTTATGTTAGTTGAATTAAATTTATGAATTGATAAGAATTTTATTGATTGTTGTTTGGTAATTTAAGTTGTCATTTAAATTTATATTGAATTAAATGTTCATTTAAATTAATATTGAATTTAAATTGTTAGTTAAATACCTGATAATGATAACCAGTTAATTGTGTGATTTATTGGCTGATTTGGATGTTGATTATGATGGATGTTTATTTGTTGACATTTTAGATGACTGGATGTTTATATCCCTGTTATCACTATGGGTTGAAATGATACATACCCAATGATCTTATAGATTAGGGAAAATCGTTATGGGTTGAAATGATATAACCTAGCGATTTTATTGATTTGGAAATTGTGATTCGGGATACGGGTTGAAATGATATATACCCAGGAAATTTAACTATTTGGGGTTGAAATGATACATACCCTATCACTTGACCATAGGGTAGAAAATTATATACGGACACTGTTGGTCGGTTTTAAATTATTTTCTAAAATGGTAAAGTATGTTTGATTTATAAATTGATATTTAAATTTAATTTAATGATTTTATTTAAAAAATTATATTTGGAAATAATTTATTTTATATGTTTTAAAGTTTCTAATTATAAGTTAATATATTATTTTAAATGTAATTTTAAGATTTTAACTTATAGATTTATTTAGTTTTAAAATATATATTTTAAATAGTTTAAATTGATTTTAATAAAATATTTAATATAGTTTTAAGAAGTTTATTTAAATTCAATTTGATATAATAAATGTAGATTTTATAATAACTTTAATAAATAAAAGGTTTTTGTAAAAGATTTTATAATTTTATAAAAAGATTTTATAAGGCATTTTATAATGGTTTTATAAAAGAGTTTATAAAGGTTTTAAAGGATTTTATAAAAGGTTTTATAAAAGGAACTTGTTTAAAGGGGAAGACTTGTACACTGTTTGGAATTTATAAATAGCTTTATAAATGGTTTTAGAGCATATAAATAGTTTATAAATGGTTTAAGAGAGAATTATAAATTATTTTCAAAATTGATTGAAAGAAAATCTTCCTCGGTATTTATGAATATATTTATACTTTTGGAATAAGTATATGGATATCTTGATATGAAGGTATAAACTGTTTTCTGGATTTATTATTAAAAATGTTTTATAAAATGACCACGGTGTGAAAAATGTAAGCGTTTGGTTGTTAAAGAGACCGGAGTCGGATATTGTCATACTCTATGCCAATTCCGAAACCACTTTAACAACTGTGCACGTGGTGGAGAATCCAGAACGAAGTAGGATGGCTTGGCGAACGCTACTATATGAGGTATGAACGTAGCCGTGACCCCCCCGGGTCAGCTTGATATGACTAAAATCAGGAGCTATAACCAGGCCAAGTGAGGTCGCTCCTCCTATCGGACACCCTTCTTCGATACCATATCTGTTACTTTTTGATTGATTTGGTGGCCACCTGCGATTTGATTATGGGAGTGTTCTTCTAGGTGGGCGGTAGTTGCTGCTATGCATTACCACCAGACTGGTTCCGCAATCCGGTAGAATCCTACAGTGGGTATAGCCTCGTGTGCCCTGTCATATGCCTTATCGAGCCCACTATGATTTTGTTTTGTGTCTACCTATGGAGTGCTCCCTGATAGCCCACCGGTTTGGTGGAGTTTACAGTACTGTATAGACTACGACATTTATGAAATGTGTTAAGGGGGATATGGGTAACGCCTTAACGCTATTTTAATACTTTAATTTACTGATAGACACTACATATATAGCATATATTACTACACATAAATAGTTTAATGGATCCTTAGGAGATGGAAATCCCGAACATCTCTTAAGTTATTGCACGCACGTTATACACTGGATAGGAGATGTAAAAACCCATAAACATCTCTGAAGCCGTTACACTCATATTTATTTACTATTGATTTAACTTACATAAGATCTTTTAGTTCTGACTTGAGTGTTTTGTCTTTTCATTACGCTCGGGTCAGCCTGAATTTTTCAGTGTTGAAGACCTTATTTCTGGAGGACGAAGACAGAGTTTAGTATTATATTATTATTATTCCACTGTATCATGTTGTTTCGCTGCATTATCCTATTTTACCTGATGTATGTATAACTCCGATTGTATTGTAAAAGTGTAATCAAATGTATATATAAAACAGCTTCATGAACTGTTTATTTTATTATTATATTTTGTCATTCCGTTGTGAGATTCTGTGTTTGTTTTTTCTTTCCTTTCTCTTATTTTCTTATTTACCCATCAACAATCCTCCCTTTTGAATGGTTTGAATTAGACATGTGTGGTTTATTGTCAATTTAAACCGTCCAAAAAGGTGGGTTGTTACATTTTTATTTTCTATTAATAATAACATTTTCAATATAAATAAAATAACTCATTCCAAAATCACTATTTATATTTTAAATAATTTTCATTTCTTCTAAAATTTCACATTTCAATTTTTTATCCCCTTCTGAACAATTTCAAGTGTCGTTTTGACTATTTACAAATATCTATTTATTATACTAATAACTTATAATGTGTGCACTCAATAATCGATCAATTTTCATCACAACAATTACCAATAGCAAGTACCCCAATTTCAGCCAAATCAACCCATATCAAATTATCTCATAAAGGCAATAATCAAGTAAACGTAGGTAAAGGAAACCATATTCTAGATCATAATTGTGAGTAAATAAATTTACTCATAAAAAACAATGAATGTAAGACTGAATTACTCTCAACAGCTTCATCCTTTAGCCAATTTTTTTCTCCTCCAACGCACTGCCCTAACAACCTTAGGCCACATCCGTCCCCTTGCTCCCCAAATATGTACACAAGTTTCTCTCATCGAGCATCAAGCCAACCTCTATTTGACCCTGCATGCACATAGCTCCATACATGCGCCCAAATAGTTGTCGCACAAAGCCCTTAGTCGCTATTTGCTTCACATCGAGCACGACTCCACTATCACCGTCATTCTCTCTTTCACATGCGGTGCTTCCCTTTGCGTGATTTTTTTACTGTCTGTGTTTTTTTCCTTTTCCGTTAAATTTCCATGTGGATGATTTGCTAAGGGGTTAGAGTTAAGGGGAAAAGGATAACGGGTAAAGGTTCAGACTTGTGGGACCAAAATAAAAGATCTAGAAGAGGGGATCAAAAGAATGTACTATAACAACTATGATTTACGAATAGGTCCTTATGCAAATAAAACTTTTTTTCTATCTCTTTTATTTACATTTTATCCCACTTTTATTCACAAATATAAATACTCTATTAGATGTTTATAATTTTATATATTCAATTTAAGTGCAATCATTATTTTCAAGAGTATAGTTTGGTAGATTACACGGAATATTTAAATTTCTGATTATCTATCTTCGTTGATTTATTCATTTCATTAATACTAAATAATTTTTTTTCATCTACTTGACCATATAAAAATCATTTATATTCATTGTAGATATTTTATTTGAGTTAAATATATTTTTATTATTATCTTGAAATGAATTTATTCACTAATTCGATTATTAAAACAAACTCCTTTATCCAATTACTTTAACCCAATAAAATATATTATCAAAAGTAAAATATCCAAAAATTGAACCTGAATGTTTTATTTTAATTAAAAATAATATGTTACAGAAGCGTAGAAGGTCGTGTTGTTACACATAGTTTATAAGTTGCCTTTTCAAATCACTTTTGGACTAAGTAAAGTTAGAATCTCTCTCAAAATTTTATGAAACCTTAAATTCTAGTTGAAACCAAACATTCTTCTTCCTTATTTATTTCAGACGCCATATATGAACCATGAAGACATGTACATATGGATTCCATCAAACATATGCAAGCTCTGGTCCGCATTTCCATGAAATCTATACCAAATCAAAAAACTATACATAGTTAGCGATTCACATGCTAGAGCTCCAAGTTTACAAGAATACATGGGTCTCATTCTACAAAGCGTAGAGCATTGAATTAACAAATTATAGAAGCCAATTATAAACAAAAACATCATTTTTAAGCAACAATTAAGAGGTGGTTTGGAGAGAAAGAGAGAATTAAGGTAAAGAGTAAGCATGTGAGTTTTGAAAGAGGACAAATTTGATGTTAAAAATCAATAGAAGGAGATCGAATGCGGCCATGAAGAAATAAGGAGCATATAAAAGAATGATTTTTATTTTTTGTTGCATGAAGAAGAGTGGCGTGGTTTATTTAATGGAGACGGTGGACAACTTTGATGCACAAAGAGGGCCTAAATTAAAGAAAATGGTGTTATTCAATTTGTGCGAATACATTTACTTATTGTGATATAAAATCTCTAAATTTTTGACATGGATCGTTATTTATAGCCATTGGATTTAAAGAAATAAAATATATCCACCAATAGATAATACCTTTCATAATGTCCGTTAAAGACCGAAATTTGGTTTGTAAATAGTTTCAAATAACTAAGACCAAACGAAGACTGGTTTTCAATTTCCAACATTAAAAACTAAAGACTAAATAATTCAATCACAGTCAGTTTTTAACTAAATATCAAAAATTCATTCTTAAATTGTAGTCACCAACTAAATATATTTTGGTAGTCACTTGAAGACCCTTGATTGTCAATGTTGGGCCTAGTGTGAAGTTAGTTGGATCGACATCAAAATCATTTGTAATGTGCACATTTCATCGATTGATTTTCATTGATCATGATGACATTTCATTTAATTTTTTAATCAAATAAGAAAAAATAATTAAGAATATAAATAAGAGGTAAAATGAGTTTGAATGTTTTTTATATACATTTTAGTTGCGTGCCTATTAGACAAACATTTGAAAGTTAGACATTTGTTAAACAATCATCTATTTAACATGCTTTTGGTTAACAAACACCTGACTTTTGAACGTGTAACGACCCGTAAATTTTAGAAAATTTTATTTTTTTATTTGTACATTTAATTGAAATTTTGTGAAACTTTAGACAATAAAATTTTGAAATTTAAATTTGATATTTGAAATGCGTCTGTTTTAACATAGAAACTGGTAAATTTTCATCAGATAATTTGGAAGTTTATTTTCTAGTGTAATTTTATTCCAATTTATATCAGTTAATATTTGATGATAAATAAATGTTTTCCAAACCTAAATATTTTTCTATAGAAAATTTGTAAATCATCTTCTAAGTGAGACGTCATAATTCGTTTCTTCAAATTCGGACTGCTATTGCTATGTTTTTCTTATTTTCGACAAATTAGCAGCATTTTGGTACCGATTATCGACTTTTGATCGGACGATCGTACTACTAATATCTGTATACCGTTTTGATCGTCTCGTCGTGCTGATCTCTGTGGTATATTTACTTCTATGTTTCGGTGTCCAACACGCGGTGGAACCCGCAAAACGGATAATCATATCGGTACTCGTATTTTAACCTTTGATCATTCTATTGCTTTTTCGTATATCCAATCCGAGAATCGAATGGCCATCTGTTTGTATTCCTAGATTTTTATTTTGTGACTTTTGCTTTCCAACGTTTATTTATTGTATTCAATATATTTTGCCCGTTCAATTGCTTTGAAAATATAGAGAGAAAGCAACATACTTTTTTGTTCTCTGCTATATTTTCTTGAAGCTCAGTCACCAAACTCATTCGACTAAACTCCTTCCCCTACCGAAAATCACTGTACTTCGCCAAAGCTTGAAACCATCTGCCGATTCACTATCAAATCTCGCCCACTTCCTTCCCGAGCCACCACACCCACAAACTTTGGCCTTGTCTTCTCCTCCGCTCGTACACGCGGCCCACCCGCTCGCGCCGACCAACGTGCATCCCACTCGTGAGCTACCGAATGACCTGGCGCCGCATCCACCTCCGCTCCATCAAACCCCAACTCGTTGCTTGCCTCTTTGCCGTGTATGCCTCTTACTCAGTTCGTTTCTCTGGTTTATAAAAAAAAGGTATTATAATTCTCAGTTTGTTATATTATATTAGTCGTTTATATACACTTTACTGTCGTATTATATACGTATGATCTTATATATATTAAGCATGTGTATGTTTGTTAAAAGTATCTATAAATATATATTTTTCTGATTTTTGTAAGTTCAGTAAAGTGTATATATGTTAGTTTTATAGTATATTGGGTATTATAACTGTTAGTTCGTACATATCAGAGTGTATAAGATTCTAATAGTATTTTTGTTTACTTTCGGTTTGTATAAAGATTTAATGGTATTATATATGACCTGTTGAACAGTATAACAAGTGTACACTTCTTATATATATTTAAGGTTGTTGCCCGCTGTCCCTATTTTTGGATTTTTAAACAGAAAAGTATACCTTATACTTGATTTTTATTCTTTGTTCTATTTATATATATATCCTATTATATGTTACCCTGCATACCTTTTTGAGTAGCAGCATGCATGTGTATTTGATTACATATCTATAACTTTTATTTATATATATTCATAGTATAAGATTTCGTGTGTTTTGTATATATATTGGTTTCAGAGTTTATATATATGTTCAGAAGTATGTATAGTTTTATATAATATAAATTGTATTAGAAGTTTACTGTTTGTTGTGTGTGTGTACAGTTCCTCTATTACACGATTTATATAGGCAGGTACAAATTTTACTTATACTCAGATTTGATTTAAAAGTATATGTTATACGTGTGCGGTTCTTCTATATATGTCTTATATATATATATATTAGTTTGTGTTATGGTTGTTGATAAGTAAGTTTAAATAAAAGTTTTACAGTCTATATATATACTTATAGTGATATATGTATTGTTTGTTTAAAGTGTTATATTTTATCAGTTGTTATATATTAATTTATATATAGAAGAGTATACCAGAGTTTGACTTTTTGTAACGACCCGAAATTTTCGAAGCCGAAAATTCCAGATAGTTATGAAAAAGAAGAAAGAGGTAGAAGAAGAAGAACAGAAACATCAACAACTCACATTCGCAGCGGATAAAATATAATAATAATTAAATACAGTTTACAAGAATACTATATCTGTCGATTACATTTTTATACATCAGAGTTTTACATATACTCAGTCACTGAATATATACAGTAATCATGTCTTAATAATACAATAATATACTGCAGCAGAAATACTCTGCACGTACTTGCCATCTAGCTCGCCTCCTGAGCTCCAGAACGTCCTACCTGAAAATCGGTAATACTCGGTCTGACCCGAGCATTACACCAAAGTAACACCCGGGTCAGGCTGGAAACCAGCGTGAGTAAACTCAACCAACATATAATACCAAGCAAACATCTTATTTTAGCCCGGGTAACTTATATCAATTTAACAAATTCACAATTTGTTATAAACAACACTTATTCAACCCATCAATTTCTATGTACCCCAACTTAGATAAAAAAATCCAGTTTACTTAAATAATTTCCTTCCAGCCTATTGACTTCACAAAACAATCTAAAAATTCGAAGTGGTTTCGGGTATTCCGAATACCCGAACCCAGTCTCTTCGAAACTCATGTCATCCTATCCCAAGTTATTTAAAGGAAATACACAACATTTCATATCAGAGATATCAACACATTCAAAACATCCAATACCATTAAATTATCCAACACATACCAATTAATTTAATGGTTCTAATTGAATTTTCTAACCACATTCGTTTAGATATCTTCATTCAATATTAGTAAATTCCAAAATCAAATAATTAGTCAACCCTTCACTATCCATCTTAATTTATCAATCTTGATTAATTACCTTTCTATCACATTCAAGTAATTACCTTAAATTAACTTCACGATATTAATTAGTCTCAACTAAGATCATTGAGTGATCTTAATTTCTTTATAAATTAATTAATTAATTATTAATTTACATTCATCCTTAATTACTTATATCGATTAACTTCCCATAAGTCGGTTGTTACTGATTAATCCATCTTAATTAATCAAGTGATTATTTATCACACCATCAAATAATTATTCTGAATTACTTATACTTAATAAATTAATTTAACCTTAATTAATTCATTCTCTTCATTACTAAATTACTTAACCCAAATCATTAATTAATTGAATTAATTAATTATCCATTTCAATTATTCTGTTAATTAAATGAATTATAATCATTAAGCCCCTTATTAACTTTAAATTGAAATATTTTCTTGTTTACGATTTTACTTAAAACAAATTTTTAAAACTCGAATATTTCAAGTCAAGCAACAATTAACTCAAGGACCAATCAAAACTAAAATCACCAGATCATCGGTACACATCCAAACAATTCAACATTCATCCAATTATTTAAATTTAACAATTTAAATTTAAATTAAAGTCCAACAGAGTGAGATTTACTCACCTCAGGTTTTGCAATCCAAATCCGATCCAATCTAGGTATGGCTTCACGGTTTCGACCTTGTAAAAACATTTTATAATTTATTAACATTCGAGCAAACCGAATAATTCATCACACTTTACAAATTCCTTAACTAATTATTTAGTTTAAGTTGTTTTCTTAAAATAAGTAATTTAGTAGCTAAGATTACTTAAACAAATTTTATAAAATTTAACTCCATCACACATCATTTTCATTTTCATTTTGTTTAAAACAAAAATTCAGTCAGTCGATGAAAATAAGTATTCGTAAATATATATTATTTATTTATTTAAATCAAATTAATGTAAATGCAAGTACTTGCTGCCTTACTGTTAAGTCAAGTGTTGTTATATATAATTTATTTGAACCAGATATATTTAAATTTAATTAAAAACCAAAGCAGACGTACCTCACCATCGTACGCGAGGTGAACTTGCTAGAGCGAACCCTAGCCTTGCCGTCGCACTCGCATCTCAAAGAGCCTCCATCAGCGACACCACATAGTCGCGAGTCACCCACTGTCGTTCGTCGTGAACACCTCGAGCCCCCGCCTTCATCGAAGTCGAAGCTTCCAGGATCGCGACCCATCGAGCCTCCTATCTGCTGCAAGCGAGGTACACGATCCCTCTGCTCGGTGCCGAGCTCGAGCGTACTGCCCCATGAACCAAATCGCGAAACCACCAGACGCGATGTGCCCCTCCCCGCCTTGTCGATTCGAACTCGATTAAGTTTCGTGTCGCCCAATTTTTTTTCACGTTCGATTTGGGAAAGAAAAGAGGCAGCCCTCTTCTATTTGATCTCATTTTGATTTAGCGATTTTGATTTCGATAATGAAGAAAAGGGTAAAGTTCCTTATAGATTTTGAACGAATAGAAAATATCTACCTGCCTTCATCTATTTTATCAACGAAGAAGCGTATGAAGGAAGCTAAGGAAACGTATTAAAAATTGGAAATGGCTTCTTGAGTACGCTTGACCATTATATAATTAAATATTTAAAATATCTCGTTGCATAACGCGAGATCCCAAACCCCGAATCAGACATGCCGACAGACGTTTATAAAGTTTTGCTCGCATTCCGAATACGATGGAACGTGTTTCGGAGGTTAATTTGATTGTATGTGCGAGTTACAGAGGAAAACGATCAATTTTAAATTAAATCGATTTAAATGGTATATTATTAAAACTGAACAAATCACCTTTAAATTAAATTTCAACCATCCTATTATTTTCAGTATCATCGTTATAAATTTTACAAACCTTCAAATTATTTTAACAGGCTTAGAAATTCCAGATTCAACAATTTACCCAATTTTAATTATTAAATGCAATATTGAACTATAAAATTCAATGATTTAATTATCAATTAAATATTGATATCTCGAATTATAGTCAACATCAACTTGTAAATGTTTAAAATCAATTCAATTATCCCATTTTAAATTGTTAAAATTTCCGGGTCGTCACATTCCTTCCCCCTTAAAATAATTTCGTCCTCGAAATTACTAGTTAGGAAGAATGGTCCAATACCCGTTTACCTTTCCCCAAATCCAACAGTTCCACATTTTATCGACTATCTTTTATACAAAACCCCATTATCATTCTTATTAACTTCTCAAACTCACCCACAATTTGGAGACCATACCACTTATACTCAATTATTCAAATTTCAATTTAAAACCACTTTTTGAATTATCAAAATTCTCTCAAAAAAATTTCTAACTCTCTAAATTTTCGAAAAATTTGGCCAGCGTCTCCTTTGCGCGGCTAGCTCGGTACTACTACAAAAGGCCTCTACGGGCTCCCAATTTCTCAAAAAGAAAACAAAAAGCCAAGTGGCTAGCTCAAAAACCCAATCCAATTTCATACAGAAGTTAAATACTAACCTTTTAGTCGGGCAATTCAAATTTATCTTTTGGAATCAAATCCAATTTCTTTTCCCTTTAATACCTGCATATCCCACTTAGCAACAATATCCAATTGTAACTTTACAAATCATTTTATACCATTCCTTACAAGAGTTTTCGTATCTACTTCTATCAACTTGTTTCTCCCGTTTCCATATGATTTCAATTTGTCCTCAATTCTAAATATTGAATTTTATCCTCCATTGATATCTAATTCATATTAGTTTCATTTACTAATCTATTTAATTCTAATCTATCATTAACCTAAATTTTTCCAAAAATTTCTAACTCCCAAAATTTTCAGAAAATTTTGGCAGAGTCTCCTTTGTACGGAGGAGCTTCTGCGATATCGCAGGATGCACAAATATATATACATCGGCCTCAGGTCGGAAATCACAATACATATCAATATATGCAGTTCATATCTCCTATTTTGAATTCTTTTGTGTAGGCGTACCTTTTTTTAGCATTTTTAAAGCAAGCGGCTTATTATTTAGCAATTATCGCATCCAAATCCAGCCAAACGGCCTTCAGGTATCTGTACTTACTCAATTTAAACATATAAGCACCATATACATATAAAGTTTATAACATAACCCTTACTTAAACAACTATAACACTTTAATACTAAAAGAAATGCATTCAAATTAATTCACATGAGCAATTTATACGTTTTCAAACCTAATTCAATTGCTTACCCCCAATCTATATACCATTTTTCCCAGTTTAATTGTTTTACAACTCCATTTCTTATATTCCATTGATTTTTTTATCCAAACAAGCTCACATTCATTTCAAACGATTCAAAAATTAATCATATTTGCATCCACTAATTCATAGAATTTAATTAAATCTCGTTTATAACAAATGACGCTCATTTTTACGCAAATTTATGATATCCATGTGAATAAACAATTACTTAAGTTTTATAACCAATTCAAATTGATTCCGACTCAATTTTATTTTATTTTATTCCATTTTAATTTATTCACAACCATTTTATTTAGCTTGACACATTTAATTTTCGTATACTACTAGCCATTTCCAAACTAATTTAATCCGAGCTTTTATTTAATGGCTTTTACCCTTATTCGAAGCCAAGCTGCCATAAATTATAAACTTAAGTTAATTTACTTTAATTTATTCCAACATCAATCTTAAGTTTACTTCTATTTGATTCTCATTTAATCAAATCTCATTAAATTTAATCAGCCCATCCGCTTAAATTTTGTTTTAATTCACTTCTCAATTCATTCGCGAATTCATTTTATTTATACAAAGCCATTCTCGATTTATTTCTATTTATTTCTATTTATTTGGCTTTGTTTGCAATTCAAACCATTTATATTATAATTTATTATCAAATCTAAGTCGAATTTTATTTACCATTCGAAGTTATTTTCAAACTCCATTATTAACTCAACATACTCTTCCCATTGATTATTTCGTTAATTAGCTTACTTCCAATTTTCATTACAAAGGAAATTACTTCATTAAATTTCTCGGAGTTCAAATTTGTTTTTATAATTCAAATTTAAAGTTTCTTTCATTTCCCAAAAATCAAGGTAATTATTGATAGTCGGTTATTTAACTATCAATAAAGATGCGCAACATCATCAGATTTCAAATAATTTTCCAAATTATTTATTTTCCAAAAATATCTTTACTAGATATAAAATTTCCACACTTAACCGTTTGAAAACAAATTTCAAATATTCACTTTTCAAATTATCTTTAAAAGATAAAGTTTCAAACCCTTCGTTTCATATTGGAAAAGCAATTCCATACTTATTTAAAATAAGTAATTCACAAAACTATTTATTTTCAACATTTGAAAATATTCACTATACTTAAATCAATATTAAGTATATATTTCATTCTTTTAAGGAAACCATTTACTATAACAACATTTATTTGAGTCAAAACGAATGTTACGTAAAACATCGTTACGACGACTCAAAATCACTAGTATAGGGATTCGAATTTTTAAGATAGATATGTAAATCCCAATACTATATAAACATTTCCTTTCGGAAATCATTTACTATAACAACAGTGTTATAGTCCATCATTTCCTTATATTTTCGGAAACGCCTATTTCAACAATGAACGTTGAAATCTATGCTTTCGATTCATAATACATTTTAAAACATCTTTAAAATGTTTAACTTCATTTTTAATATCACTTCTTCAAAAATAAATCCATTTTTTATTTAACAATATATTCACTGTCCAAAATCGTGAATATAATTCACTTATCCCAATTTCAATCATTTCTACACATTTTTATCTCAATAAAAATTCGCTATCCAAAATCGCGAATATATCTTCTTTAAAAATCTTCTATATTTAATTTATCAAATTCAATCGATTTCGAATTTATAAACACGGTTATAAATTCTATTTCTATTTTAATAACCACCTCGACTTATAAATCTTCTTTTTATCAACTTCTATATTTTTACTTATCAAAATAAGTGATTTCGGATTTATAAACAACTTTTATAAATTCCAATTCTATTTATAAAAACTTCAATCCCAAATCAATTTCGATATTGATTTAAAATTTATTTATCACTTTGAATAAAATTTCCATACTGATTTCTCAAAAATTCATTTCCAAATATTAAATCAATTATAGATTGATTTCTAATTTTTATTTATCACTACTAAGTAAATTCCTCATTTTTTTCTCAAATTATTCAATATTCTGTTTTAAAATGGATTCTTCAAATTGAAATCATTTTACATTGATTTCCCAATTTATTTCAATTTACCAATTAATTTCTAGTTGGATTTCCAGCTTATCTTCTTTTAATAAATTCCTTTTTAAGGAAATAAATTTCAATCGTTTCTTTCAATCTATTTAAAAATCCAAATTCTTAAATTAAATTCTTCAAATTATAACCACTATTTTACGAAATCCATTTATTTAACATTTTCACTTGATTCTGGAATTAATTCGATAAGATTATAAAAATTAACTTTTTATACTTTAAAAATTCCTTTCTTCAAAATTTATTCAATTTCTAAAATTAATTCACTTAGAAATTTCTATTTTGATTTCAAAAATTCAATTTCGTTTATTTTTGGAATCCAATGATATCATACATCCATTCAGCTAAATTTTAGCTTTCAAACAATTTCCAAACATCAATTCAATAACATCAATAATCATTCACAGATTATCACATCACAGTAGAAATAAATTTAATCAATGTGAGGGGTCCAGTTGGATCCCTCCAACCTGTTTCCCTGCATCCAAAGACGTTAGCACAATACCAATTCCACTTCGAGGTGGAATATCGCGGTATATGGGTTTTTATAAAAATCCGCTTACTAACGGCGCAATAGGGTCTCATCCGCTATACGAGGCGGGAAATCATCAATCCAATATATACATATGCCAATATGTATATATTGCTATATATATATAGATATATCCTACTATATCTAATATCACATCCAATATAGCAATCAAATCAAGCAATAAATAACTGAAAATTCCACTTTCATTTTTGAGTGAGAAAAATCTCACCTTGGATTTATGTATGCAAACCATTTTCATTCCGGACTTGATTTCATCATTGTATTTGACCTTGTATAAATAATTATACAATTTGTTAATATTCGAACCGATCGAATAATTAATTTCCATTTAATAAAATTTTATTTTATCAAATCAATTCAATTTCAACCAAATTTCCTTTTAATAAAATCTTTTAGTATTTAAAATAATCCGAATAAGCAAATTATTCACCAAATCTATTTTAAACATTTTCATCTTCAAAAATCTTATCTCAATATATATATATTTACAATTTTAGAATTAAATCGAAAACCACAAGCAGATATACTTCCCTACAATATATTTTACTGTTTTAAACAGTTTATAACAAAATATATTTCTATATATTTCTTTTCCAGTAATAAAATAAATGTTCTAAGTTCATATCCAAAATTGGAGACCCAAAATCGATACGCATATAAACATATACAGATCGAAGATTACTCACCCAACAACTGTCGACACTCTGCCTCAATCTGCAGAGGTTCACGCAAGCTCCTCCCAGCCGAGACCACTGCTCGCCGTCGAACACCACTTCTCAACCCAAAACCCGCCTTCACCATGATCGACATCCCCAACAGTCTTGACTTCGACCAACATTTTGGACAACAGGAAACCCTACAACCTGCAATCGAGCATACCCAACACCCCCTGGTCACGCGTCCCTCAAAATCGCAGCGCCTCCGCCTTCGTCACCCACAAGACTTCACCAAACCCTCTCCCTTGATCGAGCGCGACGACGTTGAACTCGAGATGTCGCCGCCGTGCCCTACGTACTTGCCCAGATTCATGCCCCATCTGCTAAACCCAAGTCGCGAGCATCCCCATTGTCGTGATGAAAAAACGATCGCGAGATTCAAATTGGGAAGAAAGGAACGAAGGCGGCCATTGGTTTTGAATTTTCAGAACGAAGGGGGATCTCGTTTTTTTTTTCTTTTTCTCGATTTCGTTTTGAACGAAGAGAGGTGGAAGGAAAGACATTTTCTTCGGCCATTGTAGATTTGATTTTTAAAATGAAGAGAAGGAGTTCAGGCATTACTTTGAAATGAGAGCAGTAAGCTTTGCACAATCTCGTTCGTGATCACCGCGTGATTTTAGGCGTGGAACGTGGTGATGTAAATTAATATAATTTTAAATTTTAAAATTAAATTAAATTTAATCTCTACGCGTTTGCATATCGTACGGTCACGAAACAACTCCGAAAAATACGAAATTTGAAATCCAGTAATAATTCAATATTACGGACCCAATGGCACTGGTTTCGTTGAATTCCGAGACTGTGCCTCGGACGGCTATTTTTAAATATCGATTGAACGATATAAGTTTCTAAACTGAACAAAACAGTTTTAAATTTGATTCTGAAGCTTCTATTATCTTCGGTATCACCAATATAGATTTTAAAAGCTTTTGAAATATTTTTCTTCGGCTTACAATTGAAGATACAAATTTTATTCAACTTACAATAGATTAAATTTTATAAATTTAATCGCCAATTTCAAAGTTATATCGGGAATTCAAATTAAATTACCGTTCAAATATTCAAAATTAATTAAATATTCTCAATTTAATTCGTTCAAAATTCTGGGTCGTTACAGACTTCCCCCCTTAAAAGAATTTCGTCCCGAAATTACAAGTTAGGAAAAATGGTCCTTAACTCGTCTACTATTTTCCAACATTCAATAGTTTTATCAAATTTTATCTTAACAAATCTTTCTACTAAAGATTCATTATTATTCAACTAAATTTCCAACTTCAACTCTAAGTTTCAAAACAACATCGTTTACTTAATAATTCAAATTTAAATTCAAATTCAAATTTTAAACTTTCAAAATTTCTCAAAAATTTTCTAACGCCCTAAATTTCCGAAAAATTTCGCCAGCGTCTCCTTTGCGCGGCTAATACGGTACGACTACAAAACGTCCCTCCGGACTCTCAGATTTCAAAAAGAAAAGAAAAATGCCAACCGGCTAGAGAAGAAATCATCAAAACTCATATTATAATTCAAATACTTACCTTTTGTCGAGAAATTCAAATTATCTTTGAAATCAAAATCCAATTTCTTCATAACACCTGTATATCCTACTAGCCATAATATCTAGTTACATATCCAAACCATTTTGCAAATTCTATTACAAAATTTTTAATATCAACTGCTTATACATTTTTACTTCACTATTGAAGTTACATATCTATTATCATTCAATTTTACATTTCAATTTTTTCATTTGAATTCAATTCACAATTCCAATCTAATTTGGATTCAGTTTAACTTCTGAATATTGAATTTATCAATTATCTTTAGTTCACTTCAAACTAATCTCAAAACTTCATTTTATTTCACACAATTCAATTTCGTTTTTAATATTCAGTTTCAATTCTAGTTCACTTATTTTGTTCAATCATCAAATTTGTCTTCAATTTTCCACTTTGGTTAAATCTACTTGCATTTAAACTGGATTTCAATTCATTTTAAATTTAATTCGTTCAAACCTTATTCATTTGGTCCATATTTAATTAGCTTCACTTACTAATTTTCTTTTTAATACTTCACTTTATTTTTCACAAATCTAAATTCAATTCAGTCTTACTTACTTACAAATTCGAAATGAATTTCAACATTTAATCTTACTTTCATTCAAAATTTATTCACTTATACTTTCTTTAATTTTAACTTCATTCTTTAAGTTAAATTTATTCTATCAAGATTCAATTTGTATAAGTTATCAACTTAGTAATATTTCATAAATATTTTTATTAAGTATTCCAGAGTCCTTTCAACCTTTCAAAACCATTTTGAAAACAATTCAAATTATCTTTTGAATTTTCCAAAACAAAATCCAAATTTTTCAAACACTTCCATTTAAAACAATTTGGCAGCAATTTCCTCTTTTGGAAACCCGAAAATGAACACCGGTGATGTCGCGATCATCATCGGAATTATTTTCCAGCGACCGAAAAGAGTTTAGGGCTTTTCATTCATTCAAAACATTTTTCAAAATCTTCGAAATTCATTTTCAAATCAAAAGGATTTAAACTTTCCAAATCTCCAAAATCTTCAAATTCTTTTCAAAACATTTTCAAATACTTCTTTGGAATCCCGTTTTAAATTACAAATCACATTTATAATTTATATTCTCAAATTTCATTTGTATATGGATTTATTTCCTGGCTCTTTGTTTTAATCCCAATTTTTCATATACAATTTCCACATATATATTAATGAGGATAATTAACATCATTACTTCCTAACAACCATGCATCCATATACTATGATAATTCATAGAAAATTATTTCTTTTATATACAAAAATAGTTTTGGGTAAAATTATTTCATTTACCCTATTTAAAAAAATACTATGTCGTCTTGCCTCGTTTAAGTGTTTAGAAATCCCTATCGATAATATGGCGTCCCACATACCGACCAAAATTCATAAACATCTCAACGGATAAGCAAACACAATATAAAACATTTTTATATTCACTAACAAATACGCGCTCGTATCTATTATTACACTCAACTCATTCTAGAGTACTACTGACTCTATCTCTAATGAGTAACACCCAACAGAGCAGGATTGTCGCTTAACCATATGCTCTGATACCAAATGTCATGGCCCGCAAATCCGTACCTCTTGATTAACCACTAATCTCCATTGATTAACTCAAGATGAACGGGAATACGAACTATGATGGTTTAAGAAGAAGAAAAAGGTAGAAGAAGAAGAAAATAAAGAGAAGAAGAAGAAAGAAGAACAACAGAACACACAGAACAGAAACAGAACAGTATCAGAATCTTACACATCGCAGTGGAACAATATATAATAGATAAATGAATAATCTTTAAACAAAGAACTATATCATTTTATACATACATCAATCATCAGAGTCAATATACAACTCAGTACAACAATGGACAGTTATATAACTTGTCCTCATACAGAATACACAGCGGGATAAATACTATTAGATACAAATACTACGTCTCGTCATCCAGCTTGTCTCCAAAGCTCCAGAATATCCTGATAATATAACTCTAGGCTGCCCGTGTGGAAATTGGTGGGCACCCAGAGTTTAGAAGGGAACAATAAACTCCGAGTCAGTCATGGTGACTGGTGTGAGATCGTAAAACAGTTTGTCTTTAAAATAAACAACAGATAATTTTAAAGTCAATTCGCAATGCTTTTGGAAAATGAAACTACCATAAGACCTCCCACCACACACACAATGCAAACGCAGAATTGGAGGAGATTTCTTCTTATGATAGTCAAAGATGCTTATTACGCAAAATCAAATCATTTTTGATATTATTATTAGTGCATAGTGTAGGAAACATTTCGAAAGTATAATATTAATCTTAGCCAACATACGACCAATATCGTATGCCTACTATAGCTACTATGTTCAATAGCAGGTTACCGCCACATTCCATAGCAGGTAATACAACTAAAACGTACACGTCACGTATTGTTTCTTTGGATTTCCAACAAATGGACAGGCTAAGGAACTTCCTTTTCCACGATGGGTACGTCCCTGGAATAGACGACCCGAGAACCTAACCGGATCTCTGCCAACACAAGGCCGGGTTACCTCTGCAAAAATAGGTAACTACTGACACGCGTATGCCATCCCCCGATCGTAACCGATCTTCCCGAGGATCCCCGATTTCCAACAACCACAAAGAAATAAATTTGCAGCAACCACATAGGTAAAGTATCTGGGCTCCATACCATGATACCACCTCTATCCAGAAGGAATGACATACACTAAGGGGCGCTACTCCCTAGAACCTTGCCGCATTCTTCCTGTTTTGACCATTTCCGGGGTGTGAGGCTCGACGAAGTCTCGTCCACAAAGCTACGCTTTCTACAAAGCTCTGCTTCGGGTCAAACAAATGATCAACCTATGATCACAAAGATATAAGATCAAACAAATGATCATATCACAAATGATCAAACACTGATCATTTCACAGCAACACTTAGTATGCCACGTTACCAAATTGGGATATATCGCTGATGAATTTCAACTACATAACCTCTGAGCTCGTACGTCTCAGAGAAGGGTGTTAAGCTAAGAGAATAAATTCTCCGCCACCAACAGAAATGTATTTGAAAGAAATCAGCTTTATATCTCAAATTGTAACGTCAGACATACAATCCATACAAGTCTGTTTCGGGATCGAACAGAACCGAAGGCACTTCTCACGAAGCCCTTGCAATTCCGGATAATTTTCAATCACGTCCGGACTTCCCGTCACTAAGGGTGATAAAAACCTCTAAACCGGAGATCAGCCGATGTAGAGTAACTCGACGGTAATCCTTCCGTTTTTCAAAAATATCCGGTCTTCAACACCGGTCTTCGAATGCAATTCATAACGACGTATCACATATTCGGAATGGGTTATACGACCCCATGGTCCTTTCCCGGCTAACCCGAATAGTGAGCGATTATTCAAAAATAAGTGTGGCATTCAAATTCATCCAATTCACAACAAATACCTATCAAGGTAATTATTGATAGTCGGTTATTTAACTATCAATAAAGATGCGCAACATCATCAGATTCCAAATAATTTTCCAAATTATTTATTTTCCAAAAATATCTTTACTAGATATAAAATTTCCACACTTAACCGTTTGAAAACAAATTTCAAATATTCACTTTTCAAATTATCTTTAAAAGATAAAGTTTCAAACCCTTCGTTTCATATTGGAAAAGCAATTCCATACTTATTTAAAATAAGTAATTCACAAAACTATTTATTTTCAACATTTGAAAATATTCACTATACTTAAATCAATATTAAGTATATATTTCATTCTTTTAAGGAAACCATTTACTATAACAACATTTATTTGAGTCAAAACGAATGTTACGTAAAACATCGTTACGACGACTCAAAATCACTAGTATAGGGATTCGAATTTTTAAGATAGATATGTAAATCCCAATACTATATAAACATTTCCTTTCGGAAATCATTTACTATAACAACAGTGTTATAGTCCATCATTTCCTTATATTTTCGAAAACGCCTATTTCAACAATGAACGTTGAAATCTATGCTTTCGATTCATAATACATTTTAAAACATATTTAAAATGTTTAACTTCATTTTTAATATCACTTCTTCAAAAATAAATCCATTTTTTATTTAACAATATATTCACTGTCCAAAATCGTGAATATAATTCACTTATCCCAATTTCAATCATTTCTACACATTTTTATCTCAATAAAAATTCGCTATCCAAAATCGCGAATATATCTTCTTTAAAAATCTTCTATATTTAATTTATCAAATTCAATCGATTTCGAATTTATAAACACGGTTATAAATTCTATTTCTATTTTAATAACCACCTCGACTTATAAATCTTTTTTTATCAACTTCTATATTTTTACTTATCAAAATAAGTGATTTCGGATTTATAAACAACTTTTATAAATTCCAATTCTATTTATAAAAACTTCAATCCCAAATCAATTTCGATATTGATTTAAAATTTATTTATCACTTTGAATAAAATTTCCATACTGATTTCTCAAAAATTCATTTCCAAATATTAAATCAATTATAGATTGATTTCTAATTTTTATTTATCACTACTAAGTAAATTCCTCATTTTTTTCTCAAATTATTCAATATTCTGTTTTAAAATGGATTCTTCAAATTGAAATCATTTTACATTGATTTCCCAATTTATTTCAATTTACCAATTAATTTCTAGTTGGATTTCCAGCTTATCTTCTTTTAATAAATTCCTTTTTAAGGAAATAAATTTCAATCGTTTCTTTCAATCTATTTAAAAATCCAAATTCTTAAATTAAATTCTTCAAATTATAACCACTATTTTACGAAATCCATTTATTTAACATTTTCACTTGATTCTGGAATTAATTAGATAAGATTATAAAAATTAACTTTTTATACTTTAAAAATTCCTTTCTTCAAAATTTATTCAATTTCTAAAATTAATTCACTTAGAAATTTCTATTTTGATTTCAAAAATTCAATTTCGTTTATTTTTGGAATCCAATGATATCATACATCCATTCAGCTAAATTTTAGCTTTCAAACAATTTCCAGACATCAATTCAATAACATCAATAATCATTCACAGATTATCACATCACAGTAGAAATAAATTTAATCAATGTGAGGGGTCCAGTTGGATCCCTCCAACCTGTTTCCCTGCATCCAAAGACGTTAGCACAATACCAATTCCACTTCGAGGTGGAATATCGCGGTATATGGGTTTTTATAAAAATCCGCTTACTAACGGCGCAATAGGGTCTCATCCGCTATACGAGGCGGGAAATCATCAATCCAATATATACATATGCCAATATGTATATATTGCTATATATATAGATATATCCTACTATATCTAATATCACATCCAATATAGCAATCAAATCAAGCAATAAATAACTGAAAATTCCACTTTCATTTTTGAGTGAGAAAAATCTCACCTTGGATTTATGTATGCAAACCATTTTCATTCCGGACTTGATTTCATCATTGTATTTGACCTTGTATAAATAATTATACAATTTGTTAATATTCGAACCGATCGAATAATTAATTTCCATTTAATAAAATTTTATTTTATCAAATCAATTCAATTTCAACCAAATTTCCTTTTAATAAAATCTTTTAGTATTTAAAATAATCCGAATAAGCAAATTATTCACCAAATCTATTTTAAACATTTTCATCTTCAAAAATCTTATCTCAATATATATATATATATATATTTACAATTTTAGAATTAAATCGAAAACCACAAGCAGATATACTTCCCTGCAATATATTTTACTGTTTTAAACAGTTTATAACAAAATATATTTCTATATATTTCTTTTCCAGTAATAAAATAAATGTTCTAAGTTCATATCCAAAATTGGAGACCCAAAATCGATACGCATATAAACATATACAGATCGAAGATTACTCACCCAACAACTGTCGACACTCTGCCTCAATCTGCAGAGGTTCACGCAAGCTCCTCCCAGCCGAGACCACTGCTCGCCGTCGAACACCACTTCTCAACCCAAAACCCGCCTTCACCATGATCGACATCCCCAACAGTCTCGACTTCGACCAACATTTTGGACAACAGGAAACCCTACAACCTGCAATCGAGCATACCCAACACCCCCTGGTCACGCGTCCCTCAAAATCGCAGCGCCTCCGCCTTCGTCACCTACAAGACTTCACCAAACCCTCTCCCTTGATCGAGCGCGACGACGTTGAACTCGAGATGTCGCCGCCGTGCCCTACGTACTTGCCCAGATTCGTGCCCCATCTGCTAAACCCTAGTCGCGAGCATCCCCATTGTCGTGATGAAAAAACGATCGCGAGATTCAAATTGGGAAGAAAGGAACGAAGGCGGCCATTGGTTTTGAATTTTCAGAACGAAGGGGGATCTCGTTTATTTTTTTTTTCTTTTTCTCGATTTCGTTTTGAACGAAGAGAGGTGGAAGGAAAGACATTTTCTTCGGCCATTGTAGATTTGATTTTTAAAATGAAGAGAAGGAGTTCAGGCATTACTTTGAAATGAGAGCAGTAAGCTTTGCACGATCTCGTTCGTGATCACCGCGTGATTTTAGGCGTGGAACGTGGTGATGTAAATTAATATAATTTTAAATTTTAAAATTAAATTAAATTTAATATCTACGCGTTTGCATATCGTACGGTCACGAAACAACTCCGAAAAATACGAAATTTGAAATCCAGTAATAATTCAATATTACGGACCCAATGGCACTGGTTTCGTTGAATTCCGAGACTGTGCCTCGGACGGCTATTTTTAAATATCGATTGAACGATATAAGTTTCTAAACTGAACAAAACAGTTTTAAATTTGATTCTGAAGCTTCTATTATCTTCGGTATCACCAATATAGATTTTAAAAGCTTTTGAAATATTTTTCTTCGGCTTACAATTGAAGATACAAATTTTATTCAACTTACAATAGATTAAATTTTATAAATTTAATCGCCAATTTCAAAGTTATATCGGGAATTCAAATTAAATTACCGTTCAAATATTCAAAATTAATTAAATATTCTCAATTTAATTCGTTCAAAATTCTGGGTCGTTACAAGAATACTCAAGATATGGAACTAACAGGAAATCACATAATTCAACTATTTATTGATTCAGAAAGGTTTTATTATAAAACATTTGTTTCCAAATTCTTCAATACAATTTCAAATATTAGTATTAAACTTAAAGATGGTTAACTATAATATTCTCATTTTCCAAAACCTTTATATAGTTCCAAACATGAATATCTGTAATCCACTTATTTAGTTATAAAGAAATCTATATTTAAACCTTTATTCAAATCAAATCCTTTAAACCATTTTTAAAAATAATTCATAAATTTTGAAATTATTCTTTGATAGTTTTAAAATAATAACAATAATTTTCCTTAAACAACAAATTTAAATAATTTCCCAAAGCCATAATTTAAAATTCCAAAATTAATGTATTAAAACTTGCATTTACATTTCAAATCCTTTTTAAACTATTATCATTGAAAAGTAATTCATCAGACTAAAACTTTATCTTATATGATACCTTTCCAAAATATTTCGATTCCTCATATATAAAATAATCAAACATAAAATTATATTACTTTCAAAAATTTACTTAACTATGTATATAATAAATCCTATAATAATAATTTCCATATAATAAATAAATCGCATTCAACTTATTATTACTTCAAAATATTTTTTTACAAACATCCAGTTTATTAAATGCAAATACAATTAACTCATTGCTTTATGCAAAATTTAAATTCTCTATTTGTAAAGATCCTTCAAATATTTTTATAATCACAGATAAATACACATACTTATATATATATATATATTCAAAGATTCACTTATTTAATCAAATCCCAAAAATCACCACTTCCAAATAACTCTTATTCACACAATTCTTAAGATTACTTCACTTTTATATTTTCTATTAATAATAAAATTTTCAATATTAAATAAAATAACTCAATCCAAAATCACTATTTATATTTAAAATAATTTTTATTTCTTCCGAAACTTCACATAATTTTATCCCCTTACGAACAATTTCAAGTGTCATTTCGACTATTTACAAATATCTATTTATTATACTAACAACATATCATGTGTGTACTCAATAATTAATCAATTTTCATCACAACAATGACCAATGGAAAGCATCCCAATATCAACAAAATCAACCCATACCAAATTAACTCGTTGAAACAATAATCAATTAAAATCAGCTAAAAGAAACCATATTCTAGATCATAATTGTAGGTAAATAAATTTACTTACTGAAAACAATAAATGTAATACTAAATTACTCTCAACAGCTTCATCCTTTAGTTTTTTTCCTGCCAACACACTGCCTTCAACCCTAGCCACAATCTGTCGTCCTACTCTCAAACGTGTTCACGAGTTACTCTCATCGACCATCAAGCCAACCTCCATCCGACTAAGCTCACCGCACGCACATAGCTTTATATACATGCTCGAACAGATGCCGCACATAACCCACAGTCGCCATATGCTTCGCGTTGAGCACAACTCCAATTTTGGCGATGTTCTTTCTCTTCCATGCATAATGTTTCCTTTCACGTGATTTTCTAAGTGTTTGTGGTTTTTTCCTTTTTCGTTTAAATTGAGTGTGGCTAATTTGTTAAAGAGGGTTAGGGTTAAGGAGAAAACGATAATGGGTATGGGTTTGGGCTTTTGGGACCAAAAAGAAAGATCTAAAAGAGGGGACCAAAAGAATTTACTAGAACCACTATGATTTACAAATAGGTCCTTATGCAAATAAAAACTTTTCATCTATCTCTTTTATTTACATTTTATCCCACATTTATTCAAATATACAAATACTTTATCAAATGTTTCTAATTATATATATTCAATTTAATTACAATCGTTATTATCAAGGAAATAATTTTATAAATTACACAAAATATTTAAATTCACTAATTATCTATCTTCGTTGATTTATTCATTTTATTAATATTCAAATAATTTTTTTCATCCATTTGAACTATATAAAATTTATTTACCATATAATTTTTTTTATATTCATGATAAATATTTTATTCGAGTTCAATATATTTTTATTATTATTTTGAAACAGATTTATTCACTAATTCAATTTATTAATAAAAACTCCTTTATCAAATAATTTTAACCTAATAAAATGTATTTTCAAAAGTAAAATTATCCAGAAATTGAACTTGAACCTTTTATTTTAATTAAAAATAATTTATTACAGAAGCGTAGAAGGTCGGGTTGCTATAGTCCTCCCCACTTACCGAAATTGCATCCTTGCAATTTCTTAAGGGGAGAACATCATTCACAACTCATATACCCTTAACCCTCCACATTCCATCATTACTAAATCAACTCTATCCTCTATGCAGCTTATCATAAACAAAGACCAAACTTTATTATCATCATTATCTTATCATATGCTAAGAATTTAAATAAATTTATTTAAAGGCTTTCTATTTTTTTCAACAATATAGTTATATGAAAAAATTTCCAAGTGTCGAAATTTTCGGGAAATTTCGATATAGTCTCCTTTGTACGGGGAGCATTCATAAAATCTACAGCATATATAATTACATGATATACATCTCCGAAGAGGCATCCTAACAACGGAGCATCCCAAACATGGTGAAATAACACAATATATGTATCTATCGCTATACGCACAAAAACATACTTTAGATTGCATTTTTAAGCATGTTTGCTTAATTTTTATGCGAACAAAAGTGAGAATGCTCCAAAATCCAATCCATAATGGATTCATATAGCTATGTTCGGCTCATAGCAAACATATGAGATCACATTTTATAACATATAGTAGTATGACATTCATATAACAAAAGAACAAAGTTGCATTTTCATTTCAACAACTTTGCAATTATGTTTTAAGTGTCAAAACTCAAAATTGTTTAAGGCTTCCAAAAGCAAAGTTGTAGCATAATCAACTATCTCTTCAAACACCTTTCAGATCTTGCAAAGATAGTTGGCAGCAAAAGTTATAGCTGTTTTACTAAACAATACAAATTATGAAACAAGAATTGAAATGCATGCCTGCTCTTTTGAAACCCAATTTTAAGCTAGAAACCAACAAATTTTAGCAAAACTTCCAAGATGAAACTTGTTCATTATTATCTTAACTTTAAAACAAGTACAAGATCATAGAAAATGGATGAGAGTGTAAAAGGTTATGGTTAAATCACCATGGTCAAATCGTCTTAACTTGTTCCAATATATCTATGTGTGTATTTTTGATTAATCCATTTTATCTTATTTTTAGATTCAGACTTATATATATATATATATTGAATTAGATTATATGAATGATTCACCATTGATTTAATTTTAATTATGATTTTATATGATACAATGATGATATCATTCTGTTTGATTCCATTATATTTAATTTTTGTGATAAGAAATCTGGATAAACGGAGTTATAATACCATTTAGGATGGGGCATTCGGTAATATTCTCCTTTTACTCTTTGGACTCATTGTGTAGAATATTAATGGAGCAAGTGTGATATAGGAGTTCTTAATAAACGAACTAGTAACACACGATGGTATGAGACATCATTGTGTTATTTATTCGATTATCCTTTGCTCGTTAATGACACTCATATAAGGATTTATTATGTATGATAGGGCTCATTGTGGTGAGTCATATACTTACCATGTGTCCGCATATGTATCATGTTGTACGTTGGCATGAGTATATAGTTGTGTGTCGGCGATTATATATATTTAGTATTTGTCTATTCACTGTATGACTCCCTTTATAGTGCGAAAGTTGAACTAAATTAGCTAGTATCCATCCTAGCAGCCTGATCGCGGTGGTCACACCTCGGGTCTGTGATACCATAGCCATGTGTTGGCAATCTATATAGTCGTGTGTCGACAATAAATATAGCCATGTGTCGGCAATGAAAAGCCCATATGTGTCACCCAGGCCAGCAGTCTATTATCATTTGGGGCGTGTGTTGGGTCATGACCAATGTATAGCATAGCCTTGTAGCATGTTTATGGCATGCGATGAATATGAGTAACGATGTCTATCGAGGTAACCAAGACCATATGAGACGTGTTGGTGGAATACGTGTGATGTATTTTACAATTACGTGTGTAGTCTCCTGGAGCAAGTGTGTCTGTCAGTCTCTCGTCTGATTCTAGTATGTATGATATAGACATATACTTATGTATAAGACAATGAGCTACAATTATATCTGTGACCATGTCTAGAGTATGATCAATCCCCGTATTCTTCTCGAGCGCATGTCACAAAATATTTTTCCCATTGGCAAGTGTCGCCAACTACTATTCATTGACATATGTTGCTTATTTATCTTTCTCAAGCATGTATTACCGTTATTCTTTGTATACTTGTGCCACCAATTATATCCTTCACTAGTGTATGTCGCCATTTCTATGATTTTGTTTATGGATGGTAATCTATACTAATATTGAGGATATCTTCTTTATTGAGATTGAGTGATATATTTGGGCAAGCTACGGGTTAGCCTGATTATACATGTTGATATCTCTTTATCGATGATTTCTGGTTTTCGACGATCATTTTTGGATATGGATAGTTCAGCCATTTGATGTTGTTTCATTATTTCGGATTAGATGAGTAATGTAACACCCCGTAAAATTTAATAAGAAATTAATCAAAATAAGGATATAAATGGAAATTTTTTAAATATCGGAATTTAGTCTCGAAATTTGCAACATTACATCCATGGTGATTTTCTGTTCCATTTTGGTATATAATATGTTGAAATCGAAATTCAAAAGGAGAAGTTATGAACGTTTGAAGTTTTCAAGTTTAAAATTTGAATTTGAATTTAAAAATATGAAGTTTGAATTTTAAAAATTTAATCTAAAAGGTTAACGTTAAGGGAGGCTTAACGGCTAAGCAAGGGTTAAAGTTAACATGTACATTAAATTAAATTAAGTAATAAATAATTAATCGCAGTAGAAAGTGGACGGTCAAAATGGGACCGATCGACCCCCGAACCATAACCGGTCGACCGTTAGCAGTTGACTGGTGGGTCGAGGCAGTCTACCAGTGATGCTTTACGATGGCTAGGGTTTGTGCTATTTAAACACTTTGGATTTGTTTATTTTTAAACCAACAATCGTCGTTCCTTCTCACCTTTATAAGTAGATCCCTAGAACCCCATTTTACCTTTATAAATTTTTGGGAACGCTAGTGAAGCTTTGTCAAAATCTTCCCATTAGAGTTTCAGAAACAGTAAACTTTATGATAAGTAATTCTAATTTCTAATCTCAAATTTAAATTAAACCTTCTTCTCCCTATCTTATGATTTCTAAAATCTAATACACACACAATCTACTTGTTGCATATCAAAATGGGAAGATCTAACAGAGAATTAGGAGTAGTAGAGATCAGATCTCATCATCTGCTTCTTTTATAGATTCCAGAATCAGTTAGGATTTTCAGATAAAAGGTTTAGATGTTTAATTCTTTTGCTTCGTGATTCTATTCATCTAGTTTCTAATTCTAAATATAATTTCTATATACAATTCACTTTGTTGTATATTCTAAAAGAGGAAGATCTGAAAGGGAATTAAGCGTGGTGGAATCAAATCCAGTTAGGAAGCAAACAATTCTTTATGAGTGGAAATCTCAAGTTTTTCATATTTTTGCAATTGAATAGTATGTATTTGAGTTTGATGTATGCCTTGGGAAATTTTGATAAACATAAATATAACATCTAAAATCCCCAGAATTTCTCCAAGTAAATATCAATCTTTGTATATGTTGGAATTATAACTGTTTTTGGTATTAACATGTTAGAATCTAATTATTTGTTTAGAATCAGATAATCAATGGTCCATTCAACCTATTCCCTCTATTTTAAATTGGGGTATTAAAGTGTTCAAAAAGATATAAATTATAAATGGTGTGTAAAATATGAATTGAATTTGTTTATAGTTTGCACAGCCTATTTCAACTACTTAAATAAACAAGTAACTCCTTTCTCACTGCAAAATTATGTATATAAAGGTTGAATTGAACAAAGGCGATCTAATTTGTGAAAATTTGTTCTTTAAAACATAGAAGGGATTCTAATTTATTAATATAGAACAAGTTGTAGGTATTTCATGTTTGTCTATTTTATTTGGCTATGATAGTAGAAGTTCTTGTTGGAATTGTAGATTTGTATGAGATTGATATTTCAAAATACCTTGTAAGCGAATTATTATCGAATTATTGTAATGTAATTGTTAGAACTAAATTCTAGCATAAATATAAGTACATGTGTGTGTAATATAACTTATTGAATATAGCGTATTGATTATAGCATATTGAATGTGAAAATTAATATCATTAGAATACTTAAGTAATCTAATTTATAGGAAGGGAGTTAGAGTAAATTAGGGAATTAATCCTTAATTAAGGGTGTAATAAGAGGACAACTTATATGGCCTCAATTATTATTCGGGTAGGATAATGTATGTATATAGGGGATATACATATAAGTTATGACTCAATTATAGGGATGCGAGGTTAGTCCAAAGCTACATGGAAGTCTGCCCAGTTAAATCTGGCTACCAATGGTGTAGTTTTGCGGACTAATATGGAACATCGCCTATAATAAATAACCATGGTGGACGCAGGTTAATCCTAATTTTGTAGGGTAAACCTGCCCATTTAATCTGGCTACAAGTACTTACGTATAGTCGGACTAATGTGAGACGTCACGAGCGGGTTATGGGTTACAAATTATGTTTTGGATGCGGTAGGTGAAATCCTTTTGAGGGGTTCGCTTCGAGTTTTAGGTATTAAGTGTTTATGGTAGGGCCCACCTCTTTTTAGGAGAAGTATTAAGTGACCTGATTGAATTTCTTACGATGTCAGCTAGTGAAAACTATGTAGGGATCCGCCTTGGGTTAGGTCTTAAATGACGAGGACCTGCCTATTTTATAGGTCTTAAATGATAAGAGTCTGCCTAAGCTTCAAGAAAGAAGTATTAAGTGGTTTGGCGGTTCTCTCTCTCGCATCGTTAACGATAGTTGCGTTAAAATTTGGAAATGGATTAGGTATTAGAGGATGGGGACCTTCCTATTTTATAGGTATTAAATGGTTAGCATCTGCCTAATCACCAATGAAGGATATTTATTGGTTTGGATGCTTTTTCTTGCATCATTGAAGTCAGTTATGTTAGAATTTTGGAATTGGACTGGAAAGGCCTTTGGACATACAGTTAAAGTTATTTGTATTTGTACCACCACCCTTTAGGGTGACTATCACATTTGGTATAGTCTTAAACACATAAGAAATATTTCTTATTTAAATAATACTGCCTAATTACAATTATGGCAAAGCTTGAGATTTCCACTTCATCAGACAGTTGTTGTTCAGACCCACTCCTTATTACAACCCACACATTAGAGGAGACAGTGCTAATTTCAGGAGGCGAAGATGGAGATGGAGACTTGTGGCAGTTAAACACACACGTGCTTTTTTAACTATAGCTGATGTTCCCAGTTTGGGAAATTATGTTATTTTGAAATATTGTACTATGAAGGCTTTGTGTAGCATTTTGTAATGTTTTACATGCAATGTTTCTAAAATGGCTTACTTTATGAAATGGTTCATTGTTTCTAATATTATATTTTATCCATTCCGTTGTGAGATTCTGAAAGTATAGATAGATGGCTCTGTGTACTGTGAATTGTTTCAACCTAACAGCTCGCCTTGAGAAAGGCTAAGGTTCAATGGGATTTTATTGGGTCGAAATTAGGTCCGTTTCTGGGTGGGTTGTTACTTTGGTATCGGAGCTTAGGTTACCCAATCAATGAGGGGAGTATATGTTATTTTTGAAAGTATTTTTTAAAAATCTATTATATATATAAACACACACACACACTTAGCTTGAATTTGCTCTATAATTTTCGACCATAGAAGTAGTTACGACCATACTCCGAAAGGATGAGCAAAGCGATTATGAGTTGGAAAATAAATAGTAGAGTAAGGATTATGCAATGGAGGTCGTATCGTAAGAAATGTAAATAGAAAAGATTGTAACTATAAAATTAATAGAACAATAAGTATGCAATTAATAGGAGTCACAGTAATTTAATTAGGATATAAATAAACCAATTAAAGAGATCATTAAGGTAATATGGGATTATGGAATTGGAAAGGTTGTAACTCTAAAAATTTAATAGACAATTAGTGTGTAATAAGTGAGGAGTTACAATGAATTAAATAGATTATTGAGACCATTAAGATAAGAGTTGAATAAGTAAATAAATACCTTTAGAAAACATTCGTTAAGATAATAACCATTTATTACGGACCATGTGACATTTATGGGAATAATAAATAAAAACGTTAGGTGTTGATTAAATATTATAAGGCATGATAGTTGTAAACATTCGGAAGTAAGTGATGAAAGGAGAAGAAAATGCAATAGAGACGATAATTTAAACATATGACTCTCTTTATAGTGCAGAAGTTGAACTAGATTGGCTAGTATCAATCCTAACAGCCTAATTGCGATGGTCGCACCCCGGATCTATGATACTATAGCCGTATGTCGGCAATCTATATAGCCTTGTGTCGGCAATAGATATAGCAATGTGTCGGAAATGTAAAGCCTTTGTGTCTCACATAGGCCAGCAGTTTGTTACCATTTTCGGTGTGTGTAGGGTCATGACCAATGCATAGCATAGTCTTGCAGCGCGTTTATGACATGTGATGGATATGAGTCACGATGTCCATCGAGATTACCAATATTGTAGGAGCCGTGTTGGTGGAATATGTGTGACGTGTTCACCAGTCATGTGTGTATTGTCCTAGAACAAGTGTGTCTGTCAGTCTCCTATCTGGTTCTAGTGTATGTGATATAGATATATACTTATATATATTTGAGATGATGAGTTACGATTATACCTGTGACTGTGTCCAGAGTATGATCAATCCTCTTATCCTTCTCAGTGTGTCGTCGAATGTCTTTCTCATTGTGTGTGTCATCAACTAATATTTTTTGACATATGTTTCCTATTTATCTTTTATGATGCCTATTTATCTTTCTTAGGCATGCTTCGCCGATTATTCCTTATATGCGCTAATTATATCCTTCACTAGCGTATGTCGCCATTTATGTGATTTTGGTCATGGATGATTACTTATATTGACATTGTGGATATTATATTTATTGAGATTGAGTGATATATTTTGGCAAGCTACAGGATATCCTTATTATACATGGTGATATCTCTTTATCGATGATTTCTAGATTTTGACGATCATTGCTGGATATGGATGATTCACCCATTTGATGTTGTTTCATGATTTCTGATTAGATGAGTTTTATGTGGGTGATGACATTTTATGTTGGGTTTTGTGGTTTTCTAATTTATAAGATATTTAGGATTGTTTGAGATAACATTATTATATTTACACCCAACATATATTATGTTCTATATGTTTATTGACCTTTGATTTAGATATAGTCCAACCCGTGTCTTATTTAAATAATATTTGGTTCAAACCGAGATTTCAGGTTTGCGGATGATGAGACCAACGTGTATTTTCTAGACATAGAGAAGACTAGATATTAGGTATTGTAGATTATCATTCTATAGTGTATAGTCTCTTTTGTGTATATCATTGTGATGTGGATTGGACATATTCTTATATTATATATTATATATTATTGCTGCGATTGACTCTGTGATCCCCGTTACTTATTGTACTAGTGCGAACTCATACTTCGCATATGGGTATGGTGAAAATATTGTAGTTACACAGTAAATAGGAAAATCGATGACTTAAGGAATAGAAAGTAAACAAGGTAAGGGAATAAATGGTATAGAAGGAAACATTAAACTATAATTTTACGATATTGAAAAGGAGCTTAGTGATATATCCATGGAAGCAATAACCAAAGGTACATAGAGTAAGTCTACTTTCAACTATAAATTCATATACTGGATTAATTTAACATTTTGGATTTAGCAAATTATTGAATTTTGAACAAAGATTTAGGACCGGGCAGCAACATTGTAGCTAAATCAGTACATCTTCGACTATCAGTATTAGTTTGAGAAAAAATAGAAGAAACGAATGTTGGTATACTCAGTGCAATGAAATCATGTTTTGATATCAATGTACATGAGGGTTAGTTGTAAAAAGAGTAAAATGTAATTAGAAGCAGCACACAATTTCTTTAACAAAAGTATCCTTAAAGTAGCGGCCATCACTGATGTATACTACTGAGTAAAATTACAAAACTGACGTAAATAAAGTTGGACTGCATCGAAATTAAAAGTAAGACCTCATAAGGTTGTCTTTGGGTTTTATTATGAGATGACCAAGATAATAATTTAGTAATTCGACATAACTAATTACTAAATCCAAACCTTTAGTTGAAGAAAAATGTTTGTTAGTTAATGCCCGATATACAACTGAAACATGTTTAATTCCAAGTGTTATAACATCATCTGGTCATCAAACGTTTAAGTTATTTTAGAAAAAGAGAAAAGGAATAACTATAAGCTAACTTTTTGATTGGTCATAAATTAAAAAGAAAACAGAGATAAAGTAAAGGATTGAAGGTAAATTCAGTATTTTTTATTTTGGTAGGTCTAGCTAACCTGAAAATTACCAAATTCTGACTATCATATAATATATGAAAGTTGTAAATCCGGAGGGCATGATACAAAATACAACAAATAGACCATAGTAATATAGTACTCAAAAACTTTGATTTACTATTATTTTTTATAGATGTAAGATGGGAATATAATATTTATCATTGTACTGTGGTTGTTAAGTTTCAGGTGAATGCAAAGCACAGGCTTAATTTGGTCCATATTTGCATAGCTTGTCCAAAACATAACGAGGAACCTGGTGAAGTAACATATGTGTGTAAGCATTGGATTGAATAAATTAAGTACGATGCTCACAATGATGTGGAAAATTCCTGGAAGCCATATGTTGTACGTTAATAGTCAGAAATTGAATATAGCCCCAAAACAAGTGTTGAAATGATTACATTTATACTTTTGTGTGAGTAATATATGTGTTGAATTCTCGAACATCAAAGTTACATAAATAACTTCTTGAACTCCAAGGTTGACCTTAACACATAAATGAAAGTAAACAGTCATTGAAAAACCAAATATTATTGCAGAATTGCCACCAAAAAATAATGTTTTCTCTAGAAGTGTGAAAATTTTCGGAAATGACAAATTTGGTTTGGCCTTACATGATTTTGGCTTCCATTGATATATATTTTGGAAATATTACATAACTGTTAATTTGAATTTAAGTACAAAGTAATCAAAGGCAGCGTCATGCAATAGAGTAACAATGTTAAGGACAAATGCAAGTTGTATATTAGTTTGCTGCCTCGGTGATATGTCACTGTCGTTTTTAAAACTGGTCAGTTGAACATACCTTTTATTTGGACTTTATGGCTGCAGATTTGGCTCGTCAAAGAATGGTCCACTATTGAACTTATGTGAGTTCAGCACTCTGAGTAAATCTTTGGTGGTGATGTATATACCTCTGGAGGATTTGTTAACACAGATGGTTACATGTATCGATTTAGAGATATGCCTCTTTAGGTTTCGTAAGTTAATACATTTGTTTTAGATGCTGAATTTTTGTACATTGTTGATGTGGCTACATAGATGTTCATCATGGTATGGAATGTAGTTTTTTAACCGTTTTATTCGCTGTTCCAGTTCCAATTTTTTTCTTCTTGAAAATGGATTCATTTAGTAATAACTAACAAATATAGTACACACACGAATACAATGCAGCAAACACAAATACACAACCCTTACAATCACAATCTCCTCATAGCCACCAGTCTACCCAAACCAGCCCAATTATTAAAACCTACAACAAAGTGGCTTGGATAAGAAACTCTTCACGTGAGTCCACAGTCAACCGTTTGCACGTGGTGATGCCTATTTGAAATTTGAAATGTGTGCACGATTATTATAACCGCAGCACAACACGTTAGTGCAGTTAAAATAACTATTTGGCCACGTATTGGTCACAATAACCATTTACCCATTTCCGATGCAAGCATCTCCTTCCCAGATCCAGCCGTAGCTACTCAAAGTCATAGTTGAACCCAGCTCATTACAGTATGAATTGGCCATATCCGTCCTTCTTTTTCGCTTTTGCCCTGAATTGTCGGCACCTTCACTGTGCTTTCATCGTGACGAACTATATGGATTTCGAATTCGACATAGATCTACAAATTGAAACTATAAATTGCAAGGGTCTTTACCATCTTCAATTTTCCTCGAATTTATAATTTTGATTTCGTTCTTGCTTTGTCGAGCGGTTCAATTTTCTTCAATTTGATTCTACTTATGTTCTTCTCTTGTTCTTGTTCCCAATAACTGAAACCAATGTTAGTTAAACTGTGATAATCAATTCGAAGCCTAGATCTAAAATCGAGACTAAAAATCCCTCTTTGATCCTTGCTCCTTTGAGGACAACCGCTCCACCAGCTTTCAAAACTGTTATGCCTTCAGCTAAAATGTCGAACATGTTTGAGAAGGGCTGGAAAGAAGGAAGAATTTTAACAAACACCTATGTTTGAATTGACTCTACAGCCATCGGAGGAGATCACACGGTGGAGCTGACCAACCCACCTCACCAGATGCCACAGCTTGCCCAACCGAGCCCATTCGACCAGTCAGCAATGCTTAGTTCTCGTTAGATTGTGTGTGCATGTGCACACGTGCACAGGGTGCACGGTTGTATAGGTTAAAAAGGAAATTGTTCTTATTGGGTTTAAGGCTTGCAAACTTCATGTAATAATCTGAAAAGAGTCATCTTTGTCATGTATAAATAACAATAGGATTCAGCTTGTAAAAGTGTGAAGTTAAATGAATTGTTGCTTATTTATTTTTTTAAATTTATTCCCTGTTTAATTTTCCCCCCTATATTTTTTTGTCAATTCTTCTTCTTCCTCCTCTTAATATTCTCCATTAACATTAGTTACTCCTATTATAACCCTTCCTATCCCTAACCATCTCTTACTACATCCAACTGTCCAGTCCCACACACCAGATCTCATTAAAACTGCTTCTTCACCCTGAAACTGCTGCAACAAAATGACCAAAACAAGAAGTGCAAAGGGAGGCCATAACACATTGGTATCAGAGACAAATCCTGCAGAGCTACCTGAGGTTTATGATGATGAAAACATATATAAGACAGGGGAATCAGATGTAGAGGGAACAAAACAAGATCAAATTAATGTCAAGACTGCTTTGGCTGTAAGGGAACTTCAAGAATCTCAGCAAAATCTGCAAGAAGCCACCCAAGAACTCAGTGTGAAGATGGATAACATAAGTGAGGTAATTAATGGCATATCAAAAGAATTAAAGGAGCTCAGAAATCATCAATAACCACTACCACCACCACGAACCACCTATCTTCCACCTTTACAAAGAAATCCACCCAGACCAATCCAAGAAAATCTCCTAGTCGAACCACATCAACCCTACCACCAAGAAATAACCATAACCATCACTACAATAATGATATGACCAGAAATTCACGAGGCATCTTGCACAACCCTCAACTTCCCCCAAAATTACTCCAAAACATCACCATTAAGTTAGACTTTCCCACCTACAACGGAGATGAAGAAGTTTTGGAATGGATCAACCAAGTTGAGCATCTTTTTCATTATCACATTACTCCAGAGAATGAATGGGTACCAACATGCTCATTTCATTTAAGAGATGTAGCACGCAAATGGTATAATTGGATCACCAAGAAGGTCAAAAACTATGAGACATGGGTTGTATTTAAAGAAGAAATTCTAGTAAGATTTGCCCCAGAAGAATTCCAGATACCCTATGGAGCAATTTCCAATTTAAAACAAACCTCAACAGTGAAATCCTACCTCACCCAATTTGAACATTTGCAGGGAATGTGTGAAGCCTTACCCGACTAGTTCTTGCGGGAAAAATTTATTGATGGTCTCAAAGAAGATATTACATATGATGTGATAGCCCTTCACCCTATTAATTTTAGAGAAGCTGTGAGTTTGGCTAAGGTCTTTGAATGCAAAAGAGCCAAGAAAAAGAAAAAAGTTCAGTAAATCATTAAGAACTACCCCACATAATGCCATAGATAAGGTAGTGAGCAGTGGGAGAAGTTCTAAAGAACCCTTTGCTAAAAACAAAGGTCTAACACCTTAGGACATTATTGATAGAAGGAGAAAAAACTGTGTTTTGGATGCAATGAAAATTGGCATCTCGGCCATGTGTGCAAGAATAAACAAGTGTACATTGTAGAAGGGGCTATGTCTCTACATGATTCAGATATGGATCAAGAAGATAATGAAAAATCTGATTCCCAAGAAGACCTTCCAACAACTGAAGATAATAATGAAGAATCCTATGCCATTACACTCAGTGCCATGTGCAGTATACCCACCCTTTCTACTATTAGAGTGCATGGTTATCTTAATGGTAATGCAGTCACCGTCCTTGTTGACTCAGGATCTATACATAGTTTTATTAATTCAAACATGGCCAAGAAAATGGAATTACCCGTTCAAGAAACCCTAGAATATGTAGCGCAAGTAGCCAATGGTGAGAAAATACAAGGAAGAGGAGTATGTAAAGGAATCATTTTTAAATGCCAAGGTTCCCAAATGCCTGTTGATTTGTTGATAATACCTCTGGAAAGGTGCCAACTGTTCCTTGGTGCTCGGTGGATGAAGGAAATGGGTGAAGTCTCCTTTAACTTTGCTAAGCTATAAATTAAATTCAAATTTCAAGGGAAATTGTTTATATGGCAAGGAATCAAGGACAGTAACAAGTTGACTGATGGAAAGAATATTATTAAAGAAAGTTCTAAAGGAAAATTATCTTTACTGTTATGCTCAATGGAGATACAAGTTGGTCCTAACCACTATGACTCAAGAATTCTCGAAGACATACAGCAAATTCTAGCAAGGTACCCTACTGTTACAACCACTGCTGCTACTTTACCACCTAACCGCATGTGTGATCATAAGATTCCACTGAATCCCAATGTCAAGCTAGTCTTCCTGAGGCCATATAGACATTCATATCACATAAAAAATAAACTGGAAAAGCTTATAAAAGAGATGCTAGAAGATGGGACAATTCAACCAAGCACCAGTGAATATTCATCTTCGGTGGTCATGGTCAGAGAAAAAGATGGAACGTGGAGAATGTGCGTAGACTATAGAGTGCTCAATAGCCCGACCATCAAAGACAAGTTCCCTATACATATTGTTGAGGATTTATTGGATGAGTTATACGGTTCACATTATTTTACTAAATTAGATCTGAAATCCGGGTATCACAAATTGGTGAGAATGCATCATGATGATATACATAAAACAGCTTTTAAAACCCATGAGGGCCATTATGAGTTCCTTGTAATGCCATTTGGTTTATCCAATGCACCATCAACCTTTTAGGAACTAATTAATGATGTATTTAAACCTTATTTAAGAAAATTTCTATTAGTGTTCTTTGATGACATAATAATCTATAGCCAGACCTGGTCTGAGCATATGCAACACCTTCTGCTTACTTTATAGATTCTTGAGAAAAATCAACTGGTGATTAAAATTGCAAAGTGTTCATTTGCCAAAGAACAAGTCACATACCTTAGGCATATTATCTCTAATAAAGAAATAGGGGTTGATCCATAAAAGATCAAAGCAGTTGAAGATTGGCCTCAACTAAAAAATATAAGGGGGCTGAGAGTATTTCTTGGTCTTACTGGTTAATACAGAAAGTTCATCAGGCATTATGAAACCATTGAAAAACCACTTACTGACCTATTGAATAAAAATGTATTTGGATGGAGTGAGCAAGCCACAGAAGCATTCAACAAGTTGAAGAATTGTCACATGAACCCACCAGTTCTATACATGCCTGATTTCAGTAAGGAGTTCATCATCGAATGTAATGCAAGTGGGGTTGGTATAGGAGCTGTTTTAACTCAAACTGGCAACCTATAACATATATTAGTCAAGCTTTAAATGGGAAGAATTTGTTGTTGTCTACCTATGAAAAGGAACTACTAGCATTGATACTTGCTAAAAAGAAATGGTCCGGTATCTGATAGGCAGAAGGTTCACAATAAAAACTGATCATCAAAGTTTGAAGCATCTACTAACACAGAGGCTTAATATGGGAATTTAGGGTAAATGGTTGGCTAAACTTCATGGATATGACTACAAAGTAGAATACAAGAAGGGTAAGTAAAATACCATAGCGGATGCATTGTTTAGAATACCTGAGGAGTACAATGAAGAGCAGCCACATTGTCAAGCTATATCCACAGTGGATAGTAGCTGGATGCAAGAACTCAGAAAGAATATGGAACTATCTGAATATTATAAAGAAATGAAGAAAAATTAGAAGATGGAGAACTCAATGCATTCAAATACAAGCTGCTTGATGGGTTACTATATTATAAAGGCAGGATGTTGATAGATCACAATTATAAGGAACTGATTCACACCTTATTACATGAATACCACTCTACACCATTAGGAGGACATGCGGGTGTAAAGAAGACAAGGCATAGACTCAAACAAGTTTTTTATTGGAAAGGCTTAAATTCTGATGTTGAAAATTATATAAAGGAATGTGACTCCTGCCAAATAAATAAACATGAAAATGTACTCTTACCACGTCTTTTGCAGCCACTGCCCATTCCCAAGAAAATTTGGAGTGATATATCAATGGATTTCATCATAGGCTTGCCAAAAAGTCACAGATATACAGCTATATTTGTAGTTGTAGATAGATTATCCAAATATTCACACTTTTTCCCACTTCAACATCCATACACTGCAAAGGACATAGCCAAGATATTTTTGATGGGGTGTTTAAATGACATGGGATGCCTAAAAGCATAGTAAGTGACAGAGACTCTATATTTACAAGCATATTTTGGCAAGAATTATTTAAATTGCAAGGATGTACACTGAAAATGAGCTCAACCTACCATCCACAATCAGATGGACAAACAGAGGCAATCGATAAAATTCTGGAGAGTTATCTTAGATGTTTTGTGTGACGCCCCACCTCTATACCCACGCTAACCAAGAACACTACAATGTAGTGTTGTCAATTAGCATGGAGAATAAGGTTGTGGAGGAGCGACCATCCATGTAACTTCTTTGTGCGAGCACCGATATGTCAGATAATATAGCATGTACATCATTTAAGGAGGAAATCCGACATACCGATACAAACTCAAAGCTGTCACACAGTGGCTATATATAATCTTCGGAAAACAAACATAGAAATAAACATAACATAAATCAGTCACATACATTCATATCACAAAGGCGGAAAAAGGTAAGAATATATAGATAATACATGAAAGTATACATCAAAGTAGTGGTCGGAAAGATCCACGATAATACAAAAGAATAGCAACACGTGCTATACAAAAGAATAAGTACACAACATAGAGTCTATATCTCAAATGTGTACATCCAAAAACTACAGATCTAAGTAGTTAGTCAAAAGTCAGAGTAATCCCAGAAGAGAAGTCAAGCAGAAGCACCTGTAACATCTCGGTCTGACCCGAGTATTATTTATAAGAAAATAATAAACGGATCAGTCTAGCTATAAATATCAGATGATATGGTATAAAGTAAAAGACACGGCATGAACATGTAATAACCGTCGTGGCATACTACTATAAGTATGTAATTGAAAATCAACAAGAGATTAATCAATATCACAAGAATCTTCTCAAAGATAAAATAGGGTATCATACCCTAAACTTGTATTCATAACAAGTCAATGACACATGAATTCACCAATGCACAAAAATCGATATCATATCAATGAAAATCATGAAAATTGGTGAAGCACAAATTCGAGAAATCAACACAAGAAATCCAGAAATCACATAAAAAGGGGGAGGCCTATCACAAGAACGGGAGCATGAAAACTCACCAACGCGTATAACACATGACGAGAAGCTATCTCATGGAAGCTATCCATTAAATTTTAACACATGAACGGCCCGAAGACCATGGGGTGCTACCCCATATATGTGAGTAGAAACATCACATAAGCGGGGTCTAGTCTCCCTCGCAGACAAAGAGACATCGCACAGTTGCTAGTCTAAATCACAAAAATGATCGTCATGATCATATAGAAGTGTCAATTACACTAAGCCAGTAAATATATGAGTTTAGCTTCATGTCCCATAACCACTAGCTTAACTTAAATATTTACGAACAAACTGTAGATCTTCACTAGGAAATTGTCACAAAAAGGTTCAATGGAACAAGTCCAAGAGCTAACCGACGAAGTGAACGCAAGCGTTTCATACCACTCGTTTTACTAAGTCGTTTAATTCGATTTCTCATCTGAGTGAAGTAAAGGCTTGTATATACTAATAGATTGGAAAACGGTTTAGGAAAAAGAGCTTTGTAATAAAATAGAGTTGAAATCGTTTTGATGAAAGAGCTTTGATATTTACTACTAGTATTGAAACCTCTATGTCTTTAAAGTGACAAGTCACAAAACGATTGTTGAAACAAATCGAATCACATAAATTCACATTCGAAGACGTGAGAAAATTCCAAAGAAATCAATCCCCAAAACCATCAAAGTAGGAATATACTTGCGACCTAACGTGGTCGAATTAAAATGCAACGACTTTAAGTCAAATAGGTCGAACGACCTAAGGGTAGAATGTCGTGCGACCTAGCAGAAGAAAAGGTCGAGCGACCTAGCCAAATACAGGTCATACGACCTAATGTGTTACGACCAAAGTCTTGGCCGAGCTAAGGAAAAGGATCAAGCGACCTAACGAGGTCGAGCTAAGGAGTGCAAGTAGGTCAAGCAACCTAGCGACCTAAGCAGTGATGAGGCCATGCGACCTAAGGAATAACGACCTAAAGGGGTTGTGAGGTCGAGCGACCTAAGGGATATAAGGTCCAGCGACCTAAGGTGGTACGCGACCTAAGGGATACAAGGTCCAGCGACCTAAGGTGGTACGCGACCTAAGGGATATAAGGTCCAGCGACCTAAGGTGGTACGCGACTTAAGATGGGACGCAACCTAAGGGACAAACGACCTAAAGTGGTTGTGAGTTAAGGTAAGGCGCGACCTAACAAGGTGCGACCTAAAGTCTTGCGACCTAGCAATATAATGGTCAAGCGACCTACGACCTAAGCACGCGAGCGACTTAAGGTGATCGAGCGACCTACGACCTAGGGACGAACGACCTAAGTCCAGAGCGGGCTAAAAGCAGGTAGAGTCTTCTCCATGCCAGAGCGACCTATGGCCCAGCGAACTACGACCTAGCGACCTAATTTCGAACGACCTAAGCACGAACGAAAATCTGCAGGACTAGTCTTCGAGGCAGTGCGACCTAAGGCCCAGGATTTGCCAACAACGCTGAAAATTGGGGTTTTTCACCCATTCAATCCAAACCAAAAGCAAACTAAGATGCTAATGCGATAGGGAATCATTCCCAACAGTCCAATGGCAGTTATAGGCAAGATGTGAGATTAAAAATCTCACCTTTTCACTAAAATGGATGAAGATGAAGCTTGAAAGCAAGGAGAAGTGTAACGACCCGCCATTTTTGACCGTTCAAGTCGAAAATAATCCACACATGTCCAACTCAAACCGTTCAAAAAGGCAGATGGTTATTGGGGTTAAATAAGAAAAGGAAAGAAAAAACAGAAGCAAACTCAGAATCTTGCAGCGGAAGGAACAAGATATATTAATAAAATAACAGTTCATGAAGCTGTTAAATAAATAAATTTGATTATTATTATACATCATAAATCAGAGTTACATACATATCAGAGGTAATACAATAATGCAGCGGAAAAATAATATGGTAGTAGAATACAAATGATGTAATACCAAACTCCGTCTTAGTCCTCCAAAATAGATCTTCAACCTTATCTGAAATGCTCAGGCTGACCCGAGCGTAATGAAAAGACAAAACACTCGAGTCAGGACTAAAATATCTCATGTAAGTCAAATCGAATAAGAAATATGAGTGTGACGGCGTCAGAGATGTTTACGGGGTTTGACATCTCCTATCCAGTGTCAACGTGAGTGCAATAACTTAAGAGATGTTACGGGATTTTCCATCTCTCAAGGATCCGTTAAACTATCTACTATGTAGTACAATACGCTATTATAATATGTCTACATTAAAGTAAAACTATTAAAATAGCGTTAAGCCATGGCCCATTCCACCCTTAACACAGTTTATATTCCCAAGAGCATATACAAGACCGTAGTTTCCCCAAAACCGGAAGTCACCAAAGGGCAATCCATATACTAAAGGTACAAACCAAAACGTAGTGGTCGCGAATAGGATAATCAGTATGACAAGGTACATGAGGCGATACCAACTAGGATACTAGTAGTTGCGTGATCCAGACTGATGTTGGGCATAGCAGCTACTACCCCAACACCGCGAAACAACACTCCCAAAATCGAGGGGTGCACCCAAATCGAATCACAAAAGTAATAGACATGGTAACGAAGAAGTGTGTCCGCTAGAGGTGGCGAACCTCAATGGCCCGGCGCGGCTCCTGTTTTAGTCATGTCAGGGGTCATCCAATATCGTTCTCTTTCTTCAGTCAACGCGTTCACCAAACCATCCACTTTGTTCTGGATCAACACTCCGTGTATACTAGTTATTAAAGTGGTTTTCGATATCGACAGAGAGTATGTCCATATCCGATCCCGGTCTCTTTAATAACTACGTATTATTACACCGATGGCTCTTTTACATTTCAAAATCAATTCATAATTGATATCAAAATATCATATTCGCTTCAAAATCAAATCCATTTCAAATATCATCAAATCTATTCAAAATGTAAGATTCCGTTTCAAAATCATTTTTCGCCTCAATATCTCATTTCGATTTCAAAATCATTTTTCGCCTCAATATCTCATTTCGATTTCAAAATCATTTTTCGCCTCAAAATCTCATTTCGATTCACATAAACTCGAATTCCAAAATTTAAAATTTAATCAAATCTCAAATCATCAATTTCAACTCGATTCAGCTTCTCAATAAACCATTTCAAATTATCAATTTCAAATACATATTTGAACCACAAAATAAACAATTTCACTTTCAATATATTTCAAAACTTTAAATATTCCACATTTCAAAACAGTTCATATATTCATATAAGAATATAAGATACGCTTTAAACCATTTCGTATTCAAATTAGAATATACTTCAAATTAAACATCCGTATTAAGTAGTTTACTTAATTTCTGGAACAATTCCAATTCAATAAACTTAGATTAACATTCGGATTTCAAGAATTCATTTAAGTATTACATTCCAAATCAATTTCAGTTCAAATCCTATTCAAATCAATTTTATCTTCAAATTTAATTCAATAGTTTCAATTTAGTCCAATTCACAAATTTCTTTGAATTTCAATTAAATTCCAAATTAATTAAATCTCAATTTCAAATTAATTTTCAATTCCAAACTCAAACTTGAAATATCATTTCATATAAATTTTCTTAGAAATATTCAGAGTTAGATTAAAAGTCCAATCTTTTAAAAAAAAAATCAACTTTCGAAAATTTACGCCGTATTTCAAAATTTTTACTTAAAATCTAAACTTCAAATAATTAAACAATTTCATTTACCAAGTTTAAATTCCAACATCTCGAGCTTCAATTCAAAATAATCCAATTTCCATAAATTGGATTTTTTTTTCTTTAAAATCAATCCATTTAAATAATTTCAAAACAACTTTTTAAAATTATTTAATTTAACCAACCCGGTGTCCGTATATAATTTTCTATCCTATGGCCAAGTGATTATTTATTTCAATTAAATGTCAGGGATGAATATATATCACTTAAACCAATCACAGTGTCATATGCATGTATAACAGGATATATATATAAGCAAATAAACATCCAAACATTTAAATATCAACCAATGGCATCCATCGAAATAAATCATCCAATAGTCAATACAATTCACGGCAATTTCATAGTTATCAATATCGGGAAATTTGATTTTTGATTAAATCCTAATTTCAATTTACTGTCAATTAAATTTTTCAACGGTGAATTCACATGACAATCTATATAACAATTAAACTTTTATCAAACAACGACAAATAAATTCATATCACTTCATAATGTCAAATTTAACTACCATAAAGATATTCAGTACGTTGTGAGCGTTATAAAACACTCACTTTGATATCCTGTTGTCACCGAGACGTTCCAGTTTGGAACTAAACCGGACGACTCCCGATTTTAGCCTAAATTTCAACTGTCTTCAAATTCGTCCAAACTAGTTTCATTTCGAAGCTCTCGTCATTACGATCGCAACGCAAAAATTCTCGTTCCAATCGGACCTCGTATGTGAGAGTTATTAAATTTGTAAGTTATCGACATTTGAATTTATAAAACAATTTATATTGGTATTAAAATTTATCCATACCCAAAGCAATGAAGCCCAGCCCACTAAACTCCATCTTCTCCAAATGCTTGTACGTGAAAATGCACAAATCCAGCATTTGCCGTGCACCAATCTCCGATGATACGGAGCTCTGATACACCGTTTGACATGCCATCTTCGCCAAACTTCTTCTCTTCGAAGCCTCCATCATCTCGACCACAAAGTTACAAGCTCGGCCACCCCTAGGAAATCACGACCCGACCCATTTCCCTCTTGACCATGTTCAGGTCGCACGCACCAAACCACTACCGCACAACACAAAACTCCCCACCGAGCTGCTATTCCGCATCACGAACTCGAATCAAAGCTCCGTTTCGCGAATCGAAGCCTATATCCTCCACGATTTCCAACCCTAGTTCACGCCTAAGAACAGCTTCGACCCCAATAGTTGCCGCACCCACCAACGACCATACCAAATCGAACAGAAGGAAGAAACATGAATTTAGGAATTGGTTTGAGGATTTTTAGATTTATATTTTGTGAGATATAATTTTTCAAAGCTTCATTATCATTTTCCCTCTGTGTTTACTGAGCGTGCTGCTTTGAAATGAAAAGAAAGAAGTGTGCCTAGAAAGCAATAGACAGGCATGAGTATAGGCGGCTTGAAATGAAAGAAAATGACAGCCTAGCTATGCAGTTAAAGCGCTCGGTGGATTCAATGCGGTAGAGGTGCAAAAAGTCATAGCGGGGATGTAGCGAAGATATAGCGGGATATATCGGATTACTCTAAAATAGCATATAATTCCCATACTTGTTGTTTTTACAAATATATAGATAGTAATTATGTGAAAAATTAACATTCAATTGAATTATAATTAATACAAAAATAATTTTAAATAAAAATATGTGCAAATGTATTGTAAATGAACGTAAAACTATTATATAACTTAATTTAATTTAGTACAATATTAGAGTATTATCATTTCTAAACATATATAAAAAATTCAATGAAATTAATTAATTTCATAATTTTTATAGCGTATAAATATCATTTTTCAATCCAATTTTTTATAGAAGATATAGCGGAAATAGCGGAATATAGCGGAAATAACGGGATATAGTGGAAATAGCGGGGATTAAAGCGGAAAGGCTATATGTTGAGGATATATGGAAAAATCGTAGCGGTAGGAATCCGCTATAAGATATATCGGAGTTATAGCGGGGATATAGCGGGGCATTAACTGCACAGCAGCCTAGTCCAATCAACGAATATATATAAATATAAATTTTTCAAAAATATCTTGATTTAAGTAACTTAAAATCTTGAACCCCTATCGAGACGTGCCGTCAGGTGTTCGTAATGTTATACCCCAATTCCGGACGCAATGGAAAGGGTTTCAAGCCCTAATTCAATCATATGTGAAAGATAGCTTTTTGAAGTCGATTATTTTAATTAACGACGTTAAATTTCTACGCGTTTCAAGCTCGCACGACCAAACGACAAGTCCGATTGCTACGAAAATTGAAACCTTACAATAATTCACTGTTACGGATCCGATGAAACTTGTTTCGTCGAAATCCGAGATAGTTGTAAAAAATGGCTATTTCTACAATCTAATTTCAATATAAAATTCACAATTTTAAATTATTAACTTTTAAATCAAATTTCAATTGTTCACAAATTTCATTTTTTATTTCACAGTAATTAACAATCTTTTACAATGCGGTTTTTCCATTATAAATCCAGTATAAAAGATTACATTAGATTCAGCATTCAATTATATTGTAATTCAAATTCAAGTTATTTAATTCCAATTGAATTCTTTTATTTCGATTTACACTTTCATTATTAAATCAACCATTTACTTATACATTATTATCAATAGTTTATAATTCATTTACTTTCATTTTCTTCAGCTATCATCTTATTTAAATTCACAGTAATATTAAATTACATTCATTTGCGTTGATTTCCATATTATAACTTCAATATTAAATGTAACATTTTATTTATTTCGTTGTTTACAATCAAATTCAATTCAATTCAATTACTTGTTACATTCAAATTTAAATCTTTACTTACGTTCAATTACAAGTTAACATCTTTATCGAATTACAGTTTCAGTTATTATCTGCTTTCAATCAACTGTAATATTAAGTTACATTTATTTATATTAGTTTCAATAACATAAACTTCCATTATTAAATCTACCATTTTATTTATTATTTGTTTACAATCATAACCAATTTGGTTTACAATCAAATTCAATTCATTATTTACATTCACTACAAGTTAACATCCATATTTAATTTACAAATAAGTTATTTCAGAATTCAGTTTCGTATTTTAACTTGTAATTCACATTTAACAACACAAAATTTTATTTCATTCGGATTTTTATCCAAAATTTTCATTTTAATTCGTATTTTTAAAGTGTTAAAAATACGGGTCGTTACATTCTCCCCCACTTAAAACTTTTCATCCTCGAAAAGGAACGGAGAAGGGAAAACCATCATTTAGATATAATTCATTCAAAATATTCTACTTATTTGCAAAATTTAGTTATATGATTTTTTTTCAAAATTTTCTCACTTCCGGATTTTTGAAAAATTTCGGCAGCACCTCCTTTGCGCGGCTAGGACCGAAAAATTTCACAGTAGTAATAATTGCATGATATACATCTCATTACAAGAATGAGGCATCCCAAAACATGGGGAACACAATAATATACCACAACATAAACTGTAATCCGAGAACATACCTTTTATTTAGCGTTTATTAGCATTTTAACTTACATTTTGCATTAAGTGCAAAAGCGAGCTCCACAAGCGAAGCGCAACCCCTTTGCTACCTACTAAAATGATCAATAACCAAGTTAGAACCATGCATATAAAGATAGATCGATATACTTATCATAAACAACACACATATAACATGTTTAGCTTTAAAACTGTAATTCCAATTCCAGGACAGCAATGAATCTCAGTTTTTGATCACCTAAACGATAAAATTTGACAATGGAATCTAAACAAAAGTTGTTGCATTCGTTTCAGACTTTCCGGAATGTCCAAAATCATTGAATTCGGACATACCTTTCAAAAGTTACGACCGTTTTACTAAATAGATACGCCTCAGCTTGGCAATGAATTGCGCAGGTCAGCGACGTTTGGTCACGTTTTTTACCTTCTAAACGACAGCAAAACACCAAATGCTTAAACAAAAGTTTTAGATTAAGTTCTAAGCTTTCCATAAAGTGCAAGATCATCAAAATCCGATACACCAGTAAAAAGTTATGGCGAGAATACTAAGGTGCTTCAGATTTCTACTCCGCACAGGCCAGCGACTAATATTGGTGTTTTAAGCCTAGTGGATGAAGGTATTTATCAAAACATTCTAAACAAAAGATGTAGCACAGTTTCTAAGCTTTCCGAAAAGTCCAAAATCGTCGAATTCCGTTCAAACATTTAAAAGTTATGGCTGTTTCCGTTCCAGCATATATTGGACAATTTTGGATTTTTTTTTCCCAAATTTGCTTTTATTATTTCAAAGCACAAACCATCAAACTTCAAATTTTCTAAAGAAACAATCATAAACACAAAGTCGTTTATTTTCTTATATATCCAGGAAATAAGTTTACATTCGATTTGTTTCCGATTTATTCAAGTTTGTTTCATTCATAATTTAAATTCAAGTCAATTTGCTTCAATTTAATTTGAATTCAATTATATTTAATTTCCCTATGCTTCAAATTTGAATTTAATTATTTTAAAATTTTATTCCGTTTATTCAATTCCATTAACACTAATGAATTCTATTTAATCAATTATCATCCATCTAACAACCAATGCATATCAAACATTAACATCCGTCCAAATATATAATAAATCAATTATACATTTCCAAGTCAAAATTTTAATTTCATACACTTCCAAGTTTACTGACATTTAGTTTTATTCAAATTTAATTAGTTTCCATTTACTAATTCTATATTTAATTAATTTTAAATTTAATTCATTTTACAACTTAAATTTCCTTTATATTTACAACTATCAATAGATCTTCACATTTTATTATTCACTCTCACACTGATATATTATTCCTTTACTTATCCTTATTAGCATTTTAAACTTTTTAAGTATTTGGTAAGTTTTTGTTATGCAAATAGAATGTAGTTAAACAACATACAACCTCTTTTCATTCAAAGTTGAATTTTTAATTAATTAATTCTTAAGTCATTACTTAAATTTCACTATAATTTAATTTCACATTTACATTCACATATAGTATTTCCATTTTATATTAACATAATGGTGAATCACCTTTAAATGTTAATTTAAATTCCAATTATTTACTAACAATTTTATTTATATTTGCAAACCATTAATTAAATGCATATTTTATTATTCAAACCTAAACTTGTATATTATCCAATTAACAATTCATATAACATTTTTGAACTTCTTAAATATTTTGGTAAGTTATATTTATGCTATAGAATGAAATTTAATACTATGTGAGTTTTACAGTTTCAATTTTATTTTAAATTCATAATTTCCTAATTCTAAGGATTTCTACTTCAATTGATATTTTCACTTAGCTCTTAGGTTCATTTCTCATTTCACAATTCAGAAGTTCCGTAATGATTCAAGTATTTGTTTATCTCAATAGTTTAAAGTCATTAAATATTAAAGAACTTAAGAATTTCATCTCCGGTTTCATTTCAAATCAAGTTTGAAATAATATATACTTATATTAATGTGTATCAAGTCATACTATAGAGAATACAAAATAAAATTCAATTTTAATCAAAACAGGGTTTAGAAAAAGCTATTAAGTGATCTCCCCTACTTAGACTCTCGAAAATAAACGTCGATGATGCGTGCACTCATCACCAAAATCATTCTCTAGTGTCAAGAGGGGAGTATAACACTTACTTCATTTGAAATCCTTTGAAAACAATTTCTAATCGAATATACTATCATATAATACTTATATTATACATTTCAAATTTTTGTTAATAAATTTTCAAAACACCGGAATTTAAATTCTCCATCTTAATTTAAATTCATTTTTATTTCATTTTATTTACCATTTATATTCATTGTCAATCATATTTACAAGTTTCATTTCTTAAAATCATCCAATAGTCAATAGTTAGAAATATTGACTAATCAACAATAAACGATGATAATCTAATATTATCATCTCCTAACAACCAATACAATCAAAATTTATAAATTTTCAAGATAAGTCTTTTATATATAGAATATAATCCAAAACATTATTATGTCAATCTGTCCTATTCGAGTGTTTAGAAATTCCTATCGATGCCTTGGCGTCCCAAGTACTAACCAGAATTCATAAATACTCAACGGAACAAATTAACACAATATAAAATCATTTTTATATCAAAATTACAAATACGCTCTCTCATATACACTCAACTCATTCATATAGCTTACCTCTATTTCAATGAGTTACTCCCCACTAGAGCCAAGGTTTATCGCTAAACCAAAGCTCTGATACCAACTGTAACGACCCGCCATTTTTGACCATTCAAGTCGACAATAATCCACACATGTCCAACTCAAACCGTTCAAAAAGGCAGATGGTTATTGGGGTTAAATAAGAAAAGGAAAGAAAGAACAGAAGCAAACTCAGAATCTTGCAGCGGAAGGAATAAGATATAGTAATAAAATAACAGTTCATGAAGCTGTTAAATAAATAAATTTGATTATTATTATACATCATAAATCAGAGTTACATACATATCAGAGGTAATACAATAATGCAGCGGAAAAATAATATGGTAGTAGAATACAAATGATGTAATACCAAACTCCGTCTTCGTCCTCCAAAATAGATCTTCAACCTTATCTGAAATGCTCAGGCTGACCCGAGCGTAATGAAAAGACAAAACACTCGAGTCAGGACTAAAATATCTCATGTAAGTCAAATCGAATAAGAAATATGAGTGTGACGGCGTCAGAGATGTTTACGGGGTTTGACATCTCATATCCAGTGTCAACGTGAGTGCAATAACTTAAGAGATGTTACGGGATTTTCCATCTCTCAAGGATCCGTTAAACTATCTACTATGTAGTACAATACACTATTATAATATGTCTACATTAAAGTAAAACTATTAAAATAGCGTTAAGCCATGGCCCATTCCACCCTTAACACAGTTTATATTCCCAAGAGCATATACAAGACCGTAGTTTCCCCAAAACCGGAAGTCACCAGAGGGCAATCCATATACTAAAGGTACAAACCAAAACGTAGTGGTCGCGAATAGGATAATCAGTATGACAAGGTACATGAGGCGATACCAACTAGGATACTAGTAGTTGCGTGATCCAGACTGATGTTGGGCATAGCAGCTACTACCCCAACACCGCGAAACAACACTCCCAAAATCGAGGGGTGCATCCAAATCGAATCACAAAAGTAATAGACATGGTAACGAAGAAGTGTGTCCGCTAGAGGTGACGAACCTCAATGACACGGCGCGGCTCCTGGTTTAGTCATGTCAGGGGTCATCCAATATCGTTCTCTTTCTTCAGTCAACGCGTTCACCAAACCATCCACTTCGTTCTGGATCAACACTCCGTGTATACTAGTTATTAAAGTGGTTTTCGGTATCGATAGAGAGTATGTCCATATCCGATCTCGGTCTCTTTAATAACTACGTATTATTACACCGATGGCTCTTTTACATTTCAAAATCAATTCATAATTGATATCAAAATATCATATTCACTTCAAAATCAAATCCATTTCAAATATCATCATATCTATTCAAAATGTAAGATTCCGTTTCAAAATCATTTTTCGCCTCAATATCTCATTTCGATTTCAAAATCATTTGATTTTTCGCCTCAATATCTCATTTCGATTTCAAAATCATTTTTCGCCTCAAAATCTCATTTCGATTCACTAAACTCGAATTCCAAAATTTAAAATTTAATCAAATCTCAAATCATCAATTTCAACTCGATTCAGCTTCTCAATAAACCATTTCAAATTATCAATTTCAAATACATATTTGAACCACAAAATAAACAATTTCACTTTCAATATATTTCGAAACTTTAAATATTCCACATTTCAAAACAGTTCATATATTCATATAAGAATATAAGATTCGCTTTAAACCATTTCGTATTCAAATTAGAATATACTTCAAATTAAACATCCGTATTAAGTAGTTTACTTAATTTCTGGAACAATTCCAATTCAATAAACTTAGATTAACATTCGGATTTCAAGAATTCATTTAAGTATTACATTCCAAATCAATTTCAGTTCAAATCCTATTCAAATCAATTTTATCTTCAAATTTAATTCAATAGTTTCAATTTAGTCCAATTCACAAATTTCTTTGAATTTCAATTAAATTCCAAATTAATTAAATCTCAATTTCAAATTAATTTTCAATTCCAAACTCAAACTTGAAATATCATTTCATATAAATTTTCTTAGAAATATTCAGAGTTAGATTAAAAGTCCAATCTTTTAAAACAAATCAACTTTCGAAAATTTACGCCGTATTTCAAAATTTTTACTTAAAATCTAAACTTCAAATAATTAAACAATTTCATTTACCAAGTTTAAATTCCAACATCTCGAGCTTCAATTCAAAATAATCCAATTTCCATAAATTGGATTTTTTTTTCTTTAAAATCAACCCATTTAAATAATTTCAAAATAACTTTTTAAAATTATTTAATTTAACCAACCCGGTGTCCGTATATAATTTTCTATCCTATGGCCAAGTGATTATTTATTTCAATTAAATGTCAGGGATGAATATATATCACTTAAACCAATCACAGTGTCATATGCATGTATAACAGGATATATATATAAGCAAATAAACATCCAAACATTTAAATATCAACCAATGGCATCCATCGAAATAAATCATCCAATAGTCAATACAATTCATGGCAATTTCATAGTTATCAATATCGGGAAATTTGATTTTTTATTAAATCCTAATTTCAATTTACTGTCAATTAAATTTTTCAACGGTGAATTCACATGACAATCTATATAACAATTAAACTTTTATCAAACAACGACAAATAAATTCATATCACTTCATAATGTCAAATTTAACTACCATAAAGATATTCAGTACATTGTGAGCGTTATAAAACACTCACTTTGATATCCTGTTGTCACCGAGACGTTCCAGTTTGGAACTAAACCGGACGGCTCCCGATTTTAGCCTAAATTTCAACTGTCTTCAAATTCGTCCAAACTAGTTTCATTTCGAAGCTCTCGTCATTACGATCGCAATGCAAAAATTCTTGTTCCAATCGGACCTCGTATGTGAGAGTTATTAAATTTGTAAGTTATCGACATTTGAATTTATAAAACAATTTATATTGGTATTAAAATTTATCCATACCCAAAGCAATGAAGCCCAGCCCACTAAACTCCATCTTCTCCAAATGCCTGTACGTGAAAATGCACAAATCCACCATTTGCCGTGCACCAATCTCCGATGATATGGAGCTCTGATACACCGTTTGACATGCCATCTTCGCCAAACTTCTTCTCTTCGAAGCCTCCATCATCTCGACCACAAAGTTACAAGCTCGGCCACCCCTAGGAAATCGTGACCCGACCCATTTCCCTCTCGACCACGTTCAGGTCGCACGCACCAAACCACTACCGCACAACACAAAACTCCCCACCGAGCTGCTATTCCGCATCACGAACTCGAATCAAAGCTCCGTTTCACGAATCGAAGCCTATATCCTCCACGATTTCCAACCCTAGTTCACGCCTAAGAATGGCTTCGACCCCAATAGTTGCCGCACCCACCAACGACCATACCAAATCGAACAGAAGGAAGAAACATGAATTTAGGAATTGGTTTGAGGATTTTTAGATTTATATTTTGTGAGATATAATTTTTCAAAGCTTCATTATCATTTTCCCTCTGTGTTTACTGAGCGTGCTGCTTTGAAATGAAAAGAAAGAAGTGTGCCTAGAAAGCAATAGACAGGCATGAGTACAGGTGGCTTGAAATGAAAGAAAATGACAGCCTAGTCCAATCAACGAATATATATAAATATAAAATTTTCAAAAATATCTCGATTTAAGTAACTTAAAATCTTGAACACCTATCGAGACGTGCCGTCAGGTGTTCGTAATGTTATACCCCTATTCCGGACGCAATGGAAAGGGTTTCAAGGCCTAATTCGATCATATGTGGAAGATAGATTTTTGAAGTCGATTATTTTAATTAACGATGTTAAATTTCCACGCGTTTCAAGCTCGCACGACCAAACGACAAGTCCGATTGCTACGAAAATTGAAACCTTACAATAATTCACTGTTACAGATCCGATGAAACTGGTTTCGTCGAAATTCGAGGCAGTTGTAAAAAATGGCTATTTCTACAGTCTAATTTCAATATAAAATTCACAATTTTAAATTATTAACTTTTAAATCAAATTTCAATTGTTCACAAATTTCATTTTTTATTTCACAGTAATTAACAATCTTTTACAATGCGGTTTTTCCATTATAAATCCAGTATAAAAGATTACATTAGATTCAGCATTCAATTATATTGTAATTCAAATTCAAGTTATTTAATTCCAATTGAATTCTTTTATTTCAATTTACACTTTCATTATTAAATCAACCATTTACTTATACATTATTATCAATAGTTTATAATTCATTTACTTTCATTTTCTTCAGCTATCATCTTATTTAAATTCACAGTAATATTAAATTACATTCATTTACGTTGATTTCCATATTATAACTTCAATATTAAATGTAACATTTTATTTATTTCGTTGTTTACAATCAAATTCAATTCAATTCAATTACTTGTTACATTCAAATTTAAATCTTTACTTACGTTCAATTACAAGTTAACATCTTTATCGAATTACAGTTTCAGTTATTATCTGCTTTCAATCAACTGTAATATTAAGTTACATTTATTTATATTAGTTTCAATAACATAAACTTCCATTATTAAATCTACCATTTTATTTATTATTTGTTTACAATCATAACCATTTTGGTTTACAATCAAATTCAATTCATTATTTACATTCACTACAAGTTAACATCCATATTTAATTTACAAATAAGTTATTTCAGAATTCAGTTTTGTATTTTAACTTGTAATTCACATTTAACAACACAAAAATTTATTTCATTCGGATTTTTATCCAAAATTTTCATTTTAATTCGTATTTTTAAAGTGTTAAAAATACGGGTCGTTACATTCTCCCCCACTTAAAACTTTTCTTCCTCGAAAAGGAACGGAGAAGGGAAAACCATCATTTAGATATAATTCATTCAAAATATTCTACTTATTTGCAAAATTTAGTTATATGATTTTTTTTCAAAATTTTCTCACTTCCGGATTTTTGAAAAATTTCGGCAGCACCTCTTTTGCGCGGCTAGGACCAAAAAATTTCATAGTAGTAATAATTGCATGATATACATCTCATTACAAGAATGAGGCATCCCAAAACATGGGGAACACAATAATATACCACAACATAAACTGTAATCCGAGAACATACCTTTTATTTAGCGTTTATTAGCATTTTAACTTACATTTTGCATTAAGCGCAGAAGCGAGCTCCACAAGCGAAGCGCAACCCCTTTGCTACCTACTAAAATGCTCAATAACCAAGTTAGAACCATGCATATAAAGATAGATCGATATACTTATCATAAACAACACACATATAACATGTTTAGCTTTAAAACTGTAATTCCAATTCCAGGACAGCAACGAATCTCAGTTTTTGATCACCTAAACGATAAAATTTGACAATGGAATCTAAACAAAAGTTGTTGCATTCGTTTCAGGCTTTCCGGAATGTCCAAAATCATTGAATTCGGACATTCTGTTCAAAAGTTACGACCGTTTTACTAAATAGATACGCCTCAGCCTGGCAATGAATTGCGCAGGTCAGCGACGTTTGGTCACGTTTTTTACCTTCTAAACGACAGCAAAACACCAAATGCTTAAAACAAAAGTTTTAGCTTAAGTTCTAAGCTTTCCATAAAGTGCAAGATCATCAAAATCCGATACACCAGTAAAAAGTTATGGCGAGAATACTAAGGTGCTTCAGATTTCTACTCCGCACAGGCCAGCGACTAATATTGGTGTTTTAAGCCTAGTGGATGAAGGTATTTATCAAAATATTCTAAACAAAAGATGTAGCACAGTTTCTAGGCTTTCCGAAAAGTCCAAAATCGTCGAATTCCGTTCAAACATTTAAAAGTTATGGCTGTTTCCGTTCCAGCATATATTGGACAATTTTGGATTTTTTTTTCTCCCAAATTTGCTTTTATTATTTCAAAGCACAAACCATCAAACTTCAAATTTTCTAAAGAAACAATCATAAACACAAAGTCGTTTATTTTCTTATATATCCAGGAAATAAGTTTACATTCGATTTGTTTCCGAATTATTCAAGTTTGTTTCATTCATAATTTAAATTCAAGTCAATTTGCTTCAATTTAATTTGAATTCAATTATATTTAATTTCCCTATGCTTCAAATTTGAATTTAATTATTTTAAAATTTTATTCCGTTTATTCAATTCCATTAACACTAATGAATTCTATTTAATCAATTATCATCCATCTAACAACCAATGCATATCAAACATTAACATCCGTCCAAATCTATAATAAATCAATTATACATTTCCAAGTCAAAATTTTAATTTCATACACTTCCAAGTTTATTGACATTTAGTTTTATTCAAATTTAATTAGTTTCCATTTACTAATTCTATATTTAATTAATTTTAAATTTAATTCATTTTACAACTTAAATTTCCTTTATATTTACAACTATCAATAGATCTTCACATTTTATTATTCACTCTCACACTGGTATATTATTCCTCTACTTATCCTTATTAGCATTTTAAACTTTTTAAGTATTTGGTAAGTTTTTGTTATGCAAATAGAATGTAGTTAAACAACATACAACCTCTTTTCATTCCAAGTTGAATTTTCAATTAATTAATTCTTAAGTCATTACTTAAATTTCACTATAATTTAATTTCACATTTACATTCACATATAGTATTTCCATTTTATATTAACATAACGGTGAATCACCTTTAAATGTTAATTTAAATTCCAATTATTTACTAACAATTTTATTTATATTTGCAAACCATTAATTAAATGCATATTTCATTATTCAAACCTAAACTTGTATATTATCCAATTAACAATTCATATAACATTTTTGAACTTCTTAAATATTTTGGTGAGTTATATTTATGCTATAGAATGAAATTTAATACTATGCGAGTTTTACAGTTTCAATTTTATTTTAAATTCATAATTTCCTAATTCTAAGGATTTCTACTTCAATTGATATTTTCACTTAGCTCTTAGGTTAATTTCTCATTTCACAATTCAGAAGTTCCGTAATGATTCAAGTATTTGTTTATCTCAATAGTTTAAAGTCATTAAATATTAAAGAACTTAAGAATTTCATCTCCGGTTTCATTTCAAATCAAGTTTGAAATAATATATACTTATATTAATGTGTATCAAGTCATACTATAGAGAATACAAAATAAAATTCAATTTTAATCAAAACAGGGTTTAGAAAAAGCTATTAAGTGATCTCCCCCACTTAGACTCTCGAAAATAAACGTCGATGATGCGTGCACTCATCACCGAAATCATTCTCTAGTGTCAAGAGGGGAGTATAACACTTACTTCATTTGAAATCCTTTGAAAACAATTTCTAATCGAATATACTATCATATAATACTTATATTATACATTTCAAATTTTTGTTAATAAATTTTCAAAACACCGGAATTTAAATTCTCCATCTTAATTTAAATTCATTTTTATTTCATTTTATTTATTATTTATATTCATTGTCAATCATATTTACAAGTTTCATTTCTTAAAATCATCCAATAGTCAATAGTTAGAAATATTGACTAATCAACAATAAACGATGATAATATAATATTATCATCTCCTAACAACCAATACAATCAAAATTTATAAATTTTCAAGATAAGTCTTTTATATATAGAATATAATCCAAAACAGTATTATGTCAATCTGTCCTATTCGAGTGTTTAGAAATTCCTATCGATGCCTTGGCATCCCAAGTACTAACCAGAATTCATAAATACTCAACGGAACAAATTAACACAATATAAAATCATTTTTATATCAAAATTACAAATACGCTCTCTCATATACACTCAACTCATTCATATAGTTTACCTCTATTTCAATGAGTTATTCCCCACTAGAGCCAAGGTTTATCGCTAAACCAAAGCTGTGATACCAACTGTAACGACCCGCCATTTTTGACCGTTCAAGTCGACAATAATCCACACATGTCCAACTCAAACCGTTCAAAAAGGCAGATGGTTATTGGGGTTAAATAAGAAAAGGAAAGAAAGAACAGAAGCAAACTCAGAATCTTGCAGCGGAAGGAATAAGATATAATAATAAAATAACAGTTCATGAAGCTGTTAAATAAATAAATTTGATTATTATTATACATCATAAATCAGAGTTACATACATATCAGAGGTAATACAATAATGCAGCGGAAAAATAATATGGTAGTAGAATACAAATGATGTAATACCAAACTCCGTCTTCGTCCTCCAAAATAGATCTTCAACCTTATCTGAAATGCTCAGGCTGACCCGAGCGTAATGAAAAGACAAAACACTCGAGTCAGGACTAAAATATCTCATGTAAGTCAAATCAAATAAGAAATATGAGTGTGACGGCGTCAGAGATGTTTACGGGGTTTGACATCTCATATCCAGTGTCAACGTGAGTGCAATAACTTAAGAGATGTTACGGGATTTTCCATCTCTCAAGGATCCGTTAAACTATCTACTATGTAGTACAATACGCTATTATAATATGTCTACATTAAAGTAAAACTATTAAAATAGCGTTAAGCCATGGCCCATTCCACCCTTAACACAGTTTATATTCCCAAGAGCATATACAAGACCGTAGTTTCCCCAAAACCGGAAGTCACCAGAGGGCAATCCATATACTAAAGGTACAAACCAAAACGTAGTGGTCGCGAATAGGATAATCAGTATGACAAGGTACATGAGGCGATACCAACTAGGATACTAGTAGTTGCGTGATCCAGACTGATGTTGGGCATAGCAGCTACTACCCCAACACCGCGAAACAACACACCCAAAATCGAGGGGTGCACCCAAATCGAATCACAAAAGTAATAGACATGGTAACGAAGAAGTGTGTCCGCTAGAGGTGGCGAACCTCAATGTCCCGGCGCGGCTCCTGTTTTAGTCATGTCAGGGGTCATCCAATATCGTTCTCTTTCTTTAGTCAACGCGTTCACCAAACCATCCACTTCGTTCTGGATCAACACTCCGTGTATACTAGTTATTAAAGTGGTTTTCGGCATCGACAGAGAGTATGTCCATATCCGATCCCGGTCTCTTTAATAACTACGTATTATTACACCGATGGCTCATTTACATTTCAAAATCAATTCATAATTGATATCAAAATATCATATTCGCTTCAAAATCAAATCCATTTCAAATATCATCATATCTATTCAAAATGTAAGATTCCGTTTCAAAATCATTTTTCGCCTCAATATCTCATTTCGATTTCAAAATCATTTTTCGCCTCAATATCTCATTTCGATTTCAAAATCATTTTTCGCCTCAATATCTCATTTCGATTTCAAAATCATTTTTCGCCTCAATATCTCATTTCGATTTCAAAATCATTTTTCGCCTCAAAATCGCATTTCGATTCACATAAACTCGAATTCCAAAATTTAAAATTTAATCAAATCTCAAATCATCAATTTCAACTCGATTCAGCTTCTCAATAAACCATTTCAAATTATCAATTTCAAATATATATTTGAACCACAAAATAAACAATTTCACTTTCAATATATTTCGAAACTTTAAATATTCCACATTTCAAAACAGTTCATATATTCATATAAGAATATAAGATTCGCTTTAAACCATTTCGTATTCAAATTAGAATATACTTCAAATTAAACATCCGTATTAAGTAGTTTACTTAATTTCTGGAACAATTCCAATTCAATAAACTTAGATTAACATTCGGATTTCAAGAATTCATTTAAGTATTACATTCCAAATCAATTTCAGTTCAAATCCTATTCAAATCAATTTTATCTTCAAATTTAATTCAATAGTTTCAATTTAGTCCAATTCACAAATTTCTTTGAATTTCAATTAAATTCCAAATTAATTAAATCTCAATTTCAAATTAATTTTCAATTCCAAACTCAAACTTGAAATATCATTTCATATAAATTTTCTTAGAAATATTCAGAGTTAGTTTAAAGTCCAATATTTTAAAACAAATCAACTTTCGAAAATTTACGCCGTATTTCAAAATTTTTACTTAAAATCTAAACTTCAAATAATTAAATAATTTCATTTACCAAGTTTAAATTCCAACATCTCGAGCTTCAATTCAAAATAATCCAATTTCCATAAATTGGATTTTTTTTCTTTAAAATCAATCCATTTAAATAATTTCAAAACAACTTTTTAAAATTATTTAATTTAACCAACCCGGTGTCCGTATATAATTTTCTATCCTATGGCCAAGTGATTATTTATTTCAATTAAATGTCAGGGATGAATATATATCACTTAAACCAATCACAGTGTCATATGCATGTATAACAGGATATATATATAAGCAAATAAACATCCAAACATTTAAATATCAACCAATGGCATCCACCGAAATAAATCATCCAATAGTCAATACAATTCACGGCAATTTCATAGTTATCAATATCGGGAAATTTGATTTTTGATTAAATCCTAATTTCAATTTACTGTCAATTAAATTTTTCAACGGTGAATTCACATGACAATCTATATAACAATTAAACTTTTATCAAACAATGACAAATAAATTCATATCACTTCATAATGTCAAATTTAACTACCATAAAGATATTCAGTACGTTGTGAGCGTTATAAAACACTCACTTTGATATCCTGTTGTCACCGAGATGTTCCAGTTTGGAACTAAACCGGACGACTCCCGATTTTAGCCTAAATTTCAACTGTCTTCAAATTCGTCCAAACTAGTTTCATTTCGAAGCTCTTGTCATTACGATCGCAATGCAAAAATTCTCGTTCCAATCGGACCTCGTATGTGAGAGTTATTAAATTTGTAAGTTATCGACATTTGAATTTATAAAACAATTTATATTGGTATTAAAATTTATCCATACCCAAAGCAATGAAGCCCAGCCCACTAAACTCCATCTTCTCCAAATGCCTGTACGTGAAAATGCATAAACCCACCATTTGCCGTGCACAAATCTCCGATGATACGGAGCTCTGATACACCGTTTGACATGCCATCTTCGCCAAACTTCTTCTCTTCGAAGCCTCCATCATCTCGACCACAAAGTTACAAGCTCGGCCACCCCTAGGAAATCACGACCCGACCCATTTCCCTCTCGACCACGTTCAGGTCGCACGCACCAAACCACTGCCGCACAACACAAAACTCCCCACCGAGCTGCTATTCCGCATCACGAACTCGAATCAAAGCTCCGTTTCGCGAATCGAAGCCTATATCCTCCATGATTTCCAACCCTAGTTCACGCCTAAGAATGGCTTCGACCCCAATAGTTGCCGCACCCACCAACGACCATACCAAATCGAACAGAAGGAAGAAACATGAATTTAGGAATTGGTTTGAGGATTTTTAGATTTATATTTTGTGAGATATAATTTTTCAAAGCTTCATTATCATTTTCCCTCTGTGTTTACTGAGCGTGCTGCTTTGAAATGAAAAGAAAGAAGTGTGCCTGGAAAGCAATAGACAGGCATGAGTATAGGCGGCTTGAAATGAAAGAAAATGACAGCCTAGTCCAATCAACGAATATATATAAATATAAATTTTTCAAAAATATCTCGATTTAAGTAACTTAAAATCTTGAACCCCTATCGAGACGTGCCGTCAAGTGTTCGTAATGTTATACCCCTATTCCGGACGCAATGGAAAGGGTTTCAAGGCATAATTCGATCATATGTGGAAGATAGCTTTTTGAAGTCGATTATTTTAATTAACGACGTTAAATTTCTACGCGTTTCAAGCTCGCACGACCAAACGACAAGTCCGATTGCTACGAAAATTGAAACCTTACAATAATTCACTGTTATGGATCCGATGAAACTAGTTTCGTCGAAATCCGAGACAGTTGTAAAAAATGGCTATTTCTACAGTCTAATTTCAATATAAAATTCCCAATTTTAAATTATTAACTTTTAAATCAAATTTCAATTGTTCACAAATTTCATTTTTTATTTCACAGTAATTAACAATCTTTTACAATGCGGTTTTTCCATTATAAATCCAGTATAAAAGATTACAGTAGATTCAGTATTCAATTATATTGTAATTCAAATTCAAGTTATTTAATTTCAATTGAATTCTTTTATTTCGATTTACATTTTCATTATTAAATCAACCATTTACTTATACATTATTATCAATAGTTTATAATTCATTTACTTTCATTTTCTTCAGCTATCATCTTATTTAAATTCACAGTAATATTAAATTACATTCATTTACGTTGATTTCCATATTATAACTTCAATATTAAATGTAACATTTTATTTATTTCGTTGTTTACAATCAAATTCAATTCAATTCAATTACTTGTTACATTCAAATTTAAATCTTTACTTATGTTCAATTACAAGTTAACATCTTTATCGAATTACAGTTTCAGTTATTATCTGCTTTCAATCAACTGTAATATTAAGTTACATTTATTATATTAGTTTCAATAACATAAACTTCCATTATTAAATCTACCATTTTATTTATTCTTTGTTTACAATCATAACCAATTTGGTTTACAATCAAATTCAATTCATTATTTACATTCACTACAAGTTAACATCCATATTTAATTTACAAATAAGTTATTTCAGAATTCAGTTTTGTATTTTAACTTGCAATTCACATTTAACAACACAAAATTTTATTTCATTCGGATTTTTATCCAAAATTTTCATTTTAATTCGTATTTTTAAAGTGTTAAAAATACGGGTCGTTATAAGAAGCAATCCAAAGCTTGAATCCAATATCTTCTACTTGAATTTGGAGTTGAATGTTGGATTTGCAATTGAATTTGAGTTTTGAGTTTTAATTTCCCATTCCCTCCACCATTTTTGAAGAAGCTTGAATGTATATGCAAAAAGAAATGAAGTGTGAAGAGAAGGAAGGGGTTGGACTGAGTTAGTGAATGGTTCAGCCCCAAACCAAAGCTCAAAGCAAAAAGTGACAAAAATTTCACTATCTCCAAACATATCAAAGTTTACACTCAAAAAGATCGCAAACGTCATTTTGAACTCAATGGGGGTGGTCTCAAGTCCTAATTTGACCGTATGCAAAAAGTAGCTTTTTGGACTAACATCCGACTAACGATAAAATATTTAAATAAAATATTTAAATATAAAATCGACAAATATGCGGGTTGTTACATTTTGTATGTCATAAGCCATAGGAATGGTCGAGGTGGTTAATCCTTGTAGAGTATTGGTACAACAATAGCGGCAGCGCTCAATCAACATGACACCCTATACAGCAGTCTATGGCTTGAATCCACCTACACCGATTTCATATGTGCCCAGAACTACTGAACTGCCTCAAGTTGAGCAGGAGCTTTATTCCAGAGATATTGTGATACAAATTCTTAAAGATTGTTTGCAGTTAACACAGCAGAGGATGAAGAAATTTGCAGATGCTAGAAGAACTGAAAGAAATTTTCAAGAAGGGGACTAGGTTTACCTCAAACTGCAAGCATATAGACAAATCATAGCGAGTAATTTAAGAACCACCAAACTATCGACAAAATTCTATGGACCCTTGTAAAATAATCCAGAAAATAGGGGATGTAGTTTATAACTTAGAGCTGCCAGTTGATGCCAGAATACACCCGATCTTCCTTGTATCCCAATTAAAAGGAGAGTTGGAAATGGTGTGATTATACAACAAGATGCTCCAACATTCACTGAAGAGATATTGATGAACTAGAATTGATATTAGATCGAAGAATATTTCCAAAGAACAACAAGGCAGTAACACAAGCCTTGGTGAAATGGTAGCAAAGAAATCATGATGAATCGACTTGGGAAGATTATTGGGACTTGATCAAACAATTCCCTACTTTTGACCTTGAGACAAGGTCAAATTTTGAAGGAGAGGGGAATGTTATGCCTTTAGCTAAAATATCGAACATGTTTGAGAAGGGCTGGAAAGAAGGAGGAATTTTAACAAACACCTATGTTCAAATTGACTCTACAGCCATCAGAGGGGATCACGCGGCGGAGCTGACTAACCTACCTCACCAGATGCCATAGCTTGCCCAGCCGAGCCCATTCGACCAGTCAACAACGCTCAGTTCTTGTTAGATTGTGTGTGCATGTGCACACATGCACAGGGTGCACGGTTGTATAGGTTAAAAAGGAAATTGTTCTTATTGGGATTAAGGCCTGCAAACTTCATGTAATAATTTGAAAAGGGTCATCTTTGTCATGTAATAACAATAGGATTCAGCTTGTAAAAGTGTGAAGTTAAATGAATTGTTTCTCATTTATTTTTTTAAGTTTATTCTCTGTTAAATTTTCCTGCCTATATTTTTCTATCAATTCTTCTTCTTCCTCCTCTTAATATTCTCCATCAACATTAGTTACTCCTATTATAACCCTTCCTATCCCTAACCATCTCTTACTACATCCAACTGTCCATTCCCACACACCAGAACTCATTAAAACTTCTTCTTTGCCCTGAAACTGCTGCAACAAAATGACCAAAACAAGAAGTGCAAAGGAAGGCCATAACAAAAACTCACAAAAATGGGTATAAGTGAGTCCTATGCCTTTTCCAGAAAGAGATGATGCGTGCAGTCTTCAATATCTAGTTCCAATGTTGTGTTTGAGTATTTCGAATCCTAGAAGATAAAATGTGAAGGTCGGTGTGATAAATGATTTCATGTAAGGCATGTAGTAGTGACACTAACTATTGGTTATTGCATACATTTTCGGAGCTTGTTCTCTTGGTTAATCGTTGATGATATCTTTTTTCAATCCGAGATTGCTACAGTGTAGCGTTTAGTTCACGTGGTGCCTATAATTAAGTTGTTATAAATTCTTTTTAAAGAAATTAGTGACTCGGTATTTGTCTTTGTGCTCTTAAGTAATGTATTTAAAAATAGTACTGAATGAGGACATAACTGGTAGCGGGGAGACATGGACTTGTATTCCTTGAAACTCCAAAATAGAATAGACCAATGTGATATTCTCGTCCACCATCAAGTTTCATGTTTTCAGTAGGAAAATTTCAAGGCCATGGTCAATATGAGTGAATGATTGCGGGTCAACTATTACTATGAACTTATGGCAAGTAGATACCTGTCCATGGATGTCAACCTGATACGGTACGGTCTTTAAATTGCACCGGGTTGGAATTAAGGGAAAGAAGGAGAATAATAATTTGTGAGACATATATTTGTTGGAGCAGTTAGCAGAAATAGTTCATTGTGTACATACATTTGTATAAATGTACATACAGATGTTTATTAATATGTACGTAGTTAAAAAGTACCTTAGACTTTCTTTTGGAGTGTGCGACGTCTACGGTGAATAGATGGTTAGAAGTTGTATGGTCTGGACTCCCACTTGTAATAATTAGTTCGTGGCCCTAATCACGTGTTAGTGCTTGTAATTAGTGTTATTATGTATTATCATATAGAACACTCGCATTTATATTCTACGGTTTCTACTTAGAATCATGTTTCATTTTGTCGTAAAACATATGTACACACATACGGGGTAGAAACCTTTGTATAAATAATCATGAATGATACAACACATATATTTTTATAAAATAGTTTATATATTTTTTGTATGTAATATATTTTGCTTATATAATGATAATTTTAATACATATTACAATTTTCAATATATTATACATAGTAATATGTGTGCGTGGTATAATAATAATAATAATATAAATACTATATATTTCATAATTTATACAATGTATATAGATTTATTTATAATTTATATTTATATTATACATGTAATTATATTATTAACCATATGGTCCTTCCAGATGCAGAAAAAAGACAAATATATATATTTACCGAGTAATTGAAACTCGGGTAAGTCCATGATTTTGGGTTGCTGAATTTAACTACATGGTAGCTATGAAAGTGGTGTAATACCCACACTTGCTACCCCTATTAAGGTAGGAAATGAGTAATAATAATCATTTGCTACCCCTGCTAGGGATATTCTTACTTAGTAACTCATCTATTCCCTTGGCTATTTTAGAACCTATAATCCTCTTCATCATCGTTGATCCTACCACCAAATCCCAATGGAACACCATTTTTAATGTGATGGACTTTAAGAAATCACCATGTTAATTGAACATGGATAAATTCGATATGTATGAATTGGACATATTGAGTTATAATAATACAATATACACATACACATTGTTCCAACCATATAGCCATTACAACCAATGAATTCAATACTAGGATGCTACTTTTGGAATAAAATATGTATGTAAATCTTGATTCGAAGTGAAGTATAAAAGTAAACCACATTCACGGACAAATGAAATTGGGCATTTAAGAGATATCCTATCTAATGCGTCCATTCAAAGTTCATAAAAAGAGTTTACCTGGAATACCAAGAGAGAGAAGACCACTCTTGATACCGAGCCAAAAAATCAGTAAAAAATAGTTAAATCATACAACCTACCTTTAGAATATAATAAAAATACATTAAGATTCAAAATTCTATACCAATCGCATTGGCATAAAAAAGTAATAGTCAAATCCAACCCATGTTTGGAAAAGAAGAGATGTACATTCGTGAGAAGTTCAACAGCTCATAAATAAAAGTGCAAGACATTAAATATAAAATAAGAGATCCTAAAAAATAGAGATAAAATTTAAGGAAAAAACTTTGATTTTAATAGCAATTTTAAATTGCGGAAGACATGTAAACTAGAACTAATAATAAAATATATCATGCTTTTTTAATGTTTTTGGCTTTTTTAGTTAAATCATATAGGAAGCACATTTTTGCAGATATTTCAAAACGTTATAAAAACAATAAAGATTAATAATTATCAATAGAAAAATAGCAGTCGCCAAACTTTATTGTGAAAATTAATGAGCATATCACAAAACATAATTTGCTACATGAAAAAGAAAAATCCCTAACTCATATAATTCAGAAATACGTATAATCCAAAAAATCTCTCACAATAAACTATACAACCGATATATTATAGTAGGAACTTGCTAGAATTATATTTTGGCTGAAATATTTCCAAAATTATACTACACCTAAGAATTGTTAATACATATACCATAATCTCGATGTCAAAATTGACCTCAATAAAGCTTGGAAAATCTATTAGAAATTTTTTGCATATGTTTTCTTCAAAAGCAAAAAGTTAAGAAAATAAGGAAAGAAAACAATATGCACAACAAAGGAAAATGAAGTTGGAATCCAAAATGCAAGTCTACCTAACAATACGGCTGAAGTTATTTTGAAGTTGTCGCTTAAAATTGAGTTATAGTGCAACTTTTTGGAAGAAAAGAAATATGAATTGGTGATGTTCACATGTTCTAAACTTCTAATAAACTAAAAAAAGTAACAATGTTACAACAAGAAGAATTGCATTCATAATGTGTACATAACGGAACTCGGTATGTTGCTTGAGTGTCTAGTCATATACAATTGTTGTTCATTACAAAAGCAGAAGCATAAACATGAATGTTTTATTAGTCACCATGATCTTTTCTTTAGGAATTAAATATAAGTTAACAGAATAGTGATACGATGTGGGACATACAATTATCCATAAAAGTTTCATTATGTAAAATGAAAAACAAAGTAGATGTGGTTTTAGTGCAAATTGAGCCATTGGAAGATAAAATTGAAACTTTAGGAATTGGTCACCAACCTTTTGTTATAAATTAAGCCACTTTTATAGCTCAACTATACTAAATGAACACTACAAGAAAACGAGTTATAGATGGCAACTTGTAACAGCGTTTAATTGCTGGTTGCAATTATTACTTCCGTCTGAAGTACAAGAAAATATACATGGCTTTGAACCATGTTGTAAATCAATAAGACGTCAACATTTATGTTCGGGCATACAATATATTTTTTAGGCCGCTTCTTTTCCAATTATTTTTTTGCTCCCGTGTTTGCTTTCCCATTGTCGCCTCTCAATTAGAACCCTAAGAAACAAATTCTCAATTCACTTGTTGCTACTGGATAGTCTACCCCTTTGTCGCTGCTCTGGACAGTCTGCCCCTTTGTCGTTGTGCTTTTCTCGCCTAAGTCGCCTTCATCAGTGAGCAATCCTCTGGACAAGTGAACTCTACCCCTAGTTGCTTGCGCTTCTCAATTTAGGGTCAGTTTTTATTTATTTATCGTGATTTTAATCTGAGACAAATTTGATTATGATTATTGCTTATACTTTTTTGTTCTACGGGATGTCTAACTAATCTAGAACTTGATTCGATTGTGAATTTTAGTTGTTGGTGTCGCACTTATCACGGATTTCCTACCGGGCTGTTTGAAAATTATTCAACATTGCAAGAGGTAAGTTTGACGTAGACAATTCAGTTTCGTGCTGTGGTCTGCTGTTTTTATTCATAACAATAATATTCTTACAATTCTTCAGTGTTTACTGGTTTGATTTCCAAAGGCTATGCTTCATTGATTTCGTGCCTTTCTAACCTTTTCCTGATACGTTTGAATTATTGATTGTTGTTCTTTTTAAATTAATGAATGAACTTTAAGTGTCATTAGTCATAGAAATGAGACACTTCAGACAGACGAAGTAACCATCTATGAAGCAAATGCATATCCTAATAATCCTCTCTAGATCTCTTTCTCACAAGCTTTTGTTTAAATGCATTCTTATTTGCAAGTTATTTAGTTTTCTTTTATTTAGTATTTTTTTCTATTTTAGTATGTATGTGAGTCGATACTGAATTCTTATTTACTAAGAATACTTTCACGGTAACAATAGGCGAGGTGGTAGGGATACAATCGTTATATACGTATTTGGTTAGGTCAATCGTCCAGGATGTTGTCGTTTTCCTGGTCACATAAAAATTAATGGCTAAACTATTTCTTAATTGATAACTGTTATACGCAAAAGAAAAACCAGAGGAAAGATAAGCATTCCTACAAATTTTATCGGCTTTGGTGGATTTATATATTGGTCTGTTTCATCTAATATGCTATTCAACAATATGTTATTAACGTATTAAATAGGCAGATGTTAGTTTAACTCACACCCTTAATTTTAAGAAAGTAGCATATTGCAGATCTTTATGTTACTTTATTTGCACTTATTAGCATTTTTATTTATCGAATAATTGCTTGGTGTTATTCAACTAGTATACCAAAACAAAGAGTAATATGATATAAACTCCATACACAAGTTTATAACCTAAATTTGTAGTCGAAACAAACATACAACAACAAATTACAGTAGAAACAACGTCAAATTGCTGTGCTAAACTATACGATGACGACTGTTTTACTATTGTGTAAAAACAACAAACTTTATGCAGAAATATATATACAGGAAAAAGTAAATTTCTAACCGGATACAGAAAGAAATTTCGTCTGAGGATTGCCTTGACAATTTCCTTAAGACTTTATTCATAGTATCCCAAGATACAACAGACGTGATCTGCTCGAGATTATGGTGTGTATGAACTTCTATGTGATATGCAGGACTGGTTTTTCAGAAACGAAGAGGAAGAGAATTGGTTGGAGAATTGGAAAGTGATCAGGTTTCCTTCTCCTTATATAGGAAAATTTACAACGGCTACACCCATTGGAAAAAGGTCGTGTCTCTTCAGCAAATTTGCAATGACTACATCCGTTGGAAAAAGGTCACGTCTCTTCGTTTCATATTTGCAACCGATCGCATCTCTTCGTTTGAAAAGCAGGGTCCATGTCCGTTCAAACAGATGCGACTCTCATCTATTCGAATTTAAATATTAAAAAAACTGTCCATTTTTGTCCAGCAAAAATATAACATGGTCCGCCCTTATTGGACCCGCACCCGCACCCGCCCCGGTTCGGTACGGGACGGGCGGGCGGCTCGTGCGTGTGTGTTAGTTCATGGCCATATAGGTCCTCCCCCTCGCAAAAAATTACCTGACTCTAAGGGCCAATATAGGTTTGACAGATTTACTACTTAAACATGAAAATGCACATATATAGTGGTTTCTAACAATCCCCCACATGAATGATGATATAGGTCTCCCCTACACAAAGTGTAATATCACATAGTTCATATAAATAATGCTATATCGAGGATAAGTAGATATTTCACTTTGAACTTTCCCTAGTAAAAACTAATCAGATATACTTGGCTAGTCGATGAATTATTTCATCTTGAACCGTCAGCCGTTAGTGCATAACCTGACAAATAAGCTTTACAAAGCGTTGTTCCCCTTTACGTCCAATCTCTTGGTTGTATTCATTTTGGTCCTGAACAATTTGGTTCTGTGAGTGTTTATAGAGAATTAAAGCCTTTAATATTCTCATAGAGCCGACCCAGCTCACACTAGCATAGGTGATCGCAACCATTAAGAGTATCCTACATATAGCCAACTTGTTATTTTCGAGATATGGTCATCATTAAAAAACATAGTTTTAACCTTTGAATACTTCTGTAGGCATGCATTCTATTGTGCACCATAGGAATGGAGTAGGACTAAGTCCAAACAAATGCATTACTTCTTGAGTTACTCAGAACTAGTTTGCCTACCGATCCTAGTCCGTGGGATCTCCAATCGCTAGGATAGGTTTTTGTATAAGAAAACTCTTGTTGGTTTAGGCTTTTAAACCCATTCCCCTCGATGCACAGTCAATTTTCTCTCTTGATAACCCTTTAGTAAATGGATCCGCAAGGTTATCAGTAGTTCTCACATAATCAATGGAAATAGTTCCATTTGAGAGTAACTGCCTAACTGTGTTATGGCGTCGACGAATATGTCGTGACTTTCCATTATACACAAAGTTTTGCACTCTGCTTAACGCTGCTTGATTATCATAGTGTATGCATATGGCAGGTACTGTTTTAGGCCAAAATGGAATATCTTCCAAAAAATGACGAAGCCATTCTGCTTCTTCGCCTGCTTTATCTAAAGCGATGAACTCTGATTCCATAGTGGATCGAGCTATGCACGTTTGTTTAGTAGATTTCCATGACACTACTGCTCCTGCTAAGGTGAAGACGTAACCACTAGTTGATTTAGATTCCTCTGAATTTGAAATCCAGTTTGCATTACTATATCCTTCTAAGACGGTAGGATATTTTCCATAATGTAGGGAAAAGTTCGTGGTACTAAATATCCCAACACTCTCATTAGTGCTTTCCAGTGTTTCTTTCCTGGGTTGCTTGTATACCTTCTCAGTCGACTTACTGCATAAGCTATATCAGGTCTTGTGCAATTCATGAGATACATTAGACATCCTATTACACGAGAGTATTCCAGTTGCATTACACTCTCATTAGTGTTTTTATGCAATACTTCGGATGGATTAAAAGGTGTTCTTACTCCTTTGATTCCATAATTTCAAAAAAATTCAATCACATTTTGTACATAGTGTGACTGATTTAGTTCAATTCCACTAGGTGTTTTTATTATTTTGATTCCCAAAATAACGTCTACAACTCCTAAATCTTTCATATCAAAATTGTTGATTAACATTTTCTTTATGGTCTCTATTACCTTACTAGTCGGACCAAAGACTAGCATATCATCTACATATAGACAAATCATTACGTATGATTGTCCAACTTGTTTATAATAAACACATTTATCACATTCATTTATACAGAAACCATTTTTCATCATGACACTATAAAATTTTGCGTGCCATTGTTTTGGAGCTTGTTTTAGTCCGTATAATGATTTTACTAATCTACATACTTTGTTTTCATTTCCTTTGAAAATAAAACCCTCAGGTTGCTCCATTTAAATCTCCTCATCAAGATTTCCATTTAAAAATGTCGTCTTTACATCCATTTGATGAATCTCTATATTGTATATGGATGCAATTGCTATTAACATTCTTATAGAGATTATTCGTGTAACCGATGAATAAGTATCAAAGAAGTCTACACCTTCCTTTTGACGATATCCTTTGGCTACCAATCTTGCTTTATATTTGTCAATAGAGCCATCTGGTTTCATCTTCTTTTTGAAATTCCATTTACATCTAATCAGTTTTATTCCAAGTGGAAGATCAACTATATTCCAAGTTTGATTACTTAGAATTGAATCAATTTCACTTTTGATTGCTTCTTTCCAACATGAAGATTCAGAAGATGACATTGCTTTCTTGTACGTTTGAGGTTCGTGTTCTAACATGTATGTTAGAAAATCTGAACCAAATGTCTTGGACGTTCTTTCCCTTACGCTTCTTCTTGGTTCAACTTCCTCAATTCCACGATGAGTTTCATCTTCATATGGCTTGTTTGATTCTTCTCTTGTCCTTTTAGGGACATAATTTCCTTCATTACTTTTGTGCGGAAACACATCTTCAAAAAATGAGGCATCTCTCGACTCTATGATTGTATTGACATTAATATCAACTATATCAGACTTGAATACCAAAAATCTATAGGCACTACTATTTTGGGCTGGTCCTAGATAGTAATAGTCTACGGTTTTTGGTCCAAGTTTGACTTTCTTGGGAAGCGGAACTGGAACTTTTGCCAAGCACCCCCACACTTTGAGGTATTTGAAACTTGGTACGTGTCCTTTCCATAACTCATATGGAATTATTTCTAGTTTATTGTAAGGAACCTTGTTTAATATGTGATTAGACATATTTAAGGCTTCCCTCCACAAGTTCGTCGGTAGACCAGAGGTCAATAGCATCGCATTAATCATGTCTTTTAATTTTCTATTCTTTCTATCGGCAATAACATTTTGTTGTGGTGAATATGGAGCTATTGTTTGATGGATTATACCATTTTCTGCATAGAATTTTTCAAATGGGGATTCATATTCTCCACCTCGATCAAATCTCAATATCTTGATCTTTTTATTTAACTGATTTTCTACTTCAGCCTTATATTTTATAAACGATGTAATTACTTCATCTTTATTATTTAAAAGATATACATAGCAATATCGTGTATAGTCGTCAATAAAAGTGATGAAGTACTTTTTCTCACCTCTTGTAGGTAATGATTTAAAATCACATAAATCAGTATGAACTAAACCTAGTGGTTCAGTACTTCTATCTACAGTATGAAATGGTTTTTTGACAAATTTTGCTTCTACACATGTCTCACATTTGTAGTTTTTATCTACTTGGAATTTAGGAATTAATCCCAAGTTTGCTAATTTTTTCATTTTTCAGAAATTTATGTGTCTTAATCTATCATGCCATAATAAAATTTCATGCTCAACCAAATAAAAAACTTCATTTTTATTAATAGCACAATCAGGATACATAGTTTTATTGCCGACTACGGCTACATTTGCCTTAAATAGGCCATCACATAAATAACCCCTTCCTATATAAATTCCAGCCTCAGACAGTACTACTTTATCTGACTCGAAGACCATTCGGAATCCTTTCTTTAATAGCACAGGTCCAGAGATAAGTTTCTTGCAGATATCCGAAACATGAAGAACTTCATTTAGTGTCACGGTTTTTCCAAAAGAAAATTTGAGGATGACGGTGCCATTACCTTCGATCAAGGAAACTACAAAATTACCCATGTAGAGTTTTTCTTCCTGATCGTATTTCTTGTAAGTGGAGAACATAGATATATCAGAACATGCATGACGAGTAGCGCCTGTGTCTACCCACCACTGTGCATGTGACGACCCGCCTTTCATTCCACAGAAAGACGTATCATCATTAAGAAAGAAATAGGTAGAAAAAGAATAGATAGAAAAGAAATAACTAAACAATATCAGAATCTCACAGCGGAAACGTAAAATATATTATATCACATAGATATTACATAGTATTCATCATACATCAGAGTTACACAGTTACACAACATCAACCAAGACAGTTGTGATGACCTGTCGATACATTACAACCCAAAATACCACACATCAACACTAACACAGCGGAATATATAGATATAGATACGCCAAGTCTCCTGCTCCAAGTCCTTCCAAAATTCGTCAAAGCTGACCTGATCACTTGGCTACTCATAAAAATTTGAGTACCCAAGAGTTTAAGAAAACAGAAAATAACTCTGGGTCAGACATGGGTCTGGTGTGAGTAAACAGTTAAGTTGTTTAACATGAAAAAAACATTTGAAAGAAAGGTATCTTGTAAGAATTTCCGCAAATAAACACGGACAAGTTTTTCCCTTACGATAACCAAAACATTGATAGGAAATCCGGTTATATTATAATAGTGTCTAGGGTTTTCAATATAAAATAGGAAATAGCTGGAATGCTTACATCTCACGTTCCAACATAGTTGGGCACAATCAAAACCGTATAGGCACTTATTGGAGATTGGATTCCATACAATGGCAGGGCTACTGGATACCGCCCGTCACAATACGTGGTCTAGATCACCATACCGAGGATCCACCCTGATCCCCTACAACACAAGACCGGAGCTACCCCTTACTGGATAGTCCGAATAAGACAACCCCGCGGTTGTGGCCAAAAACTGCCCACACAGACGAATAAAAAGGGACCTCTAGACAAAAGAAAATATTATCCTACTTGGGTGCTACCCACTTAGCCTTGCGTGCACCTCCCCTGTTTTAGCCATTCCCGGTTGATGAGGCTTGAGACTACGATTACCTTTATAGCACACACATCTTGGAATGCTCATCGTCCTCCATTGACGATGGTCTGATAGCATTCATCCATTCAAGTCCGTTCCGGGTTCGAACGAAACCGAACTCACTATCTTCGTTACACTAGTTTTGGAATCACCCTCAGAGTTAATGACAAATAGCCCTTGCACTCTGAATCTTCATCTTGGTCTTCACTTGAGATTTCACGACCTATCATTTAAATTTGGATCGATGTGGTTTTCGGATAACAAATTTGGTATCCGATCCCTGTCTCATCGAAATCCAAATGCCATCTTAAAGGCCAAGTTGTTTAAGTTTAAACAATTTAATTCAATTGTATTCACACAACAACTTTATCACAGATAAATAACTCACATTTATCACAGCTATATCCAAAGTATTACACATCACAGAGCATCACAGATTAACATACAATAAACATTAATCAATTTAAACATTCTATACAATCAATCATCCATAAGAAAGACTTATTAATCCCGTAATTATAATTAATTTAATTAACTCAAATTAAATTAATCACTTAAGAATTAATCACCTAACCCTGCTAAAACAATCATTAATTAATTACAAACCATTTGAATTAATTAATCATTCTTTAATTGCTTTTACAAATTAATTAACCTTTAACTAATGATTAATTATCCAATAATTATTAATTAATTAACCTTAATCAATAATTAATTAATCCTAATTAATTAATTAATTAACCACTCTTTAATTACTAGTTAATTAATTAATCTTAAATCATTAAACCTTAATTAACTTTTAAGGTAAACCATTTATCTTTATAAATTACTTAATTATGATTAACATATACATTTAAAACATTTTCCTTTTAATTAACTATCTAATTACATTTTAAATTAAGTTTAAAATAACTTAAGAATTTAACTTAATACATTTAAGTTAAACAAATCATATAACTTCTTAAATACTTATTAAAAACATTTATATATAAAGAAATAGATTTAAGAAATAGTTTGAACTAGATTCATTTTAAATTTAAAACCTGCTTTTATTTAAATTTAAAAACTTGTTTAAACATTTCCTTCGGGTTCAACCCAGAAAACACTCGAGCCCAGACCCGGGAAAAATCCACTTTTTCTTTTTAAAACTTAGTTTTAATTTAAGTTTAAAAATCTGTTAACAAGATAACCCACACGAAAACCCGAAGCCCGACTCGAGCAAATCGACTTCTTTCCCGAGTTCTCGCCTGAGAAAATTCTTTCGTCCTCACGAAAACAACACCGATACACAACGAACCATGTGCATGTGCACAGATCGTCGGCTTCGCTCCGACTACCGCCGATACCTCCCACACATCGACGTTCACCTACGCCTTCGATCTCGACCACCCAGTCTCCATCACAAACCCAAAATCAAAATCGAACCATCTGATCGAACTGGAACAGCAGATCATCGACCAAAGCTCCCCTCGACTCGACTCTTCCGATCACCAGCGACTACGTACCCTCGTCCTCACCTTCGCCGACCAACCTCGCTTCCATCCCCCAACCTCCGAACAAGTCCGATGCTTCGACGACGACGCAGCAGCCCAATTTCCAACCTCGATCAAAACCTGGGCTTAAACCCTACTTCGACGATGCACCGCCGCCACAGTGGTCTAAAAATCCAGCGACTATTCTTCCCGAGTTCTTCAACCTCCCCGCTACCTCCAGCAGTGATCCCGACCACTCAGTTCACTCCGATCACCAGAAAATGCCCAAATCCCAAACTCCGTTCAACCCGAGATTCCTCACTCGAAACAACATTAAAAATCTAGGTTTTACATTTAAAATTCATGAATTTCGAAGACGATTTAGATTATATAGTGAATCAAAGAATCATGATGTTCGAATTTAACATGTTTCTAGAGTTTCCACTGTATTTTCCCATTTTCTAGAAAATACTCAAACTGATTATCCTTACAATATTTTTAAATCTTAGATCTTGTTAATTTAAACAAGTTTCCTTTGTACAAATTAACTTAAAAGTGAATGAGGTAAGAGATTTTAGTTTTTGAACTTATTTCTAGTCTGTAAATTCAAAACAGAGGCTCATATCTATATACACAAACATGCACACTCAAAAAATTCATATTTACATACATGCAGCATAATTTACATTCATGCAAACAACTATCACAACATTATTTTATATATCTATCACATGCAATAAGATAAAACATGTTAAAGCTTTGTTTACTCACAGGTTATTGATGAACAGAGAATAAGCTTTGAAACTGGACTTGATTTGAACAGATCTGCTACTTGAATTAGTTTTACTTGATCTTCTTTGATTTTTAGTTGAATCTTAAGTTGAATTTTAACTGCTCAGTTGAAAGCTTGAAGTAGTTGTTTTGTTGATCCTTTTGGTTTTCTCTGGTTTTGTTTCTTTAGTTTGAAAATGAAGATAAGGGAAAAATGAAATAGAAGAGTAGGGAGATAATTATATAGCCTTAATATCTTTCTATTTATTATTTTTAAAATAAAAGAAAATTAATGACACTTGTTAAATTAGCTTACATATGTCATTTGCATGATATAAATTGCTTACATTTGTAATTTACATGAATTTAATGTTTTTATATATATATTTATATTAGATTTTCAATTTATTTTTATATTTATTAATGTCTTATGAGTTTATAATTAAACTTTCTCTTTTATTTATCTATATATAACTTAAAAGAAAATGATATAAATATCCAATTTAGATTTAAAATATTTTTCTCTTGAATTTCAAATTAAAATTCAAATTCTATTTAAAATCTACTTATATATATATATACATACAAAACAACACATAATTTATTTGTTTAAAAAAGAAATAATTTTGCACATTTTAATTACTTTATAAAAGAAGATTTTCACATATTTATTTGCCTAAAATTCCGGGATATCACATTCCTTCCCCCTTAAAAGAATTTCGTCCCCGAAATTTTAAAAGCAAAGATAATCCAAAAGCTCTTATATTCAAATAATCAAGCATACATATCAGCCATATACTAACAATCAAAGCAAACAATTCATTCAAACAAACATTCCTAACTATCCTAACACAAATCCGGATAGGCTTTCCTAATACTATCTAGAGTTTCCCAAGTACAACTCACTGGGATCCTCGCTCCACAGAATCCTAACAAGCTTCACCAATTCCTCTCTCTCTCTAGGAGCCATTCTCCTATTTCTTCTTGAGTTGCCTCGATCCCATGCAAAAGACTACTCAAGTGAATTCCTGAACTATCGCAAGTCACTTTTGCAATTCTTCCCAGTTCAATTTCCAAAGACACGGTTCTCTCTTCACAAACCAGAACAGCTTTATGCTTGTCTAACCAATCCATTCCCAAAATAAGGTCAAATCCCTTAAAATCCAATACAAATGGGTCGCACGAGAAACTATGGGATAGATAAGAAATTCTTAGACCTCTACAGATCTTATCTAACTTGGTTACTCCCCTTATAGGATTAGATAAAAAAATAGGGCGATCTACAATACTAGGGGTAAGATGAAATTTCTCTACCGATTCCAAAGAAATAAAACTAAAGGAAGCACCAGAATCAAACAAAACTCTAACATAAACTTTATCTAAAAGCAAATTACCTTCAAAGACGCCTTTGCCTTGCTTTTCCCAGTTCGGGTTGAATTTCCTTTTGTCTGGATTAGTAGAATTCCCACTCGATGCTGCCACAGCTACCAAAGGTTTCTTATCCATAAGTTCTTCATACCTCAACGCCATATCTACCAGTTCCACGAATGATCCCTTTAGATGAGCTGTCATCTTTTCGTGAAACTCGGGCCTCATTCCAAGCACAAATATCTCGTTCTTCTTGAGGGATGTATCAATAAGACCAGGTCCATAGCGAGATAATTCGTTAAATTTGGTCTCATATTCAGATACAAGCATACTTTCTTGCTTCAGATCCAGCAAATCTCTATACAGACGAGTCTTCCCAGCTGTAGGCATAAACTGTTCCTCAAACAATTCCTTAAACTTGCTCCAAGAGATATCATCCTTGGAAATATTCATTGTAACTGCATCCCACCATGCAGCTGCTCCTTCTTGAAGTTGCCACGATGCCATCACTCTCTTTTGCTCATCTGACAGATCCAGACTCTTAAAAATTCGCTCACACGAGCGTAACCAAGCCTGAACTTCAATGATGGACTCTGTTCCTTTAAAAGGCTTTCCTCCGAGATTGGTAAAATCTTTGCATAATGCAGCAAAACTTACTCGAGGTGGTATTGGGTTTACAGCCTCGCCAGTTACCCTTCCTTCATCAGCATTCAGACCTCTTCCATTTGTGGTAGTCATGCTACCCACACCTCTGCCCCTTCTACCTCTAGAACTCATGTTGGAAACCCGGACGGGTAACCCAACAAATCAGGTAAATATAGACACATATATATAAAAATACAATTACGCTCTCTCAAGATATATATCACTCCAAAGCCTAGGTATATCTCAACCTAGAGCTTTGATACCAACTGTGACGACCCGCCTTTCATTCCACAGAAAGGCGTATCATCATTAAGAAAGAAATAGGTAGAAAAATAATAGATAGAATAGAAAGAACTATACAATATCAGAATCTGACAGCGGAAACGAAAAATATATTATATCACATAGATATTACATAGTATTCATCATACATCAGAGTTACACAGTTACACAACATCAACCAAGACAGTCGTGATGACCTGTCGATACATTACAACCCAAAATACAACACATCGACACTAACACAGCGGAATAGATAGATATAGATATGCCAAGTCTCCTGCTCCAAGTCCTTCCAAAATTCGTCAAAGCTGACCTGATCACTTGGCTACTCATAAAAATTTGAGTACCCAAGAGTTTAAGAAAACAGAAAATAAACTCTGGTTCAGACATGGGTCTGGTGTGAGTAAACGGTTAGGTTGTTTAACTTGAAAAAAACATTTAAAAGAAAGGTATCTCGTAAGACTCTCCGCAAATAAACACGGACAAGTTTTTCCCTTACGATAACCAAAACATTGATAGGAAATCCGGTTATATTATAATAGTGTCTAGGGTTTTCAATATAAAATAGGAAATAGCTGGAATGCTTACATCTCACGTTCCAACATAGTTGGGCACAATCAAAACCGTACAGGCACTTATTGGAGATTGGATTCCATACAATGGCAGGGCTACTGGGGTACCGCCCGTCACAGTACGTGGTCTAGATTAACATACCGAGGATCCACCCTGATCCCCTACAACACAAGACCAGAGCTACCCCTTACTGGATAGTCCGAATAAGACAACCCCCCGGTTGTGGCCAACAACCGCCCACACAACCGAATAAAAAGGGACCTCTAGGCAGGGGAAAATCTTATCCCACTTGGGTGCTACCCACTTAGCCTTGCGTGCACCTCCCCTGTTTTAGCCATTCCCGGTTGATGAGGCTTGAGGCTACGATTACCTTTATAGCACACACATCTTGGAATGGTCATCGTCCTCCATTGACGATGGTCTGATAGCATTCATCCATTCAAGTCCGTTCCGGGTTCGAATGAAACCGAAGGCACTATCTTCGTTACACTCGTTTTGGAATCACCCTCAGAGTTAACGACAAATAGCCCTTGCACTCTGAATCTTCATCTTAGTCTTCACTTGAGATTTCACGACCTATCGTTTAAATTTGGATCGATGTGGTTTTCGGATAACAAATTTGGTATCCGATCCCGGTCTCATCGAAATCCAAACGCCGTTTTAAAGGCCAAGTTGTTTAAGTTTAAACAATTTAATTCAATTGTATTCACAGAGCAACTTTATCACAGATAAAGAACTCACATTTATCACAACTATATCCAAAGTATTACACATCACAGAGCATCACAGATTAACATACAATAAACATTAATCAATTTAAACATTCTGTACAATCAATCATCCATAAGCAAGACTTATTAATCCCATAATTATAATTAATTTAATTAACTCAAATTATATTAATCACTTAAGAATTAATCACCTAACCCTGCTAAAACAATCATTAATTAATTACAAACCATTTGAATTAATTAATCATTCTTTAATTGCTTTTACAAATTAATTAACCTTTAACTACTGATTAATTATCCATTAATTATTAATTAATTAATCTTAATCAATAATTAATTAATCCTAATTACTTAATTAATTAATCACTCTTTAATTACTGGTTAATTAATTAATCTTAAATCATTAAACCTTAATTAACTTTTAAGGTAAACCATTTATCTTTATAAATTACTTAATTATGATTAACATATACATTTAAAACATTTTCCTTTTAATTAACTATCTAATTACATTTTTAATTAATTTTAAAATAACTTAAGAATTTAACTTAATACATTTAAGTTAAACAAATCATATAACTTCTTAAATCACTTATTAAAAACATTTATATATAAAGAAATAGATTTAAAAAATAGTTTGAACTAGATTCATTTTAAATTTAAAACCTGCTTTTATTTAAATTGAAAAACTTGTTTAAACATTTCCTTCAGGTTCAACCCAGAAAACACTCGAGCCCAGACCCGAGAAAAATCCACCTTTTCTTTTTAAAACTTAGTTTTAGTTTAAGTTTAAAAATATGTTAACAAGATAACCCACACGAAAACCCGAAGCCCGACTCGAGCAAATCGACTTCTTTCCCGAGTTCCCGCCCGAGAAAATTCCTTCGTCCTCACAAAAACAACGCCGATACACAACGAACCATGTGCATGTGCACAGATCGTCGGCTTCGCTCCACTACCGCCGATACCTCCCACACATCGACGTTCACCTACGCCTTCGATCTCGACCACCCAGTCTCCATCACAAACCCAAAATCGAAATCGAACCATCCGATCGAACTGGAACAGCAGATCATCGACCAAAACTCCCCTCGACTCGACGCTTCCGCTCACCAGCGACTACGTACCCTCGTCCTCACCTTCGCCGACCAACCTCGCTTCCATCCCCCAACCTCCGAACAAGTCCGATGCTTCGACGACGACGCAGCAACCCAATTTCCAACCTCGACCAAAACCTGGGCTTAAACCCTACTTCGACGATGCACCGCCACCACAGTGGTCTAAAAATCCAGCGACTATTCTTCCCGAGTTCGTCAACCTCCGCGCTACCTCCAACAGTGATCCCGACCACTCAGTTCACTCCGATCACCAGAAAATGCCCAAAACCCAAACTCCGTTCAACCCGAGATTCCTTACTCGAAACAACATTAAAAATCTAGGTTTTACCTTTAAAATTCATGAATTTCGAAGACGATTTAGATTACATAGGTGAATCAAAGAATCATGATGTTCGAATTTAACATGTTTCTAGAGTTTCCACTGTATTTTCCCATTTTCTAGAAAATACTCAAACTGATTATCCTTACAATATTTTTAAATCTTAGATCTTGTTAATTTAAACAAGTTTCCTTTGTACAGATTAACTTAAAAGTGAATGAGGTAAGAGATTTTAGTTTTTGAACTTATTTCTAGTCTGTAAATTCAAAACAGAGGCTCATATCTATATACACAAACATGCACACTCAAAAAATTCATATTTACATACATGCATCATAATTTACATTCATGCAAACAACTATCGCAACATTATTTCATATATCTATCACATGCAACAAGATAAAATAGGTTAAAGCTTTGTTTACTCATAGGTTATTGATGAACAAAGAATAAGCTTTGAAACTGGACTTGATTTGAACAGATCTGCTACTTGAATTAGTTTTACTTGATCTTCTTTGATTTTTAGTTGAATCTTAAGTTGAATTTGAACTGCTCAGTTGAAAGCTTGAAGTAGTTGTTTTGTTGATCCTTTTGGTTTTCTCTTGTTTTGTTTCTTTAGTTTGACTATGAAGATAAGGGAAAAATGAAAGAGAAGAGTAGGGAGATAATTATATTGCCTTAATATCTTTCTATTTATTATTTTTAAAATAAAAGAAAATTAATGACACTTGTTAAATTAGCTTACATATGTCATTTGCATGATATAAATTGCTTACATTTGTAATTTACATGAATTTAATGTTTTTATATATATTTATATTAGTTTTTCAATTTATTTTTATATTTATTAATGTCTTATGAGTTTATAATTAAACTTTCTCTTTTATTAATCTATATATAACTTAAAAGAAAATGATATAAAAATCCAATTTAGGTTTAAAATATTTATCTCTTGAATTTCAAATTCTATTTAAAATCTACTTATATATATATACATACAAAACAACACATAATTTATTTGTTTGAAAAAGAAATAATTTTGCACATTTTAATTACTTTATAAAAGAAGATTTTCACATTTTTATTTGCCTAAAATTCCGGGATATCACAGTGCAGGGTTCTGTACTAAGTTGCATTCTGAAATAACTCCTGAAAAGTTCATCTCCTCAATGTTTGAACTCAAATTTTCCACTATATTTGCCACCGACTTGTCATTCGTCTTCTTGTGCCTGCAATCTTTAGCTGCGTGGCCAATCTTTCCGCAGACCCAACATTCGCCCTTGAACTTCTTGGTTTTCTTATCTTTGGATTGATTATCTGGTGCCTTTCTCTTTTTGGAGAAGTTTTTCTTTTTGTTGTTGAAGTGTCCTTTCTTCTTTCACCCTTTTGTAACAAATGCCTCTTCGCCTTTGGGTTGTGTTATTCCGTGATTATCTGCCTCAATTTTTAATCTAACAATGAGATCTTCTAAGGAAATCTCCTTTTTCTTATGTTTTAGATAGTTGCGGTAGTCTCTCCAGGATGGTGGTAATTTTCCTGTTATCGCTTCAACAAGGAACGACTCTCCAAATTTATGTCCTTTTGATTAAAGTTCATGGATTATAAGTTAGAGTTCCTACGCTTGAGTAGTTACGAATTTGGAATCCACCATCTTGTATTCCACAAATTTGTCTACTATAAACTTCTTCAAACTCACATTCTGCGTCTTGTATTTATTTGCAAGTGCTATCCATAGTGAGTTTGTTGTCTTGTGTGGCTGATACACTTTATACAGTACTTTATCCAGACAATTCAGAATGTAGTTTCGACATAGGAAGTCCGAATGCTTCCACGAATCGATTCCGAGAAAAACATCTGCGTCTTTTTCTCTTGTCTGTCCGTCTTTGGGCTTTGGTTAATGCTCCTCAATGCACTTTTGCAGCCCCAACGTGGTGAGATAAAACAGCATTTGATTCTGCCATGTTATGAAAACATCACCATCTCCTCTAAACGGATCAAGCCTGTTGTGAGTAGCAATTTTTGCCGATAGTTCAACTACCTCCATCTCTGTTTTAGTGAAAATAGGAAAGTCTTAAGATGTTATACAACTAGTATAAAAAAATAGAGAGTAATATGTTATAAACTTCTTCCACAAGTTTATAACCGAAATTTGTAGTCGAAACAAATGTACAACAACAAATTACTGTAGCAACAACGTCAAATTGCTGTGCTAAACTATATGATGATGACTGTTTTACTACTGTGTAAAAACAACAAACTTTATGCAGAAATATGTATACGGGAAGAAGTAAATTTTTAACCGGGATACAGACGGAAATTTCGTCTAAGGATTGCCGTGACAATTTCCTTAAGACTTTATTCAAAGTCTCCCAAGATATAACAGATGTGATCGCTCGAGATTGTGGTGTGTATGAACTTCTATGTGATATGCATAATTAGTTTTTCAGAAACGAAGAGGAAGAGAATTGGGAAGTGATCAGGTTTCCTTCTCCTTATATAGGAAAATTTGCAACGGCTACACCCTTTGGAAAAAGGTCGCGTCTCTTCAGCAAATTTGCAACGGATACATCCATTGGAAAAAGGTCGCATCTCTTCATTTCATACTTGCAACAGAAAATTCGCAACGGCTATATCCGTTGGAAACCGGTCACGTCTCTTCGTTTGTAAAGCAGCGTCTATGTCTGTTCAAATAGATGCGACTCTCATATGTTCGAATTTAAATAGTCAAAAAACTTTCCACTTTTGTCCAGCAAAAATATAACATGGTCCGCTCTTATTGGACCCGCACCCGCTCTTATTGGACCCGCACCCACACCCGACCCGGTCCGGTACGGGACGGGCGAGCGGAGCGCGCGTGTGTGTGTTAGTTCATTTTCTAGACATACTCTTGAAGATGATGCCTTATAAGGAACCCTTAATCCTTTTGATTTAAATAATATGTAAACATGTTCTAACTCAACTTTATCTTAGTAAAGTTGGGTCTGCTTGAATTTAGGTTGAGACCTAAGAAGAAAAAAATACTAAACTTATGGGCAAGCAAAGAATTAAGGAGCTTCTTACCCATGTGGCTACAACCAAATTTTCAAGCGATAATGCAAATATTGATGAAGTGTCCAAATATTTATAAGGTGCTTTCTTTGTCAAGTAAGGGGAAAAAGGCCAGTTGGCTATACTTATGAATTGACCATGGAATGATGCATCTTATTGTTTGAGCTACCCAATGTTACATAGAAATTAACTTTTTTTAATGACTAAGCTTCATGTTCATTACTACAACACTATTTCATTTTAAAACTCAAGAATCTCATGAAGTATCACAAACTGACATTGTTAATCTCTTTATACAGACCAAAATCTGATCCATTTGGGCCAATGACATGTCTGCTACTAACTAGTGCTAGATGTTCAAAATAGCTGAAAACACTATTTGAATAGAAAGGTGGGAAAAAGAAACTAAAATAGATAAGAAATCTTCCCTTAAAATAGATACCTCCAATCTGCTGTCACAACCTTCAAGCAGAATGGTGTGACAGGCTAACAGCGTTAATACTCGTATGCAGCGAATTGTAGGTTGATTACTTATAGATATCAAATTATTTTTGTCATTTTATATATCTTATCTGGTTATGAAAATACACTTAACCCCTAGTGTTCAATTTTTTCCTTTTTTCGTTTTTAATTTTTATTTTTAATTTTTTTTATACTTCTATTTTATATTTGTGCGGATTGACACTTCTCCTCACTTGCGTCATTGCAATGTACTTACCTTTTATGTATATCAAAACAAGAACAAGAGATAATAAACTTTTTATTTATATCAAAATTGGAACAAGAGATAATAACAGGAATTAATTACCAAGTTTCCAAATGTGGACTTTTGCTTTTTCAGTATCAAGATCAGTCTTCTTTAGTTGGCCTGCTACCAGACCATCTTTGTAAGTCGATTTAATCTTACATCCTAAAATGATTTTTTATGTATGTGAAGGCATGTTCTGTGTTTGAGCATGAAAGTGAAACTAATACGGAGTTTCTTACAAGCAAATATTAACTGGACCCGTGATCATGTATAATAAATTAGTATGAATAGGATTATGACTATTTATCCTATATTTGACATGCAGATTCACACTCTTGTATTATAACTATTCATTCATCTTTTAAGTTATAATAATGTTATGATAAAGATAATAAGCAAGCATTTGTGATTTGAGAATTAACATCAATATTTTTTTCTCTCCTTGGTTTAAAAGCTAAGATATGAAATAAAAGTTTGTGTTTTACATTAGTTGATTTTCTTACCAAATACGTCATGAAAATTGTATTACCTTTGTCCATTGATAGTCGTTGAAAGTATGTTTAGTCTTGTATTTTCTAGAATTTTAAACCTTAGAATCTTTAATTTTTATAATTCACATGATCTACCAAATCCTTCGTTCCCAAATCGAGTTACAGAGAATTTGGGTATGTGTGTGTCGATTCATTCAATTTATGCGAGACTTTACCAGAGTATGTTTATTAGTATACTCATGAGAACATACTATGTGTAAGCATGCACATTTTAACATTTGCAGATGCATTCTTCCTTGACATCAAGCAAATCATTCAAGTAAATTCACAAATCGTTTGTAAATCAATGACATGTATTGTCATAGAATTTGAGTATATGACAAACTATATCTGGAATAAAAATAAACTAATAATAAGATAAGGGATAAAAGAATAAGAGAGAACATACAAAATTGTGGCATTCGCATGAGGCTGAATAGGACCAGATATATTTGTGAGCAAGTTGTTTTGGAGATTCCTACAAAAATGGACTATGCCTTAAATACTGAAAACGTTAATGGAATAATTTATTCAAGGTTTTATTCAAATAATTTGAGCTTAAACAATAAGACTTCTATTTCCAGTGAAAGATGTATTCTTCGATATTGAGGGTGGAACATAACCATTTAGTTTATTGTTCTCAAGAGACCTGTAAACAACAAAACATGCAACATTCATTATGTGATCTCTGACGGTAAGCCAATTTTTTCTATCAAATTTTTTTAGAAGGTTATAAAATTGCCATTTTCAATAATATAGTGAAAAGAATTGCACTAACAATCTCTGGAGATTTGGAAGGCCTGAAAAGTTTGAAGGTTATAAAATTGCGATTGTTTCTGATTTTCTTATCCTTTGAAATTCTCATCATAAATCTGTCTTAACTTTAGGTGATTGCGAATGCTCATTTAAACAAGCAAGTCTACTGTTTAAACTCTCACAACTCACGAATAACCTATGTGAAATTTCCACTTTCCTTTTCAGACCAATCATGGAAGTCGTAAGAAGGAAAAAACACTTTAAAATCGCCCGAAGGGTTTATTTTTTATTTTATTTTTATTTTTTTACTATTTTGGACCATTATATTTTTTGTTATAGGGATATTGAAGATGAATAAGTATTTGATTTATTGCTCAGTCTAAATGAAGTCCCAATTCCTTAGGAAGTTGTTCGCAGCTTTGACACTTCCTTCGGGGATTTTGTTTTGATCTCTGTTTCATTTACCATGTTAATGTTGTTGTGGGCTGTTTTCTAGCTATTCTGTTTTTTCATGTAAGGCTATATAATAGCCACTGTTATTTAATAAAGATTAAGTTAGTAACTACAGTTTTTGTGTTTGAGTTCTCTATTTTTCATTTTGTTCTCAGTCTCAACAAATTGGTATCAGAACCCCACTGGGCATGAAAGAAAAGCTATAGTCCACTCGAGTGATTTCCAGAATACTGAATAAGGAAGTGAAAGATGCAAATATGGTTATTGTAGCTTTGTAGGCAATCCTATATTGTTTGATAACTTGAAAGAACCTTGTGGATATCGAGAAACAAAAGGTAATACGAAAAGTTTGTTGATCTCTTCATGAAAGGTTTGTAGATATCCAGAAACTCATCTTCATGTGTTTTTTATAGTTTCTTTTTCAAGAGTTGCTATTTTAGTCACAGGTTCTGTTGCTCTTCTAACAATGCTCTTTTTAGCACTGTACAAGTTTAATCAATCATATCCCTTCATGAAAGGCTCAAACAGGATAATGCAAGGTGTGTAATCATACATTTTCACGATGAATGCAAGCTTTTTTTTTGTTATAATAGAAGTCTGGTTTTTGTCTCTTCATTAAGAATTTTTTTACACAGGTCCACCAAAGTGGGTTGTTCTTCCAATGGACATGGCAGTTTACACGTACGAGAATATAATGTCGATCGCTGAGAATTTAAGTGAAAAGTATATAATTGGTTGCGGCGCTTCAAGCACCGTATACAAGTGTAACGATCCGATATTTTGGACCATTCGCGTCCATTATAAGTGAATAGGTAGACACTCATGCCGGAGTTGAATTGCTCAAAATACCGCGTTGTTAATTTAAATTGGCAAAACTGAACATATACAGTAAATAAATAATCACAGATCACAGACACAGAGTAATAAGTGCAGCGGAAATAAAAGAGATAGTAGTTCATGAAGCTACTATATGAATATATAAAATACATCAGAGTTTTACAACAGAAGAGTAATACGATACATCAGATACAAATCAGAATACATTACTGAAATCATCGAATACTGAAAGCAGAATAGATGGCTGGATCTTCAACCAAAGCTCCAACTCCAAAGGTGAGTCTCGGAAGCTGAACCACTCAGTCTGACCTGAGCGTAAAGCAAAATACAAAACACTCGAGTCAGGATTAACATTCTTATATTAATAAATCCAACTCAAGTGAAATAGCAATTGAAATACAAGTAACTCAAAGGATGTTTGGAATAACCATCCTTTAAGGATCCGTCAAACTATCTACTAGGTAGTAATGTACGATAAGTAGATAGTGTCTATCAGTAATATAAAGATATCAAAATAGCGTTAAGTCATGGCCCATTCCACCCTTAACACATTTTTATTCCCACAAGCATATACAAGACCGTAGTTTCCCCAAAACCGGAAGTCACCAGAGGGCAATCCATATACTCAAGGTACAAAACAAATTCGTAGTGGTCGCGCATAAATGGAATACAAGTATGACAAGGCACATGAGGCTATACCCAAGGTAGTGATACTACCGTTCGCCTGATCCGGACTGGTGAGAACGCAACGCCGCAGCGCCCGCAACACCGTGAGACAACACTCCCAAAATCAAGGGTGCACCAATCGACAATAAGTATAAGTAGTTCGAAGAAGTGTGTCCACTTGAGGTATCAATCCTCCATTGGCCCGGCACAGCTCCTGTTTTAGTCATTTCCAATTTGACACAAGTGTCAAGGCTATCCATTATCGTTCTCTTTCTTCAATCATCACGAACATCATTTCCAACCACTTCATTCTGGATCATCACTCCGCGTATAGTTATTAAAGTGGTTTTCGGTTTAGATAGAGAGTATATCCATAACCAAATTCCGGTCTCTTTAATAACTTTCGTAATTATTACACCGATTGGTCGTTTATTTATTTCAAAACCATATCAATTTCAATTCAATTTCAATTCGTAAATCAACATTTCATTTGTCTTTCACAATCAATTTCCAATAATTTACGTTTCAAACTTCCAAATTATCATTTCAAAACCTTATAATTCAATTTCAATCTTTATTTTAAACAATTCAAATATCAATTTAAATTCGTATATAAGATTCAATTCCAAAATCATTTAAATCAATTTAATTTAACATTCAAATCAGTTTAACTTCATTTATCGATTTTATTCAATATTCGTTAAGTAAATTTATCATTCAAATCAATTATATTCAATTTCCAATTCATTAAATCAATTTCTTATGTTCAACTTCATTAAATCAAAACTTACAAATTGAATTAAATTAAATTCATCAAATCAAATTCTTTAAATTTCAAGTCTTACATTAATTGCCATAAATCGCATTTTCATTTCTTGTTAAAGAAATTCTATTTCACTTATTTACTCACTTAAATAATTTTCCAAAACCTAATTTATAAAGAAACACAATTCCAGTTATTTACGAAGTAAAATTCACTTATTCAAAAGTTCAATTTCTCTTATTAAAGAATTTCAATTCAATTTAATCATTAAATAATTCAATCTTATTTAATTATTAAATAATTCAAAACTTAATTATTAAATAATTTCAAAGTTTAATAATTCCAAACTTGATTATAATTTCAAACTAAATTATTAAATCATTTCAAATTTTAATAATTTCAAACTAAATTATTAAATCATTTCAAATTTTAATAATTTCAAACTAAATTATTAAATCATTACAAAGTTAATTCAATCATCTCTCAAATTAAACAGCATTCTTTTGTTAATTCCATTGTAAATCTTTTGTTTCAGATTATTAAACATTTCTTCTCATTACAATTCAAATTTCAACTTCATTTCAAAACCATATTATTTATTCAAATAAAATCTTCGTTTTATTTTAAATCAAATTATTGACCAATCGGGCTTTATTTAATTTCCCATCCTAGGTCAAAGTTCAATTTGGGTATTTATCATTTCAACCCGATTCCAATTCAATTCAAAATCAAAACATAACAAAGGGAACTTGCAGTGTGATAACTGGGATGGTGTCAAAGTAAATAAACAGCAATAACAACAACTAACAACAATTCAATCATCAATTCAAATAATCCCGAAATAACCGTATTAATTCGCATTGTTATTTGTACGAATTAATATAATTATTTCTAGAATCTACACTATCATTTCATGTAGATTAAAGATTATTACATTATGGTTTTCACTTGTCATTCAATTTCAATTTCTACACTACAACAATTAATCAAATACGTTCAATGTTTCAAAGTGTAATTATCACTATTCTACATGTCAATTAATTTAACAATTAAAAGGGGTCATATTATACAAATGTCATTTAATCAAATTTTAACACATATATCCAATCTAACTATCCTACGTCAATTTCAATTTCAAATTATTTATCACTTACATCATTAACAATTTAACGTCCAATATAAACATCAAACAATCAATCATTTAACAACCAAACTGGATTATCATTGCATATATAACAGATAATGGTATCAGACGTCACAGGTGAAACTGATACAGGTAATAACAGTGTATATATCAACAGCAGCATATTTCAATTGTCGTTTCAATTGAAATCAAATTTAATAAATAAAAGAACGTTAATCGTGAGTGAGTGCTCACCTTTCGATGCTAGAGAGGATAGAAAAAGAAGTTGAGTTACGAAATCCAGTCACGAATCCCAAAACAGCAAGATCGGCACGAATTTGATGGACTAAGCTGATAAATTAGAATTGACGGAATCAAATCAGAACTGGATTGATGATGATAAATGGCATAAATGAATATATATATATATATATACATAAAACTATATATAACTATATCTATAATCAAATTCTAAATCCAAACCTATATTTATATAGGAATTTCGAAATCCATTGTTTTAAACCAAAACTCAAATACTAAAGTCCAACATATAAAATAAATTATATGTTATACTCAAAACAATATCTATTAAAAATTTAGTATGGACAAAATCAACTTAAATCCTATATAGTATTTATATATAAACAAATATATGTAAGGTATTTATATACGCCACTAACTACGTTCGTGTTACTCACAATGTATGCAGACCCATTATAAATATATGCAGACCCAACAACATACTAGTATAAGTTATATAATAACCTAGATAACACTACTATGACTCATACTTATAATATACCATATCGACTTTATAACAACAGACCCCACATCACTTATACATGTTTATATAAACCAGTATATATAAGTTACAGAGAAAATAAAACTTGTACATACTTATATTTAAACATACTTTGAAGTCAGTAATTGGTAACCATACATTTATAGAAACAACATATTATATACTACTAATATAAATTTATATATAACAACAGCAAATTCACTGTACAAAATACTTATATATATATAAACGGTACAATATACAAATTCTTATAAAATTCAACCAAACCCAATGCATGAATGAATGTCTTAGCTTATGCAGTCAATATAAATAATAGGTGGTATAGTTTACACAGCAAAAACAAAACATAGATATATATCTGCTTAAGTTAACTAAGTAACAAACAGATTATAACTTGCTTATATTAACACATATATAAGATTTGCAAACTGACTTATTTGAATAGAATATATGTATATTTTACATATCACCAAATATAAACAACTTGGCCTATACCATATATAAATTAAGTTGTTACTAAAATATATGTACACTGGCAAATTCAAAGTTTTCAAACAACAAGCTCAACATATTACACCACCGAGTATATATACAAAACCTTTATATATATAAAACAACATATCTTTTAAAACTAGTGTATACTATATCCAAAAGACAAATATACATATATCCATAAATAATTTACCGACCTTATATAAAGCATATATACTTGGATCTGCGAACTACTTATATAACACATACCTGTATACTCGGTGGTGGAAGAATAGGGAAAACGAGGCGCTCGAGGCATCAAGTGTCAAGCGAGTGTGGCTTCACGCAGAGAATTTGCGTTCGGCCAGGGCTGCGGTTATAGGGTAGGCGGCTACCGGCTGTGATGGAGATAGGCGGAGGTTGTCACGGCGAATCTAGGGTGGGTAGGCTTGGATGTGGCCTCGGCGTTGAGATGCGTGGTAGGCGGTTTGGTGTTTGGACGGCGTTGAAGGGAAAGAGGTTGCCAACGTGGGCTGCGGTGGAAAGCGAAGGAACATGGCGGATGTTGGTGGCCAAGGTCGGAGATGGGAAGGGTTTTCGGCTGCTGGCGGGTCTCGGATGATGGGATGTAGCGCTGAAAGGGCTGAGGATGGTGGTGCTTTGATGTTGGTGATGGGGTTTTGGAGTTTGGGTGCTGAGGTGAGGAGGGAGAAGCCGGAGGTGGATCTGGAGGTGGATGATAGGGCGAGTAGCAGGCTTGGTCGAGGGGAAGTGTAGGCGAAGGCCAGGGGTGCTTGCGTGGGGAAGGAGGTGGTGTAGTGGGTGTCAGGGGTTAGGCAAGAAAAAGAAAAGCAGGTGAGGGGAAGCTCGACGAAGAAAAATGGACAGAGCACATTATTTCTTTTTTTTCTCTTTTCAAACGCCAACAGTAATGAACAAAGGAAAATGAAACAATGCACTTATTGAAACCGATAGAATATAGAAAGTTAGTGTTGAATTCAGTGGATAATAAATCAAATAGCTATTCGAGTTCGACCTGGTGAAAATGAATGGTCACCCGAATTCCAAAAGCCAAATTTCGGAACCGATACGGAAATCGTTTTGTGGGTGTCGCTGTTTCCGGACTTCAAAATTTCACAATTGAATATACTGTAGAGATCAGCTCAACGAGACGATCAAAACGGTATACAGATATCAGTGGTACGATCATCCGATAAAAATCAATATCGGTACCAGAATGCTGCTATTTTGTAGAAAATAAGAACGACGGAGCAATAGATGTCCGAATTTGGAAAAATGACGAACTGATATTTTGCTCAGAAGATGGTTTAGAATTTTTCTATGTAAAAATATTTAGGTTTTGAAAACATTTTATTTTCATCGCTTTTTTTTTAACTGATTAAATTGAAGTGAATTTACGCGCGAAATAAACTTCCGTATTTTCAGACGAAAATTTACCAGTTGCTATGTTTAACTAGACGTATTCCAAATATTAAATTTTTATTTCAAAATTTTATCGTTTAAAATTTCACAAATTTCAACTATTTACGTTATTAAAACAGTTGAAATTTACGGGTCGTTACATTCTCCCCCACTCAAAACTTTTCGTCCCCGAAAAGGAACGAGGTAGGAGAATAGAAACAACCAGAAAGAAACAGATTTGAAATACAAAATAACAATTAATTTAAACCATATAAATTCCAATTTTAATTAATTGATATTCAATAATTGATTTAATCCATTTGATTTCACTAAAATAAATCTCAACTATTTCTCAATTCATTATCTTTTTATCCAATTACCCTAAATTTTTAATTCCTAAAACCATAAATTTTGAATAATCTTTTATTATAATCATATTTTATTTTCAGCAGATTTAATTCTTTAATTCCAAGCTATTATAAATTTTATTTCACTTAATATATCTTATTACATATTTTTAAACCATATAAATTAATTTAAACAATAAAAGTTTCGATTTAAATTAATTTACATCTATTAATTTCTTTTAAATTCAAGGTATTTCATATGTTGATCAAATTTAAATTTATTAATTCTTTCAAAACAAATTTATTTCATTATTAACTGAGTTTTTTTTATCCTATCTAACTCTATTAACATCTTTATAATCAAAGTTTAGTGTATAACATTTATTATAACACTCAAATTTTATTTATAAATTCAATTTATCTTATATATTATCCAATTACATATTCAACTTCTGAACGATTTAGGTAAGTTGTATTAGAATGCAGTTGAACAATATACAGATAAAATTTCCCAATTCAATTATTCAAGTTTAAATATTTATCCGAATTTTGGTTTTATTTATAATTAAAATCATCTTTTAACAAAATTTAAGAATTAGATTTCCGATTAACTTTAAACAAATTAGAGATATATATAATATGTTTATGTCAAATCAAATTAAAATTTTTTTTTTAAATAAGATACCTATATATATGTAAATCAAAATATACTGAAGAAATTCAAATCAAAATATTTTTCAAAACAAAACCGTAGCAAAGCTACAGAATGGTTTCTCCACTTCGAAACTCGAAAATGAATGTCGATGATGCGGCCGCCATCACCGAAATTATTTTCCAGCGATAAAGAGAAGAGCACTGATTTCAACGTTTAAAAGTTCTTTGAAGACGATTTCTATTCGAAAATACTTTCAATAATATATACTTTAAAATTTTAAAAACCAAAGTTCGAAATCACCGGAAACTAATAAATTCTCAAATTTCTGAATTAAATTCATTTCAAATTCCAAATTAACTTATAAACCGAATTTATAAATTTATTTAGAACAATAAATGATAATCAAATATTATCATTTCAACAAACAATTTAATTAACCTATTAAATTCCAGAAAATTTTTACTTATATTTTTACAATATAATCAAACAAATTTATTTCATTTTCCAGATTTGAAAATAATATTGTGTCAGTTTGCTCTGTTCAAGTGTTTTGGAAATCCTATCGATAGCGCTGATCAGACGAACCGATCGGAAACCCAAATCAACATCAACAACTCAAACAACACAGTATATATTAAAACATTTTTAAATATTAATTTACAAATACACTTCTTTGCTCGACGATACAGGAATGAATTTTCAAAATAAGGATAGGGATTCAATTTTGATAGAAATCAAATCAAAGAGAATTTTTGATTCGAAAAGAAGTTGAAACAGAAGATAAGATGATTATTTAACCGAATAAGGAAATAGATAATCTTATATAAATCGCGGGCAACCATAACCGGGTCGACCGTGACTTCAAGAATAAGATCGATGTGGAATTCCGAGGTAAATCAACATTCGATCTCAAGAAATAGAATCCAGGTATAGCAGGAGATAGATAGCATCGTAAACCGAGGATACAGAAATCTACGGTAAATCAATGCCAATTGTAAAGGAGTTTAATCCTTTACGAATCATTCGAAGATTGGCGAGACCGCCGATTCACTATAAGGGTCATTCGAAGTGGAGTTATATGATGTTCCAGAATTGAAAGAAGACGAATAGTGAGGGACACGAATGAAATTTGGAACCGTAGGGAACGTTCCAAAATTCAAAGGAGTCGAGTTGAAAGAAAAAGATTGAAACTCGAATGAGAGTGATTCTGTAAATATATTTACCCTATATGTTGAGTTTTGCCTAGAGCTACCAAAGCTCTGATACCAACTGTAACGACCCGATATTTTGGACCATTCGCGTCCATTATAAGTGAATAGGTAGACACTCATGCCGGAGTTGAATTGCTCAAAATACCGCGTTGTTAATTTAAATTGGCAAAACTGAACATATACAGTAAATAAATAATCACAGATCACAGACACAGAGTAATAAGTGCAGCGGAAATAAAAGAGATAGTAGTTCATGAAGCTACTATATGAATATATAAAATACATCAGAGTTTTACAACAGAAGAGTAATACGATACATCAGATACAAATCAGAATACATTACTGAAATCATCGAATACTGAAAGCAGAATAGATGGCTGGATCTTCAAGCAAAGCTCCAACTCCAAAGGTGAGTCTCGGAAGCTGAACCACTCAGTCTGACCCGAGCGTAAAGCAAAATACAAAACACTCGAGTCAGGATTAACATTCTTATATTAATAAATCCAACTCAATTGAAATAGCAATTGAAATACAAGTAACTCAAAGGATGTTTGGAATAACCATCCTTTAAGGATCCGTCAAACTATCTACTAGGTAGTAATGTACGATAAGTAGATAGTGTCTATCAGTAATATAAAGATATCAAAATAGCGTTAAGTCATGGCCCATTCCACCCTTAACACATTTTTATTCCCACAAGCATATACAAGACCGTAGTTTCCCCAAAACCGGAAGTCACCAGAGGGCAATCCATATACTCAAGGTACAAAACAAATTCGTAGTGGTCGCGCATAAATGGAATACAAGTATGACAAGGCACATGAGGCTATACCCAAGGTAGTGATACTACCGTTCGCCTGATCCGGACTGGTGAGAACGCAACGCCGCAGCGCCCGCAACACCGTGAGACAACACTCCCAAAATCAAGGGTGCACCAATCGACAATAAGTATAAGTAGTTCGAAGAAGTGTGTCCACTTGAGGTATCAATCCTCCATTGGCCCGGCACAGCTCCTGTTTTAGTCATTTCCAATTTGACACAAGTGTCAAGGCTATCCATTATCGTTCTCTTTCTTCAATCATCACGAACATCATTTCCAACCACTTCATTCTGGATCATCACTCCGCGTATAGTTATTAAAGTGGTTTTCGGTTTAGATAGAGAGTATATCCATAACCGAATTCCGGTCTCTTTAATAACTTTCGTAATTATTACACCGATTGGTCGTTTATTTATTTCAAAACCAAATCAATTTCAATTCAATTTCAATTCGTAAATCAACATTTCATTTGTCTTTCACAATCAATTTCCAATAATTTACGTTTCAAACTTCCAAATTATCATTTCAAAACCTTATAATTCAATTTCAATCTTTATTTTAAACAATTCAAATATCAATTTAAATTCGTATATAAGATTCAATTCCGAAATCATTTAAATCAATTTAATTTAACATTCAAATCAGTTTAACTTCATTTATCGATTTTATTCAATATTCGTTAAGTAAATTTATCATTCAAATCAATTATATTCAATTTCCAATTCATTAAATCAATTTCTTATGTTCAACTTCATTAAATCAAAACTTACAAATTGAATTAAATTAAATTCATCAAATCAAATTCTTTAAATTTCAAGTCTTACATTAATTGCCATAAATCGCATTTTCATTTCTTGTTAAAGAAATTCTATTTCACTTATTTACTCACTTAAATAATTTTCCAAAACCTAATTTATAAAGAAACACAATTCCAGTTATTTACGAAGTAAAATTCACTTATTCAAAAGTTCAATTTCTCTTATTAAAGAATTTCAATTCAATTTAATCATTAAATAATTCAATCTTATTTAATTATTAAATAATTCAAAACTTAATTATTAAATAATTTCAAAGTTTAATAATTCCAAACTTGATTATAATTTCAAACTAAATTATTAAATCATTTCAAATTTTAATAATTTCAAACTAAATTATTAAATCATTTCAAATTTTAATAATTTCAAACTAAATTATTAAATCATTACAAAGTTAATTCAATCATCTCTCAAATTAAACAGCATTCCTTTGTTAATTCCATTGTAAATCTTTTGTTTCAGATTATTAAACATTTCTTCTCATTACAATTCAAATTTCAACTTCATTTCAAAACCATATTATTTATTCAAATAAAATCTTCGTTTTATTTTAAATCAAATTATTGACCAATCGGGCTTTATTTAATTTCCTATCCTAGGTCAAAGTTCAATTTGGGTATTTATCATTTCAACCCGATTCCAATTCAATTCAAAATCAAAACATAACAAAGGGAACTTGCAGTGTGATAACTGGGATGGTGTCAAAGTAAATAAACAGCAATAACAACAACTAACAACAATTCAATAATCAATTCAAATAATCCCGAAATAACCGTATTAATTCGCATTGTTATTTGTACGAATTAATATAATTATTTCTAGAATCTACACTATCATTTCATGTAGATTAAAGATTATTACATTATGGTTTTCACTTGTCATTCAATTTCAATTTCTACACTACAACAATTAATCAAATACGTTCAATGTTTCAAAGTGTAATTATCACTATTCTACATGTCAATTAATTTAACAATTAAAAGGGGTCATATTATACAAATGTCATTTAATCAAATTTTAACACATATATCCAATCTAACTATCCTACGTCAATTTCAATTTCAAATTATTTATCACTTACATCATTAACAATTTAACGTCCAATATAAACATCAAACAATCAATCATTTAACAACCAAACTGGATTATCATTGCATATATAACAGATAATGGTATCAGACGTCACAGGTGAAACTGATACAGGTAATAACAGTGTATATATCAATAGCAGCATATTTCAATTGTCGTTTCAATTGAAATCAAATTTAATAAATAAAAGAACGTTAATCGTGAGTGAGTGCTCACCTTTCGATGCTAGAGAGGATAGAAAAAGAAGTTGAGTTACGAAATCCAGTCACGAATCCCAAAACAGCAAGATCGGCACGAATTTGATGGACTAAGCTGATAAATTAGAATTGACGGAATCAAATCAGAACTGGATTGATGATGATAAATGGCATAAATGAATATATATATATATATACATAAAACTATATATAACTATATCTATAATCAAATTCTAAATCCAAACCTATATTTATATAGGAATTTCGAAATCCATTGTTTTAAACCAAAACTCAAATACTAAAGTCCAACATATAAAATAAATTATATGTTATACTCAAAACAATATCTATTAAAAATTTAGTATGGACAAAATCAACTTAAATCCAATATAGTATTTATATATAAACAAATATATGTAAGGTATTTATATATGCCACTAACTACGTTCGTGTTACTCACAATGTATGTAGACCCATTATAAATATATGCAGACCCAACAACATACTAGTATAAGTTATATAATAACCTAGATAACACTACTATGACTCATACTTATAATATACCATATCGACTTTATAACAACAGACCCCACATCACTTATACATGTTTATATAAACCAGTATATATAAGTTACAGAGAAAATAAAACTTGTACATACTTATATTTAAACATACTTTGAAGTCAGTAATTGGTAACCATACATTTATAGAAACAACATATTATATACTACTATTATAAATTTATATATAACAACAGCAAATTCACTGTACAAAATACTTATATATATATAAACGGTACAATATACAAATTCTTATAAAATTCAACCAAACCCAATGCATGAATGAATGTCTTAGCTTATGCAGTCAATATAAATAATAGGTGGTATAGTTTACACAGCAAAAACAAAACATAGATATATATCTGCTTAAGTTAACTAAGTAACAAACAGATTATAACTTGCTTATATTAACACATATATAAGATTTGCAAACTGACTTATTTGAATAGAATATATGTATATTTTACATATCACCAAATATAAACAACTTGGCCTATACCATATATAAATTAAGCTGTTACTAAAATATATGTACACTGGCAAATTCAAAGTTTTCAAACAACAAGCTCAACATATTACACCACCGAGTATATATACAAAACCTTTATATATATAAAACAACATATCTTTTAAAACTTATGTATACTATATCCAAAAGACAAATATACATATATCCATAAATAATTTACCGACCTTATATAAAGCATATATACTTGGATCTGCGAACTACTTATATAACACATACCTGTATACTCGGTGGTGGAAGAATAGGGAAAACGAGGCGCTCGAGGCATCAAGTGTCAAGCGAGTGTGGCTTCACGCGGAGAATTTGCGTTCGGCCAGGGCTGCGGTTATAGGGTAGGCGGCTACCGGCTGTGATGGAGATAGGCGGAGGTTGTCACGGCGAATCTAGGGTGGGTAGGCTTGGATGTGGCCTCGGCGTTGAGATGCGTGGTAGGCGGTTTGGTGTTTGGACGGCGTTGAAGGGAAAGAGGTTGCCAACGTGGGCTGCGGTGGAAAGCGAAGGAACATGGCGGATGTTGGTGGCCAAGGTCGGAGATGGGAAGGGTTTTCGGCTGCTGGCGGGTCTCGGATGATGGGATGTAGCGCTGAAAGGGCTGAGGATGGTGGTGCTTTGATGTTGGTGATGGGGTTTTTGGAGTTTGGGTGCTGAGGTGAGGAGGGAGAAGCCGGAGGTGGATCTGGAGGTGGATGATAGGGCGAGTAGCAGGCTTGGTCGAGGGGAAGTGTAGGCGAAGGCCAGGGGTGCTTGCGTGGGGAAGGAGGCGGTGTAGTGGGTGTCAGGGGTTAGGCAAGAAAAAGAAAAGCAGGTGAGGGGAAGCTCGACGAAGAAAAATGGACAGAGCACATTATTTCTTTTTTTTCTCTTTTCAAACGCCAACAGTAATGAACAAAGGAAAATGAAACAATGCACTTATTGAAACCGATAGAATATAGAAAGTTAGTGTTGAATTCAGTGGATAATAAATCAAATAGCTATTCGAGTTTGACCTGGTGAAAATGAATGGTCACCCGAATTCCAAAAGCCAAATTTCGGAACCGATACGGAAATCGTTTTGTGGGTGTCGCTGTTTCCGGACTTCAAAATTTCACAATTGAATATACTGTAGAGATCAGCTCAACGAGACGATCAAAACGGTATACAGATATCAGTGGTACGATCATCCGATAAAAATCAATATCGGTACCAGAATGCTGCTATTTTGTAGAAAATAAGAACGACGGAGCAATAGATGTCCGAATTTGGAAAAATGACGAACTGATATTTTGCTCAGAAGATGGTTTAGAATTTTTCTATGTAAAAATATTTAGGTTTTGAAAACATTTTATTTTCATCGCTTTTTTTTTAACTGATTAAATTGAAGTGAATTTACGCGCGAAATAAACTTCCGTATTTTCAGACGAAAATTTACCAGTTGCTATGTTTAACTAGACGTATTCCAAATATTAAATTTTTATTTCAAAATTTTATCGTTTAAAATTTCACAAATTTCAACTATTTACGTTATTAAAACAGTTGAAATTTACGGGTCGTTACAACAAGTGTGTGATGAAGAACTCAAAGAGAGTTGCCATAAAGTGAATATACAGCCATCATTACTTGAAAGAATTTGAAACCGAACTCAACATAGTTGGTAGGTTACCATATCCACTCCTTTATCTATGTAAATATTTACTAGATTATTTCACTAGAATGATAAATAATTTTAACTTTATACTAAAATCTAGTCATATATCTAAATTTCTCTATTGAAAATTTGTTCAATATTAATTTAAATTATGTGCATGTGCAACAACATCACAAGTTGCAAGACAAATGTATCTAGGAATCCAAACTTGGAGAAACTAAGAAATGGCTACTTATTCTTTAAGGTATTTATTTCTTTTTTTTTCTTTTTTAATATTGCATGGAATAAATATAAAATAATATTTTTAATATTGCATGGAATAGCGATTACAGACTGGAAGACATGAATTTAGGAAAATTAACTAAGTATAAAAGTTTAACTAAGATAACTAAGTTATATAAAAAATAATTAAAATTAAATTTTTTACTTAATTTATAAAAATTAACTAATTTTTATAAAAGTTAACTACGCTATCAAGTTTTATATAAATTTAACTAGATTAACTAAAAGTTTACAAAAATTAACTAATTCTTATAAAATTTAACTAAGTTATATAAAAATTAACTAAAATTATTTAACTAATTTATAAACTAAGTCTTATAAATATTCAACTAAGTTAATTAAGTAGGTTTTATAAAAATTAATTAATGGACATAAAAATCAACTAAGTTATATAAAAATGAACTAAGTTAATAGAGTTTTATAAAAATCAACAAAATTTAAATCTTTTTAATTAAATTAACTAAAGTTTTTGAAAATTAATTTAGTTTTATAAAATTCATGTTCTCTATTTTGAAATCTTTGTTAAATTGTAATAATAAATTAACTAAGTTTAAAATAAGTAACTAAGTTAATTAAGTTTTATAATAATTAAATAAGCTAACTTTTTTATAAAATTAAATAATTTTATAAAATTAAGTTTTATAAAATTCATGTTTTCTATTTGAAATCTTTGTTAAATTATTATAAAAATTAACAAGTTTTATAAAAAATTATCTAACTTTTATAAAAATCAACTAAGTTAACTAAGTTTTATAAAAATTAATTAAGTTTATAAAAATTATTAAATTTAGAAGAATAATATAATATAATATAATATAATAATAGTAATAAAATAATATAATATAATAATAATAAGAAGAACAACAACAACAAATTAACTAAGTTTCAAATAAGTAACTAGGTTAATCAAGTTTTATAATAATTTAAGATTATTAGGATAATTATGAAATTGATTAAACGCTTACTAAGTTAAAGATTATTAGTATACAATAATTGAGTTTTATAAAAATTAATTGAAGGATATAAATATTAACTAAGTTATATAAAAATTAACTAAGTTAACTGAGTTTTATAAAAATTAATTGAAGGATATAAATATTAACTAAGTTATATAAAAATTAACTAAGTTAATTGAGTTTTATAAGAATCAACAAAATTTGAATTTTTTAATTAAATTAACTAAAGTTTATGAAAATTAATTTAGTTTTATAAAAATCATGTTACCTATTTTGGAATCTTTGTTAAATTGTTATAAAAATTGACTAAGTTTTATAAAAATTAATTAAGTTAGTAAAAATTAAGTAAATTTAAAAGAATAATAATAATATAATATAATTTACTAATTAGGGATTATTAAAGCACACATACAATAATAATTATTATTAAAGCACACATATAATAAGATGCTTTTCTATGGAGGCCCACTAAAGGATTGGCACGAGTTAGAGAAGCCATTGGTATCAAAGTTGCCTGGCCAGAATCAAAAGTAGTTATCGAAATAGTTAACACTGCATCATCAAATAATCATACGAGTAATGTCGGAGTTGTTGAGAAGGTAGGTATCAAACTTATTTATATTTGATTCAATTATTTTTTCATCGTATAAATTATTGAAGCACATAATTAAATAAACTCTTTGTTTAACTGATAGAGTACAAATTCTATGGAAAACAGTAAATGCAAGCTGATCGATTGGTTGGGAAAGAGAGAAATAGTTGTGTTAGGCCACGTGTCTTCAACCGATCCAACTTAAATGGTTCATTATGTTCCTTTGGGGAAAAATGCAATTAAAGTTTGGGTAGATATTATAAAAATTCCAAAAGCACGTCTATGGAGAACAACGTCCGATTTAAAATTCATTGAAGATGCTCTTGCTACTACAATAGCTTGGCCTGCTGCGAACGTTATAATGGAATCAATTTCTAGTATGTATAATTCAAACTTTGTTTAGATATGAGACATTTTTTATTTAGTTGAATACTATCTTAAATTAGTATATATTCATCACCGTAGTTAAATTAGTTTAAGAACCGAAATGGAAATATCGCAAAATTAAAAAATTGCAGACAAAGTCGCTCTATCGTATTATAGTTGATAATGTATATTACTAAGAAAAATATTGAAAAATCTCCGCTTTTAATATTTTCATGAAAAGATAAAACGTATTTTGTTTTCCTTAATAAATACACTTCAGTTTCTTAGAGAAGGATAAATGTTTTCTTAATAAATACACAGCTAAATATTTTTTCTTAATTAAATTTAGCACTATCCGATTTGGATAAAACCTTCTCGATAGCTAAATGGTTTTGGAATAACGTTAGCAAGGTAACCATTTGAATCAAAGCATCAGCCTCTTAGATGATCGTTAAACTAATTCAGTTTAATGTTTCTTAACCTTAAAAAAGAAGATCTCAAATCGTTATAGTAGATGATAACAATTCAAGAAATAAAAGAAAAGAACTACAAATTACAGCATGAAGTTTTAGCTTCTTTTAAACTATAAATTTGAGCTTTAGCTTCAGACAACAATTCTTTTCTTACAGTAATTCAGTTCCAGCTGTAATTCGCTGCATGTTACAGTAAATGATAACAATTAAAGAAAATAAACATTGTACATGAAATTAAATAAAAATAAACATTGTACATGGAAATAGCCAGCTACAGTTGGGTTTTTTTTGGTATTTAGCAAGCACAGTTGGGTTTTCTTTTCCCTGTGCACTGCATTACAGAGAAACAGCCAGCTACCATCTATGATTCTTGGTATGCATGTGGGTTATGAATTTAATACTTTTTCAAAACAGTTATTAAATAAAAGATTTTTAGTCATGGCTGATTTTGAAATGAGAAAAAAGCCTTCGTAAGAAATATAGGTAATCATAAGTTCTTGTTTGTCAATAGCAACCCTTTAGACTAGTCTTCTTGAATATCTAGCTATTTCTTGTAACTGCTGGCATAATTCGTGTATTATATTTGTTTATTAGGATGTAAGTTACTATCTTTTTATTTAAGGGAAATAAAATAGTAGCACCCTACAGATATCTAAACAAATATGCAATAGGACTGTGTCCGACTCTGAAACATGCAAATTAAGAGAAGAAACATTCAGAAAAAAAATTATGAGATCAACATTCCCAGTAAAGTATCTGCATATGTATCTACGTGTGCAATATGAAAGTCAGGGATTACCTGCCTTTGACAGTATTACATGACAATAGTACTAACAAACCAGATGAAAACACAAAACAGTAATGGAGTATTGCATGGGCTAGGGTCTGTCAAGTACGGTTCTGGTTGGACTTAATGTATGAAGAAAAAAAAATAAAGCAAGCAAATCAAAATAGGTGTAGTTGGGTTTTCTTTTTTCCCGTGCGCTGCATTACAGAGAAACATCCAGCTACCCCTTAACATTGATTAATAAAGTTTCTGTTTTAAACAATGTTGTTTAGTATTTAAACATTTCTATTGTGACTACCGTACACACGTATGTGCTTCTTTTTTACAGGTGTTGTATGATGCTTTTGAGGTTGCTACATGATGTCGCACTCTTTCTCCTTCAAGTCGGTCATTTTGTGTTTGTATCATTTTAATTAGCTACATGATATCACACTCTTGTTTTTAGTATCATTTTGATTAGCTACAGTTGTATGTATTGTTACTTTTTGTCACAAATATTTATATGTTTAATACTTCATATATGAAATATTATGGATATATATTTTGTGGTTTGGCTTATGACTCCATTTGATTACGTACATTACAGTGTGATAAGTGTGGTTTTTTGAATTGTTATAATATATTAGTTGAAATAAGCTTGGTAGAATTGAAAATTGTAAGCTTGAATTTATATGGCAATAAAAAAATGCAATGGAATTTTTTTATAGCGTTTCAACTAGGCTATGAAAAGAAAATTTGTTACAGCTTTTAAATTTTTTATAGCGTTTAACTAGGCTACGAAATGAAAATTTTTATAATTTTTTATAGCATTTCACTGCGTCATAAAAGATTTTCTATGGCAAGCTTCAAACGCTATAGAAAAGTAGTTGTACCAATACGGCCTGCTTAAGATAGCAACAAAAACGCTGTTAAAAGTCCATTTTCCATCTCAATTTTGAAGCGCTATTGTATCTCCCAGACTTATTACAACATGTTGATATATGGCGTTTATAGAAATGCTATAGAAAGCTTTAATAGCGGATTTTAAACACTATAAAAAGGCCTGTTTGTTGTAGTGGAATCAGGCCTAATTTTGAAATAACTACTGGTTTCGAGGGAACAATTTGTTGTACTTACCATTCAAGCAAGCAGATCTAGTATTACTAACATGCTTTTTGCGTCTTTTATTATAACATATAATACCATGTTTTTTTAGAAAAAATATCAATACCTCTTTAGGAAATCTAATTTGGAGAATCTCTACTGAATCACCTCTCCTTAAGTGGTGCAACAAATTAAGAAGAAATAGTCCTTAATATATACTAACCCAAAACTGCCTGCTCCCACAAATTGCTTTGGCTTAAGCATTTATTTCAACTTTTCAAGTGTACAACCTCTCACCGCTGCAAATAAAAGTTGGCCCATAACATATGATTTAATATAGAAATTATAATGCATTCTGTAAAACTCAAATATGGGAACAATAAACATATACTATGATATTTGTATAAAAGTAAGGTTGACTATATGAAATTGCATCCAAATCCTTTTCCTTTGAGCTTAGATATTCAGGAAGTAAGATTATTATGATGATTGATGTATTTCTTTACATGCTCTTACATACGTGAGATAGTTGATACATTTTTCAAATATACTCAGCGATTTCAAATTGACGAAACCCCATCATCACTGGCTTGAACAAAGTAGAAACTGTTTTATTCTAAGAATCCACTTAGCAGGCATTATAATCATTTAAACTAATAAATTAGTCAACCAATATTAAAAGAATACCATGATAAATTCAGTTTAATGAAGAACAGGCTTCAAATTTGCATAGCAATTGACAAACCCTTAAGTATTTGAACAAATTAGGGTTTCTTTTGATGGGAAATTGGAGAAATTAATAGTCGGTGTTCTGCAAAAGAAAAAAAGTAAAGTACCATAAGAAATGGGAAAGCAAAGTAAAGTACCACTGGTATGGCAGCGGTTAAAGACAACGACGGTCGAGCAAGCCAATATGACAATGGAAAGGGAAGGAGAGGCGCAACCGATTGTCTGTCGTTCTGGAGCTAATTTCAACTTGAAGCGGCTAGCGACGGCAGTTGGAGGAGAGCGCAATTATGATGGAAATGGAGAATGTTCAATTGGAAGGGGATTTACTTTTTTTGGTTATAGGAAAATAAAGGAAGAAGAAAGCAGTTGTAGGTAAGAAAGTAAATAATAGGGAGACAGTTGAGTTTATAATCTGAATAAAATTGAGGAGGCTTCTGCACTCTAGAAACCAAACTCAGTAATAATAGTGTAGTATAGATATTATGTATTGTCCTATCCTAGTAGCACACGCGGTTATTGCTTTGTGCCGATACTGTGTACGTTCAGTGGTGAGTTGTATTTGATATTTTTTACACGTACCACTGTTAGTCCAAGGGAATATTCACTTGTGTACCCAATATCTTCTCATTTTCTGTGTTACTCGATATGATTACTTTGTAAGACTCTTAGTGTCACATACCAAAATTAGCGGCTTTCGAAAATTCGACATCGATACTCACTTTATCGACTGCCGAGCAATCGAGTGCCGGAAACTCCAATAGTGAGGGTTTTAAAAAGAAGAAAAAGTGGAAGAAGAAGAAAGCAGAAGGAAGAGAGTAGGAAAAGAAAAGAAGAACAACAACAGAACAAGAACAGAAACAGAAAACAATATCAGAATCTCACATATCGCAGCGGAACAATATACAATAGATAATTACTAGTCTTTTAAAACAAAGAACTATATCATTTTATACATACATCAATCATCAGAGTCAATATACAACAATGGACAGTTATATAAACTTGTCCTCATACAGAATACACAGTGGAATAAATACTATCAGATACAAATACTACGTCTCGTCCTCCAGCTTATCTCCAAAGCTCCAGAATATCCAGAATATCCTGATAATCTAACTCTAGACTGCCCGTGTGGAAATTGGTGGGCACCCAGAGTTTAGAAGGGAAACAATAAACTCCGAGTCAGTCATGGTGACTGGTGTGAGATCGTAAAACAGTTTATCTTTAAAACAACAACAAGATAATTTTAAAGTAAATTCGCAATGCTTTTGGAAAATGAAACTACCATAAGACCTCCCGCCACACACACAATGCAAACGCAGAATTGGAGGAGATTTCTTCTTATGATAGTCAAAGATGCTTACTACGCAAAATCAAATCATTTTGATATTATTATTAGTGCATAGTGTAGAAATCATTTCGAAAGTATAATATAAATCTTAGCCAGCATAGACATTCCGAACTATGCCTACTATAGCTACCATCCAAACAGTGGTGACCACCATAAGTGAATGGCAGGTTCTACAACTAAAACCGTACAAGTCACGTATTGTTTCTTTGGATTTCCAACAAATGGTCAGGCTAAGGAACTTCCTATCCACGATGGGTACGTCCCTGGAATAGACGACCCGAGAACCTAACCGGATCTCTGCCAACACAAGGCCGGGTTACCTCTGCAAAAATAGGTAACTACTGACACGCGTATGCCATCCCCCGATCGTAACCGATCTTCCCGAGGATCCCCGATTTCCAACAACCACAAAGTAATAAATTTGCAGCAACCACAGAGGTTAAGTATCTGGGCTCCATACCATGATACCACCTTTATCCAGAAGGAATGACATACACTAAGGGGCACTACTCCCTAGAACCTTGCCGCATCCTTCCTGTTTCGACCATTTCCGGGGTGTGAGGCTCGACGAAGTCTCGTCCACAAAGCTACGCTTTCTACAAAGCCCTGCTTCGGGTCAAACAAAATGATCAACCTATGATCACAAAGATATAAGATCAAACAAATGATCATATCGCAAATGATCAAACACTGATCATTTCACAGCAACACTCAGTATGCCACGTTACCAAATTGGGATATATCGCTGATAAATTTCAACTACATAACCTCTGAGCTCGTATGTCTCAGAGAAGGGTGTTAAGCTAAGAGAATAAATTCTCCGCCACCAACAGAAATGTATTTGAAAGAAATCAGCTTTATATCTCAAATTGTAACGTCAGACACACAATCCATACAAGTCTGTTCCGAGATCGAACAGAACCGAAGGCACTTCTCACGAAGCCCTTGCGTATCCGGATAAATTTTCAATCACGTCAGGACTTCCCGTCACTAAGGGTGATAAAACCTCTAAACCGGAGATCAGCCGATGTAGAGTAACTCGACGGTAATCCTTCCGTTTTCAAAAATATCCGGTCTTCAACACCGGTCTTCGAATGCAATTCATAACGACGTATCACATATTCGGAATGGGTTATACGACCCCATGGTCCTTTCCCGGCTAACCCGAATAGTGAGCGCTTATTTAAAAATAAGTGTGGCATTCAAATTCATCAGATTCACAACAAATATCTATTCAAGGTAATTATTGATAGTCGGTTATTTAACTATCAATAAAGATGCGCGACATCATCAGATTCCAAATAATTTTCCAAATTATTTATTCTTCAAAAATATCTTTTACTAGATATAAAATTTCCACACTTTAACCATTTGAAAACAAATTTCAAATATTCACATTTCATTTTATCTTTGAAGATAAAATCTCAAAACAGTTCATTTCATATTGGAAAAGCATTTCCATACTTATTTAAAAATAAGTATTTCACAAATCATTTATTTTCAACATTTGAAAATATTCGATATACTTAAATCAATATTAAGTATATATTCATTCTTTAAGGAAATCATAAATTTTAACATCTATTTGAGTCAAAACGAATGTTGCGTAAAACATCGTTACGACGACTCGAAATCAATAGTATAGGGATTCGGAATTAAAATAGATATATAAATCCCAATACTACATAAAACATTTTCTTTCGAAAATCATTTACTATAACAACAGTGTTATAGTCCACCATTTCCTTATTCCTCGAAAACGTCTATTTCAACAATGAATGTTGAAATCTATGTATTCGATACTTAACACGTTTTAAACATCTTTTAAAACAGTTACTTCATTTTTATAATATCGCTTTCCCAAAACCATATCCATTCTACTTCGAAAATATATTCACTGTCCAAAATCGTGAATATACTTCACTTAACCATATTTAAATCTTTTCTACACATTTATTATTTCAATAAAAATTCGCTATCCAAAATCGCGAATATATCTTCTTCTTTTTTATAATCTACTATCTTAAATTTGTCAAATTCAATCGATTTCGAATTTATAAACACTTTTATAAATTCTATTTGTATTCATTTTCAATATTAACAAAATTCCTTTAAAATTTCATCACTTTGATTTATACAAAATCAAATTTTATAAATCTTCTATATAATGCTTTTATTTCACAATGGTCCATTTAAACCAATTAAATAAATCCTTATCGATTTATTTAAATCTTTATTCCAAATTCGTAAATCTATTTCCACAATTTAAAAATAAATCAATATTTATTTTTACACCAATTCCCCTTATTTCAATTTAATTCATTTTCCAATTCTTCACTTTAACCCCAAAATCAGATTCCAAATAAATTTCTAATTCTACTTCAATACCAAATCAATTTCAATCTTCATTTCTAAATAAATTTCCCATCCCAACTCATTTTATATTGACTTTCCAAATTCGTTTCAATTTGCCAATTAAATTTATAGTTGGACTTCCAACTTATTTCCTTTTAAATAAATTCCCCTTAAAGAAAATAAATCTCTTTATCTTTTTCAAACTATTTAGAAATCCAAATTTTAATTAAATTCTTCAATTTAAAATCACTATTATACGAAATTCATTTACCTAACATTACACTTGATTCTGGAATTAATTCAATAAGATTTTAAAAATCAACCTTTATTCTTTTAAATTCTTTTCTTCAAACTTATTAAATTTCTAAAATTAATTCACTTAGAAATTTCTATTTTGATTTCAAAAATTCAATTTCGTTTATTTTTGGAATCCAATGATATCAAACATCCATTCAGCTAAATTTTAGCTTTCAAGCAAATTCCAGACATCAATATGATCAATAACATCAATATAGTTATTCACAGATTCATATCACAGTAGAAATAAATTCAATCAATGTGAGGGGTCCAGTTGGATCCCTCCAACCTGTTTCCCTGCATCCAAAGATGTTAGCACAATACCAATTCCGCTCCAGTACGGAATTATCGCGGTATATGGGTTTTATAAAAATCCGCTTACTAACGGCGCAATAGGGTCTCATCCGCTATACGAGGCGGGAAATCAATCAATCCAATATATACATATGCCAATATGTATATATTGCTATATATAGATATATATCCTACTATATCTAATATCACATCCAACATAGCAATCATATCAAACAATCAATAACTGCAATCAATTTTTGAGTGAGAAAAATCTCACCTTAGCTTTTATTTTGCAATCCATTTTCATCCTGACTTGATTTTTCTTGCTTTATACCTTGTATAAACAATTTCATACAATCTATCAATATTCGAAAGACTGAACAATTAATTTTTAAAACTCAATTTCTCTTTACTAATCTATTTAATTTAAATCGAATACCCTTTTAAAAATCTTAAGGTAATTAATATTAATTTTAAACCAATACTTTTAAAATTTCTAAACAAATCCCTTTGAACTGCCTATACACTTATAAAAATATTCTATATAGATTTTATAAAATCTATTTTATATAAATGCTTATATTATCCCAAAATCTAAAATAATTTCTGTTTTGCATATATAGCTTACTGTAAAATACCCAAAATAAATACAATATTCCAAACTGCATATATCTTACTGCATATAAATTTATTAACAATCTGTCTCTTGTTTTTTTTATCATATATATACATTTTAAACAGGACTTTACTATTCTATATTTTTTTTTCTCTCAAATCTTTATATATATATTTTAGAAAATCTGCATATAAAACTCTACTGTATATATTTTTTTCTCTTTGTTCAATTTTATACATATATATACAGTCGTATTTGAACGGAAAAGGGAAAAACTGCAAATACCTCACTACGCTCTGACATCGAATTCGCGACCACCAGAGTTCGATTTCCACGACGAACATGCCGTGAATTCAACCTTCTCGATCCCATCGTGCACGCCACGCTGGAGTTCCCCTACTCGAACGCGCGCCTTCCAGTCGCCTGCCTTGTTGGAATCATCTTCCAGCCTCCCACGTCCTCAGTCGCGAAACCCCCCAGCCTAGCGAATCGCCAACTCCGGCCTCATGCTGTCGCGCGCGCCACCGAGAACGCTGACCTCCGCCTTGCGTACGCGAGCTCCCCCACAGCTCGACTTCGATCGAGATTGCCACGAGGAAAACCCTCACTCGACCCCGAACTAATTCTATTTGAATTCGAGATTCCATTTTTTTTTCTAATTAGATGCAGCCGCGATTTTGAAGGAGGAGAAGGGCTTCGGCTCTTGTTTTAAATTTTCGAACAATTGTTTTGACTTTGTTTTTCGAACGGCAGGGGCTTCGGCCATTTTTTCCTTCCCTTACGATTGAAGATAGTCTTCGTTCTGCTTGCGTGATTATTTAAAATGAGATAGAGGATGGTTCACACGATTTACTTCGTGGTCTTCAGCATGTTTTAAGGCGTGAGGTAAGGGAGAGGTACGTGGCTGATGTTTTGACAGATATTAAATTTAAATTTTAAATTGAATTCAATTTAATCTCTACGCGTTTAACTATCGTGTGCTCTCAAAACAACTCCAAATGCTACGAAATTCGAAATCCGATAATAATACAATATTACGGACCCAATGGAACTGGTTTCGTCGAATTCCGAGACTGTGCCCCGAAACGCTATTTTCAAATATCGATACGAACGATATAATTTCAAAACTGAACGAAACAGTTTGAAATTAGATTCTGAAGCTTCTGTTATCTTCAGTATCATCAATACGAATTTTAAAAGCCTTTGAAATATTTTTCTTCAGCTTAAATTGAATATTCAAATTTTTATTCAACTTACAATAGATTAAATTTTATAATTTAATCACTAAATTCAAAGTTATATCTGGAATTCAAATTAAATCATCGTTCAAATATTTAAAATTAATTAAATATTTTCAATTTAATTCGTTCAAAATTCTGGGTCGTTACACTTAGGTAGTATAGATATAGAGGTGGAGTGCTAAACATCCCACTCGCGATCTAGAGTTAGCGGCATCGTGTTCACTATAAAGATGTGAAGGCACTATCTTTTGGGGGAAAGGTTTGAGTTATTCACCGAGCACAAATACCTTAAATATCCTTTTTTCAAAAGATTTGAATCTTAGGCAGCAAAGGTGGATGGAATTTATAGCATCATATGAATTTGAAATTCGGTATACCTCTAGAAAAGGGAATTTTTTTGCCAACGCTCTTAGCGGGAGGCATGCTACTCTTGGTGCTACATATGAGTAGAGGAAGATGAAGTTCCTCTCGAATTTCAATTTCCAAGCAATCAGAATTAACTCCAGGTTATCTAGCAGTTATGGAGGTAAGGCCAGCATTGATGGACCATATCGGTTAAGAACAAAAGAAGGATGTAGCAATAATTGACATTTTGAGCAAGTTGGATAGCGAAGAGCATTTCCCTCACATTCGTAGGTATTTAATCGACGAAAAAGGATGGGAAAGGAGAGACAAACGACTATATTTTCTTGTAGTGGATAATGTTCTGGAGGAAGTGCTGGCAGAATGCCACCATTATAGGATGACTATTCATCACGATGGAGATAAGATGTATATGGATATAAAGTGAGTTTTTTATTGGCCAGGGATGAAGAGGAGAGCAGCTAAATATGTCACTAAGTGTTTGACGTGCCAAGGCATAAAAGCAGAACAAGGGAAGCCCGAAGGTTTGTTATTATCATTAGAGGTACCAACTTGGAAGTGGCATCATATATCGATGGACTTTATAGAAGTCAAAGAGAAAACAAAGCTATTTGGGTTATAGTGGATATGCTCACTAAAAGGACCTACTTTATTACTTTAAGGAGTAATAGGATAGCTGCATCTCTAGAGAAAATTTATATCAAAGAAGTGGTACGGTTGCATGGAGTTCCGGTCGGTATTATTAGTGATAAAGACCCCGTATTCATTAGTGAATTTTGGGGGAGTTTACAATCAGCTTTAGGAACGACATTAAATCTTAGCACAGTTTACCACCCCCAGGCCAATGGACAAACATAAAGGGTCAAGATTTTGGAGGATTAATTCAGAGCTTGCAATATGGACTTTGGAGGATATTGCGAGCAGCATTTACCCTTAGTAGAATTCACATACAATAATAGTTATAAGCGACGATTGGTATGACATCCTTTGAAGCCCTATACGGGTGGCCGTGCAAGTCACTTAATTATTGGTGGGAAACTATCGATAAAATTCTACTTGGACCGAATTTGATCCATAAGACCACAGAAACAGTTGAGGTGATTATGTGGTGAATGAAGGCCGCTCATGACCGAAAGAAGTTCTATGCTGATAGGCAAAGAAAGGAGTTGATTTTTCGATTGGAGACATGGTATTTGTTAAGACTTCCCCACTTAAAAGGTTATGAGGTTTGGAACATCAAGGAAGCTGGCGTCGAGATTTGTTGGGCCTTTACCGATTTTAGAAAGGTGCAGAAACTTATGTATCGAGTAGAGCTACCGACTAAGTAAGTTGGAGTCCATGATGTTTTCCATGTATCTCATTTGGGGAAATTCCTGCACGACACTGCCACTGTAGTAGAGTCTGATCAGTTAGCAGATGTAGAAACAGAGCCGATAGCACCTCGTGCCATCGCATGTATAGTGGAGCACAGAGTTGGGAAGCTTCATAATAAATAAATTAGGCTGATCCGAGAGCAATGGGGAGATAATCCTGCGGAAAGTACATAGGAGACAGAAGAGAAGGTGAAAGCTTCACATCTTGTCCTTTTCTATAGTAAATGTTCTCTCTTCAAAATTTAGTACTGTATAGGTTTTTTTGCATCGTGGTTTCTAGATTGGATGGTAAGGGATGATTGACGCACTTTTTACTATTATTTTTGCACTCGTATAGAATCTTATGCATATTTAGTATGTTTTACATACATGCCTATATGTCATTACCTTGCATTAACGCTAGGGTTGAGCTCACCTATAGTATGTTGTATACACAATCACATTACATTTTTGTTAAGTAGACGGTTGTACAAATAACATGGTTGTAAAGTGCGCATTACACTATCCGCCCCTTAGGAATTTTGGGGATGAAATTCTTTTAAGGGGGAGTGTAACACCCCGTAAAGTTTATAAGAAATTAATTAATTAATAATGATGCCAAAATAGGAATTTTATAAAATGTTAGAATTTGGCTAAAAAATTACACCATTATATTCATGATGATTTATTGAGCAACTTTCATATATAAAGTTTTGTGATCAAAGTTCAAATGGAGAAGTTATTGACGTTTGAAGTTTTTGAATTAAAATAATTCAGACAAAGTTAAATTTAAAAATTAATAAACGTTAACATTTGAAAATTGATAAGGGTAATAAATATTGGAGCGTTAGGTAATAGAATTAACGTCGAAGCAAACGTTAACCGAATGGTAAGTAAGGCAAAGAAATAATATAACATTAGAAATTAATGTTAAGTAATAATATCAGCTAGGAGATGAAGGCCGGTTGGCCAGTTAAAGAGAGGTAGCAACGGTTTTCTTAGGCCTGAATAGCCCAGATTTTATTAGTTTTAAGCCGACTTTGATTGTACGGTCCATGCACGTTCTAACCAATATAAATAAGAGGTAGCTCACTTAATTTTATTCACAAGAAAAATAACAATGCTACCAAAACTCCGTGAGTTCTTTTCCTTCTCCATAAACTTTCCATATTCAAGATTCAACCTTTTGGGAAGAAATCAACTGGATTAAAGAAAAAAGGTAATAAATTTTAGATATATATTTCTCTATTTCTATTCTTACCCAATCACTGATTTTGAATCTAGTCTATATACAAATGAATTGTTACATATTGAAAAATATATAAGAAGATAGCTATAGGTGGAAATAGGCGAAGACGTGGAATCAAATCCAAAGGAATTGGGGGAAAGCTACCTGTGAGTGGAAATCTTAGTTTTTCTCTTTTTAATAGTTTGTGTTGTTAATATTTGAATTTGTTTTATGCCTTAGGGAATTTTGTATACAAAAACTTTAAATCCAAAGCTCCAAAATTACCCCATAAAATGTCAATTCTTGGATTGGTTAGAATCTAATTATTTTATGTTAATATAATTAAATTTAATATGTTGTTATTTGCAATCTGAATAACTTATGTTCTATTCAACTTCCATTTTCCAATTTCTATTTGTTGTGACGAAAGGTTTTAAACCAAAAGGAATTAGGAAAGGGTGTGCAAAGTATGGATTTTTCCTATTTTTAGTTTGCACTGCCTGTTTCTATAATTTAAGTAGATATGATTCCTTTTTCACGTCAATCTTATATATGTAAAAGTCAAATAGAATATAAAGAATTTAACTTATAAAATTTTATTCCCTTGAATTAGAGGCGTTAACTTTACTATATTAATATAAAATAAATTGGATATTTTGATTCCATTCTTTTGAATATATATGCAAGACTGTTTTGTTTAGCTAATTTAAGTTTTGATATTAGCTATTTTAAAAAAACTAGTGTATTGGACTGAGACTTATATGGAAGTTTTGACATTTAGGTTATCTTAGCAGCTCGTATAGGAAGCAAAACCTTATTATAGAAATTCTTTTGAGCTTGCTTGGGAATATTAAATAAAAACTAGTTATCCTAAAATTTACGTTATGTACAAATATATTATAGACATATAAGTTGTAACGTATAAAATAAATAGGTTAATTAATAAACAGTGTCAAACCCTATAGAATGGAAGTTAAGAACAATTATGAAAATTAATCAATAATTAAAGGAAAAATAAGGAGTTTTCCTTATATGGTTTTAATACGTAAATGCGGTTGAGGTATACTATATATATAGTGTGTGTATTTATGTGTAAATATCTTAGGATGTTTTGTTTTGTCGAAGAGCGGAAATATGACTAAGCTATAAGGATGCAAGGTCAGTTAAAAGTACATAGAAGTCTGTCAACTAATCTGACTACCAGTAGTGTGACTTTGAAACTGATGTGAGACATCGCCTATAATAAGTATCCACGGTAGCCGAAAGTTTATTCCCAATTCTTAGGGTAAGTTTTCCCAACTAATCTGGCTATCAGCATCTACGAATAGTCCGACTAATGTGAGACATCATAGATTGGGTTACGGGTCACATAACAAGTATCCCAATATGGGCCCTCTTCTGGGTTAGAGGTATTAAATGGCTATTGTAGGGTCTTCTTCCTTTCCATTCAGGAAGTGTTAGATTGTCAAGGTCATCTTTTACATGCGGTGGTGGGAAACCATTAGAGGGCGTCTGCTTTGGGACTGAGATATTAAATGGTTATTAGAGGGTCTGCATCTTCCCCATTAAAGAAGTATTAAGTGGCCTTATGATATTTCTTACAATGTCAGCTAGAAAGTACTGAAAAGAGGTCTGCCTTAGGTCTAGTTATTAAATGATGGAGATCTGCCTAGGGTATAGGTATTAAATGATCAGAGTCTGCCTAGTTCTCATTAAAGAGGTATTAATTGGCTCAGGTACTTTCTCTCGCATTGTTAGGACATTGCTGACAGAGATGGGTCATTGGACCCAATATATTCCATAGTTGTCTTGCATCCTGCGAATTTAAAGCCCCACTAAAACCCTGCAAAATCTTTACTATAGCACAGTGCTCTTCGACCGCTATACTATTTCAATATAGCACTATTAGATCCGCTTTAAGCCCGTCTATTTTCTGCTACCTCCGCTAAATCAATGATTTTTAGCACCCACTTTAGAAACTAAATATAAAAAGGTTAATTTGACTAGTTCTCTTTTTAACCAAATTGACAAAATTAGGTTCAAGACCTAGTTTTAAGGCATAAATGCTCAATTAAGTTAGAAATCTATTGTTGTCACCAAATATGGACTGCATATATCATGATATTCTTATGTTTATTGTATGAGATAAAATAACATTTCATTTTTCTGCATAAATGATGTGAAAATGAGAGTAAATTAATTCTTAATATTTGGTTTTATAACTAATGAAGCTTTTTGCACATCCGCTATATCCCAGCTTTATTCTCGTTATAACCATACACGTCCACCACTATGGAACCGCTAAGCGCTTTAACTCCACAGGTTGCACCTGCGTTATAGTTACAAAGTTAGACTGGAAAGGGCCTTTGGCCTATAGTTGCAGATACGTTATGGAGCTGGACTGGAAAAGCCTTTGGCTTATAGTTAGATGTGTACTCGATAGGACATAGTATAGGATACGTAAGACATAATACTCATCTAAATGATACTGTCCAAATACTATTATGGTAAAACTTGAGATTTTCATTCACTGGGCATTTGTTGTTCTAACTCCGTCCTTATTACAACCCACAGGTAGAGGGAACAATGCTGATGAAGATTGTGAAGGAGGCAGTGAAGACTTGTGGCAGTTTAGTTATTTATCTATGTTTTTTTATTTACTCTAATGGACCTAAATTTTAGACTTGATGATGTCCTATTTTGAGACATTATGTTATGGAGATTTGAAATGTTGTATTTCTGAGATTTGGAATATGTGAAGTGGAATTTATTTTGTTACTATATATTATCCCTTCCGCTATGAGATTCTGAAAGCATAGATGGATAACTCTGTATATAATTTAGTCAAATTTATCAACCAACAACCGGTTCTAGAATGGACCTATGTTCGATTGAGCTTTTGTTGGGTCAAAAATTAGGCCCGTTCCATAGAGGGTTGTTGCAAAAATAAAATTCTGTCTTGTATAATTTCTTCCCAAAATAATTTAATTCCTTTTATATAAAAATAATCAAACCCAAAAGTATATTACTTTCAAAGTTTACTTAACAATATATATAATAAATCCCATAATAATAATTCCCATATAATAAATATATCTGGAGGTGTAGTGCAATGGAAAAGGGGTGCCTAGGTCTGGTTACAGACCCCAAGTTTGAGCCCTGCCTTGCAAACGTTTCTTGCAAAAAATAGTACCCGGGATTTAAAGGTGTCATGAGTTGAAGCGGACAGGCACAACTTAATTCACTTTAATGGTTACCGGTCCGTCGGGTTCTCCTGAATATATTTATAAAAAATATCGCATTCAACTTATTATTACTTTAAAATATTGCTTTACAAACTTCTAAATTATTAAATGCAAATAGAATTAACTCACCGCTTTGTGCAAATTTTAAATCCTATATATATATATATATATATATTCAAAGACCACTTATTTAATCAAATCCCAAAAATCATCACTTCAAAGTTATTCCTATTTGCACAATTCTCAAGATTACTTCACTTTTATTGTAACGACCCGTATTTTCAATAAATTAAATTTAATAAAATTTTAAATAAATTTGTTAGAAATTTTAAAATTTAAGAGTTTATTGATCGAAATTAAAATATTTCAAATTAAAAAGGAGTAAAAACATTTATTGTAGATTAATGAGTGCGATACAAAGGAAATATATGTTTAAACTAAAATAAAAAAAAGGAAAGTTAAATTCAATTGAAAGAGTGTTTTAATTAAATGTAAGTAAATGATTTGGAAATTTAAAATCCTTTTAAAATTTAAATAAAGAGAAATAAATGGTAATTAATTAATTTAATATAAGAAAATTTAAATTGAAAATAAATGAATAAGTTGAGTAAAGGAGTAAACATATGTTTATTTATTTGAAATGCTGGGTAGCTGAAAGATTGATTTTTGAGACGAGAAACTATTATTTAGTAAAAAATGTATAGTTCTTGTTTGTATCCAGTAGTGTATAAATATGTTTAAATTACTATTAGATAGGAAATAATTGTTCTATTTCTCATTACATTTATTTAGCCCAGTTTGAAATTCATCTTTTTAATCAACTGAAATTAATGTAATTGAACCAATTTCAAACCAAATCACTTTTCCCATGGCAGTCAACCCCTCTGCTCCTTTCCCATCCCTTGTACCTTCCCTACCCATCACCCCTCCCATCGTTCCATCTCTATGCACCGCGCTTGTCACTTCGACCATCCCTCCACTTCAACCTTCACCTCCGCCTGCTCCTCCTAACCCACCCTCGAACCAGCTTCCCCCTCCTGTTGCCGACTCCACAACTTCCCTTCTTCTTCTTTCTTGTCAATCGGAATGGACTTCCGTATTTAAGCATAAGCCAAAAATGCTGGGAAGTACATCCCGGTTGACATTAAACCATCGTTTTCTGACAGTGCTTTGGATCTCACTAACAACAATATTCATGTTGGCTCTCTTGTTTGGGGTGATTATTTAGTTGGTTTCTTCCTCGATAAACCACTATCTTTCATGACTGTTGTCCAAAGATTGAAGACAATATAGAGGCTGAAGGGATCAATTAAGGTAAAGTCTAATGGTGTTATTTTTCTTTTCCTTCTCTCTTGTCAAGAGGATAGAAACAAAATTCTGCAAGGTGATCTAATCATAATAAAGAACAAGTTGTTTATAATCAAACCATATGATTCAAAAGTCAGCAACGTATGTGGCAGTGTTCCTTTAGTGCCTGTATGGGTTCATATACATAACATTCCTTTGTTTGCCTGGTCGCATCTTGGTATTAACTGGTAATCTAGCAGGATAGGGAAGCTCCTATGCATGGACGAGATGATAGAAAGACTTGAAAGACTGGATTATGCTAAATGCCTCATTGAGGTGAATCCAGAATGTGATCTAGTCGATGACTTCGTGATAAAATTGGTGGATGGAGGTCGCAAAAAATTTATGTTAAATATTTGTGGAAGGCTGATATTTGCTGCAATTGTAGATCCTTTTGACACACTACAGTTAACTGTGTTTTAACTGATGAAAACAAGGTGAATAAATAAGAGATGCAGGAGGAAGTCAAGGCAGTTGAAATGAAGCAGGGAAAACCTAACTAACATGTAAAGGAAGACAGGGTAGACTCACTCAAAAATGGCAGAAGGTTAGTAGATTCAAAAGGAAATATCAAGTGAAAAAAAGTAACATCAACGAAAAAAAGGAAATAATGGGGGAGGTTTAAGTAGGATTAGTCTCACACTGGAAAAGGAAGGTTCAGAAGTTGAAAGAGTTAGCAGTTTAGAGGAGGGTGAAATATGTGTAGATAATGATTTAGAGAAGGCGAAAGTTAACATTGTTGATGTTCAGAAAAATGAGGAGGTCAGAAACAAGGATGCAAATCAATTAATGAATAGTTCATTTGTTCATTGGCCCACTGTAATTGATGATAGTCAGGAAAATGACAAAACTACTAAAACAGATGCAAGAGAAGGAAATGACATAGTCACAAATGGAAAAATGGAAATGTTAAAAGTCTTAAAAACATCCCTAAAAATGATAGTAGCAGTCAAGCAGATCATACAGTAACCCACAATAGATTTGAAGTGTTAATGATAGAAGATGGAAGTTTGGGAAATAATGAAAATGATATGGTGAATGAATTGGATAATGCTGAAGCAATTAGCAATACTGATGGTAATGTTGTAATAGCATAGGAAAAAAAGAATTATGTGAACAAAAAATAAGGAATGCATCTCAATAATACTCCTCAAACCTATGAAAAGTGCAATTCCATGCATGAACAAGGCAAAACAAAACATGCAAAAGATCAAAAGCAGAATAATAAAGCAAACAAACAACACATGCCACAAGTGGAGATTATGCAAGACCATCAGCAGTATGATCAAAGAAATACAACCAGACATGAAATCAACCCCGTGCACGTGCACAGTTGTAATGCCTCATGCTAGTGTACTCCATCCTCACCCCTCTCAATCCATGTCATGCCTGTATCTTCCTTACCTCTCAAAACACCACCCACTTCATGCAAACCTAATTCATCCAAATCCCCACTGGACAAACCAAATTCTCCACAATTTGCTACTCTATCCCATGAAACTATTGTTGACCCAAGTAATTCTGAATTGTTATCCTTGCACTCCTATACCCACATCAAACCTCACCCAGCCAACATACCACCTCTTTTTCATGCCACCAATCCTGACCAATCCAACCATAACCAACTGGTAATCAACCACTCTCAAGTTGCAACAACCCTGAACAAAGGACGCAAAATCATACATGTAGAGAGAGATTCTGCCTTCACAGATTCTCCTCTATCAGAATCTATTCCTAAATGCTTTAATTCTGATCGAGCAGTAACTAGGAAAATGAAAATTGACTTACTCAATGCCATTGAGTTTAATCAATGACACAAAGAATAGGAGCATGGAATATCAGGGGTGACCACCTTGATATAAAAGTGGATCAATGTAAAAGTTTGATCAACTCAAATAATCTCAGTGTGTGTGCAATACTCGAAACTAAATTAAGTCCCGATCTGACTCAAAGGGCAGCTAGATATATATTAACCACTCTTGGAATCTTATCTACAACCATGATGATGCAGCTTATGGTCGGATCATGATTATCTTCGATCCTACTCTTCACCAAATAACCCCCATCACTTCCTCAAAGCAACTGATTCACTGCCATAATCTCCACATCCCAACCTCAACCTCCAACTATCTTATCTTCATATATGCTGAAAACTCTAGCAATGCCAGAGAATCTCTCTTCCATACCATCCTATTTCTTAGGCAACAAACTCATCCCTGGATCATTTGTGGGGACTTTAACTGCTCCTTGAGAATAACTGACCATATTGGAGGAAATGCTCTATCCTTGAATGAAATCAAACCATTGAATATGGTCATACATAATTCTGATCTTTCTGAAATCAAAACAATTGGAGTTGCTTTCTCATGGAATAACAAAAGGAGACAAGGATGTAGAACTTTCTCAAAAATTGACTATGCTTTCTGTAACCATGCTACCCTTGTTAAATGGCCTACCATTCATGACCATCTTCCTTCCCTTACCATCAGACCACTCTCCTCAAATTCTCCATTTGGGAGGGTCTGTCATGAGAGGAAAAATAAGTTTTAAAATTTTTAACTCTTGGGTCAAAGAACCAGACTTCAAAAATATTGTTAATGAAGTTTGGAATAGACCTAACTATGGCAACCCAATGTTTGTTTTGCAGAAGAAACTTAAAGCTACTAAAGAGTTTCTTAGAGAGTGGGCAAGGATGAAATTTAGCAATGGTAGCAAGCAATCTGATTATTGGAAGAAACTGCTTGAGGACAACCAAAAGAAAATGCTTACTGCTGTATACAACTCTAGTTATGCAAACATGGAAACTGACTTAACTACTCAGTATACTGAAGCCCTCATCAGAGAGAGTATTATGATCAAGCAGAAAGCAAGATTGCACTAGAAAGAGGAGGGAGACATGAATACTTCTTACTTTCATGCCTCCCTGAAAGCTAAGCACACTAAAGAAAATATAATTACTATGATATATCGTCAAGGACAAAACCAAGACAATCGAGCAAGCATTGATCAGGCCTTCGTCCAATTCTTTTCTGGTATGTTTGGTAATGAAACTAACTTTGTTCCTGCCATTGATGAGATAGACCAAAACTATTCTGCCTGAACTAAGTAACACAGATCATAATACCCTATGCGTGGATGTTGAAATCCAGCAAGTTATGTTCAATCTAAACAAAAACTCATGCGGGGGGGGGGGGGGGGGGGATGGATTTAATGCGTATTTCTACACATCCTGCTGGTCTATAGTTGGAAATAATGTTTGCAAAGCAGTGAAGTGCTTCTTCAATAGTGCCAAGATGATGAAATCTTTCAACGATACTAATTTAGCTCTAATTCCCAAAGTCAAAAATGCTAATGATGTTCGTGACTTCAGACCTATTGTGTGTTGCAATACAATATACAAATGTATTTGGAAGATCCTTACATCCAGAATAAAGTTGGTGATTCCCTCAATTCACTACTACAAAACAGGCCATTTGCATCGGTTGTTTACCCTCCTTTTGCATCAGTTCAACATCCGATGCATATGCAACCGATGCAACAAGCTTAACAGTTTTGCATCAGTTCTAAAACCGATGCAAAACGGTCCTTTTTGCATCGTTCGTTACTAACAACTGATGCAAAATACGGTTGGTTGCTTGGACACAGCCCTCATGTTGCATCGGTTGTAATGAAAACCGATGCAACAAAGGAACTTGTTGCATAGGTTGTTGTTGGAAACCGATGCAACATAAGATTCTTTGGGTTTAAAAGGCTTCTTTGTTGCATCGGTTTTTTATAACAACCGGTGCAAACTAATCCCTCTATTGCATCAGCTATTTATACCTGATGCAAAAAAGCCATTCTCAAAAATCATTATTACAATACTCAAATAGACAATATATATATATTATTGATTGTAACAAACAATTATTGCATGAAATATTACAATCATTCAAAATTAAATTTGATGGAAAATACAAACTGAATAACATAATACCAAAATAAACATATATCAATTATAGTGTTAATAATCTATACAAAATAATGGTTCATACATTCATTTTAGCAGCATAATTCAGATCTTTAGTACAATCATTAAGTGGTATAGTCTTAATTCAGGTCTTTAATTAGTACAACCATTAAGAAATAGTATAGTGAAAACCTTAAAAACTTCATGGAATCTTGAAAACCCAAATTTTTAGGCTTCAACTCAAAACCATATGCTGCATTCCATGTTTCCAATGTCAACTTGAACCTGGGAAAACAAGAAATAAACATGTTTTGGCAATTTGGTTAATATATAAGACCTTGCGTTTCATTCTACTAGAAAAATTAATTACACCATATTAATCATTGGAAGATCACATCTATAACAATAGCATCTTACTAGAAAAAATTAAAATGAACTTCTTGTTAAGTGGGAGATAAGCATATCTAATTCAAATGAAATCAAGAGTGAAGATTTTATGTTGTATATATCCCTGTCAAATTTAATTTTTAAACATTACATGATATAGCCTAAAGTTACCATATGTAGCAAATAGCAATGCATTATTAAATGAAAGAAGCTTAGCAGCAGATATACTAACATGATAATACTAAAAAACAATTATGGCAAGAAATTACATAACACATGCTAAGTTTGAACCAAAAATAGTTTGCAAAATGTGATATATCATTTAATTTTTCAGAAGAAAGTTTCCTACATTTTCTATGTGATATATTATCGTTTAGTTTTTTAGAAAAATGTACCCTGCATTTTCTGTGTGCTATATACTGTGGTCATTCAGTAACACAAATGCTAGCCCGTGAGCGATTGCCATGTTCAGTATAGAGTTTGTGAATTTTGATATTGATTATTTAGAATCTTCCTACAACTTTATTCTTTGCTGACCAAAATATTCATGCTACAGGAAAAAAAAGCAAGAATTTTAAGTGACTACAAATAAGCGAAGATAAATCACTGCAAGTTTATGCATTACAAAATAAGAAAGAAAGGATAAAGGGAGTTTTACCATATGGATAGTGCATCAACTGAAATCTCTGCATTTTTCAGATTTCCCGTCAGTATTCTATAATACCAAAACTCCAAGCCGCATGATCAAAAGTGGGTGACTAAAGTCAACTTGATATATGTTAAGCAATTCCCTAATTAATATCAAGATTTAAAACTTGTATCAGTGTAAAGATTTAGCCCATACACATGTTGTACATGTGGGAACAACTAGTTTGGGTTGCGTAAAGGAAACTGCAGATTAAATTTTATTAGACCAACACCACCATTAGCTTTAGACATACACAACTGATCCCAAGAAACTTTAAGGGATTTTTAGTTCCAGATAACATCTGCACATAAAGATTAAATTTTATTTATGATTTGAATAGGCAGTAGGCATGATTGAATCCAAAAGTATATTATAGGGTATATGGAGGAATTAACAAGTTCAATCCTGCCAGTAGTAGATAAGAATCTATTACTCCAACAATTAAATTTATTTTTAATTTTATCCAAAAGCTGTTGAGAAATTCTAATGTAATCTTTTTACTGGATAAAGGAAGACCAAGATATTTTACTGGCAAATCCGAAGCTTTAATATTGAGATAGGTAGTGATGAATTCCTTATGCATATTGCCTTTACTAAAATATATTTTTGATTTGTCTGGATTACTATTCAATCCAGAGACTGAAAGCTGCTCCAAAACTCTTTTAATGGCATTAACACTATTGAAATCAGATTTTAAGAATACAAGCAGATCATTGGCATAGATTAAATGAGAAATTATGGGATGGTTCCTATAAACTGGAGAGAAATTTCCAGTAATGAGTTCCATGTCCATTAAAATGCTGAAATACTCCATAGCAATTGAGAATAAATAGGATGATAAAGGATCACCCTGCCTTAATCCTATCACTTTTAATATAACCATGTGGAATACCATTGATATTGATAAAGAAAGATGGAGTGGAGATACTTTGATAATCAAATTTGCGGAAAACTGAAGGGAAGTTCATTTGTTACATAATATAAATTATAAATTTCAAGTTGATTCTGTCAAATGCCTTCTGTAAAACTTGTATCAGTGTAAAGCTTACCATAGCATTACTCCAGAAACTGCAGACAGCTTAATGAACTCCCATAGTCCATTAAAAGCCTCAAAAGAAAACCCTTTCCACGAATCAGGACAACCTCCGCAAACAACATAAGTGAACATCACTAACACAAAAACATATATGCATGATCAGAAAATCAAAATTACAACAAATGTTGATGTTACTGATGACATTTACCTGATAGCAACGCCACCCAATTAAGAATAAAAACCATAATCATAGCCTTGATTTTTATAAAAATCAGTAGCATCAGACTACTTCCATCGAAAGAAGATGATGATATGTTTATAATGAAACTCTAGAAGTAGAATACTGATGCCTAGCTTATCATTCAAAAATAAAGCTAATGTACATCAGTTTTTTAATCTAAAATGGGAATCACCCATTATATTTGCCATTTTTTTAAACATGCATGCATTACTTATGGTAAATTTGGATACTCATTAAAGTAAACTATACGTTGATGTACATATCTAAAAACTTTAAGCTTATGTGCACTTTACCTATGCATAATTCTTTTAGAAGACATTATAAAGTGATATGTATGGCTAAAAAGAAAAAAAGAGGAGTGCAACTGCAAAAAATTGAGATGTGCATCAAAGTTATCAATATCTCTGAAAAAACAAAAGTTAATAAATAGATGAGATATCTAAACCCATCTTGACATGACAATTTGACATTATGATGCCATTTTTTATTTGTTCCATATCAAGTTTTACGAGTAAAAAAAACTGGCGTAAGCAGTATACTAAAAGCAAACGTTCTTGGACTTAAAAAATTACTATACAACACAATGTTGGTGCCTTTTAGATGATGAAATAAAACATTGATTTCATCATGCATGTTTTTTACTTGTCCAAGATACATGCATTTCATTCAAATCAACTCAAAAAACAACTAAAAGGAGAAAAGTCAAACAATCAAAACAGTCCAAACTAAATCCAAATATTATATACCATCGTCAAGTTACCTTTCAAAAAAGAATTTTGATCGTAAACCGCTTGCATCTTATACGAATCTTGGTTTAGAGTGAATGTAAATAGGAAACATGTAAATGCAGTTTAACCATTCAATGACTAAAGCTATGGTTCAGATGTATTTTCTTGATTGTAATATTCTTTGCTTGTATAGGAAGGTTTAGCTTTCCTTCCGTAGTGCTGCTTTTCGCAAAGTGAATGATTTTCGCAGAATATCAAGGGTGTAGCATTTATATATTTGTAAAAATCTTGGGACAGCAATGTTTAAACTAGTTTGCCTTAAGAGAAATGCCAAATGCCAATGATTCCTTGAAAAAGCGTTGCATTTATTTTATACCTTGTTAAATAAGTCTTTTTCAAGGTAAATACTTTGATATGTCTCATACGCACTCTGCTCATTTTAAATCGTTGAGTATGAAGATATATGGAAATTTATGTATTTTTTGACATTACGAACAAATGGTAGTTATGAACAAGGCATGCATATGCACTTAATTAAAATAGGATTGACCTGACAACTGGATCATCACCTTCTTCTATTCCAATAAAGTAAGCACCGTTATTATATTTATTTTCTTTATTCAACGACTTGATCTATTTTGATACAACATCCTTCTCTCCAAGTATTGGCAAGCATCAGATCTTGGCGAACGACAGAAGCTAGAGTTCGGCATCATTGCGTCAGCAACGGTATCATATCCAAGCATCTTTGGGGCATCATCATAAGTATCAACCAGCAGTAAGAACTTCAGATCCAAGACATCAAGTCGACATGGTTTTCAGATCTGCGACCATCTCAATGGAGAGCAATCGGGCAAGGGTGGTTTTGTCCAACTCAGCGATTAAGGGCAGTTGGCAACGGTTGTTGGCAGTGGTGTGGTAAAGGAGTAGTCAGATTTAGTTGAGGGACTTGTATTGGTGATGGAGGAGCTGGGGAAGTGGAAATTTTGGATCTAGATCTGCATGCACAAGGAATGGAAAAGGAATGGGCAGGAGCAGGAAAGGTGGATGGGGGATATTGTTGAGTCGGAGCCAAAATTTTAGAGGGGCAAAATTTTCAATTTGGGGGGAAAATTCGGATTGGAGCCAAAATATCCAAAATGTTGGTAAGAAATGCAAATTAATGTAGTTGCATCGGTTGACTTTAAAACCGATGCGACTAAAACTATTTGCATCGATGTATTTTCTTCGGTTGTTGGTGACAACTGATGCAAATTTGATTTTTTATTACCTATTGCTTTCCACGTACCAATTGCACCGGTTATTAAGATAGAACTGATGCAAATAGTTCTATTTGCATCAGTTTTTACTTCAACCGATTCAAATGAGGCAAAGCAATATGCACTTTTTGCACTAGTGATTATTTCCACCAATCAAGGTGCCTACCTCGCTGGAAGGAATATTCTTGACAATGTGATGTTATCACATGAGCTCCTACAAGGATATAAAAGAGAAAATGCATCGCTAAGAGCCATGATGAAACTGGATATTATGAAGGCCTTTGACACAATAAAGTAGGATGCTATTGTTAGAATTATGTGGTTCATGAATTTCCCTTCACATTTCATTTCTTGGGTGTATGATTACATGTACACTGTGAATTTCTCAATCAACATCAATGGATCTAGTACTAGTTTCTTTGGCAGTAAGCAAGGAATAAGGCAGGGTGACCCTATGTCGGCGTACATTTTTATCATTGTAATGGAACTGTTAACCCATATGCTCGATAAATACGTTACTTAAAGAATATTTCAGCCTCACCCCAAATGTAGAGACCCTCAAGTCACATCCCTCCTATTTGCTGATGACCTTGTGATATTCTGCAAACGTGATAACACCACCATTCAAACCATCTCTAACACACTTAAAATGTTCAACAACATGACCGGCCTTAATATCAATCTTCAAAAATCTGAAATTATGTTGGCTGGAGTTTGTGTTGCTCAAGCATATGCTATATATACTGCTACGGGTTTAAAGCCAAACCATGATACCATTACCTATCTTGGCTTACCTCTCACAACTTCCAGGATCACCACCCTGCAGTGCTTGCCTTTATATGATAAAATTACTGCCAGACTTGAGTGTTGGTTGAACAGGAAGTTAAGTCAGGCAGACAGAATCACCCTAATTAAATCTGTTATATTCTCCATGCAAGTGTACTGGTCTAGAACCTTCATCCTCCCCCTTAAGCTGATTAGATTGATAAGAACTGCATTTATGAAATATTTATGGACTGGGACTACTCATGGTCGATATTTATCTCCTATCTCCTTTAAATGTATCGAGAGACCAATCAATAAGGGAGGGCTTGGCAGTCAGAACTTTCTTCTTTGGAATAAGGCAGCTTTTGTCAAACATATTGATAATTTTCTGAACGATAGAGACAGCATATGGGTTAAACGGTCCAAGACCACGTGCTGCATGGTAAAGATTTTTGGTCTCTGCCAATTCCTCAAAATTCGAGCTGGACTTGGCAAAGTATATTCAAATTACGTGAAACTGTGCTTCCCCACATCAAGTATGACATAACTCCATCTGGAAAGGTGAGTTTTTTGGGATGACCCATGGTTAGATCGTGGGTTTATTCTTAAAATACATCTAAATCATAATGAAATTTTTCGGACTGGAGTTTGCTGTGAGAAATGCGGATAACGGATCTTAAGGCTGGAATAACACTAGGGGGGTTAATAGTGTTTTATGTATTTTTTAAATCTTTTTGAATTTTGTTCAATTTAAACACCAACAAATGCAATTCACAAACACAGATATAATCACAGAATTAGACACAGATGCAAATACTAAATAAAAGCAGTAAAGGAAAGAACACACCATGATTTTATACTGGTTCGGAGTTACCCTACATCCAGTCCCATACAATCGTACGGATTTCTTTTCAAAAAATAATCTCCCAGATTACACCCTCGGTTTCAAGGCTACAAGGTACACCCTCCTGTATTCGAGTTCAAGGCAACTCTCTTGATTTATCCAGGCTACAAGATCACCTAATTGATTTCCGGGGCTACAATCACACCCAATTGATTTCAAGGCTCAACCGCACCTTCTACTCAACAGTTTGATTTACAAAAGATCCTATAACTCTGAATAGCACTGAGATCTTATGGAGAGAGTGGCAGAGAATCAAACAAGAGATAATCAAGTCTGATTCTCTTGGTATTTTGGCAGAGTATAGTTTAGGATTCTTTAGAATAAATGTGGAAGATGAAGAGGAGAGAAAATAAATGAAATCTGATTAAAAATTCGTTTATAACTTACTGGTATTTATAGTAGAGCAACAGCCATATCTATTCGTGAAAGGATTGAAATTTGAAAATAACGGACACCATCTCGATATGGGGGGTTGAGGTATGTCGACATGCTTAAGGCAAAAATTAATGTTTTGATTTTCTTATTAAAATTGGTTTCTATAATTTGCCAAAACAATTTCTAAACTTTGTAAATATATTTGAATATAGTTTAAACACATAAAAGAGTTTAGAAAATAATTTTTAATATATATAATCTTAATCTATAAAGTGATTTAAAATTTGAGTATATAAATATTTTACAGCTAAATATTTAAAACAAAAGATGGTTTGGAAACAAGGACAATTTTGAAATCAAAATATTAAAAATGATAAAATAGTTTTGAGGCTAAAATATTTCAAGCAAGAGAGATGTCTTTTTGAAAAGAAAGTTTTGAAAACAATTTTAAAAAACAAGAGATATATTTTTGAAATTTTTTTTAATAAAATTAGTGGATATCAAAATAGGACCACTATATGTTCCACTAGATATTATCGTGGGTTCCATCCCACTAGGGTTCCATCCCTTTAACAGGCTCGAAGTGGATTCCATTCCACGAATAAATTTCGAATAAAGATGTAAGTGCTTTCAAGAAGTTCTAACATAATTCTAGACTGACTACATTATCTTGTACTGTTTGAAATCTTGAACTCTAGATAACTTGATTTCTTGATACTCATGAGTCTTCAATCTTGATATCTTCGATCTTTAAATTCATCGGTCTTGTATCTCTATACTGTACAGTCTTCATTCTTAGTACCTACATGTTTATAACCTGCATATACATATATATCTAAACCATAACGTTAGTATTTATATTTTATAACAAGTCCTAAGGTTGTTGTCATCAAAACCATCATCATCTCAAGGACTAACAATCTCCCCATTTTTGATGATGACAACCTATGTTTATAAAATATACTTCACATTCACTATAACTCCCCCTAAAACTAATAACTCCCCCTTAATCTAAGCCTAACTACTCTATTTTATACTTCTCCCCCTTTGTCATCAACAAAAAATAATTCTAAACTAATATAACTCCTCCTTGGGTTTATACTGGAGTACCTATGACAAATTATGATGGAGTATATATATAAAATAACATGAGTTAATGAAAAATATGAAAGTTTAAACCCAACAAATATATACTATGTTTAATATAATGTTATACAATCCATTCAAACCAAATCAATTCTAATCAAAGCAAATCAAATCAAATCAAATCACACAATTCAAAAACAAACGATTCAAACCATAAGGAGATCAAATATTTCTAGGAACTTCAACCCATCCTTCTTCTCCAAAGATATGATCCTTTTTAATAACTTCCCAATCTTCATTATCTTGAGTCAAAGTTCCTACAGGATTTGCATCGAGATCATCTTTGTTGAGGGCAGAAATCATCCAACGGAGGGCATCGAAATGCTTCTCTTGGTTTTTTATCATCTGCATTTGACTTAGTTCTAAGTGCCTTTGATTGCGGAGAATAAAAGTAAGTATATTCTTGAATGAATTGAGAGTTTCTTCAAGATTATCACTTAGAGTTTGAGAAGAGGAAGCCATTATTGATAAGTAGTGAAGAGATGCAAATAGAGATAAGTAGAAATGAAAAGATTACAAATTTCTGGAAGAAACAGGTGTTTAAATAGGCAGAAATTCATTTAAAATGAATAGACACGAGTTAGTTATTTTAATTTAAAAATAACCAAATCTGACTGTTATATGTCGACATAGGGGGGTAGAGGCATGTCCACATGGGTTAGTTAATTTATGTGTCTTATTTATTTTGTGAATAAGTATGTATATATATAAACTTATATACTATACAAACATTTATTGCAGAGACACGATAAGGTAGGAAAACATATATATATATATATATGATTTTTATACATATATGAGATGATACATAAGATATTACCTAATATGATACAAAATAATATAAGCTCACACAAAACAAACTAATACATCATAACCCAGTTCTTAGAATGTGCTAGAGGATGAAGATGATGATGATAAGCCAAGTTTTCGACCAACTTTAGCAAATAATTTGTTCATATTAGTGGACATTTTATCCAATTTCTTACTAACGAATCTTTTGAGAATTCGTTGATTTTCCACTATAATCTTTTGAATTTTGAGGAGAGTTTTGTTGGAAGGATTGTTAGTATTGGTAGGATATTTAATACTTTCCAAGGAGGTATCTTCATTATCTACTTCAATTTCCATTTCCTCCCCTTCTTCTTCTTCATCTTCTTCTTCCATATCTTCATGCGCCAATCTTTCATCCTTTTTGGCAAGAGATTCATATTGTTGAAATATGAAAGGAATTTTCATGAGAGAAATGTTGGCTTGATTAAACACTTTTCTTGAAATAAATTCTTCCCTTTTTGTATCAACGCCAAAATAATTAAAAATCTGAGTGAGATAAATTCCATGATACAAGGTATTCTCACCCATTTCCAAATTCTTAGGACTAAGTTCATCCATAATCACTTGCGCCCATTTAATGTCATAATGACCAAAGATAGCAAAAAGAGCTTTACAAACTTTTAAAGTCGGATTATTGAAATTTCCCGATCTAGGAGTTATAGTATGTTGCAAAAGAAGATTAACAATACGTGCCTTCGGACGAAAGTTACGATTTTTTAATTCAAAGTTGTCATCTCCTTCGAAAATGTGATGAAATGTCTCACGATCATGTTCATCAATATTAAAAGTAGAAAGATCTATTCCCGAATTCTTGCAATTGAGAATGTTACCCAAAATTTCATAATTTAAAACAATTTTAGTGCCTTTAACACTACTCCAAATTTCATCTTCATTTCCTTCATAAAAACCGCGATTCAAATTTGCATAAAACATTTTAACAAGATTTGGATAACAAACAAAATCATTTTGAGAATTGTCAAAAAGACTAAGAATATGATTCTCTTCAAGAAGAGTATTGATTTCATATGTAGTGAAATCGCTAAAGATAGTAAACTTTCCCGTATGAACTTTTCCGAAATTAGCATAGCATATATAAGCCTTGATTGCTTCTGGATCATTATAGAGATACTCTTTAATGGTTTTAGACAGCCTCATTGTGGATGGAGTGCTTGAAGAAGCCATTTTTGAAGAGAGTAGAAAGTTTGAAAGAGTGAAAGAGAGTTTGAATTTTAAAATGAAAGTGAAAAGGTATGATAAGATTATGGAAATAAATAGATATTCAATAGACATGTTCTCTGGTCAAGAGGTACCTTTCCAGAACATTAAATTTGGTGAAAAGGTGGAGGGAAGTTCAAAGATTTGAATTCAAATTCGAATTTCAAATTTCTGACAGGGATGTCGACATCATGGGTAGGGCCATGTCGACATGGGTCAGAGAATTCATGTGACTTATATTTTCCTATATACTTTAATATCTATATACATATATTATTTTAATTTCTATATATTTTCTGGAGTAATATATAATATTCTTTTAATAAAAAATATATTAAAATATTAAAATAAATAAAAATAAACATAATAATTTAAAATTTAAAATTCAAACAACATATAATTTCAAAAAACAATCAAACAATTTCAACCAATATATTGTAAATGTGTACCTTTTTCTAGATTCGTATCTCCAGATCATCGGAATCATGAATAGCCGTAAAGAACATATTTGAATTTTCCGTCTTTTGATCATCATCGCTTGAGGATGAATCTGAGTCTGAATCGTCTAGTGTAGCAGTATATGCTCTTTTCCTTTTCTTTGTATAATCATTATTTGCAGGAAACTTTTGCTTATCAGGATGCGGACAGTCTCTTTTGAGATGACATGGTTCGTCACAGTTGAAACATTTGACGTGGTTTGGTACTTCATTATGATTTCCAGAATTCCTGTGATCATTCTTTTTGAAGTTGTTCATCTTTCTGTATTTCAGAAACTTCCGAAAATTCTTTGTCATGAAAGCTATTTCTTCTTCATCATCACTTCCTGAGACTGATCTATCTGTTAATGTATTGAACGCAATTGACTTCTTTTCGAATGCCTTGCTATCTCTTCTCCCTTACATTTGTACTTCGAACGACATTAGATTTCCAATCAATTCTTCAATCTTTAAAGTACTGATATCATTTGCTTCTTCGATTGCAAGAGTTTTCTGATCCCATTCTGGAGTAAGAGAATTTAGAATTTTCTGACTTGATCTTCTTCGGAAAAACTTTTTCCCAATGAAATTAGAGAATGCACAATCTCCCGAAATCTACTATACATATCTGAAATGGACTCATTAGAATTCATTTTGAATAATTGAAACTGATTCGTGAGTATGGATATTTTGGTCTGTTTGACTTTGCTTGTTCCTTCATGAGTAACTTGAAAAGTTTTCCAGATATCATATGCAGGCTTACAAACAGATACTCTATTGAATTCATTTCTATCAGGTGAACAAAATAAAATATTCATGGCTTTTGAATTATTTTGTGCAATATTCTTTTGCTCAGCAGTCCACTGTGCAAAACTAGTTGTGGGTTTAGAATATTCAGTTTGTGTGATATTCCAAGTGTCTAATCCTATTGACTGTAAATATATTTTCATTCTACATGCCCAATATGCATAGTTACTGCCATTAAAAAGTGGTGGTCTGGAAGTAGACTGACCTCTACAAATGAACTAGTGATAGTGTTAACAGAACCAGTGTTGGTAGCCATTTTTAAAACTTTTCAAAATTCAGATTATGAAAACTTTGAAAACCTTGCTCTGATACCAAATGTGAGAAATACGGATAACAGATCTTAAGGCTGAAATAACACTAGAGGGGGGGTGAATAGTGTTTTATGTATTTTTTTTTTTTTGAATTTTGTTCAATTTAAACACCAACAAATGCAATTCACAAACACAGATATAATCACAGAATCAGACACATATGCAAATACTAAATAAAAGCAGTAAAGGAAAGAACACACCAGGATTTTATACTGGTTCGGAGTTACCCTACATCCAGTCCCGTACAATCGTACGGATTTCTTTTCAAAAAATAATCTCCTAGATTACACCCTCGGTTTCAAGGCTACGAGGTACACCCTTCTGTATTCGAGTTCAGGGCAACTCTCTGGATTTATCCAGGCTACAAGATCACCTAATTGATTTCCGGGGCTACAATCACACCCAATTGATTTCAAGGCTCAACCGCACCTTTTACTCAATAGTTTGATTTACAAAAGATCCTATAACTCTGAATAGCACTGAGATCTTTTAGAGAGAGTGGCAGAGAATCAAACAAGAGATAATCAAGTCTGATTCACTTGGTATTTTGGCAGAGTATAGTTTAGGATTCTTTAGAATAAATGTGGAAGATGAAGATGAGAGAAAATTAATGAAATCTGATTAAAAATTCGTTTATAACTTACTGGTGTTTATAGTAGAGCAACAACCATATCTATTCGTGAAAGGATACGACGAATAGACACTTCTTTTGAAAATTGAAATTTGAAAATAACGGACACCATGTCGACATGGGGGGTTGAGGTATGTTGACATGCTTAAGGCAAAAATTGATGTTTTGATTTTCTTATTAAAATTGGTTTCTATAATTTTTCAAAACAATTTCTAAACTTTGTAAATATATTTGAATATAGTTTAAATACATAAAATAGTTTAGAAAATAATTTTTAATATATATAATCTTAATCTATAAAGTGATTTAAAATCTGAGTATTTAAATATTTTAAAGCTAAATATTTAAAACAAAAGATGGTTTAAAAACAAGGACAATTTTGAAATCAAAATATTAAAAATGATAAAATAGTTTTGAGGCTAAAATATTTCTAGCAAGAGAGATGTCTTTTTGAAAAGAAAGTTTTGGAAACAATTTTTAAAAACAAAAAATATATTTTTGAATTTTTTTTAATAAAATTAGTGGATATCAAAATAGGACCACTATATGTTCCACTAGATATTGTCGTGGGTTCCATCCCACTAGGGTTCCATCCCTTTAACAGGCTCGAAGTGGATTCCATTCCGTGAATAAATTTCGAATAAAGATGTAAGTGCTTTCAAGAAGTTTTAACATAATTCTAGACTGACTACATTATCTTGTACTATTTGAAATCTTGAACTCTTGATAACTTGATTTCTTGATACTCATGAGTCTTCAATCTTGATATCTTCGATCTTTAAATTCATCATTCTTGTATCTCTATACTCTATAGTCTTCATTCTTGGTACCTGCATGTTTATATTCTACATATACATATATATCTAAACCATAACGTTAGTATTTATATTTTATAACAAGTCCTAAGGTTGTTGTCATCAAAACCATCATCTTAAGGACTAACATTTGCATGTGTGCCTATGTATCTTCTGTTATTCAGGGAAGGAGGCTTATCCTCCCTAATTCTTCTAACCTGAGAATACATGATATATGGAACCAAATTCGAAGCGTTAAAGTTTATGACACTCTTAATGATCATATCAGTTGGTGTGAGAATGACAAAAAGTTTAGAATTACTACCATGTACAGAACTCTATCTAGAGTTAATGAAGTTCCTAATTGCAAATGGTATAAAGGGATTTGGAAGAGTGATAGTAGTGCTGTCGAAAATTTAACTCTCTGGACGATCATCAACAATGCTATGCTAACTAGAGTTAAACTTTTTATTAGGGGAATGAACGTGAATGTATACTGTGTCTTTTGCAATGCTTTGCCAGAAACTCTAGACCACGTATACTTCGACTGCCATGACATATATGAAATATGGAGAATGATCATGGGGTGTTTGGATAGAACTGTTGTGGTTCTAAGAAGTGCTCGTGTCTGGGAGCAAATATACACATTGACTGGCGTGAAGGAAGGAAGAACAAGAGTGGTTAACTGCATATTGAAGAAATTCGTTTCAAATGTGTGGAAAGAAAGGAATACAAGGATATTTCAATCTGCTAAAAGCAAATCCATGGAGCAGATAAGTAGACACATAGTTCATGAGATTAGAGAAGAGCTCAAGATGGTGAAATTCAACTTCAACCCTGGCATTCTAAATTATATGATTTGAATGCTTGTTTCCTTTTGTTTTTTTTTGTTTTCTGTTTGTTTCTTTTTCGTTTTGCTTCCATGTTCTTTTTTTCTTTATGGTTGTTGCACCTAGTTCCAATGTCTTCTTTGTGCATGTCCAATTTTGGCATGTGTTTGTTGTTCTCTTTTCGCTTTGGTGCTTCCATAAAATGGTAGGGAACCATTCAACCCTGTCGAACTTGCCAAAAAACGTAATTGAATAATTTCAATTAATAGGAGAGAGGACACTAAATTATAAATTAATAAGTGTAATTAAACGTAGCTTATGTTTTGTGAAAATATAAGAAAACTTTGATTTGATGAAAAGAATATTTATATCAAACAAAATGAATGTTTTGCTTGTGAATGTAGGTTTAATTTCATTAAAATAAAGAATAGAATGATTGATCCAAAGGAATAAACATATGTTTATTTGAACTTTGTGTTAGCATACAGATTGATTACAAGAATAGGAAAATAATTTATTTAAGTAAGTTATTTATTATTTAAGTTTGTAAGTAATTGCAATTAATGTAATTGAAATATTTCAATTAAAAGAAAAGAAAATGTTGATTGTAATTAATAGATTTAATAAAAGAAACGCACGTTTTGTGTTAAACAAAAAGGGTGTTTTAATGGAAATAAAAGATCATTTTGGGAAAACCAAATTAAACGTTTTCATTTTTAAGGTAAGTATAATTTTATTTATTATGCGTAGGTAAAAAAACCAAATGCATAAAAATTTGAATATTATTTGAGTTAATGAAGTTAATTTGGTTATGTTTCAAAAAAATTGAATTTCAAAAGGTTGCGCGATGTACATGGTCCCTTCATTTCTTTTGTTATTAATTGTTACATGTACGTTTTAAAATAGTTACCACAATATTAATACTTGATCCATTCATCTCTCCTTCTGTTTAATACCTGAGCCTAGACTTTTAGGTTGTATTTAATTCTTGCCACCTCATTTTCGCATATACAAAATTTCACTTTCCTTTGGTTTGCAAACTTTTCCATTCCTGTGTACATTTCCTTATGCATTAGTAATGCCTGAAGCTTTCAAAATAAAACGTGAAATTTAATTTTTGTCCCTCCACCTTCAATTCCTAATTATAAATAACCTGCAGCTTATTTCTTCATTTTCATTTTGTTTCTCCTAACACCTCATATTCAAAAGCTCTTATTCTTGCAAATTCAAAAGCTTTCTTTTATGAAACATGATTTTTTTTCATTTTTCCTACACGTCCTACCCTCATCTTAGTTTGTTCTTCAATCTTTGCCTGAAGCCTCATCTTGGAAAAATTGTAAGTATTAAAATTTGTTTATTTATTTTTTATTAAACGCATACCAATTATTATTTTAATAATATTTCTTATAATATGAATATCTTTTGCATATAAACTTCGATTCACGCGATTTCTTCTGTTGGATTCATATTTAAATTTCGAACAACATGAAACTGATTTGGTTGAATTTAGAGATTGTGCAAATTTTAAGCTTTTATTGGATTTTAAATCGACTACAAATCAAAGGTGAGTGATTTAACCCACTCACAAAATACTAAACCTTCTTATGTTAGTTGAATTAAATTTATGAATTGATAAGAATTTTATTGATTGTTGTTTGGTAATTTAAGTTGTCATTTAAATTTATATTGAATTAAATGTTCATTTAAATTAATATTGAATTTAAATTGTTAGTTAAATACCTGATAATGATAACCAGTTAATTGTGTGATTTATTGGCTGATTTGGATGTTGATTATGATGGATGTTTATTTGTTGACATTTTAGATGACTGGATGTTTATATCCCTGTTATCACTATGGGTTGAAATGATACATACCCAATGATCTTATAGATTAGGGAAAATCGTTATGGGTTGAAATGATATAACCTAGCGATTTTATTGATTTGGAAATTGTGATTCGGGATACGGGTTGAAATGATATATACCCAGGAAATTTAACTATTTGGGGTTGAAATGATACATACCCTATCACTTGACCATAGGGTAGAAAATTATATACGGACACTGTTGGTCGGTTTTAAATTATTTTCTAAAATGGTAAAGTATGTTTGATTTATAAATTGATATTTAAATTTAATTTAATGATTTTATTTAAAAAATTATATTTGGAAATAATTTATTTTATATGTTTTAAAGTTTCTAATTATAAGTTAATATATTATTTTAAATGTAATTTTAAGATTTTAACTTATAGATTTATTTAGTTTTAAAATATATATTTTAAATAGTTTAAATTGATTTTAATAAAATATTTAATATAGTTTTAAGAAGTTTATTTAAATTCAATTTGATATAATAAATGTAGATTTTATAATAACTTTAATAAATAAAAGGTTTTTGTAAAAGATTTTATAATTTTATAAAAAGATTTTATAAGGCATTTTATAATGGTTTTATAAAAGAGTTTATAAAGGTTTTAAAGGATTTTATAAAAGGTTTTATAAAAGGAACTTGTTTAAAGGGGAAGACTTGTACACTGTTTGGAATTTATAAATAGCTTTATAAATGGTTTTAGAGCATATAAATAGTTTATAAATGGTTTAAGAGAGAATTATAAATTATTTTCAAAATTGATTGAAAGAAAATCTTCCTCGGTATTTATGAATATATTTATACTTTTGGAATAAGTATATGGATATCTTGATATGAAGGTATAAACTGTTTTCTGGATTTATTATTAAAAATGTTTTATAAAATGACCACGGTGTGAAAAATGTAAGCGTTTGGTTGTTAAAGAGACCGGAGTCGGATATTGTCATACTCTATGCCAATTCCGAAACCACTTTAACAACTGTGCACGTGGTGGAGAATCCAGAACGAAGTAGGATGGCTTGGCGAACGCTACTATATGAGGTATGAACGTAGCCGTGACCCCCCCGGGTCAGCTTGATATGACTAAAATCAGGAGCTATAACCAGGCCAAGTGAGGTCGCTCCTCCTATCGGACACCCTTCTTCGATACCATATCTGTTACTTTTTGATTGATTTGGTGGCCACCTGCGATTTGATTATGGGAGTGTTCTTCTAGGTGGGCGGTAGTTGCTGCTATGCATTACCACCAGACTGGTTCCGCAATCCGGTAGAATCCTACAGTGGGTATAGCCTCGTGTGCCCTGTCATATGCCTTATCGAGCCCACTATGATTTTGTTTTGTGTCTACCTATGGAGTGCTCCCTGATAGCCCACCGGTTTGGTGGAGTTTACAGTACTGTATAGACTACGACATTTATGAAATGTGTTAAGGGGGATATGGGTAACGCCTTAACGCTATTTTAATACTTTAATTTACTGATAGACACTACATATATAGCATATATTACTACACATAAATAGTTTAATGGATCCTTAGGAGATGGAAATCCCGAACATCTCTTAAGTTATTGCACGCACGTTATACACTGGATAGGAGATGTAAAAACCCATAAACATCTCTGAAGCCGTTACACTCATATTTATTTACTATTGATTTAACTTACATAAGATCTTTTAGTTCTGACTTGAGTGTTTTGTCTTTTCATTACGCTCGGGTCAGCCTGAATTTTTCAGTGTTGAAGACCTTATTTCTGGAGGACGAAGACAGAGTTTAGTATTATATTATTATTATTCCACTGTATCATGTTGTTTCGCTGCATTATCCTATTTTACCTGATGTATGTATAACTCCGATTGTATTGTAAAAGTGTAATCAAATGTATATATAAAACAGCTTCATGAACTGTTTATTTTATTATTATATTTTGTCATTCCGTTGTGAGATTCTGTGTTTGTTTTTTCTTTCCTTTCTCTTATTTTCTTATTTACCCATCAACAATCCTCCCTTTTGAATGGTTTGAATTAGACATGTGTGGTTTATTGTCAATTTAAACCGTCCAAAAAGGTGGGTTGTTACATTTTTATTTTCTATTAATAATAACATTTTCAATATAAATAAAATAACTCATTCCAAAATCACTATTTATATTTTAAATAATTTTCATTTCTTCTAAAATTTCACATTTCAATTTTTTATCCCCTTCTGAACAATTTCAAGTGTCGTTTTGACTATTTACAAATATCTATTTATTATACTAATAACTTATAATGTGTGCACTCAATAATCGATCAATTTTCATCACAACAATTACCAATAGCAAGTACCCCAATTTCAGCCAAATCAACCCATATCAAATTATCTCATAAAGGCAATAATCAAGTAAACGTAGGTAAAGGAAACCATATTCTAGATCATAATTGTGAGTAAATAAATTTACTCATAAAAAACAATGAATGTAAGACTGAATTACTCTCAACAGCTTCATCCTTTAGCCAATTTTTTTCTCCTCCAACGCACTGCCCTAACAACCTTAGGCCACATCCGTCCCCTTGCTCCCCAAATATGTACACAAGTTTCTCTCATCGAGCATCAAGCCAACCTCTATTTGACCCTGCATGCACATAGCTCCATACATGCGCCCAAATAGTTGTCGCACAAAGCCCTTAGTCGCTATTTGCTTCACATCGAGCACGACTCCACTATCACCGTCATTCTCTCTTTCACATGCGGTGCTTCCCTTTGCGTGATTTTTTTACTGTCTGTGTTTTTTTCCTTTTCCGTTAAATTTCCATGTGGATGATTTGCTAAGGGGTTAGAGTTAAGGGGAAAAGGATAACGGGTAAAGGTTCAGACTTGTGGGACCAAAATAAAAGATCTAGAAGAGGGGATCAAAAGAATGTACTATAACAACTATGATTTACGAATAGGTCCTTATGCAAATAAAACTTTTTTTCTATCTCTTTTATTTACATTTTATCCCACTTTTATTCACAAATATAAATACTCTATTAGATGTTTATAATTTTATATATTCAATTTAAGTGCAATCATTATTTTCAAGAGTATAGTTTGGTAGATTACACGGAATATTTAAATTTCTGATTATCTATCTTCGTTGATTTATTCATTTCATTAATACTAAATAATTTTTTTTCATCTACTTGACCATATAAAAATCATTTATATTCATTGTAGATATTTTATTTGAGTTAAATATATTTTTATTATTATCTTGAAATGAATTTATTCACTAATTCGATTATTAAAACAAACTCCTTTATCCAATTACTTTAACCCAATAAAATATATTATCAAAAGTAAAATATCCAAAAATTGAACCTGAATGTTTTATTTTAATTAAAAATAATATGTTACAGAAGCGTAGAAGGTCGTGTTGTTACACATAGTTTATAAGTTGCCTTTTCAAATCACTTTTGGACTAAGTAAAGTTAGAATCTCTCTCAAAATTTTATGAAACCTTAAATTCTAGTTGAAACCAAACATTCTTCTTCCTTATTTATTTCAGACGCCATATATGAACCATGAAGACATGTACATATGGATTCCATCAAACATATGCAAGCTCTGGTCCGCATTTCCATGAAATCTATACCAAATCAAAAAACTATACATAGTTAGCGATTCACATGCTAGAGCTCCAAGTTTACAAGAATACATGGGTCTCATTCTACAAAGCGTAGAGCATTGAATTAACAAATTATAGAAGCCAATTATAAACAAAAACATCATTTTTAAGCAACAATTAAGAGGTGGTTTGGAGAGAAAGAGAGAATTAAGGTAAAGAGTAAGCATGTGAGTTTTGAAAGAGGACAAATTTGATGTTAAAAATCAATAGAAGGAGATCGAATGCGGCCATGAAGAAATAAGGAGCATATAAAAGAATGATTTTTATTTTTTGTTGCATGAAGAAGAGTGGCGTGGTTTATTTAATGGAGACGGTGGACAACTTTGATGCACAAAGAGGGCCTAAATTAAAGAAAATGGTGTTATTCAATTTGTGCGAATACATTTACTTATTGTGATATAAAATCTCTAAATTTTTGACATGGATCGTTATTTATAGCCATTGGATTTAAAGAAATAAAATATATCCACCAATAGATAATACCTTTCATAATGTCCGTTAAAGACCGAAATTTGGTTTGTAAATAGTTTCAAATAACTAAGACCAAACGAAGACTGGTTTTCAATTTCCAACATTAAAAACTAAAGACTAAATAATTCAATCACAGTCAGTTTTTAACTAAATATCAAAAATTCATTCTTAAATTGTAGTCACCAACTAAATATATTTTGGTAGTCACTTGAAGACCCTTGATTGTCAATGTTGGGCCTAGTGTGAAGTTAGTTGGATCGACATCAAAATCATTTGTAATGTGCACATTTCATCGATTGATTTTCATTGATCATGATGACATTTCATTTAATTTTTTAATCAAATAAGAAAAAATAATTAAGAATATAAATAAGAGGTAAAATGAGTTTGAATGTTTTTTATATACATTTTAGTTGCGTGCCTATTAGACAAACATTTGAAAGTTAGACATTTGTTAAACAATCATCTATTTAACATGCTTTTGGTTAACAAACACCTGACTTTTGAACGTGTAACGACCCGTAAATTTTAGAAAATTTTATTTTTTTATTTGTACATTTAATTGAAATTTTGTGAAACTTTAGACAATAAAATTTTGAAATTTAAATTTGATATTTGAAATGCGTCTGTTTTAACATAGAAACTGGTAAATTTTCATCAGATAATTTGGAAGTTTATTTTCTAGTGTAATTTTATTCCAATTTATATCAGTTAATATTTGATGATAAATAAATGTTTTCCAAACCTAAATATTTTTCTATAGAAAATTTGTAAATCATCTTCTAAGTGAGACGTCATAATTCGTTTCTTCAAATTCGGACTGCTATTGCTATGTTTTTCTTATTTTCGACAAATTAGCAGCATTTTGGTACCGATTATCGACTTTTGATCGGACGATCGTACTACTAATATCTGTATACCGTTTTGATCGTCTCGTCGTGCTGATCTCTGTGGTATATTTACTTCTATGTTTCGGTGTCCAACACGCGGTGGAACCCGCAAAACGGATAATCATATCGGTACTCGTATTTTAACCTTTGATCATTCTATTGCTTTTTCGTATATCCAATCCGAGAATCGAATGGCCATCTGTTTGTATTCCTAGATTTTTATTTTGTGACTTTTGCTTTCCAACGTTTATTTATTGTATTCAATATATTTTGCCCGTTCAATTGCTTTGAAAATATAGAGAGAAAGCAACATACTTTTTTGTTCTCTGCTATATTTTCTTGAAGCTCAGTCACCAAACTCATTCGACTAAACTCCTTCCCCTACCGAAAATCACTGTACTTCGCCAAAGCTTGAAACCATCTGCCGATTCACTATCAAATCTCGCCCACTTCCTTCCCGAGCCACCACACCCACAAACTTTGGCCTTGTCTTCTCCTCCGCTCGTACACGCGGCCCACCCGCTCGCGCCGACCAACGTGCATCCCACTCGTGAGCTACCGAATGACCTGGCGCCGCATCCACCTCCGCTCCATCAAACCCCAACTCGTTGCTTGCCTCTTTGCCGTGTATGCCTCTTACTCAGTTCGTTTCTCTGGTTTATAAAAAAAAGGTATTATAATTCTCAGTTTGTTATATTATATTAGTCGTTTATATACACTTTACTGTCGTATTATATACGTATGATCTTATATATATTAAGCATGTGTATGTTTGTTAAAAGTATCTATAAATATATATTTTTCTGATTTTTGTAAGTTCAGTAAAGTGTATATATGTTAGTTTTATAGTATATTGGGTATTATAACTGTTAGTTCGTACATATCAGAGTGTATAAGATTCTAATAGTATTTTTGTTTACTTTCGGTTTGTATAAAGATTTAATGGTATTATATATGACCTGTTGAACAGTATAACAAGTGTACACTTCTTATATATATTTAAGGTTGTTGCCCGCTGTCCCTATTTTTGGATTTTTAAACAGAAAAGTATACCTTATACTTGATTTTTATTCTTTGTTCTATTTATATATATATCCTATTATATGTTACCCTACATACCTTTTTGAGTAGCAGCATGCATGTGTATTTGATTACATATCTATAACTTTTATTTATATATATTCATAGTATAAGATTTCGTGTGTTTTGTATATATATTGGTTTCAGAGTTTATATATATGTTCAGAAGTATGTATAGTTTTATATAATATAAATTGTATTAGAAGTTTACTGTTTGTTGTGTGTGTGTACAGTTCCTCTATTACACGATTTATATAGGCAGGTACAAATTTTACTTATACTCAGATTTGATTTAAAAGTATATGTTATACGTGTGCGGTTCTTCTATATATGTCTTATATATATATATATTAGTTTGTGTTATGGTTGTTGATAAGTAAGTTTAAATAAAAGTTTTACAGTCTATATATATACTTATAGTGATATATGTATTGTTTGTTTAAAGTGTTATATTTTATCAGTTGTTATATATTAATTTATATATAGAAGAGTATACCAGAGTTTGACTTTTTGTAACGACCCGAAATTTTCGAAGCCGAAAATTCCAGATAGTTATGAAAAAGAAGAAAGAGGTAGAAGAAGAAGAACAGAAACATCAACAACTCACATTCGCAGCGGATAAAATATAATAATAATTAAATACAGTTTACAAGAATACTATATCTGTCGATTACATTTTTATACATCAGAGTTTTACATATACTCAGTCACTGAATATATACAGTAATCATGTCTTAATAATACAATAATATACTGCAGCAGAAATACTCTGCACGTACTTGCCATCTAGCTCGCCTCCTGAGCTCCAGAACGTCCTACCTGAAAATCGGTAATACTCGGTCTGACCCGAGCATTACACCAAAGTAACACCCGGGTCAGGCTGGAAACCAGCGTGAGTAAACTCAACCAACATATAATACCAAGCAAACATCTTATTTTAGCCCGGGTAACTTATATCAATTTAACAAATTCACAATTTGTTATAAACAACACTTATTCAACCCATCAATTTCTATGTACCCCAACTTAGATAAAAAAATCCAGTTTACTTAAATAATTTCCTTCCAGCCTATTGACTTCACAAAACAATCTAAAAATTCGAAGTGGTTTCGGGTATTCCGAATACCCGAACCCAGTCTCTTCGAAACTCATGTCATCCTATCCCAAGTTATTTAAAGGAAATACACAACATTTCATATCAGAGATATCAACACATTCAAAACATCCAATACCATTAAATTATCCAACACATACCAATTAATTTAATGGTTCTAATTGAATTTTCTAACCACATTCGTTTAGATATCTTCATTCAATATTAGTAAATTCCAAAATCAAATAATTAGTCAACCCTTCACTATCCATCTTAATTTATCAATCTTGATTAATTACCTTTCTATCACATTCAAGTAATTACCTTAAATTAACTTCACGATATTAATTAGTCTCAACTAAGATCATTGAGTGATCTTAATTTCTTTATAAATTAATTAATTAATTATTAATTTACATTCATCCTTAATTACTTATATCGATTAACTTCCCATAAGTCGGTTGTTACTGATTAATCCATCTTAATTAATCAAGTGATTATTTATCACACCATCAAATAATTATTCTGAATTACTTATACTTAATAAATTAATTTAACCTTAATTAATTCATTCTCTTCATTACTAAATTACTTAACCCAAATCATTAATTAATTGAATTAATTAATTATCCATTTCAATTATTCTGTTAATTAAATGAATTATAATCATTAAGCCCCTTATTAACTTTAAATTGAAATATTTTCTTGTTTACGATTTTACTTAAAACAAATTTTTAAAACTCGAATATTTCAAGTCAAGCAACAATTAACTCAAGGACCAATCAAAACTAAAATCACCAGATCATCGGTACACATCCAAACAATTCAACATTCATCCAATTATTTAAATTTAACAATTTAAATTTAAATTAAAGTCCAACAGAGTGAGATTTACTCACCTCAGGTTTTGCAATCCAAATCCGATCCAATCTAGGTATGGCTTCACGGTTTCGACCTTGTAAAAACATTTTATAATTTATTAACATTCGAGCAAACCGAATAATTCATCACACTTTACAAATTCCTTAACTAATTATTTAGTTTAAGTTGTTTTCTTAAAATAAGTAATTTAGTAGCTAAGATTACTTAAACAAATTTTATAAAATTTAACTCCATCACACATCATTTTCATTTTCATTTTGTTTAAAACAAAAATTCAGTCAGTCGATGAAAATAAGTATTCGTATATATATATTATTTATTTATTTAAATCAAATTAATGTAAATGCAAGTACTTGCTGCCTTACTGTTAAGTCAAGTGTTGTTATATATAATTTATTTGAACCAGATATATTTAAATTTAATTAAAAACCAAAGCAGACGTACCTCACCATCGTACGCGAGGTGAACTTGCTAGAGCGAACCCTAGCCTTGCCGTCGCACTCGCATCTCAAAGAGCCTCCATCAGCGACACCACATAGTCGCGAGTCACCCACTGTCGTTCGTCGTGAACACCTCGAGCCCCCGCCTTCATCGAAGTCGAAGCTTCCAGGATCGCGACCCATCGAGCCTCCTATCTGCTGCAAGCGAGGTACACGATCCCTCTGCTCGGTGCCGAGCTCGAGCGTACTGCCCCATGAACCAAATCGCGAAACCACCAGACGCGATGTGCCCCTCCCCGCCTTGTCGATTCGAACTCGATTAAGTTTCGTGTCGCCCAATTTTTTTTCACGTTCGATTTGGGAAAGAAAAGAGGCAGCCCTCTTCTATTTGATCTCATTTTGATTTAGCGATTTTGATTTCGATAATGAAGAAAAGGGTAAAGTTCCTTATAGATTTTGAACGAATAGAAAATATCTACCTGCCTTCATCTATTTTATCAACGAAGAAGCGTATGAAGGAAGCTAAGGAAACGTATTAAAAATTGGAAATGGCTTCTTGAGTACGCTTGACCATTATATAATTAAATATTTAAAATATCTCGTTGCATAACGCGAGATCCCAAACCCCGAATCAGACATGCCGACAGACGTTTATAAAGTTTTGCTCGCATTCCGAATACGATGGAACGTGTTTCGGAGGTTAATTTGATTGTATGTGCGAGTTACAGAGGAAAACGATCAATTTTAAATTAAATCGATTTAAATGGTATATTATTAAAACTGAACAAATCACCTTTAAATTAAATTTCAACCATCCTATTATTTTCAGTATCATCGTTATAAATTTTACAAACCTTCAAATTATTTTAACAGGCTTAGAAATTCCAGATTCAACAATTTACCCAATTTTAATTATTAAATGCAATATTGAACTATAAAATTCAATGATTTAATTATCAATTAAATATTGATATCTCGAATTATAGTCAACATCAACTTGTAAATGTTTAAAATCAATTCAATTATCCCATTTTAAATTGTTAAAATTTCCGGGTCGTCACATTCCTTCCCCCTTAAAATAATTTCGTCCTCGAAATTACTAGTTAGGAAGAATGGTCCAATACCCGTTTACCTTTCCCCAAATCCAACAGTTCCACATTTTATCGACTATCTTTTATACAAAACCCCATTATCATTCTTATTAACTTCTCAAACTCACCCACAATTTGGAGACCATACCACTTATACTCAATTATTCAAATTTCAATTTAAAACCACTTTTTGAATTATCAAAATTCTCTCAAAAAAATTTCTAACTCTCTAAATTTTTGAAAAATTTGGCCAGCGTCTCCTTTGCGCGGCTAGCTCGGTACTACTACAAAAGGCCTCTACGGGCTCCCAATTTCTCAAAAAGAAAACAAAAAGCCAAGTGGCTAGCTCAAAAACCCAATCCAATTTCATACAGAAGTTAAATACTAACCTTTTAGTCGGGCAATTCAAATTTATCTTTTGGAATCAAATCCAATTTCTTTTCCCTTTAATACCTGCATATCCCACTTAGCAACAATATCCAATTGTAACTTTACAAATCATTTTATACCATTCCTTACAAGAGTTTTCGTATCTACTTCTATCAACTTGTTTCTCCCGTTTCCATATGATTTCAATTTGTCCTCAATTCTAAATATTGAATTTTATCCTCCATTGATATCTAATTCATATTAGTTTCATTTACTAATCTATTTAATTCTAATCTATCATTAACCTAAATTTTTCCAAAAATTTCTAACTCCCAAAATTTTCAGAAAATTTTGGCAGAGTCTCCTTTGTACGGAGGAGCTTCTGCGATATCGCAGGATGCACAAATATATATACATCGGCCTCAGGTCGGAAATCACAATACATATCAATATATGCAGTTCATATCTCCTATTTTGAATTCTTTTGTGTAGGCGTACCTTTTTTTAGCATTTTTAAAGCAAGCGGCTTATTATTTAGCAATTATCGCATCCAAATCCAGCCAAACGGCCTTCAGGTATCTGTACTTACTCAATTTAAACATATAAGCACCATATACATATAAAGTTTATAACATAACCCTTACTTAAACAACTATAACACTTTAATACTAAAAGAAATGCATTCAAATTAATTCACATGAGCAATTTATACGTTTTCAAACCTAATTCAATTGCTTACCCCCAATCTATATACCATTTTTCCCAGTTTAATTGTTTTACAACTCCATTTCTTATATTCCATTGATTTTTTTATCCAAACAAGCTCACATTCATTTCAAACGATTCAAAAATTAATCATATTTGCATCCACTAATTCATAGAATTTAATTAAATCTCGTTTATAACAAATGACGCTCATTTTTACGCAAATTTATGATATCCATGTGAATAAACAATTACTTAAGTTTTATAACCAATTCAAATTGATTCCGACTCAATTTTATTTTATTTTATTCCATTTTAATTTATTCACAACCATTTTATTTAGCTTGACACATTTAATTTTCGTATACTACTAGCCATTTCCAAACTAATTTAATCCGAGCTTTTATTTAATGGCTTTTACCCTTATTCGAAGCCAAGCTGCCATAAATTATAAACTTAAGTTAATTTACTTTAATTTATTCCAACATCAATCTTAAGTTTACTTCTATTTGATTCTCATTTAATCAAATCTCATTAAATTTAATCAGCCCATCCGCTTAAATTTTGTTTTAATTCACTTCTCAATTCATTCGCGAATTCATTTTATTTATACAAAGCCATTCTCGATTTATTTCTATTTATTTCTATTTATTTGGCTTTGTTTGCAATTCAAACCATTTATATTATAATTTATTATCAAATCTAAGTCGAATTTTATTTACCATTCGAAGTTATTTTCAAACTCCATTATTAACTCAACATACTCTTCCCATTGATTATTTCGTTAATTAGCTTACTTCCAATTTTCATTACAAAGGAAATTACTTCATTAAATTTCTCGGAGTTCAAATTTGTTTTTATAATTCAAATTTAAAGTTTCTTTCATTTCCCAAAAATCCAACACTTTTATTTTAAAATTTAGAAATGCTTTTGAATTCAAATAATATTATTAAAATAGCTTTTTATAAAAAAATACTTTTTATAACTCGATGTCTCAACCAGTCCATCCTTGTTCTCACAGAAATTCAGTCATACGTTGATCAGGCGTAGGACTGAAAATCTATAAGTACTTAGCAGACTCATTTTCGACATCTAGTGAAAATACTTCGAAAGTAATTTTACTTGAAAATATCGAAAATAGTTTTTGAAAACAGTTTACTGAAAATATCTTTGGTGAGAATGCTCTGGAAATCATCACACCCATCCATGGTCACAGTTACATCCTGGGTTATGTTGTCGTCGCAGCAAAAGTCCATGTAACTGATTACACCATAGAACCCACGACAGATCGCAGTTACATCCAGGGTTACGTTGCCGTCGCAGCAAAAGTCCATGTAACTTCAGGCTCTCAGCGGCCTCACGATTACGCTGTCGAAATGAAACTTCTCCACTCCTACATAGGTCGCAGTCTACCAATGTAAAATCAAACATAGACTGTTGGCTCTCAACGGCACACACGACTTTTGCTATGTTACCATAGTGTCACAGTCTACCGATATAAAATCAAACGCAGACTGCTGGCTCTCAGCGGCACACACGACTTTCGCTATGGTACACTACCCATAATCCTCAGGAACTAGTTTTGTCCGGACTCCTCACAGGATCAAATTTAGAACCTCCCCCTTAGAGGCTCAAGGCAGTACCACCCAGTGGCACTCCTGAGAAGCTCATTTCAAGGGAGCGCCTTTTTTCCCAGAGCCAATCTCAAAACACTTTATACTATACACATATAGTATTTTCAAATCATACACCTAGTATGAATTTCACATAGGTACCTTTACACAAAATCGATTCCCAAAATCGATAATTCACAAATCAGGCTTTTCCAAATTCCAATATTGATTTTACCCAAAAATCAAAAGCCTTTCAAATTCACAGGTTCCCAAAACCTTTTCCAAAATTCTCATAAGATCCTTTATATATATATACAGATATATATAATTTTTAAAACTTTGGATCATTTTCAAGCTTGTATAAAACTCCTTTTATACTTCAAACACTTTCAAAAATCCTTTTCCATTTACATTCACTTGAATTTCCATTCACATATTCACAATTGCTTTAATTTCATGGGATTATCACTTCAATCCTTATCTCAATTGAGTATTTAACCAATAACAGTTTGAACTCCGACCGGTTTATATTTAGAAAATAGCTTGAAATTTTTAAAACAGATAAGTAGTTGAAAATAAGTATTAGTTTGTAAAATAGCCATAAAATAATTAACTAGTTGCAAAATAATTAGAAAATAGTTAAATAGTTATAGAAATTTTAGATAATTGCAAAATAGTCGTAAAATAGTAATTAATTTGTAACATAGTTGAAAAATAGCAACTAGTTTAGAAAACAGTTGAAAAATGGTTAAATAGCTCCAAAAATAATTGTAAAACAAGTATAAAATAATTTGTCTTAAGGAAGGAAGGTTGTATATATTTAATAGCTTGGAAAAATGAATTTATATTAAACAATTTATACTGAAGATAGTCTAGAGTCAAAACTGTCCACTTTCCCATCAATTCAATTTAAATTTCCACTTCCATTTAAATTGACCCAATTCCAATTTAAATAATCCAATTTCCATTGGACTTGATTCATTCCCAATTCAACTTTAATTAATTCTCCAATTTCTTTCAAATTTCAAATCAAATTCCATTTGATTTTTTTTTACTTACTCGACTTTATTTGTAACTTCAATTTTACAACTTCTATTTATAATCAATTTCATTCACATTTTACTTTTAACTCGGAATTATACATTTTAATTAGCCAATATATTTTTATTATTCCATAAACATTTCAATCAAGATTCCAGAGTTTAAACAAATTTCCAAAATTTCAGTATCACCTTAAAATTCAACTATATCCAAAATTCTTTGGAAAATTCAATTATCTCTTTGAATTTCAAAACCAAACCCAGTTCACTAGCAATTCCAATTTAAATCAATTTGTTAGCAATTTCTCTTCTAGAAACTCGAAAATGAACATCGACGATGCTGCAGTCATCACCGACGTTATTTTCCAGTGACCAAAAGAGTTCAATGCTTTTATCTCACTAAAAGCATTTCCAAATATTTTTAATTTCAAATCTTCCGGATTGCAAATTCAACACAAAAATATTTTTGAAATAATACTATTATTTCTCCAAACCTTTGGAAACCACCTTCAAATCCAAAGGAATTTTAAAATTTCCCAAAATTCCAAATCCCAAATCCAACCAATTCATATTTAAACATTACTCCGGAATTCTCATCTTACTTTATTTTCAAATATTCTCTGGGATTTTATTTCAAATTATAATCCCATTTATTTCAATTTATAAATTACATTTACTATCTATATTTCAAATTCCAATCAATTTGGACTGATACCACCCACTTCAGTTCCAATCACTTCAATTTAATCCAATTCAAATTGTCCATTTGAATTTTTAAACTTATCCATCTTCAATCACAAATCCAATTAATTCCAACCGGATTCAATTTAAATGAATTCAATTCCAACTTCAAATTTTAACCATCTCGAATTATATAAATTCGAGTTAAATTCTCAAAGATTGGTTTAACTTTTTGAACCAAATTAACCTTGTTCATTCAAAGTTTTTAAACAATTTAATTTTTGAGTTCTAATTCTAGAATTCCAATTTAATCAATTTAAATCTTAATTTGGTTGTATTTTCTGTTACCACTTAATTTAATTTCAATTTCAAGTTTTCAATTAGGTTGTATTTTATATTACTTCTTAATTTAATTTCAATTTAACAACCAATCACCTAAATATTTATTGGAAGGAAATATTGCTTTATATATCAAAATATATTTTTATATAAAATCATTCAAAACCTTTATATAAGAAAATAACAAGTACGCTCTCATATAAATATATTCAACTCATTCTAGAGTACTACAGACTCTATTAAATGAGTAATTCCCACCAGAGCCAAGGTTCTCGCTTAACCTTTCAGCTCTGATACCAACTGTAACGACCCGAAATTTTCAAAGCCGAAAATTCCAGATAGTTATGAAAAAGAAGAAAGAGGTAGAAGAAGAAGAACAGAAACATCAACAACTCACATTCGCAGCGGATAAAATATAATAATAATTAAATACAGTTTACAAGAATACTATATCTGTCGATTACATTTTTATACATCAGAGTTTTACATATACTCAGTCACTGAATATATACAGTAATCATGTCTTAATAATACAATAATATACTGCAGCAGAAATACTCTGCACGTACTTGCCATCTAGCTCGCCTCCTGAGCTCCAGAACGTCCTACCTGAAAATCTGTAATACTCGGTCTGACCCGAGCATTACACCAAAGTAACACCCGGGTCAGGCTGGAAACCAGCGTGAGTAAACTCAACCAACATATAATACCAAGCAAACATCTTATTTTAGCCCGGGTAACTTATATCAATTTAACAAATTCACAATTTGTTATAAACAACACTTATTCAACCCATCAATTTCTATGTACCCCAACTTAGATAAAAAAATCCAGTTTACTTAAATAATTTCCTTCCAGCCTATTGACTTCACAAAACAATCTAAAAATTCGAAGTGGTTTCGGGTATTCCGAATACCCGAACCCGGTCTCTTCGAAACTCATGTCATCCTATCCCAAGTTATTTAAAGGAAATACACAACATTTCATATCAGAGATATCAACACATTCAAAACATCCAATACCATTAAATTATCCAACACATACCAATTAATTTAATGGTTCTAATTGAATTTTCTAACCACATTCGTTTAGATATCTTCATTCAATATTAGTAAATTCCAAAATCAAATAATTAGTCAACCCTTCACTATCCATCTTAATTTATCAATCTTGATTAATTACCTTTCTATCACATTCAAGTAATTACCTTAAATTAACTTCACGATATTAATTAGTCTCAACTAAGATCATTGAGTGATCTTAATTTCTTTATAAATTAATTAATTAATTATTAATTTACATTCATCCTTAATTACTTATATCGATTAACTTCCCATAAGTCGGTTGTTACTGATTAATCCATCTTAATTAATCAAGTGATTATTTATCACACCATCAAATAATTATTCTGAATTACTTATACTTAATAAATTAATTTAACCTTAATTAATTCATTCTCTCCATTACTAAATTACTTAACCCAAATCATTAATTAATTGAATTAATTAATTATCCATTTCAATTATTCTGTTAATTAAATGAATTATAATCATTAAGCCCCTTATTAACTTTAAATTGAAATATTTTCTTGTTTACGATTTTACTTAAAACAAATTTTTAAAACTCGAATATTTCAAGTCAAGCAACAATTAACTCAAGGACCAATCAAAACTAAAATCACCAGATCATCGGTACACATCCAAACAATTCAACATTCATCCAATTATTTAAATTTAACAATTTAAATTTAAATTAAAGTCCAACAGAGTGAGATTTACTCACCTCAGGTTTTGCAATCCAAATCCGATCCAATCTAGGTATGGCTTCACGGTTTCGACCTTGTAAAAACATTTTATAATTTATTAACATTCGAGCAAACCGAATAATTCATCACACTTTACAAATTCCTTAACTAATTATTTAGTTTAAGTTGTTTTCTTAAAATAAGTAATTTAGTAGCTAAGATTACTTAAACAAATTTTATAAAATTTAACTCCATCACACATCATTTTCATTTTCATTTTGTTTAAAACAAAAATTCAGTCAGTCGATGAAAATAAGTATTCGTATATATATTATTTATTTATTTAAATCAAATTAATTTAAATGCAAGTACCTGCTGCCTTACTGTTAAGTCAAGTGTTGTTATATATAATTTATTTGAACCAGATATATTTAAATTTAATTAAAAACCAAAGCAGACGTACCTCACCATCGTACGCGAGGTGAACTTGCTAGAGCGAACCCTAGCCTTGCCGTCGCACTCGCATCTCAAAGAGCCTCCATCAGCGACACCACATAGTCGCGAGTCGCCCACTGTCGTTCGTCGTGAACACCTCGAGCCGCCGCCTTCATCGAAGTCGAAGCTTCCAGGATCGCGACCCATCGAGCCTCCTATTTGCTGCAAGCGAGGTACACGATCCCTCTGCTCGGTGCCGAGCTCGAGCGTACTGCCCCATGAACCAAATCGCGAAACCACCAGACGCGATGTGCCCCTCCCCGCCTTGTCGATTCGAACTCGATTAAGTTTCGTGTCGCCCAATTTTTTTTCACGTTCGATTTGGGAAAGAAAAGAGGCAGCCCTCTTCTATTTGATTTCATTTTGATTTAGCGATTTTGATTTCGATAATGAAGAAAAGGGTAAAATTCCTTATAGATTTTGAACGAACAGAAAATATCTACCTGCCTTCATCTATTTTATCAACGAAGAAGCGTATGAAGGAAGCTAAGGAAACGTATTAAAAATTGGAAATGGCTTCTTGAGTACGCTTGACCATTATATAATTAAATATTTAAAATATCTCGTTGCATAACGCGAGATCCCAAACCCCGAATCAGACATGCCGACAGACGTTTATAAAGTTTTGCTCGCATTCCGAATACGATGGAACGTGTTTCGGAGGTTAATTTGATTGTATGTGCGAGTTACAGAGGAAAACGATCAATTTTAAATTAAATCGATTTAAACGGTATATTATTAAAACTGAACAAATCACCTTTAAATTAAATTTCAACCATCCTATTATTTTCAGTATCATCGTTATAAATTTTACAAACCTTCAAATTATTTTAACAGGCTTAGAAATTCTAGATTCAACAATTTACCCAATTTTAATTATTAAATGCAATATTGAACTATAAAATTCAATGATTTAATTATCAATTAAATATTGATATCTCGAATTATAGTCAACATCAACTTGTAAATGTTTAAAATCAATTCAATTATCCCATTTTAAATTGTTAAAATTTCCGGGTCGTCACACTTTTAATAAACATATAGAGATTTTTATAGGTATTTAGATTTTTGTATTTATTTGAAATTGTGTGTATATATATATATATATAATTTTAATGAGTTCCAAATTTAAATTTTTTTAAGAAAATAATATAATAGAGTAATTCGTTTTATTCTATATCAAGCTGATTCTGATTCATTTTCATCGACTCCTTACTAACAGTTTTGATCGTCAAACACGTGCCAATCTAGCTCTGCTTTGGAATTCGTAGCTTGTTGTGTTGTCTATGATCTCTATCCTATAGCCTCGAAAGGTGAGCAATGACTCACGATTAATGTTCTTATATTTATTAAATTTGATTTCAATTGAAACGTCAATTGAAATATGCTGCTGTTAGTTATTTACATTGTTATATATATGCCATTATCTGTATATGTTCACCTGTGACATCTGACACCATTATCTGTTATTTATATTGATGATATATACTTGTTACTATTGTTATTTTATTTTCATATCTGTTATCACTCTGCAAGTTCCCTGTTAGTATAGATTCACTATGGGTTGAAATGATACATTCCCGAATGATCTGTAGAATAGGAGAAAATCGTTATGGGTTGAAATGATAAACCCAAGCGATTTTCAAATTAATTGAATTTGGGATTGCGGGTTGAAAAGATATATACCCATATATATTAAAATTGTAGATTGAAATGATAAATATCCGTACCACTTGACCATATGGTAGAAAATTATATACAGACACCGTTGGTCTATATATATAAATATTTTGAAAATGATTTCTATGGTTTTGAAAAGAAATATATGGTTTTGATAAATATTGATTTTAAAGATTCATTTAAAGTTGATTTAATAAAGTTGATAAATAATATGTTTAAGTATTTATTTAATATATATATTTTCAAATATAGAGTTTATAATGATTTGAAATTGATTTGAAATTATATTTATTTAAGAATTATACTTAAATAGTTTGATTTGAAATTTATTGAATTTTAAATTTTAAAGAGTGTTTTACAACTTGAAATTTGATTAAAGGTGACTTAAATGGATATTTCAAACTTATATATATTTAAATGGGATGTTTTGTTTATTTAAATTGGTAAATTGAAGTTGTATTTAGATGTTATTGAAATGATTAAGCAAATGTTTCAGAACTAAATAATAGTTAAGTGAATTTGATATATATATATATATAAGTATCGAATTTAGTTTTGAAATGTTGAATATTTAAAGCTTTGAAATATATTGAAATTGAAATGGCTTATTTTATGGTTCAGATATGTATTTGAAATAGATAATTTGAAATGGTTTATTGAGAAGCTGAATCGAGTAGAAATTGATGATTTGAGATTTGATTAAATTAAAATTTTGGAATTCGAGTTGATTTGAATCGATTTGTGAAATTTGAGGAAACTATTTTATTTTATAAAGTAATTTTAAATTATATTTAAAACTATTGATGTTTTACTTTATAAATTATTTTAATATAAACTATTTTAATATAAATCATTTTTAATATAAATTATTTTATTTTAAACTATTATAACTTATAACTATTTATATAAACTATTTTATTATATATACTAATTTTAATATCTAAACCATTTAAAAGGAAAGTGTTACGATTTCCAAAATGCTATGATTTCAAAGTTGTGATTTTCAAAGTGTTGTGGAGACGATCCTAAGGTATATACATGGACCCAACTTCCGTGAGTTGGCATAAAGTGGCTAAAACAAGAGCGATTGACGGGCCAAGGAGGTAGCACCTCTGATCGGACACACTTCTTCGATACCGTTCTATTACTTTGTGATTGATTGGGTGCACCCCTTGATTTGGGACTGTTGTTCGAGGTGGGCGGTAGTGGCTGCTATGCGTCACCACCAGCCCAGATGCATAATTGGTATATCTACCCTGGCATTGCCTAGTTGTGCCATGTCACTTACCATATCGAGCTTTACTACGAGTCGTGATTTCTCCCGTAGCCTGTGGAGTATCGAGGGTAGCCCCCATTTTGGGAGTATGCTAATACTGGATAGACTACTCGGACTATTACGTGTTAAGGTGGAAAATGTAAACCTTAATGCTATTTAAAAGTATGTATATTTTATAATTAGACATTATTATATAATAGCGAATATTACTACATAGTACATAGTTTAACGGATCCTTAGAGGATGGTTATCCCAAACATCCTTTGAGTTACTTGTATTTTAGTTGATATTTCACTTGAGTTGGATTTATTGATATAAGAATGTTAATCCTGACTCGAGTGTTTTGTGTTTTGCTTTACGCTTGGGTCAGACTGAGTGATACAACATTTGAGACTCACCTTTGGAGTTGGAGCTTCGCTTGGAGATCCAACTATCTATCGATTCTGCTATCAGTTATTCAGTTGATTCCAGTGATGTATTCAGATCTTGTATTTGACTATTTTATTGAGACATCTATATATTCGAGTCTTCTGTTGTATTTTGTTTAACTCTGTTATATATATATAGTAGTTTCATGAACTACTATTCTTTTGTTTCTGCTGCATTATTGTTATATTACTTTGTGTCTGTGATCTGTGATTATTTTATTTACTGTATATGCCGAGTTTTGCCAAATTTTATTTACAATCCATTGTTTTGAATTATTCAAGTCCGGCATGTGTGGATTTATTGTCGATTTGAATGGTCCAAAATACTGGGTCGTTACATGTGGTATCAGAGCTCTGGTTTTAGGCAAAACTCAACATATAAAGTAAAATTCAATTACAGACTCACTTTCGTTCGAGCTTGAATTCCTTCTTCTTTGATTCGATTTCTTTGAATTTTGGAACGTTCCCTTCGGTTCCAAAGTCCATTCGTGTCTCCCCTATTCGTGTCTTTTGATTCTGGAGTATCCTATAGCTCCACTTCGAATGATCTCTGTAATAAATCGGCAGTCTCGCCAATCTCTGAATGATTTGTAAAGGGGTGAAACTCCTTTACAATTGGTATTGATTCACCGGAGATTCCTGTATCCTCGGTTTACGATGCTGCTATCTTTTGCTATACCCAAATTCTATCTATGGCGATTGAATGTCGATTTGCTTCGGAATTCTACCTCGATCTATTTCTTGAAGTCACGGTTGACCCGATTAAGGTTGCCCGCGATTTGTATTAGTCTATCCACCTCTTTTCTTTTGCTATTTAATAATCTTATCTTCGTTCGAGCCTAACTCCTAGTTTGAATTCTTTTGATTAGGGTCCCTCAAAAATTTGAATCTCTATCCTTGTTTTGAGATCTATTTTGGAATCATTCGAGTGAGGGTGTGTATTTGTAAATTTATATTAAAAATGTTTTATATATTGTGTTGTTTGGGTTGTTGATGTTGATTTGGGTCTTCGATCGATTCGTCTGATCAGCGATATCGATAGGATTTCCAAAACACTTGAACAGAGCAGACTGACACAATATTATTTTCAAATTTTGGTAGATGAAATAAATTTGTATGCTTATATTATAATAATATAAGTAAAATTTTCTGGAATTTAATAAGTTAATTAAAATGGTTGTTTGAAATGATAATATTTTATTATCATTTATTGTTCTAAATGAATTTATAAATATGGTTTATAAATTGATTTGGAATTTGAAATAAATTTAATTCAGAAATTTAAGAATTTAGTTTTCGGTGATTTCGAAATTTGGTTTTAAAATTTTAAAGTATATATTATTGAAAGTATTTTTGAATAGAAATCGTTTTCAAGGAATTTTAAAATGTTGAAATTAGTGCTCTTCTCTTTGTCGCTGGAAAATAATTTCGGTGATGGCGGCCGCATCATCGACATTCATTTTCGAGTTTTTAAGTGGAGAGACTATTCTGTAGCTTTGTTACGGTTTTGTTTTGAAAATATATATTTTGATTTGAATTTCTTTAGTATAATTTGATTTATATATATACAGGTATCTTATTTTAAAATTTAATTTGATTTGATATAAATATATTATATATATCTCTAAATTGTTTGAAGTAAAGCGAAGATTTAAATTCTTAAATTTTAGGTTAAAGATGATTTCAATTATAAACTGAAGTCAAAATTCCTGGACTAATATTTAACTGGGAATAACCGAATTGTAAAATCTTATTTGTATAATACTCAATTACATCTCAACATAACTTACCTAAAATTTTCAGAAGTTAAAAATGAAATTGGATAATATACAATATAAAATGACTTTATAAGGAAAGATTTTAGTGTTATAGTAAATGTTATACACTTAAATTTTATTATAAAGATGATAATAGAGAGAAATAGAATAATAAGTTAATTGAATAATAGATGAGACAAATAAATTTGTTTTGAAGGAATTAATAAATTGAAATTTGATTAACTTATGGAAATACCTTGAATTTAAAATCAACTACTGAATATAAATTGATTTAAACTGAAATTTATATGGTTTAAATTAATTTATATGGTTTAAATATATGTAATAAGATATATTAAGTGGAATAAACTTAATAATAATTTGGAATAAAAGAATTAAATTTGTTGAATAAAATATGAGTATAATAAATGACTATACAAATTGATGATTTAGAAATGGTTAATTGTGGATGACTAGACAATAAGATAATGAATTTAGAAATAGATTGATTGGTTTAACTTAAGTGAAATCGAATGGATTAAATCAATTATTGAAGATTAATTAATTTAAAATTTAAATTTATATGGTTTGAATTAATTATTTTATTTTGTTTTAATCTAATTTTCTTTGAGGTTGTTTCTATTCCCCTATCTCCTTCCTTTTCGGGGCGAAAAGTTTTGAGTGGGGGAGAGTGTAACGACCCGTAAATTTTAGATAATTTTATTTGTTTATTTATATATTTAATTGAAATTTTGTGTAACTTTAGACAATAAAATTTTGAAATTTAAATTTGATATTTGATATGCGTCTGTTTTAACATAGCAACTGGTAAATTTTCATCAGATAATTTGGAAGTTTATTTTCTAGTGTAATTTTATTCCAATTTATATCAGTTAATATTTGATGATAAATAAATGTTTTCCAAACCTGAATATTTTTCTATAGAAAATTTGTAAATCATCTTCTGAGTGAGACGTCATAATTCGTTTCTTCGAATTCAGACTGCTATTGCTCCGTTTTTCTTATTTTTGACAAATTAGCACCATTTTGGTACCGATTATCGACTTTTGATCGGACGATCGTACTACTTATATCTGTATACCGTTTTGATCGTTTCGTCGTGCTGATCTCTGTGGTATATTTACTTCTGTGTTTCGGTGTCCAACACGCGGTGGAACCCGCAAAACAGATAATCCTATCGGTACTCGTATTTTAACCTTTGATCATTCTATTGCTTTTTCGTATATCCAATCTGAGAATCGAATGGCCATCTGTTTGTATTCCCAGATTTTTATTTTGTGACTTTTGCTTTCCAACATTTATTTATGGTATTCAATATATTTTGCCCGTTCAATTGCTTTGAAAATATAGAGAGAAAGCAACATACTTTTTTGTTCTCTGCTATATTTTCCTGAAGCTCAGTCACCAAACTCATTCGACTAAACTCCTTCCCCTACCGAAAATCACTGTACTTCGCCAAAGCTTGAAACCATCTGCCGATTCACTATCAAATCTCGCCCACTTCCTTCCCGAGCCACCACACCCACAAACTTCGGCCTTGTCTTCTCCTCCGCTCGTACACGCGGCCCACCCGCTCGCGCCGACCAACGAGCATCCCACTCGTGAGCTATCGAATGACCTGGCGCCGCATCCACCTCCTCTCCGTCAAACCCCAACTCGTTGCTTGCCTCTTTGCCGTGTATGCCTCTTACTCAGTTCGTTTCTCTGGTTTATAAAAAAAAGGTATTATAATTCTCAGTTTGTTATATTATATTAGTCGTTTATATACACTTTACTGTCGTATTATATACGTATGATCTTATATATATTAAGCATGTGTATGTTTGTTAAAAGTATCTATAAATATATATTTTTCTGATTTTTGTAAGTTCAGTAAAGTGTATATATGTTAGTTTTATAGTATATTGGGTATTATAACTGTTAGTTCGTACTGATCAGAGTGTATAAAATTCTAATAGTATTTTTGTTTACTTTCGGTTTGTATAAAGATTTAATGGTATTATATAAGACCTGTTGAACAGTATAACAAGTTTACACTTCTTATATATATTTAAGGTTGTTGCCCGCTGTCCCTATTTTTGGATTTTTAAACAGAAAAGTATACCTTATACTTGATTTTTATTCTTTGTTCTATTTATATATATATCCTATTATATGTTACCCTGCATACCTTTTTGAGTAGCAACATGCATGTGTATTTGATTTCATATCTATAGCTTTTATTTATATATATTCATAGTATAAGATTTCGTGTGTTTTGTATATATATATTGGTTTCAGTGTTTATATATATGTTCAGAAGTATGTATAGTTTTATATAATATAAATTGTATTAGAAGTTTACTGTTTGTTGTGTGTGTGTACAGTTCCTCTATTACATGATTTATATAGGCAGGTACAAATTTTACTTATACTCAGATTTGATTTAAAAGTATATGTTATATGTGTGTGGTTCTTCTATATATGTCGTATATATATATATTAGTTTGTGTTATGGTTGTTGATAAGTAAGTTTAAATTAAAGTTTTACAGTCTATATATATACTTATAGTGATATATGTATTGTTTGTTTAAAGTGTTATATTTTATCAGTTGTTATATATTAATTTATATATAGAAGAGTATATCAGAGTTTGACTTTTAATAAATATATAGAGATTTTTATAGGTATTTAGATTTTTGTATTTATTTGAAATTGTATATATATATATTATTTTAATGAGTTCCAAATTTAAATTTTTTTAAAGAAAATAATATAATAGAGTAATTCGTTTTATTCTATATCAAGCTGATTCAGATTCATTTTCATTGACTCCTTACTATCAGTTTTGATCGTCAAACACGTGCCAATCTAGCTCTACTTTGGAATTCGTTGCTGGTTGTGTTGTCTATGATCTCTAGCCTCTAGCCTTGAAAGGTGAGCAATCACTCACGATTAACGTTCTTATATTTATTAAATTTAATTTCAATTGAAACGTCAATTGAAATATGCTGCTGTTAGTTATTTACATTGTTATATATATGCCATTATCTGTATATGTTCACCTGTGACATCTGACACAATTATCTGTTATTTATATTGATGATATATGCATGTTACTATTGTTATTTTATTTTCATATCTGTTATCACTCTGCAAGTTCCCTGTTAGTATAGATTCACTATGGGTTGAAATGATACATACCCGAACGATCTGTAGAATAGGTAAAAATCGTTATGGGTTGAAATGATAAACCCAAGCGATTTTCAGATTAATTGAATTTTGGATTGCGGGTTGAAAAGATATATACCCGTATATATTAAAATTGCGGATTGAAATGATAAATATCCGTACCACTTGACCATAGGGTAGAAAATTATATACAAACACCGTTGGTCTATATATATTAATATTTTGAAAATGATTTCTATGGTTTTGAAAAGAAATATATGGTTTTGATAAATATTGATTTTAAAGATTCATTTAAAGTTGATTTAATAAAGTTGATAAATAATATGTTTAAGTATTTATTTAATATCTATATTTTCAAATATAGAGTTTATAATGATTTGAAATTATATTTATTTAAGAATTATACTTAAATAGTTTGATTTGAAATTTATTGAATTTGAAATTTTAAAGAGTGTTTTACAACTTGAAATTTGATTAAAGGTGACTTAAATGGATATTTCAAACTTATATATATTTAAATGGGATGTTTTTTTATTTAAATTGGTAAATTGAAGTTGTATTTAGATGTTATTGAAATGATTAAGTAAATGTTTCAGAACTAAATAATAGTTAAGTGAATTTGATATATATATATATATATATAAGTGTCGAATTTAGTTTTGAAATGTTGAATATTTAAAGCTTTGAAATATATTGAAATTGAAATGGCTTATTTTATGGTTCAGATATGTATTTGAAATAGATAATTTCAAATGGTTTATTGAGAAGTTGAATCGAGTTGAAATTGATGATTTGAGATTTGATTAAATTAAAATTTTGGAATTCGAGTTGATTTGAATCGATTCGTGAAATTTGAGGAAACTATTTTATTTTATAAAGTAATTTTAAATTATATTTAAAACTATTGATGTTTTACTTTATAAATTATTTTAATATAAATCATTTTTAATATAAATTATTTTATATTAAACTATTTTAACTTATAACTATTTATATAAACTATTTTATTATATATACTAATTTTAATATCTAAACTGTTTAAAAGGAAAGTGTTATGATTTCCAAAATGCTATGATTTCAAAGCTGTGATTTCCAAAGTGTTTTGATTTTTTTTAAAAACTATGAATTCGAAAGCGTTATAACTTTGGATTTTGATATGATTTTTTTGAAAATAGATATATTTGAAGTGAAAATGATATCGTATTAATTTGGATTTTTAAATGAAAATGATATTTTGGTTTTGGTGTATAAACTATTTTGAAATGACCACGGTGTTATAATAACGATTGGTTGTTAAAGAGACCGGGACCAGATATGGACATACTCTCTGTCGATACCGAAAACACTTTAACAACTGTGTACGTGGTGGAGTTTCCAGAATGATGTAGGATGGTGGAGAGGATCCTAAGGTATATACGTGGACCCAACTCCCGTGAGTTGGCATAAAGTGGCTAAAACAGGAGCGATTGACGGGCCAAGGAGGTAGCACCTCTGATCGGACACACTTCTTCGATACCATTCTATTACTTTGTGATTGATTGGGTGCATCCCTTGATTTGGGAGTGTTGTTCGAGGTGGGCGGTAGTGGTTGCTATGCGTCACCACCAGCCCGGATGCGTAATTGGTATATCTACCCTGGCATTTCCTAGTTGTGCCGTGTCACTTACCATATCGAGTTTTAGTACGAGTCGTGATTTCTCCCGTAGCCTGTGAAGTATCGACGGTAGCCCCCATTTTGGGAGTATGCTAATACTGGATAGACTACTGGGATTATTACGTGTTAAGGTGGAAAATGTAAACCTTAATGCTATTTAAAAGTATGTATATTTTATAATTAGACATTATTATATAATAGCGAATATTACTACATAGTAGATAGTTTAATGGATCCTTAGAGGATGGTTATCCCAAACATCCTTTGAGTTACTTGTATTTTAGTTGATATTTCACTTGAGTTGGATTTATTGGTATAAGAATGTTAATCCTGACTCGAGTGTTTTGTGTTTTGCTTTACGCTCGGGTCAGACTGAGTGATACAACATTTGAGACTCACCTTTGGAGTTGGAGCTTCGCTTGGAGATCCAACTATCTATCGATTCTGCTATCAGTTATTCAGTTGATTCCAGTGATGTATTCAGATCTTGTATTTGACTATTTTATTGAGACATCTATATATTCGAGTCTTCTGTTGTATTTTGTTTAACTCTGTTATATATATAGTAGTTTCATGAACTACTATTCTTTTGTTTCCGCTGCATTATTGTTATATTACTCTGTGTCTGTGATCTGTGATTATTTTATTTACTGTATATGCCGAGTTTTGCCAAATTTTATTTACAATCCATTGTTTTGAATTATTCAATTCCGGCACGTGTGGATTTATTGTCGATTTGAATGGTCCAAAATACTGGGTCGTTACATGTGGTATCAGAGCTCTGGTTTTAGGCAAAACTCAACATATAAAGTAAAATTCAATTACAGACTCACTATCGTTCGAGCTTGAATTCCTTCTTCTTTGATTCGATTTCTTTGAATTTTGGAACGTTCCCTTCGGTTCCAAAGTCCATTCGTGTCTCCCCTATTCGTGTCTTTTGATTCTGGAGTATCCTATAACTCCACTTCGAATGATCTCTGTAATAAATCGACAGTCTCGCCAATCTCTGAATGATTTGTAAAGGGGTGAAACTCCTTTACAATTGGTATTGATTCACCGGAGATTCATGTATCCTCGGTTTACGATGCTGCTATCTTTTGCTATACCCAAATTCTATCTATGGCGATTGAATGTCGGTTTGCTTCAGAATTCTACCTCGATCTATTTCTTGAAGTCACGGTTGACCCGATTAAGGTTGCCCGCGATTTGTATTAGTCTATCCACCTCTTTTCTTTTGCTATTTAATAATCTTATCTTCGTTCGAGCCTAACTCCTAGTTTGAATTTGTGACGACCGCCCATGACCCCTGCACCGAATCTAGAGATAGTGCGCTGTAAAGTGTGCCAGGCAGCCATGGACGATTGTCAAGGTAAATTAAAATAACAGAATCTATCGTATTACTCACAGCGCATGGACAAGATACAATAGAACATATATATAGTGAAGCTTCACAGAATAGAATCTCATCAATAAAACTTCATAATAGTTGAATACAAACATCTGAATAGTCAATACAACAAGCCTCACTACATATCACTCAGAGAATACAAAGCAGCGGGACATCCAGTACATATACTAAGAAGAAAATATGCAACCCTCCAGCTCGTCTTCGATATCAGCATCGTGAGAAGAGAACAGCACCTGTCACCTGCTACCTAGTCTGCCCGTCCCAAAATGGACGAACAGCCCAAGGCAATAAGAGTTAAAACATAAAGCCTTGAGTCAGACAACAGTCTTAGTGAGCAGTAATTTAACTAACAACATACCAAAAGAGCATAAAGGAAAAGGAATAGGAATACAACCCTCCCACTCCAACCTCTTTCTACAGTGATAGCCCCCAGACACACAATAAGTAGAAGCAAACATAGCAGAGCATACAATGTAAAGTAAAGCAATTATCACTCGAGTCAAGGGCGATGTTTTCCAAGTACAAACCCCCAAGGTCTAAACCAAGATCAGATAAGCACCCAGAAAATACCGCTCTTGAGACCGAATGACGATACAACCAAACATCCATGACTCTGGCTATCACTGTTATCATTGCTTCGATATCACCGTTAATTGAATGACCGACACATTCTTTCAGCCGTCCGTCAAGGGCTAATGGAAACCCCGGTTCTAGACATAACTCCCGCACGTCATCGTGACCCGTGCCTAGGACTATCGAATCTGCCCAGAGTACTTGACTACCCAATCAGTAGCCTTCAGGGACTATCGAATCTGCCCAACGTACTCTTGCTTTGAGTATGCTAGAACCTTCAACAACGATGAGATCTCAGCCTTCTAGTCATCCTCCTCGATGACTATTTCCATACTAGCTCAAGCGCCTCTCGAGCATCCATTATCCTCAAACTCGAACCATATCACCGAGTTATCAACCTGCTTGGAATGATCCCGTTTGGATTAGACCAAGACTATCTCATATCATGCCTCGCTTCATCACATCCTCGCAAAGCTTCATCTCAACATCATCATCATCGAATCTATGCATAAGAGCTTCACCATCCGCAACATATGCCACAAGCAGCTTTTCCAATTCAAGAGCCTTTCCCTTAGCTTTTGAATCATCCTCGATCTAAATCAAATCATCAATCATCTAATTCATAGCAATCAACCAAATCAAACATTAATCCAAACAATCAAGCATTCAAATATGATCTAAGTAGACAAATATAACAATAATGGCAATTTCGTAATTAAAGAGTTGAAAGTCTAATAAGCATGAAAACATGAACAATATCTCTATAATCTTGATGAATGAACTTGCATAGGTTAACATGTAGTAAAATGGATGTAACATCATCATGAACAATGGATCTATATGGATCTACACATAGGATGAAGAAAATGTATGGAAATCACTATTTTAACACCAAATCGAGCCAACAATCCGATATACTCCTTTGGATCCGTGTGAGAGATAATCACCACTCACCAAATCACCTAAACAACCTCAAATCAACACGCTTCAGATCTGGACAGCGAAGGATCAAGCTTGATCTATCACGAATCCGCTTCAAACGAAGAAATCTCACTTCAAAGGATGAAGATCTTCAATCCAAGCTCTTGAATCTTCAATTTGATCTTCAACTTGGATGGATAGAATCACTAGATTAGATTGGAGAAAATAAGTGAAGAAGTGTAGAAGTCGAGCTCTCAAAATGGCAGCACTTCGTCGCTTCGAAATCCGGATCCCAAAAATGGAACAAAGCCCTCCTATTTATAGCTGAATTCCCTAACTCGTCTGTCTCCATAGGTCGTCTCCGACCTAAGCCTCTCCGACCTAACAGAGCCTCCGACTTAACAGACTATGACTTAGTGATCCTGTGACTCATGACTTAGCAGCTAACCACTAAGTCGGTTACGACCTAACTGGGTATACGACTTACGACTTAACTACAAGGCCACAATTCAACGACTTAAAGTCCACACGACCTAATACTTAGGTATGACTTAAGACAATGCGACCTAACACTTAGCGTTATCTCCTTAACACGGCCACGACTCAATTAGGCTACGACCTAACTTCCTTAAGTCGTCTAACGACCTAACTGTATACGACATAACTACGAGCGACCTAACAGGTGATACGACTTAACACTCATACAACCTTACGACCTAACTAATCTTAGATCGTCTACGACCTAACAAATCAAGCTACCAGACGACCTAATACATAGTGACCTATCTCTTAACTCGGTCAAAACCTTAAGTCGTCCACTATATCTTAAGTCGGTCACTATGACCTAACTCTATCCTTAAGTCGTTCCAAACTGTCAACCGACTTAAATCACTCCCCATCTTCCTTAGGTCGTCGCCGACCTACCCCTTAAGTCATTAACTCGCCCAGACTTATCACTTAACTCGTCCAAAACTCATAAGTCGGCTACGACTTAGGACTTTAAACAAAACTCTGCCAAAATCTGAAACGACTTAACAGCAATGCATCCAAAGGTCAACTATTTTACGATGTTTTCGATCCGTGAAAAATACGGGTCGTTACAGAATTCTTTTGATTAGGGTCCCTCAAAAATTTGAATCTCTATCCTTGTTTTGAGATCTATTTTGGAATCATTCGAGTGAGGGTGTGTATTTGTAAATTTGTATTAAAAATGTTTTATATATTGTGTTGTTTGGGTTGTTGATGTTGATTTGGGTCTTCGATCGATTCGTCTGATCAGCGATATCGATAGGATTTCCAAAACACTTGAACAGAGCAGACTGACACAATATTATTTTCAAATTTGGTAGATGAAATAAATTTGTATGATTATATTATAATAATATAAGTAAAATTTTCTGGAATTTAATAAGTTAATTAAAATGGTTGTTTGAAATGATAATATTCGATTATCATTTATTGTTCTAAATGAATTTATAAATATGGTTTATAAATTGATTTGGAATTTGAAATAAATTTAATTCAGAAATTTGAGAATTTAGTTTCCGGTGATTTCGAACTTTGGTTTAAAATTTTTAAAGAATATATTATTGAAAGTATTTTCGAATAGAAATCGTTTTCAAGGAATTTTAAAATGTTGAAATCAGTGCTCTTCTCTTTGTCGCTGGAAAATAATTTCGGTGATGGCGGCCGCATCATCGACATTCATTTTCGAGTTTCGAAGTGGAGAGACTATTCTGTAGCTTTGCTATGGTTTTGTTTTGAAAAAAAAATATTTTGATTTGAATTTCTTCAGTATAATTTGATTTATATATATATATAGGTATCTTATTTTAAAATTTAATTTGATTTTATATAAATTTATTATAAATATATATCTAAATTGTTTGAAGTAAATCGGAGATTTAAATTCTTAAATTTTAGGTTAAAGATGATTTCAATTATAAACTGAAGTCAAAATTCCTGGACAAATATTTAACTGGGAATAACTGAATTGTAAAATATTATTTGTATAATACTCAATTACATCTCAACATAACTTACCTAAAATTTTCAGAAGTTAAAAATGAAATTGGATAATATACAATATAAAATGACTTTATAAGGAAAGATTTTAGTGTTATAGTAAATGTTATACACTTAAATTTTATTATAAAGATGTTAATAGAGAGAAATAGAATAATAAGTTAATTGAATAATAGATGAGACAAATAAATTTGTTTTGAAGGAATTAATAAATTGAAATTTGATTAACTTATGGAAATACCTTGAATTTAAAATCAACTATTGAATATAAATTGATTTAAACTGAAATTTATATGGTTTAAATTAATTTATATGGTTTAAATATATGTAATAAGATATATTAAGTGGAATAAACTTAATAATAATTTGGAATAAAAGAATTAAATTTGTTGAATAAAATATGAGTATAATAAATGACTATTCAAATTGATGATTTAGAAATTGTTAATTGAGGATGACTAGACAATAAGATAATGAATTTAGAAATAGATTGATTAGTTTAACTTAAGTGAAATCGAATGGATTAATTCAATTATTGAAGATTAATTAATTTAAATTTAAATTTATATGGTTTGAATTAATTATTTTATTTTGTTTTAATCTAATTTTCTTTGGGGTTGTTTCTATTCCCGTATCTCCTGGCTTTTCGGGGATGAAAAGTTTTGAGTGGGGGAGAGTGTAACGACCCGTAAATTTTAGATAATTTTATTTGTTTATTTATATATTTAATTGAAATTTTGTGAAACTTTAGACAATAAAATTTTGAAATTTAAATTTGATATTTGAAATGCGTCTGTTTTAACATAGCAACCAGTAAATTTTCATCAGATAATTTGGAAGTTTATTTTCTAGTGTAATTTTATTCCAATTTATATCAGTTAATATTTGATGATAAATAAATGTTTTCCAAACCTGAATATTTTTCTATAGAAAATTTGTAAATCATCTTCTGAGTGAGACGTCATAATTCGTTTCTTCAAATTCGGACTGCTATTGCTCCGTTTTTCTTATTTTCGACAAATTAGCAGCATTTTGGTACCGATTATCGACTTTTGATCGGACGATTGTACTACTAATATCTGTATACCGTTTTGATCGTCTCGTCGTGCTGATCTCCGTGGTATATTTACTTCTGTGTTTCGGTGTCCAACACGCGGTGGAACCTGCAAAACGGATAAACATATCGGTACTCGTATTTTAACCTTTGATCATTCTATTGCTTTTTCGTATATCCAATCTGAGAATCGAATGGCCATCTGTTTGTATTCCCAGATTTTTATTTTGTGACTTTTGCTTTCCAACGTTTATTTATGGTATTCAATATATTTTGCCTGTTCAATTGCTTTGAAAATATAGAGAGAAAGCAACATACTTTTTCGTTCTCTGCTATATTTCCCTGAAGCTCAGTCACCAAACTCATTCGACTAAACTCCTTCCCCTACCGAAAATAACTGTACTTCGCCAAAGCTTGAAACCATCTGCCGATTCCCTATCAAAACTCGCCCACTTCCTTCCCGAGCCACCACACCCACAAACTTCGGCCTTGTCTTCTCCTCCACTCGTACTCGCGGCCCACCTGCTCGCGCCGGCCAACGTGCATCCCACTCGTAAGCTACCTAACGACCTGGCGCCGCATCCACCTCCGCTCCGTCAAACCCTAACTCGTTGCTTGCCTCTTTGCCGTGTATGCCTCTTACTCAGTTCGTTTCTCTGGTTTATAAAAAAAAGGTATTATAATTCTCAGTTTGTTATATTATATTAGTCGTTTATATACACTTTACTGTCGTATTATATACGTATGATCTTATATATATTAAGCATGTGTATGTTTGTTAAAAGTATCTATAAATATATATTTTTCTGATTTTTGTAAGTTCAGTAAAGTGTATATATGTTAGTTTTATAGTATATTGGGTATTATAACTGTTAGTTCATATAGATCAGAGTGTATAAGATTCTAATAGTACTTTTGTTTACTTTCGGTTTGTATAAAGATTTAATGGTATTATATATGACCTGTTGAACAGTATAACAAGTTTACACTTCTTATATATATTTAAGGTTGTTGCCCGCTGTCCCTATTTTTGGATTTTTAAACAGAAAAGTATACCTTATACTTGATTTTTATTCTTTGTTCTATTTATATATATCCTATTATATGTTACCCTGCATACCTTTTTGAGTAGCAGCATGCATGTGTATTTGATTACATATCTATAGCTTTTATTTATATATATTCATAGTACAAAATTTCATGTGTTTTTGTATCTATATATTGGTTTCAGTGTTTATATATATGTTCAGAAGTATGTATAGTTTTATATAATATAAATTGTATTAGAAGTTTACTGTTTGTTGTGTGTGTGTACAGTTCCTCTATTACACGATTTATATAGGCAAGTACAAATTTTACTTATACTCAGATTTGATTTAAAAGTATATGTTATACGTGTGTGGTTCTTCTATATATGTCGTATATATATATTAGTTTGTGTTATGGTTGTTGATAAGTAAGTTTAAATAAAAGTTTTACAGTCTATATATATACTTATAGTGATATATGTATTGTTTGTTTAAAGTGTTATATTTTATCAGTTGTTATATATTAATTTATATATAGAAGAGTATATCAGAGTTTGACTTTTAATAAATATATAGAGATTTTTTATAGGTATTTAGATTTTTGTATTTATTTGAAATTGTATGTATATATATATATTATTTTAATGAGTTCCAAATTTTTTTTAAGAAAATAATATAATAGAATAATTCGTTTTATTCTATATCAAGCTGATTCTGATTCATTTTCATCGACTCCTTACTATCAGTTTTGATCGTCAAACACGTGCCAATCTAGCTCTGCTTTGGAATTCGTAGCTTGTTGTGTTGTCTATGATCTCTAGCCTCTAGCCTCGAAAGGTGAGCAATCATTCACGATTAACGTTCTTATATTTATTAAATTTGATTTCAATTGAAACGTCAATTGAAATATGCTGCTGTTAGTTATTTACATTGTTATATATATGCCATTATCTGTATATGTTCACCTGTGACAACTGACACCATTATCTGTTATTTATATTGATGATATATGCCTGTTACTATTGTTATTTTATTTTCATATATGTTATCACTCTGCAAGTTCCCTGTTAGTATAGATTCACTATGGGTTGAAATGATACATACCCGAACGATCTGTAAAATAGGAGAAAATCGTTATGGGTTGAAATGATAAACCCAAGAGATTTTCAAATTAATTGAATTTGGGATTGCGGGTTGAAAAGGTATATACCCGTATATATTAAAATTGCGGATTGAAATGATAATAAATATCTATACCACTTGACCATAGGGTAGAAAATTATATACAGACACCGTTGGTCTATATATATAAATATTTTGAAAATGATTTCTATGGTTTTGAAAAGAAATATATGGTTTTGATAAATATTGATTTTATAGATTCATTTAAAGTTGATTTAATAAAGTTGATAAATAATATGTTTAAGTATTTATTTAATATCTATATTTTCAAATATAGAGTTTATAATGATTTGAAATTGATTTGAAATTATATTTATTTAAGAATTATACTTAAATAGTTTGATTTGAAATTTATTGAATTTGAAATTTTAAAGAGTGTTTTACAACTTGAAATTTGATTAAAGGTGACTTAAATGGATATTTCAAACTTATATATATATTTAAATGGGATGTTTTGTTTATTTAAATTGGTAAATTGAAGTTGTATTTAGATGTTATTGAAATGATTAAGCAAATGTTTCAGAACTAAATAATAGTTAAGTGAATTTGATATATATATATATATATATAAGTATCGAATTTAGTTTTGAAATGTTGAATATTTAAAGCTTTGAAATATATTGAAATTGAAATGGCTTATTTTATGGTTCAGATATGTATTTGAAATAGATAATTTGAAATGGTTTATTGAGAAGCTGAATCGAGTTGAAATTGATGATTTGAGATTTGATTAAATTAAAATTTTGGAATTCGAGTTGATTTGAATCGATTTGTGAAATTTGAGGAAACTATTTTATTTTATAAAGTAATTTTAAATTATATTTAAAACTATTGATGTTTTACTTTATAAATTATTTTAATATAAACTATTTTAATATAAATCATTTTTAATATAAATTATTTTATTTTAAACTATTTTAACTTATAACTATTTATATAAACTATTTTATTATATATACTGATTTTAATATCTAAACTGTTTAAAAGGAAAGTGTTATGATTTCCAAAATGCTATGATTTCAAAGCTGTGATTTCCAAAGTGTTTTATTTTTTTTAAAAAAACTATGATTTCGAAAGCGTTATAACTTCGGATTTTGATATGATTTTTTTGAAAATGGATATATTTGAAGTGAAAATGATATCGTATTAATTTGGGTTTTTAAATGAAAATGATATTTTGGTTTTGGTGTAAAAACTATTTTGAAATGACCACGGTGTTATAATAACGATTGGTTGTTAAAGAGACCGGGACCGGATATGGACATACTCTCTGTCGATACCGAAAACCACTTTAACAATTGTGTACGCGGTGGAGTTTCCAGAATGATGTAGGATGGTGGAGACGATCCTAAGGTATATACGTGGACCCAACTCCCGTGAGTTGGCATAAAGTGGCTAAAACAGGAGCGATTGATGGGCCAAGGAGGTAGCACCTCTGATCGGACACACTTCTTCGATACCATTCTATTACTTTGTGATTGATTGGGTGCACCCCTTGATTTGGGAGTGTTGTTCGAGGTGGGCGGTAGTGGCTGCTATGCGTCACCACCAGCCCGGATGCGTAATTGGTATATCTACCCTGGCATTGCCTAGTTGTGCCGTGTCACTTACCATATCGAGCTTTACTACGAGTCGTGATTTCTCTAGTAGCCTGTGGAGTATCGAGGGTAGCCCCCATTTTTGGAGTATGCTAATACTGGATAGACTACTGGGACAATTACGTGTTAAGGTGGAAAATGTAAAGCCTTAATGCTATTTAAAAGTATATTTATTTTATAATTAGACATTATTATAATAGCGAATATTACTACATAGTAGATAGTTTAACGGATCCTTAGAGGATGGTTATCCCAAACATCCTTTGAGTTACTTGTATTTCAGTTGATATTTCACTTGAGTTGGATTTATTGATATAAAAATGTTAATCCTTACTCGAGTGTTTTGTGTTTTGCTTTACGCTCAGGTCAGACTGAGTGATACATCATTTGAGACTCACCTTTGGAGTTGGAGCTTCGCTTGGAGATCCAGCTATCTATCGATTCTGCTATCAGTTATTTAGTTGATTCCAGTGATGTATTCAGATCTTGTATTTGACTATTTTATTGATACATCTATATATTCAAGTCTTCTGTTGTATTTTGTTTAACTCTGTTATATATATAGTAGCTTCATGAACTACTATTCTTTTGTTTCCGCTGCATTATTGTTATATTACTCTGTGTCTGCGATCTGTGATTATTTTATTTACTGTATATGTTGAGTTTTGCCAAATTTTATTTACAATCCATTGTTTTGAATTATTCAAGTCCAACATGTGTGGATTTATTGTCGATTTGAATGGTCCAAAATACTGGGTCGTTACAGAACGTCTGTTAAACCATCTTTCAAATACAAAGCTTGTTGGTGAGCTTTGCCGATTCTCGTAATAGGTAATCTGACGCAGCGGATTATACAAAAACAAGGTAGAACGATGAAAGTAGCAATCGATGGAGTAAAGATACTGAATGGCCCAAATCCGTTGATCGAACGATACCGGATTCTAGCTATCTCAAACACGTTGATAACGCACTATACCATGTTTAAAGATCTACGATTCTTCTGACGTTGATCTAGCACACTAGATACCGTGAATCGGCTTCAGCAATCATTGAATCGAGCGCACTCGATTATCCGAGAGTGGAGATAGGAGATTACACTCAACTACCAATTTAGATGAAAGCACAAAGCTAACAAAACGAAATTCAAAATCAACAACCTTTACAAAATGACATCCCCCGCCCATTTATAGGCTTACAACTCAACGCATACAATTCTGTACAACACTTAGGTCGGGCCCGACTTACCACATCACGACCTAAAAGTACACGACCTAAAACATCTCGACTTAAAAACATCACGACTTAAAAACATCACAACATAAGCAAATACAACACAACGCTTTACAACACATAGGTCGGAAACGACCTAAAACAAGGCAGCATCTTCTAAGAATCCAGGCGGTAGCGAACTATAGCAATCGGCGATCTAAAGTTCTCGCGACCTAACTTAGGTCGTAGGTCGTACACGACCTAACTTAGGTTGTAGGTCGAGGCATTCTTCATTCTGAATTTCGGAGCGACTTATCTTAGGTCGTAGGTCGTTTACGCGACCTAACTTAGGTCGAATCAAAACCCGCGACCTAACATAGATCAAACTTCAATCTCGTGACCTAACTTAGGTCGTATCCTTTTAGCTCGTTTGCACTCCTTCACACTGAATCCAATAACTCGTGTGCCGTCTTCACTAAGTCGTGAGCGACCTTCACTAGGTCGTGAGCGACCTAAGACTTCAACTTTCCACGACCTATCTCCAAGATCTAGTTCGTTAACTCGTGCGTCTCCACTAGGTCGTTGCCGACCTTCACCAAGTCGTTGGAACGACTTAAAGGCCTCGTTAGGTCGTACGCGACCTAAAACTTCAACTTCCCACAAGTCTTTACGAAGTCTTAACTCGTTAGCCTCCTCTATAAGTCGTACCCGACTTACCAGCATGTTAGGTCGTACACGACCTATGTCTTTAACTTTCTGGGCTGCATCATCCTCCCCAGGTTGAGAAAAATTCGTTCCCGAATTTGCACCCTCTTCTTCCACAACAAACTCATCCCCATGATATGGTATAAGATGTTTAACATTGAAAACATCAGAAGTTTATACATCTTCCGGCAGCTTCAATCTATAAGCATTTTCATTGATCCGTTTCACAATCTTCACAGGACCAATCTTTCTGGCTTTCAACTTGTTGTAAGTGCCTACTGGAAATCGATCTTTTGTTAGCACAGCATAGACTAAATCTCCTTCATTAAATTCAACGCTTCTTCGCTTCAAATCTGCAGTTCGTTTATACTTTTCATTTGCTTTCTTCAATCGTTCCTGAACAATTTTATAACATTCCGTCAGCCCTTCAACAAAATCAGCAGCTTTCTTAACTGTCCCCTTCGAGTGTGGTATTACCGTTAAACCCAACGGTCCCTTTGGTAAGCTTGAATACACTATCTGAAATGGACTAAAACCCGTACTACGGTTTATAGCATGATTATGAGCAAACTCTGCTTGACATAGCTTCACATCCCAACTTCTTAGATTATCTTTTACAAGGCACCTCAACAAGTTTCCCAACGATCGGTTAACCACTTCCGTTTGCCCATCTGTTTGCGGGTGATAAGCACTGCTAAAATTCAACTTCGTCCCGACCAACTTCCACAAACTTAGCCAAAAGTGACTCAGAAATCTGGTATCCCGATCAGAAACAATGGATTCCGGCAAACCATGCAAACGTTATATCTCTCTAAAGAATAATTGTGCCACATGAACTGCATCAGCCGTCTTCTTACAAGCAATAAAATGTGCCATTTTAGAAAATCTGTCCACCACAACAAATATAGAATCATTGCCCCTTTGAGTTCTAGGCAAACCCAAAACAAAATCCATGCTCACATCTACCCAAGGTTTCGCAGGAACAGGTAAAGGCATATACAATCCCGCATTGGTAGCTGTCCCTTTCGAAATCTGACAAACATGACATCGTTCCACAAACCTTTCTACTTCTTTCCTTATTGATGGCCAAAAATAAGATTGAGAAATCAACTGTAATGTACGGTCTCTTCCCACATGGCCTTCTTCATGTATCTCCTTCACAATCTTCATTCTCAAACTACAATCAGGTATGCACAATCGATTTCCTTTGAACAGAAAATCATCTACCAACACAAATTCATCCGTCTTTCCCTCCTTGACTTCATCGACAAACTTTGCAAAGTAAGGATCTTCAACACACAACTCCGGAAGTACTTCGAACCCTAACACTTCAACTTTCATTGTGGTTAATAAATGACTTCTTCTTCTCAACGCATCTGCCACACGGTTTGTAACTCCAGATTTATGCTTCACCACAAACGTGAACTGTTGTAGATACGCAATCCATGATGCATGTCTCGCTGAAATCTTGTCTTGCCCTTGTAAATGTTTCAATGCCTCATGATCAGTGTAAAGAACAAACTCTTTCTGAAATAGATAGTGTCTCCAGTGTTTAATAGCTTGTACAACAGCATAAAATTCCACATCATAAGTACTATATCTCATCTTCGCTCCTGACAACTTCTCACTGAAATATGCAATCGGACGTCCCCTCTGACTCAACACTCCTCCAATCCCAACCTTGGATGCATCAGTATGTAGTTCAAATACCAATTGAAAATATGGTAATACTAGAATTGGTGCTGATGTCAAGAGTTATTTGATTCGCTCAAAAGCAACCCCTGCTTCCTCCGTCCATGCAAACTGTTTACCCTTCATACAATCAGTCACAGGCGCCATCACACTACTAAAGTGTGGAATAAATCTTCGATAAAATGAAGCCAACCCGTGAAAACTACGAAATTCCGTTATCGTCTTGGGTTGCGGCCAATCTCTGATAGCTTCAACTTTACTTTGGTCCACCTGTATTCCTTCTTTCGATACAACATACCCCAGAAATAAAACACTCCTCGCCATAAATACACACTTCTTCGTAGCAGCGTAGAATTGTTCTTCACGAAGGATAATTAACACTTTCTTCAAATGTTGAACATGCTCTTCTGTACTAGCACTGTAGATCAGAATATCATCAAAGTAAACCACCACAAATTTCCCAATGTACGGCCTGAAAATTTGGTTCATCACCCTCACGAATGTACTTGGTGCATTCGATAGACCAAACGGCATCACCAGCCATTCATACAATCCTTCCCTCGTCTTGAATGTTGTCTTCCATTCGTCCCCTGGTCTAATGCGAATCTGATGATAACCACTTTTAAGATCAATCTTTGAAAAGATCACAGACCCACTGATTTGATCTAACAGATCATCAAGCCTCGGCATCGGAAATCTGTATCTGACTGTTATCTTGTTCAATGCTCTACTATCTGTGCACATCCTCCACGTTCCGTCCTTCTTGGGTACCAACAAAGCTGGCACTGCACAAGGACTCAAACTCTCCTGAACTCGCCCCTGTTCCAGTAATTCCTCCACCTGTCTCCTTAACTCTTCGTGTTCCCTTGGACTCATCCGATAGTGTGGTCTATGAGGCAATGCAGCACCTGGCACCAAGTCAATCTAATGCTGTATGTCTCTAAGCGGTGGTAACTCCTTCGGTAACTCCTCTGGAAACACATCGTTGAATTCCTCCAAAACTGGTTTCACTTCCTCTGGAACTTCAGCAACTTCACTGCTTTCATGCCCAATCAACATAAAAACTTCAGGACTCTCTTCTATCTCTTCCACGAACTTCTTCAATGACAACAAGGTTTTCAATTCCTCAATCTCCTCCAGTTTGTTTTCTTCCTATTGTCGCTTCTTTGGAACTAGAGTAATCTTTGTGCCTTCAAACATAAAGCTATAACTGTTGGTACGACCATCATGTTGCACCGCCCTATCATACTGCCATGGTCTTCCCAGCAACAAATGACAAACATCCATATCTACCACATCGCACCAGATTTCATCCTTGTATTTCTTTCCAATTGAAAAATTCACACAAGCCCTTTGTCCAACCTTCACCTCCCCGCCTTTTCTCAACCAAGCCAACTTGTACGGTTTCGGGTGTTTCTCAGTCTTCAATGCCAACTTCCTCACAGCCTCTGACGAAATTATATTATCACAGCTTCCAGCATCAATAACAAATTTGCAAACTTTCCCCAGAATAGTACATGTCGACTGAAATATATTGCTCCTCAACCAACTACAATCCTCCTCTAGCTTTGGTGTCAAACAAGACCTCCTCATCATCAGATTACAACCTTCGTCCCCTGACACTTCTTCTCCCCCCTCATCAGGTGGTGAATTGGAACATTCGGCTTCCTCGTCCTCATCCTCAACCTCCGCTATCATAGCTCTCTTCTTCGTCTTTGGACATTCATTACTTTTGTGTCCCATTTCTTGGCAATTATAACACTTGAAACCATTATTGACTTTCATCTTCCCAACCTCATTCACAACTGGTTTTGCAACAGCTTCTGAAACATTAGAACTTCCACTAACACCCTTTACTGGATTGTTGGAATTTGTAAACACACCACCTCCTCGTCTTCCCTGTTTCTCCCAAGCCAACGCCTTCTGGTGTGCTTCCGCTACAGATCTGGGATCAAACATGTTAACCATATCCTGAATCTGCATTCGCAACCCCCCAACAAATTCAGCTGTTAATTGTTCCTCTGTCTCCATGATATCGTTCCTTGCAATCAGTTGATAGAATTCATCAGCATAGTCATTAACAGACTTCGTTCCTTGCCTCAAGTTTTGCAGCCTCTGATACATAAGCGATTGATAATTATAAGGTAAGAATGTGGCTTTCATCATTTTCCTCATCTTTTCCCATGATTCAACCTTTGACTTCCCCATCCGTTCACGTGTAAGTTTGGTTTGCTGCCACCACGCCAAAGCTCTACCCCTCAACCTTGTAGCAACCAACTTCACTCTACGATGTTCTGGAACTTCCTTGAAGTCAAAAATCTCCTCCACATTAGACAACCAGTCCAAAAACTCTTCAGCTTGCATACCTCCTTTGAATTCTGGAATTTCAGTCTTCATCCCAGATTCCCACTTGTGATCATACTCCGACTGATTTCTTCCTTGTCCACGTCCTTGTCCATGAATACTTCCACCATCATACTCCTCTTCAAAATCAGATGTATATCGATGTCGATCCTGACCACCAACATCTCTACTCCCTTCGCGTCTTCCACCAACATCCCTTCTATCTACATTCCTCCGTTCTCGATCATTCACATTCCTTCCACATCCTTGATCATCATCAACACTTCTTTCTCGATTGGAATGTGGTGAGACTCTACTTCCCCCATGGTTAGATTCAGGTGAAACCCTTCTTCGATTTTGATTCATCTCTAACATTATCTTCTCTAATCGTCCAATCCCTTCATTAAGCTTCTCACTAAAGTTTTCATTAATTCTTTGCTCCATCTCATCAGCTTCTTCTCTTCTATACAAAGCTTCTACGTTTTGGTGACGATTAGCTCTTCTCGGCGGCATGGTTGATTCTTCAAAATTTTGACTTTCGGCTCCAACTCCAAATTTCAAACACCTTTCGAACTTAGATCCAAAATGAAATGGATCGAAAACTCCCACTTTGTTGCAATTTGCGAAGAACACGATGAACAACAACTTCTCGCCTTGAATGATATAGCTCGGCTTGACTTGATCTCTTCAAACTTCTTCAAAATAATTGGCTCCAAGACTCGATTTAGCTATGATTGGCTAAACAAGCACTGATACCAAACTAACGCAGCGGATTATACAAAAACAAGGTAGAACGATGAAAGTAGCAATCGATGGAGTAAAGATACTGAATGGCCCAAATCCGTTGATCGAACGATACCGGATTCTAGCTATCTCAAACACGTTGATAGCGCACTATACCGTGTTTAAAGATCTACGATTCTTCTAACGTTGATCTAGCGCACTAGATATCGTGAATCGGCTTCAGCAATCGTTGAATCGAGCGCACTCGATTATCCGAGAGTGGAGATAGGAGATTACACTCAACTACCAATTTAGATGAAAGCACAAAGCTAATAAAACGAAATTTTATTCAAAATCAACAATCTTTACAAAATGACATCCCCCGCCTATTTATAGGCTTACAACTCAACGCATACAATTCTGTACAACACTTAGGTCGGACCCGACTTACCACATCACGACCTAAAACATCTCGACTTAAAAACATCACGACTTAAAAACATCACAACATAAGCAAATACAACACAACGCTTTACAACACATAGGTCGGAAACGACCTAAAACAAGGCAGCATCTTCTAAGAATCCAAGCGGTAGCAAACTGTAGCAATCGGCGATCTAAAGTTCTCGCGACCTAACTTAGGTCGTAGGTCGTACGCGACCTAACTTAGGTTGTAGGTCGAGGCATTCTTCATTCTGAATTTCAGAGCGACTTATCTTAGGTCGTAGGTCGTTTACGCGACCTAACTTAGGTCGAATCAAAATTCCGCGACCTAACATAGATCGAACTTCAATCTCGTGACCTAACTTAGGTCGTATCCTTTTAGCTCGTTCGCACTCCTTCACACTGAATCCAGTAACTCATGTGCCGTCTTCACTAAGTCGTGAGCGACCTTCACTAGGTCGTGAGCGACCTAAGACTTCAACTTTCCACGACCTATCTCCAAGATCTAGTTCGTTAACTCGTGCGTCTCCACTAGGTTGTTGCCGACCTTCACCAAGTCGCTGGAACGACTTAAAGGCCTCGTTAGGTCGTACGCGACCTAAAACTTCAACTTCCCACAAGTCTTTACGAAGTCTTAACTCGTTAGCCTCCTCTTTAAGTCGTACCCGACTTACCAGCATGTTAGGTCGTACACGACCTATGTCTTCAACTTTCTGGGCTGCATCATAATCCATACTATAAGGAATTTGAATATAGGATGATTAGAAAACTCCAAGTAGTGGCGTATCTAAGAGTAGACGCTACCTTTAAAAATTTATTCGATCCCACACAAAGAGTATGTCATAGGGTTCAAGCAAATACTTTTATCATGATACAAAAAAACCCGAAGAAGGAATTGAGACAGTAATTCTAAATTCCTCGATGCAAAAATTATTTTGGAAGAGAATTTTATTATATTTTGGGAAGAGGAGAGTGATAGTATTTGTAGATACGAAAGTGTCTGTTCATATAGCCATGACTGTCAGAACCAACATTCATATCCGCTTCCTAACTTTAAGCGAAATGGTAAAATTTTAAAGGGATAGTTTGGATCACATCCCTGTTAAACTTCAAAATAGAGAAAACATCCTCCCAAAAAATAAACTTACATTTCTAGTCCCTATTTTCAAATCCGCCTACGCCAAAAGACCCAAATACCCTTTACGTTTTTAGCATTTCAAACGCGCATAACTTTTTGTAGAAATATCGGATCAGCATACCGTTTTCACTAAAAAATCATAAATTTTACAATCTTTAAAATGAGATCCATTGTTGATACCAAAAAAAATCATATTTGCAGTAAGGGTGCAATTATTCCATATATTTGCAGAGAATTCTGCAATTTTTGAAAAACATCAATTTTTCTTCAAATGTCAGCAATCATTCTGTATAATTGCAGACTTTTATGCAACTATATGAAATAATTGCAGACTTTTATGCAATTATATGGAATAATTGTAGACTTTTCTGCAATTATTCTATATAATTGCAGACTTTTCTGTAATTATTCTATATACTTGCCATTTTCTGCAATTTTATGAAATAATCATCAATTTTTCTTCAAATGTCAGCAATTATTCCATATAATTGCAAACTTTTATGCAATTATATGGAATAATTGCAGATTTTTAAGCAAATCGGTGGAATAATTGCAGAGTTTTATGCTATTATTTCATATAATTGCAGACTTTTCTGCAATTATTCCAAGTAAGCGTAGAAAAGTGCAATTATACCATATAATTGCAGACTTTTCTGCAATTATTGCATATAATTGCTGAATTGTCTGCAATCATACCATATAAAGGGTATTTATGTATGCATAATGTCATTCATTAAAAAGATAATAAAATTTGTGATTTAATGGTGAAAACGGTTGGTTAATCCGTCATTTCTACAAAAAGTTATTGTGTTTTAAAGATTGATAATTAATGGGGTGCAAATTTAATTATGGATGTGAGAATAACATCCACACATAAAGAACCACCATTCAGCCATGGAGTAGAAGGGTATTTTAAGGAAGAAAATTGCAGTATTTGAAAATAGGGATGTAATTTATATCTATTTTTTTGGGAGGATATTTTGTGTATTAAGTTTGATTATAGGGATGTGTTCTTTATTTTCACAATTTTAAAAATAATTAAACATACATGAACATTGTAGAGACTAAGGCACAATTACTATCGCAGCCGCGTTGTGCAAGCGAAGTGCATGATAAGTGCGTTTGGAATCCAAGCGCGCTTATGTACTTCCTTTCTCAATCCATGCTAACCCATACCATGTTATTTGTCCCACCAATAGGTTAATTAATTAGTGATATATATACATAATTCTCCAAGATTTTAGTCGTTATGGGTCTAAAGATAAAACATAAAATCCCCTTATAAAGTTAAATACCCGCAATCCCCTAGTTTAATTATATGGTTAGGCCTTATTGGTTTTATCTTTACCTTCCATCATTGCTAAATCTCAAAACCATAATATGACATTTCATGCATTCAAGAAGGTATTTACTGAACCTCCAATTAGTAAAAATATATCAATATTTTATCAAAGTAACAGATAGGTTCAGCCTTTAACCTATCATTTTTTGCAATAATAACGGATATATGATATACGCAAGTAGTATCTACCTTAAAATAGTTTCATTAATTTACTTAGCACTATTATTGCCATATGTTAGCTTCTTATTTTCTTGAATGATCCAAAGAGCAAACCTAAAAACTCACATGAGTAGCGTCACCACTCCTACATTCACATAGGTGAAGTTATTATATATACCCCCACTACATAATTATTTTTTAACTTCATAAAGAAAAACCTTGACCTCCTAATCGTAATGTGTTGTACTAATTCCAAACACTTGGCAAATGGATCATCTTTTGTGAATCAGCTTATCTCAATCACCTCTAAAAAACTTGTTATGGCCTTTAAACCTTTTACTAATTCGATTTTTAGTTCGAAGTTGGGTTACCATTGTTTGTGATTTTTATTATAGGTTTCAACCCCATTTCCATTGATGACCATTTCATCACATCTCTAGGTAGGTCTCTCTTGAAAGGGTCTGCCAATATCTTAACAGTTCTTACATACATTATTATGATAATTTCACCTTTAATTAGCCGTCTTACATATTTATGTCTTAGGATTATATGCTTTGATTTTTCGTTGTAAGTATTACTATAAGTCCTAGATAGAGTAGCTTGACTATCATGAAGTATAGAAATTAGGGCATGGGTTTAGGCCATAATTTAATATCTATTAGGAAATCCCAAGTCCATTCTCCCGATTTACCCGCATTTTGCTAATGCAATAAACTCTAGCTCCATTATTGAGTGTGAAATGTAAGTTTGGTTCTTAGATGCCCATGATAAGAAACCTCCACTAAGGAGAAATGATTAACCATATGTGGACATATTGTCTTTTGCATCCATTATCCAGCTAGCATCTGTATATCCTTCAAGAGCATGTGTAAAATCATTGTAAAATAGACCGAGTCCTATGGTTTTGTTAAGATAACTAAATACTCTACTAACTGCTTCTAATATTCACTACTTGGATTGCTAGTGAATCTACTTAATTCGCATACCGAGAAAGCTAATTGCACTAGCATATTCAAATTGTGCAATTGATCTATCATTATTTTTGCCAATTTAACACTTGAGTCAAACATATATTATATTCCTTAAAATTAAAGCATTTAAATTTGGACAATATTTTTTCTGTGTAATGTTTTCGACATGATTCACATCTATGATAGTGTTTATAATTTTAATTCCTAAGATAGTATTAGCTTCTCTTAAATCTTTCATTTTGAAGAACGAAACTGGATACCTCTTGGTCTCCAATATGATAAGCATATTTGTTCTAATAATTAAGCACGTCGTCAACATATAAAAAACAATTACACTATACTCATTTGTAAATTTTGAATAGATACATCTATCTATATTATTAAGAACAAACCCAAATGATAGCATGAATTAATTAATTTTTTCATGTCATTGTTTGGGTGCTTGCTTCAATCCATATAGGGTACGTAAGTGTTAAAATAATTAATAACCTTCTTCTTTCCGAGTCTCTTTGCAAATAGTCTTTCCTTGAAAGTTTGTACAATATTATTAGGACCATATTTTCTTTTAAAGATACATATACATCTGATTAGTTTAGAACCGCGTGGCAAATTGATCGAAGTCCAACTTTTCTTTGATATTATAGAGTGCATCTCATCATTTATTATTTCCTTCCAAAGGGAACATCTCTTGAATTGTTGGCCTCATTATAAGTTTAATTAATTACATATTCTCCTTCGACTAAGAAAAGTAAGGCTTGTGATGATATGAATTCCGGATGTAATACCATTTCTTTTCTCTGCCACTTGGATCTTGTGGTACTTCACTAAAAGAATCCAAACTTGTATTGTTTTGAGACTCAGTTTCCATATGAGGGTGTATTTCAGTATTAGAAACAGCGTTGGAAGGTCCATAAACAACTTTTGAATCCTTATAAAATTTATTTTTGAATAACTCTATAATAAGAGATTAAACAATTGTGTTAAAGCTCAGATAAAGAAGTCTGTTTGCTTTGCTATGATCGGTATATATCAAATAAAGACACTTCTTACTGCCCTAAGACCAAATTTTATTCTTTTAGCATTAGGAACGTTATAATAAGCCAAACACATCCACCATTTTACATACATTGGGTTTGGCTTTCTATTTTTCCAAACTTCATAATGATGGAAGTCGATCATTTTAGAGACAATTCTATTATGTAAACAACATGTTGTTTTCAAAGTTTCATCCGACAAGTTTAATGGCAACGTTGATCTTACTAGAATGTAGTTTACCATATTTACCGAAAAACGATTTTTTTCTTTCAACCAAGCCATTTTCCTACGAGGTAAGGTGTAGTTCTTCCATGTATGATTCCGTTTCTTTCCAGAAAATCAATTCATTAGAAAAATATTCCAAACCTTTATCGCTACGAATTTTTTTAATTTTCTTATTTATTTGGCTTTCAACTTCTACTTTGTAAATTTGAAATTTATTAACTGCTTCATTCTTATTTGTCATAAGATATACATAAGTGTACTTTGAGTAATTACCGGTAAATGTAATTAAATATCTTCGTCCACCATAGGTCAAAACACTATTTAGTTCATATATATCTGAATGTATTAAATCTAAAGTTCCACGATTTTATTTAAGTCCAGTTTCTTCGTGATCTTGGCTTGTGAAAATAGCTCATGGCTAGATCCTTCAGTTCTAATTAAACCAAGTTTAAACATGTTCATAATGGATTTAAAATTTAAATACGCTAATCTATTACACCGTATGCTAAAAGACTTGATAATATAAGTTGGAGCAACATTATTTAATACTTAGCTTGTTAATTTCATTATAGTCATATCCCTTTCCTTTTTGGTTACTATGACTTTGTTAGACTCAAAGGCAACACGAAATCCTCTCTTGCACATAAGGCTGATAGAAACAAAATTATTTAGAATATTTTGCAATATGAAGTACATTGATAAGTGCAATAATTTTTCCAGAAGTGAAGTCTATGACAAAGCTTCTATTCCCAACAACTCAGTCTTAATTGTGGTCTCTCATCTGAACTTCTTAACCATCGTTGACAATTATACGGATTTAAATAATAACTTGTCCTTTCACACATGAACAATCGCTTTAGAATTAAACCACCAGCCATCAGATGGGTCGGCCATATTACTCTTTGTTATCATGGTCATAGGTTCCTCTTTTACCATATGGAAAACTATTTCACTACAACAAAATACACATTTTATAACCGGCAATCCCCGTTGTAATAGGTGTTTAACAATGGGCTTGCGCTCGTTGTATTATGCGGAGTTGTAATAGACAGAAAAGATTTTACAACTCTTTATAACCAGTGTAAAAGCTCGTTGTAGTAATAGTTTTTTACAGCGGTCAAAAGTCGTTGCAATAATGTCTATTACAACTACTTTCGGTTATTGTAATAGATTTATTTAGAATTATTTTCGACCATTATAATAGATCTCTTTTACAACTATTTTTGCCCGTTGTTAAAAAAATGCAAAATTAATTTTTTTTAGAGCATTGGTGCAGCATGTATACAGATCGTACTCACAATTGCTAAAAATATTTAAAAAATTATACATTCACATCTTTTATAAATTCTTAATATGATTACAAATCATTATCATTCAAGCCAAAACTTATAAAAGAAGCTAAATTATAGCGACCCCGAAATTCGAACATTTCATCTTCGAATATCGAAACATTGTGAGTTATAGTTAAGTTTTGTAAATGAGATTTTATAACCTTGTTAAACATCATTTAATTAATAGAAAATGATAAGAAACCTGTTTTTGAAAAAAATTTACAAAAAAATTTTCATTGAAAAAATATCAATAATGTGACCGAAAATCGTTTTATCGTTAAATAGCTTTTTAACAATCAGAAGTTGTTTAGATATTTTTATATACAATTATTTTCTTAGGGATCAATTTAATGAAATAAAAACTTCTTTCCATCTATGGAAATAAGCTTTACGGAGTATGTCATGGGTGATGTTATCTTAGATATTTAGGAAATGAACAAATACAAAATGCTTAAGTATTAACCATATGATAAAGGAGAAGTGATGTATGTAATTAATGCTATTTGGGTTTTAAGGGGTTTTTGGTCTTCCCCATCACATTCCTAAGCCTATATAAGGATGGTGCACCCTTAGGAAATAAATAAAAAATATTTCAAAGCTTAAGGGAAAATTTCCATAGCATCTTCTTCTTCCTCATATTAATTTCTTAAGGCAAATTATTTGCAAATCATCTCCAAATCACCAAAAACTTAGAGTGAAGCCTTACCACCTCATAACAAAACCTTCTACCAAGTTAGATTGTGAAAAAGCAAAGCCAAACTCCCCCACTACCCTAAGGCCGTGAGCAATAATAGGGAAAAGGAGGAGGAAGCAAGGTGGAAAGCGAGAGAGGAAGGGAAGGAAAGGAAGTTGTTAGTTTGGGTTTGGACTTCGGTTCTTAGACGTCGATTATTTGTTGGATAAAAGCTGAGTTGACTCACCATTTGATTGAATATATAACTCATATTTGCTTGTGTTTTCTTATGTTATAGTTGTTTAAATTAACTTGGATATATGTTGAAACAATGGTTTTGATTATTGCTTTGAAAAGCAAGTGACATATCTACGGAGTTAAATGGACTTGAACAAACTTGAATGGACTTGTATGACATGTGAAAAGACCTTGGAAAAAGCACATAGGTTATTGATAGACTTTGGTTTAGATCGGACTCGGATTTGAAAGTGCACTTACAGCGATAGTCGCTATAGATGCAATTGTGAGTTGCTTTGTTTTCGGCAAATTCTATGGAACTTTGTAGGGAGATCCTTAGAGGTTTCCCACCATATTTATAATATATATATATATATATATATATATATATATATATATATGTTTGTGGCTATTAAAAGCTCAAATAGTAAAAAATTAAGTAACAACTCGAAAATGACCAAAACTTCACTCGTGCAAAACTGCCCCGTTTAGACTTAATTTTAGACGTTAAAAGGTTTAAAAGGATATTTAAATTTGAGTATTTTGTTTCAAACTTTTTACAAGTGTATACTAACTATTATTAGAGTATTTCAAAAGTGGTTTGAAATCTTTATGAATTTCTAAGAATTAGTTGTGAATTGTTAAAGAAGAGATATTCTGTTGAAAACATGTCATTTTCAAGTTTTGAGGAAATTTTAAAGTTGTTATTTTCAAGTATTATTTTGGATAAATATTTTAAAACCTATTATAACTATTTTCATGTATTTTAAAAGTACGTACAAATGTTTTCAAAAAGGAGTTTAGAATCATGTATTTTAACAGTAGAATGAAAATGTAAGTTGTCATGGAGCGAACGAGACCACTCCTCGTAACTTTCGTCCTTCAGCATAATAGGGCTAATCATAGCACCGGTACCGTCACTTGCATGAAGGTAATACATAGAAAAAAGGCTCATAGCGAGATCCCTTCAGCGGAGTTTGATCTTCATCTCCAGGCATCACGAAAAAATTATCTCTAATTTAGAGAGGCTCTGATACCATGATAAACTAACAAATATTTAGAAAAAGAAGATATCATTTGTATTGCATATACACGTCTATTTATAATACAAGAGTTGAGAGCTATAAAATAATACTTTACCAATATTAGAAGATCTTAATTTATACTTTCCTTAACTCTAGGATATAATACTTTACGAATATTAGAAGATCTTAATTTATACTTTGCTTAACTCTAGGATATAATTCCTCACACATGTAGAGCAAGGGTAAGGGATTTGAAGTGTAATGGACGAGAAAAGGAGAGAACCTGAAGATTACTATGACAGCCTTTCCACCACCATGAATTGCTTTTAAAGGCATATTGCATGCAGGAGTTATTTGCAAGCTGCATAGGACAATAATAAAAAGAAATAAGGACAATACATTTTTGTATTATGTATTATATATATATATATATATTGCAAACTCCTAGCTAAACAAAGTTCAATTATACAGTGATTGGTCATCTTTGAAATATGTGCAAGAGAGACCTAATAAAACCACAATATATCTGCCATATTTAACCGGCTAATAATCATCAGGGGTTGTAACAACTATTTTTTGTTTATATAGAATATAGCTTATAAGTTGACCATATCTAGATTAAAGATCAATTGGATAAGCGACTCTACTTTTTCTTCAATTTTTTTAAAGTTTCAAGGGAGAGAAAACAATAATTTGATTGATTTGATACATAGACCTTATTCCTAAGTATAAAACCAAATCAGATTTCCTACAATGCTTGAATGTAGGATCCATCTCTTTAGATGATAAAGCATTCTGTAGTAATAAAAAGGGAAAAATTTCACTAAAAGAAGATATAGTAACAGCAGTTTATAAACAATTTTCAATTTGTATTATAACATAATTACATAAATGCATGAAGTAGAAATGGATTAAACAACTTAATGGCAGCTGAAAGAAAAGTCAAAAGATAGAACACTGGTTGTGATCGAAATGCAACCAGTAAAAAGTAAAAGAGTGTGTGTTAACTCCCAATCAAGAACATTATCTGATGCACTCAAGCGAAAGTTTTAAATCCACAGTGAAATTGCTTTGCTAGTGCGCATATGAAACTAGTGCTATTGTTAAACTAGTGCAATCACTATCCACTTGCACATTTGAAACTAGAGATTAATTAATAATAATTAACAATGCTAGCTATACATAATTAAATTAAAATATGCAATTAACTTACATACAAACTCAACTCTAACTAAACTTCAGTTTGAGAACGTCAATTCAACAGCTTTAATGTTCAAACTCTGTGATTTTTCGATCCCTTTTCTGAGAATACACTCTGGCTTTATTATGAGATCATGCAGAAGTGTTTATTTTCAACTACATGCCCAATCTTAAGTAATATAGCAACTTTAACATATTCAAAATGTTGTTGTATGATGCTAAAAAAATGTGCATATTTTGTTGCAATGTAATTCAAGCTCCTGATGTCCACGTGTTTTGAGTCTGACTAAGTCAGAAATACTTAGCTATTTCTTATGTAGACCTTGTCAATTCAGTTGCTGTTTTTTAGCTGATTGTTACGTGATTATGTTTTGTTTCTGTTTGAGTCAATTTGTGATCCACTATTTTAGGCATTGGTAGTCGTGGATGCCAAGTTTAGTAGTCTCTATTTAAGCTTCGTAAGAGCATCTTCAATCCAGCATTAATTTTGATGTAATGTCAAGCCACATCAGCAATTAGAAAATGTTTTTTAAAATACATTCTTCAATGTTAGTGTAATTAATAATTTTAAGATAATATTGTGAAGTGCAATGTCTAGTTTTGGACATTGCACATCACAATGTGAAGTATTAAACTAAGTAATTATTAATAAATTATATAAATTACTTTAATTGTCTACGAATAATAAAATGATACGTATGAAACAAATGATCATATTTTGCATTTGCATTGGAAAGAAATTGTAAATGTTATTGTCATGTATGTAAACATTGACTTAACATTATCTACAACCTATTGACACATAAGCTTTACATGACATTATTTGTGTAATGGGTTGGAGATGCTCTAATGTTCTGAATTTTAATGCAGTAGAATACATTTTTCATTCTTTATTCCTTTACTTTCTGAATTGAATACTCTTCCTCTTAAAAACTAACATATTTATCATATTCAAACAGGAAGAAATTTTGTTCCCAAAATTTAGGTGGGACAACTAAAATTATTAAAGCATACACTAACACTAAAGGTCTATGCTCTTTATACACAGTTTGGCTTTTTTGAAAAGTACTGCTACCTACCGGTAGACACTGAACAAAGTAAATCAATTTAACTACCACATAAGGAAATTATATTGTAGTTTCTCCTATAAGATGGAAAATTACCGTATTCTTAGGGATTTTGAATAATATGATGCACCTTATCATATATGTCTGCATAAATGATGGTTGAACCTGCCAACCTGTTCCGATGCACTTTAACATTCTTCTTTTGTTCTTCATTGTATAGTTTTGTAGCATCATTATACAAAGATATACAATCTCTTTGAAATCCTCCTGTAAGAGTTCTCTGAGATGGAAGACATCCTAAAGGAGGGAGCCCAACTAATAGAATTTCGCGTGCACCCAAATTATATAAATCCTATATTTTTCAAGGTCAAAATATAGTTGTTGTTCAATGAAAATTACTTCTAGTATAAATAGAAGCTTGTATATAATTACATATAACAAAGAAGCTGATGTGAATCCACATGTAAGTTTCTCTTTTATATGTGGAGTTGTACAAACTTCTTGGCTTCAAAACTTAAAAGTAGCATTATTTTGTGTTAAAATGTTAATGGTTTTGCTTTTAACAACAAAATGATTTACCTCTAGAAACTGTGAACCAGAATCAAGCAAAAGATTTGCATTGGAAGGTACATCGTAGAATGCTTTACAAATGGGATTGGCAAAATACGTGTTTGCAAAGTCATTGCTTCCTGTGCAAACTGCATATAAACTATCCTTTATAATATCAACAGCTGTTTCAGTGTTTGTAGCTGCCTTCAGCTTGTTTATGTACTATAACGAATCGAAATTTTTTATGGTTTTAATATTGTAATTCACTGAATTTTTGTGAGATTTTAAATATTTAAATTTTGAAATATAAATTTGATATTTGAAATACGCCTGTTTAAACATTGTAAATGGTAAATTTTCATCAGATAATATAAAAGTTTATTTTCTTGTGTAATTTTATTTAAATTCAAATCAGTTAATATTTGATGGTAATAAAATAATTTCCAAACCTGGATATTTTTGTATATAAAATTTGTAAATCATCTTCTGAGTGAGACGTCATATTTCGTCTCTCCTAATTTGAACTGATATTGCTCCGTTTATCTTATTTCTATCAAGTTAGCAGCATTTTCGATACCGATCATCGACTTTTGGTACGATGATCGTACCACGGATATCTGTATACCGTTTTGATCGTCTCGTCGTGCTTATCTCCATGGTATATTCAATTCTGTGCTTTGAAGTTCGGTACACAGCGAAATCGGTGGAATAGTGATCCGTATCGGTTCCGTAATTTGGCTTTTGGATTTCCTATGACCATCCATTGCTCACGTGTATAAACCAACAGTCATCAGTCACTATTATTATTCGCTGGAAAACCTGACTTCTGACTCTTGCCATTCTTTGGCTATTAATATTCCAACCGGTTCAAACATTTTTGATTCGTTCGTTTTCAATTCTATTCTTTCGTTTATTTGTCTTAAAAAAGAAACTAATATTATACTCTATGTAATATTTATATTGAAGCCTGCTCTTTTTCTAGCATCGGAAACCATTCCTTCCTCTCTTTACTTTTGCCTGCTATTTTGCATCTTTCGCTTTTTCTTTTTCACCTTCACCGAGCAACGTCGGCACCCCCGAACCCCACCACTTCCTCCACCTTTGACCGTATCCAGACTGTGTTCACCTCTTCCCACCGGCTGCCCCTCCATTTCCAAGGCGACAGCCTTCACCAAATGCCAAGCCGAGCCTTCCAATAGGCAGCAGCCGCCGTGCCCCTCCTCTTTGTCTCCTCTCATTAGCTCCAAGGCAGCATGTCTTGTGAGTCATAGGTGAGTCACAGGTTTATGTTTGTGTTTTTATATATATATATTTGTAAGTTATAATATGTTATCATAAAATTTTAATTTGTTGTTCGTATGCTTTGAGTTATATATATATAATTGGTTTGTATGAGTTACTATATTCATTTTGTTGCAGTATATAGACAGTTATATATGATATTTTGTATATTATTTAAGTTATTATATGTAAGTAGTACGTATATATTGGTTAAATAAATAAATAAATAAATATATATATATATATATATCTATACTATAATAAAAAACCTTTGGTCAACCGGTCAAAGTGAAGTCTTTTTGGTTATTCCAAAAATGACCACAGTTCCAAACCAACTTCCATGATCTCGGTAAGGACATAAGAGTCATTCATAATTGTTTTCATTTGCCACGATATCATCTCTCCTCAATTTTCTCGCTCCCTTTGTCCCATTATTTCTCCCATCGTCAACCGCTCCATACCCATTTTCTTCCCTCTTTTTCTCCCTTCTTTCCTCACATTTTTTCGATCCGCATCTCCTTCCATGTCGCTTATTCAAAAACTTCACCGCATCACTTCCTTTCTCCACCTCCACCTAATCGACAACCACATCTACATCACTTTGCTTCTCATCTCCTCCAACAAACTCTCTGCCTCCACACCTGCTTCCCTCAAAAGAGGCCACGGCTTCAAAGTTGTACATGACGACAACAATCTGAGTGGAGATCGAGTTCGAACTTGATTCGTTCACCAACTCCAGATCTACGTGAACAGGCCTGAGCAATTTAATGCAATTTGATGATGTTTTGAAGCTGGAAGGTGATGTTACCGTTCAAGTTGTCACGGGGAGGAAAGTCGCAGGTGCAGGTGATGATACTTTCGATGTTGTCATCGGGAGGAAAGTCATAGGAGCAGGTGATGGTTCTGTTGAAGTTGTCAGAAGGAAAGTCACAACAGCTCAGATTAAAACTAAAGGCAAGGGATTAGAAGACAGAATGAAGTGAGTATGTATTTTTTTTCCCTACATTCAGTAAATATGTTTTTGGATTATTTGGCTGCAGCATGTTATGTCTTGCATAGTTCAACCTAAAAAATATGCTTGATTTCCTATACAACTTATTATCAGTTATTGTCGATGCATTTACTTAATGTTAAGTTTGTATTCTGTATCTTAATATCAGTTCTTACCGACTTCTGATCTTTTCCTTTGCTCTGCTGTTTGCACCTTTTCAAATATATACTACAGATGCCTATTTTTCTTTACTAAGTTATTAAACCCGGTACCAATTTCTGCCCTGTTTTTATGTAGCATTCACATACAAAACCTCATCCCACTTCACCACCTTGATACGTTTTTTTTTTCTTAAACCAGATCAATACAGAGCAATTGATAATGAAGGAATGCCACATACTCAACAATCATTTATCAAGGGTCGGCTGTATATTCACTTCAATGTAGAATTTCCAGCATCCGACACACTTTACATGATGTCAGCAGTGGAAGTAGATGAATGTGAGGAGACCACTTTACATGATGTTGATGTAAAAGAAGAAATGAGGCGTAAGCAGCACCAGAGGCAACAAGAAGGTTATGATGAAGAATATGAAGTTGAAGCTGGCCATTCAGGCATTCAGTGCCCACAGCAATAAGGTATTGATTTAAATTTTCCTTTCACGTTGATGGAAGATACAACAGTTGATGACCGAATTCTCAAAAAATACATTATTTTTTCTCTGTTATTATTCCAACAGTTAAAAAAAGAAAATCAGACATACATTGTTTCTACTACTGCTTTCAGATGGCTAAGATCAGAGGTGATTTTTTTTACCCTGCTCATATGTAATCATTTCCTATTACGTAAGTGATATACTCTTATAGAATACAACTCAATTTCTAATGTGAAAAAGGGTTTAGCCTTTGGTGCTGTTGGTATTCTGTCCCATGTCTCAGATAACTACTTCACTTTCATTGTTCTTTTTCTTCCTTCATGCGATCAAAACTGTGGACAAACATCGATTTGAGAAAAAATGGTGTGAAAAATTTCAAAAAAAGTATAAAAATTGACATGTTTTTTAATGAAATAAAATGGACAAATCAAATGTCATTTTCCAATAAAATCTCTCAGAAATTTGACATTAGCATCTAATTTAGATCGTCGCTTAATCAAAATTGCTACGGGACAAGTAACCGATCTAATACTATCACCAATTAAGGATATAACAATACCAATCACCCTCAGATTGATGCCCTGTCTTCAAAGCTTCCAGTTAAAATTATGTTTAGCCTACTTTTTCATATGTTGGTCTCGCATTATCAATAAGATAGAGTCCATACTTCTCTATGTGTGGGCCAGCATGAAATTGAGAGGCCATTGACATTAATTGTAAGAATTGGTTTCACTAATAATACATAAACTATAATCTACTACCAATCTGATATAAACAAAAAGGTGTAAAGAAACTGGTTTAGTGCAGAAGGTAAATTTTCAACAATTATCATAAGAAGATATTTATATCAAGACCTATTAACAGAAGTTATGTTTGCAACACTTACCTAATAAATGTGTTACCACCAGGTAGCTGAAATGATTCAATGTCAATCTTTCCCCTATGGTTTTCACTGAAGCATGTGAAGTAACAGTGTATATATGTCGCTAATTATAAATTGTACATGTTAATGTATGTTAAGTAGAAGTTGCACACAAACTGTTCAATCTTTCATCAGTATTTTCGATTATTTTGATACCGTCATCAACATCAGAATATCACTCTAAATTCGTACAACTAATGTATCAGTCAGCTATCATAGTTTAGCCTTCTGTACAGTTTCAAATATTTGAATAAATTTACATATTTCAGTTATCTTTGCCACACCGCAGAAAAAAACAACTAAAACCATAAACGAGAAAAACAACCTCTTGGATTTCCTATAAGGGGTCAAAAATTTACTCTGTAATTCAGAGGTAGGAAATGGCTTAAATTTCAAAACTATTTTCAAAAGGAATATACTTTAAATTATGAAATGAATTTTTAAAAAAAATTATAAAATAAAAGCTTCCATTTTCCCTACTAATTACAGTATGTCGGTAACAGGTACAACTAAAATATAGTAGCAACAAAGTAATTTTCACCTCCTACAAAGGCATGTCACACAGAACAGATCCAGTATCAAATTAAGAGAACACAGGGGGAAAAAGGTTAATAATAAGATACCCAAAAGGAATACAAATAACCTTACATTGAAATAGAAATAAATAACAGTGAACCATCATCCTCCAAAAAGAAAGTCTCAAAACTAAAAACAAAACGTATAATAAAATAAAGAGTTCATCAGTATAGCATTAGAAAAGAACTATGGCGGCGGCAACAGCAACATCAATCCCCTTAAAAGACAGCAATCTTTTTCCAACTACACTAAATATTTTGAATTTCTATTCAGGCACATGCTTAATTATTGGCTTTGGCTTTGTGTTAGATTAACCATGTTAAATTCATATATATAATATGGCTTTGTCTACTTCTACTTACCAATGATATCACTTCATGTTTGCAAGGCTTGGCGAAAAAATAATTCAACAACTGGCACACTGACTTAATTATTGGCTTTCTATTACATTAACCATGTTAAAGTCGTGTGTGATATGGGTTTGTTTATGTATGCCTAAATGTTAGCTTTTAGATGGACTCAAGTTTCAAATTGGTATACATTAAACATCAGTTTTCTTATTACTATGCATTTAAGTCCAGCAGTGTATGCTGTTCATTGTATGGTTGTCTGTCCTGGAAATAGTCAAAAGGCTATTGTACTTTCTCCATGTTGTACGTCCTATAGTAGCAGCAAAAAAGGTAAGGTAGTATATTCTAAGTAAATATTTTTTTGATTAGAAGGAAAAATATTATGGTTACATGCACTTTTACTATCTATCAATACATAATAATTTGGAAAAGCATTACCACGCTGTTTAATGCCAATTATATTGATTAAGCACAAAATTACTGAAGAGTATTTGCTATTTTGTAGATGACATCTCCTTTTTACATGTTATTAAGGTTTTTGGTATATGGTTGTTTAAAATAATTTGTTGAGAAATTTTATGAAACAAATCTTTATTATGCACTATTTATAATGAACTAAAATTATAATATAAATGCATGCTTTGGGACAGTGGCAAAGCTAACATAGGACTTCTGCTATGCTGCAACTAATGAATTTGAGCTTCAGTCTCTCTTGCCATGTACTCAAATATGGCTGAAGCGTATGTCAAAATTCAATCATTTATAAATTATAGCCAGGCATGTAATATTTCACCTAGGGAAAATGCCTTAGCTAGCCTATTACCACCTTCCCCCTCCTTAGCTTTGGAAGGCTTTTAAGTTGATTGACAATGCAATTAAAATAATTATATCATATATTTTTTGTATGCTTGCGTTGTCATGGATCAAAGAGTGTATAATGGCCGGTGGAAGTTTCATAAGTTCAACGAGTTGTATATTAAACCGAATATATGATTTTATTCGTGCATTTAATTATGCTTTTTGTGCAGGGAGTTATCAGAAATGATGTTGCTTTTTGTATTGAAAGCGGTTGTTGCATACTACTGAGGCTCAGAGTGAAATTTCATGGTAAACAGATCTATGCCTTTTTCCATGATGAATGTCAGCATGCTCAAAATTTTCTCTATTTTTATGTGAATATGTTCAAACCATGCTCCATTTTCGAGGCCACTATGTTCGAAATTATATGTTCCATTTGAATTTTAAACAAAAGAAAATTTTGTTGCAAGACTGTGTGTTATTTATCTTCAAAGATATTTCATTTTGATTGTAATACCATAAACCTAAGCTGAGTGTTATTTCATTTTTGTTAAATACAAAGAATTACCATAAACATACCACATATGCTCAATTTGTTAAAAAAAATTCATTTCATGCAGGAAAATTATTATTTGTCGTATGTGGAGTTTATGTCACTTTATTTATCTTATTATTACTAACTTTGTTTTTTTTGTACCATTAGTGTCTGATATTGCTTCTAAATATGCATGCTATTAATGCGTACGCTTACACTACTATTACTGTGTTTTTCTATTCAATTTGCAAGTGTAAGAATTTGCTACTACTAGCTTTGTTCCTTTTTGTTTTCAGCCAAGTATATGTTTACAAAATTTTGTTCTTTTTTTTGGCATACGTGTAAAACACCTGTTTGATTATTTACTAAAATAATCCAGTCTCATTCCCATTTTGATAAACAATTAATTTGTGCATGTACAAACATAAAAAATGCAACATTACGTACACATCAAAGTCATTTTGTACAATTTAGAAAACCTTACAAAAAATGTTTTCCCGTGATTAACGAAAACATTACTATAATCTCTCACAATATCATAATTGTAACAAAGACAAAATACGTCACTTCATTCTTTGCACACGTCCAACGGACGTGCCATCGTACTTGTATATATATATATATATATATATATATATATTTTAATTATATGCAGCAGCGGTTGTATTAAAAGGAAGATGTATAATATCCTGTGCTAGTATTTTGAAACGTGTACATATTTTCTTTTCTGCTAAATTTGTTATAATGTATACTTAGTTAATATATATATATGTGTGTGTGTTAGTACTTATATGTATTATGTATACATTTTATTCTCTCAGTATATATTTTAGTGTTTATAATATATGAAACTACATAAGGTTGTTTACTAGGTATTTGATGTTCGTATATATATAATGTATAGGTTTACATTATGTTGTATTTTTTTTTTTAAATTATATATATAACAAGATGGAGAAAAAAAGCCTTTCTCCGGGAGCTCACAGAAAGGAAAAAGGCATTCGAAAATATGCCTTCCAAAATACCAAAACAGAAACAAGCCTATCAAGTATATATGTTGTATATAGTATGTACATTTTGAAGTTCGAATCTGTGTTTGTGTATATATGTTGTACTGTTATATATTTACAGTAATATATATAGGTTTGTCTAAGTGGGTTATATAAGGTTTATACAAGTATGTTTAAATATAAATTATTTGGCTACAGCATATATGTTTATAAGCTGGCTTGTTTTTACTTGTTACCTGCTCATTTTATGCTTTGTTTTGGAAAATTTTAAACTATACTGATATATGTATGTTAACTGGTTGTTTACTAAGTATATTTGCATTAGATGTTACTATAGTAGGAAATATATGTTGTCAGTTATAATATATATATATATATATTTCATCTATTAGTATATATATGTACCAAAGTCATGTAACTGTATGTTAACTGTAAAATACATGTTAGGTCAGTCAATATTCTAGTTAAATATGTATATGTGTTTAACAGCTGTAGGTTTACAGTAAATATTTGATGTGTTTAAAAGATTTGAGTTGGTTTAAAATATATATATGGTTTTTTTTATGTGTGTTTGGATTTAATATTGGTTTGAAATTTATGTGTATAGATTTTTGTCTTATTGGGGTAAAGTAAAAATTTGTGATTGGTATACACCTTATTTTAAATATATGTTTTAAATTAAAACAATGATTTTCGAAACACACGTGTATATATATATATGTATATTTATTTAATTTAATATGTGTTGAAATCAGAATATGATTTTGTATATATATAATTTTATATGCTATACCTATATCAGTTCACTTATACCATTTATCATCGCAGATCCTATTCAGATTTGATTTGTTTTCATCAATTCCTATCTATCAGCTTTGTTCGTCGAATCATGTCCATCAGCTTTGCTTTGGAATTCGTAGCTTGTTCTGTGTCAAACTCTCTAGCCTCAAAAGGTGAGCAATCACTCACGATTAACGTTCTTATATTTATTAAATTTGATTTCAATTGAAACGACAATTGAAATATGCTGCTGTTAGTTATTTACATTGCTATATATATGATATTATCTGTATCTGTTCACCTATGACATTTGACACCATTATCTGTTATTTACATTTATGATTTATGATATATGCTTGTTATATTATTATCATATCTGTTCTCACTCTGCAAGTTCCCTGTTAGAATAGAATTCACTATGGGTTGAAATGATACATACCCAAACGATCTGTAGAATAAGAGAAAATCGTTATGGGTTGAAATGATAAACCCAAGCGATTTTCATTTGAATTGAATTTGGGATTGCGGGTTGAAATGATATATACCCGTATATATTTAAATTACGGATTGAAATGGTAAATATCTGTATCACTTGACCATAGACACCGTTGGTCTATATATAAATTATTTTGAAAATGATTTCTATGGTTTTGAAAGGAAATATATATGGTTTTATTTAAATTTGAAAATATTATGTATATGAATAAGTTTTAAAACAAAATAGATTTAATAATAAGCTTTAAATTTAGTCGAGTTTGATTTAAGTAAAATACAATATGTTTAAGTATTTATTTAAAAAAAATATTTTAAAAATAGATTTTATAATGATTCTATAAGTTATGGTTGGAAAGATAAATTTGAATTTATTCGAAATTGTATTTAATTAAGAATTTTGTTTAATTAAATCGATTTGAAACTTATTGAATTTGAGGGTTTTAAGATATGATTTTATAACTTGGTTTTGATTTAAAGTGATTAAATGGATATTTCAAGTTAAAAAAAATCGAAGGGAATATTTAGTTTAATGTAAATTTAAGGTTATTTAAATGATAATGGATTTATTAAGTGAATATTTAAAAACTAAATAATAATGAAGTTAAAATAATATATATGAAATTATAAATTTAGTTTTGAAAGTGCTATAATTTGGAAATATATATATTTAAAATGGAAATGATATTTTGGTTTTGAAGTATAAATTAATTTGAAATGACCACGGTGTTATAATAACGTTTGGTTGTTAAATAATATATTTCTACATTGTAGATAGTCCACGGATCCTTAAAGGATGGTTATCTCAAACATCCTTTAAGTTACTTGTATTTCAGTTGATATTTCACTTGAGTTGGATTTATTGATATAAGAATGTTAATCCTGACTCGAGTGTTTTGTGTTTTGCTTTATGCTCAGGTCAGACTGAGTGATACAACATTTGAGAATCACCTTTGGAGTTTGGAGATTCGCTTGGAGATCCAACCATCGATTCAGCTTTCAGCTTTTCCAGTTGATTTGTTCAGGGATGTCATCAGTTTGTATTTGAAACTTCACTGTATTTGAGATATTCTGTTGTATTTTATTTCAAACTCTATTGTTTATATAGTAGCTTCATGAACTACTATTTACCTATTCTGCTGCATTATTATTATATTACTCTGTGTCTGTGATTATGTGATTGATTTATTTACTGTATATGCTGAGTTTTGCTAAATATAAATTAACAATCTGATATTTTAAGCAATTCAAGTTTGACATGTGCGGATGCGAGTGGTTGAAAATACCGGGTCGTTACATGTACTCCTTGAACAGATCAAGTTGACCTTGAATAGATATCACTGACTGTTTCCTGGGGATTTGACCAGGCAACTAGTACTCGGCATCTGTTAGTGTCCGGCATCGAGACTGTTCGGCGTACCAGAGTACTCGGCGTCAAGGCTGCTCGGCATACAGGAGTACTCGGCATCCCCTGGTGTTCGGCGAGGCACTTGACAGCCAGGAGTGTTCGGCGAGGCACCCAACATCCAACGAGTACTCGGCGACAAGTGTGCTCGGCGTCAAGACTGCTCGGCATACGAGATTGTTCGGCGTACAAGAGTACTCGGCGTAAGGGCATTCGGCGTCAAGGAGAGCACTCGGCAACAACCTATGCTCAGCGTCAACTAGTGTTCGGCATCCCACGGTACTCGGCATCCAGAGGCACTCGGCGTCAGTGGAACTCGGCGATAGGATAACTCGGCAACGAGAGCGTTCGAACTACTTACATTGGTCGGTCAAGAGCTTCAAATAGAGATACGCTCGGCTTCACTGCAACCACCCTACACTTCCCATACATCAGGAGCACCGTTCGGCATGGGAAGGACCGTTCGGCATGGGAAGGACCGTTCGGCATGGGAAGGACTGTTCGGCATGGGAAGGACCGTTCGGCATGGAAGCGTTCGGCATACCTGGTTCAGCATGCAGCGCCTGGGCTCGAACGTTCGGCTAACAAGCCCGCTTGGGAAGTCCAGCCCATCTTTGCCTATAAATAGAGGGGCAGAGTCACAGTGAAATGGATCCTTTTTTGGAGAGAAAACACCGGGGAGACTCTGCCATTTTCAAAACTCATCTTCTCTACTTAACAACTTCATTCAAACATTTGATTCACGAATTGTATTTGTAATCAACTATAAAGAAGATCAATAAAGTTTAACCTCAAAGTGGACGTAGGCAATTACGCCGAACCACTATAAATTTGGTGTTCTTACTTTCTGTATTTAGATTAGCGCTGTCTTCTCTGTTTAATTTGATTTCATCACTTATATCTCTTCACAATCTTCTTCTACGAGGTTAGTGACCAATTTTGGTGCTAACACTTTGGTGCTTTCACTGAGAATCGAATTCTCAGACCTCAAGGATCTGCTTTGAAGCTACTAGATTGAACAAATCCCCCAAAGAAGATCCGACTTACTGATAGGACATCCGTTGATTCTACTCAGAGTTCATACCAATAACTCTACAATGGCAAGACCACGTACCAGGTCAGCTTCCCTTAATGCGGATGCCCGAGAGACTGCAAGCGTGCAACAAGCAGGACCTAGCAATCAACCAGCGATCCCGAGTGCAGGGATTGCAGCTCAAGAACAGACTCTAGTTGTCACCAGAGTGGAGTTCAACGACTTGATGAGAGAACTTAGGGAAAGCAGGAGACAACTGGGAGAACAGATGCAAGCTAATGCCAACCTGATGGCACAACTCACTCAACAGCAGCAACAGAATGCTGGGGGCAATCCAGCTTCTTATTCCTCTTCTGACAGCTCAACTTCTTCTGATGAACCACCCAGGCGCAGACGCCGTAAGACTGAAGCTGCAAGGGCAGATGCTACTGTTCGAACAGCAGGAGACCGCGACCAAGCCAGAACTGGAAGCTTCCGAACCGGAGTACAGATGGAGGATGGAGCTCCAGATCATCAAAATGTTAACAATGTTGAACCTCACGACGCACGATTGGCAGATCGCCAGGAAAGGAGGCATCAACATGGACAGGCGCGTAGAACTAACTCCAACCTCCCAGCTTCCATACAGACACCCGATCTGACAGCCATGATCAGGCAACTGATGAAAGAAAATCAGGGCTTATCAAATGACGACTGGGGAGTGTCAAGAAGTCATACTCCGTTCACAGATGTTGTGCTGCAAGCGGCGTACCCCAAGAAGTTTAGCATGCCAACCATTCCTACATACGAAGGAAAGACTGACCCCAGACAACATGTAATGAGGTATGAATGGATGATGGATTCAGCCAGAGCAAATGATGCCACCAAGTGTAGGTGCTTTCCGATTACTCTATCTGGGATCGCTACTATGTGGTTCACCCGACTTCCTCCACGATCCGTATCAAATTTCGAGGAGTTAGCAAAGAAGTTTATTGAGCAGTTCAGGATACACACTACACGCCCGAAGGACGTGATGTCTTTGTCAAGTGTAATCCAAAATCCCGAAGAGTCGCTGAAAGAGTACGTACAAAGATTCCACGTTGCGGCAACTGAAGTCGGTAATCCCAACGACCATGCAATTCTAATGGCTGTAATGAGAGGTGTAGATCCGGATTCTGAATTCGGAGATTGGCTGGCAGGAAAACCTCCGGCTACGCTAGAGCGTTTCTACTCCAAGGCACACCAGTTCATAAGAAGAGAGGAAGCTAGGTGGGTACGACGAGACAAGGCACCGGGACCTGCCCAAGAGTCAATTAAGAGCAACATTGCTGTGAAGCAATCTGGAGACAATTCGGGAAAGGTCCAAGTCAATGTCCAGAGTAAGCCTGTGCAGCCCAAAGAGTCCGGAGGAAGAGGTCAAGGAAAGAGGAAAGAAGCGGGAAAGTGGAAGTCGAGAATTCCAAGCTACAGCGAGTACACTCCGCTAAACGCCCCACTTGAGAACATTTACCTATCCACATGCAATACTTTTCAATACAGAAAACCACGTCCAAAAAAATCAACTGAAGAACAGAAACGGACTGGGAAATACTGCCGCTTCCATGAAACTTATGGACACAACACGGAAGAATGCAGACACCTGCATGACGCTATCGAGAAATTGATCAGACAAAAGAAGTTGCAAGAATTTGTAAAGGATCCACAGGAAGGAGGACAGGGAACGTCCAACCCAGGTCGTGCACCAGCTCCACGTCATCCTGAGGAACCTGCCCGGACTGTTGGAAGACTGGTTATAAATACAATTATCGGCGGACCTCATCCCGCAGATAAGAACTGGCAAGAGATGGAACGATATGCAAGCTCCTTGAAGCATGCAGATTTTGAGTGCTGTTCGAACGTAGAGGACGGGGCCCCTGCTAAGCAGCAGCGCGTGATGACAGACGATATTGTGTTCAGGAACAGAGATGCTGATCAGGTAGAGGCTCCGACCATCGATCCCATGGTCATATCTGCAACGATCGGACCAGCATATGTAAAAAGAATTTTGATTGATTGTGGAAGTTCAGTCAACATCATCTTCAAGAAGGCCTATGATCAGATGAAGCTAGAGACAAAAGACTTGAAACCATCCAAAGCTCGTATCCACGGCTTTAACGGCGCTGCGACTGATGCAGTAGGATATGTCGAGTTACCAGTTGAACTGGGACAAGGCGAACGTCGGAGGGTACGAATTCCTCCCTTTGTAGTTTTGGATGTGGACTCTCCATATAATGTTTTCTTGGGTCGGCCGGCCCTGGCTGAATTTAGGGCGGCACTAGCCCCGTGGTGCTTGACTTTGAAGTTTCCGACTGACAAAGGAGTAGGCATTGTTCACGGTGACCAAGCAGCTGGTCGTTCTTGTTATGTGGCCGAGCTCCGAGAGGCCCACCGGAGGGAGAAAGGAAAGGTTGCGGACAATCCCGTCCGCATCATCAATACGAATAATTGACAAGTAGTGCCCGAGCCCTGGCTCGGGCATTGTTCTCGGATCTACGGAGATATAGATCCGAGAGACGACGATGAGAAACCCAGGGAAGAGAAGGCGGCACCGGCTGAATTAACAATTGACATCTCAGTTAGCCGTGACGACCCTTCGCGAATACTGAAGATCGGATCACAGTTAGGCCCCGCAATGACTGAAGACCTTAGCGACTTCCTCCGGGCAAACCTTGATGTTTTTGCCTGGACGCATTCTGATATGTGTGGGATTTCTCCCGCCATCACGAGTCATATGTTGAACGTAGACCCGAAATACGTCCCAGTCAAGCAAAAAAGGAGAGGAATGGATCCGGAGAGATCCGCCGCTCTTGGAGAGGAGGTGGACAAACTCAAAGCAAATGGGTTCGTCCGCGACGCCCTCTACCCGGAGTGGGTCTCCAACCCCGTGCTAGTAAAGAAGGCGAATGGGAAATGGAGGACTTGCGTAGATTATTCCGACTTGAACAAAGCATGCCCTAAGGACAGTTTCCTGTTGCCTAGGATCGATCAGTTGGTCGATTCCACAGCAGGACACGAATTATTGTCATTCATGGATGCGTACTCGGGATACAACCAAATCCCAATGCATATTCCGGACCAAGAACACACCAGCTTCGTTACAAATGTCGGGCTGTATTGCTATGTAGTGATGCCCTTTGGATTAAAGAATGCTGGAGCAACTTACCAACGTTTGGTGAATCGAATGTTCAAGGACCAGCTGGGCAAAACCATGGAAGTCTATGTGGATGACATGCTCGTGAAGTCACGGCGGTCAAACGACCACATTCAAGACTTAGCTGAAATGTTTAACATACTCAGGTTCTATGGAATGAAGATCAACCCGCTGAAGTGTTCTTTCGGCGTTGCATCAGGGAAGTTTTTAGGATTCATAGTCAACGCTAGGGGAATCGAAGCCAACCCAGAAAAGATCCAAGCCATTCGAGATGTACAAGCGCCCAGGACTATAAAGCAGGTACAGAGCTTGAACGGAAAAGTAGCTACGCTGAGTCGATTTATATCCAAGGCAACTGACAAGTGCATCCCGTTCTTTGACATAATAAAGAAAGGAAAGAGGAATTTTGAATGGACGTCTAGCTGCGAGGAAGCTTTCCAGAACCTGGTAAGGCATCTGGAGAGCCCACCAATGCTATCTAAACCAGTTGACCATGAGATGCTGTATGTTTACTTGGCTATATCCCCTCATGCGATAAGCGCAGCTTTGGTTCGTGAGGAGGATCGAGTCCAGAAGCCGGTATATTATGTTAGCAAGCGTTTAACAGGGGCAGAGAAGATTTACCCCAAAATCGAGAAATTGGCTTATTGCTTGGTGATTGCATCACGCAAGCTGCGCCCATACTTTCAAGCGCATTCAATCGGTGTTTATACCGATCAACCCCTGAGGCAGGTACTTCAGCGACCGGAAACTTCTGGAAGATTGCTAAAATGGAACATCGAGTTGAGCCAATTCGATATCGCGTACTTACCACGGAGAGCCATCCGAGGGCAAGCGTTAGCAGACTTCATCGCTGAATTTACCATACCCATCAAACCGGACGATCACGACATCATTCCCCCCATTCGATGGAAATTATACACTGACGGTGCATCAAACGACCGTTGCTCCGGCGCGGGCGTAGTTCTTATAACTCCGGAAAACCGATCAATATGTTATGCCCTGAAGCTCGATTTCCCGGCTACGAACAACGAAGCTGAATATGAAGCACTGATCACTGGCTTGAAGCTCATCAAAGAACTCGGGATCGAATCAGTCGAAATCTTTTGTGACTCGCAGTTAGTGGTTTACCAAGTACGAGGAGACTACCAAGCAAAAGGACGAAAGCTTGCTCCGTACCTCGTTCAGGTCCAGGAACTACTATCAAATCTCGAGCGTTATGACATTTCACATATCCCGCGAGAACAAAACAAAGAAGCCGACTTGTTGGCTAAGTTCGCAAGTACCGACGATGTTCAACAAATGGGATTGTATCCCGTTGAAGTCTTGCATGCCCCGAGTGTGGACGAGATGAAAATCGATCGCGTGTTGGAAACAGAGATCGAGAAGGACTCGTGGATAACCCCATTCAAACTGTACCTGACAACCGGGGCTTTACCAGAAAAAAGAAGCGAAAGACGACAGGTCCTTCGAAAGGCTGCGCGGTACGTAATGCAGGATGGATCCATGTACCGGAGAGGATTCTCAGTCCCATTGTTACGGTGCATCGCTCATGATGAAACAAAGCGAGTCTTGAGGGAAGTCCACGAAGGGGAATGCGGCGACCATACTGGGGGGCAAACGCTAGCAAAGAAGATCCTCCGCTATGGGTATTACTGGCCCACCGTAAACCGGGATGCCGAGGACTACGCAAGAAAATGCGACAAGTGTCAAAGATATGCAAAAATCCCGAGGGCTCCGTCAAAGGAACTCACACAAATGATCAGTCCTTGTCCATTTGCGATCTGGGGGATCGACATAATCGGCTCTTTGCCTCTATCCAAAGGTGGTGCGAAATACGCAATAGTTGCAGTCGACTATTTCACGAAATGGGCTGAGGCAGAACCTTTGGCCACTATCACCTCTAAGAAGGTCATTAACTTCGTTGTCCGAAACATTATATGCCGCTTTGGCCTTCCACGCACCATCATTACAGACAACGGAATGCAATTCGAAAGTAGAGAGTTCAAAGAGTTCTGTTTAAAGTACGGCATCGAGAAAAAGTTCGCCGCCGTTGCACACCCAAAATCTAACGGACAAGTCGAGGCCGTTAACAAAATAATCAAGTCCATACTAAAGAAGCGTCTGGAGAAGGTTGGAGGCAAATGGGTAGATGAACTTCCGACAGCATTATGGGCGTATAGAACTACCCACAAGTCCGCGACCGGCCACACTCCGTTCGCCTTGGCATACGGCTCTGAAGCCGTTATACCCGTGGAACTTGAAGTTCCATCGCACCGAGTGACGTACTACGATCCCAAGACGAACCAAAACCTCTTGCTGGAGTCACTGGACTGCATCGATGAAAAACGGGAAGAAGCTGAATTAAGGGCGGCGGCGCACAGACATCGAGTCAAGCGTTACTATGACGGCAGAGTCCGTCCGAGAATCTTTGATGTGGGAGATCTCGTTCTGAAACGAGTCTTCCCGGTACCATCACGCATGAATCCCAGCTGGGAAGGTCCATACGCCATTGAACGGAAGCTTGGAGAAGGAACATTCAAGCTAGCGACCGTTGATGGCGCGACACTCCCCCGAGCATGGAACAGTGAACATTTGCGGCACTATTACATTTAGCATGTTTCCCTTTCTTGCTATAGGCACTATTGTTTCCTGCATGTTTCCATTCAATAATGACTTAGTTTCCTTTTAAAGTTGTAATCGAGCAATTTAGTTGATTTTCATTAATAAAGGCTTCAAGCCACCTTTTCTATGAAGTTTCTATATCTCTTAATTGGATGATAAATTACATTATTCTGCGCGACATACAGGCTTGTATGAACGAATTCCAATCTCCGAATCCCCAGAGCGCGGAGCGGAGTACTCTAAGTCCCCAGAGTGCGGACTAGAGTATGAACGATTTCCAATCTCCAAATCCCCAGAGTGCGGAGCGGAGTACTCTAAGTCCCCAGAGCGCGGACTAGAGTATAAACGACTTCCAATCTCCGAATCCCCAGAGCGCGGAGCGGAGTACTCTAAGTCCCCGGAGCGCGGACTAGAGTATAAACGATTTCCAATCTCCGAATCCCCAGAGCGCGGAGCGGAGTACTCTAAGTCCCCAGAGCGCGGACTAGAGTATGAACGATTTCCAATCTCCAAATCCCCAGAGTGCGGAGCGGAGTACTCTAAGTCCCCAGAGCGCGGACTAGAGTATAAACGACTTCCAATCTCCGAATCCCCAGAGCGTGGATCGGAGTACTCTAAGTCCCCGGAGCGCGGACTAGAGTATAAACGATTTCCAATCTCCGAATCCCCAGAGCACGGAGCGGAGTACTCTAAGTCCCCAGAGCGCGGACTAGAGTATGAACGATTTCCAATCTCCAAATCCCCAGAGTGCGGAGCGGAGTACTCTAAGTCCCCAGAGCGCGGACTAGAGTATAAACGACTTCCAATCTCCGAATCCCCAGAGCGCGGATCGGAGTACTCTAAGTCCCCGGAGCGCGGACTAGAGTATAAACGATTTCCGATCTCCGAATCCCCAGAGCGTGGAGTGGAGTACTCTAAGTCCCCAGAGCGCGGACTAGAGTATGAACGATTTCCAATCTCCGAATCCCCAGAGTGCGGAGCAGAGTACTCTAAGTCCCCAGAGCGTGGATTAGAGTATGAACAGTCTCAAGTCTCCGAGTCCTTGGAGCACAGTGTCAGCAAACCAAATAAAGACAAGAGAATCATTCAAACAAGAAGAAACTAAAATTTTATTCGATAAGTCCAAAATGGGGATACAAGATCACTCCTACAAAATTCGGGCCTATACAAACTACAAGTTATGGAAGATGGAAACAATTACAAACTTAAGCAAAAACTTGTTGAACAAGTGCATCGATCATTTCTTCGACTTCTTCTTCTTGTCTGCCTTTGGTGTTTCCGACGACTCCTCTCCCTCACGTTTTTTCTTGGACTTTTTGCTTGCTAGAGAGACGGAGTCAGGAGTAGGAGACGGAACATCTAGTGGTTTGGACCTGCCCGAGAGAATGATTTTCAGAGGTCTGTTCCGCGGGTCAGTGAGTTCCAGGACTTCAGATTCAACTTTGACTTTGACCTTTCTCTTCTCCTCGTCGGCGAGACGATCCTTCATGCTCATCTCTGAAGTATGTTCAGAGGCGCCAGTGATTTTAACTTCGTCGCTTCCTTCGGCAGGAGACGAAGTATCAAGTTTGTCATCATCAAGCGCCCCGATCACTTGAGCGTCTGGGCCGGGAGTTACCCCTGCATGAGCAACGTCGCTTGTTTTCCCCGCTTCCTCCTTGGCATCATCGCTCCTCGGAGTTAGCTCGGTGTCAGAACAACCTGCGCGAAAATATAAGAAGTGGGCATTAGAACGAATAACCACTGCTGAAAAATGACGGGATCTCTTCGACTTCTAGAGAAGGAAGAATCTCCTACCAGGATCAGGTTGACAATCGGTGGCGCGCGGGGTTTCACCCTCCAAGATAGGTGACAGCACATGAACGCCGAGCCCGGGATCTTCGGGATCGTAACTGGCATGCTGCTCGAATGGATCAAGCGTCGACCGACCAGCCGATTGAGCAGCATAAGGAGCGGCGATATGAGGAGTAGTAGCGTCGGCCTCTGATGGGCCAGCCTCGTCATTCTTCTCTTTTGAAGGGGAAGAGCCTTTGCCATAAAGAGCCAATGCTGCGGATAAATCTGATGGCTCATTCCCCCTCAGGAACTCCTTCACCAATGCATCCTCGTCGATTTCTTCGGAGCCTGACTCGACTTTCTTGATCTTTATCAGAGTTTCCCATGCCTCAGCCAGGGATTCATGGTAGCCGTCACCCAAGAATGTTAGGTCGCGGTGCATAAGGACGCGGGCTCCGTACTCGGCGATCAACGGGTCAAACATACTTTTGACCTCTTCCCTGCCGGCCTCTGCGGCCGCCTCAAGGCGAGAATCAAGCTCCTCCACAGCCATTCTTTTGCCCTTCTCACGGGCCTCATCCTTCATTTTCCCGACCTCGGCAAGTTCACCGTCGAGCTTTGCCTTCAGAAGTCGGGTAGCAACAATCTCATCACAATACCGCTGTGATTCTTCCTGAGCGGCTATTTTGTCTTCTTTCTCCTTGGAGAGTTGTTCTTTCAGCTCTTTGACTTGAGTAATGAGCGCGTCCCTTTCTTTTTGGACAGAGTCTTTTTCTAGGGCAAGGGCGCCGCTGCGCTGAACTGCTTCGTCAAGCTCCTTTTTGTGAGCCACCTCTAAGCGAGTAACTGCCTCAGTAGTATCTTTTGCGCCTTGTTCAGCGGCTTCTAGCTTTGACTTATAAGAGGCGAGTTCTTCGTCTTGGAGTTTGATGATTTTCTTATCGCTGTCAGCCTCCAGATTCAGACGGTCAATCTCGTGTTGACGCTCGACAGATACTTCTGAAATCTTCTCCACCAAGTGCACGAATGCGTCATGTTGAACATACACGTCATTGTTGCAGGCAATGGCACTTTGCTTCACGTGCCCAGGAATGTGATGGATGGCCGGGAGGAATTTCAAACCGTCAAAACAAATTTTCGGAAACTTGGCCTTAAGGTCGACCATCTTTTCCGCAACAGTTGGGTCCACGGCAGGAGCAGGAGGAGGAGGCTTAGAGAATTCCATTCTTTTACGCGGCTCCCGAACTTGCCTCGTACTCGATGAACTGGAATGTTGTTCTCGAGCAGCATCAGACTGATAACCCTTCTGCAAAGACTTCTCTTTATCCGGCTCAGTTGTAGGAGGAAGATCGCGGAACTGGGAAGATTGATAGTGTGCTTTCTTGCGGTGAGACGACTCGCGCGGACGATTGTCCCTATCTTCATAATCACCTCGGTCCCGGCGTCTGCCTGAACCGGAATCCCGTCCGGAGTGATGGAATATAGAAGACCCCTGAAGGCGATCAAGTCCGTGGGAGCGGCCCATATCACCTGCAAAGAAGGAAGATAACAACGAGTTAAGGAGAATTCACGAATTAAAGAGACTTGAAGTATATTATGGAATGCGCATGTGCGTGTGTGTCCTAAGTGTTCCCCCCGACGGACCCGTTCGTTTATCTTTGCTAATCGGAGTATTGTCTCTTTGAGCCGGGAGTTGAACTCCTGCATTGCCTCTAGCGGGCGAGGAGAATTTGAGAGCTTCAGGATCATCGAACCCGTAATTAAGTATGTCTTCGGGAATAGAGAGGTTCGAGAGACCCCTCAGAGAACTTTCCAGATGCTGCGAAGAAGCCTCTTTCTCAGAAGGGATAGGCGTAGATTTTGAGATGCCACCAACTTTCTCTTTCTGAACCGTATATTTCAGCTTTTTCTTTCCCTTCGAAGGGGAGGATGACGTCTCAATATCCTGAACTTCGATTGCCGGATTCCAAGCGGGACCCACGTTCTCGCCCTGAGTTTCGGGTGCATCATCCTCTTTGCGCTCGCCTTCTTCGTGCGTGTCGGGAGCACGACGCGACGACGGGCCGGCAAGTTTTTTCCCTTTACCAGATGGAGGTTTGGGAATTGTAACACCTTCTGGAAGGCTGATCCGACGATCAGGAGCTAGCAAGCCGAACCCCGACAGCGATTCATTTGAAATGATAGCTCGAATATCTCGATCCTCGGCCGGAAGAGCTCTAATCGCGTCGACAGCATCAGAATATCCTCGGCCTTCCGGACGCGGGTTAATACCTGAAAAGATGAAATGAAGAGTTAGGAAAAACATGACTCCCATTAAATACGAATAACGATTCAGTAGAGAGACTTACTGCCTTCAACCCATCTCCTAGCAAAACCAGACGGGCAACGCACATAGAACCATTCCTGTTTGTACAGGGCGAATTTGCTACAGGCCCCTGTCAAGATCTGGCACTTGTGGTATGGCTCGAGGAACATGAAGGAAGGGCTATCTTTCCGTCTCTTGAACATATAAATGTATCGGATATCACCGGGGGTTGGAGGTCTGGAGAAGACAGCCATGAAGAGTAAATAAGTCCCATATAGGAACGCATGGCCATTCAGGTGCAGCTGCGACGGAGCAATGTCTATATACTGCAGCACATCCCGGAGAAATAAGTTAAATGGAGGCACGCTGCCCATCCAACACATGAACTTGTTGCAGGCTGTGTACCTGACTGGGGGCAGATGAGGGCGGTCGTGTCTCGAAGGAACTAACACGTCAGCAAAGGGAATCCCGTGAATGGAACATATCCGTCGCAGAGCGGCCTCGTTGATCTTCGAGGCTTGAGAATCGACTGGATTGTCCAGTAAGATGGTTGACTCCAGAGCATCGGGCGCCAAGTTATGAGCGGGAGAAATTGACGGGTTGGAAGCGTCTGCGGCTCCTTGCCTTGCTGACGGCCCAGGCCTGTCAGATATGGTGGCAGAACTAGATTTTCCCGACATCCCGAATAAATAATGAACCTGGATAAATGCTTGAGAGAGCTATACTTAAAAAACGTTGAACGTTAGAATTAGCAACACGATTTCCCCCCCCCCCCGTGTGGTGTGTGAACTAGTGCAAGCAATAGTGTGTAGGCAATAAGAATCTAAAGGTTCTAAAAGATGTAATATTTAGCTTCGAATCATCGCCTTCGGAGACCGTCATCGCTGACCGTCTCAGAAAGCTCGCCTTGAGGAGATTATAGTCCCAGATTCAGAAGACATGTGATTTCTAGAGTGACCGGCCTAAAATGTAGTTAGACACCTATCCTGTTCGGCATTTGTATTGACCGGCTAAAGACATTATCCGGCCCAAGAATTGTCCGGCAATTGCTTTGCTTGACTAAGGTAATGGTTCGACCTAAGGGTTGTTCGGCTGAAGTCATCGTTCGACATGTCAAATATGTTGTTCGGCTAGAGTCATCGTTCGGCATGTCAGTTGTGTTGTTCGGCTAAAGTCATTGTTCGGCTAGAGTCATCGTTCGGCATGTCAGTTATGTTGTTCGGCTAAAGTCATTGTTCGGCTAGAGTCATCGTTCGGCATGTCAGTTATGTTGTTCGGCTAAAGTCATTGTCCGGCTAGAGTCATTGTTCGGCATGTCAAATATGTTGTTCGGCTAAAGTCATTGTTCGGCATGTCAAATATGTTGTTCGGCTAAAGTCAGTGTTCGGCGTATCAATCGTATTGGTCGGCTAATGTCATCGTTCAGCTAAAAGTGGTGCTCCGCCACGATTTCAACTCTACCCTACACCTTCTCTATCCACACCGAACGACAGAGACGGATCGCCCGGCAAAGACTACGCCGTTCAACACCCCATCTACCCTTCTATCGTTCGGCACGGAGGAGCTATCCCCAATTTGACCACTCAAAACGAGCAAATCACGATGAACCTAAAATGGAAGTAGTGCAATTGTTAGAGGAAGGATACCTAATTCGACGATCGAAGTTGAGAATGGATTATAAAGGCTTTATGTCTGGTAGGATGGGAAGAGTTGAAAGTCTCTAAGGAATGGCTGAAGAGAAGGAGTAAAGGGAAGAGAGACGGCGAGGACCTGGTTATATAGAGGGAGGTAGAAGTTGAAGAGGCTATACCCGGTAAAACCGGTCAACACCGAAGGGTTCGGCGTCGTAGCAGTGTCACGTTCGGCACACGAGGTACGTTCGGCTTCGAGCGTATCATTCGGCATCTAAATCTCGTTCGTCTTGCACCTCCTTCGCTAGCATTTGATTCTCGAGAAGGTACCTCCGTGGTAGATTGTACCAGATTCAAAGCGCATCACGTTCGGCCACGCAATACACTTTGGGGGGCAAGTGTTTCCTGGGGATTTGACCAGGCAACTAGTACTCGGCATCTGTTAGTGTCCGGCATCGAGACTGTTCGGCGTACCAGAGTACTCGGCGTCAAGGCTGCTCGGCATACAGGAGTACTCGGCATCCCCTGGTGTTCGGCGAGGCACTTGACAGCCAGGAGTGTTCGGCGAGGCACCCAACATCCAACGAGTACTCGGCGACAAGTGTGCTCGGCGTCAAGACTGCTCGGCATACGAGATTGTTCGGCGTACAAGAGTACTCGGCGTAAGGGCATTCGGCGTCAAGGAGAGCACTCGGCAACAACCTATGCTCAGCGTCAACTAGTGTTCGGCATCCCACGGTAGTCGGCATCCAGAGGCACTCGGCGTCAGTGGAACTCGGCGATAGGATAACTCGGCAACGAGAGCGTTCGAACTACTTACATTGGTCGGTCAAGAGCTTCAAATAGAGATACGCTCGGCTTCACTGCAACCACCCTACACTTCCCATACATCAGGAGCACCGTTCGGCATGGGAAGGACTGTTCGGCATGGGAAGGACCGTTCGGCATGGAAGCGTTCGGCATACCTGGTTCGGCATGCAGCGCCTGGGCTCGAACGTTCGGCTAACAAGCCCGCTTGGGAAGTCCAGCCCATCTTTGCCTATAAATAGAGGGGCAGGGTCACAGTGAAATGGATCCTTTTTGGAGAGAAAACACCGGGGAGACTCTGCCATTTTCAAAACTCATCTTCTCTACTTAACAACTTCATTCAAACATTTGATTCACGAATTGTATTTGTAATCAACTATAAAGAAGATCAATAAAGTTTAACCTCAAAGTGGACGTAGGCAATTACGCCGAACCACTATAAATTTGGTGTTCTTACTTTCTGTATTTAGATTAGCGCTGTCTTCTCTGTTTAATTTGATTTCATCACTTATATCTCTTCACAATCTTCTTCTACGAGGTTAGTGACCAATTTTGGTGCTAACACTGACTGTAAAAGCAAGAATCAGATAATTGATGATATAGTTTATGCTACATAAATTATAGTAGAAACAAGCTTAATATGCCATTTGATATCATACCAAAATGTCAGATGTGATATGTGTTAGATATTTTTATACATAACATGAACCCTAAGACCTTGAATTACATGACAATCATATTTATGATGAAACATAATCAATTAAGCGTATTTCCAGGCATCTTGATGAAAAGAGCAATATGATTCTATAACTGGAACTGTTGTAGTTATTTCTGAAACTACTTCAGTGGAGAAGGAAATTGGTTTCTCTCTCTTTGCTATAAGCTTAAGTTATGTGTTTTTATACATAACATGAACCCTAAGATCTTGAATTACATGATTATCATCATGTTTATAATGAAAGTTAATCAATTAAGCATACCTCCAGACATCTTGATGAAAAGAGCAATCCGATTCTATAACTGGGATTGTTGTAGTTGTTTTTGAAACTGCTTCAATGGAGAAGGAAATTGGTTTCTCTCTCTTTTCCTATAAGCTTAAGTTATGTGTTTATTTTATTATCCTTCAGTGACCTTTTCTGGTGGACAAAGGTCCGTACTTATAGGTAGAGAGAGGACCGAATTTCTAGATTCTTACTTAATCTTGATCATCAAGATCAAATCAAGGGAAACTAATAGTCTAAATTGTAACTGTTTTGTTGGTTAGCATATTAATAGGAAAACTAATTTCCTAATGACCATACAATAGGAAAGGAAACATTTAAATTTTCGTTCCATATTCCTATTAATGACCATATAATGGGAAAGGAAAATATTCCTATTAATGGTCACATAATGGGAAAGGAAACATTTAATTTTCCTTAAAGTCTCCAACTTGGTCAATAGGAGGATCCATGTGTTTTCGTATTAAGATCATAAGGCGCGCATGATATGCTAAAAACTTCTTTAGTCAGTTATCATAAGTGCCTTGACTAATATAGTGGTCATTAGGAGTCATTGCGTGTACACATTATTTTGAAATATGCTTGCTTCCATGTACTACAACATTGGCAACATTGATAACTAGGCCGTAAATGAGATTAACTTAATGGTCACCTATTGTCTTGAAGTAAAGACTGTTTCTGTTGTCATTCATCTAAACATAAATGTGTACACATTATAAAACATAATATAAGATGTTAAAAAAATATCAATAGCTCAATAATTGTCCTGCGTAGGTATAAAGAGGGAATTAGGCGCAAGGACAAACTTTAGAAAAAATTTAGGCTGAAGGACGTCAAGTTTCATTTTTGGACTAAAGGACAAACTTTGAAAGAAAATAAAACTGAAGGACAATGCTAAATCAAACTAGCATTATATTCGGTTTTTACACTATACAAAATGCTAGTTATAACTAGCATTATATTCAGTTTTACACTTGTTTCCTGGAGATTTGACCAGGCAACTTAGTACTCGGCATCTCTATAGTTCGGCTCAACGGGTTCGGTCGGCGTCTCGCTACGTCCGGCATCCAAGAAGCGCTCGGCATTCGGAAGCGCTCGGCATCAAGGGACATTCGGCATGGTATAACGTTTGGCATGTACGAACGTTCGGCATGTACGAACGTTCGGCATGGCAGAATTGTCCGTCATAAAATGTCGTTCGGCACAAATACACTGTTCGGCCTCCAGTATTGTTTGACCAAGATATGGTTCGGGCTTGACAGCGTTCGGCCAGAGTATCGTCCGGCTTAAGCTCTGCTCGGCATTCGGTCGTTCAGCACAAATACACTAGATCGGCCTCCAGTATCGTTCGACACAAATACTTCCCACGGCATTCAGGGTGTTCGGCCTCACTTTTGTTCGGCATGAGAAGATCGTTCGGCATTCACACCTAGTTCGGCATTCAGCGTTCGACATCTATGGATCGGCATATGGAGACCACTCCATTTGGGCCGGGGTATTCAGCTACCAGGCCCACCAGGGAAGTCCAACCCATCTTTGTCTATAAATAGAGAGGCATGGGCACAGTGAAAGGGATCTTTTTTCGAGAACACTGGGGAGACTCTGCCACTCTCAAGACTCATCCTCTTTACTTAGCAATTGTATTCAAGTAGTTGGCAAACAGATTGTATCTGTAATTAATTATCTAGTAAAGCAATAAAGGTTAACCTCAAAGTGGACGTAGGCAGTTACGCCGAACCACTATAAATCTGGTGTTCTCGTCTTTGCATTCAATTTAGCATATTGTTCCTTGTTTAAATTTACTTTCATCATTTATCTCTCTACACAATCTTTCTTAACTAGGTTAGTGACTAATTTTGGTGCTAACACTTTGGTGCTTTCACTTAGAATTGAATTCTCAGACCTCAATGATCTGCTTTGAAGCTACTGGATTGAATAAATCCCCCAAAGAAGATCTGATTCATTCGTAGGACGTCCGTTGATTCTACTCAGAGTTCATACCAATAACTCTACAATGGCAAGACCACGTACCAGATCAGCCTCTCATAATGTGGATGCCCACGAGACTGCTAGTGTACAACAAGCAGGGCCTAGCAATCAGCAAGCAATGCTAGGTGCAGGGACTACCGCCCAGGACCAAATGCCGGTTGTCACCAGAATAGAGTTCAACGACTTGATGAGAGAACTCAGGGAAAGCAGGAGACAACTCGGGGAGCAGATGCAAGCTAACACCAACCTCATGGCACAACTCACTCAACAACAGCATCAGAATGCTGAGGGCAATCCCGCTCCTTATTCTTCATCCGACAGCTCAACTTCGTCCGATGAACCTCCCCAGCGTAGACGCCGTAAGACTAAAACTACGCGAGCAGGCGCTGCTGTCCGAACAGCTGGGGACTGTGACCAAGCAGGAGCTGGAAACTTAGGAGCTGGAGTGCAGGTGGAGGCTGGAGTCCCGGATCATCAAGATACTAATGATGTCGAACCTCAAGATGCACATTTGGCAGATCGCCAGTAGAGGAGGCATCAGCCTGATCAATCACGTAGAACAGACTCCAACCTTCCACCTTCCATACGAACGCCAGACCTGACAGCCATGATCAGACAATTGATGAAAGAGAATCAAGGCTTATCAAACGATGATTGGGGAGTGTCAAGAAGTCATAATCCGTTCACAGACATTGTTCTACAGGTAGTGTACCCCAGAAAGTTTAGTATGCCAACTATCCCGGCATATGAAGGAAAGACTGATCCCAGACAACATGTCATGAGGTACGAATGGATGATGGATTCAACTAGAGCAAATGATGAAACCAAGTGCAGGTGCTTTCCAATAACTCTATCTGGAATCGCTACCATGTGGTTCATCCGACTTCCTCCACGGTCTGTATCCAGTTTCGAGGAGTTGGCGAAGAAGTTTATAGAACAGTTCAGGATACACACTACTCGTCCAAAGGACGTGTTGTCTCTATCAAGTGTAATCCAAGCTCCTGGGAAATCATTGAAGGAGTATTTGCAGAGATTCCATGTTGCGGCAACTGAAGTCAGCAATCCCAATGATCATGCAATTCTTATGGCTGTGATGCGAGGCGTGGATACGGATTCAGAGTTTGGAGACTGGCTGGCAGGAAAACCTCCGACTACGCTAGAGCATTTTTACTCAAAGGCACATTAGTTCATAAGAAGAGAGGAAGCCAGGTGGGTAAGGCGAGATAAGGCACCGGGGCCTATTCAGGAGTCCGTGAAAAGAAACATTGCTGTGAAGCAGTCCGGAGACAACTCGAGAAAAGTTCAAGTCAATGTCCAGAACAAGCCCGGGCAACCTAAGGAATCCGGAGGAAGAAATCAAGGGAAGAAGAGAGAAGCGGGGAAGTGGAAGCCGAGAATTCCAACCTACAACGATTATACCCCGCTGAATGCGTCTCTTGAGAACATTTACCTATCAACCTGCAATACCTTCCAGTACAGAAAGCCACGTCCAAAGGAGTCAACCGAAGAACAAAAGCGGACCGGGAAATACTGCCGCTTCCATGAGACTTATGGGCACAATACGGAAGAGTGCAGACACCTACACGACGCTATAGAGAAGTTGATCAGGCAGAAAAAGTTACAGGAGTTTGTGAAAAATCCGCAAGAAGGTGGACAGTGAACGTCCAATTCTGGTCGTGCCCCAGCTCCACGTCATCCCGACGAGCCTGCTCGGACCGTGGGTAGACTAATTATAAACACGATCATCGGCGGACCTCATCCCGTGGATAAGAACTGGCAAGAGATGGAGCGGTATGCTAGTTCCCTGAAGCACGCCGACTTCGAGTGTTGTTCCAACGTAGAGGACGGGACCCCTGCTAAGCAGTTGCGCATGATGACAGACGATATAGTATTCAGGAGTAGAGATGCTGACAAAGTGGAGGCTCCTACCATCGACCCGATGGTCATATCTGCGACAATCGGGCCGGCTTATGTGAAGAGAATTTTGATTGATTGTGGAAGTTCTGTCAACATCATCTTCAAGAAGGCTTATGACCAGATGAAGATGGAGACGAAGGATTTGAAACCGTCTAAAGCTCGTATACATAGCTTTAATGGCGCAGCGACCGATGCAGTGGGGTATGTTGAGTTACCAGTTGAACTGGGACAAGGTGAGCGTAGGAGGGTGCGAATCCTACCCTTCGTAGTTTTGGATGTGGATTCACCGTACAATGTATTCTTGGGTCGGCCGGCCCTGGCTGAGTTTAGGGCAGCATTAGCCCCGTGGTGCTTGACTTTGAAGTTTCCGACTGACAAAGGAGTAGGTGTTGTTCATGGCGACCAGGCGAATGGTCGTGCATGTTATGTTTCTGAGCTCCGAGAGGCCCATCAGAGGGAGAAAGGAAAGGTTGCGGACAATCCCGTCCGCATCCATAATACCGACAGTTGACAAGTAATGTCCGAGCCCTGGCTCGGGCGTGATTCTCGGATCTTCAGAGACATAGATCTGAGAGACGACGATGAGAAACCCAGGGAGGAAAAGGCAGCGCCGGTTGAATTGACAATTGACATTTCAGTCAGCCGAGACGATCCGTCGCGAGTACTGAAGATCGGATCACAACTCAGCCCCGCAACGACTGAAGATCTCCGTGATTTCCTCCGAGTGAATCTTGATGTTTTTGCTTGGACACATTCTGACATGTGTGGGATTTCTCCCGCTATAACGAGTTATATGTTGAACATAGACCCGAAGTACGTCCCGGTTAAACAAAAGAGGAGAGGGATGGACCCGGAGAGGTCCGCTACTCTTAGAGAGGAGGTGGACAAACTCAAAGCCAATGGGTTCGTCCGCGACGCCCTCTACCCTGAATGGGTATCAAACCCCGTACTGGTGAAAAAGGCGAACGAGAAATGGAAAACTTGCGTAGATTATTCCGATTTGAATAAAGCATGCCCCAAGGATAGTTTCCCATTACCTAGGATTGATCAGTTGGTCGACTCCACTGCAGGACACGAGCTGTTGTCATTCATGGATGCGTACTTGGGATACAATCAGATCCCGATGCATATTCTGGATCAGGATCACACCAGTTTCGTCACAGACGTTGGGCTATATTGCTATGTAATGATGCCTTTCGGATTGAAAAACGCGGGAGCGACCTATCAGCGTTTGGTGAATCGAATGTTCAAAGACCAGATTGGTAGAACGATGGAAGTCTATGTGGATGACATGCTCGTGAAGTCACGACAGTCAAACGACCACATTCGAGACTTATCAGAGATGTTCGATATACTCAGATATTATAGGATGAAGATCAACCCTCTGAAGTGTTCCTTCGGCGTTGCGTCGGGGAAGTTTTTGGGATTCATTGTTAATGCCAGGTGAATTGAAGCGAACCTAGAAAAGATTCAAGCTATTCGAGATGTGAAAGTTCCCAGAACTATAAAACAGGTGCAAAGCTTGAATGGAAAGGTGGCTGCGCTGAATCGATTTATATCCAGAGCCACAGACAAGTGCATTCCCTTCTTCGATATAATAAAGAAAGGGAAGAGAAATTTCGAATGGACATCCAACTATGCGGAAGCGTTCCGAGATCTGGTGAGGCATTTAGAGAGTCCTCCAGTGCTGTCGAAACCAGTAGACCACGAGATGCTGTATGTAAACTTGGCTGTATCCCCACATGTTATAAGCGCGGCTTTGGTCCGCGATGAGGACCGAGTCCAAAAGCCGGTGTATTACGTTAGCAAACGTTTAACGAGGGCAGAAAGAAATTATCCTAAAACTGATAAATTGACCTATTGCTTGGTGATTGCATCACGTAAGCTGCGTCCATACTTTCAAGCACACTCAGTCGGTGTCTATACCGATCAGCCCTTACGGCAGGTACTCCAACGACCAGTGGAAGGATGTTAAATGGAATATCGAGTTGAGTTAGTTCGATATTACCTACCTTCCATGAAGAGCCATACAAGGGAAAGCATTAGCAGATTTCATCGCTGAGTTTACTATATCTGACGAACCAGATAATCACAGTGTCGTTCCCCCCATTCGATGGAAATTGTACACCGATGGGGCATCAAACGACCGTTGCTCCGGGGCTGGTGTAGTTCTCGTAACTCCAAAAAATCGATCGATTTGTTACTCTTTGAAGCTCAATTTCCCGGCTACGAATAATGAAGCAAAATATGAAGCACTGATTGCTGGATTAAAACTCATTGGAGAACTCGGGGTTAAATCAGTTGAAATCTTTTGTGACTCGCAGCTGGTGGTGTACCAAGTGCGAGGAGACTACCAAGCAAGGGGGAAAAAGCTTGTTCCATACCTTGCTCTGGTTCAGGAAATTTTGGCGAACTTCGAACATTATGACATTTCGCATGTCCCGCGTGAACAAAACAAGGAAGCCGACTCGTTGGCCAAATTCGCAAGCACTGGCGATGCGCAGCAGATGGGATTAGTTCCCATCGAAACCTTACACACTCCAAGCATAGATATGATGGAAGTCGATGTTGCGTTGGAAACAGAAATCGAAGAGGAGTCGTGGATGACCCCATTCAAACGATACCTGCTAAACGGGACTTTGCCCGAAAGACGAAGCGAAAGACGACAGGTCATTCGCAAAGCCGCTCGATATGTGATGCAGGGCGAAGTGATGTATCAGAGAGGGTTCTCGGTCCCTTTACTACGGTGCATTGCCCGTGATGAGGCAAAGCGGGTCTTGGAGGAGGTTCACGAAGGAGAATGTGGCGACCATACTGGAGGGCAGACACTAGCAAAAAAGATACTCCGCTACGGATACTATTGGCTAACTGTAAATCGGGACGCTGCAGACTACGCAAGAAAATGTGACAAGTGTCAAAGATACGCAAAAATCCCGAGAGCTCCACCAACAGAACTCACACAAATGGTTAGTCACTGGCCATTTGCAATCTGGGGAATCGACATAATCGGCTCTTTGCCTATATCTAAAGGTGGTGCAAAATACGCGATAGTTGCAATCGACTATTTCACAAAATGGGCCGAGGCAGAACCTCTAGCCACAATCACCTTTAAGAAGGTCATTAATTTTGTTGTACGAAACATTATATGCCGCTTTGGTCTCCCTCGAACCATCATTACGGACAACGGAATGCAGTTTGAAAGCAGAGAGTTCAAAGATTTCTGTTTAAAGTACGGCGTTGAGAAGAAGTTCGCCGCGGTTGCGCATCCGAAAGCTAACGGACAAGTCGAGGCCGTAAACAACATAATCAAGCCCATACTGAAGAAGCGTTTGGAAAAAGCCGGAGGCAAGTGGGTAGATGAACTCCCAACAACATTATGGGCTTATAGAACTACCCACAAGTCCGCGACTGGCCACACTCCATTCGCATTGGCATACGGCTCGGAAGCCGTTATACCCGTGGAGCTTGAAGTTCCATCGCATCGAGTGACATATTATGATCCTAGGACAAATCAGGATCTCTTGTTGGAATCACTAGACTGCATCGACGAAAAACGTGAAGAGGCTGAACTAAGGGCGGCAGCACATAGGCACCGAGTCAAGCGATATTACGACGACAAAGTCCGCCCAAGGATCTTTAATGTGGGTGATCTCGTTTTGAAACGAGTTTTCCCGATACCATCACGTATGAATCCTAACTGGGAAGGTCCATATGTCGTTGAACGGAAGCTTGGAGAAGGAACTTTCAAGCTAGCGACCATTGATGGCGTGACAGTCCCCCGAGCGTGGAACAGTGAACATTTGCGACGTTATTACATTTAGCCTGTTTCTTTCCTGTTTTAGATACAATTGTTTGCTGTATGTTTTTATTCCGCTGATTCTTAGTTTCCTATTTAGTGTGTAATTGGACAATTTAATTTGTTTCATTAATAAAGGCTTGAAGCCGTCTGTTTCACGAATTATTAATGTTTCTGTACCTTATAATCTGGTGATGAACCGCTGGAGTTACATTATTCCGTATGATGTACGAATTCGCATAAACGAATTGAATCTCCAAGACCCCTGAGTGCGGACCGGAGTACTCTAAGTCCCAGAGCGTGGATTAGAGTATAAACGACTTCAATCTCCGAGTCCCCTGAGTGCGGACCGGAGTACTCTAAGTCCCCAGAGCGCGGACTAGAGTATAAACGACTTCAATCTCTGAGTCCCCGGAGTGCGGACCGGAGTACTCTAAGTCCCCAGAGCATGGACTAGAGTATCAACGACTTCAATCTCCGAGTCCCATGAGTGCAGACCGGAGTACTCTAAGTCCCCAGAGCGCGGACTAGAGTATAAACGACTTGAATCTCCGAGTCCCCTGAGTGTGGACCGGAGTACTCTAAGTCCCCAGAGCGCGGACTAGAGTATAAACGACTTCAATCACCGAGTGCCCTGAGTGCGGACCGGAGTACTCTAAGTCCCCAGAGTGCGGACTAGAGTATAAACGACTTGAATCTCCGAGTCCCCTAAGTGCGGATCGGAGTACTCTAAGTCCCTAGAGCGCGGACTAGAGTATAAACGACTTCAATCACCGAGTCCCCTGAGTGCGGACCGGAGTACTCTAAGTCTTCAGAGCACGGACTAGAGTATAAGCAATTTGAATCTCCGAGTCCCCTGAATGCGGACCGAAGTACTCTAAGTCCCCAGAGCGCGGACTAGAGTATAAACGACTTCAATCACCGAGTCCCCTGAGTGCGGACCGGAGTACTCTAAGTCCCCAGAGCGCGGACTAGAGTATAAGCGATTTGAATCTCCGAGTCCCCTGAATGCAGACCGAATTACTCTAAGTCCCCGGAGCGCGGATTAGAAAATATTCTAAGTACCAAAAATGTGAAACGAGAAATGTACAATTCCAAAGAATGTCCGAACAATGTAAGAATGGATTGGGAATTTATGCAACTCATAAGAACTTGAGTTTCGACCACAGTTATACAGAAAGCTAAAAAGCAAAAAATCGTTAAAATGACAAAGAAACTAAACTTTATTCAATAATCCAAGATGGGGTTATACAACCACTCCTCCAAAACTTGGAGTCAAAAATCTATCTACGTAAACTACGAAAACGAAAAAGTAAAAGTAGTTACAGGACCTAAGCAAAATCTCGTTGAACGAGTATAGTGGCTATTTCTTCGGCTTCTTTTTCTTGTCCTCCTTTGTTTTCTAAGATGACTCCTCTCCCTCACGCTTCCTCTTGGACCTTTTGCTTGCCAAAGAAGTGGAGTCAGGAGTGCGAGGAGGAACAACCAGTGGTTTGGATTTGCCGGGAAGGATGACTTTCAAAGGCCTATTCAGCGGGTCGGTGAGTTCTAGTACTTGAGACTCGACCTTGATCTCGACCTTCTTCTTCTCTTCCACGATTCGCTCCTTCATACTCACATTCGAAGTGTGTTCAGAGGCGCCCGTGATTTCAATTTCATAACTCCCTTCAACGGGAAATGAAGTGTCAGACTTATCATCATCTAGCGCCCCGATCACTTGAGCATCAGGACCAGGAGTTACTCCCGTGTGAGTAGCATCGCTTGTTTTCCCCGTCTCCTCCTTGGCGTCATCGCTCCTTGGATTCGGTTCGGGATCAGAGCGGCCTGCATAAAAACATAAAGAACGAACATTAGAACCAATAACCGATCGCAGAAAGTGACAGATCTTTGCACTTCTAGAAGAAGAGTTTTATACCGGTTTCTGGCTGGCTATCAGCTGCGCGCGGAGTTTCACCCTCTAGAATAGGGGATAGCACATGAACGCCGAGACTAGGATCTTTCGGATCGTAGCTAGCATGCTGCTCAATTGGGTCAAGTGCCGGTCGATCAGCCGGTTGAGTAGGAGGAAGGGCTGCAGCCTCGGTTCCAGACGGACCGGCTTCGTCATCTTTCTTTTTTGACGGGGAAGAGCCTTTACCAAAGAGAGCCATAGCTACGGACAAATCCGATGGCTCATTCCCCCTGATAAACTCTCTCACTAAAGCCTCCTCGTCAACCTCCTCAGTGCCCGACTCAACCTTCCTGATCTTTACTAAAGTCTCCCAGGCCTCAGCTAGAGATTCAAGATAGCCCTCGCCTAGGAATGTCAGGTCGCGGTGCATAAGGATGCGGGCGCTGTATTCGGCAATCAGCGGGTCAAACATACACTTGACCTCTTCTCTACCGGCTTCTGCAGCTGCTTCAAGACGGGAGTTGATCTCCTCGGAAGCTAGTCTCTTAGCCTCCTCACGGGCTTCGCTCTTCATCACCTCAACCTTAGACAGCTCATCATCGAGCTTTGCTTTCAGGAGACGTGTATCAACGATCTCATTACAGTACCGTTGAGACTCTTCTTGAGCCCTATCTTTTATTCCCTCTCCTTAGAGAGAAGCTCCTTCAGCTCTTTGACCTGCAGGGTGAGTGTATCCCTTTCATTTTGAATAGAATCTTTCTCTAGAGCTAGGGCCCCGCTACGTTGGACTGCGACATCAAGTTCTTTCTTATGGGCCGTCTCTAGACGAGCGAAGGCCTCCGCAGTCTCCTTAGCATTCTATTCTGCGGCTTCAAGCTTGGTATTGAACGAAGCGAGCTCTTCATCTTGATTCTTGATGCTGTCCTTGTCGAAGATAGATTCCAGATTCAAACGGTCAATTTCCTGTTGTCGCTCAACGGATACTTCTGAGACTTTTTCGACCAAGTGTACAAACGCGTCATGTTAAACATAGACGTGGTTGTTGCAGGTGATGGCACTCTGCTTGACGTGCCCTGGGATGTAATGAATAGCTGGGAGGAACTTCAGGCCGTCAAAGCAGATTTTTGGAAAATTAGCCTTAAGATCGACCATCTTCTCTGCTATCGTTGGGTCAGCCGCAGTAACCAGGGGAGGAGGCTTTGGAAGTTCTGTTCTTTTCCGATGTTCTCAAGATTGCCGTGTGCTGGATGAACCGGAATGTTGATCTCGGGAAACATCCAGTTGAGACCCCTTTTGCGGAAGTTTTTCTCTGTCTGGCTCAGTTTGAGGAGGGGGATCGCGACAGTTTGAAGACTGGTGAATATGTTTTCTTTCGATAAGACGACTCATGGGGACGGTTGTCTAGATCTTCGTAATCGTCTCTGTCCCTACGTCTACAGGAGCCTGAATCCCATCCCGGATGGTGAAATACAGAAGAACCGTGGAGGCGATCGAACCCGTGGGAGCGCCCCATGTCACCTGCATAGAATAAAAATAACAGCGAGTTAGGAAAAATCGGGGTAATGGAAAAAATTGAAGTGTATGGTGAAGTGCGTGTGTGCGTGTGTGTCATAGTGTTCCCCCCGACGGACCAGTTCCTTTATCTTTACTGATTGGAGTGTTATCTCCCTGGACTGGGGCTTGAACTCCCGTGTCGCCTTTAGCAGGCGAATGAAACTTAAGGGCTTCTGGAACGTCGAAACCGTAATTGAGTAGATCGTCGGGAATGGTGAGGTTCGACAGACCCTTTAGAGAACTTTCTAGATGTTGCGAGGAAGCTTCTTTCTCCGCTAGGACAAGGGTAATTTTGGAAGTTCCACCAACTTTTTCCTTCCTCATCTTATACGTCGATTTCTTTTTCCCCTTCGAAGGGGAAGATGACGTTTCAATATCATGCACTTCCACCAGCGGATCCTGAGCAGGACCCACATTCTCGCCTTGTTTTCAGGAGCTTCACTCTCTTTGATTTTCTCCCCTTCCTGTACATCAGGGGTATGGCGTGATGACGATTCAGCTAGTTTTTTACCTTTACCTGATGCGGGCTTGGGAATGGAGATGCCCTCAGGAAGGCTAATCCGGCGACCTCCTGCTAACAGTCCGAATCTTGATAATGACTCATTTGAAATGAGAGTTCGGATGTCCCGTTCCTCAATAGGAAGAGTCTAATGGCTTCGACGGTATCAGAATATCCTTGGCCCTTAGGACATGGGTTGATACCTGAAAAGATGAAACAAGAAGTTAGGAAAAGCGTAGCTCCGATAGAGAGCAAATGTCGACTCAGGGAAAAGACTTACTGCCTTCAACCCATCTCCTCGTGAAACCAGGAGAGCAACGCACATAGAACCATTCTTGTTTGTACATGGCAAATTTGCTACATGCTCCGGTCAAAATTTGGCATTTGTGGTACGGCTCGAGAAACACAAAGGAGGGGCTATCTTTCCGCCTCTTAATCATATAAATATATCTGATGTCGCCGGGAGTTGGAGGCCTAGAGAAGACGGCCATGAAAAGGAGGTAGGTCCCGTATATGAACGCGTGGTTGTTTGGATGCAGCTGCGACGGGGCGATGTCTATGTATTGCAACACGTCCCGAAGAAATAAATTGAATGGAGGCACGCTTCCCATCCAGCACATAAACTTATTACAGGCAGTGCACCCAACTGGGGGCAGATGTGGGCGATCATGCCTCGACGGAACCAACACGTCGGCGAAAGGGATTCCGTGGGTAGAGCATATTCGTCGAAGCGCGACTTCGTTAATTTTCGAAGCCTGTGAATCGATCGGATCATCCAAGAGAATCGATGCCTCCAGGGCATCAGGAGCTAAATTATGAGCGGGGGAAGTCGACGGATTTGAAGTGTCCGCGACTTCTTGCTTTGAAGATGGCCCGGGCCTATCTGAGATAGTGGCGGAGCTAGATTTTTTAGACATCTCCAATAAATAGTGAATCTGGCAAAGCACCTGTGAGAACTATACTTGAAAAATGTTCAACGTTAGAATTAACAACACGAATATTCCCCCCGCGTGGTGTGTGAACTAGTGCAATCAATCGTGTGTAAGCGTTGAAAATTTGAAAGTCACAAGGTTACTGATGTAAAACTGAGCTTCAAATCATCGCCTTCGAAGACCGTCATCGCTGACCGTCTCCAAAAGTCTGCCTTATGGTGATTACTGTTTCAGATTCAGAAAACGTTAAAAGAAGTTATCCGATTGTGCCAATCTAAGTTCAGGTTTATGTCTACTGAAGCTAGGGAGTTAATAGTTCGGATCAGTTTGATATGCTAGTATGCTAGAGTCCTTGTCCTTGTTTTGTTATGTGATTAGGCAAGGCAATTGTTGGTTCGGCATTTATGATTGTTCGGCTTTGATATGTTTCGGCATTTGTGTTGTTCGGCCTAAGTGTGGTTCGTCATTTATGTTTGATCGACATAAGTATGGTTCGACATTCACGTTGTTCGGCCTTAGTATCGACCGGCCAAACTATCGACCGGCCTATCTATCGTTCGGCCTAAATCTTGGTCGGCCAAATTATCGTTCGGCCTAACTATTGTTCGGCCTGGGTATCGTTCGGTCAAGGCGCTGTTCAGTCTAAGTTCTGTTCGGCCGAAGTATCGTTCGGCATCCTATCTAGTTCGTACTTCCTCCCTATCCTTCCATTCCACTGCTCGGCATGTGGTGAATCACGCCGAACCAAAGTTACACCGAGCCCCAATGCTAGGCATTCCTTCCTTAAACAACGCTTTCATTTTTCTTTTCTTCCTCCATCCACACCGAACAACGAGGATGTATTGTTCGGCGAGTCATACCGGATCATGCTGTTCGGCATTCTAGCCAATTCCTGCTCCTCCTCCATTCTTTCCCTCCAATCTCGGTCGGCATGAAAAAACCTTGCCGGACCATAATACATCTCCCAACTACTCCCTCGTATGCTCGTCATTGGACACTCCTACTTTCCTCCACATCATCTGGCCCTAAAAGAACATCCTAATCGCAGTTCGATTCTCTCATCCATGCAACACCTATCGGCTACGATTCTGATTTACGAACTTGAGCCTCTGATTATAACTTTTAGTCAGGGGAAGGATTTAAATAAGGGGATCAATACCTAATTAGTAGATCGAGACTTGGGAGAATTCTGAAGTTGAGGGCGCGTTTTCAATTAATGCCGAGTGGATGGGGAAGGATTGTAAAGTCTTTGGAGGCTGTTAACATGCGAGTTTTTCAAGTATAAGTTAGAAGAAGTGAGTGTAAAAGAGAAGAAGATGGAGCAGGCCGGCCTTTATATAGAAGAAGAGGAAGTCGAAGAGACGATGACCGTTAGAACCGGTCAAAACGAAGTCGTTCGGCATACAAGGAGCGTTCGGCTTCAGCTGTTCTATTCGGCACTCACATATCGTTCGGCACACACCTCCTCACCTGGTAATCACAAGAAGACATCTCCGAAGGGAATAGGCTAAGGATCAAAGTGAAGTACGGAGGATAAATAATTCAAAGCGTATCACGTTCGGTCATGTGATACACTTTGGGGGGCAAGTGTTTCCTGGAGATTTGACCAGGCAACTTAGTACTCGGCATCTCTGTAGTTCGGCTCAACGGGTTCGGTCGGCGTCTCGCTACGTCCGGCATCCAAGAAGCGCTCGGCATTCGGAAGCGCTCGGCATCAAGGGACGTTCGGCATGGTATAACGTTCGGCATGGCAGAATTGTCCGTCATAAAATGTCGTTCGGCACAAATACACTGTTCGGCCTCCAGTATCGTTCGGCCAAGATATGGTTCGGCCTTGACAGCGTTCGGCCAGAGTATCGTCCGGCTTAAGCTCTGCTCGACATTCAGTCGTTCAGCACAAATACACTGGATCGGCCTCCAGTATCGTTCGGCACAAATACTTCCCACGGCATTTAGGGTGTTCGGCCTCACTTCTGTTCGGCATGAGAAGATCGTTCGGCATTCACACCTAGTTCGGCGTTCAGCGTTCGGCATCTATGGATCGGCATATGGAGACCACTCCATTTGGGCCGGGGTATTCAGCTACCAGGCCCACCAGGGAAGTCCAACCCATCTTTGTCTATAAATAGAGAGGCAGGGGCACAGTGAAAGGGACATTTTTTCGAGAACACTGGGGAGACTCTGCCACTCTCAAGACTCATCCTCTTTACTTAGCAATTGTATTCAAGTAGTTGGCAAACGGATTGTATCTGTAATCAATTATCTAGTAAAGCAATAAAGGTTAACCTCAAAGTGGACGTAGGCAGTTACGTCGAACCACTATAAATCTGGTATTCTCGTCTTTGCATTCAATTTAGCATATTGTTCCTTGTTTAAATTTACTTTCATCATTTATCTCTCTACACAATCTTTCTTAACGAGATTAGTGACCAATTTTGGTGCTAACAACACTGTACAAATTGCTAGCTATATTTAGCATTTTCCTTTAGCCTAATTTTTTTTCAAAGTTTGTCCTTCAGTCTAAAAATAAAACTTGTTGTCCTTCAGTCTAATTTTTTCCAAAGTTTGTCCTTCAGCCTATTTTCCACTAAGTATAAAAGTAAGTGGCATAAAATAATAATAATTAGGAACTATTTGCAAGACCCATGCTTTCAGTATGTCTTCGAAAAGTCTTTGGAGGTAGTCCTTTCGTGGATATGTGTAACATCCCCTATCTTGAGGCCCAAAGTTAAGCGCTATAGATCCTGCAGTCATCCATAGTATTAACTTCCAATGACTAAATACGGCTATGTTAGTGGTATCCATAATATCAGAAGCACTTGAATATGAAACAAAATTACAGATTTCAAAAACAACATTTTACTTATTATATTTTAAAACATATGTTTCGCATTCAAATTACATAATCCCATAATCGTTTCTCAGGTTCAGGTAAAATATAATTATTACATAAATATGCCAAGAGTTACATATGATGATGCCCCCTTGGTTGACCAGAGTACTATATTAACACAACTGTCTTAAATACAACACAGCGAAAATAAACAAAACAAAACAGCAACTCCTAAATGGCTATCCATCAGCCACCTGCTCATCTCTGGAAGCTTTATTCGTCAACCTACTAAAACCTGTATAACCTCAACCCTCAGCCTACTCAAATCAATTTTGAGCACTCGAGCGTTTAAGGGGAAAAACATAAACTTCGAGTCAACCATAAAGCCTGGTATGAATAATACTATACATCTCGGTTATTTGATATTAAGTGAGACCACGCTGCTTAGCGGAACAGGTTTCCCCTCACTAATATCCTTTTAAAACATATCTTTTGCAAACTGTTATCCTGCAACCAAAACTAGTTAAAATTGTAAAGCATTATTATGTAAACATACATATCAGGTAATAAATGAACTATTTGTCCGAACACTCTAATTTTGTTTGGCTATACTAACCTTTGGCTGACTCGGTCCTACCAGACAATATAATCAAAAAAATCTAACACCTGTTAGACACTCCTCTTCTGGATGATCTGTCCTTAACAATCTATTACACACTCCTCTTCTGTACGGTCTGTTCCTAACTTAACATCTCCCAGGGTCACCTGATCCTAATGGTTTTGTAGGCTCACTAATAACCTATTTGTATACAAATATATATTCCCTTCTGTGTGTAATCATAATTTTAGTCTTACCTGTAACAAAGTCCTACACACTAGAATTTTGGACTAAATTAGCTGGGGTTAAGAGTTAATGTATAAGGCGCGACCCTATACTAGTCCCATCTAGTATTCTAATATCTAAGTCATTTTATTTAGGGTAATTTTTCCTTGAAAACCTTTTCATCTCAAATTGATTTAAAACCTTTAAACCAAACTTAAACAAGGAAAATATATATACTCTATGCTTTACTCAAAATCACCTTGCCATGCTATATATACTTTACCCAAATCTTTGTTGACAAAAATATTTAAACCTTTGAAAGTACCCCTTTCGATCCTATTGAAAATGTCCCCTTCCATAACCAAATAAACCCTTTCTTTCATCTAGGCCGAAAGGACAAAACCTTCCTTTCGAAACCATTTACTTAAATCTTTCGAAACCATTGAAATACCATTTCCTTCGAAAGCTAAAACCTTAGACATCCTATCTTTAAAACCTTTAAAAATAGCCTTTCGAAACCATTGGAAAAACCTTTCAACACCATTGTAGAACCGCCCCTTAGAAACCTTCCTTAAAACCTTTCGAGAGCATCAAAACCTTAAACCTTTCGAAAGCATTTGTGTTTAATTTTAAAACACATGGAAACACCTTTCGAAACTATTCAAAACCATCTCTTTTGAAACCTTTGCTTTAATGTTTAAAAATCTCTAAGGGTCACTAACAACAGGGTCGAAAGCAACACTTTCAAAAGCCAAAACCTAAGTAAAGAACTGATGGTGTCGAAACAATCCTTTGTAAAGCATTGGAGAAACGATAGGGTATTTATAAAACAAAATCAACCCTTTCGAAGGCATTGCTTCGAAAGGTAGAAAGCGACAGCTAAGGCTTCGTCCTAGTCGAAAGCGGTTATTTAAAAACAAAGGCGCAACTTCTCAAAACAATTTCTTTAAACCATTTGACCCAGTCGGAGGCCAACCAAGTCAAAAGCAAAGCAGGCACATTTTCAATTTAAAGCAAAGTAGGGCTTCGACCTCCTTCGAAATCCATGGTTTCGACCTTATACCTTTCGCCTCTTATCCAATTCGCTATGTACCAATAAATTGATACTAGGCGCATTGGTTTCGATAGTGTCAAAGGCAGAACCACTAAGTCCTAAGTTTCCCAATCGGAAGCAGGGTGCCGAAAGTGGCGAAACATGCTATTTGCATGTAAACCTGATTTTTAACCTTTTTGAGTAAGCTTTTTAACTAACCTGCCTTGTTTGTCAAAATCTTATTGGTTGCAAATTTTTATTTCCTAAAAGTACTGCCAAAATTTCAGAAATAACAATTTAATTTATTTACAAAATACCCCTTCTCCTTTTATAAATATATAAAACATTTAAGTCTCATACCATAAATAATTTTATATATTCATCAAAACACTTAGGAAAATGCTTCAAAAATTTCAGAAAATCATTTTTAATATGTTTTCTAATATATATAAATTTCAGACCCAAAATATTAATTATTTTGTCGTAAATAATTGAAATTCCAAATAATTATTTTCTACACTAGAAAATTAATATAAAATCCACATTTATTCAGAAAATTATAAAAATTGAAATTCATATCTAAAATATCATTTCTGATCTATATCTAAAATGGCAAGGCATTTGGATGTCATTAAATAGGGTTTTCACTTTAAAACATGTCATAAAATCTATATGAATAGGCATAAATCGTCAACAAGCATATAAAAACATTTTTGTCCTTCAAAATCATGGCTAAACTATGCAAGATAAATTCGGATTCCCTTGAAACCGAAAACATTTAAGAAATAAGAGATGTAGTCATTATTCACCTTAGCTTTTGAGATTAAGGATTTAAGATTCGGTCTTGATTAAGTTGATTTGATTCCTTCTCCTGAAATCCTAGCTTTATCTTCTCTTGAGCTTACTAATGGTGGCCGGCCATTACTTATATTTTTGCTTGTGAATGTGTGAATGAACGTATGGAAGTAAATTCCTAAGGGTTTAGGGTAGTAGAATGCTCTATTTCCTATTTTACCCTCCGCTATTTGCCTTAACACTTCATTCTTTAGTTCATTTGTTTATTCATTAACATGGCTCGACTACCACTTAATTAAATCACAAATCTCAATCCATTAATTAACCTACATTATTCAATTTAATTTAGCTAATTAAATTCCCTAAATAATGTTACTAAAAATATGGGGTGTTACAATATGTTTGCCACTTGTAAGTCTATACTTATCGATTCAACAACATTTTCTTTAGTTTAACATCTTTCTTCAACAATAGGTATTTTAGGTCCACGTGTTTTGAACCATTGTTTATCCTATCATGCCTAGAGAAAAATATTGCAACTTCATTGTTGCAGTAGATAGTTAGTGGTGTAGATATAAAACTTAAAGCGCCAAATTGTGAGACAAAATTACGTAGCCATGTTCCATAAATTGAAGCCTCATAACATGCCACGTATTTAGCCATCATGGTGGATCCGAAAAGCAACTTAGACTTCTGGCTTCTTCATGATATTGCACCTCCACATAATAGATACACATAGCTAAGAGTGAAAACCCTTATGTCAGGACATCCAGCAAGGTCTGAATTTGAATAACCAGTCAATTGTGGTTGACTTGATTTTCTGTATGTGAGCATGTAATTCCCTGTTCCCTTTAGGTATCTCGGTACTTTCTTTGCGGCATTCCAATGAGCGATTACTGAGTTACTTTGGAATTTACGCAGCATACCAACAACATGACTGATGTCAGGCCTAGAACTATAAATACATCAAACTCCCCACAAGAGATGCATAAGGATAATTGGTCATCTTCTTGTTCTATAGGAGTCTTTGGGCACTGCTCAAGAGCAAGTTTGTCTCCTTTATGTAGTAGGACAGGAGTAGAGGAACAATTCGCCATGCCAAATCTCTCAAGGACTTTATCAGTACATGCCTTTTGAGACAATCCTAGAAGTCTTTGTGAACTATCATGGAATATTTCTATTCCTATCATGTAAGACGCCTCATCCATATCTTTCATTTCAAAGTTCGTTGAGAGATAATCCTTAGTTTCATGTAATAAACCAAGGTCCTTGCTACCTAATAATATGTCATCAACATACATAACAAAAAATATAAACTTGCTCTCACTAAACTTGAGATATATACAAGATCAACTATGTTTTCTGTGAAATCGAAAGCAGTGATGATTTCATGAAACTTTAGATACTATTATCTGGAAGCTTGTTTCAGTCCATAGTTTGATTTATTAAGTTTGCAGACCATGTCTTCTTGTCCTTCAACTATGAAGCCTTCAGGTTGACGCATGTAGACTTCTTCTTTTAAGACTCCATTCAGAAATGCAGTTTTCACATCCATTTAATGTAACTCGAGATCATACCGAGCTACTAATGCCATGATAATTCTAAGAGAATCTTTCCTAGAAACAGGAGCAAAAGTTTCATTATAGTCAATGCCTTCTTTCCGATTGAAACCTTTGAAAACAAGTCTGGCTTTATATCGTTCAATTTTACCATTGTAGCCACGTTTGTTTTTGAAGAACCACTTACAATCAAATGCTTTGTGCCCTGGAGGCAGTTGAACGACTTCCCACACTTGATTATTATTCATAGATTTCAATTCATCTTTCATGGCATCTATCCATTTAGTAGAATTAACGTTATTAATGGCTTTTGAATAAGAAATTGGGTCCTTAGTCCCTTCAAATTCTATTAGGTAAAGCAGGTAATCATCAAGAATAGTCGATCTCCTTTGTCTATGAGATCTTCTTAAGGCTGTTTCCTGTGGTGCTTCATTAACATTCTGATTGGTGACAATCTCATTATGGAGTTGTTGAACATTTATCGGGTTTTCCTCATTGTGAATGGGTTCGACAATGGGATGATTCCCGATATATTTTTCGAATAGAGGGCAATGGGGTGGGTACCCTTATTTCATAAATGGCCACTTCTTGTTACTTTGTACTCCCACTGATTTCACCATTCTCATAGAATCTGGCATTATTGGTTTTAACAATTTTCATATTATGGTTAGGGCAATAAAACCTATATCCTTTGGATTTTTCCGGGTAACCAATAAAGTAACCACTAACTGCCTTGAAATCCAATTTCTTTTTATGTGGATTGTATAGTCTAGCTTCAGCTGGACAACCCCAAATTTTGAGATGTCTTAAACTAGGTTTCCATCCATTCCAAAGTTCAAAAGGGGTCTTTGGAACGGCCTTACTTGGAACCCTATTTAAGATATAAATAGCTGTATGTAATGCATCCATCCATAAGGATATATGTAGATTGGAATGACTCATCATGGATCTAACCATTTCCATATATGTACGATTTTTCCTTTTGGCTACACTGTTTTGCCATGGAGATCTAGGCATTGTGTATTTGGCAACAATTCCATGTTTTTGGAGAAGTCTAGAAAAAGGTTCAGGATGTTGTCTAGTTTCATCACACCTTCCATGGAATCGCCACCGCTATCTGACCTAATGATTTTCACTTTTCTTTCTAGTTGCCTTTTGACTTCAGTAATGAATACTTGTACAGCATCCACAGGTTGAGATTTGTCATGCAATATATAAAGGTAGCAATAACGTGAATAATTATCGATAAAAGTGATAAAATATTTCTCTCCTCCAGAAGTTGGAACATCGAAAGGTCCACAAATGTCTTTATGTATTATTTAAGAAGCTGAGTACTTCTTGTGGTTCCTTTCTTTGTGTTATTTTGTTGTTTTTCCTTTAATAAAATCAACGAAAGTTGTAAGTTTAGTAAATTCTAAGCTTGGGAAGAGACCATCTTTTACTAACCACTTGATGCTTTCACTGGATATATGACCCGACTTTTTATGCCACAAGAAGTAAGATTCATTTTTGGATAACATACCTTTTGTTTTCTTATCATGCAAGGTAAGATGGATTTCAACATCTTGATGTTTGAGATTATGTTTATAAATTCCATCAACTAAAATTCCAGAACAATAAATATATAATTTTTTAAACAAACTGAAATTGCCATTTCCTACTTTAAATGAATATCCGAACTTATAAAGTATGCTTATAGAAATCAAATTACGGGAAATAAATGGAACATAAAGAGGTTGACTTAAGTCTAACTGATAACTGCTATCTAAAAAAGAAGAAAAGTGCCAATAGCTTCAACTGGAGCTTTAGCTTGATTCCCTATAAAATGAAATTTTCACTTAGGTTTATGGTCTGGATCGTAATGAATCCTTGCATAAAATTTGAAACATGAACGTTAGCAGCCATATCAATCCACCAAGTAGAAGAAGGTACGTTAGTGAGATTTGATTCGAAATGACTTACGAAACCCATGGGGTTACCTTTCTTTTCGAACCATGCTTTACGCTTAGCACAATCTGCCTGATAATGGCCAGATTTCTTGCAGAACTTGCCAGCATCATCCTTCTTTTTCTTCTTGGATGACTGATTAGCCTTATCGGATTTGGGTGGTGCACTTTATGGATTGAGTTATCCTTTTTTCTCGTTAGTTTTCCAGCTCCTTGAGTCAAATGACCAACTTTAATCCCTTGTGATCCTTGCCTGAACTCCTTTTGAACCAGTTTGTTAGTCAATTCATTCAGGCTCCACTTTTCCGTAATAGTGTTGTTATGAATTTTAAATGGTTCATACTGGGGAGGTAAGCTAGTCAGGATGAATTGGACGAGAAAAGCATCATCCATTACCAATCCCAAGTTCTTAAGTTTGGCAGAAAGGTTAATCATTTCAATGACATGAGCACTCATTGAGTGAGAACCATCAAACTTCATGGTCACAAGATCTGCCATAAGTTTCCCAACAAGGGATTTGTCTATAGCCTTGAACCGATCCTCAATGGGTTGCAAATATTATTTTGCACTCTCAGTTTTGGGTAGGGAGATTTTGATGTTGGTATCAATTACCATTCTCATAAACATCATGCTTAGTCTATTAGGTCGTTCCCAATCATTATGGAGTTTGTTCTCCTTAGGGGTACTTTTGTTAATAAGTGGAGTTGGCTTTTCTGTAAGGAGAGCCATGCCTAATTCAAGTACTCCTAAGGAAAAGTCAACTTGCTCTCTCCATTCTGAGTAGTTGGTTCCATTGAGTTTTATGATAGATGTAACATATGAATTAATGGTTGAGGGTATGTTTATTGTAAACAGAGATAAGGGGATTAATGCTTAAAATAACACATGCAATAATTTGGAATATAAACAACATAATTTTAGGCTCTCATGTGGGTAGTCACCTAAAATTATGTATATAATGCCATGTTAGGTCATTACATTAAAATATCATAATTAACAAATTTGTTGAACAATTTTCTTGATTATTGCTCAAAATGCTATCCGTTTGTGAACGGAAATTGATTCTTGCATTTGACTAATATTTATTATTCACATAAGATGGTATTTATTAAATTTGCCCAGTTCAATATGTAATATAGTAAACCTACCCCCATTTTTTCTCAATAATAATCATGAGATCTTAAATAGCAATAAAATATGAATAGTAAGATCATAGTAAAATGAACAGTATTAATTATCAAAGAAGGATCACAAAGAAATCTCGATCCAACAGTTGTGCCAAAGAAAAAAATTGCGGAATTTAAATAAAAATACATTCAGGCCAAAATAGTTGGATCCAGATTTGCTACAAAACAAAGTCAGCAATAAATCTATACATGCTAATTTGTTTCAATTTATATATAAATCCTACTAACGGACAATCATGAATTCTAAACCTTTGCTCTAATACCACATGTTAGATATTTTTATACATTACATGAACCCTAAGACCTTGAATTGCATGGCTATCACGTTTATGTTGAAACTTAATCAATTAAGCATACCTCCAGACATCTTGATGAAAAGAGCAATCTGATTCTATAACTGGAACTGTTATAGTTGTTTTTGAAACTACTTCAGTGGAGAAGAAAATTGGTTTCTCTCTCTTTTCCTATAAGCTTAAGTTATGTGCTTTATTTCATTATCTTTTAGTGACCTTTTGTGATGGACAAATTTCAGTACTTATAGGTAGAGAGAGGACCGACTTTCCAGATTCATACTTAATCTTGATCGTCCATCAATATTAAATAAAGGGAAATTAATACTCTAAATTGTAACCGTTTTATTAATTAGCATATTAATAGGAAAACTGATTTCCTAATGACAATATAATGGAAAAGAAAACGTTTTAATTTTCCTTACATATTCCTATTAATGACCATAAAATGGGAAAGAAAAATATTGCTATTGATGGCCACTTAATGGGAAAGGAAATGCTTATTTTTCCTTATAATATGATCATATCTAATTGAGCCTGATGCTAAACAAACTCTAGTCGCAAGGTCCTCGTTTGTTAGTTTTGGGCTGAGATAAGCTGGTAACACTTCTTTTATCCCTAATTTTGAATCTTAAGAACATGCAAATACTGTTTAATTTTAACTATTATATATGCTTAGGAGATAGAACCAAAGAGCTTTGACATTTCAATCAAATTTTACCGAGGTTACCAGTAGTCATTAGCATAAGTATTGTAATAATCATGAATGCCAGTTTTGCTCTTTCTCAAAAAAAAGTTGAAGAATGATTACCTAGAAAATCGAAAGGAACTTTTCCATTGTAAAACCTTCCTGTAGCTTCATGGTTAATAAAATCCTGGCCATAAGGAGGGAAATCACACTTAGCAAACGCCGCAGCGATCGACAGTATTGCCGTCCGCGCAACAGCGGGTGATGCCGAATTCGCCGTGGCCTTGCTTGTTGTCGAGCTTGTACAAGCACACAAACTTTTCAGAGGAAGGGTTGTAGAGGAGGAAGCATTAAGGAGGACGAATGGTTGAACGGAGGAACAACAGTGGTCGTTTCGTTGTTAGAGTAGGAAAGGAAGTGAATTTATGTAACATCCCGTATCTGGAGGCCAAAAGCTAAGCGCTATGGATGCTGTAGTCATCCACAGTATTAACTTCTGGTGACGAAATACGGTAGCGTTAATGGTATCCATAATATCAGAAGCACTTAAATATGAACAAAATCACAGATTTCCATAAACAATAATTTTCAGTGATTACATTTCAAATAATATCATATCCAAGTTACAAAAATCCCCAAACGTATCTCAGGCATTGATCAAATATAATTTACAACAATACTCCAAGAGCGACATATGAAGGTGCCCCCTTGGATGAACAAAGAAATATAGACATAATTGTCTTAATACACAGCGGAAACAATTTTAAAACATAATTCCTAAATCAGCTATCCGTCAGCCACCTGCTCGTCTTCGGAAGCTTATTCGCCAAAATCTGCTAAAACCTGAAAACCTAAACCCTCAGCCTACTCAAATAAAATTTTGAGCACCCGAATGTTTAAGGGGAAACAAAAAATTCGAGTCAGACATAAAGATGGTGTGAATAATTTCTGTTACATCTCAGTTTACTGATAAATAGTGAGACCACGCCGCTTAGCGGAACAGGTTTCCCCTTACAAATATCTCTATTCAAAACATATATTTTGGAAATCCTTTCCTGCAACCAAACTAGTTAATCAACTGATTATAGTATTAATATAGCAATATCCATTATGCTAAAACAAGAAATAAAATAGATGTCTAAAATCTGAACTATCTGTTCTTTACTGGACTATCTGTCCTAAATTCTGAGCCAACTGCTCTTTTCTGGACTATTTGTCCTAAAACTGGTTATACCAAAATAACAATATCTTTTATGCCAGATAATGGGCTATCTGCCCAAACAGGTAAAAAAGGTGGACTAACTGTCCTTAAAAAGTAGCAAGGTCTGTTATGCTAATAAATTAACTAGCTGTTCATATCAGAGCTGACTGCTCTTTCTGGACTAACTTTCTTTTGGACTAACTGTCCTCTAAGCCGACTGTCCTGAAAATGGACTGACTGTCCGAATTTAAATGAGCTAACTGCCTGAATTTTCTTTTGGGTTAACTACCCTTCAAAATATCTGGGCTAACAACCCTTCAAAATTTTCCTTGAAAACATTTTCAAAATGATTTAGTCCGTCAAATCATATATATACAAGGAAAATATATCTTTAGCTTTACTCTAAGCTATTTTTTTCCATGTTATATATACTTTACTCAAAATAGTATTGATGATGTTCAACAAGGATTATCTATCCTTTTAAAATAAGTTAAAGTCCTTTATAACCTAAAACACTTAGGCTATCTGCCTAGTCTTTATATTCAAAACCTTTGTTTAAAACTTTTTAACAACCTTTCGAAAACATAGAAGTTAACTCCTTCTAAACCATTAATAAAACCCTTTGAAAGCATTGAAGGTACCTTCTTCATATCCTTTAATAAACCTTTCGAAATCATTGAAGGTAACTCCTTCAAAAACTTTTAAAAGATTTCCTTTTTCAAGCTTTAAAGGATATGGCATCCGCCTTAAAATCTTTTAAACCTTAGCCTTTTGAAATCATTAAACCATACCTTTCGACCTTGTCGGATGGTTTCTTTTCGACCTAGTCGGAAGGTTTCACCTTTCGACTTTGTCGAAAGCATGGGGTACATCCCCTATAAATCATTTATAAGCCTTTCGAAAGCACTGAAACTCAAAACCTTTCGAAGACATTGGGTTCAATTTAAAACAAGTGGAAACCTTTCAAAACTATTCAAAGTTAACTACTTTGAAAATTTTAAAACGTTTCGACTTAAAACATTTGGATTATGCCTTCAAGTAGAGCAAAATGATCAGAAAAACATTGGAGTCAAAAGCAACTGCTTCAAAACCTTTATAAAACCTTTTGAAACCATTCGAAAACAATGTAGTGTTGGCATTGGAACCAACCCTTCAAAATCAATGGAGAGAGGCGGCAAGTTTTTAGAAAAACAAAAGATTATCTTCGACTCCATTTGTGTCGAAAGGTTAAGAAGCGGCAACTATTCTTTCAACCTTGTCGAAAGCTATACCTTTCGACTTTGTCGAAAGGTTTCAATTTAAAGAAGAAAGCGAACTAATCGAAACCTTTTCTTTTAAACCATTTGCCAATGTCAAAAGCTCTTTGTCAAAAGCTAGTGGGCGTATTTTCTTTAAAACCAAAAAAAAGTTTCATCTCCTTCGAAAGCTCTAACCTTTCAGCTCCTTCCAATTCACTACGTACCGGTTGCCTGATACCATGTGCATTGGTATTTGACCTAGTCGAAAGGTTTGATACCTTTTGATCTTGTCGGAAGGTTTGGGAATAAATGCGGAAGCTATTGCCGAAAGGGTTAAAATATTAATAAAACTATTTATTTGTACTTTAAAATAGTTTTTTGTACCCATCCTGCCTTGTTTGTCTAAATTAGATTGGTTGTCAGAATTTTATATTTAAAAATGCTAATGACTTTCCTTATTTGGACATTTCAATAATTTTGAAAAAGCCCCTTTCTCCTTTATAATTATATAAAATATTTAAGTCCCATTCCTTAAGTAATTTTATATAACTATTAAAACATCTTGAAAAATTCTAGAAAAATTACATAAAATCAATTAATATGTTCTCTTCAACATATAAATTTTTTGGATACAAACAATAATTATTTTTTCCGTAAATAATTTAATAATCCAAAATACCATTTTCTTCCTTAGAAAATTCATAATAATTCCACGAAAATTCTAAAAATTGAAACCCATCTCTAAAATAATTTTTAGATCATCATAAAAATTCGCAAGGCTAACGGATGTCATTTAATACGGTTTTCATCTTAAAACATGTCATAAAATATATATGAACATACATAAATCATCAAAACACACACACACACACACACACATATATATATATATATCATTTTATCATTCAAAATAATGGAAAACCTTTGCAAAATCATTCAGAATTAACCTTAAATAGAAACCATAAAAATTTAGAGATGTAAACATTATTCACCTTTGCTGTAATGATTAAGGAGCTTTAGATTTGAATGAGTTTGATTTGAATATGCTTTCCTTAAGCTTTTCTTTTATTTCCACTTCTTCTCTCTTTGTTAATGGGGGCCAGGCTTGCTTTTAAATTTTTGAAAATGAAAATGAACGTGTGTTGAGATACACGGCCTAAGGAAGACAATATAGGAATGGCCTCTTTTCCATAATACCCCTCCTCTAATTCATTTTAAACCCTTCATTAAATTTATTAGTTAAAAAGGCATGGCTACCTTAATTAAATCAAATCTCAATCCCCTTATCAACACATTATTTTATCTAGTTTATCTAACTAAATCTCCTAAATAATGTTATCAAAAATCTGGGGTGTTACAGACTCCCTTCCTTAAAGAATTTCATCCTCGAAATTACAATAAGGCTCGAAACAAAAAAGAAGGTAAAACATACCATCAAAACATGTCAGGATAAGTATCTCTAATCCTGCTCTCAACCTCCTAAATACAGTCTCTGTCATCGTCACTCCACTGGACTTTGACTAATCCGACCGTCTTGGTTCTAAGCCTCTTCTCATCTCTCGCAACAATGCGAACTGGCTTCCCCGCTATGGTCAAGTCCGGTTCTACCACTAAATCATCTAGCACCATTGGTGCAATAGCAGTCTCCGGGTCTCTAACACAGCTTCATAGATGAGAAATATAAAAAACATCATGGACACCTGCCAAACAGCTCGGTAACTCAAGTCTATATCCGAGCTTCCTGATCCTCTCAAGAATAGGAAAAGGTCCAATGAACTTAGGAGATAACTTTCCCAACTTCCCAAACTAAGCACACCCTTCATTGGTGATACTTTGACGAAAACCTAGTTGCCAACTGAGAACTCCAAATCTTTCTGTCTTTTATATGCATAACTCTTCTGCCTAGACTGAGCCTCCTTCATCCTAGCTCGAATGACCTCAATCTTTTCTGCAGCTTCTTTGACCAAATCTGGACCAAGAATCAGCCTATCCTCGGTCTCCAACCAACAAATAGGAGATTTGCATGGCCTTCCATACAAAGCAGCAAATGGCGCCATCCCAATACTAATCTGATAACTGTTGCTATACAAAAAATCGACTAGATGCAGATGGTCCTCCCACAATCCCCCAAAATCCAGAACACAAGCTCTTAATAGATCTTCCAAGATCTTGTTAACTCTTTACGTTTACCCATCTGTCTACGGATGGTAAGCGATACTCGTCATAAGCTTGGTTCCCAAAAATTCCTGCAGACTCTTCCAAAACTCGCTAGTGAACAAGGAATCTCTATCACTAACTATGTTGCTAGGAACCCTATGCAGTCTAACCACATTCTTCATGAATAACCTTGCTAAAACAGGCATCGTTCTGGTTGACCCAACTGGAATGAAATGGGCACTCTTGGTAAATCTGTCCACTATAACCCATATACTTTCATTTCCCCTGTTCGACCTTGGCAACCCGTCTATGAAGTCCAAAGAAATAGAATCCCACTTCCACACTGGAATATTTGACAGCTGAAGCAAACCACTCGGTTTCTGGTGTTCGGCCTTTGCCTTCTGGCAATTCAAGCACTGCCTTGCACACAAACCAATATCCCGCTTCATTCCTTCCTACAAGAAACTTCTCTTCATATCCTGATACATCTTGGTACCTCCGGGATGTATAGTGAACTTCGAACGATGCCATTCATTCAAGACTTCCTTTCTTATGTTTCCAATACAAGGAACACATAATCTTCCTTTCTTTCTCAACCACCCATTCTGGTCAAGACTAAAATCTTTCAAGTCATCGCTCTTGGTTCCTTTCTTTAGCTTTCTGATCCGTTCAGCTAACACTGGATCCTCTATTTGCTTAGAAGCAATCCGTTCGATCAACACTGGTCGAACTTCCAAACAAGACAATACAACTGTACTACCACTAGACCCTGCCACGAATCTCCACTGCAATCTGCTAATGCTTACAAATCTTTCCGCTCAGCCATCATTGCTAACACTACATTCTGATGCTTCCTGCTAAGTACATCTGCAACCCTGTTGCCTTTCCTTGGTGTGTACTCAATCCCAAAATCATAAGCGGCTATGAACTCTAACCACCTCTACTGTCTCATGTTCAGCTCCTTCTGAGAGAACAAATACTTCAGCGACTTATGATCTGTAAATAGCTCAAACCTTTTTCCCAAAAGGTAATGTCTCCACACCTTCAAAGCAAAAATCACTGCAGCCAACTCTAATCATGCATTTGATATCTGACCTCATTCGGTCTAAGCTGTCTAGAAGCATAGACAATCACTTTACCTTTCTGCATTAGCAAAAGCTCCCAATCCTGTTCCACACGCATCGGTATAGACTACCAAATCCTGATTCCCTTCTGGAACTACCAACACAGGTGCATGGGTCAATAAGTGTTTCAAACTCTAAAATTCTTTCTCACACTTATTGATCCACACAAACTTCACATCCTTCCTCGTTAGCCTGGTCATCGGTGTTGCTATCCGCGAGAAATCCTTAATGAACCTCCGATAATAACCGGCCAACCCAAGGAAACTCTTAATCTCGGTTACTATCTCGGATCTCTTCCAACTATTCACTGCCTCGATCTTAGTCGGATCTACTGATAACCCTTCCTCTGAGACTACATGACCAAGAAACTTCACATCCTTCTTCTAGAAGTGACACTTCGAAAACTTCGCTTTCAGCTGATGCTGCCTCAGCGTCTCAAGCACCACTCTAAGATGAACTTCATGCTCTCTTTCATCCTTAGAGTAAATCAAGATATCATCTATGAAAACCAACATGAACCAATCCAAGTGCTCTCGGAAAATCTGGTTCATCAAATCCACAAAGAAAGCTGGAGCATTCGTCAGTCCGAACATCATAACTAACCATTCATACGGTCCATATATGGTCCTGAATGTTGTCAAAGGTATACTATCCTCTGCTACTCTAAGCTGATGGAAACCCGTTGTCAAATCCAACTGAGAAAATACCTTTGCTCCACTTAACTGGTCGAACAAATCGTCAATTCTGGGCAATGGATATCGATGCTTTATCGTCCTCTCATTCAACTTTCGATAATCGATCCATAGCCTCAACGATTCATCCGGCTTCTTAGCAAACACTGCCGCTGCACCACACGGTGAAATGCTCAGCCTGACAAAACTCTTTCCCTCTAAATCCACCAATTGCACCTTCAACTCCCTCATCTCTGAAGGGGTCATCCTGCTTGGCAGTCTACTCACTGTTTCTGCTGCCGGAACCAAATCTATCTGAAACTCAATGGCTCGTTTCGGAGGCAATCCTACTACAAGCTAAAACACATCTGCGAATTCTCTAACCACGAAAACTCGGCTCAACTCATCATTTGAATCCAAAACACCCAACAAAGCAAACACTGCACCGCTCAAACCTCATACGGTGAAAACAATCCAATCGCTACTATCCGGGTGACGAAGAGATATTTTCCTATCCTGGAAAAATATCTTAGCATCATACTCACTTAACCAATCCATACCTAGGATAATCTCAAACCCCACGAAATCAAACACATGCAAAATGCATGCAAAAGTATGACCTAACAGGTCAAACTCAAACTGATCACACCTCAGCCCTAGAGTTGCATATCCTCCTATTGGATTCGCAACCCGTAAGGAAGTAACTAAATATGTGGGTTCAAGATTAAGCCTATCTATCAAACATCTAGATATAAAAGAATGCGATGCACCAGTATCAAATAAAACGCTAACATGCATACCATGAATCTGAAGCGTTCCTCCAAGAACTGCCTTCCCTTCTCCTGGGATGTTGGCTTGGAAGCGGCAGGCTCCATTGCATACACCTTGCCCTTACCATCTTTAATGGGCTCCTTGCACTGGTTCTTATAATTGCCTATCTAGTAACAGTTGAAACACCTGACGCTCTTCCCCTCGGCCACATCCTTCGCTTTCCCCGAGTGACATTCATTAGCAAAGTGCCCTTTCTTGTCGCGCTTATAGCAGACAACCTCAGACTTCGCTTTCTTGGCTGCACCACCCTTCTGAGAATCTTTCTTGGGAAAGAACTTCCTCTTCTGGCTCTACCCAACCTAGGCCCCTTTCGCCTTGCTCTTCTCCAGAGACTCAAGGACTTCTTCCTTCCTCAAAGCCATCTCAACAACATTATCAGAAGGATCTCTAAGATGAGACAAAGTAGTACTAGCCAATTTCGGCTTTAATCCACTTATAAACTTCTCACTCCACTTCAACACGGTATCTACAGAAGTATACCCATACCAGGCCAACTCTTCAAACTTCCTAGCATACTCAGCAACAGACATCTCACCCTGCACCAGCTCAGCAAACTGCCTAATCAAAGCCGACTGTGCCATTACAGACATAAACCTCTCCTAGAATCTCCTCTTGAAATCCTCCCAGGTTACTGTCTCCTCATCAACTGTCGCTGTTACACTGTTCCACCAAAATAAAGCGGCTCCCTGAAGCTACCTGGATGCTAACCTCCTCTTCTGCTCATCATTGAGCCTTAGTTTTGCAAAAAACCTTTCGTAGTGCAACAACCAGTTCTTAACTCCAATGGCATCCTCTGTTCCCATAAATGGCTTTCGTCCTAGCTTCACATAATCACCTCTCATCTTAGTGAAATGATTAACTACCGGAACTTCTAGAACCCTGCTCCTGCAGCATTTCCTCCTCACACTCTGGCTGCAACTCCTGCCTGCATCATATTCCTGAAAAACTGATACATAGCTTCCATTCCGACCTGCGGGACTTCAGCACTAACATTCTCTACTTGGCCTTGGCCTCTCCCTGCATTAGGTCCGGCATTCCTTTTAGTGCTTCCCCCTCTTTGGTTAACTTTGCTTCTTGTACCATCCATACCTGTATTCAAACCTCATGAGATATAGAAAGATAACCTAATCAAAGATAGATGAATGGAGATAAAGTGCATACTTATATATAGCAAATACAAGTACGTTACTATAGCGTTAACCCAACCCCAAATCTTACTCTAATTTCTTTGGATTTTTGTTTTCAAAACCATTTTTAATTAAAAAAATTCATAAACCTATGCTCTGATACCAAGTTGTAACATCCCGTATCTGATGGCCAAAAGCTAAGCGCTATGGATGCTGCAGTCATCCACAATATTAACTTTTGGTAACGAAATACGGTAGTGTTAATGGTATCCATAATATCAGAAGCACTTGAAAATGAACAAAATCATAGATATCCATAAACAATAATTTTCAGTGATTACATTTCAAATAATATCATATCCAAGTTACAAAAATCCCCAAACGTATCCCAGGCACTGATCAAATATAATTTACAATAATACGCCAAGAGCGACATATAAAGATGCCCCCTTGGATGATCAAAGCAATATAGACATAATTGTCTTAAAACATAGCGGAAACAATTTTAAAATAGAATTCCTAAATTTGCTATCCGTCAGCCACCTGCTTGTCTTCGAAAGCTTATTCGCCAAAATCTGCTAAAACCTGAAAACCTAAACCCTCAGTCTATTCAAATAAAATTTTGAGCACCCGAGAGTTTAAGGGGAAACAAAAACTTCGAATCAGACATAAATCCTGGTATGAATAATTTCTGTTACATCTCAGTTTACTGATAAATAGTGAGACCATGTTGCTTAGCGGAACGGATTTCCCCTTACAAATATCTCTATTCAAAACATATATTTTGAAAATCCTTTCCTACAACCAAACTGGTTAATCAGCTGATTATAATAATAATATAGCAATATCCATTATGCTAAACAGGAAATAAAATAGACTATCTATCTAAAATCTGAACTATCTGTTCTCTACTAGACTATCTGTCCTAAATTCTGAGCTAACTGCTCTTTTCTGGACTATCTGTCCTAAAACTAGTTATACCAAAATAACAATATCTTTTATGCTAGATAATTGGCTATTTGCCCAAAACAGGTAAAAAGGGTGGACTAACCGTCCTTAAAAAGTAGCAAGGTCCGTTATACTAATAAATGAACTAACTGTTCATATCAGAGCTGACTGCTCTTTCTGGACTAAATGTCTTTTGGACTAACTGTCCTCTGGGCCGACTGCCATCAAAATGGACTGCTGTCCAATTTAAATGAGCTAACTGCCCGAATTTTCTATTGGGTTAACTACCCTTCAAAATATCTGGGCTAACTGCCCTTCAAAATGATTTAGTCCGTCAAATCCTATATATACAAGGAAAATATATCCTTGGCTTTACTTTAAGCTATTTTTTGCCATGTTATATATACTTTAGTCAAAATAGTGTTGATGATGTTCAATAAGGATTATCTATCCTTTTAAAATAAGTTAAAGTCCTTTATAACTTAAAACACTTAGGTTATCTGCCTAGTCTTTATATTCAAAACCATTGTTTAAAACTTTTAAATAACCTTTCGAAAACATAGAAGGTAACTCCTTCTAAACCATTAATAAAACCCTTTGAAAGCATTGAAGGTAACTCCTTCATATCCTTTAATAAACCTTTCGAAATCAATGAAGGTAACTCCTTCAAAACCTTTTAAAAGCCTTCCATTTTCAAGCTTTAAAACATATGACATCCGCCTTAGAATCCTTTAAACCTTAGCCTTTCAAAATCATTAAACCATACCTTTCGACCTTGTTGGAAGGTTTCTTTTCGACCTAGTCGAAAGGTTTCACCTTTCGACTTTGTTCTCTTCAACATATAAAATTTTCGAATCCAAACAATAATTATTTTTTCCATAAATAATTAAATAATCCAAAATACAATTTTTTTCCTTAGAAAATTCATAACAATTCCACGAAAATACAGAAAATTGAAACCCATCTCTAAAATAAGCTTTTAGATCATCATAAAAATTTGCAAGGCTAACGGATGTCATTTAATAGGGTTTTAATCTTAAAACATGTCATAAAATCTATATGAACATACATAAATCATCAACACGTATATATATATATATATCATTTTATCATTAAAAATCATGGAAAACCTTTGCAAACTCATTCGGAATTAAACTTAAAACCGAAACCATAAAAATTTAGAGATGTAAACATTATTCACCCTTGCTATAATGATTAAGGAGCTTGAGATTTGAATGAGTTTGATTTGAATATGCTTTCCTTAAGTTTTTATTTTGTTTCCTCTTCTTCTTTCTTTGTTAATGAGGCCGGCCTTGCTTTTAAATTTTTGAAAATGAGAATGAACGTGTGTTGAGATACACGGCCTAAGGAAGACAATATAAGAATGGTCTCTTTCCCATAATATCCCTCCTCTAATTCATTTTAAACCCTTCATTAAATTTATTAGTTAAAAAGGCATGGCTACCTTAATTAAATCAAATCTCAATCCCCTTATCAACACATTATTTTATTTAGTTTATCTAACTAAATCTCCTAAATAATATTATCAAAAATATGAGGTGTTACAATTTAGGTTTACAGATTTAGAAATCTTAAGGATTTCTATATTGAAGCGGTATTGTGAAGCGGGAAGATAAAAATGAAAGCACGAAGTTAATTTTGTTGACCGCTTAAGGAATAATTAAGAGGATGTTTTGTGAATTACAAACTATAAATCATTAGTTATTAGCAATTATTAATTATTAATTGTTAACTATTATTTATTACTATTTATAAATTATTCATTATAAATTATTAATTATAAAAAAATTAATATCATTAATTATAACTTATTATTTATGAATTATTGATTATACAACATTTGTTATAATAAATTGTTAATTATTAATTATAAAATATTAAATATATATTATTATTTGTGTATTACTATTTATTAATAATCATTAATTAAACTACAACAAATATACCTTATTATAACATCTTAAAAATGTTGTACTAGAATTATCCTATAATAATTATTAATTATTAAATATTAAAAATTAAAAATTAATTATTAAATATCAATAGTCAATTATTGATTATAATTATTAACTATATTTACTAATTATTAAATGTAATTAATAAATATATAGTAATTTACTAATTATAAATAGTGGAAAATAGGCTCAAGGACAAACTATGAAAAAAAATTAGTCGGAAGGACAACAAGTTTTTTTTTGCTAAAGGACAAACTTTGAAAAAAATTAGGCTGAAGGGCAATGTTAAATATAGCTAGCATTTTGTACAGTGTAAAACTGAATATAATGCCAGTTGTAACTAGCATTTTGTATAGTGTAAAAACTGAATATAATTGTAACGACCCGTAAATTTTAATGGTTTTATAACGTAATTAGTTGACTTTTTGCTTGAAAATATATAATTAAATTATGAATTGAAAATTTGATATTTGGAATACGTCTATTTTAACATAGCAACTGGTAAATTTTCATTGGAAAATATGAAAGTAAATTCTGTTGTGTAATTTTCGGTTTAAATTCAGTTATTTGATGAAAATAAAATGTTTTCGAAATTTGAATATTTTTATACAATAAATTTGTAAATTATTTTCTGAGTGAGACATCATAATTCGTTTCGTCAAATATGGACTTCTTCATCCCCGTTTATCTTATTTTCGGCGAATTTGCAGCATTTTCGGTACCGAATATCGACTTTTGATAGGGTGATCGTATCCCTGATATCTGTGTATCATTCTATTCCTCTCGTCGTACTGATCTTCGTAGTATATTCATTTGTATATTTCGGTGCCCGGTACGTGGCGAAACCGATGAAACAGTTAACCGTATCGGCAACCATTTTTGAAATTTTGATATTCTGTGTCCATTCAAATTTTCAAACGGCTAAAATAAACAGCCACTAGCATTTATTATTTGCAGAATCAATGGCCAGCTGTTACCATTCCCATCATTTAAATTTATTATACAATGGTCCGTTTTCTTTGCCTCTTTCTCGCTCTGTTCATTAGTAAAACTATATATATATATGTGTGTGTATTTTTTGCGTTCGTTTTTTTATTTCTGCAGCCTTCCTCCTCACCCCCTTCTTTCTTCAATGGCCGATCCACTCCCTCATGCTCGTCCGTCTCTCTCTCCTCTCCATGCTAAACTCGACGTCCTCCCGTAGCCTTCCGCCATCAACACTCCACACGCGGCCTTCCTCCGCGCCCACAATCCATTCACCACCACCCGTCCATCCCTGTCTCGAACATCGACCAAACCCGACACTCCGCCTGTGCCGACTCAATCGCCTATCCACGGCACAACCATTCCCTTTCCCCGCCTTGTGCTGCTCCGACCTCCTCGACGACAGTAGCCCCACTTCCCTACCGAACACCCCAAGCTCCATATCCTCACGCAACCGATCAGCCTACCTCCGCCCGCTTGGCCTCTGCCACCGAAGCACCGCATCAGTCGTGCTCCAGACCCCCTCTCTCGACCAAAACGCCCAGCTGCACCCTGACCCTTCAAACCGCAGCCTTCCTCCTCCTTCATTTGGAAATAGTGAGCATATTGTTATCCTGCCTTTTAGTAAGGCCGTGATACCAAAAGATTAACTAAAAACCGAAGGCAGTTCTTCTCGATTGCCAGTTATGTACAGATCGGCTATGGATGTCGGTAAATTTTGTCTGAGTTTGGATCAAGCTACAATTGACAAGACATGACAAGCAAAGCTATGAAAACCTACGTTCCAAATTTCAAGTTAATCGGAGTTCGTGTGCTCGAGATATCGATCGATCACGGTTGAGAAATCTAACCCTATTCGTATCCATGCACTTCGCATCCATCCAACCATCATCGTTTCGTATCCATCAAAAAAGCAACCTGCTTCGTATCGATCAAATTCGAATCCATCCTAAAACAAGCCTTCTTCGTATCAATCAAATATGTTGGTTCGTATCCATCAACATGCACTACAGTTCGTATCCATCAAGTGTACTGCTTCGTATCCATAAATGGCTCGCATTTCGTATCGATCTGCATCAACGAAATCGATACGAAACACGTCTGAATTATCGATACGAACAAAGCCACATACATGGATACGAGACAATATACAAGCAGACCGATACGAAATAGCATATAACTCAGGATACAGATAAGTTTACGTTCGATCGATACGAAGAGACCAATTGTGATCGATACGAAGAGGGCCGATTGTGATCGATACGAAGAGGGCCGATTGTGATCGATACGAAGAGCATAGCGCTCGATGGTTACGAAGGAGGAAGCAGTCAACGCGGCATCGAAAGTGGATCGATCCAGAAATCGCGCGCCACATCATCTCTTGAGCACGTGCCCAGTATCGTCTCGAATAGATCGATACGAAGGCATCGATTCGAACGCAATAGCTCACTGAAGAACTCCAATTCGTATTGATCATAACTTGCAATCCACAAGTCCAAATGCTATGAAATTTTCACAGGAGCTTACATACGAGCAAAGGAATGTTCATGCCAAGTTTTGACTCGATTGGGTCAAATCCTGATCAATACGAAAACCATTCATATCGATCACGGATCGGGCCGAAACTTCATGGGATCGATCGCGTAGGCCCACCTACATGCTAGAAGGAGTCTCCCGAGATTTTAGCGAGATATTTGCATCCTACGCCTATAAAAAGAGCCCTAGGGCCTATAGAAAAAGGGACTTTTGGCTCTTCTGCGTTCAGACTCTGCCGGATTCATCATTGTACTCGAATTTTGTTGTTGTAATCAGTTGTAACTCGTTGTAATCAGCAAGCAAACTTCAATAAAATCATCAACTTTAAAGTGGATGTAGGCCGGATTACCGAACCACTATGAACTTTGTGTTCTTAACTACTTTCCTTTGAATTTTCTGAGTGTTCTTCATTTTTAATTCTCTACACACTTGTTATCTGTAATCTGTGATTGTGAACTGGTGCTTTCATCGACAATTGGGTGTTTGTGACCAATTTTGGCTCAAACACATATGTATATATAGAACAGTTTTATTTAATATTCTAAGTATTTATATATATATATAACAATTTTATTTTAAGTATATGTATATACAACAGTTGTTAATATTCTAAGTCATTGTATATATATTGTTCGGTAGAAAAGTTATATATGTTTTGGGTTTCGAAGTATATTGCATTATAAAGGTATTACACATATGATATTTGGAAGATAATATATTTGTTTTGTTAAATAATGATTTCATATAACAAGTATGTGTAATATGCTGGTTTGGATTTTTGAATATATATGTTAAGTCTGTAATGTATATATAATACTATACTGGGTTACATATATATTTATCTACATATATTTGTTTATAATCTGAATGTATATATTTAGTTGTACATATATATATATATAGTGTCTACATATAGGTTTGTGACTAGCCTGCATATATATATATATATATATGTATGTATATAGTCTGCACATATATTTGTTTTATGAAGTCTGCAGCCCTCTTATGCTATGTATAAAGGGAAAAATATATGTATATTGATTGACTTTTGAATATTGTTATCCAGAGACATTCCATTTCACTAGATAAATTAACCAAATCAAGAATGTGGCTATTTCACCTAATTATGAATCTGATTTTTGGACCTGGAACAACAAACCTAATGGATTTACCTTCTACTCAGCATGGGATAGTGCTAGAAATTATTTACAGACAATTAATTGGTCTAAAGTTATCTGGAGTTACTGCAGCAACCCTAAAATGGCTTTATGTGCGTACAAAGTTATGCTTAACAGAATTCCTACCAAAGAAAAAATGATTGAATGGGGTTATACTATAGATCCTATATGTGTACTGTGCAATTGTGAATCAGAAGATAGAAATCACCTGTTTTTCCAATGTTCTTACTCGGCCTATCTTTGGACACGAAATAAAATGAAGCTAGGTATGATTCTGAACGGTCCTTTGCTGATCGATGAAGAAGCCACTGTTTTATACGACACCTTTAGAGTTGCTAACCAGATCCAAGATTTGGCCTTCTTCAGCTTCGTCACCATCATCTATCACATATGGCTGGAATGAAACTCACGTATCCATGATGGGAGGAAAATTGACAAGCTTCGAAGATGGAATCTAGCTGAAATCGACATTAAATTTCAGATGACCAAAAGTAGGAAGAAAACTAGGGGATCGAGAGAAAATGGGGAGATCTTAGAAAGATGGGGCATTGACCTTATGGATACTGGTTAAAGCTTTGAGCTTGTTCTTTTTCTCAACCGGTCAACCGAAGATGGAAAGTTTTAAGTTTAAAGATGTGTTTTACTTTTCTTTTTGATAAGTAGAGTGTTCTGTTCTCTGCCACGTAGGAGAGTCGATTGTAACAGGGTTGTTTTTCCTGTTTATTTTTTCTTCCAGACAGTATGTACATAAACGTTGTAATTCTTATATTGATGTGTTATCAATAAAGCACCGCACTCTTTTTCCCCTACTAATTATCACACCGATAGTTAGTAAGGTTTTTAATGAGGCGGTTTACCCATTTTCAAAAAAAAAAACTTTTGAATATTGTTTTAGAGTATAATATATTAATATCTTGGTTTTAATATGTGTTTTATTAAATATTGATTTTAAAATATAATATGAAGATTTTATTTTAAATTTGTATTTTAAATTAAATATTAAATTATATTTTTTGTTGTCTATATATATATATAACAATACAATGATCTACTTGGGTTATTTACACATTATAATAATGTAAGTTATATTGATTTTTCAATAAATATTGTTCTTTTTATGTTAATCTACATATTAGTCTATATCCGTATACATGAGTTGGTTTTCAAAAGTATATATAACGTGTTATGTTTGTGTATGTGTTAATATTTTGAAAGGTATATATATAACATGGTTGTTATGTAATGTGTAGAAAAGTGTATGTAAGTTTATCTATATTTTGTATATTAGTTCATATATAAGTATACGGGAGCCTAGTTTTCAAATAGATATATATAGAGATTTTATTTTATATGCGTTTGAATTAAATATTGATTATATATATAGATCTAATTTTTCAATATATGTTTTAAATTGATTTTGAAAAATATATATCATATATTTTGTTCTTTTTATATCAAGCTAGTCTGATTTGTTTTCATCGACCCCAAACTATCAACCTTGCTCGTCGAATTCATGTTCATCATGCCGTGCTTTGGAATTTGTGCTTGGATTCGTCACATCTTGTTCTTGTTATCTCTCTAGCCTCGAAAGGTGAGCAATCGCTCACGATTAACATTCTTATAGTTAGTAAATTTGATTTCACTTGAAACGACAATTGAAATATGCTATTAAATTTGAATTGCTGGTTATTAAATTTTTAAATATGATATGCCATCATCTACAATTGTTTATTTGTGATATATGACACCATATCCTGTTGGGTATATTTTATTTAATTTGTTACTGATGATATATGTTGTTGTTGATATGTTATATTTTTATCATAATGGTTCTCACTCTGTAAGTTCACTGTTAATTTAGAATTCCCTGTGGGTTGAAATGATACATACCCGAACGATCTTGTAGAATAGGGGAAAATCGTTATGGGTTGAAATGATAAACCCAAGCGAGTTTCATTTATTTTGAATTTTTGGGATTGCGGGTTGAAATGGTATATACCCGTAGGTATTTAAATTGCGGATTGAAATGATAAATATCCATATCACTTGACCATAGGATAGAAAATTATATACAGACACCGTTGGTCTATATTTTGAAAATGATTTCCAAAGTTTTGAAAGGAAATATATGGGTTTTAATAAATATTGATTTTTAAAATATAATATGAATAAATGTTATTTTTATATATATGTCTAAATTTTGATTTTAAAATAATATGTTTTGAAAATTTTAATTTATAAGTTAGTTTTGAAAAAATATATATTTTAAGATTTTATATTTTAAAAATATATAAAATAATATTTAATATAAAATATACATTTAATAATAAGATTTAATTTAATAAAAATTTAATTTAATTAGTATATAATATGTTTAAGTATTTACTTAAATTTATATTAATATTTTCAAAATAGATTTTTATAACTTTAATAATAAAGGTGGGAAGATAAATTAATGTTGACTTGGAATTTAAATTGGAAAGAAAAATTGAATTTAAATAAGAATTTATTTGAACTTATTGATTTTGAGATTTTGGAAAAATATGATTTATAACGTGACTTGATAAAAAGTGATTAAACGAATATTCTCAATTTTAAATAAAATTGAGATTGAATATTTAATATTGATTTAAATATATAAATTGGGATTTAAATAAATTATTATTAAAATGGTTAAGTGAATATTTTCCAATTTGAATAAAAATTTAAAGTTAAATGTTGAAATATAAATGAAATTTATATGTTGTAAATGTTTGAATATTTAAACTTGAATCTTTGAACTTTAAATTGAAATGGTTAAACTGGAATTGATTCAAATTGAATTTTTTTGGAATCTAAGATGATTTGAATCGATTTGCGAAATTGGAGGAAACTATTTTTTTATTATATAAAGTATTTTTAATATATAAATTAGTTTAATATATAAACTATTTTAATTTATAACTATTTATTATATATACTATTTTCAATATCTAAACTGTTTTAAGTCGAAAGTGTTTTTATTTCAAAAGTGTTATGATTTCAAAGTGTTATGATTTCAAAAGTGTTATGATTTCGAAAGTGTTATGATTTTGAAAGTGTTACGATTCTGGAAATGAATATTATTTAAAGTGAACAATGATATCGAATTGATATGGTTTTTGAAACGAATATGATATTTTGATATGAAGTATGAACTACTTGAAAAGAAATGACCATGGTCTGAAATAAGCGTTTGGTTGTTAAAGAGACCGGGATCGAATATTGTCATACTCTCTGCCAATACTGAAAACCACTGTAACAACTGTGTACGTGGTGGAGAATCCAGAATGAAGTAGGATGGTTGGTGGCGATTCTATATGAGGTATTAGCGCAGCCCTGACTCCCGTGAGTCAGCTTGATGTGGCTAAAACAGGAGCCACGCCGGGCCAAGTGAGGTCATTCCTCCGATCGGGCACACTTCTTCGATACCATTCTATTACATTGTGATTTGATTGGATGCACCTTTGATTTGGGAGTGTGTCACGAGGTGGGCGGTAGTAGCTTCTATGCGTTACCACCAGTCCGGATACGCAAACGATATATCTACCTTGGCATTGCCTCGCGTGCCTTGTCACATGCCCTATCGCGCCTTCTATGAGTTTGATTTGTGTCGTACCTATGGAGTGCTCCCTGATAGCCCACCTGCGGGTAGAGTTTACAGTATCTGTATAGACCACAACATTATATAAAATGTATTAAGGGGGATATGGGTAACGCCTTAATGCTATTTTAATAGTTTACTTTACTATAGACATATTATAATAGCATATATTACTACATAGTAGATAGTTCCATGGATCCTTAGAGGATGGAAATCCCAAACATCCTTTAAGTTACTTTTATTTCAGTCGACATTTCACTTGAGTTGAATTTACTGATATAAGAATGTTAATCCCGACTCGAGTGTTTTGTGTTTTGCTTTATGCTCGGGTCAGACTGAGTGTCACAGCATTTGAGACTCACCTTTGGAGATTGGAGTTTTGTTTGAAGATCTATCCATCCAGCTTTCAGTTATTTTAGTTTATTCCAGTCATTTATGTTCAGACTCGTCAATTGCTGATGTATTTGAGATTCATTTGTATTTAAGACTCTGTTGTATTTTGTTTCAGACTCTGATGTTTTATAGTAGCTTCATAAACTACTATCTATCTATTCCGCTGCTTATTATTGTAATACTCTGGGTCTGTGATTCTGTGATAGATTTTTTTATTGTATATGCTGAGTTTTGCCAAATATAAATTAACAATCTGTTGTTTTGAGCAATCCAAGTCTGACATGTGCGGATGCGAATGGTTCGAAATACCCAGGTCGTTACAAGTGGTATCGGAGCTCTGGTTTAGGCAAAACTTAGCATATGGAGTAAATTCAATTACAGAATCATATTCGTTCGAGTTTAAAAAAAATTCTTCGTTAGGATCCTCCTAGATTAGAATTTCTCTCGGATTTTGGAACTTTCCCATTTGTTCTGAAATCCATTCTTGTCTTCTCTTGTTTGTATTCCTTTTGATAATGGAGCATTCCATAGCTCCATTTCTATTGATCTCTGTAATGATTTGAGCTCATCCTGCCACCTCAATTGGCAACTTCGTCCTTGTGGGTGTGACCAATCCCATTGGCGGTCTCACCAATCCTAGTATGATTTGTAAAGGGGTGAAACTTCTTTACAACAGGCGTCGATTCACCAGAGATTTCTACATCCTCAGTTTAGATGCAGTTATTCCTTGCAAAGTCCGAACCGTTCTTTAGTAGACCACCCGGGAAAAATCTTTTGTGATCGAATGTCGAATGTCTTCGGTTATGCAGGCAGTTCTACCTTTCGTTTGATATTCAGCCTAATGATCTCGACTCCATCCCTATAGTCAGGGACTATCCTGATGTTTTGGTAAAGTCACTTCTCTTCCCTTCAAGCGGGAAATTGAATTTCCCCATCGATCTTATTCCTGGAATCTCGGTTGACCCGGTTAAGGTCGCCGCGATAAAAATAAGTCTATCCATTTCTTCTTTTGTAAAATTTAATTTTCTTTTATCCTTTTGAGCTATCTTCGTTGTTAAAATTCTCTTTGAATGGGGTCTCTCTAAATTTGAATCTTTATTCTTGTTCTATGATCCATTCTTGAATTATCGTGTGAGGGAGTGTATTTGTAATTAATATTAAAAATGTTTTATATTGTGCTGTTTGAGTTGTTAAGTTTGATTTTGAGTTTCGATCGATTCGTCTGGCCAACGCTATCGATAGGAATTTCAAAACACTTGAACAGAGCAAACTAACACAATATTGTTTTCGAAATTTGTAAATGGAATAAATTTATGAATGATTATATTATATATATAAGTATAATTTTCTAAAATTAAATAGTTAAATGAATTGGTTGTTAGAAATGATAATATTTGATTATCATTTATTGTTTTGTAAACCATTGACTATTGCAACATGATATAAATAAATGAAATTTTAAAACATGGTTTATAAATTTAATTGGAAATGAAATGAATTTAAATTAAAGATTTGAGAATTAAATTTTCGGTACTTTTCAAAAATTTGGTTTTCAAAGTTCTAAAAATATATTATTTGAAAGTCTTTTCGAATGAAAATTTGTTTTCCAAAATTTTTAAAAGAAGTAAGTTGGTACTTTCCTCGTTTATCGCTGGAAAATAATTTCAGTGATGACTGCAGCATCATCGACATTCATTTTCGAGCCTCAGAGTGGAGAGACCACTTAGTAGCATTGCTACATTTTTGTTTTGGAAAATGGATTTGATTTGAATTTCTTGAGTATGATTTGATGTACAATATACACATGTATATATTTATATATTTCAAAATGGTGGGAAGTGAAACTGGAAATTTAAATTCTTAAATTCAGTGTTAAGTTAGGGTTTTCAATTATTGAAATAAATCAAAAAAAATTGAAATATTTGAAGTATTTGAAATTTAAATTGGAATTTAAAATAACCTGAAACAATTGAAATAGGAAAAAATTTATGTGTATAATACTCATTTGCATTCTAAAACATATATAGCTTACCTAAAATATTCAAAAGTTAAAATGAATGTGAATTTGTGATTAAAGGTTATACAAGAGAAACCTTAAGTAATAAATTATTTAAACTAAAATGTTTAAACTAAATTCTGCTTTATATGAATGTTGTAGGTAAAAGGTGAATTTTTATAGTATTTAATTACCCTTAGAACCTTAATATAACTTACCTAGAAATAGTAAAATGTTAATGAGAATAAGCAATTGGATATACAATATAAAGGTAAATAACAAGATGTCCAAAAATGATATTTTGTTTAGGGAAGTTTTAAATAATAAATTAGATAATAAATTGAATAATAAAAAGAGAATTAATTGGTTGAATAATATAGGGATAATAAATGTTTATACATGTAATATATGTTGCAAAATATATATTAAGTGAAATAAATTAAATAAATAAAGGAGAATACTAGTTAAGCAAATAAATACGAACTAAAGAATAGTTATAATTGAATTTTAAGTGGAATCAACTTAACTGAAGGTAAATGGAGTAAATAAATAAGTTAAATATAATAAATTTTATTTTGGAAGAAAGTTTTTGTAACAAATGTTAATAAATTGAAATTTAATCAGTTGAATGACAATTTATTGATTTAATAAAATGGATGGAAACCAAATTTGTTAAATATTAATCAAATTTGAAACTAATGAAATTTATGGTTTTGAATTAATTATTATATCTAACACTATACATTTTGAATCTATCTTTCCTTCGGTTTGTCCTATTCTCCTATCTCGTTCCTATTCGGGGACGAAAAGTTTTGAGTGGAGGAGAGTGTAACGACCCGTAAATTTTAATGGTTTTATAACGTAATTAGTTGAAATTTTGCTTGAAAATATATAATTAAATTTTGAATTGAAAATTTGATATTTGGAATACGTCTATTTTAACATAGTAACTGGTAGATTTTCATTGGAAAATATGAAAGTAAATTCTGTTGTATAATTTTCGGTGTAAATTCAGTTATTTGATGAAAATAAAATGTTTTCGAAATCTGAATATTTTTACACAATAAATTTGTAAATTATTTTCTGAGTGAGACATTATAATTCGTTTCGTCAAATATGGACTTCTTTAGCCCCGTTTATCTTATTTTCGGCGAATTTACAGCATTTTCGGTACCAAGTATCGACTTTTGATAGGGTGGTCGTATCGCTGATATCCGCGTACCATTCTATTCCTCTCGTCGTGTCGATCTTCATAGTATATTCATTTGTATGTTTCGGTGCCCGGTACGTGGCGAAACCGATGAAACGGTTAACCGTATCGGCAACCATTTTTGAACTTCTGATATTCTGTGTCCCTTCAAATTTTCAAACGGCTAAAATAAACAGCTACTAGCATTTTTGCAGAATCAATGGCCAGCTGTTACCATTCCCATCATTTCAATTTATTATACAGTGGTCCATTTTCTCTGCCTCTTTCTTGCTCTTTTCATTAACAAACCAATATATATGTGTGTGTTTTTTTGCGTTCGTTTTTTTTATTTCTACAGCCTTCCTCCTCACCCCCTTCTTTCTTTAATGGCCGATCCACTCCCCCATGCTCGTCCGTCTCTCTCTCCCCTCCACGCTCAACTCCCCGTCTACCCGTAGCCTTCCGCCATCAACACTCCACACGCGACCTTCCTCTGCGCCCATAATCCTTTCACCACCACCCGCCCATCCCTATCTCGAACATCGACCAAACCCGCCACTCCGCCTGTGCCGACCCGCTCGCCCATCCACGGCACAACCATTCCCTTTCCCCGCCTTGTGCTGCTCCGACCTCCTTGATGACAACGGCCCCACTTCCCTGCCGAACACCCCAAGCTCCAGATCCTCACGCAACCGATCAGCCTACCTCCGCCCGCTTGGCCTTTGCCACCCAAGCATCGCATCGGTCGTGCTCTAAACCCTCTCTCTCGACCAAAACGCCCAGCTGCACCCTGACCCTTCAAACCGCAACCTTCCTCCTCCTTCATTTGGAAATAGTGAGTATATGTATATATAGAACAGTTTTATTTAATATTCTAAGTATTATATATATAACAGTTTTATTTTAAGTATATGTATATACAACAGTTGTTAATATTCTAAGTAATTGTATATATTGTTCGGTAGAAAAGTTATATATGTCTTGGGTTTCGAAGTATATTGCATTATAAAGATATTACATATATGATATTTGGAAGATAATATATTTGTTTTTTTAAATAGTGATTTCATATAACAAGTATGTGTAATATGTTGGTTTGGATTTTTGAATATATATGTTAAGTCTGTAATGTATATATTATACTATACTAGGTTACATATATATATTTATCTACATATATTTGTTTATAATCTAAATGTATATATTTAGTTGTACATATATATATATATACATATATATATATATATATTGTCTGCATATAGGTTTGTGACTAGCCTGCATGTGTATATATATGTATATAGTCTGCACATATATATTTTTTGTGAAGTCTGCAGCCCTCTTATGCTATGTATAAAGGGAAAAATATATGTATATTGATTGACTTTTGAATATTGTTTTAGAGTATAATATATTGATATCTTGGTTTTAATATGTGTTTTATTAAATATTGATTTTAAAATATAATATGAAGATTTTATTTTAAATATGTATTTTAAATTAAATATTGATTTTAAATTATATTTTTTGTTGTCTGTATATATATAACAATACAATGATCTTCTTGGGTTATTTACACATTATAATAATGTAAGTTATATTGATTTTTCAATAAATATTGTTCTTTTTATATTAGTCTATATATTAGTCTATATCCGTATACATGAGTTGGTTTTCAAAAGTATATATAACTTGATATGTTTGTATATGTGTTAATATTTTGAAAGGTATATATATAATATGGTTGTTATGTAATGTGTAGAAAAGTGTATGTAAGTTTATCTATATGTTGTATATTAGTTCATATATAAGTATACGGGAGCCTAGTTTTCAAATAGATATATATATATATATATTTTATTTTATATGCGTTTGAATTAAATATTGATTTAAATATATATATATATATATCTAATTTTTAAATATATGTTTTAAATTGATTTTGAAAAATATATTTATCATATATTTTGTTCTTTTTATATCAAGCTAGTCTGATTTGTTTTCATCGACCCCAAACTATCAACCTTGCTTGTCGAATTCATGTTCATTGTGCCGTGCTTTGGAATTTGTGCTTGGATTCGTCACATCTTGTTCTTGTTATCTCTCTTGCCTCGAAAGGTGAGCAATCACTCACGATTAACATTCTTATAGTTAGTAAATTTGATTTCACTTGAAACGACAATTGAAATATGCTGTTAAATTTGAATTGCTGGTTATTAAATTTTTAAATATGATATGCCATCATCTGCAATTGTTTATTTGTGATATATGACACCATATCCTATTGGGTATATTTTATTTAATTTGTTACTGATGATATATGATGTTGTTGATATGTTATATTTTTATCATAATGGTTCTCACTCTGTAAGTTCACTATTAATTTTGAATTCCCTGTGGGTTGAAATGATACATACCCGAACGATCTTGTAGAATAGGGGAAAATCGTTATGGGTTGAAATGATAAACCCAAGCGATTTTCATTTATTTCTAATTTTTGGGATTGCGAGTTGAAATGATATATACCCGTAGATATTTAAATTGCGGATTGAAATGATAAATATCCGTATCACTTGACCATAGGATAGAAAATTATATACGGACACCGTTGGTCTATATTTTGAAAATGATTTCCAAAGTTTTGAAAGGAAATATATGGGTTTTAATAAATATTGATTTTTAAAATATAATTTGAATAAATGTTATTTTTATATATATCTCTAAATTTTGATTTTTAAAATAACATGTTTTGGAAATTTTAATTTATAAGTTAGTTTTGAAAAAATATATATTTTAAGATTTTACTATTTTAAAAATATATAAAATAATATTTAATAAAAATATACATTTAATAATAAGATATAATTTAATAAAAATTTAATTTAATTAGTATATAATATGTTTAAGTACTTATTGATTTTGAGATTTTGGAAAAATATGATTTATAACGTGACTTGATAAAAAGTGATTAAACGAATATTCTCAATTTTAAATAAAATTGAGATTGAATATTTAATATTGATTTAAATATATAAATTGGGATTTAAATAAATTGCTATAAAATGGTTAAGTGAATATTTTCCAATTTGAATAAAAATTTAAAGTTAAATGTTGAAATATAAATGAAATTTATATGTTGTAAATGTTTGAATATTTAAACTTGAATCTTTGAACTTTAAATTGAATTGATTAAACTGGAATTGATTCAAATTGAATTATTTTTTAATTTAAGATGATTTGAATCGATTTGTGAAATTGGAGGAAACTATTTTTTTATTATATAAAGTATTTTTAATATATAAATTACTTTAATATATAAATTATTTTAGTTTATAACTATTTATTATATATACTATTTTCAATATCAAAACTGTTTTAAGTCGAAAGTGTTATGATTTCAAAAGTGTTACGATTTCAAAAGTGTTATGATTTCGAAAGTGTTATGATTTCGAAAGTGTTATAATTTCGAAAGTGTTATAATTTTGAAAGTGTTACGATTCTGGAATTGAATATTATTTAAAGTGAACAATGATATCGAATTGATATGGTTTTTGAAACAAATATGATACTTTGATATGAAGTATGAACTATTTGAAAAGAAATGACCATGGTGTGAAATAAGCGTTTGGTTGTTAAAAAGACCAGGATCAGATATTGTCATACTCTCTGCCAATACCGAAACTCACTTTAACAACTGTGTACGTGGTGGAGATTCCAGAATGAAGTAGGATGGTTGGTGGCGATTCTATATGAGGTATTAGCGCAGCCCTGACTCCCGTGAGTCAGCTTGATGTGACTAAAATAGGAGCCACACCGGGCCAAGTGAGGTCATTCCTCCGATCGGACACACTTCTTCGATACCATTCTATTACTTTGTGATTTGATTGGGTGCACCTTTGATTTGGGAGTGTGTCACGAGGTGGGCGGTAGTAGCTGCTATGCGTTACCACTAGTCTGGATACGCAAACTGTATATCTACCCTGGCATTGCCTCGCGTTCCTTGTCACATGCCCTATCGCGCCTTCTACGAGTTTGATTTGTGTCGTACCTATGGAGTGCTCCATGATAGCCCACCTGCGGGTGGAGTTACAGTATCTGTATAGACTACGACATTATATAAAGTGTGTTAAGGGGAGTGCTCCATGATAGCCCACCTGCGGGTGGAGTTACAGTATCTGTATAGACTACAGCATTACAGTATCTGTATAGACTACGGCATTGTATAGTTTACTTTACTATAGACATATTATAATAGCGTATATTACTACATAGTAGATAGTTCCACGGATCCTTAGAGGATGGAAATCCCAAACATCCTTTAAGTTACTTGTATTTCAGTCGATATTTCACTTGAGTTTAATTTACTGATATAAGAATGTTAATCCTGACTCGAGTGTTTTGTGTTTTGCTTTATGCTCGGGTCAGACTGAGTGTCACAGCATTTGAGACTCACCTTTGGAGATTGTAGTTTTGTTTGAAGATCCATCCATCCAGCTTTTAGTTATTTCAGTTTATTCCAGTCATTTATGTTTAGACTCGTCAGTTGCTGATGTATTTGAGATTCATTTGTATTTGGAATTCTGTTGTATTTTGTTTCAGACTCTGATGTTTTATAGTAGCTTCATGAACTACAATTTATCTATTCCGCTGCTTATTGTTGTAATACTCTATGTCTGTGATTCTGTGATTTATTTACTGTATATGCTGAGTTTGCCAAATATAAATTAACAATCTGTTGTTTTGAGCAATTCAAGTTTGACATGTGCGGATGCGAATGGTTCGAAATACCTAGGCCGTTACAATAATGCTAGTTATAACTAGCATTGTCTTCCAACCTAATTTTTTTTCAAAGTTCGTCCTTCAGTCAAAAAATAAAACTTGGTGTCATTCAGCCTAATTTTTTTTCAAAGTTTATCGTTGTGCCTAATTCCCTCTTATAAATAATCAACCATAAATTAAATATGAACAATAATTATTGATTATTGATTATAGATGATAATTAATAATTGTTTATTAATAATCATTAATTATAATAAATTATACACAATGACTCATATAAGTTGTCATTTATAAATTATTGATTAAAAATTACTATTTATAAATTATTAAGCAAGGATAATTATTTGTTACACTACACCAAAACAGTCATTTGGCAACACTTTTTTTTCCATTTGGCGACACTTATATGGGTTGCAATTTAGTCTCGCTAATAAGTGTCGCTATCCAATATAAGTGTTATTGAAAATAAAAATTTACACTTTTAAATACGGCGACACTTATTTTCGTTGTAAGCCTTGGTTTAATTGGAGTTAATTGAAATATACTAGGGCAAAATTGTAATTGAATAACATATGACGCTTACCCTAGCCAAGCTTATCCCTGGCCGCATTTTCCCCAAATCGTTTACGTTCATTCTCCAATTCGCACGCTCAACTTTTGGCGACGGCAGGCTCTGACGTTTATTCTCCAATTCGCAGGCTCCACCTTTGGCGACGACAGGCTCCACTTTTGGCGACGGCTCCAGTTCGCAATCGACTACGGCAAGGCTTCAAGTTAATACTTTTTTCGACTAGGGCAATTTTTTTAGTCTTGAGTTGTTTGATCAATTCGAATTTGAATTTCTGATGCTATTTGAATATTATAGATGAACAAAAGTTTATTGACCAACGGTTTTGTATTGCCGTGCGTTTAATTTGTATAGCGATTGTAGAAAACTGATGAATATAATATTTTGGTAGAACATACTTTTGTTTAATGACCATTAGTTGTGTATTGCCGTTCATACACATCGAACAATGATGGTAGAAAACCAAAGTATAAATTACTATTGCGGAAATCAACATTTGTTTATACTATAGTAATGTCGGTAATCTATCGTTGGTTGTTGGTCAAAAAAACAATTAAAAAGTAAAGGCAGAAAGTTAGATAGAGAAAGAAGAGAGAATGAATAATAATGGAGTTGGAAAAGCTAATTTAAGTTGAAAGTGGAAAAGAAAAGGCTCTGAGTTGGAGATCTGTGTGAAAATCTCGCTTTGAGAGTGCGTTCAATCATGAAACTTCTGTGTACCCCTTGTACTGAATAATTGGATGCCTTCGAGAAGCAGTATCTTGGTAGGTAACTTAATGCCAGTAAAAGATTGAAGGATTATGGAGCATCCCAGTATTTATCTTCAAAGCGGTGCTTTGCCATATAGGATCCTGATATTCACAGTTTGGTTATGCTGTTTCAAAGCTGTTATTTCTGAAAAAAGCATACTTGAGCCGAAGTATAATGTTCCTTACAAATTTGAGCTCTCTGATCCACCAATGGGCATATTTGATCCCATAGAAATTTCACCTTCAGCAGTTCCACGCAATCCTTATCCAATTGAACCTCTATCACCAATGTATCCATCTTTTCCTAGTACATATGATCCAGTGCTGACTGGAAAGTGCCCCATTAACTTTACTTCTATTTCAAATATTATAGACAAGACAGCTTCTGACTGTTCTGCTCCTTTAGCTGGTCTTGTTGGTAATGCTATATGTTGCCCTCAGCTAAATAGTTTAATACACATTCTCCAGGGTTCTTATTCCAGTCATTCTGATACTTTAGTCTTAGAGCAAGCTGTTGCTGATAATTGTTTTTTAGATATTGTGAGCATATTAGAAAGCAGAGGAGCAAATAGTAGTATCCCAATACTTTGTTCTATGAAGTCGTCCAATCTAACTGGTGGTTCTTGTCCTGTAAAAGAGATTCCAACGTTTGAGAAAATAGTCAACACTAGCAAATTATTAGAATCTTGCAGCACTGTTGATCCATTGAAAGAATGTTGTAGACCTATTTGCCACTCTGCCATTATGGAAGCTGCAGTTCACATATCTTCAACAGAGAATGGTGGTCTGGATGGTTCTAGTATTGGTAAGAATATAGATGGAGAAGAAGTCATTAATGACTGTAAAGGTGTGGTTTATGCTTGGCTTTCTAGGATGCTTTCATCAGAAGCTGCTAATACTGCATTTAGATTGTTATCTGGCTGCAAGATAAACAAAGTTTGCCCATTAAAATTGGAATAACCATCAAGTGTACTCAAAGAATGTCGTGATACATCTCTTAATTCTTCGTGCTGCACTTCCTTAAATAGTTACATTGCAACAGTACAGAAACAGATGCTAATAACAAATAGACAGGCAATCTTGTGCCACTTTGTTCGGGTCTATGTTACAAAAAGGTGGCGTTATGACAAATATATATGAGCTTTGTGATGTAGACCTTAAAGACTTCAGTCTTCAAGCATATGGACAACAAGGCTGTCTTCTACGAAGCTTGCCAACAGATGTTATATTTGATAATACAACCGGGTTTAGTTTCATATGTGACTTGAGTGACAATATTGCTGCTCTGTGGCCATCATCATCATCACTTTCATCTTTGTCTTTTTGTGCGCCAGAGATGTCCTTACCTGCATTGCCACTGCCCCATATCTCAGGAGATTCTGGTAGCAATGATCGTGAATTGAGATGGCTAGCTCTTCTGTTTCTATACACGGTGTATGACATGCTCATCGTAAAATCATGATAAGTGGAAATCTCGCACTTGTATATACAAGGATGAATCATGATTAATCCCACGTGCAAAGAGATTTTCTGGGAAAGATGAGAGTTTAAATGGGGGAGGCTTGGTATTAGAATTACAGGATGCACAGCCTTGCTTAAAAAAACATAGTTTTAGCTCATTGTTGTGCGAGGCGGTTAACTAGTGAATGTATGTAAATGATGAACCAAGTATTCATCAGCAAGGCTTTCTATGTTTTTAGGTTATTTGTGAATAGATAGGAGAAATTCATGTTAGTTTTCATTATAAAAAAAAATCTATTGTTGGTTGTGAGTGCGCCAACAAAATAAAAAGAGTGGAAAAAACGATTGTGGTAAAGTTCAGGCATTTTTTTAGTGTAATTAGCATCCCTCTTAAATTGTATTTGGGTCATTGAGTTCAAAATTATGACATGCTTTCACTGTGTCATGAGTATAAAAAGGACGAATAATGTTTTTAAACGTATAATACTGGATCATGCAAGAACTATATAATACTGGATCATATAAAACAGTACTTAAGGACCCTTAATCAGACGTATCATTGATGAAATGCAAACTACCATATTCTTAATGTAATTCTCACTTTGTTGCTTAAACAAATGGTCAAGTGTAGGTTCTCTAGTTCCTATCCTTCTCTTTGTTGCATAATGTTTCAGATACTCCATAATCTGTAGCTCTTTGTAAATTGGTTGATTTTCTTCTGTTAATGCTTCTTTTATCAGTCCTTAACATGTTTTTCATCGAATCTTGGACTGTATAATGTAGCAACTGATAGTCTTGGGCCATCACTGCTTGCCATGACTCTATGCTCCATACTCTTAAATGTGTCTTTGCTAACCTGCTACATAATTTTAAATGTATGAAATAAAATACAGAGCAAGTATACGAAACCATCAGAGGTTCAGTTATATCAACTGGCTTGTAAAAAAAGATTAACTGTCTCAGCAACTATAATTCTTATATTACTTTGATTTAGAATCTTTGGTTAATATTTTACTTTAAATAAAAAATGCTTCTGTATTTTCCATTTTTTTACCATAATTCTTGACATGGTAATCACTAATCAAGTATAAACCCTAAGATACCTAACAAACAATGGAAGTTAAGAATTTTGCAGGTTTATAAATTTGTGACCCAAATGTGAATATAGAAGAATGAAGCCAAGAACCAACATAATAGAAAATAGTGTTCTCATGTTTCCTTGTACATTGTTATAAATTAAGGAATTTATTGCTTGCACGTTAGCTAACTCGTCTTTGCTAACTCGTCTTTGCTAGATCAAGGGTTGCAGTTGCACGCTCTCATTATCAAATTAGATTTAGAATACAGCGCGATGATTCAAACTTCTCTGGTATCTTTGTATGCAAAATGTGGGGAAGTGCACATTGCACATGACATTTTTGCATGCATTAGGGAACCAAACATGATATCATTGAATGCAATGATAACAGGATTTGCTTAACATGGTTTTGCAAAAGAAGCGCTTGAACTGTTCAAAAGTGCTGAATCAGATGAGTACTTCAAACCCAACCAAGTAACGTTTTTGGGAATTCTTTCAGCTTGTTCTTACGTAGGTTTAGTAAATGAGGGATGTCGATATTTTGATTCCATGAAATCACACTATGGTATTTGTCCAAATCTTGATCATTACACGTGCATGGTTCATTTGCTAGGTAGAGTTGGTTTGCTTGATGAAGCTAAATGTTTGATTGATTCAATGCCGTTCGTACCTAATTCACCGATTTGGGGAGCTTTGCTTGATGCAAGTAGGCTTCATTTGAATGTCCGTGTTGCAAAATTTGCTGCCAAGAGAATTCTTGAACTAAATCCAAAAAATGAAGTTGCTATTGCTGTTTTATCGAACTTGAACCAAGAAGCTGGATTGAAGGAGATTGTTGGTATGAAGAAGACTCCAGGTTGCAGTTGGATTATGACAAACACTTTATATGGTGACCCAAATTTCAGATGGAGGTTTCGTTATATGGCCGGAGTTTCGTATTCGGTATTTGTAGAATTTTACTATGAAATTTACGTTGTCTTTTGTATTCCAATTTGACATTGTTATGAAGTAGTTGATTATGTATTGAATTAACCAACTTAATTATGTATTGTACTTGTTATGAAGTAGTTGACATTGTTATGAAGTAGTTGACTATGAAATTTATGTTGTTATTTGATCATGAATATTGTAAATTTTGGGTTCCTATTGAATGTAGTATAATAATGCATATCATGTTAGTTATTAATTGTTTATTAATGTTAAAATAATTGACTATATTGAGAATGAAAATATTTCAGCGTTATAAGCATTGACAAATAAAATTTACCAACGCTTATAAGCGTCAGCATAGAAAATTAAACAATGTTGGATAGTTAATTTGCCAACGTTTATAAGCGTTGCTAACTAATATACACCAACATTTATAAGCGTTGGCGAATACAAACTTCCAACGCTTATAAGCGTTGGGAAACTAAACTCGCCAACGCTTATAAGCGTTGGCAATAAATTGCGACGCCCCTACAGCGACGCTAATAAGTGTGGCTGAAACTGTTTGCGACAGTTATACTCGTTGGGAATCACCTGTTTTGGTGTAGTGTTACAAATTATAAATTACTAATTATTAATTATTATAATAGTAATTATTAACTATTGGAATACGATTAAATCCTCGTATGATGTCTAAAATAATCCAAGATAACGATGATCGGTTAAGAGTCGCTGAAAATTGGCATTTACTACAAACGGTAAACTAAAAAGGTTGTAATATGTATCTATTACAACAAGTAAAAAAAGTTGTGAAAATTGAGATCTATTACAACAGACAAAAGAAAATGTTTGTAATAGACATCTATTACAACGGATAAACAAGGAAGAGGTATTACTGAAAACTGATATATATTACAATAGGTAAAAAACAGTTGTAACAGACATCCATTAGACAAACAAATGAAAAACTTTGTAATGGGTATCTATTACAACGAACAAAGAAAAGGAGTTGCTGAAAAGCGGCATCTATTACAACAAACAAGCTAAAATCATTGTAATATGTTTCTATTACAACAGACTTTTTTTTAACCGCTGTAAAAACGTCGTCGTATTAGTGTATTTTTGTTGTAGTGTTTTTAGGGCAGACACTCTCTTGCATGATGTCGTTTTTTACCATAGTTGCAGCACTAGTCATTTTTCTTAATCCTTTTGTTATTTGTTCGAGGCTTTCCATTAAAATCACATTTTTTATTATTCTTGTTACCGTTTGCTCCTGTGTTCACAATCTGAACAACGGTTTTGGACAAATTCCCCTTGTTTCCACGGCTGCGATACTCTTCTTCAATACAAAGATGTTTTTGAATTTGCTTCAAACAAAAGTCTTTTGTTTCGTGGAAAAGCAATTTCTTGTAGTTACTCCAAGTTGAAGGTAGTTCTGTAATTATACTGCCAACTTGAAACAACTCAGGAATCTTAATGTCAAGAGTACCAAATGACCACTAGCTCAAGTGGTAAAGTTCTAGAATTTAGTTTAGAGATCTTGGGTTCAATACTCCGAGACATCAAATTGAATGCTTTATTTAATATTAAGTATCACTTTTGTTATAAAAATATATATCAAGAGCATCAAGTTTATTAATAATCCCTAGTAACTCATGAACTTAAATGAGGATGAACATTGGTTTCCCATTCATCATCTCAAACAAAAATATTTATGGTAGGCATTGGACGTGGCTTTTTGCGTTGCCATACATCATTCCTTCCAAAAAAATTAACAACTTGTACAAATAAGGTCCGTTTGAGATGTGGTTTTTTGTCTTACGATCGTATCAAAATGCTCTAAATTATGGAGTTGGTTTGAACTGAATCAGAATAGTTTATAATTTTACAATTTATTTATGCAAATTATCGACACATATTATTCGTTAAAAAACAAACAATTAATTAAATAAATATAATCAATTTAATTTTAAAATACTCCGCTCAAATACTTTTTGTTCAATGCTAACCATTGCGTTTAGCACGTGCTTTTTCTTCAAAATCGTTAGAATCATTGTACTATCAACATAACGCATGCTCAAATGACCTTCTTTAGAGCATCTCCTGTTACACGTCTAGTATACCAAAACAGAGAATAATCAAATATAAACTCGTCGCACAAGTTTATAACTCAGATTTCCACTACACCAGAATTCTGTATTAATTATTATAACAATATGAATGTTGTAAATAAATTACAACAACATCGTTATACTATTTTGAATAAATAGTATAACAAAATGAAAGGATAGAATGTAGAATAATGTATATAAATTTACAAATAACTAGAAATCTAACCGTATAGCGTCTGAGGCTTGTCGTAACAATTTCCTTAAGACTTTATTTAAAGTCTCCCAAGATACAACAGACGTAATCTGCACGAGATTGTAAAGAGTATGTCAAATCTGTGATATATTATTTAGAGCAGCGGAGAAGGAAGAAGCAGAAGAAATTAGACTGGAATGGAATGAGAATGTGATCAGGATTCTCTTCTATTTATAATTTCGTCCGCACCCCTTCGAACAGTCGCGTCTGCGTGAAAGGTTGCACCTGTTACCTTTCATTGCTACTATTTAATAACGGGCCGCAACCGTTCGCTCCTGCTGCTGCCATACGCCGCACCCGTTCGCGTCTAACGGGTCACACCCGCTTCCGGCTGCGTCCGTTCGCCAAAAACCCGCGCCCGCTTCAGAGGTCGCACCCCCTCAGTCAAACCGCGTCCGCTTGAACAGATTCGCATATGTTCGTATAGCCTGCAACTGTCAGAAAGCCCGGCCCAGTTTTGCAGTAAAAATAGGATCATATTAGACCCAAACCCGAGCCCGGCCCGGTTCGGTTCGGTCGGACGGACGGCGGCGGCGCGCGCGTGTGTGGTGGTGATGCATGATCTCCCTTCTCACAACGAAGCAAACATTTGGGTGCCCCAAGGCCCCAACCTCTTCATTACAAAGCTATTAATATACTAGAATAATTTGCAATTTTTGGCGATGTGGGACTTATGTTATTTCATTCAATTTAGGAATTCCAACAATCCCCCACATGAATGATAATATACATATCCCCCACACAAAGCGAAATATCACAGAGTACATATGGAATAATGCTTTATCATGGATAAGTAGATATTTCACTTTGAACTTTCCCTAGTCAAAACTTATCGGATCTACTTGGCTAATCGGTGAATTATTTCATCTTGAACCGTCAGCCTTTATTATATATCCAGACAATAAGCTTTACGAAGCATTGATTTCCTTCTCATCCAATCTCTTGGTTGTGTTCATTTTGGTCCTGAACAAATTTGTTTGGTTCTGCGAGTGTTTATAGAAAATATAAGCCTTTAATATTCTCATAGAGCCGACCCAGCTCACACTAACATAGGTGATCGCAACCATTAAGAGTATCCTACATATACCCCACTTGTTATATTCAAGATATGGTCATCATTAAAAAACATAGTTTTAACCTTTAAATATTTCTATAGGCATGCATTTATATTGTGCACCATAGGAATGGAGTTGGACTATGTCCAAGCAAATGCATTACGTCTTGAGTTACTCAGAACCGGTTTGCCTATTGATCCTAGTCCTTGGGATCTCCAGTCGCTAGGATAGGTTTCCGTATAAGATAACTCTTGTTGGTTTAGGCTTTTAAACCCATTCCCCTCGATGCGCAGTCAATTTTCTCTCTTGATAAACCTTTAGTAAATGGATCCGCTAGGTTATCATTTGTTCTCACATAATTTATGAAAATAGTTCCATTTGAGAGTAACTGCCTAACTGTGTTATGGCGTCGACGAATATGTCGTGACTTTCCATTATACACAAAGTTGTGCGCTCTGCTTAGCGCAGCTTGGTTATCACTGTGTATGCATATGGCCAGTACAGGTTTAGGCCAAAATGGAATATCTTCTAAAAAATGACGAAGCCATTCTGCTTCTTCGCCTGCTTTATCTAAAGCGATGAACTCTGATTCCATAGTGGATCGAGCTATGCATGTTTGTTTAGTAGATTTCCATGACACTGCTGCCCCTACTAAGGTAAAGACATAACCACTCGTTGATTTTGATTCCTCTGAATCAGCAATCCAATTTGCATCACTATATCCTTCTAAGACGGTAGGATATTTTCCATAATGGAAGGAATAATTTGTGGTATTTTTTAAATATCCAAGCACTCTCATTAGTGCTTTCCAGTGTTCCTTTCCTGGATTGCTTGTATACTTGCTTAATCGACTTACCGCGTAAGCGATATCTGGTCTAGTGCAATTCATGAGATACATTAAGCATCCTATTACACGAGAGTATTCCAGTTGCATTACACTCTCATTAGTGTTTTTATGCCAAGTTTGACTTTCTTGGGAGGCGAAACTGGAACTTTTGCCAAGCACCCCCACACTTTGAGGTATTTAAAGCTTGGTTTGTGTCCTTTTCATAACTCATATGGAATTGTTCCTATTTTATTATGAGGGACTTTGTTTACTATGTGATTAGACATATTTAAGGCTCCCCCCACAAATTCGTCGGTAGACTAGAGGTTAAAAGCATGACATTAATCATGTCTTTTAACGTTGTCGGCTACACCATTTTGTTGTGGTGAATATGGAGCTGTTGTTTGATGAATTATACCATTTTCGGCACAGAACTGTTCAAATGGTGATTCATATTCTCCACCTCGATCAGATCTTAATATCTTGATCTTTTTATTTAATTTTCTACCTCAGCTTTTGTTGATAGTTCAACTGTTGCCATATCTGTTTTAGTGAAAACAGGAAAGTCTTAAGATGTTTTAGTTCAACTTGTGCGACGAGTTTATATTTGATTATTCTCTGTTTTGGTATACTAGACGTGTAACATCTCCAACAATTCTTTATTAAGGGTTAATATTTAGCGAAGGCGACCTCACTTCAACAGCGAAGATGCAACATAATATAAAGGAATGGTTCTTTATTAAGGGTTAATATTTAGCGAAGACGAGAAATCTCACTCCAACAGCGAAAATTCAACGTAAAATGAAAAATAATATTCGTGGTCAATTCAAAAAGTTGAATGGACAACGGACGCCTATTAAATAGATGTCCAGTACTGCACACCTATTTAATAGGGGTCATGTTGTTGGTCTTCTTTTTAATATACAGGCGTAACATTGAATATTAACCCCGAACCCGCTCGAGATAGTTCTTACTCATAACACATTATTTATCCTACTAGTAGGCAAATTAACTAGTATTATACATTCACCATTTCTCTGAGATTTTAGGACGTGAGACTAAAGTTAAAACATTTAACCCCTTGTACAATTAAATACCAACAAGTACTCTTAAGAGATGATCCTGTCGTTTTTAAATTTTACTGTATGAACAAAATGATGTAATGCCTGCCTCAAATCAGTTCTCTCCTGACAGCTAAATGTGACTAAGCACTCAAAAATGAAATAATTTGTTCACTATAAAGTGCTTTGGGTGATTTTTACAATACCCAGAAGCCATTAAATTATTTAAAATTCTCTCCATCAAATCAAATTCTCCGTCAAATCAAATGATGTGGCTGAAATAATTACCTCTATCCTATTATATTATATTTAAATATGTCAGTAAAATTGAGGCCCTTTGTCCTTTGTAAACCAAAAGTTTAATTTTTTATAAACAAAATCTTTTAAACTCTAGTTTCGAAGCTGAGTCAACCATTAGTGTTCCAAGCTCAAAGGTTCTAGCAGTTTAATCGGTCAGACCATTAAAACCGCGATGGTAGTTAATTTTTATTTTTCTAATTTAAATGTAAATTTAAATTTAAAACTATTTCAATTAATTTAAAAATATAATCAATTATAATTAATATATAAAAATTAAAAATAATTATTTTTTGAATATTTCATAACAAATATTAATTGAAATAATCCTATGATGATTTTGTTAGAGCAAAATTGTAAACTTTCTAATTTTTTAAGAGGAAAGAGAGTCAGTCAACAATAATTTGTAAAATGTACACTAATAATTTATTATGTCGTCCAAAATTGATAATATAATCCAATAATTTAATAACTATAGTTATGAAATTATTTATTAAATTTATTATATGAAAAAAATAAGTGTGAAGCAATAGTTTTTTCTCAAATTTGAAGAGTTTTATATAGTTCAAAGAAGTCGGTTTAAATGTTTTTGCAGAGGTTTGAGATTAAACAGCGGGTTTATGCACGTATAATGTTATTTTATTTTCAAAGCCACAACGTTTCAAGAGTGAAGGTTAATCGTGGTCAACTGAGATTGGATTGGGTTTTGAAAAGACTGCTTTAAACCAATGCAATAGATAAAAAATAAGCAAAAACTCTCAGTGTCCATAAATAGCAGTACAACCAGAACAACATTTCTAAATTTATATCATACACCAACACAGCTAACAATGGTTGGTCTTGGCTTCTTTGTAGTTCTACTGCCTGCCTCCTTAGAAAAGATGGTACTTTGATTTGGACACACACATGCACCTGTGTACATATTTTTACTCTATTTTCATCTTTGTTTTTGCTGTTGTACGCAGAATATTCCTAATGCTGTCGTAAAACACATTTCCAAAGAGGAACTCTGCTTAAACACTGCAAAATTGGTGAGTCCTACCGAAGAATCATGGCATTTGCATGTTTACAGAAAGAACAAAGGAGCGGTCATGTACTTCGGTGGAGAAACTTGGCTTGAATTCATAAGAATTCATAACCTAAAGCTGGGATACTTTTTAGTATTCAGCTATAGAGGAGATATGCTGTTTCACTTTGAAGCATATGATCTTAGTACCTGTGAGATAACTTCATATTTTAAGTCCAATGATGCACAAGGTCAGAAAGATAACGGTACAAAAGTTGAAGCAGCTGAGAGGCACATAGAAGTCAAAGGAGAAATGGAGAGTTATGGTATACAGTTATCCTTTCTCTTAATTATTTCTGATATTTACGCGTTACTTATAAATTCTTGCATGTTAATCTGCAGATAAAATTGGTCGTGTGAAGAAGAGGAAGCTGTCAAACCCAAATTCTCCGAGGAAGAAGAAGACAGTAAAGAACAATGTTAAAGATGGTATAAGCACTTGCACATTATTTTTAACAATCTTTCAGTTGATAAAACCTTTTCAATGAAAACCGTTAACAATGCTACAGATGTTCAAAAGGCCGGAGAATATGAAGTCATCGTATGCAGCGCTAACCTCGTGCGTTCTTATATGGCAAGTGGAATTCATGTGTTGTATTTTCGTACTCATCCCCCTCTTTAAACCATGGATGATAATTGGTATTTTGAATTTTAAAGTTTAAATTTTGGATGTAGAACATTCCATGGAGATTCGGTGACACTTATGGCTTGAGTGGGCTTAAGGAAATAGCATTGATGGATCCGAAGAAGAGAATGTGGCGTGTTCATCTTCATCACAGAAGAATCAGATGGGGAAAATCAAGAAATGCAAGTAAGATGGGAACGCCATGGACTGAATTTGCAAGAGCAAACAACTTGAAAGTAGGAGATGCATGCATCTTCATAATGTGCTCAGACAAGGGAACTGGTGAAGCGAAGTACATGGAAGTGGAAATACGAAGAATGAATGAAAATTAATGCAGCATTTTGTAGTGTACGTTCATGGTACTGTTTTTTTGATGTTGGTTGGAAATACAATTTTGTTCACACTTTTTTTAAGTGTGAACAAAACAATTTTTTCTAATTGGAGGAATTTGATGGGTCACATATGAGATCCCTTAAATTCCTCTGATCGGTGTTTTGTTCACGCCTTAAAAAAAAGTGTGAACAAAATCACTCTCGTTTGTTGATACTTTGCATTGATCCAGTTGTTGTAATGAAAAATGACGTTTTTTTCTTGTTCGATTACCTTTCTTCTAGGCTATGAGTGTGTGTTTTTGTTATCAGTATGGCTATGCTATTTCTTTTCAAGTCCATTTGTGGTTGCGTATGCTACTGGAAGTCGTCAAGTTATCCATTAAGTTTGTCTTCCTCGTCGTGTTTCATATAAGCTTCATCGCCTTGGAAGGCTTCGGTATACATAATATTAAGCAATACTTACGGTTCCATAGCTAACCACAGTGGACACATAATCTTTTCAATGGAGCTGCATGTTGAAAAATTTCAATGTATGTGCCACATATGTAAAATAAATATGTCATGCTATTTTGGTGTAAAGTCTAATTAAATTGATCAAATTATGAATTAAAGGTAAAAGGCTTATAGGTATAATTGTCATGGTATTAATGTATAGATAATGGGGCAATTTTATTTTGTTGAAGGGCCAAATTAGAAAATGTCAACATTATAAATAAGGGGTTATGGTACTCAAATTACACAAACTTCGCTTATTCTTCTAATTTCTTCTATGGAAATAATTCAGATATAGGGTTTATGTTAATCTGGAAGATCTGATCAAACTCTTATTTTTTAGATCTATCTCTTTCTCTTAATCAGTTTATGAAAGCAGCAACTATGAATTCAGATCTAATATAAGGTCTAGGGTTTGTGTCAATATGGAAAACCAAACCAAATTTACTTTTCCAACCGCAACTATAAATTCAGGTATGGCTTCCGCTAACCCGTTTACTTTCCTCTATTTCTTTTCAATTAAATAAATATGAGACACCTATTCAGATCTAGGGTTTCATGATTAATCGGTCTTAAAGCATATTGAAATCATAACAAGTGGTATTAAAGCTACTCATCATTGATTTCATTGAATTTTTTTTAATTATGAATAAGTTTGAATTAAAGTAAAAGTCCTGCAATGATCTTACTTAAGTTTCATATCTGTTTGATCTATGCTTCAAGGACTTTTTGATGATGATTTTGGATTTGGTTTATATCAATTTTTTGTTGTAAATTGAAAGGCTAATTTATGAAATTGTTTTGATGTAGAAACATAGATAGATCTAAATGATCTATATATTATTTATGAAATAGGATAGAATTTTGATATCATTAAATTATGGAAAATAATCTAACTTTCTCTAAATTTTGAAAAATAATTTATATTGATTAAAGCATTCACATGTTTATTATTGTATATTTTATAAATAAGTTGTGAATTTTAAGGTGAGGAATGTTTTGGATCTGATATATACGGTCAGTTTTTTTTAATGTTTATAAATGGTATAAACAGATATATATATATATATATATATATATATATATATATATATATAATTTAGAACCATTTATGCAAGAAATGTAAAGCTGGTTCTATGGTTATTTTACTTTACTTAACTTTTGATTATGTAATTTGGTTATTCATATAAGGTATTTAGGTTATTTCAGAAATTTTGGTTAATTAGAAATAAAGTATGCTCCTTTAATGTGTTTTTGTTTATTTTATTATTAAAATAAAATTTAACATGACACTAATTTATATTTTGAATCACATAACGGGTCAATTTCATTTATTTTTATCATAATTGCATTAAATGTGATTATTATGGTAATTAATTAATTATCATAAATGCAGTAAATATAGTAAATGCGTCAGTTGCAATAAATTTAATGATGCAGCATGTTTGCATTTGAAATAAGAAAAGACATATGGTTTATTATTTGATGCATTTATGTTTAATAGTTACATATTATATTTTATATGTTTGAACTATGCTTATTGAAAACATGTTTCACTTTCGTGCTTTGGTTAACATAAAATAAAAGAAGCATCACTTTACATATTTTGTCAAAATACATGGTTGCTGACCTTAATTAAGTATTCAAATAATAAACTAAAGATAAAGTGACACAGTAGCAAACTATATAGCTATATTATGGTTCAGATGTACATTATAGCTACTGCATGTTATTTAGTATGACAGTTACTACGTCATTTATGCATAATTTTATATGGCATTTAATTCTGGTGTTCATCCATGATATTTTTTATGTGATTTATTTATAATATCTTGTATCATGCTTATTTAGAAAATATCATGAATGTAACCACATACTTAAAGTAAAAAACTATAACAGCTATGATTAAAACAAGTTGTGTCACAGTTATAATTTTGAGATTTTCAAGTGTCATATGGACTTAAAATGCTTTTGGGAGTATTTTATAGCACTTGAAATATTGTACATACACTAAGAAATAAATTCAAAATACGTTTTTGGTGTCTCTTTGCAAAATAATTGTAAATATCCTACATTCCAAGTGAGCTAACTGAAATAACATGTCACCAAAGTGACCTCTTTTATTTTAGTTGTTCATGAAAATGTTTGATATTTGTGTATATTTATTCATGCGGATGTTAGCCAGCCCAAAAAAAGACTAATATTTGGCGGAATAACTTACACGTGTGTGGTGATAAATATGTGATAATTATAAGGTTTTCCAAGTGAACAACTAATCGGTCTAAAGGAAAATTGTTATTTGACTTGAATTTATTATCAGTGTTTGATCATTACAACAAGAGTACCACTTACAGTTAATATTACTGTCCAAAGACTTGATATTAATATGGTGCTAGGTATCTTGAGAAGAGACATACCAATTATTTGAATTTACTATGGTTGATATTGGATATGAGCATATACAGTCAATCCTTAATTTCTATTCAATTTTCAACTAATTTGACTAAAGTGTCTGCTAATTTTAATATTCTCATTTTGTTTGGGACCAACTTTAAGGATTATTAAGAAAACATGTTTGTTCTTAACTTCATGGATCTAGCTCTTGCAATTAGGAGGGTCACACCGACTCATATTATGGTTAAATGCTCTTATAATATCATGAAGAACATTCAAAGATGAGATAATTCAAAAAGAAAGAGTCAAAAGATCATAAAGTAAAATATTTTAGAAGCTTTTGAAGGATGTGGTACCCGTAGGGATAACCAATTTTAAGGAGTTCTTTATTGAGAATGAAAAGCGTTTTGTTAAAATGGTAAGGAGAAACAAGCACGCTTTTATATTGCTTGATTCCATAAAGTCAAAATAAAGGAAACATAAATAAGCACTATACGGAAAATATTGCTTCAAAAGTTAAAGGCACTAAAGTTATTTTTTTTTCTTGTACTCTCTTTATTCACAGTATATCCACTTTAAGATTGTTATTAATTTTCTATGGATAAAATGACCTTTATTGAGCTCATTTCACACTCTGGTAAGAAAAATAGAGATTGAAGCATGGTAAGACAGAAAGTACTTATTTATCGTACACTGTACATAAATGTATAAATAAGGATAAAGAAGTCGCTAAGGATCTAGAAGAAAAGAAATAACATATAAATATATTTATAGTTGTTTCTTTAATGAGATATATAGATATATAAAGTAAAGTTTACTAGATATTTTTAAGATATTATTGAGATTTCAGTAATATTGTTTGGATTTATTTGATTTTTTTGTTATGCTGTCGTTTAGATAGATTTCAGATTTCTATTTCTAATATGAACGAATTGGGTTATTATTGTTCATTTAGAAATAATAAGATTGATTTATGAATAAATTCAAACATTGTTGGAATTAAAGCTCTTAATGTTTAAAATATAGCTTATATATATCTATATTTATGTTAAATACCTTTTATAATGAAGTCTCAAATTTTGATTAGGTGATTAATATGATTATTTGTTTCAACTTACTGAATAATTGTGGATTGAGGCACTAAAGATAGCAAATACTTTATTAGTATTCTAAGCGACTTAAAAACTACAAGTTTTATAAACCTACACTAAGAAAAAATAATATAAGATGGGAAATGCTACAATTTTTGAGGATGTTGAGTTTCGGGGTGCAACGACCTGGTATTTCAAACCATTTGCATACGCATTTGTCGGACTTGAATTGCTCAAAACAATAGATTGTTAATTTTATATTTGGCAAAACTCAGAATATACAATAAATAAATAAATCATAGAATCACAAACATAGAGTATTACAACAATTAAGCAGCGGAATAGATAAATGGTAGTTCACGAAGCTACCATATAAACATCAGAGTTTGAAATAAAATACAACAAAATATCTCAAATACAATGTAGTCTCGAATACAAACAGATGACAAGTCTGAACAAAACCACTAGATAGCTGAAAGCTGAATAGATACAGATGGATCTCCAAGTGAAGCTCCAACTCCAAAGGTGAGTCTCAAATGCTGTAACACTCAGTCTGACCCGAGCATAAAGAAAAACACAAAACACTCAAGTCAGGATTAACATTCTTATATTAATAAATTCAACTCAAGTGAAATGTCAACAGAAATACAAGTAACTTAAAGGATGCTTGGAATTTCCATCCTCTAAGGATCCGTGAAACTATCTACTATGTAGTAATATATGCTATAATAATATGTCTATAGTAAAGTAAACTATTAAAATAGCGTTAAGGCGTTACCCATATCTCTCTTAACACATTTTTATATATTCTCATAGTCTATACAGTACCGTAATTCCTCCGTAAACTGGAAGGCTATCAGATGGCACTCCATAGGTATGGTACAAAATAAACTCGTAGAAGGTGCTCTAGGGCATGTGAACACGGCACTTGAGGCAATGCCATGGTAGATTTACCAATTGCAGAACCGGACCGGTGGCAACGCATAGCAGCTACTACCGCCCACCTCGGAACACACTCCCAAATCAAAATCAAGGGGTGGCCACCAAATCATCACAAATGTCATAATATGGTATCGAAGAAGCATGTCCGATCGGAGGAATGACCTCACTGGGCCCAGGTATTGCTCATGTTTTAGTCACATCTATGGTGACTCACGGGAGTCAGGGTCACGTCATACCTTATAAAAAAATCGTTCGCCAAACCATCCTACTTCATTTATGGAATCTCCACCACGTACACAGTTGTTAAAGTGGTTTTGGTATTGGCAGATAGAATGACAATATCCGATCCGGTCTCTTTAACAACCAAACGTTATTATAACACTATGGTCATTTCATTTTTCAAACAGTTTATACTTCATATCAAAATATCATATTCATTTCGAAACCATATCAATTCGATATCATTATTCACTTTAAATAATATTCATTTCCAAAATCGTAACACTTTAAAAATTATAACATTTTCGAAATCATAGCACTTTGAAATCACAACACTTTGGAAATCATAACACTTTTGAAATCATAACACTTTTGAAAACATAGTAGTTTCCACCGAAACAGTTTAGATATTGAAATAGTATATATATTAAAATAGTTATAAATTAAAATAGTTTATATATATTAAAATACTTTATATAATAAAATAGTTTCCTCCAATTTCACAAATTTATTCAAATCAACTTAAAATCTAGAATTCAATTTGATCAATCCCAGTTCAACAATTTCAATTTATAAGGTTAACAATTCAAATTCTCAATAAACCATTTCAATTTATATCGATTTCAAATCCTAGTTGAACTATCACTTCAATTCCAATAAAATTCAAGTTTGAATATTCAAGCATTCACAATATAAATTTCATTTTTTATTTCAACATTTAACTTTACCTTTACTCAAATTGGAAAGTATTCACTTAATTTAATAAAATCCCAATTTTAGAATATTCAATCTCAATTTATTTAAAATTTGAGAATATTCATTTAATCACCGTTTTATCCCATCAATTTATAAATCATATTTTCAACATCTAAAAATCAATAAGTTCAAATAAATTCTTATTTAAATTTGCTTATTAACCAATTTAAACTCCAAGTCAACATTTATTTATCTTCCCAACCTTTATTAATAAAGTTGAAAATTCCATTTTTAAAATATTAATTTAAATTTAAATAAATATTCAAACACATTATCAACCCATTAAGTTAAATTTTTTATTAAATTAAATCTTATTATAAAATTTATTTTATATTAAAAATTATTTTATATATTTAAAAATAGTAAAAATTATAAGTAAAATCTTAAAATTTTATAGTTTCAAAACTAACTTATAAATTTTAAATTTCCAAATATAAAATTTAAAAAATCAAAAATTTAAACCTTAATAAAAATAACATTATATATAATATTTTAAAATCAATATTTATTTAAAACCATATATTCCCTTTCAAAACCTTGGAAATCATTTTCAAAATATATATATATATATATATATACCAACGCTGTCTGTATATAATTTTCTATCATATGGCCAAGTGATATGGATATTTATCGTTTCAATCCGCAATTTAAATATCTACGGGTATATATCATTTCAACCCGCAATCCCAAATTGAATTCAATGAAAATTGCTTAGGTTTATCATTTCAACCCATAACGATTTTCTCCTATTCTACAAGATCGTTCGGGTATGTATCATTTTAACCCATAGGGAATTCTATACTAACAGGGAACTTGCAGAGTGAGAACATATATGATAATAATATAACATATTAACAGGCATATATCATCAGTAACAAATCTAAATACAGTATAAACAACAAGATATGGTGTCATATCTCACAGGTGAACAATTACAGATAATAGCATATCATATATAGCAATTAAATAATTAACAGTTCAATTTAACAGCATATTTCAATTGTCGTTCCAAGTGAAATCAAATTTAATAAATATAAGGATGTTAATCGTGAGTGATTGCTCACCGTTCGAGGCTAGCGAGATTCGAAAATTAAATGAGTTACGAATCCAAGCACGAATTCCAAAGCGAAGCAAGATGGACACGAATTTGACGATCGAAGTTGATAAATCGAAATCGATGAGAACAATCAAATTGGCTTGATATAAACTGAAACTAATATCTATATTATATACATATGTTTACAAAAAATCAATTTTAGAAACATATACTTAAAAATAAAATCTATGTATAAAACTTCAAATCAATGTTTAAATTTTTAAACACATATTTTAAAATAACATATCTATATATAATATTTTAATTTAAAAAATCAAAACATATGTTGGATAGGAATATTTCGATTTGCGGCAGACATAGTATATAATTTCAACAAAAATGTACTATGTAGGTTGGTATTCGAAATCTATTTTAATAGGTATAAACATAAATTAAAGCTATCACAACATCCTACATTAAAGATATTAACATAACTAAAGTAAATATTTTAAAGAATTTATATACATATACTTTTAATTGTGTGTGTGTGTGTGTGTGTGTATATATATATTTTAAAGCTATAACAAAGTATGGTTTCAAATTGGTTTTCAACAAACAAGAGTTGGTAACAAAAAATATCTGTAATATATATACCTAAGAAGATCAAAATACGTATCATATCCAAAATCTTATATAAACTACATTTTCTTTTTCAAACTATATATATATATACAGTATATGTATGTAGACCATTATGTATGACATATATATAAAATCAACTATTTATAAACTAATATATATAATAATATATAACTAAACCCATATATAAACTTATACTTATATAAACAACACTGTCATAAACTAACACATATTAAATTTTATATGCATATATATAAATCATATAAACAGAAAACGTAAACTAATGTATCTATAAACCTTAAACGTACTTATAATTATACTTCAAATCTATTATAACAAACATATATATACTCATATGTATATACACTTATACGTTATATAAACAAACTCTAATTTGTTATATAAACAAACACATACATATAAAAATCTATATAACTTTATAAACACATATATATAAAATCAATGTCTCAACAAATTATATATATAAATCAACATATAAGACATACCAATAATCATATATATAACTCACGCAAGCATCTACATGTAAGGGGAAAGGCACGCCGGCCGAATAGGAGAGGAAAACTTCGGGTCAGAGCGAGCAAGGTCGACGAGGTGGAGGCTCGGCCATGCTGGGAAGGGTGCGGAACAAGGAAGAAAAGGTGGGAGGCATGGGTTTGTAAGCATGGGGAGTTTCGGCTCTGGGTTTGGGTAGTTGATGGTGCAAGGTGCTCCAGGTGGTGGAGGTGGTCGGCCATATGGCGGTGTAGGTTTTGGGGCGGCTGATGGGGAAGTGAGGTGGGCTAGAGGTGATGATGTGGGGATGGGTGCAAGGGGACACGGAGAGGGTTGGAGGAGCTTGGCAAGTTGATGGGTTGGGAGGTAGAGGGTCAGGGAATTGTAAAATGAAAGGCAAAGGATGAGCAGGTAGGAAAAGAATAATTATATCTGATTTTGAACGAATACATATATGAATAAAGTAATTTCAACGGTCCAGCCTTTGATTCAGGTGAAAATTATTAAAGCAATTTATTAGATTTCTTGGGCTGCATGTTCAAATTTGTAAAGGCACGGAGAGTTAAGGTCGCAATTTTTGGTACCGATACGGCGCACCGTTTTATCGTTTCCGTTGCACATCGGACCTCAAAACACAGAAATAAATATATTACGGCAATTAGCACGATTAGACGAACAGAACGGTACACAGTTATCAGCGATACGATTGGATTATAAAAACTCGAATTTTCGCTACCGAAAGCGCTGCTAAAACGCAGAAAAATAAGATAAACGAAGTTGGAGAAGTCCAAATTTGAAGAAATTAATTATGACGTCTCACTCAGAAAATGATAAACGTTTTTATTATATAAAAATATTCAGGTTTCGAAAACATTTTATTTACATCAATTTTTACTGATTTAAATTGAAATTGAAAAATCATACAATAAAACTAAAATGTATATTTTCTGATAAAAATTTACCATTTGCTATGTTTAAATAGACGCATACCAAATATTAAATTTTTATTTCCAAATTTACTTATTTAAAATTTCACAAAATTTCAGCTAATTATGTTATTAAAACTTTTAAAATTTACGGGTCGTTACACTCTCCCTCACTCAAAACTTTTCATCCCCGAAAAGGAACGAGGTAAAAGAATTTCAATTGATTGGAATTTCAGTCTAATTGTTAACAATTAACTTAAATTAACATTATTAACTTTTCATTCTATTATTATTCCCATTATAAATCTTAAATTTTAATTTCTCCTAACTTTAAATTACAAAATCTTATTAAATTATCTATATTTAATTGTCGAAAATTATGGGTCGTTACACTGAAAAGGAGAATAGAAACAACTAGAAAGAAAAATAGATTTGAAATATAAAATAAAACAATTAATTTAAAACCATATAAACTACATTTATTTTAAAATTGGTTTATATTCAATTAATTGATTCCAATTCATTTTATTTAATCAATCAAATTTATTTTGTTCATATTTGATTGGTTTCATTTTCATATATTTTTATTCAATTGATTTGTTTATCATTTATTAACATTTATTACAAAAAATTTCACAACAAAATTTGCATTATTTTACTCATCTATTAAATCTATTTGATCAACCATAGTTAATTCCACCTCAACATTCTACTTCAACTATTCAAAACCATATAGATTTCAGTTATTTTTTAAATTAATATTCAACAATTTGGTTTTAATCCATTTTATTCAACTAATAAATAGTCATTCAATTTAAAAATTGATTTTCTTTCATTTTATCAACATTTCTATCAAACAAATTAACTCATTTATTTTATCTATTTATCTTCAGCTAAGTTGATTCCACAAAAAAAATTCAAGTTTACTATTCTTAAGTTCATATTTATCTGCTTAAATAGTCTTCTTTTATTTATTTAATTTATTTCACTTAACATATTTTGCAACATATATTAGGTGTATACATTTTATAACCATATATTATTCAACAAATAAATTTTCCTTTTTATTATCCAATTTATTATCCTATTTCATTATCAGTAAATTCCCTTAACAAAATATCATTTTTGATATCCTATTACTTATATCATAGTGTATATTATTTAATTACATTCTAATTACATTTAAACTTTCTAGGTAAGTTATATTAATGTTTCTGAGTGTAATTAAACACTATAAAAATTTTCTTTTATTTACAACATTTATATTATGCCAGATTTCAGTTTGAACAATTTATTACTTAAGTTTTTTTCTTGTATAACCTTTTATTATACACTAACATTTTAACTTTTTGAATAGTTTAGGCAAGTTATATATATTAGAATGCAATTTAGTATTATACAAATAAGATTTTATTCAAATTCAACTATTTCAAGTTGGTTAAATTTCATTTATCATCTTAGTATTCCAATTATTCAAAATTTCACTTTATTTCAATAATTGAAACCATTTCTTAATATAAAACGTAAGATTCAAATTTCCGGTTTCACTTTAAACTATTTTGAAATAATTATATACATATATATTTTATAAATCAAATTATACACAAGAAAATTTAAATCAAATCCATTTTTTCCAAACAAAAGTGTAGTAAAGCTACTAAGGGGCCTCTCCACTTTGAGACTCGAAAATGAATGTCGATGATGCTGCAGTCATCACCGAAATTATTTTCCAGCGACAAATGAGGAGAGTGGCGACTTCCTTTATTTAAAAATTCTTTGAAAACAATTTATACTTGAAAACACTTTCAAATAATATATTTTTCAAAACATTGAAAACCAAATTTAGAAAAGTACCGGAAATTAAATTCTTAAATCCTTTGATTTAAGTTTATTCCATTTTCAATTATAAATCAAATTTATAACCCATTTTATCAAATTCATCTCCTTATAACAACAATAGTTAATGGTTTTGGAAATGTAACAAAAAATAAATGATAATCTAGTATTATCATTTCAAATAACCAATTCATTTAACTATTTAATTTCAGAAATTTATACTTATATATATAATATAATCATACAAAGTTCATTTCATTTACCAAATTTGAAAATAATATTGTGTCAATTTGCTCTGTTCAAGTATTTTGGAATTCCTATCGATAGCGTTGATCAGACGAATCGATCGAAACCCAAAATTCAAACTTAACAACTCAAACAACACAATATAAAACATTTTTAATTACAAATACACTCCCTCACAAGACGATTCAAGAATGGATAGAGATTCACATATAGAGGGATCCTAATCAAAGAGAATTCTAACAAATGAGATAGACTCGAAAGGAAGATAAAATAATTAAATAACAAAAGAGAAGAGATGGATAGGCTTATATAAATCGCGGGCGACCTTAATTGGGTCAACCGTGACTCGTCTACTAGAGAAACATCCGGGCATATCAAGAGATAGCAGCACCTAAACCGAGGATACAGAAATCTATGGTGAATCAATGCCTGTTGTAAAGGAGTTTCACCCCTTTACAAATCATTCTACGATTGGCGGGACCACCGATTCATTATAGGGATCAACCGAAGTGGAGTTATGGGATACTCCAGAATCAAGAAGAATACGACAAGGGAGAGACTAGAATGGATTTCAGAACGAGGTAGGGTTCCAAAGTTCGAAAGAAATCCGAATCAAAGAGGAAGGAACTCAAGCTCGAACGAAGGTGATTCTGTAATTAAATTTACTCTATATGCTAAGTTTTGCCTAAACCAGAGCTCTGATACCACTTGTAACGATCCGGTATTTCAAACCATTCGCATCCGCGCATATCGGATTTGAATTGCTCAAAACAAAATATTATTAATTTTATATTTGGCAAAACTCAGAATATACAGTAAATAAATCAATCACAGAATCACAGACACAGAGTATTACAAAAATTAAGCAGTGGAATAGATAAATAGTAGTTCATGAAGCTACCAAATAAACATCAGAGTTTGAAATAAAATACAACAGAATATCTCAAATACAATGTAGTCTCGAATACAAACAGATGACAAGTCTGAACAAAACCACTGGATAGCTGAAAGCTGAATAGATACTGATGGATCTCCAAGTGAAGCTCTAACTCCAAAGGTGAGTCTCAAATGCTGTGACACTCAATCTGACCCGAGCGTAAAGAAAAACACAAAACACTTGAGTCAGGATTAACATTCTTACATTAATAAATTCAACTCAAGTGAAATGTCAATGGAAATACAAGTAACTTAAAGGATGCTTGGGATTTCCATCCTCTAAGGATCCGTGGAACTATCTACTATGTAGTAATATATGCTATTATAATATGTCTATAGTAAAGTAAACTATTAAAATAACGTTAAGGCGTTACCCATATCCCCCTTAACACATTTTTATATATTCCCATAGTTTATACAGTACCGTAATTCCTCCGTAAACTGGAGGGCTATCAGAGGGCACTCCATAGGTATGGTACAAAACAAACTCGTAAAAGGCGCTCTAGGGCATGTGAACACGGCACTCGAGGCAATGCCAGGGTAGATTTACCAATTGCAGAACTGGGTTGGTGGTAACGCATAACAGCTACTACCGCCCATCTTGGAACACACTCCCAAATCAAAATCAAGGGGTGGCCACCAAATCATCACAAATGTCATAATATGGTATCGAAGAAGCATGTCCGATCGGAGGAATGACCTCACTTGGCCCAGGTATAGCTCCTGTTTTAGTCACATCTACGCTGACTCACGGGAGTCAGGGTCACGTCATACCTTATACAGAAATTGTTCGCCAAACCATCCTACTTCATTTCTGGAATCTCCACCACGTACACAGTTGTTAAAGTGGTTTTCGGTATTGGAAGAGAGTATGACAATATCCGATCCCAGTCTCTTTAACAACCAAACGTTATTATAACACCGTGGTCATTTCATTTTTCAAATAGTTTATACTTCATATCAAACTATCATATTCATTTCAAAACCATATCAATTCGATATCATTATTCACTTTAAATAATATTCATTTCCAAAATCATAACACTTTAAAAATTATAACATTTTCAAAATCATAGCACTTTGAAATCATAACACTTGGGAAATCATAACACTTTTGAAATCATAGCAGTTTCCACTGAAACAGTTTAGATATTGAAATAGTATATATATTAAAATAGTTATAAATTAAAATAGTTTATATATATTAAAATACTTTATATAATAAAATAGTTTCCTCCAATTTCACAAATCGATCCAAATCAACTTAAAATCCAGAATTCAATTTGATCAATCCCAGTTCAACAATTTCAATTTATAAGGTTTATAATTCAAATTCTCAATAAACCATTTCAATTTATATCGATTTCAAATCCAAGTTGAACTATCACTTCAATTCCAATAAAATTCAAGTTTGAATATTCAAGCATTCACAATATAAATTTCATTTTTTATTTCAACATTTAACTTTACCTTTATTCAAATTGGAAAGTATTCACTTAATTTAATAAAATCCCAATTTTAGAATATTCAATCTCAATTTATTTAAAATTTGAGAATATTCATTTAATCACCTTTTTATCCCATCAAGTTATAAATCATATTTTCAACATCTAAAAATCAATAAGTTCAAATAAATTCTTATTTAAATTTGCTTATTAACTAATTTAAACTCCAAGTCAACATTTATTTATTTTCCCAACCTTTATTAATAAAGTTAAAAAATCCATTTTTAAAATATTAATTTAAATTTAAATAAATATTTAAACACATAATCAACCCATTAAGTTAAATTTTTTATTAAATTAAATCTTATTATAAAATTTATTTTATATTAAAACTTATTTTATATATTTAAAAATATTAAAAATTATAAGTAAAATCTTAAAATTTTATAGTTTCAAAACTAACTTATAAATTTTAAATTTCCAAATATAAAATTTTAAAAATCAAAAATTTAAACCTTAATAAAAATAACATTATATATAATATTTTAAAATCAATATTTATTTAAAACCATATATTTCCTTTCAAAATCTTGGAAATCATTATATGGACCAACGGTGTCTGTATATAATTTTCTATCCTATGGCCAAGTGATACGGATATTTATCATTTCAATCCGCAATTTAAATATCTACGGGTATATATCATTTCAACCCGTAATCCCAAATTGAATTCAATGAAAATTGCTTGGGTTTATCATTTCAACCCATAACGATTTTCTCCTATTCTACAAGATCGTTCGGGTATGTATCATTTTAACCCATAGGGAATTCTATACTAACAGGGAACTTGCAGAGTGAGAACATATATGATAATAATATAACATATTAACAGGCATATATCATCAGTAACAAATCTAAATACAGTATAAACAACAAGATATGGTGTCATATCTCACAGGTGAACAATTGCAGATAATAGCATATCATATATAGCAATTAAATAATTAACAGTTCAATTTAACAGCATATTTCAATTGTCGTTCCAAGTGAAATCAAATTTAATAAATATAAGGATGTTAATCGTGAGTGATTGCTCACCTTTCGAGGCTAGCGAGATTCGAAAATTAAATGAGTTACGAATCCAAGCACGAATTCCAAAGCGAAGCAAGATGGACACGAATTTGACGATCGAAGTTGATAAATCGAAATCGATGAGAACAATCAAATTGGCTTGATATAAACTGAAACTAATATCTATATTATATACATATGTTTACAAAAAATCAATTTTAGAAACATATACTTAAAAATAAAATCTATGTATAAAACTTCAAATCAATGTTTAAATTTTTAAACACATATTTTAAAATAACATATCTATATATAATATTTTAATTTAAAAAATCAAAACATATGTTGGATAGGAATATTTCGATTTGCGGCAGACATAGTATATAATTTCAACAAAAATGTACTATGTAGGCTAGTATTCGAAATCTATTTTAAAAGGTATGAACATAAGTTAATGCTATCACAACATCCTACTTTAAAGATATTAACATAACTAAAGTAAATATTTTAAAGAATTTAATACATATACTTTTAACTGTGTGTGTGTGTGTGTATATATATATATATTAAAGCTATAACAAAGTATGGTTTCAAATCAGTTTTCAACAAACAAGAGTTGGTAACCAAAAATATCTGTAATATATAATATATATACCTAAGAAGATCAAAATACGTATCATATCCAAAATCTTATATAAACTACATTTTCTTTTTCAAACTATATATATATTTACAGTACATGTATGCAAATCATTATGTATGACATATATATAAAATCAACTATTTATAAACTAATATATATAATAATATATAACTAAACCCATATATAAACTTATACTTGTATAAACAAAACTGTTATAAACTAACACATATTAAATTTTGTATGCATATATATAAAACTTATAAACAGAAAACGTAAACTAATGTATCTATAAACCTTAAACGTACTTATAATTATACGTCAAATCTATTATAACAAACATATATTTACTCTTATGTACATATACTTATACATTATATAAACAAACTCTAATTTATTATATAAACAAACACATACATATAAAAATCTATATAACTTTATAAACACATATATATAAAATCAAAGTCTCAACAAATTATATATATAAATCAACATATACATACTTATAATCATATATATAACTCACGCTAGCATCTACAGGTAAATGGAAAGGCACGCCGGCCAAATAGGAGAGGAAAACTGTGGGTCAGAGCGAACAAGGTTGACAAGGTGGAGGCTCGGCCATGCTGGGAAGGGTGCGGAACAAGGAAGAAAAGGTAGGAGGCATGGGTTTGTAAGCATGGAGAGTTTCGACTCTGGGTTTGGGTAGTTGATGGTGAAAGATGCTCCAGTTAGTGGAGGTGGTCGGCCATGCGGCGGTGCAGGTTTTGGGGCGGCTGATGAGGAAGTGAGGTAGGATAGAGGTGATGATGTGGGGATGGGTGCAAGGGGACGCGGAGAGGGTTGGAGGAGCTTGGCAAGTTGATGGGTTTGGGAGGGAGAGGGTCCGGGGATTGCAAAATGAAAGGCAAAAGATGAGCAGGTAGAAAAAGAATAATTATATCTGCTTTAAAACGAATACATATATAAATAAAGTAATTTCAACGGTCTAGCCTTTGATTCAGGTGAAAATTATTAAAGCAATTTATTTGATTGCTTGGGCTGCACGTTCTAAATTTGTAAAGGCATGGAAAGTTATGGTCGCAATTTGTGGTACCGATACGGCGCACCGTTTTATCGTTTCCATTGCACATCGGACCTCAAAACACAGAAATAAATATACTGCGACGATTAGTATGACGAGACGAACAGAATGGTGCACAAATATCAGCGATACGATCGGATTATAAAAACTCAAATTTTCGCTACCTAAAGCGATGCTAATACGCAGAAAAATAAGATAAACGGAGCTGGAGAAGTCCAAATTTGAAGAAATGAATTATGACGTCTCACTCAGACAATGTTAAATGTTTTTATTATATAAAAATATTCAGGTTTCGAAAACATTTTATTTACATCAATTTTTACTGATTTAAATTGAAATTGAAAAATCATACAATAAAACTAAAATATATATTTTCTGATAAAAATTTACCATTTGCCATGTTTAAAATTTACAGGTCGTTACGGGGGAGAAATAAAGTACGGATCATTGTCTTTAAGGAGAATCATTATCTCGATTCAACTATAGTTACTTTTTCTGATAATGCATATGATTTGTTTCCTTTCATTAACAAGAAGTAAATTAAGAACCATAATAAGACAATGTTAAACAAAACTTCAAGGTATGTATCATTGTCTTTAAGGAGAATCATTATCTTTGATTCAACTACAGTTACTTCTTCGGATAATATATAAGATTTTTTTCCTTTCATTAATAAGAAGTAGATTAAGAACCATAATAAGACAATGTCAAACTAAATTTTCTTCAAATTAAGGTTATTGTTTCAAGAAAACAAACTCAACAACCACAAAGTGCAAGGTCACTAAGGAAATCCACTTGAAAAGAAGAAATACTATTCCGATGACTATATAGTATTTTTCATAAAGATAAATATTGGATTGTGAAGATGATTCTTTGGACTTGCATCAATCCATATAAGGTACTAATTTTAAATATGGATTTAAAGTGTGAATATATAGTCTAAATCTATAAGGATAATAAAGTTTGAGATCTTTCCCACCACCTTAAGGTAACAAGATCATTGGTTATGAATAATTATTCAAAACAAAAATGGACCAGGTGAGTAATGTGGAAAGGTATAAGGCTCATTACAGTAAAGACTATACTCAAAAAGGAAAACATTATTTTATTTTGAAAGAGACTTTCTCTTTGGTTTTACTAAAAGGATCTTTAGAATTATTTTAAACTTGTTGTAGATTATGATTTTAAGCAATATCAGAGGGATATTAATGTCGTGCTACTCAATAGAGACATTGATGAAACAACTATGAAAACCACTTATGGATTACCCTTTTGTATTAGGGATTCAAATACACCATTATCATTCATGGAGTGCTATTTGGATTATCACAAAAGGGCTAGGCGGATAAGGCTTTAAAAAAAAGGGTGGGGGTTTGGTATGCAAACTGCAAGTCAATTCTCTTTTGCCAAAATAAACAAATGTTGTCTTATATAGTAATATAAGAACATCCTTGAAGCTAAAGAAATGAAAAAGATTCCTCGTGCATTTGCGGTATGGAGTCTAATGCATGCTAAAGCATATACACAGATGGATATTACGTGTGTTATTTGGCAGATATCTTACTGACATTGAAAGTAGATCAATTGTTAGTAACCAAAATGGTTATGAGATATCTTTAAGAAACAAAGGATTATATGCTCAAGATGGATTGGTTGAAGATCGTATGGGATTATAGTCCGAATATTTTGGATGCAAAGAGTACAAAAGATCCACTTCAGATAACAATAATATTATTGTTGTTATTGTTATTTTTTTAGGATGAAGCTATATAAGGAAAGCTGTCATACAGATACTTATAGCCTTCTTTGCTATTTTCTGTTATCGGGCATCTAACGATAGAAAATAATTGTATAATTTTGTCATAAAGTAATGAACCATTGAATAAAGAAATTGAAAGATCATTAAAGTAATATTGTAACAATAAACAACATATTATTTTCCAGTAAGGAGAGAGTGCAAAATAGATTGTAATTCATAGAGCATACCGTGACAAACTCCACTATGATGGATCCACTTACAAAAGGATTAACACCCAAGGTCTTGCATTAGCATCTTGTTCAATTGGTGTAACTTTTATGTAAGAATATTTTGTTTCAAAGGGAGTTTGTATTTGGTACTGTCATATGACACATTGCTCAATACTTTTGTTACAGATATATATCAAGTTCTTTTTTCTGATCAGAAATAATGTAATAAAGTTTTGTTTGCACTCTAAGTTGTTCAAATATTGAACGTTTTGATCTCACTAAAGTAGGACCAGTTGGAAATAGACATGTATAGATCACATCTCATGTAATTTCCATGCTACGCATCCATGATTGATTTATGTCGTTTGATTGTGTTGGTATATGTGACTATTGATTGGTTTAGTTACACTGAAGGTAACAAAAGCCACTTTGATCCTTTGTCAGCATTAGCTAATGGACGAGATTGTTTCAGAAACACCTTATGTTATAAATAGCAAATTTTGGGGCTCATAAAGTTAAACACATTTATAAGGTTATTTCATATATGGCCCAAGGGGAGATTGTTGGAAAATTTCAATATGTGGGCCATATATGTAAAATAAATGTGTCGTGCTATTTTAGTGTAAAGCCTAGTTAAAGTGATCGAATTATGAATTAAAGTTAAAAGGCTTACATGTATAATTGTCATGGTATTAATGTGCAAATACTGGGGCAATTCTATTTTGTTGAAGGGCCAAATTAGAAAATGCCAACATTATAAATAAGGGGTTATGGTCCCCAAATTACATAAGCTCTAGTTATTCTTCTAATCTCTTCTATGGAAATAATTCAGATCTAGGGTTTATGTTAATTTGTAATATCAGATCAAACTTTTGTCTTTTCGATCTATCTCTTTCTCTTAATCAGTTTATGAAAGCAGCAACTATGAATTCAGATCTTGTAACGCCCCACTCTGATACCCACTTTAACAAAGAGTATTACGGGAGTAATACCGTCTGTTAAAGCGGAGAATAGAGTATAGTGGAAGCGACCATTTGTAATCAAGCTATAACTATCTACTGAATACGTCGAAAGGGTGGTATCTAGTTTTTTTTTCAAGTGGTTCGACATATTCAATAAATATTTATAACGAAATTACAATGGCTAAAGATCTATCAGAATAAGCATAGTAATAAAATGATAAAACATCACAGAACAGAATCACATAACAGATATAAAATCCCAGGACAATACATCGTCAATATAGATCCAAATATCATAAGTGGGCACAAAGCCACTGCTCACACATGTGAGTCAAAAATATGTACATATCAAAGTCTGAATAATAACATAAGGCGGACACTAAGATAAGCTATCTCAAAAGCATAGCAGATAAGTCCAAAGCGGAAGCACAGAGTAGCTAAGTCCAGAGACCTAACCTGAAACAACTCGGTCTGACCCGAGCGAAAACACTCGGGTCAGGCTAGCTAAACAATCAGTAATAACTGAGATATATAATAATGCGGTACAAAAATAAAACAGTACTTATCCAAAGAGAAGTATATTATGAACCACATGAATATAATGACGATCCCTAATCATCAATAAACAATAAAAATCTCCAAAGAGAAATCAACACCAAAGTGTAGAATAATTAAAATCGCCTCATATCATCAGCGTAGCCAAAGCTATAAAAAGATGCCTATAGGCAATAATCCCAAGAGTGACCAGAGTCTGTAATCAATGCCCAAGCAAAGATCGATGCTCCAAAGAGCAATGGGGATATACTGAAAAGTCAATGAAATCCAACACTGAAAAGCAGTGTCCAGAGACACTGAATCCACAAGGTAATCGCACTTACATCGTATGGTTCCATAGAACCAACACCGAATGGCGGTACTCGAATGGATATAAAAATCATCAAATAATACCAATATTGCACGTGCACCGACCAGAGTCGTTGTTGCCAAGTACTGTAGAGTTGTGATCGATCACTCGCACAGATGCGGAACGCGCGAGACGACAAGATCCTTCCCAGAAGGATAAAGGCCCAGAGGCGCATGCCGAAAAATAAACTGCTCCATAGAGCAGGTGTCCAGAGACGGTTGCCCAGAGGCGTGGTGACCCAGAGGTCCAGTACTGGCCGCCCAGAGGCTAATGTGTCACTAACTTCTTGGAGAGGAACCCGTAAAGTGTTAACAATGAGTCACATACCCCACGTTCGCACTAAATGGTTTACTAACCAATAACAAGCTCACACTCCAAACAATAAAAAGTCCACCTCGTATCATCGGTAAACTAGACCCAGAGGTCAAAACGATCAATCGAATAGGTCGGGGATTAACCGAAAAGAAAATACACACGGTTCCATAAGCCGAAGATTTTCTAACCGTTTAAGCACCTTTCCACTTCGCTCGACGTGCTAAAAAGTGAGTGTGAGATTTTTATTATAGAAAATAATGGTGCGAAACGGATTTATAATTGATTTTGAAATCACTTTAGAACGGCTTTTGAAAACTCTCCTCTTATGGAGTAATTAATTTAATAATTAAAAATAATATTATATAATAATTTCTAAAGCCATTTAGGAGTGAAAAATCTTTTGAAAATGATTCATAAAACCCGTGTACGAAATCTAGAGACAAATCTCAAAGAAACCAATAAAACCAGAAAATCACTGAAAAATATTCTAAGTGTTTGTAAACATTCAAAAACAGCTGCGAACCCAAGTTCGACAATTTATTTGGACCAGCAAAATGTGTCCAAATGTCATGAAAATTTGCAGGCATGTAGTCCAACATCCCTACTTTAAGATGCAAAAAGAATTTCTAGATTCCGAGTTGAGACGAAGTGGCAGCGACATCTCAAATTTGGACCCAGAAAAAGATTCATACTGTTTACCAACAACGACCAGAGTTCAACTTTGACACGAAATTCAAAGTACCAAACGAACTACGATGTTGCCCAAACTTTCCAGAAATGGAGTTCGAAACTCCACCTTTCCAACGAGATCAAAAACGTCGAATTCCGACTTCGGATGCGATCGTGGCGGCATCGCGAAGTGAAGGTAAAAACCTGAAAACAGGCAAGCCCAGCCCGTCTGGGCTGAGAAAATGGAAGTAAGCCCCCAGCCCGCCTGGGCTGAGGAGGTGAGAGCAGGCCCCTAGCCCGCCTGGGCTGGGGAGGGGGAGGCAGGCCCAGCCCGCCTAGGCTGGGGAGTTGGGAGCAGACCCAGCCCGCCTGGGCTGGGATGTGGTGGGAAGCCCCCAGCCCGCCTGGGCTGGGGAGGTAAGGGGAGCCCTCAGCCCGCCTGGGCTGGGGATGTAAGGGGGAGCCCAGCCCGTTTGGGCTGGGTGGAAGGGGAGCCCCAGCCCGCCTGGGCTGGGGACGACCCAGCCCACACGGGCTGGGGTTCTCCTGGCCCCAGCCCGCCTGGGCTGGGGTCTGATTCCGCCCTAGCCCGCCTGGGCTGGGAGCCCCAGCCCAAGCGGGCTGGGGGGTTCTGCCCCAGTCCACCTGGACTGGGGAGGGGGGGGGGGGGATTCGGCCCAGCCCGCCTGGGCTGGGCTGGGGAGTTTGCAGCAGCCTGGGTGCAGCCCATGCCTGCCCTGGTGCACCCAGATCACTGTTTCAGCCTGTTTTCAGGCCGAAACATTCCAGCCAACTAGTTGTGATGATTTTGAAGTGTTTTTTTTCAGTTTTTTGGCATCAATTTTTCACCAATATTATAACTAGCAATAATTACTAATAAATAGTAATTACTTCAAAGAAGCAATGGATCAAATAGTTAGTGTGCACAATATCAAGCAAGCCAATTCCTCAATCCCAAAGCATAAGATCATGAAACTTCAAGGACCCAAAATCAAAAACAAAACAAAGATTACACAAGATGGAAGAGATAAAATAAGGATTAAGAAAGATTAAAGAATAGGAGAGATTGCATTACCTTTCAAAGATTAAACTAGTTTAATTATGAAGAGAAGGAGATGGATCTTCTAAAGGGAGGCCATTAATTATGTTTATATCTAGGTTTAGGAATTTATGAAGAGGAGGGTTAGGGTTTATGGAAGGGGTTTGAGATATTATATAGGAGTGGGTTGGTTAATGGGTCATGGTAAGAGGTTTTAAAAACCCATTAGGACTTAGTTTAATTTCTAAGGTTATCATGTGAACAAAATACTAAGTGACAATCTAGTTTTAATCAAAACCATATAATTGTCTCATTAGCCAATTAAACCCATTATCACATTTAAAAATTCCCCTTTTAAATATTAAATTCCAAAAATATTAATTTCCCTATTTTAAACCCAAAATACTTTAATTTGCAAACCAATTGCAAATTTAAATTCCCAAATTTTTGTTTAGCTCCCTTTTCAACTTAAAAATCATAATTTTAATTTATTATTCTGTAATTGCAATCTCAGGGTTGTTACAGACTCCCTCCCTTAAGAAAATTGCGTCCCCGCAATTTCCTTAAATATAGAAGTCGTCTATAACATCTAATCCACAAAGGAATTCAGAGGATAAAATATAGATGCTCACCTGTGCCGGAAGATGGAAGAAAACCAGGATAAGTACGCTCGATAAATTCTCTGGTCTCCCAAGTGCAGTCCTTAGGATTAGACGACCTTTGAATCTTCACAAGTGGAACCTCTTTGTTTTGAAGACGTCTGATCTCCGAATCAAGCACACAAAGAGGTTGCTGCTCTATAGATAGATCGGGTGAGATCTCCAAATCGGGCACGATATGAGGCTCGATAATAGAATCAGGGTCGCGCACACACTTGCGAAGCTGAGAAACATGGAACACATCATGTATTCCAGAGAAATGAGCAGGTAGAGCCACACGATAAGCAACGGGGCCGATGCGTTCCGTAATAGGAAATGGTCTGTCATAGCGAGGAGCCAACTTCCCTGTAGAGTTGAAACGCACAACCCCCTACATGGGAGATATCCGAATAAAGACATGATCACCAATGGAGAACTCAAGAGGCTTCCTACGGTTGTCTGCGTAGGATTTATGGCGGTCCTGTGCCTCTTCCATTCTCTGACGGATAAGAATAATCTTCTCAGAAGATTCCCGAACCGAATCTGGACCAAGAAGGAGCTTTTCGCCAGATTCTAATCAACAAGCAGGAGGGCGACATGGCCTTCCATAGAGAACCTCGAAAGGTGCCATGCCGATACTAGACTGAAAGCTGTTGTTGTAGGAGAACTCTACAAGCGGTAAGTGATCCTCCCAACTACCTCCGAAATCCAGAATACAACAGCGCAAAAGATCCTCTAAACACGATTCACCCTCTCCGTCTGACCGTCGGTCTGAGGATGATAAGCAGTCGAGAGATTCAGCTTTGAGCCCAGAGCTGACTGTAGGCACTTCCTGAAGTGACTAGTAAAGATAGTGTCTCGATCACAGACGATAGAGCTAGGAATGCCATGAAGTCGAACGACTTCCTTCACATATAACTTGGCAAGCTGAGGAGCAGTCCGAGTGGACTTAATAGGAATGAAATGAGCTGATTTGGTCAAGCGATCGACGATGACCCAAATAGAAGTATGGCCTGACCTCGATCGAGGCAGACCGTCAATAAAATCCATGGATATCTGATCCCATTTCCACAATGGAATCTCTAGCGGCTGAAGAAGACCAGATGGACGCTGGTGTTCGGCCTTGATCTGTTGACAAGTCATGCAACCGCTCACATAACTTGCAACATCTTTCTTCAACCCTTCCCAATAATAAACCCGACACATATCATCATACATCTTGCTCGAGCCGGGATGGATGGTGTACTTAGTGCGATGACACTCGTCCAGAATGTCATGCCTAAGTGATAAGTCAGATGGTACCAAAATACGGTTCTTCCTGTGAAGACACCAATGAGAATCAATAGAATAATCCAACAATGTCTCATCACTAGATCCCGACTCAAGGAGATGAATATATCGCAACAAGTCTGGATCCTGCCGCTGAGCATGGGCAATGCGATCCAATAGAATAGGTCGAGCTTCCAAGCTGAATAACAAGATTTGAGGATCAGAAGACGAAGCTCGATTTCGAATATCACACATAGAAAGAGTCTCAAGAATATCCCACTCGGCTATCATCATAGAAACTACAGCCGAGTGTTTGCAACTGAGTGCATCAGCCACACGATTACCCTTTCCAAGGGTATACTGAATATCTAAGTCATATGAGGCGAGAAACTCAAGCCATCGCTGCTGCCTCATATTGAGATCCTTCTGACTGAAAAGATACTTCAGCGACTTGTGATCGGTGTAGAGAATGAAACGTTCGCCCAATAGATAATGGCGCCACGTCTTCAAGACAAAGACGATAGCAGCTAACTCAAGATCATGAGTAGGATAGCGAACCTCATTCGGACGTAGCTGCCTAGAAGCGTAAGCAACTACCCGATCCTTCTGCATAAGCACAACACCGAGGCCGCTACCACAAGCGTCGGTGTAAACAACAAGATCATGGTTACTCTCAGGAACCAAAAGGATAGGAGCATGAGTGAGAAGTTCCTTCAATCGCTGGAAAGAAACTTCACACTTATCAGACCAAATAAAGCGAACCCCCTTACGAGTCAGAGTCGTGAGGGGAAGTGCAACACGAGAGAAATCCTTAATAAATCGACGGTAATAACCCGCCAAACCAAGGAAGCTGCGAATATCATGAACGTTCTCAGGCTGCTTCCAATTCTGAATAGCTTCAATCTTGGCAGGATCGACAGAAATACCCTCAGAAGAAACAATATGACCCAAGAACTTGACCTTGCTCTCCCAAAAATGGCACTTGGAGAGCTTGGCCTTAAGCTGATGCTGACGAAGAGTATCCAAGACGATCCGCAAATGATAAGCATGCTCTGCCTCGGATCTTAGAATAAACAAGAATAACGTCGAAGAAAACCAGTACGAATCTATCGATGTATTCCCGGAATACTCGATTCATAAGATCGACAAAGAAAGCCGGAGCGTTCGTCAAGCCGAACGGCATGACCAACCACTCAAAAGAACCATAACGAGTGCGAACAGCTGTAAGAGGAATTCTGTCTTCTGCGACTCGCAGCTGATGGAATCCGGTGGCGAGGTCGAGCTGAGAGAAGACCTTCGCACCGCTCAATTGGTCAAACATGTCGTAACGGGAATTAGAGTTAGACATGATTCAATGATAGATAATTACTTAAGGAATACTACGGAATATAACGGATTCCTATACATATTCCTAACTTATCTATCAATAACCATAAGGAAGGGATTTGATTTAATTCGGATCTAATTTAAAATATATTGTACTAAGTGTATCTGTTCTGTGTTTATTATGCTTATCCCTGAAACCAGGCTCTGATACCAAGCTCTAACGCCCCACTCTGATACCCACTGTAACAAAGAGTATTACGGGAGTAATACCGTCTGTTAAAGCGGAGAATAGAGTATAGTGGAAGCGACCATTTGTAATCAAGCTATAACTATCTACTGAATACGTCGAAAGGGTGGTATCTAGTTTTTTTTTCAAGTGGTTCGACATATTCAATAAATATTTATAACGAAATTACAATGGCTAAAGATCTATCAGAATAAGCATAGTAATAAAATGATAAAACATCACAGAACAGAATCACATAACAGATATAAAATCCCAGGACAATACATCGTCAATACAGATCCAAATATCATAAGTGGGTACAAAGCCACTGCTCACACATGTGAGTCAAAAATATGTACATATCAAAGTCTGAATAAGAACATAAGGCAGACACTAAGATAAGCTATCTCAAAAGCATAGCAGATAAGTCCAAAGCGGAAGCACAGAGTAGCTAAGTCCAGAGACCTAACCTGAAACAACTCGGTCTGACCCGAGCGAAAACACTCGGGTCAGGCTAGCTAAACAATCAGTAATAACTGAGATATATAATAATGCGATACATAAATAAAACAGTACTTATCCAAAGAGAAGTATATTATGAACCACATGAATATAATGACGATCCCTAATCATCAATAAACAATAAAAATCTCCAAAGAGAAATCAACACCAAAGTGTAGAATAATTAAAATCGCCTCATATCATCGGCGTAGCCAAAGCTATAAAAAGATGCCCATAGGCAATAATCCCAAGAGTGACCAGAGTCTGTAATCAATGCCCAAGCAAAGATCGATGCTCCAAAGAGCAATGGGGATATACTGAAAAGTCAATGAAATCCAACACTGAAAAGCAGTGTCCAAAGACACTGAATCCACAAGGTAATCGCACTTACATCGTATGGTTCCATAGAACCAACACCGAATGGCGGTACTCGAATGGATATAAAAATCATCAAATAATACCAATATTGCACGTGCACCGAACAGAGTCGTTGTTGCCAGGTACTGTAGAGTTGTGATCGATCACTCGCACAGATGCGGAACGCGCGAGACGGCAAGATCCTTCCCAGAAGGATAAAGGCCCAGAGGCGCATGCCAAAAAATAAACTGCTCCATAGAGCAGGTGTCCAAAGACGGTTGCCCAGAGGCGTGGTGACCCAGAGGTCCAGTACTGGCCGCCCAGAGGCTAATGTGTCACTAACTTCTTGGAGAGGAACCCGTAAAGTGTTAACAATGAGTCCCATACCCCACGTTCGCACTAAACGGTTTACTAACCAATAGCAAGCTCACACTCCAAACAATAAAAAGTCCACCTCGTATCATCGGTAAACTAGACCCAGAGGTCAAAACGATCAATCGAATAGGTCGGGGATTAACCGAAAAGAAAATACACACGGTTCCATAAGCCGGAGATTTCCTAACCGTTTAAGCACCTTTCCACTTCGCTCGACGTGCTAAAAAGTGAGTGTGAGATTTTTATTAAAGAAAATAATGGTGCGAAACGGATTTATAATTGATTTTGAAATCACTTTAGAACGGCTTTTGAAAACTCTCCTATTATGGAGTAATTAATTTAATAATTAAAAATAATATTATATAATAATTTCTAAAGCCATTTAGGAGTGAAAAATCTTTTGAAAATGATTCATAAAACCCGTGTACGAAATCTAGAGACAAATCTCAAAGAAACCAATAAAACCAGAAAATCACTGAAAAATATTCTAAGTGTTTGTAAACATTCAAAAAAAGCTGCGAACCCAAGTTCGGAAATTTATTTGGACCAGCAAACTGTGTCCAAATGTCATGAAAATTTGCAGGCATGCAGTCCAACATCCCTACTTTAAGATGCAAAAAGAATTTCTGGATTCCAAGTTGAGACGAAGTGGCAGCGACATCTCAAAGTTGGACCCAAAAAAATATTCATACTGTTTACCAACAGCGACCAGAGTTCAACTTTGACACGAAATTCAAAGTACCAAACGAACTACGATGTTGTCCAAACTTTCTAGAAATGGAGTTCGAAACTCCACCTTTCCAACGAGACCAAAAACGTCGAATTCCGACTTTGGATGCGATCGTGGCGGCATCGTGAAGTGGAGGTAAAATCCTGGAAACAGCCAAGCCCAGCCCGTCTGGGCTGAGAAAATGGAAGTAAGCCCCCAGCCCGCCTGGGCTGAGGAGGTGAGAGCAGGCCCCCAGCCCGCCTGGGCTGGGGAGGGGGAGGCAGGCCCAGCCCGCCTGAGCTGGGGAGTTGGGAGCAAACCCAGCCCGCTTGGGCTGGGATGTGGTGGGAAGCCCCCAGCCCGCCTGGGCTGGGGAGGTAAGGGGAGCCCCCAGCCCGCCTGGGCTAGGGATGTAAGGGGGAGCCCAGCCCGTTTGGGCTGAGTGGAAGGGGAGCCCCAGCCCGCCTGGGCTGGGGACGCCCCAGCCCACACGGGCCAGCCCACACATGCTGGGGTTCTCCTGGCCCCAGCCCGCCTGGGCTGGGGTCTGATTCCGCTCCAACCCGCCTGGGCTAGGGAGCCCCAGCCCAAGCGGGCGGGGGGTTCTGCCCCAGCCCAAGCGGGCTGGGGGGTTCTGCCCCAGCCCGCTTGGACTGGGGAGGGGGGGATTCAACCCAGCCCGCCTGGGCTGGGCTGGGGGGTTTGCAGCAGCCTGGGTGCAGCCCAGGCCTGCCCTGGTGCACCCAGATCAATGTTTCAGCCTGTTTTCAGGCTGAAACATTCCAGCCAACTAGTTGTGATGATTTTGGAGTGTTTTTTTTTCAGTTTTTTGGCATCAATTTTTCACCAATATTATAACTAGCAATAATTACTAATAAATAGTAATTACTTCAAAGAAGCAATGGATCAAATAGTTAGTGTGCACAATATCAAGCAAGCCAATTCCTCAATCCCAAAGCATAAGATCATGAAACTTCAAGGACCCAAAATCAAAAACAAAACAAAGATTACACAAGATGGAAGAGATAAAATAAGGGTTAAGAAAGATTAGAGAATAGGAGATATTGCATTACCTTTCAAAGATTAAACTAGTTTAATTATGAAGAGAAGGAGATGGATCTTCTAAAGGGAGGCCATTAATTATGTTTAGATCTAGGTTTAGGAATTTATGAAGAGGAGGGTTAGGGTTTATGGGAGGGGTTTGAGATATTATATAGGAGTGGGTTGGTTAATGGGTCATGGTAAGAGGTTTTAAAAACCCATTAGGACTTAGTTTAATTTCTAAGGTTATCATGTGAACAAAATCCTAAGTGACAACCTAGTTTTAATCAAAACCATATAATTGTCTCATTAGCCAATTAAACCCATTATCACATTTAAAAATTCCCCTTTTAAATATTAAATTCCAAAAATATTAATTTCCCTATTTTAAACCAAAAATACTTTAATTTGCAAACCAATTGCAAATTTAAATTCCCAAATTTTTGTTTAGCTCCCTTTTCAACTTAAAAATCATAATTTTAATTTATTATTCTATAATTGCAATCTCAGGGTTGTTACAGATCTAGTATAAGGTCTAGGGTTTGTGTCAATATGGAAAACCAAACCAAAATTACTTTTCCAACAGCAACTATGAATTCAGGTATGGCTTCCGCTAACCCATTTACTTTCCTCTATTTCTTTTCAATTAAATCAATACGGGTCACCTATTCAGATCTAGGGTTTCATGATTAATTGGTCTTAAAGTATATTAAAATCCTAACACTACAAAGGTAGTCAATGGCTTCTTCTTACCCTTGTTGTGGAACCAAGAAAAAAGTGTTTATAAGTGTAGAAATTCCACAAGAAATTTGAGTGCCATCTCTTCCATCAACGCAGAATCTTTTCCAAACTGGTTGATCCTACCAAATCTGCCTAATTAAAGTTTTTCAAACAACATGGTTGGGGTCGAATCCCCATCGCAATCTTTTATTTATGTATAAATAGCATTAAATCAAAAAGAAAAAGAGTATAAAAAAACTTTCTCCTCGTTATATTTTTTCCCTTAATCCTATTAATTATTTTTTCTTTTGTAACTCTCCTACAGATTTATTAAATCGAAAAGAAGGAAGATTATATTTAAATCCAAAATTCAAACATTGTTAAGTAAACCTAGGAAAAATTTGTTTGCATACACACACATTTACCATTTTAGTAGTACGCTTATATGTCCCTCAACAACAAGAAATGCCCCTTTCATGTGGTTGTGCACAACGCAAAAAAGATTGCATTGTATTATTGTGTACACCACCCCACAACAAATAATATATAAGTGAAAATTTAATGACATGAGACTATTCCAATTTCAAACCATTGTTCATCCTTGCAACATGGGAGACAAACCTAACAATCTCCCCTTTGACTCGGATCCTTTTGGAGTATTTTTGAGAGCATTGTTTGTCTACATGGCCCGGTTCACAACCTTTAGCTTCGATACTATTCGTAGTATAACGGTCGGTCCAATCTCCCCATCTCCAGCACGTGACGTATGCCTATTAGTTGTAACAAAAGAAATCCCCAATGTTACAGGCCTACCAACTCATATTTATACATCACTTCTCCAAGTTATTTTGCAATGTGGGACTCTTTCAATTCCAAATTATCATTCTTCCTTGCCTTATGCAAGACAACCCTAACAATAAGGCCCTATTTGTATTCAATTTCTTAAAAGAAAAAAAAGTTGAATTAGATATATCTCAAGAGATAGCTTAGATACATCTGTTTTTCATTGATGGAAAGATGATAACAAAACAATTTTCAAGGAATAAAGAGAACTAAATTTTAAGTGAGCGAGCTAATTCAAGACGATGTAAAAATTCTTTTATCCAAATCAAACAAGAAGACAATAAGATTCGATCAAAATATCATATTTTTATAGAGTTACCTTCATTTAAAGGAAGAAATCGGTTAGATGGCTTTCATGTGCTTTTATAGCATTTTGTAGTTTTGTTCTGTTGTATTTGCTTAATTCTTAATTACTTACTTTTGGCATATATTTATTGTATCATTTAACGTTAGATATTATAATACCTAATTGTTGGATTTACCAATTAGCAATAAACTTTACCCATTTCTAACACACACACACATATAAGTTGAGCATTGCATTTAATATATAAATTTTCAATTATAAATATATTAATTTAAATTATTTATAAATAGATAATATTATTTTTAAATAGGAATTCGGGAATGACAATATTTTTTTGAACTGGGATATATTTATTTAATATCGTTAGTTAATTAGATATTATATTTATTGAAAATTTAAATATATATCATAAATATAATTTGAAACAACAAATATCATTTTGAATTTTTAGAATTAAAAAATAATATGTACACACACTTTATTTTTTACTACTTGAAATATATAAATTAATTTAGTATGATATTAGTTATACCATTAATTTGACAAAAATATTATATGATTTTGGTTATTAAAGCTTATAACTGAAGGGATGAAAACAACAAATACTGAAAGTTTATTCTTTTTTGTTATATCCAAATCCACTTTCTTTAGATATTTTTGCATGAACTTCTAATGTTATATGCAACGACCCACCCTTCATAACACTCGAAATCCACGCATACACGCAACCAAATTCCATTAGTATGACGTATGATGTTTTGTTAAGGGTAGAATATAAAACAACAATACCAAACATATTTGTCATATCTATACATACTAAGTTTACAACGGAAGAAAAATATATAATATCAACAAAAACATATAGAAGACTAAATGCATATCATATTAGGAGATGTAAGATTTAATATAATACGTAATGAAAATGGTATATCGAATCACATACACAACATATCTCGTAGTTAAGATACAGTCTAACATGTCATTATCATAAAAATACTGAATATATATAAACATAGTAGTAAACAACTATGGCAATGTAACTCATCTCCAAAAAGCAATATCCTCCCCCGTTTGTGAACATACTCAAAGAATGGATAATAAAAGAGATAAAAAAGAGAGGGTCATGTTAGATGAGGTGCATTGGCAACATGGTAAAATGAGCGAATTTCAAAAGAAAATTCCATTTATTAATATTTGTGTTTATATGAATTTTGTGTTTAATTGAATAATAATTTTTTAATACTAAATCATATTTAGTATTCAGGAAAATAATATCAAGGACAAAATTTCTCGATATTTTAGCTTCAAAGACCGGCCTTCAGTATTTTAGCGTGAATGACAACTTTTGAATTTCAATTTGGAGGTAGGACAAGAAATTAGTGACAAGGACAAACAGACAAATGAGTCTGGAGCGCATCAAGTTTAGACGGCGTTGTCGACAAGGGTGGTTGCTATGATGGCGTTGGCTGCGAAGGTGGTTGGTTTGACGGTGGATGACAACGGCTAGGGTTCTGAAATAGCTCGATTTGAAGTCATCTGATGATGGAAAATTGATGGTCTGGTGGTAAGGACGCCGTGGTGAAGTGGTGTTTTAGTAGAAACAACAATTCAAGGAAGAAGAAGAGCAAGTCGAGGAAGAAGAAGAGCAAGCCATGGAAAAATTAGGAGAGAAGAACTGGTATCAGCTGTTAGGTATTAGTTTTCCAGTTTGTAGGTATCATTTTCGAAAATATTTGTATTTTTGAGTTTGTGATTTTTGTTGTATAACAAAATTATTATGCTGTCATAAATTCACATTTTGAAGCGAACATTTTTTAATTGTTATTTTATTTTTTTGCATTCATATTGGTTTGATTGATAATGTATTGTTGTGTTAAGTTTAGTGAGAATCAGTTTTATGGTATCATTTATATTTTTTCCGAGTATCATTTTTTAAAATAATGCAGCGTGGAAGTTTTTTTTTACTGTTTTGTTTGTTTGATTATATAAAAAAATGAAGTTGTTACATTGTAAATATGATGATCATTGAGTTGAATTAATGTTTCGTTAGTATCAAATATTTAATGAATTTTGTTTGGGTATCAGTTTTAATATTAATTTCAGGATCAGTTTTTAGGTATCGGTTTTTATGACAGTATGTATCATTTTTATAAAAACCGTTTAATTTTTACCTAGAGATAAACCGCTATCATGCTTGCCATTGTGCACACTACCTTAGTTGAATGGAATCCATGCTTATGCTAGAGTGGAGCCACTCGATCTGGTTTGCATCGAAGAATGGAGATGCTTGAGTCAAAGCATCGTTATTTGAGATAACGGTGCAATTTCATGAGCTGGATAGATGTTGATTATAGGCGGTCTATTTGTGCTTTAAATATGATGGTGAACTGATTTTCTACAAAGATGATTGAAATGCTTGTTCAAGAATGAAATGTAAACTTAGATAATAGTGATCGAATTTGATATATTTGAGAACCTAGGAGATTATGGATGGTTTATTTGAGTATCAGCTGTTAGGTATCAGTTTTAGTTGTCAGTAGCAGTTTTTAGGTAGCAGTTTTTAGGTATAAGTTTTTAGTTACCAATAGCAGTTTTTAGGTATTAGTTTTTAAGTTCAGAGTTATCGGTAGCATGTTAAGGCAGCGGGTGGTGTTGAGAGCGACAACAAGGCTGGTGGTGCAGGTAATGGCGGTGGGTGGTGATGCGTCGAGTGGTGGTTGATAATTTTGGAGGTTTTCCTTATGACTAATTTTGGAAGAATGTTTGTCCTTATCACTAATTTCGGAAGGATGTTTGTCCTTGTGGTTAAAATATTAAGCTTGTACCCTTGAGGCTAAAAAACAACAATTTTTGTCCTTTATACAAAAAACCCCTTTAGTATTTATCAATAAAAGTGTTTGAGAATTTTTTAATTTGATTTAAAATATATATTTATTTATTTGTTACCGTTTATTAATAATATTTTGTTATTAGTTTAATTTAAATTTAATTTTATGTTTTAATATGTTCATATTCATAATGCAAACATCATAACTATATTAATAGGAGTAATATAACCAAGGAGTAATATGAGAACATGTGTGTAATAAACCGCTGTAACTTACGATTAATAAATATATGGGTGACGGTCATATGTCAATAATGATGTCAAAGGGATATACATTAAGTAGTTAATTATATTGAACTGATATAAATTAATTTTTTTCGAATAATTATTTATTTAATATTCATACATATACATACATTTATACACACACACACACACATATATATATACACAGATATATACATATATATATGTGTATGTATATACATATGTATGTATGTATGTATGTATGTACATACATATATGTATATACATACACACACACATACATATGTTATAATTATGGGCACGGGTCGACTACACCTCACTTTTACTACACCTCAAATCCCCCTTTGTTTCAACCACATGTTCTGAATTAAATAATATACCTAATTTCTCTTCTCTTTTCAGCAGAGAGAATGTAGATTATTTAATTCAGATCATGTGGTTGAAATCAGAGGGATTTTAGGTGTAGCAAAAGTGAGGTGTAGTCGATCCTAGCCCTACAATTATATATATATATATATATATATATATTTGTGTGTTTGTATTAAATTTAGAAAACGTTTAGATATCTTTATAATTTAATTTTTAAAATAGCTTGATGAATTCAAAGAACACATACACATGCAAATTATCATTATTTTTTAAATCAATAAACCAAAAAAATTAAAATTTGAATGTCCACACACACATAATCTTGTTTTCAGTTTTCTAGTATTTGAATTTTAAAATTCTTTTGAGTTTTTCAAAATTACATAAATAAAATTTTCCTATTATCGGAAGCCGTAAGCTTCATAATAATTGTTTTTTTATAATTAATTTCAATATGCAAGTTTTTCTTGTGTGTATGTGTTCATACATACATACATACATATATATTTTGAAGGTAAAGGTTCTTTTATTAATAACGACTAAGAACCAAACAATAGCAGGATTCGCCTCCTTAAAAAACCATACCATTGTGGTAAAGAAAAAGAGCACGGCATCCTCTATTACAACATCTCTAATACAGTTAAATCAATACAACAAAGGACAAAAACAAAACCAGATACAAGGGTGGAAATAAAAAGATAAAACAAGAGTCCGACCCAAATGGGTAGAAGAAACACCGCCACTTCCATTAAAAACAACCCAGCCCGGCCCATCACTACGCATGCACACATAACCTAGGCAAACCCTTCTTCAAAGCATCCGCCACTAATTATCCAGCATCTTTTAAATCAATTCCCCATTTCAGGAATTTATGTCGCTCGGTCGATGATAGATGACGATGCAGAATTGTCTCTTTAGCTGCAAGCGAACATTGATTTCAACAAGTTTACATCTTTGCTTCATCGAGCAGCCTTTTCTTTCGAATCTACGCCTAACCCTCTCCATCCAGATATGATGAGTGGTTGTAGCTACTGCAACATAAGCCAGGTGTTGAGCGCTTGATTTAGTTGCAAAGCTCTGCCGCAGGGTGGACAACTGTTGTCTCAGCGAACGATCAACAGTGAGCTGGAGAACTAATATGGATAGCAATGACTTCCACATATAAGTACTAAATTCGCATTTTGTAAATAAGTGTTGATGAGATTCTTTATGTTGTTTGCAAAGTTCACACTGTGGATCTACATTCAGTCCTCATGCAATTAACCTGTCGGAAGTAGGAAAATGCTGTATATATGCCATATATGTAGTGTAACAAAATTTTCTAGCAGTTTTAATATACCGTATGCGTGTATGTATATATATATATATACACATACATATATATATATATATAAATACACACACACAAACACACACATACACGCACACACATACGTACATAGTTATATATATATGGAAACAAATTTAAATCTAAATACTAATAGAGATATTTTTATTTAAATATATGTATAGATATAACCTATTTAGACCTATATATAATATTTTTCTAGAGTTGAAAATAAATAAATAAAATTTGAAACCGAAACCATATATATAATATACTAAAATAGTTTTATTTAATTAATTATTAAAAATTAATTTTGAATTTTGTTTAATCGTGACCTATATATATGTATGTATGTATGGAATTACATGCATACATATGAATATAATTTATTTAAATATGTATCTAAATGAGGAAGTAACCTCCTCCTTGTGATCTAGTCGATTGTCTAACACCTTGGTTGTTGGTTATTTCCTCCGTCTCTTTAACTACGAGTTGCAAGGCGATCTCCTTGGTTTCACCAATGTCTAGTGGAGGCTAGGGTTAGGTTAGTTGAGGGTAGATATAATGAGAATGGGCTACCTATTTATAGCTATAAAGGGCTATAGCTAAGCAGATATCAAATAGTCACCCATTTTCTCTCAATCCCTAAGAGACTAGGACCCATTTGTGGGTTACGAAATTATGAATCTTAAGGCTAATTAAACACTAGAGGGAGGGGTTGAATAGTGTTTTCTAACTTTTGTAAATCTTTTTAAATTTCTTTTAAGTTTAATAATAAATCATAGATTTTTCAACATTGGATTATATCAACAATCAATCATAGATACAATCACAGATAAAACAAAAGAAATAAAGTAAAGTAGAGAGTTAGAGAGATGACACTAGAGATTTTATACTGGTTCGGGTTTCTTCTACATCCAGTCTCGTACAATTGCTTGTACAAATTTGTTTCCAAATGCCAATCTTTAACGGCCAGAAGGCAAGCCCAATTACAATCTCGATTCCGAGGCTATGAGACACACCCTCTTGATTTTCCGGGCTCAGGGTGCACCCAATTGATCTGGATGGGCTACAAGCACACCCATTCGGATTTTCGAGCTATCAAGCACACCCAATTGATTTAAATGGGCTACAATCACATCCAAGGAAATGCAAATAGAGTTTGATGGTTTTTTCAGAAACAATTTCTTGAACTTTAGATACAACAGATCCTATAGCCTCATAGACAACACTTTTATCTTTGATTTGAGAGAGAGATGATTTAAAAACAGTAAGAAAGTAGTATTAAACCATTACATAAAAGTATGAATTGATTCTATTTGATTTTGAAGAGAATTTGATATAATTTCAATGGATTTTTCAAAAGAGTAAGAGGATGGAAGAAAATAAGATAATAACTGCGAAAAAAATTCATTTGAAACCTCGTGTATAAACAAATGTGTCCGTTCGCGAAGAGTTGCAATGAATAGAAACTTCATTTCAAAATTTGAAAAAATTGCTCGTCGCATGTATGCCAACATACCTCCTATACATATGTCGACACATGTATGTTTATTTTGAAAACACTTTTCTTTTTAAACATTTTGAAGATACTATATTATGTAAAATATTTTGATACTTTATAAAATAAATTAAATATAGTTTATAAACATTTTAAACTTTTAAAAACTTTTATAAAATATTTTGAAAATATTTTGAAAATATATTTTGTTAAAAATATATAAGATAATAAAATAAGAAATAGAGATCAAAGATTGCTACTAGGTACTTTATCAAAATTGTATGACTCTATACATTATATTATAGTCTTAATATTTTCCTATCTTGGTCTTTATACTCATTAGTCTTCATGTCCATTTTTTGAGTCTTTATACTATACATTCTTTGATTCAACACCCGTATAATATCCTACACTATATACTATACAACTTGGCAAAACATCAGTATCAATAGTTTATATAAATGTATATTATTGTTCATTAAGGTTGTTATTATCAAAATCAATAACTGAGGTAATAACAATCTCCTCCTTTTTTGTGATGACAACCAATTATTATCCTATATATAAAATATAATATAACTCCCCCTGAGTTAGATATATCCCTTGAATATATGCACATGTATATTTTATATTTTTCTCCCCCTTTGTCATCAACAAAAATAGATGAAAAAATAAAAACTCCCCCTAAATCAAAATACTTAGAAATAATAGATTAAAATCAATAAATAAGTTAAATAGAATGATATTTATAATTATGATGCATGTTGATATACTTAGAAACAATGCACTATTTTATACTAGGCACGATATATATGATGATTATATAATAAATAGGATAATATACTAAATAGGATAACAAAACTTATTTTTATTAATTAAATTCAATATTATGTATCATTCAATCAATTAAATACACAAATCCAAATGTTAATTCTTAGTATAAACAATCCAAACCAAACAAATCCACTTCAAACATACACACCAAGCCAAATCAAATCAAATCCTAAGAGTATATATTTTTATATATCCAAACCAATTCAAACCTAATAACTAGATGTTTCGTGGAACTTCAAATCAACTGTCGAACCTAAAGGTTGGATCTGCTTTAATGGCAGCCCAAGCTTCATTATCTTTATAATAGTGCACTTTGGGTTATTGGATGGTTCATCTTTAATTAAGGAAGAAATCATCCATCGAATGTCATCGAAATGCTTTTCTTGTTCCTTGATCATCTGCATTCGACTTAACTCTAAATGCCTTTGATTCTTAAGACAAAGAGAGAATATCCTTGAAATATTATAGAGTTTGTACAAGGTTTTCAAATAATTTCTAATGTAGAGAAGATATATTTGTAAAAAAAAGTTTGAGAATGAAAGGGGAGTATAGAATAAAATGTTGAGTGAGTTTTCTGGAAGAAATAGGTTATACAGGAGTGGAAAGTCATTTGGAATGATTGAATAAGTGGTAGTTATTTAATTCTGAATTTTAAATCTTTTTTGCCAACTGACCATTATATGTCGACATATAGGGTTCATGTATGTCGACATACATGTCATAAATTGCAAAATTTATGTTTTTGTTATAGTTTTTGTTTTAAACTTATACCATTATATTTTTATAACTTCCAAAGACTAATAAAAAAATATAGGACAGTAATAGGTATATTTTATTACTTAGAATTGAAAGCTATATGGATTACAAAGATTAATATAAGAAAATACATGAAAATGACATAAACATAAACTAAAAGCACACAGCATTAAGGAATACTAATCTAGATATCATAAGGAAACAGCTAGATAGACTTAAAAGGATGTAGATGATGATGATGATGATGATGAAGAGCCACCAAGCTTGCGATTGACCTTTCCAAAGTATTTGTCTACTTTGTTGGAAAGAGAGGTGAACTTTTTACTAAATGAACGCTTAAGCTTCTTTTGGTTTTTACGAAGCTTTCCTTGGTTCCATAGGACTCTTTGTTGGAGTGATGTGATGGTTTCTCAAAACTTTCTAAGGAAGTATCCACTTCTTCCTCCTCCACTTCTTCTTTTTCCACTTCCATTTCATCGCCTTCTTCTTCTTCTTGTTATTAAACCTCGAGTTCTTCTTCATATACCATTTCTTTCAAGAAGTGTCTCATATGGTTCGAAAAATGGTGGAATGTGCATAAGAGAGATGTTGGCCTTGTCGAAAAAATTTCAAGGGAAAGATTGTTCTCCTCTTAAATCAACACCAAAATATATGAAAATTCTAGTAAGATATACACCATGATAGAGTGTGTTCTTATGTCTATAAAACTTCTTTTGAACAAAGTCATATACAATAATATTATGCCTAATTAATGTTGTAGTTTTCGTAAATGGTGAAAAGAACTTTAAAAACCTTTTTATTAAAGTTATTGTAATTACTCGTTCTCGGAGTGAAACTTTGTTGTAAAATGAGACTCATAAGTCTCGATTTTGGTCGAAGATTCTTGTGTTTAAAATCAAATTCTTCATCACTTTTGAAAATATCGTGAAAAACTTCATGATTTTGTTCATAAATTTGAAAAGTGGAGAGGTCAATTCCACTAGATTTGCAACCAAGAATATTATCCAAAATTTCACAATTTAGATTAATTTGAATACCATTAATACTACTCCAAAATTATCCCTCTTCTCCTTGAATTTTTTTTTCATTTAAATTCGCATAAAACATTTTGATCAAATTTGGATATCAAACAAAATCATTTTGAGAAGAGTCAATTAAACCAAAATTTCATTTTCAAAACAAAGTTCTTGTAAACCATAAGAAGAAAATCTTCAAATTTAGCAAATCTTCTGGGAAAAGCTTTTTCGGAAATAGCATACTCCATATAGGCTTCAATGGCATCTTTCTCATTAAAGAGAAAGATTTTAGTTTTCTTAGAGAGCCTTATGGTTTTTGGAGTTTGAGTTGAGGAAGCAATTTTTGCGTTTTTGAGGAGATAAGAGAATGAAATGATATTTGAAATTTGAAATAAAGTGAGTGAATGAATGGATAGAGGTAGATTGAATTAATAGAGAGTGAAGAGTCATATTCTCTGGTCAAAAAGGTGCCTTTTCACAACATGGGAGTAATTGCAAAAGAGAGGAAAATTGGATATTTGAATTGAAATTTCAATTTTCAATTTTCTGGCATGTATGTCGACATATGACTTATAGGTATATCGACATATAGCACGAAATTTTTGAAAAATAAAACTAAGCTAATATATTCCTATATATATACTTATATTCATCCAATATTATTATTAATCCATATGTTATTCCTAAAAACCACAATTAATAAAAAAAAGATAAAAATAAAAATCATTAGATAAAAGGTACCGTTTTTGCCGCCTTTTTGTTGATCAGTTCTGATTAGTCAGTTATTGCCGTGAAACACATATTCACATTTTCAGTATCTAGTTCATTGTTATTGGAGGAAGTGTCAAAATCATCCGAAGTTGCCTTATAAGCCCTTTTTCTTTTTCTGGATGAATAATTAACTGGTGAGATCTTTGGTTTATTAGGATGCAGGCAGTCTCTTTGAAAATGACCGGGTTCATCACAGTTGAAGCATCTAGTAGCAGTTCCATTTCCAAGGGTCTTGATTTCAAGTTTTCAAAAATTGTTCATTTTCCTATACTTCAAGAATTTTTTGAAATTTCCGATCATGAAGGCAATTTCCACATCATTGTCATCGTCTGAGTCTTGATCGTCAGGTATTGCATTGAAAGCGATGGATTTCTTTTCCGTTGTCTGCTTTGCCTTCTGCCCTGCAATTGTGTTTCGTAGAATATTAAATTACCTATTAACTCTTCAATTTTCAGAGTACTAATACCATTAGCTATTAACAAAATTTCTTGTCAACACCCCAAAGTAATGTTAAGAGAGATGGATAACCTTTTGGAGGACAGTGGGCGTGATTCTCTTAGGAATTGCCTTCAAATTTAGCTTTATTTGTTGATAATCCTTAGACCATACCTTTCAACGCCGTCGAAAGGTATAGATTCTGGGTCAAGTAACCTTCCGACTTTGTTGAGCTAGTATGAAGTCTCCTGCAAGGGTTTTCTTTCATTTAGGTTCAAATTCCTTGAGTTAAGTCTTTGAAAGGTAGACTTCAATCTTGTCGAGGGCTAAGGTGATAGCTTTCCCTAGGTTTAAGCAGGAAGTCATACACTATGGTGGATATGAAGTAGATTTCAACCTTTTCAAAAGGTTAGACCACTTATATGAAGTAGGATTCGTCCTTGTCGAAAGGTTAGATCACTTATATGAAGTAGGATTCGACCTTGTCGAAAGGTTAGATCACTTATATGAAGTAGGGTTCAACCTTGTCGAAAGGTTAGACCACTAAGGTTATAGCTTAGAATGGTAACAGGTGTTGTTAGAGCATGAAGATCTGTCGACCTTGTCGAAAGTTTTAAACCACAGAGCTAATGGCTTCAGAAGGTTGCAGTAGATGTTAGAGTCAGAAGCACCTTGTTGACAAGAACCTTTCGATGAAGTTAAACCTGGAAAAATGTGGTTAATCCAACAAAGATTTTAGTAAACAGCAATGTAATTAACAAAACTCAAGACTTCCCTCTTTATCCAGGAAAAACTCTATTTTTAATAAATTCTCAAATAACCCAATTAGGGTAACAATGCTTTGATTAAGAAGATGCAAGATTAGAATGAGAGAAATCAGATCCCCAAAACATGACCCCTTAGGTCTTATTTATAGATGGAGACAACTCCCCTTTCGACTCCATGCTCTCGACCAGGTCGGAAGGTCTCCCTTTTATATGAAGCTGTGAACCTTTTGACTTTGTCGAAGGGTTTGCCTTCTTTATTTTTTTATGAACCCTTCGATCTTGTCGGAAGGTTGCTCTTTACTTGATTGTTGTGAAACCTTCCACCTTGTCGGAAGGTTGCTCTTCACTGCCAAGAATCAAAAGTTGGAGCAGCAGAAATTTAAGTACTCCTAGACTATTAATGATTACACTGCCAAGAATTAGAAGTTAGAGCACGTCAACTACTTGCTTGTCAAGCGCGTCGCAGAGTTAGAAAGAGAGAATAAAACAGCCAGGGCTACGAACAGAGCTTTTAATCGTGCCCTGAAGACCAACATTGATGCAATTGACGATGAGAACATCATAAGAAGAAAGGAAAAGAAACTTAAGAAAGTTCTCTACGTAGCAATTCAACATGTTGTATATCCTTAGGTGGCGGAGGTTCTTAATAAAGCAGCTCAAGATTTGTAATTCATCTATGTGTTTGAGCTATGTAAATCTATCTTGTACATAATTTATTGTTTTGTAAATGTAAATCACATAAATTTTGTAAATATCACCTGATTCGTAATCCTTTTCTGTAATGTCATTTTTTGAAATGCCTTTGAATTGCTCATTCATGAATTTTCGGACTAGCTGAATCTTTTGTCGTTCCTTGCTGTTTTGATTTTCCTGAAAAGCATGTAGCAAACAATTTTTTTAATTATTAGCCTGAAATCGACATAGTCGTCTATGTATGTCATTTGCATTGATTAACAAATCATTCTATTATTTGTATGACAAATGGCTTATATTAAGTGTTAAAATCTCATCTTTAACCACGACGGGAGATGATCAAGAATATAACTCCTTCCACTTGGGTGGAAAGTTTGAACTTTGCTTATAGAAAATTCCACCTTATCATAGGAGTATAAATTAAAGAACCTGACTCAGAAATCAGTGTTTGAAATTTTGAAGTAATAACTCTTTGACCCATTCCTCAACATTAATAGGATTTAAAAAGTTAGAAATCCGAAGTTCCCATTCGGAAACTCTTAACAGCGATCTTCATGATGATATTCTTTGGCCCAGATTTGGGCATTTGGGATGAATAGAAATCCAATGATCTTGCACCCAGATTAGGGTTTACTTAAGCAGCAGTCTTGATACCCAGATTCAGGTATGTTAAGATAATCAGTGGTTAATAAAAACCTGAAGCCCAGATTCGGGCGTTAGATGATGCAATTCATATATGAAAGACCCGAAATCCTCATTCGGTTTAATAGCTGATGTTCAGATGGAAGTCCCGAAACCCAGATTCGGGTAATAAAAAGCGGAGTTCTGTCCCACTCCTTTGCTCCAGTCTTCTTTAACATATATTATCCCCTCAGGTTTTGAATATATATAGAAATAATCTGATTGACTGCCTCTTTGAGCTAGGACGTCTTATTCCATGATCGGATATGCCTTTTTTCAAGCTTGAACATCTTAGTTCATGATTTGATGAGCCTCTTCTCGGGCTTGGATATCTTTAGGGCTGTTATGGTAATGGTTACCGTTACCATTATGCAAATACCGTTACCATACTGTTTTTATTGGTAAGCTAAAATTGCTTACCGTTACCGTTACCATTACCGACTTGCTGGTATACCGATAAACTGGTAACTATTACACTGGTAATGCTAAATTGCTGTTTTTCTTAAAAATCGATAACTTGACATGTTTTTGCACTATGATGATGCTTCATTATACAATATAGTGTTACTTAATAAAAGACATCAAGAAGAAATAAAATAAGTGTATTTAGCATTATTTGATTTAAATTACTTAACTAAATTTTATCATTTGTTCAGTTCTAAATACCTATAGTAAAGCATATTATATGAATATTCATGCATTATAAATTGACTGGTAAATTTACCGTTACTGTTGGTTTTGAAAAATGTTACCCGATGATTTACCGCTGAAAATGGTAAATTTACCGTTACCATACCGATTTAACCGGTATACCGATTTCACTCAACAATGGTAATCGATTAGCTGGTAATGGTATGGTAATGGTAAATTTACCGTTACCATAACAGTCCTAGATATCTTAGTCCATTATTTGATGAGCCACTTCTTAGGCCTGGACGTCTTAGTCCATTATTTGTTGGGCCTCTTCTTGGGCCTAGACATCTTAGACCATTATTGTCCAGTGCTCTTGGTTAGCTCATCTTAGAGGCTGGAACCAAGAACTTACCCGACCTCCCTCCAGAAGGCGCCCTACCCTGGCCCTTTTGCGGCGCGGACAGGAGCTTGTTCAGTGCTCTACCTTGGCCATCTTATGGCGCGGATAGAGGCTTACTTCATCCTCCCTGCAGGAGGCGCCTTGACCTGACCAAAGGCGAGGCCAAGGGCTTGTTCGGTGCTTTAACCTGGCCATCTCATGACGCGGTTAAAGGCTTACCCACCCTCCTTCCAAGAGGTGCTCTGCCCTGGCCATCTTAGCACGGACAGAGGCTTTTCTACCATCTTAGGTAGACTACCATCTTAGGCAGTGTCCAAATATGAGGAGCATTTCACTCCCAACCATGTAGACTTTCTCTTCTCATAAAGTTGATCTTTATTAATCCTTTCTCAAATTCTTTTTACAAATTCACCGATCTTTGCTTGTTTAAAGAAATTGATGATCATCCTCTCTAGGGATCTGCAATGGTTGGTTTCATGACCATTCATTATATGATAATGACAGAAGGACCCTCCCAAGTTCCTTTCATGTTTTGGCTTTTTCTTTTGTGATTGCCAATAGTTAAGTTCATCCTTTGTAAGCAAGTAGACATTTTCCATTAATGTTGTTAAATTGCATTCTTTTGGAAGTCTAGACTTGAAACTTGTCTCTTGAGGATGGCACTTTGACTTTTTAATTTTCAGTCTCATTATTTCATGTTCTTCAATTAATTTTATTTTTGCTACCTTTTGAATCTCTTGGGTTGGAAGTGCTCTTGTTACAGTTAGTTGCCATTTGTGTACAAAGGCCTTATAATCATTCATTATTTCTTTCTCAAAGATTGTGCCTTTGGAATAACGTTGGATTGTTCTTCTCATTTGATTCAAGATATTATCACTTCCATTTGTTCTCTTTCCAAGTGCAAAGATAGGGATAGGACCTACATGAAAAGGATTTAGACTCCATTTCCCAAGATCATAAGATTCTGCTTTCTTTTTGTTTATAATTCTCAAGGCTTCAAGCCTTAGTCTTTGCTCTTCTTCTTGATTGGAGCCTTTGATGTTTACTTGGGAGAATCTTGTCAAACGTGGTTCAGAAGACCCTTGTCCAGACATTTTAAATATGCTGGCCATGATCAAACCAAAGTGGATAAACTTGAAGTAGGATTGAATTAAGCTAGGTTAGAGAATGATGATGTTAGGGGGTTAACCAAGTCGGAGGTTCTCGGGCCCTCCTTCTATGCCAAAAATGTTAACAAGATTTCTTGTCAATACCCCAAAGTATTGTTAAGAGAGATGGATATCCTTTTGGAGGACAATGGGTGTGATTCCCTTAGGAACTGCCTTCAAATTTAGCTTTATTTGTTGATAATCCTTGGACCAGACCTTTCTACGTCGTTGAAAGGTATAGATTCTAGGTCAAGTAACCTTCCGACTTTGTTGAGCTAGTATGAGGTCTCCTTCAAGGGTTTTCTTTCGTTTAGGTTGAAATTCCTTGTTAAGTCTTTTAAAGGTAGACTTCAATCTTGTCGAGGGCTAAAGTGATAGCTTTCCTTGGGTTTAAGTAGGAAGTCATACACTATGGTGGATATGAAGTAGATTTCAACCTTGTCTAAAGGTTAGACCACTTATATGAAGTAGGATTCGTCCTTGTCGAAAGGTTAGGTCACTTATATGAAGTAGGATTCGACCTTGTCGAAAGGTTAGGTCACTTATATGAAGTAGGATTCGACCTTGTCGAAAGGTTAGACCACTAAGGTTATAGCTTCGAAAGGTAACAGGTTTGTTAGAGCATAAAGACTTGTCGACCTTGTCGAAAGGTTTAGACCACAGAGCTAATAGCTTCAGAAGGTTGCAGTAGATGTTAAAGTCAAAAGTATTGTCGACCTTATCAACAAGAACCTTTCGATGAAGTTAAACATGAGAAAAATGAGGTTAATCTAACAAAGATTTTAGTAAACAATAATGTAATTAACAAAACTCAAGACTTCCCTCTTTATCCAGGAAAAACTCTATTTTTATTAAATTCCCAAATCACCCAATTAGGGTTACAATGCTTTGATTAAGAAGATGCAAAATTAGAATGAGAGAAATCAAATCCCCAAAACATGACCCCTTGGGTCTTATTTATAGATGCTGGCGGCCCCCCTTTCGACTCCATGCTCTCGACCAGGTCGATAGGTCTCCCTTTTATATACAGCTGTGAACCTTTCGACTTTGTTGAAGGGTTTGCCTTCTATATTTTGTTGTGAACCCTTCGATCACAACAAAATATTGTCGAAAGGCTGTCTTTCGTTCTTTGCTAACTTCTGAGTGTTGATTTCTTCAACCTTTTGACATTGTCGAAATGTCTTAACCAGTTCGAAAGGCTTGCTATGCTTTTGAAAAGGTCACCATGGGGTTTCTAGTACTTGCTTTGACTTCTTCATCTTCTTCGAAAGGTAAGAACTTCCTGGATACTGTGAGATTGAACCTTTCGACTCCTTCGAAAGGTTTTGAACCTGTTAAACTATGATGGCTACATCCCTTCGACTCCTTCGAAAGGTTTGGTCAGAGCTTCTCTTTCTTAGTCTTTGTTGAAGGAACTTTCGACTCAGTCGAAAGGTGGAATTTTTGGAGTAACATTAGCCTCTTCTATTACTATTGTCATTTGATTCCACTCCGCAGAGAGTGAATTGAGGATTTTTCTAACTTGGTCCTCTTCAGAATGTTTTTTATCAAATTAACTAATGAATGCACTATATCTTGAAATCTATAGTACATGTTAGAAATAGACTCATTTGGATTTATTTTAAATAATTGAATTTGATTTTTTAACATGGAAATTTTGGTATGCTTCACTTTACTAGTGCGCTCATGTGTAACTTGAAGTGTTCTACAAATTTCATATGCAGACTTACAAATAAAGACTCAATTAAATTCAGATTTAACTTATGAACAGAATATAATATTCATGGCTTTAGAATTATTCTGTGCAAGTGTCTTTTGGTCAGCGGTCCATTATGCAAAATTAGTCTGGGTTTAGTGTACTCATTTTGTGTAACATTTCAAATATCTAAACTATTGGACTTTAAGTAAATTTTCATTCTACATTACCAATAAGTGTAGTTGCATCCATTAAAAAATGGGGATCTAGCAGTGGATTGTCCTTTGACAAAAGTGTTAACAAATGTACCAACTGTGTTGCTAGCCATTAAAACTTTTCAAAAATAAAATTACTAGTTTTTGAAATTCTAATGCTCAAATACCAAATGTGGGTTGCGAAATTATGGATCTTAAGGCTAATTAAACACTAGATGGGGGTAAATAGTATTTTCTAACTCTTGTAAATCTTTTTAAATTTCTTTTAAGTTTTATATTGAATTGCATATTTTCAACACAGGATTATATCAACAATCAATCACAAATGCAATGAAAGATAAAATAAAAGCAAATAAAGTAAAGTAGAGAGTTAGAGAGATGACACCATGGATTTTATACTAGTTCAAATTTCTTCTACATTCAATCTCGTACAATTGTTTGTACAGATTTCTTTTCAAATACCAATCTTTACATGGGCAGAAGGCAAATCCAATTACAATCTCAATTCAGAGGCTAAGAGACACACCCTTTTTATTTTCCAGATTCAAGATACACCCACTTGATTTGGATGGGCTACAAGCGCACCCACTCAGATTTTCAAGATACCAAGCATACCCAATTGATTGGAACTGGCTATAATCACACCCAAGCAAATGCAAATAGAGTTTGATGGTTACTGCAAAGACAATTTCTTGAACTTTGGATACCACGGATCCTATAACCACTTGGTCAACACTTTGATCATTGATTTGAGAGGGAGATGATTCCAAAATAATAGGAATGTAGTATTGAATCAATACACAAAATTATGAATTGATTCTATTCGATTTTGAAGAGAATTTAATATGATTTCAATGGAGTTTTTAAGAGAGTAAGAGGAGGGATGAAAATAAGATAATAACTGCCAAAATATTTGTTTGAAACCTCCTATATATAGTGTATAAACAGATGTGTTCGTTTGCAAAGAGTTGCGACAAATAGACACTTCATTTCAAAATTTGGAAAATTGTTTTATGGCATGTAGGTCGACATATGTCCTATACATATGTCGATATACGCACGTTTATTTTGAAAACTCTTTTCTTTTTAAACACGTTGAAGATACTATATTTTGTAAAATATTTTGATACTTTGTAAAATAAATTAAACATAATTTATAAACATTGAAAAACTTTTATAAAATATTTTTAAAGATATTTTGTTAAAAATATAAAAAATAAGAAATCAAGAAATAGAGATCAAAGATTGTTACTAGGGACTTTAACAAAATTCTATGACTCTATACACTATATTATAGTCTTCATATCTTCATATCTTGGTCTTTATACTCATGAGTTTTCATATCCATTTCTTAAGTCTTTATACCGTAAAGTCTTCAATTCAACACCTGTATAATACTCTGCACTATACACTATATAACTTGGCAAAGCATTAGTATCAATATTTTATATAAATGTATATTGTTGTTTATTAAGGTTATTATCATCAAAATTAATAACTGAGCTATTAAGACCATTTCCCCCCCCCCACTTGCCATGGCCGGCCTATATTTGACCATTGCTTGGTCAAAATGCCTATTGACTTATTTTGAATCAATTATTAAGTCATTCATATTTAAGCCATTTCTTCAAATACATCGATGTATACCTTTTATATGTCAATAAAATTGATTTTTGGCTTCAATTAAATAATTAAAATGCCATAAAAGAAATTTATTACAACATTTGTATTAATTTTATTATTAATTTGTCTATTGACTATGGGACTTGCCTTTCCATCTTTTGAACTTATGGATTATGATTTAAACGAAATCGTGAATTATCACAAAACCAACGGCTAAATTTGGAAACTTTCAAAATATGCCACTTTCTAGAACCTTCTCTTGGGTTTTGACGAAGAAATTCGTTAACAACCATCAAAAACTATTTTAAATCAATGGCCATAAGGAAGATTAGTTGTAACCTGGAAAAGCAAAATATGAATCTTTTGAAAAGAGTGCTTTTAGACTATTTTGTAAAATACTTTTAAAATTACATAGTTTAGTAATCACATTGTTCGATGTAAAGTATGACCCAAGTTTGAGGAAGAAGACAATCGATAGAATCTGTATTATTTATTTATTTATTTATAAGAAAAGGTTAAACTCTTCATCGATCTCGTAGATCAATGGAAGGGTTTTAATCCTTAGATTCTAAATGCAAGTATAATATACAAAATTTCTTAAGAGGAGAGGACATACTGAAAGAGATGCCGTAAGTGCCGAGACTTGAACGTTCCTTTAGAGTAAAGACTCGGTAAACACGGTTATGCCGAAGAAGAACGCATCGGAAAGAGAAAACGAGACTTGCTGATTGAACTTTAAGAACTACAAAACCATGAGGTGCCCCTTAGAGTTCAAACTTTTTCAAGAGAGGTTAGAAGATCATATTAATAGGACTGGTATCTTCCGTTAGACCATAGGAATTTGATTTATGAAAGGGATTCTTCTTACAACTTCAACTCTGAGAAAAGCGTCATATGCGTTCTTTTAACAAGAATTACATAGAATTCTCCTGGGGCCATAAAAACAAAACAAAGTAAATAATTTTGAAATAAGATGTTCAATCTATCGTTTAATAAATTTGGTTAACTTCCCTTTCTATATAAATCTCCCGATTCCGCAAGAAAGCTTTCGAGATTTATCCATTTCATGCCCGTTTGTCAAATTATAGATACAATACTTCTTACTCTTCAGGTCTTCAATAATACTAATGGCGTGCGACGTGATCAAAGAGCAACTTCTGGTATCGACGCTATTACTTTAGCACTGTTTATTAGCGTGATGTCCTGGTTAGGTGGCGCATCGACTTCTTCGGTGATGATTGTAGTAGTAATAAGTGTACTGTTGGTTGTATGTCTTCGAGAGTGATGATGGCAGTCGATGAAGTTTTGAATTAGAAACCATATCCTCTTGAAAAATTATGTGGCTAACATCCATGAAGACCATCAAAACAAATGGGATGATAATCAATGCCACATTCCATTGACGCCACTTTTCATCCACATCACACTTGGTCGACGTCGATGTCGTCCTTCAACCATATCACGCTTTATCAACATGATGACAAGAATGCTACCTAGCGAAATCCATTGATCGAGGCCAAATTTCATGGATATGGCATGATCAGCAAAGTTACACAATGTCCATGTTAAAGGTCATGCAAGTAAAGAAGGTTAAGATCATTTACAAGAGCTAATTCAAGAGGACATAGTGCATTTTCCTTCATAAAGCTTCAAAAGCCTTAACATTCCACTACATGCTCCACGGCACCAAAAGTCCTACATCGCCAATTTGGGCAAGCCTACCTCCTTCCAACCAATATAAATAAAGATGCACCCCCTCATGGGAAGGGGCCCTTAACTTCTTTCTCTGTCTAAACACATTTTCATAGGAAAAGGCTAATGAAGAAGAAGGAGACATATTTGTCAATTAGGGCTTGAACAAATAAGAAGATGCATATTTGCACGTCTTGTAACATATTCATGATTTGAATAAAGGACTTATGATTTGCCTATTTGCCTATTGACTAAGGGACTTTCCTATTCTATCTTTTGAACTTATGGATTATCATTTAAACGAACTCGTGAATTATACAAAACCAAGGGATAAATTTGGAAACTTTCCGAATATGCCACTTGTATAACCATCTCTTGGGTGTTGGAGAAGAAATTCGTTAACATTTTGGCACTTGAAGGAGGGCCCGAACCTTCGAATGATCGAAAATGACCAAAATACCCTGGAGAGATTTGAATTTCATATTTTGATTTTTGAATTCATTTTAAAACCCTAGAAACTAACTGTTACCGATGTTTGAACATATGCAGGAATGCAAACATTGTGAATCACAAGTGCCTTGAACTACTTTGAGTACATTCGACGTTAAATTGTATTCGGTCGATGCTAAATTATAATATCACCCTGTTATAAAAACAATATTGTTCTTCTTTCATTACCCATTCAACAGCTCAATATCTATTTACTTTTCATCTTGCTTTACAACTAAGATCGATTTAATTCGCACCAACATTAATTAATCCTTCTGCCCAATATTAATCTTGCTCCTCTTTTAACGAATTCGACCTAACTTTCGAATCTAATCTGAATCCCAGTTCTGACCTATTTTTAGATCTGATTTGAAATCTTGGAGATAGTATTGGATGAGCTTTGAATTGATTTAGATTAAGTGCCTCAGTTGATGATTCCCGAAGTCGTTCTATGGGAAAACGATTCTTGAAATGATTCTCGATGTTGTTTAATGATTCACGAAGTGATTCTAGAAGTTGATCAACGATTCTCGAAGCGGTTGATGATTATCGAAGTTGTTGAATCTAGATACTATAAAGAATTAGGAAATATCTAGAATGAATGATGCCATGAAAATCAAAAAGGAATAACATCGAATTCCATCAATGGGCGATGTTAAAAATGTCATCGAGTACCATAAGTGGACGATGCCATGAGTGACAAAGAGGAATAACATCGAGTGACACCAGCAAGTGGCGCCAACAATAAAATGATGCTGTCAATCACGCCGTCTACATCTTAGTTCTGTGAGTTATCTAATGCTCGAAGTCGAAGGTTAATAACTAGTCAGTGTGGCTAATTAACAATGACCCGGGTTAGGGCCCATAATTATGTTATAAGTCGTCATTTACGTGCATACGACATACAGCTTAATGTATGGGACTTCAACTCAAGATTAGTGGTGTAGCTTTAAAAATCTACAAGCTTTAAAAATTAATTATAAAAGATAAATCTTCAAATATTTCAGATCTCGAAAAGCAATACTTTGAGCTTTGAAAATGATTATGAAGCTAATTTTAAAAGTGTTGTATTTTAAAATTTTACAGCTTATTCATTTCAAAAATAAGAAATTTTGAATTCATTGATTTCTAAGGAAAGTGGTTTCCAGAATGAGAAACTTAGTTTCATAAATACTAATTGGTCAATCTCTAAATAATGGATTTTAGTTTTTAGATAATGAATATATGATTTTTAGATATATACGGGCTTTATAGAAACAACATCATATATAGATTTTTGGACACATCTATTGCTATTGTCTTTTGATCTCACTCCGTAGAGAGTGAATTGAGGTTTTTTCTAACTTGGTCCTCTTCAGAATGTTTTTTATCAAATCAACTAATGAATGAACTATATCTTGAAATCTATAGTACATGTTAGAAATAGACTCATTTGGATTTATTTTAAATAATTGAATTTGTTTTTTTAACATGGAAATTTTGGTATGTTCCACTTTACTAGTGCCCTCATGTGTAACTTCCAGTGTTCTCCAAATTTCATATGCAGACTTACAAATAAAGACTCTATTTAATTCAGATTTATCTTATGAACAAAATATAATATTCATGGCTTTAGAATTATTCTGTGCAAGCGTCTTTTGGTCAGCGGTCCATTATGCAAAATTAGTCTCGGGTTCCGTGTACTCATTTTGTGTAACATTCCAAATATCTAAACTATTAGGCTTTAAGTAAATTTTCATTCTACATTACCAATAAGTGTAGTTGCATCCATTAAAAAAATGGGGATCTAGCAGTGGATTGTCCTTCGACAAAGGTGCAAATGTACCAACTGTGTTGCTAGCCATTAAAAGTTTTCAAAAATTAAATTACTAGTTTTTGAAATCCTAGTGCTCAAATACCAAATGTGGGTTGCGAAATTATGGATCTTAAGGCTAATTAAACATTAGATGGGGGTAAATAGTGTTTTCTAACTCTTGTAAATCTTTTTAAGTTTTATATTGAATTGCATATTTTCAACACAGGATTATATCAACAATCAATCACAAATGCAATGAAACATAAAATAAAAGCAATAAAGTAACGTAGAGAGCTAGAAAGATGACACCATGGATTTTATACTAGTTCGGATTTCTTCTACATCCAATCTCGTACAATTGTTTGTACAGATTTCTCTTCAAATGCCAATCTTTACATGGGCAGAAAGCAAATCTAATTACAATCTCAATTCTGAGGCTAAGAGACACATCCTTTTTATTTTCTGGACTCAGGGTACATCCACTTGATTTGGATGGGCTACAAGTACACCCACTCAAATTTTCAAGCTACCAAGCATACTCAATTGATTGGAACATGCTACATTCACACCCAAGCAAATGCATATAGAGTTTGATGGTTTCTCCAAAGACAATTTCTTGAACTTTGGATACAACGGATCCTATAGCCTCTTGGACCGCACTTTGATCTCTAATTTGAGAGGGAGATGATTCCAAAACAGTAAGAAGGTAGTATTGAATCAATACACAAAAGTACGAATTGATTCTATTAGATTTTGAAGAGAATTTGATATAATTTCATTGTAGTTTTCAACTGAGTAAGAGGATGGAAGAAAATAAGATAATAACCACCAAAAAATTCATTTGAAACCTCCTATATAGTGTATATGTCCATTTGTGAAGTGTTGCAAAGAATAGACACTTCATTTAAAAATTAAAAAATTGTTTTACGGCATGTATGTCGACATACCTCCTATACATATGTAAACATATGTATGTTTATTTTGAAAACTCTTTCTTTTTTAACATTTTGAAGATACTATATTTTGTAAAATAATTTGATACTTTGTAAAATAAATTAAACATAGATTTGTAAACATTGTAAACTTTGAAAACTTTTATAAAATATTTATAAATATTTTGAAAATATATTTTGTTAAAAATATAAAAAAAGAAAATAAGAAATAAAGTTCGAAGATTGCTATCATGGACTATAACAAAATTCTATGACTCTATACACTGTACTATGGTCTTTCTATCTTCGTTTTTGTTCTTTATACTCATGAGTATTCATATCCATTTCTTGAGTCTTTATACTGTATAGTCTTCGATTCAACACTTGTATAATATCATGCACTATATACTATATAACTTGGCAAAACATCGGTATCCATATTTTATATAAATGTATATTGTTGTTTATTAATGTTGTTATCATTAAAATTAATAACTGAGGTATTAACAATCTCCCCCCTTTTGATGATGACAACCATTTAATATCATGTATATAAAATATGATTTAAATACCCCTGAGTTAGATAACTCCCCCTGAATATATGCATATGCATATTTTATATTTTTCTCCCCCTTTTTCATCAACAAAAATGGGTGAAAAAAAAGAAACTCCCCCTAAATCAAAATACTTAGAAACTATAAATTAAAATCAATAACTAAGTTAAATAGAATAATATTAATGATTATAATATATCATATATGATGATATACTTAAAAACATTGCACTATTTTGTACTAAGCATGATATATATGATAATTATATAATAAATAGGTAACATAAATTATTTTTATTAACTAAAATCAATCCTATATCTCATTTAATCAATTAAGCACACTAATCCAAATGTAAATCCTTAGTATAAACGATCCAAACCAAACAAATCCAATTCAGACATACACACCAAACCAAATGAAATCAAATTCTAAGATTATATATGTTTACATATCCAAACCAATTCAAACCTAATAACTAGATGTTTCGTGGAACTTTAACCCAACCGTCGGACCTAAAGATTAGATCTGCTTTGATGGCATCCCAATCTTCATTGTCCTTATTTGTAGTGTACTCGAGGTTGTGGGATGGTTCATCTTTGATTCAGGAAGAAGTCATCCATCGAATGGCATCGAAATGCTTTTCTTGTTCCTTGATTATCTGCATTTGACTTAATCTAGATGCCTTTGATTTGTTAAGATAAAAGAGATAATATCCTTGAACGATTGAAGATTTGTTCAAGGTTTTCACATAATTTCTAATGTGGAGAAGACATATTTGTAAAAAGATGTTAGAAAATGAAAAGAGAGTATAGAATAAAATGATAAGTGAGTTTTCCGGAAGAAATAGGCTTATATAGGAGTGGAAAGTCGTTTGGAATGATTGAATAAATGGTAGTTATTTAATTTTGAATTTTAATTTTTTTTGCCAAGTGGCCATTATATGTCGACATATATGGTTCATTTTGTCGACATGCATGTCATAAATCGCAAAATTTATACTTTTGTTATAGTTTTTGTTATAATTTTTGTTTTAAAATTATACCATTATATTTTTATAACTTCCAAAGAGTAATAAACAATATAGGATAGTAATATATATATTTTATTACTTAGAATTGAAAGGTACATGGATTTCAAAGATTAATAAAAGAAAATACATGAAAATGACATAAACTAAAACTAAAAGCACACAATACTAAGGAATACAAATCTAGGTATCATAAGGAAATAACTACATAGGCTTAGAAGGATGTACATGATGATGATGAAGAGCTGCCAAGCTTTCGAATAACCTTTCCAAAGTATTTGTCCACTTTGTTGAAAGAAAGGTGAACTTTTTACTAAATGAACGCTTAAGCTTCTTTTGGTTTTTAAGAAGCTATTCTTGGTTCCTTAGGATCTCTTTTTAGGAGGGATTTGACAGTTTGCCTAAACTTTCTAAGGAAGTATCCACTTCCTCCTCCTCTTCTTCTTCCACTTCCATTTCATCGTCTTCTTCTTCTTGTTGAATCTCTTGTTCTTCCTCATATGCCAACCTTTGTTCCTTCTCAAGAAGTGTCTCAAATGGTTCAAAAAATGATGGAATGTGCATAAGAGAGGTGTTGGCCTTGTCGAAAACTTTTCGAAGGATAGATTGTTCTTCTTTTAAATCAACACCAAAATAAATGAAAATTCTAGTAAAATACACACCATGGTAGAGTGTGTTCTCATGTCTAGAAACGATCTTTTGAACAAAATCATCTAAAATAATCTTATGCTTAATTGATGTTGTAGTTTCCATAAATGATGAAAAGAGTTTAAAAACTTTTTGAGTGGGGGTTATTGTAATTTCCCGTCCTCGGACTGACACTTTGTTGTAAAATGAGATTTAAAAGTCTCTATTTTGTTTGAAGATTCTTGCGTTTAAAATCAAATTCTTCATCACTTTTGAAAATATCATGAAAATATTCATCAATTTGTTCATCAATTTGAAAAGTGGAGAGGTCAATTCCACTAGATTTGCAACCAAGAATATTTCCCAAAATTTCACAATTTAAAATAATTTGAGTACCATTAACACAACTCCAAATTTGTCCATCTTCTCCTTGAAAAAAATTTCCATTTAAATTCACATAAAACATTTTGACCAAATTTAGTTACAAACAAAATCATTTGAGAAGAGTCACTTAAGCCAAAAATATCATTTTTAATACAAAGATCTTGTAAACTATAAGAAGAAAAATCTTCGAATTTAGCAAATCTTCCGGGGAAAACGTTTCCAGAAGTAGCATACTCTATATAGGCTTCAAAGACATCTTTCTCATTGAAGACAAAGATTTTAGTTTTCTTAGAGGGCCTTATGGTTTTTGGAGTTTGACTTGAGAAAGCCATTTTTGAGTTTTTGAGGAGATAAGAGAATGAAGAGATATTTGAAATTTGAAATAAAGTGAGTGAATGAATGGATATAGATAGATTAAATTAATAGAGAGTGAAAACTCATGTTCTCAAGTCAAAGAGGTGCCTATTCAGAACTTGGGAGTAAGTGCAGAAGAGAGGGAAATTTGAAATTTGAATTGAAATTTCAAATTTTTTGGCATGTATGTCGATATATGACATGTGGGTATGTCGACATATAGCTTGAAAATTTCAAATAATAAAACTAAACTTATATATTCCTATGTACTTATATACTTATATACTTGTATCTATCCAATATTATTATTAATCTACATGTTATTCCTAAAATCCACAATCAACAAAAAACAATGAAAATAAAAATTATTAGATAAAGGTACTACTTTTGCCGCCCTTTTTTGATCAGTTCTGACTAGTTAGTATTGCCGTAAAACACATATTCACATTTTCAATATATGGTGCACTGTCGCTGGAAGAAGTGTTTGAATCATCCAAAGTTGTTATATCAGCCCTTTTTTCTTTTCTAAATGAATCATTAACTGGTGAGATATTTGATTTATTTAGATGCAGGCGGTCTCTTTGAAAATGATCGGGTTCACCATAGTTGAAGCATCTAGTAGCAGTTCCAGGGGTCTTGTTTTCATGTTTTGGAAAATTGTTTATTTTCCTATACTTCAGAAATTTTCTGAAATTTTCAGTCATGAAGGCAATTTCCTCGTCATTATCATCGTCAGAATCCTGCTCATCAGTTATTTCATTGAAAGCGATGGATTTCTTTTCTGTTGTCTTACTTTCCCTTCTGCCTTGCAATTGTGCTTTATAGGACATTAAGTTGCCTATTAACGCTTCAATTTTCAGAGTTAAATACCATTAGTCTCTTCTATTGCTAGTGTCTTTTGATCCCACTTTGAAGAGAGTGAATTGAAAATTTTCTAACTTGATACTCTTCAGAAATATTTTTACCTAATACTACTAATGAGTGCACTCTATCTTGAAGCCTATAGTACATGTCAGAAATAAACTCATTTGGATTCATTTTAAACTGAGATCGATTTGTTAATGTGGAAATTTTGGTCTGTTTCACTTTACTAGTGCCCTCATATGTAACTTGTAGTATTCTCTAAATTTCATACGCAGACTTACAAATAGAGATTCTATTAAATTCATTTTTATCCAGTGAACAAAATAGAATACTCATGGCAATAGAATTATTTTATGCAAGTGTCTTTTGGTCAGCAGTCCATTGTGCAAAATTAGTCTTGGATCCAATGTACTCATTTTGTGTAACATTCTAAATATCTAAACTAGTAGATTGAAAGTAAATTTTCATTCTACATGACCAATAAGTGTAGTTACTTCATTTAAAAAAGTGGGGGTCTAGCAGTAGATTGTCCTTCGACAAAAGTATTAACAAATGTACCAATAGTGATGCTAGCTTTCAAAAAATTATGAGTTTTTGAAAACCTAGTGCTCTGATACCAAATGTGGGTTGCGGAAATATGGATCTTAAGGCTAATTAAATACTTTTCTTTTTTTAACATTTTGAAGATATTATATTTTGTAAAATATTTTGATACTTTGTAAAATAAATTAAACATGGTTTATAAACATTTTAAACTTTGGAAACTTTAATAAAATGCTTTTAAAGATATATTGAAAATATATTTTGTTAAAAATATAAAAGATAAGAAAATAAGAATAGAGACCGAAGATTGCTACCAGGGACTTTAACAAAATTCTATGATTATATACACTATATTATAGTCTTGATATCTTCATATCTTGGTCTTTATACTCACGAATCTTCATGTCCATTCCTCGATTTTTTATACTGTATAGTCTTCAATTCAACACCTATATAATATCCTACACTATATACTATATAACTTGGCAAAACATTAGTATCCATATTTTATATAAATGTATATTGTTGTTTATTAAGGTTGCTATCATCAAAATCAATAACTAAGGTATTAAATTTTTTAATTAATTATAAGTTATGGATTGTTACAAATATTCTCCACCTTTTTAATGATGGCAACTCATATACGCATTGAAGAGATGTTAATTACAAATGAAATGAACGCAATACTTCCTCTATCTATATGTATGAAAATATTTAGTACTCCTCCTAAATGTATGCATAGGACTAATTATTTATCCCCCTTTATCACATCAAAAAGAAGAGTAATAGTGAACAATATAGTGGATATCACATAATGAACATCATAGACCAAAAACATTATATCACAAACACAGAACAATGGCAATCATAGAACATAGAAATGATCACAGAACATACAAATGTCAAATGCCAAAGTACTAACAAATCACTCACAAAACACATATCAACAATCCAAACGCAAGATAGGAGACGCAAAGTCAAATGTCAAACGAGTGAAAACAAAAACTTATACAAACTAAAGAAAATGATGGAACATAATGTGATACCGTCATGAAGTAGCTACAAATCAGGGGAAACCATAGTATCCCGAATGGGCTATGCGATCTGACTCTGTAAATCCTATGTGCTGGCTACCTGGTGCTGGACAAAAAATTGGAGATCCTGAAGCATAAGTAGTAGCAGCATGCAGTCTAGGTCCTCTCCCTCTAGATCCCATCCTGGTAGGTGCAGGTGCTTGAAATGAAGGACCTGCTACTCCAGAGACATGAAGTCCTACTTGAAAATCATGCACAAAAGGCTGGGAGACAAGTGGGGGCTGAAGTTATGCACTGGCCTCACAACTTGTACATACTCCACTCCCTCTAGTCCGTACTGACCAACATAGTCATGTCAAAAGTGATCAAATAACTCCAAGCTTTCTCTTCTATCCCAATTATTGTTCACAAATTGTTTGAATAATTGCTCTTGCCCTTGAAGGTAGCAAGAATATTGTCTTCCAATGGAGATGTATGCATATGAGATGCGTGATGTGGGAAGGAAAGACCAGGAATGTCTTCTTGAGTTGACTGGTGTACAGGAGTTTCAATAGTTATCTCATCTAGAGTCGATGGAATCTTCATAGCTTTCAAAACTTTATCATCAAACGTACTCGAGTACGTATGTTTAATCGGAGTTCCATCATCTAATACAACACCAAATTGTTGAAGAATTATTGTAATTAAATTTTCATAGGGATTGTGTCTTCTCCTTTACCGCGATCAATTTTCCATCATGTTATTCATTATTGCATTCACCCAATTTACAGAAACATTTCGGAAAGTAGCTTATGTTGCTTTACAAACCAACGAATAAATTTCATTTGGAATTAAATTGTGTTATAGAATCTGAATTATAATACGAGTCAAATGAGTTAAGTTTGAAGTAGTCCAATTTCCACTAGCGTTACGAAGTATTTGTCGCATAATAGGATCTTCGTAAAAAATAATTTAATTTAACAGTATTCCTTCGGATGAAATTTCTAATATTTCTCCTAACTCGCTTTCGTTGAAAGCAATTTCTGCATCTTTGACACTAGAATATAAAATTAAACCATTATCATCATTGCTATATTCGGGATTAACGTAGAAAATTACAATGCATCAGAGATATATGTCAATCTCATAACGATTCACACTAATAGTATTTACTAACTCGATGGGCAAACAATTCCTAATGTCATACAAATTTAGGGAGTTTAAGTTTACCGAACGGTCGTTGGTCATCAAAGCCTTAAACTTTTTAATGTTCTCTTTCTTATTTTTCAGCCAATTGTGAACTTCATCGATGAGTAATTCATTGATAAAATCGAATGAAGTTGAAGAGATGGTCCTTTTTCCTCTTACCATGGCCTAAGATTTGATTTTTATTTGAAAATTTGATGAGATTTTGAAAAATTAGGAACAGGAAATGGAGGCTAGGACTTGAGATTTCGTTTTTGGGTTTGAAAATGAAAAGTGGAATAGAGAGAAACGTTTAAAGGAGACTCGGTTCTGAAATTAAAAATCGTAACCGGTGGACTGGTTCACCTCGACTAGAGCACCGGTAGGTATTTTTATTTCAGCATTTTGAGCCCAACTTGATTTATTAATAAATATATATATACAAACATACATACATACATATATATATATATACATATACATACATATATATACATATATATTTATATAAAATATATACAGCTAATAGTTTAAAATCTTTAATTTATATTTTAGTGTTTTAGTTTATAAAAATTTAATAAATCTTATTAGAGAACTAAGTTTTATTTTTAATTTAAAATAAGGTTTATAAAATGAAAGTTTTATAGTAAACTGAAAATTAAGTGAAAAATAATTTTCACAACGTTGCTTATGAAATTTACTTTAAAATTTTAATTAATAGATTGTATTAAAATTTTACTTTTATTAATTTTATATTTCAAAAATTATGAAACCTTTAAATTCCTGAAAAAATTATTATATACGAAAATAAAATAACATATTAGTAAAAGATTTTTTAAACTGTATTGTTTATTGAATAAATTTCTAATTCTCGTCTTAATCTAATATATGTATTTTCATTTAAAGGTTTTGCAAATATATCTGCTATTGATTTTCAGTGTTTATGAACTAGAGCAGTATTTTCTTTTATGAAATAATCTCTTTAACATGGTGTCTTATATCAACGTGCTTAGTTCTAGAGTGATTTATAGGGATTTTTGCAAGATTAATAGCATTAGTGTTATCACAGTAAGTAGGTGATTTAGTTAAGTTTACACCAAAATATTTTAGAGTTTGTTTCATTTAAATGATTTGAGCGCAAGCTAAAGCGACTGAGATATATTTCGCTTTACACATATAGAGAGACTCAATTTTATTCTTACTAAACCAAGAGACGAAGGATTGACCTATACAATGGCAAGTACCACTTATGCCTTTTCTGTTGGTTTGACATCCACCAAAATCGACATCACTATATGATACTAATTCGAATGGACAACCAAAATCCTTAGTATCGGTTAGATACCGTAAAATTCTTTTAACAACATTTTGGTGTGACTGTGAGTCAACGGAATAAAGATCTTAAGGCTAAATTAACACTAGAGTGAGGGGGTGAATAGTGTTTAATGGATTATATGAATATTTATCAAATTCTTTAAGATTCTACTTGGAATGACGTAATTAACAATCATAGAAACAATCACAGAATCAAAGTGCAGATAAAAGTAAATGCGGTAAAAATAAAAAGGAAAGAACATACCACGATTTTATACTGGTTCGGAGTTACCCTACGTTTAGTCCCATACAATTCCTTGTACAGATTTCTTTTCAACTAGTAAATGCAAATACAATCTTAATTTCAAGTCTATGAGACACACCCTCCAAGATCCCGACCTCTGGGTAGAGTCACTTGATTTCCATGCTAAAAGCACACCCGCTAGATTTACGGGATACTTAGCACACCCAATTGATTTATGGGCTATAATCACACCTACAAGTATAACAGTATGATTTGATAGAGTTTTATAGACTCAGATCTTCGATCTTGATTACAATTGATCATATAACTCTTGAATATCACTTTGATCTTAGTTTAAGTGAGAGAGATGAGAGAAATTAGAGAAATAGATGTAGAAGAATCAAACTAGTGATGATTGAATTTAATTCTTGTTGATTTTTAGCAGAGTTTGGGTATATTTTGATTTAGAAATCAAAAGAGCGAAAAGAGGAGAGAAGAATAAGAAAGTGATATATAAAAATTCATTTGGAGGTCTGGTATTTATTCGAAAACAATGGTCATGTCCATTCACGAAGAGATACGAGGAAAAGAAACTTCCATTCAAATTTGAATTTTGATAATTACAACCACTATGTCGACATACATGGATAGGATATGTCAACATATCCCTTTCTATTTTGAAAAACACTATAAAAATATTATTTTGAAAATCTGCTGCTTTGTAAAATAATTTGATACTTTATAGAATCATTGAAATATAGTTTATACACATTTTAATCACAATTAACTTAATAAAACTTTATAAAATAATTTTGAAAGATTTAATAAGAGTATTCAATATAATATAATAATATATTAAAAATCAATATAATTATAACTTATTAAAGTATAAACAAAAATTCAATACATATATATAAACTTAAAAAGACTAAAATAACATCTTTATAAGTATAAGAGAATGAAAATCATTTTGAGAAATATCTTGAAAAGATTATTTTAAACTAGGATATTTGGAAAACAATTTAGAACAAAATTAGAAGAAAAAAAGACAAATCAGGAAAGTGCTATCGAGGTTTTAACATAAATTCTATGACTCTATAACTTATCTGGAATATCTTGAAATCTTGAACTCTTTAATACTCATGAGTCTTCATTCTTTAACTCTTAAAACTCTATATCAGCATCTTGAATCTACTCTTGATACTGTATAGTCTTCTTAATCAACACCTGTCTAATATCCTGCACTATATACTATATATATAACTTGATAAAACATTAGTATCTATATTTTATATAATGTCTTATAATTGTTATCATCAAAACCAGTACCTAAGGTACCAACAGTGACTCCTTGGGATTAGCTTGAAAACGGGAGCAAAGACACACACTCATTATTATATTGGGGTGACTTGAAGTTAAGTAAAGTAATGATCCAATAATTCTCCTATAGAGTTTTTGATCGACATCTACCATTCTCATCTTTATCTAGGTGAATGGATGTACTTATCGGTGTTGGCTTGCAGCTCATACTATTGACACCAAATCTCTTAATTAGATCTTTACATTATTATTTTTATGAAAATAAAATTTTCATTTTCTAGTTGTTTAATTTGTAATCTAAGAAAATAATTTAAATCATTCATATACGACATTTCAAATTATTTTCTCCTAATTTCGGAGAAACTAGTACAAATTTTTTCATTACTAGAACCAAGATAATGTCTTCAACGTAAATTTGAACAATTAATAAATCATTAGTTTCACATTTTATGAAAAGAGTTGAGTCAACATTTCCAATTTCAAAACTAGAATTTATTAGATAACTTTTTAGTCTATTATACCGATCGTGTGGTGCTTGTTTAAGACCATATAACGTTTTCTTAAGTTTATAAACATGATTTGGATAGTTTTCATGTTTAAATAAGGGTGGTTGTTCAACATAAATGTTTTCTTTTATATAACCGTTTAAGAAATCACTTTTCACATCCACTTGATATAATTTAAATTTGTGATGACAGGCAAAATCTATAGGTATTCTAATTGCTTCGAGTCGTGCAACAGAAGCAAAGGTCTCGTTATAGTCGATTCCTTCTTCCTGATTATATCCTTGAGCAAATAGTCTAGCATTATTCCTAACTATATCACCATTTTAATCACTGTTATTTTTATATAACCATTTTATTCCTACTACAACTTGATCATTAGGTCTTTACCACCAAATTGGTTTAATTCTTCTTGCATAGTTAAAATCCAATATTCATATTTTTAGATTCAATCGTAGATAAAAATGCCGAGTGACTCATTTCATTTAATTGTTTTCAAGTCAATACTTTAGTCCTAATGTCGCCTTATTTTCAATAGGATGATCTTTTAAAATTCTTGGAGTACCATTATTTTTATTTTGTTTTGGTGAGTTAACTGTTTCTTGAGTAACTTCAATATTTTTATCCTGTTCATTTTGAATAGTAGTTGATGGTTGATTAACATTGATTATTCCATTAAAGGAAACATGTAAAGTTTCATTGATTGAGTTTATTAAATATGTGGTGTGCTTTACTCCTTTCTGAATAACCGACAAAAATTCCTTCATCGGCATTAAAGTCAAACTTACCAAGATTATCCTTGCTATTTAAAATAAAAAAATTTGATCTAAAAACTTTTAAATGTCATATTTTTGGTTTTTGTTGAAAGAAAAGTTCATAAGGAGAACTTTTAGTTTTAGGATGAATTAAAATGCGATTTAGAACATAGCAAGTAGAAGCAACTACTTTACCCAAAAAAATTTAGGGTAAAGTGGTACTATTTAGCAATTTTCTGGCGCACTCTTGCAAAGTTCTATTATTTCTTTCCACAACACCCTTTTTTGTGGTGTTTTGAAAAAATAAAATTTATGATTAATCTCCTTTTTATTTCAAAAGTTAGTAAACTCATCATTATCGAATTCTCCTCCATGATCGCTTTAAATATTTTTAACATTTAAATCCTATAAATTTTGAATTCTTTTAATAAAATTTCTAAACATTTCGAAAGTATCACTTTTATGTTTTATAAACAAGGTCCAAGTATATCTTAAAAAACATCAACAATTACGAAAACATTTTTATTATGATTTACTAATCTTACTTAAGTTAGACCAAATAAATCTAGATGAAGTAGTTCCAAAGGTTTATTAGTAGAAATTTAATTTATATATTTTTTAAGTTTTCCTTTTTGACAAGCGTCACATAAATTATTTACTTTGAAATTTATTTTAGGTAAACATCTTATAATTTCATGTTTTGCCAGTTTATTTAATAATTTAAAATTAGTATGACAAAACCTTTTATGCCATATCCACTTATCATCCGAATTTGCTATAAGGCATAGGTTATTATCATTATTAACTTTCATATTCAAAATATAATTATTTTGGTTTCTTAAACCTCCAATAATTAATCTTTCATTTTGGGAAAAAATATTACAATTATCTTTTTAAAATTTAATTTAGAAACCTTTATCGCATAATTGGCTAATACTTAAAAGATTATGTTTTATAACTAAAAGCATTGGTAACTAAAAGAGAATTTGGATTATCATCATTGCTGACGTCCCCTATTATGATGATGTATCCTTTTGAATTGTCATCGGAAGATACAATACTTTCCTCCATTTGTTTGATATTTGTAAGTATGCTGGATTTCCTAGTCATGTGGTTGGAATATCTACTATCTACAATCCATCTTCTCTTTTTATTAATATGAGTGGATACCTGCAAAAAATAAATAGATTTATTGGTACCCACTTCTTACGTTAGGGTCTAGGTTAAGTTTTTGGTAACCATACCCAAGAGAGTTTGGTAGAACCATTGAAAGAATAATTAACATTGCTATGAACATCAGTTCCAAATTAATTTATATATTTCGTTCTACTAAATTATTATTAGTCTTCGGAATCCATATCCTTATTGTTTTATTTTCAGAATTTCCTTTTCTCTTTTGAATCACTAGGTTTTTTAAAATTAGTATAGAGAAAACTATTTTTCCTAAGATTTTTCTTATTCTTATCCTTTTCAAGTCTAAACCATTTTTGTTGTGAACAGGTCTAGAATTCTGTATTAAATTTGATAAATTTTCTTTACCCATGTTGAATTCTGAAATATTTGTAGAAATTTTTCTAACTTTTCTTCAAATTCTAAAATTTCAAATTCAAGAAATTTTGTTTTTGAAATTAATTCACAATTATCTTTTGGAAATTGGACTTTCATTTCTATATGAGTCAACTTCATTTTCTAGTACATATATATTATTTGTGAAATTTTCAAATGAGTTTTGTGAATTTTTTAATTTTCTGACATAAAATAGTATTTTTATTTTCTAAGGAATTAATTTCCTTTTCTAAATATTCAAACCTAGATTCAAATAATTATTTGAAAATTTAAATCCTTATTTAAGACTTTTAAAACTTCACATTCTTTACATAATTCCATTTTTTTCTTGAAATAAAATTTTTGTTCCACTCTCAGAAATAAAATTTTCTATCGATTGTTTTTGAATTTCAATTATTTCCTTTAAAGTTTTTTCCTCATCATTTGACATAGTTATTTCTAATTATGCCCTACTTAAATTTACAATGGTTTATTTGTGAATTTTTCATCTAGTTCTATACAAATGTAACGACCCGGAATTTCGAATACTTTATATTTAAATATATGAATTATTTAAATATTTGTATCTATGGTTTTATAGCATGGTTAATAATTTTTAATTAATAATTAATGATAGAAAACTTATTTAATGAATTGTGTTTACAAAAATATATAATTTGTAGAAAAACTGAAAATGTGACGAGAAAACGTTTTGTTAAAAATCAACTTTTTTTTAATACAAGTCGTATAAGTATTTTGTAACTTGTATAGTAATATAACAACATATATAACAAGTTAATAACGTAAGTTAACCAAAAATTAATTTCAGTAAACATATTTAATTAAGGGAACATAAGGCATAAGACATGCCTTAAAACAAGACATGGATTAAGGATTACTTTAAGGAACCTTGTTTTAAGAGCATGTTTCATGGCATGTCTCATGGCTTGGACTCCTTTTGCTTCATGGCAAAGGAGGGGTTTTTGTGATCTTTTACCACGGATTCCTAAGCTTATAAATAGATGGGAGAGGCCTCTTCATTTCTAGACCACTCAACTTTCTAAACCAATGTCTTCTTTCTCTTTTTCCCTCTTTTTGGCAATAGGCCATGAGCATTTTGGAGGGGAATAATAGCCTTAAGCCACATTCAAAGGCAAGGAAATGATGGGGGTGGTGATGGTCATAAGTAAATAAGAGGAGTGGTGGTCTTAGACGTCGGCTAGGAGAGAGATAGAGGTGATGGACGTGAGCAGTAGGAGGAAGGAGATGGTCTTGCCATGAGTTAAGAGCATAAGAAAGTGATAGTAGGAGTTTTTAGTTGATTGAATGTTGGTAGGAAGTGTATGGTTTGAATACAAGTGAGTTATCTCACTTATTAAAATAAAACTATAAACTTGTCACAACTTAAGTCAAAAATTTGTTCAAATTGCTTGTTATAAACTATGATAATATACCCTAACTACTTAAAGTTATAACCCTTAATTATGTGCCCTACAAAGCATGTGATTTGTTTAAATAGATTGCCTTAAAAAGCTTTGAATTGTGTTGTTTAAATTAAGTACATTTGGACATGTTAATTAAGTACATATGTTAATACATGTTTAGTAGTGATGTGGTTTAAATCTGGAAATCATTTATGTGAATAAAATAGAATAATATTGGATATTGGATTGAATACGGAATTGTCTATATAGCGATTGTCGCTATAAGTGCACTTAGAATCCCTTAACTATAGCTTGTGTAATTTGATGATCTGAGAACATACCTTAATATAACTTGTTTTGGTAATTATCTACACTTCTATAAGTGTTCTGAAAAGCAAAGAATAGTTTTGAAAGGTTATATAAAATGTAAACCAAAGTTGTAAAAGTTAATAGTAAAAATAATCGCTATATCGACATTTTTAAATTCCTTACTTTGGGAAATAACGTTTATTTTTGTGGAAACTTCCTTAGGAGTTTCTTTACCATTTAAACAAGTAAATAATATATTATTCTTATTTTAAAAAAATTCAAAGCTTAAATCATTTGATAGCTAGTTGAACGAAGTGGCAAAAGTTATAGCAAAATAGTCGCTATACACGCACTTTGGAAAAATACATTATTTTTGGAAATTTCTATAAAATAATTAAAAGATATTCTTTGTGATTTTTCTTCATGGTTTCTAAGTGCCCAAAGTATTCTGACTATTTAAAAAGAATTGGCCTAAAATCAATTAAGGCATAAAAAACAAGGCGCAAAGTTGTAGCAAAACAAACATGTAACAGAACATTAAACAACATTTCTAGAAATGATATCTTGGTCATTAGAAACTATAAATTGTTAAAAAATGATATTTAAATTATGTATTTTTTCCTAGGGCTATTTTCTAACTTATATTAGAATGTTTTAAAATTGGTTTCAAGTTTAAACATATTTTTATCAATTAATTATGAATTTTTAAACTAAGTGACTTTTAAAATAAAACATTTTTATTTTTGTTTTTCTATTTATTTCAAAAATTTTATTTTTACATAATGTTCTGTATAAATAATTATCATATATTTTAAGGTAGTTTTAAAAGTGTTTTAACATATTAATAAGTATTTTAAAGGTGTATATATATAGAGGTTTTTAATATTAAATTAAGTGTTTTATAAATTTAATAAAGGAAGTTTGGGATTTAACACTTAAGTTAAAATAAATGGTTTGTGAAATTAATTAAAAGTGTATAATCTTAATTAATAAGTGTGGACATTGTTTTTAACAATTATTTTTAACCCTTATTATTAATTATAATTAGGATTAAATTATATATTTATTATTGAATATTTTACATATCACTATAAGTAAAAAAAATTAGGTTATAGTAAACATTATTTTAGTAATAATTGTATTTTACCCTTATTATTAATTATACTTAGGATTATAATTAGATATTTAGTAATGAATACTTTAAGGTTAAGTATAAATGAATGTTTTGGTTTGTTGTGACAATGTTTGGGTAACACTTGTCCTAAACCCTTAAGTATAATTAAATCTTATAAAAGCAAGTTTAAAGAGAAATGTTTTTATAGTATGAAATGATTTGGGTTGTTGTGACAATGTTTGAGTAACACTTGGCTTAAACCCTTAAGTATTAAAGCTTTTAAAAGCAAGTTTAAAGAGAAATATTTTTAAAGTATGAAATGATTTGGGTTGTTGTGACAATGTTTGAATAACACTTAGCTTAAACCCTTAAGTATAACTAATTTTTTTTAAAACCAAGTTTGAAGAGCAATGTTTTTAAAGTATGAAATGATCTGGTTCGTTGTGACAATGTTTGAGTAACAACTTGTCCTAAACCCCTAAGTATAATTAAATCTTTTAAAAGCAAGTTTGAAGAGAAATGTTTTTAGAGTATGAAATGATTGGTTTATTGTGACAATGTTTGAGTAACACTTGTCCTTAGCCCTTATAAATGTAATTAAACCTTTAAAAGAGAGTTTTAAAGATGATGATTAAATGTGAAGTGTTTTGAGTTTGTAGTAAATAATGTTTTAGTAACATTTATTTTTAAACCCTTAAATTACATTCTAAAATGGAATAATATTATAAATATTAATTAGATCTTTAATAATTGAAATTTAAAAATAATAACAAGTATTGAAATCTTTTATTAAAAAGATAGAAAAGGCTATATGTTTAATTTATAAAAGAAAAGTGGTTTATAGAAATAATGTTTTAGTAACATTTGTTTTTAACCTCTTTGATTATATTTTAAGTAAGGAAAATGTAACATCCCGCCTTTTTGTATGCTTTTAGCAGACACACATGTCAACTCAAACCATATAGAAGGGCGGATTGTTATTGGGGTGAATAAGAAAAGCAGAGAAAGAAAAAACAAAACAGAATCTCACAGCGGAATGACAAAATATAATAATCAAATAACAGTTCATGAAGCTGTTTACAAAACATTTGATTATACTTATACAATACAAAATCAGGGTTACACATATCAGAGATAAACAAATAATGCAGTGGAACAGTATGAATGCAGTGGAATAAATATAGTAAATAATAGTAGATAAATCTTCGTCTTCGTCCTCTAGAAATAAGGTCTTCAAATCCTGAAATTCTCAGGCTGACCCGAGCGAATTGAAAAGACAAAACACTCGAGTCAGAACTAAAAGATCTTATGTGAGTTAAATCAACGGTAAATAACTATGAGTGGAACGGCGTCAGAGATGTTTACGAGGTTTGACATCTCCTATCTAGTGTCTAACATGAGTGCAGTAACTTAAGAGATGTTCGAGATTCACATCTTCTAAGGATCCATTAAACTATTTACTATGTAGTACAATACGCTATTATAATATGTCTACAATAAGATAAACTATTAAAATAACGTTAAGGCATTACATTTTCCCCTTAACACATTTTTATATTCCCATAGTCTATACACTACCGTAATCCCGCCCGTACTGGACGCCGTCAGAGGGCACTCCATAGGTATGGTGCAAAACAAACTCGTAGTGGTTTCGATAAGGTAGGTGACACGACACAACTAGGCAATTCCAGGGTAGATATACCAATTACACTTCCGGACTGGTGGTAACGCATAGCAGCTACTACCGCCCACCTTGGAACACACTCTCAAATCAAAAATCGAGGGTGGCCACCAAATCAATCGCAAAGTCAGAATATAGTATTGAAGGAGTGTGCCCGATCGGAGGAATGACCTCACTTGGCCCGTCAATTGCTCCTGTTTTAGCCACCTTAAGCTAACTCATGGGAGTCAGGTCCACGTATATACCTCATATAGGATCATCTCCAACCATCCTACTTCATTCTGGAATCTCCACCGCGTACACAGTTTTCAAAGTGGTTTTCGGTATTGGCAGAGAGTATGACAATATCTGATCCCGGTCTCTTTAACAACCAATCGCTTATTACACACCGGATGGTTCTTTTACATTTCCAAAATCATTTCATAATTGATATCAAAATATCATATTCAATTCAAATCATATCATTTTTGAAATCATTACTTACCTTCGAAATCATATTCACCTTTGAAATCATATCACATTTGAAATCATAGTTCGAAATTATATTTCCTTTCAAAATTCATATTTCCAAAATAGGTTAAACTCTCATTTCAAAATATCATATTAAACCAAATATGTTATTTAAATCCCAACTTAGGTTATAACATCATTAACCATATTCACTTAAAAATCGAGAATTTGAATATAAACCCATCCATTTTACTTAGTTTGGAATTTAGAAGAAAATAGTTTTAAATAGTTATAAATAATTAATATAGATTTAAAATAGATTAAATATAATTAAAATAGATTAAATAGCTTTAAAATAGATTAATTAGATTTAAATTAAGTTAAACAGGTTAATTAGTTTAAATAAATTAAATGGTTTAAAATAGGTTAAAGTGATTTAATATAATTAATACAGGTTAAAATAGTTTAATACTGTTTGCACAAAAAATGGGCAAACACCTCCAAGTCGTATGATTTAGTTGATTTTATGTTGTTTTTAGTGATTTGGGAGATTTATGCAAATATGTAAAAACAGGGACTAAATTGTAAAAGACACACGGATTTATAGTGGTTCAGCCATAATGTGCCTACGTCCACTTTATATATTATTTCTCCTTTCTTGTTCAGATTACAAGTACAAAGCTTTGATACCAGTAAAAGAAAGTTGTTTGTAAGTTATATCCGTGCTTGAGCTCTCAAACTTGTCTGCCATTGTTGTACCCCTGCCCCTCTATTTATAGAGTGAGGCTGGGGGCAGGGGTCTTGGATGTATATAGCTGCTGGTGGGCCTGGGCTGATGCAATCTGGCCTGGCAGTGTCGGTCCGGTACGTCTTGGTCCGGGGGAACTTGGTCCGGTAGTAGAGGGTTGAGGCTGATTCGGCTGGGTACTGGAGGTAGGTTGGTTCGGTAGTGAGGGGAATTGGACCGGTGGTAGGTGGTCCGGTGGTGAGTGGAATTGGACCGCTGGTAGGTGGTCCGGTGGTGAGTGGAATTGGACCGGTGGTAGGTGGTAGGTGGTCCGGTGGTGAGTGGAATTGGCTCTCGTTCGGTAGGCATGGGAAGGAGTTGGTTCGGTAGGCATGGGAAGAAGCTGGTTCGGTAGGAGCTTGGAGAAGGTTGGCTCGGTAGGCATGGGAAGGAGCTGGTTCGGTAGGAGCTTGGAGAAGGTTGGCTCGGTAGGCATGGAAGGAGCTGGTTCGGTAGGAGCTTGGAGAAGGTTGGCTCGGTAGGCATGGAAGGAGCTAGTTCGGTAGGAGCTTGGAGAAGGTTGGCTCGGTCGTCTTGATCCGGTAGTGAGTTGGTTCGGCTGAAACTCACCCAACATTTGCCCCCCAAAGTAGGGCATGTGTATGCACATGGCATGCTTTGTTTTGTTCGGTCATTCTTATTCGGTTCGGTGGACCGAACCAGTTGGTCCGGTCGTTTACATCTGGCCTATAAGTAGGGGTCTGATGCCATCGTTATCCCTTATCAGCCGAGCCAAACCTTTGTCTTCACCGAACCAAAACGTGTTAGCCGAATCGAGATCTTAGCTTTTGCCGAACCAGGTGAGATCTTCTTTTGCCGAGTGTGTTATTGCCGAATGGGCTCGGGAACATGACTTACCGAATGGGCATGTGGATCCTGAGTGCCGAATGAGTTATTGCCGAATGGGCTTAAGACCGGATGAACATGAAAACTTTCCGTTTTATATTTCTACATCCTTTGTTCTAACAACGTGCCTTTTTGTGTTTACAGATAAATGTCTCACAAAGTGGAAACCCGATCAGAAAAGAAGAGATCTCAGGACAGAGAAGGGCCTCCCGCCGTGCCCCCAACCCAGTCAGGACCGGGACGTTATGGGCCCACCCCGAGATCATTGGTAAATGGATACGGTCCTCAGGAGCTTTTGAACTCACCTCCTGATTGTTTCCCTAGCTCACTTAAAGAGGAGCAACTTGATGTTATTTATCGCTCCTTTGGGATTGAAAGAGCACGCATGCTATTGCCGGGGGAAGGAGTGATGCCGTATGACCCCCCTGAAGGCTACTTTGCTTACAGCAGGTATCACTGTATGTGTGGTGCCATCCCGCCTCTCAATGCCTGGATAGTCAGCTTCGTCACATACCTGAAGGTGGCTCCACTTCAGCTTCATCCTAACTCCTATACCATTCTGGTGAGCCTTTTTGTCATCTTCCAGAGGAGATACGGGCGTCCTCCTTCCAACCGGGAGATCCGATATTTGTACAACCTGAGGGGCTATAAGAAGGGATCTCCATACATCAGCTTGGAATCGGCCGTATCCTTCAAGCCAGTCCTGGACTTGTACTCGAAGTACAGCATGTTTCAAAAGGAATGGTTTTTTGTCAGGGACGGCTCTGTTTCTATACGTCGCTTCACCTCCGGATGTAAGTCAAAGCTTATTTACAATTTCCGCTCTGGTTGCAATGCTTCTTCTTATGTGTTTTTATTTCTTGCTAGCGACAGGTGGTTTTGCGGTCGTGGAGAATGATCGCCTGGCTCAGATGGCAGCGGAAATAGAAGCTATTTCAGGAAGAGATAGGTCGGCTGCTTACTTGATCAGGAACGCTACACTTCTAGGGCACAACCTGATCTTACCACATCAGTCCGTGGTCAAGCAGAGGGATACGGCGGAAGAGAGGGCTACCCAAGCTAAAGGAGGGGCTGCGTCGAAGAGTAGCAAAAGGAGACCCTTTTCGATACCTCCAGCCGCCGGGGGAAAGAAACTCAAGAAGTCTGACGGTCCCTCTCCCAGTACATGTCTAGACATTCCGGAGGAGGGAGATGTGGATGAGGGAAAAGGCGGAGATGAAGGAGGTGAGAGCGGAAGTAAAGGAGGAGGTGATGGTGGTGGCGATGGCACCGGGGCTTTGTCTTCTGGGCAAGTAGGCGAGATGTAAGAGTGGACGGATGACGCTTTCCGCCAAGCCTTCGAAGGTTTAGAGGAAGAACCGGCTTTGGCGGAGAATCCCGAGAAAGTTGATAAGGCCGGGACTGGTGCCGATTTACCTTCCGGGAGTGCTTCGGCTGAGGCGACTTCTGCGACTCCAGGTGAATTCTTATTCTCCCTAACTTGATACATTTCCTGAGTTATGGTTCAACGTATGCTTGTGACACTTAGTTTTCATTCCAGGAGTGGGCAAAACTGCCAAGACTTCAGATCTTCGGCACAGGCTTGAACAATATAGACTTCTTAAAGCTTCTGCCAAACCGAAACCCCTACTACCCGCCCTGGAGGCGTAGTCGTTTATCGTCCTCTTCTTGGAGTTATTGAAGAAGACATACAAAAGAGGAAGAGGCTCCGATCTGCTTTCGAATCTTTGCCTAGCCCTCAACCCCCACTCCAGCCTGTTCATGATATTACGGAGGAGGATACTGAGTTTAGGCCTTCTCCCCATCCGTCTGAGAATCCAACCGTCATCCCGATAGATCACCCTGGCTTAGCTCGTAATCCATTTGCGGGTCATCCATATCTGGACCCGGCCTCTCATGACATTTCCTTCGATGAGGTTACTGGTGAGCATCTTCTCCCTCGCAATCCTATGGTTCGGGTGCTTGATGAGGCTAAGTCCCTAGACCTCGATTTGCTTACTAACCGGGTTGTGACTCTGGGGGATGAGGCTAAGGCGAACATCGACCGGGTTGCCGAGGAGACCAGGAAATTGATGGGGCACCACGCCCGACTGGTCAAGGCTGGGGAAGAGATAGGGAGCGCCAACATTCGGCTACGGTTGATGGTTTCCGACCAGGCTAAACAACTTGCCGACCAAGCCATCCAAATCTCTCAGCATGAGGCCGCATCCAGACAATTGAGGAAGACTATGGAAGAGGCCAGTAGGGCAGAGTTGCGGAAGATGGAGGCCGTCTGTAAGGAGCGGATTGACATGGCCATTGCCACGGTGGATGAGGTTCGACAAGCGGACCTTGAGCGGGCGCAGGAATTATCGGGGAGACTTGAGGCCGCGGAGCTCGCTCGGTCCAGGTTGAAGGAGGAGATGGAGGTGATGAGGATATCCCTTCAGTCCGACCGCTCACGATACCGATCGGAGAGGGATGCTGCCGTCGCTAAGCTGCGTGCTTCTGAGGCCCGAATGAGGGAGCTTGAGGAAAATGAGGGGATGATGGATGAGATGCTCCAGGATATGTATTTCCGTACTTGGAAGCAGGGTAATTTATCCTGGATGGATGATTACCCCCGAGTTATGGCCAGGATTTATCTCCGGGCTCTGGAGGAGGCTAGGGCTGATGCGGATAAAGAGGGTGGCGCGGTATTCAGAATGGATGTGGTCACTGCCCAGTTTACCAAGGAGGAGAAGGTGGCGGTGAAGGAGGGTATGCGGCTACTTGCTGCTGAGGAGGCAGGTGTGCAAGTAGATGATGATGACCAGGATGGTCAGAAAGCAGGTGCTGGTAAGTCTTCCTTTCTAGTCTTTCCGTTAACTTGGTTGCTTATCACTAATGAATTCTTTCTTTGACCGGACAGGTGGGCAACAGGACAAGGATAAAACTCCGACGCAGTCGGCTCCTTGATTTGACCTGGATATCTTTTTGTGGACTTGACATTGTTGTATATGTTAGTCTCAAAACAGTAACGTAACTCTTAGGTTGAAATTATGCTACTTGTAATAAACAACATTATTCTTGACGTGTAACTTTTTAACTTAAGCTGATTCTGTCATTTTTGAATGTTTTTGCTATTTTGACATGTTGTATGAGAAACATAACTATGAGTATGCTTGTAATTCAATTGTGTTTGATGTCAAGTTCTTGCTTAAAACATAATTTCATGTCTTGCAATGTTAGTGTGATGTGTGAATAAATTATAGCCACGTGTTTATACATGAAAGAAGAAAATACTGCCCTTCATATTTTACTTGTAGATGGCAGCTTTGAATGTCTTGTGTGACTGGGTATGGAATGCGGTCCAGTATCTTGTTGTGAGTACCCGCTTCCATCAGCGAATGTCTCCTATTTTGTGTCCTGTACTTTAGGGATTGTTACAGAGGATAGAAGGAAAGTTTTTTAAATAAAATTGAAATATGAGAAATAGTAAAACTTCCAATCACGGAAGGCCTTCGATGTGCTTAAGTTTGTGGCAAACGGGCTTTGTAGTCACTTTCCTTAGCTGTGGGTCTTGGAGACGTTTGTCACCCATCTTACGCCTCCGCGGGGAGTTAATCTTTTTTACCACAGCCGTACTTAAGACACATCGGAGCCGAGATCGCGCACAGTAACTACCCGGGCCATTATGGCCCGTAATCGTGGGTATTATTCGATTTACTGTGGCCGGCTAGCGTGGGTGCCGATCGTCAACCATGAACTACCCCTGGCTGGCCACACCTTATGTTGGGGCTTAAAGTAGGTTCACAGTTGCCTGCGAGCCGAACGCCGTAATGAACTGCCTTGGCTATAGTCGGCCTTCTCGGTGGCTTATAATCGGCTCATTATAGTTGGCTTTAAGGGTCGTCGCGAGCAATGAGTTAACCCACAGCAGAGGGATGCTGGAGCAAAAGTGTCTCATTGGCGAGTGCATAGATTCGCATAGTACCTGTTAGGTCTTGTCCAGGTGAAGTCGCGCTGTGGAGTGCCTTGAATGGAAATGCTATATGCATAGGATTTTGTCCAACAGAAAAGGATAAAGTTAACAAGCAGCCAAGATATAAAGGAACAAGTTAAAAAAGAGACAAGGTTTTTTAAAGTGGTTTGGCATGAAAATGCCTACGTCCACTGATTCTCTTTGTTAATTTACTTCATATGGGCAGTACAAGTTAAGAAAAGTATCGACGGAGGTGTTGGATGTTCCATGCCCTCTGGAACACCTCTCCGTCCACTGTTGACAAAATATAAGCTCCATTGTGAAGATCTTTATGAATTACATATGGTCCATCCCAGATTGGATCTAGTGCCCCGGGGCGAGGGAAGATTCGCTTGAGGACAAGATCTCCTTCTTGTAAGGTACGATGCTTGACTTTGGAGTTGTATTGTGCTGCCACTTTTTGCTTGTGGGTTGCTGCTTTGAGGGCTGCATCATTTATTCTCTCCTCAATTAGATCCAAAGACATGTGAAGGAGTTCTTCTTTCTCTTCTGGGTTATAGTGGATCCTACGGTGGGAAGGCACGATGGTTTCAACTGGGAGCATAGCTTCCGATCCGTATGCCAAAGAGAAAGGAGTATGCCCCGTCGATGATCTAAAAGATGTGCGATAGGTCCACAGTGCCGTAGGGAGTTCATCCACCCAAGCGCCCTTTGACTTTTCGAGTTTCTTTTTTATTAGAGTTTTCAGAATTTTGTTGACGGCTTCGACTTGTCCGTTTGCCTGGGGATAAGCTACGGATGAGAAGCTTTTGTGAATTCCGTGCTCTTAGCACCAGTTGGCGAACTCCTCGCTGTCAAACTGAAGTCCATTGTCTGATATAATTTTGAATGGGACTCCGTACATGCATAGAACATTTTTGATCAAGAAGTTAATAACTTTCGCTGAAGATACTTTATTCAGGGGTTCTGCTTCCACCCATTTGGTGAAATAGTCGACTGCCACTATAGCATATTTGGCCCCGCCTCGGCCCATTGGCAGTTCGCCGATTAAGTTAATTCCCCATACTGCAAAGGGCCAAGGGCTGGTCATTTGAGTAATCTCAGTTGTTGGTAGCCACGGAATCTTAGCAAACTTCTGGCATTTGTTACATTTTTTGACGAAATCTAAGGCGTCCTTGCTTAAGGTGGGCCAGAAATATCCATATTGGAGTATCTTTTTTGCTAAAGTTTGCCCTCCGGTGTGATCTCCGCAGCTTCCTTGATGAATGTTGGATAAGATTTCCTTGGCTTCCCTTCCAGCGACACACCTTAATAAGGGGTTAGAGAAGCCGCGCCGATAGAGGGTGTCCTCTTGTATTGTGTAGCGGGAAGCTTTCCTCGAGATTTTCTTGACTTCGTTACGCCCGTTGGGTAGTGTGCCACTTTGTAAGTAGTCTCGGATGGGAGTCATCCAAGTTGCTTCTTCGGTTGCAGCTATCAGATTCACTTGCTCAAAACTTGGGGTCAGTTGCTTTGAGATGGCTACTGCTCCGGAAATAGCGCCGTCTCTCACGCTAGCTTGCTTCGCCAATTCGTCGGCCTCTTGGTTCTCTTCCCGAGGGATGTGTTTGACTAAGTAGTGGTCCAATCGACTGAGAAGTAACTTGGTCTTCTTTAAATATGCTATGAGTCATTCTTCTCGAGCTTGGAATTCTCCTAGTATTTGATTAACAATAAGTTGAGAATCACTATGAAGACACAAAGAATTGGCTCCGATTTTTAAGGCAAGTTCTAATCCAGCTATCACTGCTTCATATTCTGCATCGTTGTTGGTGGCAGCGAACTCCAACCTTATAGCATAGTGCAGCTTATTCCCCCTGGGAGTGATTATTACCACACCTGCCCCCGAGCCTTGTTCGTTTGATGCACCATCCACAAAGAGATTCCACTTGATGTCTTCTGCTATTTCCGATTGCTCCATACCTTCATTGGTAGTGAATTCTGCAATGAAATTGGCCATGGCTTGTCCCTTGATGGCGGTGCGAGGGTGGTAGGTGATATCATATTGACTTAGTTCAATGCACCATTTAAGTAGTCGCCCAGAAGTGTCGGGACGATGGAGTACCTGCCTCAGTGGTTGATCGGTCAGAACTTTGATGGAATGGGACTGGAAGTAGTGACGCAGTTTCCGTGATGTGATTAGTAAACAGTATGCTAGCTTCTCAAGATTAGGATATCTGACTTCTGCCCCCGTAAACCTCTTACTTACAAAGTATACTGGCCGCTGCGTGCGGTTGTCTTCTCTTACCAAAGCAGCGCTTAGGGTGTGAGATGATACAGCAAGGTATAGGTATAACTCTTCGCCTTCGTTTGGAGTCGAGAGTATCGGCGTTTTCTGGAGGTGTTCAATTAGGTTAAGGAAAGCTGCTAAGCATTCGTCAGTCCATTCAAACTTTCCTTTGTCTTTCTTTAGAGCTTCGAAGAAGGGGACGCACTTGTCTGTTGCTTTGGAGATGAATCGGCTTAGGGCGGCCACTTTCCCGTTCAGACTTTGCATTTCCTTTCGAGTGGTAGGTATCTTGATATCTCTCAGAGCTTGGACTAGTTCAGGGTTTGCTTCAATTCCTCTGGCATGGACGATGAATCCAAGGAACTTTCCTGATGATACTTCGAAGGAGCACTTTAGAGGATTCAACTTCATTCCATACTGGCGAAGTACTTGAAACATTTCGCCTAGGTGGCTTACGTGATTGTCGGCTTCCCTTGACTTTACCAGCATGTCATCCACATAAACTTCCATAGTTTGTCCTATTAGCCCTGCAAACATCTTGTTGACAAGGCGCTGATAGGTGGATCCTGCGTTTTTAAGTCCGAAAGGCATTACCTTGTAGAAGTACAATCCACGGTCAGTGATGAAACTAGTGTGGTCTTGATCGGGAGCATGCATAGGAATTTGGTTATATCCTGAGTATGCGTCCATAAAAGATAAGAGTTTGTGCCCGGCTGTGCTGTCTACAAGCTGATCGATTCGGGGAAGTGGGAAACAATCCTTCGGGCAGGCCTCATTTAAGTTGGAGAAGTAAATGCATGTTCGCCACTTCCCACTAGCCTTCTTTACCAGCACCGGGTTGGCGATCCACTCTGGGTAGATGGCTTCTCGTATGAAGTCATTGGCAAGTATGTTCCTTACTTCTTCATCGAGGGCTGCTGATCGTTCTGCCCCCATGCTTCTCTTTGTTTGTTTTACGGGCGTCTTGGTAGGATCAATGTTTAGTACGTGACATGCTATGTCAGGGGAGATTCCGGTCATGTCAGCATGTGACCATGCAAATACATCCAAGTTATGGCGGAGAAAGTCAATGAGTTGTTCCTTCAACTCTGCTTTTAGTTGGGACCCGATTTTCAATAGTCTACTCGAGTCATGTTTGTCTACAGATACAAATTCCATAGCCTCTGCAGGCTCGGCGGTGGCCTCCTCCTCTTTGTCCCTGGGGTCTAATTCATTGAAAGGATCGTTGGTATATCGAAGAGGAGGGGCTTTCTTTAGTTGCTATGCTTCCAAACTTTTTGTGCAGAGGGCAACCTCTACACTCTTCCCTTTATCCTTCCTGTGGTTGTTGCGAAGTTCAGTTACATAGCAGTCTCGAGCAACGTCTTGGTCTCCCTCTACTTCCCCTACTCCATTGTCCGTTGGAAATTTCATCTTTAGGCACCATGGGGCCAGGACAATTTGGAAGTCAGACAAGGCTGTCCTTCCTAAGAAAGCGTTGTAGGCCGAGTGGTTTTCTATCAGCACAAATGTCTGTTTCCGCACAACGGAGCGGGGATGACTTCCAATTTCAACAAAGAGGTCCAGTTGCCCGAGGGGCATCTTCGCATCTCCAGTGAAACCGTGTAGTGATTTATTGTAGGGAGAAACATCCTTTATTGATAGTTTCATTTTGTCGAATGCATGCTTGAATAGGATATTTACTGAGCTTCCAGTGTCTACTAGAATTCGGAAAACTTCGGTTGGACCGAGCCGGGCAGAGATAACCATGGGATCCATGTGAGGGTATTGCCTTCATTCTAGGTCACGCCTATCGAATGTGATGTCATCACTCTCTTTCCGCTTCAGGTGGTGCTCTTCTATAACAGAATTAACACAGTGTTCATTGTTTCTAAGCGACTTTCCATATCTTTCCATCTCTGCCCAGCTTCTGTCGGCGATGTGCGGTCCTCCCGAGATGGTATGGACCACTATCTTCTCTTGACTAGAGCCGCTAGTGTTGCGATTTCCTCTGCCTATCTCGGGTGAGGGTATCCTTGGGTTCTCATTGGCAGGAGCTGGAGTCCTGTTCTGACCTCTTACATAGCGTTCCAGTCTCTTCCTTCTGATGTGTTCTTCAATCAAGTCCCGAAGATGATGGCATTCATTGGTATCATGCCCATGAGATTCGTGGAAGCGGCAGAACTTTCCAGACTTCTGTGAGTTATCCGATTCCTTCTTGTATGGTGGGCGTTTGTATCTAACTTTGTCTTGGGTGGCAAGGAAGATGTTTTCAGTGGTTTCGTTCAAAGGAGTGTAAGTGTCGAATCTTGGTCCTGGCCGATATAGGTGCTTTTCTCCCTTCTTGCCCCCAGCGTTGTCTCTAGAATCATTTCTTCGAACGTCCTTCGCTGCAGCGGGCGTGTTGCCGTGAGCTGCCTTATTTTGTTTCCCTGACTGCCCCTCAGTGGCAGCATCTTCAAGCCTCGTATATTTCCTGGCTTCATGGAAGAAATCGGGTAAAGTAGCTGGTTTTTCTTTTGTCAATCTTCTAGCAAATTTAGTATCCGGATGCACACCACTACAGAGGGCCATTAGGATAAGCTTCTCATCGGCATCTTGGACTGCGGCCGCTGCGGCATTGAATCGGGTTAGGTATTGCTGCAGCTTCCCTCCAGGTTTCTGTTTGATACTGGATAAGGAATAAGCGTCCTTGGGTTGTTCCACATGAATGCGGAACTGACTGATAAACTTTTCTTTCAACATTTCCCACGAGCTGATGGATCCCTGGGGTAAATGACAGAACCAGGAGGTAACTAGATCTGCTAAGAATAGTGGAAAGCATTTGCACAGTACTCCCTCTGTTGCTCCACTCATGAGCATATGCTGTGTGTATCTCTGTAAGTGTACAACGGGGTCGGAGGTTCCTTTGTAAGGTTCCATTGTTGGCATTTTCCATTCTCGGGGGGTGATGGCAATTTCGATATTGCGAGCGAAGGGGCTGGTTACCCTAGCGCCTATCCCTCGATCTCTTTGATCCCGTTGGATGCACTCTCTGAACAAGCGTGCCATCCTTTCATCAGAATTTGGAGCAGATAGGAATGAGTTCGGTTCTGCTCTGTGGGACTGATTACGTCCGGATGACCTGTAGGGATGGTATCGTCTATCATTCTTGATATTTTCCAGTGGCTGTCTTTGGTCTTTTGGGAGCATGCTAGGATCAGCTACAGCTAGCCCTTGCCTCGATCTTCCCCTGCTGGGTTCTAATCTAAGCACTTCCTCGGGTCCAACTTCGGGCTGGACTCTAGCTCGGCCCTGTTCACTGGCGTTTCCGTGGTTAGGCAGTATGACAGGCTCAGTTGCAGTTGACCTCCGCCCGGTACCTCCCCCGTTGGGTTCGGTTCCAAGCGTTTCCTCAGGCCTAACTTCGGGATGTGCTCGGTCTCGGCTCCTACCATGGCCGCTTCTGTTGTTAGCTCCTTCGAAGAAGGAAGATCTTTGCTGTCTCCGAGATCCTCCGGACTGGGGCTCTCCCCATGATTCAGTGTTGCAGTTGGACTCTTCAGCATCCCTTAAGTGTGACATGAGATGGTCCACCAAGGCTTCCTGCTGGGATGTGAAGCGGTTAGTCACTTCCGCCACAACCATGTCTAGATCTGCCCTAGTGATTGCTGTCGGCTGTTCTGAGGGTGGGGTTGTCGGATTTGCCTGACCTTCATCTGGTACTGCTGCTGGAAGGGGACGATTCACTTGGTCTGTGACCACTGGATCTGGAAGACTGCTGGTTGCGATGTTTTTCCCTTTGTTAACATCTTTCTTCTGCTTGGGAGGCATGTTTTCCAAGCAATGAACGACGCTGTTAGAAAGAAGGTTAAGTGGAAGAAGCTGAAGCTTCGAGCTTTTATTTCTCAGTGAAAGCACCAAAAATGTTTGCACAAAAAATGGGCAAACACCTCCAAGTCGTATGATTTAGTTGATTTTATGTTGTTTTTAGTGATTTGGGAGATTTATGCAAATATGTAAAAAAACAGGGACTAAATTGTAAAAGACACGCGGATTTATAGTGGTTCAGCCAGAATGTGCCTACGTCCACTTTATATATTATTTCTCCTTTCTTGTTCAGATTACAAGTACAAAGCTTTGATACCAGTAAAAGAAAGTTGTTTGAAAGTTCTATCCGTGCTTGAGCTCTCAAACTTGTCTGCCATTGTTGTACCCCTACCCCTCTATTTATAGAGTGAGGCTGGGGGCAGGGGTCTTGGATGTATATAGCTGCTGGTGGGCCTGGGATGATGTAATCTGGCCTGGAAGTGTCGGTCTGGTACGTCTTGGTCCGGGGGAACTTGGTCCGGTAGTAGAGGGTTGAGGCTGGTTCGGCTGGGTATTGGAGGTAGGTTGGTTCGGTAGTGAGAGGAATTGGACCGGTGGTAGGTGGTCCGGTGGTGATTGGAATTGGCTCTGGTTCGGTAGGCATGGGAAGGAGCTGGTTCGGTAGGCATGTGACGCAGCGGATATAACAAAAACAATGTAGATCGTTGAATGTAGCAATCGATGGATTGATGGATACTGAAATGCCCGAATTCGTTGATCCGAAGATACCGAATTCTTAGCTATCTCTGACTCGTTGATCCGAAGATACCGGGAAAGAGATCTACGATTCTTCCACGTTGATCTTGCGCACAAGATACCGTGAATCGGCTTCAACAAACGATGATTCGAGCGCACTCGAATGACGTAAGTGGGGATAGGAGATACACTCGACTACCAATTGAAATTGAAAGCACAAAGCTAACAAAAGAGAATTTTATTCAATATTCAACAACCTTTACAAATGAGAGACTCGGCCTATTTATAGGCATTTTACAACTCACACGAAAAAAAACAACAAAAATTACATGTCCTAAGTCGGTTCCGAGCTATCAGTCACGACCTACCATTCCAGACGACTTACGACTTATACACATCCAAAGCATACGACTTATTACAAACAGGTTACGACCTAAAAAAATACAAACGACTCAAAGGCAAAACGGCTCATCATCAACGGTTCAGATTGACGCGGCATCAAGATCCTTGGCTACAAGCTTTCGCGACTTAACAACATGCGCATCCATATCAGCGACTTAAGGAATTCAATGGCAGAGATTAACTCGTTAGCAGATTCAACGGTATCAGGCTTCAGCGACTTACAAACAGGCGGCATCCCAGATCAACGACTTAAGAAAATCAATGGTTTTGATTAACTCGCAGAAGAATCAACGGCAACATCGCGACTTACGACTTAAGAACTTCACGAGTTAAACTTCAGCGACTTACGAGTTAATTCTTCTAGGTCGTAACTCGCTTCCTCTTCATGCCTTTTGTTAAGTCGTGGACGACTTATACTTTCAGCTTCGTTAAGTCGTGGGCTTTTACTAGGTCGCTGCCGAGTTATACTAAGTCGCTGGGACGACTTAAAATCTTCGTTAGGTCGTGCACTCGAGTTAACTCGTTCACTAGGTCGCTGCCGAGTTATACTAAGTCGCTGGGACGACTTAAAACCTTCGTTAGGTCGCGAACCTATCACTTCCTTAGGTCGTAGACAACCTAAGACTTCAGCTTTCCATTCTTCTTCACAAGATGCTAACTCCTTAGCTTTAGGTCGGATTCGACCTATCAACATGTTATGACCCACGAGTTTGCTAGGTCGGTCACGACCTAGTACTTGGCCTGCATCATCCTCTCCTGGTTGAGAGAAATTCGTCCTCGAATTTGTAAATTCTACCTCCTCAGCTCGTTCATCTCCATGATATGGTACGAGATGTTTAACATTAAACACGTCAGACGTATACACATCATCTGGCAGCTTCAATTTATAAGCATTTTCATTGATTCGTTTCACAACTTCCACCGGACCAATTTTTCGTGCTTTCAATTTATTGTAAGCGCCTACCGAAAAACGATCTTTTGTTAACACTGCATAAACCAAATCACCTTCATGAAATTCAACATTTCGTCGTTTCAAATCTGCAGATTGTTTATACTTCTCATCTGCTTTCTCTAATCGTTCTTGAACGATTTTATGACACTCCATCAGCCCTTCAACAAAATCAGCTGCTTTCTTAATTGTCCCCTTTGAGTGTGGTATCACAGTTAAATCCAACGGTCCTTTCGGTAAGCTCGAATAAACAATCTGGAATGAACTGAACCCAGTACTTCGATTCACAGCATGATTATGAGCAAACTCTGGCTGGCATAACGTCGCATCCCAACTCTTCAAATTGTCCTGTACAAGACATCTCAACAAGTTCCCCAACGATTTATTAACCACCTCCGTTTGTCCATCAGTTTGCGGATGATAGGCGCTGCTAAAATTCAACTTCGTTCCCACCATCTTCCACAAACTTAGCCAAAAGTGACTCAGAAATCGAGTATCTCTATCCAACATAATAGATTCTGGCAATCCATGAAGTCGATAGATCTCCCTGAAAAACAACTGAGCAACATGAACAGCATCCGCCGTCTTCTTACAAGCAATAAAATGTGCCATTTTCGAAAATCAGTCAACTACCACATAAATGGAATCATTACCACGTTGCGTTCTCGGCAACCCCAACACAAAGTCCATACTGATATCCACCCATGGTTTTACAGGCACGGGTAACGGCATATATAAACCAGCATTAGTCGCAGTTCCTTTCGAAACCTGACAAATATGACAACGCTCCACAAACCTCTCTACTTCTTTCCGCATCGATGGCCAAAAGTAAGACTGTGTAATCAACTGTAAAGTACGGTCTCTCCCAACATGTCCCTCTTCGTGTAACTCCTTGATAATCTTCATTCTCAGGCTACCCTCCGGTATGCACAATCGATTTCCTTTAAAAAGAAAACCATTAACCATCATAAACTCATCAGTCTTCCCTTCATTGTCCCTTTCAACAAATTTCTTGAAATAAGAGTCTTCTGCAATCTGCTCTGGCAATAATTCAAAACCAGTCACTTCAACTTTCATCGTTGTCAACAAATGACTCCTTCTACTTAAAGCATCAGCCATTCGATTCGTCACCCCTGATTTGTGCTTCACAATGAAAGTAAACTGTTGCAGATATGCAATCCACGATGCATGTCTCGCTGAAATTTTATCTTGCCCTTGCAAATGCTTCAATGCTTCATGATCAGTATACAGAACAAACTCTTTCTGAAATAGATAATGTCTCCAGTGTTTAATAGCTTGCACAACAGCATAAAACTCCACATCATATGTACTGTATCGCATCTTCGCTCCTGACAACTTCTCACTGAAATAAGCAATCGGACGTCCTTTCTGACTTAACACTCCTCCAATCCCAACCTTTGACGCATCAGTGTGTAGCTCAAACAACAACTGAAAATCTGGTAATACTAGAATTGGTGCAGTCGTCAGCAACTCCTTGATCTTCCCAAAAGCATCCTTTGCTTCTACTGACCATGAAAACTGTTTGCCCTTCATACAATCTGTAACAGGTGCCATCACACTACTAAAGTGTGGAATGAACCTTCGATAGAATGACGCCAACCCGTGAAAACTACGAACTTCCGTTATCGTCTTGGGCTGCGGTCAATCTCTGATAGCTTCGATTTTACTCTGGTCAACCTGTATTCCTTCCTCTGATACAACATACCCCAAAAATAAAACACTCCTCGCCATAAAAACACACTTCTTTGTAGCAGCATAGAATTGTTCTTCACGAAGAATAATTAACACTTTCTTCAAATGCTGAACATGCTCTTCTTTACTAGCACTGTAGATTAGAATATCATCAAAGTAAACCACCACAAATTTCCCAATGTACGGTCTGAAAATTTGGTTCATCACCCTCATGAATGTACTCGGTGCATTCGATAGACCAAACGGCATTACCAGCCATTCATACAAGCCTTCCCTCGTCTTGAATGCTGTCTTCCATTCGTCCCCTGGTCTAATGCGAATCTGATGATAACCGCTCTTCAAGTCAATCTTAGAAAAGATTACGGACCCACTGATTTGATCCAATAAATCATCAAGCCTTGGCATCGGAAATCTGTATCTGACTGTGATCTTATTCAATGCTCTACTATCTGTGCACATCCTCCACGTTCCATCCTTTTTGGGTACCAATAAAGCTGGTACAGCACAAGGACTTAAACTCTCATGCACACGCCCCTGTTCAAGCAATTCCTCTACCTGCCTCCGCAACTCTTCATGTTCCTTCGGACTCATTCGATAATGTGGTCTGTGTGGCAACACTGCTCCTGGAACAAGATCGATTTGATGTTGAATATCCCTCAACGGTGGTAACTCCGTTGGTAACTCCTCTGGAAAGACATCGTCAAATTCTTTCAATACTGGCTTAACTTCTTCTGGAATTTCAACCTCTTCACTGCTCTCTCGTCCAATCAACATGAATACCTCAGGCTCTTTCTCAACCTCCTTAACAAACTCCTTCAAAGATAATAAAGTTTTCAGCTCTTCAATCTCTTCTGACTTACTTTCTCCTTGTGATCTCTTCTTCGGAACTAGGATAATTTTCGTGCCTTCAAACATAAAACTGTAGCTATTGGTCTGACCGTCATGTTGTACTGCTCGATCATACTGCCATGGTCTTCCCAATAATAAGTGGCAAACATCCATCTCTACTACATCACACCAGATTTCGTCTTTGTATTTCTTCCCAATAGAGAACGGAACACGAACTCGTCTATCCACTTTCACTTCTCCTCCCTTTCTTAAACATGCTAACTTGTATGGATTTGGATGTTTCTCTGTCTTCAATTTCAACTTTGTCACAGCTTCGGTTGAAACAATATTGTCACAGCTTCCTGCGTCGATCACAAACTTACACACCTTTCCCAATATAGTACATGTTGACTGAAAGATATTACTCCTCAACCAACTAGCTTCTTCCTACTTCGGTGTTAAACACGATCTCCTCAGCATTAGATTACAACCTTCATCTCCTGACGCAATATCCTGCTCATCCTCCTCAACTGGACTAGAACAATCCCCATCACCATCCTCATCCTCAATTTCTACAATCATGGTTCTCTTCTTTGGCTTTGGACACTCACTGCTTTTATGACCCAATTCCTGACAATTGTAACATTTGAAACCATTGTTAACCCTTGCCTTCTCAACCTCCTTCACCACTGGTCTACTGATAGGTTTAGAAACATTAGAACTTCCACCAACACCCTTCGCTTGATTGTTAGAATTAGTAAACACACCACCTCCTCGTCTCCCTTGCTTTTCCCAAGCCAACGCTTTCTGATGTGCTTCTGCCACAGATCTTGGATCGAACATATTAACCATATCCTGAATCTGCATTCTCAATCCCCCAATGAGTCTAGATGTCAGCTGCTCTTCCGTTTCCATAATATCATTCCTTGCAATAAGTTGATAGAATTCATCAGCATAGTCATTCACAGATTTCGTCCCTTGTCTCAAGTTTTGCAAACGTTGATATATCAAAGATTGATAATTGTAAGGTAAGAACGTTGCTTTCATCAATTTCTTCATCTTCTCCCAAGATTCAACTTTTGACTTTCCCATCCGATCACGTGTAAGTTTGGTCTGCTGCCACCACGCCAAAGCTCTACCCCTCAACCTCGTAGCAACCAACTTCACTCTACGCTGTTCTGGAACTTCTTTGAAGTCAAAAATCTCCTCGACATTAGCCATCCAATCTAGAAACTCCTCTGCTTGCATACCACCTTTGAATTCAGGAACTTCAGTCTTCATCCCCGACTCCCACTTGTGATCATATTCAGAGTAATTTCTTCCTTGTCCTCGTCCTTGTCCTCGAACACTACCACCATCATACTCCTCTTCAAAATCAGATGTATATCGTTGTCTATCTCGTCCACCCACATCTCTACTACCTTCACGCCTACCACCATCATTCCTTCTATCTACATTCCTCCGTTCACGATCATTCACGTTCCTCCCACGCCCTTGATCATTTTCAACACTTCTGTCTCGATTGGAATGTGGCGAGACTCTACTATCCCCATGGTTAGATTCTGGTGAAACCCTTCTCCGATTTTGATTCATTTCTAACATCATCTTCTCTAATCGTCCAATTCCTTCGTTGATCTTTTCACTAAAGTTTTCATTGATTCTTTGCTCCATCTCATCAGCCTCTTCTCTTCGATACAAAGCTTCTACGTTTTGGTGACGATTAGCTCTCCTTGGCGGCATACTTGAAAACTTTACAAACTCTTCAACAGTTCAAAATTCAAACACTTTTCGGACTTTGATCCAAAATGAAACGGATCGAAAACTTCCACTTTGTAGCAAATCGCGATGAACAAGATGGACAAAGTTTCGGCCTCCACTTCAAATTCGATCAAACAACTTCGAACAATGATGAACACTTCTTCCTCTCGGCCACGGCTCAAACTTCAAACTTCTCGGCCAAACAACTTCAAATTGAATAGGCTCCAAGTCTCGATCTAGCTATGATTGGCTAGAACAAGCTCTGATACCAAAACTGACGCAGCGGATATAACAAAAACAATGTAGATCGTTGAATGTAGCAATCGATGGATTGATGGATACTGAAATGCCCGAATTCGTTGATCCGAAGATACCGAATTCTTAGCTATCTCTGACTCGTTGATCCGAAGATACCGGGAAAGAGATCTACGATTCTTCCACGTTGATCTTGCGCAAAAGATACCGTGAATCGGCTTCAACAAACGATGATTCGAGCGCACTCGAATGACGTAAGTGGGGATAGGAGATACACTCGACTACCAATTGAAATTGAAAGCACAAAGCTAACAAATGAGAATTTTATTCAATATTCAACAACCTTTACAAATGAGAGACTCGGCCTATTTATAGGCATTTTAAAACTCACACGAAAAAAAACAACAAAAATTACATGTCCTAAGTCGGTTCCGAGCTATCAGTCACGACCTACCATTCCAGACGACTTACGACTTATACACATCCAAAGCATACGACTTATTACAAACAGGTTACGACCTAAAAAAATACAAACGACTCAAAGGCAAAACGGCTCATCATCAACGGTTCAGATTGACGCGGCATCAAGATCCTTGGCTACAAGCTTTCGCGACTTAACAACATGCGCATCCATATCAGCGACTTAAGGAATTCAATGGAAGAGATTAACTCGTTAGCAGATTCAACGGTATCAGGCTTCAGCGACTTACAAACAGGCGGCATCCCAGATCAACGACTTAAGAAAATCAATGGTTTAGATTAACTCGCAGAAGAATCAACGGCAACATCGCGACTTACGACTTAAGAACTTCACGAGTTAAACTTCAGCGACTTACGAGTTAATTCTTCTAGGTCGTAACTTGCTTCCTCTTCATGCCTTTTGTTAAGTCGTGGACGACTTATACTTTCAGCTTCGTTAAGTCGTGGGCTTTTACTAGGTCGCTGCCGAGTTATACTAAGTCGCTGGGACGACTTAAAATCTTCGTTAGGTCGTGCACTCGAGTTAACTCGTTCACTAGGTCGCTGCCGAGTTATACTAAGTCGCTGGGACGACTTAAAACCTTCGTTAGGTCGCGAACCTATCACTTCCTTAGGTCGTAGACAACCTAAGACTTCAGCTTTCCATTCTTCTTCACAAGATGCTAACTCCTTAGCTTTAGGTCGGATTCGACCTATCAACATGTTATGACCCACGAGTTTGCTAGGTCGGTCACGACCTAGTACTTGGCCTGCATCAGCATGGGAAGGAGCTGGTTCGGTAGGAGCTTGGAGAAGGTTGGCTCGGTAGGCATGGAAGGAGCTGGTTCGGTAGGATCTTGGAGAAGGTTGGCTTGGTAGGCATGGAAGGAGCTGGTTCGATAGGAGCTTGGAGAAGGTTGGTTCGGTCGTCTTGATCCAGTAGTGAGTTGGTTCGGCTGAAACTCACCCAACAGTTTAATACTTTGAAAATCTTAATAATTAGAAATTTTGAAATAATATATTTTTAAAACAGTTTATATTAAAACATGAATTTGGAATTAATATCAAATTAAACTATTCATTTCATTTCAACACATTTGGACCATTTCAATTTCCATGTCAACAAACCAAATTCCAAACTTTTCAATTTCCAAATATTTCAAAGTTATTTTCAAACAACTTCAATAACTTAATTTCGATAGAATTTCATTTATACTTAAAAGTTTAACTTTAAACTTCCAATTTAATTTCTTAAAGCAATTCCTTTTAAACCAATTCACATTTCAACACAAAACTTGATTTTCCAATAATACTTCAATTTATATACATCAAATTTTATTTCAAGATATCATTTAATTAATTCAAAAATTAAGAAGTTCAAAATTATTAAATTTAACCAATCCGGTGTCCGTATATAATTTTCTACCCCAGGGTCAAGTGATACGGATATTTATCATTTCAATCCGCAATTTAAAATTTTACGGTTATATATCATTTCAAACCGCAATCCCGAATTTAATAACAAAATCCATAAAATCGCTTGAGTCTATCATTTCAACCCATAACGATTTTTCCTTAATCTATTGATCATTCGGGTATGTATCATTTTAACCTATAGGGAACTTGCAGTTATAACAATATAAATACAATACCAATTCATCCAATACAACAAATCAAACATTCATCGCAATCATCATCCAATCAATCAATAAATATCAACAAATAGCAGGTTATCAATTACAGGTGATTAACTGGCAATTTAAATTCAATAATAAATTAAATGACAATTTAATTCAAATTAACTGGAATGACGATTTAAATATATCAAATAGCCATAAAAAAATTTCTAATCACATCAAAAATTAATTTAACTAACATAAGAAATTTTAGAAGTTGTGAGTGGGTCAAAACACTCACCTTTTGAATTTAAATCGAATTTAAATCCAATTTAAGCCCAAAATTCAAACAGTCTCCAAATTGGCCTAAACCAGCATCAAAATATCTAGAATTTTAATACGATCCCAGCGCAAGAAACCGTGCCCAAATCCGAGTTCGTGTGCAAAATTTATGACGACTGGAAGTTAGACGATTCATATAATTTAAAATAAAATAAACAAATAAAATTTTTACGCGTTACCACGTCAGCTACAACGCGTTGACCCAAGCCCTTGACTGTTTATCGTGATTTAACCCAAATTCAGCCGCCAACCAAATCATGACATCGCCGCCCCTATGATCAACATCGACCAGATAAGTATATGAATACTTTTTAAGTATTGAAAATAGTATAAATGAATAGTGAAATAGTAGAATATAGGTATGTATCTTTTATAAAGAGAAATTAAATAAGCACATACACACACAAGTATGTAAAGGAAGTTTTAATTAATAAAGGAGTATTCTTTAATAAAGGAATTTTTGATTAATGAAAGAAATTTTATTTGATCAAAATGTGTTTACAAATACAAAGGGTTTCGAATTAATAAAGGATAAATTAATCAAAAAGGGATTAAAAGTCGTTTGTGTGACCTGATTACGCTTTGGATGAATTGATAATGCTTGTATTTTACTTGCTTATGGAAAGTATACGGGACTTAGTTCCCTTATGCGATCATTCACACTATTGTTGAATATGACCAAATTCTTCGATTCAGTCTTGGAGAGACCAGGATCGGTAAATGTTTTACTTATCGAAACCACTTCAAGACTAAGATATGTGTTCTATCTTTGGAAAATGGATCTGTTTGAGATGCTGGAATCCATGTGTGGTTTCGAGATCTGTTCGAGATGCTGGAATCCAATTGGGGATTCGTGATATGTTTGAGTGATGAAGACTCATGTGAATGATGCTGAACGTAACCTCAACATTGAAAAAATGACTAAAGACGGTGTAGGATGCAAGATTCTAGGGTTTAGCAGAGCCATGAGGAGTACATCAACTCCATATTTAGAGTGTACTTGTCGGTATGTTGTGCACAGGGAGTTGATGATACTTGGTTCACATTGTTCACGAGAGTGTACGGATGATGGGCTGGTTGTGTTTACCTTATGGTATATTTTATCTTGAGATATACGGCGCTTGAAAGGTAGTTTTTGATCCTTGTCATAGGTGATTGGTCTCAGTTTACTGAGGAGCTCTATGTGGAAAATCCAATATACGAATGTGCCTTAGTGGTTTTAAATGTACTCTAATATGTTGTTGAATGTAACAAATGTAACCATTCCAGCTATGTTATATATTTAGCTTTAAACCCTCGACATTATTATAATATCGATAGATTTTCTTATGAAATGGTTTGGTTGTCGTAAGTTAAAAACCAGTCCCTGTTTATGTGCGACATGTATTACAAGATACCTTTATTTTGAAAGGTTTTATAACATTAAATAATTTAGATGACTTGATTGTCTCATGCTAGTTTACTAGATTGATCCGGGTGCTATTTTCTTATAATGCTCATGTCAGCCAGTCGGGATACTTGGCACCATCGTTGGGGTGGTCACGGCCACCGATTCCACTATAGATGCTTGTTGGCTTGACTGGAGACCTTTATCGGGAGGCAAGACGACCCGGGTCTAACATGAAACTTGAGAGATATAAAAAGAGAGATTAGTGACGTCAATCGAGGACATATGGACTCTCTGAAATACGGGTGAGGTCAATGAGATACCTCCTTTAGTTTGTGATTTAGTGTGGGCCAAAGTGCCGCTAGAATTTCCTTCCAAGATGGGAGATAGGATGGTGGACTTTAGCATTTGGGGTTGATCTTGATTGTACCCGGACCGAAGATGGATCATGAGCAGTTTTGGGTTTGGAGGTGTCTCCAGTAGTGACATTATGGGGCGATGGTCCAGAGCCTTGACCTAGGTCTCTCTGCACCGTATCGGCAAGCTCCAAATAGAGAATAAGGCGACCCTCTTTCAGCATCTTGGGCTCACCTCCTATTAAAATCTCCTTCTCCAGTTGGGCCAGATTCACCTCACCACCTTTCAAGAATTCCATTTCTTCCTCGATGACCTGTTCCCAAGCAAGGGCAAGAACTCTGGGGTAATCGTAATCAAACCACTAAATTGTAGAATTTGAGTACAATGGCATTGTGCTAGTTAAGCATTGGTTCGAACTTCTCCGTCATTAGCTTTTCTGTGGCCTCGACTTCATTCTTGACAAGCGCATCCACATGTCTAGCATGTTCGACCACCTTGTCTCTTTCATCGCGAGCAGCATGCAGCTCTTCACAATAGTCCAGAGCTTGTTGGAGAGCGTCATTATGCTCTTTTGTCTTGCTTTCAAGTTTGGTCGACAGCTCAATAATCTTCTTGTTTGAGGCATCTCTTTCCAACACTAAGGCACGATTCCGATGATGTACAGTCTCAATCTCACCTCGATGCTTGTTTCCCTCATCTTCAAGTGCCATGATGGCGTCCTCGGCTTTCTGCTTAGATTTGGATTGTGATTTCCTTAAGTTTTCAACCTCAGCATCGAGATGGGCGATGATTCTTTTATCCTGCACTGTTGTTAGATTAAGATTATCAATCTCGAGTTGCCTTTCTCTCGAGACCTTGGATATTCTCTCAACTACCCGTGCCCATTCGCTATATTGATTATAAGCATCAGTTACATAAGAAATGGTTGTATCTTTGATCTTAGGTAGAATTCTCTTCAAGTTAGGTATGAACATAAGTCCGTCAAAGCAGACATCCAAAAATTGTTCCCTTGGTTCGGCCATTCGAGCATCGACGGTAAGTTGTTACTCCGTAGTGATGACCGGAGCTTCAATCGATTATTTGTTGGCTCTATGATGGGAAGTTTTAGAACTACTTTTATGGTGCCTGTGGTCAGAGGATCGGCTGGAGTGAGAGGGTGCCAAATGTTGTTACTCCTCTCCATGGATCTTATAAAAGAAATGGGAAGAAGTTAGATTCGATGAGTAAGGACATAAGTCAATTGCAACATAGTGCAATGAGTAAGGACACAAACCAATTGCAACGTAGTGCCATGAAGTGCATCTGTGCATGAGTTTCCTAGTATCCCCCCGATAGACCATGTTCTGGAGCTTGGCTCATAGGAGTGATCTCCCCCATGCTGATAGGAGGAATGTCATCGTTAAAGCGAATGGGGGAGTCAAGACCATATGAATTGGCCCCAACTTAGAGAACGTATTTATGGAAGGAAAAGAAAGGAGTTTTCTTAGCAGTCGTAACAGGTAGAGGCTATGTAGAAGTCCGAGCCTTAGAAATTTTCACGACTAATCTCTTCTTCGGAGCTGACTGTTGGTCGTTTATGGGTTGTTCAGCCAAGGACCCATGGCCTAAATCAATAAATACCATTATGGCCAGCTTCATCATTGCGACCTACAATTTCACCTTCCTTTTTGTGTTTTTCCCTTTCTACAACATTTCTTCAATTTATGCCCTTGGACTCGGGACCGAGGGAACTTCTGGATTAGCCTCCCCTCCTCTGAGCGAGTTATTATCATCATCTTCATCATTGTCATCGTCACTAGCGGCCACTTGGACTAGATAAGTGCTGCGTCTTGCTTCTAGCAGAATATGGGCTAGGATATTTTCATCGGAGAGAAGAACTCCAATGTCTTTATCCCCCTACGGAAGTGCCATGAGAACTCTAATGACATCCACAAAAGCCACGCCGTTGGGTCTTGCCGAAACTTCTAAATGTCAGAAAGAATATGAGTCAAGTTTGGTAATTAACAAGGTGAACTTGTAGCAAAAGAATAAGGCGGAACTTACATCTAGATATCCATCTTCATGCAAACCCACGTAGATAGCGTACGTAAAACCATTCGCTTTTGAAATAGCTCAACTTGTTCCATGTGCCAGTGGCAACTCTGCAATTCTTTGCTGGCTCTAAGTAAGTCTAGGAAGGACTTCCTTTTCGACTCTTAAAACTATATATGTACTGGATTTTACTGGATTTTCCCGTCACTGGGTACTCGGTGCAAATATTGAACAAAGACAATATACGTACCATGAAGGAAGGCGTAGCTGAACTCGACGAATGAATGGGTTGATTGGTGGAATACATCCTGCCGGACAAATATATCTGTTGCAAGTAGTGTGCCTTTTGGAGGATTATGAGCTCTCTGATGGCGAGAAGGGACTAGTATGTCATCGAATGAAATTTCGTGTTTGTCATAAATTCTACGAAGAGATCCCTCGTCAATTTTAAAAAAAATGGAATCGATGAGGTCGTCTAAAAGAAAAACATCTTCGATTGTATCAGGAGCAGGTTCAACCTCTGGCCCTTCCGAGGGCTTATTAGATTTTCAGGAACTTACTATTCAACACGTGGATTTTCCTATTGATATGCCTGCTATACTGGAGTTTTCTGTGCAAGTATGTCTGTATTCAAGCTAGACTCGGAGTTGAATTCAACATATCTGGAAGTAGATGGATCTGTGGCTTGAGTGGCAAGACGCTCGGAACGTCCTTGCTCCATTTCTATAAACACTCAACATACAATTAATTTCAGATTAATTATAAGCTGTACCCCCGTGCTAAAGTGAAACCTACTATGGTGTTATGCAGTGTCTTATAGTTCAGATTTCTGATATTATTTAACAGTTCATTTTAAGAATATGGACCTCGCCCGAGGTGACCATCATCGCTAACCATCCCGACGAGCATCACATTATCGACCGTGCTTTAGGAACGCTTTGAGACCAAAAAGTGGTAATTAGTTCACAAGGCAAGATTAACATGTGAAATCAGAGTATATGAAATTTTCCCAAGTGTTGGATTTATGCCGATCTAACTTCTTAGGATAATTTCATCCTCCTTCTCCATCCTCTCCCAATCCCAAACCACGGCCATCCACGGCGAGCTTCGCCTACATCAAAGTCCAACTTTACGCATGTATCATCATAGGCCATCACCTACCTAGGAACGATCAACATGGAAACTCGATTTAAGAGTTAAGGCTTGGATCGGTGAACTTTCTGTTAAGGCGAGGCGATGGTTCAGACAGAGCAAGGGTGGCGGCACTAGTGTTGTCGAGGATGGAGATGGTGGACACTGGTGATTGGGGATGAGAGCAAGGTCAATTCGCAGGCTAAAGGTTTTAATGGCAGAGCTCCAAGCTTGGATCGGTAATAGCAAAAGCAATTGAAGAGGAAAACAAGCGAAATGGGTTATATAACCCTTTGGACCTGAATCTTAAGGAAATGGAAATGGGAGATTTTTGTCCCAAGTTCTGGATCGGTACCGATCCATGAAGTTGGATCGGTATCGAGTCATACTAAAAAATGCAATACAAAATAATAGTGATGAAGATCCATGTATATGCACAGTATGTGTATCAAAAATTCAAGAACGTGCACGTGTGCACATGTGCGTGTACGTATCCAACACCCGATGACTAGTGTCAAAGGAAATCAGATTCGAACTTGGAAAATTTCAAAATGGAAATAGTTCAAAATTATCAAGCTCGGATTGAAAAATCATGAGAATACATTTTAGATTTATAATGCCTAATGCTGGAAAAGCATTACGACGAAGGACCATAGACGTAATTCTTCACAGAAATGATCTACGAGAAGGATAATGACCATTCGAAGGACAAAGTGGAATCCTTCATCGTAATCCCGACTTCTCTCGATTCAAAGCACATCACATTCGAAACGAGATGTACTTTGGGGGGCAAGTGTTTTGGAGCCTTTTGACCAAGCAATATTCAGATAGACTGGACGAGTCGAAGTTGGAGTTACAAGGCAGGCAACCCGGAGAGATAGCCCTAGAGTCTAGGAACCAAGCACAAACAGAGCCGCAGGACAAACACAAAACCAACCCAAGATAAAAAAAGAAAGGATCCACCTTGTCTCCTCCAAAATTGCCCCCTCTCCTACTACATGGCAATGATGATGTTGGAAGCCCATTTCAGGTATTGTTTTGTTGATACTAAGTGATTCTCTGTCGGTCTCCACGAGCTCTTAAATCGGCAACTCTGCTTCTCCACAGATCCATCATTTGGATTTAGAAATAAGCTAATAATGGTGCAAACAACTATGGAATCACAAAACTAACCGAAAGACGATCCAATACAAAGAGTTCAAGACAACCAGTTTGGCAATCTCATAGATCGGTACAGATCCTAGCCCAATATGTACCGATCTACACTAGTTGCTGAAATGTCCCCTATTTTCTTGGAGAAATAGTCTATGTCGTGGAAAATGATGTGGAGATCATTTGAGCGGTATTTTAGGCTTCATATGTCTATAAATAGAGGGGTGGGGCTCATCTCTATTTTTGGCTCTTGCTTTCCCTTACTCTAATTTCTTGTAATTACTGTTGGATTTATATAGATACATAAGAGCTCCTGTCTGTAATCAACAAGATAATCAATAAAATCAATAAGTGGACATGAGCCAAGATTAGCCGAACCACTGTAAATTGCTACATTTTCTTTTCTGATCGTTTTCATTTAAATTTCTTCACTTTTTATTCTCTACTTAATCTTCTAGGTATTTGTGCCATTTTTGGTTCAAGAATTTGTAAATGAGAATACATATCGGAAATATATTCATTATCTTTCATTCTAAATTTTGAAATTCACATTTTAACAAAGTTATTGGCGATTGTTTAACCTTGCTTGTGCCTTGATAAGTGACTTTTAAAGTGTGGCATATATCATAAGCAGTTTTACATATCATAACTATAGTAAATTCATTTTTGTCAAAATCACAAAAGAGAATATCCATAGCTTTTGAATTATTGGTTGCCATAGTCTTTTGTTTGGGAGTCCATGCAGTTAATGGTGTGTTTGGAATTTCATATTTTGTTTGTGTGGCATTGCAAATTTCAAGACCATTAGCTTCCATATAAATTTTCATTCTAGTTGTCTAGAAAATATAATCACTACTAGTAAATAGTGGTGGTCGTGTAGTGGACTAACCTTCTATAAAAGTGCTTATGTGTGCCATAATACTTCTTTTCAAAAAAACTGTGTTACGATTTATGAAATATCCTACTTTGACACCAAGTGAAAGTGTGTAGAATCGTATATGTCTAAACTATAGTATATAAACAATATTATAAGCAACTAATAAAATAAAGTAAAAAGTTTGCACACCAGACTTTTTATACCGGTTTGGGCCACAAACCTACGTCCAGTCCCAGAATCTCTTATTCTGGCTTTTACTGACTAGCGCCCTCGCTTTGCCCGGAGGAATATGCCTATACACTTGCCAGAGCTCCTGAATAGGTCTTTTACACTAACTAGATGGTTTACAGACTTTAGCAATAGACATGTCTTCAATACACAGATTTGCCTAATATAGTACAATCTCCTATAACCCACAAGAATTGATTTGTAGTTGAATGAACAAGAGTTTAGGAAGTAAGAAAATTAGAGAATTAAATATTATCAAAGAATGATTGATGACAGAGTATAGTAGGGTTTCAGAATTTAAAATAGAAAATTAGGGAATAATTCAGTAACTAAAATTGTTGAAAACATAGTTCTTTATAGAGTTGAAGGGATTTGATCAAAAGGTATGATAGCCCTCAACTGCAGAAGGTCGTGAGTGAAAGAGGAAGAAAGATCGTGATTTTTGAAGTAAAAAGAAGTTTAAAATTCATTTCTAGAAATTGAATTCGATGTGTTCACTGGTGCACCGGTGGACTTCCACCGGTCCATCAATGGGCACTTCCACTTCAATTTCCAGAGTCTTTTTTGTAACAACCCCAACATTATGCCCATATTATTAAAGAACATTATAAATAATGTTGTTTTATAATGCGGAGAATACAGCTTGTTGATGGCGGCCAAATGTGAATATATCTTTAAACTAACATTGACACGTCATAATTACGTTTTTTTTCTTAATCTCTGGAATAAAATTTGACGTGCACAGTTTTAGTCCAAAGAATAATCAAAACAATTTATCAGAATTAGAACAATATATCATGTAAACAACAGTCACAGATCACATCGGAATAATAAACATCATATACATATAAAAACTGAGAGCCTACAAAATATAACACTAGACTCACATAACATACATCCGGTACAAATCTCTAACTCAAATATACATCTCATAAACAAACACGAACCCTAAATGAGATAAACTAAAAGTCAAAAATGTTTATCTCCTTGCTAGCACAACCGTTCAGAGGTCAACCTGTCCTATAACCTGAAAAGTCTTGGCCCGACCCGAGTATTATAAAATAAATGGGTCAGACTATCGCTAAAAATACAAAAGAGTGAGAACAAGATATAACACAAGAATATACGACATAAGTAAATCTAGAAGTCCAAGATATAAAAAGTCACGAAATTAATTTAACTTAGAATCCATCATAAGACACAAGAATATATATTTATTTCATAAAAACATAATAGTCATAGAATCCAACTTTCCAGAATCCAAGAGATCTTAATTTGTACGGATTTTAATGATCGTCCATACCAATCGCAATATTTGTACTCAGACCATGGCAAACAAAAAACAAACAAACAAAGGTATCGCTCATACAGATCTGATACCAAAGATTGTACTCATACCTGGAACATAGAATCACAACTGATCTCAAGGATAATCCATACCGATCAAGACGATCGTACCAATCATGACTCGACTTTAGATTATCCAATATTATTATTATTATTATTATAATATATAAATATTGTAAAGAAATCCTTGAGTATATCTCTTAAGGATCTATCGGTCCCACCAAACAACAAAAGATAGTAAACTCTAAAGTGTCAAATACTATCACTTTTAGTAATCACAAGAACTTAACCAAAATGTACCATAGCGCCTAGTGAAATTCAAGTATTTGCTGGATGCTAGTAAATCTCACTCGTTACGGATACCATCAAAAAACCTTAACTATACTCTCTTAAGGATCTATAGGTTCCACCGAACAACAAAAGAGAATACAACCCTAAAGTGTTAAATACTTCCTAAAAGCAATCATAAGAACTTAACCAAGGTATCCCATACTACCCGGTGAAATTCAAATATTTACTAGTGGGCAAGTAAGTACCACTCAAACATTCTATTCAGTGAGTTGTATAATATTCGACAAAGCATTACTCAAAAGCATTTAAACCAATGATTTGTAACACTAAATCGATTATTATACTCCCCATATTATTGAACTAAGGCTTTCAAAACATTTTTCTTTTGAGTATAAAGTTGAGAAAGCAATTACTATAATTTCCATAAATTCCTTTATTATTTAACTTTATATAAATATTCACTATTTGATAAAATTTTCCATAAATCCAAATTGTTTCAAAGTTGCACTTATATATATATATATAATTGTCTCAAATTTCCATAAAGTTATATAATTCACAAACCATATTCCAAAACCATATATATATAATTAGCCTTTTATTTTATAAAACCCTATTTATCACTCTTCCAAATCCATTTTAATATATAACCATTTTATTTAGAAGTAAATTAAATTTATATTTCTAAAACCCTATTTCCAAATCTACGTCTATTTTATTAACAATACATAATATATAGTAGCTATTTGCTAGAAATCATTTATAAAAGAACTAGATTAATTTAGAAAACAAGTTTGATATTTGTAAACTTAAATAACTCTCTTTTATAAATTTGTTTATATATATAAAATACATAGATATAAGTTATAACATTCCAAATCTTTAAATCCAAGTGATTTAAAGTCCATAGAACACGAGAGAATTCACTACAACATATCCTATGTCATTACAATCTTATAGCCATGAATTAATTTCATAGAGTTCTAACTTTATATTATTTCCAAATCTAATTTATAGTTTACCAAATCATTGGAAATGAACACTAGAAGATCCACAAACAAACACATAAAACATTAGAAATAACAATAACAAACAAGGCGATGGACGAACGAGCAACAGCGGGTCGGAGGATGTCTCCTAGAGTTGAAATAGCCCTAGGAGTGCATGCCACCGATGCACCAATGGAGCGGTATGGCCGTGACTTGGAGCTTTTTCTGCTCTAGATCGCCCTCTGATCGGTCCCTAATGATGACGTTTGGTTCCAACGTTTTGTGAAGTTTAAAGGTGTTCAAGGAAGCCTTTCAAGTGATTCCAAGGCATCAAAACATCAATTTGATTATCAATTATAATGAATCACTAGCCTTTGTTTTAGCAAATAGAAATTTAACAACTTGAAGCATGAATATCATAAAAGAATGGAAGCGATTCAATTATAGTTTCATCTAGATTAGCAAACAACAACATGCAAGGAATTAGAGAATAGTAGTGCTAGGTTAACTCACCTTTATCACTCAAATTGTTGATTAAAACCTGGATTCTCCTAGGCTAACCTTTCAGCAATAAGACCTAGGTTGATTTCAGAATTTGCAAACAAGATTGGGACTTAGAACAAGAAATCTGAAACTAAATTCCTTAAAAGATGTAGTAATACATTGAGGAGACTACCTTGTTATGATTTCTGATAGAGTTAACCAAAAGCCCTATGTTTTGCAACTTGAATTTGGGTATAATGGAGCTAGGGCTTTGAGAGTGAGGAAAAGTTTATTCTCACATTTTAGAACTGAGAAATGAGAATGAGAACAAGGTACGTACTTGTTTCTCTTCTCATGCTTATTTTTATTTGGGTCAAATAGGGTTTGGTTATGAACCCATTAACAGTGTTGCAATTCTAAGAGATGTGTTGCTATTCCCTTTTGTTTACTCTTTTAAAACACTATCTTTCGCTTAGGTAATGTTTTACAAAATCACAAACTGATTTATCAATTTACCAAAACCAATCAACAAGTTAATAATTCTCATTTTTATTAATATTGAGATATTTGGTGAATTAAATATAACTTTTGAGAATAAAAGCTATTCTCATTATTTTAATAAAAATAAACTATTAATTCAAAAATCATATTTTAAACAATAAATCTCAATATTAACATTTTACTCTAAATACCAAAAATAAATAATTGATTTAATAATATTGCAAATTAAAATTAAAATACTTTTTTGGCAATGAAACTCATTTCTTAAATAAATCAAATCAACTATTCTCAAAAGCTAGATTTTATTTTATAATTAAATTTCGCAAATCACAATTTTTAGAATTAATTATCCATAATTAAATTAATTAATTAATTAGGTAATTAACAATAGGGTTGTTACAGCCTCCTCCCTTAAAGAAATTGCGTTCTCGTAATTTCCTTAACGGAAGAATCTGTAAATTAATTTAAACTAGAATCAATTTAACTTTCCAATTAATTTCTTACTTTTAAATTTCCAAAATTTTATTATCCATCTAAATCATAAAATGATATATGCAACAAATCCTAAATCATCACATACTATTCTTCTTAGCATATATCTTAAATAAACATTCACAGTTTTCAAATATAAATAATAAAATGATGCTGCCTTGCCATCTTTATAGCAAATCATTTCGTCAAATGGCTGCGATGTTGATCGTGAAGTCAACATGAACTTGCCACTGACCTCTGTTATTGCTAAGGTTCAGTGGCTCCACACGTCATCCAAAAATAAAACATATATAATGCACTTCCATAATTTCCATTTTCATTTTCTAAGCCACCAAAACCTTTAAACCCATACATACTAGAAAATAAATTTCCCTTTTAAATTTATCTCCCAATATATTTTACCTTCACAAATAATAATACCAAGTTCCAAATCATTTACTTAATATAATTATCAAAACTCCAATTAATATTTTCTTTCCAAAATAACCATATAACTCAAAATAATTCCTTTCCAAATATTATTTATGTCCAAAATACATACTTTTAATATTTATCTCATTTTTATATACAAATATACATACTTTTCAATAAAATATATTTTTACTTTCTAAAATTTAGTTTCACAATTTCATAATTTTTAACATCTTATTAATTAAGATTCAAATATAGCATTTATTTTCATTCAAACCAAAGAACTTGAAAGTGAAATTCATAAATGGAAGTAGATTTCCAATTATTCTCTTTTCAAAAAAATTCCAATTAACTTCCATTTAATTTTAATATAAACCAATAATAAAATTTAAAACAATTCCCTTAACTTATCTCGTTATATAAAATAATATTAAGCTACAAAATTTAGTGATTTATTTCATTACTTGGCTGCAAAGTTGATTGTACAGAATATCAACATTGGCTTGCCATGCTCTCCACTTCTCACAATTCATTCGAAGGCTACAATATTATTTTAAATTATTTTAAACTCAAATATTTTATAAGTTCTCAAATTATTTATTTCTCATGTCAAAATGTCTTGTTCGATGTTTAGGAATCTCTATCGATAACATGGCATCCCACATATCAATCAGAATCCTTAAACATTTTCTGGACAAGTCAACACAATAGATAATCACAAGTTTTCCCTCGTTATATTTATTTTATTATCACTAGCACTCATGCATCCAATATAATTAAATACAACCAAGCAATCAATCTCTAACAGCCAATCAATCAAAACTAAATAGTCGCTTTCAGCGGAACAATTATATTCCAAAAATCCCGCTGCGTAACTCTGATTATTTAAATTTCAAACTCATTTACTCAAATTTCCCAAATTAATCCACTCCAATCAATCTCTTTAAAATTAATTTCTCAATAATCCAAGAATAAATTTCCAACCTTTAAAAGATTTTAACATATTACCTTATAAGGTTTTTCATACCACAAATTCCAATTTATCTATATTAAAATTTTAAATCAAAATACGTCCCAAATGATTATCCCAATAATCATTTTATATTCCTATCCCTATTTAGATCATTAATAAAATTATCTACCACACACCCAATAGGATAGGACTCTAAGTCTCACTAGGTCTAGATCTATAATATTATACTCTATAATGTTCTAGTTCATCTCTAATACAAAACTATAACGACCCCACCGCTATGCCCATATTATTAAAGAAGATTATAAATAATGTTGTCTAATAATACGGAGAATACGGCTTGTTATGGGAAACTAACTGTGAATATATCTTTAAACTAACACTAAGACGTCATACTGAAGTTTTTTTCCTTAATCTCTAGAATAAAATTTAACGTGTACAGTCTTAGTCCAAAGTAATAATCATAACGGTTTCTCAGAATTAGAATAGTATATCATATAAACAATAGTCATAGATCACAGCGGAATAATAATCATATACATAAAAAAACGAGGAGTCTACAAAATATAACGCTAGACTCACATAATATACATCCTTTACAAATTTCTAACTCAAATATATATCTCATAAACAAACATGAATCCTAAATGAGATAAACTAAAAGTAAAAAATGTTTATCTCCTTGCTAGCACAACCATCCAAAGGTCAACTATCCTGTAACCTGAAAAGTCTCGGCCTAACCCAAGTATTATATAATAAACCGGTCAAACCATCTCTAAATATCCAAAAGGGTGAGAACAAGATATAACATGAGAATATATGACATAAGTAAATCCAAAAGTCCAAGGTATAACAAGTCACGAAATTAATTTAACTCAAAATCCACCATAAGACACAAGAATGTATATTTATTTCATAAACATAGAATAGTCATAAAATCCAAATTTCCAGAATCCAAGAGACCGTAATTTGTACTGATCGTAATAATCGTCTATACTATTCAGAAAGATTGTACTCAGACCGTGGCAAACAAACAAACAAAGGTATCAGTCATACCTATTCAATACCAAAGATCGTACATATACCGAGAATACATAATCATAACTGATCTTAAGGATAGTCCATACCGATCAAGACGATTGTAGCAAACATGACTTGAATACTCTAGATTATACAATAATGTATATATATTGTAAATAAATCTATGAGCATACCTCTTAAGGATCTATCGGTCCCACTGAACACCAAAAGATAGTAATCTCTAAAGTGTCAAATATTATTACTCTTAGTAAACACAACAACTTAACCAAAACGTCCCACACCGTTAGGTGAAATTCAAGTATTTACTCGAAGCTAGTAAATCTCACTCGTTACGGATACCACCAAAAAACCTGAACTATATTTTCTTAAGGATCTATTGGTCTCACCGAACACCAAAAAAGAAAACAACCCCAAAGTGTTAAATACTTCCTAAAAGCAATCACAAAAACTTAACCAAGACATCCCATACTACCCGGTGAAATTCAAGTGTTCGCTAATAGGATAGTAAGTACCACTCAAACATTCAATTCAATGAGTTGTACAATATCCGATGAAGCGTAACTCGAGAGCATTTAAACCAATCGGTAACACTAAATCGATTATTAGTACTCCCCATATTATAGAACTAAGGCTCTCAAAACAATTTTCTCTTTTGAGTTTAAAGTTGAGAAAGAAATTATTATAATTTTCCATAAATTCCTTTATTATTTAACTTTATATTGATATTTGGTATTTGAAAAAAATTTCCTTAAATCAGAATTGTTCCAAAGTTGCACTTATATATAAACATAATTGTCTCAAATTTCCATAAAGTTATATTGTTCTCAAACCATATTCCAAAACCATATATATATTTAAGTAGCCTTTTATTTTATAAAATCCTATTTATCAATCTTCCAAATACATTTTAATATTTAACCATTTTATTTAGAAGTAAATTAAATTTATATTTCCCAAACCCTATTTCCAAATCTATGTCCATTTTATTAACAATACATAATATATAGTAACTACTTGCTAGAAATCATTTACAAAAGAACTAGATTAATTTAGAAAACAAATTTGATATTTGTAAACTAAAATAATTCTCTTTTATAAATTTATTTATATATATAAAGTAGATAGATACAAGTTATAATATTCCAAACCTTTGAATCAAAGTGAGGCAAAGTCCATAGAACACAAGAGAATTCACTATAACAAATCCTAGATCATTACAATCTTATAGCCATGAATTAATTCCATAGAGTTCTAACTTTATATTATATCCAAATCTAATTTATAGTTTAGAAAATCATTGGAAATGAACACTAGAAGGTCCAAAAACAAACACCCAAAACATAAGATATAATAATAACAAGCAATGCGATGGACGAGCGAGCAACGATAGGTCAGAGGATGTCTTCTGGAGCTGAAATAGCCCTTGGAGTGCACGCCACCGGTGCACCGATGGAGCATACCGATGGACCGGTGTGGCTATGACCAGGAGTTATTTCAGCTCTAGATCGCCCTCAGATCAGTCCCCGACGACGATGTTTGGTTCCGGTGTTTTGTGTAGTTAATTCAGAGGTGTTCAAGGAAGCCTTTCACATGATTTCAAGGCATCAAAACATTAATTTGATTGGCAATTATAATGAATCACTAGCCTATGTTTTAGCAAACAAAAGTTAACAACTTGAAGCATGAATATCACAAAAGAATGGAAGTAATTCGATTATAGTTTCATCTAGATTAGCAAACAGCAACATGCAAGGAATTACAGAATAGTAATGTGAGGTTAACTCACCTTTATCACTTAAACTATTGATTAAAACCCAGAATCTCCTAGGCTAACCTTTTGGCAAAAAGGCCTAGGTTTATTTCAGAATTTGCAAATAGGATTTGGACTTTGAAAAAGAAATCTGAAACTAAATTCCTTAAAAGACATAGTAAAAGATTGAGGTGATTACCTTGTCATGATTCGTACTAGAATTAACCAAAAGCCTTATGTTTTACAACTCGAATTTGGGGATAATGGAGCTAGTGTTTTGATTGCGAGGATGAGTTTTTCTCAGATTTTAGAACAAAGAAGTGAGAATGAGAATAAGGTACGTACTTGTTTCTCCTATCATACTTATTTCTGTTTGGGCCAAATAGGGTTTGGTTATGAACACATTAACAAAGTGTTGCAATTCTAAGAGACGTGCTGCTATTCCCTTTTGTTTACTCTTTTAATACACTATCTTTCACTTAGGTAATATTTTACAAAATCACAAATTGGTTTCTCATATTTAACAAAAACAATCAACAAGTTAATAATTCTCATTTCTGTTGATATTGAGATATTTTGTAAAATTGAATATAACTTTTGAGCATAAAATTTATTCTTATCATTTTAATGAAATTAAACTATTAATTGAAAATTCCCATTTTAAACAGTAAATCTCAATATTAACATTTTACTCTAAATACTAAATTAAATAATTGATTTAATAATATTTTAAATTAAAATTAAAATTCTTTTTAATAAATGAAATTCAATTCTTAAATAAATCAAATCAACCATTATCAAAAGCTAGATTTTATTTCATAATTAAATTTCACCAATCACAATTTAGAATTAATTATCCATAATTAAATTTAATTAATTAGGTAATTAACAACTAGGTTGCTACACTTTTAAAATCTAAAAATATTTAAAACTTATAATTTTTTGTATTAATGGTTCTTTGAATATGAAATAGTTTTTGTAAAATTCTAGTGAGTTTTAACAATATTTAACTAAAACAACACGACTCACAAATTTATGATCTTCAAGTGCTATTCAAATATTTGCCAATCGATGATCTTTGAAGCTCGAGCGCGATTTCTTTTCACCTTCTTGATGCTGCAGTAAAACTTCTTCGTCTAGTGTATTTTAATCTCTAGTATGGAGTTGTCGTCATCAAAATTAAGAATCGTAGTCCTAACAATCATAAATCCATGACTAGGAAATCTAAAACAAATATATTTCATCATAAACAAGTAAAAAATGAACTATTAATATATATGTTTGTAAACATTCCATATACAAAGTTAAACATCCACTAATCTACTTCACTTTTTTCCTTGATGCCAAACCAAGTTGATGATATAGATAGGCTAATATTTCCATGCCCCATGCTTGCTCATTAATATGATCAACTTATTTTAAAGCATTAATGTAATGGACATAAATTTTATGCCTGGTTTATTAGAGAAAACCAAACAACCCAACACATAAAAAAAAAGCATGAGTGACTCTATTGTGTGCATTTATATCCGCATTTTCCACTGTTCATGTATCAAAAAATTTACTTTTCAGCCAATCCTTCCTTACTGAATGCTTGCCTTCGAGCTCATCACCTGCCTCCTTTTCTTCTATCCCAAGATCATCAACTAAAAGCTTTACACAATCACATAACAAGATATCTTTTCCACCATTTTCTTTGAATAAACTCGTCCCTACAATAGGCACTCTAAGGATGTGACAAACATCACCTAAACTAATCGAAATCTCACCAAAGGGAAAGTGAAATAAATTGATCTCTAGATGCCAACTCTAAAAAAGCTGATATAGCAACATAATCAACCCATCGATAAGAATGCTCCACTGTATCATGCAATCATGATAGCTTGACGTTCTCCAAAACTACACTCGCTTCATCACTAATCTTCCATTCCTTCATCTTTTGAGAGTGTGAAATACATCTTAGATGTTCACGTTCCTACAAATAAACTTTTAACTATTACTCAAAAAAATAAAATCGAATTATTAAATTCAAAACAAAAATTACTTATAGGTTAATTAGGCCAAATATTATTAGCTATATGAAATTTGAAGTCCCACAAAATTAATAAATTTTTTCCACTATTTTCACTTTCAACGATCACAGTGGAAGTGCCAAGGCAATCAACGTGTACATCAAGAAGTTCTTTAAATGTTTCTTCTTCATAACCAAGGTCTGATTGCGATGAAGAACGATCATCCCTTGGATCATCGCTAGGCTCTGGAATGAATTTACCTTTTTCTGTGTTCATTTCTCCTCACGTGCCTGTAACATCCCCCATTTTGAGGCCCGAAGCTAACCACTACAAATGCTACAATCATCTATAGTATTAATTTCCGATGATAAAGTACGGTCATGTTAATAGTATCAATCACATCAAAGCATAGGAATATGAAATTTTCCTAAACACAATTTTAAAACAAACTTTCATGTTTCATTTCAAAGATAAAATTTCATATTCATTATATAACCCCAAATATTGCCCAGGTTCAAATAAAATATAATTATTACAAAATACTCCAAGAGAGACATATGAAGATGCCCTATTGGATGATCCGAGTTAACTACTAGACAGTTATAACATCTGTCAATATATAGATTCCAACTAAATAAAACTTCAACATAGCAGATATTAAATAGAAAGACTCCTACATAGCTAGATCTACCTCATGCATGTCCCTGGAAGCTTTATTCGTCCTACCTAAATAACCTGGAAACCTTACTCTCGAACTACTCAAATGAGCACCTGAGAGTTAAAGGGGAAAAATAAAAACTTTAGGTCAAACAAAAGTTTGGTGTGAATAGTAATATGCCATCTCGGTAAATGGATATCTAGTGAGACCATGCCACTGAACGGAATGGGTTTTCCTCTCACTGGTATACTCTAAAATATGTCTTTCATAAACTAAGCACCTGCAACCACAATGGTTAAACTAAACAATATAAACAATCATATGCATGCATGCAACCTGGGTAATCATGACCAATCCGTCTAAATAAACATCATAGTTTTCTCAGAGTAACTTTAAACCTATATGGCTGACTCAAGCCTACCAGGTACATAAAAATTTCTAATTTACTATTAGAAGAATACTAGATGGTCTATCCAAAACTCATTATGTCTAGGGTCATACTGATTCTAATGGTTTTGCAAGCCAACTAATAACCTAACTCATCTATGTTTATTCCATTCTGTGTGTAAACCTACTTTTAGTCTTATCTATGAACAAGCCCTACGCACTGGAATTTTGGACAAATATCAGCTAGGGGCTAACAGCTGAAGTATAGGGCATGGCCCTACAACAGTCCCACCTGGTTTCTCTAATTTTTGAATCAATTCATCCTATCACAATTTATCTAAAGGTGATAAGAACAATAATTCTTTAGTAAAACTTTGGCTAAATGCCCTTTTTCTATTTCCTTGAAAATAAAATCTTTATAAATGATTTAAATCTTGAAATCATATTTAAAGCAAGGAAAATTATTTCCCTTTACTTTATCCAAAAAACTTATGTCAATATATATGATTTTATAAAATAATATTGATGAATTTCGAAACCACTTAGTGGTTGTTGCCCCTCAAAACTATAAGCTGTAAAGCCAAACTTAATAAAATTATCATATTGATGAAACTCGACGTCAATATCACCACTAGGGAATCGCCCCCTTCTAAAATAAAATCATGTTAAAGCTTTTGATATGCAAATTATAAGGCCATAGAGCCAAAATTATTTACGTTAGATATATAGGTTGTCGACTATAAGCGGCGTCGTTATTGGTTTGCATAGTATAAAGCCTTAAAACTTAAAGTAATGAGAATGGAAACATTGATGAATTTCGGCATCAGTGTTTTAAAGAACAGTGTGGCCTCATTATAGCCGTTATAAAAAATGCGACATCAGTGCCTTAAAGAAAAACGCGGCATCATTAGGGCCGAGGTTGATAACACGCGACATCGTTATAGCGGATATGAAAATACGCGACACCATTATAGTTTATATGAAAATAAGCGGCATCGTTACCTTATGGATTCAGCGATGTTATAGAAAATATGTGGCATCATGGCCTTTTATATAAAATGCGGCACATAGGCACGCGGCGTAGAGAATATATGCGGCATCATTGACGTCGTTAGCATGCATGCCGACGTCGACTCCAACCCAAATGAATTCATTCCATATCACCTGCATGTGATATCCTATACATTCACTAAGGTCGACATCGTTTAACGGCGGCATTATGGCCTTCAACGTTAATGACTTCGGCATGTCAATATCGTAAAAAACATAAAAACTGTTTTATTTCTCCAAATTGCAATATGTTTTCACCAACTCTTTTTATTTATCAAATTCTTATTGGATAGTAATTCTTTTTATCAAAATTTTTTCCAGAAAACTGTTATAGAGCAGATTTATCTTTTCCAAACTAATTTTGCAAACCATCATTTTATTTTAATATAATTATTAGGCGTTTCTAGCCCAATAAATTCGTAATAATTCGTAAATACTTGGAAAAAATCCCTAAAATCACAATAAATCAAATTTCATATAATCTTTAACATGTAAATATTTCGGAGCAAAAAATATTATTTAATTATTTTTAATAATTAAAACCCAAAATAAACCATTTTCATCAGTTAAGAAAATCATAAAATATTCATACTTAATTAGAAAATTATGAAATTAAAAACCCACTTCTAAAATAATGTTTCTAACATCATATCAAAATTTCAAGTCATTTGGGTGTCATATGATAAAATTTCACACTTAAACCTATTTAATAGTTTCATAATTAAATTCAATAATTCATCATAAAGCATATAATCATCCAGACATTAAAACATAGCATAATATCAATCATAGTATTTCAAGTTTAATCCTAAATCGAAATTAAACCAGCATTTTAGAGATGGGTATTATTATTCACCTTGATTTGATGAAGGAACTAAAGATTTGAATTTGTTTCCTCTAAGCTTTAACCTTGTTTCCTAGATTTTCTTCCTCTTAATGTTATCAACAATGGTCGGCCTTGATTTAGTTTATGTTTGTATGAATGAAAGTGAACAAGGGAGAATGAATGCAAGGGTTTATGTTTAGGAATTATGACCTATCATATTTTGCCCTTAGCATGAATTCCTCCTTTTTATCTGAGTTATAATCCATTCTTAATAACTCATTTGTTAAGGCACGACCTATATTAGTTATAAAATCTAATTTTCCTTATCCTTTTTCATTATTTTATTCAATTTATCTAATTAAATATACTAAATAATGTTAATCAAAATTAGGGATGTTACAAACCCCTTTCCTTAAAGAATTTCGTCCTCGAAATTACAATAAGGTACATAACAACCATAATCACAAACATAAAACATACCATTAAAAAAATCAGGATTAGTGTCTCCAATACAGTTCTCTGTCTCCAAGTACTGTCTTTTTTGTTGTCACTCCATTGGACCTTTAGTAATCTGATTGTCTTATTCCCTAGATTCTTCTCATCTCTAGCCATAATACAAACTGGTTGCCTTACAATAGTCATGTCCGGTTTCACCACTAAATCTACCAATGCAGTTGGAGTGATAGTAGTCTCTAGATCGCAAACACACTTCCTAAGATGAGAAATATGAAAAACATTGTGGTCTCCTACCAAACTGTTCAGTAACTCTATCCTATAACTTATAACTCTCTGCCTAGACTGAGCATCCTTCATTCTAGCTTGGATTAACTCAATCTTTTCCATGGTTTCTCTTACTAAATCTGGACCAAGAATCAATCTATCTCCAGTCTCTAACCAATATATGAGGGATTTATATGGTCTTCCATATAAAGCTTCAAATGATGCCATCCCTATAATACTCTGATAACTATTGTTATAGGAAAATTCAACTAAGTTTAGATGGTCTTCCCATGATCCTCCAAAGTCTAGCACACAAGCTTTTAACAAATCTTCTAGGACTTTTTTAACTCTTTCTGTTTGCCCATCGGTCTGTGGATAGTATGTGGTACTCATCTTGAGCTTGGTACCTAAAATTTCTTGTAAACTTTTCCAGAATTTGCTAGTGAATAAGGTATCTCCATCGTTGACGGTAGGAACTCCATGCAGCCTAACAACATTCTATATTCTTCATAAATAACTTAGCCAAAACAGATGCCATCCTTATCGACTTAATGGGAATGAAATGTGCACCCTTGTCAGTCTATCCACTATAACCCAGATACTTTCATTTCCCTTGCTTGACCTTGGCAATCCATCAATGAAATCCATAGATATAGAATCTCATTTCCACACTGCTATATCCAAAGGCTGAAGCAATCCACTTGGCCTCTGATGCTCGGGTTTTACTTGTTGACAATTTAAGCATTTCTTTACCCGTAAGCCTGCATCCCTTTTCATACCATCCTAGAAGAAACTTCTCTTCATATCTTGATACATCTTAGTTCCTCCAGGATGAATAGTAAACTTTGATCGATGACACTTCCTAAGGACTTCTTTTCTTAGGTCTCTAATATCTGGAAAACACAAACGTCCCTTCTTTCTCCACCATCCATTTTTGATCAAGATAAAAACCCTTCAAATCATCAATCTCAGTTCCACTTTCCAATCTTCTAATTCATTCATCTAGCCATGGATGATCTCTTTTCTTAGAAGCAATCTTTTCAATCAGTATTGGTTGGACTTCTAAGCAAGATAACATTGCGGTACTCTAACTAGAGCTAGCAGTCAATCTTTACTGCAAACTACAAGTAGTCAAGGCTTCAAAACCATTCCACTCCGCTAAACATCGCCAATATTGCAGTCTGATGTTTTCTACTAAGTGCATCTGCAACTTTATTTCCTTTCCTCGGTGTATATTCAATTTCGAAATCATAAGTAGCTATAAACTCTAACCACTTAATTTGTCTCATATTTAACTCCTTTTGATAGAATAAGTATCTTAAGGACTTATGATCCGTATACAACTTGAATCTCTCTCCCAAAAGGTAGTGTCTACATACCTTCAAAGCAAAAATTAAAGCATCCAACTCTAAATCATGAGTCAAATATTTAACTTCATGTCATCTGAGCTGTTGAGAAGCGTAGGCAATCACTTTACCCCTTTGCATCAACATAGCTCCTAATCTTGTTCCGCACGCATCAGTATACAACCCACCAAACCTTGATTTTCATTCAGAACAACTAACATTGGCACATTAGTCAATAAATGTTTCAGTTTCTGGAATGCCTTCTCACATTTATTGGTCCAAACACACTTTACATCCTTCCTTGTTAGTTTAGTCATCGGTGCCGCTATACGAGAGAAATCCTTGATGAATTTCCAGTAGTAGCCAGCTAATCCAAGGAAACTCTTTATCTCAATCACTATCTCGGGTCTCTTCCAATTATTTACAGCTTCTATCTTATCTGGGTCTATTGACAATCCTTTTTCTGAGACTACATGACCAAGAAAATTTACTTTTTTCTTCCAAAATTGACATTTTAAAAACTTTGCTTTCAACTGATGTTGTCTCAATGTCTCAAGCACTATTCTAAGGTGAGTCTTATGATCTCGCTCATTCCTAGAATATATCAGAATGTCATCTATAAATACTAACACGAATCAATCCAGATGCTCTCATAAGATCCGGTTCATCAAACCTACGAAGAAAGTAGGCGCATTAGTCAATCAGAATGGCATTACTAACCACTCGTACAAACCATATTTTGTTCGAAACACCGTCTAAGAATATTGTCTTCCGTTACCCTTAAATGATGGAATCCTATCGCCAAATCCAATTGAGAAAATACTTTAGCTCCAGTAAACTAATCATATAAATCATCTATCATTGGGAAAGGATATTTTTCTTTATTGTCTTCTCATTCAGCTTATGATAGTCGATACATAATCTCAATGACCTGTTCGGTTTCTTTACGAACACTGTGACCACTCCCCTAGGAAAACTGCTTGGCCTAATAAAAAAATTTCCTTCTAAGTCCTCCAGCTACAACTTTAACTCCATCTCTGTAGGTGTCATTTCGTTAGGCATTCTACTTATGAGTTAGGCTCCAAGTGCAAGATCTATACGAAACTCAATAGCTCATTTCGAAGGTAGTTCTACCACTGGTTTAAAGACACCAGCAAACTTTCTAACAACAAAAACTCGATTTAACTCGTCCAACTCCTTCATTGCACCCAACAAAGCACAAAAATCAAAATTTGAGTCCTCTACGGAGTATATAATTCGTTCTTACTATAAGTGTGTCTTAGTGATATTTCCCTATCCTAGTAAAATATCCTAGCATCATATTTGCTTAACCAATCCATACCCAAATTAATCCCAAAGCCCACAAAGTCAAACACATTCAAACTTTAGGCAAATATATGAACTAACAATTGAAACTTTAGATGGTCACACCTCATCCCAAGAGTTGCATACCCTCCTATCGGATTTGCAACACTTAAGGAAGTAACTAGGTTTAATGGTTCTAAATATAGCTTGTCTACCAAGCAATGAGATATAAAAGAACGTGATGTACTAGTATCAAATAGTACTCTAACAGGTATCCCATGAATCAAAAACATACCTCCCATTACAGTCTTTTCCTTTTCATCTGTTGTGGGTCTTGAGGCAGATTGTCCAAAGCAAACACTTTTCCTTTCTCAACCTTAGCTGGTTCCTTGCATTGGTTCTTGTAATGTCCAATCTGATCACAATTAAAGCACTTGATGTTCTTCCTTCCAATAATATTCCTTCCATCTCCTAAAGGACGCTCATTCACAAAATGCCCTTTCTTGTCATATTTGTAGCATACAATGTAACAACCTTGTTTTAAAAGTTGTAATATTAAATTAATTTAATTGAAGCAGAAGTGCTTGAATTTGATTTTTGAAAATTATTATTTTTGGAATCTAATTATTATTCAATTAGTCTATTTAATAAAATTGAATTGGTTAATAAATTCCTTTTTAGATAATATATTAAAATTCAAATGAAATGATTTAATAAATATAAAATATTTTAAAGTATAAACAATTTTATATAATTGAAATAGATGAAAAGAAGTTTTAAATTGATATATATTTAAATCAATAAGTCGACGGATATAATAAATCTATTTGTATCAATACGATGAATAATTACAGATAATTGAATAGTGTTAGATTTAATGAAACTGTATAGTTGTCGAAGTTTATATTTCGTAAAACGAAAGATAGAACAATTTGAATTAAATTGAAACTTAATTAAAAATAAATGGGAGAAGAGATTTAGTAAATGGGCAAAGTAAATTACACATAAAAAATTGAAGCCCAACCCATTTCAAATAGAACCCAATTCTCTTTCTATTCCTAGATATCCAAACCCACATCCCCAATTCAATTCGTTTTTGCTAGCCCTAAATTAAAATTCGAAGATCATTTACGCTCAAAGAAAAAAAATCACGGCCATAGAATCACGACGGTAGGCGATCGAGGGCAGCGAGGCCGAGGCGACAGGAGGGTGGCGAATCCATCATGGAAGGGAGAGGATGCGACGTCTGGGAGGTCGTGGCTTTGCTGCGTGTGCGTGCATGAAGGCGAACTTCGAGCTGAAGGCGGAGGAGGTGACGACGTACTGACGTAAGCAGGGTGAAGTCGAGGCAAGCTTTGTTCGGAAGCAGTAAGCTTGTGGTCATGCTAGTGTTTTAGGTGGTGAATCGATTGGGATTTAGGTGCTTGTCAAGGCCAATAAGGAGGCTTCAATCGACAATTGGTTAAGGTGAGTTAATCAATTTAACTCACACATCTATATCTATTAAATTGTTTGCTATATATAATTATCCTAATAGTTGGATTGCATTGGTTGATTGAACTGATTGAGGTTATAAATTGAATTGTTTTAATGAATCATTTATTCGGGGTATGGAAAAATTTATTGTTAGTAATATATGGATTGTTACGTGGGTTAAAAGAAGTCAATTTGCGAACGAAATTATATTCAATTGCAAATTGCATTTTATTAACTTATATAAAAATATTTACGTTGTTTGAGTGATCGGAGTTATCGAAAAACAATTCGGATAGCTAATAATTCCATATTTTGAATTTTATTTTATAAAGCAATGTTGGCTCTAGATGTTGAATTTTCATTGGATTTATTGTTTAACTTATTTAAATGTTTTTAAATGAATTTCAAAAATAAGATTTTATCTACTTATTGGAATTTAATTTATAAAAATATAGTTAAATTATATTATATTCTTAATTTAATTCTTATTTCAAAAGTATAAGCAAAGCTTTTTAAGATAAGTAATATTTATTCATAAAACCTATTAAAAATTTACTATTATAAGTACATTATAAAATTTAGAAATGTTTTAGAGGCAAAAGATAAAATATAGTATTATTTTATAAAAGCTGTTATGAAGATAATAATTTCATTTTCAAGTGAGATAGTTATAAAAGTGGTTTAATTAATTTTGGAAGTTGCTATTATTTTATAAAAGCCCTTGTAAATAAGTAACTCTTTTCATTTTAATATATATGAGTTATTGGATTTTAAAAGTGAATTTGGAAAAAAAATATCTTGGTATATATAAAACTAATTTAAAACTCTTTTAATCTATTTATTATGGATTAAAAAAAAGTGAGACGTTTAAAAGTGAATTATAGATAAAATATTTTAGAAATCATTTTCTATATGATAAAATTAAATTAATTACTTTCAACCTATAAACTATTGTTGGCTTTTATTGTATTTAGCTTTTGGCTATTTTTAAGTAAGTTTGAATTGGATTTCTAATGAATTTCGTGATTTTCTAGGAAACAAAGAATTTTAATAAACGATTGAATTGTCGAGTAGTATAGGAACACTTTGTACAATTCTTTCGATTATTATTATAATTTGTTAAATAGAGTTGGAGTGGAAATTACTAGCTTTTAGTAAATACTTGAATTTACTTTCTGGTATGGGACAGTTAGTTAAATTTTTGTGATTACTGGAGTGATAGTAATTAACACTTAGAGTTGTATTATCTTAGGGTGTTCGGATTTCAGATCGATAGATCCCTGAGAGAAGATAAGTCAAATTTTTCATCGATCTGAGAAGCGATACATTTTTTGATTTGGGTAGGCAGATGTCTTTCGAAAGATCGGTTATGGTGTAAATACGGCTGTCTCTTTCGGAAGTTAGATTTTTACATGCATCGTAGTCTATAGATACTATAACCTATCAGTTTAATTTGTTTTATACAGTTAGATTATGTTTATCTCTTTTGGAAGTTAAATTTTCATAGGACAGGTCAGGTACACGGCTGCTCTTTTCTTTGAGCGATGTCCTTAATCCGCAGTCTCTTTCGGAAGGCTTCCTTTCTATGTAGTGGGTCTCTTTCGGTAGATTTCGTGTCACTGTATTAAACTAATAGATGACTATCATTATTAATTCATTATTGGTGATTATTTCTTCAGAGACTTTTAGTATGGATATTATGTATCCTTTATGGCTTTGAGGAATTTTGAATTGGTTATCACCATATTTTGAGATAATAGTCTATTGAGACTTGATATGTATTTATGAAATGGTGATTTATTAGATATGCCTTATTTAAATATTTGTTTTGGGCATATTTTATTTATGACTTATTTGGTTATTGTTAAGTAAAAATTTCGAGATCTATATTTATTGGTTTGATATGCCTTTTTGAAGTTTTGGGTTTTAGGCATATTTTGAGATGACTTATTTTAGAGTTAAGCCATTTATGGATTTATAAAATAAGTGAATTCAATTAATATGCCTTATGATAATTGTTTGTTCTGCATATTTTATATGGCTTATTATTTTAAGTCATATATGATATTAGTATCTCACTTTTTATTTAGATATAGTCTGACCCGTTTATTATTTTAATACTTGGTTCAGGCCGAGACTTTACAGGTACAGGGACCCATTGACCTTTGGATTTTGGGCTGGCATTGAAGTAAACTATTTTGATAGTTTTAGTTTATTTCATACTTTTGTATATTGACAGCTAGGAGTTTATGTCATCTATATTATATAGTAGTGACTTTGTACCTGATACAAGATTTAGGATATGATGTATATATTTATGTGGGTCTAGTACTCATATTTTGTAAACTCACATTATATTTTGTATATGATGATGTATATTATTCCGTTGTGATCTATGACTCTGAATCTGATTTATCTATATTATATATTGTTCTGAATATTTTTAATCGGTGTGTTTATTACTTTATATTAATACTGTGCACGTTAAATTTTCATTTCAGAACCTCGAAAAAGTAAATAAGACGTGTTAGTGTTAGTATAAAGATATATTCACATTCGATCGCCCTTAACCAGCCGTATTCTTTGGTTTAGTAGATGATATTACTTGTAATGTTCTTTGCTAAACTGGGCATGGCGGTGGAGTCGTTACATACAACCTCTTCTTTTCCTTTTTTGACAGCTCCACCCTTTTGAGCTCCCATTTTCTGAAAGAATTTCCTTTTTTGATTATACCGACTCCGAGTCTCCACTGCTTTGATACTACCAAAGAAAGCAAGCATCTCTTCATTCCTCGGCGCCATCTCTACTACTACATCAGACAAATCTCTGAGAATTGGTAAGGTTGCTCTAGCAAACTCTGGTCTTAATCCATGGATGAACTTTTCATTTCTCTTAATCACAGTATCCTCCGTAGCATACCCATAGTCGGATAACTCCTCAAACCTTGTTGCATACTCTGATACAGTCATGTCTCCTTGCACTAACTCACAAACATCCTTAGAAAAGTCGACTTGACAGTTTTAGATATAAACCTCTCTTCAAACCTCATTCTGAACTCTACCCAAGTAAAGTTCTCCTCTAGAACCCCAACAGTTACACCATCCCATCAGTATAATGCAGCTCCTTGCAGTTGTCTGGATGTTAACCTCCCTTTTTTCTTGTCATTTAGACCTAGATCAACGAAAATCCTTTCATAATGGAGTAACCAGTTCTCCACCTTGATAACGTCCTCAGTTCCGATAAATGGATTTCCTCCAAGTCGTGCATAATCCCTACTTAAAACATCATAATTATTGACAACCGGAACTTCAGTATTTTCCCCTCCAGCATTTCCACCCACCAATCCAGCTGCGACTCTGGCATGCATCATATTAATGAAGAACTGATACATTGCTCCTATATCTACCTACGGTGCTCTAGCACCCACATTAGCAGCTGTTTATCGACCCGGATTCCTCCTTGTATTGGGCCTAACATTTCCATTAGTAATGGTGCTTCCTCTACTGAGATTAACTCTTCTGTTTCCTGCCTCCATACCTTACGTTCCTTAAATCTACATTCGAACCTTAGTAAGATATAGAAAAACGTTCTAAGAGAGATGGGAAGAATAGTGATATGATATATACTTATAAATAGCAAATACAAGTATGTTACTATAGTGTTAACCCATACCCTAATCATATTCTCTGACTCATTCGGATTATGTTTTCAAAACTCTTTTTAGGTTCAAAATTCTTTTAGTTTTACATAAACCTATGCTCTGATACCAAGTGGTAACATCCCACATTTTGAGGCTTGAAACTAACCGTTATAGATGTTGTAGTCATCTATAGTATTAATTTCCATGAAAAAATTCGGTCATGTTAATAGTATCAATCACATCAAAGCATAATAATATCAAATTTTCTTAAACACAATTTTAAAACAAAATTTCACATTTCATTTCAAAGATAATATTTCATATTCATTACAAAATCTCAAACATTGCCCAAATTCAGATAAAATATAATTATTACAAAATACTCTAAGAGCGACATATGAAGATGCACCCTTAGTTAATTAGAGTTAACTACTAGATAGTTATAACATCTATCAATACATACATTCCAACTAAATAAAACTTTAACACAGCGGATACTAATAGATAGACTCCAATAGAGCTAGATTTTCCTCGTGCATGTCCCTGAAGTTTCCAGCATAAATAACATGGAAACCTTACTCTTGAACTACTCAAATGAGCACCCGAGAGTTAAAGGGAAAAAAAACTTCGGGTCAGACAAAAAGTCCAATGTGAATAATAATATGCCATCTCGGTAAATAGATATATAGTGAAACCACGCTACTGAGTGGAATGGGTTTTCCTCTTACTAGTATCCCCTAAAATATTTCTTTCATAAACTAAGAACCTACAACCACAATGGTTAAACTAAACGATATAAACAATCATATGCATGCATGCAACCTGGGTATTTAAGACCAATCTATCTAAATAAATGGACTATCTGTCCCCACGTCATAGTTTTCTCGGGGTAACTATAAACCTATATGGCTAACTCGGGCTACCAGGTATATAAAACTTTCTAACATAACATTAGAAGAAAACTGGACGGTCTGTCCGAAACTTACTATTGATAGGGTCCTGCCGATCCTAATGGTTTTGCTGGCCAACCAATAACTTAACTCATCCATCTTTATTCCTTTCTATGCATAAACCTAATTTTATCTTTACCCATGACAAAGCCCTATACACTGGAATCATTGAGTCGATTCATCCTATCACAATTTATATAATGGTCATAAGAACAATAATTCTTTAGTAAAACTCTAGGCTAAATACCCTTTTTCTATTTCCTTGAAATAAAATGTTAATAAATGATTTAACCCTTGAAATCATATTTAAAACAAGGAAAATTATAGCCTATTATTTAAAACAAGGAAAATTTTGAAACCACTTAGAGTTTGTTGCCCTTCAAATCTACAGGCTATAAAGCCAAACTCAATAAAACTATCATATTGATGAAACTTGTCGTCAATAAGGATTATTGCCCCCTTTTAAATTAAAATCATGTTAAAGCCTTTAATCTGCAAAGTAGAAGGCCATAGAGCCAAAATTATTTACATCGCATATATAGGTTGCCGACTATAAGTGACGTCATCATTGGTTTGCACAGTATAAAGCCTTAAAACTTAAAGGTATGAGAATAGTGACATTGATGACTTTTGACATCAATGTTATAAAGATAAGTGTGGCCTCATTAAACCATTATAAAATAAGCGGCATCATTGCCTTAAAGAAAAATGAGACATCACCAGAGCCGAGGTTGATAACACGCGACATCATTACAGTCGATATGAAAATACGCGGCATCATTGGCTTATAGAGTCGGCGATGTTATAGAAGATATGCGGCATCATGCCATTTTATGTAAAATGCGGCACATAGGCACGCGGCGTAGAGAATATATGCGGCATCATTGACGTCGTTAGCATGCATGCCGACGTCGACTCCAACCCAAATGAATTCATTCCATATCACCTGGAAGTGATATCTTATGCATTCACTAAGGTCATCATCGTATAACGGCATCATCACGGCCTTCGGCGTCAATGATTTCGGCGTAGCAATATCGTAAATAACATAAAAACTGTTTTATTTCTCCAAATAGCAAGATCTTTTCACCAACTCCTTTTATTTGGCAAATTCTTATTGGATAGTAATTCTCTTTATCAAAATCTTTTCCAAAAAACTGCTATAGATCAGATTTATAATTTCTAAAAAAATTTGGCAAACCATCGTTCTATATTAATATTTTGATATAATTATTAGGCGTTTCTAGCTCAATAAATTCATAATAATTCGTAAATTTGTAAGTACTCGAGGAAAATCCCAAAAATCACATAAATGAAATATTATATATTTTTTAACACGTACAAATTTCGGGGCTAAAAACATTATTTAATTATTTTTAATAATTAAAACCCAAAATAAACCATTTTCTTCACTTAAGAAATCACAAAATATTCATACTTCATCAGAAAATTATGAAATTAAAAACCCACTTTCAAAATAATGTTTTTAACATCATATAAAAATTTCAAGTCATTTTGTTGTCATATGATAGGATTTCACACTTAAACCTATTTAAGAATTTCATAATTAAATTCAATAATTCATCATAAAGCATATAATCATCCAAACATTCAAACATGACATAATATCAATTATAGCATTTATGGTTTAATCATAAAACCAAAATTAAACAAGCATATTAGAGATGAGTATCATTATTCACCTTGATTTGATGAAGGAACTTGAGATTTGAGTTTGAATTTGTTCCCTTAAGCTTTAATCTTATTTCCTAGCTTTTCTTCTTCTTAATGCTCTCAACAATGGCTGTCCTTGATTTAGTTTAGATTTGTGTGAATGAAAGTGAATGAGGGAGAAGGAATGTAATCGTTTATGTTTAGGAATTATGGCCTATTCCTATTTTGCCCTTAACATGAATTCCTCCTTCTTATATAATTTATAACCTATTCTTAATAACTCATTTGTTAAGGAACGACTTATTTTAGTTATCAAATCTCATTTTCCTTATTCTTTTTCTTTATTTTATTTTATTTATCTAATTAAATATCCTAAATAATGTTAACCAAAATTAGGGGTGTTATAGTGCCCTACGTAATAAGACTGTCATACGTCCTACAAAAATATAGTGCAAAATATCAATATTAGGTTAAACTATTTTGAAATGAAAAAACATTAATAGGCTCTGCGAAACATCTAAATACTTGCTAAAATAGTGTAGTTGCATAATATAAAAAATTAATAACTCCCAATCTTAGATAAGACAATATAGTTTCATATTTTACTAATAAAATATGTTAATAACTCACAATCTAAATACATGTCTTAACCATATTTTACTAATTATCAATTATGGTTAAATACCATTCCAATACAGTATAGTTGCATAATATTTTTCTAATTATCAAACTTAGCTAAAACATGTCTTAGTCCAAATGTTAAACAAAAATAAACGGTTGTACCATATGATAACCCATAATGCTTCAATCGGTAATAACATGCCATTCAAATATTATTTCAACTACCGCTTCGCAGATCATCGTTAAACCCTAATCCCCAAACCAATATCATTATTAAACTAGCTCACACAAAACCTTGATCAATTTTCAATAGAATAGCAAATCATGCATAATTGAGAAATCCTAATCGACACGGTAAATTAAGTTGAAGTCTGAAATAGAAAAAATCAAGCGAACTTATAGCGCTGCATTTCTTGAGAATGTGATGCGCCGATTTGAGATGATTTCTTTGATTTTTTTGAAGCCGCCATTGTCGAAATTTGAAATAGACGTAGAAGAAGCCGCGATTTTTGTTCCCGGTTGATTTTTGTACTGTGGTGTTGAAAAAAGATAAAAGTAAGATTGATTGGGTAATATTAAGATGTGAGTAATAATTAGTATAAAATGTGGGGTGAATAGCAACACTCAATAACTTAAAGGCGACAATAGCTTTAAGTGTGAAATTAAGCTTATGAGATATCAAGTATTTAATAAAAAAATCTATACTATACTATTAAAATTGAGTATCTACATAAGCTCTCTCATTGCTTCATGCCTTTTCCACTTCTCATTCCTTCTTTTTACGCCACCCGTCAAAGTCCAAAGATTTCCATCTGTTCCATTATTTTTTCTTTTTTCCTTAGTGGATTGGAAGAACACAAATACCTTTTCCAATAAGCATTCACCAAAATTCAAACAAACTCTTCTTGCCCTAATCCTATGAACTACATCTTATTCACTCACTGCAATTTTTTTACCTCCATGTTTATCATCCCATTTTTAACCTACTTAGTTTGAAGCCGCTACTATTAGCCCTTTCAATGCCTGCATAGAACCTCCTTTTCAAACTGCAAATTATTATGATGCCCTATACATTATAAGAATCTGATGTTGTTTTCTCCATCCCTTCTTCTAGATTACAAAGGACTAAATCACTCTTTTTTCCCTCTCTCATTTGATTTGTAATGCTATGTTCATTTTACATTTTTTGTTCTGAATTAATACTTAATTGTTAAACATACTTTTTCCTTATGAAATATCTTATCTAAAGTTTTTTATAATGTCGGTTGTTATTCTTCTATAAATTTTCATTATTTAGTCCCAAGAATTCAACTCCAACACTAAACAATGGGAAGTTGAAAGCTAATAGAAGATATGGATGGTCTAAATCTAGTCCACACAATTTTATATCCGGTTAATAGAGTGTTGGCTTTGCCAATAACTTTTGTTGCTTTTTATTCCTGAATATTATTTTAATTTTATTGCTTACGATCTCTAACCATCAAATTATGCACCTCACAACTTTATTGGTATTTTATTTTTTTGTTTATGGTTGATAGAGATCTGAAAATTGTCACCTCCAACTCCTTTGATTTATATTCGTAGATCCATTGGAATTTTTTTTCTTTCTTCTTTATGTTTTAAATGCAGGTTACGTGTTTGTTTAATTGTCACCATGTGCTTAGTTTAATAATCTTTCACTTTAATTTCGAAATATGAAGTGTTAGTTTCAAATTTTGTGAGGAATATCATTCTTTACATAAATTAACTTACGGTTTCTATTTGATTCATTAGTGCTGATTTTATATGTCATTAGTGTCTCACCTTTCAAAATGAAGTAGTGTGATTGATAACTTTTAATTATGATGTTTACAATTTATGAACAATGTGTATTCTTCAAACCATAATCTATTGCCGAGTTACTTGAATTATATTTTAGAACTTGTGTTACAAATTGGAAGTTTTAAAACAACGATGCTCTTTTTTATTACTTATTATTCTTTCAGTTTTGTTATCATTATATATTTTTACAAGTGGTTTCCACACAATTTTAAATCTCATTAGTGGAGTGTTGGTTTTGTAGCATTTTCTTCCTTAATGTTGTTTTAATTTTATTGCTTACGATCACTTTAAATCTTCATGTTGTTAATGTAGTTTATCTGTTTGTTGAATTTTATGAGGCATATCGTTCATTAAATTAATTGAATTAAACGGGTGTTATTTGACCTAATAGTGTTGATTTTATAAGTTATTAGTGCAGCATCTTCAAAAATGATGTAGTATGATCGATAACTTCTAATTACAATGTTTACAAATTATGAACAACGTGTATTCTTCAAACCATAATATATTGTTGTGTTACTTGAATTATAATTTCGAACCTATGTTGCAAACTAGGAAGTTTTGAAACAATGATGCTCTTTTTGTTATTTCTTGTTCTTTCGCTTTGTTATCATTATATATATTTACAAGTGGTTTGAACACTTTTTGTTTGAATATTATTTTACGCGAACTATATCTGTCAAATACTAGATATGGAAAGAAACATGTTTATTGGCGAATTGTCCTAAAAAATTTGGTAATACATATTACTTATTACTTTGTCATTCTTTTTTGAATTTGCAAAAATATTCATCTCAACACATTATGTCCTTTTTTGATAATTTAGGGTAATTTATGCAATGATTGGTAGCAAAAGCATCAAAGCAACCCAACTATAAATTATTGGCTAAACAAAGAGGTACCTTGAGGAGTAGAAACTGTATAATACCAATCTTATTCCCCTTGGACAGATATTATGTAAAGAAAGAAAGAAAAAGAAACCCGATCATTTTTTTAAGTTAATTATTTAAGGCTTAATTTCAATAATGTTTTATATCATGGGTGGAAAAATTACTACTTATATTGGTTGTATTTTGGTTGTGGTAACAAATTATTTGACAAAATGATATTGGATGTCAATAAGGTGTTTAGTATTAATGCTTCATTTTATGCTGTTAGAAATACTTTCCAATTAAAGGTCTAACCATATTTAAAGTTTTGTACAGTTTTGATTGAGCAAGCAATTGTACAAGAAAAGTTTTTTTATTAATTAGAACGTGTTTACTACAATATCATAGTTATAGGATATATGGTACTGTATAAGTAGTGTAGACTAGCAAAAAATGTAAGTAGAACAAGTAAGGAAGACAAAAACTTATCTATAAGTTAATACAAAACTAGCACCATTTATTAGCAATTAAAACCAAGAGATCCTATCTCATTATGATAATAATTTTTACTTTTAATAAGTAGTATTATTTTTACTAGCAAGCTAGGCTTAATATGTTTGGTTTTGGTCCTTTTTTTGAATTTGCTCCATTAATTAGTTTGATTTAAATATTTTAATCAACTTCTTTACGATAATAATTTTTATATCTTAATTATTCTCTTTATATGTTTCGTCTACATATGAAGTAAATAAAGGAAAAGTCCGATGATGGTTCTTTCATAAATTTTAAATATCTTTTTGTAGAAACTTTATTTCATCATTATGCAGTCATGACTTTAGTTTGTAATATATTGTTCTATTATTTACACAAATTTTCTTATTTTTAGCATTCATAACTTTCTAACATATTTAGATGCAATAATTGTTGCTTACAATTTTCATTCTCAAACAATTTTATCTCACCAAATTCTTTAATAATTAGATTTAAAAACAATCGAGGAAATTTAGCATAGAAATAAATCAATGTAGTACGTGAACAAATGCATGGTTTCACTTAGACTTTCACCTTTGATAAACAAGTTGAACATTAGTAACACCATGAAGCTTTCATTAAATTTTCAATGTATGTTTGGCTAGGATCACGTGATTTGTTTGACGGGCATGTGAATTTGCTTCATGATTATGTTAATAAGACTACTAATTTTTAGGGGGTCATGACATCAAAAGCTCCTAAGGAAAACTGATCATCGCTAAAAAGTTAGTAGAGCTATTGTGATGCCAATTTAGTGATGCAAATTAAAACTATCTAATAAAGGAAATTAAATATCAAGGAAGACAATAATTCATTATTGAGCTAAACGTTGATTTTTATCAAAATCAGTTTAGATTTTTCTCAGTTGCAAAATTTATTAATCGATACACACAACTTATTTGAGCAGAAACCAATGATTCATCAATACTTGACAACACTTCATTCTCTAAGGTACTCTAGTTCACTACATTAACAAATATATTGTCATTCCAAAAAAATACGCTATTTTCATTACAATATAACATATAATCGTATGTATGCCATAGTTAGCTGTCGGTTTGAGTTTCGTTTGCATTTCAAAAATTATTGTAGCTCACATATTTAGTTTTAAGGTATGATATATAGTAGTTGTTTGTGTAAATTTTTATCAAAAAACAATTTTTTTTATGAAATGGCATAATAACATGTTTTATTATTATTAAATTAAACTAGAAGTTTGCCAACAAGGTTGGCACAGCTGGTTGTTGTTCGAATTGCAAGACCAAAGGTCACGAGTTCGAACCCTGAAATCAACAAACCTATAACAAGTACTCAGAGTATGTATTTGACATGCATATACTTCCCTAGAGTGTATAACTGAAGCTTGGTTCTTTAGATATAAAAAATAAACTAGAAGTTTTATATATTCCAAGCAAATAGATTGCATAAAGAAGTGGATATGGGCAAATCTGACCAACCAATGTCCTTCTAATAGGTAAGAAGAACTATCGATCGAATGAAGAAAAAGCTTGTGTAGGTATTGCGTTAACAATATTTTAGTGAGTTGTAATGCTAAAGTCAGAATTCGATTGTGGTTACTATGATTTTTTTTACATTCACCATTGCCTTAGTGGGGATAGAGGTTTCCCTTGACATTAAAAATTCTTATTTAATATGTAGTGATCTATTGAACTTAAAATGATTTTCTTTGTTGTTTTCTAATATGATGTGTTTGTTTTAAACTGGCAAACCGATACTATTATTACTTTTCTATCTTTCTTTCCTTAATTGTATAAAAATTTAAGCCCATACCTATCAAATATTCTATTTTACCTCCAATTATACATCTTCAGGATAGTTGCATCAATTTTCTAACATTTGCTGAACAAGCATCAATGAGATTATGAATATTATTATGGACTACAAATGTAATTTTTTTCATATAATTTAAAGCTTTATGTTATTTTTGATGATCTATTTAGTTATGTTGTAAGTATCCACTCTTTTCTTAGTTGGATTTACATTGTGGATCAATCCTTTTACGAACAACCGTGTGCGAAGCTCGGCTTCGCACTAATTAACGAAAATATTGATATTGGAAAAGTATGTATATAATTATAAGCTAGGAGAACGTAGATGCGGTTGAAGAAACCTAGAGTTTAGTTGAGATGGCGTTCAATTAAGAGAGTTGAGTAATTACGGTTTTTCAAAATGAGAGATGAGATGAAAAAAGTACTGAATGGAATTTTAACGGTGGCCATGATTTGTAGGGTTGTAGGCTTCTGGTTATAGAAGAAGATGATGGAAACAATTGAAGAAGAAGAATATAATTAAAAGAAAGTGTTGTCTCTTAAAACGTTTCTTCAATATACAAAAAAGAATATGTTGTATGGAATACAAACCGTTGACACATTGCGGACTGAGGAGTATGGAAGAGACTGAACTGGCCTGTCGTTGGAAATTCAGGAAAAGAATGAATTTAAGATGCCTTGTAAGCAGGAATGAGTTTCTGACTTTATGTTTAGGTAATAGATTATTAGCTATGCTACGTAAACAAAGGAAGAAAATGCTACAGAACAAGTGGAGTCTTGAAGCATCAATCGTAAGGATTTCACTGCCCACAAAGGAAGCACTTCAGAAGTGCAAACAGAAATTTCTAGCAACAATGCTACATCTAGATGCAGACTGCATAGTAAACGTTTCATAACTAGTTTTAACTGAAATTATAGGTTGCAATGCACCTACAACTCACATAGAAAGCCAACAAATATTCAAACGGAAAAATCAGAACATTAACCAAGCCCAGGCATATGCAGAATCACTTATAAATGCACATTCACATAAAGATAAGTTCAGTTCAGACAGCACCAACAGAAGTAGCATTACAAGATGCTCACTGCTAGCAAACATACAATATTTGAAAGAATATTGAAACTGATGGAAAAGAACTTTAAAAGAATGAAGTCGCAACTAACTAGGAGTATCCGGTTCATATGCAACAACCCGATGATTGCTTCGGTTACTATTGCTCCAGCATCATGGGGAACACAATAGAGAGAATGTTTCTATTTGGAAGTCCATCTGGAGGACATCGATCAAGTTCAAGTCCATCTGGAAGAGCATCCAATTTGTTGACAATCCCTTGTAAATCATGAACTTGGTTGAGTATTGGTTTCCTATCAGCTATTTCAAAATCAAAAGATTTGACTATAAGAAATTTTTTGGTACATTCTTCTTGCAACTTGTATTGGTTTCCAGATTTTCAATGATGTCTTTATCTCCTTATAGCAGTCATACAGGCGATCCGAGAGTGCGTTCAAGATGTGGCATCGACAAATTAGATTGTGCTCACCGCGTCTAACCCAAGATTTTTTAACATCCACTACAACAAAAAATACCTTTTTAAACCATGTAAAAAAAGTTGTAATATCATTTTCACAACGTTTTTGCAAATGTTGTTTTAGAAGAAGTTGTGATAGGGTCGGCGTCTTTTACAACGTAAAATAGGTTAACCATAATAATTTTTAGATGTTGCAAAATATGTTTTAAAATTTCTTATTTTATAATCAAAAATTTCAAAAATTCAAACATATAAAATTTATCGATTCAAATATATAGAATCCATCGATTCAAACAACAACGCTTTTCTGATTTGTTTGCCATTCAAAATAAGTTAACGTTGTTTCAACGCAAAGTAATACAATACACCAATATGTTATTATTAAACAAAGTAGTACACATATGAACCCATATCATTTGAACCCACATCAACATATCACAACAGCACCAGTCAGATCCCAACCCACCGCAGCACCAGTCAAATCCCACACTGCAACTACTAATAACCAATGGCAAACCCACATTGCAACTGCTAACACCCAAACCTCACTCTGATGATCCTCCATCAACAACCTACAATGCGATTGTAACTATAATCATCCACTGTCAACAACCCAAAAGCACATGCACTGCAACTGTAATCATCCATTATCAACTGTACCTGCTAACACCCAAACTTACCAGATCCACAACCAAATCACATCAACCAAGACCCACAACCAAGATCGCATCAACCAAGACCTCCAGACCTGCAACTACCCAGATATGAAATGCCGCAAACCCATACAAACCTGAACCCAACTCCGAACCGCCCCAGCAATTCGCAACTAATATTTAACGCCATTCGGTTCTCCTCATGCAACTTTCGCAACAATGAAACTCAAAATTGAAACTCGAAACTGCCCTAACAATTGATGAGATAGATCCCAATAATTCAGCAATGTTGGTAGACGATGTGGTGGATGACACTGAGCTAAACTCGAAACGTCCGTGACCCGAAACTCTAAATTAAAACTCGAAATCGAGGTCAAATCCGGATAGAATAGAAATTAAATAAAGTAATAGATCATATGGTGGAGAGATATTATAGACAGATGAAGAAAGTGGTAGAGGATGTTGACTGTCAGATCTAAAAACTAGATGTGGTGGAGAGAAGAAAGCGTCGAAATTGGTAAGGGACAGAAAAGAGTAAATTGAATTTAACTAATTGGAGGGCAGAGAAGAAAGGGTTGAAGCCAAAAATTTCGCTTTAGACCAGGGGTTAAACCAAAGATTTGTTTCATTTCCACTTTTGAAATTTATGATCACTGTTTTCATATTTCTCTGCATTTCAAAATATTTTTTCAAGTGCTTGATTGATTGCGTTTTCGCATAGCAAACAAAGTTTTTCACAGCTAATTTTATGATGACCCACTTTCCAATAAGATCATGACACCTCTTCTCCAATTTGTGAACTGAAGCTGTAGGAAGTTGAAATGCTTGTTAATCAGTATAGGATTATTGCAAATATTACTGTTTTTTATTAATTCTACTGTCCCTGCGATTGATACAACTTGTTTGACCATATTTCCATTCATTCTTGTACTTTCTCCACCAGCACTGCACTGTCACTGTCCTTTATCCAGTTCACTGATAATGGTAGCCCAAGATATTTTATTGGTAAATTACCCACTGTTATATTTCATACCTTCAGTAGCAACTGTATTTTCATAATTTTCTTTAGAAAATAAAATCAAATCATTTGCATATATTAAATGGGTGTTATACAAGGCTATATCTTATTTATAGTCTATATATTTTCTTTGAATACTTCAATTTCCATCAGTATAGAAAAATATTTCATTACCATTGTAAATAGATAATGTGATAGTGGATCATCTTGTCTAATTCCCCTATTACTATGAATATACCCTACTTTCTTACCCTGAATCAACACAAAGAAAGTACGAGTAATGATACATTTATATACTAGCCTGCAAAACTTGACTGAAAACCCTATGTAACGACCCATATTTTTACGGATCGAAACATCATAAAACTATTGTTATTAGGTCATAATGCTGTTAAGTCGTCTAGGGTTTAAGTCGTTCGAAGCTTAAGTCGAGTAGGATTTAGATTGTGAGCGACTTAAGAGAATGGAGCGACTTAAGGAATTGACCGACCTAAGAGGGATAGGCGACCTAAGGAAGTTGAAGTTGGCGACCTAGGGATTTGGATAGGTCGTGTGGAAGGTAAGTCGTAAGTCTATGATTGGGTTAGGTCGTATAGGAGATAGGTCGTGTGATAAGCTTAGGTCGTGAGGTAGAATAGGTCGAGTGGACGACCTAAGTATTGGGGCGACCTATAGGGAAGGCAGCGACCTAAGAGGGATGCGAGCTAAGGAGTATACGACCTAGTGGAGTGGAGCGACTTAGTAGTTAGGTCGGCAACGACCTAAGGAACTGGTGAGTAGCGACCTAAGGGTTAGTATCCTGGTTGAGTGTTAGGTCGCGTGTGCGTGTTAAGTCGTAGGGTTGATAGGTCGCTAGGTCGTGGTATTGTTAGGTCGCTAAGCGCGTAAGTTGTTAGGTCGCGCGTGCGATAAGTCGCTGGGTTTTGGCTTAGTGTTAGGTCGTAATATAGTCAAGTCTTAGGTCGTGATGTTTTAGGTCGCGTGAAGACTTAAGGTGTTAGGTCGCTGGGTGTTAGGTCGTGAGCGACCTAGGAGTTGTTAAGTCGTATCTCGTTAAGCCTTGGTTCGCGCGCGCGTGTGGTATGGCTTAAGTCGTAGGTCGGAGACCCTGTTAAGTCGTATGGGTTTTTAGGTCGGCAAAGCGTTAGGTCGTAGTGTTTTGATAGGTCGTAAGTCGTGATGGTCTATAGGTCATGGACGACCTAAGGGGGTTTTCAGCCTATAAATACTCGTCCATTTCTTCATTTTTGGGATCCGGATTTCGAAGCGACGAAGTGCTGCCATTTTGAGAGCTCGACTTCTACACTTCTTCACTTCTTTTCTCCACTCTAATCTAGTGATTCCATCCATCCAAATCGAAGATCAAGTTGAAGATTCAAGAGCTTATCTTCATCCATTGAAGTGAGATTTCATCGTTTGAAGCGGATTCGTGATAGATCAAGCTAGATCCTTCGCTGTCCAGATCTGAAGTGTGTTGATTTGGGGTTGTTTAGGTGATTTGGTGAGTGGTGATTATCTCTCACACGGATCCAAATGAGTATATCGGATCGTTGGCTTGATTTGGTGTTAAAGTAGAGATTTCCATGCATTTTCCCAATCATATGTGTAGATCCATATAGATCCATTGCTCATGATGATTTGACATCCATTTTACTACATGTTAACCTATGCAAGTTCATTCATCAAGATTATAGAGACATTGTTCATGTTTTCATGCTTATTAGACTTTTGACTCTTTAATTACGAAATTGCCATTTTTGTTATAATTGCCTATTTAGATCATATTTGAATGCTTGATTACTTGGATTAATGTTTGATTTGATTGATTGCTATGAATTAGATGATTGATGATTTGATTTAGACAAAGGATGATTCAAAAGCTAAGGGAAAGGCTCTTGAATTGGAAAAGCTGCTCGTGGCATATGTAGCGGATGATGAAGCTCTTATGCATAGATTTGATGATGATGATGTTGAGATGAAGCTTTGCGAGGATGTGATGAAGCGAGGCATGATATGAGATAGTCTTGGTCTAATCCAGACGGGATCATTCCAAGCAAGTTGATAACTCGGTGATATGGTTCGAGTTAGAGGATAATGGTTTGCTCGAGAGGCGCTTGAGCTAGTATGGAAATAGTTGTCGAGGAGGATAACTAGAAGGCTGAGGCATCATCGTTGTTGAAGGTTCTAGCATGCTCAAAGCAAGAGTACGTTGGACAGATTCGATAGTTCCTGAAGGCTACTGATTTGGGTAGTCAAGTACTCTGGGCAGATTCGATAGTCCTAAGCAAGGGTCACGATGACGTGTAGAGTTATGTCTAGAACCGGGGTTTCCATTAGCCCTTGACGGATGGATGAAAGAATGAGCCGGTCATTCAATTAACGATGATATCGAAGCAATGATAACAGTGATAGCCAGAGTCATGGATGTTTGGTTGTATCGTCATTCGGTCTCAAGAGCGGTATTTTCTTGGTGCTTATCTGATCTTGGTTTAGGCCTTGGGGTTTGTACTTGGAAAACATCGCCCTTGACTCGAGTGATAATTGCTTTACCTTAAATTGTGTGCTTTGCTATGTTTGCTTCTACTTAGTGTGTGTCTGGGGGCTATCACTGTAGAAAGAGGTGGAGTGGGAGGGTTGTATTCCTATTCCTTTTCCTTTATGCTCTTTTGGTATGTTGTTAGTTAATTTACCGCTCACTAAGACTGTTGTCTGACTCAAGGCTTTATGTTTAACTCTTATTGCCTTGGGCTGTTCGTCCATTTTGGGACGGGCAGACTAGGTAGCAGGTGACAGGTGCTGTTCTTGCTTTCCACGGTGTTGATATCGAAGACGAGCTGGAGGGTTGCATATTATCTTCTTACTATATGTACTGGGTGTTCCGCTGTTTGTATTTTCTCTGAGTTTTATGTAGTGAGGCTTGTTGTATTGACTATTCTGATGCTTGTATTCAACTATTATGAAGTTTTATTGATGAGATTCTATTCTGTGAAGCTTCACTATATGTATGTTCTATTGTATTTTGTCCATGCGCTGTGAGTAATACGATAGATTCTGTTGTTTTAATTTACCCTGGCAATCGTCCATGGCTGCCTGGCACACTTTATAGCGCACTTTCTCTAGGTTCGGTGCAGGGGTCATGGGCGGTCGTCACACCCTATATTTTCCATTATATGGAAAATAAGTTTCCTATTTACTCTATCGTATGTTTTTGCAAATCTATCTTTAGGCACATATTATCACCAATCTTGTTACTAAAGTTCTTAACCATCTCATGTGCCAATAAGAAATTTTCATTGTTATCCAGCATTGTAGCCCGGCTATATTGAATTGATTGCATGAATTAGATCTGACTGCTATCAAGGCCGATGATTCCGAAGTAATGATTGTGGGACCCGAAAGTCAAGTACAAATGGTTACATGAAGTTAGAGTTGAATAGAATTGGTAGATAAACAATATAAAATGCTTAAAGTATGGAATATAGCTTAGCAAATGGAAGGGATCGATATGGGTTGGCTCCTATAGAGGGTTCGACATACTTCATCTCATAAAGGAGGGCTCGACATAGTTGGTTAAGATGGTTTGACATATTTTATAGAAGAGGATGGGTCGGCGTACTTCAGCTAACAGAGAGGGATCGACATACTTCGACCTGTAAAAGAGGGATCGGCATGATTCGTTGCGTTGGATCGGCACACTTCACTGGTGAAAGGGGGTGGCATACATCCTACAAGAGGGATTGGCATGATTGGTTGCGTTGGATTGGCACACTTCATTGGAAAAAGGGGGAGGCATAAATCCTGGAAAAGGAATCGGCAGGCTATATCAAAAGAGATCGGCATATAATCATAAAGAGGGTTCGGCTGTGTTCAGTGAATAAATCATATCGAATCAAAGACCAATCAATAACTTGAGCTCCAGTAGTCTAAATGACATGATATTTGAAGGGCCAACATATTTGAGCATGCAGAAGCCACCATAGGAATCACTACCCAAAAATCGACCAATGAAGGGATCGATACCGATTCCTCTTCATTGGGATTTGGGCCTAGCAACCCCTTCGGTAGGCCCATGTGGATTAGAAGGTCTTTTAGTCATAGTTTCAGAGAGATTGGCGGTATCTTCACCTATAAATATTGGCCTAAGGGGTCATTCTGAGGATCTTTACGCCGCTTGTTACTTTAATCTTTATTGTAATCAAGTTTTCTCTATTCATTGCTACTGTAATCAGATTTATAAGTGATCAATAAAGATAATCTTCAAAGTGGACGTGGGCATACAACGCCGAACCACTATAAATATCTGTGTTTTTGGTTATTGCTTTTTATTTGCTGTTATCTTAATGTGTTCCTCATTTTAATTTTATTTTCTTTACTTCTCTACAAAAATTTGTTCTTGGGTGTTTGCGACCAATTTGGTTGCAAATATTTTGGTGTTTTCATTGAGTGCCTGATTCTCAGCTTGCTAGGATCCCCTTTGTTGCTACTGGATTGGATAAATCCCCCGAAGGAGATCCGTAGTTATCTTCATAAAGTTGCTTATACTACTCAGATTTGGAGGAATCTAAAGCAAAGTAATCAATAATTGTGAGACATACTAGATCTACTTCTCAGAACGTGGACGGAAATGAGACTACTAGCATTCAACAAGGAGACCCAAGCAATTAACCAACAAATGTGAATGCTTATCCGGTTGAAGTTCAGAATCCCACTGATTCTAATACCAGAGTTGAATTTCATAATTTAATGAGAGAGTTGATGGAAAGCCATTAACAACAAAATCGGCAAATTCAGACTAATATCAACTTGATGAACCAAATTACTCAGCAGGAGTGGAGGAAAGCTAGGAGAGAACCCACTCCTTACTCAGCATAGGAAAGCTCATCGGATGAATATAACAGGCATAGGTGTCGCAGGATTGAAGTAAATCGTGCAGAAGCTTCGGAGCATCGCCTGGTAGACCATCGTAGTCTGCCAGAATCGTTCGGTGTTGATCCCTCCCTAGGGATCGGTACCGATCCCTCCTCCAGAGGAGGGATCCCCCCCATACACTTAGGAAATCGCGCTGGAACTATTTCTAAAGGTTTGGATGATTGAGTTCGATTGAATGCTGACCAGTTACCTCCCAGAAATGATGACGGAATGAATGTACAAGATGCGCGTCAGGAAGATGGTGAACCAAGAAGGCGTGAAACGGCCCGCAGACATCAACCAGACCATTTACATGAGGTGGAGCATGACCAACGCTTAGCACCACCCATCCGAACGCCAAACTTATTAGCAATGGTTGGACAGTTAGTGAGGGAGAGCCAAGGCTTAACTAATGATGACCAGGGAATCTCAAGAAGTCATACCCCGTTCACTGATAGTGTATTGCATGCACGCTATCCAAGGAAGTTCAACATGTCGTCGATGCTTGCCTAGAGGGAAAAACCGACCCCAGGTAGCACATCATGAGATTCGAATGGTTGATGGATTCCATGCACGCTGATGATGGGACCAAGTGTAGAAGCTTTCCCATAACTCTTTTCGGAATAGCGACGATGTGGTTCATGAGACTACCCCCGCGATCAATTTCTAGGTTCGATGATTTGGCCACCAAGTTTGTGGAGCAATTTTGGATGCACGTGACTCGTCCTAAAGATGTGATGTCCCTTTTCAGCGTGATTCAGGCTCCAGGAGAGTCGTTGAAAGATTATTTGGAGAGATTTCATACAGCTACCACGGAAGTCAGTAACCCGAATGATCATGCGACAATCATGGCAGTAACAAAAGGGATCGATCTAGAGTCTAAATTTGGCGATTGGTTAGCCGGTAAGCCGCCCGCAACGTTGGAGCGTTTTTACACAAAAGCGGCACAATATTTAAGGAAGGAAGAAGCCAGGCCCTCCAGAAAAAAAGAATGTTGCGAGACCATGGCAGTCAAACAGTTTGTTGACAGTTCTGGGAAAGTCCAAGTGAATGTTCAGAATAAATCAAATTAGCAAAAGAGAGGCGGAGATAGTAACCGTGAACGAAAGAAGGATTCTGGAAAGTTGAAGCCAAGGATTCCAATGTATTATAATTACACACCATTGAATACGTCGCTAGAGAATATCTATCTGCCTACTTACAATACCATGGCAGTATAGGAAGCCGCCTCCAAAAGAATCAACAGAGTAGCAGAAGCAAACCGGGAATTATTGTCGGTTTCACGAGTGTTATAGGCACAATACAAATGAATGCAGGCATCTCCAGGATGTTATAGAAAAAATGATTCGAGAAAAGAAGTTACAACAGTTTGTGAAAGCCCTGTGGGATGGTGGGCAGGGGGACTTCTGAACCCAACTGAGGACAAGCACCGCGTAGGGCTGAGGAGCCTACGTGGACTGGTGGAAGGCTAGTGATAAACATGATAGTCGGAGACCGCACCCGGTAGATAAGAGTTGGCAAGAGATGGAGCGCTATGCTAGTGCGATTAAGCATGTGGACTTTGAATGTTGTTCGAATACGGAAGATGGAGCTCCGGCAAAACAACAACATACGATGACAGATGATATTGTGTTTAGGAACAGAGATGCAGATAAGGTGGAGGCTCCGATGATCGACCCAATGGTTATTTCAGCCATGATTGGTCCTACTTTTGTGAGAAGGATTTTGATTGATTAAGGAAGTTCGGTAAATATAATCTTCAAAAAAGCTTATGATAAGATGAGGATGGAAACCAAAGATTAAAAACCGTCTAAAGCTCGTATACACGATTTTAACGGTGTTGCAACCAAAGCTGTTGGTTATGTGGAATTATCTATTGAGTTGGGAGAAGGTGAACGAAGGAGAGTATAGATCTTGCCGTTTATTGTTTTGGATGTTGACTCTCCATACATTGTTTTTCTACGTCGACCGGGCCCTAGCTGAATTCCGGGCAGCTCTTTCCCCATGGTGTTTGACTTTGAAATTTCCGACGGATAATGGTGTATGAGTCGTTCATGGCGATCAGGCGACTAGACGTGCCTATTATGTTGCTGAGTTGAGGGAAGCTCAGTGCAAAGAAAAAGGCAAGGGTGTGGACAAGACCGTCCACATCCAAGCTACTGAGGATTTACAACTAGTGTAAAGAAAAAGGTAAGGGGGTACCGGGGGTTACCTAATGATAATTATTAGACAACTATGGAATGACTCATCCGAGAGTTTCATGTTGGTTATCACAACTAGGTAAAATAGCAGATCTTGAGTGACGATATTACACAGTTCTCCGACTTGAGAATACTGTAGAACGCCAATGTGGAAACTCCACTTTGATTATAGTTAAATTTTAACAACCCGACTCCCGTTATATTTTAATAGAGTGATTTTACTGAGATAAATTACTTGAGCTAAACTTTTGAATGAAAATTATTTTAAAGCTATTTATTTGAGTTAGAAATTATTAAGATTAGGAATTTTTTTAGTGATTTAAATTAATTAACTCCCTTTCGAAAATAAATGAGCTTGTATAAAAAATATCTCTGTGGAAAAGTAAGTAAATAATATTTATATATTGTAAATGATTCGTATTTGGTCGAATAAATGAAAATGAGGGTTTTACTTTGGAAAATTAAAAGTATAGATGAACAAATAAAAGTAGTTAATAATTTATGGCATGTGAATAATTGTGGAAATAATAAACAACAATATTCTAAGTAATTTTCATATTTAAATTACTAATTATTTCTAAGGAGTTAGATAAGAAAATTTATGTAAAGAAATGAATTTGAAAATACTGAAATAATAATTTTGATATCCAAAGATATTTTAAAATAAATAGAAGAGTATTGTTCGGTATTAGGGAGATCAATATTCAAAGAGTTTAAATAATTAAAATATATTGTTGAAATTTATAGTAAATCAAATTAAGTTGAATAAGAATTCATTTACAGGTGTAGCTGAAATTGAAATTTATTGATTTAAATTTTATTTGGCTTTAAATGTGAAGGAAAAGGGAAAAGGTAATTAAAAAGTGAATTAATAAAAGCCCAAGTCCATCTTAACTCATATATCATTACTTGTTCATTTTACGCTCTAACCCAGTAAAGAAAAATCCGATTCTCCTCAATCTCTAGCTTAATGACCAATTTGAAAATAAAAAAATTGACGGAAGTAAAAAAACATGAAGGCGATTGGCAACCCGAGCTCGGAAGCGAAGGTTGCATACATTAGGTTTTGGAAAGCGTCGTGGTGCTGGGTCTGTGGTGGAGGTAGGGCACACGAGAAGTGTGGGCTCGGCTAGATCTAGAATTAGTGGTTGCTGCAAGATGTGGATAGTCATGCATGACCAGATGGCAGCATGGGGGAGTTGGAGCTTGCGATGTGGTTGCTGTCATGCGATGGATGGGATCCGTTATGTTCATCTCAATATGGGGAGAATGCTGCCAGACACACGTGGAGGTAGTTGGAGGTTTAGAGAGTTAATATCTTTTAAATTTTAATAATACCTTACTTATATTTATTCCATATCAAATTAAGATGCATGCTATGATTTATAGAAATCATTTGAGTGAAATTTATCTATTAGCATTTTACTGTAAATTTCATATGATGCATGCATTTTTATAGATGATGATCGATGATATTGGAGGTTGAAAATAACATTTAATTATGTGTTTGGGATTGGTCATATAGAATATCATGAGTTGAACGATTAATAATGAAGTGAAAAAATTGTATTAATTTGATATATGATCAATATTGAATTGAATAAAATATCAAAGAATTGATTTAATGGATGAATGGTGATTAAATTGTTTAAATCAATAAGTTTGAATCCTTTAGTCATGTTTATAGGACAAATTTAACGACATATATATACTAATATAGTTTTATTTCAATTAAATAAACATTAACGTTTTATTTTAAGGTGAACATATGCATGCACGGATATATATAGGTAGTTAATAATTGTTTATTAAGAATGAATGATTAAATGAAATGTTGTGTGGTTAATTTAACCACCTTGGAAAAAAATGGATTTTGAACTCTTTTCTTTAAATTATTTTCAACCCTTTAAAATTTGAGTAATAATCATGTACTAGCAAATCATAATTGAATCTTGATTGGATGCTATGTTGATTGATTGGCAAATTATTTCATTGAATTCATGCTCATTGGGATGAAGTATGCATGAACGTGTAATGCTTGTTAATATTGACAAGAAGTTTTGAACGATACCAATGTTGTATTCCATGTATATCTTATGAATGTTAAAACTCTTTTTTGAGAATTATAACCTGACATGCGATGATGTATTGTGTATTATTTTTATGCAATGAGATAATCACTATATATGGTTGTGATGTTATGTTCATTATATGATGTTATGTAAATAATGAACTATGTTGATAACCCTTAGAGAAATTTGGTTAAACAATAATTTGGTTGGGTTTACTGTCGTGACAAAAACAAGTAAAATAAAATGAATTGATTAAACAAGAAGAGATACCAGATATGCTAAATCCATCTTAGTTGGTTGTTGAGTGTAGCGTGATACTGGCTTCTCATATTATGACCAGTGGTGAAGCTTTAACTCTTAACCCTACATGACCCATAAATGAGGGTTGGTTGAGAAGTGGAGAGGCTGGTTGTAAAATCGGTCTAAGAGGTACCAACAGTAGCTATAGCGGGGTCAGCCGCGAAAGACACTATCATAGATGGTATCAGAGCTTAGGTTATAATAATTCAGAAATAGAGGCATATTTTGGTCTTAGAGGAGTGAGACACATAATATTTTCACCCAACTTTGTATGACTCTCATATGTAATGTGCGAGTTGATTAATGATCAAGGGGGTCGATCATCAAGGTGGGGAATATCAATTTATGTGTATGTATATGTATATGTAGTAGTGATCATTTATTAAAAATAATCATGTTATCATATTTTGATAAAAGCTTTATCTAAAAGATAACACGTGGTGTGAGTACTGGTATGTCTAGAATGTGATATATCGATTGAAATTTAGAGTATTGGATGCTTGTTTGTTGGAATATTTAAATGATTTTTGAGTAGTGTAGTAGTTAGTGGTTTTTTATTTGTGTATACTTAAAAGACAATCATAAGAATAAGTTTTCAATAAATACAAGCATTTATTTTCAAGAAAGTGAGAATTTATTTCTATAAAAAATATTTTAATTAAGTCATTATGGAAAATGATATATTTTATATTATATATATAAGGGTTTAAAAATTTCAAGTATAGAAAGGGTGAGTGATATGGTAAAGAGATTTGAATGTTTAAATTATTTTCAAGTGAAAATTGGTGGATTATTTTTATTGACTTATCCATTTGGTGTTAGTAACATCTCAGAATTTTGGTCATTTAATCTCCAATGATTAATTAATTTTAAATATTTAAATTATAGGACTTTTGGAATTTAATAATTTGAATTTAAATATGATTAATCATTTAATATTTGAATTGTAAATTATATATTAATTTAATGGATTTAATAATATTATTTAACTCCTTTTAATTAATAAATAATATTGATAAAATCAATTTGTAAATTTATTTACAAGTTTCAATAGATCGGATAAATATCGATAATTGGATCGAAAATATAAAATAATATTTAAATTTGTGAAATTAACATTTCAGGGCACAGTCTCGGATTTTGACGAAATTAGTGCCATTAGATCCGAAATAATATATTGTTGAACGCCGTCAAGTTTCGTAACGATTGGACATACCGTTTGGTCATGCGAACTCGAAACGCATAGCGATTAATTTTAAATATAATTTGATTTAAAAAGGGTTAACTTCCGTATACTTTGGATTAGGTCCCGATAATAGTTCCATTAAGTTCGGAATAGGGGTATTTGGTATAAAACGCCAGTCAGCATGCTTCGATTGGAGTTCGAGATTTTCGGTCGTGAACGGTGCTGGATATTATCGAATAAATTAATATATGCCTATCATTTTAAGCCCCTACCCTATATATTAATTCCATACCCAATCACTTCACCCAATACCCTCCACGTTATCACCCATACCCTCCACGTTATCACCCATACCCCTCTTCTCTTTAAAAACCTGTAACCCAAAATGAGAAAGTTTTCCTTTTCAAAAATCAAAATCTTGGAACCTAGGCAACTACATTTTAATTAAGGATATTTAAAATATGATAAATCATTTTAACTAATGGATATTTGAGTTTAACTCACATTCAAATTTACTATGTCATATATGTGATGTTGTAAACTACTGTTGATTGCTTGGATGTTAGTTAATTTGTTTGATTGGTTTTTGTTTGAAATTCCCATTTTTGAAATGGACAACATATTAATTCAATTTTAGTAAACCCATGTTGATTATATATATCGTTCATAATCATTGTTTTGCATGGGACATTTGTAGAGAGACCCTAAGTGGTTTCCAGCCAATATTTATGTATTCATTTCCCTATGCTGTTTATATTGATGTTCAGTCAGAAATGATTTTGACATCCTATTTAAATTGCTTAAGTGTCGATATAGCGATTTTCGCTATACCGTCACTTATTGCATATCACCCCATAAACCCTTGAATGGGTGTTTTAACTTGAGCTTGTGTTTTCATAGAAATAATAATTTAAAATTAATTAATCATTTTTATTAATGATAATTTAAATTAATTAATCATTTTAACTAATGATTGTTTTATATTTAATTAATCATTTTAACTAATGATGTTTTATATTTAATTAATCGTTTTATCCAATGATGTTTAAAATTAATTAATCTATTTTATTAATGAGATTTGAATTTAATTAGGTCATTTTAATTAATGATATTGAACTTTAATTAATTATTTTAATTAATGGTTTTTTTAATTTAATTAATTATTTTTAACTAGTAGTGTTTGAAATTTAGTTAATCATCTTAATTAATGATGTTTAAATTTTATAAATCATTTTAATTAAGGATATTTGAAATATGATAAATCATTTTAACTAATGATTATTTGAGTTTAATTAATTGTTTTGATTAATAGTTTTTAAATTTTATTAATCATTTTAGTTAATGATATTTGAAATTAATTTTTCATTTTAATTAATGATTATTTGGATTTAACAAATCGTGAATAAATGATATTTTAAATTTATTAGTTGATTTAATAAAAGTGTTTAAAGTTAATTAACTAATTTAGTGTTTCAAAGTTAATAAACTGATTAAATAAAGGTTTTAAAGTTAATTTACTGATGATATAAAAGTGTTTGAAAATAATTAACTATTTTATTAAAGATAATAGGTTTGTTTATTTAAAAGAGATTATAAATGTGTTTAATTATCTTTCGGGACAATTAATATTGTTTTAAATTTATAAAGGTATTTAAATTGTTTAATTTTCTTTTAATATAATAAATATTGGTTTAAATTTACAAATGATGGTTTTAAATGAGAAAATCCTTTAAAAGGAATTATTTATAAATAAAGCTAAGTGTAAATTGTTTGGGTTATAGTAAATAATGTTTTAATGACATTTTTTTAACCCTTGGTTTAATACAATTAGTATTATAAGTTTTCCTTTTAAAAGAATATTTTTAAAGAGTATTTCTAAAGTGTTTTTACCAATATTTGTAATATGGAAATCAAGCACAAGTTTAGTTTTAAAAAGTAAAGTTCGATTCGGTTTTGGAGAGGTAATTCCATAAACGATATCGCTTATATGGAAACGATAATTCATACTTTTAATGCTAAACGTTGAGGCTTGGACTCGTTTCTATCTTGAAGGTTAAAAATGTCGTCAAGGCAATTTTTAGAGGTAACGCTATCTCAACTTGCCTGGCTTCATTGTCGACCGAGAGATAGCACTTGTTTGGAATCGACGAGTAGTGGTAAATATATGATATTTAATTTTCATATACGATCATTTTTAATTATCTCCCATAGTTGATTTATTTACTATCAGATCCAAATTTCTTCATGGTGTATCATCGCCTTAAAACGGTTTGCTGCTCTTTTGAGCTCAGTTATCCTTTTTCGAAAACTTACTAAACCCAAAACGCGAAAGGATGTCACCTATGTGGAGTTGCTCCATTAGGGTATTTTCACATCTTATCTAGATTGGATTCGGTTGTGCACTTAGATGTGAAACATTCGGATACTCGGTAAGGTTTGGCAAGGTCCGGTTGGTACATTTCTGGAAGGTGTCACAGAATATGTGACTGAGCTTAGAAGTATATTTCTAGAGTTATACTTCAAGTGGGGTGCACCTTCCTAGTCATTTGTTAGAAATTTTCCTTTTCTTATTTGATTCGAACCTTCGAATTGTTTTTCTGTAATTGCAATGGGAAGAGTCAACCACTCTTCACGATTTTTAATTATAGGTTTTGTCTATTCTATCATGTTTGGACTGTTATCTTGTTTTATCCATTTTGTCCAGTTTGGATTTTGCTCAGATTATTTTCATTCTTTCAAGTCTGGTTTCTAATACTATTTATGCCCATTCTTATTTGGATTTGCTTCTTGTTGTTTATCTCTACTCTTTCCTGTATGGATGTTATTCTTATGAGGTAAAAAACTCGTTCCACATTAGCGACGTGGTCTTATAGAACTTTTATATGTTCCATATTATTTGAGTTTTCTCACGCTGGTATTTCCATATTGATTCGGATGTTATTTTATTATAATGCTCTGGTCAGACTGAGTATTTTTCCATGTTAGCTTTGGTGTTATGGAGATCTTGGAGAGGAGCTAGAGGTTCACCTATCATAGTGTTTTATTTTCCGCTGTATTATATAGTATCCATATCAGCAATTGTAAGGTCAAGATTTTATAACTGTCCAGCTGATAAGGTTTGTTTTTAACTTTGATGTACTTTGTATTTTGGAGTGGCAGTTTGTACTGTCCTTGTTATATTATATATTGTCGATTCCGCTGTGAGATTCTATTTTCCCTGTTCTCTGTTTCTTTTTTTATTTACCCTAACAATCTGCCCTTCCGACGATTGGATGTTTGACATCTGAATACAGTAGTCGTACTCGGTGTCGACTTTTGATGGTCGAAAGGGCGAGTCGTTACAATGTTTTATTAATTATGGTCAATATGGGTACACACATGTCAATAAGAGTTTCTGAACACTAGAACGAGAAACTTTGGCACTATTTTTAAAAAATTATATGGATGTGTTTTGATATGAAAAATGTATATTATTTTGAGAAGTAAAAATTATTTTGTATGGTTTAAAAAAATTCTATGTATAAAGTGATAAATATTTTGGAAAGCGATTATTGCTTTGAAAAGTGATCTTGATCAACTATAACTATTTTGCGTGAGAGGTTTATAAATAAAGATATAAGAGTGGTTTATTGAAGTATATGTAATTGTGAATTAATTATTCATCTAAGTTTGAATAATTTTTAAACAATTGTCTCAAGCATCAATTGTTAGAAGATTGTTGAGATTGATGGCTTGACAATGATGATATGTTTTCTTATATGATCAACATTGCAGCCAATTGGTGAAACAATCATTGAGATTAAATTTGAGGAAACATTATTATATCTTTTATATACGAGTTTGTTGATTATATCATGTTTGTGTGTGTGTATCTGTGTATGTTTTTGTTTGTTTGTTTGTTTAATGTGGGTTGGTTTACTTGATGTTAATTGAGTGTTACTTTTTATATATATGTGATGATTTAAATGAATGAAATATATGGATTTATAAAAATGTATTGTGATATATATAAAAACATGTATGTGTTTCAAGATTGAAGTGGTTTCAAAATGCATGTGTTTTTCTAATAGCTTGGGTGGAATATGAATATTATTAATTTGAAAGAAAAGGGGTAGATTGAAATAATGTATATTGTAAATGATAAGCTAAAAGGAAAACTTCAGCTTATGTGTTATGAAAATTAGATTGTTTATTTTTGGAAAGCTATATTTATATAACTATCAAATATTTGTAAATTATGGTTTCCAGCCGAAGAAGTCATTGTTTAAGTGGAATTTAAAATAGTGAATGGTCTTAAAATGAATGAGATACCATTTATAAGAATATAAAATCATAAGTTAATTTATTGATCGATAAGTAAATGGTTATATTCTTTTATATAGGGTTTTAAAGAATGGGAAAATAATCATGGAATGAATCAAACTGAAAAATATAAATTATTTTGAAAAAAATAATTGTTGTAAAGATGGCTGTAAAATAAATAAAGTTGATTAAGTTTGATGAATGGAGGTCATAGTATAGTGTTATACAAATAGAAATTTGTATTTTAAATAATTGTTGAGTTTAAATAAATGTGTAAAGGTGAAACATATTAAGGAAATAAATAAAATATAGTGTATTAATTGAGCTTTGCCTTTGATAAATAAAGAGGAACCTTTCGGTTGAATGGAAATAATTTTCTTACGAGATATAAGTTAGTATAAGCTTGAGAAATGGAAATGTCAGAGCAAACCTTTTTTCTATAATAAATAGAAGTCAAGTATCGTATTTAATACAAATAACTACTAAGAATAAGATAATAAAATTCACCCATGTGAAAGCAAATTTGGAAATATTAAGGGAAGAACCAACATATTTATACTAAAACGATTTCATAATGTTTTAGTGAAATGAAACCAACTTCGAGAAAGAACTATTATTTTAACACCCATATTGTTTTTGGGAAATTTTAATAATATTAGAAATACATTTAACTTTAATATGAGCTCGATTGAAATGGAAAATAAAATAAGTGATAAAATATTCATTTTGATAGTCGTATTGGTCTGGGAATTTTTAAATGAACAAAGAAGCATATTTATTTTTAATATATGGGTTATGCTGAAGGCATGCTTCGGTATACTAGTTGAATATAGTTCATTTAATGTGAACTTCAATTTTGGTGATGAGTTAGATTGAATTTAAATGACTGATCAAATTTTGGGATGATTTGAGTTGGAATTAGATTGAGTGTGGTTTTCTTTTTGAGTTGGAAGGTCAATAAAGCAGGGGAGACTATAGATTGTGGTTAATCCTTAATAAGTTGTGGTTAATGAATAGCTCGAATGAGGAATTTGGTCTATACCCAGAATGAGATATGCGTGCAGCAGTAGGCTTGAACCCTACAACGCCGCATAAAGCAACATGCATTTGAACCGAATCTATAGATATATACATATAAAGATTGTGTACACAATAAGTTAACTGTTTTTAACAATGTGGTTTAGTTGTAAGTTAGTAAACATAAATGTGTGTTACTTTTTCATACAGTGATCCTATTGAGTAGCTGACTAAATTACTTAGCAAAGCAAATATCCACAATATTTCGTTAATCATTTGTAATCGGTTGTGCATGAGCAACCATTTTATGCTTTGATTGTCACCTTAAATCTTCCAGAACCATGACCATAGCCTTATTTATTTTTTGCAACATAAGCATGTGTACATCAAGATCAGCATAGATTAATTATGTGATAAAGCATGTTTATCCATGAGGGAAAAATATAATCAGAAACAGAAACTGACAGAAGTTAAATTGCATGGTTATTTCTGGCATTAGTTGGACAAACCGAATAACATGGTCTGAAAGTGGTTTAACTAATATTATGCCTTTTCGTTTCTCTTGCATTTTGATTTAAATGTTAACCCCTTAATGGTGCCATTGTACTAAAAATCCAATCTAAAAATGTAACACCCCGTAAAAATTAATAAAAAAATAATTAACCAATAATATGGCTAGAAACGAGAATTTTGCAAATTTCAGAATTTGACCATGAAAGTTACAGTACCGTGTTCGTGACAATATTTTGAATAGCTTCTATATAACGTTTCATGATCGGAGTTCAAACGGAGCAGTTGTAGACGTTCGAAAATTTCAAATTGAAAATAATTCAAAACAAGTATTTTAAAAATTAACGGTAAAAATAATTAAACGTTACGGTATCCTTAACGTTAACGTTAAGTTTAAAAAGCTAATAAATATAAATAAAGGACAATAAATAATTTGCGGCCACGAAGGAAGGCAGGTTGATCGCCCAAGAAGTGCATGTCGACAGGTTAAGTTCAAGCGGTTAGAGTTTCCTTTGGCTAGAATAGTCCAGATTTAATTTAAATAAAAGTTTCTCGACCGGACGGTTTTAACGCATTCCAACCACTATAAATAAGAGGCTAGCCTCCTCTCCCCACTTGTATTCATAAGAAAAATAAACATGCTAGCAAAACACCGTCAGCTTCCTTTCTCCTCAAGAAACTTCCTGGATTTAAGATTTAAGCTTCAGGGAAGAAATCAATCGGACTAAAGGGAAAAGGTAATAAATTTTAAATATATGTATATTTCTCTATTTCTATTCTTCCATAATTTGTAAATTTCGAATCTAATCTATATACAATTCATATGTTGCAAAATTAAAAAGAAAATGATTGGTGGAGGAAATTGGCGAAGGCGTTGAATTAAATCCAAATGAATTCAGGGAAAGTTATCTTTGAGTAGAAATATTTTTTTTCTCTTTAAAAGTTTGTGCAGTTAATATTTGTATTTGTTTTATATCTTAGGGAATTTTGTATACAAAAACATTAAATTTAAAACGTCAAAATTACCCTATAAAATGTTAATTTTTGTACTGCTTGGAGTCTTATTTGTTTTATATTAATACAGTAGAATTTAATCTGTTATTATTTACAATATGAATAATTTAGTTATATTCAACATCCACTTTTCAATTTCTACTTGTTATTACGAAGGGTTCTAAAAGAAAAGAAATTGTGAAAGAGTATGCAAAGTATGGATTTTTATCCTATTTGTAGTTTGCACCGCCTATTTCCATAATTAAAGTAAATACAAATCTTTTTCACTCCATTTTTATATATTTAAAAGGCAAATAGAATATAAAGGATTTAAATTGTAATGTTTTGTTTCTTCTTGAAATAGAGGCGATAATTCTACTATGTTAATATATAAAATAAGATTTATGTTTTTATTCCACTCTTTTGAATATATATGCAAGTCTATTTTGTTTAGTTAATTTAAACCGTGATATTAGCTACTGTGTAAACTATTGCACTGGATTGGAACTTGTATGGAAATGGAAATTTTGACATTTATATTATCTTAACAACTTGCGTAAGAAGCGAAAACCTTATTTAGAAATACTTTTATGCACATTTAGGAATATTTAATAAAAACTAGTTCGCATAAAATTTATGTTTAGTTCAAATATATTAGTAAAGTATAAATCCTAACATATAAAATAAAGTGGAAATTAGCCACAAGGGCCTCTTTAGTAAGTGCAATTAGTTTCTAGGACACACAATTGAAATAATTACTTTTAAGGACAAAATGCAAAATAATTAGTTTCTAAGGCCTAAAAACCTATGAAATTATGTCCTTGAAAGTAATTGGACTGCTGACTTTGTCCTTAAAAGTAATTATTCTGCTGACTTTGGCCTTGAAATTAATTTCTGTGGATGTGTGTCCTAGAAACTAATTGGACTGCAAAGTTTGTCCTTCTTGTGAAATGCCCCTAAAATAAATAGGTTAATAAATAAGACTAAACCCTATAGAAAGGAAGTTGGAAACAATTATGAAAATTAATTCATAATTAAAGGCAAAATAAGGAGTTTTCCCTTATATGGCCTTGTTGCGTAAACGCGGGCGAGGTATATTATGCGTGTATGTGGGGAGTGTGTGTCTATACATATACATATACATATACATATACATATACATACATATACACACACACACACACACACACATATATATATATATATATCTTAGTGTATTTTTTAATGTCAGAGAGCGGAAATATGACTAAGTTATAGAGGTGCGAGGTCAGTTAAAAGCACACAGAAGCCAAACCAGCTAATTTAGGTACCAACAGTATGACTTTAGGACTGATGTGAGATATCGCCTATAATACATACTGTTTGCGCCAAAATTGGTCACAAACACCCAATTGTCGATGAAAGCACCAGTTCACAGTCACAGATTACTGGTAATAAGTATATAAGAATTAAAAATGAAGAACACTCAGAAAATTAAAAGGAAAGCAGTATAGAACACAAAGTTTATAGTGGTTTGGCAATCCGGCCTACATCCACTTTGAAGCTGATGATTTTATTGATGTTTGCTTGCTGACTACAACGAGTTACAACTGATTACAACTGCAAATTTCGAGTACAATTATGGTTCCTGCAGAGTCTGAACGTAGAAGAATAAAATAAATGTCCCTTTTTTATAGGCTCTGGGATGCTATTTATAGGTGTAGGCTGCAAATATCTCGCTCACATCTCGGGAGACCTCTTCTGGCACGTGTGCAGGCCCACGCGATCGATCCCGAACGATTTTGACTCGATCCGTGATCGATACGAATGAGATTCGTATCAATCCAAATCTTGCCCAATTGAGCCGAGATCGATCACAAACACTCTTTAGGTTGTATGCAAGATCCTGTGAAAAATTGGTGGCATTTAGACTTGTAGATCTCAAGATATGATCGACATGAATTAGAACTTTCTTTATGCTGCTTGGTTCGTATCGATCAATTCGCATTGATACTTATTCGTATCGATACTAAGCACGTGCGCGTTGGTGACGTGGCTCTATTTTCAAGGCTTGATCCATTTTCCATGCCGTGTTGAACGAGCCTTCATCCTTATAGACTTCATTTGTATTCATCTGTAATACTCCATTCGCATCCATCCATTTCAGCCCCTATTCCTATCGATAATTGATGGTGTACTTCGTATCGATCATTGTAGTATAATCGATACGAAGTGACTTCGTTTGGGGGGTTTTCTGATGGATACGAACAAGGACTATGATGGATACGAACAAGGACTATGATGGATATGAAGGCTCATGGATGGTATCGATTCGAACAACCATGAACTCGATGGATACGAATGAGGTCTGCAGGGTGGATGGATACAGACTAACCTTACCTGTGATTGATATGAACTAGGTCGGTCCTCGATGGATATGAAGTAGCATAGACACGAGGTAGGCTGATGGATACGAACAAGATTGATATGAAGGAGGCCGCCTTTGGATGGATACGAAGAGTGTAGTTCCGAGTGGATGCGAACGAAAGCGATGCGAAGAGAGTGAAACGATGGATACGAATGAATTGATCTCCTTGATTTGCATCTATCATACCTTGAGCATACGAACTCGAATTATCTTGAAATTTGAAACGTTGACTTCCACAGCTTTAATTGTCGTGTCATATCAATTCTAGCTTGATCTGGACTCAGGAAAAATTCATCGATATCCATAGTGAACCTGTGTATAACCGATCTTCGGAACGAACTATCTTTGATTTCTAGTCAATTTCTTAGTGTGACGGCCTTGCCAAAAAGCGGGACAACACTTGCCCCCCAAAACATGCCTTGCCATAGGAAGGTGTGTTTTGTAGTTCGATAAGCTGGATGTTCGCATCCTGTTAATGACCTGCAAAGAAATTGATAATCTTACATGATAATGAATAGTGATCGTTCGCGATCGTATGCCGTTCGGGGCGGTATGTAACCGTTCGCGGTCGGATGTCGTTCGAGGTGAATTGTGACCGTTCGCGGTCGGGTGCCGTTCGAGGCGAATTGTGACCGTTCAGAATTGTGACTATTCGCGGTCGGGTGCCGTTCGAGGCGAATTGTGATCGTTCGCAGTCAGGTGCCGTTCGAGGCGAATTGTGTGTGCCCGGGGGGGACTTAGTACCATTAATGTCAGATTTCACGTTCGAGTGAGTTTTTGAACTGTTTGTTATGGCGGTTTATCGCCATCTCAGAGCATGCCTAAGGACCGTTCGCGATCCCGTACATGTGTAAGTGACTTGGCCGTTATAGAATTATTAAAACCAACTTTACATTCAGATGAGCCTTTCAACAGAAATGTCCAGCAAAATCAAGTCTAAACATAAGAAATAGAAAACAAAAGCACAACAGAGACGTCAAAGTGCAAACACCTACACTGATGTGATTGATAGTCGTATCAGAGCATGCTTGAGGATCGCTCGTAATCCTGTACATGTGTAAATGACTTAATCGCAATGGTGTGGAATTTGCCACTTATTCGTCGTTATTCCAATCAATTAATGACAAGCTGACGCCTCGATCTGAAGCCACCTTCATTTGATGCAGGGGGTGGTTGCTCTCGCTCCCCCGCTGTTGTTCGCCTTCTTACATATTACGATAGCAGACCATTTCGGATATGTCCCTCAACCTCATCCTTCAAATGCCTGCAATCATTCGTGCTATGACCGTTTAGCTCGTGGAATAAGCAATACTTGTCTGATCTTCTCTCATTGCTGGTCAGATCCCTCCTCATTGGCTTTCGATAAGGAATCTGCCCCCGGTGTCTTGATAAATCCGTTCCAAAGTTTCATTCAACTCCGAATAGGAGGTGAATCTCGGTTCCTTTCGTGGTCGCTTTGGTCCATCGTCGTTATCCTCGGCTTTTCGTTTCCCTTTATCATTGCCTGAATCTTTTCCGAAAGGATTTCCACCTTTGATTGCATAAACTTCAACTCCTTCTCCTTCCTCTCTTTCAGCATTTGCATCCTCTAATCGTAAAAATCCTTCAGCCTCATGATAAAATTCTCCTAGATCCATAGGGGGATCTCTTGTCAATGAATTCTTGAATTCTGTGCCATCAGCTATGCCAGATACAGATGCCATCAAAACCATGGATGGATCTGGCCGATCCACCGATGCTGCCACTGCATTGAATCGCGCCGGATAGCTCCTCAAAGATTCCCCGGTTCTTTGCTTCAGTGTTGCCAAACTCATCACATTCTTAGCTCTCGAAATGTGAACTTTGAACTGCCTCATAAACTTCTCCGTCAAATCGGTCCATGTTCCAATGAAGCCGCTCTCCAGTTGTCTAAACCATAGTGCTGCAATGTCCGTTAAATACAATGGGAAGCACCGAGCCATGACTTCCTCCGATGCACCCAGTACCTCCATATGCCTCATAAACCGTGTCAGATGAATTGTAGGATCCATCCTCACATCGTATGTCTCCAGTGTTGGTAGCTTGAATTCTGGTGGATTCCTAGCCTGTTTAATTGCGGGAGAGAAAGAGCTCATGTTCACGTCTTCCAGATCTCTATTCACTAGTCCGCCTCTTATGGCTTGTCTGACCATCTCCGCCAGTCTTTCGTTGTTGCCAAGTAGTGTTCCTTGTCTGTTGCCTCTGATATGCCCCCCGAGTTCACAAGGGAATTCCGAAATATGTTCTCCTGGACGAGCATCCATTTCTCTATCAATGCCATGTCTAATAGTTTTGTCGGGTATCCTGCCTGAGGATGGATTAACATACTCCGTGGGAATGCCCCCTAGCTCTGGGGCTGCTCCTGATGGTCCTGCGAATTCTGGTTGCTCCAGGCTCTCGATCCCTATCTCCAACATCTCTTATGGTTGCATTCCCTTGATTTTGTGCTCCAAGTTGCCCAACCTGTTGGAAAAAATTCTTGATCATCTCCTCTTGTCTTTTCAACATCGTCTTCATCTCATCCCTAGTGATGAAGACCGAGGCTTGGTTCGCTCCTGAGGAAGCCTCCTGACTCCCTTCATGCTGACTCCTTTCGGTTCTTTGTCTTCTCGTTGATTGCTTGGCCATGATTGCTTCTAGATCTGATCCTCTAGCTTTCCAAATCCGAACTCCAAACTTTAGAATCCCTGAGCGCTAGGTTCTTAGTGAAAGCACCAAAATGTTTGCGCCAAAATTGGTCACAAACACCCAATTGTCGATGAAAGCACCAGTTCACAGTCATAGATTACAGGTAACAAGTATGTAGAGAATTAAAACTGAAGAACACTCAGAAAATTAAAAGGAAAGCAGTATAGAATACAGAGTTTATAGTGGTTCGACAATCCGGCCTGCATCCACTTTGAAGCTGATGATTTTATTGATGTTTGCTTGCTGACTACAACGAGTTACAACTGATTACAACTGCAAATTTCAAGTACAATTATGGTTCCTGCAGAGTCTGGACATAGAAGAATAAAAAAAGTCCTTTTTCTGTAGGCTCTGGGATGCTATTTATAGGTGTAGGCTGCAGATATCTCACTTAGATCTTGGGAGACCTCTTCTGGCACGTGCGTGGGCCCACGCGATCGATCCCGAACGATTATGACTCGATCCGTGATCGATACGAACGAGATTCGTATTGATCCAAATCTTGCCCAATTGAGCCGAGATCGATCATAAACACTCTTTAGGTTGTACGCAAGCTCCTGTGAAAATTTGGTGGCATTTGGACTTGTAGATCTCAAGATATGATCGACACGAATTAGAACTTTCTTTATGCTGCTTGGTTTGTATCGATCAATTCGCATCGATACTTATTCGTATCGATACTAAGCACATGCGCGTTGGTGACGTGGCTCTATTTTCAAGGCTTGATCCATTTTCCATGCCGTGTTGAACGAGCCTTCATCCTTATAGACTTCATTCGTATTCATCTGTAATACTCCATTCGCATCCATCCATTTCAGCCCCTATTCGTATCGATAATTGATGGTGTACTTCGTATCGATCATTGTAGTATAATCGATACGAAGTGACTTCGTTTGGGGGGTTTTCTGATGGATACGAACAAGGACTATGATGGATACGAACAAGGACTATGATGGATACGAAGGCTCATGGATGCTATCGATTCGAACAACCATGAACTCGATGGATACGAATGAGGTCTGCAGGGTGGATGGATACAGACTAACCTTACCTGTGATCGACACGAACTAGGTCGGTCCTCGACGGATACGAAGTAGCACGGATATGAGGTAGGCTGATGGATACGAACAAGATCGATATGAAGGAGGCTGCCTTTGGATGGATAGGAAGAGTGTAGTTCCGGGTGGATGCGAACGGAAGCGATGCGAAGAGAGTGAAACGATGGATACAAATGAATTGATCTCCTTGATTTGCATCGATCATATCTTGAGCATACAAACTCGGATTGTCTTGAAATTTGAAACGTTGACTTCCACAGCTTTAATTGTCGTGTCATATCAATTCTAGCTTGATCTGGACTTAGGCAAAATTCATCGATATCCATAGTGAACCTGTGTATAACTGATCTTCGGAACGAACTGTCTTTGATTTCTAGTCAATTTCTTGGTATCACGGCCTTGCCAAATGGCGGGACAACATGTACTCACGGTGGATGTGAGTATAGTCCCAATTCTGTAGGGTAAGCCATGTAGTTGATCAGGCTATTAGCACACACGAATTGTCAGACTAATGTGAGATGCCACAGTTTGGGTTACGGGTCATCGAATGGATATCCCAGGACGGGCCTGCTTCTGGGTTAGAGGTATTAAATGGCTATTGTATGGTCTGCTGCTTTCCCACTAAGAAATATTATATTATCGGGAATATCTTTTAGGAACAGTAGTGGAAATCTTGGTGGGGGTCCGCTTTGGGTTTGAGGTTTAAGTGGTTATTGGAGGGGCTGCCTCTTCTCCATTTAAGAAGTATTGAGTAGCCTTAAGGGATTTCTTACGATGTCAACTAGAAAGTACCAAAGAGGGGTCTGCCTTGGGTCTATGTACTAAATGTTGGGTATTTGCCTAGGGTATATGTATTAAATGCTTAGAGTCTGCCAATTTCCCATGAAAGAGGTATTTTGTGTCTCGGGTACTTTCTCTCGCATCGTTAGGAAATGGTTGACAAAGATGGGTCGTTGGACCCAATATATTCCATAGTTTCTTGTACCCGCATCATAGCTACAAAGTTAGACTAGAAAGCGCCATTGGCCTATAGTTGGAGATATGTTATAGAGCTAGACTGGAAGAGTCTTTGGCTTACCGTTGGAGGTATACTCTGTAGGACATAGTATAGAATGCATAAGACATAATACTCATATAAGTAATACTACCCAAATACTATTATGGAAAGGCTTGAGATTTTCATTCACCACACATTTGTTGTTATGAATCCCTCTTCAGTACAACCCACTGGTTAGGGGAACGATGCTGATGATGATTGTGAAAGAGGCGGTGAAGTCGTACGGCAGTTTAATTATTTATTTATGTTTTTATTTATTCTGAGGTACCTAGATTTTAGACTTTATGATGTTCTATTTTGAGATATTGTGTTATAGATATTTGGAATGTTGTAATTTTGATATTTGGAATATGTGAAATTGATACTTATTTTGTTATTATATTTTATCCCTTCTACTATGATATTCTGAAAGCATAGATAGATAGCTCTGTATATTGTTTATCTAATTAATTTTACCAACCAACAATCAATCTGGAATGGACCTAAACTTCAATGGGCTTTTATTAGGTCAAAATTTTGGCTTGTTTTTGGAGAGGGTTGTTACATTTTGTATCAGTGCTTAGATTACCCGATCAATATGTATAGGTATACGCGAGAGTACATATTTATTATTTTTGAAAATATTTTTTAAAATTCTACTCTATATATATACATATATGTGCAGAATACAATAGCCTATGATTTTTGTTTGATGGTAATAAACATATATATATATATATTTGTTTAAATATTTGTTATTGTACTATTTTATTTTTCACATAATTAAATAAATATTTGTTGAATAAAATAAATAACTCAGAATTCATATTCAAACAAATATTTTATTCAAACAAATATTTTATTACAAATTTGAATAGTACAAATTTCAGCTCTCACTACATTTACACAATTTCAATTACAATTCAATTTCAATTACAAAATAATTTTTCACTTTACAATTTAAATCACACTACATAGTCACTCAACACTCGTATTTTTATCTTCAACTCTGTTTCAACCTAAATCCAGCATCTGAGCTACCTGCAAAATAAACACTGACGCATTAAAATTTAAAAAGAAAATATTTTGAAGTGCAAATTAAAGTGTGTGTTTTTGAAAATGTTATTTGCCTCAGTTATTTGGGTTGTTCGTCATTTTTTTCTTTTGAATTCATCTACACGAACAATTTGTGACATGCACAGTGTATCACTGTACATGCCACAAGGTCGTGCACACTGATATACAATTGCGTGTTAGAACTACAAGGACAGGTGAGGACAAGGTCAAACCCGAGCAAAGCTGAATTCAATTCAGGTGCAATATAAAAAAAAAATAGAATGGTCAAGTACAAGTTTCAATGACTAGAACAAACTCCAACATACTTGAACCAGACCTCACATATATATTTCAGAGGATACAAAAGCACTAGAAGAGAACACATGATATCAAGACCAAATTAAGCCAGTACGACATGAACACACACATATATACATACATAAATGTATGTATGTATATATACAAATGGAGATGACCAGAAAATGTCCACATGCAACACAAAGACAGATCGGACATGAAGTGTCAGAAACTAAATAGGAGTATGTGCAAAGTGAACAAGAATACATGCAAATATAAAAACCAACATAAAACAAACCTCGACCAAAAATTCAACGTGTACACATGAGAATAGACTCGACAGTGAAGCCATAAACAATCAAAGAAACCAAATCTCAATGTAACTTGAAGCAACAGAGAATGCAACTCGAAGACATGAAGCAATACAAAGAAATCAGTTCAAGGAAATGGTTTCTGCATTCATATGAAACCATGGACAAATGGACTAGACCGGGAGTTCACAAGCACAAACCAGATTCAACATGCATTCAGACATCAACAGATTAACATGGGTATGCATACATATGAAACACATACTATCCACAAGCATTCAAGTGTGTGAAGGCAAGTATGAGTCAAAGCAATGCAATGACCAGACTATAGCAATAAACTTCAAATGAAAATACAAGTGCACAAATCAAAGGCTAACAAGACTGAACAACAAAGAGACTCGAGTACACATGAAGCTCATATGCAAACTTCAACAAGTACAACATAAACCAGTTTCAAGAGGCATGATAGAACCATGTTCACAAAATTCAAGTTATATGTACAATGGAACTCAAGTGCAAAGCACAATGCCAGAGAACCAAACAAATATGCAGCGATAAAGATTTCAGTTACAAAGGCATGTGCAAATATGTACAACCAAACCTCAAATGCAAATATATCATGAAGCCAGAGAATCACGAAGGAACCAAAGTAATCACACACATATGTATATACTATCAACACAATTAAAAGCAGCAGGAACCAAAATAGTGTAGACTCAAAAAGTATGGACTCGAAGTCTGAAAACAATGCAAGCAAACATGAGCATGGATATGTACGCAATTCAACTCCAAGCAAAATTAGTGACAAACATATACAATGTTATAACAGGGAAGCAATTTACATATTTACAGTAAATACCGGTAGCATGAATTGAACAAGTCGTGAGTCATGAACAAAAATCAAGGTAGCAGAACAAGTTCGAACTTAACAAATCAAGTTTCGAAAATCCAGTGGTGCAGTTCGAACAAAAATCAAGGTAGCTGTTTGAATGAAGTCATCAAGTCAAAGCCAGAAAAGAATTGAACTTGCAGAAGAAACACGAATTAAAATGGCAAAAATTATCTCAAAATTCAAAGGGTCGAAGTCAAAGGAGTAATGAACGAAACCAAAATTCAAATCATATCCAACCGAGTATGAAATGAACAAGTCAAAATTATCACAAGCATGCAATCAAAAATCTATGGCCGAACAAAATTCACGAAAGAATTCAAATAGAAATATACGATCGTATATTTAGGGATTTTATCCCTATAAATTTCCCCATATCATCATCGGCTTAAGGTATCGAGTTCAATCCCATGCAAATATACAGAGAATAATTCGAGCATAATCAATCGAAAAGGGTGCAAAATTCACATACCAAATTCAGAGCATTCGAACTCGATCTGGAGCGGCCGTAAAGCGCAACGAAGAACAACAACAGTAATCAACTCGAGGAACAAAAGTGACGATTGACTAAGCAGAGCAAATAAAAATCAATTACTTCAATCGATCAACAATCAAGCGGCAGCTTCAATCAAACGAAGCCCTAATTATTGAAGAGAAACAAAGAAAGAATGGTCACGAGCAAACATAGAAAAGGGGAAGACGTCTTTATTTTTTTTAGTGGGCCGGTCTTTATTAGGCTTTAGTTAAAAAATAATAATAGGGTTTTGTTGTTTTATTTATTTTGTAATTTTCCTTTTTTTTAAAATGTGTAACTTTCTAGTCGTGTGACTAGGTTACGAACTACGATGGTGTATTTCGAGAATTCGCAACTCAGTGGCTGAGTTGTGGCAGAGTTTTGAGTGTAGAATTAAGTTAGTCATTAGTGGGTATCGTAAGTTTACGTGTGTAAGCGTCTAACTACTTAATTTCTAGTAAAAACCTTGGTGGTAGCACGTAGACAAGGTTTTGCCGAAGCTGGGCAAATTTTTGTGTGATCTCTATTGCATTATTATCTGTGATTGTTTTTATTTCCGCATTAATTTTTATTATTATTAGTATCACCTTATGCACCCCCCCTCTAGGGTGAAAACGATCCTACAAGTGGTATTAGAGCTAGGAACAAAAACCGATTTTTGTTTTAAAATTTTGATTTTTTAAATGGCTTCTTTTAATAATGCTTTTGCTGAACGTCAGTCCATAGTTAGGCCACCCATGTTCAATGGTGAATACACATATTGGAAAAATAGAATGAAATTTTTTCTTAAAACCATTGATGCATGGAATATTGTTGAGACGGGATATAGGACACCAACTGTAGTGGTAGATAATCAAGAAGTCGAAAAACCGATGGATCAATGGATAGATCTTGAAAATAAACTGCAACTTGCAAAAGCTAAAGCTATGAATTCTATTATCTGCTCATTAGATCAAATTGAATTTAATCGTGTCTCACATTGTCTAACTGCGTATGAAATTTGGCACACACTCGAAGTGACTCACGAAGGAACCTCCCAAGTCAAAGAATCTCGCCTTGCCATGCTTAGTAGCAAATACGAGAACTTCACAATGGCAAAAGATGAAAGTGTCAAAGAAATGTATGGACGACTTTTAAATCTAGTATACAAATCAAAATACCTTGGAAAACCATACACGGAGCTAGAAATAGTTCGAAAAATCCTCAGAATTCTTCCATGAAAATTTGAAGCAAAAGTGATTGCCATTCAAGAATCAAAAGATTTGAAACAAATTAAAGTTGAAGAACTCATCGGAAACCTTACCACTTATGAGGTAGAAATCAAATTCAAGGAAGAATGCGAAGGAGGTGATACGCGAAAGAAATCAATAGCTCTCAAAGGAACAACAGAAAGTGAAGATGATGATGGAACAACTGAACTGGCACTGATAATAAAGAGATTCAAAAGATGGAACCGCAAGTATGGAAATCTGGCTCTAAATCAACAACTGAAAAGCAGAATAGTCAAAGTTCTAGACAACTCAGAAGAGCAGGAGATCATCTGTCACAACTGCAATAAACCTAGTCATATCAAGCCAAATTGTCCTCAGAATCGACTCAGCCAAGGAAAGACACCGAAAAGGAGAAGTATTGTAGCAACTTGGAAAGAAAGTGATTCAGATAATAATGAAAGCACTGGTAGTGTAACGACCCACTATTTTGGACGATTCAAATCGACAATAAATCCACACATGTCGGACTTGAATAATACAAAACAATAGATTGTAAATAAATTTGGAGCAAATAAAACCAATCACAGAATCACTGACACAGAATATCAGAATAACTCGCAGCGGAAATTAAAATAAATACTGGTTCATGAAGCCACTAAAATTTAATAGTCTCAAAACAGATACAACAAAAGTCTGAATATATAAGTTCACAAATACATAAGCAAAGCTGAACGAAATAACTGAAATGGAAAGACAACTAGATAGGCTGATAAACTCCAGAAATATCTAGTCCAGAAGGTAAATCCAAAGCTGTAATACTCAGGCTGACCCGAGCGTAAAGCAAAAACACAAACATTCGAGTCAGGACATACATACTTATACAATGTAAACCAACTCAAGTGAACTGTAATAGAAATGCACAAGTAACTTAAAGAATGCTTGGGATCGCCCATTCTTTAAGGATCCGTTAAACTATTTACAATGTAGTAATATTCGCTATTATAATAATGTCTAATAGTAAAATAAACTTACTTTTAAATAGCGTTAAGGAGTGACCCAATATTCCCCTTAACACATAAATAGTGCCAGTAGTCTATACAGTACCTGCGTACCTCCAGATCGGGAGGCTACGAGAAGATACTCCATAGGTACGACATAAATCAAACTCGTACAAGGCTCGCTATGGTAGGTGACACGACACAACGAGGCAATGCCATGGTAGATATACCAATTACGCATCCGGACTGGTGGTAACGCATAACAGCCACTACCGCACACCTCGAGCCACACTCCCAAAATCAAAGGGGTGCACCCAATCAATCACAAAAGTAATAGAATGGCATCGAAGAAGTGTGTCCGATCAAAGGTGCTACCTCATTGGCCTGGAATTACTCCTGTTTTATCCACCTTATGCTAACTCACGGGAGTCAGGTCCACGTATATACCTCAATAGGACCGTCGCCACCATCCTACTTCATTCTGGAATCTCCACCGCGTACACAGTTGTTAAAGTGGTTTTCGGTATCGACAGAGAGTATGTCCTTATCCGATCTCGGTCTCTTTAACAACCAATCGTTATTATAACCCGTGGTTATAAATTTCAAAATGGTTTATTTTCCAAAAATCAAAATATCATTTCCATTTCAAAAACCACCATTTCAAAACCAAATCAAAACGATATCATTTCTATTTCAATATATATATATATATATTCATTTGAATCATTTAAACATGAAGTCATTATCCTTTCAAATCAAATATTTAATTTCCAGAATTTTTAACATTTCTAAGTTCATTCATTTAATTACAACAATTTCAAAACATTGTATTTTCAAAAAACAGCAGCACTTATAAAGTGTTACGGTAGATATAGTAGTATTTCAAAATATTGTAAAATTTCAGAAACAGCAGCACTTACAAAGTGCTACAGTAGGTATATTAGTTTCAAAACAGTTCAGTTCAGCAACAATGGCACTTACCAAGTGCTACTGTAGCCCTTTAGTTATTTCAGAATATAGTTTACTTTCAGTAACCACACCACTTACCAAGTGCTACAGTAGCTTTATTACTTCAGATTTTAGTTAGCTTCAGCAACAACAACAGCATTTACAAAGTGCAGTAGTAGCCCTTTAGTTATTTCAAAACTTAGTTATATTTCAGAAACTATATCACTTAGCAAATCCTGTCTTAATACTACAACATTTCTGAAGTGTTACCAATACTAATTCCAGATTTATTATAAAATTTCAGAAACATTAAAACTTCAATTTTTAGCCATTTTAACTTATAAAATCATATTTGTCGCTTCAAAAATGTTCATTTGGATATCATTTAACTTATGATTTTATAAAAAAAATTCATTAATAATTATCCAATTTATAAACAATAATTCACTTATTAAGCCAAAGTGCACTATTTTCTTAACTTTTGTATTTTTAACAATTAACTTAATACTTTACTTTAAAATTCCATTTCATATAATAAAATTAAGTTCCATTTTATTTACTTAACCTAAAATTTCACTTTTAAAAGCCAAATTTCCTAAATTATCAAGTTTAGTCATATTTTCAAAATACATTTCCCATTTATTTATTTATACATTTTAACTCATAAAAATCACTAAAACTTTATTTAAATCATTTGATCCAAATTTAAGTTAAAATATCATAATTTACATTTGAAAATACTTAATAATTTTCAGAAAATATATAAAAATAACCACGGGTCTGTATAATATTTTCTAACCTAGGTCAAGTGATACGGATAATATATCATTTCAATCCGTAATTTAAAAAGAAAAATCCAGGTTCTATCATTTCAAACCCGCAATCCCAAGTAAATCAAATACAATAAAAATCACTCAAGCCTATCATTTCAGCCCATAATGATTTTTCCTTATTCTAAAGTCCGTTCGGGTATGTATCATTTCAACCCATAGTGATTCTATTCTACAGGGAACTTGCAGTGTGAGAAACAATAATTAAAATAACTGTATAGCATATAATATTGTAACAGATGATGTAACTGGTATAAAAAAAATCAGGTTATACATTATATAATCTGATCATGGGCATATATGAATTATCAACATAGAATATCAATTATTACACATTCACTTGTCATCGCTTAACAATTTTATAAGTACGGATGTCGAGAGTGAAAACTCACCTTTTTGAAGCTGGAGTTAACAATTCAAAACACACAAATAAACTTCGGAAAGCACGACAAAGCACGAATTAGATTTGAGTGGAGGGAGAGCCAAGATTTAGATCTTGTATACAACAAATAAATTAAAACAAATACAAGAAATATGATTCAATACAATAACATATGAAATAAACAATGAAAATATGAATTAAAATGAGATAACTTGATTTTAAACACAAAAGTGCTCGGGCTCAACCACTATAGAAACAACCCGCAATTCCGTACCCCTTTGAGCCGACAATATTCTCCGTCAGTTCAACTCAAAGTGGTCGGAAATACAAACCGTTAGGGTTAAAGAAGAAAGAGGAAGAAGAAGAAAATAGAAAACAACATCAGAATCTCACAATCGCAGCGGAACAACATATAATATATAACAACATATTTTTATACAAAAGAAACTGTAACTGTATAATACTTACAATCATCAGAGTACAACACAAATCCATAGCACACAACTGGACAATTATAATAACTTGTCCTCACAAAAGCTGACTATACAGCTTACACCACACAGCAGAATATACATCAAGTACGTGCGATACGTCTCGCCATCCAGCTCGTCTCCTGAGCTCCACAGCATCCTATCCTGTATCTGTAATACTCGGTCTGACCCGAGCATTATAATAAAATAACACCCGAGTCAGTCTGGAAAACCAGCGTGAGAAAAACACACTCAATTGAATTATTAAAGTTTTCAAAATCCTTTGAAATCAAAGGTATCTCGTAAGACCATGCCACAAATAAACATGCCGGGTTTTTACCTTACGATAACCAAAACATTTTTATTAAAACCGTCTGATATTATTATAGTGTCTATAGAAAGTAAAATACAATCTAGCTGAAATGCTTGCATCTCACGTTTCACCAATAGTTGGGCACAATCAAAACCGTACAGGAACGTAGGGAGAATGGATTTCCAACTAATGACTAGGCACTGGGGTACCACCTGTCACAGTACCTGGTCTAGATCAGCGTACCGAGGATTACGCCCAATCCCCTGCAACATAAGACCGGAACTACCCCTTACTGGATAATTCCGAGTAAGATCACCCCACGGTTGGGATCAGCAACCGCCCACTAAGCCGAAATAAAAAGGGACATCTAGACAGGGATGACCTCACCCTAATGGGTGCTACCCACTTAGCCGTGCTGGATAACCCCTGATTTTCAGTCATTCCCGGTTGATGAGGCTCGAGGCTAAGCGTTACCTTTATAGAACATTTCACTTAGAATGCTCACCATCCTCCTGACGATGTTCTGAAAGCATTCATCCATACAAGTCCGTCCCGGGTTCAAACGGAACCGAAGGCACTATTCCTATTACGTCCATTTTGGAGTAACCCTTAGGATTAGTAGCGACTAGCCCTTGCACTTCACTGTACCATCTTCGACTCCAAACTCATCTTCCCCATGAAAACGTACGAACCGGATCGAAGTGGTTTTCAGAAAATAAATCCCAATCCCGGTCTCTTCGAAACGATCATCGCATTGGCCAATATTGATAGTCGGTTATTTAACTATCAACTAACATCCACAAAACATCCAACAAACATAAATAATTTCCCAAATTATTTATTAATCTCAAAATATCTTCGCAAGATATATTTCCACTTTTCAACCCTTTGAAAACAGTTTCCAACCGTCTTCTCACATGGAATAAATTCCCAAATATTTTCTATTTCCACTAAAATCACCAAGTACAATAATTTAAAACACTATATTATGAAAGATGCTTTAAACATTTAAATTAAAAACTACTTTAATACTTTATTCAAAGATATATGCTTTAAGAATATTTAAAATAAATCTACTTATAAAATATAACACTAAATTTTATCCTTTCTAAAACAAAATACTACGTCACTTTTAATAATTACTACTATAATAAATTTGAGAAATAGTTACTTCAAAATTTAATCATTTGAAAAATAATAAATTTTCTAAAACACACTTCGAAACACTTTAAAATCTTTAACTTGTACTTAAAACTTTGCTTTGGAAACGTACTTGGCTATTCAAGGAAATATGCTTCTCTTTCACATCCTTTAAAAAAAATCACTATTTATTTATTGTTTTCTCTTAAACAAATTCACATTCCTTTATAAATACCCACCTTGAATATATGTTTCCAAATATCCACTGATATTTTGCTTCAATTTATAAACCCAGTTTATAAATTCCAAAATCTCACTTCTCTTTTAAATTCCAATTCCAAACACTTAAATCAATTTACAATTGATTTCCAATTTACTTCACTTTGAAATAAATTTCCTTACTTACTCCATTTATTTCAAAATCCATTAATTTTCAGATTTTATTTCTTTATTATGATTTAAAATCTTTAAACTGAAAATTTAAATTCCAGATTCCCCGAATTCCTTCTTTTTCCTTTTGATTAAATTTAAACCTTGAATTAAAATAATTCTTTATTCTTTTAAATAATATCACTTAAGTTTTAAAATTCATTATTCCTCTGTTTATTCAAATTCCCTCTTCCATACTCGGAATTTTATTTATTAGAATTTTAAAATCACTTTTATTCTTTTCCAATTCATTCTTAAATTTATTCAAATTCTCTATAATTATTTTACTTAAAAAAATTCACTCCTTTATTTTCTTTTCAAAAATCCAATTCTATATATTTTGGTAACTCAGTGCACCGAAATATATTCAAACAAACCATAGCATTCAATATTCCAATTATCAATATAATTAATCATAGAATATCAAATATTCATAACACAGAATATTAAACAATCTAAATAAATTTTTGAGGAATCCAGTTGGATCTCTCCAACCTGTTTCCCTGCATCCACAGATGTTAGAACAATACCAATTCCACTTCGAGGTGGAATATCGCGGTATATAGGATTAATATAATATCATCTGCTATTATGCGGCGCATAGGGTCTCATCCGCTATATAATGTGGGAAATCAATCACTCCAATATATATATACTATATATAATATACCCCCTCAAAAAAATTCAATCATTCAACCAAATATTTAAATTTAACCATTTAAATTTAAACAACACCCAGATGAGTGAGATTAACTCACCTTTAACTATGCATGCAACCCATTTCCATCTCGATTATTTCTCCACAATTGGACCTTGTAAAAACATTAAATGATTTTATTAATATTCGAATAAATCGAATAATTAAATTCCCATTTGATAGATTTAATTAACTAATTATTTTAGTTTTAACTAATTTTCCTTAACAATTTCTAAGTAATAATTAAATAAATTAAGCACCCTAAATAAATTATTTTATCAAGCCTAGTAAATTAAATTTTATTTTTCTTCATTTTCAACTGCATATGAAAAATAATCCATATAGGTTTTAAAAATCAAATTTTCATAAACTTCAAACATTTTTTTTAAAATTCCTACTCTTCCTAAAATCTTATTTATATGAAATTTCCTGCTTTACTGCAAACTTATATACATACATATATATTACTAAAACTGCTATACCCCTAACTGTAAATATCTTTTTCTCTGATTCTGTATATGTACATATGTAGATTGAAATATGTAGGTACATTTATATAAACCAGAATTGTTATACAAATCCCCAAAATCTAAATTTGCTATATATGCATTTTATTAAGTTTAATTTGAATTGAAGAATAAAGAAATACCTCACTGCTCAAGGCCTTCGACCATCATGAACTCTCGATCGCGCCCCTCCCGGCTACTGTCACAAGCGCGCCTCACCCCGACGTCGTCGTACCCCATAATCGAAAGCACCTTGCTATCCTGACCTAACGAGCACGCGAGCACCCACGATGAACTTGAACGCGATGGCTTCTGACCCACTGTCGAGCGTTCGAGATCGCGACTCGTCGTTATGGATTTCGATAATCCCCAACGAGCTCGATTTTAAATTGAGCAACGAATTCCCTTTTTTATATATATAAGAGATCGGCCCCCTTCGATTTTGACTTCTTTAAAAGTAGGCGGCCATTTTTTTTGAGCAGAGACGTAGTTTTGAGTTTTGCGAACTGAACGGTGAAAGATAGAAGGGAAAGCTCGCGTTTATTTTGGATTCTTCATTCTGCCATTTTTTTTCTTTTTTAGATTTCATTTAATTCTGAAAGAAGGAACAAAGGCTCGAGTTTTATAAAAGAAAGGAAAGAGATTTCGTAAGATTCTAGGCTTGCGTGTTGAATGCCTGCTACAGAGAAGGCAAAAAGTGCTGATGGTGAAAGAAAGGCAGCTAATGGGAAGGAATTTCAGCTGTGTTGACTAAGGTATAAATAAATATTAAATTCAAATTCTAATGTCTCGATAAATGCAACTTAAAATCTCGACATCCTATCGAGGCATGCCGCCAGGCGTTCGTAATGTTATACCCCTATTCCGAATGCAATGGAAAAGGTTTCGAGTCCTAATTCGATCGTATGGGGAAGATAGCTTTTTGAATCCAGTTATTATATTGAATTCAATATAAATTTCAGCGCGTTTATATGTCATACGCTCACACAACAACTCCAATCAGTTCGAAACTTGAAATCCGATAATAATACAATATTACGGATCTAATGGAACTGGTTTCGTCGAATTCCGAGACTGTGTCTCGGAAGGCTATTTTTAAATATCGATTTAAACGATAAAATTTCAAAACTTAACAAAACATTTCCAAATTCAATTTTAGCACTTTTACTATCTTCAGTATTATCAATATAGATTTCCCAAGCCTTTGAAATATTTTTAACAAGCTTAAAACTCTAGATTCGACATTTTACCCAACTTCAAATTATTTAATTTAATAATTAAATTACTCAGTAAATAGTGATATTTGAAATTCAAGTTAAAAATTAACTTTTAAATATTTAAAATCAATTAAATATTACGATTTCAAATATCCAAAAATTCCGGGTCGTCACATTCCTCCCCCCTTAAAAGAATTTCGTCCCTGAAATTACTAGTTAGGAGGAATGATTCAATCCCCGTTAACTATTTTCTCAAATCCAAATAGTTTCAAACAACTTTCCAAAATAATCTTTTATTAAGACACACTAACCCTCTTTCTAACTTTCCAACTTAACCGTAAGTCCCAAACAATATTACTTAACAATTCAAATTTAAATTTGAAACCAAATTTTGAATTATCAAAATTTTCTCAAATTTTTTATAACTCCTTAAATTTTCGAAAAATTTCACCAGCGTCTCCTTTGCGCGGCTAGCTCGGAACAACTACAAAATTGCCTCTACGGCCCCCAAATTTCAAAGAAAACAAAATCCAAGTGGCTAGATCGGAAAATTATCAAATTTCAAACAGAAATTTAAACACATACCTTTTGTTGGGCCATTTAAATTTATTTTCAGAAATCAAAAATACCAATTCCTTTTGCTTTTTAAACACCTGTGTTCTACTCAGCAATAATATCCAATTACAACATTCAAAATCACTTTACACATTTCTTTACAAAAGTTTTCATATCTATTTCATTCTCATTCGTACAATGCACATATATCATTCGTACGCAATACCAAATTCGATCGTTCACTCGATCACACAATCTCACTTCCGAACTAGTATCGTCCACCCGACTTCCTAGTGCGGACTCAGATCTGGTCCCTTGATCAGAAACCGTCATTCTCCTTGCATAGTCGTAAACTATGATAGAGAAATTCCAGAATCAATCAAAATCCATATTCAGGGTTCGCCGTCGAAAATCGAGTGAAAAATCCTAACTCGGATCGGTATAACTACCTCGAAATTCTGTGCTCGAATCCGGATCAAACCGCATGTGAATAAAATAATATACGTACATCCTACGTATTTATATCCATTGATTATCAACTATATCAATTCCCTTTTTATTCACATTCATTTTGATTTCTATTCACTTATCCACAATTATCCCATTCACAACTTTCAGTTTTAATCTTCATTCAATTATTCACTCAGTATATTTCTCCATTCCAAAATTACTTAGTATATTCCCAATACCAATTTACTTAAGAGTTTCATCCTTCATTTCTTAAGTCCAATATAAATATTTCTTATATTTATTTTCACTACTTCACTACTGAAGTTTATATTCAAATTGAATTCCAATTCCATATAAATTTCAATTTGCTTCAATTTATTAATTATTTTCAAACTTCAATACTTTTTCCCAATTTCCATTCAGATTTCCATCTTTAATTCTACTTAAATTCAATCTGTCTTCAAACTTTGAATATTGAATTTTATTCAACTTATTTCAACCCATATTTAATTAACCATTTCCTTTTATTAGTTTTACTTACTAATTTATTTAAAATCTCAAATAAAAGTTTATTTGCAATCTCTTTCTTCCTTCAGTTTCTTCGAACAATTTCTTCGATTTCACCTTACTTCACATACACACTTTTAAATTAGATTTCAATATTCAGTTTCACCTCTATTTGCTTTCCACTTTTAAATCATTTGTCGTTAGTGAAAAATTTGAAAATTTTTCTAACTCCCAAAATTTTCGAAATTTTTTGGCAGAGTCTCCTTTGTACGGAGGAGCTTTTGCAATTTGACAAGAGATATAAATATATATACATCGACCCACACGGTCGAAAAACAAGAAAACAAACAGCAGTTCATATTTCCTATCTTTTTATTGCGTAGGCGTACCTTTATTTAGCATTTTTAAGCAAGCGGCTTATTTATTTAGCATTTGGCGCAAACAAAACCAGCCAAACGGCTTCCAAAAACCTGTACTTACTCAATTAAAACATGTAAGTGCTAAATACATACAATTCACCAGTATTTCACTTATTTAAAATAGGTAAAACATGCATTTGATAAATAATGCATGCTAAACAGTCTTTCATAAGCAATTTCCAATGTTCCAATATTAATTTTAATTGTTGACAACCCATTCATATACTATTTCAATTGTTTCAATCAACCCATTTACTATTTTCATTTAATTTAAATAGTTTACAACTTAATTGCTTACATTCAATTCATTTTTTTGTCACGTTTACTTTAATTTAACTCTTCTTCAAGTTGAGTCTTATTTTGACCAATTTCAACATTATTTTATTTAGCCTGCTTAGGCTTAAATTTCCCGTTCCAATTAATCTTTTCAAACTCTTATAAGTTTAAACTTATTAATATTCCATCATCATTTTTTTATATAAGATTCCAGAGTTTTAAATAATCACTTAAGTATTTCAATTTCTTATTCAATTTTCTCACAATAGTGATAATAACTTAATATTATCACTCCTTAACAACCAAGCATCCATATATAACTATAATAATTTTTCGAAAAATTATTTCTTTTATTGCACAATTATAACCCATAATTATAATCATTTTTCATTTTAACTTTATCCAAATTAGTTCAATTTTATTTAACTTATCCTGAGTTAAATCCGAATATATCTTACTCACTTCCATTTATTCAAGTGGAATTTTAATTCCATGATTAAAACTTCCAATTTCCTTTCTTATTTAAATCAACTTCACTATAATTTCAATAGTTGATTCATCTTAACCTTTCACATTATTTAAATAGAATTCCCATAATTCAATTGCCCGGTTTCATTTCAAAACCATTTTGAAATCATAAATAAAACATACCCACTTGGTATATCAAATCAAATCTCCGGATTCCAAACACTTGTTTTTACCAAAACAAATTTCTAAAACCACTTGTATACCCAACAAGTTCAAATAATATCATAACCAATTACCACGGTAGTAATCCATCACTTTAGAAACTCGAAAATGAATTCTAATAATGTGGCCATCATCATCAGGATTATTTTCTAGCGACTGAAGTGAGTTTAGTGCTTCCTTACCTCCATAAATTCCTTTCAAAACAATTTCCATTCAAAAATAATTCCCAAAACAATACAACATTATTTCCTTCAAACATTCTGGAAAACATTTCAAACATTTCCAAGACCTTAAATTCCCAAACCTTTGTTTTAAATACATTTAAAACACTTTTCAAAATTCCCGGGATTTAAATTCGGGTTTAAATCAAATCTTAGTTATATTTCTTTGGATAAGTCCCACTTATTGAATTTTATTTGGTTATAAACCATTCCAAATTTTAGATTCCTATTTGATTATAATATTAACAACCAAACATCCAAATATATATAATAATTTCAGAAAATTATTCCCTTTTATATCAAAATATAATTTTGGGTAAAATTATTTCATTTACCCACCTTTAAAACAATACTATGTCGGTTTATCTTGTTTAAGAGTTTAGAAACCCCTATCGATACGGTTGTACTTCCCGTACCGACCAGAATTCATAAACACTCAACCGATAAGTCAATACAGTATAAAAACAGTTTTTGTATTCACTAACAAGTACACGCTCATATCTATTATTACACTCAACTCATTCTAGAGTACTATTGACTCTTTTCTAATGAGTAATTTCCCCACCAGAGCCTAGGTTATCGCTAACCTCACTCTGATACCAAGTGAAACAACCCGCAATTCCGTACCCCTTTGAGCCGACAATATTCTCCGTCAGTTCAAGTCAAAGTGGTCGGAAATACAAACCGTTAGGGTTAAAGAAGAAAGAGGAAGAAGAAGAAAATAGAAAACAACAACATAATCTCACAATCGCAGTGGAACAACATATAATATATAACAACAGATTTTTATACAAAAGAAACTATAACTGTATAATACTTACAATCATCAGAGTACAACACAAATCCATAGCACACAACTGGACAGTTATAATAACTTGTCCTCACAAAAGCTGATTATATAGCTTACACCGCACAGCAGAATATACATCAAGTACGTGTGATACGTCTCGCCATCTAGCTCGTCTCCTGAGCTCCACAGCATCCTATCCTGTATTTGTAATACTCGGTCTAACCCGAGCATTATAATAAAATAACACCCGAGTCAGTCTGGAAAACCAGCGTGAGAAAAACACACTCACTTGAATTATTAAAGTTTTCAAAATCCTTTGAAATCAAAGGTATCTCGTAAGACCATGCCACAAATAAACATGCTGGGTTTTTACCTTACGATAACCAAAACATTTTTATTAAAACCGTCTGATATTATTATAGTGTCTATAGAAAGTAAAATACAATCTAGCTGAAATGCTTGCATCTCACGTTTCAACAATAGTTGGGCACAATCAAAACCGTACAGGCACGTAAGGAGAATGGATTTCCAACTAATGACTAGGCACTGGGGTACCACCTGTCACAGTACATGGTCTAGATCAGCATACCGAGGATTACGCCCAATCCCCTGCAACACAAGACCGGAACTACCCCTTACTGGATAATTCCGAGTAAGATCACCCCACGGTTGGGATCAGCAACCGCCCACTAAGCCGAAATAAAAAGGGACATCTAGACAGGGATGACCTCACCCTAATGGGTGCTACCCACTTAGCATTGCTGCATAACCCCTGATTTTCAATCATTCCCGGTTGATGAGGCTCAAGGCTAAGCGTTACCTTTATAGAACATTTCACTTAGAATGCTCACCGTCCTCCTGACGATGTTCTGAAAGCATTCATCCATACAAGTCCATCCCGGGTTCGAACGAAACCGAAGGCACTATTCCTACTACATCCATTTTGGAGTCTCCCTCAGGATTTGTAGCGACTAGCCCTTGCACTTCACTGTACCATCTTCGACTCCAAACTCGTCTTCCCCACGAAAACGTACAAACCGGATCAAAATGGTTTTTGGAAAATAAATCCCGATCCCGGTCTCTTCAAAACAATCAGCGCATTGGCCAATATTGATAGTCGGTTATTTAACTATCAACTAACATCCACAAAACATCCAACAAACATAAATAATTTCCCAAATTATTTATTAATCTCAAAATATCTTCGCAAGATATATTTCCACTTTTCAACCCTTTGAAAACAGTTTCCAACCGTCTTCTCACATGGAATAAATTCCCAAATATTTTCTATTTCCACTGAAATCACCAAGTACAATAATTTAAAACACTATATTATGAAAGATGCTTTAAACATTTAAATTAAAAACTACTTCAATACTTTATTCAAAGATATATGCTTAAAGAATATTTAAAATAAAGCTACTTATAAAATATAACACTAAATTTTATCCTTTCTAAAACAAAATACTACGTCACTTTTAATAATTACTACTATAATAAATTTGAGAAATACTTACTTCAAAATTTAATCATTTGAAAAATAATAAATTTTCTAAAACACACTTCGAAACACTTTAAAACCTTTAACTTATACTTAAAACATTGCTTTGTAAACGTACTTGGATATTCAAGGAAATATGCTTCTCTTTCACATCCTTTAAAAAAAATCACTATTTATTTATTTTTTTCTCTTAAACAAATTCACATTCCTTTATAAATCCCCACCTTGAATTTATGTTTCCAAATATCCACTGATATTTTGCTTCACTTTATAAACCCAGTTTATAAATTCCAAAATCTCACTTCTCTTTTAAATTCCAATTCCAAACACTTAAATCAATTTACAATTGATTTCCAATTTACTTCACTTTGAAATAAATTTCCTTACTTACTCCATTTATTTCAAAATCCATTAACTTTCAGATTTTATTTCTTTATTATGATTTAAAATCTTTAAACTGAAAATTTAAATTCCAGATTCCCCGAATTCCTTCATTTTCCTTTTGATTAAATTTAAACCTTGAATTAAAATAAATTCTTTATTCTTTTAAATAATATCACTTAAGTTTTAAAATTCATTATTCCTCTATTTATTCAAATTCCCTCTTCCATACTCGGAATTTTATTTATTAGAATTTTAAAATCACTTTTATTGTTTTCCAATTCATTCTTAAATTTATTCAAATTCTCTATAATTATTTTACTTAAAAAAATTCACTCCTTTATTTTCTTTTCAAAATTCCAATTCTATATATTTTGGTAACTCGGTGCACCGAAATATATTCAAACAAACCATAGCATTCAATATTCCAATTATCAATATAATTAATCACAGAATATCAAATATTCATAACACAGAATATTAAACAATCTAAATAAATTTATGAGGAATCCAGTTGGATCTCTCCAACCTGTTTCCCTGCATCCACAAATGTTAGCACAATACCAATTCCACTTCGAGGTGGAATATCGCGGTATATAGGATTAATATAATATCATCCGCTGCTATTATGCGGCGCATAGGGTCTCATCCGCTATATAATGCGGGAAATCAATCCCTCCAATATATATACTATATATAATATACCCCATCAAAAAAATTCAATCATTCAACCAAATATTTAAATTTAACCATTTAAATTTAAACAACACCCAGATGAGTGAGATTAACTCACCTTTAACTATGCATGCAACCCATTTCCATCTCGATTATTTCTCCACAATTAGACCTTGTAAAAACATTAAATGATTTTATTAATATTCGAATAAATCGAATAATTAAATTCCCATTTGATAGATTTAGTTAACTAATTATTTTAGTTTTAACTAATCTTCCTTAACAATTTCTAAGTAATAATTAAATAAGTTAATTAAATAAATTAGACACCCTAAATAAATTATTTTATCAAGCCTAGTAAATTAAATCTTATTTTTCTTCATTTTCAACTACATATGAAAAATAATCCATATAGGTTTTAAAAATCAAATTTTCATAAACTTCAAACATTTTTAAAAAAATTCCTACTCTTCCTAAAATCTTATTTATATGAAATTTCCTGCTTTACTACAAACTTATATACATACATATATATTACTAAAACTGATATACCCCTAATTGTAAATATCTTTTTCTTTGATTCTGTATATGTACATATGTAGATTGAAATATGTTGGTACATTTATATAAACCAGAATTGTTATACAAATCCCCAAAATCTAAATTTTCTATATATGCATTTTATTAAGTTTAATTTGAATTGAAGAATAAAGAAATACCTCACTGCTCAAGGCCTTCGACCATCATGAACTCTCGATCGCGCCCCTCCCGGCTACTGTCACAAGCGCGCCCCACCCCGACGTCGTCGTACCCCACAATCGAAAGCACCTTGCTATCCTGACCTAACGAGCACACGAGCACCCACGGTGAACTTAAACGAGATGGCTTTTGACCCACTGACGAGCGTTCGAGATCGCGACTCGTCGTGATGGATTTCGATAATCCCCAACGAGCTCGATTTTAAATTGAGCAACGAATTCCCTTTTTATATATATATATATATATAAGAGATCGGCCCCCTTCGATTTTGACATCTTTAAAAGTAGGCGGCCATTTTTGTTGAGCAGAGACGTAGTTTTGAGTTTTGCGAACTGAACGGTGAAAGATAGAAGGGAAAGCTCGCGTTTATTTTGGATTCTTCATTTTGCCATTTTCTTCTTTTTTAGATTTTTAATTCTGAAAGAAGGAAAAAAGGCTCGAGTTTTATAAAAGAAAGGAAAGAGATTGCGTGAGATTCTAGGCTTGCATGTTGAATGCCTGCTATAGAGAAGGCAAAAAGTGTTGATGGTGAAAGAAAGGCAGCTGATGGGAAGGAATTTCAGCTGTGTTGACTAAGGTATAAATAAATATTAAATTCAAATTCAAATGTCTCGATAAATGTAACTTAAAATATCGACATCCTATCGAGGCGTGCCGCCAAGCGTTCGTAATGTGTAACCCTTATTCCGAATGCAATGGAAAAGGTTTCGAGTCCTAATTCGATCGTATGGGGAAGATAGCTTTTTGAATCCAGTTATTATATTGAATTCGATATAAATTTCAGCGTTTATATGTCGTACGCCCACACAACAACTCCAATCACTACGAAACTTGAAATCCGATAATAATACAATATTACGGATCTAATGGAACTGGTTTCGTCGAATTCCGAGACTGTGCCTTGGAAGGCTATTTTTAAATATCGATTTAAACGATAAAATTTCAAAACTTAACAAAACATTTCCAAATTCAATTTTAGCACTTTTACTATCTTCAGTATTATCAATATAGATTTCCCAAGCCTTTGAAATATTTTTAACCAGCTTAAAACTCTAGATTCGACATTTTACCCAACATCAAATTATTTAATTTAATAATTAAATTACTCAATAAATAGTGATATTTGAAATTCAAGTTAAAAATTAACTTTTAAATATTTAAAATCAATTAAATATTCTAATTTCAAATATCCAAAAATTCCGGGTCGTCACAACTAAAGGCTCGGCCACATCCTCTATGGGTTCGGCCATGGTGTGTTCAAGGCAAGTAGGTTTTGTTTAGAGGTCCATAGGCACGGCTAACGCTAGGAAAGTGGAGAAGTGGTGGGGTTACAAACATAGAATGCAAAAAGACAAGGAACAAAAGGGGTTTTGGTTCACATAAGCTGGGTTATGGGTCTAGATGGCTCGGATCTGGTCACATCAGAGGGGTATGGCCTGGAGCAAGGCAAGGAGGAGGAGTAGGTGGTGGAAATAAGTGTGGCTGAGGCAAACAAATAGGGTTTTGGTGATGTAGAGGCTCGCTAGGGTTTCAAGTAACATTTGGTGATAGGTTTTTGGATCTAGGGATTCACGGCAACAAGGAGATGGTGGTGATGTGATGGAGGTCGATCTAAGGTGGTGGATGATAAGGTTTGTGGTCGGCAATAAAAGATTTTGGTGATGGCCAAGTTTTGCTAGGGAGAAACAAACAAAAGAAAACAAAAAAAAAGAAGATAGAAAGAAGGAGAAATGAGAAAGAACTTACTGTAAAATTCTTTAAATTAGAAGAGGAAAATGAGGAAGGAAATGTTGGGAAATATTTGTACGTGATTTGATAGAGTAATACACGGCTATAATAGGTGAGAAACGGCTAATAATAATAAAGAGGGTAGGAAATTAAAAAGGCAAGCATTTAGGCAATGAAACGTGTGTCCCTTGATTTTCTCCAGTCATTAATAAAAAGATATGAACAAATTAATTCCAAATAAATTAAATGAAAGTCTAGACAAATAAATAGAGAAATAACACAAAGAGATGGATGAAGGAAAATATAAAATAAAACGCTGTAATTTATCAAATTTAAAAAGTATAACTCGGAATTTAACAAAACGAAAAGCAGAACGGATATCAGAATTATATCCAGCTTCAAATAAAAAGATTAGAATTTTAAAATTTTAAAATTCAAAATTTTCAAATAAAAGTCAAAGTTTGACAAAATATAAATTTTCAGAAATTGTTTATTTTATTATATTTGGAAAAGAAATTACAAACAAAAATCCAAATTTCATCGGAAAAATTTCAAAAATTCAAAATTTAATGAATAAAAATCAAAGTCTTCAAATAAATTAAATTTAAAAATATTTACAAAATTTTGGGTTGTTACACTCTCCCCCACTCAAAACTTTTCATCCCCAAAAAGGAACGAAATAAGCAAAACAAAGGAAGATAAGATAGCAAAGCAAAAGTACATGAAACAAACAATTCCGGATTCGAAGCACGTATGCTGTCCTCCGTCTCCCAGGTACAAACCCGATCATCAGTGCTCCACTGCACTTTGACCAGGTTTACAGATTTCCTTCTTAGCTGCTTCGTACCTCGATCGACGATACAAAGTGGCTTTCTCTCAACAGTCAAATTAGGTTCAATATCCAAACTATCAAGAGCAGAAGGCTGGACAATAAGAGATGGATCATGCAGATACCGATGAAGATGCGATACATGGAATACGTTATGTACTCCAGAAAACTTCTCAGGCACATCCAGGCGATAAGCCAAAGAACCAATTCTTTCCACAATGCGGAAAGGACCAACAAACCTAGGAGCAAGCTTCCCTCTACGACCAAACCGAATCACATTCCTTAAGGGAGAGACCTTAAGGAAAACCAAATCACCAACAGCAAACTCCAAACTCCTCCTACGCCAATCAACATACTTCTTCTGCCTATCCTGAGCAATCCTTATTTTCCTCTTAATCTCCTCAACTCTCTCAGAAGCTTCCAAAATCACATCAGGACCAAGAACCAAAAGATTACCGGATTCAATCCAACAAGATGGGGATCTACAAGGTCGTCCGTAAAGAGCTGCAAATAGAGACATCTCAATACTAGCCTGAATAAAAGATAGAATGAGATAGATAAAGGATTAAGACAAGATCAAAATAGAAGATTGAAATTTTACCTGATAACTATTGTTATAGGTGAATTCAACAAGATGGAGATGATCTTCCCAAGATCCTCCATAATCAAGCACACAAGCACGAAGAAAATCCTCTAGAATCTGATTCACCCTTTCCGTTTGACCGTCGGTCTGTGGATGGTACGCAGTGCTCAGATTCAAGCGAGTACCCAAAGATTCTTGAAAGGCTTTCCAAAACTGACTGGTAAAGATAGGATCACGGTCACAAACAATACTGAGAGGGACACCATGGAGACGAACAATCTCCCTCATATAGATCTCAGACAAGGTAGAAGCAGAACGAGTAGACTTAACTGGAATGAAATGAGCGGACATGGTCAGTCTATCCACAATAACCCAGATACTCTCATTGCCCCTCCTAGTCCTCGGTAATCCATCAATAAAATCCATAGAAACTTGTTCCCATTTCCAATTGGGAACCTCAAGGAGCTGCAACAAACCAGGGGTCTTCTGATGATCGGCCTTGACTTGTTGACAAGTCGCACACCTATTAACAAAGATGGAGATATCTCGCCTCATACCTCTCCACCAATACAACTTCTTCATATCCTGATACATCTTCATCACACCCGGATGGATAAAAAGTCTGGATCGATGATTTTCCCGAAGTAACTCCTGTCTCAATCCTTCAACATTCGAGACACAAATCAGTTATTAATCCTCAAAATACCTCTATCATCGATCCGAGCACCACTTCCATCAAGACTACTACTACCAACTCTGCTACGAACACTCTCCTTCATCAATCTAAGCATCTCATCCTCATCCTGCTTTGCCATGATACGATCCAAAAGAGGAGAAGAAACAACAAGCTGACACAACATCGCCTTCTTCCGACTCAAAGCATCTGCCACAACATTAACTTTCCCAGGGGTATAGTTGATGTCGAGGTCATAAGAAAAAAGGAACTCTAACCACCTAACTTGTCTCTGATTCAAATCCTTCTGGGTGAAAATATATCTCAAAGACTGATGATCCGTAAAAAGCTCAAACTTAGTCCCCAGAAGGTGATGCCTCCAAAGCTTCAAAGCAAAAACCACCGCAAGAAATTCCAAGTCATGAGCAGCATAATTGACATCATGGGTCTTCAACTGACGACTGGCATAAGTAATGACCTTCCCATCCTGCATCAGAACAGCTCCCAAACCTTCACGACAAGCATCAGTGTATACTGTCAATCCCTCACTTCCATTCAGAACGGTAAGAACTGGTGCGGAAGTAAGCTTGCTCTTTAACTCGTTGAATGCAACTTTACACTCATCACTCCAAATAAACTTAGCATTCTTGCGAGTCAAAGCAGTGAGAGGTGCAGCAATCCGAGCAAAATTCTCAATGAATCTCCGATAATAACCGGCAAGGCCCAGAAAACTACGGATATCAGTTGGAGTCCTAGGAGTTTCCCAATCCTGCACAGAATAGGGATAAATAAGGACAACAGAAAAGATAGAATAAATTAGCAAAGAGAGAAGAGAGAAAGGCTTACATTGATCGCAGCGATCTTGACTGGATCAACAGAAACTCCATTACCAGAAACAATATGCCCGAGGAATCGGACTTCATCCTTCCAGAAATGGCATTTACAAAATTTAGCCTTCAACTGATGATTTCTAAGAGTCTCTAGAACAGATTTCAAATGCGACTCATGCTTTTTCTTGGACTTAGAGAAGACAAGGATATCATCAACAAAGACTAGAACAAACTTATTAATCACATCACGAAAAACACAATTCATCAAATCAACAAAGAAAGCAGGAGCATTAGTCAAACCGAAAGGCATGACTAACCATTCATAGAATCCATTCTCAGTACAGAAAGCAGTCTTGGGAATACTTTCCTCAGCAACTCTGAGCTGGTGAAAACCTGAGGCAAGATCAAGCTTAGAGAAAACAGTAACACCATAAAGCTGATCGAACATATCGTTGATGCGAGGCATTGGATATCTATTTTTCATAGTGAGCTTGTTCAGCTCCCTATAATCAACACACATCCTCAAAGATCCATCGGACTTGGTGACGAAAACCACCGTTGCTCCCCATTCGGAGTGGCTAGGTCTGATCAGACCCTTGGAGAACAAGTCCTAAATTTGTTTTCCCAACTCAACCTTCTCACGGGGTGCCATTCTTCTGGGGGGGAAGAACTACAGGTCGAGCTCCAGGAATAAGATCAATACGGAAAATGATTTCCCGCTTAGGAGGTAAAGCAGTGACTTCACCAAATACATCAGGATAGAGTTTGACCACACGAGTCGACTGAAGATCAACATGAGAAGATTCCAGAGAATAAATAAAGCTGCCAGCATAATCATGAGGCATACGACACTGAATAACAAAAGGATTACCCCAATCATCAACAAGAGAAACAAGTCAGGATTTACAAGAGATAAAAGCATCATGCCTCTTAAGCCAATCACCTCCAAGCAACAAATCAAAAGCATTGAAGCCAAGAACATAGAATCACCACTAAAGTGATGATCAAAATAGAGAAGTTTCACTTGCTTACAAATCCTATTAAGGTTCACGGAACCACCAATAGGATTTTTAACACACAAAGATTCAACATCATACATAGGAGAAAGAAGATGCTCAAACTTATCACAAAGATCCACAGAAATAAAACTATGCGAAGCTCCAGTATCAAATAAAACACGAACATGATGATTAAATAAAGAAAAGGTGCCCTGAAGAGTACCTTGATTATCACTAGGAGCAGGTGCAGGTGGAGCAGGTGAAGAAGCAGAGGTAACAACAAAAATACCAGATGGCTTGCCCTTCTGATACAAAGGACAATCATTTTTGAAATGACCAGGCTGCAGACAGACATGACAGAGGTTGTTCCTGGTATTCTGAGGTGGAGGAATAGCAGCACCAACTGAATTAGGGAAACTATTAGCATAGTGTCCCTTCTGATCACACTTGAAACAGGTAATAGAAGATAGGTCGATAGGATGCCTCTGAGAAGGGGAAGATGAAGATCCTAATCCTGGATGCTTGAGCCAATTCTTCTTCTGCTGATGGAAATTTGGCTTTCTATTCTTAGAGTTAGCAGAGGAAGACTGAGATGAAGGAGCACTGGTAACAGCAGGACCCTTGGAAGTAGGGTTCTCATAACGAATAGCCATATCCATAAGCTTGGTGAAAGTGCCATGAACATGAGAAATGAGACGATCATAAAACTCTGGACGAGCTCCAGCTATGAACTTCTCATTCTTCTTAAGTTGTGTGTCAATAAGGCCAGGACCAAACTTGGAAAGTTCATTGAACTTCCGCTCATACTCAAAAAAGGACATGGTACCCTGCTTGAGATCCATAAATTCACGATAAAGCTGAGATTTCCCAGCTTCGGGCACCATTTTGCCACAAAAGCCTCCCTGGAAAGATGATAGATAAGCTTAAGATAGATTTTAAAGAGAAAAGCTGAACAGAACATGAGATAACATAAGAAGATACCTAAACTGATCCCAAGAAATATCTGCCTCCACAGTCTGAGCTGTGACAGACTCTCACCAATCCAAGGCTACTTCCTTCAACTGCCAAGCTGCCAACTGACGCTTCTGCGCATCAGTAATCTCCAAACCAGCAAAAATCCTCTCAAGACTTCTCAACCACTGTTGAGCCTCTATGATGCTCTCAGATCCAGTAAACTTGGTACCACCAAGCTGAGTGAATTCCTTGCAAAGAGTAGTGAACCTCATGGGTGCAACAGGCTCGGGAACTGGGGCGATACCACGACCCCTACCTCTGGCATTCCTACGATTCATCCTGAAAAATCAAGAATGAATTTTAGGACAAAGGTAAAACAAAAAGACAAAGATAAGATTCAACTAGAACTGGAAATCCTAATCAAAGAATGCAAATAAACAAGGTGGATTCGAAAGGAATGAAGTTAAGAAAATGAGATTTAAAAACAAGAAAATTTTATATCCAAAATAATCTTTTAAAATCATTTGAAAAACATTTATACTTAAAAAAATACGTTCTCTCACAAAGAAATGATTCTAAGATTGATTTCACTCATTCTAGGGTATTTCTACCCTATCTCTAATGAGTTTTTGCTCCATAGGCTAAGGTTTGCCTAAAACCAAAGCTCTGATACCAAATGTAACGACCCATTATTTTGGACCATTCAAATCGAAAATAAATCCACACATGTCGGACTTGAATAATACAAAACAATAGATTGTAAATAAATTTGGAGCAAATAAAACCAATCACAGAATCACAGACACAAAATATCAGAATAACTCGCAGCGGAAATTAAAATAAATAGTGGTTCATGAAGCCACTAAAATTACATAGTCTCAAAATAGATACAACAGAAGTCTGAATACATAAGTTCAAAAATACATAAGCAAAGCTGAACGGAATAACTGAAATGGAAAGACAACTAGATAGGCTGATAAACTCCAAAAATCTCTAGCTCCAGATGGTAAATCCAAAGCTGTAATACTTAAGGTGACCCGAGCGTAAAGAAAAAACACAAACACTCGAGTCAGGACATACATACTTATACAATGTAAACCAACTCAAGTAAACTGTAATAGAAATGCACAAGTAACTTAAAGAATGCTTAGGATCGCCTATTCTTTAAGGATCCGTTAAACTATTTACTATGTAGTAATATTCGCTATTATAATAATGTATAATATTAAAATAAACTTACTTTTAAATAGCGTTAAGGAGTGACCCAATATTCCCCTTAACACATAAATAGTGCCAGTAGTCTATACAGTACCTGCGTATCTCCAGATCGGGAGGCTACGAGAAGATACTCCATAGGTACGACACAAATCAAAAATCGTACAAGGCTCGCTATGGTAGGTGACATGGCACAACGAGGCAATGCCAGGGTAGATATACCAATTACGCATCCGGACTGGTGGTAACGCATAGCAGCCACTACCGCCCACCTCGAGCCACACTCCCAAAATCAAAGGGGTGCACCCAATCAATTACAAAAGTAATAGAATGGTATCAAAGAAGTGTGTCCGATCAGAGGTGCTACCTCATTGGCTCGGAATCGCTCTCGTTTTAGCCACCTTATGCCAACTCACGGGAGTCAGGTCCACGTATATACCTCAATAGGATCGTCGCCACCATCCTACTTCATTCTGGAATCGCCACCGCGTATACAGTTGTTAAAGTGGTTTTCGGTATCGACAGAGAGTATGTCAATATCCGATCCCGGTCTCTGTAACAACCAATCGTTATTATAACCCGTGGTTATAAATTTCAAAATGGTTTATTTTCCAAAAATCAAAATATCGTTTCCATTTCAAAACCAAATCAAAACGATATCATTTCTATTTCAATATATATATATATATATTCATTTGAATCATTTAAACATGAAGTCATTATCCTTTCAAATCAAATATTCAATTTCCAGAATTTTTAACATTTCTAAGTTCATTCATTTAATTACAACAATTTCAAAACATTGTATTTTCAGAAAACAGCAGCACTTATAAAGTGTTACGGTAGATATAGTAGTATTTCAAAACATTGTCAAATTTCAGAAACAACAACACTTTCAAAGTGCTACAATAGGTATATTAGTTTTAACAGTTCATTTCAGCAACAACGGCACTTACCAAGTGCTACTGTAGCACTTTAGTTATTTCAGAATATAGTTTACTTTCAGCAACCACGGCATTTACCAAGTGCTGCAGTAGCTTTATTACTTCAGATTTTAGTTAGCTTCAGCAACAACAACAGCACTTACAAAGTGCAGTAGTAGCCCTTTAGTTATTTCAGAACTTAGTTATATTTCGGAAACTATAGCACTTAGCAAATCCTGTCTTAATACTACAGCATTTCTGAAGTGCTACCAATACTAATTCCAGATTTATTATAAATTTTTAGAAACATTAAAACTTCAATTTTTAGCCATTTTAACTTATAAAATCATATTTGTCGCTTCAAAAATGTTCATTTGGATATCATTTAACTTATGATTTTATAAAAAAAAATCATTAATAATTATCCAATTTTTAAACAATAATTCACTTATTAAGCCAAAGTGCACTATTTTCTTAACTTTTGTATTTTTAACAATTAACTTAATACTTTACTTTAAAATACAATTTCATATAATAAAACTAAGTTCCATTTTATTTACTTAACCTAAAATTTCCCTTTTTAAAGCCAAATTTCCCAAATTATCTAGTTTAGTCATATTTTCAAAATACATTTCCCATTTATTTATTTATACATTTTAACTCATAGAAAATCACTAAAACTTTGTTTAAATCATTTAATCCAAATTTAAGTTAAAATATCATAATTTACATTTGAAAATACTTAATAATTTTCAGAAAATATATAAAAATAACAACGGGTCTGTATAATATTTTCTAACCTAGGTCAAGTGATACGGATAATATATCATTTCAATCCGTAATTTAAAAAGAAAAATCCGGGTTCTATCATTTCAAACCCGCAATCCCAAGTAAATCAAATACAATAAAAATCACTCGAGCCTATCATTTCAGCCCATAATGATTTTTCCTTATTCTAAAGTCCGTTCGGGTATGTATCATTTCAACCCCATAGTGATTTTATTCTACAGGGAACTTGCAGTGTGAGAAACAATAATTAAAATAACTGTATAGCATATAATATTGTAACAGATGATTTAACATGTATAAAAAATTAGGTTATACATCATATAATCAGATCTCATGCATATATGAATAATCAACATAGCATATCAATTATTACACATTCACTTGTCATCGCTTCACAATTTTATAAGTATGGATGTCGAGAGTGAAAACTCACCTTTTTGAAGCTGGAGTTAACAATTCAAAACACACGAATAAACTTCGGAAAGCATGACAAAGCACAAATTAGATTTGAGTGGAGGGAGAGCCAAGATTTAGATCTTGTATACAACAAATAAGTTAAAACAAATATAAGAAATATGATTCAATACAATAACATATGAAATAAACAATGAAAATATGAATTAAAATGAGATAACTTGATTTTAACCACACAAGTGCTCAGGCTCAACCACTATAGGCTCGGCCACATCCTCTATGGGTTCGGCCATGGTGTGTTCAAGACAAGTAGGTTTTGTTTAGGGGTCCATAGGCATGGCTAAGGCTAGGAAAGTGGAGAAGTGGTGGGGTTACAAACATAGAATGCAAAAAGGTAAGGAACAAAAGGGGTTTTGGTTCACATAAGCTCGGCTATGGGTCTAGATGGCTCGGATCTGGTCACATCAGAGGGGTATGGCCTGGAGCAAGGCAAGGAGGAGGAGTAAGTGGTGGAAATAGGTGTGGCCGAGGCAAATAAATAGGGTTTTGGTGGTGTAGAGGCTCGCTAGGGTTTCAAGTAACATTTGGTGATAGGTTTTTGGATCTAGGGATTCACGGCAACAAGGAGATGGTGGTGATGTGATGGAGGCCGATCTAAGGTGGTGGATGATAAGGTTTGTGGTCGGCAATAAAATATTTTGGTGATGGCCGAGCTTTGCTAGGGAGAAACAAACAAAAGAAAACAAAAAAAAGAAGATAGAAAGAAGGAGAAATGAGAAAGAACTTACTGTAAAATCCTTCAATCAGAAGAGGCAAATGAGGAAGGAAATGTAGGGAAATATTTGTACGTGATTTGATAGAGTAATACACGGCTATAATAGGTGAGAAATGGCTAAGAATAATAAAGAGGGTAGGAAATTAAAAGGGCAAGCATTTAGGCAATGAAACGTGTGTCCCTTGATTTTCTCCAGTCATTAATAAAAAGATATGAACAAATTCATTCCAAATAAATAAAATGAAAGTCTAGACAAATAAATAGAGAAATAACACAAAGAGATGGATGTATGAAAATATAAAATAAAAATACAGGAATTTATTGCGTGTAAAACGCTGTAATTTATCAAATTTAAAAAGTATAACTCAAAATTTAACGAAACGAAAAGCTGAACGGATATCAGAATTATATCCAGCTTCAAATAAAAAGACTAGAATTTTAAAATTTTAAAATTTTCAAATAAAAGTCAAAGTTTGACAAAATATAAATTTTCAGAAATTATTTATTTTATTATATTTGGAAAGGAAATTACAAACAAAAATCCAAATTTCATCGAAAAAATTCCAAAAATTCAAATTTTAATGAATAAAAATCAAAGTCTTCAAATAAATTAAATTTAAAAATATTTACAAAATTTTGGGTTGTTACAGGTAGTGAGAATGAAAAAGAAAATATGTGTCTTCGAGGAGATACAAGTGACATCGATGATGACGAGCCAAGCGAGGTATCAAAACTTACTCACTCAGAATTACTTATATATTTTCACGAAGTAAATGGCTGTTTTGAAAGACTTAGGGAGAAGTACGCTAAAATTGAATCACAAAGAAGTAGTTTGATAGAACTAAATAAATAGCTTGATCAGTTGGTTAAAAACTATCAAAATAAGAGCCCTAAGTGTGATAAGTGTCCATCATTTGAAGAAGAAATAAAAAAATCAAAAATTAAATCACTTGAAAATGAAATTTTGATTTTGAAAGAAAGTGAAAATACTAGGAGAGAAAATTCTATTAAAAAGTGCACTTTGTTATTCAATGAAAATGAATCTCTCAAATCACAAGTCCAACATTTGTCTACAACTTTAGAAAGATTTTCCAAAGGAGAAAAATCACTAAATATGTTATTAGGGAAACAAACTGTTAATCCTATTAGACAAGGACTTGGATATACTCAATCTGAATGTGTTAGAAGCGAAATTAATCAAATCAATTCCAAGTGCACAATTTGTGGAAAAATTGGACACAATCACAATAATTGCTGGTATATACCCAAACACACAAATACCATACCAATTTGGGTTCCAAAAGGCACGAATATAAAATCCCTTAGAATTAAACAAATCTGGGTGCCAAAAGGAACTAACATAGATTGTCTAGGGTCTACACAAACCTATTTTTCAAAATCGTTTGTCACTAACAATCATGGACCTATAAAAACAAATAGGTCACAAAAATCTCTCCTCGTGCAGGTATGGTGGCAGGCTAAGGAATAACAAGAGTGGTTCCTGGATTTTGGCTGTTCTAGGCACACGATAGGGCGACAAATCAAAGTTTCCTTAGCCTAGAGAAGTACAAAGGTGGCAGAGTCACAATGGGGGCAACAAAGATAAATGAAATATAATCGGTAAAGGTAAAATAGGTAACGGTACATTTATCTTGAACGATATATTATATGTTGAAAATCTACACCATAATCTGATTTAAATCAACCAGTTATGTGATAAGGAAATGAATGTTGATTTTGATTTTGATTTATGTAAAATTGTTGGCCAATTATCTTTTTATGCCGAGAACACTATAAATACCACTAGAGTCTTTGAACTAGTTCATATAGATTTGTTTGGACTAATGATGTAGTTTAATTGATTGATGATTATTCTAGATACACGTGGATATATTTGACCTAACATTATGTTCTGTGTTTGTTTATGTGCACGTTTTCTACCAAATCCTTAAGGAATCACATTTTAAAAGCTGTAAAATGATTATAAGGTATTTTTTGCACACTTCACGGTTTGGTCTATGATATCTATCTAATGATAACTTTGAGTCAAAAGGGAATTCAGATGTAGATTACACTGGTAGCTTAGTTGATAGAAAAATTACTAGTGGAATGTATTTTATGTTGAGACATTCATTAGAAGCATCACATTTCCAAATAAAATATCTGCATAATTTTCATTTTAACCGATTTTCAATTGGCAGACATTTTTTTCATAAATTTACTTCCAGAAAATAGTTTTTGTTGACTTCGTTTCAGATTAGGCATTTTAGAAAATTTGATTTTATATTTATTTTTGGATTTGATCTTAAATGACTACATTAACTAATCTAACTCCCTACTAATTATCGAAAACATAAATAGTGAAATAAAAATGATGAGTGTTGATATTAATCATATATTATGGCTTGAGACAGTATATGTAGTAAATTTATTTAAAAATTTAAACAAATTTTGTAATAACTTTGATTGGTTAAAATTCCATGACCATCTCTATTTCTATCATATTTCTAACGACCATCACTCATCAAAATCCAATATAGCATGTCAAAATGTGGTATTTAAACAGGAAATTATTCATTTTTTTTAAAATTAGCAATCAAATTATCCAAAAGTAGTCACTCTCATTTAAAAGTCCTCACGGTTTTGCATGGGTGAACTACTTGGAATCTTTGATTATGTGCTTTCATGCTCATTTAAAGTCCTCACGGTTATGCATGTATAGAACACATATCAAAATTGATTATTAAATTGATTATTAAATAGACAAGTTGACTCTAATCCCATTTAAAAGTCCTCACGGTTATGTGTGGTTAGAAGATACCTGAAATTCAATTTTTTTTTAAAATTGAGAATACTACTAATCTCATTTAAAAGTCCTAACGGTTATGCATGGTTAGTAAGTATTCAAATTCCTATCATAAATATACCACAAATAGATACAACTATATGGTTTTATATATCAACATCACCCCTATCACTCCAAAGTGGAATATGCACCTAACAAAGTATTTATGATTTTTGTTTGATTTTTTATTGAAATTTAATATTTATACTCGGTTAGGTATTAATGTTGTATTAATGTCAATCACTTTATCTCTATTTTTCTAAAACTATTACTCTTTTGTTGATAACAAAAGGGGGAGAGAGTAGTTAAGATTTTGACAAATAAGATCAAATCTTTTATTTATTTATTTTTTTGCATATTCTCATCTAGGTTCATTGCATTTTTTTTAATTTGCATTTTTTATTTTCATGCATATGTGAAGGGGGAGCTTTGGTGTAGGGCGAGCATTCATATAGGGGGAGCAAATGGAATTCATCAAGGTCAAATACATTTAATAGAGTCAAAATCTTAATATATGTTTTTTATCATCAAAAGAGGGAGATTGTAGACTACAATAGCCTATGATTTTTGTTTGATGATAATAAACATATATATATATATATATTCGTTTAAATGTATTTGTTATTGTACTATTTTATTTTTCACATAATTAAATAAACATTTGTGGAATAAAATAAATAACTCAAAATTCATATTCAAACAAATATTTTATTACAAATTTGAATAGTACAAATTTCAGCTCTCACTACATTTACAATATTTCAATTACAATTCAATTTGTACAAAATAATTTTTCACTTTACAATTTAAATCTCACTACATAGTCACTCAACACTCGTATTTTTATCTTCAACTCTGTTCCAGCCTGAATCCAGCATCTGAGCTATCTGCAAAATAAACACCGACGTAGTAAAATTGAAAAAGAAAATATTTTGCAGTGCAAATTAAAGTGTGTGTTTTTGAAAATGTTATTTGCCTCAGTTATTTGGGTTGTTCGTCATTTATTTCTTTTGAATTCATTTACACGAACAACTTGTGACATGCATAGTGTATCACTGTACATGCCACAAGGCCGCGCACAACGATATACACTTGCATTTTAGAACTATAGGGACAGGTGAGCACAAGGTCAAACTCGAGCCAAAGCTGGATTCAACTCAGGTGCAATACAAAAACAAAAATAGAATGGTCAAATACAAGTTTCAATGACTAGAACAAACTCCAACATACTTGAACCAGACCTCACACATATATTTCAGAGGATACAAACGCACCAGAAGAGAACACATGATATCAAGACCAAATCAAGCCAGTACGACATGAACACACACATATATACATACATAAATGTATGTATATATCCAAATGGAGATGACCAGAAAATGTCCACATGCAACACAAAAACAGATCAGACATGAAGAGTCAGAAACTAGATAGGAGTACGTGCAAAGTGAACAAGAATACATGCAAATACACAAACCAACATAAAACAAACCTCGACCAAAAATTCAACATGTACACATGAGAGCAGACTCGACAGTGAAGCCATGAACAATAAAAAAATGAAATCTCAATGTAACTTGAAGCAACAGAGAATGCAACTCGAAGACAAGAAGCAATACAAAGAAATCAGTTCAAGGAAATGGTTACTGCATTCATATGAAACCATGGATAAATGGACCAGACCAGGAGTTCACAAGCACAAACCAGATTCAACATGCATTCAGACATCAACAGATTAACATGGGTATGCATACATATGAAACACAGACTATCCACAAGCATTCAAGTGTGTGAAGGCAAGTATGAGTCAAAGCAATGTAATGACCATACTACAACAATAAACTTCAAATGAAAATACAAGTGCACAAATCAAAGGCTAACAAGACTGAACAACAAAGAGACTCGAGTACACATGAAGCTCATATGCAAACTTCAACAAGTACAACATAAACCAGTTTCAAGAGGCATGATAGAACCATGTTCACAAAATTCAAGTTATATGTACAATGGAACTCAAGTGCAAAGCACAATGCTAGAGAACGAAACAAATATGCAGCGATAAAGATTTCAGTTACAAAGGCATGTACAAATATGTACAACCAAACCTCAAATGCAAATATATCATAAAGCCAGAGACATATATATATACATATATGTATGGATACTATCAACACAATTAAAAGCAGTAGGAACCAAAATAGTGCAGACTCAAAAAGGATGGACTCGAAGTCTGAAAACAATGCAAGCAAACTGGAGCTGGATATGTACATAATTCAACTCCAAGCAAAAACAGTGACAAACATATACAATGTTACAACAGGGAAGCAATTTACATATTTGTAGTAAATACCAGTAGCATGAATTGAACAAGTCGTGAGTCATGAACAAAAATCAAGGTAGCAGAACAAGTTCGAACTTAAAAAATCAAGTTTCAAAAATCCAGTTGTGTAGTTCGAACAAAAATCAAGGTAGTTGTTTGAATGAAGTCATCAAGTCAAAGCCAGAAAAGAATTGAACTTACAGAAGAAACACGAATTAAAATGGCAAAAATTATCTCAAAATTCAAATGGCCGAAGTCAAAGGAGTAATGAACGGAACCAAAATTCAAATCATATCCAACCAAGTATGAAATGAACAAGTCAGAATTATCACGAGCATGCAATCAAAAATCTATCGCCGAACAAAATTCACGAAAGAATTCAAATAGAAATATACGATCGTATATTTAGGGATTTTATCCCTATAAATTACTCCATAACATCATCAGCTTAAGGTATCGAGTTCAATCCCAAGCAAATATACAGCGAATAATTTGAGCATAATCAATCGAAAAGGGGGCAAAATTCACATACCAAATTCATAGCATTCGAACTCGATCTAGAGCGGTCGTAAAGCGCAACGAAGAACAACAGCAGTAATCAACTCGAGGAACAAAAGTGACGATTGACTAAGCAGAGCAAATAAAAATCAATTACTTCAATCGATCAACAATCAAGCAGCAGCTTCAATCAAACGAAGCCCTAATTATTGAAAAGAAACAAAGAAAGAATGGCCACGAGCAAACATAGAAAAGGGGAAGAGGTCTTTTTTTTAAGTGGGCCGGTCTTTATTAGGCTTTAGTTAAACAATAATAATAGGGTTTTGTTGTTCTATTTATTTTTTAATTTTCCTTTTTTAAAAACTGTGTAACTTTCTAGTCGTGTGACTAGGTTACGAACTACGGTGGTGTAGTTTGAGAATTCGCAACTCAGTGGCTGAGTTTTGGCAAGGTTTTGAGCGTAGAGTTAAGTTAGTCATTAAAGGGTGTCGTAAGTTTACGTGTGTAAGCGTCTGACTACTTAATTTCTAGTAGAAACCATGGGGGCAGCACGTAGGCAGGGTGTTGCCGAAGCTGGGTAAATTTGTGTGTGATCTCTACTGCATTATTATCTGTGATTGTTTTTATTTCCGCATTAATTTTTATTATTATTAGTATCACCCTATTCACCCCCTCTCTAGGGTGAAAACGATCCTACAATATGGACATACACGAATAACCTAGGCAAACCTTTGATTCAGCAAGATATACTATCGTAGGAAATTGGGATTAATAAAAATTATTAACTTATAAATAGTTGAAATGGCTGAGCATAACACCTCTGAAGTCGGAAACCAGCTCGCCCAAGAGATACCCACCATTTCGAGTATGCCATCATGGTTCCGATAATATCTAAGGCTCGTAGGGCAGGTTCTTGTTCCTCAGCAAGCTGCACCGGTGGTGCCAGTTGCTCCGCCCACTAAACCAGCACTTCGTCCACTAGACTTTCCAAAAATATGGAAAGATTTCTAGAATATGGAAGGACGAGCATTTTCAAGGGCGGAAGATTTTGTAGAAACCAAGGCATGTATTAATGACCGAAACGTATATTCTAGGGGCTAGGATGGGAAGACTAGGTCAAGAGGATAGCTGCATGACATCTAAAGGGAGAGGCGTTGGATTGATGAACCATAGTCGTTGAAGAGAATGAAGAGGAAAGAATTACTTGGGCTGAATTTAGGGTCCGCTTCGAGTCAAGATTCATATCCAAAGCTGAAGTACGTCTGTAATTGGAGAAGTTTATCACATTAAGGCAGGGAGACTCCACGATGAAGGAGTGTATCAATAAGTTCATGGAATTAGCTAAGTTTGGAATGAGCCTGAATGATACCCCTACAAAGAAGGTGATGAAGTTTGTAAAAGGTCTAAATTCTCCACTTAGGGAGCTACTTTTGATTCAAATTCTACAGGCACCACCTATGATACGTTAGTTGAAATGACCCTACTTTAGATAGTTAATATTTAAGAAAAGCAGAAAGTAGGATAAGCACACAATCAAGGTGGGGGCGAAGAAAGGTAGATTGTGGGCTGACAAGAAAGCCAAGGGGAAGATCAAGAAAGAAGGTATGGTATGCCATAGATGTTAGAAGAAGGGGCACGTCACTAAGGAGGGCAAAGTGAGTTTGATGAAAGAAGAGTTCAAGGGGAGGTGTTATAACAGCCATGAAGAATGGCACTACAAGAGCCAATGCCCGAAACTAGCAAAAAAGGGAAAAGGTAAGCAAGCTTATGCCATTGATGCCGTACCTATCTCAAACAGACCTCCTCCAATTGATAGAGGAAAAGCTATGATGGAAGGTAAAACTATTATTTCTGAAAATACTATTTGTACCTTATTTGATTCTGGAGCATCATATTCATTCATAGCCAAGAATGTGGATAAATCTTTAGGACCAACGACCCAATTTTTCACCAACCTTATAGTTGTGTCAAATCCTATCGAGTGGTCGACACACCTTTTTATGATTTGCAAAGAACTAGTGGTGGATATATGTAATGTCGATTTTATATGTAACATTTATGTTCTGGGTTTTGAGGTGTAAGGACTTATATTAGGGATGGATAGGTTGTCTTACTACGGGGCTGTCTTAGCTTGTAATAGGAGGATTGTATGGTTGAAGAGTTGTAGGGGCAAGATATAGATGTTCATTGCATGCCCTAAAGCTCAGTTAAGTTAAGCTATTTGTGTTCTCTTAGCCTATCTCAGGATGAGCTCTCATCTGTGCCCATAGTTCGAGACTTTTCAGACATTTTTTAAGAATTTTCTGGTCTCCTACCCTGAAGGGAGTTTGAGTTTTGGATTTATTTGGAGAAGGAAGCTACACCCGTCGCACTACATTGAGGCATATGGCCCTAAAAGAAAGGCTAGAGCTGAATAAGAAGATTTCGGAGTTATTACAGAAGGGATTTATTCGTCGTAGCCCATAAGAGTGAGGAGCGCTAGTTGTCTTTGTCAATAAGCCAGATGGCTCTTTAAGGCTATATGTTGACCATCAAGAGCTTAACAAGTCAACTAAGAAAAATTGATATCCCTTACCTAGAATAGACGACTTATTTGACCAACTTGTTGGGGCCAAAGTCTTTTTCCAACTAGACTTGGCCATCGGATTCCATCAATTAAGAGTAGCTGAAGATACCAAGGAGAAGACTGCTTTTTTCACTCTGCATACACTATATAAATGGAAGGTAACACCTTTTGGACTGACAAACACTCCTACATATTTTGTGGTTTTCATGAGTAGGGTCTTTAGGAGGCAGCTGAATAAGTTTGTCGTAGTGTTTGTAGATGATATTCTAGTATTCTCTAAAAGTGAGGGTGAGCATGAAGATCACATAAGGAGGCACTAGAGAACCTGAGTGAACATCATTTGAAAGCCAAATTATTAAAGTGTCAATTTTGGAGAAACAAAGTTAGATTTCTCAAACACATTGTCTGTGATAAAGGGTTAACGGTTAAGCCTGCAAAGATAGAAGCTATTCAAGACTGGATAATTTCGAGGAACACAACTGAAGTTAGGAGCTTTCTTGGTTTGGTCGGTTACTGTAGGAAATTCATCAAGGACTTTGCAAAGATAGAAGTACCATTGACTCAACTAACGAAGAAAAACTTAGTCTTTGCATGAGATGAGAAATGCACGGAAGCCTATGAGAAGTTGAAGGAGCTATTATCTAGTGCACTAGTGCTAACTATTCCTAATGGATCAAAGCTCTTCACCATTTATACCGAGGTGTGCAGTATGGGGTTAGGAGCTATCGTTATGCAAGAAGGAAAAGTAGTAGCTTATGCAAGTATGCATTTGAAGTACCATAATAAGAGGTATCCCAGTGGCGAATTAGAGTTAGCGGCTATTATATTCGCCTTGAAGATGTGGAGGCACTATGTTTTGGGGGAAATGTTTGAGTTATTTACCAACCACAAATCCCTTAAATACATGTTTTCCCAAAAAGATTTGAATCTTAGAAAGATAAGATGGATGGAGTTTGTAGCGTCATATGTCTTTGAAATTCTTTATACCCTCAGAAAAGGAAATGTTGTTGCAGACGCCCTTAGCTGAAATTATGCTACTTTTGTTGCTATATATAAGTGGAGGCGGTTGGAGTTCCTCTCGAATTTCCATTTCCAATCACCATCAGAATTCACTCCAAGTTATCTAGCGGCTATGGAAGTAAGGCCAGCATTGATAGACTACATCAGTCATGAACAGAAGAGGGATGCAGCAATAGTCGATATTTTGAGCAAGTTGGGCAGGGGAGAGCATTTCCCCCATATCCATAGGTATTCGATCGTCAAAAGAGGATGGCTGAGGACATATGGACAACTATATGTTCCAGTAGTGAAAAATGTTCTAGAGGATGTATTAGCAGAGTGTCACCGTTCTAAGATGGTTATTCATCCCGGTGGAGATAAGATGTATAAGGATATGAAGTAGATTCTTTATTGGAAGGGGATGAAGAGGCAAGTAGTTGAATATGTCACTAAGTGTGACGTGCCAATGGAAAAAGCGAAACAAGGGAAACCCAGAGGTTTGTTATTGCATTAGAAGTACCAACTTGGAAATATGAGCATATATCGATGAACTTTATAGATGGGTTGCCCAAAAGCCAAAGAGGCAATGAAGCTATTTGGGTTATAATGGATAGGCTCACTAAAAGCGCATACTTTATTCCAGTAAGGAGTAATAGGACGGTAGCATCTGTAGCACAAATTTATATCAAATAAGTTGTACGGTTGTATGGAATTCTAGTCAGCATTATTAGTGATAGAGACCCCTTATTCACTATTGAATTTTGGAGGAGTTTGCAATAAGCTTTATGAATGACATTAAATCTCAACACCGCTTACCATCCGCAAACCGACGGGTAGATGGAAAGGATGAATAGGATTTTGGAAGATTTATTGAGAGCTTGCATCATAGGTTTTGGAGGACATTGAGAGCAACATTTACCCTTAGTAAAATTGACATATAATAATAGTTATCAAGTGACGATTGGTATGACACCCTTTGAAGCCTTATACGAGAGGCTGTGCAAGTCCCCTAATTGTTGGCGGGAAACAATCAACAAAATTCTACTTGGACAAGATTTGATCAGACCACAGAAAATGTTTGGGTGATTAGACGACGAATGAAGGCCGCCCAGGACTGACAAGAGTCGTATGCTGAAAGGCGAAGGAAGGAGTTGGTTTTTGGTTGGAGACATGATATTTGTCAAGGTTTCCCCTCTTAAGAAGGTTATGAGGTATGAACATCGGGGAAGTTGGCACCGAGATTTGTGGGGACTTTCTCGATTTTGGATAGGGTGGGGAAATTTGTGTATTGAGTAGAGCTTCCAGCTAAGTTAGCTGGAGTCCATGATTTTTTTCATGTATCACATTTGAGGAAATGTCTATACGACACTACCATTATAATAGAGTCTGATCAGTTAGCATATGTAGAGACGGAGTCGATATTACCCCGTGCCACCGCATGTATAGTAAAGCATGGAGTTAGGAAGCTTCGTAACAAAGAAATTAGGTCGTTTCTGAATGTAATTGGGAGATAATCCAGTAGAAAGCACATGGGAAACATAAGAGAAGATAAAGCCTTCTCATCATCATCATCTTTTCTCTGGTAAATTTCTCTCTCCAAAAATTTAGTATTGTATAGGTTTTGGTTGCATCGTAGTTGCTAGATAGAATGTTGTGAGATGGTTGCCACACTTTTTACTACTATTTTTGCACTCATATAGAATCTTATGCATATTTAGGATGTTTTCATACATGACTATATGTCATAATTTTGCATTCACGCTAGAGTCGAGCTCGCCTATATTATGTTGCATACATAATCACATTCTATTTTTTATTGAGTAGATGGTTGTGTAGGTAACTTGGTTGTATAACATAATTGTAGAGTGCATGTTACACTATCCAACCATTAGGAATTTCGAGAATGAAATCTTTTTAAGGGGAGAAGAATGTAACGCCCCGTAAAAATTAGTAAGAAATTAATTGATTAATAATAGGGCTAAAGTTGAGAATTGACGAACGTTAGAATTTGGCCATGAAAGTTAAACGATTGTAATCATGGTGATTTTCCGAGCAACTTTCATACATAAAGTTTCATGCTTAAAGTTCAAATGGAGAAGTTGTCCACATTTGAAAATTTCGAATCGGAAATAATTCAAAATGAACTAAGGAAATAATTCAAAATAAATATTTTAAAACATAAAGTTAAAAATAATTAAACATTCGGGAGCCCTTAGTATTAGTGTTAAGTTTAAAAAGCTAACAAATTTAAATAAACGACAATAAATAATTTACGGCCACGAATGAAGGTTGGTGGACCGAACAAGAAGGGTCGGTTGATCAGTTGAGTTCAGACGGCTAGGGTTTCCCTAGGCCAGAACGGTCTGGATTTAATTTAAATAAATATTATTGACCCGATGGTTTTAATGCATTCGAACCACTATAAATAAGTTTTTAGCCCCCTTACTTTTATTCACAAGAAAAATAAGCACGCTAGAAAATCTCTATCAGTTTCCTTTCTCCTTAATAGACTTCCTCGATTCAAGATTCAAGCTTTAGGGAATAAATCAACCGAGTTAAGGGGAAATGGTAATAAATTTTAGATATATGTATATTTATCTATTTCCATTCTTCCCCAGTCTCTGGATTATGAATCTAATCTATATACAAATGAATTGTTATATATTGTAAAATTAAAAAGAACATAACTAGTAGAGGAAATAGCCGAAGGCATAGAATCTAATCCAAAGGAATTCAGGGAAAGCTGTCTGTGAGTGAAAATCTTAGTTTTCAATTTTTAGTAGTTTGTGCAGTTAATACTTGAATTTGTTTTTAAGCCTTAAGGAGTTTTGTATACGAAAACTTTAAATTAAACCCCCAAAATTCCCGCATAAAATGTTAAATTTTTAATTGGTTGGAATCTTATTTGTTTTATGTTGATATAGTAGGTTTTAATCTATTATTATTTACAATATGATTAATTTATGTTCTATTCAACTTCCATTTTACAACTTTTGGTTGTTATGACGAAGGGTTCTAAAAGAAAAATACCTTGGAAGTGGTATGCAAAGTATGGATTTTTATCTTATCTGTAGTTTGCATAGCCAATTTCCATAATTAAAGTATATATGAATCCTTTTTCAATCCACTCTTATATATTTAAATGTTGAAAAGAATATAAAGGATTTAAACTGTAAAGTTTTGTTTCCTTAAAATAGAGTCCTTAGTTCTACTATGTTAATGTAAAATAAGTTGGATGTTTTGATTCCATTCTTTTGAATATATATATATATGCAAGTCTGTTTTGTTTAGCTAATTTAAACAGTGATATTAGCTATTGTGTAAACTAGTGTATTGGACTAGGACTTGTATGAATATGGAAATTTTGACATTTAGATTATCATAACAACTTGCGTAGGAAGGGAAAACCTTAGTTTATAAATACTTTTACGCACGGTTATGAATATTTAATAAAAACTATTTAGCCTAAAATTTATGTTAAGTACAAATATTTTAGTAACATATAAATTATAACGTATAAAATAAATAGGTTAATAAATAACACTGAACCATATATAAAGGAAGTTATAAACAATTATGGAAATTAATCCATAATTAAAGGCAAAATAACGAGTTTTCCCTTATATGTCCTTATTGCGTAAACGTGGGTGAGGTATAATATGTATGTGTGTGTGTGTGTGTGTGTGTATGTCTTAGTATATCTTGCAATGTCAAAGAGTGGAAATATGACTAAGCTATAGGGGTGTGAGGTCATTTAAAAGCTCATAGAATCCTACCTAGCTAATACATATTGTATTAAGCTACCAGCAGTGTGGCTTTGAGACTGATGCGAGACATCGCTTATAATAAGAACCCACGGTGGACACAAGGTTAGTCCTAATTTGATAGAGTTAAGGGTATGCTATGCCATAATGGTAATTATGTAATTTTTTACATATATCTAACTTGATAACCAATCTTGTTCGAAATAAAAGGTTCTTTCTATCATATACTTAATACAATATGTTATATTAATGAATTAATTTAGTTAAAAGAAAACTTAATATAAAATCCATAAATGATATGTTTTGTGATTGTAGTTACTATGTATTGTAACCATGAGTGATTTATCGCAATAAAATAAACATACCGTTTTAAATATTCCTAGTCAAGATGTATCGAGACTTGGTATCGATGCATCCGTTGAGACTAGAGTACATAACGCTCTTCTAATGTTTGACAGTGTATCACTCATGACTGCTAGGGGCACCAAGGGCTTATGTGCTGATAGTTATTAGATAACTATGGAATGACTCACTCGATAGTTTTCTGTTGGTTAATATAACTAAGGTCAAATAGAAAAAATCGATGTGACAAAAATTACACTGTTCTCTTGACTTGAGAATACTGTTGATCTTCAATGTGGATGCTACTCCATGAAATTAATTAAATCATGACACGACGTCCATCGAATGACTATAGTTGGATCGAGTGAAAGCATTGGAAGTGAAACACTATTCAAGAAAGGATTCATCTCCTCAATTATATAAGATTAAAATCATGGTCAACTAAAGTCAACTCAAAGTCAAATTATCTAGCCAGAGCATTTCGGTTAATAATAATCGTTATTATTGAAGAGAGGAATTTGTGTTTGGACTGCATAGTTGAATATGGATGATATTAGAATTTTGGCTGTTACCAAATTCCATAAGTTCAAACTAGTATAGTTTTGATGAAGAGAATTGGTGTAAATAATTGTTACAATTTGGTAATGCTTAATAAAGTAAAATTGGATTTTACCAAAACCAAATAAGTGATAAATTTGGTCATAATGTCACACCACCTGCTAAGTGATTTGTGAACGCTAATATTCGAATAGTTCGATGTTAGATGTGGGTAATTTGGTCATTAAGGAAAAGGTTGTAGGGATCCCGTTATTTGCATACAATTTTTATGGAATCTGGTAATGAAATTTACATTTCTTCGACTGTTATTAATAGTGAATTATAAATGGTGACTTATTGGGTTGTAATCTTGATTATCAGAGGAGCATTCACTGTTATTCAATTGGAGGAGCTCTTAAAAAATCTAGAAATTTGACATTAAGGAATTGGAAATGAATGTAAAAAGGCTTTATGATGATTTTATTACGAAATTCCCTCAAAACTTTTTGTCTAGTGATAATGTTGGATCCCTTATTTCAAACAAAGATGTTCTTGGTATGAGAAGATGGGGTTTACATGAGGGTAGTAAGTTTATAGGAGTAAGAAAAAGGAGTTCGATTACGTTGAAAAATTTGTCTCTAGCTTACAAAAATTTGAAGATGGTGAGAATGGTGTTAGCAAAAGTAAGGGAGGTCAAAAGGCTTCGAAGTGATTTCATGGAGGTTGCTGATTTTACTACTTTGAGGGTTGAAATTGAAGTATCAATCCCGTGCAAATTACCTTCTTTGATCAAGCTTTTCACAAATGACTTCTATCATGAAATCTTTGTGAAAAAATACACAGGATATCCAAACTTCATAATGAATTCAACGGATTTTAAAAATAACATACTTTTGAAGGGGCTTGGTCGTAAGTTGAAGACATGGAGATATAAAGGAACCTGAGTGTTCTGGGTGATGGAGCTTTTAAAGGAGCTTTTGTTGATAATGAAGGTATAAATGAAGGTGAATTGGGTAATCCGATAACAATATCTTCAGTATATGAGAATATGGACGAAGCTGTAAATAGTTCTAAAGTGGAAAGTAGTGAGAACATGGTTAATGTAGATTTGGAGTGTTTCAAAGCATGTGAAGAGTTACTAAAAGATGCTGTAAAGTTCAAAACAGAGAATCAGGTGTAGAATTGTAGCAAGAAAAAGGAAGATATAAGATGCAGAATGAACCAGGGCACATGGAATCAAAAGTGAGTTTGTAGGTAGCAAGGTAAAAAAGGAAAAACATTGTAGAGCATGCTGCAGTAACACTATTGACGAGGAGTGCAAGAAGCATGGAATCTGATCATCCACTTGATGGTAGCATTTTTTTCCTTTTTAAAATAGTTTAACTAATGAATAACTATATGCTTTTGTAAAAGGCTCGGGTTTTCAAAATTCATGGTGTGGATATTGATGAAATCAAGTGTAAATAGTTGGAGAGGGTTAACTCTATAAAATGGTTATGACATTTTGGAACATAAGAGGCTTAGGCACAACCTTAAAATGCCAGAGAGTAAAAAATATAATTAATAATATAAATCCTAACATTGTGTTGTTTCAAGAGACTAAACTTTCCAGTCCCGATGATAAAACTTTTCATTGTTTGGGAGGAAATATTTTGGATAATTGGAGTTATGTAGAAGCAAGAGGTAGTGTAGGGGATTGTTTATTGGTTGGAAATGTAACGACCCGGCTTTCATTCCATAGAAAGATGCATCATTAATAAGAAAGAAAGGGATAGAAAAGAGAAAAGATAGAAAAGAAAGAACTAAACAACATCAGAATCTCATAGCGGAATGAATAAATTATATTATATCACATAAGATATTACATAGTATCATATACATCAGAGTTATATAGCTTATACATCACAAAAAATAGTTATAATCACCTGTCTAGTCATTATAACTCAAGTACATCACAGAAATATAGATACAACACTAACACATCGGAACTACTATATATCTACACGCTGAAGCCTCCTGCTCCAAATCTCCTCCAGAATTCGTCAAAGCTAACCTGAATCCCTTAGCTACTCGTAAAAATTTGAGTACCCAAGAGTTTAATAAAACAGAAAATAAACTCCGGGTAAGACATGGGTCTGGTGTGAGTAAACGGGTTAAAGTTGCTTAACTTTAAAAATCCTTTGAAAACAACGGTATCACGTAAGACTTCCCACACATAAACATGGGTAATTTTTTTACCTTACGCTAACCAAAACCTTTGATAGGAAATCCAGTTATATTATAATAGGGTCTAGGGTTTTCAAGTAAAATACAGAAATAGCTGGAATGCTTACATCTCACGTTCCAATATAGTTGGGCACAATCAAAACGTACGGCACTTATTGGAGATTGGATTCCATACAATGGCAGGGCTACTGGGGTGCCGCCCGTCACAGTACGTGGCCTAGATCACCGTACCGAGGATCCCTCCCGATCCCTTGCAACACAAAGCCGGAACCATCCCTTACTGGATAGTCCCGAATAAGATAACCCCGCAGTTGTTCATGACCAACTGCCCACACAACCGAATAAAAATGAACCTCTAGACAGGGGTAAATCTCATCCTACTTGGGTGCTACCCACTTAGCCTTGCTGCACCTCCCCTGTTTTAGCCATTCCCGGTTGATGAGGCTTGAGGCTACGATTACCTTTATAAGAACACATCTTGGAATGCTCATCGTCCTCCATTGACGATGGTCTTATAGCATTCATCCATACAAGTCCGTTCCGGGTTCGAACGAAACCGAAGGCACTATCTCGCTACACTCATTTTGGAATCACCCTTAGAGTTAACGACAATAGCCCTTGCACTCTGAACCTTCATCTCAATCCAAAGCACTATATCCGTTATCTCATTTTGGAATCACCCTCAGAGTTAACGACCATAGCCTTTCCTCTGAATCTTCACTTGAGATTTCACGATCTGTCGTTTAATTTGGATCGATGTGGTTTTCGGAATTCCAAATTTGGAAATCTGATCCCGGTCTCACCGAAATCCAAAACGCCGTCTTAAAGTCCAAGTTGTTTAAGTTTGAACAATTTAATTCAATTTAAAACATTGAATTCACACAGCATCATTCATAGATAAATATCACACATTTATCACAGATATATCCACTATCACATCACAGAATATCATAGATTATCAAACTATAAGTACCAATCAATCCAGACATTCTACTCAACCAATCATCCATAAACAGGAACTATTAATCCATATTATAATTAATTTAATTATCTAAAATTTAATTAATTACTTGAGAATTAATCACATAACCCTGCTCAATCATTAATTAATTACAAACCATTTAATTAATTAATCATCCTTTAATTACCTTATAAACCAATTAATTAATCTTTAATTATAGATTAATTATCCTTTAATTATTCTCTAAATTAATCATCTGTGATTAATTACTCTTTAATTACATTAAGTAATTAGCCTTTAAATTAATTACACAAATTAATTATTCTTTAATTATTTATATTAATCAACTTTTAATTACTCTCTTTAATTAATTAATTAATTATAATTATTACATTTATCCTTAATTAATTACATTATAATTACTTCATTGATTTATTATCTTTTAATTAATCTTATTCATTAATTAACTAACATTTTAATTATTCTCATTATTACATTAATTAATGATCTTCTAATTACTTTCATTAATTAATTATCTTTTCAATTAATTCCATTTAACAAGAAATTTTTAACTTAATTACATTCATTAATTACCCTTAATTAATTACTTTCAGTAATTAACTACACTTACATTAATTAAATTAACTCCTTGATTAATTACATTAATTAATTCTTTAATTAATTACACTGAGTAATTAACCCTTAATTACTTCCACTAAGTAATTATCCTTTATTTACCTTCCATCAAGTAATTTCCCTTTAATTTATTACATCCAGTAATTACCCATTAATTACTTACACTATGTAATTACTCTTCATTAATTAAGTAATTATACTTAACCCATCATCAAGTGATTATCTTAATTAATTAAACTAATTAATTAACTTAAATTAACCACATTAACTTAATTAATTACATTAATTAACTAATTCCTTTAATTACTTCATTAAGTAATTACCCTTTTTATATTAAGTAATTAGCCCCTAATTACATCCATTAATTAATTATTCCTTAATTAATTAACCTTTGATTACTTAGATTAATCAATCCTAAATTAAGTAATCAACTACCCTAAATTAATTACACAAATTAATTTATCTTAATTTAATTACCTAAATTAAGCAGCTTAGTTAATTTAAGTAATTATACTTTAATTACTTACCTTTAATTACTTAGGTTAATTAATCCAGTAATTAATTTAATAAATAGTTACATCTTTTAAAAACTTTGAAAACCCTTTTCAAACTTGTTTAATAAATTTAATAAATAGTTACATCTTTTAAAAACTTATTTACCTTAAATATATTAAAACTTGGTTAACATTTTCCTTTGCCTTTTTTAAATAAAACTTGTTAAATTATTATTTAAACCAAAGAAATCCAAAAGAAAAACATTTAACTTTAGAATTTAAATTTTGAAACTAGTTTTTAAACTTGACTCTTTCCTTTGAAACTTATTTAATTTAGTACACTTAAACATTTCATTAGCTTAAAACTTAAAATCTTTGCATTTCAAATCCTGGAAACCCAAACACATCACAAACAAAACCTGGTAACACAACTACCCGAGCCTAATACAACAAAACCCGAGACAACTACAAATTTCCCCGAGCACACTCGCGTACAACCACGCGAACTCACCCGCTTCGAGTCGAACGCGAGAAAAACACGAAAAACCCGGGGCCAACTCTCTTCTTCCCAAACCAAAAAACTTCCAGATGCACAGATCGATCACTGTGCACGTGCACGATGATTCCGATCATCGATGATCATTACCACGACCATCGACATGACGACCCCGACCCTGCCGACCTTCTCGACCAACCTGATCGGCGAATTCACCATCGAAACTAAAACGAGCCTCTCAGCACTCATCAAGATATAAATCTGAATGACCAAATTTGCCTATCGAAGACGATCACGTCGACTGGAAACCCCGGCCTTCCTCCTAGAGTAGCACCACACTTCAACGTCGCGATTCCCCACCTCGCCTTCGAGCTCGATGCGCCAAGTTCGTCGAGATCACCTTGATAACAACTCAGACCAAAAACTGGACCACGAACCCTACTTCACCCCTTCCCGATCACCACGGCCATAGATGACCTCATCCATAATTTTTCCAGAGACTCCTGACACTCCGACCACCTCCATGCCAAACCCCGATCATCATATCACCCCCGAACGACAGAAATCGACCAAAAACCCAAAAACGAACAACTCACAAATTCTCGTCAGGTGCTAATTTAAAAATTACAAAATTTATACTAAAATTCATGATTCGTTTATACGAATCAGGTTCTATAATCCAGAGATGAAATCATTGATATTGATTTTCACTTATATTTTGATTTTTACCGTAATCTTTAATTTTCCAGAATGTTTACCAAATTTATACACCTAAAATTATTTTTAAAAACAAGATTACATTGTTATTATCATTTCCTTTTCAATGATCAAAGTCTAGTAATGATTAATTGGGAAGATAGGAATTTTATAAAGTTGTTCTTGAACCTGACATTCACAGAGAACATATAAACCTACATATACATGCATGTTTTCAAAATAGCACAATACAAACCAGATTCTAGATGAAATATCTATGCAAACAAATATACTTATAGCATCATCACATAGATATATTAGCACCAAAAGATTTTTGCTTTGAGTGTTTACTCACCAGACATGAAGAAACAGAGAACACTGTTATATTTTGTTTTTTGGAACATTGTTTTGATCTGGTATTTTGAATCTTGTTGTTTGAGTTGAATTTGCTTGTTGAATTTTGAAACTGATCTGAACCAGAGAAGCTTGCAATTGCTGCTTGATCCAGAGAAGTTTTACAGTTGTGTTGATTTAAATTTTGTTTTGGTTTTGAATATCATTGATTTCTGGTTTTTAGTTTTATTTTTAAGAAGAAGGAAAGAAAGGAAGTACTGAAGAAAATAAACAGGTTTTTCTTCTTTTAAACATTGTTATATACTAAATTTTCTTTAAAACAAGGTGTGGCCACTTGTTAACTTAACTTGTAGAATGCTTACACATGTATATTTCATAAATTCCTTAATTGACAAGTGTTTAGTTTCTCATTTTAAATTAATTTATTATGTTTACAAATGTTTTAAATCTTTATTAAATATTTTTCCTTAATACTTATGTTTTATATAAATTATGAAATGTGTTTATATCTTTATTAAGTATATACTTTTATGTTTATAAAGTTTTATACATTTGCAAACTTCTTAGATCAAGAGATATTTAAAAGAAAGTATATTTAAACCTTTATATTTATTTAAAACCTTTTCAGTTAAAGTAAAGTATAATAAACCTTTTTGTTAGATATTTCCCTTAAGTTTTATTTATTTTTAAACCATAAATAAACTATGCTCTAATTCTAGTATAAAAGAAAAATGTTTTATTTCAAATAAAATTTTAAAAGAAAGAGTTTTAAACCTTTTTATTAAATCTTTTTAAACTTAAGCTAAAATGCTTTTAATTAACATATATATTGATTTTGAAAAATATAGAATTTATTTTAGCTAGCTTTGAAAATCATTAAATTGAATTTAAAAATAAAATTTCCAAATCACAATATTCATATACATTATAATTTGAAAAATAATTTTTATTAAATTTAAACCAAAATGTATATACATATATACATTATAAATAGAATACATCTTAATATTTACTTTGAAAAGAATATCATTTGCCAATTTAAATTATTATTATTAGTTTTGAAAAGATAAATTTTGTTAAATTAGATTGTTAAATCAATATTGCATATTCATCAATAATTATTAATGGAAATTATCAAATAAATATTGCCCAAAATTCCGGGACATCATAGGAATAGTAGGAACAAGCTGTTGAAACAGGAGATAAAAAATGTATATTGTTTGCATGTGGCTTAGGAATGTAAAGTTTTCAGGGTTCTATATTTCATCACCAATGTATATGGTCCCCACACTAGAAATGAGAGGAAATTATTTTAGGAGCAGTATATACAATTTCAAAGTTTGATGCAAGGGCCTTGGTTAATTGGAGGAGACATTAATGTCACCAGATTTGATTATGAAAGAAACATAAGAGAGAATGAATGTGTGGATTATATAGAAGATTTTAGCTAATTTGTGAGTAATTTTAACTTGATTGATTTATCCCCCCCAAATAGAAAATACACTTGGGGCAATGGCAGAGAGAATCCTACTTTAGTTAAACTAGATAGATTCTTTATAAACCCAGAATTTGAAGACATACATCCACTTTCTTTTCTAAAAGGTCATCCTACTATTGTTTTAGATCATTATCCTAGAATTTTAGATTTGGGTGATAATGTAAAAAGGAAAGCAATATTCAGTTTTCGAAAAATGTGGTGTTTGAAAGATGGTTTTGAGGAGATGATTAAGACTAAGTAGGCGGAATTTCAAAGGAAGGGTGATGCAGCCAGTATTATTAGTAGAAAGTTGAAAAATCTTAGAAATTATTTGAAAGGGTGGAACAGGGAAGTCTTTGGCAATATCAAACTCAAAAATGAGAAGTTGGAAAATAACATACTTGAGCGGAACATTATTGTTGAGCAAAGAAGTTTAAATGATGAGGAGAGTTGCTATCTGTCAGCCTTAGAGAAAGAACTGTTAAAAGTGATGGATCAAGAAAAAATATACTGGAGACAAAGATCAAGAACTCAATGGTTAAAAGAAGGCGATAAGAAAACATTATATTTTCATAGAATAGCTAATGGTAGGAGGATATCTAACATGATTTTCAGTGTGATGAGTGGAGAAGAGGAAATTAATAAGCAAGAAAGTTTAAATAAAGCCTTTACAGAATATTATAAAATTTGATTAGGAAGTTGTAGTAAGAATAGAGTGGAATTAGATTGGAAGCTTTTATGTCCTAATAATGCTAGCTTATCTAGATTAGATATGAAATTTACTAAAGAGGAAATATGGAATGCTTTGAATGAAATGCCTAATGATAAGGCTCTTGGACCTGATGGTCTTCCAATTTTTTTTTTAAATATTGCAGTTGGTTGAAAGGTGATGTAATAAAAATGTTTGAGGAGTTGGAATCTTGAGAAGATTAGCTATGCGATGTGGTGTTGACACCCAAAAAAGAAGGAAGCTTGACATTTGCTGACTTTAGACCTATTAGTTTATTAAATAGTACATACAAGTTGATAACAAAAATACTTGCAAATAGGCTAAAGGACAAAATGGAAAGTTTAGTAGACAGAGCTCAGACTGCTTTCATAAAGGGAAGGTATATTCTTGGAGGGCTGCTCTAGTTCAGGAGGCTATCTTATATTGCAACAAAACTCAATGCCTTGTGCTATTCTAAAATTGGATTTTGCCAAGGCTTTTGACACTGTTGATTGGAGTTTTATTATTGATCTTCTTATAGCCAAAGGACTTAGTGAGAAATTGATTAACTGGATTGAAAACATCTTTTTAGCTAGCAAAGCAAATATATTTGTTAATGGGATTGTTGGGAATACTATTAGTTCTAAAAGAGGATTGAGACAAGGGGACCCGTTATCTCCATTGCTATTTGATTTAGTTGCTGATGTATTCACACAAATCTTGAGAGTCGGTAGTAGCAATGGCATCTTGAAAAGTTTTGGAAAGGAGTTTATTATGAGGGGATAAATTCTTTGCACTATGCAGATGATACCATCAGTTTTAGTGACCCTGACTGTAAATACATAGCTTCTCAGAAATTCATTCTCTATGCTTTTGAAAGTTTACCTGGTCTCCAAATAAACTTTCACAAGAGCTCTGTACTAGAGATTGGGACAAAAGCTGAGGTTGACAAAGAGTTAGCAGGAATGCTTAATTGTAAAGTAGGAGTATTTCCATTGAATTATTTTGGATTTGCATTAGGCCTGGCAAATTACTTAAAGAAGACTGGTTTCCAATCATCAATTAAGTGGATACTAGGTCGGCCATGTGGAAAGGCAGTTCACTTTCGAAAGCCTGGAGGTTAGTTTTCGTCAATTCTTTGCTATCATATTTACCTTTAGACTGGTTATCTTTTTATAACTGTCCTATATAGGTTCTGAATAAAATTGATGCAATAAGGAGAAATTTCTTTTGAATTAGAAAGAAGGATACTAGTGCTTTGAGTTGCTTGATTTCATAGGAACAGCTGTGCAAATCTTTTAAGCAAGGAGGTTTGGGTATTATCAATTTAAAGCAGATGAATTCCTCTCTATTATGTAAATGGCTGTGTAATATGATGAATCATAAAAATGCTATGTGGATTGAATGGATTGTAAATGCCTATTATGAAGGAAATTTCTCTCTAGATGCTGATTATCAACATTGTTCAAAATTTTGGAGAGATATTATGGGTAATATGCAAATATTCAAAATTGGAGTTAATATCAAGGTGAATAATGGTAGAAAATGTGCTTTTTGGTTTGACAGTTGGCTGTTGTCAGTTCCTTTTGTTATGGAGTTTGGGTTTCTATTCGAAATAGCAAGTGATAGAAGAATTTCAGTTGAGAATATGTATGACAAACAAATAGTGGGTTTCAAATGGAGGCTACCTTCACTACAACAAAAATACCCTATTACAACGTCCTTTTTACAACGGGCATATTCTGCCCGTTGTAATAGCCATCTATTACAACGGTCATTTTAGGACCGTTGTAATAGATGCTCTGTCCAACACCCTTCTTACAACTTGCATTATTTGCCCATTGTAATAGAGTGATATTACAACGGTCAACTTCTGCCCGTTGTAATGGAAGTATATTTTACAACATTCAGAAAATGCTTGTTGTAATAGATTGACTACGAAATTAGGCACTTCTCTCCGCAGTTATCACGTGGTTTATCACGTGGTTTATCGACAACGAAATTAGGGCCGTTGTAATAAAAATATCCTATTACAACATTCTTTTTACAACAGGCTTCTAATGCCCCTTGTAATAGATGCCGTATAGATTCATATATGAGTTTGTTAAAAAAAAGGGTTACAACCTTAAATAGCGGCATAGTTCAATAGCCGCTTAGCAGTTTTCTTTTTGTGAAACTTCATCAAAAATTTAAATCGCTCTCTTTACGAAATCTAGGGCAAAAGAAATCTTCAGTTCGTCCCAGTCGACTTCCCTCCAGTTCGTCCCAGTCGACTTCCCTCCAGTTCGTCATCGACTTCTCTCCAAATCGTAGTCCAATCCAACCAAAAAGCTTGCGAACGAATTCCAAGGCAAAATCGACAAACTGGTGGAATTCGGGGGTCGAAATCGGTGAAGAGCGAATAGGTATGGTTTGGATTACAATGCAGAACCTTCAATATAAGTATGTGTTTGGATTACAAAGTTTGTGCTTGATCTGAAGTTTTGTTAGAAATATACATTGTAGCGTTAGGTATAAATTGAGTTGAAATGGCATTGAGTATGATTTTTGTTGATATTTACTCTGTTTGTATTTCACTAATGGTTTTTGAGATACTGTTTTCTTACTACATAATTGTTAATAAACTGTTTGCCTAATAATTAATCTTCGTTGCATGCGTATGGTTTCATCTTCTGTGTTTCTGAAGTTACTATGTTTGGATTTTACTTGCTTGATCTTGACCATGAACACGATTAACTCACAAAGTTCATGTTCTAGTTTGTGTTTGGATGATTTGAATATTCGATCATTTCTTGCCTTCCATATACTCCATAAACACACAGACAAAATTAGATTAGCTATGTTGCGACTCTTGCACTTAATCTTGAATGGTTGCTGAATTTTTGTATTTTTGAGCTAATAGTTAAAATTTCGGTGTGAAAAGCTAGTCATCAAAGCTTTACTCTATACCACATATGTTTAAGTATAACATCACTTTTCGATAGATCTTGTGGATTGTACTATTAAAAAATCGTATACTGATGATATATATGCTCTTTTATGAGCTAGCCAAATTGATATGTCACTGTTCTAGTTTACCTATTTACTTTGATATTATTTTACAATGTAATGATGGATTTTGTTTCTATTTTTGTTTTTTTTGTTTGAACAATAAAATCGTAGTGAAGGTTAGTAGTTCTATAAACTTTTATTTTATTTTTATGAAGCTCAGTTAACATATTTAGTTCTTAAATGAGTGTGCTTTTCAGATTACTGCATAGGGTTAACTTACACCATCTTAATCCACTTTCAACAAATGAGTTTCCAGCAATGTTTTTACCTTTTTATATGGTTATAATTCTCTCTCTTCTAAAATGATCAAAAATAACTCAAAGAATTCCATCTCAAATGATCATTTGTGAGATCAACTTGCAGTATTTGCATGTAAATAAATATACCTGAGATCCAACTTTTGTTCAAGTAGCAACTAACTTTATGTATCGTATTTGATCAAGTGCCTTAGCAGGTATGCGATCGTCTTTCACACATGTGTAGAGTATTTGCATTTAAAAATAAATGTTCCACATTCTCCATCTCGCTTTAGAATTACACGCAAATAGAATTAACTTGAATTAATAGTTGGACTAATCTTTCTTTAGTTGGTAAAAATTCAAAAATGCTTTGTACATGCATACTGCTATTGTAGGTTAATTAATGTTATCCCACGCCCATTTGCACCAAGAAATTTATTCATGTTTTGTCCTTATTGCTTCTGCCACCATTGTCAAGATGAATTTTCTTTTTCTCGCACATATCCATTAGTTTGAAATTTCATCTTCACAAATTTTAGTCGCACTACGCAGAACCCCCAAAAAATTAACCTTGTCATAATTTACTAATATCATTTTAAATCAAAAATATAAAATTATCACTTTGAATTACCTATTTGCTATAATATCTAAATGTTAAAAGAAAAAAGGCAAAAAACTACTAAATGGTTATTTTTATACATACATAACCTATATCTAGATGTATATTTGTGGGGAACGATACATCACTTTATGATGTAATGATATATTTGATAACATATACTGTAAAAAAAACTTTAACTGATAATCATATTGTGTCCAAAGGTTATATGATTCATGTAAAAGAATAGTACGTTGTGTTTGCCTTACAACAAATCGTATATGGCATAATTTTTTTTTAAAACGTACTTATGGTCATGCTTATTGTAGAATAAAGAAAGAATTCTCGATGGTTGAAAAGTAATTCAGTCTTCTAATCTAATAAAGAATAGAATAAGAGTGAAAGTAAAACATACACATTTCAAAATTGTTTATTAGATTGCTGTAGGCAATGACTTGACAGAGTTATGTGGTGCACTGAAGTGTTAGTCAGTGGTAGATGAGTCTTGGTGTAGGTAGTTGCTGATATAGAGAGGAGATAGTGTGCAATTGCGGGTAGCAGAAAGTGAAGAAGTTAGTATGATAGGGGGAAAACAAGTATTGTTTGTGCACTGGTGATGTGAAGTATGGTGAATGCAATGTGTTTCGTGAATGGTAGTGCTGTGGTCAATGGGAGAATGATGTTTAAGGAGAGTGGCACTGTGATGATAATGGTAGAAGCAGGTGATGAATTTTATAGATTTCAATTTGTTTAAGGAGAGTGGCACTGTGATGAATGTGGTAGATGGGTGATGCAGCTTGATGGAGAATAGAAGTTACAACAGTAGTGAAAAAGAAGACAGTGGTGAAATGTTTTGATGGCTAGAGGAGTTTTCAGGTTGGTCAGTGGAAGTATTGGCAAGGAGTGGGTCTATTGTACAGGATGCAACAGTCTTGTTCAAGTTGTTGGTGATGGTGTTGTGGTGGTTGATAGGTACTGTTGAAGAGAACAAGGCAGTGTAGTTAGCAAGGAGCAATGGATGGCAGAGGAGATTGATTCGGGGATGTTGATGGTCAGTGTTAGAGAAGGATACTTGTGTATGGAAATATGTGATGGGCAATAGCAGTTTTGTGATTCTGGATAGTAATAAAGGCACTGTTGTTCAGAGGGGAAGTGTAAATATTGCTAGCAGTTTTGTGGTTGAGATGGTGGTTCGGTGAATGCGGTAAATACTGCTGGTAGTATCAGGTGATGTATGGTAGGGAAATGGAGTGGAAAAGAAGCTGTCAATGAGATGAAGTACTGTGTCATGAGGGTGCAGCAATATTATGAAGCTGGAATGATGCAGCAGTGTATGTTTTAATAAAAAAAATAGAAATGCAAATGGCAAATAAAACTAGAAAACAAAAGATGCACACAAATAATGATAAAACAAATCACACAAACAATTAGATTAGAAGACTGAATCTAATAAAAAATTACTATAAAACTGTGAAAGTAAGGAAGTGACATGTTAAATTAATATGTGCATATGTACTGATTAGTCCTATTTGGGAGGTAATTGCACAATTTCGTTATGAGAAAAACTCATATTTTTGTTGGCATAATGTCTTTTCATTAGGTTCTAACATCAAAGGATTATCAATATGATGGTTGATTATTGATCCCTTTATGTGTCATAAAATGACTGAAGAATACAGGCAAGCTGTTTGGAATTTTGTATATGAGCATGCAGAAAGGAAGGGAAATCCAGAAAAAATCATTTGCCCTTGTTCAAAATGTAGGAATCTTATCTACCATCCATCAAGGGAAGTTGTATCACACTTGGTTTGTTTTGGAATTGACCCAACGTATGATGTATGGATTTTTCACGGGGAAGCATGCCCTTCAGAAAATGAAGGCGATGAAGTGACAAATACATATAGAATGTACTTAGACACACAAATATGTAATGACGAGGTGGAAGATCATTCTAATGTAAGACTTGAGGCACATGGGGTAGAGATTAAGGAGATGATAGAAAATTCTGAAATTCCTTTGTACCCTGGTTGTGCAAGCCACACAAAGTTGTCAGCTACAATACTTCTTTACAAGCACAAGGCTCGAAATGGTGTATCTGACACAACATTTACGGAACTTCTTAAACTTCTCAAAGATATGCTGCCTATGGAAAATACGCTTCCTGATTCGACGTATGCAACAAAGAAGCTGCTTAAATCATTTGGTTTAGGCTATAGACAAATACATGCATGTGTAAATGATTGTTGTCTTTTTAGGAAAGAGCTTGCAGATAGTGATTTTTGTCCAAAATGTGGAAAATCTCGTTGGAAAAAAAACAAGACGAAGGAAGATGGAAAGCAAACCAAAGTACCTACAAAGGTCTTGAGATACTTTCCAATAATACCAAGACTGAAAAGAATGTTTATGTCCGTAGAAACATCAGAGCAATTAAGATGGCATAGCAATCATAAGAGTGCAGATGGTAAATTACGTCATCTAGTAGATTCTTCTCAATGGGCTACAATTGATAGGATGTATCCTTCCTTTGCATCCGATCCATGAAATTTAAGGCTTGGTCTTGCAAGTGATGGCTTTAATCCCTTTGGGGATTGGAACTCTGCCTATAGTTGTTGGCCAGTATTTCTTGTTGCGTACAACTTTGCTCCGTGGCTTTGTATGCACAAAGATAATATGATGTTATCATTATTAATTCCTGGACCACGACAACCAGGGAATGATATTGATGTGTATCTACAACCACTTATTGAAGATTTGAAAAAATTATGGGATAAAGGGGTAAAGGCGTATGATGCATACACTCGCAATGAATTTAGATTAAATGCAGTTTTAATGTGGACGATAAATGATTTTCCAGCTTATGGAAATTTAGCAGGTTGCACCGTAAAGGGTAAGAGGGCATGTTCTGTTTGTGGCGTTAATACATGTTCAATATGGTTACCATTTAGTAAGAAGTGTGCATATTTAGGCCATAGGCGATTCCTTGATCCTAATCATGACTATCGCCAACGAAAAAACTTGTTTGATGGAACCAAAGAGACTAGGCAAAGACGTCCAATACAAACCGGTGCTCAAGTCTTTGATATTGTTAAAGATATTTGCAATGATTGGGGGAAAAAATCAAAGGAGGAAGAGAAAGATAAAGAGAAATAAAAAAGGAAAAGAAAAAGGGGAGATAAGAAGAACAAAGAAAGTCAAATGTGGAAGAAGAAGTCTATTTTCTTTGATTTGCCTTATTGGCAGGTAAAGTTTAATCAGAAACAAAATTGCTTCTTCTTTTCTATCTATGTATTCAATACTTTATTATTAATTAGTTATAGTCTATTTTTGATTTTCTTAGGTACTTCCTTTGCGTCACAATTTAGATGTAATGCATGTTGAAAAAAATATCGGTGAAAGTATTCTTGGTACGTTACTTGATATTAAAGGAAAATCAAAAGATGGCATTAATTCACGTAAAGATCTAGAAGTACTGGGTATTAGGAAAAAGTTACATCCTATAGACATGGGAAGCAAAACATTACTTCCAGCCGCCCCATGCACCTTAACTGATCCAGAAAAGGAGATCTTTTACAATAGAATGAGGAATTTGAAAGTACCCGATGGGTATAGCTCAAATATTGGAAAATGTTTTGCAAAACAAAACAAAATTGCAAGTCTGAAGTCCCATGATTATCATGTTTTGATGCAAAAACTATTGTCTGTATCACTGAGAGGACTTCTACCTAAAGGGACAAGGAATGCATTACTACGACTATGTTCTTTTTACAACGACATTTGCCAAAGAGTGCTTGATAAAGATAAATTAGAATCCATCGAGAATCAGTTCGCATTAACACTATGCGATCTTGAGAGATTTTTTCCTCCTCCTTTTTTTGACATCATGATTCATTTGACAATACATTTAGCGAGGGAAGCAAGAATTTGCGGGCTAGTACAATATCGGTGGATGTATCCATTTGAGAGGTAAAATTCGGCATTAGTACTTATAGTAGTTAATAATACATGTGCTTATGAAAATATTTTACTTATGCATCTTGATTATAGATATATGAGAACACTGAAGGGGTATGTTAAAAATCAAGCACGGCCTGAAGGGTGCATAGTTGAGCGCTATTCTGCTGATGAATGCATGAAGTATTATGCTGGATATATTAATGGTGCATTAGAAATTGGACAAAGGAAAAATAGAAATGAAGTGGAACAAAGTGATTCCATACTCGAGGGGCGTCCTATTTCCAAAGGAAAACCTATGGTAGTCACTAAGGAGGTGGTTGATGCCGCTCATCGGTATGTGTTGTTTAATACCGAGGAAGTGGATCCTTATATAAAGTAAGCATAAGTTCAGTTCAATTATTTTGTATGAAATAAATTAGATTTTGACTTGTATGTTTACGTATATAGGATGCACAATGAGGAATTGAAACGTTTGCATCCCCGGCTTTCACGAGATGATTTGGAACTTTAAAAGCTGCATTCAGAGACTTTTAGTCATTGGTTTAAAAAAAAGGTTGACCATGTTATATCTTTTAAGATGGATAAGTTTGACATAGAAGTATATGTTATTGTGATTGGTCTTTATATATAACATTATGCTTTTCCAGGTTAAAGATGATAGAAAAACATCCGATGTTAGTGAACTAATAAATTGGCTTTCATGTGGACCTCGCCATCAAGTAATTTCTTATACTGGCTATATAATTAATGGTCGCCGTTATCATACTAAAGACAATGATATATCTACACAAAATAGTGGTGTTTCCATTGAGGCAAGTACTGTTCGCATAGATGGATCCGTTGAGAAAGTAATATATTATGGTGTTTTGCATGAGATTTTGTTGTTTGACTACCATCGGTTTCAAATTGCCTTGTTTAAGTGTGATTGGGCAAATATTGATCGTGGAGTTAAGGTCGAAGATGGATTTACGTTAGTCAATTTACATCAATTCCAAAATCAATTTGCAAGCGACCCTTTCATCTTGGCAACGCAAGCCATGCAAGTGTTTTTTTGTAGAGAAAGTAGTTTTTCAAGTTGGTATGTTGTGCTAAGAGCACCCCCTAGAGGTTTCCATGAGTTGGAAAGCTATGATGAGGAGGATGAGTCAACTAGCAAACCGGTAGATGTGTCGCTACTTGATGACATAGATGTCGATGATGGGGATGAAAGTTATATAAGGAATGATTGTGACGGTATTTTGGTATGATATAAGCATCTTTTATTGATATTTGTGTTACACGTAGTTATATTCTTAAAGAGTGTAATTATACATAGTTTTATGCATAGTAATATTAATTAATCATGAATTATTAACCATGAATTTTGATTTGTAAACTTGGAAAAAAAATCTTTCTTTTTCAAAGTATTGCTATTGTATATTAGGATTTTCATACTTTACAATAATGATTAATTAATGTGATGTTCTAATTATTTATATATATATTATGTTTTTTTCTAGGTTCCTCCCTTAACGGAAGATAGTTGAACTTGAAGCATCAATGGGTAAAATGGAGCAAGGTCAAGGAGAGGTAAAATATTAAAATTTTAATATGCACTTCTATTTTTTTTAAACTGACATTTCTTATATCATGACATAAATTTTTAAAACCATGGTATGAAAAATTATTCGATACCTTATAAATTTTACAAAAAACTGCTACCTGCAGGCAATTGTATTCATGGCTGTTATGTCTTAGATAATATAAGGAAATGCATTGCAGTGCTTTAATTTCAGTTGTCTCTGGCATATTATGTTTGCATAACTCTGTATATTACAGATAACTCTGTATATTACAGATTAACTCTGTATATTACAGATAATCTGGGCTCTGGAAAAGAGATTAATATGATTGCAATTTATTTTTAACTCTGTAACATTCTTAATATAGTAATTTTCTCATTAATTTTTGCTTCCAAACTAATTACTACTTTGCCATATTAGCTTACAAAGTTCCAGTTTTGAACTGATCATGTCAACTTCAATCGCTTAAAATTGTCTTTCAACAAGTAAGCAATTAAAATTGGCTTACAAAGTTTCAGTTTTTAACTCTGTAACAACTTTTCACCTTTTCAATACACAAGTAAGCAGTATTCATCTGGTAATTCAAATAATAATACTTAAAATGGATTTGAAGTCAAATATTTTTCTAAAATTTACTTAATTTTCTAAGGTGCATTTGAATCTGATTTAAACTTAGCAATATATTTTCTTAAACTTTGAATTCATTTTCAACAATGAATTGAATGAGTACCTTATTTCATCATAAGCTATTTTAAATCAACAATTGTAGTTATCTAATGGCCTATGTAAAGAGCTTGTTATCTAATTGCCTTGATCTTATGTTGATTTATAACTAATTACATGTATGGGTTTTAAAAATTAAAGGCTTTTCCCAGCTCTTTACGTGCAACGAGATATTCAAAGAGGCAATCTCTAGCTGTAGTTGCAGCTTTATGTGCAAAAGATAAGACTGCTGGTGTGAAAACCAATGAAACAAGACTTGTTGATGTAGCTCATCCTCTTCAAAGTTTAAACACCGATGTTAGAAGATCCCCTCGGAAGCGTACTGAAATGCAGCCTCCACCCGTTCAAGTCCAGTCTTCAAATCTCAATCCTGGCCCTAATTCAACTGAATCTCCAAATATCACTCCCACAAACATAAACATAGACCCACTCCACGCCATGGATGCCTTGAACAAGCCGGATTATAATGATGGTATTCAACAAGAGACGTCAAGGAAAAAAAGAGGGAAGGCGATGATGAAAACGTTTTCTTGTATGCCGAATGAAAAGGCCGAAATTGAATTCAACGATGGAGGTCAACCAATAGGCTCCAAATCTAAGCACTTATCATCCTATCTCGGTACCTTAGCAAGGGAGATGGTACCTTTGACCGTTTCAGAGTGGAAAAAAGTCGACGCAAATTTAAAGAAAGATTTATGGACTTGTATTCAGGTATGAAATAAGCTGAGAACTTTTTTTATGAGAACATTTAGATGAGTCATAATCCTCTTACATTGTTATCATTTTTCTAGTAAATGAAAATTATAACATCGAGTCAAGAAAATCCCTGTAAACAACTAATTGCAAATGATCATGAATAGTTTGAGAAGTTTCTGTAATCTTGCACTATAGACTGTTATGTGCAAAATAAACAAGAGATGCCACTACCTCTACCTTACTTCAGTTTTCTTAACCAACTGTCATGTTTTACACACGCCCATACACACCTTTTCACTGTAACCATATTTATGTTTTCCCCTATGTTTATTGATTTCATAACATTTATCATCGATAAAGTTTTATCTCATTGAACTTTTTTGATTACATACAGGATACTGAATTGATAGAAATTATTCAGTTTACTTCTTATGAACATAGAATGTATCTTAACGACAGGGGTATACTTTTCTCTATTATTGATAAAGTTGACAAGGATATATGGAGATAAAAACTTGGAGACATCCAATTAGATGACTTGTAAATTGTAGTTGGTTATGGCATTACACCAACTTGCGAGTTGTTTAGAAACTAATGGGGGATTCTATGTTCTTGTAAAAGTTCCCCGGTTAGGTCAGGAAAATACCAACTCTAAGTCTAACTAACCTTTTCTGTATGACTGCGATAAGTTCAGGGTCAAGTGGTTAAGAAATTGCACTTTAAATCCTGTACATCAAGGTTGAAGTTGTTTAGTAAAAGCTAAAACATAAATGTACAGTCATGTTCTATTCTGCAAAAAACTAAAATCTGTCTTAGTAAGGGTCAACTTGTTTGCACTCACTGTTCTAATTCAAATGTTTTCTAAATAAAATAAAGGCAACACACACCAATGGATCCTAGTTTCTAGTAAATGACAACTATAGTATGCATTTCACAGTTGATGTTTCAAACTTCAAACATAAGATGATCAGCATTATTATTGAATGCGAAGAGTATAACTGCCTAAGATATAAATTTTAGTTAACATTTGCTTTAATTGTCATCCAAATACACTGAATAATATTTTATATTGCTTAACGTTGGCTGTAGACCTGTTTTCATAATTCAGTTTACTATAATGCACTTTGAATTCAGTTTTCTGATTTTTGTTGTGCAGTCAAGATTCATGGTGGATGAAGCATATAAGGGTTTATTGCTGAAGATGTTAGGAGTACGATGGAGAGAGGCAAAGTCAAGATTAGTTTCGGCTATTAAAGTAGCTTCTACTTGCCCTGACGCTTCCTCTAGATTAGCGATGCTAAAACCGGATACTATAGAAAATGTTCAAAAGTGGAACGACTTTGTTAAGGAAAAGTTGTCGGAGAAATTTGAGGTAATAAGTTGTATTTTATTCAGTATAAATTAAAAGGTAAATAATAGTTTATTAATGAATTTATCCTATGTAGGAAACTAGCAAAAAATTCAAAGCACTGAGAGATAAAAATAAACTTCCATATACAATGAGCAGAAAGGGTTATGCGAGATTAGCTGAAGATATGGTAAGAAATACATGTACATTTACATCAATAATATATTTTTTCTTTGGTTCGTCTTCTTACTATTATTGTTTGCAGAAAAAGGAAATTGGAATATCAGATATTAGCAGAGAAGAGCTATGGTGCAAAGCCCATACAAAGAAAAATGGAGACCCACCGAATTCCATTGTTGCCGATTGCATCGTAAGGTTTTTTTATTCTTTTGAGATATGAGTGTAGATATTTATTCAAAACTCGTATGTACTTGACATTGAGGGATCAATATTTCTGCGATCCACTCATATATATTTTCTGCGATCAATATTTCACTACAAATACTAAATACATTGAACTGAACATTGAGGGATGATAGTTTTTTCATATTTCATTTTTCTTGAAATGGTCTATTTTGATTTGTAGGCTAAGATAAAAGAGCATAGGAGTGCTCAGAGCTCTCATGGAACAACATCGGTAAGTGGAGATGGGGTGTCACATGTTTTTGGAAATGAACATAGGGGAAGGGTGAGAGGACTGGGTTTTGGTGTAACAGCATCTCAAATGAGTGTTTATTCAAGTAATTCAAAAAAGTGATTGCATTGGAAAATCAAGTAACTCAGTTGGCGGCTAGAGTAGAAGAGTTGACTAATTTGGTCATGACAGTAAGTTTATATTTAATTAGCTATTGTTAATAAATATGTGATATGTGATATGTGCTTATGAATTACCAACTCATCTCTTGTACTTTTACAGAGAAGAAATGATAATGTGGCGGATATGGAGATAGCTGAGGCTCGTACACCTCAGGTTAGAATATATAAATAATCCTAAATTAGTATATGAAATTTTGGTTTTTTTACTCTGAGAAATTGTTGTTCATTAATCATGGTAGTAGTTCAATTAGTTTAATTAGTTCACATTTCATTTCATTTAAATACGGCAAGTACACAACGAGGAATATCGAGATTTGTAGTAGTATTCCTACTCGTACATCCTTCTTCTGTTGACCAAGTTCTGAGAGCACCTCAACAGGCAACGTTGACATGTTTAGTTCAGGCTATTATCTGCAGTTGAGTAACTCTAATGTTGACCAAGAATGTATAATATAGATGAGGTAAACTTACTTCATACATAGTCTTTGAAAGTTGAGTCTTTTATATCAAAGATTTGACTGCTACTATACATTGTGTTACTCTTTAGTCATACTCAATTTCCATAAAAGAAACCTTTGACTAACTTTAATTTGCTTGATTCACTTGATTGATCTCCAGATTGTTCGGGAGAAAATTTGCTTTGATGGTTGCTAGAACAACATTCATTCAATTTTCATTGCTCGATTATTAATTTAACATCTTGACTGAAATTCCAGATCAGTTTTAATTACTATACGATATCACACAATTAATTTTTGTTGGTATGTCTATGAATTTTTGTTACTATACGAAATTCCAGATCAGTTTTAATTACTATGCTATCTCACACAATTATCTTCAGGCTATACTAACAATTTGAAAGTTAGAATATGAAAACATTAAAGTTAGAAAGCAGACATTGCACTTGGTTAGCAAATTGTAGCTTTTGATTAATATGATTGAAACTATAGTAGAAAATGATTTGTATGTCATAATGCACTAATAATACGCTATATTTTCATGTGTTGAAAGTCGAAACCTACTATTTTTCACTATATTCGGTCAGGTATATAATTAGAAACTGAACTTGGATGAATCTGATACCATGTTAAATGTTTCATTCTGTCCACTAAGGTCGGTACTACTGTTGCAGTGAGAAATGTGGTATAGTTATTACATGTTTTGACATTATAGAATCTTGACGTAGAGGTAGTATTTTAATAAATTATAGTCGTTTCATATGTACTTGTGGTTTACCGACATAAGTATACAACAGTGAACATGTCTGTTGCAGTATCACATTTCTCAGTGATAACCATAGTGCTAAAATTTTAGAATATTTCTTATCGACAACCAGGTTAATTTAATTTGCATAAATATTCTTAATATATATGGGTAATCAACCAGCTTAATCTGAAACGTTTCCCATTTTATTTTGAATTTTTTTAAATAATTAATTGATCTTGCTTTGACTGCATCACACATAGTTTCCAGATGCTGCTGTAAGCAGCTGTATATTCCTTACATTTGGACCTCAAGCTTACAGAGAACAAGAACCATCTACCTTTTTCTTAGTTTATACCGTCAGGGAAACACGTGGAAATTTGACAGGCTTTATTTACACTCCTTGATAAACTATTTGTGGACTAATAAGCTTACCAATACCTTACTGACTATTTTTATTTTATTTTTCTCTCGTTTTCATTGTGATTTCATGGTATATTTTGCTTGCAGTGTGCACTGTGCACATGTCTTTGTAGTTTGCTGTTTATCATAGTATGCATGGTTCATACCAGCATATATTTTTATATAACCTTGTTCCATGGTTTTTTGCTTGCAGTCACACCGCGAGAGTACCAATGTGCAGGTTCAAGATCCTGATGGTTTGGTAAAAAAAAGTGCAAGCTATTGAGTTGGCAGAAGAACGTAGTTGTAGAGGGGATGATAGCAAACACTGATCCTGATGCTTCAGTACATTTTGTAAAGCTTGGAGCAAATGCTTGGAAAGTATGGGTTAATGTAGCGGTGGAACCAGAAGCCTTTTTATTTAGGCCAAATTCAGAGATGCAGACTATCGAAGAGGCCGTCGGATTAGCCGTCGCGTGGCATAAAGACTTCATCTGTTTGGTATAGTATGATTGTACTTAGAACTTGATATGTGTAGCAAGAACAGAACATGATATCTATTTGGTATGGTATGATATGATTGTACATAGAACATGATGTGTTAATGCTTTGTATTTGGCATGTAAACTTATCTAACCTTTTGGAGTGTTAGAATTCTATGACTAGCTTTTAGTCTTTTTGTATGTAAACTTAGTCTTTTTGTATGTAAACTTATCTAGTCTTTTCGTATGCGATTTTAATTATTTTACAATATTTAGTATTAGTATAGATGAATTGCATGGATGCTGCTGTAATTTTTTTTTAAATTTGCATTTACTTTGCAACGGACAATGTGCGTTGTTATATGAGTTTCTTACAACGGTCAATACATGTTGTTAAATATTATTTTTACAACGGTCAATGCATGTTGTGAAACACCTTACGCAACTAGTATGGTTAGTCTTTTGCAACGAGTTATGGCCGTTGTATTATAGTCTATTACAACGGTCATAACCCGTTGTAAAAAGGTTTACTGCAACAGTTTTTACAACGTGCTTTGCTCGTTGTAAAATGTGGTGCATCTATTACAACGAGGCATATTACAACGGGCACGTGGCCGTTGCGAAAACCCTATTACAACGGGCATTGCCCGTTGTAAAAAGGCTGTTTTGTTGTGGTGCTTTTAATAGAATTATTGAAGTAAAACTCTTAACCAGTTATTGATGCTTAATGAATTACTAGATAACATTAATTTAAACTGTGAGGAGGATCAAGTAGAATGGATTTGGTCTAAAAAGAAAAGCTTCACGGTTTAGAGCTGGTATAAAATTTCAACATTTCTGGTAGAATGTTTGGTAGGTTTTCTAAAATATGGTGTGCAAAAAGGATTCCTATGAAAGTTAAGATATATATGTGGAAATTAATGCATAGGAAATCGAACACTTTGAGCATGTTAAGAAATAAAAAATGAACATCACTAAAAAATGTTTTTTTTGTGGAAGTGGAGAAGGATATACTTTTTTGTTCTATGAATGTGATGTGGCGTTTCACATTTGGTCTAAATGCTTAATCCATTTAAGCATTTATTTTGAGTGGAGCAATTATATTAAAGATCAGTTCAGTTTTGGAGCTATGAATATAATAGAATCTCTAACAAAGAAATGTTAAATAAGTATATTCTCTTTAACTTTTCATATTATTGGATCATATGGAACGAAAGGAACAATAGGCTTTTCAGTGGTGTGGCCAAATACTCTAACTCATTATTATTATTTCAAGTTCTGAAATATGTGTGTATATATATATATATATATATATATATATATATATATATATATATATATATATATATATATATATATATGGGCAGGGATGGATAAATGGAGGCATGTTGATCTGATTGGAGACGGCAATGGGGCTAGAGTTCATGGAAGCGGAAGGAGCAGCAACTAAAGCCTATTATGTTTCATTTGGGTTCCTTTTTATATTCGGCTTTGTAATTTTTTAATGATTTTTGTTATGTACTATGTATTTTTGGGATGACATCGGGTGTCGTGTATTGTACTTTGTTATGTGATGTGGTGAATATAACTCCTGTGTAAGCATTCCCCCACATGAATATGTACTTTGTTATAGGGAGTCGTGTGTACCGTGTCTCATACTTTATTAGTTAGTGTACTTTATTATGAGTTGTGTCATGTATCGTGTCTTATATTTTGTAAATGTGTTGTAGCTCCTGCATGAGCATGTTTTGTGGGGTGGTGTTGTAATTTAATGTATGGAACTTTTTTAGCAATGAATATGGCGTGGTAAGCTTAGATTTTTCTAAGAGAATCCACTGCCTTTACTTTTAGAAAAATATATTAAACAATATACGATATCGATACACGTTTAAATTGAATTTAAATGCGATAAATATTGTTCGGGCTTGAAATGGATTTGAAGACCATATGGAGCATATGATTCTCGATCATGATGTTATCATAATTTGGGAGGCCATAGCGTGGCAAGGTGTGTTGGGTTTTGATAAGATAAGATGTAGAGAATGAGTAAGAGAAAAAATGAGATCTTTACCCTATTATAAGTTAATATTATTTACATATCATATGATGTTTAGATCGATAGGTAACGAATCTAATATATCGATATATCGTCACATTTATGATGGTTGTATATATTTATGTGCTATGTAATTAAAAAAAATTTGTGACATGTATACATTTAGTACACATGGAAATATGGAATAAAAAAATATAATTTGAAATTAATTTAATATATAATATTTAATTCATTTATGTTTCATAAATTTAAATCTTAAACATTATATCATACAAATATGTTTTAAAATTTTATATAAATTATTTTGGACCAGTAAAGTTTTTGACCAAAAAAATAATAAATCTATATATTATTTAAATATTATTTAAATCAAAACAATTTCATAGATCTATCAAATAAATAAATATATTATATATAATATAATTTAAATTTTATAAAATTAATCTCACACCTAGTATGCATTCGATAGGAAAATAAAAAAGAAAAGAAATTTTCAATTTTTATATAAATTAAATATTTATATTAATGCCATAATTAATAATTTAAATTTAAAATTGATTTTGAATTACAAAATATATATTGAAATATTCAAATGCTAAAATATCATTCAGATTTTTTATAAAATATCAAAAACAAAAACTATATTTTTGAAAATATTTTAATTTTAATTTTATTAATTTTCGAATGAAAATTTAATTTAATAAATATTTGAAATAAAAAAACAAATTTTGCCATGAGCATTATTAGATGTGTACATATATATTTTATATTATACACACACACATATGTATATATGTATACTTTATATATATATATATATCATTTATGTATTAATATATATATATATATTTATTATATTATTTATAAGTACATATATATATATTTCAAATGTTTTAAGAAAAAATTATATATTTTTCAATTTTTAAAGAAACAAAAAATTAATATATATATTAAATGATTTAGTATACATGTTCATAATTATATATATACATGTTATAAATTCCATATAGGTATATATATAAATCATTCAAAAAGAAATATATATGTGTGTGTGTGTATATATAGATACACACACATATTTGTAATATTTTGTATATACAAATTAAAGAACGTAAACATACATTCGGACGATATATTTGTATACTAGAGGGGCTAACATGTCCGTTACGGTGTAAATCCCAACACTTATACATGAGCATGTCAAACCTTACACAGATTGTTATGTTACACATGCTCACACGTATATGTGTATATGATACACATATATATAATATAATATTAATTACATAATATAAAACTGTTTTATAAATTCAAATAAAATGGGAATTTATTTAAGAGTAATTTAGAAATGTTCTAAATAAAATAGACTTCATAGACCTAACAAAGATCCAAAATGGTAAAAGAATTGAAATTCACCCATTTCTTCCACTAAGGGATGGTCCAGTTCTAACAATGGTATCGGAGCCCAATAGCCTATGCGGTCTAAATTAGTCATATTAGGACTAACTAATTAATCTTACAACCCAGTAGTAGGATGTCTAAGAAAGATAGTGTCTAGGCTGGATTGTTGGATAATCAAGTACCATGTCATACCTGCCTACCGGCCTAATGCGCGTACAGTTATATAAGCCCAAAGGTCACCCCTCATAAAAAAGACCCAATTTGAATTGGGCCTTGGCCTAATTTCAAAATTGTTTTGAAATTAAAAAAAATTTAAAATTCAAAATTAAAATACGAAAAATATTATAAATGTTATAATATATATTTTCAAAACGTTTTGAAAATTAGAATAAAAGTTTTAAATTTAAAAGTTAACATATTTTAAAATTTATAATATAACTTTTCAAACTATTCGAAATGATATAAAATTAATTTCGAAAATATTATTTAATAATAAGATTAATAAAATAAATGAATTAATTAAATAAGTTTATTAATTTAAGATATATATATATATGTGTGTGTGTGTGTGTGCGCGCGTGCGCGCGCGTGTATTGTATATATAATGATATATGTTATGTTGTCATGTATTGTCTAATTGAATAAATTAACTAAAAGTTAATTAATAAATTAAAATACATATTATGTGTATTACTATAAAGGTTATAATATGTATATTCAATTTAATATGTTATAATTAAATAATATAATAATTAATTAAAGTGTTAATTAACTAAATTAATTAATTAAGATTTAATTAATATAATGTTGTATATAAAATATTATACAAGATAAATAAAGTATAAAAGCTATATGATAATAAAACTTATTTAATATAAATGTATAAATTATAGGCGGAACAGTAATAAACCAAATTATACTTAAGGAATAAATACATACAAATAATACGTATACCGTGATTTCTGATGTATCCGAACCTGAATCACGGGGGTATTTAATAAGAAATACATCATTTCATAAGTCAATATCACTCATTAAATATATTGAAGATTATGAATCTTTAATATAAGTGTTGTCTTTTGCTATTTATAATTAAAAAATTATTTGAATACTCTCTGATTGTTGAGCAAACTCAAGCTAGAGATGTTATATGTAGTATTATTAATATATCGACTAGACTAAGTAAGATAACTATATTGATTTGTTGAGCAAACTAAATGTAACGACCCGCAAATTTGTCACATTGATAAATAGTATTTATTTTTAAATTTATGCAAACAAAAGGTTGATAATTAAAATAATATTGTTTCAAGTAATAATAAGTAATAGTAACCTTATTTTGAATAAATAATTAAATAAATATTTTCCTCAAAATGACATTGTATTTAAATAATTGATTTATTTAATTTAAATTGAGATTTAATGATTTATTAATTATTTTAATTATCCAAATAATTATTTTAAATGATGATAATTCATTTTGAATAGTTATAAAGTGATAATGAATCATTTATAATAGTTTTATAAAGAGATATATTTGATTTAAAAATATAAAGAAAAATTGATATCGCATTATCGATATAATGACAATTTCTGTAAATAAATTTTTGTATTAATTATATGGTTTTATAATTCAAAAATGATCATTTTAATTTGTTCAAAACGATAAGAAATTTATTTGTGAATTTTGTTTCCAAATATATGTACGTTAATAAATAAGTGAAAATGTGACCGATAATCGGTTCTCTGGATTTCAACGATTTAATGAACAAAGTTGTTCGAAGACGTTCGAAGTGTTATGCACCTACATGTACATACATACATACATACATTCATATATATATATATATATATATATATATATATGTTACGTGCTCATGATAACATGCATACACATTCAGAAACACATATATATATATAAAGATTACAAAAATTATTTAATAATTCCTAAGCTTAACCTTTAAGTAACTGTAAAGCAAACATCACTTCATTGTACCACACCATCACCTCCCATCAACCATCACTTAGCTTTTGGGGAGGGGGGGGGGAGGAAGCCGTGCGCTAGTGGCTAGGAAGGGGTGTGGGCTAAGGGCATTTAGGTAATTATGCAATATAATATTTTACTCTAAGGTTTTTTCTATAAATACCACCTCTCTTCTCACAAAAATCCTAATACCATTCCACTTCTTCTTCCTCTTCTTTTCAAGCTTTCTAAAAGACTCTCTAATGGCCTTTTATTCATAAAAAAATATTTTAGAAAAGTTAGAAAAAAATAGATCAAATAAAAGAGGAAAATGTATACACTAGTTTATAATATCGTCCACTTCAAAACTAGTTCCAAACACCTCCTCTACTCTTCCAAAGTCCATGACCACTACCCCACACCACCTAGGCCATGAGCACCAAGGCTAGGTCGAGCCACTTCAAGGTCCAAAGCTCGATTTCATGGAGTTTAATTTCGTGATAGCGGAGCTATAGCTGATTTTCTATTAGCTCGAAGGGAAAATGAAGGTGATAACTCGTAAACTATAGTATTATATTTTTGGATGGTGATATGATGTTTGAAATGGATGTTTAATATGCTATGATCATCAAGTTTGGTTGTTTGATAAGAATGTTGAATATATATGCAAGTCACGTAAATACACGTCGATAAGCACAAAGGAAATCACTTTCCTCTATATAAAAGCATTGGTGTATATGGAATGTTAAACCTCTTTAAAAAGGATTTTAAAATGAGTTTGAAATGTTTTATAAACTTATGAAAGTGTTTTGGAGAAGTTTGAAAAGTAACTGAAAATTCCGTCAAAAATAGGCGCGTCGTGTAACGGTAGTTCACGATTTCGCGCCATAAAAACAAAATAAGTGTATATAATGGAATATAGCTCGGAATTCTACTAGATAAGAATTTTCCGAACTATTATATCCATAGTTTTCCAAAGAAGAAATAAAATCAAGATTTCGACAAGTAGATTTTGAAATATGAGTAAAACAAGTTTTTGAAAAATCGTGGTTTTGCGGTTTGGAATTGAAAACTAGATTTCTTTGAAAATGATATTTTAAAATTGTTTAAAAATATGAAATAAATCCTAAAAATCTTTTAAAATGTTTTAAAAGTGATTTAAGTTACAAAAAGGAATTTGCAAATGATAAAAAGTTGTTTTGATCAATATAGATTAAAAAGAACTTTTCGCAGCACTTTTCTATAACTTTTAAATTTTAGTTTTAGACTTTACGATTCTTTTCCAAATCTTTTATAAATGTTTTTAAATGGATAAATAAGTGTTTTAATAATGATTTGGGATTTTTATGGTTTATTTAAAAGAGTTTAAATAAATGGTATAAAGAAAAGCTATTATAAATAAAGTGGTTTAATCTTGGCTCTAAAAGCTATTATAAATAAAGTGTTTTAATAATGATTTGGGATCATTTTCCTTAAAATTTAAGTGCCCTAATTTTCCAGGGCAGCCTAGCAGTCAGGTTTAGTTTAGAAGAAATCTGGATGAAGCATGGAGTTAGAAGATTTTACTGAAGATTTTTATCAATTTCCACCATAATCTTGTACTATAGTATTCCGCAAATTTATAAGGATAGAAATTTATAACTGTCCATGTTTAACACAGATAAATGTATTTTAATTTCCACTGTAAATTTTATATTGAAATAATATATGGGAAATTCTGTTTTGTCTTTATTTTTCTTTCTTATCCTTGAGAATCCGCTTCCCTAGCACTTGGATTTACGGCACGTGAATACTGATGATGTATTAGTGTCGATTTTCGAGAGTCGAAGAAACGGGTCCTCACGACGTGGTATCAGAGCTTAGGTTGAGTGAATAACTGAGCTTGATAGGGGTAAAAGACTCATTAGAGATAGGGTTAGTAATGCCCTAGGATGAGTAACTCATTAGAGATAGGGTTAGTAACACCCTAGAATGAGTTTGAGTACATATGAATGCGTATTTGTTGATATATATACAAACAAATTTTGTTTATATGAAATCATTTTTACCTGACATATATATATATATATATATATATATATATTTGAAGAGAAAGAATATTTTGGCAAAATTTTCAAAGAGTTTTCGATATTATAAACATTTTGTACAAATAATCTTAAAAGCCATCTTTAGAAATAAATCTCGAAACATTTTCTAAGTATTGACCAAACCACTCTACCTAAGAATACGCTAGCGATTACCTACTACTTGTGTCTAAAATGATAATTGTTTGCCATGTAGAAACCTTATAGGGGAAGTTACGCGAAAGGGGAGTCTTCTAGAGCGAATCGGGGCAAGAAGGATAGCCTCATTGTTCTCTCTAGTGACGAAGAGGAGCAACCAGAACATCCGCTTAGCAATGGTGGGTTTCCGATCAAGGAGAATATGCCCTATAGACTCGGAGGGGTGAAGATGGATATCCTATGGCTGGAATGCTTATACCGCCCCCAGCTCCAGAAGTAATTATGATCTCTTGCGACAATGAACCCGGGCAGGCCTCAGGGGGAAATTGGATAGCAGATCCAGCTGGCTCCATTTTGGAACCAATAGAAGAGATTGAGCCAATGGAAGAAGAATCATAACCCGTGGAAGAGGAAATAAAGCCTATGGAGAAAGAATCAAAGCCGATGGAAGACCCAGATGCTATCATATGAAGCGAATGTAGCAATGTAATATGAGATATGGACGGGGAGCATGTGATATGGCAGGAGGGATCATCCAGTTCGTATATAAACTGTAACGAGATAGAAAGCAACAATGAAGAAGCAATAGAAGAAGAAGAGGAGGAGGGGGTCGAAGAATTTGAGAACCCTTAGGAGGAAAACATGCAAGGCTTAGAGGAGTTAGAAGAAGGAGGAGTCATTCACGGAATACTAGTCGGCATTGGACATGTCCCATGGAACCAGCCATGGCTACCCCATGTAATGGAAGAGATACTTGAAGAGGACAGCAATGAGGCCGACGACGAACTGGATATCGACGAAGAAGGAGAAGGTGAAGTGATGATTGACCTGAGATGTTGGAGTCCACCATTATCTTTGGACTCGGAAGAATAGGAGTAACGTTCAGGGAATTAAGGATAATTCTAGTATGTATGAGTATGGATGGGATGTTTAATTTTGATTTAGTGTTTTGAATTGTATTAGTGTAAGGAAGGGAGGGGAATTTTACCTTTTGGACCCAAGCTTCGAAATTTTTAAATAATGTAAGCATGTGAGAACTTATAATATAATGTTGTCCTAACTTCTCATTAGTACCGATCTTTAAAATAAATATTTAAAGTTATTAATGAATTGTTTTGGGTTTGTAGTAAACGATATTTTAGCAACATTTGTTTTTAAACCCTTGAATGGCACTTTGAAAGAAATTTTAAAGGTATATTTAAATCTTTAATAATGGGATTTTAAAGATAATAACAAGGATTGGTGTCTTTTATATTAAAAAAAGATAGAAATGTTATGAGTTCAAATTATATAAAAAAAGAAAAGTTCATTATAACAATGTTTTGGTAATAATTGTTTTAATCACTTTGATTGTATTTTGAAGTAAGAAAAACTTGTTAAATATACTTATAACATTTGAATAAGTACATAAATACTTTTTAAGTATTAAAAATGGTATAAATAAAGAGAATATATATATATATATATATATATATATATATATATATATAAAGGAAGTTTTAATAAATAAAGGGGTGTTAATTGATAAAGAAAGTTTTAAATAAATAAAGAATGTTTTCACAGTTGATATTAGCTAAAGGAAATTTTTGGTGATTTATCAATTTAATGAATTATTTTGAATATGAGTTTTCCAGAAACCATTGAGATATGCTTAGAAATGTAATATAATAAAAAGATTTTTATCTTTCGGAAAGAAATGTTTTCTTAAATTAGAAATATTTGGAAATAAAAATGTGTAAAATGGTTATGTATAAAGAAGTATCTTTATAAAAAGTTTGAATATAGAATGGAAGTTTTATGAAATGTTTTCATAAAAAATTTCGAAGAGTTAATAAATACATATGGAGTATGTGGATTATTTCGTCGCACGATTTAATCTAAGATTCGAGTGCAGAACTTTGACGTGTTTGACACTTATCCGAAAAAGAATTTATCACTCAATTCTTGATGAGAAACATTGATGAGGGTTTGTGGTTAGATGCTTGAGTTTTCTATCATAGTTGAGAGCTGCAAGGAAGAACTAAAGTTCTGATCAGAAGGCCTGGTCAGAGTCCGCACTAGAGGATCGGAGGATCAATACTTGTTTGAAAGTAAAGTCATGAATTCGAATAGAAGATCGAATCAGATATTGCGTACGGATGATCTATATACATCGTACGAGTATAAATTAAAAAAATGAATATTTTGGGGAACCCTTTGGGGTTTTTGTTTGGGTAATTTCGGGGACGAAATTCTTTTAAGGAGGAAAGTCTGTAACGACTCGCAAATTTATCACTTTGATAAATTGTATTTATTTTTAATTATGCAAACAAAAGGTTGATAATTCAAAAATATTGTTTCAAGTAATAATAAGTAATAGTAATCTTATTTTGAATAAATAATTAAATAAATATTTTCCTTAAAATGACATTGTATTTAAATAATTGATTTATTTAATTTAAATTGAGATTTAATGATTTAATTATTATTTTAATTATCCAAATAATTATTTTAAACGACGATAATTTATTTTGAATAGTTATAAAGTGATAATGAATCATTCATAATAGTTTTATAAAGAAATATATTTGATTAAAAAATATAAGGAAAAATCGATATCGCTTTATCGGTATAATGGCAATTTTGTAAATAAATTTTAATATTAATTTATATGGTTTTATAATTCAAATATAATCATTTTAATTTGTTTAAAATTATAAGAAACTTATTTTTGAATATTTTTTACAAATATATGTGCGTTAATAAATAAGTGAAAATGTGACCGGTAACCGGTTCTCCGGATTTCAATGATTTAACGAACAAAAGTTGTTCAAAGACGTTTAAAGTGTTATGCACCTACTTGTGTGTGTGTATATATGTCACATGCACATGATAACATGCACATACATACATAAATACACACACACACACACACACATATACAGATTACAAAAATGATTTAATAATTCCTAAGCTTAACCCTTAAGCAAACATCACTTCATTGTACCACACCATCACCTCACATCAACCATCACTTGGCTTTGGGGGGGAGCAGTGCCCTAAGGGCTAGGATGGGGTGTGGGTTAGGGGAATTTAGGTAATTATGCAATACAATATTTTATTCTAAGGTTTTTTCTATAAATACCACCCCTCTTCTCACAAAAATCCTAAAACCATTCCACTTCTTCTTCCTCTTATTTTCAAGCTTTCTAAGAGCCTCTTGGCTTCTTATTCATAAAAAAATATTTTAGAAAAGTTAGAAAAAAATATATCAAATAAAAGAGGAAAATGTATACACTAGTTTATAATATCGATCCACTTCAAAACTAGTTCCAAACACCTCATCTACCCTTCCAAAGTCCAGGGCCACTACCCCACACCACCTAGGCCATGAGCATCAAGGCTAGGCTAAGCCACTTTAAGGTCCAAAGTCCGATTTCCTGGAGTTTAATTTCGTGATAGCGGAGGTATAGTCGATTTTCTATTAGCTCGAAGGGAAAATGAAGGTGAGAACTCCTAAACTATAGTATTATATTTTTGGATGAGGATATGATGTTTGAAATGGATATTTAATATTCTTTGATAATTAAGTTTGTTTGTTTGATAAGAATGTTGAATATATATGCAAATCACGAAAATACACGTCGATAAGCACAAAGGAAATCACTTTTCTCGATATAAAAGAATTGGTGAATATGGAATGTTAAACCTCTTTAAAAAGGATTTTAAAATGAGTTTGAAATGTTTTATAAACATATGAAAGTGTTTTGGTTAAGTTTGAAAAGTAATTGAAAATTCAGTCAAAAATAGGCGTGTCACGTAACGGTAGTTCGCAATTTCGCGCCATAAAAGCCAAACGAGTGTATAGAATGGAATATAGCTCGGAATTCTTCGAGATAAGAATTTTCCGAACTATTATATCCATAGCTTTCCAACGAAGAAAGAAAATCGAGATTTTGACAACTAGATTTTGAAATATTAGTAAAACAGATTTTTGAAAAATCGTGGTTTTGCAGTTCAAAATCCAAAAATGGATTTCTTTGGAAATTATATTTTAAAATTGTTTAAAAATATGAAATAAATCCTAAAAATATTATAAAGGTTTTAAAATTGATTTTTGTTACAAAAAGGAATTTCCAAATGATAAAAAAGCTGTTTTAATCAATATAGCTTAAAAAGCACTTCCGCAACACTTTTCTATAACTTTTAAATTTTAGTTTTAAACTTAACGATTCTTTTCCAAATCCTTTATAAATGTTTTCAAATGGATAACTAAGTGTTTTAATAATGATTTGGGATTTTTATAGTTTATTTAAAAGATTTTAAATAAATGGTATAAAGAAAAGCTATTATAAATAAAGTGGTTTAATCTTGGTTCTAAAAGCCGACGAGTAGACTCGATTTTTCTATTCTTGAAATCCGGATGTGATGTGGTTAAACTTAATATTCTTTAATCATTAAGTTTGATTGTATAGAGATGATCTTCTTATACTCGGTGTTAAAGCCCGAAGAGGGAACTCGTACTATTCGTGGAATTTAAAGGGCGATTTCATCATTATTCTGCCTATAGTATTTGTTGAATACGAGAATTGTTATTGGGTAGAATCAGATGATTTCTTTAGATTCTGCTCACTTAATATTTATTGGTTTTGGATTAACATCCTAGATAACATGGTTTTAACTCAATTAAAATTATGAGTTTTGAATTAAGAAATCTTTGTAATATTTAAATGAAATGATTTGGAAATATTTTCCTAAGTGAAAAACGAAATGATTTCGAATTTTTCCAAGTTAAAAAAGGGTTATAAGTAACCAAAAGATGTGATAGGAGAGGTTTAATGATTCCGTATATACTGGAAAGAATGTTTTAGAAATATATATCTCCAGGAGAGATTTTGATAAAAAGAACTTAATCAATTAAAGAATGGTTCCCTATTCACAGAACCTCTTTTTTGTCGATGATTGGTTCGAAGGAACCGGGGTCGGATCAGGGGTAATTCCTATCGGAAAACCACTTCGAACCGATGTATGCGTTCGAAAAATGAAGACATGTTAAATAAAATGAAGGATGAAGACCGAGGATTTTCAGGGTGAAAGGACTACTTGTTGATAATTCTGGTTAGCTCCCAAATACTAAAGTAGCAGTGGTCCCTTCATTTCTGAAACTCTTTGGGTTGCAAGGACTTTTCGTTGCTAATCCTATGGATAATTCCCGACATGATGTGGTAAGAGAGTGCCTTTAGTTTCATTCAATCCCAAAACGAACTTGTATGGATGGATGTCTGACACTGCATTATTGAGATTTTATCGTTAACTTTTATAACCATACATCTGCTTGGTGGCAGAGAAGGAAACTTCTCTTAGCTTAACACCCTTCTCTGAGACATTTGAGCTTGAAGGTTGTATGTTTGTGGAAGTCAATAGTTAACGATTGAATGGCAGTGTGGCATTCAAAGGAAGATGATGTGCTATGTGAAAGGAATCGTTACCTCAGGCCTCACACCCGAAAATGACCGAAACAAGGTAGATGTGGCAAGACTGTGTGATTCGCAACCGTTAGGGTATGATCATCCACTTCTAGATATATTTCTACCCGCTATAACATTCGGGTTTAAATTATTATGGATGTATACTGTGAGGGCCCTCGGATAGGTTGGTAACGACCGAGGTGATGACATATTCGGTACTATCTAAGAAGAGGTAGGCCGGTATTATGTTGGTAGAGGACCATCAGTTGGGCCTCAGTACATTCCTCTGGAGATGTACTGCCGGAAGGTAGTTCCTTCACCTAGTCATTTGTATGGAAACCCATTCTCCAATAAGAGGCTGTACGATTTTAGATGTAGAAAGCCTTGTATTACAAGGTGGTATGCTGGAATTTAATAATGTAACAACTTCGTCTTAGATTAATAAGTTTATTTGCAAATGTTTTTAAAGATATGTCATTAAAAATAATATCAAGTGATTTTACGTAATAATTATTTGGTTATCGTAAGGTAAAACCCCGTTCTGTGTTTATGTGCTGCGTGGTCTTATGAGATACCCTTTTGTTTTCAAAACGTGTATGTTGAATTCCCACACCAGTCCCACGACTGACACACAGTTTATTTTTCCTTTTCCTTAAACTTTAAGTGCCCTAATTTTCCCGAGCAGCCTAGTAGTCAGGTTTAGTTTAGGAGAAATCTGGATGGAGCTTGAAGCATGGAGTCAGAAGTTTTTACTGAAGATTTTTATCTATTTCCACCACACTCTTGTACTATAGTATTCCGCAAATTTGTAAGGAAAGAAATTTATAAATGTCCATGTTTAACTCTGATAAATGTATTTTAATTCCCACTATAAAGTTTATATTGAAATAATATATGGGAGATTCTGTTCTGTCTTTATTTTTCTTTCTTACCCTTGACAATCCTCTTCTTCGGCACTTGGATTTACGGCACGTGAATACCGAGGATGTATTAGTGTTGATTTTTTAGAGTTGAAGAAAAGGGTCCTCACACTAAAGGTACATATACTATACTTAGGTCGTCGTGAAATGGTAGGTGTGAGTGAATAATCTCTTTTGATTTATTGAGCAAACTCAAGATCAAAATGAGATTAGGACAATGACAGATTATGAGTTATCTATGATACAACTAAGAAGGAGTTATCCATTGTTTGTGGTGCTACGACTTGTTGAACAAACCCAAGGTCAGAATCCCAAAGCAGACGAGTCCTAACACCCACTAGTTAAGTTGAAAGACTTTATGTTTTGTCTTAGGGTTTGGAGAATCATAAAAGACTAGTAAGAGCCTTATTAGATATATGGAATGGTAACATTTAACCTTTCTAATATTGTAAGAATATCTGTTATGCATAAATTATAATAATCTACATTGATAAATTTGTGCAATTAATCTAATTGATTAAATGTTTATGAACTAAAATATACAAGTGAACTAAATTAATATTGACAGATAGAAATATAAAATATACTTACCAATAAATTTTTTCATGTTGACCCATGCAAGCGCCTAATTATACAATCACTAAATATGTTTGTAACTTGGTCACTTACGAGTTTACTTGCCCAAGACTATGTATTGTCTTCAATAAGTTTTTGTAGGATCGAATAACCATAGAGGGGAGTTAAATAGGGTTTATAATAGATTCACAGAATAATAAAAATTGCAGCATAGATAATAAAAAGTAAATGCAGAAATAAAAGCGACACACAAGTTTACCCAGCTTCGGAAAAACCTACCTACTATTGCCCTAAAGGTTTCTACTAGGAATTAAACAATATGATGCTTATAGACCCTGTGAACTTGCGACCCTCAGTAACCTAATTGTTCTTACCCTGCGCACAAAACCCTGCCACAACACAGTCCCGAATTGCGAATTCTCGAACTACGCCCTTTATTTCATACCTAGTTAAAAACTAAAGTTTTACAAAGTTTAAAAACAAATAAAAAACAATGTAAATGAAAATAAAGCCTAAATATAAATAACTTAAGCCCAAACAAATTAAATAAAAAGACTTGGCCCAATTGAATTTAAAGAATTCGTTCTCTTCCTTTGTTTTTCTCTTCAGCCTATATCTATTTTCGTTCAAGCCGAAATCCTCTTTTTTCTTCATTCAGTAATTATTTTTATGAAAATTAAAGTCGCCGCTTTGCAACTTAATACTTTGAATTGCTCCTTTACTTCTTCGTCGATTGCATTCTTCGGTTTGCTGGCGATTGATTGTTGCGACTGCTTCCTTGTCGAGTGTTCTTCGATGATATTTGGTATGATTTCTACCCCTTTCGATTTTGTATTGTTCTCTACTTGGTTTACCGATGATGAATTAGGTGACGTTTATAGGGTTCGATTTTGAAATCGAATCCATTATTTTTGAGTTGATATTTTCAGCCTTGACTTTTTTTTGTATTTCGTTTGTTGATCTCTGATAAAATGCCTTTGATGCTTTCGAACCATTTCATATTTGACGTATATATGTTCGAATATATTTTTAACTATCGGTTGATTTTCTTTTTCTTTCTTCACAATGCATATACTGTTTTGACCGATCTGGTTGAATATATTGATTTTTCCCGTATACTGTTCAATAAAAAAGTGCAATTACTACAATTTTGTTCTCCTGGTCCATGCTCGATTGCTTCTCTGTTTCTTGTGTGCATGGAGTGCATGCGATTGTGTACGTATATGTGCCTGAGTGCATCTAACCCTCTGTGTGTACTTCATTGCTGTTGTGTGCATCTCTAAGTTGCCTTTGACACACTGCCTTGTGTGTGCATACACCCTCTTGCTTTTAACTTTCTATGTATATACATACATACATATGTATGTGTATATGTGAGAAATTTATTGACATGTATGCCTTTATTTTTGGTTTTCTCTATAGTCGTGTTGTTCATCTCTAAACTACTTGCATGTGCACTGAGTCCAGCCGCCTTGTTTCTGTACCATTATGTATGCTTCATGTGTGCATTTTCCTTTTCTTGTTTGAGTGTGCCTTATTGTACTACTGCTTGAAACTGACTTTTCAAGCTTGTGTTGGTGCATCAGTTTGTTTATGTTTTGCTGGTTCAAGCATCCTTATGCTTGAGTGCATTTGTCTTGAATTTGCACTTATATCGTTTGTTGTATGTTTGTGCACTCACTTTAACCTAATCTTGTATTTCATAATGGACGCACTGATTTGTACTTGAAATTCCTGGTTGTATCTCGTATACTCGGCTGTATCTCTTGTACTAGTGCACCACGTTTTTTTTGTTTCACTTATAATTGTTTGCTTTGAACTTATGTGCACCCTTGAGAACTTATACTTGGCTGTTTATGGTTGTTTACTACATTCTTGTTCTGGCTGCACTATTGTATACTGCATAATGCACTTGAGTTGAGCCCGATCTTGCTTGGGCTTGACCTCGTACAGACTTGCACTATGTTAAACCTTCGGGTTTGACCTTTGCATTTGTCCGTGAAATTAAATTTGTGCAAATAGATCTTGTGTATGTACACGACATTATGGCATGTATAGTGATACACTGTGCATGTCATATGTTGTTCGTGTTCATTAATTTTTGGTTCCAGTTTAAAATATGAAAACAAACAACTCAAATAACCGAGGCAACATTATATTTAATCACATTCTTATTTTACTATATCAGTTTGTTTTTTTGTGCTTTTTACTACATTGTTTATTTGATAGGCAAAACAGAAGACCGGACACAAGCTGGAGCAAGAAGATAGAAATCCAATTTGAGTGTGAGTGAGTGAGTTGTGTAGATTGAGTTGTATTTGAGAGTGAAACATAGTGCTAAATATGAAAGCGTAAAATATAATGGAAGCTATGTAATAAATGTGCATTTGAAATTGAAATGAAATAAAATATTTGTTCAAATAAAATTCCGAATAAAATATTTGTTTAATTGATATTTTTATTTGTTATTTCATTTTGTGGTATTGCAACAGTACTATAATAAACACATTAAAATTATATATATATATATATATATATCTTTATTATCATCAAACAAAAATCATAAACTAATGTATTCTACAAACTCCCCATTTTGATGATAACAAACATATATTAAGATTTTGTGTCTAGTAAATGTGTTTGATGTGTTGTGATCAAGCTCCCTCTATTTGTATACTCCCCCTATAATTAGACTCCCCATACACAGATGGATGCGGATCATGAAATTTTTAACATATATTTCTTCTAGCTATAAAGTATAACCTCATCACTACTCATCACTTTCTCAAACACTATTAATATTTTGATAAATTTCAAAAGGATCAAGCAGTCAACAACCATCTTTTCTAGAGTAAATCCCTAACTACAATAAACAAGAGTGTTTCCATCAAAGTATAATTCTGAGTTATTTCCAAAAAAATCTAAATCCAATAAAAAAAGATGAAAATCTATTTTCTACCAGGTGTTTTGCAAAAATGGTTTTTGCTAATTTTTAATTCAGATGAAAATGCACATATGATTTCAAATGAAGTGACGTCTAACACCATTTGTACTCTAGTTTCCCAAAATGATATATTAATAACTAAACAGACCGTGTACTCATCAACAACACTCGAATTGATTTTCAAAATTTTAAGCAAGATCATTCAACATCAGACAGAGGAAAAAATATTTTTATCAAACAAATGCACACACATTTCTCCAACTATTAATTTGTTAATTATGAACAAGACAATGAATGTTAATCATTTTACCAAAATAATTGAAAAATCCTTTTTTGAAAATTCAGTCCAATTGAAACCACTATTTGAAAGCTTTAAGTCCGTAATTGGATTAGCACAAAAATAAAAGTTTTAGACATTTAAAATTTCTACCCAACGAAATTGGTTTCAAGTCAAAATGATAAATCGATCAAAAGTTATGACTGAAATGCCATAACTTGTTTGCATAAATCGAAAATACTTTTAAAGTAATGTGATGAAATGATTGTTGTTTTTCAATATTTTACAAAATGAATCGACAAAAATTCAAAACAGTAAAGTTATAGTACTATTAGTTATTTTTTTTAAACTTTAACAAATTATATAATTGAAGTAAAGATGAGCAAGTCACGATTAGATAACTACAACTGTGTTAAGATGTTCTGAAATTGTTTTCAGACAATATTAAGAATGATTTGAAGATTTTCAATGGTTTAAGATCAAATTCTAAGAACCCACAAAACATAATACTTATAGAATTTTCTGTCTATTTTTTAGATCACCTTGAATTTTGCAAATCGGAGTTAAGAAGCTCAAGATATGGCAATTATACTACAGCAATGTTAAAAAAACAGAATTAACGATAAGAAAACAAAACAGAGTTTGGGGATCATACATTTACTTACCTTCGATGTCGTGATATCCAAAATGTCTAGATCCACACCTCATTTTTCTAGGCTAAGGAACATTATATTTTTTCTCCTCAACCATATAGAACAACTCGAAATATGTCTCTATCGAACTAGTTGCTTAGCCCGCTTTTGTACCTAAATTTGAAGGTGGCGAGTGGCCTAACGAAGGATGTATGAGCACTTTAATTTTCGATTGAAATCTTTGGTATCCAAATTTGTTTTTATGACAAACTGTTAATTTTAACAATCGCACCTTTAGGAACCCAAATTTGTTTAAATTTAGGAAAATTTATGTCTGTTACTTTTGGAATCCATATTTGTTTAACGGTTTTGTGTTTATTTTTATTTCGACAATTATTATATCTATGTCCTATATTTCCCCACTTTACACATTTGGGTATTACACTTCTCCCCTAGCAGTGTTATTAGTCGTTGGATTATATATTGACATTTTTTGAAATCCAAGTCCTTTTCTTTTATTAGCGAATAGTTGATTTCCTAATAGCATATTAAACGATTTTTCTCTAGTGGAAAATTTCCGAATAATCAACTCGATTTCATTAACTTTGGATTTTAAAATTTTATTCTAGTTTATTAGTTTAGAACAACAACTAATATCATTCTCTCCCTTTTCAAGATTATTTCATTTTAAGACCAAATTTTCATTTTCGAGTTCTGTTATTTTGGTGTCAAAATCAAGCATTTCAGTTTCAAAGGGTTGGCATTTTTCGAATTCAAGATTTTTCAAAATCCTTGATATTTTCATCTATTTTTCTAGTTCGTGATTTATTCAAAGATTTTCAGTTTTGCTATTTTTTCAAAATCACGTTTTCGTTTTCAAGGGTTTTGAAATTTTCTTTGACCTCGTTTAATTCTCTTTCAAAATTTGCACATTTAGAATTTTCGAACATCTTAAAACTTACCAACACCTTCTGTAAAATGTTGTTTTTGCAAATAAACTCACTTTCATTTTTCACCAAAATTAGAACTTCCTTTTCTATCTTTTGAATATTTTCATAAAAATGAGCAAACACTTTTATGAAATTCAAATTTTTTTGCAATTAGCATTTCTAATTTTCTTAATATTTTCAAGCTTATTTTCCAAATCGTCATTTTTCAAACGCAATTTAGATTTTTCACTTTTCAACTTGTTGTTTTTCATCTCAAGTTCATCAATAGTTGTAGTTAATTATTGACACAAGCGAACTAAATTTTTAACTGAAAAATCACTTATCTCGTCTGCTGTTGTGTCTTCATCATTGCTTCCTTTACTATCATTGTCCAACCTATCTTTTGTAAATCCTGTCAAGCACAAATCTTTAACTGAGTCAATTTTGGGGAGTTTCTTGCTGTTGCTATCTTTTTTGCCATATATTGCATCGAGAGTATTCCAGATTTTCTATGCTATTAAATAATGATAGATATGGTTAAATTCATCTCGAGTAATTAGAGAATAGAGTATATGCATAGAGAGAGCATTAATCAAAATATTTTTTGATCTACCATATCACACCCATTTTCAATAATATCCTAACATTTAAAATTAACAGATTTTAAATAAAATTCCATTTTAATTTCCAATTTAAAAAAAACCCGTTCCATCAAAAATAGGGGGACTAACACTACACTAACTCTCGCTAGAAATGCAACTAGGGTTAGACACTTATACTAGCAACCTCACTCTGATACCAATTGTAGGATCAAGTTAACCCTAAAAGGGGTGAATGAGGTTTATAATAAATTCTCAAAATAATAAAAGTTGTATCATAAATAATAATAGAGTAAATATGGAAATAAAAGCGACATACAAGTTTGGCCAGCTTCGGCAAAACTTGCCTACTGTTGCCCCTAAGGTTTCTACTCGGAATTATATAATCCGACGTTTTACAGACCCTGTAAACTCGCGACCCTCACTAAATTGATTGTTCTAACCCTATGCATAAAATCCTACCTCAACTTAACCTCGAGTTGCGAATTCTCGAACTACGCCCCGTAATTTGTACCTAGTTAAAACTAGAGTTTTACAAAGTTTAAAAACAAATAAAAAACAATGTAAATGAAAAAATCATAAATATAAATAACTTAAGCCTAAACAAATTAAATAAAAAGACTTGTCCCAACTGAATTTAAAGAATTCGTCCTCCTCCTTTACTTCTCTTAAGCCTGTATCTATTTTCATTCAAGCCGAAATCCTTTTTTGGTCATCGATCGGTAATAAGGGTTTCTGAAAATTAAAGCCGTCGCTTCGCTACTTGATACTTTTAATCACTCCTTTACTTCTTTGTAGATTGCGTTCTTCGGTTTGCTAGTGATTGATGGTTGTGGCTGCTTCCTCTTCAAGTGTTCTTCGATTGATATTTGGTATGATTTATGCCCCTTTCGATTTTGTATCATTTTCTACTTGGCTTACCGATGATGAATTGGGTGCCATTTATAGGTTTTGATTTTGAAACTGAATCCATTATTTTTGAGTTGAAATTTTCAGCCTTGACTTTGTTTTCTATATTGTTGATCTTTGATCGAACGAATTTGATGCTTTCGGACCATTTCATACTTGATATATATATTCGAATATATTTTTAACTATCGATTGATTTTCTTTTTCTTTCTTCACCTTGCGTATATTGTTTTCACTCTGGTTGAATATATTGATTTTTCCCGTATACTATTCAATAAAAAAAATCAATTGCAACAATTTTATTCACCTAGTCCATGGTCGATTGCTTCTCTGCTTCTTGTGTGCATGGAGTGCTTACCACTGTGTTCGTATCTGTGCCTGAGTGCATATGACCCTCTGTGTGTACTTCATGCTGTTGTGTGCATCTTTGAGTTGCTTTTGATACACTGCCTTGTGTGTGCATACGCCCTCTTGCTCCTAACTTTCCATGTATATACATACATACATATGTATGTATATATGTAAGAAATTTACTGACATGTATGCCTTTGTTTTGGTTTGCTCTATAGTTGTTTTGTTCATCTTTAAACTACTTTCATATGCACTGAGTCCATCTGCCTTGTTTCTATACCATCTTGTACCATTATGTATGCTTCATGTGTGCACTTTCTTTTTCCTGGCGTGAATGTGCCTTATTGTATTGTTGCTTTAAGCTGACGGTTCAAGCTTTTGTTGGTGCATCAGTTTGTCTATGTTTTGCTGGTTTGAGCATCCTTGTGCTTGAGAGCATTTGCCATGAATTTACACTTATATTGTTTGACGTATGTTTATTTACTCAATTTAACCTGGTCTTGTACTCCATAATGGCTGCACTGATTCATACTTGAAATTCCTGGTTCTATTTCTTATACTTGGCTATATCTCTTATACTTGTGCACCATGTTTGTTTTGTTTCACTTATACATGTTTGCTTTGAACTTATGTATACCCTTGAGATCCAATACTTGGTTGTTTTTGGCTGTTTGATGCATTCTTGTTCTGGCTGCACGATTGTGTACCACATGATGCACTTGAATTGAGCTTGCGCTTGCTTAGGCTTGACCTCGTGCACACTTGCACCATGTTGAGCCTTTGGGGTTGACCTTTGCATTTATCCCTAAAATTGAATTTGGGCAAATAGATCTTATGTACATGCACAACCTTATGGCATGCACTGTGATACACTATGCATGTCATATGTTATTCGTGCTCATTAATGTTTGGTTCCAGTTTAAAATATGAAATCAAACAGCCCAAATAACCAAGGCAACATTATATTTAATCACATTATTATTTTACACTACCAGTTTGTTTCTTTTTGCTTTTTACTACGTTATCTATTTGACAGGCAAACTAAAAGACTGGATACAAGCTGGAGTAAGAAGATAGCAAATCAAATTCGAGTGTGAGTGAGTTTGTTAGTTGTTTATGGTGAGTAGTATTTGAGAGTGAAACATAGTGTTAAATATGAAAGTGTAAACTATAGAGGAAGCAATGTAATACATGTGTACTATTTGAAATTGAAATGAAATAAAATATTTGTTCAAATGAAATTCTGAATAAAATATTTATTTAATTGAAATTCAGATTTGTTATTTCATTCTGTGGTATTGTAATAGTACTATAACAAACACATTTAAAAAATATATATGTGTTTATTATCATCGAAAAAAAATCATAAACTATTGTATTCAACAGTTTGAACTCTAAAAGTAATACAAGGGTACAGATATTTGATCCATATATGATTACATATAAATGTTATATGGTGAATGATCACAATTCATAATGTACGAAACCTTGATGAATAGTCCATTGAAATAAGAATGTAAACTATAGTGTGAGATCGTGTATTCCATATGATTGATTACAATAATGATATTTTTGTGTTAAATGTAACACTATACTTAAGGCTATAAGATAGATCTAAGAATTCGATCACTGAAATGTCAGTTGATCAGTTTATGTAAAGTGCAATTTATTTGATATCTTTAAAAGTTAAGGATGACTAAATGAACTTTTGTAAAGAGTTCATTATAATATTTTAGTAAGGGTTTCCTTTGAATGGTTTGACCATTTAGAAAGAAAATCGAATATATGAGAGTGGTTGTAACCTAAGGCACGTTTGGGATAAAGAGAGTAAATGGTCACTTCTACTTCATAAAAACATTGGAAATGAGAATTGTAAAATAATAATGATACTTAAATGTGAATGAGAAATATGATTTTTATTATAAAATGTATTTTCACATGGAAAATTATTTTTAATAAGATTTATTTCTTTGAATTTAAGATATTCAATCTGAAAATTCTCGATTGTAAACCAGTTATAGTAAATGAAATAAATAGCCTATATTAAGTGGTTGAATGTAGTTTCATATTTCATATGCTACTATAGTAATGGCGTAAATAGTGGGAGCATGCCATATAACACTTATTAGTCGCATCAAATTACGAAAATTGTTTTTGTAAAACATATGAAACATTATTTATGAAATGATAATTGCCTTTTAGTGTTGTTTGAAAAAGGGCATAGTTTTATTTTAATGTGAATATTATGAATATTCATTATAAAATAAAAATATAGTATTGGTATTTGTGATGCACTAGAAAATACAGAAGTATCTAAATTTATTTGTAAATATTTTGGAATTACGGACTAAGCCACAATTTTCAAAAATAATTTTTGATTATACAATTATAATCATATGATACTAGTAATTATATCTCAAACAATTAAGGGAAAAACACCCATTTAGTGGGAGCGTGATAAGAATTGATGAACTCTTCGGATAGATACATATAGATGTATGCAACGACAAGTCTATTAATACCAAAACTGTTCCATATACTTCATTTTATTCACCAATGAGTTATCATTGACATGGACATGTGTATTTGATACACACGTAATATGTTCGTGATAAGCTCATAGAGTATAAAATGGAAGTAAATAAAATAACATGCAATAGAAAATAAAAATGATTTGATTTGATCGAATATGTGAGTATATTGGAAAGAGTTCCGAACGTACCAAAATTGAATAAAGATTCAACTTCAAATGTCATTCCTCCATATGATACATAATGATGTACCGATAAGAAGTAATCGAACTTTGTTGAACAAAGTATGATTAATTGTGAGTGAAGTTGAGTTAGCTTCTTTCCATAAGGTCGTCTACATAAGAGTTGTATGCAAGATTAAATTAATTTCATCTAAAGAATGGTTTATAAAATCATACAAGATAAGGGTTTATAAGAAACCCCAAAATATCCTAGGCCAAGGAGTTGGTAGGTTATGTTATTCGAAAGACTACATGTAATAATTTTTCATGAGGGATCTTGTATGAATCACTCTAAAAGATATAAGGCAATTCATAAAGTGTTTATGAATACCTATTCCGTTGCACTGAGAAACAATTATTGTTTTAAAAATACCAACTTCGTAGAGAATGATTTCTTTAAGAAATTATTGGTAGCAAAAAGTATTTGAATACAATCCAAAGATGAAATTGATTACAAGAGATGAAATGAAATTAAGCAAACCTCAATAAACACAACGCGTTAAAATGTCTAAAAATATTCTCGCACATTAAAGAGAGATTGAGTTTTTCATCAATGTCTTAAAATAGATAATCCTCAGTGTTCAGTTAAACCATTAAGAGTATTGACTCTACAATATGGTATGATGTGCAATTTCGAAATGGATTCCAAATTCAGTATCAAAATATGATTACGATAGTTATACTCGAAGGAATATGATCCATTGGTCGTGAATGAGTCTTCAAGAGCAAGACTAATGCAGTTGGAATAAAATGAATAACTTTGATAAGAATTACATCGTAAATTTCAATTGTTTAAATTAGAGTAACAGATTCATTATTCAACATGCTCAAGTTAATTCGGATTTACTCACAAAATTATCACTTGGTAAGACTTAGTGTTTTGGTACATATGTGTCGAAATGGAAAATTCTAAATAACGATTTAGAATAGACTATATGCACATAACAACCAAACTGTCTCGAAGTCAGTGAGAGCGATATTGAGTTTGTGGGATTTTTGGATATGATCCAAGAAGTTATACAAAGGTATCATTCTATAAGCATTAAAATTGAGTAAGTATTTTGATAGAAATTTCAAATAGTTTGATTTTTAATCAAAATGCAGAGGAAGCGTATTTCCATAATATTGAACCATTAAAAGGTACATAGAAATTTCTAGACTATAAGTAAACAACATACTGCTGATTATTAAAGATGTACTTATGTTAAAATAATTAATAGTTTGGTTGTTTAATACTCGATATTGGATTTGTAAATTATATCTTTTATATTATGTATAAAGGATGTTGGGAATGTCCCAAATGAAATGCAAAGACAACATACTAAAATGTTTAATATGGGAACATGTAAGATTAATTCCTTATGTATTGAGAATACAAACTGTCACTCATGTTGAATTGTCTATAATATTGTAATTTACTTATGTATTTAAAGCATGTAACAAATATAAAATCTGAATTAAGATCACTAAATGGTTGTTTAGAGTGTTCTCGAGTATTTACGAGATACTAGAGAATTGTTTATAGAATCAACGAACTCTTTATGAAAGAGTGTTCAGGCTCGAACTTTGTTTGAACCAAAAATGGCACAAACACCCAAAATATTGTATAGAGAATCAAAAGGGAAGAAAATAGATGAAAAATGAGCAAAGAAAGAACACACAGCGTTTATAGTAGTTCTGCTAACCTTGGCGTACGTCCACTTAGTGATTTTATTGCTTGGATCACTGGATTACAAGCAGTTGTTCTTACAAATCGGTATAAATCCGTGGGTGATTACAAGAAATTAGAGCATAGAAAGCAAGAGTCTAAAAAATCCATAAAAATGAGCCTTACCCCACTATTTATAGATGTAGGAAGCCTAAAGTCTTGCCCATATGATCTCCACCTTATTTTCCACGCCGTAGACCAATTCTCCAAGAAAATAGGTGGACATCTCAGAAGTTTGCGTGGATCGGTACTAATCCATGAGAAACCAAATTAGTTGTCTTGGACTCCTGGTCTAGGCTTGATTCGTGATTAGCTTCATGATTCCAAACTTGTTTACGCCGTTATTAGCTTGTTTTTTAGACAGATGATGGATCTATGGAAGAATGAGTTGCTGATTCAAATGCTCATGGAGATCGATAGAGGATTACATGAGATCGACAAAGTAGTGATTGAAATTGGCTTCTGGGATCATGTAGAGTGGATAGTAGGAAGTAGAGTTGGATCGCCTCAAATTATGTGGATCAGTACCGATCCATGTGTTGGATCGATACCGATCCAATCGTTGGTTGAATTTTTGTGGTTAATTTCCTTGAGTCATTTTGTCTTTTCCCCTTGGCTCTGTTTATTTCTGGAAACTTAGGCTATCTCTCTAGGCTTGTTGCCTTGAAATTTTCCAAGTTTGATTCGTCTAGTCTATCCAATAATTGTCTGGTCAAAAGGCTGTATAATACTTGTCCCCTAAAATACATCTTGTTTTAAACATGATGTACTTTGATTCGAGACAAGTCAGGATTGCTGAGAAGGACTTCACTCTGTACAGTGAACGGTCGTTACCTTTCCTACGGATTGATTTTATGAAAAGTTATGTTTATAGCTATTCATTGTGACGTTATACTAGAGTCTAGCATTATAAATCTGGAGTGTGCACTCGTGATCTGTCATTCCAAACTCCATAATTTTGAGTTGATTCCTCTCATGGATTTTCTAAGTTTTAATTTGATTTCCCTTGACTCAAGTCATTTGGTGTTGGGCATGCACATGCACACGTGTTCACGTGCACATTCTTGAATAACTACATAATCATATTCATGTATCCATATAGGCATATACAAAGATCAGTTTCATCATCCATTTTTTAAGACTTTGTACTGATCCATACTCTTGGATCGTTACTAATCTAGGACGTTGAAGAAATCTTTGATTCTTATGCCTGAGAAGTTGGTTCCTTGAGCTATATAACCCAATTACTTATATCCTCCTCCTTTTATTCGTACCGAACCTAAGCTTACCTATTGCCATTAAAACCTTCCCAATCTAACCTTGCCTCTACTCGAACCTAGGACCGCCGCCGCCCTTGTTTGCTTGAACCTGACCTCCGAACTGCCATTGCCCATCTTCTCTTAGGTCTGACGTCACTCTTCTTGCTCCAACTGCATTAGAACCAACGAACCAAGCTTAAGTCTCCATTTTATGATCGAACCCTATCCAAAACTCAGACCTTGATCGTATAGTACTAGGTAGGTAGCGGCGACATAGACGTGGATGGTGATGTTGGCGGCCGTGTATTGGATCGTGGATGAAGGAGTTGAGCCAAGAAAATTTACATTAAGGATCTGGATCGGTATAAATCCGACCCTTAGAGTTTCTTAGTGAATTTTCAAGGCTCGAGTTTCTCTTGAGTGATTTCTCTTGACTTACCAATACACACCCAATGCATGGTTACCACTATGAAGCCCATTGGGACGGTCACTTCGAAAGATGTCCAGAGTTTGAAACGAACCGTTGCACGATATCGAAAATTATGCAACATGACATTGCACTGGTTTCACTTTTGCATGAGGGATATAACTTTTAATTAATCTGATGTTGACTATATGTCGAGTTTCTTTATAGAAATAGTTCGTAGACGTTCTGAGCGTCTTGCCACTCAAACCACATGTCCATCTACTTTCAAATATGTTGAATTTGATACTGAGTCAAGCTTGACTACTGTTCCGCTCACACAACAAACTTCAGCGCAACACGTACCTCCAGTTGAAAATTCACAAGCAGATCAACCTCATCCAGTGGTTCCTCAAATGCCTGCAGAAGGCCTTTAAGTAGAAATAGAAGCTAGTCTTGACACTATCGAGAATGCTGTCATTCTAGATGATTCTGTCGATTTCATTGCTTCAAATATAGAAAAGGGGTCGCTTCGTAGAATCAGCGTTAAGCACGGAATCCCATTCGAGGATATACTAGTCCCTTCTTGCCATCAAAAAGCTCACAATCCCCAAAGGATTACACTGCTTGCGAAAGATACATGTGTTTGGCGGGTTGCATCCCACTATTCAACCAACTTATTCATCGTGTACCGAACTTTATGAGTTTAGATATGATGCAACTACATCCAAATAGCCACGCCTTCCTTCACGGCATGTATATTGTCTTTGATCAATATAATTCCAAGTCTAGATCACCTCCGCTCGGAGCCTCGGATAGGCACTCTGATCGCCTTGATGACTAACCATCAGGCGATGCTTCTTGTGCACCCTCTCCAATTTCCATTCCTATGCAGCATTTAGGACCAACCCATTCCAGGCGATCTTCTAACCACTGGCACCATAAGAGCAGTTCTGAGACTTCTCATCACAAGGCTGGCAAGGAACCGATCGAAGCTTCGGTCATCATGGCAGAGCAATAACTTGCTGCCAATGCTCGAATGGCTGAACTAAGGGAACGGTTTTTGGATGTAAGCTTTGATAAACTTATGTTTGTGCCCAATCTAAAGGACATTCCTTCAGGAGTAAAGGAAACGACGGTCGCTTATGTGTCAGATGTTTATGATCAATATAATGAATGGAAGTAGATAACCACAAAGATCTATGCAGTCTCGAGGGAAAGGAAACTCAAAATAAAAAATTTGAAACTTTAGAGGAGCAAGATAAAAGGATCGTAGCTAATCTCTATGCCGAAGTTGAAAACTTGAGAAAATCACAAACTAAAGTAGAGAAAAGGGTTTAGGATGCTACCAAGGCACTAGAAAATTAGAGGACCAAGCATCGCGATGAGATGGAGACTAGACACCATCGGAATCGTGACTTAATGCTAGAAAGAGATGCCCTTACCGTAAAAGTAAGTGAGCTGTCATTCAAGCATGAGAGCGAAACAAAGGAAAAGAATGATGCTCTCCAAGAAGCTCAAGGGTATTGTGAAGAGCTGGTTACCACTCATGAGGAAAAGGGACATGGCAGTTGAATGCGCTAGAGACGTGGACGCACTTGTCAAGAGGGAGGTTGAAGCCATAGAAAAGCGGATGATGGAGAAGTTCAAACCAATGCTCAACAAGTACAATTCCAACGTACTCGAATTCCACAACTTAGAGTGGTTCGACCATGAATACCCCAGAGTTCTTGCCCCTGCTTCAGAACAAGTCGTCGAGGAAGAAAGGGAATTCCTAAAAGGTAGTGAGATGGATTTGACACAGCTTGAGAAGGAGATCTTAATAGGAGATGATCCCAGGGTACTAAAAGAGGGCCAGCTTATTCTCCATCCGGAGCAAGCCAATATAGTGTAGAAAGACTTATGCGAAGGCTCCGGATCATCGCCTCAAGATGCCACTATTAGGGACACATCCAAACTCAAAACTACTTCTGATTCATCTTCGGTCCAGGGATATAATCCAGACCAACCCCAAAAGCAAAAGTCCACAGTCCTTTCTCCCATCTTGGAAGGGAATTCCAATGGCACTCCGGCCTCTATGGAACCCCAAACTAAAGGAGGTATTCCATTGGCCTCACCTGTATTTCAAAGAGTCCATATGTAGCCGATTAACATCACTAATCTCTCTTTTTATATCTCTCAAGTTTCAAGCCAGCCTCATGTTGTCCTGCTTCCCACCAAAGGAATCTAATTAGGACAATGAGCTTCTACAATAGAATCAGTGACCGTGACTACTTCAATGATGGTGCCAAGTATCCCGACTGGTGAGACTCCTGGGCTTGGCGAGCAAATGATAGATGCTTTGTAGGATGAAGGGGCTAGTGAGCTTCAGGGAGCTCAAACCAATGATTATGGTGTGATCACTGGTTCCTCCGAACCCCTGTCGGGTCGCGCCATGAGTTCACTTGAGCAGGAACTTATCCTAGCCAAAGAGGTTAAGCTAAAGAACATATAGACCTTTCCTCCTTCTTTGTCCATAGACCTACCTGGTCAAACTATCTTTGTTCCCGTCACTCTTCCTCTGCCTAGAAGCACCCAGAGCGTGTCTGCTGGATCAACGCAAGGCACTCCATCCAAGGGTTCAGTAAGAGGCCAGAGGAAACATGATCAAATACACCTCCCTTTGGAGAAGAGAAGAAAAAGTCCAAGAGGTCAAAGCATAAGAAGTGATTTTTAGTTTGTTTTGTTTTGGTTGCACAGTTGGGCACTCACTAACTTTCTGTCTTTGTTTTTCCAGCCGGTGTATGCAAATTTGGCCTCCGCTTTTGCTCTTCAGTTTAAATGTAAATAAAATTCGTGCTTCTCCTTCCAAATTCCATTTTGAATGTGAATAATGAATACTTTTGTTTTGTTCAATCTTTGTTGGAATTTGTTTAAGTAATTTAAGAAATGCACTTTCCATTATATGTACTCGCGATCCATCTCTTTTCATGATTATGGTTGGACTAAGTTATTAGCCGTTTTGTCATTCATCGACCTTTGGTCGTTTTAGTAAATGCAAAGCAATCGTTGAAGTGCCAAGCTTGGGCATCGATTGGGGTAAACCATTTAGTATAACAGTTTAGGTATCTTTTTCACGGATAGTGACATCTGATTGTGCTAAGTTATGTGGGCTGGTTTGAACTAACTACTTAAAATCATAGTTTGCAAATCCTCATCTAGTATGCTTTACTTTCAAGCACACCTAACTCTGGGCGTTGATCAAAGTTTATAGGTAAGATCCCAGCTTACACCGGACATGGATCTTTCGTCTTTCCTACTCCGGGCAAGGTGTTAGTGATTGGATGATCATGTCAAATCCATTTTGGATTATATTCCTACCTTCACATTAAGGCTAAGAGTTAGCTGATGGATGGTCGAATAATGTCCCATGTGGTTTATACTTCTGCCCTCACATTAAGGACAAGGGTGTAACATCCCTAATTTTGATTAGCATTATTTGGAAATATAATTAGATAAATTAAATAGAATAATGTAGGATGATAAAGGAAAATGAGATTTGATCATTTAATAGGTTGTGGCTTAAGAAATTAATTAATAAGAATGCTTATAAATTAGATAAGAAGAAGGAATTCATGATAAGGGCAAAATAGGAATATGCCATAATTCCTAAACATAAACGTTATATTACTTCTCCCTTATATACTTTCGTTCACATAAACCTAAACTAAATCAAGGCCAACAATTGTTAAGAGACTTAAGAATAAGACAAGCTAGGAAACAAGATTAAAGCTTATGGGGAAACAAATTCAAACTTGAATCTCAAGTTCCTTCATCAAATCAAGGTGAATAACGATAACCATCTCTAATATGCTTATTTTATTTCAGTTTTAGGATTAAACCCGAAATCTTTTGATTTTGTTATGTCATATTTTGATTGATCGAGTGATTATAAGTTTCATGATGAATTGTTGGATTATTTATGAAATTTATAAATAGGTTTAAGTGGGAAAACCTATCATATTACACCCAAAGGACTTGAAATTTTTACATGATGTTAGAAACATTATTTTAGAAGTGGGTTTTTAATTTAATATTTTTTAATTAAGTATGAATATTTTATGATCATCTTATGTGAAGAAAATGGTTTATTTTGGGTTTTAAATTATTAAAAATTGTTACTTGGAGGTTTGACCAGGCAACTAGGTCGTTCGGCAGAGAGGCCTCGTTCGGCATCCAGCACCGTTCGGTAGAGAGGCCTCGTTCGGCATTCAGAGGTCGTCCGGCGTCGGAAGCCTCGTTCAGCATTCAGAGGTCGTCCGACATTCAATCTCGTTCGGAATTCAGCCTCGTTCGGCGTTCAAGGGTCATCCGGCATCGGAAGCCTCGTTTGGCATTCAGCCTCGACCGGCATTCAACCTCGTTCGGCATTCAGAGGTCGACCGGCATTCAGCCTCGTTTGTCATTCAGAGGTCGTCCGGCATTGGAAGCCTCGTTCGGCATTCAGAGGTCGTCCGGCATCGGAAGCCTCGTTCGGCATTCATAGGTCGTCCGGCATTGGAAGCCTCGTTCGGCATTCAGAGGTCGTTCGGCATCGGAAGCCTCGTTCGGCATTTAGAGGTCGTTCGGCATCGGAAGCCTCGTTCGGCATTTAGAGGTCGTTCGACATCGGAAGCCTCGTTCGGCATTTAGAGGTTGTCCGGCATCGGAAGCCTCGTTCGGCATTCAGAGGTCGTTCGGCATTTGGCCTTGACCGACATTCCTGCCTCGCTCGGCATCTTCGCTCGATCGACATTGAGCCTCGTTCTGCCTACACGTCTCACTTAACACACTGCCTCGTTCGGTTTGGAGACCTCGTTCGGCATTTGTCGTTCGACATTTGTGGTTCGGCACACAGAAGTCACTCATCACGGGCCGAAGTATCTCACTCATAGGCCCAAGAGGGAAGTCCAACCCATCTTCGTCTATGAATAGAGGGGCATGGGTACAGTGAAAAGGGGACCTTTTTTGGAGAACACTGGGAGACTTTGCCACTTTCTAGACTCGACCTATTTACTTAGCAATTGCATTTAAGTAATTGGTGTACGGATTGTATCTGTAATCGATTATCAAAAACCAATAAAGATTAACTTCAAAGTGGACATAGGCAATTATGCCGAACCACTATAAATCTGGTATTCTTATTTTCCGCATTTAATTTAGCGTATCGCTCTCTGTTCAAATTTACTTTCTTCATTTATCTCTCTACACAATCTTTCTAAAAGGGGGTTAGAGACCAATTTTGGTGCTAACACTTTGGTGCTTTCACTGAGAATCGAATTCTCAGGCCATAAGGATCTGCTTTGAAGCTACTGGATTGAATAAATCCCCCGAAGGAGATCCGAGTCATTCATAAGACATCCGTTGATTCTACTCAGAGTTCTTACCAATAACTCTACAATGGGAAGACCACGTACTAGATCAGCCTCTCATAATGCGGATGCCCATGAGACCGCTAGCGTACAACAAATAGTACCTAGCAATCAACAAGCAAATCTAGGTGCAGGGACTGCCTCCCAGGACCAAATGCAAGTTGTCACCAGAACAGAGTTCAACGACTTGACGAGAGAACTCATGGAAAGTAGGAGACAACTTGGAGAGCAGATGTAAGCCAACGCCAACCTCATGGCTCAGCTCACTCAACAACAACATCAGAATGCTGGGGGTAGTCCAGCTCCTTACTCTTCTTCTGATAGCTCAACTTCATCTGGTGAACCCTCTAGGCGTAGACGCTGCAAGACTGAAACTAAATAGGCAGGTGCTGCTGATCGGTCAACTAAGGATCACTTACACCTCGGAGACCGCAACCAAGCAGGAACGGGAAAATTAGGATCTGGGGCACGCGTGGAAACTGGACGACCGGCTCACCAAGATGCCAATGATGCTGAACCTCAAGATACACGTTTGGCAGATCGCCAATAGAGGAGGCATCAAACTGACCGATCCCGTAGAACAGACTCCAACCTCCCATCTTTAATACAAACCCCAGACCTGTCGGCTATGGTCAGACAACTGATGAGAGAAAATCAAGGCCTGACAAATGAAGATTGGGGGATATCCAAAAGTCATACCCCGTCTTCAGACACTGTTCTACAGGCTGAGTACCCCAGGAAGTTTAGCATGCCAACCATCCCGGCCTATTAAGGGAAGACCGATCCTCGACAGCATGTGATGAGATACGAGTGGATGATGGATTCAGCTAGAGCGAATGATGCAACCAAGTGTAGATGCTTTCCAATAACTCTATCTAGGATCACTAGCATGTGGTTCACCCGACTTCCTCTGTGGTCCGTATCCAGTTTCGAGGAGTTGGTGAAGAAATTTATAGAACAGTTCAGAATACATGCTACTCGTCCCAAGGACGTGATGTCTCTATCAAGTGTGATCCAAGCTCCAGGTGAGTCGTTGAAGGAGTATTTGTAGAGATTCCATGTTGCGGCTACTGAAGTCAATAATCCCAATGATCACGCAATTCTTATGGCTGTGATGCGAGGTGTGGATCCGAATTCAGAGTTTGGAGATTGGTTAGCAGGAAAACCTCCAACTACGCTATAGCGTTTTTACTCAAAGGCTCATCAGTTCATAAGAAGAGAGGAAGCCAGATGGATAAGGCGAGATAAGGCACCGGAGCCTGTTCAAGAGACCATGAAAAGCAACATCACTATGAAGCAATCCGGAGACAACTCGTGGAAAGTTCAGGTCAATGTCCAGAACAAGCCCGGACAGGCTAAGGACTCCGGAGGAAGAAATCAGGGGAAGAAAAGAGAAGCGGGGAAATGGAAGCCGAGAATTCCAACCTACAACGAATACACCCCGCTGAATGCATCTCTTGAGAATATTTACCTATCAACCTGCAATACCTTTCAATACAGAAAGCCGCGCCCAAAGGAGTCGACCGAGGAGCAAAAGCGGGCTGGGAAGTATTGCCGCTTCCATGAGACTTATGGGCATAATGCTGAAGAGTGCAGACACCTACACGACGCTATAGAGAAGTTGATCAGGCAGAAAAAGTTACAGGAGTTTGTGAAGAATCCGCAAGAAGGTGGACATGGAACGTCCAATCCCGATCACGCACCAGCTCCACGTCACTCTGAGGAGCCTGCTCGGACCGTGGGTAGACTGGTCATAAACACGATCATCGACGGACCTCACCTTGCTGACAAGAACTGGCAAGAAATGGAGCGGTATGCTAATTCCTTGAGGCATGCAGATTTTGAGTGTTGTTCCAACGTGGAGGATGGAACCCCCGCTAAACAGCAGCGCATGGTGACAGACAATATAGTATTCAGAAGCAGAGACGCTGACTAGGTGGAGGCTCCTACCATTGACCCGATGGTTATATCTGTGACAATCGGGCCGACTTTGGTGAAAAGAATTTTGATCGATTATGGAAGTTCTGTCAATATCATCTTCAAGAAGGCTTATGACCAAATGAAGATGGAGAAGAAGGATTTGAAGCCTTCTAAAGCTCGTATACATGGCTTTAATGGCGCAGCGACTGATGCAGTAGGGTATGTTGAGGTGCCAGTTGAACTGGGACAAGGTGAGCGTAGGAGGGTGCGAATCCTACCTTTTGTAGTTTTGGATGTAGATTCTCCATACAATGTGTTTCTAGGCCGACCGGCCCTGGCTGAGTTCAGGGCAGCATTGGCCCCGTGGTGTTTGACTTTGAAATTTCCGACTGACAAAGGAGTAGGTGTTGTTCATGGCGACCAGGCCGGTCGTGCATGTTATGTGGCTGAGCTCCGAGAGGCCCAGCGAAGAGAAAAAGGAAAGGTTGTGGACAATTCTGTCCGCATTCATAATACTGACAATTGACAAGTAATGCCCGAGCCCTGGCTTGGGCAAAATTCTCGGATCTATTGAGACATAGATACGAGAGATGATGATGAGAAACCCAGGGAAGAAAAAGAAGCACAGGCTGAACTGACCATTGACATTTCAGTCTGCCGAGACTATCCATCGCGAGTACTGAAGATTGGATCACAACTCAGCCCCTCGATGACCAAGGACCTTAGCGATTTCCTCCGAGCAAATCTCGATGTTTTCGCTTGGACGCATTTCGACATGTGCGGGATCTCTCCCGCTATTACGAGTCATATGTTAAACATAGACCCGAGGTACGTCCCAGTTAAGCAGAAAAGGAGAGGAATGGACCCGGAGAGATCCGCTGCTCTCAGAGAGGAGGTGGACAAACTCAAACCCAACGGGTTCGTCCGCGACGACCTCTACCCTGAATGGGTGTCAAACCCCGTGCTAGTGAAAAAAGCGAATGTGAAGTGGAGAACTTGCGTAGATTATTCTGATTTAAACAAAGCGTGCCCCAAGAAAAATTTCCCATTGCCTAGAATTGATCAGTTAGTTGACTCCACTACATGACACGAGTTATTGTCGTTCATGGATGCGTACTCGGGATACAATCAGATCCCGATGCACATTCTGGACTAGGAACACACCAGTTTTATCACAGACATTGGGCTATACTGCTACATAGTGATGCCTTTTGGATTGAAAAACGCGGGAGCGACCTATCAGCGTTTGGTGAATCGAATGTTTAAAGATCAGATTGGTAGAACAATGGAAGTCTATGTGGATGACATGCTCGTGAAGTCACGACAGTCAAACGACCACATTCAAGACTTAGTAGAGATGTTTGGCATACTCATATATTATGGGATGAAGATCAACCCTTTGAAGTGTTCCTTCGGCGTTGCGTCAAGGAAGTTTTTGAGATTCATTGTTAATGCCCAGGGAATTGAAGCTAACCCGGAAAAGATTCAAGCTATTCGAGATATACAAGTGCCCAGAACTATAAAACAGGTACAAAGCTTGAATGGAAAGGTGGCTACGCTAAGTCGATTCATATCCAGAGCCACAGACAAGTGTATTCCCTTCTTCGATATAATAAAGAAAGGAAAGAGGAATTTCGAATGGACATCCAACTGTGATGAAGCGTTCCGAGCTCTGGTAAGGCATTTGGAAAGTCCTCTAGTGCTGTCGAAACCGGTAGACCACGAAATGTTGTACGTATACTTGGTCGTATCCCCGCATGCTATAAGTGCAGCTTTGGTCTGCGAGGAGGACCGAGTTCAAAAGCCAGTGTATTACGTTAGTAAACGTTTAACGGGGGCAGAAAGAAATTATCCTAAAATTGAGAAATTGGCCTATTGCTTGGTGATTGCATCACGTAAGCTGCGTCCATACTTTCAAGCACACTCAGTCAGTATCTATACCGATCAGCCCTTGCGACATGTACTCCAACGACCAGAAACTTTTGGAAGGATGTTAAAATGGAATATCGAGTTGAGTCAGTTCGATATTACCTACCTACCGCGAAGAGCCATACAAGGGCAAGCATTAGCGGATTTCATCGCCGAGTTTACTGTATCAGACGAACCAGATAGTCACAGTATCATTCCCCCCATTCGATGGAAATTGTACACCGATGGGGCATCAAACGACCGTTGCTCTGGGGTTGGTGTAGTTCTTGTGACTCCAGAAAATCGATCAATTTGTTATGCTTTGAAGCTCAATTTCCTGGCTACGAATAATGAAGCAGAATATGAAGCATTGATTGCTAGTTTAAAGCTTGTCGGAGAACTCGGGGTAAAATCAGTTGAAATCTTTTGTGACTCACAATTGGTGGTGTACCAAGTGCGAGGAGATTACCAAGCAAGGGGACAAAAGCTTGCTTTGTACCTTGCTCTGGTTTAGGAACTATTGGCGAACTTTGAACACTACGACATTTCGCATGTCCCGCGTGAACAGAACAAGGAAGCCGACTCGCTGGCCAAATTCGCAAGTACCAGCGATGCACAGCAGATGGGATTAGTTCCAGTCAAAACTTTACACACTCCAAGCATAGATGTGATGGAGGTCGATTTCATGTTGGAAACGGAAATCGAGAAGAAATCATGGATAACCCCATTCAAACAGTACCTGCTAAGTGGAACTTTGCCCGAAAGAAGAAGCGAAATACGACAGGTCATTCGCAAAGCCGTGCGATATGTGATGCAGGGAGGAGTAATGTATCGGAGGGGGTTCTCGGTCCCCTTACTACGGTGCATTGCCCACAATGAGACAAAGCGGGTCTTGAAAGAAGTTCACGAAGGAGAGTGTGGTGACCATACTGGGGGCAGACACTAGCAAAAAAGATCCTCCGCTACGGATACTATTGGCCAACTGTGAAACGGAATGCTGCAGATTATGTGAGAAAATGTGACAAGTGTCAAAGATACGCGAAAATCCCGAGAGCCCCGCCAACGGAACTCACGCAAATGGTTAGTCCCTGGCCGTTTGCAATTTGGGGAATCGACATAATCGGTTCTTTGCCTATATCCAAAGGTGGTGCAAAATACGCGATAGTTGCAGTCGACGACTTCACCAAATGGGCCGAGGCAGAGCCTTTAGCCACAATCACCTCCAAGAAGGTCATTAATTTCATTGTACGAAACATTATATGCTGCTTTGGCCTCCCGCGAACCATCATTACAGACAATGGAACTCAATTTTAAAGTAGGGAATTCAAAGATTTCTGTTTAAAGTACGACATTGAGAAAAAGTTCGTCGTAGTTGCTCATCCGAAGGCTAATGGACAAGTTGAAGCCGTGAACAAAATAATCAAGTCCATATTAAAGAAGCGTTTGGAAAAGGCTGGAGGCAAGTGGGTAGATGAACTTCCAACGGCGCTATGGGCTTATAGAACTACCCACAAGTCCGCGACTGGGCACACTCCATTCGCATTGGCATATGGCTCGAAAGCTGTTATACCCGTGGAGCTTGAAGTTCCATCACATCAGGTGACACATTATGATCCTAGGACGAATCAGGATCTCTTGTTGGAATCACTAGACTTTGTTGATGAAAAACGTGAAGAAGCTGAATTAAGGGCGGCGGCATATAGGCACCGAGTTAAGCGGTATTATGACGAAAAAGTCCGCCCTAGAATCTTTGATGTGGGAGATCTCGTTTTGAAACGAGTTTTTCCGGTACCATCACGTATGAACCCCAACTGGGAAGGTCCATATATCGTAGAACGAAAGCTTGGAGAGGGAACATTTAAGCTAGCGACCGTTGATGGCATGACACTCCCCCGAGCGTGGAACAGCGAACATTTGCGACGTTATTATATTTAGCCTGTTTCTTTCATGTTTTAGGTGCAATTATTTCCCGTATGTTTTTATTCCATTGATTCTTAGTTTCCTTTTGAGCATGTAATCGGACGATTTAGTTTGTTTTCATTAATAAAGGCTTGAAGCCATCTTTTCTATGAATTACCGATGTTTCTGTGCCTTATAATCCGGTGACAAACAACATGAGTTACATTATTCTGTCTGACATACGAACTCGCATAAACGACTTAAAATCTCCAAGTCCCCTGAGCGCGGACTGGAGTACTCTAAGTCCCGGAGTGCGGACTAGAGTATAAACGACTTGAATCACCAAGTCCCCTGAGCGCGGACTGGAGTACTCTAAGTCCCCGGAGTGCGGACTAGAGTATAAACGACTTGAATCTCTAAGTCCCCTGAATGCGGACTGGAGTACTCTAAGTCCCCGAAGTGCGGACTAGAGTATAAACGACCAGAATCTCCAAGTCCCCTGAATGCGGACTGGAGTACTCTAAGTCCCCGGAGTGCGGACTAGAGTATAAACGACTTGAATCTCCAAGTCCCCTGAATGCGGACTGGAGTACTCTAAGTCCCCGGAGTGCAGACTAGAGTATAAACGACTTGAATCTCCAAGTACCCTGAATGCGGACTGGAGTACTCTAAGTCCCCGACTTGAATCTCCAAGTCGCCTGAATGCGGACTGGAGTACTCTAAGTCCCCGGAATGCGGGCTAGAGTATAAACGACTCAGAATCTCTAAGTCCCCTGAATGCGGACTGGAGTACTCTAAGTCCCCGGAGTGCAGACTAGAGTATAAACGACTTAAATCTCCAGGTCCCCTGAACGCGGACCGGAGTACTCTAAGTCCCTGGAGCGTGGATTAAAAAATATATTCTAAGTACCAAAAATGTGAAATAAGAGATGTACAATTCTAAAGAATCTCCAAGCAATGTGAAAATGGATTGGAGGCTCATGTGACTCACAAGAACTTGAGTTTTGACCACAGTTATACAGAAAGCTAAAAAACAGGAGTCGTTTAAAAGATGAAGAAACTAAACTTTATTCATTGATCCAAAATGGGGTTGTACAATTACTCCTCCAAAACTTGGAGTCAAAAGTCTATCTACATTGACTACGAAGGGAAATAAATGAAAGTAATTACATGATCTAAGCTAAACCTCGTTGAACGAGTGTAGTGGCTACTTCTTCGATTTCTTTAGCTTCTTTTCCTCCTTGGTTTTCTCGGATGACTCCTCCCCCACATGCTTTCTCTTGGACGTTTTGCTTGCCAAAGAAGCGGTGTCAGGAGTGGGAGGAGGAACATCCAGTGGTTTGGATTTGCCAGGAAGAATGACTTTTAGAGGCCTATTCAACGGGTCATCAAGTTCTACTACTTGGGGCTCAGCCTTGATCTCAACTTTCTTCTTTTTCTCTTCAGCAAGCTGCTCCTTCATACTCACTTTTGAAGTGTGTCCTAAGGCGCCTGTAATTTCAATTTCATAACTCCCTTCGATGGGGGACGAAGTTTCAGACTTATCATCGTCAAGCGCCCCCAATCACCTGAGCATCAGGACCGGGGGTTACTCCCGCGTGAGTAGCATCGCTCGCTTTCCCCATCTCCTCCTTGGCGTCATCGCTCCTTGGAGTCGGTTCAGGATCGGAGCGGCCTGCATAAAAACACAAAGGACGAACGTTAGAATACAATAACCTCTCGCCGAAAGGGACGTTTCTTTGAACTTTAAGAAGAAGAGTTATATAAAGGTTTCTTGCTGGCTTTCAGCCTTCCGAGGAGTCTCACCCTCTAGAATAGGAGATAGCACGTGAATGCCGAGGCCAGGATCTTCCGGATCATAACCAACATATTGCTTGAATGGATCAAGTGCTGGCCGATCAACCGATTGAATAGGAGGAGGAGCTAAAGGCTCGGTTCCAAATGGACCAACTAGGTCATTTTTCTTCTTTGATGGAGAAGAGCCTTTGCCAAAGAGGGCCATTGTTGCGGAAAAGTCTGAAAGATCGTTCCCCTTGAGAAACTCTTTTACTAAAGCATCCTCATCAACCTCCTCGACACCCGATTCCACCTTTCTAATCTTTATCAAAGTTTCCCATACCTCGGCTAGAGATTCAAGGTAGCCCTCGCCAAGGAAAGTCAAGTCCTGATGCATGAGGACATAGGCGTTGTATTCGGCTATCAGCGGGTCGAACAGGCATTTGATCTCCTCTCTGCCGGCCTCTGCAGCCGCCTCAAGGCGAGAGTCGATCTGCGCGGATGCTATTCTCTTGCCCTTTTCACGGGCTTCATCTTTCACTGTCCCGACCTTAGAGAGCTCATTGTCGAGCTTTGCCTTTAAGAGTCGCGTAGCAACAATCTCGTTGCAGTATCATTGGGACTCCTCTTGAGCAGCTATTTTCTCTTCCTTCTCCTTAGAGAGTAGTTCTTTCAACTCTTTAACCTGCAGGGCAAGTGCATCCTTTTCTTTTTGAATAGAGTCTTTTTCTAAAGCCAGGGCCCCACAACGTTGGACCGCTTCGTCAATTTCCTTTTTATGAGTCATCTCTAGACAAGTGACGGCCTCCGCAGTATCTTTAGCACTTTGTTCGGCAGCCTCGAGTTGGGATTTGAACGAAGAGAGCTCTTCATCCTGATTTTTGATAACATCTTTATCGAAAATAACTTCAAGCTTCAGGCGGTCGATTTCCTATTGACGCTCAACGGAGACTTCCAAGTCCTTTTCAACTAAATGAACAAATGCGTCATGTTGAACATAAACGTCGTTGTTGCAAGCGATGACGCTCTGCTTAACATGTCCCGGAATGTGATGGATCGCTGGAAGGAACTTTAGACCATAAAAGCAGATTTTGGAAAATTTAACTTTAAGCTCGGCCAGCTTCTCCGATATCGTCGGGTCTGCTGCGGGAACAGGGGGAGGTGGCTTTAAAAGTTCCGTTCTCTTACGATGTTCCTGAGACTGCCGTGTGCTAGATGAACCAGAATGTTGATCACGGGGAACATCAGGTTGAGACCCCTTCAACGAAGACTTCTCTCTGCCTTCTTCTATTTGAGAAGGAAGATCACGGGAGTATGTAGACTGGCTGTGTGATTTCTTTCGATAAGTCGACTCTCGGGACGGTTGTCTCGGTCTCCAAAGTCGTCTCTGTCCCGGCGCTTGCCGGTGCCCGAATCCCGGTCAGAATGATGAAAAATGGATGAGCCGTGAAGATGATCGAATCCATGGGAGCGTCCCATGTCACCTGCATAGAATAAGAATAACGACAAGTTAGGAAAGATCGGGGTGATGGCAAAAATTGAAGTGTAGGGTGAAGTGCATGTGTACGTGTGTGTTCTAGTGTTCCCCCCGACGGACCAGTTTCTTTATCTTTACTAATAGGAGTTTTTTCTCCCTGGACATGGGCTTGATCGCCTGCATTGCCTTTGGCGGGCGAATGAAGCTTAAGCGTCTCTGAGTCGTCGAAACCATAATTGAGCAGATCGTCAGGGATGGTGAGATTCGATAGACCTTTCAGTGAACTTTCTAAGGGTTGGGGGGAAGGTTCTCTCTCCTCTGGAATAAGATTAACTTTAGAAGTTCCACCCACTTTCTTCCTCCTCAACTTATAGGTCAATTTTTTTCCCTTGGAAGGGGAAGATGACGTTTCAATATCATGGACTTCGACTGTCGGGTCCTGGGTGGGACTAACATTTTCACCCTGTACTTCGGGCGTCTTGCCTTCTCTAATTTCTCCCTCTTTTGGCGTGTCAGGGGCGTTACGTGTTGAAGGCCCAGCCTGCCTTTTTCCCTTGCCTGAGGCAGGTTTGGATAGAGTGACGCCTTGGGGAAGGCTTATTCGGCGACCTTCCGCTAGCAGCCCGAATCTCGCAAGTGACTCATTTGAAATGAGAGATATGATGTCCCGATCTTTTGCGGGGAGAGCCCGGATAGTTGCCACAGCTTCAGAGTATCCGGAGCCTTCGGGACGTGGATTGATACCTGAAAAAGTGGATAAAGAGTCAGAAAAGATGCAGATTCCACCAAATTCTAGTGTTGATCTAGAAGACGAACTTACTCCCTTCTACCCATCTCCCGGTGAAACCGGAAGGACAACGAATGTAGAACCACTCTTGCTTGTACTGGGCAAATTTTCTCCATGCCCCAATCAGGATTTGGCATTTACTATGTGGCTCTAGAAATATGAAAGATGGGCTGTCCGACCGTCTCTTGAAGCAATAGATGTAACGAATATCGCCAGATGTGGGAAGCCTGAAAAGGACGCTCATGAAGAGGATGCAAGTCCCGTATATGAATGCATGGCTATTTGGATGTAATTGAGAGGGGGCAATCTCGATATATTGTAGCATGTCGCGAAGAAAGGAATTGAATGGTGGTACGCTGCCAACCCAGCACATAAACTTGTTGTAGGCTGTATATCCGACTGGAGGCAAGTGCGGACGATCATGCCCCGATGGAACTAACACGTCATCAAAGGAGATTCCATGGATAGAGCATATCCGACGGAGTGTACTTTCGTTAATCTTTGAGGCCTGGGAATCGATTGGGTCGTCTAAGAAAATTGTTGCCTCCAGAGCGTCAAGAGCTAAGTCGACAGACGCCGTCGCAGGACTCGGTAAATCTTGAGCAGGGATAGATGACGGGTTTGAGGTTCCTATAATTTCTTGTCGGGAGGATGGCCTGGGTCTATCCAAGATCGTAGCGGAGCTAGATTTCCTAGACATCTCTGTTAAAGATTGAATCTAACAAAGCACCTGTTTGAACTATACTTGAAAAACAATTAACATTAGACTCAACAACATAAGTATTCCCCCCCTCCCCGTGTGGTGTGTGAACTAGTGCGATTATTCAAATGTAAGTGCCAAGCAATGGAAAGACACTGGATTGAGGAAATAAGTTTGAGCTTCAAATTGTCTTCTTCGAAGACCGTCATCGCTGACCGTCTACGAAGGCTTGTCGTAAGAAAGACGGTTTATATTTTGAACTCAACATCATCACTGCATTTGAAAGGTTATTAACTATTAAGTAGGATTAAGTCCAAGTTTTCAGTTGTTTTAAAACATAGAAGTTATCAGTCCGGATTATTCGATATGCTTTGTTGTTTAAGTCCGTCCTTGTTCATTAACATATGTTTAGGCATGGGATGTGTTAGGTCAACTGTGCGTCAGGTTCGGCTAGCATTGCTGTGGTGCACAACTCCTCTATCACCCACCATTACCGTTCGGCATGCGGCAAGGCATGCCGAACCACTACATGCTGAGCCGCATCACTCGGCCTTCCATACTTCCAACTGTCTTCCCCACCGTTTGGCATAAGGGAGCCATGCCGAACCACTACATGCCGAGCCGCATCACTCGGCCTTCCATACTTCCATCTGTCTTCTCCACCGTTCGGCATAAGGGAGTCATGCCGAACCACCTACAAGCCGAGCCGCATCACTCGGCATTCTACTCTCAACAACGATACCCTTCCACTTATCAACTCCACCGTTCAGCATGTGGCGAATTATGCCGAACCGAAGTTACGCCGAGCCGCAACGCTCAGCACCCCATACTTAACAACGATTTTATCCTTTTCCTCCATCCATACCGAACGACATGGTAGACTCGTTCGGCAAGTCATACCGGGCTGTGTCGATCGGCATTCTAGCCAATTCCTACTCCTCCTCTGCTCTTCCCTTCAACCTCGTTCGGCATGGAGGAACCATGCCGAACCACAGCAGTACATTTCCACTAACTCCCTCCTTCACGTACCTCTGCCCTCTTTTTCTTTCCTCCACACCACCTAGCCTTAGAACGTATCATAACCACGATTCGATTCCCTCATCCACCCGACTTCTATTGGCCACGGTTGTACAGAGATTCGCGAACTTGAATCTCATGCTAAGTTTATTAACCAGGGGTAATTGTTTAAAGTGACAGATCATTACCTAGTAATTGGCTCGAAACTTAGGGGAATTCTGGAGTAAGGAGTGCGGTTTAAATTAGTTTCGATTGATTTGGGAAAGAAAGGAGGCAACATACAATGTTCGAAGAGGGAAGGGTGGTCAATTCTCTAGAGCCTGTTAAAAAGCAGGGTTCGTAAGCACAGGGTAGCGGAGGTAAAAGTAAGAAAAGAGAAGAAGAAAGGAAGTGCCGACCTTTATAGGGGGAAGAAGGGAAGTCGAAGGGACCATGACCGGTAGAACCGGTCAAAGCACATACCTCGTTCGGCATCAGCTCTGTCGCTAGGCATTTGTGTGTCGTTCGGCATCAGCATGTCATTCGGCATACATTGCCTCAATCGGTATTCAAAGAGAAAATACTATCGAGAAGACTAAGCCAAGGCTCAAGGCGAAGCACGGAGGACTCATGATTCAAAGCGCATCACGTTCGACCACATGATGCACTTTGAGGGGCAAGTGTTACCTGGAGGTTTGACCAGGCAAATAGGTCGTTCGGCAGAGAGGCCTCGTTCGGCATCCAGCACCGTTCGGCAGAGATGCCTCGTTCAGCATTCAAAGGTCGTCCAGTGTCGGAAGCCTCGTTCGGCATTCAGAGGTCGTTCGGCGTTCAATCTCGTTCGGCATTCAGCCTCGTTTGGCATTCAAAGGTCGTCCGGCATCGGAAGCCTCGTTTGGCATTCAGCCTCGACCGGCATTCAACCTCGTTCGGCATTCAGACGTCGACCGGCATTCAGCCTCGTTCGTCATTCAGAGGTCGTCCGGCATTGGAAGCCTCGTTCGGTATTCAGAGGTCGTTCGGCATCGGAAGCCTCGTTCGGCATTCTGAGGTCGTCCGGCATCGGAAGCCTCGTTCGGCATTTGGCCTCGAACGGCATTCCTGCCTCGCTCGGCATCTCCCCTCGATCGGCATTGAGCCTCGTTCAGCCTACACGTCTCACTTAACACACTGCCTCCTTCGGTTTGGAGACCTCGTTCGGCATTTGTGTTTCGGCACACATAACTCACTCATCACGGGCCGAAGTATCTCACTCATAGGCCCAAGAGGGAAGTCCAACCCATCTTCACTATAAATAGAGGGGCAGGGGTATAGTGAAAACGGGACCTTTTTTGGAGAACACTGGGGAGACTCTACCACTTTCTAGACTCGACATATTTACTTAGCAATTGCATTCAAGTAATTAGTGTACGGATTGTATCTGTAATCGATTATCAAAAAGCAATAAAGATTAACTTCAAAGTGGACGTAGGCAATTACGCCGAACCACTATAAATTTGGTGTTCTTATTTTCCGCATTTAATTTAGCGTATCGTTCTCTGTTCAAATTTACTTTCTTCATTTATCTCTCTACACAATCTTTCTAAAAGGGGGTTAGCGACCAATTTTGGTGCTAACAAAAATAATTAAATAATGTTTTTGGTCCCAAAATTTTTACATGTTAAAGAATATATAAAATCTGATTTATTGTGATGTTTGGGGATTTTTTCCATGTTTTTATGGTTTATTATGAATTTATTGAGCTAGAGAAGCTTAATAATTATTCTAAAATGTTGATATAAAATGATGGTTTGCAAAATTAGCTTAAGAATGATAAATCTTCTATGTAGCAGTTTTATGAAAAGAATATGATAAAGAAAGTTATTTACCAATGAGATTTTGATAAACAATAGGAGTTGCCGAAAAGAATTTACTTATAATAGGAAGAAAACATTTTCATAATAATTACAAGTATGTCATGCCAAAGTCAATGATGCTACTGTTTATTACGCCGCTGTTACGATCTTCGACATCGACCGTCGGCGATGTGAAGGAAATCAATATAGTTGGTATGTAATAGATAGATATTGGTTGAAGTATGTAGCGTAGCAGCGATGTCGACATCAACGCCTTCGACGTAAGTAATGCCGCTTATTTTCGGTACCAATCCCTTAATACTTTGATGCCACATTTTATAAAAAAGGGCATGATGCCGCATATTTTCTACAACGTCACCGACTCTATAAGGCAATAATGTCGTGCATTTCCATATCGGCTATAATGATGTCGTGTGTTATCAACCTCAGTCATAGTGATGCCGCGTTTTTCTTTAAGGCAAAAATGCCGCTTGTTTTATAATGGCTATAATGACGCCGCACTTTTCTTCAAGACATTGACGCGAATTTATCAATGTCACCGATCCCGTAACTCTATGTTTTAAAACCCTATACTATGTAAATCAATAACGACGTCGCTTATAGTTGGCAACCTATATGTGCGATGTAAACAATTTTGGTTCTATGGCCTTATACTTTGCAAATCAAAGGCTTTAACCTGATTTTATTATAGAAGGGGGGCAATAACTCCTAGTGGTGATACTGACACCGAATTTCATCAGCATGATAGTTTTATGAAGTTTGGCTTTATAGTCTATAGTTTTGCGGGGCAACAACCTCTAAGTGGCTTTAAAATTCATTAATATTATTTTATAAAAGCATATAACTTGGCATAATATTTTGGATAAAGTAAAGGGCATATCTTCCTTATTTTAAAGTGTGATTTCAAGGGTAAATCAGTTATAAAGATTTATGTTTTCAAGGAAATGTAAAAAGAGTATTTAGGATATAATTTTATTAAAAAGATTATTATTCTTATCACTGTTAGATAAATTGTGGTAGGATGAATTGACTTAGTGATTAGAGAAAACAGATGGGATTGGTGTAGGATCGCACCCTATACTTTAGCTAATATTAGTCCAAAATTCCAGTGTGTATGGCTTTGTCAAGGGTAAGACTAATAGGAGGTTTACGAAAAGAAAGGAATACTCAAAGTTAAGATAGGTTATTGGTTAGTCCATAAAACCAATAGGATCAGAGTGAACCTAGGTATAGTAAATTTAAGACAGACCGTCCAGTTTCCTTCTAACGGTAAGCTTGAAAATTTTGTATATATGGTAGGCCCGAGTCAGCCATATAGGTTTGTAGTTACCTTGAGAAAACTATGCCGTTGGGACAGAAAGTCCACTTGTTTAGAAAGATTGGTCGTGATTAACCAAGTTGCATGCATGCATATGATTATTTATATTGTCTATTTTAACCATTGTGGTTGCAGGTGCTTGATTATGAAAGACATTTAAAGCATACTAGTGAGGGAAAACCTGCTCCGCTCAACGGTGTAGTCTCACTGGATATCTGTTAACGGAGATGGAATATTATTATTCTCACCATATTTTTGTCTAACCCGATGTTTTTGTTTTTCCCCTTTCACCTCAGGTGCTCATTTGAGTAGTTTAATAGTAAAAATCCGGCTTAATTAGGTTAGACGAATGAAGCTTCCAAGGACGTGCAAGAGGCAGATCTAGCTATGTAGGAGTCTATCTATTTAATATCCGCTTTGTTGTAGTTATATTTTGTTGGAATGTATGTAATGATAGATGTTATAATTGTCTAGTAGTTAACTCTGATCAACCAAGGGTGCATCTTCATATGTCACTCTTGTGGTATTTTGTAATAGTTATATTTTATTTGAACCTAGGCAACATTTAGGATTATGTAATGAATATGAAATATTATCTTTGAAATGAAATTTGAAAGTTGTTTTGAAATTATGTTTAAGAAAATTTCATATTCTCCTCCTTTTGATGTTAGTTATACAATTAACATTACCGCATTTTTTCATCGAAAATTAATACTACATATGATTGAGCATCTGTAGCGGTTAGTTTCGGGCCTCAAAATAGGGAATGTTACCACTTGGTATCAGAGCATAGGTTTATGTAAACGAAAAGAATTTAGAACTTAAAAGGAGTTTGAAAACATAATCTGAATGAAACAAAGAATAAGTTTGGGGTATGAGATAACGCTATAGTAACAGATTTGTATTTGTTATATATAAGTATATATCCTGTCATGTTTCTCCTATCTCTCTTATTAGACCATTCTTCCGTGTCTTACCAAGGTTTGAATGCAGATTTAATGAAAGTAAGATATGGAGGCAGGAAATGGAAGAGTGAATCTCGGTGGAGGAAGCATCATAGCCAATGGAAATGTCAGGCCGAATGCTAGGAGAAATATAAGTCGACAAACAGCTGCTAATGTGGGTGCTAGAGCACCGCAGGTAGATATGGGAGCTATGTATCAGTTCTTCATTAACATGATGTAAGAAAAAGTCGCAGCTGGATTAGTGGGTGGAAATGCTGGAGGGGCAAATCCTGAAGTTCAATTGTTAACAATTATGCTGTTTTGAGTAGGGATTATGCAAGACTTGGAGGAAAGCCCTTTATTGGAACCGAGGACGCTATCGAGGTAAAGAACTGGTTACTCCATTTTGAAAGGATTTTCGCTGATTTAGGTCTGAATGACGAGCAGAAAAGGGCTTGGCATCCAGATAACTGCAGGGAGCTGCATTGTACTGGCGGAACAGTGTAACTGTTGGGGTGCCAGAGGAGAACTTGACTTAGGCAGAGTTCAGGAGAAGTTTCGAGGAGAGGTTTATTCTGAAATTGCAAAGTCGATTTTGCTAAGGAAGTTTGCTGAGTTAGTGCAAGGATACATAACCGTGTTGGAGTAGGCATCAAGGTTTGAGGAGTTATCAAGGTATGGGTAAGTTATGGTGGATATCGTGAATAAGTGAAATGGAAAGTGCATCCGTGGATTAAGACCAGAGCTTACTAGAGCAACCTTACCACATCTCAGGGATCCGTATGATGTAGCAGTGAAGATGGAGCTGAGGAATGAAGAAATGCTTTCTTTCTTTGGTAGTAACAAAGCAGTGGAGACTTAGAGTGGGTAGAATCAGAAAAGAAAATTCTTTAAGAAAAAGGGAGCTCAGAAGGGTGGAGCTGCCAAGAAAGGGAAAGCATAGATTGTGTGCTAAAATTGTGACAAGAAAGGGCATTTTGCGGACGAGTTTCGTTCAAGAGATGGAAAGAAGATTATTGGAATAAAGAACATCAAGTGCTTTAATTGTGATTAGGTTGGACATTATAAGAATCAGTTCAAGGAACCAACTAAGATTGAGAAAGGAAAAGTGTTTGCTTTGGAACCATAAGCCTCGAGCCCCATAACAGAGGAAAAGGGAAAGACTGTGATGGGAGGTACGCTTTTGATTCATGGTATACCTATTAAAGTATTGTATGATACTAGTGCATCATATTCTTTTATATCTGATTGTTTGGTAGACAAGCTTAATCTAGAACCCTCATACCTAGTTACTTCTTTAAGGGTTTCGAATCCAATAAGAGGGTATGCAACTCTTGGGATGAGATGTGACCATTTAGAGTTTGAACTAGTAGGTCATATATTTATTTGTAGTTTTCATGTATTTGACTTTGTGGGCTTTGGGATTATTTTGGATATGGATTGGTTAAGCAAATATGATGCTGCGATATTTTGCCAAGATAGGGAAATATCTCTAAGACACCCTATTAGTAACGATCAAATTATATACTCCATAGAGGACTCAATTTTGATGTTTGTGCTTTGTTGGGTGCAATATAGGATGAAGACTGGTTAAATCGAGTTTTTGTCATTAGAGAGTTTGTGATGCCTTTGAGCCAATGACAGGACTACCGCCGAAATGAGCTATTGAGTTTTGAATAGTTCTTGTACCTGGAGCTGAATCCGTAAGTAGATCGCCTACTAGAATGACACCTACAGAGATGGAGTTAAAAGTGCAGCTGGTGGACTTAAAAGGAATTTTTTTTATTAGGCCAAGCAGTTCACTTTGGGGGCGGCCGCGGTGTTCGTAAAGAAACTAGACGGGTTGTCAAGACTATGAATCAACATCGTAAGCTGAATGATAAGACGATAAAGAATAGACATCCTTTCTTAAAGATAGATGATTTGTTTGATCAGTTGAGTGAAGCCAAAGTATTTTCCTAATTGGATTTGGAAATTGGGTTCCACCAATTGAGGGTGGCGGAATACAATATACCTTTGACGGCGTTTCGAACAAGATATGGTTCGTACGAGTGGTTAGTAATTCCATTCGGATTGATAATGCGCCTGCTTTCTTTGTAGATTTGATGAACCAGATCTTCCTAGAGCATCTGGTAGATTCGTGTTAGTATTTATAGATGACATTTTGATATATTCTAGGAATGAACGAGATCATGAGACTCATCTTAGAATAGTGCTTGATACATTAAGGTAACACAACTAAAAGCGAAGTTTTCAAAATGTCACTTTTGGAAAAAAGAAGTAAAGTTTCTTGGTCATGTAGTCTCAGAAAAAGGATTGTCAGTAGATCCAGCTGAGATAGAAGCTGCTAATAATTGGAAGAGACCCGAGATGGTGACTGAGGTAAGAAGTTTTATTAGATTAGCTGGCTACTACCAGAGATTCATCAAGAATTTTTCTCGTATATTAGCACCGATGACTAAACTAAAAAGGAAGGACGTGGAATATGTTTGGACCGATAAATGTGAGGGGGCATTTCAGAAACTGAAACATTTATTTACCAATGCACCTGTGTTAGTTGTTCTGGATGGGAATCAAGATTTTGTGGTGTATACAAATGCATGTGGAACATGATAGGGAGTTGTGTTAATGAAAATGGGTAAAGTGATTGCCTATGCTTCTCGACAGCTCAGACCGCATGAAGTTAGATATCCAACCCAAGATATAGAATTAGTTGCTATAATTATTGCTTTGAAGGTGTGGAGACATTATCTTTTGGTAGAACGATTCGAGTTGTATACGAATCACAAGTCTTTAAGATATTTATTCTCTCAGAAGGAGTTAAACACGAGACAATAGAGATGGTTGGAGTTTTTTGCTGCTTTTGATTTCATAATTGAGTACACACCGTGGAAAGGAAATAAAGTTGCAGATGCGCTTAGTAGAAAACATCATAATGTAGTATTGGCGATGTTAGTGGAGTGGAAATATTTAGAAGCCTAAAGTACTTGTAGTATGCAGGTAAGATCGACTGCTAGTTCTAATTGGATTACCATAATCTTATCTTGCATAGAAGTCTGACCAATACTGATTGAAAAGATTGCTTCTAAGCAAAGAGATGATCCATTGCTAGCTAAACAAATTAGAAGATTGGAAAGTGGAACTGAGATTGATGATTTGAAGGGTTTTATCTTGATCAAAATAGATAGTTGAGAAAGAAGGGATGATTATGTGTTCCAGATGTTGGAGACCTAAGGAAAGAAGTCCTTAGGGAGTGTCATCGATCAAATTTTATTATTCATCCTAGAGGAACTATGATGTATCAGGATATGAAGAGAGGTTTCTTCTGGGAGTGTATGAAAAGGGATGTAGGCTTATAGGTTAAGAAATGCTTGAATTGTCAGCAAGAAAAAGCCGAGCATCAGAAGCCAAGTGGATTGCATCAGCCTTTAGATATACTAGTATGGAAATAGGATTCTATATCTATGGATTTCATTGATGGATTGCCAAGGTTGAGTAAGGAAAATGAAATTATTTGGGTTATAATGGATAGACTGACAAAATTTGCACATTTCATTCCCATAAAGTCGACAAGGATGACAACTGTTTTGGCTAAGTTATTTATGAAGAATATTGTTAGACTGCATGGGGTTCCTAATAGTATAATAAGTGACAAAGATTCTTTATGCACTAGCGAATTCTACAAAAGTCTATAAGACATTTTAGATACCAAGCTCAAGATGAGTACCGCTTACCATCCATAGATTGATGGGAAAATGAAAAGAATTAACAAAGTCTTGGAAGATTTGTTAAGAGCTTGTGTGTTAGATTTTGGAGGATTGTGGGAAGACTATCTACACTTAGTCGAATTTTGTACAACAGTAGTTATCAGACTAGTATAGGGATGACACCATTTGAAGCTTTGTATGGAAGGTCATGCAAATCACCGGTATGTTAGTTAAAGACCAGAGCTGGATTGATCCTCGGTCTAGATTTAGTAAGAGAAGCGATGGAAAAGATCGAGTTGATTCGAGCTAGAATGAAGGAAGCTCAGTCTAGGTAGAAGAGTTATGAAGATAAAAGATGAAAAGACTTACAGTTCTCAGTTTAAGATCATTTTTTCATCAAAGTATCACCAATGAAGGGTGTAGTAAGATTCGGGAAGACAGGGAAATTAGCACCTAGGTTTGTTGGACCATTTTTGATTATGGAAAAGATTGGGAAACTCGCTTACATGATTGAGTTTCCGAGCAGTTGGGCGGGAGTCCATGATGTTTTTCATATTTCTCATCATAGGAAGCGTGCTCGCGATTCAGAGACTACTGTCACACCGACTGTATTGGAAGATTTAGTGGTGGAACCGGATATGACTACTATTAGCCAACCAGTTCATATTGTGGCTAGAGATGAGAAGAAGCTAAGGAACAAGACAGTAGGACTAGTAAAGGTCCAATGGAGTGACAACGAGAAAGACTGTACTTGGGAAACAAAGGATGTGTTAGAAACACTTTAATAACTTACTGTGATGGTATATTTTATGCCTTTGTTATATGTTTGTTATGTACCTTATCGTAATTTCGAGGACAAAATTCTTTAAGGAGGGGAGTCTGTAACACCCCTAATAAGGATTAACATTATTAGGAAATTTAATTAGATAAATTAAATAGAATAATGTAGGATGTTAAAGAAAAATCGGATTTGGTCATTTAATAGGTTGTTCCTTAAGAAATGAATTAATAATAATGCTTATAAATTAGATAAGACGGAGGAATTCATGCTAAGGGAAAAATATGAATAGGCCATAATTCCTAAAGATAAACCCTTACATTCCTTCTCCTTCATTTACTTTCATTCATATAAATCTATACTTAATCAAGGCCGGCCATCATTGGGAGCATTAAGAAGAAGAAAAGCAAGGAAACGAGATTAAAGCTTAGGGGAAACAAATTCCAACTCAAATTTCAAGTTCCTTCATCAAATCAAGAGAAATAATGATAACCATCTCTAATATGCTTGTTTAATTTCAGTTTTAGGATTAAGCTCGAAATCTTTTGATGTTGTTATGCCATATTTTGATTGATTAAGTGATTATATGTTTCATGATTAATTATTGGATTAATTTATGAAATTTATTAATAGGTTTAAGTTGGAAAACCTATCATATGACATCCAAATGACTTGAAATTTTGATATGATATTAGAAACATTATTTTAGAATTGGGTTTTTAATTTCATAATTTTCTAATTAAGTATTAATATTTTATGATTTTCTTTACTAAAAAAAATGGTTTATTTCAGGTTTTAATTTTTTAAAATAATTAAATGATGTTTTTGGTCTCGAAATGTTTACATGTTAAAGAATATATAAAATATGATTTATTGTAATTTTTGGGGATTTTCTCCATGTTTTTAAGGTTTATTATGAATTTATTGACCTAGAGAAGCCCAATAATTATATTCAAATGTCAATATAAAATGATGGTTTGCAAAATTAACTTAGGAATGATAAATCTGCTCTATAGCGGTTTTCTTAAAATAATTTGATAAAGAAAGTCATTAACCAATAAGATTTTGGCAAAAAATAGGAGTTGGTGAAAAGAATTTACTTATAATAGCAAGAAAACAGTTTTCATAATAATTACAAGTACGCCATGCCGAAGTTAATGATGTTGCTATTTATTATGCCGCTGTTATGATCTTCGACGTTGACCATCGGCAATGTATAGGATATCAACTATAGTTGGTAGGTAATAGATCAGCATTGGTTGAAGTATGAAGCATATCAGCGAGGACGACATCAGCATCTTCGACGTAAGTAATGCCGCTTGTTTTCGGTACCATTCCCTTAATACTTTGATGCCGCATTTTATAAAAATGGGCATGATGTCGCATGTTTTCTATAATGTTGCCGACTCTATAAGGCAGTAATGCCGCGTATTTTCATATCGGCTATAACAATGCCGTGTATAATTAACCTCGGCCCTAGTGATGCCACGTTTTTCTTTAAGGCAATGATAACACTTGTTTTATAATGGCTATAGTGATGCCACACTTTTCTTTAAGACATTGATGTTGAAAGCTATCAATATCGTGGATCCTGTAACTCAATGTTTTAAAACCCTATTCTATGTAAACCAATAACGAAACCGCTTATAGTCGGCAACCTATACTTGCTATGTAAACAATTTTGGCTCTAGTGCCTTAAACATTTCAAATGAAAGGCTTCAACACGATTTTATTATAGAAGAGGGGGGCGATAACCCCAAGTGGATATTGACGTCGAGTTTCATCAACTTGACAGTTTTATTAAGGTTGGCTTTAAAGTCTATAGTTTTAAGGGGCAAAAACCCCAAAGTGGCTTCAAAGTTCGTCAATATTATTCCATAAAAGCATATATCTTGGAATAATATTTTGGATAAAGTAAATGGCTATATCTTCCTTGTTTAAAGCATGAATTCAAGGGTAAATCAATTATAAAGATTTATGTTTTCAGGGAAATGTAAAAAGAGTATTTAGCCTAGAATTTTATTAAAGAGATTATTATTCTTGTCACCGTTAGGTAAATTTTGATAGGATGAATTGACTAAGAGATTTGAGAAACCAAATAGGCCTGGTGTAGGGTCGCGCCCTGTACTTCAGCTGCTAGCACCTAGCTGATATTATTCTAAAATTCCAAGGCGTAGGGCTTTGTCAAGGGTTAGACTAAAAGTAGGTTTACGTATAAAAAGGAATATACAAAGTTAAGGTAGGTTATTGGTTAGCCCGCAAAATCATTAGGATCAGAGTGACCCTAGGAATAGTAAGTTTTGGATAGACCGTCCAGTTTCTTTTTAACGGTAAGTTAGAAAATTTTGTATATCTGGTAGACCTGAGTCTGCCATATAGGTTTTTAGTTACCTTGAGAAAACTATGTTGTTGGGACAGATAGTCAACTTGTTTAGATAGATTGGTCATGATTACACAAGTTGCATGCATTCATATGATTGTTTATATTGTCTAGTTTTACCATTGTGGTTGTAGGTGCTTGATTATGAAAGAAATATTTAAAGGATACTAGTGAGGGGAAAACATGTCCCATTCAGCGATGTGGTATTACTAGATATCTGTTAACCGAGATGGCCTATTATTATTCACACCACACCTTTTGTCCGACCCGAAGTTTTTGTTTTTCTCCTTTAACTCTTGGATGCTCATTTGAGTAGTTTGACAGTAAGGTTTCTAAGTTATTTAGGTTGGACGAATAAAGCTTCTGGGGACGTGCAAGAGACAGATCTAGGTATGTAGGAGTCTATCTATTTAATATCAGCTATGTTGAAGTTCTATTTTGTTGGAATTTATGTAATGACAGATGTTATAACTATCTTGTAGTTAACTTCGATCAACCAAGGGGGTATCTTCATATGTCGCTCTTAGAGTATTTTATAATAATTATATTTTATCTGAACCTGGGCAACGTTTGGGATTATGTAATGAATATGAAATATCATCTTTGAAATGAAATGTTAAAGTTGTTTTGAAATCGTGTTTATGAAAATTTTATATTCTTGTGCTTCTGATGTTATTGATACAATTAACATTACCACATTTTGTTATCGGAAATTAATACTATAGATGACTACAGCATTTGTAGCATTTAGTTTTGGACCTCAAAATGGGGGATGTTACAACGAGTTAGTTGGGGGATGGTCAAATCATGTCCTATTTGGTTTATACTTCTGTCCCCATATCAAGGACAAAATTAGTTGCCGAACGATCCAATCATGTCCTATTTATTTTATACTCCTTCCCCAAATCAAGGGCAAGAGATAATTGGCATCCGTCTCTGGGAATTAGGAATGGTTGAACTCCGAGGGTCTGATCATGGACCGTAGAAGTTTGGTTGGAACTTAACTCCAGGTACATGCATACCTGCATCATACATATGCAGATTCATTCGAGTCTTTCATATTCACAACTCTTAAGCTATGTAAAGACAAAGACACAGGCCCAAAAGCCATTTCATTTATTGAAGAAGGGAAATGATAGGTTCTGTCTTATTACATGGCTTTATAAATTTATTTCTAAGTGAAGTAGCATCATAAGTGCTCGCTATTCCACCCCTTAGGGAGTGAGATCCCATCAACTGTTGTTAGCCTGAAATTGTCATCTCCATGCTTTTACTCTATTGCATACGGACATTCCCATGTCGGACCCAAGTTTCTAGGGCCTGGGAAAAATCGTTTGAAAACCAGGTCGTTAATCTCAAAGGTCTGATTCTTAACCTTAGTGTTGTAATATCGGGCGACTCGTTTTCGGAGCGCGATGCTCTCAAGTCAGCTTCACCGCGTTTCTCATCGATCGTATCAAGAGATTCCAACCAGAGTGGCTTATTCATCCTTGGGTTGTAGTGAGTTACCCAATGAGAAGGTATTTTCAGTACGACTGGATTTATAGCCTCTGATCCGTATGCTAAGGCGAATGGAGAATGACCAGACATTGACTTATGGGTCATCCGATAAGCCCAAAGTGCTAATGGAAGTTCATCAACTCACTTGCCCTTAGCTTTTCCAATCGCTTCTTGAGAATAGACTTGATAGTCTTGTTTATAGCTTCAACTTGTCCATTCACCTAGGGTATGCCATCATAGCAAACCTCTTCTCTATTCGATGTCGGCGGCAGAAATCCTTAAACTCATTGGTGTCGAATTGGGTTATGTTATCGATAATGATTGCTTGTGGAACTCCAAAATGATAGATGATATTCCGGACCACGAAGTTGATTACTTTCTTTGTGCTAATTATAGCTATTGGGTCTACCTTAGCCCATTTGGTGAAGTAATCAACTACAGCGATGGCGTACTTCGCACCACCATTAGATGTCAGTAATACATCGATAATATCAATTCCATAGACCACAAATGGCCAGGGACTTACCATTTGAGTAATTTCCGTCAATGGGGCTCTCGAAATATTTGCAAACCTCTAGCACTTATCACACTTTCTGGTGTAATCAGCTACATCTCGATTAACAGTTGGTCGGAAGTACCCATAGCGAAGAATCTCCTTCGCTAGGGTTTACCTCCCAGTATGATCGCCATAGGCCCCTTCGTGCACTTCTCTTAGGACTTGTTTGGCCTCATCGTTGGCGACACATCGTAGTAGTGGGATTGAGAATCATTTCTTATAAAGTGCTTCTTGTTGAAAAATTTATCTCGAAACTTAGCGAAGGAGCTTCCATCATTCGTTCTTCCTTTCTGAAAGGATTTCCTCTACATATAATTCTTTATGGGAGTCATCCATGACTCCTTCTCATGCTCGGCCTCCAAGATCTAATCGACATCGATATGGTTAATGCTCGGAGTCGATAATACTTCCACAGGAACCGAGCCCATAAGCTGCGCGTCTCCTGAATTGGCCAGCTTGGCTAGTGAGTTGGCCTTCGCATTTTCCTCTCTAGGAATATGTGTTATAATGTAATATTCATTATCACCGAGCAGCTCAAGGGTTCAGTTTAGATAAGGAGCCAGCCTTGCTCCTTTCCCCTGAAACTCCTTCTTGACTTGATACACCACCCATTGGGAATCGTAAAAGATGTGTAAAGTTTTAACTCCTGGTTCCTTTGCAATTTTGAGTCCCTCAATCAATGCTTCGTACTCCGCTTCATTGTTTGTTATAGGAAAGTCGAGTCTTCGGGCATAACAGATTGAACATTCCTTAGGGGTGATAAGTAAAACTCCAGCACTGGAACAACATTCGTTTGATGCACCATCCGTGTACATCTTCCGCCTAGCATTTTGCTCAACACTGCTCTTTGTAGAATCATCTCATGTAGTGAATTCAGCTATGAAATCTGCTAAATTTTGGTCCGGATTGCTCTCTATGGGTGATAGGTTATATCGTATTGGCTCAATTCAATGTTCCATTTCAACATCCTTGTAGAAGCCTCAAGTCATTGCAAGACTTATCGCAAAGGCCGATCAGTAAGAAGTTTGATCGGGTGTGCCTTAAAGTAGAGGCGGAGCTTCCTTGAAGCGATCAACATGTAGTAAGGAAGGTTTTCCAGCTTTAGGTAATTTATTTATGCTGCTCTCAACTATTTACTGATGTAATTGACAGGTCGTTGGATGTAGGATTCCTCACGAGTGCGGCACTCAATGCATGCACTGACACTGCCAGATATATAAACAAGTCCTCGTCATGTATCGACTTCGAGAGAAGGGAAGGTCTCTCCAAGTGATCCACCAGAGCCTGGAATGCGTCTTTACACTCCTATGTCCATGCGAAGTTCCTTTTTCCCTTCTTAATCAAGTCAAAGAAAGGGATGCATTTATCGCTGGCTCTGGAGATGAATCGACTCAGGGCGGCGACCTTCACATTCAAGCTCTGGACCTCCTTGATCGTCTTTGGGGCCTCGACATTTCTCAAGTACTGGATCTTTTTCGGATTATCTCCGATCTCCCGGGAGTTCACAACGTAGCCTAAGAATTTTCCCGATGCAACGTCGAACGAGCATTTAAAGGTATTTAACTTCATCCCATATTTCTGTAGAACGCTCAACATCTCAGCTAAATCATCAACGTGGTTTCCCGATCGCCGTGACTTCACGAGCATGTTGTCCACATTGACTTTCATCGACAATCCGATCTGGTCTCTAAACATCCCGTTAACCAACCTTTGGTAAGTCGCTCCAACATTCTTAGTCCAAATGGCATGACTAGATAGCAATACAATCCCAAGAAGGAAATAAAGTTGGCATGTTCTTGGGCCGAGATGTTCATTAGAATCTGATTGTATCCCGAGTACGCATCCGTAAACAATAGCAGTTCGTGTCCAGCTATCGAATCGACTAGCTGATCAATCCTCGAAAGTGGGAAGCTGTCCTTCAAGGATCCTTTATTCAGAACAGAATAGTCGATGCATGTCCTCCACTTCCCGTTTGACTTTTTCACCAGGACTTGATTTGATACCCATTATGGTTATAAGGCATTACGGATGAAGCCATTGTCCTTTAGCTTCTCCACTTCTTTTTTGAGTGAAATGGATCTCTCCGGACCCAAGCTGTAGTGCTTCTATTTCACAGAAACGCATTTGGGATTTATGTTCAATGCATGGCTCGCTTTCTCCAACGTGATCCCATACATATCAAAATGTGTCCAGGCTAACACATCCAGGTTCGCCCAGAGAAAACCAACCAACTCCTTCATCATTCTCACGTCGAGCTGTGAACTGACCTTCAGAACCCATGTTGGATCATTCTCGCTGATTGAAACATTGATCGTCAATTCGAAAGGAGCTGCCCTTCCATCCAGTGACTCTTTTCGCTGATCCATATCCTTATAGAACCCACTGTGCTGCCCGAGCCAGGGCTCTGGCATTGGTTGCTATGCATCTAAAGCCTTGATGCAGAGAGTCCCCTCTACACCTTTTCCTTTCTCTCTTCGCCTAGCCTCCTTTAGCTCGACGACATAACATTCACGACCCAACCCCTGATCTCCCTAGACTATTCCCACACCATTTTCTGCAGTAAACTTCACTGTAAACCACCGAGGAGCTATAGCCGCTCTAAATTCAGCCTTGGTCGGTTGGCCCAAAAATGTATTGTAAGCGGAGTAAATATCCAACACCACAAAAGGCACAACCCACACTCACTTGCGGCCTCCTTCTCCAAGTACCACCGGTAATTCCACATATCTGACTGGCTCCGTAGCTGTCCCGTTAAATCCTTGAATGCAAGATTTAAACGGTTTCAAGTCCTTCCCTCCAGAAGCATCTAGCCATAGGCTTTTGAATAGAATGTTGACCTAACTCCCACAGTCAACAAACACCTTTCGTACAATAGCAGGGCCAATCATTGCCATTATAATCAATGGGTCAATCGTCGGGGCTTTCACCCCATCAGCATCTCTGTTTCGGAAAACAATGTCATCTGTCATGGTTCTAAATTATTTTATCGAAGCTCCATCCTCTATATCAAAGCAGCACTCATTCTCTATATGTAAAGCACCAACGTATCGGTCCATTTCGTTCCAGCCCTTGTCAGGCGGATGTGGTCCACTGATGATTGTATTATCACCAAACGTTTTCCAAGCTACCTAGGCTCTTTATCAATAGGCTCAGCTTGCCCTCGTTGGTAAGACGACCTTAGGGGGTTAGAATTTCCTTGCCTACCATCCTGTGGGGCTTTTAAAAACTGTTGCAATTTCATTTTGCAGATCAACTCCTCGATCTTGTCACGCAAGTGTCTACACTCATTGGTGTTATAACCGTGTGTCTCATGAAACCTGCAGAATTTTCCAGATCTCTTCTCCTTCTCAGTCGACTCCCTTGAAGCCGGCTTCCTATACTGCTCAAGACCTTGAGTTGCTAAATAGATATTCTCGATTGAGTTATTCAACTCAGTGTAATTACCATACATAGGAATCCTAGGACAATTTCTATTATCAGGCTTTTGCTTTCTTGCCCCGTTGCCATTCTGTTTATGACCACCGCTCTTGTTGCTGAAGTTCACATCCTCATTCCTGGAACTCCCTTCGGACTGTTTAATAGCAATGTTGCTCTATATAAATTTAGCTGAACTCCCAGCCTCACCTCTTCGGGGAAATTGTGTGCCTTCTCCAAACGCAGGAACTGATTAGCCTTTCTATAGAAAATGTCCATCGTCGATGGGGGCTTTATTTCCAACTATCTACCAAAATTGGTCTCGGGATTAATCCCCATAATCAATGCAATCAATATTATGTCATCATTGGGATTTGTTACTTCCATCATAGGTGTATGGAACCGGTTCAAGAAATCCTTTAATGACTCTCCCTTGCCTTGGAAGTGGTTTGATAATGACATCAAATCTTTCGGACGTGAAGTGTGTAAATAGAATTGCTCCATAAATTTTCATGACAACTCAGCAAAAAACGATATGGATCTCGGTGGGAGCCGAGTGAACCATGTCATCGCTGCTCCCTCTAGCAAAATTGGAAAGCAATGACATCCCACAACATCAGATGCTCTGGCAAAGTCCTTATGCCACTCATACTTCATCAAGTGCTACCTTGGATCCGTTTTTCCACCGTATAGCGACATTGTTGGCATTACAAACCTCCGTGGATACTTCACACGTAGAATGTTCTCAGTATACGGATTCAAAATAGGAGAAGTACCCCATTCATCATTGCTTCTGAATTAGTTTTCACTTACTAGTCTCCTGACCATATCTTCCAAGTACTCCGGCTCTACAGGTTCAACTGAATGGCAGTAATTGGGGTCCGTTTCGAGTGTTCGGCCTGATAAACGCTCTCAGGTAGGCTCTCGATACCTATGCTCTCTAGAATCTAGGAGATCCATTCGTCCAATAGCCCACCCTGTTTGATTCCCATGCATTGTATCATTAGAAGTTGCTTGATATTCTAGATTCTAATCATCAACAGCATGCCCAAACGCCACCATCTAGAGGGAGCCCAGCTTCAGCATAAGTTGGATCAGTACCGATCCATCCTCTTGGATCGGTACGAATCCACAAATTAGAGCTACGAGTTTCTCTCATCCCTAGATTCAAAGTCCCAATTGTGTTTCGTATGTTCTTATGCTTCCTATCCCTCCGTCTTTGCTCGACCGACGAGGAACTTTAATATTCTAAACTTGAATGGTTTAAGTCCCTCCGACTCCTCCTACGGCTGTTCTGAGTTAGTTCATTCAGTAGCCTTAAGCTCTGCTGCATCTGCTGGTTCATCTCATTACGAGTCTCCTGGAATTTATACTCCACCTGCTTCATTATACAATCCATCTCCATTTTGGTCCCATCTTCAATCAGATTTAAGATCTCACCTGTTCTTGTTGGGCAACTTCATCCACACGGTGAGTGTCTTCACAACATCATTAATAGCTCTGGAAGTTGTAGCACGTTCTTTCCTTAATGGGGCCATGGCGAATAACTTCTCTTAGATTGTTGAAAATCTAAGTAGTAGAACTACTAGGTTGGAAGATTAGATCTACCTCTTGGATCTAAGAAATCTAATAGTAGATGATGGATTCAAGTAGCCTGAGAATATCATTCTCAGTGAAAGCACCAAAATGTTTGAACCAAAAATGGCACAAACACCTAAAAGATTGTGTAGAGAATAAAGAGTGAGGAAAATGAGCCCTACCCCTCTATTCATAGACGTAGGAAGCTTAAAATCTCACCCTCATAATCACCACCTCGTTTTCAATGCCATATACCAATTCTCTAAGAAAATAGGTGGACACCTTAGTAGTTTGTGTGGATCTGTACCGATCCATAGGCTTGGATCGGTATCGATCCATGAGATAGCCAAATTGGTTATCTTGGACTCCTTGTCTAGGCTCGACTAGTGATTATCTTCATGATTCCAATCTTGTTTACACCATATTAGCTTGTTTCTGAGAACAAATGATGGATCTATGGAAGAACACAGTTGCTGATTAAATGCTTATGGAGACCGATAGATGATTGCATGGGATCGACAAAGTAGTGCTAGAAATAGGCTTTTAGGATCATGTAGAGTAAATAATAGGAAGTGGAGTTGGATCACCTCAAATTATGTGGATCGGTACCAATCCAAGGGTTGTATCGGTACCAATCCAACCGTTGGATGGATTTTTGTGGTTCATTTCTTTGAATCATTTTTTCTTCTCCGCATGGCTCTGTATGTACTTGGTTTCTAGCCTCTTGGGCTATCTCTCTGGGCTTCCTGCCTTGATAGTTTCCAAGTTCGATTCATTCTGTTTATTCGATATTGCTTACTCAAAAGGTTGGATAACAAACTTCATAAGTGCTATTGAGTATAATACGTCGATAATAAATTCATGTTCAAACCTTAATTAAGAAGCTTTAAGTTGGAAATGTTCCAAACGAAAGGTTGTGGATGATTCAACGAAAGGCTAAGTACGTCGCTTTGAATAGCACCACAATAAAAGCAAGGTATATAAATATAAATGCACAAATTTATAACTGAGCTAAGGGTGATTCCAAGCATTGAAATACTACATCATTATTATACGATAATAATGTAATAATAAGAGCTCACTGGAAGTCAAGAAACATACTCTGAATAGTTCCACATGATAAAGGTAGTTGACCAACATTAGAGAGAATTAATTGACATAATAGTTAACTAAACCAATAAAATAGATCCATTCACAAAGGGTCTAACTCAATCAAATCAAATTGATTGAAGGGATGACATAGAGATTCCAAAATTGACACCAATTGTATGTGCGAGATTAATAGAGTAAGGGGTATGCCCTAGGGGAAATTATGTAATTTGTTACATATGTGTAACCCGATAACCAATCTTGTTTGAAATAAAAGGTGACTTCTTTATATTATATACTTGATATAATATGTTATATTAATTAATTAATTTAATTAAAAGTATATTTAATAAAACATCCATAAATGGTATGTTTTGTGATAGTAGTTACAGTGCGTTGTAACCATGAGTGATTTATCACAATGAAATAAACATACCATTTTAAATATTCCTAGTCAAGATGTATCGAGACTGGATATGTAACATCCTGTATCTAGAGGCCAAAAGCTAGGCGCTACAGCTGCTGCAGTCGTCCATAGTATTAACTTCTAGTGACCAAATACGGCAATGCTAATGGTATCCATAATATCAGAAGCACATGAATATGAACCAAATCACAGATTTCCAAAAACAACATTTCACTGATTACATTTCAAAACATATTCATATCCAGGTTACATAATCCCATATCATTTCCCAGGTAAAGATCAAATATAATCATTACGATAATACGCTAAGAGTGACATATGACGATGCCTCCTTGGTTGACCAGAGTCAATATAGTCATATTTGACTTAATACACACAACAAAAATAAACAGAGTAAATTGTAACTCCTTGTTTGCGCCAAAAATGGTCATAAACACCCGATTGCACATGAAAGCACCAATTCACAGTCAAAGATTATAGATAAAATATATGAAGATGTATAAATATAAAGAACAACAAAAATTAAAAAGAAAGCAGTAAAAAGACGAGATTTATAGTGGTTCGGCCGACTCTAGCCTACGTCCACTCCAGAAATTTCCTTTTTATTTACCAGAGAATTGATTACAGTTACAATCCAGAGTTTTTGAAGCAAAAAATGGTAGAGTAACTTTTACAGCCTTTGTAGAAGAAGTTAAGGAAGAGCAGAATGAGAATCCCATTTCTGAAGCCCCGCCTGCCGCATTTATAGGCAAAACCCCGGTTGCTGGGCTTCCTCACTGATCCGGTCCCTCCAAAACCATAGTCAAGCCCATCTCGTTCATCACTGCTAGTCTCAAGTTCTTAATATGTCGACCCCAAGTGCCTAGGGTACTAACCCGAAGTAATTCAAACATTGACCCGAAGCAAAATGAAAGATGACTCGAAGTAACTTGCGCCTTCCTCAATGCCGATCCCATAAATGCCGACCCGAAGCTCCATGTGATGCTGACCCGAAGCAATACTGCTGCCAACCCGAAGTGACTCTAACATGCCGACCCCTAGAAGTAACATGATATGCTGATCCCAAATTCCTATGCCGACTCGAGGTTGGGCACATGTCGACCCAAAGAGCCTCTCCAAGATGCCGACCTCTCTCCAACATGCCGACCCCATGTCCAAGTTCCTATATCGAACCCAAAACCTAGTGCCAACCCAAAGATAAACATATGCCGACCCGAAGTCAAGCTTCCACATTCTGATCCCATCCTGATGCCGCCCCTTGATTTATGCCGACCCGAAGTACCAAGCAGTGCCAACCCCTCCTTTTGCCGATCCCAAGCGATGAATGCTGACTCGAAGCACCTATTCCTCTGACTCGAAGCAACCCTCCTGAAAACCCGAAGTAAACCCAAGTGTGAATCGAAGCAAATCCAAGCAACCCGAAGCAACTCGACGTTTGTCGAAACCCATATTTCAAGTATCCCGCGCCATTTGTCCATTGATTATGCTGAATCCTGGCTTCATAATCATGTTTATCATCCGTGATTGATCGGCTATCCATCATTTGAACCTATACCATCATATTCCAGCCTCGATAACCGTGCAGTCGATTGGGTTAAATCCGTCTGTATGTTGCCTTACCAAAAGGCGGGTTAACACTTTGCCTCCCAAAACATACCTTGCGATAGGAAGGTGTGTTTTTTATTGCCATAAGTTCAAAATCCGAAGTCCATAACCCATTGATTACCATATCCAACCTTGAATCCAGTCCATTTGGCCAATTCCTTGATCTCTCCGGATCATTAAAAAAATCCATGACTGTTCCGAGTCGACATCCAATTCCGAATTCATTCCAAATCCATTAACCGAATCCATAATCTCTCATGGGTGTTTTATCCAAGTCTGGGACATCATCGGGTCCTGTAATCCAAACCCAAGAATTTGCCGGGTCCATACCCAAAGCCGGGACCTCTCCGAGTCCTGTATCCAAAGCCGGGACCTCGCGGTTCCATATCCTAAGCCAGAAACTCTCCGGTTCCAAATCCAAAACCGGGACCCCACCGGGTCCATATCTATAGCTGGGACCTCTTCGGGTCCATGTCCAAAATCGGGACCCCGCCGGGTCCATATCCAAAATCGGGACCCCGCCGGGTCCATATCCAAAGCTCGGACCTCTCTAGGTCCAAATCCAAATCCATAGACCTCGCCAGGTCATTTTATCCTACTATGACCTCGATTTTCCGGCCGAGGGCTTATCTATGGTCTTTCGTCTCCGGCCTCGACTCTCCGGTCAAGGACTTAATCCGTGGGGTATCTTTCTCTGGCCTCGACTCTCCGGTCGAGGACTTATATTCTTCGACCTCGACTCTCCGGTCGAGGACTTTATATTCTTTGGCCTCAACTCTCTGGTCGAGGACTTTTATAATCTCTGGCCTCGACTCTTTGGTCGAGGACTTTATATTCTCCGGCCTCGACTTTCCGGTCGAGGACTTATATTCTCTGGCCTCGACTCTCCGATCGAGGACCTTATATCTGTTGGCCTCGACTCTCCGATCAGGACCTTATATCCCTCGGCCTCGACTCTCCGATCAAGGACTTTTTATTCCGTGTTCGAGTCCATTCCTTTGTTATCCGGCGAAGATACTCGTAACTCGCGGTTACAGCCCTGTCTCTCCGATCGGGACCGTGACCGTGACCTGAAAAACCAAAGTTTGCAGTAAACAGAAAAAACAAGGTTACATAAACCCGAGCACCACGGTTCATCGTCATCTCAGAGCATGCCTAGGGACCGTCCTCGATCCCATGCATGTGTAAGTGACTTAGCTGCATTACTACGGGGTTTATTACTTATTCCATACCATCAATACGACGACTTGTGCCCTTAAGCCAGCCTAGCTCCGATTTGTGGCGGATGATAGCTGCTCCTATTCCATCATCGCTATCCATTTCCAAACAAAGCCATCTGAATCTGTGCCTTCGGTTCCATAGGTAGTTGTGCCAATCCATTATCCTTGGTCGGGGTTTGCCCCCAGCTGATCCAATCCATATCCAAGCCTGCTAATTTCCACTCCAAGTCCTGGGTTCCAATTTCCAGCTGTTCCAGCATCCATAGGTTATTTCTGATCATCATTCCCATCCTGCCCACGAGTCCATGAGGGAATCCTAAAACCTGCCCTTCTGGAAGAGCGTCCATAAATGGTATCCGATTATCATTTCCATCCTGCCCCCGAGTCCACGAGGGAATCCCAGATCATCCTCTTCCAAATGTGCATCCAAGTTCTATTCCATGCCAAAATCCATAACTCCATCCAATATTCATCCTGCTTGCTTCCTTTTCCTCAATCTGATCTTGTATTTGCTCCTCCATTCCCTTGGTTTTGCGCTCCAACTTGTTCAATCTGTCAGAATAGGTTTTGCATCATATCCTCCTATCTCTTCAGCATCCTTTCCTACATAGCATCCATCATCATTGTTTCCATCTTGTCGCTGCTCTTTATCCCCTTGTTGATTGCCTAGCCATTGCTTCTTAGATCCAAGTTCCTAAGCTTTCAAATCCAAGATCCCAGCTTCCAAATCCCTAAGTGCTAGCCTTCTCAGTGAAAGCACCAACATGTTTGCACCAAAAATGGTCACAAACACCCAATTTTAGATGAAAGCACAGATTCATAGTCACAGATCACAGATAGAATATATGAAGAGGATATAAATATGAAGAACAACAAAAATTAAAAAGAAAGCAGTAAAAAGACGAGATTTATAGCGGTTCGGCTGACTCTGGCCTACGTCCACTCCAGAAATTTCCTTTTTATTGATCAGAGAATTGATTACAGTTACAATCCAGTGCTTTTGAAACAAAAAATGGTAGAGTAACTTTTACAGCCTTTGTAGAAGAAGTTAAGAAAGAATAGAATGAGAATCCCTTTTTTGAAGTCCCGCCTGCCGTATTTATAGGCAAAACCCCGGTTGCTGGGCTTCCTTACTGATCCGAGCCCACCAAAACCATAGTCGAGCCCATCTCGTTCATCACTACCGGTCTTGAGTTCTTAATATGCCGACCCCAAGTGCCCAGGGTACTGACCCGAAGTAATTCGAACATTGACCCGAAGCAAAATGGAAGATGACTCGAATTAACTTGAACCTTCCTCAATGTCGACCCTAGAAATGCTGACCCGAAGCTCCATGTGATGCCGACCCAAAGCAAAATTGCTGCCAACCCGAAGTGACTCTAACATGCCGACCACTAGAAGTAACATGATATGCCGATCCTAAGTTTCTATGCCGACCCAAGTTTGGGCACATGCCGACCCAAGTTTGGGCACATGCCGACCCGAAAAGCCTCTCCAAGATGCCGACCTCTCTCCAACATGCCGACCCTATGTCCAAGTTCTTATGCCAAACCCAAAACCTAGTGCCGACCCGAAGAAAAACATATGCCGACCCGAAGTCAAGCTTCCACATGCTGATCCCATCCTGATACCGACCCCTTGATTCATGCCGACCCGAAGTACCAAGCAGTGCCAACCCGAAGATCCATGAATGCCGACCTCTCCTTTTGCCGATCCCAAGTGATGAATGCTGACTCAAAGCACCCATTCCTCTGACTCAAAGCAACCCTCCTGAAAACCCGAAGTAAACCCAAGTGTGACTCGAAGCAAATCCAAGCAACCCGAAGCAACTCGACTTTTGTCGAAACCCATATTTCAAGTATCCCGTGCCTTTTGTCCATCGACTATGCTGAATCCCGGCTTTATAATCATGTTTATCATCCGTGATTGATCGTCTATCCATCATCTGAACCAATACCGTCATATTCCAGCCTCTATAACCATGCAGTCGATTGGGTTAAATTTGCCTGTATGTTGCATTGCCAAAAGGCGGGTTAACACTCCTAATTAGCTATCCGTCAGCCACCTGCTCGTCTTTTGGAAGCTTTATTCGCCAAAACACTAAAACCTGAAAACCTCAGCCCTCAGCCTACTCAAATCAATTTTAAGCACCCGAGAGTTTAAGGGGAAACAAAAAGCTTTGAGTCAGACATAAAGCCTGGTGTGAATAATACTGTTACCTCTCGGTTTACTAATATTGAATGAAACCATGCCGCATAGCGGAACGGGTTTCCCCTCACTAATATCCTTTTCAAAACATATATTTTGCAAATCATTTCCTGCAACCAAACTGGTTAATCAAACTGATAATAATAATAATAATAATAGCTATGTCCGTTAAGCTATAATAAGGTAACTAATGGACTATCTGTCCAAATGTAATAAATGGACTATTTGTCAGAAAACTGGGCTGACTGCCTACAAACTGGATTAATGTCCGCAAACTGGACTAACTGTTCAAATCATTTTCTTAGGGTTAACTACCATTCATCTTTTTCCTTGAAAACCTTTTCAAAAATGATTTAATCTTTTAAATCATACTTATACAAGGAAAATATATTCTTATCTTTACTCTAAGCTATTTTGCTATGTTATATATACTTTACTCAAAATAATATTGATGAATTTTAATAAGGATTACCTATCCCTCAAAATAACTTAAAACCCTTTTTAACTTAAAAACACTTAAACTATGCTGCCTAGTTAGTATATTCGAAACCTTTATTTAAAACCTTTAAACAACTTCGAAACCCTTGAAAGTAACCCTTTCGAAACCATTGAAAGCAAAAGCTTTAAAACATTAGACATCCTTCTTTACAACCTTTAAACTATGCCTTTCCAAAACATTGGAAACACATATCCTCTTAGACCTTTCAAAACCATTGGAAAACCTTCCTTCAAAACCTTTCGATATCATTGGGGAACCACCCTTTCGAAACTTGCATTTAAAACCCTTTTGAAAGCATTAAAATGCTAAACCTTTCGAAAGCCTTTGGGTTCAATTTAAAACATGTGGAAACCTTTCGAAACCATTCAAAAATTTACCCCTTCGAAACCTCTGAAAACCATTTCGGTCGAAACGATTTGGATTATGCCTTCAAGTAAAGCAAAAGGATCAGAAACCCATTAAAGTCGAAAGCATTCCAATCGAAATCATTCCTAAGTAAAGAAGTGATGGTGTCGAAACCACCCCTTCGAAAGCATTGGAGAAGTGGCCAAATTTTAGAAAACAAAGTAACCCCTTCGAAACCAATTAGGTCGAAAGGAAGAAAGCGACAGCCAAAAGGTATCGACTTAGTCGAAATCAGTCATTTTAAAACAAAAGTGCAATCCAATCGAATCCATTTCTTTAAATTCATTTGACCTAGTCGAAAGCTAACCGAATCAAAAGCTACTTAGTCGAAAGCAAGCAGGCGCATTTTCATTTAAAAGCAAAGTAGTGCCTCAACCCCTTTGGAACCCCTAGTTTTGACCCTTTACCTTCCCCCTACATCCAATTCACTACGTACTAGTTCCATGATACTATGTGCATTGGTTTCGATGGTGTCAGAGGCGAAGGTAAGGAGGCGGAATCTTGTATCGAAAGCATCGAAACGGTGAAAAACATGTTTATTTGTCCTTTTAAAATATTTCTTTGTACCTAACCTGCCTTGTTTGTCAAATTATGATTGGTCGCAAGTTTCTCTTTTCTAAAAGTACTGCTGACTTTCCAGAATTATCAATTTGAATTTATTTACAAAAAGTCCCTTCTCCTTTCATAAATATATAAAACATTTAAGTCTCATACCTTAAATAATTTTATATACCCATTAAAACATTTAATATGTTTTCTAACGTATATTAATTTCAGACCCAAACCATTAATTATTTAACCGTAAATAATTTTTAATCCAAAATAATATTTCCTTCACTAGAAAATTCATATATATCCACATAAATTCAGAAAATTATGAAAATTGAAACCCATCTCTAAAATATCATTCTGGTCTATATAAAAATTCGCAAGGCATTTAGATGTCATTTGATAAGGTTTTCATATCAAAACATGTCATAAAATCTATATGAACAACCATAAATCATCAACAAGTATACATAATCATTCCATCATTCAAAAACATGGCAAATCTTTACAAATAAGTTCGGATTCAACTTAAAACCGAAAACAATAAGAAATTTAAGATGTAGTCATTATTCACCTTAGCTTTAAGGATTATGGAGCTTGAGATTTGAATGGATTTAATTTGATTTAGCTTCTTCCTTAGCTTTTCTTAATCTTCTTCCTCTTTCTCTTGTTAATGGTGGCCGGCCTCAAGTTTAAAAATTTTGATAAATGAAAGTGAACGTGTATAAGATACACGGCCAAGGGTTTAGGGTATAAGAATGGCCTCTTTCCTATTTTACCCCTCCTCCATTTCGTTTTAACTCTTATTTTAATTCATGGTTAAATGGCACGGCTACCCCTTAATAAAAATCAAATCTCAATCCCCTAGTCTACACATTATTTAATTTAATTTAACTAATTAAACATCCTAAATTATGTTACCAAAAATATAGGGTGTTACAAACTCCCCTCCTTAAAGAATTTCGTCCTCGAAATTACTATAAGGTACACAACACATCAATCAAAGAGGTAAAACATACCATCAAACAAGTTAGGATTAATATCTCTAATCCTGCTTTCAATCTCCCAAGTACAGTTCCTATCATCGTCGCTCCACTGGACTTTGACTAATCTAACCGTCTTTGTTCTAAGCCTCTTCTCATCTCTCGCAATAATACGAATCGGCTTTCTCACTATAGTCAAGTTTGGTTCTACTACTAAGTCCTCTAGCACAGTCGGTGCAATAGAAGTCTCCGCATCTCTAACACACTTTCTGAGATCGGAAACATGGAAAACATCGTGGAATCCTACCAAACTGCTCGGCAACTCAACTCTATATGCAAATTTCCCGATCCTCTCAATAATTGGAAAAGGTCCAACAAATCTCGGTGCTAACTTTCCTGATTTCCCAAATCTAGTCAAACCATTCATCGGTGACACTTTGACGAAAACTTGATCTCCAACTGAGAACACTAAATCTTTCCGTATTTTATCTGCATAACTCTTCTGCCTACACCGAGCCTCCTTCATCCTAGCTCGAATGACCTCAAACTTTTCTACAGCTTCTCTAACTAAATCTGGACCAAGAACCAACCTATCCTTGATCTCTAACCAACATATGGAAGATTTGCATGGCCTTCCATACAAAGCTTCAAACGGTGCCATCCCAATACTAGTCTGATAACTATTGTTATACGAAAACTCGATTAATTGCAAATTGTCTTCCCTTGATCCCTCGAAATCTAATACACAAGCTCTTAACAAATCTTCCAAGTTTCCGTTAAATCTTTTCGCTTGCACATCTGTCTGTGGATGGTAGGCGGTACTCATTTTGAGCTTAGTTCCCAAAACTTCCTGTAGACTGCTACATAACTCGCTAGTGAATAAAGAATCTCTTTCACTCACTATACTATTAGGAATTCCGTGTAGTCTAACTACAGCTTTCATAAACAACTTCGCTAAATTAGGTGCCGTTTTGGTTGACTTACCTGGAATGAAATGGGCACTCTTGGTCAATCTTCCCACTATGACCCATATACTTTCATTTCCTCTGTTCAACCTTGGCAACCCGTCAATAAATTCCACAGAAATAGAACCCATTTCCATACCGAAACATCTAATGGCTAAAGCAATCCACTCGGGTTCTGATGCTCGGCTTTTACCCGTTGGCAATTCAAGGGCTGCTTTACCCATAAGCCAACATCTCACGTCATACCTTCCCAGAAGAAACTTCTCTTCATATCCTGATACATCTTAGTTCCTCCAGGATGAATAGAGAACTTCGAACGATGGCATTCCTCCAAAACTTCTTTCCTTATGTTTCCTACACTCGGAACATATAATCTCCCTTTCTTTCTCAACCACCCATTCTGGTCAAGACTGAAGTCCTTTAGGTCATCGCTCTTGGTTCCAACTCTTAACTTCCTGATCCATTAAGCTAACACTGGATCCTCCTCCAGTTTCGAAGCAACCTTTCGATCATTACTATTCGAACTTTCAAACAAGATAATAAAACAGTCTCTCCACTAGACCCAGCCTTGGATCTCCACTGCACTCTACAAGCTGACAAGGCTTCTAAATCCTTCCACTTAGCAATCATCGCTAACACTGCATTCTGATATTTCTTGCTAAGCACATCCGCAACCGTGTTTCCTTTCCCCGGTGTGTACTCAATCCTAAAATCATAAGCAGGGATAAACTCTAACCACCTCTGATGTCTCATGTTCAGCTCCTTCTAAGAGAACATATACTTCAGCGACTTATGATCTGTATATAACTCAAACCTCTCTCCCAAAAGGTAATGTCTCCACACCTTCAATGCAAAAATCACTGCAGCCAACTCCAAATCATGTGTCGGATATCTGACCTTATGCGGTCTGAGCTGTCCAGAAGCATAGGCAATAACTTTACCTCTCTACATCAGCACAACTCCTAATCTTATTCCACAAGCATCTGTATAAACTACCAAATCCTGATTCCCTTACGGCACAATCAACACAGGTGCATGGGTTAATAAGTGTTTCAAAATCTAGAACGCTTCCTCACACTTATCGGCCCACACAAACTTAACATCCTTTCTCGTTAGCTTGGTCACCGGTGCTGCTATCCATGAGAAATCCTTAATGAATCTTCGATAATAACCAGCTAATCCAAGGAAACTCTTTATCTAAGTCACTATCTCCGGTCTCTTCCAACTATTCACCGCTTCAATCTTAGTCGGATCTATTGACAACCCTTTCTCTGAGACTACATGGCTAAGAAACTTCACTTTCTTCTTCCAGAAATGACACTTCGAAAACTTCGCCTTCAGCTGATGCTGCATTAGCGTCTCAAGCACCACTCTAAGATGAACTTCATGCTCCCTTTCTTCCTTAGAGTACATCAAGATATCGTCTATGAAAACCAACACGAACCTATCCAAGTGCTCTCGGAAAACTCAGTTCATCAAATCCACAAATAAAGCAGGTGCATTCATTAACTCGAATTGCATCACTAACCACTAATACGAAACATATCTGGTCCTAAACATCGTTAAAGGTATACTATCCTCTTCTACCCTAAGCTGAAAACTGTTGCCAAATCCAACTGGGAAAATACCTTGGTCCACTCAACTGGTCGAACAAATCGTCAATCCTCGGCAATGGATATCAATTCTTTATCGTCCTCTTATTAAACTTACGATAATCGATATATAGCCTTAACGATCCATCCGGCTTTTTAGCAAACACTACGGCTACTCCCCAAGGCGAACTACTTGGCCTGATAAAGCTCTTGCCTTCCAATTCCACCAACTCTACCTTCAACTCCCTCATCTCTATAGGGGTCATCCTACTTGGCAGCCTACTCACTGGTTCTGCTCCCGGAACCAAATCTATTTGAAACTCAATGGCTCGTGTCGGTGGTAATCCTACTACAGGCTCGAAAACATTAGTGAATTCTCTAACCACAAAAACTTGATTCCGCTCATCTTCCAATTTCATAACACCTAACAAGGCATTCACCTCACCACTAGAACCTTCTACGGTATAAACAATCCGGTCGTTACAATCAGGGTAACCAGGTGATATTTTCCTATTATGGCAAAATATCATAGCATTGTACTCACTTAACCAATCCATACCAAGAATAATTTCGAACCCCTCAAAATCAAACACATGCAAACTGCAAACAAAAGTATGACCTAACAAGTTAAACTCAAACTGGTCACATCTCAACCCTAGAGTTGCATACCCTCCTATAGGATTCGCAACCCGTAAGGAAGTAACCAAATAAGTAGGTTCTAGGTTAAGCTTATCTATTAAACATCTAGATATAAAAGAATGCGATGTACCAGTATCAAATAGAACGCTAATAGACATACCATGAATCTAAAGCATACCTCCCAAAACTGCCTTTCGTTTCTCCTGAGCTGTTGGCTTCAAAGTGGTAGGATCCAATGCATACACCTTGCCTTTTCCATCCTTAACGGGCTCCTTTCATTGATTCTTATAGTGGCCAATCTGGTCGCAATTGAAGCACCGGACATTTTTCTTCACGGCCACCTCCTTTGCCTTTCCAGCACGAGACTCATTAGCAAAATGCCCCTTCTTGTTGCACTTAAAACAGACAATCTCAGACCTCCCTTTTTTAGCTGCTCCACCCTTCTGAGCATCCTTCTTTGGAAAGAATTTCCTCTTCTGATTCTGCCCAACCTAGATCTCCTTAGCCTTAGTATTCTCTAGAGAATCAAGAATCTCCTCTTGCCTCAAGGCCAACTCCACTACAAAATCAGAAGGATCTCTAATATGAGGTAATGTAGCCTTTGCTAACTCAGTCTTCAACCCTCTGATAAACTTCTCAAACATTCTACCATACTCTAGAACAGACATCTCTCCCTGCGCTAATTCAGCAAACATTCTGATTAGAGCTGACTATGCCATCGCAGACATGAACCTATCTTGGAACCTCCCCTTGAAATCTGCCTATGTCAAGATTTTCTCATCCACACCAGTAGTCACACTGTTCCACCAAAACAAAGCTACTCCCTGAAGCTATCTCGAAGCAAGCCTCCTCTTCTGCTCATCATTGAGCCCCAAGTCTACAAAGATTCTCTCATAGTGCAGCAACCAATTCTCCACCTCTATAGCATCCTCTGTTCCCAGAAATGGCTTCCCTCCAAGCTTAGTGTAATCTCCGCTCAGCTTAGCATAATGATTAACTACCGGAACTTCCGGAACTCCTGCTCCTGCAGTATCTCCTCCTACCACTCCACCTATAATTCCAGCTTGCATCATATTCACAAAAAACTGATACATAGCTCCCATGTCCACTTGCGGGACTACAGCACCTACATTCTCTACTTGTGCCTGACCTTGGGTCCTCCTCATATTAGGTATGGCATTCCCATCGTTGCCCTTCCCTCCTAGGTTAACTCTTCCTCTTCTACCATCCATATCTGTATTCAAACCTCATGAGATACGGAAAAATAACCTAACAAAGATAGGAGACTAGAGATAAAGCATATACTTATACATAACAAATACAAGTACGTTACTATAGCGTTATCTCATACTCCAACCTTATTCTAATTTCTTAAGATTATGTTTTAAAAACCATTTTTAGTTTAAAGTTTTTCATAAACCTATGCGCTGATACCAAGTTGTAACATCCCGTATCTAGAGGCCAAAAGCTAAGCGCTATAGATGCTGCAGTAATCCATAGTATTAACTTCTAGTGACAAAATACGGTAATGCTAATGGTATCCATAATATCAGAAGCACTTGAATATGAACCAAATCACATATTTCCAATAACAACATTTTACTGATTACATTTCAAAACAAATTCATATCCAATTTACATAATCACATATTGTTTCACAGGTAAAGAACAAATATAATCATTACAATAATACGCGAAGAGTGACAAATGATGATGCCCCCTTGGATAACCAGAGTCAATATAGTCATATTTGACTTAATACACGCAGCGGAAATAAACGAAATAAACTATAGCTCCTAATTAGCTATCCATCAGCCACCTGCTCGTCTTCTGGAAGCTTTATTCGCCAAAACGCTAAAACCTAAAAACCTCAACCCTTAGCCTGCTCAAATCAATTTTCAGTACCCGAGAGTTTAAGGTGAAACAAAAAACTTCAAGTCAGACATAAAGCCTAGTGTGAATAATACTATTACATCTCGGTTTACTGATATTGAGTGAGACCACGCCGCTTAGCAGAAAGGGTTTCCCCTCACTAATATTCTTTTCAAAACATATATTTTGCAAATCTTTCCCTACAACCAAACTTGTTAATCAAACGGATAATAATAATAATAATAGCTATGTCCGTTAAGCTATAATCAGGTAACTAATGGACTATCTATCCATAAGTAATAATGGACTATCAGTCCGAAAACTGGGCTGACTGCTCGCAAACTGGACAAATGTCCGTAAATTGGACTAACTATCCGAATCATTTTCTTAGGGTTAACTACCCTTTATCTTTTTCCTTGAAAACCTTTCCAAAAATGATTTAATCTTTTAAATCATACTTATACAAGGAAAATATATTCTTAGATTTACTCTAAGCTATTTTGCCATTTTATATATACTTTAATCAAAATAATGTTGATGAATTTTAATGAGGATTACCTATCCCCTCAAAATAAGTTAAAACCCATTTTAACTTAAAAACACTTAGGCTATGTTGCCTAGTTAGTATATTCGAAACCTTTGTATAAAACCTTTATACAACCCTTTCGAAACCCATGAAAGTATTACGAAACCATTGAAAGCCTTTCCTTTGAAAGCTTTAAAACATTAGACATCCTTCTTTACAACCTTTAAACTATACCTTTCGAAAACATTGGAAAAACCTATCCTCTTAGACCTTTCGAAACCATTGGAAAACCTTCCTTCAAAACCTTTCGAAATTATTGAGGAACCATCCATTCAAAACCAGCATTTAAAACCCTTTTAAAAGCATTAAAACGCTAAACCTTTCGAAAGCCTTTGCGTTCAATTTAAAAAATGTAGAAATCTTTCGAAACCATTCAATAATTTACCCCTTCGAAACCTTTGAAAACCATTTCGGTCGAAACCATTTGGATTATGCCTTCAAGTAAAGCAAAAGGATCAAAAACCCATTAAAGTTGAAAGCATTCCTTTCAAAATCATTCCTAAGTAAAGAAGTGATGGTGTCGAAACCACTCCTTCGAAAGCATTGAGAAGTGGTCAAATTTTAGAAAATAAAGTAACCCCTTCGAAACCAACTGGGTCGAAAGGAAGAAAGCGGCAGCCAAAAGGTTTCGACTTAATCGAAAGCAGTCATTTTAAAACAAAAGCGCAACCCAATCAAAACCATTTCTTCAAATTCATTTACCTAGTCAAAAGTTAACCAAGTCGAAAGCTACTTAGTCGAAAGCAAGCAGGAGCATTTTCATTTAAAATCAAAGTAGTGCCTCAACCCCTTTGGAACTCCTGGTTTCGACCATTTACCTTCCGCCTACATCCAATTCACTACGTACCAGTTCTCTGATACCATGTGCATTGGTTTCGTTGGAGTCAGAGGCGAAGGTAAGGAGGCGGAACTTGGTACCGAAAGCATCGAAACAGTGAAAAACATGTTTATTTGTCCTTTTAAACTATTTCTTTGTACCTAACCTGCCTTGTTTGTCAAATTGTGATTGGTTGCAAGTTTCTCTTTTCTAAAAGTACTGCCCACTTTCCAGAATTAACAATTTGAATTTATTTACAAAATGCCCCTTCTCCTTTCATAAATATATAAAACATTTAAGTTCCATACCTTAAATAATTTTATACACCCGTTAAAATACTTAGGAAAAATTCTATAAAAACTCCAAAAAATCAGTTTTAATATGTTTTCTAACATATATTAATTTCATACCCAAGCCATTAATTACTTAACCGTAAATAATTTTTAATACAAAATAACATTTCCTTCACTAGAAAATTCATATAATACAAATTCTAAAAATTGAAACCCATCTCTAAAATATCATTTCTGGTCTATACAAAAATTCACAAGGCATTTGGATGTCATTTGATAGGGTTTTCATATCAAAACATGTCATAAAATCTATATGAACAAAAATAAATCATCAACAAGTATATATAATCATTCCATCATTCAAAAACATGGCAAATCATTGCAATAAGATCGGATTCAACTTAAAACCGAAAACATAAGAAATTTGAGATGTAGTCATTATTCACCTAAGCTTTAGAGATTAAGGAGTTTGAGATTTGAATGGATTTGATATGATTTAGCTTCTTCCTTAGCTTTTCTTAATCTTCTTCCTCTTTCTCTTATTAATGGTGGCCGGCCTAAAGTTTAAAAATTTTGATAAATGAAAGTGAATGTGTATAACACAGCCAAGGGTTTAGAGTATAAGAATGGCCTCTTTCCTATTTTACCCCTTCTCTATTTCATTTTAACTCTTATTTTAATTCATTGGTTAAATGGCATGGCTACCCTTTCATAAAAATCAAATCTCAATCCCCTAATCAATACATTATTTTATTTAATTTAACTAATTAAATATCCTAAATAATTTTTAAAAAAATATGGGGTGTTACAGGATATCGATGCATCCATTCAGACTAGAGTATGTAATGCTCTCCAAATGTTGGGTAGTGTAGTACTCATGGCTACTAAGAGAATCAACCGGTTATGTAATGATAGTTATTAGATAATTATGGAATGACTCAATCGGTAGTTTTTTGTTGGTTAATATAACCAAGGTCGGACATAAAATATCAATGTGACAAAATTACACAGTGGTCTTGACTTGAGAATACCGTTGACCTTCAATGTAGAAGCTCCGTTTCGATTATAGTTAAATCATGGTACGACGTCCATCGAATGACTATAATTGGGTTGAGTGAAAGCATTGGAAGTTAAACACGTTTCAAGAGAGGATTTGTCTCCTCAACTATATGAGTTCAGTATTACGGTCAACTAATGTCAACTCAAAGTCAAAGTCTTTGGCCAGTGCATTTTGGTTAATAATAATTGTTATATTGAATCAAGGACTTTTTTTTTGGAATATAGAGTTGAACATGGATGATATTATAAATCTGATCATTACCAAATTCCATAAGTTCAAAGCGATATAGTTTTGATGAAGAGAATTGGTGTAAATAATTGTTACAATCGGGTAATGCTTAATAAAGTAAAATTGGATTTTACCAAAACCAAATAAGTGATAAATTTGGTCATAATGTCACACCACCAGCTAATTGATGTGTGAACGCTAATATTTGAATAGTTCAATATTAATCACTGACCGGATTTACACCTAAAGAGTCACATAACCGAAACGTTGAATACTCCTTTGACTAAATGATTTAATTAATTCGTAATTGTTATAAATTAAGTAATATTTATGGAATACTATTTATAAAATTTTATTTTAAATGTTAAAAAATATTACTAAATATATTTGTAATAGTTATATATATATATATATATATATATATATTAATTGATATATGATATCGATACGCGTTTAAATTGGATTTAAATGCGATAAATATTGTTTAGGCTTAAAATGGGATTGAAGCCCATATGGGGCTTATGATTTTCGGCCATAATGTTATCATGGAATGGGCGACTATAGCATGGCAAAGTGGGTTGGATTTTGATAGGATAAGAGGTAGAGAATGGGTAAGAGAAAAAGGGGATCTTGATCCTACTTTATCTCTTTAATCTCTCCTTTATAAACGCATCATAACCCTCACTCGACTACTAGTTTTTAGAGCCTCCGTCTACCCCGTTACTGGCCAAAAATCATCCTCCCCTCCATTTCTAAGCTGAAATCAAATAAAAATAAACACTATTCTATATCCTGTGGTCATTAGTTCAGGAGCTAGCTCGTTGCTGAATTGGAATCTAGTTCGAGGAGTCAATCTCTTCGTTTCTACATGTATTATATAAGCTTTGGTGTGGGTATGTTCTTAGATCTACAGTCATAAGTTAATATTATTTACATACCATATGATGTTTAGATCGATATATGACGAATCGAGTATATCGATATATAGTCACATTTATGATGGTTGTATATATTTATGTTTTATGTAATTTCGAAAAAAAAAATTGTAACATGTTACATTTAGTACTCATGCATAAAAAAAATTTAACTTAAAATTAATTTAATATATAATATTTAATTCATATATGTTTCATAATTAAATATTAAACATTATATCATAAAAATATATTTTAAAATTTCATATAAATTATTTTGGACTAGTAAAGTTTCGGTAAAGAAATTAATATATCTAAGTATTTAAATCGAAACAATTATATAAATCTACAAAATAAATAAATATATTATATTGTACAATTAAAATTTTATAAAATTAATTTCAAACCTAATATGCATTCGACAGAAAATAAAAAGGAAAGAATTTTCAATTTTTTATATAAATTAAATATTTTTATTAATATCGAAATATAATTTAAATTTAAAATTGATTTTGAATTAAAAAATATATACTAAAATATTCAAATACTAAAATATCATTCAGATTTTTTATAAAATATCAAAAGCATAAAATTATATTTTCAAAAATAATTTTATTTTAATTTTATTAATTTCCAAATGGAAATTTAATTTAATAAATATTTAAAATAAAATAAAATGATACAAATTTTGCCATGAGCATTATTAAATATGTACATCTATATTTTATATTATATATATGTATATTTATATTTATGTTTCATTTATGTATTAAGTTATATGTATTTATTATAATATTATTTATAAGTACATTTATATGTGTGTATATATCCAACGTTTAAAAAAAATCTGTTTTTGGTTTTTAAAACAAAGTAAAAAATTTAATATATATATTAAATGATTTTAAATATACATATACGTAATTATATATATATATATTATAAATTCTGTATGTGTATGTATCATTTAAAAAAATTATAAATATATATACACATTTATAATATTTTGTATATATAAATTGAAGCACAATATACATTTAGATGATATATTTATATACTAAAAGGGCTATCATGTCCATTGCGGTGTAAATCCCAGTACTTATACACGGGCATGTCAAACCTTGCATAGATTGCTATGTTACACATGCACACACACACACACACACACACATATATGTGTGTGTATGATACACGTATATATATAATTTAATTTTAATTAAATAATATAAAACTACTTTATAAATTTAAATAAAATAATGGTTTTATTTAAAATAATTTAGAAATGTTCTAAATAAATTAGACTTCATAGGCCCAATAAAGATCCAAAATGTTAATTTTTTGAAATTCACTCATTTCTTCAGCTGCAGGCTTGCCCGTTTCCAACACAATTCTGTAGTGTAAGCCACCTAGTTGATCTATCTACCATCACATACGAATAGTCAGACTGATGTGAGACATCATGGTTCAGGTTGTGGGTCACAGAACGGATACCCTAGGATGAGCTTGCTTTTGGGATGGAGGTATTAAATGGCTATTATAGGGTCTGTCTCTTTCCACTTCTGAAGTATTATATGGTCGGGATTATCTTTTATGTGCGGTAGTGGAAATCTCTAGAGGGAGCCACCGGGGGTTGAGGTTTAAATGGCTATTAGAGGGTCTGCCTCTTTTCTATTTAAGAAGTATTAACTGACCTTAAAGGATTTCTTACATGTCAGCTAGGTATTACCAGAGAGGGGTCCGCCTTAGGTCTAGGTATAAAATTATGGGGATATACCTAGGGTGTAGGTATTAAATGGTCATGGTCTTCCTATTTCCCACTAAAGAGGTATTAAATGGCTCGAGTACTTTCTCTCGCATTATTAGGACATGGTTGACGAAGATAGGTCATTTGACCCAATATATTCCATAGTTGAGTTGCACCCATGTCATAGTTACGAAGTTAGACTGGAAAGGGTCATTGGTCTACAGTTGGGGATACATTATGGAGATGGACTAGAAGAGCCTTTAACTTATGGTTAGAGGAATATTCGGTGGGATATAGTATATAATGCGTAAGACATAATACTCATCCAAATGATAATGCCTAAATACTATTATGGTAAGACTTGATATTTTCATTCATCAGACATTTGTTGTCCCAACACCCTCCTTATTACAACCCACGGATTAGGAGAATGATGCTGATGAAGATTGTGAAGGAGGTGATGAAGACTTTTGGAAGTTTAGTTATTTATCTATGTTTTTGATATATTCTAATGTACCTAAATTTCAGACATGATGATGTTCTATTTTGAGAAATTGTGTTATGGATATTTAGAATGTTGTATTTTTGAGATTTGGAATACATGAAATGGGTACTTATTTTGTTATTATTTTATCCCATCTGTTGTGAGATTTTGGAAGGATAGAAAGATAGCTCTGTATATTGTTTATCTGATCAGTTTTACCAACCAAAAACAAGCTTTAGAATAGACCTAAGCTTCGATGGGCTTTTATTGCATCAAAAATTAAACCTATTTCTGGAGAGGGTTGTTATAGAAAGATAGGTATATATGTAAGATGGGGAAGAAAGCAATAGTAATAAACAGCTATTTTTCAATCAAGTATCCTGGTTTATATGGGAACAGTAAAATCATTTACATAAATGGAGGTAAATGATTTCTCCATATTATTTTGAGCTTATAGAAAATTTCCTTGCACAAAAATTACCACTGTTTTGTCTTATTTTAGTTATCTCTGGGTATTGATCCTTTTTGAAGGAAAACTAACAATCAAATGAGTATGTTAAACTCAGGGAAAGTAATTCTTACCAACATGCAATCATGACATATTATCGAACTCCAACTTCAATCTAATATACAACATTTTACACATGTACAATGATTTTCCAACGTAAATCATATAATAAATGTAATCAATGTAATCAATCATAATAATAAGCAAACAAATAAACAAACAAACAAAAACTTCCTTCAATCACATCCAAGAATTATCAAATGTTGGAGAAGTAATTGCCCTCTCGAACTCCTGAAAACTAATTCTTCCATTTCCATCTGTATCAACCTCCTTGATCATCCCAGTGAACTCCTTTACCGTCAACACTTGCCCTAGCTTCGCCATGGAATGTGCCAGTTCAACTGCTATGATATAGCCATTTCCATCTTTATCAAACATGTTGAGCAGTTACTTTAACCGATCTTCGTTGTAAGGGGATTTCAAATTCACGATTTCAGGTGAAACCAAAGTGACTAACTCTAAGAACTTGATCTTACCACTAGAGGCGGTGAGGGGGTGATCGTCTCGGAAATCTGGTTTGATGAATTAGGGTACGGGCTTGGATTCAAAGCCGAGAGAGAGGAGGATGGAGCGGAAGGAGGAGAGGGTGGAGAAGACTCATGATGGAGGAAACTATTTAAGGGTATGGAGCTTGGATTTAGATCGAGGTTTAATTGATTTGGGGTTTAGGAAAGTGTAGTATTTGGATTTTCTCTACATGTTTAATTTAGGGTGGAGGAAATGTGAAAATTTTCAATGCTTAATGAAGCGGGAGAATGAGAAAATAAAGCGGGAGAATTAAAATTATTAATCATTATTTATGTATTATGAATCATAAATCATTAATTATAATAATATATTAAGTATAAATTATACATCATCGGGTATATATTATTATTAATACATTATTATTATAAATTTTAAATTATTAATTATAAATTATTAATAAATAATTATATTAAATTATTATTTACCAAAACTAATTATAAATCATATTTGAATTATTTATTAATAATCATTAGTTATAGTAAATTATAAATTACTAACTATATAATCTATCATTTACAAATTATAAATTATCATTTATAAATAATTAATAATTAATTTTAGTTACTAATTATGAAATATTATAATATTTTAAACAAATACATACATTTAATTATTTATATTATAATTTACACATTATTATTATAAATTATTCACCATTATTTATTAGTTATTAATAATTAATACTAATAAATAATTATTAATTATAAATAATAATTAGTAGTTATAACTTATTATTTATAAGTTATTTATTAATAATCATTAATTATAGTAAGTTATAAATTATAAACTATAAGTTATCATTTATTAATTATTAATTATTAAAACTTTTAAAAAATTATTGTAAATTAATATTTACAACATTCGGGGAAAGTTGTTGTGACGCCCCACCTCTATACCCACGCTAACCAAGAACACTACGATGTAGTGCTGTCAATTAGCACAGAGAATAAGGCTGTGGAGGAGCGACCATCCATGTAACTTCTTTGTGCGAGCACCGATATGTCAGATAGAATAGAATGCATATCATTTTAAGGAGAAAATCCGACGTACCGATACAAACTCAAAGCTATCACACGGTGGCTATATATAATCTTCGGAAACAAACATAGAAACAAACATAACATAAATCAGTCACAGACATCCATATCACAAAGGCGGAAGAAGATATGAATATATATATAACACATGAAAGTGTACATCAGAGTAGTGGTCAGAAAGATCCACGATAATACAAAAAGAATAGCAACATGTGCTATACAAAAGAATAAGTACACAACATAGAGTCTATATCTCAAATGTGTACATCCAAAAACTACTAATCTATGTAGTTAGCCAAAAGTCAGAATAATCCTGAAGAGAAGTCAAGCAGAAGCACCTGTAACATCTCGGTCTGACCCGAGTATTATTTATAATTAAATAATAAACGGATCAGTCTAGCTATAAATATCAGATGATATGGTATAAAGTAAACGACCTGGCATGAACATGTAATAACCATAATGGCATACTACTATAAGTATGTAATTAAAAATCAACAAGAGATTAATCAATATCACAAGAATCTTCTCAAAGATAAAGTAGGGTATCATACCCTAAACTTGTATTCATAACAAGTCAATGACACATGAATTCACTAATGCACAAAAACTGGTATCATATCAATGAAAATCATGAAAAGTGGCGAAGCACAAATTCCAGAAATCAACACCAGAAATCCAGAAATCACATAAAAAAGGGGGGAAAGGCCTAACACATGAACGGGAGCATGCAAACTCACCAACGCGTGAAACACATAAACGAGAAGCTATCTCATGGAAGCTATCCATTAAATTTTGACACATAAACGGCCCGAAGACCATGGGGTGCTACCCCATATATGTGATGATGAAACATCACAAAAGCGAGGTTTAGTCTCCCTTGCAGACAAAGAGACATCGCACAGTTGCTAGTCTAAATCACAAAAATGATCATCATGATCATATAGAAGTGTCAATTACACTAAGCCAGTAAATATATGAGTTTAGCTTCATGTCCCATAACCACTAGCTTAACTTAAATATTTACGAACAAACTGTAGATCTCCACTAGGAAATTGTCACAAAAGGGTTTAATCGAACAAGTCCAAGAGCTAACCGACAAAGTGAACGCAAGCATTTCATACCACTCGTTTTACTAAGTCGTTTAATTCGATTTCTCATCCGAGTGAAGTAAAGGCTTGTATATACTAATAGATTGGAAAACGGTTTAGGAAAAAGAGCTTTGTAATAAAATAGAGTCAAATCGTTTTGATGAAAGAGCTTTGATATTTACTACTAGTATTGAAACCTTCATATCTTTAGAGTGACAAGTCATAAAACGATTGTTGAAACAAATCGAATCACATAAATTCACGTTCGAAGACGTGAGTAAAGTCCAAAGAAATCAATCCCAAAACCATCAAAGTAGGAATATACTTGCGACCTAACATGGTCGAATGAAAGTGCAAAGTCTTTAAGTCAAATAGATCGGACGACCAAAGGGTTATAATGTCGTGCGACCTAACAGAAGAATAGGTCGAGCGACCTAGTGAAACACAGGTCATACGACCAATGTGTAAATAGGCAAGCGACCTTGTGAAGCCAAGCGACCTAATTGGCCATGCGACCTAAGTTTAAAAAGGTGGGTGACTTAACAAAGTGACTCGACCTAACAAAACCAAGCTAAAAAGGTGCGCGACCTAACAGTCTCGAGCTAAGGATAGCAAGCAGGTCAAACGACCTAGCGACCTAAAGGTGTTCGCGAGTTAGCAACAAAGCCAAACGACCTAGTAGAAAACAAGGTCTAACGACCTAACACCTAAGTGCCGAGCGACTTAACGAGATACCATCCCGAGCGACCTAACGACCTAAAGTGTCGAGCGACCTAACGGCACAATGCCAAGCGACCTAACAGCTTAAATACTCGCGACCTAGCGCGTGAATCGGCCGAGCGACCTATGAGTTTAACACGCGAGCGACTTAAGGCTTTAACACGCGAGCGACTTACGGCTTTAACACGCGAGCGACTTAAGGTTTTAGCACGCGAGCGACCTAAGATTTTAGCACGCGAGCGACCTAAGGTTTTAGCACGTGAGCGACCTACGACCTAGCAGGGTCGAACGACCTAGAGTCCAGATTGAACTAAATGCAGGCAGAGTCATTTCTACACCAGAGCGACCTACGACCTTCGACCTAGCGACCTAACTCCGATGCGACTCTCCCTCCAGAACGACCTAAGTGCAGGAATTTTCCAAAACGCTGAAAATTGGAGTTTTCCGCCAATCCAATCCAAACCAAAAGCAAATGTTCATACAAATGCGATAGGGAATCATTCCCAACAGTCCAATGATAGTTATAGGCAAGATGTGAGATTAAAAATCTCACCTTTTCCACGAAATTGATGATGGAGAGCTTAAAAGTTAAGCAAGAGCAACAACAAGCTTGAATTTATGTTCTTCACTTGAATTTGGAGTAGATGTTGGATTAGCAATGAAAACTTTAGCTAGGAATTTTAATTTCCCATTCCCTCCACCATTTTTGAAGAAGCTTGAAGTGTTTGATGAAGTGGTGAAGAGGAGAGGGGGTTGGGACTGAGTTAACAAATGGTTTAGCCCAAACCAAAGCTCCAAGCAAAAAGTGACGAAAATTTCACTATCTCCAAACATATCGAAGTTTACACTCCAAAAGATCACAAACGTCATTTTGAACTCAATGGAGGTGGTCTCGAGTCCTAATTTGACCGTGTGCAAAAAGTAGCTTTTCGGACTAACATCCGACTAACGATAAAATATTTAAATAAAATATTTAAATATAAAATCGATAAATATGCGGGTTGTTACAGACTCCCCTCCTTAAAGAAATTGCGTCCTCGCAATATATAAGATGGAAATAAAAAGTAACAACCATAAAAGCATATTAACACAAAAGAAATTTGAAATAAGAAGTTCACCATAAAGAGCATGAGAAAGTAAGTCCGGATGTGTTCGCTTGATGAATTCTCTAGATTCCCCAAGAGAAACCCTTGGGATTTGAGAACCATAGAACTCATACAAAGATAATATCTTTATTTTCGAAGATATTTGACTTCCGAAGCAATAATACGAATAGGATGCTGCTCAAAAAGTTAAATTAGGTGAAACTTCAGTTTCTTCCACAACATCAGACTCAAGAATAAAAATCGGAATCTCAAAGGCATTTCCGTAATCGAGAAACGTGAAACACGTCCTGCATGGTAGAAAACTGAGCCGGTAATGAAAGGCGATACGTTATGGAATCCCTATGTCCAGTGATAGGAAATGGCCCAATATATTGAGGCGCTAACTTTCCCGATCGACTGAAACGTAAAACACCGTTAATAGGTGAAACACGAATAAAATCTAGACCTAAAACCAGCTTCTCACCGGCCTCAAGCCAACAAGAAGGGGATCGGCATGGCCTTCCATAGAGTGTCTCGGAAAGTGCCATACCCATACTATATTAGAAGCTATTATTATAGGAAAATTCAATGAGTGAAATATGATCTTCCCAACTTCCACCGAATCAAGCACACAAGCACGAAGAAGATCTTCAAGAGTTTGATTCACACGCTCAGTTTGTCCATCGGACTGGGGGTGATAAGCGGTGTTTAAAAATCTCGAAGACTTTTCCCAAAATCCACTATTAAACAATGGATCGCGATTGCTAACAATAGAAGTAGGGACACCATGCAATTTACCAATTTCCTTGATAAGAGTTTGGCCAAAAGAGAAACGGTTCGGTTAGACCGAACGGAAATAAAATGGGTGGATGTAGTAAGTCTGTCAACTATCACCCATAGCCATCATGACCCAAACAAGAATGGGAAAGACCAAAACTAAAATCCATGGAAATTTGATCCCACTTCCAAATTGGAATTTCTAAAGGTTGCAATAACCCACCATGCCTATGTGAAGTTGGCAAGTCATGCAACACTTAACAAAGTTAGCAATAACAGATTTCATTCACTCCCAATAATAAAGCCGCCTCACCTCGGCGTACATTTTACTACTACCGGGATGAATGGTAAATTCAGAATGATGAGAATCTTCTAAAGTACTTTTACGAAGATCACTAATATTTGGTACGATAAGTCTACCAAATTTTCGAATGCCGCCACGAAAATCAATATCGAAGTCTTTCAACTTTCAATATTAATTTTATCCCTACAACTTTGGCTAAGAAGAGCCAATTCAGGATCTAGTCTTTGAGCTTCAAGAATGCAGTCTAAAAGAGAAGGATGAGCCTCTAGGCTTCATAAAACAAGAGATGAACATGAATTAGAACTCACGATCTCGAATCTCACAAGTGGAGGAAATCTCGAGATCATTCCATTCGGATATCATCAAAGAAATAACTGCATGTTGCTTATGACTAAGGGTATTGGCAACACAGTTTCCCTTTCCGGGATATAAAGATATCAAGATCATAAGATACAAGGGATTCGAGCCAACGTGGTTGACACAAATCAAATTTCTTATGAGAAAATAGATATCCCAATAATTTATAATCGAGGTGGAGAATAAATTTCTTCCCCAGGATGGTGATACCAAACTTGGAAAGCTAAATCAATAGCCGCGAGTACCAGATCATAAGTGACACACCTAGCCTCGATCGTCTTTTAGGATTTAGAAGCACAAGTGATTGCGCGCTCTCTTTTGCAAGAGAATGGCATCCAAACCAATAAAATTAGCATTGGTACAAAAGATAAAAATCCCTTCGGGAATCACAAGAATAAGAGTATCGAAAAAGAATTCTTATAATCTTCTTTCCCGAAAAGCCAAAACTTTCAGAAGTTACCTTTATATTTATGTAATAATCTTTTCAGAAAATTTACATTTTACAAGTCAATTTGTTGTGCCTGACTGTCTCATCAAAGCGTTTAGGCAATTCCTATCGATAACGTTGATCAAGCGCATCGACCAGAATTCTTAAAACACTAAATGGGCAATACAACACAAAATCATCTTCTATACGATGAAAATATCTCTTAAAAGTTTTGAGAATATTCTTTGCTTGTTTAATTAAAAAAAATCAAATTGTACTTATAAATAAATCTTATGAAAAAGATTTGCAAAATTTTAAGTTCCTATTTTCATCCAAAATTAATAAATACAAGAATGGAGTCATCGAGATCGTAGAATTACTCGATTAATAAATTGGATGAAATAAGCTGGATAAACCGAATGACATAATAAGTCATTCATAAGAAGCATAACGAGTGCGGAATGTGGTAAGCGGAATGCTAACTCCCGCAACTCCTAGCTAATGAAATCCAGGGGCAAGGTCAAACTGGAAAGATCTTAACACCACTTAAAAGATTGCTTAAGTGATGATCCTAAGACCAGCTCAAAGATTCCGGAAAATTCACAACCTCTCAATTGAGAGAAATAATCCTTTACTCAACATGTGAGCTTAAAGAATAAGATGATGCCATTAATTTGGAATCGAAATCACAAAGGAAAAATATGAATCTGCATAACAAATTAAAAATGTCGAAAATGAATAGTCCATACTGAAAAATAGGATATGGGCCTCATAATGATGAAGCCAATCCTTTCACGCAAATCAATTCCGAAACCTAAACAACGCATAACATGCAAATCGGTTCGGAAAGAAAAATCACATGAAATAATTTCGACAACAATAAAAAGCAAATTGAGTGTTGCAGATTTTTCCAACCGGATACGCAATTCTCAAAGAAGACATCAATCCCAAAAGGTTTTTAGAGAAAAAGAATCAACAAGTTCTTTTGATATAAAAAGGATAAGATGAACCCATATCAAAAAGAACTCGAATAGGATAATCACAAAACAAGTGTAATCAAGGATTAAATAAGAAATACCTTGACCAAGAGAAGAGTTGCTAGGGGCTGGCAGCATTCCCCTCTCCTACTTTGAAGTTTGAGATAGGTAGATAAGTAATGACCCAAGCCTTTGCAATAGCGGCAATAAAGGGATTTTGGGCACTTAATTACATAATGGTCAGTGGAACCACAATTGTAACATTGTTTACGACTAGCGGTAGGAGTCTCAACTACCGGAGTTTCTTGTTCCTCTTTCTTCTTTCTTTGAAGTTTGGAACAGGAAGACATAAAATGGTCTGCACTTTTACAATAGCGGCAAGAGGTAGGTCTAGGACACTTATTTAAATGTTGGTCCCTAGAATCACAATTATAGCATCTTCCAAGATTAGGGATTGGAGTCTTTGCTACCAAAGTAGGTTGCTTCACCTTCTTATCGGGATAAGGGCTTTTGAACTTAATGTGCCTCTTTTTGGAAATCCTAATATCACTATCAATTCCCTTATCAGCCTCTTCATGTCGAAGAGTGATATCCACAAGTTGATTGAAAGGAACTTCAAGTTTCAAAGGTAAAACCATTTTGGGGCTCTTACCCAAAGCACAGATAAACCTTTGATTCTTAGCAAGATCCAAAAGTTGTTGGGCAGACATGAATACGCCATCCAAAGAAGGACTACTGGATTGACTAGCGCTAGGACTGCCAGAATTAACCATCTCTTCTTCTTTAAGAAAGGAGGAAGAAGAAAAAGGTTATTCTCAGAATGACTATCAAGCAATCTTGATAGATAAAACAAGGAATCATAAAATAAAATAGGATGAATCGGTACGAAGACTCGAATTAATCCTAAGGTACAACTCCTAAGAAGGACTTAGGACGATGATCCTTGTTAAGTTATTCTACATTGTTCCGAAGTTTGGCTCTGATACCAAGCTGTGACGCCCCACCTCTATACCCACGCTAACCAAGAACACTACGATGTAGTGCTGTCAATTAGCACGGAGAATAAGGCTATGGAGGAGCGACCATCCATGTAACTTCTTTGTGCGAGCACCGATATGTCAGATAGAATAGAATGCATATCATTTTAAGGAGAAAATCCGACGTACCGATACAAACTCAAAGCTATCACACAGTGGCTATATATAATCTTCGGAAACAAACATAACATAAATCAGTCACAGACATCCATATCACAAAGGCGGAAGAAGATATGAATATATATATAACACATGAAAGTGTACATCAGAGTAGTGGTCAGAAAGATCCACGATAATGCAAAAAGAATAGCAACATGTGCTATACAAAAGAATAAGTACACAACATAGAGTCTATATCTCAAATGTGTACATCCAAAAACTACTAATCTATGTAGTTAGCCAAAAGTCAGAATAATCCTGAAGAGAAGTCAAGCAGAAGCACCTGTAACATCTCGGTCTGACCCGAGTATTATTTATAAGAAAATAATAAATGGATCAGTCTAGCTATAAATATCAGATGATATGGTATAAAGTAAACGACCTGGCATGAACATGTAATAACCATAATGGCATACTACTATAAGTATGTAATTAAAAATCAACAAGAGATTAATCAATATCACAAGAATCTTCTCAAAGATAAAGTAGGGTATCATACCCTAAACTTGTATTCATAACAAGTCAATGACACATGAATTCACCAATGCACAAAAACTGGTATCATATCAATGAAAATCATGAAAAGTGGCGAAGTACAATTTCCAGAAATCAACACCAGAATCCAGAAATCACATAAAAAAGGGGGGAAAAGGCCTAACACATGAACGGGAGCATGCAAACTCACTAACGCGTGAAACACATAAACGAGAAGCTATCTCATGGAAGCTATCCATTAAATTTTGACACATAAACGACCCGAAGACCATGGGGTGCTACCCCATATATGTGATGATGAAACATCACAAAAGCGGGGTCTAGTCTCCCTCGCAGACAAAGAGACATCGCACAGTTGCTAGTCTAAATCACAAAAATGATCGTCATGATCATATAGAAGTGTCAATTACACTAAGCCAGTAAATATATGAGTTTAGCTTCATGTACCATAACCACTAGCTTAACTTAAATATTTACGAACAAACTGTAGATCTCCACTAGGAAATTGTCACAAAAGGGTTCAATCGAACAAGTCCAAGAGCTAACCGACGAAGTGAACGCAAGCGTTTCATACCACTCGTTTTACTAAGTCGTTTAATTCGATTTCTCATCCGAGTGAAGTAAAAGCTTGTATATACTAATAGATTGGAAAATGGTTTAGGAAAAAGAGCTTTGTAATAAATAGAGTTGAAATCGTTTTGATGAAAGAGCTTTGATATTTACTACTAGTATTGAAACCTTCATATCTTTAGAGTGACAAGTCACAAAATGATTGTTGAAACAAATCGAATCACATAAATTCACGTTCGAAGACATGAGTAAAGTCCAAAGAAATCAATCCCAAAACCATCAAAGTAGGAATATACTTGCGACCTAACATGGTCGAATGAAAGTGCAAAGTCTTTAAGTCAAATAGATCGGACGACCAAAGGGTTATAATGTCGTGCGACCTAACAGAAGAATAGGTCGAGCGACCTAGTGAAACACAGGTCATACGACCAATGTGTAAATAGGCAAGCGACCTTGTGAAGCCAAGCGACCTAAGGGGCCATGCGACCTGATGGGTCATGCGACCTAAGTTTAAAAAGGTGGGCGACTTAACAAAGTGACTCGACCTAACAAAACCAAGCTAAAAAGGTGTGTGACCTAACAGTCTCGAGCTAAGGATAGCAAGCAGGTCAAACGACCTAGCGACCTAAAGGTGTTCGCGAGTTAGCAACAAAGCCAAACGACCTAGTAGAAAACAAGGTCTAACAACCTAACACCTAAGTGCTGAGCGATTTAACGAGGTACCATCCCGAGCGACCTAACGACCTAAAGTGTCGAGCGACCTAACGGCACAATGCCAAGCGACCTAGCAGCTTAAATACTCGCGACCTAGCACGTGAATCGGCCGAGCGACCTTTGAGTTTAACACGCGAGCGACTTAAGGCTTTAACACGCGAGCGACTTAAGGCTTTAACACGTGAGCGACTTAAGGTTTTAGCATGCGAGCGACCTAAGATTTTAGCACGCGAGCGACCTAAGGTTTTAGCACGCGAGCGACCTACGACCTAGCAGGGTCGAACGACCTAGAGTCCAGATCGAACTAAATGCAGGCAGGGTCATTTCTACACCAAAGCGACCTACAACCTTCGACCTAGCGACCTAACTCCCATGCGACTCTCCCTCCAGAACGACCTAAGTGCAGGAATTTTCCAAAAACGCTGAAAATTGGAGTTTTTCGCCAATCCAATCCAAACCAAAAGCAAATGTTCATACAAATGCGATAGGGAATCATTCCCAACAGTCCAATGACAGTTATAGGCAAGATATGAGATTAAAAATCTCACCTTTTCCACGAAATTGATGATGGAGAGCTTAAAAGTTAAGCAAGAGCAACAACAAGCTTGAATCTATGTTCTTCACTTGAATTTGGAGTAGATGTTGGATTAGCAATGAAAACTTTAGCTAGGAATTTTAATTTCCCATTCCCTCCACCATTTTGGAAGAAGCTTGAAGTGTTTGATGAAGTGGTGAAGAGGAGAGGGGGTTGGGACTGAGTTAACAAATGGTTCAGCCCAAACCAAAGCTCCAAGCAAAAAGTGACGAAAATTTCACTATCTCCAAACATATCGAAGTTTACACTCAAAAAGATCGCAAACGTCATTTTGAACTCAATGGAGGTGGTCTCGAGTTCTAATTTGACCGTATGCAAAAAGTAGCTTTTCGGACTAACATCCGACTAACGATAAAATATTTAAATATAAAATCGATAAATATGCGGGTTGTTACAGTTGTAAAAAACATCCTTTTTACAAAAAGTTTGCATAGTAAATATTGTAAAGCAACTTTTTTATAACTTTTTGTAATAAAAGAAAATAAAACAATAAAAAATAATCATTATTCTTAATACATAAATAATAATTTCATTAAATTATATTATTTAAGAATAATTAAAATAAAATAAAATGATAATAATAAAAATTTGAATTACTAATTATTATATTATTTTCAATAAATTGTAAACATATTAAAAAATTTAGACCAATTCAACATTTTAATTCTGAATCATAATTGAATATTAGCTATTAAATACTAATTATTATGTATATATCACTAATTATTCAGAGTAATTATTAATCATTAATTGTTAACTATAATAATTCATTAAATATAAAAAATAATTATTGAATATAGATAGTAATTAGTACTTGTAGGATAGAACTAACCCTAGAGGGGGTGGATAGGGTTAATAATAAATTCACAGAATAATAAAATTTCAGCATGGATAATATGAAGTAAATGTGGAAATAAAAGTGACATACAATTTTACCCAGCTTCGGTAAAACCTACCTGCTTTGCCCCTCAGGATTCTACTAGAATTGAACAATCGAACGCTTATAGACCCTGTAAACTCGTGACCCTCGCTAACCTGATTGTTATAACTTTATGCTCAAAACCATGCCACAACTCAAATTCTGAGTTGTGAATTCTCGAATTACGCCTCATAGATCATACTTAGTTAAAAACTAAAGTTCTATAAAAAGGTAAATTACAATAAAAATAAAAATAAAACCCTAAGTACAAATAAATTATGCCTAAACAAAAGTAAAAAAGTGTGGCCCAATAAAAAAATAGGAAGATGTATAATTTTACCCTGTATCCCTTTAATCATTCAGGCCGCTTCCTCGTTTTTCTTCGTCTTTGATTTAGGGTTTCCTGATTTGGAAGCCGCAGCTTGCTATTGAGGTTTGAATCACACTGCTTCTTCTCTGTTAATCGTGTTCCTCTATTTATGGAGATTGATTATTGCGATTGCTCCCACCGATTTGAAGCACTGATTCCTCTAGTTGATCAATCGAAGAAATATGTTAACCTGGATTTCCTTGTCGATTGATCTTGTTGCTTTGATTGCCCTCGGTTGCTTCATCGCCGAGTTGGTTGGTTCCGATTTGGTACGATTTTTGATTTTCTATTTTGGGTTTATTATGCTACTTCGAACTCGACTATAGATTGTTGATGATGATAATGGGTTTTTATAAGGGTTGATTTCGTATATTTCAATATATATTTGTTTGAGTATTCCAGTTTGAATCTTTACACTTTATGCCGATTAACCATTGATTTTCTTATTATACGGTTATGTCATTATTGACTTGTTCATTATTGATATATATTCAATTCTTTGATATATATATATATTCGAATATATTTTGAACCTTGTTGAATTTCTAATTTCGAAATGACTTGTTCAATTCATGCTTCGACTGAATTTTTGATGTTACGAACCTTTTTGAGTATTCACCTCCCACCGTGCTAATATCTGAAATCTTTTTCCTGGCTGAAAATGATGCATATATATGTGTATACATATATACATATACCTGTATATATGTACATGCTTTAAAAAAACTACTTTGAGATTTTTGTTCTTCTCTAGTTGGTTGTGATCTTGATGTTGATTAGCTGAGTTCTCTGATTTTTTTGCTCTTCTTGTTCGTGCATTATATTCCATTTAGTTGAGTCTGATGAGTTGATCTAGATATCTATGTTGTTTCCTAAACTGACTTAAAGTTTCATCTATGTGTGTGTGTACCCTTATGCTAGCCTCTGTGTCTTCGTGCATCACATTGCTTCTGGTTGCTTCCCTATGTGCATGTATCTGTACTGGACCTGATTATGCACTTGGCTTTGAATTCTGGCCTATTGTTCATGTCCACTTGTATATGCATGTATTTGTACTAATGCATTGTGTGGTGTTACTTGTACATATATTATTCTCTGCCTTATGCGCATGTACTGAACTGTGTTTCACCATTTCACTCCACTTGTAACTTCAGTGCCCTTTGAACCTGACTGTTATATTCTAGCGCATGTATGAGTTCGTTTTTGTTTTGCGCACTGTGTGTTAAATCAGTTTGTGTGCATGTACATGTTTTGTAACGATCCACTATTTTGGACCATTCAAATCGAAAATAAAACCACACATGTCGGACTTGAATAATACAAAACAATAGATTATAATAAATTTGGAGCAAATAAAACCAATCACAGACACAGAATATCAGAATAACTCGCAGCGGAAAATAAAATAAATAGTGGTTCATGAAGCCACTACAATACAAAGTCTCAAAACAGATTCAAAATACATAGTCTGAAAAATAGATACAACAGAAGTCTAAATACATAAGCATAGTAGAAATCCCAAATACATATGTCTCTAATACAAAGCTGACATAGAACTACTGAATGGAAATAGATAGCAACTAAATAAAAGATGATCTCCAGCAGTCCTAGCTCCAGAAGGTGAAATCCAAAGCTGATACTCAGGCTGACCCGAGCGTAAATAAAACACAAACACTCGAGTCAGGACATACATACTTATACAATGTAAATCAACTCAAGTGAACTGTAATAAAAGGTACAAGTAACTTAAAAGCCGGCGACCAAAGCCCCGGTGAATGGCGGCCGTAACTATAACGGTCCTAAGGTAGCGAAATTCCTTGTCGGGTAAGTTCCGACCCGCACGAAAGGCGTAACGATCTGGGCACTGTCTCGGAGCTATCTACTATGTAGTAATATTCGCTATTATAATAATGTCTAAATATAAAATAATCTTACTATAAAATAGCATTAAGGAATGACCCAATATTCCCCTTAACACGTAATAGTCCCAGTAGTCTATCCAGTATTAGCATACTCCCAGATCGGGGGCTACCCTCAATACTACATAGTCTACGGCACCAATCCAAACTCGTAGTAAAGCTCGATATGGTAGGTGACACGGCACAACAAGGCAATGCCAGGGTAAATATACCAATTACGCATCCGGGCTGGTGGTAACGCATAGCAGCCACTACCGCCCACCTCGAGCCACACTCCCAAAATCAAGGGGTGCACCCAATCAATCACAAAAGTAATAGAATGGTATCTAAGAAGTGTGTCCGATCAGAGATGCTACCTCATTGGCCCGTCGATCACTCCTGTTTTAGCCACCTTAAGCCAACTCACGGGAGTCGGATCCACGCAAATATACCTTTAGGATCGTCGCCACCAACCTACTTCATTCTGGAAACTCCACCGCGTACACAGTTGTTAAAGTGGTTTTCAGTATCGACAGAGAGTATGTCCATATCCGATCCCGATCTCTTTAACAACCAATCGTTATTATAACCCGTGGTTATACAATTTAAATTGGTTTATATTTCAACTCAAAATACATCATTTAAACCATTTAAAAGTAAAGTCAATATACTTACAAATCAAATATTCAATTTCCAAAAATTTAGCCTTTTTCTGAGCTCATTTATTCACTTAAATACTTTAAAACATTAAAATTTCAGCTTTCGCAGACTTAGAAAAATGCTGCGGTAAGTTATATTTGAAACAATTAATTTCAGCAAAGACTGCATTTAAAAACTACTGTAGTAGTTCAGTTACATTTGAAAACTAGTTCAGTTTAGAAAAGACAGCATTTACAAAACTGTTGTAGTAGTTCAGGGTTCAATTACATTTGAAAATCTTATTTCAGCAAACTGCAGCACTTATCAAGTGCTACTGTAGCGCTTTTATTAGTTTCAGGTTTTAGTTTTAATTCAGCAACCACAGCACTTACCAAGTGCTTCAATGGCCCTTAGTTAATTTTAGCCTTTAGTTCATTTGCATCAACCATAGCACTTGCAAAGTGCTGCAGTATCCTTTACTTCAGACTTTAAGTTAATTCCAGAAACGATAGCATTTCTGAAGTGCTACTAAATGAATTTCCAGATTTATACCAAAAATTCCAAAAACAATTAAACTTCAATTTTAACCATTTTAACTTATAAAAATCATATTTTTCCCCTTCAAAAATGTACATTTAAATACCCTTTAACTTATAATTTTATAAAGGAAAATTTTACAATAATTATCAATTTATTTTCCAATAATTCACTTATTAAATTCAAGTGTACAATTTTCCCATTCTTTGCATTTTTAACAATTTATTTTAACACTTTAAATTTCCATTTCAAAATAAAACTTAATTTCCATTTTATTTTCTTTACTTGAACTTTCATTTTTAAACCAAATCACAAATTGTCAAATTAAGTTATATTTCAAATTACAAAAATTTTCCATTTATCTATTTAACCCTTTTAATTCATAGAAAAATCACTAACACTTTATTAAATCATTTTAAATTCAATTTAAATCAAATTATCATATTTTTACATTTTAAAATACTTAAAATTTTCCATAAAAACATATAAAATAACCACGGGTCTGTATAATATTTTCTAGCCTAAGTCAAGTGATACGGATAATATATCATTTCAATCCGTAATTTACAAAGAAAAATCCAGGTTCTATCATTTCAAACCCGCAATCCCAAGTAAATAAAATAAATAAAAATCGCTCAGGCCTATCATTTCAGCCCATAACGATTTTTCCCTATTCTAAAGTCCGTTCGGGTATGTATCATTTCAACCCATAGTGATTCTATTCTACAGGGAACTTGCAGTGTGAGAGATAGAAATAAATAAACAGTATAACAAAATATAACATATCAGATGATGTGACAAGTTTATAATAGAGTTTAACATCATATAATTCATATCACAGGCAGGTATAACATGGTATAACAATTCTACACATTCACTTGTTATCGTTTCACAATTCTATAAGTATGAATGTCAAGCGTGAATAACTCACCTTGTTAAGCTGGAGTTCGCAAATCAAAACACACAGAAAAATTCCAGAAAGCACGATATAGCACAACTTTGGATTCAAGTGGAGAGAGAGAGCCAAGATATTAATCTTGTATACAAAAATAAAACAAAGCAATATATAAATGTATATACAATACAAAGATTAATCGAAACAAAATGGAAATAGAATTAACAAATGACATCACCAAGCTTTGAAATCAAAATTGCTTGACCAAGACTCCTTGTTTGCTCGGCCATACATGTTTTATTTGATGGTAAGGCTTGGGTATGGACACAATTAGGCACGGCTAGCATAGGATTTGAAGAGGTTGGAGTTTCAAATGAAGGAAGGCAAAGGGACAAAGCCAAAAGTGGAGTTTTGGTGCATCATAGGCTCGACCTATGTCAAGTTTGGGCTCGTTCGTGGTCTTCTATAAGTCAGGTCAGATCTGAATCAAGGCTAGGGTGGGTGTAGTCATGGTGGTGGTGGTGCTTAAGGTGGTGGCCGAAGTGAAAAATGAAGGTGGTGATGGGAATGTGCTTGGCTATGCATTGGTTTTTGGAGTTTTTGTGGTGATTTCTCAACTTGGTGGCCATGACAGTGTTTGGTCAGAGGAGGAGGGTTGTTGGCCGTGGAAGATGAGGGGGAGGAGGTGATGGTGGTGGTCGGTGGAGGTGTGGATGGTTATGGCCGAGCAAAGCTAGAGAGATCAAGCAAAATACAAAGAAAAAATGAAGAAGAAAAATAGGAAAAAGGAGAAGCCATTAACTTACATTTTTTTCTTCAGAAAATAGAATGGCCGAAAGAATGAAGTGATAAGAAGTTTTTGTATGTGAAGTGATAAATATTAGAGGAGTTTCTCACGGAAAATCAAGTGGAAGAAACGGTCAAGCAATCAATGTTTTAAAACGGCAAGAGAAAATAAAGGGATTTAATTCCTATTGAATAAAAAGAACAAATGGAAAATGAGAACACTTTCTTTTTCACGTGAATAGATAGGCTACAAGTTAGGAATGGCTAGGGTTTTGAGGAATAAGTTAAGGTAGGAAATAAATAGATAGGTAAATAAAGAGGTAGGAAATAAAGCAAAGTAACGTATGCTAATTTAAAGCAAAGTAACATACATTAATTTGATTTGTTTCTTTGCCATTAATTGAAAGGTATATACAAAAAGAAACATTCAATAAATAAAATAAATAAAATAAAAGATAAAATAAAATAAAGTAGAAATGAAAATAAATAAATAGTCTTAGGAAAAATAGAAAATAAATAAAGAAAATAGTTTATTTAATTTAAAACTAGAATTAAAAATTGTAAACAAAATACAACTAATATTGGAAAATTACAACTGCACTTTTAAAAATGTTTTTAAAATAAAAATTTTGAAATAAAATCTAATTTAAAAATATTTGCAAAATCTTGGGTTGTTACATGTTCTTGTTTACTACACCTATCCGGTTATACTTGCATGTGTTGTTTCTGGTTTTGCTGAATTCTTCTGGACCTGAATCCCTGGTTGCATCTGCACTCACATTAGTCGAACCTGTTTGTTCATTTAGTATTGCCGGTGCACTTGCTTATGTACAGTACTTGTTCATGTATTTGAGAAAGGCTGTGGATTTTCCTTGCATTTATTTTAGTGCAAGACTTTGATTTGTTGCTTCACTCAGCGCCTTGAGTTGAGCCTGAAATTCATTGGGCTTGACCTCGTATGTTTGCATTGCGTTAAGCTATTTGGCTTGAGCTTGCATTTGTCCCTACACTTGAATCGATGCAAGTAGATTTTGCATATGTACATGATCCTATGTCATGTACAGTGGTACACTGTGCATGTCATGTGTTTCTTGTGTGCATTTATTTTTGATTCCTGTCTAAAATATGAAAACAAACAAACCCATAAATCGAGGCAATATCAATATTCAATTATATTTTTATTTTTGCAGTTTCAATTTGTTTCTTTTTGCATTTCACCATGTTATTATTTGGTAGGCTAAGCAGATGACTAGAGAGAAGACAACTAAAGGAAGAAGATAGCTAATCAACTTTGAGTGTGTGTGAGTGAGTGAATTGTATATGAGAGTATGTTGTATATGAGAGTGAAAAATTACGAGAGTGTAAAATAGTGGATGCTATGCAGTAAATTTGTACTATTTGAAATTGTAATGAAATAAAATATTTGTTTAAATGAAATTATGATTTGTTTATTTCATTTTGTTATATTGCAATAGTACTATAACAAACACATTTAAAATATATATGTATGTATATATGTTTATTATCATCAAAGAAAAATCATAAACCGTTACATTCTACCATCTCCCTTTTTTGATGATAACAAACATATATTAAGATTTTGTGCCTAGGAAATGTGTTTTGTTTGTTGCGATCAAGCTCCTCCTATTTATATACTCTCCCCTACAACTGGACTCCCCCTACAAAGATGCATGTAATTTAATAAAGAAAAATTGATTTAAAATAATTGCAAAAACAACCGTCGAAAAATAACTATTGAATATCAGTAGGGTTATTATTATTCAACCACCAAAATCTTAACCACTCTCCCCCTTTTGTTATCATAAAAAAAAATAACAACTGAAATAGTGATGTAAAATCATTAAATCATATCGAGAGAGAAATATTTATTGCAAATTCCAATTAATCAAACAAAATAATAATATTTTATTTACTGGAGACAAATTCGACTTTAGAGTGACGATTGGATTATGGTTTAGGTAAAATTTATATAGTGATAGAAGTGTGGTATTTTTAATAGAGGAAAAATTTATAAATTACCCTTTTAAATATTATTTAAAAAAAATTGTTAAGCACTTTCTAACCATGCATAACCATTTTTTAAATGAGGTTAGTAGTTACTTAAAAGAATGTCAAGCATTTTCTAACTATGCATAACCGTGAGGACTATTAAATGAGAATGGATGGATAAATATATGAGATTAAAGTAATTCACCCATACATAACCGCAAGGAATTTTAAATGAGAGCGAAAACCTTGGGATAGAATAATAATATATTACAAAAATAAATATTTTCTTGTTTTGAAATACCAACTTCTACACACTATATTAAATTTTGGTGTATGGATTGGAAGAACAATGATAGTGATTGAGATGATCATGGAATATGTAGTCATTAAAAATTATTATAAAATTTGTTTAATGAAATTTGTAACACATACTTCCTCTAGTTATGAGGTATAATTTAATCACTACTCATCACTTTCTGTAACACTATTAATATTTTGATAAGTTTCAAAAGGTTTAAGCAGTCAACAAACCATCTCTTCCAGAGTAAATCTCTTACAAAAATAAACAAGAGTGTTTCCATCAAAGTAAAATTCCGAGTTATTTCAAAAAAATTCTAAATCCAAAAATGAAAATTTATTTTTTGCAAGGGATTTTGTGAAAATGATGTCTGCTAATTTTAAAGCCAAATGAAAATGCACATATTATTTCAAATGAAGTGATGTTTAATACCACTTCTACTCTAGTTCCCCAAAAATGATATAATTTACTAAGAAGAGCATGTACTCCTCAACCTCACTCGACTTGATTTTCAAAATTTTCAGCAATTATATCAAAAGAAAAAACATTTGTATCAAAGCAAGGACAGAAACATTTCTCTAACCATTAATTTGTTAGTCGTGAAAAAGACAGCGAAAGTTAATCATTCTACCAAAGCAACTGAAAATCCCTGTTTTGTAAATTCAGTCCATTTGAACCCACTATTTGGAAGCTTTAAGTCTGTAATTTGATTTAGCACAAAACATGAAAATTTTAGACATTCAAATTTTATACTCACTAAAGTTTGTTTCCATTCAAAACGGTAAGTCAGTCAAAAGTTATATCTAAGATACTACAACATGTTTGTATAAATTAGAGAAAATTATCAAGTGATGTACTGAAATGATTGTTGTTTTCAAGATTTTACAAAATGAATCTGCAAAAACTCAAAATAGTAGAGTTGTAGCGCTATTTGTTAGCTTTCCATAACTTCAAGAATTTCAAAATTCAGAGTAAAGATGTTCTGTTATGATCAATTACTACAGCCGTGTTAAGAAATTCTAAAACGGTTTCCAAATAATATTCCGAATGATTTGCAGTTTTTCAATTATTTAAGCTCAAATTCATGAAAAACACAAAACATATAGAATTTTCAATCTATTTTCCATACATCTTGAAGTTTGCAAATTGGAGTTAAGGAGCTCAAGATATGGGTAATTATACTATAGCAGTTTAACAAAAAAAGAATTAACAATAAGAAGAAAAAAAAAGTCTAGAGATCATACCTTTACTTACCTTCGATGTCGTGAAACCCAAAGTATGTAGATCTCCACCTCATGTTTGTAGGCTAAGAAACATTAAAAAATTTCTCATCAACCATATAGAACAACTCGAAATTTGTCTCTATCGTAGTTGTTCCCTAGCCTGCTTTTGTATCTAGATTTTGGAGGAGGCGAGTGGCCTAACAAAGGTGTAAGACCACTTTCATTTTCGATCGAAATCTTTGGTACCCAAGTTTTTTTATATGGAAAACCGTTAGTTTTAACAATTGTACTCTTAGGAACCCAAACTCGTTTAAATTTAGGAAAATTTATATTTTTATCTATTGGAATCCATATTTGTTTAACGGTTTTGTGTTTGTTTTTATTTCGACAATTATTAGCGCTATATCCTATATTTCCACACTTTACGCATTAGGGAATCACACTTTGCCCCTAGTAGTGTTATTAGTCGTTTGTTTATATATTGATACCTTTTCAAATCCAAGTCCTTTTATGTTATTTGCGAAGAGTTGATTTCCTAATAGCATATTAACCAATTTTTCTCCAGTGGAAAATTTTCGACTAATCAACTTGAATTCATTAACTTTGGATTTTAAAAGATTATACTCATTTATTAGCTTAGAACAATGACTAACGGCATTCTCTCTCTTTTGAAAATCATTTCTTTTTATGACCAAATTTTCATTTTCGAGTGCTTTTATTTCGGTCTCAATTTCAAGCATCTCACTTTCAAAAAGTTGGAATTTTCAAATTCAAGTATTTCAAAATACTTGACTTTATCGATCACCTTTTCAAATTCATGATCTATTTGAATAATTTCAATTTTACTATTTTTCAAAATCTTGTTTTCATTTTCAAGGGTTTTGATGTTTTCTTTTACCTCGTTTAATTCCTTTTTAAATTTGCATATTTTGTATTTTCGGACATCTTAAAACTTTCCAACCCCTTTTGTAAAATGTCGTTTTTGAAAATCGACTCTGTTTCGTTTTTCACCAAATTCAGAATTTCCTTTTCTAGCTTTTGGAAATTTTCATGAAAACGAGCAAACTCTTTTTCGTAATTCAAACAATTTTTGTAATTAAATTTTTTAATTTTCTTAATATTTTTAAGCTCATTTTCCAAATCATCATTTTTCTGATGTAATTTAGATTTTTCACTTTTCAACCTGTTATTTTCCATCTCAAGGTCATCAATATTTTTAATTAATTTTTGACACAAGAGAACTATATCGTTGATGAAAAATCACTTATCTCGTCAGCTGTTGTGTCTTCATCACCGCCTTCTGTACTACCATTGTCCAAAATATATTTTGTAAATCTTGTCAAGCCCAATTCTTTAACTGAGTCGATTTTGGGGACTTTCTCGTTGTTCTTGTCTTTTCTGTTATATATTGCATCGAGAGTATTTTAGATTTCCCATGCAGTTAAACAATAGAGATATGGTTAAATTCATGTCGATTAGTTAGAAAATACAGCATATGCATAACAAGAGCATTAATCGAAATATTTTTCTTATCTACCATATCACACTCATTTTCAATAATATCCAAACATTTAAAATTAACAGATTTTAAATAAAATTCCATTTTTTAATTCCAATTTAAGAAATCCATTCCATCAAAAATAGTGGGACTAAAAGTGGATTGACTCTCACTAGATCTACAACTGGGGTTAGACATTTATGCTAGTAACCTAGCTTTGATACCACTTGTAGGATCGAACTAACCCTAGTGGGGGGTGAATAGGGTTAATAATAAATTCATAGAATAATAAAATTGCAACACGGATAATAGCAAAATAAATGTGAAAATAAAAGTGACACACAATTTTACCCAACTTCGGCAAAACCTACCTACTGCTGCCCCCAAGGTTTCTACTAGAATAAAAAAAATCAAATGCTTACAAATCCTGTAAACTCGCAACCCTCGCTAACTTGATTGTTCTAACCCTATGCTCAAAATCCTACCACAACTCAAATCTCTAGTTGTGAATTCTCAAATTCTGCCCCATAGTTCGTACCTAGTTAAAAACTAGAGTTCTATAAAAAGGTAAATTACAATAAAAATAAAATTAAAACCCCAAGTACAAATAAATTATACCCAAACAAAAGTAAATAGTGTGGCCCAATAAAAAAATAGGAAGATGTGTAACTTTAGCATGTATCCCTTTAATCGTTCAGGCCACTTCCTCTTTTGTCTTCGTTTTTGAATTAGGGCTTCCTAATTTGGAAGCCGCCACTTGCAATTGAGGTTCGAATTACATTGCTCCATTTCTGTTGATTGCGTTCCTCTATTTATGGTGATTGATTGTTGCGATTGCTCCCACTGATTTGAAGCCCTGATTCCTCTAGTTGATCAATTGACGAAATATGTTAGCCTAACTTGCCTTGTTGATTGTTCTTATTGATTTGATTGCTCTCGGTTGCTTCATCGTCGAGCTGGTTGGTTCCAATTTGGTATGATTTTTGATTTTCTGCTTCGAACTCAACTATAGATTGTCGATGATGATAATGGGTTTTTATAGGGACCGATTTCATATATTTCCCTATATATTTGTTTAAGTATTTTGGTTTGAATATTTCCACATGTTGTCGATTGACCATCGATTTTCTTATTGTACGGTTATATGATTAATGACTTGTTAATTTTTGATACATATTCGAATATATTTTCACCCTTGTTGAATTTCTAATTTCGACTTGACTTGTTCAATTCATGCTTCGACTAAATTTTTGATGTTGCGAACCTTTTGGAGTATTCACCTCCTACCATGTTAATATCTGAAATCTTTTCCTGACTGAAAATGATGCAAGTGTGTGTGTGTGTGTACATGCTTTAAAAAAACTACTTTGAGATTTATGTTTCCTTGTTTGGTTGTGATACTAATGTTGATGAGCTGAGTTCTCTAATTTTTTTTGTTTTTCTTCATCGTAAATTGTTGTTCCATTTCATTGAGTCTGATGAGTTGATCTGGTTGTATGTGTTGTTGCCTGAACTAACTTGAAGTTTCATCTATGTGTGTGGGTACCCTTATGCTAGCCAGTGTGTCTTGGTGCATAACTTTGCTTATGGTTGCTTCTATGTGTGCATGTATCTGTATTGGACCTGATTATGCACTTGGCTTTGACTTTTGGCCTACTATTCTTGTCCACTTGTATATGCATGTATTTGTACTTATGCACTGTGTGGTGTTGCTTGTACATATCTTTTTATCTGCCTTTAATGCATGTACTGAATTGTGTGGCACTATTTCACTCCACTTGAAACTTCACAACCCTTTGAACCCGACTGTTATATTCAAGTGCATATCTGGGTTCATGTTTGTGTTATGCACTGTGTTGAATTAGTTTTTGTGCATGTTTCTGTTCTTGTTTGCTGCACCTGTCTAGTTCTATTTGCATGTGCTATTTTTGGTTTCGTTGAATTCTTGTTAACTTGAAGCTCTAGCTGCACCTGCACTTGCATTACTCGAACCTGTTTGTTCACTTAGTATTGCTAGTGCACTTGTTTATGTACGGTACTTGTTCATGTATTTGAGAAAGGTTGTGGATTTTTCCTACTTTTATTTTAATGCACATGGCTTTGATTTGCTACTTCACTCATCCCCTTGAGTTGAGCCTGAAATTCACTGGGCTTGACCTAGATTGTTTCCGTTGCGTTGAGCTGTTTGGCTTGACCTAGCATTTGTCTCTGCACTTGAATCGATGCAAGTAGATTTTACATCTATGCACAGCCTTATGTCATGTACAGTAATAAACTTTGCATGTTGTATGTTGCTCCTGTACATTTATTTTTGATTCCTGTCTAAAATATGAAAACAAACAAACCCATAGACTGAGGCAATATCAATATTCAATTATATTTTTATTTTTGTGTTTTCAGTTTGTTTCTTTTTCCATTTTACCATGTTGTTATTTGATAGTCTTAGCAGATGACTGGATAGAAGACAGCTGAAGCAAGAAGATAGAAAATAATTTGAGTGTATGTGAGTGATTGAGTGAATCATATATGAGAGTGAAAAATAATGCAAGTGTAAAATAATGGAAGCTACGTAGTAAATTTGTAATTGAAAAAAAATATGATTGAACCAAAAATTGCACAAACATCCAATAGATTTAGTAGAGAACAAAAAGTGAAGAAAATAAACAAAAAACAAGAAAGAAATAGAACACACAAGATTTATAATGGTTCGGCAAACTCCGATCTACAACTACTTCAAATTTCCTTTTTATTATATTGTTTTTCAAGTACAGTTCTTATGGATTGGTATAAATCCGTTTTGGATCGGTATAAATCCATGAGTGATTACCAGAAGTTAAAGTAAGAGAACAAGAGTTGTAAAAGATCCTTAAAAACCGACCCATGCCTTCCTATTTATAGAGGTGGGAAGCCTAAAATCTCCCCTGATGATCTCCACCTCATTCTCCACGCCCAAGACTAGTTCTTTAGAAAATATAGGTGCACTTCAACAAAAATCACGGATTGGTACCGATCCATGGGCTTGGATTGGTAGCAATCCACGAGATAGTCAAATTGGGCATTGTGGACTCTTTGTCTAAGCTCAACTCTTGGTTAGCTTCATGATTCCTTACTTGTTTACACCATTATTTGCTGGTTTCTTAGTCCAAATGATGGATCTATAGGCGAATGAAGTTTCTGACTTTGAGTGCTCATGGAGATCGATAGAGAATTGCATGGGATTGACAAAACAACACCTAGAATAGGCTTCCACCATCAAATAGAGTTGATAGAAGAAGCGGGGACAAGTTTGGCGGAGTTTTCATGGATTAGTACAGATTCAAGGGTTGGATCGATATCGATCCAATCCTTGTTGGATTTTTTAAGTTTTCGCTTTTTGGGATGGACTTGCATATCTTGGTTGTACTTGAGTTTTGGGCTTCATGATCATCTCTCCCGGCATCTTGCCTTGATATCTATGAAGTTTGACTCGCTGGGTTTGTTTATATACTGCCTAGTCAAAAAGCCGGATAACAAAATATTTGTTTAAATGAAACTCTGATTTGTTTATTTCATTTTGTGATATTGCAATAGTACTATAACAAACTGATTTAAAATATTTACATTTTTTTATAATCATTAAACAAAAATCATAAACTATTATATTCTATAGTAATTATAAATTATTTATTAATAATCATTCAGTATAAGAAATTATAAATAATGACCTATTAAAGCTGGCATTAATAACTATTAGTTATAAATTTCTATTTACAAACAATTAAGTAAGTATTCATTATTTGTTATTATTTAAAAATTAATAATTATTATAATATTTTTAACAAAAATATATATTCAAAAAACTAACGTTAATTCTGCATTTTCCTATAGTGAACGTTTCCTCAAAGATTTTTACAACCTATGAGTAAAAACAACTTTTATTGTAATAAATTAATATTGATAACGTTTAGGGAGAAGTTGTAAAAAACAAAGTTTTTATAATGTTTTTGTAATAAAAGTTGTTAAAAGGGTATTATTTCAAAGTATGAAAAAAAGATAATAGGAAAAAAGGTTTTCATAACGTTTGCTACAAAAACCATTATAAAAGACGGTTTTTACAACTTTTGCATAAAAACCTTTGTAAAAAGGTTTTCTACAATGTTTTAAAAATAAACATTGTAAAAATGTTGAAATAGGCTCCTTTTGTTGTAATGAAGTGTTATCGTATCTTGGTTCATCATTTTAATCGATGTCATATTGGTTTCGGTCTTCATAATTACGAGAATGACTTTTTAAATTTGTTAGTTATAAATTACAATTTGTAAACTATTAAGTAAGTATTAATTATTTGTTATTAAACATAAATTACTAATTATTACAATATTTAAACCAATAATAAATATATTCAGAAAATTAACGTTAATTCTGCATTTTCCTATAGTGAGCGTTTCCTCAAAGATTTTTACAACCTATGGGTAAAAACAACTTTTATTGTAATAAATTAATATTTATAATGTTCAGGGAAAAATTGGTTAAAAAACAATGTTTTTACAACGTTTTTGTAATAAAAGTTGTGAAAAGGGTATTAGTACAACGTTAGCAAAAAAAGGTAGAAAGAAAAAAGGTTTTCACAACGTTTGCTACAAAAAACATTGTAATAAATAAGGTTTTTACAACTTTTGCTTAAAAAACTTTGTTAAATGGTTACGTTAAAAATAAATTGTAAAAATGTTGTAATGGGCTCCTTTTATTTTAATGAAGTGTTATCATATCTTGGTTCATCATTTTGATCGAAATCATATTGGTTTCGGTCTTCATAATTATGAGAAATGGCTTTTTTAATTTGTTAGAAATTCGAATATAGAATGACCAGAAAACGAGATGGCTCAGAGGTGTATCTAAGAGTATATAACCTTTAAAAAGTTATTCACTCCTACTCAAAAAGAGTACGCTTAGCGTTCTAACAGATATTATCTTTGAAAAGTCATTTTGTCCTATCAATGGGTGAAGTTGTTGCCATTGAATTGATCGAGCGTTATCAGATATATTCTGGTTCATCATTTTGATTGAAGCCATATTAGTTTCGATCTTTGCAATTATGAGAATAACTTTTTAAATCCGTTAGGAATTTGAATATAGGGTGATCAGAAAATAAGATGACTTTGCGGTGTATCTAAGAGTAGATGTTATCTTTAAAAAGTTATTTGCTCCCCTTCAAAATAAATTCTTGGAAGTGGAATGCAGATAACAATTCTGAATTCTTCAATGCAAAAATTATTTTGGAAGAGAACTTTACTATAGTTTATGATGAGGAGAACGAAAATGTATACGGATAAGTAAGTGTTTGGTCATATCTGCTTTCAAAATGTAATAAAAAGGGTAGAAAACATAGACGCAAAGATTTTACTAGAACCAACTAAAATTTGCTATTGTGCGTTGCATTCAGACTCCATGCTCACTTATACGTACTTCCTTGCTCAAGCAATGCCAACTCGTAAAAGGTTAACCATCTAACTAACATGCAAATTAACTAGTGATATATATAAACCATTTCCCTAAGATTTCAGGCGATGTGGGGCTAAAGTTAAAATATAAAATTAACACTTATAAAATTAAATACCCAATTCGTACTCTCTATAAGAGACGACCCTATGGTTTTCAAATTTTACTAGATGAACAAAATGATAAAATGCCTACCACAGTTAGTTTTCTCTCCCGACAACTCAATGTGACTAAGAGCATCTCTAATGGTTCATCAATCAGGTTTAATATTCAGAACAAAAAAATTATCTCATTCCAATGGTTTGAATAAGACGCAATATTAAGGTGAATATTCAATGGCCAATTCAAAATCCTGAATTGGCCACGGGCACTGATTTAATCAGTGTCCAAGTCCCAACTGTAATGCCCATTGGCTCTCCCTCTACCATGACTACTTCCCCCCTCTATAACTCCATAAATACACTACTTTCACTTTTAATATCCACACAAAACTCTTCACTACTTACTTCTCTAACCCACATTATCTTCAAATCAAAATCGATCTTCATAACGTCTTCACATTTGGAGATTTTACGCAACCTTCCAATCCCCAAAACTAGGTCTTTGAAGACAAAAATGAGCGACAACAAAGTACTCCTCTGAGCCAGCATTCATTCCACCTATGGCAAAGCGATGAGGACTTCGACTTATGCAATATCTACTGTTGTTATACCAAAGACTCGATTAGGGGTAATGACCAAAGTGGCGACAAGTTTTGGAAGAAAATAATGAATACTTCAACCTTAAGCATCCTGAAAGCACATGATCTTTGTCGACAATTCAAGGTCAATTTCAGAAAATTCAATTGCCAAACTCAATTTTATGAATCATAGATTTATAAAATAAAGAAAGCGAATCCTAGCGGAATGGGAGGCAAAGAACATATGGTATATTTTTTGATTTTATTAGTTTACTATTATTTTATCTTATTATTAATATATTTATTTTTTTAATATCAGGAAAAAATGGCGAATGAGGAATGCATAAAGCTCTTTGCAAGGGAAAATGGTGCTAAAAACCACACAATTATAAATTCCCGAATTGTTATGAGTTTGACGGCGTGCACATCGAAGTGGAACTCTGATAATTCGAAGAGCCTTCGAGATGTTCAAACAAAGACGAAGGGAAAGAACAAAGCATCAAAATCATCATACTCGTCTAGTCTAGGAGATTCATCATGTAGAGAAACCCCATTTGAGGATGAAAACGAGGTGGCTGTGCTCACTCAGAGACCCGATGAAGGTTATGTACAAATAGTCGTCAAAGCAGCAAAGATAAAGAATAAAGTTGATGTCACTTTGAACGCTAAAGTGAACGTCGCTCATGAAATTCATGAAAGAAGACATCAAGATAGAAGCAAGCAAGCGTAGGAGAAGATCGCTGAATGCATAAGTTTGCAGGTATTGAGCAATAAAAGCTGGATATTAAATGGGAAAATCAAGAAAAAATTATTATTGATAAAGATTTGATGGGAATGGATGAAATTCAAAAGCAATATTAGATGGAGCTTAAAAGACAAATACTTATATCTAAGTTCCCTTAAAGTAGTTTGTTTTAATCTTAGCATTGCATAATTTTTATTATTTTTAGTGTACTTTAATTTATATAAATCTGTTGTATTTGGTTATTAATTAGTATTCTACTATTTTTATTTCCATTCATACAAAGTCTATAACCAGGCTAAATAACATTTTGAAGGAAATGCAATACAGTTGATAAGTTAACCAAAATACAAATACAAGATAAATCATACACACATGACTAATTTGATGTAAAATTGAACTAACAATCTCCACAGTAATTCCAAAAATGATTCATAAGATCTTTCTATAACCGGTTGTGAAGTTATGCGTCTCGGAATGAAAATTGACATTCCACGTGAATGTTGAAAGCTTCTTAGGTTATAAGAATGTCATCTCGGAATATTTTCGATATTTGCGCTACACCATCATATTCGTAGTGACAATGTTCTTCATCCATATCTATTTCATCTTCAATAATCATATTATGCTTAATAATACATGCAAACATGATTGTGGACATTTTTTCTCAAGACCACAATCAACAAGGATTACTAAACATTGCAAATCTGGATTGAAGAACGCCGAAAGCTCTTTACACATCTTTTCTCATTTTCGTATCCAGAAAATATGGTCATTTTCGTATCTATAATTTCGTATCCATGAAAATGTGATGATTTTCGTATCCATGTTTTCGTATCCATAACATGTGACGATTTTCGCATCCGAGTATCGATACGAATTGGACGCAGATGGGTGGATACGAACTGCATGTGAGTATCGATATGAAAAGTCACGTTTTCACAAAGGTGGTTCATTTTGGATAAATCCACTCGCCAAGATAATATCCGTGGTCGCGAGTAAATGTCATTGGAGTTACTAGGCCAAGTGCCAGATCATTAAATAAGTGTGACCTCTCAACAACATTTAAGTCGTTGTTAGCTCCAGGCATTCTAAAGAATGCATGCCATATCCATAAATCGTACGAAGCAACAGCTTCCAAAATAATAGTCGGTCTTCTTTCTTTACCACTGTAAGCTCTATGGTATGCTTTGGGTGTAGTTCTTCCATTTCTAATGCATACAGTCGAGACTTCCTAGCATGCTAGGCCATCCTCTACTCTTGTGCATTTCTCTAATCCGCACAACAACATCCACATTCGGAGATCTAAGGTATTCAGTGCCGAAACCATCCATCACAGCTTGGTAGAATTTATTAAGGGTTTCTAATGTGGTATTTTCTGCAATCCGATAAGCGTCGTCCAATGCATCTGCATGGGTGCCATAAGCTAGCATCCTAAATGTGGTAGTCATTTTTTGTTCTCAGCTAGACCCTGTGTTTTTGCAGCATTTGGTTTTTGAATAAAATATCTATTGTTGTTTTGAATACCTACTAAAATTCTCAGAAACAGATCTCTTCTTATTCTGTATCTTTTCCTGAACATATCTGGTCCATAAGTGCAATTTGGATTGAAGTAGCCTTGCATAAGAGTTTTATGAAAGGCAAATTGATTACGATTTACATATTTTAGACTGATGATCGATCCGCCGTGTTTTCTAAATGTGGAACCATAAGTTTCATGACATAGGTTAACTATTTATTTCATCTCCTTGGCTTTCTATCATAGGATATCTTCCTCCTCGGAATCACTATCGAACACTATAACACATTTGAGGAAAGATGAAATATTCTGAGAAATCATTGTAGTATTTAATTTTATGCTATGAGAGAAAGAAAGAAGATTAAACTGTGATATCTGCAATGGATTGAAGTCCTTGTGTATAAGTGAAATGATATGTGCATAGCAACAAGGAATGAGTGGCCATAATTGTTTCATAAAATAATGAGTGGACAACATTAATTCAGAGTGTTATCATCTCAACTGTAACAAGTGGCAGACAAAGAATTCGGAGTGTTGTCATCTCAACTTTAACAAGTGATGGACAACATTAATTCAGAGCATGGTCATCTCAACTGTAGCAAGTGGAAGACAAAGAATTCAGATTGTTGTCATCTCAACTTTAACAAGTGGAAGACAACATTAATTCAGAGCGTGGTCATCTCAACTTTAGCAAGTGGCAGACATAGAATTCAGAGTGTTGTCATCTCGACTTTAACAAGTGGAAGAAATCATTAATTCAGAGCGTGGTCATTCATAATTATTGTTTTTAAGTGAAAATTTTATAGGTTTTGAAGAAACAAACACACTTGTTTTTGTTTCTCCATAAGTTCACGGATGTTTGCCACATGGTTGTTCGGATCACACTTGATTCGAATGACGTGGATTATAAACTGTCTATTGAAATGAAAATTTTATACTACAAGTTTACAACAAATTATATGGCAAATGAAAGTTGGACTCTACATGATTATTTGGTACTAGTCACAGCATACATAGAAGCCAATACAAGACACACGGAAGAGGAGTTGAATTAAGATTTTTGGGTTACTCTAAATGAAACATTTAATAATCATATTGATTGTAGAATAATTTGAAGGATTCTAAAAACTCAGAGTACTTATGTCATGTTTACTAGAGCTTGTCGAAGATACAGAAGCATCATAAATACAATGGAGGATGAAGACCTATTTTAGTTAACACGAGCTACTTTTGATTCATGATATTTGTAGGAGTATCGAACTAATTTTGTTGGACATGCTGCATATGATCTTTGGGTTATTTATATTCGAAAATTTGAATGATGTTTGGGTTAGCTATTTATATTAAATAAGTTCTATGTACTTTCAGTAAGTTTTATGTGCTTTCGAAATCAATAAAGGTAGTTAAGTTATTTATATCAAGTAAGTTATATGTACTTTCAATATCTACTAAGTACTTAAGATAAGAAACTAACAAATACTTAATTGAAATGATACAAACAATACTAAGCACTTAAGATAACCTGATAATTGAAATGATACAAACAAGACAACCAACATTGAAATAAACAGATACAAACAAGATAACTTGATAATTGAAACAATACAAACAAGACAACCAACATTAAAATAGATCTAAAACAAACACACAGACTAATTAAAAAAATGTCTTCGACTACATGATAATTGCATTGAACTAAGTGTCCTCTAGATCATTTCAATTTTCTCTTCAAGTTCAGCTGTGTTATTACTATAATTCTTGTCGAGGGAGTTTGACGTGCCAGGACTTCGCTCCAGTGATCAGCATCGAAGACATGAAACCAGCAAGGCACCTATAGATTAGTGACGAAGAGATAGGATACCGCACTTCGACAATGGCAAGGAAGCGAAGAGATCAAATACAATTAACTTCATAAGCCATTAATGAATGTCAAAGTGACCACAACACATTTGATGAACGTTAAGCTATTATGGCACCGCTTTCCATAATAAAGAGTTCCACTTCGTCCATGTCGTCATCGCGCTTCAAAGATATACCACCATCCATGTACTAGTAGCACCACCACCCCTTTATCATGACCAAAGTAGGCTTACCGACTATAAACTTGAAGGTTATCAATACTGAATGCAAGCAGCGCCACGTATTACAAGCACTTCAAGAGTATTGCTCATCGATGACATTAAAGGAATTCAAAGTCATACTGCTCTTCATATAATACAGCACTTCATCAGCGTTTTTTATCAGCACTTGGAGGACGTCGCATGTCTATGTGAAGGGTTATTGATGTTGAACACTATCATTATCCATGAAGTCAACATTGCTGCATTATAATTATCATTGCTTTATACTCACGACGACTCAAGATGGTATCCTCATCCATCTTAAAAGGACTTCGACCCTCATGTTAGAAGCCGCTAACACCATAGTTTGTTGTTGTCGCACTCTTCTACTAAAGGAATGCAGGGGAGACTAGCATATAACAATATTGGAGACGCTAAAGCCATTATCGACGTTGTCTCCAAAGCTAATGTTAAAGCGGATGCTAAAACATGACGAAGACATAAAAAGAAGGCAACACCGCCTCTTATACATGACAAAGATGATGCCATTGACTTGTTGAAGTCATGCACGTCGAAGTTGACCATGCCAAGGACAATCAAGGCGGAGTGGGGCCGCTGATCCTCTATAAATATGGAGCTAGGGATGCCATTTTGGAGGATGAATTCTCTTATCTCATTTCTTGTTTTTCAACTTTGTAAACCCTAAATTGATTTGGGGATTTTTAGAGACAATTGTACTATTTGAACCTTGTACACAAAAGGATTTCGAAATTAAACAGGTGCATAGCATAGCATAGCATATTGAATTACTTCGAACTCGTGACTTGAATAATCTTTTGACTTTGCATATTGACTATCCGAATAGTTTGAACTTGTGACTTGCATAGCATATTTGACTTCGACTTTGAACTAGCATAGCATATTTGGTTCGACTTTAACTTGCATTTCAACTTACTCAATGACTCTGATCGTATACCATGTCTCATATGACTTCGGCCTTGATGATACCACTAAGGAATACTATGGAAACATTCTTCTATGCAATGACTTAAACAAGGCCTTTCATTGATTAGCTCTATTTCCTAATCACTTTTGGGGTTATCGAATTTATTTGTAAACCTTTGGCACTAGAAGGAGGGCTCGAACCTTCGCTCTCCCCATTTCTTCTATTCAACATTAAAAGGAAAATGGAAGGAATTAAGGAAAATGATGTCCCAAATGAAGAAGCCACACTACAAGCTCTCCCCATTTCTTCTATTCGCGAGTAGTGAAGCTAAAGTCCACGAACTGACACGACAACTAATAATGATGCAAGGACTCCTTAATAATGCTTTATCTTAAGAAACTTGTGTATAAAGTTTATGAAAAAAAGGAGTTTTAACGAGATTTCCTAAAGGAAACCCCAAAACCTCATTATACAGAAGGCAAGATGAAGAATCGAAGGCACATCACCTAAGGCCTAGAGTAAATCATCCAAATCAGAATCCGGAGAAATAAATAAAGAATTTCCTCGAGCATTCGGATAGCTCGATTCCATAAAAATAATACGACATCTATACTGAAACTTGTCAAAAGGACATGCCTAATAAAATAATGGCAAAGGGAAAACCTAGACTTGGGGCAGAAGAGACCCTTGACTCAGAAAATAATGAGTGTGTAACGACCCATAAATTCATCACTTCGAAAAAAATTAAAATATTAAAATATAAGATTTTTTAACATAAATCATAATGTTTTGAACAATAAATAATATTTGTAATTTTATTTGAAATAAATATTTACAAAAATATATACTTTTGAAGATATATCGATTAAATGACCGAAAACTGTTTTATCAATAAACTGCTCTTAGACCATCCGACATCGTGCACAAAACTAGATACATGCACTCATTTATATATATGAGTTAGAATATGTAATAAAATTATTTATTTTATTTTTGAAATAAAATCTCTTTATGACATCATCAATGATATCACTATTTTGAAATAAATGACTTTTGAATTTAAATTAACTTTAAATGATTTAATAATTATTTTAATAATTAAGTAAGCCTTTTTAATTATTATATAATGATAGAAATATTATTATTTAACTTTGTTTACAAATATAAATATATTAAATAAGAAATAAATATATGACCGAAAATCGAAATTGAAATCCGTAACGATTCAACGTAGAAAAGTTGTGCAATGTTGTGAATCATTTGAGATATACATATGCACACATACATGTACATATACATGAACACATATGTACATACAGATAAACTTATACATACATACATACATATGTTTATATTACAAAACATCCAAGATATTTCCTAAAAACTTCATCCTTAAGTAAACCCAAAGTCAAACTCTTACACCTTAAGTACAAGCACATAAGGGGGATGTTCGGTCGAACATGATGTAGGGCGAGTGAGGTATGGTGGCGATGAAATGTTGATGTGTTTGTGTGGAAATATCATGATATTTTTATTCACATTTTTTCCTATAAATAGCACCCACCTCTCTTCACTTCATTCGCACTTCTTCTTCATAAAATTCCTAAGCTCTTCATTCTCTTCTTCTCTACATTAATTGCTTCCATAGCCTAAGAAAGAAAATATTACAAAATCAAAAAAGGTTATACCAAAATCGATCGAAATCTATACCACTTCAAACCAAAGATCAAGCTAGTGACCTCTTCCTTCTCCTCCACCAAGGCCGTGTGCAACCAAGCCCTCTACTACCACTTTCCAAGCAAGGCCGGTCCCTTCCAAGCCTCCAAGACCAAGGCTGAACCCCCTAGGAGCATTTGTGCTAGTAGTCGTGAGCTTCGATTTTGAGATAGCGGAGCTATAGCCGTTTTAAAGTTAGTCTGATCTAAAATCAAGTGAGAATATATATATATAATGATGTGATATGATAGTTATGGATGTTTACTATGCTTTGATTATCAAGTATTGGTTGTTTTAATATAGTGTTTAACTGTGTAAACAAGTCACGTTAAATACACGTCGATATTACACAAGGAAATCACTTTCCAAATCAAGTTATAAAAGTGATATGGAATCATTAAACCCTTTTTAAATGAATTAAAATGGTTTTTAAATGTTTTATAAACATGAAAACCCAATTTGGTGAAGTTTGGACAAATTATGAAAGTTCAGTCAAAAATAGGCACGTTGCGTAACAGTAGTTCGTGATTTCGCGCCGTAGAAAGTTAAATCCATTTATACGACGGATTCGGAGTCGAAATTCTTTGTAATAAGAATTTTACGAACTCTCATAATAATGGTTTTCAAAAAAAAATAAAAGGATCGAGATTTCTTTTAGTAGATTTTAAAATATGAGCAAATAAAGTTTTCAAAATAGTCGCGCTTTGGCAGTTTGGAAACCAAAGCGATAAATTCTTTAAAAGTGATATTTTTAATTCTTTAAAAATGTGGAATAAATTCTATAACTATGTTAAAATGTTTTAAAAGAGATTTCAGTTATACAAATGGATTTCTAAATAATAGAAAAGTTGTTTTGATCAAATAAGCCTTAAAAGCACTATTTGCAGCACTTTTAATAACTTTGAGATATAACTTTGAACTTAAATATTCTTTCAAAAATCTTTTATAAGTATTTTCAAATAAATAATTAAGTATTTTGGAGATAATTTAGAGGTTTCATAATTATTTTAATTTTTTTTAAATAAATGGTTTAAAGAAAAGTTGTTATAATCAAGTGAGTTAATCTTGGCTCTAAAAGCTGATGAGTAAATAAATAATTTAAAGAAAAGCTGTTATAATCAAGTGATTTAATCTTAGCTCTAAAAGCCGATGAGTGGACTGGATTTTTCTATTCATGAGATCCGAATGGGAGGTGCTTAAACTAAGGAGATGTTCAGGAGCAACCTGTAACAACCCGCATATCTATCGATTTTATATTTAAATATTTTTTCGTTAGTCGGATGTTAGTCCGAAAAGCTACTTTTTGCATACGGTCAAATTAGGACTCGAGACCACTTCCATTGAGTTCAAAATGACGTTTGCAATCTTTTTGAGTGTAAACTTCGATATGTTTGGAGATAGTGAAATTTTCATCACTTTTTGGCTTAGGACTTTGGTTTGGGGCTGAACACACACTAACTCAGCCCAACCCCCTCTTCTCTTCATCACTTCATCAAATAACATTCAAGCTTCATCAAAAATGGTGGTGGGAAGTGGAAATTAAAACTCCAAACTTAAATTCTATTGCAAATCCGAGATTCAACATCAAATTCACGTGAAGAACATTGATTCAAGCTTGTTGGTGTTCTTGCTTTGCTCTCAAGTCTCATCTTCATCAATTTCGTGGAAAAGGTGAGATTTTTGATCTCACATCTTGCCTATAATTGTCATTGGACTATTGGGAATGGTTCCCTATCACTTTAGCATGCACATTCGAATTTGGTTTGGATTGGATTGGCGAAAAACTCCAATTTTTAGTGTTTTTGGTGAAAAAACTGCACTTAGGTCGTTCTGCCTGGGCTAGGTCGTTTGCTGTTGAAAAGTCACACAGAGCTTAGGTCGTTTTCGACCTTAATTCGTTCTGGCCATAGGTCGCCACTTTTAGGTCGCACACTTCCTTAGGTCGAACACTTCCTTAGGTCGCTCGGCTTGCTTGCTTAGGTCGTTCGCCTTAGGTCGTGAGCCTTTAGGTCGTGAGTTTTAAGTCGCGAGTCTTAGGTCGCGAGTTTTAGGTCGCGTTTCCTTAGGTCGTGAGTTTTAGGTCGCGTGCCCTTAGGTCGCGAGTTTTAGGTCGCGTGCCCTTAGGTCGCGAGATTTAGGTCGCGTACCCCTTAGGTCGCGAACCACGTTAGGTCGTGTACCCTTAGGTCGCGAACCACCTTAAGTCGCGTACCTCTGTTAGGTCGCTCGCCCTGTTTTGCCGTTTCACTGTTTAGCTCGGCTATGAGTTAGGTCGCTCGCGAGTTAACCCTTAAGTCGCTCGACACTTCAGATCGTTAGGTCGCTCGGAACTTTGGTGTTAGGTCGCAAGACCTTGTTTCCCTTAGGTCGTAAAGCCTTAGGTCGCGCCTCACTGTTAGGTCGCGCACTTCGTTAGGTCGCTCATGAGTTAGCACTTAGGTCGTTTGACCTGTTTCCCCTAAGTCGTTCGACTTGTTCTTCTGCTAGGTCGAACCCCGTACACCTCTGCGTAGGCGATCTTATCTGAAAAGCATTCAACAGAACTTCCACTTTTATGCATTTTGAGCTGATTTCCTTGGATTTTGTTCACGTCTTCGAATGTGAATTTTTGTGATAGATTGTTTCAACAATCGTTTTATGACTTGTCACTTTAAAGATATGAAGGTTTTAATACTAGTAGTAAATATCAAAACTCTTTCATCAAATCGATTTCAACACTATTTTAAATATCAAAAGTTCGTTTTCTCAAACCGATTTCCAATCTACTAATATATACAAGCCTTTACTTCACTCGGATGAGAAATCGACTTAAACGACTTAGTAAAACGAGTGGTATGAAACGCTTGCGTTCACTTTGTCGGTTAGCTCTTGGACTTGTTCGGTTGAACCTTTTTGTGACAATTTTCTAGTGAAGATCTACAGTTTGTTCGTAAATATTTAAGTTAAGAAAGTGGTTATGGGACATGAAGCTAAACTCATATATTTACTAGCTTGGTGTGATTGACACTTCCTTATGATCATGATGATCATTTTTGTGATTTAGACTAGCGATTGAGCGATGTCTCTTTGTCTACGAGGGAGACTATACCCCGTTTGTGTGATGTTTCGCCATCACATATGTAGGGTAGCACCCTATGATCTTCGGGCCATTCCTGTGTGAAAATTTAATGGATAGCTTCCATGAGATAGCTTCTCGTCATGTGTTTTACGCGTAGGTGAGTTTTCATGCTCCCATTCATGTGTTAGGCCTCCCCCCTTTTTATGTGTTTTCTGGATTTCTTGTGATGATTTCTGGAATTTATGCTTCACCAATTTTCATTATTTTCATTGATATGATATCAGTTTTTGTGCATTGGTTAATTTATGTGTTATTTACTTGTTATGAATACAAGTTTAGGGTATGATACCCTACTTTATCTTCGAGAAGATTCTTGTGATATTTATTGATCTTTTGTTGATTATCATTTACATACTTATAGTAGGATGCCGTTATGGTTATTACATGTTCATGCCATGTCTATTACTTTATACCATATCATTTGATATTTATAGCTAGACTGATCCGTTTATTATTTTCTTATAAATAATACTCGGGTCAGACCGAGATGTTACAGGTGCTTCTGCTTGACTTCTCTTCAGGATTATTCCGACTCTTGGCTAACTACTTAGATTAGTAGTTTTTGGATGTACACATTTGAGATATAGACTCTATGTTGTGTACTTATTCTTTTGTATGGCACGTGTTGCTATTCTTTTGTATTATCGTGGATCTTTCCGACCACTACTCTGATGTACACTTTCATGTGTTATATATATTTATTCATATCTTCTTCCGCCTTTGTGATATGGATGTCTGTGACTGATTTATGTTATGATTACTTCTATGTTTGTTTCCGAAGATTATATATAGCCACCGTGTGATATCTTTGTGTTTGTATCTGTATGTCGGATTTCCTCCTTAAAAGATATGCATTCTATTCTATCTGACATATCGGTGCTCGCACAAAGAAGTTACATGGATGGTCGCTCCTCCACAGTCTTATTCTCCGTGCTAATTGACAGCACTACATCGTAGTGTTCTTGGTTAGCATGGGTATATAGGTGGGGCGTCACACAACCAGTGCCTTTTCTTACCTGGCCCCTTTCCTGGGTGAGGAATAAATATGGTCGAAATGTCGAAAACAAGGCAGTATAAAAGATTTAATTTTTCCAAATTTAAATACAAATTGGATTGTATAGAAATAATCTTCTTATACTTGGTATTAAATTCCTATGAGCGAATTTGTACTATCCATGTGAATTTAAAAGGTGATTTCACCGTTATTCAACGTATAGTAAAGGTTGAAAAAAGAAATTGATGTTGAGTAGAATTAGTATAATTTCTATCGACCCTTTTTACTCGATAAGGTTATTACAATATGATTTATAAGAAATAATTTTGATTTGGTATTTCTAAAGTTAAAGAGAGGTTTAATGATTCTGTATATACCAGAAAGAAATGTTTCAAATATATATATCTCTAGAAGATATTTTTGACAAAGAGAAAGTAACTAATCAAATGATAAGCACCTATTTACTTAACATCTTTTTATCGATGATTGGTTCGAAGGAACCAGAGTCGGATTTAAGAGATTCTTATCCAAAAACCACTTCTAACCAATTTACGAGTTCGAAAGTGAAGGTATGTTAAAGACAATGAAGTTGAAGGCGGGGATCTTCATAACGGAAGGACTACTTATTGATAATTTTGGAGTAGATCACGAGATAAATAAATAGTAGTTGTCCCTTCGTTCTCGGATCTTCATATGCAAGGACTACTCGTGACTAATCCTTATGGTAATGCTCGACGGGATGTGGTAGGAGAATGCCTTTGGTTTGTTCGGTTCCTGGACAACTTGTATGGATGAATGTCTGACATTGCATTTCTAATAACATAGTACATTGATCTCTACAAACGTACATCTATTTAGTGGTGTAGGAGGTAACCCTTCTTATACGTAACACCCTTCTCTGAGACATACAAGCTCAGTGGTTGGACTTTCGTTGAAATCAATAGTGTGTTGTTGGTAATGGCAATGTGGCATTTTAAGTGAAAATGTTCTAAGAAAGGTAAACGTTACCTCAAGCCTCACACCCGTGGAATTGTGAAACAGAGGTTGCTTTAAGGCTAAGGGGTTTGCAACCATTAGGGTGCGAAATGACCTTTCTAGATTTATTTATTTCTACCCCCTATGATGACGAGTTTAAATTATATGGTGTCTGCCATGGGATCCCAGTTAGGTCTATAACGATCGAGGTGATATCATATTCGGTGCTATCCGTACCATCTGTTGGTCTCGGGTAGGCCGGTTTTAATTCACAGTGGTTTTTGAAAATGTCGATCCTCGGTACATTCCTCTATAAATGTACTATTCGGGAGGTAGTCCATTACCTCACTATTCATAGGAAATCCAAATCTCTAGTAAGTGCCTTCGGTTTTAGTTGTAAACCTATTATGCCGTCAAATTTAACCAATGTAACAATTTCAGCTATTTGAATATGTTTATTTGAAAAGTTATCAAAGAATTCCATTAAAAATTATATCATTGGATTTTATATAGAAATGATTTGGTTATCATAAGGTAAAAACCCATTCCGTGTTTATGTGGGGCGTGGTCTTATGAGATACCCGTTTTTTTTTTCAAAATACTCATATTTTGAGTTTCTCACACCAATCTAATCACTGACCCGGAGTTTATTCTCCTTTTCCCTTAAACTCTAGGTGCCTTATATTTTTCTGAGCAGCCAAGTAGTCAGGTAGGTTGGAGCATTTTGGAAGGAGCATAGAGCATGAAGGCTGGAATGTCCTTTTGTCAATAGTGATCTATTTCAAATTTCTGCTATATCATGTAGTTTGTATTTAGCATCTACCATCCTATGTAAGGATAGACAGTTATAACTGTCCCTGGCTGGGTTAGTACTTATCGTAACTCTGATGAATCGCTTGGAGTGATCATATGTACTTTCCCTATGTATAATTAATGCAAATGTGAGATTATATTGTTATTATATCATCTATCTTTATTTCTTTTAAACAACCCTTATTATCTGCCTCTTTGGCACTTGAATTTGCAGCATGTTAATATCGAGGGTGTATTAGTGTCGATCTTCGAGGGTCAAAAAGGTGGGTCATCACAGTTGGTATTAGAGCTTAGGTTGAGCAAACACCTAAGCCTTGATGGGGTTAACTCATTAGAGATAGGGTTAGTAATACCCTAGAATGAGTTTAGTCAATGAGAGAGCGTATTTGTAATTCTATTAAAATAAATCAATCCATGCCATTTTATGCTTAACACCCATTCCCTAAGATAATCTCTTCTATGTATTCTAAATTGATATCTTACTATATTCAGGTAGTAAGAGATGAGTACAAGAATAGGATGAGAAAAAGGAGGCGGCAGCACGATAACCACTAACGGTCGAAATGTTGTGGTTGTGGAAGAAGTAATGATTCCTGAGCAACCCCAAATTAACTTTGCAACTCTTTGAAAGAACTACACTAGCTTGGGAAGGAAACCATTCCAAGGAACTGAGTCTATTGTTGAAGTGCAAGCTTGGCTTTGCTCGTGTGAATGGATATTCAAAGGAATGAACATAGAGGATGATTAAAAGAGGTTCTTAGCTTCCTGGCAATTGCATGAAGGAGCACTAGCATGGTGGGAATCCGTTACTCTGAATGGCTCTGAAGACAATTTCTCATGGACCAGATTTAAAGAAGTATTCAAAAAGAAATATATATACCTACAGCTGGAAAATCCCGTCTTTATAGAAGACATATGGACTTGAAACAAGAAGATATGTCTTTGGAGGAATACTCAAATAAGTTTACTAAGTTATCTCATTTTGGGCCGGGACTAATAGACACGCCCTTAAAGAAGAATGAGATGTTTATTGTGGGAATGAAAGAGCAATACCAAGACCGAATGACCGCGTACGTGAAGGGAACTTTATGGACCTATTAGATATGGGTTTCTGATATGAAGTATTGGATAAAAGGTATCCGGTGGTAGCCCAAGGGAATAGCAATAATCAAAACAAATGAAAGAAGCTGTGGCAGGGAAAGAACGGTGGAGGATCTCAAGAAACCTATTAAAGGATGTTGTTTGTTATAATTGCCAGAAGAAAGGCCATCTTGCAACATACTGTAGGAGTCCCAAGGTGCAGAAGTAGTAGCAAGGAACCATCTCTCCTATGGTTCATAAGAGTATTTGTTACAATTGCCATCAGCCGGGACACTGGAAAAACAAGTGCCCATTAATGAAGAAGGAAGAGCAGATCAAGGTTTATGCTATAAAGAATGAGCCTTCAACCTCTGAAGATGTGAAGGGCAAGGGAGTACTAGAAGGTAATTTATGTGCTAATGATATTTCAGTTAGAATATTATTTGATACTAGGGATTCCCATAGTTTTATTGCTAAGTGGTTGATAAGTTAAACCTTACCCCAAAAATAGTAGAAACCCCTATCCGCGTATCTAATCCCATAGGCGGTACGACTAATCTTTGTATGATCTGTGTAAATGTAAAAGTTACCTATCAAACCCAATAATATGCGACCTATTTTTCCTTGATTTCATTGGGTTTGATATTTTACTCAGAATAGATTGGCTATCCAAGTAGATAGCTATTTTAAATCGCAATGTTTATATTAAAAGCCACGACCATATGGGTGTTAGACCGAATAATATGTGAAGGATATTGTCCACTAAGAGACAGCTTCATGTATGCATTAGATTCATCTCAAATGAACTTGGAAACGATATAGATTGTTAAATAATTTCAAGTTGTTTTCGAGGAAGTTAAAAGTTTGCCAATGCATCGGGGAATTGAATTCCGTATTGACATAATCCATGATGCTAGACCCTTTATTCACCCTATTCGTTGGATGGCTTCAATAGAAATGATTAAGTTGGCAAACCAAACCTATGAATTATTAAAAAAAAGTGCTAATTAGACCAAGTTGCTCAAGTTGGGGCGTAGCTATGGTTTTTGTGGCAAAGTCTGATGTCTCCCTTAGACCGTGTGTAGACTGCTGAGACCTAAATAAGCAAACGATTAAAAAAAGTATCCTCTACCCTGCATAGACGACTTGTTTGATCAATTACATGGTGTTTGGGTATTCTCAAAAATGGATCTAGCTATCGGATTCCATCTGTTGAGAATAGCAGAAGATTGCATTCCCTTGACCGCATTCTGAGGCCAAATAGTTTCTATGAATGGTTGGTTATGCCATTTGGGCTGACCAATGCACTTGCCTATTTCATGGACCTTATGAATATAGTATTGAGAGATGTACTCAACAAATTTGTATTGGTCTTTATTGATCATATTCTCATATATTCAAAGACTGAAGAAGAGCACAAAAGGCATTTGCAGATTGTGTTGAAGATATTGAGAAGGAATGTGCTAAAAGAAAAATTTTCAAAATGCCATTTCCGGGAAAAAGAGGTAAGATTCTTGGGACATATTGTGTCAGGGGATGGAGTGTCAATAGACCCAGGAAAAATCATAGCTATACAAGATTTGAGACAACCACAGACTCCAAAGGACATTTGTAGCTTCTTGGGATTAGCTAGATATTACCGGAGGTTTATTCAAGACTTCTCTAAAATTTCCTCTCACTTAACAAAGCTAACAATGAAGGAAGCTATGTTTGAGTGGACACAGAAATGTAAAGAAGCATTTCAATAACTCAAGAAGAGGTTAACTACTACTCCCGTATTAGCTATCACTGTTGAAAGCGGCAGTTTAACCGTGTATACTAATGCTTATTGGAAAGGAGTAGGTGTAGTTTTGATGCCGCATGGAAAGGTCATCGCATATGCAAGCAGACAACTGAGATTCATGAAAGGAATTTTGCGACACACGACTTAGAGCTATTAGCCGTGGTGTTTGCATTAAAAATGTAGAGACATTATTTGCTGGGTAAGAATTCTTTAGGGTCTATTTTAATAAACTTTAATTTACCTTGGTAAATAATATTACTTCGTTAAATAGATGAAAAGTTCGATCTCTTCATAGACTACAAAACTTTGAAATATCTTTTCACTCAGAAGGATATGAATATGAGGCAGCAACATTGGTTAGAATTCCTCGCATCATATGACTTGGATATTATATATAAATCGGGAAAAGCCAATGTTGTGGCAGATTCACTAAGTAGAAAGCATGCCATTATAGCTTATTTAGTGGTCCGTCCAGCATTGATTTGTCGCATAAAAGAGAATCAGCTCACGAATCCAATTATTGCACGGATAGCCAGGGTAGTAGAGGGGAATGTGATACCAGGAAGATGGATAGGATTCAAAGTGGATAAGCAAGGAATTCTAAGAATGAATGGAAGGATATGTGTTCCTAATGTTGATGGGATTAGACAGGAAGCTTTAACCAAATGTCACAATTCTTCACTCACAATACATCCCGGAGTTACCAAGATGTATAGGGATATGAAAAAGGCTTTCTGGTAGGGTGGTACAAAGAGTGACATTTCCATCTATGTGAGTAGATGCACAAATTTTCTGCAGATCAAGAGTGATCAGGAAAAGGTTCCCGGACTACTCCACCCACTCTAGATTCTAAAGTGGAAATGAGACCAAATATCCATGGATTTCATCGATGGCTTGGCTTGGTCAAAGAAAGGGAATGAAGGCATATGGATTATCGTTGATAGATTGACTAAAAGCGCACACTTCATCCCAGCAAAGCCCACAAGAATAGCCTCAAGCTTAGCTGAGAATATATAAGGGAGATTGTTTGACTATATGGAGTTCCAACCAGCATCATAAGTGATCGAGATCCAATCCTTACCAGTCAGTTCTGGGAAGCCTTACATACAACTTTGGGGACTAAGTTGGATATATGCACCGCATATCATCTCCAGACTGATGGACAAACCGAAAGAGTAAACAAGGTATTGGAGGATCTTTTGAGAGCATGTAAGGTTCGTGGGAAAGCCACCTTCATTTGATAGAGTTCTCTTATAATAACAACTATCAGGCCAGTATTGATATGGCACCTTATGAAGCCTTGTATGGTCCCCCGTGTAGATCCCCAGCATATTAGATCGAAACCGGGGATTGGTTAGTACTTGGTCCATATATGATCTGAGAAGCTTCAGAGAAAGTGGACATGATCAAAAAGAAACTGAAAGAAGCACAAAGCAGACATAAGAGTTACGCCGATCAAAGGCATAGAAATTTAGAATTCTTAGTTGGAGACAAGGTATTTCTGAATATCTCTCCAATGAAGGGATAATGAGATTTGGAAGACCTAGCAAGCTAGCTCCTCGATATATTAGACCTTTTCCCATTCTAGAGCGGATTGGACCATTAGACTATTGAGTGGAACTACTAGAGAGGTTGTCAGGTGTACACAATGTGTTTCACGTATCTCATTTATGTAAGTATGTGTATGATCTGGAACAAATCATAGAGATAGCTACCCAAGAGGATTTAGAAGTGAGCCCAATTTTACAGTTACCAGACAACCTAATAATATCGTGGATCGTAATGAGAAGCAATTAAGGAGAAAGGTTGTGCAATTAGTTAAAGTTCAATGGAGTGGTAATGCTAATGACTGTACATGGGAAATAGAGGATACGATAAAGAAGGCATATCTAGAGTTAAGGATGGATATATAAATAGTATTGAGATAGTGCACTCACCGCATGTGGTGTAGTCAGTTATCATAGCTTTTTATATGTTTCATCATATATGGTATATTCCTTTTGAGTTATCTTCTTCTCATCTTTAATTTTGATGATGAAATTCTTTTAAGGAGGGAAATCTATAACGACCCATAAATTTATCCCTTCGGACAAATTTTAAAGTATTCAAATATAATTTTTTTTAACATAAATGATAATGTTTTGAATAATAAGTAATATTGATAATCTTATTTTAAATAAATATTTCAAAAATATATACTTTCGAAGATATATCGATAAAATGACCAAAAACCATTTTATCAATAAACAGCTCTTAGACCATCCGACATCGTGCATGGAGCTGGATACATACACTCATTTGTATATATGTGTGAGAATATGTAATAAAATTATTTATTTTATTTTTGAAAATAAAATCTCTTTATGACATCATCAATGATATCACTATTTTAAAATAAATGATTTTTGAATTTAAATTAATTTTAAATGATTTAATAATTATTTGATTATTAAATAAGCCCTTTTAATTATTATCTAATGATAGAAATATTATTATTGAATTTGTTTACAAATATATATATATATATATATATATTAAATAAGAAGTAAAATATGATCGGAAATCGAAATTGGAATCCGTAACGATTCAACATAGAAATATTGTGCAACATTATAAATCATTTGAGATATACATATGCACACATACATGTACATAGACATCAACACATATGTACATACAAATATACTTATACATTCATATATATATATATATATATATATTACAAAATATCCAAGATATTTCGTAAAAACTTCATCCTTAAGTAAACCAAAGTCAAAATCTTACACACTAAGTACAAGTAAATGGCTATGCACATGGGGGGAGATGTTCGGCCGAACACGATTTAGAGGGAGTGAGGAGTGGTGGTGATGAAATGGTGATGTGTTTGTGTGGAAATATCATGATATTTTTATTCACATTTTTTCCTATAAATAGCACCCACCTCTCTTCACTTCATTCACACTTCTTCTTCATAAAATTCCTAAGCTCTGTATCCTCTTGTTCTCTACATTAATGGCTTCCATAGCCTAAGAAAGGAAATATTACAAAATCAAAACAAAGCTATACCAAAATCAATCGAAATCTATACCACTTCAAACCAAAGTTCAAGCTAGTGATCTCTTCCTTCTAATCCACCAAGGCCGTGTGAAACCAAGCCCTATACCAGCACCGGCCAAGCAAGGTCGAGCCCCTTAGGAGCATTTGTGCTAGTGGTCGTGAGCTCCGATTTCGAGATAGCAGAGCTATGTCCGTTTTAAAGTTAGTCTGATCAAAAATCAAGTGAGAAACTATATATATATATATATAATGATGGCGTAATATGATTGCTATGGATGTTTACTATGCTTTGATCAAGTATTGGTTATTTTAATATTGTGTTTAATTGTGTTAACAAGTTACGTTAAATACACATCGATATTACATAGGGAAATTACTTTCCGAATCAAGTTATAAAAAGTGATATGGAATAAATAAACTCTTTTGAAATGATTTAAAATGGTTTATAAACACTAAAATCCAACTTGGTGAAGTTTGGAAAAGTCATGAAAGTTGAGTCAAAAATAGGCGCGTCGCGTAAATGCAGTTTGCGATTTCGCGCCGTGAAAGTTAAATCCATTTATATGAGTTCCAACCGTGGCAGCTGCGGAATCCGCTATTGGATCAGCCATTTTCATTATAACTTTTCGAGTCCGAGGTACTATTGCTGTCGAATCTATAAATTCCTAGGTAAGGCAATTTTCACTGACGACAAAACACAGCCAAAAAAGTAGTAAAATAGTACCATGGATAAACACCCATCATAGACCGCTGAGTTACAGTTACACCATTTTGAAATATGCCTCAAATGAGGGCAATCACGGGTTTATAGAAAACATTTTCCTTCTCTTTCTTTCGCTAGCGTTATGCTTAACAAATGCAAGTAGAAGCGGAGAAGGAGACTAAGTCATCGATCGTGCCGGAGCTGAATGAGGGCCACACAGCCGTCAACACCACCTTTCGTACATTTCTACCAGTCAAGACATTCAAATTGCGAACGAAAGACTAGGAGATTGGATCTAGAAAGCATTATGCTACGGATAAATTGTGTTCCCATTGAAAGCCCACATATATCAAATAAAACCACTCTAATTCTATTACCGAGAGAAAGGCCATCATTAGGGCAAACAATGCAATAGCTTCGGTTAGAGCAAAGCCCAAAATGGCATAACCAAATGATTGTTTTGCCAATGAGTGATTTCTAGCCACGGAATGAATAAAAGTTTTTAGTTAATACTTTGAGTTTGAGCTAAGAATTCTATTGGAGCTTATCCTCCAAAAAGTGCACTTTTCATTCTCTTTCGGACGAAATAAACTATATTGTTCGGGAGGGTCTCCCCAAGGGGGGACCGAGGTTTCGGGATGCGGTAATCTCCCTCGTGATTCCCTTGGAAAAACAGACCGCGAAGCGATTCCGATTTTCCTGTTTCGATGAATAGTCGGCCTTTTTTCCCTAAGCAAGCCTAGGGAAATCGAACGATGAAGACCAGCCTTTTTGGCCTCAAAAATTAAATGGTATTCCCATAGCAATTGGGGTTATGGATTTTCAGTTTTTGGGGGGTAGTATGGGATCTGTAGTAGGTGAGAAAATCACTCGTTTGATCGAGTATGCTACTAATCGATCTCTACCTGTTATTATTGTGTGTGCTTCCGGAGGAGCACGTATGCAAGAAGGAAGTTTGAGCTTGATGCAAATGGCTAAAATATCTTCTACTTCATATAATTATCAATCAAATAAAAAGTTATTCTATGTATCAATCCTTACATCCCCTACAACTGGTGGAGTAACGGCCAGTTTTGGTATGTTGGGAGATGTCATTATTGTTGAACCTAACACGTACATTGCTTTCATGGGTAAAAGAGTAATTGAACAAACATGCGTGAAAGAGGTTCAAAAATAAGTTTTTTTTATAAGGGCTAAAAATGAATCACTAATTTTGGATTTTTGACCCCATATTGTAGGGTGGATCTTGAAAGATATGAAAGATCTCCCTCCAAGCCGTACATACGACTTTCATCGAATACGGCTTTCCACAGAATTCTATATGTATCTATGAGATCGAGTATGGAATTTTGTTTACTCACTTTAAATTGAGTATCCGTTGTCAAAATTCTTCATAATAAGAATTTTTTGAACTCTCATAATCATGGTTTTCAAAAAAAAGAAAACGATCGAGATTTCGTTTAGTAAAATTTGAAATATGAGCAAATCAAGTTTTCAAAATAGTCGCGCTTTGACAGTTCGGAAACCAAAGCGATAAATACTTTAAAAGTGATATTTTTAATTCTTTAAAAATATGGAATAAATTCTATAAACATATTAAAAAAATTTAAAAGAGATTTGAGTTATAAAAATGGATTTTTAAATGATAAAAAAGTTGTTTTGATCAAATAAGCCTTAAAATCACTATTCGCAGCACTTTTTGCAGCACTTTTAATAACTTTTGAGATATAACTTTAAACTTAGTATTCTTTCTCAAATATTTTACAAATGTTTTTAGATAAAAAATTAAGTATTTTAAAGATGATTTCGTGGTTTTATAGTTATTTTAAAAGAGTTTAAATTATGAAGAAAAGCTGTTTTAATCAAGTGATTTAATTTTGGCTCTAAAAGCCGATGAGTAGACTGGATTTTTCTATTCATGAGATACGGATGGGAGGGGCTTAAACGAAGGAGATGTTCAACTTGGATAAGGTCAAAATGTTGAAAACAAGGTAAGTGTAAAAGATTTAATTTTTCCAAATTTAAATACAACTTGGATTGTATAGAAATATCTTTCTTACACTTGGTATTAAATTCCAAGGAGAGAACTCGACTATCCATGTGAATTTAAAAGGCGATTTCACCATTATTCAACGGATAGTAAAGGTTGAATATGGAAATTGATATTGTGTAGAATTAGTATAATTTTTATCGACCCTTTTTACTCAATAAGGTTTTGCAATATCATTTATAAGAAATAATTTTGATTTGGTATTTCAAAAGTTAAAGAGAGGTTTAATGATTCAGTATATACCGAAAAGAAATGTTTTAAAGATATATATCTCTAGAAGTTATTTTTGACAAAGAGAAAGTAATTAATCAAATGATAAGCACCTATTTACTTACATCTTTTTATCAATGATTGGTTCAAAGGAATCAAAGTCGGATTTGGGAGATTCTTATCCGAAATCCACTTCGAACCAATTTACTAATTCGAAAGTGAATATATTTTAAAGGCAATGAAGTTAAAGGCATGGATCTTCATAACGGAAGGACTTCTTGGTTATAATTTTAGAGTAGCTCCCGAGATAAATAAATAGCAGCCGTCCCTTCGTTCTGGGATCTTCGTATGCGAGGACTACTCGCCACTAATCCAAGGGTTAATGCCTGACAGGATGTGGTAGGAGAATGCCTTCAGTTTGTCCTATTCCTGGACAACTTGTATGGATGAATGTCTGACATTGCATTTCTAAGAACATAGTACATTAATCTCTACAAACGTACATCTGTTTGGTGGTGTAAGAGGTAACCCCTCTTATACCTAACACCATTCTCTTAGACGTACGAGCTTATAGGTTGTACTTTTATTGAAATCAATAGTGTGTTATTGGAAATGGTAATATGGCATTTTAAGTGAAATTGTTCTAAGAAAGGTAAACTTTAATTCAAGCCTCACACATGGGGAATTGTGAAATAGGGGTTACTTTAAGGCTAAGTGGTTCGTAACCATTAGAGTGTGATATCACCTCGTTATGACATCGTGTTTTAATTATGTGGTGTACTCTATAGGGTCTCGGATAGATCGATAACGGATAGGGTGATTTCATATTCGGTGCTATATGTACCATCTGTTGGTTTCAGGTAGGCCGGTCTTAATTCTTAGAGGTTTTTGAAAATGTCGATCGATACATTCCTCTAGAAATGTACTGTATGGGAGGTAGTCCCTTACCTCTCGATCCATTGGAAATCAAATCTCCAATAAGTGCCTTTGATTTTAGTTGTAAACCTATTATGCCTTCAAATTTAACCAATGTAACAATTCGGATATTTGAATACGTTTATTTGAAAAGTTGTCAAAGAATGTCATTAAAAATTATATCACTAGATTTTACTAGAAATGATTTGGTTATCATAAGGTAAAAATTGGTTCCTTGTTTATGTGCGGCCTGATCTTACGAGATACCCATTTTGTTTTCCAAAATACTCGTATTTTGAGTTTCTCACACCAGTCCCTTGACTGACCCGGAATTTATTTTCCTTTTCCCTTAAACTCTATGTGCCCTATATTTTTCCTAGCAGCCAAGTAGTCAGGTAGCTTGGAGCATTTCAGAAGGAGCATGGAGCATGAAGACTGGTGGGTCCTTTTGTCAATAGCAATCTATTTTAAATTTTCGTTGTATCATGTTGTATGTATTTAGTGTCTACAAGCCTCTATAAGGATAGGCAGCTATAACTGTCCCTAGGTGGGTTAGTACTTATCGTAGCTCTGATGAATCACTTTGAGTGATCGTATATACTTTCCATATGTATAATTAATGCAAATGTGAGATTCTATTGTTATTTTATATTTATTTCTTTTAAACCCCATGATTATCGGCCTTTCCAGCACTTGAATTTGCGGCACATGAATGCCGAGGATGTATTAGTGTGGATCTTCGAAGGGTCGAAAAGGCGGGTCGTCATAGACAACATTCAAAAAATCCCATTTTCAAAAGAAAATAATGGCCGTTAAAATTTCCTCCCATATTAAGATCCCTTTCCTAAGGTATAATGGAACTACTGATCTAGACAATCACCTCTTAACCTTCGAGAGTTATGTGGATTTATATAACGCTTCTGAGGCAGTGCGTTTAAGCTTTTCCCTACAACTTTCCAAGGAATAGTTGCCAAATGATATAGACATTACCGAGAAAATACCATCTATTCTTGGGACCAATTTTCTTATGAGTTCTCAGTGCAATTCTGCATTAGCAAAGACCCCACTATAGATTTTAGTGTATTGGCTAGTATCAAGCAAGAATCGGGAGAATTGCTAAGTGAATACTTAAAGCGATTTAATACAGAAGCAATGAAAGCCGCAAATGTAACTGATAGGGAAAAACTAGTGGCAGTACATTCCAAGTAGATAGAATAGACCCTATTCTGGAAAGACCTTTATATCCATGGATGCAAAGATTGCAATACTTCTATTCTCGGGCTGATAAGTTCATCCGCATGGACGAGATGTACCATACCTAAAAATGATCTCAGCAAAATAAAAAAGATGAAAAGTTTGGTTTTAATCATCCCAACAAAAAATCAAAAAAGAATGAAAAAGGAAAAGAAAGCCTGATCTCCTACTATTATTGCTAGATATGGACTTCCGATCTTTTACTGTTGTTGCCAGATATGGATTTTTAGTCTTCTATTATTGCTAGATATGGATTTTTGGTCTTCTATTATTGCTAGATATGGATTTTTGGTCTTCTATTATTGCTAAGTATAGATTTCTGTTCTTCTCCTACTATTGCCAGATATGCATTTATGGTCTTCTTTTATTATTGCCAGATATGGATTTCTAGTGTTTTACTATTATTGTCATGCATGGACTTCTGGTCTTCTATTAGAATTGATAGATATGGATTCATGGTCTTCTACTATTATTGCCAGATATGGACTTTTGGTCTTCAACTATTATTGCAGATATGAAATTCTGGTCTTCTTTCAGATACAGATTTTCGATCTACTATTATTATTACCAAATATGGGTTTCTAGTCTTTTTCAATCTCCAAATTAAGTTTCAATGTTTCTTTAAGTCATTTTTCAACTCAAATTCATTTAACGGGAATCTCCATTACTAAAGCAAGCTACTAGATATTTATATCGAGCTCAATTGGCAAGAATTCTTGATTCTCTAAGCAAGTGGAAAGTTAATCTACACAACGGAAAGCTCAAATATGGAAAAGTAAAATACTAATCATTAAGCAATTTCAGATCAAAAACATAATTCAATTCATGATTATATACCCTACATTGGAGGTAATATTCAGTCAATTGAAAATTTACTCACAATCTAATATAGTATGTACAAAGTGACAGGTACAAAAGCCAAACGGAAAAGAAAACTGGTTTAAAGAAAATCATCACTAAAGTTCGAGGTTCTGTGTAGTCTCCTCTAAATCCCTAGCAATTATGGGGCCAACAACATGGCGAATAGCAGCACCAAAGAGTTCTTTGAATTTCATTTCCTTCTTTCAAACAGTATTTGCATCGTCAATCGAAGCAATCTGAATATTCAAAGCGCACTGAAGAGTCTTATTGGCTCCTTGTAAAGTTTGGACTATGATATTCAACTCTTCGATCTTTTTTTGAAAGTATATCTCTCACGCCCGAGCTCTTAAACTTTTCTCTCGTAGTTTCTTATACGCTGAGATACTTTCCCATCCCATTTCCTACCAAAATGTTGCATGACCTCAAATTTGACCTTTTTGCTCTATGTCGAGATTATTTCATTGCTTAAGCCTATAGGCAGGTTTAGCAAAGTAGGGAATTCTTGGCTCGCCGAAGAACGAGATCTAGTAACCCTTCCAAGAGTGAGGGTGGGAAGGCCAGCTTCACCTTCACTTGCAATGAGCTCTAATGATTGACAATGAACTAGACTCTTTTTTAAGTTTACTTCAAGATCATTTATTCTCTGATGTATTTTTGTTATCTCTTCATTAGCTTCAATTGAAGGACCAGACTCACGAATCGAGTTAGTTTTCTCTTTTAAAACTTGAAGCTCTTTCTCCTTTTCTCTAAGCTACTCCTCAATGCAAGCAGTCATTTCCTTGTAAGTCCTAAACGCTGATTTCAATATGAAGTAGTTCCTGTGCCACTCTTGCATTGCAGTATTATTCGGGAATCGCATAGTTGAGTCGTCTTGGGACGATTGGTTTTCCTCTATAAAGTCAAGTGACCTATCCTTAATCTTGATGCACATGAAGCGTTTAGAGACTCGGACGTATGCATTAACTGAGTCTCCTATTAAGAATACATAAAACAAGAATTAATACATGAAAAACTAACTTTTCCATTAACAACAACTAAGGTTACAAGCAAGAATACAAAAGGTTGAGGGTACACCATAATTCTAGTTCTAAACATTCAGCTAGTATTTAAAGTTTTGAAATTGCAATTTTAGCTTTTTCAAACAATCTAGCCGATAAAATGAGGGTAGATTCGAAGGGCGCTTTAATTCCTTCCGAGGTATAAATAGGAGGGAACAGGTGATAATCCTAATTGTAACAACCCTGAATTTTAAGTCTTAATTTGCGAATATTTAATAAATTTTAAATATTAAATAATAGGTTTTATAGTTAAAATATAATACTTTTAAATAATAACAAATGATGGTAAAATAGGTTTGTAACGATCCAGGATTTTGCCACTTTGAAATAGGCTATTTAAATATATCTATATAATCAATAAATAGATTTTTATTAGCAAATAAACCTATTTTAATTATTTAATAATGATGATAAAATAGTTTTCAAAATTTGATTACCAATATAGATAGTTCAAATAAAAATAGAAAATGTTACCGAAGAACGTTTTCCGAAATTTTGACTTTTCGACACCCGAAATTCATCGAGAATGTTGTGCACACTTGGTGCAACATGCACACATTTATATATATTAGAATTAATATTAATAAAGCATACTTATGTATATTAACTTAAATAAATATATACCTAAGCTTGGATGTGACAAATTATGTTATAAAAGGCATATATATACATAAAAACACACTTTTATATATATATATAAATCCTATGCCATACCTTAAGTACCTTACTACATGGCCTAGTGGGTAACATGTGGAGAGAGATGGTGGGAGGTTTGGCAAGTACACTTTCATGAAGGTTTATTATTATTTTATACTAAAGGTCGTTTTACTAAATTAGCCCTCTCATTTTCTTTAAATACCTCCTATCTCTACGCATTCTTCCTTTACACCAACATTCCCATATTCATTTCTATACTCTTCATGTCTACAAGTTCATCCATGGCTTTCAAGAGAAATTCCTAAGTTAAAATTTGGGAATACACTTCTAAAACTCAAGTTAAATTGCCTTACTTCACTTCCAAATACCCATACTCTCCAAAGCAAACCTGTAACGACCCCAAAATTTATATATATTTAAATTAATAATTAATTTAATTTTTGAATAAAAATTGTAAAATAAATCAATAAATTGATAAAGTGATGCGAGTTTCCCCGGATTCAAATATATTCTGTATAAATCATTTAAATTCTAAATATTGTATATATATGTATATATGTGAATATATATATATATATTTGGGTATATATGAGTCAATTTGAAATTATAAAATCTTGTGTATATATATATTTGATTTGAATTTAAATTGTAAGTAAATGGTTTAAAACAAAGAGAAAATATATAAGATATAGAAAGTATAAAATAAATACATTGGATAAAAACCTAATAACAAATTAAAATCTAGAAATTCACTTATATTACCAAATGTATATATAGATAATTAGTATTTAAGTTAGAAATAAATAATGGAGATAGAAATAAATTATAGAAAAAATACATAAGATAAATTATATATATAGTTAAACAAATTAGTTGAATTAAACAATCTATATTAAATATAGAAATTCATTTTAAATTTCAAAACAATAAAAAGATATAATAACAACATTAGATAAATTATAATAACATATTAAAATAAAATACACTCAAACATGAAAATAAAATATTTAAGTTAGAAATATAAATAAAATTTATACAATATAAAATTATAAAATTGTACAGCAAAACACATTTGATAAATGCCAACAACGCATTAAAAATAAAAAATGTATTCATATGACAAAGTAATAAGACAAGATAAAAGAAATATACATTCAAGTATATTCTAGTGTGAACAAATATATATAGCTATGTATATACACTTACAAAAGAAGCCAAGTATAAACAAATGAAGACATCAAAAATATTCAAGTTTGAACAAAGACTTTAGAAAATAAAATAAGGTAAGTGGTACAAGGCAATTAATACAAGATCCTCTCAGCCGAACTAAAGAAGGAAGAAAAAATATAAACCTGGTACAAGGCATTAAATGCTAGCAATACTTTGTCAATTCGAATTGTTTAAAAATCAATTCAGCGTACAAACAAGAAAAATCCCTGCTAACTAGTACAAGAAAATATAATCACTTGTACAACATTTCATCTCAGTCTAATTAAACAATTCCACACACTATAAACTCTCCTATATATCAATATCAACTTCTCGTTTCAGTTGCCTCTATTAAAACTGAGAAACTAAAACCAAAGAAATATCATCATCATTTTAAACAAAACAAACTTCAGTTTAAACCATCAAGTAATCAAAGAAAAAAAAAGCCTGAGAAGAAGAGAAGATTTCCAGTATCATATTCAACCCAGTTTTCACAATTCAAATTCAAAAAGCTTCAATTTTCAAACTACAAAACTTTTGGGATCTAAAATGTTCAAGGTGAGTAACTTATAGTTTCTTTTAAAAACTTGAATATATATGTGCATTTGCTATGTGTATCTATGTATTTGTATCAGAGTTTCTTTTCTTCTCTGTTTGTTTATAGAGTGACATTATAACCAAGAAAATTCATTTTCTTGTTTCCTAATCAACATCAGGCTTCGATTTTAAAACAAATTAGCCATGCTTAAGTATGGTTTATAATTTAAAAATAGTTTCATGAAGTATAAATGTTTATATATGGAAAGATTAAATTTTTACAGTGGAAACTTTAAAGTCATGAAATTTCGAATATCACGGAATATTGATTCAGTTACATAATTCGAATCCTCACTAAAAACTAGGATTTTTGAGGCAAGTTTTGTGATTTTTAATATCGTGGGTGAAGAGCAGATCGGAGATGATCAAAATTAGTATTTTAACCAATTGTCGGCGATACAATGAACTGGGAGCGTCGGAGTTTCTAGCGGAGGTGGATGAGCCTATGTAAATGATGGGAAAAATAACTGGAGCTGTTCCAGTTCGTCGTAGTGGTAGCGGCAGTGGTTTGAAAATTCTAAACCTAATTTTAGTAAGAATGAGATTTTCGTTTCGTTCGTCGCCTTCAATCGATCGAGTTGCACGAATTTATGGTGGAAGGTTGCTTGGTGGGTTGTCGTGTTGTGGCCGAAGTTCGAGCGCCTCCGGTGGTCTAGGCGACGAGTACGAGGCGTTGCTAGGTTTCAAAAGGAAATGGCTCTCGAGTTTCAACTCGAAATTCGATCTCGAGGCGTTGACGTGGTTCAGGTGGTTGCGAATCGATCTGAGGAGAATTGTCGACGTGCTCGACGTCGTAGCGATGGCCAGAGTTCGCCAGAGGCGATGTGCACGTGCACGAGCATTTGCGCCTGGGTGTTGTATTTCCTGGGTATTCGCCTGTAAGTGACGAGAATTTTCTCATGGTGTACTCGAGTAAATCGAGTATCTTACTCGAAGCAAAGAAGGAAAGTCTCGGGTCAAATTCTTGTTCCAGTTTCAACCTAGAACCTGTTTCTCTGTTTTAAAATTTTTAAAACCCAATTTAAATTTTAAACCAAAGTTTAAAAACTGAGTTTAAAGTAGAATGTAAATAAAGATTCAAGTTTGAATTGAAATGTAGTTTTAAATAAATAAGTTTTAAAAAAATCAAAATTGTTTTAATAATTTAAAAGCAATTGATATGCTAGAGAGATTTGAATTGAAATAGATTTGAAATGGAAAATCTAACAAGTTGAAACTAAAAGTTTAAATCTGGAATTAATTCCAAATCGGATTTAAGGGTTTTGAAATTTAATTAAGCTTTATAACTTAAGTGTTAAAAATAAGTTTGAAAATGAAATTTAAAAGAAAATTTGAAACAAAGTTCAAACATATCATGAATAATAATTAAATTATAAATATGATTGAACTTTACTTGAAGTAATGAAGAATAATGATTTCTAATTCATTAACGAATGATATTTTAACAGTAAATCGATTTATAATCCAAAAATGATTAATATAAGAAATTTTCTTTAAAAGGTGATTAAAGAAATTTAACAGTTAATAAAATCATTAACTAAGATTATTTGAACAATTAATTAATGTGATAAATTTTAACAATAAATTTAGATTGATTAAATTAAGAATAATCAATTGTGAAACTATTAAGTATAATTACTTAATGACAATAATTGTGAAATTAAATATTCGATGTAATTTATTGAGTTAATCGAATTTGTTAATTAAATTTCTTAAGTATAATTCAGAATAATCACTTGATAATTTGAGAAATTATAATAACTTAGAAAAGTAATTAATAGATAATTACTGAATGTAATTAATTGAATGATGATTTAAAATCTGAGTATAATTATTTGTTAATGAATTAAAGGATTAATTAATAATGGTGATTAATTAAGATTTATTTAATAATTAAAGATTAATTGATTCATTAATTAAGAATGATTAGTTAATAATTGGGGTTAACTAATAAATTTGAAAGAGAATTTATTTCAAATAATTTATAATTAAATCATGATAATTAACCCGGATTAATATTGATATATATCTGATTTAAATTAATCAGTTGATTAATAAATTCATTTGTGAATATTTGGATTTGACTAAATGATTGAATTGTTTGATATTCTGATCTGTGATGCTTTGTGATATATTCTGATTTGTGTGTGACCTGTACTGTAGTTATTTATTTGGGATAAATGTAAATTATTATCTGTAACTTATATATCTGTGATCTGTGATCTGTAAATAAAAGATAAGCGTTATAATTTATACCGCTTATCAACTATATTCCTGTATTCTGATCTGTGGTGATTGAATGATGTTGCACTACTGTGTGAAACCCCTGGACTACAACATACACACACAAATATGGATTTCACGTGGAAATCAGTTAAGTCGTAGATTTTTGACAATTTTAAAGATTGAATTCTTGAATCCACATAGTTTTGGAAATTGGAATTTAAGAGCTTTGCAAATGAGTTTCAAATGTAAAAGTTATTTTAAATAACTTAATAAAACTTGATATTTTAATAATTTGATTTGAATTTGAATTCAATGATTTGGGAAAACTAATTGTTTTCAACTGATAAAATCTATTATATAAGAAATGGATTTCCAATTTGAATTAAAGGAATTTCAAGTTTGAATTGAAAATGGTTTTTCCAATTATGAGTGAATTCTTTTTGAAAGCTATGAATTGAATCTGTTTATTTTTAACAGATTTAAAATGATGTTTTGTTTAAACCATTCGAAATGGAATTATTTTGAAAGCTATATGTTAAATCTTTGTTTTAAAGATTTAACGAGTTAATCCAATTGAAATGGAAATCGATTTGTAAGATCTATGAATAGATTTTTGTGAAACTGAGTGAACTTTGTGAGATAAATCTTTTTGTTTAAAAAGATTAAAATGGTGATTTATTTAAACCATTTGAAAAGAAAGTTTTGGATAATAAATTGTGACTTAATTGGAAATTCCATTATCCATATGTTTTCAAATATTACGCTCACTATTCGGTTTAGCCAGGAGAGGATCTTTGTGTCACATAACCCATTCCGAATAATGATACGTCGCATATGGATCGCATTTGAAGACCGGTGTTGAAGACTGGGTATTTGCGAGAACGATAGGATAACCTATCGATTGTCTCTGCACCGAGTAGCACCCGGTATAGAGATTCCCTAAGTGATGGGGAATCCGATCGGGATTGTGAATACCCGGATTGCAAGGGCTTCTTCGGAAGTGCCTTCGGTTCTGTTCGAACCCGGAACAGACTTGTATGGTTACGTGTCTGACATTACATTTTGAGATATAAAGCAGATTTCTTTCAAATACATTTCTATTAGTGGCGGAGAATTTATTCTCTTAGCTTAACACCCTTCTTTGAGACGTACGAGCTCAGAGGTTATGTAGTTGAAGGTTATCAGCAATATACTCCAATTTGGTAATGTGGCATGCTGAGTATTACTGTGTGATGATCATTTATTGATCATTTGATGATCAAAGCGTGGCTTTGTGAAAAAGTGTAGCTTTGTGGACGAGACCTCATCGAACCTCACAGACCGGAAATGGTCGAAACAGGAATGATGCGGCAAGGTTATGAGGGTCGCGCCCTTTAGGGTATGTCATTTCCTTCTGGAAAAGGGTGGTATCATGGTATGGAGCCCAGATACTTACTCATGTGGACACACTTTATTTATTATGTGTTGTTGGGCGTGTTCTCACCCAGAAGATATCAAGACCAAGAAGCTTGATTCATCCAGGCCTGCCTAAGCTCCACTCGGCATCCATCTCACAGCCGGACCAGCCTACTCTACCACTACCGGTCCAACATTTCAAATACCGAACCAAGCCTCACCGGACCACTCACCTCCTTCCACCAAACCAAGTACCACCGGACCAACATGCATCCCACCTCAATGCCGAACCAAGCTTCACCGGTCCACCATACTCCTACCACCGAACCAAGCTTCACCGGTCCACCATACTCCTACCACCGAACCAAGCTTCACCGGTCCACCATGCTCCTACCACCGAACCAAAGTAAACCGGACCAACTCCACCAGGCCAGATTACGTCAGCCCAGGCCCGCCAGCTGCCATATACCTCCAAGACCCCTACCCCCAGCCTCACTCTATAAATAGAGGGGCATGGGTACAACAATGGGGGACAAAGTTTGAGAGCTCAAGCACGGAGAGAACTTTCAAATAACTTTCTTTTACTTGTATCAAAGCTTTGTACTTGTAATCAAAACGAGAGAAGAGAAATAACACATAAGGTGAACGTAGGCACATTCTGGCTGAACCACTATAAATCTGCGTGTCTTTTTTACAGTTTAGCCCCTGCTTTTCATATATTTGCATAAATCTCCAAAATCACTAAGAACAACATAAGATCTACTAAATCATACGACTTTGAGGTGTTTGTCCATTTTTTGTGCAAACATTTTTGGTGCTTTCACTGAGAACTAGAAGCTCGAAGCTTCAGCTTCATCCACTTAACATGTTTTCCTAACAGCATCGTCCGCCACTTGGAAAACATGCCTCCCAAACAGAGAAAAGATGTTAACAAAGGAAAAAACATCGCATCCAGCAGTCTTCCAGATCCAGCTGTCACGAATCAAGTAAATCGTCCTCCTCCAGTAGCAGTAACAAATGAAGGACAGTCTAACCCAACCACTCCTGCCACAGAACAGCCTGCAGCAATTACTAGGGCAGATTTGGATAGAGTTGTGGTTGAAGTAACTAACCGCTTCACGTCCCAGCAGGAAGCCTTGGTGGACCATCTCATGTCACTCTTAAGGGATGCTGAAGAATCCAACCGCAACCCTGAAACATGGGGCGAGTCCCAGTCTGGAGGATCTCAGAGACAACAAAGATCTTCCTTCTTCGAAGGAGCTAACGGCAGAAGTAGCCATGGTAGGAGCCGAGACCGAGCACAGCCCGAAGTTAGGCCTGAGGAAACGTTTGGTACCGAACCCAACGGGGGAGGTACCGGACGGAGGTCAACTGTAGCTGAGCCTGTCATACTGCCTAACCACGGAAACGCCGGTGAACGGGGCCGAGCTAGAGTCCAGCCCGAAGTTGGACCCGAGGAAGTGCTTAGATCAGAACCCAGCAGGGGAAGGTCAAGGCAAGGGCCAACTGTAGCTGACCCTAGCATGCTCCCAGAAGATCAAAGGCAGCCGCTGGAAAATATGAGGAACGATAGATGATACCATCCCTACAGGTCATCTGGACGGAATCAATCCCATAGAACTGAACCAAACTCATTTCTATCTGCTCCAAATTCTGATGAAAGGATGGCACGCTTATTCAGAGAGTGTGTCCAACGGGAGCAAAGAGATCGAGGGATAGGCGCTAGGGTAACCGGCCCTTTCGCCCGCAATTTCGAAATTACTATCACCCCCCGAGAATGGAAGATGCCGACAATGGAACCTTACAAAGGAACCTCCGACCCCGTTGTACACTTACAGAGGTACACGCAACATATGCTCATGAGTGGAGCAACAGAGGGAGTACTATGCAAATGCTTTCCGCTCTTCTTAGCAGATCTCGCTACCTCCTGGTTCTGTCATCTACCCCAGGGATCCATCAGCTCGTGGGAAATGTTGAAAGAAAAGTTTATCAGTCAGTTCTGCATGCATGTGGAACAACCTAAGGACGCTTATTCCTTATCCAGCATCAAACAGAAACCTGGAGAAAAACTGCAGCAATACCTAACCCGATTCAATGCCGCAGCAGCCGCAGTCCAAGATGCCGATGAGAAGCTTATCCTAATGGCCCTCTGTAGTGGTGTGCATCCGGACACTAAATTTGCTAGAAGGTTGACGAAAGAAAAACCAGCTACTTTACCCGATTTCTTCCATGAAGCCGGGAAATACATGAGGCTTGAGGATGCTGCCGTTGAGGGGCAGTCAGGACAGCAAAATAAGGCAACTCACAGCAACGCCCCCGCTGTGGCAAGGGACGTTCGAAGAAATGATTCCAGAGACAATGCTGGGGGCAAGAAGGGAGAAAAGCGCCTATATCGGCCTGGGCCGAGATTCGACACTTACACTCCTTTGAACGAGACCATCGAAAATATCTTCCTTGCCACCCAAGGCGAAGTTAGATACAAACGCCCACCATACAAAAAGGAATCAGATAACGCGCAGAAATCTGGAAAGTTCTGCCGCTTCCACGAATCTCACGGGCATGATATTAATGAATGCCATCATCTCCGGGATCTGATTGAGGAACACATCAGAAGGAAGAAACTGGAACGTTATGTAAAAAGTCAGGATAGGACTCCAGCTCCTGCCAATGAAAACCCAAGGCTACCCTCATCGGACACCGGCAGAGGAAACCGCAACGCTAGCAGCTCTAGTCAAGAGAAAATAGTGGTCCATACCATCTCAGGAGGACCGCACATCGCGGACAGAAGCTGGAAAGAGATGGAAAGGTATGGAAAGTCGCTTAGAGACAATAAAGACTGTGTCAATTCAGTTATAGAAGAGCGCCACCCGAAGCGGAAAGAAAGTAATGACATCACATTCGGTAAGCGTGACCTAGAAGGAAGGCAGTACCCTCACATGGATCCCATGGTCATCTCTACCCGACTCGGTCCCGCCGAAGTTTACCGAATCCTGGTAGACACTGGAAGCTCAGTAAACATCCTGTTCAAACACGCATTCGACAAAATGAAGCTATCAATGAAGGATGTATCTCCCTGCGATAAACCACTACACGGTTTCACTGGGGATGCTAAGATGCCCCTCGGGCAACTGGACCTCTTTGTTGAGATTGGAAGCCATCCCCGCTCCATTGTACGGAAGCAGACGTTCGTGCTAATAGAAAACCATTCGGCCTATAATGCCTTCTTAGGAAGACCAGCCTTGTCTGACTTCCAAATTGTCCTAGCCCCATGGTGCCTAAAGATGAAGTTTCCAACGGACAATGGAATAGGGGAAGTAGAAGGAGACCAGGACATTGCTCGAGACTGCTATGTGACTGAACTTCGCAACAACCATATGAAGGATAAAGGGAAGGGTGTAGAGATTGCTCTCTGCACGAAAAGTCTAGAAGCATAGCAACTAAAGAAAGCCCCTCCTCTTCGATATACCGGCGACCCTTTCAATGAATTAGACCCTAGGGACAAAGAGGAGAAGGCCACCGCCGAGCCTGCAGAGGCTATGGAGTTTATATCTATAGACAAGCACGACTCAAGTAGACTATTGAAAATTGGGTCCCAACTAAAAGCCGAATTGAAGGAACAACTCATCGATTTTCTCCGCCATAACTTGGATGTATTCGCATGGTCACACGCTGACATGACCAGAATCTCCCCCGACATAGCATGCCACGTATTAAACATTGATCCTACCCAGGTGCCCGTAAAACAAAGAAATAGAAGTATGGGGGCCGAACGATCAGCAGCCCTCGATGAAGAAGTAAAGAATCTACTCGCCAATGACTTCATACGAGAAGCTATCTACCCGGAATGGATCGCCAACCCGGTACTGGTAAAGAAGGCTAATGGGAAGTGGCGAACCTGCATTGACTTTTCCAACCTAAACGACGCCTGCCCAAAGGATTGCTTCCCACTTCCCCGAATCGACCAACTTGTAGACAGCACAGCCGGGCACGAGCTCCTATCTGTTATGGACGCATACTCAGGATATAACCAAATTCCTATGCATGCTCCCGACCAAGACCACACTAGTTTCCTCACCGACCGGGGTTTATACTGCTATAAGGTAATGCCTTTCGGACTTAAAAATGCAGGAGCCACCTACCAGCGCCTCGTCAACAAGATGTTTGCAGGGCTAATAGGACAAACTATGGAAGTATATGTGGATGACATGCTGGTAAAGTTAAGGAAAGCCAAAGATCACGTAAGCCACCTAGGCGAGATGTTCCAGGTACTTCGACAGTATGGAATGAAGTTGAATCTACTAAAGTGCTCCTTCGGAGTGTCATCAGGAAAGTTCTTAGGATTCATCGTACATGCCAGAGGGATTGAAGCAAACCCTGAACAAGTCCGAGCGCTAAGGGATATCAAGATACCTTCCACTCGAAAGGAAATGCAAAGTTTGAATGGAAAAGTGGCCGCCCTAAGCCGATTCATCTCCAAGGCAACAGACAAGTGCGTTCCCTTTTTCGAAGTTCTAAAGAAAGACAAAGGAAAGTTCGAATGGACTGACGAATGCTTAACCGCTTTCCTTAACTTAATCGAACACCTTCAGAAACCACCGGTACTCTCGACTCCAAGCGAAGGCGAAGAATTATACCTATACCTTGCTGTGTCATCTCACGCCCTAAGCGCTGCCTTGGTAAGGGAAGACAACCGCATGCAGCGGCCAGTTTACTTCGTCAGCAAGAGGTTTACTGGGGCAGAAGCCAGATATCCTAAACTCGAGAAGCTAGCATACTGTTTACTAATCACATCACGGAAATTGCGTCACTACTTCCAGTCCCATTCCATCAAAGTTCTGACCGATCAGCCACTGAGGTACGGAGTCCCACTCAAAATCATATCAGACAATGGACTTCAATTTGACAGCGAGGAATTCGCCAACTGGTGCAGAGAACACGGAATTCACAAAAGCTTCTCATCCGTAGCGTATCCCCAGGCAAACGGACAAGTCGAAGCAGTCAACAAAATTCTGAAAACTCTAATAAAAAAGAAGCTCGAAAAGTCAAAGGGCGCTTGGGTGGATGAACTCCCTACGGCACTATGGGCCTATCGCACATCTTTCAGAACATCGACGGGGCACACTCCTTTCTCTTTGGCATACGGATCGGAGGCTATGCTCCCAGTTGAAACCTTTGTGCCTTCCCACCGTAGGATCCACTATAACCCAGAAGAGAACGAAGAACTCCTTCACATGTCTTTGGATCTAGTTGAGGAGAGAAGAAATGATGCAATCCTTAAAGCAGCAGCCCACAAACAGAAAGTGGCGGCACAATACAACTCCAAAGTCAAGCATCGTACCTTACGAGAAGGGGATCTCGTCCTCAAGCGAATCTTCCCTCGCCCCGGAGCACTAGACCCAATCTGGGATGGACCATATGTAATCCATAAAGATCTCCACAACGGAGCTTATATTTTGTCAACAGTGGACGGAGAGGTGTTCCAGAGGGCATGGAACATCCAACACCTCCGTCGATACTTTTCTTAACTTGTATTGCCCATATGAAGTGAATTAACAAAGAGAATCAGTGGACGTAGGCATTTTCGTGCCGAACCACTTTAAAAAAACCTTGTCTCTTTTTTTTTTAACTTTTTCCTTTATATCTTGGCTGCTTGTTAACTTTATCCTTTTCTGTTGGACAAAATCCTGTGCATACAGCATTTCAATTCGAGGCACTCCACAGCACAACTTCATCTGGACAAGACCTAACAGGTACTATGCGAATCTATGCCCTTGCCAATGAGACACTTTCACTCCCGCATCCCTCTGCTGCGGGTTAACTCATTGCTCGCGACGGCCCTTAAAGCCAACTGTAATGAGCCGATTATAAGCCACCGAGAAGGCCGACTATAGCCGAGGCAGCTCATTACGGCGTTCGGCTCGCCGGCAACTGTGAACCGATTATAAGCCCCAACATAAGGTGTGGCCAGCCAGGGGCAGTTCACGGTTGACGATCGGCACCCACGCTAGCCGGCCACAGTAAATCGAATAATACCCACGATTACGGGCCATAACGGCCCGGGTAGTTACTGTGCGCGATCTCGGCTCCGATGTGTCTTAAGTACGGCTGTGGTAAAAAAGAATTAACTCCCCGCGGAGGCGTAAGATGGGTGACAAATGTCTCCAAGACCCACAGCTAGGGAAAGTGACTACAAAGCCCGTTTGCCACGAAATTAAGCACATCGAAGGCCTTCCCTGATTGGAAGTTTTACTTTTTCACATATTTCAATTTTACTTAAGCGACTTTTCTCCTATCCTCTATAACAATCCCTAAAGCACAGGTCACAGAATAGGAGGCATTCGCAAATGAGACCGGATGGCCGGGCACTCGACCGCATTTTCACACTCAGTCACGCTAAAGCCGTCGTCTACAGCTAAAGCAGGAGGGACGGTATTTTATTTTTGTGTGCCTAAAAACATAGCTATAGTTTATTCGCACCTCACGCTAACATTGCAAGTCATAAAATTATGTTTTAAAACAAGAACCTGACATCAAACACAATTTGATTACAAGAATATGCATAGCTATATTTCTCATACAACATGTTAAAATAGCAACAAACATTCAAAAGACGACAAGATCAGCTTAAGTTAAAAAATTACCACCTAAGAGTTACTTTACTAATTTAAGACTAACATATACAACTATGTCAAGCCCACAAAAAGAATTTTCCAGGCCTAATCAAGGAGTCAGCTGCGTCGGAGTCTTGCCCTTGTCCTGTTGCCCACCTATCCGGTCAGAAAAAGAAATCATTAGTGATAAGCAACAGAGTTGACAAAAGAAGAAACTAAAGAAGAAGAGGTTACCAGCAGTTTCCCCTTGATCATCTTGGTCGTCATCCCCTACTTCCACGCCTGCCTCCTCAGCTGCAAACAACCGCATCCCCTCCTTCACCGCTATCTTCTCCTCCTTGGTAAACTGAGCGGTAACCACATCCATCCTAAAGGCCGCTCCACCCTCCTTATCCGCCTCAACCTTGGCCTCCTCTAAAGCCCTGAGGTAAATCCTAGCCATAACCCGGGGGCAGTCGTCCATCCAAGATAAGTTGCCCTGTTTCCAAATGCGAAAGTACATATCCTGCAGCATGTCATCCATCATCCCCTCATTTTCCTCAAACTCCCTCATACGGGCCTCAGAAACTGATAGCCTTGCAATGGCAGCATCCCTTTCCAGTCGGTATCGCAAGCAGTCAGCCTGAAGGGACCTCCTCATCACCTCCATCTCCTCCTTTAGCCTGACTTGAGCAAGCTCTACGGCTTCAAGCTTCCCCGACAGCTCCTCTACCTGCTCAAGATCCGCCCTCCGAACCTCGTCCACTGTCGAGATGGCCATATTTATCTGCTCCTTGCAGGCAGCCTCCATCTTCCGCAATTCCGCCTTACTAACCTCCTCCATAGTCTTCCTCAACCGCCCAGAGGCGGTCTCATGCTGAGAAATCTGAATGGCCTGATCAGCAAGCCGTTTGGCCTGATCCGAAACCATCAATCGTAGTCGGATGTTGGCACTCCCAATCTCCTCTCCAGCCTTAACCAGCCGGGCATGATGCCCCATCAGCTTCCTAGTCTCCTCCGCCACCTGATCCATATTAGCCTTGGCCTCGTCTCCCATGGTAACTATCCAAGTAGTAAGTAAATCGAGATCTAAGGACTTGGCCTCATCAAGCACCCGTACCATGGGATTGCGGGGAAGAAGGTGCTCACCGGTAACCTCGTCAAAGGTAATATCATGAGAACTTGGATCCAGATCAGGATGACCCGCAAATGGATTACGAGCCAAGCCAGGACGATCATTCTGAGTAACGGTAGGATTTTCAGACGGGTGCGGAGAGAGTGCGAACTCAGTATCCTCCTCCGTGATATCATGAAGAGGCTGAATTGGAGGCTGAGGACCAAGTGAAGGTTCGGATAAGGGATGAATCCTCTTTCTCTTTTGAATACCCTCTTCAATAACCCCGAGAAGAGGACGGTAGCCGACTACATCCCCGGAGCGGTGGGTCGAAGGCTTCGGCTTGGCGGAAGCTTTGGAGAGCTTGTATTGTTCAAGCCTGTGTCGAAGATCCGAGGCCTTGGCCGTTTTACCTGCTCCTGATATGAAGAACAAGTGTCACGAGCTTACATTGATCCATAATTCGAGAAATGCGATAAATTAAAATTTAAAAGAAGAAAGGAAACACATCTGTTATACAAACCCTGGGGAGGAGTAGGATACTGCAATGAGTCCTGGATTTCATTCCAGGACGGGAGCGGATCATAAAATATTCCTAAGTCCCTATCACAAATGGAGCCGGCAGGAGTCAAAAGTTCACCTTGAGTCGTCGGAGCCACCTTGGCTGGAATAGTCTGAGAAGACTCGCTTGCACCGATCCCGGCCTTGTCAGCTTTCCCGGATTTCTCTACCAAAGCCGGTTCTCCGTCCATCCCCTCGAAAGCTTGGTGGAATGCATCATCCGCCCACTCCTGAATCTCGCCTGCTTGCCCAGGAAGCAAGGCCCCGATGCCATCGCCACCGTAACCACCTTCCCGGTCATCTCCACCCTCACCTCTCTCCTCCTCCACATCTTCCTTCCCCGGAGTAAGTGGACAAGTGCTGGGGGAAGGACCATCCGACTTCTTAAGCTTCTTACCTCCGACCACTGAAGATTTTGAGAAAGGTTTCCTCTTGCCACTCTCTACCGTGACACCTCCCTTAGCTTAAGCAGCCGCCCTCTCCTCCGTCGTTTCCCTCTGCTTGACCACTGACTGCTGTGGAAGGATCAAATTATACTCCAGAAGGGTCGCATTTCTGATCAGGTAAGCAGCCGATCTATCTCTCCTGGGGATAGCTTATATCTCGGCCGCCGTCTGAACCAGGCGGTCATTCTCCACAACCGCAAAACCACCTGTCGCTAGCAAGAAATAAAAGCACGTAAGATAAAGCACTGCAGTTGTAACGGAAATTATAAATAAAGCTTCACACTTACAGCCGGAGGTGAAGCGACGAATGGAAACAGAGTCACCCCTGATGAAGAACCATTCTTTCTTGAACATACTGAACTTCGAGTATAAGTCCAGGACAGGCTTAAAGGATATGACAGATTCCAAGCTGATATAGGGAGACCCCTTCTTGTAGCCTCTCAAGTTGTACAAATACCGGATCTCCCGGTTGGAAGGAGGACGCCCATATCTCCTCTGGAAGATGACGAAGAGACTCACCAGAATGGCATAAGAGTTGGGTTGAAGCTGGAATGGGGCCATCTTTAGATATGTAAGAAAGCTGACTACCCAAACATTAAGAGGCGGGATGGCACCACACATGCAGTGGTATCTGCTGTAGGCAAAGTACCCTTCAGGAGGGTCATATGGCATAACTTCTCTCCCTGGCAACAGCATGCGCGCTCTATCGATTCCGAAAGAACGGGAGATGACATCAAGCTGCTCTTCCTTAAGGTAGCTGGGAAAGCAATCGGGCGGGGAGTTCAGAAGCTCCTGAGGGCCGTACCCGTCCACCAGTGATCTCGGGGCAGGTCCATGACGTTCCGGTCCTGGCTGAGCAGGGGGCACTGCGGAAGGTTCTCTTTCGCCCTGGGACTTCTTTTTATCTGATCGAGTTTCCGCTTTTCGAGACATTTATCTACAACGCAAGAAAAGCACATTATTAGAACAAGGAGAGGTAAAGATACGGACAAGCGAGTGCGTACAATCCGGGGTTTTTGTTTGCGATTTAAAAGCACGAAAGGCCTGAGAATTCATTCAAGCCCAAGGTTCATTCAGTACTTGTAACGACCCTAATTTTCGACCCAATTTAAAATTTTAAATTCAGCGTTTAAATAAAATTCTGAAAAATTAAACGATCTCAAATTTCGTCCAAACTTTATTTGTGACATACGTCTAGTTAGATATGGACAGAGAAAAAGTTTCGTTGAAAAATATTACAGTGAAATCCGTTCGCGTTTTACTGTATATCAGTCCATATAAAGTTGCGTAAAATTTATCTTCCAAATCTAAATATTTTTACACAGTCCGCTTGTAAAAATTATTCTGATCAAGGTTTTATAATTCGTTTCGTCTAAAACTGTCATCGCCCGCTCCGTTTATATTATTTTGCAAAACGTACAATTTAAGTGGCGTAAATGCAAATTTTATAAAATCATCGTATCGCAATAACCTGTGTACCGTTGGAACCGCATCGTCGCACTGATCAAAACGGTATACTCATTTGTGAAAATCGGAGTCCGACGTAAAATTATTCGTGTTAATTCATCGGTTCCCGACGGACCAATTAAATAATACTCAGCCCAAATTTCCTTTAGCCGTTTACAAGCAATACAAAAATTTATTCCAGCTGTTATTAAATGAGTTAGTGGGGAGATGAAGTGTGAAGGGTTGCGTTGGGAATAGGTGAAACGTTTGGGATTTTAAGTGATGTTTACTGTTCCTATATTTTCAAAGACCTAGTACCATTCGCTGTTTACTCAAATCTCCTTCTCTCTGCCTCCAAGCATCAGGTAAACTCTCCATTCTTTTTCTTTTCTCTTTTTCTGCAAACAAAGATGATAGTCCAAACATTTCTTCTTTCTTTCCTATTCACCCCTACTCCACTCACGTACAAGCAACCCCAGCAACCCAGAGCCCAGACCCTCCGCGCCACCCTCCGAGCCCAGACCCTCCGCGCCACCCTCCGAGCCCAGACCCTCCACGCCACCCTTCGAGCCCCAGACCCTCCGCACCACCCAGACGAGCCCCAGACCCTCCGCCTGCAGCCCTCCGTGCCACCCAGTCCGCCACGCAGACAACCCCGGCAGCCATCCGTGCCCAGTCCGCCACCCAAACTCCACCTGCAGCCCATCCGTGCCACCCAGTCCGCCACCCAGACCCGCCTGCAGCCCTGCCACGTCCCAGCTCCCAACGCCTGCACCACCCTGCCTCCGTTCGCCACCACCAGCCGAACCACCAACAGCCCACTGCCGAACCCACTACCCAGCTGGCCACCCGCGTAGATCCATCAAACGTTGATCATCGTCTTGTCCGGAGATAGTGTTTGCCGTTATATATTGCGTATAGCGTTGTTTATATTTGTCTAGTTATTAATATACAACGTTGTCTTGAAATTTCAGCTGCTGATCCGGAATCTCAAGCCTAGGCTTCGTCTATTTTGTCGTCATACCCTGCTTCTTTGATTGGTATGAATATATATGTACAATCTATACATATATCTTGTATTGAACAAATCGTAATTGAATTATTATTCGCTTGCAGTTTGTTGTTCGTTAGTGTTGTGCTTGTTCGTGCCTCTTATCTATCGTCCACGTGCTTCGTCGTCAAACTTCTTACCACGCAAGGTGAATATTTTCTATTCACGACTCAAAGATCTATTATACTATGATAATTAGATGTTGGATGTTATGAATGTTAATTTGGACGTTAAATGAATTGAATGTTAAAAATTGAATTGAAGTTAGTATGTTGAATAGTATGACGCCAAATTTGCTATGTGATATTAAATTTGTTGTTATTGTAACTGATAATAAATTTGAACTGAATTTGATATAGAATAGAAAAAAAAATTTCTGAATGACATATGTTAAACTTGACCCCTTTATATGATGAATATTGGTTAATTAAATTGACCCTTTAAATTGTTTGACACGTAGAATTTGATAAATGTCACTTTGGACTATTGAACGTATTGAATTAACTGTTGTAATTGAAATTGAACGACCAAGTGAAACTGAAATGTTATAATCTTTAATCTACATGAAATGATAGTGTAGATTCTAGAAATAGTTATATTAATTGGCGTAAATAACAAACGCGAATTAATACGACTATTTCGGGATTATTTGAATTGTTGAATTGTTGCAAATGGATGCTATTGTTTGTTTATTTAATTTGACACCATCCCTGCTATCACACTGCAAGTTCCCTTTGTATGTTTTGATTTTGAATTTAAATAGAATCGGGTTGAAATGATAAATACCCAATTGAATGAATTGGCCTAGGATAGATAATTAAAATAAGAAACCAAACGGTCAACAAAGAACGTTTTGAAATTGAGACTTATTTGGAATTATGGAATGAACTTAGAAAACTGTATTGTAATTTGGTAACGTAAATATAAATAAATTTGTTTGAAATAAAGAAAATGATTTTATTGAATTAAATAAATAAATTTGTTGAAATAAATAAAATGATTTTTTTTGAATTGAATAAATGAATTTGTTTTGAAATAAATAAAATGGATTTTATCGAATTAAATAAATCAGATTTGTTGGAATAAAGAAATGAATATAATTGAAATAAATGAGAACGAATTAATGTAATGAATTGAAATGGATTTGTAAATTTATTTGGTTAAACAAAGTGTTTTGACAAAGTTAATCGAAATGAGATTTAAGAAGTAAATAGGATGGAGGATAAAGTGATTAAATTTCGAGTTTTGATAAATGAATAAACGAAGTTTTGACAAAGTGAACGTAGTAAATGAAATTTATATAGTAATGAACCTAGGAATGTAAATACGGATTTAAAAGAATAAAACTTGATTTAATGAGTTGAATTAAGATTGACTACTTCATGTAATCCATGAATTTGAATTGATTTAATAAGTGAAATGTTGATTTAACGGGAATACTTAAAATTTTGATAACTAAAAGGGCTTAAACTAGAATTTCTTTTCGAAATATGATTTTGTAATTAAAACGAATCGAATTATGAAATATCAAATTTGGAAGTCAAATTTGCAACTTGACCTTTGGATTTGATTTGTTTTAACTTTAATAAAAAGTTGACTGTTGGGTAATTAATACGTAGTTATTAAAGAGACCGGGATCGGATTATGGACATACTCTCTGTCGACACCGAAAACCACTTTAATAACTAATATACGCGAAGTGTTGATCCAGAATGAAGTGGATGGTTTTGATGAACGCGTTGAATGAAGAAAGAGAATGATTTTGGATGACCCCTGACATGACTAAAACAGGAGCCGTGCCGGGCCATTGAGGTTCGCTACCTCTAGCGGACACACTTCTTCGATACCTTATCTATTACTTTTGTGATTCGATTTGGGTGCACCCCTTGATTTGGGAGTGTTGTTTCGCGGTGTTGGGATAGTAGCTGCTATGCCCAACATCAGTCCGGATCATGCAACTACTAGTATCCTAGTTGGTATCGCCTCATGTACCTTGTCATACTGATTATCCTATTCGCGACCACTACGTTTTGTTTTGTACCTTTAGTATATGGATTGCCCTCTGGTGACTTCCGGTTTTGGGGAAACTACGGTCTTGTATATGCTCTTGGGAATAAAAATGTGTTAAGGGTGGAATGGGCCATGACTTAACACTATTTTGATACCATACTTTACTGATTAGACATTATCTATTTAGCGTATTCTATTGTATATATAGATAGTTTATCGAATTCTTATAGATGTGTATCATATTCATCTTTGAGTTATGAACTTTATTATTTGCTCCTGATTATCCTGTATAAGATTTTGAGTCCTGACTCGAGTGTTTCTTTTGTATATGCTCGGGTCAGTCTGAAGCTATTCCGTTGCTAGTCAAGGTTGGTCGAAGATGCTGAAGGCTTAGCTTTTATCTATATCATTTTATTTCCAGTATTTGATGTACTTATGTATTGGACATCTTGTATCCCTTTTCAGTCGCTTTATGTTGAGACATTGTTGTATTCTCTGTAGTAGCTTCATGAACTACTATTATGACGATGTATTTTCCGCTGCATTATTCTGTGACTGTTCTGAGTCTGTGATGTTGTATTGATTCTCATTTACATTTATGTACTTATAATCCCATAATGTTCTGTGTTTTGTATTATTTAAGTTGACAAATGTGGATTATTGTCAATTTAAATGGTCCAAATATACAGGATGTTACAGTTGGTATCAGAGCTCTGGTTTTCCTAAAAACCTTAGTTCGGGATTATAAAGAAACTCATTAGAGATAGGGTAGCAATACTCTAGAATGAGGAGAATCGATTCAATATCCAAATCCTTTCAAAAATTCAAGCTCCTTTGATTCGTTGATTAGTTTTCTTAACTTTCTATTATCTTATCTTTAGTTCTAAATCTCTTTTGGTATTTCAGGATGAGTACCAGAAGAAATGTTAGAGGTGGAAGAGGCAATGGTCCTGCTCAGGCTGCACCTGCCGCTCCAGCTCCTGTCAAATTCACTACTCTTAGCAAGGAGTATTCGCAACTGGGAGGTACTAAGTTTTCTGGATCCGAGAACATCATAGAGGCTCAGCAATGGCTTAAGGGTTTGGAGAAGATATTTTCTGGATTGGAAATTACTGATGCCCAGAAGCGTCAGCTTCCTGCTTGGCAACTCCAAGATGCCGCACAAGATTGGTGGGAATCCGTTACTTCTCGTATCGAGGAGGACACCATCACTTGGGCCCAGTTTAGGTATGAATGGTTTGGATTCTAGTGGTTTAAATTCTTCCTTCTATCTTTGAAATGATTGTTCATCTAGTCTATCTTTTGGATTAGGGATACTTTCTCGGCACAATGGATGCCAGCTGCTGGGAAGGCCCAACTTTATAGAGCTTTCATGGATCTTAAGCAGGGCAATATGACTTTTTCTGAGTATGAGAGAAAGTTCAACGAACTCTCCAAGTTCGGACTCGGCTTGATTGATACACCACTTCTGAAGAATGAAAAGTTCATTATGGGAGCTTGAGCAGAGTATTATGACTTACTTACCGGCCACATCCATTGCACCTTCACAGAGCTTGTTGACTATGCCCTTAGATATGAGGCAAAGCCTAAGGGATCCACTGCCAAGGCTGCCCCTACTCAGCCCTCTTCTAGCCAGCCCGGGAAGAGGAAGATGAACTTTGATCAACAAATGAAAGCTTGGCAGAAGACTACAGGATTGGGATATGCTCAGAAAAGCCCTATCGATCTTGCTAATATCACATGCTTCAAGTGCGATAAGAAGGGCCATTATGCTAATAGTTGTCCATCTACCGGAGCTGCTGTTCCACCACCTTCTGTGACTAGGAAAGATTTATGCTATGTCTGCCTCCAGCCGGGTCATTTCAAGAAAGAATGCCCAATGTATAAGCGTGGCACACCATCTGGAGTATTTGCTATCACCACTCCTACACCACCTCCACCACCTACTCAGGATGACCTAGGTACCTTACGAAGTACTTTTTCTTTACATGATTTACCTATTAGGTTATTATTCAATACTGGTGCTTCTCATAGCTTCATATCTATTGATCTCTGTAATAAGCTCAAATTAGAACCTACTCTTGCTACTACTTCCTTATGCGTCTCCAACCCTATTGGAGGACTTGCCAACCTCAGTAGAATTTGTAAAGAGGTCGTGCTCTTATATGGAAGATATCGATTCACTTGGGATTTTTATGTGCTTGGCTTCGCAGCATTTGACATCTTGTTAGGTGCTGATTGGTTAAGGAAATTCGATGCTGTTATTTCTTGCAAAGCTCGTTCTGTTTCTCTAGTCAATGACAAGGGCCTACCGCTTGTCATTGAATGCAAATCACCTCAGAAATATGCCGGAAGCTTCATATTCTCTCTTGATGCTCATCCGGATGATCTTAGTACTACACCTATTGTTCAGAAATTTCCCGATGTATTTGGAGAGGTTAACTCTCTACCGCCCAAACGGGAAATCGATTTTCGTATTGATCTTATTCCTGGAGCTACGCCCGTAGTTCTCCCACACCGAAGGATGGCTCCTAAAGAAAGGGCTGAACTAAAAACTCAAATCGAGGATCTATTTGCTAAAGGGCTTGATTAGAAGAAGTTGTTCCGAATGGGGCGCTGCTGTTGTATTTGTCACCAAATCAGATGGATCTCTTCGCATGTGTGTTGATTATAGAGAGCTCAACAAGCGCACTCTCAAGAATCGTTATCCGATGCCTCGCATCAACGATTTATTCGACCAGCTTCATGGTGCTAAAGTTTTCTCACAACTTGATCTAGCCACTGGGTTCCACCAACTCAGAATAGCGGAAGATAGTATCCATAAGACAGCTTTCCGGACCGAGAATGGATTCTATGAATGGTTGGTTATGCCATTCGGTTTGACCAACGCACCTGCTTACTTCGTCGACTTGATGAATCGAGTCTTCCGTGATGTTCTTAACAAGTTCGTTCTTGTATTCATTGATGATATTCTTGTCTTCTCTAAGGACAAGGAAGAGCATAAGGCACATCTTCGTTATGTTCTTGAAACTCTCAGAAACCACCAGCTAAAAGCCAAGTTTTCTAAATGCCATTTCTGGCGAGACGAAGTGAGATTCCTTGGCCATATTGTTTCTGAGAATGGCATTTCAGTCGATCCAGCTAAGATTGCCATAATCAATGTAAGTTTTATCATATTCGAAATTCTATTCAAACAATCTTATCTCTCGCTAATTCATATCAATTAATCTACAGGATTGGGAGACCCCCAAAACTCCTACAGATATCCGTAGTTCTTGGGCCTAGCTGGATATTATCGCAGATTTATTGAGCACTTTGCCCGGATTTCTGCTCCTCTTACTGCTTTGACTCGGAAGGACGTTAAGTTCATTTGGAGCGAGAAGTGTGAATCAGCTTTTAATGAGTTGAAGCACAGGTTAACTTCAGCCCCAGTTCTTGCAGTCATCGATGGAAGTGAAGGATTGACTGTTTATACAGATGCTTGCCGAGAAGGTTTGGGCGCTGTTCTTATGCAAAATGGGAAGGTTATTGCTTATGCCGGTCGTCAGTTGAAGACCCATGAATTGAACTATGCCACTCATGATCTTGAGCTTCTTGCTGTTGTATTTGCTTTGAAACTTTGGAGGCATCATCTTTTGGGAACAAAGTTCGAACTATTCACTGATCATAAGTCTTTGAGGTATATCTTTTCTCAGAAGGATTTGAACCAGAGGCAAGTCCGATGGCTTGAATTCTTAGCTGCATACGACCTCGACATCACTTATACACCGGGGAAAGCAAATGTTGTAGCAGATGCTCTGAGCCGCAGCAAAGCATTGTCTTGTTGCAATCTTATTGAAGGCATGTTATTCCAGCTTAGTATCTCTCCATCTCTTATGGATCGCATCAAAGCTAAGCAATATGAAGACACTTTGCTCTATCGTATGAAGGAATTAGTTATGGGTAGAGTAAGTAATGCCGACAACAAAGTGGGTGCACAAGTTGATAGTGATGGAGTTTTGAGGATCGACAATCGTATTTGTGTTCCTAATGTCGATGGTCTTAGACAGGAAGTGCTGCGAGAAAATCATAAGTCTTCGCTTTCATTTCATCCCGGTGCTACCAAAATGTACCAGAATATGAAGAAACTATATTGGTGGAGTGGAATGAAGCGCGATATTTCTATCTATGTTAGCAGGTGCACCACTTGCCAACAAGTTAAAGCAGATCACAGAAAGACAGCAGGGTTGCTCCAACCGCTAGAGATTCCAGGTTGGAAATGGGAGCAAATTTCTATGGATTTTATTGATGGGCTACCAAAGACTAGAAAGGGTAACGAAAGCATATGGGTGATTGTCGACAGACTGACAAAGTCCGCTCACTTTATTCCAGTCAAGACCACTCGTACAGCTTCAAGCTTGGCCGAAATATACATGAGGGAAGTTGTTAAACTTCATAGTGTACCATCTAGCATTGTATGCGATCGGGATCCTATTTTCACCAGTAAATTCTGGAAGGCATTTCAAGATACCTTGGGCACCAAACTGAATCTGAGCACAGCATATCATCCTCAGACAGATGGTCAAACTGAGAGGGTGAATCAGATTTTGGAAGATCTTCTCCGAGCTTGCATTATCGACTTTGGTGGATCTTGGGAAGACCATCTTCACTTGGTTGAATTCACTTATAATAATAGTTACCAGGTAAAGAATTTGAATTTCAAATTTGAATAAGTATATTTTGAATTAGAATTAATTATCCTGTATAAACCAGGCGAGCATTGGTATGGCACCATTCGAAGCCTTATATGGACGGCCATGCAAATCGCCAGCTTGTTGGATTGAGTCGGGAGATCGATTAGTGCTTGGACCAGAAATGATTATGGAAGCTTCTGAAAAAGTCGAAGAAATCAGGGAGAAGATAAAGACGGCACAGGATAGACAGAAAAGCTATGCCGACAAAAGGAGAAGAGATCTCGAATTCGGTGTAGGAGACAAAGTATTTCTGAAGGTGTCGCCTTTGAGGAATATTGTTCGATTTGGAAGGAAGGGGAAATTAGCTCCCAGATTCGTTGGTCCGTTTGAGATTACAGAAAGAGTTGGAACATTGGCATATAGAGTTGCATTACCAGAAAAGTTCGCTGGTGTTCACAACGTGTTCCACGTCTCACATCTTCGCAAGGTTGTACACGATCCATCTATGACCATCCCTACTGCTCAGTTAGAAGAGATAGTTATTGAGCCAGACTTGACTATTGAGCGAAAGCCACTTCGGATAGTTGATCGTGAGACAAAGCAACTCAGAAGGAAGTCGGTGAATCTCGTCAAAGTACAGTGGAGTGCGGATGAGCGAGATTGCACGTGGGAAATTGAGGATAGCATTCGGGATTCAAACCCCGAACTATTAATTTCAGGTATTCTTCAAATTTCTTGAAATCTATCGTGACTTTTCTACTTATTTCACTTCTACTTCACTCGTATCGTTCCTTTTCGAGGACGAATAGTTTTGAGTGGGGGAGATTGTAACGACCCTAATTTTCGACCCAATTTAAAATTTTAAATTCAGCGTTTAAATAAAATTCTGAAAAATTAAACGATCTCAAATTTCGTCCAAACTTTATTTGTGACATACGTCTAGTTAGATATGGACAGAGAAAAAGTTTCGTTGAAAAATATTACAGTGAAATCCGTTCGCGTTTTACTGTATATCAGTCCATATAAAGTTGCGTAAAATTTATCTTCCAAATCTAAATATTTTTACACAGTCCGCTTGTAAAAATTATTCTGATCAAGGTTTTATAATTCGTTTCGTCTAAAACTGTCATCGCCCGCTCCGTTTATATTATTTTGCAAAACGTACAATTTAAGCGGCGTAAATGCAAATTTTATAAAATCATCGTATCGCAATAACCTGTGTACCGTTGGAACCGCATCGTCGCACTGATCAAAACGGTATACTCATTTGTGAAAATCGGAGTCCGACGTAAAATTATTCGTGTTAATTCATCGGTTCCCGACGGACCAATTAAATAATACTCAGCCCAAATTTCCTTTAGCCGTTTACAAGCAATACAAAAATTTATTCCAGCTGTTATTAAATGAGTTAGTGGGGAGATGAAGTGTGAAGGGTTGCGTTGGGAATAGGTGAAACGTTTGGGATTTTAAGTGATGTTTACTGTTCCTATATTTTCAAAGACCTAGTACCATTCGCTGTTTACTCAAATCTCCTTCTCTCTGCCTCCAAGCATCAGGTAAACTCTCCATTCTTTTTCTTTTCTCTTTTTCTGCAAACAAAGATGATAGTCCAAACATTTCTTCTTTCTTTCCTATTCACCCCTACTCCACTCACGTACAAGCAACCCCAGCAACCCAGAGCCCAGACCCTCCGCGCCACCCTCCGAGCCCAGACCCTCCGCGCCACCCTCCGAGCCCAGACCCTCCGCGCCACCCTCCGAGCCCCAGACCCTCCGCACCACCCAGACGAGCCCCAGACCCTCCGCCTGCAGCCCTCCGTGCCACCCAGTCCGCCACGCAGACAACCCCGGCAGCCATCCGTGCCCAGTCCGCCACCCAAACTCCACCTGCAGCCCATCCGTGCCACCCAGTCCGCCACCCAGACCCGCCTGCAGCCCTGCCACGTCCCAGCTCCCAACGCCTGCACCACCCTGCCTCCGTTTGCCACCACCAGCCGAACCACCAACAGCCCACTGCCGAACCCACTACCCAGCTGGCCACCCGCGTAGATCCGTCAAACGTTGGTCATCGTCTTGTCCGGAGATAGTGTTTGCCGTTATATATTGCGTATAGCGTTGTTTATATTTGTCTAGTTATTAATATACAACGTTGTCTTGAAATTTCAGCTGCTGATCCGGAATCTCAAGCCTAGGCTTCGTCTATTTTGTCGTCATACCCTGCTTCTTTGATTGGTATGAATATATATGTACAATCTATACATATATCTTGTATTGAACAAATCGTAATTGAATTATTATTCGCTTGCAGTTTGTTGTTCGTTAGTGTTGTGCTTGTTCGTGCCTCTTATCTATCGTCCACGTGCTTCGTCGTCAAACTTCTTACCACGCAAGGTGAATATTTTCTATTCATGACTCAAAGATCTATTATACTATGATAATTAGATGTTGGATGTTATGAATGTTAATTTGGACGTTAAATGAATTGAATGTTAAAAATTGAATTGAAGTTAGTATGTTGAATAGTATGACGCCAAATTTGCTATGTGATATTAAATTTGTTGTTATTGTAACTGATAATAAATTTGAACTGAATTTGATATAAAATAGAAAAAAAAAATTCTGAATGACATATGTTAAACTTGACCCCTTTATATGATGAATATTGGTTAATTAAATTGACCCTTTAAATTGTTTGACACGTAGAATTTGATAAATGTCACTTTGGACTATTGAACGTATTGAATTAACTGTTGTAATTGAAATTGAACGACCAAGTGAAACTGAAATGTTATAATCTTTAATCTACATGAAATGATAGTGTAGATTCTAGAAATAGTTATATTAATTGGCGTAAATAACAAACGCGAATTAATACGACTATTTCAGGATTATTTGAATTGTTGAATTGTTGCAAATGGATGCTATTGTTTGTTTATTTAATTTGACACCATCCCTGCTATCACACTGCAAGTTCCCTTTGTATGTTTTGATTTTGAATTTAAATAGAATCGGGTTGAAATGATAAATACCCAATTGAATGAATTGGCCTAGGATAGATAATTAAAATAAGAAACCAAACGGTCAACAAAGAACGTTTTGAAATTGAGACTTATTTGGAATTATGGAATGAACTTAGAAAACTGTATTGTAATTTGGTAACGTAAATATAAAAAAATTTGTTTGAAATAAAGAAAATGATTTTATTGAATTAAATAAATAAATTTGTTGAAATAAATAAAATGATTTTTTTTGAATTGAATAAATGAATTTGTTTTGAAATAAATAAAATGGATTTTATCGAATTAAATAAATCAGATTTGTTGGAATAAAGAAATGAATTTAATTGAAATAAATGAGAATGAATTAATGTAATGAATTGAAACGGATTTGTAAATTTATTTGGTTAAACAAAGTGTTTTGACAAAGTTAATCGAAATGAGATTTAAGAAGTAAATAGGATGGAGGATAAAGTGATTAAATTTCGAGTTTTGATAAATGAATAAACGAAGTTTTGACAAAGTGAACGTAGTAAATGAAATTTATATAGTAATGAACCTAGGAATGTAAATACGGATTTAAAAGAATAAAACTTGATTTAATGAGTTGAATTAAGATTGACTACTTCATGTAATCCATGAATTTGAATTGATTTAATAAGTGAAATGTTGATTTAACGGGAATACTTAAAATTTTGATAACTAAAAGGGCTTGAACTAGAATTTCTTTTCAAAATATGATTTTGTAATTAAAACGAATCGAATTATGAAATATCAAATTTGGAAGTCAAATTTGCAACTTGACCTTTGGATTTGATTTGTTTTAACTTTAATAAAAAGTTGACTGTTGGGTAATTAATACGTAGTTATTAAAGAGACCGGGATCGGATTATGGACATACTCTCTGTCGACACCGAAAACCACTTTAATAACTAATATACGCGAAGTGTTGATCCAGAATGAAGTGGATGGTTTTGATGAACGCGTTGACTGAAGAAAGAGAACGATTTTGGATGACCCCTGACATGACTAAAACAGGAGCCGCGCCGGGCCATTGAGGTTCGCTACCTCTAGCGGACACACTTCTTCGATACCTTATCTATTACTTTTGTGATTCGATTTGGGTGCACCCCTTGATTTGGGAGTGTTGTTTCGCGGTGTTGGGATAGTAGCTGCTATGCCCAACATCAGTCCGGATCACGCAACTACTAGTATCCTAGTTGGTATCGCCTCATGTACCTTGTCATACTGATTATCCTATTCGCGACCACTACGTTTTGTTTTGTACCTTTAGTATATGGATTGCCCTCTGGTGACTTCCGGTTTTGGGGAAACTACGGTCTTGTATATGCTCTTGGGAATAAAAATGTGTTAAGGGTGGAATGGGCCATGACTTAACACTATTTTGATACCATACTTTACTGATTAGACATTATCTATTTAGCGTATTCTATTGTATATATAGATAGTTTATCGAATTCTTATAGATGTGTATCATATTCATCTTTGAGTTATGAACTTTATTATTTGCTCCTGATTATCCTGTATAAGATTTTGAGTCCTGACTCGAGTGTTTCTTTTGTATATGCTCGGGTTAGTCTGAAGCTATTCCGTTCCTGGTCAAGGTTGGTCGAAGATGCTGAAGGCTTAGCTTTTATCTATATCATTTTATTTCCAGTATTTGATGTACTTATGTATTGGACATCTTGTATCCCTTTTCAGTCGCTTTATGTTGAGACATTGTTGTATTCTCTGTAGTAGCTTCATGAACTACTATTATGACGATGTATTTTCCGCTGCATTATTCTGTGACTGTTCTGAGTCTGTGATGTTGTATTGATTCTCATTTACATTTATGTACTTATAATCCCATAATGTTCTGTGTTTTGTATTATTTAAGTTGACAAATGTGGATTATTGTCAATTTAAATGGTCCAAATATACGGGATGTTACAGTACTCCCAATACCAGAGTTTCATTCGGCATTCAAACCCAAGGTTCACTCGGTACTCCCAATACCAGAGTTCCATTCGGCATTCAAGCCCAAGGTTCGTTCGGTACTCCCAATACCAGAGTTTCATTCGGCATTCAAGCCCAAGGGTCATTCGGCATTCAGGCCAAGTTTCATTCGTCAATTAAGACCCAAGTTCCATTCGGTAAAACTGAGGAAATTTCGTTCGGCAATCCAAGGACAAAAAGCCATTCGGCGAAGGGAAGTTAAGTACCTGATTCGGCGAGCTAAAGTGGTTCGGCAGTAGGTTAAAATCTGATTCGGCTATGTGACTGACTTGGCTCGGCTGTCTCGTTCGGTAGAAGGTAACGGAGGCCCTAGGCCCTTACTTATGGGCAAACATAGACGACCGGACCGGCTGATTCGGCGAAAGCATCCAAGCTAACATCATTGTTTTTAAAACAAAGCGCGGCATATACCGGCATATGCCCCACTTTGGGGGGCAAATGTTGGGCGTGTTCTCACCCAGAAGATCTCAAGACCAAGAAGCTTGATTCATCCAGGCCTGCCTAAGCTCCACTCGGCATCCATCTCACAGCCGGACCAGCCTACTCTACCACTACCGGTCCAACATTTCAAATACCGAACCAAGCCTCACCGGACCACTCACCTCCTTCCACCGAACCAAGTACCACCGGACCAACATGCATCCCACCTCAATGCCGAACCAAGCTTCACCTGTCCACCATACTCCTACCACCGAACCAAGCTTCACCGATCCACCATAATCCTACCACCGAACCAAGCTTCACCGGTCCACCATACTCCTACCACCGAACCAAGATTCACCGGTCCACCATGCTCCTACCACCGAACCAAAGTAAACCGGACCAACTCCACCAGGCCAGATTACGTCAACCCAGGCCCGCCAGCTACCATATACCTCCAAGACCCCTACCCCCAGCCTCACTCTATAAATAGAGGGGCAGGGGTACAACAATGGGGGACAAAGTTTGAGTGCTCAAGCACGGAGAGAACTTTCAAATAACTTTCTTTTACTTGTATCAAAGCTTTGTACTTGTAATCAAAACGAGAGAAGAGAAATAACACATAAAGTGGACGTAGGCACATTCTGGCTGAACCACTATAAATCTGCGTGTCTTTTTTACAGTTTAGCCCCTGCTTTTCATATATTTGCATAAATCTCCAAAATCACTAAGAACAACATAAGATCTACTAAATCATACGACTTTGAGGTGTTTGTCCATTTTTTGTGCAAACATGTGTGATGTTGGTGTAGAGAGCTCTCGGATAAAGGTCCCAAAGGACCGGGGAATGGCATATTCGTGTAGTAGTTACCTATTCCCAGAGGTAACCCGGCCTTGTGTTGGCAGAGAGCCAGGTTGGTTTCTTGGGACGTCCATCCAGAGGCGTACCCATTGATAGTGGGAAGTTCCTTAGCCTGACCATTTGTTGGAAATCCAATTTCCAATACGAATCCTGTACGGTTTTAGTTGTAGAACCTGCCATTTACTTATGGTGGTCACCACTGTTTAGATGGTAGCTATAGTAGGCATACAATAATTGTTGTATGTTGGCTAAGATTAATATTATACTTTCAAAATATTTTCCACTATGCACTAACAATAATAATCCAATGATTTGGCATAGTAAGCATATTTGACTATCATAAGAAGAAATCTCCTCCAATTCTGCGTTTGCATTGTGTGTGTGGCGGGAGGTCTTATGGTAGTTTCATTTTCCAAAAGCATTTCGGATGTCTTTTAAAAGTCTTTTGTGTTTGTTTAAAGATAAACTGTTTTTGTTACTCACACCAGTCCCACGACTGACTCGAAGTTTATTGTTCCCTTCCTAAACTCTGGGTGCCCACCATTTTCCACACGGACAGTCTAGAGTTGGGGTTTTTAGATATTCAGGTTTAGTTGACATTGGAGCTTGTTCAGTGTTTGGAGTTCACTGACGACTGGCGTTGCTTATCTTGATGGTTCGAGCTGATGTTGGAGTTGTTGGAGTCATTCTCCGACTGATCATTTGGAGTTATCTCTTCTGTTATTTTCCGCTGTATCATTATTTATCTCTGATATTTTTGTATCATATTGATATCATTGTTTTATATCATTCTGGATATTGTATTCATTGGAGTTGTATATGATATCATTTATTTCTTTCTTCCGCTGTGTTGTTATACTTAATGGTGTTATAAGCTCCGGCAAGCCAGATTCAGCATTTGAATCTGCGGCATTTTGAGTACAAGTGAAGTACGGGTGCCGATTTTCGAAGGCCTAGTTTTTGGACTGTTACAAGTGGTATCAGAGCTGAGGGTAAAACTTTAGCTCAGGAGTATAACACATTAAGTAGCTCATTAGAGATAGGGTGAAGTATACCCTAGAATGAGTAATTCTTAAGATATCTGTCCGTATGCCTCAGTAAATTCTCTAACTATCCACTGATAGTGAGTATGAGTGCGAGTAGAGGACGAGATAGAGGACAGGGGAATACGACTATAAATGGTCAATACCCTGTAACAACAAGGAAACAATCTTTTCTCTATCAATCTCTTTTGTTCAACATTTTATTTCAATTCTTTGATAGTTCCTGGTAGATCCAGGAAGGAGATTCGATATATTAATATGGGACGTAAACTCCGAATGGACCAAAATTGTTTGTTGGATGAATTGTTTGCTTTGGTTGCTATGGTTGATAGGTATACTTTAGTTCTAAACCAAAAGTTTTGAAATTGTATCCATATATCTATCTATTCTTTGGGTCCCAATATATTCTACGAATGGTTAGTTATCCCTTCGAACTAACCGATGTCACTGCATATTTCGTAGATATGGATAACCCGAGTATCTTGTGGAAAATTAAAACAGATTCGTTCTTGATATTCTGATTTAGTAAGCCAAATGCAGAATAGATATTCAGTTTGATTTGATGAAATATATTTCATATATCTTTGCGTCTCCTTGGCAATTTCGAGGACGAACTTCTTTTAAGGGGGGAAGTCTGTAACGACCCCAAAATTTATATATATTTAAATTAATAATTAATTTAATTTTTGAATAAAAATTGTAAAATAAATCGATAAATTGATAAAGTGATGCGAGTTTCCCCAGATTCAAATATATTCTGTATAAATCATTTAAATTTTAAATATTGTATATATGTGAATATATATATATATATTTGGGTATATATAAGTCAATTTGAAATTATAAAATCTTGTGTGTATATATATATTTGATTTGAATTTAAATTGTAAGTAAATGGTTTAAAACAAAGAGAAAATATATAAGATATAGAAAGTATAAAATAAATACATTGGATAAAAATCTAATAACAAATTAAAATCTAGAAATTCACTTATATTACCAAATGAATATATAGATAATTAGTATTTAAGTTAGAAATAAATAATGGAGATAGAAATAAATTATAGAAAAAATACATAAGATAAATTATATATATAGTTAAACAAATTAGTTGAATTAAAAAATCTATATTAAATATAGAAATTCATTTTAAATTATAAAACAATAAAAAGATATAACAACTACATTAGATAAATTATAATAACATATTAAAATAAAATACACTCAAACATGAAAATAAAATATTTAAGTTAGAAATATAAATAAAATTTATACAATATAAAATTATAAAATTGTATAGCAAAACACATTTGATAAATGCCAACAACACATTAAAAATAAAAAATGTATTCATATGACAAAGTAATAAGATAAGATAAAAGAAATATACATTCAAGTATATTCTAGTGTGAACAAATATACATAGCTATGTATATAAACTTGCAAAAGAAGCCAAGTATAAACAAATAAAGACATAAAAAATATTCAAGTTTGAACAAAGACTTTAGAAAATAAAATAAGGTAAGTGGTACAAGGCAATTAATACAAGATCCTCTCAGTCGAACTAATGAAGGAAGAAAAAATATAAACCTGGTACAAGGCATTAAATGCTAGCAATACTTTTGTCAATTCGAATTGTTTAAAAATCAATTCAGCCTACAAACAAGAAAAATCCTTGCTAACTAGTACAAGAAAATATAATCACTTGTACAACAATTCATCTCAGCCTAATTAAACAATTCCACACACTGTAAACTCTCCTATATATCAATATCAACTTCTCGTTTCAGTTGCCTCTATTAAAACTGAGAAACTAAAACCAAAGAAATATCATCATCATTTTAAACAAAACAAACTTCAGTTTAAACCATCAAGTAATCAAAGAAAAAAAAAAGAAGCCTGAGAAGAAGAGAAGATTTCCAGTATCATATTCAACCCAGTTTTCACAATTCAAATTCAAAAAGCTTCAATTTTCAAACTTCAAAACTTCTGGGATCTAAAAATGTTCAAGGTGAGTAACTTATAGTTTCTTTTAAAAACTTGAATATATATGTGCATTTGCTCTGTGTATCTATGTATTTGTATCAGAGTTTCTTTTCTTCTCTGTTTGTTTACAGAGTGACATTATAACCAAGAAAATTCATTTTCTTGTTTCCTATTCAACATCAGGCTTTGATTTTAAAACAAATTAGCCATGCTTAAGTATGGTTTATAATTTAAAAATAGTTTCATGAAGTATAAATGTTTATATATGGAAAGATTAAATTTTTACAGTGGAAACTTTAAAGTCATGAAATTTCGAATATCATGAAATATTGATTCAGTTACATAATTCGAATCCTCACTAATAACTAGGATTTTTGAGGCAAGTTTTGTGATTTTTAATATCGTGGGTGAAGAGCAGATCGGAGATGATCAAAATTGGTATTTTAACCAATTGCCGGCGATACAATGAACTGGGAGCGTAGGAGTTTCTAGCGGAGGTGGACGAGCCTACGTAAGTGATGGGAAAAATAACTGGAGCTGTTCCAGTTCGTCGTAGTGGTAGCGGTGGTGGTTTGAAAATTCTAAACCTAATTTTATTAAGACTGAGACTTTCGTTTCGTTCGTCGTCTTCAATCGATCGAGTTGCACGAATTTCTAGTGGAAGGTTGCTTGGTGGGCTGTCATGTTGTGGCCGAAGTTCGAGCACCTCCGGTGGTCTAGGCGACGAGTACGAGGCGTTGCCAGGTTTCAATAGGAAATGGCTCTCGAGTTTCCAAGTTTCAAGTTTCAACTCGAAATTTGATCTCGAGGCGTTGACGTGGTTCAGGTGGTTGCGAATCGATCTGGGGAGAATTGTCGACGTGCTCGACGTTGTAGCGATGGCCAGAGTTCGCCAGAGGCGATGTGCACGTGCACGAGCATTTGCGCCTAGGTGCTGTATTGCCTGGGTATTCGCCTGTAAGTGACGAGAATTTTCTCGTGGTGTACTCGGGTAAATCGAGTATCTTACTCGAAGTAAAGAAGGAAAGTCTCGGGTCAAATTCTTGTTCCAGTTTTCAACCTGGAACCTGTTTCTCTGTTTTAAAAATTTTTAAACCCAATTTAAATTTTAAACCAAAGTTTAAAAACTGAGTTTAAAGTAGAATGTAAATAAAGATTCAAGTTTGAATTGAAATGTAGTTTGTAAATAAATAAGTTTTAAAAAAATCAAATTTTTTTTAATAATTTAAAATCAATTAGATATGTTAGAGAGATTTGAATTGAAATAGATTTGAAATGGAAAATCTAACAAGTTGAAACTAAAAGTTTAATTCTGGAATTAATTCCAAATCGGATTTAAGGGTTTTGAAATTTAATTAAGCTTTATAACTTAAGTGTTGAAAATAAGTTTGAAAATGAAATTTAAAAGAAAATTTGAAACAATGTTCAAACATATTGTGAATAATAATTAAATTATAAATATGATTGAACTTTACTTTAAGTAATGAAGATTAATGATTTCTAATTCATTAACGAATGAATTTTTAACAGTAAATCGATTTATAATCAAAAAATGATTAATATAAGAAATTTTCTTTAAAAGGTGATTAAAGAAATTTAACAGTTAATAAAATCATTAACTAAGATTATTTGAACAATTAATTAATGTGATAAATTTTAACAATTAATTTAGATTGATTAAATTAATAATAATCAATTGTGAAACTATTAAGTATAATTACTTAATGACAATAATTGTGAAATTAAATATTCGATGTAATTTAATGAGTTAATCGAATCTGTTCAAATTAAATTTCTTAAGTATAATTCAGAATAATCACTTGATAATTTGAGAAATTATAATTACTTAGAAAAGTAATTAATAGATAATTACTGAATGTAATTAATTGAATGATGATTTAAAATCTGAGTATAATTATTTGTTAATGAATTAAAGGATTAATTAATAATGGTGATTAATTAAGATTTATTTAATAATTAAAGATTAATTGATTCATTAATTAAGAATGATTAGTTAATAATTGGGGTTAACTAATAAATTTGAAAGAGAATTTATTTCAAATAATTTGTAATTAAATCATGATAATTAACCTGGATTAATAATTGATATATATCTGATTTAAATTAATCAGTTGATTAATAAATTCATTTGTGAATATTTGGATTTGACTAAATGATTGAATTGTTTGATATTCTGATCTGTGATGCTTTTTGATATATTCTGATTTGTGTGTGACCTGTACTGTAGTTATTTATCTGGGATGAATGTAAATTATTATCTGTAACTTATATATCTGTGATCTGTGATCTGTAAATAAAAGATAAGCATTATAATTTATACCGCTTATCAACTATATTCCTGTATTCTGATCTATGGTGATTGAATGATGTTGCACTACTGTGTGAAACTCCTGGACTACACCATACACACAAAAATATGGATTTCACGTGGAAATCAGTTAAGTCGCAGATTTTTGACAATTTTAAAGATTGAATTCTTGAATCCACATAGTTTTGGAAATTGGAATTTAAGAGCTTTGCAAATGAGTTTCAAATGTAAAAGTTATTTTAAATAACTTAATAAAACTTGATATTTTAATAATTTGATTTGATTTTGAATTCAATATTTAGAATTGAATTTAATGATTTGGGAAAACTAATTGTTTTCAACCGATAAAAGTTCTTATATTACAAATGGATTTCCAATTTGAATTAAAGGAATTTCAAGTTTGAATTGAAAACGGTTTTTCCAATTATGAGTGAATTCTTTTTGAAAGCTATGAATTGAATCTGTTTATTTTTAACAGATTTAAAATGATGTTTTGTCTAAACCATTCGAAATGGAATTGTTTTGAAAGCTATAAGTTAAATTTTTGTTTTAAAGATTTAACGAGTTAATCCAATTGAAATGGAAATCGATTTGGAAAATCTATGAATTGATCTTTGTGAAACTGAGTGAACTTTCTGAGATAAATCTTTTTATTTAAAAAGATTAAAATGGTGATTTGTTTAAACCATTTGAAAAGAAAGTTTTGGATAATAAATTCTGACTTAATTGGAAATTCCATTATACATATGTTTTCAAATATTACGCTCACTATTCGGTTTAGCTGGGAGAGGATCTTTATGTCACATAACCCATTCTGAATAATGATACGTCGCATATGGATCGCATTTGAAGACCGGTGTTGAAGACCGGGTATTTGCGAGAATGATAGGATAACCTATCGATTGTCTCTGCACCGAGTAGCGCCCGGTATAGAGATTCCCTAAGTGATGGGGAATTCGATCGGGATTGTGAATACCCGGATTGCAAGGGATTCTTCGGAAGTGCCTTCGGTTCTGTTCGAACCCGGAACAGACTTGTATGGTTACGTGTCTAACATTACATTTTGAGATATAAAGCAGATTTCTTTTAAATACATTTCTGTTGATGGCGGAGAATTTATTCTCTAAGCTTAACACCCTTCTCTGAGACGTACGAGCTCAGAGGTTATGTAGTTAAAGGTTATCAGCAATATACTCCCAATTTGGTAATGTGGCATGCTGAGTATTTCTGTGTGATGATCATTTGATGATCAAAGCGTGGCTTTGTGAAAAAGCGTAGCTTTGTGGACGAGACCTCATCGAACCTCACAGACCGGAAATGGTCGAAACAGGAATGATGCGGCAAGGTTATGAGGGTCGCGCCCTTTAGGGTATGTCATTTCCTTCTGGAAAAGGGTGGTATCATGGTATGGAGCCCAGATACTTACTCATGTAGACAGACTTTATTTATTATGTGTGATGTTGGTGTAGAGAGCTCTCGGATAAAGGTCCCAAAGGACCAGGGAATGGCATATTCGTGTAGTAGTTAACTATTCCCAGAGGTAACCCGACCTTGTGTTGGCAGAGAGCCAGGTTGGTTTCTCGGGACGTCCATTCAGAGGCATACCCATTGACAGTGGGAAGCTCCTTAGCCTGACCGGGGAACCCTGTACGGTTTTAGTTGTAGAACCTGCCATTTACTTATGGTGGTCACCACTGTTTAGATGGTAGCTATAGTAGGCATACAATAATGGTTGTATGTTGGCTAAGATTAATATTATACTTTCAAAATATTTTCCACTATGCACTAACAATAATAATCCAATGATTTGGCGTAGTAAGCATATTTGACTATCATAAGAAGAAATCTCCTCCAATTCTGCGTTTGCATTGTGTGTGTGGCGGGAGATCTTATGGTAGTTTCATTTTCCAAAAGCATTTCGGATGTCTTTTAAAAGTCTTTTGTGTTTGTTTAAAGATAAACTATTTTTGTTACTCACACCAGTCCCACGACTGACTCGGAGTTTCACAATTTGACTATAAGGCGTTCGACGATATGTAGGGTTAAAAATTCAATTTTAATGAAGGCATTTTTTAAAAGAAAATCTTCAAATAGTTTTATAAGATGAATTAAGAAAGATAATTTTACAAATCAGAACTATTAAATGTGTTTTGAAAATGAGAAGGGTTTTAAGAATGTTAAATCCTAGTGGCTTTGATAAATTCCAAATGATTTTGGAAAATGGTAGTAATCTTTCTTAAAGGTATTCTAAGATATAGATATTTTAAAATAAAGTTTAAGAGTAAGGTTCCATTTGGATAGTTCGGGAATAAGACTTAATCTGTTTTGTGATGATCAGAATAATCTTCTAAGTGACAATCGAATGTTTGCTTAGGCAGATAAGATAGTGCACTTAGTAAATTATTCCCTTTGTCATTATACAAATCGAAACAAGTTCAAATCTGAATGTATCCAAAGCAAGTGGATGATTTTTTAAAAAACTATTTATCTATAAATAGTATTGTTTCAAGAAGAAATTTGGAAAAAAATTAAATATTTTTATTAACTAGTTCGAGTGTCTCAGAAATGACAAAAAATGGGTAAGAAATGTATTCCCGATGGAAAACACTTTCCTTGAGTATTGCCCTTCTTAGTAAAGGTGTATATGGTACTATTTTGTAGCACCTAATTCCTTAACATCGTTTTGGAGTTACTCAAGCTATATGTTTGTTTTCAAAAGGTTTTTGAAATAAAACCCGGGTATTGTGTTCTTGGATCCCTTAGAAGGAAGAGTTTTCAAAATGAAATGATATTTTTAAGGTGGATTAACAAAAGTTTTAGTTAGGGTAAATTTAAATAAAGAGGTTGATTTGGTGGACTTAGTTTCAAGACCCAAATTATTTTTGGCCTACATCTAATAGTTATAATTAAATATAATTAAAAATTAGATGTTTGTATATACTGCTAGGATGTAGAAGAGTATTATATAAGTCAATAAATTTTAAAAAATTGATTCTTATGGAGCATGGTGGGAGGGAAAAAATAGTTAGGTAGTAAGAATCATTAGATCAGAATGTAGGTTGTATGAAGATCATTTCTCCTTTCACATAGTTCTCGATCCTAGATTCGAGTATATGAATGGAGGTGTTTTACACCATTCCAAATAAGGATTTACCACCGATTTTTGACGGCGAGCGTTGGTGAGGGTTCTTACATGGACCCAAAAGTTTTCCATCATAGTATATGGCTATGCAAGGAGAACAAAGGTTTCTAATTAAGAGGCCTGATCAAAGTCCGCACTAGGAAGTTAGGTGAGCGATATTAGTTCGGAAGTGAAGTTATGTGTTCGAGTGAATGATCAAACCGGATTTTACATAGGAATGGTCTATGTACATCATATGGATTGATGAATAATTTTAAGTGTTTCTGGGAATTAGGGTTGTGGTATAATTTCGGGGACGAAATTCTTTTAAGGGGGTAGAGTGTAATGACCTGGATTTGCGAATATTTAATAAATTTTAAATATTAAATAATAGGTTTTATAATTAAAATATAACTCCTTTAAATAATAACAAATGATGATAAAATAGATTAGTTACAACTCGGGATTTTGCCAATTTGAAATAGGCTATTTAAGTATATTTTATACAATCAATAAATGGATTTTTATTAGCAAATAAACCTATTTTAATTATTTAATAACGATGATAAAATAGTTTTCAAAATTTGATTACCAATATAGATAGTTCAAACAAAAATAAAAATTATGATCGAAGAACGTTTTCTGAAATTTTGACTTTTCGACAACCGAATGTTGTCGGGAACATTGTGCACACTTAGTGCAACATGCACACATTTATATATGTTAGGAATAGTACTAATTAAGCATAATTATGTATATTAACTTATATAAATATATACCTAAGCTTGGATGTTACAATTTATGTTATAAAAGGCATATATATATATATATATATATATATATAAACACTTATATATACAAATCCTATGCCATTTCTTAAGTACCCTACAACATGGCCTGGGGGGATAATGTGTGGAGAGAGGTGGTAGATGGTATGACAAGCATGCTTTCATGAAGGTTTATTATTATTTTATACTAAAGGTCATTTTACTAAATTACCCCTCTCATTTTCTATAAATACCTCCTATCTCTACGCATTCTTCCTTTAAAACATCATTCCCATATTCATTTCTATTCTCCTTATGTCTACAATTTCATCAATGACTTCCAAGAGAAATTCCTAGGCTAAAATTTGTGAATACACTTCTAAAAATCAAGTCAATTTGCCTTACTTCACTTTCAAACACCAATACTCTGCAAAACAAACCCCTACACCTCAAAATCACCTTAGGCCTAGCCCATTTGCACCATAGTGAAAGTGACTGAGCTATAGGATCGTGTAATATGGAATATATATATACACACTAAGCTTATTGGTGTGGAAATAACTATAAAATAAAATAGTAGTAAAGTAAGAAATGACACCAGAGATTTTTATACTGGTTCGAACTTCTCGTTCTACGTCCAGTCCCAGACTCCTTCTAGAATTTAAACTAGAAGTCCTCACTTAACCCGGAGAAATAGGTTTACACCGCCTGAGCAACCTAAGGACTTTGATCGCCTGAGCAACCGAACAGGACTTGACCGCCTGAGCAACCGAACAGGACTTGAATACAAAGTAGATTGGTTGTCTTGACCTTTTCTGTTCTTTTAGCAACACATATTTGTCAATTTGAAGTACACCCTTCCTATAATCTTTTCCTCAAGTATATATGTGTAAGTGTGTGTATATGAAGAAAAGGAAGATTTAGATTCTTAAGAAATATAGATTTATATTCGTAAGCAATAGAAATTTGAATATTCAAGAGAGTAGTGAATTCTGAAAAGTTAAATCAAGTAAAAGCAAGTAAGTGAAGTGATTTGATCTTGAAATTCATGCTTATTTATAGTAGACAAAGAGTTACAACATCTGGTGAAAGGTTCTATCGAAAAGAAATGGATGTAACTCTCTGTGAATAAGAAACCCGTTCATGAAGAGAAGTGTCTATTCATAAAAATGACAGTTGGAACCAGTTCAGTCGACTGGACATTCAACATCAGTCAACTGAATTTGAAATCATATACGTGCATACATATGTGCACAGATTCAGTCGACTGACTAAGTGCATTCAGTCGACTGAGCTCTGCATTTTATAAAAAAGCAGTATGCACAGGTTCAGTCGACTGAGTGCATTTGTCCAGTCGAATGAACTGAGTATTTTCTTAACACCAGTTTGAAAATATACTGTAAAGTAAATTTCAAAAGATCGAGAACTACTTGAGTATATATGCGAGGGAGTGTGAACTACTTGAGGATAGATTTTAACATATATGAACAGTAGACTTAGACTTTAAAAACAAAATTTATACTTGATATATGATCTTCGAGACTCGTTGCCTCTTTGAGTCTAGTCGCCTTCGTAGTTTGTAGTCGTAGATTTTGTCGAATATTCAATCATTCCTATGTCGTCTTGATCGTCTTGGCATGAATCAAAACCCGAGATCCAACATTCTCCCCCTTTTTGGTCATTATGTTAAAAAATTCCTGACATAACTTATCATTTGTAGAACCAAAAATGATATCATCAACATAAATTTGAATAATTAAAATATCCTTTTTAATTCGTTTAATAAAAAGAGTTTGATAAACCTTCCCAATTTCAAAACCAGAATCTATAAGATAGCTTTTAAGACATTCATACTAAGCACAAGGTGCTTGTTTTAGACTGTATAAAGCTTTCTTGAGTTTATAGACCCGGTCTAGAAATTTTTCATGTGAAAATAGAGGACGTTGTTCAACATAAACATTTTCTTTTATATATCCATTTAAAAAGCACTTTTAACATCTATTTGATAAAGTTTAAAATTATGAAAACATGTAAAGGCCAGTAAGATACGAATTGCTTCTAGTCGAGCGATTGGACCAAATGTTTCTTCATAGTCAATTCTATCCTCTTGATTATATCCTTGTGCAACTAATAGCTTTATTCCTAGTTATATTTCCTTGTTCATCTGCTTTATTTTTGAAGACCCACTTAGTACTGATGACTGTTTGATCACTCGGTCTAGGAACTAATTCCCAAACTTCATTTCGTTCGAATTGGTTTAGGTCTTCTTGCATAGTTATAATCCAATAGTCATCGGTAGAGGCTTCTTTGGCATTTTTAGGTTCAATATTAGAAAGGAATTCTACATGGCCCATTTGATTAAGTTCATTTCTAATTCTGACATATGAATTAATTTCTCCTATGATATTTTCTACCGGGTGATCTCGTAAAATCCTAGGAGGAGATCTTAATCCATTTTCATAATGAACATTGTTCTCATCTTCTTCAAAATTATTTTGAGTAACCTTATTTGTGACCGTCTTAGTTATTATCTCATCATTCTCAAGATTCTTATTAATTTTAAAATTTTCATCGAAGGAAACATGAAGTGTTTCTTTGATTGTTTTAGTTCTTTTATTAAAAATTCAATAAGCCTTACTTCGTTCCGAATATCCTATGAAAATTCCTTCATCGGATTTTGGATCGAATTTTCCAAGCCGATCTTTTGTGTTTAAAATGAAATATTTTGAACCAAAAACTTTAAAATATGAAATATTTGGTTTTCTTTCATGAAAAAGTTCATATGGAGTGTGTTTCGTTAGGGGTTAGATGGAAACATGATTCAGAACGTAACAAGCAGTTGCTACAGCTTCTGCCCAAAAATGTTTTGGTACAGTGCTTCCATTTAATAAAGTTCTTGCATATTCTTGTAAGGTTCTATTTTTCCTTTCTACAACTCCATTTTGTTGTGGTGTTTTAGGAAAAGAAAAATTATGGTAAATTCCCTTTTTATTACAAAATGTTCAAAAGCTTCATTTTTGAATTCACCTCCATGATCACTTCTAACGTTTTAAATTTTAAAATTTTTGAGATTTTGAATACTTTTAGCAAAGATTTTGAAATTTTCAAAAGTATCACTTTTATTTTTCAGAAATAGTCCAAGTATATCTTGAAAAATCATCTACTATAACAAACACAAATTTGTTATGATTTATGGATTGAACTTGAGATGGGCCAAAAAGATCCAAATGCAATAGTTCAAGTGGTTGTAAAGTAGAAATATTTTTCTTTGATTTAAAGGATGATTTTGATAATTTACCTAATTGATAAGCATCAAAAATATTGTTTACTTTGAAATTCATTTTTAGTAAACCTTTTACTAACTCATTTTTAGACAATTTATTTATAGCTTTAAAACTAATATAACAAAAATATTTGTGCCATAACCAGAGATCATTTTCTTTAGCTATTAGACACATATTAGTGCTGAGATTTATATTCATATTTAAAACATATATATTTTTATCTCTAAAACCTTCAAAAATAAGATTTTTATTTTGATAAAAAATGCTACACTTATCTTTAGAAAAAAGGTATATTGAATACTTTGTCACACAGTTGGCTGATGCTAAGTAAATTGTGTTTTAAATTTTTAACTAGCAAAACATTTGTAATAAGAGGTAAATTAGATATACCGTTATTGCTCATATCGCCTTTGTCAATGATGTATCCTTTGGAATTATCTCCAAAAGTGACAGAACCTCCATCTGAGTAGATAATGTTTGTTATCATCTCTTTGTTTATTGTCATGTATTTTGAGCAACCACTGTCCAATATCCATTTTCCTCTCTTTTTAAGTGGTACCTGCAAAATATAGAATTAACATTGGTACCCACCTTTTTATTAGGATCCTAAAGAGTTAGGTCTTTGGAAACCAAACAAAAGAGGGTTCATAATTCCTCTTAAAAATAAAAATTTTATTTTCGTGAATAGTTTCTATAAAAGATTTTATATATTTGTTTCTAATTAAAGATTTGTTTTAGGAACCCAAATCTTAATTGATTTTGAATACTTTGGAACTTTTGAAATTGATTTTACAATAGATTATTATTCTTTTTGAAATTTTTATATGAAGAATTCTTTTTCTTTGGAATACCTATTGAAACTTGCTTATACCCTAGTCCCCTTTTATTTGAGACTGTTTGAGAATTTTCTATAATTTTAGAAAGATTCTCTCTTCCTTTGTTAAAATTAGAGACATTTTTAGTAATATCATCTAATTTTGTTTTAATACTAGAAATATCTAATTCCAATATTTTAATATTAGCTTTAAGATCATGATTTTCAACTAAAAGAGCATCATTCTTTTCCTTTCGAGTTTCTATTTCTTGACTTAACATAGAGAGTTGAGATGCCGTATTAGAACAAGATTCTTGAGAAGTTTCAAGTTCTTCTTCTAAGATTTCTTTCTCATCTCTTAACATATCTACCTCAATTTCAGTCCTATTTAATTTTTCAATAGTTTCTTTATATTTTCTTTTGATGTTTCTTAGTTTGTCAAGTAATTCAGAGTTTATTTCCAATAAATCATTAAAAGTTAAATCACTCACCTCGTCATTTGTGGCCATAAAACAGACGTTGGCTTGTTCAGAATCGCTGTCTGTGTCACTGTTTGATGACGAAGATGATTCTGAATCGTCCCATGTAATAGAGAAGGCTTTCTTTTTGAATCTGTCTTTCTTGTTCTTAAATTTGTCTTCCTTTCGATCAGGACAGTCTTTCTTGATATGCCCTTTCTTCTGACATTCATAACATTCAAGAGCAGAAGAAGACGGCTTGTTGTTATTATTACTACTGCTGAAGCTGTACTTGTTGTTTCTGAATTTTTTTCTCTTTCTGAATTTCAATAACCTTTTGAAATTCTTAGCAATAAACGCCATATTTCCTCATCTGAATCTAATTCATACTTTTCTGCTTGGAATGTTATATTCTTCTTATCTTGTGCCTGTACTCGTTTTTCCTGGAGATTGACTTCATAAGACATTAGATTTCCTATCAACTCTTCTGGTTTAATGGTTGAAATGTCGTTAGCTTCTTCGATCACTAAGACTTTTCATTCCCACTCATCCATTAAAGAGTTGAGTATTTTTGAAACAATATCAAAGTCTGTATATTTTTCTCCTAATGATAAGAGAGAATGATATATGTCTTGGAATCGAGAGTACATTTCATTTATTATTTCATATTGCTTCATTTTGAAATTCTAGAACTGATTCTTGAGCATAGAAATCTTACTCTACTTTACTTTGTTAGTACCTTCATGTGTAATTTTAAGTGTACGCCAAATTTCATATGCAGTAGTACACATGCTAACTCTATTAAACTCATTTTTATCTAATGCACAATATAACATATTTATGGCTTTAGCATTTGCAGTAGCATCTAGTTTTTCTGTGTTAGACCATTGTGAATATTCAGTAGTAGGTATATGATAATCTGCTTGAGTAATATTCCATGTTTCATAACTATTAGCTTGCATATAAATTCTCATTCTAGTAGACCAATAGTTATAGTTCAATCCGTTAAATAGTGGTGGTCGTGCAGTAGATTGACCTTCAAAGAAACTTGTGTTAGTGTTGTGTTCCATATTACTAAAATATCAGATAATTGTGTTACGGTTATAAGATGACCTGCTTTGATACCAAATGAAAGTGACTGAGCTATAGGATCGTGTAATATGGAATATATATATACATATATATATATATATACTAAACTTATTGGTGTGGAAATAACTATAAAATAAAATAGCAGTAAAGTAAGAAATGACACCAAAGATTTTTATACTGGTTCGAACTTTCCGTTCTATGTCCAGTCCCAGACTCCTTCTGGAATTTAAACTAGTAGCCCTCACTTAACTCGAAGGAATAGGTTTACACTGCCTGAGCAATGGAATAGGACTTTGACCGCCTGAGCAACCGAACAGGACTTGAATACAAAGTAGATTGATTGTCTTGACCTTTTATGTTCTTTTAACAACACAGATTTGTCAATTTGAAGTGCACCATTCCTATAATCTTTTCCTCAAGTATATATGTGTAACTGTGTGTATATGAAAATAAGGAAGATTTAGATTGCTTAAGAAATATAGATTTATATTCGTAAGCAATAGAAATTTGAATATTCAAGAGAGTAGTGAATTCTGAAAAGTTAAATCAAGTAAAAGCAAGTAAGTGAAGTAATTTGATCTTGAAATTCATGCTTTTTTATAGTGGACAGAGAGTTACAACATCTGGTGAAAGGTTCTATCGAAAAGAAAAGAATGCAACTCTCTGCGAAGAAGAAACCCGTTCATGAAGAGAAGTGTTTATTCATAAAAATGACAGTTGGAACCAGGTCAGTCGACTGGACATTCAACATCAGTCGACTGAATTTGAAATCATATACGTGCATACATATGTGCACAGATTCAGTCGACTAACTGAGTGCATTCACTCGACTGAGCTATGCATTTTATTAAAAAACAATATGCACAGGTTCAGTCGACTGAGTGCATGTGTCCAGTCGACTAAACTGAGCATTTTCTTAAAACTAGTTTGACGATATATTGTAAAGTAAATTTCAAAAGATCGTGAACTACTTGAGTATATATGCGAGGGAGTGTGAACTACTTGAGGATAGATTTTAACATATATGAACACTAGACTTAGACTTTAAAAACGAAATTTATACTTGATTTATGATCTTCGAGTCTCGTTGCCTCTTTGAGTCTAGTCGCCTTCGTAGTTTGTAGTTGTTGATTTTGTCGAATATTCAATCATTCCTATGTCGTCTTGATCGTCCTCACATGAATCAAAACCTGAGATCCAACACATAGAAGGTCGCACAAAGTCATATTTTCAAGTTAAGGTGGTTGCTAAGACTGTATTCAAGTTCGGTAGAAGTTTGCATCGATTTAGTGAAAGTTTGCTGAGTAAAATTCGTGTTTTAAAACTCAAGTTACTAACTTTTTAACATTGTAAAATCTATCAGTTAAAATGTTTCTTAAGTATGTGGCAATGTTATATGTTGTGTAAGCATGCATATATGTTGATTTGGAGTTGATTGCTTAAGCCGAAGTTTGAGTAGGCGATAAAGATTATACCTTGAATATTGGAAAAGTTGGTTAGTATTTGTAATGATCCAAAAACTCGGCCTTCGAAAATCGGCACCCGTACTTCACTTGTACTCAAAATGCCGTAGATTCAAACGACGAATCTGGTTCACCGGAGCTTATAACACCATTAAGTATAACAACACAGCGGAATAAAGAAATAGATGATATCATATACAACTCCAATGAATACAATATCCAGTATGATATACAACAATGATATCAATATGATACAACAATATCAGAGATAAATAATGATACAGCGGAAATAACAATAATGGAAGAGATCACTGCAACAACTCCAACATCAGCTCGAACCACCATCACGATGCACCAAGATAAGCAACGTCAGCCATGATCCCTAAAACTGAACTAGCTCCAGATAATCTACTAACCTGAATATCTGGAAAGAAACCCAACTCTAGACTGCTCGTGTGGAAAATTGTGAGCACTCAGAGTTTAGGAAAGGAACAATAAACTCCGAGTCGGTCGTGGGACTGGTGTGAGTAACAAAAACAGTTTATCTTTAAAACAACAAAAAAGAACTTTAAACATTGAAACCCGAAATGCTTTTGGAAAATGAAACTACCATAAGACCTCCCACCGCACACACAATGCAATCGCAGACTTGGAGGAGATTGCTTCTTATGATAGTCAAATATGCTTACTACGCAAACAAACTCTTTTGATATAATTATTAGTGCATAGTGTACAAAATTATTTCCAAAAATACAATATTAATCTTAGCCAGCATAGGTACCATTATATTATGCCTGTTATAGCTGCCGCCTGAGGAGACAGGTTATACAATTGCAATCATAAAGGTTCCTATTGTTTCTTTGGATTTTCCAACAAATGGTCAGGCTAAGGAACTTCCTACTGCCACATGGGTACGCCTCTGGCTGGACGTCCCGAGAGATAACTGCTCTCCGCCAACACAAGGCTGGGTTACCCCTATAACTAGGTAACTCACGAATATGCCATTCCCCAGTCCTTTGGGACCTTTATCCGAGGCCTCGGTAACCAACATCACACATAATAAATAAAGTGTGTCCACATGAGTAAGTATCTGGGCTCCATACCATGATACCACCCTTTTCCAGAAGGAAATGACATACCCTAAAGGGCGCGACCCTCATAACCTTGTCGCATATTCCTGTTTCGACCATTTCCGGGTTGTGAGGTTCGATGAGGTCTCGTCCACAAAGCTACGCTTTTTCATAAAGCAATGCTTATATCACAAATGATCAATAAATGATCAACACACAGCAACACTCAGCATGCCACATTACCAAATTAGGAGTATATCGCTGATAACCTTCAACTACATAACCTCTGAGCTCATACGCCTCATAGAAGGGTGTTAAGCTAAGAGAATAAATTCTCCGCCACCAACAGAAATGTATTTGAAAGAAATCTGCTTTATATCTCAAAGTGTAGTGTCAGACATACAACCATACAAGTCTGTTCCGGTTTTGAAACAGAACCGAAGGTACTTCCAAAGAAGCCCTTGCATTCTAATCACGTCCGGACTTCCCATCACAAAGGGTGCTAAAATCTCTATACCGGGGACCAGTCGATGCAGAGACATTCGACGAGTTGTCCTTTCGTTTTCGAAAATATCCGGTCTTCACCACCGGTCTTCAAATGCTATCCATATCGTCGTATCACTAATTTGGAATGGGTTATATGACACAAAGGTCTTTTCCCGGCTAACCCGAATAGTGAGCACAATATTTAAAAACATATGGATATTGGGATTTCAATTAAGTCACAACTTATTTCCCCAAAACTTTCTTTTAAATGGTTTAAACAAATTACCATTTTAAATCTTTAAACAAAAAGATTTACTTTACAAAGTTTACCCAGTTTCACAAAGATCTATTCATAGATTTTCCAAATCAATTTCCATTCAATTGGATTAACTCGTTAAATCTTTATATCAAGATTTAACTGATAGCTTTCAAAACAATTTCATTTCGACCTTTTATACGAAAGGTACACGTTTCTAATTTCAAAACAAAGTTCAACAATCTTTACAAGGTTTATTCATAATTCGGAAAACCATTTTCCAATTCAAACTTGAAATTCCTTTAAAATTGGAATTTCATTTCTAATATGAAAGCTTTTATCATTTGAAAACAAATAGTTTCATTCGGAAAATCTGATTCATTTATACGAGTTAAGATCTTTGGGTTAAATTCAAATTCTCAAAATCATACTTTTAAATGGTTTAAATTCATATAAACACATCTATATCATCTTTAATCAAAATTTCCAATCATTGAATTCAATTTCAAATTTTGAATTCAAATTCAAATTAAATTATTTAAATTGGAAACTTTACCAAGTTATTCAAAATAACTTTTATCTTAAAAACTCCTTTTCCAAAAGCTTTAACATTTAACCCAAATTCATTTCCAAAATTAATTGAAATTAAAATTTCAATTTCAAAATTATTAAATTTAAATCATATGTGACTTAACCGATTTCCTCGTGGAATTCATATTTGTGTGTGTATAGTGTGGTCCAGGGGTTTCACACAATAGTGCAACATCATTCAATTATCACAGATCAGAATGCAGAAATATAGTTGATAAGCGGTATGAGATATAACGCTTATCTTTTCATTCACAGATCACAGATATATAAATATTACAGATAATAATTACATTCATCCCAGATAAATGAACTACAGTACAGATCACACACAAATCAGAATATATCACATAGCATCACAGATCAGGGATATCAAACAATTCAATCATTCAGTCAAGTCCAAACATTCATAGGTAAGGTAAATTTATTTATCTGATTAAATTAAATCAGATTAGTCACTAATCCTGGTTAATTAACATTAACAAATTACAATTTCATTTTAATTAATTAACCTTTAATAATCAATTAATTAGCCTCAATTAATAAATTAATTAATTATCATCCCTTAATCACTTTCATTTATTAATTAATCTTTAAATTAATTAATTATTCTCAAATTAATTACCTTAAATAATTAACCTCATTAACTAATGATTCTTTAAATACTTGATTAAATCAATCTTAAACCCAAAAATTTAATTACTTCTAATCAAGAAATTATCTTTAAGTAATTGATTTCCTTTAATTACTTATCATTAATAAATCTTAATTAATTATTCCATAACTTTGAAAATAGATTATCATCATTTTATCAACTTAAACCTTTAAGTAAATTAACCTCTTTTAAACTTGTAAAAATTATACGCCTCAGGCAACTCGAGTGAAACCCGAGCTAAATGCAGTTGTACCCGAGTTTTCCCCTCCATCTTCCCGAGTGGATTCTCCTTCTCCTGGGTTTAAAGTTTTTAAAATTGAAAACTGTTGTTTGAAAACCCCACTGGAACTGCTCGATACAAGACTCGAGCCAGTATGCGAACTCCCTGAGATCGACTCCGAGTCGCGCCTTCTTCTTCCCCAAACTCCATGATTTTCAGACATGACGTGCATGCCGTGTGAACGCCGCCGCCTTCCGTTCATCATCGCGACAATCTTCGACGACCCCCTAAGTCTCCACGACCCCAAATCGAGGACCAGATCGACGACTCAAGCTCGATACAAAAATCGAACTCATTAGCTCAAAAAATGGGACAACCCACGTCGAAAGATTCGTTCATCCCTAGCGATTCCGGCCACTAGATCATCGGCGCTCCTCACCCAAGCTTTGTCACACCGTCCAGATCCGATTCCATGCCTTGCGATCCAACTTGATGCTTCGATCTAGTCGTGAACTCCTCACATTTACACTCGACAGAACCACATTCCAAACCCTAAATCACGATCGACCAGCCATCCTATTCAATAGAAAAATCATCTAGCATTTTTCTAGCAATTGCCTACCCCTAAAGCTCCTCCAGCATCAATGGCAATAACTATAAACTTTTAGATTATCTCAAATCGATGAATTACCCAAAACTGATCAACTTGCACTAACTCACGATTTACCAATCTAAAAATCCTGATTATAATTTTAAAAATCCTAGCTTTTGATGATGATTCAGAATATATATATGAAACATTCTATCGTCGAAATCAAATTTTGACAAATTCTGAGTTTTACTGTAAAATTTCAAATTCCAGAAATATACGAACTTATTTAACTTAAAATAAATTTTAAACTTTAGTTTATGTTTTAACAAACATAATTCGTTTAAATACTTAAGCCTAACAGAGACTAGATTAGGAGAATTGGAATTTTGATCTAAAATTTGAACTCTGTATCTCAAACAGGGAAGAACACTGATACATCCATACATGCACAGCCACATCCATATTCTTAGGCATACAATCACATTTCACATGCATACAACCCATCTCCAAGTCATCATCATCACAGACTTAAGATAATAAGGAAGATCAAGTTTAAAAAGATGGAAGTTTGCTCACCTGGATGTTTTTGGAAGAAGAACAGAGACAGGCTGGAAATGCAAATTTGAATTTGAAAACTGGCATTTGTTTTTGATCTGAATTTTGATCTGCTACTTGATATAATTGAGTTGAAACTGAAGCTTAGTTGTTGATGTTTGATTTTCTTTTAAACTGAGTTGAAACAAGCTGAAGTCTTTTGAAAATCTGGGAAGCTACTACTAACTTTGATCTAGTTTGTTTTGTTTTAGATTGAAGTTTTTGTTTAAGTTTTGAAATGATCATCACTTCAGATTTGCTCAGTTTTGAATATACGAGACTGAGATGAAGTTGATGTTTATATGGAGATGAATTATACAGAAATATCATTTTCTTGTACTGAGTGACATTGTTTCTACAAGTGATATATTTTTATTTTATTTGTACAACATCAGATTTTTCTTGGCTGATGAGATATGGCATTTATTGCCTTGTACAATTTGTATATATATATTTTTTCTTCGGCTGCAACCAAATATGAAGATGTTGATTTGGTGGCCAAGCATTAATTAGCTTGTACAAACATATATATTTATTTGGTTCCTTCTTTTGTAAGCTTCATTCACATGTATATATTTACTTATTTCATTCCTTTGCAATACTTTATATATACTCACTTGTTTACACTCTTATATGTTTACTTGTTTACATGTTTGAGCGTATTTTATTTTTGTTCATAGCTTAAGTATTAATTATTACTTTATAAAATAAGTGAACTTCTATTTTTATTTTACTTTATATTTTTATTATTTATCCTTTATTTATTTCTATTTCTAGTTTAAATCTTTATTATTATTTTATCTTTAATACTAATTATATTGTATTTCTCTATATATTTATTTTATAATCCATATATATACAATTTCTAAATTTAAAACGATTTAATATATTTTTATTTGGATGTGGGGAAACTCGAATCAATTTACAATAAAATTTTCAATTTTAATTCAAAAATTCAATAAATTATCAATTTAAATTTAATTAAAATCCGGGGTCGTTACAGTATTTGTGAAGTAATATTCTTGCTTATGATTGTTCTATAATGTTATGATATGATATTATGTTGGAATGTTATATGTGTTGTATGTGGGTTCATGACACAAAGGTAGCGATTTGCTAACCAAAAGCGACTTAGAAATCCCTCTTTTTGTCCAAAAGTTGATTTTGTTTCAAAGCGAAATGTTTTTAAGTTTAAGTCTTTAATTTTGGTTTTAAAAGTTTATTTTCATGTTCTAAAGAAGACAAGAGTTCAAAGTTGAAGTTTTAAAAGTTAGAAAATCAAATTTTCAAGTTTTGAAAATTACGGGTCCGTATAGCGATAGTCGCTAGAAGTGTCGTTCGGAAAATCTAACTATTTTCCTAATCTAAACTTGTTTTAACTTAAAATCCTTTTATAAAATGTTTTATAACTTTAATTTTTTAATTAGAGAACAATTATTTAATCATTTAATTAATTTTTTATTTATTTAATGATTAGTTAATTGATTAACAAAGGTAATTAGTACTTAATCATTTTTTAATAATGGTTTTTATACTTAAATGTTAATCAATTAAGTTAATCATGATTTGTTACTTAATTAAATTTAATTATTGTTTAATTATAAATTAAGGATTAATTAATTATTATTTAATGATTTATTTCAAATAATTATTAATTAATTATTATTTTAAAATGGTTTTATTTAATTAATCTTTGACTAAAGTTAATTATGTTTTAATAAGGTTTAATTACTTTTAGTTAGAGCTTAATTTCTATTTAACAAGGATTTGATTCTCATTTACAAGGGTACTAATTTATTTTAAAAACGCTTTGAGTTTAATTAATCAGTTTTTTTTAAACTGTTTTCGTTTCAAATTTGTTTTAAATCAAGGGATTCTGTGTCAATTACCCTTAAGTAACCCCATATGGTTAGGAAAACTAAATAACATCTATTAGCAGAATAAAACACCATCCTGCCATTGCAATTAACTTGGACATTTACTTAAGTTGATTGATTATTATGTGTTGATCCCTAATATACAAGTTGTTATGTTATGCCATGTTAAACTGGATAAGTAAAATCAAATTAAAAGCACCATTGTGGTCATTAAGCCACCGTTTGATTTTGTAAAGATAAATATTTCATTTTCATTTTGAAATGGGATCAAAGTTATCACATATTGAACAAGATATTTAAAGTATGGTTTGACAAATGGTTTTACTAAAGGTGTTTTTAACTAATGGAAATGGTTTTCCATGTTATAAAAAGAAGTTTTATAAAGAGTTTTATAAAGGAATTTGGAAATTTATAATGTCTTTTTGGGTAAATGGATTTGAGTTTTTAAGCAAAGAAGATTTCATAAATAAGGATGATTTATAAAATAGATTTTCTTATTAAAGGAAGCTAATTTGATTTAAGGTTATTTAAGAAGTTGTTTAAAAAAGAAAGGTTTACAAAGAAGTTTTATAAATGATTTGGGTATTTATGCAACAAGTTTTAGAAAATGATTTGGATATTTATGCAACAAGTTTTAGAACATGATTTGGATATTCATAAAAGGAGTTTATAAATTTGAAAAGCAATGGGCTAAGGGAGCCCTGCCCATTTTATTAAAGCTCAAGAGAAATACAATAGTACAACACAACTATAAAAAGACAGTATCAAATCCTTACATTCAATGAATACAACTTACATGGAAGACCAACATCAAGACTTATTCCTAATTACTTTCATTATAGTCTGTTTATTCTTCTTAATATTCTCTTATTAATAATTCTATATAAAGTGTTTGAATCTTCCATCTTCAATTTGAATATTCTTCTATTTCTTTCACACCATATTTCATAAACAAAAGACTTCAAGACAATCAAAAGAGTCATAGCATTTGGAGTTTTCCACCTTGTTGCTTTAAAAATATTGAACCATTCAATTCTAAAAGATTTGACCGGCTTGTGAAATTTGCCATTAATAAGCAACCTGCACCAAATTGTAAAAACAAATTTGCATTCAAAAAATAAGTGAGTGTTTGTTTCCATCTGATTATTGCAGAGTATACAGTCTACATTATTTATCATTCCAATCATTGCCAACTTCTGTTTTGTGTTTAAAGCATTTTCCATGACTTTCCATAGTAATAAGTTCTCTTTTGCAGGAGATTTATCATTCCAAATTCTTTTATACCATGGGAAAAAATCTGAACTTGCTTTTTCAACCAAAGATTTATATACCAAAGCTATTGAATGCTTTATCATTCCATAGTAAAAGGAGTTTATAGAATGGTTTGGATATTTATAAGGAATTTATATAAAAGTTTTGATATTTAGAAAAGCAATTATATAAATGATTTTGAATATTTATTAAACGGTTTTATAAATGAATTTGGAAGTTTAAAAGGTATTTTGAAATGGATTTGGATTTCAAGTAAAGAGATTTCATGAATGAAATATATTTGATTAAAAATGGTTTATCGAAAAAAATATAAAAAGGATTTGAGATCTGGGTTTTTCTAAACTGACCTTTTAAAAATGGTGGTATGGAACATCCATTCCACACTCAACACCGAGAGAATAGTGTTTGAGGTTGTACTTAACTCCAATTTAAGAAACAATTGTTTAATCCTTTTTAACATGATTTGGTAGTAAGAATGGGAGTTTGTTACATTTGGTATCATAGCTTAGGTTAAGCGAAAACCTAGGCTTTGGTGGGGTAAACTCATTACAGATAGGGTCAGTATTGCCCTAGAATGAGTCTGAGTGTAATATATATATATATATATATATATATGTGTGTGTGTGTGAGTGCGTATTTGTTAGTGAATAAAAAAATGTTTTACATTGTGTTGTTTGGCCTGTTGAGTAGCTTAAGAATTCTGGTCGATGTGCCTGATCAACTTTATATATAGGGATTTCCTTAACACTTTAACAAGTTATATTGACATAATATTGTTTTAGATTTGGTAAATGAAATAATTTTACCTAGAAATATATTTTCTATATATAAAAAGAGATGATTTCCAAAATCTATGTAGTTATCTATGAGGAGAGTGGGTTAGGAGTTAATAATATTTAAATTATTAGCATTTAGGGTTTAACTAGTCATGCTCGTCCAGTTTTGAGCATTGACTATTGTCAGATTTAATAGTAGATTTCCTTTTTCCATTAAGGTTTAGGTAGATAGAATTTGTAGGAAAATTGTATCGAACACCTTGTGAATTAAGTTTCACAATTTGACTATAAGGCGTTCGACGATATGTAGGGTTAAAAATTCAATTTTATTGAAGGCGTTTTTTAAAAGAAAATCTTCAAATAGTTTTATAAGATGAATTAAGAAAGATGATTTTACAAATCAGAACTATTAAATGTGTTTTAAAAATCAAAAGGGTTTTGAGATTGTTAAATCCCGGTGGCTTTGATAAATTACAAATGATTTTGGAAAATAGTAGTGATCTTTCTTAAAGATATTCTAAGATATAGATATTTTTAAATAAAGTTTAAAAGTAAGGTTCCCTTTGGATAGTTCGGGAATAAGTCTTGATCTGTTCATAATAATCTTCTAAGTGACAATCAAATGTTTGCTTAGGCAGATAAGATAGTGCACTTAGTAAATTATTCCGTTTGTCATTATGCATATATGTTGATTTGGAGTCGATTGCTTATGCCGAAGTTTAATGAGGCGATAAAGATTATACCTTAAATATTGGAAAATTTGGTTAGTATTTGTGAAGTAATATTGTTGCTTATGATTGTGTTATAATGTTATAATGTGTTATTGTGTTGGAATATTGTATGTGTTGTATGTGGGTGACACAAAGGTAGTGATTCGCTAACCAAAAGCGACATAGAAATCCCTTTTTTGTCGAAAAGTTGATTTTGTTTCAAAGCGAAATATTTTTAAGTTTAAATGTTTGATTTTGGTTTCAAAATTTTATTTTCATATTTTAAAGAAAATAAGAGTTCAAAGTCGAAATTCTAAAAGTTAGAAAATCAAAATTTCAAGTTTTGAAAATTACGGGTTCGTATAGCGATAGTCGTTATACGCGCAGTTCGAAAAATCTAACTATTTTTCTAATCTAAACTTGTTCTAACTTAAAATCCTTTTTAAAAAAAATTCTAACTTTAATTTAGTAATTAGATATTAATTAATTAATTAATTAATGATTATTTAATTGATTAACTAATTAATAAAGGTAATTAGTACTTAATCATTTGTTAATAATGGTTTTTAAACTTAAATGTTAATTAATTAAGTTAATCATAATTTGTAACTTAATTAAAGTTAATTATTATTTAATTATAATTAAGGATTAATTAATTATAATTTAATTTTTTATTTAAGATAATTATTAATTAGTTATTATTTTAAAAAGGGGTTTTATTTAAGTAGTCTTTGATTAAAGTTGATTATGTTTTAATAAGGTTTAATTACTTTTAATTAGAGTTTAATTACTATTTAACAAGGATTTGATTCTCATTTACAAGGGTATTAATTTATTTTAAAATCACATTGAGTTTAAATAATCAGTTTTGTTTTAAACTATTTTCGTCTCAAATTAGTTTTAAATCAAAGGATTTATGTGTCTCTTACCCTTAAATAACCCCATATGCTTAGGAAAACTAAATGACATCTATTAGCAGAACAAAACACCATTCTGCTATTGCAATTAACTTGGGAATTTACTTAAGTTGATTGATTGTTATGTGTTGATCCTTTACATACCGTTGTTTCGTGATGCCATGTTAAACTGGATAAGTAAAATCAAATTAAAAGCACCATTGTGGTTATTAAGCCTCTGTTTGATTTTGTAAGGATAAATATTTCATTTTATTTTTGAAATGGTATCAAAATTATTTCTTTTCGAATAAGATATTTAAAGATTGATTTGATAAATGGTTTTACTAAAGATGTTTTTAACTAATGGCAATGGTTTTCCATGTTATAAAAAGTAGTTTTTATAAAGAGTTTTAAAAAGGAATTTGGAAATTTATAAGCTGTTTTTGGGTAAATGGATTTGAGTTTTTAAGCAAAGAAGATATCATAAATAAGAGAGATTTATAAAATAGATTTGCTTATTAAAGGAATCTAATTTGATTTAAGTTTATTTAAGAAGTTGTTTAAACAGGAAAGGTTTATAAAGAAGTTTTGTAAATGATTTGGGTATTTATAATATAAGTTTTAGAAAATGATTTGGATATTCATAAAGGGAGTTTATAAAAAGTTTTGGAAATTTATAAGAAATTTATATAAAAAGTTTCGATATTTGTAAAAGAAATTTATATAAATGATTTTGAATATTTATAAAAGAGTTTTGTAAATGAATTTGGAAGCTTGGAAAGTATTTTGAAATGGAATTGGATTTCAAGTAAAGAGATTTCATGAATGAAATAGATTTGGTTAAAAAAGGTTTATCTAAAGAAATATAAAAATAATTTAAGGTTTGGGTTTCTCTAAACCGACTTTTAAAAATGGTGGCATGGAACATACATTTCACACTTAGCACCGAGGGAATAGTGTTTAGGGTTATCATTAACTCCAATTTAAACAACATTTGTTTAATCCTTTTTAACTTGATTCGGTAGTAAGAAAGGCGGATCGTTACACCAATTCCCAACTTGAGGGTTATCACGACCGCACATTTATTTTGTGTGATAGGATTGGATTTCACTAAGTAATTTCTCCTTCTCATCACCTTGAAAGTCAAAGCAGAAACAGGGAAACCACATGTAAATTTCTTGCAAATCTCCGAGGAAACAGTGTCTTGCCAATTGTGATGTTTTGAGAATTGAAGATTTTTCCTTAAATTCATTCAACTTGACAAATTTACTTAAGAGATCCTTAGGGATAGGACTGCATAAGAAGTCTTTGATCTGTACAACATGTTAAAATCAAACTAAGGATAAGAAAACTAAAACAATAAAATCCATAAGTGAACCAAGTAACATATCATTATTGTACAATCATTAAGGTTCATACAAAATCAATTTCTTATACATTTTAGAGATAAATCTCTTCCTATCATACTTAAGTTTTTCAGGGGTAGAGAGGATGAAGAAATAGGAATAGGAGTAACTCTAGGAAGATTCCAACATGCTCTAGGATGGGGTTCGAATCCGTACTCGTCTAAATATCTACGATGAAAGCGTTTGAGAAAACCTCCGCAGTTGTCACCTAAGTATGAGAAATTGAAAAATTTACCCCTACAATAAGGTTTGCACAGAAACTCAACCAAGTCATTTATGTCATCAATTAGCATCCAAAATAGGTTCATCGGTTTGGAATTTCCTTTCATAAGTCTTTCTCAGTGATGACAAGCTTTCCTCATCCGGGGAGCAACTTCTTTTTCTTTGAAATTTCTTAATATTGATGTGCTCCTAGTAATCTTCTCATATTTTTCAGATAACTTATTATAATCCTTTGTTTGTCTAGTTCCCGATGTAGCTGATCTATATCCGATTGTTTCTTCTCGAGCATCACTTCATAAAGATATTTTGATTTTTTCCTTAACTAAAGTAGCTAATGTATTAACTAAAGGTAATTTGATAATTGAAAGCATTTGCATAATGAGATCCATATCGAAGAGAGCAGAACTGTTGACGATGAGATTTTTTTCTTTATCTTTGGAAATTTGGTCTTGAGAAGCATTGTCCTTCTTGGGAGAACTTAACCTTGGAGGATCGGGAATTTCAGTAGCCTTCATGCCTTGAGCAGTCAGGTCTGGATTATCAACTCTTGATCCATCCTTGTCATTCGATGGCCTGGAGAGGCCTTTTCCGTAGCCTCCACCATTATTGTCATCGTCATTGTCATCGTCAGGACCATCATCGACATTATCATCTCCCTTCCTGCTTTCATCATCATCCTTTTTGTAATGACCCAGAATTTAATCGCTATTTAAATGAATATTTAATTATATTTTTAAATAATTAATAAATGAATTTTTACTAACAAATAAAACTATTTTAAACAATAACTAATGATGATAAAATCATTTTCAAATTTTTTTACCAATATATATAGTTCATAAAGAAATAGAAAATGTGATCAGAAATTATTTTTTGAAATATTGATTTTTCATTGGTTAAAAGTTGTCTAAAATGTCATAACACTATTGTAAACACACATTCACACAATACAAAATATTTTAGCATGATGAATGCATGTATATATGCTTGTATATATTTTCCCACTTAAGTATATATAAATATAAGATAAAAGGAGATTTTATTAGTAAAAAGTGTATGTGTGTGTGTGTGTATGTATATTAACATGTGAAAATACACTTTTCAACACATAGTACATGGATCATGGCATGAAAAGTTAGCATGGTAAGGGGGATGGAATGGGCGGAAATAATGAGGAGGGAGTGCATGCATGTATACATATTATATTCAAACATTTTATATATTTTTAAATATTTTTCTAAGCCTATAAATACCACTACTCTTTCATGTTTTTCATTTTACAACCTCCATCTTCATTTCGAAATTTCCTAAGAGCTTGAATATACATCCATGGCTTTCTTTCATAAGTTTAAAGTAAGAAAATATCACTTCTTTGTGTTAAAATCTCCTCTTTAGTTCACAAAAACACTTCTTCATATACTACAACACCTCCACTTCTAAATTGCAAGCCCACAATTCCCAAAACCATGATGGCAGAGCCCAACTAGCCCATGGTCGAGCCCAAACTCCATATGGCCGAACCTATTTAGGTGTTCAAGCAATCGAAGTTTTCAAATTTTGCACGATCCTAAGTTGTTCTTAGGTTTTAGCAAAAGATCGCCTAGAGTAAGTAAAGTTTCGGTGAGTAAAAATCCTGTCTTTGGAAGAAAAAAAAATTAAATTTATTTTGATGAACTCTATGTTGTGAAAATATAGTGTTTGTTGTTTTGGAATATCATGTTGTTTTGATGGCATATGATTATAAGTTTGTGTTTGAGCTTGGATTTGTGATTTGGATGTTAAATGATATGTTTGGATATGGATATATGTTTGGATATGGATATGTGAATGTTTGGTTATGATATGATGGTAGTGTGTTTCTGAAACCAAACCAAGTATATGTGATGTAATTGTTGTGAAGTTAACATATTGAAAATTCGCAAAGGACGTGAGATCTGATTTGAAAACAAAAGCTCGTTTCTAGTTTTGGATTTTGAAAAATGTTGTTTTTTCAACTTTTCACCTTTCGTTTAAGTTTTCAAAACTCTTTCTTTTGTGTTTCAAACATGTAGTGGCTAGAGTTAAAGTGAGGTTTTGAGCTAGATATCAATTAAAGCGAACTGCACTCATAGCGATAGTTGCTATGGATGCAGTTCGGAAAATTTCACGGTTTCAAGTTTTAAAGTGTTTTCTTTTGGATTGTTTTTTAAAACTCATTTCAAATTAATTATTAAGTCAAAATTTTAAGTTTTAATTATTTAATAATTTATTTAATTCATTATTTAGGGTAACTATTATTTAATTAATTAAGTAATTAGGTTAAGTAATTAGAGTTTAAGAAATTATTAACCAAGTAATTATTTTTAATTAAGGAAGTTTTAATAATGATTAATTAAGGTAAAAGGAAATTAACTTTTATTTAATCAAGTTTATTTACTTTAATTAATTAGTTAGAGTTAGTTACTTAATTAATTATTATTAAATTAAAGGTTAATTATCCACTTAATTTGGGTTTAATTCTTAGATGAATGTTATTTAATTAAAGTTTAATTATAAATAAATTTTTAATTAATTAAGGTTTAAAGTATGGTTTTTGATTTAGTTAAGGTCAATTAAAGTTTACTTTTGTTTTAAACTTATGATTTAATCAAAGCTTATTTGTTTTAAAGTTTCTTTCAAAACTCTATCGGTCATTTATTTTTAACCAACATTCTTGTTCAAGTAAATTGTTTTAAATCCAAAAGATCTCTTATCCATGCTATTATGTAGCCAAATGAATTAAAGTAGTTGTAATAAATCGTTGACACGTTTTATTAAAAGTAAGTCGACTTGTACTTATCACAAAAACCACACTTCGGGAACATGATGAATACAAAGGGGTTAATTTTGATAAGCGGGTCATGATAATTTAACCATATGGAATGTATGTCCTTATGTAAATCTTACACTCTGATAGTGAAATGGTCCACTATAAAATAACTTGACCCTTTAAAATTATCGAACGTTGGTTTGGAGAGACCTGGATCGGATAGTAGTTGTTACCCGAAATACACTTCGAACCAACGTAAGCGTTCAAAATTGAAATTGTGAATTCAAGGTCCAAGATGAAGACTTTGAGGTGTAAGGGCTATTTACCACTAACCCTGAGGGTGATTCCAAAATGGGTGTAGTGGAAATAGTGCCTTTAGTTCGTTCATCTCCTATACGACTTGTATGGATGAATGCTGACATTATGTCAACATCTAGAAGGCAATGTTAGCATTCCAAGTGGCAATGCTATAATAAAGGTAAATAGCCTTAGGCCTCATAAACTGGGAATGACTAAAACATAGGAGATGCAGCAACTCTAGGTGGATTGCTCCCGTTAGTGTATGATCACTCCCATCTAGATTTCTACTCATGTATGCTTCGGTATAGTTGCTGATCCCAACTGAGGGGTGATCATATTCCTTACTATCTAGTAAAGGGTCGGCCCATCTTGTGTTGGCAAGGGTCGATAGGTTCAACCTCGGTACACAAATCTAAAGGTGTACTATGAAGGGCGGTACCCCAACAGCCCAGTCATTGTATGGAATCCATTTTCAAATAAGTGTCGTACGGATTTAGTTGTACTCAAGTATGTTTGAGTGTGAGATGAAAGCATTTTAGCTATGTTCTATTTTACTTGAAAACCCTAAACATTATCATAATATCACTGGATTTCTATTTAAAGTGTTTTGGTTATCATAAGGTAAAAGCTTGTCTGTGTTTATGTGCCACGTGACCTTACGAGATACCTTTGATTCTCAAAGCATTTTATAAAAGTAAAATTAAAGTTGTCTTGAGTTTACTGACACTAGACCCATGTATGACCTGGAGTTTTATTTTATTTTCCTAAAACTGTTGGGTACCCAAATTTGTATGAGTAGCCAAGTAATCCTGGTTTCTTACGGGAGCATTTTGAAGGAGCTGGAGTAGGTGGCTTCACTATTATCTATTTATTATCTTATTCCACTGTGTTATGTATGATCTATGTATTTTGTATAGGCAGATAGCTATAACTGTCCAGTTGAAGGTTGTAATGTAATGACTATGATGTATTATTATTGTGGAAATGACTATTTAATATCCTATGTTATCTATTATATGTTGTTTTGAATCGTGGTGAGATTATGTGATTGTGTAATTTCTTCTTATCTTTCTTTTTCTTCAACCCTTAATGACTCATCTTTTGAAGTAAGAAAGGCGGTTCGTTGCACTTTTCTTTCTCGTTTGACTCTGTTTCTTCATCGACAGGAGGATCATCAAAAGTTAATAACTTTGCTGCATCAACCTCTTCTTCTGTTACAGGCGCTTGAGACCCCTGTGACATCCCTTTAAACTTTCTCATAAATTTTTCATTACATTCTAAAGGTAGAGAAGGAAAGCCAAAGTCCCAACACTTATGAGTGTTATCAACATAAGCGATAAAGAGTGCTTTCCCCTTAGATCTCTTGATAATGGTATCGAGGGACGTTCCAAGAAAACGGGACACCTTTTGATTCACATCTTTAATCACTTTGGTTGATTTATCCAAGAGAACCTTCTTCCTTTTTAGCTTTTTCTCGAGGGATGCATTTTCTGCCAAAAGCCTAGCTTCTTTCATTTCAACATCCGCAAGTGCTAGCTCTAAAGCAATTATCCTATCGTCGGAGATTTTCCTATTGCTCCCCTCTTTAAGGAGTAGAGTTTATTTTACTTCAAAGAAGTAGCTAGATTTTTTTCTGTGGTTAAGTCATTAACATAGTTGTCGAGCGAGGAGTTCTCTTCCTTAAGATTAGATATCTCGCTAGATGAACTAGAAGTTTCTTCTTGGAGTATGAACAAGTGTTTAGCAACCTGGAATGAGTAATAAAACTTAGACCAAGAAGTTATATGCGAAAGATTCAAATCTCAAAATAACTGATTAGGATGAGCACATACCATTAATATTGTTTGAGAAGAGCAAAATGGTTGTCTTGGGTATAAGAAGAAGACTGTTGTGGCTCGAGTACAGTTAAGGAAAAGGATTGGATGAACAGCTGGAGGAGGTCACCAAACTTGCAGGAAGAAGTTAAAGATGGGGACCTGGAAGGAAGTGGGTCCCACGGAGTAAAAGAGAGCCCATTCTCCTTGCAAATATGATTCAGGGTTTCAGTGGAGCTTGAGACAATAATACGGAGAAGAAAGTCCTGAGAATGCTTTGTTTCAACCGCTTGTTGAACCTTATTTCCAGCAGAATCAAGATTAGGAGACTTAAGATTTGCGTCAGCACCGACTAACTCTTCCTCTTCAATAACAATAGAAGCTTGTACATCCCCAATTTTAGGCTTCTTGTTGGGGGTGGGAGCAGCAGTAGAGCTGTCACTTAGCATCCTTTTAGTAAAAGTGAATGAACTAGAAATGGCATCCTCGAGAGATTGTGGTTTAGGAGCTTGAACCGAAGCAGAAGTGTCATCTTTATCCAAATTATTTTTGGAAGTGTCAATAGTGACTTCCTTTACGATGGAGGCAACTATCAAAGAAGACGAATCTTGAATCAAAGGAATAATTTTATGAGATGATATTATGATAGATTTCTAATCAGTACAAGGATATCTTACTAGATGTCCCGGGCTGAACGGGAGAGTTAGATGTAAAGGATTCGGGCCTACCCGCTATCAACGAGCCCTTGCCCTGAGAATTGCGCTTTATCATTGGGGGTTCCCCCAGAACTTTGTGGCTATCCAAAATGATAGAGTGTTGGTGAAGAGTGGCTGGGGTTAATAATCTATGCATATTCCCTATTTTCTTTGCAGCTTGAGTAAGCGACAACAGAAGTTTTTGGTCCTCGAAATTTAACTTTTTGGGGTGCAAGACCTAGAGAAGAGGTACCAATTTTATAAGAATAATAATCCAACATGGATAACAAGGAGAAGAAACTTACCAACAATAGAGAAGATTCCTTTAATATCAGAGAAACATTTGACGAAGAAAAATTGGGTTTCCTATGTCCTTGTTTTGTTAACACATTCGAAAATCAAGCTCTTTAGATGAGGATGAATCCAATATAGTTAATGACCTGGTTGTTCCCCAACTTTAGCGGGAGTAGCTATATGATAAAGATGTTGGGATTAAGAGATGGGAGCCCAGCCTCTCGAGCTATGACCTCTAGATAGTCAAATATGTATAAGAATTCGGTAAGAAATGGATCGGCCAATGTCCAGATGCTTCGAATATCTCAGAAGATATCCGGGAAAAGGATGATATTCGGTGTGTCGGATATATATAGTAGAGAAAGTGAAATATCCCTTCAGTGAGTTATAGATGATGTCTATGGGCCCCGCAAGAATAGTTTTAATTCTGGTGATTCCAAATTAACTGAGATTAGAATCCATGTCAGGCTGGGAAGTGATGTATGATAGACTAGAAATGATGTCTCCTTTCTTATCGACTAATGGTGAAGGTTTGACCTCTTTGCCAGCTTTTTTAGTGGATTTCTTACTTGATTGTTGGCCTTTCATTTTCCTGTCCGACGATATTGCTTCAAATAACATACGATAACTGTATGAGAAGACACGAACTTCAATCATGATGAGGAATCTCATGAAAGGGATACAAAATAGGAGAAAACATGTGATGTTCATAATTCTATGACAAATGAGATATGTCATCATTAAAAGTCATGTAATCATAAGTAATGATAAATGTTATAGGTTAAGCAGTTTGAAACCTGATATAATAACAGTGTCATTAATAGTGGTGTAATATATAACTCCATTCATATTAAAACCGACAATAAATGAATCCTATAACTATGCCTAATATCGAGGCGATGAGGGTGTCGACACTGACAAATAGTGGCAGTATGATTTAGAAACATAATAGTTGGCCAAGTGATTTATAACATGCAAAAAGCAATGTTATCGAGAGTGTTGATGTCATATAAAGCCCCAATTCCAACGTTAAAGATGATTGTAAAAATAGAGAAGGCGGTAAAGCTATAGTTATCAAATTATGCTTATAAACAAATGTCGATGGGAATATTTATGAGAATGTCGACGAAGTAAATCAATACGCTTAAAGTTTTCAGTGACCTTTGCGTTCTCAACAAAAGGGTCGTTGCGTTTTAACTTAGCGGATAACATGAGAGATGACTTCGGCGTAGTTGATATTAACTAACCGACAAAAAATACTATTGGAATCAATTGTCGTGAAACCAATGTCAAACCAGTTGGCACCGCGTTTAACTAATTTAAATACCTTAACAATAATATTTATGACTTCGAGTAGGTTGAAATGCTTTATTCTAATTACTTAAAATATGAAAACTTTTAGCTAGTAAGATGACGAAATGACATAAGGGTTTTATTGATTAAGTGAAACATAATGTCATCAGTATGATCAATGAAGGAAATTGATGTCAAAGTCACCTTTGTTGTTAACACACCATCTTCGTGTTATATTAATGCGACAACAAGGTAGTAAAGTGTTTCACTAACTTCGGTCGACGAAATGGTATAAAATACTATCAGTATCGATTGTCATAATAAAGCTATGAATGTCGCCAAGGTTGTTCGATAACGGATTACGGGTCTAGTAAATTATTGTTTTCGCTGGCTGGCCTAGAACGCGTTTGTTGAAATTCCAACTTCAACTAACAATGAAGATTTGCTATTAATCAAATTTAAATCTACCATCATTGAGATCAATAAGTACTAAAGTTTTAACAATCAAATCCTAACTACAACATGAGGTCGATAAAATTCAACTTGAAGTATGAGTATAAAGGAAAACCCCAAATCGAACCCTAAAACAACAATCTCAACATCAAAATTATTTGAATCAACCTGTTAATTAAATCGGTATATATATATGTCATACCTGAACAAAGAGTCGGTTGCATGAGAATTGATGAAATTTGAATTTGTTTGAGAATCTGTGATTTTTTGCTTGAGTGCTTGTTTGTAGGTATGAGAAGAAAAGAAAACGGACCTGCTATTTATAGAAAAGAAGGGATGAACATAAACCATTAGATTGATTTTAAATTTATGGCTGGATCAGTGAAGGAAGACTAAAAGGCGGGAAACAGATGAATTTGACACTATTGACTTGAAAAGTCAATGGTTCCTCTGTACTGGAGGGCCAAATGTTACTATAATTCGTGTCGAGGGAGTTCGATGTGCCATGACTTTGCTTCAATGATCAGCATCGAAGACATGAAACTAGCAAGGCACCTATAGATCAGCGACGAAGAGAGACGGTACCGCACTTTGATAATGACAAGGAAGCGAAGAGGTCAAATATAATTAACTTCATAAGCCATTAAATCCACAACGCACTTCATGGATGTTAAGCTATGATGACGCCGCTTTCCATAATAAGGAGCCGCACCTCATCCACGTCATCATCCCTCTTCAGAAATATACCACCATCCATGCACTAGTAGCACCACTATCCCTTTACCAAAGTAGGCTTACCAACTATAACCCTGAAGGCTATCAATACTACATGCAAGAAGCGTTGCGCTTTACAAGCACTTCAAGAGTATTGCTCATTGATGACATTAAAGGAATTCAAAGTTATACCGCTCTTCGTTAAATATAGCACTTCGTCGGCATGTTTTATTAGTACTTGGAGGACATCGCATGTCTATGCGAAGTGATATGATGTTGAACACTATCAATACCACGAAGTCAACAATGTTGTCTTATAAATTATCATTGCTTCATACTCACGACGACTCAAGATGGTATCCTCATCCATCCTAAAAAGAATTCGACCCTCATGGTAGAAGCCGCCAACACCATAGTTTGTTATTGTCACACTCTTCCATTAAAGGAATGAAGCGGAATTTTTAGCCGATTGTAGTATTTGAACTTTGTACGCATAGAAATTTGGAAATTAAACAAGTGCATAGCATAGCATATTGAATTACTTCGAACTCGGGACTTGAATAATCTTTTGACTTTGCATATTGACTATCAAAATAGTTTGGACTTGTGACTTGAATAACATATTTGACTTCGAATTTGAACTAGCACATCATATTTGGTTCGAATTTAACTTACATATCGACTTACTCACTGACTTCGACCATATACCATGTCTCATATGACTTCGGCCTTGATGATTGCCACTAAGGAATACTATGGAAACATTCTTTAATGAAATTGACTTAAACAAGGCCTCTAATTGATTAGCTTTTTTTCCTAATCACTTTTAGGGTTATTGAATTTATTCGTTGACAAGTTGCATACACAACTACTCGATGAGGTAAAGGATTATTAATCCATTGCCAAAATTCACAACCATCCAAAAATTGATGCATCCATAGCAACGTCGACCGATGTCAGTTTGTTTCTTATAACATAATATAGAATAAAAACTCCACAGTTATAGTATACAAGTCTAGAGTCAGCCTCTTGATCTGCATGACGTACTTGGTAGCGTATTTCATGCCTTCTTTGACTTTTGTCATTATTGCTACGCCGCTCCGCTCTTTGCCTTCTTCCATCCTCTATCAGCATATGCTCTTGCAAAACTCTCTCGTACTCCCTTACATCCTCATTGTGTCTTTCCTCCATTTCAACATACCACTCGGTTGGTGGTTGGAGGGAAGACGTATTTGACGGGGTACTGTGTCTTAATGGACCTTCATATGAGTATGACGAGGGCAAGGAAGTATGGTTGTAATCCACCATTTTTATGTGTTGCTAGTATGATATTAGTGAAGAGCATGATGGCAAGCAGTATGAGATATATAGTACTGAGGCATTCTTGTCTCCACAAGGCAAGTTGGCATGCATTAAAAAAAGTGTCACGTGGCTACAATGTTCGATTTGACGGGCATTAAAGCATTCTGTCTCCATAAGGCAAGCTGGAAAGTGTCAAAAGAAGTGCAACGTGGCTACAGTGTTTGATTTGATGGGACATTGAAGCATTCTATCTCTATAAGGCAAGCTGGCAAGCATTAAATGAAGTTCAACATGACTACAGTGTTCGAATGTGACGGGACACTGTGCCACTTTGTCTTTGGTAAGTATGTTGAAATGTGAATGAAGATGTGCAATGTAAATAAAGCTATATAATGTGACAGAACAACAGTAACATTAGTGTAACAGTACAGTACATAAGTATAATAGTACAGTCAAACAGTGGTAACATAAATGTAACAGTACAATCAAACAATAGTCACGTAAATGTAACAGTACAGTCATCGGTCATCCTAAGTCTATAGCACCATCGTTGTCGTCGTCGTCTCCTACATTATCAAAATCAACAGGACTGCCATGGTCAAACTGGAATGTAGCCAGTTGAGCCTGTAAATCATCAGTCTATGTTTGCATTGCCTATTGAGCCTGCTAAGCCTCCTGATTGAGCATTTGAGTATGAATGAGTGACATATGCTGAACAGCGGTAATATATCGTTTATGTTGGTTTAACCTATCTACTTACTGTAATTACATATAATATATCAATATATGTTTGCTTAACTAATAATATACAATGAACTATTAATACATTAAATTACATACTGTAATTATTAATACAGCGGTAATATTATTAATACATACTGTAATTACATATAATATATCAGTATATGTCTAGCAGTAGGGATACCAGTAATCTCATGATCCTGTGGATAAACTATCGGCTGCTCGATAAGATTACTACTGATATCATATACTCCAAAATAGTCATCCAGACCGAAGTTTATGGACTGCCAAGAGTACTGGGATGGAGTGGGATCAAAAGAAAATAGAGGTGCTTGAACTCTACCAGTGGCTATATATGGACCTATATGATCGGAGTTCACTCCTCGACCGTAGTCAGGTAACATGTACAGTCGAGGAGCAACTCTAACCCAGTATCTGGCAAAATCACCATTGACTAGGAAAATGCCGGAGCGTCTACCCATCTAGTCTGTCTCAATCCCTATATATACTATGATCCAATGGTCCGACGTCTGCCGAACATGTTGTAATAAGATAATGGATCCCCAAGGGTACGTAGCTCCCTAGTGGTCTAAAACGAGCATCTCTCCCCAAATACCAAATAAGAAAAAACACTGGTGGAAGTAAAACAATCCTCCGTAAACACAAGTGATGTGTAATAGATAGAGGATGACCATCATACATATGGCTTGCGTATGTCATGGAGATCCAATATGAAGCCCATGGTGCCCATAAAATATTAGCCCTGCACCTCAAATCAATTTGAGTATAGACCTCCATCAAGTGGTGCCTAACTCCTGTAGGCGCGCGATAAACTAACTTAACGTGCTCCAATCGTCTCATACGTGTAAAATATATCTCTGCTGCATGACTAGCAGTCACAACAATGCGGTGATGCATGTTTATCATGTACTCATGGTACTAGCATGACAAAATATACCAGAACCCAAACATCTGCCTAACGTCCCTGAAAATATAAGAATCAAGAGTGGTGTAAAAATATCCAAGTATGGTGGACCCCCAGTCGACATCATGAAGCTGATCTGGATGGGCTACTGCTGCAAGAAAACCTAATCTAATGGTACTTTTTGTTTCAAAAAGAAGACCGAACCAAATAAATATATGAGAAATGCTCTAAATACAGTGTCACTCATAGCATCAGTGCCCATATGAGCTGTAATATACTCTTATAGATATGCCAGGGGGACAGCGCCGGAAGAAACATGACCACCATCAAACTATGGTAGATATATGGTGAAAAACTCAAGGCTCTCATATGAATGATCAAAAGGAAACGAAATTTTATCTAGGCCTCCTATCTCAATCCCAATCAATATATAAAAATCGGCAGGGCTAATGCCGAGCTCAAAATCTAAAAAATGAAAAGTGTGTGTCGTAGGCCATCACCTTACAACTAGGGTGAATATGAGAGAATAATTGTAACAACCCCCATTTGGAGGCCTAAAACTAACCGCTACAGATGCTGCAGTCATCTATAGTTATTATTTTTTTGTGACCAAATGTGTTAATGTTAGATACACTGATATACCAGAAACACATAGATATGAAAAGTTTTAAAATTAATTTTAAAACAAAGTTCTTATTCCATTTCAAATCGCATTTCAGATTCATTACATAATCCCAATTTGTAAACCACATTCAGAGAAATATAATTATTACAAACTATACCAAGAGCGAAGAGCGACATATGATGATGCCCCGTTAGTTGATCAGAGTCTAAATATAGGAACTAAATAACTTTGACATTACATCCAATTACACAACGGAATCAAACAGAAAGAACTCCTAATAGCTAGCTTGCCTCAAGCATGTCTCCGAAAGCTTATTCGTCTATAGGAGAACCTGAAAACCTTAACTCTCAAACTACTCAAAATCAATTGAGCATCCGAGAGTTTAAGGGGAAAACATAAACTTCTAGTCAGAGAAAAAGTCTGGTGTGAATAATAACCTACCATCTTGAACCATATAGATATCTAGTGAGACCATGCCGCTTAGCCAAACGGATTTCCCTTCACTACTATCTTAACCCAATTTATAATAACCATACACTATGCACCTGCATCCACAATGGTTAAGACATAACATGATAAAATGTATCATGATGATATGCAAACATACAATATGCTCTCGATTTTCCATCCCCATTCACCTGACTATCTGTCTCAAGTTATAGTAGTTAGGGTCACTATTAACCTATCAGTTTTCATGGGCTGACTAATAATCTGTTCCAAGCTTACGGACTATCTGTCATGTTTCATAGTTTTCATGGGATCACTAGGAACCTATTGGTGTCTACTAATAACATCATCTAATCATAGTTTTTATGGATCACGATGAACCTATCGGATTCTCCAATAATGTCTCTCATGTCATAGTTTTCATGGGCTGACTATGAACCTATCGATCTCTATCAACAATATATTCTGAATATAGTTTTCATGGGATCACTACAAACATATTTGCCCCTGCCAATAGCAATTTCCATAACATAGTTTTTATGGGCTTACTAAGAACCTTTCTAAACCAATAATCTTTTGACTAGTCTTGGGAATCCTATATTCTGGTCTGTCTAACCTCCTAGATGCAATTCTACTCACACAGGAGTTTATTAAATGTATATTCACTACTAGATCAACCTAGCTTGTTATTCTTTCTTTAACACCCCAAAATGCAGTTATGGGTTATAACTGAAGTGAATATGATTACACAAGCATACATGATAAATGATCAAATAACCTCCATGGTTTAATTCCTTGTAATCATTTTCTAGTGAAATATGGTTAATACCCTTAACCCACTATCTTTAGCAAGGAAAGCTTCCTCTAAAATTTCAGAGTTAAATGTCATTTCAAAAATCTTTTACATATCCATGTGTTCACTTTAAAAATGAGATTTGGTTCTCTAATTTGAAAAAGAAGGCTTTCGACTATATCCTTGGGATCATTATGACATCATGAGTTACCCTCCGTCACTCTCCCTTATGACATCATGGAGCAATCAAGCCAGCCGTCCCCTTCTATTTAACTAATGGGTTCAAAACAAGCGGTTATGGCCCTTTTGCCACTCTACTCTAGTGGCGGGACCTTTCGAAATTATTGCTTAAGCAATGCGGAAGGCCCTTTCCACTACTTCTTTGAAACCATGTGGAATGACCCTGTCGACACCATTCATTGGTTGCGACACAACCCTTCCACCTCTATAGTTAAACATGCATGCAAAAGGACCCTTTCAACACTATCAAATAGTGCAAAAGGTAACTTCTATATTGTTGGACTTACTCAAGTATAAAGGTGCGGAAGGTATTTTGTCGACACAATTGATTAATGTGTCACATCCCATCGTTCCTCATTGACTAACATACTTGCAGAGTATATAAGAGCGGAAGGAACCCCTTCGACACTATCTCCTAGTGCGGAAGATCCTTTCCATGGTAGTTGGATCGGTTAATGCTGCGGTGCATACTTGTTAAAGTGTATGTATGCGGAGGGACCCGTTCAACACTATTGATGAGTGCGGAAGGACCATTCCGCCTTCGTCCTAGACAAGGCTATATGTTAACTACAGCAACACCCATATCCACTTATTGTTCAATGAAAAGCGGCATTATATGCTTTCGAATGTATCAATGCTTTAGAAGGCATCAATACTTTCGAAGGCAAGTGGCGTTGCTGTAATTATCATAAAAGGCTGAATTTTAACTAAGTAAAGCAATTTCTTTTTACCTAACCCCTTATGCTGTCAAATTTCTATTAGATAACAAAACCTTTATATAATTCTTTTCAGACTTTGCTACCACATGTAATTCCCAATGCTCCAATATTTAATTAAAAATTATTAACTACCCCCTTGTATTTAATTAATCATTAAATACTAATCTTTCTAATTAAATCCAAAACTCACCCAAATCTCTTGAGAAAAATCTCAGAAATTCACATAAATTTCAAAATGATAATATCTTTATCATAATTAATTTTCAGCCCGAAATAATTAATTAATTCCTTAAATTAATTAAAACTCGAAATATACATTTCTTTCACTTGAAAGTTCATAATAAATTATCCATAGCTTGGAATATTATGAAAATTTAAAGATATCTCCAAAATAATGTTTTGCATAACATATTCAAAAATCATGGCATTTGGAAATCATTTTGCATGATTTTAGCCTTATAACCGAAATATATTATTCCATAAAATCCTTATTTAAATTATAATCTGGCATTTAAATCAAAATATATGATCATTTATCCAATCATATGGTTTTAAACCTCAAACCCGAATTAAACATTCAAGATGACTTACATGAGATGGTTTAGATCATTATTCACCTTATTTGGATATGGAGCTTGAGATTTGTTCTACACTTTTATCTTCCTAGCTTGAATCTTGGCCTCTAAATGATTTTTTAGCTCCTCTTCTCCTAGGGTAATAGGTGGTCTTGTTTTTCTTTTGTTCATGTTATTGTTTTGTAAGAATGTAAATAAGAATGAGAACGTGGTAAGGGGTTTTAGGCTATACCCATTTTAACATTGCTTTATTCTATTAGGTTCTAAGTTATTACTCTTTCTCATTAATTAATTTAGTTAAGGCACGACCTTAATTAGTTTTCAAATCTCAATTCCCTTATCACTCTTGATGCAGGCCAAGCTATAATTTCTCAAGGCATAAGTCGTGACCGACTTAAGGAAGGTGAAGGTATAAGTCGTGACCGACTTAAGGAAGGAGCTATGAGTCATCAACGACTTAAGGGACGTGCTGGGTTGCGACCTAAAGTTACAGGAGCTACACAGGTTGAAAAATGCAAAGGCTTAAGTCGGCAACGACTTAAGGGAAACGTTTTGAGTCGTCTACGACTTAACTGGATGGAAGGCATAAGTCGTGACCGACTTAAGGAAATAGGTATGAGTCGTCCACGACTCAACGAAGACGAGGAGGTAAGTCAACCACGATTTATGGAAGAGGCTGACATAAGTCGTCTGTTTGTATGTCGTTGTACTTAAGTCGTAAGTCGTGGTGATTGTGTTGTAATCTGCTAAGTCGTAAACGACTTATGGTGAGTCGTCTGTTTTGAGTTGTTTACTTTTGAGTCATTTCTTTTGAGTCGTAAGTCGTGTACGACTTATGTTGAGTCGGAAACGATTTAGGAGTTAGTGAAATTTCTGTTGTAAAGTTGTTCGCCTATAAATAGGCCGTGAGTCTCATTTGTAAAGGTTGTTGAATATTGAATAAAATTCTCTTTTGTTAGCTTTGTGCTTTCAATTTCAATTGGTAGTTGAGTGTATCTCCTATCTCCAGTTACGTCATTCGAGTGCGCTCGAATCATCGTTTGTTGAAGCCGATTCACGGTATCTTGTGCGCAAGATCAACGTCGAAGAATCGTAGATCTCTTTCCCGGTATCTTCGGATCAACGAGTCAGAGATAGCTAGAATTCGGCATCTTCGGATCAACGAATTTGGGCATCGCAGTATTCATCAATCCACCGATTACTACATTCATCGTATTATCTTGTTTTGTAATATCCGCTGCGTCAGTTTGGTATCAAAGCTTGTTCTAGCCAATCATAGCTGGATCAAGACTTGGAGCCTAATCATTTTGAAGTGTTCATCATTGTTCGAAGTTTTTTGATCGGATTTGAATTGGAGGCCGAAACTTTGTCCATCGTGTTCATCGCAATTTGCTACAAAGTGGAAGTTTTCGATCCGTTTCATTTTGGATCAAAGTCCGAAAAGTGTTTGAATTTTGAAGTGTTGAAGTGTTTGTAAAGATTTCAAGTATGCCGCCAAGAAGAGCTAATCGTCACCAAAACGTAGAAGCTTTGTATCGAAGAGAAGAAGCTGATGAGATGGAGCAAAGAATCAATGAAAACTTTAGTGAAAAGCTTAACGAAGGAATTGGCCGGTTAGAGAAGCTTATGACGGAGATGAATCAAAATCGGAGAAGGGTTTCACCAGAATCTAACCATGGGGGAAGTAGAGTCTCACCGCATTCTAATCGAGACAGAAGTGTTGAAAATGATCAAGGGCGTGGGAGGAACGTGAATGATCGTGAACGGAGAAATTTTGATAGAAGGGATGATGGTGGAAGACGTAATGGAAGTAGAGATGTGGGTGGACGAGATAGACAACAATATACATCTGATTTTGAAGAGGAATATGATGGTGGTAGTGTTCGAGGACAAGGGAGAAATTACTCTGAGTATGATCACAAGTGGGAGTCGGGGATGAAGACTGAAATTCCTGAATTCAAAGGTGGTATGCAAGCGGAGGAGTTTCTAGATTGGGTAGCTAATGTTGAAGAGATTTTTGACTTTAAAGAAGTTCCAGAACATCGTAGAGTGAAGTTGGTTGCTACGAGGCTGAGGGGACGAGCTTTGGCATGGTGGCAGCAAACCAAACTTACACGTGAACGAATGGGGAAGTCAAAAGTTGAATCTTGGGAGAAGATGAAGAAATTGATGAAGGCAACGTTCTTACCTTACAATTATCAAACTCTGATGTATCAACGTTTGCAGAACTTGAGGCAGGGCACAAAGACTGTTAATGATTACGCAGATGAGTTTTATCAGCTTATTGCAAGGAATGATATTATGGAAACGGAAGAACAACTGACATCTAGATTCATTGGGGGATTGAGAATGCAGATCCAGGATATGGTGAATATGTTCGATCCAAGATCTATGGCGGAAGCACATCAGAAAGCGTTGGCTTGGGAGAAGCAGGGACGACGAGGAGGTGGTGTGTTTACTAATTCTAACAATCAAGCGAAGGGTGTTGGTGGAAGTACTAATGTTTCTAAACCTATCAGTAGACCAGTGGTGAAGGAGGTTGAGAAGGCAAGGGTTAACAATGGTTTCAAATGTTACAATTGTCAGGAATTGGGTCATAAAAGCAGTGAGTGTCCAAAGCCGAAGAAACGAACCATGATTGTAGAAGTTGAAGATGAGGATGTTGAAGGGGAGTGTTCTAGTCCAGTTGAGGAAGATGAACAGGATATTGCGTCAGGAGATGAAGGTTGTAATCTAATGCTGAGGAGATCGTGTTTAACACCGAAACAGGAAGAAGCTAGTTGGTTGAGAAGTAATATTTTTCAGTCAACATGTACTATTCTGGGGAAGGTGTGTAAGTTTGTGATTGACGCAGGAAGCTGTGATAATATTATTTCAACCGAGGCTGTGACAAAATTGAAGTTGAAGACCGAGAAACATCCGAATCCATACAAGTTAGCATGGTTGAGAAAAGGAGGAGAAGTGAAAGTGGATAGACGAGTTCGTGTTCCATTCTCTATTGGGAAGAAATACAAAGATGAAATATGGTGTGATGTAGTAGAGATGGATGTTTGCCACTTGCTTTTGGGAAGACCATGGCAGTATGATCGAGCAGTACAGCATGACGGTCGGACCAATAGCTACAGTTTTATGTTTAAAGGAACGAAGATTATCTTAGTTCCAAAGAAGAGACAACCGGGAGAAAGTAAGTCAGAAGAGATTGAAGAGTTGAAAACCTTATTATCTCTGAAGGAGTTTGTTAGAGAAGTTGAGGAAGAGCCGGAAGTATTCTTGTTGATTGGACGAGAGAGCAGTGAAGAGGTTGAAATACCAGAAGAAGTTAAGCCAATTTTAAAAGAATTTGACGATGTATTTCCAGAAGAGTTACCAACGGAGTTGCCACCATTGAGAGATATCCAACATCAAATAGATCTTGTTCCCGGTGCTGTGTTGCCACACAGACCACATTATCGAATGAGACCAAAGGAACATGAAGAGTTGCGGAGGCAGGTAGAGGAATTGCTTGAACAGGGGCGTGTGCAGGAGAGTTTAAGTCCTTGTGCTGTACCAGCTTTATTGGTACCCAAAAAGGATGGAACGTGGAGGATGTGCACTGACAGTCGAGCATTGAATAAGATTACTGTGAGATATAGATTTCCAATGCCGAGGTTGGATGACTTGTTGGATCAAATAAGAGGAGCTACTATCTTTTCGAAGATTGATTTGAAGAGCGGATATCATCAAATTCGTATCAGACCAGGCGATGAGTGGAAAACTGCTTTTAAAACCAGGGAGGGTCTATACGAATGGTTGGTCATGCCATTTGGTTTATCCAATGCACCGAGTACTTTCATGAGGGTAATGAATCAAATTTTTAGACCATTCATTGGGAAGTTTGTGGTGGTGTATTTCGATGATATACTGATTTACAGTGGGAGTCCAGAGGAACATTTGAATCATCTTAGAGAAGTGCTGATGGTATTGCGACAAGAACAATTTTTTGCTGCAACGAAGAAATGCGTGTTCATGACACATAGTGTTTTATTTCTGGGATATGTTGTGTCGGAAAAAGGAATACAGGTTGACCAAAGTAAAGTTGAAGCAATTAGAGATTGGCCGCAGCCTAAGACGATAACGGAAGTTCGTAGTTTTCATGGGTTGGCTTCATTTTATCGAAGATTTATTCCACACTTTAGTAGTGTGATGGCACCTGTTACGGATTGTATGAAGGATAAACAATTTTCATGGACGAAGGAAGCAGGAGTTGCTTTTGAACGAATCAAGGAGTTGTTGACGACAGCACCAATCCTAGCATTACCGGATTTTCAGTTGTTGTTTGAATTACATACTGATGCGCCAAAGGTTGGGATTGGAGGAGTATTGAGTCAAAGCGGTCGTCCTATTGCCTATTTCAGTGAGAAGTTGTCAGGAGCGAAGATGCGATACCGTACATATGATATGGAATTTTATGCTGTTGTGCAATCTATCAAACACTGGAGACATTATCTATTTCAGAAGGAATTTGTTCTTTACACTGATCATGAGGCGTTGAAGCATTTGCAAGGACAAGACAAGATTTCAGCGAGACATGCATCGTGGATTGCCTATTTACAACAGTTTACTTTTGTTGTTAAACACAAGTCGGGAGTGACGAATCGTGTTGCGGATGCGTTGAGTAGAAGAAATCACTTGTTAACTACATTGAAGGTTGAAGTGACGGGGTTTGAAATATTGCCAGAATTATTTACCGATGATCCTTACTTTGCAAAGTTTGTTGATAAAGTCAAGGAGGGAGAGACGGATGAGTTCGTGATGGTAGATGGTTTTCTTTTTAAAGGAAATCGATTGTGCATACCGGAGGGTAGTCTGAGAATGAAGATTATCAAAGAGTTACACGAAGAGGGACATGTTGGGAGACCGTACCTTACAGTTGATTTCACAGTCCTACTTTTGGCCATCGATGAGGAAAGAAGTAGAGAGGTTTGTGGAGCGTTGTCATATTTGTCAGGTTTCGAAAGGAACTGCGACTAATGCTGGTTTATATATGCTGTTACCCGTGCCTGAAAAACCATGGGTGGATATCAGTATGGACTTTGTGTTGGGGTTGCCGAGAACGCAGCGTGGTAATGATTCCATTTATGTGGTGGTTGACAGATTTTCGAAGATGGCACATTTTATTGCTTGTAAGAAGACGGCGGATGCTGTTCATGTTGCTCAGTTGTTTTTCAAGGAGATCTATCGACTTCATGGATTGCCGGAATCTATTGTGTCGGATAGAGATACTCGATTTCTGAGTCACTTTTGGTTGAGTTTGTGGAAAATGGTGGGAACGAGGCTGAAATTTAGTAGTGCTTATCATCCGCAAACGGATGGACAGACCGAGGTTGTGAACAGATCATTGGGGAACTTATTGAGGTGTCTCGTTCAAGATAATCTGAAGAGTTGGGATGTGAAGTTATGCCAGGAAGAGTTTGCCCATAATCATGTTGTAAATCGAAGTACTGGGTTCAGTCCATTCCAGATTGTTTATTCAAGCTTACCAAAGGGGCCGTTGGATTTAACGGTAGTACCACAATCGAAGGGGACAGTTAAGAAAGCTGCTGATTTTGTTGAAGGGTTGACGGAATGTCATAAAATCGTTCAGGAACGATTGGAGAAAGCGAATGAGAAGTATAAACGTTCTGCAGATCTGAAGCGACGAAATGTTGAATTTAATGAAGGAGATATGGTTTATGCAGTGTTAACAAAGGACCGTTTTCCAGTGGGCGCTATAACAAGTTAAAAGCCAGAAAAATTGGTCCTGTAGAAGTCGTGAAACGGATTAATGAAAATGCTTATAAGTTGAAGCTGCCAGAAGATGTGTACACTTCTGACGTATTCAATGTTAAACATCTCGTACCTTATCACGGGGATGAGTGTATTGCGGGAGAAGTAAGTACAAATTCGAGGACGAATTTCTTCCAACCTGGGGAGGATGATGCAGGCCAAGCTATAATTTCTCAAGGCATAAGTCGTGACCGACTTAAGGAAGGTGAAGGTATAAGTCGTGACCGACTTAAGGAAGGAGCTATGAGTCATCAACGACTTAAGGGACGTGCTGGGTTGCGACCTAAAGTTACAGGAGCTACACAGGTTGAAAAATGCGAAGGCTTAAGTCGGCAACGACTTAAGGGAAACGTTTTGAGTCGTCTACGACTTAACTGGATGGAAGGCATAAGTCGTGACCGACTTAAGGAAATAGGTATGAGTCGTCCACGACTCAACGAAGACGAGGAGGTAAGTCAACCACGATTTATGGAAGAGGCTGACATAAGTCGTCTGTTTGTATGTCGTTGTACTTAAGTCGTAAGTCGTGGTGATTGTGTTGTAATATGCTAAGTCGTAAACGACTTATGGTGAGTCGTCTGTTTTGAGTTGTTTACTTTTGAGTCATTTCTTTTGAGTCGTAAGTCGTGTACGACTTATGTTAAGTCGGAAACGATTTAGGAGTTAGTGAAATTTCTGTTGTAAAGTTGTTCGCCTATAAATAGGCCGTGAGTCTCATTTGTAAAGGTTGTTGAATATTGAATAAAATTCTCTTTTGTTAGCTTTGTGCTTTCAATTTCAATTGGTAGTTGAGTGTATCTCCTATCTCCAGTTACGTCATTCGAGTGCGCTTGAATCATCGTTTGTTGAAGCCGATTCACGGTATCTTGTGCGCAAGATCAACGTCGAAGAATCGTAGATCTCTTTCCCGGTATCTTCGGATCAACGAGTCAGAGATAGCTAGAATTCGGCATCTTCGGATCAACGAATTTGGGCATCGCAGTATTCATCAATCCACCGATTACTACATTCATCGTATTATCTTGTTTTGTAATATCCGCTGTGTCAACTCTGGTCTCTACATTATTTTATTTAATTTATCTAATTAAATCTCATGAATAATGCTATTTAAAATTAGGGGTGTTACTGGCTCCGCTCCTTAAAGAATTCCGTCCTTGAAATTCAACAAGGACTATATACTAAGCAAGTATCTACGAAATCATCTGTAACATTTCCTAACTACCATACTAGCTTACCTGACTGGCTAACAGTCTATATAAAGTAAATATAGAACATACCCTTAAAGCAGATCGAGATAAGTATCCCTAATCCTGTCTTTGGTTTCCCAAGTACAGTCCTTCTCGTTGTGGCTCCACTGAACTTTCACCAACTTGACTGTCTTGTTTCTTAACCACTTCTCATCTCTTGCTACAAACTTGAACTGGTTGCCTAACAAAAGTCAGATCTGGTTCTACTATTAAGTCTTCCAATACAGTCGGAGGGATAGTAGTCTCTGGATCATGCACATACTTACGAAGATGAGACACATGAAACACATTATGGACACTTGCTAAACTGCTTGGCAACTCTACTCCGTATGCGAGCTTTCCAATCCTCTCTATAACTGGGAACGACCAAACATATCTGGATGCATGTTTCCTTGACTTTCCTAACCGTACCAGACCCTTCATCCGTGATACCTTAATGAAAACCCTATTTCCAACTTGGAACTCTAGATCCTTACGCCTCTTATCTGCGTAACTCTTTTGTCTAGACTGAGCTTCCTTCATCCTACCTCAGATCAACTCAATCTTCTTTGTTACCTCTCTTACCAGATCTGGACCTAAGACTAATCTATCTTTGATTTCCAACCAACATGTTGGTGACTTGCATGGCCTTCCATACAAAGCTTCGAAAGACACGATTTCTATACTAGTCTGTTAACTGTTATTGTTGGAAAACTCAACTAAGTGTAGGTGATCTTCCCATGATCCACCAAAATCTAGCACACAAGCTCTCAACAAATCCTTGAGTACCTTGTTGACTCTCTCTGCCCATCTGTCTGAGGGTGATAAGCAGTACTCATCTTGAGCTTGGTACCTAACCCGTCCTGTAGACTCTTCCAGAACTCGCTAGTAAACAAAGTAGCTCTGTCACTGACTATACCACTGGGAATCCCATGTAGTCTAACAATGTTCTTCATAAAAAATTTAGCCAAAATAGGTGATGTCCTGGTTGATTTGACTGGAATGAAATGGGCACTCTTGATCAACGTGTCCACTATGACCCATATGCTTTCTTTACCCCGGTTCGACCTTAGCAACCCGTATATAAAATCCATGGATATCGAATCCCATTTCCAAACCGGTATCTCCAAAGGTTGAAGCAACCAACTTGGCTTCTGATGTTCGGCCTTCACTTGTTGACAGTTCACGCACTACTTTACCCACAAGCCAACATCCCTCTTCATACCTTCCCAGTGGAAACTCCTCTTCATATCCTGATACATCTTGGTTCCCCTAGGATGAATCGTAAACTTCGATCGATGGCATTCCCTAAGGACTTGTCTCCTTAGGTCCCCAACATTCGAAACACACAGTCGTCCCTTCTTTCTCAACCATCCCCTCTGGTTAAGACTAAAATCTTTTAGATCATCAATCTCCGATCCAACCTCAAGCCTTCTAATCTTCTTAGCCAACAATGGATCCTCTTTATGCTTAAAAGAAATCCTTTCGATCAGAACTATTCGGACTTCCAAGCAGGATAACATGGCACTGCTCTGACTAGAACTAGTAGTAGATCTTAACTGCATACTACAAGTAGTCAAACCCTCTAGGTCCTTCCAATCTGCTAACATAGCTAACACCGTATTTTGATGTTTTTCGCTAAGAGAAATCCGCTACTTTATTTCCTTTTCTACGTGTATACTCTATAACAAAGTCATAAGCTGCCAAAAACTCCAGCCACCTCTGCGGTCTCATATTCAACTCCTTCTAAGGGAATAAGTACCTTAAGGACTTATGATCTGTGTATAACTCAACTCTCCCCTAAGAGATATTATCTCCGTACTTTCAATGCGAAGATCACCGCTTCCAACTCTAGATCAAGGGGTAGGATATCTCACTACATGCGGTCTAAACTATGGTGAAGTGTAGGCAATAACTTTACCTTTTTGTATCAATATAGCTCCTAATCCGGTTCCATATGCATCTGTATACACCACTAATCCCAGATTCTCATCTGGAACTACTAATATAGGCGCGTTTGTTTGCAACCAAATTGACTACAAACACCCAAGAACAGATTTAAGTAGTGAAATAAATGAAGAAACTAAATGAAAACTGAGGAATATATCAAATTAACAAGAAAAACACAGCAGAAAATAAGAACAATAAAATTTATAGTGGTTTGGCATTGATTGCCTACGTCCACTTTGAATATTCTCTTTATTGCTTTTCAAAAAACTTGATTACAATTAGGAACAACAAGAAACCAGAGAATAATGGAAGAATCTGATTACAATAATGGTGTTATCTAACTAGCCTCCAAAAGGTCCCCAAAATGACACCCTAGGCATGTATTTATAGGTGAAGGCGACCACCAATCTAACTGGAATTTCGACAGCAAGACCTTCTCATCCATATGGGACCACCATAGGAAACGCTAAGCCTAACTCTCAATGGAGAAGGATCGGTTCCAATCCCCCCATATGTTGAGTTTGGGGTAGCGACCCCTATGCAGCTTCCTCATGCTCGAATGTGATAGCATCTCAAATATCGAGATGATTAGATGTGTAGAGATCATGTTTTTGTTCAATGGTTTGGTTACATATTAGTCTAAAGAGCGCCGATCCCTTTTTATGGTGACATGCCGCACCATGTATCTCTATGCATATCACTTAGTTGCATAAGGCCGATCCACCATCATTTGTTGTGTTATGCCGATTCATAGTGCCTCTCAAACATATGCCGATCCATAGCTCTTAGGACGTTATGCCGATCCCTAATGCTTTAGGATATTGCACCAAACCCTTTAGTCACATTGACTTATACCGATCCCTTCATACGTTGCATGCTATGCCGATCCATCTAGCATCATCAAATCATATTGAACTATGTACTACAACTTATACCGATCCCACTACATTTCCATCCAAGTTGACTACCTAACCGAGTAACCATGCCGATCCCTATAGTTTCTCCTTGCTATACCAATCCCTTTTGCATCTCGTCTATATTGATAAATGACTATGCCGATCCTTTTTTCATCCAAGCTAATTTCCATCTTTCTGACATCATGCACCGTCTGTCTATCAACTCTGTTCAATCTGGGCTTTGTATAACTGTCCGGGCTCTATTTCTAGGTCCTGTAACCGTTGCCTCATGGTCATCCTTCTTGTTAACAATTGAATCTATCTTGCACGATTAGTCCAATATAGCCGGGTCAGGGTACCGAGTAACACTTGCCCCCTCAAAGTACGTCTTGTGAGTAAAATGACGTGCTTTGAATCAGAAAAATTTTGAGTCACCATAAAGGAAACCATCCAACTTCCTGATTAATGTTTATTTCTTCATTAACTAATAGGCCTTCTTTTATCTAATCCAATTTCAAACTTGAAAGTTTCATGCTTGATTGCAATCTCTGTTAATTTCAAAAAAGCTAAATTTTTAAACCATCCCCGTGTTGGTTCATATGCACGGTTCCGTGGTTGGCTCTCGGACGTGTTCGAAAGTTTGCAGGTCATTGCCAATTTTAATAGTATCCTGTATGCTTACATCTGCAGTCGAACCTTCATGATAATGACCATATGATATTTTTCAGTTGTCCATCATTTCTTTCTTTCCATATACTTATTTATATTATTATACATCCATTTTTTTTTGGAGGGATCGACATTCGACATGCCGATCACTTACTAGGGATACATGAGTAGGGATCGGCATGTCTCAGTGCCGACCCCTTTTCCTTGTCTTTGACTAGGTCACCACCTATAACGGGTCCCTTTCCTATACACACGCATGTATAAATTCTCCCTTCTTTCTTTCTTCCTTTCACTTTTCTATTATCTAAGTTTTACTTCTCCATTTTCATTGTCTTTGCATCCCCAAGCTTTGTCTCTGCGAACCCAAAACATCACAAAATCTCTTTTTCACAAACATAATTCCTCCAACTTTAAAACTTAAGCTCGAACACAAACTTGAGCCAGTCGCTTCTCCTTAATCTTAGATTCCAAAGCCCAAACGTTCGCCCCTCTAATTTAACTTAATACATACATATAGGTATGAATTCTTCTTTTACTTGTGTAATTGGATTATAAGTTTCGAGTTTGGATGAGTTCGAGTGTCGTTTAAGTGTATAGTTTGATGGGTTTCATTAAGATATACAGGGGAGGAGGAGAAGATGAAGGAATAGGAGAAGGAGAAGAAAAAAGGTGGAGAAAAAGGGTTCAGACGAGACTGCATAGAAGATGGTTGAGCTTTGGAGTCAGTTGGAGAGGGTTCGGTATGGGTTTGAGTGAAGTGATGAAGGTTCAGTATGAAGTGGTTTGGTGAGGGATCAGTGAGGAGGATGTGAAGGAAGGGATCGGCAGGACATATTCGTGGGAAGGGATCGGTAGGCTGTTGTACTGATGAGGGATCGATGTAAGGTCGTTCGATGAGGGATCGGTAGGGAGTCTGTCGATGAGGGGTCTGTGTGTAGGGATCGGTATAAGATGGTTGGAGCAAGGGATCGACATAAAGAGAAGAGCGATCAGTGTTGACAACAAAAGCTAACTTAATGTAAGTCATTCAAACACTTAACTTCACATTGTTTTGCTTGAAAATAAAACCATTAAGGACAATTTGACTTGCATACTAGGACTGCCGGACTTGAGCTTAAACTAACACACATTTGGACTTTTCAATATGGACTAAATAACGAACCGGCTAATAAACTTGGATAATAAACTTTATAACTCAATATGCTGATAACCAATCCTAAACTCTCGTTGTCGATCAACTTCCTTGTCGATTGAGACGGTCAGCGATGATGGTCTCTCAGGACAAAACTCCAAGTCTCGTCGTTATATTCTTGCTCTTCTGATTAACTATTTATGCTTGTTTCACACTGCACAGCACTACACTAGTCCACATACGACATGATGGGAACAGGTGGTTATTTCTAACCTTGACTGTCTACTAAGTATAGTTGACATAGATCTCAGAAGTGTGAAGTGTTCAGTCAACATATCTTCTGAATCAGCGGCGAGACACATCGGTTTCGAAGCAAAATCAAGTTCTGCCACCATATCCGAAAGACCCTCTTTGAGTCGCCATGTAGATCAACCAGAAGCATCTAATCCTCAAGCTAATCTCTTTTCCGATATTCCGGTTCTACCAACAGAAACCATCAGTCCGGCTCCTGATGCCGTTAAGGGTGCCATCATTCTGGATAACCTTGTCAACTCACAAGCTTCTCGAATCGATGAAGCCGCTCTTCGTCGATTGTGCTCCATCCATAGGATCCCGTTCGAGGATGTTTTAGTTCCAACGAGGTAAGATAAACCTCATCTGCCCCCAGCCGGATATACAGTGTGTAACAAATTCATGTACTGGGCTAGATGCGCTCCACCTTTTAACTCCTTCATCCGAGAGATGTTGAGGTATCTTCGGATCGCCCCTACTCAATTGCATCCCAAAAGCTACGCCTTTATTCACGGGACATTCCTCTTATTCATGAATGTTCTGTTATGCCCGCCAACCCCCAAAGACATTAGATATATCTATAAATTTAAAATACGATCAGGGAGTCCTTCTTACGTCTTCCCTGAACCTTCGCCGAACTGTCAAGTCCTGATGGGCGCATGGAACAAACTTTCCTTATTTAAGCACGAGTGGTTCTACGTGTGATGTCCTCCGAGCTTCACGAGAAGATGGTTAGAATGATGTAAGTGTTACTTGATTTTCCTTTTAAGTTTGATGACTTAAGTCATAACTTCTATTTTTGAATATACTAACACTCGAAGTTTTTTCAGGTGTTCGTCCATGTCCCGAAGGCGCCAAGTTTTCTAGAGCCGTGGCCGCCATCAGCGCCACTCCCGTTGAGGATCAAGATATTAAACTCCTCATAACCGATGAGTTCTTATCTTTATTCGGGTTATTGGAGGACGACCGTAGAATCGAGCTCCTCGGAAGCCAAGCAGTTCTGAAAATTATTCTTGAAAGAAGAGAAGAAACGAACAACCCCGTCGTGCCCCCTACCAAGGGGACTCAGGAAGGTACCAAAGAGGGAGAGATCAAAGACTTTCATGTTGATAAACCTAAAGATGATGATGCGGGCGTCGAAAAAGCACCGATGGCTAGTCCGTCGCAAGTCGGGCAATCGTAGACACCACAGAAGAGAAAGAAGAAGTTGGTGTACCGACTACGCAAAATAAAGGATGGATCGGATTTAGAATTCGTTATTAATCCCCTTTGAGTGGAGTCATCTTCTCAACGACTGGAAAGTTCGTTAAAAGGATTCTCCGACCTTCAAATTCTGAAAGATATAATGTCCTATGACTTTCTCAATATTAATATCGAAGGAATCAACTCCCCCACGAAAAGCGATGAAGGCGTTCAACCTTCCAATAAAGGGGAGAGCACTCCAATGAGTAAAGCCACCGTTAATAGTCCATTGGGGGGAACAATAGGACACTCACAAACACTTGCACTCCACTGCACACTTGTTATTAATCTTTCGTATGACAACTTTTACTTATTTGGTTTTTACAGGTGCAATGTCTCAGACTCATGCCTTCATTTGTCTCCGAGGTTCTTCTACTTATTACCGCTCAGAACGAGACTCTGAATCTGCATGATGTAGGGAGAAGGACGACGGACGGGATAAATATTATTATTCAAGGGAATCCTCTTCCTCATCTAAGTGGGAGTCTCAATCCCATGCTTTTCGTGATGATGAACACTCTAATCTCCCTGCTCATAGCGGAGAAAAATCTTCGTATTACTTCCCTCATATCACAGCGCTCTATGACCAACATTCTGGCTTGTCTAGTTCAAGGGAGTCACATGAGCGCCGCTTTGGCAAGCATCCACTTGCCACTTCTGATCCACTTCCATCGGTTGCCGCTCACAATCCTACTACAGTAGAAAAGTTAGCTGAACTTAAAGCTATTTTTTCGAAGATCTACTTTGATGGTCTCAAATTCCTCCTCTCCATACATCTTATTCCTGGACATGCCAAAGAGAGCTCACTAGCATGCATGAACGATGTATTCGTTCAGCACAAGTCGTTCATTCAGTTGTCAGAGAAGGTTTCTGAAGTCTCTGTAGAGCGTCAGCATGAAATTGACGGTCTTAAGTTGGAGGCCATCCACGACAATGATATCATCAAGCATCTGGACACCGAGTTGATTGATTACAAGACCCAGCTTGCAGAAGCCAAAAAGAATGCAAAAGAGGCAGCAGAGGCGGTGAGTCGCTTGAAGACTTCTCATAAGAAAAATATTTACGCGGTGCTTCATTGCAGCTGCACGCTTGCTTTAGAAGAGGACTCCTTGCAAAAGGAGAAAGACGCAATAGCTCACCGTGTTAAAGAGCTTGAAGTTTAATTGTTAAAGAAAGAGAGGGAGGATAAAATTGAGGTGCAAGAGGAGTCGCAGAGATACTGCGAGAAAATCATCAAGGCCAGGAGCTTAAGAACAAAGCACAACGAACAATTCACTAAGATTGAAACTTCGAAGGAAGAAGCCCGGTAAGAGGGCAGAAAAGAAGTGCTTGAGCAAGCCAACTCCCTAGTGGAGGCTGCCATCGTGTCCGGGAGGAATGAGATTAAGGACTTGTTCGATCCACTAATTGTCGAATATAACACGAAGGTCCTTCTCCACTGCGACTTAAGCTTTCTTGGTGAGGGATACCTTGAATCAGTCGCCGAAGCCAGGGAGCTCATTGTCAAGATAAAGAAGGAAGAGTTGGGAAAAGCGAAATCCAATAAAGAGGAACTTGCGAGCCAAGTGTTTCGAGGTAACGAGCCGTATGATCTAACCACCGCCAAACTTTAATTTTTTAAGGCTCCTGCACCAACTAAAGATGGAGGGGATATCGTTGGGTCTGCTGGAACCGATCATAAGGTATCCTCTCCTATCCAAGTAGTCGGACCATCATCTTCTCACGATATAGAGCAAACCCTTGGCTATGATCCGGATAGGCCTGGCTTTGGATCACATATGCTATCTCCCATTCTCGAAGGAAGCAATCCATTGACTACAGAAAGTTAACCGGACGCTGGTATCGTACTAAACTGCTTCGAATTTGGAAAATTTTCTGTTCTCTATGCACAATGTCTTTCAACTAATGCTTATGCTTTGACAAATCTTTGCGGGTCTTTCGGGCCTGATCAGACTCCTAGGAACAGTGCCGCCACGAAGCAGCAGGAAGAAACGGCCGAAGTCCTGGCCGTTGTTGATATCCGTGGACTCGATGCTCAAGTCATCGGCATGCTCGATGAAGATAAGCCCTAAGATTCACCCCCTGTTGATGAATCAGAAGATGTAATGATCACAGGTGCTTCAGAGCACACTAATAAAACTAGTATGAGGGAGCAGATCGAGGAGGAGAAGAAGTCAAAGCGTAAAGTTAAAGGTGAGCTCGTCGAGGCGGAAGTTGAAGATCTTAATCTTGTACCACTGCAAGTTATTCCACCAGGCGGGACGATCCCAGGTAAAATCCCTCCTCCTACATCAAGCATTCTGGCCAAGGGTGGCAAAGGGTCATGAAAGAGAAGCTCAACCGACTCCACTCCTGAAAAATCAAAGAGGGAGAGAAAGTTGAAGAAGTAGTCATTATTTCATGTTGTTGTACATAGTCTAAATAATTATTTCTTTCCTCAGTTATAAGTGCTCGGGTACGAATCCTGTTTTTTCTTCCCTTTTTTTTTGAAGCAACTTGTACTGGAATTTTGGGACTTGTGAATAAAAGTTTTTGCTTTCGATTAATCGTCGTATCAATCATTATTTCGGTAGTTGAATGATTACTTTCCATATCAATGTACTTGTAATTCATTGATTGCAAATTCCATTAACTATTCACCGTCTCCATCTCAAGGCCCCTCTGAAGTCGTTGTCTTAAGTCATAGAAAATGCTAAGTTGCAGCTGCAGTGAGGTATCGTATTTGGTCTTCATTTGTTTGTACTTCTCCCATCGATTTCAGGTCAAATTTGATGGGATAGTGAACAGTCGGAATCCGTTCATCTATCGGTTAGAGTTTACATGTCAGTTCGCGCTTTGGGGACTTAGAGTTATTATGTGAGCCGTCGGTTCACGCTTGATTTATTTATACTTCAGACCGCACTCCGGGGACCTAAAATTTTCTCGTGGGCGGTCGGTATCTGCCCGAATTATTTATACTCCAGTCCGCACTCTGGGGACTTAGATTTTCTCGTGGACAGTCGATAGGCGCCTGAAATGTTTATACTCCAGTCCACACTATGTGGACTTATAGTTTTCTCGTGGGCAGTCGGTATCCGCCCAAATTTTTTATACCCCAGCCTGCAATTTGGGGACTTAGATTTTTCTCGTGGGAAATTGTTATCCGCCCGAATTGTTTTTACTCTAGTTCGCACTCTGGGGACTTAGATTTTTCTCGTGGGCAGTCGGTATCCGCCCGAATTGTTTATACTCCAGTCCACACTATGGGGACATAGAGTTTTCTCATAGGCAGTTGATATCCGCCTGAATTGTTTACACTCTAGTCCGCACTCCTGGGACTTAAAGTTTTCTCGTGGGTAGTTGGTATCTGCCCGAGTTTTTTATACTCCAGTCCGCACTCCTGGGTCTTAGAGTTTTCTCATGGGCAGTCGGTATCCGCCTAAATTGTTTATACTTCGGCCCATACTTCGCGGACCTAGAGTTGTTTCGTGGGTGGTCGATATCCGCCCGATTTGGTTTCAGGCCCACTGTCCGGGCAGGAATTTTTAACCTCTGGATTACCAGCCACATCTGTTCCCTATTGCACATCCCATCCTCTAGATCATACGTGGGAATTGTGAATCGAGAAAAGTAATGAAGCTCATCTCGTTCGATCCCATCGGGGATTAGTATGATTGATCGGTTGAAACTGCATGAGCCTGTCAACATATCACATATATCAATATCAATCAGTTTCATTATGTACCTAGTTTAAAATGCAATGACAGTCATATAAGCAAAGGAAATTCAAGTCTTTATTTATCAACTGGAAAAGAACAAACTATTTTGTCTTATTACACATTTGAAAAAATCAAATGCTAAAGGGTATATAGGAAATAAATAGAATTGAAATGCAAAGGAAATGTTCTAAGTGAAATAGCATCGTAAATGCTCGCTATTCCACGTTCTTGGAAGTGTAATGCCATCGACAGTCGCTAGCTTGAAAGTTCCTTCTCCAAGCCTCTGTTCGATGACATACTGTCCTTCCCATGTCGGATTCATGTGTGACGGGGCCAGAAAAACCCGCTTTAGGACGAGATCGCCAGCTTCAAAGGTTCTCGATCGAACTTTAATGTTGTAATATCGGGCGACCCGATTTCTATGTGCAGCCGCTCTCAAATCTGGTTCCTCGCGCTTCTCATCTATAAAGTCTAAGGACTCCAAGAGAATATCTTTGTTTGTTTTTGGGTCGTAGTAAGTCACTCGATGAGAAGGGACTTTGAGTTCCACTGGAATAATGGCTTTGGAGCCGTAAGTGAGAGAAAATGGAGTATGGCCATTTGTGGACTTGTGAGTGGCTCTATAGGCCCAAAGCGTCGTAGGAAGTTCATCTACCCACTTGCCTCTAGCCTTTTCCAAAGGCTTTTTCAATATAGAGTTGATAATTTTGTTTACAGCCTCAACCTATCCATTTGCCTTAGGGTGAGCGACCACTGCAAACCTCTTTTCAATTCGATATCTCCGAAAAAATTATTTAAATTCAGCACTATCGAACTGAGTCCCATTATCTATTACGATGGTTCGTGGAAGACCGAAGCGACACATGATGATTCGAACAACGAAAGTGATTACTTTTGTGATTGTGGCTAATGGTTCCGCCTCGGCCAATTTGGTGAAGTAATCAACCGGACAATAGCATACTTCGCATCACCTTTAGAGATTGGCAAAGAGCCGATGATGTCAATACCCCACATAGTGAATGGCCATGGACTGACCATTTGCGCGATCTCCATTGGCGGAGCTCTCGGGACTTTCACATATATCTGGCATTTGTCGGATCGTCTCACATAATCATTAGCATCTCGGTTTATAGTTGGCCAATAATATCCGTAACGGAGTATCTTCTTTGCCAGTGTTTGCCCCCATTGTGATCGCCACATTCTCCCTCATGAACTTCTTTCAGAACACACTTTATCTCATCATAAGCGATACACCGGAGTAAAGGAACAGAAAACCCTTTTCTATACATAGTTCCTTCTTGCATAATATACCACGAAGCTTTGCAAAGGACTTGTCGCTTTTCGTTTCTCCTTTCAGGCAAGATTCCATGCAACAAGTAATCTTTAAATGGAGTCATCCACGATTCCCTCTCGGATTTTGCTTCTAGTAATTGATCAATTTCCATTATATTTTTACTTAGGGTATGTAATATCTCGACTGGAACCAAACCCATTTGTTATGCATCGCCAATACTAGCGAACTTTGCCATTGAATCAACCTCCCCATTTTGCTCACGTGGATATGTGAAATGTCATAATATTTAATATCCGCCAACAACTCCTGAACTCTGGTAAGGTACGAGGCAAGTTGTTGTCCCTTAGCTTTATAGTCTCCTCTGACTTGATACACCACCAATTGTGAGTCGCAAAAGATTTTAAGAGACTTCACTCCGAGCTCTCTAGCAAGTCTAAGTCCAATAATCGATGCTTCATACTCAGCCTCGTTGTTTGTAGTAGGAAAATCAAGCTTTAAAGCATAACAAATTGACCGGTTCTCATAGCTTACAACCACAATCCCAGCTCCGGAACAGTGACCATTAGATGCTCCATCAGTGTACAACTTCCATCGCATGGTAGGAATTCCGCCACCATCTGGAAGCTCGTCTTACACGGTAAATTCTGCTATGAAGTCTGCCAACGCTTGATCTTGGATAGCCCTTCGAGGCAGATATGTGATATCGAACTGGCTGAGCTCAATATTCCATTTAAGCAACCTCCCAGATGTCTCAGGTCGCTGTAGGACCTATCGTAATGGCTGGTCGGTGTAAATGTTAATCGGATGTTCCTGGAAGTATGGATGAAGTTTTGTGATGCGATTAGCAAGTAGTACGCCAATTTCTCTATCTTTGTTTAGTTCGTTTCTGATCCTATCAATCACTTGCTAACGTAATACACCGGCCACTAAATCCGGTTCTCTTCATGAATCAAAGCGGCACTTATAGCATGTGTTGATATTGCCAAATAAATGTACAACTCCTCGTGACCTACCAGCTTTGACAAGACTGGGGTCTCTCCAAATGATTCACCAGAGCTCGAAACGCGTCTTCACAATCATACGTCCATTCAAAGTTTCTCTTTCCCTTCCTGATCAAATCAAAGAAAGGAATGCATTTGTCAGTTGCCCTAGAAATAAATCGACTTAATATGGCAACCTTCCAGTTCAAACTTTGCACTTGTTGAATAGTTCTGGATGCTTGGATATCTCAGATAGCCTGAATATTTTCTAGATTAACTTCAATTCCTCGAGCGTTGACAATAATGCCCAAGAACTTTACTGATGCAACGCTGAATGGGCATTTCAAAGGATTGACCTTCATGTTATAAAATAGAAGGATGTCGAACATCTCTGCCAAGTCACAAATGTGGTCATTTGATCATCGTGAGTTCATGAGCATATCATCCACATAGACTACCATTGTCCTACCAATTTGATCATTAAACATCCGGTTAACTAAGCGTTGATATGTTGCTCCAGCGTTCTTCGACCCAAATGGCATCACTACGTGACAGTATAATCCAACATCCATCATAAAGCTGGTGTGTTCCTGATCAGGGACATGCATCGGGATTTGGTTATACCATGAGTACACTTCCATAAAGGATAACAATTCATGCCCTGCAGTTGAATCAACTAACTGACCAATCCTTGGAAGGAGAAAACTATCTTTAGGACACGCCTTGTTCAAGTCTGAATAGTCATGCATGTTCTCCACTTCCCGTTTGCCTTCTTCACCGGCACGGGATTAGATATCCATTTAGGATAGAGGGCATCACGAATAAACCCATTGACTTTCAGTTTATCCACCTCCTATTTAAGGGCGACAGGTCTCTCCGGATCCATGCCTCGCCTTTTTTGTTTTACCGGTACATACTTCGAGTCAACGTTTAATGCATGGCTCGCGATGGAAGGCAAGATCCCACACATGTCAAAATGAGTCCAAGCAAATAAATCCAGATTCACTCGGAGAAAATTAGTAGGTTCTCTCATCATCGAGGGGCTGAGCTGCGATCCAATCTTCAAGACTCGTGATGGGTCGTCATGGATGACTGTTATATCAATCGTCAGTTCAACCGGCGTCGCCTTGGTCTCCTTGGGCTCCTCTTCATCATCCCTTGGATATATATCTCTATATAACTGACTGTGGTGCCCAAGCCAAGGTTTAGGCGATATTTTTCAATCTACGGTAACTTGGATGCGGACAGATTTGTCCAACCTTTTCCTTTCTCCTTACATTGAGCTTCTCTCAACTTAGCCACATAACAGGCACGTCTAGTCGCCTGATCACCATGCACCACTCCTACTCCATTATCAGTCGAAAATTTTAAAGTCAAACCCCATGGGGCAAGAGTTTCCCGAAATTCAGCCAGGGCCGGTCGGCCCAGAAAAACGTTGTACTATGAGTCAACATCCAAAACAATGAACGGTAGGATCCACACTCTCCTACGTTTTACTTCCCTCAATTCCACTGGCAACTCCACATAACCAACTACCTCAGTCGCCACACCATTGAAACCATGTATGCGAGCTTTAGATGCTTTCAAATCTTTAGCCTCCATTCTCATTTGATCATAAGCCTTCTTGAAAATAATGTGTACCGAACTTCCACAATCAATCAAAATTCTTCTCACCATAGCAGGGCCAATCATGGAAGAAATGACCATCGGGTCAATTGTAGGAGCCTATACTCTATCTGTATCCCTGCTCCTGAACACTATATGATCAGTCATCGTACGTTGTTGCTTGGCCGAAGTTCCATCCTTCGTATTTGAACAATGCTCAAAATCCACATGCCTCATCACGCTGGCATAGCGCTCCATTTCCTACCAACTTCTATCCGCAGGATGCCGTCCTCCAACTATCATGTTTATCACTAATATTCCTCCGGTCTGCCTAGTCTCCTCAGCCCCACGTGGAACTTGTCCTCGATTGGGGTCGGACATCCCCGTCTGCAGTCCTACGGAGCTTTCACAAACTGCTGCAGCTTCTTTTCTTGAATCAACTTCTCGTTAGCATCCTGGAGATGCCTGCACTCGTTCGTATTGTGCCCATAACAGTCATGAAATCAACAATACTTTCCAGTCTATTTTTGTGCCTCTATTGACTCTTTTGGATGCGACTTCTTGTATTGAAAAGTATTACAGGTAGATGAGTAGATATTTTCTAGGGATGCATTTAAAGGCGTGTAGTTGTCATACATAGGAATGCTAGGCTTTGATCTTCCAGGATCCCTCTTTCGGTCTCGATTCCCTTCACCATTTCTCTTCTGTTGATTCGGCTGGTTCTGAACATTAACCCGAATCTTCCAGGTGAACTCTCATCGGACTGCTTTATTGCAATGTTACTTTGTACCGCTTCTCCTCTCGGTCCCACATCATTGCTTTTTCTAGAGGACCTGGCTTCCTCCTTCCTCATAAACTGAGCCGCCTTTGAATAGAAGCATTCCAACGTGGCTGGCGGTTTTCCAGCTAGCCAGTCACCGAATTCGGATTCTAGATCAACCCCTCTCGTCACAGCCATTAGTATAGCATGGTCATTTGGATTACTGACTTCTATAGCACCGATATGAAATCTTTCCAAGCAGTTCTTCAGCAATTCCCTGGGAGGCTGAATTACGCTAGATAGAGACATCACGTCTTTAGGACGGGTGGCGTGAATCCGGAACTGCTCCACAAACTTTGTTGCTAGTTCATGAAACCTTGAAATCGATCGTGGGGGTAATCTTGTAAACCGCCTCATCGCAATCCCAGAGAGGGTTATAGGAAAGCATCTGCATTTGGTTGCATCATTGGATCTTGCTGAGTCCATCAAGCATTCGTACCTCATGATATGCTGCCTAGGGTCGGTTTTTTCCTCATATGCAGGCATCGTAGGCATGTTGAACCTTCTCGGGTACTCCGCATGTAAAACGTTGTCAGCAAACAAAGTATGGCTCCTTGAAATTCCCCAATCATCATTCATCAAACCATGGTTCTCCCTTATCAGCTTACTGACCATTGCCGATAAGTCTGGTGTTTGGATTGGTGGTGCCAAGTGGTGGTCGCACTCCACCTCACGTAAATGGTCCGGTCGATATCTACGGGTAATTTCATGCCTCCTTGGTCTATCATCCTCTTGATGTGCACTCTGAGCATTCATCTCGTCGTTATTCCGAAGGGGTAGTTTGTCAGCATTCAAACAGACTCATGCATCCAAGCCTTCGGAAATGGCTCCGGACCGATTCCCCAAGTGCAGCTGGGGGACCCCTCATCTGAAGGAGGGATCGGTACTGATCCCTAGGGAGGGATCGACACTGATCCATTTTGGAAAACCATGTTTGTCTGCCAAGCGATGCTTCGATGTCTCGGCTTGCTCTCCTTCAACCCTGCAATGCCTATGTCTGTGATGCTCGTCTTCTGATGAGGTTGAACTCTCTGACGCCGAGTAAGAATTAAGATCCCTTCTAGCGCTCTGACGCTGCCATTGGGCAATCTGGTTCATTAGGTTCGCATTAGTCTGGATTAGCTCATTCAACTGCCTAAGGCTCTCCATTAACTCCCTCATCAAGTTATTGAATTCAGCTCTAGTTATAGAATCAGTGGGGTTCTGGACTTCAGTGGGTTTCACATTCAAATTTGCAGGCTAGTTGCTTAGAGCTCCTTGTTGAATACTGGTAGTTTCATTTGCATCAACATTCAAGGAAATTGATCTGGTATGCCTCACCATTATGGACTTCTTTGCTTAGAGTCCAATAAATCTGAGCAGTATCTGCAAGCTTTTTAAGATGAATCTGGATCTCCTTCGAGGGATTTTCTCAATCCAGTAGCAGCAAAGGGGATCCTAACGGACTAAGAATCAGGTTCTCAGTGAAAGCATCAAAATGTTTACAACCAAATTGGTTACAAACACCCAAGAATAGATTTAAATAGTGAAATAAATGAAGAAACTAAATGAAAACAGAGGAATATATCGAATTAACAAGAAAAACACGGCAAAAAACAAGAACAACAAGATTTATAGTGGTTCGGCATTGATTGCCTACGTCCACTTTGAATATTCTATTTATTGCTTTTCAATAAACTTGATTACAATTAGGAACAGCAAGAAACAGCATGAAACAAGAGTATAATGGAAGAAACTGATTACAATAATGGTGTTATCTAACCAGCCGCCAAAAGATCCCCAGAATGACCCCCTAGGCCTGTATATATAAGTGAAGGCGACCACCAATCTGACTGGAATTTCGACAGCAAGACCTTCTCATCCATATGGGCCCACCATAGGGAGTGCTAAGCCTAACTCTCACTAGAGAGGGATCAATACCGATCCCCCCATATGTTGAGTTTGGGATAGCGACCTCTATGGCAGCTTCCCCATGCTCGAATGTGATGGAATCGCAAATATTGGGATTATTGGATGTGTGGAGCTCTTGTTTTTGTTCGATTCTTGCTTTGGTTCCATATTAGTTTGAAGAGCGCCAATCCCTTTTTATAGCGACATGTCGAACCCTGTATCTCTATGTAAATCCCTGAGTTGCGTAAGACCGACCCACCATCATTTGTTGTGTTATGCAAATCAATAGTGCCTCTCAAATATTTGCCGATCCATAGCACTTAGGATGTTATGCTGATCTTTAATGCTTTAGGATATTGCGCTGAACCCTTTTGACTTATACCGATCCCTTCATATGTTGCATGCTATACTGATCCATCTAGCGTCATCAAATCATGTTGAACTAGGTACTACAACTTATACCGATCCCTCTACATTTCCATCCAATTTGACAACCCAGCCGAGTAACCATGCCGATCCCTATAGTTTCTCCTTGCTATACCAATCCCTTTAGCATCTCGTCTATATTAATAAATGACTTGCCAATCCCTATTTCATCCAAGCTAATTTCCATCTTTCTAACATCCTGTGTTGTCTGTCTATCAAATCTGTTCAATCCGGGCTTTGTATAACTGCCCGGGCTCTATTTATGGGTCCTATAACCGTTGCCTCACGGTCATCCTTCTTGTTAACTGTTGAATCTGTCTTGCGCGATCAGTCCAATATTGCCGGGTCAGGGTACCAGGTAACAGTGTTGGTCAACAAGTGCTTTAATTTAAGGAATGCTTCCTCACATTTGTCAGACCAAATAAACTTCACGTCCTCCCTAGTTAGCTTAGTCAAAGGCACTATTATTCGTGGGAAATCCTTAATAAACCTCCGGTAGTAACCAGGAAGCCCAAGGAAACTTCTGATCTCAGTCACTGTCTCTAGTCTCTTCTAGTTATTAATAGCTTCGATTTTATCCGGATCAACTAAACCCTTCTGAAAATACGTGACCAAGAAACTTAACTTCTTTCTTCCAGAAATGACAATTTGAAAACTTAGCATTCAGTTGATGCTGCCTCAATATCTCAAGTACCACTCTAAGATAAACTTCATGCTCTCTTTCATCCTTAAAATATATTAAGATGTCATCCATGAATGCCAATACAAACCTATCCAAGTGCTCTTAGAAAACTTGGTTAATCAAATCTACGAAGAAAGCTTGCACATTCGTTAACCCGAATTGCATCACCAACCACTCATATGAACTATACCTAGTCTGAAACGCCGTCAACGGAATATTGTCTTATGCCACTCTTAGCTGATGGAAACCTATCACCAAATCCAATTGGGAAAATAGTCTGGCTCCACTCAACTAATCAAATAAATCATCGATTCTTGGCAAAGGAAACCTATTCTTGATCGTCTTTTCATTCAACTTACGATAGTTGATACACATCCTCAACGACCCATCTGGTTTCTTCACGAACACCGTGGCTGCTCCCAAGGCGAACTTCTTAGTCTAATGAAAATCTTTCCTTCTAAATCCACTAGGTGCACCTTCAATTCCTTCATCTCGGTAGGTGTTATACTGCTAGGTGGTCTCCTTACAAGTTCTGCTCCTGACACAAGATTTATTCTAAACTCAATGGCTCACTTCGATGGTAGTCCTGTGATTGGCTCAAAAACATCTGCAAACTCTTTTGCTAGCAAAACCTGATTTAACTCTTCTTCTAGTTCCATAGAATCCAATAAAGCACAAGCACTCAAATCTGAATTCTCCACCGAGTATATAATTTGGTTATGACTATTAGGGTGTCCTAGTGATATTTCCCTATTTTGGTAAAATATCCAAGAATCATATCTATTTAACCAATCCATACCCAAAATGATCTTGAAGCCTACGAAATCAAAAACATACAAACTGCAAGCAAACTTATGACCTAACAAATCAAGTTCTAACTAGGCACATCTCATCCCTAGAGTTGCATACCCTCCTATCGGATTTGCAACCCTTAAGGAAGTAACAAGGTATCAGGGTTCTAAGCATAACTTAACTACCAAACACTAAGATATAAATGAATGCGATGCACTGGTATCAAATAGTACCCTAACTGGTATAATATGAATCAAAAGCATATCTTCCATCATAGTCTTTTCCTTCTCAGCAATGGTTGGTCTAGAAGATGATGGTTCTAAAGAAAAAACCTTACCCTTGTCCGCCTTGATTGGTTCTGGACAATGATTCTTGTAGTGCCCTATCTGATCACAACTGAAGCATTTCACTCCTTTCTTGTCAGCAGCCTTCTTTGCTTTTCCTGTCCGACACTCGTGAGCAAAATGCCCCTTCTTGTTACACTTAAAGCAAACTAGATAAGCTTTTGCCTTCTTGGCAGCTCCTCCCTTCTGAGCTCCTTTCTTCTTAAAGAATTTCCTCTTCTTACCCTGAGAATCCTGGGTTTCAACCTGCTTCTCTTTCCGAAAAGTAGAAAGCATCTCTTCATTCCTGATTGCTGTCTCCACTACAACTATACTTAGATAACGAAGATGCGGCATAGTCGCTCTAGCAATCTCGGGTCTTAACCCTCGAATAAACTTCTCGTTCCTTTTAATGATGGTGTCAATGGTAGCATATCCGTATCTGGACAACTCATCAAATTTCGTAGCATACTGAATCACCGACATCTCACCTTGCACTAAGTCCATGAACTTTCCCAACAATACTAACTTGGAAACTTCAAACAAGAATCTCTCTTCGAATCTCCTGCGAAACTCTGCCTAAGTCAACTCTTCCTCGAGAACTCCTACAATAATATATTCCACCGATAAAGTGCTGCTCCCTGCAACTACCTAGAATCAAGTCTCCTCTTATGGTCATCCTCTGGGCCCAAAATCAGCGAAGATTCTATCACAGTGCAGAAGCTAATTCTCTACTTCTATAGCATCTTCCGTTCCAAGAAATGGCATCCCACCAAGACTGGCCTAATCCCTACTTAGCTTGGCATAGTTATTGCCAACTATGGCCACGAGATTAGCTCCTCCAACATTCACGGCATTCCCTCCAACTACTCCTGCAGCTGCTCTAGCTTGCATTAGATTGTCGAAGAATAATTAATACATCATCCCCATATCTACTAGTGTGGTTCCAGCACCTACATTGGCATTTGCGTTAGGATTAGCATTTGCCTATCGACCCGGATTCCTCCTGGTATTGGGTCGAGCATTTCCATTAGTTATGCTTCCTCCACCTAGATCCCCACTTCCGTTTTTTGCCCTCGTATCTTCCTTTCTCGTATATCTGTACACGAGCCTTAGTAAGATACAGAAGAACGGTCTAAGAGAAAAGGGGAATGTGTACTTATATATATAACAAATGTAAGTACGTTACTATAGCGTTAACCCAAACCACGGTCTCATTCTCCGATTCATTGGGTTATGTTTTGAAAACCTTTTAGGTTCAAATTTCTTTTAAATTTACATAAACCTATGCTCTGATGCCAACTTGTAAATCCCCCATATGGAGGCCCAAAACTAACCGCTACAGATGCTGCAGTCACCTATAGTTATTATTTTTTGGTGACTAAATGCGGTAATGTTAGATACATTAATATACCGGAAACACATGGATATGAAAAATTTTAAACTCAATTTTAAAAATAAATTTCTCATTCCACTTCAAATCGCATTTCAGATTCATTACATAATCCCAATTCGTAAACCACATTCGGAGAAATATAATTATTACAAATTACATCAAGAGCGACATATGATGATGCCCCCTTAGTTGATCAGAGTCTAGATATAGGCACTAAATAAATTTGCTAATACATCCAATTGCACGGCGGAATTAAATAGAAAGAACTCCTAATAGCTAGCATGCCTTATGCACGTCTCCGGAAGCTTATTCATCTAAAGGAAAACCTAAAAACCTTAACTCTCAAACGACTCAAAATCAATTGTGCACCCGAGAGTTTAAGGGGAAAACATAAACTTCGAGTCGGAAAAAAAGTCTGGTGTGAATAATAACCTACCATCTCGAACCATATAGATAACTAGTGAGACCACACTGCTTAGCGGAGCAGGTTTTCCCCTTACTATTATCTTAAACCAATTTATAATAACCATATACTGTACGCCTGCATCCACAATGCTTAACACATAACATAATAAAATGTATCATGATGATATACAAACATGCAATATGATTTGGATTTTCCATCCCCATTCACCTGACTATCTATCTCAAGCTATAGTTTTTAGAGTCACTATTAACCTATTAGTTTTCATGGGCTGACTAATAACATGTTCCAAGCTTACAGACTATCTGCCCGGTTTCGTAGTTTTCATGGGATCACTAAGAACCTATTGGTGTCTACCAATAACATCATCCAATTATAGTTTTCATAGGGTTAATATGAACCTATTAGATTCTCCAATAATATCTCTCATGCCATAGTTTTCATGGGCTGACTATGAACCTATTGATCTCTATTAACAACCTGTTTCGGACATATTTTTCATGGGATCACTAAGAGCCCATTGGCCCCTGCAAATAACAATTTCCATAACATAGTTTTTATGGGCTTACTAAGAACCTGTCTAAACCAATAATCTTTCATCAGTCTTGGGCATCCCATATTCTGGTTTGTCCGACCTCCTGGATGAAATTCTACTCATACAAGAGTTAATTCAATATATATTCACTACTGGATCAATCTAGCCTGTTATTCTTCCTTTAACACCGCAAAATGCAATTATGGGTTATAACTGAAGTGAATATTATTACACAAGCATACATTATAACTGATCAAATAACACAACAATATAAACATCAATGGTTTAATTCCTTGTAATCATTTTCTATTGAAATATGGTTAATACCCTTAACCCACTATCTTTTGCAAGGAAAGCTTCCTTTAAAATTTCAAAGTTAAATGCCATTTCAAAACACTTTTACATTGCCATGTGTTTACTTTAAAAATGAGATTTGGTTCTTTAATTTGAAAACCTCGACTTTTGACTATATCCTTTGGATCATCATGACATCATGAGTTACCCTTCATCACTCTCCCTTTTGACATTATGGAGAAAACAAGCCCTCTGTCCCCGTCCATTTAACTAATGGGTTCAAAACAAGCGGCTATGCCCCTTTCGCCACTCTACTCTAGCCGCAGGACCTTTTGAAATTATTGCTTAAGCAATGCGAAAAGCCCCTTCCACTACTTCTTTGAAACCATGCGGAAGGGCCCTGTCGACACCATTGATTGGGTGCGGCACAACCCTTCCACCTTAATAGATAATGATGCATGCAGAATAACCCTTTCGACACTATGAACTAGTGTGGAAGGGACCTTTCGTAATGATTGGACTTACTCAAGTATAAAGGTACGGAAGGTATGCTATCGACACAATTGGTTAATGCGGCACACCCCTTCCGTCCTCATTGACAAACATACTTGCGGAGCATATAAGAGAGAAAGGAACCCCTTTGACACTGTCTACTAGTGCGGAAGGTCCTTTCCATGATAGTTGGATCAACTAATGCGGTGATGCACACTTGTTAAAGTGTATGTATGCGGAGGGACCCCTTCAACACTATTGATTAGTATGGAAGGACTGTTCCGCCTTTATCCTAGACAAGGCTATATGTTATCTACAGCGACACCTCTATCCACTTAATGTTCAAAGAAAAGCGGCATTTTATGCTTTCATAGGTATCAATGCTTTCGAAGGCATCAATACTTTCGAAAGCAAGTGGTGTTGCTGTAACGATCATAAAAAACTGAATTTTAACTAAGTAAAGCAATTTCTTTTTACCTAACCCCTTATATTGTCAATTTTCTTTTGGATAATGTAACGACCCGGAATTTCACTGCTTTGATTTGCGAATATTTAATTAATTTTAAATATTCGATATATAGGTTTTATAATGAAAATAAAATCTTTTTAATAATAAATAATAATGATGAAATAGTTTTTAAAAATATATAGTTCGATGAAACAAACATAAAATGTGACCGGAAACCGTTTTACGAATTTTCGACGTTTCATCGTATAAAAGTTGTTTGAAATGCGGTACACACTTTCTTATATATGTGCACGTATAGACTAATCATATAATATGGTTTAGGATAATATAATTAGGTTTAATTAAGTAAATTAAGTTAATTATTCTAAGATAATCATACTATGACACTTTGGCAACTAATATTAAAAAAATTGAAATATATGTCACATCAAGGGGAGAAAAAAGGACAAAGGGTATCAAATCATGTTTGCTTGTGTTTCATGAAAGGGGGATGAGGCTTTATTTTCGATATTTTCAAGGGGAACAAGCTAGTTTGACTTGGAAATAAACATGTTGATATACATGTACACTTGGATACGCACACATACATGATAAGGTAAGATATATTTATAAAACATACATACATACACACACACACACACACACACACACACACACATATATATATATATATAAGATACCTATTTAGATATAAAAGACATGAGGTGTACTTGGATGTTGGCTTAGCATTATAGGATGGGGGACATGGGTGGTGATGTGTAAGCAAATGAATGGAGGGTAAAGTACGAAGGGCGTTTTGGTAATCTGACTTAGGCACTTCATATAAATAGCTACTCTTCATTTTTTTCTCATTTTTCCATTATTTCTTTTGCCAAAAACTTTTCAAAGCTTGGAAGTAACTTCCATGGCTTCTTTTTTTGATTTTAAGGTTTTATTGTTTTTAAATTTAGAGTTTTATTTCAAATTCCATTTTAAACTCCTCCTTTTAAATTTCAGAATTTCTCTATGTTTACTCGAAATGGTTTCGGCCATAACTACTTAAATCCTACTCCAAAACAAGATTTTCATTTTTTAAATCCTTGTATAATTTCAGTGACCACAACTTTGTAGTGTAACAATTTTTCAGATTTCAAGCTTAAGTACTCCAAAAATCCACATTTTAAAGAGTGTTTTTGAACCAAGATTTTTAAGTCCGAAAATACCCCTTACTATTTTGACCATAAATTTCTCAAACTTTAATCTTTTTGAGTAAATATGTTTTTTAAATGATAGAGGAAAGAACAATCTAAAACTTTCCTTTTGACCACTTTGCCAAAATCAGAGAGAAAAGGGTTGGAAAACAAAGAGCAAGTTGACATATTTTCAAGTTGGTTTTGCTGATTTCCAAGCTTTACAAGTCCTAAGTGTTTTAGCAAAAGTTCTTCGAATTTTGGTGAGTAAATTCCTTAACCTTTTGGGAAAGAATTTACCTTTATATGTATGGTTGTTATATGGTTATTTATGTTATGATATTGTTGGATTATCTTGTGGTTGTTATGGTAATATATATGTGTATGTGATGTGAACCTTAGAATTTGAAATCAAAGTCTAAGTATTATGTCGAAAGATGTGTGCTTGTTTATGTGATTGTTATGGTTCATAGACTTTGGATTGTTTGTGATATGGAAGTGGAAAATAAGTGGGAAATTACGGGTATCCATAGCAAAGTCGCTATGGATGTAGTTCGCTTAAAATTTTGATTGTTGAAAAAATTTGGTTTCTAAAGCTTAAAAGTGTTTGTAAATGTTTAATAACCTTAATAATAATGTTTTAGGAAGTTAATTAAGTTTTTAATAATTAATTTTAATTGATTAAGTTTTTAATAATTAATAATTAATTTAGGATTAAAGAAGGTTTAATAATTATAATTAAGTGAAGATTGGTTATTAATTAATTATCTTTTAAAGCTAAGATTTATTTTAATTAATTATTAATTAAGTTAATTAAGTATGATTTAAGTAAATTATTTATATTTAACTTATCATTAATTAAATATAGGATTAATTATTAATTAATTATTAATCAAGTGTTAATTATTTTTAATTATAAATCATTAAAGGTTTTAATTTATAATAAATTATTTATTAAAGGTTTAATTTATTATTTAAGTTTGATTAAAGATTATTTAATTAATTAATTGAGATTAATTAATATTTAATTATTAATGAAGTTTTAATTAATTATTTAATAATTAATAAATGATTTATTTTAGGTTTAAATAATAGTTAATTATTGTTCAATTATTTAATTAAGTTAAGTTAAGATTTAATTAAGATTAATTATGATTTAAATAAGGATTTAACTTATAACTGATTTTTTTAAAAAGTGTTTTAAAAGTTTTAAATCCCGTGTTTTCCAAAAGTAAAAGTGTTTTAAAAGAACTTCTTTTTCAAATATGGTTTTGAATACAAGTGATTCAAGTGTCGATACCATTAAGAAACCATATAACTGTAATGATTTATAATGTTGATTATTAGGTTTGTTTGTTTGGGCATGTGTTAGCAGAATAAATCTCCATTCTGCTATAAATTGTTTGTTTGTTTGATTGTTTGATTGTTTCTTCGTGTGGACATGTGTTAGCAAAATAAATCCTCATTCTACTATTAATGGATTGAATTGTTTGGACATCTGTTTAGCAAGACAAATCACCATCCTGCTATTATGTTATTCGGACATGTACATTATAGTTAGCTCATATTGACATGTTGTTTCCTGCTTTGGATATGAGTTATATTTATATACATGTTGACCTATGTAAATAACTGTTTAGTGAATTGAAATTCATTTGAGATTGAATGGTAACTTAAATTAGTACCATTGGGATTGCTAAGCCTCTTTTCGAATTACTGAAGTATGTTTTTGAATTAACTTTAATTCTTAAATCAATTTGGAGTTAAAAGTTTATAAATGATTTTCTGGTTATACTATTATTTTATAAAGCTATTTATAAATAATATCTTGTTTGAAAAGGGGTTTATTAAATAAAAGGTTTACCTAAAGTGATCTACAAATGATAACTTGAAATTGAAAATTTTTAAACGAGATTCTGTAAAGGAATTATGAAGGAAGATTTTAAAATATTTTTAAAAATAGAAAGAGATTTTATAAATCATTTTAGAGATTTTTGAAGGAAGTTTTGAATCAAGTTTGAAAATTTGTAAAGAGGTTTGAAATATGAAGTGAGTTTATAAAAAGAATTTTTATAAGGGATACGTGGATGAGTTTTATTAAATAAATGGGTTTATAGTAAGTGATGTTTTGAAAAGGGAATTGTTGGGCCATTTAATATGGAATGTGAGAAGAAAGGATTTTTCCAAAATATTTTTGGTAAATACTCAAATTGTTTCCAAGTAAAAAGGGGAATGATAAGGAAAAGAGTTTTGAAAGGATTTTTTGATCAAGTTTAATAAAGTGATTTTATTAATTAAAGTTTAATTAATAAATGCATAGCTAATCCTATATGGGATTGAATATATGTTTGATTGTTTGTCTAATTTGATAGTTAAATAACCAACTATAAAATATGGACCTAAACGTAACTTTGGAAATATCTAGGAGAATCACGAGAATTATATGGTACAGTTACCGCCGAAGGTGCTATACATTACGTATAAATTCGTTTAGTTCTTCTAGGATAAATGATAAGGAAATCCGTCCACTAACGGTAAGGAGGTGAACTCTACTCTTGTCATTTGTATGTTTATTTCCTAAAGAACCGGGGTTAAGTTTACCAGAATTATCGATAGTTGTTTCAAAGAGACCGGGATCAGATATGTTATCCGAAAACCACTTCGATCCAATGAATGCATTTCGAAGTGAAGACAACGGGAAGAGCATGGAATCAAAGATAGAGATTTGAAGTGCAAGGGCTAATCGCTACTAATCCTGAGGGTGATTCCAAAATGGATGTAGTAGGAATAATGCCTTCGGTTTTGTTCATACCAAGAACGGACTTGTATGGATGAATGCTATTAGAACATTGTCATTGGAGGGCAATGAGCATTCTAAGTGTAAATTCCTTGAAAGGCAATCGTAGCCTCAAGCCTCATCAACCGGGAATGACTGAAAATCAAGTGAGATGCAGCAAGGCTAAGTGGGTCGCACACATTAGGGTATGTTGTCACCCTTCTAGATACATCTACATATTTATGGATTGGTTGTGTATGAGACCCCGATAAAAAGGGTTGCAAAGCAACCGGGATGATGACATATTCGGTACTGTCCAGTAAGAGTAGGCCGGTCTTGTTTTGGCAGGGATCGATAGGTTTGATCTTGGTATATTTTCTATACGTATACCGTGATAGGTGGTACCCCAGTGCCTAGTCATTGTATGGAATCCATTTTCCAATAAGCACCGTACAGTTTTGATTGTGCCGAACTATGTTGAAATGTGAGATGTAAGCATTTCAGCTATTTTAATATTTTACTTTGAGCGTTTAATTAGACATTATTATAATATCAATGGATTTGATATAAAAAGTGTTTTGGTTATCGTAAGGTAAAACCCGTTCGTGTTTATGTGCGGCATGGTCTTACGAGATACCCTTGATTTTCAAAAGAGTTTTCGAAGTAATAATTAAGTTGTTTGAGTTTACTCACACCAGACCCATGTCTGACCCGGAGTTTTATTTTCTTTCCCTAAAACTCTTGGGTGCTCAAATTTTTACGAGCAGCCAAGTAGTCCATGTTTCTTACAGATGCATTTTGGAGGATCTTGGTGTGGCTTCATCGATAGCTAGTTATGATTTTTTTTCCACTGTATTATATGTATCTTGTATCAGTTATGTAAGGATGAGCTGTTATAACTGGCCTAGGTTAGAAATTGTATTAGTAAGACTCTGATGTATCAGGTTTGAAATGACTTTGTAAAATATTATATGATTAATATATGTTATTCCGTTGCGTTGTGAGATTCTGTGTTTGTTCTTAGTTCTTCTATACCTCTCTTCTTTCACCCCTGACAATCCGCTTTTTTGTTCAATTTGAGTTGACATGTGCGGTTTATTGTCAGCTTATACTGTACAGAAAAGTGGGTCGTTACAACGTGGTATCAGAGCTGAAGGTTAGGCGAGAACCTTGGCTTTAGTGGGGTAAACACATTAGAGATAGGGTAAGTGACACCCTAGAATGAGTATGAGTGTATTGTATAAGAGCGCATATTTGTTAGTGATATAAAAAAATGTTTTATATTGTGTTGTTTGACCGGTTGAGTGGTATACGAATACTGGTCGATGTGTCTGGCCAACATTATCGATGGGGATTCCTAAACACTTGAACAAGATCAACCGACACAGTATTGTTTTGAAATTGGTAAATGAAATAATTTTACCGAAGATATATTTTATATATAAAAAGAATAATTTTCAAAAATAGTATAGTATAGTATAGTATTTTTGAAGTGTTGTTTGTTAGGATAATAATATCTTATTATTATCAATTAGGGTTTCTTTAACCATGCTCGTCCAGTTTGTGCATCAACTATGGTTAGCGTGTATAGGTAGGTTCCATGTTAATATATGGGTTGGGAAAATAGAAATAGGAAAACATTGAAACGAACACCTTGTGAATTAAGTTTCACAATTTGACTATAAGGCGTTCGATGTTAATGTTGAGGTAAAATTTGATGAAATAAAGGTATCAAAGGTCAGAATATTTTGAAATAATATCTAAAAATGGATTAATAAGAATGGGTCTTTTGATTAAAAAGAATTTAAGATTGGAAACTTGAGAACTTAAATCCTGGTGCTTTTGAAAAATTATTTACAAAGTTTAGGAAACAAAGATAGCTTTATTTGAAAATATAAAGTGTTGTTTCAAAAATGAGATTTTGAGATAAAGAAATATTTTTAAGTTAACTAGTTCGAGTGGCTCGAAAATAACTTAAAATTGGGAAAGATATGTGTTCGGATGGTAAACACTTTTCTTGAGTATTATCCTTATGGGTAAGGGAATGTATGATACTCTTGGTAATATCCAGTTCCTTAGTATTATTTTGGAGTTACTTGGGCTATATGTAAATTTTCAAAGGGTTGAAATTATAGTGTCATTTCAAAAAGTTTTTGAATAAAACCCAGGTATTCGGATCTTATGTTTTCTTAGGACAATGAATTCAAAATGGAATAGTGGAATCAGATATGAGTATATACTCTTAGGCTGTAGTGGAGTATTATCCAAGTTGAAACTAAGAGTTGTTCGTGAAATTTTTCATAAATAATTTGGTGAGAAAAGAATTGGTATTAGGGAGAACCAATTAAGTAAGTGCGTAAGTTGAATGTAGATCATTTCTCTTTTCATATAGTTGATCTAAGATTCGAGTACATGGCTTGAGGTGTTTCACCCAGTTTCCAAACAAGGATTTATTACTCGACTATTGACGGCGAGCACTTGATGAGGGTTCTTGATGTAGGACCAAAGTTTTCAATTGTAGTTACAACTATGTAAGGAAGACAGAGTGTAACGACCCTGAATTTTTGACATTTGAAATGTGAATATTTAATTGAGGTTAAATATTCGAATGATAGTTAATTTGAAATTCAAATATCAGAATGAATTTGGCGATTAAATTTTGAAATTTTATTGTTTAAATTGAATTTAAAAATAGCGTTTCGGGGCACGGTCTCGGAATTCGACGAAACCAGTTCCATTGGATCCGTGATATTGTATTATTATCGGATTTCAATTTTCGTGATGTCTGGAGTGATCGTTTGGCCGTACGATAAGCAAACGCGCTGAAATTAAATCGAAAATTTAATATTATAACTGGTCCAAAAAGCTATCTTCTTCGTAAGATCGAATTTGGACTCAGAACCTTTTCCATTGTGTTCGGAATAGGCGTATAACATTACGAACGCATGGCGGCACGCCTTGACAGGAGGTCGAGATTTCAAGTTGTGTTTATCGAGACAATTTGAATTTAAATTTAATATATATTCGTATATTAGTCAACCTCAGCTGTAATTGCCTCACATTAGCTGTCTTGTATCACCTCAGAAACACTGTAGCCTGTCAATTGGCCACGTGAATGTGTTCTCTTGTTCCCTTCATCTCGTTGTTAAGCGCAAAGAGCATTTGAAATCAAACGAAGGAAAGAAAGAAAAATAAAAAATGGCCGCTCGTTCAAATAAAAATTCGAAACCCAGTCGAAAGAGAAAAGAAAAATACATCTCTCGTTCGAAATTTTATTCCCCTCTTCAATCGAAATCGCGGCTTCCTCTTTTATTCACAAAAATCAAAAACAAAATCGTACTCGTTCAAATAAACAAAACGAAAACAACTTTCGTTCAAAATCAATTAATGGCCGCATCTTCTTTGTCCCATTCAAATCAAATCGCGCGGAAAGATTAAAAGCTGGTGGCGATCGACTGGATGCCGAAACTAGGGCAAGCTCGCGTGCGAGGAGGGGAGTCGAAGTGGCCTAGGGTTTGGTTCGCTTTCGCGAGTTCAATGTCACGATGGCGGCAGGCGGCGAAGTTGGAAGCTCGTGAAGCTAGAAGTGTTATGGAGGGTATCGAGTAGGAATCTCGCATAGGCGACGTCGAGCTCGCAAAATGGAATTGTGATTTCCTGGCTTGCGTGCATTCGTGTTGTAGGCTGGAGGGGAGGCTCGAAATCAAATCGTGGTGGCTGTCGATCAGTCGAGTGAGGTATTTTTTTTTTCTTTTTATTCATGAAAAAAATTATATATGATAACAGTGAGATGATAAAATGCAGATTTCAAATTTGTATAATTAGATAAATGTAAATATAATACATTTGACAGTAAACAGATAATTTTTAATATATATATAATTTGGAGAAAATAAGGATTTTTAAATGTTGAAAGAATTTATATAAAATTGATTTTTGAAATCTAGAATTTCTTTTTAAATATATATAGGTATTTTTGAAGTGGAAAGAAATGAATAAAAAGAATAGACATATACGCATTTTAAATTTAGTAGTTTATTTTAAGATATGTGTTTAGGGTGATTGAGTTATTTTATAAAACTAATTTAATTATTTCAGTTACTAAAATTTTTGATTAAAGGAAAATTAGTTTAAGGGTTGATTATTTGTCTAAATTTAAACCACTAGTTTAAGATAAAATCATTGGATGATTAAAACTATCAAAACGAAATTTGATTGTTCGATTCTTTCGAATATTGATAGGTTGTATAAATTGTTTATACAAGGTTAAAAATGGAAGAAAATAAACCGAAATGGGATGGATTGCAAATTTAAAAAGCAAAAGTGAGATCTTCTCACTCAAAAGGAAAATTTGATTTTTTTTTAGTTATTGATTGATTGCTTTTTGGATGTGATATTAGATATAGTAGGATATTTCTATGTATATAGCAACATATATATATTGGCATATGTATATATTGGAGTTGTTGATTTCCCGCATTATATAGCGGATGAGACCCTATTGCGCCGCATAATAGCGGATGATATTTTTATAAATCCCATATACCACGATATTCCACCTCGAAGTGGAATTGGTATTGTGCTAACATCTGTGGATGCAGGGAAACAGGTTGGAGGGATCCAACTGGATTCCTCAAATTGTTTGAATATTATTTCATATGTAAATGATGTTATTTATTGATAATCTGTGAATGATTTATTGATAATTAAAACAGTTGAAGGCTAAAATTTAGCCGAATATATTTTTGGTATCGTTGGTTACCAGAAATGAAAATAAATTGGATTTTGAAATTAAAGTGGAAAACTTTAAGTGAATTTATTTTTGAGAATTGAATTTATTTGAAAGAAAGAATTTTAAAGTATTGAAATTGATTTTCGAAATTTTACCGAATAAATTTCTAAAATATGACAAAGGATTTTAATAAACGGATTTTTAAGTAATATTGTTTAAAAGTTGGAGAATTGATTAAAAATGGAAATTTGAATAATTTGGAAAGAATAAGGAATTTATTTAAAAGACGATTAATTTGTTGAAATCAATTTGATATTTGACTTGGTGTTTAAAAAAATAAATCCTAGGAAATCCATTCTAAAATCAATTTGGAATTTGAAATAAAATTAGAAATCAATTTGGAATTTGATTTTGGGGTTAAAAGTGAGTATTTGGGAATGTAAATTCAAAATGGAATTTATGAAATAAAAGGGAAATTTGTTTTAAAAATAAACGCTGATTTATTTTTAAAGTGTGAAAGAAAATTTACGGATTTGGAACGTAAATTTAAAATAAATCGATAAGGATTTATTAAATTAGTTTAAATGGACCATTTTGAAATGGAAGTGTATTTTCCTTGAAAAACCGAGTATATTCCAAAGTACCTTTTTAAAATATAAATTAAAGGTTCTAAAGCTGGTTTTTGAAAAGAAATATTTGGAAATATATTCCGCGTAAGGAAAATGATTTGAAATTTATTTTCAAAAGTTGAAAGGTGAAAAATGATTTGAAATTTGTTTTCAAAGTGTTGAAGTGTGGAAAAATATATATCTTGTGAAGATATTTTGAAAATAAATAATTTGGGAAAATTATTTAAATCTGATGATTGTTGTGAATGTTGTTGATAGTTAAATCACCGACTATCAATATTTGCCTTTGAAATGGCACTTGAATTTGTTTTTAAAACAAACGCTTATTATTCGGTTTAGCCGGGAAAGGACCTTTGTGTCAGATAACCCATTCCGAATAATAATACGACGATATGGATCGTATTGAAGACCGGTGTGAAGACCGGGTATTTTCGAAAATGAAAGGACAACCTGTCGAATGTCTCTGCACCGAGTTGCTCCGGTATAGAGATTTATATCACTCTTTTTGTGATGGGAAGTCCGATCGGGATTGTAAATACCCGGATTGCAAGGGCTTCTTTGGAAGTGCCTTCGGTTCTGTTCGAACCCGGAACAGACTTGTATGGTTACGTGTCTGACATTACATTTTGAGATATAAAGCTGATTTCTTTCAAATACATTTCTATTGGTGGCGGAGAATTTATTCTCTTAGCTTAACACCCTTCTCTGAGACATACGAGCTCAGAAGCTATGTAGTTGAAGTTATCAGCGATATATTCCCAATTTGGTAATGTGGCATGCTGAGTGTTGCTGTGTGATGATCATTTATTGATCATTTGTGATCAAAGCGTTTCTTTGTGAAAAAGCGTAGCTTTGTGGACGAGACTTCATCAGACCTCACTCCCCGAAAATGGGCGAAACAGGAATATGCGGCAAGGTTATGAGGGTCGCGCCCTTTAGGGTATGTCATTTCCTTCTGGAAAAGGGTGGTATCAGGTATGGAGCCCTGGTATTTAACCTATGTGGATACTCCGATCTCATTTATTGTGTGATTGTGTGTTTATCGAGGCGCCTCGGATAAAGGTCCCAAAGGACCGGGGGATGGCATATTCGTGAGTTACCTAGTTACAGGGGTAACCCGGCATTGTGTTGGCAGAGAGCAGTTGTCTCTCGGGACGTCCAGCCAGAGGCGATCCCATTCGGCGGTAGGAAAGGAAGTTCCTTAGCCTGACCATTTGTTGGAAATCCAATTCCCAATACGAAAATTTTACGATTTTAGTTGTAGAACCTGCCATTTACTTATGGTGGCGCTCCACTGTTTAGATGGTAGCTATAGTAGGCATAGTGTGAAATGCCTATGCTGGCTAAGATTTATATTATACTTTCGAAATGTTTTCCACACTAGACATTTATAATAATAATCCAATGATTGGCGTAGTAAGCATCTTTGACTATCATAAGGAGAAATCTCCTCCGATTCTGCGTTTGCATTGTGTGTGTGTGCGGGAGGCCTTATGGTAGTTTCATTTTCCAAAAGCATTGCGAACTAATTTTATTTTCTTTGTGAAAAATAACTGTTTTACGATCTCACACCAGTCACCATGACTGACTCGGAGTTTATTGTTTCCCTTCTAAAATCTGGATGCCCATAATTTTCCACACGGGCAGCCTAGAGTTATGTTATCAGGATATTTTGGATATTCTGGAGCATTGGAAGAAAGCTGGATGGCGAGACGTACTCCCGTACTTGTTTATTTATTTCCGCTGTGTATTCTGTATGAGGATAGGTTTATATAACTGTCCACTGTTGTATTAAGTTGTATATTGACTCTGATTGATGTATTGTATAAAACTGATATAGTTCTTTATTTAAAAGACTAGTGATTATCTATTATATATTGTTCTGCTTCGAATGTGAGATTATGATATTGTTTATGTTTCTGTGTTTCTTCTTTCTTTTTCTTCTGTCTTCTTCTACCTCTTCTTTTAAACCCTAATGGTTCGGTTTTCCGGCATTCGACTGCGCAGCATTTGATACAGTGGACGTATTAATGTCGACTTTCGAGCGTCGAAAAGTCGCAACCGTTACACAGAGGTTCCAAATCAGGGGCCTGATCAGAGTCTGCACTAAGAAATCGGGTAAGCGATACTAGTTCAGAAGGAAAGTTATGTATTCGAGTTATGATCGAATCAAACTTGGTATAATTATGATCTATCTACATCATATGGACTGATGTATAGTTTTAAGTGTTTTATGGGATAGGTTGAGGTGTAATTTTAGGGACGAAATTCTTTTAAGGGGGGAAGAATGTAACGACTTGGAATTTCACTGCTTTGATTTGCGAATATTTAATTAATTTTTAAATATTCGATATATAGGTTTTATAATGAAAATAAAACTCTTTTTAATAATAAATAATAATGGTGAAATAGTTTTTAAAATTTGTTTACAAAAATATATAGTTCGATGAAACAAACAGAAAATGTGACCGGAAACCATTTTATGAATTTTCGACGTTTCATCGTATAAAAGTTGTTTGAAATGCGGTACACACTTTCTTATATATATGCATGTATAGACTAATCATATAATATGGTTTAGGATAATATAATTAGGTTTAATTAAGTTAATTAATCTAAGATAATCATGATATGACACTTTGACAACTAATATTAAAAAAATTGAAATATATGTCACATCAAGGGGAGACAAAAAGAACAAAGGGTATCAAATCATGTTTACTTGTGTTTCATGAAAGGGTGATGGGCCTTTATTTTTGAAATTTTCAAGGGGGACAAGCTAGTTTGACTTGGAAATATACATGCTGATATACATGTACACTTGCATATGCACACATACATGATAAGGTAAGATATATTTATAAAACACACATACACACATACACACACACACACACACACACACACACATATATATATATATAAGATACCTATTTAGACATAAAGGACATGAGGTGTACATGGATGTTGGATTAGCATTAGAGGATGGGGGACATGGGTGGTGATGTGTAAGCAAATGAATGGAGGGAAAAGTACGAAGGGCGTTTTGATAATCTGACTTAGGCACTTAATATAAGTAGTTATTCTTCATTTTTTTCTTCATTTTTCCATTCTTTCTTTTGCCAAAAACTTTTCTAACCTTTGAAGCAACTTCCATGGCTTCTTTTTTTGATTTTAATGTTTTAATGTTTTTAAATTTAGAGTTTAAATGTTTTAAATATTTCAAATTCCATTTTAAACTCCTCCTTTTAAATTTCAGAATTTCTCTATTTTTAATCGAAATGGTTTCGGCCATAACTTCTTACATTCTACTCCAAAACAAGATTTTATTTTTTTATAACGTTGTATAATTTCAGTGTCTACAACTTTGTAGTGTACCACTTTATCTGATTTCGAGCTTAATACTCCGAAAATCCACATTTTTAAAGAGTGTTTTTGAACCAAGATTTTTAAGTCTGAAAATACCCCTTACTGTTTTGACCATAACTTCCTCAAAATTTAATCTTTTTGAGTAATTCTTTTTTTAAATGATAGAGGAACGAACAATATAAAACTTTTCATCTGACAACTTTGCCAAAATCAGATAGGAAAGGGTTGGAAAATAGAGAGCAATTTGACATATTTTCAAGTTGGTTTTGTTGATTTCCAAGCTTTACAAGTCCTAAGTATTTTTGCAAAAGTTCGTCGAATTTTGGTGAGTTAATTCCTTAACATTTTGGGAAAGAATTTACCTTTATATGTATGGTTGTTATATGGTTATTTATGTGATGATATTATTGGTTTATATTGTGGTTGTTATGGTAATATATGTGTGTATGTGATGTGTAAAGACCCAAAAACTCGGCCTTCGAAAATCGGCACCCGTACTTCACTGTACTCAAAATGCCGTAGATTCAAATGCCGAATCTGGTTCTCCAGAGCTTATAACACCATTAAGTATAATAACACAGCGGAAGAAAAAGAATATATCAATATATATATATATGACATTGATACAATGACAGTTACAAAATCTGATACAGTATGATACAACAGAATGATACAACAGATATCAATATACATCAGAGATATGATACAAGAAATAGCAGCGGAAAGAAAATAGATAACACCAGCAGTGGATAGAATATCTTCAATAGAATGCTCCAATCCATAGCTAGCGGAAAACAAGGTCAGTCATCCAAGGACTGACTAGCTCCAGATAATCTACTCAACCTGAATATCTGAAAACCCCAACTCTAGACTGCTCGTGTAGAAATTTGTGAGCACCCAGAGTTTAGGAAAGGAACAATAAACTCCGAGTCAGTCGTGGGACTGGTGTGAGCAACAAAAACACAGTTTATCTTTAAAACAAAGTAAGATTGAATTTCGCAATGCTTTTGGAAAATGAAACTACCATAAGGCCTCCCGCACACACACACAATGCAAACGCAGAATCGGAGGAGATTTCTCCTTATGATAGTCAAAGATGCTTGATACGAGAGAATTTCTTTTCCATATTATTACTAGTGCATAGTGCAGAAAACATTTCGAAAGTATAATATTAATCTTAGCCAGCATAGGCATTCCGCGTTATGCCTACTATAGCTACTATGTTCAACAGCAGGTTACCGCCACATTCCATAGCAGGTTATACAATTGCAATCGTAAAGATTCGTATTGTTTCTTTGGATTTCCAACAAATGGTCAGGCTAAGGAACTTCCTTTCCTACTGCCGAATGGGATCGCCTCTGGCTGGACGTCCCGAGAGACAAACTGCTCTCTGCCAACACAAGGCCGGGTTACCCCTGTAACTAGGTAACTCACGAATATGCCATCCCCCGGTCCTTTGGGACCTTTATCCGAGGCGCCTCGATAAACACACAATCACACAATAAATGAGATCGGAGTATCCACATAGGTTAAATACCAGGGCTCCATACCTGATACCACCCTTTTCAAGAAGGAAATGACATACCCTAAAGGGCGCGACCCTCATAACCTTGCCGCATATTCCTGTTTCGACCATTTCCGGGTTGTGAGGTTCGACGAAGTCTCGTCCACAAAGCTACGCTTTGGCACAAAGCCATGCTTTGGGTCAACAGATGATCAAAGTAATGATCACAAAGATAAATGATCAAACAAATGATCATATCACAAATGATCAAACGATGATCATCACACAGCAACACTCAGCATGTCACATTACCAAATTGGGAATATATCGCTGATAGCCTTCAACTACATAACCTCTGAGCTCGTACGTCTCAGAGAAGAGTGTTAAACTAAGAGAATAAATTCTCCGCCACCAACAGAAATGTATTTGAAAGAAATCAGCTTTATATCTCAAAATATAATGTCAGACATGTAACCATACAAGTCTGTTCCGGGTTCGAACAGAACCGAAGGCACTTCCGAAGAAGCCCTTGCAAATCCGGGTATTCACGATCCCGATCGGATTTCCCATCACTTAGGGGATCTCTACCAGGAGCGACACAGTGTAGAGACAATCGATAGGTTATCCTATCGTTTTCGCAAACACCCGGTCTTCAACACCGGTCTTCAAATGCTATCCATATATGACGTATCACTTATTCGGAATGGGTTATGTGACACAAAGGTCCTCTCCTGGCTAAACCGAATAGTGAGCGTAATATTTTAAAACAAATGGATAATGGGATTTCAATCAAGTCACAATTTATTACCCAAAACTTTTCTTTCAAATGGTTTTAAACAAATTACCATTTCCAAATCTTTTAAACAAAAAGATTTATTTTAACAACCTTCAACGGTTTAAACAATTTCCACACTTTAATCTTTTTTTAAACAAAAGATTCATTCACAGATTTTCCAAATTAATTTCCATTTCAATTGGATTAAGTCATTAAATCTTTAAAACAAAGATTTAATTCATAGCTTTCAAAACAATTTCATTTCGAATGGTTTAAATAAATCACCATTTTAAATCTGTTAAAATAAATAGATTCAATTCATAGCTTTCAAAAAGAATTCATTCATAACTTGGAAAACCATTTTTCAATTCAAACTTGAAATTCGTTTAAGTAAACTAGAATTTCATTTCTTATCTGAAAGCTTTTATTCTTTTAAAACCAACAGTTTTCATTTTGGAAATCTGATTCATTTATACGAGTTAAAATCTTTGGGTTAGATTCAAATTCTCAAACCAATATCTTTAAAATGGTTTAAATTCATATAAACACACTTATAACATTTTTTACCATAATTTCCAATTAGGAAATTCAATTCCAACTCTTGAATTCAAATTCAAATTGAATTATTTAAATTGGAAGCTTTATTAAGTTATTTAAAATAACTTTTATTTTACAAACTCCTTTTCGAAAGTTTTAATATTTGACCCAAATCCATTTCCAAAATCAATTGAAATTAAAATTTCAATTTCAAAAACATTAAATTTAAATCATCTGTGACTAACCGATTTCCACGTGCAATCCATATTTGTGTGTGTAAAAGTGTGGTCTAGGGGTTTAACACAATGAATCATCACAGATCAAAATACAGGATATAGTTGATAAGCGATATAAACTATAACGCTTATCGTTCATGCACAGACCACAAATATATAAATATCACAGATAATGAATTACATCATAGATAATTTATCACAGATTACAACATAAATCAGGGTGTATCACAAGGCATCATATATCAGGGATATCAAACAATTCAATCATTCAATACAATCCAAACATTCATAGGTAAGGTCAGTTAATTGTCTGATTAATTCAAATCAGATTAATTTCTTATGAATTACTAATCCTGGTTAATCAACATCGATAAATTACAAATCATTTTGATTAATTATTCTTTAATCATTTATTTATTAACCATTAATAATAAATTAATTAACCTTTAATTATAATTCATCAACCTTTAATTATAAAAAAAATTAACCTTTAATTATTTAATTCATCATTTAATTAATTATCTTTAAATAAATTAATTAACCCTTAATTTATTAATTACCATTTATTCTCAATTAATTATCGTTCTCTATTAATCTATTAAACTTTAAATAAATTAATTATCCTTAAATTTATTTATTGTTTGATCACTTGGTTAATCAACCTTAAATCATAAATTAGTTACTTTAAATTAAGTAGTTATCTCTAAGCAATTAATTACCCTTAATTACTTAATTAATTTACTAATTATCTTTATTAATAAATCTTCCCTGAGATACTTTCATTAATCTATCTTTAGGTCATTATTTAATTAACCCAAAACCTTTATTTTAAATGGTTAAACAAATTACCCTTTAATTTAGTTGTATTGATAATTAATCACCCCCAAATCCACGAACTCAACTTCGAGTTCGTCCCAGAACGACCCGAGTTCTCCCCTCCCTTCTATTTTTTTTATTTGCTTTGATTTAAAAGTTAGAACCTCGAAATCACTTGCCTACGCGAACACCCCCGAATCAACTCGAGCCCATCGTCCCTTTTCTCGAGCTCAGCTTCGAGTCGCCACTCTGTCTTCTTCAAAACTTGAACGACCGGAAACAAAGTGGAGACGTGCACATGCACAACCGAACCCAACGTCATCGACCAACTTTACGACCATCGGCACATCATCTTTGACCCACCTAACCTTCCCGACCTCCTAGATTGACGAGATCACCGGAGTACCAAAATCGAACTGCTCGAGACCACTGGAACCACAACACCAACATCGAAAAACTCTTCGTCCCATCGATCTAGTGCACCAGAGACCATGAAATTTTTGTGAGAGATTCGAAGAACTCCAACGCACCATTCCCCATTCGTGCGATCAGCCCAAACGTCTCGAGATTGGCGCAGTTCCTTCCCAAACCCATGCGAGTAAACTAGCTTTAAAAACCCTAAAACGTCATCTCGCCATTGCCACAATCAATGAAAAAATGTGCGAGTATTTTTCCTAGGGTCACTGACCTCCAACCATGCTCCAATTCCAATCTCAAGATTAATCATTTCTCCAATCACCAGGGATTGATGAAATTAACAATTTCATTCAACTCTAAAATTCGCGACATTCCTAAACTTAAAAATTATAAACTTAACATTAAAATTCATTACTTCCTGGAACGAATCAGGGTATGTAAGTAGAACTTGAAACTGAGATACTTGAATTTTCTGAATTATGATGGTTTCACTGTAATTTCTTTTTCTTTCAGCAATCTATTTGTGAATTATACCTAGTTATATTTTTGTAAATAGGTTTTTGTTATTATGAACAATACCCTTTTAGATTTCACCACCTAAAATTGAATGTATACAGAGGTATTGAATTTTTTTCTCTTGATTTAGATGCTTGGAACAAAGAACAGAGGCTCATTTTCTAGTTTCCAGACATACATTAATATATCCATCTACACCTAGGTACATATTCACACAAGCATACACAATTGTAGATCATCATATTGCAAGCCAGAAGAAAAATGTATAGTTTCAAGTGTTTGCTCACCTTGATGGGTTTGATGAAGAAAGATAGAGAACAGGAATAGAGAGTTGCTTTCTGGTTTTGAAAACCTGTAGATTTGTTTTTGCCTTAACCTTGTTTTGAGAACTGCAGTTTGTTTAAGTTTGAAATATTATTTCTTTCAGATTTTTATTAGCTTTGAAGATGAACGAATTTGAAATAAGGGGCTGATATAAAGAAAAGAGTTTACATTTACAGGTTGATGATGATATTTGTACAAGTGATATTATTTTTCCTTTGTACTAAAGATATCTTTGCATTAATTACTTGAGTCCTTTGCATTGTTTATCTCGGCTGAAAGTTTTTCTTTGCCATGCTAGAGATGTAAACATTAAATGCATATGTACCTTATTTTACTTGCTTTACCTTCATTTCGGCTGATGGGTATAAGGGAGTGTACTAGAGACATTTGCATAAATTATCATGTACAACATACCTTATTTTATTTGTAAGTTTATACACATCTATGTTTATTTGTTTCCTTTAGTCTTGTTCATACTTATCTTTATTTCGGCTGTAGATAATTTTTGTGGCTTTCTTTACAAGCTTCACATATTTGTTTATTTGTTTTCCTACTTATGTATATGTTTTGTTCTATTGCTTTGTCTTATTACTTTATAGTATGAATAACTTCTATTTTAACATGTTGTTAAATTCTATTTAAGTGTTACTTCATTTTTATTATGGTATATATAATTTACCTTATATATTCGTATTTTCACTTTTATTTATTTCTATTTTTTCCTTATTATTTTGTAATATGAATAATTTCTATTTTTAATATATTGTTTAATCTAACTAATTTGTTTACTATATAATTTCTCTATAATTTATCTTATATTTATTTATATCTCTATTTTAAATATTTATTATTATTATTTATTATTAAACCATTCATTTACAATTTAAATTCAAATCAAATATATATATCTATATATTTATATATTATTTCAAATTTACTCATATATCACGTATACATATATATTCACATATATGTACAATATTTAAATTTAAAATGATTTAATATATTTTATTTGGATTCGGGGAAACTCGAATTCATTTATTGATTAATTTCACAATTTTCATTCAAAAATTCATTTAATTATCAATTTAAATTTAATTAAAATTCGGGGTCGTTACATGATGTGAATCTTAGAATTTGAAATCAAAGTCTAAGTATTATGTTTGGTTCGAAAGATGTGTGCTTGTTTTTGTGATGGTTATGGTTCATAAACTTTGGGTTGTTTGTGATATAGAAGTGAAAAACAAGTGGTATCCATAGCGATAGTCGCTATGGATGTAGTTCGCTTAAAAGTTTGAATTTTGAAAAAATTTGGTTTTTAAAACTTAGAAGTGTTTGTAAATGTTTTATAAACTTAATAATAATGTTTTAGGAAGTTAATTAAGTTTTTAATAATTAATTTCTAATTGATTCAGTTTTTAATAATTAATAATTAATTAAGGATTAAACAAGGTTTAATAATTATAATTAAGTGAAGATTAGTTATTAATTAATTATCTTTTAAAGTTAAGATTTATTTTAATTAGTTATTAATTAAGTTAATTAAGTATGATTTAAGTAAATTATTTATATATTAATTTATCATTAATTAAATATAGTATTAATTATTATCTTAGTTCTTCCATCTTCTACCTCTCTTCTTTCACCTCTAATAATCCGCCTTTTTGTTCAATTTTAGTTGACATGTGCGGTTTATTATCAGCTTTGACTGTACAGAAAAGTGGGTCGTTACAGATAACAAAACCTTTATAAAATTCTTTTTAGACTTTGTTGCCACCTGTAATTCCCAATGCTCTAATATTTAATTAAAAATTATTAACTAACCTCTTGTATTTAATTAATCATTAAATACTAATCTTTCTAATTAAATCCAAAACTCAGCCAAATCTTTGGAGAAAAATCTCAGAAATTCACAAAAATTCCAAAATGGTAATATCTTTATCATATAAAATTTTCAGCCCGAAATAATTAATAATTTCCTTAAATTAATTAAAACTTGAAATATCCATTTCTTTCACTCGAAAATTGATAATAAATTATCCATAGCTTGAGATATTATGGAAATTTAAACCCATATTCAAAATAATGTTTTACCTAACATATTCAAAGGTCGTGGCATTTAAAATCTTTTTGCATGATTTTAGCCTTAAAACTGAACTATATTATTTCACGAAATCCTTGTTTAAATTATAACATGACATTTAAATCAAAACGTATCATCATTTATCCAATCATACGGTTTTAAACCTCAAAACCGAATTAAAAATTCAAGATGACTTACATGAGATTGTTTAGATCATTATTCGCCTTGTTTGGGTAAGGAACTTGAGATTTGTTGTACACTTTAATTTTCCTGGCTTGAATCTTGACCTCTAATTGATTTTTGAGCTCCTCTTCTCCAAGGGTTATGGCTGGTCTTGTTTTTCTTTTGTTTATGTTTTTTTTTGTAAGAATGTAAATGAAAATGAGAATGTGGTAAGGGGTTTTAGGCTATAACCATTTTACCATTGCCTTATTCTCTTAGGTTTCTAAGTCATAACTTTTTCTCACTAATATTTTAGTTAAGGCACGACCTAAATTAGTTTTCAAATCTCAATTTCCTTATCACTCTGGTCTCTATATTATTCTATTTAATTTATCTAATTAAATCTTCAAGATAATACTATTTAAAATTAGGGGTGTTACAACAATCAAATAACTGAGGTGGTCGAATCTGTAAGAAAAAAACAAATGGACTTATCTGTAGCCTATCTACTAGACCCTGAGAAAGTCTATCGTAGTGTTGTGCTATACACTTTGCCCAACTACCTCGATAGCTGACGTACTGGGACTAAAAAATAAACAGTTGGTTGGGATTATTGTAATACTTAAATACTAACAACGAATTATTATATTTGGTAATATGATAAATCTATATAATAGACAACATTTCATGGTTAATATACGATGAAATTAACAATCATGTATTAAAAGTTATTTAATATTTAGAACTGTACCTCGACCGTATCCAAGACTGTCAACATATGATACATGTATCCCTTGGGTAGATCGTGCAGCATCCGTAAGTCATCAATCGTCATCTCAAAGGTAGGAGCAATGTGATGTGGATCAGCAACTTCCTCTGTTTGCTGTCGAACGGTACGTCTAGCAATTTTGGTAACGCGATGCGGCATTTTGAGGGTTTTTTTGAATAAAAGGTGAAAAAAAAAAGTAATAAAAGAAGATAAATAATAAGGGGAGGGGCTGGGTGCGGGTTTTTATGTACGCCCCAAACGTTGGTTTAATCAGCGCCGTGTTGTTGGGTCAGCCCCTTAATATTCATGGCCTAGGTTTTGTTCACTGCAAGATGCTCTAAGCACTCGGAAATAAAATATTTTGTTCACTGTAAAGGGCTCTCTGTGATTTTTACTATATGGGGAGGCCAATAAAGTATTTTAATATTCTCCATCAAATCACATGATGGAGTCGAAAATAATTACCTCAGTAAAGAAACAAAAATAGCTGTATCAAAAAAATGGAATAAATATGTCAATAAAATTGAGGACTTGACATTTCAAACCAACCAAAGCTTTAAACCAGTGCAAACAATAATTTAATACGCTAAAAAGTTGCAAAAATTCCTCAGTGTCCATAAATACTAAATTTAGATCGTATACTAACACAGCTAAAAATGGTTGATCTTGGCTTCTTTGTAGTTTTACTGCCTGCCTTCCTAAAAGAGATGGTAATTTTTTGATCGCACATGCACCTACGCAGTACGCACACATTTTTACACTATTTTCATGTTTGTTTTTGCTGTTGCATGCAGAATATTCCTAGTGCGATGGTGAAACACATTTCGAAACAGAAACAGTGCATAAAAACTGCAAAATTAGTGAGTCCTTCTGAAGAATCATGGCATGTGCATGTTTACAGAAAGAACGAAGGGGCGGTAATGTACTTTGGTGGAAGAACATGGCTTGAATTTGTAAGAGTCCATAATCTAAAGCTAGGATACTTTTTAGTATTCAGCTATAGAGGAGATATGATATTTCACTTTAGAGCCTATGATCTTACAACATGTGAGATAACTTCATATTTTAAGTCCAATGATGCACAAGGTGATCAGAAAGAGAATGGTATAAAAGTTGAGGCTGAGAAGCACATAGAAGTCAAAGAAGAAATGGAGAGTTATGGTATACAATTATATTTTCTCTTATTTCTGATTTTTACACATTACTTGTTCTTGCATGTTAATCTGCAGATGAAATTGGTCATGTGAAGAAGAGGAATCTATCAAACCCAATTTCTTTGACGATGAAGAAGAAGGCCCTTAAGGATGGTATAAGCATTTGCATGTTATTTATTCCTAATATATGATCATATGTTAAAGGCTTTTCAATGAAAATCATTAACTATGCCATGCACGAACAATTTCAATTGGAAAACAGATTCTCCAAAGCCAGTGTATGAAGTCACCATATGCAATGCTAACCTCCAGTATAGGATGGTAAGTGGTACTCAAAATTGTATTGTATTTTCATATGCATTATTGGTATTCTTAATATGGAAATATGAATATAGAACATTCCATGGAGATTCAGTGACACCTATGGCTTAAGTGAGCGCAAAGAAATTGCTTTAAAGGATCCAGAGGACCGAATATGGCATGTTCATCTTCTACACCATAGAATCCGATTGGGGAACACGAGAAATGTAAGCCAGTTAGGCACACCGTGGCGTCAGTTTTTTAAAGCAAACAACTTAGAAGTAGGAGATGTCTGCATCTTTAAAATGTCCTCGAACAATAAAAGCAGTGAAGCGGTGATGGAAGTGGAAATACGAAGGGTGAATGAAAGCTGATAAGGGAACAAATTATCTTCTTCTCGTTGTAAGTTGGTAGCTTTTTTGATGGTTGTTTGAACTTTGCCTTATCCGGTGGTTGCTAAGAAAAAATGCCGGTATTAGTTTGGACTGTCTTTGTTCAAAACTCTTTGTTTTAAGTATGTACTATGTACAGTTATGAATGAAACAATGTGTTCCCAAATTTAGTTCCTCCACTACATTGCTTTTTTTCCAGAAATATATAACCAACATGGATATACTTAAGTTAATTCGGTGAAGTTAGTCCAAAGATAAATTTAGTATCAAACTGCAATAGTAATCTCGTTAATTTCCATAAAACGTCCAAAATTTCAAAGTGTAGCCACCCTTTTTTATCACTATCCTGCTTACATAATTTATGCATTAGTATATTACTTGTAAGTTTAACACAACATCTGCAGGCTTGAACCAATTTTCTACCTTGTAATTTTGAAACTGGAACCGAAACTGGAACCATGTTGTCTCCATGATCTCCTTGTTTACAGTAGGCACAATACATATATATTATTAGCTATGCTACCTAAACAAAGGAAGAAAACGCTACAGACTACAGAGCAAGTGGAATTCGGAAGCATCAAATGTAAGGATTTCACAGCCCACAAAGGAAGCAATTCAGAAGTGCAAACAAAAAGTTTTGGCAACAATGCTACATCAAGGTGCAGAGTAAACGTTTCAGAACTATGGTGTGCTCGGTTAATATGCAGCAACCTGATGGTTGCTTTGTTTACTGCTACTCCAGCAGCACGGGAACGAAACAGAGAGCATGTTTCTATCTGGAAGTCCATCTGGAGAACATAGATAAGTTCAAGTCCATCAACTTGACATGACCAGCAGGAGGAGAACCAAGAAGAGGCAGTAATGAACACAAAAGGAATATTTGAAAAACTAAATGAAGAATATAACCAACTATTCAAAGAAGCAAACAGGGGTCCCAAACGGAAAAGTTGATCAAGATATCAATCCAGTGATCACTGCCCTCTCCTTATTGATCTACACAGTTCCCGCCCTTCAAATAATGACAAATCTTTCAGGTTTTTAGAAATATTTGGCATTTATGTGCTGGATATACTAATGCAGTAAATATAAATGCCAATGACACCATAGAAGACAACCCCATGTTTCAACTCATTATGAAATTGAAATTCGAAAGAACAGTCTGAAAAAACTGGAATAGTATACGAAGTTACGAACAATGCTGAGACAAAACAAGAAAATGCTTTCACTACTTTATTGAACATGACCCGTGGCTTAAATAGCTTTACAAGATAAAGAAAAACAAAGAAAGGATCACCCCTCGTATTAAAAAACGTACATTTAGCAATAGAAAAGGTCTAATCCTACTTAGTTGGTTCCTTGCAGATATAGGAACTTATTTTAACAACTTTGAAAAAGCCAAATTTACAACTTACAATTCCCTCCTAAACTCGAGCAGTAGCATTCAATTTAAATTTGGTGCCCACAAATTCCAAGCACATCGCCCAACCATAGGAACACATCAAGTTTCAATAGCTTGGTCATGGTCATGATATTGGCCACCTGCCCACTTGTGCTACAAGGAACCATCTGTCCAAGCTACTCCGATCTTTGCATCGACATTCATTAACAAGCACAAAACCAGCCGCAACAAATTCCGCTTGAGTGGTAGATAAAGTCACAACTGGTTGCTTCTTTGAAGTCCAAGAAACTGCACTGCCATTAAACAAAAGAACGTAGTCGGACGTGCTTTTATCCATGTTTCCAGCATAATCACTTCCAGTATAGGCAATAGTTCTCCAACATCACATTTCCTACAGAACAAACTCAATGCCACAGTACCTTTCAAGTAACGAATTACTCTTTTTGTTGCTTGCACATGCATTTCAATAGGATTAACCATGTATTTACCAACGTTTAAAATTCCAGTTTTCATTCGGGTTATTTGACAGTTACGTTTTGGAAACTCCGTTTAGTTTCCGTTCTGGATTTTATTACTTTTCAAAACATTGTTTTTACTATAAATACAATAATAATAATAATAATATTGTTAATAAGAAAACTTGTCAACACCCCAAAGTCGAAAGGTTAATCATTTAGGTCTCTTTCGATTTGTTGGAGAGAGCTAGGATGTGAATGTCTTCTTTTGATCTCCTTTTGAATCAGTCCTTGTTGTGTTATTTCCTTTCGATTGACCTTTCGACTCGGTCGAAAGACTTAAATTCTCCTCTTTTTAGACTTTTGAGCTGAATAGAGTAGTTGGGTTATCCCTTTGAAATAGCCTTATCGAAGCGGTTGCAAAAGCTTAATGGATGATATAAGGTTCAAGAGTATGAATTGTTCTGAGTGGTTTCGACCTCGTCGAAAGCTGGAATCTTAAGTGACTTGAATCTGAACTTGGAATTAAAGGTAAACTGACTTGAGTGAGGGCTTCGATCCACTAAAAGGTAGGGGTCCAGTGAAAGGTGGCATGGAGTAAATAACTGAAATTACTTGAAAATGCAGGGGTTTCGATCAGGTCGGAAGATGTCTTTCGATGGGGTCGATACATGGAAAACAGTGTTAGAACTAATAAAACTTTCGAAACAACTAAGTAATTAAGAATATTGAAGACTTTTCCTTATTAACTCCACAAAGTCTTTATTGATCAACTTTCCCCAATTCAATCTACAAATTAGGGTTTACAATTTTGAAGAATTAAGAAAATACAAGAGTAGATTGACTGAGTTCGGATCCTCTAAAACAGACCCTTTGGGTTTATTTATAGATGCGGGTTGGAATCTTTCGACCTAGTGCTTTCGGCTGGGTCGAGAAGCGGCTTCAGATGCCTTTTGACTCCTTTGGCATCTGTGTATCCCTCTGCAATGCTTGCAAATGGGCTTGAATGATTTCGTCTTTGTCGAAAGGAAATGGTTGTGCCTATCTTTTTTACGTGGTTTTGTAAGAGCTTTCGACTCTGTCGAGAGGTTGTTTCCAGGGGCTTCGAAGTCGTTGAAATGGTGATGGTTTCGATGCTATTTGTAGCTTCCAAACATATGCTTACGACTTGATGTGGAACCTTCCCTGGATATCAAAGGGTTCGTCTGGTTCGAAAAGGCTTGAATTTGCTTCCGAAAGAGTTGTTTCGACTAAGGTATGCTTCTGAGTGATTTGAATGAAGACGAAACCTTTGGACTCGAAAGGTTTGACGCGCATACGAAGGGTTATTATGCATTACCTTCGAAAGTTGTTTGTTTAATTCATTTGGAAGGTCTTCATGCGAGCGGAAGCACATGCTTCAGAAAGTGTTCACTGAAGTGGAAGCGTGCTTTCGACCCTCTCGACCTCTTCATAAGCTTTTGATACTTTTAGTCTTTGGTTGTTGCATCCCTTCAACTTCTTCGAAAGGTCTTGCTGCTGCTTCTCTCTCCTGTTTTACTTTGTCTTTCATTCAATCTAGTTTCGACAAGGATATTTGGTAGTAACATTAGCCCCATTTCCTCTAGTGAAGGGATGCCCTTGACTTTCCAAGTCAATTGTCTCGAAACTTTGAATATTTCTCGCCTTTTGGTATTCCAGCGTGAATCTGGGCCGTTTATTTAAATCTAGTCGAATGGCCTACCGCCTTTACTGAATTTTCTTATAAACCTTGTTTTCCTCTTCTTCTCTTCCATTCATCTGCATTCAGAATTCACTTCAAGCAAAATCAAAGTTCTTAAATTTCCTCAAATAACTTTTATCTTAAACAAGAAGAATCCAGATCTAAAGTAAGTTGATGTTATCCTACTTTTCAAATCTTCTCCTCTCTTTTTTTACAGCAAATTTCAATTTCTCAAACTTTTACAGTTGAGATTTTCGAATCTTTGTTTAATTTACCTGAAACTGTTTAAGCTTTTATTCGCCTGAGAGCATCTTTTGATTCAATTTCATAGTTCGATTCGATTTATTTTTCTTGTTAATCTTCACTTTGATTCTTCTCAATTTCAGATTCTATTGTTACTGTTGTTTATTTTAGGGAGTTAGAATTTTCATATCAGCGATTTTTAAATAATTGATTTGCGTTGTAATCCATTTGTTTATTAATTTTTAATTCCTGGGTTATAATCGGGTTTGGGGAAGAAAAAGATTTTTGGTTTACTTTGCTTAGAAGCTTTGAATTGTACGAATTGAAAATTGACACCGCCAATTTACTTTTCTACCCCTTCGAAAAGAATTAAGGCGGAAAATTCTATTTTTTCTTTCTTAGCCTCTTTCTACGGGGTCAAAAGGTAGCGTAGCGCTTCATTTGACTAACATCGTCGAAAGGTTATATACTAAAGTAGCATGCAGTCAACCTTTTCGAAAGTAATTTTATGTATTAGCGTATCCAGACACCTCTCGAAGAAGTTAGCTATCATAACACATTTTTTTGAAAGCATAAATTTTGTTGCATAGGTTTCGTCACCTTTAGAACACACTTATTCCCAATTTTTTAAGTTAAAATACATATTTTTTATTTTGCAAAGGAACTAAAGAAAAGTACTTTGTATAAGTTGCATATCAAACGTTCCGACTTAGATGAAACATACCGTATTCAACTCAGTCGAAACCTACTACGTTTATTTAAATTTTATTGTTGTTATGCCTTCGAAACCGTATACCACTTTTTGTTTCTGTCGAAACCCTTTATTACTAATTGAGATTTAACCATTCCCTTTTTCCCAATATCATCGAAACGTCCCAAGTTTTTATTTTCTTATCAACATTATTCAAACTCGACACCTTTCGACTTAGTTAACATATAAGGTTTCGAAAGCATTCATGTTCCTCTAGTAAAACTAAGATTATAGGTTTCGACAGTGTCGAAAGGTCTTTTCTCTTGTTTATAGAATGTTGGTTGTGTATACTTCGTTTCAATTTGCTGTGTAGGTTTTCACTATGCCCCTCTAATAACAAAGCATTTATTGAGATTTTGACATTTTTGATGAGGGTTGGTTGGACATACACTTCCTTCCTCTCTTTCGACCCTGTCGAAAGCTCGATGAGTGTTTATACTTAGGCTTTCGAGATTGTTGAAGGGGGTTTGTTAAGTGTTAATTTCTATTTCCCTTTCAGTTCTATCGAAAGCTTAGTAAATATCATTTTTTGAGTTTAACATTCTTTCAAGAATATGAAGTTTCATATCTTGTTTGATTTCCAAATTATTGTGGTAGGTTTCTAGCAATCCTTGAAAGAATGTTAATTTCATAACAAACTGTAATTTGTAATTGAAACTTTTTCACTTGGTAGAATCATGAGTTCCCCAAAGAAGGTTGAAGTTACTTCCAAGCGTTCCCTGATATCCACTCAGGATGAAGTGGATGCCATTCTTAATGACTTTAGGATTACAAGAGTGGAAGAGATCCCCTTATAGAAAATGATACCATCAACAGCCCACTTGAAGGGTTCTTCGCTTACACTGCAATCCACATATGGCATGGTGGATTCCTTCCTTTTCCTGAATTCTTTTCGAAGTTCTTAGCTTATCTTGGAATTGCTCTGATTCAGTTGTCTCCAAACGTATACACTTATCTTTTATCTTTGGAGTTGATGGCACTGGAATCTGGCCTTTCCTCCTTAAATGTTGAAGTTCTTAATCACCGTGTCCGGTTGGTTAAGATCAACAATTTAAATAACCAAATCTTTCGGGCAAATCCTTCTGAGAAACTGATATCTGAAGCAGTGAACAAGTTGAGAGACTTGGAGAACCAATTCTTTTTCGTTAGATGCTTCCCTCATATCAGCGGGACCTTCTCTACTCCACGTAAGCTCTGATTTCATTATTTTCCTTTCATATAATTACTTTCCTTTGCTGATCTATGCTTTTTGTCAAGTGCTCCCGCTAAAGGACTAAATGAGGAGAATAAAAGAACAGAGGAGTCTCTAATTACCGCTTCAAGCAATATTGGGAATAGATTAATGCTGCTAAAATCCAACAAATCTGCAAAAGCACTCTCTTCTGCCGGCAGGCCAAAGGATACTTGGCCAACCTCCTTCAGTCCAACACACATCCTGAAGCAAACGCTTCCTTTCTTTGGGAGACCCATCAAAGTACTCCCAAATGTCACCTATCTGCTCTGACCACTCTAATAAGTTATAAACATTTCACTTGTTATCTATTGCTATGCTATTTTTCAAGTTATTCTACTGACTTATAATCCGTTTGAATTCTCTTCAGCCACTCCTTAGGTGGAAAAACTCATCAGTGGTCCTGCTCTTCCCTCTTCGAGTTCTCATGCGCCATCCTTTTCTCAGGCTCTTGCCAAAAAAATGGCCGTCAAGAGGAAATTGGTCAAATCGGCGGTGGTGGAGCCGCCTCTAAAGATAGCAAAAATAGTTGATATTCCTGATTCTCCACAACGAGAGGAGGAGGAGTCTTTTAATACTGGGGAATTTCTAAAAAGTCCGACCGTCGAAGCTCCTTATAACTTACCTAAGGAAACCCTACTAAGGTCGATCCTCTTTCTCGCATCGTTGTCTCCAGACCTTCGAGCATAATCGAGCAGATGCAAAAGGCCTTGGGGACTTCGACTACTACTCAAGTGCTAAATCTTCATGTACCATCAGCTTCCACACCTTCGAGTGATTTCGAGAAGATGGTCCATTCTATCTTAAATTCTCCATCATTCACTTCAATTCAACCACCGTCCTATGTTTCTAATTTGGAGGGTCACTATCGATCCCTTCTTGAACAACGACTCCTAGTATATTTAATGGTACCTAACCTCATTGTCTCTGTTTTTCTTTATGCTTTTAACTTATGTTGTACTTTTCTTTCATATTTCCATAAGTTGTTTCTCCTTGCAAGAAAATGTATTTAAATCTTCTGCCGAAGCATCTAAACATCAAGAGGAAATTGCTGCCTTAAACAAGCAGGTTTCCTCCTTATCTGCGGAGAAAATCAGAATTGGATTGATTAAGGGCTTCTCTTGCCCAGTCAGAATCTATTATCTTGGAGAAGGGGAAGGCTCGCCAACTTTTGGCTGACGAGAACTTAGCATTCATTGTCAATGACTCTGAAAGAGCCTGAAGAGGAAAAAGGACGGATGGCATCTAAACAATCCTTGTTAAAGGAAAAGCTGAAAGGAACAAGGCCTTCCTAAGACTGGCTATTGGCAACATTTCTGATGCTAAGCAGCGAGTGTCGCAATTTCTTGACACATCTCTTGAAGACATCATTATGATTTCCTTTGAAGACGCTTTAATACTCGCCTACGTTGATAATGTCGATAAATGCCTAGATTTGAGCTTCCCTTCGCTCAACCCTGCTCTTATCGGGTAGAGTTATGGGAAACATCAAACAAATGGAGCAGGGAATCAAAGTTGTTGAAAAGAAGGAGATCGACGCCTCCAAAATTCTTTCCTTTAAAGTTCCTTCGAAGTTGAATCTGACTCAGAAGAAGAAGATGGAAAAGATGAGGTCGTCGAAGAGGAAGGGGGAGATAACGACAATGATAATAAGGAAGATAACGATGTTGACGGGGATGATAACATCAACGGTGGACAAGGATTAGGTGGCAATGGGGGTGACCATACTGAGGCTCCTGAAAAAGATGAGGACGACAATACAAGAGTTTCCGAAAAGGATCCATCTCATCATGAAGCAGTCCCGCCTAAATCTCGCGCACCCTTCGGCCCTCAAAAAGAACCTGCTTTTATTAATGTTGAAGTGCCGAAAGAGAAAGATCAGGTTTCCCAAGCTTCAATCCTGGTATCTCAGATATGTGATACTCTGTTTAAAAATCTTTCGCTTCAAAGATAATAATAGTGTAAATCTTTTATTTAGATAAGGGAGAAATTTGTCCACCTCTATAAAACCAAGCTTGAAAGAAAACAAGCGGAGATAAATAGTTTATATAGAAGTTAGACAAACAATTGAAGGAGCACAACATTCTTTCTGATAAATATCATAGACTCTTAGAAGTGCGGCAGTAGCTTCCTTTAAGCATCAAGAAGCCGCCCCACAGTTGAGTAAAGCATGCCTTCAGTATGATGTCGTTTTGAAGGAAAATCGAAAATTGATCACCCTCTTCTGGATGTTGATCGAGGAGAGAGACATTGTAATTAATTTCTTATACAAGGCTTATTGTAGACACCCAACTATTGATTTCTCATATTTAGGTGATTTTAGTGGGGGTTTACTTAGGCATTTACATAAAAGGTACTTGGATGAATTCAGATCCGACCTGCATCCCAGAGCATGTTGGAACTTGCCTCGAGTCAGATCAATTCCCCAAGACCTTCCTCCTGAAAAACTCAAGTTTTATAAGGACAAATTTATTCCAGAATTCTTTACAAAATCAATTTTGTATGAACCAGACGAATAATTGTAATTATGTAATAATAATGATTTATGAATGTTCGTTTTAATTTTCCCTCTATACTTAGCTGTATTTTATTACTTTATTACAGAGTGAATGCCCCTCACGCAATCTTGTTTTTAGATATTACTTAAGCCAATATGTTAAATTGAGAAAATTTTATCTTGAAAATGCTTCAATTTTAAAATCTTTGAAATTAGCGAGATATTGTTTTCTTAGAGATTTACAAAGACTTTAAATGGAACACCTCGTCTCTGCTTCGATTTTCTTGGTGAGGAAAAGGAGAAAATACTCAAAGAGATTCGGACATTCCACACCAAACTAATATGTGGACACGATAGTCCACCTGTTGGGGAATGAGACTACACTAAATATCCACTGGTCATTACTCCAAAAGTCAATATTCCTTTTGACTTGACCGTTATCCTTTCCGCTAATTCATTAAATAAAGTTAGGAATGCAGTTTCTCAACTTTAGATGTAAAGCAAATACCCAATTGTATTCTTTTAGTTTCATTGTTATCTAAATTGTAATTTTATATTGCAGTAATAAAAAGATTGTTCATTTTGATTTTGACTTCATTTTTTCCTTTTAAAAAAAAATAGGAATTACAGTTATTCGTTGAACCTCACTCATTAGATTCAGCATCTCGCTTTATCAATCTTAAGGATAAGCTGTTAGCGGATCATGAAAAGAGCAAACTCCTTGTAGATACTTTACTTGCTTGCTCGTTTTCATGGCAATACCGAAGCGTTAAGATGGCATAAGAGATTCTTACTTCAGAAAACAATAGTTAGAAATCTCTATGATTAGGTCGCCAACTTAGAAGCAGATGTTAATAGTAAGAATGAAACGATTTCCATACTAAAGCGTCAAGTTAAGTCAAATCCTTCAATTGACTTTGATTACAGAATGTCGGAACTTCTCCAACAGATAAGCGATTTGGAGATGAAATTGAAGGATGGTCAGGCTCAGTGCGAGTCGTTGGAATTTATTATTGGGGATAATAACTCGAGTATTGATTTACCAGTTCCTCATGCTATTCCATCTACTGCTAAATCAACAAGATCTACTTCCCTTGCTGCTCAAAAATTTCACACTACAACAAATCCTCCCCTGGCTTAGATGAGAAGGTAGTGGGCGAGTGGTGTAGGAAAGTTAAATTCGAAATGATGAAATATTTTGACGAACAACAAAAAGTTAAATACTCACAATGTATAAACGAATAGGCTGCTAGAATTCAAAAACTCGAACACGATAACCATCTCCTTTTGAAGCGTGTCGCTGAATTGGAAAGGGAAAATAAGACCTATAGAGGCGCAAATAGAGATTTCAACCGTGTTTTGAAAACTAATATTGATGTGATTCATGATGCGGATAGGATAAGGAAGAAAGAGAAGAAACTTAAAGAAGTCCTTTGTATCGCTATCCGTCATATTGTAGATCCTTCAATCGCTGAGAACTTGAGCAAGGTTGCCTAAGGTTTATGAAAGATTCATATTTATGAAATGTATATATTTATTCTACACACTTGTAAATAATTTCATAAGTTATGTAAATCATGTAAATTTTGTAAATATCACCTGGTTTGTGATCCTTTCCTGCAATGTTACCTCGAAAACATTTGTTTGTTCGCTTATACTACAATGTCTACATTTGTTGGATGTTTCATTCTTCCTTATTGTTCCGATTTCCCTGAAAAGTATGAAGCAAACAATATTTCCCATTGTTAGCTTGAAATTGATATAAAGTTTATCTATATCATTCACGTAGATTAACAAATCATTATGTCAATCGTATGGTAATAAATGAACAGTAATCATATTTGGTTAAATGTCTTGAAACCCATCTTTGATCATGATGAGAAATATTAAAGAATTTAACTTTAATCATATAGCTAGAATATCTAAAGTCTGTTGGCAAAAAATTTAATCGTCGGCCAGGGGTATAAATATCAAAAAATCATCCTCTAAAAATTACCAATAGAGGGTTAGTAATGGAAGTCCAGAAACCATTATCTAAAAATTTGTAGTAGAAATCCAACGACCCATATTTAGGTATTAATGAAATTTGAAAATTTAGAAGCCCGAAATCCAGATTCGGGTATTAGTGGATGATACTAAAAGTTAAGAAACTTGAAACTCGGATTCAAGTATTTTGTGAATGATAATCGGAAATTCACAATAATGATTTTCTCGATAGAAGTCTTTGACCCAGATTCGGGCATTAGTAGTGGATAATAAGGAATCCATAATAGAAATCTCAAGCCCAGATTAGGGCATTAATAAGTGAAATCAGGTAATAGTCTTGAAACCTAGATTAGGGTAATATATAGACTGTAAGTGTTTGATAAAGACCCGAAACCCAGATTCAGGTATTAATTGATGAAGTTCAGAAATGAGAGACTTAAAACCCAGCTTCAGTTATTAATAAGTGGAGTTTCGTTCAACTCCTTAGATGTTGCCTTCCTTGACATGTATAAACCCTTTTAGGCCTCATATGTAGTTGTAGTTTGATTGGCTGCTTCTCGAGCTTGGACCTCTCAATCCATCATTTGATATGTCACCTCTTAGGCTTGGACATCTCAGTCCCATGTAGATGTACCACTTCTTAGGTTTGGACATCTCAATCCATTGCTTGATGAGCCGCTTCTTGGGCTTGGAAGTCTTAGTCCATTGTGGATATGCCTCTTCTTGGGCTTGGACATTTTAGTCTATTGTTTCATTGGCCTCTTCTTGGGCTTGGACGTCTTAGTCTGTTATTGTCTGGTGCTCTTGGTTAACTCATTCTAAGAGGCTAGAACCAAGGACTTACCCAACCTCCATCCAGGAGGCGCCTTGACCTGGCTAGAGGTGCGGCCAAGGGCTTGTCGATGCTTTAACCTGGCCATAGCGTGGCGCGGATAAAGGCTTACACTCCTCCCTCTAGGAGGTGCCCTACCCTGGCCATAGCATGGCGCGGCTAGGGGCTTGTTGATGCTTTAACCTGGCTATAGCATGGTGCGGATAAAGGCTTACATTCCTCCCTCCAAAAGGTGCTTTTACCTGACCAGAGGCATGGTCAAGGGCTTGTCGATGCTTTAAACTGGCCATAGCGTGGCGCGGTTAAAGGCTTACACTCTTCCCTCCAGGAGGTGCTCTGCCCTGGCCATCTCGGCGCGGATAAAGGCTTTAACCATTTAAGGTAACATCCAAATAAAAGGAGCATTTCACTCCAAACCATATAGATTCTCTTTAGAAAAGTAGCACTTTATTGATCTTATTCAATATTTCTTTACAAACTCATTGATCTTGCCTTGACGGAAAAAGTTGATTATCATTCCTTCCAAGGCTCTGCAGTAGTTAGTCTTATGTCCATTCATCATATGGAAATGGTAGTAGGATTCCCCTAAATTCTTTCATATTTTGGTTTCTTTTTTTGTGATGGCCAATAATTGAGCTCATCTTTCGTTAGCAAGTAGACATTCTCTATGGATGTTGTTAGATTGCACTCTTTAGGACGTCTTGACTTCAAACTTGTTTCTTAAGAATGGCTTCTAAATCTTTTATTACTTGGCTCTGGTGTTTCCCCTTTGATAACTGGTTTTCTCTTTAAAACTCTTTGGAGTTCTGGTGTAGGTATTGTCCCACTTGTGGCTTGACCCCATTTGTGTGCAAAGGCATTGTAATATACCATTATTCCCTCTTCAAAGATTTTGCCTTTGGTATAACACTGAATTGTTTTTCTCATTTAGTCAAATAAATTATCACTTCTCGTTTTCTTTTCCTCTAAAGCAAAGATTGGATTTGGACCAATATGAAAAGGGTTCATACTCCATTTAGGTGGATCATAAGCTTCAACTTTCTTTTTCCTTATGATTCTTAAAGCCTTCATCCTTAACATTTGCTCTTCGTATAGTTTGGAATCTTGAGTTGTCCTTGGGGAGAATCCTATTAAGCGTGGTTTTGAGGATCCTTGCTGAGATCTTTTGGTTTTGCTAGCCATGATGAAGTATGATCAAAAGTAGGTAAGCTAGAAAAAGAATTTGGTTAGATATAAGTGGTGTTGGATGTTCAACAGAGTCGGAGGTTCAAACCCTCTTTCTAGTGCCAAAATGTAAACAAGAAGACTTGTCAACACCCCAAAGTTGAAAGATTAATCCTTTAGGTCTCTCTCGATTTGTTGGAGAGAGCTAGGATGTGAATGCCTTCTTTAGATCTCCTTTTTGAATAAGTCCTTATTATGTTATTTCCTTTTGATTGACCTTTCACTCAGTCGAAAGCCTTAAATTCTCCTCTTGTTGGTCTTTTGAGCTGAATAGAGTAGTTGGGTTATCCCTTTGAAATAACCCTTTTGAAGCGGTTGTGAAAGCTTAAGGGATGGCTCTAAGGTTTAAGGGTATGAATTGTTCTTAGTGGTTTCGACCTCGTCGAAAGCTGGAATCTTAAGTGACTTGAGTCTGAACTTGGAATTAAAGGTAAACTGACTTGAGTTAGGTCTTCGATCCACTAGAAGGTAGGGCTCCAGTGAAAGGTGACTTGGAGTAAATAACTGGAATTACTTGAAAATGCAGGGGTTTCGACCAGGTCGGAAGATGTCTTTTGATGGGGTCGATACCTGGAAAACAGTGTTAGAACTAATAAAACTTTCGAAACAACTAAGTAATTAAGAATGTTGAAGACTTGCCCTTATTAACTCCATAAAGTCTTTATTGATCAACTTTCCCCAATTCAATTTACAAATTAGAGTTTACAATTTTGAAGATTTAAGAAAATACAAGAGCAGATTGACTGAGTTTGGATCCCCTAAAGCAGACCCCGTGGGTTTTATTTATAGATGCGGGTTGGAACCTTTCGACCCAGTGCTTTCGACTAGATTAAGAAGCGGCTTCAGATGCCTTTTGACTCCTTTGACATCCCTTTATCCCTCTCCAATGCTTGCGAATGGGCTTGAATGCTTTCGTCTTTGTCGAAAGGGGATGGTTGTGCCTTTCTTCTTTACGTGGCTTTGTAAGAGCTTTCGACTCTGTCAAGGGGTTGTTTCTAGGGGCTTCGAAGTTGTTGAAATGGTGATGGTTTCAATGCTGTTTGTAGCTTCGAAAACATATGCTTACGACTTGATGTGGAACCTTTCCTGGATATCAAAGGCTTCGACCTGTTCGAAAGGCTTAAATTTGCTTCCGAAAGGGTTGTTTCGACTAAGGTATGCTTCTGAGCAATTTGAGTGAAGGCAGAACTTTTGGACCCGAAAGGTTTGGTGCGCATACAAAGGGTTGTTATGCATTTCCTTCAAAACTTGTTTCTTTAGCTCATTTGGAAGGTCTTCATGCGAGCGGAAGCACTTACTTCGAAAGGTGTTCAATGAAGCGGAAGCGTGCTTTAGACCCGCTCGGCCTCTTCATAAGCTTTTGATACTTCTAATCTTTGGTTGTTGCATCCCTTCAACTCCTTTGAAAGGTCTTGTTGCTGCTTCTCTCTCTTGTTTTCTTCTGTCTTTCATTCAATTTGGTTTAGACAAGGTCGAAAGGATATTTGGTAGTAACAAGTATATTTGTACACATGTTTTTATAGTTTAACAATAATGTTGAATTTGGATAAGTGCTATGCATAATATATATAAAATATGTCTAATTCTCAAAAAACAAGAAAATAGTGTGAAGGACAAATCTAACCAATTTTTTAGATTCAAGGACACGTTCTCGATTTTTTAGCAAGAATGACAAAATTTTCAACTAAATATATAAAAATGACAAATTTTAGTGAGAATGACATGTTACTTTCAACGTAAAGTAAATTTTCATGCGAGGAACGACATGCACCAGATCTAGGCAGAGGTGCACCAGATCTTGGGGACGGCTGAACGGATGTTGATGTTGGTGGCGGCAACTTAGATGGAGGCGATACTATTTGGCTAAGGTTTTGGAGAAAGCACGAAGTGGAAGTGCTTTGACGATGTGGAAGCAAAGAGTATGGATGGAGAAATGGTGGCTTTGATGGTAGCAGCAATGATTTCGAGTTTGAATATAAGTGGAGTGATGTTAAAGAAGAGTCAGCAAATTGAGAAAGCAGAAACAGTTGCTTAAGGAAGACGATGACAATGTATAATAATGCTACCGTGTAGTATCATTTTTTGTTTTTTAATAAGTACCGTTATATATATTTCTATTCATAATGCTATTTTATAGTAGCATTTAATAAACTGCAAAAAAATTCTGAATTGTAATAGTTTTTTCAAAATTGTAGTAGCAGTTTATAAACAATTATAATATCTACTACAAGGAATGGTGAAATTTACAGCGGAAGTTTCTGACGGCCGCTGACGGCTTCATCATTATGCTTCTGACGGCTGCCGATGACCCATCAATTTATTTATTTAGACCTATCGCTTTGTTATTCCATATTAGTTATATAAGTTAGAAATTTGATTAAATATATAATAATCCAAATCCTAATAATTTTGTAAATATATTTCTATTCAATTATTCAAATTATAATGATTCCTGATTAATTAAATTAGTGTTGTCAATAATCTTTTTTGTTGTATAATTATATTAGATAATTAACTTGATTGAAAATCGAACATAAACAATCATTTTCTACAAGTTTCAGTCTATCAATTATAAAATTTTGATGAAAGTTATGATACGTAATAGGTTTATGAATTTATTTTGCAAACATTATATGTCTAACTATAATTTAAAATTTGTGAATTAATTTGAAAAGGCAAGTAAGAGAGCTGTAATCATTAATATATATTTCAAATTCATTGATAATGAATATAAACTATTTAATTTTTTCTACAAATTAAAATTTTCAAACAAACTAATATATATGAAATTTATTTTAGAAAGTTTGAAAATGGAATAAAAAACTTAAGTAGCCATTAGAAGCCGTTGCTAATTAAAGCCATCGACGGCCGTTGAAAGCCATCGGAAAGTCGCGTATATTCAGCCATCAGGCAAAGAGCTGCTTCATTACATTTTCCTTCCCAAATTCCACAAAACCCTAGCTACTCCTCCCCTCTCTATCGTCGATGAATCTGCACCACTCCCCAACCATCAACAAGTTCATCATTCTCCACTCTCCACAACCCTAGGCCACTAATTCATCTCCAACAACAATTTTTTCCTTAATCCTAATTAATTTTCATTTGCTAAATTAGGGTTAATTTGTGATTTTAATTATTTATGTTACCCATTGATTGTTTATTATACCCCATGGAATGCTTATTACAATTAATACTTTTTAAATCCAAAAGTTAATGTATAATTTTGTATATGTATATATGCGTTAATTAGTGCATATGCGTATTAGGGCTAGCTTGGATTAATTATTGTATGTGTGCATAATTTAGTGTATATGCATGTTTTCAAATATGTCAAAAATAATAATTTATTTACATAATCGTTTATTAGTTCAGACCCTTAATTATGTATAAAACCTAGTCTATTATAATGTATGGCATGCCGTAAACTAGTGTATATTGTTGTTTATTTTTTAAAATATAATATTTTATTCATATTTCATTAAATTTGAAAACATAAAAGATTTTATAAAAAGTAAAAATTATATAATATATTATATAATTAATAAAATATTAAAATATAAACAAATTATCGTATAAATGCTAATATGTTATATAATTAATAGAAAAATTACGTAACGGTAATATATAAATAAATTGGTGCATAATGTGCTTTATATTTTTTAAATCCCTTAGAGAGTTTTTAGCCCCGTTTGACAAGTATTGTATATGATCTAATATGGATATCTGTTTTTGTCACATAACGGACGTTTAGGATTTTTCCCTATATTGGACAAGCTACAAACACAATAAAATAAATACATTTTGTAAATCATTTCATTTTAAATGGTTCACAAAATTCCGACAACACTTCCTTTTTGTTCCCTGTGTACACGCATTTGTGTACGATACATGGTACAAAGAGGAAGTGCTGTCGAAATTTTATTGTATCGTTTAAAATGAAATGATTTACAAAATGTAATTACTATTATGCTTGTAATGGGATGTAGGATGACCGACCATTAAAGTAGAAAACAGTAAACTAAAAATTTAATATTATATTCATAATTTGTATCAATCCATAAAATGTATAAATGATAATTAATAAATGAATTATGGTTAAGAAACATTAAAATGTATAAATGAATTGAAAAATAAAATATAAAAGAATAATATATTATATAATTAATAAAACATTAAAATGTATAAACAAATTGAAAAATAAAATGTAAATCTATAAAATGATCAATACTTTTTTGATTTCTATCATATTTTCTTAAATAGGAAAAATGACCAGCTACTTTGTAGATTGAAGCTGGATGTATCCACCTTGAAGAGGGTTGAGAGGTTCAACAAAGGAACATTTTTACAATGGTGTAAACGTATTTATTGAATTCGCTTTAGGTAATAATAGAATGATGAAGAAATATGTTTTCCGTGTAGTAGTGCAAACTCTTGAAGAATTTGGTACCGGATATGGTTAAAGTTCATTTGTGCCAATACGGTTTCGTTCTGGATTAGAAAGTGTGGGATCGTCATTGAAAACTTGTAGCACCTAATCATGTACAGTCAGAGGAGGAAGTGGGTAATGACACTGTCATGGCGAATCCCATAGAAGATATAGTTGAAGATGCAGGACGATCAATGTTCCCTACGGTTGATGTTGATGATGACGATGTAAATGTCGAAGAAGAATCAAATATTGGAGCAAAGAAAATATATGATTTATTGGATGCTGCTAAGAAACCCTTTTGGGATGGATGTAAAAGCGACACCCAATTATCAATAACTGTAAAGTACATTGCGATGATAAAAATATAACTTCACAGTTTATAGTTGTTGTACAAAACAAGTAATGCAGTGGAAAATAAATACGGTAAGAAATCATCTAGCTCCTCTCCAAGAGCTCCAATGAACCACAACTAAATCTGGAAACATACTCAAGCTGACCCGAGCATTAAGAAAATAACACCCGGATCAATCTAGTAAACCAGTGTGAGAAACTCAAATTGTATAGAATTTTATATCTAAAACCCATCAAAATAAGAGTATCTCGTAAGACCATGCTACCAATGAATACGGACGGGTTTTTACCTTACGATTGCCAAACCATTTATGTTATAAATTCTAGTGATAATATAATAATATCTAAGGTGTGAAATATAAATAATCACATAACTGTGATGCAAGTGAGTGTACATCACAATAATAATAGGTATACAATCAAACCGCTAAGGCACGTTCGCTAATTGTGTAGGATTTCTACGTAGATCTCCTTGGATCAAAGCCGACTTTGATCTACTGCACAAGGATCAAAGATATCCCTCCGAGCATCGTATATCTCTAGATAAAATATACTATAGGAAAAACATAACTGCTCCACACCTGTACATGTGGCACCGTGTCACATCACTCTCGCATGCATATCCATAGGTAATAATAGAATGGAGTGCATGCACCCTTTAAGTTAGCTAAACCACATAGGCTATGTGTCTCTTATCTCTGGTTTCTGTCACTACCGATGGTGAAGTCATGTTCAACATCCCAGCACACAAGGCACAACTCAAACAGATCTTCCACACGAGTTCTAACTGGAATAGATCTCAGAACCATACATGCATTCCTATATCTTAACAGATCTTGGAATCACACATGGATTCCTCAACAGATCTTGGAATCACACATAGATTCCCATACCTCAACAGGTCCCGAAATCACACATGGATTCCCACATCTTGAATAGATCACAAAGAACTACATGTGTTTGAGCATCTTTAACAGATCTCAAATCTCCACATAGATTCCAACATCACGAACCAATCACAAACGAGTTTATATGCACAGTAGGGCATCATAGAAGATAACTGTACCATATAATTCACATTTCTCTTCTAGATATGTACAGAGTATATTTGGTCAAGTCAAATAACAATGAGAATAATCGCATATGGAAAACTAGTTCTCGTATACTGTCCATAAGCAAGTAACACACAAAGCACGATCAAGTCATATAAACGACTTCTAATCCCTTTTTTTATTCAATCTTCCTTTATTAGTTAAAATCCTCTTTTATTAGTAAAACTCATTTTTACTCAATAAATTATTTACAAATGAAACTCCATTTGTTAATTAAACTCCACTATTCATTTCAACACATTTCGATACTCTCAAAAGTATTCATATACTTATCTCATCCATATAAGTATATCCACAAATCAATTTTAATAGGGCTTAAGGAAAATGTTACTTAAACACTGTCACCATAAACCCAAAACCATTTCACTTATGATTATCTTTAAACATTCTTTTCAAATATTTGTTTACGTTCATAAGTATAATCAAAACGAGTTAAAGGCGAATGTTACTAAGTATTTCCAAACTCATTTAACCATATTTTACCACTTTAAAATATTACCCAAGGGTTTAAAAACAAATGTTACTAAAACATTGTTTACAACAAACCCCAAAATAATTCACTTAATCATTATCTTTTAAACTCCATTTTAAAGATCTAATCACGTTTCAAAAGTATAGTTAAATGGGTTAGAACAAATATTGCAAACACCATTACTATAAACCCAAAATCACTTTTATACTTGCCAATTGCCATTTACTTTGAAACGTTCAATTAAAGCTTTAGGTATAGCTTCGCTTATTAAACAAGGTAATATAACTTTTTAATCAATTTATAAAACAATCCATTATAACATAAGTGTCATAATCTAAAAACTCCTTTTAAATCCTTTTACAAAATATTAAACTTCTGAATATACTAGAATACCTTTAAAAAGATATATATTCACGTATACTAATTTATTTATAAACTAAGATATTTAAAAAATACTATAAACCATTTGTAAAATATTATAATATAAAATCCTTTTATCTCTTAAATAAATCTTTAGTAACTTCTAAAACCATATATATAATATACTTTTAAAATTTTTATACATATTTTAAAATCTTTTATTTAAACACCACTTTAAAACCTGTTTTATAATTTAAAACCATCACTTTAATAATCCATAAATGATTTTCAGATATATATAAACCTTGTTACTTTTCGATAATAAGTACGCTAACAGTACTTATTATCAACATGAAGAAGCCCTAGGATGTCTTTCAAAGCTAACTTTAAAATCATCGAACACGGTGATTTCAAAGTGCATCCATCTCGACATTTTCTCTTCTAACATTTACAACTTTCGTTTCCAATTTGCCACAACTTGCCAAACCAATCCATTTATGTCAAACACACCAAAATGCATTTAGAACAACCCAATATGTAAGTACATATATATTTACACAATTTACCACAATTTATACAATTTAACATATGTCAAACATCAGGGATTTCAAAGCATGTTTATAAGGATTGTATCGTTTCTAATATTTATAACGCACTATCACTTTTCGCAAAGCATTATCAAACATGTAAGCAAGTAGTCTGGGCTACGATACATTTTATAGATGATCAAAAGTGATATTATACTTCAAAATACAATTATCACTTATTTTACAAAACAAGGCGGGGTCTAAAAGTAATAACTTACATTGTTCATTATACAGTTTATATTTTCAATACAACAATAATTATGTTCCCAATAATATTCAATTAACTAGTGAATTACTAACCCAAGTTCTAGACAACGGTTATGCTTTTTCAATAGACCAAAATCGAACACCATTCGATTTTGACTAAAATTTCTACAAGCTCCGAACTCGACGAATCCAATTCCAATGCATAAATATCATCACTATGAGTCCAATGCAACTAACCGTGTCCAAATCCGACCTCATATGGACTAGATACGAATTAGTGAACACTTGAGATTAATTTAAAAATTAATTTACTTAAATAATCGGGTAAGTACCCCTAATTACCTTCTCCTATCCAAGCCGCCAATTTTCAAACCCTAACGCGATGTTCATCTTCATGCCGCCGCCGACCACTAGCCATAGTCGAACTGTTCCAGTCGAACGCCTCGACCAATACAAACACACATCCACCAACCACTCCGCCTACCACTGCTGGAACACGAGAATGAACCCATAATCACCGCCGACGTTCATCTCCCCCTCGATGCTGCCACATGCAATCTTACGTGACCAATCAGCTTGGAGGTAGCCTATGTTATCATCCACATCTTTGCTTCAGCTACGTCGTCCGATGATCAACGTCGACGGCGAAATCGCCAACCCTAGCCCCCACCATTGAACCCCAATCTCCACTGTCTCGCTTCGAGTTAGCCCAATCCAACAAGTCATCTCACTCCACCCACCCTCATGCACATTGTCTTAGTTGAGAGCATCACCTGAAATGGCGCTTAGCGGTGCCGATCAACCTCGGCCATTGGATGTGGAGGCTGTTTTAGGGTTAGAATTTAACTTTTTAGAAAATAGAGAAAGTGAGGTCCGTAATAGAAAATTTTCCAACATGTTCAACCCCCAAAATCTCAAACTCCAAACATGTAACATTCCCCCTTCTGACCGCCTCCAGTCGGTAATTAAACCAACTCGAAACATTCAAAAAGACGAATTGTTATTTAGTTTATAAGGTTTAAACAGAATCAGCCACAAAAACACAGAATAATAACAATGAATTAAAACAAATGAATCTTTATTTCATTACTATAAATCTTTTTGAATACATCAGAGTTTATACAATTTTAATACTGATACAGCGGAATATCTTAAAATACAATTTTCTTCTGAAAACTAAAGATGATTCTTTACTCTCTCTCTAACTTCGCTACTCGAAAATCTTCAAGCTGTAGAAATACTCGGTCTGACCCGAGTATTATTTTTAAAAGAAAATAATACACAGGTCAGTCTAATTCAAACCAGTTTATGAGTGCATAGAGACAATAATAATTTAAATAGACGACAGTCACAATAATTCCCGTCTATCCAATCCTTTTAACAAAGAAATCGGATAACGAAAATTTTTAACACTAAACAGTGTTAAACAATAAATCAGCAGATTTAAAACATCAACAGAGATAGATAAACAATTTATCAATCAACTAAATCAATTCAAAACAATTGAAATTGTCACTTTAAAACCATCAAAAATTCGATTGGCTGCCGTACACGCACGCGTGTACGGCCTCGCCAATACGGCATAAAAGATCAATGCATCACGACGCAAAGAAAAAATATCAATTCAAAACTGTCAATTCTGGGTGGCTGCAGTGCACGCACGTGCACTGCCTCGCCGCAACCGAATATAAAGTCACCACAAGGGACAAGGGTAAAACTGCAACGAAAATGCAGCCTCCACTTGAATTCAATGGCCAGTGCAAGGGACAACCAAATCAGACTGCAAATAAAAATCTGTGCATCAATGCAATGCAAAAATACAGACTGCAATAGAACTACAGGCACCAAGTCAAGGGAACAATAGAGACATGCTTAACAAAGTCAAGTGGAGCTAACCAATGTACAAATCAGGTCAGCGACCACTTCATATATGCAGTCCAGACTAAAGTGACAACAGGGACAACTCAACAAGTCCAGTGAGATAACCAATTCAATAAGCTAAATGCTCAAGCTACTGCACAATGCAAATGAAGACTAGTCCCAAATTTTACTTAAGGTAAGTTCAAAATCATGGTACAACAGTCTTACAGAACTGGACTTCAGTAAGACCACTGACCCAAGTTCAAGTGGATCAAGTAACAACTTAAATGCAGCTATAGTGAACAAGTACAAGATCAAGTTCAAGTGCAGACACCAATGAAAACACAAATGCAAAGATGCATGCATATGTACACTAAATCAAAAAGTGCAGCAGCTACAACAAATCAAAACCGCATCACAGCATATGTATGCAGACCCAACGCCTCAAATGACCAAGTACTACCGAAATCAAGAAATGCAACTTAAGTTAAAAGCTATGCATTGGAGACGTAAACAAGTGTATATGCAGACCACTTGAAGTATGTTAAACAGACTGCAAGATAAACTCAGAATTGTGCATATGAAGTATACAAGTAGCAGTATGCAAACATAAGGCATGAAACCGCAATGTAAATATGAATGCACCGTGGTAATAAAGAACTGCAACTTAAAATGAATCAAGGATGCTAGCAAATTTCACCAAACCAAGACCACATGCCAATTCTAGATCTACTACAATGAACCAACAACATGAACAAGTGACAGTGCAAGCAAGTGCACTACTAAAATATAAATGCAGTAACAATCTCCAAAGCTAAATGAAGAATAAAACTACAAACATGCATCTGGACCAGAGTGTACAGTTCAACAAATGGATGCAGACAACATCAAACCAGAAGACAGGAAGCAAGGTGATCAAATGGTCAAGAAAATGCAATAGTGCATACAACTGAGACTTCAACAATATATGCATACAGACATACATATGCATCAAAGACCAGACTTATAAACATGTACAAGTGAACTAATAAGTACAACAGTGAAGGCTACAGGTTCAAGTGACTCAACAATGACCAGGTGAACAAGATAAAGACTACACTGACCAGTGCACAGTTACAGCTGTGTATAATGCAACTACAGGTATACTATAGAGATGTACAACTCATGAATGAACTTGTACAATGGCAGTTCAAGTGCAACAATGTCACAAAATAAGAACAGAATGAATGCCTGTACAACATAAAACTACAGGACATACATACAGGGATGAATACAATGTCAATGCAAACAGCAGTCACCATCAAGACAATGGCGACACAAGATATATGAATCAGTGCCAAGTCGACATGCAACATAACAAAACAAAGGAAAGTTTTAATCATACATGATGATCACAGACCAGTTCAAATGCAACAATAAACAAGTTAAAATGGTGAAGAACAGGAAGGCAGAAAAACAGATAACATCACAAAGATCAAGTTTGCAGTTAAAGTCAACTACAGGTCAAAATAAATGTCGTGGGGATGAACGAGAAACAGTTGACAACCGTTCAAAAAATGCTCAGGGATGATCACGAAAATGGACAGAATCGAAGTACACAAGAATCAGTAAAAATTTGTCAAAGTTATATGTTTGAAAAAGTCATGTTTTATAATTTAGGAAAGTATCAGGTTCAAATGCTTCAAACAAAAGATCGAACGATACTAAATCGAAGCCGTGAGTCAAAAGAAATTTACCAAAATATCGAGATATAAAACGGCAAGTATAAACAACGTGGTGATCACGTAAATAGAAGAATTCAGAGAAATCATAAACAGAGATTCATCAAATTTTATACTAATGAAAACCCACAGAAATTAAACTCTACTCTTGAGGCTAAATTAGATGTGAGTGGGGGAGAAACCACTCAAATTTTTTGAAGAGGTCGTGAGCGAGGAAAATCGAAGACGAAGCCCTAAGTTTTGCAATGCTTCGAGAAGACGATGTCGCAAGGATCCAGATCAAAGAAGAATAGCATCTGAGCTAGTGAACGAACATCAATCACGGCATAAATATCAGACGTGGGCCGGTATTATTTCAAAGCCCACTCCACCTTTAACAAAAATTTTGAAAAGAAATTTAAATAAATTTTCAAAATCCTAGCTCAAATTTTAAATTCAAATATGTTCTTCATATTTAACTTGAAAATTTCAAACACTTCACAGTTTCAAAAGAATTTCAATTCGATCTACAAAAAAATCTAACAGGAATTATCACCCGATATTAAATCGTCAATTGACGAAGATTTTTACTGTTACAAAGATTTAAATTGAATTCGATTTAAATTATTATTCAATTTTCAATAGATTAAATTCTAAAATTTAATCGCCAAGTTATTCTGATAATTTGAAATTCGAGTCAATTCATCTTTCAAATATTTATAATTCATTAAACATTTTCAATTTGAATTATTAAAATTTCAGGGTCGTTACAAAACAAGGCGTGCTCACTGGCATTCCTAACTAATTACCCTAATTCCGAACCTAATGGAACTAGTATCGGGACCTAATTCCATCATATATAGAAGTTAGTTTTTATAATAAATTTATATTGTATTAATTCTCCAAAATTAATCGCTATGAGTTTCGAGCTCTCATGACTACAAAATATATTTGATCGTCACAAAACTCGTCGACGTACAACAATTAATTATTCTAGACCCAATCGCACTAGTTTCATCAAAATCCAAGACAGTGCCCTGGAATGATAATTTCATACGTTAATTAAAAAGAATTATATTAGAATGATTTTAATCACTTCTAATTCTAAATTAAAAGTTTACTATCATCATTCTTATTTAAACAGAAATTGTAACACCCCTTCAAAATGGGAATAATAGTCCAACATCGTGGATAATACTATAAAAGTGGGTGCTTATATACCAAAGTCTTCCCCTCATAATAACGTCGAGGCCTTTTGAGGAACAAAACCCCACACCTTGGCTTGGCCCATGAGGCGGAGGTGACTAAGTTGGGGATAATATCTGCGTTAGGTGAGGTGCGGGCTGTTACAATGGTACCAGAGCCATACCCAGCTGGAATTGTGGCATGTACGTGTTACAGTCACGACGCCTGAGTGGTGTTGTGTTCATGAGCCAACGAGGGCGTTGGGCTCTAAAGGGGGAAGATTGTAACACCCCTTCAAAATGGGAATAATAGTCCCACATCGTGGATAATAGTATAAAAGTGGGTGCTTATATACCAAAGCCTTTTCCTCATAATAACGTCGAGGCCTTTTGAGGAACAAAACCCCACACCTTGGCTTGGCCCATGAGGCGGAGGTGACTAAGTTGGGGACAATATCTGCGTTAGGTAAGGTGTGGGCTGTTACAGAAATTATAGAAGCTTTCGAAATCATTTTTATTCATATTAAATCCAAGATTCAGTTATTTAAATAATTCTGATATTTAATTATAAAATGTTCAAAAATTTGGATCGTTGCAATGTATCAAATACAGAAGAAAAATACGATATTGTATCAATACAACATGTACGATAATTCCTATTGCCAAAGCATGAGTAATCAGTCTTACATGTTCCATATTAAACATTTAAATAATTTGTGTATGCATATCATTTAGGATAATCCCAATTTCCATTATACTTATCATCAAAAATATTACTTACAAACCCAATGTCAAGTGTTAAATAACTAGGCTAGAGCTGATTTTAACATAAGCGCATCGTTATTGATCAGCGTTATGTTGTTTACTTATAGTTTAGAAATATTTATGTACCTTTCAATGGTTCTTTCTTATGGAGACACGCTTCCTCTGCATTTGACTGAAAATCAATCTATTCGATATTTTTATCAAAATATTTGATTCTAATGCCTATAGAATGATACCTTCGTATCATTTCTAGGATCATATCCGATAACCCACAAACTCAATATCACTCCCACTGACTTCGAGACACTTTGGGTTTTATGTACAAAAAGTCTATTCTAAATCATTATTTAGAACTATCTGCTTTAATACATATGTACCAAAACACAAAGTCATACTAGGCGATAATTTTGTAAGTAAATTTAGAATCAACTTGAGCACCTTGAATAGTGAATCTGTTATGCTAATTTCAACAATTGAAATTTATGATTTCTTATCAACGTTGCACACTATGTTCCAACTGCATTAGTCTTTCTCTTGAAGACACACTTGCGGTCGATGGATCATATCTCTTTGGATACAACTATTAAAGTTATATATTGGTAACGTACATAGAATCCTTTTGTATTTGTGCATCATACCATATGATAGAGTCAATACTCTTAATGGTGTTAAATGGCAACCGAGGATTATTTATTTTCGACATTGATAAGAAACTCATAGTTTCGCTTCAGTGTGCAAGAATATTTATTAGACACTCTACTGCGTTGTGTGCATTTAGGTTAGATTAGTTTCATTTCATCCCATGTAATCAGTTTTAACCTTGGATCGTATCCAAATCCATTTTACTACTTATCATTTCTCAAAGAAATTCCTTTGCTACGAAGTTGGATTTCTTGAAACAACCGTTGTTCCTTAATACAACAAAATAGGCACTCATAAACACTTTATGAATTGCCTTATATCTAAAACTGATTTGGTTTTAGTTTATGAAATTATGTTTAAAACATGAGTTAGTCATCTAATGACGATCATTCCAAAACTCTTCGAGGAAATTCATACAAGATCCCTCATGAACAATTATTACGTGTAGTCTTTTGATATGTACAACCTGTTAATTCCTTGGCTTAGGATTTGTTCAGGTTTCTTATAAACCCTTATATCATATGATTTTGTTAACTGTTATTTAGATGAAATTAATTTTAACCTTATGTACCACTCTTAAGTACACGATCTATAGAATGAAGTTAACTCAACTTCACTCACAATCAATCGTACTTTGTCAAATAAAGTTCGATTACTCCTTATCGATACATCATTATGTATAATAAAGAGGAGCAACTTTTGAGATTGAATCTTTTTCATTTTTAGGTATGTTTGGAATTCTTTCTAATATAATTGCCTATTCGATCAAATTGAATCAATTTTATTTTCTATTGCATGTTATTTTATATTTACTTTCATTTTATACTCTAGGAGCTTATCATAGATATATTACATGTATATTAAATACACTTTTCCATGTCAGCGATAACTCATCGGCGAATACAACAAAGTACGTGGAACCTTTTAGTATTAAAAGACTTATGATTGCATAAATCTACATGTATCAATATGAAGAATTCATTAACTCTTATTTCGCTCCCACTCAATGGGTGCTTCGCCCTTTATCGTTTGAGATATAAACCACTTGTACCATACGATTCATTATTGTATAATCAAATAAATATTTCTCAAAACTTTGGCTTAGTCCATAATTCCAAAATAATTACAAATAAATTTAGATACTTCTGTATTTTCTAATGCATCACAAATACCACTATTATAGTTTTATTTTATAATGAATATTCATATTGAAATGAAATAATGTCTATTTTTCAGTCAATACTGAAAAATAATTATTATTTCATAAATAATGTTTGGAATGTTTCACGGAATCAATTTTTTATAACTTGATGCGAACAACAAGTGTTATATGGCATGCTCCCACTATTTCTACCATTACTATAATAGCGTATGAAGTATGAAGCTCTATCCAACCGCTTAATATAAGCTATTTATTTCACTTACTGTAACCGGTTACAGTCGAGAATTTTCAAATCAATTATCTTGAATTCAATGAAATAAATCTTATAGAAAACAATTTTCTATGTGAAAATACTTTTGAAATAGATATCAATCTATTATTATTTAACAATTTTCATTTTTGATATTCCTTTATGAAGGAGAAGTGACTATTCGCCCTCCTTATCCCAACCATGCCTCAAGATACATCCACACTTATATATTCGTTTATCTTTCTAAACGGTCGACCCATTCTAAGAAAACTCTTACTACAATATCGTCACGAGCTCTTTAAAAAAATGCATTGGGTATTCCTTAACATTTAAGGATATCAAATAAGTTGCGTTCTAAGTATACTGATCAAATGACATTTGAGTGGCCGAATTCTTGTACCTATTTTTTAACTTTTAGTCTAGTGTTACATTTAACACAACAAAATCATGATTCAAATCAATCATATTGAATACATGATCTCACATTATAGTTTACTTACCTATTTTCAACAAATTAATTTCACAGAGGTTTCGTATATTACGAATTATGGTAGTTCACCATATAACATATATATGTGATCGTATATAGATCAAACATCCATATTCTGGTATTGCTTTTGGAGTTCGAACCTCAATGAAGACAATACACGGTCTTAGGAAAGTAAACTCGTAAGTGACCAAGTTACGAACGTATGTACTAGTTGCATAATTAGTGCTTGCATGGGTTAACATGCAAAAATTTATTGGTAAGTATATATTATATTTCCTTTTGTCAATATCATTTCAGTTCATTTGTATATTTTAATTGATAAATATTTTATCAAATATATTTAATGCACAAACTTGTTGAAGTATATCATTTTAATTATACATAGCATATATTCTTTAAATATTAGTAAGGCTAAACATTATGTTTCATTTTACTAATAAGCTCCCACTAGTCTTTTATGTTTTTCAAAACCCTAAGACGTAGCATAGAAGCCTTTCAACTTCATCGGTGGATGTTAAGACTCATTTGTCTTTAGATTCGGACCTTTAGTTTGCTTAATAATTCGTAGCCACATAAACGATGGTTAACTCTTTATCGGTTGTATCACATACAACTCCTAACCCGTGGTTCCTTGTCTTAATCTCAATTCGACCTTAAGTTTGCTCAATAAATCAAAAGAGGTTATTCACTCATACCTATCATTTCACGATGGCTTAAGGATAGTATATGTACATTGAGTTTTCTCAACAAGTACATATAGTTATCTTATCTCGTCCAGTTAACCTATAATAATACTATAAACAATAATTCCAGCTTGAGTTTTCTCAACAACCAGAGAGTATGCAAGTAATTTATTAATATATAAATGATAGAGGACAAAAATTATATTAAAGATTAATAATCTTCAATATATTTAACTGAATGATATCGACTTATGGAATAATGTATTTCTTATGTAATACCCTCGTAGCAAAAGTGTCGAAAACATCAGAAATCATGGTATATGTACTTCTACATATGTATTTATTCCTTAAGTTTATATAGGGTTTCTCTAATGTTCTACCTTTAGTTTATACAATTATATTATATAAATTTTATTATAATATAACTTTTGTACTCTATTTAATTCATATAATATTTTATGCATAACATTATATTAATTAAATCTTATTAATTTAATTTAATTAATTAACATTTTAATTAATTTTACTCTATTCAATTATAACATATTATATTGAATATATATAATATAACCTTTATAGTAATACACATATATCCTATAAATATAATATATATGTATTTCAATTTAGTTAACTATTAATTAATTTACTTAATTAAAACAATTAAATTAAATTTTATTATTTTCAAAAAAAAATTAATACACACATGTATACTTATATTATCTTAAACTATTCAAGACAACAAAACATATATTATTATATATTATACATGTGTGCATATATATACTTAACTTATTTAATTAATTCATTTTATTAATCTTATTAATAAATAATATTTTTGAAATAAATTTATAACATTATAAAAATTATATTATAACTTTTGTAATATGTGTTTTATTTTAAATTTAAAACTTTGTTTTAATTTCAAAACAATTTTGAAACTAGCACAAGGTCCAATTCAAATTGGGTCTGTTCTATTAGGGGAAACCTTTGGGCTCGCATAACTGTTTGGCAATGCCGGTAGGCAGGTAGGATGGGGTACTTAATTACCTAACAATCCAGCCTAGGCACTACGTTTCGTAGACATCCTATCAACTGGGTGGTAAACTTAATCAGTTTTCCATAATATGACTAATTTAGACCGCATAGGCTATTGGGCTCTTATACCATTGTTGGAACTGGGCTAGTCCGCAACGGAGCAATCGGTTAAATTTCAAATATTTTTATCCATTTGGATATTTAATGAGCCTAGTAGTATAAAGTCATTTAGAAATTTTCAAAATTTCTTTTATGTAAAATCAATATTTTATTTAAATTTATAAATAAAGTTTGATTTTATATAATATGTCTTGTATTATATATATTTGTATTGTATACACATATGTGTGCGCATGCACGTGCAACAAGATAATTTGTACTTCGTTTGACATGCATGTGTATAGATTTTGGGATTTAAACTGCAACGGACAAGTTAGCCCCTCATGTTGACAAATAGATTGTCTAAATATATATGTGTGCGCATCACAATATTATATAAATAAATGTATATGTGAAAATATAATTGTATAATTATTAAGCTACTACAACAAGACACATCATGCATTCGCCATTTCAACACGACAGATTGCTTCAGTCCTTTTAATAATGGGGCAATTTTATTTGAACTACATTATCTAATCAGCAATAGGACTGTAACATTTTTGAATTTTACTTTCTCCCATTCTTGTTTTTTGCCACATTCTGGTCATCGTAGGGATGATCTCTTACTTGTATATTGTATAACCCTTCAAACTTTTTTATGGATTTTTTGCTAATATTCCAATAATAATACGAGGGCTTTCCTCATTGGAGGACCGCTCTTACATCAAAAAATATATATAATTATTATAAAATATTTATTATAAATTATATACCTAAAGCATTTATAAAATATACATATTCATATAAAAATACATATATATATAATTAAATTATAAAATTAGTTCAAAACTAGTTTTTTATATGAAGTTCAAACTGAAATTATTTATTTATATATTTTTTTAATTAATTTACATACATTTTACATATAAACATATAACTATTTATGTAACGACCCACTATTTTGGAACATTCGAATCGACAATAATCCACACATGTCTGACTTGAATAATTCAAAATAACATATTGTAATAAAATTTGGAGCAAATAAAATCATTCACTTAATCATATACACATAAATATCAGAATAACTCGCAGCGGAAATAAAATACCATAGTAGTTCATGAAGCTACTATATACAAACTCTCAAAATATATACAAAATTCTCATAGTAAAATAGATATAGTATAAGTCTGGATACATAAATCAATAATACAGAGACAAATACAGAATAGGAACTAACTGGAAGAAGTAGACGAATAGATAGACATATAAGCTCCAACAAAACTCTAGCTCCAGAAGGTGAATCCAAAGCTGTGATTCTCAGGCTGACCCGAGCGTAAAGTAAAACACAAAACACTCGAGTCAAGACATACATACTTATACAATGTAAACCAACTCAAGTGAACTGTAAAAGCAATGCACAATGACTCAAAGGATGCTTGGGATCGCCCATCCTTTAAGGATCCGTTAAACAATTTAGCAGGAATAAACGCTACCAGAGAAATGTCCATATTAAAGTAAACAATGCAAATAATAGTGTTAATGTGACTAGGGTAGCGCAGAGCTGCAGTAATCACTCACCTCTAGCCACACTCTCAAATCAAAGGTGTGCATCAAAATAAATCACAAGGAAATAAAATAGCATACAGAGAAGTGTCCCGGTGGTTAACATTTCAAAATGGTTTATAATTCCGAATAAAAATCATTCATTTAAACCATTAAAAGATGAAGTCATTATACCTTCAAATCAAATATTAAATTCCCAAAATTTCAACCTTTTCTGAGTTCATTTATTCACTTAAATACATTAAAACATTAAAATTCTAGCTTTCACAGCATTTAGAAAGTGCTGCGGTAAGTTATATTTGAAAACAATTCAATTCAGCAAAGACAACATTTATAAACTACTGTAATAGTTCAGTTTTAGTGGGAAAATAGTTCAATTTAGAAAAGACAGCATTTACAAAACTGCTGTAATAGTTCAAAGTTCAATTTAAACATTTTAGTTCAATTCAGCAAAGACAGCACTTGCAAAGTGCTGTGATAGTCCTTGGTTAGATTTTAGCCTTTTAGTTCACTTCTGAAACTACAGCACTTACAAAGTGCTACAGATTCACTTTAGTTCAGATTTTACTTATTATTCAGAAACGATAGCATTTCTGGAGTGCTACTAATTAAATTTCCAGATTTACACTAAAATTTCAAAAACAATTAAACTTCAATTTAAACCATTTTAATTATATAAAAATCATATTTTCCACTTTAAAAATGGTCATTTAAATACCCTTTAACTTATGATTTCTATAAGTAAATTCCACAAATAAATATCAAATTTTTCATTACTTCGCTTATTAAATTCAAGTGTACAATTTTCCTATTCTTTACATTCACATAACACTTTAATTTAAATTTATCATTTCACAAATAAAACTCAATTTTCATTTTATTTTCTTTTACTTACTTCCATTTTTAAAACCAAATCTCACAAATTCCAAGTCAAGTTAAATTCCAAATTCCCATTTTAGCATTTATTTATTTAACACTTTTAACTTATAGAAAAATCACTAACCCTCTATTAAATCATTTTATATTCAATTTAAATCAAATTATCATAATTTACATTTTTAAAATACTTAAAAATATCCAGAGAAATATATAAAATAACCACGGGTTTGTATACTATTTTCTAACCTGTAAGTGATACAGATAATATATCATTTCAATCCGTAATTTACACAGGAAAATCCGGGTTCTATCATTTCAAACCCGCAATCCCAAGTTAATAAAAATAAATAAAAAATCACTCGAGCCTATCATTTCAGCCCATAATGATTTTTCCCTATTCTAAAGTCCGTTCGGGTATGTATCATTTCAACCCATAGTGATCTAATCTACAAGGAACTTGCAGTGTGATAAACAGATATAAATGAATAGTTTAACAACATATATTAGTAACAGATGAGATGACAGGTAAATAAAAAGGTTTAACATCATATAATTAATAATCACAGACAAGGATAACATAACATAATAGTACTACACATTCAATTGTTGTCAATTCACATTTGCATAAGTATAAATGTCAAGTGAGATTTACTCACCTTTTTGTGATGGAGTTATCAATTCAAATGACACAAATGGATTCCAAAAGGCACGATGACACAATAATAGATTCAAGTGGATGAGAACCAAGTTAATGATATTGTCACAACCAATAAACAAAACAAAATAAAATTATAAATTCAATAGAACATTGAATTGGAATAATTTTGAAATAAAAAAACAATATGAACACAATAGCTTTTGCCTTGCTTTCTACAAACACATGCTTGGCCTAGGGAATGATTTGGCTCGGGTTTGGACATGCTTTGGCTCAGGTATGGACCTATGGATGCACGGCTATAAGGCTAGAAATGGTGGAGGAGTTACAACATAAGAATATCAAGAGACTAGGCAACAAGAGGAGTTTTGGTGCAACTTTTAGGCTTGGCCATGCATGAATTGGCTCGGCCTTGGCATGTACAGACCTGGTGGTGGCAGGAGTAAAGGCCAAGGGTGGTGAACTTGATGGTGGTGGTGGCTAAGGGGGTGGCCAAAGCAACATATGAAGGGTATGGTGAAAACTAGCTAGGCTATGCATGTTTTCAAGGGGTTTTTTGCAACTTTTAGTGGTGTTTGCATCATGGAATGGTCATGGCCAGTTTTGGTCAGAGGAGGAGGGTGTTAAGCCATGTATGGTGATGGGAAGGAGGTGATGTGTTGGTCGGTGAAGGTGGTGAGGGGTTTAGGCCGAGCAAAGCACATGAAGATCAAGCAAAACAATGGAAAATTCAATAGAAAAGTGAAGAGAAAAGTAGAAAAAAAGGAGGAAGCCATTACCTTTTTCTCAGATCTGAAAATAGGCGTGAGAAGTGAGATAAGTAGAGATGTTTTCACGTGAATTTCATAAAGAAAAAATCACGGCTATCAAGGAGAAGTTATGGTAGAAAATCAAGGGATGGGAAGATAAAAAGGTAATAAATCAAAACATAACATAAGCTTTTAATTAAAAATATGTAACGTGTCTAAATTTGATTTGTTTCCCATCTATTTAATAAAATATATGCCAAAGAAATAATTCAATAAATACATACCGTTTATATAAACACTATATAAATAAATAAGAAAACAGTTATAGAAACGTATAAATTAATTGCTATTTACATCTTTGTATGTTACTTAATTTACAAAGTATATATCCAAATTAAGTGAAACAAAAACGGACAAATGTTGTAAATATATACATAACACGAAATGTTACATATATATACACAATTATAACATGATATATCAACCAAAAATATTACTTATATTAATTAAAATAAACATTTAAAGGTATGCCTTTTAAAACAATAACGTATATATATATTTGAAATTTCTTTCCAAGAAATAAATAGGGATCTAAATACCTATCCATTTAATTACTAAATGAATGTATAAATAAGAAAAATAAGGTAGATATAGATATTATGAAGAATAAATAAATAGTTTTTAGGAAAAGTAGGAAATAAATAAAGAAAATACTTTATTTAATGGAAACTAGAATTAAAGATTGAAAACAATATACAATCAACATTTGAACATTATAACTACACTTTAAAAAGGTTTTAAAAATAAAATATATGCAAAACATATCATGTTACACAAATTAGAACAAGATTTTACAAACAAAGATATTATTTATATAAATTTCAAATAAACAAATTTGTTAAATAAAACAATTTACACACAATATTGTAAAAAGCAAAACTTTCACAATATTAATCCGATTTGAATGAAACGAAAAGCAGTATTCTTGAAATTAAATCTATTTTCATAATAAAAGATAAAATTCAAAATTTCAAATATTTAAATTTTAAATTTAAAAGTCAAAGTTTGACCATTTTGACCAAAATCCACTTTTAATAAATAAAATAAAGTTTTCAAATCAGGAAATTCAATTTAAAATTATTAAAATATACAATTAAAATAATCACAAAATACAGGATTGTTACACTCTCCCCCACTCAAATCTTTTCGTCCTCGAAAAGGAATGAGGTACGGAAAACACAGAAAAGATAGAATGGAATAGGATTAAAACAAGATGACAAGAAGATTAAAATTATACCTGATAACTGTTGTTATAGGTACCAATTTCTTTAGAAAGGAAAATAACTGATCAAAATATCCTTTATATAACACTTTATCAAAATACTTTTATAACTCGATGTCTTAACAAGTTTATCCTCGTTCCTGCAGACTCTGGCAGTGCGTTGATCAGGCGCAAAGCTAGAATTCTCCAAGTACTTAGTAGACTTGTTTCAACACCCAGTGAAAATACGGGAAAACTTTTTAAAATAGATATGGAAAGTACAATCCAAACAAAAAAAACAAACAAAACCTTTGTCTAACCATGGTTCGCAGATACACAATGGTTACGCCTGGATCCCCCAAGAAACAATCCATATCCGTAAGCTTTCTCAGCCCTGCGAGTTACGCCATAATGACTAGTAGAATGCAGGATACACAATGGTTATGCCTGGATCCCCTAGGAAACAATCCGTACCCCTAGGCCATCTCAACCAGGCGGTTTCGCTACTAATGCGACCTACATAGATGCAGGATACACAATGGTTACGCCTGGATCCCCCAGGAAACAATCCGTACCCCTAGGCCATCTCAGCCAGGCAGTTGCGCTATGCAGTCGCGCTCATAAGACCATGGGTAGCACCATGGTATACGATGGGAACTCGAGTATCATATCCGGAAAACCAAAAATCAGAGAAATATCGATAGAATGAATCCAAGATGTGTCCACAAATCGGATATCAAGTAGAAGGCACTTTCCATATCTTTACTTCGAAAATATGTATCATATAGTACCTTTTCAAATCACTTTCAAATATCGTACTTATATAAAGTCCATTATATATAAGATTTTATTTTCAAATCAAATACCTTCCAAAATCAAAAGTATATCAAATCACACTTATATAGACTTCAATTATATCACTTTTCAAATTGAGTACCTTTTTAAATCAATAGTTTCGAATCAACATCATACTTATACAAATCATTTTTTATATAAGTTCGATAACTCCCAAATCAAGTATTTAGTAACACAAGGTTCTCAAATTTCAATTTGTTTCAATATCAGTTCAGTTTCAAAATCATATACAATTTCACCAAATTATTCTTCCAAATCAAATATCTTCAGTTTCAAAGTTTCCAAAATAATAAATTTAGAAAATAATCCAAGTTTCTAAATCAATATAATTCATGTCAACCAATTTATTTCCAAAATCAATGGTTTTCAAAATCATCTTATACTTACATAAAGTCCATCTTATATAAGGATCAAAATTTTCAAAAATAAATTTTGCTGTACGAAGAGCTATATGGGATTGAACATCTTGCTTTATAAAAGATTTTTAATTTAGAATAGTTTTGTATATAAAAATAGTTTGAAAAAATAGTTTGTATGTAAAATAGTTTTGTATATAAAATAGAATAAAATAGTTTGTTTAAGAAAAATAAAAGAAAAATAGTTTTGAAAAATGGTTTTAAATTGATAGTAGTTTTGCATAAAAGAAAAATTCCAATTAAATTACAAAGATATCCAACCCAACAACTTCCAATTTCAGCGTCAAGTATATCAATGATATTAGAATATAAGATGTACATATGTCATCATTTCGCAACATTACATTCGATCGCTCGCTCGCTCGATCACACAAGTTCGTTTTCGAACTAGTATTGTCCATTCGACTTCCCTAGTGCAGACTTCGATATGGTTTCTCGACTAGAAGCCATCAGTCTCCTTGCATAGCCATATACTATGATAGAGAATTCTAGAATCAATCCCAAAATCCATATCAAATATTCGCCATCAAGAATCAAATGAAAAATCCTAACACGAAATGGTGTAATTCACCCCGAACTTGTGTAATCAAACCTGGATCAAATCAATTATGCGAATAAAACAGCATACGTACAACTTATGTATCTATTCCAACTTGTTAAATATATAGTTTTATAAAGATGTTACTAAGTTAAAACATTTAAACTAAATTTTATTCAAAATATTTTGAAGGCCAAATTCTTTTAAAAACATTTCAAATCTAAATTTCATATTAGAAAAATTCAAAATAGCCTTATTCATTTACTTAACAAAACAGTTTCAACTTATTTAAATCATATTACTACATACTTTAAACATACATACCAAACTTATATACTTTACACTTCAAATTTTTTTAGCTTTTGAATAGTTAACCTTGATTTGGAAGTGCTCGAACCTTCAAAATAGTCGAAGAAATCATATTTCAATCCAAGAGTTGGAAATCACCAAAAAATCAGTAAATAAATTCCTAAAGATAGGGTTATATCAAATCAAATCCAAAACTCAAGAACTGAACACCAGCTCATTTCAAATTGTTCAAATATATATACATATATCTTTCGAATATCACATCACACTTCGGAATTTGAAATCAAAAATTGGTTTCACAATCAATCGCATAGCAAAGCTACCGAAGTGGCCTCTCCCCCACTCTGAAACTCGAAAATCAATGTCGATGATGCATGCATTCATCACCGAAATTATTTTCTAGCAACATAAGTGGGTTCTGGACTTCTATTTTCTCAAACTTCTTTTGAAATTTCTTCAAAATCATTTGAAACTCATTAAAATCATTTGAAACATTTCATATTCGGAAAATACTTTCAAATCATATTATTTATTATTTCAAAATCTTAAAACCAGTTCCAAAATGCCAGAGTTCAATCACTCAAATTCAGATTCAAAACCTTCAGTTATAAATCATTTATATGAAACCATTTCTTATATAAATTTCAAAATTTCAAATCCTTTCGAAACTTCAAATTCTCATTTTTTTTAAAAGGTATATAATCCTTATCAAAAACATTTCATCTTTATATAGAAATATGGCCATCCTTATTAAAATAATAACTTTGATTAATACACAATTTTCAAAAGATAATCAACCACAAATTTTTCAAGGGATGATTCAAGGATGGATTTCAAAACAAAATAGAGATTCAAATTTAGAGGGACTCTAATCAAATAGAATTCTGATTCAAAGATAGGCTCAAATGAAGATAAGATAATTAAATTACCAAATAGAAGATGGATAAGCCTATATGAATCGCGGGCGACCTTAATAGGGTCAACTGTGACTTTAGGAATATAATCGATGCGTAAATCTAAGGCAAATCGACCTTCGATCGCTAGTGATAGAATCTAAATATAGCAGAAGATAGAAAGCATCGTAAACCGAGGATACAGAAATCTCCGGTGAATCAATGCCAATTATAAGGGAGTTTCACCCTTTTACAACTCATTCAAAGATTGGCGGAATCGCCACCCTATCAAGGTCATTCAAAGTGGAGTTACAGAATGCTCCATAGATCAAAGGAATACAAATAGGGAAGACAGGAATAGATTTCAGAACAAGTGGGAGCATTCCAAAGTTCAAAAGAATCCTAATCGATAAGAATCCAAACCAAGATTAGAGATATACAACCTATATTAATTCAAAAGAATTCCCATTCAAAATTTGGAAAAGTCTCAAATTCATATCATACGAAAAACAGAAGCATAAATATCTTAGTTGGACAACTTCAGCTAAGCAAAAGATACAACAGAGTTCACTTAAAGCAACCTAACAAACTACTGATGTTGCCATACCTAAAATAGATTTCTATCAACAATGAATCTAGATCAATCAAGCTAGAAGTTCAAAATTTAAGAGGATCCTAATCAAAGAAATTACTAACAAGGTGGATACGAAAGGAATGAAGTTTAGAAAAAATTTACTTTAAAGCAAGAAAATTTATATCAAAATAATCCTTGAAAATTCTTTAAAATCATTTGAAAATCATTTTATACTTCGAAAATACGTTCTCTCACAAAGAAATGATTCTGAGATTGATTTCACTGATTCTAGGGTATTTCTACCCTATCTCTAATGAGTTTTTGCTCTGTAGGCTAAGGTTTGCCTAAAACCAAAGCTCTGATACCAACTGTAACGACCCACTATTTTGGACCATTCGAATCGACAATAATCCACACATGTCTGACTTGAATAATTCAAAATAACAGATTGTAATAAAATTTGGAGCAAATAAAATCATTCACTTAATCACATACACAGAAATATCAGAATAACTCGCAGCGGAAATAAAATACCATAGCAGTTCATGAAGCTACTATATACAAACTCTCAAAATATATTACAAAATTCTCATAGTAAAATAGATATAGTATAAGTCTGGATACATAAATCAATAATACAGAGACAAATACAGAATAGGAACTAACTGGAAGAAGTAGACGAATAGATAGACAGATAAGCTCCAACAAAACTCTAGCTCCAAAAGGTGAATCCAAAGCTGTGATTCTCAGGCTGACCCGAGCGTAAAGTAAAACACAAAACACTCGAGTCAGGACATACATACTTATACAATGTAAACCAACTCAAGTGAACTGTAAAAGCAATGCACAATGACTCAAAGGATGCTTGGGATCGCCCATCCTTTAAGGATCCGTTAAACAATTTAGCAGGAATAAACGCTATCAGAGAAATGTCCATATTAAAGTAAACAATGCAAATAATAGTGTTAATGTGACTAGGGTGGCGCAGAGCTGCAGTAATCACTCACCTCTAGCCACACTCTCAAATCAAAGGTGTGCATCAAAATAAATCACAAGGAAATAAAATAGCATACAGAGAAGTGTCCCGGTGGTTAACATTTCAAAATGGTTTATAATTCCGAATAAAAATCATTCATTTAAACCATTAAAAGATGAAGTCATTATACCTTCAAATCAAATATTAAATTCCAAAAATTTCAACCTTTTCTGAGTTCATTTATTCACTTAAATACATTAAAACATTAAAATTCCAGCTTTCACAGCATTTAGAAAGTGCTGCGGTAAGTTATGTTTGAAAACAATTCAATTCAGCAAAGACATCATTTATAAACTGCTGTAATAGTTCAGTTTTAGTGGGAAAATATTTCAATTCAGAAAAGGCAGCATTTACAAAACTGCTGTAATAGTTCAAAGTTCAATTTAAAGATTTTAGTTCAATTCAGCAAAGACAGCACTTGCAAAGTGCTGTGATAGTCCTTAGTTTGATTTTAGCATTTTAGTTCACTTCTGAAACTACAGCACTTACAAAGTGCTAGATATTCACTTTAGTTCAGATTTTAGTTATTATTCAGAAACGATAGCATTTATGGAGTGTGATTAAATTTCCAGATTTACACTAAAATTTCAGAAACAATTAAACTTCAATTTAAACCATTTTAATTATATAAAAAATCATATTTTCCACTTTAAAAATGGTCATTTAAATACCCTTTAACTTATGATTTCTATAAGTAAATTCCGCAAATAAATATCAAATTTTTCATTACTTCGCTTATTAAATTCAAGTGTACAATTTTCCTATTCTTTACATTCACTTAACACTTTAATTTAAACTTATCATTTCACAAATAAAACTCAATTTTCATTTTATTTTCTTTTACTTGCTTCCATTTTTAAAACCAAATCTCACAAATTCCAACTCAAGTTAAATTCCAAATTCCCATTTTAGCATTTATTTATTTAACACTTTTAACTTATAGAAAAATCACTACCCCTTTATTTAATCATTTTATATTCAATTTAAATCAAATTATCATAATTTACATTTTTAAAATACTTAAAAATATCCAGAGAAATATATAAAATAACCACGGGTCTGTATACTATTTTCTAACCTCTCAAGTGATACGGATAATATATCATTTCAATCTGTAATTTACAAAGAAAAATCCAGGTTCTATCATTTCAAACCCACAATCCCAAGTTAATAAAAATAAATAAAAAATCACTCGAGCCAATCATTTTAGCCCATAATGATTTTTCTCTATTCTAAAGTCCGTTCGGGTATGTATCATTTCAACCCATAGTGATCTAATCTACAAGGAACTTGCAGTGTGATAAACATATATAAATGAACAGTTTAACAACATATATTAGTAACAGATGAGATGACAGGTTAATAAAAAGGTTTAACATCATATAATTAATAATCATAGACAGGGATAACATAACATAATAGTACTACACATTCAATTGTTGTCAATTCACATTTGCATAAGTATAAATGTCAGGTGAGATTTACTCACCTTTTTGTGCTGGAGTTATCAATTCAAATGACACAAATGGATTCCAGAAGGCACGATGACACGATAATAGATTAAAGTGGATGAGAACCAAGTTAATGATCTTGTTACAACCCATAAACAAAACAAAATAAAATTATAAATTCAGTAGAACATTGAATTGGAATAATTTTGAAATAAAAAAAAACAATATGAACACAATAGCTTTTGCCTTGCTTTCTACAAACACATGCTTGCCTAGGGAATGATTTGGCTCAGGTTTGGACATGCTTTGGCTCGGGTATGGACCTATGGATGCACGGCTACAAGGCTAGAAATGGTGGAGGAGTTACAACATAAGAATATCAAGAGACTAGGCAACAAGAGGAGTTTTGGTGCAACTTTTAGGCTTGGCCATGCATGAATTGGCTCGGCCTTGGCATGTACAGACCTGGTGGTGGTTGGAGTGAAGGCTAAGGGTGGTGAACTTGATGGTGGTGGTGGCTAAGGGTGTGTCCAAAGCAACATATGAAGGGTATGGTGAAAACTAGCTAGGCTATGCATGTTTTCAAGGGGTTTTTTGCAACTTTTAGTGGTGTTTGCATCATGGAATGGTCATGGCCAGTTTTGGTCAGAGGAGGAGGGTGTTAGGCCGTGTATGGTGATGGGAAGGAGGTGATGTGGTGGTCGGTGAAGGTGGTGAGGGGTTTAGGCCGAGCAAAGCACATGAAGATCAAGCAAAACAATGGAAAATTCAATAGAAAAGTGAAGAGAAAAGTAGAAAAAAAAGAGGAAGCCATTACCTTTTTCTCAGATCTGAAAATAGGCATGAGAATTGAGATAAGAAGAGATGTTTTCACGTGAATTTTATAAAGAAAAAGTCACGGCTATCAAGGAAAAGTTATGGTAGAAAATCAAGGGATGGGAAGATAAAAAGGTAATAAATCAAAACGTAACATAAGCTTTTAATTAAAAATATGCAACGTATCTAAATTTGATTTGTTTCCCATCTATTTAATAAAATATATGCCAAAGAAATAATTCAATAAATACATACCGTTTATATAAACACTATATAAATAAATAAGAAAACGGTTATAGAAACGTATAAATTAATTGCTATTTACATCTTTGTATGTTACTTAATTTACAAAGTATATATCCAAATTAAGTGAAACAAAAATGGACAAATGTTGTAAATATATACATAACATGAAATGTTACATATATATACACAATTATAACATGATATATCAACCAAAAATATTACTTATATTAATTAAAATAAACATTTAAAGGTATGCCTTTTAAAACAATAACGTATATATATATATTTGAAATTTCTTTCCAAGAAATAAATAGGGATCTAAATACCTATCCATTTAATTACTAAATGAATGTATAAATAAGAAAAATAAGGTAGATATAGATATTATCAAGAATAAATAAATAGTTTTTAGGAAAAGTAGGAAATAAATAAAGAAAATACTTTATTTAATGGAAACTAGAATTAAAGATTGAAAACAATATACAATCAACATTTGAACATTATAACTACACTTTAAAAATGTTTTAAAAATAAAATATATGCAAAACATATCATGTTACACAAATTAGAACAAGATTTTACAAACAAAGATATTATTTATATAAATTTCAAATAAACAAATTTGTTAAATAAAACAATTTACACACAATATTGTAAAAAGCATAACTTTCACAATATTAATCCGATTTGAACGAAATGAAAAGCAGTATTCTTGAAATTAAATATATTTTCATAATAAAAGATAAAATTCAAAATTTCAAATATTTAAATTTTAAATTTAAAAGTCAAAGTTTGACCATTTTGACCAAAATCCACTTTTAATAAATAAAATAAAGTTTTCAAATCAGGAAATTCAATTTAAAATTATTAAAATATACAATTAAAATAATCACAAAATACAGGGTTGTTACAATTTATATACATATTGAAATTTATAAATAAAAATATTTTTTTTGTTGCTCTCGGCTAGAAATAAAAACGATATTTTTAGATGTTCTTTTCAGTTTTAAATAATTTATTAATAAAAACTTATAATTAATTAAAATTCATACAGAACTAATGAAAAAATTAATTCATTTTTGAAAATATAATGTATATTTTATGTTACATAAACTTTTTATTTATAATTTTATATTATGTTTAAATGTATATACATTTTTTTATTTAATTAACAAATTTTTAATCAAATAAATAATTAAACTATATATATACGTGAAAATAATTTATTTTAAATATTATTGTCGAAATCTTCTAAGTATAAACAAAGGTTTTATAAAATTTAAAATATATTTATTATATGATATAACCCTTTTTGTTTAGATCTAATTCATTAAAATCATTTAATAATATTGTTTTAATAGGATTATTTTTATTAGGCCATGAGTAGCACACAAGTATACATGAAAATTATATATATATATATATATATATTATATATATATATATATATGTAATACATTCATCGCCATGAGACAATCAATCAGTATACCGATTTGTGATATTTCTAACTAAGTAAAGTATGGGACAATGAATATGTAAAAATTATTATATAATAATAGGCCAACAAAGCACCTTTAACCAAAGCCCCAAGTTTGCATATTGAAACGAAGAAATAGACTCATTGTATCCAATCACAATCCTTGAAGTTGCTAGCTTTCGAATTGCTTACCACTAATGATCGAATCACAGCAAATCGATGTGAATTATTGCTTGGATTTTTGATGTAGTTATAAGGGGTGGGTGGCCTAATATGAGCAATAAAAGAAGAGTGCAAAAAATATCCACAGTGAGAGTTAGATGGATTATATAAGAGAGAGACTAGGAAGTGAAAAGAGGATCGTAATCCACTTATTTCTCTTACAGTTTCTTTATCTTTTGAATTCAAAATTACTTCCCACTCTACCATTATATGGCCAGCCTCATTATTGCCTTATAGATGCTTATAGAAAGCCTTAATTGGGCCTTAAAACTATTTCAAGCCCGAACAATATTTGTTGCATTTAAATCTAATTTAAACGCATATCGATTAGTGTTTATATGATTATAATATGCACACTGTTGTACATCAAATAAAATATTGTAATTGATATTTCATAAATATTAATTAATTTATGGCAATTAAAAATTAATTAAATCGAGTGGTAAATATGAGTATTGAACATTTCGATTGTGTGAGTCTAGGTGTAAATTTCTTCAGCGACTGTCGAACAATTCCAATATTAACATTTGCACGTCACTTAGAAGATGGTGTGACATTATGGCCAAATTTATCGCTTACTTGGTATTGGTAAAATCCATTCTTACTTTATTAAGCATTACCAAGTAGTGAAAATTATTTACACCAATTATCTTTGTCAAAACTATATCGCTTTGGACTTATGGAATTTGGTTATGGTCAAAATTTCAAATCCTCTATATTCACCTCTATTGTACAAACACAAAGTCCTTGGTTCAACAATAAAAATTATTATTATTGGAATTGGGCCGATCTACAGTGAATGTAATGGGTGAACATTAAAAAAATTCTTATTGGATCTATATTAGGCCTATAAGTCTAATTCATTTAGAAAATTTCTAAATATTATTTAAATAAAATCTTTTATTTTATTCAAATTTATAAGTTATATGGTTTTATTTTATATATATATATATATCTGTGTGTGTGTTTATGTGTGTATGTGTATGTATGTACCATACACACATATGTGTGTGTGCGCGCGCATGTGTAATATATCAACCCATGCAAGGTATAACACGCTCGTGTATATATGTTGGGATTTACATCACAACGAACACGTTAGCTGATTCAATATGCAAGTACATATTGTCTAAATATATGTATACATATATACATACTATTACTTTATATAAATATTATATATATATAAGTTAAGTTAGTTTAATTAATTTATATATGTGTATACTATATTTAAAATATATAAATAAATATTTGTATATACATCATCTTATAAATAAAGTATTAATATTATGATATACATATTATTATAATATATTAATTCCAATATATAAAAGTTATATTAAATATTACAATATACATTTATACTTTAGAACTTATGAATAATATTTGTATACATATATGTAATAAATAAAATATATTATTTTATTTATATATACACACACAAACACACACACATACACACATATATATATATATCATATAGATATACATATTAATTAATAAAATCATTCAAGATAAAAAAATTACTTATTTATTTATATTTATATCTAGGTCATGTGCATAGCTCAAAAAATTAATATTTCTTTTAAATTTAAAATTAATTTTTAATCAAATGTTCATTCAAAAATTAATATAATATTAATATAAACTAATTTTAAATATTTTATTTTAGATTTTAAAATTCTAGAAAATCCTATCAGATATTTTATGGTTTAGGAAAAATTTTCAGATTTTTTTGGTCAGATTTAATTTATAATAATTTATTTATTTTCGACCCTTTTAAATAATTAATTTTTAAAAATAGGAAAAATAATATATTATTTTTTGTTTTTCGGATGAGAGCTTATCTAGTGCTAATATAATTTTATAAAATTTAAAAAATAATTTTCATAATTTTTTTGAATTAATATAATTTTTTAATGTAGTAAATTGATTTAAATAATACTATATAATAATAAAATGTTTAAAAAATTATTTGTTTCTGTCGAAAATTAATATTATTATAATACATTATAAATAAAATTGTATGACTAATATTAATCATGATATGATGTCGTAACTAATTGTAAACTATATATAATTAAATAATATATATTAATTATTAAAATATATAAAAACTATATTATTTTTCATATGGTTGCACTGGCTAGACATATATGATAAAATAAAACCCTTTATAATTAAGTATAAATATATACATTCATATAACCAAACTAATTTGTGATAACATTGCTTGCATATAAGAATCGTCACCTAACTAACAATATAATATACATACACACACATATATATATATATGATTAAACATTATACTAATAATTATTAACTATAAAAATACTACCTTAATGCCAAAGCCTTGAAGTACACTTAAAATGATAAATTCTCCCATTTGAAAATCTTTCCGATTCAGCAGAGTGTTGGTCCTTGAATCGTTGACCTTCAGCTATCGAATAGCGATCAAATCTGACTTGATTGGAGCTAGAAGTGATGGAATCCCTAAGGATTATTTTCGGCCAGCAAACAATGGAGTAGGAGGCAACCAAAAGATCCTACACAAATTAGGTAAATATGCTTATATGGTGGATAGAAAAGAGTGGATCTCATCTCATAATATTTCTCCTTCAATATGAGCCATCCAAAATCAAGCATTTCCAACCATATTTTGGGCCGCCCAATACTCATGTCGTTGCCAAAATTTCACCCACCATGATGGGCCTAAACTCCATTTAAGCCTACAGAAAATATTATGTAATTAAATCTAATTTAATCGCATATCAATATTGTATATCGATTGATATATGTATAACTATTATAAATATATTTAATGATATTTCTTCCTCAAACCATAATAAAAATTAAAATATTTCATAAATATTAGTTAATTTAATTAATCTATGATAGTTATAAATTAATTAAAACGTTTGGTCAAAGGAGAATTCATCCTTTTGGTTGTGTGACTCGTCAGGTGTGCATTTGTTCAGCGATTACTATTGAACTATTCGAATATTAAATTTCGCACGTCACTTAGTAAGTGGTGTGACATTTTATCCAAATTTATCGCTTACTAAATCCAATATCAGTTTATTAAGCGTTGCCCGGTTATGACTTTTATTTACACCAATTTTCTTCGTCAAAACTATATCACTTTGGACTTATGGAATTCGGTAGTGGTCAAAATTTCAATATCATCCATATTCAACTCTATAGTCCAAATACAAAGTCCTTGGTTCATAATAACAATTATTATTAACTGAAATGCTCTAGCCAGATTCTTTGACTTTGAGATAACTTGAGTTGACCACGATACTAACCCCATATAATTAAGGAGACGAATCCTCTCTTAAATAGTGCTTCACTTCCAATACTTCCACTCGACCTAAGTATAGTCACTCGATAGACGTCGTGCCATGATTTGAATATAATAAAAGCAGTGCTATAATATTAAAGATCAACAGTATTCTCAAATCGAGAGAACCGTGTAAATAAGTTACATTGATATTTTCTATTTAATCTTAGTTATATTAACCAACATAATACTATTGAGTGAGTCATTCCATAATTATCAAATAACTATCAGTACGTAACATCTTGGTGCCCTCAGAAGTCATGAGTAATACACTGCCCAACATTTGGAGTGTTACGTAGTCTAGTCTGAATGGATACATGGTATTCAGTGTTGATACTTCTTGACTTGGAACATTTAAAATGGTATATTTATTTTCATTATGATAAATTGCTCATGGTTACATAACTTTGTAACTACTATCACAAACTATATCAGTTATGGATTTTCAATTAAATATACTTTTAATTAAATTAATTAATCATATAACACATTATATTAAGATTATAGTAGAAAGAAAATACCTTTTATTCCAACAATATTGGTTATCGAGTTAGATATTTGTAACAAATACATAATTGCCCCTAGGGCATACTCTTAACTCTAACAATCTCCCACTTTCATTTGGGGCCAATTACAGAATCTTATTCCAGCTTCTCAAATCGGTTTCCTTAAAACCTATCGGGTCAGTCCCTTAGTGAACGAGTATGTTATTATGAGTTGTCATCTACTATGTCAATTAACTCTCTCCGACACTGATAAACTACTTTTATCATGCGAAACTGTTTGGAGTATGTCTCTCGACTTCCAGTGAGCTTTAAATTTGTTATGAATAATATAACGACATTGTTATCATACAACAATGTTATGAGATTCAAAACATTTGGAATTACCCTTAGCTCAGTTCTAAATTTGTGCATTTATATTTATATACACTGTTTTGATTGCGATACTATCCAAGGCGGTATACTTGGCCTTTTTCATTGAACCACCCATAATCTCTTCTAATTGGAACATTTCCAACTTAAGATTATTAAATTGACATATTATACTTAATATCACTTATGAAGTTCGAGTCCTAACACTCCTTTATAAGGAGTTCATTGTTTAAGTAAACAATTATCTGTATTTCAATAATACACGAAAACACCTAAAATAACCATTTAGTGATATCTATTTGGATTTGATATTTGCTTCATGTATCAAATACATAACCAAATCATGATATCATAGACAACATAACATGTATGATAATTTCTATTGCTAATGCCGAAGGAATTGTTCTTACATGTTCCGTATTAAACATTTTAATAAGGTGTCCTTGCATATTGTTTTGGGACATTCCTAATATCTTTTATACTTACTATAAAGACATCATTTACCAACGTCGAGTACTAAAATTGATTTAAAACCAGTACATCATTAAATATCAACAGTGTGTTGTTTACTTATGGTTTAGAAATATCAATGTACCTTTTAACGTTCTTTCTTATGAACACAAGATTCTTCTGAATTTTGATTGATAAGCATACTATTTGATATTTCTATCAAAATATTTATTCAATTCCATGCTTATAAAATAATACTTCTATCATTTCTTGGATCATATCCAAAAACTCACAGACTCAACACCACTCCCATAGACTTCGGAACACTTTGGTTGTTATGTGTAAACAGTTTACTCTAAATCAATATTTAGAATTTTCTGCTTCAACTCATATGTACCGAAACATAAAGTCACAACTTGATAATTTTGTGTGTAAAATCCGAATTAACTTGAGCACGTTCAATAACGAATCTATCACGCTAATTTCAGTAATTGAAATTCATGATATTATTTATTAATGTACTTACTATATTCCAACTGCATTTGTCTTTCTCTTAAAGACACATTTGCCGCTAATGGATCGTATCCCTTTGGGTACAACTATCAAAGTCATATTTTGATAACGTACTTGGTATAAATTTCGGATCTGTGCATCATATCATATCATAGAGTCAACACTCTTAATGGTTTAATTAAACAACCGAGGATTATATATTTTTTCAACATTGATAAGAAATTCATAGTTTCTCTTCAAGCTGGGAGAATACTTATTAGACACTTTAATGTGATATGTTCGTTTAGGTTAGTTAATTTCATTTCACCTTATAGAATCGATTTTATCTTTGGATCGCATCCAATTCCATTTTTATACCAATAATTTCTCATGAGATACCTTCACAATGAAGTTGGTATTTCTTGAAACAACAATTGTTTCTCAGTGTAATGGAATAGGTATTCATAAAATTTTTATAAATTTCCTTATATATAAAACTGATTTGGTTTTAGTTTACAAAACTTATGATCAAAACATAAATATGTCATTCAATGACAGTCTTTCACAAACTCCTTTTGAGAAGATTCATAAAACAACCCTCATGAATAATTATTATGTACAGACTTTCAAATCGCACAATCTGCCAACTCCTTGGCCTATGATATATTGGGGTTTCTTACAAATCCTTATCCTGTATGATTTTTAAACTATTATTTAGATGAAATATTATTAATCTCGTGTGATACTCTAAAGTACACAACCTTATAGAATGAAATTAACTCAGTTTCACTCACAATTAATCATACTTTGTCCAATAAAATTCGATTACTCCTTATCAATACATCAATATGTATTACATGAAGGAGTAACTTTTGAGATTGAATCGTTATGTATTTTTAGATACAGTTGAAACTAGTTCTAGTATACTCACATATCGACCAAAGCAAATCATTTTATTTTACTGCACATTATTTTATTTATTTTGTTTTATACTATATGAACTTATCATAGACATACTACATGTATATCAAATACATATGTCCCCGTCGGTAACAAATCATCCATGAATATAACAAAGTACGCGGAACCGTTTTGGTATTAATTTACTTGCGATTGCGTACATCAATATGTATCAAGTTGAAGAGTTCATCAACTCCTATAACGCTTTCACTAAATGGGTGCATTGCCCTCAATTGTTTGAGATACAGTTAACCAGTATCATATGATTCATAATCATTTAATAAAATTATTTCTCAAAACTACGGCTTAGTCTATCTTTCCAAAATAATTATACGTAATTTTAGATATATCTGTATATTTTAATGCATTACTTTTTTCTAGAAAACAAGTACCACATTATAGTTTTATTTCATACAGTTATTCATAATATTCACATTGAAATATAACTATGTCAATTCTCCAATCGACGCTGAAAAATAGTCATTATTTCAAAAATAAGTGCTACATGGAATGCTCCATCTATTTTCGTAAATGCTATAATAGCATACTGTATTCGAAGGTCCATCATTCAGTTAATATAGATTATTTATTTCATATACTGCAACTAGTTTATAGTGAAGAGTTCTTTGATCAAATATCTTGAACTCAAAGAAATAAATCTTACGGAAAACAATTTTCTATATGAAAATACATATTGAAATAGAAATCATATTTATTATTCCAATTTTTAGTATCAAACATTATTGTTATAATTCTCACTTTCGATGTTTCTTTATGAAGCAGAAGTGACATTCACTCTCTTCATCCTAACTATACCTTAAATCACATCTACTCTTGTACACTCATTTTTCTTTCAAATTGATTGAACCATTCCACAAAAATACTCTTGCTACAACAATATAATGAACTCTTATGAAAGCGCACTTGATCATCCTTAACATTTAAGGATATCAAATATGTTGCACTTTGCGTAAACTTATTAGACTGACATTTCAACGATCGAGTTCTTAGATCTATATTGTATTTTTGGTCTGGTATTACATTTAACACAATATGATCTTTTATTGTAATCAATCAAATTGAGTACTCGATCTCACACCATGGTTTATTTGCTTATTTCAAATGAACTAATTTCATCGAGATATTGTACATTACAAACTATGACCGTTCACCATATAGCATTTATATGTGCTTGTATATGGATCAAATATTCATAGTATTGTATTGCTTTTGAGTTCGGAACTATGGAATGCAATACATGGTCTCGACCAAACAAACACGTAAGCAGCCAAATTACGAATGTATTTAGTAGTTGTAGAGTCGGGTGCTTGCATGAGTGTTGAAACGTTAACATGCAGTAAGCATTTTTTAGTAAGTATATGTTATATTTCTATTTGTAAATCTTCAATTCAATTCATTTGTATATCTTAATTAATAAATATTTTATCAATTGTATTAAATGCACAAATTTATCAATGTAGATTATTATAACATTATATAGCATATGTTCTTGCAATATTAGAAAGGCTAAATTTAATCATTTCATTTTTGTATTAAGGCTCCCACTAGTATTTTATGTTTCACCAAACCCTAAGCGAAACATAGCAGTCTTTCAACTTCACTAGTGGGTGTTGGGACTCGTCTGTTTTGGGATTCTGACCTTGAGTTTTCTCAATTAATCATAGCCACACAAACGATGGATAACTCCTCATCGGTTATATCACATACAACTTTTAACCCATGGTTCCTTATCTTAATCTCACTTCCACCTTGAATTTTCTCAACAAATCGAAATGAAATCATTCACCCATACCTACCATATCGTGATGGCCTAAGTATAGTATATGTACCTTAAGTTTATTCGACAAATACATATATAGTTATCTTACTTTATCTATTCAATATATTAATAATACTACACATAACATTCCTAACTTGAGTTGCTCAACAACTAAGAAGTATGCAAGTAATTTATTAATATATATGGTAGAGGACAACATTATATTGAAGATTGATAATCTTTAATATATTATATTAAGTGATATCGACATACGGTATATTGTATTTCTTATAAAATGCCCTCGAGATTCAAGTGTCGGCCACTTCAAAAATCATGATATTTGTACATTTACGTATGTATTTATTCCTAAAGTCTATTTAGGGTTTCTTAATGTTCCACCTTTAACTCATACATTCATATTATACAAGTTTTATTATATAACTTTTATATTGCATACTACTTATATAATAGTCCTATATATAATATTATATTAATTAATTAATTTTTAATTAATAAACATTTTAATCAATTTTATATTATTTTAATATAACATTTATATCAAATATTTAATTACATAATATAACCTTTATAGTATTACACGTATATGTTATATATGTGTATATTCATTTAATTAATAAACCTTTAATTAATTAATTTAATTAATCTTTAATTATTTATTCAATTCATTAACCCTTAATTCATTATTTAATTAACAATTTTAATTAAATTATACTGATTTCAAAATTCAATTTATATATATACATGTATACTTATGTTATTTTAAATATTTTAAAACAACATAACATTTATTAGAATATATAATACATGTATACATTTATTAATTAATTAGCTTCTTTAATTAATTTATTTTATTAATCTTATTAATAGATTTTTAAAACTCTCGAAATTAATACATATTTTCAAACATTTTGAAAATTTTATTATATTATAACTTTTATAATATATTTATATCTTATTTTAAATTTAATCTATTATATTTTCAGTTTTCAAATAATTTTGACAATTTACTCAAGTCCCAATTCAAATTGGGCCTCTTCAATTAAAAGCAACCTTTTAGGCTCACATATCTTTTCGGGCTAGGTCGGTAGCTAGGTAGAGCGGAGTACTTGATTATCCAAACTCAATGCTTTGACAATACATTTCTAAACACCCTACTATCTAGGCTGTGAGCTTAATTAATTAACCATAACACGACTTATTTAGACCTCATAAGCTATTGGGCTCTTATACCGTTATTGGAACTAGGCCAGCCCGCAACGGAAGTAGGGGTAAATTTCAAAAAAATTCTCTTATTGGATCTATATTAGGCTTAAGAAATCTAATTTATTTCGAACTGTTCTAAATATTATTTATATGAAATCATTTATTTTATTCAAATTTATAAATTATATGGTTTATTTTATTTATATATTGATACATATATATATCTGTGTGTGTGTGATATAGACACACACACACACACATACATATATATGTGCGTGTGTGTGTGTGCGCGCGCCCGCGCGTTCTTGTGTAACATATCAACCCAAGCAAGGTATAATACGCTCGTGCATATATGTTGGGATTTATATCACAATGGACATGTTAGCTCATCCAATTTGCAAGTATATATTGTTCAAATAAATGTATGTATATAACTATTATTTTATATAAATATTATAAATATATATATACATGCACACACACATACACACATATATTTATGTTAGTTTAAATAATTACACAGACACACACACACACACATGTATGTATAATATATTTAAAGAATATAAATAATTATTAGTAAATATAGCATCTTATAAATAAAATATTAATATTATGTACGTACATATTATTATAATTTATTAATTTCAATATATATGAGTTATTTTAAATATTAAAATATATATAAGTTAGTTTAAATATTAAAATATATACTTATATTTTATAAGCCATGAATGGTATGCCCATATATATATATATATATGTATATAGTAATAACATTTTTTTCATTTATATATAGACAAAAAATAATATAATATAGACATATATATATATATATATTAATAAAACTATTTAAGATATATTTTTGTTTATTTTTATTTATTTTTATTTATTTCCAAGTCATTTGCAAAGCTCAAAAATATTATTATTATAATTAAGTCTAAACTTCATTTTTAATTAAATATTCATTCAAAAATTAATAAAAATTAATTTCGAAACTTTTATTTCAAATTTTAACATTCGAGAAAATCTTAATTTATATTTTAAATTTTAGTAAAAATTTTCACATTTTTTCGGCTTAAATTTATTTCTTTCGGTTGTTTTAAACAATTAATTTTTAAAAATACGAAAAATAATATTTTATTTTTTTATCTTTTAGCTGAGAGCTTATTAGTGCTAAAATAATTTTATAAAATTTAAAAAATAATTTTCATAACGATTTCGAACTAATATAATTTATTAATGTAGTTAATTGATTTAAATAATATTAAAATATTAAAAAGATTATTTTTTCTTTCAAAATTTAATATCACTAAAATATATTCTAAGAAAAATTATTTGACTAATTTTAATCATGATACGATGTTGTAACTAATTATGAACTATATATAGGTAATTAAGTAATATATTTAAATTTAATAAAATATAGAAATTATATTATTTTTCATGTTCTTGCACTTACCTAACATATATGATAAAATAAAACCCTTTTTGTAAGTATAAAGATATACACGCGTATAACCAAACTAATTTATCACAATATTGCTTACATATCAAAATCGTCACCTAACTAACAATATAATATACATACACATATATAATAAAACATTAACACTAATAATTATTAACTATAAAAATCATAATTTAATGCTAAAGCCTTGAAGTACACCTTCTGTAACACCCCGTAAAATCAATCATAAATAAATAAATAAGATAAATTAATTTAAATAAGATAGGGGTAAAAATTTAAATTTGGTAAAGTCAGAATTTGATCATGAATGTTATGTCGTTGCATTCGTAGTGATTTTCTGATCTGTTTCTATATATAATATGTTGAAAAAGGAGCTCAAATGAATAATTTATGGACGTTCAAAGTTTCGGATTCAAATTAATTTAAATAGGACTCAAATTCAAATAAATAATTAATTCCCAAATTTGAAAGTCTGAAGTTAATAGTAGGTATACTTGGAGGTTAAGTAAACGTTAAGATTAACATTAACGTTAATTATAATCAAGGAATTAAATAAAAATAAATCAACGACAATTAAAACATTTCCAAAATAAGAGGAGCGGTCGACCTGTTATCCATGACCGGTTGACCAGTAGCGGTCGACCGGTAGGAGGCGACGGTTGACTGCTATTTGTAGGTGGCGGCTAGGGTTTTGGTTATTTTAACATGGCAGATTTTATTACTTTTAATCGACATTTATCTGACAGTTCTAGTGCGTTCCAACCACTATAAATAAAAGTCTAGCACCCTCACTTTTATTCACAAATATTTTTGGAACATTAGCGAAGCTCTATCAATTCATCTCTTTATAGATTCAGGAAAGTCCATTATGGTTTTAGGTGATAAATCATATATATCTATCTTTGTTTATTTTTTATTTTTTCAACCTCTTCTGACTAACATATTACAAATCCATTACTATATATATATATATATCAAAAATGAAGAGATTTGAAAAGAGTTCAATAGAAGGCAAAGCTAAGGACCACGATGGGTGGAAATCTTAGTTTTACTTTTTTAGTAATTGAATAGTGTAGTTTGGATTTGATGTATGCCTTGGGGAGTTTTGGATTACGAAAACATTACATTAAAAATCCCTAAAATCCCCCCAAAGCGATATGTCAATTCTTAGGTTGGAATCTTAATTGTTTTGTATTAAACTAATGGAGTTTATGTATTTTACCTTTTATTTCGCTTCTTATTCTTTTTTTTTTTGAATTTGATTAAGGGATTTCATTAAGAAATGTCATGTAAAGGTACGAATTCTTATTCGCAAATTGCACTGCCTATTTCTACAAATTGAATAGAAATTCCATTGTCTAATTTCATGTAAAAGGAGTTGAATAAATCATAAAATTAATTAAACTATAAATTATTTTATTCCATTATTTTAATATAAAATAAGTTAGAGTTGGATTCTATGTACAAGTCTATCTATTTGATTGGGAACAGTGGATTAATGGTATAAATGCTACTGTGCAAAGGAGACTTGTACAACATTGGAAGATTTGACATTTGAACGTTAGTTTAGGGTGTAATCTCCGCACATATAAAAATTAATAAATGGGTGCGCATGTTTGTGTGTGTGTCTATATATATATATATAAACTACCATAAATAATGTGCAGTTATAATGTATTAATTGCGTAGTTAATTAGGTAAATAATTGTCATTTAAATCCCCCTTAGGAAAGTAATTAATTAGGCGAAATAAGAAGGATTTCTTATAAAGCCTAAATAATGAATACGGTGAAATGTGTGATAATACACTTAGAGAGTGTTATGAAATATGACTAAGTTATAAGGATGTGAGGTCAGTTAATGACACATAGAATTCTGCCTAGCTAATCAAGCTACCAGTAGTGTGATTTTGAGGTTGATGTAAGATATCGCCTATAATAAGTAACTACAAATGATGCGTGGTTAGTCCCAATTTTGTAGGGTAAATCTTCCCAGTTAATTTGGCTACTAGTACCTACGAATAGTCGGAATAATGTGAGACATCTTCATGGGGTACGAGTCATAATACAAAGGACCTACTTAGAGGATCGAAGGTATTAAGTGGTTGTTAAGGGCCAGTCTCTTCCCTTATATGAAGTATTAAATGGCAGGGATCGGGTTTAGGCATGGTTAAAGGTGTCTCGGAAAGGTCTGCTTCAATAGGAAGTATTAAGTGTTCGAAGAGATTTTCGTGCAATATTAGTTAGATAGATACCTGTGTGGAACCCGCCTTGGGAATAGGTATTAAATGATGGAGGCCTACCTCATTTGAGGTCTTAAATGGTCAGAGTCTGCCTATTCCCATTAAAAGGTATTAAGTGGCTTGGGTACTATTTCTCGCATTGGTAGATATTAATAATGATGGTTATGGGGTATTAATTATGGTAGGACATGCTTTGGGGATTGAAGGTATTAAGTGGTTGTTTGAGGGCCCGCCTCTTTCCCTTGTATGAAGTATTAAATGGTCTTAAATATATTTTAATGGGAAAGACATATCCTTATTTAAATTATACTACCCAAGTGCTGATATAGAAAGACTCGAGATTTTCTATTTACCAGACATTATTGTTCTAACTCCCTCCTCATTACAACACAGGTTGGGGAAGGAGACGATGACCAAGATCGAGATAGCGATGAGAGGACTTGTGGTAGTAGTCTATTTATCTATTTATACTATTTTCTCATATGCCAATTTGAAGTTCACAAAGTATTTTCAACAAGATGATGTAGCGGTTATTGTTAACATTATGTTATGGTTTTGTTTTATGACGTTTGGAATTTGAAATAAAATGGGTACTGTTTATGCTATTATATTTTATTCTTCTGCTGTGAGTTCTAAATGAATAGATAAATAGCTCTATATTTTTCTTTTTACCAACCAACAACCATCTTTGGAATGGGTTTATGTTTCGATGGGCCTTTTTTAGGTCAGGAATAAAGCCTGTTTCACGGCGGGTTGTTACATTTGGTATCAGAGCTTAGATTACCCGACCAATAGGGAAAGTATATGTATGAGGGGCGTATGTGTTTGTTTTTGAAAGTAGTTTTCAAAAACCCTACCATGTATTAATACATATACTTATTTTGAGGATATATCTAACTCTATAAATTTCCGACTATAGATGTAGTTGCGACCATATTTCGAAAGGATGGGCGAAATGACTATGAGTTGGAAAAAATAAATAGAGTTAAATTTATACTCATACTCTAATTACTCATGGGACGAACGTCACATCATAAGGAGTGGACTAAGAAAAGTGTGAGCGTGACATATCGAAGTACCCTAGAAGCTGAGTGATACTTGACTCCTTGGTTGACTTAGACTTCCTTATAATTGTGAACTCTATAAGCATAATACCCATCAATGTTCAAATTATATGTAATTAGAACATTTACATAAATCGCCTAAGAAATAATAGGGATAAAAAAATGTAAAAGGTTGTAACTCCAAGATTAATGAGGCAATAAATTTGGAATAAATAAGGACTGTAAGAATTTAAGAGATATAAATGGACTAATTATGGAAAAGTAAGGCATATAGGTAATATTAGAATGGATAAATAAATATCTTTAAGAATTGTCCGTTAGAATTATAACCATTTATTAGGGCAATTGACATTTATGGAAATAGCAAATAACATGTTAGGCAGTAATTAAAGGCAATATATTTGTCAACCTCCGAAAGAAAGATGTGAAGAAGGAGTTAAACAATCTTCCATAAGAAGATATACATTAATTACCACAAGAGAATAACTAAATTTTCAAAGGTTGAGTGGGAAAATTAAAAATAAGGAACAATTAAACTCAATTTCTAAAAATCCAACCCCATGAGAAAGAATTTGATAAAAATATTTTGAAAATTCCTTTAAATGTTATGAAAGGGCTTCAAAGGATTATTAAATAAAGATCTTATGTATCATAAGTTGAATTTTTTAAGAAAATGATCTTAGTCGGGTTTGGGAATATATTACCAATTGTTTTGTGAAAAGTTGGAAAGAGGATGCGATTCTAAAAGTGGTGGAATCTTTTAAAAACAAAATGGTAAATAAACTTTTAAATCTGATGATTTGAAGAGTTGAAAAAAAGGTTTTTCAATTTTTCAATTTAAGTTTAAAATTTGTTGAGTTAAATAGTTTTCAATTTCTGGATCCTTCATTTTTGAAATAAATGCAAAATAGGGCATATGCTAGGCCCAATGATTTTTTCTAACTTTATAAATTTTGAATTTGTTATTTCGAAAGAGTAAGGAAATTTTAAAATTCATAATTTATAAATTAGTTGAGTTAAAAAGTTATAACTTAAAAGAATTTTGCATACTTGAAATTCTTATTTTAAAATTTATTGAGCTAAAAATTTTTGGTCTAAAGATTTTTGATAAAGGGACTTTTCATTTTTGAAATAAATATAAGTAGAGCGTAGGCTAGATTTGATAATTTTTCTTAGCTTATAAAATTGGAACTTCTTTTTCTTAAAATTCATTTAAAAGGGTGTATAAATGGAAATGACACTTGACTGAAATAGGATAGAAAGAATAGGAGGTTAAGAATGCTCGATAAGGTAGGTAAGAGGAACATTCCCGTATAAGGAATTGTAGAGAATAGTAGCTGAGATAGATAGTAATGGCATTAGGGATTTATATAAAGTACCATTAGTAATCTAGTTAGAAATAATATAAGAGGAAACTAATAGAATGGAAGTTATCACTGTCTACTTCACTTTTCATTATTTAAAGTCATACAAGATGCTTTTGGAGAAAATTGAATGAACGATTATTTGGTATGATAATTGTGTTTTAAATGTTTTGAGTTAAAAAAATCCTACTTTCAAAAGAAGTAGGTCTTTATTATAGGAAGTTAATAAAAAGAGAAGTTTTTCATGATTTCTTTTTGAAAACCAAGCAATTTTTGAATGTTATGAATGAAAAGTCCAACTTTTAAAAGAATATATTTTTGATGTAGAAAGTATTTTAAAAGGAAAATTGTTTAACTCCTTTTTTTGAACTAAGAAATTTTGAGTTCTTGTTAAAGGTTTCTAAATTTATATTTTCAAAGATAAAGATTTTGGATTGGGCACTTCAAGGTTGTGAAATTTTAGTTTTATAAGGAGTGGTGGGAACTAAACCAAATTTTATAATATGGAGTAGATAGGGATCACTACCTAAATAGGACAGGTTAAAGGTTTTCGTATTTAAATAAAATGGGAAGAGTATGTAAAACCTGATCTGGAAATTTGAAATCAGTCCCAAACCTTTATTTTTAGAAGGTGGTAAAGTTGTTAAGATATTCTTGATCCATAATTGGATTGTAAATTTGGTTGCCCGTAGAATGTGAATTTCTATATTTTGATGTTGGAGTGGTTTCCGTGTAATTTCCATAAATTATCCAATTCTAAAATATATATAAAAGAGCATGTTTGAATTAACAAGGGTTGTACTGAAAAGGGAATGGGATGTGTAAGATATGGATATTCTTTTCCGTAATTTACACTATCTGTTTCAATAGAAGAAAGAAATAATCCCTTGTAATCTCAAACAAAACAAAAATCTCTTTTGTGGTTTATTGAAAATTATAACGACAATCCTTTTTAGACAGGTAGCTTTGATAAATTAAAAATGTGAAAATAAGTGTTTTAGTTTAGAAATTAGTAGTTAGAAATATGCATAAACGCATAACCGCGCTTAACAACTAAAAATAAATATATACTAATAGCAAAGCTTACAATTGTATATGTATTAATTAGTAATTAACATATTATGATTTATGGACATTGATTAAAATTTAACGGGCAGTAAATTTGTAATTAATGAAAGTTAAAAGGAATTAAATTGGGACTAATTAAATAAATTAAATATGGCATTTATGAAAGAATTGAATGGAGTAATAAATGGATTTTGAAATTTGTAAAAAGTTAAAGGGATTAGATAGGGATGGTCCAATTTTGACAATAATAGTCAATTGTTATGGGTATATTAACTATAGTAATGAATGGACCACATTTATTAGAAACCAAGAAGGAAAATTAAAAAAAAGGGCAATAATGGAATGATATATTAGGAATGCCTATCTTAATTTAAGAAACGTTGGAACCTTAAAAACATTTACAGCAGTTGATGATAATGACAGCTTCCAGCAAAATTTTCTTTTAGAATTTTTAGGCTGTAATCGCTAGTTGTCTCCTTTAGCTATTAGAAAAGCGTAAGATATGATATAAGATATGTCCATGTTTTATCACTATGTTGATCTTATGGATGCGATTGAAACGATTGATAAATATATGTGTATTGAGAAGCAACATAAATTAATTAATTTTATAGGAACACTTAACTAGCAATGAATTGTAGATAAGACTAAAAGTTAATGAGGAAATTAGGTTAGCCACCATAAATAAAAGAATGCTTTAATCCCTGAAACTTTAGGATTTTGGTAATAATAAATTTTAACTTGTAGAGTATCACCATCCAAGAAAGAGGTAGAATGTATAGGGTTGTGAAGAGAATTTTCTATTGGAAAAGGATGAAGAAGAAGGTAGTAGAATTTTCCGTTAGAGCAATAAGACTGCAGCGTCTCTAGCACATATTCATATCAAAGAGGTGATTCAACTTTATGAAATTTTGTTTAGCATCGTTAGTGATAAAGCCCATTATTTACTATAGGATTTTAGAGGAGATTGCAGACGACTTTAGGAGCTTCGTTGAACTTTAGCACCGCTTACCACCCGCAAACCAACGGACAAACTGGAAGAATGAATAGGATTTTGGAGGATTTGTTGAAGAGCTTGCACCATGGAATTTGAGGACACTGGGAGTAACATGTATATTTAGTAGAATTTGCGTATGATAATAGTCACCAATAGAGGATTGATATGGAACCCTTCAAAGTGCTTTAGGGAAAGCCATGCAAATCACCAAATTGTTAGTGGGAAATCACTGACAAAATCCTACTCGAACTAGATTTAATATATGGGACTTTAGAAAGATTGACTTGATTAGGCAATGTGTGAAGGTCGTAAAATGTTGAAAGTTGGGAAAGTTGGCACCAAGATTTATTGGGTCTATCCCAATTTTGGGAAAAATAGAAAAACTTGCATATCGTTTGGGGCTACCAAGTAAATTGGAAGAAGTTCATGGCATTCTTTACGTTTCACATTTAAGGAAATGCCTTTATAATACATCCATTGTTGTAGAGCCTAATCAATTGGGGATATTGAGATGGAGCTAATAGCATCCCGTGCCACTGCACGCATTATGGAGCACGAAACTAGGAAGCCCCGCAACAAAGAAATTAGGTTGGTTCGAGTACAATGGGGAGAAAATCCAATGGAATGCATGAGGACTTCACGTTCTAAGCTTTTCTATGGTAAAATTTTCTCTTCAAAATTAGGTTTTGGTTGCATTATTGTTGCAAGATTGAATGGTAGGAGATGGTTGCTGCACTTTTCACTTTCACTTTGCACCCATGTAGAAATTTTTGCATGTGTAGGGTGTTTTCATACATACTTATATGTCATGATCACACACTCACACTAGGATTGAGCTCATTTATAATATGTCTATAGTAAATAATCACACTGCACTTTTGGTTGAGTAGATCGTTGCATAGATAACTTGGTTGTATAACATGAATGTTTATTGAGCGTTACGCTATTCGCCCCTTTAAAAGATTCGGGGACGAATTCCTTTTTAAGGAAGGGAGAATGTAACACCCTGTAAAAACAACCATATATAAATAAATTGGATAAATTAATTTAAATAAGATAAATGTGAAAATGTAAATTTTGTAAAACTCAGAATTTGATCATGAAAGTTATGTTGTTGTGTTCATAGCGATTTTCTGATCTGTTTTCATATATAACATGTTGAAAACGGAGCTCAAACGAGGAAGTTATGGACGTTTAAAGTTTCAAATTCAAATTAATTTAAATATAATTCAAAATCAAATAAATAATTAATTCTCAAATTTGAAATTTAGAAGTTAACAGTAATTATACTTAGGATTAAGTAAACATTAAGATGAAAGAGAACGTTAAATTATAATTAAGGAATTAAATAAAAATAAATCAACGGTATCAAAACGTTTCCAAAATAAGGGGAGCGGTCAACCCCTTACCCACGACCGGTCGACCGCTACCTGCAGGCACCAGCTAGGGATTTGGTTATTTTGACATGGTAGATTTTATTATTTTTAACCGACCTTTATCTAACGGTTCTGGTGCGTTCCAACCATAATAAATAGGAGCCTAGACCCCTCACTTTTATTCACAAAATAGTTTGGGAACATTAGCGAAGCTCTGTCAGTTCGTCTCTTCATATATTTATAAAACCCTTTTATGGTTTCAAGTAAGAAATCCTATATATATATATATTGTTCATTTTCTCAACCTCTTCTCCTCTAAACCTCTAATATTCCGAATTTAACATATATACAAATCTCTTACTGTATATGTCAAAATGGAAGAGATCTGAAAAGTGTTCATTGAAGGCATGTCAAATCCAATGGAAGGCAAAGCTAAGGACCACTATGAGTGGAAATCTTAGTTTTTCTATTTTAGTAATTTAATAGCGTAGTTTGAATTTGATGTATGCCTTGAGGAGTTTTGGATTACGAAAACATCACATTAAAATCTCCAAAATTTCCCCAAAGCAAAATGTCAATTCTTAGAATGGAATTTTAATTGTTTTGTACTAAAATAAAGGAGTTTGTATGGATTTTTCAATATATGCGTTTTACCTTCTATGCCACTTCATTTTCTTTTTCTTTGGATCTGATTAAGGGATTTGATTAAGAAATGGTGTGTAAAGGTATGAATTCTTATTTGTAGTTTGCACTGCCTATTTCTACAAATTGAATAAAAAATTCCCTTGTCTAATTTCATGTAAAAGGAGTTGAATAGAGCGTAAAATTAATTAAAGTGTATGTTTCCATTATTATTGTTTTATTCCATTGTTTTAATATAAAATAAGTTGGAGTTGGATTCTAAGTACAAGTCTATTGATTTGATTTTGGTATATTGGATTTGTGATTAATAAATGCTATTGTGGAAATGAGACTTTTATAACACTGGAAGATTTGACATTTGAACGTTAGTTTAGGGCGTAATCTCCACACGCATAAAATTAATAAATGCATATTTATATATGTAAACTAGCGTAAATAACATATAATTGTAACGTGTTAATTGCGTAGTTAATTAAGTTAATAATTTTCTTTTAAATCTCACTTAGGAAAGTAATTAATTAAGTGAAATAAGAAGGATTTCTTATAAGGCCTAGATAATGAATATGGTGAGATGTGTGACAATACACTTAGAGAATGTTATGAAATATGACTGAGTTATAGGGATGCGACGTCAGTCAATGGCTCATAGAGGTCTGCCCAACTAATCTGGCTACCAGAAGTACGACTTTGGGGATGATGTGAGACGTCATCGATAATAAGTAACTACGAATGACATGCGGTTAGTCCTAATTCTTTAGGGTAAATCTGCCCAGTCAATCTGGCTACCAGTACATATGAATAGTCGGACTAATATGAGATGCCTCCGTGGGGTAAGGGTCATAATACGAAGGACCTGCTTCAGGGGTTGAATGTATTAAGTGGTTGTTTGTGGGCCCGCTTCTTCCCTTATATGAAGTATTAAATGATCGGGATTGGGTTTAGGTATGGTTAAGGGTTTCTTGTAATGGTCTGCTTCAATTGGAAGTATTAAGTGTCTGAAAAGATTTCCGTGCAATGTCAGCAAAATATATTCAAATGTGGAGTCGCCTTGAGAATAGGTATTAAATAATGGGGGCCTACGTCAATTGAGGTCTTTAATGGTTAGAGTTTGCCTATTTCCCATTAAAAGGTATTAAGTGGCTTGGGTTCTATCTCTTGCGTTGGTAGACATTAATAATAATGGTTATGGGGTATTGATTATGGTAGGATCTACTTTGGGGATTGAAGGTATTAAGTGCTTGTTTGAGGGCCCGCCTCTTTCTGTTATATGAAGTATTAAACGGTCTATAATATAGTTTAGTGCGAAAGACATATCCTTACTTAAATTGTATTTCCCAAGTATTAATATAAAAAGGCTCATGATTTTCTATTCACCGGACATTGTTGTTCTAACTCCCTCCTCATTACAACATAGGTTAGGGAAGGATACAATAAACAAGATGGAGATGGCGATTAGAGGAGTTTGTGGCAGTAGTCTATTTATCTGTTTATGATATTTTCTAATGTACCCATTTGAAGTTGACAATGTATATTGAACAAGATGATATAACGATTACTGTTAACATTATGTTATGGTTTTGTTTGTGACATTTGGAATTTGAAATAAAATGGGTATTGTTTATGCTATTATATTTTACTCTTCCGCTGTGAGTTCTGAATGAATAGATAAATATTTTTGTATTATTCTTTTTAGCAACCAAAAACCTGCTTTGGAATGGGTCTAAGTTTCGATGAGCCTTTTCTGGGTTAAGATTTAGGCCTCTTTCGAGGTGTGTAATACACCTTCAAAAGATAAATTCTCCCCTTTGATACTCTTTTCGATTCAACAGAGTGCTAGTCCAGGAATCATTTGACCTTCAGTTATCTAATAGTGATCAAATCTGACTTTATTTAAGCTATAAGAAATAGAATCCCTAGGGAGTATTTTTGGCGAGCAAACAATGAAGGAGGAGGCTACCAAAAGATCCTAATCAAAATAGGTTAGAGATGCTTATATAGTAGATAGAAAAGAGTGGATCTCATCTCATACTTATTCTCCTTCAATTTGAGCCACCCAAAAATCAAGCATTTCGAACCATATTTTGAGTCCTCCTATGCCTGTGTTTCTGCCGAGATTTCACCCACCATGATGAGTCTAAACCCCATTTAAGCCCAAAGAAAAATATTATGTAATTAAATCAAATTTAATTGCTTATTGATATTGTATATCAATTGATATATTTATAACCATTATAAATATATTTAATAATATGTCAGTCCTCTAGCTCAAGTGGTTAGGGGTGTGGTGCTTTAGATGGAGGTTTTAAAGATCATGAGTTCAAGCCCATGAGACATCAAAAAGAGTGCTTTGCTTTAATAATAATAAAAGTATCACTCATGTTAACAAAAAAATATTTAATAATATTTATTCCTCAAATCATAATCAAAATATTATAAATAATATTTCATAAGTATTAATTAATTTAATTAAACTATAATAATTATAAATTAATTAAATCGTTTGGTCAAAGGAGAATTCATCGTTTCAGTTGTATGACTCGTCTGGCGTAAATTTGGTCAGAGATTTGTATTAAACTATTCGAATATTAACATTCACACGTCACTTAGTAGGTGGTGTGACATTTTGGCCAAATTTATTGCTTACTTGGTTTAGGTCAAATCTGATTTTACTATGTTAAGTGTTACCCGGTTGTGACTTTTATTTACACGAATTCCATTCGTCAGAACTATATCACTTTAGACTTATGGAATTTGTAATGGTCAAAATTCCAGTATCATCCATATTAAACTCTATAGTGCAAATAAAAAGTCCTTGGTTCAATAATAACAATTATTATTAACTGAAATGCTCTGGTCGAAGTGTTTGACTTTGAGTTGAACGTGATATAAACCTCAAATAACTAAGGAGACGAATCCTCTTTTGAATAGTGCTTCACTTCCAATATTTCCACTCGATCTAACTATAGTCACTCGATGGACGTCGTGCCATGATTTGACTATAATCAAAGTGGAGCTTTCATACGGAAGACTGACGATATTCTCAAGTCGAGAGAACTGTGTAAATCAGGCGCATCGATATTTTCTGTTTGAACTTAGTTATATTAACCAACAGAAAACTACATAGTGAGTTATTCCATAGTTATCGAATAACTATTAGTACATAACCTCTTAGTGCCTCCAGCAGTCATGGGTAATACACTGCCCAAAATTTGAAGAGCGTTATGTACTCTAGTCTCAATGGATACATCGATATCAAGTCTCGATGCATCTTGACTAGGAACATTAAAAATGCTATGTTAATTTTCATCATGATAAATTACTCACGGTTACAACACTTTGTAACTACTATCACAAAATGTACCATTTATGGAATTTCAATTAAATATACTTTTAATTAAGTGCATTAATTAATATAACACATTGTATCAAGTATATAGTAGAAAGAAAACACTTTTTATTTCGAACAAGATAGATTATCGAGTTAGATATACGTTAACCCAGAAAATGGATCAACACTCTAGATTGAGTGTGAAAGCATCATCCCTATTTATCGAAGCAAATAAAATAGAAAAGAAATATAAAAAAAGAAAGAATAGTAACGAGACAAGATAATTTTATAGTGGTTCGGCTGTTAACGAAGCCTACATCCACTTTATAATTTTTCTTATTTACTGACTGCTGTTACAAGTTGAATTGGATTATAATATGATAGAATATCCTAGGTTAGGTCAAGTCACAAGTACTTAAAGAAGACTGGAGAATCACAGTCGCTCCTTGATGACTACTGTGTGGGAGAAGAAGAGTGAAGAATAATAGTGAAGAACAATCCCTGCAAAGTTCCAACAGCCGGTCCAGAGATCATGTTTATGTTGCAAGTAGGATTGTATTTAGGGGTTGGAGAGCTATTGGGCTAGGCCGCTTTTCCAAAAGCCTGCACATGATGCAACGGAGGATTTCTAAAAGTTCCACGGTGATCTAAGACATTTTGATTGATCTCTAGCGATCCATGAGGGATGGATCGCTAGCATCCATGCCCTTGGCACATTTTTGAGACAGCCCTGTTGGGGTGGCTCCTTGCTCTATGTAGCTGTCCTCCATGTAGTTTCATAGCTTGTTGCCTTATTTTGGTGATGGTTCACACACAGGTTTGATTGTTCTACAACTTGAATCAGACGAATGTTCACTTCTCGTACTAGGTTGCTTGGAATGCTATGAAACTTGGCAAACACCACTAGAAAAGATATCGATTCATGATGCAAGAGGCTTGAATGGCCCATGAAGCTTCCTTATGGATCGCTAGCGATCCATCCCATTAGTTGATTTTTGGTTAATTCTTCTTGAGTCCCTCTTGGCCTATTCCTCTGGTCCTTTTGGTCGAGTCTTGATTTTTTTTGGCTAGGCTTGGATGTTTTAATTCATTTGGATTCCTCTTACATAAAAACCTAGTTAACATTTGCCCCCCAAAGCATACCTCATTGGAAACAATGTGTGCTCTGGAAGTAACTGCGTCTGATTTTTCATTTTGTGAAATCTGGTTGATCACGTCGAGGTTACAATACAAATTTGGCTTTTACTATTCAGCCGTCTTTTGAGTTTTCGATGTGAATCGTCGTTGCTCGTAAAAAAAATCTATTTTGATCCTATAATTTTCAAGATGCTTGTAAACAATATGTAGATCACGCTTAGCTAGTTTGGAGAAGATCGATTGCAACGTAATAGATCGATACCAATCCTTAGACTTAAGCAAATTTTTTGCAAACAATTCCCTATTTAGCTTTGCTCCAACTGACCCTTCTCACATGCCTTTTTCTTCACGTGTTTCCCTTACGACCGAAACCAGAGAAACCCTACTTTTCCATCCTAGATCACGGCCGTTGATCTCCATTGCTAGCATCTACCACCCCTGATCTCAGCTACCCTCGCCATCACCCCGAGGCAAATCCTAGCACCAGAATCGCCGCTTTTTGGATCGATGCCGACCCTGTAGGTTGCTAGCCCTAACCTATTTCGCCATGAACCCAAAATTGAACCTGTTTGCTTTCGATCCAAGACTGGTGATGATGTGGTTATGTTATTGGTGGTGATGGCTAGTGAATTTGGGAAGATCTATGAGGATGGTGAATGAAGCGTGTTGATTGCAATTTATTGGAGGTAGATAATGTAGTTGTGTCTTGCACTTGATACATTCTACTATCTTCGTTCAATAAATCAAAATCGACTTGTGCGTGACCTCGATGGTTTCGATGAAGTGGTTTACTATAGAGTTGATCATCCTGGATTATTTTTATTATTGCACGCTCGGTGTACCAGAGAATAGAAAGAGCTTTCTGTGTCACATTGGACAATGGATCCATTATCGATCATTGATCGATAAGGGATAAATGTAGAAGGAATAACTTCAATGAATGACATGAAAAGATTTTTCCTTTTTCTGCTGCAAGTGATCTATCTACATAGGATAGAGAATTTGTAGTGTTTGGGACACTGAGCCCATCTCCCATAGATAACACACCGCACTTGCCCCAGTCAACGCTTCGAATCCGATGAGTTGGCACAAATCAACGTCTTTTTGGAATTTAGGCGTTAAATATACGGGGATTTCTAATTAAAAATAGGGTTACCTTACAATATTGGAACAAGTTCTATTATATAGAATGAAGCATCCATCCTTTCTACCTAAATCCAGTGGAGGAAGCCCGACACTTTTAGAAGCAGAATCGTTATCGGTTATGCCTTCGCAAATGATTCTAGCAGCACCTACTTTTTCGGCACCACAAGCATAATATGGTCAATTGGTGCCAATTGGCCATGTCGTCGATCGAACTCCTTTGAACTTTAGAGTTTTACTTAACCCTCTAGAGAGAGCTTCTATTGTCATTTCTACAAAAGTTCTGCATAATATTTGTTTATAGCATGGTATTTCCAGATGATGATGTGCGCCTTCCACTGAAAAATGAGTTTGCACACATCCTACCTCCAGGGTACAACACCTTCCATCGGTACATGTGATTGAATAGTGTAGTGCTGCCAATCAACCATTTCTTGAGAGACACACTTCTGAATTTGGGAATAGTCTTATTTCAGATTCATCCTAACGGTTATGCAATTTTGACTTGTCTTCACGTTTTGTTTATGCAGACATTCAACCGTGCCCCAAGCTTCGACGAATTGAGATACTTCCGTTCATTCAAGAAGAGAGCATTCCTTCTCTTGTGATTATTGAGGCTCAAAGAAATTGCAAAATCATGTTGCAACTCCAAAGCAACTAATCCCAGTTCAAGACCCAATATATCTTCATTAGATGTACTAAGGGGTTTAATCGTCTTTGGATGAAAGGGGTAAGTTTTCTCTTCTCTTGTTGACATCTATTATGATGGTGCGGGGTTTTAAAAGACTGAATGTTTGTTACAGTTATTCTGAGGCCAAATAAAGATCTAGAACTTGACCCTATCTTCCATATTTTGAAAGCATAGATGCTAGAGAGAGATCGGCCAAACTTTTGGCAACAAACAAGAATTTGCATCCGTATGGATTGTTACATTCCCGGAGGTCTTCCATCGCTATTGAGGTTCCATCCCCTACCTGTTCCAGGATTAGAACACGCTCCACTTCTTCAATTCACAATTCCGAAGAGAGCGGTCTAAAAGGAGGAAAAGTTCCATTTGGTGGATCAACTAAGGAAATTCGTGAAGAAAATGGCGTTACGGCCGGAGCTATTAGTCCGAATAGGATGCCGCTAATCCCGAAAGAAGGTGAAGAGGAATTCAAACGATGAGAAGGCAAGGCTGCGGTGATCGTAGAAAAAGAGGAAGGTGAAATGGAGAGCGGAAGTGACAATGACCCCTCCTCTAACGATGAGGAGCTTGCTGCGCGTTCCAGTAAAGGAGATCTCGAATAATGTAATGAAACTCCAGGAACGAGTCCTATTCTCCCGGGTTTGCCTTCCTAAGAGCTTATTACTAAAGATGCTCCCCCAGCAACATAACGACTTTAAGGTTCTCCGACTAAGGAAACCGATATTAACTTTGGGCACTTGAGCAACGTTTATGTAGATATTTCAGAACTCATGAGAAATTATTTTTAGTCCGAGGGATTGCCTCCTCACTTTGGTTATGCCATTTCCAGAATTAGCCCGACTCCTAATGTAGTTGCCTCCCGATCTGGTTTATGAAGTTCTTTTAGGGTGCCTACGACATGTTACATACTCCACTAGGGTCACGTACACTAATATATGCTTTATTTCAGCTCATTTTCTGCTGCTAAAGTTACTTTATTTTTTTATTAGGTACTATAGGAAGTCGTGGACTCTATAAAGATCTTGAACAACTTACGGATGCATAACATGGGTTGAAACGCACTTCAAGCCACTACTAGCCCCGAGAAACTGAGGAAGAGTGGAGGAGGAGAAAAGACTGGGATTGAAACTCATCGTTGGGATGACTGGGACAGAGAAAGAGTTGAAAGGGGTAGTTATGAGAAGAGGAAGACTCCCAATGATCGGGAAGAGCTTTCCAAAAAGTCGAATGTAGATCATGATCCTCATCCTTTCGAGCACCATACATCTGTCCCGGTTCTAGTTTCTATCAGAATTGAGGTTCCGATTTCTATTATTCAGGTTGCTCCATCAACCTAGATTCTGACAAATCATGTTGTTCCTGCTTCTAGTTTTTCACGCCCTCGCAGGAGGCCTACTTTTATTCTCCCGTTTGGTCCACCTAAACTAAAAACCTCGTTCCCTAGTTGATTCCTGAAGGGAGTTAAATTCGTCTGTGACTTACGTTTGATTCGTAAGGATTTTTATATACCCTATCTCCAGGAGATTCATAGTGACTTGGATCAAGCTGAAGGATGGGAGAAATTATGTAAGCAGCTGGCGGAGACAAACCGTAACAACTATCATGAGATTCTTTCTTTTGAGTCGGAGAAGGATGATTATGAAAGGATGCTGACAAAACGTGACACCATATTGATTAATTGACAAAGGAGAGACATGCTGTCATTCGAGATAGTAAGAACAATGCTAGTTTGCTCAAGGAATTAAAGGAGGCTCACGCAAAAATTGAAATTGTGTTTAGAGATGAAATCAAGAAAGCCCATGCTGATGAAGTCAAGCTGCAAGAGGAGCTTGAAACTCGAGATGAGATCATCAAAGCTCAAAAGAGAACCATTGCTGGTTATCATGAAATGTCGAAGCTCATAAGAAAACAATTGCTGATTATGTAGGGAAGGTGGAATCTCGAGATATGACCATCGCTAACCAGGCTCAAGTGATTGCCTCGCTTTGAGAAAAAGTTGTACAACTCGATGTTGAAAAGACTAAAGTCGAAGTTGAGAAAGCTGCTATGATGGTGGACTACTTGGACCTGCAAGATACCTTCGAAAAGAAGATGGCAAAGATGGATAACACTATCTTGAACTTCTACGTCAACTCCCTGTTGCATTAGGGCAGTCTCTGTTATCTGGGCCCCAAATTCCCATGTGCTCTTGCTCTGGTTTGGGAAGAAATCCCGACCCATCTTCGAGAAGACGGGGATGTGTATACAGAACAAGAGGTGGCAGATGCCTCTCTAAACGAAGAATCAAAGAAGGCTTTAGTAGAGGGACAAGAGATTATTCGAGTTGAAAGGGAGCAAAGCCCCCGATGTTGCCACAGCTGTAGCTGCTAAAGCACCATCAGAGCCTTTAAGTTATGGGCCTGGCGAATTGTCCAAGCTGCCTAATAATCAAATAGAAATCATTCCGGCTTTGATCGGTACTGCTTTATTGTCCGCCCTTTCAGCGGCTATCTTCGAAGCCTTGGTTGGTCCTAAAACTTCGCCTAAGATTGTGTAACTATCTAATCAAGGAAACGGTGGGGAGTATAAGGTTGAGATTCACTGTCACACTTCTAATGCAGGTAATTCTCTTGTTTCTCCCAAGTTTGAGGACTTCCAACTCACATCGGAAGAATAAGAGGAACTGAATGCTTTCCTTTTTGATCTTATAGGTCTGTCTTCTTTGCCTATCGAACTTCCAATTTCTCCAGTCCCGGGGCATGCTGCTATTTCAACTACATCAACGCTTGGTTATGTAGCTGCTTTGATCACAACGCCCCTATCTGGCTCGCAACTAAGACCGGAATCTAAGAAGATCGCTGCGTTGCATGGCCTGGACGACCCCTTTGTATCTCTAGAGGGTGATTTAATAGCAACTGACACTCGAAAGTAGACAGACTAAGCTAGCCAGCCAGGTAAAACTGAGCAGTAGATGGTGGCAATTAAGAAGGAAAAGGTAGAGGAGAGAGAGTCTTCGAGGAGCTCCCGCAAGTCCAACAAGTTCAAGACCAAGGGGGAGTCTTCTGAGGGAGCCAATGAACAAGTAGGAGACATGGACCAAAGCCTATAATCAATTTCTTTGGCAACAATATGACTCTTGGTGGGGATATTGAGGGGAAGAAGAAACTTCCGATCAAAGGCGGGAAAGGAAGTGGTGGCAAGAAGCACTGACGGGCTCGAGTGATAGTGTAGCCGGATTTTTTTAGCATTTTGATTTGTTCAACATGTGTTTTGTACAAGTGTAGAGTCTGCACTTATCACTTTTGTTCGACATGTATTTTGTTGTTCTTGGCCAGTATTGTATGGGTATGGCCCCCAGATTTTGACTTTGTACAAATGTTATGAGAAATGAAAAGGTTAATGTTTCTACTGCTATATCCTCTGTGTTCTTTCTTATTTATCACGTACTTAGCTTGTTTTTATACCAATTATGTGCATACAAGACACGATTGCATGTTCTGCAATTTCTATACTCCATGTTGTCGTGTCGTGTTTTGTGTTATATGATGCCTTTATTTCTGTGATTTCATGCATTACGTATGCATTTTTTTTGTTTTACAACTAGATTTAACGGGACTGGAGAGTAGTTTTCCTTTCAACTAAGTGTTGGTGTGTGTGCACCCCCAACTTCATAGGGTTATTTACTCCGAACACTTGATAAATGACCGATTGATCCGAGCGATTCCTCGGATGTCTATAGCCAAATTTACTTTGCGGTTCCTATCTTTGGGAACTTGTGACTCAAATTTCAACGATAGGGATTCTTTGCCGATTTCAAGTTTTGCGACATTGCTTGACTCATGTCGATTCTTTTTTATGGTAAGATTTGATCCTTATTAGTCCTGCAATAGACAAATTTCCCGGTGTTGTCAGTAAAATACCCGTACTTAGAAAATCTTAACGATTTGTTGAAGATGGCGAGCAACATCAAGTAGTGCTTGCACGACTTATGAAATGCGTGGCTTTTAAGACTGCGAGCTTACAAAATGCGAGGCTTTTGAGAGTGTGCGGCTTTTGAGTTTGAGTCAATTTACTTTCGTCGACTTGGGGAGTATGCGAGTGTACTTGGGTGTGGTTTCACATTACCAAGAAGCTAATTAATGATTTTGAGTCGATTTACTTTTGTCGACTCGGCAAGTAATTTATATGAACATGGTTTTATTGGTTCAAGAAACTATAGAGATTTCATTGATAAAACAAAAAGTATAGCGAATTCAGCCTATTTACAGTGCCCCTAGTGTAGTCGGGTGGCTTATTTGCAAAAATAGGAAATACATAGATAAAATATAAATAAAGTAATGCCGGTGTGAGTCGTTATTCGAAGCATGGGGAATCAGAATTCCATCGACTGTGGTCAGCTCGAAAGTGCCATTTCCGAGCTTCTGGCCGATTACATAGTGCCTTTCCCAGTTTGGTCTGAATTTTCCTAGCACAGGATAGACTCATTTGATGACAAGGTCTCTTACTTTGAAAGTACGGTTACGAACCTTGGAGTTGAAATGTTGTGTGACCTCTTCTGGTGAGCGAAAACCCTAGGCTCGGGTTCTTCTCGCTTCTCATCGACCATATCAAGCGACTCGAACATGAGCTATTCATTCTTTTTTTTATTTAAGTTTTTTCTTCGATGAGAAGGGACTTCCACTTCGATTGGGATCATTGCTTCTGAACCATACGCCAGGGCGAATGGAGAGTGTCCGATTGCAAAGTTGTGCATTGTTTTGTTAGCCCATAGTGCAATTCAAATTCATCAACCCAATTTCATTTAGCATTAGTTAGTCGCTTTTTGATGGGGGACTTGATGATCTTGTTTGCTGCCTCCACTTGCCCATTTTCTTGCTGATGTGCAACAATGGAAAAGCTTTTCTCGATTCGGAAGCATTTGCAAAAGTCTTTGAATTCAGCACTTTCGAATTGAGTTCTGTTATCCATGGTTATTCTTTGGGCACTCCAAACCTGTAAATAATGTTTTTAGTGACAAAGTTAATTACTTTTTTCATTGTAATAGTAGCCAACGGTTCCGCTTCAACCCATTAGGTGAAGTAATCAACAACAACGATAGCGTATGCGACTTCTTCTTTGGCTATTGGAAATATAGCAATCAAATCAATTCCCAAGATTGCGAATGGCCATGGGCTGACCATCTGTGTTAGCTCTGTTGAAGGAGTTCTTTTGATCTTGTCGAATCTTTGGCATTGGACGCACCATTTGGCATAATATGCTGCATCGCAGTTGACCATTAGCCAAAAATACCCATATCGGAGGACTTTCTTTGCAAGGGTTTGCCTCCTAGTATGATCTCCGCAGTCGCATTCATGAACCTCCCTAGAGATTGGGGTATTCGACATGGGGGGATGGGGTATGTTGATATGCCCTAGTTAATTTTGAAAATTGATTTTTGTTTTTAAAAGAGATTTTCTTTCTAAAACTTGTCAAAACAATTTCTGAAGTTTGTAAACCATTTTGAATATAGTTTAAACTTAGAAAAGAGATTAAAAATTAATCTTAAAAACATATAATTTATAATATAAAAGTAATATTAAAAACTATATAGAATATATATTTTAGATTTAAAAGGCTATAATATTAAAACTAGGAGATAGTTTAAAAACAAGAGATGATTTTGAAATCAAAATATAAAAGATAATAAAAATAGTTTAAGGCTAAAATATTTAACTGAGAGAGATGACTTTAAAAGGTTTTTGGAAAAATATTTGAAATAAATCATTTTGAAAATTTCTTGGATTCCATTCCACTAGAGAAGGTCGTGGGTTCCATCCTACTAGAGAGTTCGTGGGTTCCATCCCACTATTAAAGCGAGAAGGTGGATTCCATTCCATAATTAAAATTCGAATACAGATTTTAGTGCTATCATGAAGTTTTAACATAAATCTACACACTATTACTTATCTTGATATCTTGAACTCTTGATACTCATGAGTTTTCAGTCTTGGTTTCTTCAATCTTGAATTCGTCAGTCTTGAATCTTTATACTCAATCTTGAATCTTTATACTGTACAGTCTTTATTCTTAGTACTTGCATATATATATATATATATCCTGCATATGCATATATATCTAGACAAGAATATTAGTATTTACATTATAACAAGTTCTAAGGTTGTTGTCATCAAAACCATCATCTCAAGAACTAACAATCTCCCCCTTTTTGATGATGACAACCGTTTTTTATAAAATCTTCTCCACAAACTTTGATTCTACTCTAACTCCCCCTTATTCCAACAACTCCCCTTTAATCTACTAACTCCCCTTAATCCAAGCCTATCTAACCTATTTTATAATTCTTCCCCTTTGTCATCAACAAAAACTAATTCTAAACTACATAACTCCCCCTTAAACTAATACTATAGCACTATATAGGATAATAATACAGTATAGTAGAATATAAACGAGACAGATAATAATATGAGTAAAATATAGCAAGGTAAATGTGAGAGATATGAAAATTTCAAACATAATCAATCAGTAAATTTATCAAACCACACCATTTCAATCATATATTACATACCATGTTCAAATCAATTCAAACAATTCAAATCAAGTCAAATCAAACCAAACAATTCAAACCACATTAAACCAAATCAAATCAAAGTAAATCAAACCATACAAGTCAAATCAAACATTTCTTGGAACTTCAACCTATCCTTCTTCACTGAAGATAGGATCTAACTTTATAACATCCCATTCTTCATTATCCTTGTTCAGAGTTCCTTCTGGATTCGCTTTGAGTTCTTCTTTGTTGAGGGATGAAATCATCCATCGAATGGCATCGAAGTGCCTTTCTTGTTCCTTCATCATCTGCATTTGGCTTAATTCTAAGTGACGTTGATTGCGAAGGATAAAAGTAAGTATGTTCTTGAAGGAATTGAGAGTTTCTTCAAGATTCTCACTCAGATTATGAATAGGAGAGGCCATTATTTGATAAAATACGAAGAAATTCAATAGAAAATAAGGAGAATTGAAAATATGCATTTTTCTAGAAGAGTCAAGTATTTATAAGGTTAGAAAGTCGTTTAAAATGAAAAGACACAAGGTAGTTATATCAATTTCAAAACAACAATTACTTTATAACTGTTACATGTCGACATGGGGGGTAGGGGGTGTCGACATGCCCCCATGATTTTGGCAATATGCTTTGTTTCTTTATATTATGTACAAGTCTATATATAAACTTATATAATATAAAAGCAAGCATTCCAGAGATATTTTAAAGCTAATGAACAGAAATAAATGATTTTCATTGATAAATTTTAGTTAACATTACATAAACAATACATAACATTAATTAATCGAAAGATACAAACTAAAACAACATGAAATGAAAACTAGAATTTGATAGAGGATGATGAAGATGATGATAATCCAAGTTTGCGACTCACTTTCCCAAAGAACTTGTTCATTTTGGTGGAAATTTTGTCCAACCTTTTACTAATGTATCTTTTGAGAATCCATTGGTTTTCCACAATAATCTTTTGGTTTTTGAGAAGTGTCTTGTTGGATGGATTGTTAGGAGTGATAGAGTATTCAATACTTTCCAATGATGTCTCTTCCTCCTCCTCTCCTTCTTCTTCAATCTCCATCTCCTCCCCTTCTTCCTCCTCCTCTTCTTCTTCCATTTCTTCATGAGCCAACCTTTCATTTTTCGGTATGTGTTTCATATGGTTGAAACACAAGTGGTATTTTCATAAGAGAGATATTTGCATGGTTAAACACTTTTCGAGAAACAAACTCCTCTCTCTTATAATCAACTCCAAAATGGTTAAAAATCCGAGTAAGATAAATTCCATGATACAAAGTGTTTTCTCCTAAACAAAATTTTTTGGGACGAAGTTCATCCAAAATTACTTGTGCCCAATTAATGCCATAGTGCCCATAAATAGCAAAAAGAGCCTTACAAACTTTTAAGGTCGGGTGATTGAAATTTCCCGATCTTGGAGTTATGGTATGTTGCAAAAGAAGGTTAACAATTCTTGCTTTAGGACATAAATTTCGATTTATAAACTCAAATTTATCATCTCCTTAAAAAATGTGATGAAATGTCTCACGATTATGTTCATCAATTTGAAAATATGAAAGATTAATTCCCGTATACTTACAACCCAAAATATTTCCCAAAATCTCACTATTTAAAACAATTTGTGTTCCTTTAACACTACTCCAAACTTCCCATTCATTACCATCACAAAAACTACGATTCAAATTTGCATAAAACATTTTAACAAGATTTGGATAACAAATAAAATCATTTTGAGAATCATCAATTAAACTGAGATTTGATTCTCTTCGAAAAGAACATTGAGTTCATATGAAGGAAAATCATTAAAGATAGCAAATTTTCCCTTATGGACTTTTCCAAAGTTTGCATAGCTTATGTAAGCTTTGATAGCTTCCGGGTCATTGTAGAGGAATTCTTTGATGGTTTTGGACAGCCTAATGGTGGATGGGGTGCTTGAGGAAGCCATTTTTGAAGAGAGTAGAGAGCTTGAGAGTTTGAAAGATACTTAGAATTTTGAAATGAAAGTGAAAAGATAGAATAAAGTTAAGGAGATAAATATATATTCAATAGTCATGTTCTCTGGTCAAGAGACACCTCTTCAGGGCTTTGGAGTTGGTGAAAAGGTGGAGGCTAATTCAAAGTTTTGAATTCAAATTTTAATTTCAAAATTCTGGTAGGGATGACGACATAGGGGACAGGGCCATGTCGACATGGGTCCTATAATACATGTGACTACTTTTTTCTATTTTGTTTAATATATATATATATATCCTATAATCTAATTTATATTTTATCTGAAATAATATAAATATAATAACACTTTAATATTAATATTTTAAAAATATTATTAAAATAATATTATTTTGAAAATCAAAATTTTAAATTCAAACAACAACCAATTTCAAAACATGCAAACAATCAAACATTCAAACATTCAAGCAAACAATTTCAACCAATATAATTTAAATGCGTACCTATTTTTATATCGATATTCCCGAGATCATTAGATTCATGAATAGCTATAAAGCACATATTTGAATTTTCCATCTTCTGATCTTCATCACTAGAGGATGAGTCTGAATCGTCTAGTGTAGCAGTATACGCTCTCTTCCTTTCCTTTGATGGGTCATCGTGGCTGACTGCAATTTCAATCGTAAGTTCAACCTGCGCTGCCTTGGCCTCCTTGGATTCCTCCTCATCATCCCTCGAATCTATATCTCTATAGAATCGACTGTGGTGCTCAACCCAAGGCTTAGGCGCTATTTGTCAATCTTTAGTAACTTAGATGCGGACAAACTTGTCCACACCCTTTCCCTTCTCTTTCTACCAGGCCTCTCTTAGCTCGGCCACATAATAGACATGGCCAGTTGCCAGATCGCCATGCACAACACCCACTCCATTATCTCTGAAATTTTAACGTCAAACACCATTCGGCCAACGCTGCCCGAAATTCGGCCAGGGCCGGACGGCCCAGGAAAACATTGTATGGTGAATCCATATCCAAAACAATGAACGGTAGGATCTGCACAATCCTATGCTCACCTTCTTCTAACTCCACTGGCAATTCAACATAACCAACTACTTCGGTTGCCACACTATTGAAACCGTGTAAACGAGCTTTAGACGATTTCAAATCTTTAGCCTCCATCCTCATTTGATCATATGCCTTCCTAAAGATAAAGTTCATAGAGCTTCCACAATCAATTAAAATTCTACTCACCAAAGCGGGGCCAATCATGGCAGAGATAACCATCGGATCAATAGTAGGGGCCTCTACTCTATCGGCATCTCTGATTCTAAATACTGTATCATTCGTCATTGTACGGTGTTGCCTGGTCGGAGTTCCATCCTCTTTATTCGAACAACATTCAAAGTCCACATGTCTCATTGAACTAGCATAGCGCTCCATTTCCTGCCAACTCCTATCCATACGGTGCGGTCCATCAACTATCGTGCTTATTACCAACCTCCCACTAGTCTGAGCGGGTTCCTCAGCTCGGCACGGAGCTTGCCCTTGATTGGGATAAGACGTTCCATGTCCGCCATCCTACGGATTCTTGACAAACTATTGCAACTTTTCTATCGAATCAATTTCTCAATGGCATCATGGAGATGCCTACACTCATCAGTATTGTGCCCGTAGCATTCATGAAACCGACAGTACTTCTCGGTTTTCTTTTGTTCCTCAGACGATTCTTTTGGACGCGGTTTCATATATTGGAAAGTATTATAGGTAGACATATATATATATATATATTCTCCAGAGATGCATTTAGAGGTGTATAGTCGTTATACGTAAAAAGCCTTGACCTCCACTTTACGGGCTCCCTCTTCCGATCAAGATTACCTTCTCCACTCCTTTTCTGTTGACCCAACTTGTTTTGAACATTGACCTGAACCTTTCCAGAATTCTCGCCCGATTTCTTTACTGCGATGTTGCTCTGTACCGCTTCTCTACTTGGTCCTGTAGCATTGCTTCTTCTAGACTACCTAGCCTCTTCCTTTCTCATGAACTGGTTTGCCTTTGTGCAAAAACGCTCCAGCGTGGCTGGCGGTTTTCCACCTAGCCAATTACCAAACTCGGATTCTGGGTCAGCCCCCATTGTCACAGCCATAAGTATGGCGTGGTCATTTGGATTACTAACTTCAGTGGCAGCAACATGATATCTCTGCATGTAGTCCTTCAGTGATTCCCCCGGAGCTTGGATCACAGTGGATAGCGGCATCACATCTTTGGGGCGAGTAGCGTGAATCCGGAACTGCTCCACGAATCTTGTAGCCAACTTGTCAAATCTTGAGATCGATCGCGGGGGTAGTCTCATGAACCACATCGTAGCGATCCTAGATTGAGTTATAGGGAATCATCTGCATTTGGTAGCATCATTTGCTCTTGCCGAGTCCATCAACCATTCAAACCTCATGACATGCTGCATGGGATCAGTCTTCCCTTCATAAGCATGCATCATAGGAATGTCAAACCTTCTAGGATACTCCACCTATAAATACTGTCGGTAACTAGGGTGTGGCTCCTAGAGACTCCCCAGTCATCATTCGTCAAGCCATGGTTCTCCCTCATCAACTGTCTGAACATCGCAGATAAATCCGATGTCTGGATAGGTGGCGCTAAGTGGTGGTCGTGCTCCATCCCATATGAATGTTCCGACCGGGGTCTCCGGGGCATTCCATGCCTCTTGGGCCCATCATCCTCTAGATGTGTATCCCGAGCATTCACTTCATTATCATTCTGGAGAAGTAGTTAGTCAATCACCAAGCATGCTCCAATGTCCAAGTTCTCGGATCCAAAATGAGTACAACCCCCCAGCTACAGATGAGGGGTCGTTCCCTTGGTTGAGGGATCGGTACCGATCCCTAGGGAGAGATCGGCACCGACCCGACTTGGCAGGCCGTGGTGGTCTGCCAAGTGCCGCTCCGATGTTCCTGCTCGTACTGCTTCGACTCTGCGATGCCTTTGCTTGTGATGTTCGTTTGAAGAAGTTGAACTCTCTGACGCCGAGAACGAAGCAATACCTCCTCTGGTCCTTTGGCACTGCTGTTGAGCAATCTGGTTCATTAGGTTGGCATTAGCCTGGATTTTCTCATTTAGCTACCTACGACTTTCCATCAACTCCCTCATCTGGTCATTAAATTCGGCTTGGGTAATGGAATCAGCGGGGTTCTGAACTACAGTAGGTTCCATATTCACATTAGCAGGTTGGTTGCTTGGACCCTTGTTGGACATTGGCAGTTTCGTTAGCATCAACATTGTGGGAAGTAGATCTCAAGCGCCTTACCATCTTAGATTCCTGTGCTTAGATCTTGAAAAATCTGAATAGTATCTGCAAGCTTCTGAAAATGAACCTAGATATCCTTCGGGGGATTTCTTTAATCCAGTAGCAACAATGGTGATCCTAATAGCCTGAGAATCGATGTTCTCAGTGAAAGCACCAAAAATTTTGCAACCAAATTGGCCACAAACACCTGAGAATAGGTTTAAGTAGTGAAATAAAATGGAGAAATAAAATTAAAACTGAGGAATAACACTGAGTATCAAGAAAAATTCAGTAGATGGAAAAAACAACAAGATTTATAGTGGTTCAGCGTTGATTGACTACGTCCACTTTGAATATTCTCTTTATTGCTTCACAATTCACTTGGTTACAGTTACAATCAGTAAGAAATAGTAAGAGATCAGAAAAGAACAAAGAAAGTTAGTACCAATGATGGCAGAATTTCACTTACAACCCCTTCAAAAAGTCCCTCAAACTAGCCCCCTACGGCTCTATTTATAGACGAAGGTGACCACCAAACTGACGGAAGCTTCAACAACAGGACCTTCCTGACCACATGGGCCCACTATAGGATAGAGTTCGTTATCGACCCCTCCATGGGTTGAGTTTGGGCTAGCGATCCCTATGATAGCTTTCTTGTAACATCATGGTACTTCAAGTATCATGACATTTGGACATGTGGAACTATGGTTCTTGTGGTGCTTTGGTTTGAATTCCAATCTATTTAGGGAAGTGCTGACCCCTTCTGCTATGCCGATCCAAAATTCTTTCTTCTGCTATGCCGACCCCTTTTTATGTAACCATTGCCATGCCGACGCACACATATCATGTCGATCCATATCTTATGAACACCACATGCCGACCCCTTCTGCTAACCACCACTATGCCGACTCCACCGCTTTCACATCCTATGTCGACCCATCCATATTCATTCCAATTTGCCAAACATCCATTTCGACCCCTATTCCAAGCAAACTAAAGTCCAAAATTTCGACAACCTGCATTATCTATCCATCGACCTTATTTACCTTGGGCTGGATACAACTGTTCAAATATTATACTTTGGTTATGTGGATGTTGCCTCGTGACCATCTTTTCCATCAATAGTCGAGTCTGGCTTTCGTAATCAACCTTATGTAGCCGGGTCAAGGCACCGGGTAATAGAGAGCTATTAGGCTAGGCCGCTGTTCTAGAAGCCTGCACATAATGCCACGAAGGAGTGCTGAAAGATCCACGACGATCTGAGACATTTTTATGAATCGCTAGCGATCCATGGAGGATGGATCGCTAGCGATCCACTCCTTGGCACATTTCTAAGCCAACCCTGTTGGGTTGGGCTGCTTGCTTTATGTAGCTGTCCTCCGTGTTGTTTCATTGCTTGTTGCCTTATTTTGGTGACGATCCGAAACGGGTTAGATTGTTCTACAACTTGAATCGGATGAATGTTCACTTCTCGTACTAGGTTGCTTGGAATGCTATGAAACTTGGCACACATCCCTAGAAAAGATATTGATTCATGATGCAAGAGGCTTGAACGACCCATGAAGCTTCCTTATGGATCGCTAGCGATCCATAGGTGATGGATTGTTGGCGATCCATCCCTTTAGTTGATTTTTAGGTAATTCATCTTGAGTCCCTCTTGGCTTATTCCTCTGGTCCTTTTGGTTGAGTCTTAAGTTGTTTTCGCTTGGCCTAGATGTTCTAACTCATCTAGATTCCAGTTTCAGTAAAAACCTAGTTAATAATATATGTAGCAAATTACATAGTCGCCTATAGGGCATACCCCTAGCTCTATCAATTATTAACCGAACTACTATGGCCAGAGACTTTGACTTTGACTTGACTTTAGTTGACCGTGTTACTAAACTAGTATAACCGAGGAGGCGAATTTTCTCTTGAATAGTTTCCCACTTCCGATGCTTTCACTCGACCCGATGTTTCTCTACGATTTAACTATAATAAAAAAGGAGCTTCCACTTTGAAAATCAATAGTATTCTCAAGTCAAGAGAACAATGCAATTTTATCACATCGATATTTTCTATTTGACCTTAGTTATATTAACCAAATAAAAACTATAGAGTGAGTCATTCTGTAGTTATCCAATAACTATCAGTACGTAACCCCTTGGTGCTCCTAACAGTCATGAGTAATACACTGCCCAACATTTGGAGAGCATTACATACTCTAGTTCCAACGGATGTATCGATATCCAATCTTGATACATCTTGACTAGGCATCACTACACCAGAAACAGCTTTTGACAGCGTTTCAAAAACGCTGTTATATGATACGACAGCGTTATTATAAACGCTGTATAACGACATGCTGTCGTAGATGCAAAAGTTTTAACAGCAAAATAGAAAATGCTGTAAAAAATTTGATACCACAGCGTTTATTAAACGCTGTTATATGACACAACAGCGTTAGAACAAACGCTGTATAACGACAAGCTATCGTATAAAGAGAACTTACAACAGCTTAATTTTAAACGCTGTGGAAATTATTCTTTTGACAGCGTTTTATTTTGGCTGTTAATATTTTTATTACAGCGTTTAATGCGTGCTGTGTTATGTTTTTACAGTTGGGATGATGTTTTACTACAGTTTACAACAGCGTTTAATAAACGCTGTTACTCACTATTTAATGATAATTACAACACGAATTAAACGCTGTTGTTTCTTCATTGATAGCATTAAAATAGATGCTGTCTTCTATTTATATGATTTTTACAGCATTAACATTCCACTATATTTGCATATTCTAGAACTACATTTTGAGTATAATCAAGCAACCGATATATATAACATGTTCTAATGAATAATAATCTGTTAAATAAACTAGCTAAAACAATATTAATATACAAAAAACATCTATAAATCAAGTTTCAATAATATCCATAAACAAAAATAACACAGTAGACCAAGTTATCATAATATTGTTAAACAAAGATAAGGTATATGTTAAACAAAAATATAATATCAATAAAGTAAGTCCGCACCAAATGCCAACAACAAAATGTGCACAAAGTAATGCTTGAGAATCTTAGTCATCTTAGTCATCTATCTACCTGTAAAGCAAAAGTAATGCTTGAGAATCAATTCATCAAAAAAGTGTACACAAAGTTAAATCGGATTCATAATACAAACACTAAATATTCATCACACTATTTCAGTAGGCGATTTGACTAATACAAAGTATACAACATGCCATAAAATCAAGTAGCATTTACAAGTGAAGTAGAGTAAAAAATAATAAACAAACTCGGTAATTTACTTGAAGTAAAATCAAGCTGTATATTATCGGCGTATGAAGTGGTCTGTTTACAAATTTACATTTTTCAGCCTTCTATCTTACTTCTGCCTTACCACATACCACATTTTTCTGCCTTACTCTGTCACCTAACCCACTCAAACATCATCCTAATACTCTTCTTCTAATGCACTGCACACAACTACACAAAGCAGTTACAACCCCACCATCAAACTGCACCTCATACAACATCAACCCTCTCTATCTATATACCCCACTGCTACCACACTACATCCCCATTATCAATGCTATTACATAACTATGCTAAACCATCCTTTGTTGCACAAACAAACCACCTCACCTCATACCACACTTCTAACTGCCTTCACAACCATACACACAGTCACAGTCTCCCTACATCCTACCCAAACTTCACAAGACAACCAACTGCACATCTACCAATTCCATTAACCTGTCAACATACATCAACATATTAAACTTCACAACATATCCATCTCCCATATAACTACAACTCATCTCCATACTCCCACTGCCGCAACAAAGTTATCACTGCATACATACTTACAGTAACCATCCAAATTACCCTTCACAAAACATCTCAACCACCACCCTTCAGCCATTACATCACTTACATTTGCACACACCTCCTGATCAACATCAAATCCTAGTGCATACATACTTCTCCTCTATGCATACATAGATCCAGAAACCATTTCTGCACATCTTTATACTTGTCTTCAACACAAACACATTTCCGCCACTATAAACTCATTTTCCACCACTCCATCAAACTGTCTTCTGTTACCATCTCCAACCACCACACCTTCATCTGCTTCTGCACATCCACATACACAATTCACCCCAAACTGCACATCCTTCCTTCATCGTCAACCTATACAAACTGACTCTAACCTCCCACTGACATACCATTTCCACTGTTAACACTCAACTGCCAATCTCTTCACTGTTACACTATCATCATCCACTGTTAAGCACTATGACATTCATCACTTCACCGCCCTCCTTAAGTCCATTCACCCCACTGTCTACCCAGTCCAACCACTATTTCACTTGCCCACTGCCCTACAAACTTCAATGCACATAACTCATAATACTCATAATATTGCTTCAATACTTTAGTACATATAACTTCAGTGCACAAAAACTTCAAACACAAAACATCCCACAACCCACAACAAATAAATTCCACATTTCCATTACATCACTGCCCATTCATCATCACTGCCTGAATACCCTGAACAATATCACTGTCATCTCCCAAGTTCATAACCATACATCACTATTCCTCCAACAAAACAAAACAACCACCGTGCACAAACAATACATACAAACTTCATCACCCCGCACACTTCCAATACTTTCAATTGCTACAAACAATACACACAATTGCGGTTTTTCCTTGCCATCAAATTGCTGCCTTCACACTGCCAATCCAATACTTTGTGTTATTATTTTTATTCACAACGTCTATATTTCGTTTTGCTCGTATAGTCCTATGATTCATAAGAATAACAACAGTAGGTTGTAATACCACGTTGTAACCCCATGCAATTAACAACAATTATTCTTGTAGTGCAAACTCAAATGAGAATAAATACATGTTGAACTTCTATATCTAACAGTCATGTTTTATGGTTGAACTTAATTAATTTTTATGAATTTATTTAGTTATTATAGACTTAGTTAACTTAGTTGATTTTCATGACTTAGTTAACTTTTATAAACTTATTAGTTATTATAAAAATAAATTAATTTGGTTATTAAATTGGAATGAAATTGCAAGCAAGTTAAAAATACATACATGATTGATAAATTAATCATTTTTATTTACATCGATTGATAAGGTAAGGGGAAGTTTCCTTCATGTACTTTTACAATAAATAATGTATTTTGTTTCCACGGCTATTTTAGTGCTCTTACTGGGAGTACCGAGGCTAGGATTTCCACAACATATTAGCTATAACAGTTATATTGTGTGTATAGGTAATGATAATGAAAACTTTGGTGATAACTACACACACACACTCTCTAAGGAGCTAAGGCAGTAATGCAACATTTCTTGATAAAAACATTTATAGTCTCATACAAAACAATAACACCACAAAATGTAACCCATCTATGAGAGTTATGATCGAATTATTATTTTTCATCAAAACGTATAGGATGAATAACTATATATTTCAGAAATAATGTGATAGCAATACCTGGAATCAGTTGATTCCCGTTTTTATATTTATGTAAACAGCCTCAACTCATGGTCACTTTTTCTCAACCTTTGGACCTGGAAAACAACACTGCAAATGAGACGTCTCATTTGTTAATGTTTCACACATGTAAAGATCTTTACATCTCATTTGTGTTATTTATGTTTTATATTTTGTGTGCAGATCATATATCTATGTTAATCATTTTCTCTTGCACGCGCAAAGAGCGTGTCAGGGTTTTTAGGCGTGCCGGGGTTTTTAGGTTCAGGGAAAAAGTTGTAGAAAAATTTAATTTCAGATACAAGAAGTTTACTTTTTAGGTTGGAAGACATTTTTTAGTGTAAATCACAGAATAATAGTGGCAACTATCATTTTCTGTTCACACTAAAATGTGTCCTTCAGACTAAAAAAACAAACTTATTGTCCATGAGACTAATTTTTTTTTCAACTTTTTCTCTGTGTCTATTTTCCTGAAAAAAAAACAAAACTAATTACTACAAGATTCGGAAATTTAGATCTAAAAATGTGGGGCAATAATCTGAGATGTTCCATTTCATGAAGCACCCCCGAAATCCACCTTACAGCCTAAACATACAAAATTCTATGCAAAGAAAATAATGTAATTCCAGACGCTTGCTAATAAAATAAAACAAAAACAAGACAAAATTTCCTAGGGTAATTGTAGGATTTTAGTTAAAAACATACTCTAAGTATCTGCTTCTGAAGAGAAGATTACAGGTGAAGACTGCACAGAATGCTTCATCATTTACCAACTGCAATTTTCTAATCAGGTCTCATTGATAAGCAGGTGCAGATCCTTTTGTCTACTAAGAAAACCAAAAACTTGTTTAAGATTTCCTCTTGATGGTCGTGCATTTATTGCATACTTGCACACAAATACCAGTCTCTTCCTCATTTCCCACTTTGTTATCCCCGAATCCATGAAATATTGTCCATTATCCAAACATCCTACATAAATTATGCAAATATTTCTTCATCTCAATCACAAGGAGAGACTATTTAAAAATAACAATGAAAGCTAAACATGCTACTAATACTAGTTAGAATATTTTTCTTTAAGATATCGAAATTAAGCTAACCTTTCTCATCAAATAAAGCTGTTATGATAGCAAGGCACACACAGATACTAATATCTTCTCCTGAAATAAAATGAAACCGTACATTATGAAGCAGCTCGGTTGAATAGCAGTTAATACAAGCATGCAAAGAAAATTTAGCTGAATATGAAAAAATAAGGCCTTACCATCATGACAACAAACCAGGAGTTTTCTTTGTTTATTCAGATTGAGTTTTGCGAAATCAATGGCACGAGGCAGTCCATTCAACATGAAAACCTATCCAGTTTAGAAGTCTATCCAAGATGGTCAGAAACTTAGAAATATACTCTACTGGCTGTTTAAATACAGTTGTGTAGTTTTCTCACTTACCAACATTGGAAGATGCAAATAGGAGTTAGCAGATGAAGAAGAAAAGGTAACAGTTTGGCTGTCACAATTTAATATACAGTCTACACTAGCAGAAACACGATCAATTGCACAAAATAACTGATTATCCTATGATCAAATATAATAACATATAGCGTAAAAATGTCTTGAAATGCTAACTACTGTAACTATAGTTCATAAACTGAAAAATCACAATAGAAAAAAATAAAAGGATAGGAACAATGTACAAGATTAACACATATGGAATCAATATTTTATTTTAATACAGAGTACCAGGTGCAAAAGTTCCTAAAGGCCCGAGTATTTGACTAATTTTCCTCAAAATGGCATAGAAGTAGCCTCAAGCAACATTTTTTTGCTGCTTATTAGATAATAAGATTGATTTATACAGGTAAATAAAAAAGAAGATGTTTCCTACCACTGTATTAAGAAAAGTTGCCCAAAAATCATAAATCGTGCAAATAAACTGTTTCAAAACAACCTATGCAAGGTTGTACTTGGACACTACTCATTATTACAATGAAGTAAGAGCTGTTGAGCGTCACCTATAAATAAATTAAATCAGCATTAAGTAATAAATCAAGATATCATACCATTACAGCTTCTAGCCACAGCAATATTTGTTTCATCGATCCAATGAAGAAAGCACTCCTCATCATAATATGTTATCTTTGTATTCCTAGGCTGACATCCAATAAGAAATTCTTGATCACTTAAAAGTTCGCTACCTAACTTCTGTGTTCCAACTACAACTTGAGGAGAAAAAATTTCTCTTTGCGACCAGTACACCCTTTCTTTTTCAACGATTTCAGAAACTTTCTGGTTACAATTTTCAAGACCGCAATCTATAATCTCATACACATGCTTCCAGAACAAATCAGGCGACAAGCCACGAGACCAGCTTTCTTTATCATCGCCTGCTCCAGGAATATAATGCCAGCTGAACTCAGATGTTCTTCTTTGATGAATCTCTCCATGTGTTGCAGAAGCAGAAACTAATATAATGGGTGTGAAATCAAATGAGTCGCAGTCAGGAACTTCGTTTAGCCATATCACCGATTTTTGAGAAATCCATAAAGGACGGAGAGGCTTTTTCAGAAACGAAGTGAGGAAATCAATATCAGCACCACATGATTCAAGGTCATTAACCCATTCTTCAATTCGGTCCTCTATAGCAGCTTTTTCTGTACTAGAGACCCACAGAGGAAGATGCAAAGAGCAATCCCATGTATCTGACATATATTTCTCATACATACCAAGACCTTGTCGCTACAACATCTTTACTTCCTGCTCGAATCATAGGAAAACAAGTTTATAAGCAACTCTTTATTACACCGTTTTGTTATCGGTCAATGTTAGATAGCATACCCAGCCAGTTTCCACATCTACTATCACCTCCTCACTATCAGTACTTGATGCACATGATAATGCATATGCTGTTGTGAAAGTCTCTGAACCTATCCTGTCTTTCCGAGAAACAAAAGCTTGCAAGTCTGTTCAATCCGTGCCTTAACTTCATCCTACCTTGGAGTATGCTAACCCACATCAGTTTACAAACTCTCAGCTTCATCTTGCAAGTCTTCTGTATCTGAAAGATTAGTATTTGATTCCATGCATTAATCAGTAAAGATTCAGGTACCGTGATGACATATTTAAACTTATTTCAAAGCATAGATAAATTGGAAAACTGGTCAATCATTTCAAAGCACAGAGGACAGAATTCAATCTAACAAACTTGTTCCTTAATTTGAAAACTCTAATTTGATCTCCCCTCTCCAAAATAGAGGTTAAGTCAAGTAGACATTTTTTGAATTTCTGCTTGCATATCATCCCAATTCATCTACATTACGAAATGCCATAGTGATTTCCTCCATGCCACAGACTACACTAAAATATTAAACATAAAATCTTCATTTCTGTAAAAAGTTTAAGCGTTGTGTACAACAAGATGTGGCTAAAAGAGTCAAAGAAGTTGCATATATTTTAATGCCAGTCAAAATCTGAAGCGGAACCTATAGTTAGATATATAGAAGAAACATATGCATTAAACAATGTTAATACTACCAACATATAACAACATAATACTACTAAATATGTTGCAAGGACAATGGTACATACCTTCTTCATAACTCATACCATGAAGACTGATATACAACCCATCATGACTAGGAATAAAGCAACTTTTTGTATCTTTATAAATAATGCAAAGGAAAGACCAGTACAAATAAAATCATTAATACATGTATAGGTAGCCTACACTAGCTAGGATACGTTCTTATTCTGACTTACCGCTATCCTATATAAACAAAGTTACAGGATTAGGAAGTTCCAGAAACGCAAACATGCACTGGCTAGTATTTATGCCTCATCCCTTCTTTTTCTTTATTTAAAATAAAATAGACCGCTTCTTTGCAACTTAGAGACTGTTAATAATTTATTTTGCAGTTCAGTCATATAAACAATCTTGACCTTCTTTGTCAGCCCCATCAACTTTGTCCAGGAAGGTCTTAAATACATGTTCCCATATAAGGGTCTCATAACTATGAGTTTTACTTTATATTTCATGTCTCATGGGTTAACTAGTGTCAAATTCATCATCTTTTTTCTAAACTACAGGTGTAGTCTGCTCCAAATTATTGCAATAGATATGGGAATGTTGCTTCTGTATTGAGTATCAATGAAAAAAAGGTATCAATACTCTAGCATATGCCTTTCTTCTTCTTCTTCTTCTTCTTATACTATGCAACTTTTGTTCAAAAAACAGAGAAAAAATAGAAGGAGTGTTACGTACCAATCCACTACACAAGCACTTACGCATATAATCATATTTCCAAGGTTTCTCTTATATATTTATCATATTTGTGAGAGAGTATATACAGGAGCAAAAAATGAAAATATCATATTAAGTTGAATCCGCGTTGTTAATTTAGTTGACAAAATTAAAGTTATACTAACAAATGGGTTAGTTAGACATTAAATTGTTCGGTTTTGATTGAAAACTGCAAAAGAGAACGTATACCATGAAATGAATTAAATAAATTTTGCAAAGAGTTATTTAATATTCCATGATTCGGCTATAAATAAAATACGTAGTCTAAATCAACCTTGAAATTAAAGATATACAATAACAGACAACATTATCATTTAAACGTAGAAACTGAAATAGATAAACTGTCAACAAATCTTTGAGACATTGAAAGTAAATTTAGTTATTTTGGTTTTATCCATGCTACCAACATCCTACAATTTAACCTACTAAATAAGGAATCGTATAAAGTTGAACTTCCTTAACTTCATAGCCTATACAATCTCTCAACTTCGATGTTTCAATCTATGAATCCATATTTTTACAAGTTAAAAGTAGAAAATAGTTGAAAGAATAAAAATAATATTAATTTCAAACAAACTAAAATTAGAAAAAAGTAGAATGAGTAATACCAGAAAATTGGAATCCGAATTGGGTGATGAAGTCCAAAATTGGATCGAGTGGATTTGACTCGGATGCTCAAGTTTGTCGTGCGTCTCTCTGTGCAAATTTGGCCAACAATTGCAGATGCAAGGGTCGGTGAGGGTGGCATGGAAGGCTTGAAGCGCGATGAAGTAAAGCAAAAAAAAAAATATAGAGACATTTGGGTAGAGGTGAGAAAGACAGAGAGGATGTAGAGGGATACTTTGTCACGTAGATCTGATCTTTGTACAGTTAAATAGAATCGGAAGAAGAGTAGACCTATTTTAGGGTTTTAAGGGAGGAAGGAGAAGATTGTGTAAAGCGGGGGAAACAGGAGGGAAGTAATTGTGAAAGAATGCGGCCTCTAAACTTAATTGGAAGAACCGCCATATATTTTTAGGTGGGTTAATTATACAGCGTTTTACGTTTTTCTATTGGTCCTAAAACAGCATTATCGCTTGAAACGCTGATATATAATGCTGTTAATTAATATTTTTCTTGTAGTGTATATTTAAAACAGTGTGTTTAACATCATTATGATAAATCACTCATGGTTTCAACATATTGTAACTACTATCAACAAACATACCGTTTATGGATTTTCTATTAAATATACTTTTAATTAAATTAATTGATTAATATAACATATTATATCAAGTGTATAATTGAAAGAAAATACCTTTTATTTCGAACAAGATTAGTTATCGAGTCGGATATATGTAGCAATTATATAATAGCCCCTAGGGGATACCCCTAACTCTATCAGCAATTGACTTTGATATATTTTGGTTTTACTGGTATTATCTTGACTTATTGGTTTTCTTTGGATGAGAATGGTTGCTTTAGGTAATTTTGTTATTTGTTTCAATCTTAATTGTGGCTACTTTCAACCTTTTGCATTTGTCCGAAGGTGTACATGTCTATGCTAATGCAAATACTAATGTTATGTTGGTAATTGTGTAAAATCTAAATGATTGAGCTTTTATTTTCTAATTCATCTAAGGAGGAAGCTTCCGGTGGTGTCATATTTAGCTTGTTGGGTTTCTTTGTTCGTGATATACTTGTTATGGTAATCGCTTGTGATACAACAGTGTTTCCTGGAGATTGGGCCAGGCAACTTAGTACTCGGCATAGAGATTGGGCCAGGCAACTTAGTACTCGGCATACCCACAGTTCGGCCCAACTGGATCGTTCGGCATCTCTTTGCAACCGTCATTCAGGAACGCTCGGCACCCATGAGTGTTCGGCCAAAGGCATCGTTCGGTCGGAGACATCATTCGGCCAGAGGCATTGTTCGGCCAAAGAGGCATCGTTCAGCCAAAGGCTTCATTCGGCAAGAGGCATCGTTCGGCCAAAGGTAGCGTTCGGCCAGATACTTCGTTCGACCAAAGGTAGCGTTCGGCCAGAGACTTCGTTCGGCCAAAGGCACGGTCGACTTCGATTGCTACTCGGCCTACTCTTCCCACACAACAAGCACCTCATTCGGGATGAACAGAGTGGTTCGGCATCCGACCATTCAGCCTGTTTGGTTCGGCATACAGTGACCACTCCATTTGGGCCAAGGTGTTCGGCTGCCAGGCCCGTTAGGGAAGTCCAACCCATCTTTGTCTATAAATAGAGGGGCAGGGGCACAGTGAAAAGGACCTTTTTTCGGGAACACTGAGGAGACTCTGCTGCTTTCAAGACTCATCCTCTTTACTTATCAATTGTGTTCAAGTATTTGATCTACGGATTGTATCTGTAATCAATCATCAAATAAAGCAATAAAGTTTAACCTCAAAGTGGACGTAGGCAATAACGCTGAACCACTATAAATCCGGTGTTCTTACTTTCTGCATTCAAATTAGCATATTCTTCCTTGTTTAATTTATCTTCATCACTTATATCTCTACACAATCTTTCTCAACGAGGTTAGTGACCAATTATGGTGCTAACACTTTGGTGCTTTCATTGAGAATTGAATTCTCAGACCTCAAGGATCTGCTTTGAAGCTACTGGATTGAATAAATCCACCAAAGAAGATCTGACTCATTCATAGGACGTCCGTTGATTCTACTCCGAGTTCATACCAATAACTTTACAATGGCAAGACCACGTACCAGATCAGCTTCTCACAATGCGGACGCCCACAAGACTGCTAGCGTGCAACAAGCAGGACCTAGCAATCAGCAAGCGATTCCAGGTGTAGGGACTACCGCCCAGGACCAAATCCCGATTGTCACCAGAATAGAGTTCAACGACTTGATGAGAGAACTCAGGGAAAGCAGGAGACAACTCGGAGAGCAGATGCAAGCCAACACCAACCTTATGGCACAACTCACTCAACAACAGCAACAGAATGCTGGGGGCAATCCCGCTCCTTGTTCCTCTTCCGACAGCTCAACTTCGTCCGATGAGCCTCCCAGGCGTAGACGCCGTAAGACTGAGACTGCGCAGGCAGGTGCTGTTGTACGAACAGCTGGAGACCGTGACCAAGCTGGAGCAGGAAACTTAGGAGCTGGAGTGCAGGTGGAGGCTGGAGGCCCAGACCATCAAGATGCTAACGGTGTCGAACCTCAAAATGCACATTTGGCAGATCGCCAGCAGAGGAGGCATCAGCATGATCAGTCACGTAGAACAGACTCCAACCTTCCACCGTCCATACAAACACCAGACCTGACATCCATGATCAGACAATTGATGAAAGAGAATCAAGGCTTATCGAACGACGATTGGGGAGTGTCAAGAAGTCATACTCCATTCACAGACATTGTTATACAAGCATCGTACCCCAGAAAGATTAGTATGCCAACTATCCCGGCATATGAAGGAAAGACTGATCCCAGACAGCATGTCATGAGGTACGAATGGATGATGGATTCAGCTAGAGCAAATGATGCAACCAAGTGCAAATGCTTTCCGATAACCCTATCTGGGATCGCTACCATGTGGTTCACCCGACTTCCTCCGCAGTCCGTCTCCAGTTTCGAGGAGTTGGCAAAGAAGTTTATAGAGCAGTTCAGGATACACACTACTCGTCCAAAGGACGTGATGTCTCTATCAAGTGTAATCCAAGCTCCTGGGGAGTCATTGAAGGAGTACATACAAAGATTCCATGTTGCGGCAACTGAAGTCAGTAATCCCAATGATCATGCAATTCTTATGGTTGTGATGGGAGGCGTGGATCCGGATTCAGAGTTTGGAGACTGGCTGGCAGGAAAACCACCGACTACGCTAGAGCGTTTTTACTCGAAGGCATATCAGTTCATAAGAAGAGAAGAAGCTAGGTGGGTAAGGCGTGATAAGGCACCGGGACCTGTCCAAGAGTCCGTGAAAAGCAACATTGCTGTGAAGCAGTCCGGAGACAACTCGGGAAAAGTTCAAGTCAATGTCCAGAACAAGCCCGGGCAACCTAAGGAATCCGGAGGAAGAAATCAAGGGAAGAAGAGAGAAGCGGGGAAGTGGAAGCTGAGGATTCCAACCTACAACAAGTATACCCAGCTGAATGCGTCTCTTGAGAACATTTAACTATCAACCTGCAATACCTTTCAGTACAGAAAGCTGCGTCCGAAGCAGTCAACCGAAGAACAAAAGCGAACTGGGAAATACTGTCGCTTCCATGAGACTTATGGGCACAATACGGAAGAGTGCAGACACCTACACAACGCTATAGAGAAGTTGATCAGGCAGAAAAAGTTACAGGAGTTTGTGAAGAGTCCACAGGAAGGAGGACAGGGCACATCCAACCCAGGTCGTGCACCAGCCCCGCGTCATCCCGAGGAGCCTGCCCGGACTGTGGGCAAATTAGTCATAAACACGATCATCGGCGGGCCTCACCCTGCTGATAAGAATTGGCAAGAGATGGAGCGGTATGCTAGTTCCCTGAGGCACGCAGATTTCGAGTGTTGTTCTAACGTAGAGGATGGGACCCCTACTAAACAGCTGCGTGTGATGACAAACAATATAGTATTCAAGAACAGAGATGCAGACCAAGTAGAGGCTCCAACCATCGACCCAATGGTCATATCTGCGACAATCGGGCTGGCTTATGTGAAAAGAATTTTGATTGATTGTGGAAGTTCCATCAACATCATCTTCAAGAAGGCTTACGACCAGATGAAGATGGAAACGAAGGATTTGAAACCGTCTAAAGCTCGTATACATGGCTTTAATGGCGCGGCGACCGATGCAGTGGGGTATGTTGAGTTACCAGTTGAACTGGGACAAGGCGAACGTCGGAGGGTGCGAATCCTACCCTTCGTAGTTTTGGATGTGGATTGTCCATACAATGTGTTCTTGGGTCGACCGGCCCTGGCTGAGTTTAGGGCAGAATTAGCCCCGTGGTGCTTGACTTTGAAGTTCCCGACTGACAAAGGAGTAGGTGTTGTTCATGGCGACCAGGCGACTGGTCGTGCCTGTTATGTGGCTGAGCTCTGAGAGGCCCATTGGAGGGAGAAAGGAAAGGTTGTGGACAATCCCGTCCGCATCCATAATACTGATAATTGACAAGTAATGCCCGAGCCCTGGCTCGGGCATAATTCTCGGATCTTCAGAGACATAGATCCGAGAGACGACGATGAGAAACCCAGGGAAGAAAAGGCAGCGCCGGCTGTAAACAATTGACATTTTAGTCAGCCGACACGATCCATCGCGAGTACTGAAGATCGGATCACAACTCGGCCCCGCAATGACTGAAGACCTTAGTGATTTCCTCCGAGCGAATCTTGATGTTTTTGCCTGGACGCATTCTGATATGTGCGGGATTTCTCCTGCCATTACGAGTCATATGTTGAACATAGACTCGAAGTATGTCCCGGTTAAACAAAAGAGGAGAGGAATGGACCCAGAGAGGTCCGCTGCTCTTAGAGAGGAGGTGGACAAACTCAAAGCCAATGGGTTCGTCCGCGACTCCCTCTACCCTGAATGGGTATCGAACCCCGTGCTGGTGAAAAAGGCGAACGGGAAATGGAGAACTTGCATAGACTATTCCGATTTGAACAAAGCATGCCCCAAGGACAGTTTCCCATTGCCTAGGATTGATCAGTTGGTCGACTCCACTGCAGGACACGAGTTGTTATCATTCATGGATGCATACTCAGGATACAATCAAATCCCAATCCATATTCCGGACCAAGAACATACCAGTTTCATCACAGACGTCGGGCTATATTGCTATGTAGTAATGCCTTTCGGATTGCAAAACGCAGGAGCGACTTATCAACGTTTGGTGAACCGAATGTTCAAAGACCAGCTTGGTAGAACGATGGAAGTCTATGTGGATGACATGCTCGTGAAGTCACGACAGTCAAACGACCACATTCGAGACTTAGCGGAGATGTTCGATATACTCAGATATTATGGGATGAGGATCAACCCTCTGAAGTGTTCCTTCGGCGTTGCGTCGGGGAAGTTTTTGGGATTCATTGTTAATGCTAGGGGAATTGAAGCGAACCTAGAAAAGATTCAAGCTATTCGAGATGTGCAAGTGCCCAGAACTATAAAGCAGGTGCAAAGCTTGAATGGAAAGGTGGCTGCGCTGAGCCGATTTATATCCAGAGCCACGGATAAGTGCATTCCTTTCTTTGATATAATAAAGAAAGGGAAGAGAAATTTTGAATGGACATCCAACTGTGAGGAAGCATTCCGAGATCTGGTAAGGCATCTGGAGAGTCCTCCAGTGCTTTCGAAACCAATAGACCACGAGATGTTGTATGTATACTTGGTCGTGTCCCCGCATGCTATGAGCGCGGCTTTAGTCCGCGAGGATGACCGGGTCCAAAAGCCGGTGTATTACGTAAGCAAATGTTTAACGGGGGCAGAAAGAAATTACCCTAAGATTGAGAAATTGGCCTATTGCTTGGTGATTGCATCACGTAAGCTGCGTCCATACTTTCAAACACACTCAGTCAGTGTCTATACCGATCAGCCCCTACGGCAGGTACTCCAACGACCAGAAACCTTTGGAAGGATGTTAAAATGGAATATCGAGTTGAGTCAGTTCGATATTACCTACCTGCTACGAAGAGCCATACAAGGGCAAGCATTAGCAGATTTCATCATTGAGTTTACTGTATCTGACGAACCAGATAATCACAGTGTCAATCCCCCCATTCGATGGAAGTTGTACACTGATGGGGCATCAAACAACCGTTGCTTCGGAGCTGGTGTAGTTCTTGTAACTCCAGAAAATCGATCGATTTGTTACGCTTTGAAGCTCAATTTCCCAGCTACAAATAATGAGGCAGAATATGAAGCACTGGTTGCTGGCTTAAAACTCGTTGGAGAACTTGGGGTTAAATCAGTTGAAATCTTTTGCGACTCACAATTGGTGGTCTACCAAGTGCGGTGGGATTACCAAGCAAGGGTACAGAAGCTTGCTCCGTACCTTGCTCTGGTTCATGAACTATTGGCGAACTTTGAACATTATGACATTTCGCATGTCCCACGTGAACAGAACAAAGAAGCCGACTCGTTGGCTAAATTGGCAAGCACTGGCGATGCACAGCAAATGGGATTGGTTCCTGTTGAAACCTTACACGCTCCAAGCATAGACTCAATGCAAGTTGATTTTTGTGTTGGAAACAAAAATCAAAAGGGAGTCATGGATGACCCCATTCAAACTATACCTGATGACCGGGACTTTACCCGAAAAAAGAGGCGAAAGACGACAAGTCGTTCGAAAAGCCGCACGATATGTGATGTATGATGGAATAATGTATCGAAAGGGGTTCTCGGTCCCCTTATTATGATGCATTGCCCATGATGAGACAAAGCGGGTCTTGGAGGAAGTTCATGAAGGAGAATGTGGCGACCATACTGGGGGGCAAACGCTAGCAAAAAAGATCCTCCGTTACGGATACTATTGGCCAACTGTGAATCGGGATGCTGCAGACTACACAAGAAAATGTGACAAGTGTCAAAGATATGCGAAAATCCCGAGAGCTCCACCAACAGAACTCACACAAATGGTTAGTCCCTGGCCATTTGCAATCTGGGGAATCGACATAATCGGCTCTTTGCCTATATCCAAAGGTGATGCAAAATACGCGATAGTTGCAGTCGACTATTTCACAAAATGGGCCGAGGCAGAACCTTTAGCCACAATCACCTATAAGAAGGTCATTAATTTCGTTGTACGAAACATTATATGCCGCTTTGGTCTCCCTCGAACCATCATTACAGACAACGGAACACAGTTTGAAAGTAGAGAATTCAAAGATTTCTGTTTAAATTACGGCATTGAGAAGAAGTTCGCCGCCGTTGCGCATCCGAAAGCTAACAGACAAGTCGAAGCCGTAAACAAAATAATCAAGGCCATACTGAAGAAGCTTTTAGAAAAAGCCGGAGGCAAGTGGGTAGATGAACTCCCAACAGCACTATGGGCTTATAGAACTACCCACAAGTCCGCGACTAGCCACACTCCATTCGCATTGGCCTATGGCTCGGAAGCCGTTATACCTGTGGAGCTTGAAGTTCCATCGCATCGGGTGACATATTATGATCCTAGGACGAATCAGGATCTCTTATTGGAATTACTGGACTGCATCGACGAAAAACGTGAAGAGGCCGAACTAAGGGCGGCAACACATAGGCACCGAGTCAAGCGATATTACGACAACAAAGTCCGCCCAAGGATCTTTAATGTGGGGGATCTCGTTTTGAAACGAGTTTTCCCGGTACCATCGCTTATGAATCCCAACTGGGAAGGTCCATATGTCGTTGAACGGAAGCTTGGAGAGGGAACTTTCAAGCTAGCGAGCGTTGATGGCGTGACACTCCCCGAGCGTGGAACAGTGAACATTGGCGACATTATTACATTTAGCCTGTTTCTTTCCTGTTTTAGGTACAATGTTTGCTATGTGTTTTTATTCCGCTGATTCTTAGTTTCCTTTTTTGGTGTGTAGTTGGACAATTTAGTATGTTTCATTAATAAAGGCTTGAAACCATCTGTTCCACGAATTATTAATGTTTCTGTACCTTGTAATCTGGTGATGAACCGCTGGAGTTATATTATTCCGTATGATATAGGAACTCGTATAAACGACTTCAATCTCTGAGTCCCCTGAGTGCGGACCGGAGTACTCTATGTCTCCGGAGCGCGGACTAGAGTATAAACGACTTCAATCTCCGAGTCCCCTGAGCGCGGACCGGAGTACTCTAAGTCTCCTAAGCGCGGACTAGAGTATAAACGACTTCAATCTCCGAGTCCCCTGAGCGCGGACCGGAGTACTCTAAGTCTCCTGAGCGCAGACTAGAGTATAAACGACTTCAATCTCCGAGTCCCCTGAGCGCGGGCCGGAGTACTCTAAGTCTCCGGAGCGCGGACTAGAGTATAAACAACTTCAATCTCCGAGTCCCCTGAGCGCGGACCGGAGTACTCTAAGTCTCTTGAGCGCGGACTAGAGTATAAACGACTTCAATCTCCGAGTCCCTTGAGCACGGACCGGAGTACTCTAAGTCTCCTGAGCGCGGACTAGAGTATAAACGACTTCAATCTCCAAGTCCCCTGAGCGCGGACCGGAGTACCCTTAATCTCCTGAGCGCGGACTAGAGTATAAACAACTTCAATCTCCGAGTCCCCTGAGCACGGACCGGAGTACTCTAAGTCTCCTAAGCGCGGACTAGAGTATAAACGACTTCAATCTCCAAGTCCCATAAGCGCGGACCGAAGTACTCTAAGTCTCCTGAGTGTGGACTAGAATATAAACGACTTCAATCTCCGAGTCCCCTGAGCACGGACCGGACTACTCTAAGTCTCCTGAGCGCGGACTAGAGTATAAATGACTTCAATCTCCGAGTCCCCTAAGTGCGGACCGGAGTACTCTAAGTCCCTGGAGTGCGGATTAGAGTATAGACGATTTGAATCACCGAGTCCCCTGAATGCGGACTTGGGAATGGAAACGCCCTCAGGAAGGCTAATCCGGCGACCTCCTGCTAACAGTCCGAACCTCGATAATGACTCATTTGAAATGATGGTTCAGATGTCCCGTTCCTTGGCAGGAAGAGCTCTAATGGCTTCGACGGTCTCAGAATATCCTCGGCCCTCAGGACGCGAGTTAATACCTGAAAAGATGAAACAAGAAGTTAGAAAAAGCATAGCTCCGATTGAGCGCGAATGTCGACTCAAGGAAAAGACTTACTGCCTTCGACCCATCTCCTCGCGAAACCAGGAGGACAACGCACATAGAACCATTCCTGTTTGTACAGGGCGAATTTGCAACATGCTCCGATCAAAATCTGGCATTTGTGGTACGGCTCGAGGAACATAAAGGAGGGGCTATCTTTCCGCTTCTTAATCATATAAATATATCTGATGTCGCCGAGAGTCGAAGGCCTAGAGAAGACGACCATGAAAATGAGGTAGGTCCCGTATATGAAAGCGTGGCCGTTTGGATGCATCTATGACGGGGCAATGTCTATGTATTGCAACACGTCCCGAAGAAATAGATTGAATGGAGGCACGCTGCCCATCCAGCACATAAACTTATTACAGGCAGTATATCCGACTGGGGGCAAATGAGGACGATCATTCCTTGACGGAACCAACACGTCGGCGAAAGGTATTCCGTGGATGGAGCATATTCGCCGAAGCGCGACTTCGTTAATCTTCGAAGCCTGTGAGTCGATCGGATTATCCAAGAGAATCGATGCCTCTAGGGCATCGGGAGCTAAATTATGAGCGGGGGAAGTCGACGGATTTGAAGTGTCCGCAACTTCTTGCATTGAAGACGGTCTGGGCCTATCTGAGATAGTGGCGGAGCTAGACTTTTTAGACATCTCCAATAAATAGTGAATCAGGAAAATCACCTGTGAGAACTATACTTGAAAAATGTTCAACATTACAATTAACAACACGAATATTCCCCCCACGTGGTGTGTGAACTAATGAAATCAATCGTGTATAAGCATTGAAAATTGGAAAGTCACAAAGTTACAGATATAAGACTGAACTTCAAATCATCGCCTTCGAAGACCATCATCGCTGACCGTCTCCAAAAGTCTGCCTTATGGCGATTAGTCAATCTAAGTTCGGGTTTATGTCCACTGGAGCTAGGGAGTTGATAGTCCGAATCAGTTTGATATGCTAGTATGCTAGAGTCCTTCTCCTTGTTTTGTTATGTGATTAGGCAAGGCAATTGTTGGTTCGACATTTTTGTTGTTCGGCTTAAGTGTGGTTTGGCACTTATGATTGTTCGGCATTTGTATTGTTCGGCTTAAGTGTGGTTTGGCACTTATGATTGTTCGGCATTTGTATTGTTCGACTTAAGTGTGGTTCGGCATTTAAGTTATGTTCGGCCTTGATATGGTTCGGCATTTAAGTTATGATCGGCCTTGATATGGTTCGGCATTTAAGTTATGATCGGCCTTGATATGGTTCGGCATTTAAGTTATGATCGGCCTTGATATGGTTCGGCATTTAAGTTATGATCGGCCTTGATATGGTTCGACATTTAAGTTATGATCGACCTTGATATGGTTCGGCATTTAAGTTATGATCGGCCTCGATATGGTTTGGCATTTAAGTTATGGTCGGCCTCGATATGGTTCGGCATTTAAGTTATGGTCGGCCTTGATATGGTTCGGTATTTAAGTTTGTTCGGCCTGAGTGTTGTTCGGCTGAAATATTGTTCGGCATTCGTGATTGTTCGGCATCCCCACTAATTCATGCCTTCACCTTAGCCTTCCATTTCACTATTCGGCATATGATAAGATACGCCGAACCAGAGTTATGCCGAGTCTTAACGTTCGGCAATCCACCCTTGACTACAGTTCCACTCCTCTCCTCCTCCATCTACGCCGAACAACAAGAACAGGTCACTCGGCGAGTCGTCCCAGATTATGCCACTCGACATCCTAATCGCCTCCAACACTTCCTCTTTTCTTTCTTTTCTTCCGGTCTCGTTTGGCACGAAGAAGTTAAGCCGAACTACCACACATCACCCAACAACTCCTACATGCGATCACCCCTGGTCATTTCTCTTCGCCTCATATCATTCATCCCTAAAGATATCCTAATCGAAGTTTGATTCCTCCATCCATATAACCCTCTCGGCTACGGTTCTAATGAACAAACCTAAGTCTCTTATTGTTTAATCATGGAAGGGATTTAGATAGAAGGGATAATACCTAGTCGGTAGATCGAAACTTGGGAAGGATTGATTAGGCTTTAAGTATCTGATTATAGGCGAGAATTGCAAGGTTTTTGGAGAGTGACAGAAATAAAAGTGGAAAAGAGGGGAAGAGGGAGGACGCCTGGTTTTATAAAGAAGAAGAAGAAGTTGAAGAGGCCATAACCGGTAAGGCCGGTCAAGATGGTATCGTTCGGCACGCACGGAACGCTCGGCTTCGAATGTGTCGTTCGGCAATTACACTATGTTCGACACACACCTCCGTATCCGGTATTCACAAGAAAGCAACCCCCAAGAGTGATGAACCAAGGATTTGAAACGAAACATGGAGGATACATAATTCAAAGCGTATCACGTTCAGTCACGTAATACACTTTGGGGGGCAAGTGTTTCCTGGAGATTGGGCCAAGCAACTTAGTACTCGGCATAGAGATTGGGCCAGGCAACTTAGTACTCGGCATACCCACAGTTCGGCCCAACTGGATCGTTCAGCATCTCTTTGCAACCGTCATTCAGGAATGCTCTGCACCCAGGAGCGTTCGGCCAAAGGCAACGTTCGGCCGGAGACATCGTTCGGCTAGAGGCATCGTACGGCCAAAGAGGCATTGTTCGGCCAAAGGCTTCGTTCGGCCAGAGGCATCATTCGGCCAAAGATAGCGTTCGGCCAGATACTTCGTTCGGCCAAAGGTAGCGTTCGGCCAGAGACTTCATTCGGCCAAAGGCACGGTCGGCTTCGATTGCTACTTGGCCTATTCTTCCCATACAACAAGCGCCTCGTTCGGCATGAGGAGAGTGGTTAGGCATCCGACCATTCGGCCTGTTTGGTTCGGCATACAGTGACCACTCCATTTGGGCCAAGGTGTTCGGCTGCCAGGCCCGCCAGGGAAGTCCAACCAATCTTTGTCTATAAATAGAGGGGCAGGGGCACAGTGAAAATGACCTTTTTTCGGGAACACTGGGGAGACTCTGCCGCTTTCAAGACTCATCCTCTTTACTTATCAATTGTGTTCAAGTATTTGATCTACGGGTTGTATCTGTAATCAATCATCAAATAAAGCAATAAAGTTTAACCTCAAAGTGGACGTAGGCAATTACGCTGAACCACTATAAATCCGGTGTTCTTACTTTCTGCATTCAAATTAGCATATTCTTCCTTGTTTAATTTATCTTCATCACTTATATCTCTACACAATCTTTTTTCAACGAGGTTAGTGACCAATTTTGGTGCTAACAAACAGTGTATGTTGTTTGTCATATTTCTAATTCTTGAATTTATACTTGACGGAATTATGTACCTTGCACTGCCTAGTCCATAGCAGCTTGTTTTGCAAAGTATTGAATAATTGGAATTGATCGGTCATTAAACCTATATGATGGACTGGAAACCGATGGCCTTTTTTGAATTTAAATCATATTGTCTTACTGTAGCTATATTCTCATTGATGCTCATTTGGTATTTTCTAAACCCTTCTTATAATGTGTTATTTGCATCTCATTATGGATGAAATGTAATTGTATATAGTTATTTAATTGTGTTAGCGTGTAGCCTTATGTAAGTGAATGTAGCTAATTTTGTTAGTGTGTGTTGTAAGTCGTTGAGGTATATCAACATCACATATGTTTTATTTATTCAATAAAAGTGGATGGACACTATAAAAGCCGGCTTGCCTTGGAAAAAAATAAATTAAACACAAAATTAAATTAAATTAAAATAATAGCATAAATCATATTTAATAGATTTAAATCATAATATACAATATGTATGTACATAAAGTTTCAATATAAATTAATTAAATTCAAATTAAAATAACAAACTCTTTTATTGATGATCACTAAATACGATTCAGTGTAAACAAATTGTTCATGTAAATAAAAAATAAGATCTAGTGCGAATTAATAAAAGGATTTTCTTTTGAAATTTCTCCTTTTTACCCCACCGTCAATGCATTTAATCCAACAATGATATCAGAACCTGCACTGTGTTCACATGAATAATTAACTAAGATATAGAGTGGTTACTTGAAAAATACAATTAGATAGATGTCTAAGAAAAGATTGTTTAACTAAGAAGAAGGTTAATGATTTATACAACGAACTATCTCGTATTTCAAGGATGAGATCTCATGGAAATTGTTTCATACAAAGATGAGCAAAGGTACTTTCGTCCAAGATTACTTACTCAAAAGTATTCCCAAGTCTGAAGACTACCGCATGTCGTTACTTAGGACCATCAATTTTGACTTAATTATACAAACCTATAGAAGACTCTCGTTAAGCCATTTTGTGATTGTTCCAAGCAACCACAACTATGTAACTCCTTAGGATTCCTAATGATTATGAGTAATTCACCATCCATCGTATATGGAGCATTGCGTACACTAGTCTCAACCGATGTATCGATAGCATTTTCTTGATACATTTTGGTTAGGAATTTTTAAGGATATGAATTTAAATAACAATTCAAAACTCATGGTCACAAACACATACCTAACTACAATCGGCAAAAAACTTTTCCAAAGGACTGTCTACTATATGTTTAATGTATTATTACCATTAATTTCATAATATAACAACACATATAATTAGTACCAAAAACATACTTTATTTTTAACAAGATTCATTACAAGAGTTAAGTATATAACTATTTAAGTAATTCCCCCTATGGCACATCTTTAACTCTATCATCAACACTGTGGAAAAATTTACAACAAATTAAAAACCAAATTCATAGTTCTTCAGCATCTTACAAAAACTCAACATCGGATCATCATTCAAAAATTAGTATTTTTAAAATCTGATCATCATCTTATTACACAGAACTATCATTAAAATGGAAATTTTAATCATCTCATATTCATCATCATAATAATAAAGTTGGACTTTTTAAGCATTATCGACATATCAATCATCAAGCGGTCATACCATGAACTCAGGGGCCATGCCCTGAACTCAAACAAAGATTTTCTCCTCATCACGAGTACTCCTCTATAATAAAAACTACAAACTCCTTTTTAACAACAATATTGACATCAACTAACTACAACAACCAACAATACAACCATTTCATCAACCTACCACACTAACTTCATCCATAAGCATCGTTTTGGTCAACATCACCAAACGATACCTCAAATCATCATATTGTATAACCATATCAGTATATACATCTAGTTTTAGCTTGCAATGACCATTGGCTCATCATTTTCATACCACTCCAGAAAACTATTAACATCATCGGAACTCAACAAACAGGCCAGCAAATCAGACAAGCAGTACAAACTCTATCATATAAGGCAACAATAAGTTCTTTATGGCATCAGTACAAGTTCAAGAAAACTTTATCAGCTGTGCTCTCTCTCAAATGATCTCTATAATGCCAAAGCGACAACAACAATAACTCCACCAATGAGGTTTTAGATTAAAGCACATCAAAATAGGAACAACACTAATCTTGAGTTCTCATCTCAAACAAGTTAGCTTTTGGAGGTAAGTTCCACCTAATTTTTTATAATACCAATAATTTAGTAAGAGCGATGACCACAAACGCAACATCCTCCTCGGGCAAACTCAGTAGATACATACTTAATACATCCTGCGTAGGGCTAGCCTAGAGAATCGATTGCCCAAACCAAACTTGATTTTTCGCCCGTTATTATTTAACACGTCAACTTTAATAAATTTTCCTTTATATATATAAGCATGCACAAATAAAACTACGACAAAACAAAGTACTAACTTTTTATTAAAAAGTTGCTACATCATGTAGGCTACAATAGTTAATTTATCGAAACATAAAGCATATTGACCTTTCGTACAAAATAAAGTCAATTTTTCTACAAATAATTTGAAGTAAAATACCTATTCTTTCATTTTTTTAGCAAATTATTCAGTATATTTGTTATAATTAAGTTTCTCCAAAAAAACACCTTCAATTGAGTTATTATCAGTCCATTCACATAAACTGCCCGGGTCATGGTCGACATTCTTTTCTTAGTTCAAATTAAGCATAATTTCATGATATTCATTACTTTGTTTACCATTATTAATTCCATTATTTATTAATTCTATTCAAATTCTCTTGATGAACCTCATTGTCTATTTCTTCATCATCATTCCCATCCACATTAATATCTTCATTGCTATGCACTTCATCATCTTTGTATTCCTCATTAACATTGTCAATATTTTCATCAATAACTTCACTCGTTTCTCAAACTTTACTTGAGATAATTGGTTGTTGTGTTCTTGCATTATATTTCTTTGAAATTGAACCAATAATGATTTTGATATTGCATTTTTATGTTGTTTCATGTTTCTATTATAAGCTACGGAGTTTTATTTCCTATGTCATCTGTTTTCCCTATCCACGTTTTTTGGGATAATATCAACTATCTACTATCATAATATTAAAAATATTATGCCATCACAAATTATAGTCTCAAATTATTGTTTATAATAAAGTGTATTTAATTTTTAATTAAATGTATCAAGTTAATAGATAAGTGTATTTAGTTAAGTTTATACAGGCAAACATATTGGGTTTTACCCAGTTGTTTAAGACTAGACTTACATGCATACTTTTAGAAAAAATTACAACCACTTTCAATTAATACTGATGTATGCACTAAAGCTAATAAACTAATTCATGCACTTTCAAAAATGTATGCGTGCATTTCAATTTTAATGAACTCTAATGCAACAGAAAGGAAATAAATTAAACAACTTAATGCTACAAAATCACATACCTCAAGTAGATGCATTAGTAGAATGTGGCATTACCTAAGCACTCAGCAAGACTTCAAATGAGCAGTAGAAGATGTTGCGCATGAAGAGCGGATGGGCCAACGATGGCCGTTGGAGTACCGAGTATGCAGTAATGAATGTTTAAAGATGTAGATTTTAGAGCCCTTGTTTTTTTTGGGTTTAAGCGGTGCAAGACATGTAGATTTATTACTGACTCAGTAGTAACTTTAGGTGAGATGTTTTTTGGTTGGCAGACCTAGTGGGCGGGCTACCATAGCCCAAGGGCTTCGTTGGCTTACCCTTGGGCTGGCCTAAATCAGCGACACGCATGTAGAATCAAGTGGTACGAGTAATTGAACAAACCATCCAATTCCTATACCGATGAGCATGAAAAATTACTAGTGACAACACAAGCTCAAAAATAGTAGTATGAAAAGTATGTGGAGTGGGCCACCACTTACTGTAAGGCTCTAGTGGATAGTCAACATGTTCACATGTTGCACTACAAGAGCTATCAGAAGCTTATATATCTGGTTTGTATATTGATTTTGATGAGTTTTGTTATATATAAGTATGGCAGTGATGCTCGGCCGCAGAAAAAAAAGTATCCAGATTTTCGACAGCTTCCGACGGCCCCCAACGGCTTATGTGCATAATTTTTCGATGGCCAGCGACGGCTATCTGGACGAATTTTTCGACGGAAAGCGACGACTTGCGATAGTTTAATGGGAAATTTAATTGCCACATGGACGTCGACGCTATCGGAAAGGCCGCTGAAAGTGCCATCGGTAGCCATCGCAATTACTTCATCGGAGCCATCGAAAATGGACGAAATTCGTGGTCCGTATTCTGACGGCATTTCCAACAGCTCACGATGGCTGCATATCAATATAAAACTCAAACATCATCATATCAAACGCAAACATATTCAATCAATACAAAACAAACTTTCTATCATCAATATCACCCATTCGACTGCAATATTTACATCCAACATCAATGTACAATATATACATCCAACATCCAATATCAAACCCCACAAATCAAGTCCACAAATCAACCCCCCAAATCAACCACACGAATCAATGTCAAACACCACATGTCCATAAATCAATCTCAACATCACTCAATGTTTATATACACCGGTTTTAAAAAAAACTGCAAATCATACCTCATGACTCATCATCGGCTCTAGAACCACCAGATGAGGCGAATGCTCCATGACGCTCCACATACTCGGCCAAACGCTGGTTCAGTTGCTCCATTTGCACTGCTAGGAGGCGGTCCTGCTCCTGCAGCTGTGCAATATGCTGTCGAAGCTCATTAATCTGTAAGTTGTCCCGAGCCCTTTGGTTAGCCATTTGTGATGTCCGAGCCTATAAAACAAGTTGAATATGTTTAAGTTATTACGTAACTTTTGAAAAAATTAAGCAAATTTTACAACTTAGTTAATTTTTATAAATTACCGATTGATTGCCGTAGCCGTAGCGCCTATTTTTTGTGTCGAGTCCATAACAGAGTCGAAGATCGCATCATCATTATCAGTGGTCAACTGCTCATGTCCCGAATGCTCAAGCATCTGCGCACACGCTTGCAAAAAAATTTCCTACAACACAAAACAAAATAAAAATAAATATAACATGGGATTATTATAATATTTTATAATTAATTAAAATGATCATTATTAGTAACTTAGAACTTAAAATATACTTACATGTGTAGTGTATGCTTTATCATCCTCATGTCAGGCATACGACACTGATCCCTCGTTGTCTGTTTGCCTAACGGTATGGGTATGCTCAACCACGTCCATATACGAGACGCGACCCCCATGGGCTCCTTCCTGCAATGATTGGTGTATACTATTGTTGTTCATCCAAATTTATACTAAAAATGTAATAACTGTTCGTAATTGCAAAAAATTAATTTTCCAGGTCCTCGCGATGATGCTGAAATAATTTTGAACCACCATGGTGTGTGATTGGATTTTTCTGCCTGTTCGCAGAGTTCCTGTCTGACTCCGCCTAAAATTAAAAATTAAGATTATATTTTACAAGTATAAATTATGTATTCTGTACTGAATAAATTAAGGTGATATCTGATAGACTTACCTTAAATTCGTTGCTACTCCACCATGCGACCTAAGCATCCCAGACGGTGGCGCCCATCCAGCTTGGCTTATCGTAGTATTTCTTATGGTAGACATCATATCCATATAATTCTTTGCCACTTTTGAGTTCCAGTAGTGCTGGCAAAGAGACACGTCCTCCTCTTGCAAGTCTATCGCCCTTTGCATATATGTTGGAAAAATATAAGTTATACATTTATACTTAGTCAGCAAATTGTAAATTAATTATATATAATGATATATAATTTTACACTTACCAGGAAGTCATGCCATATGCTCTCCCGTACATGTCTGTGATCCTGCTCCACTTCGGCCAGCATGCAGTCATACAGCTCATGTATGCCTGCTTTGATATGCTGAGAACAATGTTTGAAGGCTCAAGCTTAAAACCCCTGCATTAAATATGATACAGACATATCATGACTAATATATCATATAAAACATTTATGATGCTGAAGTAAATTTAATAATTATGAGCCATCAGCTTTCGGTAGCAATTTAACTATCGTACACGGTGCCTCCTGCGAAGGGCTGCTACCATCACCACCGCTGCGGACGGTCCCTCTCCGAGACGAAGAGGAGGAACCAGACTGCGAAGAACTCTGCCGCCTAAAGAGTCCCTCTTCGAGACGAAGAGGAGGAACCGGACTGCGAAGAACTCTGCCGTATAAAGAAGGACATTTGTGATACCTGCCATATACATATTATTTTATTATGGCAGAACATATCATTCAATTATGAGTAAACATACCAAGATTTAACATCAATAATCGCATATAACATACAAAAAAAGTGTAACATCAATACTCTCATAAATTACTTTTTTTCAACATGTATACTATTAAATCAGTCCTCGTCATTTTCTGATTCAGACTCGGTCTCGTACTCTATATTGGTTTCCTCTATGGTCTTAAATGCTTCTACTAATATATTTGATTCATCATTTAGAGGTCCAAAATTGGTTTGATCATCTGTTATTGTAATTTCGCCATTTTTCTCGATATCCGCTTGGTACACTTATTCGTCCGGAATATTCTTTCCATCGAACGTAAATCTTTCCTTCGTTTTAAAAACGACCGACAAATCCGCTTTATCTCTTTTTATAGATGGATAAGGAGCATAATAAACATGTACGGCATGTTTTGCTAGTATAAACGGATCGTACTTATGATAACCTAACGTATGCTTTATTTCAATAATATTATATTTTTGATGCACGTTGATTCCAGAACCTGGAACATTACCGAACCATTTTCATCTAAACAAATAAACTTCTTCCGCAGGTCTGGTGAAATATGTTAATTGAACACCTTAGTTAACATGCCGTAAAATCATTTATGTGATCATTTGGATCATCACTACCTTTAACATATACACCGGTATTGTTAGTTAATTTTTCAGCCCCATATTCTTTGGTGTTGAATTTGTATCCATTGATAAAGAATATTGGATATGTCTTGACATTTCTTTTTGGTCCTATCACAAGATGTTTCAACCCTTCGTCGACCACACAATTTAACAGATCATATACGTCGTTCGAAAACCAAGTAGTAATTTTTTGGCTGAATGTGCTGCATCTTCAACCATATCTTCTATGAGATTTGTCAGAACAATTTCATTATCAACCTCGTCCTCCGAATGTACGAGATTAGGTGCTATAAGTTATCCATGACGATCCCACAGCAAATAATTCAGCATGAAACCATATTGATGCAAATGAACTATTTCCATATCCGGTATCAACTGCTTCAATAATTTGCACCTACTACATGAACAGCGAATTTCTTCGTCGTTCCCATTATTACTTAAAGCGAATTCAATAAAGACGTGTACAACATTTTCAAAATGTTCACTTATTGAGCATCCAATTTCTCTTCTTTGGTGGTACATCCAGCTCCGATCAATAAAATAATTGACCATTTTTCCTACTTTAATACATAAAAACGCATTAATCATTTACGTATTGACATTTTATTTTTCAATTAAATCATACATTTAAATTTTCGCAAATATATATTATTACTCTATTTAATTTTATTTTCAAATGGATTTACACAAATTATTATATGAATAAAATCTACAATTTTTAGGTTATCGTTTTACACTTTGATGGTTGGTCATCCTACTTCCCATTACAAATACAGTAGTAATTATATTTTACAAATTATTTTATTTTAAACGGTTCAACAAAATTTCGGCAGCTCTTAGCCTTTGTCCTTGTATCGTACACATATGCGTGTACATAGGGAACAAAAAGAAAGTATCGCCGAAACTTTGTGAACAGTTTAAAATGAAATTATTTGCAAAATGTAATTACTTTATTGTATTTGTAATTTGTCCAATACAGGGACAAATCCGACAAATATTGTATCGAATGAATATAATGTCCGTTTTGTGATAAAAAAGAATATCCTTACAACGATCATATATAATATTTGTCAAACGGGGCAAAAAACTCCCTAAGGGATTTACAAAAAGTACAGCGTATTATACAACAATTTTTACAATAATTTATTTACTTTCTAAGAAACGCATACACTAAATCATCGTTTTTGTCATCTTGAAAATGCATACATCAAATTCTATGCATCGACTCTAATTAATCCAAAGTAGTCCTAATTCGCGTATGCACCAATTAATCAACGCATATACACCAATTAACACACATATACACTAAACAATTTTTTTTTCAACACTTCAATGAAAAAAATGATAATAACAACCTAATTAGCATTCGATAGCTTATACCAAACAATCAATGGAGTATTATACAACTATAACAAGAAATTAACCCTAATTTAGCAAATCAAAATTAAATAGCATTTAGGAATAAAACCTGATTGGAAATTGAAGAAGGGGCTAGGCTGCCGAGAGTGGAGAATGATGAAGTTGGGGATAATTGGGGAGGTGCGGCGGTTGGCTGACGATGGGGAGGAGGTGGTGGAGGTAGGGTTTTTGAGTAATTGGGGGAGATTGGAATAATGAAGCAGCTCTCGGCCAGGCCCCTGTATACAGGATAATTTTTGACCGCTAGCGATGGCCGCCGATGGCTACTTTGCTTCGGTTTTCGACGGCTTACGACGGCTATTATATTATATTTTACGAAAACGCCATGGAGATCGACAACCATCGCCAACCGTCGGAAACAACCATCAGCGGCCGTCGGAAGTCTCTATCGCTATTTATTGTTGTTCTAGTAGTGTTATTATATGACAAAACTCTCTAAATAACATAGCTATTGATCTATTTCTAATTGACCGAGTCAATGTATTAAACTGGTTTTTCATATAATTGGGTGCATATATGATAATTTATACAATGGCATTGCTATATTACTATATTACAAAAATTAACAACTTGATGAAATATAAACAAAAATTACTTAAACAAACTATACTGAAAAACCTGAACAATGTGTATAAGCACCTGGTAGGGCATGCAATAGTTGAAGATCACACTACTAAAAAACTTGCTGTTTACCTACTTAACATTACCAATGCTTGGTCGATGCAATGGATCGGGCGTCAAGGGGCTTAATTAAGGCATATGTAGCACATTGCCTCTATAGTATTATTGACGTCATTCTGACACCTAAAATTTAGCATCGACGAGGCATCGGCATAGCATCGTCTCCTTTCATAACTCCCCATCTTAACCCCTAGCCGTCGTTCTTTTTCCCCATTGGACAGCAGTTACAATTCATTGAAAAAAAACCACCTCCCCCAACCCGTCGCGTCCTCTTCCTTGGCCACAGAATCACCTCCTTCTACTCCATCATGCATGCAAGCCCCGGCCTCTAGCACGCTAACATCTATCCCTTCCCATCCTCCATGCAATCAAGCCCTTGCTTCCCCGTTAACCAGGCAAGCCCAGCCTCCACCCACCACGCCACCATCCTCCCCCTCAGCCAGTAAGCCCTCTAGCCCCAACGCCACCATCCTCCCCCTCGACCAGCAATCCCACTAGCCCCCATGCCTCCAATTGGCGAAGCCCTCCATTTCCAACAGACATCGACTTTGGACACCACCGCCTCCTCCTTGCTCGATGCCACTGCAAAGCCTCCCCTCCTTCTAGAAGTCACTCTACACTCCATTAGTATGATTTATTGTTCTGGTTCAATTTCCATGCAATTCTAGAGCTTGATTAGCTCCATATACAATATAGATTTGTTGGTTTATATTCATTGCTATATGGTTTAATAAACTTAGTAGTGTGTTTATTTTACAAGTAGTGAATTTATCTACATCATGTGACTTTTGGTGCTCTTGTATAGTTAACAAATTCGTTTATCTCTATAGAAAATCATCATTTTTAGTAAACATATAAATATACATGTACTGTAAAAGCATATGTTTTATCGAAATATATGAGTTGGATTGTATATAAATTACTTCCATAATGTTATGATTAAGTTTTAGTTTTGGTGTTTGTCTCTAAAATAATTAATGCATTTATTAACTTGTATATTCTAAGATTAAATTTCTTACTAGTTTTAGATGAATTTATGTACATGACATGTTCTAGAAGATTGTAGTACTAGTGATGCATGTCATACTGATAGTTCATGTAACGACCCGCCTTTCTATCCATAGAAAGACGCATCATCGTTAAGAAAGAAATAGATAGAAATAGAAAGAAAGAAGAAAGAACAACACAATTCAGAATCTCACAGCGGAAACGGAACAAAATATAATACATCACATAACTATTACATAGTTTTACATATATTAGAGTTGCATAACATCATCCAAACAAGATAGTCATATATATACATCTACCATTTCATACATCCCAAAATACCACATACATCACTAACACAGCGGAACTATATAGATAGATATATACGTCTGGACTTCTGCTCCAAGCTCCTCCAGATATCAACAATCCAAGACCTGATCACTTGGCTACTCCTAATAATTCGAGTACCCAAGAGTTTAAGAAAAATAGAATAAACTCCGGGTCAGACATGGGTCTGGTGTGAGTAAACGGTTTAAAGTTGCTTAACTTTGAAAACCATTTGAAACAAAGGTATCACGTAAGACTTCCCACACATAAACACGGGTAAGTTTTTACCTTACGCTAACCAAAACATTTTATAGAAAATCCGGTGATATTATAATAGTGTCTAGGGTTTTCAAGTAAATAAGAAATAGCTGAAATTGTAACATGATTAAATTCCAGCATACTAGCCACAAAGTGGGTAATACAATCAAAACCGTAGGGTCACGTAGGAAGATTGGGTTTCCAATCAATGGCAGGGCTACTGGGGTACCGCCCGTCACAGTACGTGGCCTAGATCAACGTACCAAGGATCCACCCTAAATCCTCTGCAACACAAGGCCGAAACCATCCCTTACTGGACAGTCCCGATCAAGATAACCCCGCAGTTGTGGCCAACAACTGCCCACTAAGCCGAAATAAAAAGGGACATCTAGACAGGGGTATATCTCGTCTTACTTGGGTGCTACCCACTTAACCTTGCTGCACCTCCCCTATTTAACCATTCCCGGTTGATGAGGCTTGAGGCTACGATTACCTTTATAGAACTCATCTCTTAGAATGCTCATCGTCCACCTGACAATGTCCTGAAAGCATTCAATCCATACAAATTCTTTCCGGGTTCGAACGAAACCGAAGGCATTATCTTGTTACACTCATTTTTGGAATCACCCTCAGAGTTAACGGCAATAACCCTTGCATTCTGAAACTCCATCTCGATCTTCACTTTGAGATGTCACGACCTATCGTTTAACTTGGATCGATGTGGTTTTCGAAAAATCAGAACTGATTCCCGATCCTGGTCTCATCGAAATCCAAACGTGTCTTTTAAGGCCATGTTGTTTTAAAGTTAAAACAATTTAATTCAATTTAATACTTGAATTCACATAGCATTCACAGATAAATATCACACATTTATCACAGATATATCCAATATCATATCACAAAATATCATAGATTATGATCCAATAGATATCAATCAATCCAGACATTCTATTCAAAACAATCATCCATAACAGGAATTATTAATCCATATCATAATTAATTTAATTAATTCAAATTAAATTAATTACTTAAGAATTAATCACTTAATCTTGCTTAATCAATCATTAATTAATTAATTACAACCCATTTAATTAATTAATCATTCCTTAATTACCCTTTTAAAATCAATTAATTTATCTTTAATTAACTAATTAATTATCCCTTAAATCATTAATTAATAACCTTAATTATTAATTAATAAAACTTGATTATAAATTAATTAATTCTTGATTACTTATTTAATTAATCCTTAATTACAATTTAATTATCTCTAATTACTTAATTAATTAGTCACTAATTACAACTTAATTACTTAATTAATTAATCACTAATTATTAATTAATTATCTTTAATTATCTAATTAATAATTCTTAATTACAAATTAATTAACCTCTAATTAATGAACTTATAACCCTTAATTATTAATTTATTTATCTTTAACCATTAATTAATTAAATTAATTATTTACTCTTTAATTATCTTATTAATTAATTAAATCTTAAATCATTAAAACTTCTTAAATCAAATGTTTAAAGAATACATTTACAAATGAATTTTATATAAGAAAAGTCTTAAACTAAATTTATTTAAATTTCAAAACTTTGATTTAAAAACTTTTAAAACTGGGTTTTAGAACCTGCTTCGGGTCCAACCCGTTCCTCACCCGAGTTCAACCCCGAGTAAAACCACTTTCTTCCCTTACCTTAATTTAAATATTTAAAAACTTAGATTTTGTTTTAAGTTTAAACTGCTCGCACTAGTACTTACATCTACTCGAGTTCCACTCGAGTCACAAACCCAAAAACCCAAGAGCGTCTTCGAGTCGACCACGAACTAGACACTGACACGCAAAACCTCGCCGTACACATGCACAGTGCCACAGCGGCACTCTGGCGTTCCTCACCGCCTCTAGCAAGTCAGCGATCGTCACGACAATCGCTTCCGACCATCGATTCGTCTCCAAACACCCAAAATCAAAATTGAGCTACTCAGATGAAACTAGAGCAAAAACCACTACATGAAACTACCCCGCATCCACGTCGCCGACCACCAGAGCCTCCCAAACTCCGGCCATGCCTAGCTGACATCCCACGCTGCCATTTCCCAAATTGCCAAGCAACTCGATCACTCAGGGGTAATGCATCACCCCTAATTCCAGACTCGACCAAAATTAGGTTTTAAACCTAAATTACTTCGTCGTCGACACCACGGTGAGATATTCACCTTCACACCATTTTTGTCGAACCTCCCAATCGACAACCAAGCTCTGACGAAAAACCCGAGGGCCAAGTGCTCGTCAATAGCCAGAAAATGGTCAAAAACCATTTCCAGTTCAACTTTGAACTGCACCTTCGATACTCGATTAAAAATCAAGATTCTTATTTCAAAAATCCTATTTTCCAGAGCTGATTCAAATTATATAATTGAAACAATAAATTATAATACTTGATTTTAACCCAAATCAAAAATTTTACTGTTGTTTTCTTTTTTCCAGAGAATTTTAAACTTAATTCACATAATTGAAATTTTAAAAACTAAATTATGGTTTAACAAACAACTTTTGTTTGAAAATCAAAGCATAACAAGGATCAGGCGAGTAGATTTTGGATTTTTGATCAAAACTTTTAAGTTCTGAGCCAAGAACAGAGATGTTTAAGTTCAACAGGCATGCATACTTACAAACATTCATAAACACAGAGATAATTCATATATATATATATATATATATATATATACACACAAACAAAGCATCATTCATCTCAGACTTTACAAGCAACAGAACTTAACCTACTTAAGCTTTAATATAAATGTTTACTCACCTGAAACAATTTTGAATAGAAAGCAGATTTTCTGGTTTTGAAAAGCTATAAGCCTGATTTCCTCAATCTTCTAGCTTGTTGAGTTGATTTAGGTGTTGTTGTTGAGTTGAATTTTAGCTTCAGTTGTAATATATTTGTGTCTACTTATTTTCTCTGGTAAGCTAAGTCTTTTGTAAACGAAAGGAGATAAGAAAGATATATGTAGAAAAATTAGTTTACAGGATTGTATTAGCTGGTACAATTTTAGGTCAGAGATTTTCTTTTGCTTGGAGGCTGAAATGATAGTATTTAATGAAGTTGTCCTGTTTTGTATTTTCATACTTATCCATTTTAATTTCGTATGTACCGAGATATAATTTTCCTGCCTTGCATACATGTATATTCCATAGTTTATACATTTCTAGAGTTATCTTAAGTTCATTTCATATTATTTACATAACCATTTATTTATTTGAGATATTTATTTCTATTTAGAACTTAATGTATTTAACTAATGTATTTGTTTCTATTTTAACCTTAAACTACCAAACACTTCATTTATAATTATTTATTTATTTTCTTCCACTTATGTTTAATATCATAGTTTCTTATGTTTATAACCATACATTTGTTTTATACTTATATTAAATATTGATAAGATTTATTTTATTCTAAACATTTTTACCTAGATTACACCATAAATATATATTTAGATCAAATGTAAATAAGTAGAGCTTTACTTTAATTTGAATGTGAATAAGATGGATTTTACTTTAAATATTTTGAAACTCTTTAATTTGAATTTCAAATCATAATTTCCTTCCAAAAATACACACATATATATATATTCGTTTTTAAACTGATAATTTTATATTTCAATTTATCATATTAAATTCTTATTAAAATAATATTGCCAAAATCCCGGGTCGTCACAGTTCAACTTTAATTAATAATATTATCGTGTGAAGATAATGTAAATTTTGTTTATATGTAGTAATGTTTCCATTGCACTTGAAGATGTTACAGTTGAAGGTTTAGAAGATTCTTAACATATAATACAATGATAGTTTTTTTTTATGGACATCACTCGTTTTTAGAAGATTCTACCAATGTTTCCATCATATCCATTGAAAGATTGATAGAATCTGCAATAAAGGAGCGACACTCGTCATCAGAAAAACTATCATTATATTAGATGATGAAAAACAAAGACGGTTTATAACCATAGCGGTGGTGACTAGACATGTGTAGTAGTGCCATCATAACTAGTGATGGTGGATTGAGGAAGTGCCGGGGGGGATGCTAATTAACACTGCAGTCGTTGACCATCAATGATAATGGTTGTCACCACCAGTGGTAGCAGTATTGCCACTAGCACTTCCTCATGCACCATCACCAGTTATAATAACACTACTAAGCATACCAAGTCACCATTGCTATGCCTTCAGACCGTCTTTCTTTTTCATCATCTAATACAATGATAATTTTTTCCAATGATGTGTGTCACTCCATTTTTACAAATTTTATCAATCTTTCGATGGATATGATCAAAGTTAGTAGAATCTACAAAAAAGAAGCAACATCCATCATCATAAAAATCATCATTGTATCTTATGGTAAAAAACCGTCTAAACCTGATCGGTCACTGCCATGGTTGAATGACATGGCAGCAAGGTAGTATTAATATAGGAGGTGCCAAGGTTTGCGTAGTGGTGCTATAATAACTGGTGGTGGTCGGTTGGGATAGTGCTGTAGGGGATGCTGTTAACACCGGAATCGTTGACTATTAGTGATGGTGGTTATCGCCACCAATGGTAATAGTACCGCCACCAGTACTACCCCAACCACCACTACCAGTTTTAATAGCACTGCCACGTAAGTTTTCAAGTGCCTCATTCTATCAATATTACCACATTATCATGTCATGCAACCAATGCAGGTGTTTGAGTTTCTTAGGAATGAGAGCTTGAGAAATGAGCTTGAAAATTGAGGATGGGTCCACCGTCAATGTGACGCCCCACCTCTATGCTCATAATAACAAAGAGTATTAAAAGAAATACTGTCTATTATTACGAAGAATAAGGCTGGATAGGAGCGACCATCCGTAATTGGCCTTACACTAATATTGGTTATCTCGATAGGAGTGGTATATACTTTTTATTTTTCATCTATTATTTATTTACTCCCATCGACATATCCAATTATCAGTATAAAACAAACTACGATAGTTCATAATAGTTTAGGACATTAGATATAACAATAACACAGATAATATAAATGCGGAACACAGAATAACAAAAATCTCATATATATAACCGATGTCAGTTACAATATAGTTGACACGATACATATGATACAACTACAACTGTCGACTCTAGAAGTTATATATACAAGTACATTATCGACTAATATACATGAATACATATCGTTCTATACAATGACATGACAACTACAAAATGACACTGACAACTTCAAAAGATGTGAAAAGTCTTCAAATCCCAAACAGCAACTCAAAGAAGGAAATCTACAACCTGAAATAACTCGGGTCTGACCCGAGTATTACATTCAAAAGAAAATAATACCCAGGTCAGTCTAATTCAAACCAGTTTACTAGTGCATATAGGCAGTAATAATTTAAATAGATGACAGTCACAATAATTCCCGTCTATCCGATTCTTTAAACAAAGAAACCGGATAACGGTCAATATAACACTTAACAGTGTTTAACAAAAATCAGCAGATTTAAATCATCAACAGAGATAAATAAACAATTTATCAAATCGACTAAATCAATTTAAAGCCATTGAAATTGTCACTTTAAAACCATCAAAACTCGATTGGCTGCCGTACACGCACGCGTGTACGGCCTCGCCAATACAGCATAAAAGATCAATGCATCACGACACAAAAGAAATATTAATTCAAAACTGTCGAGTTTGGGTGGCTGCAGTGCACGCACGCGTGCACTGCCTCGCCACAACAGCATATAAAGAGAAAGCAACAAGGCACCAGGCCAATGCTCAAGAATTCACAGTGCCAACAAATGCAATAGGCAAGTGACAGTAGTGGAAAGCTTCGACCAAGTGAGTTGAAGAGGTTGGCTGCCTCAAACAATCAACAACCAAACCAGTTCGGACAAGGAAGAGAAATGACAAAGAAGTCAAGAAAAGATGCCAACAAACTGCAGCCGAAAAGCCAGATACATCAATCAAACGAATGCAGCCAGGGGGTAAGGCTGCCCAGTGTAAATGGTAAGCAAACCAATTGCCACCAAGTAAATGTAATAACACTACAAATTCGAGCAGGTAGAAAACTACCACGAAATGCAAGAAGGTCAAGTCTCTGACTCAACACATCTGCAGCACCAAAGCACAAGGCAGTGGTACAAGTACAAAAATAGAAGGAGAGTACATAACACATCAGCACTGAAAATAGTGCTACAGGTCAGGAAGTAAGTGGGCAACTATAAAATGTGAAGGCAATGCACGTGTCAGCATGATAAGTGAATGCGTACATATGCTATAGTGAACACTAAATGAACTGGACAGTGTCATCAATACGCATGAACAATGCATACCATATGTCTGATAATATAAATAGACAGTCACGTATAAGCCACAGTGGACAGAGGCACATATGCAAGGGTCAAGTAAATAATACACACCCAAAACCACTGCAGATTCTAAATGAGCATACACGAATAAAGCTCAGTGGTGAAGCGACAACATCAAGTGTCATTGGGTACACATGAAGCAAGGCCACAAGATATGATAGTGAAGACAGCAACCAAACTGACCAGATGCAAAACAACTCAGATAAATGGTCCAGTTTCAACATGAATGCACAGCTACAATGAAACTGCAAAGTGAAGACTCAACAAATATCACAGACTACAAGTGAACACATGAACCCAGCAGTGCATCAATATCAACAAACTGTTTCACAGTACAACTGAAAAGTCTGGGCAACAAGCAGATGCCACCATAACTCAAGACCATCAAAGAGACAACATAGAAGCAACTAAAAACAGTGCAACATACAGTGATGAAGTGGGGATGAAGTAAGAGCTCAAGTGAGTCAATTTCAGATGTGCAACTCAATAAAGCAACACTAGAATATGCAGACAACAGTGAACTCAACTCAAGGCTAAGACCAACATATCAATGCCACAGTATGCTACAGAGAAACTGACCAGAAAGTTGAACTGCAGTGCAACTTCAACACCAACTCAAAACAAAACATGAAGGTAGTGCAATGCACATTCAGTGAATCAAGCAAAGCAGACCAGACATACATAAAACTACAAACCCTACTACAAATATGCAACAACAATGCATAGTGACATCAAGTGTCAAAGTCAACAAATCCGAACATCACGAATTCGTAGTCATGAATTTGACAGAGTCGTGAGTCGAACAAGACAAAACTATCCAACATTATATTCGAACGGCCAAAGAAAAATTCAACCATGTCAATACGAACGAGAAAACAGGGATCGAAATCAACATCAAACCATAATCAGGAGCAATTGTCACCAACTCTAGATCAAGCTCGAGTTATGAAACTCAAACTTGACTGGTCAGGAAGTCTAAAGCACAAGGCGAAACAAGTCGATACCACAGAAGAGCACAACAAATTAACTTCAAATGACCAAAACAATTGAATCGACACTCTAACATTTGAACACGAACGAAACCCAAAAATCAAAGTCAAAAAAGTGATTACCCCTCCCAACGTCAGTTAAAAATCAACTCGAGAAGCAAATTCGAGTGAAGTAAAAACAAGCCAACAAATCCAAATCATAACGAGAATAGATTAGATGTGAGTGAAAGATTGCACTCACCTTTTTTTCGAATGTTTTGAGGGAATCGTGAAAGAGCGCGAAGTTGACGAGTCGAACGAAGCCAGAACGAACTCAAACAGCCGGCCGAGTTACCATTGATTCCTCCTTAGTCGACGCCGTGGCCAAACGAGGGATCGAGCAATTGTAGAAATCGAAGCCCTAACTTTTGGAAGAAAGACGAGAGCCCTAATTTCAGATCGAAGAAATAATCGCCGCCATTTTTTTTTCGTTTATTATGTTTTGGGTTGTCGAATGAAAAAGGGAGGTGGGGTTTTCTTGGGTAGATATCAACATACAATTAAAGATGTGGGCCAAAATGAATAAAATTTAAAGCCCGAAACCCTTTAACAAAATTATTTAAAAGAATTTGCAATTGATAAACGAATTACAGCTCGAATATAATTCCAATTACAATTGTCAAACAAATTAAATCGTCATTTGACGATAATCAACAATTATAAAACTCCGGGTTGTTACAGACTTCCCTCCTTATAAAAATTGCGTCCACGCAATCATAGGGAATAAATGGATAAAAGGTAACAACCAAAAGAGCATGGCAATGACGAAGGTATAAGCAAAGCAAGTGTCGGTGGGGAAGTATTAGATAAGAAATCGAAAGGTTCGACTGCTTCAATCAAAAGAATCAACCTCGTGGGAATCAGGGATCAAAATCAGACGACTAACAAAAGCAAGAACAATCGAGTTCCAGCAACTAAAAGAGAAGGAAAAACAGAGCAGAAATCCCATACAGAGCATGAATTGAATGTGAGTAAATCAAATTACTCACCTGAATTGCCAGAGAAAAAGACGAAGCTCAAATCTCAAAAATCGCAAATATTCAATCATCAAAACGATAATCAAATTTCTCAAATCAACAAATATTCGATTATCACCAACGATAATCAAATTTCAAATTCAACAAATATTTAATTATCAAAAGCGATAATTAAATCTCAAATCAGCAAATATTTAATTATCAAAAGCAATAATTAAATCTCATATCAACAAATATTTAATTATCTAAAGCGATAATTAAATCTCAAATCAACAATTATTTAATTATCTCAAGCGATAATTAAATCTAAAATCAACAAATATTTAATTATCTGAAGCGATAACTAAATCTCAAATCAACAATTATTTAATTATCTCAAGCGATAATTAAATCTAAAATCAATAAATATTTAATTATCTGAAGCGATAATTAAATCTCAAATCAAAAATTATTTAATTATCTCAAGCGATAATTAAATCTAAAATCAACAAATATTTAATTATCTAAAGCGATAATTAAATCTCAAATCAACAATTATTTAATTATCTCAAGCGATAATTAAATCTAAAATCAACAAATATTTAATTATCTGAAGCGATAATTAAATCTCAAATCAACAATTATTTAATTATCTCAAGCGATAATTAAATCTAAAATCAACAAATATCTAATTATCACAAGCGATAATTAGAAACAACAAATATCCGATTATCAAAAACGATAATCAGAACTCAGATCAACAAATATCTAATTATCACAAGCGATAATTAGAAACAACAAATATCCGATTATCAAAAACGATAATCAGAACTCATATCAACAAATATCTAATTATCACAAGCGATAATTAGAAACAACAAATATCTGATTATCAAAAACGATAATCAGAACTCATATCAACAAATATCCAATTACCTGCAGATAATTGGAAGCAACAAATATCTAGAAATCAATTAAGAAGACTAGAACCCGCCGTTCGTAGCTCGGTTGGTTTGGAAGATGGGAGATGGGAACCAAAGGACTGTGTCCGGGCAGGTTCGAATCCCAGCGCCAAACCATCAGTGGGAGTTTCAACGTTACGCATCCGTGTGCGACGACTAAATAAAAGCGGGGTAGACACACGGCGTGGGGTTTACTTAAGTGAGTATCAATGAATACCATGATCTTAAGGTTCCCCATGATCTCAAAAAAAAAAAAAAATTAAGAAGACTAGAAAATCAACATAAAAGCTTGGATCGATCCCATCAGATGGCGAGTTTTTAATTCGCCGCACGTGCAACAACATATGGCCGAAGCCTACCAAGTACTCAACATAATTTTGGCGCCCAACAAATGACCCGAAGGTCCAACATATGACTCGAAGGTCTAGTACTGGTATTTGACCCGAAGGTCCAACATAGTGGCTCGAAAGCGCACGAAAACATCAAATATTTCAATTAACGAGTCCGGAATTAACCGAAATAGCAAACGCACATGTCCCATACCACGTGTTTTACTAAATCGTTTGATTCTCTTCATTGTTTTCTTGAAAGTGTAAAATTCATCAAAATCATCAAAACAACAGATATTCAATTAACGAGTCCGGAATTAACCGAAATAGTAAAAGTGTGGTTCCATACTCCGCACTTTTGCTAAATCGTTTAAATCTCTTCATCGTTTCCTTGAAAGTGCAAAATTGTGTATTTTGTAAAAATACACTTTACATTCTCAAACGGACAAGTCCGGAATTAAGCGAATCAGTAAAAGAAAGGGGTCATAGTCCTCGATTTTGCTGAAACGTTTAAATCGCTTCCTCATTCTTTTGAAAGCGCAAACTGTAAAAAAATTTTGAAAACAATTTTATTTATTTTGTAAAAATAACAATTTACATTCTCAACTGGACAAGTCCGGAGTTAAGCGAATCAGTAAAAGAAACGGGTCATAATCCTCGATTTTGCTGAATCGTTTAAGTCGCTTTCTCATCCTTTTGAAAACGCAAACTGTTAAAAATTTATAAAACAATTTTCATTTTAAAATGATTTTTCAATCACGTGATTAAAGCGGCAAATCAGTAACAATTTCGATAAGGAAATTGTACTTCTCAAAATACCGTAAAAACGGTCACAAATCAGTATTGCGGAATAACCGCTTGAAAACCCACTTTTAAAATTTGGCGGTTACTGAAGGCAAAGCGACAGTAGTTTTAAAACGTCAAAATCACATCAAAACAATCTACATCAAAATGTAATATCAGTGAATTTTCATTCATCAGAAATGCCACAAAACACCGTGCTTCAAAATAGCACTGGCGTAAAAATCCCGTTATAAAAATAACGGCAACAAAATACGTTTCATAACCAAGCATCGGTTCAACGTAAAATAAATGCAATAACGTGCAATTCAAATTTTGCACGTACTACAAAATGAACAAAGAAATCATTCGAAGGTATCTTCAATGAAGATAATTCAAAACAGCAAAAATCTAATCAATATATGATTAGTACAAAAGAAAGTCAGCGGAAATTTCAACAAAAATCACATAACTGTAATTTCTTCGAATTCTCAATTCGGATTCAAAATTCTCAAAGAAACAAAATAATCACAGCTATGTAAACAACAAATGAAATTCATATCAATTTCGTATTTCGATTTTTAAATCAAAAAGATTATCAGTTGTACTCAGCGAAGACAGTTTCACTGTTTCCGCTGCGCACTCTGATAAACAGAACACAAATCAATCAAATTATCAGAACACAATTTCACTATTATTTTTAAATAAAGATATTTAAAAATTTCATCCAAATTTCAAAACTTTAGTTTTGACTCAAAGTACAATAAAACGTCGACCAATAGTTGTAACATATGTTCCATCCAAGTTATGTTTTATATTATGTCCATAAACCCCAAGCTCTGATACCAACTGTGACGCCCCACCTCTATGCTCATAATAACAAAGAGTATTAAAAGAAATACTGTCTATTATTACGAAGAATAAGGCTGGATAGGAGCGACCATCCGTAATTGGCCTTACACTAATATTGGTTATCTCGATAGGACTGGTATATACTTTTTATTTTTCATCTATTATTTATTTACTCCCATCGACATATCCAATTATCAGTATAAAACAAACTACGATAGTTCATAATAGTTTAGGACATTAGATATAACAATAACACAGATAATATAAATGCGGAACACAGAATAATAAAAATATCATATATATAACCGATGTCAGTTACAATATAGTTGACACGATACATATGATACAACTACAACTGTCGACTCTAGAAGTTATATATACAAGTACATTATCGACTAATATACATGAATACATATCGTTCTATACAATGACATGACTACTACAAAATGACACTGACAACCTCAAAAGATGTGAAAAGTCTTCAAATCCCAAACAGCAACTCAAAGAAGGAAATCTACAACCTGAAATAACTCGGGTCTGACCCGAGTATTACATTCAAAAGAAAATAATACCCAGGTCAGTCTAATTCAAACCAGTTTATTAGTGCATATAGGCAGTAATAATTTAAATAGATGACAGTCACAATAATTCCCGTCTATCCGATTCTTTAAACAAAGAAACCGGATAACGGTCAATATAACACTTAACAGTGTTTAACAAAAATCAGCAGATTTAAATCATCAACAGAGATAAATAAACAATTTATCAAATCGACTAAATCAATTTAAAGCCATTGAAATTGTCACTTTAAAACCATCAAAACTCGATTGGCTGCCGTACACGCACGCGTGTACGGCCTCGCCAATACAGCATAAAAGATCAATGCATCACGACACAAAAGAAATATTAATTCAAAACTGTCGAGTTTGGGTGGCTGCAGTGCACGCACGCGTGCACTGCCTTGCCACAACAGCATATAAAGAGAAAGCAACAAGGCACCAGGCCAATGCTCAAGAATTCACAGTGCCAACAAATGCAATAGGCAAGTGACAGTAGTGGAAAGCTTCGACCAAGTGAGTTGAAGAGGTTGGCTGCCTCAAACAATCAACAACCAAACCAGTACGGACAAGGAAGAGAAATGCCAAAGAAGTCAAGAAAAGATGCCAACAAACTGCAGCCGAAAAGCCAGATACATCAATCAAACGAATGCAGCCAGGGGGTAAGGCTGCCCAGTGTAAATGGTAAGCAAACCAATTGCCACCAAGTAAATGTAATAACACTACAAATTCGAGCAGGTAGAAAACTACCACGAAATGCAAGAAGGTCAAGTCTCTGACTCAACACATCTGCAGCACCAAAGCACAAGGCAGTGGTACAAGTACAAAAATAGAAGGAGAGTGATTACATGGTACAGTGAATTACATAACACATCAGCACTGAAAATAGTGCTACAGGTCAGGAAGTAAGTGGGCAACTATAAAATGTGAAGGCAATGCACGTGTCAGCATGATAAGTGAATGCGTACATATGCTATAGTGAACACTAAATGAACTGGACAGTGTCATCAATACGCATGAACAATGCATACCATATGTCTGATAATATAAATAGACAGTCACGTATAAGCCACAGTGGACAGAGGCACATATGCAAGGGTCAAGTAAATAATACACACCCAAAACCACTGCAGATTCTAAATGAGCATACACGAATAAAGCTCAGTGGTGAAGCAACAACATCAAGTGTCATTGGGTACACATGAAGCAAGGCCACAAGATATGATAGTGAAGACAGCAACCAAACTGACCAGATGCAAAACAACTCAGATAAATGGTCCAGTTTCAACATGAATGCACATCTACAATGAAACTGCAAAGTGAAGACTCAACAAATATCACAGACTACAAGTGAACACATGAACCCAGCAGTGCATCAATATCAACAAACTGTTTCACAGTACAACTGAAAAGTCTGGGCAACAAGCAGATGCCACCATAACTCAAGACCATCAAAGAGACAACATAGAAGCAACTAAAAACAGTGCAACATACAGTGATGAAGTGGGGATGAAGTAAGAGCTCAAGTGAGTCAAGTTCAGATGTGCAACTCAATAAAGCAACACTGGAATATGCAGACAACAGTGAACTCAACTCAAGGCTAAGACCAACATATCAATGCCACAGTATGCTACAGAGAAACTGACCAGAAAGTTGAACTGCAGTGCAACTTCAACACCAACTCAAAACAAAACATGAAGGCAGTGCAATGCACATTCAGTGAATCAAGCAAAGCAGACCAGACATACATAAAACTGCAGACCCTACTACAAATATGCAACAACAATGCACAGTGACATCAAGTGTCAAAGTCAACAAATTCGAACATCACGAATTCGTAGTCATGAATTTGACAGAGTCGTGAGTCGAACAAGACAAAACTATCCAACATTATATTCGAACGGCCAAAGAAAAATTCAACCATGTCAATACGAACGAGAAAACAGGGATCGAAATCAACATCAAACCATAATCAGGAGCCATTGTCACCAACTCGAGATCAAGCTCGAGTTATGAAACTCAAACTTGACTGGTCAGGAAGTCTAAAGCACAAGGCGAAACACGTCGATACCACAGAAGAGCACAACAAATTAACTTCAAATGACCAAAACAATTGAATCGACACTCTAACATTTGAACACGAACGAAACCCAAAAATCAAAGTCAAAAAAGTGATTACCCCTCCCAACGTCAGTTAAAAATCAACTCGAGAAGCAAATTCGAGTGAAGTAAAAACAAGCCAACAAATCCAAATCATAACGAGAATAGATTAGATGTGAGTGAAAGATTTCACTCACCTTTTTTTCGAATGTTTTGAGGGAATCGTGAAAGAGCGCGAAGTTGACGAGTCGAACGAAGCCAGAACGAACTCAAACAGCCGGCCGAGTTACCATTGATTCCTCCTTAGTCGACGCCGTGGCCAAACGAGGGATCGAGCAATTGTAGAAATCGAAGCCCTAACTTTTGGAAGAAAGACGAGAGCCCTAATTTCAGATCGAAGAAATAATCGCCGCCATTTTTTTTTCGTTTATTATGTTTTGGGTTGTCGAATGAAAAAGGGAGGTGGGGTTTTCTTGAGTAGATATCAACATACAATTAAAGATGTGGGCCAAAATGAATAAAATTTAAAGCCCGAAACCCTTTAACAAAATTATTTAAAAGAATTTGCAATTGATAAACGAATTACAGCTCGAATATAATTCCAATTACAATTGTCAAACAAATTAAATCGTCATTTGACGATAATCAACAATTATAAAACTCCGGGTTGTTACAGACTCCCCTCCTTATAAAAATTGCGTCCACGCAATCATAGGGAATAAATGGATAAAAGGTAACAACCAAAAGAGCATGGCAATGACGAAGGTATAAGCAAAGCAAGTGTCAGCGGGGAAGTATTAGATAAGAAATCGAAAGGTTCGACTGCTTCAATCAAAAGAATCAACCTCGTGGGAATCAGGGATCAAAATCAGACGACTAACAAAAGCAAGAACAATCGAGTTCCAGCAACTAAAAGAGAAGGAAAAACAGAGCAGAAATCCCATACAGAGCATGAATTGAATGTGAGTAAATCAAATTACTCACCTGAATTGCCAGAGAAAAAGACGAAGCTCAAATCTCAAAAATCGCAAATATTCAATCATCAAAACGATAATCAAATTTCTCAAATCAACAAATATTCGATTATCACCAACGATAATCAAATTTCAAATTCAACAAATATTTAATTATCAAAAGCGATAATTAAATCTCAAATCAGCAAATATTTAATTATCAAAAGCAATAATTAAATCTCATATCAACAAATATTTAATTATCTAAAGCGATAATTAAATCTCAAATCAACAATTATTTAATTATCTCAAGCGATAATTAAATCTAAAATCAACAAATATTTAATTATCTGAAGCGATAATTAAATCTCAAATCAACAATTATTTAATTATCTCAAGCGATAATTAAATATAAAATCAACAAATATTTAATTATCTGAAGCGATAATTAAATCTCAAATCAAAAATTATTTAATTATCTCAAGCGATAATTAAATCTAAAATCAACAAATATTTAATTATCTAAAGCGATAATTAAATCTCAAATCAACAATTATTTAATTATCTCAAGCGATAATTAAATCTAAAATCAACAAATATTTAATTATCTGAAGCGATAATTAAATCTCAAATCAACAATTATTTAATTATCTCAAGCGATAATTAAATCTAAAATCAACAAATATCTAATTATCACAAGCGATAATTAGAAACAACAAATATCCGATTATCAAAAACGATAATCAGAACTCAGATCAACAAATATCTAATTATCACAAGCGATAATTAGAAACAACAAATATCCGATTATCAAAAACGATAATCAGAACTCATATCAACAAATATCTAATTATCACAAGCGATAATTAGAAACAACAAATATCTGATTATCAAAAACGATAATCAGAACTCATATCAACAAATATCCAATTACCTGCAGATAATTGGAAGCAACAAATATCTAGAAATCAATTAAGAAGACTAGAAAATCAACATAAAAGCTTGGATCGATCCCATCAGATGGCGAGTTTTTAATTCGCCGCACGTGCAACAACATATGGCCGAAGCCTACCAAGTACTCAACATAATTTTGGCGCCCAACAAATGACCCGAAGGTCCAACATATGACCCGAAGGTCTAGTACTGGTATTTGACCCGAAGGTCCAACATAGTGGCTCGAAAGCGCACGAAAACATCAAATATTTCAATTAACGAGTCCGGAATTAACCGAAATAGCAAACGCACATGTCTCATACCACGTGTTTTACTAAATCGTTTGATTCTCTTCATTGTTTTCTTGAAAGTGTAAAATTCATCAAAATCATCAAAACAACAGATATTCAATTAACGAGTCCGGAATTAACCGAAATAGTAAAAGTGTGGTTCCATACTCCGCACTTTTGCTAAATCGTTTAAATCTCTTCATCGTTTCCTTGAAAGTGCAAAATTGTGTATTTTGTAAAAATACACTTTACATTCTCAAACGGACAAGTCCGGAATTAAGCGAATCAGTAAAAGAAAGGGGTCATAGTCCTCGATTTTGCTGAAACGTTTAAATCGCTTCCTCATTCTTTTGAAAGCGCAAACTGTAAAAAAATTTTGAAAACAATTTTATTTATTTTGTAAAAATAACAATTTACATTCTCAACTGGACAAGTCCGGAGTTAAGCGAATCAGTAAAAGAAAGGGGTCATAATCCTCGATTTTGCTGAATCGTTTAAGTCGCTTTCTCATCCTTTTGAAAACGCAAACTGTTAAAAATTTATAAAACAATTTTCATTTTAAAATGATTTTTCAATCACGTGATTAAAGCGGCAAATCAGTAACAATTTCGATAAGGAAATTGTACTTCTCAAAATACCGTAAAAACGGTCATAATCAGTATTGCGGAATAACCGCTTGAAAACCCACTTTTAAAATTTGGCGGTTACTGAAGGCAAAGCGACAGTAGTTTTAAAACGTCAAAATCACATCAAAACAATCTACATCAAAATGTAATATCAGTGAATTTTCATTCATCAGAAATGCCACAAAACACCGTGCTTCAAAATAGCACTGGCGTAAAAATCCCGTTATAAAAATAACGGCAACAAAATACGTTTCATAACCAAGCATCGGTTCAACGTAAAATAAATGCAATAACGTGCAATTCAAATTTTGCACGTACTACAAAATGAATAAAGAAATCATTCGAAGGTATCTTCAATGAAGATAATTCAAAACAGCAAAAATCTAATCAATATATGATTAGTACAAAAGAAAGTCAGCGGAAATTTCAACAAAAATCACATAACTGTAATTTCTTCGAATTCTCAATTCGGATTCGAAATTCTCAAAGAAACAAAATAATCACAGCTATGTAAACAACAAATGAAATTCATATCAATTTCGTATTTCGATTTTTAAATCAAAAAGATTATCAGTTGTACTCAGCGAAGACAGTTTCACTGTTTCCGCTGCGCACTCTGATAAACAGAACACAAATCAATCAAATTATCAGAACACAATTTCACTATTATTTTTAAATAAAGATATTTAAAAATTTCATCCAAATTTCAAAACTTTAGTTTTGACTCAAAGTACAATAAAACGTCGACCAATAGTTGTAACATATGTTCCATCCAAGTTATGTTTTATATTATGTCCATAAACCCCAAGCTCTGATACCAACTGTGACGCCCCACCTCTATGCTCATAATAACAAAGAGTATTAAAAGAAATACTGTCTATTATTACGAAGAATAAGGCTGGATAGGAGCGACCATCCGTAATTGGCCTTACACTAATATTGGTTATCTCGATAGGACTGGTATATACTTTTTATTTTTCATCTATTATTTATTTACTCCCATCGACATATCCAATTATCAGTATAAAACAAACTACGATAGTTCATAATAGTTTAGGACATTAGATATAACAATAACACAGATAATATAAATGCGGAACACAGAATAATAAAAATCTCATATATATAACCGATGTCAGTTACAATATAGTTGACACGATACATATGATACAACTACAACTGTCGACTCTAGAAGTTATATATACAAGTACATTATCGACTAATATACATGAATACATATCGTTCTATACAATGACATGACTACTACAAAATGACACTGACAACCTCAAAAGATGTGAAAAGTCTTCAAATCCCAAACAGCAACTCAAAGAAGGAAATCTACAACCTGAAATAACTCGGGTCTGACCCGAGTATTACATTCAAAAGAAAATAATACCCAGGTCAGTCTAATTCAAACCAGTTTATTAGTGCATATAGGCAGTAATAATTTAAATAGATGACAGTCACAATAATTCCCGTCTATCCGATTCTTTAAACAAAGAAACCGGATAACGGTCAATATAACACTTAACAGTGTTTAACAAAAATCAGCAGATTTAAATCATCAACAGAGATAAATAAACAATTTATCAAATCGACTAAATCAATTTAAAGCCATTGAAATTGTCACTTTAAAACCATCAAAACTCGATTGGCTGCCGTACACGCACGCGTGTACGGCCTCGCCAATACAGCATAAAAGATCAATGCATCACGACACAAAAGAAATATTAATTCAAAACTGTCGAGTTTGGGTGGCTGCAGTGCACGCACGCGTGCACTGCCTCGCCACAACAGCATATAAAGAGAAAGCAACAAGGCACCAGGCCAATGCTCAAGAATTCACAGTGCCAACAAATGCAATAGGCAAGTGACAGTAGTGGAAAGCTTCGACCAAGTGAGTTGAAGAGGTTGGCTGCCTCAAACAATCAACAACCAAACCAGTACGGACAAGGAAGAGAAATGCCAAAGAAGTCAAGAAAAGATGCCAACAAACTGCAGCCGAAAAGCCAGATACATCAATCAAACGAATGCAGCCAGGGGGTAAGGCTGCCCAGTGTAAATGGTAAGCAAACCAATTGCCACCAAGTAAATGTAATAACACTACAAATTCGAGCAGGTAGAAAACTACCACGAAATGCAAGAAGGTCAAGTCTCTGACTCAACACATCTGCAGCACCAAAGCACAAGGCAGTGGTACAAGTACAAAAATAGAAGGAGAGTGATTACATGGTACAGTGAATTACATAACACATCAGCACTGAAAATAGTGCTACAGGTCAGGAAGTAAGTGGGCAACTATAAAATGTGAAGGCAATGCACGTGTCAGCATGATAAGTGAATGCGTACATATGCTATAGTGAACACTAAATGAACTGGACAGTGTCATCAATACGCATGAACAATGCATACCATATGTCTGATAATATAAATAGACAGTCACGTATAAGCCACAGTGGACAGAGGCACATATGCAAGGGTCAAGTAAATAATACACACCCAAAACCACTGCAGATTCTAAATGAGCATACACGAATAAAGCTCAGTGGTGAAGCAACAACATCAAGTGTCATTGGGTACACATGAAGCAAGGCCACAAGATATGATAGTGAAGACAGCAACCAAACTGACCAGATGCAAAACAACTCAGATAAATGGTCCAGTTTCAACATGAATGCACAGCTACAATGAAACTGCAAAGTGAAGACTCAACAAATATCACAGACTACAAGTGAACACATGAACCCAGCAGTGCATCAATATCAACAAACTGTTTCACAGTACAACTGAAAAGTCTGGGCAACAAGCAGATGCCACCATAACTCAAGACCATCAAAGAGACAACATAGAAGCAACTAAAAACAGTGCAACATACAGTGATGAAGTGGGGATGAAGTAAGAGCTCAAGTGAGTCAAGTTCAGATGTGCAACTCAATAAAGCAACACTGGAATATGCAGACAACAGTGAACTCAACTCAAGGCTAAGACCAACATATCAATGCCACAGTATGCTACAGAGAAACTGACCAGAAAGTTGAACTGCAGTGCAACTTCAACACCAACTCAAAACAAAACATGAAGGCAGTGCAATGCACATTTAGTGAATCAAGCAAAGCAGACCAGACATACATAAAACTGCAGACCCTACTACAAATATGCAACAACAATGCACAGTGACATCAAGTGTCAAAGTCAACAAATTCGAACATCACGAATTCGTAGTCATGAATTTGACAGAGTCGTGAGTCGAACAAGACAAAACTATCCAACATTATATTCGAACGGCCAAAGAAAAATTCAACCATGTCAATACGAACGAGAAAACAGGGATCGAAATCAACATCAAACCATAATCAGGAGCCATTGTCACCAACTCGAGATCAAGCTCGAGTTATGAAACTCAAACTTGACTGGTCAGGAAGTCTAAAGCACAAGGCGAAACACGTCGATACCACAGAAGAGCACAACAAATTAACTTCAAATGACCAAAACAATTGAATCGACACTCTAACATTTGAACACGAACGAAACCCAAAAATCAAAGTCAAAAAAGTGATTACCCCTCCCAACGTCAGTTAAAAATCAACTCGAGAAGCAAATTTGAGTGAAGTAAAAACAAGCCAACAAATCCAAATCATAACGAGAATAGATTAGATGTGAGTGAAAGATTTCACTCACCTTTTTTTCGAATGTTTTGAGGGAATCGTGAACGATCGCGAAGTTGACGAGTCGAACGAAGCCAGAACGAACTCAAACAGCCGGCCGAGTTACCATTGATTCCTCCTTAGTCGACGCCGTGGCCAAATGAGGGATCGAGCAATTGTTGAAATCGAAGCCCTAACTTTTGGAAGAAAGACGAGAGCCCTAATTTCAGATCGAAGAAATAATCGCCGCCATTTTTTTTTCCGTTTATTATGTTTTGGGTTGTCGAATGAAAAAGGGAGGTAGGGTTTTCTTGGGTAGATATCAACATACAATTAAAGATGTGGGCCAAAATGAATAAAATTTAAAGCCCGAAACCCTTTAACAAAATTATTTAAAAGAATTTGCAATTGATAAACGAATTACAGCTCGAATATAATTCCAATTACAATTGTCAAACAAATTAAATCGTCATTTGACGATAATCAACAATTATAAAACTCCGGGTTGTTACAGTCAACAGCTAGGTAAATGATGCTTCAACCGCGTTTGTGGTATGTATATATGTATTTACATAATATTTACGAATATATGCATGTATAAAATTCTAATGACTAAATCACTAAATAAATTATATTTACATATATAAGAGTTTATTCTAGTTAAATTATAGATTTTTCAAATCACACAATAAATTTAAAAAATATATAAATTAATCACTCAATAATTTAAACAAATGTATATATAATTAAGTTAAATTATAAATTTTGTTTCAATAAATTAAACATGAGTGTTTTTGTATGAGTCAAATCTCTCAAAAATTTATATATATATATATATAATTAGGGTAAATTATAAATTTTGTTTTAATTAATTATACAAGAGTTTATTCGAGTTAAATTATAGATTTTTTAAATTACACAATAAATTAAAGAAATATATAAGTTAAATCGCTCAGTAAATTAAACAAAGTATATATAATTAAGTTAAATTATTATTTTTGTTTCAATAAATTAAACAAGAGTTTATTTATGTTAAATTATAGATTTTTTTAACTCACATAATAAATTAAACAAATTTATAAGCTAAGTCACTCAATAAATTGAACAAATGTATATATAATTGAGTTAAATTATAAATTTTGTTCTAATAAATTAAACAAGAGTTTATTTGAGTTAAATTATCTTTTTTTCTAAATTATTCAAAAATTAAGCAAATACAGACTCAATAAAGTAAAGTTATTTTAAATCCCAAAAATCATCATTTTAAAAATAAATTAAGTTTGAGTTAAAATATATAAGTTAAGCCACTTAATAAATTAAAAAATATAATAAATTTAAATTATAAATTAAACAAATTTATAAGCTAAATCACTTAATAAATTAAGTAAAAATTAACTCAATAAATATAATAGTTGAAATAAATAATTACTTTATATTAACAAAAAAATTGGTTAAAGTGTAGAGATCGTCATTAGATAGAGCTGTTACGTTTAGCACTGGTTTACAAGAAAAAACTGACAGTTGAACTCACACGTTGGTAAGCTAGAGATGGAGATGGTAATGTTGGACAGCTTCACATGAGTAGGTATTTGGTTTTTTATATTTGATTTATATGGAGATATATATTCGGTTCAGACGAGATGTACATTTGTTTTTTAGAATATTTGATTTGTACATTAGTGTTGGTATTGTTGGTGTTGTTTGGATATTTGCTTAAGGATTGTTTGGGTGTTTGATTTGTATTTTGATGGTTATGGTATTATTTGATTTGTATTCTGATGGTGATGATACTGTTTGGTTTGGATATTTGATTTGTATTTTGATGGTTATGGTATTATTTGATCTGTATTGTGATGGCGATGATATTATTTGGTTTGGATATTTGATTTGATTTGTACTGTGATGATTATTTGTGTCAATATATAATATATGAATCTATGATATATTTATGAATGTGTGATTGTGGTGTAAAAGGCAGCAGAAATGCTATAAATTTGTTTCAGAAATATACACTTTGGATAAATGCTGAAAATGTGACCGAAAAACATTTTATTAAAAATCAACTTTTTATTCAATACAAGTAGTGTAAATCTTTTGCAACTTGAATAGTTATCATGTGAACACATTAATAAGAATTAAAAATTTCTCTTATATTAACAAAAGGTTAATTGAATTAAGTATTTAATTAAGGGAACATTTGGTACAAAAAGGACCCCTAAATCAAGGCATAAATCAAGGAAAGCATGCTTGTGTAAGGGTATGGCTTTACATGCTTGAGTACTCTTCGCTTCTGGTTAAGGAGGGTTTTTTACAGTCTTTTCCACTAAATTCCTAAGCGTATAAATAGATGAGAAGATTCATTTAATTTCTTACCATTCCACTCTTTCACTCTCTTCTCTTCCTAAAACTTCTTAAGTCTAATGTCTTCACTTTTTTCCCTTTTCTCCTTTGGGTCGTGAGAATGGAGGGGAAACTAATGGCCTATGGCCATGGGTTTTGAAGGAGGAAGTGGTGGTTTAGGCCGTCAATGGTAATGGTGGAGGGCTTGGCCGTGAGCAAAGAAGAGTGGAGCGCTTGGCCGTGAGCTAAAGGAAGGAAGAGCTCTTGGACGTGTGTCACATACCGAAATTCTCGACTTTCGAAAATTCGACATCGATACTCACTTTATCGACTGTCGAGCAATCAAGTGCCGGAAACTCCAATAGTGATGGTTTAAGAAAGAAGAAAAAGGCAGAAGAAGAAGAAGAAAACAACAGAACAACAGAAACAATATCAGAATCTTACACATCGCAGCGGAACAATATATAATAGATAATCACTAGTCTTTTAAAACAAAGAACTATATCAGTTTATGCATACATCAATCAGAGTCAATATACAACAATGGACAGTTATATAAACTTGTCCTCATACAGAATACACAGCGGAATAAATAAAGAAATACGGATGATACGTCTCGCCATCCAGCTTATCTCCAAAGCTCCAGAATATCCAGAATATCCTGATAACATAACTCTAGGCTGCCCGTGTGGAAATTGGTGGGCACCCAGAGTTTAGAAGGGAACAATAAACTCCGAGTCAGTCATGGTGACTGGTGTGAGATCGTAAAACAGTTATTTTTCACAAAGTAAATAAAACAAATTCGCAATGCTTTTGGAAAATGAAACTACCATAAGACCTCCCACCACACACACAATGCAAACGCAGAATTGGAGGAGATTTCTTCTTATGATAGTCAAAGATGCTTACTACGCAAAATCAAATCCTTTTTGATATTATTATTAGTGCATAGTGTAGAAAACAGTTCGAAAGTATAATATAAATCTTAGCCAGCATAGACATTTCGAACTATGCCTACTATAGCTACCATCCAAACAGTGGGGCGCCACCATAAGTGAATGATAGGTTCTACAACTAAAACCGTACAAGGCTCGTATTGTTTCTTTGGATTTCCAACAAATGGTCAGGCTAAGGAACTTCCTATTCCACGATGGGTACGTCCCTGGAATAGACGACCCGAGAACCTAACCGGATCTCTGCCAACACCAGGCCGGGTTACCTCTGCAAAAATAGGTAACTACTGACACGCGTATGCCATTCCCCGATCGTCACCGATCTTCCCGAGGATCCCCGATTTGCAACAACCACAAAGTAATAAATTTGCAGCAACCATAGAGGTTAAGTATCTGGGCTCCATACCATGATACCACCTTTATCCAGAAGGAATGACATACACTAAGGGGCGCTACTCCCTAGAACCTTGCTACATCCTTCCTGTTTCGACCATTTCCGGGGTGTGAGGCTCGACGAAGTCTCGTCCACAAAGCTACGCTTTCTACAAAGCCCTGCTTCGGTTCAAACAAAAATGATCAACCTATGATCACAAAGATATAAGATCAAACAAATGATCATAACGCAAATGATCAAACACTGATCATTTCACAGCAACACTCAGTATGCCACGTTACCAAATTGAGAATATATCGCTGATAAATTTCAACTACATAACCTCTGAGCTCGTACGTCTCAGAGAAGGGTGTTAAGCTAAGAGAATAAATTCTCCGCCACCAACAGAAATGTATTTGAAAGAAATCAGCTTTATATCTCAAATTGTAACGTCAGACACACAATCCATACAAGTCTGTTTCGGGATCGAACAGAACCGAAGGCACTTCTCACGAAGCCCTTGCACATCCGGATAATTTTCTAATCACGTCCGGACTTCCCGTCACTAAGGGTGATAAAACCTCTAAATCGAAGATCAGTCGATGTAGAGTAACTCGACGGTAATCCTTCCGTTTTCAAAAATATCCGGTCTTCAACACCGGTCTTCAAATGCGATTCATAACGACGTATCACATATTCGGAATGGGTTATACGACCCCATGGTCCTTTCCCGGCTAACCCGAATAGTGAGCGATTATTCAAAAATAAGTGTGGCATTCAAATTCATCCAATTCACAACAAATACCTATTCAAGGTAATTATTGATAGTCGGTTATTTAACTATCAATAAAGATGCGCAACATCATCAGATTCCAAATAATTTTCCAAATTATTTCATCTTCCAAAATATCTTTTACTAGATATAAAATTTCCACACTTCAAAAATAAATCAACATTTATTTTTTTTACAACTTCCCTTTCTTTAATAAATTCCATAGTGAATTTATATTTCAAAAATATCTACTGATATACGATTTTCAAATCGTTTCCCATATTCACTTTCAATTTATCGTTACAAAGATACATTCTCAAAACGTTTCATTTCATATTGGAAAAGCATTTCCATACTTATTTAATAATAAGTATTTCACAATTCTTTTATTTTCAATATTTGAAAATATTCAATCTACTTAAATCAATATTAAGTATAAATTTCATTCTTTAAGGAAATCATTTTCTTAAGCACATTTATTCAAGTCAAAACGAATGTTACGTAAAACATCGTTACGACGACTCAAAATTACTAGTATAGGGATTCGGATTTTTTAGATAGATTTATAAAAATCCCAATACTACATAAAACATTTTCTTTCGAAAATCATTTACTATAACAACAGTGTTATAGTCCATCATTTCCTTATTCCTCGAAAACGTCTATTTCAATAATAAATGTTGAAATCTATGTATTCGATACTTAACACGTTTTAAAACATCTTTTAAAACAATTAACTTCATTTTATAATATCGCTTTCCCAAACATAACCATTTTATTCAATAATATATTCACTGTCCAAAATTGTGAATATACTTCACTAACCAAATTTCAATAATCTCTACACCTTTATATTTCAAGAATTATCCACTATCCAAAATCGTGGATAAAATTCCCTTAATAACTTCTATATTTTAAAATCAATCAAATTTGATTTATTTTCGAATTTATAAAAACAACGTTTATAAATTCTATTTCCATTTTATAACAACTTCGATTTATAAATCTTCGTTAATGACCCATTCAATTTATAACTCAATGTATATACCAAAGGTCCATCTTATAAGTTAATATAACTTATAATTCATTTATTTTAAAAGAAAACGTTCTTTTAAACTTCACAAAATTTAAAACTTTCAGATTTCATTAACTTATGAAATCCCAATTTATAATTCATTTTAACACTTATAGAAACTTGTCTTATAATCCCAATTTTTTCAAATTAATAAATATCCATTTTTATACATCTTTTAAATAAACCGTTTATAATACTTTAGAAATCCCAATTTAAACCATTTCATAAATTTCTTAACTTTTATTTCAAAAATCACACTTTGATTTTATTTCACAAAAATCTTAACTTTTATAACTTTAAAATTTCATACGTTTATTTATTTGAAATAAATCAATTCAAAAAATCCATAAAACGTATATTTTCAAAAATCACTTTAAAAATCCTTTTAAAGTAAAGTCGTTATTTTTAACTTCAAAACTTGAATCCGATGATGCAACAGCACCAATTAGTCGATCACAACATCAAACATCATATATCAACATATGATAACAGAATATACATCAATATCTGTAAATAAATAAATACTGGTGAGGAATCCAGTTGGATCCCTCCAACCTGTTCCCCTGCATCCACAGATGTTAGCACAATACCAATTCCACTTCGAGGTGGAATATCGCAGTATATGGGTTTTATAAAAATATCCGCTTACTAACGGCGCAATAGGGTCTCATCCGCTATACGAGGCGGGAATCAATCAATCCAATATATACATATGCCAATATGTATATATTGCTACATATATATAGATATATCCTACTATATCTAATATCACATCCAATAGCAATCAAATCAATAACTAAAAATTCCACTTTTCAATTTTGAGTGAGAGAGATCTCACCTTAGCTTTTATTCGCAATCCATTTCCAAATCCAGATTGTTTTTCTTGATTGTTAAACCTTGTATAAACAATTATACACTTTATTAATATTCGAATTAAATCGAACTATAAATTTTCGTTTGGTAATTTTAATTATCCCAAGATTTTATTTTAAACCAGTTTCTTTTAAATAAATTTGCTTAACTAAAATTTAAATTAAACAATTAAATTTCCTTTTTCTTAATAATCTTTGGTAATCAGAATAACTAAACACACATATTTTATTTCAAAATTAAACAAGTAGATAACAAAATGTGTATAGGTTTATTTATCTTTTACCAAAAACCCGAAAAATTAATTTATACATGAACTTTACAGCATCATCAAAAATCCTTTTTTTTATATAGAAATCTGCATAGATTACCTGTGATATCCCGGGATTTCGGGGAATTTAAAATGTGATAATCTTTTAAATTAATTAATGAATATTGGTAAAGTAGTTATTTTCAAACAATAATAATAATGAGTTGTTTTTAAATATAGTTACAAATAGATTTTAAATAGGATAATTATTGACAATTAATAATGTGATTGTTTAAAATGGATATCTATATTTATTTGAGTTGATTTTTAAATTTGGAATTTTTAAAGTTGCATTTGAATTTGGATTTAAGAATTGAATTTAAAGAAAAATATATATATCTTAAAATGAAAATAATAATATAGTTTGAATTTAAAATATATGAATAAAAGTTTTATGTAAAAATAAGATTTGTTTTGTATTATTCTCTTTAAAAAAAAAATATTTATAGAAAGGGAAGAGTATTTATTTAATAGTAAATAAATACAAAAGTTTTATATTATCATTTAAAATGGATTAAATATACTATATATGATTTTAGTTAAAATCTAATTGGTTTTTATTTTATTTTCTTTTAAAGGTTTTATTTTTATAAATTAAGAAAAGCATTTATAAAATAAGATATGTATTTATCTAATTAGGAAATAAATATAAAAAGCTTTTAAAATCATTTAAAAATATTTATGCATGTAGTATTACATGTGTTAATCTATAAACCTCTTAAATACCATGTGTAAGATAATTAGTATTCAAATAGACAAGTGTCACATTTATTTTAATTTTCTTTAATTTTAATAAATCCTAAATTAACACTATATAAACATACACCTTCTTCCTTCATTTCTCTTTTTCTTATCTTCACATTTTTAAAAGCTAGCAAGAAAACAATCTGTAACCATTATGTTCGAAACCTGAATTCACTCCTCAAAAACAAATACAAAACCAGAAATAAATCCAAATCAAAACCCTGAAATCATTCCTCAAAACAAACTCTCAAACTCAAATGCAAAAGCCTGTAGTCTGAAACCCAAAGCCAAAACCTGTAAACCAAGATCAAAAGCCTGTAGCAAAGATTTCATCTTCAAATTACAACCTGGAATCAAGTCTTAAATCATCTCTGCAATTCAAAGTTTTCAAAGCTTCAGTTTTTCAAATTCCAGAAATCAAGCAGATCGGTTTTCAAAATCAATAAATTTCCAGATCAAATAAAGAACAAAACCTGTTTCTCTGTTCAACATTTTCTGGTGAGTAAATTTTCTTTTAAAAACAGTTTAAAACCTGTTCTTATGTTGATGCATGTGATAAATATGTATAAGAATGTTGTAATATGGTTGCTTAAATGTTTTTATTTGGAATATGGATTAAACTGCTATGAACATCTGTGTGTAGGATGATCTTCCTTTGATATTTGTATTCACAGACTAGAAAATATGTTCTTTGTCCTCTGCTTTAAACTTGTGAGTAAACATCTACTTAAAATCCTAAGTAATAATTGTTTTGTTGCTTGATAGATTTCTGGAATGATAAATGCTTGCATGTGTATTTATAAGTGTGAATACCTGATATATATATGTGTGTTTGTCTGTGCATGTTTGGATTTGTCAGTTCTCCACTGCTCTAATTTTCCAGTGAGTAAACTTTCCCCCTAAAAACAGCTTTAATCAATGATTATAGGAATGCATGTGATAAATTTGCACTGGAAGGTTGTAAGATGGCTTGCATGTGGATTTTATCTGGATAAATGTTTTTGAATATCTCTGTTTAAATGTGTGTATATCTGTGTATATATATACAAACTGTTCTGTTATTTTCACAAGGCCAAATTACAATTTTAAAAATAAAATCTTAATTTCCTCATGCAATTAGAATTTAGCCTTGATGCCTGAATGAAGTATGTTTATAACAACATATTTAAAATTCTAAAAATAGTTTTAAGGATTTTAGTTTAGTAAATTAATCAAAAATTAAGAAAATACAGTAATGGGTTGGAATAAGTTAAAAACAAATCTTTATAATTTCATGTTTGGATTATATAGGTTGATTCGTAGTTAAAAGTTAAGAATTTTGATATGATAATCTTGATTTTTAAGAATTTATTCAAGAGTATAGGTCGAGTTGACCAGAGTTTGGTCTATCGTCAAATTCAGATGATCGACGTGATCATCGTCAATGAGATTTCCATCGAAGTTTGTGGGAAGGCTGTCGATCATGGGAAAAATGTGGATGGTGTTTATCGATGGCTATGGTGGTCAGAAATCGATAAAGTAGGGTTTAGGGACCCGGTTTTGTCAACGATGAATCTCGAGTTCGTGCTACGTCAATGGATGATCGGAGACCATCGGACCTAGGGGAAAAGATGAAGGGTTGGTCGGAGAATTTGTAGGCAGAGTTTCGTGGTCGTACGTGGTCGGCATCGTCGAGTTCGAAGGGCTTTCAGGCGAGGTGTGGTTCCAGGATTTTGATCGAATTGCTCGAATTTGAATTCCAGTCGAATTCGACGAACTGGGTGCTTGAGTTGAACGGCGAGGTCGTAGGCGATGTGTCGAAGTCGGCGTTGATGGTCGGAGTCGCTTCGTTCGGTTGTGCATATGTACGTGTGCACGTTTGGGCATGTTGTTGGAGAAGAAGTGTTGGATCGGGTGGGTTCTCGTGCAAGGAAGAATTGTCTCGAAGCAGATGAGTTTTGAGAAAACTCGGGGTAGCTACAGGGTAGTCTCGGGTATGACCCGAAGTAAATCTAAACCAGTTTAAAAAGATTTTTATAAAAGCAAGTTTTTTTTTTCTAAATTAAAATTAGTTTAAACCTATTACTTAATAAATGTTTTAAGTTATTGATTGGAAGAAGTTATGATTTGGTAATTTTAATTTATCAAGTTAAATGAGTATTTTAAAAACTAAATTAATATTTTAATTAAATAAAGTCAAAAGATAAAATGGTTTAAATGTTAATAATAATTAAGGTATTAATAAGATAATGTTTATCTTAAGATAATTAAAGTTTTAATGTTTTGTTATTAATTAAGTTAATTAAGGAAATTAGATATAATTAATTAATTTAATTAGTAATGATCAAGGATTAGTTAAGAAATTAATTAAGAGTAATTAATTAACTTAATTAACTCAATAATGAAGGTTGATTTAATTAATGACTAAAGGATAATTAATTTGTAATTAATAAATTAAGTAATTAGAGGTAAACTCAATGGTAATTAAGAAGTACTTAATTTGTAATTAAGTTTTATAAATTAATAATTAAGTTTTATTAATTATTAATTAAGGGGTGATTAATTTGTAATTAAAGATTAATTAAGGATTAATCAAATGATAATTCAGGTTTAATTAACTCAAATTAAGGATTGATTAATTTGTTATTAAGTTTTATTAATTGATAATTAAGGTTTATTAATTAATAATTAAAAGGATAACTAATCTATAATTAAAGATTAATTAATTGGTTTAAAGAGTAATTAAGGATGAATTACTCAAGTATAATTAATGATATGAATGTGATTGATTTAAGTTAATTAATTTGTAAATTAATTAAAAATAATCACTTGATAAAGACATTAAGTATGAATACTTAATAAGATTGATAAGTATAATTACATAGTGTAGGTAATTAATGTATAATTACAGGATGTAATTAATTAAAGGAAAGTACTTAATGGGAAGTAATGGAAGTATAATTACTTTACAAAAAGTAATTAAGGATTAATTATTTGGTAATTAATTAAAGGATTAAAGAAATTAATTAAGAAGTTAATTAATTAAGGTAAGTAATCATAGGATGATAATTACTGTATATGATTAATTAAGGTGGATTAATTAAGGATAATTAATTAATTAATGGTAATTAATTAAGAATAATTAATCAATGAAATTAATAAAAGTAATTAATGGTTAATTACTGTTAATGGTTAAGAATAATTAATTTGTGAAATTGATTAAAGGATAATTACTTTATGTAATTAATGAATAATTAATCAAGGATGATTAATATTTAATGAGTAATTAATTAATTAAAGGTTTGTAATTAATTAATGGTTGATTAAGCAAGGTTAGGAATTAATTCTTAAGTAATTAATTTAATTTAAATTGATTAAATTGATTATAATAGAGATTAATAAATGGTTGCTTATGAATGATGGTTGAGTAGAATGTCTGATTTGGTTGATATCTATTGGATGATATACTATGATATATCTGTGATAAATGTGTGATATTTATCTATGTTAATGCTGTGTGAATTCAAGTATTAAATTGAATCAAATTGTTTAAACCTTTAAACAACTTGGCCTTAAAAGATACGTTTTGGATTTCGATGAGACCGGGATCGGGTTTCCGTATACCGGATTTCCAGGTCTGGAGACCCGAATACCACATCGATCCAAATTAACGATAGGTCGTGAATCTCAAGTGAAGATGAAGATTCAGAGTGCAAGGGTTATTGTCGTTAACTCTGAGGGTGATTCCAAAATGAGTGTAACGAGATAATGCCTTCGGTTTCGTTCGAACCCGGAACGAACTTGTATGGATTGAATGCTTTCAGCACATCGTCAGGTGGACGATGAGCATTCTAAGTGATGTGTTCTGATTAAAGGTAATCGTGACCTCAAGCCTCATCAAACCGGGAATGGCTAAAACAGGGGAGGTGCAGCAAGGTTAGTGGGTAGCACCCAAGTAGTATAAGATTCCCCTGTCTAGAGTCCCTTTTTATTTCGGCTGTGTGGGCGGTTGCTGGCTCCAACCGCGGGGTTTCTTATGCGGGAATTATCCAGTAAGGGATGTTCCGGCCTTGTGTTGCAGGGGATTGGGAGTGATCCTCGGTACGTTGATCTAGGCCACGTACTGTGACGAGCGGTACCCCGGTAGCTCTGCCATTGTATGGAATCCACAATCCAATAAGTGCCGTACGTATTAGTTGTGCCCAACTATGTTGGAACGTGAGATGTAAGCATTCCAGCTATTTCTGTATTTTACTTGAAAACCCTAGACCCTATTATAATATAACTGGATTTTCTATCAAATGTTTTGGTTAGCGTAAGGCAAAAACTTACCCATGTTTATTTGTGGGGAGTCTTACGTGATACCTTTGTTTTCAAAAGGTTTTGAAGTTAAGCAATTTAAACCGTTTACTCACACCAGACCCATGTCTGACCCAAGTGTTTATTTTCTGTTTTATTAAACCTTGGGTACTCAAATTTTTACGAGTAGCCAAGGGATTCAGGTTTGCTTTGACGAATCTTTGGAGGAGCAATGGAGCAGGAGGCTTCAGCGTTCGTAGATATAGTGTTCCGCTGTGTTAGTCTGTATGAGTCATTTGTTGAGTTGTATTTGGGTTGTAATGACTAGACAGATGTTTATAACTGTCTAGTATGTGTTGTATAAGCTGTGTATCTCTGATGTATATGATACAATGTAATATCTTATTTGATTAATATAATTTATTCGTTCCGCTGTTTAGATTCGGATGTGTTTCTTTCTTTCTTCTCTATCTTATCTCTTTTCTATCCCTTTCTTTCTTCTTGATGATACGACTTTTTGTGGAGAAAAAGCCGGGTCGTCACAGTTGGTATCAGAGCTGTGGTTGAGTGAATACCTAGCTCTGGAGTGATTTCTATCTATCTTAAGAGAGCGTATTTGTAATTTTTATATAACTATATATATATATTTATTCTACCTATCTATTGGGTTACCTGTTCGGGTTTTCCAATATGAGTTATAAAGGTAGATATAGTAGTGGTGTGTGTAACACAACTACCAATGGTTGGAGTTTAAATGTTGAGGTTGGAAGTATCTGACGAGACTGTAGACCTAATACCGTCTCAAGTAAGCTTTGTTGTGGTATAGAATTTCATCGATCTCCGAAGGGAACTGTTAAAGTTCGGAGTTTATCTCTGAAGTTGAATGAGTAGAGTTGGATCTGTCGGATGTGCAGAAGCAAGTGATGGTATCTGGGTACCTCAAGGAGTAGTAGCTGCGTGAGGAGATGCAGTAACCATGGATTGTGTCCTAAGATGTTTTCTTTGGAGCAAGTTTAAGGAAGTATGTCTGCTTCGGTGTTGTGGCTGAGTTCAGCAGGGTGTTGAGTTTGGTTTGAGGTCCGAGTTCCTCAAGAAGCTTTGGATAGGAAGTTTTGGCATTCTGTGTCAGCGGTGCAGCTCGGAAGTGTTTTGTGTTCCAGCAGGAAGATCTTTTGGCTTTGTAGTTTTCTAGAGGTGGAGTTCAGAAGCTGCGGAGTGGATCCATTTCTTCGATGGATTGGATAGCATAAGCTGTTCTGAGTGGTTAAGAGAGAACAGTTTATTTGGAATTAAGCTGAGTGAATCGCAAAAGTGACTTGCGATAATGAATATTCTCTTGAGTTATCTGAGACTTTCTGGATATCTTCAGCGAAGTCAGAAGTTTGTCTGCATTTGAGATTGAGTTTCTTATCAACTTGATTTCAGGATTGATACCGGTGGTTCAGCTTAGTAGAAGGATGTCTACTAGAGAAAGGATTTGGTAAAGCAGCTCGGTATTTCATGGAACTGCTGAGTTTTCTTTTTATGGATCGGTTGAACCATATTTTCAGGATGTGTTTGTGCTCGAGTTCATCGACAGCATTCTTATCTACTCCAAATCAGAGTTGTGCAGCGGAAGCAGGATTGCAGCTGTTCTAGAGTGGAAACAACCGGAAGTTGTAGTGTTTTGGGATTAGAAAATTTCTACAGGAAATATTTCTAGATTTAAGTCCAGATTGGTTAGTGCATCTGTTTTGTCTTTTCCAGATAGGAGAAGTAAGATGTAATCTTCTGATATTGAGGAGTAGAGTTTGTGTTTCTTGATTCTAGTTAATCTTGAGGAGATCATTTGTTGGATTGTTTTTGGTCCTGTTTGTTTCGAGAAGCATCGGCAAAGGATGAGCTGATCAAGAAAGGATTTAGGCAGCCAGGATCATCAGAAGAATTCTATGGAGAGACGGATGAATTTGGAATTCAAAGTTGGAGACTTCGTTATTGTTGAAATTTTCTCTGGTAAAAGGAGCTACAAGATTGGGTAAGTATGTGAAGTCAGCTCCGAGTTGTTTTGGATCTCTTCTATATTCTGATTTGGATAAGTGTTTGATCTACAGGATTGAATTGCCAGTTTGGATAACTGAGATTCAGAGTATATCGCGTATCTTTGAGGAAGTACGTGTTTGATCTATCTCTGGTTTTAGAACCAGCAAATTCAGGGAAGTTTGGTTGTTGAGTCAGACTCGTTTGTAGTCTGATATTCTGTTTAGTTTTATAGATCTAGTTGTGTAGGAGCTCTGTAGCTCAGTAGAATTGGTTGTTTGGATTCTGTTGAGCGAGTATCCCGGTATATATACTTGGGGAAACTCGAGGAAATTTTAGGAAGCTTATCCGGATCTGTGTCCGGGTAGCTAGTATAGTTGTTTGGATAAAATTGTTTGTTTGGATGAATAGTTGTTTGTTGATAGTGTATGGTTGATAAGTAGGCTTGAATTGTTTTAAAATTGGTTAAAATAAAATAAAAACTTTAGATTATCTTTTGTTTTAAATTTCGAGGACGAAATTCTTTTAAGGGGGAAGGAATGTGATATCCCGGGATTTCGGGGAATTTAAAATGTGATAATCTTTTAAATTAATTAATGAATATTGGTAAAGTAGTTATTTTCAAACAATAATAATAATGAGTTGTTTTTAAATATAGTTACAAATAGATTTTAAATAGGATAATTATTGACAATTAATAATGTGATTGTTTAAAATGGATATCTATATTTATTTGAGTTGATTTTTAAATTTGGATTTTTTAAAGTTGCATTTGAATTTGGATTTAAGAATTGAATTTAAAGAAAAATATATATATCTTAAAATGAAAATAATAATATAGTTTGAATTTAAAATATATGAATAAAAGTTTTATGTAAAAATAAGATTTGTTTTGTATTATTCTCTTTAAAAAAAAAAATATTTATAGAAAGGGAAGAGTATTTATTTAATAGTAAATAAATACAAAAGTTTTATATTATCATTTAAAATGGATTAAATATACTATATATGATTTTAGTTAAAATCTAATTGGTTTTTATTTTATTTTCTTTTAAAGGTTTTATTTTTATAAATTAAGAAAAGCATTTATAAAATAAGATATGTATTTATCTAATTAGGAAATAAATATAAAAAGCTTTTAAAATCATTTAAAAATATTTATGCATGTAGTATTACATGTGTTAATCTATAAACCTCTTAAATACCATGTGTAAGATAATTAGTATTCAAATAGACAAGTGTCACATTTATTTTAATTTTCTTTAATTTTAATAAATCCTAAATTAACACTATATAAACATACACCTTCTTCCTTCATTTCTCTTTTTCTTATCTTCACATTTTTAAAAGCTAGCAAGAAAACAATCTGTAACCATTATGTTCGAAACCTGAATTCACTCCTCAAAAACAAATACAAAACCAGAAATAAATCCAAATCAAAACCCTGAAATCATTCCTCAAAACAAACTCTCAAACTCAAATGCAAAAGCCTGTAGTCTGAAACCCAAAGCCAAAACCTGTAAACCAAGATCAAAAGCCTGTAGCAAAGATTTCATCTTCAAATTACAACCTGGAATCAAGTCTTAAATCATCTCTGCAATTCAAAGTTTTCAAAGCTTCAGTTTTTCAAATTCCAGAAATCAAGCAGATCGGTTTTCAAAATCAATAAATTTCCAGATCAAATAAAGAACAAAACCTGTTTCTCTGTTCAACATTTTCTGGTGAGTAAATTTTCTTTTAAAAACAGTTTAAAACCTGTTCTTATGTTGATGCATGTGATAAATATGTATAAGAATGTTGTAATATGGTTGCTTAAATGTTTTTATTTGGAATATGGATTAAACTGCTATGAACATCTGTGTGTAGGATGATCTTCCTTTGATATTTGTATTCACAGACTAGAAAATATGTTCTTTGTCCTCTGCTTTAAACTTGTGAGTAAACATCTACTTAAAATCCTAAGTAATAATTGTTTTGTTGCTTGATAGATTTCTGGAATGATAAATGCTTGCATGTGTATTTATAAGTGTGAATACCTGATATATATATGTGTGTTTGTCTGTGCATGTTTGGATTTGTCAGTTCTCCACTGCTCTAATTTTCCAGTGAGTAAACTTTCCCCCTAAAAACAGCTTTAATCAATGATTATAGGAATGCATGTGATAAATTTGCACTGGAAGGTTGTAAGATGGCTTGCATGTGGATTTTATCTGGATAAATGTTTTTGAATATCTCTGTTTAAATGTGTGTATATCTGTGTATATATATACAAACTGTTCTGTTATTTTCACAAGGCCAAATTACAATTTTAAAAATAAAATCTTAATTTCCTCATGCAATTAGAATTTAGCCTTGATGCCTGAATGAAGTATGTTTATAACAACATATTTAAAATTCTAAAAATAGTTTTAAGGATTTTAGTTTAGTAAATTAATCAAAAATTAAGAAAATACAGTAATGGGTTGGAATAAGTTAAAAACAAATCTTTATAATTTCATGTTTGGATTATATAGGTTGATTCGTAGTTAAAAGTTAAGAATTTTGATATGATAATCTTGATTTTTAAGAATTTATTCAAGAGTATAGGTCGAGTTGACCAGAGTTTGGTCTATCGTCAAATTCAGATGATCGACGTGATCATCGTCAATGAGATTTCCATCGAAGTTTGTGGGAAGGCTGTCGATCATGGGAAAAATGTGGATGGTGTTTATCGATGGCTATGGTGGTCAGAAATCGATAAAGTAGGGTTTAGGGACCCGGTTTTGTCAACGATGAATCTCGAGTTCGTGCTACGTCAATGGATGATCGGAGACCATCGGACCTAGGGGAAAAGATGAAGGGTTGGTCGGAGAATTTGTAGGCAGAGTTTCGTGGTCGTACGTGGTCGGCATCGTCGAGTTCGAAGGGCTTTCAGGCGAGGTGTGGTTCCAGGATTTTGATCGAATTGCTCGAATTTGAATTCCAGTCGAATTCGACGAACTGGGTGCTTGAGTTGAACGGCGAGGTCGTAGGCGATGTGTCGAAGTCGGCGTTGATGGTCGGAGTCGCTTCGTTCGGTTGTGCATATGTACGTGTGCACGTTTGGGCATGTTGTTGGAGAAGAAGTGTTGGATCGGGTGGGTTCTCGTGCAAGGAAGAATTGTCTCGAAGCAGATGAGTTTTGAGAAAACTCGGGGTAGCTACAGGGTAGTCTCGGGTATGACCCGAAGTAAATCTAAACCAGTTTAAAAAGATTTTTATAAAAGCAAGTTTTTTTTTTCTAAATTAAAATTAGTTTAAACCTATTACTTAATAAATGTTTTAAGTTATTGATTGGAAGAAGTTATGATTTGGTAATTTTAATTTATCAAGTTAAATGAGTATTTTAAAAACTAAATTAATATTTTAATTAAATAAAGTCAAAAGATAAAATGGTTTAAATGTTAATAATAATTAAGGTATTAATAAGATAATGTTTATCTTAAGATAATTAAAGTTTTAATGTTTTGTTATTAATTAAGTTAATTAAGGAAATTAGATATAATTAATTAATTTAATTAGTAATGATCAAGGATTAGTTAAGAAATTAATTAAGAGTAATTAATTAACTTAATTAACTCAATAATGAAGGTTGATTTAATTAATGACTAAAGGATAATTAATTTGTAATTAATAAATTAAGTAATTAGAGGTAAACTCAATGGTAATTAAGAAGTACTTAATTTGTAATTAAGTTTTATAAATTAATAATTAAGTTTTATTAATTATTAATTAAGGGGTGATTAATTTGTAATTAAAGATTAATTAAGGATTAATCAAATGATAATTCAGGTTTAATTAACTCAAATTAAGGATTGATTAATTTGTTATTAAGTTTTATTAATTGATAATTAAGGTTTATTAATTAATAATTAAAAGGATAACTAATCTATAATTAAAGATTAATTAATTGGTTTAAAGAGTAATTAAGGATGAATTACTCAAGTATAATTAATGATATGAATGTGATTGATTTAAGTTAATTAATTTGTAAATTAATTAAAAATAATCACTTGATAAAGACATTAAGTATGAATACTTAATAAGATTGATAAGTATAATTACATAGTGTAGGTAATTAATGTATAATTACAGGATGTAATTAATTAAAGGAAAGTACTTAATGGGAAGTAATGGAAGTATAATTACTTTACAAAAAGTAATTAAGGATTAATTATTTGGTAATTAATTAAAGGATTAAAGAAATTAATTAAGAAGTTAATTAATTAAGGTAAGTAATCATAGGATGATAATTACTGTATATGATTAATTAAGGTGGATTAATTAAGGATAATTAATTAATTAATGGTAATTAATTAAGAATAATTAATCAATGAAATTAATAAAAGTAATTAATGGTTAATTACTGTTAATGGTTAAGAATAATTAATTTGTGAAATTGATTAAAGGATAATTACTTTATGTAATTAATGAATAATTAATCAAGGATGATTAATATTTAATGAGTAATTAATTAATTAAAGGTTTGTAATTAATTAATGGTTGATTAAGCAAGGTTAGGAATTAATTCTTAAGTAATTAATTTAATTTAAATTGATTAAATTGATTATAATAGAGATTAATAAATGGTTGCTTATGAATGATGGTTGAGTAGAATGTCTGATTTGGTTGATATCTATTGGATGATATACTATGATATATCTGTGATAAATGTGTGATATTTATCTATGTTAATGCTGTGTGAATTCAAGTATTAAATTGAATCAAATTGTTTAAACCTTTAAACAACTTGGCCTTAAAAGATACGTTTTGGATTTCGATGAGACCGGGATCGGGTTTCCGTATACCGGATTTCCAGGTCTGGAGACCCGAATACCACATCGATCCAAATTAACGATAGGTCGTGAATCTCAAGTGAAGATGAAGATTCAGAGTGCAAGGGTTATTGTCGTTAACTCTGAGGGTGATTCCAAAATGAGTGTAACGAGATAATGCCTTCGGTTTCGTTCGAACCCGGAACGAACTTGTATGGATTGAATGCTTTCAGCACATCGTCAGGTGGACGATGAGCATTCTAAGTGATGTGTTCTGATTAAAGGTAATCGTGACCTCAAGCCTCATCAAACCGGGAATGGCTAAAACAGGGGAGGTGCAGCAAGGTTAGTGGGTAGCACCCAAGTAGTATAAGATTCCCCTGTCTAGAGTCCCTTTTTATTTCGGCTGTGTGGGCGGTTGTTGGCTCCAACCGCGGGGTTTCTTATGCGGGAATTATCCAGTAAGGGATGTTCCGGCCTTGTGTTGCAGGGGATTGGGAGTGATCCTCGGTACGTTGATCTAGGCCACGTACTGTGACGAGCGGTACCCCGGTAGCTCTGCCATTGTATGGAATCCACAATCCAATAAGTGCCGTACGTATTAGTTGTGCCCAACTATGTTGGAACGTGAGATGTAAGCATTCCAGCTATTTCTGTATTTTACTTGAAAACCCTAGACCCTATTATAATATAACTGGATTTTCTATCAAATGTTTTGGTTAGCGTAAGGCAAAAACTTACCCATGTTTATTTGTGGGGAGTCTTACGTGATACCTTTGTTTTCAAAAGGTTTTGAAGTTAAGCAATTTAAACCGTTTACTCACACCAGACCCATGTCTGACCCAAGTGTTTATTTTCTGTTTTATTAAACCTTGGGTACTCAAATTTTTACGAGTAGCCAAGGGATTCAGGTTTGCTTTGACGAATCTTTGGAGGAGCAATGGAGCAGGAGGCTTCAGCGTTCGTAGATATAGTGTTCCGCTGTGTTAGTCTGTATGAGTCATTTGTTGAGTTGTATTTGGGTTGTAATGACTAGACAGATGTTTATAACTGTCTAGTATGTGTTGTATAAGCTGTGTATCTCTGATGTATATGATACAATGTAATATCTTATTTGATTAATATAATTTATTCGTTCCGCTGTTTAGATTCGGATGTGTTTCTTTCTTTCTTCTCTATCTTATCTCTTTTCTATCCCTTTCTTTCTTCTTGATGATACGACTTTTTGTGGAGAAAAAGCCGGGTCGTCACATTACCTTTCTGTAAAACCATCTTTTTTTTATATCTACATATATATTCAAATTTTGAATTGGAAAATTAAAATTGCCATACCCTCTACGAACAGCCGATCACTGAAACCAACAGAAATTCTTGCCGTTCCTCCAACCTCAACATCGACTTCAACTACCCATCGATCGAGTGTTTCCCTCTGGCGAACTCCACGCGTACCCATGCGCCTTCAGATCTGACCCTCACCATGCTGACCACCAGTTCGAACGCCAGAACCACCCGAGTCATAAACGACGCCTACTCCATTGCCCGAGTACAACAGAGCATCGCGACCTCCAATTCCACTCAACGTCGCCCATCGCAACTAACTGGGGTCCCCATTCTTCCATCGCGAGTCGACAGCGAATTAGGGTTCGCTGAACCCAACAGCGCGAGACCCATCGCGTGCAATATTCCTCCAAGTTCGATCGCATAACATTAGGAAGGCTCGGTTCGATTACTTCCCTGATACGAGATTTGATTTGCTTCTGCGCCTTCGATTCACGGAAAGAGGCAAAAAGAAGATTCGTGATTTAAATGGAACGAGATTTCGATTATTTTTTTTGTTTGAAGGAGGAGGAAGCAGTGGACTTGCGATTCAAATTTGTTCTCCCCCCAATTCTTCTTTTAGACGAAATGTCTGTTGCCATTTTATTTCATTTGGGAAGGACGAGATTTTGTTCTGGAATTTTTTTCATTTGCTTGGGGATGTTCGGCCATTGTTATTATTTTGAAGCTTCTGTTTTAAATTGAACGAGATGTTGTTTTCTTTGAATTGCTCGCATGATAAAGAAACAGAAGGGGACAGAGTACGTGATGTTTCAAGGAATAGGTCTGCTAAAGAAAACCTAGGGTGGCTGATGTTGACAAAATTTAAATTTTAAATATAAATTGAATTTGATTAAATTTCAATGCGTTTACTCTCCGTACGGTTGCATAACAGCTCCGATCAATACGAAATTTGAAATCCGGTAATAATACGATATTACAGACCCAATAGAACTGGTTTCGTCAAATTCCGAGACGGTGTGAAAATTGACTATTTTTAAATATCGATTCGAACGATATAATTTCAAACTGAACAATTCAATTCGAAATTAAATTCTGAAGTTTTTAGTTATCTTTAGTATTGTCAATACGAATTTTAAAAGCCTTTGAGATATTTTTCTTCAGCTTTAAATTGAAGATTCAAATTTTTATTCAGCATTCCATAGATTAAATTTTAATGTTTAATCGCAAATTTCAAAGTTCAATCGGGGATTCAAATTAAATCATCATTCAAATATTTAAAATTAATTAAATATTCTCAATTTAATTTGTTCAAAATTCTGGGTCGTTACAAACTTCCCTCCTTAAAAGAATTTCGTCCCGAAATTACAAGTTAGGAAGAAAAGTCCTTAACTCGTCTACTATTTTTCACAACCTAATAGTTTTATCAAATTATCGAAACAAATCTTTCTTCTAAAGATTCGTTATTAATCCAACCAACTTTCTAAACCTTTTATAGTTTTCAAACAACATTGTTTCCTTAACGATTCAAATTTTAAATTCAAATTCAAATTTTAACTTTCAAAATTTTCTCAAAAATTTTCTAACACCCGAAATTTCCAAAAAATTTCGCCAGCGTCTCCTTTGCGTGGCTAATACGGCACGACTACAAAACGTCCCTACGGACTCTCAGATTTCAAAAAGAAAAGGAAAAAAGCCAAGCGGCTAGAGAAATAAGTCATCAAATCTCATATTCAAATTTAAATACATACCTTTTTCGAGCAATTCAAATTATCTTCGAAATCAAAATTCCAATTCCTTTTATAACACCTGTATATCCTACTAGCCATAATATCTAGTTACATATATTCAAACCATTTTGCAAATTCCACTACAAAAATTTCGATACTTCTTATATCATCTTCTAGTTTACTATTGAAGTTATATCCATTATCATTCAATTTTACATTTCAATTTCTCATTTTAATTCAATTTGGATTCTATTTATCTCCTGAATATTGAATTTTATCGATTAACTTACCACTGCTTATTTTAGATTAGTATCAATTACTAATTCATTTCTAATTCTAATCCACTTACAAATTCAAATCTGTTTTCAACATTCAGTTTCAATTCCAGTTTTATTCACTTTTGTTCGCTCCCAAAATTTATTTACAATTCACTATTTTGGTTTATAACCACTTATATTAAACTGGATTTCAATTCGAATTCAATTTACATTCATGTACTTGCAATTGCAAATTGATTCATTCATTCACAATTTTATTTTCATTATTCAATACTCAATTCCAGAGTCTTTTCAACCTTTTCAAAACCATTTTTGAAAACAATTCAAATTTATCTTTTGAATTTTCTAAAACAAAATCCAAATTTTCCAAACAACTTTCATTTAAAACAATTTGGCAGCAATTCCTCTTTTGGAAACCCGAAAATGAACATCGATGATGCTGCAGTCATTATCGAAGTTATTTTCCAGCGACCGAAAAGAGTTTAGAGCTTTTCATCTCTTCAAAACATTTTTCAAACCTTTGAAATTCATTTTCAACTCCAAAAAGAATTTAAACTTTCCAAATCTCCAAAATTTTCAAATTCTTTTCAAAACATTTCCAAATACTTCTCTGGAATTCTGTTTCAAATTACAAATCACATTTATAATTTATATTCTCAAATTTCATTTGTACATGGATTTATTTCCTGGTTCTTTGTTTTAATTCCAATTTCATATACAATTTCCACATATATATTAATGAGGATAATTAACATCATTACTTCCTAACAACCATGCATCCATATATCATAATAATTTACAGAAAATTATTTCTTTTCTATACAAAAATAGTTTTAGGCAAAATTATTTCATTCACCCTATTTAAAACAATACTGTGTCGGTTTATCTTGTTTAAGAGTTTAGAAACCCCTATCAATTACAGTTAGCTAGACTGCACCGACCAGAATCCATAAACAATCAACCGATAAGTCAACACAATACAAAACAATTTCATATTCACTAACAAATACGCACTCATATCTATTATTACACTCAACTCATTCTGGAGTACTACTGACTCTATCTCCAATGAGTAACACCCAACAGAGCAGGGTTGTCGCTTAACCATATGCTCTGATACCACTTTGTCACATACCGAAATTCTCGACTTTCGAAAATTCGACATCGATACTCACTTTATCGACTATCGAGCAATCAAGTGCCGGAAACTCCAATAGTGATGGTTTAAGAAAGATGAAAAAGGCAGAAGAAGAAGAAAACAACAGAACAACAGAAACAATATCAGAATCTTACACATCGCAGCGGAACAATATATAATAGATAATCACTAGTCTTTTAAAACAAAGAACTATATCAGTTTATGCATACATCAATCAGAGTCAATATACAACAATGGACAGTTATATAAACTTGTCCTCATACAGAATACACAGCGGAATAAATAAAGAAATACGGATGATACGTCTCGCCATCCAGCTTATCTCCAAAGCTCCAGAATATCCAGAATATCCTGATAACATAACTCTAGGCTGCCCGTGTGGAAATTGGTGGGCACCCAGAGTTTAGAAGGGAACAATAAACTCCGAGTCAGTCATGGTGACTGGTGTGAGATCGTAAAACAGTTATTTTTCACAAAGTAAATAAAACAAATTCGCAATGCTTTTGGAAAATGAAACTACCATAAGACCTCCCACCACACACACAATGCAAACGCAGAATTGGAGGAGATTTCTTCTTATGATAGTCAAAGATGCTTACTACGCAAAATCAAATCCTTTTTGATATTATTATTAGTGCATAGTGTAGAAAATAGTTCGAAAGTATAATATAAATCTTAGCCAGCATAGACATTTCGAACTATGCCTACTATAGCTACCATCCAAATAGTGAGGCGCCACCCTAAGTGAATGATAGGTTCTACAACTAAAACCGTACAAGGCTCGTATTGTTTCTTTGGATTTCCAACAAATGGTCAGGCTAAGGAACTTCCTATGCCACGATGGGTACGTCCCTGGAATAGACGACCCGAGAACCTAACCGGATCTCTGCCAACACAAGGCCGGGTTACCTCTGCAAAAATAGGTAACTACTGACACGCGTATGCCATTCCCCGATCGTCATCGATCTTCTCGAGGATCCCTGATTCGCAACAACCACAAAGTAATAAATTTGCAGCAACCACAGAGGTTAAGTATCTGGGCTCCATACCATGATACCACCTTTATCCAGAAGGAATGACATACACTAAGGGGCGCTACTCCCTAGAACCTTGCTGCATCCTTCCTGTTTCGACCATTTCCGGGGTGTGAGGCTCGACGAAGTCTCGTCCACAAAGCTACGCTTTCTACAAAGCCCTGCTTCGGTTCAAACAAAAATGATCAACCTATGATCACAAAGATATAAGATCAAACAAATGATCATATCGCAAATGATCAAACACTGATCATTTCACAGCAACACTCAGTATGCCACGTTACCAAATTGGGAATATATCGCTGATAAATTTCAACTACATAACCTCTGAGCTCGTACGTCTCAGAGAAGGGTGTTAAGCTAAGAGAATAAATTCTCCGCCACCAACAGAAATGTATTTGAAAGAAATCAGCTTTATATCTCAAATTGTAACGTCAGACACACAATCCATACAAGTCTGTTCCGGGATCGAACAGAACCGAAGGCACTTCTCACGAAGCCCTTGCACATCCGGATAATTTTCTAATCACGTCCAGACTTCCCGTCACTAAGGGTGATAAAACCTCTAAATCGAAGATCAGTCGATGTAGAGTAACTCGACGGTAATCCTTCCGTTTTCAAAAATATCCGGTCTTCAACACCGGTCTTCAAATGCGATTCATAACGACGTATCACATATTCGGAATGGGTTATACGACCCCATGGTCCTTTCCCGGCTAACCCGAATAGTGAGCGATTATTCAAAAATAAGTGTGGCATTCAAATTCATCCAATTCACAACAAATACCTATTCAAGGTAATTATTGATAGTCGGTTATTTAACTATCAATAAAGATGCGCAACATCATCAGATTCCAAATAATTTTCCAAATTATTTCATCTTCCAAAATATCTTTTACTAGATATAAAATTTCCACACTTCAAAAATAAATCAACATTTTTTTTACAACTTCCCTTTCTTTAATAAATTCCATAGTGAATTTATATTTCAAAAATATCTACTGATATACGATTTTCAAATCGTTTCCCATATTCACTTTCAATTTATCGTTACAAAGATACATTCTCAAAACGTTTCATTTCATATTGGAAAAGCATTTCCATACTTATTTAATAATAAGTATTTCACAATTCTTTTATTTTCAATATTTGAAAATATTCAATCTACTTAAATCAATATTAAGTATAAATTTCATTCTTTAAGGAAATCATTTTCTTAAGCACATTTATTCAAGTCAAAACGAATGTTACGTAAAACATCGTTACGACGACTCAAAATTACTAGTATAGGGATTCGGATTTTTTAGATAGATTTATAAAAATCCCAATACTACATAAAACATTTTCTTTCGAAAATCATTTACTATAACAACAGTGTTATAGTCCATCATTTCCTTATTCCTCGAAAACGTCTATTTCAACAATAAATGTTGAAATCTATGTATTCGATACTTAACACGTTTTAAAACATCTTTTAAAACAATTAACTTCATTTTATAATATCGCTTTCCCAAACATACCAATTTTATTCAATAATATATCCACTGTCCAAAATCGTGAATATACTTCACTAACCAAATTTCAATAATCTCTACACCTTTATATTTCAAGAATTATCCACTATCCAAAATCGTGGATAAAATTCCCTTAATAACTTCTATATTTTAAAATCAATCAAATTTGATTTATTTTCGAATTTATAAAAACAACGTTTATAAATTCTATTTCCATTTTATAACTACTTCGATTTATAAATCTTCGTTAATGACCCATTCAATTTATAACTCAATGTATATACCAAAGGTCCATCTTATAAGTTAATATAACTTATAATTCATTTATTTTAAAAGAAATCGTTCTTTTAAACTTCACAAAATTTAAAACTTTCAGATTTCATTAACTTATGAAATCCCAATTTATAATTCATTTTAACACTTATAGAAACTTGTCTTATAATCCCAATTTTTTCAAATTAATAAATATCCATTTTTATACATCTTTTAAATAAACTGTTTATAATACTTTAGAAATCCCAATTTAAACCATTTCATAAATTTCTTAACTTTTATTTCAAAAATCACACTTTGATTTTATTTCACAAAAATCTTAACTTTTATAACTTTAAAATTTCATACGTTTATTTATTTGAAATAAATCAATTCAAAAAATCCATAAAACGTATATTTTCAAAAATCACTTTAAAAATCCTTTTAAAGTAAAGTCGTTATTTTTAACTTCAAAACTTGAATCCGATGATGCAACAGCACCAATTAGTCAATCACAACATCAAACATCATATATCAACATATGATAACAGAATATACATCAATATCTGTAAATAAATAAATACTGGTGAGGAATCCAGTTGGATCCCTCCAACCTGTTCCCCTGCATCCACAGATGTTAGCACAATACCAATTCCACTTCGAGGTGGAATATCGCGGTATATGGGTTTTATAAAAATAACCGCTTACTAACGGCGCAATAGGGTCTCATCCGCTATACGAGGCGGGAATCAATCAATCCAATATATACATATGCCAATATGTATATATTGCTACATATATATAGATATATCCTACTATATCTAATATCACATCCAATAGCAATCAAATCAATAACTGAAAATTCCACTTTTCAATTTTGAGTGAGAGAGATCTCACCTTAGCTTTTATTCGCAATCCATTTCCAAATCCAGATTGTTTTTCTTGATTGTTAAACCTTGTATAAACAATTATACACTTTATTAATATTCGAATTAAATCGAACTATAAATTTTCGTATGGTAATTTTAATTATCCCAAGATTTTATTTTAAACCAGTTTCTTTTAAATAAATTTGCTTAACTAAAATTTAAATTAAACAATTAAATTTCCTTTTTCTTAATAATCTTTAGTAATCAGAATAACTGAACACACATATTTTATTTCAAAATTAAACAAGTAGATAACAAAATGTGTATAGGTTTATTTATCTTTTACCAAAAACCCGAAAAATTAATTTATACATGAACTTTACAGCATCATCAAAAATCCTTTTTTTATATATATAGAAATCTGCATAGATTACCTTTCTGTAAAACCATCTTTTTTTTATATCTACATATATATTCAAATTTTGAATTGGAAAATTAAAATTGCCATACCCTCTACGAACAGCCGATACTGAAACCAACAGAAATTCTTGTCGTTCCTCCAACCTCAGCATCGACTTCAACTACCCATCGATCGAGTGTTTCCCTCTGGCGAACTCCACGCGTACCCACGCGCCTTCAGATCTGACCCTCACCATGCTGACCACCAGTTCGAACGCCAGAACCACCCGAGTCATAAACGACCCCTACTCCATTGCCCGAGTACAACAGAACATCGCGACCTCCAATTCCACTCAACGTCGCCCATCGCGACTAACTGGGGTCCCCATTCTTCCATCGCGAGTCGACAGCGAATTAGGGTTCGCTGAACCCAACAGCGCGAGACCCATCGCGTGCAATATTCCTCCAAGTTCGATCGCATTACATTAGGAAGGCTCGGTTCGATTACTTCCCTGATACGAGATTTGATTTGCTTCTGCGCCTTCGATTCACGGAAAGAGGCAAAAAGAAGATTCGCGATTTAAATGGAACGAGATTTCGATTTTTTTTTTGTTTGAAGGAGGAGGAAGCAGTGGACTTGCGATTCAAATTTGTTCTCTCCCCAATTCTTCTTTTAGACGAAATGTCTGTTGCCATTTTATTTCATTTGGGAAGGACGAGATTTTGTTCTGGAATTTTTTTCATTTGCTTGGGGATGTTCGGCCATTGTTATTATTTTGAAGCTTCTGTTTTAAATTGAACGAGATGTTGTTTTCTTTGAATTGCTCGCGTGATAAAGAAACAGAAGGGGACAGAGTACGTGATGTTTCAGGGAATAGGTCTGCTAAAGAAAACCTAGGGTGGCTGATGTTGACAAAATTTAAATTTTAAATTTAAATTGAATTTGATTAAATTTCAATGCGTTTACTCTCCGTACGGTTGCATAACAGCTCCGATCAATACAAAATTTGAAATCCGGTAATAATACGATATTACAGACCCAATAGAACTGGTTTCGTCAAATTCCGAGACGGTGTGAAAATTGACTATTTTTAAATATCGATTCGAACGATATAATTTCAAACTGAACAATTCAATTCGAAATTAAATTCTGAAGTTTTTAGTTATCTTTAGTATTGTCAATACGAATTTTAAAAGCCTTTGAGATATTTTTCTTCAGCTTTAAATTGAAGATTCAAATTTTTATTCAACATTCCATAGATTAAATTTTAATGTTTAATCGCAAATTTCAAAGTTCAATCGGGGATTCAAATTAAATCATCGTTCAAATATTTAAAATTAATTAAATATTCTCAATTTAATTTGTTCAAAATTCTGGGTCGTTACAACGTGTGGTTTAGGGAGAAGAAGGATGGGTTTTAGTGAAGGTTTCGACTCTGTCGAAATCATCATTTAAAACAAAAGGGCAACGCAATCGAAACCATTTCATTTTAAACCATTTGACCTAGTCGAAAGCTAACAAAGTCGAAAGCATCTTAGTCGAAAGCAAGCATGCGCATTTTCTTTTAAATCAAAATCAAGCTTCAACCCCTTTGGAACCCTTGGTTTCGACTTTACACCTTCCGCCAATGTCCAATTCACTACATACCAGTTGCCTGATACTATGTCCATTGGTTTCGACTATGTGGGACACAAAGGCATGGAGGCGGAACCTGGTGCCGAAAGCGTCGAGACATTGAAAAACAAGTTTATTTGTACTTTTAAACTATAACTTTGTACCTAACCTGCCTTGTTTGTCTAAATCTGATTAGTTGCCATTGTACTTTTTCAAAAGTGATGCCGACTTTCCCAATTTAGCAATTTTAAATTTATTTGCAAAAAGCCCCTTCTCCTCTTTAACTATATAAAATATTTAAGTCCCATACCTTAAATAATTTTATATAACTATTAAAACACTTAGGAAAAAACTGTAAAAATTTCAGAAAATCTCTTTTAATATGTTTTCCAACATATAAAAATTTCAGATCCAAACAAATAATTTTTACCCGTAAATAATTTATAATCCAAAATAGCATTTTCTTCACCAGAAAATTCTTGCTAATTCCACGAAAAATCTAAAATTGAAATCCATCTCTAAAATATCATTTTAGATCTTCATAAAAATTCACAAGGCATTTCGATGTCATTTAATAAGGTTTTCATATCAAAACATGTCATAAGGTCTATATGAACATACATACATCATCAACAAGTATATATAATCATTCCATCATTCAAAAACATGGCAAATCAATGCATAACATTAGGATTTAATCTTAAAGCCGAAACCAATAAAAGATTTGAAATTTAAACATTATTCACCATAGCTTTAGAGATTAAAGAGATTGAGATGTGAATGGATTTGATTTGAATTAGCCTTTCCTTTAGCTTTTCTTAATTCTTCTTTCTCTTTTCCTTATTAATGGTGGCCGACCTTGAGCTTTAAAATTTTAAAAATGAAAAGTGAACGTGTATTCTAATACACGACCAAGGTTTGGAAGATATTGGAATGGCCACTTTCCTATTTTACCCTTCCTCTTATTCATTTCAAATCTTCTTTTAATTCTTTGGTTTTAAATGGTACGGCTACCCTTAATTAAAATCAAATCTCAATCCCCTAATCAACACATTATTTTATTTAATTTAACTAATTAAATATCCTAAATGATGTTACCAAAAATCTAGGATGTTATAGACTCCCCTCCTTAAAGAATTTCGTCCTCGAATTTACGATAAGGCACACAATAAATCAAATAAGAAAGTAAAACATACAATCAAACAATTTAGGATAAGTATCTCTAATCCTGCTCTCAATCTCCTAAGTATAGTCTCTGTCATCGTCATTCCACTGGACTTTGACTAACCCAACGGTCTTGGTTCTAAGCCTCTTCTCATCTCTCGCAACAATGCGAACTGGCTTTCTCAATATAGTCAAATCCGGTTCTACCACTAAACCTTCTAGCACAATCGGTGTCATAGTAGTCTTCGGGCCTCTAACGCACTTTCTGAGACGAGAAACATGGAAAACATCGTGGACACCTACCAAACTGCTCAGTAACTCAACTCTATATGCGAGTTTCCCGATCCTCTCAACAATAGGAAAAGGTCCAACGAATCTCGATGCTAACTTTCCTGATCGCCCAAATCTGATCACACCCTTCATCGGTGACACCATGACGAAAATATGATCTCCAATGGAGAACTCTAAGTCTTTTTGTCTCTTATCCGCATAACTTTTCTACCTAGATTTAGCCTCCTTCATTCTAACCCGAATGACCTCAATCTTTTATGCAGCTTCTCTAAATAAATCTGGACCAAGAACCAACTTATCCTCGGTCTCCAACCAACAAATGGGAGATTTGCATGGCCTTCCTTACAAAGCTTCGAACGACGCCATCCCAATACTAGTCTAATAACTGTTGTTATACGAAAAATCGACAAGATGCAGATGGTCTTCCTATGATCTCCTGCTAGAACACAAGCTCTTAACAAATCCTCCAAGATTTTGTTAACTCTTTCTGTTTGCCCATTTGTCTACGGATGGTAAGCGGTACTCATCTTGAGCTTGGTTCCTAATACTTCCTGCAGACTCCTCCAAAACTCGCTAGTGAACAAGGAATCTCTGTCACTAACTATACTACTAGGAATTCCATGAAGTCTAACTACATTCTTCATGAACAACTTCGCTAAAGCAGGTGCTGTCCTGGTTGACTTAACTGGAATGAAATGGACACAGTTGGTCAATTTATCCACTATGACCCATATACTTTCATTTCCTCTATTCGTCCTTGGAAACCGATCAATAAAGTTCGTAGAAATAGAATCCCACTTCCATACTAGGATATCTAAGGGTTGAAGCAACCCACTTGGTTTTTGATGTTCGGCCTTTGCCTGTTGGCAATTCAAGCAGAGCTTTACACATAAGCCAATATCTCACTTCATTCCTTCCTAGAAGGAATTCCTCTTCATATCATGGTGGGGATGTTGAGGAGAAGAAGAAACTTCCGATCAAAGGCGGGATAGGAAGTGGTGGCAAGAAGCACTAACGGGCTCGAGTGATAGTGCAACCTGATTTTTTATCATTTTGATTTGTTCGACATGTAATTTGTACAAGTGTAGAGTCTGCACTTATCACTTTTGTTCGACATGTATTTTGTTGTTGTTGGCCAGTATTGTGTGGGTATGGCCCCCAGATTTTGACTTTGTACAAATATTATGAGAAATGAAAAGGTTAATATTTCTACTGCTATCTCTTTTGTGTTCTTTCTTATTTATCACGTACTTAGCTTGTTTTTATACCACTTATGTGTGTACAAGACACGATTACATGTTCTGCAATTTCTATACTCCATGTTTTCGTGCCGTGTGGTATATGACGCCTTTATTTTTGTGATTTCGTGCATTGCGTATGCATTTTTTCAGTTTTACAACTAGATTTTTTGTGATTGCCAGAATTCTTTGTTCGGCGTAATAGGACTAGGGAGTAGTCTTCCTTCAACTAAGTGTTGGTGTATGTGCGCCCTCTACTTGATAGGGTTATTTACTTCGAACACATAATAAATGACCGATTGATCTGAGCTATTCCTCGGATGTTTGTAGCCAAATTTACTATGCGGTTCCTATCTTCGAGAACTTGTGAATCGAATGTCAACAATAGGTATTCTTCGCCGATTTAAAGTTTTGTGACATTGCTTGACTCATGTCAATTCTTTTTTATGGTAGAAGTTGATCCTTGTTAGTTCTTCAATAGACAAATTTTCCAGTGTTGTCAGTACAATACATGTACTTAAAAAATCTTAACGGTTTGCTGATGATGGCGGGTAACATCAAGTAGTGCTTACACGGCTTATGAAATGCGTGGCTTTTAAGACTGCGAGCTTACGAAATGCGTGGCTTTTGAGAGTGTGTGGCTTTTGAGTTTGAGTTGATTTACTTTCGTCGACTTGGCGAGTAAGCGGAGTATACTTGGGTCTGGTTTCACATTACCAAGAAGCTAATGAATGATTTTGAGTCGATTTACTTTTGTCGACTCGGCGAGTAATTTATATGAACATGGTTTTATTGGTTCAAGAAACCATAGAGATTTCATTGATAAAATGAAAAGTATAGAAAATTCAGCCTATTTACAATGCCCCTAGTGTAGTCGGGCGGCTTATTTGCTAAAATAGGAAATACATAGATAAAATAAAAATAAAGTAATGCCAGAGTGAGTCGTTATTCCAAGCATGGGGAATTTGAATTCCATAACCTGTGGTCAGCTCGGAAGTGCCATCTTCGAGCTTCTGGCCGATTACATAATGCCTTTTCCAGCTTGGTCTGAATGTTCCTGGTACAGGATAGACTCATTTGAGGACAAGGTCTCTTACTTTGAAAGTACAGTTACGGACCTTGGAGTTGAAATGTTGTGCGACCTCTTCTGGTGAGTGACAACCCTTAGCTCGGGTTTTTATCGCTTCTCATCGACCATATCATGCGACTCAAGCAGGAGCTATTTTTTCTGCTTTTTATTGACGTTTTGTCTTCATTGAGAAGGGACTTCCAGTTCGACTGGGATCATTGATTCTGAACCATATGCCAGTGCGAATGGAGAGTGTCCGATTGCAGATTTGTGCGTTGTTCTGTTAGCCCATAGTGCAATTCGAAGTTCATCAACCCAATTTCATTTAGCTTTAGTTAGTCGCTTTTGGATGGTGGACTTGATGATTTCGTTTGCTGCCTCTACTTGCCCGTTTTCCTGCTGATGTGCAATAGTGGAAAAGCTTTTCTCAATTCGGAAGCATTTGCAAAATCTTTGAATTCATTGCTTTCGAATTGAGTCCTGTTATCCGTGGTGATTTTTTATGGCACTCCAAACCAGTAAATAATGTTTTTAGTGACAAAGTTAATTACTTTTTTCATGGTAATAGTAGCCAGTGGTTCCGCTTCAACCCATTAGGTGAAGTAAACAACAACGATAGCATATGTGACTCCTTCTTTGGCTATTAGCAATACAACAATCAAATTGATTCCTCAGATTGCAAATGGCCATGGGCTGACCATCTATGTTAGCTCTGTTGAAGGAGTTCTTTTGATATTGTCGAATCTTTAGCATTGGACGCACCATTTGGCATAATCTGTTGCATCGCGGTTGACCGTTAGCCAAAAATACCCATATCGGAGGACTTTCTTTACAAGGGTTTGCCTCCTGGTGTGATCTCCGCAGTCGCCTTCATGAACCTCCCTAAGGATTCTTCGAGCTTCGACATTGGTCACACACTTGAGCAAGGGGGTAGAGAATCCTCTTCGGTAGAGTTTTTCATTCTGTAATACGAACCACGTTGTCTTTTGAAGGAGCTTTTTTCTTTGATTCTTGTCTGCGGGGAGTGCTCCTCTGAGTAGATAGTCCTTGATCAGTGTCATCCATGTTTCTTGTTCTTCGGTCGTTTTGAAATCTAGTCGATATCCATCTCGCATATGCTTGGAGTGGTCATAGTTTCAACTGGAACCGGTCCCATTGACTGAGCTTCTCCGAAACTAGCTAGTTTAGCTAGATAGTCCACCTTCGTGTTTTGTTCCCTTCGGATACGAGTTACGGTGTAATGCTCGATGTCGCTCAGCCATTCCTGCACTTTGGATAGATATGGGGCGAGGTTCTCTCCTCGGGCTTGATATTCGCCACTCACCCGATTGACAACTAGATGAGAGTCGCTATAGATATGTATGGATTTTACCCCGAGTTCCTTCACAACTTTCAGCCCAACTATTAGTGCTTCATATTCTGCTTCATTTTTTATTACAGGGAATTCATGCGTAAGGCGTAGCAAACTGATCGTCCTTTGGGGGTTTCGAGCGCGACTTCTGCCCCCAAGCAAAAGTTGTTAGATGCACTGTCGACAACCAGTCTCCAGCATGTCTCCACTTCTGGAGTAGCTTCTTCTTCATTATCTTGTATTGTAAACTCGGCAATGAAGTCTACCAGGGCCTGCCTGTTGATCGCCCTTCGTGGTTGGTAAGTGATTTTATATTGACTCAATTCAATGTTCCATTTGATAAGCCGTCTAGAGGTCTTTGGGTGGTATAACACCTGCTTCAAGGGTTGATCTGTTTGCACTTTAATTGGGTGTGCTTGGAAGTATGGTCGTAGCTTTCTAGATGCGATCAAGAGGCAATATGCTAGTTTTTCCAACTTCGGATAATTCTTCCTGGCTCTAGTGAACTGTTTACTAATGTAATATATGGGTCTCTAGACCCTAGCTTCTTCATGTACGAGAGCTGCACTTAATGCATAAAGCTAGACTGCTAAGTAGATAAACAAGTCTTCTCCATCTACAGGCTTGGATAGGATTGGCAGAGCCTCCATATGTCGCAGCAGTTCTTCGAAGGCAATTTGGCAAGCCTGTCTCCATTCGAAGTTCTTCTATCCGTTCTTTAGTGCGTCAAAGAACAATATACATTTTCCGGTTACTTTTGAGATGAACCGGCTTAGTGTTGCAACTTTTCCATTCAAGCTGTGTAACTCTTTCTTGTTCCTTGAGGCCTCAACTTCCCGTAAAGCGGTAATTTGTTCGGGATTAGCTTCGATACCTCTAGCACTTACAATGAATCCTAAGAACATTCCAGAGGCTACCTCAAAGTGACATTTAAGTGGATTGAGTTTCATTCTATACTTGTGAGTATTTCGAACATTTTGGCAAGGTTGTCCAAGTGATCTACAATTATGCCTAATTTAACTGGCATGTCATCTACATAGACTTCCATAGTCTTCCCGATTTGATGTTTGAACATGGTGTTTACCAGTCGCTGGTAAGTTGCCCAAACATTCTTTAAGTTGAATGGCATCATTTTGTAGTAGTATAATCCCAGATCTATGATAAAGTTGGTGTTTTCCTGGTTAGTTTCATGCATCATGATCTAGTTCTATCCCAAGTAGGCATCCATGAATGAAAGCAATTCATGTCTAACTGTTCCATCCACAAGCTGGTCGATCCTTAGTAGTGGAAAGTTCTGCTTTGGGCAAGCTTTGTTTAGGTTAGAGTAGTTGATACAAGTTTGTCATTTTCCATTGGATTTCCTGATCAAGACTGAGTTGGATACCCATTCGGGACAGGCTGCATCATGGATAAAACTATTTTCCACCAGCTTATCCACTTTTTCTCTTAATGCTATGGCCGTATGGGTCCTAGGCTACGCCTTTTCTGCCTCACTGGTGTATACTTGGGATCGATGTTGAGTGCGCGGCATGCTATCTCAGGCGATACCCTGCACATGTCCGGATGCGCCTACGCCAACAAGTTCAGGTTAGCATGAAGAAATTTGATTAATTCCTTTCACATCTTGTTTTCAGGATGTGACCCAATTTTCAAAATTGGAGTTGGGTCATCTATATCGAGTGGGATAGGCACCATCAATTCTGCCGGTGTTGCCCGATCCTGCCTTGAACTCTTCTTTCTAGGGTCAAAAGCCTTATCAAATCAGCTATGGTCCCCAAGCCAGGAAGGCTCTGTAATTGCTATGCGGTAGGTTCACAAATGTGGAGAGTTTTCCCAACACTTTTCCCCTTTTCTTATCTTCTAGACTCATGTAGTTCTACGATGTAGCCTTCTTTAGTGACACTTTGGTCTTCTTTGATTACTCCAACTCCATTCCCTATTGGAAATTTCATGGTTAGGCATCACTGGGCTAAAGCAATCTTGAATCTGCTAAGGCAGGCCAACCTAAGAAAGCATTGTTGGCGGATAGTTCATCTATGATCACAAAGGTTTAGATGAGGACGACTCTTCGGTCGTCTTCCCCAAGTTCTACGGGCAAATAAATTATTCCGACAAGTTGCTTAGTTCGATCGGTGAATCCTTAGATCTTTGTTCGACAAGGAGATACATCTTTCATACTGATCATCATCTGATCAAATGAGTGTCTGAACATGATATTGACAAAGCGGCCAGTATGCACCAATACTCGTCGGACCATGGCTGGTCTGATTCCTACCAACACGACCATGGGGTCAAGGGTTGGAGCTTCCATTCCTTTAGTATCTTGGTTCCGAAATACTATATCATCATTTAGGTTCTCTATTGCTTGGCAGGAGTTCCGTCTTCAATCGCAAAGCACGAATCACTCGGGGCATGTTTCAACTAACTTACATATCGCTCCATTTCTCCCCAACTCTTTTGCGTGGGATGAGGTTGTCCAGATATTGTTCCAATGATGAGTCTTTGGATGATCCATATAGATCCTTCTTCGCTGGTTTTGGCTTGGTTTCCCTGGTCTTTAGGAGCTTGGGGTGCAGCATATTGGTCAGGATTTTGTGGTTTCCTCACATACTTTTGAAGCTTGTTTTCCCGAATCAGTTCTTCAATCAGGTTCTTCAGGTGTCGGCACTCATTCGTATTGTGACCATGTATTTCATAGAAGTCGTTGTACTTTTCGAAATGCATTTGCTATTCGGTTGCTCCCTTTTTAGGCGGCTTCTTGTGCTACTACATCCTTTTTGTAGCAAGGTAGATGTTTTCTAGAGTATCATTGAGCTAGGTGTCGTCTTCGAACCTCAAGCCTTTAAATCGCTTGTTAGCTCCACTTGGCTTGTTAGAATTTTGTTTCTTCCTTTTTTAGTTCCCATCTTTCTCCGAGTTTCCGATAGTGGTTCCGAAGGTGTTTGCGCCTTAGTTAGCTGCCATGCCATTCTGGCCGGAATTGGTTGGCCGTGGGTTAGAAGGTTTTCCTTCTAGCTCCTCCGCCTCTTCCAATCTCTAGTACTGGTTTGCCTTTCGGTTAAAGTCCTTCCTAGTGGTGGTTGTTTCATTTTGATCCATTTTTTGAATTTAATGTCGAGGTGGATAGCGTGGACCAGGGCCATAAAGACCATATCTTCATTTGGGTTACTTACATCAGTCACCGTGATGTTGAACCGACTCATGAAGGTTTCAAAGATTCATTTCGTCCCTGGAATAGGCCAGAAAAGGACATCACGTCTTTTTGTTGTGCCGTGTGAAGTTTAAATTGATCAAAGAATTTTGTTACTAATTCATTGAAAGGGGAGATGGATTTTGGTGAGAGCCTAGTGAACCATATAGAAGCAATTCTCTCTAGAAAGATTAGAAAACATCTACATCGAACAGCATTTGAAGCATTCGCTCCATCCATGTACCAACTGTACTTGTACAAGTGAGGTTTTAGATCTCTAATTGCATCGTAAGACGGAATAGTTGGCATAGTAAACTTTTCAAGGTATTTTTCATTCAAAATGTCATTAGTGATTGCAAGGTTAGGACGGTTATATCTTCCCGTAGGGTTTTAGCCACTGCAATATCTTCCCGTAGGGTTTTAACCCCCAGATTCAAGTTTGAAGTTGCCTTGTAATTGGTGGAGTGCTAGTGTTTCCTTCTATGGTGATTCCAACAGCTCCACCCACTACTCTTTTTTGCTTCTACCTTCCATTTCTGTGTTTCTCAAGTTTAGGCCACAAAAGAAAGAGTTTTTCTACTCCATGGCAGCCGCAGGCTCTGGCATGGTTCTTGGAGAAGCTAGTGATTGCAAGGTTAGGACGACATTTAATTTGTCCATAAGTGTTTTTGGCTGTTCTCCATCTTTTGGTTTATTTCATCAACCACCTTGTTCAATTCACCTTTAGTGACAACTTCATGCTGAGTAGAAGATTTTAGCACCCAATCTCCAGTGTTAGCTCAAGAATTTGTACCAATTACCAAATTATTTGTGTTGTTGACTTCAACTTGATGAGGATTTGTCTCTTCTCCAGGTATAACAGCTCCTATGGATTTTTCAAAAGCATTTCTATTTCTTCCCATCATTGATCTTTAACGGCAAGCTTCCAACTTCCTAGAGCTGATTTGATGGACCTAGCTTCTGGATCTGGCAGATCCAAAAAGGGAAAGTAGATCTATGCCTGAATTCACTGAATTTTCAGTGAAAGCACCAAAATGTCAACCCAAAAATTGGATCAACACCCTGGATTCAGTGTGAAAGCACCAGCCCATTTTATCAGAGAAAATAAAATAGAAAAGAAAAATAAAAATAGTAGGAATAGTAAAGGGACAAGAGAATTTTATAGTTGTTCGGTTGTTAACGAAGCCTACGTCCACTTTATAACTTTTCATATTAACTAACTGTTGTTACAAGATGAATTTGATTATAATATGACGGAATATCCTAAGTTAGATAAAGTCAAAGTACTTAAAGACGACTGGAGAATCACAGTCGGTCCTTGATGACTACTATGTGGGAGAAGAAGAGTGAAGAATAATAGTGAAGAACAATCTCTGCAGAGTTTCAGCAGCCAGTCCAGAAGATCCTGTTTATTTTGCAAGTAGGATTGTATTTATAAGGTTGGAGAGTGTTTGCAACCAAATTGGCCACAAACACCCGATAATAGGTTTAAGTAGTGAAATAAAATGAATAAATTAAATGAAAACTGAGGAATAACACTGAATATCAAGAAAAATACAGCAAAAGGCAAAAACAACAAGATTTATAGTGGATCGGCATTGATTGCCTATGTCCACTTTGAATATTCTCTTTATTGCTTCATAATTCACTAGGTTACAGTTACCACCAATAAGAAATAGTATGAGATCAGAAAAGAACAAAGTAAGTTGGTTCCAACAATGGCAGAGTTTCAGTTACAACCCCCCCAATCCCCAAAAATTCCCTCAAACTGGCCCCTTGCACCTCTATTTATAGAAGAAGGTGACCAGAAAACTGACTGAAACTTTGGCAACAGGACCTTCCTGACCACATGGGCCCACCATAGGGAGGGCTAGGCCTAACTCTCAACAGATACGGGCCAGTACCGACCCCTACATGGATTGAGTTTGGGCTAGCGATCCCTATGATAGCTTCCTTATGGTGTAACCCGATGGTACTTCAAGTATCATGAAATTTGGACACGTGGAACTATGGTTCTTGTGGTGCTTTGGTTCGAATTCCAATCTGGTCAGGGAAGTGCCGACCCCTTCTGCTATGCCGATCTGAAATGCCTTCTTCTGCTATGCCGACCTCTTTTTCTATAACCATTGCCATGCCAACCCACACATATCATGTCGATCCATATCTTATGAACACACCATGTCGACCCCTTCTGTCGACCACCACTATGCCTACCCCTTCTGCTGACCAACACTATGCTGACCCCACTGCTTTCACATCCTTTGATGACCCATCCATATTCCCTCCAATTTTCCAAACATCCATGCCGACCCTTATTCCAACCAAACTAAATTCCATAATTCCAACATCCTGCATCATCTATCCGTCGACCCTATCTACCCTGGGCTGGATACAACTGTTCGGACATTATACTTTGTTCATGTGGATGTTGCCTTATGACCATCTTTCCCATCAACAGTCGAGTCTGGCCTTCATAATTGTTATCCCGCCTTTTGGCAAGGCCGAGATATCAAGGAACTAACCAGAGCATAAAGGTCATACGTCCTCAGCATCGGGCCGCTACTGGATAGCCACGGATAACGATGAATTTTATCCGGATTCGGATTAAGCTAAGATTGATAAGATATGTCAAGCAAAGCCGTGAAAGCCAACATTCCAAATTTCAAGACGATCCGAGCTCGTATACTCAAGTTATCACTGATGAAAAGTGGAGGAAATATCCCTAGCTTCGAATCCATAAGCCAAGCCCTAGGTTCGAATCCATAAAGTGGGGATGCCGTTCGGATCCATCAAAAGAAATTCCATTCGAATCCAACAGGTCGAATCCATATGATCCTCTTCGTGTCGATGAGGCCATAATCGTTCGAAACCCTCGAGATGAAGCACTTCGGATCCACAAAGCCACCACACTTCGTATCCATCAAGTTTTCCCCACTTCTAATCCATCAAAGGGAAGGCCTTCGAATCCATGCAGTTGAAGAACTTCGACTCCATCCCACGACTATCCTCGAATCCATTCCCTCGAATCCAGTGATTAAAGGTGGCTAAAACCATGGATTCGACCCAGTCAACTCGGAGCAAAAGTCGGATCGATACGAAGAAGGCGCGCCACGTCAACATCTTCGCTCACCAAGTCATCGATTCGACCCTATCGATTCGAAGGGGATCGATTCGAACAAACCACATCAGCCAGAAATGAAATCTTGAATCGATCATATCTCGAGATCTACAAGTCCAAATGCTATGAAATTTGGACAGGAGCTAACTGGCAACCTAAGGAATGTCCATGCCAAATTTCAGCTCAATCGGAGCAAATCTTGATCGATTCGAAGCAAGGGTCGAATCGATCCCAAAGTGGGCCCGGATTTCCAAAGAGCGGGCATGTGGGCCCCCTCACGTGCCAGAACCGGTCTCCCCTCAATTTAGGCGAAATATCAGCCTCCTACACCTATAAATAAGACCCCTGGTCATTCAGAAAAGGGGATCTGGATTCTGAAGCGTCCAGACTCTGCCGGATCGAGATTTGCATCTTATTCTTACTGTTGAATCTGAATTCCAAGCTATAATTCGCCGTTGTTCGCTATAATCACTTATAATCATTGAAAGAGAATCAATAAAATCATCAAAACTTCATAGTGGACGTAGGCGATACGCCGAACCACTCTAAATTGCTTGTCTGCGTATTTACAATTCTATTTATTGGAGTTTTTGTTAGATAATCTCTGTTTTACATTTACGTTCTTCATTTTATCTCTTCAAATAACTCCCGAAGAGTGTTGTGCCCATTTTTGGTACAAACAATAATCAACCCTATATAGCCGGGTCAAGGCATCGAGTAACACTTGCCTCCAAAGTACGTCTTGTGAATAACATGACATGCTTTGAATTGGAGAAACCCAAGTCCCCGAAAACAAGCTTATCCAAGTCCCTGGTTGATAACTGTTCCTTTTTAACCTTCAATGATACTAGTCTGATGTCTCATTCCATTAGAATGCATAGATTTGGTCATATGAAATCTTCAGGTTTCCTTCAAATTTAACCTTTCAGAAATTTGAATTCATAAATCCCTTCCGTACTCTTTCATACACATGTTTATGTTGTTGACTTCCGGATGCTTTCGGTCATTCGTTGTTCATTTCCAAAGTATTTTATTATGCATGCTTCCATTATAACCTAATCTTCACGATATCGGTTGTCATTTGGGTTTTCAAGCATCGACCATTACCTTCTTTCCCCTTTCTATTTCACTTGCATCCACCATTCATGCACATCTCCCTTTTTCTTCCATTATATCTTTTTATTCTTTTATTATTTTCTTTTTATTTATATTTACATATTTTATTTATTCTTATTTATTTCTTCTTCTTTTTTAATATGTTGGAGGGGTCAACATTTGGTATGTCGATCCCACAGTGAATCTGTATGGATAGGGATCGGCATACCTTAAGGCCGACACCATTTTAGTATCATGATCGAGTCTCCGGGGTGTGAGCCGTTCCTCTTCCCCCTTTCTCTCTCATATAAAAGCTCGTACCCCTCTCTTCTTATTCTTCACTTTATCTTTTCCACCACTTAGCTTCTCTTTCCTTCGTTCCTCACCTAGCCGACCGCTTTGAAGAGAAGAAGCTCCCCCTTTTAAACCCAAACCCGAGTTCATCTCTGACTTCCACCACCATCAATTCGCCCTTAATCCAAGTTTCTGACCTTGTAATCTTATACCAAATAGGTATGATTTCTACTCATAATTGCATTAGTTGAGTCATAGGTTCATGTATTCAGTTACATCTCAACCTTAGGCGAGCGTATCTGTGGGTTTGGGTAGGTTAGGCGAGGCCAAGGAAGGAGAAGAAGTCACTGGAGGAGGAAGAGAGAGGAATAAGGAATGAGGAAGAAAGAGGGATGATGAAAAAAGGGAGGTAAAATGGAGTCAGTATAAGCTTCTTGAAGGGATGACATGAGTTATGTTTGTTTGAGGGATCGGCACATGCTTGTGAAGCGAGGGTTCGGTGTTAACCCAAGCGTAGGGATAGGTATAGATAAGTGTCTTAGGAGGGATCGGTATAGAGGCTTATCTATAGGGATCGGTATAGGAATTGAGAAGGAGGGTTCGTCCTAAAAAGTTAAGTATATGGATCGGCATCTAGGCTAGAAGGGATTTTAGGGATCGGCAATGAAGGTTAGAACATAGGGTTCGATATGTAGGCTAATGGGAAGGGGTCGGTATTACCAAGTGAGTCTTATTATAGGAGTTCGCTACAAGAGTAAGGCATAGGGATCGGCATCTAAGGCAAGGATCGGTGTTGATTACAATGACCATTTTAACTTAAGTCGTTCAAACATCTAACTACATATTGCCTTGCCCGGACACAAAACGGCTAAGTACAATGCGACTTGCATACTTGGACCAACGGACATAAGTTTGAATGAATAAATTTTTAGTTTAGTTAACATGACTTAAGTATAAAATCCAAGCATACTTGAACAACGGGCCTCATAACTCAGAATGTCAACATCCGATCTTAAAGCTTCGGTTTTCGATCAATTTTTACGTCGATTGAGACGGTCAGCGATGACGGTCTCTCTGGATGAGGCTTCAAAGCTTCGACATTTTACTTTCGCTTCTTCAGTTTCAAACTTCTTATGTTTATTTTATATTGCATTGCACTAGTTTACACACGACACGGGGGACAGGTTATTATTTTTAATATTGGTTGTCTACTGAGTATAGTTGACACAAACCCCCAAGTTACACGAAGAGCTCAACCATAATGTCTTCTAAATCGGCCGCGAGATCAAGTTCTGCTACCTTATCTGATAAGACTGCACCAAGTAAGAAAACAGAACGAGTAGGGGCATCTAACCCACAAGTGAGTCTTTTTTCCAACATCCCAGTTCTTCCTACAGAAGTCATTGACCCAGCTCCTGACGTTGCAGAGGATGCCATCATTCTGAACAATCCGGCTGACTCACAAGCGTCCAGAATCAGCAAAGCTGCTCTTCGTCGATTATGTTCTATCCACGGGATTCCCTTTGAAGATGTTATGGCTCCATCAAGGCAAGATAGACCTCACTTGCCCTCAGTCGGTTATACGGCATGCAACAAATTCATATGCTGGGCTGATGCGTGCCACCGTTCAACTCTTTCGTTCGGGAAATGCTGAGATTCATGGGAATCGCTCCTACTCAGCTACACCCTAAGAGCTATGCCTTTATCCATGGCACTTTTCTCTTCTTCATGAACGTCTTATTTCATCCAACAACCCCTGAAGACATCCGATGTATTTTCAATTTCAAAAGACGGGCTAATAGTCCTTCGTACGTCTTTCTTGAACCCCTGCCCAAATTCCAGGTTTTAACGGCATATGGAATAAGCTTTCCCTATTCAAACATGAATGGTTCTACGTACGGTGTCCTCCCGGCTTCTCGAGAAGATGGTTGGAAGGACGTAAGTGCCTTAGTCTTTAGTTCAAAGATTCAAGTCGCAGCTTCTTCCTTAATCGTACTAATAACTTTAACTCTTTCAGGTGTCCGTCCTCGACCTGAAGGCATCAGATAGTCCAGAGCTATTGCGGCCATTCGCACTACTTCGGTGGAGGATCAAGACATCAAGCTCCTCGTCACCGATGAGTTGCTCTCGTTATTGGCTGTTAGAAGACGACCGCTGAATTGGTCTCCCTGGAAGTAGAGCGGTTCCGATGACTGTCGTCGAGAGAAGGGAAGAAATAAATGACCCCGTAGTGCCCCCTATTGAGGGAACCCAAAGGTACCGAAGAGAGAGAAATAAAAGAATCACAAGATGTAGGGGCGAGAAACGAAGACATAGACCTTGGAAGAACGACAGCAGTTGAAGCGCCATGTACTAGCCAATCGCAATCTCCCTCGAAGAGGGGGGAAAGTTTGGAGTACAAGATACGAAAAAGGAAGGCTGGGGCAACCCAAAAATTCATCATAACTTCGGTTGAAAATGAATCATCTTCTCAATAGATGGAGAGCTCGTTGAAGGGACTTTCTGACATTTCAATCCTGAACGATTTATTAAATTACAACTTCACCGACCTTGAAATCGAAGGGATTAACTCACTCGTGAGAAGCGGCGAAGTGGTGCAACCTTCTAATAGAGGAGAAGAAACTCTAATGAGTAAAGCTAATGTTACTGGTCCGTTGGGGGGAAACACTAGGACACACATAAGCACTTGCACTCCACCATCTACTTATGATTAACTCTTCACATAACAGCTTCTAATATGCCCCTATTTGGCTCTTCCACAGGTGCAATGTTACACTCGCACGCATTCAATCGCCTTCGAGGCTCGTCCATTTTCCATCGCTCGGGGCGAGGTTCCAAAACTGGAATATGCAAAGACAAAGACGAAGGGTGAGACAAGGAATTTTATTCTTGAGAATCCTCTTCTTTATCCAGACGAAAATCTCAAACACATGCTCCTCACCACATCGATCCATTGAAGCCTCCTGCTTATAGCGGAGATAAATCCTCTCATCGGGGGTCCCATGGTGCTGATCCCCATGATCAACACTCCAGGTCATCAAGTACTAGGCAATCGTGCAAACTTCGCAAGCACCCGCTAGCTTCTTCTGAAGACCTCCCGCCAGTTCCTGCCTATGATTCTACCACAGCGGAAAAGTTAGCCGAACTCAAAGCCACCTTCCCAAAAATCTGCTTTGATGGACTCAAATTCCTCCCTTCCATACACATCATTCCTGGGACCATCAAAGAAAGCTCATTAGCATTTATGAATGATGTATACGTCCAACACGAGTCGTTCATTCATTTAGCTGACAAAATTTCTGAAGTTTCCACTGAGCGCCAACATGAGATTGATCGCCTCAAGCAGGAGGCTATTCATTAAAAATATATCATCAAGCACCAAAATGCGAAGCTACTTGACTATAAAACTCAACTTGCCAAGGCAAATAAAAATGCAGAGGAGACGGCTGAGGCAGTAAGACGTTTGGAGACTTCGCATAAGAGGGAATTAGATGCTGCACTTCAATGCAGCATCACCTTAGCTTTGGGGAAAGTCTCCTTACAAAAGGAGAAATATGTCATAACCTGTCGCATTGAGGAGCTAGAAAAATTACCGTTCAAAGAGAGGGAAGAAAAAACTGAGGCACAAGAAGATTCGCAGAAATACTGCGAAGAGATTGTTGGAACAAGCAACTTAAAGATGAAACTCGATGAACAACTCACCCAAATCGAAGTCTTGAAAGAAGCCGCCCGTGAAAAGTGCAGGAAAGAGGTGCTTGCAGAAGCCAACTCCCGAGTTGAGGCAGCGACTGAGTCTGGCAGGGAAGAGATTAAGAACTTATTCGATCCACTCATTGTCGAATACAATACAAAAGTTCTCCTTCACCGCGACTTGACTTTTCTAGGCGAAGGCTATATCGAATCGCTTGCCGAAGCTTGGAAGATCATTACAAAGATTAAGAAAGAAGAGTTGGGAGTGGCAAAGCTCGATGAAGGGGCCCTTGTGCAAGAAGTACTCCGAGGAAACGAACCATCTGATTTGGCTGCCGTAAAACTTCAATTTTGCAAAACTCCTGCATCGTTTAAGGAAAAAGAATATGTCGTAGGATCTTCCGGAACTAAACCCAAGGGTCCATCTCCTACTCAGTTGGCTCGAATGTCATCTTCTCAATCCGCGAAGCAACAAGTCAGTTATTATCCAAACAGGCCTGGAATTGGCTCGCACAAGATGTCTCTCAACATTGAGGGGAGTACCCCGATGACTACTAAGAGCCAACCAGATGATGATAGCGTATTAAACTCCTTCGAATTAAAAAGGTTGTTATTTCCAACACATAACGACTATACGCTAATGGTTGCATTTTGATGAATTTTTGCAGGTCATCCCGGTTCTGAATTAACTCCTAGGAGCGATGTCGCCACGGAACATCAAGGAAAAATGGCCGAGGATCCGGCTGCTACAGATACTCCAGGGCCTGATGCTCAAGTGATTGGGCCACTCAATGAGGACAAGCCCGAAGACCCATCATTTGATGAAGAGCATGAAGATGTTGTGGTTATGGGTGCTTCGTAGCATACCACAAAACTCAGCATGAAAGAACAAATTAAAGAGGAGAAAAATTCAAAACGTGAAGTCAAGGGTGATCCCGATGTGGTGGCGGTTGAAGATCCTCTCCTTAGGCCTCTGCAATTAATCTCGCCTGGCGGGACAACTTCTATTGAGGTTCCTCCTCCTTCCTCAAGTGCCATGACTAAGGGTGGCAAAGGATCCCGAAAGAGACGCTCCACTGATTCAACTCTTGAAGAACCGAAGAAGGAGAAGAAATCAAAGAAATAGTTAGCGTCTCGTGTCATTGTACAAAATCTGAATAAGTTGGACATGCGTTTCTTTTCCTAGTAGCAAATGTACGGGTGTGGATCCCGAACTTTTGAATAGTTTGTAAGGAATTTTTTGGGATTGTGAATAAAAGTGTTTGTTTTTTGATTAATCATTGTGTGAGTTATTACTCCAGCGGTAGGGTAAATTCTTCCCATTTCAAGTACTTGCAATAATTTTCACAAGTTTCGTTAATAATTCACTATCTTGATCTCGAAGCCTCTTCGTAGGCGCCTCCTTAAGCCATGAGCATGGCCAAGCCGGAACCATAACTAACGGTTGTATCTTACTGCTAACAGTTTGAGCCTCTTTGTTAATTTGAGATCAAAATTCATAGGATAGCGAATGATCGAAATCTCATCTGTCCGCCCATTGGGTTTTCGAGCTAGTTTGTGGTCTGAGGACTTAGAATTTTTTAGTCCGCAATCAAGGGCTTAAGATTTTTGTTAAATTGTTTATACTCTAGTCCACTTTAGGGACTCAGAGTAATCTAGCCCACATCAGGGACTTAGAGGTTTTTGTCAAATCGTTTATACTCTAGTCCGGTTCAGGGACTTAGAGTAATCTAGCTTGCATCAGGGACTTAGATATTTTTGTCAATTCGTTTATACTCTAGTCCGCTTCAAGGACTTAGAGTACTCTAGCCCGCATCAGGGACCTAGAGGTTTTTTTAAACCGTTTATACTCTAGTCCGCTTCAGGGACTTGAAGTACTCTAGCCCACATCAGGGACTTAGAGATTTTTGTCAAATCATTTATACTCTAGTCCGCTTCAGGGACTTAGAGTTCTCTAGTCCGCATCAGGGACTTAGAGATTTTTGTCAAATCATTTATACTCTAGTCCGCTTCAGGGACTTAGTGTACTCTAGACCGCATCAGGGACTTAGAGATTTTTGTCAAATCGTTTATACTCTAGTCCGCTTCAGGGACTTAGAGTACTCTAGCCCACATTAGGGACTTAGAGGTTTTTATCAAATCATTTATACTCTAGTCCGCTTCAGAGACTTAGAGTACTCTAGTCCGCATTAGGGACCTAGAGATTTTTGTGAAATTGTTTATACTCTAGTCCACTTCAGGGATTTAGGGTACTCTAGTCCTCATCAGGGACTTAGCGATTTTGGTCATTCTTCTACCATCGGCGACCTTTGTTCCTCATTGCGAAAATTGCCTTTTGATTCATCTATGGAAATCGCTTGCCGAGCAAACTTACAAAACCCCCCTTGTTCACTCTCTTCGGGGATCGGTATAACTGGTCGATTCTTAACTCCACGCATTTGTTTATACATCGCAGATGTCGATATCAATCACCTCCAACACATACTTAGCATAACATATAATAACAATAGTTTATGCAAAGGAAGCTTCAAGCTTTTATTCATCATAAGAATAGGAGCAAAATAACTTATCTTATTACATATCAAGAGAAAATCAAAAACCAAATCAAATATTGAACGCAAATACTACATAAATGTGAAAGAAATAGTCTAGGTGAAATAGCGTCGTAAATTCTTGCTATTCCACGCTCTTGGAAGCGTCACACCATCAACAGTCGCTAGCTTGAAAGTTCTTTCTCCAAGCCTCTGTTCGATGACTTATGGCCTTTCCATGTCGGGTTTATGTGCGATGGGATTGGAAAAATTCATTTCACGACAAGGTCGCCAACTTCAAAGGTTCTCGGTCAGACTTTAGTATTATAGTACCGGGCGACTCGGTGTCGATGTGCGGCTGCTCTCAAATCGGCCTCTTCACGCTTCTCATCGATAAAGTTCAATGACTCTAATAAGAGGTTTCGGTTTGTTCTGGGATTGTAGTAAGTCACCCGATGGGAAGGGACTTCGAGTTCTACAGGAATGACTACTTCAGCTCCGTATGCCAGAGCGAATGGAGCATGGCCAGTCGCAGACTTATGCGTAATCCTGTAGGCCCAAAGTTTCGTAGGAAGTTCGTCCACCCACTTGCCTTTAGCCCTTTCCAAATGCTTTTTCAAGATATACTTTATAATCTTGTTTACAGCTTCAACTTGTCCATTCGCTAGGGGTGAGCGACCGCCGCAAATCTCTTTTCAATGTGATATCTCCGGCACTCAGCACTATCAAATTGAGTCCCATTATCAGTTATGATAGTTCGTTGAAGGCTGAAACGACATAATGTTTCGAACAACGAAGTTGATGGCTTTCTTGGTTGTGATCGTAGCTAACGGCTCCGCCTCAGTCCATTTGGTGAAGTAGTCAACTGCGACGATTGCATATCTCACGCCACCTTTGGAAATTGGCAAAGAGCCGATGATATCGATTCTCATACAGCGAATGGCCATGGACTAACCATTTGCGTGAACTCTGTTGGCGGTGCTCTTGGAACATTCACATATAACTTGCATTTGTCGCATCGTCTAACATAATCAGCGGCGTCCTGGTTCACAGTCGACCAGTAGTATCCATAAAGGAGTATCTTTTTTGCTTGCATTTGCCCCCTTGTGTGATCGCCACATTCTCCCTCATGGACTTCTCTCAAGACACGCTTTATCTCTTCATGGGCGATACCGAAGTAAGGGAACAGACAAACCCTTCCTATAGATAGTCCCTTCTTGCATAATATACCGTGAAGCTTTACGTAGGACTTTTCGCTTTTCATTCCTCTTCTCACGTAAGATTCCATGCAACATGTATTCTTTAAATGGAGTCATCCATGATTCTCTTTCGGGTTCCATTTTCGGTACTTGATCAACTTCCATTATATTTATACTTAGGGCATATAGTGTCTCGACTGGAACCAAACCCATCTGTTGTTCATCACCGATGCTCGCGAACTTCACTAACAGGTTGGCTTCTCCGTTCTGCTCATGCGGGATTTGGGAAATGTCATAGTATTCGATGTCTGCCAACAACTCCTATACTCGGGTAAGATATAGGGCATGGCATTGTCTCTTTACATGGTATTCCCCTCTAACCTGATACACCACAAGTTGCGAGTCACAAAAAATTTCGATAGATTTCACCCCGAGCTCTCGAGCAAGCTTAATTCTAGCAATTAACACCTCATGCTCGGCTTCGTTGTTCATAGCAGGGAAATCAAGTTTCAAAGCATAGCAGATTAACCGATTTTCAGGGGTTACGAGAACAATGCCCACTCTGGAACACCGACCATTGGATGCTCCATCGGTATATAGCTTCCATCGTAGAGTAGGGATTACACCACTCTCTAGGGGCTCGTCCGTCATGGTAAACTCTGCTATGAAATCTGCCAATGCTTGTCCTTGGATATCTCTTCGAGGCAGATATGTGATGTCGAACCGACTAAGCTCGATGTTCCACTTAAGCAACCTTCTAGATGTCTTGGGTCGTTATAGGGCCTGTCGTAAAGGCTGATCTGTGTAGACGTTGATTGGATGTGCCTGGAAGTACGGGCGAAGTTTGCACGACACGATCACCAAGCAGTACGCCAACTTCTCTATCTTCGGGTAATTTCTTTCTGCCCCCGTTTAACATTTATTGACGTCGTACACCGTTCTTTGGATCCGGTTCTCCACACGAATCAATGCGGCACTTATGGCATGTGGTGATATAGCTAAGTAAATGTACAACTCCTCATGATTAACTGGCTTTGAAAAAATAGGGTGTCTCCCCAAATGACTCACTATAGCTCAGAATGCGCCTTTACAATCTTGCACCCATTCGAAATTCCTCTTCCTTATCAAATCGAAGAAAGGAATGCATTTATCGATCGCCCTGGAGATGAACCGACTCAGAGCAGCTACCTTCCCATTCAAGCTCTGCACCTGCTTAATAGTTCTGGGTGCTTGAATATCCCGAATGGCTTGAATCTTCTCTGGATTCACTTGAATTCCTCGTGCATTAACGATAAAGCCTAGGAACTTCCCTGACGCAACACCAAATGAGCACTTCAGAGGGTTGATTTTCATGTTATAAAATCGAAGGAAATCGAACATCTCCGCTAAGTCTCGAATGTGGTCATTTGATCGTCGTGACTTCACGAGCATATCATCCACATAAACTTCCATCGTCCTCCCGATCTGATCTTTAAACACTTGATTAACTTGACATTGATAGGTCGCTCCTACGTTCTTTAATCTGAACGGCATTGCTACATAACAGTATAACCCAACGTCCGTGACAAAACTGGTGTGTTCCTGATCTGGGATGTGCATCGGGATTTGGTTGTACCTCGAGTACGCATCCATAAATGACAACAATTCGTTCCCTGCAATTGAATCGACTAGCTGATCAATTCTAGGCAGAGGAAAACGATCCTTAGGGCATGCCTTGTTCAGGTCCGAGTAGTCAATACACATTCTCCATTTCCCATTTGCCTTCTTCACCAGCAAGGGGTTAGATATCCATTCGAGATAGAGGGCCTCGCGAATAAACCCATTGGCTTTAAGTTTATCCACCTCCTCCTTAAGAGCCATGGATCTCTCCGAATCCATTCCTCGTCTTTTTTGCTTCACAAGGACATACTTCAGACCAATATTCAATGCATGGCTCGCAATGGCAGGCGAGATACCACACATGTTTGAATGAGTCCAAGCGAATACATCTAGATTCGATCGGGGAAAATCAGTAAGATCTCTCTTCATCGAAAGGCCGAGTTGTGATCCAATCTTCAAAATCCACGATGCGTCGTCGTGGCTGACTTCGATATCAATTGTCAGTTCAACCGGTGCTGCCTTGGCCTCCTTGGGTTCCTCCTCATCATGCCTTGGATCTATTCTCTATAGAACCGACTGTGGTGCCCAAGCCAAGATTTAGGTGCTATTTGTCAATCTTTAGTAACTTGGATGCGGACACACTTGTCCACACCCTTTCCCTTCTCTTTTTACTGGGCCTCTCTCAACTCGGTCACATAATAGGCACGGCCAGTTGCCTGATCGCCATGCACAACACCCACTCCATTATTTATCTGAAATTTTAACGTCAAACACCATGGGGCCAACGCTTCCCGAAATTCGGCCAGGGCCAGATGGCCCAGGAAAACATTGTACACTGAATCCACATCCAAAACAATGAACGGTAGGATCTGCACCCTTCTGCACTCACCTTCTCCTAACTCCACTGGCAATTCAACATAACCAAGTGCTTAGGTTGCCACGCCATTGAAACTGTGTATACGAGCTATAGACGGTTTCAAGTCTTTAGGATCCATCCTCATTTGATCATATGCCTTTTTAAAGATATTGTTCGTAGAGCTTCCACAATTAATCAAAATTCTACTCACCAGAGTGGGGCCAATTATGGAAAAGATAACCATCGAATCAATAGTAGGGGCCTCTACTCTATCGGCGTCTCTGCTTCTGAATACTATATCATCCATTATTGTACGATATTGCTTGGCTAGAGTTCCATCCTCTATATTCGAACAACATTCAAAGTCCACATGTCTCATTGAACAAGCATAGCGCTCTATTTCCTACCAACTCCTGTCCACGGGGTGCGGTCCACCAACTATCATGCTTATTACCAACCTCCAACCGGTCTGAGTGGGTTCCTCAGCTCGGTGCGAAGCTTGCCCTCGATTGGGATCAAACGTTCCCTGTCCGCCATCCTGTGGATTCTTGACAAACTACTGCAACTTTTTCTACCAAATCAATTTCTCAATGGCATCATGGAAATGCCTACACTCGTCAGTATTGTTCCCGTAGCATTCATGAAACCGACAGTACTACCCAGTTTGCTTTTGTTCCTCAGTCGATTCTTTTGGATGCGGCTTCCTGTATTGGAAAGTATTATAGGTAGACAGATATATATTCTCCAGAGACGCATTTAGAGGTGTATAGTCATTACTCGTAGGAAGCCTTGACCTCCACTTTCCGAGCTCCCTCTTCCAATTAGGATTACCTTCTTCACTCCTTTTTCGTTGACCCAGCTTGTTCTAAACATTGACCTGAACCTTTCCAGAACTCTCGCCAGATTTCTTTACTGCGATGTTTCTCTGTACCTCTTCTCCACTTGGTCCTATAGCATTGCTTCTTTTAGGCAACCTGGCCTCTTCCTTTCTAATGAACTGGTTTGCCTTTGTGTAGAAACGCTCCGGCGTGGCTGGCGGTTTTCCACCTAGCCAATAACCGAACTTGATTCTGGGTCAACCACCCTTGTCACAGCCATAAGTATGGCGTGGTCATTTGGGTTACTAATTTCAGTGGCAGCAACATGAAATCTCTGCAAGTAGTCCTTCAGTGATTCCCCGGAGCCTGGATTACACTAGATAGCGACATCACATCTTTGGTGCTGCTGTTGAGCAATCTGGTTCATCAGATTTGCATTAGCCTAGATTTGCTTGTTTAGCTGCCTACAACTTTCCATCAACACCCTCATCGGATCATTAAATTCGGCTTGGGTAATTGAATCGAAGGGGTTCCGAACTACAGCAGGTTCCAAATTCACATTAGCAAGTTGGTTGCTTGGACCTCCTTGTTGGACACTAGCAGTTTCGTTAGCATCAACATTGTGGAAAGTAGATCTGGTGTGCCTTACTATCTTAGATTCCTGTGCTTAGATCTTGAAAAATCTGAATAGTATCTGCAAGCTTCTGAAAATGAACCTACATCTCCTTCGGGGGATTTCTTCAATCCAGTAGCAACAATGGTGATCCTAATAGCCTGAGAATCGACATTCTCCGTAAAAGCACCAAAATATTTGCAACCAAATTGGCCCCAAGCACCCGAGAATAGGTTTAAGTAGTGAAAAAAAATAAAGAAATAAAATGAAAATTGAGGAATAATACTGAATATCAATAAAAATGCAGTAGAAGGAAAAAACTATAAGATTTATAGTGGTTCGGCGTTGACTGACTACATCCACTTTGAATATTCTCTTTATTGCTTCAAAATTAACTTGATTACATTTACAATCAGTAATAAATAGTAAGAGATCAGAAAAGAACAATGAAAGTTAGTTCCAATGATGGCAGAATTTCACTTACAACCCCTCAGAAGTCCCTCAAACTGGCCTCCTACGCCTCTATTTATAGATGAAGGTGACCACCAAACTAACTGAAACTTCGACAACATGACCTTCCTGACCACATGCGCCCACCATAGGGAGGGCTAAGCCCAGCTCTCAATGGATAGGGGTTGGTACCGATCCCTCCATGTGTTGAGTTTGGGCTGGCGATCCCTATGATAGCTTTCTTTTAACATGATGGTACTTCAAGTATCATGACATTTGGACACGTGGAACTATGGTTCTTATGGTGCTTTGGTTCGAATTCCAATCTGGTCATGGAAGTGCTGACCCCTTCTGCTATGCCGATCCAAAATGCTTTCTTCTGCTACGTCGACCCCTTTTATGTAACCATTGCCATGCTGACCTAAACATATCATGCCGATCCATATCTTATAAACACACCATCTTGACCCCTTCTACTGACCACCACTATGCCGACCCCACTGCTTTCACATCCTATGCTGACCCATCCATATTCATTCCAATTTGCCAGACATCCATGTCGACCCCTATTCCAACCAGACTAAATTCCATAATTCCGACATCCTGCATTATCTATCCATCGACCTTATTTGTAACGACCCTGAATTTTTGACATTTGAAATTTGAATATTTAATTGATTTTAAATATTTGAATGTTAGTTTAATTTGAATTTCAAATATCAGATTTTGTTTGGTAATTAAATTAGTGAATTTAATTGTTAAAATTTGGATAAAAATTTGAATCTTCAATTTTAAGCCTGTTAAAAATAATATGAAGTCTTGGAAAATTCATATTAATAATACTAAAGATAATGGAGGCTTCAGAATTGAATTTGAAACTGTTTTGTTCAGTTTTGAATTTTATCGTTTAAATCGATATTTGAAAATAGCGTTCCGGGGCACCATCTCGGAATTTGACGAAACAAGTTCCATTGGATCCGTAATATTGTTTTATTATCGGATTTCAATTTTCGTAATGTTTGGAGAGATCGTTTGGCCGTACGATAAGCAAACGCGCTGAAATTAAATCGAAAATTCAATATTTTAACTGGTCCAAAAAGCTATCTTCTCCATACGATCGAATTTGGACTCGGAACCTTTTCCATTGTGTTCAGAATAGGCGTATAACATTACGAACGCCTAGTGGCATGCCTCGATAGGATATCGAAATTTTGAGTTGCAAATTCGTGACGATTTGAATTTGAATAGGATATTTATCCTAGTCAACTTTAGTTGAAATTCCCTCACATCAAAACTTTTTCTCTGCACCTCTGAAACACTACAGCCTGTATATGCTACCTATCCTTTCGTTCAAATCAAAGCCGTTCCTTTTCATTTTAAAATCACTGTCTCCTTCCATTCTTTTTAGAAGGCAAACGAAAAAAAAATCACTTTCGTTTAAATTGAAAAATTAATGGCCGTTCACTTTAAAAATCAAAATCAAATTATATAACAATGGCCAGACGAAATCGCAACTCCCTCTTTTCTTCTTGCGATTTCAATCTACATCAGGTCGATTTCGTTCAACAATGGAGCGGGATTCAAGTCGCGAGCAGTCGTTGGAAAGGTCGTGTCCGAGTCTCGAGAAGATGGTGGCGCACGCGTTAGGATCTGCAACAAGGTCACGATGCCCGGAGTTCGGCAGGTGGAGTTCGCGTTCGTACACGTGGATGTTAACTCGAGCACGGTTTGGGGCAAATCGAAGTCGAGTGGATCAGAAATGCCATAGGGTTGCTTTGATTGGGACCATCGATTTGTGACTGTGATGGCGTCTTCGACTCGAGAGATGTTTCTCAGCAGCAATGTGGTTTCGCGTTCGACAGTTAAAAGGCTTGGAGCTCGACTTGCTCGATTAGAAGGTGAGGGCAGTAGTTGAACTTCGGCAGTGCTGGTAGTCGCGGTGGTGGCCTGGGATCATTTTTCTGCGAGGTACCATTCGATTTACTTTCGTTCAATTTAAAATTTAAAATTCATGTATATATATATACATAGAAGCAGAAAAAAGGAAATAAAATAATATTTTCACAGTAAGTTATTCAAATCGACTCTGGTTAAATTTAATATGCACTTTCATTTGGGAAAAGGGGAATTTTATTATACTGTAAAGTTTATTATGTATACAAATCTGATTTTTACAAAATCTGTTTAAGTTAATTTTAAACGTATATAGGTTATTTAGTATATGCAGATACATAGTAAAGGGAAAAATGAAATAAAATAAAAAAATATTTTTAGTCGAATTAAAATTTTTAAATGGCAAATTGAATTGTTCGATTTATTTCAAATATTAATAAATTGTATAAAATTGTTTATACAAGGTCAAATACAACGAAGAAATAGTCGGAATGGAAATGGATTGCAAAATAAAAGCTAAAGTGAGATCTTCTCACTCAAATGAAAGTGGAATTTTCAGTTATTGATTGCTATTGGATGTGATAGTATATATAGTAATATATAGCAATATATATATATATATATTGGAATATGTATATATTGGAGTTGTTGATTTCCCGCATTATATAGCGAATGAGACCCTATGCGTCGCATAATAGCGAATGATATTTTATAAATCCAATATACCACGATATTCCACCTCGAAGTGGAATTGGTATTGTACTAACATCTGTGGATGCAGGGAAACGGGTTGGAGGGATCCAACTGGATTCCTCAAATTATATGAATTTGTTTCATATATTGTGTGATTGTTTATTTATAATCTGTGAATGATTATATTTGTGATTGGATGTGTTGAAGGCTATAATTTAGCCGAATGTATTTTTGGTATCGTTGGATACCAGAAATAAATAAAATTGGATTTTTGAAATTAACGTTGGAAATTTTAAGTAAATTCTTTTGAAAGAATTAGGTGAATTTAAAAGAAGGAATTTTAAAAGCATAGAGTTGATTTTCGAAAGCTTATTGAATTAATTCCAAAATATGGTGAAAGGATTTTAATAAAAGGGTTTTGAATAATATTATTTAAAGGTTGAAGAATTTATTTAAAATGAAATTTTGAATGGTTGGGAAGAATAAAGGAATTTATTTTAAAAATGTGATTAATTTGTTGAAATCCAATTGATAATTGATTTAGTATTGGAAGATAAATCTTTGGGAAATCGATATGAGAAATTTATTTGGTGTTGAATTAAAATGGATCTTTGTGTTGAAATAAATTGGAAATCGATTTGTAAAGTAATTTGGAATTTGGAAATAAACTTAGAAATCGATTTGTAAAATGATTTGGTGTTGGAATGAATTTAGAAATCAATTTGGAAATTGATTTGGTGTTTGAAAGTGAATCTTTGGGAAAACGATTTTGAAAATCGTATATAAGTGGATATTTGGAAATTTAAATTCATAATGGAATTTATAAAGGAAAGGGAAATTTTTTTTAAAAATAAACATTGATTTATTTTTAAAGTGTGGAAAATATGATTTTAAATTGGTTTTCAAATGTTGAAGTGTGGAAAAAAAATTATATCTTGTGAAGATATTTTGAAAATAAAAAATTTGGGAAAAATTATTTAAATCTGATGATTGTTGTGAATGTTGTTTGATAGTTAAATAACCAACTATCAATATTTGCCTTTGAAATGGCACTTGAATTTGTTTTTAAAACAAACGCTCACTATTCGGGTTAGCCGGGAAAAGACCTTTGTTTCATATAACCCATTCCGAATTAGTGATACGACGATATGGATCGTATTGAAGACCGGTGTGAAGACCGGGTATTTTCGAAAATGAAAGGACAACCTGTCGAATGTCTCTGCACCGAGTTGCTCCGGTATAGAGATTTATATCACTCTTCTTGTGATGGGAAGTCCGGACGTGATTAGCGAATACCCGAATTGCAAGGGCTTCTTCGGAAGTGCCTTCGGTTCTGTTCGAACACGGAACAGACTTGTATGGTTGTATATCAGACACTACACTTTGAGATGTAAAGCTGGTTTCTATCAAATACATTTCTGTTGGTGGCGGAGAATTTATTCACTTAGCTTAACACCCTTCTCTGAGACGTACGAGCTCAGAGGTTATGTAGTTGATGGTTACTAGTAATACATTCCCAATTTGGTAATGTGGCATACGAAGTGCTGCTGATCATTTGTTGATCGAAGCATGGCTTTGTGAAAAAGCGTAGCTTTGTGGACGAGACTTCGTCGAGCCTCACAACCCGGTATGGTCGAAACAGGAATGTTGCGGCAAGGTTGTGAGGGGTCGCGCCTCTAGGGTATGTCATTTCCTTCTGGATAAAAGGTGATATCATGGTATGGAGCCCAGATATTTTACCTATGTTGATGCTGCAAATTTATTATACTTTGTGGTTGAGGATCCTCGGATAAAGGTCGGTAACAACCGGGGGATGGCATAGCTCGTGTGTTAGCTACCTAGTTACAGCTGTATAGGGTGAGGTAGCGTCGGCCTTGTGTTTGCAGAGAGCAGGTTGACTCTCGGGGCGTCTTTCCAGAGGCAATTCTATTTCGGTGTAAGGAAGTTCCTTTGCCTGACCATTTGTTGGAAATCCAAAGAAACAATACGCACCCTGTACGGTTTTAATTGTATTACCTGCTATGGAATGTGGCGGTAACCTGCTATTGAACGTAGTAGGTATAGTAGGCATACAATAATGGTTGTATGTTGGCTAAGATTGATATTATACTTTCGAAATGATTTTCCACACTATGCACTAATAGTAATAATATCGAATGATTTGCGTAGTAAGCATTTTTGACTATCATAAGGAGAAATCTCCTCCAATTCTGCGTTCGCATTGTGTGTGTGGCGGAAGGCCTTATGGTAGTTTCATTTTCCAAAAGCATTGCGAATTTGTTTTATTTTCTTTGTGAAAATAACTGTTTTACGATCTCACACCAGTCACCATGTCTGACTCGGAGTTTATTGTTCCCTTTCTAAACTCTGGGTGCCCATAATTTTCCACATGGGCAGCCTAGAGTTATGTTATCAGGATATTCTGGATATTCTGGAGCTTTGGAGATGAGCTGGATGGCGAGACGTACTACCGTACTTGTTTATTTATTCCGCTGTGTATTCTGTATGTGGACAAGTTTATATAACTGTCCAGTGATGTGTATTGTTGTAAACTCTGATGATATGATGTAATGTATAAACTGATATAGTTCTTTGTTTAAAAGACTAGTGATTATCTATTATATATTATTCCGCTGCGAATGTGAGATTCTGATATTGTTTCTGTTTCTGTGTTTCTGTTCTTTATTTTCTTCTGTCTTCTTCTACCTCATCTTTTTTAATCCTAATGGTTCAGTTTTTCGGCATTCGATTGCGCGGCATTTGATACAGTGGACGTATTAATGTCGACTTTCGAGCGTCGAAAAGTCGAACCGTTACATTTACCCTGGGCTGGATACAACTATTCGGACATTATACTTTAGTCATGTGGATGTTGCCTCATGACCATCTTTCCCATCAACAGTCGAGTCTGGCCTTCATAATCAACCCTATGTAGCCGGGTCAAGGCACCAGGTAATAGAGAGCTATTGGGCTTGGCCGCTTTTCCATAAGCCTGCACATGATGCCACGAAGGAGTTCTGAAAGTTCCACGACGATCTGGGACATTTTTATGGATCGCTAGCGATCCATGCCCTTGGCACATTTTTGAGCAAATCCTATTGGGTTTGGCTCCTTGCTCTATGTAGCTGTCCTACGTGTAGTTTCATTGCTTGTTGCCATATTTTGGTGATGATTCGAACAAGGGTTAGATTGTTCTACAACTTGAACTGGATGAATGTTCACTTCTCGAACTAGGTTACTTGGAATGCCATGAAACTTGGCACATATCCCTAGAAAAGATATTGATTCATGATGCAAGAGGCTTGAACAACCCATGAAGCTTCCTTATGGATCGCTGGCGATCCATAGGTGATGGATCGCTAGCGATCCATCCCTTTAGTTGATTTTTGGGTAATTCTTTTAAAGTCCCTCTTGGCCTATTCCTCTGGTCCTTTTGGTTGAGTCTTGAGTTGTTTTGGCTTGGCCTAGATGTTCTAAATCATCTAGATTCCAGTTTCAGTAAAAATCTAGTTAATAATATATGTAGCAAATTACATAGTCGCCCATAGGACATACCCCTAGCTCTATCAATTATTGACCGAACTACTATAGCCAGAGACTTTGACTTTGAGTTGACTTTAGTTGACCGTATTACTAAACTAGTATAACTGAGGAGATGAATTTTCTCTTGAATAGTTTCCCACTTCCGATGCTTCCACTCGACCCAATGTTTTGCTACGATTTAACTATAATAAAAAGAAGCTTCCACGTTGAAAATCAACAGTGTTCTCAAGCCAAGAGAACAATGCAATTTTATCCCATCGATATTTTCTATTTGACCTTAGTTATATTAACCAACTGAGAACTATCGAGTGAGTCATTCCAAAGTTATCCATAACTATTAATACGTTACCCCTTGGTGATCCTAGCAGTCATGAGTAATACACTGCCCAATATTTGGAGAGCATTACTTACTATAGTTCTAACGGATGTATCGATATCCAGTCTGGATACATCTTGATTAAGTATATTTAAAACAATGTGTCTAACATCATTGTGATAAATCACTCATGGTTTCAATACATTGTAACTACTATCGAAAAACATACCATTTATGAATTTTCTATCAAATATACTTTTAACTAAATTAATTGATTAATATAACATATTATACCAAGTGTATAATTGAAAAAAAATACCTTTTATTTCGAACAAGATTAGTTATCGAGTCGGATATATGTAGCAATTATATAATAGTCGCTAGGGAATACCCCTAACTTTATCAGCAATTGACTTCCATCAAGATATATTTTGGTTTTAGTAGTATTATCCTGACTTATTGATTTTCTTTGGCTGAGAATGGTTGCTTTAGGTAATTTTGTTATTTGTTTCAATCTTAACTGTGGCTACTTTCAGCCTTTTGCATTAGTCTGAAGGTATGCATGTCTATGCTAATGCAAATACTAATGTTATGTTGGTAATAGTGTAAAATCTAAATGATTGAGCTTTGCTTTTATGATTCATTTAAGGAGGAAGCTTCTGATGGTGTCATATTTAGCTTTTTGGGTTTCTTTGTTCGTGCTATACTTGTTATGGTAATCGCTTGTGATACAACGGTGTACGGTGTTTGTCATATTTCTTATTTTGGAATTTATACTTGATGGAGTGATGTACCTTGCACTGCCTAGTCCATAGCAGCATGTTTTGCCAAGTATTGAATAATTGGAATTGATTGGTCATTAAAACTGTATGATGGACTGGAAACTGATGGCCTTTTTTGAATTCAAATCGTATTGTCTGACTATAGCTCTATTCTCGTTGATGCTCATTTGGTATTTTCTAAACCCTTCTTATAATGTGTTATTTGCATCTCATTATGGATGAAATGTAATTGTATATAGTTATTTAATTATGTTAGCGTGTAGCTGTATATAAGTGAGTGTAGCTAATTTTGTTAATGTGTGTTCTAAGTCGTTGAGGTATATCAACATCACATATGTTTTATTTATTCAATAAAAGTGGATGGCCACTATAAAAGCCGGCTTGCCTTGGAAAAAAAAAATTAAACACAAAATTAAATTAAATTAAAATAATAGCATAAATCATATTTAATAGATTTAAATCATAATATACAATATGTATGTACATAAACTTTCAATATAAATTAATTAAATTCAAATTAAAATAACAAACTCTTTTATTGATGATCACTAAATACGATTTAGTGTAAACAAATTGTTTATGTAAATATAAAATAAGATCTAGTACAAATTAATAAAAGGATTTTCTTTTAAAAAAATTTCCTTTTTACCCCACCGTCAATGCATTTAGTCCAACAATGATATCGGAACCTACACTGTGTTCACATGAATAATTAACTAAGTTGAAGAGCGGTTACTTGAAAATCCCAATTAGATAGATATATAAGAAAAGAATGTTTAACTAAAAAGAAGGTTACTCTAATTAAGGAATGTTCTTAAGGACGGAAAACCACCTTATTTCCTGGCCCTTACTTGGCTCAATGAAGTGATCTAGTTCATGAGTATGCCCTAGTGGAAGGCTTAAAAGTGTTTTGCGCCTTAGGTTGATTCAAATATCATGTTTGAATATTATAGATTAAATTTAAAATTTCTTTAATTTTAAATAAAATATTACAAAATTTTATAAAGAGTTATGAAAAGCAAATTTAAAGTTATTCAAATGAAAAGTTATATTTAAATTTGTTAAAAGGTTTAGTTAATTGATATACATATGAATATACATGCATATATACATATATATATTGATGAATTGTAAATCTTATATAAATTAAAATGTGAGTCCGTGTATAATTAATGTATATTGAAAAAGGAGGCTTAAATAAATTAAAACTCATATGGACTTAAGGGAGTATACATTGGATGTAGAGACATATGATGTCATGAGAGTATACTCATCACACTTATAATGTTGTTAATGCTCAATTAATCTTATTTTAATGTGAATTTGAACTATAGTTGCTTTCCATCATGTACAATTTGAATAGAATATATTATGTGCTTATGGTTGTCGAGCACCCTCAAACCATAGAATATTCAAAGTGATGTTTATATTATCACTAAAATGGTAAACATATTTTGTAACTTGGTTGAGCACCCTCAAAGGCTACAAAATTACCCTTAATCTATTGTGGAATGATGGGTCATGAGTAATGCACTGTATGATTTGTTGAGCACCCTTAAGGTCATAAAGATGATTATAAGCTACATGAATATATAGTTAGGAATTACATACGAGATATAATGAGTAACATGTTACTTTACTTTTATGGGGAATACAATTCGTTGAGCACCCTCAAGGTTGTAGTAACATGAAAAATGAATCCCAACATACACTGAAGGAATTTAAGAAATTCATATATTTCTTTTAAGGTTTTTGAGAGATGTAGAATTCAATGAGAGCCTTATTAAGCAAATATAAGAAACCAATCTAATAAACATAAGAACATATGCAATGTTATATAATTTACCCTAATGAATTTGCATAGATTAAATAGAAATAATAAAGCTATTTCTAGAGAAAAATACACTAACTGGTGCAAGCTATAAAGACCAGTTAAGGAACGTGAGAATTGCACTCATCCATAAGAAACTCTGGTCTATGGTTGCTAATGAACCTAAGGCGAAACCCAATAAAGATGTCACAGTCGAACAAAAATAGCGTCCTATGAATCATGATTGACGAGCCTATGAATTTTCTCAATGATGCATACAGTTCACCATGAGCAGCGAGCTCCAAAAAGAGCATGAGAATACAGATGTTGGATCCATATTTAAGCACCTACAAAATTTATACAGCGAACTATCTCGTATTTCAAGGATGAGATCTCATGGAAATTGTTTCATACGAAGATGAGCAAAGGTACTTTTGTCCAAGATTACTTACTAAAATGTATTCCCAAGTCTAAAGACTACTGCATGTCATTACTTGGGACCATCAATTTTGACTTAGTTATACAAACCTATAGAAGACTCTCGTTAAGCCATTCTGTGATTGTTCCAAGCAACCACAACTATGTAACTCCTTAGGGTCCCTAATGATTATGAGTAATTCACCATCCATCGCATATGGAGCATTGTGTACACTAGTCTCAACTGATGTATCGATATCATTTTCTTGATACATTTTGATTAGGAATTTTTAAGGATAAGAATTTAAATATCAATTCAAAACTCATGGTTACAAACACATACCTATCTACAATCGGCAAAATACTTTTCCAAATGACTGTCTACTATATGTTTAATGTATTATTACCATTAATTTCATAATGTGACAACACATATAATAGAAAATAAAACCAAAAACATACTTTATTTTTAACAAGATTCATTACAAGAGTTAAGTTATATAACTATTTAAGTAATGCCCCTTATGGCACATCTTTAACTCTATCATCAACACCGTCCAAAATTTTACAACAAATTAAAAATCAAATTCATAGTTCTTCATCATCTCACAAAAAAATCAACATCGGATCATCATTCAAAATATTATTTTAAAATCTGATCATCATCTTATTACACAGAACTATCATTCAAATGGAAATTTTATTCATCTTATATTCATCATCATAATAATAAACTTGGACTTTTTAAGCATTATCGACATACCAATCATTAAGCGGTCAGACCATGAACTCAGGAGCCATGCGCTGAACACAAACAAAGATATTCTCCTCATCACAAGTACTCCTCTATAATAAAAACAGCAAACTCCTTTTTAACAACAATATTGACATCAACTAACTACAACAACCAACAATACAACCATTTCATCAACCTACCACACTAACTTCATCCATAAGCATTGTTTTGGTTAACATCACCAAATGATACCCCAAATCATCATATTATATAACCATATCAGTATATACATCTAGTTTTATCTTGCAATGACCGTTGGCTCATCATTTTCATGCCACTATAGAAAACTATTAACATCATCAGAACTCAACAAACAGGCCAGCAAATCAAACAAGCAGTTTAGACTCTATAATATAAGGCAACAATAAGTTCTTTATGGCATCAGTACAAGTTCAAGCAAACTCCATCAGCTGTGCTCTCTCTCAGATGATCTCTATAATCCCAAAGCGACAAGCCACCAATGAGGTTTCAGATTAGAGCACATCAAAATAGGAACAACACTAATCTTGAGCACTTATCTCAAATAAGTTAGCTTTTGGAGGTAAATTCTACCTAATATTTTATAATACCAATAACTTAGTGGGAACGATGACCACAAACGCAACATCCTCCTCGGGCAAACTCAGTAGATACATACTTAATACATCATGTGTAGTGCTGGCCTAGAGAGTCGATTGCCCTAACTTGATTTTTCACCCGTTATTATTTAACACATCACTTTTATAAACATTCCTTTATATATATAAGCATGCACATATAAAATTACGACAAAAAAAGTACTAACTTTTTATAAAAAAAAGTTGCTACATCATTATGCTACAATAGTTTATTTATCGAAACACAAAGCATATTGACCTTTCATACAAAATAAAGTCAATTTTTCTACAAATAATTTGAATAAAAATACCTATTCTTTCATTTTTTAGCAAATTATTCGATATATTTGTTATAATTAAGTTTCTTCAAAAAAAACATTTTCAATTGAGTTATTATCAGTCCGTTCACATAAACTGGCCGGATCATGGTCGACATTCATTTCTTAGTTCAAATTAAGCATAATTTCATGATATTCATTACTTTCTTTACCATCATTAATTCCATTATCCATTATTCGATTCAAATGATATTGATGAACCTCATTGTCTATTTCTCCATCATCATTTCCATCCACATCAATATCTTCATTGCTATGCACTTCATCATCTTTGTATTCCTCATTAACATTGTCAGTATTTTCATCAATAACTTTACTTGTTTCTCAAACTTTACTTGAGATAATTGGTTGTTGTGTTCTTGCATTATATTGCTTTGAAATTGAACCAATTATGATTTTGATATTTCATTTTGATGTTGTTTCATGTTTCTATTATAAGCTACGGAGTTTTATTTTCTATGTCATCTGTTTTCCCCATCCACGTTTTGTGGGATAATATCAACTATCTACTATCATAATATTAAAAATATTGTGCCACCAAAAATTATAGTCTCAAATTATTGTTTATAAACAAGTGTGTTTAATTTTTAATTAAATGTATCAAGTTAACAAACAAGTGGATTTAGTTAAGTTTATACAAGCAAACATATTGGGTTTTGCCCAATTGTTTTAGGCTAGACTTACATGCATACTTTTAAAAAAATTACAACCACTTTCAATTAATACCGATGTATGCACTAAAGCTAATAAACTAATTCATGCACTTTCAAAAATGTATGCATGCATTTCAATTTTAATGAACTCTAATGCAGTAGAAAGGAAATAAATTAAACAACTTAATGCTACAAAATCACATTCCTCAAGTAGATGCATTAGTAGAATGGGGCATTACCTAAGCACTCAGCAAGACTTCAAATGAGTAGTAGAAGATGTTGCGCATAAGGAGCGGATGGGCCAACGATGGCCGTTGGAGTACCGAGTATGCAGCGATGAATGTTTAAAGGTGTAGATTTTAGAACCCTTGTTTTTTTGGGTTTAAGCGGTGCAAGACATGTAGATTTATTAATGACTCAATAGTAATTTTAGGTGAGATATTTTTTGTTGGCAAACCCAGCGGGCGGGCTGCCATATCCCAAGGGCTTCGTTGGCTTGCCCTTGGGCTGGCCCAGATCAACGACTCGCACGTAGAATCAAGTGGTACGAGTAATTGAACAAACCATCTAATCCCTATAGTGATGAGCATGTAAAATCTACTAGCGACAACACAAGCTCAAACACAATAGTACGAGAAGTATGTGGAGTGGGCCACCACTTATGTAAGGCTCTAGTGGATAGTCGACATGTTCACATGATTCACTACAAGAGATGTAGGGATTTTTGACGGCTAGCAGCCGTCGAAAACTTATATATCTGATTTATATATTGATTTTGATGAGTTTTGTTATATATTAGTATGGAAGTGATGCTCGACCGTAGAAAAAAAATGTACCTGGATTTTTGACGGCTTCTGACGGCCCCCGACAGCTTATGTGCTTAATTTTTCGACGGATAGCGACGGCTATCTGGATGAATTTTTTGACGGCAAGCGACGACTTGCGACGGTTATCTGGACGAATTTTTTGACGGCAAGTGACGAATTGCGATGGTTTAATGGGAAATTTTCATGCCAACTGGAAGTCGATGATGTCAGAAGGCCGCCGGAAGTGCCATCGGTAGCCATCGCAATTACTTCATCGGAGCTGCCAAAAATGGATGAAATTCGTGGTCCGTATTTCGATGGCATTTCCAACGGCTCGCGACGGCCACATATCAATATAAAACTCAAACAGCATCATATCAAATGCAAACATATTCAATCAATACAAAACAAACCTTCCATCATCAGTCTCACCCATCCGACTACAATATTTACATCCAACATCAATGTACAATATATACATCCAACATCCAACATCAAACCCCACAAATCAAGTCCACAAACCACCCCCCCAAATCAACCACACGAATCAATGTCAAACACCACATGTCCATAAATCAATCTCACCATCACTCAATGTTTATATACATCGGTTTCAAAAAAAACTGCAAATCGTACCTCATGACTCATCATCGGCTCCGAAACCACCAGATGAAGTGAATGCTCCATGACGCTCCACATACTCGACCAAACGATGGTTCAGTTGCTCCATTTGCACTGCTCGGAGACGGTCCTTCTCCTTCAGCTGTGCAATCTACCATCGAAGCTCATTAATCTCTGCGTTGTCTTGAGCCCTTTGTTAAGCCATTTGTGATGCCCGAGCCTACAAAACAAGTCGAAATATGTTTAAGTTATTATGTAACTTTTATAAAAATTAAGCAAACTTTACGACTTAGTTAATTTTTATAAATTACCGATTGATTTATGTAGCCGTAGTGCCTATTTGTTTGTGTCAAGTCCATAACAGAGTCGAAAGTCGCATCCTCCTTATTAATGGTCAACTGCTCATGTCCTGAATGCTCAATAATCTGCGCACGTGCTTGCATAAATTTTTCCTACAATGCAAAACTAAATAAAAATAAATATAACATGGGATTATTATAATATTTTATAACTGATTAATTAAAATTATCATTATTTATAACTTATAACTTAAAATATACTTACATGTGCAGTGTATGCTTTATCATCCTCATGTCAGGCATACGACACCGATCCCTCATCGTTTGTCTGCCTACCTGACGACATGGGTATGCTCAAATATGTCCATATACAAGACGGGACCCCCACACGCTCTTTCCTGCAATGATTGGTGTATATTATTGTTGTTCATACAAATTTATACTAAAAATGTAATAACTGTTCGTAATTGCAATAAATCAATTTACCAGGTCCTCGCGGTGATGCTGAAATGATTTGGTGCCACCACGGTGTGTGATTGGATTTTTTTACCTGTTCGTAGAGTTCTTGTCTAACTCCGCCTTCAAATTTAAAATTATGGTTATATTTTACAAGTATAAATTAGTGTAAATAAGGGACCCATCCCTAAAATCAAACTTAATACACAAAACATCCTCCTTATAAAAAAGATATAAATTACATCCATATTTTCAAATACTACAATTTTCTTCCTTAATAATACCCCTCTTCTCCATTGCAGCAATGTTCATTCTTCATATGTGGATGTTATTCTCACATTCTTAATTAAAATTTGCACCTCATTATTTATCAATCTTTAAAACGCAATAACTTCTTGTAGAAACGACAGATTAGCAAACCGTTTTTACCATTAAATCACAAATTTTATTATCTTTCTAACGAGTGGCATTGTGCATATGTAAATTTTCTACAATTATATGGTATGATTGCAGACATTTCTGCAACTATATGCAATAGTTGTAGAAATGTCTGCAATTATACCATATAATTGCAGACATTTCTACAATTATTGCATATGATTGCAGAAATGTCTGCAATTATATGCAATAGTTGCAGCCATTTCTGCATCTATATGCAATAATTGCAGGCATTTCTGCAGTTATTGCATATAGTTGCAGAAATGTCTGCAAATATATGCAATAGTTGCACATTTGAAGAAAAATCGATGATGTTAAAAATTTGCAGAATTCTGAATAAATATATGGAATAATTGCACTCTTACTGCAAACATGATTTTTTGGTGTCAACAATGGATCTCATTTTAAAGATCATAATTTTTTTGATTTTTTGGTGAAAATGGTATACTGATTCGATGTTTCTACATAAAGTATACACGTTTGAAATGTTAAAAACGTATAGGGTATTTGGGTTTTTGTGCGCGTGTGAATTTGAAAATAGGGACCGGAAACTTATTAAAAAATGGAGGGATGTTTTTTGTATTTTCAAACTTTACCAGGGATGCATGCCAAATGCACCGTATAAATTATGTATTCTATACTGAATAAATTAAGGTGATATCTGATAGACTTACCCTGAATTCGTTGCTACTCCACCATGCGACCCAAGCATCCCAAACGCCGGCACCATCCAGCTTGGCTTATCGTAGTTTTTCTTATGGTAGACATCGTATCCCTATAGTTCTTTGCCACTTTTGAGTTCCAGTGGCGCTAGCAAAGAGACACGTCCTCCTCTTGTAAGTCTACCGCCCCCTATATATATGTTGAAAAAATATAAGTTATACATTTATACTTAGTCAGAAAATTGTAAAGTAATTATATATAATGATATATAATTTTACACTTACCAGGAAGTCCTGCTATATGCTCTCCCGTACATGGTCTGGAATCCTGCTCCATTTCGGCCAGCATGCAGTCATACGGCTCATGTATGTCTGCTTCGATATGCCAAGAACAATGTTTGAAGGCTCAAGCTTAAAACCCCTGCATTAAATATGATACAGACATATCATGACTAATATATCATATAAAATAGTTACGATATTGAAGTAAATTTAATACTTACGAGCCATCAGCTTTCGGTAGCAACCTATTTACCTTACATGGCGCCTCCTACGAAGGGCCGCTACCATCACCACCACTGCGAACGGTCCCTTGCAAAGACGAAGAGGAAGAACCAGACCGCGAAAAACTCTACCGCCTAAAGAATGACATCTTTAATACCTGCCATATACATATTATTTTATTATGGCAGAACATATCATTCAATTATGAGTAAGCATATCAAGATTTAACATCAATAATCGCATATAACATACAAAAAATTTGTAACATCAGTACTCCCATAAATTACTTTTTTCAACATGTACACTATTAAATCAGTCCTCGCCGTTTTCTAATTCAGACTCGGTCTCGTACTCTATATTGTTTTCCCCTATGGTCTCAAATGCTTCTACTAATACATTTGATTCATCATTTAGAGGTCCAAAATGGGTTTGATCATCTGTTATTGCAATTTCTCCATTTTCCTCAATATCCGCTTGGTACTCTTATTCGTCCGGAATATTCTTTCCATCAAAAGTAAATCTTGCCTTTGTTTTAAAATCCGCTGACCAATCTGCTTTATCTCCTTTTATAGATGGACAAGGAAAATAATAAACATGTAGGGCATGTTTTGCTAGTATAAACGGATCGTACTTATGATAACGTGACATATGCTTTATTTAAATAATATTATATTTTTGATGCACATTGATTCTAGAACCTGGAACATTATTGAACCAATTTCATCTAAACAAATAAACTTCTTCCACATGTCTGGTGAAATATGTTAATTGAACACCTGAGTTAACATGCCGTAAAAATCATGTATGTGATCATTTGGATCATCACTACCTTTAACATATATATCAGTATTGTTGGTTAATTTTTCAGCCCCAAATTCTTTGGTGTTGAATTTGTATCCATTGACAAAGAATATTAGATATGTCTTGGCTTTTCTTTTTGGCCCCATCGCAAGATGTTTTAACCCTTCGTCGACCACACAATTTACCAGATCACGTACGTGGTTCGAAAACCAAGTAGCAAACTTTTTGTTGAACGTGCTGCATCTTCAACCATATCTTCTATAACAAACAATCAATGGAGTATTATACAACTATAACAACAAATTAACCCTAATTTAGCAAATCAAAATTAATTAGCATTTAGGAATAAAACATGATTGGAGATTGAAGAAGGGGCTAGGCTGGTCGAGATTGGAGAATGATGAAGTTGGGGATGCTTGGGGAGGTGCGGCAGCTGGCTGATGACGGGGACGTGGTGGTGGAGGTAGGGTTTTTGAGTAATTGGGGGAGATTGGAATAATGAAGTAGCTCTCGACCAGGCGCCTGTATACATGATAATTTTTGACGGCCAACGATGGCTACTTTGCTTCGGTTTTCGACGGCTTGCGACAGCTATTATATTTTATTTTACGAAAACGCCATGGAGATCGACAGCCATCGCTAGCCATCGAAAACAGTCATCGGTGGCCATCGGAAGTCTCTGTCGCTATTTACTGTTGTTCTAGTAGTGTTGTTATATGACGAAAGTCTCCGAATAACGTAGCTATTGATCTATTTCTAATTGACCGAGTCAACGTATTAAACTGGTTCTTTATATACTTGGGCGCACATATGTTAATTTATACAATGGGTATTACTATATTACTATATAACAAAAAAATTAACAACTTGATGAAATATAAACAAAATTTACTTAAACAAACTATATTGAAAAACCTGAATGATATGTATAAGCACTTGGTTGGGCATGCAATATCTGAAGATCCCACTACTAGAAAACTTTTTTTATCTACTTGACATTACTGACGCATGGTCGACGCCAATGGATGGGGCATCAAGGGGCTTCAGTAAGGCATTGGTAGAACATTGCCTCAACAATATTATCGACGCCATTTCGATGCCTAAAATTTAGCATCAACGAGGCGTCGGCATAGCATCGCCTCCTTTCATAACCCTTCATCTTAAACCCTAGTTGTCGTTCTTTTTCCCCATTGGACTCTAATTACAATTCATGAAAAAAAATCACCTCCCCCAGCCCATCACATCCTCCTCCTTGGCCACAAAATCGCCTCCTTCTACTCCCTCATGCATGCAAGCCGCGGCCTCTAGCACGCTAGCATCTATCCCTTCCCATCCCCAATGCAATCAAGCCCTTGCTTCCCCCTTAACCAAGCAAGCCCAGCCTCCAGCCCCCAAGCCTCCAACTAGTCCAGCCCCCACGCCACCATCCTCGCCCTCAGCCAGCAAGCCCTCTAGCCCCAACGCCACCATCCTCCCCTTCGGCCAGCAATCTCATTAGCCCCCACGTCTCCAATTGGCAAAGTCGACCATCTCCAACAGACATCTACTTCGAACGCCACCACCTCCTTCTCGCTCGATGCCACTGCAAAGCCTCCCCTCCTTCTAGTCGTCGCTCTACACTCCATCGGTATGATTTATTGTTCTGGTTCAATTTCTATGCAATTCTAGAGCTTGATTAGCTTCGTATACAATATAGATTCATTTGTTTATATTCGTTTCTATATGGTTTAATAAACTTAGTAGTGTGTTTATTTTAGTAGTAGTGAATTTACCTACATCATGTGACTTTTGGTGCTCTTGTATCGTTAACAAATTCATTTATCTTTATAGAAAATCATCATTTTTAGTAAACATATAAATATAAATGTACTATAAAAGCATATGTTTTTTCGAAATATATGAGTTGGATTGTATATGAATTACTTCCATAATGCTATGATTAATTTTTAGTTTTGGTGTTTATCTCTAAAATAATTAATGCATTTATTAACATGTTTATTATGAGTTTAAATTTCTTACTAGTTTTAGATGAATTTATGTACATGACATGTTCTAGAAGATTGTAGTACTAGTGATGCATGCACTTTGTTTTCATACTAAAAGTATTATTTTAATTAATAATATTATCGTGTGAAGATAATGTAAATTTTGTTTATATGTAGGAATGTTTCCATTGCACTTGAAAGTGTTAAAGTTGAAGGTTTAGAATATTCCTAACATATAATACAATGATAGTTTTTTCTGTTGATGGACATCACTCCTTTTTAGAAGATTCTCCCAATGTTTCGATCATATCCATTGAAAGATTGATAGAATCTGGTATAAAGGAGCGACGCTTGTCATCAGAAAAATATCATTGTATTAAATGATGAAAAAAACAAAGACGATCTATAGCCATAGTGGTGGTGACTAGACATGTGTAGTAGTGCCGTTATAACTGGTGATGGTGGATTGAGGAAGTGCTAGGGGAATGCTAACACCGCAGTCGTTGACCATCAATGATAATGATTGTCACCACCAGTGGTAGTAGTATTGCCACTAGTACTTCCTCATGCACCATCACTGGTTATAATAACACTACTATGCATACCAATTCACCATCTCTATGCCTTCAGACCATCTTTTTTTTCATATCATCTAATACAATGAAAACTTTTTCCGATGATGTGTGCTTTCTTGCTAATTCTATCAATCTTTCGATGGATATGATCAAAATATTAGTAGAATCAACATAAAAGGAGCAACATCCATCATCACAAAAAATCATCATTGTATTTTCCGGTAAAGAACCGTCTAAACCTGATCGGTCACCGCCATGGTTGCATGCATAACAGCATGGTAGTATTAATATAGGAGGTGCCAAGGTTTGCGTAGTAGTGCTAAAATAACTGGTGGTGGTCGGTTGGGATAGTGCTGGAGGGGATGTTGTTAACACCGGAATCATTGACTATTAGTGATGGTAGTTATCGCCACCAATGGTAGTAGTACCACTACCAGCACTACCCCAACGACCACTACCAGTTCTAATAGCACCGCCACGCAAGTTTTCAAGTGCCTCATTCTATCAATATTACCACGTTATCATGTCATGCAACCAATCCAGGTGTTTGAGTTTCTTAGGATTGAGAGCTTGAGAAATTAGCTTGAAAGCTTGAGGATGGGTCCACCGCCAACAGCTAGGTAAATGATGCTTCAACCGCGTTTGTTGTATGTATACATGTATTTGCATAATATTTACGAATATATACATGTATAAAATTCTAATGAATAAATCACTCAATAAGTTATGTTTACAAATATAAGAGTTTATTCAAGTTAAATTATGGATTTTCTAAATCACACAATAAATTAAAAAAATATAAATTAAATCACTCAATAATTTAAACAAATGTATATATAATTAAGTTAAATTATAAAATTTGTTTTAATAAATTAAATAGGAGTGTTTTTGTATGAGTCAAATCACTCAAAAAATTATATACATATATATATATAGATAATTAGGTTAAATTATAAATTTTGTTTCAATAAATTATACAAGAGTTTATTCGAGTTAAATTATAGATTTTTTTAAATCACACAATAAATTAAAGAAATATATAAGTTAAATCGCTTAGTAAATTAAACAAATTATGTATAATTAAGTTAAATTATTATTTTTGTTTCAATAAATTAAACCAGAGTTTATTCATGTTAAATTATAGATTTTTATAACTCACATAATAAATTAAACAAATATATAAGTTAAGTCACTCAATAAATTGAACAAATGTATATATAATTGAGTTAAATTATAAATTTTATTCTAATAAATTGAACAAGAGTTTATCTATGTTAAATTATCTTTTTTTCTAAATTATCCAAAATTGAAACAAACACGGACTTAATAAAGTAAAGTCATTTTAAATCCTAAAAATCTTCATTTTAAAAATAAATTAAGTTTGAGTTAAAATATATAATTTAAGCCACTCAATAAATTAAAAAAATATAATAAAGTTAAATTATAAATTAAACAAATTTATAAGTTAAATCACTTAATAAATTAAGTAAAAATTAACTCAATAAATACAATAGTTGAAATATATAATTACTTATTGTTAACAAATAAAATTGGTTAAAATGTAGAGATCGTCATTAGATAGAGCTGTTACATTTAGCACTGGTTTACAAGAAGAAAACTGATAGTTTTACTCACACGTCGGTATGCCAGAGATGGAGCTAGTAATGTTGGACAGCTTTAGATGGGTAGGTATTTGGTTATGTATATTTGATTTATATGGAGATATTTATTCGGTTCAGACGAGATGTACATTTGTTTTTTAGAATATTTGATTTGGACATAAGTGTTGGTATTGTTGCTGTTGTTTGGATATTTGCTTACAGATTGTTTAGATGTTTGATTTGTATTTTGATGGTTATGGTATTGTTTGATTTGTATTGTGATGGTGATGATATTATTTGGTTTGGATATTTGATTTGATTTGTACTGTGATGGTTATTTGTGTCGATATATAATATGAATCTATGATATATTTATGAATGTGTGACTGCGGTGTGAAAGGCAACAGAAATGCTATAAATTTGTTTCAGTCATGGCACTGGAAATGTAACAACCTACAACAACCCAGAATTTCAAACACGTTGTATTTAAATATCTGAATTATTTAAATATTTGTGTCTAAGATTTAATGAGATTACATTTGATTTTATAACCTTGTTAAACACTTTTCAATTAATAACTAATGTTAGAAAAATTATTTTTGAAATGTGTTTACAAAAATAAACACTTTGGATAAATGCTGAAAATTTGACCAGAAAACGTTTTGTTAAAAATCAACATTTTATTCAATACAAGTTGTATAAATATTTTGCAACTTGAATAGTTATCATATGAACACATTAATAGGAATTAAACATCTCTCTTATATTAACAAAAGCTTAATTAAATTAAGTATTTAATTAAGGGAACATTTGGTACAAAAAGGACCCCTAAATCAAGGCACAAATCAAAGAAAGCGTGCTTGTGTAAGGGTATGGCCTTACATGCTTGAGTCCTCTTTGCTTCTGGTTAAGGAGGGTTATTTTACAATCTTTTCCACTAAATTCCTAAGCGTATAAATAGTGTAGAAGATTCACTTCATCTCTTACCATTCTACTCTTTCATTCTCTTCTCTTCCTAAAACTTCTTAAATCTAATGTCTTCACTTTTTTCCCTTTTCTCCTTTGGGCTGTGAGTATGAAGGGGAAACTAATGGCCTATGGCCATGGGTTTTGAAGGAGGAAGTGGTGGTTTAGGCCGTTAATGGTAATGGTGGAGGGCTTGGCTGTGAGCAAAGAAGAGTGGAGTGCTTGGTCGTGAGCTAAAGGAGAGGGAGAGCTCTTGGACGTGTGGTTTAGGGAGAAAAAGGATGGGTTTAAGTGAAGTTTTGATGAAGTAGAATATGTTAGTTGAGTGTTGATTGAAACGAATATTGGTAGGAAGAATATTTGGTGATAAAAGTGACTTAACCTCACTTTGAATGAAGTTAATTAACTAAATTAATAAGTGATAATATTGCTTGATAATTGCTTGCTAAATTTGTAACATCTCGTATGTAGAGGCTAAAAGCTAAGCGCCACAGATGCTGCAATCATCCATAGTATTAACTTCTAGTGACGAAATATGGTAATGCTAATGGTATCCATAATATCAGAAGCACATGAATATGAACAAATCACATATTTCAAAACAGCATTCATCCGATTACATTTCCAAAACAATAATTCATATCCATGTTACATAATCCCATAACCGTTTCCCAGGTAAAGATTTAAATATAATTTACAATTATATGCCAAGAGCGACATATGACGATGCCCCCTTGGTTGATCGGAGAAATATAGTCATAATGACTCAATAAACATAGGGGAATCAAAACAAAATGAACTCCTATATAGCTATCCGTCAGCCACCTGTTCGTCCCTGGAAGCTTTATTTGCCAAAATCTCAAAACCTGAAATCCTCAACCCTCAGCCTACTCAAATTAGTTTTGAGTACCCAAGAGTTTAAGGGGAAACAAAAACTTCGAGTTAAACATAAAGCCTGGTATGAATAATTATGTTACATCTTGTTTACTGATAATATTGAGTGAGACCACGCCGCTTAGCGGAATGAATTTCCCCTCACTAATATCCTTTTCAAAAACATATTTTGCAAATCCTTTCCTGCAACCAAACTGGTTAATCAAACTGATATAACAATGATAATGATAATAGCTAAGTTCGTTAAGTTATAACAAAGATAATAATAGCTAAGTTCGTTAAGCTATAACAAAGATAATAATAGCTAAGTCCGTTAAGCTATAACAAAGATAACTAATGGACTATCTGTCCAATACTAGTAATGGACTATCTGTCCAAAACATAATAGCAAGGTCCGTTATGCTAACAAATGGACTATCTGTCCATAAAACTAGGCTGACTGCCCTCAAACTAGACTAACTGTCCAAATCAAAATGGATAAACTGTCCGAATCATTTTCTTAAGGTTAACGACCCTTTAAATTTTCCTTGAAAACCTTTTCAAAATAATTTAGTCCTTCAAATCATATATGTACATGGAAAATATATCTTTAGCTTTACTCTAAGCTATTTTTGCCATGTTATATATACTTTACTCAAACTAATGTTGATGATTTTTAATAAGAATTAACTATCCTTTCAAAACAAGTTAAAACCCTTTTTAACTTAAAAGTACTTAGGCTATATTGCCTATTTAATACATTCGAAACCTTTGTTTAAAACCTTTAAACAACCCTTTCGAAACAACTGAAGGTAACCCCATTAAAACCATTGAAAGTAACCCTTTCAAAACCATAAAAAGCCTTTCTCAAACAATGGAGAAACCTTTCCTTTCTTTTCTCCGAAAGCTTCAAAACATTAGACATCCTCCTTTAAAACCTTTAAATATTGCCTTTCGAAAACATAGGAAAATCCTTCCCTTTCGACCCTTTCGAAACCCTGGGGAACCACCCCTTTCGAAATCATTCATTAAAACCTTTCGAAAGCATCAAAACTTAACTTTTTCGAAAGCACTTCGGTTCAATTTAAAACATGTGGAAACCATTCGAAACCATTCAAGGTATACTCCTTCGAAACCCTTTGAAAACGTTTCGGTTGAAACCATTTGGATTATGCCTTCAAATAGAGCAAATGGATCAGAAACTAAATAAAGTAGAAAGCATCTATTTCTAAACCATTTCCTAAGTAATAAAGTGACGGTGTCGAAATCATCCCTTCAAAAGCATTGGAGAGGTGGCCAAATTTAAGAAAACAAAACAGCCCCTTCAAAAACCATCTGGACCGAAAGGAAGGAAGCGACAGCTAAAGGTTTCCACTCTGTCGAAAGCATCATTTAAAACAAAAGTGCAACCCAATCGAAACCATTTCATTTTAAACCATTTGACCTAGTTGAAAGCTAACTAACTCGAAAGCATCTTTGTCGAAAGCAAGCAGGCACATTTTCCTTTAAATCAAAACCAAGCCTCAACCCCTTCGGAACCCTTGGTTTCAACTCCATACCTTCCGCTAGTGTCCAATTCACTACATACTAGTTGCTTGATACCATGTGCATTGGTTTCGACTGTGTCGGAGGCGAAGGCATGGAGGTGGAACCTGGTGCCGAAAGCGTTGAGACACTGAAAAACATGTTTATTTGTACTTTTAAACTATTCCTTTGTACCTTACCTGCCTTGTTTGTCTAAATCTGATTGGTCGCCATTGTACTTTTTCAAAAGTGCTATCGACTTTCCCAATTTAGCAATTTTAAATTTATTTGCAAAAAGCTCCTTCTCCTCTTTAATTATATAAAACATTTAAGTCCCATACCTTAAATAATTTTATATAACTATAAAAACACTTAGGAAAAAATCTGTAAAATTCCAGAAAATCTCTTTTAATATGTTTTCCAACATATAAAAATTTCAGACCCAAACAAATAATTATTTACCCGTAAATAATTTATAATACAAAATAACATTTTCTTCGCTAGAGAATTCTTATCAACTCCACGAAAATTCAGAAAAATCTGAAATTGAAACTCATATCTAAAATATCATTTTAGATCTTCATAAAAATTCGCAAGGCATTTGGATGTCATTTAATAGGGTTTTCATATCAAAACATGTCATAAAGTATATATGAACATACATAAATCATCAACAAGTATATATAATCATTCCAGCATTCAAAAACATGGCAAATTAATGCATAACATTCGAATTTAATCTTAAAGCCGAAACTAATAAATGATTTGAGATGTAAACATTATTCACCTTAACTTTAGAGATTAAAGAGATTGAGATGTGAATGGATTTGATTTGAATTAGCCTTTCCTTTAGCTTTTCTTAATTCTTCTTTCTCTTTTCCTTGCTAATGGTGGCCGGCCTTGAGCTTTAAAATTTTGAAAATGAAAAGTGAACATGTAATCTAATACACGACCAAGGTTTGGAAGATATAGGAATGACCTCTTTCCTATTTTACCCTTCCTCTTATTCATTTCGAATCTTCTTTTAATTCTTTGGTTTTAAATGGCACGGCTATCCTTAATTAAAATCAAATCTCAATCCCCTAATTAACACATTATTTTACTTAATTTAACTAATTAAATATCCTAAATAATGTTACCAAAAATTTGGGTTGCTAAAAACTCCCCTCCTTAAAGAATTTCGTCCTCGAAATTACGATAAGGCACACAATAAATCAAAAAAGAAGGTAAAACATACCATCAAACAATTCAGGATAAGTATCTCTAATCCTGCTCTCAATATCTCAAGTACAGTCCCTGTCATCGTCACTCCACTGGACTTTGACTAAACTGATCGCCTTGGTTCTAAACCTCTTCTCATCTCTCGCAACAATGCGAACTGTCTTTCTCACTATAGTCAAATCCAGTTGTACCACTAAATCATCTAGCACAGTCGCTGCAATATTAGTCTCCGGGTCTCTAACACACTTTCTGAGATGAGAAACATGGAAAACATCGTGGACACCTACCAAACTGCTCGGTAACTCAACTCTATATGCGAGTTTCCCGATCCTCTCAACAATAGGAAAAGGTTCAACGAATCTCGGTGCTAACTTTCCTAATCTCCCAAATCTGATCACACCTTCATCGATGACACCTTGACGAAAATCTGATCTCCAACAGAGAACTCTAAGTTTTCCGTCTTTTATCTGCATACTTTTCTTCCTAGATTGAGCCCCCTTCATTTTAACCCGAATGACCTCAATCTTTTCTGCAGCTTATTTAAATAAATTTGGACCAAGAACAACTTATCCCCGATCTCCAACCAACAAACGGGATATTTGCATGGCCTTTCATACAAAGCTTCAAATGGCGCCATCCCAATACTAGTCTGATAACCGTTGTTATACGAAAACTCGACTAGATGCAGATGGTCTTCCCATGATCCCCCGAAATCTAGAACACAAGCTCTTAACAAATCTTCCAAGATTTTGTTAACTCTATCTGTTTGCCCATCTGTTTGTGGATGGTAAGCAGTACTCATCTTGAGCATGGTTCCTAATACTTCCTGCAGACTCCTCCAAAACTCGCTAGTGAACAAGAAATCTCTGTCGCTAACTATACTACTAGGAATTCCACGAAGTCTAACTACATCTTCATGAACAACTTCGCTAAAGCAGGTGCCATCCTTGTTGACTTAACTGGAATGAAATGGGCACCCTTGGTTAGTCTATCCACTATGACCCTTACACTTTCATTTCCTCTGTTCGACCTTGGCAACCCGTCAATAAAGTCCATAGAAATAGAAACCCACTTCCATACTGGGATATCTAATGGCTGAAGCAACCAACTTGGCTTCTGGTGTTCGGCCTTTGCTTGTTGGCAATTCAAGCACAGCTTTACACATAAGCCAATATCTCGCTTCTTTCCTTTCCAGAAGAAACTCCTCTTCATATCCTCGTACATCTTAGTACTTCCTGGATGAATAGAGAACTTCAAACGACGGCATTCCTCTAAGACTTATTTCCTTATGTTTCCTACTCTCAGAACACATAACCTTCCCTTCTTTCTCAACCATCCATTCTGGTCAAGACTGAAATCTTTCAAGTCATCGCTCTCAGTTCCTTCTCTAAGCTTCCTGATCTGTTCTGCTAACACTAGATCCTCTTCCTATTTAGAAGCAATCTTTTCGATCAACATTGGTCGAACTTCCAAACAAGACAATACAATAGAATCTCCACTAAACCCTACCTCAGATCTCCACTACACTCTACAATCTGCCAATGCCTCCAAATCTTTTCACTCGGCAATCATCGCTAACACTACATTCTAATGTTTCCTGCTAAGCGCATCTGCAACCTTATTGCCTTTTCCTGGTGTGTACTCAATCTCAAAATCATAAGCGGCAATAAACTCTAACCACCTTTGTTGTCTCATGTTCAACTCCTTTTGAGAGAACAAGTACTTCAGCGACTTATGATCTGTATATAACTCAAACCTCTCTCCCAAAAGGTAATGTCTCCATACCTTCAAAGCAAAAATCACTGCAGCCAATTCCAAATCATGCGTCGGATACTTGACCTCATGCGGTCTAAGCTGTCTAGAAGCGTAGTAAATTACTTTACCTTTCTGCATTAATTAGCCTAGCCCTAATCCTATTCCACGCGCATCGGTATAAAACACAAATCCCGATTCCCTTCCGGAACAACCAACACAGGTGCATGGGTCAATAACTGTTTCAAACTCTGGAATGTTTCCTCACACTTATTGGTCCACACAAACTTCACATCCTTCCTCGTTAACTTGGTCATTGGTGCCGCTATCCGCGAAAAATTCTTAATAAACCTCCGATAATACCAGCCAACCCAAGGAAACTCTTTATCTCGGTTACTGTCTCGGGTCTCTTCCAACTATTCACCACCTCAATCTTAGTCAGATCCACTGACAACCCTTTCTCAATGAATACATGACCAAGAAACTTCACTTCCATCTTCCAGAAGTGACATTTCGAAAACTTTGCTTTAAGATGATGCTGCCTCAGCGTCTCAAGCACCACTCTAAGGTGAACTTCATGCTCCTTCTCATCCTTAGAGTATATCAAGATATCATCTATAAAAATCAATACGAACCTATACAAGTGCTCTCGGAAAACCCGGTTCATCAAATACACAATGAAAGCTGGCGCATTAGTCAGTCCGAACGACATAACTAACCATTCACTACACCATTATAAGATATTAACAACGGGTAAAAACCATTGTTAAGTCTAAAAGCAACGGGTAAAAACCGTCTTCATTACAGGAGTGGTTGAATTTAGCGACAGGAGAAAACCGTTGCTTTATGTCCAAAAGGCAACGGGTATAAACCGTTGCAAATTGTGGGAAAGGCAACGGGTATAAACCGTTGCAAATTGTGGAAAAAGCAACGGGTATTAACCGTTGCAAATTGGGCCAAATGCAACGGGTATAAACCGTTGCTTTATGGACAATAGGCAACGGGTATAAACCGTTGCTTTATGTCCAGTAAAAAACGGTTTAAAACCGTTGCTTTATGCCCAAAGTCACACATAAAGCAACGGTTAAAAACCGTTGCACATAGTGTTTTCTCCTGCTCCTACAAAATCACATCTGTAACTCACTACTGCGTATATCTCAGTATATATACCAGAATATCAATATATATCAAAATATGCCAGAATATCAAAATATTGGTACACAAGCACTATAAACATATCGCACATATACCATACATATAAAATTATCAAACTTATAATTACACTCATTGTTTTGCAAACAGAATGCTACCGTGCCGGAATATCATACTTATTACACTGCATTGTTTATTACACTACAGTACAAAGATTTCATTAATTACACTACATTGTTTTGCAAGCAGTGAAGTCTACATGGTTCATTACAGGGCAAAGCATTCCAGTTTTCAGACTTCAATGTTCAACCTGGTTCATGTGCAACTCGAAGATTAAATTCAGAGGCAGTTCAACTTCATAAATCTGGAAAGAATATTCCACTTCAAAAACAAAAAGCATCTACCTGATTCTACATATGATCAGAACCTCAACCAGACAGTACAAACTCGAGGCAAAATGATTTGCAGTGCAGACTTGAAGTTCAACACAATATAGACCATCAGTGGAGCTACAGAAATGTACCAAGCAACCAGGGGATGAAAACAAAAGTCAGTATATCTGAAGTGAATGCAGAGACAAAGCACAAGAATGCAACTATACTGAAATGCATAAATAACTGATGCAAACTAACCATCACATGATATACAAGAACAAAATGGTTGGACCAAATGCGTATGGATACTATGCCAGACTGTAAACAAGATCAAAGGCAGACCAGTAAAAGAAACTACAAGTATACATCTACAACAGACCAGGCAGTAATAAAGCAAACTGCACATCTAACTAGAGCCAAGACTACAATTACAAGGCATATATATATACATCTAACTAAAGCCAAGACTATAAGTACAAAGCAATTCAAAGCAAACAACGGTTAGGTTAAAGCAAATTTGATCAAGCCTCAATTTCCAGATTTTGAAATCTTTTTCAGGTTCTCTTTCCTCTCTGTCAAACTATCCAGGTGAGCAAACCACCCTTATAAATTCTTAAAACTTGATATATCTATTTTGCATGTGATAAGTCTTGAATGTAAATTGTGAAAGGTGCTTGCATGCTTGTATTTATGTATGCATGACTGTGTGTACGATTGTGTACAGGCAAACAAAAGAAAATCAGCAATATATGCAAAGAACAAGTCAGAAATATCAATACCTCCGACTAAAGATATCGTATCAAACCCTTTTGATGGCTCACATAACCTCCGACTCCAACATCCCCAAAGGTTTCGGTAAATTGTCGACATATTTTGGCAGTTAGCTCATCCGGCAATAAAATTTTGTCCAACAACACTTTTTCATATGTGGGTGGTACTGGTTTTCCATGAATTACTAATGCTGTGGAATCTCGGCATATAGTACCTGTTATATAAGCATTTTTGGAGTGAATATATGGAATCACATTTACAGAACTAACAAAAAACAAAACTCATGCTACCCAAAACCATTTCACAAACATGCAGCGATGGCCCAAGTTTCATAGCATATGAACTAGACCCAAATTTGCCTAATAATGACTTAGGTTTAACGCCAGAAGTGAATTACAGAGAATTTTTTTGGCAACCAGGCAACATATATATTAAATGCGTGAGTTTCAAACTCACTTGTCTTTACTCTACAACAGCTAACAACTCAATTTAAAAGGGTGCAGAAGTTTAAACAATATCAGCCATTATTTCTTGACTAACAGCCTCACTATTGTTCAGCTATGTTAAATGAAAAATGTAAAAATGTGTTGAGATATAACTCAGCAAAATTGTGACGGTTCACTTTGTATTAAACATGTGGCAGCAAGTTATAAATTTGCTTATACGTGCAAGAAAATGCAGCACACTCTCCCGTTCACGAAGTTAAGCATTCACTGACTTTGCAACATATTATTTTCTTCAAATTTTGATAAAATAGTACCTGTTGCAATTACTTCGTCCTCGAAGTTCAGGATTTCACATATTTGGTTGATTAACTGATTGTTCGGAGTGGCAAAGAAGATGCGATTTCACTGAATACTTGACGATTATCTTGGGCTATGCTGAGAAGACGCTCTAGTTTATCATCCATATTGTCCAGCTTCATCAATTTTTGCTCCACATTTTGCAGTCGCTGCTCATATATTCCTTGGGCCTGTTTGAGCCGTTTGCATGGAATGGCAGCACTCTTAACTTGGCTAGGAGCTATATTGGTCCCAATACTTCGGCTCCTGCCCTTTACATCTTTACCAAACACTGATATAAAGACGGCTTCATCACCACCACTCGTCGTTTCCTTTTCTTTTTCAATTTTGTCCTAAAAAGTAAATACATATATATTAATAATGAAAATTTAATTTAGAGGCGTTGTTATTTGTTTAACTTACAAAGTAGGAAGATGTCGCATCTGATGTGCTGCCATCTTTTTTCTTATGCGTTTTCTCCCATACTTGAAGACGTGATACTTCTGTTCCCGGACTACTTGAATCGACCTGCATACAATGACCTAAAATTATATTTGGAACTAATGGTATATGCAATGTGATGCACCAATTCAATGACACATACCATTTCTTGAGTAATCATAGCGTGACTCTTACGTCCCGAATGATGACCATATTCGAGCATTGATCTATTTTGTTTGCCTCGCTTCCTTTTTTCTTTCGCCTCGGGTTTTGATTCGTTTCTTATGAACTCATCCCAATCATCTTGAGCAATTTTCGGTGGACAATTTCTCATTCTTTCTTCGTCAGTGATGAAATGGTCATAATGATTCTTGCGCAAATCATTCTTGTGTCTCCTAAAAGCCTCGGACATTTTTTTCATAATAAGGTCCTTTGATAGAGGATCGAGCTCATAATATTTCTGCATAACAAAAAATGCATGTAAACCATTTTTTATTTATGTATTGAAAGCATTATAATTATTACCTCCAATTGATTCCACACGTCTTCCTTGTAATTTGGCGGAACTTTTTTCCAACTTGGATATGAGATTGGCACATGATTTCTTACTAGTTTACCAATCTTCGTAGCGACCTTTGAACCATTTTTTCCGGCTGGAGAACCGTAGTTGTCTATATCAATTTTCTCCCATTTTAAAGTGGATGATTGGGAAGTTGTATCATTTGACGGTGGTGTGGCATCTTGTGACATTATGTCCTGCAAAGTCTCAAATCCTAAAATAATCCCAACAACATTAAGACGTACAGTTCTTCCCCTTCCAGCCCATCCCTGTGATGCCCGATTTATGTTGGCCACCTTATTGCATGGAGCCCCCTCCATAACAAGATCAAATGCCCTATATGTCTTAATAAAATTTGCTCCAAGCGATCACAGTTAAGCTGCTGTACATCTGATATATGAACCAACGTCCCCTTATTGATTTGTCTGATCCCACCAACTTCTCACCACATTACGATTTTTGTCAGTTCGACTGACAATAATCGTAATGTGATGAGAAACTGATGGGATCAGACAAATCAGAAGGGGACGTTGTTTACTATATCAGATGTACAGCAGCTTACCAGTAATCGCTTGGAGCAATTTTATTAAGTCATATAATGCATTTGATCTTGTTATGGATGGGAGTCCATGCAATAATGTGGCTAACATCAATCGGGGATCATAGGGATGGGCGGGAAGGGGAACATTCACTTTAATGCGATAGTGATAAAGTCTTCCTGCATCACCAGAATTTTAAACTTAAGCGGATTCAAAACAATATCTAAAATACTGACTGAAATAAAGGATGCAAATACAAAAATATATTACCTTAGCACTGCTGAACTAAAGGGTGCAAATACAATATCTTGAATTGCCTGTCTACCTACAAACACAAAGAAAGAAAGAATAGTCAAGTTGATCATATGTATGTATGTGTACATGTGTGTATGTATGTGATCATATGTCAGTACCTACAACTACAAACACAAAATGAACTCTTGCAATATATCCATCCTTATGGATCCATCAGGATATTATAATGACACTAATAAAAAATATAATGCATCTATTACTATCATTCATGCTATATTTTACATTTTACACCATTTTAAATAAATATTTTGTTAAGGTACAATAACTGCTCTGAAATACAAAGTTAACATATGCATTTGATAAGATCTTCTAATTTTTCATTGTCTTCAAAAGCTGATTGATAAACGGTGGGAAACTCAGTGTCATCCACATTTATGGTCAACCGTTTTGGTGTATGCAAAACCACAAACCATCTGTTATTTTTTAAATCTTTTGAGTAGAACACTTGACTCGCTTTCGATGCAAGAATAAATGGCTCATCATTCACGCTATCTTTATTCTTCAATTTTCCCAAGTTAACTGTGATCAAGCTTGAAACAGAATCTATTTTACAACCATTGATCTTATCTTCGACCTTTACCCAATCACAATAAAAAACTGTTTGTTTGAAGTCAATGTAATCCAACTCAATTATATGTTGAATGACTCCGTAATAAGTTGTTTCTGCTTCCTTAAAATTTTTATCCTTCCCACTCGCTTTAAATTATGTAATTGCTCTCATGCATACACCACTATCCTGTGCTAGCTTTCGCTCTTCATAACTCTTCGGAGAAAATAAAAACCCATTCACTTGGTACTTCATATAACTACGGGCATCAAACTTCGGCCCGTTTACTAACCGCCAAAGAGTTGAGTCAACATCGACGGTGTTCAACAACTACAACAAACACAATAAGTAAAAAAACATTGTCAAGGAGGTGTATGGTCAACTTGAAAATACGTTAAATATTTAATACATATACCTCCTCACGTAACCAAAAAGTGAAATTTTTAATAGCTTCCTCAGATGTACCCCCGCATCGAGTTTGAGATTTGGTGCTTTGAACATAGGAGTTATACCTCCTACGAAAAACACACAATAAATACTATATATATGAATTGATTTACAATAATAAGAATTCAGAACAAATTCAATTTACTTCTTCCATTCATCCAATCCGTCGTATTTATCAAGGACCCATTTACGCACTTGTTGAAATTGCACTTGAGTTAACGTTATATCTTTACCATTATATAGTGCTATTTCATCAGCAAACTCATCATCCTCATCTAAAAACGCTTCACGGGTATGTTTATGAGTGCCAGCACCTCCTTTTGGCATATACTCCATGCAGTAAAGACTAGCTTCTTGTACAATATATCCTTCTGCAATACACCCTTCAATATATCTTTTGTTGCGCACATATCCTTTATATGTTTTCATCAACCTATGAAGATGAATAATTGTAAAATGTAGACATCAATAGCTATTTAAATCGAATAATTATGTACATAACTAAAATTAGTAATTTACCGTTCAAATGGGTACATCCACCTATATGTAACAGGACCAGAAATCAATGCTTCATCGGCTAAATGAACCATAAGGTGAATACTGATATCAAAAAATGTAGGCGGAAAATGTTTTTCAATAACACACATTGCTTCTACCAAACTAGCCTTTGCTTTTAGAAGATGTTCCCTGTTGATCACCTTTGAGCACAAAATGTTATAAAAGAGACTAATGCGGTGAATAGCATTCCGTAGATCCTTATGTTGCGGAAAACAATGCTGAAGCAATACCGGAAGTAAATGTTGCATTATGACGTGGTAATCATGTGACTTCATATTTTTTAGTTCAGGAGGGTTGATGCTCACATTGTTATGGAAGTTCGAAGAGAATTTGCTTGGCACTTTCAAATTTTTCAAAATGGTGCAAAACCGTATCTTTTCTTCTTTGCTCAAAGTGAAAGTCGCATTTGGTATGGTTACTTTACTTGTTTCAGGATCTTCTATCACCCACAACTTTTGTTTTATACCCATGATTTTCAAATCCTTCCGTGCATTGATCCCATCTTTTGACATGTCTTTATGGTTCATAATTGTGTTGATCAAATGTTTCGTGACATTCATCTCCGTATGCATAACATCAATATTATGTCGGGTCAAATTTGTTTTCCAATATGGCAAATCAAAGAACTTCGACCTCATATACCATGCAGGAACTTCTTCATCGATTGTCTTTTTCCATTTTCGACCAATTTCCGGTATGTTTTTACCAACTTTCATTTTTATATTCGCTACCTTTTTTTCAACTTGATAACCAGTCAGTGGTTTTGGAGGACGCTTAAGTTCTTGCTCGTTGTTGAAATTTGTCTTATCGTATCGAAACTTGTGTCCGGACGGAAGAAATCTACGATGTCCCATGTAACAAATCTTCTTACTTTCAGGGAGATAAACAGATGTAGTTTCTTCTCCACAAAGAGGACATGCAAAGTAGCCGTGAGTTGTACATCCCGATAAAGTCCCAAGAGCGGGATGATCATGGATTGCCCACAACACTCTAGCTCTCATTATGAACTCAGATTTCATAAATGAATCAAATGTAACAACTCCTTCCCATAACTGCTTTAACTCGTCTATCAAAGGTTCTAAATAAACATCAATATCCTTCCCCGGTTGTTTTGGTCCAGAAATCAACAGTGTTAACATTGAGAACTCTCTTTTCATGCACAAAGACGGAGGAAGGTTATATGGTACTACAATTACTGGCCAACAGCTGTAAGGGTTAGTTAAAGAAGCATTCGGACAGAAACCATCTGTTGCTATTCCAAGCATGATATTTCGTGGTTCAGCAGCAAACGAAGAATCAAAAGAATCTGTAGTTTTCCATTGAGAAGTATCACGCGGATGACGCATTACGGTTGTACCGGACTTGGCACGACCATGCCAGGTCATCTCTTCTGCTATCCATGGTACAGTATACAGTCTTCTCAATCTAGAAATTAAAGGAAAATGTCTTAAGGTCTTTTGAGGTACTGTGGTAGCTTTTCTCTCTTCGTCGAATGATGTCTTGTATCTTGGTACGTTGCAATTTGTACATGAAACTTTGTTCGCATTATCTTTCCAATACAAGATGCAGTCATTAATGCATGCATCATAAGTTATGTAATTCATCCCAACTTGCTTAATGATCTTCTTCACGTCGGGGTACTTTGAAGGTAGCGTGTTACCTTCGGGGAGTAACTCCTTTATGAATTCGAGTACTGCAGTCACACCATTGTCTGAAAATCCGTATTGGGTCTTCAAGCTATTCAGTTTCACAATGGCATACAACTTTGTAATCTCCTTTGGACAAGAAGGATACAATGGCTCTGTTGCAGTTGCACTATCAAAAAATGATTTATCCGTAAACTACTCACCAATATTAGCATTATCATGCAACTGACTTGTAGGTTGAAAATGATGGAATCTATCTACATCATTGATCAAATCCTCCATCCTAATATGTTCGGACTCATCAGTATTTGTGGCATGACTAACCAGTTGTTGTTTTGACTTCTCCGATATTCTTTCCCCGTGAAAACACCACACGGTATATGATTGAACAATACCATATCTAAGCAAATGAAAATGAATGTCATTTAATTTGAATGTATCTTCATTTTTGCACCGCGTGCAAGGGCACGAATACTTTTCCTTATTGCCACCGTTTTCAGCAACAAATTTAACGAAATTTCTCACGCCTTCCACATATTCTGTATTTCTTCGACTAGATTGATTCATCCATTGTTTGTCTATACTAAAAGACATACTGAAAGAAAATAACAAGAGCTAATAATAAATCATGGGTAACAATATCTTATGGCTTTCCACCAAGTTCAAATCTGATATTAACTAAACAGATGAATATTCTTTTGATTTCACTTGAAATTTAACATTAGCATCAAACTGTTTCCAAAAAAATTGCCATTACAACGGCGCCATTTTGTAGCACCAGAGTAATGTCTATGCATTACCCCTCTCCTGATACTTGGTTTGCGCCATTAACAACAATTTTATCCACTTACTAAATATGGTCATATTTAGTAAAACAAAATTCATTACATCAACTTATACCCTAGCAGTCACTATAAGCAACTATGTCTAACTAGCATGTAGTACAGTACAGTACATTACAATTTGTAAAACAAATCATATATAAATGTAAAAGGATCATCCCTTGCATAACCAATTGTTTCTTGGTTCTCTAACACTGTACACTTAAAACATCAAATATGTATTCTGATGGTTCAGATTAGAAGGTGCATCTCTACTTTGGCAAACTGTTAAAGAGTAGTAGATATTGACTATAATCAACCCCCAAAAACTTAATGAAACATCAATCCTAAACCTAAGGGCGGCCCAAAGAATCGGTTAACCAAGCCCAATGTGAATTTTTTTGCCCCTTACTATATAACATGTCAATTTTTTTTTTATTTTCTTTTTCATATATAACCATAATATCACATATAAAACTATAACATAACAAAGTACCAACTTTTTATACAAAAGTTGCCACATTAAGTGGGCTGCAATACTTATAGTCTCAAATAGTTTACAAAACAGTGTATTTAATTTTTAACGAAATGTATCAAGTTTACAAACTAGTGTATCTAGTTAAGTGTACAGGCAACTCATATTGGGTTCTGCCTAAATGTTTGCGGGTAGACATACACACACTGCATGAAAAATAGTACATCAATGTAAGTATCAGTTCCTAAATAATTATTAGTTTTTTAGCTTCAGCTTTCAAATTTCAATTCCTAAACGATTATTTACAGAAAACTACTTGTTTATAACTAAATACTAATAAGTTATTAGCTTCAGGCGTTTTCAAGGTTAATGAAATCTAAAGCAGTAAAAGGGCGACTCAATTTTAGAAAATTAGACAACTCAAAACAAGAAATTCGCATACTTAATTAACAGTGGCAGTATAGAGACTGTAGCAGGACTTCAAATCAGCAGTAGAAAATATCGCGTAGGAGGCAAGCTTGAGCCGATGATGGCTGATGGAATAGCCGAGTATGCAGCGATGATTATTTAGAAAGCGTTGATTTTTGAAACCCTAGTTTTTTTTGGGTTCGAGCAGATCGCCAACATGGAGATTGCTATTGAGCTGTAACTGTGAAGTAAAACAGATTTTGGGTGTTGCCCGGCTCAGTTGGTTGCCCCATCCTAGGGGCTTGGTGGGCTTGCCACTGGGCCGGCTAAAAGATTGGGACGGTTAATAACCGTTGCTAATTAGCCACGGTTGAAAACCGTTGCTAATTGGAATGAAGCGCGCCAAAAATTATGGCGCGAAAGGATGAAATTCACCGCCATCATTTGTCTCCAAAGAAGCTACGGTTAATAACCGTTCCCAATTAGCAACAAGAAAAAACCGTTGCTAACTGAACCAAGACGGTTATTAACCGTTGCTAAATGGCAACGGTTATTAACCGTTGCCAAATGCGCGTATGGTTAGTTGCAAATCTCAGTATTTGGTGTAGTGATTCGTACGACCCATATCTAGTCCTTAACGCCGTCAAAGGTATACTATCCTCTGCTATACTGAGCTGATGGAAACCTGTCAACAAATCCAACTGAGAAAATATCTTGGCTCCACTCAACTGGTCGAACAAATCATCTATTCTGGGCAATGGATAATGATTCTTTACCTTCCTCTCATTCAACTTACAATAATCGATACACAGCTTCAATGATCCATCCGGCTTCTTAGCAAACACTTATGCTTCACCCCAAGGCGAACTACTTGGCTTGATAAAGCTCTTGCCTTCTAAATCCACCAACTGCACTTTCAACTCCCTTATCTCTGAAGGGGTCATCCTGCTTGGTGGCCTACTTACTGGTTTCGCTCCCGAAACCAAATCTACCCGAAACTCAATGGCTCGTTTCGGTGGCAATCCAACTACAGGCTCAAAAATATCTACGAATTCTCTAACCACGAAAACTCGATTCAGCTCATCATCCGATTACATAACAACCAACAAAGCATACATCTCTCCACTAGAACCTTCTACAGTATAAAAAATATGATCGCTACGATCAGGGTGTCTAAGAGATATCTGCCTATCCTGGCAAAATATCCTAGCATCTACTCACTTAACCAATTCATCCAGAGAATAATCTCAAACCCTAACTGGTCAGATCTCAACCCTAGAGTTGCATATCCTTCTATTGGATTCACAACCCGTAATGAAGTAACTAAGTATGTGGGTTCAAGGTTAAGCTTATCTATCAAACATCTAGATATAAAAGAATGCGATGCACCCGTATCAAATAGAACACTAACAGACATACCAAGAATCTGAAGTGTACCTCCTAAAACTGCCTTTCCTTTCCCTAAGCTGTCGGTTTCGAAGTAGCAGGCTCCAATACATACACTTTTCCATTCCAATCCTTAGCAGGCTCCTTGCACTGGCTCTTATAATGGCCTATCTAGTCGTAATTGAATCACCTGACATTCTTCCTCCCAGCCACATCCTTAGTCTTTCCAGCACGACACTCATTAGCAAAATGCCCCTTCTTGTCGCACTTGAAACAGACAATCTCAGACTTCCCTTTCTTAGCTGCTCCACCCTTCTAAGCACCTTTCTTAGGAAAGAACTTCCCCTTCTAGCCTTGCCTAACCTGGACCTCCTTAGCCTTGCTCTTCTCAAGAGAATCAAGAATCTCCTCATATCTCAAGGCCATCTGACCAACAAAATCAGAAGGATCCCTAATATGAGGTAATGTATCCCTGGCCAACTCAGCCTTCAACCCTCGGATGAACTTCTCATTCCTTTTCATCACCATGTCCACTGAAGCATATCCATATCTGGCCAAATCCTCAAACCTTCAGGCGTACCCCAAGACAGACATCTCTCCCTGCTCTAACTCAGCAAACCTTCTGATCAGAGCTGACTGCACCATAATAGACATGAACCGCTTTTAGAATCTCCTCTTGAAATCTTCCCAGGTCATAGTCTCCTTAGACACTGCCACAATCACACTATTCCACCAAAACAATGCAGCTACCTGAAGCTGTCTAGATGCCAACCTCCTCTTCTGCTTATCAATGAGCCCAAAATCTGCAAAGATCCTTTCACATTGCAACAGCTAGTTCTCTACCTCAATGGCATCCTCCGTCTCAAGAAATAGCTTCTCCCAAGCTTAGTGTAGTCTCCACTCAGCTTAGCAAAATGGTTAACTATCAGAACTTCCAGAATCCCTTCTCCTATAGCATTTCCTCCTAACACTCCGGCTGCAACTCCCGCCTGCATCATATTCTTGAAAAACTGATACATAGCTTCCATTACAACTTGCGGAACTTTAGCACCCACATTCTCGGCTTGGGCCTGACCTTGATCTCTCCTTGAATTAGGCATGGCATTCCCATTGGTGCTTTCCCCTCCTGGGTTAACTCTTCCTCTTCTACCATCCATATCTGTATTCAAACCTTATGAGATACAGAAAGATAACCTAACAAATATAGAAGACTAGAGATAAATTGCATACTTGTATATATAGAAAATACAAGTACGTTACTATAGCGTTATCCCAACCCCAATCTTTCTCTAATTCTTAGGATTATGTTTTCAAAATCATTTTTAGTTTAAAGTTTTTCATAATCCTATGCTTTGATACCAAGTTGTAAAATCCCGTATCTAGAGGCTAAAAGCTAAGTACTACATATGCTGCAGTCATCCATAGTATTAACTTCTGGTGACAAAATACGGTAATGCTAATGGTATCCATAATATCAGAAGCACATGAATATGAACAAATCATAGATTTCAAAACAACATTCATATGGTTACATTTCCAAAACAATAATTCATATCCATGTTACATAATCCCAAACTATTTCCCAAGTAAAGATTTAAAAATAATTTACAATTATACGCCAAGAGTTACATACGACGATGCCCCCTTGGTTGATCAGAGAAATATATTCATAATGACTCAATAAACACAGGGGAATCAAAACAAAATGACGATGTTCCCTTCGTCAGCCACCTGCTCGTCCACGGAAGCTTTATTCTCCAAAATCTCAAAACCTGAAATCCTCAACCCTCAGCCGACTCAAATCAGTTTAGAGTACCCGAGATTTTAAGGGGAAACAAAAACTTCGAGTCAGACATAAAGCCTGGTGTGAATAATTCTGTTACATCTTGTTTACTGATATTGAGTGCGACCAAGCCGCTTAGTGGAACGGGTTTCCCCTCACTAATATCCTTTTCAAAAATATATTTTGCAAATCCTTTCCTGCTACCAAACTGGTTAATCAAACTGATATAACAATGATAATGATAACAGCTAAGTCGGTTAAGCTATAACAAAGATAATAATAGCTAAGTCCGTTAAGCTATAACAAAGATAATAATAGTTAAGTCCATTAAGCTATAACAAAGATAACTATGGATTATCTATCCAATAGTAGTAATGGACTATCTGTCCAAAACATAATAGAACGGTCCGTTATGCTAACAAATGGACTACCTGTCCATAAAACTGGGCCGACTGCCCTCAAACTAGACTAACTATCCGAATCAAAATGGACTAACTGTTCGAATCATTTTCTTAGGGTGGGCTACCCTTTAAATTTTCCTTTAAAATCTTTTCAAAATGAGTTAGTCCTTCAAATCATATATATACACGGAAAATATATCTTTAGCTTTACTCTAAGTTATTTTTTCCATGTTATATATAATTTACTCAAAATAATGTTGATGGTTTTTAATAAGATTAACTATCCTTTCAAAACAAGTTAAACCCCTTTTAACTTGAAAATACTTAGGCTATATTGCCTATTTCGAAACCTTTGTTTAAAATCTTTAAATAGCCCTTTCAAAACCATTGAAGGTAATCTGTTCGAAACAATTGAAAGTGACCCTTTTGAAACCATTAAAAGCCTTTCTAAAATAATAGAGAAAACTTTCTTTTCTTTTCTCCGAAAGCTTCAAAACATTAGACATCCTCCTTTAAAACCTTTAAATATTGCCTTTTGAAAACCTAGTAAAAACCTTCCCTTTCGGCCCTTTCGAAACCCTGGGGAACTACCCCTTTCGAAATCATTCATTAAAACATTTCGAAAGCATCAAAACTCAACTCTTTTGAAAGCACTTGGGTTCAATTTAAAACATGAAGAAACCTTTTGAAACCATTCAAAGTCGACTCCATCGAAACCCCTTTGAAAACATTTCGGTCGAAACCATTTGGATTATGCCTTCAAGTAGAGTAAAAGGATCAGAAACTAAATAAAGTCGAAAGCATCTGTTTCGAAGCCATTTCCTTAAGTAATGAAGTGATGGTGTCAAAACCATCCCTTTGAAAGCATTGGAGAGGTGGCCAAATATTAGAAAACAAAACAACCCCTTCGAAACCATCTGGATCGAAAGGTAGGAAGCGGCAGCTAATGGCTTCAACTCTATCGAAAGCATCATTTAAAACAAAAGCGCAACCCAATCGAAACCATATCATTTGACCTAGTCGAAAGCTAACTAAGTCGAAAGCATCTTAGTTGAAAGTAAGTAGGCACATTTTCCTTTAAATCAAAACCAAGCCTTAACCCCTTCAAAACCCCTGGTTTCGACTCTATACCTTCCGCCAATGTCCAATTCACTACATACCAATTGCTTGATACCATGTGTATTGGTTTCGACTGTGTTGGAGGCGAAGGCATGGAGGCGGAACCTGGTGTTGAAAGTGTCGAGACATTGAAAAACATGTTTATTTGTACTTTTAAACTATTCCTTTGTACCTAACCTGCCTTGTTTGTCTAAACCTGATTGGTTGCCATTGTACTTTTTCAAAAGTGCTACCGACTTTCCCAATTTAGCAATTTTAAATTTATTTGCAAAAAGCACCTTCTCCTCTTTAATTATATAAAACATTTAAGTCTCATACCTTAAATAATTTTAAATAATTATTAAAACACTTTGGAAAAATCTGTAAAAATTCCAGAAAATCTCTTTTAATATGTTTTCCAACATATAAAAATTTCAGATCCAAACAAATAATTATTTACCCGTAAATAATTTATAATCCAAAATAACATTTTCTTTGCTAGAAAATTCATATTAATTCCACAAAAAATATGAAAATTTAAACCATCTCTAAAATATTATTTTAGATCTTCATAAAAATTTGCAAGGCATTTGGATGTCATTTAATAGAGTTTTCTATCAAAACATGTCATAAAGTCTATGTGAAAATACATAAATCATCAACAAGTATATATAATCATTCCATCATTCAAAAACATGGCAAATCAATGCAAAATATTCAGATTTAATAATTAAACCAAAATAATAAAAGATTTGAGATGTAAATATTATTCACCTTAGCTTTTGAGATTAAAGAGATTGAATTGTGAATGAATTTGATTTGAAGTAGCCTTTCCTTTAGCTTCTCTTAATTCTTCTTCCTCTTTTCCTTGTTAATAGTGGCCGGCCTTGAGCTTTAAAATTTTGAAAATGAAAAGTGAAGGTGTATTTTAATACACGTCCAAGGATCGAAAGATATAGGAATGGCCTCTTTCATATTTTACCTTTCCTCTTATTCATTTTAAATCTTCTTTTAATTATTTGGTTTTAAATGGCACGGCTACCCATAATTAAAATCAAATCTCAATCCCCTAATCAACACATTATTTTATTTAATTTAACTAATTAAATATCATAAATAATGTTACCAAAAATCTAGGGTGTTACAAAATCACATGCTAATATTGCTTTCTATTACTAATAATAATAGACATTAACTACTTAAAGTTACGCCCTTGATTATATGCTTTGTTAAGTATGTAAATTGATAAAGTAGTTGCTTATTAAACCATTGGATTGTAATAAGTTAATTTGGATATTTAAAATGGATAAGTGATTTGAATACATATGTTAAAATATATTGCAATTAATATGGATTGAAATTGGAAGTCATATATGTGTATAAAATGAAATGACACTAAATATAGAATTGAATACGAAATTGTCCGTATAGCGATATTCGCTATAAATGCACTTTGAATCCCTTAACTTTTTTTTGTGAAAGGAAAGCGGGGTTGATTGGTCCCCTACCAGTGTTATTGATAATAAAAAAGACGAAAAAAAGAACCACGACAAAAACAACCACTTTGCCATGAAAAAAAGAGAATAAAAAAGCAGAACAAAAGCAACAGGCAAGCACGAAAACAAAACAACATGCATGAGAACAAAAGGCATGCATGCAAACAACAGACGTTACACACAAATGGACAAACAAAGAAAAGAAAAAAAACAAAGGCAAAAGCAGGAAAGCTCAACCAATACAAGAAAGCCAGACTTGCACAAAATCGTGAACGAACAGTCTCATGCACGCAGCAACACCCAGCAAGCAGAAGCCTAAAAAATCATTTCCAAAACTCATGATTATGAGGAGAGAATCCATGTCGAGAATATATGATCCCAGTAGCTATTTTCCTCATGACTTTAACCCAAAACTGATGCGCAGTTGAGGCCTCATTTCTGAAGCAACGAAAATTCCTTTCGAACCAAACAGATCTAAAGTAAATTTTAAGAACAAAGAAAATAATATCCCTTTTATTTAGTCTCTACCTCGTAGCCCTCATTGGCTCATTCCAGTCAGAAATTGTATTGCCATAAAAACCCGAAATTCCAATTTTATTCATCAGGGTGCAAATCATGTTGGATAAGTATTCACAATCAAAGAAAAGGTGGTCAACGGATTCCTGGCATAAATTGCAGAATACACAAAGATGATTTAAAACCATACCATTAGACACCAATTTATCCCAATTAAGAACAGCTTTGCTTATTATTCTCCAGAACATCAAATTATCCTTAGTAGAGGAATGAGGAGTCCAACAAATCTTAGCCCATAGAAAGTTAGGCAAAGCATCAGTATATAAGAGGAGATCATACACCCTACCAATTCTATGAAGTCTACCCTTCCAACTTACTTCTGTCTCATGATTCATAAGCACCACATGATCACACAAACTCCTCCATAAAGAGTTGACAACCTGGTTACTTGAAGTTGGAGTCTGCAACTTACCATTGACAATGAAGTCCACATCTCAAGCATTATTACCTATCAATGATTGCAGCCTTTCTTGATCACTCAGCAAAGTTTCCAACACCAAGACATCCCCTACCCAAGGATCCTTCCAAAACTCACTGGGCTATCTGGGGACAAAGAATATTTGACAAAAGGAAGGAGGATACTTCTCATACTCAGAATTTTCCGACATATCCAACTCGAGCCTTGTGAGACATTCATAAACCAGAAATCCCCATTCTTAATACGATAATTCAAAATCCATTGCACCCATAGGCTGTCCTTTTTAAGTAATAATGCATCAAAGTGGGTACTTACCGCTAACTTATTCCATAAGAGTATATTGATGATTCCAAGACCAACCTTTATTAGTGGCTTTTCCAAACTGGAGAAAGACAGAGGAATCAATTTCCTATTGTGTATTAATCATGTCCAAAGAAATCTGAGCATAGCAGCTCTGATCATGGTGAGCAGTTTAGTGGGCAGAATGAATGTTCTAGCCCAATACACAGTCATAGAAAAGAAAAATGACTTTATTAGCACCAATCTTCCAGCCATTGAAAGAATTCTGGTAGTCCAAGAGTTCATCGTTGAAGTGATTTTATCATAAAGGATAATGCAGTCAGCCTTGGTTACTCTGGACGTACAAAGAGGGATGCCAAGATATGTCATCTTATTTTCCATTGGCTGAAGACCAGATAGAGCAACCAACCTTGCCATGGCAGACGAGTCAATTCCAGAGAGTAGAATCTGGGATTTGGAGTGATTGAACTTCAATCCAGTAGCAAGATGAAAAGTATGGAGAGACTCAAGAATGCCAGCAATGGATTGATCATTAGGCTTTGAGAAGATCATAATGTCATCCACAAAGAAAAGTGAGGAAATTTGAAGCTGTTTACATTTAGGGTGGTATGATATAGCCTTATCTTCAAATTTTCTAGACAACATACAAGTCGGCGCTTCCATTACTATAATGAAGAAATAAGAGGATATGGGATCCCCCTGGCGTACCCCTTGCTTCCCTTTATAGAAACCCGAAGTCTTCCCATTATAGCAAAGTGAATAAGAGGGGGTTGAAATACAAACATACACCCATGCTACAAAAACCTTTGGAAAATCCATTAATGACATAACACGTACAATTGAGGTCTAGTGCAAGCTATCATACGCTTTGCTAAGGTCAAGCTTTAGCATAGCTCTTGGGGAGATCTGACATCTACCATACCCGTTAATTAATTCATGTGCCATCATTATGTTATCAAGAATATTCCTCTTCAGTATAAAAGCAGACTAGTTCGTTGAGATGATGGATGGCAGCACTAATACAAGTCTAGAGGCTAGAATCTTGGAAACACACTTATAAACAACATTACAACATGAAATAAGACGAAAAGAGGAATCATTTTTGATAGGCCTGACTTTAGGAATAAGGACCAGATTGGTAGCATTTATTTCACCCAGCAATCTAAATTTATTGAAAAAATTGTGAACTGCTACTAAATATACATGACTTACAACATGCCAACTTGCCTTGAAGAAGACAACGTTAGATCCATCAGGCCCACCACTTGAATTAGAATTCATTGCAAAAAGAGCTTCTTTAATTTCTAGATCTGAAACCTTTTGAACAAGCATGTTTTTCATTGTGGTGTTTAACAGAGGAAGGGATAAGTTATTCAGACTATCAAGGTCAGGTTCAAAATTGTCAGAGTTTCCTAAAAGCTTGGAGAAATAATGAAACAAGTGTTGGTCGATCTCTTCTTCAGTAGAAAGGTGAACACCATGATCGTCCCAAAGATAATAGATACGGTTTCTAGCTTTTTTGTCCTTGATAGAAGCATAGAAAAAGTAGAATTCCTATCTCACGTGTTATCCCACTTCTGGTGCAGCTTTTGCTTCCTCATGCTTGCTTCAGAATTTAAAGCATCATTGAGTTGTTGGAAAATGATGGATCCATTCTGGGCTAGAGTAGGATTGGAGGGTTCCTCGCCTAGAAGTATTTGCGCCTTCTTAAGCTGGTCTTTAAGTTTCATGGATGAGAGGGATCCATTTCCAAACTTGAGAGAATCCCATTGTCTTCAAGCATGCTTTGTAGCCTTCAGTTTCCTGCACAAGATAAACATAGGATTTCCATGAAAAGTGGTAGACCAAGCAGTAGAAAAAAGTTTATTTTATTCTGGGTCCTTGACCCATGCATTGAAGAATTTAAAAGCTTTTTTTCCTCTGCAAGGCAAAATGGAGGGAGAGAGAATTATTGGGGAGTGGTCAGATAAGATAGGTTGAGGTAAAAAAGCAGAGATGGTAGGCCACATGGAAAAGGCAGGAGCATTACAAAAGGAAAGGTCGATGTTGGTGAATGTTCTTATCCCTGACCGGCTTCTGTTATTCCATGAGTAGGGAACACCAGAGTGGGCAATGGGGAGGAGTTCAGTGTCTGATATGGAGATGTTAAGAGGAGCAATATCCCTCGGCATTAGAGGCAGCCCTCCCATTTTATCATTCAAAGTGAAACAACAGTTGAAATCTCCCAGAGCAAGCCAAGGATGGGTGTTCTGTCTTAGAGAAGGGAGAAGATTAAGTAGCGATTGCCTAGATGCAATTGCATTATGAGCATAAACAAAGGTTAAGTAAAAGGAAATGTGAAGAGGAAGGAAAATTGCATGAAAGTGGATCAGTTGGGCGTTAGACAGAATGGAACAGAGAGAGAACGTTTGAGGGTCATGAACAGTTAGAATCCTTCCATATGCAGCATTATCCAGGTTATGATTAACATGCCATGCGGGGTTAATATATTTAACTGCTTTAAGAGTCAAAGGAAGAGAAAGTTTGGCTTCCAAGACTGCAAAAAGTTTGATGTTTTGTTCATTGATCAGGGATTTAACATGATCGAGTTTGACAGGGTTATGGGCACCCCGAATATTCCATGATGCTATTGTATTCATCAAAAACTATAATGACTGGTGTGGCACACTTGCCCTACTCCTAGTTGTAGGAGGGTCAGATCGAACTGACTTTAGCTTAGCAGCTAATGAGGAGGACTTCAAGGTGGTGGGGCTATGTGAAATTGGACGAGGAGGTGGAGATGCCCATCCAGGAATGGTTCATAGAAAGATATAGGGGAGGGGGTTAGAATAGGAGGATTTGATTGAGGATAGGAGGTAGAAGGAGCATTAATTGGAACAGAAGGCTTAAAAAGATCAAAAATGTGATTCTCAATCTGATTAATGAAGGCTTTGTTCAAGGGATAAAAGTTCCAGATTGTTAGTTGGCACCTTTGCATGGGAGATCTTTGATCTGATTGGCTAAAGGGAGTGGTGTAAATAATGTTTGCTCCAGTTGTGTTTTGGGTTTTCTGCTGATTTTTATCAACTGAATTAGCTGATGGATTCTCTTTTAAGTGCAAAGCATTATTTGAGTGAGTTGCAGGATCAATTGATTGATCAGCAGCCTTCACTATAGAGGGACAAAATTCTCCTTCCTCGGTGTCACTAATTATCACATCGTTTTCATCAAGTTCTGTTACTTCATGCAAGCATAGAAAATGGATTTGCGTTCAACATTTCTTTGGGTAAAATGGATTTTCTTGCGTGTTTGCTTCGGGATTATTGGCTACTACCTTGATACCTCCTTCGAATTCAGCGTGCACAGTGCTTTCTTCGAGCTCAACTGGCCTTACCTCGGAACATGCTTCGGGATTTAGAACTGATTATGATTTCTTTGCATTCGAATAAACTGTTCCATTAATTGATAATTTAACAGAAGCATTCCCATTCCTTCTCATATCATTTTTAAATTTATCTTTCCAACCAGGTACTTTCCTCCACCCTCCCTTGGAAACATTATCTCTATCTATAATGCTTTCATTCAAATTACTTTCTTTACCCTTACCAGTACTGTTCAAGTCCCCCTGCTCAGATGGCTTATCCACTACAATCTTGTCATTATTGCATTTCAGCACATGGCAACCATTTGTTTCATGCCCAAAAACCTTGCAGTCCCCGCATATAAGTGGTTTCCACAAATAATCAACTCTGACTAATTGCTCTGAGCCATCCAGAAGTTTTACCTTGAAAGCATCAGGCAACTCAGATTGAGCAGACACCTCAACCAAACATTTGGCATACCCGATCCTTTCCAACTTTTCAATATTATCATCCATACAGAGGAATCTCCTTAGCCTTGTTGCTAACCAATTAAAGCCTAAGTTTGACCAGCAATATAATGGAATGTTAGATAGCTTCAACCACACCGGAACTGACTTGATGGTGCTAACACTGTTTCCAATAGATGGATCCCATTCTTTAACAATAAACAACTTGTTCCTCATCACTATAGGATCAGATTGGATGATCTTCCTTCTATCTTCATCAGAAGATAGATTGAAGAGGAACAAGCTTCCATCTGGTTTTACCTTAATCGAGCCTTTAAGACGCCAAACTCTTTTTAGATGATGCAAGACAACCAAGTAAGGGAGAGGTTTGTCAAGAAAGAAACCGACAAGGAATTGCCCCCAAACATCATTACCTGCTTTAATAACTTCCACGGGTGGAACAATGGCACCATCATCAAAAACTAGCGGGAAAGTGACTGGTTCGAAGCAGCCGGCATTGCGTGGCTTTGCTTTGAACTAAGAGTTCCAATGGGGAGGAGAAGAAGAATAGGGAGGGAAGGAAAGACTAGGAACATGCGGTGGGCCGAGGAGAGAAGGAGTAGCAGCAAGGGGAATGAGCCACGGATCAAGCAGAGGAGGGATTATAGAGAGAGAAGGTGGAGTGGTTGAAGTGTACGAAGGGATGGTTGTTGAGTTGAGCAGTGTGAAAGATGGAAAAGGACAGAGAGGAGAGGCCATGAGAGAGGAAAAATAAGTTTGGAGTAAGTTATTTATAATGATTTAATAACATATTTTAATATAACTTGTTTTGGCTGATTTATGAACTTATATAAGTGTTTTGAAAAGTAAAGATTATGTTTTGAAAAGATATAGGTAACATAAAACAAAGTTAAGAAAGATTGAAAGTAAGATAATCACTATAACGGCATTTTTAAATAACTTGTTTTTGTAAAATAACGTTTATTTTTATAGAAACATTCTTAGGGTTTTCTTTACCATTTTAGCAATTTAATAATATATTATTCTTATTGGTAAAGTTTTAAAGCTTAAATTGTTTGATAGCTAGTTGAACGAAGAGGCAAAAGTCATAGCAAAATAGTCGAAATATGAGCATTTCAGCAAAATACCATAATTTTGAAAATTTCTCTAAAATAATTAAAAGATATTATTTGGGATTTTTCTTTATGGTTTTAAAGTATCCAAAGTATACTAACTACTATAAAAGGAATGGACCTAAATTCATTTGTTAAGGTACTGAAAACTAAACACAAAGTTGTAGCAAAAATGTGATAAAACTAGTAACAGAACTTTAGGCAGCACTTCTACAAATGCTATATTTGTTAATTGAAGATATAAATTGTTTAAAAATGATATTTAAAATTAGTATTTTCTGTAATCCTTTTAGGATTGTTTTTTTAAACTTATGGTTGAGTGTTTTAAAATTGGTTTCAAGTTAAAATAAATATATTTTTAACAATTAACTATGAATTCTTAAACTATGTAGCTTTTATAATAAAAACTTATTTTTATTATTCAAATTCCTTATATATACATAATATCATACATATATATAAATAATTATCATATATTATAAGTAATTTTAAAAGTATTTTAACATATTAATAAGTATTTAAAGATATTTCTATATATATAATTTTTAAATATTAAATTAAGTATTTTATAAATATAATAAAAGGAGATTGGGTTTTAACACTTAAGTTAAAATAAATAAGTGGTTTTGTGAGATCAACTAAAAGTGTGTTATCCTAGCTAATAAGTTTGGACATGCTTTAATCTGTAGAATAATTATTTAAAGTTATTAATGGATAAGTAAATGGTTTTAGGTTGTTTTAAACGGTGTTTTAGCAACACTTGTTTTTAACCCTTATTATTAATTATATCTAACGACCTGCAAATTTATCGCTTCGACATATTTGAAATATTCAAATACAAGATTTTATAACATAAATTATAATGTTTTGAACAAAAAGTAACGGATGTATGTAAACTTGTTATAAAGATATATTAACAAATATGAATATTTGGGGGTTTTCATAAGAAAAACGACGGAAATCAGTTTTTGGTAAAATTTAGATTTTCTCAATATTAGCATGTACAGAACTGGATACATACACTTATTTATCAATTTAAGCAAAAATATGAAATAAAAATTATGTATTTTATTTTGGAAAGAAAACATATTTATGACATCATAATGGATGTCATCAATTTTATATATTTTCTGTAATTTTAAAATTAAGTTCAAATAATTGTTTTAAAATAATAATAATTCATTTTAATTAGTAATATATTGATAATTAATCATTTATAATAGTTTTGTAAAGATACATACTTGATTTGAAAATATAAGAAAATTCATAACACTTTAACGATATAACAGCACTTTTTGTAAACACTTGTTTAATATTGGTTTATAAGGTTTTATGATTCAAATGCGATAACTTTAGTTAATTAATAATGATGAGAAATTAGTTTTTAAATTTTATTTACATTTATATGTAACTTAATTAATAAGTGAAAATGTAACCAGGAATCGACTTTTAGATTTTCAACAGTTTAACAAACAAATGTTGTTTAAAATGGTCGCAGCGTTGTTTATATATCCTGTGCACATATATAACATACACTTACATTCACTAACATATACATATACACATATATAACATACACACACACAAATATATATATATATATATATGTACGTATGTACGTACGTATGTATGTACGTATGTATGTATGTATGTACACACACAACCACTTAATAAAGAAATTATCTAAGATATTTCCAATTTATTCATCCTTAAGTCTAATAAAGCAACCATCACTTCACTCACATCGCCTTACAAGCACATGGAGGTGCACATGGAGGGGTGTGTGGGTGTGGTGCGTGTGTGATGGGGGAGGATGATGCAATGGTGATGTGTGGTAAAAGAAATATCATGACATTTTTCTCACATTTTTTCCTATAAATACCACCCTCCATTCTATCATTTCTTCACACCATCTTCTTCTTCTTCCAAGCTACTTTAATGGCCTCTCTTCTCCAAGAAAAATTATAGCAAGAAAGTTATGAAAAAATTACTCCATATGCACCACTCTTCTCATGTTCCCATGACCACCACTCTGCCAAGCACCAAACCGAGCTCCACCACACAAAGAAGCATGGCCTAAAATACATGGAGTCATGGTGGAGATCCTAAAGCTCCAGAGTGAAGAAAAGAGAAGAAATTGTTGTCGGAGTGCTGTCGAAATCAAATGGAGAAGCTTCAGAAAGGTTTGGGATGGAAGAGATGGTGTAAAGTATGGTAATTGTGCTTGAATGTTGGTAGGAAGAGGATAGAGTTTGGTTTGGTAAAAGTGAGTTAATCTCACTTTGAAGCACTTGATAATCACTTAATAATATTTCTTATTAATCACTTAAATATAGCTTGCTATTAGTGATAATAAGATACATTAACTACTTAAAGTTTTACCCTTGATCATATGCTAAAATGATGCTTATATGGTTGTTTAATATGTTTGGATGATGATTGGTTGGTTATATGTTTGTTTATTTGTGGAAATAATTCACGTTAAATACACGTCGAATTTACACAAAGAAAATCACTTCTCTATATGAATTATAAAAGTGTTACGGAATGGTTAAACATCTTTAAAATAGTTTAAAATGATTTATAAATCGTTTATAAACATTAAAACTAATTTTGGCAATGTTTGGAAAAGTTTAGAAAAGGAGTAAAAATAAGCCGTCACATTTCAGCAGTCCTCGATTTCGCGACCTGAAAAATCAAATAGATGTGTAGAACGGAATATGAGTCGGAATTCTTTGCAAGAAGAATTTTCCGGACCATAATGAATGTAGATTTCAAACAAAAAAATAAAATGCAGATTTCATTTAGTAAAGTTTGAGATATGTCCAAACCAATTTTTCAAAAATGTCGCGCTTTGGCAGTTTGGGAACCAAAATGGCAAAATCTTTAAAATCGTTATCTTTAAATCTTTAAAAATATGAAATAAATTCCATATATATATTAAATTTTTTTAAAAAGGATTTTAGTTTTTAAAATAGACATATGTGTAATGAAATTAGCATTTTCATCAATGAAGCTTTAAAACACTATTCGCAGCACTTTTTGCTACACTTTTTGGTAACTTTTGAAATTAAGGTTTAAACTTGGGATTTTCTTTCTAGATCTTTTGCAAAAAAATTCAAATGGTAAATCCAATATTTTAAAGAGTTTAGAGTTGATCAAATAACTTGACCACATTATGGGTGGTAGAGAGATAGTCTTTAGATCTGAGCTTGGACAAATAGTGTCTAGGTTTCGCTCTAGCTATCCGGACTGGCTCGATGGAAGGGATAGTAAATTTTATTTACTCATACCACATCTTTCTAAGATAAAAAGAGATTTGGATATTTCCAAAAGTTAAATAAGATTTAAAATAGGATTTTGGTTGTTAAATAAAATATTCTAGTTAAACTCCATATTAAATTCCAAGGAGGAAACTCATACTATCTGTATGAGTTTAAAAGGTGATTTTACCGTTATTTGATGAATAGTACAGGTTGAATATGGAAATTAGTATTGGGTATAATTAGTCTAAAATTTATGGATCCCTTTTATTCAATACTAACTAGTTTGGGTTTACAGTAAACGATGTCGTTAATAACATTGTTTTTGACCCATTAAAGATATGTTTTGGAAATGTGAAATCTTCATTAAGATTTGATTTATACTTTTCCTAAGTAATTAAAGATGAAAAGTTTTGGTATTTCCAAATTTAAAAGGGAGTTTTAATTAGCCAAAGGATTTGATAAAAGAGGTTTAATTCTCCCGTATATGCTAAAATAGAATATGATTTAAAGATGTATATCTATAAAGAGATATTTTACTTGGATAAAAGATATTGATTAATTGAATAGTAATCACCTATAACTTGACATTTTGGTTTGGAGAAATCGGGATCAGATTTGCTTTGGCATGTAGTGCAGCATGAAAGGGGGTTCTCGCTTTATGTTTGGTGGCGATCAGGAGACTCTTACTCCTACATGTCCTCCGTGTTGGTGGAATCTAGATGTTGGGCGTAAAGCAAATAGCGAGGTACTAGTGCGAGCCATAATGGTTGTATCCACTACTGGAGGGCCGAAGGCCAGGTCATCACATTTGGTATCAGAGCTTAGGTTGAGCGAACACCTGAGCCTGGTAGGGGTAAAGTCTCATCATAGTATGGTTAGTAATGCCCTAGGATGAATAACTCATTAGAGATAAGGTAAGTGACACCAGAGAATGAGTTTGACCGTATTATATATGAGTGCGTATTTGTTAATGTTATATAAAAATGATTTTTATTTTTGGTAAATGAAATAATTTTACCTAGAATTATATTTTGAATATAAAGGAATATCTTTCAAATGATATAGTTATTTATGTAGAGTTTTTAAGGGAATGATAATTCTTAGTTATTATCATTAATTGTTTGGTTTTTGGTTTAAAAGTTTAAATATAAATACCTCGTGAATTTAGTTTCACAATTTGACTATATGGTGTTCGATAAATAATAATGTTGGTTTAAGATTAAAGGAATTTATTTAAGATAAATAAATTTTATGAATGCATTCTATAAGAGATTTTATAAATTGGATTTATAAAACGTCTTTTATAAAGAGATTTTTTGAAGATTTAAAATTTGGTATTTTTGAAAAATCTTATCATTAAATAGTTCGAGTGGCTTGAAAGTAACTAAAAATGGATAGGAGTTGTGTTTAGATGGTAAACACTTCTCTTAAGTATTCCCGTTCTTGTTAAGGGAATATGCGATAGTATTGATAGTACCCAGTTCCTTGGTATCACTTTTTAGTTACTCGCTCTATATAATTTTCTAAAGTAAAAAAATAATGTCAATCATTAATTAATAGATTAATTGATGATTGTTAATTTTTATCAAGGTGTTTGCATTTAATATTGGAAGTAATACCATTCGGTTATTATCATTTGTTGATTTAACAAACACCTTGTTCACGATTTGACTATAAGGTGTTTGATAATAATGTTGGGTTAAGGATAATGAATTTATATAAGATAATAAACGAGCATGTTGTGTAAAAGTGTGTTTTACAAAAATAAAATGATTTAGTAGAAGTTATAATTTTAGATGATATGTTTTATAAATATATTTTTTAAAGTTAAAATATCATTTAAGAGAAAAGATTTGAAAGTGATATTTAAAATGAGATTTAAACTATATTTTTAAAAGTGATTTAAAAAGGTCTTAAGTAGAAGAAGATATGGATTTCGACAACATTGTTGTAAATAAATGTTTTTGGAAAAGTGACAAAGACATAGACTATAACACTGTTGTTAAATTAAGTGATTTCTAAAACGAGATGCTTTATATAGCATACGGGATTCATTCGTATCCTATATTTGATGTTAAGATTCAAGGTGGGTAACTTATAACTATTTTAAACTAAGAATGTCATCCACTCAAGGTCTGAGAGGTAATGATACCCCAACTTGATAGGCTTCATTGTTAACTAATAAATAGTTCAAGTTCAACATCGAAAATTAATAGCAATTAATTAGATCCCTATACTAGTATTTTTGGTTTGCTGTAACGATGTTTTACGCACGTTTTGACCTAATGAAATATTTTTTGGAAAATATGAAGCTTTCCGCATAGATTTTTACGGATTTAAGTGTATAGAGGTATTTTTTAAGTGTTGAAATTGAAATAGTTTCTTTAAAAATAAGATAGAAGTTTTTGGGGAATAAAATTTTCTTAGTAATTATATATACAGAAGCAACTTATAAAAACGTTTAAATAAATTTTTTATGAAATGCTTTAATAATAATTTTAGGAAGGTTAATACGTACAGATGAGTTATGTAGATCATTTCATTGCACGATTTTGATCAAAGATTCGAGTACAGGACTTTGAGGTGTTTACACTGGTCTGAAAAAGGATTTATCACTCGATTCTCGACGACGAACATTAATGTGGATTTGTGGTTGGGTACCTGCATTTTTAATCACAGTTGAGAGCTATGTAAGGGAAACGAAGTTTTCTGGTCAAGAAACCTGATCAGAGTACGCACAAGTGGATTGAGGGATCAATACTAGTTCAGAAATAAAGTTGTGTATTTGAGTAGAAGATCAAATCTGATATTGCATATGGATGATCTGGGTATATTTGTATTTAAAATCGAATCAGATAGTGCATACAAGAAATCTGTGAGCGTAATACGGGTTTGTATTTGAAATTTAAAACAATGTTTTTACCGGGTTTTTGGTTATGCATAATTTTAGAAACGAAATTCTTTTAACGGGGAAAGTCTATAACGACCCGCAAATTTATCACTTCGATAAATTATATATTATCTGAAATATTCAAATACAAGATTTTATAACACAAACTATAATGTTTTGAACCACAAATAATGATGGTATACTTGTTTTAAAGGTATATTAACAAATATAGATAATTGGGGGTTTTCATCAAAAAGCGACGGAAATCAGTTTCCGCTAAAATTGAGATTTTCTCAATATTAGCATACATAGAACTAGTTAAATACACTTATTTATAAATTCTAGAAAGAATATGAAATAAAAATTATTTATTTTATTTTCTGAAATAAAATATATTTATGACATCATCAAGGATGTCATCAATTTTTTATATTTTCTACAATTTTAAAATTAAGTTTAAACATTTGTTTTAAAATGATAATAATTCATTTTAATTAGTAATATAGTGATAATAAATCATTTATAATAGTTTTATGAAGATATATACTTTATTTGAAAATATAAGAAAATTCATAATGCTTTATCGATATAACAGCACTTTTTGTAAACACTTGTTTAATATTAGTTTATAGGGTTTTATAATTCAAATATGATCGTTTTAATTAATTAATAATCATGAGAAATTATTTTTCAAAATTTGTTTATAATTATATGTAATTTAATTAATAAGTGAAAATGTAATCGAAAATCGGCTTTCAGATTTTCAACGGTTTAACGAACGGAAGATGTTCAAAGTGATCGCAATGTTGTTTAGATGTCTTGTGCACATATTTTTATTACATATACATGCACTAGCATATACATATACACATATATAACACACATACTTGTACATACACATATGCAAAGAAAACATCTAAGATATTTTTATTTTCTTCATCCTTAAGTCTAATAAAGCAACCATCTCTTTACTCACATCACCTTCAAGCACACAGAGGTGCATATGGAGGGCGTGGGGTTATGATGTGTGTGTAATGGAGGAGGATGATTCAATGGTGATGTGTGGAAAAAGAAATATCATAATATTTTTCTCGTATTTTTTCCTATAAATACCACCCTCCATTCTCTCATTTTTTCACACCATCTTGTTCTTCTTTTTCCAAGCTACTTTAATGGCTTCCTAATGGCCCCTCATCTCGGAGAAAAATTATAGCAAGAAAGTTATGCAAAAATAATTCAATATGCAAACAATGAAGATCCACCTCCAAAACAAGTCCAAACACCTCTATACCTTCTCATGTACCAACGGCCACCCATCTTCAAGCACAAAGTTTGAGCTCCACCACTCAAAGAAGCATGGCCGAACCAACATGGATTCAAGGTGGAGATCTAGAAGCTCCAAAGTGAAGAAAAGAGAAGGAAGTGCTGTTGGAGTGCCACAGAAATCAAATGGAGAAGCTTCGGAAAAGTTTGCGATGGAGAAGGAAGTGATGGTGTGACGTGTGGTAATATGTGATTGAATGTTGGTAGGAAGATGATAGAGTTTGGTTTGTTAAAAGTGAGTTGATCTCACTTTAAAACACTTGATAATCACTTATTAATATTTCTTACTAATCACATAAATATTGCTTGCTGTTAGTGATAATAAGAAACATTAACTACTTAAAGTTATACCCTTGATCATATGCTAAAATGATTGCTTATACGGCTATTTAATATGTTTGGATGATGATTGGTTGATTATATGTTTGTTTGGTTGGGGAAATAATTCACGTTAAGTACATGTTGAATTTACACAAAGGAAATCACTTTCCTATATGAATTATAAAAGTGTTACGGAATAGTTAAACCTCTTTAAAATAGTTAAAAATGATTTATAAATGGTTTATAAACGGTAAAACTCATTTCGGCAAAGTTTGGAATTTTTTTGAAAATGGAGTAAAAATAAGCCATTGCATTTCGGTAGTTCGCAATTTCACGACCTGAAAAGTTAAACGGACGTGTAGAATGGAATATGAGTCGGAATTCTTTGCCATTGAATTTTTTGGACCATAATGAGTATAATTTCCAAACAAAATAAAAAAAATTAACATTTTATTTAGTGAATTTTAAGATATGTCCAAATCAAGTTTTCAAAAACGTCGTGCTTTGGTAATTCAGAAACCAAAATGGCAAAATCTTTAAAATGGGTATTTTTAAATCTTTAAAAATATGTAATAAATTCCATAAATATATTAAAATGCTTTTAAAGCATTTTAGTTATTAAAATGGACATATGTTGACTGAAATTAGCATTTTTATCAAAGAAGCTTTAAAACACTATTCGCAACACTTTTTGCAGCACTTTTTGGTAACTTTTGAAATTAAGATTTAAACTTGGGATTTTCTTCCCAATATTTTGCAAATGTTTTTCAAATAATAAATCCAATATTTTAAAGATTTTAGAGTTGATCAAATAACTTGACCACCTTATGGGTGGCAAAGAGATAGTCTCTAGACCCGAGCTTGTACAACGAGTGTCTAGGTTCCGCTCTAGCTATCCAGATTAGCCCAACGAAAGGGATAGTAAATTTGATTTACTTGGACCACATCTTCCTAAGATAAAAAATTGGAGCTTTCCAAAAGTTAAACAAGATTTAAAATAGGATTTTGGTTGTTAAAGAAAACATTCTAGTTAAACTTTGTATTAAATTCCGAGGAGGGAACTCGTACTGTCCGTATAAATTTAAAATGTGATTTCATCGTTATTCGATGAATAGTACAGGTTGAATATGGAAATTAGTATTGGGTATAATCAGTTTATAATTTATGGATCCCTTTTATTTAGTACTAACTGTTCTAGGTTTATAGTAAACGATGTTTTTAATAACATTGTTTTTGACCCATTAAAGATATGTTTGGGAAATGTGAAATTTTCATTAAGGTTTGAATTATACTTTTCCTAATTAATTAAAAATGAAATGTTTTGGTATTTTCAAAGTTAAAAATGATTTTTAATTAACCAAGGGATTTGACAAAAGATGTTTAATTATCCCGTATATGCTAAAACAGAATATGATTTAAAGATGTATATTTCTAAAAAGATATTTTACTTGGATAAAATATATTGATTAATTCAATAAAAATCACGTATATACTTGACATCTTTTATCACTAATTGGTTCGGCGAAATAGGGGTCGGATTTGGGTGATTCATATCTAAAACCCACTTCCAACAAATATATGTTCGAAAGTGAAAATATGTTGAAGATGATGATTTTTGAAGATGGAGGTCTTCATGATGTAGGGCTGCTTGCCACTAGCCTCACAATTCCATATTATATATATAGTTGCAGTAGTGCTTCATTTTGAAAATCTTCAATGCAAGGACTGCTCGCTACTGATCCTAGGGTTGATTCTTGACAGGATGTAGTAGGAGAGTGTCTTCAGTTTGTCCTATTCCTTGACAACTTGTTTGGACGAATGTTTGACATTGCATTTCTAAGAACCACGTACATTAGTTTTTACAAACGTACATCTATTTGTTGGTGTAGGAGGTAACCCTCTTATACTTAACAACCTTTCCTGAGGCGTATGAACTCGGGGGTTGTACTTTTTTGAAAATCAATTAGTGTGTTGTTGGAAATGGCAATGTGGCATTCAAAGTAGGATTTGTTCTATGAAAGGTAAAACATTACCGTAAGCCTCACACATCGGTAATGGAAAAAACATGGTAGATGCAGTAGGGCTAAGTGGGTTGCTCCCGTTAGGATATAGTCATCACCTTTCTAGATTACCCTCTATGTTTCGGATTTGTTATGTATGTTGTGGCCACAGATAGGTCGGGAACAGCCAGGGTGATGGAATATTCGGTACTATCTATGGTAAAGGTAGGCCGGTTCTATGTTGGTAGAGGTTGGAGCCTTAGGTGCATCTCTCTAGAGATGAACTATCGAAAGGTAGTCCCTTACCTTTTCGTTGTACGAAATCCATTCTCCAATATGAGCCTTTACGGTTTTAGTTGTAAACCTATTACGCTGGAATTTAATAAATGTAACAATTTCAGCTAAGATTTTATATACTTATTTTAAAGAGTTTTCAAAGAATGTCATTAAAAATAATATATCTGGTTTGCGTAGCAAATGGTTTCGTTATCATAGGGTAAAAAACCATCTGTGTTTATGTGCAGCGTGGTCTTATGAGATACCCTTTGTTTTCAAAAATCCGTGTTTTGAGTTTTCTCACACGAGTCTCATGACTTACACGGAGTTTATTTTCTTTTCCCTTAATCTCTGGGTACCCTATTTTTCTGGGCATCTAAGTAGTTTAGGTCTAGCTTGAAGTATTTTGGAGGAGCTTGGAACAGGAATTGGAGTTTCCTCTATATATAGTTATCCATTTCCATTTCTGCTGCATTTGTTTACTATTTGTATTCAGCATTAGTAGGGGTAGAGATTTATAACTGTCTGAGCTGATATTAGGATAGACTCTAATGTATGTATTTAAAAATTTCCACTGTAAAGATTATATATTGAAATAGTATATGTTATTCCACTCGTGTAAGATTCTGTTCTGTCTTTATTTTATTTTTTACCCTTGATCGATCCGTCTTTCCGGTACTTGGATTTGCGATACGTGAATACCGAGGACGTATTATTATCGATTTTAGAGGGTCGAAAAGGTGGGTCGTCACATTATACTTAGAAATATAATTATATATTTATTAATGAATATTTAGTAGATAAATACAAGTAAATGGTTTTGGGTTTTCTGTGACAAATGTTTTAAAACAACACTTGTCATTAACCCTTGAATATAATTAAATCTTTAAAACAGAGTTTTAAAGAGAAATGTTTTCAAAGTATGAAACGTTTGGGTTTGTTGTGACAATTGTTTTAAGCAACACTTATCTTTAAATCTTAATTTAATTAAACCTTTAAAAGAGAGTTTTAAAGATAATGACGTGATGAAATGGTTTTGGGTGTGTAGTAAGCAATTCTTTAGTGACATTTGTTTTTAAACCCTTGAATTATATTTTGGAAGAATATTATAAATATATTTAGATCTTTAATAAAGGAATTTTAAAGATAATAACTAGTATTGGAATCTTTTATAAAAAGATAGAAAACGTTAAATGTTTAGTTTATAAAAGAAAAGGAGTTTATTATAACAATGTTTTGGTAGTAATTGTTTTAGTCTCCTTGATTATATTTTAAAGTAAGTAAAACTTGTTAAGTAACTTGTGAACATAACTATACCATTGGAATAAGTATATGAATACTTTTTAAGTATTGGAAAAAATAGTATAAGTGAATATTTAAAAATATACACAAGTATATAAAGGGAGTTTTAGTTAATAAAAGGAGTATTAATTAATAAAGGAAGTTTTGACTAATGAAAGAAGTCTTATTAGATATAAAGGTGTTTGACTAAAAAAGGGTTTTTAATTAATAAGGATAAATTAAATAAAAAGGGATTGAAGGTCGTTTATATGACCTGATCGTGATTATGGGTTTAACCGTGCTTGAATTCTTATGAAATTAAACTTATGTTTTTATTGTTTATTTTTATTTTATAATTAAATAACCGACCTTCAAATCCTATATGTAATCCTTCTTAATATTGGTGGTATGGAAATATTCCCTACTTAACACCGAAGGGTTTTAACTCTAGAAATATCTAGAAGAAATATGAGAATTGTGTGGTACAGTTGTCTTCAGTGATGCTATACTGTACATATAAACACCTTGGCTCTTCTAGGACAATGATAATGAAATCTGTCCATTTAAATGGTTAGGAGGTGATCTCCGCTTTTATGTATGTCGGTTTATTTCCAAAAGAACCGGTATTGAGCATTCCGAAAAATCGTCGATTAGTTTTTGGGACATTCGGTAAGCGGGAGAGTGTACTTGTAAGAGATGAATAGTACAGTAACCACTCCAACAACCATATACGTGTTCTATGGAGGAGTTACAAGATCTATTTTAGATGTTGGAACCCAAGTGTAATTCTGAGACCTATTGGGGTATGGGAATCCATGTGGGATTCATTATTTGATGGAGTTTTGTTGAAAACTCGTGCGAAGATGCAGATGGGAGCCTCACCAGCGATTATGACTAAAATCAAATATAGGATGCATAGCCATATGGTTAGCAACCCACAAGGGTGCATGCGACGACCTTCCTAGAGTTACTTACAGATAAGCATGTGGAAGCGGTGCACTCGGCTTGTTTGGCCAGCTATATATTTCCTATAGTACATCACTGGGGATGTATGCTGCTCAGAAGGATATCTCTGATCCTTATGGAGGAGATTCATCTCATAGCAATGATGGCGTCTCCATGGAATCCTACACAATTAGCGAACATGCCTTAGCGGTTTGATTTGTATACCTATTATTGTTTTTTTGTACACTTACCTACAACACAGCTATTTCTTATGTATTTTCAACTTTAGACGTTATTATAATATCAATAGATTTTCTAATAGAAATGGCTTGGTTATCGTAAGGTAAAAACCCATGTTTATTTGTGGTGTGGTCTTACGAGATACCTTTATTTAAAACGGTTTTATAACATTAAATAAATCATATGACTTGAGTTTCTCAAGCTGGTTTACCAGATTGATCCCAGTGTTATTTTCTTATAATGTTCGGGTCAGCTCCATGTATATTTCAAGATTTCGTTGATGTTCATTGAAGCTCTTGGAGACGAGCTGGAAGAGTTCCTACCGTAGTTTTTCTTTTTCCGCTGCATTACTTTGATTAAATATATCAACAATTATAAGGACGGGCATTTATAGTTGTCCAGGTTGGTGATAGGATAGGTTGCTCTAATTATTGTATCTATAAAGTTTTCCTTGTAAAAAAGATCATTTTGATATTACATGTTATCATTCCTTTGTGAGATTCTAATATTGTGTTCTCGTCTTTCTTATTCTTTTTTAACCTGGCGTTCTGTCTCTCCGGCACTTGGGTGCTCAGCACGTGAATACCGTGGATGTATTAGTGTCGACATTTGAGGGTCGAAAAGGAAATCGTTACATAACCCGTACCTTAATGGGCCTAAATTTTTACAAAAATCGAATTCCAAGTCCATCAAAGCATAGATCGTTGGATTTGGTACCTGCAATGTAACGACCCGAAATTTTGGACCATTCGCATCCATTATAAGTGTATAGGTAGACACTCATGCCGGAGTTGAATTGCTCAAAATACCGCGTTGTTAATTTAAATTTGGCAAAACTGAACATATACAGTAAATAGATATAATCACAGATCACAGACACAGAGTAATAAGAGCAGCGGAAATAAAAGAGATAGTAGTTCATGAAGCTACTATATGAATATATAAAATACATCAGAGTTTACAACAGAAGAGTAATACGATACATCAGAGTTAAACTAGATACAATGGAAGAGTAACAGATACAAATCAGAATACATCACTGGAATCATCGAATATCTGAAAGCTGGATAGATAGTTGGATCTCCAAGCGAAGCTCCAACTCCAAAGGTGAGTCTCGAAAGCTGAACCACTCAGTCTGACCCGAGCGTAAAGAAAAACAAAACACTCGAGTCAGGATTAACATTCTTATATTAATAAATCCAACTCAAGTGAAATAGCAATTGAAATACAAGTAACTCAAAGGATGTTTGGAATAACCATCCTTTAAGGATCCGTTAAACTATCTACTAGGTAGTAATATACGCTAAGTAGATAATGTCTATCAGTAATAATAAAGATATCAAAATAGCGTTAAGTCATGGCCCATTCCACCCTTAACACATTTTTATTCCCACAAGCATATACAAGACCGTAGTTTCCCCAAAACCGGAAGTCACCAGAGGGCAATCCATATACTAAAGGTACAAATCAAAATCGTAGTGGTCGCGAATAGGATAATCAGTATGACAAGGTACATGAGGCGATACCAACTAGGATACTAGTAGTTGCGTGATCCGGACTGATGTTGGGCATAGCAGCTACTACCCCAACACCGCGAACAACACTCCCAAATCAAGGGGTGCACCCAAATCGAATCACAAAAGTAATAGATATGGTATCGAAGAAGTGTGTCCGCTAGAGATGGCGATCCTCAATGGCCCGGCGCGGCTCCTGTTTTAGTCATATCAGGGGTCATCCAAAATCGTTCTCTTTCTTCAGTCAACGCGTTCACCAAAACCATCCACTTCGTTCTGGATCAACACTCCGCGTATAATTATTAAAGTGGTTTCGGTTCAGATAGAGAGTATATCCATTACCGATCCCGGTCTCTTTAATAACTTTCGAAATTTATTACACCGATTGGTCGTTTATATATTTCAAAACCAAATCAATTCAATTTCAATTTCAATTCGTAAATCAACATTTCATTTGTCTTTCTAAAACAATTTCCAAATTTTCGTTTCAAAACTTCCAATTTTCCGTTTTAAAATCTTATAATTCAAATTCAATTTCTATTTAAACAATTCAAATATTGATTCAAGTTCGAATATAAGTTTCATTTCGAAAACATTTAAATTAAATCTTATTTAACCTTCAAATCAATTTAAAATCATTTATCGATTTCATTCAATATTCGTTAAGTTACTATGCCATTCAAAACAATTTCCATTAAATTTCCAATTTATTAAATCCATTATTTAAATTCAACTTCATTATATCAAAACTTACAAATTTAATTAAATTAAATTCATCAAATCAAATTCTTTACATTTCAAGTCTTACATTAAATCCAAAATATCACATTTTCATTTTTGTTAAAGAAATCCAATTTCACTTATTTACTTCCTTAAATAATTTTCCAAAACTTAATTAATAAAGAAACTCGATTTCAATTATTTACGAAGTAAAATCCACTTATTCGAAAGTTCAATTTTTATTAATTAAAAATCCAATTCAATTAAATAATTCAATCTTATTTAATTATTAAACAATCCAAAACTTAATTATTAAATAATTTCAAAGCTTAATAATTTCAAAACTTAATTATAATTCCAAACTTAATTATTAAATCATTTCAAAGTTAATTCAACCATTTCTCAAATTAAACAACATTCTTTCATTAATTACATTTTTAATCCTTTGTTTCAGATTATTAAATATTAACATTTTCCTTTCATCAAAAATTCGAACTTCAACTTCATTTTCAAAACCATATTCTTTATTCAAATAAAATCTTCGTTTTATTTTTAAATCAAATTATTGACCAATCGGGTTTTTATTTAATTCTCTATCCTAGGTCAAAGTTCAATTTGGGTATTTATCATTTCAACCCGATTCCAATTCAATTCAAAATCAAAGCATAACAAAGGGAACTTGCAGTGTGATAACTGGGATGGTGTCAAAGTAAATAAACAAGCAATAACAACAATCAATATCAATCCAATAATCAATTCAATAATCCCGAAATAACCGTATTAATTCGCATTGTTATTTGTACGAATTAATATAATTATTTCTAGAATCTACTCTATCATTTCAAGTAGATTAAAGATTATAACATTACGGTTTCACTTGTCGTTCAATTACACTTTCATACGTCATCAATTTAACAACGTACATTCAGTGATTCAAAATGTAAGTAAACAAATCCTACGTGTCAATAAATTTAACAGATAAGGGTCATATTATACAAATGTCAATTAATCAAATTTAACAATTAATTATCCTATATCAAGTTCAATTTCATACTATTTATCATTTTAACATTAACAATTTAACGTCCAATATAAACATCAAAAATCAATCAATTAACAACCAAACTGGATTATCATTTCATATATATAACAGATAATGGTGTCAGATGTCACAGGTGAACTGATACAGGTAATAGCATATAAAACAGTGTAATCAACTAACAGCAGCATATTTCAATTGTCGTTTCAATTGAAATCAAATCTAATAAATAAAAGAACGTTAATCGTGAGTGAGTGCTCACCTTCCGAGGCTGGAGAATACAGAAGGAGATACAGATATGCACATTGAAATTTGAATCTCGAATCCAAGCAAGGCAAAACAGGGTTGGCACAATTTTGATGGCAAAGCTGATTTATAAAGAGGAATCGACGAAGTCAAATCAGAATTGGATCGAGAAAAATAAATAGGATAAGTGGGCTTATATGCGGCTAAATATAACTGTATATGAATTCAATGATATTCTAAATTAAACACATATATATTATTTCAAAATACATTGTTTCAAAATTATACTAATATGACTTTATAAACTAATATAAAATTTTATAATAACAAAATATATAATACGACTTCTTTTATAAAACAACAGCTAGAACATGTGTAAACAATATATTACATGATAACTAGTAAATCCATAATACGTTAAAGTGTACACACCTACGAACATATATATAAACAATGTTAATAAACTTTCCCATCCCACCTTTGCTTTCAAATCAACTTTCAAAATACATATTCACAGACTTTAATATAAATTAAAACTTAATATCTCGCACATCTATTTTAACAGGACTCAACCTATACAATATATATAACTTCAAAAATACAAATATATATAACTTAACATAAAACCCCACATGCTTAAATATAAATAATTGTCGTGACCGCTTAAAACTAGATATACTAACAATTTATAGCAGCATTATAAGTTTGTACTCTAAATTTCCATGTATAAACAAATAGGTGGCAAAGCATATTATAATATAGAAAATACAACATAAACTGTTGCTTATATACTTGAAATAAATACCTATATAAATATAATTTCAGGTATAGGCTGATATAACCTTTCAATAAAATAAAGTATATCATCAGATCGTAAAATATTCTAGATACATGTACATGTTATACTTAAGTCAGTATAAATGATAAACAACACGTTATATATACTTTTAGATTATCTTTTCAACGTGCTCGCTAGTTTATGAGCTCAGATAAATGACAACTATATAAAAAGAAAGTAAAACCCAGACCACTTTTTGATGTATAAAATATGAAATTTCAAAGCAACTCAGGCAATGCAAAACTGTATATAGTAGGATTCAGGCTATTACAGATCTAAACTATGTATATCGTACTCTATTATACATTTTATAACTACACGAACGTGTATGATGTATACCCAACATAAACCATTACATACTAACTCTTCCTTCCATAGAAACTAAACTACAAATACACGTTACTACTTTCATGTAATAAAACAAACACTAAATGAACCATATAAATAGACATACATATAAATCAAGTAGCAACTAACATAAACTGACATATATATACCACCTTACAATGCAGACTCAATATATATAGATGTATATATATAAACTAACAACACAATATCAACACTAGTATATATATTCAATTTTATATAATAAATATGTAAACTACGGCCAACAATGCATATATGTATGCAGACTCTTGATCTACGAATTGTTTATAATATATACTGACTGTCAATATGAAAACATAAGCTACAGAAAAATAGTATTATTATAATTAGCTCTTATATCATAGAATAGGACTAGAAACTACCAGGTGAGCAAGCTTCAGAAGAAGAGGGCTTTGGGTAGATGCGGCAGTTGGATGACGTGAAGAATTTGGGAGTATGGGTTCATGGAACGAGCAAGGGGAGGAGAGGCTCTCGGACGTTGTGGGAGAAGAGGAGGCCGAGATCGGTGACGTGAGATCTGGGGCGGAGCACAGCGGAGAGATTGAGCTGGAGGTGAGGCGGATGGGTTCGGTGAAACGGTGGTGGAAAGGGTAGAAGGTCAGAGAAAAATGGAGGAGAGAGGTGCATATAGCTTTAGAAAACGTAAAGGTGGGAGCAAGCATGAGAAGAACGAACAAAAATGAAAACTCACTTTTCATTATTATATTTTATTTTTAAAACCGAGCACAGAAATGAAAAAGGGAGAACCAGTAAAATATTCAATGTAGGGAATTGTAAAGGTCCAAAGCTAGTTTGTTGGGAATGAAACAGGCTAGAAGACAAATGGTCAATAGACACTAGAATACGCAAGGTAGGAGAAGCAAAAGGTCGAATACGAACCGATACGAAATCGTTCCGTAGATTTCGCCATTTTTCAAACTTCGAAAACACACAAACAAATATATCGTAGAGATCAGCACGATGAGACGATTAAAACGGTATACAGATATCAGTGGTACGATTGAATTATAAAAATTCGAATTTTCTAATAGCGGAAAATGCAAGAAAAACGCTGGAAAAAAAGATCGACGGAGCCAAAGATGTCCGAATTTGGAAAAACGACAAACTGACATCTTGCTCAGAAGATGGTTTATAATTTTTCTATGTAAAAATATTTAGGTTCCGAAAACATTTTATTTTCATTGCTTTTTAACTGATTAAATTGAAGTGAATTTACGCGCGAAATAAACTTTCATATTTTCGGACGAAAATTTACCAGTTACTATGTTTAACTGGACGTATACCAAATATTAAATTTTTATTTCAAAATTTTATCGTTTTAAAATTTCGCAAAATTTTAATTAATAACGTTATTAAAACCGGTAAAATTTGCGGGTCGTTACACTCTCCCCCACTCAAAACTTTTCGTCCCCGAAAAGGAACGAGGTAGGAGAATAGAAACAACCAGAAAGAAAACAGATTTGAAATACAAAATAACAATTAATTTAAACCATATAAATTCAAATTTAAATTAATTGATATTCAATAATTGATTTAATCCATTTGATTTCACTAAAATCAATCTCAACTGTTTCTAAATTCATTATCTTATTATCCAATTATCTTCAATTTACAATTTTTAAAACCCATAAATTTGAATAGCCTTTTATTATAATCATATTTTTAGCAATTTAAATTCTTCTTTATTCCAAATAATTGTTGAATTAATTCTACTTATTATATCTAATCACATATACTTAACCCATATAAATTAATTTTAAAACATAAAAGTTTCGATTTATATTTCCTAATTTGCTTTTAAATTCAAGGTGTTTTCATAAGTCGATCTAATTTCAATTTATTAATTTACCTTCAAAACAAAATTTATTAATTCTTTCAAACAAATTTATTTCATTCTTAACTGAATTTACTTATTATCTTATCTAACTTATTAACATCTTTATAATCAAAATTCAGTGTGTAACATTTATTATAAACACTCAAATTTTTATTTATAAATTCAATTTATCTTATATATTATCCAATTACATATTCAACTTCTGAATGATTTAGGTAAGTTGTATTAGAATGCAGTTGAACAATATACAAATAAAATTTTCCCAAATTCAATTATTCAATTTTAAATATTTATTCCAAGCTTTGGTTTTATTTATTTAAAATCATCCTTTAACAGAATTTAAGAATTAGATTTCCGATTAACTTTAAACAATTTAGAGATATATATAATATATTTATATCAAATTAAATTTTAAAATAAGGTACTTATATATATATAAATCCAATTATACTGAAGAAATTCAAATCAAAATATTTTCAAAACAAAACCGTAGCAAGGCTACAGAATAGTATCTCCACTTCGAAACTCGAAAATGAATGTTGATGATGCGGCCGCCATCACCGAAATTATTTTCCAGCGACAAAGAGAAGAGCACTGATTTCAACATTTTAAAATTCTTTGGAAACGATTTCTATTCGAAAATACTTCCAATAATATATGCTTTAAAATTTTAAAAACCAAAGTACGAAATCACCGGAAACTAATAAATTCTCAAATTTCTGAATTAAATTCATTTCAAATTCCAATCAATTTATAACCAAGTTTATAAATTCATTTATTTATATTATCAATGGTTTACAAAACAATAAATGTAAATCAAATATTATTATTTCAGACAACAATTTCATTAACAATTTAATTTCAGAAAACTTATATTTATATAATATAATCATACAAAACTTTTACTTTATTTATCAAATTTGAAAACGATATTGTGTCGGTTTGCTCTGCTCAAGTGTCTTGGAAATCCTATTGATAGCGTTGATCAGACGAATCGATCGGAAACCCAAATCAACATTAACAACTCAAACAACACAGCATATAGTAAAACATTTATACATATTAGTTTACAAATACATTTCTTTGCTCGACGATACAAAAATGAATTCTCAAAATAAGGATAGGGTTTCAAATTTGCTGGACTCAAATCAAGAGAAATTTGATTTGAAGATAAGTTCGAAACAAAGATATGATGATTAATACAAAGTAGGAAGATTGATAAGTTTATATAAATCGCGGGCAACCTTAACCGGGTCAACCGTGACTTCAAGAATAAGATCAGTGCAGAATTTCGAGGCAAATCTACATTCGATCTCAATAAATAGAATTCAGGTATAGCAGGAGATAGATAGCATCGTAAACCGAGGATACAAAATCTCCGGTAAATCGATGCCTATTATAAAGGAGTTTACTCCTTTACAAATTATTCGAAGATTGGCGAGACCGCCGATCTATTATAGATATCATTCAAAATGGAGTTGTGGGGTGCTCCAGAATTTGAAAGAAGACGAATTGTGAAGGACGCGAATAAATTTCGGAACCGAGGGGAACGTTCCAAAATTTAAAGGAATCGAGTCAAAAGGAAGAGATTGAAACTCGAATGAGAGTGATTCCGTAAATACATTTACCCTATATGTTGAGTTTTGCCTAGACCTACCAAAGCTCTGATACCAACTGTAACGACCCGAAATTTTGGACCATTCGCATCCATTATAAGTGTATAGGTAGACACTCATGCCGGAGTTGAATTGCTCAAAATACCGCGTTGTTAATTTAAATTTGGCAAAACTGAACATATACAGTAAATAGATATAATCACAGATCACAGACACAGAGTAATAAGTGCAGCGGAAATAAAAGAGATAGTAGTTCATGAAGCTACTATATGAATATATAAAATACATCAGAGTTTACAACAGAAGAGTAATACGATACATCAGAGTTAAACTAGATACAATGGAAGAGTAACAGATACAAATCAGAATACATCACTGGAATCATCGAATATCTGAAAGCTGGATAGATAGTTGGATCTCCAAGCGAAGCTCCAACTCCAAAGGTGAGTCTCGAAAGCTGAACCACTCAGTCTGACCCGAGCGTAAAGAAAAACAAAACACTCGAGTCAGGATTAACATTCTTATATTAATAAATCCAACTCAAGTGAAATAGCAATTGAAATACAAGTAACTCAAAGGATGTTTGGAATAACCATCCTTTAAGGATCCGTTAAACTATCTACTAGGTAGTAATATACGCTAAGTAGATAATGTCTATCAGTAATAATAAAGATATCAAAATAGCGTTAAGTCATGGCCCATTCCACCCTTAACACATTTTTATTCCCACAAGCATATACAAGACCGTAGTTTCCCCAAAACCGGAAGTCACCAGAGGGCAATCCATATACTAAAGGTACAAATCAAAATCGTAGTGGTCGCGAATAGGATAATCAGTATGACAAGGTACATGAGGCGATACCAACTAGGATACTAGTAGTTGCGTGATCCGGACTGATGTTGGGCATAGCAGCTACTACCCCAACACCGCGAACAACACTCCCAAATCAAGGGGTGCACCCAAATCGAATCACAAAAGTAATAGATATGGTATCGAAGAAGTGTGTCCGCTAGAGATGGCGATCCTCAATGGCCCGGCGCGGCTCCTGTTTTAGTCATATCAGGGGTCATCCAAAATCGTTCTCTTTCTTCAGTCAACGCGTTCACCAAAACCATCCACTTCGTTCTGGATCAACACTCCGCGTATAATTATTAAAGTGGTTTCGGTTCAGATAGAGAGTATATCCATTACCGATCCCGGTCTCTTTAATAACTTTCGAAATTTATTACACCGATTGGTCGTTTATATATTTCAAAACCAAATCAATTCAATTTCAATTTCAATTCGTAAATCAACATTTCATTTGTCTTTCTAAAACAATTTCCAAATTTTCGTTTCAAAACTTCCAATTTTCCGTTTTAAAATCTTATAATTCAAATTCAATTTCTATTTAAACAATTCAAATATTGATTCAAGTTCGAATATAAGTTTCATTTCGAAAACATTTAAATTAAATCTTATTTAACCTTCAAATCAATTTAAAATCATTTATCGATTTCATTCAATATTCGTTAAGTTACTATGCCATTCAAAACAATTTCCATTAAATTTCCAATTTATTAAATCCATTATTTAAATTCAACTTCATTATATCAAAACTTACAAATTTAATTAAATTAAATTCATCAAATCAAATTCTTTACATTTCAAGTCTTACATTAAATCCAAAATATCACATTTTCATTTTTGTTAAAGAAATCCAATTTCACTTATTTACTTCCTTAAATAATTTTCCAAAACTTAATTAATAAAGAAACTCGATTTCAATTATTTACGAAGTAAAATCCACTTATTCGAAAGTTCAATTTTTATTAATTAAAAATCCAATTCAATTAAATAATTCAATCTTATTTAATTATTAAACAATCCAAAACTTAATTATTAAATAATTTCAAAGCTTAATAATTTCAAAACTTAATTATAATTCCAAACTTAATTATTAAATCATTTCAAAGTTAATTCAACCATTTCTCAAATTAAACAACATTCTTTCATTAATTACATTTTTAATCCTTTGTTTCAGATTATTAAATATTAACATTTTCCTTTCATCAAAAATTCGAACTTCAACTTCATTTTCAAAACCATATTCTTTATTCAAATAAAATCTTCGTTTTATTTTTAAATCAAATTATTGACCAATCGGGTTTTTATTTAATTCTCTATCCTAGGTCAAAGTTCAATTTGGGTATTTATCATTTCAACCCGATTCCAATTCAATTCAAAATCAAAGCATAACAAAGGGAACTTGCAGTGTGATAACTGGGATGGTGTCAAAGTAAATAAACAAGCAATAACAACAATCAATATCAATCCAATAATCAATTCAATAATCCCGAAATAACCGTATTAATTCGCATTGTTATTTGTACGAATTAATATAATTATTTCTAGAATCTACTCTATCATTTCAAGTAGATTAAAGATTATAACATTACGGTTTCACTTGTCGTTCAATTACACTTTCATACGTCATCAATTTAACAACGTACATTCAGTGATTCAAAATGTAAGTAAACAAATCCTACGTGTCAATAAATTTAACAGATAAGGGTCATATTATACAAATGTCAATTAATCAAATTTAACAATTAATTATCCTATATCAAGTTCAATTTCATACTATTTATCATTTTAACATTAACAATTTAACGTCCAATATAAACATCAAAAATCAATCAATTAACAACCAAACTGGATTATCATTTCATATATATAACAGATAATGGTGTCAGATGTCACAGGTGAACTGATACAGGTAATAGCATATAAAACAGTGTAATCAACTAACAGCAGCATATTTCAATTGTCGTTTCAATTGAAATCAAATCTAATAAATAAAAGAACGTTAATCGTGAGTGAGTGCTCACCTTCCGAGGCTGGAGAATACAGAAGGAGATACAGATATGCACATTGAAATTTGAATCTCGAATCCAAGCAAGGCAAAACAGGGTTGGCACAATTTTGATGGCAAAGCTGATTTATAAAGAGGAATCGACGAAGTCAAATCAGAATTGGATCGAGAAAAATAAATAGGATAAGTGGGCTTATATGCGGCTAAATATAACTGTATATGAATTCAATGATATTCTAAATTAAACACATATATATTATTTCAAAATACATTGTTTCAAAATTATACTAATATGACTTTATAAACTAATATAAAATTTTATAATAACAAAATATATAATACGACTTCTTTTATAAAACAACAGCTAGAACATGTGTAAACAATATATTACATGATAACTAGTAAATCCATAATACGTTAAAGTGTACACACCTACGAACATATATATAAACAATGTTAATAAACTTTCCCATCCCACCTTTGCTTTCAAATCAACTTTCAAAATACATATTCACAGACTTTAATATAAATTAAAACTTAATATCTCGCACATCTATTTTAACAGGACTCAACCTATACAATATATATAACTTCAAAAATACAAATATATATAACTTAACATAAAACCCCACATGCTTAAATATAAATAATTGTCGTGACCGCTTAAAACTAGATATACTAACAATTTATAGCAGCATTATAAGTTTGTACTCTAAATTTCCATGTATAAACAAATAGGTGGCAAAGCATATTATAATATAGAAAATACAACATAAACTGTTGCTTATATACTTGAAATAAATACCTATATAAATATAATTTCAGGTATAGGCTGATATAACCTTTCAATAAAATAAAGTATATCATCAGATCGTAAAATATTCTAGATACATGTACATGTTATACTTAAGTCAGTATAAATGATAAACAACACGTTATATATACTTTTAGATTATCTTTTCAACGTGCTCGCTAGTTTATGAGCTCAGATAAATGACAACTATATAAAAAGAAAGTAAAACCCAGACCACTTTTTGATGTATAAAATATGAAATTTCAAAGCAACTCAGGCAATGCAAAACTGTATATAGTAGGATTCAGGCTATTACAGATCTAAACTATGTATATCGTACTCTATTATACATTTTATAACTACACGAACGTGTATGATGTATACCCAACATAAACCATTACATACTAACTCTTCCTTCCATAGAAACTAAACTACAAATACACGTTACTACTTTCATGTAATAAAACAAACACTAAATGAACCATATAAATAGACATACATATAAATCAAGTAGCAACTAACATAAACTGACATATATATACCACCTTACAATGCAGACTCAATATATATAGATGTATATATATAAACTAACAACACAATATCAACACTAGTATATATATTCAATTTTATATAATAAATATGTAAACTACGGCCAACAATGCATATATGTATGCAGACTCTTGATCTACGAATTGTTTATAATATATACTGACTGTCAATATGAAAACATAAGCTACAGAAAAATAGTATTATTATAATTAGCTCTTATATCATAGAATAGGACTAGAAACTACCAGGTGAGCAAGCTTCAGAAGAAGAGGGCTTTGGGTAGATGCGGCAGTTGGATGACGTGAAGAATTTGGGAGTATGGGTTCATGGAACGAGCAAGGGGAGGAGAGGCTCTCGGACGTTGTGGGAGAAGAGGAGGCCGAGATCGGTGACGTGAGATCTGGGGCGGAGCACAGCGGAGAGATTGAGCTGGAGGTGAGGCGGATGGGTTCGGTGAAACGGTGGTGGAAAGGGTAGAAGGTCAGAGAAAAATGGAGGAGAGAGGTGCATATAGCTTTAGAAAACGTAAAGGTGGGAGCAAGCATGAGAAGAACGAACAAAAATGAAAACTCACTTTTCATTATTATATTTTATTTTTAAAACCGAGCACAGAAATGAAAAAGGGAGAACCAGTAAAATATTCAATGTAGGGAATTGTAAAGGTCCAAAGCTAGTTTGTTGGGAATGAAACAGGCTAGAAGACAAATGGTCAATAGACACTAGAATACGCAAGGTAGGAGAAGCAAAAGGTCGAATACGAACCGATACGAAATCGTTCCGTAGATTTCGCCATTTTTCAAACTTCGAAAACACACAAACAAATATATCGTAGAGATCAGCACGATGAGACGATCAAAACGGTATACAGATATCAGTGGTACGATTGAATTATAAAAATTCGAATTTTCTAATAGCGGAAAATGCAAGAAAAACGCTGGAAAAAAAGATCGACGGAGCCAAAGATGTCCGAATTTGGAAAAACGACAAACTGACATCTTGCTCAGAAGATGGTTTATAATTTTTCTATGTAAAAATATTTAGGTTCCGAAAACATTTTATTTTCATTGCTTTTTAACTGATTAAATTGAAGTGAATTTACGCGCGAAATAAACTTTCATATTTTCGGACGAAAATTTACCAGTTACTATGTTTAACTGGACGTATACCAAATATTAAATTTTTATTTCAAAATTTTATCGTTTTAAAATTTCGCAAAATTTTAATTAATAACGTTATTAAAACCGGTAAAATTTGCGGGTCGTTACACTCTCCCCCACTCAAAACTTTTCGTCCCCGAAAAGGAACGAGGTAGGAGAATAGAAACAACCAGAAAGAAAACAGATTTGAAATACAAAATAACAATTAATTTAAACCATATAAATTCAAATTTAAATTAATTGATATTCAATAATTGATTTAATCCATTTGATTTCACTAAAATCAATCTCAACTGTTTCTAAATTCATTATCTTATTATCCAATTATCTTCAATTTACAATTTTTAAAACCCATAAATTTGAATAGCCTTTTATTATAATCATATTTTTAGAAATTTAAATTCTTCTTTATTCCAAATAATTGTTGAATTAATTCTACTTATTATATCTAATCACATATACTTAACCCATATAAATTAATTTTAAAACATAAAAGTTTCGATTTATATTTCCTAATTTGCTTTTAAATTCAAGGTGTTTTCATAAGTCGATCTAATTTCAATTTATTAATTTACCTTCAAAACAAAATTTATTAATTCTTTCAAACAAATTTATTTCATTCTTAACTGAATTTACTTATTATCTTATCTAACTTATTAACATCTTTATAATCAAAATTCAGTGTGTAACATTTATTATAAACACTCAAATTTTTATTTATAAATTCAATTTATCTTATATATTATCCAATTACATATTCAACTTCTGAATGATTTAGGTAAGTTGTATTAGAATGCAGTTGAACAATATACAAATAAAATTTTCCCAAATTCAATTATTCAATTTTAAATATTTATTCCAAGCTTTGGTTTTATTTATTTAAAATCATCCTTTAACAGAATTTAAGAATTAGATTTCCGATTAACTTTAAACAATTTAGAGATATATATAATATATTTATATCAAATTAAATTTTAAAATAAGGTACTTATATATATATAAATCCAATTATACTGAAGAAATTCAAATCAAAATATTTTCAAAACAAAACCGTAGCAAGGCTACAGAATAGTATCTCCACTTCGAAACTCGAAAATGAATGTTGATGATGCGGCCGCCATCACCGAAATTATTTTCCAGCGACAAAGAGAAGAGCACTGATTTCAACATTTTAAAATTCTTTGGAAACGATTTCTATTCGAAAATACTTCCAATAATATATGCTTTAAAATTTTAAAAACCAAAGTACGAAATCACCGGAAACTAATAAATTCTCAAATTTCTGAATTAAATTCATTTCAAATTCCAATCAATTTATAACCAAGTTTATAAATTCATTTATTTATATTATCAATGGTTTACAAAACAATAAATGTAAATCAAATATTATTATTTCAGACAACAATTTCATTAACAATTTAATTTCAGAAAACTTATATTTATATAATATAATCATACAAAACTTTTACTTTATTTATCAAATTTGAAAACGATATTGTGTCGGTTTGCTCTGCTCAAGTGTCTTGGAAATCCTATTGATAGCGTTGATCAGACGAATCGATCGGAAACCCAAATCAACATTAACAACTCAAACAACACAGCATATAGTAAAACATTTATACATATTAGTTTACAAATACATTTCTTTGCTCGACGATACAAAAATGAATTCTCAAAATAAGGATAGGGTTTCAAATTTGCTGGACTCAAATCAAGAGAAATTTGATTTGAAGATAAGTTCGAAACAAAGATATGATGATTAATACAAAGTAGGAAGATTGATAAGTTTATATAAATCGCGGGCAACCTTAACCGGGTCAACCGTGACTTCAAGAATAAGATCAGTGCAGAATTTCGAGGCAAATCTACATTCGATCTCAATAAATAGAATTCAGGTATAGCAGGAGATAGATAGCATCGTAAACCGAGGATACAAAATCTCCGGTAAATCGATGCCTATTATAAAGGAGTTTACTCCTTTACAAATTATTCGAAGATTGGCGAAATACATCCAGCTCCAGTGACCTATTCCTCTAAATCTATCATGTGGATAGTAATGAGGAAGGGGTCAGAATAACATTCTGGTAACTGGAAAAAATCTATAAATTGTCCATAACAAAAATTTATACCGATTGGTTTCCATTTAATTGTTATGTCTATTTAGTAATTCTAATCTGACCTTGCATTGCACACACGATTACTTACCTACCCATTCCCAAGGTACAAAATACCGACGAAGCCTTATCAACCAACTAATACTTCTATACTCATTAGCCACTTAATACTTCTAAATATGAAGCGGGCTTCTACTATCACCACATAATACTATTAAAAGAGAAATAGGAAAAATCTTCCATTTAAGACCTTTATCAAGGTTGACTTCGTCATTTAAGAACTATTCCCAAGGTGGACATCTATCATTGTCATTATTGGTCTATTGGTCCTAGCTACAAAGACCATTGACCACTATCTATGGCCTTATAATTTATAGTAGCCATACTACTAGTGCATCTATCGTTATTAAAGTCTTAGCAATGTGAGAGACGATACCCAAGCCACTATATACCTCAATAACAAGGACTAGGCAGGCCTCTGACCATTTAACATCTATTATAGGTAGGCCTTTGTCAGTTTATACCTAGTCCCGAGGCGGACTCCTCGGTGGTACTATCTAGCTGACATTGCTTGGAAATCTCATTAGACTACTTAGTACTTCTTTTATAGGATAGAGGCAAACCCTATACCAGTCACTTAGTATCTTAAACCCAAAGCGAACCCTTCCTGAGATATCCATCATCACTCTTAATTATAAATAAGGAATCTCATTAGGTTACTTCTTTCAGTATGGAGGCAGGCTATGCAATAGCCACTTAATACCTCAACACTGAAGTGAAACTTTTTGGAGATATCTTTATTTATTTGGAATCTTACTAGGTTACTTAATACTTCCTTTTAGGAGAGAGGCCGAACCTACAGTCACTTAATACCTCAAACCAGAAGCGAACCCCTATGGAGATATCCTTTACCACTCTTAATTCCAAATTTGGATCATATAATACTTCTCAATTAAGAAAGAAGGTCCAATCTCTCACGCCATCAGGGGTCCTAGAATTAGTGATATCCCGTATAAGTAGTAGGTGCAACCAACTGCTGGTAGCCTCTAAGTGAAGGACAGTCTTCCATCGAGTGACTCTACTGACCTCGCATCACTATCCCACTAAGTCCAATTAACCATCCTAAGTCTTATATTACCTTAGGTAGACATTGGACTTAGCTTACTAATTTCCTTTTTATTGAAGGCAATAAGATTTACTTTAAATACTTATCTATCCATAAATCTCATGTTAATGCTCATAAATGTCAATTTATCCATAAAATCCTAACGGACATTTTCTAGGACATTTGTGTATGATTACTAAATTCAAATTAGTAATATTTTTATATCTATTCCATTTTTATCGGTCTCTTTTATCCATTTTTTCCTATCAATTGTAACTCCTAAACTAATTTTCATTAATTGCCCATTAATTGAAGTTACGGTCTTTAATACCCATACTAACCAATTATAACCCAAAATCTAATCCTATCCATTATTTTCCATTAATTGCCCATTAATTGGGGTTACAATCTTTTATTTCCTATTAATCATTGGCAATTTCAAATTTATTTCCCATTAATAGGAATTGCTACATTTTCTAATTCTACCTATTCGCTTCAGTTAAGATAATAATATCTAATGAATGCTACGCATAACTAACGCACGAATAAATGATGTTTTTCTTTATTAACGCAATAAATATGTATAAACTGCTTAACAATACAACCTATCCCTACCCAAATATATTCCATCCACAAATATGTAACTTGAATATGCTTTCCATATTTAATTTGCTGGAATTAAATTCCTTAGGAAGATTTTACGCTATGATTTCCATAAATTGGCTTAACACAAACAGAAAAGATTGACTCCGTTTGAAATTACATGGAACGGATAATTTATTTTTAATTGAAATAAACTGTGTACACTATGAAGAATAAATGCATACTTTACACTTATTTCCCTTTTTTGTTTGTGGGTATTCCTTGTGAAATCAAACGTCGCCCTTTTGAATCAATAGTGGAAAAAGTAAACAAATTTATAAAAATCAAACGGATGTTCTTTTCACAATTTAAACTATGGAAAAACTAAAACATAGCACAAATTGGGCTAGAATCCAAAAATCCTATTTTACACCTAAGAATAGATCTGGAATATAAATATACGACATTCAAACTCTAAAATATTTGGGACTGATTTCCAGATCTAGGTGTAAACATATTTCAAATTAGATCTAAAACAATAATATGTAGGCAACAGTTTTCTACACTAATTTAAGCCTACAATTCACAAATAAAATTGATTTAGGCATAAAAATCAAATGTATACCAACGGAATAGATTTAAAATCATAAACAATGTATAAAATTTCTCACTCACTGTTTCAAAGCGATCCAAATATCCAGATTTGAAGTAGAACCTTAAATTCATCTCCAAATCCTTTTTAATCCAAGAAATATGTATAAAAAGGGTGTATACATATATTAGAATTATAGATCTGAGAAGAGATTTGGGATTGGAAGAGAAAATAGATACAAATATATAAATTACCTTAAATATGCGTATAGTTGATTCTCTTCTCTTCTCCTTTTTATTAAATTTATATTCTTCTCCAATTTGTATGAATATGGATAAAAATATCTTATTTTTATAATTGAAAGAAAGTGAAGTAGAAGAAATGGCAAAGCTTCGCTAGTGTCTCCAGAAAAGTATGATAAGAGAAGGAGGGTTATGCTTGAATTTATAGGCGCAAGAATCAACCTCAACTGTTAGATCGAAATATATTAAATCCGAGCCGTTGGGACTATGTTAACCCTAACCGCCACATAAGGAGCGATCGACCGCCCTCTAGTTAGGTGTCGACCGACCCTAGTCGATCGCTCATGGTGGCGGGTCGACCTATGGGCCTGGGTTAATAAATATAAAACTTTAATTTTCCTATTCGAATTATTTTTGTTCCAAATTCGTTTTTCGTCTGTAACTTCTTCGTTTGGACTCTGATTGTAAAACTCCAAATATGAAAGTTTCTTAGAATTTCTTCGCGAATGAAATGCTCTAAGTTTATGGTAAAATTTCATTGTTTGCACAAATTCCATTTTTGAAGCCTAATTAATTAACTAACGAATTAAATAACTAACGCCAAATTATGGCGTGTTACATTCTTCCCCTCTTAAAAAGAATTTCATCCTCAAATTTTCATCGATGACTAAGTCATGGTTTTGACTCTTAATTAACCTAAACTACATAACTAATTAGTGTACAATCAATTTTGCAACCAAATGTAATAAATGCATAGCGTATTACAGTATCATGACATAGAAAATATCTATGCAGATTAATTCTGAATCATATCTTCCTATATAATGCATTTCTTTGAAAACATTTTTGAACAATATAATGCAAACAACCTGCATGTACTGATTGTTCTATATGTATGCAGCTTTTGAAAAATCTTTTTAACCAAAACCCCATACTCCTACGAACAGAAGTATGAAGCGACAAATTTTGCATCTACTTCCTACCTTCCAATAATCTAACGCATTAAAAAATCGCTTCCTAAACTTTACTCCTTTGTCGAAAAAATGAATCTAGGTGGAGACTTTAATATTCTTACCACTCAATAATCTTCCTAATCCCGTAGTACAATGGGAATTTCCTCATTACTCCGGATTTGCTGCAAATTTTCCACGTACAAAATGCATAAGGAGGCTTATTTCAATCTCTAAAATAGAATTAAGTCTAAAAATAGACTCGTGCATATTATCGACAAGGTATGGAAATAGAAATCCAAGGCTAAAACGTCTTTTACCTTGTTACTGCTTGCATTTATCGCATCGTCGATCCTAATGTACCGCTAAATCCACAAATTCTAACTCTATTTGTCTTCTTTATGCTTAACATGTCGCCTTCAAAATCAAATACTTCACAAAAATCTTTCTCACTTTTCAAATTTGTACGTCATTTGAAAAATAAAATCCTAAAATATCTAGACGCGCATTTTCCTTTGAAATCGAATTTTGAACAAAAAATCTAAAATTAATTCAAGAGTAAAAAATAATTAAAACACAAAACATTTTTTTTGAAAAGAGAAGCTTTTCAAATCAAGGGAAAATTTATAAAATATTTTCCTTCTCAAAAATTTAGATAAATTAAGCCATAATTTAGCGTAGTCAGAAGTAGGTTATGCATTAAATGCATAAACCAAATTCTAAAGTTCAACTAACCTTTACCCACAAAACTTGACATTTTATATAAAAATATCATCATGTCCAATTATCCAAAAAAATTAGCTTTTAAGGAACATAAGTAATGACCCACGATACCAAAACAACTTTATCATATCATTCGCTAAAAATTTTCAACTATTCTAAACTCTCATTTTTATATTGCATTTAATGTTAGTTAAGTGTCTTTTATGAGATTTCCATGTTATACTACTTCTTCACTATGCATATATAAGAGCGGTTTGCATGTCCACAAACAATAGCACAGTAAATAAATAGGAACTCATAATATCGTGCGTGCCTTTTATAAGAGACAACTAACAGTTATAACTCAAATAACCTAAAAGAAAAGAATAAACATTTGAAGGGAAAAGACAACAACACCATTAATCCTAAAATAATGCCTACAAACTACGAAATGCCTTGCTCCGCGGCTGGAGCTCGATCCATTGCGGTGACCCTTGAATGGTCGTAGGATGGCGGCTATACACCCAATCACGTGCCATTGGTGCTGCTACTGTTACCGACGGCTTTGGAATTTCCATCTTCCTAAGGAAGGATCTAATGATGGCGAAAGGAACCTTCTACTAAACTGACTCTACGTGGAGGTTTATCGGTATTACCTAAAGACGAGAGTGGATAGGTGAAAATATGGAAAGTGGCTCTGTGGAGTGCTAATCCTCGATCAACAAATTGCATCATAAAGCTGCGGGTCTAATTGACGGAAATGCCGCCAATACAAGCATAGGTGGTCTTCCACACCATGTGATAAATCCAATCATAACATCTTGTCTTAGGGATAACGTTATCCTGAATGATGCACACAACCTGATGGACAGTCAAACGTAGATTATCTATCTTCCAAACACTGACATCCCAGGAAAAGACCTGCAGTAAGATCTTTGAGTTAGTCACTTCAAAATCATTCAAGTTTATGTCCTTCGCGGAGGCCTCCAATATCTCAACGAGTTTATCATTAATCAGCTCAATCAAGACACCCTTCACCTCTGAACGAATCAAACTGTTTCCTCCATCGAAATTCTACACCAATAGGACACAACATGGGTAATATTCCAGCTCAAAAGTCTCAAAGCAGAGAATCGGTGCAAATCCTTCCGCGATGAATAGCTCCTCAAGCAAAAAGTAGCAAAACCTTCTGCTCATTCCGGTCTAGCCAAGCGACCTCTTATGGGTTAAGACCATAATGGTGCAAGGAAAAACCAACAGAGCAGAAACGTGTCTTGGGGTAAGAAGTGGTCGGAGGAAGTAAATTGGGTTTAGATCTAGAGTGGTGGTGGGGCGAGATCAAACGTGCAAAACCAGCATGAGGGGGAGGTGAGATTGCTGCTCCTAGGGAAAACAATGTCGCCTAGGGGAGGAATGGAAGAGAGAGGCTGATACTTGACAGAGGAGGAGGATGGAGATTATGTTCGGCTTATTGAGGAAGAAGGAATGAAAGAATGCAATTGGGGAAATTCGGAAGCAGCTTTTATAGTCGCGTTTTAGATTTTATTTGTGCCAAAACTCGTTAACTAGTAGGCCATTTTAGCTTTACTTCTAAGTGGTCAACCATCAAACGAGCTTTGGGCGTTAATTGAACCTAGACCCAATAAGGGTCGGATTAAATAGTAATAATCGTTTCACGCCGTCTCATATGATTATGCATGATCCAAAAAATTCATGTCATCATCACGGCGATATTAAAGTCTACCGCCTAGCCTCGAACCATGCTCCAGCAATTCACAGTAGTCCCAACAAAACTGTTGTGTTCCAAAAATCTGAAAATATTCTAGCTATTATTTCCTGCCTACTTCGCACGGAAATATTTCTTCCAATAGCTAGTGGTAAAACAACACTTCAAACTACATGTCCCAATAAAATTTAATGTCATTCCTATTTTGTTTGTAACTTAAAGATCGAAGATTTTAAAAACTTCAATTTTATAAATCAAAAAATCATGAGCTAAATATATGCTCCTTTATACTTGTTTCAAAATAATAGAAACTATTTCATACCAAAACTTCCCTTAAAAATCAAACTATTATATATATATATATATATATTAGGATTTCCAAAAACCTTTTAAAGACACAAATTTCCCAAATTGGAAAATTATTTCCCAGCAAAAAATTCAAAATCAAGCCTTTACTAATATATATAAATATTTAAGGATTTCAAAAATTAATCTTTTATAAACTAAAATTTTGCTAACACGAGTAGTAGTATACGTGTTTCTTTGAAAATTAAAATTTCAAAACTTTCCCAAAAATAAATTTCCAAAATAAATCATTAGGAAAATAAATCCTTTGAAACCCCTTTTTCCAAAATCTAAGGCGTTTCCAAAATATACTTTATAAAAATTCTCTCACAGGTTTTAGACTAAGGAATTGACATTAATTATCCAAATAAAAATCTAGTTTGCCATCAAAGAGGTGATCAGTAGATACACCCTAGTAAGAACTTGCCTCCAGACAATTGCGACATACAGACTCCAAAATCTGGAATAAATGTTTGTCTTCGACTGGAATTCTCATCATCAAAATCCAAAATCACAAGGTATCTAGATCTCAACCATCAAGTCGAACACCTCCAGTCTCCAGGATTCTACCATATGTCTTACTCATGCTCTTTATCAACAGCGCCTTACGCATCGCCAGCATTCTGTGGGGTACTTCGGAGTCGGCGTGAAAATCTTACCTCTAAGATATTTCCAACCCATAATTGCTTCACCCATTCCTTCGAAGTGGAATTACAACTACTTCTATGGTCGAAATTTTTAGAATGTAGCGTAAAAATATAATAATACTAGATAGGAAATTAGAAATGCGTTCTCTCAATTTATCTTAATTCCTCTGATCTACTAACCAAGGCTCTAATACAAAACGTAACAACTCATACCTTAATGGGCTTAAATTTCGACAAAAATTGAAACTCAAGTCCATCAAAGCACAGATCGTTGGATTTGGTACCTACAAATAAGCATAAAAATTATAAGAGATTAATAGAAATCAAAACTAACAGTGGAAACAAAAATAGGATAAGAATACTGATTATGACTACTACTTTGGAATTAATGGTATTCTCTGAATAGCAAATTTTCACATCAGCATCGACCATGAGAGAAAAGAAGATTTCTCCAACAACGAAACACGTCCAGCTCCAATGACCTGTTTCTCTAAATCTATCCTATGGGTTGTAATGAGGAGGGGGTCAGAATAACGTTCTAGTGACTGGAAAAAATCTATAAACTGTCCATAGCATAAATTTATACCAATTGGTTTCCATTTAGTAGTTATGTCTATTAAGGTTAGGAATTCTATTCTAGCCTTGCATTGCACACACGGTTACTTACCAACCAATTCTCAAGGTACAGAATGCTGATGAAACCTTATCAACCACCCAATACTTCTATACCCATTAGCCACTTAATACTTCTAAATATGAAGTGGGCTTCTACTATCACCACGTAATACTTTTAAAAAAGAAATAGGCAGACTATGCCATTTAAGACCTATTCTCAAGGTGGACTTCTAGCATCATCATTATTGGTCTATTGGTCCTAGCTATAGTGTAGCGAACCGGAATTTCAACCTTCGAAAATTGGCACTAATACATCCTCGATATTCATGTGCCGCAAGTTCAAATGCCAGAAAAACCTATTGTTAGGGCAAAAAGAAAAAAAAGATAGAATAAAATCTCATATGAATGGAATAACATATATTATTTCAACAATAATCTTTATAGTGGAAAATTGTGAATAAAATATCAGAGTCTAACCTAGATTCAATCTGGACAGCTATAAACCCTTTGTCCCTATAAATGCTGAAAAATAATAAAAAAATGCAATAGATGCAGCAGATAATAGAATATGTCCATACGTAGATGAAGATCTCCAGCTTTTCTTTAAAAACTACAAGTTTCTTCAACTAAACCTAAAACTACTTGGATCTGACCTGAATACTAAAAATACCCGAATTAGACTTGATAAACCAACATGAAATACTTGAAACATAAACATATGACGGAGTCACAGATTGGTACTAAACAAAACCTTGAAAAGAATAGTATCTTGTAAAACCACGCCGCTCATAAATACGGACGGTTGTTTTACCTTACGATAACTAAAATACTTTATACGGAAAACCACTTTGATATTATTATTGATGACATCAGTTTGCAAACGCTTTCAAATAAGTATATATAAAAAGAATTATCAATACCCAAACTATGGTAATATATCCGGACTAGGGGGACGAAATATACCAAATGGAATATATGATACCAAAAAGGGGTAGTTGAAATGTTTGCAAAGCATTACAACTATTTTGGGAATACAACCAAAACTATAAAGCTCGTATTGGAATTGGATTTCCAACATGATTGGGAACTAGTAGCCTTTTCCTTCGATCCACGCATAGCAACCATAATTCATGGTAGCCTTATCACTTTTCTCAAGCTAGCTACTTGGAACTGCAATTGCTACACTACCAATATCCGATAGTCTTAACATTTTTCACAAGCTAGCTACTACATAAAATAAATGGGGCAATAGATGCCTTGAGGAACGCCTTCCCATAATAGGTCCAGATACTGGATGCCACTATATACACATAAACTGATAGCCTGAAATATATGTCCTACAGACCGCATAATTACCCGTATCATTACTGGGATGTGAGGCTTGAGAGGCTATGCTTATATTATCCACAAAGTCGTGCTTTGTGTTTTCACAAAGACACGCTTTACCTTTCTCATAACAGGTTCCACTTTGAATGCCACATTACCATTCCATAATCACACAACTAATTTCTACAAACGTATAACTTCTAAGATCGTACGTCTTAGGAAAGAGTGTTAAGCTAAGAGAAGTTGACTTCTCTTCCACCAACCAGATAATACGTTGGCGGGGATCAATTAATATGATCAAAAATGCATCATTAGATATTCGTCCATGCAAGTTCGTTCTGTGACTGAACAAAACTGAAGGCACTCCTCCTACCACATCCTAAGATCAGCAGCGAGTAGTCCTTACATTAAAAATTTTCAAAATACGATAGGACCACAGCTATAATAAATATCTCTATATTGGGAGTGACCTAGAGAATTCCAACAAGCAATCCTTTTGCTATGAAGATCTTCGGTCTTCAATACAACGAAGATTTCAGAATGTAGACACCACTGTCATATAAATATAATATGGGGTAAAACCCTGGGACTCGTGACAGCAATCCCTACATTCTTAAGATCTTCGGTCTTCAATAATCAACATTTTCAACATGTTTTCACTTCCAAACATATATATTGGTTCGAAGTGGTTTTTGGATAGGAGTTACCCAAATCCGACCCTGGTTCCTCTGAACCAATCATCGATTATAAAGATGTTAAGTTCATATGTGATTCTAAATCATCAATCGATTTAATTCATCTTTTTATTCATTCATAAATAACTCAGAGGGACATATTCTTCTTAATAGTATATGGAATCATTAAGCCTCATTTATCGAATCCTTTTAGTTAATTAAACCTTTTTGAACCCCGAAATAATTCCATGTTATTTCATCCTTTACTTAGGAAAATATTTCCAATTCATTTATTTAAATATTTACAGAGATATCTAAATCATAACTTTTAAAAGGGGTTAAAAACAATGTTATTTAAGACATAGTTTGCTGCAAACCCAAAACAATTAATTTTATGTATGGGAATTAAAGTAATTCTAATTCATTTATTTAAATCTCATATTGGAAAACATTATCGAGTAGAAAGGATTATGGAAATTATACTAATTCTACTCAATACCAATTTCTATATTCAACCTTTACTATCCGTTGAATAGCGGTGAAATCGCCTTTTAAATTCATACAGATAGTATGGTTTCCCTCCTCGGAATTTAATGCCAAGTTTAAGATGATTATCTCCATGCAATCCAAGTTGTTTAAATTTGGAAAATTTAATCTTTTATACTTAACTCGTTTCCGACATTTCAACCTTATTTATCCATCGCCCAAGAGAGGCCAGGTGAGCCAGGGCATTAGTTGCTCCTGAATATCTCCTTAGTTTAAGCACCTCACCCAGATCTCATGAATAGAAAAATCCAGTCTACTCTTCGGCTTTTAGAGCCAAGATTAAATCGCTTGATTTTGACAGCTTTTCTTTATATCATTTATTTAAACTCTTTAAAATAAATTATAAAATCCTCAAATCATCTTTGAAACACTTAATTATTTATTTGAAAATGCTTATAAAATATTTGGGAAATAATACTTAAGTTTAAGTTCATATTTCAAAAGTTATCAAAGTATTGCAAAAAGTGCTGCGAATAATGCTGTAGATAGTGTTTTCAAAGCTTATTTGATTAAAACAACTTTTAGATCATTTAGATATTCATTTTTATAACTCAAATATCTTTTAAAACATTTTAAAGGATTTAAAAAATTTATTTCATATTTTTAAACATTTAAAAATATTTATTTTAAATCAATTTCAACCTCGAGTTTCGAATTGCAAAACCACGATTTTTCTGAAACTTGTTTTGGACTAATTTAAAATTTTACAAGATGAAATCTTGATTTTCCTTCTTCATTAAAAACTATGGATATAATAGTCCATAAAATTCATATCTCGAAGAATTCCGAGCTATATTCCATTATATACTCGTTTGACTTTTACGACGTGAAATCGTGAACTACCGATAAGCGATGCGCCGTATTTTGACTTATTTATCATAATTTGTCCAAACTTCTCCAGAATCAGTTGTATTGTTTATAAAATATTTATAAACCACTTTAAATCATTTACATAAATATCTTTCATATTAAACCTCATATTCACTTTTAAACCATTTCATAATATTATATTATTATAATATTCATTTCCAAACCTTTTATATTTTAAATCCATTAAGAGAATCAAAAACTCCATACAAAAATTTATATGAATTCATTTTCTATTATTAACCATTTTTATTACGATTTTCTCATAATTTATCACAACCAAGTTATCAACCATATCAACGTCCATATAATCAATCATATAATTAACCAAGTTATCAAACGTTCATACAAATCATTAAGAGATTTAATGGTCATATTATCATACTTAAAAATAGTTATAGAGATTATTTATTATTTTATAAACATTGAGTACTCACTGTTTATATCCACTCCACTAAAATTTTCCGTGGCTTTCTAAGTCGAACCGGCGGCACTTCAGTAGCGCTTCCTCCTCTTTTCCTTGCTCCAGAGCTCCCCGACTTCCTTCCTTCTCCTTTGCTGCTCTTGGCCTTGACCTTGGATAAGTGGTGCTTGGCCTTAGCTTGGGATATAGGGGTGGCGTGAGTCGTAGAAGGGATAGGAAGGTGTTTGCACTTGGTTTTGAGGTCGAATGATAACATATATATGTATATAATTTTATTTTCTCTTTGATATTATTTCTTCATAATTTTTCCTAAGGTCGAAGCCATTAAAAAGCTATAGAAAGAAGAGGAAGGAGATGAAGAAATGAGTGAATGAAAGAGTGAATGGGTGCTTGTATTTATAGGCTAAAGAGTGGTAAAACATATCTAAAACACCATCATTATCCATCACCATCACCATGTGGACCCACCCTCTTCTTAAACATCATGCTCCACACGTTGCCCCACTCCTCCATGTGCCTCCATCACTTCACTCTCTTCCAAGCCATTCATTAATGTCTTTATGCATGTGGGTTTGATTTTAGTTTGCTTAATGGTGAAGTCTTTAGAAAATCTATTTTCCTAAATGTGTATATATATGTATATAAATGTTATATGTATGTATATGTGAGTATGTGATATGTATACATGCATATAAATATGTGTTAGTGTCATTTACAATGTTGCAACGACTTGAGATGACTTTCGTTTGTTAAACCATTGAAAATCGAGAAGCCGATTCCCGGTCACATTTTCACTTATAGTTTAAATTACATATATATGTAAGCAAAATTTGAAAATAAATTTCTAATCATTTTTATTAATAAAAATGATCTCATTTCAATTATAAAATCATATAATCAATATTAACAATTATTTACAAAAATTGCTATTATACCGATAAAGGGATATCAATTTTCTTATATTTTTTAATCCAAATATATATATCTTTATAAAACTATTGTAAATGATTTATTATCACTTTATAAATATTTAAAATGACTTATTATTATTTGAAAATAATTATCTGAATAATTATAATAATTATTAAATCATTAAATCTCAATTTAAAATCATAAATTAATTATTAGATATAAGGGCATCACTGATGATGTCATAAATATCTTTATTTTTCCCAAAAATAAAATAAATAATTTTATTTCATATCCTTGTTTAATTATAATAATTAGTGTATGTATCCAGCCCCGTGCGCGACATTTTACAAGTATAGAGTTGTTTATCGATAAAACGGTTTTGGCCATTATATCGGTATATCTTTCCAAAGTATATATTTTTGTAAATATTTATTACCATTATTATTTATTGTTTAAAACATCATAATCTATGTTAAAAAATATTATATTTTAATATTTTGAAAATAAATATAATTTATCAAACTAATAAATTTGCCGATAGTTACATACTTCCTCCATTAAAAGAATTTCATCCCTACAATTACACAAAAATAAAAAAACCCAGTAATTCTTAGCCAAAACATTATTTGATAGACTCGATTCTATATGATATACATAGATCATCCATAACATCCGATTTGATATTTTATTCGAATCCACAATTTTACTTCCGCACTAGTATTGATCTCGTGATCCTCTAGTGCGGACTCCGATCAGGCCTTCCGATCAAAATTTTAGTTTTTCTTGCATAGCTCTCAACTATGATAGAAAACTGAAGTATCCAACCACAAAACCTCATCAGTGTTCATCGTTAATAATCGAGTGATAAATCCTTTTTCGGACTAGTGTAAACACCTCAATGTTCCATACTCAAATCTTAGATCGTAATCGTGAGACAAAATGATCTACTTACAACTTATTTAACCTTATCAAATCTTTATGCAAACATCTCATAAAACTTTTATTTTTCATTTAAATACCTTTATAAACCCTTTATTTCTTCAAAATATTTATACATAGAATATTTCTATCTCTTTTCCAAAAGAACCATTTATCTTTTATTTGGAATATATTATTAAAAAATTTATCTCAAACTTTTTTTAAAATTTCTTTGTTAATACATTTCATTATAAATTTAATTCCAAACCTATTTTATGTTACATAACTTTCCCTTTTATACTTTTTCAAAACATTAGGATATGAATTCTCAAATCCATCTTTCTCAAACATCATTTTCTTTTTTGCTAATTACACTTTATTTTATAAAATATACTTTTATAAAATATATTCTTAAATAATTTCTTAATCAAACACTTTTTTAATAAGTTGTTTCTAATATTCCTTTAAACTTTTTATTTTTAAATATTTTTCTGAATTAGTTTGATGGAAGGAAGATAGAAGAAATGCACGGAGAGAATGATCAAAAAGAGATTTATTAACTAACACTATATTTATACATTTATTACAAACCCTAGCCTGTACTACAGACCTACAAAATACTACTTACCATCATACAACTATATGGATACTAATACTATCATTCTATCATTGAGCCCTTTCTGCGGTAGATGGTACTTTATCCTTGATACCTAAGTCACCCAATCTCATCTTTGGACAGGTTTTCATTAAATGTATCCCCTCGAAGCACCAAATGCAAGTCCATTTGGGACAATCTTTGGCTTCATGCCTTAGGTTCTTGCATCGGCAGCAACCCATTATCTTCTTTGTTTTAATTCTCGGTTTCTTTTCTGTTATAGGGCATTTATGTAGAAAATGCGCTCTCTCTTTACACTTGAAACAGGCTATATCATCCCGATCTGGGTTCTTGTTCTTCTTCCTTTGCTTAATTTCACACATAACTGCATATGCCCTTCTTTATCGCATTTGTAACAGAAGATGCGGATAAGATCGTATTTTTAATTTCGCTTCTACCTCATTTTGTGCACGTACTCTTCGTTCCTACTTTGGAGTCAACCAAAACTCATTACCCGTCAAATGAGAAGTCATCCTGCTGTTGAGTGATATACCAAAGCATCATCATAAGTTTCAAACCATTTTACATCTTGACTAAAAATACCTTTTATCCAAATAACTTGATTTCACTTGTTCGGATTTGAACTTGCCTTGATTGTACAATGATAAGAAGAATAATTTACCAAGTGTTCAATGCCATTCGCCCAAGCCAACATATGATCGATACTTAGAAGATTATTCCCATCATCGCCAAACAGATCAAGACCTTATTCTTGGAGCTTTCCAATGTGCTAACATCTTATAAATTTTCCAAATCACACCAATATTTATACTTTCGTATATATAAAATATACTCCTTTTAAAACGGTAATTCGATTCCCCTTGTTTAAGTATTTAGGAATCCATATCGATTATATAGAGCACTTCATACATTGACCAGAATTCATATACCACTCAACACATTAATTACCACAAAACATTTTTATATCAAATAAAAAATACGTGCTCATATATATAATACTCTCAAACTCATTCTAGGGTATCACTAAACCTATATATAATGAGACTTGCCACAACAAAGCCTAGGTGTTCACTCAACTTAAGATCTGATACCAAATGTAACGAACCGGATTTTCGACCCTCGAAAATCGACATTAATACATCCTCGGTATTCGCGTGCCACAAATTCAAGTGCCGGAAAAATGGATTGTTAGGGAAAAAAAATAAAGATAGAACATAATCTCACACGAATGGAATAACATATATTATTTCAACAATAATCTTTTCAGTGAATTTTTTTGAATATAATATCAAAGTCTAACCTAGATTCGTCCTGGACAGTTATAAACCCTTTGTCCTTACAAATGATGAAAAATAAAAACAAATGCAATGGATGCAGCAGATGGTAGAATATGACCATACGTAGATGAAGATCTCCAGCTTTCCTCTGGAAACTCCAAGCATCTTCAACTAAACCTAAAACTACTCGGATCTGACCCGAGTATTAAAAATACCAGGATCAGGCTTGATAAACTAGCTGAGATACTCGAACCATAAACATATGACGGAGTCATAGATGGGTACTAAACAAAACCTTGAAAAGAATAGTATCTCATAAGACCACACCACTCATAAATATGGACGGGTTTTTACCTTACGATAAACAAAATACTTTATATGGAAAACCACTTAGATATTATTAGTAATGACATCAGTTTGAAAATGCTTTCAAATAAATATATATACAAAGAAAGTATCAATACCCGGACTGTGGAAATATATCCAAACTAGGTCAACGGAATATACCAGACGAAATATATGATACCAAAAAGGTTAGCTGAAATGTTTGCAAAGCATTACGACTATTTAGGGATATAACCAAAACCGTAAAGCTCGTATTGGAATTAAATTTCCAACAAGAAGGGAACTAGTGGTCTTTTCCTTCGATCCACGCATAGCAACCATAATTCCCGGTAGCCTTATCACTTTTCTCAAGCTGGCTACTTGGAAATGCACTTACAACGCTACCAATATATGGTAGCCTTATCACTTTTCACAAGCTTGCTACTATATTAAAATAAATGAGGCAATAGATGCCTTGAGGAACGCCTTCCCCCAATGGGTCCAGATATTGGACACCACTATATACACATAAACTGATAGCCTGAAATATATGTCCTCTAGACCGCATAATTACTCGTATCATTATCGGGATATGAGGCTTGAAAGGCTACGCTCATATTATCCATAAAGCCATGCTTTATGTTTTCATAAAGGCACGCTTTGCCTTTCTCATAATAGGTTCCACTTTGAATGCCACATTGCCATTCCATAATCACACAAATGATTTCTATTTGTACCAAAATTGGGCACAATACTCTTTGGATGTGTTTGAAGAGATAAATTGAAGAAGATAAATGTAAAATGAGGAAGATCTAACAAATACACCAATCGATAAATAGGAAAAATGCATAGAAACACACAAATTTAGAGTGGTTCGGTGTATGGCCTACGTCCACTATGAAATGGCTGACTTTTATTGATTTTTGCTTGCTGGTTACAAGGAGTTACAACAGTATAATCCAAGTACAATAGTAATTTCGGCAGAGTCTGGACGTAGAAGAGCCAAAAAGTCCCTTTTTCAGTAGGTCCTAGGCTGCTATTTATAGGTGTAGGCAGCAAATATCTTGCCCAGATCTCGGAAGACCTCTTCTCTCACGTAGATGGGCCCATGTGATCGATCCCCGGTCGTTTGGACTCGATTCGTGATCGATACGAATGAAATTCGTATCGATCAAGATTTAGCCCAATCGAGTCGAGATCGATCATAAACATTCCTGAGGTTGCACGCAAGCTCCTGTGAAAATTTTTCTAGGTGGTCTACAGACTACGAGATGCCTTGCTCCGCGGCTGGAGCTTGATCCATTGCTGCGACCCTTGAATGGTCGTAGCATGGCGGCTATACACCCAATCATGTGATGCTGGCACTGCTGGTGTTGCTAATGCCTTCGAAATTGCCATCTTCCTAAGGAAGGATCTGATGATGGTAAAAGAAACCTTCTACTAAACTGCCTCTCCACGAGGTTCATCCGTATTACCTAAAGACGATAGTGGATATGTGAAAATACGAAAAGTGGCTTATTGGAGCGTTAATCATTGATCAACAAATTGCATCATAAAGGTGTAGGTCCAATTGACAGCAATGCTGCCAATACTAGCATAGGGGTCTTCCACACCATAGGATAAATATGGTCGTAACATCCCGCCTTAGGGATGACATTATGATGAATGATGCACACAACCTAATGAGCAGTCAAACATAGATTATCCGTCTTCCAAACACCGACATCCTGGGAAAAGACCTACAGCAAAATCTTTGAGTTTGTCACTTCAAAATGATTTAAGTATATGTCCTTCGCAGAGGCCCCTAAAATCTCAGTGGGATCCCATCAGTCGGCTCAATCAAGTCGCCCTTCACCTCCGAATGAATCAAACTACTGCCTACATCGAAATTCTATGCTAACATGACATAGCACGAGTAACATTCCCGCTCAAAAGTCTCGAAGCAGAGGATCGATGCAAATCCTTCTACGATGAATAGCTCTTCTAGCCAAAAGTGGCGAAACCTTCTACTCATTCCAGTCCAGCCAAGTGGCCTCTTGAGGGTTGAGACCATAATGGTTCGAGGAAAAACCAGGAGTGCAAAATGGTTTTTTGGGATAAGAAGTGGTCGGAGGGAGGAAATAGGCTTTAGATCGGGAGTGATGGTGGGGCGAGATCTAACGTGCAAAACCAACACAAGAGGGAGGTGAGGCTGCTGCTCTTAGAGAAAGACGGTGTTGTCTAGGGGAGGAATGGAAGAGAGAGGTTGATACTTGGAAGAGGAGGAGGATGGAGATTAGATTCGGCTTGTTGAGAAAGGAGAACGAAAGAATGAAATTGGGGAAATTCGGACTTAGCTTTTATAGTCGCGTTATAGGTTCTGGTTGTGCCAAAACTCGTTAACTGGTAGATCACTCTAGGTTTACTGATAGGTGATCAACCACTAGACGGACTTTGGGCATTAATTGAACCTCCCAATTAGGGTCGGATTAAATAGTAATAATCATTTCACGCCGTCTCATATGATTCGGCACGATTCAAAATATTCATTTTCTCATCATAGTGGCGTCAAAGGCTACTGCCTAGTTCCAAACCATGCTCCAGGAATTCACAGTAGTTCCAACAAAACTGCTGCGACCAACAACAATTCCAAAAGCCCAAAAATATTTCAGCTGTTATTTCCTGCCTACTTCACATGGAAATATTTCTTCCAATAGCTGATGGTAAAACAACACTTCAAACTACATACTCCAATAAAATTGAATGTCATTCGTATTTTGTCTGTATCTTAAAGAGATAAGATTTTAAAAATCTCGATTTTATAAACCGAAAAATTAAAAAGCTAAATATATGCACCTTTATACTTGTTTCTAAAAAATAGAAACAATTTCATACCAAAATTTCCCTTAAAATTTAAACTTACATATATATATATATATATATATATATATATATATATATATATATATATATACACACACACACTAGGGTTTCCAAAAACCTTTTTAAAAAACACAAATTTTCCAAATTGATAAACTATTTCCTTACCAAAAAATCAAAATCAAGCCTTTACTAATATAGATAAATATTTAAGGACTTCAAAAATTAATTTTTATTAAATTAAACATTTTCTTAACACGACTAACGTAGTGGTATACATGTTTCTTTGAAAATTAAAATTTTAAATCTTTCTCAAAACAAAATTTCCAAAATAAATCTTTGGGAAAAAATCCTTTGAAAACCCTTTTTACAAATCTAAGGCATTTACAAATATACTTTATAAAAATTCTTTCACAGGCTTTAGACTAAGAAATTAACATTAATTATCCAAATAAAAATTTGGTTTGCCATCAAAGAGGTGATCAATGGATACAACCTATCAAGAACTTGTCTCCGGACAATTACGACATACAGACTCCAATTTCCTGTCCATCTGGAATAAAAGTGTGTCTCCGACTAGAAGACATCATCAAAATCCAAAATCACAAGATAGCTAAATTTCAACCATCAAGTCGAATACCTCCGGTCTTCAGGATTCCACCATATGTCATACTCATGCTCTTTATCAACAGCGCCTTACGCATCGCCAACACTCTGTGGGGTACGTCGGAGTCCGCATGAAAATCTTAGCTCTAAGATATTTCCAACCCATAATTGCTTCGCCCATTCCTTCGGAGTGGAACTACAACTACTTCTATGACCGGAATTCTCAGAATCTAGCGTAGAAATATAATAATATCAGATAGAAAAGTACGAATGCGTTCTTTCAATTTATCTTAATTCCTCTGATCTACTAACCTTGGCTCTGATACCAAATATAACAACTCGTACCTTAATAGGCCTAAATTTCGACAATAATCGAACCCCAAGTCCATCAAAGCACAAATCGTTGGATTTGGTACCTAAAATAAGTATGAGCATTAGCAGAGATTGATAGAAATCTAAACTCACAGCGGAAACAAAAATAGGATAAGAATACTGATTATGGCTACTACCTTGGAATTAATGGTATTCCATGGATAGCGGATTATCACATCAACATCAAGCATGAGAGAAAAGAAGATTTCTCCAACAACGAAATACGTCCAGCTCCAGTGTCATGTTCCTCTAATCTATCACGTGAGTTGTAATGAGGAGGGGGTTAGAACAACGTTTTGGTGACTTGAAAAATCTATAAACTGTCGATAACATATAAATTTATACCGATCGGTTTCTATTTAATTTTTATATCTATTAAGGTTAGGAATTCTAAACTAACCTTGCATTACACACATGATTACTTAATTATCCATTCCCAAGATACAAAATACTGACAAAGCCTTATCAACCACCTAATACTCCATGCCCATTAGCCAATTAATACTTCTAAATATGAAGTGGGCTTCTACTATCATCACCTAGTACTTTTAAAAGAGAAATAGGTGGACTCTACCATTTAAGACCTCAATCGAGGTAGACTCCATCATGTAAGACCTGTTCCCAAGGTGGACTTCTAGCATCGTCATTATTGGTCTATTGGTTCAAGCTACAAAGACCTTTGACCACTTTCTATGGCCTTGTAATTTATAATAGTCATACTACTAGCACATCTATCGTTACTAAAATCTTATGAATGTGAGAAACAATACCCAAGTCACTTGGTACCTCATTAATAATGACAAGACGGACCTCTGACCATTTAACACCTATTTATAGGTAGGACTTTGCCATTTGTTACCTAACCCCAAGGCAGACTGCTCACTGGTACTATCTAGCTGACACTACTTGGAAATCTCATTAGGCTGTTTAGTTCTTCTTTTATAAGAGAGAGAAGAACCCTAGATCAGTCACTTAGTACCTCAAACCCAAAGTGAACCATTACCGAGATATCTATTATCACTCTTAATTATAAATAAGGAATTTTATTAGGTTACTTCTTTCGGTAGATAGGCGGGTCCTGCAATAGCCACTTAATACCTCAACACTAAAGTGAATCTTTTTGGAGATATCCTTGTTTATTTGGAATCTCACTAGATTACTTAATACTTCCTTTGAAAAGAGAGGCGGACCCTACAGCCACTTAATACCTCAAACCAGAAGCAAATTCCTATGGAGATATCCCTCACAACTCTTATTTCCAAATTTGGACCATTTAATACTTTTCAATTAAAAAAGCAATTCAAATCTCTCATGCCGTCATGGGTCTTAGGATTAGTGATATCTCACATAAGTAGTAGGTGTATCTGACTGCTCGTAGCCTCAAAGTGAAGGGCAGTCTTCCGTCGAGTGACTCTATTGACCTCGCATCAGTAACCTACTAAGTCCAATTAACCATCCTAAGTCTTATATTATCTTAGGTAGAAATTGGACCTAGCTTGCTATTTTCATTTTTATTTAAGATAGTAAGATTTACCTTAAATACTTATCTACCCATAAATCTCATTTTAATGCTCATAAATGTCAATTTGTCCATAAAATCATAATGGATATTTTCTAAGACATTTATTTGTTATTACTAATTTCAAATTTGTAACCTTTTTATATTTATTCCATTTCTATCAGTCCAGTTTTATCCATTTGTCCCTATTAATTGTAACTCCCAAATTCGTATTCATCAATTGCCAATTATTTGGAGTTACAGTCATTAATTCCAATACTAACCAATTGTAACCCCTAATCTAATCCAATCAATTATTTTCCATTAATTGCTCATGAATTGGGGTTACAATCTTTTATTTTCTATTAATTATTGGCAATTCCTAGTTTGCCCATTAATAGGAATTACTACATTTTCTAATTCTACATATTCGCTTCCCAAAATATAATAATAACTAACGAACGTTACGCATAAATAACGTACGAATAAACGATGTTCTTATTTATTAACGCAATAAATACGTATAAATTGCATAATGAAGCTATCTATTCGTTCCCGAATATATTCTAGTCATAAATATGTAACAAGAATATGCTTTCCATATTTAATTTGCAGAAATTAAATTCCTTAGGAATATTTTTTGCTATGATTTACATAAATTGGTTTAATATAAAAAGGAAAGACTGACTCCATTTGAAATTGCAAGGGATGGATAATTTCTTTTTAATTGGAATAAACAGTGTAAACTACGAAGAAAAAATTTGTACTTAACACATCTCTTCCCTTTTTGTTTGTGGGTATTCCTTGTTAAATCAAACGTTGCCCTTTTGAATCAATAGTGGAAAAAGTAAATAAATATATAAAAATCAAGCAGATGTTCTTCCCGTAATTTAAACTATGGAAATCTACAACATAGCACAAATTTGGCAATAATCCAAAAATCCTATTATACACCCAAAACATATTTGGAATAAAAATATACGACATTCAAAATCTAAAATCTTTGGGACTAATTTCCAGATCTAGGTGTAAACATATTTAAAACTAGATCTAAAATAAGAATATGTAGGTAATAGTTTTCTACACTAATTTAAGCCTACAATTTACAAATAAAATTGATTTGGGCATAAAAATCAAACGTATGCCAATGGAATATATTTAAAATCATAAACAATGTATAAAATTTCTCACTCATCTTTTAAAAGCGATCCAAATCTCCAGATCTAAAGTAGAACCTTAAATTCATCTTCAAATCCTTTTTAATCCAAGAAATATATATATATATATATATATATATATATGTTGTATACATAAATTAGAATTGCAGACCTAAGAAGAGATTAGGAGTTGGGTGAGAAAATATATACCAATAAATAAATATATAAATTTCCTCAAATATGCATATAGTTGATTCTCTTCTCTTCTCATTTATTAGATTTCTATTCTTGGATTAAGCCTGAATTTATAGGTGCAAGAGTCAACCTCAATTGTTACATCGAAATATATTAAATTCGGGCCGTTCAAACTAGGCTAACCCTTGTCGCCACACAGGGAGTGGTCGACCGCCCCTGGTCGACCGCTAACAGTGGTTGGTTGACCTTTGGGCCCAGTCTTTAACTTTCCTATTCGAATTATTTCCGTTTCGAATTCATTTTTCGTCTGTAACTTCTTCGTTTGGACTCCTATGAAACCAACTCTGAAACTTGCTCAGAATTCGCCACGAACGCAATGGTGCAAGTTTCGTGGTCAAATTCCATCGTTTGCAAAAATTTCATTTTTGAAGCCTAATTAATTAACTAACTAATTAAATAACAAACGTCAACTTATGAGGTGTTACAGGAAAGGCGTCTTTAAGACGTCGAAAAATCTAGTTTTTGTAATTTAAAATGTAGTCGAAATAGCATCGGTAAAATAATGTTGGTAAGACATTGACAATATGTCGTTTGTAGGGCATAAGTAACATCACTACATCCATCGTTTTTCGGACGTTGGTATATTTTTTCTTACATACTTTTTACGGACGACTATTCAGGTGTCGGCTAGGCATTGGTATTGCATTTACCGACACCCAACCGTCGCCTTTTTGGCTACGGTAAATGGTATTTTTTTTATAGCGTCCTAAGTAGCCAACGTTTAGTCTGATGTGAAGTTTGTTGGATCGTTGTCACTATCATCTTTAATGGGCACATTTTGTTTATTCTCTCTGTTAAACATGTAAATAAGGTAAAATACGCACTGACGTTTGAATTATAGTCCGTTTAGGAGACGTTACAATGTAAGACACCCACTTCACAAGCATCTGACGTTGAACTTTCAACGTCGATTAAACAAGCTTTCCAACTGCAAAGCTTTGGAGAGCTTTGCTGATTCTTAATATGCAATCCCTAGATGGTCAACTAATTGTAATTTTACCAGATGAACAAGATGATGTATGCATGCCTCAAATATGATGTATGCATGCCTTAGATAATAGGTCACTCCCGACAGGTCAATGACTAAGGTGTCCTTCACAGTCAAAATTTACTCCGTTACCGTTGGCAACCCGTCCGACGGCACAATGGTCCAACTTAAAAAATGGACCCTTCGGTCAGTTGGAGGGAAGTGATACGTTGGAGTCCAACCCGTCGGACTCGTTCTGTCGTTTCACCCTCCAATGACTGCATTATTCGGCTCCCCTCTCTCCTATAAATCATTCCTTTCCCCATCATCTTCCCACACCAGCAGCAAACTGCTCCCAACCTTCCCCTTTCTCAATTTCTACCAAACCGCTCGAGTATATTTTTAGGTATTTTTTTCCACTATTATGTTTATTTTTTGCTATCTATAACATATATTTTTCTAGGATTTTTTGTTGTATATTTTTCAATTTTTATTTCTCAGTATGGCGCACTCTTCTAGTTCTGCTACTGCTTCCTTCCAGCACATTTCTTTATAGACAATCGAAAGGAACGAATTGTTCATAGACCTATGCATTGATTTTCTACCGGACAGAAGAAGTTTAGTCAGTGGGTTTTATGCAGTGGTGGCCGGACGCATTTAACGACAGGTTGAATCTTGACTGGTCCCAAACACAGATGAAGAACAAATGGGATAACCTGAACCGCTCTTGGACTGATTGAGACAAACTTCTACAGATAGAAGGAGAGATGTGGGATTAAGAGAACGATCGGTTGGACGGTTCCGATGAGTGGTGGAACACCACTGCAATAAGATATAAGAGATTCGAAAAAAAATTCTCCCCTCAAATTCAGAGAGTTTGATCAGCTTTTTCGAGGCTGCATAATAAAGGGCACTTTCAAATATCTGATATCTCTTACTCCACCATCTTAGTCTTTCACTATTGTCGACGCAGATTTATACTCCAATTGTGTGGCCAGTGACACTACATTCGTTCAGCCCAGACGCAGTAGACAGACCGAGCATGGCAGCTCAACTAGGCATGTTGTTGGACGGTCGTTCATTCAGATGGAATGTTTCACCAACGCCGTGCAGTGTTGTCATTCTATACCGTCAGTTGTTATACTTGTTCGGCAGTGGGAGATTATTCATATTTTTCGCGAAAATTCCACAAACTTGAATGTAGTGGAAACATTTTTTGATGATGAGATACAAGGATTTATGATATACAAATTGACTGTATTCCGTAGTCGTCGTCTGTGGTTTTTTTTTTCATTTATTTGAATTAAAATGTATTAGTTTGTTTTAATGAAAAATCGAGTAAATTAATTTTTATTATTTGCAATTATTAAACTCATATTACACAATAAAAATAATAATTAATAAATTATAAATCAATTAAATTAAAAATCACAACTTAAATAATTTATTCAAATATCACGCTCAAATACCTTGTTCGTAGCTTCAAATGCATTCCCCGTTCACTCAATTTTCTCGTTCAAATAGTCCGCTCAAGTATCCCGTTTTCGTTTGTTACAATTGCACCCTATCCACATAAGAATGAAATATTTTGTTCACAGGGCTTCCGATGATTTTAACAATACTTGGAAGCCATTAAATTTATTTTAATTTTTGTCAATCAAATCACATGGTGGAGTTAAATAATTGCTTCTATATATTATATAGAAACAAAAGTTGTACTGAATACTGGCCGTATCAAAAAAGTAGAATAAATACGTCAGTAAAATAGAGGACCTTAGACATTTCAAAAGCACCAAATCTTTAAAGTTTAAACCAATACAAACAATTAAAAAATTACGAAAAAAAAGTTGCAAAAACTCCTCAGCAGTCCATAAATAGCAGTACAATTACAAAATAACATTCCTAAATTTATGTCATATACTAACACAGCTAAAAATGGTTGATCTTGGCTTCTTTGTAGTTCTACTGCCTGCCTTCCTAGAAAAGATGGTACCTTTTTAAACACTCATGCAACTATTAACAAATTTTACTCTATTTTCATGTTTGTTTTCGCTGTTGCATGCAGAACATTCCTAGTTCTGTTGTAAAACACATTTCCAAAGAGGAACTCTACTTAAAGACCGCAAAATTGGTGAGTCCTACCGAAGAATCATGGCATTTGCATGTTTACAGAAAGAACAAAGGAGCGGTCATGTACTTCGGTGGAGAAACTTGGCTTGAATTCATAAGAGTCCATAACCTAAAGCTGGGATACTTTTTAGTATTCAGCTATAGAGGAGATATGATATTTCACTTTAAAGCATATGATCTTACTACCTGTGAGATAACTTCATATTTTAACTCCAATGATGTACAATGTCAGAAAATTAATTTTGAGAATCATAAGAAGCACAATGGTATAAAAGTTGAAACCGAAAAGCACATAGAAGTCAAAGAAGAGATAGAAAGCTATGGTATGCAATTTTATTTTGCTTTCTTTCTTATCTTTATGCATTACATTGTCCATGCATGTATGCAGATGAAATTGGTCGTGTGAAGAAGAGGAAGCTACCAAACCCAAATTCTCCAAGGAAGAAGAAGATGCTAAATTACAATGTTAAAGATGGTATAAGAACTTGCATGTTATTTTTAACAATCTTTCATTTGATAAAAACCTTCAACGAAAACCATTGACAATGCTGCAGATACTGTTCGAAGGGGAGAATATGAAGTCACCATATGCAGCTCTAACCTCGAGCATGCTTATATGGTAAGTGGGCGATCATGTATTGTATTTTCATACAATCTCCTTATTTAAACAATGTGGTATTTTGAATTTTGAACTTTGGATGTAGAACGTTCCATGTCGATTCAGTGACATTTATGGCTTGAGTGAGCTTAACGAAATAGCATTGATCGATCCAAAGAAGAGAATGTGGCATGCTCATCTTTTTCACCGAAGAGTAAGATGGGGAAACCCGAGAAATGTAAGTAAGATAGGAACACCATGGCCTGAATTTGTAAGTGCAAACAACTTGAAAGTAGGAGATGCATGCATCTTCAGAATGTACTCAAACAAGAGAACTGGTGAAGCAGAGTACATGGAAGTGGAAATACGAAGAATGAATGAAAGTTAATGTAGCATGTTGCAGTGTATATTCATGGTACTGTTTTTTGATGTTAGTTGCACTTTGCCTTGATCCAGTTGTTGGAATGAAAATGATGGTTTTGTTTTGGGTTTGTCTTTTCTTCTTAAAATTAGGCTGTGGGTATTTATATTTTTGTTATCAGTATGCTATTACTTTTCAAGTGCTTTTGTGATTGCATATACTACTAGAAGTCGTTAAGGTAGATACTAAGTTTGTCTTCCTCGGCTTGTCTCATTGCTTTTATCACTTTGGAAGGCTTCCATATCCATGGAAATAAGCATTAATTAGGGTATCATAGCTAACTATAACGGATTCAAAACCATTTTAGGGGAGCTACAAAGGCGATCAATGGCTTCATCGAACCCTTTAAACATTGTCAAACCAAGAAAAATGTGTGGAATGTAGAAGCGCTTACCTGGAGGAATTTAACTGTCATCTCTTTCATCAACACAGAAGCTTTTTCAAACTGGTTGACCTTGCGAAATCTGCTTAAACTACATCTACTCTTCTAGTTATATGTCCCTCAACATCAAGAGACACCCATAATTGTTTCATGTGATTGTGCACGGCACAACAACGATTGCAATGCGTTATTGTGTACAGTATCCCGTAGCAGTTGATGTATAATACGTATTTGTCACCCTCGAGGTTTGATGGAGAACTCCATATTTGCTTTTTCGAGAATTGAGTTTTTCTTGAGTTAAAACTGAGCTAATAACATGAAAATTGAATCACTTTTTTTGATTAATTTTAAATTCATCTTCAACGATAATAATCAATTGTTTTTTAAATTTAAGAAATTTGATTTGATGTTAAAATGCGGTAATATAACATAGGTTCGATAGAGGGCTTTGAAGGTGATAGAAATTAGAATGAAGAAGAAAGACACAAGTATGGTTTTATCATCTTAAATATTTTGTTAACTAATGGCTCAACGCTGTATTCTTTTGAGTTAAAATTTATCCACAAATAATTGGTGCTATCCATAATGCGCAGCAGTGTCAGTTGACCGGATGAATAAAGCTAGGGGTACGGATAGGAAATAGATGAAAGATGTCAAACGAGGACAAAATTACACGCTGATAATACCCGTATCACCCGATTCATAAATGAACAGAATTACTGATTTTTAAAAAGAGATTAGACATAAGGATAAACTTTGAAAAAAAAAAATTAGAACGATGGACATTAAGTTTTATTTTTCAACTGAAGGACAAATCTTGAAAGAAAATTAGACTGAATAACAATGCTAGTTACATTCAGTTTTTTCATTGTACAAAATGCTAGTTATAACTAGAATCATATTCAGTTTTTACAATATACAAAATGCTAGTTATAACTATCATTATATTCAGTTTTACACTGTATAAAATGTTAGTTATATTTAGCATTGTACTTCAACTTAATTTTTTGCAAAATTTGTCCTTCCGTCTAAAAATAAAACTTGTTGTTCTTCAGTCTTAATTTTTTTCAAAATTTGTCATTGTACATATTTTCTCCTTTTTTTTTACTTGCATTCTGCACTATCTATCAAACAACCTTATCGGTTTAAAACTCCCATCAAAATCTATTTCCAATTTGAAATTTAGACCTCCCATCAATTATAACTATACCTATATATAATAAAAATATATTACTTAAATATTTAAAATACACATTGAAAGTATACATACATCTATAATTATTTAAAAAACACATACATGATTGTTTCTCTCTCTCTCTCTTCGTGTATGGATGTGTGTGTACACATATATAATTGAAAATATACAAATAAATAAAAGAGTTTCGATGAATAAATATGGACAGTTTCAAATGATGCATTTTTCCAATCTACATGGAAGCAATGACGTCTGATTCTCTTATTATTCATTAGATGATGAATTATTTGGGACCGCATTAATTATAAGATGTCTATTATAGCGCATAAGGCCATCATAAATCGTTTGTAGACAAGTAACATATTAATCAGTTCGAGGAACTTAGGTGGATCCCGCTATGCGTATCATATAAGAGCAACTCCAAAAACTCAAAGGGGATAATATTAAGGGTCTGAATATTGCCCCCTGAATATACAAAGGGAGGTCCAACAGGTAGGCGCTGATTTAATCAGCGCCCAAACCTGGGCATTGATTAAATCAGCGCCCGAGGCTGGGCGTCTATAAGTGGGTCGTCCAGCCCGATTTCCCCTCATTATTCGTCTTATTTATTTTGTTTTTAGTTAAAAAAAACCGTCGATATGCCGCCACGTGTAACCAAAATCACAAGACGAACCATGAGCCATCAGGCAGAGAAGCTTGTAGACCCAGCACACGTTGCTCCAGCTCCAGATACGACGATTTACCAGCTACGGATTCTGCACGAGCTGCTAGAGAGATACAATCATCGTATCTTCACGGCATTGTATGCAATCGAGGTACAATTCTAACTAAATGATAACTACTCATTAAATAATGTATAGTAGATAGATATGTGATATTGTAAAGTGCCTTACTTAGTTGTTTGAATTTAATTCTACAATAATCTCAAACAACCCTTTAATTTTTTAGTTTCAGTACGTCAGCTATAGTGGTAGTTGGGCGAAGTGTAGAGCGTAGCAGTATGACACACTATCCCAGGCTTTAGTAGATAGGTTGCAGACTAGTCATTTTGCATAGTTCTTACAGATTAGGCCATCATATTCTTTTGATCGTCCACTTATAGCAGCCCTAGTTGAGAGATGGTGGCCTACGACACATACTTTCATTTTTCGGATTTTGAGCTCGGTATTACCTCCGTCGACTTTTATATGTTGACTGGGATTGAGATTAGAGGCTCTGGCAGGATACCATTTCCTTTTGACCATACGTTTGAGATCCCCGAGGTCTTCACTATTTACCTACCCCAGTTTGAGGAGGGTCATGTTGCCTTCAGGGTGGTCCCCTTACATATCTATAGGCGTACATTGCAGCTCATATGGGCACCGAGGCTATGAATGACGCCGTACTTAGAACATTTCTACTGTACTTATTTGGTTCGACTTTTTTTCCGAATCAAAGTACCATTAGATTAGGTTGCCTTGCAGCGGTAGCCGATTTAGATCAGCAGCACATTATAGACTGGGTTCCGCTATACTCGGATATTTGTACACCGCTCTTGATTCTTTTGCATTGGAGGAGTTAGACAGATGTTTGGGTTTTGGTACATTCTGCGGTGCTGGTACTATGAGTACACGGCGAATATGCATCCACGTATCGTTGAGACTGCTAGTCATACTCCAAAGACATATTTTCCACACATGAGACGATGGGAGCATGTTTAGTTTGTTTCTCGGGTGCCTATGGGGGTGAGACATGACCTGATGGAGGCTTGTACGCAGATTGATATGAGGTGCTGGAGCAATATATTCCAGGCACCATGGGCTGCATATTGGATTGCCATCACACATGCGGGCCTAATGCATGATGCTCATCCACTATATATTTCGTATCACATGGGCATGCGGAGGATTATCTTACTCCCACCGGCGTTTCTTCCTATTTGGTATTTGGGGGATCGATGCTGGTTTCAGACTACTGGGGAGTTACGTATCCCTAGAGATCCATTATCTTGCGATGACATGTTCGACAGACGTCGGACCATTAGATCGCAGTATATACAGGGATTGAGGCAGTCTGGTTGGGTAGATGCTTCTACATTTTTCTTAACGGAGGGGTACTATGACAGCTACTGGGCTAGAGTTGCTCCTCGACGATATATGCTACCTGAATACGCTGAAGGAGTGAACTCCGATCATATAGGCCCACACGTTGCCAACGGTAGAGTTCAGGCACCTCCATTTTCTTTTGATCCCACTCCTTTCCAGTATTCTCAGTAGCCCATGGACTTTGGGTTGGACGCCTCTTATAGAGCGTATGATCTTACCGGTACTCTTATCGAGTAGCCAATAGTTGATCCCCCGGACCATGATATTGCCGGTGTCCCCACTACTGGACTATACCCACCTCATGAGGTAATTCATCGTATTAATATTTAATTGTACAGTATTAGTTCATCAATATAATATTGATATATTATATGTAATTACAGTATCCAGGTAGGTTGGACGAGCATATGCGTTATATTGCCGCCATTCAACATATGACACTCGTTCATATCCAGGCGCTCAGTATTCAGGCCCAAGCGATGCAGACCCAAATTGATGATTTGCGGGCCCAACTGGCTGCATTTCAGTGTGGTCACGGTGGTCCCACTCATAACGACGACGCAGACGATGACGAGGACGACGACGATGATGAGGACGATGACGGCGACGATGAGGACGACAACGGTGACGACGACGATGCTATTGACTTAGGATGATCATGTTGTGTATTGTTATATTTATTTTACCGTTGATTATATATATTGATGCACTACGGAGGACATGTATTACTGTTTATTTGTTGCGTTATACAGCTTTTTTTATATTTACATTGAGGACAGGTATTGTATTGCACTACTTTTGATGTTTGAATATCTTTATTTACAACACATTTACATTGCATAGCTTTATTGGCAGTGTGTGTCACGTCATGTCAAGCACTATTTGCACGTTGCACTTCTTTTGATGTTTGCATAGATTTATTTATAGCACATTTACATTGCATAGCTTTATTGACAGTGGCACGTCATATCGAGCACTGTTTGCACGTTGCACTTCTTTTGATGTTTGCTAGACTTAGCACTTTAGATGTATTCGAACACTGTACCCACATTGCATAGTTTTTGCCATAGGATATTCTTGGCAAATCGTTCTGAATTCATCCCATCCTATTAAGCAAAAAATGGTACATTATAGCCATATTTCCTTGCCAGAATCATACTCGTACGAGGGTCCTTTAAGTCATGTGAACGCGCCTAATCCGTCTTACCCCGAAGAACCAATCGGTTGGTACGTTGAGATGGAGGAAAGACGCTATGAAGATGTAAGAGAGCATGAGAGAACTTTGCAAGAGTAGAGGCTTTTGGAGGATAGAAGAAGGCAAAGGGAGGAGCGAAGGAGCAGTAATGGGAGAAGGCAAAGAGAGCTTGAAATACGGGCTCAACAACCTCAACGAGAACAAGAGGTTGATTCTAGAGAAATATACTGCAATTGTGGAGTTAATGTTTTGTATTCTGTCATAAGAAACGGATCAGACATAGGTCGACGCCACTATAGATGCAATAATTTTCCTGATGGATGTGGACTATGACAATTGTTGGACGATCCTTTACCTCACCGTGCAGTAGTGTATGCAACTGAACTTGAACAAGAAATTGAAACTCTCAGGAGGACACTTGGTTCAGTTCAGTTATCACATGATCGAAGATAGATTTTAAATCTTCCAGTTTGTATTTGTTTTAGATCTTGTTTGAATCATTTCAATTATTAGTTTGGTACCACTGTATCGGTTTATTTCAAAGTTGTTTGTTTGTAATATTACGTACTCAGTAGTTGTTTATTTCAAAGTTGTTTTATCGTGTCAATTATTAGTTTGGTACCCCTATATCGGTTTAGTCTTTTTCAATGCTGTTTGTAATATTACGTACTCAGTAGATAGTGAAAGTGTCTAATACATGGAACTTATAAAAAACACACGTTGAACTTATAGAAAATACATGGAACTGAATCCTAATACATTAGATTGTAAGGAATTACATAGAACTTAAATAGAAATAAATAAAACTTCATTCGAACTGTCTAATATAGCTAACCCATAGATCATATGCAGCATGTCCAAAAAAATTAGTGCGATACTCCCAAAGAGAGCGTGAGTCATACGTAGCTCGTGTTAACTAAAATAAGTCTTCTTCCTTCACTGTGTTTATAACGCTTTTGTAACATTGACAAGCTCTGGTAAACGTGACATAAGTACTACGAGTATTCAAAATACATCGAATTAGTCTACAATCAGAATGATTATTTGTAACGACCCGTGATTTTCGATAATTTAAATTTGTTATTATATTGAGATTTTGGTAATATAATATTGAAGAAATAAAAATTTATAATTTATTTATGAAATAACAACTAAAATGAAACGTAACAATGTTAATTAAAACTAATTATTAATAAGTTGAATGAAGTTACAATTAATTGAAATAATGTAAATGTTATACTAGGCTATAAATTGAATATAAGAAAACAAACGTAAATATTGAATTAATTAATGAATTAATATATAATGAATGGTAATTGAATAAAACCAGTATTGTTTAAAGAATTATAATATTTGTTGTATTAATGTGTGCATTAATTTATAACGGGATATAAAAATTTATTGATAATTTAAAATGTTGACTTATTGATAAAATAATGTGTAATGAATGGAAATGGAATAAAATTGTGTGATGAAAGAAATGGTAACTTTTGCTGTAAGTAATAAACTTATAAATGTAATTAAAAGTAAATAGTGACAATTATTATAAGTTACATGTTTATTTAGTTAGTTGAATTGAAATTGGTAATCAATTGCAATAAATCTAAATTAAATGTTTTGTTGGTGTAAGTTAAGGTAATATTTGGAAATAATATTAATTTATTTCATAATATGACAATTGGTTGGATAAAAAGAATGGAAATCAAGATTTATTAATTTATTGGAATTTAAACTATAATAATTGGATTAATTGCAATTAAATGATATTAAATATTTAAATATTACGTTGATAGAGATTAAGATCAAATTTGAGAATATTAATGTAATAGATCATGAACCAATGTTAATTTCATCCATTTGATAATAATGGATTGAATAATAGGATGAAAGGTTAATTAAATGGAATTATTGAAAATTTAATTTATAATTTCTAAATTTAATGAAATTGAAATTAAACACCGGAATTGATGGATTAATCAACTTTAAATTGACATCTAAATTTGTTTAATTTATTGTAATTGTTTAAGAAATCAAAAATGATAAAAAAATTTAATTATGGGATTGAAATTGAAAATTTGATTTAATTAGTTTAATATTAATTTATTTAATTAACTGAAATATAGCCATTTTGGCCACTGGCTCGGATTTCAACAAAACCAGTTTGATCGGATCCGTAATGGTAAATTATTATAGGATTTCATGTTTTGTAACGATCGGACTTGTCGTTTGATCGTACGGGCTAGAAACGCCTAGAAATCAATTTAATTGAAATCAATTGAAATCAATTTGAAATAAGCTGATTTTAACATAACTTCTTCATACGATGGAATTAGGACCTGAAACCTGTTCCATTGAATTGAAAATTATCAATAACATCTATTTTGATATGTGGGATGACCCAATTTTGTTCTAGAGACAGAACGGGCTTTTCGAGTCGCTTATCGTTCCAATCTAAATCAAATCTGATCCGTTCTTTCTATTTTCTGATCTACCTATAAATACCTCTATATAAACCCTAGTCACTTCTTATCCCTCGTTTCTATACGTACAAATTTCATTTGCTTGTCTCTTCCCAATGGCTGCAAACCCTAATTCCCAAATTGCAAATCCAAATCAAAAATCAAATTGAAAATCAAACTCCTCAATTTATATCGAATTATATATCGATTTGAAGCTCTCGACGAGTGCAAGTCAAATCTGCGGTCCGTTTTTTGATTTGGGTTTCTGTGTGGCCGGATTCGAGGAATAAACCTCGGCCGTTCATCGCATCATGATCAACTCGACCTGATCGTCGAATCGATAGTGCCGCTGTGTAAAGGGTCGAGCACGTAGTCCATCGGTGAAGATCGCTTGGTGATTTAGCGACTAGATCGTCGAGAATTTTTTGATTAGGGTTTCGTTTACATTCGGCGGCGGTGGATTTTCTACGACGTGGAGGTCGAGGGGGGGTGGGTCGCCTGGCCTGTCTGCGTTCTGGCGAACATGGCGACTCCTCTGGTGGTTAGGGACGTGGATGCGATTGTACGGTGGCGCTCGACGTTGATTTGCTGGTGACGGCCCATGTATAGGTTGAAGACGAATTGGGTTCGGCAATTCTAGAAGAAGAAAGGTGACATGTTTCCTTGCGTGTTGACGTGGCTATTAGGTATAGCTTGTTTTTTTATTTTATTTAATTTAAATTTGAATGTCAATTGTTCTAATTATCACAACTTTTACATACGATGTCCAATTCACACGCGGTTTCTTGCGTTAGGATCGTATCAAAATTCCGGACATCTTGACGCATGTTTGGGCAAATTCAGTGACTGTTTGAATTTTGGGTTTAAATTGGATTTAAATTCAAAGGTGAGTGTTTTAACCCACTCACAACTTCTAAAATTTCTTATGTTTGTTAAATTTAATTTATGATGTGATTAGAAATTTATTTATGACTGTTTGGTATATTTTAAATCATCATCTCCGTTAATTTGAATTTATTTGAATTAAATCGTTATTTAATTTATTATTAAATATAAATTGCCAGTTAAATACCTGTTATTGATTATCAGTTCTATATTGATATTAATTGATTGATTTGGATGATGATTGTGATGGATGTTGATTGTTGATATTGGATGAATGGATGTTTTATTTTATATCGTTATAAACTGCAAGTTCACTATGGGTTGAAATGATACATACTCGAATGATCAATAGATTAAGGAAAAATCGTTATTGGTCGAAATGATAGACTTGAGCGATTTTATGGATTTTAAATATTTTCGGGATTGCGGATTGAAATGATATATATCCGTAAATATAAATTTTAAATTATGGATTGAAATGATAAATATCCGTATCACTTGACCTTAGGGTAGAGAATTACAAATGGACACCAGATTGGTTAAATTTAAATGATTTTGAATCCTTAAATTTTTTGCTTTGAATTAAATAATATTTTTGAAATAAAATTTGATTTATATAAATTGAATTTTTATCGAATTTTGAGTTTTATATAAAAAGATTGAATTGTTTTAAAGGAATGGTTAGAGGAATAAAAATTGAAATGTATAGTGAATTTGAAATACAAGTGAAGTTTATCGAAATTGAGTTATTAAAATCGTTGAAGTATAACTTTGAAATGTATTGAAATTTGAGTAATTAAATCGATGTTTCACATGGATTTAAGCGATATTGAATTTAATATTTATTTAGAATTCTGAATCGGAAAAAAATTTGAAATTGGGTTTTGGGATATTGAAAATGGTATAAATGTGTTGAAATGAAATGAATAGTTTAAATTGATATTAATTCCAAATTCATGTATTAATATAAAATGTTTTAAATATATATATATATATATATATATATATATTATTTCAAAATTTCTAATTATTAAGATTTCAAATTATTAAACTATTTTAACCTGTATTAATTATATTAAATCATTTTAACCTATTTTAAACCATTTAATTTTTTTAAACTAATTAACCTGTTTTAACTTATTTTAAATCTAATTAATCTATTTTAAAGCTATTTAATCTATTTTAATTATATTTAATCTATTTTAAATCTATATTAACTATTTATAACTATTTAGACTATTTTCTTCTAAATTCCAAACTAAGTAAAATGGATGGGATATATTCAAATTCTCGATTTTTAAGTGAATATGGTTAATGATGTTATAACCTAAGTTGGGATTTAAATAACATATTTGGTTTAATATGATAATTTTGAAATGAGAGTTTAACCTATTTTGGAAACACGACTTTTGAAAGGAAATATAATTTCGAACTATGATTTCAATGTGATATAATTTCAGAAGTAAGTAATGATTTCGAAAGTGATATGATTTGAATTGAATATGATATTTTGATATCAATTATAAAATGATTTTGGAAATGTAAAAGAACCATCCGGTGTGTAATAAGCGATTGGTTGTTAAAGAGACCGGGATCGAATATGGGCATACTCTCTGTCGATATCGAAAACCACTTTGACAATTGTGTACGCGGTGGAGATTCCAGAATGAAGTAGGATGGTGGCGACGATCCTAAAGGTATACATACGTGGACCTAATTCCCGTGAGTTAGCATAAGGTGGCTAAAACAGGAGCAATCGACGGGCTAAGTGAGGTCATTCCTCCGATCGGGCACATTCCATCGATACTATATTCTGACTTTGCGATTTATTTGATGGCCACCCTCGATTTTTTGATTCGGGAGTGTGTTCCGAGGTGGACGGTAGTAGTTGTTATGCGTTACCACCGGTCCAGAAGTGTAATTGGTATATCTACCCAGGCAATGCCTAGTTGTGCCATGTCACCTACCCTAGCGCGCCTTCTACGAGTTTGTTTTATGTCGTACCTATGGGGTATCCTCTAGCGGCTCCAGTTTACGGGGAGTTACGGTATTGTATAGACTATTGGCATTATAAAAATGTGTAAAGGGGGGAAATGTAAAGCCTTTACGCTATTTTAATACTTTTACTTTACTGTAGACATATTATGATAGCGTATTGTACTACATAGTAGATAGTTTAACGAATCCTTAGGAGATGTGAATCCCGAACATCTCTTAAGTTACTGCACTCACGTTAGACACTGGATAAGAGATGTCAAACCCCATAAAAATCTCCGACACAGTTTACACTCATATTTATTTACCGTTGATTTAACTTACATAAGATCTTTTAGTTCTGACTCGAGTGTTTTGTCTTTTCAATTAGCTCGGGTCAGCCTGAGCATTTCAGGATTTGAAGACCTTATTTCTGGAGGACGAAGACGAAGATTTGTACTACTATTATTTACTATATTTAGTCCACTGCATTCATACTGTTCTGCCTTATTTGTTTATCTCTGATATGTGTAACTCTGATTTTGTATTGTATAAGTAAAATCAAATGTTTTGTATACAGCTTCATGAACTGTTATTTGATTATTATATTTTGTCATTCCGCTACGAGATTCTATTTTGTTTTTTTTCTTTCTCTACTTTTTCTTATTTACCCCATAACAATCCGCCCTTCTGTATGGTTTGAATCGGCATGTGTGTCTGCTTAAAACGTACAAAAAGGCAGGATGTTACAGTTGGTATCGGAGCCTAGTTTAGCGATAACTTTAGCTTTGTGGGGTCTGACTCATATAACATAGGGTAGTAATACCCTAGAATGAGTCGCTGAGTGTATATATATGAGAGAGCGTATTTGTTAGTGTTATAAAAAGGTTTTTGTATTGTGTTAATTTGTTCCGTTTTGTATTTATAAATTCTGGTTGGTGCATAGGACGCTATGACATCGATAGGGATTTCTAAACACTTAATAGGACAGACCGACACAATATTTGTTTTGAAATGTAAGTAAATAAAATAATTTTACCTATTGTATATTTATATATATAAAATAATGATTTATAAATGATATATATTTGGTTGTTAAGTAGTGAAATTTATAAATATAGGTTGGAAATAAGATTTGTAAATAAGATAAATGAAATTTGGAAATTTAGAACTTAAGTTCCGGGATTTTGAAAATTTCTTTTGAATGATTTTGGAATATAGTGATAATATTATTTAGAAGTATTTTCTGATATAAATATTTCAATATAATTTGAAAGAATTGTTTTAATGAAATTTTGGAAAGGAATAAGTTATGTACTCCTCTCGTTGTCACTGGAAAATAATTTCGGTGATGAGTGCATGCATCATCGACATTCATTTTCGAGTTTCAAAGTGGGAAGGCCATTGTAGTAGTTTTACTACAGATCTATTTTGATAAACAAATAAATTTTTTAAAGATTAAATATGATTGGATATAAAAGTTATGAGTGTGTGTTTATATATATATATGTATATGTATATATGTATATATTATTTTAAATGATTTGAAATGGGACCCGACATTTAGTTCTTAAATTTCTATGAATTAAAGATTTAAATTATTGAAATGGAAATTTTTTAACTATTTAATAATTGAAACTTCTAAATGAAAATAAGCAATGATATGCTAAGTTATAACTGAAATATCCAAGGAATTTGAAATTTGCAACTGGCAAACGAAAAGAATATGAAAATAAGAAATGATAATTATTGAACCTTAAGTTAATTAAAATAAGTAAGTCAAACTTGTGTAACTTTCAATTGCATTCTTAAAGATATATATATATATATATATAACTTACCAATTATAAAAAGTTGAAATGCTAAAAGAATATGTAATGGAAATTTTTACAAGTAAAACTTATGTAATGGAAGTGTTCAATGAAATTTACTTTTATAAATAAGAAATTTGATATGAAAGTAGTTATAAACTTGAGTTAAAATTGTAATACTACTAATTAAATGAAATAGAAAATGAGTACTGTAAGTAAAGGATTTTGAACTTAAGTTAATATTGAAACTATTTATAATTAAAGTAAATAATAAAATAAATGTAATGCAATAAAAGAAATTGACAAGATATGAATAAATGAAATGAATTTTTGTAAGTAATAAAGGAAAAATAAATGAAATAAACACCGAATGAATGAATGGGAATAAAATTTTGTAAGAGAAATGTAAATTAAAGAAATAATCCTTGTATGAATGAAAAAAAAACTGTAAATGTTGTGAAAGAAATTTAATAAGAATAACTCAAGTACATTGTAAATTATTGTTTGTTTTGGTATATGGGTTGTTTGGGATAGGATACTTCTAATTGTTTAAGATGTATGAATAATCTGTTGGGTTCATCTAAGACTGTTGAGTAAATGGTGCACTCAGTAGTTTATTTGTCATTATAGGCGGTAATTTTTTTTTCTAAACCCGAACAAACCATTTGTTTGCTATGGATGGATAGTTGATTTTATTGATTTCATATGATGATTGTATGCTGTGGTTGCAAGTGATTGTTGTTTTATATTGATTTGTTTGTTAGTGGTTGAAACAACTTTAAATATTTCCATTTTATATAATTATTAACTCTTTTAGATTATATAAGTGAAATACAGGTTATGGAAGCAATTGCCATTGCTTTTGGTTTCGTAATTAGCGTTGTTTGCCCGACAAATAGGTACGTTCTCGGACTACGGTTTTCTAGCGATAATTATATTGTTTTCCCGCTGTTGGGATATATTATTTTGAAAATTTTTGATATATATTATTATTATTGATATAATTATTTTCTCTCGAGTCTCTCCGTACAAAGAAGACACTGCCGAAATTTTTCATGAATTTTGGACTTAGAAAATTTTGTGAAATATTTTCCAAACTTTAATTTACTTGAATATAAAAGGATTTAAGTGTTATAAATTTATATATTTTATTTAAATTATTTAATTTTGTAAATTTATTTGTTTATAAATTTAATATTTTGAATAAGAGATATTAATTACTTGATTCCTTCTTTTCCCCCCTTTTCCTTTTCGGGGATGAAAATTTTTGAGTGGGGGAGAGTGTAACGACATGTGATTTTCGATAATTTAAATTTGTTATTATATTGAGATTTTGGTAATATAATATTGAAGTAATAAAAATTTGTAATTTATTTATGAAATAACAACAAAAATGAAACGTAACAATGTTAATTAAAGCTAATTATTAATAAATTGAAAAGAAGTTCCAATTAATTGAAATAATGTAAATGTTATACTAGGCTATAAATTGAATATAAGAAAACAAACGTAAATATTGAATTAATTAATGAATTAATATATAATGAATGGTAATTGAATAAAACCAGTATTGTGTAAAGAATTATAATATTTGTTGTATTAATGTGTGCATTAATTTATAATGGGATATAAAAATTTATTGATAATTTAAAATGTTGACTTATTGATAAAATAGTGTGTAATGAATGGAAATGGAATAAAATTGTGTGATGAAAGAAATGGTAACTTTTGATGTAAGTAATAAACTTATAAATGTAATTAAAAGTAAATAGTGACAATTATTATAAGTTACCTGTTTATTTAGTTAGTTGAATTGAAATTGGTAATCAATTGCAATAAATCTAAATTAAATGTTTTGTTGGTGTAAGTTAAGGTAATATTTGGAAATAATGTTAATTTATTTCATAATATGAAAAAAAGAATGGAAATCAAAATTTATTAATTTATTGGAATTTAAATTGTAATGATTGAATTCATTGCAATTAAATGAAATTAAATATTTAAATATTACGTTGATAGAGATTAAGATGAAATTTGAGAATATTAATGTAATAGATCATGAACCAATGTTAATTTCATCCATTTGATAATAATGGATTAAATAATAGGATGAAAGGTTAATTAAATGGAATTATTGAAAATTTAATTTATATTTTCTGAATTTAATGGAATTGAAATTGAACACTGGAATTGATGGATTAATCAACTTTAAATTGACATCTAAATTTGTTTAAATTATTGTAATTGTTTAAGAAATCAAAAATGATATTATTTATTAATTATGGAATTGAAATTGAAAATTTGATTTAATTAGTTTAATATTAATTTATTTAATTAACTGAAATATAGCCATTTTAGCCACTGGCTCGGATTTTGACGTAACCAGTTTCATTGAATCCGTAATGGTAAATTATTATAGGATTCCAAGTTTCGTAACGATCGGACCTGTCGTTTGATCGTACGGGCTCGAAACGCCTAGAAATCAATTTAATTGAAATCAGTTGAAATCAATTTGAAATAAGCTGATTTTAACATAACTTCTTCATATGATGGAATTTGGACCTAAAACCTGTTCCACTGAATCCAAAATTATCAATAACATCTATTTTGATATATGGGATGACCCATTTTGTTCCGGAGACAGAACGGGCTTTTCGGGTCGCTTATCGTTCCAATCCAAATCAAATCTGATCCGTTCTTTCTATTTTCTGATCTACCTATAAATACCTCGTTATAAACCCTAGTCACTTCTTATCCCTCATTTCTATACGTACAAATTCCATTTGCTTCTCTCTTCCCAATGGCTGCAAACCCTAATTCCCAAATTGCAAATCCAAATAAAAAAACAAATTGAAAATCAAACTCCTCAAATATATCGAATTATATATCAATTTGAAGCTCTCAACGAGCGCAAGTCAAATCTGTAGTCCATTTTTCGATTTGGGTTTCTGTGTGGCCGGAATTCAAGGAATAAATCTCGGCCGTTCATCGCATCACGATCCACTCGGCTTGATCGTCGAATCGATAGTGCTGCTGTGTAGAGGGTCGAGCACGTAGTCCATTGGTTAAGATCGCTTGGTGATTGAGCGACTAGATCGTCGAGAATTTTTTGATTAGGGTTTCTTTTACATTCGGCGGCGGTGGATTTTCTGCAACGTGGAGGTCGGGGGAGGGGGGGTCGCGTTGCCTGGGGGCGTTCTGGCGAACGTGGCGGCTCCTTTGGAGGTTAGGGACGTGGATGCGATTGTACGATGGCGCTCGTCGTTGATTTGCTGCTGGCGGCCCGTGTATAGGTTGAAGACGAATTGGGTTCGGTAATTTTGGAAGAAGAAAGGTGACATGTTTCCTTGCGTGTTGACGTGGTTATTAGGTATAGATTGTTTATTTTATTTTATTTAATTTAAATTTGAATGTCAATTGTTCTAATTATCACAACTTTTACATACGAGGTCCAATTCACACGCGGTTTCTTGCATTGGGATCGTATTGAAATTCCGGACATCTTGATGCTAGTTTAGGCAAATTCAGTGACTGTTTGAATTTTGGGTTTAAATTGGATTTAAATTCAAAGGTGAGTGTTTTAACCCACTCACAACTTCTAAAATTTCTTATGTTTGTTAAATTTAATTTATGATATGATTAAAAATTTATTTATGACTGTTTGGTATATTTTTAAATCATCATCTCCGTTAATTTGAATTTATTTGAATTAAATCGTTATTTAATTTATTATTGAATATAAATTGCAAGTAAATTACCTGTTATTGATTATCAGTTCTATAATGATATTTATTGATTGATTTGGATGATGATTGTGATGGATGTTGATTGTTGATATTGGATGAATGGATGTTTTATTTTATATCATTATAAACTGCAAGTTCACTATGGGTTGAAATGATACATACCAGAATGATCAATAGATTAAGGAAAAATCGTTATTGGTCGAAATGATAGACTTGAGCGATTTTATGGATTTTAAATATTTTTGGGATTGCGGATTGAAATGATATATCCATAAATATAAATTTTAAATTGCGGATTTAAAAAATAAATATCCGTATCACTTGACCCTAGGGTAGAGAATTACATACGGACACTGGATTGGTTAAATTTAAATGATTTTGAATCCTTAAATTTTTGCTTTGAATTAAATGATATTTTTGAAATAAAATTTGATTTATACAAATTGAATTTTAACCGAATTTAGAGTTTTATATAAAAAGATTGAATTGTTTTAAAGGAATGGTTAAAGGAATAAAAATTGAAATGTATAGTGAATTTGAAATACAAATGAAGTTTATAGAAATTGAGTTATTAAAATCATTGAAGTATAACTTTGAAATATATTGAAATTTGAGTAATTAAATCGATGTTTCACATGGATTTAAGCGATATTGAATTTAATATTTATTTAGAATTCTGAATCGAAAAAAATTTGAAATTAGGTTTTGGGACATTGAAAATGGTCTAAATGTGTTGAAATGAAATGAATAGTTTAAATTGATATTAATTCCAAATTCATGTTTTAATATAAACTATTTAAATATATATATATATATATATATATATATTATTTCAAAATTTCTAATTTTTAAGATTTCAAAGTATTAAACTATTTTAACCTGTATTAATTATATTAAATCATTTTAACCTATTTTAAACCAGTTAATTTATTTAAAATAATTAACCTGTTTTAACTTATTTTAAATCTAATTAATCTATTTTAAAGCTATTTAATCTATTTTAATTATATTTAATCTATTTTAAATCTATATTAACTATTTATAACTATTTAGACTATTTTCTTCTAAATTCCAAACTAAGTAAAATGGATGGGTTATATTCAAATTCTCGATTTTTAAGTGAATACAGTTAATGATGTTATAACCTAAGTTGGGATTTAAATAACATATTTGGTTTAATATGATAATTTTGAAATGAGAGTTTAACCTATTTTGGAAACACGACTTTTAAAAGGAAATATAATTTCGAACTATGATTTCAATGTGATATAATTCGGAAGTAAGTAATGATTTTGAAAGTGATATGATTTGAATTGAATATGATATTTTGATATCAATTATGAAATGATTTTGTAAATGTAAAAGAACCATCTGGTGTGTAATAAGCGATTGGTTGTTAAAGAGACCGGGATCGGATATGGGCATACTCTCTGTCGATATCGAAAACCACTTTGACAACTGTGTACGTGGTGGAGATTCCAAAATGAAGTAGGATGGTGGCGACGATCCTAAAGGTATACATACGTACGCCTAACTCCCATGAGTTAGCATAAGGTGGCTAAAACAAGTGCAATCGACGGGCTAAGTGAGGCCATTCTTCCGATCGGGCACATTCCATCGATACTATATTCTGACTTTGCGATTTATTTGGTGGCCACCCTCGATTTTTTGATTCGAGAGTGTGTTCCGAGGTGGGCGGTAGTAGCTGCTATGCGTTACCACCGATCCGGAAGTGTAATTGGTATATCTTCCCTGGCATTGCCTAATTGTGTCGTGTCACCTACCCTAGCGCGCCTTCTAAGAGTTTGTTTTATGTCATACCTATAGGGTATCCTCTGGCGGCCCCAGGCATTATAAAAATGTGTTAAGGGGGAAAATGTAAAGCCTTAACGCTATTTTAATACTTATACTTTACTGTAGACATATTATGATAGCGTATTGTACTACATAGTAGATAGTTTAACGGATCCTTAGGAGATGTGAATCCCGAACATCTCTTAAGTTACTGCACTCACGTTAGACACTGGATAAGAGATGTCAAACCCCGTAAACATCTCCGATGCCGTTTACACTCATATTTATTTACCGTTGATTTAACTTCCATAAGATCTTTTAGTTCTGACTCGAATGTTTTGTCTTTTCAATTCGCTCGGGTCAGCCTAAGCATTTCAGGATTTGAAGACCTTATTTCTGGAGGACGAAGACGAAGATTCGTACTACTATTATTTACTATATTTAGTCCACTGCATTCATACTGTTCCACTGCCTTATTTGTTTATCTCTGATATGTGTAACTCTGATTTTGTATTGTATAAGTAAAATCAAATGTTTTGTATACAATTTCATGAACTGTTATTTGATTATTATGTTTTGTCATTCCGCTTCGAGATTCTGTTTTGTTTTTTTTCTTTCTCTACTTTTTCTTATTTACCCCATAACAATCCGCCCTTCTGTATGGTTTGAGTCAGCATGTGTGTCTGCTTATAACATACAAAAGGCGTGATGTTACATTATTAAAGGCTTCATTTAGAGTAACCCAGAAATCTTGCTCGATCTCTTCTTCCACATGTCTTGTATCGGCTTATATGTACGTTTTGATTAGCACCAAATAATCCTGTGGAGTCCAACTTTAATTTTCCATGGAATTTTTTGTACATTACAACAATGACATTTTCACTTAAATAGGCAATTCAAACTCGTCGTTATGCAGATCAATAATGTCTGCCACTTGCTAAATTGGACTTGACTACATTATGCAGTATTTGTCTGCCACTTGCTACGCTTGATTTGACCACACACTGCATTATTTGTCTGCCACTTGCTACAATAGATTTGACTACACGATGCATTTTTTGTTCGCACTTGGTAGAGTTGATTTAACTACACTCTAAATTTTTTGTCTACTGCTTGGTACAGTTGATTTGACTACACTCTGCATTTGTTAGTCTGACACTTGCTAAAGTTGATTTGACTACACTCTATATTTTTGTCCGCCACTTGCTGAAGTAGATTTGACAACACTCTACATTTTTTGTCTGCCACTTGCCACTTGCCACTGTCTACATTTTGTATCACTTCTATATAAGGAATTCAACTGCCATTCCATGAATCACACTTAACATCTTCGTTCTTTCTCTCCTAGCATTAAACTAAATACAATAATGAATACTTCATCTGTCCTCAAATGTGTTATGGCGTTCAATAATGATTCTGATGAAGAAGAGATACTCCAAGAGGAAGCCGAACAATTGCAAGAAATAGCTAACATATGTCGTGAAGCTTGTGGCTCCACATCCCGAAAACACGGCGGGTCGGTCGTGGGTCGCAAACATGTAAACCGTAATCAATTTGCCTTCCACAAAACTCTGATGCAAACTACTTCAACCCAAATTGCACTTATGGACCCGATATGTTCAGGAGAAGATACAGAATGAGAAGAGATATGTATATAAGAATTTTAATAAGTATTCAAAACAATGACAAATATTTTATTCAAAAACGAATGCTTCAAAAACACAAGGGTTTAGCGGTGAACAAAAAATGACTGCTGCACTGAGGATGTTAGCTTATGTCACCCCCACAGATGCATTGGATGATGAATATCGGATCGCAGAGACGACCGCGTTTGAAACTCTCAACAAATTCTGTCAATCTGTGGTGGACGTTTTCGGCATTGAGTACCTAAAATCGCCAAATGAGGATGATGTGGTGCGGATTCGAGAAATGCACGAGAGCAGAGGATGGCCTGGAATGCTTAGAAGTCTGAACTATATGCATTGGGAATGGAAGAACTGCCCCAAAGCATACCAAGGAGCTTACAATGGTAAAGAAAGAAAACCAACTACTATTTTGGAAGCTGTTGCTTCATATGATTTATGGATATGATGTGCTTTCTTTGGAATGCCTGGATCTAATAATGATTTAAATGTTATCGAGAGGTCACACTTATTTAATGATCTGGCACTTGGTCGAGTAACTCCAGTGTCGTTCACTCTTGGGCAAAACACTTATGAGCATGGATATTATCTTGGTGATGGAATTTATCCAAAATGGAGCACCATTGTGAAGACATATCCAAACCCAATAACAGCAAAGCAAGAAAAGTTTGCTGCGATGAAAGAGGAACAAAGAAAAGATGTAGAAAGAGCTTTTGGCGTCCTACAGTCTAGATTTGCTATGATTAGCAATCCATGTAGACTTTGGTCTCGGGAAAAAATGTCCTGAATCATGTTTGCATGTGTTACTATTCATAATATGATTATTGAAGACGAAAGGGATATGGATGAACAACGTCATTACGAATATGACGGTGCAGAGCAAATGCCAGAAGTATTCCGAGATGATGTTCTTATAACAGAAGAAGCATTCAACGTTCACGTGGAACGACAACTTTCATACCACGACGTATAACTTCACAACCGGCTCCAAAAAGATTTTATGAATCACATTTAGAATTACTTCGGTGATTGTTAGATCAATATTAGATTAGATTTGTCATGTATGTACGCATTTGCGTTGTAATGGTATTTAAGTTGTCTTATTACTATGTATGTCATTTCCTTCAACAAGTTATTCCGTTTGGTTATCGACTTCGTCTAAATGGAAATAAGAATGGTATAATAATAATTAATAACAAAATACAGCAGATTTAAATAAACGATACATTACACCGAAAGTAGTACAGCTTAAACAATTCTAAGACTAAAACAAACTACTTTGAGGGAACTTGGAAATAATTATTTGTCATTTGCGATCCATCCAATACTGCTTTTGCATGTCATCCATCCCCGTCAGATCTTTATCCATAATCATCTGTTCTTCTCTTCCCCTTTCTAAATCCAGCTTTTGTTGCTCAATTTCAACAAACTTGTGCATCACATCGATCTTCTCATGCGCTTACCTACTTCTTTCTTGATGCCTTCTTTCATAAATTTCAAGAGCGGCATTCACTTTAGCGTCCACCACGGCATCAATTTCGTTTTTCTCTTTGCTACTTTTACCCCAATTGGTCTATAACTTTCATCCGGTCTCTGGTTGAGCCCATCTGATTCATTATCTCCCTGAAATTGACTTTCTCTATAAGATGAATCTCCGGGCTTGACGAGTATGACGATTTCGATGCTTGTTCTTCCCCTTCCCCTTCGTTTGAACGTCTCGAAGGCTCTTAGCATTATCGGAGTTCCACTTCGGTGTGCTCGTCAGTAACTCATAATAGTTAGGAAATTGGTAATAATGCGTTCTTTTAGCTCTGTTTTCCTTTGGAAAAAGCTTTTTGAATTCCTCATTTGCCATTTTCTTCTGTATATCCAAAAAGAAAAAAATTAATAATCATATTTACATTGCAAAAAAACTAGTAATAACAAAAAACATACCAAATGCTCTTCGCCTCCCATTCCACTAGGGTTTGCTTTCTTTATTTTATAAGTCTGCGATTCATAAATCTGAGTTAGTCGATTAATTTTGTCGAATCGACCTTGAATTGACGACAAAGATCGAGTATTTTCGGGGTGCTTAAGGTTGAAGGTATGCATTATTTTCTTCCAAAATTTATCACCGCTCTGATCGTTGCCTCTAATCGAGTTGTTCGTATAGTGACAGTAAATGTTGCATAAATCGATGTTCTCGTCGCTTCTCCATGTATTGGACGAATGTTGTTTAGGAGGAGTGCTCAGTTATTGGTGGTTGTCGTCGAAGTAGTAGTTTTGAGGCCGAGAAAAATGCGTGAAGTCTCCAAAAGGCGAAGTCATTTTCAGATAATGTAGTTTGTAGAACAAATGAATGAAGATGTTTTTGTAGAATTGATGAGTTAAGAGAGTGAATTTATAGAGAAGGCGGAAAATGACCGTTGGAAAATGGCCGTTGGAACTAGCTGTCGGGGGGAGCCGTTGGCCAAAATAGCCGTTAGGCTATAGGCGCTGATTAAATCAGCGTTCATGGCCAATTCAGAATACTGAATTGGCCACTAAATATTAACCTTAATATTCAGTCGTAATTGGACTGTTGGAGTTGCGTTTGAGATTCAGTGCTTAATATTAGGCTAAATATCTCCCTGTTGGAAATGCTCTAAAGAGGAAGTTGATAACCGATTATTTTTTAATGCTCTTTCACTAAATTTAATAAGGAATTAAATATAAGATTTAATATGGAAGATGAGATCCTATTTTTGTGCAATTCCGTTGAAGAAAAGAGTCATATAGTTATCTAAGGGCTAGTTTCGTTATATCTATTTTCCATATATGAAAAGGGAAAAATAAAAGGACTTTTCATAGAATTATGAGAACAAAATTTGATGCGAATAAGCTCATTCAAGAAGACGAAAATTCTTTTGTGTGAATCGAAAAGGAAGGTAGTGAAATTCGATGAAAAATTTAAACTCTTCGAGTTAAGGGACCTTGATTTAAGAAAGGAATTATTTATATAGCTTACATATGTTTTTATAGCATTTTTTATATTGTATATGATTTATCCGTAATTACTTGTTTATATCTTATTGTATCATATTCTTACAATCATTCATTTTGATGTCTCGAAGACTGAACTCACGACCTCTACAACCATAATCTATAGATCTTGCCACTTAAGGCAATGGTCCTTAACATTTATTGTATTCTTTAATGATGGACATTACAATACCTAATTGTCAGATATAACGATTAGCAATAAATTTTTACTCATTTTCAACCCATACACATATATCTATTGAGTATTGTATTTAATTTATAGTTTTCCACTTAAAATAAATATTATTTTAAATTATCTTACAACTACAATATATTATTTTGAAAACAAGAATTCAAAAATAATAAGATTTTTTTATGGATTGGGTTATATTTATTTAAAATCTATAAATTAATTACATGTTATTTTTAAGTTTGTATTTGTTGAAAGTTATGTGTGTGTAATTCAAACCATAAGATATCATTTGAATATCAAGAATTAGAAAATAATACACACATATACATGTTTAATTATTTATAATATTTATAACTAAATAAAATATATAAATTAATTAAGTATGTTATTTTTACAGATATTATGTGATTTTGGCTATTAAGCTTATAAACAAAGGGATTAAAATAGTAAATACCTATATTTACTATTTTCAGTTATACCAGAAGCCATTGTCTTTAGACGCTTTTTGCATGAGCTTCTAATGTTGAATGCCAAAATCAAAAGCCTAAGTGGCATAACACATGGATTGTATAGTTTAGAAATACATAGCCTGAAATGGGTTAATATAAAACAATCTCACTCAATGTCAAAACCATAGGAAGTCAAATACCAAAGCCTATTATGATACAAGCTCCTAAATCTTCAAAATGACAGGCCATAATTGTCTAAATATATAACCAATTTCAGGATCCATGAGTCATTCAAGTTAGTCACATGGACTAATAAATGAGTATGACCACCTCAACTTGAAGTCGAATAAAATGGACTAAGCTATTGGCCAGAAGCGCTGCATTAATCAACTTCATTCTCAACATCTTTGTAGCAATTCATAATTTTTATGCTTAGCAACCAAGGTAAGAAATCGTTTTATTAAATTAAATGACTCGATCAAACTAACAAATTAAGAACTGAACTTTTAAAGATAAATAAACAAGGACTCGAGACATACTCCATTACGTTAGTAATGTCATTTATATATGAAAAATATATATATAAAGTTTGTCAAAATTAAATAATATGATAAAATGAGACAAAAAGAGAAGTTAGGGGCAAAGTGGTAATTTAGCCATAATGGGATCTTTATAATTTTGAAATGAGATACTTCTTCCTTGATTCCTTCTTCTTCTTCCCAAAAAAAACAAACTTTTCTTAACTATAAATCTCTATAACTCTTTCATTTCTTAAGCAAAAATTCCAAATGAGCTCTCTAAATTCAAGCTAGAAGAATCTCTACAAATCATGCTATTCAAGTTTGTATTTTAGTGAGAAACGAAGTTGGATTTTGGAATAAAGATAACATCAAGAATGGATTAGATTAAAGCTTGTATTTCATTGAATTTGGTGAATGAGATTTATTCCATACACCATATATGTGATCATCGTATATGTTATGTATTAGTGTTAGCATCAAATGTTGGGTTAGAGTTTGATGAATGAACTTGAATTGGGATTTTAAAAATGAGAATGGTTTAATGAGTGTTTGTACGTATTTAAGCGTAAAATGCATGTGTAGAAAGCTTAAGAAATGATATCGTAAATATAGTATACCGTATGTCGATTGTTAATAGTGTTTATATTATTATTTAATTTGGTTATGATTGAGAATTATTTAAGACATTTGATGAATGACATTATTGGGTGAATGGAGAAGTTGAGATGAAAATCGAGTAGTTAAATTTGAATGATTAGTTGAAACAGTTCATTATCTTAAAATTGTTTGTTCGATTAGACATCTACACTCGTTCGAATGTCGAACTATAACGACCCGTAATTTTTGAATCTTCAAATTTTACTATTTAATTTATTTAATTATTCAAATTTGAATATAAATATAATAAACTATGTGTTTTAAATAACTACTTGATTTTTAATGATGTATTTTTAATTTAATTTATAGGATTTTCCCATAATTTTTAATTTGAAAAATAATTAAATTTTCGTTTGACATATTTTACGGCAAACGATGGCATTTTCGAAACATTTCAAAAAAGTTAATCAATATATTTTACTGTTGTTCTAAGATCGTATCGCATTGTTGTGCATGATCGTATTTTTATTTATGTCGTTTGCAACTCGTACACTAATGTGATATTGTGTGGTGTGTACCGCAAACGGAATTTTCAAAATAAAACTAAATATGACACACGCAACTATCTTTTACTTGTCCTTTCTTCGTTGTTGCATCTTGATCTCTTATTGATGTGATGGAAGTGTAGAAATTTTGGATTACTTTGCTTGCAAAGAATTGCTATTGTTTATATGAACACGTTCACATGCAAGGTGATACACATTTCCTTTCTCTGCAATGAAAATACACAGAATCATATCCCCACTGGGATGAGATATACATACCATTCTCTTCATACATACATATTTCTATTGCTTCACTGCAAACGAAAAACATGCACTCATTTTTTTTACATTTCCATTTTTTCACTAGATCTACACATGGAGGAACACAAACACACATTTTCTTTCCATTTTTGAATACACAGCAACTCTTCTCCTACTCTTTCCTTTTCCCTTCCTTTTCCCATGTAAATGAGTGTGGTAGTGTGTGTGTTTGATGTGTGTATATGCGTGGCTGAGTGAGTATGTGCATGTATGTGCTGTGTAGTGTTGGAGGAGTGGTTGTGCATGCATGGCCGTGGGTGAGTGTGTTCGGGATGGAAAATTGGGAAGAAAGTGGAATGGTGTATACGTGTGCTGCAGGCGGGAAATCAATAAGGAGAGGAGAAAGGAGGAGGGTGTGTACAGGCGTAGGGAAGGAGCAGCTCGGGTTTGGACTTTGTGTTGGACTTGGTTGGAGCTTGCATGCAAAGATGAGGGAAGATGGAAGGGAGCTGTGTGTGCAGCCATGAGGCAGTGAGAATAAGGGCGAGGCTTATGTAGCTTTTTGGGTTGTGAGTAATGGTGGGCTTTTAGGCCACGCATGTGGTTGGATGAGATATTCTATAATTTATTTGTTTTAAGTTCCGTTGTAAAAATTCTTTTAGGCTCCCGTCTAGACCTCATCTAGACGTCTTACTATCTACTATTTACCTAATCCACCTGGATGAGACTCATCATATTATCCAAGCATATAAATGAGTTTATAGGCACCGATTATGCACAAATTTAGGCTTGGTTTCTTTTATAAGCATCAATATGTTTGATTCAAGCTGTTTGCCCCATGGTTATTGCCAAACCCATCCGAACAATTAAAATCTCATTTTGGATCAGTTAATATTATACAAAGCTCGAGTTTATCGAAAACGTCTAACTCGTTTAATCCCCAGTTAATCCCTAATCCATGCTTTCCACCTAGTGTCTACCTAGCAACTTTTGCAACCTTGGTTTTAAGTTATAACCTAAAAGTATGTAAAGTTTAAAATGTGATATCTCACTCGTTTTAAATTCGTTTAACTCGCGGATATTTGCAGTAGACTCGTATTGATGAATACAATAATATGGTATAGATAACAAGCACCATTATCCCAGTGGTTAAGTGCTTCGACTTTGGTGCGAGAGGTCACAATTTCGAAACTTGCGTAGCGTGATTCGAACATTTATTGACATGTGTGATTTGTGATATGTTGTATCTAAGTACCATTTCAAAAAAAAAAACAATATGATATAGATAGTTGATAGTTTTAATAAAGTATAAATATATGATAAATAATAATTATTGAATATAATTATGTTGATTTGAATAATAACGTAGTTAAAATAACTATACTTCGTTCGTGAAATCTATTGGGAAAAATAAAACACCGTTTTGCTATAAATAAATTGTATAGATTATTTTGGACATCTATTGAGCAAAATAAATCCCCGTTCTATACTTGTAAGTAAAATGATGATTTTTGAAGTTAATTAATATGTGGCTTAATTAATATTGGAAAAATGATGTGTTAACTATTGATTATTATAGTTGAGTGCTAGAAGCTTGGTAGTCTGGCTATATTGGTTGTGACTTTGATATGTCGCAAAAGTTGAGTTCTTTTTAAAATGAAAACAGTGATAACATTGGTTAAGTGTGTGGTAGTCTTGAGTCTCATTACAGTATTGAAATATTATTATTTTTTGTTTTTTATTTAAAATGGTTTTGATTTGAAGAATTATTTTAAAAATGATTTTGGAATTTTCTATGACATCTATTTAGAAATGGTTTTTGAACTTATCTATTTTACTCCAGCCTTTTGAAATGTTTTAAAAATATATCGAAAGTATTCATATTAAAGAAAATTTAATATAATGTTTATTTTAAGGGAAAAGAGTTTATCTCTTATAATAAAGTGATTCTGTATTTTAAAGCAGATAGAAAAATTTTAGAATAAATATTTGTGAAAGGCCTTCAATAAAATATTGTATAGAAGAGAGATTTTAAAAAGAAATTTTATGAAGAAGATTTATAAAGAAGATAAGTTTATAAAAGAAGTTTGAAAAGAAGTTTTATAAAGGAAGTTTATAAAGATGTTTTAAAAAGGATTCTTATAGCAAAGGGATTCATAAAAGGGTTTATAAATAATAAAGGGATTTATAAAAGGATTTTATAAATAATAAAGAGATATATAAAGGAGTTTATAAATAGAAAGATATTTTTGAAATTGGAAAAAGAAGTTTGGTTATAAACTTTATTTTAAAAGAATAGTATACGGGAATTATGATATCGTATACTTGATATTAAGCTCAAGGTAGGAAAACATCTATGTATCCTAAAAAAAAAGAATGGTGTCGAGTCAAGGTTTGAGAGATAATAATACCCCAACTTGAATGACCTCATTGTTATCCGAAGAATAGTTTAATTTTGAAATCGAATATTGATGTTCAGTATATAAAGTGTTATTCCTGTATACGAATTTGATCACCTATGAAAATCAAGTATATGAAATAAATAAATAATCCTTCTTAATTATGGTGGTATGGAAACTTCTTTTGCATACTTAACACCGAAGTTGAAATGGTTTAGGTTTACAATAACCAATGTTTATATATATATATTATTTGTTTTTGACCCATTTAACTATACTTTGAAATATAAAATCTCTCTTAGTGTTTTATGAATATACTTATACCGTTGAAATAAGTATATGGATATATTTTCTAAGTATTGAAAATAAAAGTATTTTGTGAATATACTTATACTGTTGAGATAAGTATATGGATATATTTTCAAAGTATTGAAAATGGAAAAGTTTTGTGAATATAGTTATACCGTAGAGGTAAGTATATGGACATTTCCCAAGCATTAAAAGAATATAAATGAATAGTGATTGAGAAGTATATGTATGTATATTTTTGTAAAGTATTTTGATACAAGTATTTACAAATTGGTTTAATCAATGAAAGGATTAATTAAAGAGGCTTAGTGGTTGCTTATGTGCTTAACCATATGAAGTTAAATCTATAATTGGATTGTTTGTTTCATAGTTAAATAACTGACTATCAAATCTTGGACAAAATATACTCTGGAAATATCTAAAAGAAACATGAGAATTATATGGTATAATTATCTTTGGTAATGCTATACTATAGATATAAAATCATTTTTCTCTTTTAGGACAAATGATAAGAAAATTCGTCCGCTTAAACGGTTAGGATGCGATCTCCACTCTTGTATATTATCTGTTTATTCCTACAAAACAGAATTTGAGATTATTGAAAACTTTCGTTTGGTTTTGAAGTGACCGATAAGCGGGAAGAATGTACTTATATGAGACGACTTGTAACGACCCGGAATATCACTACATTAATTTTTGAATATTTAATTAATTTTAAATATTCAAATGATAGGTTTTATAATTAAAATAAAAACTCTTTTAAATAATAAATATTGAAGATAAAATAGTTTTCAAAATTATTTTACAAAAATATTTAGTTCGAAGAAAAATCGAAAATGTGACCGACAACTGTTTTCCTAATTTCCGACTTCACATCTTCTAAAATTTGTCCGAAACATTGTGATCATTTTAGTATACATAAAAACAAACATTTATAAAACAAATTAGGATTTAGAAATGATAATACATATTTATTTATAATTTAAGAATATATAAAAAAGGTGATGTGACAATTTCCTAAGTTTAAAATTAAAACAAAAAAGCAAATGTAACATCAAATGAAACATGTTTAGACATGATTTGATATTTTGGATACTTAAGTTTTAAATGCATATTGGTAAGTAAGAGACAAACATTGTGATGTGGCAGCCATGGATGGGAGGGTATAAGTGGAATTAGCCAATTTGCATGAGATTATAAATAGCAACTTCATGCTCTAATTTTCATTTTCTTCCCAAATTTTACCTCCTATTCTCACAGCCATAATACCCTCGAAAATGCTCCAAATAAAGAAATTCATTTTTTCAAATTCAAGAGAATCGAGTTGGCTAAAATTTTCATTTACACCATTTCTTCAATTTCTGAGAGTTATTGGGAGAAAAATATATTTCTTTACAAAGCATTTTTGGACCCAGAATTTCAAGTCCGAAAATGGTCCTTCTTCTTTTGACCCTATCTTCTTCAAAACTAATCCAAATTGAATAATTCTTTTTCTAAAACTATAGAGAAAAGAATTTCATAAAACTTTACTCTATATCACGTTTCCAATGTCCGAGAGTAAATAGTCGAAAAACTAGTTGGAAAATGACCTGTTTTCGGGTACATTTTTGAGGGTTCGATGATTATCCAAAGTCCCTCCACCTTTCTAAAACAAGTTTCACTTCCTTCTTCTTTCAAGGCCGAGCCTACCTAGAATATTATGGGTCCAAGACTCCATCTTTTGCTTAGGAATGGAACTGCTAGGTCATATCCTAAGTTAGCAAAGGTTTGGATAGCTTTCAGTGAGTAAAACTACACCTTCTTAAACTAAGTTTATACTATGAATGTTCATGTTAATAGCCTATGAATGCTTGTTGTATATGTGAACTTATGGTATGGCTGTTTGTTTGTTTCATGTTTTGAAATGTTGTCGCATTTGAAAGTTAGTAAGCATGTGGTTAGCCATATGAAAAGTTGGTGGTTAAAGTTAATATAATTGTTAGTAAATACTAATTACATGTTGTATCATCATTATTTACCTTGCGTTGCGCTTAAACCATTGCAATGTGATATTTGGTTGTATGGCTAATGTCATAAGTTTGTTTGCCGAACTGCCTGTATAGTGATAGTCGCTATATTGGCACTTTCGAAAAATCACCTTTTATCGAAACCGTTTGGTCTCATCTTCGTGCTTGAAATTGTTTTACAAGTTAAGCAAGATTTTGATTAACGATGTTTTCAAAAGTAATTAACCATTTAAATATTGATTATTTAATATAATTAATTACTTAATAAATAAGGATTAAGGTTAACTAATTACTAAGTTAATGACGTGCTTCAAATTTAACTAATTACATGGTTAATGATTTTTTAAATTAATCAATCATTTTTTTAATGATGTTTATATTTAATAAATCATTTTACTGAATGATGTTTAAGCATAATTAATCATTCAATAATGATGGATTAAAGTTAATTCTTCAATTTGGTAATGATGCTTTTAAACTAATAAATCTCTTTAATAAATGATTTTTAAAATTTATCAACTTGTTTTAACTCTAATTAATCTTTCCTTTATTGATGTTTATAATTAATAAATCATTTTTAAATAATGAGAATTAATTAATTAATAATTTAATTAATTATATTTAAATTTATTAATTAATTGAATTAAGGTGATTTATCCTTTTTAATTAAAGGTTATTGGATTTAATTAATTAACTTAATTTATGAAGTTTCAAAGTGAATTTATCAAAGTAACAAGGATGTTTTGATTTTTTTATTCATTTAAATAGTGATAATTAATTAATTATATTTTACTAATTAACTGAATTAATAAGGTTTAAATGTGGTTTAACCTTTTTATTATTTAAAAACATTTGAAGTTCAAAACTCAAATTGTGTAATGAAGTTTAAAGTTAATTAATCAATGTAATAAGGATGTTTTAAGTTATTAAATCCTTTTTTAATTGATGTTTTGAAGTTAGTAAACTCTTTTAACAAAGTGTTTTAAAGCTAATACTTGTAATGTAAGGCCAAGCACGAATTCGGGTTTTTAAAAAGAAAAAAGTTTGATTCGTTTATGAAAATGAATTAATTTCCATAAAGTGATTCACTTTTATGGGAACGATTTATTTGTATACTTAGCACTAAACGTCGAGGAAGTAGACTCGTTGTTATTTCAAAAGTTAAGAATAATCATGAGACATGACTTTGAGTTAACACTATCTTGACTTGTCCGGTATTATTGTTAACTAAGAAATAGTACAAGTTGGAATTCGATGAGTGGTGATAAGTACACAAGGCTTAATTTCCATATACGATCATTGTATATCCTCGATAGTTGGTTTCCCAACTATCAAACCAACTATCAGTTACCTCAGCCTTCTTTGTATTTCGTCATTCTAAGACGACATGTTGCTCACTTGAGCTTTGTTATCCTTTGTCGGAAATGACTAAACACAGAGAGCGAGTGGAAGCCAAGCTATGTGGGGTTGCTTCCATTAGGGTATTTTCACATCCACTCTAGACTGCAATCGGTTTTTGTGCATTGAGATGTGAAATACTCGGATTCTCGCTAACCATTGGCGGGGTTCGGCTTAGACGTGACTGAGAGCCATCGAAGTTTTCAAGTATATTTCTAGAGGTATACTTTCAGTAGGGGGAGCACCCTCCTAGTCATTTGTTGGAAAATTTTCTTTTCTTATTTGAATCAAACTTTTGAATCTATTTTCTTTAATTACAACGGGAAGAGTCAACCACTCTTCGTGGTGTTAATTATTGGTTTTTTCCATTCTATCGAGTTTGGGTAGTTATCTTGTTTAGTCCATTCTATCGAGTTTGGACTGTTATCTTATTTTATCCATTCTATCCAGTTTGGAATTTTATTCAGACTGTTTCCATTCTTATAAGTCTGAATGTTATACTAATTGTACCCATCATCTATGTTTGGATTTGCTCTCTATTGTTCATGTTTGCACCAAAAATGGTCACAAACCCCAAGTGTAGTGAAAGCACCAGCGTATGAATATAAATCAACAATATTCACACACAAATCACAGATCTAAGCAAATAACAAATAGCAATCCAGAAATAATGAACAGTGACACAAGATTTATAGTGGTTCGGCTATCTCCGGCCTACGTCCACTTCAAGGTTTTTATGATTTTATTGCTCAATGTTTGAAGATTACAATTTCGTGTGTTGTATTACAACTGATTTTCTGAGCTAAGTCCGAATCTAAGGAAGCAGTGGTGATTCTGAGTAAATATGGCAGAGTCTGGGCGCTCTTTAGCTCTCAAAATTGTCCGACCTCTTTTCTGAATGACCAGGGGCTCTATTTATAGGTGTAGGAGGCTGATATTTCGCCTAAAATGAAGGGAGACCAGTTCCAGTACGTCAGGGGGCCCACATGCCCGCTTTTTGGAAATCCGGGCCCACTTTGGGATCGATTCGACCCTTGCTTCGAATCGATCAAGTTTTGCTCCGATTGAGATGAAATTTGGCATGGACATTCCTTAGGTTGCTAGTGAGCTACTGTGAAAATTTCATAGAGTTTGGACTTGTAGATCTCGAGTTATGATCGATTCAAGGTCGCTTTTCTGGATGCAGTGTTCTGTTCGAATCGATTACGTTCGAATCGATTGCTTCGAATCGATTATGGCACGCGTGCTCGTGGTGATGTGGCGCGCAATCTTCGAGTCGATCCTCCTTTTTCTCCAAGTTTTACTGAGTCGTGGCCGGGGTTTTAGCTATGTAGACGTGGTGGATTCGAGGTGATCGATTCGAAGACGTGCTTCCTTCGAATCGATCTGGGTAACCTTCAGTCGATTGATACGAACACTCCACTGTTTGAAGGGATTCGAAGGTGGGAACGTTCCAATGGATTCGAGCTATTGGATTCGAACAAAGGCTTGCTCAATGGAGTCGAAGCAAGGCGTATTCTGATGGGTTCGAAGCAAGGCTTGTCGTGATCGATTCGAGGCAAAGGCTTGATCGATGGAGTCAAAGCTACGGTCCTTTTCATGGATTCGAACTTGTGGCATATTGGGACGGATTCGAACTATGTTCTCGTGGATGGATTCGAACCAACGATGTCTTTAGTGGATTCGAACATAAGCCCTGCCGATGGATATGAAGTAAATTGAGTCGAACTAGATGGAGTCGAAACTGATGGATTCGACTCATATGGATGCGAACTCGAGGTTATGTTTTCCACTTGCTCCGATGATATCTTGAGCGTACGACCTCGGATTGACTTGATATTTGGAACGTTGACTTTTACGGCTATGCTTGACGTGTCTTGTCAATTGTAGCCCGATCCGGACTCGAGCGTAATTCATCGATACCCATGGTGAACCTGCGATGCACAATTGATATTTATGACTAGCAATCATCGATTTTCAGTTAATCTTTGGGTATCTCAGCTTTGCCAAAAAGTGGGATAACAGTTCATTTCCATTTTTGTTATGTTTGGTTGTTGTTTATGTGGGAGAAAACCTGTTCCACTTTAGCGGTATGGTCCCACATATTATTATTTAAACACACCCCATTTGTTTCATAGTTTTACTCATACTAGACATTTTGTCTGACCCGAGTTGTTTATTTTCCCTAAACTCTCGGGTACTCAATTATATTTGCATAGTCCGAGAATAACAAGTTTTCTTTGGAGCTCTTTGAAGACGGTGATCGAGCAGGCGACCCTTTAGTTACCTAGTTATTTATTTCCGCTGTATGATTAAGTATGTGTATTTTGTATCTTAAAAATGTAAAGTTAGAACGTATAGCTGCAAATTTGTTAGATGTAGTACTTTTTTTATAACTTTGATAACTCCTTATAAGGAGTAACATTTTGTACTATATCATTTAATATTATATGTAACCATTCCGCTGTGAGGTTTATTTATTCTGTCTTGTTCTGTTCTTTATTTTACCCCAAGACAACTTATCTTTCAGATGCATGGACAATGGGACACGCATATCGAGGATGTATTAAGTGTCGTTCTCAAGGATCAGAAAGGTGGGTCATTACAGATGGTATCAGAGCTTAGGTTTAGTGAACCCCTAAGCCCTGGTGGGGTAAACTCTCTAAGGATAGGAATAGTAAAATCCTAGGATAAGTTTGAGAGTATAAATATATATTGAGTGCGTATTTGTTAGTGTATAAAAATGTTTTATATTCTGTTGTTTGATCCATTGAGTGGTATATGAATTCTGGTCGATGCGTCTGATCAGCGTTATCGATAGGGATTCCTAAACAGTTGAACAGATCTACCAATACAGTATTGTTTTAAAATGGTAAATGAAATAATTTTACATAGGAATATTATATATATATATAAGAATGATTTTCAAAATTAATATAGTTGTATAGTTGAGTTGATTATTTAGAAATGATAATATTTTTTATCATTTAGTATTTGATTAGTTATGCTCGTCCAGTTTGAGCATTAACTATTGTTGAATAGTTCATAAGGAATTTTCCTTAGTAAGATATAGGTCGAGTGGATGGGAATTAGGGAATCTTGGAACGAACCCCTTATGAATTAAGTTTCATAGTTTGGTTATAAGGTGTTCGGCGAAAGCAGTGATCTTTTAATAATGTTAAGCTAAAAATAAACTTTTAATAAAAAGTAGTTTAATATAATCTAAATGGTAGGATAATACATTTAAGGGATAAATATATGAGAAAATTTAGTTATAATAAATATGAATTATTTAAATATGAATTAACTCACACCCAAATTTACTATATCATATATGTGCTGCTATAAACTATTGTTGATTTCTTAGATGATATTTAGATTTGTTTGATTGATCAATTGAAATTAATCTGGATATTCCATTTAAACTGTTGAAGTGTCGTTATAGCAATTTCCACTATACCGTCATTCCCCTAAACCCTTGTGTGTGTTTGAACTTGAGCTTATGTTTTCCCAAAAGTAGATGTTTAAAATTCATTAATCATTTTGATTAATGATAATTTAAATTAATTAAATGTTGAAAATTCATTAATCATTTTGATTAATGATATTTTAAATTAATTAATCATTTTAATTAATGATGTTTAAAATTAATTAACCTTTTTAACTAATGATATTTGGATTTAATTAATCATTTTAAGTAATGATATTTGAATTTAATTAATTATTTTAATTAATGATATTTAAAAATTAATAATCATTTTAATTAATGATATTTAAAAGTAAATATTCATTTTAATTAATGATTATTTGAATTTGATAAATCGTTTAATAAATAATATTTTAAGTTGGTTAATTAATTTAACAAATGAGTTTACAATAAATTAATTGGTTTGATGAAAGTGTTTCGGAAGTAATTAACTATTTTATTAAAGATAATTGATTTGTTTATTAAAGAAAATTGTAAATTTGATTAATTATCTTTTGGAGTAGTTAATATTGTTTTAGATTTATAAAAGATATTATAAATGTGATTTATTATCTTTCAAGATAATTAATGTTATTTTAAATTTAATAAAAGAATTTTATAAATCATCCTCCAGGACGATTACCATCGTTTTATATTTATAAATGAGCAAATCCTTTAAAATCAATTTTTTATAAATAAAGCTAAGTGTAAATTGTTTTGGGATTTTAGCAAACGATGTTTAAAATGACATTTATTTTGACCCTTGTTTTAATACAATTAGTATTATGAATTTTTCTTTCCAAATAACCCTTAAAGAGTTTTTGGAAAATTTAAATCCCGGAATTGTTTTGAAATAATTTCAAAAGATTTTGAGAAAAGTAATAACGGTATTACTTGGAAAGATTTCTAAAGTACAAATATTTTGGAAAAGAAATTTTGAGTATAATTCTTTTTCTTTGAATAATTTGGAGGAAAACATTTCGGTTAGTTTTGTGGTAATCTAATAATCTTCTAAGTGACGATCAAATGTTGCTTAGACGAATGTTGTGGAGTATTTAGTAAATTATTCTCTTTTTCACTATGCGATCGAAAGGAATTCAAATCCAAACGAACCCAAAGTGAGTTTTAATAAACAAATTGTTTGAAGTTATTTTATAAAAAAATATATGTAATATACTTTCAAAGACGAGTTTTGAAATTTATAACTGGGTATTTAATCTTTAAGTTCCCTAAAGAGGAAATTGATTTCCAAAGTAAAAGTATTTTGATAAGAGATTGTTTACATAAATGAATTTCACCCTTAAATAAATACGAGGTGATTTAACACTGATTTAAATAGGTTAGATTCGATATGAAGGTTTTGATAACGTTGTTTTATCAAAACCATAGATATTATTTAAGTATTTAAGAAGTGTAAACTAATTGGTGTTATTGGGTCAGTCCATAAGCATCATTCATTATAACACCTTAAGATAAAAAGACAGGAAGGTTTTAATAGACATTGTTTTATTAAAAGCGTAGCTTTTGTTTAAAACATGTAAGTAGTATAAACTATTTGTTATTTTGAGTCAACCCATAAACATTGTCAATCTTAACACTCTAAGTTAAAGAGGTTGAGAGGTTGACTCAGTTTTAAAAGACCCAAATTTTGATTTGATCTTCACCTAAATTGTGAAAAGCAAAATAATTTTTTTGTTTTGTATATACTCTTAGGATTCAGAAAGGTATTATACAAGTAAATAAAGTGGAATAAGTTATTATTTGACGTTTTATAAAGAAAGGACTTTATAAAATATTTTTAAACTCAGAAGAAAATTTATGAAATAATTCATAAACAATTTTGGTATTGAATAAAATATTAAATGCAAATTAATGTGATTTAGAAAGATTGGTGTAGTCAAGAAACCAATAATTTTAGAGTATAACTTTCAATTTTGTCTGAGTAAGTTTGGATAATCTTCTAAGCAATAAGATAAGGCTAATGAGCAAAGAATGCCACGCCTAAATAATTATCTATATTTTGGGCAATCAAGAAATTTTTGAACCTAAGTTAGGAGTTTGTTGTTAATTTTTTGACATTTTAAATAATGTTGAGTGTTAGATTTTTTTTCCTTATGGAAGTTGAATGATCGATAGTGTTAGTGTATTCCTTTACGGAATTTGATTGATTTGACTTAATTGAATTTGATTGATTGATTGCGTGGTCTTATATACCATAGTTTATAATGTTTAAAAAAAGTTTTATAAACCTAGGTTTTTGAATTATTGTTTATTAGGACTTAAATCTCGGTGCTTTTGTAAATATGATTTTGGAAAAAAAAATTGGGAAAGAGATAATAATTGTTCACTCTAGCTGTTGTATTTGGAGGAACCAGAATACCACTGGATGCTCCATGTTGTTTTGATTCTAGAGTTATACATGTTTTTGCTAGGAGGACCCCTTCCTAGTTATTTTTTTCATTTTGGTTTTAATACATTTCTTTTTGAAGAAATTTGAAAATAAGTTTTTGAATATAAGAGCCCGGGCATTTAGTTTTAATTTACCTTTTGATATGATTGAATGCACAATATTTTATTTCACGGTATTCTTTGAATTTAGTTGCATATAGATTTATATCATACTAGTTTTTGCTAGATAAGTTACATCTGATTAATGTTTAGGTATTTCTAGGATAATTTGTTTTTTGGGATAGGATTGTGGTAAATTTCGGGGACGAAATTCTTTTAGGGGGGAGTGTAAAGACCCGGATACACCACATTAATTTTCGAATTTTTAATTAATTTTAAATATTCAAATAGTAGGCTTTTTAATTAAAATACAAACTCTTTTAAATAATAAATATTGAAGATAAAATAGTTTTCAAAATTAGTTTACAAAAATATTTAGTTCGAAAATAAAAAATGTGATCGAAAATTATTTTCCAAATTTTCGGCTTTACATCTTCTAACAGTTGTCCGAAACGTTGTGATCATTTTAGTATACATAAAAACAAACATTTATAAAACAAATAAGGATTTATAAATGATAATAAGTATTTATTTATAATTTAAGAATATATAAAAAAAAGGCGATGTGACAATTTCCTAAGTTAAAATAAAACAAAAAAGCAAATGTCACATCAAATGAAACATGTTTAGACATGATTTGATATATTGACTACTTGAATTTTAAATGCATGTTGGTAAGGGGGAGACATGCATTGTGATGTGGCAGCCATGGATAGGAGGGAATAAGTGAAATTAGCCACTTTGCATGAGATTATAAATAGCAACTTCATGCTTTCATTTTCATTTTCTTCCCAAATTTTACCTCTTATTCGCACAGCCATAACACCCTAAAAAATACACCAAATAATGAAATTCATTTTTCAAATTCAAGAGAATCAAGTTGGCTAAAATTTTCATTTAAACCATTTCTTTAATTTATGAGAGTTATTAGGAGAAAAATTCATTTCTTTACAAAGTATTTTCGGACCCAGAATTTCAAGTCCGAAAATGGTCCTTCTTCTTTTGACCATATCTTCTTCAAAATTAATCCAAATTGAGTATTTCGGTTTTTGTAATTGTAGAGAAGATTTTTCTAAAACTTTACTCTTTATCACTTTTCCAAAATCCAAGAGTAAATAGTCGAAAAACTAGTTGGAAAAATGACCTATTTTCGGGTTATTTTTTAGGGTTCGATGATTATCCAAAGTCACTCCACCTTACCAAAACAAGATTCACTTCCTTCTTCTTTCAAGGCCGAGCCTGCCTAGTGTATTAAGGGTCAAAGACTCCATCTTTTGCTTAGGAATGGAACTGCTAGTTCATACCTTAAGTTAGCAAAGGTTTGGATAGCTTTCGGTGAGTAAAACAACACCTTCTTAAACTAAGTTTGTACTATGTTATGTTCATGTTAATAGCCTATGAATGCTTATTGTATATGTGAAGTGATGGTTTGGTTGTTTGTTTTTTCATGCTTTGAAATGTTTTCATATTTGAAAGTTAGTAAGCATGTTGTTAACTATATGAAAAGTTGGTAGTTAAAGATAATATAATTTTTAGTAAATACTTATTACATGTTGTATCATCATTATTTACCTTGCGTTGTGCTTAAACCATTGCTAATGTGATGTTTGGTTGTATGGCTAATGTCATAAGTTTGTTTGCCGAACTGCCCATATAACGATAGTCGCTATATCGGCACTTTCGAAAAATCACCTTTTATCGAAACCGTTTGGTCTTATCTTCGTGCTTAGAATTGTTCTACAAGTTAAGCAAAATTTTGATTAATGATGTTTTCAAAAGTAATTAACCATTTAAATATTGATTATTTAATTTAATTAATTACTTAATGTTACTACCAAAAATTTCTTTCGACTTAGTTGAAATCTGTTTGAGCAAAAGATAAAGAAGAACAAGAGGAAAAGACTCCAACCAAACCTTTCGAAAGAGTCGAAAGGATGCTACAGCCAAAGTCCACAAGTTTCAGAACCTTTCGAAGAGGTCGAAAGGATGCTACAGCCAAACGCCAGAAGATTCTTTACCTTTCAAAGGGGCGAAGGAGTCAAAAGCACCCTTCCGCCTTCAGTAACCACCTTTTGAAGGGGCAAAGGAGTCAAAAGCACCCTGTCGAATTAGTTGAAGCAACACCTTTCAAAGACAATGAAGAAAAACTCTTCAAATACGCGCCAAACCTTTCAAAACCAAAGGTTTCACCATCACTCAAATCACTCGAAAACATGTATTGTCCTGAGCAACCTTTTCGAAAGCTAAACCAAGCCTTTTGGGCCGGTCGAAGCCATTATTGTCCAGGGAGGTTCCGCATCAAGTCACAGGAACAAGTTCGGAAGCAACCAAGAACATCGAAACCATCAGCATCTCAACATCTTCAAAACCACTGGATAAAGCCTTTCGATAGAGTCAAAAGTTCTTATAAAGCAACATAGAAGAGGAAAGCGCAACTGCTCCTTTCCATAAAGGCGGAAGCATACTAGTGTCAACACGGCAGCCACCTTTCAACTAAGTCGAAAGCATTGGGGTCGAAGGGTGGTGACCTACATCTACAAATAAGACCCAAGGGGTCTGGTTTTGGATCCAAATTCATTTATTCTAAACTTGTACTTTCTTAATTCAAAGAGCTGTAAAAATCCTAATTTGTAAATCGAATTAGGGAAGTTGATTAGTAAAGTCTTCTTTGAGCTAATAAAGGGAAGTCTTCAATATTTATATTTACTTTACTGTTTCTCAAGCTTTCGTCAGATCTAACCTTGTGTTACAGGTATTGACTGTATTGAAAGGTCCCTTCTGACCAGATCGAAACCTGTCATATTTAAGTGACTTCAGTTAAATTCTCCTGGCTAACTTCCTTTAGGCTTCTACTTTCGACAAGGTCGAAACCTAACCTCAATCCACTAAAACCTTAGAAACCCAAACCGAACACAAGAAGCCTAAGGATCCAGTTTTTGACAAGGTTGAAACCTAATTCCAAATCACTTTAACCTGAGATTTCCAATTTAAACCCAAGTCATTTAAGTCTACTGCTTTCGACAAGGTTGAAACCTCTATCTCTGATTCTTGACTGAAGCCCAAGCCACTCAATGACTTAAGCCTTCGACAAGGTCGAAACCCACTAAGTCAGACCACACCCAGTGATTCCTAAGGTTATCCATTCAGGTTTTGCATCCACTTCGATAGGAGAGCTTTCGAAGGGGAAACCAAACCATCTCAATAAGATCAAAAGGCTGATAAGGAAAGAAACCAATCGTTTCGACCGAGTCGAAAGGTCGACCAAAGCAAATTTTTACTACAATGACCTATTCGAAAGGATACCTAAGAAAATATACACATTCCATTCTCCTCAACTCATCCAAAAAAATCATAAGGAATTGGCCTTGTCCTTAAATTCTACTTTGGGGTGTTGACAAGATTTCTTGTTAATATTTTTGATGCTAGAAGGAGGGCCCGAAGCTCCGCCTTAGTTGAACATCCAACACCACTTATCTCTAACCCAACTTAATTTCAAGCTTATCTTCTTTGGTCAAGTATCATCATGGCTGGCAGAATCAAAAGGTCCGAGCAAGGATTTTTTGAACCACATTTGATAGGATTTTCCCCAATAACCATCAAAGATCCCAAACTACATGAAGAGCAAATTCTAAGATTGAAAGCTCTATAGATTATGAATGAAAAATGATCATAATCATATGATCCAGAAAAGTGGAGCAAAAATCCTTTTCTTATTGGCCCCACCCCTATTTTTGCCTTAGGAAAAAGGGAAAGTGGAAGTGACAATGTACTCAGTTAAATGAGGAGAACTATTCAATATTATTCCAAAGGCACAATCTTTGAAAAATAGATGATGGCTGACTACAATACCTTTGCACATAAATGGGATCAAACTACGACAAGAACACTTTCGACATAAGAGCTCTAAAGGGAGTAAAAAAGAAAAGAAATTGGAGAATGTGAAACTGCAAGGCTAAGGAATAAAAAGTCAAAAAGCCATCCTCAAGAATCAAGTTTGAGGTCTGGACTTCCTAAAGAATGCAACTTGACAACATCCATAGAAAATGTCTACTTTCTAACCAAGGATGAGCTTAATTATTGACCATCATAGAAAAAGAAGCCAAAACATGAAAGGAATCTAGGGGATCCTACTATCACTATCACATGATGAACAGACATGAGACCAATCATTGCAGAGCCCTATAGGGGATGATAATCAATTTCTTTCGTCAAGGAAAGATTAAAGAGTTTGTAAAGAGAACATGAGAAAATTCAATAAAGAGTTGCTTTTCTAAGAAAGTTCTACATGGTTGGGAGTGAAATACTCCTTGCATTTGGATACTACCTAAGATGGTAGTCTACCTAAGATGGTAGAAAGCCTTTGTCCGCGTCGAGTTAGCCAGGGCAGAGAACCTCCTGGAGGGAAGGCAGAGTAAGCCTTTAACAGTGCCACGCTATGGCCAGGTTAAAGCACCGAACAAGCCCTTAGTTACGCTTTTAGTCAAGTCAAGGCACCTCCTAAAGGGAGGATGGAGTAAGCCTTTATCCGCGCCACATTATGGCCAGGGTAAAGCACCAAAAAGGCCCTGTTTGTGCCACCCTATGGCTAGGGCAGGGCACCTTCTGGAGGGAGGACGGAGTAAGCCTTTATCCGTGCCATCAAGTAGTGCTTGCACGGCTTATGAAATGCGTGGCTTTTAAGACTGCGAGCTTACCAAATGTGTGGCTTTTGAGAGTGTGTGGCTTTTGAGTTTGAGTCGATTTACTTTCGTCGACTTAGCGAGTAAGTGGAGTGTACTTGGGTGTGGTTTCACATTACCAAGAAGCTAATGAATAATTTTGAGTCGATTTACTTTTGTCGACTCGGCGAGTAATTTATAAGAACATGGTTTTATTGGTTCTAGAAACTATAGAGATTTCATTGATAAAATTAAAAGTATAGCAAATTCAGCCTATTTACAATGCCCCCAGTGTAGTCGAGCAGCTTATTTGCTAAAATAGGAAATACATAGATAAAATATAAATAAAGTAATGCCGGAGCGAGTCGTTATTCCAGGCATGGGGAATCTGAATTCCATCGACTGTGGTCAGCTCGGAAGTGCCATCTCCGAGCTTCTGACCGATTACATAATGCCTTTTCCAGCTTGGTCTGAATGTTCCTGGTACGGGATAGACTCATTTGAGGACAAGGTCTCTTACTTTGAAAGTACGGTTATGGACCTTGGAGTTGAAATGTTGTGCGACCTCTTTTGGTGAGTGACAACCCTTAGCTCTGGTTTTTCTCGCTTCTCATCGACCATATCATGCGACTCGAGCAGGGGCTATTTTTTTGCTTTTTATTGACGTTTTTTCTTCATTGAGAAGGGACTTCCAGTTCGACTGGGATCATTGATTCTAAACCATATGCCAGGGCGAATGGAGAGTGCCCGGTTGCAGATTTGTGCGTTGTTCTATTAGCCCATAGTGCAATTCGAAGTTCATCAACCCGATTTCATTTAGCGTTAATTAGTCGCTTTTGGATAGTGGACTTGATGATTTCGTTTGCTGCCTCCACTTGCCCGTTTTCCTGCTGATGTGCAACAGTGGAAAAGCTTTTCTCGATTCGGAAGCATTTGCAAAAATCTTTGAATTTAGCGCTTTCGAATTGAGTCCTGTTATCCATGGTGATTTTTTGTGGCACTCCAAACCAGTAAATAATGTTATTAGTGGCAAAGTTAATTACTTTTTTCACGGTAATAGTAGCCAATGGTTCCGCTTCAACCCATTAGGTGAAGTAATCAACAACAACGATAGCATATGTGACTCCTTCTTTTGCTATTAGCAATACAGCAATCAAATCGATTCCTCAGATTGCAAATGGCCATGGGCTGACCATCTATGTTAGCTCTGTTGAATGAGTTCTTTTGATATTTTCGAATCTTTGGCATTGGACGCACTGGTGTATACTTGCGATCGATGTTGAGTGTGTGACATGATATCTCAGGTGATACCATGCACATGTCCGGATGTGCCTAAGCCAATATGTTCAGGTTGGCATGAAGAAATTTGATTAATTCCTTTCGCATCTTGTTTTCAGGATGTGACCCAATTTTCAGAAATGGAGTTGGGTCATCCATATCGAATGGGATAGGCACCATCAATTCTGCCGGTGTTGCCCGATCCTTCCTTGAACTCTTCTTTCTAGGGTCAAAAGCCTTGTCAAATCGGCTTTGGTCCCCAAGCCAGGAAGGCTCTGTAATTGCTGTGCGGTAGGTTCACGAATATGGAGAGTTTTCCCAACACTTTTCCCCTTTTCTTTTCTTCTAGACTCATGTAGTTCTACGATGTAGCCTTCTCTAGTGACACTTTGGTCTTTTTTGATTACTCCAACTTCATTCCTTGTTGGAAATTTCATGGTCAGGCATCACTAGGCTAAAGCAATCTTGAATCTGCTAAGGCAGGCCGACCTAAGAAAGCATTGTTGGTGGATAGTTCATCTATGATCACAAAGGTTTAGATGAGGACGACTCTTCGGTCATCTTCCCCAAGTTCTACGGGAAAATCAATTGTTCCGACAAGTTGCTTAGCTCGACCGGTGAATCCTTGGATCTTTGTTCGACAAGGAGATACATCTTTCATACTGATCTTCATCTGATCAAATGTGTGTCTGAACATGATATTGACAGAGCGGCCAGTATCCACCAATACTCGTCGGACCATGGCTGGTCTAATTCCTACCAACACTGTAACGACCCGTAGTGTGACGACCCGGAATTTCGAGCAATAACTATTTAATAATTTATATTAAATATTGAATTGTTTTGATATATCTTTGATTTATAAGGCTTGAATAAATACTTTTCTTTTAATAAATATCGTATTTGTGAATTTCATCTTTTAAAACTAATAAATTATTCACTATTTATTTTGGATATATATTGATATATATTGTAGATAAGAAAGCTTTGATTTAAATTCAACTAATAAATTATGTTTTCAAATTCCTACTATATATTTTAGTGATTTGGGATTTTGATTTATTTAATATTAATCTTTTCAAAAACTATCTAATAAATGAATATATGGGTTAAATACTGAAGATAAATGTTTAAATTGTTTAAAACTTATTCTAACCTTAGTTTATATTTAAATTCATTTAACAAAGAGATTTGTTCTATTTTCTTTTTAAGTTTAGCTTGTTAAAAATATAGTTTAAAAATGTATATAAGTTTTAAATTCAATGTGTCAAATAATACTTTGGTATATATATTATAGGATAAGTAGTTGATAGTAAAAAAAAATATAATTTCTTTTGTTTAATTATTTTTAAATTTGATAAATGAGTTTTATAATATTAATAAATGTAAATATACATGTTGAAATAACAATGAAACACCTAACAAAATAAAATAGGATAAAACAAATACACTATAAAATAATCAAACAACATGATAAAATGACATTCACTTATCTTCCATTATCAAACCAGAAATCTGTATAGGCAAGTGAGCTAAGGAAATAACCTTCAATTACAATTCACAAAATAAAACAAGTAACAAAGTAAATGTATCAAACAAGGAAATATAAAATATACTTGTATAGGATAAGTATGTAAACCAAGTGGCTCGAATATGACATGGGATTTATGCATGCAGGCCTGAGAACAAAAGAATCAAAAGCAAAATACAAAGTAAAAATGAAACATACTTGTAGCTTATAAGTGAAGTCTCAGGCAAGTGTAAAAAAATATAGATAAGTATAAAATGTAGGCTGGTAAGGTAAATAGCATGCATAAAGGACATAGCATTAAATGATAGTAAAGCAAATATCTTTTCTAAGTACAAAGGGATGTAATCTCGGCCATAAACTATAAAACTATCTCTGAAATTTGTACATTTTGTACACTGTTTTGCAAAAGAGAAAATGATACCCTGTTTTATACATCAACCTGTAAGCTCTTTTACATATCAACTTCCATATCTGTCTCGAGTAAACTTCTGAGGCATACTCCATTTTAAAAACTCCAACAAAATCTCAGTTTAAACAACCATTTTCAAAGAAAGAAAGGCCTGCCTACATTGTCTCAATAATCTGCATGCATTCAAAGTCTTCAAAAATCTCTCAGCTATTTCTTCAGCATTTCAAAGAGGCAACTCAAGTTTTAAAAAGCTAATGCAAGGCCAGTGTTAAAAGTTTTCAAATCTCTCAAACAAAAGGCTCTATTTTAAATTGTTTCAGGTGAGTAACATTTTGTTTAAAAATATAACTTAAGTTAATGTAGTGTTTGTTTCTCTGTGATAATGTGAATTTTGGTATATATGTTTGTGCAAATCTATGTATATCTGTTACCTTTGATACTCTGTTATCTGATGATATCTCTTTGAGTAGATTAGTAAACAAATCCCTCACCACTTGATCTACAAATTGTTTGAATGTAGGAAGTAAACAAAAGTTGTTTGTTTGGCTATAATCTAGTTGTTAAAAATCTAGTAAAGATGAATCAACCTATAATTTACCCTGGGAACCAAGAAAGCAAAATACAACTTTATATATGTTTAAATCAAAACTCTGATTTTAAGGATTCAGTAGTATAAATCGATTCTACATACAAAAATAGGATTTTTAAAACAAGATTTAAAATTTTTAAGGCAAGGGGTGAAGAGCAGTTTTGGCTCGACTGTTTTAAGTGTTTTGAGTTGCCATGGATGATCAAGTCCACTGGTGATGTCGAGTTCAGGTCAGAAGGTAGAGGAATGACCAGGGATTTGGCGAAAATTGTCGTGATGGTCGACAGAGCAACGTGGAGGCGATGGCGATGATTTCTCGTGAGGAAACCTAGTTTTTAGTGTGCTGTTAAGTTTCGTTCGCACGAGGCCATCAGGCGATCGAGTGTCACGTGCGTTGGTGGTTGGGTAGAGGAGAGGTAGACGAGGCTGCAGCCAGGGGTGATGGACTTCTGGTGGTCGGAAATTGGCGAGGAAGGCGAACTTCCAGGCTTTGAAGTTGGGTGTTATTTGCGTTCCAGGTTTAGTTTGAAACTCGAATTCAAATTCGAGTTGGGTTGGAGCTAATCTGTCGATCGAGTTGGGGTAGTGGAATGGTTTTGGATGTGGGACGATTATCACTGATGATCGAAGGTGACTAGGGGCGACGTGCACGTGCACGGTGGGATGTTTCCTGGTGGCTGTTTTCCTTTGTGATGGCAGAGGTGGAACTCGAGATTTACTCGAGTAGGACGTGGATTTGCTCGAGTGAATCCCTATTTTTACTCGAAGCAAAGATAAGGGAACTCGGGTAGTTTTGTTCCCAGAGCTTTAACCTGTTCCAGATTTGCAGATTTTAAAGTGTTGGTTTTTAAATTGTAACCAATGTTAAAACTGAGTTTAATTAAATATTTGAATTCCAGATTTTTGGAATGAAGAGAAAGTTTAAAATTTAAATACTTTAATTAAATTTAAATATTTGAACTTAAGGGAATTTGATTTAAACCCCTTCATAACTAAGGTATTGCTTTAAGTTATAATTTAAGGTTTTAAAAAGTTAGTTTAAAGTGATTTAAGTTAAATTAGTGATAGTTTAAACGTGGAGTTTAAAATGAAAGTTCAAAAGGAAAAATGGAATATATGTTTTCGAACATATTTAAATGAAATTTAATCAATATTGGAAAAGAAGTTTTCTTTAAGTAAATAAAGATTAAAGATTTAAATGCATTGTCCATTGAAATAATTAGAATGATAATCGATAAAACGGTATTGATTTAATTAGTAATTATAAGTTGAAATGTATTAATTAAAGTAAAATAAGGAGTTAAGTAATTAATATGTAATTATGAATCATAGATTTGACTTTAATTAATTAATGAAGGGTTAATGGAACTTATAATTAATAATAAGGAAATTGTAAGTATTATTTAAGATAAAGTAATTAATAAATGTTAATGAAGATTATTAACTAGATTATTTTATGATTAATTAATATAATTGATTTTTAAATAGTTAATTAGATTAATTAATTTGATAATCAACATTTGTAAATGTTTAAGTGTAATTACTTAATGGAATTTAAGTAAGAAATTAATTACTCACTTTAGTTAATTGGGTAATTGATTAATTTGAGTTAATCAATTAAGTTAAATTAATGGGGATTAATCACTTGGTGATTTGGAGATATGATTACTTAGGGAAAGTAATTAATTTATGAATAATTACAGGATGTAATTTATGGATAATGATTTGTTAATAGAAGTAATTTGGATATAATTACTTGAAATTAACCAAGGGATTAATTAAATCTGTTTATTGGGAGTAATTAATTAAGGATAATTAATTACTGTATGTTATTAATCAAGGTGATTAATATATGTGATTTGGAAATTAGTTTTCTTAATAAAAATTAAGAAATAAAATAACTAATTAAAAGTTAATTACTTGATGTAATAGAATTAAATAGTAAATGTAATTAGAGATCATTTATTATAAATGTTGAAATCTTAGAATGAATTTATTTGGAATTAATTAATAAATGAAGAGATTTATTAATAAAATAAACTAAGTCATGTAATTAATTTAGGTTAATTAATAAATGAAGTAAGGTAAAGGTTATTACCTATATTTGATTAAAGATAATTAATTTGTAAAAATAACTAAAGGATAATTTACTTTAAATGTAATTAAAGATGATTAATCAAGGACGATTAATTAAAATTAATAATTGGTTGATGATTAATTAATTGATTGATAATTAATTAATAGAAATATAAGCAAGTTAATAATGGTGGAGTAATTAATTTAATTTACTTTAAATTAATTAAAGATTTGTAATTAGTTTAATTCATTTTAAATTAATTATAAAATGAGGTGATTATTAATCTTTGTTTATATATGATGGATGATATTGATTTCCATGATTGATTGTGATCTCAGATATATATCTATTGTGTTATGGATGCTTGGTTAAGTATGATGATATTGATTATCTGTTTGAGTAGATAATATGGATTATCTGTTATGATGATGATGTTATTATCCATTGTTATATTGTGTTTTATCTATCTGTGTTGATATAGATAATAAATTGAATTGTTTTAAACCTTTAAAACAACTTGGCCTTAAAAGATACGGTTTGGATTTCGATGAGACCGGGATCGGGTTTCCGTATACCGGGATTCTAGGTCTGGAGACCCGAATACCACATCGATCCAAAATAACGTTAGGTCGTGAAATCCAAATGGAGCAAGTGAAGACTCGAGGTATAAGAACTATTCGTCAGTATAACTCTGTGGGTGATTCCGTAATGAGTTTGACGGAGATAGTACTTATAGATTCGAGATGGTGGTTCAAATTGCAAGGGTTATTGTCGTTAACTCTGAGGGTGATTCCAATACGAGTGTAACGAGATAATGCCTTCGGTTTCGTTCGAACCCGGAACGAACTTATATGGATCGAATGCTTTCAGAACATCGTCAGGCGGGCGGTGAGCATTCTAAGAGGTGTTCTCTAAAGGTAATCGTGACCTCAAGCCTCATCAACCGGGAATGGCTAAAACAGGGGAGGTGCAGCAAGGCTTCGTGGGTAGCACCCACTTGAGAGCGAGATATACCCCTGTCTAGAGTCCCTTTTATTTCGGCTGTGTGGGCGGTTTAGTAGCTACAACCGTCGGGGTTGTCTTGTTTGGAACTGTTCAGTAAGGGATGGTTCCGGTCTTGTGTTGCAGGGGACTTAGGATGGGTCCTCGGTACGGTGATCTAGGCCACGTACTGTGACGGGCGGTACCCCAGTAGCCCTGCCATTGATGGAAACCCATTTTCCCTACGAGACCCTACGGTTTTGATTGTATTACCCACGTTGTGGCTAGTATGCTGGAATTTAATAGATGTAACAATTTCAGCTATTTTCTATTTACTTGAAAACCCTAGACACTATTATAATATCACTGGATTTCCTATCAAATGTTTTGGTTAGCGTAAGGTAAAAACATTTCCATGTTTATGTGTGGGATGTCTTACGTGATACCTTTTGTTTTCAAAGGATTTTCAAAGTTAAACAACTTTAACCTGTTACTCATACCAGACCCATGTCTGACCCGGAGTTTATTTTTCTGTTTTTCCTAAACTCTCGGGTACCCAAATTTTTACGGGTAGCCAAGGGATTCAGGTTAGCTTTGACGTATTCTGGAGGAGCAATGGAGCAGGAGGCTTCAGCGTATAGATATATAGTGATTCCGCTGTGTTAGTGTTTATCTGTATTTCCGCTGTGTTGTATCTCTGTATTGTATTGAGATGTATCGAGTTGTATTAACTAGACAGGTGTTTATAACTGTCTAGTATGTGTTGTATTATCTGTGTAACTCTGATATATATGATATTATGTAATCTCTTATGTGATATATTATATTTCATTCGTTCCGCTGTTGAGATTCTGGTGTGTTTTCTTCTTTCTTCTCTATCTTTTCTATTTCTCACCCTCTTCTTTCTTCATAGTGATGCGATTTTCCGGGCGTGGAATTTCGGGTCGCTACAGTTGGTATCAGAGCGCTAGGTTGAGCGAATACCTAGGCTCTTAAGTGATTTCTTTCTTGAGAGAGCGTATTTGTATTTTGATATATATATATATATATATTTATATTCTACCTATTTGTTGGGTTACCCGTTCAGGTTTTCCAATATAATTTATAAAGGTAGATAAGGTAGTGGTGTGAAACACGACTACCAATGGTTGAATTTGTTGAGGTCGGAAGCTTATCGACCGAGACGGTATTGGGTCTACAGTCCTTCTCGAATGAATTTGTGGTGAAAGGATTTCACCAAGTCTCTGAAGGAGATCTGTTAAGAATTCGGAGTCCAGCATTTAAGTGTAAGATGATTGCGCTCGTGTGAGCGGATTTTCGAGAGTTTTGATGAGTGGAGTTTGGATCTGTCGGTTGGACAGAAGCGGGATATGATATCTTGATACCTCAGGATGTTGTAGCTGTGTGATGAGACACAGTGACTATGGATGTCTCCGAAGATGTTTTCTTTGGAACAAGTTAAGGGAGTGAGTCTGCTTGGGTGTTGTGGCTGTGTTCAGCAGGATGTTTCTGGTTGGTTTGAGGTCCGAGTTTCTCGAAGAGCTTTGGATTGGGAATTCTTTGGCATTGGTGTCAGCAGTGCAGCTCGGAGTGTTCTGTGTATTGGCAAGAAGCTTTCTAGCTTAGCAGTAGAATTCAGAAGCAGCATAGTGGTTTCGTTCTTTCGTTGGATGGGCCAGTTAAACGTAAGCTGTTCTGTTTGGTAAAGAGAGAACAGTTTTTCTTTGGAATCAGGATGGATTAATCGCAAAAGTGACTTGCGATAGTTGGAGCGTTCTCTTGTGTTTCAGATATTTTTCTAGATGACTTCAGGAAGTCAGAGTTTTGTTAGCATTTGGAGATTGAGTTTGGTATCGACTGGATTCCAGGAGTGGTACCGATGGTTCATCTTAATAGTAGGATGTTTTTGGAGGAAGTTTTTAGTAGAGCAGCTCAGGTTTCGGAGGAACTTCTGAGTTTATTTTTGGATCTGTTGAACCATATTTTTGGAATTTGTTGTCCCGTGTTTGTTTGTGTTCGTCATCAGCATTGTCATCTACTCAGATCAGAGTTGTGCAGCGGAAGCAGTTGGGAGTGCATCTACTTTTCTTTCCGGGAGAAGAGAAGTTGTTTTCTACGGATGATAGTAAAGGTTGTGTTCTTGATTTTAGTGGGTTTGAGAAGATCATTCTACTGGATTGTTGTGGATTCAGATTGTTCTGAAAGGCATTAGCGGAGATTTAGCTGATCAGTAGGGATGGAGGCAGCTATGGATCGTCCGAAGAGTTTGGTGGATAAGAGACGGAAGAATTTGGATTTCAGAGTTGGAGATTTGATTTTGGATGAATTTTCTCTGATTCAAAGGAGCTCTATAATTTGGTAAGTCTGGGAACTTAGCTCCGAGATGTTCTGGATTTTCTCTGTGTTCTGGAGAGGTAGGTGTTTGGTCTTCAGATTTGGATTGCCAGTTTGGATAGCTGGGATTCGTTGTATTTCACGTATCTCTGAGGGAGTACGTGTAAGATTCTATCTCTGGTATTGGAACCAGCAGTTCAGGGAGTTTTGGTTGCGAGTCAGACTCGTCTGTAGTCTGATATCCTGTCTAGTTGTGTAGATCTAGATGAGTAGGAGTTCTATAGCTTAGTTGTATAGATTGTTTGGATTCTGTAGGGCGAGTATCTCGGTATTTATACTCGGGAAACTCGAGAGAACTCTATCCAGGATTTTTGTCTGAATAGATAGATTTGTTTGTTTGGATGATTGGTTGATATGGTTGTTAGCATTGGTTGTCATATGCATGTGTTTTAAAATTAAAATCCTAAATAGATTATTAAATTACCTTTGTTTTAAATTTCGGGGACGAAATTCTTTTAAGGTGGGAGGAATGTGACGACCCGGAATTTCGAGCAATAACTATTTAATAATTTATATTAAATATTGAATTGTTTTGATATATCTTTGATTTATAAGGCTTGAATAAATACTTTTCTTTTAATAAATATCGTATTTGTGAATTTCATCTTTTAAAACTAATAAATTATTCACTATTTATTTTGGATATATATTGATATATATTGTAGATAAGAAAGCTTTGATTTAAATTCAACTAATAAATTATGTTTTCAAATTCCTACTATATATTTTAGTGATTTGGGATTTTGATTTATTTAATATTAATCTTTTCAAAAACTATCTAATAAATGAATATATGGGTTAAATACTGAAGATAAATGTTTAAATTGTTTAAAACTTATTCTAACCTTAGTTTATATTTAAATTCATTTAACAAAGAGATTTGTTCTATTTTCTTTTTAAGTTTAGCTTGTTAAAAATATAGTTTAAAAATGTATATAAGTTTTAAATTCAATGTGTCAAATAATACTTTGGTATATATATTATAGGATAAGTAGTTGATAGTAAAAAAAAATATAATTTCTTTTGTTTAATTATTTTTAAATTTGATAAATGAGTTTTATAATATTAATAAATGTAAATATACATGTTGAAATAACAATGAAACACCTAACAAAATAAAATAGGATAAAACAAATACACTATAAAATAATCAAACAACATGATAAAATGACATTCACTTATCTTCCATTATCAAACCAGAAATCTGTATAGGCAAGTGAGCTAAGGAAATAACCTTCAATTACAATTCACAAAATAAAACAAGTAACAAAGTAAATGTATCAAACAAGGAAATATAAAATATACTTGTATAGGATAAGTATGTAAACCAAGTGGCTCGAATATGACATGGGATTTATGCATGCAGGCCTGAGAACAAAAGAATCAAAAGCAAAATACAAAGTAAAAATGAAACATACTTGTAGCTTATAAGTGAAGTCTCAGGCAAGTGTAAAAAAATATAGATAAGTATAAAATGTAGGCTGGTAAGGTAAATAGCATGCATAAAGGACATAGCATTAAATGATAGTAAAGCAAATATCTTTTCTAAGTACAAAGGGATGTAATCTCGGCCATAAACTATAAAACTATCTCTGAAATTTGTACATTTTGTACACTGTTTTGCAAAAGAGAAAATGATACCCTGTTTTATACATCAACCTGTAAGCTCTTTTACATATCAACTTCCATATCTGTCTCGAGTAAACTTCTGAGGCATACTCCATTTTAAAAACTCCAACAAAATCTCAGTTTAAACAACCATTTTCAAAGAAAGAAAGGCCTGCCTGCATTGTCTCAATAATCTGCATGCATTCAAAGTCTTCAAAAATCTCTCAGCTATTTCTTCAGCATTTCAAAGAGGCAACTCAAGTTTTAAAAAGCTAATGCAAGGCCAGTGTTAAAAGTTTTCAAATCTCTCAAACAAAAGGCTCTATTTTAAATTGTTTCAGGTGAGTAACATTTTGTTTAAAAATATAACTTAAGTTAATGTAGTGTTTGTTTCTCTGTGATAATGTGAATTTTGGTATATATGTTTGTGCAAATCTATGTATATCTGTTACCTTTGATACTCTGTTATCTGATGATATCTCTTTGAGTAGATTAGTAAACAAATCCCTCACCACTTGATCTACAAATTGTTTGAATGTAGGAAGTAAACAAAAGTTGTTTGTTTGGCTATAATCTAGTTGTTAAAAATCTAGTAAAGATGAATCAACCTATAATTTACCCTGGGAACCAAGAAAGCAAAATACAACTTTATATATGTTTAAATCAAAACTCTGATTTTAAGGATTCAGTAGTATAAATCGATTCTACATACAAAAATAGGATTTTTAAAACAAGATTTAAAATTTTTAAGGCAAGGGGTGAAGAGCAGTTTTGGCTCGACTGTTTTAAGTGTTTTGAGTTGCCATGGATGATCAAGTCCACTGGTGATGTCGAGTTCAGGTCAGAAGGTAGAGGAATGACCAGGGATTTGGCGAAAATTGTCGTGATGGTCGACAGAGCAACGTGGAGGCGATGGCGATGATTTCTCGTGAGGAAACCTAGTTTTTAGTGTGCTGTTAAGTTTCGTTCGCACGAGGCCATCAGGCGATCGAGTGTCACGTGCGTTGGTGGTTGGGTAGAGGAGAGGTAGACGAGGCTGCAGCCAGGGGTGATGGACTTCTGGTGGTCGGAAATTGGCGAGGAAGGCGAACTTCCAGGCTTTGAAGTTGGGTGTTATTTGCGTTCCAGGTTTAGTTTGAAACTCGAATTCAAATTCGAGTTGGGTTGGAGCTAATCTGTCGATCGAGTTGGGGTAGTGGAATGGTTTTGGATGTGGGACGATTATCACTGATGATCGAAGGTGACTAGGGGCGACGTGCACGTGCACGGTGGGATGTTTCCTGGTGGCTGTTTTCCTTTGTGATGGCAGAGGTGGAACTCGAGATTTACTCGAGTAGGACGTGGATTTGCTCGAGTGAATCCCTATTTTTACTCGAAGCAAAGATAAGGGAACTCGGGTAGTTTTGTTCCCAGAGCTTTAACCTGTTCCAGATTTGCAGATTTTAAAGTGTTGGTTTTTAAATTGTAACCAATGTTAAAACTGAGTTTAATTAAATATTTGAATTCCAGATTTTTGGAATGAAGAGAAAGTTTAAAATTTAAATACTTTAATTAAATTTAAATATTTGAACTTAAGGGAATTTGATTTAAACCCCTTCATAACTAAGGTATTGCTTTAAGTTATAATTTAAGGTTTTAAAAAGTTAGTTTAAAGTGATTTAAGTTAAATTAGTGATAGTTTAAACGTGGAGTTTAAAATGAAAGTTCAAAAGGAAAAATGGAATATATGTTTTCGAACATATTTAAATGAAATTTAATCAATATTGGAAAAGAAGTTTTCTTTAAGTAAATAAAGATTAAAGATTTAAATGCATTGTCCATTGAAATAATTAGAATGATAATCGATAAAACGGTATTGATTTAATTAGTAATTATAAGTTGAAATGTATTAATTAAAGTAAAATAAGGAGTTAAGTAATTAATATGTAATTATGAATCATAGATTTGACTTTAATTAATTAATGAAGGGTTAATGGAACTTATAATTAATAATAAGGAAATTGTAAGTATTATTTAAGATAAAGTAATTAATAAATGTTAATGAAGATTATTAACTAGATTATTTTATGATTAATTAATATAATTGATTTTTAAATAGTTAATTAGATTAATTAATTTGATAATCAACATTTGTAAATGTTTAAGTGTAATTACTTAATGGAATTTAAGTAAGAAATTAATTACTCACTTTAGTTAATTGGGTAATTGATTAATTTGAGTTAATCAATTAAGTTAAATTAATGGGGATTAATCACTTGGTGATTTGGAGATATGATTACTTAGGGAAAGTAATTAATTTATGAATAATTACAGGATGTAATTTATGGATAATGATTTGTTAATAGAAGTAATTTGGATATAATTACTTGAAATTAACCAAGGGATTAATTAAATCTGTTTATTGGGAGTAATTAATTAAGGATAATTAATTACTGTATGTTATTAATCAAGGTGATTAATATATGTGATTTGGAAATTAGTTTTCTTAATAAAAATTAAGAAATAAAATAACTAATTAAAAGTTAATTACTTGATGTAATAGAATTAAATAGTAAATGTAATTAGAGATCATTTATTATAAATGTTGAAATCTTAGAATGAATTTATTTGGAATTAATTAATAAATGAAGAGATTTATTAATAAAATAAACTAAGTCATGTAATTAATTTAGGTTAATTAATAAATGAAGTAAGGTAAAGGTTATTACCTATATTTGATTAAAGATAATTAATTTGTAAAAATAACTAAAGGATAATTTACTTTAAATGTAATTAAAGATGATTAATCAAGGACGATTAATTAAAATTAATAATTGGTTGATGATTAATTAATTGATTGATAATTAATTAATAGAAATATAAGCAAGTTAATAATGGTGGAGTAATTAATTTAATTTACTTTAAATTAATTAAAGATTTGTAATTAGTTTAATTCATTTTAAATTAATTATAAAATGAGGTGATTATTAATCTTTGTTTATATATGATGGATGATATTGATTTCCATGATTGATTGTGATCTCAGATATATATCTATTGTGTTATGGATGCTTGGTTAAGTATGATGATATTGATTATCTGTTTGAGTAGATAATATGGATTATCTGTTATGATGATGATGTTATTATCCATTGTTATATTGTGTTTTATCTATCTGTGTTGATATAGATAATAAATTGAATTGTTTTAAACCTTTAAAACAACTTGGCCTTAAAAGATACGGTTTGGATTTCGATGAGACCGGGATCGGGTTTCCGTATACCGGGATTCTAGGTCTGGAGACCCGAATACCACATCGATCCAAAATAACGTTAGGTCGTGAAATCCAAATGGAGCAAGTGAAGACTCGAGGTATAAGAACTATTCGTCAGTATAACTCTGTGGGTGATTCCGTAATGAGTTTGACGGAGATAGTACTTATAGATTCGAGATGGTGGTTCAAATTGCAAGGGTTATTGTCGTTAACTCTGAGGGTGATTCCAATACGAGTGTAACGAGATAATGCCTTCGGTTTCGTTCGAACCCGGAACGAACTTATATGGATCGAATGCTTTCAGAACATCGTCAGGCGGGCGGTGAGCATTCTAAGAGGTGTTCTCTAAAGGTAATCGTGACCTCAAGCCTCATCAACCGGGAATGGCTAAAACAGGGGAGGTGCAGCAAGGCTTCGTGGGTAGCACCCACTTGAGAGCGAGATATACCCCTGTCTAGAGTCCCTTTTATTTCGGCTGTGTGGGCGGTTTAGTAGCTACAACCGTCGGGGTTGTCTTGTTTGGAACTGTTCAGTAAGGGATGGTTCCGGTCTTGTGTTGCAGGGGACTTAGGATGGGTCCTCGGTACGGTGATCTAGGCCACGTACTGTGACGGGCGGTACCCCAGTAGCCCTGCCATTGATGGAAACCCATTTTCCCTACGAGACCCTACGGTTTTGATTGTATTACCCACGTTGTGGCTAGTATGCTGGAATTTAATAGATGTAACAATTTCAGCTATTTTCTATTTACTTGAAAACCCTAGACACTATTATAATATCACTGGATTTCCTATCAAATGTTTTGGTTAGCGTAAGGTAAAAACATTTCCATGTTTATGTGTGGGATGTCTTACGTGATACCTTTTGTTTTCAAAGGATTTTCAAAGTTAAACAACTTTAACCTGTTACTCATACCAGACCCATGTCTGACCCGGAGTTTATTTTTCTGTTTTTCCTAAACTCTCGGGTACCCAAATTTTTACGGGTAGCCAAGGGATTCAGGTTAGCTTTGACGTATTCTGGAGGAGCAATGGAGCAGGAGGCTTCAGCGTATAGATATATAGTGATTCCGCTGTGTTAGTGTTTATCTGTATTTCCGCTGTGTTGTATCTCTGTATTGTATTGAGATGTATCGAGTTGTATTAACTAGACAGGTGTTTATAACTGTCTAGTATGTGTTGTATTATCTGTGTAACTCTGATATATATGATATTATGTAATCTCTTATGTGATATATTATATTTCATTCGTTCCGCTGTTGAGATTCTGGTGTGTTTTCTTCTTTCTTCTCTATCTTTTCTATTTCTCACCCTCTTCTTTCTTCATAGTGATGCGATTTTCCGGGCGTGGAATTTCGGGTCGCTACACGTAGATTTTTATAAATTTTATAACGTATTTAATTTGATTTTTGAGAAATTTTAAACAATAATATTTTAAAATAAAAATGTAATATTTGTCAGCTAAATCAATGGGTGACCGTTGCTTTTAAAACTGCTCATATTTAATTTGGTACGTTTAATTTCTATTTGTTCCGTTCTTTTCCCTGTTGCCTTTTTTTTATTCCTTGATTTTGGTGTTATTGGCTTCAACAAACGTATCATATTTAGTACAAATTATATATATATTCCTTACCTTACCTGTGTCTTTTCTTTGTCTGCTCCTCTTCTTTACAAGCAAATTATAAAGTGCATTAAATAGCTTTTCAGCTGAAATCAAGGGGATTGAACCGTTGCCATTATTTTGTTTATATATTTCAGGTTCTCTGTTGCTTTCAGAAGGAAATATACGTTGCCTTCTTTGTGTATTATTCCACCTGCTTAATTTTAGCGTGTGTTTCTATTATTTCTCTTTTCTCTTACCTGAAGCATTTATTTTGACTCTTCAATCTCCTTCCGTTTGGAATTTTTTTTTTCAAAACTTCTTGTCCAATCAAATTTATTGCTTTAATAATCTTTCCTGAATCAATGCTTCTGATCGTTGCTATTTCATTGCAGCAAATCATTCATTACTTCACATTTATATCAGTACCTTTAATTGTGACAGTTAATTTCCCTTTGGTTTTAAATTTTGAAACATGCTGCACACGCATATCAATTGCTTAATAAACAACGTCAATCAAGTGTTTATGTTACTTCTCATTTATTTGATTGCCAACAGTACAAATTCAAACGGTCATCTAGCTTTATTACTCCCTTTATCTTTTGTTCTGCACGATCACTTGAAGAAACATATAACGTACGTATGTTTTTCCTTTTTTTCATTATTTGATTTGGCTGCAGCTCATATTTTATTTGCGTGTATAAATCAACGTGAATATTTATTGCCTAAAATCCTCACCCGCTACTTTATATTTATTATTTATGTGATACGTTTCCCAATTTGTGCCTATTCGTTTTTCCTACATTACTTGTTTTAACCGTTGAAACATTTTTAACCTTTTGACAGTTCAGTTTTCCACTCTACCCATTTTATATATTTCTTTTCTTCCCCCTCTCCCTGTTCTCTGCTTTCAATATAAATTTGCCAAATCCACCTTCATATTTTCACTCAAAAAAAAAATATAAAAAATAAAAGCATCACTGCTTCATCTTTTGCCGCCTGGATCTCGTTGCCTTCGCCAATTCCAGAACAAGCATTCTGCTTCCTTCCCCTCATTTATATACTTATATAAGTAAGTAAGTTGTTTTAAAACTTATTTTGGGTTAATATGCAGTTTTGTTATCAAGATTTGCATGGTTTTGTTATAATATATTTCTTTTTATCAAATCATTTTATATGGTGTTATAAGTCGCTTCTTTTTTTTGTATGATGCGTGTGTTACATATAATAGTATAGTATATTATATCATAGTATATTTTATCACTGTTTTTTATGATTTTAAAGTACATATATATAATTTACTATATGTATATGTTAGTTTTGGATCAAAATACATTAGTATATATAGATATAACTCAGAGCTTTCTATTTTGGGTTAATATATGTACAAACTTATATTTTGTTTTGCTTATGAGTTATATCTGTTATATATATAAAGGTAGTATATATTCTATTTTCGTTTATATCAATACTTTGCTTTTTTATTTTTTTATATACGTTTTAATATAATATATATAAACTTATATAAATTTTAAATATGTCTGTTATACAAATTTTACCAGTCATGTATATATTAATTATGTTATAGTATGTTATATTAAAATTGGTTATAGTTTTATATTAGTAATGTGTTTAATTAGATATATATAAACAGTTTTGATTTTTATTATACATCAATGTTTTGATTCTTTAATAAATATATGTATATATTAGGGAGCAGTAGTCTTTTGTCGTGTAAAGAAACTTGTGTAAAATTTTGCTTTAAACTTTTATTTTGTTTGAGTTAGTGAGGAGTTTTATAAACATTGGTTTAAATAGAAAAAATAAACTTTTTGTTAGTGTTGTAACTCATTGTTAAAGTTAAAATATATAGTTATTTTGTTTTGATCGGCTATTTTAAGTATTATATATTTGGTTTGTTTTAAAACGGCATCTTATTTTTTTTGGCGTCAGCATGAATTTTTTTTTTAGGTCTGCATATTTTATACTTGTTAAGTTGTTCATATTCTAAGATATGTATTCAGTATATTTTTAAGTATGCTTAAAAGCTTGTATATAAGATGAGTACTGACTTTAGGTAAATGTAGGTGTTTTAGATAAATTGTGTTTTATTCTAAAACAATGGATTTTGGAATGTGTGTGTATATAGATATAATATGTGTTTAAGAAATTGTTGTGGGAAATAGTTTAAGTATATATATAAAAAAAACTTTGATTTTTAATGCTTGAGTTAAGAATGATGATTTAGAATTTTTTTTATTATTTTGATGTCTATTTTCAATTTATGTCAAACTGACCCTAATCGTTCCATCGATTCCTCATTATCAGTTATCCGTTGTGCCTGTTTTCTTCATCGAATCATATCCATCCAGCGTTGCTTTGGAATTTGTAGCTCGTTTCCTTGTCAAATTTCTCTAGCCTCGAAAGGTGAGCAATCACTCACGATTAACGTTCTTTTATTTATTAAATTTGGTTTCAATTGAAACGACAATTGAAATATACTACTGAAGTTAGTAAATCTGTTATATATGCTATTATCCGTAAACTGTTCACCTATGGGATATGACACCATATCCTATTGTTTACACTTTATTTAATTACTGTTGATATATGCCTGTTGTTATATTATTATTATCTGTTATCACTCTGCAAGTTCCCTATAGTTTAGAATTCACTATGGGTTGAAATTATACATACCCGAATGGACTTTAGAATAGGAGAATTTCGTTATGGGTTGAAATGATAGACCCAAGCGATTTTTATTTGAATTTAATTTGGGATTACGGGTCAAAATGATATCTACCCGTATGTATTTATGGATTAAAATGATAAATATCTGTATCACTTGACCATAGATAGGAAATTATATACATACACCGTTGGTCCATAAATAAATATTTTGAAAATAAATTCTATGGTTTTGGAAAGAAATATATGGTTTTAATAAATGTTGATTCTTAAATTTTATATATATAAATGGTAATGATATATATAGATTTAATAATGATATTAATTTAATTAAGATGGATTTAATACATATAATATGTTAAGTAAAAAAAAATTTATATTTCAAAATAGATTTTGGCAATAATTTGAATAAGTTAAGGTTAGGAAGATAATTTGAATTTAGTTGAAATTGTATTCATTAAAGAATTTTATTTAATTAAACCGATTTGAAACTTATTGAAATTGAGATTTAAGATAGGATTTATAACTCGGGTTTGATTTAAATAATTTAATGAATAATTCGTGTTTAAATAAATTTAAGGAAATATTTAGTAAAAATGAAATTTAAGGCTAGTTAAATGATATTGAATATTGAATATTAAAGCCTTGAAATATATTAAAAATTTAAATGGTCTATTGAGAACTGAATTGAATTGATGAATTGAGCTTTGAATAAATTTGAATTTGGAATTTGAGTTAATTTGAATCGATTTGTGAGACTTTAGGAAATTATAAATACTTTACTTTATAAATTATTTAATGTATATACACTATTTTGGAAAATAGATATTTTTGAAATGAAAATGATATTTTGGTTTTGAAGTATAAATTTATTTGAAATGACCACGGTGTTATAGTGTATATTTCCACCTTGTAGATAGTTCCGAAGATCCTTAGAGGATGGTTATCCCAAACATCCTTTAAGTTACTTGTATTTCAGTTGATATTTCACTTGAGTTGGATTTATTGATATAAGAATGTTAATCCTGACTCGAGTGTTTTGTGTTTTGCTTTATGCTCGGGTCAGACCGAGTGATACAGCATTTGAGACTCACCCTTGGAGTTTGGAGCTTCCTTTGGAGATCCAACTATCGCCTTAGCTTTCAGCTCTTCTAGTTGATTTGTCCAGAGAAGTCATCTGTTGTACTGGAGACTTCACTGCATTTGAGATATTCTGTTGTATTTTATTTCTAACTCTGATGTTTATATAGTAGCTTCATGAACTACTATTTTATCTATTCCGCTGCGTATTATTGTATTACTCTGTGTCTGTGATTCTGTGATTGATTTATTTACTGTATATGATGAGTTTGCCAAATTTAAATAACAATCTGATATTTTAAATTATTCAAGTCCGACATGGGTGGATTTATTGTCGATTTGAATGGTCCAAAATATCGGGCTATTACAATTGGTATTAGAGCTTTGGCTCTAGGCAAAACTTAGCATATATAGTAAATTTATTTATAGAATCACTTTCGTTTGAGTTTGAATCTCTTCCTTTTGACTCGATTTCCTTTGAACTTTGGAACGTTCCTTGCAGTTCCAAAATTCATTCTTGTCTCTCCCTATTTGTATTCTTTTGATTCTGGAGTATCCCATAACTCCACTTTGAATGATCTCTATAAGAATAGGCGATCGCGCCAATCTTTGAATAATTTGTAAAGGGGTGGAACTCCTTTACAATTGGCATTGATTCACCGGAGATTTATATATCCCTCGGTTTTGATGTTGCCATCCCTTGTTATGTCGAATTCTATCTCTGGCGATCGAATGTCGATTTGCCTTAGATTTCCGCATCGATTATATTCTTGAAGTCACAGTTGACCCAGTTAAGGTCGCCCACAATTTATATAAGTGTATCCGACTACTGTTTTGTAATTAATTATCTCATTTTCGTTTGAACTTATTTTCGAATCAGAATCCTATTTGATTAGAGTCCCTCTAATTTGAATTTCTATCTTTGTTTTGAAATCCATTCTTGAACCATCCTTTGAAAAATCGGGCTTGTTTATATTTTAGAAATTGTTTTATATATCGAAATTATTACTTTGATAAGTATGATTATATTATATATATAAAAGTGAAATGTTTTTGATAAAGATTATATACCCTTTTTAAAATAAGAATTTGAGGTTTTGAAAGGATTTGTAATTTTGAAAAAACTATATAAGAAATTTGATTTATCTAAAAATGATTTATAACTGAAGGATTTTAAATTTGAAATTCGAGAGTTGAACTCCGGTATTTTGAAATTGGTTTTAAGATTTTGAAATATATAATAATAATATGATTTAAAAATATTTTTTGAATAAGAAATGTTTTAAATGATTTTAATGAGTTTCGAAGAAATTTCAAAAGAAGTTTGAGAAAATAGAAGTCCAGAACTCACTTATGTCGCTGGAAAATAATTTCAGTGATGAGTGCACGCATCATCGACATTGATTTTCGAGTTTCAAAGTGGGGGAGAGGCCACTTTAGTAGCATTGCTACGCGAGTGATTTTGCGAAACCAATTTTGATTTCAAATTCCGAAGTAAGATTTGATATTCAAAGGATATATGTATATATATTTGAAATGATTTGAAGTAAGCCGGTGTTCAGTCCTCGACTTTCGAATTTGATATAAACCTATCTTTTGAAATTGATTTACTGATTTGTTGTTGATTTCCAACTCTTGAATTTGAAAATGATTTCTTCAACTATTTTGAAGGTTCGAGCACTTCCAAATCAAGGTTAACTTTTCAAAGCTAAGAAATTTTGAAAAGTATAAAGTATATAAGTTTGGTATGTATGTTAAAGTATGTAGTAATATGATTTAAATAAGTTGAAACTGTTTTGTTAAGTAAATGAATAAGGCAATTTTAAATTTTTCTAATATGAAATTTAGATTTGAAATGTTTTGAAAAGAATTTGGTCTTCAAAGTATTTTGAATAAAGTTTAGTTAAATGTTTTAACTTAGTAACATCTTTATGAAACTATATATTTAACAAGTTGGAATAAATATATAAGTTGTACGTATGTTGTTTTATTCGCATAATTAATTTGATCCAGGTTTGAGTACACAAGTTCGAGGTGAATTACACCATTTCGTGTTAGGATTTTTCATTCAATTCTTGATGGCGAATATTTGTTATGGATTTTAGGCTTGATTCTAGAATTCTTTATCATAGTATATGGCTATGCAAGGAGACTGATGGCTTCTAGTCGAGAAACCACATAGAAATCCGCATTAGGGAAGTTGAATGGACAATACTAGTTCGAAAGCGAACTTGTGTGATCGAGCGAGCGATCAAATGTGATTTTGCGAAATGATGACGTATGTACATCTTATATTCTAATATCGGTGATATATTTTGACGCTGAAATTGAAAGCTGTCGGGTTAGAATATCTTTGCTTACTAAAAGAAAATTTCCAATTTAAATTACAAAGATATATAACCCATAAAAGCAAAGATATTCAATCCCATATGGCTCTTCATACAGCGAAATTTATTTTGTAAAATTTGATCCTTATATAAGATGGACCTTATGTAGGTATAAGATTGATTTTGAAAACCATTGATTTTGGAAATGAATTGGTTGACTTAAATGATATTGATTTAGAAACTTGGATTATTTTCTAAATTTATTATGTTGGAAACTTTGAAACTAAAGATATTTAAATTGAGAAGAAATAATTTAGTAGGATTGTATATGATTTTGAAACTAAACTAATATTGAAACAAATTAAAATTTGAGAACCTTATTTTTACTAAATACCTGATTTGGGAGTTATCGAACTTATATAAAAAATTTGGTTTGTATAAGTATGAGGTTGATTCGAAGACTATAGATTTGAAAAGGTACTCAATTTGAAAAGTGAAATCTTGTATAATTGAAGTCTATATAAGTGTGATTTGATATACTATTGATTTTGGAAAGGTATTTGATTTGAAAATTTAATCTTATATATAATGGACTTTATATAAGTATGATATTTGAAATTAATTTGAAAGGTAGTATATGATACATATTTTCGAAGTAAAGATATGGAAAGTTCCTTCTGCTTGATATCCGATTTGTGGCCACATCTTGGATTCATTTTATCGATATTATTCTCTCTGATTTTTGGTTTTCCGGATATGATACTCGAGTGTCCTTCGAATTCCATGGTGTTACCCATGGTCTTACGAACTCGACTGCATAGCGTAATTCGTAAGGCAGTGATTGCTTAAAAGGTACGGATGTTTCCTGGGGGATCTAGGTGTAACCATTGTGTATCTGCGATCTATGGTCGTGTTAGTGGCGTAATCCGCAAGGAAGAGATTGCTTAAAGGGTATGGATGTTTCCTGGGGGATCCAAGCGTAACCATTGTTATGTATCCTGCGGTCCACAGTTTTGTTATCATGGCGAAATTCGCAAGGCAGTGAATGCTTAAAAGGTACGGATGTTTCCTGGGGGACCCAGGCGTAACCATTGTGTATCTGCGATCCATGATTTGTTTGTTTTTTTGTTTGGATTGTACTTTCCATATCTGTTTTTAAAAGTTTTCCAGTATTTTCATTGGGTGTTGAAACAGGTCTACTAAGTACCTGGAGAATTCTAGTTTTGCGCCTGATCAACGCACTACCAGAGTCTACAGGAACAAGGATAAACTTGTTGAAACATCGAGTTATAAAAGTATTTTCGGAAGGAAAATTTGTTTCGATATAAAAGTATTTTATTGTAAAGGTATTTTATTATAAAAGTATTTCAAACAGAGAAATTCCGTATTAATATTCGAAATTGAAATTCTCATGGTTTAAATTAATTATTCGTGCCCGATTCTATTCATTTGAATCTACCTTATCTGCTCAGCTTTATTTATTCACCTATATTCTCTTTTCCGAATCTATCTTCTTTCTTTCTTTCCTTCTTTTGAATATATCCTTTAAAATATTATTTATTTATATACTACCTAGTTTAATAGTAAATTTTTTTAGTGTTTTATAAATAATTGATCTCATAATTAATTGAATGGATTTAATAAAATGATTAATCTATTAAATATTAATTAATTTAAATAATAAAAAAAAGTATATGGTTTTAAATAAATTGTTTAAATTGTTTTCCAAAGTCTAATTTTTCATCAAGTTGTTTCTATTTCTCCTACTTTGTTCCTTTTCGGGGACGAAAAGTTTTGAGTGGGGGAGAATGTAACGACCCGTAGATTTTTATAAATTTTATAACGTATTTAATTTGATTTTTGAGAAATTTTAAACAATAATATTTTAAAATAAAAATGTAATATTTGTCAGCTAAATCAATGGGTGACCGTTGCTTTTAAAACTGCTCATATTTAATTTGGTACGTTTAATTTCTATTTGTTCCGTTCTTTTCCCTGTTGCCTTTTTTTTATTCCTTGATTTTGGTGTTATTGGCTTCAACAAACGTATCATATTTAGTACAAATTATATATATATATTCCTTACCTTACCTGTGTCTTTTCTTTGTCTGCTCCTCTTCTTTACAAGAAAATTATAAAGTGCATTAAATAGCTTTTCAGCTGAAATCAAGGGGATTGAACCGTTGCCATTATTTTGTTTATATATTTCAGGTTCTCTGTTGCTTTCAGAAGGAAATATACGTTGCCTTCTTTGTGTATTATTCCACCTGCTTAATTTTAGCGTGTGTTTCTATTATTTCTCTTTTCTCTTACCTGAAGCATTTATTTTGACTCTTCAATCTCCTTCCGTTTGGAATTTTTTTTTTCAAAACTTCTTGTCCAATCAAATTTATTGCTTTAATAATCTTTCCTGAATCAATGCTTCTAATCGTTGCTATTTCATTGCAGCAAATCATTCATTACTTCACATTTATATCAGTACCTTTAATTGTGACAGTTAATTTCCCTTCGGTTTTAAATTTTGAAACGTGCTGCACACGCATATCAATTGCTTAATAAACAACGTCAATCAAGTGTTTATGTTACTTCTCATTTATTTGATTGCCAACAGTACAAATTCAAACGGTCATCTAGCTTTATTACTCCCTTTATCTTTTGTTCTGCACGATCACTTGAAGAAACGTATAACGTACGTATGTTTTTCCTTTTTTTCATTATTTGATTTGGCTGCAGCTCATATTTTATTTGCGTGTATAAATCAACGTGAATATTTATTGCCTAAAATCCTCACCCGCTACTTTATATTTATTATTTATGTGATACGTTTCCCAATTTGTGCCTATTCGTTTTTCCTACATTACTTGTTTTAACCGTTGAAACATTTTTAACCTTTTGACAGTTCAGTTTTCCACTCTACCCATTTTATATATTTCTTTTCTTCCCCCTCTCCCTGTTCTCTGCTTTCAATATAAATTTGCCAAATCCACCTTCATATTTTCACTCAAAAAAAAAATATAAAAAATAAAAGCATCACTGCTTCATCTTTTGCCGCCTGGATCTCGTTGCCTTCGCCAATTCCAGAACAAGCATTCTGCTTCCTTCCCCTCATTTATATACTTATATAAGTAAGTAAGTTGTTTTAAAACTTATTTTGGGTTAATATGCAGTTTTGTTATCAAGATTTGCATGGTTTTGTTATAATATATTTCTTTTTATCAAATCATTTTATATGGTGTTATAAGTCGCTTCTTTTTTTTGTATGATGCGTGTGTTACATATAATAGTATAGTATATTATATCATAGTATATTTTATCACTGTTGTTTATGATTTTAAAGTACATATATATAATTTACTATATGTATATGTTAGTTTTGGATCAAAATACATTAGTATATATAGATATAACTCAGAGCTTTCTATTTTGGGTTAATATATGTACAAACTTATATATTGTTTTGCTGATGAGTTATATCTGTTATATATATAAAGGTAGTATATATTCTATTTTCGTTTATATCAATACTTTGGTTTTTGATTTTTTTATATACGTTTTAATATAATATATATAAACTTATATAAATTTTAAATATGTCTGTTATACAAATTTTACCAATCATGCATATATTAATTATGTTATAGTATGTTATATTAAAATTGGTTATAGTTTTATATTAGTAATGTGTTTAATTAGATATATATAAACAGTTTTGATTTTTATTATACATCAATGTTTTGATTCTTTAATAAATATATGTATATATTAGGGAGCAGTAGTCTTTTATCGTGTAAAGAAACTTGTGTAAAATTTTGCTTTAAACTTTTATTTTGTTTGAGTTAGTGAGGAGTTTTATAAACATTGGTTTAAATAGAAAAAATAAACTTTTTGTTAGTGTTGTAACTCATTGTTAAAGTTAAAATATATAGTTATTTTGTTTTGATCGGCTATTTTAAGTATTATATATTTGGTTTGTTTTAAAACGGCATCTTATTTTTTTTGGCGTCAGCATGAATTTTTTTTAGGTCTGCATATTTTATACTTGTTAAGTTGTTCATATTCTAAGATATGTATTCAGTATATTTTTAAGTATGCTTAAAAGCTTGTATATAAGATGAGTACTGACTTTAGGTAAATGTAGGTGTTTTAGATAAATTGTGTTTTATTCTAAAACAATGGATTTTGGAATGTGTGTGTATATAGATATAATATGTGTTTAAGAAATTGTTGTAGGAAATAGTTTAAGTATATATATAAAAAAACTTTGATTTTTAATGCTTGAGTTAAGAATGATGATTTAGAAATTTTTTATTATTTTGATGTCTATTTTCAATTTATGTCAAACTGACCCTAATCGTTCCATCGATTCCTCATTATCAGTTATCCATCGTGCCTGTTTTCTTCATCGAACCATATCCATCCAGCGTTGCTTTGGAATTTGTAGCTCGTTTCCTTGTCAAATTTCTCTAGCCTCGAAAGGTGAGCAATCACTCACGATTAACGTTCTTTTATTTATTAAATTTGGTTTCAATTGAAACGACAATTGAAATATACTACCGAAGTTAGTAAATCTGTTATATATGCTATTATCTGTAAACTGTTCACCTATGGGATATGACACCATATCCTATTGTTTATACTTTATTTAATTAATGTTGATATATGCCTGTTGTTATATTATTATTATATGTTATCACTCTGCAAGTTCCCTGTAGTTTAGAATTCACTATGGGTTGAAATTATACATACCCGAATGGACTTTAGAATAGGAGAATTTCGTTATGGGTTGAAATGATAGACCCAAGCGATTTTTATTTGAATTTAATTTGGGATTACGGGTCAAAATGATATCTACCCGTATGTATTTATGGATTAAAATGATAAATATCCGTATCACTTGACCATAGATAGGAAATTATATACATACACCGTTGGTCCATATATAAATATTTTGAAAATAAATTCTATGGTTTTGGAAAGAAATATATGGTTTTAATAAATGTTGATTCTTAAATTTTTTATATATAAATGGTAATGATATATATAGATTTAATAATGATATTAATTTAATTAAGATGGATTTAATACATATAATATGTTAAGTAAAAAAAAATTTATATTTCAAAATAGATTTTGGCAATAATTTGAATAAGTTAAGGTTAGGAAGATAATTTGAATTTAGTTGAAATTGTATTCATAAAGAATTTTATTTAATTAAACCGATTTGAAACTTATTGAAATTGAGATTTAAGATAGGATTTATAACTCGGGTTTGATTTAAATAATTTAATGAATAATTCTTGTTTAAATAAATTTAAGGAAATATTTAGTAAAAATGAAATTTAAGGCTAGTTAAATGATATTGAATATTGAATATTAAAGCCTTGAAATATATTAAAAATTTAAATGGTCTATTGAGAACTGAATTGAATTGATGAATTGAGCTTTGAATAAATTTGAATTTGGAATTTGATTTAATTTGAATCGATTTGTGAGACTTTAGGAAATTATAAATACTTTACTTTATAAATTATTTAATGTATATACACTATTTTGGAAAATAGATATTTTTGAAATGAAAATGATATTTTGGTTTTGAAGTATAAATTTATTTGAAATGACCACGGTGTTATAGTGTATATTTCCACCTTGTAGATAGTTCCGAAGATCCTTAGAGGATGGTTATCCCAAACATCCTTTAAGTTACTTGTATTTCAGTTGATATTTCACTTGAGTTGGATTTATTGATATAAGAATGTTAATCCTGACTCGAGTGTTTTGTGTTTTGCTTTACGCTCGGGTCAGACCGAGTGATACAGCATTTGAGACTCACCCTTGGAGTTTGGAGCTTCCTTTGGAGATCCAACTATCGCCTTAGCTTTCAGCTCTTCTAGTTGATTTGTCCAGAGAAGTCATCTGTTGTACTGGAGACTTCACTGCATTTGAGATATTCTGTTGTATTTTATTTCTAACTCTGATGTTTATATAGTAGCTTCATGAACTACTATTTTATCTATTCCGCTGCGTATTATTGTATTACTCTGTGTCTGTGATTCTGTGATTGATTTATTTACTGTATATGATGAGTTTTCCAAATTTAAATAACAATCTGATATTTTGAATTATTCAAGTCCGACATGGGTGGATTTATTGTCGATTTGAATGGTCCAAAATATCAGGCTATAACAAGACCATGGGGTCAATGGTTGGAGCTTCCATTCCTTTAGTATCTTGGTTCCGAAATACTATATCATCATTCAGGTTCTCTGTTGCTTGGCAGGAGTTCCGTCTTCAATCGCAAAGCACGAATCACTCGGGGCATGTTTCAACGAACTTACATATCGCTCCATTTCTCCCCAACTCTTTTGCGTGGGATGAGGTTGTCCAGATATTGTTCCAATGATGAGTCTTTGGATGATCCATCTGGATCCTTCTTCGCTGGTTCTGGCTTGGTTTCCCTGGTCTTTAGGAACTTAGGGTGCAGCATATTGGTCAGGATTTTGTGGTTTCCTCACATACTTTTGAAGCTTGTTTTCCCGAATCAGTTCTTCAATCAGGTTCTTCAGGTGTCGGCACTCATTCGTATTGTTACCATGTATTTCATAGAAGTCGTTGTACTTTTCAAAACGCATTTGCTATTCGGTTGCTTCCTTTTTAGGCATCTTCTTTTGCTACTCCATCCTTTGTGTAGCAAGGTAGATGTTTTCTAGAGTATCATTGAGCTGGGTGTCGTCTTCGAACCTCAAGCCTTTAAATCGCTTGTTTGCTCCACTTGGCTTGTTGGAATTCTGGTTCTTCCTTTTTTAGTTCCCATCATTCTTCGAGTTTCCGGTAGTGGTTCCGAAGGTGTTTGCGCCTTCGTTAGCTGCCATGCCATTCTGGCCGGAATTGGTTGGTCGTGGGTTAGCAGGTTTTCCTTCTAGCTCCTCCACCTCTTCCAATCTCAAGTACTGGTTTGCCTTTCGGTTAAAGTCCTTCCTAGTGGTGGTTTTTTCATTTTGATCCTTTTTCAAATTTAATGTTGAGGTGGATAGCGCGGACTAGGGCCATAAAGACCATATCTTCGTTTGGGTTACCTACATCAGTCACCGTGATGTTGAACCGACTCATGAAGGTTTCAAAGATTCATTTCGTCCCTGGAATAGGCCAGAAAAGGACATCATGTCTTTTGGTTGTGCCATGTGAAGTTTAAATTGATCAAAGAATTTTGTTACTAATTCATTGAAAGGGGAGATGGATTTTGATGGGAGCCTAGTGAACCATATAGAGGCAATTCTCTCTAGAAAGATTAGAAAACATCTACATCGAACAGCATTTGAAGCATTCGCTCCATCCATGTACCAACTGTACTTGTAAAAGTGAGGTTTTAGATCTCTAATTGCATCGTAAGACGGAATAGTTGGCATAGTAAACTTTTCAAGGTATTGTTCATTCAAAATGTCATTAGTGAAAGGAGTCCAGCTCGGAGCGGATCCCCATTTGTCATCTCTCCTATCCTTACTTTCATTCATCAAGCGCTTAATCATATCCATGATATATGCCTCTGATGTACGGTAGTCCGTAGGTTGGCTTTTAGTGACTATGCTAAGTGTTTGATTTTGCAAATGACCTTGGCAAGTGGGCTGAAGCGAAAACTCTACAGTCTTCGGGAGAGCCATTCCTTCGGAGTTCCGTTGGCTTACGGTTGGTCAGGTAAGGGCAGTCCGGACCTCCCTACCGGTATTGAGTGCATTAGTATTTTCTTCCAACTCGTTGTCATCAAGTTGCTCAACGTCTTCAGAGTCGGAGAGATCCACTGCTATATCTTCCCGTAGGGTTTTAGCCCCCAGATTCAAGTTCGAAGTTGCCTTGCAAGTGGTGGAGTGCTAGTGTTTCCTTCTATGGTGATTCCAGCAGCTCCACCCACTACTCTTTTTTGCTTCTACCTTCCATTTCTGCGTTTCTCATGTTTAGGCTAGAAACGAAAGAGTTTTTCTGCTCCGTGGCAGCCGCAGGCTCTGGCATGGTTCTTGGAGCAGCTAGTGATTGCAAGGTTAGGACGACATTTAATTTGACCATAAGTGTTTTTGGCTGTTCTCCATCTTTTAGTTTAGTTCATCAACCATCTTGTTCAATTCACCTTTAGTGACAACTTCATGCTGAGTAGAAGATTTTAGCACCCAATCTCCAGTGTTAGCTCAAGAATTTGTACCAATTACCAAATTATTTGTGTTGTTGACTTCAACTTGATGAGGATTGGTCTCTTCTCCAGGTATAACAGCTCCTATGCATTTTTCAAAAGCAGTTCTCGTTCTTCCCACCATTGATCTTCAACAGCAAGCTTCAAACTTCCTAGAGCTGATTTAATGGACCTAGCTTCTTGATCTGGCAGATCCAAAAAGGGAAACTAGATCTATGCCTGAATTCATTGAGTTCTCAGTGAAAGCACCAAAATGTCAACCCAAAAAATGGATCAACACCCTGGATTCAGTGTGAAAGCACCAGCCCATTTTATAAGAGAAAATAAAATAGAAAAGAAAAATAAAAATAGTAGGAATACTAAAGGGACAAGAGAATTTTATAGTTGTTCGGTTGTTAACGAAGCCTACGTCTACTTTATAACTTTTCATATTAACTAACTGTTGTTACAAGATGAATTTGATTATAATATGACGGAATATCCTAAGTTAGATAAAGTCAAAGTACTTAAAGACGACTGGAGAATCACAGTCGGTCCTTGATGACTACTATGTGGGAGAAGAAGAGTGAAGAATAATAGTGAAGACCAATCTCTGTAGAGTTTCAGCATCCAGTCCAGAAGATCCTATTTATTTTGCAAGTAGGATTGTATTTATAAGGTTGGAGAGTGTTTGCAACCAAATTGGCCACAAACACCCGCTAATAGGTTTAAGTAGTGAAATAAAATGAATAAATTAAATGAAAACTGAGCAATAACACTGAATATCAAGAAAAATACAGCAGAAGGCAAAAAGAACAAGATTTATAGTGGTTTGGCGTTTATTGCCTATGTCCACTTTGAATACTCTCTTTATTGCTTCATAATTCACTAGGTTACAGTTACCATCAATAAGAAATAGTATGAGATTAGAAAAGAACAAAGTAAGTTGGTTCCAACAATGGTAGAGTTTTAGTTACGACCACCCCAACCCCCAAAAATTCCCTCAAACTGGCCCCTTGTACCTCTATTTATAGACGAAGTTGACCAGCAAACTGACTGAAACTTTGTCAATAGGACCATCCTGACTACATGGGCCCACCATAGGGAGGGCTAGGCCTAACTCTCAATGGATAGGGGCCGGTACCGACCCCTCCATGGATTGAGTTTGGGCTAGCGATTCCTATGATAGCTTCCTTATGGTGTAACCCGATGATACTTCAAGTATCATGAAATTTGGACATGTGGAACTATGGTTCTTGTGGTGCTTTGGTTCGAATTCCAATCTGGTCAGGGAAGTGCCGACCCCTTCTGCTATGCCGATCCGAAATGCTTTCTTCTGCTATGCCGACCCCTTTTTCTATAACCATTGCCATGCCAACCCACACATATCATGCCGATCCATATCTTATGAACACACCATGTCGACCCCTTCTGCCGACCACCACTATGCTGACCCCTTCTGCTGACCACCACTATGCTGACCTCACTGCTTTCACATCCTTTGACGACCCATCCATATTCCTTCCAATTTTCCAACATCCATGCCGACCCTTATTCCAACCAAACTAAATTCCTTAATTCCGACATCCTGGATTATCTATCCGTCGACCCTATTTACCCTGGGTTAGATACAACTGTTCGGACATTATACTTTGGTCATGTGGATGTTGCCTTATGACCATCTTTCCCATCAACAGTTGAGTCTGGCCTTCATAATCAACCCTATATAGCCGGGTCAAGGCACCGAGTAACACTTGCCCCCAAAGTACGTCTTGTGAATAACATGACATGCTTTGAATTGGAGAAACCCAGGTCCCCGGGAACAAGCTTATCCAAGTCCCTGGTTGATAACTGTTCCTTTTTAACCTTCAATGATACTGGTCTGATGTCTCATTCCATTAGAATGCATAGATTTGGTCATATGAAATCTTCAGGTTTCCTTCAAATTTAACCTTTCAGAAAATTGAATTCATAAATCCCTTCCGTACTCTTTCATACACATGTTTATGTTGTTGACTTCCGGACGCTTTCGGTCGTTCGTTGTTCATTGCCAAAGTATTTTATTATGCATGCTTCCGTTATAACCTAATCTTCACGATATCGGTTGTCATTTGGGTTTTCAAGCATCGGCCATTACCTTCTTTCCCCTTTCTATTTCACTTGCATCTACCATTCATGCACATCTCCCTTTTTCTTCCATTATATCTTTTTATTCTTTTATTATTTTCTTTTTATTTATATTTACATATTTTATTTATTATTATTTATTTCTTCTTCTTTTTTAATATGTAGGAGGGGTCGGCATTTGGTATGTCGATCCCTCAGTGAATATGTATGGATAAGGATCGGCATACCTTAAGGCCGACACCATTTTAGTATCATGACCGAGTCTCCGGGGTGTGAGCGGTTCCTCTTCCCCCTTTCTCTCTCATATAAAAGCTCGTACCCCTCTCTTCTTATTCTTCATTTTATTTTTCCACCACTTAGCTTCTTTTTCCTTCGTTCCTCGCCTAGTCGACCGCTTTGAAGAGAAAAAGCTCCCCCTTTTAAACCCAAACCCGAGTTCATCTCTGACTTCCACCACCATCAATTCGCCCTTAATCCAAGTTTCTGACCTTTTAATCTTATACCAAATAGGTATGATTTCTACTCATAATTGCATTAGTTGAGTCATATGTTCATGTATTCAGTTACACCTCATCCTTAGGGGAGCGTATCGATGGGTTTGGGTAGGTTAGGCGAGGCCAAGGAAGAAGAAGAAGTCACTGGAGGAGGAAGAGAGAAGAATAAGGAATGAGGAAGGAAGAGGGATGATGAAAAAAGGGAGGTAAAATGGAGTCAGTATAAGCTTCTTGAAGGAATGGCACGAGTTATGTTTGTTTGAGGGATCGGCACGTGCTTGTAAGGCAAAGGTTCGGTGTTAACCCAAGCGTAGAGATAGGTATAGATAAGTGTCTTAGGAGGGATCGGTATAGAGGCTTATCTATAGGGATCGGTATAGGAATTGAGAAGGAGGGTTCGTCCTAAAAAGTTAAGTATATGGATCGGCATCTAGGCTAGAAGGGATTTTAGGGATCGGCAATGAAGGTTAGAACATAGGGTTCGATATGTAGGCTAATGGGAAGGGGTCGGTATTACCAAGTGAGTCTTATTATAGGAGTTCGCTACGAGAGTAAGGCATAGGGATCGGCATCTAAGGCAAGGATCGGTGTTGACTACAATGACCATCTTAACTTAAGTTGTTCAAACATCTAACTACATATTGCCTTGCCCGGACACAAAACGGCTAAGTACAATGCGACTTGCATACTTGGACCAACGGACATAAGTTTGAACGAATAAATTTTTAGTCTAGTTAACATGAACTAAGTATAAAATCCAAGCATACTTGAACAACAGGCCTCATAACTCAGAATGTCAACATCCGATCTTAAAGCTTCGGTTGCCGATCAATTTTTACGTCGATTGAGACGGTCAACGATGACGGTCTCTATGGATGAAGATTCAAAGCTTCGACATTTTACTTTCGCTTCTTCGGTTTCAAACTTCTTATGTTTATTTCATATTGCACTGCACTAGTTTACACACGACACGGGGGACAGGTTATTATTTTTAATATTGGTTGTATACTGAGTATAGTTGACACAGACCCCAAGTTACACGAAACGCTCAACCATAATGTCTTCTAAATCGGCCGCGAGATCAAGTTCTGCTACCTTATCTGATAAGCTTGCACCGAGTCAGCAAACAGAATGAGTAGGGGCATCTAACCCACAAGTGAGCCTTTTTTCCAACATCCTAGTTCTTCCTACAGAAGTCATTGACCCAGCTCCTGACGTTGCAGAGGATGCCATCATTCTGAACAATCCGGCTGACTCACAAGCATCCAGAATCAGCCAAGCCGCTCTTTGTCGATTATGTTCTATCCACGGGATTCCCTTGGAAGATGTTTTGGCTCCATCAAGGCAAGATAGACCTCACTTGCCACCAGTCGATTATACAGCATGCAACAAATTCATATGCTGGGCCGATGCATGCCACCATTCAACTCTTTCGTTCGGGAAATGCTGAGATTCATGGGAATCGCTCCTACTCAGCTACACCCTAAGAGCTATGCCTTTATCCATGGCATTTTTCTCTTCTTCATGAACGTCTTATTTCATCCGCCAACCCCTAAAGACATCCGATGTATTTACAATTTCAAAAGACGGGCAAATAGTCCTTCGTACGTCTTTCTTGAACCCCTTCCCAAATGCCAGGTTTTAACGGCACATGGAATAAGCTTTCCCTATTCAAACATGAATGGTTCTACATACAGTGTCCTCCCGGCTTCATGAGAAGATGGTTGGAAGGACGTAAGTGCCTTCGTCTTTAGTTCAAAGATTCAAGTCACAGCTTCTTCCTTAATCGTACTAATAACTTTAACTCTTTCAGGTGTTCGCTCTCGACCTGAAGGCGTCAGATACTCCAGAGCTATTGCGGCCATTCGCGCTACTCCAGTGGAGGATCAAGACATCAAGCTCCTCGTCACTGATGAGATGCTCTCGTTATTTGGCTGTTAGAAGACGGCCGTAGAATTGCTCTCCCTGGAAGCAGAGCGGTTCCGATGACTGTCGTCGAGAGAAGGGAAGAAATAAATGACCCCGTAGTGCCCCCTGTTGAGGGAACCCAAAGGTACCAAAGAGAGAGAAATAAAAGAATCACAAGATGTAGGACCGAGAAACGAAGACATAGACCTTGGAAGAACGACAGCAGTTGAAGCGCCACGTACTAGCCAATCGCAACCTCGCCCGAAGAGGGGGGAAAGTTTGGTGTACAAGATACGAAAAAGTAAGGCTGGGGCAACCCAAAAATTCATCATAACTCCGGTTGAAAAAGAATCGTCTTCTCAATAGATGGAGAGCTCATTGAAGGGACTTTCTGACATTTCGATCCTGAACGATTTATTAAATTACAACTTCACCGACCTTGAAATCGAAGGGCTTAACTCACTCATGAGAAGCGGCGAAGTGGTGCAACCTTCTAACAGAGGAGAAGAAATTCTAATGAGTAAAGCTAATGTTACTGGTCCGTTGGGGGGAAACACTAGGACACACACAAGAAATTGCACTCCACCATCTACTTATGATTAACTCTTCACATAACAACTTTTAATATGCTCCTATTTGGCTCTTCCACAAGTGCAATGTCACACTCGCACGCGTTCGATCACCTTCGAGGCTCTTCCATTTTCCATCGCTCGGGGCGAGGTTCCAAAACTGGAATATGCAAAGACAAAGACGAAGGGTGAGACAAGGAATATTATTCTCGAGAATCCTTTTCTTTGTCCAGACGAAAATCTCAAACACATGCTCCTCACCACATCGATTCATTGAAGCCTCCACACACAGCGGAGATAAATCCTCTCATCGGGGGTCCCATGGTGTTGATCCCCATGATCAACATTCCGGGTCATCAAGTACTAGGCAATCGTGCAAACATCGCAAGCACCCGCTAGCTTCTTCTGAACAACTCCCGCTAGTTCCTGCCTATGATTCTACCACAGCGGAAAAGTTAGCCGAACTTAAAGCCACCTTCCTAAAAATCTGCTTTGATGGACTCAAATTCCTCCCTTCCATACACATCATTCCTGGGAGCATCAAAGAAAGCTCATTAGCATGTATAAATGATGTATACATCCAACACGTGTCGTTCATTCATTTAGCTGACAAAATTTCTGAAGTTTCCACTGAGTGCCAGCATGAGATTGATCGCCTCAAGCTGGAGGCTATTCATGAAAAATATATCATCAAGCACCAAAATGCGAAGCTTCTTGACTATAAAACTCAACTTGCCAAGGCAAATAAAAATGCAGAGGAGACGGCTGAGGCAATAATAAGACATTTGGAGAATTCGCATAAGAGAGAATTAGATGCTGCACTTCAATGCAGCAGCACCTTAGCTTTGGGGAAAGACTCCTTACAAATGGAGAAAGATGTCATAGCATGTCGCATTGAGGAGCTAGAAAAATTACCGTTCAAAGTGAGGGAAGAAAAAATTGAGGCACAAGAAGATTCGCGGAAATACTGCGAAGAGATGGTTGGAACAAGCAACTTAAAGATGAAACTCGATGAACAACTCGCCCAAATCGAAGTCTAGAAAGAAGCCGCCTGTGAAAAGTGCAGGAAAGAGGTGCCCGTAGAAGCCAACTCTCGAGTTGAGGCAGCGACTGAGTCTGGCAGGGAAGAGATTAAGAACTTATTCGATCCGCTCATTGCCGAATACAATACAAAAGTTCTCCTTCACCGCAACTTGACTTTTTCAGGCGAAGGCTATATTGAATCGCTTGCCGAAGCTTGGGAGATCATTACAAAGATTAAGAAAAAAGAGTTGGGAGTGGCAAAGCTCAATTAAGGGGCCCTTGTGCAAGAAGTGCTCCAAGGAAACGAACCATCTGATTTGGCTGCCGTAAAACTTCAATTTTGCAAAGCTCCTGCATCAGTTAAGGAAAAAGAAGATGTCGTAGGAACTTCCGGAACTAAACCCAAGGGTCCATCTCCTACTCAGCTGGCTGGAATGTCATCTTCTCAATCCGCGAAGTAACACGTCGGTTATTATCCAAACAGGCCTGGAATTGGCTCGCACAAGCTGTCTCTCATCATTGAGAGGAGTACCCCGATGACTACTGAGAGCCAACCAGATGATGGTAGCGTATTAAACTCCTTTGAATTAAAAAGGTTGCTGTTTCCAACACATAACGACTATATGCTAATGGTTGCGTTTTGATGAATTTTTGCAGGTCATCCCGGTTCTGAATTAACTCCTAGGAGCGATATCGCCACGGAACATCAAGGAAAAATGGCCGAGGATCCGGCTGCTACAGATACTCTGGGGCCTGATGCTCAAGTGATTGGGCCACACAATGAGGACAAGCCCGAAGACCCATCATTTGCTGAAGAGCTTGAAGATGTTGTGGTTACGGGTGCTTCGTAGCATACCACAAAACTCAGCATGAAATAACAAATTAAAGAGGGGAAAAATTCAAAACGTGAAGTCAAGGGTGATCCCGATGTGGTGGCGGTTGAAGATCCTCTCCTTAGGCCTCTGCAATTAATCCCACATGGCGGGACAACTCCTATTAAGGTTCCTCCTCCTTCCTCAAGTGCCACGACTAAGGGTGGCAAAGGATCCCGAAAGAGACACTCCACTGATTCAACTCCTGAAGAACCGAAGAAGGAGAAGAAATCAAAGAAATAGTTAGCGTCTTGTGTCATTGTACAAAGACTGAATAAGTTGGACATGCGTTTCTTTTCCAAGTAGAAAATGTACGGGTGTGGATCCTGAAATTTTGAATAGTTTGTAAGGAATTTTTTGGGATTGTGAATAAAAGTGTTTGTTTTTTGATTAATCATTGTGTGAGTTATTACTCCAGTGGTAGGGTAAATTTTTCCCATTTCAAGTACTTGCAATAATTTTCACAAGTTTCATTAATAATTCACTATCTTGATCTCGAAGCCTCTTCATAGGCGCCTCCTTAAGTCGTGAGCAATGCCAAGCCGAAACCATAACTAACGGTTGTATCTTACTACTAACAGTCTGAGCCTCTTTGTTGATTTGAGATCAAAATTCATAGGATAGCGAATGATCGAAAGCTCGTCTATCCGCCCATTGGGTTTTTGAGCTAGTTTGTGGTCTGGGGACTTAGAATTTTTTAGTCCGTAATCAGGGGCTTAAGATTTTTGTTAAATTGTTTATACTCTAATCCACTTTAGGGACTCAGAGTAATCTAGCCCGCATCAGGTACTTAGAGGTTTTTGTCAAATCGTTTATACCCTAGTCCGGTTCAGGGACTTAGAGTAATCTAGCTCGCATCAGGGACTTAGAGGTTTTTGTCAATTCGTTTATACTTTAGTCCACTTCAAGGACTTGGAGTACTCTAGCCCGCATCAGGGACCTAGAGGTTTTTTTTAAACCGTTTATACTCTAGTCTGCTTCAGGGACTTGAAGTACTCTAGCCCACATCAGCGACTTAGAGATTTTTGTCAAATCATTTATACTCTAGTCCGCTTCAGGGACTTAGAGTTCTCTAGTCCGCATCAGGGACTTAGAAATTTTAGTCAAATCATTTATACTCTAGTCCGCTTCAGGGACTTAGTGTACTCTAGACCGCATCAGGGACTTAGAGATTTTTGTCAAATCATTTATACTCTAGTCCGCTTCAGGGACTTAGAGTACTCTAGCCCACATTAGGGACTTAGAGGTTTTTGTCAAATCATTTATATTCTAGTCCACTTCAGAGACTTAGGGTACTCTAGTCCGCATTAGGGACTTAGAGATTTTTGTGAAATTGTTTATTCTCTCGTTCACTTCAGGGATTTAGAGTACTCTAGTCCTCATCAGGGACTTAGCGATTTTTGTCATTCTTCTACCGTCGGCGACCTTTGTTCCTCATTGCGAAAATTGCCTTTTGATTCGTCTACGGAAATCGCCAACCGAGCAAACTTACAAAACCCCCCTTGTTCATTCTCTTCGAGGATCGGTATAACTGGTCGATTCTTAACTCCATGCATCTGTTTATACATCGCAGATGTCGATATCAATCAGCTCCAACACATACTTAGCATAACATATAATAACAGTAGTTTATGCAAAGGAAGCTTCAAGCTTTTATTCATCATAAGAATAGGAACAGAATAACTTATCTTATTACATATCAAAAGAAAATCAAAAACCAAATCAAATATTGAACGCAAATACTACTGAAATGTGAAAGAAATATTCTAGGTGAAATAGCATCGTAAATTCTTGCTATTCCACGCTCTTGGAAGCGTCACACCATCAACAGTCACTAGCTTGAAAGTTCCTTCTCCAAGCCTCTGTTCGATGACTTATAACCTTTCCATGTCGGGTTTATGTGCGATGGGATTGGAAAAATTCATTTCACGACAAGGTCGCCAACTTCAAAGGTTCTCCGTCGGACTTTAGTATTATAGTACCGGGCGACTCGGTGTCGATGTGCGGCTGGTCTCAAATCGGCCTCTTCACGCTTCTCATCGATAAAGTTCAATGACTCCAATAAGAGATTTCGGTTTGTTCTAGGATTGTAGTAAGTCACCCGATGGGAAGGGACTTTGAGTTCTATAGGAATGACTACTTCAGCTCCGTAAGCCAGAGCGAATGGAGCATGGCCAGTCGCAGACTTATGAGTAATCCTGTAGGCCCAAAGTGCCGTAGGAAGTTCGTCCACCCACTTGCCTTTAGCCCTTTCCAAATGCTTTTTTAGGATAGACTTTATAATCTTGTTTACAACTTCAACTTGTCCATTCGCTAGGGGTGAGCGACCGCCGCAAATCTCTTTTCAATGTGATATCTCCGGCACTCCTTGCACTCAGCACTTTCAAATTGAGTCCCATTATCAGTTACGATAGTTCGTCGAAGGCCGAAACGACACAATGTTTCGAACAACAAAGTTGATGACTTTCTTGGTTGTGATCGTAGCTAACGGCTCCGCCTCAGTCCATTTGGTGAAGTAGTCAACTGCGACGATTGCATATCTCACGCCACCTTTGGAAATTGGCAAAGTGCTGATGGTATCGATTCTCATACGGCGAATGGCCATGGACTAACCATTTGTGTGAACTCTGTCGGCGGTGCTCTTGGAACTTTTGCATATAACTTGCATTTATTGCATCGCCTCACATAATCAGCGGCGTCCCGGTACACAGTCGGCCAGTAGTATCCATAAAGGAGTATCTTTTTTGCTTGCATTTGCCCCCTAGTGTGATCGCCACATTCTCCCTCATGGACTTCTCTCAAGACACGCTTTATCTCATCATGGGCGATACCGAAGTAAGGAAACAGAGAAACCCTTTCTATACATAATCCCTTCTTGCATAATATACCGTGAAGCATTACGTAGGACTTGTCGCTTTTCATTCCTCTTCTCACATAAGATTCCATGCAACGGGTATTCTTTAAATGGAGTCATCCATGATTCTCTTTCGGGTTCCATTTTCAGTACTTGATCAACTTCCATTATATTTATACTTGGGGCATGTAGTGTCTCGACTGGAACCAAATCCATCTGTTGTGCATCATCGGTGCTCGCGAACTTCACCAACGAGTTGGCTTATCCGTTCTGCTCACGCGGGATTTGGGAAATGTCATAGTATTCGATGTCTGCCAACAACTCATGTACTCGGGTAAGATATGAGGCAAGCCATTTTCCCTTTGCATGGTAGTCCCCTCTAACCTGATACACCACTAGTTGCGAGTCACAAAAAAATTCGATAGATTTCACCCCGAGCTCTCGAGCAAGCTTAATTCTAGTAATTAACGCCTCATGCTCGGCTTCGCTGTTCATAGCAGGGAAATCAAGTTTCAAAGCATAGAAGATTGACCGGTTCTTAGGGGTTACGAGAACAATGCCCGCTCCGGAACACCAACCATTGGATGCTCCATTGGTATATAGCTTCCATCGTAGAGTAGGGATTACACCACTCTCTAGGGGCTCGTCCGTCATGGTAAACTCTGCTATGAAATCTGCCAATGCTTGTCCTTGGATAGCTCTACAAGGTAGATATGTGATGTCGAACCGACCGAGCTCGATGTTCCACTTAAGCAACCTTCCAGACGTCTTGGGTCGTTATAGGGCCTGTCGTAAAGGCTGATCGGTGTAGACGTTGATTGGATGTGCCTGGAAGTACGGGCAAAGTTTGCACGACGCGATCACAAAGCAGTATGCCAACTTCTCTATCTTCGGGTAATTTCTTTCTACCCCCGTTTATCATTTACTAATGTCGTACATCGTTCTATGGATCCTGATCTCCACACGAATCAATGCGGCACTTATGGCATGTGGTGATATAGCTAAGTAAATGTACAACTCCTCATGATCAACTGGCTTTGACAAAACAGGGTGTGTCCCCAAATGACTCACCAGAGCTCAGAATGCGCCTTTACAATCTTGCATCCATTCGAAATTCCTCTTCCCCTTCCTTATCAAATCGAAGAAAGGAATGCATTTATCGATCGCCCTGGAGATGAACCGACTCAGAGCAGCTACCTTCCCATTCAAGCTCTGCACCTGCTTTATAGTTCTGGGTGCTTGAATATCCCGAATGGCTTGAATCTTCTCTGGATTCACTTGAATTCCTCATGCATTAACGATAAAGCCCAGGAACTTCCCTGACGCAACACCGAATGAGCACTTCAAAGGGTTGATTTTCATGTTATAAAATCGAAGGAAATCGAACATCTCCGCTAAGTCTCGAATGTGGTCGTTTGATCGTCGTGACTTCACGAGCATATCATCCACATAAACTTCCATCGTCCTCCCGATCCGATCTTTAAACACTCAATTAACTTGACATTGATAGGTCGCTCCTACTTTCTTTACTCCGAACGGCATTGCTACATAACGGTATAACCCAACGTACGTGACAAAACTGTGTGCTCCTGATCTGGGATGTGCATCGGGATTTGGTTGTACCTCGAGTACGCATCCATAAATGACAACAATTCGTTCCCTGTAGTTGAATCGACTAGCTGATCAATTCTAGGCAGAGGAAAACTATCCTTAGGGCACGCCCTGTTTAGGTCCGAATAGACAATACACGTCCTCCATTTCCCATTTGCCTTCTTCACCCGCACGGGGTTAGATATCCATTCGAGATAGAAGGCCTCGCGAATAAACCCATTGGCTTTAAGTTTATCCACCTCCTACTTAAGAGCCATGGATCTCTCCGGATACATTCCTCGTCTTTTTTGCTTCACAAGGACATACTTTGGATCAATATTCAATGCATGGCTCGCGATGGCAGGCGAGATCCCACACATGTTAGAATGTGTCCAAGCGAAGACATCCAGATTCGCTCGGAGCAAATTAGTAAGATCTCTCTTCATCGAAGGGCCGAGTTGTGATCCAATCTTCAAAATCTACGATGGGTCGTCATGGCTGACTGCGATATCAATTATCAGTTCAACCGGCGCTGCCTTGGCCTCCTTTGGTTCCTCCTCATCATGCCTCGGATCTGTTCTCTATAGAACTTACGGTGGTGCCCAAGCCAAGGCTTAGGTGCTATTTGTCAATCTTTAGTAACTTGGATGCGGACACACTTGTCCACACCCTTTCACTTCTCTTTTTACTGGGCCTCTCTCAACTCGGTCACATAATAGGCACGACCAGTTGCCTGATTGACATGCACAACACCCACTCCATTATTTATCTGAAATTTTAACGTCAAACACCATGGGGCCAACGTTGCCCGAAATTCGGCCAGGGCCAGACGGCTCAAGAAAACATTGTACACTGAATCCACATCCAAAACAATGAACGGTAGGATCTGCACCCTCCTGCACTCACCTTCTCCTAACTCCATTGGCAATTCAACATAACCAAGTGCTTAGGTTGCCATGCCATTGAAACCGTGTATACGAGCTATAGACGGTTTCAAGTCTTTAGGCTCCATCTTCATTTGATCATATGCCTTTTTAAAGATATTGTTCATAGAGCTTCCACAATCAATCAAAATTCTACTCACCAAAGTGGGGCCAATCATGGAAAAGATAACCATCAGATCAATAGTAGGGGCCTCTACTCTATCGGCGTCTCTGCTTCTGAATACTATATCATCCATTATTGTACGATATTGCTTGGCCAGAGTTCCATTCTCTATATTCGAACAACATTCAATGTCCACATGTCTCATTGAACAAGCATAGCGCTCCATTTCCTGCCAACTCCTGTCCACATGGTGCGGTCCACCAACTATCGTGCTTATTACCAACCTCCAACCGGTCTGAGTGGGTTCCTCAGCTCGGTGCGAAGCTTGCCCTCGATTGGGATTAAACGTTCCCTGTCCGCCATCCTGTGGATTCTTGACAGACTACTACAACTTTTTCTACCAAATCAATTTCTCAATGGCATCATGGAGATGCCTACACTCGTCAGTATTGTGCCCGTAGCATTCATGAAACCGATAATACTTCCCAGTTTGCTTTTATTCCTCAGTCGATTCTTTTGGATGCGGCTTCCTGTATTGGAAAGTATTATAGGTAGATAGATATATATTCTCCAGAGAAGCATTTAGAGGTGTATAGTCGTTACACGTAGGAAGCCTTGACCTCCACTTTCCGAGCTCCCTCTTCCGATTAGGATTACCTTCTTCATTCCTTTTCCGTTGACCCCGCTTGTTCTGAACATTGACCTGAACCTTTCTAGAACTCTCGCCAGATTTCTTTACTGCGATGTTGCTCTATACCTCTTCTCCACTTGGTCCTGTAGCATTGCTTCTTTTAGGCAACCTGGCCTCTTCCTTTCTCATGAATTGGTTTGCCTTTGTGTAGAAACGCTCCGGCGTGGCTGGCGGTTTTCCACCTAGCCATTAACCGAACTCGGATTCTGGGTCAACCACCCTTGTCACAGCCATAAGTATGGCGTGGTCATTTGGGTTACTAACTTCAGTGGCAGCAACATGAAATCTCTGCAAGTAGTCCTTCAGTAATTTCCCCGGAGCCTGGATTACACTGGATAGCGACATCACATCTTTGGTGCTGCTGTTGAGCAATCTGGTTCATCAGGTTGGCATTAGCCTGGATTTTCTTGTTTAGATGCCTACGACTTTCCATCAACTCCCTCATCAGGTCATTAAATTCGGCTTGGGTAATGGAATCGACAGGGTTTTGAACTACAGCGGGTTCCATATTTACATTAGCAAGTTGGTTGCTTGGACCCCCTTGTTGGACACTAGTAGTTTCGTTAGCATCAACATTATGGAAAGTAGATCTGGTGTGCCTTACTATCTTAGATTCCTATGCTTAGATCTTGAAAAATCTGAATAGTATCTGCAAGCTTCTGAAAATGAACCTGGATCTCCTTTGGGGGATTTCTTTAATCCAGTAGCAACAATGGTGATCCTAATAGCCTGAGAATCGACATTCTCCATGAAAGCACCAAAATGTTTGTAACCAAACTGGCCACAAACACACGAGAATAGGTTTAAGTAGTGAAATAAAATGAAGAAATAAAATGAAAATTGAGGAATAATACTGAATATCAAGAAAAATGCAGTAGAAGGCAAAAACTATAAGATTTATAGTGGTTCGGCGTTGACTGACTACATCCACTTTGAATATTCTCTTTATTGCTTCAAAATTCACTTGATTACATTTACAATCAGTAATAAATAGTAAGAGATCAGAAAAGAACAAAGAAAGTTGGTTCCAATGATGGCAGAATTTCACTTACAACCCCCCTAGAAGTCCCTCAAACTGGCCTCCTATGCCTCTATTTATATATGAAGGTTACCACCAACCTGACTAAAACTTCGGCAACTGGACCTTCCTGACCACATGCGCCCACCATAGGGAGGGCTAAGCCCAGCTCTCAATGGATAGGGGTTGGTACCGATCCCTCCATGGGTTGAGTTTGGGCTGGCGATCCCTATGATAGCTTTCTTTTAACATGATGGTACTTCAAGTATCATGACATTTGGACACATGGAACTATGGTTCTTGTGGTGCTTTGGTTCGAATTCCAATCTGTTCATGGAAGTGCCGACCCCTTCTGCTATGCCGATCCAAAATGCTTTCTTCTGCTACGCCGACCCCTTTTCTATAACCATTGCCATGCTGACCTAAACATATCATGCCGATCTATATCTTATAAACACACCATCTCGACCCTTCTGCTGACCACCCTTTGCCGACCCCACTGCTTTCACATCCTATGCCGACCCATCCATATTCATTCCAATTTGCCAGACATCCATATCGACCCCTATTCCAACCAAACTAAATTCCATAATTCCGACATCCTGCATTATCTATCCATCGACCTTATTTACCCTGGGCTGGATACAACTATTCGGACATTATACTTTAGTCATGTGGATGTTGCCTCATGACCATCTTTCCCATCAACAGTCGAGTCTGGCCTTCATAATCAACCCTATGTAGCCGGGTCAAGGCACCAGGTAATAGAGAGCTATTGGGGTTGGCCGCTTTTCCAGAAGCCTGACATTATGCCACGAAAGAGTTCTGAAAGTTCCACGGCGATCTGAGGCATTTTTATGGATCACTAGCGATCCATGCCCTTGGCACATTTTTGAGCAAATCCTATAGGGTTTGCTCCTTGCTCTATGTAGCTATCCTACATGTAGTTTCATTGCTTGTTGCCTTATTTTGGTGATGATTCGAACAAGGGTTAGATTGTTCTACAATTGAACTGGATGAATGTTCACTTCTCGAACTTGGTTACTTGGAATGCCATGAAACTTAGCACACATCCCTAGAAAAGATATTGATTCATGATGCAAGAGGCTTGAATGACCCATGAAGCTTCCTTATGGATCGCTGGCGATCCATAGGTGATGGATCGCTAGCGATCCATCCCTTTAGTTGATTTTTGGGTAATTCTTCTTAAGTCCCTCTTGGCCTATTCATCTGTTCCTTTTGGTTGAGTCTTGAGTTGTTTTGGCTTGTCCTAGATGTTCTAAATCATCTAGATTCCAGTTTCAGTAAAAATCTAGTTAATAATATATGTATCAAATTACATAGTCGCCCATAGGGCATACCCCTAGCTCTATCAATTATTGACCGAACTACTATGGCCAGAGACTTTGACTTTGAGTTGACTTTAGTTGACTGTATTACTAAACTAGTATAACCGAGGAGATTAATTTTCTCTTGAATAGTTTCCTACTTCCGATACTTTCAGTCGACCCAATGTTTGCTACGATTTAACTATAATAAAAAGGAGCTTCCACATTGAAAATCAACAGTATTCTCAAGTTAAGAGAACAATGCAATTTTATCACATCGATATTTTCTATTTGACCTTAGTTATATTAACCAACTGAGAACTATTGAGTGAGTCATTCCAAAGTTATCCAATAACTATCAGTACGTTACCCCTTGTTGATCCTAGCAGTCATGAGTTACACACTGCCCAACATTTGGAGAGCATTACATACTCTAGTTCTAACGGATGTATCGATATCCAGTCTGGATACATCTTGATTAAGTATATTTAAAACAATGTGTCTAACAGCATTGTGATAAATCACTCATGGTTTCAATACATTGTAACTACTATCGAAAAACATACCATTTATGAATTTTCTATCAAATATACTTTTAATTAAATTAATTGATTAATATAACATATTATACCAAGTGTATAATTGAAAAAAAAATACCTTTTATTTCAAACAAGATTAGTTATCGAGTCAGATATATGTAGCAATTATATAATAGCCACTAGGGAATACCCCTAACTCTATCAGCAATTGACTTCCATCAAGATATATTTTGGTTTTAGTAGTATTATCTTGACTTATTGATTTTCTTTGGATGAGAATGGTTGCTTTAGGTAATTTTGTTATTTGTTTCAATCTTAACTGTGGCTACTTTCAGCCTTTTGCATTAGTCTGAAGGTATGCATGTCTATGCTAATGAAAATACTAATGTTATGTTGGTAATAGTGTAAAATCTAAATGATTGAGCTTTGCTTTTCTGATTCATTTAAGGAGGAAGCTTCTAATGGTGTCATATTTAGCTTTTTGGGTTTCTTTGTTCGTGCTATACTTGTTATGGTAATCGCTTGTGATACAACGGTGTACGTTGTTTGTCATGTTTCTTATTCTGGAATTTATACTTGATGGAGTGATGTACCTTGCATTGCCTAGTCCATAGCAGCATGTTTTGCAATGTATTAAATAATTGGAATTGATTGGTCATTAAAACTGTATGATGGACTGGAAACTAATGGCCTTTTTTGAATTCAAATCGTATTATCTGACTGTAGCTCTATTCTCATTGATGCTCATTTAGTATTTTCTAAACCCTTCTTATAATGTGTTATTTTGCATCTCATTATGGATGAAATGTAATTGTATATAGTTATTTAATTATGTTAGCGTGTAGCTGTATATAAGTGAGTGTAGCTAATTTTGTTAGTGTGTGTTCTAAGTCGTTGAGGTATATCAACATCACATATGTTTTATTTATTCAATAAAAGTGGATGGCCACTATAAAAGCCGGCTTTCCTTGGAAAAAAATAATTAAACACAAAATTAAATTAAATTAAATTAATAGCATAAATCATATTTAATAGATTTAAATCATAATATACAATATGTATGTACATAAAGTTTCAATATAAATTAATTAAATTCAAATTAAAATAACAAACTCTTTTATTGATGATCACTAAATACGATTTAGTGTAAACAAATTGTTTATGTAAATAGAAAATAAGATCTAGTACGAATTAATAAAAGGATTTTCTTTTGAATTTTTTTTACCCCACCGTCAATGCATTTAATCCAACAATGATATTGAAACCTACACTGTGTTCACATGAATAATTAACTAAGTTGAAGAGCGGTTACTTGAAAAATCCAATTAGATAGATATCTAAGAAAAGAATGTTTAACTAAAAAGAAGGTTACTCTAATTAAGGAATGTTCTTAAGGATGGAAAACCACCTTATTTCCTGGCCCTTACTTGGCTCAATGAAGTGATCTAGTTCATAAGTATGCCCTAGTGGAAGGCTTAAAAGTGTTTTGCGCCTTAGGTTGATTCAAATATGCATGTTTGAATATTATAGATTAAATTTAAAATTTCTTTAATTTTAAATAAAATATTACAAAATTTTATAAATAGTTATGAAAAGCAAATTTAAAGTTATTTAAATGAAAAGTTATATTTAAATTAGTTAAAAGGTTTAGTTAATTGATATACATATGAATATACATGCATATATACATACATATATATTGATGAATTGTAAATCTTATAATAAATTAAAATGTGAGTCTGTGTATAATTAATGTATATTGAAAAAGGAGGCTTAAATAAATTAAAACTCATATGGACTTAAGGGAGTATACATTGGATGTAGAGACATATGATGTCATGAGAGTATACTCATCACACTTACAATGTTGTTAATGCTCAGTTATTCTTATTTTAATGTGAATTTGAACTATAGTTGCTTTCCATCATGTACAATTTGAATAGAATATATTATGTGCTTATGGTTGTCGAGCACCCTCAAACCATAGAATATTCAAAGTGATGTTTATATTATCACTAAAATGGTAAACATATTTTGTAACTTGGTTGAGCACCCTCAAAGGCTACAAAATTACCCTTAATCTACTGTGGAATGATGGGTCATGAGTAATACACTGTATGATTTGTTGAGCACCCTTAAGGTCATAAAGATGATTATAAGCAACATGAATATATAGTTAGGAATTACGTACGAGATATAATGAGTAACATGTTGCTTTACTTTTATGGGGAATATAATTCGTTGAGCAGCCTCAAGATAGTAGTAACATGATAAATGAATCCCAACATACACTGAAGAAATTTCAAAAATTCAAATATTTCTTGTAAAATTCAGTGAGAGCCTTTTTAAGAAAATATAAGAAACCAATCTAATAAACATAAGAACGTATGCAATGTTATATAATTTACCTTAATTAATTTGCATAGATTAAATAGAAATAATAAAGCTATTTCTAGAGAAAAATACACTAACTAGTGCAAGCTATAAAGACCGGTTAAGGAACGTGAGAATCGCACTCATCCATAAGAAATTATGGTCTATGGTTGCTAATGAACCTAAGGCTAAACCCAATAAAGATGTCACAGTCGAACAAAAATAGCGTCCTAAGAATCATGATTGACAGACCTATGAATTTTCTCAATGATGCATACAGTTCACCATGAGCAGCGAGCTCCAAAAAGAGCATGAGAATACGGATGTTGGATCCATATTTAAGCACCTACAAAATTTATACAGCGAACTATCTCGTATTTCAAGGATGAGATCTCATGGAAATTTTTTCATACGAAGATGAGCAAAGGTACTTTTGTCCAAGATTACTTACTCTAATGTATTCCCAAGTCTGATGACTACTGAATGTCGTTACTTGGGACCATCAATTTTGACTTAGTTATACAAACCTATAGAAGACTCTCGGAAGCCATTCTGTGATTGTTCCAAGCAACCACAACTATGTAACTCTTTAGGGTCCCTAATGATTATGAGTAATTCACCATCCATCGTATATGGAGCATTGCGTACACTAGTCTCAACTGATGTATCGATATCATTTTCTTGATACATTTTGATTAGGAATTTTTAAGGATAAGAATTTAAATATCAATTCAAAACTCATAGTTACAAACACATACCTATCTACAATCGGCAAAATACTTTTCCAAAGGACTGTCTACTATATGTTTAATGTATTATTACCCTTAATTTCATAATGTAACAACACATATAATATAAAATAAAACCAAAAACATACTTTATTTTTAACAAGATTCATTACAAGAGTTAAGTTATATAACTATTTAAGTAATGCCCCCTATGGCACATCTTTAACACTATCATCAACACCGTCCAAAATTTAACAACAAATTAAAAATCAAATTCATAGTTCTTCATCATCTGACAAAAAAATCAACATCGGATCATCATTCAAAATATTATTTTAAAATCTGATCGTCATCTTATTACACAGAACTATCATTCAAATGGAAATATTATTCATCTCATATTCATCATCATAATAATAAACTTGGACTTTTTAAGAATTATCGACATACTAATCATCAAGCGGTCAGACCATGAACTTAAGAGCCATGCATTGAACACAAACAGAGATATTCTCCTCATCACGAGTACTCCTCTATAATAAAAACAACAAACTCCTTTTTAACAACAATATTGACATCAACTAACTACAACAACCAACAATACAACCATTTCATCAATCTACCACACTAACTTCATCCATAAGCATTATTTTGGTTAACGTCACCAAATGATACCCCAAATCATCATATTATATAACCATACTAGTATATACATCTAGTTTTATCTTGCAATGACCATTGGCTCATCATTTTCATACCACTATAGAAAACTATTAACATCATCAGAACTCAACAAACAGGCCAGCAAATCAGACAAGCAGTTCAAACTCTATAATATAAGGCAACAATAAGTTCTTTATGTCATCAGTACAAGTTCAAGCAAACTCCATCAGCTGTGTTCTCTCTCAGATGATCTCTATAATGCCAAAGCGACAAGCCACTAATGAGGTTTCAGATTAGGGCACATCAAAATAGGAACAACACTAATCTTGAGCACTTATCTCAAATAAGTTAGCTTTTGGAGGTAAGTTCTACCTAATATTTTATAATACCAATAACTTAGTAAGGGTGATGACCACAAACGCAACATCCTCCTTGGGCAAACTCAGTAGATACATACTTATTACATCATGTGTAGTGCTGGCCTAGAGAGTCGATTGCCCAAGCCTAACTTGATTTTTCACCCGTTATTATTTAACACGTCACTTTTATAAACATTCCTTTATATATATAAGCATGCACATATAAAATTACAACAAAAAAAAGTACCAACTTTTTATAAAAAAGTTGCTACATCATTATGCTACAATAGTTTATTTATCGAAACATAAAGCATATTGACCTTTCATATAAAATAAAGTCAATTTTTCTACAAATAATTTGAAGAAAAATACCTATTCTTTCATTTTTAGCAAATTATTCGATATATTTGTTATAATTAAGTTTCTTCAAAAATACATTTTCAATTGAGTTATTATCAGTCCGTTCACATAAACTGGCCGGATCATGGTCGACATTCATTTCTTAGTTCAAATTAAGCATAATTTCATGATATTCATTACTTGCTTTACCATCATTAATTCCATTATCCATTATTCTATTCAAATTCTCTTGATGAACCTCATTGTCTATTTCTCCATCATCATTTCCATCCACATTAATATCTTCATTGCTATGCACTTCATCATCTTTGTATTCCTCATTAACATTGTCAATATTTTCATCAATAACTTCACTTGTTTCTCAAACTTTACTTGAGATAATTGGTTGTTGTGTTCTTGAATTATATTGCTTTGAAATTGAACCAATTATGATTTTGATATTTCATTTTGATGTTGTTTCATGTTTATATTATAGCTATGGAGTTTTATTTCCTATGTCATCCGTTTTCCCCATCCACGTTTTGTGGGATAATATCAACTATCTACTATCATAATATTAAAAATATCATGCCACCAAAAATTATAGTCTCAAATTATTGTTTATAAACAAGTGTGTTTAATTTTTAATTAAATGTATCAAGTTAACAGACAAGTGTATTTAGTTAAGTTTATACAGGCAAACATATTGGGTTTGTCCCAATTGTTTTAGGCTAGACTTACATGCATACTTTAAAAAAATTACAACCACTTTCAATTAATACTGATGTATGCACTAAAGCTAATAAACTAATTCATGCACTTTCAAAAATGTATGCATGCATTTCAATTTTAATGAACTCCAATGCAGTAGAAAGGAAATAAATTAAACAACTTAATGCTACAAAATCACATTCCTCAAGTAGATGCATTAGTAGAATGGGGCATTACCTAAGCACTCAGCAAGACTTCAAATGAGTAGTAGAAGATGTTGCGCATAAGGAGCGGATGGGCCAACGATGGTCGTTGGAGTACCAAATATGCAACGATGAATGTTTAAAGGTGTAGATTTTAGAACCCTTGTTTTTTTGGGTTTAAGCGGTGCAAGACATGTAGATTTATTAATGACTCAATAGTAATTTTAGGTGAGGTATTTTTTTGTTGGCAAACCCAGCGAGCAGGCTGCCATAGCCCAAGGGATTCGTTGGCTTGCCCTTGGGCTAGCCCAGATCAGCGACTCGCACGTTGAATCAAGTGGTACGAGTAATTGAACAAACCATCTAATCCCTATAGTGATGAGCATGTAAAATCTACTAGCGACAACACAAGCTCAAACACAATAGCACGAGAAGTATGTGGAGTGGGCCACCACTTATGTAAGGCTCTAGTGGATAGTCAACATGTTCACATGATTCACTGTTCGTAGACGAAATTCTATCGGTTTAGAAAACCGTCGAACGAATTTAAATTAAAATATAACCACAAGCGCACGGCGTACTATTGAAGTACGGGTCGATCCGCAGGGAATTGTTAGAGTTTAAAAATCTATTCAATCAAATTAGACCAAATGGAGGAGGAATTGTTAACTAAAAATGAAGCTAAAACTAGAATTAAAATGTGATTTAAAAACAATTAGATTAGAAAACAATTTAGAGGCAAATCCACTCTCATATTTTTGTAAATCAACAAACAAATAATTCATGATCTCTAGCTTTGATATTAAGTGAAATAATCGTTGCATTGATCATAAGTATGGTTTGTTTATGTTATTAATTAACATAACTCAAACCATCAAACTATAATACAACAATTATACCACTTATAACTTTCATGAAAATGAAGCCAAAGCAAAAGTTATTATAAGTATGATCTATTTACTACTGTAACTAGTAATATAGATCATCAAATTTAATTTTTACTTTCATTTCAAAATCAAAAATGGATTAGCAAATGATGATGCAACTTGTGTTTATGTTGAATAAGAATAGCTCATTTGCAAAAGCAACATAAGCTATCAAACCCACTTGTATAAACTTGCATCAAAATTTACTTTCATGAAGCATAGACAAAGAGATCATAAATCATAGAAATGTTGAAATCACATAATATTTGAGAGCTTCATTACCCCTAAATTGAAGGGGTTTAGCTACTCCTTTGTGTTATCATTTCAACACATAGAGATTTCAACATTGAAAATGAAGTAAAGTAGAGAAAAAACAAGAAAAAGAAAATTAACTACTAGAAGGAAATGTATTAAACTAGTGCGTAAATGTAAATCTAAACTATGAACATGAAAAGAAAGAGAACATAAAAATAAACATCAACATAAAAGCAAGGAAAAGCATGTAGAAAAGAGAGAAGAAAGAGGCTTGGAAGCCATTTTTATTTCATGTAACATTGAGCTTACAATTTGATCTCTTAATTTCCTAAGTAAAATGAAAGAGTAGATGATCTTTTCATGTACACAAGTGGGCTATTTAAACATGCATAAAACCCTAATTCCATTTTTAGGGTGCTTCCCAAAATGCCCTTTAGGAAGTGTGGCCACCAAGTAACCATTAGCCACTAATTAATCCCTCATTAAAAGTGCATGAAGCTTTAACCTCCACTTAGTTGTCCATTAGCTCACAATTGTACATTTATGTAAGTGGGTGGGGTCCTCCATGATCTTGAACTTGAATTATTTCCTCTTCATTGTATTTCCTTATGCATGCATATATCATCATGAATCCCACTTCCATAAGCACCAAAATATCCTATAAAAATCATAAAAATTGTCCAAGAAAAAATTCTTAAACTAACACATGCACACAAATGACCATTTTGCCCCTGAATGAAGATGAAAATATGATGGTTTGAAAATAATCCAATTTTGGTTTTAACATGTAAAAATGCCCAAATATAATGTTTATTTAAATAATAAGAGATAAAATATGGATGTAAATATATGCACATTTACGTGCACATCAAATACCCCCACACTTATCTTTTTATTCGTCCTCGAATAAAGGAAAACTAAGATAAATCCGTTTTCGTAGGGAGCACGATTGCATTGAGCGTATGCAACAAGCCGTTAAACCTCTGGGTGTCCCCAGTAGGACGAGTGTTGTCTTGTGAGGGTTTTAGCGGATACTACCCACAAAATCCAAACGCAAAGTGAAAATATTTACAAAATGCAAGATTTATTTACAATGGGATGAATGCAAGTTTTTGAAATATTTACAAATGAAGGATTCACTTTCAATTCGACACTCATAAGTTAAATATAGGTTTTGGTCATTGTTTTGAAAAATTTAAGTCATTTACTTGTCAAAATTTCCAACAAAAATCAAGTTATCATAGCAAATAGACAATAGTTTAACTCGTTGTTTCGGTTGATAACACAATGTAATTATGAAATGGATCCTTAGTTGATTATCAAAGTTTATTAAAGTGGTATTTTCATTTCTTTTCAATAACAAATCAAATCAAATAAGTAAAAATAGTGCTAGGATTTCAATTGCTTGCTCTCTCATTATTTGTATAAAAAAATTACACACCTAGCTCAGGTAAACTGAGGCCAGATATACCACCCATGCACTGCCTTTCGGGCTTATGTGAGGGGAGTATAGAGCATGGCAAGTGCACACACTTTCATGCATACACCTATCGACCGTAGGTGGTTTTTTTTAAGCCTGTTATTTTTTTTACATGTGTTCCATACATGCATAACCGTGAGGAGTTTTAAATGAGTATGAAAGCACATAATCAAAGATTCCAAGTAATTCACCCATGCATAACTGTGAGGACTTTTAAATGAGAGTGAATACTTTGGATGTTATTATTGTTATTTATATATATATATATAGATATTTTTAAGAGAGAGAAAGAGAGTTTTGCAAAATCATCTTAGCACCATTTAACTTAGAAGACAAAAATGTTATATCCTTTACTTTAAATTTACCACTTTTTAAACAAAGATTTTCAATTAGAACATACTTCATAATTAACATAGATGAACCTTCCTATATACTAGTTAAACCATTGTTATTTGTAATCAAACTTCATTTTTATTTTTTTTAAGACAAACAAATTTTCAATATATTAACCAAAACTTATACCTATCCCATAGTGTTTCTTCAAAAATAAATCAAAATGGTAAAAAGATTTTTTTTTTGAGATATAGGAGTTTTGAGATTTTTTTTAAAGTAAGAAAATGAAAATTTAAAAATGCCATGAAAAACCATAAAAAACTAAAAAAAATATGAAAATGAGACCCCCCCGACACTTAATTTTGACTCTGTCCCCATAGTCAATGCATGATATAATGAGTGTAACGGGAAAAATATGTACATATTTACAAAAGAGGGTTAACATTCTTACTAGACGTAGCTTGGCTCATGAGCTCCTCCTCTTGGTTATTTGGCAATTCCAAGAAAGGTTTCAAACAATGACCGTTGACTTTGAAAATTGATCCATCCCTGGGATTTTCTATTTCTACGGCACCATGTGGAAAAACAGTTCGTACCACAAATGGTCCGGTCCATCTTGATTTAAGTTTCCCCAAAAATAAATGAAGTCTCGAGTCATATAAAAGAACTTTCTAGTTAGGCAAAAACATTTTTCTTAGGATTGACTTGTCATGAAAAACTTTTGTTCTTTCTTTGTAAATTTTCTCGTTTTCATACGCGTCATTCCTAAGTTTTTCTAGTTCGTTGAGTTGCAATTTTTGGTTTTCGCCAGCTTTTTCAAGGTCAAAGTTTAAGTTTTTTATTGCCCATAACGCTTTGTGTTCGATTTCAACGGGTAAATGGCAAGCTTTACCGTAAACTAAACGAAATGGGGACATCCCAAGGTTAGTTTTAAAAGCAGTACGGTAAGCCCAAAGCGCGTCGTTCAATTTCTGAGACCAATCTTTTCGATTTTTGTTGACAGTTTTCTCCAAGATTTGTTTTATTTGACGATTCGAAACTTCAACTTGCCCACAAGTCTGAGGATGATACAGAGTGGATAACTTGTGGGTTATCGAGTATTTCTTCATTAATGTTTCAAAATAACGGTTACAAAAATGGGTTCCATTATCATTGATTATTGTGTGAGGTGTGCCGAACCTTGAAAAGATGTTTTCTTTGAGAAATTTCACAACAATTCTATGGTCATTAGTCTTGCTCGGAACGGCTTCGACCCATTTTGAGACGTAATCAACAGCGAGAAGGATATACAAGTTTCCAAAAGAATTGGGAAAAGGTCCCATAAAGTTGATACCCCAAACATCAAAGATTTCAATGGTAAGAATGGGGTTTAGAGGCATCATATCTCGTCGAGAAATTCGTCCAAGCATTTGACATCGATCGCAAGTTTTACAAAATTCGAATGAGTCTTTGAAGAGAGAAGGCCAATAGAAACCACACTGAAGCACCTTTTCCGCAGTTTTTCGAGGACCGAAATGTCCACCGCACGCTTGATCGTGGCAAAACGAAAGAACACTCCTTATCTCATTATCCGGAATGCAACGTCGGATGATTTGGTCGGGACAATATTTGAACAAGTATGGATCGTCCCAATAGAAATATTTCACTTGGGACATGAATTTGTAATTGTCCTGTTTGGACCACGATGAGGGAGTTTCTTTAGTGACTAAGTAGTTCGCTATATCAGCGTACCATGGGTCGATAGAAATTGAAAGAAGTTGTTCATCGGGGAAGTTTTCATTGATCGGCAAAGAAGATGGTGCATTCGGAAGACGAGACAAGTGATCGGCTATGACATTTTCGGATCCTTTTTTGTCTTTGATTGTAAGGTCAAATTCTTGAAGTAAAAGGATCCAACGAATCAAGCCGGATTTGGCATCCTTTTTAGAGAAGAGATAACGAAGTGCGGAGTGGTCCGTGTACACAGTAATGTGTGACCCTATCAAGTATTGTCGGAATTTTTCGAGAGCAAAAACGACAGCTAGAAGCTCTTTTTCGGTTGTTTTGTAGTTGAGTTGAGCGTCGTTCAAAGTCATACTCGCGTAGTAAATCACGTGAAGGATCTTATTGATGCGTTGTCCTAAGTGAGCACCAACGGCAAAGTTTGAAGCATCACACATTATTTCGAAAGGAAGATCCCAATTGGGCGCACAAATGATTGGAGCAGAAATGAGTTCGTAGTTAAGACGTTCAAAAGAAGAGATACAATCAGAGTTAAAATCGAAAGGAACGTCTTTTCCAAGAAGAGTAGTCAAAGGACAAGCAATTTTACTAAAGTCTTTGATGCAGCGGATATTACAAAACAATGTAGATCGATGAATGTAGTAATCGGTGGATTGATGAATACTGAATTGCCCAAATTCGTTGATCCGAAGATACCGAATTCTAGCTATCTCTGACACGTTGATCGCGCACGATACCGTGAGGAGAGATCTTCAATTCTTCGAGCGTTGATCAAGCGCACTTGATTCCGCGAATCGGCTTCTGCAATCATTGAATCGAGCGCACTCGATTATCCGAGAGAGGAGATAGGAGATTACACTCAACTACCAATTTGAATGAAAGCACAAAGCTAACAAAAGAGAATTTTATTCAAAAATCAACAACCTATTACAAATGACTTACACGGCCTATTTATAGGCATTTGACTTTACAACAGAAATTTCATCATCTCCTAAGTCGGTTCCGACTTATAACAAACGACTCAAAATAGCCGACCTACCATAAGTCGTTTACGACTTAACAGTTTACAACACAACCCGCCTCAGCCGACTTAACAAACACGACTCACGACTTAAGTACAAACGACATACGACTTAAAGAAATACAACATAATACCATACAACGACTCAACATTTAAGTCGTAGACGACTTAACGACTTAACCCAGTTCACGATTCATCCATAGTAGCGACTTAAGAAACAGCGGTTTAGATTAACTCGGCATAAGATTCAACGGCATCCAGAGCTTCAGCGACTTAACTCTTGACTCGTTAGGTCGTTCACGACCTAACACTTCACCAATTTGCTCTTCCTTTTCTCTGCGTGACTCGATAGGTCGTTCAGGCGACTCAACTAAGTCGTAACTCGGCAACAACTTATTCCCTGCTTCGTTAAGTCGTACACTCACCAAAACACTTCCCTTAAGTCGCTGCCGACTTAAACCTTCGCATTTTTCAACTTGTGTTGCTCTTCCTGTAGTCTTAGGTCGTAACCCAGCACGTCCCTTAAGTCGTTGACGACTCATAGCTCCTTCCTTAAGTCGGTTACGACTTATGCCTTCACCTTCCTCACTACTTACTCGACTTATGTCTTTGCCTTCCTTGAGTCGGTCACGACTTATGCCTTTGATGCTTTTACTCCTGTTAAGTCGGTCACGACTTAAATCTTCTCTCATGTTAAGTCGGTCACGACTTATACCTTTGACAAATGTGGGCTGCGCTGCATCATCCTCCCCAGGTTGAGAAAAATTCGACCTCGAATTTGTAAATTCTTCCACATCAGCTCGTTCATCCCCATGATATGGTACGAGATGTTTAACATTGAACACATCAGAAGTGTACACATCTTCTAGCAGCTTCAACTTATAAGCATTTTCATTAATCTGTTTCACGACTTCTACAGGACCAATTTTTCTGGCTTTTAACTTGTTATAAGCGCCCACTGGAAAACGATCCTTTGTTAACACTGCATAAACCCAATCACCATCATTAAATTCAACATTTCTTCGCTTTAGATCTGCCGATCGTTTATACTTTTCATTTGCTTTCTCCAATCGTTCCTGAACGACTTTATGACATTCCGTCAACCCTTCAACAAAATTAGCAGCTTTCTTAACTGTCCCCTTTGAGTGTGGTATTACCGTTAAATCCAACGGTCCTTTTGGCATACTAGAATATACAATTTGGAATGGACTGAACCCAGTACTTCGATTTACAGCATGATTATGGGCAAACTCTGCCTGGCATAACTTCACATCCCAACTCTTCAGATTGTCTTGCACAAGACACCTCAACAAATTTCCCAACGATCTGTTCACGACCTCGGTCTGTCCATCCGTTTGCGGATGATAAGCGCTGCTAAAATTCAACTTTGTTCCCACCATCTTCCACAAACTTAGCCAAAAATGACTCAGAAAACGAGTATCCCTATCCGACACAATATATTCTGGCAATCCATGAAGTCGATATATCTCTTTGAAAAACAACTGAGCAACATGAACAGCATCCGTCGTCTTCTTACAAGCAATAAAATGTGCCATTTTCGAAAATCGGTCAACTACCACATAAATGGAATCATTACCACGCTGCGTTCTCGGCAACCCCAACACAAAGTCCATACTCACATCAACCCATGGTTTAGTTGGTACAGGTAGCGGCATATATAAACCAGCATTAGTCGCAGTTCCTTTCGAAACCTGACAGATATGACATCGTTCCACAAACCTCTCCACTTCTTTCCTCATCGATGGCCAAAAGTAAGACTGCGAAATCAATTGCAAAGTACGGTCTCTACCCACGTGGCCTTCCTCATGTAACTCCTTTACAATCTTCATTCTCAAACTACAATCAGGTATGCACAATCGATTTCCTTTGAATAGAAAACCGTCTACCATCATAAACTCATCCGTCTTTCCCTCCTTGACTTTATCAATACACTTTGCAAAGTAAGGATCATCGACAAATAATTCTGGCAACACATCAAACCCTGTCACCTCAACTTTCAGTGTAGTCAACAAATGACTCCTTCTACTCAAAGCATCAGCCACTCGATTCATCAACCCTGACTTGTGTTTAACAACAAAAGTAAACTGTTGAAGATATGCAATCCACGATGCATGTCTCGCTGAAATCTTGTCTTGCCCTTGTAAATGCTTTAACGCCTCATGATCAGTGTAAAGAACAAATTCCTTCTGAAATAGATAGTGTCTCCAGTGTTTAATAGATTGCACAACAGCATAGAATTCCACATCATATGTACTGTATCTCATCTTTGCTCCTGATAACTTCTCTCTAAAGTATGCAATCGGACGTCCCCTCTGACTCAACACTCCTCCAATCCCAACCTTGGATGCATCAGTATGTAGTTCAAATACTAGCTGAAAATATGGTAATATTAGAATTGGTGCAGACATCAAGAGTTCTTTGATTCGATCAAAAGCAACTCCGGCTTCCTTCGTCCATGCAAACTATTTACCCTTCATACAATCAGTCACAGGCGCCATCACACTACTAAAGTGTGGAATAAACCTTCGATAAAATGAAGCCAACCCGTGAAAACTACGAACTTCCGTTATCATCTTGGGTTGCGGCCAATCTCTGATAGCTTCAACTTTACTTTGGTCAACCTGTATTCCTTCTTCCGACACAACATACCCCAGAAATAGAACACTCCTCGCCATGAAAACACATTTCTTTGTAGCAGCATAGAATTGTTCTTCATGAAGAATAATTAACACTTTCTTAAAATGCTGAACATGCTCTTCTTTACTAGCACTGTAGATCAGAATATCATCAAAGTAAACCACCACAAATTTCCCAATGTACGGTCTAAAAATTTGGTTCATCACCCTCATGAATGTACTCGGTGCATTTGATAGACCAAACGGCATTACCAGCCATTCATACAATCCTTCCCTCGTCTTGAATGCCGTCTTCCATTCGTCCCCTGGTCTAATGCGAATCTGATGATAACCGCTCTTCAAGTCAATCTTAGAAAAAATTACAGACCCACTAATTTGATCCAATAGATCATCAAGCCTCGGCATCGGAAATCTATATCTGACTGTGATCTTATTCAATGCTCTACTATCTGTGCACATCCTCCACGTTCCATCCTTTTTGGGTACCAATAAAGCTGGTACAGCACAAGGACTTAAACTCTCCTGCACACACCCCTGTTCAAGCAATTCTTCCACTTGCCTCCTCAATTCTTCATGTTCCTTTGGACTCATTCGATAATGTGGTCTGTGTGGCAATACAGCACCTGGAACAAGATCTATCTGATGTTGTATATCCCTCAACGGTGGCAACTCCGTTGGTAACTCCTCTGGAAATACATCATCAAATTCTTCCAATACTGGTTTTACTTCTTCTGGTATTTCAACCACTCCCTGACTCTCCCGTCCGATCAATAAAAATACTTCAGGCTCCTCCTCTACTTCCTTCACAAACTCCTTCAAAGATAACAAAGTTTTGAGCTCTTCAATCTCCTCCAACTTGTTTTCCTCATGTTGTCGCTTCTTTGGAATTAGAGTAATCTTTATGCCTTCAAACATGAAACTGTAACTGTTGGTACGCCCATCATATTGCACCGCCCTATCATACTACCACGGTCTCCCCAGCAACAAATGACAAATGTCCATATCTACCACATCGCACCAGATTTCGTCTTTATATTTCTTCCCAATTGAAAACTTCACACGAGCCCTTCGTCCAACCTTCACCTCCCCGCCTTTCCTCAACCAAGCTAGCTTGTATGGTTTCGGATGTTTCTCAGTCTTCAATGCCAACTTCCTCACAGCTTCTGAAGAAATTATATTATCACAGCTTCCAGCATCAATAACAAATTTGCAAACTTTCCCCAGAATAGTACAGGTCGACTGAAAAATATTGCTCCTCAACCAACTACAATCCTCCTCTTGCTTTGGTGTTAAACAGGACCTCTTCATCATTAGATTATAACCTTTGTCTCCCGACACTTCTTCTTCCTCCTCATCAGGTGGTGAATTGGAACATTCAGCTTCTTCATTCTCATCCTCAACCTCCGCTATCATAGCTCTCTTCTTCGGCTTTGGACATTCATTACTTTTGTGGCCCAACTCTTGGCAATTGTAACATTTGAAACCATTATTGACTTTCGCCTTCCCAGCCTCATTCACAACTGGTTTTGCAACAGCTTTTGAAACATTAGAACTCCCACTAACACCTTTCACTGGATTGTTGGAATTTGTAAACACACCTCCTCCTCGTCTTCCCTGTTTTTCCCAAGCCAACGCTTTCTGGTGTGCTTCTGCTACAGATATGGGATCAAACATGTTAACCATATCCTGAATCTGCATTCGCAACCCTCCAACAAATCTCGCTGTTAACTGTTCTTCTGTCTCCATAATATCATTCCTTGCAATCAGTTGATAAAATTCGTCAGCATAGTCATTCACAGATTTTGTTCCTTGTCTCAAGTTTTGCAACCTTTGATACATAAGCGACTGGTAGTTATAAGGTAAGAATGTGGTTTTCATCATTTTCCTCATCTTCTCCCAAGACTCAACTTTTGACTTCCCCATCCGTTCACGTGTAAGTTTGGTTTGCTGCCACCACGCCAAAGCTCTACCCCTCAACCTTGTAGCAACCAACTTCACTCTACGATGTTCTGGAACTTCCTTGAAGTCAAAAATCTCCTCTACATTAGCCACCCAATCTAGAAACTCCTCCGCTTACATACCACCTTTGAATTCAGGAATTTCAGTCTTCATCCCCGACTCCCACTTGTGATCATACTCAGAGTAATTTCTTCCTTGTCCTCGTCCTTGTCCTCGAACACTTCCACCATCATACTCCTCTTCAAAATCAGATGTATATCGTTGTCTATCTCGTCCACCCACATCTCTACTACCATCACGTCTACCACCATCATCCCTTCTATCTACATTCCTCCGTTCACGATCATTCACGTTCCTCCCACGCCCTTGATCATCTTCAACACTTCTGTCTCGATTGGAATGTGGCGAGACTCTACTTCCCCCATGGTTAGATTCAGGTGAAACCATTCTCCGATTTTGATTCATCTCTAACATTATCTTCTCTAGCCGTCCAATTCCTTCGTTAAGCTTTTCACTAAAGTTTTCATTGATTCTTTGCTCCATCTCATCAGCTTCTTCTCTTCGATACAAAGCTTCCACGTTTTGATGTCGGTTAGCTCTCCTTGGTGGCATGATTGAATACTTCACAAATTCTTCAACACTCCAAAATTCAAACACCTTTCGAACTTAGATCCAAAGTGAAATGGATCGAAAACTTCCCCTTTGTTGCAATTTGCGATGAACACGATGAACAACAACTTCAAACTTCAAACAAATCGGCTCCAAGACTCGATTTAGCTATGATTGGCTAAAACAAGCTCTGATACCAAAAACTGACGCAGCGGATATTACAAAATAATGTAGATCGATGAATGTAGTAATCGGTGGATTGATGAATACTGAATTGCCCAAATTCGTTGATCCGAAGATACCGAATTCTAGCTATCTCTGACACGTTGATCGCGCACGATACCATGAGGAGAGATCTTCAATTCTTCGAGTGTTGATCAAGCGCACTTGATTCTGCGAATCGGCTTCTACAATCGTTGAATCGAGCGCATTCGATTATCTGAGAGAGGAGATAGGAGATTACACTCAACTACCAATTTGAATGAAAGCACAAAGCTAACAAAAGAGAATTTTATTCAAAAATCAACAACCTATTACAAATGACTTACACGGCCTATTTATAAGCATTTGACTTTACAACAGATATTTCATCATCTCCTAAGTCAGTTCCGACTTATAACAAACGACTCAAAATAGCCGACCTACCATAAGTCGTTTACGACTTAACAGTTTACAACACAACCCGCCTCAGCCGACTTAACAAACACGACTCACGACTTAAGTACAGACGACATACGACTTAAAGAAATACAACATAATACCATACAACGACTCAACATTTAAGTCGTAGATGACTTAACGACTTAACCCAGTTCACGATTCATCCATAGTAGCGACTTAAGAAACAGCGGTTTAGATTAACTCGGTATAAGATTCAACGGCATCCAGAGCTTTAGCGACTTAACTCTTGACTCGTTAGGTCGTTCACGCCCTATTACTTCACCAATTTGCTCTTCCTTTTCTCTGCGTGACTCGATAGGTCGTTCAGGCGACTCAACTAAGTCGTAACTCGGCAACGACTTATTCCCTGCTTCGTTAAGTCGTACACTCACCAAAACACTTCCCTTAAGTCGCTGCCGACTTAAACCTTCGCATTTTTCAACTTGTGTTGCTCTTCCTGTAGTCTTAGGTCGTAACCCAACACGTCCCTTAAGTCGTTGACGACTCATAGCTCCTTCCTTCAGTCGGTCACGACTTATACCTCCTTCCTTAAGTCGGTTACGACTTATGCCTTCACCTTCCTCACTACCTACTCGACTTATGTCTTTGCCTTCCTTGAGTCGGTCACGACTTATGCCTTTGATGCTTTTACTCCTGTTAAGTCGGTCACGACTTAAATCTTCTATCATGTTAAGTCGGTCACGACTTATACCTTTGACAAATGTAGGCTGCGCTGCATCAGTCTTTCACAAAGCGTCGGTAAAAGCCAGCGTGTCCTAGAAATGATCGAATGTCCTTAACAGTTTTGGGAATGGGTAGGTTTGCAATTACGTCGATTTTTGCTTTATCTACCTCAATGCCTTTATTTGAGATGATATGTCCAAGGACTATGCTTGTTTGACCATAAAGTGGCATTTTTCCCAATTCAAAGTCAAATGTTTTTCTTTACATCGATTTAGAACCAACTCGAGATGATGCAAACATTGGGAAAAAGAATCGCCAAAGATTGAGAAATCGTCCATAAAAACTTCTAGAAAGCGTTCAATCATGTCGGAAAAGATTCCAACCATGCATCGTTGGAAAGTCGCAGGGGCGTTACAAGTCCGAATGGCATACGTCGATAAGCAAAGGTACCGAATGGACACGTGAAAGTCGTTTTCTCTTGATCTTCGGGAGCGATGGGAATTTGGTTATAGTTGGAATAACCATCAAGGAAGCAGTAAAATTCGTGGCTGGCTAAACATTCGAGCATTTGGTCAATGAAGGGAAGAGGGAAGTGATCTTTTAATGCTGCGGCATTTAGTTTTCGATAGTCAATGCAAACACGCCAACCCGTTTGAGTACGAGTTGGAATAAGTTTATTTGAATCGTTCTTGACAACGGTTAGCCCAGACTTTTTTGGTACAACGTGAATTGGGCTAATCCATGAACTATCAGAGATTGGGTAAATGATTCCATTGTCGAGAAGTTTAAGAATTTCATCACGCACCGCATCTTTCATTTTTGGATTAAGCCTTCGTTGCGTGTCACGAACAGGCTTGGCATCGTCGATTAAATGGATGCGATGTTGAACAATAGCAGGGCTAATCCCCTTTATATCGGAGATCGACCATCCAATCGCTTCCTTGTTTTTTGAAAGAATAGAAAGTAAGGAGGTTTCTTGGTCAAGAGAGAGAGTCGTAGAAATTATGACGGGTAACGTTTCATTATCACCTAAGTATGCGTACTTAAGGTGATCGGGAAGTGGTTTGAGGTCCAACTTCGGGAGTTTTTCGATCAAAGAATTGGGTTGAGATTCGGACTATACTGGAAGCGATTCAAAGGGAAGAGTGTATTCAATTTCGCTGGGAATTTCATGAAACAATTTTTCATATTCAGCTTCGCGTTCGTCGCTAAGGTCAATTGTCTCGTTTTCGAGGTTTTCGTGAATGGCACTAACTTCTAACGTTTGGTTATGAGGTTCGTTCGATTGGCTTTCAAGATTGAAAATGTTGAGGTCCAAAGTCATGTTTCCAAAAGAAATTTTCATCGAACCGTTACGACAATTGATTAAGGCATTTGAGGTGGTTAAGAATGGTCGGCCTAAAATCAATGGAATTTGACTCGAGGGATTCGTCACGGGTTGTGTTTTGAGAACGATAAAATCAACGGGGAATATGAATTGCCCTACTCGAATGAGCACGTCCTCGATTTCTCCCACGGGCTTCTTAATCGAGCGATCGGCAAATTGAAGCGTGAATTTTGTGGGTTTGAGCTCACCTAAGCCTAATTGTTCGTACACAGAGTATGGAATCAAATTGACAATCACGCCTAAGTTTATCAGACATTTGTTAATCGTCTTGTCTCCAATTGTACATGATATCGTAGGGCAGCCAGGATCTTTGTATTTTACGGGCATGGATTGGGACAAGACTTCACTGAAACTGGCGGCTAAGAAGACTTTTTTGGGCACTTGAGTGTGTCTCTTTTGGGTACACAAGTCCTTAAGGAATTTCGCGTATGTTGGGATTTGCTGAACGATGTCAAGAAGCGGAATGTTAACTTTGACTTGTTTAAAAATTTCCAACATCTTTTCCATTTGGTCCGAGTGTTTCTTAGGTCGAAGACGATGTGGAAATAGGACACGATACTCGGTAGGTAGGTCTACTCGAGTAGAAGAAGAAGAGTTTTGATTGGCATTCGATTCAAGTTTGGCTCCACGTTCTGTTCAGGTTCATTTGTTGTTTTAGAAGTATCGAGAGAAGTTTCCGGTAAATCGTTTGGATTAACGACTTGATTATCGATTTGTTTCCCGGAACGCAAAGTTGTGATAGCATTCAATTGGGTGACGTTGCTATCTTGAACAACATGGGCTTGATTTGAATTTGCGTTTTGATTTCTGGGATTTGAAATGGGTTGGCTTGGGAATGTTCCTCGTTCACGTTCACTTACAGATGTGGCTAATTGACTCATTTGCATTTCGAGTTTTGCAATTGATTGGTTCGTGTTTTGCATATATAAAGTCAATAAAATTTTGAAATTGCTATTTGATTGAAGGCTTTGAGTGGTTGCTTTAGCCAATGTTTCAAGAGTTTTCTCAAGTGAAGTTAAACGTTTATCGTCTTGGGGAGGATGAGCAGCATTTTGTTGCGGTTGATTATGCAACGGACCCGCAAGGTTTGGTTGAAAATTGTTGGGCTGAAAGGGAGGATTCGAAGCATTATTCGAAAATGCTTGAAAATTGGGACGAATTGTATTTGTGTTGGGATTGTTTTGGTTCCACACAAAATTTGGATGATTTCTCCAACCAGGGTTGTACGTTGGAGAAAACGGGTCAATTTTGGCTTTGTTGAAAGCATTGATTTGTTCGACGGAATTGGGACACTGATCAGCTATATGATTAAGATCGTTGCATTTATAACACATCGGTTGGGAAGCTTGGTTCATTTGATTCGATGAGAAAACGTTATCGAATTTTTTAATCATTGCGTCAATCTTAGCTTCCAAAGCAACAGAAGATCCTATCGAGTGTGCACTCGATCGTGAGTAGATTGATTTTTCATTCGAACGTTCCCATTGGGATGATTTTTCGGTGAGGTTTTCAAGAAATTGCCAAGCATCATCATGATGTTGGGCAAGAAAGTTGCCTTGGCACATTGATTCAAGCATGGTATGTGAGCTATTTTCGAGTCCATCGTATAAAATTTGGCAAATCGTCCATTTTTCGGAATTATGGTGTGGACATTTTATCAAAAGCTCTTTGAATCTTTCAAAATATTTTCCGAATGGTTCTCCCTTGAATTGATGAAAGTTTACAATTTCATTTCGGATTCTACTCGTTTTTTCCAAAGGGTAGAACTTTTTTAAGAAAGCTTTTACGAATTCTTCCCACGTTTTAATCGAGTTCGATGGTAAGCTGTATAACAATTTTTCAGCGTAATCCGTAAGAGCGAATGGGATTAATCGAAGTTTGATTCTGTCATCAGAAAGTTGTTGGAGTTTAATGGTTGCACAAACTTGTTCGAATTTAGTAAAGAAGATGTATGGATCATCGTGTTCGAAATTGCCAAATTTCGGAAGAGTGGCAATATGGTTTGAGTGAATTTCGAAATGGTTACCCGTAGGGGCGGGTAACGTGATGCAAGATGGAATAGAAACTCTATCGGGAAAGATTCTATCCATAAGAGTTCGAGGGGCGTTTTCGTTTGCCATTTCGGGAGGATCGTCTGTTCGAGTTAAACGGTTTGTAGAAGGGTCGCGAGTCCAACGATTTGTTGTTGTGTCACGAGTCCAAGTACTCATGCACAAGTGAAAGTCGAGAAGAGAAAGAAGTTAGAATCGAGTTTAGTGAATGAAAGAAGATTTGAAAATCGAAGTGAAAAATGTTTTTTTTAGAGAAAGAAAAATATAAATCCAAGTGAAATTTATTTTCAAAAGAGAAGTTTGATTTTTTTTTGGTTTTTCAAATTTTTATATTTTTTTGTTTTTGTAAATTTTTTTTTGTTTTTTTTTTGAATTTTCAAATGTTTGTTTTTTTTGTTTTTAAGAAGGTTTTAATTTTTTTTGTGGAATTAAAAACTAAGTTAAGAAAAATTTACAATTTTTTTTTTGGATTTTGGATTTTTTTGTTTTTTTATATATGCATGAACTAATGCAACTAAATGAATGCAAAGGACTTAATTACAGTTTTCTGTCCTTAGTAGCTCCTAACCCAAAATTGTATAATCACACTTTGTCTTAAATCAACAAAAATATTTCTAAGCCAGGTAACGGGCAGGGGTTATCGGTGCACCACGAATCACCGTAGCAATGCAACCGAAGGTTTAAGTACCTTCAGAGGAACAACCAGTATAATATTTACGTATCACCATAATTTTTATAACTGGTTATTACTCTGCCGTAGCCTAGACACCAAGAAATAATATTGTTCAAAGAAAACAATTGTGAAGATACAATTAAGCCCTAGATGAGCTCACGACACCCTTAAGTCGAATGTCTAACCTTTATTATTAGTCAAATTCTACGATGAAATGCGTTTGTGGGCTAAGGAAAGGGTGATGAAATCCCTCACCTTATGTGAATTGGGGTATTTCCCTTAGAAAAGAAAATAAGATGAGATGGATGCAAAACAAAAATTAAACGTGAATTTACAATGCAACTAAAATGAAGTATTTTTTTGTTTTTGGATTTTGTAATTTTTTTTTGTATATATAAATGCAAATGCAAGCAACCAACAATGCACTAGAGATGAAAGCACAATACCAGAGCGTGCATTTATCAGCAATTTTTTTTAAGCGGCAATTTTTTTAGCAAGGCAAAGCAGTTTATTTGGGCAAGCACTTCTTCCTTTTGAATTTCTGCTTTGGCAACCTGAGATGAAACACAAGATATATTCAACAATTATTATTATTTTATTATTTAGTATGTTTATCAAAGATGAAAAACAAAATAAGCGAAAAACAAAACAATTGAAAATAAAATAAATGAAAACTAAAACAAGTGAAAACAAATGAAAAATGAAAATTAAACAAAGTTGATTTAGAAAACTTGTTCGTAGACGAAATTCTTTCGGTTTAGAAAACCGTCGAACAAATTTAAATTAAGATATAACCACAAACGCACGGCGTACTATTAAAGTACGTGGCGAGTACGGGTCGATCCGCAGGGAATTGTTAGAGTTTAAAAATCTATTCAATCAAATTAGACCAAATGGAGGAGGAATTGTTAACTAAAAATGAAGCTAAAACTAGAATTAAAATGTGATTTAAAAACAATTAGATTAGAAAACAATTTAGAGGCAAATCCACTCTCATATTTTTGTAAATCAACAAACAAATAATTCATGATCTCTAGCTTTGATATTAAGTGAAATAATCGTTGCATTGATCATAAGTATGGTTTGTTTATGTTATTAATTAACATAACTCAAACCATCAAACTATAATACAACAATTATACCACTTATAACTTTCATGAAAATGAAGCCAAAGCAAAAGTTATTATAAGTATGATCTATTTACTACTGTAACTAGTAATATAGATCATCAAATTTAATTTTTACTTTCATTTCAAAATCAAAAATGGATTAGCAAATGATGATGCAACTTGTGTTTATGTTGAATAAGAATAGCTCATTTGCAAAAGCAACATAAGCTATCAAACCCACTTGTATAAACTTGCATCAAAATTTACTTTCATGAAGCATAGACAAAGAGACCATAAATCATAGAAATGTTGAAATCACATAATATTTGAGAGCTTCATTACCCCTAAATTGAAGGGGTTTAGCTACTCCTTTGTGTTATCATTTCAACACATAGAGATTTCAACATTGAAAATGAAGTAAAGTAGAGAAAAAACAAGAAAAAGAAAATTAACTACTAGAAGGAAATGTATTAAACTAGTGCGTAAATGTAAATCTAAACTATGAACATGAAAAGAAAGAGAACATAAAAATAAACATCAACATAAAAGCAAGGAAAAGCATGTAGAAAAGAGAGAAGAAAGAGGCTTGGAAGCCATTTTTATTTCATGTAACATTGAGCTTACAATTTGATCTCTTAATTTCCTAAGTAAAATGAAAGAGTAGATGATCTTTTCATGTACACAAGTGGGCTATTTAAACATGCATAAAACCCTAATTCAAATTTTGGGGTGTTTCCCAAAATGGCCTCTAGGAAGTGTGGCCACCAAGTAACCATTAGCCACTAATTAATCCCTCACTAAAAGTGCATGAAGCTTTAACCTCCACTTAGTTGTCCATTAGCTCACAATTGTACATTTAGGTAAGTGGGTGGGGTCCTTCATGATCTTGAACTTGAATTATTTCCTCTTCATTCCTTTGGATTTCCTTATGCATGCATATATCATCATGAATCCCACTTCCATAAGCACCAAAATATCCTATAAAAATCATAAAAATTGTCCAAGTAAAAATTCTTAAACTAACACATGCACACAAATGACCATTTTGCCCCTGAATGAAGATGAAAATATGATGGTTTGAAAATAATCGAATTTTGGTTTTAACATGTAAAAATGCCCAAATATGATGTTTATTTAAATAAAAAGAGATAAAATATGGATGTAAATATATGCATATTTACGTGCACATCATTCACTACAAGAGAAACATGGATTTTCGCGGCTAGCAGCCCTCGGAAGCTTATATATCTGATTTATATATTGATTTTGATGAGTTTTGTTATATATTAGTATAGAAGTGATGCTCGACCGTAGAAAAAAACTGTACCTGGATTTTTGACGGCTTCCGACGGCCCCCGATGGCTTATGTGCTTAATTTTTCGACGGCTAGCGACGGACATCTGGATGAATTTTTTACGGCAAGCGACGACTTGCGACGGTTATCTAGAAGAATTTTTTGACGGCAAGCGACGACTTGTGATGGTTTAATGGGAAATTTTCATGCCAACTGGAAGTCGATGATGTCGGAAGGCCGCCGGAAGTGCCATCGGTAGCCGTCGCAATTACTTCGTCGGAGCCGCCGGAAATGGACGAAATTCATGGTTCGTATTTCGACGGCATTTCCAATGGCTCGTGACGACCGCATATCATAAAACTCAAACATCATCATATCAAATGCAAACATATTCAATCAATACAAAACAAACCTTCCATCAATAGTCTCACCCATCCGACTGCAATATTTACATCCAACATCAATGTACAATATATACATCCAACATCAAACCCCAAAAATCAAGTCCACAAATCAACCCCCCAAATCAACCACACGAATCAATGTCAAACACCACATGTTCATAAATCAATCTCACAATCACTCAATGTTTATATACATCGGTTTCAAAAAAAACTGCAAATCGTACCTCATGACTCATCATCGGCTCCGGAACCACCAAATTAAGCGAATGCTCCATGACGCTCCACATACTCAACCAAACGCTAGTCCAGTTGCTCCATTTGCACTACTCGGAGGCGGTCCAGCTCCTTCAGCTGTGCAATCTGCCGTCGAAGCTCATTAATCTCTGCGTTGTCTTGAGCCCTTTGGTAAGCCATTTGTGATGCCCGAGCCTACAAAACAAGTCGAAATATGTTTAAGTTATTATGTAACTTTTATAAAAATTAAGCAAACTTTACAACTTAGTTAATTTTTATAAATTACCGATTGATTTCTGTAGTCGTAGCGCCTATTTGTTTGTGTCAAGTCCATAACAGAGTCGAAAGTCGCATCCTCCTTATTAGTGGTCAACTGCTCATGTCCCGAATGCTCAATAATCTACGCACGTGCTTGGATAAATTTTTCCTACAACGCAAAACTAAATAAAAATAAATATAACATGGGATTATTATAATATTTTATAACTGATTAATTAAAATTATCATTATTTATAACTTATAACTTAAAATATACTTACATGTGCAGTGTATGCTTTATCATCCTCATGTCAGGCATACGACACCGATCCCTCGTCGTTTGTCTGCCTGACGACATGGGTATGCTCAAATATGTCCATATACAAGAAGGGACCTTCACGCGCTCTTTCCTGCAACGATTAGTGTATATTATTGTTGTTCATACAAATTTATACTAAAAATGTAATAACTGTTCGTAATTGCAATAAATCAATTTACCAGGTCCTCGCGGTGATGCCGAAATGATTTGGAGCCACCACGGTGTGTGATTGGATTTTTTTACCTGTTTGTAGAGTTCCTGTCTGACTCCGCCTACAAATTTAAAATTTTGGTTATATTTTACAAGTATAAATTAGTGTAAATAAGGGACACATCCCTAAAATCAAACTTAATACACAAAACATCCTCCTCATAAAAAAGATATAAATTACATCCCTATTTTCAAATACTACAATTTTCTTCCTTAATAATACTCCTCTTCTCCATTGCAGCAATGTTCATTCTTCATATGTGGATGTTATTCTCACATTCATAATTAAAATTTGCACCTCATTAATTATCAATCTTTAAAACACAATAACTTCTTGTAGAAGCAACGGATTAGCAAACCGTTTTTACCATTAAATCACAAATTTTATTATCTTTCTAACGAGTGCCATTGTGCATATGTAAATTTTCTACAATTATATGGTATGATTGCAGACATTTCTGCAACTATATGCAAGAGTTGCATAAATGTCTGCAATTATACCATATAATTGCAGACATTTTTGCAATTATTGCATATAATTGCAGAAATGTCTGCAATTATATGCAATAGTTGCAGCCATTTCTGCATTTATATGCACTAATTGCAGGCATTTTTGCAATTATTGCATATAGTTGCAGAAATGTCTGCAAATATATGCAATAGTTGCACATTTGAAGAAAAATCGATGATGTTAAAAATTTGCAGAATTCTCAACAAATATATGGAATAATTGCACTCTTACTGCAAACATGGTTTTTTTGGTGTCAACAATGGATCTCATTTTAAAGATCATAGATTTTTTGATTTTTTGGTGAAAACGGTATATTGATCCGATGTTTCTACATAAAGTATACACGTTTGAAATGTTAAAAGCGTAAAGGGTATTTGGGTTTTTGTGCGCGTGTGAATTTGAAAACAGGGACCGAAAACTTATTAAAAAATGGAGGGTTGTTTTGTGTATTTTCAAACTTTACCAGGGATGCATGCCAAATGCACCCTATAAATTATGTATTCTGTACTGAATAAATTAAGGTGATATCTGATAAACTTACCCTGAATTTGTTGCTACTCCACCATGCGACCCAAGCATCCCAGATGCTGGCACCCATCCAGCTTGGCTTATATAGTTTTTCTTATGGTAGACATCGTATCCCTATAATTCTTTGCCACTTTTGAGTTCCAGTGGCGCTAGCAAAGAGACATGTCTTCCTCTTGTAAGTCTACCGCCCCCTATATATATGTCGAAAAAATATAAGTTATACATTTATACTTAGTCAGAAAATTGTAAAGTAATTATATATAATGATATATAATTTTACACTTACCAGGAAGTCCTGCTATATGCTCTCCCGTACATGGTCTGGAATCCTGCTCCATTTCGGCTAGCATGCAGTCATATGGCTCATGTATGCCTGCTTCGATATGCCAAGAACAATGTTTGAAGGCTCAAGCTTAAAACCCCTGCATTAAATATGATACAGACATATCGTATCTAATATAACATATAAAATATTTACGATGTTGAAGTAAATTTGATACTTATGAGCCATCAGCTTTTGATAGTAACCTAACTACCGTACACGGCGCCTCCTGCGAAGGGCCGCTACCATCACCACCACTGCGAACGGTCCCTTGCAAAGACGAAGAGGAGGAACCAGACTACGAAGAACTCTACCGCCTAAAGAATGACATCTTTAATACCTACCATATACATATTATTTTATTATGGCAGAACATATCATTCAATTATGAATAAGCATATCAAGATTTAACATCAATAATCGCATATAACATACAAAAAAATTGTAACATCAATACTCCCATAAATTACTTTTTTCAACATATACACAATTAAATCAGTCCCCGCCGTTTTCTAATTCAGACTCGGTCTCGTATTCTATATTGTTTTCCCCAATGGTCTCAAATGCTTCTACTAATACATTTGATTCATCATTTAGAGGTTCAAAATGGGTTTGATCATCTGTTATTGCAATTTCTCCATTTTCCTCAATATCCGCTTGGTACTATTATTCGTCCGGAATATTCTTTCCATTAAAAGTAAATCTTGCCTTTGTTTTAAAATCCGTTGACCAATCTGCTTTATCTCTTTTTATAGATGGACAAGGAGCATAATAAACATGTAGGGCATGTTTTGCTAGTATAAACGGATCGTACTTATGATAACGTGACATATGCTTTATTTCAATAATATTATATTTTTGGTGCACATTGATTCCAGAACCTGGAACATTATTGAACCATTTTCATCTAAACAAATAAACTTCCTCCACAGGTCTGGTGAAATATGTTAATTGAACACCTGAGTTAACATGCCGTAAAAATCATGTATGTGATCATTTGGATCATCACTACCTTTAACATATACATCGGTATTGTTAGTTAATTTTTCAGCCCCAAATTCTTTGGTGTTGAATTTGTATCCATTGACAAAGAATATTGGATATGTCTTGACTTTTCTTTTTGGCCCCATCGCAAGATGTTTCAACCCTTCATCGACCACACAATTTACCAGATCATGTACGTAGTTCGAAAACCAAGTAGCAAAATTTTTGTTGAACGTGCTGCATCTTCAACCATATCTTCTATAACAAACAATCAATAGAGTATTATACAACTATAACAACAAATTAACCCTAATTTAGCAAATCAAAATTAATTAGCATTTAGGAATAAAACATGATTGGAGATTGAAGAAGGGGCTAGGCTTGTCGAGATTGGAGAATGATGAAGTTGGGGATGCTTGGGGAAGTGCAGCGGCTGGCTGATGACGGGGACGAGGTGGTGGAGGTAGGGTTTTTGAGTAATTGGGGGAGATTGGAATGATGAAGTAGCTCTCGACCAGGCGCCTATATACATGATAATTTTTTACGGCCACCGATGGCTACTTTGCTTCGGTTTTTGACGGCTTGCGACAGCTATTATATTTTATTTTACGAAAATGCCATGGAGATCGACAGCCATCGGAAACAGCCATCGGCGGTTATCGGAAGTCTCTGTCACTATTCACTGTTGTTCTAGTAGTGTTGTTATATGACGAAACTCTCCGAATAACGTAGCTATTGATTTATTTCTAATTGACCGAGTCAACGTATTAAACTAGTTCTTCATATACTTGGGTGCATATATGATAATTTATACAATGGGTATTACTATATTACTATATAACAAAAAATTAACAACTTAATGAAATATAAACAAAAATTTACTTAAACAAACTATATTGAAAAACGTGAATGATGTGTATAAGCACTTGGTTGGGCATGCAATATCTGAAGATCCCACTACTAGAAAACTTGTTTTTTATCTACTTGACATTACCGACGCGTGGTCAATGCCAATGGATGGGGCATCAAAGGGCATCAAGGGGCTTCAGTAAGTCATAGGTAGCACATTGCCTCAACAATATTATCGACGCCATTTCGATGCCTAAAATTTAGCATCAACGAGGCGTCGGCATAGCATCGCCTCCTTTCATAACCCCTCATCTTAAACCCTAGCTGTCGTTCTTTTCCCCATTTGACTCTAGTTACAATTCATGAAATAAAACCACCTCCCCCAGCCCATCGCATCCTCCTCCTTGGCCACAGAATCACCTCCTTCTACTCCCTCATGCATGCAAGCCCCATCCTCTAGCACGCTAGCTCTATCCCTTCCCATCCCCAATGCAATCAAGCCCTTGCTTCCCCCTTAACCAGGAAAGCCCAGCCTCCAACCCCCAAGCCTCCAACTGATCCAGCCCCTACGCCACCATCCTCGCCCTCAGCCAGCAAGCCCTCTAGCCCCAACGCCACCATCCTCCCCCTCGGCCAGCAATCCCATTAGCCCCCACGTCTCCAATTGGCAAAGCCGACCATCTCCAACAGACATCTAATTCGAACGCCACCACCTCCTTCTCGCTAGATGCCATTGCAAAGCCTCCCCTCCTTCTAGTCGTCGCTCTACATTCCATCGGTATGATTTATTATTCTGGTTCAATTTCTTTGCAATTCTAGAGCTTGATTAGCTTCGTATACAATATAGATTCATTTGTTTATATTCGTTGCTATATGGTTTAATAAACTTAGTAGTGTGTTTATTTTAGTAGTAGTGAATTTACCTACATCATGTTACTTTTGGTGCTCTTGTATGGTTAACAAATTCGTTTATCTTTATAGAAAAACATCATTTTTAGTAAACATATAAATATACATGTACTATAAAAGCATATGTTTTTTTCGAAATATATGAGTTGGATTGTATATGAATTACTTCCATAATGCTATGATTAATTTTTAGTTTTGGTGTTTATCTCTAAAATAATTAATGCATTTATTAACATGTTTATTCTAAGTTTAAATTTCTTACTATTTTTAGATGAATTTATGTACATGACATTTTCTAGAAGATTGTAGTACTAGTGATGCATGCACTTTGTTTTCATACTGAAAGTATAATTTTAATTAATAATATTATCGTGTGAAGATAATGCAAATTTTGTTTATATATAGGAATGTTTCCATTGCACTTGAAGGTGTTATAGTTGAAGGTTTAGAATATTCCTAACATATAATACAATGATAGTTTTTTCTGTTGATGGACATCACTCCTTTTTAGAAGATTCTACCAATGTTTCGATCATATCCATTGAAAGATTGATAGAATCTGCTATAAAGGAGCGATGCTTGTTATCAGAAAAAATATCATTGTATTAAATGATGAAAAACAAAGACGATCTATAGCCATAGCGGTGGTGACTAGACATGTTTAGTAGTGCCGTTATAACTGGTGATGGTGGATTGAGGAAGTGCTAGGGGGATGCTAACACTGCAGTCGTTGACCATCAATGATAATGATTGTCACCACCAGTGGTAGTGGTATTGCCACTAGTACTTCCTCATGCACCATCACTGGTTATAATAATACTACTATGCATACCAATTCAACATCGTTATGCCTTCAAACCATCTTTTTTTCATATCATCTAATACAATGATAATTTTTTCCGATGATGTGTGCTTTTTTGCAAATTCTATCAATCTTTCAATGGATATGATCAAAATATTAGTATAATCTACATAAAAGGAGCAACATCCATCATCACAAAAAATCATCATTGTATTTTCTCATAAAGAACCGTCTAAACATGATCGGTCACCGCCATGGTTGCATGCATGGCAGCATGGTAGTATTAATATAGGAGGTGCCAAGGTTTGCGTAGTAGTGCTATATTAAATGGTGGTGGTCGGTTGGGATAGTGCTGGAGGGGATGTTGTTAACACCGGAATCATTGACTATTAGTGATGGTAGTTATCGCCACCAATGGTAGTAGTACCACCACCAACACTACCCCAACCACCACTACCAGTTCTAATAGCACCGCCATGCAATTTTTTAAGTGCCTCATTCAATCAATATTACCACGTTATCATGTCATGCAACCAATGCAGGTGTTTGAGTTTCTTAGGAATGAGAGCTTGAGAAATTAGCTTGAAAGCTTGAGGATGGGTCCACCGCCAACAGCTAGGTAAATGATGCTTCAACCGCGTTTGTTGTATGTATACATGTATTTACATAATATTTACAAATATATACATGTATAAAATTCTAATGAATAAATCACTCAATAAGTTATGTTTACAAATATAAGAGTTTATTCAAGTTAAATTATAGATTTTCTAAATCACACAATAAATTAAAAAAAATATAAATGAAATCACTCAATAATTTAAACAAATGTATATATAATTAAGTTAAATTATAAAATTTGTTTTAATAAATTAAATAGGAGTGTTTTTATATGAGTCAAATCACTCAAAAAATTATATATATATATATATATATATATAATTAGGTTAAATTATAAATTTTGTTTCAATAAATTATACAAGAGTTTATTCGAGTTAAATTATAGATTTTTTAAAATCACACAATAAATTAAAGAAATATATAAGTTAAATCGCTCAGTAAATTAAACAAATCATATATAATTAAGTTAAATTATTATTTTTGTTTCAATAAATTAAACCAGAGTTTATTCATGTTAAATTATAGATTTTTATAACTCACATAATAAATTAAACAAATATATAAGTTAAGTCACTCAATAAATTGAACAAATGTATATATAATTGAGTTAAATTATAAATTTTGTTCTAATAAATTAAACAAGAGTTTATCTATGTTAAATTATCTTTTTTTCTAAATTATCCAAAAATTAAACAAATACATACTTAATAAAGTAAAGTCATTTTAAATCCTAAAAATCTTCATTTTAAAAATAAATTAAGTTTGAGTTAAAATATATAATTTATGCCACTCAATAAATTAAAAAAATATAATAAAGTTAAATTATAAATTTGATTATAAGTTAAACAAATTTATAAGTTAAATCACTTAATAAATTAAGTAAAAATTAACTCAATAAATATAATAATTGAAATAAATAATTACTTATTGTTAACAAATAAAATTGGTTAAAATGTAGAGATCGTCATTAGATAGAGCTGTTACATTTAGCACTGGTTTACAAGAATAAAACTGATAGTTTTACTCACACATCGGTATGCCAAAGATGGAGCTAGTAATGTTGGTCAGCTTTAGGTGAGTAGGTATTTGGTTATGTATATTTGATTTATATGGAGATATTTATTTGGTTCAGACGAGATGTACATTTGTTTTTTTAGAATATTTGATTTGGATATTAGTGTTGGTATTGTTGGTGTTGTTTGGATATTTGCTTACGGATTGTTTGGATGTTTGATTTGTATTTTGATGGTTATGGTATTGTTTGATTTGTATTCTGATGGTGATGATACTATTTGTTTTGGATATTTGATTTGTATTTTAATGGTTATGGTATTGTTTGATTTGTATTGTGATGGTGATGATATTATTTGGTTTGGATATTTGATTTGATTTGTACTGTGATGGTTATTTATGTCGATATATAATATATGAATCTATGATATATTTATGAATGTGTGATTGCGGTGTGAAAGGCAGCAAAAATGCTATAAATTTGTTTCAGTCATGGCACTGGAAATGTAACAACCTGCAACGACCCAGAATTTCAAACACTTTGTATTTAAATATCTGAATTATTTAAATATTTGTGTCTAAGATTTAATGAGATTAAATTTGATTTTATAACCTTGTTAAACAATTTTCAATTAATAACTAAGGTTAGAAAAATTATTTTTGAAATGTGTTTACAAAAATATACACTTTGGATAAATGCTGAAAATTTGACTGGAAAACGTTTTGTTAAAAATCAACATTTTATTCAATACAAGTTGTATAAATATTTTGCAACTTGAATAGTTATCATATGAACACATTAATAGGAATTAAAAATCTCTCTTATATTAACAAAAGGTTAATTAAATTAAGTATTTAATTAAGGGAACATTTGGTACAAAAAGGACCCCTAAATCAAGACACAAATCAGGGAAAGCGTGCTTGTGTAAGGGTATGGCCTTACATGCTTGAGTCCTCTTTGCTTCTGGTTAAGGAGGGTTATTTTACAATCTTTTCCACTAAATTCCTAAGCGTATAAATAGATGAGAAGATTCACTTCATTTCTTACCATTCTACTCTTTCACTCTCTTCTCTTCCTAAAACTTCTTAAATCTAATGAATTCACTTTTTGCCCTTTTCTCCTTTGGGCTGTGAGTATGAAGGGGAAACTAATGGACTATGGCCATGGGTTTTAAAGGAGGAAGTGGTGGTTTAGGCCGTTAATGGTAACGGCGGAGGGCTTGGCTGTGAGCAAAGAAGAGTGGAGCGCTTGGCCGTGAGCTAAAGGAGAGGGAGAGCTCTTGGATGTGTGGTTTAGGGAGAAAAAGGATGGGTTTAAGTGAAGTTTTGATGAAGTAGAATATGTTAGTGGAGTGTTGTTTGAAACGAATATTGGTAGGAAGAATATTTGGTGATAAAAGTGAGTTAATCTCACTTTGAATGAAGTTAATTAACTAAATTAATAAGTGATAATATTGCTTGATAATTGCTTGCTAAATTTGTAACATCTCGTATGTAGAGGCTAAAAGCTAAGCGCCACAGATGCTGCGGTCATCCATAGTATTAACTTCTGGTAATGAAATATGGTAATGCTAATGGTATCCATAATATCAGAAGCACATGAATATGAACAAATCACAGATTTCAAAACAGCATTCATCCGATTACATTTCCAGAAACAATAATTCATATCCATGTAACATAATCCCATAACCATTTCCTAGGTAAAGATTTAAATATAATTTACAATTATATGCCAAGGGCGACATATGACGATGCCCCCTTGGTTGATCGGAGAAATATAGTCATAATGACTCAATAAACACAGGGGAATCAAAACAAAATGAACTCCTATATAGCTATCCGTCAGCCACTTATTCATCCCTGGAAGCTTTATTCGCCAAAATCTCAAAATCTGAAATCCTCAACCCTCAGCCTACTCAAATTAGTTTTGAGTACTCGAGAGTTTAAGGGGAAACAAAAACTTCGAGTTAGACATGAAGCCTGGTACGAATAATTCTGTTACATCTTATTTACTGATAATATTGAGTGAGACCACACCACTTAGCGGAACGAATTTCCCCTCACTGATATCCTTTTCAAAAACATATTTTGCAAACCATTTCCTGCAAGCAAACTTGTTAATCAAACTGATATAACAATGATAATGATAATAGCTAAGTCTGTTAAGTTATAACAAAGATAATAATAGCTAAGTTCGTTAAGCTATAACAAAGATAATAATAGCTAAGTCCGTTAAGCTATAACAAAGATAATAATAGCTAAGTCCGTTAAGCTATAACAAAGATATCTAATGGACTATCTGTCCAATAGTAGTAATGGACTATCTGTCCAAAACATAATAGCAAGGTCCGTTATGCTAACAAATGGACTATCTGTCCATAAAACTAGGCTGACTGTCCTCAAACTGGACTAACTGTCCAAATCAAAATGGATTAACTGTCCGAATCATTTTCTTAGGGATAACTACCCTTTAAATTTTTCTTGAAAACCTTTTCAAAATAATTTAGTCCTTCAAATCATATATGTACAAGGAAAATATATCTTTAGCTTTACTCTAAGCTATTTTTGCCATGTTATATATACTTTACTCAAAATAATGTTGATGATTTTTAATAAGGATTAACTATCCTTTCAAAACAAGTTAAAACCCTTTTTAACTTGAAAGTACTTAGGCTATATTGCCTATTTAATACATTCGAAACCTTTGTTTAAAACCTTTAAACGACCCTTTCGAAACCACTGAAGGTAACCCCATCAAAACCATTGAAAGTGACCCTTTCAAAACCATTAAAAGCCTTTCTCAAACAATGGAGAAACCTTTCCTTTCTTTTCTCCGAAAGCTTCAAAACATTAGACATCCTCCTTTAAAACTTATAAATATTGCCTTTCGAAAATATAGGAAAAACCTTCCCTTTCGACCCTTTCGAAACCCTGGGGAACACCCCTTTCGAAATCATTCATTAAAACCTTTCGAAAGCATCAAAACTCAACTTTTTCGAAAAGCACTTAGGTTAAATTTAAAACATGTGGAAACCATTCGAAACCATTCAAAGTATACTCCTTCGAAACCCCTTTGAAAACGTTTCGGTTGAAACCATTTGGATTATGCCTTCAAGTAGAGCAAATGGATCAGAAACTAAATAAAGTAGAAAGCAACTGATTCGAAACCATTTCCTAAGTAATAAAGTGACGGTGTCAAAATCATCCCTTCAAAAGCATTGGAGAGGTGGCCAAATTTTAGAAAACAAAACAGCCCCTTCAAAAACCATCTGGACCGAAAGGAAGGAAGCGGCAGCTAAAGGTTTCCACTCTGTCGAAAGCATCATTTAAAACAAAAGTGCAACCCAATCGAAACCATTTCATTTTAAACCATTTGACCTAGTCGAAAGCTAACTAACTCGAAAGCATCTTAGTCGAAAGCAAGCAGGCGCATTTTCCTTTAAATCAAAACCAAGCCTCAACCCCTTTGGAACCCTTGGTTTCAACACCATACCTTTCGCCAATGTCCAATTCACTACATACCAGTTGCTTGATACAATGTGCATTGGTTTCAACTGTGTCGGAAGCGAAGGCATGGAGGCGGAACCTGGTGCCGAAAGCATTGAGACACTGAAAAACATGTTTATTTGTACTTTTAAACTATTCCTTTGTACCTTACCTGCCTTGTTTGTCTAAATCTGATTGGTCGCCATTGTACTTTTTCAAAAGTGCTATCGACTTTCCCAATTTAGCAATTTTAAATTTATTTGCAAAAAGCCCCTTCTCCTCTTTAATTATATAATACATTTAAGTCCCATACCTTAAATAATTTTATATAACTATTAAAACACTTAGAAAAAATCTATAAAATTCCAGAAAATCTCTTTTAATATGTTTTCCAACATATAAAAATTTCAGACCCAAACAAATAATTATTTACCCATAAATAATTTATAATACAAAACAACATTTTCTTCGCTGGAGAATTCTTATCAACTCCACGAAAATTCAGAAAATTCTGAAATTGAAACCATATCTAAAATATCATTTTAGATCTTCATAAAAATTCGCAAGGCATTTGGATGTCATTTAATAGGGTTTTCATATCAAAACATGTCATAAACTCTATATGAACATACATAAATCATCAACAAGTATATATAATCATTCCATCATTCAAAAACATGGCAAATTAATGCATAACATTTGAATTTAATCTTAAAGCCGAAAGTAATAAAAGATTTGGAATGTAAACATTATTCACCTTAACTTTAGAGATTAAAGAGATTGAGATGTGAATAGATTTGATTTGAATTAGCCTTTCCTTTAGCTTTTCTTAATTCTCCTTTCTCTTTTCCTTGCTAATGGTGGCCGGCCTTGAGCTTTAAAATTTTGAAAATGAAAAGTGAACGTGTAATCTAATACACGACCAAGGTTTGGAAGATATAGGAATGACCTCTTTCCTATTTTACCCTTCCTCTTATTCATTTCAAATCTTCTTTTAATTCTTTGGTTTTAAATGGCACGGCTACCCTTAATTAAAATCAAATCTCAATCCCCTAATTAACACATTATTTTATTTAATTTAACTAATTAAATATCATAAATAATGTTACCAAAAATTTGGGTTGTTACAAACTCCCCTCCTTAAAGAATTTCGTCCTCGAAATTACGATAAGGCATACAATAAATAAAATAAGAAGGTAAAACATACCATCAAACAATTCAGGATAAGTATCTCTAATCCTCCTCTCAATCTCCCAAGTATAGTCCCTGTCATCGTCACTCCACTGGATTTTGACTAAACTGACCGTCTTGGTTCTAAACCTCTTCTCATCTCTCACAACAATGCGAACTGGCTTTCTCACTATAGTCAAATCCGGTTTTACCACTAAATCATCTAGCACAGTCGGTGCAATAGTAGTCTTCGGGTCTCTAACGCACTTTCTGAGATGAGAAACATGGAAAACATCGTGGACACCTACCAAACTACTCGGTAACTCAACTCTATATGCGAGTTTCCCGATCCTCTCAACAATTGGAAAAGGTTCAACGAATCTCGGTGCTAACTTTCATGATCTCCCAAATCTGATCACACCTTCATCGATGACGCCTTGACGAAAATCTGATCTCCAACAAAGAACTCTAAGTCTTTCTGTCTCTTATCTGCATACTTTTCTTCCTAGATTAAGCCACCTTCATTTTAACCCGAATGTGCTTATCTAAATAAATCTGGACCAAGAACAACTTATCCCCGATCTCCAACCAACAAACGTGATATTTGCATGGCTATTCATTCCAAGCTTCAAACGGCGCCATCCCAATACTAGTCTGATAACCGTTATTATACGAAAACTCGACTAGATGCAGATGGTCTTCCCATGATCCCCCGAAATCTAGAACACAAGCTCTTAACAAATCCTCTAAGATTTTGTTAACTCTATCCATTTGCCCATCTGTTTGTGGATGGTAAGCGATACTCATCTTGAGCATGGTTCCTAATAATTCATGCAGACTCCTCCAAAACTCGCTAGTGAACAAGAAATATCTGTCACTAACTATACTACTAGGAATTCCATGAAGTCTAACTACATCTTCATGAACAACTTCGCTAAAGCAGGTGCCATCCTGGTTGACTTAACTGGAATGAAATGGGCACCCTTGGTCAGTCTGTCCACTATGACCCTTATACTTTCATTTCCTCTGTTCGACCTTGGCAACCCGTCAATAAAGTCCATAAAAATAGAAACCCACTTCCATACTAGGATATCTAATGGCTAAAGCAACCCACTTGGCTTTTGTTGTTCGGCCTTTGCCAGTTGGCAATTCAAGCACAGCTTTACACATAAGCCAATATCTCGCTTCATTCCTTTCCAAAAGAAACTCCTCTTCATATCCTCGTACATCTTAGTACTTCCTGAATGAATATAGAACTTCGAACGACGGCATTCCTCTAAGACTTATTTCCTTATGTTTCCTACTCTCGGAACACATAACCTTCCCTTCTTTCTCAACCATCCATTCTGGTCAAAACTGAAATCTTTCAAGTCATCGCTCTCAGTTCCTTCTCTAAGCTTCCTCATCCGTTCTGCTAACACTAGATCCTCTTCCTGTTTAGAAGCAATCTTTTCGATCAACACTGGTCGAACTTCCAAATAAGACAATACAATAGAATCTCCACTAAACCCTGCCTCAGATCTCCACTGCACTCTACAATCTGCCAATGCCTCCAAATCTTTCCACTCGGCAATCATCGCTAACACTACATTCTAATGTTTCCTGCTAAGCGCATCTGCAACCTTGTTGCCTTTTCCTTGTGTGTACTCAATCTCAAAATCATAAGCGGCAATAAACTCTAACCACCTTTGTTGTCTCATGTTCAACTCCTTTTGAGAGAACAAGTACTTCAGCGACTTATGATATGTATATATAACTCAAACCTCTCTCCCAAAAGGTAATGTCTCCATACCTTCAAAGAAAAAATCACTGCAGCCAATTCTAAATCATGCGTCGGTTACTTGACCTCATGCGGTCTAAGCTGTCTAGAAGCGTAGTAAATTACTTTACCTTTCTACATTAATTAGCACAAACCTAATCCTATTCCACGCGCATCGGTATAAAACACAAATCATGATTCCCTTCTGGAACAACCAACACAGGTGCATGGGTCAATAACTGTTTCAAACTCTGGAATGCTTCCTCACACTTATCGGTCCACACAAACTTCACATCCTTCCTCGTTAACTTGGTCATCGGTGCCGCTATCCGCGAAAAATCCTAAATAAACCACCGATAATACCAGCCAACCCAAGGAAACTCTTTATCTCGGTTACTGTCTCGGGTCTCTTCCAACTATTCACCACCTTAATCTTAGTCAGATCCACTGACAACCCTTTCTCTAAGACTACATGACCAAGAAACTTCACTTCCTTCTTCCAGAAGTGACATTTCGAAAACTTTGCTTTAAGATGATGCTGCCTCATCGTCTCAAGCACCACTCTAAGGTGAACTTCATGCTCCTTCTCATCCTTAGAGTATATCAAGGTATCATCTATGAAAACCAATACGAACCTATACAAGTGCTCTCGGAAAACCCGGTTCATCAAATCCATAATGAAAGCTGGCGCATTAGTCAGTCCGAACAGCATAACTAACCATTCGTACGACCCATATCTGGTCCTAAACGCCATCAAAGGTATACTATCCTCTACAATACTAAGCTGATGGAAACCTGTCACCAAATCCAACTGAGAAAATATCTTGGATCCACTCAACTGGTCGAACAGATCATCTATTCTAGGCAATGGATAACGATTCTTTATCTTCCTCTCATTCAACTTACAATAATCGATACACAACCTCAATGATCCGTCCGGCTTCTTAGCAAACACTTATGCTTCACCCCAAGGTGAACTACTTGGCTTGATAAAGCTCTTGCCTTCTAAATCCACAAACTGCACTTTCAACTCCCTCATCTCTGAAGGGGTCATCCTGCTTGGTGGCCTACTTACTGGTTCCTCTCCCGAAACTAAATCTACCCGAAACTCAATGGCTTGTTTCGGTGGCAATCCAACTACAGGCTCAAAAATATCTATGAATTCTCTAACCATGAAAACTCGATTCAGCTCATCATCCGATTACATAACACCCAATAAAGCATACATCTCTCCACTAGAACCTTCTACGGTATAAACACTATGATCAGGGTGTCTAAGAGATATCTTCCTATCCTGGCAAAATATCCTAGCATCTACTCACTTAACCAATCCATCCCAAGAATAATCTCAAACCCCATAAAATCAAACACATGCAAACTGCAAACAAAAGTATGACCTAACAGGTCAAACTCTAACTGGTCACATCTCAACCCTAGAGTTGCATACCCTCCTATTGGATTCGCAACCCGTAAAGAAGTAATTAAGTATGTAGGTTCAAGGTTAAGCTTATCTATCAAACATCTAGACATAAAAGAATGCGATGCACGCGTATCAAATAGAACACTAACAAACATACCAAGAATCTGAAGTGTACCTCCTAAAACTGCCTTTCCTTTCTCCTAAGCTGTCGGTTTCGAAGCAGCAGGCTCCAATGCATATACTTTGCCCTTCCCATCCTTAGCAGGCTCCTTACACTGGCTCTTATAATGGCCTATCTAGTCGTAATTGAATCACCTGACATTCTTCCTCCCAGCCACATCCTTAGTCTTTCCAGCACGACACTCATTAGAAAAATGCCCCTTCTTGTCGCACTTGAAACAGACAATCTCAGACTTCCCTTTCTTAGCTGCTCCACCCTTCTGAGTACCTTTCTTAGGAAAGAACTTCCTCTTCTGGCCTTGCCCAACCTGGACCTCCTTAGCCTTGCTCTTCTCGAGAGAATCAAAAATCTCCTCATGTCTCAAGGCCATCTGACCAACAACATCAGAAGGATCCCTAATATGAGGTAATGTATCCCTGGCCAACTCAGGCTTCAACCCTCGGATGAACTTCTCATTCCTTTTCATCACCGTGTCCACTGAAGCATATCCATATCTGGCCAACTCCTCAAACCTTCAGGCGTACCCCAAGACAGACATCTCTCCCTGCTCTAACTCAGCAAACCTTCTGATCAGAGCTGACTGCACCATAATAGACATGAACCGCTTTTGGAATCTCCTCTTGAAATCTTCCCAGGTCATAGTCTCCTTAGACACTGCCACAATCACACTATTCCACCAAAACAATGCAGCTACCTGAAGCTGTCTAGATGCCAACCTCCTCTTTTTCTCATCAATGAGCCCTAAATCTGCAAAGATCCTTTCTCATTGCAACAGCTAGTTCTCTACCTCAATGGCATCCTCCGTCTCAAGAAATGGCTTCTCCCAAGCTTAGTGTAGTCTCCACTCACTTAGCAAAATGGTTAACTGCCGGAACTTCCAGAATCCCTTCTCCTACAGCATTTCCTCCTAACACTCCGGCTGTAACTACCGCCTGCATCATATTCCTGAAAAACTGATACATAGCTTCCATTACAACTTGCGAAACTTTAACACGCACATTCTCTGCTTGGGCCTGACCTTGATTTCTTCTTGAATTAGGCCTGGCATTCCCATTGGTGCTTTCCCCTCCTGGGTTAACTTTTGCTCTTCTACCATCCATATCTGTATTCAAACCTTATGAGATACAGAAAGATAACCTAACAAATATAGAAGACTGGAGATAAATTGCATACTTGTATATATAGTAAATACAAGTATGTCACTATAGCGTTATCCCAACCCCAATATTTCTCTAATTCTTAGGATTATGTTTTCAAAATAATTTTAATTTAAAGTTTTTCATAATCCTATGCTCTGATACTAAGTTGTAACATCCCGTATCTAGAGGCCAAAAGCTAAGTACTACATATGCTGCAGTCATCCATAGTATTAACTTCTGGTGACAAAATACGGTAATGCTAATGGTATCCATAATATCAAAAGCACATGAATATGAAAAAATCATAGATTTCAAAACAACATTCATCTGGTTACATTTCCAAAACAATAATTCATATCCATGTTACATAATCCCAAACTATTTCCCAAGTAAAGGTTTATATATAATTTACAATTATACGCCAAGAGTGACATATGACGATGCCCCCTTGGTTGATCAGAGAAATATATTCATAATGACTCAATAAACACAGGGAAATCAAAACAAAATGACGATGCTCCCTTCGTCAGCCACCTGCTTGTCCCCGGAAGCTTTATTCTCCAAAATCTCAAAACCTACAATCCTCAACCCTCAGCCCACTCAAATCAGTTTTGAGTACCTGAGATCTTAAGGGGAAACAAAAACTTCGAGTCAGACATAAAGCCTGGTGTGAATAATTCTGTTACATCTCGTTTACTGATATTGAGTGAGACCAAACCGCTTAGTGGAACGGGTTTCCCCTCACTAATATCCTTTTCAAAAATATATTTTGCAAATCTTTTCCTGCTACCAAACTGGTTAATCAAACTAATATAACAATGACAATGATAAAAGCTAAGTCTGTTAAGCTATAACAAAGATAATAATAGCTAACTCCGTTAAGCTATAATAAAGATAATAATAGTTAAGTCCATTAAGCTATAACAAAGATAACTATGGACTATCTATCCAATAGTAGTAATGGACTATCTGTCCAAAACATAATAGAAAGGTCCGTTATGCTAACAAATGGACTATCTGTCCATAAAACCAGGCCGACTGCCCTCAAACTAGACTAACTGTCCGAATCAAAATGGACTAACTGTCTGAATCATTTTCTTAGGGTGAGCTACCCTTTAAATTTTCTTAAAATCTTTTAAAAACGAGTTAGTCCTTCAAATCATATATATACAAGGAAAATATATCTTTAGCTTTACTCTAAGTTATGTTTTCCATGTTATATATACTTTACTCAAAATAATGTTTATGATTTTTAATAAGGATTAACTATCCTTTCAAAACAAGTTAAAACCCTTTTTGACTTGAAAATACTTAGGCTATATTGCCTATTTCAAAATCTTTGTTTAAAACCTTTAAACAGCCCTTTCGAAACCATTGAAGGTAATCTGTTTGAAACAATTGAAAGTGACCCTTTCGAAACCATTAAAAGCCTTTCTAAAATAATAGAGAAAACTTTCCTTTCTTTTCTCCGAAAGCTTCAAAACATTAGACATCCTCCTTTAAAACCTTTAAATATTACCTTTTGAAAACCTAGTAAAAACCTTCCCTTTCGGCCCTTTCGAAACCCTAGGGAACCACCTCTTTCGAAATCATTCATTAAAACATTTCGAAAGAATCAAAACTCAACTCTTTTGAAAGCACTTGGGTTCAATTTAAAACATGAAGAAACCTTTTGAAACCATTCAAAGTCGACTCCTTCGAAACCCCTTTGAAAACGTTTCGGTCAAAACCATTTGGATTATGCCTTCAAGTAGAGCAAAAGGATCAGAAACTAAATAAAGTCGAAAGCATCTGTTTCGAAACCATTTCCTAAGTAATGAACTGATGGTGTCAAAACCATCCCTTTGAAAGCATTGGAGAGGTGGCCAAATATTAGAAAACAAAACAACCCCTTCGAAACCATCTGGATCGAAAGGTAGGAAGCGGTAGCTAATGGCTTCAACTCTGTCGAAAGCATCATTTAAAACAAAAGCGCAACCCAATAGAAACGATATCATTTGACCTAATCAAAAGCTAACTAAGTCGAAAGCATCTTAGTTGAAAGCAAGTAAGCACATTTCCCTTTAAATCAAAACAAAGCCTCAACCCCTTCAAAATGAAAGTCTATAGTATGGTGGATTGATTATACAAATGACAAGTATATGACTAATTTGAACTATATTGTAACAATATTAAAGTATGTAAATAAGAATGATCACACCAGAGATTTTATACTGGTTCGGACCTCCCGTCCTACGTCCAGTCCCGAAGCTCCTCTTTGGAATTTCCTTTCACCGAATAACCCTCACTTTACCCGGAGGAATAGGTTTACAATAGGAGAGTTTCTTTGTCAACTGTGTGTTCTCTATTACATGAATTTTGACTATATAGTACAAATGCTTCCAATATATATCTAGAGAGTATTGTCTATGAGGAACCGTATATTTGGAAGAGTAGAATACAAGTATATATTGCTAGAGATCAAGAATATATCAGAGTATAAGAGTAAAGAGCGCAAGTAAGTCAGGTGAAATCTTCTCTTGGATTCTTGATGCTATTTATAGTGGTAGAGAGATTCCTTGGGTAGTTGCATCCATTAACAAGTGTTCTATGGTCGCTTCTGATGGTGATGAAGAGTTGCAGCGAAGAGAAGCGAAGGTGTCTTTTCAATTGTGACAATTGTAATTTGAATGTTATCAGCCGAGTTCAGTTTCAAACGTCTAGAGTATGTCTCAGACGTCTGGCTCTCTATATTTTTTTGTATATAGTAGACTTTCAGACGTCTGAGTACATTAACCAGACGTCTGATTTTGTTTGGTTTGTAATCCAAAAGATTTACTCAGACGTCTGGCTAGTGCACCCAGACGTCTGATCTTGTGCATGTTGCTTTTCTTGTATCTGTGTTGTCGCTCTTCTGATTCTATCGACTTGTAGCCTCTTGATATGTTCTTCGAGCCTTGTTCTTGTCTCTCTAGTGATGTTACTTTAGCAATTACCTATAAATAGAAATATATATGCATATTCGATTTCCATTGTATAGTTGTTGTCATCGAAACCATAGATTTGATTTCCTAACAATCTCCCCTTTTTTGATGATGACAACTATACAATGTACTTATATATAATTTATAAATCTCCCCCTGAGTATGTGCTTACTTTTAATGTTTTTATAATTATGCTTATATTTCTCCCCCTTTGGCATTATCAAAAAAGAATTTTAAGCCAATCGTCAAAGATAAAACACAAAAGGAAAATTTCATAAATAATTCGACATTGATTACATTCATAGATTTTGTCAGTTTTACAAAAGTTGACATCCTAATATTCTAAGATCTATGATTTCTTTGAAGAATCTTTGTCTTGATCATCCCCTATTCCTTCTTTTTCAGAAGTGCTAGGCTTTGTAGGAGATGACAAAGCTTGATTGAGAGGTTCGTCCTCAGAAAGTTTGGAATGTTTTGCGGGAGGAGAAGGTACCGGGGTTGGCCAATCTTCAAAAGGTGGTGTCGGACTGCGGACCCGTTGGAGTACTTCTTTGAGAACCGATAAGATAGTCGAAAGAGATTCTTCAACTGTTGCTAGGGGTGTAGCAAACGATGTTTTGAATTGGTCAATCCGCTTAGCCAAAAGTTTTTGATTTTGAGATAAGATATGTTTATTTCTAAGGGTAAGATCTCGAACACTTTCATTTGGATTTGTATCCGTTCGAGTCTCCATAATCTCATCCTGTCCTGGATAATCAAATGGTGCAGGAGGAGGTGGGATTGCTTCTTGATGGTGTTCCTCCTCTTGAGATGGTGCAGTGTGTGGTTGAGATGGAGGCTCAGCTTGTCTAGTTTGACGATTGTGCATCCAATCTTCGAAGGATATAAATTTTGGAGGAATCTCGGGTAAGTGCATAAGCGAGAAAAATTTGGTGGAAGCGTATTTTGGTGAGATTCTTCGAAAGTTGATAGGTAGGATGGGATGTTATGTGCACGAAGAAGTCTTATAATATATGTTGGGTAAATGATTGATGGCCGTGATCGAGTCCAAAATTGTTTGAGCTCGTTAAAGATGAATTTGGCCCAATTCACCCTTGTTCCACTAAATAGAGCATATAAGGCTTTGTGCTCTAACTCGGTTATTTGCTCATGGCTTCCCATACGTGGAATGATGGTATTGATTATCATTCGAGTTAGGAGTCATGCTTTTGGACGTAGATATATAGAGGAAAACTTTGGCATTTCATCTTCCCAAATTTGATGCGTTATACTATTTCTTGGCTTGAAGCACATATCAGGAATGTTGTATAAATCTTCGCCCGTGTCAGAACATCCTAGGGTTCTACCTACTATGCCAGGAGTTAGTCTAATCGTGTTGCCATACACGCTAGACCATAGCCAATTATCTTCATCTTCAGTGTTCCATACTGAAGTGCTATCCAAGTTTGCATAGAAAAGAAATATTGCTAATTGATCGATTTCGACGTCATTAGGAGTGAACGAAATTAAAGTTTCTAGTTCGGCATTCTCACACATTTCATCCAAATCATACATTGGAAATTTAAGTAGATTATAGAAAGGACCTGTGTGAAGTTTTTTCTTTTGTATATCTTCATACCTCTTGATTGAATGTGGTGCTTTATTCATCCATTTTTCAATTTGATCATCCGAACAGACTTGGGGGTTTGAAGATGATGATGGTTGGTCTTGTTTTCGTTTTGATGTCTTGAGATTTTTAGTTCTAGGAGGCATTGTGATTTGAGCTCGCTTAAAAAAGTAATTTTTTGAGAGAGGAATCTTCAATGATGAAATCGCAAATGAAAAGTTTGAGATGAAAGTAAAAAATGACGTTATCTGGGTTAATTTAAAGAGTCGATTGAATTTCAGACGTCTGGATGTTAAATCAGACGTCTGGTTTGCCCGAAATTGAACATAGTAGATAAGTTCAAACGTCTCGTCTATGAGTTGGACGGCTGGTTTGATCGATTGTGAAATTTTTTATAGTCAGAGTGTTTTACCAGACGTTTAGAAACAAATTTCAAACGTCTGAAAGTTTCTGATTTTTAAATTCGAATAGACAGAGCAAATTTTCAGACGTCTGGGAGGTATAACAGACGGATGATATATGCATAGTGGAAAAAAATAAACGTATATCAGAGTGTCAGACGTCTGAGGTCTATATCCAGACGTCTGGTATAGGCAATTTTTCTAAAAATAGCCTAAAATTTGATGGTTTTGCTTATTCTTGATTCTCTATTTAAAAAAATGTAGTTTTATTTGTGTAAAATAACAAACAAACATAGATACATACAAATAACAAAAATAAAATAATTTATTTAGAAGGCGATGGAGATTGTACGATCTCCTGACTTGTTATCCTTCCATGGTTTAAGTGGAGACCATATATTACCACGTTCGTGGATTCTTGGAGAGCCAGAAAATCATCTCGTTGACGGATCCGAAAGGGTACGATATGAAGATGAGGCATCTGAAGAACTGCAGGGCTTTGGAAGCGGTTCATGGACATCTTTCTTTTGTGACGTACAAAACTTCATCGCTACTTGTTCCAAAAAGCTTAGCCGACGTGCTGTAACTTTTTGTTCAAAATATAGTTCTCGTTAAAGATCTATTTGTTGTTTCTGATAGTGATGAATTTCATCAATTTTCTCCTTTGTATTAGGAGAGACAAATAGAGATCTTTTAGTCTTCTTGCTATCGGAAGTAAATCCCGTATGATATGAGGACCACTTATGCGTCGGTTCCTGAATTGGTGTGGGTGTAGGAAGCCGTTTTGGTGTATCAACCGAGCTATCCGGCGTAGGCATCGAGATGGAAATATAAGAGTTATCAGAAGACATGGCTATATTTTGATTCTTGAGGAAAATATGAATTGTGTGTATATAATTTTTCTTGAAGTATAACTGTTTATATATAAGTTAAAAAATTATTTATAGAAAAACTAACTATCTAAAAAACAAAGGGTGCATAAATTATTAATTATGATTTGTGGATAGAAAAACAAATGACTAAATATAGTCTAGATGAAGCAATGATTATTAAGTAAGGAGATCATGAAGAGAACAAATCCCTAAATCACGTTGGAGTTTAATAAAAGTTTGTTCATTTAATGGTTTTGTAAAGATATCTGCTATTTGATTTTTGGTATATACGTATTCTAATGAGATATTTCCTTTTTCAACATTGTCTCATAGAAAATGATGTCGTATATCTATATGCTTAGTTCGTGAGTGATTGACAGGGTTTTTTGATAAATTTATTGCACTTGTGTTATCACAATATATTGGAGATTTATTGATAATTTTGCCGAAGTCCGCAAGTGTTTGTTGCATGTATATTACTTGTGCACATGCTAGAGCTGCTGAGATATATTTGGCTTCGCAAGTAGATAAAGAAATGCAATTTTGCTTTTTGCTAAACCATGAAACTAATGATTGTCCGATAAAGTGACATGTTCCACTAGTACTCTTACGATCTATTCTACATCCACCGAAATCTGCATCACTATATGAAACTAGTTCAAACGATGATCCTTTAGGGTAAAATTAACCATAATCTCTAGTACTAGACAGATAACGTAAAATACGCTTAACAACTCTTAGATGAGATTCTTTTGGTTTTGCTTGAAATCGAGCACAAAGACATACACTCATCATAATATCGGGTCGACTAGCCGTCAAATAGAGTAAAGAACCAATCATGCTACGATATCATTTTTCATCAAAATCTTTTCCATTATCATCCTCTTCTAAGTGAACAATATACTCATCGGTGTTGGTTTGCTTGAAATTTTATCCATTCCAAAGCGTCGTAATAGGTCGTTACAATATTTTTCTTGATGAATAAAAATACCATTTTCAAGTTGTTTTATTTGTAAACCCAAGAAGAAATTTAATTCTCCCATGTGAGACATTTCAAATTCATTGGTCATAATATTTGAGAAATGATTACAAAGATTTTCATTATTTGAACAAAAAATAATACCGTCTACGTAAATTTGCACAACTAAAATATCGTTATTTTCTCGTTTAATAAATAAAGTTGTATCGATTTTACCTATTTGAAAACCAGATGTAATTAAGTGATTTTTAAGTCGTTTGTACCAAGCTCGGCGAGCTTGTTTTAAACCATATAAGGCTTTTTGTAATTTAAAAACATGATCGGGATATTTTTCGTGAGTAAATAGTGGAGGTTGTTCAACATATACGTTTTCTTTGATAAAACCATTTAAGAAGGCACTTTTGACATCCATTTGAAATAGTTTAAAATTGTGATGATTTACAAAAGCGAGTAATGTTCGTATGGCCTCGAGTCTTGCTACTGGTGCAAAAATTTCATCGTAGTCAATAACTTCTTCTTGATTATAACCTTGAGCAACTAAGCGTGCTTTATTTCTAACAATATTTCCATTCTCGTTTGCTTTTTTTTAAATACCCATTTTGTTCCTATAACCGATTGGTCTTCAGGTCTTGGTACTAGTTCCCAAACATTATTACGTTCAAATTGATTCAATTCTTCTTGCATAGCCATTATCCAAAAGTTATCATTTGAAGCTTCTTTATAATTTTTTGGTTCAAAATTTGACACAAATGCTACATGGCTTATTTGATTAAGTTGATTTCTAGTTACTCTAGAATTGAGATCTCCAATGATATTATCTTTTGGATGATTCTTAAGAATTCTAGGGGATGATATTAAAGTATTATTTTGTACATTTGTTTCATTATTAATAGAATTTGTTGAATTTGTTATTGGAATAATTTCTTCTTTATCATTAGTATGATGGTTAAATAGATTTTCGTTGAACAAAACATGTAAACTTTCTTCAATAGTATTATTTCGTTTATTAAAAATTCTATATGCTTTGCTACGATCCGAATATCCAACAAAGATACCTTCATCGGTCTTCGGGTCAAATTTTCCTAAGTTATCTTTTGTATTTAATGTAAAACATTTTGAACCGAAAGTTTTAAAGTATGATACTTTAGGTTTTCTTCCATAAAATATTTCAAAACAAGTTTGTTTAGTCATAGGACGTATGGTTACTCGATTTAATACGTAACAAGCTGTGGCAATAGCTTCTGCCCAAAAGTGTTTTGGTAAACTACTACTATTTAGTAGTGTTCATGCACATTCTTGTAACGTACGATTTTTTCTTTCTACTACACCATTTTGTTGAGGTGTGCGAGGAAAAGAAAATTTATGACTTATTCCTTTCTTATTGCAAAAATTAGTAAAAAGATCCTTTTCGAATTCTCCTCCATGATCACTTCGAATATTTTTTATTTCCAAGTCCATTTGTGTTTTAATTCTTTTAGCAAATATTTTAAACATACCAAAAGTATCGCTTTTATGTTTTAAAAACAAGGTCCATGTATATCTCAAAAAATCATCAACTATCACGAAAACATATTTGTTGTGATTTATAGATCGTATTGGTGTTGGACCAAATAAATCTAAATGTAATAATTCTAATGGTTGTTTTGTAGAAATATTATTTTTAGATTTAAAAGAGCTTTTCTTTAGTTTTCCAATTTGATAGTCGTCGCATAAATTTACTACTTTGTAATTTATTTTAGGTAAACCTCTAACTAACTCATATTTTGCCAACTTATTAATATTTTTCAAATTGATATGACAAAATCGTTTATGCCATAACCATGGATCATTAAGTTTGGCGGTTAAACATAAATTTGAATTTTTATTTATTTTCATGTTTAATACATAGATATTTTTGTTTCTAAAACCTTCAAATATAAGTTGTTTGTTATTATCTAAAATATTACATCTATCTTTTTCGAAATTTATTTGAAAACCTTTGTCGCATAATTGACTAATACTTAGTAGATTATGATTTAGATTTTCTACTAATAAAACATTTGTAATAATAGGAGAATTAGAAATACCATAGTTGATGACTTTTCCAGTGCCGACGACATATCCTTTTGAATTATCTTCAAAGATTACCGTTCCACCATCGATGTATGTTATATTTGATAACATTTTTGAATTTTCGGTCATATGCTTGGAGCATCCACTATCTAGTATCCATTTCTCCTTATGTTTTATTTTGGGTACCTGCAAAATAAAAGATGTTTTAATTGGTACCCATATACTTTTGTTAGGGTCCTAATTGTTAGGAGAAGGTAGCCATACCCAAGATGGTTTGGTACCTTTATAAATATAATTTTTATTATAGACTACATTCTCTAAAAAAATTATTAATATGTTTTTTGTTTAATCAAATTATTATTTGTCTTAGGAATCCAAATTTTCATAGTTTTGGTATTCATATTAGACGTAGGTAAACTTTTAGTTTTTTATACCTAATTTTTTTTGCATCATTTCCTTTTTGTTTAGAAGTATATTTAAATCCTATTCCATTTCTATTGCCTGATGGTTTTGAAGTTTTGATAAGATTTTCCAAATCTTGTTTTCCTTTATTGAATTTTGACACATTATTTGTAATTTTATCTCATTTTTCTTTTAATTCTAAATTTTCAATTTTCAATATTGCTTTTCAAGTTGACATTTTCTTTTAGCAAATTATCCTTCACTATTTTGGTGTTTTCAAAATCAATAGTAATAGCCTTACTTTCTATCAAATTATTTTTAATTTTTTCTTGAGATAATTCTAGTTCTTCTTCTAAGATAATTTTTTCATCTTTTAACATTCCTACTTTAAGTTCTAATCTATTTATTTTGGCTATATATTCTTTGTTCAATTTTTTAATTTGTCTAAATTTATCATCTAATTCCATGCTAAGTTCTAATAATTCATCATAACTAAGTTCCGGACATACCTCATCAGTTTGTGCCATAAAACACACATTAGCTTGTTCTCCGTCACTATCACTATCACTTTCAGATGATGAAGAATCCGAGTCATCCCATGTTACTTTGAAAGCCTTCTTTTTTTTGAGTTTTTCAAATTTTTCTTCTTTTTATCATTATTGAGTTTAGGGCAATCCTTCTTCATATGTCCGTATTGATCACATTCATAGCACTTGATTTGAGATAGGTTTGTTGTGTTGGACTTCCCTTCTTTTTGGAATTTGGTCATCTTTCTAAATTTCTTGAATCTGTTATAATTCTTGGTAATGAAGACTATCTCTTCTTCATCTAAATCAGAGTCATCATTTTTTGTTGCTGGGAATGCTATGTTCTTCTTTTTCGAATTTAGTTCTTTTGGTGCCTACAAATTAGCTTCATAGGACATTAAATTTCCTATCAACTCTTCAGTTTTGAGAGTAGAGAGATCATTAGCTTCTTCAATAGCTAATACCTTCCTTTCCCAATCTGATGTTAAAGAGTTGAGTATTCGAGAAACAAAATCAAAATCAGTAAACTTAACTCCTAATGCCATAAGATCATGTTGAATAGTTTGAAATCTAGAATACATGTCAACAATAGTTTCATTTTGCTTCATTTTAAATTATGAGAATTGGTTTTGCAAAATTGAAATCTTAGTTTGTTTCACCTTTGTTGTACCTTCGTGTGTAATTTGTAAGGTACGTCAAATGTCAAATGCAGTTGTACATAACATGACACGTGAAAATTCATTTTCATCTAGAGAACAAAATTAAACATTCATAGCTTTAGCTTTGTTTGATGCTAAGCACTTTTGTGCATCGGTCCATGTGTTCATAGCAGTAGTAGGTGCTTCATATTTATCTTGAGTAGCTGGCCAAATTTCTAGACCATTAGCTTTCATAAAAATTCTCATATGTGTGTACCAATATGCATAGTTAGAGCCATTAAAAACTAGGGGTCGTGCTGTGGATTGTCCTTCTTGAAAAATACTTGCCATATTAAAATGATTCAAAAATGTGTTACTGTACTTTGATCAAACCTTGCTCTGATACTAAATGAAAGTCTATAGTATGGTGGATCGATTATACAAATGACAAGTATATGACTAATTTAAACTATATTGTAACAATATTAAAGTATGTAAATAAGAATGATCACACCAGGGATTTTATACTTGTAACGACCCGTAAATTTCAACTGTTTTAATAACGTAATTAGTTGAAATTTTGTGAAATTTTAAGCGATAAAATTTTGAAATATAAATTTGATATTTGGAATGCGTTTAGTTAAACATAACAACTGGTAAATTTTCGTCCGAAAATATGAAAGTTTATTTCGCACGTAAATTTACTTCAATTTAATCGGTTAAAAAGCGATGAAAATAAAATGTTTCCGAAACCTAAATATTTTTACATAGAAAAATTCTAAACCATCTTCTGAGCAAGATTTCAATTTGTCGTTTTTCCAAATTCGGACAACTTTGGCTCCGTCGATCTTATTTTTCAGCGTTTTTCTTGCATTTTCCGCTATTAGAAAATTCGAATTTTTATAATTCGATCGTACCACTGATATCCGTATACAGTTTTAATCATCTCGTCGTGTTGATCTCCGTAGTATATTCATTCGTTCATTTGTCCGATACGCAACGAAAACTGCGGAACGGATCGCCGTATCGGTATCTGTTCGGGTGCTTTTGTTCCCTGTGCCTTTTCGTTTGTCATAAGACAACCTAATAGCTGTTTGCTTTTATAATTCTCTGAATTCGTGCTTTACGTTTAAAAGTTGTTGTCCATTTCCTGTCACCTCTCTACCTTTTACTTCTGACATTGCGTGAGAATAAAACAAAGAGGTAGCTACTTTTCCTTTAATATATATGAAATTGCTATTTGAATAAGCCTGCTCACCTTTTTCTTTTTATTATTTTATTCTAATCTTTCCCTCATCAGCCTGCACGTTTCTTCTTCCCCTCTATCTACTTATCAGCTTGTTTATTTTCTTGGGAAAATTTATCTATGTACAAGACTTCATATTTGCATTAGAAAAACGGCTCATTGCATTGAACAACCCCACTTTTCTCCTCATCTCCTTTTCCCTGCCAGTACTCAGCAACCCCGACCACCATCCCCACAAATGCCGCACCATGGTTCACACCCAGACCCCTAGCTCATCACTTTCCTCCTGCACCGTCCTCCCTTCCACCTCAGCTCGGGTCCATCACCATGCGGCGACATCCGGTCCACTCTTCCTCGACCTCATCACAACCGCCGCCGAGTTTTCCCCTTCCTTCATGACCATCAGGCCTAACCCATTCACGTTGGCAGCTCGGCAACCCCACCTTTGACTCGCCTGCAATCCAAGGCCAATCTTCGTAGCGTGCAGCAGTTTCATCATTCGTATGTACGATATAATATAGGTAATATTCAAGCTGTTAGTTTATTTCATAGATGGTATGTTTTAGTTAATATATAGATTACATAAAGTAAGTTATATTTATGAGTATGGTTATATATATATATATAGGTTTAAAGTATTAACATTTATGTAGTTGTATATATATAGTTTATTACCTGGGTCTTATATAATAAAATGCGTATGCTCGTTTATAGATACAGCATGGCCTGTAGTCTTTATATTTATGTATACTTACATATTTCGACCTTGTCTAAAGAAAATGCTTATAAAATGTCTGTTTATCAAAAGTTTGGGATTATATTTTGAAACAGATATGTGTAATATAATATTCTGGTTATCTAGATGAAATGTTATATACAATATGGTTGGTTAAAACTCTAAGAATGTATGTATGTATGTTTTAAGTTGCATTTGCAGCCTGAGTGAAGCATATATTATATTGTAATCCTATATTTTTTTGTTTTGTTTTTGTTTTTGTTTTGTTCTGTCGTATATATATATATATATATATATATATATATATATATATTTCATTGTATACCTATACATTAAAGTCTTCATAATAACCTGCATACATATTTTCCTATATATTTATATATTTAGTCTGCATAGCATTTAGTTGTTAGTTATATATGAATTTATATGAGTCCTATGTCAGTTTATGATTTAAAGTATATATATGTTTATCTGTATAACTTGCATTATGGGTTTGTTTTGAAATTTTTGGTGTGTGTCAGTTATATATGTTTAAAAGTGTGTAGATTTTATATCAGGTAATAATATATAGGTTTATATTTACACAGTTAGGTATATAGCTTTACTATCTATGGGTACTTTTATATTTTAATATTGAGGTTATCACTTCCTTTATCTGCATAATTATAAAGTAGTCTGCACATGTCTATTTGAAGAAGCTCACCTATAATTGTTTATATATATAGTTATGTCGATTCTGAAATGTATTCAGATCTTAAAATATGATATGTATAGATATCTTGGTTTAATATATATATATATATATAGTTTCATTTTTATGTGTTTTAAATTATAACATTGGTTTAAGAATTGATATTAAGAATATAGTGTATATGTACATTTTAATTTTTAATATGTGTGGTTTAAGAAATAATGATTTCGAAATAGAATAACTATCGGATTTGTATTATTTGTGTATGAAATTTATGTTGATTTGAATATATATATATATAAAACATATTTTGTTTCAGTCTATATCAAGTTGATTTGATCTGTTCTCATTGATGCCTGTGATCAGCCATGTTCGTCGAATTCGTGCCAATCTTGCTTTGCTTTGGAATTCGTGCTTGGATTCGTAACTTATCTCTTTCTCGTTCATCTCTGGCCTTGAAGGTGAGCAATCACTCACGATTAACGTTCTTATATTTATTAAATTTGATTTCAATTGAAACGACAATTGAAATATGTTGCTGTTAGTTATTTATATTGCTATGTCTATGCCATCATCTGTATCTGTTCACCTATGACACCTGACACCATTATCTGTTATTTATATTGATATATATATATGCCATCATCTGTATCTGTTCACCTATGACATCTGACACCCTTATCTGTTATTTATACTGATGATATTGATATATGCCTGTTACTATTGTTATTTTATTATCATATCTGTTATCACTCTGCAAGTTCCCTGTTAGTATAGAATCACTATGGGTTGAAATGATACATACCCGAACGATCTGTAGAATAAGAGAAAATCGTTATGGGTTGAAATGATAAACCCAAGCGATTTTCAATTTATTTGAATTTGGGATTGCGGGTTGAAAAGATATATACCCGTATATATTTAAATTGCGAATTGAAATGATAAATATCCGTACCACTTGACCATAGGGTAGAAAATTATATACCGACACCGTTGGTCTATATATAAATATTTTTAAAATGATTTCTATGGTTTTGAAAAGAAATATATGGTTTTGATAAATATTGATTTTTTTAAAGATTTATTAAAGTTGATTTAATAAAGTTGATAAATAATATGTTTAAGTATTTATTTAATATCTATATTTTCAAATATAGAGTTTACAATGATTTGAAATTGATTTGAAATTATATTTATTTAAGAATTATACTTAAATAAAGTTTGATTTGAAATTTATAAAATTTGAAATTCTAAAGATATGTTTTTAATTTGAATTTGATTAAAAGTGACTTTAATGAATATTTCAAATTATATAAATTTAAATGGGATATTTTGTTTATTTGAATTTGTGGATTGAAGTTGTATTAGATGTTATTGAAATGTTGAATATTTAAAGCTTTGAAATATATTGAAATTGAAATGGCTTATTTTATGGTTTAAACAGGTATTTGAAGTCGATAGATTGAAATGGTTATTTAGAAACTGAATCGAATTGAAATTGATGATTTGAGATTTGATTAAATTAAAATGTTGGAATTCGAGTTAATTTGAATCGATTTGTGAATTTTGAGGAAGCTATTTTATTTTATAAAGAAATTTTAAATTATATTTAAACTATTGATATTTTACTTTATAAATTATTTTATATAAACTATTTTAATATAAATCATTTTTAATATAAATTACTTTATTTATAAACTATTTTATTATATATACTAATTTTAATATCTAAACTATTTAAAAGAGAAGTGTTATGATTTCCAAAATGCTATAATTTCAAAGTGTTGTGATTTCCAAAATCCTATGATTTCAAAGCTGTGATTTCCAAAGTGTTTTGATTTTTTTAAAAAAAGTACTATGATTTTGGAAATGGATTTATTTGAAGTAAGAGTGATATCGTATTGATATGGTTTTTAAATGGCAATGATATGTCAGTTTTGAAATATAACTATTGTGAAAGTTGATTAAATGACCATCGGTGAAATAATACGTAGTTATTAAAGAGACCGGGATCGGATATGGACATATTCTCTGTCGATACCGAAAACCACTTTAATAACTATTATACGCGGAGTTTTGATCCAGAATTAAGTGGATGGTTTGGTGAACGCGTTGACTGAAGAAAGAGAACGATTTTGGATGACCCCTGACATGACTAAAACAGGAGCCGCGCCGGGCCATTGAGGTTCGCCACCTCTAGCGGACACACTTCTTCGTTACCATATCTATTACTTTTGTGATTCGATTTGGGTGCATCCCTCGATTATGGGAGTGTTGTTTCGCGATGTTAAGGTAGTAGCTGCTATGCTCAACATCAGTCCGGATCACGCAGCTACTAGTATCCTAGTTGGTATCGCCTCATGTACCTTGTCATACTGATTATCCTATTCGCGACCACTACGATTTTGGTTTGTACCTTTAGTATATGGATTGCCCTCTGGTGACTTCCGGTTTTGGGGAAACTACGGTCTTGTATATGCTCTTGGGAATAAAAATGTGTTAAGGGTGGAATGGGCCATGACTTAACGCTATTTTGATATCGTACTTTACTAATTAGACATTATCTACTTAGCGTACACTACTACATAGTAGATAGTTTAACGGATCCTTAGAGGATAGTTATCCCAAACATCCTTTGAGTTACTCATATTTCAGTCGTTATTTCACTTGAGTTAGATTTATTGATATAAGAATGTTAATCCTGACTCGAGTGTTTTTTGTTTTTCTTTACGCTCGGGTCAGACTGAAGTGATACAGTATTTGAGACTCACCTTTGGAGTTGGAGCTTCGCTTGGAGATCCAGCTATCTATCCGGCTTTCAGTTATTCAATTGATTCCAGTGATGTATTCAGATCTTGTATTTGACTATTGTATTGAGATATCTATGTATTCGAGACCTCTGTTGTATCTTGTTTAACTCTGTTATATATATAGTAGCTTCATGAACTACTATTCTTTTGTTTCCGCTGCATTACTGTTATATTACTCTGTGTCTGTGTCTATGATCTGTGATTATTTTATTTACTGTATATGCTGAGTTTTGCCAATTTAAATTAACAATTCGGTATTTTGAATCATTCAAGTTCAACATGTGCGGATGCGAATGGTCCAAAATATCGGGTTGTTACAGTTGGTATCAGAGCTTTGGTAGCTCTAGGCAAAACTTAACATATATGGTAAATGTATTTACAGAATCACTCTCATTCGAGTTTCAATCTCTTCTTTTTGACTCGATTCCTTTGAATTTTGGAACGTTTCCTGCGGTTCCAAAAATTCATTCGTGTCCCTCACTATTCGTCTTCTTTCAATTCTGGAGCATCCCATAACTCCATTTTGAATGATATCTATAATAGATCGGCGGTCTCACCAATCTTCGAATGATTTGTAAAGGGGTGAAACTCCTTTACAATAGGCATTGATTTACCGGAGATTTCTGTATCCTCGGTTTACGATGCTATCTATCTCCTGCTATACCTGAATTTTATTTCTTGAGATCGAATGTCGATTTACCTCGAAATTCTACAACGATCTTATTCTTGAAGTCACGGTCGACCCGGTTAAGGTTGCCCGCAATTTATATAAACTTATCAATCTTCCTACTTTGCTATTAATCATCATATCTTGTTTCGAACTTATCTTCGAACCAAATTTCTCTTTGATTTAAGTCCATCAAATTTGAAACCCTATCCTTATTTTGAAAATTCATTCCTGTATCGTTGAGCAAAGAAATGTATGTGTAAACTAATATATATAAACGCTTTAAATATATGCTGTGTTGTTTGAGTTGTTGAGGTTGATTTGGGTTTCCGATCGATTCGTCTGATCAACGCTATCGATAGGATTTCCAAAACACTTGAGCAGAGCAAGCTGACAAAATATTGTTTTCAAATTTGGAAAATAAAATAAAGTTTGTATGATTTTACTATATAGATAAGTATGAAATTTTCTTTAACAAAACTGTAATAAATTAATTGTTGGAGTGATAATATTTGATTATTATTTATTGTTTTGTAAACAATTGACTATTGCAATATAAATAATTGAAGTTATAAACTTGGCTATAATGCAAATTTGAAATTTGAAATGTATTTAAATCAAGAATTTGAGAATTTAAATTTTTGGGTGATTTCAATTTGGTTTTTAAGTTTTAAAGTGTATGGTATTTAAAATATTTCAAATAGAAATCATTTTCAAAGAATTTTAAAATGTTGAAATCAGTGCTCTTCTCTTTGTCGCTGGAAAATAATTTCGGTGATGGTGGCCGCATCATCGACATTCATTTTCGAGTTTCGAAGTGGAGAAACCATTCTGTAGCTTTTCTACGGTTTTGTTTTGAGAAAAAAATATATATTTTGATTTGAATTTCTTCAGTATATTTTGATTTACATATATATAGGTATCTTATTTTAAAATTTAAAATTGATTTGATATAAATATATTATATATATCTCTAAATTGTTTAAAGTTAATCGGAAATTTAATTCTTAAATTTTGTTAAAGGATGATTTTAATTATAAATAAAACCAAAATTTGGAATAAATATTTAAACTTGAACAATTGAATTGGGAAAATTTTATTTGTATATTGTTCAACTGCATTCTAATACAACTTACCTAAATCATACAGAAGTTGAATATGTAATTGGATAATATATAAGATAAATTGAATTTATAAATAAAATTTGAGTGTTTATAATAAATGTTATACACTAAATTTTGATTATAAAGATGTTAATAGAGTTAGATAGGATAATAAGTAAACTCAGTTAATAATGAAATAAATTTGTTTTGAGAGAATTAATAAATTTGTTTTGAAAGAATTAATAAATTGAAATTTGATCAACATATGAAAATACCTTGAATTTAAAAGAAATTAATAGATGTAAATTAATTTAAATCGAAACTTTTATGTTTTAAATTAATTTATATAGGTTAAATATATGTGAGTAGATATATTAAGTAGAATAAATTTAACAGTAATTTGGAATAAAGAAGAATTTAAAATTGTTGAAGAAAATATGATTATAATAAAAGACTATTCAAATTTATGGTTTTAGAAATTGTAAATTGAAGAAAATAGGATAATAAGATAATGAATTTAGAAATAGTTGAGATTGATTTTAGTGAAATCAAATGGATTAAATCAATTATTGAATATCAATTAATTTAAATTTGAATTTATATGTTTTAAATTAATTGTTATTTTGTATTTCAAATCTGTTTTTCTTTCTGGTTGTTTCTATTCTTCTACCTCATTCCTTTTCGGGGACGAAAAGTTTTGAGTGGGGGAGAGTGTAACGACCCGTAAATTTCAACTGTTTTAATAACGTAATTAGTTGAAATTTTGTGAAATTTTAAGCGATAAAATTTTGAAATATAAATTTGATATTTGGAACGCGTTTAGTTAAACATAGCAACTGGTAAATTTTCGTCCAAAAATATGAAAGTTTATTTCGCGCATAAATTTACTTCAATTTAATCAGTTAAAAAGCGATGAAAATAAAATGTTTTCGAAACCTAAATATTTTTAAATAGAAAAATTCTAAACCATCTTCTGAGCAAGATTTCAGTTTGTCGTTTTTCCAAATTCGGACATCTTTGGCTCCGTCGATCTTATTTTTCAGCGTTTTTCTTGCATTTTCTGCCATTAGAAAATTCGAATTTTTATAATTCGATCGTACCACTGATATCCGTATACAGTTTTAATCGTCTCGTCGTGTTGATCTCCACAGTATATTCATTCGTGCATTTGTCCGGTATGCGACGAAAACTGCGGAATGGATCGCCGTATCGATATCCGTTCGGGTGCTTTTGTTCCCTGTGCCTTTTCGTTTGTCATAAGACAACCTAATAGCTGTTTGCTTTTATAATTCTCTGAATTCGTGCTTTACGTTTCCAACTCACATTGAATAAATTTAAAAGTTGTTGTCCATTTCCTGTCACCTCTCTACCTTTTACTTCTGACATTGCGTGAGAATAAAACAAAGAGGTAGCTACTTTTCCTTTAATATATATGAAATTGCTATTTGAAAAAGCCTGCTCACCTTTTTCTTTTTATTATTTTATTCTAATCTTTCCATCATCAGCCTGCACGTTTCTTCTTCCCCTCTATCTACTTATCAGCTTGTTTATTTTCTTGGGAAAATTTATCTATGTACAAGACTTCATATTTGCATTAGAAAAACGGCTCATTGCATTGAACAACCCCACTTTTCTCCTCATCTCCTTTTCCCTGCCAGTACTCAGCAACCCCGATCACCATCCCCACAAATGCCGCACCATGCTTCACACCCAGACCCCTAGCTCATCACTCTCCTCCTCCACCGTCCGCCCTTCCACCTCAGCTCGGGTCCATCACCATGCAGCGACATCCGGTCCACTCTTCCTCGACCTCATCACAACCGCCGCCGAGTTTTCCCCTTCCTTCATGACCATCAGGCCTAACCCATTCACGTTGGCAGCTCGGCAACCCCACCTTTGACTCGCCTGCAATCAAAGGCCAATCTTCGTAGCGTGCGGCAGTTTCATCATTCGTATGTACGATATAATATAGGTAATATTCAAGCTGTTAGTTTATTTCATAGATGGTATGTTTTAGTTAATATATAGATTACATAAAGTAAGTTATATTTATGAGTATGGTTATATATATATATATAGGTTTAAAGTATTAACATTTATGTAGTTGTATATATATAGTTTATTACCTGGGTCTTATATAATAAAATGCGTATGCTCGTTTATAGATACATCATGGCTTGTAGTCTTTATATTTATGTATACTTACATATTTCGACCTTGTCTAAAGAAAATGCTTATAAAATGTCTGTTTATCAAAAGTTTGGGATTATATTTTGTAACAGATATGTGTAATATAATATTCTGGTTATCTAGATGAAATGTTATTTACAATATGGTTGGTTAAAACTCTAAGAATGTATGTATGTTTTAAGTTGCATTTGCAGCCTGAGTGAAGCATATATTATATTGTAATCCTATATTTTTTTGTTTTGTTTTTGTTTTTGTTTTGTTCTGTCATATATATATATATATATATTTCATTGTATACCTATACATTAAAGTCTTCATAATAACCTGCATACATATTTTCCTATATATTTATATATTTAGTCTGCATAGCATTTAGCTGTTAGTTATATATGAATTTATATGAGTCCTATGTCAGTTTATGATTTAAAGTATATATATGTTTATCTGTATAACTTGCATTATGGATTTGTTTTGAAATTTTTGGTGTGTGTCAGTTATATATGTTTAAAAGTGTGTAGATTTTATATCAGGTAATAATATATAGGTTTATATTTACACAGTTAGGTATATAGCTTTACTATCTATGGGTACTTTTATATTTTAATATTGAGGTTATCACTTCCTTTGTCTGCATAATTATAAAGTAGTCTGCACATGTCTATTTGAAGAAGCTCACCTATAATTGTTTATATATATATATAGTTATGTCGATTCTGAAATGTATTCAGATCTTAAAATATGATATGTATAGATATCTTGGTTTAATATATATATATATATAGTTTCATTTTTATGTGTTTTAAATTATAACATTGGTTTAAGAATTGATATTAAGAATATAGTGTATATGTACATTTTAATTTTTAATATGTGTGGTTTAAGAAATAATGATTTCGAAATAGAATAACTATCGGATTTGTATTATTTGTGTATGAAATTTATGTTGATTTGAATATATATATATAAAACATATTTTGTTTCAGTCTATATCAAGTTGATTTGATCTGTTCTCATTGATGCCTGTGATCAGCCATGTTCGTCGAATTCGTGCCAATCTTGCTTTGCTTTGGAATTCGTGCTTGGATTCGTAACTTATCTCTTTCTCGTTCATCTCTGGCCTTGAAGGTGAGCAATCACTCACGATTAACGTTCTTATATTTATTAAATTTGATTTCAATTGAAACGACAATTGAAATATGTTGCTGTTAGTTATTTATATTGCTATGTCTATGCCATCATCTGTATCTGTTCACCTATGACACCTGACACCATTATCTGTTATTTATATTGATATATATATATGCCATCAGCTGTATCTGTTCACCTATGACATCTGACACCCTTATCTGTTATTTATACTGATGATATTGATATATGCCTGTTACTATTGTTATTTTATTATCATATCTGTTATCACTCTGCAAGTTCCCTGTTAGTATAGAATCACTATGGGTTGAAATGATACATACCCGAACGATCTGTAGAATAAGAGAAAATCGTTATGGGTTGAAATGATAAACCCAAGCGATTTTCAATTTATTTGAATTTGGGATTGCGGGTTGAAAAGATATATACCCGTATATATTTAAATTGCGAATTGAAATGATAAATATCCGTACCACTTGACCATAGGGTAGAAAATTATATACCGACACCGTTGGTCTATATATAAATATTTTTAAAATGATTTCTATGGTTTTGAAAAGAAATATATGGTTTTGATAAATATTGATTTTTTTAAAGATTTATTAAAGTTGATTTAATAAAGTTGATAAATAATATGTTTAAGTATTTATTTAATATCTATATTTTCAAATATAGAGTTTACAATGATTTGAAATTGATTTGAAATTATATTTATTTAAGAATTATACTTAAATAAAGTTTGATTTGAAATTTATAAAATTTGAAATTCTAAAGATATGTTTTTAATTTGAATTTGATTAAAAGTGACTTTAATGAATATTTCAAATTATATAAATTTAAATGGGATATTTTGTTTATTTGAATTTGTGGATTGAAGTTGTATTAGATGTTATTGAAATGTTGAATATTTAAAGCTTTGAAATATATTGAAATTGAAATGGCTTATTTTATGGTTTAAACAGGTATTTGAAGTCGATAGATTGAAATGGTTATTTAGAAACTGAATCGAATTGAAATTGATGATTTGAGATTTGATTAAATTAAAATGTTGGAATTCGAGTTAATTTGAATCGATTTGTGAATTTTGAGGAAGCTATTTTATTTTATAAAGAAATTTTAAATTATATTTAAACTATTGATATTTTACTTTATAAATTATTTTATATAAACTATTTTAATATAAATCATTTTTAATATAAATTACTTTATTTATAAACTATTTTATTATATATACTAATTTTAATATCTAAACTATTTAAAAGAGAAGTGTTATGATTTCCAAAATGCTATAATTTCAAAGTGTTGTGATTTCCAAAATCCTATGATTTCAAAGCTGTGATTTCCAAAGTGTTTTGATTTTTTTAAAAAAAGTACTGATTTTGGAAATGGATTTATTTGAAGTAAGAGTGATATCGTATTGATATGGTTTTTAAATGGCAATGATATGTCAGTTTTGAAATATAATTATTGTGAAAGTTGATTAAATGACCATCGGTGAAATAATACGTAGTTATTAAAGAGACCGGGATCGGATATGGACATATTCTCTGTCGATACCGAAAACCACTTTAATAACTATTATACGCGGAGTGTTGATCCAGAATGAAGTGGATGGTTTGGTGAACGCGTTGACTGAAGAAAGAGAACGATTTTGGATGACCCCTGACATGACTAAAACAGGAGCCGCGCCGGGCCATAGAGGTTCGCCACCTCTAGCGGACACACTTCTTCGTTACCATATCTATTACTTTTGTGATTCGATTTGGGTGCACCCCTCGATTATGGGAGTGTTGTTTCGCGGTGTTAAGGTAGTAGCTGCTATGCTCAACATCAGTCCGGATTACGCAACTACTAGTATCCTAGTTAGTATCGCCTCATGTACCTTGTCATACTGATTATCCTATTCGCGACCACTATGATTTTGGTTTGTACCTTTAGTATATGGATTGCCCTCTGGTGACTTCCGGTTTTGGGGAAACTACGGTCTTGTATATGCTCTTGGGAATAAAAATGTGTTAAAGGTGGAATGGGCCATGACTTAACGCTATTTTGATATCGTACTTTAATGATTAGACATTATCTACTTAGCGTACACTACTACATAGTAGATAGTTTAACGGATCCTTAGAGGATGGTTATCCCAAACATCCTTTGAGTTACTCGTATTTCAGTCGTTATTTCACTTGAGTTAGATTTATTGATATAAGAATGTTAATCCTGACTCGAGTGTTTTGTGTTTTTCTTTACGCTCGGGTCAGACTGAGTGATACAGTATTTGAGACTCACCTTTGGAGTTGGAGCTTCGCTTGGAGATCCAGCTATCTATCCAGCTTTCAGTTATTCAGTTGATTCCAGTGATGTATTCAGATCTTGTATTTGACTATTGTATTGAGATATATATGTATTCGAGACCTCTGTTGTATCTTGTTTAACTCTGTTATATATATAGTAGCTTCATGAACTACTATTCTTTTGTTTCCGCTGCATTACTGTTATATTACTCTGTGTCTGTGTCTGTGATCTGTGATTATTTTATTTACTGTATATGCTGAGTTTTGCCAATTTAAATTAACAATTCGGTATTCTGAATCATTCAAGTTCGACATGTGCGGATGCGAATAGTCCAAAATATCGGGTTGTTATAATACTGGTTTGGACCTCCCGTCCTACGTCCAGTCCCGAAGCTCCTCTTCGGAATTTCCTTTCACCGAATAACCCTCACTTTACCCGGAGGAACAAGTTTACAATAGCAGAGTTTCTTTGTCAACTATGTGTTCTCTATTACACGGATTTTGACTATATAGTACAAATGCTTCCAATATATATCTAGAGAGTATTGTCTATGAGGAACTGTATATTTGGAAGAGTAGAATACAAGTATATATTGCTAGAGATCAAGAATATATCAGAGTATAAGAGTAAAGAGCGCAAGTAAGTCAGGTGAAATCTTCTCTTGGATTCTTGATGCTATTTATAGTGGTAGAGAGATTCCTTGAGTAGTGGCATCCATTAATAAGTGTTCTTCTGATGGTGATGAAGAGTTGCAGTGAAGAGAAGCGAATGTGTCTTTTCAATTGTGACAGTTGTAATTTGAATGTTATCAGCCGAGTTCAGTTTCAGACGTCTGGTGTATGTCTCAAACGTCTGACTCTCTATATTTTTTGTATATAGTAGACTTTCAGACGTCTGAGTACATTAACCAGACGTTTGATTTTGTCTGGTTTGTAATGCAGAAGATTTACTCAGACGTCTGGCTAGTGCACCCAGACGTCTGATCTTGTTCATGTTGCTTTTCTTGTATCTGTGTTGTCGCTCTTCTGATTCTATCGACTTGTAGCCTCTTGATACATTCTTCGAGCCTTGTTCTTGTCTCTCTAGTGATGTTACTTTAGCAATTACCTATAAGTAGAAATATATATGCATATTCGATTTCCATTGTATAGTTGTTGTCATCGAAACCATAGATTTGATTTCCTAACACAAAACCCCTGGTTTCGACTATATATGTAACGACCCGATATTTTCAACCATTCGCATATGCACATGTCGAACTTGAATTGCTCAAAATACCACGTTGTGAATAAAATTTGGCAAATCTCAGAATATACAGTAAATAAATAATCACAGATTACAGACACAGAGTAAAATAATGCAGCGGAAGTAAAAGAAATAGTAGTTCATGAAGCTACTATATAAATATATCAGAGTTACATAAGATATAACAGAAGAAATAGAGTACAACAGAAGTCTCAATAAAATAACCAAGTACAAGCCGAGTAGAACAACGGAACTGAAATAGATAGGACAAGACAAGCAGATAATCTCCAGCGATTCAAATCTCCAAGAGAGTGGAAATCCAAATCTGTGAATAACTCAGGCTGACCCGAGCGTAAAGCAAAACACAAAACACTCGAGTCAGGACAATATATACTTATATAATGTAAACTAACTCAAGTGAACTGTAATAAAGGTACAAGTAACTTAAAGAATGCTTGGGATCGCCCATTCTTTAAGGATCCGTTAAACTATCTACTATGTAGTAATATTCGCTATTATAATAATGTCTAATCATAAAATAAACATACTTTTAAATAGCGTTAAGGCTTTACATTTTCCACCTTAACACGTAATATGCCAATAGTCTACACAGTACCTGCATACCCCGAGAGGCTACGAGAAGATACTACATAGGTACGACACAAATAGAAACTCGTAGTAAAGCTCGATATGGTAGGTGACACGGCACATAAGGCAATGCCAGGGTAGATATACCAATTACGCACACGGACTGATGGAAACGCATAGCAGCCACTACCGCTCCACCTCGAACAACACTACCAAATCAAGGGTGCGCACCAAATCAATCACAAGTAATAGAATGGTATCGAAGAAGTGTGTCCGATAAGAGGTGCTACCTCACTGGTCCGAGATCGCTCCTGTTTTAGCCACCTTATGCCAACTCACGGGAGTTGGGTCCACGTATATACCTTAGGATCGTCGCCACCATCCTACTTCATTCTGGAAACTCCACCGCGTACACAGTTGTCAAAGTGGTTTTCGGTATCGACAGAGAGTATGTCCATATCCGATCCCGGTCTCTTTAACAACCAATCGTTATTATAACCCGTGGTTATAATTTAAAAACAGTTTATACTTCAAAATAGAATATCATTTCAAATCCAAATCTTTATCAAAATAAAGATTAAATCAATTCCAAACCATTTCAATATATTTAAAATGTCATATCATTTCAAAACTTCATTTCAATATATCAAAATATCATATTTTTCCAAAACTTCATTTCAAATCATTTTAATATATCAAAATATCAAATCTTTCCAAAACTTCATTTCAAATCATTTTAATATATCAAAATATCATATCCTTTCAAACTTCATTTCAAATCATTTTAATATACCAAAATATCATTTGAGTTCAAATCTAAATATTCAACTTTAAATACTTTTTAAATTTAAAGATATCATTCATTTATTATCATTTCAAGTCACATTTTTAAATAGTTTATATTTCAATTAAAATAATTCATTTAAACCATTTAAAAGTGTAATTATTATACTTTCAAGTCAAGTATTAAAATTTCCAAAGTTTCAATTTAATTCAATCATTTATTTCAATTAAATTTCCATAGACCACTTCAAATCTTATAAATTTCACATATAGGTTTAATCCACAAAATAACTATTCAAATTATCAAATAAATTCCAAAGCTTTATTATCCTATATTTCATAAGTCCAATATCTTTTAAATAGATTCAAATTACAAGTAAACCAAATAATTTTCATACTAATATAAACTTCAATTATTCATTCCAAGATTTAATATCATTTCAAATTCATTCTAAAATATCATTTAAAAACATCATTTATTTAATTTAAATTTAAATACCATTTAATCACATTTCAAAATAGTTGTATTTCCCAATCAACTATTCCATTTAAATCATTTAAAGTCAATTCATTATATTTAATAATTAAATATTAAATTTACAAAATTTAATCTTTTTCAAAGATCATTTATCCATTTAAGTTTATTAAAACAATGAAAATTCAACTTTCGCAGCACTTAGTAAATGCTATGAAATATTATGTTTTAAAACAGTTCATTAACAAAAGACAGCATTAAAAATGCTGTAATATCTTAATTTAGTTTCAATTAAAATTTTAGTTAAATTTAACAACTATAGCACTATCAAAGTGCTATAATAACCCTTAGTTCAAATTTGCTATTTGGTTCATTTAAAACAACTACAGCATTTACCAATGCTGTAATATCTTTACATTATATTTCAAAAAGTCAAATTCAGAGTTTAATTACGATTTCAAACAATTAACTTTTAATATAAATCCTTTTGACTTATAAAATCATATATTTTCACATTTTAAAACTATCATTTAAATACCTTTATTTCTATGATTTTATAAAGTCCAATTTTCATACAAAAATCAAATTTAATAACAATTAAATTTTCATTTTTTTTTATTAAATTCTTAACTTAACAACTAAGTTTAAATTTCCAAAATACAACTTATTTCCATTTATTTACTAAATTAAAATTTCACTTTTAAACAAATTTCACAAAAATTCAATTTAAGTTATATTTCCAAATTCAGCTTAAATATCCATTTATTTCATATTTTAAGTTGTGAAAAATCATTAACACTTTATAAAATTATTATTACTTAATAAAATCATTAAATTCATCTTTTAAATCAAATTTGTCATATTTTCTTACTTTACATAAATTCCATTTATAACCAAAATCATCAATTCCAAAATTTAGTTATATTTCAAATTCTACTTCACCATTTAATAAATTCACTTGTTTAATTTGTAGAAAATCGCTAATATTTTATAAAAATCATTTTAAATAAAATTTAAATCAAAATATCATAATATTTACATTTTTTAAAAATATTTTAAAATTTTCAGAAAAATATATAAACCACGGGTCTATATACAATTTTCTAGCCTAGGTCAAGTGATACGGATATGTATCATTTCAATCCGCAGTTTACAAAGAAAAACCGGGTTCTATCATTTCAAACCCGCAATCCCAATTTAAATAAAATAAATAAAAAGTCGCTCAGGCTTATCATTTCAGCCCATAACGATCTTTCCCTATTCTAAAGTCTGTTCGGGTATGTATCATTTCAACCCATAGTGATTTTTAATCTACAGGGAACTTGCAGCGTGATAAACTGATATAAATAACAGAATAGCATTATATAACAGTAAATGATGATATAACATGAGTAATAACAGGGGTGAGCATCATATGATCATAATATAACAGTTATAACAGGATGATATAATTTTACAGATTCAAATGGTGTCAGTTTACTAGTTATATAAGTACACATCATCTGATGAGAATTACTCACTTGTTCAAGCTGGAGATGACAACCACAAACACACAACAAAGATTTCCAGAGGCATGAAAGCACGACAATGATTTGAGATTGGAAGAGCCAAAGCTATACCCCTTGAAAACATTACACGAAACAAATATATAAAACATAAGTTTCAAAACAGGATGCCACTAAACAATGTTAGGAACAACTGCATAAAACAAAACCAAAGTGTTTGCACTTGCTTTCTACCATCTATGCTTCAGCTCTAGATCTGAAATGCATGGCTAAGGGGTGGGTTTGGATCTGGTTTTGGGTTCCATAAGGTCGGCCTAGCATGCGTTAACAAAGTGGTGAAGTCTAAGTGCAAAAACTAGGTGTTCAAGGCTAAACAATGCAACATAACCTCACATCTTTGGCACAAATAGGTTCAGCCAGAGGTCATGGGTCACGGCCAGTGGGTGCTGGTGATGGTGGATGATGTGGCAGAGGGTGGAGGTCAGGTCAGAGGTGGTGGTGGTGGTGGTAGTGGCGGCAAATGGTGGTAGAAGGTGGTGCTAACAATCTAGGCTCGGCTAGTGTAATATGTGGTGGTTTTTGTTGATTTTGGTGGTGCTCCTTGCCATGGATGTGCTTGGCCTGCCTTGGTGGTGTAGTAGGGTGGGTAATGATCAGAGAAAGGGGGTGGTGGAGGTCGGACCAGATCTGGTTGAGGAGGAGTGGAGCTATGAAGGTAGAGAACATATGCAAAAATCAATGTAAACAAGTAGAAAAGAATAAGAAAAAGTTGAAAATCATTGCCCAAACTTTCCTCAATAGCCATGGCCGAAATTCTTTTGTTTCAGAAATGAAAATGAATGTACGTGAATAGAAAATAGTGTATGCAGCCGAAAGATGTGGATAGTAAAGGCTAATTGATGAAAAGATAAGTTACAAATGTGAAAGGTTGGAAGATAAAAGGCCTTAGGCAAATCAAAAGTCATAACCTTTCAAATTTCTTTTAATTTCTTTATATAAGTTTATATTACTGAAAATAATAATACATTCAGTCACAAATTCGAAAATATAACAAAATATAAAATATATATAAATATTTATTAATTATATAAGGTTAAAATAAGAAAATAGCACAAAATTGCAAACTAGTCTAGAAAATTTGAAAATAAATGCAATGAACTTTGGAAAAATTTTATGTACTTGAAAAGTATTTATAAATAAAGATAAGAACACAAAATAAAAATGAATTCACAAAAGAAATAAATAAATTTTAATTAAATATAATTTTAATGAAGAAAATAGCAGAAAAATGGAAACTATGCATTATAAATTAAAATAAATTCAAGTAAACTTTGGACAAATTATATTATCACTTTAAAATTATTAAAAGATAAAAATATACATAAAATAACATATTAACACATATTAAAATAAAATATGACAAAGAAAATATAATTTATACAAATTTAAAATAACAAAATTGCAGAATAAAACAAATTGCACTCAATATTGAAATATACATAACTTTTACAGTTTAACTCCGTTTTCAACGAAACAAAAAGCAGTGTTCAAGTTATTACATCTATTTTCATAATAAAAGAGAAAATTTAAGATTTGAATATTTAAAATTTTAAGTTTAGAAGCCAAAGATTGAACAGTTTGAACAGAAATTCACTCTTTAGTAAAATAACCAATTTATACTAGTTTGAAATTATAGTTCACATAATAATTAACATTTATTTTTAAAAATGAAATGTTTGAAATAAAACAAGTTTAAAATAGTTTCAAAATAAAATAAAGTCAAATTTAAAAATATATGCAAAAATCTAGGGTTGTTACAATATACCTTCCTTCAATGTCTAATTCACTACATACCAATTTCCTGATACCATGTGCATTGGTTTCGACTGTGTTGGAGGCGAAGGCATGGAGGCAGAACCTGGTGTTGAAAGTGTCGAGACGCTGAAAAACATGTTTATTTGTACTTTTAAACTATTCCTTTGTACCTAACCTGCCTTGTTTGTCTAAACCTGATTGGTTGCCATTGTACTTTTTCAAAAGTGCTACCGACTTTCCCAATTTAGCAATTTTAAATTTATTTTCAAAAAGCCCCTTCTCCTCTTTAATTGTATAAAACATTTAAGTCTCAAACCTTAAATAATTTTATATAATTATTAAACCACTTTGGAAAAATCTGTAAAAATTATAGAAAATCTCTTTTAATATGTTTTCCAACATATAAAAATTTTAGATCTAAACAAATAATTATTTACCCGTAAATAATTTATAATCCAAAATAACATTTTCTTTGCTAGAAAATTCATATCAATTCCACAAAAAATATGAAAATTGAAACCATCTCTAAAATATTATTTTAGATCTTCGTAAAAATTTGCAAGGCATTTGGATGTCATTTAATAGAGTTTTCTATCAAAACATGTCATAAAGTCTATGTGAATATACATAAATCATCAACAAGTATATATAATCATTCCATCATTCAAAAACATGGAAAATCAATGCAAAATATTCGGATTTAATAATTAAACCAAAACAATAAAAGATTTGAGATGTAAACGTTATTCACCTTAGCTTTAGAGATTAAAGAGATTGAATTGTGAATGAATTTGATTTGAAGTAGTCTTTCCTTTAGCTTCTCTTAATTCTTCTTCCTCTTTTCCTTGTTAATAGTGGCCGGCCTTGAGCTTTAAAATTTTGAAAATGAAAAGGGAACGTGTATTTTAATACACGTCCAAGGATTGGAAGATATAAGAATGGCCTCTTTCTTATTTTACCTTTCCTCTTATTCATTTTAAATCTTCTTTTAATTATTTGGTTTTAAATGGCACGGCTACCCATAATTAAAATCAAATCTCAATACCCTAATCAACACATTATTTTATTTTATTTAACTAATTAAATATCCTAAATAATGCTACCAAAAATCTAGGGTGTTACAAAATCACATGCTAATATTGATTTCTATTACTAATAATAGTAGACATTAACTAATTAAAGTTACGCCCTTGATTATATGCTTTGTTAAGTATGTAAATTGATAAAGTAGTTGCTTATTAAACCATTGGATTGTAATAAGTTAATTTGAATATTTAAAATGAATAAGTGATTTGCATACATATGTTAAATTATATTGTAATTAATATGGATTGAAATTGGAAGTCATATATGTGTATAAAATGAAATGACACTAAATATAGAATTGAATACGAAATTGTCCGTATAGCGATAGTCGCTATAAATGCACTTTGAATCCCTTAACTTTTTTTTGTGAAAGGCAAGCGGGGTTGATTGGTCCCCTATCAGTATATAAGAGGAGATCATACACCCTACCAATTCTATGAGGCCTACCCTTCCAACTTACTTCTATCTTATGATTCATAAGCACCACATGATCACACAAACTCCTCCATAAAGAGTTGACAACCTGGTTACTTGAAGTTGGAGTCCGCAGTTTACCATTGAAAATGAAGTCCACATCTCGAGCATTATTACCTATCAATGATTGCAGCCTTTCTTGATCACTCGGCAAAGTTTCCAACACCAAGCCATCCCCTACCCAAGGATCCTTCCAAAAACTCACTGGGCTATTAGGGGACAAAGAATATTTAACAAAAGGAAGGAGGATACTTCTCATACTCAGAATTTTCCACCATATATGACTTTCATTTGGTATTAGAGCTATATTTGGTATCGAGCCTTGTGAGACATTCATAGACTAGAAATCCCCATTCTTAATACGATAATTCCAAATCCATTGCACCCATAGGCTGTCCTTTTTAAGTAATAATGCATCAAAGTGGGTACTTACCGCTGATTTATTCCATAAGTTAATATTGATGATTCAAAGACCACCCTTTATTAGTGGCTTTTCCAAACTGGAGAAAGACAGAGGAATCAATTTCCTATTGTGTATTGATCCTGTCCAAAGAAATCTGAGCATAGCAGCTCTGATCATGGTGAGCAGTTTAGTGGGCAGAATGAATGTTCTAGCCCAATACACAGTCATAGAAAAGCAAACTGACTTTATTAGCAACAATCTTCCAGCCATTGAAAGCATTCTGGTAGTCCAAGAGTTCATCGTTGAAGTGATTTTATCATAAAGGATAATGCATTCAGCCTTAGTTACTCTAGACGTACAAAGAGGGATGCCAAGATATGTCATCTTATTTTCCATTGGCTGAAGACCAGATAGAGCAACCAACCTTGCCATGGCAGACGAGTCAATTCCAGAGAGTAGAATTTAGGATTTGGAGTGATTGAACTTCAATCCAGTAGCAAGATGAAAAGTATGGAGAGTCTCAAGAATGTCAGCAATGGATTGATCATTAGGCTTTGAGAAGATCATAATGTCATCCATAAAGAAAAGCGAGGAAATTTGAAGCTGTTTACATTTAGGGTGGTATGATATAGCCTTATCTTTAAATTTTCTAGACAACATACAAGTCAGCGCTTCCATTACTATAATGAAGATATAAGAGGATACAGGATCCCCCTGGAGTACCCCTTGCTTCCCTTTAAAGAAACCCGAAGTCTTCCCATTATAGTAAAGTGAATAAGAGGGGGTTGAAATATAAACATACAGCCATGCTACAAAAACCTTTGGAAAACCCATTAATGACATAACACGTACAATTGAGGTCCAGTGCACGCTATCATACGCTTTGCTAAGGTCAAGCTTTAGCATAGCTCTTGGGGAAATCTGGCATCTACCATACCCGTTAATTAATTCATGTGCCATCATTATGTTATCAAGAATATTCCTCTTCGGTATAAAAGCAGATTAGTCCGTTGAGATGATGGATGGCAGCACTAATACAAGTTTAGAGGCTAGAATCTTGGAAACACACTTATAAACAACATTACAACATGAAATAGGACGAAAAGAGGAAGCATTTTTAATAGGCCTGATTTTAGGAATAAGGACTAGATTGGTAGCATTTATTTCACCCAGTAATCTAAATTTATTGAAAAAATTGTGAACTGCTACTAAAAATACATGACTTACAACATGCCAACTTGCCTTGAAGAAGACAACATTAAATCCATCAGGCCCACCACTTGAATTAGAATTCATTGCAAAAAGAGCTTCTTTAATTTCTTGATCTGAAACCTTTTGAACAAGCATGTTTTTCATGGTGGTGTTTAACATAGGAAGGGATAAGTTATTCAAACTATCAAGGTCAGGTTCAAAATTGTCAGAGTTTCCTAAAAGCTTGGAGAAATAATGAAACAAGTGTTGGTCGATCTCTTCTTCAGTAGAAAGGTGAACACCATGATCGTCCTAAAGAGAATAGATACGGTTTCTAGCTTGTTTGTCCTTGATAGAAGCATGGAAAAAAGCAGAATTCCTATCTCCCTCGTTATCCCACTTCTGGTGCAGCTTTTGCTTCCTCATGCTTGCTTCAGAATTTAAAGCATCATTGAGTTGTTGAAAAAGGATGGATTCATTCTAGGCTAGAGTAGATTGGAGGGTTCGTCGTCTAGAAGTATTTGCGCCTTCTTAAGCTGGTCTTTAAGTTTCATGGATGAGAGGGAGCCATTTCCAAACTTGAGAGAAGCCCATTTTCTTAAAGCATGCTTTGTAACCTTCAGTTTCCTACAAAAGATAAACATAGGATTTCCATGAAAAGTGGTAGACCAAGCAGTAGAAATAATTTTATTATATTCTGGGTCCCTCACCCATGCATTGAAGAATTTAAAAGCTTTTTTCCTCTACAAGGAAAAATGGAGAGAGAGAGAATTATTGGGGAGTAGTCAGATAAGATAGGTTGAGGTAAAAAAGCAGAGATGGCATGCCACATGGAAAAGGCAGGAGCATTACAAAAAGAAAGATCAATGTTGGTGAATGTTCTTATCCCTGACCGGCTTCTGTTATTCCACAAGTAGGGGACACCAGAGCGGGCAATGGGGAGGAGTTTGGTGTCTAATATGGAGATGTTAAGAGGAGAAATATCCCTAGGCATTAGAGGCAGCCCTCCCATTTTATCATTCAAAGTGAAACAACAGTTGAAATCACCCAGAACAAGCCAAGGATGGGTGTTCTATCTTAGAGAAGGGAGAAGATTAAGTAGCGATTGCCTAGATGCAATTGCATTATGAGTATAAACAAAGGTTAAGTAAAAGGAAATGTGAAGAGGAAGGAAAATGGCATGAAAGTGGATCAGTTGGGCGGTAGACATAATGGGACAGAGAGAGAAAGTTTGAGGGTCATGAACAGTTAGAATCCTTCCATATGCAGCATTATCCAGGTTATGATTAACATGCAATGCAGGGTTAATATATTTAGCTGCTTTAAGAATCAAAGGAAGAGAAAGTTTGGCTTCCAAGATTGCAAAAAGTTTGATGTTGTGTTCATTGATCAGGGATTTAACATGATCTAGTTTGACAGGGTTATGGGCACCCCGAATATTCCATGATGCTATTGCATTCATCAAAAACTATGATGAGTGGTGTGGCACACTTGCCCTACTCCTAGTTATAGGAGGGTTAGATCGAACTGACTTTAGCTTAGCACCTAATGAGGAGGACTTCAGGGTGGTGGGGCTATGTGAAATTGGACGAGGAGGTGGAGATGCCCATCCAGGAATGGTTCCCAGAAAGATATAGGGGGAGGGGGTTGGAATATGAGGATTTGATTGAGGATAGGAGGTAGAAGGAGCATTAATTGGAACAGAAGGCTTAAAAAGATCGAAAATGTGATTCTAAATCTGATTAATGAAGGCTTGTTCAAGGGATAAAAGTTCCAGATTGTTAGTTGGCACCTTTGCATGGGAGATCTTTGATCTGATTGGCTAGAGGAAGTGGTGCAAATAATGTTTGCTCCAGTTGTGTTTTGGGTTTTCTGCTGATTGTTATCAACTGAATTAGCCGATGGATTCTCTTTTAAGTGCAAAGCATTATTTGAGTGAGTTGCAGGATCAAGTGATTGATCAGCAGCCTTCACTATAGAGGGACAATATTCTCCTTCCTTGGTATCACTAATTATCACATCGTTTTCATCAAGTTCTGTTACTTCATGCAAGCGCAGAAAATGGATTTGCATTCAACATTTCTTTGGGTAAAAATGGATTTTCTTGCGTGTTTGCTTCGGGATTGTCGACTACTATCTTGATACCTCCTTCAAATTCAGCATGCACAGTGCTTTCTTCGAGCTCAACTGGCCTTACCTCGGAACATGCTTTGGGATTCAGAACTGATTCTGGTTTCTTTGCATTCGAATTCCATTAACTGATAATTTAACAGAATCATTCCCATTCCTTCTTATATCATTTTGAAATTTATCTTTCCTACGAGGCACATTCCTCCACCCTCCCTTGGAAACATTATCTCTGTCTACAATGCTTCCATTCAAATTACTTTATTTACCCTTACCAGTATTGTTCAAGTCCCCCTGCTCAGATGGCTTATCCACGACAATTTTGTCATTATTGCATTTCAGCACATGGCAACCATTTGTTTCATGCCCAAAAACCTTGCAGTCCCCACATATAAGTGGTTTCCACAAATAATCAACTCTGACTAATTACTCTGAGCCATCCAAAAGTTTTACCTTGAAAGCATCAGGAAACTCAAATTGAGCAGACACCTCAACCAAACATTTGGCATACCCGATCCTTTATAACTTTTCAGTGTTATCATCGATATAGAGGAATCTCCTTAGCCTTGTTGCTAACCAATTAATGCCTAAGTGTGACCAGTAATATAATGGAATGTTAGATAGCTTCAACCACACCGGAACTGACTTGATGGTGCTAACACTGTTTCCAATAGATGGATCCCATTCTTTAACAATAAACAACTTGTTCCTCATCACTATAGGATCGGATTGGATGATCTTCCTTCTATCTTCATCAGAAGAAAGATTGAAGAGGAACAAGCTTCCATTTGATTTTACCTTAATCGAGCCTTTAAGACGCCAAACTCTTTTTAGATGATGCAAGACAACCAAGTAAGGGAGAGGTTTGTCAAGAAAGAAACCGAGAAGGCATTGCCCCCAAACATCATTACCTGCTTTAACAACTTCCATGGGTGGAACAATGGCACCGTCATCAAAAACTAGCGGGAAAGTGACTGGTTCGAAGCAGCTAGCATTGTGTGGCTTTGCTTTGAACAAAGAGTTCCAATGGGGAGGAGAAGAAGAATAGGGAGGGAAGGAAAGACTGGGAACATGCGGTGGGCCGAGGAGAGAAGGAGGAGCAGCAAGGAGAATGGGCCGTAGATCAAGCAGAGGAGGGATTGTAGAGAGAGAAAGTGGAGTGGTTGAAGTGTACGAAGGGATGGTTGTTGAGTTGAGCAGCATGAAATATGGAAAAGGACAGAGAGGAGAGGCCATGAGAGAGGAAAAAAAAGTTTGGAGTAAGTTATTTATAATGATTTAATAACATATTTTAATATAACTTGTTTTGGTTGATTTATGAACTTATATAAGTCTTTTGAAAAGTAAAGATTATGTTTTGAAAAGATATAGGTAACATAAAACAAAGTTAAGAAAGATTGAAAGTAAGATAATCACTATAACGGCATTTTTTAACAACTTGTTTTTGTAAAATAACGTTTATTTTTATAGAAACATTCTTAGGGTTTTCTTTGCCATTTTAGCAATTTAATATTATATTATTCTTATTGGTAAAGTTTTAAAGCTTAAATCATTTGATAGCTAGTTGAATGAAGGGGCAAAAGTCATAGCAAAATAGTCGAAATATGAGCATTTCAGCAAAATACCATAATTTCAAAAATTTCTGTAAAATAATTAGAAGATATTATTTGGGATTTTTATTTATGGTTTTAAAATATCCAAAGTATACTAACTACTATAAAAGGAATGGACCTAAATTCATTTTTTAAGGTACTGAAAACTAAACACAAAGTTGTAGCAAAAATGTGATAAAACTAGTAACAGAACTTTAGGCAGCACTTCTGCAAATGCTATATTTGTTAATTGAAGATATAAATTGTTTAAAAATGATATTTAAAATTAGTATTTTTCTGTAATCCTTTTAGGATTGTTTTTTTAATTTATGGTTGAGTGTTTTAAAATTGGTTTCAAGTTAAAATAAATATATTTTTAACAATTAACTATGAATTCTTAAACTATGTAGCTTTTATAATAAAAACTTATTTTTATTATTCAAAATTCCTAATATTTACATAATATTATATATATATATAAATAATTATCATATATTTTAAGTAATTTTAAAAGTATTTTAACATATTAATAAGTATTTTAAAGATATTTCTATATATATAATTTTAAAATATTAAATTAAGTATTTTATAAATATAATAAAAGGAGATTGGGTTTTAACACTTAAGTTAAAATAAATAAGTGGTTTTGTGAGATTAACTAAAAGTGTGTTATCTTAGCTAATAAGTTTGGACATGTTTTAATCTGTAGAATAATTATTTAAAGTTATTAATGGATAAGTAAATGGTTTTAGGTTGTTGTAAACGGTGTTTTAGCAAAACTTGTTTTTAACCCTTATTATTAATTATATGTAACTACCTGCAAATTTATCACTTCGACAAATTATATTTATATTTAAAATATTCAAATACAAGATTTTATAACGTAAATTATAATGTTTTGAACAAAAAGTAACGATGGTAAACTTGTTATAAAGATATATTAACAGATATGGATATTTGGGGGTTTTCATAAGAAAAACGACGTAAATCAGTTTTTGGTAAAATTTAGATTTTCTCAATATTAGCATGTACGGAACTTGATACATACACTTATTTATCAATTTAAGCAAAAGTATGAAATAAAAATTATGTATTTTATTTTTGGAAAGAAAACATATTTATGACATCATAATGGATGTCATCAATTTTATATATTTTCTATAATTTTAAAATTAAGTTCAAATAATTGTTTTAAAATAATAATAATTCATTTTAATTAGTAATATAGTGATAATTAATCATTTATAATAGTTTGATAAAGATACATACTTGATTTGAAAATATAAGAAAATTCATAACGCTTTAACGATATAACAACACTTTTTGAAAACACTTGTTTAATATTGGTTTATAAGGTTTTATGATTCAAATGTGATAATTTTAGTTAATTAATAATGATGATAAATTAGTTTTTAAATTTTATTTACATTTATATGTAACTTAATTAATAAGTGAAAATGTAACCCGGAATCGACTTTTAGATTTTCAACGGTTTAACAAACAAATGTTGTTTAAAATGGTCGTAGCGTTGTTTATATGTCCTGTGCACATATATAACATACACTTACATTCACTAACATATACATATACACATATATAACATACACACACAGATATATATATATATATATATATACATATATATATATATATATATGTATGTACGTAAGTACGTACGTACGTACGTACACACACATGCACTTAACAAAGAAATTATCTAAGATATTTCCAATTTCTTCATCCTTAAGTCTAATAAAGCAACCATCACTTCACTCACATCGCCTTACAAGCACATGAGGTGCACATGGAAGGGTGTGTGGGTGTGGTGCGTGAGTGATGAGGGAGGATGATGCAATGGTGATGTGTGGTAAAAGAAATATCATTACATTTTTCTCACATTTTTTTCTATTAATACCACCCACCATTCTATCATTTCTTCACACCATCTTCTTCTTCTTCTTCCAAGCTACTTTAATGGCCTCTCTTCTCCAAGAAAAATTATAGCAAGAAAGTTATGAAAAAATTACTCCATATTCACCACTCTTCTCATGTTCCCATGACCACCACTCTTCTAAGCACCAAACCGAGCTCCACCACTCAAAGAAGCATGGCCTAAACTACATGGAGTCATGGTGGAGATCCTAAAGCTCCAGAGTGAAGAAAAGAGAAGGAAGTGTTGTCGGAGTGCCGTCGAAATCAAATGGAGAAGCTTCAGAAAGGTTTAGGATGGAAGAGATGGTGTAAAGTATGGTAATTGTGCTTGAATGTTGGTAGGAAGAGGATAGAGTTTGGTTTGGTAAAAGTGAGTTAATCTCACTTTGAAGTACTTGATAATCACTTAATAATATTTCTTATTAATCACTTAAATATAGCTTGCTATTAGTGATAATAAGATACATTAACTACTTAAAGTTTTACCCTTGATCATATGCTAAAATGATGCTTATATGGTTGTTTAATATGTTCGGATGATGATTGGTTGATTATATGTTTGTTTATTTGTGGAAATAATTCACGTTAAATACACGTTGAATTTACACAAAGAAAATCACTTCTCTGTATGAATTATAAAAGTGTTATGGAATGGTTAAACCTCTTTAAAATAGTTTAAAATGATTTATAAATGGCTTATAAACGTTAAAAATCATTTCGGCAATGTTTGGAAAAGTTTAAAAAAGGAGTAAAAATAAGCTGTCACATTTCAGCAGTCCTCGATTTCGCGACCTGAAAAATCAAATAGATGTGTAGAACGGAATATGAGTCAGAATTCTTTGCAAGAAGAATTTTCCGAACCATAATGAATATAGATTTCAAACAAAAAAATAAAATGCAGATTTCATTTAGTAAAGTTTGAGATATGTCCAAACCAATTTTTCAAAAATGTCGCGCTTTGGCAGTTTGGGAACCAAAATTTGGCAAAATCTTTAAAATCGTTATCTTTAAATCTTTAAAAATATGAAATAAATTCCATAAATATATTAAAATTTTTTAAAAAGGATTTTATTTTTTAAAATAGACATATGTGGAATGAAATTTGCATTTTCATCAATGAAGCTTTAAAACACTATTCGTAGCACTTTTTGCTACACTTTTTGGTAACTTTTGAAATTAAGGTTTAAACTTGGGATTTTCTTTCTAAATCTTTTGCAAAAAAATTCAAATAATAAATCCAATATTTTAAAGAGTTTAGAGTTGATCAAATAACTTGACCACATTATGGGAGGTAGAGAGATAGTCTCTAGATCTGAGCTTGGACAAACAGTGTCTAGGTTCTGCTCTAGCTATCCAGACTGCTCGACGGAAGGGATAGTAAATTTGATTTACTCAAACCACATCTTTCTAAGATAAAAAGATATTTGGATATTTCCAAAAGTTAAATAAGATTTAAAATAGGATTTGGTTGTTAAATAAAATATTATAGTTAAACTCCATATTAAATTCCAAGAAGGGAACTCATACTATCTGTATGAGTTTAAAAGGTGATTTTACCGTTATTTGATGAATAGTATAGGTTGAATATGGAAATTAGTATTGGGTATAATTAGTCTAAAATTTATGGATCCCTTTTATTCAATACTAACTAGTTTGGGTTTACAGTAAACGATGTCATTAATAACATTGTTTTTGACCCATTAAAGATATGTTTTGGAAATGTGAAATCTTCATTAAGATTTGATTTATACTTTTCCTAAGTAATTAAAGATGAAAATTTTCGGTATTTCCAAATTTAAAAGGGAGTTTTAATTAGCCAAAGGATTTGATAAAAGAGGTTTAATTCTCCCATATACGCTAAAATAGAATATGATTTAAAGATGTATATCTATAAAGAGATATTTTACTTGGATAAAAGATATTGATTAATTGAATAGTAATCACCTATAACTTGACAATTTGGTTTGGAGAAATCAGGATCAGATTTGCTTTGGCATGTAGTGCAGCATGATAGGGGGTTCTCGCTTTATGTTTGGTGGCGAGCAGGAGACTCTTACTCCTACATGTCCTCCGTGTTGGTGCAATCTAGATGCTGGGCGTAAAAGCAAATAGCGAGGTAGTAGTGCGAGCCACAGTGGTTGTATCCACTACTGGAGGGCCGAAGGCCAGGTCATCACATTTGGTATCAGAGCTTAAGTTGAGCGAACACCTGAGCCTGGTAGGGGTAAAGTCTCATCACAGTATGGTTAGTAATGCCCTAGGATGAATAACTCATTAGAGATAGGGTAAGTGACATTGGAGAATGAGTTTGAGCGTATTATATATGAGCGCGTATTTGTTAATGTTATATAAAAATGATTTTTATTTTTGGTAAATGAAATAATTTTACCTAGAATTATATTTTGAATATAAAGGAATATCTTTCAAATGATATAGTTATTTATGTAGAGTTTTTAAGGGAATGATAATTCTTAGTTATTATCATTAATTGTTTGGTTTTTTGGTTTAAAAGTTTAAATATAAATACCTCGTGAATTTAGTTTCACAATTTGACTATATGTTGTTCGATAAATAATAATGTTGGTTTAAGATTAAAGGAATTTATTTAAGATAAATAAATTTTATGAATGCATTCTATAAGAGATTTTATAAATTGGATTTATAAAACGTGTTTTATAAAGAGATTTTCTGAAGATTTGAAATTCGGTATTTTTTGAAAAATCTTATCATTAAATAGTTCGAGTGGCTCGAAAGTAACTAAAAATGGACAGGAGTTGTGTTCGGATGGTAAACACTTCTCTTAAGTATTCCCGTTCTTGTTAAGGGAATATGTGATACTATTGATAGTACCCAGTTCCTTGGTATCATTTTTTAGTTACTAGCTCTATATAATTTTCTAAAGTAAAAAGATAATGTCAATCATTAATTAATAGATTAATTGATGATTGTTAATTTTTATCAAGGTGTTTGCATTTAATATTGGAAGTAATACCATTCGGTTATTATCATTTGTTGATTTAACAAACACCTTGTTCACGATTTGACTATAAGGTGTTTGATAATAATGTTGGGTTAAGGATAATGAATTTATATAAGATAATAAACGAGCATGTTGTGTAAAAGTGTGTTTTACAAAAATAAAATGATTTAGTAGAAGTTATAATTTTAGATGATATGTTTTATAAAATATTTTTTTTAAAGTTAAAATATCATTTACGAGAAAAGATTTGAAAGTGATATTTAAAATGAGATTTAAACTATATTTTTAAAAGTGATTTAAAAAGGTCTTAAGTAGAAGAAGACATGGATTTCGACAACATTGTTGTAAATAAATGTTTTTGGAAAAGTGACAAAGACATGGACTATAACACTGTTGTTAAATTAAGTGATTTCTAAAAAGAGATGCTTTATATAGCATACAGGATTCATTCGTATCTTATATTTGATGTTAAGATTCAAGGTGGGGAACTTATAACTATTTTTAACTAAGAATGTCATCCACACAAGGTCTGAGAGGTAATGATACCCTAACTTGATAGGCTTCATTGTTAACTAATAAATAGTTCAAGTTCAACATCGAAAATTAATAGCAATTAATTAGATCCCTATACTAGTATTTTTGGTTTGTCGTAACAATGTTTTACGCAATACTCATTTTGACCTAATGAAATATGTATTGGAAAATATGAAGCTTTCCACAGATATTTTTATGGATTTAAGTGTATAGAGGTATTTTTTAAGTGTTGAAATCGAAATAGTTTCTTTGAAAAGAAGATAGAAGTTTTTGGGGAATAAAATTTTCTTAGTAATTATATATACAGAAGCAACTTATAAAAATGTTTAAATAAATTTTTTATGAAATGCTTTAATAACAATTTTAGGAGGATTAATACGTACAGATGAGTTATGTAGATCATTTCATTGTACGATTTTGAACTAAGATTCGAGTACAGGACTTTGAGGTGTTTACACTGGTCTGAAAAAGGATTTATCACTCGATTCTCGACGACGAACATTAATATGGATTTGTGGTTGGGTACCTGCGTTTTCAATCACAGTTGAGAGCTATGTAAGGGAAACGAAGTTTTCTGATCAAGAAACCTGATCAGAGTACGCACAAGAGGATTGAGGGATCAATACTAGTTCAGAAATAAAGTTGTGTATTTGAGTAGAAGATCAAATCCGATATTGCATATGGATGATCTGGGTATATTTGTATTTAAAATCGAATCAGACAGTGCATACAAGAAATCTGTGAGCATAATACGGGTTTGTATTTGAAATTTAAAATAATGTTTTTACCGGGTTTTTAGTTATGTGTAATTTCGGGAACAAAATTTTTTTAACGGGGAAAGTCTATAACGACCCGTAAATTTATCACTTCGATAAATTATATTTTATTTGAAATATTCAAATACAAGATTTTATAACACAAACTATAATGTTTTGAACCACAAATAATGATGGTAAACTTGTTTTAAAGGTATATTAACAAATATAGATAATTGGGGGTTTTCATCAAAAAGCAACGGAAATCAGTTTCCGCTAAAATTGATATTTTCTCAATATTAGCATACACAGAACTAGTTAAATACACTTATTTATAAATTCTAGTAAGAATATGAAATAAAAATTATTTATTTTATTTTCTGAAATAAAATATATTTATGACATCATCAGGGATGTCATCAATTTTTTATATTTTTTACAATTTTAAAATTAAGTTTAAAAAATTGTTTTAAAATGATAATAATTCATTTTAATTAGTGTGATAATAAATCATTTATAATAGTTTTATGAAGATATATACTTTATTTGAAAATATAAGAAAATTTATAATGCTTTATCGATATAAAAGCACTTTTTGTAAACACTTGTTTAATATTAGTTTATAGGGTTTTATAATTCAAATATGATCATTTTAATTAATTAATAATCATGAGAAATTAGTTTCCAATTTTTTTTATAATTATATGTAATTTAATTTATAAGTGAAAATGTAATCGAAAATCGGCTTTCAGATTTTCAATGGTTTAACGAACGAAAGATGTTCAAAGTGATCGCAATGTTGTTTAGATGTCTTGTGCACATATTTTTAATACATATACATGCACTAGCATATACATATACACATATATAACATACACATACTTATACATACACATATGCAAAGAAAACATCTAAGATATTTTTATTTTCTTCATCCTTAAGTCTAATAAAGCAACCATCTCTTTACTCACATCACCTTCAAGCACATGGAGGTGCATATGGAGGGCGTGGAGTTATGATGTGTGTGTAATGGAGGAGGAGGATGCAATGGTGATGTGTGGCAAAAGAAATATCATGATATTTTTCTCATATCTTTTCCTATAAATACCACCCTCCATTCTCTCATTTTTTCACACCATCTTGTTCTTTGTTTTCCAAGCTACTTTAATGGCTTCCTACTGGCCCCTCATCTCGAAGAAAAATCATAGCAAGAAAGTTATGCAAAAATAATTCAATACGCAAACAATGAAGATCCACCTCCAAAACAAGTCCAAACACCTCCATACCTTCTCATGTACCCACGGCCACCCATCTTCAAGCACAAAGTTCAAGCTCCACCACTCAAAGAAGCATGACCAAACCAACATGGATTCAAGGTGGAGATCCAGAAGCTCCAAAGTGAAGAAATAGAAGTGCTGTTGGAGTGCCGCCGAAATCAAATGGAGAAGCTTCGGAAAAATTTGCGATGGAGAAGGAAGTGATGGTCTGACGTGTGGTAATATGTGATTGAATGTTGGTAGGAAGATGATAGAGTTTGGTTTGTTAAAAGTGAGTTGATCTCACTTTAAAACACTTGATAATCACTTATTAACATTTCTTACTAATCACATAAATATTGCTTGCTGTTTGTGATAATAAGAAACATTAACTACTTAAAGTTATACCCTTGATCATATGCTAAAATGATTGCTTATACGGCTATTTAATATGTTTAGATGATGATTGGTTGATTATATGTTTGCTTGGTTGGGGAAATAATTCAAGTTAAGTACATGTCGAATTTACACAAAGGAAAACACTTTCCTATATGAATTATAAAAGTGTTACGGAATAGTTAAACCTCTTTAAAATAGTTAAAAATGATTTATTAATGGTTTATAAACGGTAAAACTCATTTCTGCAAAGTTTGGAAATATTTGAAAATGGAGTAAAAATTAAGCCATCGCATTTCGGCAGTTCGCGATTTCACGACCTGAAAAGTTAAACGGACGTGTAGAATGGAATATGAGTCGGAATTCTTTGCCATTGAATTTATTGGACCATAATGAATATAATTTTCAAACAAAATAAAAAAAATCAACATTTTATTTAGTGAATTTTGAGATATGTCCAAATCAAGTTTTCAAAAACGTCGTGCTTTGGTAATTCAGAAACCAAAATGGCAAAATCTTTAAAATGGGTATTTTTAAATCTTTAAAAATATGTAATAAATTCCATAAATATATTAAAATGCTTTAAAAGGATTTTAGTTATTAAAATGGACATATGTTGAGTGAAATTAGCATTTTTATCAAAGAAGCTTTAAAACACTATTCGCAACACTTTTTGCAGCACTTTTTGGTAACTTTTGAAATTAAGATTTAAACTTGGGATTTTCTTTCCAATATTTTGCAAATGTTTTTCAAATAATAAATCCTATATTAAAGAGTTTAGAGTTGATCAAATAACTTGACGACCTTATGGGTGGCAAAGAGATAGTCTCTAGACCCGAGCTTGTACAACGAGTGTCTAGGTTGCGCTCTAGCTATCCAGATTAGCCCGACGAAAGGGATAATAAATTTGATTTACTTGGACCACATCTTCCTAAGATAAAAAAAATTGGAGCTTTCCAAAAGTTAAACAAGATTTAAAATAGGATTTTGGTTGTTAAAGAAAACATTCTAGTTAAACTTTGTATTAAATTCCGAGGAGGGAACTCGTACTGTCTGTATGAATTTAAAATGCGATTTCACCATTATTCGATGAATAGTACAGGTTGAATATGGAAATTAGTATTGGGTATAATCAGTTTATAATTTATGGATCCCTTTTATTTAGTACTAACTATTCTAGGTTTATAGTAAACGAGGTTTTTAATAACATTGTTTTTGACCCATTAAAGATATGTTTGAGAAATGTGAAATTTTCATTAAGGTTTGAATTATACTTTTCCTAAGTAATTAAAAATGAAATGTTTTGGTATTTTCAAAGTTAAAAATGATTTTTAATTAACCAAGGGATTTGACAAAAGATGTTTAATTATCCCGTATATGCTAAAACAGAATATGATTTAAAGATGTATATCTCTAAAGAGATATTTTACTTGGATAAAATATATTAATTAATTCAATAAAAATCACTTATATACTTGACATCTTTTATCACTAATTGGTTCGGAGAAATAGGGGTCGGATTTGGGTGATTCCTATCCAAAATCCACTTCCAACAAATATATGTTCGAAAGTGAAAATATGTTGAAGATAATGATTTTTGAAGATGGAGGCCTTCATGATGTAGGGCTGCTTGCCACTAGCCCCGCGATTCCATGTTATATATATAGTGGCAGTAGTGCTTCATTTTGAAAATCTTCAATGCAAGGACTGCTCGCTACTAATCCTAGGGTTGATTCCTGACATGATGTATTAGTAGAGTGTCTTCGGTTTGCCCTATTCTTGGACAACTTGTTTGGAAGAATGTTTGATATTGCATTTCTAAGAACCACGTACATTGGTTTTTACAAACGTACATCTATTTGTTGGTGTAGGAGGTAACCCTCTTATACTTAACACCCTTTCCTGAGGCGTATGAACTCGGGGGTTGTACTTTTTTGAAAATCAATTAGTGTGTTGTTGGAAATGGCAATGTGGCATTCAAAGTAGGATTTGTTCTATGGAAGGTAAAATGTTACCGTAAGTCTCACACATCGGTAATGGCAAAAACATGGTAAATGCAGTAGGGCTAAGTGGGTTGCTCCCTTTAGGATATAGTCATCACCTTTCTAGATTACCCTCTATATTTCGGATTTGTTGTGTATATTGTGGTCACAGATAGGTCGGGAACGGCCGGGGTGATGGAATATTCGGTACTATCTATGATAAAGGTAGGCCGGTTCTATGTTGGTAGAGGTTGGAGCCTTAGGTGCATCTCTCTAGAGATGAACTATCGAAAGGTAATCCCTTACATTTTCGTTCTACGAAATCCATTCTCCAATACGAGCCTTTACGGTTTTAGTTGTAAACCTATTATGCTGGAATTTAATAAATGTAACAATTTCGGCTAAGATTTTATATACTTATTTGAAAGAGTTTTCAAAGAATGTCATTAAAAATTATATATCTGGTTTGCGTAGCAAATGGTTTGGTTATCATAGGGTAAAAAACCATCTGTTTTTATGTGCAGCGTGGTCTTATGAGATACCCTTTGTTTTCAAAAATCCGTGTTTTGAGTTTTCTCACACGAGTCCCATGACTTACACGGAGTTTATTTTCTTTTCCCTTAATCTCTGGGTGCCCTATTTTTCTGGGCATCTAAGTAGTTTAGGTCTAGCTTGGTGTATTTTGGAGGAGCTTGGAACAGGAGCTGGAGTTTCCTCTGTAGATAGTTATCCATTTCCATTTCTACTGCATTTGTTTACTATTTGTATTCAGCATTAGTATGGGTAGAGATTTATAACTGTCTGAGCTGATATTAGGATAGACTCTATTGTATGTATTTAAAAATTTCCACTGTATAGATTATATAATGAAATAGTATATGTTATTCCACTCGTGTAAGATTCTGTTCTGTCTTTATTTTATTTTTTACCCTTGATCGATCCGTCTTTCCAGTACTTGGATTTGCGATACGTGAATACCGAGGACGTATTATTATTGATTTTCGAGGGGCGAAAAGGTGGGTCGTCATATTATACTTAGAAATATAATTAGATATTTGTTAATGAATATTTAGTAGATAAATACAAGTAAATGGTTTTGAGTTTGCTGTGACAAATGTTTTAAAACAACACTTGTCATTAACCCTTGAATATAATTAAATCTTTAAAACGGCGTTATAAAGAGAAATGTTTTCAAAGTATGAAACGTTTGGGTTTATTATGACAATTGTTTTAAGCAACACTTATCTTTAAATCTTAATTTAATTAAACCTTTAAAAGAGAGTTTTAAAGATAATGACGTGATGAAATGGTTTTGGGTGTGTAGTAAGCAATGTTTTAGTGACATTTGTTTTTAAACCCTTGAATTATATTTTGGAAGAATATTATAAATATATTTAGATCTTTAATAAAGGAATTTTAAAGATAATAACTAGTATTGGAATCTTTTATAAAAAGATAGAAAAGGTTAAATGTTTAGTTTATAAAAGAAAAGGAGTTTATTATAACAATGTTTTGGTAGTAATTATTTTAGTCTCCTTGATTATATTTTAAAGTAAGTAAAACTTGTTAAGTAACTTGTGAAAATAACTATACCGTTGGAATAAGTATATGAATACTTTTTAAGTATTGGAAAAAATAGGATAAGTGAATATTTAAAAATATACACAAGTATATAAAGGGAGTTTTAGTTAATAAAAGGAGTATTAATTAATAAAGGAAGTTTTGACTAATGGAAGAAGTCTTATTAGACATAAAGGTGTTTGACTAAAAAAAGGTTTTTAATTAATAAGGATAAATTAAATAAAAAGGGATTGAAGGTTGTTTATATGAGCTGATCGTGATTATGGGTTTAACCGTGCTTGAATTCTTATGAAATTAAACTTATGTTTTTATTGTTTATTTTTATTTTATAATTAAATAACCGACCTTCAAATCCTATATGTAATCCTTCTTATTATTGGCGGTATGGAAATATTCCCTACTTAACACCGAAGGGTTTTAACTCTAGAAATATCTAGAAGAAACATGAGAATTATGTGGTACAGTTGTCTTCAGTGAGGCTATACTGTACATATAAACACCTTGGCTCTTCTAGGACAATGATAATGAAATCTGTCCATTTAAATGGTTAGAAGGTGATCTCCGCTTTTATGTATGTCGGTTTATTTCCAAAAGAACCGGCATTGAGCATTCCGAAAAATCGTCGATTGGTTTTTGGGACATTTGGTAAGCGGAAGAGTGTACTTGTAAGAGATGAATAGTACAGTAACCACTGCAACAACCATATACGTGTTCTATGGAGGAGTTCCAAGATCTAATTTAGATGTTGGTACCCAAGTGTAATTCCGAGACCTATTGGAGTATGGGAATCCATGTGGGATTCATTATTTGATGGAATTTTGTTGAAAACTCGTGCGAAGATGCAGATGGTAGCCTCACCAGCATTTATGACTAAAACCAAATATAGGATGCATAGCCATATGGTTAGCAAACAAGGGTGCATGCGGCGACCTTCCTAGAGTTACTTACAGATATGCATGTGGAAGCGATGCACTCGGCTAGTTTGGCCAGCTATATATTTCCTATAGTACATCACTGGGGATGTATGCTGCTCAAAAGGATATCTCTAATCCTTATGGAGGAGATTTATCTCATACCAATGAGGGCATCTCCATGGAATCCTACACAACTAGCGAACATGCCTTAGCGGTTTGATTTGTATACCTATTATTGTTTTGTTGTACACTTACCCACAACACAACTATTTCTTATGTATTTTCAACTTTAGACGCTATCATAATATCAATAGATTTTCTAATAGAAATGGTTTGGTTATCGTAAGGTAAAAACCCATGTTTATTTGTGGCGTGGTCTTACGAGATACCTTTATTTAAAAGGGTTTTATAACATTAAATAAATCATATGACTTGAGTTTCTCAAGCTGGTTTACCAGATTGATCCGGGTGTTATTTTCTTATAATGTTCGGGTCAACTCCATGTATATTTCTAGATTTTGTTGATGTTCATTGAAGCTCTTGGAGACGAGCTGGAAGAGTTCCTACCGTAGTTTTTCTTTTTTCGTTGCATTACTTTGATTAAATATATCAACAATTTTAAGGACGGGCAGTTATAGTTGTCCAAGTTGGTGATAGGATAGGTTGCTCTAATTATTGTATCTATAAAGTTTTCCTTGTAAAAAAGATCATTTTGATATTACATGTTATCATTCCTTTGTGAGATTCTAATATTGTGTTCTCCTATTTCTTATTATTTTTTAACCTGATGTTCTGTCTCTCTGGCACTTGGGTGCTCGGCAAGTGAATACCGTGGATGTATTAGTGTCGACATTTGAGGGTCGAAAAGGAAATCGTTACACAACCCGTACCTTAATGGGCCTAAATTTTTACAAAAATCGAAATCCAAGCCCATCAAAGCACAGATCGCTGGATTTGGTACCTACAAATAAGCATGATCATTACCAAAGACTAATAGAAATCCAAACTCACAGCGGAAACAAGATTAGCATAATAATACTGATTATAACTACTGCCTTGGAATTAATGGTATTCCCTGGATAGCAGATTGTCACATCAGCATCGAGCATGAGAGAAAAGATTACTTCTCCAACAACGAAATACATCCAGCTCCAGTGACTTATTCCTCTAAATCCATCCTGTGGGTAGTAATGAGGAAGGGGTCAGAATAACATTCTGGTGACTGGAAAAATCTATAAACTGTCCATAACAAAAATTTATACTGATTGGTTTCCATTTAATTGTTATGTCTATTTAGTAATTCTAATCTGACCTTGCATTGCACACACAATTACTTACCTACCCATTCCCAAGGTACAAAATACCGACGAAGCCTTATCAACCAACTAATACTTCCATACTCATTAGCCACTTAATACTTCTAAATATGAAGCGGGCTTCTACTATCACCACATAATACTATTAAAAGAGAAATAGGCAAAATCTGCCATTTAAGACCTTTATCAAGGTTGACTTCGTCATTTAAGAACTATTCCCAAGGTGGACATCTATCATTGTCATTATTGGTCTATTGGCCCTAGCTACAAAGACCATTGACCACTATCTATGGCCTTATAATTTATAGTAGCCATACTACTAGCGTATCTATCGTTATTAAAGTCTTAGCAATGTGAGAGACGATACCCAAGCCACTATATACCTCAATAACAAGGACTAGGCAGACCTCTGACCATTTAACACCTATTTATAGGTAGGCCTTTGTCAGTTAATACCTAGTCCCAAGGCGGACTCCTCGCTGGTACTTCTTTTATAAGATAGAGGCACACCCTATACTAGTCACTTAGTATCTTAAACCCGAAGCGAACCCTTCCTGAGATATCCATCATCACTCTTAATTATAAATAAGGAATCTCATTAGGTTACTTCTTTCGGTATGGAGGCAGGCTATGCAAAAGCCACTTAATACCTCAACACTGAAGTGAACCTTTTTGGAGATATCTTTATTTATTTGGAATCTTACTAGGTTACTTAATACTTCCTTTTAAGAGAGAGGCCGAACCTACAGTCAGTTAATACCTCAAACCAGAAGCGAACCCCTATGGAGATATCCCTTACCACTCTTAATCCCAAATTTGGACCATTTAATACTTATCAATTAAGAAAGAAGGTCCAATCTCTCACGCCATCAAGGGTCCTAGGATTAGTGATATCCCGTATAAGTAAGAGGTGCACCCAACTGTTGGTAGCTTCTAAGTGAAGGGCAGTCTTCCATCGAGTGACTCTACTGACCTCGCATCACTATCCTACTAAGTACAATTAACCATCCTAAGTCTTATATTACCTTAGGTAGACATTGGACTTAGCTTACTAATTTCCTTTTTATTTAAGGCAATAAGATTTACTTTAAATACTTATCTATCCATAAATCTCATTTTAATGCTCATAAATGTCAATTTATCCATAAAATCCTAGCGGACATTTTCTAGGACATTTATGTATGATTACTAAATTCAAATTAGTAACATTTTTATATCTATTCCATTTTTATCAGTCTCTTTTATCCATTTTTTCCTATCAATTGTAACTCCTAAACTAATTTTCATTAATTGCCCATTAATTGAAGTTACGATTTTTAATACCCATACTAACCAATTATAACCCAAAATCTAATCCTATCCATTATTTTCCATTAATTGCCCATTAATTGGGGTTACAATCTTTTATTTACTATTAATTATTGGCAATTTCAAATTTATTTCCCATTAATAGGAATTGCTACATTTTCTAATTCTACCTATTTGCTTCAGTTAAGATAATAATATCTAATGAATTCTACGCATAACTAACGCACGAATAAATGATGTTTTTCTTTATTAACGCAATAAATATGTATAAACTACTTAACAATACAACCTATCCCTACCCAAATATATTCCAGCCATAAATATGTAACTTGAATATGCTTTCCATATTTAATTTGCTGGAATTAAATTCCTTAGGAAGATTTTACGCTATGATTTCCATAAATTGGCTTAACACAAAAAGAAAAGATTGACTCCGTTTGAAATTACATGGAACGGGTAATTTCTTTTTAATTGGAATAAACTGTGTACACTATGAAGAATAAATGCATACTTTACACTTATTTCCCCTTTTTGTTTGTGGGTATTCCTTGTGAAATCAAACGTCGCCCTTTTGAATCAATAGTGGAAAAAGTAAACAAATTTATAAAAATCAAACGGATGTTCTTTTCACAATTTAAACTATGGAAAAACTAAAACATAGCACAAATTGGGCTAGAATCCAAAAATCCTATTTTACACCCAAGAATAGATCTGGAATATAAATATACGACATTCAAACTCTAAAATATTTAGGACTGATTTCCAGATCTAGGTGTAAACATATTTCAAATTAGATCTAAAACAATAATATGTATGCAAAAGTTTTCTACACTAATTTAAGCCTACGATTCACAAATAAAATTGATTTAGGCATAAAAATCAAACGCATACCAATGAAATAGATTTAAAATCATAAACAATGTATAAAATTTCACACTCACTTTTTCAAAGCGATCCAAATCTCCAGATTTGAAGTAGAACCTTAAATTCATCTCCAAATCCTTTCTAATCCAAGAAATATGTATAAAAAGGGTGTATACATATATTAGAATTATAGATCTGAGAAGAGATTTGGGATTGGAAGAGAAAATAGATACAAATATATAAATAACCTTAAATATGCGTATAGTTGATTCTCTTCTCTTCTCCTTTTTATTAAATTTATATTCTTCTCCAATTTGTATGAATATGGATAAAAATATCTTATTTTTATAATTGAAAGAAAGTGAAGTAGAAGAAATGGCAAAGCTTTGCTAGTGTCTCCAGAAAAGTATGATAAGAGAAGGGTGGGTTATGCTTGAATTTATAGGCGCAAGAATCAACCTCAACCGTCAGATCAAAATATATTAAATCTGGGCCGTTGGGCCTATGCTAACCCTAACCGCCACACAGGGAGCGATTGACCGCCCTCTAGTTAGGTGTCGACCGACCCTAGTCGACCGCTCATGGTGGCGGGTCGACCTGTGGGCCCGGGTTAATAAATATAAAACTTTAATTTTCCTATTCGAATTATTTTTGTTCCGAAATCGTTTTTCATCCGTAACTTCTTCGTTTGGACTCCGATCGTAAAACTCCAAATATGAAAGTTTCTTAGAATTTCTCAACGAATGAAATGCTCTAAGTTTATGGTAAAATTTCATTGTTTGCACAAATTCCATTTTTGAAGCCTAATTAATTAACTAACGAATTAAATAACTAACGCCAAATTATAGGTTGTTACATTCTTCCCCTCTTAAAAAGAATTTCATCCTCAAATTTTCACCGATGACTAAGTCATGGTTTTGACTCTTAATTAACCTAAACTACATAACTAATGAGTGTACAATCAATTTTGCAACCAAATGTACATAAATGCATAGTGTATTACAGTATCATGACATTGAAAATATCTATGCAGATTAATTCTGAATCATATCTTCATATATAATGCATTTCTTTGAAAACATTTTTGAAAAATATAATGCAAACAACCTGTATGTACTGACCGTTCTATATGTATGCAGCTTTTGAAAAATCTTTTTAACCAAAACCCCATACTCCTACGAATAGAAGTACGAAGCAACAAATTTTGCATCTACTTCCTACCTTCCAATAATCTAACGCATTAAAAAATCGCTTCCTAAACTTTACTCCTTTGTCGAAAAATGAATCTAGATGGAGAATTTAATATTCTTGCCACTCAACAATCTTCCTAATCCCGTAGTACAATGGGAAATTCCTCGTTGCTCCGGATTTACTCCAAATTTTTCACGTACAAAATGCATAAGGAGGCTTATTTCAAGCTCTAAAATAGAATTAAGTCTAAAAATAGACTCGCGCATATCATCGACAAGGTATGGAAATAGAAATCCAAGGCTAAAACGTCTTTTACCTTGTTATTGCTTGTATTTATCGCATCGTCGATCCTAATGTACCACTAAATCCACAAATTCTGACACTATTTGTCTTCTTTATGCTTAACATGTCGCCTTCAAAATCAAATATTTCACAAAAATCTTTCTCACTTTTCAAATTTGTACGTCATTTGAAAAATAAAATCCTAAAATATCTAGATGCACATTTTCCTTTGAAATCAAATTTTGAACAAAAAATCTAAAATTAATTCAAGAGTAAAAAATAATTAAAACACAAAACTTTTTTTTGAAAAGAGAATCTTTTCAAATCAAGGGGAAATTTATAAAATATTTTCCTTCTCAAAAATTTAGATAAATTAAGCCACAATTTAGCATAGTCAGAAGTAGGTTATGCGTTAAATGCATAAACCAAGTTCTAAAGTTCTTCAACTAACCTTTACCCACAAAATTTGACATTTTATATAAAAATATCATCAAGTCCAATTATCCAAAAAAATTAGCTTTTAAGGAACATAGGTAATGACCCACGATACCAAAATAACTTTATCATACCATTCGCTAAAAATTTCCAACTATTCTAAACTCCCATTTTTATATTGCATTTAATGTTAGTTAAGTGTCTTTTATGAGATTTCCATGTTATACTACTTCTTCACTATGCATATATAAGAGCAGTTTGCATGTCCAGAAACAATCGCACAGTTAATAAATAGGAACTCATAATATCGTGCGTGCCTTTTACAAGAGACAACTAACAGTTATAACCCAAATAGCCTAAAAGAAAAGAATAAACATTTGAAGGGAAAAGACAACAACATCATTAATCCTAAAATAATGCCTACAAGCTACGAAATGCCTTGCTCCGCGGCTAGAGCTCGATCCATTGCGGTGACCCTTGAATGGTCATAGCATGGCGGCTATACACCTAATCACGTGTCGTTGGTGCTGCTAGTGTTACCGACGGCTTTGGAATTTCCATCTTCCTAAGGAAGGATCTAATGATAGCGAAAGGAACCTTCTACTAAACTGACTCTACATGGAGGTTCATCGGTATTACCTAAAGATGAGAGTGGATAGGTGAAAATATGGAAAGTGGCTATGTGGAGTGCTAATCCTCGATCAACAAATTGCATCATAAGGCTGCGGGTCTAATTAACGGAAATGCCGCCAATACAAGCATAGGTGGTCTTCCATACCATGGGATAAATCCAGTCATAACATCTCATCTTAGGTATAACGTTATCCTGAATGATGCACACAACCTGATGGACAGTCAAACGTAGATTATCTGTCTTCCAGAAACTGACATCCCAGGAAAAGACCAGCAGTAAGATCTTTGAGTTAGTCACTTCAAAATCATTCAAGTTTATGTCCTTCGCGGAGGCCTCCAAAATCTCAACGAGTTCATCATTAATCAGCTCAATCAAGACACCCTTCACCTCCGAACGAATCAAATTATTGCCTCCATCGAAATTCTGCGCCAACAAGACACAGCACAGGTAATATTCCAGCTCAAATGTCTCGAAGTAGAGAATCGGTGCAAATCCTTCGGCGATGAATAGCTCCTAAAGCCAAAAGTAGCAAAACCTTCTGCTCATTCTGGTCCAGCCAAGCGGCCTCTTATGGGTTAAGACCATAATGGTGCAAGGAAAAACCAACAGAGCAGAAAGGTGTCTTGGGGTAAGAAGTGGTCAGAGGAAGGAAATTGGTTTTAGATCTAGAGTGGTGGCGGGACGAGATCAAACGTGCAAAACCAGCATGAGGGGGAGGTGAGATTGCTGCTCCTAGGGAAAAACAATGTCGCCTAGGGGAGGAATGGAAGAGAGAGGCTGATACTTGATGAAGGAGGAGGATGGAGATTATGTTCAGCTTGTTGAGGAAGAAGGAACGAAAGAATGCAATTGAGGAAATTCGGAAGCATCTTTTATAGTCGCATTTTAGGTTATATTTGTGCTAAAACTCGTTAACTAGCAGACCATTTTAGCTTTACTGCTAAGTGGTCAACCATCAGACGAGCTTTAGGCGTAAATTGAACCTAGACCCAATAAGGGTCGGATTAAATAGTAATAATCGTTTCACGCCGTCTCATATGATTCTGCATGGTCCGAAAAATTCATGTCCTCATCACGGCAATATTAAAGTCTACCGCCTAGTCTCGAACCATGCTCCAGCAATTCACAGTAGACCCAACAAAACTGTTGCGTTCCAAAAATCTGAAAATATTATAGCTGTTATTTCCTGCCTACTTCGCACGAAAATATTTCTTCCAATAGCTGGTGGTAAAACAACACTTCAAACTACATGTCCCAATAAACTTTAATGTCATTCCTATTTTGTTTGTACGTTAAAGATCGAAGATTTTAAAAACTTCAATTTTATAAATCAAAAAATCATGAGCTAAATATATGCTCCTTTATACTTGTTTCAAAATAATAGAAACTATTTCATACCAAAACTTCCCTTAAAAATCAAACTATTATATATATATTAGGATTTCCAAAAAACCTTTTAAAGACACAAATTTCCCAAATTGGAAAATTATTTCCCAGCAAAAAATTCAAAATCAAGCCTTTACTAATATATATAAATATTTAAGGATTTCAAAAATTAATCTTTTATAAACTAAAATTTTCTTAACACGACCAACGTAGTAGTATACGTGTTTCTTTGAAAATTAAAATTTCAAAACTTTCCCAAAAAAAATTTCCAAAATAAATCATTTAGAAAATAAATCCTTTGAAACCCCTTTTTCCAAAATCTAAGGCATTTCCAAAATATACTTTACAAAAATTCTCTCACCGGTTTTAGACTAAGGAATTGACATTAATTATCCAAATAAAAATCTAGTTTGCCATCAAAGAGGTGATCAGTAGATAAACCCTAGAGAGAACTTGCATCCAGACAATTGCGACATACAGACTCCAAAATCTGGAATAAATGTTTGTCTTCGACTAGAACTCATCATCAAAATCCAAAATCACAAGGTAGCTAGATCTCAACCATCAAGTCGAACACCTCCAGTCTCCGGGATTCTGCCATATGTCTTATTCATGCTCTTTATCAACAGCGCCTTATGCATCGCCAGCACTCTGTGGGGTACTTCAGAGTCGGTGTGAAAATCTTACCTCTAAGATATTTCCAACCCATAATTGCTTCACCCATTCCTTCAGAGTGGAATTACAACTACTTCTATGGTCAAAATTTTCCGAATGTAGCGTAAAAATATAATAATACTAGATAGGAAATTAGAAATGCGTTCTCTCAATTTATCTTAATTCCTCTGATCTACTAACCAAGGCTCTAATACAAAACGTAACAACTCATACCTTAATGGGCTTAAATTTCGACAAAAATCAAAACTCAAGTCCATCAAAGCACAGATCGTTGGATTTGGTACCTGCAAATAAGCATAAAAATTATAAGAGATTGATAGAAATCAAAACTAATAGTGGAAACAAAAATAGGATAAGAATACTGATTATGACTACTACTTTGGAATTAATGGTATTCCCTGAATAGCAAATTTTCACATCAGCATCGACCATGAGAGAAAAGAAGACTTCTACAACAACGAAACACGTCCAGCTGCAGTGACCTGTTCCTCTAAATCTATCCTATGGGTTGTAATGGGGAGGGGGTCAGAATAATGTTCTAGTGATTGGAAAAAATCTATAAACTGTCCATAGCATAAATTTATACCAATTGGTTTTCATTTAGTAGTTATGTCTATTAAGGTTAGGAATTCTAATCTAGCCTTGCATTGCACACACGGTTACTTACCAACCCATTCTCAAGGTACAGAATGCTGATGAAACCTTATCAACCACCCAATACTTCTATACCCATTAGCCACTTAATACTTCTAAATATGAAGCGGGCTTCTACTATCATCACGTAATACTTTTAAAAGAGAAATAGGAAGACTCTGCCATTTAAGACCTATTCTCAAAGTGGACTTCTAGCATCATCATTATTGGTCTATTGGTCCTAGCTATAGTGTAGTGAACCGGATTTTCAACCCTCGAAAATTGGCACTAATACATCCTCGATATTCACGTGCCGCAAGTTCAAATGCCAGAAAAACCTATTGTTAGGGGAAAAAGAAAATAAAGATAGAACAAAATCTCACACGAATGGAATAACATATATTATTTCAACAATAATCTTTATAGTGGAAAATTGTGAATAAAATATCAGAGTCTAACCTAGATTCAGTCTGGACAGCTATAAACCCTTTGTCCATATAAATGCTGAAAAATAATAAAAAATGCAATAGATGCAACAAATAATAGAATACGTCCATACGTAGATGAAGATCTCCAGCTTTTCTTTAAAAACTCCAAGCTTCTTCAACTAAACCTAAAACTACTCGGATCTAACCTGAATACTAAAAATACCAGAATTATACTTGATAAACCAACATGAGATACTTGAAACATAAACATATGACGAAGTCATAAATTAGTACTAAACAAAACCTTGAAAAGAATAGTATCTTGTAAAACCACGCCGCTCATAAATACGGACGATTTTTTTACCTTACGATAACTAAAATACTTTATATGGAAAACCACTTTGATATTATTATTGATGACATCAGTTTGCAAACGCTTTCAAATAAGTGTATATACAAAGAATTATCAATACCCGGACTATGGTAATATATCCGGACTAGGGGGACGGAATATACCAAATGGAATATATGATACCAAAAGGGGTAGTTGAAATGTTTGCAAAGAATTACAACTATTTTGGGAATACAACCAAAACTGTAAAGCTCGTATTGGAATTGGATTTCCAACTTGATAGGGAACTAGTAGCCTTTTCCTTCGATCCACGCATAGCAACCATAATTCATGGTAGCCTTATCACTTTTCTCAAGCTAGCTACTTGGAACTGCAATTGCTACACTACCAATATCCGGTAGTCTTAACATTTTTCACAAGTTAGCTACTACATAAAATAAATGGGGCATTAGATGCCTTGAGGAACGCCTTCCCATAATAGGTCCAAATACTGGATGCCACCATATACACATAAACTGATAGCTTGAAATATATGTCCTAAAGACCGCATAATTACCCATATCATTACTGGGATGTGAGGCTTGAAAGAGTGTTAAGCTAAGAGAAGTTGACTTCTCTACCACCAACCAGATAATACGTTGGCGGGGATCAATTAATATGATCAAAAATGCATTGTTAGATATTCGTCCATGCAAGTTCGTTCTGTGACTGAATGAAACTGAAGGCACTCCTCCTACCGCATCCTAAGATCAGTAGCGAGTAGTCCTTACATTAAAAAAATTCAAAATACGATAGGACCACTGCTATAATAAATGTCTCTATATTGGGAGTGACCTAGAGAATGCCAACAAGCAATCCTTTTGCTATGAAGATCTTCGGTCTTCAATACAACGAAGATTTCAGAATGTAGACACCACTGTCATATAAATATAATATGGAGTAAACCCCTGGGACTCGTGACAGCAATCCCTACATTCTTAAGATCTTCGATCTTCAATAATCAACATCTTCAACATGTTTTCACTTCCGAACATATATATTGGTTCGAAGTGGTTTTCGGATAGGAGTTACCCAAATCCGACCCTGGTTCCTCTAAACCAATCATCGATTATAAAGATGTTAAGTTCATATGTGATTCTAAATCATCATTCGATTTAATTCATCTTTTTGTTCATTCATAAATATCTCAGAGGGACATATTCTTCTTAATAGTATATGGAATCAATAAGCCTCATTTATCGAATCCTTTTAGTTAATTAAACCTTTTTGAACCCCGGAACAATTCCATGTTATTTCATCCTTTACTTAGGAAAATATTTCCAAATCATTTATTTAAATCTTTACAGAGATATCTAAATCATAACTTTTAAAAGGGGTTAAAAACAATGTTATTTAAGAAATAGTTTGCTGCAAACCCAAAACAATTAATTTTAAGTACAGGAATTAAAGTAATTCTAGTACATTTATATAAATCTCATATTGGAAAACATTACTGAGTAGAAAGGATCATGGAAAATATACTAATTCTACTCAATACCAATTTCTATATTCAACCTTTACTATTCGTTAAATAGCGGTGAAATCTCCTTTTAAATTCATACAGATAGTATGGTTTCCCTCCTCGGAATTTAATGCCAAGGTTAAGATGATTATCTCCATGCAATCCAAGTTGTTTAAATTTGGAAAATTTAATCTTTTATACTTAGCTCGTTTCCGACATTTCGACCTTATTTATCCATCGCCCAGGAGAGGCCAGGTGAGCCAGGGCATTAGTTGCTCTTGAATATCTCCTTAGTTTAAGCACCTCACCCAGATCTCATGAATAGAAAAATCCAGTCTACTCTTCGGTTTTTAGAGCCAAGATTAAATCGCTTGATTTTGATAGCTTTTCTTTATATCATTTATTTAAACTCTTTAAAATAAATGATAAAATCCTCAAATCATCTTTGAAACACTTAATTATTTATTTGAAAATGCTTATAAAATATTTGGGAAAAAATACTTAAGTTTAAGTTCATATTTCAAAAGTTATCAAAGTATTGCAAAAAGTGCTGCGAATAATGCTGTAGATAGTGTTTTCAAAACTTATTTGATTAAAACAACTTTTAGATCATTTAGATATTCATTTTTATAACTCAAATCTCTTTTAAAACATTTTAAAGGATTTAAAGAATTTATTTCATATTTTTAAACATTTAAAAATATTTATTTTAAATCAATTTCAAACTCGAGTTTCGAATTGCAAAACCACGATTTTTCTGAAACTTGTTTTGGACTAATTTAAAATTTTACAAGATGAAATCTTCATTTTCTTTCTTCATTAACGATATAATAGTCCATAAAATTCGTATCTTGAAGAATTCTGAGCTATATTCCATTATATACTCTTTTGACTTTTACGACGTGAAATCGCGAACTACCGATAAGCGATGCGCCTTATTTTGACTTATTTATCATAATTTGTCAAAACTTCTCTAGAATCAGTTGTATTGTTTATAAAATATTTATAAACCACTTTAAATCATTTACATAAATATCTTTCATATTAAATCTCATATTCACTTTTAAACCATTTCATAATATTATATTATTATAATATTCATTTCCAAACCTTTTATATTTTAAAACCATTAAGAGGATCAAAAAATCCATACACAAATTTATATGAATTCAATTTCTATTAATTAACCATTTTTATTATGATTTTCTCATAATTTATCACAACCAAGTTATCAACCATATCAACGTCCATATAATCAATCATATAATTAACCAAGCTATCAAATGTTCATACAAATCATTAAGAGATTAATGGTCATATTATCATACTTAAAAATAGTTATAGAGATTGTTTATTATTTTATAAACATTGAGTACTCACTGTTTATATCCACTCCACAAAACTTTTCCGTGGCTTTCTAAGTCGAACCGGCGGCACTTCAGTAGCGCTTCCTCCTCTTTTCCTTTCTCCAAAGCTCCCTGACTTCCTTCCTTCTCCTTTACTGCTCTTGGCCTTGACCTTGGATAAGTGGTACTTGGCCCTAGCTTGGGATATAGGGGTGGCGTGAGTCGTAGAAGGGATAGGAAGGTGTTTGCATTTGGTTTTGAGGTCGAATGATAACATATATATGTATATATTTTTATTTTCTCTTTGATATTATTTCTTCATAATTTTTCCGAAGGTCGAAGCCATTAAAAAGCTAAAGAAAGAAGAGGAAGGAGATGAAGAAATGAGTGAATGGGTGCTTGTATTTATAGGCTAAAGAGTGGTAAAACATATCTAAAACACCATCATTATCCATCACCATCACCATGTGCAACCACCCTCTTCTTAATCATCATGCTCCACACGTTGCCCCACTCCTCCATGTGCCTCCATCACTTCACTCTCTTCCAAGCCATTCATTAATGTCCTTATGCATGTGGGTTTGATTTTAGTTTACTTAATAGTGAAGTCTTTAGAAAATATATTTTCCTAAATGTGTGTGTATATATATATATATATTTATATATATGTTATATGTATGTATATGTGAGTATGTGATATGTATACATGCATATAAATATGTGTTAGTGTCATTTACAATGTAGCAACGACTTGAGATGACTTTCGTTTGTTAAACCATTGAAAATCGAGAAGCCGATTCCCGGTCACATTTTCACTTATAGTTTAACATATATATGTAAGCAAAATTTGAAAATAAATTTCTAATCATTTTTATTAATAAAAATGATATGATTTCAATTATAAAATCATATAATCAATATTAACAATTATTTACAAAAATTGCTATTATACCGATAAAGGGATATTAATTTTCTTATATTTTTTAATCCAAATATATATCTTTATAAAACTATTGTAAATGATTTATTATCACTTTATAAATATTTAAAATGAATTATTATTATTTGAAAACAAATATTTGAATAATGATAATAATTATTAAATCATTAAATCTCAATTTAAAATCATAAATTAATTATTAGATATAAGGGCATCACTGATGATGTCATAAATATCTTTATTTTTCCCAAAAATAAAATAAATATTTTTATTTCATATCCTTGTTTAATTATAATAATTAGTGTATGTATTCAGCCCCATGCGCGACATTTTATGAGTATAGAGTTGTTTATCGATAAAACGGTTTTGGCCATTATATCGGTATATCTTTCCAAAGTATATATTTTTGTAAATATTTATTACCATTATTATTTATTGTTTAAAACATCATAATCTATGTTAAAAAATATTATATTTTAATATTTTGAAAATAAATATAATTTATCAAACTAATAAATTTGCGGATAGTTACATACTTCCTCCATTAAAAGAATTTCGTCCCTACAATTACACAAAAAAAAACCCAGTAATTCTTAGCCAAAACATTATTTGATAGACTCGACTCTATATGATATACATAGATCATCCATAACATCCGATTTGATATTTTATCTGAATCCACAACTTTACTTCCGCACTAGTATTGATCCCATGATCCTCTAGTGCGGACTCCGATCAAGCCTTCCGATCAAAATTTTAGTTTTTCTTGCAAATCTCTCAACTATGATAGAAAACTGAAGTATCCAACCACAAAACCTCATCAGTGTTCATCGTTAATAATCGAGTGATAAATCCTTTTTCGGACTAGTGTAAACACCTCAATGTTCCATACTCAAATCTTAGATCGTAATCGTGAGACAAAATGATCTACTTACAACTTATTTAACCTTATCAAATCTTTATGCAAGCATCTCATAAAACTTTTATTTTTCATTTAAGTACCTTTATAAACCCTTTATTTCTTCAAAATATTTATACATAGAATATTTCTATCACTTTTACAAAAGAACCATTTATCTTTTATTTGGAATATATTATTAAAAATTTTATCTCAAACTTTTTTTAAATTTCTTTGTTAATACGTTTCATTATAAATTTAATTCCAAACCTATTTTATATTACATAACTTTCCCTTTTATACATTTTCAAAACATTATAATATGAATTCTCAAATCCATCTTTCTCAAACATCATTTTCTTTTTTGCTAATTACACTTTATTTTATAAAATATACTTTTATAAAATATATTCGTAAATAATTTCTTAATCAAACACTTTTTTAATAAGTTGTTTCTAATATTCCTTTAAACTTTTTATTTTTAAATATTTTGCTGAATTAGTTTGATAGAAGGAAGATAGAAGAAATGCACAGAGAGAATGATCAAAAAGAGATTTATTAACTAACACTATATTTATACATTTATTACAAACCCTAGCTTGTACTACAGACCTACAAAATACTACTTACCATCATACAACTATATGGATACTAATACTATCATTCTATCATTGAGCCCTTTCTGCGGTAGATGGTACTTTATCCTTGATACCTAAGTCACCTAATCTCATCTTTGGACAGTTTTTCATTAAATGTATCCCCTCGAAGCACCAAATGCAAGTCCGTTTGGGACAATCTTTGGCTTCATGCCTTAGGTTCTTGCATCGGCAGCAACCCATTATCTTCTTTGTTTTAATTCTCGGTTTCTTTTCTGTTATAGGGCATTTATGTAGAAAATGCCCTCTCTCTTTACACTTGAAACAGGCTATATCATCCCGATCTGGGTTCTTGTTCTTCTTCCTTTGCTTAATTTCACACATAACTGCATATGCCCTTCTTTATCGCATTTGTAACAGAATGCGCATAAGATCGTATTTTTAATTTCGCTTCTACCTTATTTTGTGCACGTACTCTTCGTTCCTACTTTGGAGTCAACCAAAACTCATTACCCGTCAAATGAGAAGTCATCCTGCTGTTGAGTGATATACCAAAGCATCATCATAAGTTTCTAACCATTTTCATCTTGACTAAAAATACCTTTTATCCCAATAACTTGATTTCACTTGTTCGGATTTGAACTTGCCATGATTGTACAATGATAAGAAGAATAATTTACCATGTGTTCAATGCCATTCGCCCAAGCCAACATATGATCGACACTTAGAAGATTATTCCCACCATCACCAAACAGATCAAGACCTTATTCTTGGAGCTTTCCAATGTGATAACATCTTATAAATTTTCCAAATCACACCAATATTTATACTTTCGTATTATAAAATATACTCCTTTTAAAATGGTATTTCGATTACCTTTGTTTAAACATTTAGGAATCCCTATCGATTATATAGAGCACTTCATACATCGACCAGAATTCATATACCACTCAATAGATTAATCACCACAAAACATTTTTATATCAAATAAAAAATACATGCTCATATATATAATACTCTCAAACTCATTCTAGGGTATCACTAAACCTATATATAATGAGACTTGCCACAACAAAGCCCAGGTGTTCACTCACTTAAGATCTGATACCAAATGTAACGAACCGAATTTTCGACCCTCGAAAATCGACATTAATACATCCTCGGTATTCACGTGCCACAAATTCAAGTGCCGGAAAAATGGATTGTTAGGGAAAAAGAAAATAAAGATAGAACAGAATCTCACATGAATGGAATAACATATATTATTTCAACAATAATCTTTTCAGTGGAAAATTTTGAATACAATATCAAAGTCTAACCTAGATTCGTCCTGGACAGTTATAAACCCTTTGTCCTTACAAATGATGAAAAATAAAAACAAATGCAGTGGATGCAGCAGATGGTAAAATACGACCATACGTAGATGAAGATCTCCAGCTTTCCTATGGAAACTCCAAGCATCTTCAACTAAACCTAAAACTACTTGGATCTGACCCAAGTATTAAAAATACCAGGATCAAGCTTGATAAACTAGCTGAGATACTCGAACCATAAACATATGACGGAGTCATAGATGGGTACTAAACAAAACCTTGAAAAGAATTATATTTCATAAGACCACACCACTCATAAATACGGACGGGTTTTTACCTTACGATAAACAAAATACTTTATATGGAAAACCACTTAGATATTATTAGTAATGACATCAGTTTGAAAATGCTTTCAAATAAATATATATACAAAGAAAGTATTAATACCCGGACTGTGGTAATATATCCAAACTAGGTCAACGGAATATACCGGACGAAATATATGATACCAAAAAGGGTAGCTGAAATGTTTGCAAAGCATTACGACTATTTAGGGATATAACCAAAACCGTAAAGCTCGTATTGAAATTAAATTTCCAACAAGAAGGGAACTAGTGGTCTTTTCCTTCGATCCACGCATAGCAACCATAATTCTCGGTAGCCTTATCACTTTTCTCAAGCTGGCTACTTGGAAATGCACTTACAACGCTACCAATATATGGTAGCTTTATCACTTTTCACAAGCTTGCTACTATATTAAAATAAATGAGGCAATAGATGCCTTGAGGAACGCCTTCCCCCAATGGGACCAGATATTGGACACCACTATATACACATAAACTGATAGCCTGAAATATATGTCCTCCAGACCGCATAATTACTCATATCATTATCGGGATATGAGGCTTGAAAGGCTATGCTCATATTATCCATAAAGCCATGCTGTATGTTTTCATAAAGGCATGCTTTGCCTTTCTCATAACAGGTTCCACTTTGAATGCCACATTGCCATTCCATAATCACACAAATGATTTCTGTTTGTACCAAAATTGGGCACAATACTCTTTGGATGTGTTTGAAGAGATAAATTGAAGAAGATAAATGTAAAATGAGGAAGATCTAACAAACACACCAATCGATAAACAGGAAAAATGCACAGAAACACACAAATTTAGAGTGGTTCGGTGTATGGCCTACGTCCACTACGAAATGGCTGACTTTTATTGATTTTTGCTTGCTGGTTACAAGGAGTTACAATAGTATAATCCAAGTACAATAGTAATTTCGGCAGAGTCTGGACGTAGAAGAGCCAAAAAGTCCCTTTTTCAGTAGGTCCTGGGCTGCTATTTATAGGCGTAGGCAACAAATATCTTGCCCAGATCTCGGAAGACCTCTTCTCTCACGTAGGTGGGCCCACATGATCGATCCCCGGTCGTTTGGACTCGATCCGTGATGATACGAATGAAATTCGTATCGATCAAGATTTAGCCCAATCGAGTCGAGATCGATCATGAACATTCCTGAGGTTGCATGCAAGCTCCTGTGAAAATTTTTCTAGGTGGTCTACAGACTACGAGATGCCCTGCTCCGCGGCTGGAGCTTGATCCATTGCTGCGACCCTTGAATGGCCGTAGCATGGCGGCTATACAACCAATCATGTGACGCTGGCACTGCTGGTGTTGCTAACGGCTTCGAAATTTCCATCTTCCTAAGGAAGGATCTTATGATGGTAGAAGAAACCTTATACTAAACTGCCTCTACACGAGGTTCATCCATATTACCTAAAGAAGAGAGTGGATATGTGAAAATACGGAAAGTGGCTCATTGGAGCGTTAATCCTTGATCAACAAATTGCATCATAAAGGTGCGGGTCCAATTGACAGCAATGCTGCCAATACTAGCATAGGTGGTCTTTCACACCATGGGATAAATCTGGTCGTAACATCCTACCTTAGGGATGACATTATGCTGAATGATGCGCACAACCTAATGAGCAGTCAAACATAGATTATTCGTCTTCCAAACACCGACATCCTGGGAAAAGACCTATAGCAAAATCTTTGAGTTTGTCACTTTAAGATCATTTAAGTATATGTCCTTCGCAGAGGCCCCTAAAATATCAGTGGGATCATCATCAGTCGGCTCAATCAAGTCGCCCTTCACCTCCGAATGAATCAAATTACTGCCTACATCGAAATTCTATGCTAACATGACATGGCACGAGTAACATTCCCACTCAAAAGTCTCGAAGCAGAGGATCGGTGCAAATCCTTCTATGATGAATAACTCTTCTAGCCAAAAGTGGTGAAACCTTCTGCTCATTCCAATCCAGCCAAGTGGCCTCTTGAGGGTTGAGACCATAATGGTTCAAGGAAAAACCAGGAGTGCAAAATAGTTTTTTGGGCTAAGAAGTGGTCGGATGGAGGAAATAGGCTTTAGATCGGGAGTGATGGTGGGGCGAGATCTAACGTGCAAAAGCAACACAAGAGGGAGGTGAGGCTGCTGCTCTTAGAGAAACACGGTGTTGTCTAGGGAAGGAATGGAAGAGAGAGGCTGATACTTGGAAGAGGAGGAAGATGGAGATTATATTCGGCTTGTTGAGAAAGGAGAACGAAAGAATGCAATTGGGGAAATTCAGACTTAGCTTTTATAGTCGCGTTATAGGTTCTGGTTGTGCCAAAATTCGTTAACTAGTAGATCACTCTAGGTTTACTGCTAGGTGATCAACCACTAGACGGGCTTTGGGCATTAATTGAACCTCCCAATTAGGGTTGGATTAAATGGTAATAATCATTTCACGTCGTCTCATATGATTCGACACGATTCAAAATATTCATTTCCTCATTACAGCGGCGTCAAAGGCTACTGCCTAGTTCCAAACCATGCTCCAGCAATTCACAGTAGTTCCAACAAAACTGATGCGACCAACAACAATTCCAAAAGCCCAAAAATATTTCAGCTGTTATTTCCTGCCTACTTCACACAGAAATATTTCTTTCAATAGCTGATGGTAAAACAACACTTCAAACTACATACTCCAATAAAATTGAATGTCATTCGTATTTTGTCTGTACCTTAAAGACATAAGATTTTAAAAACCTCGATTTTATAAACCGAAAAATCAAAAAGCTAAATATATGCTCCTTTATACTTGTTTCTAAAAAATAGAAACAATTTCATACAAAAATTTCCCTTAAAATTTAAACTTGCATATATATATATATATATATATATTAGGGTTTCCAAAAACCTTTTTAAAAAACACAAAATTTCCAAATTGGAAAACTTTTTCCTTACCAAAAAATCAAAATCAAGCCTTTATTAATATAGATAAATATTTAAGGACTTCAAAAATTAATTTTTAATAAATTAAACATTTTCTTAACACGACTAACGTAGTGGTATACATGTTTCTTTGAAAATTAAAATTTTAAAAATTTCTCAAAACAAAATTTCCAAAATAAATCTTTGGGAAAAAAAATCCTTTGAAAACCCTTTTTACAAAATCTAAGGCATTTCCAAATATACTTTATAAAAATTCTTTCACAGGTTTTAGACTAAGAAATTAACATTAATTATCCAAATAAAAATTTGGTTTGCCATCAAAGAGGTGATCAATGGATACACCCTATCAAGAACTTGCCTCCGGACAATTACGACATACAGACTCCAATTTCCTGTCCATTTGGAATAAAAGTGTGTCTCCGACTAGAACATATCATCAAAATCCAAAATCACAAGATAGCTAGATCTCAACCATAAAGTTGAATACCTCAAGTCTTCAGGATTCCACCATATGTCATACTCATGCTCTTTATCAACAGCGCCTTACGCATCGCCAGCACTCCGTGGCGTACGTCGGAGTCCGCATGAAAATCTTAGCTCTAAGATATTTCCAACCCATAATTAATACGCCCATTCCTTCGGAGTGGAACTACAACTACTTCTATGGCCGGAATTCTCAGAATCTAGTGTAGAAATATAATAATATCAGATAGAAAAGTACGAATGCGTTCTTTCAATTTATCTTAATTCCTCTGATCTACTAACCTTGGCTCTGATACCAAATATAACAACTCGTACCTTAATAGGCCTAAATTTCGATAAAAAATGAAATCCAAATCCATCAAAGCACTGATCGTTGGATTTGGTACCTAAAATAAGCATGAGCATTAGCAGAGATTGATAGAAATCTAAACTCGCAGCGGAAACAAAAATAGGATAAGAATACTAATTATGGCTACTACCTTGGAATTAATGGTATTCCATGGATAGCGGATTGTCACATCAACATCAAGCATGAGTGAAAACAAGATTTCTCCAACAACGAAACACGTCCAGCTCCAGTGTCATGTTCCTCTAATCTATCATGTGAGTTGTAATGAGGAGGGGGGTAGAACGACGTTTTGGTGACTGGAAAAATCTATAAACTGTCCATAACATAAATTTATACTGATCGGTTTCTATTTAATTTTTATGTCTATTAAGGTTAGGAATTCTAAACTAACCTTGCATTGCACACACGATTACTTAACTATCCATTCCAAAGGTACAAAATACTGACAAAGCCTTATCAACCACCTAATACTCCATGCCCATTAGCCAATTAATACTTCTAAATATGAAGTGAGCTTGTACTATCATCACCTAGTACTCTTAAAAGAGAAATAGGAGGACTCTGTCATTTAAGACCTCAATCGAGGTAGACTCCATCATGTAAGAATTATTCCTAAGGTGGACTTCTAGCATCGTCATTATTGGTCTATTGGTTCTAGCTACAAAGACCTTTGACCACTTTCTATGGCCTTATAATTTATAATAGTCATACTACTAGCGCATCTATCGTTATTAAATTCTTATGAATGTGAGAAACAATACCCAAGTCACTTGGTACCTCATTAATAAGGACAAGGCGGACCTCTGACCATTTAACACCTATTTATAGGTAGGACTTTGCCATTTAATACCTAACCCCAAGGCAGACTACTCACTGGTACTATCTAGCTGACACTACTTGGAAATCTCATTAGTCTATTTAGTACTTCTTTTATAAGAGAGAGAAGAACCCTAGATCAGTCACTTAGTACCTCAAACCCAAAGTGAACCATTACCGAGATATCTATTATCACTCTTAATTATAAATAAGGAATCTTATTAGGTTACTTCTTTCGGTAGGTAGGCGGGTCCTGCAATAGCCACTTAATACCTCAACACTAAAGTGAATCTTTTTGGAGATATCCTTGTTTATTTGGAATCTCACTAGATTACTTAATACTTCTTTTGAGAAGAGAGGCGGACCATACAGCCACTTAATACCTTAAACCAGAAGCAAATTCCTATGGAGATATCCCTCACAGCTCTTATTTCCAAATTTGGACCATTTAGTACTTTTCAATTAAAAAAACCAATTCAAATCTCTCATGCCGTCATGGGTCTTAGGATTAGTGATATCTCACATAAGTAGTAGGTGTATCTGACTGCTCGTTGCCTCAAAGTGAAGGGCAGTCTTCCGTCGAGTGACTCTACTGACCTCGCATCAGTAACCTACTAAGTCCAATTAACCATCCTAAGTCTTATATTATCTTAAGTAGAAATTGGACTTAGCTTGCTATTTTCCTTTTTATTTAAGGTAGTAAGATTTACCTTAAATACTTATCTACCCATAAATCTCATTTTAATGCTCATAAATGTCAATTTGTCCATAAAATCATAATGGATATTTTCTAAGACATTTATTTGTTATTACTAATTTCAAATTCGTAACCTTTTTATATTTATTCCATTTCTATCAGTCCATTTTTATCCATTTGTCCCTATTAATTGTAACTCCCAAATTCATATTCATCAATTGCCAATTATTTGGAGTTACAGTCATTAATTCCAATACTAACCAATTGTAACCCCTAATCTAATCCAATCTATTATTTTCCATTAATTGCTCATGAATTGGAGTTACAATCTTTTATTTTCTATTAATTATTGGCAATTCCTAGTTTGCCCATTAATAGGAATTACTACATTTTCTAATTCTACATATTCGCTTCCAAAATATAATAATAACTAACGAACGTTATGCATAAATAACGTACTAATAAACGATGTTCTTATTTATTAACGCAATAAATACGTATAAATTGCATAATGAAGCTATCTATTCGTACCCAAATATATTCCAGTCATAAATATGTAACTAGAATATGCTTTCCATATTTAATTTGCAGAAATTAAATTCCTTAGGAATATTTTTTGCTATGATTTACATAAATTGGTTTAATATAAAAAGGAAAGATTGACTCCATTTGAAATTGCAAGGGATGGATAATTTCTTTTTAATTGGAATAAACAGTGTAAACTATGAAGAAAAAATTTGTACTTAACACATCTCTTCCCTTTTTGTTTGTGGGTATTCCTTGTTAAATCAAACGTTGCCCTTTTGAATCAATAGTGGAAAAAGTAAATAAATATATAAAAATCAAGCAGATGTTCTTCTCATAATTTAAACTATGGAAATCTACAACATAGCACAAATTTGGCAATAATCCAAAAATCCTATTTTACACCCAAAAACATATTTGGAATAAAAATATACGACATTCAAAATCTAAAATCTTTAGGACTAATTTCCAAATCTAGGTGTAAACATATGTAAAACAAGATCTAAAACAAGAATATGTAGGTAATAGTTTTCTACACTAATTTAAGCCTACAATTTACAAATAAAATTGATTTGGGCATAAAAATCAAACGTATGCCAATGGAATATATTTAAAATCATAAACAATGTATAAAATTTCTCACTCATCTTTTAAAAGCGATCCAAATCTCCAGATCTAAAGTAGAACCTTAAATTCATCTTCAAATCCTTTTTAATCCAAGAAATATATATATATATATATATAAATGTTGTATACATAAATTAGAATTGCAGACCTGAGAAGAGATTTGGAGTTGGGTGAGAAAATAGATACAAATAAATAAATATATAAATTACCTCAAATATGCATATAGTTGATTCTCTTCTCTTCTCATTTATTAGATTTATATTCTTGGATTAAGCCTGAATTTATAGGCGCAAGAGTCAACCTCAATTGTTACATCGAAATATATTCAATTCAGGCCGTTCGAACTAGGCTAACCCTTGTCGCCACATAGGGAGTGGTCGACCGCCCCTGGTCGACCGCTAATAGTGGTTGGTTGACCTTTGGGCCCAGACTTTAACTTTCCTATTCGAATTATTTCCGTTCCGAATTCATTTTTCGTCCGTAACTTCTTCTTTTGGACTCCTATGAAACCAACTCCGAAACTTGCTCAAAATTTCGCCACGAACGCAATGGTGCAAGTTTCGTGGTCAAATTCCATCGTTTGCATAAATTCCATTTTTGGAGCCTAATTAATTAACTAACTAATTAAATAACAAACGTCAACTTATGGGGTGTTACAGGAAAGGCGTCATTAAGACGTCGAAAAATCTAGTTTTTGTAATTTAAAATTTAGTCGAAATAACATCGGCAAAATAATGTTGGTAAGACATTGACAATATATCGTCTGTAGGGCATAAGTAGCATCACTACATCCATCATTTTCTGGACGTTGGTATATTTTTTCTGACATACTTTTTACGGACGACTATTAAGGTGTCGGCTAGGCATTGGTTTTGCATTTACCGACACCCAGCCGTTGCCTTTTTGGCTTCGGTAAATGGTATTTTTTATAGCGTCCTGAGTAGCCAACGTTTAGTCTGATATGAAGTTTGTTGGATTGTTGTCACTGTCATCTTTAATGGGCACATTTTGTTTATTCTCTCTGTTAAACATGTAAATAAGGTAAAATACGCACAGACGTTTGAATTATAGTCCGTTTAGGAGACGTTACAATGTAAGACACCCGCTTCACTAGCATCTGACGTCGAACTTTCATCGTCGGTTAAACAAGCTTTCCAACTGCAAAGCTTTGGAGAGCTTTGTTGATTCTTAATATGCAATCCCTAGATGGTCAACTAATTGTAATTTTACCAGATGAACAAGATGATGTATGCATGCCTCAAATATGATGTATGCATGCCTTAGATCATAGGTCACTCCCGACAAGTCAATGGCTAAGGTGTCCTTCACAGTCAAAATTTACTCCGTTACCATTGGTAACCCGTCCGACGGCACAATGGTCCAACTTAAAAAATGGACCCTTCGGTCAGTCGGAGGGAAGTGATACGTTGGAGTCCAACCCGTCGGACTCGTTCTATCGTTTCACCCTCTAATGGCTGCATTATTCGGCTCCCCTCTCTCCTATAAATCATTCCTTTCCCCATCATCTTCCCACACCAGTAGCAAACGGCCCCCAACCTTCCGCTTTCTCAATTTCTACCAAACCGCTCGATTATATTTTTAGGTATTTTTTTCCACTATTATGTTTATTTTTTGCTATCTATAACATATATTTTTCTAGGATTTTTTTTGTATATTTTTCAATTTTTATTTCTCAGTATGGTGCACTCTTCTGGTTCTGCTACTGCTTCCTTCTAGCACATTCTTTATAGACAATCGAAAGGAACAAATTTTTCATAGACCTATGCGTTAATTTTCTACCGGACAGAAGAAGTTCAGTCAGTGGGTTTTATGCATTGGTGGCCGGACGCATTTAACGACAGGTTGAATCTTTACTAGTCCCAAACACAGATGAAGAACAAATGGGATAACATGAACCGCTCTTGGATAGATTGAGACAAACTTCTACAGATAGAAGGAGAGATGTGGGATTAAGAGAATGATCGGTTGGACGGTTCCGATGAGTGGTGGAACACCACTGCAATAAGATATAAGAGATTCGAAAAAAATTCTCCCTTCAAATTTAGAGAGTTGGATCAGCTTTTTCGAGGCTGCATAGTAAAGGGCACTTGCAAATATCTGATATCTCTTACTCCACCATCTTAATCTTTCACTATTGTCGATGTCAATTTATAGTCCAATTGTGTGGCCGGTGACACTACATTCGTTCAGCCCAGACGCAGTAGACAGACCGAGCATGGCAGCTCAACTAGGCATGTTGTTGGATGGTCGTTCATTCAGATGGAATGTTTCACCAATGCCGTGCAGTGTTGTCACTACAAGGAAAATGACATTTTCCGACGGCTGAAAACCGTCGGCGGCCGTCGGAAGCCGTCGGAAAAAGCCGTCGGAAAATAAGGCGTCGGGGCGCAGTGTTTCCGACGGCTTCTGACACAAGGCGCCGAACATTTTTCCGACGGCCTCCGACGGCTTCTGACGGATTCCGACACTTGTCGGAAGCCGTCGGAAAAAATGGCCTATGGGCTGTCGGAAGCCGTAGGAAAACTATTACCTAAAAGCCGTCGGAAGCCGTCGGAAATCTACTGTATTTTTTTTATTTCTGTTCCAATATAGCCTTCCATCCACATTTCCCATCCAAACACTATTACACCAATACTGCAGAATCCAGTATACAATATTCCAACCAAATATCAAAACCCAAACTACACAAAATTCATCAAACACACAAATATATCAAATTACATCAAAATAAAATACATAATATACATAACCATTCCAACATTCACAACAACCCCAACAACAAGTGTTCTACCATGTCATACGTACACAACATAACACAAATTCATCAACATCCACATCATCATACAACCACATACCTGAAATCATACAAAACTAAAAAAACATACCTGAAAAAGCAAGCAATCAATCACTCTCCTCCAAATCCAGAGCCAGCAGAGAAAGGGAAGCGGCCACCATACCGTTGCATGTACTCGGCGATACGCTGGTCTAGCAGCTGTGTGGTCTGTATGGTCTGTCGGCGGTTCTGCTCCTCCAGTTGGGCCACTCTAGCCTGAAAATCTTCAATCTCTGCTAGATCGATCTGAGCTCTAGTTTGTCGACCCCGTCTTTAACTGCCGGCCTGCAATAAATAATTAATTTAGCTGTGTGATCTCTGTAAGTGTATGTGCAGGTATGTGAATGATTAGCTGTGTGATAATGTTATATATATTCCGACATAGAATTGAATTATTTAATTAGATTTTAGATTTAAATTTAGATCAAATAAATAAATCCTATTTAAATTTACTTTAGCTTGAATAATATGACTTCTGACATTATATGCTTATGTTTATGATGTTATACAAGTTTATTTATTTATAAATCCATTATTGCAACTTATTTAATCTAATTTAGCTTATGTATTAATATTCGATGTCGTGTTTTATAAATGCTTCTACTATATAAACTGCGAATTTTAACTGTAATTCTAAACACACAATCATATGGCTTATTGATGGGCCATAGTGACATTACGGGAATAACTGTACTAATGAAAGTCAAATGACTTAAAACTAGTAAATTAAACATTTATTGGGAGAGGCGTAGGGTTTTGGGTACAAGATGCTTGTATAAATCCCTACGATTTAATTAATTATGACTTAAATATCAAATTAGCAGTAAAATAAATTATTTACCACTTGATTGCCAAATCCGTATCGTCTTCCATGCTCTGATAGATCCATAACGGACTCAAAAATAGCATCCTCCTCATCAGTCGTCAGCTGATCTCAACCCTATCAGCAAGGAGTTTTTAACGCTGCTCCATAAACTTTTCCTGCATTAACAAATTAATAACATCATATCTTATTTCATTATAGTTTAACAAGCAGAACAATTACTAATACTGCATAAAATGAAATATGATTACATGGCTCCTGCTGGAATTATCGTCGTGCCATGTATACGAAACAGTCCCGTCCGGATTTACATGCTCGACAGCATGCGTACGAGTGAACACGTCCATATAGCCCACGGGACCATGTGCCTCAGCTTCCTGAAGTTGATTTTTACATACAATTATTATACATTTAAAATTATATAGCATAAACTATTTACAATTATCATTCAGTAAATTTACCAACTCCTGCCGATACTGCTGAAATGACTTCGACCCTCCGCGATGAGTGACGGGATTTTTATTTCTGTTTGTAGAGTTTCTATCCGACTCTGCCTATACATTCAAAATTTGATACATTATTTTTCGATCACATCAAATTAATAATTCAAAAAAATTTAGTATACTTGCCTTCGCCTCGTCAGTTTCCCAGTATGCCAACCATGCTTGCCATACGCTCTCCCCCATCCATCGTGGTTTCTTACCAGATTTCTTAATTTCAGATATCGAGTCCATATAGTTCTTGCGCATCTTCTTCATCCAGTATCCTCGTGCCAGCAGCATATCGTCTGTTTGGATGTCTATCTCAGCCTGTGTTTCACGATAAAAAGCAAAAAAAAAGATTACACTGTAAACGATAAACGGTAGAAAAATGACAAAAACGAATTAAAAATGGAAAAAAAATATACATACTAGGACATCCTTCCATATACACTCTATGATGTGGGGAGGGATGTTATCCCACTTCGGCCAGCAAGCACTCATCCTACTGCGATAAGAAGCTCTAGAGACATCCAGCACAACCTTCGAGGGAAGTAGGTCGAACCCCCTGTTTTTAAATACGATACAGATAAGTACGCATGTATATCATAAAAAAAATAAGATGCTGAATAAAATTTAATTCTTACCCCTCTGCTCTAGGGACTAACGAAACTACTGGACGCTGTGAATCTTGCGATGGGCCACTGCCATCACCTCCTGATGATCGGGAAGAGCTCCTACCTCTATGTTAACCCGCCTTTTGGCAAGGCCGTAGATAGGCAGACTTAACTAAATTGATTACTCATTCGTCGAAGTCGGTTCACGATGGATTTAGTCAACTGGATGGATAGACAGTCAGTCAGGGATGGTTCAGTATGCATGGCTCGGCCTAGGTAGGTTGGCAGATGTCGCTTGGCATTTGGATGGTTCGACGTTAGAGGCGGCTCGGCATAGTTTGGGTTGGCAAGGTGATGTGGGTCGGCAACGTACCTCGCTCGGCATTGTACCTCACTCAGCATTGGAAGTCGCTCGACATTAAATGTCGTTCGGTATTGCACCTCGTTTGGCACTGGAAGTCGCTCGGCATTGGATGTCATTCGGTATTGCACCTCGTTCGGCATTGGAAGTCGCTCAGCATTGAACGTCGTTCGGTATTGCACCTCGTTCTGCATTGGAAGTCGCTCGGCATTGGACGTCGTTCGGCATTGTACCTCGCTCGGCGCAGGAAGTCGCTCGGCACAGGAAGTCGCTCGGCACAGGAAGTCGCTCGGCATAGGATGTCGCTCGGCATCTGGGTGGTTCGGCATTGTTGGTGGCTCGGCATTTGGGTGGTTCGACACTTGAAGGTGGGTCATGTTACTTCGAGTCGCTGAGCATATCACTTCGGGTCAGTACCATGGTTACTTCGGGTTGGCCTATGGAGGACTTGGGGTCGGTTGAGGTGAAGGGTGTGAACTCGGCCGAAGTCTTAATGGGCCCATATCACTTGAGAAGCCCAACTACCAAGTTTTTGCCTATAAATACAACATGTCGGGGTTCGGAAAAAGGATCTTCCTTTCGACTCTCTTACTTTCTCCTTTCTAAGGCTAAGGCAACTCTACCATTTTGTAACTGTAATCGGTTATTACAGCAATAAAAAGGAAACTTCTGGAGTGGACGTAGGCCGGAGTTAGCCGAACCACTATAAATCTGTTGTTCTTTACTGCTTTCATTTTAATCTTTGTTGTTCTTCATATTAATATCCTCCACGTATAATCTATCTGTGAGTCGTGACTGGTATTTGGTGCTTTCGCTTGGATTTGGGTGTTAGTGACCAATTTTGGCGCCAACACTTTGGTGCTTCAACTGAGAATTGAACTTAGGAATTTTGGAGTTAGGAACTTGGATCCTAGAAAGCAATGGCTAGACCAACAACGAGGAAGCAAGCAGCGGAAAGGAGCAATCAGGAAGGAAGTCAAGCGGCCTCTTTTGGAGCAGGAGAGGATCATGCATCCATCTACATAACTCGGGACGAGATGCAAGTGATGATGAATTCTATGCAGGAGCATATGATGAAACGGCAAGAGGAGATGATGTAGGCTCTTTTTAGGCAATTTGGATAACCAGGAACTGCAGGTGCTCAAGTTCGTGGAACTGGACCAGAGGAACTCAACCAGCGGACAGATGGAGTGATTCAGCAAGGGGAAACTCCCAATCAACAAACAGCTAACAATCTAGATGGACCTAGACTCGGGGGGCACACCACCAGGTAATGTTGGACCAGTTCATGGAGGGATACCGGATGACGCTACGCGGCCTGACGTCGATAGGAGTACGTGATGAGGAATATGTGCCAGAATTTCCTCGGGGACTTGGGGGCAGTCTGGAAACATGGATAGGGGGCAACCCTTGGTTGGAAACACTGGATTGGCTGACATTATCAGGCGGACTATTCGCAAAGGTCTGACAAACAGGGATTCAGAGGGAGTTAACAAAAGTCCATTTACCCGGAACATTAGAACAGCTAGGAATCCGCCCGATTTCAAACTACCCACTTTGGAAGTATACAACGGGAAGACGGATCCCACCGACCACTTGATGAGGTACACTAGGCATATGGAAGTGCTGGGGGCAACGTAGGAGGTTATGGCCCGATGTTTCCCCCTGTACTTGACTGATATTGCTACTATGTGGTTCAAACAGCTGGAGGATGGATCCATTGGAACATGGACGGAACTGGTGAACAAGTTCTTAAGTCAGTTTCGAGTTCACATAAAAAGGCCAAAGAACGTGATGACTCTAACGTCAGTCAAACAGGGGGCGGATGAATCGCACAGAACATTCTTAACTCAGTTTAACGCAGTAGTTGCTTCGGTGGATCGGCCGGATCCATCAATGGTTCTGATGGCTACGGTATCATGAGTCAGAGATAATTCGGATTTCAAAGTATCGTTGATATGAGACCCACCGTTGGATCTTAGGGAATTCTTTCATGAAGCTGAGAGATTTCTTCGACAAGAGGATGCATGTTTAGACATGAGGTCAAAGGAAGTAAACATGATTAAGGATGGAGGAATACCCGGCGAAAGCTCGGGTGGGGGCAAGGATAAAGGGAAAAGGAAGCACTGGGGAGAACCAAAGTTCTCAAAGTTCTTCACTTACACAGGATTGAACGCAATGCTGGAGCGGATATTCTTGGTACTTGAGATCGCCTTCCGTATCGAAGGTCGGCGAGGAGGGAGCCCTTAGAACAAGAAAGGGCGTCAGGAAGGTACTGTCTTTTTCATGACCTGGACGGGCATGATACTAACAGCTGTCGGCATTTGAAGGACATAATCGAGGAGCATATAAGGAATGGTTAGTTGCGACAATATGTCGGAACTCGGAATGCAGCGGTGGAACCGGAGCAGCCACCGCCTACCTTGGACGATGAGGGCATGAGGCCCAGGGATGGTGGTCGATTGGTCATCAACTAATCTTGATGGTTTGGAATAAGTAACAAACTCCGAGAAAACGATTAAATTACTTACTCATGTACGGGGTCGGAGATAACCCTCAGGCATGCTCTGAAATGATGGCTTACCGAGACGCCCTGGGTTGTGAAATCTGTTTTTTCCGTTGACTTGGACATTTGCGTTTTCTGGTTTGGTTTTGTAGTTTGGTTTGAACTCCCTGTTTTGCTCGTTTTCTGGTTTGGATTCGGGTTTGGATGTTTGTTTTTTGGTTTGGATTTTTGATATGGATTTCTGGTTTTCTGGTTGAATTTGGATTTCGGTTTGGATTTTGGTTTGGATTTTGGCTGAAAGGTCATCGAGCACGGACTATGCTCGGTAAGGGTCCGGAGAGACCAGGATTCGGCCTAGGACTTAGTCCCCCTATTGTCTCCTATGCAGGTCGTCGAGTATGGACTATGCTCGGCAAGGGTCCGGAGCGACCAGGATTCGACTTAGGACTTAAGCCATGGCATTATTTGACGTTCAGGGACACTGAACCAGGAACACCATGGAATTACTTAACATAGGTCGTCAAGTGTGGATTGCGCTTGGCAAGAACCCAGAGAGGTTACAGATTTGGATATTAGCTATGAACAGCAAAGGGTTTTGGGCATGGACCCGGAACGGTCCCGGATTTGGACATCGACCCGGAGAGGTTATGGACGTGGTTATTGGTCATTGGACATGGATGATTGGAACTCGGTTGTCGAGTTCAGATGGATATGGATTTGGCTAAAGATTTGGTTACTGGATTAGGAATTGGATATCGACTCAGAGTAGTCGTAGATTCGGATAAGGATACGGCAATGACACTTGGATAAAATGGATTGGATTATGAATCGAAAAGTGTGGATGTGGATAACATACATACTTCAGATATCGGACGTGAGTCTATTCAAAACACACCTTCCAATAGCAATGCATGTTTTGGGGGACAAAGTGTTAACCCGCCTTTTGGCAAGGCCATAGATAGGCGGACTTAACTAAATTGACTACTCGTTCGTCGAAGTCGGTTCACGATGGATTTAGTCAACTAGATGGATAGACAGTCAGTCAGGGATGGTTCAGTATGCATGGCTTGGCCTAGGAAGGTTGGCAGATGTCGCTCGGCATTTGGATGGTTCGGCGTTAGAGGCGGCTCGGCATGGTTTGGGTTGGCAAGGTGATGTGGGTCGGCAACGTACCTCGCTTGGCATTGTACCTCGCTTGGCAGTGGAAGTCACTCGGCATTGAATGTCGTTCGGTATTGCACCTCGTTCGGCACTGGAAGTCACTCGGCATTGGACGTCGTTCGGTATTGCACCTCGTTCGGCATTGGAAGTCGCTCGACATTGGATGTCGTTCGGCATTGTACCCCACTCGATGCAGGAAGTCGCTCGGCACAGGAAGTTGCTCAGCATAGGAAGTCGCTCGGCATAAGATGTCGCTCGGCATCTGGGTGGTTCGGCATTGATGGTGGCTCGGCATTTGGGTGGTTCGGCACTTGAAGGTGGGTCATGTTACTTCGAGTCGCTGAGCATATCACTTCGGGTCAATACCATGGTTACTTCGGGTTGGCCTATGGAGGACTTGGGGTTGGTTGAGGTGAAGGGTGTGAACTCGGCCGAAGTCTTAATGGGCCCGTATCACTTGAGAAGCCCAACTACCTGGTTTTTGCCTATAAATACAACATGTGGGGGTTCGAAAAAAGGATCTTCCTTTCGACTCTCTTACTTTCTCCTTTCTAAGGCTAAGGCAACTCTGCCATTTTGTAACTGTAATCGGTTATTACAGCAATAAAATGGAAACTTCTGGAGTGGACGTAGGCCGGAGTTAGCCGAACCACAATAAAATCTGTTGTTCTTTACTGCTTTCATTTTAATCTTTGTTGTTCTTCATATTAATATCCTCCACGTATAATCTATCTATGAGCTGTGACTGGTATTTGGTGCTTTCGCTTGGATTTGAGTGTTTGTTGGCGCCTCTATGACATTATGATAAACCTGTGACATATATACACATCATTATATAAGAGAATAATAACATGATAATGAAATATATTTCATATGTAAATGACATCAACGGTATAAATTGCTTAATTAATGACTGAAATGGAAATAGAAATGGAAGTGTGTTATACCTGATTCATAATGGGTCTACTGTTCCGACGATAAGCATATTTCATTGCATTTTTAATAAAAATTGCTAAATAAATGACAAATGGAAATGACATAAAACATGTAAACAATGGTAAACAGATTTGGTTTCATAGTCACATCAATTTCATAATACATCAAGAATTCAACATAGTTACATCAATTGCAAAAAAATCAGATTCGGATTTATATCAGTCGTCATCGTCTTCTGATTCAGATTCGGTCTCGTTTTCTACGATATTTTCCACTGCACTGTCAAATGCTTCTACCAAAACATTTGATTCATCGATCAAATGACCAAAATCTGTATGATCGTCTGTAATTATTATTTCGTTATTTTGCTCAAGATCTTCCTGATAAGCTTGTTCGTTCGGAATATTCTTCCCATCGAATGTGAATCTGGCCTTTGTTTTAAAAACTAAAGACCAATCCGCTTTATCTTTTTTTAGAGACGGATAAGGAGCGTAATAAACTTGCAATGCTTGTTTGGCTAATACAAAAGGATCATACTTGTAATAGTGCGATGTATGCTTTATTTCGATAAGATTATAATCCTTGTGCACATTAATTCCAAAACTTGGAACATTGCTAAACCAATTGCATCTAAATAGAAACACCTCCTCCGCGGGTCGTGAGAAATATGTCAAACCATGAAATTTTATTACCATGAGGTAAAGAAAACGCTCGTGTTTCATCCATGCAATATGTACATGCTAGATGACCGGCAGTACTCCATTCTAAAAGCATTGCATAGGTAGGAAAATCACTTATAGTCCACAACAAAGAAGCAAACATACACAAATTTTTCTTCTTGGACACATCGTATGTTTCTACTCCTTCGTTCCACAGTATTTTTAACTCCTTAATCAACGATTGTAAATATACATCGATTCCTTGTGTCGGATCGTCAGGGCCAGGAACGACAACAGTAAGAAACATATATTGCGTTTTCATACACATCCATGGAGGTAAATTATACGGTGTGACGATAATGGGTCAGGATGAATATTTAGAACCAAATTGAGAAAATGGAGAAAAACCGTCCGTACATAATCCTAATCTAACATTTCGACTCTCCGCTGCAAATTTTGGATACGTTTATCGAAATGCTTCCATGCTTCTCCATCGGCCGGATGTGTCAACGTACCCTCTTCCTCCGTTCTCACACTATGCCATCTCATATTAGATGCAGTTACAGAAGATGCATATAATCTTTGAAGCCTTGGAGTTATGGGTAAGTAATGCATACGCTTGTACGGAACTTCCTTCCCCTTCTTTTTTCTTGGTTTGTATCTCTCCTGGTTACAAATTTACAATTTCTAAGGTTTGCGCCTTCTTTCCAAAACAACATGCAGCCTTTTAAACATGTATCTATTTTCTGATAAGGTAAACCAAAAGCCGACATAAGTTTTTTAACTTCATAGTGATTTTCACATATTAGATTATCGGGCGGCATATGTCTTTTTGCAGCTTGAACAACAGCCGTAAACCCAGCTTCAGTGATGTTGTATTTTGACTTCATCGCAATATATTCTGCGATTACTAACAGCTGAGTGCCGCTTTTACAACCATCCCAAATAGGTTTCTTAGTAGCATCTAGTAAATCATAAATTTTTTTTGCTTCAATATTTGGTTCTTCAACATTTCCATCATCGCCGTCAACTTCAACCATATGAAACATTGATCGTGCTGCATCTTCGACCATATTTTCTATACGGGTCGTCGTAACTATTTCGTTAACGACACTTTCAGACTCTACTGAAGTATTTGCTACAACTTCTCCATGCCGATCCCAAACATAATGCTCGGGTATGAAACCGTTATGGCACAAATGAACTTTCACAATATCTGGTAACGAATATTTCAAATGTCTACACCTACTACACGGACAACGAATTTCTGGATCGTTTCCGTTATTACTTAAAGCGAATTCAACAAATACGTTTATACCATTATAAAAATCTTCTTTTATTGAGCCCCTCAGTCCTTTTCTTTGGACATCCATCTCCTCTGATCAACAAAATAATCAATCATTTTTCCTATTTGAGAAAATGAGAAGTTCAAAATTTAATATTTATTTTCAAGAATACAAATTCGAAATTACATGGTCGTATAATATTTGAATTTAAAGAACTACTTCACAAATTTAAAAATATTTTCAAATATGACACATTTTATTTTTTAACGTATCGATACAAAAAATTGTACAAAAATATTTTTTTTCCATGGTCAGGCATCCTACTTCCCATTACAAACACAATAAGCATTTACATTTCGTATATTACTTCGTCTCAAACGATTCAACAAAATTTCGGCAGCATTTCCCTTTTGCTCCCTGCATTGTACACAATGCGTGTACGCAGGAAAGAAAAAAGAAAAGTTAGGCCGAAATTTTATGAACCGTTTGAGACGAAGTAGTATACAAAATGTAAATGCTTACTATGTTCATAACTTGTCCAATACTGGGACAAATCCAACAAACATTGTACCAGATGAATATAAATGTTCGTTTTTCGAAAAAACGACTATTTATACAACGATCATGTACAACACTCGTCAGACGGGGCCAAAAACTCTCTAAGGGACATTTGTCAATTAGATGTGCGCATTTTACGAAAAAATACAGTTTTACTAACTGTTCACATTTATAAAAATATATTTTAATTTAACACATTTATTCGGCGTATTACATCAAATTAAGGCTCGTTCGACGCATTTTTTTGTTGCATAAGTCAATACGTGCACAATATAATATTCCTAGCTCGTGCATTCATTTTATCTTATTCTAACTAACACAATACAATGATAGCAGCGCTACACACATATACAATCGTAGAATCAAGGCATACACAACGATTTACATATACACGAACAACCATAAATTATACATGTTTTTCACAATTTCACGATAAAAGATGAAATAGGAATACCATGGAATGCTAGAAACTATTATAACACTATTGGAAACAATTTCAATCACCAATTAGCCCTAATTTAACAACTTATGTAAATCTGGATTTAGGGTAAAAATTAGATTTATGGCGAAAATAAGAGATTATACCTGAGCTAGAGAGCAATAGACGTTGATTACGCAGCCGGGGAGGATCCGAAAGCTCGAAAATAATGATTGGAAGCTTGGGGAAGAGATTTGGGGATTTTGGGTTAAAAAATTTCGTGTGGAAATGAGGAAGAAGAAGGCTCGGCCGAGCCCTATAATTCGCGATTTTCCGATGGCCGCCGACGGCCCGTCGGAGCTGTCGCTTGATGTTGTCGGAATAATTGCCTTTTCTAGTATTGTGTCATTCTATACCGTCAGTTGTTATACTTGTTCGACAGTGGGAGATTATTTAGATTTTTCGCGAAAATTCCACAAACTTGGATGTAGTGGAAACATTTTTGATGATGAGATACAAGGATTTATGATGTACGAATTGACTGTATTCCGTAGTGTCGTCTGTAGTTTTTTTTTCATGTATTTGAATTAAAATGTATTAGTTTGTTTAATGAAAAATCGCGTAAATTAATTTTTATTATTTGCAATTATTAAACTCATATTACACAATAAAAATAATAATTAACAAATTATAAATCGATTAAATTAAAAATTACAACTTAAATAATTTATTCAAATATCACGCTCAAATACCATGTGCGTAGTTTCAAACGCATTCCCGGTTCACTCAATTTTCTCGTTCAACTGGTTCGCTCAAGTACCCCTTTTCGTTTGTTACAAACGCACAAACGCACCCTGTACACATAAGAATGAAATATTTTGTTCACAGGGAAGGGCTTCCGATGATTTTAACAATACTTGGAAGCCATTAAATTTATTATAATTTTTCTCAATCAAATCACATGATGGAGTTAAATAATTGCTTCTATATATTATATAGAAACAAAAGTTGTACTGAATACTGGCCGTATCAAAAAAGTAGAATAAATACGTCAGTAAAATAGAGGACCTTAGACATTTCAAAAGCACCAAATCTTTAAGGTTTAAACCAATACAAACAACTAAAAAATTACGAAAAAAAGTTGCAAAAACTCCTCAGCAGTCCATAAATAGCAGTACAATTACAAAATAACATTCCTAAATTTATGTCATATACTAACACAGCTAAAAATGGTTGATCTTGGCTTCTTTGTAGTTCTACTGCCTGCCTTCCTAGAAAAGATGGTACCTTTTTAAACACTCATGCAACTATTAACAAATTTTACTCTATTTTCATGTTTGTTTTCGCTGTTGCATGCAGAACATTCCTAGTTCTGTCGTAAAACACATTTCCAAAGAGGAATTCTACTTAAAGACTGCAAAATTGGTGAGTCCTACCGAAGAATCATGGCATTTGCATGTTTACAGAAAGAACAAAGGAGCGGTCATGTACTTTGGTGGAGGAACTTGGCTTGAATTCATAAGAGTCCATAACCTGGCTCAGGCACCCATTTAATGGGAGCCTGGCTCAGGCATTCCCATTTAATGTTTCTCGGGCGCCAGGGCTTGGGCGTCCATTAAATGGGCGCCCAAGTCCAGTTCAGGATCCTGAATTGGATCCTGAACATTACCCTTAATATTACGGTTGAATTGAACGATTGGGGAGTTTTTTTCTTCAAATTCAAGATATACATATACCACTGGAGATGCCCTAAAGCTGGGATACTTTTTAGTATTCAGCTATAGAGGAGATATGATATTTCACTTTAAAGCATATGATCTTACTACCTGTGAGATAACTTCATATTTTAACTCCAATGATGTACAATGTCAGAAAATTAATTTTGAGAATCATAAGAAGCACAATGGTATAAAAGTTGAAACCGAAAAGCACATAGAAGTCAAAGAAGAGATAGAAAGCTATGGTATGCAATTTTATTTTGCTTTCTTTCTTATCTTTATGCATTACATTGTCCATGCATGTATGCAGATGAAATTGGTCGTGTGAAGAAGAGGAAGCTACCAAACCCAAATTCTCCAAGGAAGAAGAAGATGCTAAATTACAATGTTAAAGATGGTATAAGAACTTGCATGTTATTTTTAACAATCTTTCATTTGATAAAAACTTTCAACGAAAACCATTGACAATGCCGCAGATACTGTTCGAAGGGGAGAATATGAAGTCACCATATGCAGCTCTAACCTCAAGTATGCTTATATGGTAAGTGGGCGATCATGTATTGTATTTGCATACAATCTCCTTATTTAAACAATGTGGTATTTTGATTTTTGAACTTTGGATGTAGAACGTTCCATGTCGATTCAGTGACATTTATGGCTTGAGTGAGCTTAACGAAATAGCATTGATCGATCCAAAGAAGAGAATATGGCATGCTCATCTTCTTCACCGAAGAGTCAGATGGGGAAACCCGACAAATGTAAGTAAGGTAGGAACACCATGGCCTGCATTTGTAAGAGCAAACAACTTGAAAGTAGGAGATGCATGCATCTTCAGAATGTACTCAAACAAGAGAACTGGTGAAGCAGAGTACATGGAAGTGGAAATACGAAGAATGAATGAAAGTTAATGTAGCATGTTGCAGTGTATATTCATGGTACTGTTTTTTGATGTTAGTTGCACTTTGCCTTGATCCAGTTGTTGGAATGAAAATAATGGTTTTGTTTTGGGTTTGTCTTTCTTCTTAAAATTAGGCTGTGGGTATTTATATTTTTGTTATCAGTATGCTATTACTTTTCAAGTACTTTTGTGATTGCATATACTACTAGAACTAGAAGTCGTTAAGGTAGATACTAAGTTTGCCTTCCTCATCTTGTCTCATTGCTTTTATCACTTTGGAAGGCTTCCATATCCCCGGAAATAAGCATTAATTAGGGTATGATAGCTAACTATAACGGATTCAAAACCATTTTAGGGGAGCTACAAAGGCGATCAATGGCTTCATCGAACCCTTTAAACATTGTCAAACCAAGAAAAATGTGTGGAATGTAGAAGCGCTTACCTGGAGGAATTTAACTGTCATCTCTTTCATCAACACAGAAGCTTTTTCAAACTGGTTGACCTTGCGAAATCTGCTTAAACTACATCTACTCTTCTAGTTATATGTCCCTCAACATCAAGAAACACCCATATATAATTTTTTCATGTGATTGTGCACGGCACAACAACGATTGCAATGCGTTACATGTGTACAATATCCCGTAGCAGTTGATGTATAATACGTATTAGTCACCCTCGAGGATTGATGGAGAACTCCATATTTGCTTTTTCGAAAATTGAGTTTTTCTTGAGTTAAAACTGAGCTAATAACATGAAAATTGAATCACTTTTTTTTATTAATTTTAAATTCATCTTCAACGATTATAATCAATTTGTTTTTTAAATTTAAGAAATTTGATTTGATGTTAAAATGCGGTAATATAACATAGGTTCGACAGAGGGCTTTGAAGGTGATAGAAATTAGAATGAAGAAGAAAGACACAAGTATGGTTTTATCATCTTAAATATTTTTGTTAACTAATGGCTCAACGCTGTATTCTTTTGAGTTAAAATTTATCCACAAATAATTGGTGCTATCCGTAATGCGCGCAGTGTCAGTTGACGGGATGAACAAAGCTAGGGGTACGAATAGGAAATAGATGAAAGATGAGGACAAAATTACACGCTGATAATACCCGTATCAACCGATTCACAAATGAATAGAATTACTATTTTTTAAAATAGGAAATTAGACAAAGAGACACACTTTGGAAAAAAAGTAGATTGAAGTACACTAAGTTTCATTTTTTAACGGAAGGACAAATCTTGAAAGAAAATTAGACGGTACAAAATGCTAGTTATAAGCAGCATCATATTCAGTTTTACATTGTATAAAATACTAGTATTATAATACATATAAATCATGAAGTGAGTATGCTTTTATATTGTTTTGTTTAATCCCGCATCGTGAGATAAGTTCAATTCTTAACTTTGAAGTCTTTATATAAAGTAGGCTATGTAATGTAAATATATTATCAATATTCGAAGAATGAATAATATTTCTTCTGCTTCTTTCTCTATATAACATATTCTTATTTGTTCACCGTGCATTATCAACCCGATCTAAAAATTATTTATTCAACAAAAAATATATTCCCGATGGATGATTGGCGGCACATCAGTTCTCAGTTCTTTACTAGAGCTAAAGAACCATTAATATTACATCGGGATCAAACCTGCCGCCACCAGCTTCCATTACTGCTATCGGCTTGTGCTACCGACGTTTGAATTTCTACCTGCTTACGCCCCTCGTCTGAACTCTCGACTCCAGCACCGGCCTTCAAAACTGCCAATAAGCGTGAGTGAATTTATAATCTATCTCTAATTTGCGTTATTTGATGCGTTTGGAACTGATTCTGGCATGTAAAGTAGTAATATGGCTTGGTTGTATAACAATTAGAATACTTGATTTAATCAGTTGAGTTAATTTTGTATTTAATTTGTTTGTTTAATTTGTTTGAAATTAGTTGAGTTCGGCTTTGGCTTTGGATATTGCTTAACTTTGATCTTTTGCTTAATCATGAAACTTTCGTAATGTTTGCAAATGCCTATGCCCATCCTTTAGCGGTCAAATTTTCAAATGCTTGTTTTTAACAGAATAAAACCCATAAGACATTCCACTTAATAGTTATAATTAGATGATGAGATTAATTTCATATGCAGCAAACCCCTATCTAGGGATCTAATATACATTGTTTTTGTCCATTTCTGTTTCAGTTTCTTAGAAAAAGCTAACTAAATAATATTTAAACTGTTAAAAAATACAGCAGTTCAACAGCATAACAATTGTGCTAAATTTTTTTTTTTTTTTTTTTTTTTTGCTGTAATCCAAGAAGAGTTAGGTAATCACATTGTCTATACCTTAATCTTGAACTATCTAAAGCATACCATCACGAACTTTATCGGTTGAAATTGGAGCCATGCATAGTCCTTAATACTTCTTGCCATTTGTTTTAGCAATCAAATACTTTCTAATTACTAATTGCTAGTGTAATGTAACCTGTTGTTTTTGTCTTGTGTTTTACTTGTGTTTGGACAAGCCTAAACTCAAACTAAAGGAACCATCTATCCAAACTAGTGACCACCAATGGCTACCATTTGCTATTGTCTATGTTAAACCGGTGGTTTTTGTAATGTTTTCTTACTTGTGCTTAACAAAAGCCTAACCCAAAAAAAAAGACAAAAACAAAACAAAGAAAATTAATTTTTGTTCGATTCGTGTAACTTAAATCACGGTGCCAGCTCTGAATATGTTTGTTACAGAAATGGTGTAATTCTTTGGCTGTCTGTGATCTATGAACTCAACCTTTTGCTTCTCCCTTGGGAATTAAGCATTTGTTATTATTATTTTTATTTTTGGATTAATTGCTCTCCACACATTATTCAAATTATGTAGATATTGTGATATATTATAGCTGATTCATCAACTTCACCTAAGCTGTGAAATGATTTTAAATTGCTTTTTAAGTACTGTTATACAAAACTTTTTCCCTATTAAAATCTACTTCCTGCTTACCCTTGTTTAATTTTATTTTAGTCTTGCTCAAATAAAAGTAGTAGCATGCCATATGCTAATATGAGAAAACATGAATTGAACTCTGATTGAATTGTAAATTATATATAGCCCCAAATGGGTTTATAAATGATATGAATTGTGTGCTGGACAGGTTCAGGAAACCGGCACCGTTATAACTATAAAACTTATTTTGGAATTAAAACGATATTCACAATAGGATTTATCCTGGTATTTTTACATGATAAGAAACATACATATAGGCACCCAGCTTCAATGGTCCCCATCTGTCAACTGTACAAAGATAATAAATGAAACCTGATATGTATAGTCAGATTTTTGTTTATTGACTAGGCGGGTGCAAACCCAACTGTTATTAGACTTGGTGGTCTAAGGCCAATGCCCATCTTAAGCTTATATATGGTGCCGACCGGTTTCATGCTAAAGCCCTATACATTCTTCCCACCTGCTGAAATTGTAATATGATCTACAATTGCCTTAAAATTACTTGGAGTTTCATTTGTGAATCCATGGGCTAATTGGGGATATTATGTTCATTATTTGATATTTTATAGAATTTGTTTCTTTCCCTTAGACCTCCTACAACTACCTGTTCTGTTAGACCGTCAGATGAAACTTTTTACAATTTGAAATGATCAGTAGTCGTTTGAGTATTTATTATGTAAATTGAGCATATGTGACTCGCGCCTTCCAAATATTTGCTTAATATGCAAACTTGCATACCACTTCATATATCTTTATAAAACATGGTCATATCATTATGTTCTTAGCATCTAAAAACATGATATAAAGCCCTCTTGCATTATGGTCATACCATTTTTTTTGTTGCTGTACTGTTAATCATTATACAGTAACAGTACACATGAGTTATATTTTTCTATATCTATGTTCTGCTACATCTAGCATTAAGCCACACATTTTGTTTATGGGAATTTAGACATGCATTATGGATTATTTTGCAGTTCAGTTTTATAGTGTTTAGATTTGATGTATTATGTACATGGGAGGAAAACAAATGGCAGTTGGATTCGATGTATAGTTTAAGCAAGATGCTTCTATGTTGTAGTACCTAGTTACCATCAAAAGCCATACACCAGACACATATACCATTGTTGCTTGATTTTGGTATGCTATTAGTTTACTCCGTTGCAGTATAAATATTCATCGTTGATCACAATCTTAATTATCAATGTTGTACTTATCTCTAGAAGTTGTGAACCCAGTTACATCAGAAGTGATGATTATAAAATAGGGATAGTTTGGTTCACATCCCTAACAAGTTTTAAAATAGATAAAACATCCTTCACAACCAACATTTACGTTTCCGCTCCCTATTTTCAAATTCACGCACGCAAAAATACACAAATACCCTTTATGTTTTAAACTTTTCAAACGTGTATAACTTTATTTACAAAAACCTGATTAATATACCGTTTTCACCAAAAAATCACAAATTTTATGATCTTTAAAATGAGATCCATTGTTGATACCAAAAATTTATATTTGTATTAAAGGTGCAATTATTTCAAATATTTGCAGACAAATCAGCAAATATTTAACAGTTCGATTTTTTTTCAAATTCATAAAAATTGCACAAAATTGCAGATATTTCTGCAACTATATGGTATAGTTGCAGAATTGTCTGCAACTATTAGGTATAGTTGCAGAAATTTATGCAACTATATTGTATAGTTGCAGAAATATCTGCAACTATTGCATATAGTTGCAGACATTTCTGCAACTATTGCAAATAGTTGCAGAAATGCAACTATTGCAAATAGTTGCAGAAATGTCTGCAACTATTGCGTATAGTTGCAGAAATGTCTGCAACTATTGCGTATAGTTGCAGAAATAACTGCAACTATTGAAAATAGTAGCAGAAATGTCTACAACTATTGCGTATAGTTGTAGAAATTTCTGCAACTATTGCTTATAGTTGCAGAAATAACTGCAACTATTGCGTATAGTTGCAGACATTTCTGCAACTATTGCAAATAGTTGTAGAAATGCAACTATTGCAAATAATTGCAGAATTATCTGCAACTATTTGCAATAGTTGCAGAAATTTCTGCAACTATTGCGTATAGTTGCAGACATTTCTGCAACTATTGCATATAGTTGCACAAATGCAACTATTGCGTATAGTTGCAGAAATGTCTGCAACTATTGCGTATAGTTGCAGAAATTTCTGCAACTATCGTATATATCTGTAGAAATTTGTTGCGATTATTTATAACTGCAAATATTAAGAATATCATATTTCATAAAAAAAACTTGATTCGTCTTCAATTTAATTGCAGTTTTTCATTTAAATCGAAAAATAAGAAGAAGAATTAGAGCTCGCACAAACGCAGGGTAATTTGGAGAATAAATTAGCGGAAAACAGAAACAGGGACGTAGAATATATATTCTTTATGACAGGGACCCGCTTTGAAATTAAGTTCCGTTTTAAGGATGCGTGACTAATTTTCACTATAAAATATCACCAAAAGAGATATAATATCCTTGTATATCACTACAAAAGCATTGTCTTTGAGACATTTTCAAATATGATATAGCACTTCAAAAAGTGATATGACAATAAATAACCTAAAGAATTTGTAAATCAAAATAAAACTACAAGCAATGGTATAAAATACATTTACAAATTTCAGTTGCCCATTGTCATGGACCCGCAGCTCCATTAGACAAATTTAAAAAATTAAAAAGCGATCCATGATCTGTTACTTTTCAAAACTTACTATGAATTAAATATTATATGCATAACCTTGAAGAAATATCTTTAAATATTCTCCTGAAGAGGTAGTCTATATGTCATATTATACATCATGAAAGATATAAATACTATCTTGAAGAGATCTGTATGTGTAACTAATAAAACTTAACAACTTGAAGTTGTATATATAATTTATTTGAACCAGAAGTTCAGTATGGTTCCAAACCAGATGTTTTGAACATTATCATGCAGTCTTGAAGGATTCACATTGACATTGATCTATAAACAAAAATTAATAGTTTGGATCCTTGTAACAGTTTGTTCTAAAAATCACTAACTCAAATGAGAAAGAATATGCAAATTTATAATATATATGTAATACGTGGACGCACGTATATATCTATATATATAGATATTCAGATAAAAACTTGAAGTTTGTTATGAGCTCATCTTATAAATTATGCATAGATATAATTTAGTGATTTAAAATTCAATCAACATAAATGTTGAATAACCCGAAGTCATGTCTGTATTCAAATGATCTACACAATAAGTAAATTTCCCCAATTGGCTAAATCAATGAATGAGAACAAACTCTAATAAGCAATATCAACTGAATGCATCTTATGAACCGATAAAAGAATTATCATCCTATAATTAATATGTATGATATATTTGCTAATAACAATATCATAATGAATCAAAATGAGAATCCAAATAAGATTATTATTAAATGCGACAATGTTCGTCAACATCGAGAGGGAGGATAAAAGGGATATAAGTTCATTTTGATTATCAATATTAAATATTTGTTATATATAATGATGCAAAATATTAAGTAACTTGAATAAATCATCAATAATATCCCTGTTAAACTTTCTCCAACATAGATCTAAATCCTTGAAGGATCAAAAAGTGTAGACCGCATCTGAAGTGTGGTACGAAAGTCCATTTAAAATACTTTTAGAGTAAGTAATAAATATGTCAAATAAAGAAGGTGGGAGTTCTTGAAGAAACACTTAAGGGTGCTCTTGAAGAGACTCATGAAATGATTGTCAAATAACTGTAAAAGTGGTTTAGGTACCTAAAACATGATAAATAAAGAGACATCAATAAATCATGTCTAGAACTAAAAAAAATCATCGATGATAAACTTGTGAATAATAAAGCACTTATGTTTGTAAATGGATTAAAGATTCTGGATTAGAGAAAAACATGATTGGCCATCATGAAATTCTCCTAAATAAGAAATGTGAACCTGTAGTTCGCAAAATATAATTATATATATATATAATAGAAAAACACACTGAAATTATTGAAGCACATGTAGTGCTACATCGTGTTAAATGCTCTTGGCATGATGTTTTTATAAATAATTGAATTGTGAAGTAGCGAAAGTGTTTAAAACACTTAAAATACCCTGAAGGTATGAATATTTGTTAAATCATACTAAATGATGAAATTCTACTAGTTCCCGAAGAATATAAATTACTTTGTTGCTTATAAAGAATGCAAAGAATAAAGGGTGTAGATTACAACTTTCTTTTAAATATTGTTGTAATAAGAATCTTGATATAATTCATGATGAGTAGATTACTTCCTATTTTTAAGTATTGTTGTAATGAAACTCTTAATTTCCATCTAAGATGTAGTTGCAATAAGCAAAAATGATATGATGCATCAAAATGAAAGCACATGAAGTGTTCTTCATAAAAGTAGCATACAAAGTGCATAAAATGCAAACAATATTTGAAAGAAATAATCTTAGAAAAATTGACCGTAACAAAGGCAACTATATATAAATGATGAAAGGAGGAAAAGAAGAACTATCATCTCCTAATTTTAATTTTCTTAATGCTTGTCTAAGCTATGTTACACATATATGGATCAAAAATATTTGTAGTCGATTTGGATTATCAATACATGTATTCAAACTTAAATGGAAAAATATAAAATCAGGGGGAGCGTATATCATAATGTACTCTTTTTCCTTCGCTAAGATTTTTCCCACTGGGTTTTTCTTAGTGTGGTTTTAACGAGGCATTAGTTTGATCTTGAAGTATCAAACTTCATTTGATGAAATGAGATAATAAAATATGCCATTGTACTCTTTTTCCTTCACATAGATTTTTCCCATTGGGTTTTTCTTAGTAAGGTTTTAATGAGGCATTGTTTTGATCCCGAAGTATCAAACCTTTTAGAAAGAATATCGTTATTAATATGATTTTACAAGTTGCACTCTTTTTCTCGTTTAAGGTTTTTCCCACTGGGTTTTCCTAATATAGGTTTTTAATTAGGCAACGTACAATATGTATATCGACTGAATGGATAAATGCAAGTAAGATAATAATGAGGGGGAGCAATCACATACACGTTTCAAAAGGGACAATTTCAAGTTATCGGAGCATTCAAAATTTTAGACGCATATTCAAGGGGGAGTGTTATAATATATGTAAATCATGAAGTGAATATGCTTTTATATTGTTTTGTTTAGTCCCACATCGTGAGATAAGTTCAATTCTTAGCTCTGAAGCCTTTATATAAAGGAGGCTATGTAATGTAAATATATTACCAATCTTTGAAGAATGAATAATATTTCTTCTGTCTCTTTCTCTACATAACATATTCTTATTTGTTTACAACAGCTAGTTATAATTAGCATTGTCCTTTAGCTTAATTTTTTGCAAAGTTTGTCCTTCAGTCTAAAAATGAAACTTGTTATCCTTCGGTCTATTTTTTTTAGAGTTTGTCATTGTGCCTATTTTCTTCTTCTTTTAACTTACATTCTGCACTATCAACCAACTCAAACAACCTTATCAGTTTAAAACTCCCATTAAAATCTATTTCCAATTTGGAATTTAGACCTCCCATCAATTATAACTATACCTATATATAATAAAAATATATTACTTAAATATTTAAAATACACATTGAAAATATACATACATCAATAATTATTTAAAAACACACATACATGTCTGTTTCTCTCTCTCTCTTCGTGTATGCATGTGTGTACACACATATATAATTGAGAATATACAAATAAATAAAAGAGTTTCGATGAATAAATATGGATGGTTTCCAAATGATGCATTTTCTCAATCTACATGGAAGCAATGATATCTGATTCTCCTATTATTCATTGGATGACGAATTATTTGGGACCGTATTAATTATAATAAGATGTCTATTATAGCGCATAAGGCCATCATAAATCGTTTATAGACAAGTAACATATTAATCAGTTCGAGGAACTTAGGTGGACCCCAATATGCTATCATATAAGAGCAACTCCAACAACTCAAAGGGGTAATATTCAGGGTTTGAATATTGCCCCCTGAATATACAGAGGGAGGCCCAACAGATAGGCGCTGATTTAATCAGCGCCTAAACCTAGGCACTGATTAAATCAGCAGCCAATGTTGGGCGCTGATTTAATCAGCGCCCAAGCTATGGGCGTAGATTAAATCAGCGCCCGAGGCTGGGCGTTTATAAGTGGGGTGCCTAGCCCCATTTTTCCTCATTATTCGTCTTATTTATTTTGTTTTTAGTTAAAAAAAACTATCGATATGCTGCCACGTGTAACCAAAATCGCAAGACGAACCGTGCGCCATCAGCCAGAGAAGCTTGTAGGCCTAGCGCACATTGCTCCAGCTCCGGATACGATGATTTACCAGCTACGGATTCTGCACGAGCTGCCAGAGGGATACAGTCATCGTATCTTCATGGCATTGGATGCAGTCGAGGTATAATTCTAACTAAATGATAACCACTCATTAAATAATGTATAGTAGATAGATATGTGATATTGTAAAGTGCCTTGCTTAGTTATTTGAATTTAAATTCTACAATAATCTCAAACAACCATTTAATATTTTAGTCTCAGTACGTCAGCTATCATGGTAGTTGGGCGAAGTGTAGAGCACAACAGTATGACATACTACCCCAAGCTTTAGTAGATAGGCTGCAGACTAGTCCTTTTGCACAGTTCTTATAGATTAGGCCACCACAGTCTTTTGATCGTCCACTTATAGTAGCCCTAGTTGAGAGATGGTGGCCTACGTCACATACTTTCATTTTTCGGATTTTGAGCTCGGCATTATCCCCACCGACTTTTATATGTTGACTGGGATTGAGATTGGAGGCTCTGACAGAATACCATTTCCTTTTGACCATACGTTTGAGAGCCCCGAGGTCTTCACTATTTACCTACCCCAGTTTGAAGAGGGTCATGTTGCCTCCATGGCGGTCTCCCTTACATATCTATAGGCGTACATTGCAGCTTATACGGGCAACGAGGCTATGAGTGACACCGTGCTTAGAGCATTTCTGCTGTACTTATTTGGTTCGACTTTCTTTTCGTACCAAAGTACAATTAGATTAGGTTACCTTGCAGCGGTAGCCGATTTAGATCAGCTATACATTATAGACTGGGGTTCCGCTATACTCGGATATTTGTATACCGCTCTTGATTCTTTTGCATTAGGGGAGATTAGAAAGATGTTTGGGTTTTGGTACATTCTGCCGTGCTGGTACTATGAGTACACGACGAACATGCATCCACGTATCATTGAGACAGTTAGTCATGCTCCAAAGACATATTTTCCACGCATGAGACGATAGGAGCGTGTTCAGTTTGTTTCTCGAGTGCCTATAAGAGTGAGACATGACCTAATGGAGGCCCATACTCTGATTGATATGAGGTGCTAGAGCAATATATTCTGGGCACCATGGGCTGCATATTGGATTGCCATCACACATGTGGGCCTAATGCATAATGCTTATCCACTATATATTTCGTATCACTTGGGCATGCAGAGGATTACCGTACTCCCACCGGTGTTTCTTCCTATTTGGTATTTGGAGGAGCGATGCTGGTTTCAGACTACTGAGGAGTTATGTATCCCTGGAGATCCAATATCTTGCAACGACATGTTTGGCAGACGTCGGACCATTGGATCGCAGTATATATAGGGATTGAGGCAGACTAGTTGGGTAAATGCTTCTACATTTTTCTTAGCGGAGGGGTACTATGGCAGCTACTGGGTTAGAGTTGCTCCTCGACGATATATGCTACCTGACTACGCTCAAGGAGTGAACTTTGATCATATAGGCCCATACATTGCCAGCGGTAGAGTTCAAACATCTCCATTTTCTTTTGATCTCACTCCTTCCCAGTATTCTCAGCAGCCCATGGACTTCGGGTTGGACGCCTCTTATAGAGCGCATGATCTTACCGGTACTCTTATCGAGCAGTCGATAGTTTATGCCCTAGATCATAATATTGCCGGTGTCCCCACTGCTGGACTATACCCGCCTCATGAGGTAATTCATCGTATTAATATTTAATTGTATAGTATTAGTTAATCAATAATATACCGATATACTATATGTAATTACAGTATGCAGGTAGGTTGGATGAGCATAGGCGTTATATTGCTGCCATTCAGCATATGACACTCGTTCATACCCAAACGCTCAGTCTTCAAGCCCAGGTGATGCAGACCCAGATTGATGATTTGTAGGCCCAGCTGGCTGCATTTCAGTTTGGTCATTGTGGTCCCGCTCATGACGACAACGAGGACGACGAAGGCGGCGACGACGGCGGCGGCGACGACGATGATATTGACTTAGGATGATCATGTTGTGTACTGTTACATTTATTTTACCGTTGATTATATATTGATGCACTACTGAGGACATGTATTATTGTTTATTTGTTGCATTATACAGCTTTTTTTACATTTACATTGAGGACATGTATTGAGGACTTGTACTATATTGAGGACATGTATTGTATTGCAATACTTTTGATGTTTGCATATCTTTATTTACAGCACATTTACATTGCATAGCTTTATTGGCAGTGTGTGTCACGTCATGTCGAGCACTGTTTGCACGTTGCACTTCTTTTGATGTTTGCATAAATTTATTTATAGCACATTTACATTGCATAGCTTTATTGACAGTGTCACGTCATATCGAGCATTGTTTGCACATTGCACTCCTTTTGATGTTTGCTAGACTTAGCACTTTAGATGTATTCGAACACTGTACCCACGTTGCATAGTTTTTGCCATATGACATCTTCTTAGTGCTATATATTCTTGGCAAATCATTTTGAATTCATCCCATCCTATTAAGCAAAAACGGTGGATTATAGCCATATTTCCTTGCCAGAATCATAGTCGTATGAGGGTCCTTTAAGTCACGAGAACGCTCCTAATTCGTCTTACCCCGAAGAACCAATCAGTTGGCACGTTAAGATGGAGGAAAGACGCTATGAAGATGTGAGAGAGCATGAGAGAACTTTGCAAGAGCAGAGGCTTTTAGAGGATGGAAGAAGGCAAAGGGAGGAGCGAAGGAGCAGTAATGGAAGAAGGCAAAGAGGGCTTGAAATACGGGCTCAACAACCTCAACAAGAACAAGAGGTTGATTCTGGAGAAATATACTGCAATTGTGGAGTTAATGTTTTGTATTCTGTCATAAGAAACGGATCAAACATAGGTCGACGCCACTATAGATACAACAATTTTCCTGATGGATGTAGACTATGGAAATTGTTGGACGATCCTTTACCTCATCGTGCAGTAGTGTATGCAACTGAACTTGAATAAGAAATTGAAACTCTAAGGAGGACACTTGGTTCAGTTCAGTTATCACGCAATCGGAGATAGATTTTAAATCTTCCAGTTTGTATTTGTTTTAGATCTTGTTTGCATCGTTTCAATTATTAGTTTGGTACCACTGTATCGGTTTATTTCAAAGTTGTTTATTTGTAATATTACGTACTCAGCAGTTGTTTATTTCAAAGTTGTTTGTATCGTGTCAATTATTAGTTTGGTACCCCTATATCGGTTTAGTCTTTTTCAATGTTGTTTGTATATTACGTACTCAGTAGATAGTGAAAGTGTCTAATACATGGAATTTATAAAAAACACACGTTGAACTTATAGAAAATACATGGAACTGAATCCTAATACATTCGATTGTAAGGAATTACATAGAACTTAAACAAAAATAAATAAAACTTCATTCAAACTATCTAATATAGCTAACCCATAGATCATATGCAGCATGTACAAAAAAATTAGTACGATACTCCCACAGATAGCGTGAATCATACGTAGCTCGTGTTAACTGAAATAAGTCTTCTTCCTTCACTGTGTTTATAACGCTTTTGTAACGTTGACAAGCTCTGGTAAACGTGACATAAGTACTACGAGTATCTAGAATGTGTCGAATTAGTCTACAATCAGAATGATTATTAAAGGATTCGTTTAGAGTAACCCAAAAATCTTGCTTGATCTTTTCTTCCACATGTCTTGTATCGGCTTCTATGTACGCTTTGACTAGCACCAAATAATCCTGTGGAGTCCAACTTTAATTTTCTATGGAATTTTTTATACATTACGACAATGACATTTTCACTTAAATAGGCAATTCAGACTCGTCATTATGCAGATCAATAATGTCTGCCGCTTGCTAAATTGGACTTGACTACATTATGCAATATTTGTCTGCCACTTGCTACGGTTGATTTGACCACACACTGCATTATTTGTCTGCCACTTGCTATAGTAGATTTGACTACACGATACATTTTTTGTCTGCACTTGTTAGAGTTGATTTGACTACACTTTGCATTTTTTTGTCTATGCTTGGAAAAGTTGATTTGACTACACTCTGCGTTTGTTGGTCTGCCACTTGCTAAAGTTGATTTGACTACACTCTGCATTTTTGTCCGCCACTTGCTGAAGTAGATTTGAAAACACTCTGCGTTTTTTGTCTGCCACTTGCCACTGTCTACATATCGTATCACTTCTATATAAGGACTTCAACTGCCATTCCATGAATCACACTTAACATCTTCTTTCTTTCTCTCCTAGCATTAAACTAAATACAATAATGAATACTTCATCTTGCCTCAAATGTGTTATGGCGCTCAATAGTGATTCCGATGAAGAAGAGATACTCCAAGAGGAAGCCGAACAATTATAAGAAATCGCTAACATATGTCGTGAAGCTTATGGCTCCACATCCCGAAAACATGGCGGGTCGATCGAGGGTCGGAAACATGTAAACCATAATCAATTTGCCTTCTATAAAAATCTAATGCAAGACTACTTCACCCCAAATTGCACTTATGGACCTGATATGTTCAGAAGAAGATACAGAATGAGAAGAGATCTGTTTTTAAGAATTTTAATAGGTATTCAAAACAATGACAAATATTTTATTCAAAAATCAAATGCTTCAAAAACATAGGGGCTTTGCGGTAAATAACAAATAACTGCTGCACTGAGGATGTTAGCTTATGTCACCCCCGCAGATGCATTCGATGATGCATATCGGATCACAGAGACGATCGTGTTAGAAACTCTCGACAAATTCTGTCAATCTATGGTGGACGTTTTCGGCATTGAGTACCTAAGATCGCCAAATGAGGATGATGTGGTGCGGATTTGAGAAATGCATGAGAGCAGAGGATGGCCTGGAATGCATGGAAGTCTGGATTATATGCATTGGGAATGGAAGAACTGCCCCAAAGCATACCAAGGAGCTTACAATGGTAAAGAAAGAAAACCAACTATTATTTTGGAAGATGTTGCTTCGTACGATTTATGCATATAACATGCTTTCTTTGGAATGCCTGGATCTAACAATGATTTAAATGTTATCGAGAGGTCACACTTATTTAATGATCTGGCACTTGGTCAAGTAACTCCAGTATCGTCCACTCTTGGGAAAAACACTTACGAGCATGGATATTATCTTGGTGATGGAATTTATCCAAAATGGAGCACCATTATGAAGACATGTCTAAACCCAATAACAGCAAAGCAAGCAAAGTTTGCTACGATGCAAGAAGGACAAAGAAAAGATGTAGAAAGAGCTTTTGGTGTTCTACAGTCTAGATTTGCTATGATTAGCAATCCATGTAGATTTTGGTCTTTGGAAAAAATATCCAGAATCATATTTTCATGTGTTACTATTCATAATATGATTATCGAAGACGAAAGGGATATGGACGACCAACAATGTCACTACGAATATGACGGTGCAGGGCAAATGTAATAAGTATTCGGAGATGATGTTCTTATAATAGAAGAAGCATTCAACGTTCACGTGGAACAACAACTTTCAAACCACGATGTACAACTTCACAACCGGCTCCAAAAAGATCTTATGAATCACATTTGGAATTACTTCGGTGATTGTTAGACAATATTAGATTAGATTTGTCATGTATGTATGCATTTGCGATGTAATGGTATTTAAGTTGTTTTATTACTATGTATGTCATTTCCTTCAACAAGTTATTCCGTTTGGTTATCGACTTTGTATAAATGGAAATAAGAATGGTTTAACAATAATTAATAACAAAATATAGCAGATTTAAATAAATGATACATTACACCTAAAGTAGTACAACTTAAACAATTCTAAGACTAAAACAAACAACTTTGAGGGAACTTGGAAATAATTATTTTTCATTTGCGATCCATCCAATACTGCTTTTGCATGTCATCCATCCCCGTCAGATCTTTATCCATAATCATCTGTTCTTCTCTTCCCCTTTCTAAATCCATTTTTGTTGCTTAATTTCTGCAAACTTTTGCATCACATCGATCTTCTCCTGTGCTTGACTGCTTCTTTCTTGATGCCTTCTTTCGTAAATTTCAAGAGCAGCATTCACTTTAGCGTCCACCACGGCATCAACTTTATTTTTTCTCTTTCCTGCTTTTGCCCTGATTGGTCTTTAACTTTCATCCGATCTCTAATTGAGCTCATCCGACTCATTATCTCCCTGAAATTGACTTTCTCTACAAGATGTATCTCCCGGGCTTGACGAGTATGAAGATTTCGATGCTTTGTTCTTCCCTTTCCCCTTCGTTTGAACGTCTCGAAGGCTCTTAGCATTATTGGAGTTCCACTTCGGTGTGCTCGTCGGTAACTCATAACAGTTAGGAAATTAGTAATAATGCACTTTTTTAGCTTCGTTTTCCTTTGGAAAAAGCTTTATGAATTACTCATTTGCCATTTTCTTCTGTATATCCAGAAAGAAAAAAAATTACTAATCATATTTACTTTGCAAAAAAACTAGTAGTAACAAGAAACATACCAAATGCTCTTCGCCTCCCATTCCACTAGGGTTTGCTTTCTTTATTTTATAAATCTGTGATTCATAAAACTGAGTTAGTCGATTAATTTTACCGAATCGACCATGAATTGCCGACAAAGATCGAGTATTTTCTGGATGCTTAAGGTTGAAGGTATGCATTATTTTCTTTTAAAACTTATCGCCGCTCTGATCGTTGCCTCTAATCGAGTCGTTCGTATAGTGACAGTAAATGTTGCATAAATCGAAGTCCTCATCGCTTCTCCATGGATTGGATGAATGTTGTGTAGGAGGAGTGCTCGGTTGTTGCTGGCTGTTGTCGAAGTAGTAGTTTTGAGACTGAGAAGGATGCGTGAAGCCTTCAAAAGGCGAAGTCATTTTCAGATAATGCAGTTTGTAGAAGAAATGAATGAAGATGTTTGTGTAGAAAGGTTGAGTTAAAAGAGTGAATTTATAGAGAAGGCGGAAAATGACCGTTGGAAAATGGCTGTTGGAACTAACCGTTGGGGGGAGCCATTAGCCAAAATAGCCGTTAGGCTATGGGCGCTGATTAAATCAGTGCCCATGGCCAATTCAGAATACTGAATTAGCCACTAAATATTAACCTTAATATCCGGTCGTAATTGGACTGTTGGAGTAGCGTTTGAGATTCAGTGCTTAATATTAAGCTGAATATCTCCCTGTTAGAGATGCTCTAAAGAGGAAGTTGATAACCGATTATTTTTTAATGCTCTTTCACTAAATATAATTGGTGCTTATCCACACTAAATTTAATAAGGAATTAAATATAAGATTTAATATGAAAGATGAGACCCTATTTTTGTGCATTTCCATTGAAGAAAAGAGTCATATAGTTATCTAAGGGCTAGTTTCGTTATATCTATTTTCCATATATGAAAAGGGAAAAATAAAATGACTTTTCATAGAATTTGTAATATCCCGGAAATTTTAACAATATCAATTTAATAATCTGTTTAATAATTAAATTGATATTGATAATCTTTGATAATAAAATTTGAATTTAATTTAATAATCTGATTAAATGGGTATTTAATTAGTGAATTTATCTTTTAAAAACCAATAAAATGATTTATATTATAATGTATATATATATATAGGTTTAAAATACAATTTACATATGATATGTTAATTCAATTAGTAATAGTAGTAATTTATAAATCTCTTTTATAAATTATTTTAAAATTGATAAATTATTATGTTAAACAATAATTATTAATATATGGTTTTATATATAGATATAATAGACTTTAATAAAATGGAATTGTTATTTAAAATTGAATATATGTTAATTTCAAACCATATTAATAGAGTATTGTTTTTATAATAAAAAGACCTTAATAAAATAAGATTGTTATTTTCAAATTGGATGTGTTGTTTTAAATTGACTTTAAATTGGATTTTAAAATATAATTTGCATTTGAATTTAAATTAAATTTGAAATTCAAAAGAGGTAAGATTTCAAATAGTTTTGGATTTTAAATATTTGTATAACTTTTATTTATAAGTATAATTGGTATATCTCTTTAAAAAGTTATCTATATATACATAGATAAGTAATAAGTGTTTAATAAATAAAGAAGAGGTTTTTACATTTTAAAAATAAATATGAATTACTTAAAATACAAGTGTTATCATATTAAGGCTTGTTTAAACAAGTGTACATTAATAAGACAATGTAATTGACAAATGTCAAGTTCTTAATTTTAGTTTTCATTTATTTTTATTTTTAATAAAACTACATTTCTACTTATACAAACATTTACCTTTTATCTCATTTTCTTTCCCTATTCTCTTCAATTCAAACTTAAGAATTTTCAGCCTGAAACAATAATCTGAAACAAAAATCCTCAAAACATTAACCTGTAATGCATTTCTTCAACAACCCGTAACTCTTCTCTTCAATCTGGAATCTAAATCAAAGTCTTCAGCCAGAAATTTCTTTTCAAACCTGGAATCAAAACTCCAGCATGCATGCAAATTGTAGAATCTGAAAGCAAAGCATTTGCAGTAAAATCAAGACTAAAGTTTTTAAGAAAAAAAAAAGAGAAGCAACTTGAAGTTTTGAATCAAAAGCAATCCAGTTCAAGTTTTCAAATCAAAGAAACATTCAAGTTAAAGTCTTCAAGAGATAAAAACTGCCTCTGTTTCATCTTTGTATATCAGGTGAGTAACATTTTTGATAATTACTGAAGTTAAATCATTGTTGCCTAAGTTAGTAAGATTTTAATTGTCTGATTTTCTCTAAAAATAAGATTGCCTATGTGTATGTTTATGAGTATATTTGTGAATATACATATGAATGAATGATGTGTGCATGGATGCTATTATCTGTAATGCCTCTGTTCCCATATTCAAGACCAGTGTTTTTGTTTTAATCCCTACCTCATGATCTAAGCATTGCTATGAATTGTGATATAAAAGAAAAATTGTTTGGGTGATCATAAGTTTAAGCTTAAAAAATTTAAATTAAGTCAAATCTTAAGCCTGAGTGTCTCTGGAAGCTTAAAACATCAGTGTATATTAAATAAGTGAAAATTTAAACTGTGAGAATTGTAGTTCCAGTATTATGAATTGAATAAATAAACCAAATCATGATTTTTAACACTAAAATCAAGATTTTTAAGAATGTGGAAATGGTGCAGTTCTGTGATGAACTAAAAAGGGGAAAACTTGAAATTCTGGTGATCTATTGATATTAAAAGGTCGGGATTGTTCTTGGGGGTAGAGGAGCAATCAGAGAAGCTTGGAAAAATAGTTGATGGTGATGCAAATCCTTTTGGTAGCCGTGGTGATGGTTTCTTTCCTGTAGCCCTAGTTTAAGCTAGGTAGTTTGTTTTGGTCAGTACTACCTGTAGAGATGATCGAGTTCGATGAAAATTGGGCAGATGGAAGCTTGGCCATAGTTGAAGTCGCAGTCGGAGTTGTTGGATTTTCGGTGGTCGGAGGGCCGTGATCTTGGCGATGTCAGGTTTGGTTGGGGTTGAACTTTTCTGTTCCAGGTTTATGTTTTAAACTCGAATTCAAATTTGAGCTGAATAGGAGCGAGGTGATGATCGTATTGGACTGAAGGGATGGTCGTTGATGTTTGGAAGCCACCGGAGTTGGCTGGAGTTGATCGGAGGCACGGTGCATGTGCACCGTGCACTTTTGGTTCCAGGTGTTTGCCTGGATATAAGCAGTGGGGGAACTCGAGAATTACTCGAGTAGGTGCTGTGTACTACTCGAAGCAGTAGGCTAGTTGACTCGAAGTATTTTAGAGGGAGTTCGGGTTAATAGTTGCTACAGGTTTCTACTTAAAACCTGTCAGTTTTTCGAATTTAAAATTTATTTTAAATTTTAAAGCAAGTTTTAAATTTCTTTAATTAAGTAAGTATTTCTTTAACATGTGTTTTTAAAGGGATTTAAATGGTTTTAAAAACTTGGTTAAAGTTAAATTTGAATTCATTTTAAATCTTAAGTTTAAAATGAAAGTTAAAAGTAAATTTAAAAGTAAATTGTTTAAAAGTAATATTAATGATAATTTAATCATTAATAAGAATGAAGTTTATCTTAAAGTAAATTAAGATTTAATAATTTAGAATAAAATAAATTATTAAGGTAATTAAAAGTTAATTAATCAATTTAATTAATTTATGACTTGGGTTAATAAATTAGTAATTAAGGGTTTAAAATTGATTAATGAAGGATTAATTAAATTAATTTAAAGCTTAATTAATTTGAATTAAGGATCATTAATTTTATAAGTTAAGATTATAAATTAATGGTTAGGAATAAAATTATTAAAGTAATTAAGGTTTAATTAAGTTATTGTTAAGTACTTAATTAATTAAGTAATTAGAGATTAATTTATTGATAATTAGGATAAATTAAGTTGTAATTAATAATGGTAAATTAATGTTTAATTATTTAAGAAAGATAATTAAAGAATAGTTAATGGTTAACGTAGATCATAAATTAAGGATTATTAAATAATTAATTAATGTGATTAATTTTAGTAATTAAATAGATTAATTAATTAAGGTTAATCATTTGTGAAATTGTTTAATTAAATTACTTAATGGAAGTAATTAATAAATTAATTACCCATTGTAATTAATTGAGTTTATTTTGATTAGTTAAGTTAATTAATTAAGTTTATTTAATTTAAGATAATTATTTAATGATTTGTATAATTTCTTAATGTAATTTAATGAGGTATAATTACTTAGGAAAGTAATTAATAGATAATTACTGATGTAATTAATGGAGTAATTAAGGGTAGTTAATTACTTAATGGAATTAATCAAGGGATTAATTAAGAAATTAATTAAGGAATAATTAATTTATTTTAAGAAGTAATTAAGGGTAGTAAATTACTGAATGTGATTAATCAATAGTGATTAATAATTGTGGTTTAATTAAGATTAATTACTTAATGTAATTAATTTAAATAAAGTAATTAATGATGAAATATAATTAAGGATCATTAATTAATATAATTAATGATGTAATTAAGAATTGATCAATTAAGAAATAATTAATAAATGAAGTGATTAATTAATGTAATTAATTAAGGAGTAATGAAATTAATTATAATTAATTAATAAATGTAGTAATTAAAGGTTAATTACTATAAGTGGTTAAGAATAATTAATTTGTGAAATTAATTTAAGTGCTAATTACTTGAATGTAATTAAATGTAATTAATCAAGGATGATTAATTAAAATGAATAATTAGATAAGGGTTGATTAATTAATTTATAATTAATTAATAGTGACTTAAGCAAGATTGTTAATGATGAAGGTAATTAATTTAATTTATTTTAAATTAATTAGAGATGAAGTATTTAATTTAATTCATTTTAAATTAACTATATATGGTGATTAATAAATCATTGCTTAAGGATATTGAATGATATTGATTTACCTTGAATTGTTTGAGATCTCAGAGATGAGATGATTGATACTGTATGATTTGGATGCTTTGGTTGCATAATGCTGATGATATGGATTATCTGCTTTTATTGATAATGTTGATTATCTCTTGTGAATCTGTGAATTATCTATCTGTATGTAAATAGATAGTATAATTGAATTGGTTTAACTTTAAAAATAACTTGGCCTTAAAAGATACGCTTTGGATTTCGATGAGACCGGGATCGGGTTTCCGTATACCGGATTTCCAGGTCTGGAGACCCGAATACCACATCGATCCAAATTAACGATAGGTCGTGAATCAAGTGAAGATGAAGATTCAGAGTGCAAGGGTTATTGTCGTTAACTCTGAGGGTGATTCCAAAACGAGTGTAACGAGATAATGCCTTCGGTTTCGTTCGAACCCGGAACGAACTTATATGGATTGAATGCTTTCAGCACATCGTCAGGTGGACGATGAGCATTCTAAGATAGATGTATTCTATTTAAAGGTAATCGTAACCTCAAACCTCACAAACCGGGAATGGCTAAAACAGGGGAGGTGCAGCAAGGTTAGTGGGTAGCACCCAAGTAGGACAAGATTACCTCTGTCTAGAAGTCCCTTCTTATTTCGGCTTAGTGTGTGCGGATTGCTGATCCCAACCGTGAGGTATCTTGTGCGGGAATTATCCAGTAAGGGATGTTCCGACCTTGTGTTGCAGGGGATTGGGAGTGATCCTCGGTACGGTGATCTAGGCCACGTACTGTGACGGGCGGTACCCCGGTAGCCCTGCCATTGTATGGAATCCAAACTCCAATAAGTGCCGTACGTATTAGTTGTGCCCAACTATGTTGGAATGTGAGATGTAAGCATTTCAGCTATTTCTGTATTTTACTTGAAAACCCTAGACCCTATTATAATATAACTGGATTTCCTATCAAATGTTTTGGTTAGCGTAAGGTAAAAACTTTTCCATGTTTATGTGTGGGAAGTCTTACGTGATACCTTTGTTTTCAAAAGGTTTTGAAGTTAAACAAGTTTAACCTGTTACTCACACCAGACCCATGTCTGACCCAAGTTGTTTATTTCTGTTTTATAAACTCTTGGGTACTCAAATTTTTACGAGTAGCCAAGGGATTCAGGTTAGCCTTGACGAATTGTGGAGAAGCAATGGAGCAGGAGGCTTCAGCGTTGTAGATATAGATAGTAGTTTCCGCTGTGTTGATCTTGTTTAGATCTTTGTTTGTATTGAGATGTAATAACTAGACAGATGTTTATAACTGTCTAGTATATGATGTGAATCTGTGTAACTCTGATAAGTGTTGTATATGATACTATGTAATATTTATGTGATATAATATATTTTGTTTCGTTCCGCTGTGAGATTCTGATATTGTTTAGTTCTTTCTTTCTCTTCTTTTCTCTTTCTATCCCTTTCTTTCTTATTAGCGATACGACTTTCTGGGCATAGAAAGTCGGGGTCGTCACACGTGGTATCAGAGCTTAGGCTGGCGACAACCTTGGCTCTGGTGGGAATTTTGAGAGTATTAATAGATATGAGCGCGTATTTGTTAGTGAATATAAAATTGTTTTATATTGTGTTGATTGGTTTATTGAGTAGTTTATGGATTCTGGTCGATGTGTGGGACGCCACAACATTGATAGGGATCTCTAAACACTTGTATAGAACAATTCGACACAATATTGTTTTAAAAGGGAAGGTGAAATAATTTTACCCAGATATATTTCTATATAAAAAGTATCATTTTAAATATATATATATATATATTCTACCTATTTGTTGGGTTACCCATACAGGTTTTCCAATATAGGATATAAAGGTAGATATGGTAGTGGTGTGTGTAACACGACTACCAATGGTTGGAGTTTGAATGTTGAGGTTGGAAGTGTATCTGTCGAGACTGTAGACCCAATACCGTCTCGAGTAAGCTTTGCTGTGGTAAAGGATTTCATCGATCTCTGAAGGAAACCTTTTAAAGGTTCGGAGTTTATCTTTGAAGTTTGGATGAGTAAAGTTGGATCTGTCGGTTGAACAGAAGCGAGTGATGGTACCTTGATACCTCAGGTAATAGTAGCTGTATGATGAGATACAGTGACGATGGATGTTCCCGAAGATGTTTTCTTTGGAACAAGATTAAGGGAGTGTGTATGCTTTGGTATTGTGGCTGAGTTCAGCATGGTGTTTCTGTTTGGTTTGAAGTTCGAGTTTCTCGAAGATCTTTGGAGTAGGGAGACCTTGACATCAGTATCAGCAGTGCAGCTCAGAGTATTCTGTGCATTGGCAGGAAGTTTTCTGGATGAGCAGTTTTTCTGGAAGTGAAGTTCAGAAGCAGCAGAGTGGATCCATTTCTTCGATAAATTGGATAAATAAGTGTAAGCTGTTTTGATTGGTAAAGAGGAACAGTTTTTCTTTGGAAATAGGTTGGGTTGATCGCAAAAGTGACTTGTGATTGCTGAGTGTTCTCTTGTGTTGTCAGAGTTTTTCTGGATGTCTTCAGAGAAGTCAGAAGTTTGTCCGCATCTGAAGGTTGAGTTTTCTTATCAACTGGATTCCATGAGTGATACCAGTGGTTCAGTCTAGTTGAAGGATGTTTTCCTAGAGATAGAGTTTGGTGAAGCAGCTCAAGTTTTGCTGGAATATCTGAGTTTTCCTTATGGATCAGTAAACCTTATTTCTAGAAGTGAGTTGTCCAGTCTGTGCTTGTGTTCTACCTCAGATCAGAGTTGAGCAGCGAAAGCAGTTTGGAGTGTATCTCTGGATAGGAGAAGTAAGTTTGGAATCTACTGAATTGTGGAGTAGAGTTGTGTTTTGGATCTCTTCTGTATTCTGACTTGGATAAGTATTTGGACTTCTGAATTGAATTGTCAGTTTGGATAACTGGAATTCATTGTGTTTTACGTATCTCTGAGGGAGTACGTGTTTGATCTATTTCTGGTTTTTGAAATCAGCAGTTCAGGAAGTTTGGTAGTTAAGTCAGACTCGTCTGTAGTCTGATATTCTGTTTAGTTCTGTAGATCTTGATGAGTAGGAGATCTATAGCTTAGTAAGTTTAAATTGTTGTAGAGCGAGTATCCCGGTATATATATATACTTGGGGAAACTCGAGGAATTTTATCTAGAATTTAGTCTAGATAGTTAGAATTGATTGATTGAATAAATTGGTTGCTATGGTTGCTAGCATATGGATGATAGTATATGCTTGTGTTTTGAATTTAAATCTTTAATAAGATTATTAAATTACCTTTGTTTAAATTTCGGGGACGAAATTATTTTAAGGGGGGAGGAATGTAATATCCCGGAAATTTTAACAATATCAATTTAATAATCTGTTTAATAATTAAATTGATATTGATAATCTTTGATAATAAAATTTGAATTTAATTTAATAATCTGATTAAATGGGTATTTAATTAGTGAATTTATCTTTTAAAAACCAATAAAATGATTTATATTATAATGTATATATATATATAGGTTTAAAATACAATTTACATATGATATGTTAATTCAATTAGTAATAGTAGTAATTTATAAATCTCTTTTATAAATTATTTTAAAATTGATAAATTATTATGTTAAACAATAATTATTAATATATGGTTTTATATATAGATATAATAGACTTTAATAAAATGGAATTGTTATTTAAAATTGAATATATGTTAATTTCAAACCATATTAATAGAGTATTGTTTTTATAATAAAAAGACCTTAATAAAATAAGATTGTTATTTTCAAATTGGATGTGTTGTTTTAAATTGACTTTAAATTGGATTTTAAAATATAATTTGCATTTGAATTTAAATTAAATTTGAAATTCAAAAGAGGTAAGATTTCAAATAGTTTTGGATTTTAAATATTTGTATAACTTTTATTTATAAGTATAATTGGTATATCTCTTTAAAAAGTTATCTATATATACATAGATAAGTAATAAGTGTTTAATAAATAAAGAAGAGGTTTTTACATTTTAAAAATAAATATGAATTACTTAAAATACAAGTGTTATCATATTAAGGCTTGTTTAAACAAGTGTACATTAATAAGACAATGTAATTGACAAATGTCAAGTTCTTAATTTTAGTTTTCATTTATTTTTATTTTTAATAAAACTACATTTCTACTTATACAAACATTTACCTTTTATCTCATTTTCTTTCCCTATTCTCTTCAATTCAAACTTAAGAATTTTCAGCCTGAAACAATAATCTGAAACAAAAATCCTCAAAACATTAACCTGTAATGCATTTCTTCAACAACCCGTAACTCTTCTCTTCAATCTGGAATCTAAATCAAAGTCTTCAGCCAGAAATTTCTTTTCAAACCTGGAATCAAAACTCCAGCATGCATGCAAATTGTAGAATCTGAAAGCAAAGCATTTGCAGTAAAATCAAGACTAAAGTTTTTAAGAAAAAAAAAAGAGAAGCAACTTGAAGTTTTGAATCAAAAGCAATCCAGTTCAAGTTTTCAAATCAAAGAAACATTCAAGTTAAAGTCTTCAAGAGATAAAAACTGCCTCTGTTTCATCTTTGTATATCAGGTGAGTAACATTTTTGATAATTACTGAAGTTAAATCATTGTTGCCTAAGTTAGTAAGATTTTAATTGTCTGATTTTCTCTAAAAATAAGATTGCCTATGTGTATGTTTATGAGTATATTTGTGAATATACATATGAATGAATGATGTGTGCATGGATGCTATTATCTGTAATGCCTCTGTTCCCATATTCAAGACCAGTGTTTTTGTTTTAATCCCTACCTCATGATCTAAGCATTGCTATGAATTGTGATATAAAAGAAAAATTGTTTGGGTGATCATAAGTTTAAGCTTAAAAAATTTAAATTAAGTCAAATCTTAAGCCTGAGTGTCTCTGGAAGCTTAAAACATCAGTGTATATTAAATAAGTGAAAATTTAAACTGTGAGAATTGTAGTTCCAGTATTATGAATTGAATAAATAAACCAAATCATGATTTTTAACACTAAAATCAAGATTTTTAAGAATGTGGAAATGGTGCAGTTCTGTGATGAACTAAAAAGGGGAAAACTTGAAATTCTGGTGATCTATTGATATTAAAAGGTCGGGATTGTTCTTGGGGGTAGAGGAGCAATCAGAGAAGCTTGGAAAAATAGTTGATGGTGATGCAAATCCTTTTGGTAGCCGTGGTGATGGTTTCTTTCCTGTAGCCCTAGTTTAAGCTAGGTAGTTTGTTTTGGTCAGTACTACCTGTAGAGATGATCGAGTTCGATGAAAATTGGGCAGATGGAAGCTTGGCCATAGTTGAAGTCGCAGTCGGAGTTGTTGGATTTTCGGTGGTCGGAGGGCCGTGATCTTGGCGATGTCAGGTTTGGTTGGGGTTGAACTTTTCTGTTCCAGGTTTATGTTTTAAACTCGAATTCAAATTTGAGCTGAATAGGAGCGAGGTGATGATCGTATTGGACTGAAGGGATGGTCGTTGATGTTTGGAAGCCACCGGAGTTGGCTGGAGTTGATCGGAGGCACGGTGCATGTGCACCGTGCACTTTTGGTTCCAGGTGTTTGCCTGGATATAAGCAGTGGGGGAACTCGAGAATTACTCGAGTAGGTGCTGTGTACTACTCGAAGCAGTAGGCTAGTTGACTCGAAGTATTTTAGAGGGAGTTCGGGTTAATAGTTGCTACAGGTTTCTACTTAAAACCTGTCAGTTTTTCGAATTTAAAATTTATTTTAAATTTTAAAGCAAGTTTTAAATTTCTTTAATTAAGTAAGTATTTCTTTAACATGTGTTTTTAAAGGGATTTAAATGGTTTTAAAAACTTGGTTAAAGTTAAATTTGAATTCATTTTAAATCTTAAGTTTAAAATGAAAGTTAAAAGTAAATTTAAAAGTAAATTGTTTAAAAGTAATATTAATGATAATTTAATCATTAATAAGAATGAAGTTTATCTTAAAGTAAATTAAGATTTAATAATTTAGAATAAAATAAATTATTAAGGTAATTAAAAGTTAATTAATCAATTTAATTAATTTATGACTTGGGTTAATAAATTAGTAATTAAGGGTTTAAAATTGATTAATGAAGGATTAATTAAATTAATTTAAAGCTTAATTAATTTGAATTAAGGATCATTAATTTTATAAGTTAAGATTATAAATTAATGGTTAGGAATAAAATTATTAAAGTAATTAAGGTTTAATTAAGTTATTGTTAAGTACTTAATTAATTAAGTAATTAGAGATTAATTTATTGATAATTAGGATAAATTAAGTTGTAATTAATAATGGTAAATTAATGTTTAATTATTTAAGAAAGATAATTAAAGAATAGTTAATGGTTAACGTAGATCATAAATTAAGGATTATTAAATAATTAATTAATGTGATTAATTTTAGTAATTAAATAGATTAATTAATTAAGGTTAATCATTTGTGAAATTGTTTAATTAAATTACTTAATGGAAGTAATTAATAAATTAATTACCCATTGTAATTAATTGAGTTTATTTTGATTAGTTAAGTTAATTAATTAAGTTTATTTAATTTAAGATAATTATTTAATGATTTGTATAATTTCTTAATGTAATTTAATGAGGTATAATTACTTAGGAAAGTAATTAATAGATAATTACTGATGTAATTAATGGAGTAATTAAGGGTAGTTAATTACTTAATGGAATTAATCAAGGGATTAATTAAGAAATTAATTAAGGAATAATTAATTTATTTTAAGAAGTAATTAAGGGTAGTAAATTACTGAATGTGATTAATCAATAGTGATTAATAATTGTGGTTTAATTAAGATTAATTACTTAATGTAATTAATTTAAATAAAGTAATTAATGATGAAATATAATTAAGGATCATTAATTAATATAATTAATGATGTAATTAAGAATTGATCAATTAAGAAATAATTAATAAATGAAGTGATTAATTAATGTAATTAATTAAGGAGTAATGAAATTAATTATAATTAATTAATAAATGTAGTAATTAAAGGTTAATTACTATAAGTGGTTAAGAATAATTAATTTGTGAAATTAATTTAAGTGCTAATTACTTGAATGTAATTAAATGTAATTAATCAAGGATGATTAATTAAAATGAATAATTAGATAAGGGTTGATTAATTAATTTATAATTAATTAATAGTGACTTAAGCAAGATTGTTAATGATGAAGGTAATTAATTTAATTTATTTTAAATTAATTAGAGATGAAGTATTTAATTTAATTCATTTTAAATTAACTATATATGGTGATTAATAAATCATTGCTTAAGGATATTGAATGATATTGATTTACCTTGAATTGTTTGAGATCTCAGAGATGAGATGATTGATACTGTATGATTTGGATGCTTTGGTTGCATAATGCTGATGATATGGATTATATCTGCTTTTATTGATAATGTTGATTATCTCTTGTGAATCTGTGAATTATCTATCTGTATGTAAATAGATAGTATAATTGAATTGGTTTAACTTTAAAAATAACTTGGCCTTAAAAGATACGCTTTGGATTTCGATGAGACCGGGATCGGGTTTCCGTATACCGGATTTCCAGGTCTGGAGACCCGAATACCACATCGATCCAAATTAACGATAGGTCGTGAATCAAGTGAAGATGAAGATTCAGAGTGCAAGGGTTATTGTCGTTAACTCTGAGGGTGATTCCAAAACGAGTGTAACGAGATAATGCCTTCGGTTTCGTTCGAACCCGGAACGAACTTATATGGATTGAATGCTTTCAGCACATCGTCAGGTGGACGATGAGCATTCTAAGATAGATGTATTCTATTTAAAGGTAATCGTAACCTCAAACCTCACAAACCGGGAATGGCTAAAACAGGGGAGGTGCAGCAAGGTTAGTGGGTAGCACCCAAGTAGGACAAGATTACCTCTGTCTAGAAGTCCCTTCTTATTTCGGCTTAGTGTGTGCGGTTGCTGATCCCAACCGTGAGGTATCTTGTGCGGGAATTATCCAGTAAGGGATGTTCCGACCTTGTGTTGCAGGGGATTGGGAGTGATCCTCGGTACGGTGATCTAGGCCACGTACTGTGACGGGCGGTACCCCGGTAGCCCTGCCATTGTATGGAATCCAAACTCCAATAAGTGCCGTACGTATTAGTTGTGCCCAACTATGTTGGAATGTGAGATGTAAGCATTTCAGCTATTTCTGTATTTTACTTGAAAACCCTAGACCCTATTATAATATAACTGGATTTCCTATCAAATGTTTTGGTTAGCGTAAGGTAAAAACTTTTCCATGTTTATGTGTGGGAAGTCTTACGTGATACCTTTGTTTTCAAAAGGTTTTGAAGTTAAACAAGTTTAACCTGTTACTCACACCAGACCCATGTCTGACCCAAGTTGTTTATTTCTGTTTTATAAACTCTTGGGTACTCAAATTTTTACGAGTAGCCAAGGGATTCAGGTTAGCCTTGACGAATTGTGGAGAAGCAATGGAGCAGGAGGCTTCAGCGTTGTAGATATAGATAGTAGTTTCCGCTGTGTTGATCTTGTTTAGATCTTTGTTTGTATTGAGATGTAATAACTAGACAGATGTTTATAACTGTCTAGTATATGATGTGAATCTGTGTAACTCTGATAAGTGTTGTATATGATACTATGTAATATTTATGTGATATAATATATTTTGTTTCGTTCCGCTGTGAGATTCTGATATTGTTTAGTTCTTTCTTTCTCTTCTTTTCTCTTTCTATCCCTTTCTTTCTTATTAGCGATACGACTTTCTGGGCATAGAAAGTCGGGGTCGTCACAGAATTAAGAGAACAAAATTTAATGTGAGTAAGCTCATTCAAGAAGATGAAAATTCTTTTGTGTGAATTGAAAAGGAAGGTAGTGAGATTCGATGAAAAATTTAAACTCTTGGAGTTAAGGAACCTTGATTTAAGAAAGGAATTATTTATATAGCCTACATATGTTTTTATAGCATTTTTTTATATTGTATAATATTTATCCGTAATTACGTGTTTATATATTATACTTATTGTATCATATTTACAATGACTGATACTTAATTTGAACAGATCATTCATTTTGATGTCTGGAAGACTGAACTCACGACCTCTACAACCATAATCTACAGATCTTGCCACTTTAGGCAATGGTCCTTGACATTTATTGTATCGTTTAATGATGGACACTACAATACCTAATTGTTAGATATATAACGGTTAACAATAAAATTTTACTCATTCTCAACACATGCACATATATCTATTGAGTATTGTATTTAATATATAGTTTCCACTTAAAATAAATATTATTTTAAATTATCTTACAACTACAATATCTTATTTTGAAAACAAGAATTCAAAAATAACAAGATTTTTTTATGGATTGGGTTATATTTATTTAAAATCTATAAATTAATTATATGTTATTTTTAAGTTCGTATTTGTTGAAAGTTATATGTGTGTAATTCAAACCATAAGATATCATCTGAATATCAAGAATTAGAATAATACACACATATACAATGTTTAATTATTTATAATATTTATAACTAAATAAAATATATAAATAAATCAAGTATGTTATTTTTACAGATATTATGTGATTTTGGCTATTAAAGCTTATAAACAAAGGGATTAAAATAGTAAATATCTATGTTTACTACTTTCAGTTATACCAAAAGCCATTGTCTTTAAACGCCTTTTTCATGATCTTCTAATGTTGAATGCCAAAACCAAAAGCCTAAATGGCATAACACATGGATTATACAATTTACAAATACATAGCCTGAAATGGGTTAATATAAAACAATCTCACTCAATGTCAAGACCATAGGAAGTCAAATACCAAAGCCTATTATGTTACAAGATCCTAAATCTTCAAAATGACAGGCCATAATTGTCTAAATATATAATCAATTTCAGGATCCACGAGTCATTCAAGTTAGTCACATGGACCAATAAATCAGTATGACCACCTCAACTTGAAGTCGAATAAAATGGACTAAGATATTGGCCAGAAGCGCTGCAATAAATCAACTTCATTCTCAACATCTTTGTAGCAATTCATAATTTTTATGCTTAGCAACTAAGGTAAGAAATCGTTTTATTAAATCAAATGACTCGATCAAACTAATAAATTAAGAACTGAACTTTTAAAGATAAATAAACAAGGACTCGAGACATATTCCATTACGTTAGTAATGTCATTTATATATGAAAAATATATAAAGTTTGTCAAAGTTAAAGAATATGATAAAATGAGACAAAAGGAGAAGGTAGGGGCAAAGTGGTAATTTAGCCATAATGGGATCTTTATATTTGTTAGCGCCAAAATTGGTCACTAACACACAAGTCCAGATGAAAGCACCAAATCACAATTATAAATCATAAATAGAGTGTATGTAGAGAGTATAAATATGAAGAACATTAAAAATTAAAAAGAAATCAGTAAAAATAGAGGATTTATAGTGGTTCGGCTGACTTTGGCCTACGTCCACTCTAGAAATTTTATTTTTATTGACATGGGAATCAATTACAGTTACAATGTGGAGTTTTCAAAACAATAATGGCAGAGTAGCCATAATGGAGAAGAAGAAGGGAAACATAATGAAGATCCCCTTTTCTGAAGCCCCGCCGGCTGTATTTATAGGCAAAACCTGAGTTACTGAGCTTCCTGAGTGGTCCACGCCTATCAAGGCCATAGCCGATCCAAAATCCATCACTACAACCGATCCCCTGCTGGAGTTCTGCCGACCTGAAGTAAACATAGCATTGACCCGAAGCGCGATCGTCCATGACTCGAAGTAAATGTAGCTGGGACTTGAAGCAGCAAACACATCGATCCCCTTTCCTTTGATATACCGACCCAGAGCCTATAAATGGCTGACCCGGAAAAGTATGTAGCTGGCTAGGAGTTTGTAGCTTACCGATCCAGAGCAGAGAAAGAAGCCGACCTGGGTACTTTTCCTATGCCGACCCCATGTTCACCGATCCAAAACCAATCCACCGACCCGAGCATGTTTGAGTATTGACCCAAGTATAATCCTGTGCCAACCTCGATCCACTCAACCATGCCGATCCACTCCATCATGACCGAACCAGCTTCCTATCGACCCACTCCAACATGACTGACCTAGCTTCCTACCGATCCAAAGCCTTCACAACACCGACCCAGTGTCTATGCCCGACAGACCCAAAGCATGCCGAACCATTACCTTATGCTGATCCACTCATGAACTCCTACCGACCCTAAGCAACTCGAAGCACAACTCAACTTGACCCAAACCAAACTCCATGAAAACTCGAAGCAAACCTGGGCATGACTCGCGACAACTCGACTTTCATCGAATCCCATATTTCGAGCATTCCACGACTTTTGTCCATCAACTATGCCGAACCCCGGCTTCATAATCATGACCATCATCCATGATTGATCATCTATCCATCTAGCCGAACCAAACCCATTTTATTCTAGCCTCGATAAACGAGCAATCGATTTATTTAAATCCGCCTATTTATGGCCTTGCCAAAAGGTGGGTTAACATTTTCCCCTCAAAACATGCCTTGCAGTAGGAAGGCATGTTTTGAATAGCCTCAATTTCGGTATCCGAAGTCCATGTTCTATTCATTATCAAGCAATTCCATCCAAATCCGATAGTGTACTCCGCGACTGTTTCGAGTCGTTATCCAATTCCGAATCCATCATAAATCCATTAATCGAATCCATGATCTCTCCGGATCATTTTTTTCGAGTCCGAAACCTCTTTGGGTCCAGTAATCCAAATCAAGGACCTCACCGGATCCAAATCCAAAGCCGGGACCTCGTCAGGTCCTAAAATCCATATCCGGGACCTCACCGGGTCCAAGTCCAAATTCTTAGTTGTTCATAGCCAATATCCAAATCCGTAACCTCTCCGGGTTCTTGCCAAGCGTAATCCATACTCGACGACCTGTGTTAAGTAATGCCATGGTGTTCCTGGTTCAGTGTCCCTGAACGTTAAGTAATTGTTGAATATGCTAGTATATGATTTTTGTTTGATGATAATAAACATATATATATATTCGTTTAAATGTATTTGTTATTGTACTATTTTATTTTTCACATAATTGAATAAAATAAATAACACGGAATTTAAATTCAAACAAATATTTTTTTACAATTTTGAATAGTACAAATTTGAGCTCTCACTATATATACACAATTTTCAGTTACAATATAATTTCAATTACATCACAATTTTCACGTTACAATGTTCACCTCACTACATATCACTCATTCACTCGTATTTTATCTTCAACTTTGTTCCAGCCTGAATCCAGAATCTGAATTATCTGTAAAATAAACACTGACGCAGTAAAATTTAAAAAGAAATATTTTGCAGTGTAAAATAAAATGTGTGTTTTTGAAAATATTATTTGCCTCGGTTATTTGGATTGTTCGTCATCATTTCTTTTGAATTCATCATACACGAACAACTTGTGACATGCATAGTGTATCACTGTACATGCCACAAGGCCGTGCACACCGATATACACTTGATAAAATTCCAGGGACAGGTGAGCACAAGGTCAAACCCGAGCCGAGGCTGGATTCAACTCAAATGCATAGAGTCTCGACCAAATCAACCAAAAACCAGATAGTATGTATGCAACAGCAAGATCATGTACAACCACATAACAACACGAACAAGCTCAAAGAATCAAAACAACAATCCAGACTCCAAAGTGCGCGTGTCAACAGTGGTGAATAAACAAAACATCAAATGGCACAAGTGTAGCCTCAATAGTGAAGACCAGCATATATGTATATAGTTATGAAGACCAACAAAACTCAAATTCATATGACCAGTCTACATGAAAACACTAAAAGAAAATGCACAAGTGACTCGAAGCAGATGAAGCAATGCAAAACTTTCAGCATAAACACACAAAAATGAATGCAACCATAAGTGCACAAGAAAACAATGAAGCATAAACCAGACTAGCATGGATGTGCAATCACTCATGTACATATACAAGGTAGTGAATGAATTAACTCAACTGCATGAACATCAACACAGCAATCAGACATAACATACATATATATGTATATACATAGGTGACAACAGTTTCAAACATGCTCAGAGGCACCAGAGACCATAATGCACCAGATCGGTGAAGAAGCAAGCGAAGTGACATATGTATACATATGCATATGGAAAGATACAAGCATTATATCAATATGAACAGAAGCACTTTCAAAAAGAAAGTGTCAAGCAAAACAACACTGCAACCAGACTTAAACTGAATCAGATAAAGCAATGCAGACAACAGTTCAATATGCTCAGGACATACACATATATACATACATATATGTATGTATGTATACACATGATGAACAAGGCAACAGTTCGAACAAAAATCAAGTGAAATCAATCAGACCAACAGTAGAAGTTCAAACAAGAATGAAAAACAGGTTGAATAAATAACAGAAAAAATCATAGTGAAGTAGCAGTTCGATGAAAGTCAAGAAATGATCAAGCCGTGGTCTATACATTTTCAAACAGAGGTATATTCAGTAACGTGAACAAGTCGAAGTCTTAAAAAATTCAAATTCCATGATCGTAGGAGCAAAAGAAGGAACCGACTCAAGCAAGTGAAAATGTATCACTAACGTGTAAACAAATGAAGCAGTCAAGATTAATTATCATCATTCAAGCAAAATCGAATGGCCATGCAAGAATTATGAAGAATTCAAACATATTTATACATACGAAAATATAGGAAATCGATTCCTATAAATACCCAAATTCATCATCGGCATAAGGTGTGATTCGAGTTCAAACATATACCAGAGTTAGCTAAATGATGAAAAAATATAAAACTCGAATCAAGTCGAGAATAATCAAAATTCGAAAAAGGCAATTCACATTCTAGTATAAACCATTCGATCTCGACAATTGGAGTAGCCGAAGGCAAACGAAGCAACAATTGATTGACAAAGCAATCCAAACCAAACGCATACTTCAATCAAAGCAAAAGAACAAGTGGCGTCTTCAACAAAGCAAAGCCCTAATTTTGAATAAGGAAAACAAGAACACGGCCGAAGTTTACAGAAGGGAGAAATTCTTATTTCTCAAATGATAGTGGGCTGGTCTAATATATTTGGGCTTAAATATTTATAAAGGGTTTTGTTTTTGTTATTGTTTTTTATTTGTATTTTCTTTTAAACTTTTGTAAAATTCTAGTCATGTGACTAGGGACGAACTACAGTGGTGTAGTTTGAGAATTCGCAACTCTGTGGCTGAGTTGTGGCAGGGTTTTAAGCATTGAGTTAGGTTAGTCGATAGCGCGTGTCGCAAGTTTATGTGTGCAAGCGTCTGACTACTTAATTTCTAGTAGAAACCTTGGGGGCAGCACGTAGGTAGGTTTTTGCCGAAGCTGGGTAAATCTGTGTTGTTCTATTTCTGCTTTTATTATTCTGCTATTATTTGTGCTGTGATTATTTTATATATTTCCACATTAATTTTTATTATTAGTATCACCCTATTCACCCCCCTCTAGGGTGAAATCGATCCTACAGTAATGCCGTGGCTTAAGTTCTAAGCCGAATCCTGGTCGCTCCGGACCCTTGCCGAGCATAGTCCATACTCGACGAACTGAAATAGTAACCGATAGATAATACAAGGCCTAAGTCCTAGGATAAATCCTGGTCTCTCTGGACCCTTGCGGAGCATAATCCATGCTCGATGACCTTTTAGCCAAAAACCAAAGGAAAATCCAATCTGAAATCTAAATCAAACCAGAAATCCATATCAAAAATCCAAACCAAAAGACAAATGTCGAAACCAGAACCCAAAACAAAAAACAAGCAAAACCAGGAGTTCAAACCAAACTCCAGAACCAAACCAGAAAAAGCAAGTGTCTAAGCCGAAAAGAAAAAACAGATTTCACAAACCAAAGCGTCACGGTTTATCATCATCTCACCGCATGCCTAGGAGTTGTCTCCGTCCTCGTACATGAGTAAGTGACTTAGCCACCTGCCTAAAGTTTGTTACTTATTCCAAACCATCACGATTAGTTAATGACCAACCGACCACCATTCTTGGGCCTCGCGCCATCGTCGTTCAAGGTAGGTGGTGGCTGCTCCTGTTCCACTGCCGCATTCCGAGTTTCGACATATTACTGCAACTGACCATTCCTTACATGCTCCTCGATTATATTCTTTAGATGCCTGAACTGTTAGTATCATGCCCGTCCAGGTCATGAAAGAGACAGTGCCTTCCCGATGCCCTTTCGTGTTCTGAGGGTTCCATCCTTGCCGGTCTTCGATAAGGAAGGCAATCCCGAGTATCGAGATATATCCTTTCCAAGGTCTCATTCGATCCTGTGTATGTGGAGAATTTTGGTTCTCCCCGGCGCTTTCTCTTCCCTTTATCCTTGTCTTTACCCGAGCTTTCATCGGATGGTTCTCCATCCTTAACCATGTTTACTTCCTTTAACCTCATATCCAAACATGCATCCTCTTGTCGAAGAAACCTCTCAACTTCAAGAAAAATTCCTCGAGATCCATTGGTGGGTCTCGTATCAACGATACTTTGAAATCTGAATTATCCCTGACTCCTGATACTGCCTCCATCAGAACCATTGATGGATCCACTCGATCCACCGAAGCAACTGCTGCATTAAAACAAGTTAAAAAAGTCCTAAGCGATTCACCCGTCTTCTGCTTCACCGACGTCAGTGTCATCACATTCTTCGGCCTTTTGATGTGAACTCAAAACTGTTTCAAGAACCTATCCACCAATTTTTTCCATGTTCCAATTGATCCATCTTCCAGCTGTCTGAACCATATAGTAGCTATATCAGTCAAGTACAGGGAAAACACCGGGCCATAACCTCTTCTGATGCCCCCAGCACTTCCAGATGCCTTGTGTACCTCATCAAGTGGTCAGTGGGATCCGCCTTACCGCTATATACTTCCAGAGCGGGAAGTTTGAAATCAGGTAGATTCCTAGCCATCCTGATGTTATGGGTAAACGGACTTATAAGTGTGATTAAAATTGGTAAATAAATGTAAATGTTGTTTAAACCTATGAACTAGTATATAATTAATGGTAATTTAATAAAATTGGTGTTATGTAAACAATTGGAACATTTGTTTGAAAATAATAACTTATAAGTGTGATTAAAAGTAAATGGTAACAAGTATTATATGTTACCTATTCATTTAGCATGTTCAGTTAAATTTGGTAATCAATTGCAATAAATCTAATGTAATATTACGTTAATGCAAATTAAGGTAATAATTGGAAATAATGTTAATTTTATTCATAATATGGTAACTGGATCAATAAAAAGAATGGAAATCGAGATTTATTAATTTATTTGAATTTAAATTATAGTAATTGGATTAATAACAAATAAATGAAATTAAATATTTAAATATTACGTTAACTGAAATTAAGATGAAATTGGGAAATATTAATGTACTCAGATATAGACCAATGTTAGTTATATCCTTATCATAATAAAAGACTTGAATAACAAGGTTTAAAAATTTTAAAAAATAGAATTATTGAAAATTTAATTTATAATTTCTGATTTAATGAAATTGAAATTAAACACTGAAATTGATGGATTAATCAACTTTAAATTGACATCTAAATTTGTTTAAATTATTATAAGTGATTAAGAAATAAAAAATGATAGATGTTGTAAATTATTAAAATTTAAACTGAAAAATGTGATTTAATTAATTTAATATTAATTTATTTAATTAACGTGAAAATAGCCATTTTCGCCACTAACTTGGATTTCGACGAAACCAGTTTCATCGGATCCATAACGGTGAATTATTGTAGGATTTCAAGTTTCGTAACGATCGGACTTGTCATTTGATCGTACGGGCTAGAAACGCCTCGAAATCAATTTAATTAAAATCAATTGAAATCAATTTGAGGTAAGCTGATTTTGGCATAACTTCTTCATACGATGAAATTAGGACTTGAAACCTATTCCATTGAATTTAAAATATCTGAAAGCATCTATTTTGATATATGGGTTGACCCATTTTCGTTCTGGAGTCGAAACGTGCTTTTCGGGTCGTTTATCATTCAAAACCCAAATCGATCTAATCCATATGTCTATTTCTGATCCATCTATAAATAGCTCGTTATAAACCATAACTATCTCTTATTCTCATTTATCTGTATGTACAATTCTTTCTGTTCTTCTTCTTCTCAATGGCAGACAAACCAATTCCCAAATTACAAATCCAAATCAAAAATCAAATTGAAAATCAAACTCCACAAACTATATCGAATTATATATCGATTTGAAGCTCTCGACGAGCGTAACCTAGATTTGCAACTCGTTTCTTGAATCGGATTATCAATTGTCCAGGAATCAACGAATTAGTTACAGTCGTTCATCACGCGACGATCAACTTCGATGGATCGTCAAATCAATGGTACAGTTGGGTGGAGATCGACGAGCGTAGTTCATCTGCATGCCTAGTTCGTTATTTCGACGGCTGGATCATCGTCAGTAATTCAACCTAGGGCTAGAAGTGGCGGCACTGTCGTTCGTTCCTCGAGTTCGCTAGCTAAGGGGTGGATCGCGGGGAGTTCAAGGAGGTTTGGGGAAGCTCGCGGCGGCCGTGGTGGCGTTCGTATGGCGGCGCGATGGGAATGAAGGCGGCGACGTCGTGTAGCAGCGTGGTAGGGTTTCGTTTAAATTTTGGTGAGGCTCGCCGCATTCTGGAAGAGGGAGTTATGCTCGATGACATGGCAGTAGCGTGAGTTTTATTTATTTATTTTGTTTAATTTTAAATTCAAAAATAACTCGTTCTAACGATCATAATTTTTACATACGAGGTTGGATTTGGACGCGGTTTGTTCCACTGGGATCGTATTGAAATTCCGGACAGTTTGACGCTTGTTTGGACGAATTCTGATAGAGTTTGAATTTTGGGTTTAAATTGAATTTAAATTCGATTTAAATTCAAAGGTGCGTGTTTTAACCCACTCACAACTTCTAAATTTTCTTATGTTTGTTGAATTATGTTTATGATGTGATTAGAAATTTATTTATGACTATTTGGTATATTTTAAATCATCATCTCAGTTAATTTGAATTTATTTTGATTAATTCGTTATTTAATTTATTATTGAATATAAATTTCCAGTTAAATACCCGTTATTGATTATCAGTTCTATATTGATATTTATTGATTGATTTGGATGATGATTGTGATGGATGTTGATTGTTGATGTTGGTTGAATGGATATTGTATTTTATACCGTTATAAACTGCAAGTTCGTTATGGATTTTTTTAAATTTCGGGATTGCGGTTTGAAATGATATACAACCGTAAAATGTTTAAATTACAGATTGAAATGATAAATATCCGTATCACTTGACCCTAGGGTAGAGAATTATATACGGACATCGGATTGGTTAAATTAAATGATTTTAAAATCCTTAAATTTCTGAATTTAATCAATTGATGTTTTGAAATAAAATTTGATTTATGTAAATTGAAGTGTTATTGAAAAATCAAGTTTGAGTTGAAATGCGAATTGGTTTAAAAAGGAATTTCTTTAAGAAAGTAAATCGGAAGTTTAAAGTTAAACTTTTACGTATAAAGGAAATTTTATCGAAATTGAGTTATTGAATTTGTTTGAAAATAACTTTGAAATATGTTGAAGTTGGAGTAATCCGTATTGTTATTTTGAACATGGATTTAAACGATATGAAATTCGATAGTTTATGAAATTTGGTTTGTCGATTTGGAAATTTGAAATGGTCCAAATATGTTGAAATGAAATGAGTAGTTTAAACTGATATAAATTCCAAACTCATATTTTAATATAAATTGTTTTAAAATATATTTATAATTATTAAGATTTTCAAATTTATTAAACTATTTAACTAATATTAACTATATAAATTATTTGACTATTTTAAACCAATTTAATTTATTTTAAACTAATTAAACCATTATAATTTATTTTAAATCTAATTAATCTATTTTAAGCTATTTAATCTATTTTAATTATATTTAATCTAAATTAAATCTATTTAACTATCTTAAATCAATTTAAAGGTACTTTACCTAGAATTAAACTATTTTGGAGTATTTTAACTATTTATAACTATTTAAACTACTTTCTTCCCAAATTCCAAACTAAGAAAAATGGATGGGTTTATATTCAAATTCTCGATTTTTAAAGTGAATATGACTTTGAAAATATTATGGTTTTGAGAATACGATAATTTGGTATAAATTGTGAATATGACTTTTGAAAGGAAATAAAATTATCGAACTATGATTTCAAATGCGATATGATTTCAAAGGTGAATATGATTTCGAAAGTAAGTATGATTTCGAAAGTGATATTGTTTGAATTGAATATGATATTTTGATATCAATTATGAAACGATTTTGGAAATGTAAAAGAACCACCCGGTGTGTAATAAGCGATTGGTTGTTAAAGAGACCGGGATCGGATGTTGTCATACTCTCTACCAATACCGAAAACCACTTTGACAACTGTGTACGCGGTGGAGATTCCAGAATGAAGTAGGATGGTGGCGACGATCCTAAAGGTATATTTATGTGGACCTAACTCCCGTGAGTTAGAATAAGGTGGCTAAAACAGGTGCGATTCCGAGCCAAGTGAGGTAGCCCCTCCGATCGGACACATTCCATCGATACTATATTCTGACTTTTGATTTATTTGGTGGCCACCACTCGATTTTACTCGGGAGTGTGTTTCGAGTTGGACGGTAGTTGCGATATGCGTTACCAACAGTCCAGATGCATAATTGGTATATATACCCTAGCATTACCTAGTTGTGTCGTGTCACCTACCCTAGCATGCCTTCTACGAGTTTGTTTTATGTCGTACCTATGTGGTATCCTCTGGCGGCTCTAGTTTATGGGAAGTTATGGTACTGTATAGACTACTGGCATACCTAAAAATGTGTTAAGGTAGAAAATGTAAAGCCTTAACGCTATTTTTAAATAGTATACTTTACTTTAGACACTATTATAATAGCATATTGTACTACATGGTAGATAGTTTAACGGATCCTTAGGAGATGTGAATCCCAAACATCTTTTGAGTTACTGCACTCACGTTAGACACTGGATAAGAGATGTCAAACCCCGTAAAAATCTCCGACGCCGTTTACACTCATATTTATTTACTGTTGAATTAACTTACATAAGATCTTTTAGTTCTGACTCGAGTGTTTTGTCTTTTCAATTCGCTCAGGTCAGCCTGAGCATCTCAGGATTTGAAGACCTTATTTCTGAAGGACGAAGACGAAGATTTGTGCTATTATTATTTACTATATTATTCCACTGCATCATACTGTTTCGCTGCATTTGTGTATTTATTCTCTGTTTAAGTAACTTTGATTTTGTATTGTATAAGTATAATCAAATGTTTTGTAAACAGCTTCTTGAAATGTTATTTGATTATTATAATTTGTCATTCCGCTGCGAGATTCTGTTTTGTTTTTTTCTTCTTTCTCTACTTTTCTTTTTCACCCCAATAACAATCCGCACTTCTGTATGGTTTGAGTCGGCATGCGTGTCTACTTAAAGCATACAAAAAGGCGAGATGTTACAATTGGTATCAGAGCCAGGTTTAGCGCTAACCTTAGCTTTGTGGGGTCTGACTCATATTAAATAGGGTAGTAATACCCTAGAATGAGTCATTGACAGTATATAAATGAGAGAGCGTATTTGTTAGTGTTATAAAAGGTTTTTATATTGTGTTAATTTGTTCTGCTTTGTATTTATAAATTCTGGTTGGTGCATAGAACGCTATGACATCGATAGGGATTTCTAAACACTTAATAGGACAGACCGACACAATATTTGTTTTGAAATATAGGTAAATGAAATAATTTTGCCTATTATATTTTTGTATATAAAATAATATATTTTATAAATGATATATTTGGTTGGTATATATTTGTTTGTTAAGTAGTGAAATTTATAAACATTGATTGAAGATAGGATTTACAAATAAAGCAAATATAAATTGAAATTTTAGAACTTAAGTTCCGGGGTTTTTGAAAATTTCTTTTGTATGATTTTGGAATATAATAATAATACTATTTAGAAGTATTTTCGGATATAAATATTTCAAAGTGATTTGGAAGAAATGTTTTAAAGGAATTTTGGAAAAAATAAGTTCTATACTCCCCTCTCTGTCGTTGGAAAATAATTTCGGTGATGAGTGCACGCATCATCGACGTTCCTTTTTGAGTTTCAAAGTGGGAAGACCACTGTAGTAGTTTTACTGTAGATTTATTTTGATAAACAAATATAAATTTCAAATTGTTTTAAATATAATTGGATAGATAAATTGTAAGTGTATACATCTATCTATTATTTTTAAATGATTTGAAATGGAACTCGGCATTTAGTTCTTAAATTTCTATGAATTAGAGATTTTAATTAATGAAATGGAATTTAACTAATTAATAATTGGAACCTCTAATGAAATAAGAGATTAAATGCTAGGTTATAAATGAAATTACAAGAAGGTTGAAATCTGTAACCTATAAAAAAAGGATATGATTATTGAACATTAAATAAATTAAAAGAAACGAGTCAAACTTGTATAACTTTCAATTGCATTCTTAAAGCATATATATATATAACTTACCAAATATTAAAAGTTGTAATGTTTAATAAGAAAATGTAATAGGATATTATACAAGTAAAACTTAAAGTGATGAAAGTATTCAATGAAATTCTTTAATAAATAAGAATTTGATGTTGTAGTTGTTATAAACTTAAGTTATAATTGAAATGTTACTATAATAAAATGAGATAGAAAAGTAAGTATTGTAAGTAAGTAATTAGAAATTTAAGTAAATGAATTGATATGCTAGGTAATTGAATGGAACATGAATATTATTAATAAACGAATGTAAATCAAAAGTAAGAAACATAAGAATGAATTTATGCACTACTAAGTATTAAGGTCTGATTGAAATCAAGTATATAAATTAATTAATGTAAACTAAATTTGTAATAAAATGTATGAAATACTTGAATAATAAATTCAGTGATTAGTATAAACGATTGAATGGAATAACTTATGTGAGAAATGAATATAAAGTAATGTAAAGAAATTGAGATTATTTGAACAAATGAAAATGAGATTTTGTAAGTAATGAATGAAAGTAAATGAAAATAAGTGCTGAATGAATAAATGGGAACAAAATTTTTGTAAGAAATAAATGTAAAATTAAAGGAAGTAATCATTGAATGAATGAAAAAAATGAATGAACAACAAATCTTGGGAAAGGAAATTAATAAGAATAAACTTAAATAATGTTAGGATCTGTTGTTTGTTTGGTTTATGGATTGTTTGTGAAATGATACTTCTAATTGTTTGAATGTATGAATAATCTATTGAGTTTTATCTAGGACTGTTGAGTAAATGGTATACTTGGTAGTTATTTGTCATTCTATGTGATTAAAAGTGTATTAACCCGAACAAACTATTTGCTTTAGTTGATATGGATGGATAATTGATTTGTATTGATTTCATATGATGATTGTATGCTGTGATTGCAAGTGATTGTTGTTTTATATCTTTTTTTGTTAGTAGTTGAAACAGCTTTAAATATTTCATTTCATATAATTATTAACTCCTTTTGGATTATATAAGTGAAATACAGGGTAAGGAAGCAATTGCTACTGCTTTTGGTTTCATAAAATTAAGCGTTGTTGCCCGACAAATAGGTACGTTCTCGGATTACGGTTTTCTAGCGATATTATATTATTTTCCCGCTGTTGGGATATATTATTTTGAAAATTATTATATATATTGTTATTTTGATATTATTATTTCTGCCTAGCCTCTCTGTACAAAGGAGACTCTGCCGAAATTTTCTGAAATTTTTTGACTTAGAAAATTTTAAGAAATGTTTTCCAAACTTTGTAATTTGATTATAAAAGGATTTAATTGTTATAAATTGATATTTTACTTAAATTATTTAATTTTGTAAATTATTTGTTTATGAATTTTATATTTTGAATAAGATATATTGATTTCTAAATTCTTCTTTTCCCTCCTTTTTCCTTTTCGGGGACGAAAAGTTTTGAGTGGGGGAGATTGTAACAACCCGTAAATTTCGATAATTTAAATTAGTTAATTTAATAAGATTTTGATAATTAAATTTGAAAGAAATAAAAAAATTGGAGATTTAGTAATGTAATAAATACTAAAAATGAAACGTAACAATGGTAATTAAAGCTAATTATTGATAAATTAAATAAAATTATAATAGATGAAATAATGTAAAATGTTATAACTTGGTTATAAATTGAATGTAAGTAAATAAATGTAAATGTTGTATAAACCTATGAACTAGTATATAATTAATGGTAATTTAATAAAATTGGTGTTGTGTAAACAATTGGAACATTTGTTTGAAAATAATAACTTATAAGTGTGATTAAAAGTAAATGGTAACAAGTATTATATGTTACCTATTCATTTAGCCTGTTCAGTTAAATTTGGTAATCAATTGCAATAAATCTAATGTAATATTACGTTAAAGAAAATTAAGGTAATAATTGGAAATAATGTTAATTTTATTCATAATATGATAATTGGTTAAATAAAAAGAATGGAAATCGAGATCTATTAATTTATTTGAATTTAAATTATAGTAATTAGATTAATTGCAAATAAATGAAATTAAATATTTAAATATTACGTTAATTGAAATTAAGATGGAATTGGGAAATATTAATGTACTCGGATATAAACCAACGTTAGTTATATCCTTATCATAATAAAAGACTTGAATAACAAGGTTTAAAATTTTTTAAAAATGGAATTATTGAAAATTTAATTTATAATTTCTGAATTTAATGAAATTGAAATCAAACACTGAAATTGATGGATTAATCAACTTTAAATTGACATCTAAATTTTTTAAAATTATTGTAAGTGATTAAGAAATCAAAAATGATAGAAGTTGTAAATTATTAAAATTTAAACTGAAAAATGTGATTTAATTAATTTAATATTAATTTACTTAATTAACGTGAAAATAGCCATTTTGGCCACTGACTCGGATTTCGATGAAACCAGTTCATCGGATCCGTAACAGTGAATTATTATAGGATTTCAAGTTTCGTAACGATCGGACTTGTCGTTTGATCGTACGGGCTAGTAACGCCTCGAAATCAATTTAATTGAATTCAATTTGAGGTAACCTGATTTTGGCATAACTTCTTCATACGATAAAATTAGGACTTGAAACCTATTCCATTGAATTTAAAATATCTGAAAGCATCTATTTTGATATATGGGTTGACCCATTTTGGTTCCGGAGTCGAAACGGGCTTTACGGGTCGCTTATCGTTCAAAACCCAAATCGATCTAATCCATCTGTCTATTTCTGATCCATCTATAAATAGCTCATTATAAACCCTAACTATCCCTTATTCTCATTTATCTGTACGTATAATTCTTTCTGCTCTTCTTCTTCTTAATGGTAGACAAACCAATTCCCAAATTGCAAATCTAAATCAAAAATCAAATTGAAAATCAAACTCCACAAACTATATCGAATTATTTATCGATTTGAAGCTCTCGACGAGCGTAACCCAGATTTGCAACTCATTTCTCGAATCGGATTATCGGTTATCCAGGAATCAATGAATTAGGTACGGCCGTTCATCACACAACAATCAACTTCGATGGATCGTCAAATCAATGGTACAGTTGGGTGGAGATCGACGAGCGTAGTTCATCGGCGTGCCTTGTTCGTTGTTTCGACGGTTGGATCATCGTCGATAATTCAACCTAGGGCTAGAAGTGGCGGCCACTGTCGTTCGCTCCTCGAGTTCCCTGGCCAAGGGGTGGATCGCGGGGAGTTCGAGGAGATTTGGGGAAGCTCGCGGCGGCCGTGGTGGCGTTCGTATGGCGGTGCGATGGGAATGAAGGCAGCGGCCTCGTGTAGCAACGTGGTAGGGTTTCGTTCAAATTTTGGTGAGGCTTGCCGCGTTCTAGAAGAGGGAGTTATGCTCGATGACGTCGCAGTAGCGTGAGTTTTATTTATTTATTTTGTTTAATTTTAAATTCAAAAATAACTCGTTCTAACGATCATAACTTTTACATACGAGGTCGGATTTGGACGCGGTTTGTTCCACTGGGATCGTATTGAAATTCCGGACAGTTTGACACTTGTTTGGACGAATTCTGAGAGAGTTTGAATTTTGGGTTTAAATTGAATTTAAATTCGATTTAAATTCAAAGGTGCGTGTTTTAACCCACTCACAACTTCTAAATTTTCTTATGTTTGTTGAATTATGTTTATGATGTGATTAGAAATTTATTTATGACTGTTTGGTATATTTTAAATCATCATCTCAGTTAATTTGAATTTATTTTGATTAATTCGTTATTTAATTTATTATTGAATATAAATTTCCAGTTAAATACCCGTTATTGATTATCAGTTCTATATTGATATTTATTGATTGATTTGGATGATGATTGTGATGGATGTTGATTGTTGATGTTGGTTGAATGGATATTGTATTTTATACCGTTATAAACTGCAAGTTCGTTATGGATTTTTTTTAATTTCGGGATTGCGGTTTGAAATGATATACAACCGTAAAATGTTTAAATTGCGGATTGAAATGATAAATATCCGTATCACTTGACCCTAGGGTAGAGAATTATATATGGACATCGGATTGGTTAAATTAAATGATTTTAAAATCCTTAAATTTCTGAATTTAATCAATTGATGTTTTGAAATAAAATTTGATTTATGTAAATTGAAGTGTTATTGAAAAATCAAGTTTGAGTTGAAATGCGAATTGGTTTAAAAAGGAATTTCTTTAAGAAAGTAAATCGGAAGTTTAAAGTTAAACTTTTACGTATAAAGGAAATTTTATCGAAATTGAGTTATTGAATTTGTTTGAAAATAACTTTGAAATATGTTGAAGTTGGAGTAATCCGTATTGTTATTTTGAACATGGATTTAAACGATATGAAATTCGATAGTTTATGAAATTTGGTTTGTCGATTTGGAAATTTGAAATGGTCCAAATATGTTGAAATGAAATGAGTAGTTTAAACTGATATAAATTCCAAACTCATATTTTAATATAAACTGTTTTAAAATATATTTATAATTATTAAGATTTTCAAATTTATTAAACTATTTAAGTAATATTAACTATATAAATTATTTGACTATTTTAAACCAATTTAATTTATTTTAAACTTATTAAACCATTATAATTTATTTTAAATCTAATTAATCTATTTTAAGCTATTTAATCTGTTTTAATTATATTTAATCTAAATTAAATCTATTTAACTATCTTAAATCAATTTAAAGGTACTTTACCTAGAATTAAACTATTTTGGAGTATTTTAACTATTTATAACTATTTAAACTACTTTCTTCCCAAATTCCAAACTAAGAAAAATGGATGGGTTTATATTCAAATTCTCGATTTTTAAAGTGAATATGACTTCGAAAATATTATGGTTTTGAGAATACGATAATTTGGTATAAATTGTGAATATGACTTTTGAAACGAAATAAAATTATCGAACTATGATTTCAAATGCGATATGATTTCAAAGGTGAATATGATTTCGAAAGTAAGTAATGATTTCGAAAGTGATATGGTTTGAATTGAATATTATATTTTGATATCAATTATGAAATGATTTTGGAAATGTAAAATAATCATCCGGTGTATAATATGCGATTGGTTGTTAAAGAGACCGGGATCAGATGTTGTCATACTCTCTGCCAATACCGAAAACCACTTTGACAACTGTGTATACAGTGGAGATTCCAGAATGAAGTAGGATGGTGGCGACGATCCTAAAGGTATATTTACGTGGACCTAACTCCCGTGAGTTAGCATAAGGTGGCTAAAAGAGGAGCGATTCCAAGCAAAGTGAGGTAGCCCCTCCGATCGGACACATTCCATCGATACTATATTCTGACTTTTGATTTATTTGGTGGCCACCCCTCGATTTTACTCGGGAGTGTGTTTCGAGTTGGGCGGTAGTTGCGCCTATGCGTTACCAACAGTCCAGATGAGTAATTGGTATATCTACCTTGGCATTGCCTAGTTGTGCCGTGTCACCTACCCTAGCGTGCCTTCTACGAGTTTGTTTTATGTCGTACCTTTGTGGTATCCTCTGGTGGCTCTAGTTTATGGGGAGTTACAGTACTGTATAGACTATTGGCATACCTAAAAATGTGTTAAGGTGGAAAATGTAAAGCCTTAACGCTATTTTTAAATAGTATACTTTACTTTAGACACTATTATAATAGCGTATTGTACTACATAGTAGATAGTTTAAGGGATCCTTAGGAGATGTGAATCCCGAACATCTCTTGAGTTACTGCACTCACGTTAGACACTGGATAAGAGATGTCAAACCCCGTAAACATCTCCAACGCCGTTTACACTCATATTTATTTACCGTTGATTTAACTTACAGAAGATCTTTTAGTTCTGACTCGAGTGTTTTGTCTTTTCAATTCGCTCGGGTCAGCCTGAGCATTTCAGGATTTGAAGACCTTATTTCTGGAGGACGAAGATGAAGATTTGTCCTATTATTATTTACTATATTATTCCACTGCATCATATTGTTCCACTGCATTTGTGTATTTATTCTCTGTTTAAGTAACTCTGATTTTGTATTGTATAAGTATAATCAAATGTTTTGTAAACAGCTTCATGAACTGTTATTTGATTATTATATTTTGTCATTTCGCTGCGAGATTCGGTTTTTTTCCTCTTTCCCTGCTTTTCTTTTCACCCCAATAACAATCCGCCCTTCTATATGGTTTGAGACGGCATGCGTGTCTGCTTAAAGCGTACAAAAAGGCGGGATGTTACAGTTATCTACCAAGGGTTGCTGACGCAGCCTACAGGATCACACAACTCACGAATTGATGAATTCGCGGAAAATGAATCGATGAAACAAAATGAATTGATGAATTGAAGATACCCAAGTGCCCAAATCCATTGATGTCTCGAGATACCGGATTCTAGCTATCTTCAACACGTTGATCGCGCATGATACCGCGTTAGAAGATCTACGATTCTTCGACGTTGATCTCGCGCACGAGTTTCCGTGAATCGGCTTCAAGTTCGTTGATTCGAGCGCACTCGAATATCCAAAGATGGAGAAAGGAGATAACACTCAACTTCCAATTTTAATGGTGGCACAAAGCACAAACCAATTTTTATTCAAATATTCAACTCCCTTTACAAATGACAACACACCCCTATTTATAGGAAATTACAACACATTCGACTTAACAACATACGACATAAGAAAAATAACGACCTAACAACAAAGCGACTTAACGACATAAGAAAAGAACGACACAACAATTACAAACGACACACGACTTAAAGCAAAACACGGCATAAGAAAGCAGCGACCTAACTGGAGCAACATAAAGAAGCACGCGACCTACTGGCATTCGCGATTTAAGATAGATCGTACATGACCTAAGGAAGAAGCGACTTGGGATTTCTGGAGCGCCCAAGGCTTCGCGACCTAAGGAAGATCTGGAGCGACCTACTGGAGATGTTCGCGACTTAAGGAGGAGGAGCGACCTAAGCTCGCCGCGACTTAAGGATTCGCGGTATAAGAACTTCAGCGATCTAGGCTTTGCGATATAAGAATCTTCGCGACCTAACTGGATTTCAGAGACATAAGGAAATGCTCGCTCGCGACTTAAGGAAGATCCGCTAGCGACATCAGGAACTGCTCGTTCGCGACCTAGGTGGAAGCGACCTAAGTTATGCTGTTCGTGATTTACAGTAGCTTCGCGATTTACAGAGATGAGCGACCTATCATGGCGCGCTGCATCATCCTCCCCTGGTTGAAAAGAATTCGACCCCGAATTCACACTTTCCTCTTCTTCGACAAGCTTCTCCCCATGATACGGAATTAAGTGTTTGACATTGAAAACATCAGAAGTATGAACATTTTCCGACAACCTTAATTGATACGCATTATTATTGATCTTCTTCAAGATTTCTACTGGACCAATCTTTCGAGCTTTCAACTTGTTGTAAGTTCCAACTGGAAAACGATCTTTCATCAATACTGCGTAAACAAAATCACCCTCTTTGAAGTCCACACTTCTTCGCTTCTTATCTGCCAATTACTTATACTTCTCATTTGACTTAAGCAATCGTTCATGAACAATCCTGTGACACTCCTGCAACTCATTCATGAAATCACAAGCTCGTTTAACAGTCCCTTTCTGAAGTGGAACTGTCGACAAATCCAACGGTCCCTTCGGAATTGCCGAATATACCACTTGAAATGGACTGAATCCAGTACTTCGATTAACGGCATGATTATGTGCGAATTCTGCCTGACACAATTTCACATCCCAGCTCTTCAAATTATCCTTCACAAGACATCTCAACAAGTTTCCTAAAGATCTGTTCACCACTTCCGTTTGCCCATCCGTTTGTGGATGATAGGCGCTACTAAAATTCAGTTTAGTCCCAACCATCTTCCACAGACTCAACCAAAAATGACTTAGAAATCGAGTATCCCGGTCAGAAACAATAGACTCAGGTAGCCCATGTAGTCGATAAACCTCTTTAAAGAACAATTGAGCAACACGGACTACATCGGCGGTCTTCTTACAAGCTATGAAATGTGCCATCTTCGAAAATCTATCCACCACAACATATATAGAATCATTCCCTCGTTGAGTTCTCGGCAAACCCAAAATGAAATCCATGCTAACATCAACCCATGGTCAAGTAGGCACGGGCAATGGCATATACAATCATGCATTCGTAGCTGTCCCTTTGGAAATTTGACATATGTGACATCTCTGCACAAATCTTTCAACTTCTTTCCTCATGGAAGGCCAAAAATATGATTGAGAAATCAACTGCAAGGTACGATCTCTTCCCACATGACCTACTTCATGCAATTCCTTCACAATCTTCATTCGCAAACTGCACTCTGGTATACACAACCGATTTCCCTTAAATAGAAAACCTTCTACCAACACATACTCATCCGTCCTCCCTTTCTCGACTTCATCTACAATCTTGGCAAAGTAAGGATCCTTAACAAACAAATCTAGAAATACATCAAACCCCGTCACTTCAACTCTCATCGTAGTCAACAAATGATTTCTTCTACTGTATATCAATATATCATCAAAGTATACCACCATGAACTTTCCAATAAACGGTCGAAAGATCTGATTCATCACTCGCATAAAAGTACTCGGTGCATTCGAAAGACCAAATGGCATGACCAGCCATTCATACAACCCCTCCCGTGTCTTGAAGGCTTTCTTCCATTCATCCCCTGGTCGAATTCGAATCTGATGATACCCACTCTTCAGATCAATCTTTGAAAAGATAGCAGCTCCACTCAACTGATCTAACAAGTCGTCCAATCTTGGCATCGGGAATCTGTACCTCACCGTAATCTTGTTTAGTGCTCGACTATCTGTACACATTCTCCAAGTTCCATCCTTCTTTGGCACTAACAAGGCTGGTACTGCACAAGGACTTAAACTTTCTTGTACGTGCCCTTGTTCAAGTAAATCTTCCACCTGCCTTCTCAACTCTTCGTGCTCCTTTGGACTCATTCTATAATGTGGTCTATGTGGTAACACAGCTCCCGGAACAAGATCAATCTGGTGTTGTATGTCTCTCAACGGTGGTAACTCTTTTGGTAATTCTTCAGGAAACACATCTTCAAATTCCTTCAACACTGGCTTAACTTCCTCAGGAATTTCAACCGCTTCACTACTTTCACGTCCAATCAACAGAAATACTTCAGGGCTATCCTCTACTTCTTTGACAAATTCCTTCAAAGATAATAGAGTCTTTAGTTCCTCGATTTCCTCCAACTTGCTTTCACTTTGTTGTCGCCTTTTAGGAACTAAAGTGATTCTAGTGCAATCGAACATGAAACTATAGCAGTTAGTCCTACCATCGTGTTGTACGGCTCTATTGAACTGCCACGGTCTTCCCAACAACAAATAACATACATTCATATCCACCACGTCACACCAAATTTCATCCTTATACTTCTTTCTGATGGAAAAAGTTACACAAGCTCTTCGACCAACCTTCACTTCCCCACCTTTCCTCAGCCAAGCCAATTTGCAGGGTTTAGGATGCTTCTGTGTCTTTAACGCTAACTTCTTTACAGCTTCTGTAGAGATGATGTTATCACAACTCCCTGCATCGATAACAAACTTACAAACTTTTCCCAAAATAGTGCATGTCGACTGAAAAATATTACTCCTCAACCAACTAGTCTCCTCTTCCTGCTTTGGCGTCAAGCAAGATCTCCTCATCATTAAAGAATATCCCTCGTCTCCCGTCAATAATTCTTCTTCCTCCTCAACCTGTGGTGAATTGGAACATTCTACTTCTGCATCCTCATCCTCAACCTCAACAACCGTCGCTCGCTTCTTAGGCTTCGGACATTCATTGCTCTTATGACCAAACTCCTGACAGTTATAACACTTGAAATTGTTGTTGACCTTGGTCTTAGCAGCTTCATTGACAACCGGTTTACTAACAGCCTTGGAAATATTAGTATTGCTACTAGCCCCCTTCACCTGATTGCTCAAACTTGTAAACGCACCACCTCCTCTTCTACCTTGCTTCTCCCAAGCTAGAGACTTCTGGTGTGCTTCAGCAATGGATCTCGGATCAAACATATTTACCATATCCTGAATTTGCATTCTCAATCCTCCAACAAATCTGGATGTCAACTATTCCTCCGTTTCTATGATATCGTTTCTAGCAATCAGTTGATAAAACTCATCTGCATAATCATTTACCGACTTTGTCCCTTGTCTCAAATTCTGTAAGCGCTGATACATAAGTGACTGATAATTATAAGGCAAGAAAGTAGCCTTCATCAACTTCTTCATCTTTTCCCATGACACAATCTTCGACTTTCCCATTCTTTCCCGTGTAAGTTTAGTTTGTTGCCACCATGCCATAGCTCTTCCCCTCAATCGTGTAGCAACCAACTTAACTCTACAATGCTCGGGTACTTCCTTGAAGTCAAAAATTTCTTCAACATTTGATAACCAATCCAGAAACTCTTCCGCTAGCATTCCCCCTTTGAATTCTGGAATCTCTGTTTTCATCCCCGACTCCCATCGACGATCATCTTCAGAATCTCTATTTCGATTTCGCCCTTGGCCACGGTTTCGACAAGAGCTACTACCACTATCACTTGATTCCTCCAAATCTGACGTATGTCGATGTCGATTCTGACCATCAACATTTCTGCTACCACGCACGTCAGCACGTCTCTTTCACCCGAAACTGACGGTTCTCTTCTTTCCCGATCCGATGGTGGTGACATTCTTCTCCTCTCGGAATTTGATGGCGAAATTCTATGTCCACCTTGATTTGAACCTGGCGATGCTCTTTGTCGAGTTTGATTCATATCCATCATGAGCCTTTCCAATCTACCAATTCCCTCGTCAAACTTCTCGTTGAATTTATCACTAATTCGTTGCTCCATTTGTTCAGCATCTTCTCTTCGATACACATCGGCAACATTCTGATGACGATTAACTCTTCTTGGAGGCATTGTAAAATCTTCAACAAATTCAAACACAAACTTCAAATCTCGAAACTTCACACCCAACGAACTTGGAAAAGTTCATCTCCCGCTCTGATACCAAATGACGCAACCTACAGGATCACACAACTCACGAATTGATGAATTCGTGGAAAATGAATCGATGAAACAAAATGAATTGATGAATTGAAGATACCCAAGTGCCCAAATCCGTTGATCTCTCGAGATACCGGATTCTAGCTATCTTCAACACGTTGATCGCGCACGATACCACGTTAGAAGATCTACGATTCTTCGACGTTGATCTCGCGCATGAGATTCCGTGAATCGGATTCAAGTTCGTTGATTCGAGCGCACTCGAATATCCGAAGATGGAGAAAGGAGATAACACTCAACTTCCAATTTTAATGGTGGCACAAAGCACAAACCAATTTTTATTCAAATATTCAACTCCCTTTACAAATGACAACACACCCCTATTTATAGGAAATTACAACACATTCGACTTAACAACATACGACATAAGAAAAATAACGACCTAACAACAAAGCGACTTAACGACATAAGAAAAGAACGACACAACAATTACAAACGACACACGACTTAAAGCAAAACACGGCATAAGAAAGCAGCGACCTAACTAGAGCGACATAAAGAAGCACGCGACCTACTGGCATTCGCGATTTAAGATAGATCGTACACGACCTAAGGAAGAAGCGACTTAGGATTTCTGGAGCGCCCTAGGCTTTGCGACCTAAGGAAGATCTGGAGCGACCTACTGGAGATGTTCGCGACTTAAGGAGGAGGAGCGACCTAAGCTCGCCACGACTTAAGGATTCGCGATATAAGAACTTCAACGATCTATGCTTCGCGATATAAGAATCTTCGCGACCTAACTGGATTTCAGCGACATAAGGGAATGCTCGCTCGCGACTTAAGGAAGATCTGCTAGCGACATCAAGAACTGCTCGTTCGCGACCTAGGTGGAAGCGACCTAAGTTATGTCGTTCGCGATTTACAGAGATGAGCGACCTATCATGGCACGCTGCATCAGTTGCCCACCATCTCCATTTCCTAACTGCCCTCCAAGTCCTCGAGGGAATTCTGGTACATACTCCTCGTCATGCACTCCTGTATTCCTGTTGGCGTCGGGCTGCGTAGCGTTATCTGGTATCCCTTCATGGATTGGTCCAGCATTACCTAGTGGTGTGCCCCCGAGTCTAGGTCCATCCAGATTGATAGTTGTTTGCTGATTGGGGGTTGCCCCCAGCTAAACCACTCCATCTTCTAGCCCATTGAGTCCTTCCGATCCAGCTCCATAGATCTAAGCTCCTGCAGCTCCTGTTGTTCCTGCTTGCCCAAATTGTCTAAGAAGGGTCCGCATCATTTCCTCTTGCCTTTTCATCAACTGCTCCTGCATAGAATCCATCATAATATGCATCTCGTCCCTAGTGATGTAGATGGATGCCTGATCTGACCCAGCTCCAGAGGAGTCCTCTTAACTTCCTTCTTGATTGCTCCTTTCTGTCACTAGTATCCTTGTTGATGGCCTAACCATTGCTTCCCAGAATCCGAGTTCCTAAGCCTTTAAATCCAAAATCCAAGCTTCTGAATCCCTGAGTGCTAGCTCTCTCAGTGAAAGCACCAAAATGTTAGCGCCAAAATTGGTCACTAACACCCAAGTCCAGATGAAAGCACCAAATCATAGTTATAAATCACAGATAGAGTGTATGTAGAGAGTATAAATATGAAGAACAGTAAAAATTAAAAAGAACACAGTAAGAACAGAGGATTTATAGTGGTTCGGCTGACTTTGGCCTACGTCCACTCCAGAAATTTCCTTTTTATTGATATGAGAATCAATTACAGTTACAATCCAGAGTTTTCAAAACAATAATGGCAGAGTAGCCTTAATAGAGAAGAAGAAGGGAAACAGAATGAAGATCCCCTTTTCTGAAGCCCCGTCGGCTGTATTTATAGGCAAAACCTGAGTTACTGGGCTTTCTGAGTGGTCCAGGCCCATCAAGGCCATAGCCAATCCAAAACCAATAACTACAACTGATCCCTTGCTGGAGTTCTGCCGACCCGAAGTAAACATAGCATTGATCTGAAGCACGATCGTCCATGACTCGAAGTAAATGAAGCTAGGACTCGAAGCAGCAAACACGCTAATCCCCTTTCCTTTGATATACCGACCCAGAGCCCATAAATGGCCGACCCGGAGAAAGTATGTAGCTAGCTTGGAGCTTGTGCTTACCGATCCAGAGCAGAGATAGATGCTGACCCGGGTACTTTTCTTAAGCCGACCCCACGTTCACCGATCCAAAACAAATCCACCGACCCGAGCATGTTCGAGTATTGATCCGAGTATAATCTTGTGCCGACCCCGATCCACTCAACCATGCCGATCCACTCCATCATGACCGAACCAGCTTCCTACCGACCCACTCCAACATGACCGACCTAGCTTCCTACCGATCCAAAGCCTTCACAGCACTGACCCAGTTTCTATGCCCGACCGACCCAAAGCATGTCGAACCCCTACCTTATGCCGATCCACTCATGAACTCCTACCGACCCCAAGCAACTCGAAGCACAACTCAACGTGACCCGAAGCAAACTCCATGAAAACTCAAAGCAAACCTAGGCATGACTCGCGACAACTTGACTTTCGTCGAAACCCATATTTCGAGCATTCCACGACTTTTGTCCATTAACTATGATGAACTTCGGCTTCATAATCATGATCATCATCCGTGATTGATCGTCTATCCATCCATCTGAACCAAACCCATTGTATTCCAGCCTCGATAACCGAGCAATCGATTTAGTTAAATCCGCCTGTTTACGGCCTTGCCAAAAGGCGGGTTAACATTTGCCCCCAAAAACATGCCTTACGGTAGGAAGGTGTGTTTTGAATAGACTCTAATTCGGTATCCAAAGTCCATGTTCTATTCATTATTAAGCAAATACATCCAAATCCGATAGTCTACTCCATGACTGTTACGAGTCGTTATCCAATTCTAAATCCATCCCAAATCCGTTAACCAAATCCATGATCTCTCCGGATCATTTTTTCCGAGTCCGGGACCTCTCTGGGTCCGGTAATCCAAACCAAGGACCTCGCCGGATCCAAATTCAAAGCCGGGACCTCGCCGGATCCTAAAATCCATATCCGAGAACTCACCGGGTCTAAGTCTAAATCCTTAGCTGTTAATAGCCAATATTCAAATCCGTAACCTCTCCGGGTTCTTGCCAAGTGTAATCCATAATCGGCGACCTATGTTAAGTAATTCCATGGTTTTCCTGGTTCAGTGTCCCTGAACGCTGAGTAATATCGTGGCTTAAGTCCTAGGCTAAATCCTGGTCGCTCCAGACCCTTGCCGAGCATAGTCCATACTCGACGACCTGAAATAGTAACCGATAGATAATACGAGGCCTAAGTCCTAGGTCGAATCCTGGTCTCTCCAGACCCTTGCCGAGTATATTCCATGCTCGATGACCTTTTAACCAAAAACCAGAGGAAAATCCAATCAAAATCCAATCCGAAATCCAAATCAAACCAGAAAACCAGAAATCCATATCAAAAATCCAAACCAAAAGAAAAACGTCATAACCAGAACCCAAATCAGAAAACAAGCAAAACCGAGTGTTCAAACCAATGTCCAAAACCAAAGCAGAAAAAAGCAAGTGTCCAAGCCAAAAATAAAAAACAGATTTCACAAATCAAAGCGTCACGGTTTATCATCATCTCAGAGCATGCCTAGGGGTTGTCTCCATCCCCGTACATGATTAAGTGACTTAGCCACCTGCCTAGAGTTTGTTACTTAATCCAAACTATCACGATTAGTTAATGACCAATCGACCACCATTCCTGGGCCTTGCGCCATCGTCGTTCAAGGTAGGCGGTGGCTGCTCCTGTTCCGCCTCCGCATTCTGAGTTTCGACATATTACCGCAACTGACCATTCCTTACATGCTCCTCGATTATGTCCTTTAGATGCCTGCAACTATTAGTATCATTCCCGTCCAGGTCATGAAAGAGACAGTGCCTTCCCGATGCCCTTTCGCGTTCTGAGGGTTCCATCCTTGCCGGCGTTCGATAAGGAAGGCGATCCCGAGTATCGAGGTATATCCATTCCAATGTCTCATTCAGTCCCGTGTAAGTGGAGATTTTTGGTTCTCCCCAATGCTTTCTCTTCCCTTTATCCTTGTCTTTTTCCGAGCTTTCATCGGACGGTTCTCCATCCTTAACCATGTTTACTTCCTTTAACCTCATATCTAAATTTGCATCCTCTTGTCAGAGAAACCTCTCGGCTCCGTGAAAAAATTCCCCGAGATCCATTGGTGGGTCCCGTATCAATGATACTTTGAAATCCGAATTATCCCTGACTCCTGATACTACAGCCATCAGAACCATTGATGGATCCGGCCGATCCATCGAAGCAAGTGCTGCATTAAACCGAATTAAAAAAGTCTTGAGCAATTCTCCCGTCTTCTGCTTCACCGACATTAGTGTCATCACATTCTTCGGCCTTTTAATGTAAACTCGGAACTGTTTCAAGAACCTATCCACCAATTCTGTCCATGTTCCAATTGATTCATCTTCCAGCTGTCTGAACCACATAGTAGCTATATCGGTCAAGTACAGGGGAAAACACCGGGCCATAACCTCCTCTGATGCCCCCAGCACTTCCAGATGCCTTGTGTACCTCATCAAGTGGTCAGTGGGATCCGCCTTACCGTTATATACTTCCAGAGCGGGCAGCTTGAAATCAGGTGGATTCCTAGCCATCCTGATGTTACGGGTAAATGGACTTTTGTTTACTCCCTCCAAATCCTTGTTTCTCAGACCTCCACGAATAGTTCACCTGATAATGTCAGCTAATCCAGTGTTATCTACCAAGGGTTGCCCCCCGTCTCCATTTCCTAACTACCCTCCAAGTCCTCGAGGGAATTCCGGTACATACTCCTCGTCACACACTCCTGTATTCCTGTTGGCGCCGGGCTGCGTAGCGTCATCTGTTATCCCTCTATGGATTGGTCCAACATTACCTGGTGGTGTGCCCTTGAGTCTAGGTCCATCTAGATTGATGGTTGTTTGCTGATTGGGGGCTGCCCCCTGCTGAACCACTCCATCTGCTTGCCTGTTGAGTCCTTCTGATCCATCTCCATGGATCTGAGCTCCTGCAGCTCCTGCTGTTCCTGCCTGCCCAAATTGTCTAAGAAGGGTCTGCATCATTTCCTCTTGCCTTTTCATCAACTGCTCCTGCATAGAATCCATCATAATCTGCATCATGTCCCTAGTGATGTAGATGGATGCCTGATCTGACCCAGCTCCAAAGGAGTCCCCTTGACTTCCTTCTTGATTGCTCCTTTCGATCACTTGTCTAATTGTCAATGGCCTAACCATTGCTTCCCAGAGTCTGAGTTCCTAAGCCTTTAAAGCCAAAATCCAAGCTTCTGAATCTCTGAGTGCTAGCTCTCTCAGTGAAAGTACCAAAATGTTAGCGCCAAAATTGGTCACTAACACCTTAGTCCAGTTGAAAACACCAAATCACAGTTATAAATCAAAGATACAATGTATGTAGAGAGTATAAATATGAAGAACAGTAAAAATAAAAAAAAAAGCAGTAAAAATAGAGGATTTATAGTGGTTCGGCTGACTCTGGCCTACATCCACTCCAGAAATTTCCTTTTTATTGATATGAGAATCAATTACAGTTACAATCCAGAGTTTTCAAAACAATAATGGCAGAGTAGCCTTAATGGAGAAGAAGAAGGGAAACAGAATGAAGATCCCCTATTCTGAAGCCCCGTCGGCTGTATTTATAAGCAAAACCTGAGTTATTGGGCTTCCTGAGTGGTCCAGGCCCATCAAGGCCATAGTTGATCCAAAACCCATCACTGCAACCGATCTCCTGCTGGAGTTCTACCGACCCGAAGTAAACATAGTATTGACCCTAAGCACGATCGTCCATGACTCGAAGTAAATGAAGCTGGAACTCGAAGCAGCAAACACGCTGATCCCCTTTCCTTTGATACACCGACCCAAATCCCATAAATGGCCGACCTGGAGAAAGTATGTAGCTGGCTCAGAGTTTGTGGCTTACCGATCCAGAGCAGAGATAGATGCCGACCCGGGTACTTTTCCTATGCCAACCCACGTAACCGATCCAAAACATTGCAGTGACCCAAGCATGTTCGAGCATTGACCCGAGTATAATACTGTGCCGACCCCGATCCACTCAACCATGCCGATCCACTCCATCATGACCGAACCAGCTTCCTACCGACCCACTCCAACATGCCCGACCTTGCTTCCTACCGATCCAAAGCCTTCACAACACCGACCCAATGTCTATGCCCGACCGACCCAAAGCATACTGAACCACTACTTTAGGCCAATCCACTCGTGAACTCCTACCGACCCTAAGCAACTCGAAGCACAACTCAACGTGACCTAAAGCAAACTCCATGAAAACTCAAAGCAAACCTGGGCATGACTCACGACAACTCGACTTTCGTCGGAACCCATATTTCGAGCATTCCGCGACTTTTGTCCATCAACTATGCCGAACCCCGGCTTCATAATCATGATCATCATCCATGATTGGTCATCTATCCATCCAGCTGAACCAAACCCATCATATTCCAGCCTTGATAACCGAGCAATCGATTTAGTTAAATCCACCTATTTACGGCCTTGCCAAAAGGTGGGTTAACAATATTTTTTTAAATGAGAGACTTCTTCCTTTATTCCTTCTTCTTATTCTTCTCAAAAAAAAAACTTTTCTTAACTATAAATCTCCATAGCCTTTTCATTTCTTAATGAAAAATTCCAAATGAGCTCTCTAAATTCAAGCTAGAAGAATCTCTATAAATCATGCTACTCGAGTTTGTATTTTAGTAGGAAATGAAGTTGGATTTTGGAAATAAAGATAACATCAAGAGTGGATTAGATTAAAGCTTGTATTTCATTGAATTTGGTGAATGAGATTTATTCCCTATACTATATGATCATTGTATATGTTATATATAAGTGTTAGCATCAAACGTTGGGTTAGAGTTTGATAAATGAACTAGAATTGGGATTTTAAAAATGAGAATGATTTAATGAGCGTTTGTAAGTATTTAAGTGTAAAATGAATGTGTATAAAGCTTAATAAATGATATCGTTAAATATAGTATATTGTATGTCCATTATTAATAGTGTTTATATTATTGTTTGATTTGGTTATGGTAGAACAAGTAGAGAATGATTTAAGACATTTGATGAATGACATTACTGGGTGAATGAAGAAGCTGAGATGAAAATCGAGTAGTTAAATTTGAATGATTGGTTGAAATAGTTCACTACTTTAAAATCGTTCATTCGATTATGAATCTACACTCGTCCGAATGTCGAACTGTAACGACCCATAATTTTTGAATCTTCAAATTTTAATATTTAATTTATTTAAATATTCAAATTTGAATTTAAATATAATAAACTATGTGTTTCAAATAACTACTTGATTTTTAATGACATATTTTTTATTTAATTTATAAATTTTTTCCATAATTTTTAATTTGGAAAATAATTAAATTTTCGTTTGACGTATTTTATAACAAACGTTGGCATTTTCGAAACATTTCAGAACAAGTTAACCAATATATTTTACTGCTGTTTTAAGATCGTATCACATTGTTGTGCATGATCATATTTTTATTTCTGTCGTTCGCAACTCGTATTATAATGTGATATTGTGTGGCATGTATCGCAAACTAAATTTTCAAAATAAAACTTAATACAACACACGCAACTATCTTTTACTTGTCTTTTCTTTGTTGTTGCATCTTGATTTCTTGTTGATGTGATGGAAGTGTAGAAATTTTGGATTACTTTGCTTGCAAAAAATTGCTATTATTTATATGAACATGTTCACATGCAAGGGGACATACATTTCCTTTCTATGCAATGAAAATACACAGCATCGACAAGCACCATTGTCCCAGTGATTAAGTATTCGATTTTGGTGTGAGAGGTCACAAATTCAAAACTTGCGTAGCGTGATTCGAACATATATTGACATGTGATTTGTGTTATGTTGTCACAGTGACATGTTGTATCTGAGTCGCATTCCAAAAAAAAAATACACAGCATCATATTTCATTTCTTTTCTTCTTCTTATTCTTAGTATCCCCATTGGGATGAGATATACGTCCCATTCTCTTCATACATACATATTTCTATTGCTTCACTATAAGTGAAAAACATTTCCATTTTTTATCAAGATTTATGCATGGAGGAACACAAACACATATTTTCTTTCCATTTTTGAATACACAACAACTCTTCTCCAACTCTTTCCGTTTTCTTCCTCTTTCCTTTTCCCTTTCTTTTCCCATGTAAATGAGTGTGGTAGTGTGTGTGTTTGTTGTGTGTATATGCATGGCTGAGTGAGTATGTGCATGTATGTGCTATGTAGTGCTGGAGGAGTGGTTGTGCATGCATGGCCGTGGTGAGTGTGTTCGGCATGGAAAATTGGGAAGAAAGTGGAATGGTGCATACGTGTGCTGCAGGCAGGAAATCAATAAGGAGAGGAGAAAGAAGGAGGATGTGTACAGGCGTAGGGAAGGAGTAGCTCGGGTTTGGACTTTGTGTTGGGCCTTAAGCCGTGACTTGGTTGGAGCTTGCATGCGTAGATGATGGGAGATGGAAGGGAGCTGCGTGTGCAGCCATGAAGCAATGAGAATGAGGGGGAGGCTTCTGTAGCCTTTTGGGTTGTGAGTATTGGTGGGCTTTTGGGCCGTGCATGTGGTTGGATGAGATATTCTATAATTTATTTGTTTTAAGCTCTATTGTAAAAAATCTTCTAGGCTCCTGCCTAGGCCTCATCTAGATGCCTTACCGTCTACTATTTACCTAATCCACCTGGATGAGACTCACCATATTATCAAAGCATATAAATGAGTTTATAGGCACCGCTTATGCACCAATTTAGGCTTGGTTTCTTTTATAAGCATCAAAATGTTTGATTCAAACTGTTTTGCCCCATGGTTGTTGCAAAACCATCCGAGCCAATAAAATCTCATTTTGGATCAGTTAATATTATACAAAATACTAAAATTTTATCCAAAATGCTCGAGTTTATCGAAAACGTCTAACTCATTTAATTCGCGGTTAATCCTTAATCCATGCTTTCCACCTATTGCCTACCTAGTAGTTTTTGCAACCTTGGTTTTAAGTTATAAACTAAAAGTGTGTTAAGTTTAAAATGTGATATCTCACTTGTTTTAAATTCGTTTAACTCGTGGATATTTGCATTAGACTCGTATTGATGAATACAACAATATGGTATAAATGGTTCATAGTTTTAATAAAGTATAAAATTTAGGATAAATAATAATTATTGAATATAATTACGTTGATTTGAATAATAGCGTAGATAAAATAACTAAACTTCGTTCGTGATATCTATTGGGAAAAATAAAACACCATTTTGCTATAATTAAATTGTATAGATTATTTTGGACATCTATTAAGCAGAATAAATCCCCGTTCTATGCTTGTAAGTAAAATGATGAATTTTCAGGTTAATTAATATGTGGCTTGATTAATATTGGAAAAATGATGTGTTAACTATTGTTTGTTATAGTTGAGTGCCAGAAGCCTGGTAGCCTGGCTATATTGGTTGTGACTTTGATATGCCGCCAAAGTTGAGATCTTTTTAGAATGAAAACAATGATAATATTGGTTAAGTGTATGGTAGTCCTAAGCATCATTATAGTATTTGGAATATTATTATTTGTTGTTTTAATTTAAAATGGTTTGGATTTGAAAAATTATTTGAAAAATGATTTTGGAATTTTCTATGACGTCTATTTAGAAATGGTTTTTGAACTTATATATTTTACTCCAGCCCTTTTAGAAATTTTTTAAAAATATATCAGAAGTATTCATATTAAAGAAAAGTTAATATAATGTTTATTTTAAGGGAAAAGAGTTTATCTCTTATAATAAAGTGATTCTATTTTTTAAAGCAGATAAATTTTTTTTGGAATAAATCTTTATGAAATGCCTTCTATAAATATTGTATAGAAGAGAGATTTTAAAAAGAGATTTTATAAAGAAGATTTATAAATAAGTTTATAAAAGAAGTTTTATAAAGGAAGTTTTATAAAGGAAGTTTATAAAGATGTTTAAAAAGGGAATCTTATAGCAAAGGGATTCATAAAAAGGTTTATTAATATTAAAGGGATTTATAAAAGGAGTTTATAAATAATAAAGAGATGTATAAAAGGAGTTTATAAATAGAAAGAGATTTTTAAAATTGGAAAAAGAAGTTTGATTATAGACTTTATTTTAAAAGAATAGTGTACGGGAATTATGAGATCGTATACTTGATATTAAACTTCGAGGTAGGGAAACATCTATGTATCTTAAAAGAAAAGAATGATGTCGAGTCAAGGTTTGGGAGATAATAATACCCGAACTTGAATGACCTCATTGGTATCCGAAGAATGGTTTATGTTTGAAATCGAATATTGATGTTCGGTATATAAAGTGTTATTCCTGTATACGAATTTGATCACTTATGAAAATCAAGTATATGGAATAAATAAATAATCCTTCTTAATTATGGTGGAATGGAAACATTCATTTCATACTTAACACCGAAGTTGAAATGATTTAGGTTTATAATAGCCAATGTTTATATATAATATTTGATTTTGACATATTTAACTATACTTTGATATATGAAATCTCTCTTAGTGTTTTGTAAATATACTTATACTGTTGAAATAAGTATATGGATATATTTTCTAAGTATTGAAAGTAAAAGTATTTTGTGAATATACTTATACCGTTGAGATAAGTATATGGATATATTTTCGAGGCATTGAAAATGGAAGAGTTTTGTGAATATACTTATACCGTGGAGATAAGTATATGGACATTTCCCAAGCACTAATAGAATATAAATGAATAGTGACTGAGAAGTATACGTATGTATATTTTTGTTAAAGTATTTTGATACAAGTATTTACAAATTGGTTTAGTTAATGAAAGGATTAATTAAAGAGGCTTAGTGGTTACTTATGTACTTAACCATATGAAGTTAAATCTATAATTGGATTGTTTGCTTGTTTCATAGTTAAATAACTGACTATCAAATCTTGGCCAAAATATATTCTGGAAATATCCAGAAGAAACATGAGAATTATATGGTATAATTATCTTTGGTAATGCTATACTAGATATAAAATCGTTTTTCTCTTTTAGGACAAATGATAAGAAAATCCGTCCGCTTAAACGGTTAGGAGGCGACCTCCACTCTTATATATTGTCCGTTTATTCCCACAAAACAGAATTTTAGATTACCGAACACTTTCGATTGGTTTTGAAGCGACCGATAAGTGGGAAGAGTGTACTTATATGAGATGACTTGTAACGACCCAAAATTTCACCACATTAGTTTCTGAATATTTAATTAATTTTAAATATTCAAATAATAGGTTTTATAATTAAAATAAAAAACCTTTTAATAAATATTGAAGATAAAATAGTTTTCAAAATTAGTATACAAAAATATTTAATTTGAAGAAAAATCGAAAATGTGATCGGAATTGTTTTCCTAATTTCCAACTTTACATCTTCTAAAAGTTGTCCGAAACGTTGTGATCATTTTAGTATACATAAAAACAAACATTTATAAAACAAATTAGGATTTAGAAATGATAATACATATTTATTTATAGTTTAAGAAAAAAAGGCGATGTGACAATTTCCTAAGTTTAAAATTAAAACAAAAAAGCAAATGCCACATTAAATGAAACATGTTTAGACATAATTTGATATTTTGGCTACTTGAGTTTTAAATGCATATTGGTAAGTGGGAGACATGCATTGTGATATGGCAGCCATGGATAGGAGGGTATAGGTGGAATTAGCCACTTTGCATGAGATTATAAATAGCAACTTTATGCTCACATTTTCATTTTCTTCCCAAATTTTACCTCCTATTCTCATAGCCATAACACCCTCAAAAGTACTCCAAATAAAGAATTTTTTTTTTCAAATTCAAGAGAATTGAGTTGGGTAAAATTTCATTCACGCCATTTCTTCAATTTTTGAGAGTTATTGGAGAAAAATACATTTCTTTACAAAGCATTTTCAGACCCAGAATTTCAAGTCCAAAAATGGTCCTTCTTCTTTTGACCATATCTTCTTCAAAACTAATCCAAATTGAGTAATTCATTTTTGGAACTATAGAGAAAATAATTTTCTAAAACTTTACTCTATATCACGTTTCCAATATCTAAGAATAAATATTCGAAAAACTAGTTGAAAATGACCTATTTTCGAGTACATTTTTGAAAGTTCGATAATTATCCAAAGTCACTCCACCTTACCAAAACAAGTTTCACATCCTTCTTCTTTCAAGGCCGAGCCTACCTAGTGTATTAAGGGTCCAAGACTCCATCTTTTGCTTAGGAATGGAACTGCTAGGTCATACCCTAAGTTAGCAAAGTTTTGGATAGCTTTCGGTGAGTAAAACTACACCTTCTTAAACTAAGTTTATACTATGTTAATGTTCATGTTAATAGCATATGAATGCTTGTTGTATATGTGAAGTTATGGTTTGGCTGTTTGTTTGTTTCATGCTTTGAAACGTTGTCACATTTGAAAGTTAGTAAGCATATGGTTAGCTATATGAAAAGTTGGTAGTTAAAGCTAATATAATTATTAGTAAATACTCATTACATGTTGTATCGTCATTATTTACCTTGTGTTATGATCAAACCATTGCTATGTGATGTTTGGTTGTATGACTAATGTCATAAGTTTGTTTTCCGAACTGCCCGTATAGCGATAGTCGCTATATCGGCATTTTCATAAAATCACCTTTTATCGAAACCGTTTGGTATCATCTTCGTGCTTGAAATAGTTTTACAAGTTAAGCAAGATTTTGATTAACGATGTTTTCAAAAGTAATTAACTATTTAAATATTGATTATTTAATTTAATTAATTACTTAATTAATATGAATTAAGATTAACTAATTACTAAGTTAATGACGTGCTTTAAATTTAAATAATTACCTGGTTAATGATTGTTTAAATTAATTTATCAGTTTATTTAATGATGTTTAAATTTAATAAATCATTATACTTAATGGTGTTTAAGGATAATTAATTATTCAATAATGATGGATTAAAGTTAATTAATCAATTTGGTAATGATGCTTTTAAATTAATAAATCTTTTTAATAACTAATTTTTAAAATTTATTAACTTGTTTTAACTTTAATTAATCTTTCCTTTATTGATGTTTATAATTAATAAATCGTTTTTAAATAATGAGAATTAATTAATTATTTATTTAATTTAATTAATTATATTTAAATTTATTAATTAATTGAATTATGGTGATTTATCCTTTTTAATTAAAGGTTATTGGATTTAATTAATCAACTTGATTTATGAATTTTTAAAGTGAATTTATCAAGGTTGTTTGACTTCTTTATTCATTTAAATAGCGATAATTAATTAATTATTAATTTAATTAATTATATTTTACTAATTAATTGAAATAATAAGGTTTAAATGTGGTTTACCCTTTTTATTATTTAAAAAAATTTGAAGCTCAAAAATAAAATTGTGTAACGAAGTTTAAAGTTAATTAATTAATGTAATAAGGATGTTTTAAGTTATTAAATCATTTTTTAATTGATGTTTTGAAGTTAGTAAACTCTTTTAACAAAGTATTTTAAAGCTAATACTTGTAATGTGAGGCCAAGCACGAATTCGGTTTTAAAAGAAAAAAGTTTGATTCGTTTATGGAAATGAATTAATTTCCATAAAGCGATTCACTTATATGGGAACGATATATCTGTATACTTAGCAGTAAACGTCAAAGAAGTATACTCGTCGCTACTTAGAAAGTTAAGAATAATCATGAGACATGACTTTGGGTTAACATTATCTTGACTTGTCCGGTATTATTGTTAACTAAGAAATAGTACAAGTTGGAATTCGATGAGTGGTGATAAGTACACAAGGCTAAATTTCCATATACGATCGTTGTATATCCTTAATAGTTGGTTTCCCAACTATCAATCACCTCGGCCTTCTTTGTATTTCATCATTCTAAGACGATATGTTGCTCACTTGAGTTTTGTTATCCTTTGTCAGAAATGACTAAACCTAAAGAGCGAGTGGAAGCCAAGCTATGTGGGGTTGCTCCCATTAGGTTATTTTCACATCATTCTAGATTGGATTCGGTTTTTGCGCATTGAGATGTGAAATACTCGGATTCTCCTTAACCGTTGGCGGGGTCCGGCTTGGGCGTGACTGAGAGCCATCGGAGTTCTCAAGTATATTTCTAGAGGTATACTTTCGGTAAGGGGGAAGGACCCTCCGAGTCATTTGTTGGAAAATTTTCTTTTCTTATTTGAATCAAACTTTTGAATCTGTTTTCTTTAGTTACAACAGGAAGAGTCAACCACTCTTCGTGGTGTTCAATTATTGGTTTTGTCCATTCTATCGAGTTTGGGTAGTCATCTTGTTTATTCCATTCAATCAAGTTTGGACCGTTGTCCTGTTTTATCCATTCTATTCAGTTTGGAATTTTATTCAGACTATTTCCATTCTTTCAAGTCTAAATGTTATACTAATTGTACCCATCATCTATGTTTGGATTTGTTCCCAATTGTTCATTTCCATTTTTGTTATGTTTGGTTGTTGTTTATATGGGAGAAAACCCATTCTGCTTTAGCGGCGTGGTCCCTCATATTATTGTTTTAAATACACCCCATTTGTTTCATAGTTTTACTCATACTAGACATTCTGTCTCACCCGAGTTGTTTATTTTCCCTAAACTCTCGGGTACTCAATTATATTTACATAGTCCAAGGATAGCAGGTTTTCGTTGGAGTTCTTTGAAGACGGTGATCGAGAAGGTGGCTCCTTAGTTACCTAGTTATTTATTTCCGCCGTATGATTACGTAGGTGTATTTTGTATCTTAAAAATGTAAAGTTAAAACGTATAGCTGCAAATTTGTTAGATGTAGTACTTTTTTATATAACTCTGATAACTCCTTATAAGGAGTAACCTTTTGTACTATATCATTTTATATTATATATAACCATTCCGTTGTGAGGTTTATCTATTCTGTCTTGTTCTGTTCTTTATATTACCCCAAGAAAACTTATCTTTTAGATGCTTGGGCAACGGCATACGAATACCGAGGATGTATTAAGTGTTGTTCTTAGGGATCAAAATGGTAGGTCATCACAGATGGTATCAGAGCTTAGGTTTAGCGAACCCCTAAGCCCTAGTGGGGTAAACTCTCTAAGGATAGGAATAGTAAAATCCTAGGATAAGTTTGAGAGTACACATATATATTGAGTGCGTATTTGTTAGTGCTATAAAAACGTTTTATATTGTGATGTTTGATCCACTGAGTGGTATATGAATTCTGGTCAATGCATCTGATCAGCGTTATCGATAGGAATTCCTAAACACTTGAACAAATCTACCAATACAGTATTGTTTTAAATGGTAAATAAAATAATTTTACCTAGGAATCTATTATATATATATAGGAATGATTTTCAAAATTAATATAGTTGTATAGTTGAGTTGATTATTTAGAAATGATAATATATTTTTTGTTATCATTCAGTATTTGATTAGTTATGCTCGTCCAGTTTGGGCATTAACTATTGTTGAATAGTTCATAAGGAATTTTCCTTAGTAAGATATAGGTCGAGTAGATGGAAATTAAGGAATCTTGAAATGAACCCTTTGTGAATTAAGTTTCACAGTTTGATTATAAGGTGTTCGGCGAAAGGGTTAAGTTAAAAGTCATCTTTTAATAATGTTGAGCTAAAAATAAACTTTTAATAAAAAGTTATTTAATATAATATGAAAAGTAGGATAATACATTTAGAGGATAAATATATGAGAAAATTTAGCTATAATAAAGAAGAATTAATTAAATGTGTATTAACCCACACCCAATTTACTATATCATACATGTGATGCTATAAACTGTTGTTGATTTCTTGGATGATTGTTAGATTTGTTTGATTGATGAATTGAAATTAATCTGAATATTCCATTTAAACTATTTAATTATCATTATAGCAATTTCCGCTATACTGTCTTCCCCTAAACCTTTGTTTGTATTTGAATTTGAGCTTGTGTTTTCCCAAAAGTAGATGTTTAAAATTCATTAATCATTTTGATTAATGATATTTTAAACTAATTAATCATTTTTACTAATGATGTTTAAAATTAATTAATCTTTTTTATTAATGAGATTTAGATTTAATTAATCATTTTAAGTAATGATATTTGAATTTCATTAATTATTTTAATTATTGATATTTGAAAATTAATAATCATTTTAATTAATGATATTTAAAAGTAATTATTCATTTTAATTAATGATTATTTGAATTTAATAAATCGTTTGATAAATAATATTTTAAGTTGATTAATTGATTTAATAAATGAGTTTAAAATAAATTAATTGATTTGATGAAAGTGTTTTGGAAGTAATTAACTATTTTATTAAAGATAATTGATTTGTTTATTAACGAAAATTATAAATTTGATTAATTATCTTTTGGGGTAGTTAATATTGTTTTAGATTTATAAAAGATATTATAAATATGATTTATTATCTTTCAGGATAATTAATGTTATTTTAAATTTAATAAAAGAATTTTATAAATCATCCTCCACGACGATTAATATTGTTTTATATTTATAAATGATGTTTATAAATGAGAAAATCACTTTAAAAGGAATTGTTTATAAATAAAGCTATGTGTAAATTGTTTTGGGATTTTAGTAAACGATGTTTAAAATGACATTTGTTTTTACCCTTGTTTTAATACAATTAGTATTATAAATTTATCTTTCCAAATAACATTTAAAGAGTTTCTGGAAAATTTAAATCCCGGAATTGTTTAAAATAGTTTCAAAAGATTTTGAGAAAAGTAATAACGGTATTATTTGGAAATATTTCTAAAGTATAAATTTTGGAAAAGAAATTTTAAGTAGAATTCTTTTTCTTTGAATAATTCGGAGGAAAACATTTCGGTTAGAGTTGTGGTAATCTGAATAATCTTCTAAGTGACGATCAAATGTTTCTTAAATGAATGTTGTGGAGTAATTAGTAAATTATTCTCTTTATCATTGTCCAATCGAAAGGAATTCAAATTCGAACGAACCCAAAGTGAGTTTTAATAAACAAATTGTTTGAAGTTATTTCATAAAGAAATTTATGTAGTATGCTTTCAAAGATGAGTTTTCAAATTTATAACTGGGTATTTAATCTTTAAGTTCCCTAAAGAGGGAATTGATTTCTAAAATAGAAGTATTTTTGATAAGAGATTGTTTACATAAATGAATTTTACCCTTAAATAAATACGAGGTAATTTAACACTGATTAAAATGAATTAGATTGGATATGAAGGTTTTGATAACATTGTTTTATCAAAACCATAGATATATTTAAGTAATTAAGCAGTGTAAACTAATTGGTGTTACTAGGTTAGTCCATAAGCATCATTCATAATAACAACTTAAGATAAAAAGATAGTAAGGTTTCAATAGACATTGTTTTATTAAAAACGTAGCTTTTGTTTAAAACATGTAAGTAGTATAAACTATTTGTTATTTTGAGTCAACCCATAAACATTGTCCATCTTAACACTCTAAGTTAAAGAGGTTGAGAGGTTGACTCGGTTTTAAAAGACCCAAATTTTTATTTGATCTTCACCTAAATTGTGAAAAGACAAATAAATTTTTTGTTTTGTATATACTCTTTGGATTCAGATGGGTATTATACAAGTAAATAAAGTGGTATAAGTTATTATTTGGTGTTTTATACAGAAAGGACTTTATAAAATATTTTTAAACTCAAATGAAAATTTATGAAATAATTCATAAACAATGTTGGTATTGAATAAAATATTATATGCAAATTAATGTGATTTAGAAAGATTGGTGTAGTCAAGAAACCAATGATTTTATAGTATAATTTTTAATTTTGTCCAGGTAAGTTTGGTAAATCTTCTAAGCAATAACATAAAGCTATTGAGCAAAGAATGGTATGCTTAAATAATTATCTATATTTTGGGCAATCAGGAAAGTTTTGAACCTAAGTTAAGTGTTTGTTGTTAATCTTTTGACACTTTAAATAATGTTGAGTGCTATGCAGTTAATGCCCAGATATTACCCCGCTATAACTTGCTATATCTCATAGTGGAATTCTACCACTATGATTTTTCCATATAGCCCCAAATATAGCCTTTCCGCTTTAAGCCCCGCTATTTTCGCTATATCCCGTTTTCCCGCTATATTTCGCTATTTCCGCTATATCTTCTTTAAAAGAAATGAATTGAAAAATGACATTTATACATTATGAAAATTATGAAATTAATTTATTTAATTGAATTTGTAATATATTTTCAGAAATGAAAATACTCTAATATTCTACTAAATTCAATTATATTATATAACAGTTTTACGTTTATTTACAGTATATTCGCACATGTTTTTATTTAAAATTATTTATGTATTAATTATAATTCAATTGAATGTTAATTTTTCATTTAATTACCATTTAAATATTTGTAAAACAATTAAGTATGAGTTTTATATGATGTTTTAGAGTCATCCGCTATATCCCGCTATATTCTTGTTGTATCGCCGCTATGACTTTTTGCACCTCCGCCGCATTGAATCTGTCGAGTGCTTTAACTACACAGGTTGAGTGTTAGCTTTTTTTTCCTTATGGAAGTTGAATGATCGATAGTGTTAGTGTGTTCCTTTACGGAATTTGATTGATTTGACTTAATCGAATTTGATTGATTGATTGTGTGGTCTTATATACCATAAGTTTATAATGTCAAAAAAAAGTTTTATAAACCAAGGGTTTTGAATTGTTTATTAGGACTTAAATCCTAGTGCTTTTGAAAATGTGATTTTGGAAAAATAATTGGGAAAGAGATAATAATTGTTTACTCTAGTCGTTGTATTTGGAGGAATCGAAATACCATTGGATGCTCCATGTTGTTTTAATTCTAGAGTTTTACATATTTTTCCTAGGAGGACCCCCTCCTAGTTATTTTTTTTCGTTTTCATTTTAATACATTTCTTTTTGAAGAAATATGAAAATAAATTTTTGAATATAAAAGCCCGGGCATTTAGTTTTAAATTTACCTTTTGATATTATTGTATGCGCAGTATTTTATTTCAAGGTAGTCTTTGAATTTGGTTGCATATAGAGTTATATCATACTAGTTTTTGCTAGATAAGTTACATCTGATTAACGTTTAGGTATTTTTAGGATAGTTTGTTATCTGGGATATGATTGTGGTAAATTACGGAGACGAAATTCTTTTAGGGGGGACTGTAACGACCCGGAATTTGACCACATTAATTTCTGAATATTTAAATATTCAAATAATAGGTTTTATAATTAAAATAAAAACTCTTTCAAATAATAAATATTGAAGATAAAATAGTTTTAAAAATTAGTTTAATAAAATATTTTGTTTGGAGAAAAATCGAAAATAGGACCGGAAACTTTTTTTTGAATTTTGGACTTACATCTTCTAAAAGTTGTCTGAAACGTTGTAATCATTTTAGTATACATAAAAACAAACATTTATAAAACAAATTAGGATCTATAAATGATAATACATATTTATTTATAATTTAAGAATAAATAAAAAAGGTGATGTGACAATTTCCTAAGTTTAAAATTAAAACAAAAAAGCAAATGTCACATCAAATGAAACATGTTTAGACATGATTTGATATTTTGGCTACTTGAGTTTTAAATGCATGTTGGTAAGGGGGAGACATGTATTGTGATGTGGCCATGGATAGGAGGGTATAAGTGGAATTAGCCACTTTGCATGAGATTATAAATAGCAACTTCATGCTCTCATTTTCATTTTCTTCCCAAATTTTACCTCCAATTCTCACCGCTATAACACCCTCGAAAATACTCCAAATAAAGAAATTATTTTTTCAAATTCAAGAGAATCGAGTTGGCTAAAATTTTCATTTACACCATTTCTTCAATTTATGAGAGTTATCAGGAGAAAAATTCATTTCTTTACAAAGTATTTTCGAACCTAGAATTACAAGTCTGAAAATGGTCCTTCTTATTTTGGCCATATCTTCTTCAAAACTAGTCCAAACTGAGTAATTCTTTTCTCAAAATTGTAGAGAAAAGAATTTTCTAAAACTTTAATCTTATCACCTTTTCAAAATCCAAGAGTAAATAACCGAAAAACTTGTTGGAAAATGACCTATTTTCGTGTTTGAGGTTCATTTTTGAGGGTTCGATGATTATCCAAAATCACTCCACCTTACCAAAACTAGTTTCACTTCCTTCTTCTTTCAAAGCCAAGCCTACCTAGTGTATTAAGGGTCCAAGGCTCCATCTTTTGCTTAGGAATGGAATTGCTAGGTTATACCCTAAGTTAGCAAAGGTTTGGATAGCTTTCGTTGAGTAAAACTACACCTTCTTAAACTAAGTTTATACTATGTTAATGTTCATGTTAATAGCCTATGAATGCTTGTTGTATAGATGAAGTGATGGTTTGGTTGTTTGTTTGTTTCATGCTTTGAAATGTTTTTGCATTTGAAAGTTAGTAAGCATGTTGTTAGCTATATGAAAAGTTGGTAGTTAAAGTTAATATAATTGTCTGTAAATACTTATTACATGTTGTATATTCATTATTTACCTTTTGTTGTGATCAAACCATTACTATGTGATGTTTGGTTGTATGGATAATGTCATAAGTTTGTTTGCCGAACTGCCCATATAGCGATAGTCGCTATATTGGCGCTTTCAGAAAATCACCTTTACCAAAACCGTTTGGTCTCATCTTCGTGCTTGGAATTGTTCTACATGTTAAGAAAGATTTTGATTAATGATGTTTTCAAAAGTAATTAACCATTTAAATATTGATTATTTAATTTAATTAATTACTTAATGTTACTACCAAAAATTCCTTTCGACTTAGTCGAAATCTTTTTGAGCAGAAGATAAAGAAGAACAAGAGGAAAAGACTCCAAGGGTTGCTACAGCCAAATCCAAAAGCTTCAGAACCTTTCGAAGAGGTCGAAAGGATGCTACAGTCAAAGGTCAAAGGAAAGAAACCAATCGTTTTGACCGAGTCAAAAGGCCGACCTAAGCAAATTTTTACTACAGCGACCTGTTCAAAAGTATACCAAAGAAATTATACACATTCCACTCTCCTTAACTCATCCAAAGGAAATCACAAGGAATTGGCCTTGTCCTTAAATTATACTTTGGGGTGTTGACAAGAATTCTTGTTAACAATTTTGGCGCTAGAAGGAGGGCCTGAAGCTTCGCCTTGGTTGAACACCCAACACCACATGTCTCTAACCCAACTTAATTTTAAGCTTATCTACTTTGGTCAAGTATCATCATGGTTGGCAGAATCAAAAGGTCCAAGCAAGGATCTTCTAAACCACATTTGATAGGATTCTCCCCAAGAACCATCAAAGATCCCAAACTACATGAAGAGAAAATTCTAAGATTGAAAGCTCCATGGATTATGAATGGAAAAAAAGCGGAATCATACGATCTAGAAAAGTGAAGCATAAATCCTTTTCATATTGGCCCCACCCTTATTTTTGCCTTAGGAAAAAGGGAAAATGGAAGTGACAATGTATTAAGTTAAATGGGGAGAACTATTCAACATTACTCTGAAGGCACAATCGTTGAAAAAGAGATGATGACTGACTATAATGCCTTTGCACATAAATGGGAACAAACTACGACAAGAACACTTCCGACACAAGATCTCTAAAGGGAGTCAAAAAGAAAAGCAATTGGAGAATGTGAAACTGCAAGGCCAAGGATTAAAAAGTCAAAAAAGCCATCCTCAAGAATCATGTCTATACTTCCTAAAGAATGCAACTTGACAACATCCATAGAAAATGTCTACTTTCTAACCAAGGATGAGCTTAACTATTGGCCATCACAGAAAAAGAAGCCAAAAAATGAAACGAATCTGGGGGGATCCTACTGTCACTACCACATGATGAACGGAGTAACCAATCATTGTAGAGCCCTAGAGGGGATGATAATCAATTTCTTTCATCAAGGAAAGATTAAAGAGTTTGTAAAGAGAACATGATAAAATTCAATAAAGAGTTGCTTTTTTAAGAAATTTCTACATGGTTGGGAGTGAAATACTCCTTGCATTTGGATGATACCTAAGATGGTAGTCTATCTAAGATGGTAGAAAGTCTCTGTCCGCACCGAGTTGACCAGGACAGAGCACCTCCTGGAGGGAAGGCGGAGTAAGCCTTTAACTGCGCCACGCTATGTCCAGGTTAAAGTACTGACAAGCCCTTGGTTGCACCTCTGGCCAAGTCAAGGCACCTCCTGGAGGGAGGACGGAGTAAGCCTTTATCTTTGCTACATTTTGGATAGGATAAAGTACTGAACAAGCCCTTGTCCATGCCATGCTATGGCCAGGGCATGGCACCTCTTGCAAGTGAGGATGGAGTAAGCCTTTATCTGCACCACGTTATGGCCAGGTGAAAGCACCGAACAAGCCCCTATCTGGGCTACGCTATGGCTAGGGCAAGGCGCCTCCTAGAGGGAAGTTGGGTAAATCCTTGGTTCCAGTTTATAAGATGAGCTAACCAAGAGCGCCAAACAACAATGACTAAGATGTCCAAGCCCAAGAAGAGGCTGATTAAATAATGGACTAAGATGTCCAAGCCCAAGAAGAGGCTCATCAAATAATGAACTAAGATGTCTAAGCCCAAAAGAGGCTCGTCAAACAATGGACTAAGATGTCCAAGCCCGAGAAGCGGCATATCCAATTATAAGACGTCCAAGCCTAAGAGGCAATTGATCAAATTACAACTACATGCAAGACCTGAAAGGTTCAAACATGTCAAAAAGACAAAATCTAAAGAGTAAAGCCAAACTCCTTCTATTATATACTCGAATCTGGGTTTTGGGTTTCTCATTTCAGGATTCCATCTATTTAATACCCGAATTTGGGTTTTGGGTCATTATCAATCACTTATGATCTTTATTATACCCGAATCTAGGTTTCGGGACTTTCAATTCAGAACTTCATTTACTAATACCCGAGTCTAGGTTTCGGGTCTTTATCAATCACTAATTATCTTTACCATACCCGAATCTGAGTTGCGAGACTATTACTTATTAATGCTCTAATCTAGGCTCAAGGTTTCTGTTATGGATTTCTATTTATCCATCACAAATGCCCGAATCTAGGTCAAACAATATTCTCAGGAAGATCATTATTATAAGTTTCCGTTAATACCCAACTTTGGGTTTTGGATTTCTAAGTTTTCAAATTTCATTAATATCCGAGAATGGGTCATTGGGTTTCTATTACAAATACCCAAATAGTGATTGCTGTATTCTTCCATCTTTTGCTCTTTATTAACTATCTCAAGAGAAAGTTACTTTCTAACATTTATACCCCTACTTCAGGGCAGAATTTTCTATCAACAGACTTCTTACATTTCAGCAAATGGTTGAAGCTAAAATCTAAATTATTTCTCATCATGGTCAAAGATGGGATATAGGCATTTGATATATACAACTTTTCATACGATTAACATGATGATTTGTTAATCTACGTGAATAATATACATAGATTTATATGTCAATTTCAAGCTAACAATTGGAAATATTGTTCGCTTCATACATTTCAGGGAAATCAGATCAACAGAGAGAAATGGAAAATTAGCAAACACAAAAATTATAGTATGAGAAATCAAACAAGCGCTTCAAGAATGACAATACATGAAAGAACCACAAATCATGTGATATTTACAAAGTTTATATGATTTACATTATGAAACTATTTACAAATTTATAGAATATGTATACACATTCCATGAATACAAGTCTATCACAAATCTTGAGTAGCTTTGCTCAGATTCTTAGCAATCGAAGGATTAACTATGTGATGGATGGCGATGCAAAGGACCTCCTTGAGTTTCTTTCTTTCTTATCCTATCTACATCGTCGGTTGGATCGATATTAGTCTTCAGAAAGCTATTGAAAGCTATGTTCGCACCTCTAAGGGTTTTATTTTCTATTTCTAATTCTGCAACGAGCTTCTGAAGGAAGTAGTTGCCGTTCTCAAGCTCTTGAATTCTGGCAGCATACTCATTTATCGTTGCAAATATTTATCCATTGTTGTTCGTTAAAATACTTTGCCAGTTCAAATTTGACTTTCCTACACCATTCATCCACTACCCTCTCGTCTAAGCCAGGAGGGGGATTAGTCATTATGGGGAATATTTGAGCGGCGAGGGATGTAGACCTTGTAGGTCTAGTCACAGTAGGAGTAGCGTGGGGAGTCGGTAAATTGATACTTTGAATATTATCCCCCATAATATATTCCAGCAATTCGCATTGAGCTTGGCTATACCTCAGTTTTATCTCTAAATCACTTATTTTTTGAAGGAGTTCTGACATTTTTTGATCAAAGTCAATTGAAGGATTCAATTTTACTTGTCGCTTCAGTGAAGATATCATTTCATCTTTGCTTTTGATATCAGCCTCTAAGCTGGCAACTTGATCCTTAAGGTTGCTAATGATAGTTTTCTGAAGTAAGTATCTCTTGTGCCACCTTAAAGCTTCGGCGTTGCCGTGAGAGCGTGCAAGTAAGGTATCATCGAGGAGTTTACTTCTTTCAAATTTTGTTAACATCTTGTCTCTAAGATTAGTAAAGTGTGATGCTGAATCGGGTGATAGAGGAGCTGCTGATAACTGTAACTCCTATTAAATAGAAAAAGAAACGAAATAAAGTCAAAATCAGAATGCAGAATCTCTTTATTATTACAATAAAAGATTACAATTCAAATGACAACGAAACTAAAAGATACAATAAGATAATTGTTTTATATCTAAAGATGATATATAACATCTTCAACTTTATCTAATGAATTTGAAGGAAGAATAATTGTAAAATCAAATGGAATATTTACTCCCTCCGAACTGATCACCAAGGAACATTTGCTATTGTCCCACTCCGCAGCTGGAGGACTATCATGGCCACAAATTAACTTAGTATGGAATGTCCCGATTTCCTTAAGTAGCTTCTCTTTTCCATTACCAAGGAAATCAGTGCAGAGTCTAGGATGTTCCATATAAAGTTTTTGTAAGTCTCTAGGAAAATAGTATCTTGCTAATTTTGAAGACTTTAAAAGGACACTTTTTTAAGATAAAATCTTCCGAGTTTAACATATTGACTTAAATGGTCTCTAGAAACTAGTTGGCCCGATGAACAGTCACTCTATGATAACATAATGAAATGATAAGCATAAAAAGCAAGACTAAATCAAATATTTACAAATCAATATAATATTACGTGTTTACAATTATTCATCCGGTTCATACAAGAAAGACTTGGTAAATAATTCAAAACATATTTATCCTTATAATACTTAAAGTTTTTTGGGAGGGAGATCTTGGGGAATGGATCTGACTCGGGGTAAATTCCAACAATCTCCAAGATGTGGGTCTGATCCGAATCCATCCAAGTATTTCTTATGAAAGTGCCTAAGTAGACCCCCTAAATTTACCTAAATGTGAAAAGTCAACAATTGGGTGTCCACAATAGGCCTTATATAAGAAATTGATTAAAATGTCCCTATCTTCAATCAACATCCAGAATAAAATGATTAACTCCCGATTCTCTTTTAAGAGGGCGTCGTAACGAAGGCGTGCTCACCTTAGTAGGGGGCAACTTCTTGGTGCTTAAAAGATGCCAGCACCGGTGCACTTTCTATTAAACCTATGATATTTATTGGAAAGTACATTGTCCTCCCTTATTTGCGTGTCTAACTCCCTATATAATATGCTTATCTTTGCTTCTTTTCTTTCAAGATTGGTTTTATTGGGGAGGACAAATTTCTTCCTTATCTAAAATGAATGATTTACACTATTAATTTCTTCGAAGTAAAAGTTATTTAAACAGAGAATCCCATACCTGAGATGTCAGGACGAAAGTTTGAGAAACCTGCTCTTTTTCTCTTGGTTCATCGACATTAATAGAAGTAGGATCCTCTTGAGGAGCAGAGGGGGCAGCAGAGTCAGGCGGGATAGCTTCATGAGGAGATGGCACTTTTACAAAGGCTCTTGTATTATCATCCCTCTCTTTATCAGAAGCTCCATTGTGGCCTCCTCCATCACCACCTGAACCTTGGCCGCCATTATTGTTGTTATCATCATCGTCATCATTGTTATCATCTTCGTCGTTATCATTATTGTTGCCCTCTTTTTGGGCAGGGTTATCCTTGTTGCCTTCATCCTCCAAGTCAAATTCGACCTCAAAAGAAGGAACGTCAAAAGAAAGACCTTGGAGGCATCGATTTCCCCCTCTTCTGCAGCTCTAATCCTCTGGTTCATTCAGTTAATCTTGCCCATTACTCTATCAACAAGGGAAATGTCGAGCGAGGGGAAGCTTAGCTCGAGCCATTTGTCAATATTATTAGCAAAAGCAAGCATCAGGGCTTCTTCAAAGGAATTCATCATGATCTCCTCAAGTGTGGTATCGAGAAACTGTAACACTCGCTGTTTAGCATTTGAAATTGTATTGACTGCCAATTTCAGGGAAGCCTTCTTTCTACTCAACTTCTCTTTAAGAGATTCATTTTCTACGGCCATTCGAGCCTTCTCCTCATCGAATTCTTTGATGGTTAGTTGCATTGCAAAGTTTTCATTGGCGAAGAATGGGCGAGCCTTTCTTTCTTCCAAAATAGCGGATTCCGGCTGGGCGAGAGAAGTTTTCAATTGCTCCAGTTTAGAGGTTGCTTCATCTTTTGTCGTAGATAAAGAAGAAATTTGATCCTTTAAGATAAAAATCTCCTCTTGAAACTTGGAGGACTCGATAGAAGATTTAGATGCCTGCTCGTGAAAAGTTAATCGACTCTTGGAAATCTAAAAATAGAAATGCAGCAAAAGTCAAAAATTTAAAGAAGAATGGCAATGATAAAGTCAAGGGAAGAGAAACTTACCGAGAATTGTTGTTCTATCAGGGAACGGTAATGACCCACCAAGTCAGGAATGGAAGAAGGCGGTTAGATAGAGGAAAAGGACGTAGAGTTTAGGATAGGCTGGGCTATCTCTTCAAAATTAACGGAGGAGGAAGATGTTGGCTTTAGAGGAATATGCTTTTGAGTGGGGGTCATCTCCAAAGCTTTTTGTATTTGCTCAAGTACACTAGGGGAGCTTGATATAGTGATACGAGAAAGGGGATCGATTACAATAGGAGTCTACTTGGATTTGTCCTGAGGTGCTTCAACAATCGGGCTCTCCGAAGCTTTGTCAGAAGATAAAGATTCCTCCTCTTCTATATCAACCACTTTAGCTATCTTCAGCGGTGTTTCCACTTCAGTTGATTGTGCCAACTTCTTTTTGATGGCCATCTTAGTCTTGGCAAGAGATTGAGTGAAGGATGGAACACGAGACGTAGCAGGAGGAGGAGCTGGACAATTAATGGGATTTTTAACCTGAGAAGCAGCTATAGAAAATTCAAACAATTTAAAGGTCCATGAAATAATTTGAAAAACAACATAGCAATAGATGTCAAGAATAGTGTTTATAACTTGCCGGAATGGTCAGAGCAAATAGGTGACATGGGAGAGAAATGGTCGGGATCTTCCAAGGAAAGGAAGCATTTACTTTTGGATGTATGCTGGATTAAAGGAGGTAGCCCCAAAATCCTTTGGCCGGAGGGGAGGAGAGGATGCTTCTTCAAGTTAAAAGGGTTTAGCAGTTTCAATCGGTTTCCAATCTTATCAGAAGCCATGATTAGAGACGCTACCGTTCTTTTATCAGCCTTATTAAGTTCTTTGGCAAGAGCATCTGACATAAGACAAAGATTAGACAAGGAAAACAACTGAATATAAGGAAAATAATGAAAATCTGAACTTACGAGGAGTAGAGAAAGTCCCACTGATACTTGGAAAGCATTTGACGAAGAAAAACTTATTCTCCCAGTCTCTAAACTTGTTAACCCCCTCTGATATCAGTTTTTCGGAGGGTTTTCCCTAAAGATTTGGCTATTCAGATTGCTAAGCTTGACTAGTCGGACCAAGTGGTTCAGTACTTCAGCATTTAAAGAAGGGAGGCCAGACTCCAATGTCATCAACTCCAGAGACAGAAGGTAAGTGTAAATGTTCGGGGGCAGCTGGATTGGAGCGATTCTGATATAAGAAAGAAACTTGGACAAGAATTCTGGGAAAGGAAGAAACCCTCCATGCCATATATGGATGGCAGTATAAGCAAAAGGTGGAATCGCAGATACGGAAATCCGGCTCTAAATCAACAACTGAAAAGCAGAATAGTAAAAGTTCTAGACAACCCAGAAGAGCAAGAGATCATTTGTCACAAGTGCAACAAACCCGATCATATCAACTCCAATTGTCCTCAGAATCGATTCAGCCATGGAAAGAAACAGAAAAGGAGAGTTTTGCAGCCACTTGGGATGAAACTGATGAAGATGATAAAAGCACTGGCAGTGAGAGCGAAAAAGCAGATCTGTGCCTTCGAGGTGATATAACTGACAGTGATGATGACGAGCCAAGCGAGGTATCAAAACTTACTCATTCAGAATTACTTATATATTTTCACGAAGTAAATGGCCGTTTCAAAAGACTTAGGGAGAAATATGCTAAAATTGAATCACAAAGAGATACTTTGATAGATTTAAATAAACAGCTTTAGCAATTGGTTAAAAACTATCAAAGCAAGTGCCCTAAGTGTGAAAAGTGTCCAACATTCGAAGAAGAAATTAAAAAATCAAAAATCAAAATTAAATCGCTCGAAAATGAAATTATGATTTTAAAAGAAAGTGAAAATACTATTAGGGAAAATTCTATTAAAAAGTGCACATAATTATTAAATGAAAATGAATCTCTCAAAACCCAAATCCAACAACTGTCTACGACTTTAGGAAAATTTTCAAAAAGTGAGATCGTTAAATATGCTATTAGGGAAACAAACTATTAATACCGTTAGACAAGGACTTGGGTATAATCAATCAGAACGTGATAGAAATGGAATTAAAAAAGTCAATTCAAAGTGCACGATATGTGGAAAAACTGGACACAATCAGAATATTTGTTGGTATAGACCCAAACACGTGAAAACCATTCCAATTTGGGTTCCCAAAGGCACGAATATAAAATCCCTCAAAGTCAAACAAATCTGTGTGCCGAAAAGAACATATTTAAATAGTTTTGGGTCTACACAAACATATTTTTCAAAATTTGTTGCCACTAACAACCATGGACCCATAAAAACAAATAGCTCACAAAAATCTTTTATCATGTAGGTGTGGTGGCAGGCTAAGGAACAACAACAGTGTTACTTGGATTCTGGCTGTTCCAAGCATACAACGGGAGACAAATCAAAGTTCCTTAGCCTAGTATAAAGGTGGCAGAATCACAATGGGCAACAACGAAAAATTATCGTAAAGGTAAAATAGGGAACGGTACATCTATCTTGAACGATATATTAAATGTGATAATCTGCACCATAATCTGAATTAAATCAGCCAGTTATATGATAATGAATGTTGATTCTGATTCTGACCAGTGTTTTAAATCTCGGATTTTGGCCAATATCTCGGGAAAATATCTCGGCTATCTCGGGCGATATTTAAAACACTTATAACTAAATAGGCTGCCAAATCTCGGATTTTGGCTGATATCTCGGATTTTTCATCTCGGCCATCTCGGGGAGATTTAAAAGCCTGATTCTGACTTATGAAAATTGTTAGCCAATTATCTTTTTATGCCGAGAACACTACATGCACCTCTAGAGTCTTTGAACTACTTCATATAGATTTGTTTGGACTAATGATGGTGTTTTATTGATTGATGATTACTCATGATACATATGGATATATATTTTTATTCTGGATCTGTCATTATGTTCACTATTTGTTTGCATGGTTCCAATTAAAGTTCATTCAAAATCTATAAAAATGATTTTAAGGTATTTTGTTGCACACTTCACGGTCTGGTCTATGACATCCAACTAATGAAAATCTTGGGTCAAAGGAAAATTCGTATGCAGATTACACTGGTAATCTAGTTGATAGAAAAATAAGTAGTGGAATGTGATTCAGTAGATGCATCGTTTTCAAAGAAAATATCTGCATATTTTTCATTTCAATTGATTTTCAGTTAGCAGACATTTTTCTTATAAAAACCCCTTTTATAAAATGTTTTTTGTTGACCATGTTTTAGATTAGTCATTTTTTAAAGTTTGATTTTATAATTATTTTTGAATTTGATCTTAAATGACTACATTAACTAATCTGACTCCCTACTGATTATCGAAAAGATAAATAGTGATTGAAAAAGTAATGAGTGTTTATATTAATCATATTTTATAACTTGAGATGGTATATTTAGTAAATTTCTTTAGAAATTTAAAGAAGATTTATAATAACAATTGATGGGTAAAAATTCCATGACCATCTCAATTTCTATCATATTTCTAACAACCATCACTCATCAAAATCCAATATAGTATGTCAATATGTGGAATTTTAAATGGGAAATCATTCGGTTTTCATTTTATTATATTTTTTTAGCAATAAAAACATCCAAAGTATTCGCTCTCATTTAAAAGCTCTCACGGTTATGCATGGATGAATTACTTGAAATTTTTGATTATGTGCTTTCAGGCTCATTTAAAAGTCCTCACGGTTATACATGTATGGAACGCATATCAAAATTGATTATTAAATAGTCAAGTTGATTATAATCCCATTTAAAAGTCCTCACGGTTATGCGTGGTTAGAAGATGCTTGAAATTCATTTTTTTTATAATTTTTTTGGAATACTACTAATCTCGTTTAAAAGTCCTAACGGTTATGCATGGTTAGTAGATATTCAAATTTCTGATATAAATATACCGCAAATAGACACAACTATATGGTTTTGCGTCATCCCTATCATTCTAAAAGAGGAATATGCGCCTAACAGAGTATTTATGATTTTTGTTTGATTTTTTATTGAAATTTAATATTTATACTCGATTGGGTATTAATGTTGTGTTAATGTCTATCACTTTATCTCTATTTTTTCTAACACTATTACTCTTTTGCTGATAACAAAAGGGGGAGAGAAAAGTTAAGATTTTGTCAAATAAAGGTCAAATATTTTATTTTTTATTTGCATATTTCCATATAGGTTCATTTGCATATTTTTATTTATTTTCATGCATATATGAAGGGGGAGTTTTGTTGTAGAGAGGGAGCATTCAAATAGGGGGAGCAAATAGAATGATCAAATACATTTAATAAATTCAAAATATTAAATATATGTTTGTTATCATCAAAAGGGGGAGATTGTTGAATATGCTAGTATATGATTTTTGTTTGATGATAATAAACATATATATATTCGTTTCAATGTATTTGTTATTGTACTATTTTATTTTCATATAATTAAATAAATATTTGCTGAATAAAATAAATAACACAGAATTTAAATTCAAACAGATATTTTATTCAAACAAATATTTTATTACAATTTTGAATAGTACAAATTTGTGCTCTCACTATATATACACAATTTCAATTACAATACATTTTTTATTACATCACAATTTTCCATTTACAATTTGCAGCTCATTACTTATCACTCGTATTTGATCTTCAACTTTATTCCATCTTGAATCTAGCATCTGAGCTATCTGACAAAAAAACACTGACGCAGTAAAATTGAAAATGAAATATTTTTGCAGTGTAAATTAAAATATGCATTTTTGAAAATACTATTTGCCTCAGTTATTTGGGTTGTTCGTCATCATTTAATTTTGAATTCATCTTACACGAACAGCTTGTGACATGCACAGTATATCACTGTACATGCCATAAGGCCGTGCACACCGATATACACTTGATAAAACTACAGGGACAGGGAGCACAAGGTCAAACCCAACCAAATGGCGGATTCAACTCAGGTGCAATATGAAAAGGAAATCTAGATGAAAGTGTACACAAAACTTCAGACTGTAAACAACACATGTACACATGAACCAACAAACCATCACAACCAGATCAGAAATACTCAAACTATCAACAAGCTCCAAAGCAAATTACATGATGATGCCAGGAGTGGAAAGTGCAACCAAGTAACACACACACACACACACACACACACACATATATATATATATATATATATATATATATATATATATATATATATATACGCAACCAAATCAGATACAAGAAAACAGAGGCTAGACAGTTCAACCAAACTGCAGCTACCAAATTGAACAAGCCATTACTCAACATAGTTCAATATGCAAGTGAAGCAACTAGAGCTGGCAACCAAACAGAAATAAAGACTACAAATACCAAAATGAAGCCACCAGACTACATGAAGTCTAATAATGACCAATGGAACCGGATTCAAGGAAATGTACAAAGTGGTGAATGCAACACTTCAATCAATGCACAATGCAGACTTACGAACACAATGAAGCATACAAACAAGCAGATTTCAAAGGCACAAGAACATGATGTCCATGTCAAATAATCATGACAGCAGTTCACGAATGGAACCAGACTATCATAACTCAGTTTTACTTGAACCAGATTTTAAATAACAAAATAACATGCTCACAAGTTCAAGACAAGTGCGCCATGTATATACATAAACAACTCGAAGTGAACAGAGCAAGAGCAAGGTATAGAACAATGTACACAGAAACTCAAAAAACATATGCAAGTTCACAAAATTCAAGTATACGTATAATAGAACTCAAGTGCAAAGCACAATGCCAAAGAACCAAGCACATATGCACTGACAACAAGACCACATTCATATGAAACCATGGACAAGACACAATACAATTGTTTGGACTCAATGCATATGAACATGTACTCGATGAAATATCAAATGCTCAGGACATACATATATATACATACATGTATGTATGTATAAACATGATGAACATCACATGAAACAAGCTACTGGACATAGGACTTCAAACAAGCAGTAACAGTATTCAACCAACAGAGCTACAAAATTCATATATGCAATGGTGAATAATACCGCAATACCAAAGTACAATCATACAAGCATCAGGTCAAAAATGCTATAGGCATGAACGCACACGTCGAACAGTAGTGAGCAGTCGAGACGAGTCAATACTAACATGAAGTGCAACAATCTCAAGTTAGCAAATTCAAACCAGAGAACGTAACAGCAGTCAATATAAATTCAAAGTACCAAACAATCAAAACCATGGTGGCCAAGGAGTCGAACAAGTCAAAATCATAGCCGTGATATTCAAGCAACTTAAATTATACGAATTGAAAATGTCAGAAAACATCATTAACATCCAAGCAAAATCAAACGGTCGAGCCAAAAATTATGAAACGAATTCAAATAACATATTCGAACGAAAATAATAGAAATTGAACCCTATTTAACCCTTTAACATCATAGGCAATAATCAATCGAGTTCAAGCATAACAACGAAAGAAATAAAGTAAAATCACATACCAAATCAATTCGAACTCAACTTGTTGAAGCAGCCGTGTGCAGATCGAACAAATAATTGATCGACAAAGCAAGTGACGAGAAATCATCTATTCGATCGATCAACTGAAGTCGGCGGCTTCAATAAAGTGAAGCCCTAAATTGTTGAAAGAGGAACGAATGAAGAGGCGACCATTTTCACAAAGGATACAATCCGATCAATTAAAAAGTGAAAAAGGATATCTCCTTCTATTTTAAATTAGGCCGGCCTTTATTATTATCTTGGGCTTCAAATTTTAATATTAGGGTTTCTCTTTTTTGTATTGTTTTCATTTTGTAATTTACTTTTATTCGTTTGTAAGTTTTTTCTAGTCGTGTAACTAGGGGACAAACTACGGTGGTGTAGTTCGAGAATTCACAACTCAGTGGCTGAGTTGTGGCAAGGTTTTGAGTGTAGAGTTAGGTTAGTCGATAGCGGGTGTCGCGAGTTTACGTGTGTAAGCGTCTGACTACTTAATTTCTAGTAGAAACCTTGGGGGCAGTACGTAGGCAGGGTTTTTCCGAAGCTGGGTAAATCTATGTTGTTCTATTTCTGCTTTTTATGTTCTGCTATTATCTGTGCTGCTATTATCTGTGCTGCTATTATTCGACTATTATCAGTGCTGCAATTATTTTATATATTTCCGCATTAAATTTTTATAATTAATAGTATCACCCTATTCACCCCCCCCCCTCTAGGGTGAAATCGATCCTACAACCCTTTCGAAAGCTAAACCAAGCCATTTGAGCTGTTCGAAGCCATTATTGTCCAGGGAGGTTCCACATTAAGTCACAGGCAAGAGTTCGGAAGCAACCAACAACATCGAAACCATCAGCATCTCAACATCTTTGAAACCACTGGATAAAACCTATCGATAGAGTCGAAAGCTCTTACAAAGCAACATAGAGGAGGAAAGCACAACTGCTCCTTTCGATAAAGGCGGAAGCATACTAGTGTCAACACGGCAGCCACCTTTCGACCAGGTCGAAAGCATTGGGGTCGAAGGGTGCCGACCCACATCTATAAATAAGAGCCAAGGGGTTTAGTTTTGGGATCTGAATTCATTCATTCTAAACTTGTACTTCATTCAAAGACCTGTAAAAACCCTAATTTGTAAATCGAATTAGGGAAGTTAATTAGTAAAGTCTTCTTTGAGATAATAAAGGGAAGTCTTCAATATTTCTAATTACTTTTCTCTTTCTCAAGCTTTCATTAGAGCTAACCTTGTGTTACAGGTATTGACTGTAAAACTTGACGTATCACTAGTACAAAAAGTGCATATTGCTTCGCCTCATTTGCATCGGTTGAAGTAAAAACTGATGCAAATAGAACTATTTGCATCAGTTCTATCTTAATAACCGATGCAATTGGTACGTGGAAAGCAATAGCTAATAAAAAATCAAATTTGCATCAGTTGTCACCAGCAACTGATGCAAATACGTCGATGCAAATAGTTTTAGTCGCTTCGGTTTTAAAGTCAACCGATGCAACTACATGTTGATGGCAAAGATATGAAATTTAGGTGGGAAATAATGAAAAATTGGCTCCAAAGTTACTACTTTGGACAAAATGTACTCCATCCTCCTTAGTAACCCACTCCCAAAAAAAATTCTCCTCCCTCAGAATCTCGGTGCCAGAAAATTTATTTTTTCCCCTTTCCATTGTTTAAACTCGGCTAGAGAAAAGAAAAAATGTTTGAATTCAAAAATCAATATACAAAAATCTGCTCAATATAAAAATACGAAACAAGCCTTAAAATCTTTCGTTCGCAGATAGCTTCATTTTCATATGCATTATTATGGGTGCGTTGCTTGTCTGGGCTTCGATAGTGGGGACTTCGAACTAGGGCTTCGGTTTGCATCAATTTGAGGGAGAATTGGTGATAATGGAGGACGGATTCGAGTTCAGCGAAGAAATTAGCAGACAGACCATCAACTCCCTATATAGTTACATTTAATTCTTGCATCAATTCGAGTTCAGCGAAGAACTTGCTAGCAGATAGACCTAGGTAACTCCCTTCTTCCATCTTTTGATGTCAAGTTCTAAGGTAAGTTCTAATTTTTAAAGTTCACAGATTATATACATAGATATACGAGTTAGTTTATTTTAACTTTAGGCTTAAAATATGAGCAATTTATATTGATTCAAATCTTATCTTTCAGTTGGTATTTATTTGCAGTTGATGTAATTTATCTTCATATACCAATGGAAAGTTCAGTTCCTCTCAATCGTGAAGATGATGAAGACAATAGATCAAGCATACAGAAGGTTAGAACTGTTATTCTCATACAGTTTCCAAATGCATATAAAAAAACAAGTAATATTATGAAGAATATTTTTTTTAATATGACAATCAACTGGCTGTAAAACAATGTCATATATCTAATTATGGCTACATATCTAATTTATATCACAATTCTTTTGGCATACTGGTATTTCAAAAGGCATGATGCATGTAGTATATATATGCATAAAATTCATCTGTAATCAACAAATTTTATTGTTTGCAGGATAAAGAGGAATTGGTCGAAATAATATAAGAAGTTTCCATACCAATCGATACACCACCTACTCCAGATTCCAGGTCAAAGAAAATGCATACATCATCATCATCTAAAGATAATACATCAGTTAAGAATTTTATTTCAAAGCTTAGCTTTAAGTCGCGCACTCCTCTTATGGAGACTGAGAAATATATGAAAAGTGAGCAAAGAGAAAAGTTCATAGCTTCAAGAACACTGTCTTTCAAAAATTTATTCAAACCTACAGTAAGAAGAACTTTTTCTTTACCATTCAGAAACGATGCACTTTTGAGCTAGAATTCCTTACAAGAAACTGCTTCCGAAGACAGCGAAACATCAACGGTAAGTAATGTAAGTTAATATTACTAAACTTCAACTTAAAATTGTCTGGTTTACATAATTTATTTTCTGAACAACTTGTTCAGATAAAAGGGATTCAGAAGAACATATCACGCTCGCTGTCTGTACCCTTAAATAAGAAGTCGAAAAGTATCAAGATAATGGCATCTTCAGGCAATGGATTTAGAGTCGTCCCTTCCACTCCTAAAGCAGCTGACACCAGTGCTTCTTCTCCATATTCAACAAGTAACAGTGATAATGGTAAGTACAAAGCAATCAAGTAACACTCATTTAAGTACCATAATAGTTTTATAATAACACATTCATTTGTGATCAAAGGAGAAGGTGAAGATATTCCTGAAGAAGAAGCAGTATGCAGAATTTGCATGATCAAACTTAATGAAGGAGGTGACACGATGAAGCTGGAATGTGATTGTAAAGGTGAACTCTCCTTGGCTCATCAAGAATGTGCAGTGAAATGGTTTAGCTTAAAGGGTAACAAAAACTGTGAAGTTTGCAAGCAAGAGGTTCGCAACCTATCGGTTACTCTATTACGTGTAGAGTTGGTTCCTGCTTCGAATGTTGGACAAGCATCACATCAAGCAAATTTACAACCGCTAAGGTAAGAACACCAATTTTTTTAACATTCCATTCTAAGGTTAATTAGTTTGTCAGTGAAAAATATGAAGCCGTAACAGGTTATTGTTGGACATGCCTGTTCTTGTGATCACCAGCATGCTATTGTACTTCTGCTTTCTTGAACAACTTCTGGTAAGATTCAATTCCAATATATGCATTTAATTGTTATTGTTAAGTCCCCATATAAGGGATATCCAAAACACTTAATTTACAAGTGAAACTTGATTCTTGGGTATATATAAGACAAACCCCTGGATTATTCTACATTTTAGCAAAGTTTCTAGACAATGTCTTATTCAGTTGGGTATTTGTTTCAAGAAAAAAAATGTTGTAGCTGTTCTTATGTGCATGTGTATATATAGGTATGTATTCTACTTTTTTAGCATAGTTTATGGACAATGTCTGACTCAGTTGGGTATTTGTTTCAAGAAAAATAAATGTTGGAGTTATTCTTATGTGCATGTATATATAGGTATACAACAGTGGCTATGCTGCTCTTCCTGTATCTTTGCCTCTTTCGTGTTTTTTAGGACTTTTTGTAGCAAGTACAATGGGTATGAATCATTTGTATTTTCGGGTATATATAGTTCTTCAGATTGAACATTTATCTGTTTCCTATTTATGGTAAATATCAGTTACATGTGGATTTTGTAGTGACGGGAAATACATTTGGGTATGGATCTATTGGCTCTACCTCAGAAAGCATCTGTAAAGTATTTTTCGCTCTGTAAGTATGTCTCTAATCATTCCCTGTAATTTTCCATGCTCTATAAATCAAGTATTTTTCGCTCTGTAAGTATGCTATCACTCTATTTGTTATTGTGGAGCCTTCCATTTCTTTCTTTCCATAAGCGATATATAATAATAGTATGAGTTATGCAAGCCAAATTAAACTCTTTTTTATATTTAAGTTGGATGTGTTGAATATTGCTTCTTATGTTTTGGAGAACTTGGTATTTCTAAAATTGCATTTTGCTTTTGTGGTATTGGTATTGGAGATGGCGGATTATCTGATGGCAGTAACCAGGGTGGTTAGTGGTATGTGCGGGTGATTTGCAGCAGTTTAATGATTGAAAGGAAATGGGATGTTGTGATGGGCTGTTTGGTGAAGAGGTTGTGGGTATTTGTATGGAGTTGTTTGGAGATGTTGCTGTGGGAAGGTGGCTGTGTTTGCAGATGTCGTGAGTTGAGGAGTTTGGTCGGCGATTTGGTGAAGTGTGTTGACAAAGCAGGGTTATGCAGTTTGACTGCAGTGAAGTGGTTGAGTGTTTGATGTTGTGGTTTTGAGGGGAGAGGTTGATGGTGAGCAGATACTTGGTGACACTTGCTGATCTGTTGAATGGCCGAAGAGGTTTATCAGGGCAATGATATAACTGCAGTGTTTTGATGGTGAATTGAGTATGGTTAGAGGTAAGCGATGGGAATAATAATGTAGTTAGTTGTTGGTGAATGTGAAGTTCAGGGTAGTAAAGGGGTTGACGTGGATGTTTTGTGGACTGTGAAGTATGAGTTGTAGATGCGGATGATCGGTGAAGTATGGCAAGCAGCTGTCGACTGTGTGGTGGATCTGAAGTTGTACTGGGGGGAATGTGGCAATAGGCAGGGAGTTGAAGACTAGTGAATTGTTGCAGTAGCCAAAAACTTGTTTAAGTGGAACTGTGGTGGTTCAAGGAAGTGGTGTGATATGGAATGGTAGAGCAAGTTGTAGCGATGGTCAGTGGAATTTGGGAAGAGCAGTGGTATGGTAGTGAGGTAGTGGAAAATTTTGATGTAGTAGTTGATGTTGAAATGTGCAACAGTGTCAGTTGTATCAGTAACAATGAAGTGCAACAATATCAGTTGTATCAGTAACAATGAAGTTGTATATATGTATTTTTGTGCTGGATTTATGTTTTACTACTGACTGTCTGATTATGTACTGCGGAATTTATTTTTGTTTTTCATTCTTTTGTAGAATTATTAAATCTGATTATGTTTTTGCCATCAAATTTAATTTTGAATGATTGTAATATTGCATGCAATAATTGTTTGTTATAATCAATAATATATATATATAGTCTATTTGAGTACTGTAATAATGGTTTCTGAGAATGGCTTTTTTTGCATCAGGTATAAATAGCTGATGCAATAGAGGGATTAGTTGCATCGGTTGTTATAAAAAACCGATGCAATAGGGATTAGTTTGCATTGGTTGTTAGTAACAACCGATGCAAAAAGAACCTTTTTGCATCGGTTTCAGAACTGATGCAAATGTGTTAAGCCTGTTGTATCGGTTGCATATGCATCGGTTGTTGAACTGATGCAAAAGGGGGTAAACAACCGATGCAAATGACCTGTTTTGTAGTAGTGTATTCAAGTGACTTCAGTTAAATTCTCCAAGCTAACTTCCTTTGGGCTTCTGCTTTCGACAAGGTCGAAACTTAACCTCAATCCATTAGAACCTTAGAAACCCAAACCTAACACAAGAAGCCTAAGGATCCAGTTTTCGACAAGGTTGAAACCTAATTCCAAATCACTCTAGCCTGAGATTTCAAATTTAAACCAAAGATATTTAAGTCTACAGCTTTCGACAGGGACAAAACCTCTATCTCGGATTCTTGACTGAAGCCCAAGCCACTCAACGACTTAAGCCTTCGACAAGGTCGAAACCCACTAAGTTAGACCACACCCAGTGATTCCTAAGGTTATCCATTATGGTTCTGCATCCACTTCGAAAGGAGTGCTTTCAAAGGGAAAACCAAACCATCTCAACAAGATCGAAAGGCTGATAAGGAAAGGAACCAACTGTTTTGACTAAGTCGGAAGGTCGACCTAAGCAAATTTTTACTACACCGACCAGTTCGAAAGGATACCAAATTTTTTTTACACATTCCATTCTCCTCAACTCATCCAAAAGAAATCACAAGGAATTGGCCTTGTCCTTAATTTCTACTTTTGGGTGTTGACAAGATTTCTTATTAACACTTTATTAATAAGGATTAAGGTTAACTAATTACTAAGTTAATGATGTGTTTTAAATTTACTAATTACCCGGTTAATGATTGTTTAAATTAATTAAACATTTTATTTATCGATGTTTAAATTTAATAAATTATTTTACTTAATGATGTTTAAGTAATTAATCATTCAATAATGATGGATTACAGTTCATTAATCAATTTGGTAACGAAGCTTTTAAATTAATAAATCTTTTTAATAAATGATTTTTAAAATTTATCAACTTGTTTTAGCTCTTATTAATCTTTCCTTTATTGATGTTTATAATTAATAAATAATTTTTAAATAATGAGAATTAACTAATTGTTTAATTTAATAAATTGTATTTAAATTTATTAGTTAATTGAATTAATGATGTTTTAAAGGTGATTTATCCTTTTTAATTAAAGGTTATTAGAGTAAATTAATCAACTTAATTTATGAAGTTTTAAAGTGAATTTATCAAAGTAACAAGGATGTTTTAACTCTGTTATTCATTTAAATAGTGATAATTAATTAATTATTAATTTAATTAATTATATTTTACTAATTAATTGAATTAATAAGGTTTAAATGTGGTTTACCATTTTTATTATTTAAAAATATTTGAAGTTCAAAAATCAAATTGTGTAATGAAGTTTAAGTTAATTAATCAATGTAATAAGGATGTTTTAAGTTATTAAATCCTTTTTAAATTAATGTTTTGAAGTTAGTAAACTCTTTTAACAAAGTGTTTTAAAGCTAATACTTGTAATGTGAGGCCAAGCAAGAATTCAGGTTTTAAAAGAAAAAAAAGTTTAATTCATTTGTGGAAATGAATTAATTTCCATAAAGCGATTCACTTATATGGGAACGATTGATTTTTATACTTAGTACTAAATGTCGAAGAAGTAGACTCGTCGCTATTTTGAAAGTTAAGAATAATCGTGAGACATGACTTTGAGTTAACACTATCTTGACTTGTCCGGTATTATTGTTAACTAAGAATTAATACAAGTTGGAATTCGATGAGTGGTAAGTACATAAGACTTAATTTCCTATACGATCATTTTATATCGTTGATAGTTGGTTTCCTAACTATAGGTTACCACAGCCTTCTTTGTATTTCATCATTCTAAGACGATGTGTTGCTCACTTGAGCTTTGTTATCCTTCGGAAATGACTAAACCCAAAGAGCGAGTGGAAGCTAAGCTATGTGGGGTTGCTCCCATTAGGGTATTTTCACATCTACTCTAGATTGGAATCGGTTTTTGCGCATTGAGATGTGAAATACTTGGATTCTCGGTAACCGTTGGCGGGGTCCGGCTTAGACGTGTTCGAGAGCCATCGGAATTCTCAAGTATATATCTAGAGGTATACCTTCGATAAGGGGAAGCACCCTCTTAGTCATTTGTTGGAAAATTTCCTTTTCTTATTTGACTCAAACTTTTGAATCTGTTTTCTTTAATTACAACGGGAAGAGTCAACCACTCTTCGTGGTGTTCAATTATTGGTTTTGTCCATTCTATCGAGTTCGGATAGTTATCTTGTTTAGTCCATTCTATCGAGTTCGGATAGTTATCTTGTTTAGTCCATTCTATCGAGTTTAGACCGTTGTCTTGTCTTATCCATTCTATCCGGTTTAGAATTTTATTCGGACTGTTTCCATTCTTTCAAGTCTGAATGTTATACTAATTGTATCCATTATCTATGTTTGGATTTGTTCCCTATTTTTCATTTCCATTTTTGTTATGGTTGGTTGTTGTTTATGTGGAGAAAACCCGTTCCCTTTAGCGTCGTAGTCCCACATATTATTGTTTAAATACACCCCATTTGTTTCATAGTTTTACTCGTACCAGACATTTTGTCTAACCCGAGTTGTTTATTTTCCCTAAAATCTCGGGTACTCAATTATATTTGGGTAGTCCGAGAATAGCAGGTTTTCTTTGGAGCTCTTTGAAGACGGTGATCGAGCAGGTGGCTCCTTAGTTATCTAGTTATTTATTTCCGCTGTATGATTACGTAGGTGTATTTTGTATCTTAAAAATGTAAAGTTAGAACGTATAGCTACAAATTTGTTAGATGTAGTACTTTTTTATATAACTCTGATAACTCCTTATAAGGAGTAACCTTTTGTACTATATAATTTTATATTATATGTAACCATTCCGCAGTGAGGTTTATCTATTTTGTCTTATTTTGTTCTTTATTTTACCCCAAGACAACTTATCTTTCGGATGCTTAGGGAACGATACACGAATACCGAGGATGTATTAAGTGTCATAAGGTGGGTCGTCACACGACTCGAAACCGAAACCACTCCAAAACCATATATGAGTTTTTACTTTGGAAGAGGTTCAAGATTGGTTCAAGATGTTGGAATCTAGGTGGAGTTCATGTTCTATTTTGAGATATGGAATCCATGTATGATTCCAAGACCTGTTGAGGTATGGGAATCCATGTGTGATTCTGAGATCTGTTGGGATATACAAATCCATATGTAATTCTGAGACCTGTTGAGGTATGGGAATCCATATATGATTATGAGATCTATTAAGATATGGGAATCCATGTTTGATTCCGAGACCTGTTGAGGTATGAGAATCCATGTGTGAATTCGAGATCCATTGAGATGTGAAATCCATGTGCGATTCTGAGACCCGTTGAGGTATGGGAATCCATGTGTGGTTCCGGGGTCTATTCGAGTGGAGACTCGTGTGTTGGAATGCCGGACATAGCCTCACTAGTGATAACGAATAATACCAGAGATATGATGCATAGTTATGGGTTCAGTAAACCCATAAGGGGCAGTCGACTCTCTTTCCTAGCGATACATATAGTTTATGCATGCAGGGAATGATGCACTCGTTCCTGGGTTGCCAATTATGTATTTCCTATGTACCTCGCCTAGGCAGGTATGATGCTTCAGAAGGATATCTCTGATCCTTGTGCATGTGGACTGTTTCCAGTTGTTCTCTGGGGCACCTCCATGGAATCCTACACAATTAGCAAACGCGCCTTAGCGGTTTTGATTGTATAGCTATTATAGTTATGATAAACACTCACATGCATCATAGCTACTTAATTATTTATATTTTACACCCTAAACATTATTATAATATCAATTGATTTTCTTATGAAAATAGTTTGGTTATCGTAAGGTAAAAACCTATTCGTGTTTATTTGTGGCATGGTCTTAAGAGATACCTTCATTTTTGAAAGGTTATAATTTATATAACATTAAAATACATATGATGTGTGTTTCTCACGTTGGTTTACCAAACCGATCTGGTGATATTTTCTTACAATACTCGGGTCAGTCCGAGCATATTTCCCAGATTTGGTTAGGGATGTTTTGGAGCTTCAAGAGACGAGCTGGAAGCCTCCAAGTCGTATTCACGTATTTTTATTTCTGCTGCATTTCTTGTTATGTGTTTATCAGCACTTTTGAGGACAGGTTATAACTGTCCACGCTAATGATAGGCTAGTTATTCTCATTGATTTATGTATATCACATTTTTCTTTTATAAAGATCATTAGTATATTATATAGTACTCATCAAGTTGTGTGATTCTATTCTGTCTTTTCTTTTCTTTCACTGCAACGATCTATCTTTCTGACACTTGAATACCGTAAGTGTATTGATGTCGACTTTTCAAGGTCGAAAAGGCGGGTTGTTACACTAACAAATTGTAACAAAGGTGGGAATCCAAGTGCGGAGACATTAATGTAAAGTGTATCGATAATAGGAAGCTAAATGTTAAATATGAGGAAAGGAAAAAATGAATGAGAAAGAGGTGGAACAAACTTCCACTAGGGAAATTCTTCCATCAAGGTTCAACCCTAGCCAATATAGGCATTTAGACGTCTGAATGTCAAATTCAAACGTTTGAACTTAAGGAAATTTGTCCCGAAACATTTCAGTGCAAATTGGGGATGATTTAAACATATGGATTTCTTTGCTAGACGTCTAAAATCAAGGTCAGACATCAAAATTCCAATTTCAGACATATGCAATACTATGTAATGTAAATGCCAAGTTGTGTTTTGAGATGTGGAGATTTCGTACGTTGGGGTTCATTTTATGGATCTGCGTGATGCTCGAAAGGTTTGTAGTAACTAAGGAGCAATGCGATCAGCTTGGGAATTATCCGCCAATTCTTGCAATACGTGCAATGGATGCTTAGTGACATAGAGATTATGGGTATGGTTCGAGATTCGATTCATATGGTGGTTTTATAACGTCTTGTGTTGTTTTGAGATGGGATAATAAGGGTATTATGATATACGATTCCATCGGATATTGCATATGCAGAGTAAATTTGTATCCTTTGGCTATGGCCTTGTAATTTGATATTTATCGCCATTTATAGAATATGGTGTGGTTGTCTTGATTGCTCATGTTAGACAGCTCGATATGAAGATAAGAGATGTTCTATCTTGGTAAGTAGGGTGATAGACCTCCTGCTACGTTGTAGCAAGGGTTGTTGGCTTTGGGTTACTTGTATTAACTCCTCTAGATAAAGGAATGGTAGTGGTTAGGAATATGTACGTTGATTTTCATTCGATATGATTGTAAATGGTGGAAATGCAGTAAATTTTCGTAGTATTGCTATTACATTGATGACTATACTTAGAAGGTCTTGGCCTTACCGAGAGACCCGAGGTCCATTAGTCTAGTGTATGGTGATTAAGTCATGCTCGGGTGCCATGATGATTATCAGTTGATAGACTTATCACATATTACATAACACTATAGTATAAATGGGCTAACTTTTTAGATGCAAGGAAAGATGCAGGTTAAGGTATGGTTTCATTACCTCGTATTATGCCATTCGGTATTGCACATGATATATTAGCTTATTGGTAATTATGGAGATTAGTGATTTTTCCATTTCACAAGACTTATGCCTGACCACCTCTTTGTTGTCTCTTTTGTTTTCTACTTATTGAGTAGGTTGACTTGGAGAAGGGATTCGACTAGGTGGAGACGAGTTATAAAGCTATAGTTATTATCGCTATGATTATATCTATCAAGTATTTTGTGTAGATATATTAGACTATATCCATTTTGGGATGTGTTGAATTTGGAATTTGATGTATGATGTATGATATGTTATGATGATGAACCTTATTTCTTATTTTTATGATGTTCTTTTAGTCTATTACATGTTTACGCTGATATTATTTATTCTTTTCACTATTAGATGATTAGTGTATATCATGATATATATGCTCTCTTTATTTTTAAAAACAACCTTATGAATCATCATCAACGATACTTATGGAATTCGAGTGCATTAGTGGATATCAGAGCTTAAGTCACCTAATCATCATAAATTGGGACAAAACTAAGAGAGCTTTTCTTCTATATTTATACATATAACATTTAAGCAGTCACACTTTTGTTTCTAATAATCTACACTATCTGTTGAGAAATTTGCTAGTAATTTCCATTTATATATAGTATCATGAATTATGTCACTCAAGCAACGATCCCTAGAGACGCTGATAATGTTTTGGGTCTTCAGATTCCAACATGGTTTTAAATATACTTGCAGGCAACAATGCAAAGCAGTCCATCTCCAACTGCAGTCCTATCTCTTTACCAATAGAAGTTGGAGTTATGTCTATTCCACTGCTACCACCACTGCTCATTCTTGACTTCCTTAGGAATTGTATAGATTACTTGTGTATGAGGGGCAAGCCAAACTTCTAGTAACTAGTGAGCAGATATTTGATGACATGACGCTTGATATTTTAGTGAAGAGGCAACTTAGTTCTTGGCAACTATAAAAGGAAAATTTATGTTGGTGGGATATGATTGAGGAGGTGAATGAGCATGCCATGGCATGGAAGGAGTTTGGAAGAGGTGCAAGGCTCAATTTAGTTCTAAGGATGAGAAAGGTTTGCAAGTGGAGAATTTTATTTATCTCCAACAAGGAAATAAGATTGTGAAGTAGTACATTATTGAACTCAGACTTTTGGCGAGATTCGAGATGGACATAATTAATACTCCCATGAAGAAGTCCGAGATTTGAATATCTCATTGAGGTGGAATTATTGAGCTCAACTTCTAGAGAGACCCTAAAGGAGAAAGATGCAAATTTGAAACCAAGCCCAAACTTCAAGGTGAGAGAAAAGACAAGCGGGATAAGATTAACCAAGATCAAGCTAAGAAGGGATGAGTGACTTGCCATATATGACACTTGAAGAGGCATGGTGCTATAGATTGCAAAGTAAACCTCCAAAAAAAGAAATGTTTTAAGTATGGTTAACCAAGCAATTTCAAGATGGATTATAACACCATATAATTAATAATTAATTAATTGAAGAATTAACTATTGAAAAGAGAAATTAAATAGTAATGACTTGTGTGAGCATTAAGTGCACACATGATTACCCTATGAGGCCGTTATAAATGATAAATAAAATTAGAAAGAGGGCAATGAACTAATGGTGGAAAAGGTTATGTGGGTCAAGGCCTAAACTATTGTGGGACAATGAACATAACTCCTTTATCATTTATTCATTTTATTTTATCTAAAACAAAATAAAAGCTTGAGATGAATATTAATAATAGTGGCCAAAATAGAGAAAATAAGACGAACAAGAGGAAAAAGCAAGCTAAAAGGAGTTAAGGAGATAAAAACAAAATTATCTATATTTCTAGTTGAGTAATACTATATCCTTTTTACCATTTTCATTATGTTTGATTTCGGTTTAGATTTAATATGATAGAGTTCATATGAGATGGTGGTTAAATAAGATAAATGATGTATAAATGAATGTTTTAAAGAGTATAACTTTTCATGGGATATTTAGTTATATTTCCCTACTCTAAGAATTTGGAATGCCATGAAAATTTAATACGACGTTCTAATCATTATTCTGGAAATGGGTTTTTAATTTGGAGAATTTTCCATGTAAAAATCATGAGTTATGAATTTTCAAAAGAAAAATGCTCAGGTATATATAAGAAACATTTCTAAAAATAAAAATAGGAGTAAAAATGTGTTATAATGATTTTTCATGAGTTTTTTGGAAATTTATAAGGATTTTTGAGCAAAAATTAATCACCATTGAAGAAAGCTGCATTGGCCGAAGGTAGGTATGTAAGGAACCATGACTTATTAAATAAACTTAAAAATATTTAAAGTTAAATGATTAGGGTACAAGATCCGATGTAGATGCTGAGAAAGATAAATAAAGGACACTATCATTGATGGAAAGTGGAGTCTGAACGTATCAGATGGCGACACGTGTAAAAGTAGTAATGGACGTGTTAGACCTTGTCTAATACAGAGTGGAGATGAAGGCCAAATGCTAAGAAAATAAATAGTGACGATCGACCTATAACACCGGCACCAATAGTATATAAATAGTGCATTGCAATCATGACCGATGGGTATAGGACGATCATCGAAGTTGTAATAAACCAATATAGCATATAACCTGTCATATCTCACAGCGCATGGGTAAAATATAATAACACTGATATAACAGAAGAGACAATAATAACTAAGTGAACAAATCATCAAAGTACAGATCCACATAGTTACTTATCAAATGTCATAAAGTTTATACAATGGAAACAAACTCAATAACTTTCTCAAATACAAGTATAAGCAATCACTGCTAAGGCTCCTCGGTGCTGCACAGCAAAATAAGCGTAGAATCTATATAAGTATATGATACAAGATAACTCCATCCAGCTCATCCTCCAAACAGTTAGTGCGCCACCTAGACCTATCATCTAATCTACTCGTTTAATAGTAACCAAGATAATAAGAAGCAAAAAATAAAATCTTGGCCAGACAACAGTCCGGCGTGAGTGGTAAATGAGTCTGAAAATACTATACTACTAAACATGGTAAGGAACAAGAGTACACGAACCATACCTGAAATATCTCTGCAACCAAAGAGTTAGCTTATAACACTATAATATGCTACTCTATAATATCATAAAGATATACCACAAACCAAATAAAGGATATCAATCTTCCAGGTATTCCTATCCCAAATACCTACTTCCCATGATACCTACACGTGATAGTCTACTAAAGAAAACAACCAAAGCATCCATAGCATCCATCGACAATCCTAACTATCACTCTTTGTGCCTTGAATATATGATAACTGTATGGTCCCCAAGCTAGAGATTAATGGCAATCCTGGTTCTCTGTTGTACTCTCGTATCTTATAGCCCAAAGCTGGATATGTGTCTCGCAGCCCAAAGCTGGACACTAGACCCAAAACTATAGGTTCAAGGTATACAGGTCCCTCAGTTGATCCATGGGCATCCCTACTTAAAGTACCACTGCTCCAAGGACAACTAAAAACTCTCCAAGCATCAATGATCTCTTAGCATATATACCTGAGCCCATCTTTGCTCCATTTGGATACCCTGCCCTTCTTGCTCAATCCAGTTTCCATTATTTACAAAGAGCCCTTCCACATTCCCTAACCATTGGCTTCTTTCTTTACAAGCCGCCATCTTCAAAACCTACTCCTAACATGATCCAACATTCGAAGACCATAGCTTTTCATCATGCTGTTATATCGTCATCCAACCTGATATGAACAAGCCAACATGTCCAACATGATCTACAGAGCTTCCTCTTCCTACCTTGAAAGTTTCACATCCATCTCATAGAATGTGATAACTTGGTACCAACTCATCGAAATAACTCAGTACCGAGTTATGCACTTAGCTAATTATTACCTACCATCTTTTTCTTTGCCTCTAGTACTCTTCCCTATGTGCCTTAGACCCTGACTTACCTCTCTCTGATAACATGACCCTTATCCAAAGCTCCGTCTTCTAGTTCTAGAGATAACTTGGTAGTACACTCAATCCTTAATCAAATCTCTTGCATCTTTGATATAGAACAACTTATCTGGCCATGCTCTATCCATCCACATTGACCACTGACTCATAGCCCCCTTCCATAGCTGGGTACCGAGTTATGGTGAAACTTGGTGTCGAGTTATGTACTTAGCTCCATCTGAGTTGTGACTCATCATGTGTCTTCCCATCAAGCTCTAGAGCACACCTACCAAGTTTCGTCCAAGTCCAACCAACTTAGCCCCCATTTCTAATCAACAAACAATTTCGTCCAATCAAACTTGCAATCCATCAAAATACGATAAATTCTTACATAGATCTACGTATACATGAATATATAAATATAAATCTAGGTGATTTCTAATCAATCTATATCATATGCATGGATTAACATGTCATTAAAGTTTGAAAAGTTTTTTATGGCTAAAAATTAATTTAAAATACGTTAAATCTTATAATTCTACCATCTAAACATGTATAATATAGTGAGAAGGCATCAACCACTCACCAATTACAAAATTCAACCAATTTGTGTATAGATCTAATTTAGACAGCGAAGAAAAGCGCTCAAATCAAGCAAATCGATGATCTCTATCTTCTAATTAAGGATCTAATCTCTAATCCACAATCTATTTTGATTTAGAGAGCAATTTGAGTGATTTTGGATGAAATTAGGATGGATCTAAGGCAAATTAGGGTTTAGACCTGATTTAGAATGAGAGAGAACAGTTTTAGTTTGACTCTTCAGCCCTCTATTTATAGTGTTCTCTAATTAGACTAATGGGCTTAATTAATTTTAAAATCCCGATACATAAAATACGGGATTTACATTCTCCTTCCTTTTAGGATTTTCGCCCCCGAAATTCACAAACTAGTCAAAGTATAAGCAACCATGGTCATCCCTGAAAGTCTATAGTATGGTGGATCGATTATACAAATGACAAGTATATGACTAATTTAAACTATAGTGTAACAATAGTAAAGTATGTAAATAAGAATAATCACACCAGGGATTTTATACTGGTTCGGACCTCCGGTCCTACGTCCAGTCCCGAAGCTCCTCTTCGGAATTTCCTTTCACCAAATAACCCTCACTTCACCCGGAGGAACAGGTTTACAATAGCAGAGTTTCTTTTTCAAGAATGTGTTCTCTATTACATCGATTTTGACTATATAGTACAATTGAACTTCCTATATCTCTTGAATGATTGAATACAATATTGTTCGAGAGAGTATGGAAGTGTATGATCTCAGATTTGCAGATTTGATAGCAAGTAGATGATTAGAACAAGAGATGATCAAGATAGAGAGTCGAGTGAATTAGTTCAGTGCTTTGATCCTTCTTGATTCTCGTTTATATAGTAGTAGAAGGTTGCTTCTAGTAGTTACTCCTCTTCCCTTTCAGTCTAGAGTCGTCACTGTTCACTGGTGAAGAGTTGTGGAGGAGAGATGGAGTTGTGTCTCTTTGGAGAAGACAGTTGTAATTTGAATTATCTGCCCCGAGCCCAGTTTCAGACGTCCGAATAGTGTTTTCAGGCGTCTGAGAACCTTTTTTTTCATCTTCTACGTTCAGTCGTCTGAAGTTTTGCATTCTGACGTAAGAACATGTTAAGTGATGTTCTCCTGGGTTTATTCTTGAGTGTATCTCTCTTCGATCCTCGTGCAACTTTGTAGATGAATTTCTTCAGTGCTTTAGTCATCGTCTTGTCATAGTAGTATTTTGTCTTGCTTTGAATTCGTATCTCTAATGTTGTATGATATATATATGATTTCCATTGTATAGTTGTCATCGTCGAAATCGTAAACTAAGAGTTCTAACATTCTCCCCCTTTTTGATGATGACAATTATATAATGTACTTAGATAACAATTACAGAAAGGTTCTCCCCCTAAATATGATCTCCCCCTATAGTGTGCATATTTATTTTTCTCCCCCTTTATCATTATCAAAAATAATCGAAGAATTATAAAAATAATGCAGAACCAAGTATGATGTACATACATAATTATATCACTAACAAAAAGGTTATGATTACATCATTAAGCATATCAAAAAAGAGGAATATTGATAGTGTCTTACCAGAACTTTGATAATGGAGTTAATTACAGCAAAATATTTACCTTATGAAGTCAAGTTAGTTCATCACGAAAGGAGTCTAATTTCCCTTTCCCCTTATCGCCGGTTTTTGGCGATGTGTGAGGAGATTGAGAAGGTGTAGACTAGTCAGAATAAGGTTGACGGACTTGTTGAAGTGCATGATTAAGTTTGGAAACCACTAAAACAAGAGATTCTTCAACTTTGGAAAGCCTTGTGGACAACGTGAGATCAAGCTTCGCTATTTGTTTACCAAGGATAATTTGATTTCTTGATAGGAGCACTTGGGTTTGTAAGGTTAAGTTAGCAATATTCTCATTAGCATGAGGCTGAGTTCATGCTTCCAATATCTCCATATCGGAGTGATATTCAAACGAGGAAGGAGGAGGTGGAGATGGTTGCCTTGGTAGTTCAACATCACCTTCTTGTTGTTGTTGTTGAGGAGGAGGAGGTTGATCTTGTGCATTTTTCCATTCTAGAAAAGTTATATAAGATGGTGGTTCCTCCGGCAAATGCATAAGATTGAAAAATTTTATTCCACTATATTTGATAGGTAACTCTTCAAAAGCAGAAATGTACGATGGGATGTTTAGTGCGTTGAGAATTCGCATAATGTAAGCCGGGTAAAATTGTATGGCGAGATCTATTCCAAAAACCTTTTAGTTCATCGAAAATGAACTGAGCCCAATTAATCTTAGTTCGACCAAATAGTGCACATAGTGCTTTGTGTTCAAGATCAGTAATTTGTTCATGGCTACCTAATCGAGGGATAATGGTATTTATAAGCATTCGAGTAAGGAACCTTGCACGTGGCCTAAGGAATTTGGATGAAAATTGAGGCATTCGATTTTCCAATAATTGAGAGTGATAGTATCACGAGGTTTGAATCGCATGTCCTCCGTTTCAGATAAATTTTGACCCGCATAAGAGCATTCTAAGAATCGTCAAATTATAGCGAGGGTTATCTTGATTGTTGTCCCATAGACACTCGTCCATAACCAATCTTCATCATTCTCAGTAGTCCATACCGATGGACTATCCAGATTAGCGTAAAAAAGATATATAGCTAGTTGATCGATAGAAACATCGTTGGCATTAAAAGAGATAAGGGTTTTCAATTCACCTTGCTCACATATGTCGTCATATCATATGAAGGAAACTTGATTAGGCTATAGAAAGGTCCTAGACGCATCTTCTTAATCTTCAAGTCGTTAAACCATCGTATATTTGTTGGATTCTGAAATAACCAACTGTTGATTTGAGTATCAGTCACCATCAATGGTTGAGAGGAAGATCCTTCTCCATGCTTCCTTTTCTTAATTCCCATCTTTTTAGTTCGTCGTGGCATTGATTTGAAGAGAAATTTGATTTTAGAGATTTTGAGAGAGATAAATTTTAATTTGGAAATGAATTGAAGTGGTGAAATAGTGGTTGATCGATCAGGTATAGGGTTTGAAAAACTGTCGTTTCCCGTTCCAGACGTTTGAAAAAGTAGATCAGACGTCTGGAGATGTCTAAATTAGAAACAGAAAGTAAAGTCAAACATCTGGAATCAAAACTCATACGTCTGGAAAGTTTTAATGTGAGACAAAGAGTGGTTTCGGACGTCTGGACTTGAGTTCAGATGTCTGGGAACATATAATTTGTTCCAGATTCTTAGTTCAGACGTCTGGAATCTATTTCAGACGTCTGAAAACTCCAGATTAGCTTTTTCTTGAGAGTTTTGTGAAGAAAAAACTTTATTTATTGAATAGAATACAATATTATACAAACAAATATATATGTATATAATCGTCTCCAAACGTCATAGTTTATTTTTCTTGGTTCCATTCCTGACGATCCCATGAATTCATTTCGTAGGTGGGATCACCATAGTTGATTGGGGACCAGGAAGGAGGTTTGGGTGACGAAGTTGACGGTTCGCCTTTAGGAGTTTCAACAAAGCGTGGAGATTTTTTATGTAAACACTTCTTTGTTGGAGAATGACACCATATAGCATATAGAGCCTTTTCCAGGAAGTTCAAATGTTTGATTGTTCCTTCCTGTTTATAGTACATTTCCTTCTGAGCATCCATCATTGTGAATTGATAATGTGTTATTTCATCAAGTTTTTCATGGATTGTAGGCGGTTTTTCTCATTTGGCTTTCTTCAGTAGAGGTGATAATCCCCATCGACTTTTTGGTAAGTCGGGAGAAGGTAGGAAACGAGGAGGTGAAGGAGTACGAAGAGAAGGAGTGGATATGTTTGAGGATGACGATCCAGAGTTATACGAAGTTATTTCCTGAGATGACATTTTGATTATGATATTTGTTATGTTTTTAAAAAAAACTTCAGAAAGTTAGGTTTTATAGCAATCCAAATATATAAAAATAGGTAGTTTGTTCATGGTGCAAAAATTCTTGTACAAAATTTTAAAGGTTTTTAACAAACTAATAAACTTGTGGATATAAGAAATTTTTCTTAGTTTAAAAGTTCATTAAGTGAACAAATGCCTAACTCTCGTCATAATTTTACAAAAGTTTGTTCGTTTAATGGTTCTGTAAAGATATCGGCTATTTGATTTTCAGTGTTAACATATTCTAGAGTTATAGTTCCTTTTTCGACATTATCTCTTAAGAAATGATGTCTTATATCTATATGTTTAGTTCTAAAGTGATTTATCGGATTTTTAGATAGATTGATTGCGCTAGTGTTATCACAATAAATCGGGGATTTTTCAATTATTTTTCCAAAATCTTTTAAGGTTTGTTGCATGTAAATTACTTGTGCACATGCTAATGCCGCTGAAATATATTCAGCTTCACAAGTGGACAGAGAAACACAATTTTGTTTTTTACTAAACCATGAGACGAGAGATTGTTCGATGAAATGAAATGTTCCACTAGTACTTTTTCTATCCATTTTGCGTCCTCCAAAATCCGCATCGCTATATGATACAAGTGCGAAGGAAGATCCTTTTGGGTAGAATAGTCCATAGTTTTTCGTGTCAGATAAATATCTCAGAATACGTTTAACGGCTCTTTGATGAGATTCTTTTGGTTTTGCTTGAAATCGTGCGCAAAGACAAACACTCATCAATATATCGGGTCGACTTGCGGTTAAATATAGTAACGAACCAATCATACTCCTATATAATTTTTCTTCAAAATTTTCCCCGTTTTCATCTTTATCAAGATGAACCGTAGTACTCATAGGAGTAGGTTTACTAGATGTTTTATCCATACCGAAACGTTTTAATAGTTCATTGCAATATTTTTCTTGATGTATAAAGACACCATTTTCTAGTTGCTTTATTTGTAATCCTAAAAAGAAATTTAATTCTCCCATGTGTGACATTTCAAATTCATTTTTCATTATATTAGAAAATTTTACACATAAATTTTCATTAGTTGATCCAAATATGATATCATCGACATAAATTTGAATAACTAAAATATCATTATTTTCTCTTTTAATAAATAAAGTCGTGTCAATTTTACCAATTTGAAATCCTGATGAGATTAAATGAGTTTTAAGCCTATCGTACCATGCTCTAGGGGCTTGTTTTAACTCATATAATGCTTTATTTAATTTAAAAACATGATTTGGAATTTTTTCATGTTCAATAATGGGTTGTTCAACATAAACATTTTCTTTGATAAAACCATTCAAAAAGCACTTTTGACATCCATTTGATATAATTTAAAATTGTTATGACAAGCAAAAGGGAGTAGAGTTCGTATAGCTTCTAATCTAGCTACAGGTGCAAAAGTTTCATCGTAATCGATTCCTTCTTCTTGATTATACCCCTAAGCTACTAAACGTGCTTTATTTCGAACTATATTTCCAGTTTCATCAGCTTTATTTTTAAATACCCATTTAGTTCCAATGACGGATTGATCTTCCGGTCTTGGAACGAGTTCCCAAACATTATTTCGTTCGAACTGGTTTAATTCTTCTTGCATAGCTAAAATCCAAAAATCTTCTTTAGAAGCTTCTTTATAGTTCTTTGGTTCAAAATTTGAAACAAATGCAACATGACTTATTTGATTAAGTTGATTTCGAGTTACTCTAGAATTTAAATCTCCAATAATGTTATCTATAGGATGATTCTTTAAAATCCTAGGAGGTGAAACTAGAGTATTATTTTGATGAGTAGCTTCATTAGTATTGTGAGGTGTGTTAGAAGAATCATTTGGATGTATTTCTTCTTCGTCATTAATTTGTGTAGTTACAAAATTTTCATCAAAAGAAACATGTAAACATTATTCTATAATATTTGTCCTTTTGTTATAAATTCTATAAGCTTTGCTACGATTCGAATAGCCAACAAATATTCCTTCATCGGCCTTAGGATCAAACTTTCCTAGATTGTCTTTAGTATTTAATATGAAACATTCTGATCCAAATGTTCTGAAATATGATACTTTAGGTTTCTTACCAAAAAATATTTCATAACAAGTGTTTTTTGTCATTGGTCGTAGTGTCACTCTATTCAAAACATAACAAGCCGTGGCAATAGCTTCAGCCCAAAAATGTTTTGGTAGATTACTACTATTTAATATTGTTCTTGCACATTCTTGTAATGTTCGATTTTTCCGTTCAGCTACACCGTTTTGTTGTGGTGTACGTGGAATTGAACAATTATGATTAATTCCCTTTTTATTGCAAAAATTTGTAAAAAATTCATTTTCGAATTCTCCTCCATGATCACTGCGAATATTTTTAATTTTCAAATTCATTTGATTTTTAATTCTTTTTGCAAAAATTTTGAACATACCAAAAGTGTCACTTTTATGTTTTAAAAACAAAGTCCATGTATATCTTGAAAAATCATCAACAATTACAAAAACATACTTGTTATGATTTATTGATCTTACTTGAGTAGGACCAAATAAATCTAAATGCAACAATTCTAATGGTTGTTTTGTTGAAATATTATTTTTAGATTTAAAAGAACTCCTTTTTAATTTTCCAATTTGACATGCATCACACAAATTATCTATTTTATAATTTATTTTTGGTAAACCTCTAACTAGTTCATGTTTTGATAATTTATTTATAAATTTGAAATTCATGTGACAAAATCGTTTATGCCATAGCCATGGATGATCAAGGTTAGCAGTCAAGCATAAATCGGAATTTTTTTTATATTCATATTCAAAATATAAATATTTTTATTTCGACATCGTTCAAATAATAAATTTTTATTGTTATCAAATATATTGCATCGATTTTTCTCAAAATTTATTTGAAAACCTTTATCACATAATTGACTAATGCTAAGTAAATTATGTTTTAAATTTTCTACTAATAAAACATTAGAAATAATAGGAGAGTTAGAAATACCGATGTTTATGACTTCTCCAATTCTGATGACATATCCTTTTGAGTTGTCTCCAAAGGTTACAGTGCCTCCATCGATATATTTTATATTTGAGAGCATCTTGGCATTCCTGATCATATGTTTTGAGCAGCCACTATCGAGTATCCATTTCTCCTTGATTTTATTTTTGGGTACCTACAAAACAAAAATTATTCAATTGGTACACTCTTCTTTTATTAGGGTCCTAAATGTTGGGAGGGGAGGGTAGCCATACCCAAGTGGATTTGGGTCCTTTAAAAACATAATTATTAACAAATACTACACTTGATAAAAAACTATCAATATGTTTTTGTCTATTTAACTTATTATTAGACTTTGGTATCCAAATTTTTATATTTTTAGATTTTACATCTTTACTTAACTTTGGTGTCTTTTTGAAACTTTGATACAAGATACTTTGCTTTATAGTATTACCTTTTTTCTTTTGTGAATTCTTTTCAAATCCCAATCCATTACGATTACCAGAAGGTTTCGAAATTTTAATTAAATTATCAAGATCTTGTTTTCCTTTGTTAAACTTTGAAATATTGTTAGTAATTTTTTCTAGTTTATCCTTTAATTCACAAATTTAATTTTTTTGAAATTTCTATACTACTTTTTAGTTCAAAATTTTCCTTAATCAAATTATTATTCTCAAGTTTTAACCTATCTATTTCACTAAGTTGTGTATCATATTCGATAGACTTTTTACACTTTTCTTGTGAAATCTCCAATTCTTCTTCTAAAATAATCTTTTCATCCTTTAATAATCCAATTTCTAGTTCTAATCGATTTATGTAACGACCCGATATTTTGGACCATTCGCATCCATTATAAGTGTATAGGTAGACACTCATGCCGGAATTGAATTGCTCAAAATACCGCGTTGTTAATTTAAATTTGGCAAAACTGAACATATACAGTAAATAAATAATTACAGATCACAGACACGGAGTAATAAGTGCAGCGGAAATAAAAGAGATAGTAGTTCATGAAGCTACTATATGAATATATAAAATACATCAGAGTTTACATTAGAAGAGTAATTACGATACATCAGATACAAATCAGAATACATCACTGGAATCATCGAATACTGAAAGCAGAACAGATGGCTGGATCTTCAAGCAAAGCTCCAACTTCAAAGGTGAGTCTCGAATACTGGATCACTCAGTCTGACCCGAGCATAAAGCAAAACACAAAACACTCGAGTCAGGATTGACATTCTTATATTAATAAATCCAACTCAAGTGAAATAGCAATTGAAATACAAGTAACTCAAATGATGTTTGGAATAACCATCCTTTAAGGATCCGTTAAACTATCTACTATGTAGTAGTGTACGACAAGTAGATAATGTCTATCAGTAATAATAAGATATCAAAATAGTGTTAAGTCATGGCCCATTCCACCCTTAACACATTTTTATTCCCAAAAGCATATACAAGACCGTAGTTTCCCCAAAACCGGAAGTCACCAGAGGGCAATCCATATACTAAAGGTACAAAACAAATTCGTAGTGGTCGGGAATAAAGGGATACAAGTATGACAAGGCACATGAGGCAATACCCAAGGTAGTGACACTACCGTTCGCCTGATCCGGACTGGTGAGAACGCAACGCCGCAGCGCCCGCAACACCGTGAAACAACACTCCCAAAATCAAGGGTGCACCAATCGACAACAAGTAATGAGTAGTTCGAAGAAGTGTGTCCACTTGAGGTAGCTAATCCTCCATTGGCCCGGCATGGCTCCTGTTTTAGTCATTTCCAATTTGACACAAGTGTCAAGGCTATCCATTATCGTTCTCTTTCTTCAGTCATCACGAACATCATTCCAACCACTTCATTCTGGATCATCACTCCACGTATAGTTATTAAAGTGGTTTTCGGTTTAGATAGAGAGTATATCCATAACCGATTCCCGGTCTCTTTAATAACTTCGAAATTATTACACCGATTGGTCGTTTATATATTTCAAAACCAAATCAATTTCAATTTCAATTTCAATTCATAAACCAACATTTCATTTGCCTTTCTAAACCAATTTCCATAATTTACGTTTCAAAACTTCCAAATTACCATTTCAAAATCTTATAATACAATTTCAAATTTTATTTAAAACCATTCAATATTGATTCAAGTTCGTATATAAGTTTCATTCCGAAATCATTTAAATTAATTTAATTTAACCATCAAATCAGTTTAACTTCATTTATCGATTTCATTCAATATTCGTTAAGTTAATTTATCATTCAAAACAATTTCTATTAATTTCCAATTCATTAAAACAATTACTTAAGTTCAATGCCATTATATCAAAACTTACAAATTTCATTAAGTTAAATTCGTCAAATCAAATTCTTTAAATTACAAGTCTCACATTAATTTCAGAAAATATCACATTTTATTTCTTGTTAAAGAAAATTCAATTTCACTTATTTACTTACTTAAATAATTTTCCAAAACTTAATTAATAAAGAAAACTCAATTTCAATTATTTACGAAGTAAATTCACTTAGTTCAATTTTACTTATTAAAGAGTTCAATTCAATTTAATCATTAATTAATCCAATCTTATTTAATTATTTAATAATTCAAAACTTAATTATTAAATAATTTCAAAGTTTAATAATTTCAAACTTAATTATAATTTCAAACTTGATTATTAAATCATTTCAAAGTTTAATAATTTCAAACTTAATTATAATTTCAAACTTAATTATTAAATCATTTCAAAGTTTAATAATTTCAAACTTAATTATAATTTCAAACTTAATTCAATCATTTCTCAAATTAAACAACATTCTTTCATCAATTACATTGTTAATATTTTGTTTCAGATTTTTAAATATTAACATTTTCCTTTCATTAAAAATTCAAATTTCAACTTCATTTCAAAGCCATATTATTTATTTAAATAAAATCTTCGTTTATTTTTAAATCAAATTATTGACCAATCGGGTTTTATTTAATTCTCTATCCTAGGTCAAAGTTCAATTTGGGTATTTATCATTTCAACCCGATTCCAATTCAATTCAAAATCAAAGCATATTAAAGGGAACTTGCTGTGTGATAACTGGGATGGTGTCAAAGTAAATAAACAAGCAATAACAACAAACAATAACAATCCAATAATCAATTCAAATAATCCCGAAATAACCGTATTAATTCGCATTGTTATTTGTACGAATTAATATAATTATTTCTAGAATCTACACTATCATTTCATGTAGATTAAAGATTATTACAATATTATTTATACGGTTCATCACTTGTCATCTATTTACAATTTCATACATCATCAGTTTAAACAACATACAATTTGATGGTTCAAGGTGTAGTTAACACTATTTTTCAACGTGTCAAATGATTAGACATTTAAGGGGTCAGATTTAACAAATTTAACTAACCAAATTCTACACATATGTCAATTCAAATTTTTAACTATTCTTCGTCACATTCAGTTGCATAATATTTATCACTTTATACATTAAAATTTACATCCAATATAAACATCAATCAATCAATCAATTATCAACCAAACTGTATTATCATCGCATAAATAATTAACAGATAGTGGTGTCAGATGTCATAGGTGAACAGATACGGGTAATAGCATATAAACAGTGTAAATAACTAACTGTAGTATATTTCAATTGTCGTTTCAATTGAAATCAAACTTAATAAATAAAAGAACGTTAATCGTGAGTGAGTGCTCACCTTTCGAGGCTAGAGAGATGAACGGGAATGGAAGCGGTTTGTGGATCCAACACGAATACCAAAGTGAAATAAGATGGACACGAAGTCAACGAACGAAGCTGATAAATGGGAATCGATGAGAATGAATCAAATTAGCTCGATATAACAAGGAAGATATATATAACTTCCAAAAATCCATTTAAAACATGTATTACAAACCAATATCAAATTTAACACAAATAAAATTATATCGATATATATATGTTTCAAAATCATCGTTGACAAATTAAACTTATATATTAAAACCAAACATATATATAAAATAATTTTTTTATCAATACCCTAAAACTTAACATTTTAACATATAAGATTTTTTTTATATATAACTTATATTGCCACATATACAAACAAAAAGTCGATGTAAATATGCTCATAAGGTCCTAGATATTAATAAATATATCATGCCAACCTAGGTAACTTATATACACGAATAGCTGTTGATCTTTATCCTGACAACATATACAATTGCTTTAAAATGTAATATATATAAAAATGCTCTACAAGTTCACTTGAAGTACTATATATTTGCTGAGACGAAATCCATATAGAAACATAAACATAAGTAAATTGTACACTTAATTAATTGTAACCTAAAAGGAAATATACTTACGTATGTAATATAGGCCGTACAACTTTAACAGACCCAACTTAAAACATATGTAACTGGGTAAATATTAGATATAACTATATATGATACTGTAACAAACTGCATTTACTATAAATAAACTTATATCTATATGTGTATTTATTCGCAATTCAATATAAATTTAAAATGCATACATATTAAAAATCAAAATGTATATGTATATTAAAATCGAAGTACATATATATACAGATATATCATAAGATAACTCATAATATAAATTTATATACCCAGACAAACCTATACTACTGTAAACACTGAATAGAAAATTGATTTGTATGACTTACGTGTGTTTACGCACGAATACCAATTCAAACAGCTAACTAACAATACAAAACACATATATATATACCACACCTTATATTAATATATTTACAAATCTCATAAAGTTTATATCAAAGCATAGATCATAACCATACACTTAAGTGTATATATAAACAGTCGATAATTGTATATCATATATATAGTAAATTTACATACAAAGTTGCATAGTACCTAGATGTCAGAGAAGTGAAGGCACAACGGCTATGAAGACAAACCGATGATGAAGAGTCTCGGCTGCGTTCTATGATGAGGATCGGAACGAAAGAAACCGAGATGGAAGGGGAAAAGCAGATGGCAAGGAGAAGGCCGGACCGTGCTGTGCTCGGGTTGAGCTTGAGAGGCGTTGCACCGACGGTTGTTGGAGTAGGGTAGTTGCGTGCTATCGGGGAATAGAGAGGAGGGAGAGTGGCTGCAACTTGTCGACGTCGTGCTTGCGTGCACTGTTGTGTGTCGGAGATGCTCGGCCATGGTGGGAAAAATTGGCGAACGTTGTGAGGAGGAGGCGCAGGGTGGTGGAGTGACGCAGGCGGAGGATTTTAGAGGAGCAACGGCGAAGAGGGCTTTGAGGCTGCATGCGGCGGTGGAGGCTGCTTGTGACGAGCTGGGTGGAGGACCCGATGAGGCTGGTGGGGCGAGCAAGGTGGAGGTCGGTTTGCATATGCAGGGTTGCGTGGTGTTTAAATGGTGAAAGGAGAGGGAAGGCTTTAATGCCAAAATAATATGGAAGCTTCAGGTAGTAAGCCTTATTATGTGAATATACTAATTTGGATGACCAATTGTAGTTTGCAAGTCCAATAGAAATTTGGAAGAAAGATGAAAAATGAGCAGAGGGGAAGGAACGTGAAAAGCAACCTGAAACAAATATAAGTTCCTATGGAAGATGAAAGTTCAGAGCTAACCTTTCAACGAATATATTAAGTGGAAAACAACAGTCACAACTTTAATTTCCTAAAAGTAATGAAAAACAATGAAGGTTTGTTTTCAATCGGTAGAAAATGAAAGGTCAGAAAGAAAATAAACGATTCACCGATATAAACATTGGAACTAGAAAAATAGTCTAGCGCACGAACATATGAGATATAAATGCGACAGCAGTCGGGTGAAAACCAAAATTTTCAAGAACCAAAAGGTACAAATCAATACCGATATAGTAAACGTTTCAATGGTTTCGTGGCATACGAGATTCCGAAACGCGGGATTGAATATACTACGGAGATCAGCACGATGAGTCGATCAAAACGGTATACAGATATCAGTGGTATGATTGAATTATAAAAATTCAAATTTTCTACCAGCGGAAAATGCAAGAAAAACGCAGAAGATTAAGATCGACGGAGCCAAAGATGTCCGAATTTGGAAAAACGACAAACTGACATCTTGCGCAGAAGATGGTTTAGAATTTTTCTATGTAAAAATATTTAGGTTTCGAAAACATTTTATTTTCATCGCTTTTTAACTGATTAAATTGAAGTAAATTTACGCGCGAAATAAACTTCATATTTTCGGACGAAAATTTACCAGTTGCTATGTTTAACTAAACGCATTCCAAATATCAGATTTATATTTCAAAATTTTATCATTTAAAATTTCACAAAATTTCAACTAATTACGTTATAAAAATAGTTGAAATTTACGGGTCGTTACACTCTCCCCCACTCAAAACTTTTCATTCCCGAAAAGGAACGAGGTAGGAGAATAGAAACAACCAAAAAGAAAACAGATTTTGAAATACAAAATAACAATTAATTTAAACCATATAAATTCAAATTTTAAATTAATTGATATTCAATAATTGATTGAATCCATTTGATTTCACTAAAATCAATCTCAACTATTTCTAAATTCATTATCTTATTATCCCATTTCTTCAATTTACAATTTTTAAAACCATAAATTTGAATAGTCTTTTATTATAATCATATTTTCTTCAACAATTTAAAATTCTTCTTTATTCCAAATTACTGTTAAATTTATTCTACTTAATATATCTACTCACATATATTTAACCCATATAAATTAATTTAAAACATAAAAGTTTCGATTTAAATTAATTTACATCTATTAATTTCTTTTAAATTCAAGGTATTTTCATATGTTGATCAAATTTCAATTTATTAATTCTTTCAAAACAAATTCATTAATTCTTTATTAACTGAGTTTACTTATTATCCTATCTAACTCTATTAACATCTTTATAATCAAAATTTAGTGTATAACATTTATTATAAACACTCAAATTTTATTTCTAAATTCAATTTATCTTATATATTATTCAAGTTTAAATATTTATTCCAAATTTTGGTTTCATTTATAATTAAAATCATCCTTTAACAAAATTTAAGAATTAGATTTTCGATTAACCTTAAACAATTTAGAGATATATATAATATATTTATATCAAATCAAATTAGATTTTTAAAATAAGATACCTATATATATGTGAATCAAAATATACTGAAGAAATTCAAATCAAAATAATTTTCTTTCCCTCAAAACAAAACCGTAGCAAAGCTACAGAATAGTATCTCCACTTCGAAACTCGAAAATGAATGTCGATGATGCGGCCGCCATCACCGAAATTATTTTCCAGCGACAAAGAGAAGAGCACTGATGTCAACATTTAAAAATTCTTTGAAAACGATTTCCATTCGAAAATACTTTCAATAATATATACTTTAAAATTTAAAAAAAACAAAGTCCGAAATCACCGGAAACTAATAAAATTCTCAAATTTCAATTTAAATTCACTTCAAATTCCAAATCAAATTATAACTAAGTTTTATAAATTGATTTATTATATTGCAATAATCAATGGTTTACAAAACAATAAATGATGATCAAATATTATCATTCCAACAATCAATTTATTAACAGTTTAGTTAAAGAAAATTCATACTGATATATCTCATACAAACTTTATTTTATTTACCAAATTTGAAAACAATATTGTGTCAGTATGCTCTGCTAAAGTGTTTTGGAAATCCTATCGATAAATTTGATCAGACGAATCGATCGAAAACCCAACTCAACGTCAACAACTCAAACAACACAATATATTTTAAAACATTTTAAATATAAATTTACAAATACACTTCATCGCTCGACGATACAAGAATGGATTTCAAAGCAAGGATAGAGATTCAAATTTGATGGTCTCAAATCAAAGAGAATTTTTGATTCGATAATAAGTTCTAAACAAAAGATAAGATAATTCAATCGACAGAATCGAATTTAATTCACGGGCAATCCTAACCGGGTCGACCGTAACTTCAAGAATAAGGTCGATGCTGAATTCCGAGGTAAATCAACACTCGATCTCAAGAGATAAAATTCAGGTATTGCAGGAGATAGATAGCATCGTAAACCGAGAATACAGAAATCTCCGGTAAATCAATGCATATTGTAAAGGAGTTTTGCTCCTTTACGAATCATTCGAAGTTTGGCGAGACCGCCGATTCACTATAAGGGTCATTTGAAGTGGAGTTATGTGATGCTCCAGAATTGAAAGGAGACGAATAGTGAGGGACACGAATGAATTTTGGAACCGTAGGGAACGTTCCAAAATTCAAAGAAATCGAGTCGAAAGGAAGAGATTGAAACTCGAATGAGAGTGATTCTGTAAATACATTTACCCTATATGTTAAGTTTTGCCTAGAGCTACCAAAGCTCTGATACCAACTGTAACGACCCGATATTTTGGACCATTCGCATCCATTATAAGTGTATAGGTAGACACTCATGCCGGAATTGAATTGCTCAAAATACCGCGTTGTTAATTTAAATTTGGAAAAACTGAACATATACAGTAAATAAATAATCACAGATCACAGACACAGAGTAATAAGTGCAGCGGAAATAAAAGAGATAGTAGTTCATGAAGCTAATATATGAATATATAAAATACATCAGAGTTTACATTAGAAGAGTAATTACGATACATCAGATACAAATCAGAATACATCACTGGAATCATCGAATACTGAAAGCAGAACAGATGGCTGGATCTTCAAGCAAAGCTCCAACTTCAAAGGTGAGTCTCGAATACTGGATCACTCAGTCTGACCCGAGCGTAAAGCAAAACACAAAACACTCGAGTTAGGATTAACATTCTTATATTAATAAATCCAACTCAAGTGAAATAGCAACTGAAATACAAGTAACTCAAATGATGTTTGGAATAACCATCCTTTAAGGATCCGTTAAACTATCTACTATGTAGTAGTGTACGATAAGTAGATAATGTCTATCAGTAATAATAAGATATCAAAATAGTGTTAAGTCATGGCCCATTCCACCCTTAACACATTTTTATTCCCAAAAGCATATACAAGACCGTAGTTTCCCCAAAACCGGAAGTCACCAGAGGGCAATCCATATACTAAAGGTACAAAACAAATTCGTAGTGTTCGCGAATAAAGGGATACAAGTATGACAAGGCACATGAGTCAATACCCAAGGTAGTGACACTACCGTTCGCCTGATCCGGACTGGTGAGAACGCAACGCCGCAACGCCCGCAACACCGTGAAACAACACTCCCAAAATCAAGGGTGCACCAATCGACAACAAGTAATGAGTAGTTCGAAGAAGTGTGTCCACTTGAGGTAGCTAATCCTCCATTGGCCCGGCACGGCTCCTGTTTTAGTCATTTCCAATTTGACACAAGTGTCAAGGCTATCCATTATCGTTCTCTTTCTTCAGTCATCACGAACATCATTCCAACCACTTCATTCTGGATCATCACTCCGCGTATAGTTATTAAAGTGGTTTTCGGTTTAGATAGAGAGTATATCCATAACCGATTCCCGGTCTCTTTAATAACTTCGAAATTATTACACCGATTGGTCGTTTATATATTTCAAAATCAAATCAATTTCAATTTCAATTTCAATTCGTAAACCAACATTTCATTTGCCTTTCTAAACCAATTTCCATAATTTACGTTTCAAAACTTCCAAATTACCATTTCAAAATCTTATAATACAATTTAAAATTTTATTTAAAACCATTCAATATTGATTCAAGTTCGTATATAAGTTTCATTCCGAAATCATTTAAATTAATTTAATTTAACCTTCAAATCAGTTTAACTTCATTTATCGATTTCATTCAATATTCGTTAAGTTAATTTATCATTCAAAACAATTTCTATTAATTTCCAATTCATTAAAACAATTACTTAAGTTCAATGCCATTATATCAAAACTTACAAATTTCATTAAGTTAAATTCGTCAAATCAAATTCTTTAAATTACAAGTCTCACATTAATTTCAGAAAATATCACATTTTATTTCTTGTTAAAGAAAATTCAATTTCACTTATTTACTTACTTAAATAATTTTCCAAAACTTAATTAATAAAGAAAACTCAATTTCAATTATTTACGAAGTAAATTCACTTATTCAAAAGTTCAATTTTACTTATTAAAGAGTTCAATTTAATTTAATCATTAATTAATCCAATCTTATTTAATTATTTAATAATTCAAAACTTAATTATTAAATAATTTCAAAGTTTAATAATTTCAAACTTAATTATAATTTCAAACTTAATTATTAAATCATTTCAAAGTTTAATAATTTCAAACTTAATTATAATTTCAAACTTAATTATTAAATCATTTCAAACTTAATTATAATTTCAAACTTAATTCAATCATTTCTCAAATTAAACAACATTCTTTCATCAATTACATTGTTAATATTTTGTTTCAGATTTTTAAATATTAACATTTTCCTTTCATTAAAAATTCAAATTTCAACTTCATTTCAAAGCCATATTATTTATTTAAATAAAATCTTCGTTTATTTTTAAATCAAATTATTGACCAATCGGGTTTTATTTAATTCTCTATCCTAGGTCAAAGTTCAATTTGGGTATTTATCATTTCAACCCGATTCCAATTCAATTCAAAATCAAAGCATATTAAAGGGAACTTGCAGTGTGATAACTGGGATGGTGTCAAAGTAAATAAACAAGCAATAACAACAAACAATAACAATCCAATAATCAATTCAAATAATCCCGAAATAACCGTATTAATTCGCATTGTTATTTGTACGAATTAATATAATTATTTCTAGAATCTACACTATCATTTCATGTAGATTAAAGATTATTACAATATTATTTATACGGTTCTTCACTTGTCATCTATTTACAATTTCATACATCATCAGTTTAAACAACATACAATTTGATGGTTCAAGGTGTAGTTAATACTATTTTTCAACGAGTCAAATGATTAGACATTTAAGGGGTCAGATTTAACAAATTTAACTAACCAATTCTACACATATGTCAATTCAAATTTTTAACTATTCTTCGTCACATTCAGTTGCATAATATTTATCACTTTATACATTAAAATTTACATCCAATATAAACATCAATCAATCAATCAATTATCAACCAAACTGTATTATCATCGCATAAATAATTAACAGATAGTGGTGTCAGATGTCATAGGTGAACAGATACGGGTAATAGCATATATACAGTGTAAATAACTAACTGCAGTATATTTCAATTGTCGTTTCAATTGAAATCAAATTTAATAAATAAAAGAACGTTAATCGTGAGTGAGTGCTCACCTTTCGAGGCTAGAGAGATGAACGGGAATGGAAGCTGTTTGTGGATCCAACACGAATACCAAAGTGAAATAAGATGGACACGAAGTCAACGAACGAAGCTGATAAATGGGAATCGATGAGAATGAATCAAATTAGCTTGATATAACAAGGAAGATATATATAACTTCCAAAAATCCATTTAAAACATGTATTACAAACCAATATCAAATTTAACACAAATAAAATTATATCGATATATATATGTTTCAAAATCATCGTTGACAAATTAAACTTATATATTAAAACCAAACATATATATAAAATAATTTTTTTTATCAATACCCTAAAACTTAACATTTTAACATATAAGATATTTTTTTATATATAACTTATATTGCCACATATACAGACAAAAAGTCGATGTAAATATGCTCATAAGGTCCTAGATATTAATAAATATATCATGCCAACCTAGGTAACTTATATACACGAATAGCTGTTGATCTTTATCCTGACAACATATACAATTGCTTTAAAATGTAATATATATAAAAATGCTCTACAAGTTAACTTGAAGTACTATATATTTGCTGAGACGAAATCCATATAGAAACATAAACATAAGTAAATTGTACACTTAACTAATTGTAACCTAAAAGGAAATATACTTACGTATGTAATATAGGCCGTACAACTTTAACAGACCCAACTTAAAATATATGTAACTGGGTAAATATTAGATATAACTATATATGATACTGTAACAAACTACATTTACTATAAATAAACTTATATCTATATGTGTATTTATTCGCAATTCAATATAAATTTAAAATGCATACATATTAAAAATCAAAATATATATGTATATTAAAATCGAAGTACATATATATACAGATATATCATAAGATAACTCATAATATAAATTTATATACCCAGACAAACCTATACTACTGTAAACACTGAATAGCAAATTGATTTGTATGACTTACGTGTGTTTACGCTCGAATACCAATTCAAACAGCTAACTAACAATACAAAACACACATATATATACCACACCTTATATTAATATATTTACAAATCTCATAAAGTTTATATCAAAGCATAGATCATAACCATACACTTAAGTGTATATATAAACAACCGATAATTAAATATCATATATATAGTAAATTTACATACAAAGTTGCATAGTACCTAGATGTCAGAGAAGTGAAGGCACAACGGCTATGAAGACAAACCGATGATGAAGAGTCTCGGCTGCGTTCTATGATGAGGATCGGAACGAAAGAAACCGAGATGGAAGGGGAAAAGCATATGGCAAGGAGAAGGCCGGACCGTGCTGTGCTCGGGTTGAGATTGAGAGGCGTTGCACCGACGGTTGTTGGAGTAGGGTAGTTGCGTGCTATCGGGGAATAGAGAGGAGGGAGAGTGGCTGCAACTTGTCGACGTCGTGCTTGCGTGCACTGTTGTGTGTCGGAGATGCTCGGCAATGGTGGGAAAAATAGGCGAACGTTGTGAGGAGGAGACGCAGGGTGGTGGAGTGATGCAGGTGGAGGATTTTAGAGGAGCAACGGCGAAGAGGGCTTTGAGGCTGCATGCGGCGGTGGAGGCTGCTTGTGACGAGCTGGGTGGAGGACCCGATGAGGCTGGTGGGGCGAGCAAGGTGGAGGTCGGGTTGCATATGCAGGGTTGCATGGTGTTTAAATGGTGAAAGGAGAGGGAAGGCTTTAATGCCAAAATAATATGGAAGCTTCAGGTAGTAAGTCTTATTATGTGAATATACTAATTTGGATGACCAATTGTAGTTTGCAAGTCCAATAGAAATTTGGAAGAAAGATGAAAAATGAGCAGAGGGGAAGGAACGTGAAAAGCAACCTGAAACAAATATAAGTTCCTATGGAAGATGAAAGTTCAGAGCTAACCTTTCAACGAATATATTAAGTGGGAAACAACAGTCACAACTTTAATTTCCTAAAAGTAATGAAAAACAATGAAGGTTTGTTTTCAATCGGTAGAAAATGAAAGGTCAAAAAGAAAATAAACGAATCACCGATATAAACATTGGAACCAGAAAAATAGTCTAGCACGCGAACATATGAGATATAAATGCGACAGCAGTCGGGTGAAAACCAAAATTTTCAAGAACCAAAAGGTACAAATCAATACCGATACAGTAAACGTTTCAATGGTTTCGTGGCGTACGAGATTCCGAAACGCGGGATTGAATATACTACGGAGATCAGCACGATGAGTCGATCAAAACGGTATACAGATATCAGTGGTATGATTGAATTATAAAAATTCAAATTTTCTACCAGCGGAAAATGCAAGAAAAACGCAGAAGATTAAGATCGACGGAGCCAAAGATGTCCGAATTTGGAAAAACGACAAACTGACATCTTGCTCAGAAGATGGTTTAGAATTTTTCTATGTAAAATTATTTAGGTTTCGAAAACATTTTATTTTCATCGCTTTTTAACTGATTAAATTGAAGTAAATTTACGCACGAAATAAACTTCATATTTTCGGACGAAAATTTACCAATTGCTATGTTTAACTAAACGCATTCCAAATATCAGATTTATATTTCAAAATTTTATCATTTAAAATTTCATAAAATTTCAACTAATTACGTTATTAAAACAGTTGAAATTTACAGGTCGTTACAATTTATTTTGGCTAGGTGTTCTTTATTCAATTTTTTGATTTGTCTAAACTTATCATCAAGTTCCATACTTAATTCTAATAGTTCATTATAGCTAAGTTCAGGACATACCTCATCAGTGTTAGCCATAAAACATACATTAGCTTGTTCTCCATCGCTATCGCTATCACTATCAGAAGATGATGATGAATTGGAATCGTCCTAAGTGACTTTAAAATCTCTTTTCTTCTTAAATTTCTCAAATTTTTTCTTTTTCTCATTGTTGCGTTTAGGACAATCCTTCTTCATGTGTCCGTATTGATCACATTCATAGCACTTGATTTGAGATAGATTTGTTGTATTAGACTTCCCTTCTTTTTGGAATTTGGTCATCTTTCCAAATTTCTTGAATTTGTTGTAATTCTTGGCAATGAAAACTATCTCTTCTTCATCCAAATCTGAGTCATCATTCTTTGCTTGAAATGCTATGTTCTTCTTTTCAACATTTTGTTCTTTTCTTGCCTGTAAGTTAGCTTCATAGAACTTTAAATTTCCTATCAACTCTTCAACCTTGAGAGTAGAAAGATCATTAGCTTCTTCAATAGCTAATACCTTCATTTCCCAATCCGATGTTAAAGAGTTGAGTATTCGAGAAACTAAATCAAAATCAGTAACTTAACTCCTAATGCCATAAGATCATGTTGAATAGTTTGAAATCTAGAATACATGTCTACTATAGTTTCATTTTGATTCATTTTAAATGATGAAAATTGATTTTGCAAAATTGAAATTTTAGTTTGTTTGACCTTTGTTGTACCTTCATGTGTAATTTGTAAAGTACGCCAAATATCAAATGCAGTTGTACATAACACGACACGTGAAAATTCATTTTTGTCAAGTGAGCAAAACAGAACATTCATAGCTTTAGCATTGTTTGAGGCTAAGGTCTTTTGTGCATCGGTCCATGTGCTCATAGCAGTGTCAGGTGCTTCATATTTATTTTGTGTAGCAGACCATATTTCTAGACCATTGGCTTCCATAAAAAAAAGCATACGGGTTGACCAATATGCATAGTTGGAGCCATTAAATAGTGGGGGACGTGCGGTAGATTGACATTCTTGAAAGATACCTGTCATATTAGTGATTCAAAAACTTGTTACAGTACTTTTGATCAAACCTAGCTCCGATACCAATTGAAAGACTATAATATGGTGGATTGATTATACAAATGACAAGTATATGACTAATTTAAACTATAGTGTAACAATAGTAAAGTATGTAAATAATAATAATCAAACCAGGGATTTTATACTGGTTCGGACCTCCCATCCTACATCCAGTCCCGAAGCTCCTCTTCGGAATTTCCTTTCACCAAATAACCCTCACTTCACTCGGAGGAGCAGGTTTACAATAGCAGAGTTTCTTTTTCAAGAATGTGTTCTCTATTACATGGATTTTGACTATATAGTACAATTGAACTTCCTATATCTCTTGAATGATTGAATACAATATTGTTCGAGAGAGTATGGAAGTGTATGATCTCAGATTTGCAGATTTGACAGCAAGTAGACGATTAGAACAAGAGATGATCAAGATAGAGAGTCGAGTGAATTAGTTCAGTGCTTTGATCCTTCTTGATTCTCATTTATATAGTTGTAGAAGGTTGCTTCTAGCTGTTACACCTCTTCCCTTTCAGTCTAGAGTCGTCACTGTTCACTGGTGAAGAGTTGTGGAGGAGAGATGGAGTTGTGTCTCTTCGGAGATGACAGTTGTAATTTGAATTATCTGCCCCGAGCCTAGTTTCAGACGTCTGAATGGTGTTTTCAGACGTCTGAGAACCTATTATTTTTTTATCTTCTACGTTCAGACGTCTGAAGTTCTTCTTTCAGACGTCTGAACCTGTTAAGTGATGTTCTCCTGGGTTTATTCTTGAGTGTATCTCTCTTCGATCCTCGTGCAACTTTGTAGAGGAATCTCTTCAATGCTTTAGTCGTCGTCTTGTCACAGTAGTGGTTTGTCTTGCTTTGAATTCGTATCTGTATAGTTGTATGATATATATATATGATTTCCATTGTATTGTTGTCATCGTCGAAATCGTAAACTAAGGGTTCTAACAATCCCATGGGCCTACCAATCATAATCAACCATCAAACATCTCAAACAAGCAATCAATAGTATAATGAACCTATCCTAGCATGCGAAATACTAACTTATCGAATATAATATACAATAGTGAAAGTAGATATGATAAACGTTGGGTCTTACCAATCAAAGAGCTCCAGACACCTAGTCCTCATGCTCTTCTCCATCCCCCTGCACAGGTTCATCACTTCTGCTCCATTGGACCTTCACTAACTTCATCGTCTTTCTTCTAAGCTATTTCGTATCATACCCAACAATATGAAGCGACCTACAAGGTATAGAAACTTCTGGTTCTACCTCAACATCTTCAAGCTGAATCTGTGTAATCATAAAGCCTGAGTCGTGCACAAACATCCATAGATAAGAGACATGAAAAAAATTTGTGCACACCCGCCATCTTTTAAAGTAAGTCGACCCTATATGCTAGCTTTCTAATTCTCTCGACTATTAGAAAAGGAACTACAAATCTCGGTGCCAACTTCCCCTTTCTACCAAACCGAACTACATTCTTTAGAGGAGAAACCTTTACAAATACTATATTTTCGACAGAAAACTGTAAATCTCTTCGTCTCCTATCCATGTAGCTTTTCTGTCGACCTTGAGCTGCTTTCATTCGTTGCTGAATGACCTCAATCTAATCCGAAGTCTCTCTAATTATATCTGGCCCAAATATCAATTTCTCGCTCGCTTCCCACCACTTGATGGAGTGTTGCATGGTCGACCATATAATGCTTCATATGGAGCCATCTAATATCGACTGATAACTGTTGTTGTATGCAAACTCCACCAAATGCAGATGATCATCCCATGATCCACCAAAGTCTCTAATGCATGCTCACAAAGAGATCTCCCAATATACGATTTACTCTTTCGGTCTACCCATCCGTTTATGGATAATAAGCAATACTAAGATGCAGCTCTGTAATGCCTCTTATAAGCTCTTCCAAAACCCACTAGTGGACAATGGGTCTTGATCGCTCACAATGCTCTTCGGTATCCCATGGAATCGTACCAACCATTTTACATACAACTCCACCAGCTTGGATGCCATTCTACTTGACTCGACGGGTATAAACCTCACACTCTTGTTCAAATTATCTACTATGACCCAAATTCCATCATACCCTGCTCGAGTCTTTGACAGTCCATCTACAAAATTCATCGATACTTGCTCTCATTTCCATTTAGGAATCTCTAGTGGTTGCAACAAACCATTGGGTTTCTTCTACTCTACCTTACCAACTGACAATTTATACACTTCGAGATTAATGCCCCTACATCCCTCTTTATACCTTCCTAATAATAGGTTTGCTTCATATCTTGATACATCTTGTTACTACCGAGATGAATGCTTAACCTGGAATGGTGACACCCTCTTAGTACTTCATCTCGTAATCCATCAACATCGGGAACAAACAACCTCCCATCTGTATGAAGCCAACCTTCTCGGTCGAGTTCCTACTGCTTCATATCTTTAGATTCTACTCCTTCTATCTTCATTATGATTTTTGCTAGTTTAGCATCTTGCTTCTAACTAGTACCATCCTTTCAACCAGAGTAGGTCTAATCGATAATCTTACCAACATCTCAGGTTCTAGTTAGTAGTAAGGTCTGAAATCAAATCCATCAATACACCCTATCTGCTTCCATTCCAAAAACATTGTTCCCAACCAATCAGGTCTTTTACTCAATGCATCTGCGATTGCATTCCCTTCTCCTGGAGTATAGGAAATACTCTAATCATAAGAGGCTAAGAACTTTAGCCACCGATGCCAACGAAGGTTGAGATACTTCTGAGAGAAAAGGTACTTCAAGAATTTGTGGTCCGTAAACAGGTCAAACCTTTCTCCCAATAGATAGTGCCTCCACATCTTCAAAGCAAAAATAATTTGTGCTAAATCCAAATCAAGAGTTAAGTAATTTCTTTCGTGCGGCTTCAGCTGTCGATACGCATAAGCGACAACCCTTCCCTTTTGCATTAACACTGCACCCAATCTAGTACCACGGGCATCAGTGCATATAACTCTTTATTTCGCTTTAAATGGTCAACACTAGTGCACTCATCAATTTCTCTTTCAGACTCACAAACGCATGCTCACACTTCGCGTCCCAAATAGAAGTCTGATTTTTCTTTGTCAAGTTGGTCAACGGTGCTGCTATCTTTGAGAAGTCCTTGATGAAACATCTATAATATCCCGTCAATCCTAGGAAACTCCTCATATCCGTAGCATTCTTGAGCTGATTCCAACCTTGGACTGCTGCCACTTTCGCAGGATCCATTACTATACCCTGTCCCGACATGACATGACCCGAGAATGTCAATTCTTCTCTCTAGAAGTGGAACTTAGAGAATTTCGCTCATAACTTGTACTTTCTCAATATCTCTAACACAATCCTCAAGTGCGTCTTGAGCTCCTCTTTAGTTCTGGAGTAGATCAAAATATCATCCATGAACACAAGCATGAACTTATTCAACTAGTCTCTAAAAACTCGATTCATGAGATCCACAAAGTATGCCGGAGCGTTAGCTAACCCGAATGGCATCACCAACCACTCATAAAAATCCAACGACATACAAAACGCAGTAATAGGCACACTCTCATTTGCTACTCTGAACCGGTGAAATCCCATCGCTAAATCCATTTAGGAGAACACCTTCGCACCATGCAACTGATTAAACAAGTCATCGATATGCGGGAGTGGATACTTCTTTTTCTTTATCGGTTTATTTAGCTCACGATAATTCACACACAGCCTCAACAAGCCATCCACCTTAGTCATGAATACAAAAGGTACACCCTAGTCGGATATGCTTCATTGAATGAATCCTTTCCTTAATAGGTCATTCACTTGCACCTCCAATTCCTTATACTCTTTTGGATGACATACGCCATAAAGGCATAACTATTAGTCTAACTTTCTTCACCAAGTCTATTTGAAACTCAATATCTCTATGCGATGTTAATCTAGTCACTTCCTTAAAAACATCCGGATACTCTCTAGTGATAGACACAAGTGACAATCCCTTCTGTGGAACCTCAAGTGAATATAGAAAGCAAACAATCACCCCATCCTCTGGTAGGTAGGTAAATACTATTGTTCACCCATCTACATTTCTGATTGCCACCAACAGCTTCTCTCAATCCACTATGGCCACATACTTCCTAAGCCACTCCATACCCAAGATAATACCGATCCCAACAAAGTTCAAAACAAAACAATCAAAAACTAAAGAACATCCATGGCTCGATAAAACTAGGCTAAGCCAAACTATGAAAAGACTAGTAGAGCCTCCAACATGGTTCGTCATGATTATGGGTCGGTCTACTATCTCAAGTTCCAATCCCAATCTATCTACTATGTCACTACTAATGAATGAATGAGAAGCACATGTATCAAATAAAACTCGAACAAGAACATCACCAATAGAAAGCATACCTTGAATGACGACTCCCTTCCCTTTCTCCTTCGCCAAGGGAGCACACGACAAAGTCAGGATTGTATCGAAGGCATACGCTTTCACTACCTGCTTATCCTTCATCATTCTGGACAATTCTTCTTCAAATACCCAAGCTTGTCACAATTGTAACATTTCCCCTCTTCTCACTCATCTTGCAATATTTTATCAAATGACCCTTTTCGTTGCATCCAAAGCAAGTAGGTTCCCATTTACCCCTTTTCTTACCACCCTTTCCTTGGGACTTCTTTCTCTTTCCGCTCCACTTCTTCTTGCGTTCACCGCATTGTTGCAGCTTTGGCTCCTCCTTTTTAGTAAAAATAGCAACACAAGTCTTAGACTTAGAGTATTAACTTTTATGGTGAAGTTTCTTCTTTATCAGCTTCTCAAAAGGCTCCTCGATATGGTCTACTAGCTTTTCTCCATGATAGTCGTCTAACCCAATGACAAACTTCTCATTTCCTTAATGGAGTATCATTGAATGACATCCTATACTTAGACAAAGCATCAAATTCTACCACATATTCAGAAACTGTCGTCTCTCCCTACTTGAGATTAGAAAATTTTATAGACATAACAGACTTCTAAGTAGTCGAAATAAACTTCTTCTTAAAGCTCGTCTTAAACTGATCCCAAGAAAACTGGTATTTTGTAGTTGCAATAATGATAGCATTCCACCAATTCATAGCTCGACTCTAAAGCTATCTCAAAGCCAATTTTCTCTTCATAGCATCTTCCACCTCCATATCATCAAAGATGCGCTCATAAATATCCAACCAATCTTGCACTTCTATGGCTGACTCCGTCCCATGGAATGGCTTCCCTTCAAGAGTAGAATAATCTTTGTTCAGTTTGGCGAAATCAACCCTAGGTGCTTGCACGGGAGCGTCTCCATCTATCACCACTCCAAAAGCATTACTCATCATATTAACCATCTTAGCACTTAACATGACTTGAACACAACGCGTAGTAGCTCCTGATCCCACTTCATCCTCTACACCTAAAGTAGAATTCCTTACAGCATTCCTTGTATGTTGGCTCATTCTTATATGTAACAAGACTGATCAGTCTTTCATAAAGAAAACTGCGTCCATAATGTTTATGTGCACACGACTTATTTTATACAATATATTATTATACAGCTTTGAAAATAAAACTTATAACAAGTACGCACTCTCTGGTATATATACACACTCTTGATAAAACTTATAACAAGTACGCACTCTCTGGTATATATACACACTCTTGATCTAGCCTAAGGCGATAACCCCTTTCTTATCTCTACTGGATCATGGTATCAACTCCAGTTAATCATGTAACCAAAGCTCTGATACCAAACATGATGACCACACTATACTACTGGCACCAATAGTATATAAATAGTATGCTGCAATCGTGTCCGATCGATATAGGATGATCAACAACATTGTAATAAACTAATAGCATATAACTTGTCATATCTCACATCGCATAAATAAAATATAATGTCACAAATATAACAGAAGAAACAGTAATAACTATGGGAACAAATCATCAGAGTACAGATCCACACAGTTATTTATCTATAACCCCCCAGATTTTTTATAACATTATTTAGGAGATTTAGTTAGATAAACTAAATAAAATAATGTGTTGATAAGGGGATTGAGATTTGATTTAATTACGATAGCCGTGCCTTTTTAACTAATAAATTAAATAAAGGGTTTAAAATGAATTAGAGGAGGGGTATTATGGAAAGTGGCCATTCTAATATCATCTTCCTAAGGTCGTGTGTCTCTTCACATGTTCATTCTCATTTAAAAAAAAAATAAAAGCAAGGCCGCCCACCATTAACAAAGAAAGAAGAAGAAGAAACTAAAGAAAAGCTTAAGGAAAGCATATTCTAATCAAAATCGTTCAAATCTCAAGATCCTTAATCACTAAAGCAAAGGTGAATAATGTTTACATCTCTAAATTTTTATGGTTTCAGTTTTAAGGTTAATTACAAATGATTTTGCAAAGATTTGCCATGTTTTTGAATGATAAATGATTATATATACATGTTGATGATTTATGTATATTCATATAGATTTTATGACATGTTTAAGATGAAAACCATGTTAAATGTCATCCGTTAGCCCTTGCGAATTTCTCTGATGATCTAAAAAATTACTTTAAAGATGGGTTTCAATTTTCAGATTTTTCTGAATCTTTGTGAAATTGTTATGAATTTTCTAAGGAAGAAAATAGTATTTTGGATTATTAAATTATTTATGGGAAAAATAATTATTGTTTGGATCCGAAAATTTTATATGTTGAAGATAACATATTAACTGATTTTTTGGACTTTTTCCAGAATTCTTCAAGATGTTTTAATAGTTATATAAAATTATTTAAGGAATGAGACTTAAATGTTTTATATAATTATAAAGAAGATAGAGGCTTTTTCAAAATTATTTAAATTTCCAAATAGGGAAAGTCAGCAGCATTTTTGAATATAAAATTCTAGCAACCAATCAGATTTAGACAAACAAGGCAGGTTGGGTACAAAAGAACTATTTTACAGTACAAGTAAATAGTTTTCAACCCTTTCGGCTAGAGCTTCCACCTCTATTCCAAACCTTCCGACAAGGTCGAAAGGTATCAAACCTTTCGACTAGGTCAATAGCCAATGCACATGGTATCAGGTAATTGGTACATAGTGAATTGGATGAAGTCGAAAGGTTTATGGATGAAAGGTTAGAGCTTTCGAAGGAGATGAAACTTTGCTTTGGTTTTAAAGAAAATACACTTGCTAGCTTTCAACAAAGAGCTTTCGACATTGTCAAATGGTTTAAAAGAAAAAGGTTTTGACTGGTTTGCTTTCTTATTCTAATTGAAACATTTCAATGAAGTCGAAAGGTATAGCTTTCGACAAGCTCGAAAGCATAGTTGCCGCTTCCTAACCTTTCGATACAGATGGAGTCGAAGGTAATCTTTTGTTTTTCTAAAACTTGCTGCCTCTTTCCATTGATTTTGGAGGGTTGGTTCTAACACCAACACTTTATTGTTTTCGAATGATTTCGAAAGGTTTTACAAAGGTTTAGAAGAAGTTGCTTTCGACTCTAATGTTTTTCTGATCCTTTTGCTCTACTTGAAGGCATAATCCAAATGTTTTAAGTCGAAACGTTTTAAAGGTTTCAAAGTAGTTAACTTTGAATGGTTTCGAAAGGTTTCCACTTGTTTTAAACTGAACCAAATACCTTCGAAACGTTTTGAGTTTCATTGCTTTCGAAAGGTTTATAAATGGTTTTATAGGAGAGGTACCCCAGGCTTTCCACAAAGTCGAAAGGTGAAACCTTTCGAGTAGGTCGAAAAGAAACCTTCTGACAAGGTTGAAAGGTATGGTTTAATGTTTTCGAAAGGCTAAGGTTTAAAGGATTTAATAGGCGGATGTCATAAGTTTTAAAGCTTGTATAAGGAAGGCTTTTTAAAAGGTTTTGAAGGAGTTACCTTCAATGGTTTCGAAAGATTTATTAAAGGATATGAAGGAGTTACCTCAATACTTTCGAATGGTTTTATTAATTGTTTAGAAGGAGTTACCTTCTATGTTTTTGAAAGGTTGTTTAGAAGTTTTAAACAAAGGTTTCGAATATAAGGACTAGGCAGATAGCCTAAGTGTTTTAAGTTATATAGTACTTTAACTTATTTTAAAAGGATAGATAATCCTTATTGAACTTCATCAACATTATTTTGAGTAAAGTATATATAACATGGAAAAAATAGCTTAGAGTAAAGCTAAAGATATATTTTCCTTATATATATATGATTTGATGAACTAAATCATTTTGAAAAGGTTTTCAAGGAAAATTTGAAGAGCAGTTAGCCCAGATATATTGAAGGGTAGTTAACCCAAAAAAATCAGACAGTTAGCTCATTTAAATTTGGACAGTCAGTCCATTTTGAGGGCAGTCGGCCCAGAGGACAGTTAGTCCAGAAAGAGCAGCCAGCTCTGATATGAACAGTTAGTTCATTTATTAGCATAACGGACCTTGCTATTTTTAAGGACAGTTAGTCCACCCTTTTTACCTTTTAGGTAGATAGCCCATTATCTAGCATAACAGATATTACTACTTTGGTATAATCATTTTTAGGACAGATAGTCCAGAAAGGAGCAGTTAGCTCAGAATTTTGGACAGATAGTTCAGTAAAGAACAGATAGTTCAGATTTTAGAAAAATAGTCTATTTTATTTCCTACTTTAGCATAATGGATATTGTTATATTATTAAAATATGTTGATCAACCAGTTTGGTTGCAGGAAAGGATTTGCAAAATATATGTTTAGAAAAGAGATATTAGCGATGGGAATCTCGTACGTTCCGCTAAGCGGCATGGTCTCACTATTCATCAGTAAACTGAGATGTAACAGAAATTATTCATACCAGGCTTTATGTCTGACTCGAAGTTTTTGTTTCCTCTTAAACTCTTGGGTGCTCAAAATTTGATTTGATTAGGCCGAGGGTTTAGGTTTTTAGGTTTTCGCAGATTTTGACGAATGAGCTTCCGAAGACGAGCAGAAGGCTGACAGATAGCTAAACTTGGGAATTCTATTTTAAAATTGTTTTCACTGTGTATTAAGACAATTATGTCTATATTGCTTTGATCATCGAAGGAGGCATCTTCATATATCGCTCTTGGCGTATTGTTTTAATTATATTTGATAAATGCTTAGGATATGTTTGGGGATTTTTGTAACTTGTATATAATATTATTTAAAATATAATCATTTAAAATTATTGATTTTGGAAATATGTGATTTTGTTCATATTCAAGTGCTTTTGATATTATGGATACCATTAACATTACCGTATTTTGTCACCTGAAGTTAATATTGTGGATGACTGTAGCATCCGTTGCGCTTAGCCTTTTGTCTCTAGATACGGACGTTACAACTTGTTATCAGAACATAGGTTTACGAAAATTTAACTAAAAATTGGTTTTGAAAACAAAAATCCAAAGAAATTAGAGTAAGATTTGGGGTTGGGTTAACACCATAGTAACGTACTTGTATTTGCTATATATGAGTATGCGCTTTATCTCCATTCATCTATCTTTGATTAGGTTATCTTTCTGTATCTTATGAGGTTTAGATACCGATATGGATGGTAGAAGAAGCAGAGTTAACCAAGGAGGGGGAAGCACCTAAAGGAATGCCGGACCTAATGCAGGGAGAGGCCAAGGTTAGGCAGAGAATGTTGGTGCAGAGGTCTCGTAGGTCGGAATGGAAGCCATATATCAGTTTTTCAGGAATATGATGCAGGCAGGAGTTGCAGCCGGAGTGTTAGGAGAAAATGCTGCAGGAGCAGGGGTTCTAGAAGTTATAGTAGTTAATCATTTCGCTAAGATGAGCTATGATTATGTGAAGCTAGGAGGTAAGCCATTTATGAAAATGGAGGATGCTATTGGAGTTGAGAACTGGTCGTTGCACTGCGAAAGGATTTTTGTAGATCTAGAGCTTAATGATGAGCATAAAAGGAGGTTGGAGTCCAGGCAACTTCAGGGGGCCGCATTATTCTGGTGGAATAGTGTAACAACGACAGTTGAGGAGGAGACAGTAACCTGGGAGGATTTCAGGAGCAGATTCCAGGAGAGGTTTATTTCAGTAATGGCACAATTAGCTTTGATTAGGTAGTTTGCCGAGCTGGTGCAGGGTGAGATGTTTGTTGCTGAGTATGCCAGGAAGTTTGAAGAGTTGGCCCGATATGGGTATGCTTCTGTAGATACCATGTTAAAGTGGAATGAGAAGTTTATCTGAGGATTGAAACCGGAGTTGGCTAGTGCTACTTTGTCTCATCTTAGAGATCATTCTGATATTATTGTAGAGATGCCTTTGAGGTAGGAAGAAGTCCTTGAGTCTCTGGAGAAGAGCAAGGCGAAAGGGTGCAGGTTGGGCAGAGCTAGAAGAAGAAGTTCTTTCCCAAGAAAGGTGCTCAGAAGGGTGGAGCATCCAAGAAAGCGAAGTCTGGGGTTGTCCGCTATAAATGCGACAAGAAAGGGCACTTTGTTAATGAGTGTTGCTCGGGGAAAGCAAAGGATGTGACTAAAAGGAAGAATGTCAGGTGTTTCAACTATGACCAAATAGGCCATTATAAGAACCAGTGCAAGGAGCCCATTAGAGATGGTAAGGGCAAGGTGTATGCATTGGAGCTTGCCGCTTCCAAGCCAACAACCAGGAGAAGGGAAAGGCAGTTCTTGGGGGAACGCTTTAGATTCATGGTATGTCTGTTAGCATTTTATTTGATACTGGTGCATCACATTCTTTTATATCTAGATGCTTGATAGATAAGCTTAACCGTGAACCAACATATTTAGTTACTTCCTTTCGGGTTGCAAATCCAATAGGAGGGTATGCAACTCTGGGGTTGAGGTCTGACCGGTTTGAGTTTGACCTATTAGGTCATATTTTTTATGCAGTTTGCATATGTTTGATTTTGTGGGGTTCGGGATTATCCTTGGTGTGGATTGGTTAAGTGAGTACGATGCTAAGATATTTTGCCAAGGTAGGAAGATATCACTTAGTCACCCGGATAGTAGCGATCGGATTGTTTTCACCATAAGTGGTTCTAGTGGTGTAGTGTTTGCTTTGTTGGGTGCTTTGGATTCAGATGATGAGTTGAGCCGAGTTTTCATGGTTAGGGAATTTGCAGATGTGTTTGAGCCTGTAGTAGGATTGCTGCCGAAACAAGCCATTGAGTTTCAAATAGATTTGGTTCTAGGAGCAGAACCAGTGAGTAGACCGCCAAGCAGGATGACACCTTCAGAGATGAGGGAGTTTAAGGTGCAGTTAGTGGATTTGGATGGCAAGAGTTTTGTCAGGCCGAGCAGTTAAATGAGAAGACAATAAAGAATTGATATCCAATGCCCAAAATTGACAATTTGTTCGACCAGTTGAGTGGAGCAAAGGTACTTTCTCAGTCGAATTTTGCAATGGGTTTCCATCAGCTCAAGGTAGCAGAGGATAGTATACCTTTGACAACATTCAGGACCAGATATGGATCGTACGTATGGTTAGTTATGCCGTTCAGACTGAGAATGCTCCAGTTTTCTTTATGGATTTGATGAACCGGATTTTCGGAGAGCACTTGGATAGGTTTGTGCTAGTTTTCATAGATGATATTATAATTTACTCTAAGGATGAAAGAGAGCATGAAGTTTATCTTAGAGTGGTGCTTGAGACGCCGAGGCAGCATCAGCTGAAAGCAAAGTTTTCGAAATGTCACTTCTGGAAGAAGGAGATGAAGTTTCTTGGTTATGTAGTCTCAAAGGAAGGGTTATCAGTAGATCCGACTAAGATTGAGGTAGTGAATAGGTGGAAGAGACCCGAGACAGTAACTGAGATTAAGAGTTCCTTTGGTTGGCTGGTTATTATTGGAGATTCATTGATGATTTCTCGTGAATAGTAGCACCGATGACCAGGCTGACGAGGAAGGATGTGAAGTTTGTGTGGACCAATAAGTGTGAGGAAACATTCTAAAGTTTGAAACACTTAGTGACCCATGCACCTGTGTTGGTGGTTCTAGAAGGGAATCACGATTTGGTAGTCTATACCGATGCGTGTGGGACAAGATTAGGAGCTGTGCTGATGAAGAGAGGTAAAGTGATCGCCTATGCTTTTAGATAGCTTAGACCGCACGAGGTCAGATATCTGACACATCATTTAGAGTTAGCTACGGTTATTTTTTCTTTGAAAGTGTGGAGACATTACCTTTTGGAAGAAAGATTTGAGCTATATACAGATCATAAGTCGCTGAAATATTTGTTCTCTCAGAAGGAGTTGAACATGAGAAAGCAGAGGTGGTTAGAGTTCATAACCGCTTATGATTTTAAGATTGAGTACACACAAGGGAAAGGCAACAGGGTTGTAGATGCACTTAGCAAGAAACATCAGAATGTAGTGTTGGCAATGATGGCCGAGTGGAAAGATTAAGAAGCATTAGCAGATTGCAAAGTGCAATGGAGATCCAAGGCTGGGTCTAGTGGTAATACAATTATATTGTTTTGTTTTGAAGTTTGACCAGTGTTGATCGAACAGATTGCTTCTAAGAAAATAGAGGATCCAGTGTTAGCTGAACGGATCAGAAAGCTAAAAGAAGGAACCAAGAGCGATGACTTGTGTAACGACCCCGGATTTTATATATATTTAAATTGATAATTAATTTAGTTTTTGAATAAAAATTGTGAAATTAATCGGTAAATTGATGCGAGTTTCCCCCGATTTCAAATAAATTGTGTTAAATCAAATGAATTTAATGGTTTGAAAATAATTATAAAAATATAGACATTTGACACAAATATAATAAATATTTAAAATAGAAATGGAAGTAAAAAATAATAATAATAATAATTTAAGCTAAAAATAGAAATCAATATATAAGGTAAATAAAATTGCTAAAATTTTAACAACAAGTTAAAATAGATATTATTTATATTACAAATTAATAAGACTAAAGGGGAAAAAAATACAAGTAAAGAAAACATATTCAAGAATGAAACAAACAAACAAAAACAATATATATATATATATGTCCTTAGCATACAAAAGAAAAGTTTCAGCCACCATTTGAAAACATATGTATATATAGTTATGAATGAACACTTGAAAAAAAAAGAAACAAAACATGTACATGAGAATAGCTTGCAAACAAACAAAACAAGTAAACATAAGAATGAAACCAGACAACACAAAGGAAGAAAAGAAGAAGAAAAAAAAAGATAAGTAAAAGCTTGCAAAGGAAGCCAAGGAAAATATCTCATATTTGTACAAACAAAATGAATAAAAAAATATGAGTTTGTACCAACAAATTAATGCACGCACAAATTTTTTCATCAGCCACCAAATAAGAAAAAAATCTCTGCCTACATTTGTACTACAAAAAAAAAATTAATCACCCTGGATTATACAAATACAACACCTTGTACAAAACATATCTCTGTATACTTCCTCATTTCAGTTCGTTCAAACATAACTAAGCAAAACTGAAGTAATATCATCTCATAACTTAAACAAGAATTCAACTGAAAACATCAAACTTCAAACAACAAAACAAATCAAGCAATTCAACTTGAATCAGAGGATCAAAAGAAGGCAAGATATTCAAGCCTGTTCAAGTAGAGGCTCTGATCATTCTTCTGGAAAACAATGTGAGTAACATTACCTTTCTAAAACATAAATATCTGAACTAGTTGCATATATATATATCTGGAAAATGTTATGTTGTAGAAATTTGTTCATATGTGTGATCTATGCATGCCTGTATCCCTTGAGATACTTCTGTTCTTGTTTCCCTTGACCCAGTTTTTTTTTCAAATTAAATCCAAATACCTTGATTCAATGACTATTTAAGCTTAGAATATAAACAAAAGTTGATTTTTTGATTTTGATCTAAGTTTTAAGAATTTATTTAAGCCAAAACAACTTAGTACTGGCTCTGGAACTCAAGAAAACTGAGCAAACTTCACCTTTAAGGAAATTTGATCTTCTTTATTTTGAAATGCCTGTGGTAATGAGTGAAAATGATGATCTGGAAATGCTTGGTATGGTTGTAGATATACATTTTTGTTTGGTTATACAAATGTGTGATGCATGTCTGTGTACACATATGAATATGTTTCTGTTAGTAACAGGGTAACCAGATTTAATAAAAAATCCATATCTTCTTGTTTAAGCCAATCCAAGTCATGAATCCTGAAGAGAAAATGTTCATAATAACATAAAGTTATTTTAAAAAATAATCTCAAGTAAAAATATTTGGTAAATAATTCAAAATTTTGAAATTACAGAGGAAAAACATTTAAAACTGAAAATTCAAGTATCTAAATCCTAAGCTTTGATCATTGGATCAGATTTGTCTTGCAATATAATGATTTTAAAAAGAAGTTTCATGATTTCTTAGTTCGTGAATGTCGAGCATTATCGAAATGAACGGAAAACGTATTTGGGTCAAATTACGACGATCAACGTCGAGCTGGGCGTCGTGATCAATGGTGAAGGAAGCTGACGTATAGGAGAGCATGGGAAAAATGTTCACAAAATTTTTATCGATCGTGGGAGATTAACGTGGTTGATTTAGGGTTCGAATGTTAGTTTAATAGGTGGGTTTGTCGAGGCAAGTTCATCGTCATCAGGGGATCGAGTTGAACGGGACCTAGGGGAATCGAAGCATGGTGTTGTGGCGTGGCTCTGGGTGGAACGGCATGTATTCCGGTGATCGTAATAGGCGGGTCGAGGTGATCTTTAGTTGTACAGTGGTTTGAGGTTGTGTCGATTTACCCAAATGTCGATTTCGTCATCGACTTGAGAACCTGGGTGGTTAGAGACATGAGGTGGGTCGCCGTCAACTTGAGAAGGGCGGCGAGGTCGACTGGAGCTCGTTTGAGCTCTGGTGCACGTGCACGGCAGTCTTGGGATAGTGTCAGGAGGTTGAGGGTGAATGACTCGAGTTGATGCTCGAGAAAATGAATGGGTTGCTTCGAGTAAAGCCTGAGCGTGCGAGAGTGCTTTCTGATATTCAAGTTTAAACTTAAACTTAAATAAAAGAAAAAAAATGTACGAGAAGAAGAAGGGGAGAAGGTCTCGAGAAAAATGGAAGGGAACTCGTGTGTTTACTCGAGTAAACATAGGGATTTCTCGGGTTTGATTCCCAAACCTGCAGTATAGTAAATAGTAAGTTAAGCAAGCTATTTAAATAATTTTAAGTAGTGATGACTAATTAACTTTAATTAGATAGTTAATGAAGATAAGTTTTAAATTTAATTAACCTTAAAGCCTTTTTAAGTTAGTGATAATTTGATTTCAAAAGTAATTAAGGAAGATTTTAAAATATTAATTAAGATTAATTAATTTAATTAATTTATTGATTTATTAATAAAGGTTAATTAATTAAAGAATAATTAAAGGTTATTCATTTAATAATTAGGGGTTAATTAATTATGTAATTAACTTAAAGGTTAATTTAGAGGTGATTGATTAATGATGAATAAATTAATTTAAAAGTAATTAATTAATGGTAAAGCTTAATTAATTAATTAAGAATAATTACTTTTAGGGATTAATTAGAATTAATTAATTGATAATTAATTCAAGGAGGATTAATTAACAAATAATCAACCAGAATTAGTGATTAATCTGGTTTCAATTAATTAGATGATCAATTAACCTTATTGCTGGATGATTGTATTCTATTGAATGCTGTGAATTGTTTTGTCATCTCTGTTGTGTGATGCTTTGTGATATAACCTGATTTGTGTTGTGATCTGTGATGTAATTTATTTATCTGGGATGAATGTAATTAATTATCTGTAATGTATATATCCAAGATCTGTGAATGAACGATAAGTGTTATAGTTCATACCGCTTATCAACTATATTTCTGTATTTTGAATCAGTGATGATTTATTGATGTTGCACTACTGTGTGAAACCCCTGGACCACACTTTTACACACACAAATATGGATTTCACGGGGAATCGGTTAAGTCACAGATGATTTAAATTTAATATTTTTGAAATTGAAATTTAATTTCAATTGATTTCGGAAAATGGATTTGGGTTAAATGTTAAAGCTTTTAAAAAGGAGTTTTTAAGAGAAAAGTTATTTTGAATGACTTAGTAAAGTTTCCAGTTTAAATAATTTAATTTGAATTTGAATTCAAAATTTGGAATGCAATTTATGTTGGAAATTTTGGTTAAGATGTTATAAATGTGTTTTATATGGATTTAAACCATTTTAAAAGTATGGTTTTGAGAATTTGAATTTAACCCAAGGACTTTAACTCGTATAAAAGAATCAGATTTTCCGAAATGAAAACTATTTGTTTTCAAATAATAGAAGCTTTCATATAAGGAATGAACTTCCAATTTGTGTCAAAGAATTGCAAGTTTGAAATGAAAATGGTTTTCCAAGTTATGAATAAATCTTTGTGAAAGATTGTTGAACCTTGTTTTGAAATTGGAAAGGTTTACCTTTTGTATAAAAAGTCAAAATGGAATTGTTTTGAAAGCTATCAGTTAAATCTTTGTTTTGAATATTTAATGAGTTAATCCAATTGAAATGGAAATTGATTTGGGAAAATCTATGAATAGATCTTTGTGAAACTGGGTGAACTTTGTTAATTGAATCTTTTTGTTTAAAAAAGATTAAAATGGTAATGTGTTTAAACCATTTGAAGAAAAGTTTTGGGTAATAAGTTGTGACTTAACTGAAATTCTATATCCATATAGTTTTAAAATATGCGCTCGTTATTCGGTTTAGCCGGGAGAGGACATTGTGTCATATAACCCATTCCGAATAATGATACGACGTTATGGATAGCATTTAAAGACCGGTGGTGAAGATCGGATATTTTCGAAAACGAAAGGACAACTCGTCGAATGTCTCTGCATCGACTGGTCCCCGGTATAGAGATTCTAGCACCCTTTGTGATGGGAAGTCCGGACATGATTAGAAATTATCCGGGTTTGCAAGGGCTTCTTTGGAAGTGCCTTCGGTTCTGTTCGAACCCGGAACAGACTTGCATGGTTGTATGTCTGACACTACACTTTGAGATATAAAGCTGATTTCTTTCAAATACATTTCTGTTTTATGGCGGAGAATTTATTCTCTTAGCTTAACACCGTTCTATGAGACGTACGAGCTTAGAGGTTATGTAGTTGAAGGTTATCAGTGATATGTTCCCAATTTGGTAGTGTGACATACTGAGTGTTGATGATCATTTGTTGATCAAAGCATGGCTTTCGTGTAAAGCTTAGCTTTGTGGACGAGACCTCATCGAGCCTCACAGACCGGTAATGGTCGAAACAGGAAAGTGAGGCAAGGTTTCAGGGTTAGCTCCCCTAGGGTATGTCCATTCCTTCTGGAAAAAAGTGGTATCATGGTATGGAGCCCAGATATTTACCTATGTGGTTGCTCCAATCTCATTTACTCTGTGTGATTGTTGCTTTGTGATCGAGGTACCTCGGATAAAGGTCGCAAACGACCGGGGGTGGCATATCTTAGGTTTACTACCCGAGAAGGGGGTAACCGGCCTTGTTTTGGCAGAGAGCAGTTGTCTCTCGGGGCGTCCCTCCAGAGGCGTTCCTACGTGGCATAGGAAGTTCCTTAGCGTGACCATTTGTTGGAAAATCCAAAGAAATAATACGAGCCCTTTACGATTGCAATTTGTATAACCTGTCTCCTCAGGCGGCAGCTATAGCAGGCATAATATAATGGTACCTATGCTGGCTAAGATTAATATTATATTTTCGAAATGTTTTCTACACTATGCACTAGTAATAATATCAAAAGAGTTTTTCTTGCGTAGCAAGCATATTTGACTATCATAAAAAGAAATCTCCTCCAAGTCTGCGATTGCATTGTGTGTGTGGTGGGAGGTCTTATGGTAGTTTAATTTTCCAAAAGCATTGCGGATTTCAATGTTGAAAATTCTTTTGTTGTTTGTTTTAAAGATAAACTGTTTTGTTACTCACACCAGTCTCATGACTAACCCGGAGTTTATTGTTCCCTTCCTAAACTCTGGGTGCCCATAATTTTCCACACGGGCAGTCTAGAGTTGGGGTTTTTCAGATAGTCAGGTTTAGTAGATTTTCGGGAGCTAGTTCAGTTTTTGGAGATCAATGACTGACCTTGCTTATGTTTGTCAAACGTGATAGGGGGTTCTCGCTTCACGGTTTGGTGGCGAACGGGAGACTCTTACCCCTACATGTCCTCTCTTCGTTAATACGGGTTGGTTAGCCGTAAGGTGTGACAGTCGAAAGGCTGGCAGTAAAAGCAAGGGCAGGGTACCATTGTATGCCACGGTGGGGCTGGGATGGTTGCAAAGACTACCGATCGCCACTGCCTCGGATCGTGACAGCGTGGTATCAGAGCTAAGGTTGAACTTTAGCTTAGGAGTATAACACATTAAGTAGCTCATTAGAGATAGGGTGGAGTATACCCTAGAATGAGTAATCCCTAAGATATTCGTCCGTATACCTCAGTAAATTCTCTTACCATCCACTGATAGTAAGTATGAGTGCAAGAAGAGGATGAGATAGGGGACAGGGGGATACCACTATGAAATGGTCAATACCCTGTAACAACAAGGAAACAATCTTTTCTCTATCAATCTCTTTTGTTCGTCATCTCTTTTCAATTCTTCGATGGTTCCTGGTAGATCTAGGAAGAGATTTGATATATTAATATGGGACATAAACTCCAAATAAGCCAAAATTGTTTGTTTGGATGAATTGTTTGCTTTGGTCGCTATGGTTGATAGGTATAATTTAGTTCTAAACTAAAAAAAATTTGGAATTGTATCCATATATCTATCTATTCTTTGGGTCCCAATATGTTCTACGAATGGTTAGTTATCCTTTCGAACTAACCAATGCCCCTGCATACTTCGTAGATCTGGATAACCCGAGTATCTTGTGGAAAAATTAAAAAGATTCGTTCTTGTATCTATTATTGATATTCTGATTTGGTAAGCCAAATGCAGAATAGATGTTCAGTTAATTTGATGAAATATTCTTCATCTATCCTTGTGTCTCCCTGGCAAATTTCGGGGATGAAATTTCTTAAGGGGGGAGGTTGTAACGACCCCGGATTTTATATATATTTAAATTGATAATTAATTCAGTTTTTGAATAAAAATTGTGAAATTAATCGATAAATTGATGCGAGTTTCCCCCGAGTTCAAATAAATTGTGTTAAATCAAATGAATTTAATGGTTTGAAAATAATTATAAAAATATAGACATTTGGCACAAATATAATAAATATTTAAAATAGAAATGGAAGTAAAAATAATAATAATAATAATAATAATTTAAGCTAAAAATAGAAATCAATATATAAGGTAAATACAATTGCTAAAATTTTAACAACAAGTTAAAATAGAAATTATTTATATTACAAATTAATAAGACTAAAGCAAAAAAAAATACAAGTAAAGAAAACATATTCAAGAATGAAACAAACAAACAAAAACAATATATATATATATGTCCTTAGCATACAAAAGAAAAGTTTCAGCCACCATTTGAAAACAAATGTATATATAGTTATGAATGAACACTTGAAAAAAAAAGAAACAAAACATGTACATGAGAATAGCTTGCAAACAAACAAAACAAGTAAACATAAGAATGAAACCAGACACCACAAAGGAATAAAAGAAGAAAAAAAAAAGATAAGTAAAAGCTTGCAAAGGAAGCCAAGGAAAATATCTCATATTTGTACAAACAAAATGAATAAAAAAATATGAGTTTGTACCAACAAATTAATGCCTGCACAAATTTTTTCATCAGCCACCAAATAAGAAAAAAAATCTCTGCCTACATTTGTACTACAAAAAATAGTCACCCTGGATTATACAAATACAACACCTTGTACAAAACATATCTCTGTATACTTCCTTATTTCAGTTCGTTCAAACATAACAAAGCAAAACTGAAGTAATATCATCTCATAACTTAAACAAGAATTCAATTGAAAACATCAAACATCAAACAACTAAACAAATCAAGAAATTCAACTTGAATCAGAGGATCAAAAGAAGGCAAGATATTCAAGCCTGTTCAAGTAGAGGCTCTGATCATTCTTCTGGAAAACAATGTGAGTAACATTACCTTTCTAAAACATAAATATCTGAACTAGTTGCATATATATATCTGAAAAATGTTATGTTGTAGAAATTTTTTCATATGTGTGATCTGTGCATACCTGTATCCCTTGAGATACTTCTGTTCTTGTTTCCCCTGACCCAGTTTTTTTTTCAAATTAAATCCAAATACCTTGATTCAATGACTATTTAAGCTTAGAATATAAACAAAAGTTGATTGTTTGATTTTGATCTAAGTTTTAAAAATTTATTTAAGCCAAAACAACTTAGTACTGGCTCTGGAACTCAAGAAAACTAAGCAAACTTCACCTTTAAAGAAATTTGATCTTCTTTATTTTGAAATGCCTGTGGTAATGAGTGAAAATGATGATCTGGAAATGCTTGGTATGGTTGTAGATATACATTTTTGTTTGGATATACAAATGTGTGATGCATGTCTGTGTACACATATGAATATGTTTCTGTTAGTAACAGGGTAACCAGATTTAAGAAAAAAATCCATATCTTCTTGTTTAAGCCAATCCAAGTCATGAATCCTGAAGAGAAAATGTTCACAACAACATAAAGTTATTTTTAAAAATAATCTCAAGTAAAACTATTTGGTAAATAATTCAAAATTTTGAAATTACAGAGGATCGCTCCGCTCCTCCACAAGACAAACTGAGCCCTACATCTCACCCTTTTTCTTTTTTTAAAGTATACCGCCTCGTCTCAAAAAGGGCTACCAGTGTTAATGATCCTTCTACACCTGGGAGGAGAAATTGAATCTAGCTAGGGTAGAGACAAAGACAACTATTAGTATACCGACCCCTCCCTTACTCAACAGCCCCTCGTTAAGTACACTTCCTCCCAATTAAGATACTGGCGCGTCGCGCTATTCTTTTTGATTCCATTTGGTAGAAAACGAATAGAAATTCAAGTATCTAAATCCTAAGCTTTGATCATTGGATCAGATTTGTCTTGCAATATGATGATTTTAAAAAGAAGTTTCATGATTTCTTAGTTCGTGAATGTCGAGCATTATCGAAATGAACGGAAAACGTATTTGGGTCAAATTCCGGCGATCAATGTCGAGCTGGGCGTCGTGATCAATGGTGAAGGAAGCTGACGTATAGGAGAGCATGGGAAAAATGTTCGCAAAATTTTTATCGATCGTGGGAGATTAACGTGGTTGATTTAGGGTTCGACTTTTAGTTTAATAGGTGGGTTTGTCGAGGCAAGTTCATCGTCATCAGGGGATCGAGTTGAACGGGACCTAGGGGAATCGAAGCATGGTGTTGTGGCGTGGCTCTGGGTGGAACGGCAAGTATTCCGGTGATCAGAATAGGCGGGTCGAGGGGATCTTTAGTTGTACAGTGGTTTGAGGTTGTGTCGATTTACCCAAATGTCGATTTCGTCATCGACTTAAGAACCTGGGTGGTTAGAGACATGAGGTGGGTCGCCGGCAACTTGAGAAGGGCGGCGTGGTCGACTGGAGCTCATCTGAGCTCTGGTGCACGTGCACGGCAGCCTTGGGATAGTGTTAGGAGGTTGAGGGTGAATGACTCGAGTTGATGCTCGAGAAAATGAATGGGTTGCTTCGAGTAAAGCCTGAGCGCGCGAGAGTGCTTTCTGATATTCAAATTTAAACGTAAACTTAAATAAAAGAAAAAAAATGTACGAGAAGAAGAAGGGGAGAAGGTCTCGAGAAAAATGGAAGGGAACTCGAGTGTTTACTCGAGTAAACATAGGGATTTCTCGGGTTTGATTCCCAAACCTGCAGTATAGTAAATAGTAAGTTAAGCAAGCTATTTAAATAATTTTAAGTAGTGATGACTAATTAACTTTAATTAGATAGTTAATGAAGATAAGTTTTAAATTTAATTAACCTTAAAGCCTTTTTAAGTTAGTGATAATTTGATTTCAAAAGTAATTAAGGAAGATTTTAAAATATTAATTAAGATTAATTAATTTAATTAATTTATTGATTTATTAATAAAGGTTAATTAATTAAAGAATAATTAAAGGTTATTCATTTAATAATTAGGGGTTAATTAATTATGTAATTACTTAAAGGTTAATTTAATTGAGGTGATTGATTAATGATGAATAAATTAATTTAAAAGTAATTAATTAATGGTAAAGCTTAATTAATTAATCAATTAAGAATAATTACTTTTAGGAATTAATTAGAATTAATTAATTGATAATTAATTCAAGGAGGATTAATTAACAAATAATCAACCAGAATTAGTGATTAATCTGGTTTCAATTAATTAGATGATCAATTAACCTTATTGCTGGATGATTGTATTCTATTGAATGTTGTGAATTGTTTTGTCATCTCTGCTGTGTGATGCTTTGTGATATAACCTGATTTGTGTTGTGATCTGTGATGTAATTTATTTATCTGGGATGAATGTAATTAATTATCTGTAATGTATATATCCATGATCTGTGAATGAACGATAAGCGTTATAGTTCATACCGCTTATCAACTATATTTCTGTATTTTGAATCAGTGATGATTTATTGATATTGCACTACTGTGTGAAACCCCTGGACCACACTTTTACACACACAAATATGGATTTCACGGGGAATCGGTTAAGTCACAGATGATTTAAATTTAATATTTTTGAAATTGAAATTTAATTTCAATTGATTTCGGAAAATGGATTTGGGTTAAATGTTAAAGCTTTTAAAAAGGAGTTTTTAAGAGAAAAGTTATTTTGAATGACTTGGTAAAGTTTCCAATTTAAATAATTTAATTTGAATTTGAATTCAAAATTTGGAATGGAATTCTATGTTGGAAATTTTGGTTAAGATGTTATAAATGTGTTTTATATGGATTTAAACCATTTTAAAAGTATTGTTTTGAGAATTTGAATTTAACCCAAGGACTTTAACTCGTATAAAAGAATCAGATTTTGCGAAATGAAAACTATTTGTTTTCAAATAATAGAAGCTTTCATATAAGGAATGAACTTCCAATTTGTGTCAAAGGATTGCAAGTTTGAAATGAAAATGGTTTTCCAAGTTATGAATAAATCTTTGTGAAAGATTGTTGAACCTTGTTTTGAAATTGGAAAGGTGTACCTTTTGTATAAAAAGTCAAAATGGAATTGTTTTGAAAGATATCAGTTAAATCTTTGTTTTGAAGATTTAATGAGTTAATCTAATTGAAATGGAAATTGATTTGGGAAAATCTATGAATAGATCTTTGTGAAACTGGGTGAACTTTGTGAATTGAATCTTTTTGTTTAAAAAAGATTAAAATGGTAATGTGTTTAAACCATTTGAAGAAAAGTTTTGGGTAATAAGTTGTGACTTAATTGAAATTCCACATCCATATAGTTTTAAAATATGTCGTCGTTATTCGGTTTAGCCGGGAGAGGACTTTGTGTCATATAACCCATTCCGAATAATGATACGATGTTATGGATAGCATTTGAAGACCGGTGGTGAAGACCGGATATTTTTGAAAACGAAAGGACAACTCGTCGAATGTCTCTACATCGACTGGTCCCCAGTATAGAGATTTTAGCACCCTTTGTGATGGGAAGTCCGGACGTGATTAGAAATTATCCGGATTTGCAAGGGCTTCTTTGGAAGTGCCTTCGGTTCTGTTCGAACCCGGAACAGACTTGTATGGTTGTATGTCTAACACTACACTTTGAGATATAAAGCTGATTTCTTTCAAATACATTTATGTTTGGTGGAGGAGAATTTATTCTCTTAGCTTAACACCCTTCTCTGAGACGTACGAGCTCAAAGGTTATGTAGTTGAAGGTTATCAGTGATATATTCCCAATTTGGTAGTGTGACATGCTGAGTGCTGCTGTGTGTTGGTGATCATTTGTTGATCAAAGCATGGCTTTCGTGTAAAGCGTAGCTTTGTGGACGAGACCTCATCGAGCCTCACAGACCGGTAATGGTCGAAACAGGAAAGTGCGGCAAGGTTTCAGGGGTAGCTTCCCTAGGGTATGTCCATTCCTTCTGGAAAAAGGTGGTATCATGGTATGGAGCCCAGATATTTACCTATGTGGTTGCTTCAATCTTATTTACTCTGTGTGATTGTTGCTTTGTGATCGAGGTACCTCGGATAAAGGTCGCAAACGACCGGGGGTGGCATATCTCAAGTTTACTACCCGGGAAGGGGGTAACCGCCTTGTTTTGGCAGAGAGCAGTTGTCTCTCGGGGCGTCCCTCCAGAGGCGTTCCTACGTGGCATAGGAAGTTCCTTAGCCTGACCATTTGTTGGAAAATCCAAAGAAACAATACGAGCCCTTTACGATTGCAATTTATATAACATGTCTCCTCAGGCGGCAGCTATAGCAGGCATAATATAATGGTACCTATGCTGGCTAAGATTAATATTATATTTTTGAAATGTTTTCTACACTATGCACTAGTAATAATATCAAAAGAGTTTTTCTTGCGTAGCAAGCATATTTGACTATCATAAGAAGAAATCTCCTCTAAGTCTGCGATTGCATTGTGTGTGTGGTGGGAGGTCTTACGGTAGTTTCATTTTCCTAAATTATTGCGGATTTCAGTGTTGAAAATTCTTTTGTTGTTTTTTAAAGATAAATTGTTTTGTTACTCACACCAGTCCCATGACTGACCCGGAGTTTATTGTTCCCTTCCTAAACTCTGGGTGCCCATAATTTTCCACACGGGCAGTCTAGAGTTGGGGTTTTTTAGATAGTCAGGTTTAGTAGATTATTGGGAGCTAGTTCAGTTTTTGGAGATCACGACTGCCCTTGCTTATCTTTGTGCATTGTGATGATGGTTCGTGCTTGATGTTGGAGTTATTGGTCTCATTCACTTTGTCGGATCATTTGGAGTATCATTTCTATTTCCGTTGTAACATTATTATTTGTCTCTGATATTCTTGTATCATATTGATATCATTGTTGTATATCATTCTGGATATTGTATTCGTTGGAGTTGTATATGATATCATTCATTTCTTTCTTCCGCTGTGTTGTTATACTTATTGTGTTATAAGCTCCGGCACGAGTCGAATTTCAACGATTGAATCTGCGGCATACGAGTACAAGTGAAGTACGGGTGTCGATTTTCGAACGCTGGATTTCGGATCGTGACAACTTGAAAGATTTCAGTCTTGACCAGAATGGGTGGTTAAGAAAGAAAGGAAGATTACGTGTTTCGAGTGTAGGAAACATAAAGAAGGAAGTTTAGATGAATGCCATCATTCGAAGTTCACTATACATCCCGAAGGTACCAAGATGTATCAAGATATGAAGAGGAGTCTCTTTTGGGAAGGAATGAAGCAAGACATTGGTTTGTGTGTAAGGCAGTGCTTGAATTGCCAGCAGGCAAAGGCCGAACACCAGAAATCGAGTGGTTTGCTTCAGCCGTTAGATATTCCAGTGTGGAAGTGGGATTTTATTTCTGTGGACTTCATACATGGATTGCCAAGGTCGAATAGGGGAAATGAAGGTATATGGGTTATCGTGGACAGATTGACCAAGAGTGCCCATTTCATTCCAGTTAGGTCAACCATGAAGACACCTGTTTTAGCAAGGTTGTTCATGAAGAATGTGGTTAGATTGCATGGAGTTCCTAGCAATATAGTTAGTGATAGAGATTCCTTGTTCACTAGAGAATTTTGGAAGAGTCTGCAGGAAGTTTTGGGAACCAAGCTTATGATGAGTACCGCTTACCATCCGCAGACAAATGGGAAAACATAAAGAGTTAACAAGATCTTGGAAGATCTGTTAAGAGCTTGTGTTCTGGATTTTGGGGTATCATGGGAGGACCATCTGCATCTAGTTAAGTTTTCATATAACAACAGTTATCAAACTAGGATTAAGATGGCACCATTTGAAGCTTTATATGGAAGACTATGCAAATATCCCATTTGTTGGTTGGAGATCGAGGATAGGTTGATTCTTGGTTCATATTTGGTCAGAGAAGCTGCAGAAAAGATTGAGGTCATTCGAGCTAGGATGAAGAAGGCTCAGTCTAGGCAGAAGAGTTATGCAGATAAGAGACGGAAAGATTTGGATTTCTCATTTGGGGATAGATTTTCGTCAAAGTATCACCGATGAAGGGTGTGCTTATATTTGGGAAGTCGGGGAAGTTATCTCCTAGGTTCATTGGACTTTTTCCTATTCTTGAGAGGATCGGGAAGCTTGCGTATAGGCTTGAGTTACTGAGCAGTTTGGCAGATGTCCATGATATTTTTCATATTTCTCATCTCAGAAAGTGTGTTAGAGACCCGAAGACTGCTATTGCACCGACAGTGCTAGATGATTTATTGTAGAACCGAACTTGACCATAGTGAAGAAGCCAATTCACATTGTTGCGAGAGATGAGAAGAGGCTTAGAACCAAGACGGTCAGATTAGTCAAAGTCCAGTGGAGTGACGATGACAGAGACTGTACTTAGGAGGTTGAGAGCAGGATTAGAGATACTTATCCTGACTTGTCTTGATTGTATGTTTTACCTTCTTGTTTGTTTTAAGCCTTATTGTAATTTCGATGACGAAATTATTTAAGGAGGGGAGTCTGTAACAGCCCAAATTTTTGATAAAATTATTTAGGAGATTTAGTTAGATAAACTAAATAAAATAATGTGTTGATAAGGGGATTGAGAATTGATTTAATTAAGGTAGCCGTGACTTTTTAACTAATAAATTAAATGAAGGGTTTAAAATGAATTAGAGGAGGGGTATTATGGGAAAGAGGCCATTCCTATATCATTTTCCTTAGGTCGTGTGTCTCTTCACACGTTCATTCTCATTTTAAAAAAATTTAAAAGCAAGGCCGGCCACCATTAACAAAGAAAGAAGAAGAGGAAACTAAAGAAAAGCTTAAGGAAAGAATATTCAAATCAAACTCTTTCAAATCTCAAGCCCCTTAATCACTAAAGCAAAGGTGAATAATATTTACATCTCTAAAATTTTATGGTTTCGGTTTTAAGGTTAATTCCGAATGATTTTGCAAAGATTTGCCATGTTTTTGAATGATAAATAGTTATATTTACATGTTGATGATTTATGTATGTTCATATAGATTTTATGACATGTTTTGAGATGAAAACCATGTTAAATGACATCCGATAGCCTTGCGAATTTCTCTGATGGTCTAAATAGTTATTTTAGAGATGGGTTTCGATTTCCAGATTATTTCGAATTTTTGTGGAATTGTTATGAATTTTCTAAGGAAGAAAATGGTATTTTGGATTATTAAACTATTTACGGCAAAAGTAATTATTATTTGGATCCAAAAAATTTATATGTTGAAGAGAATATATTAGTTGATTTTCTGGAACTTTTCCAGAATTTTTCAAGCTGTTTTAATAGTTATATAAAATTATTTAAGTAATGGGACTTAAATGTTTTATATAATTATAAAGGAGATAAAAGCTTTTTTAAAATTATTTAAATTTCCAAATAAGGAAAGTCGGCAGCATTTTTAAATATAAAATTCTAGCAACCAATTAGATTTAGACAAACAAACAATGCTGGTTGAGTACAAAAGAACTATTTTGAAGTACAAATAAATAGTTTTATTATTATTTCAACCCTTTCGGCAAGAAATTCCGCCTCCATTCCAAACCTTCCGACGAGGTCGAATGGTATCAACCTTTCGACTATGTCAATAACCAATGCACATGGTATCAGGCAACTGGTATGTAGTGAATTGAATGAAGTCGAAAGGTTTAAGGACGAAAGGTTAGAGCTTTTGAAGGAGATGAAACTTTGCTTTGGTTTTAAAAAAATACGCTTGCTAGCTTTCGACAAAGAGCTTTCAACATTGTCAAATGGTTTAAAAGAAAAAGGTTTTGATTGGTTTGCTTTCTTGTTTCATATTGAAGTCTTTCGACAAAGTCGAAAGGTATAGCTTTCGACAAGGTCGAAAGCATAGTTGTTGCTTCCTAACCTTTCGACGCAGATGGAGTCGAAGGTAATCTTTTGTTTTTCTAAAACTTGCCGCCTCTTTCCATTGATTTTCGAGGGTTGGTTCTAACACCAACACTTTATTGTTTTCGAATGATTTCGAAAGGTTTTATAAAGGTTTCGAAGCAGTTGCTTTCGACTCCAATGTTTTTATGATCCTTTTGCTCAACTTGAAGGCATAATCTAAATGTTTTAAGTCAAAATGTTTTAAAGGTTTCAAAGTAGTTAACTTTGAATGGTTTCGAAAGGTTTCCACTTTTTTTAAATTGAATCTAATGTCTTCGAAAGGTTTTGAGTTTCATTGCTTTCGAAAGGTTTCTAAATTATTTTATAGGGGAGGTACCCCAGGCTTTCGACAAAGTCGAAAGGGGAAACCTTTCGACTGGGTCGAAAAGAAACCTTTCGACAAGGTCAAAAGGTGGGACCTTTCGACAAGGTCGAAAGTTATGTTTTAATGTTTTCGAAAGGCTAAGGTTTAAAGGATTTAATAGGTGGATGTCATATCTTTTAAAGCTTGTAAATGGAAGGCTTTTTAAAAGGTTTTGAAGGAGTTACCTTTAATGGTTTTGAAAGGTTTATTAAAGGATATGAAGGAGTTACCTTCAACACTTTTGAAGGGTTTTATTAATGGTTCAAAAGGAGGTACCTTCTATGTTTTCGAAAGGTTGTTTAGAAGTTTTAAACAAAGGTTTCGAATATAAGGACTAGGTAGATAGCCTAAGTGTTTCAAGTTATAAAGGACTTTAACTTATTTTAAAAGGATAGATAATCCTTGTTAAACATCATCAACATTATATTGAGTAAAGTATATATAACATGGCAAAGATAGATTAGAGTAAAGCTAAAGATATATTTTACTTGTATATATATGATTTGACGGACTAAATCATTTTGAAAAGGTTTTCAAGGAAAATTTGAAGGGCAGTTAGCCCAGATATTTTGAAGGGTAGTTTACCCAAAAGAAAAAATCGAGCAGTTAGCTCATTTAAATTCGGACAATCGTTTCATTTTGAGGGCAGTCAGCCCAGAGGACGGTTAGTCCAGAAAGAGCAGTTAGCTTTGATGTGAATAGTTAGTTCATTTATTAGCATAACGGACCTTGCTATTTTTAAGGATAGTTAGTCCACCCTTTTTACCTGTTTTGGGAAGATAGCCCATTATCTAGCATAAAAGATATTGCTATTTTGGTATAATCAGTTTTAGGACAGATAGTCCAGAAAGGAGAAGTTAGCACAGAGTTTAGGACAGATAGTCTAGTAAAGAATATATAGTTCAGATTTTAGACAGATATTCTATTTTATTTCCTGTTTTACCATAATGGATATTGCTATATTATTAAAATCTATTGCCAGTTTGGTTGCAGGAAAGGATTTGCAAAATATATGTTTAGAAAAGAGATATTAGCAAGGGGAAACCCGTTCCGCTAAGCGGTGTGGTCTCACTGTTCATTAGTAAACTGATATGTAAAAGAAATTATTCATTCTTGGCTTTATGTCTAACTTGAAGTTTTTGTTTCCCTTAAACTCTCGGGTGCTCAAAATTTGATTTGAGTAGGCCGAGGGTTTAGGTTTTCAGGTTTTAGCAGATTTTGACGAATAAGCTTCCGAAGACGACAGGAGGCTGACAGATAGCTAAATTTAGGAATTTTGTTTTAGAACTATTTCCGCTGTGTATTAAGACAATTATGTTTATATTGCTTTGATCATCCAAAGGGGCATCTTCATATGTCGCTCTTGGCGTATTGTTGTAGTTATATTTAATCAATGCTTAGGATACGTTTGGGGATTTTTGTAAGTTGGATATGATATTATTTGAATTATAATCACTAAAAATTATTGATTTTGGAAATCTGTGATTTTGTTCGTATTCAAGTGCTTCTGATATTATGGATACCATTAACATTAGCGTATTTCACCTGAAGTTAATACTGTGGATGACTGTAGCATCCATAGCGCTTAGCTTTTGGCCTCAAGATACGGGACGTTACATTATCAAATGTCATAAAGTTTATACAATGGAAACAAACTCAATAACTTTCTCAAATACAAGTATAAGCAGTCACTGCTAAGGCTCCCCGGTGCTGCACAGCAGAATAAGTGTAGAATCCATTTAAGTATATGATACAAGATAACTCCGTCCAACTCATCCTTCGAACAGTTACTGCATCACCTAGACCTATTATCTAGTCTACTCATTTAATAGTAACCAAGATAATAAGAAGCAAAATATAAAACCATGGTCAGACAACAGTCTGGTGTGAGCGGTAAATGAGTCTAAAAATACTATACATATAAATATGATAAGAACAAGAGTGCACGAATCATACTTGACATGTCTCTGCAACCAAAGAGTTAGCATTTAACACTATAATATGCTACTCTATAATATCATAAAGATATACCACAAACCAAATAAAAGATGTCAATCTTTTAGGTATTCCTATATCAAATATCTACTTCCCATGATACCTACAAGTGATAGCCTACTAAAGAAAACAACCAAAGCATCCATAACATCCATCAACAATACTAACTATCACTCCTTGTGCCTTCCATATACGATAACTCGTATGGCCCCTAAGCCAAGGATTAATGGAAATCCTGGTTCTTTGTTTTACTCTCGTATCTCGCAGCCCAAAGGTGAATGCATGTCTCGCAACCCAAATCTGGACACTAGAGCCAAAGCTATAAGTCTAAGATATATAGGTCCCTCAATTGACCTATGGGCGTCTCCACTTATAATACCCCTGCTTTGAGTACAACTGAAAACGCTTTAAGCATCAATGATTCCTTAGCACATATACCTAAACCCACCTTTTCTCCATTTGGATACTGTGCCCTTCTTGCTCAATCCAGTTTCTATTATTCATAAGGAACCCTTCCACATTCCCTAATCATACGGCTCCCTCCTTTACGAGCCTCCATCTTCAGAATCTACTCCCAACATGAGCCAACATCCATAGACCATAGCTTTTCATCATGTTGTTATATCATCATCCAACCTGATATGAACAAGCCAACACCTCCAACACGATTTACAAAGCCTCATCTTCCCGCCCTAAAAGTTTCACATCCATCCCAAAAAATATGATAACTCGATACTGACTCATCGAGATAACTCGGTACCAAGTTATGCACTTAGCCAATTATTGGCTACCATCTCTTTCCTTGCCTCTAGTACACTTCCCTAGGTTCCTTAAACCCAGACTCACCACTCTTTGATAACTCGGCACAATCCAAAGCTCTGTCTTCTAGTTCTAGAGATAACTCGGTAGTACACTCAACCCTTTGCCAAATCTATTGCATCTTTGATATAAAACACCTCATCTAGCCATGCTCTATCCATCCATGCTGATAACCGACTCATTGCCGCCTTCACCATAGCTCGGTACTGAGTTATAAGCATAACTCGGTGCCAAGTTATGTACATAACTCCATTTGAGTTGCGACTCATCATGTGTCTTTCCACTATGCTCTAGAGCACATCTACCAAGTTTCATCCAATTTCGACCAACTTAGCCTCCATTTTGCTCAATTCTCCGACCTAATTTTCTATGCATTCACAACAATAGCAAACCAAATCAAAGCATATCATCCAAACATAGAATAACAAGCAATTTTATTCAATCAAACTTGCAATCCATCAAAAAAAGATAAATTCTAACATAAATCTACATATGCATGAATATATGATTTCTAATCAATCTATATCATATGCTTGGATTAACACATGATCGTAACTAATGAGCAAAAAATAGCAAAGTGAGGAGAGGATGGAACACATGATCAAGAATCATAACTAATAAATGACGAAAAATGACCTAAAATCAAATAAAAATGTGCCGAAGCTAACAATCGGAAGTATGCACCCTTCTACCTCCTCCATTATCCGGGCTTAGGATTGGCAATGCATAGTTGCATTGGTAGAGTTAAAAGGGTTTAAATAGGCTACAAAATATTCAAATAAACATCAACCACACTTAGTAAGTTCATAATAACAATCTACAATATCAGAACGGTAGAAAAGTTCGAAATGCCAAAACAAAAATGCCCACAACATAGACAGCAAGAACACAACTGTTTAAGTAGTTAAAAACATCTATTTTACCATTAAGAAAGATTAAATGAGATATGCTCTTTGGTCCACGCAACCGTAGACCTTATAGCATCCCCAACATTATTGAATTCATTTGTACTTCGCCATAAAAAAGCTTTTGGATTCGCCGCGAACTCGAGAAAACCATTCGCGTAGCAAGCCCTAAGGGTTTGAAATGAACCAAGTCGGTAGGATTCGTTGATAAGATTCCAACTTATGCAACCACTTCTCCCTCCTTGTACCAACTCATTAACTTGCATTTAGCACTAACCGGTGTAGTAGATAACCTAGCATGATTTGACTGTCATACAAAGAAAAAATATGAGTTGTAATGACCCGGGTTTTTAAACAGATTATAATTAAATATTATAATTATTTAAATAATTGAATCTTGGATTTAATTTGAACAAAAATGATTTTGAAAGTATACTTAAATTTTGTTTAATTAGAATGATAGGGAAAGCTTTTAATTTATAATTTAAAGCGATTAAAATCATTTTAGTAATAATTCGTTTTAATTACTGTGTGAAATTATCATTCTAGGGCACTATCTCGGATTTTGACAAAACTAGAGCCATTAGGTTCAGAATAATGAATTGTTATACACCGTCAAGTTTCGTGGCGATCAAGCGTACTCTATGGTCATGCGAGCTCAAATTGCATAGAAATTGATTTCAGATATTAAATATAATATAATTTGGTTTTAAAATCTTATTCAGGTATTAAATATAATATGATTTGATTTTAAAAGCTAACTTATGTTTATGATGGAATTAGGTCCCGATGCTAGTTCTATTGTGTTGGAGGTAATTAGCTAGGAACACCAATGAGCACGCTCGTTTGGAGTTACGGATTTTGAAGAGTGAATAGTGTCGGAAAATCTTCTGTATAAGGACCTCACTATCTTTGTTTTCTAAATACATAACCCTAAACCTAACCAAATCCAATAGCCAAGTTGAACGGCGCCTCCAGGGGCCATTTCAGGTGATGATTCCAGCTAGGAAAATGTTCTTAAGCGTGAGTGGAGTGTGTTGACCGGTTGGACCATTACATAGTGACTCGAGGCAATGGGAAAATTACAACGAACGCCTCAGCTAGGGTTGGCGTTTGCGGCAACATCGATGGTCGATAGTCTGGAGCCGTGCAACAAAGTTGGAGAGGGTGGCTAAGGCTTCACGTTGGCAAAGTTTGGTGGCGGTTGGTCGAAGGTGGCAGAGGAAATTGCAAGATAAACGATGGTGATTTGGATGGGTTCGTCGGCAGGCTGTGGGACATGGGAAGCAACGTGGTCAGTGGCTATGTGGTCATTTGGTCGAGGTTAGCTTTAGGCGGCGTGTTGTGGCGGTCGGAGCACTGTAGCGGCGGTGGTGGTCAGATGAACGTGTGGCCAAGGGGTTAAATGAAGAAGAAGAAGGTGATTTACCTAATTACTTAATTAGTTCATGGTAATTTTAATTTAATTATCTCTATGTTCCAACGATCGTAACTTGTTCATACGAATTCGATCACGGCGTCGTTTTCACGGTTGCATTCATATTTGAATTATCTATGCAATGGAGTGGGATTCGACGAGTTTGGAGCTAGTTGGAATTTTAGTCAAAATCGAACGACGTTTGATTTTGGACTACTCGAAAACACGAAAGCATTGACTAGAGCTTGGTGAGTTTTACTCACCAGTTGATTGTTCAATTATTGTGTATGTAATTGTTGTTGTGTTGAAAATACGAAATGTATAATGAATAATGCAAGTTATTACTTTGGACCCTGTCTTGTTTTGTAAAACAAGTGATAACATTATTATTGAGTATAATCTCTCTGTCGACTTTGTAAACATGTATTGTGGCCTAGGCTACTTGTTTAAATGTTTGATATTGCTTTGCAAAAAGTGATAGTGCATTATATATATTAGAAATGATATAGTCGTTGTAAACATGCATTGAAATCCCTGATATTGGACATATGTTAAATTGGATAAATTAGGTAAATTGCGGAAACATATATATATATATATATATATATATATATATATATATTTGTGTGTGTGTGTAATTGTGTGTGTGCGTATTGGGTTGTTCTATATACGTTTGGTTATGTTTGGCCTAAAAGAATTGGTTTGAGCATTTGTGGAATTGGAAATAGAACATACTAGAAGCGAAATGGTCACGATGGATGCACTTTGGAATCGCTATGATCTGCGATTTTAAAGCTAACTTTGGGAGACATCCTAGGGCTTATTTGTATTTGTAATAAGTACCATAGCATACTTATTATTGGGAAATAACAAGGTTTAATATATCTCTGAAAATCATTTATGGATTTATAAAGTGATGGTATTAAATTATAAAATAGGTTTTAAAGTGGTGTTTTAAATAAAAGGTTTCAAAAATAGTATATGTATTTTATAAGTATATTTTTAGTATATATTTGATTTTAGAAATTGCTTAAGATTTTATTAAATAAATAAAAGGATTTTATATTATAATATTTTACAAATGGTTTATAGTATTTTATTAAATATCTTAGTTTTACAAATAAATTAGTGTATGTAAATATCTATCTTTTTAAAGGTATTTTAATATATATAGAAGTTTTAAAAAGGGAAGTTCGGTATTTGTAAAGGAATTGAAAAGGAGTTTTAAGATTTTAACACTTATTTTTTAATGGATTGTTTTATGAAATGATTGAAATAGTATATTACTTTGTTTAATAAATGAGGATATACTTAAGGTTTTTAAATGGATATTTCAAAATAAATGGCAAGTATAAAAGTGAATTTGGGTTTATTGTATCGATGTTTATGCAACATCTGTTTTAACCCATATAAATATACTTTTAAAAGTTAAAATGGAATTCTAAAGGTAACGGAATAGGAAACGGTTTTGGGGTTTATCATACACAATGTTTTAGTAACATTTGTTTTTAAACCCTTAGATATAAAGTGTTAAAATAGTGTAAATTAATTTGGGAAAATACTTATATCTTTAATAATGCGAATTTAAAGAGGATAACAATTATGAAGTGGTTTTGGGTTTGTTGTGGCAATGTGTTAGTAACATTCACCTTTAACCCATTTTGGTTATACTTGTGTATGTAAATAGGTCTTCAAAATGGAGTTTTAATGATAATCATAAGTGAAATGGTCTTGGGTTTGTGAGATAAAATAAAAAACAATAGAGTCTGATGCTTTCTCTTTCTCGTGTCCTTATTTATCTTCTTTCTTGTATTCAACTCTTCTTTCCATTTTCCTCGATTTAATCGCCATCCTAATCTTTACTCAGATCGAAATTTTTCTACTAATCGTTCTTACGCACAAGTAGTTAAAGATGCGATTCATTCTGTTCCAACTTCATCTGTTCATAATCGCTTATCTTCGAAACACGGATCTTTTGATTGGGCGAAGTCTAGGTGTGCTAAGAGATTTTTCTTTCGATGTGGTGATTTATTTCATTTGGCTAAAGATTGCTGAGATCCGGTTAGGTGTTTTGGTTGCAGACTTTTTGGACACCAAAAAGTTGAGTGTTCGATGAAATTCATCCCGGTCTCAGATAAGAACAAGAATCTATCTATTACAGAACATGCTTTCCAATTTGTGCTAAAATGCATGAGACTCAAGAGAATATTATTAGATCATTTATGGAACCAAAGATCTGAGGGGATTGATATTTTTGAAGAATTTTTCAGACATTTTGAAGTGATAAACGAAGTAAATATTGGTAGTGGATATATCAAGAAGTTTGGGAATCCAGAAGCTTTTTTGGAACGTCTACTTTTTCTTCAGATAAGGCTATCTCTGTAATGGTCAGTCGAATGAACATATAAGAGCTTCGAGTAATTCTGTCGATGTTTTTGTGGATACTGATGTCTCAGTTACAGTGTTTAGAGATAATCATAAATTCTGCGATCCTATATTATTAAACCCTACCGTTGTTTCTTGTAGGAGGGATTCTCATTTTTTTTAGGAACCTTTGTAGGCTTGATGTCATTTTATAAAATTCTATAACTCCTATTCTACAGCGAGAAGAGAACGATGATTTTGTTCCTATTCGCAACAAAAGATCCATTTCAATATCTTGTGACGTGAATTGTTTCAAGTTAGATATTTTCAACAGGTATGATTGTTTGATGGATGATAATGGAGCAGACTCTGTTTTGATAGAAGAAGATAATATGACTGCTAAGGGAATCATTGATGTTGGTTCGAGTAATTTAGAGAAGAAGTATTTTGATAGAATCAGAGATAAGTTTTCAGAAACTCATGTAGATTATTCTTCTGGTTCTTATAATAAGATTATTGTAGCAGATTTGGGTGATAGCTGTGATATGACCAATCATGATGTGGATGAACTAAAGTCCAGTGGTGCTGTTGTGTTATATAATGGAAATGTAAAACCTGGATTTCTGAGTGAAATCGATGATGGTAATGTTGATAATCACAAAGGAAAATGCACAATTTATTCCATGAATGAAGAAACCGAACTTGAGTCTGATGATGCATTGGGTGCTATTGTTGGTCTTTATTTGAATGACAGGGTGAATGAAATTAATTTTTACAGTAAGTTTCAGATTTTAAGTGATGATGTGGAGAAGAGTTATGGAGATGCACTGGATAACATGCACATAGATGTTAAGATTAAAGCTTCTTTTGTTGATGCTCAAATTGTTTCTGATACCAATACACATGGAGATATTGCACATGAAGATTGTGATGTTTCAGTTGATGAATTGCACAAAGACAATGACAGTTTATTGCACTGCTTGGTGACTAATGTTGATAACTCAAAGGACATGACCGGGGAAGTGAATGCTCTATCTATTTCTAATGCATCGGTGAATGGTGTGGATATGTTAAAGAACTACGTTATTGAAAATTGTATTGTTTAAGTTGGAGAAGAGATGGAGGTTAACCTAAATGGAGGTAGTTGTTATGTCTCTAATGTTGATGTCAGAGATGCTCTTATTGATTCTTGCATATGTGGTGATAACAGTACACGAGATGTTGATGCACACATATATTGTGTTACACCATTTGTTGAGATTCACAGAGATAAGGATCTATTTTCTAAATCTTTAATGGAGGAGAATGGTTTGCCAATGAGACAAGATGATATTATGGCTGGTGGTGATCGATCATGTGAGGTGGTGGGGATCGTAGAAGATGTAATTGGGGGTAGTTTTTCAATGGAGAGGCAAATAGAGGTTTTGGTTAATCTTGACGTTGATGTTAATGGGAATTCAAACATACATAAGTTTTTGGATAATTGTGTTGACACTAATCAGCATAAGGAGGTATTACTTCAGTATAAGGATCATCAGTCGAAGATGGTAGGTTCATAGTTAGAGCATGCATCATGCTCAACAAAGGCAAATTCTAGCGTTTGTAACACTGGCATTAAATCTGCTTCTTTTTCATCTTCATCAAGGAGAGGTAGGCATAGGAAATATGTGGCCGTAAGTGGGTCGGTTCGACGGAGTGCCAGGATACATAATAGTCATTCTCCGTTCTTGGGTGAGTTACCTGATTCGAGTGCCACAAGCGGCACTACGAATTCAGGATCTGGTATGATTTCTGATTAGTACATATTCTTCTTATGCTTTAGGTAGTTTGTCTTCTACTAAGTTTTGTCAGTTAGCTAGTGATACCGCTTTTTTTTTACTAACTTTGAGTTAGATTCGGCTTACATTAGCAGTGGGGAAATTGAGATGGCTAGATCTATTGATTTATGAGGATTACTAGCTAGAATATTAGAGGTTTGAACGATTTAAATAAATGTGATAAAATTAAAGCTTTTTTATAGATTAATTTATTGACATTGCACTTTTACAAGAAACCAAAATTGAGAGTCCCGGTATTCGTTTTTATAGACAATTAGGTGGTTATCACTTAGGAATTGGGCTTGTTTACCTTCTTTTAGTACTTCTGGGGGTTTACTTATAGGATGGCGGGATAATTCTTTTAATTTACATCAAAGCATTTCTAAACATCATTCTTTGAACATTATTCTCATCAATCTTAGTGGCAATTCTATTTTAAATATATCTAATGTTTATGGGCCAAACTCGAAGGTCGGTCGTAGGGTTCTATGGAATGAATGTTTAGAATTTAGATCATTAGCTCCTGGTTCTTGGATTATGGGGGGTGATTTCAATGTTACGCATTTTCTAGGAAAGCGTTCACCTCGGGAAGGGGATTTCTCTTCAATGGAAGAATTATATCAATTTATCATTAATGCTAATTTGATTAAAATTCCTCTTTCTAATAGAGAATTCACTTGGAGTAATACTAGAGATTCTCCCTCAATGGCCCTTCTAGATAGATTTTTCGCAGTGATGAAATCGAGGATAAATTTCCTTTTTGTAGAGTTTCGAGTTTACCTTACACTTATTCTGATCATTGTCCTATAATTCTTACGTGCGATCAACATAAGACTATTAATAGAACTTTTAAATTCGAAAAAATATGGTTATTAGAATCCAATTGCTCAACACTAATTAAAAATAAATGGATTTCAATGAATATTTATAATATCAGAAATACAGATAATTCTGCAAAAAAAATTGTTTTAAAACTTAGGGGTCTTAGGAATTTTCTAAAAATTTGGAGTAAAAATGTTTTTGTAGTATTAAAATTAATAAAGAAAATATTCTTTCCAAAATGCTTAAAATAAAAAAGATAGAAGAAAATAGACAACTAAATTTTGGCAAGCGTAACGTTCTTGCTAATTTAAAAGAAGAGCTTAGTTCTATTTTAGAAAAAATAAGAGGTTATGTGGAAACAGAGATCTAGAATTCAATGGATTAATGAAGGTGATAATAATACAATTTTTTTACATAGTATGGCTAATGGTAGAAAACTTAGTAACACGATTAATTCTATATTTGTGAATAATGTAGAATTGGTCGATCAAAGAGATCTTAATAAGACTTCTATGGATTATTATAGAGATATTTTCGGTAATAAAAATGAGTATAGAATTAACGAAAGATGGAATGATCTTTATCCTACTGAATCCAAAATTGACCTTTTTGAGTTTGATAATCCTTTTTCTGAAGAGGAAATTTTAAACGCCATTAATGGTATGCCTAGTGATAAAGCCCCGAGTCCTGATGGGTTCCCTATCTTCTTTCACAAATTATTTTAGGATGTTTTAAAATTCGATTTAATTAGTATATTTAACGAATTTTATAATGGGAAATTACAATTAGGAAGATTTAATTTTGCAAATGTAATTTTATTACACAAAAAATTGGAGCTAATAATTTAAAAGATTTTAGACCTATTTACTTAATTAATTATTCCGTTAAAATTATTTTAAAAGTTTTAGCTAATACACTTAGTAAGAGAATGAATGATCTAATTGATTGTTTATAAACTGCTTTCATTAAAGGTAGAAATATCACTAATGGCGTGGCTGCTGTTCAAGAATACATTAATCACTGTTTTAAGAATAATATTACTTGTGCGATTTTAAAACTGGACTTTGTGAAAGCTGTTGATTTGGTTGATTGAGATTTTCTAGTTGATATGTTACATGCTAGAGGTTTTAGTTACAAGTGGATAGGCTGTATTACGACTTTGCTTAAAACAAGTAACTCTAGCATAATGGTTAACGGTATTTTAGGGAATAAAATTCAATCTAAAAGAGGATTAAGGCAGGGTGATCCTTTATCACCTCTTTTGTTTAACCTAGCCGCAGATGTTTTTGTTATGATAATTAAAAAAGCAATCAATAATGGATCTTTGGGGAGTGTAGGTAGTGAAATCTCTCGTAATGGTATCGTTGTTCTTTAATTTGCGGATGATACCTTCCTATTTACCTCCCATTTGCCTAATCATGTCATTACTCTTAAATTTATATTATACAGTTTTGAACTTCTTTCAGGGCTAAAAATCAATTTTGAAAAAAGTTCAGTTTTAGTATTAAATGACGTTGAAAAGGTTGAAGGTTTAGTTGCGAATACACTTAATTGTAAAACCATGACTTTCCCTTTTGATATCTTGGTTTTCTAGTTAGACCAACTAAACTTAAAAATAATGACTAGATGGTTATATTAGATAAGATTAAAAATAGAATTTCTAATTGGAACAGGAGGTTTTTATTGAGAGCGGGTAGATTAGTTCTTATAAATTCTGTTTGATCAGCTCTCCCGATCTATTGGATGTCTATGCATCTTTTTCCAGATTAGGTGATTGATAAAATTGATAAAATAAGAAGGGACTTCTTATAGAGTGGCGATAATTCCAACAGTAATCTTAAATGTTTAGTCAATTGGTAAACAGTTTGTAAATCGAAAAAGGAAGGTGGTTTAGGAGTTATTAATTTACGTAACATGAATTAATCTTTACTAGGAAAGTGGTTATGAAAATTTAAGGATATAAATGATAATTCTATTTGGAAAGAAATTATTACTAAACATTACTATAATGGTAGTAATAATTTACATCAAATTACACCTATAATTATAAATAAATTGTATAATTTTTGGAAATCAATTTTAAAATGTCATGAGATTTTTAACCTTGTTACTACTACAATAGTTCATTCAGGAAATAATGCTTCTTTTTGGCATGACTGTTGGATTTCTGTTATCCCACTTAGCATAGAATTTGAAGAGCTTTACGAAATTTGTAACTTTAGGAATGCTTTAATTATAGATGTTTTTTCTTCCAAAAATGACCCTCCTTGGAATTTTAGTTTTAATGGAATTTTAATTGGTACAACTCTTAGGCAACTTTCTTTGCTTTATGCTAGATTGAATTTATATAATATTGATAATGAAAATGGTAATATTAACTGGGAGTGGGATAAGAGTACGAAATTTACTTCTAATTCTTTTTATAAATTCCTCAATTTCTCGGTGTAACTAATAACTCTTTTAAATTTATTTGGAAAACAAATGCTCCTCCTAAACCTAAAATGTAACGCCCCACTCTGAGACCCACTATAACAAAGAGTATTATGGGAGTAATACTGTCTGTTAAAGCGGAGAATAGAGTATAGTGGAAGCGACCATTTGTAATCAAGCTATAACTATCTACTGAATACGTCGAAAGGATGGTATCTATATTATTTTTTTCAAGTGGTTCGACATATTCGGTAAATACTTATAATGAAATTACAAATGGCTAAAGATCTATCAGGACAAAGCATAATAACATAATAATAAAACATCACAGAACAGAATCACATAACAGATATAAAATCCCAGAACAATACATCGTCAATATAGATCCAAATACTATAAGTGGGTACAAAGCCACTGCCCACACATGTGAGTCAAAAATATGTACATATCAAAGTCTGAATAATAACAGAGTAGCGGAATAGTGGACAAATAAAAGCGCTATCTATCAACATAGCAGATAATGTCCAAGCGGAAGCACATAAGCTAAGTCCAGAGACCTAACCTGAAACAACTCGGTCTGACCCGAGCGAAAACACTCGGGTCAGGCTAGCTAAACAATCAGTAATAACTGAGATATATAATAATGCGGTACATAAATAAAGCAGTACTTTTCCTAAGAAAAGAGTATTTTGGACCACATGAATATAATGACGGTCCCTAATCATCAATCAACAGTAAAAATCTCCAAAGAGAATATCAGCACCAGAGTGTTGAATAAATAAAATTGCCTCATATCATCGGCGTAGCCAAAGCAATATAAAGTTGCCCATAGGCAATAATCCCAAGAGTGACCAGAGTCTGTAATCAATGCCTAAGCAAAGATCGTTGCTCCAAAGAGCAATGGGGATATACTGAAAAGTCAATGAAATCAAACACTGAAAAGCAGTGTCCAGAGACACTGTGGATCCACAAGGTAATCGCACTTACATCGTATGGTTCCATAGAACAAACATCGAATGGCGGTACTCGAATGGATATAAAAATCATCAGATAATATAAGTATAGCACGTGCACCGACCGGAGTCGTTATTGCCAAGTACTGTAGAGTTGTGATCGATCACTCGCACAGATGCGGAACGCGCGAGACGGCAAGATCCTTCCCAGAAGGATAAAGGCCCAGAGGCACATGCCGAAAAAGAAACTGCTCCATAGAACAGGTGTCCAGAGACGGTTGCCCAGAGGCGTGGTGACCCAGAGGTCCAGTACTGGCTGCCCAGAGGCTAATGTGTCACAAACTTCTTGGAGAGGAACCCGTAAAGTGTTAACAATGAGTCCCATACCCCACGTTCGCACTAAACGGTTTACTAACCAATAGCAAGCTCACACTCCAAACAATAAAAAGTCCACCTCGTATCATCGGTAAACTAGACCCAAAGGTCAAAACGATCAATCGAATAGGTCGAGGATTAACCGGAAAGAAAATACACACGGTTCCATAGGCCGGAGATTTCCTAACCATTTAAGCACATTTCCACTTCGCTCGACGTGCTAAAAAGTGAGTGTGAGATTTTTATTATAGAAAATAATGGTTCGAAACGGATTTATAATTGATTTTGAGAACACTTTAAAACGGCTTTTGAAAACTCTCCTATTATGGAGTAAATAGTTTACTAATTAAAAATAATATTATATAATAATTTCGAAAGCCATTTCGGAGCGAAAAATCCTTTTAAAACCTTTTTATAAGGCCCGTGTACAAAATCCAGAGACAAATCTCAAAGAAATCGATAAAACCAGAAAATCACTAAAAATATTCTAAGTGTTGGAAAATAGTCCAAAACTTACGCGAACCCAAGTTCGGAAAATTATTCGGACCAGCAGACTGAATTCGAATGGCATGAAAATTGGTAGGAACGTAGTCCGACATTCCTACTTCAGAACGCAAAAAGAATTACTCGATTTCGACTTGAAACGAAGGCGTAGCGACGTTCCAAAGTCGGACACAGAAACATGAAATGCACTGTTTTGCACAGCGATCTGGGTTCAACTCTGACAGGAAATTTGAAGGGTCTAATAAACTCAGATGATGACCAAACTTTCCAAATATGGAGTTCATAACTCCATCTTTCCAACGAGACCAAAATCGTCAAATTCCGACTAGAGGCTCAAAAGTTATGACCAAAATAGTTTCAGTTTCATCCACAGAGCTAATATGTGTATCGCTCTCGGGAAGATAGTAGAAAAATCAATTTTTGACCTAGTTAGGCTCAAAATTACAGAAAACTTACTGAAAAAAAATTGTAGCATATGTTTTAAGCTTTCCGGAACATCCAAAATTATCTAATTCGGATCAAAACCAAGAGAGATACATGCAAAACAATATCAGATTGAAACTCAAGATAACTTGTTAAAGACAGAATTGGTCTTCTGTCTTTGAACGCATTTCAGGTCATCTAAATCGCAAAATTACAGAAAACTCACTGAACAAAAATTGTAGCATATGTTTTAAGCTTTCCGGAACATCCAAAGTTATCTAATTCGGATCAAAAACGAGAGAGATACATGCAAAAAAATATCAGATTGAAACTCAAGATAACTTGTTAAAGACAGAATTGGTCTTCTGTCTTTGAACGCATTTCAGGTCATCTAAATGGCAAAATTATAGAAAACTCACTGAACAAAAATTGTATCATATGTTTTATTCTTTCCGGAACATCCAAAATTATCTAATTCGGATCAAAAACGAGAGAGATACATGCAAAACAATATCAGATTGAAACTCAAAATAACTTGTTAAAGACAGAATTGGTCTTCTGTCTTTGAACGCATTTCAGGTCATCTAAATGGAAAAATTACAGAAAACTCACTGAACAAAAAGTGTTCCTTATTGAATTTAGTTTGCAGCAAAAAAACCTGACCAAAAACGGATGAGAAATGAAGAAGTTATGCCTGATTTTGTTTCAGCTACAATTCCAAAACGAAAATTATAGAAGCATCAAGTAAAAAAAGGATTTAGCTAGCAATTTTACCTCAACCAATATAGCAAGCAACTTGTGTGCACACCCAAAATGAAAGAAAAGAGGATCAAAGAGCTATGATTCACATGTTACATAATAAAACATGTGTTACTAAATGATTACTGAAATCAAAAGATGATTAAACACATATTAGAAGAGGTTTTAGCAATATATCTCTCACAAAAGCAACAAAGACTACTATCGCATCAACCCCAGTTAGCAAAAGATGATTAGGAGGCTATAAGATCAAAAAAAACACATAAAACATGTGTTACCAATTAAATTTTAGAAATTAGAGAGATATAAAAATGGATTTGAGGTGGGTATTTGCATTACATTTGCATAGAATGACTTGCATAAGCAAAAACTAGAAGGAGATGAAGATAGAGGCCATTTTTGTAATGAAAGCTTTAGGAAATGATTAGGGTTTTGATTAGGGATTAATGAATGAGGTTAGGAGAGTTTGAGATAATTTATAGAGGAGGTTTAGGGTGGATTATTGGGCTAGGTTTAGTAACCCAATAAGAAGAGAGTTATTTACATGTTTTTCCAAAAATTAGTCTAAGTGTTCATATATGTTTATAAAACTCAGTTTTTTCTCTTACCCAAACCCGTTTTAAAACTTCTCTTAAAATATTTAACTTTCCAAAAATAACATTTTATCCTCATTTTAAAATCCCATATTTCTCATTTAATTAAAATAGCCTTTTTCAAATAAGTTTTGTTATTCCAAATCCTTTTATGCTTCATTAAAATAAATAAAAATCCTAACTTTTATTTATTAATTGGTAATGCAAATCCCGGGTTGTTACAGACTCCCCCCCTTAAAAAAATTGCGTCCCCGCAATTCCTTAAGATTGATGTCGTCTATAACGTCAAATCCACAAAAGAAGTGATAGAGATAAAATAGAGAATTCTCACCCGCAGAAGAAGATGGGAGAAAGCCAGGATAAGAGCGTTCGATAGATTCTCTGGTCTCCCAAGTGCAGTCCTTTGGATTCAGTGACCATTGAATCTTCACGAGTGGGACCTCTTTGTTGCGAAGGCGTCTAACCTTCGAATCAAGCACACGAAGAGGTTGCTGCTCCAAAGATAAATCAGGTAAGATCTCTAAATCAGGCACATCATGCGGCTCAATGATAGAATCAGGATCGCGGACACACATGCGAAGCTGGGAAACATGAAACACGTCGTGTATTCCAGAGAAGTGAGCAGGTAGAGCCACTCGATAAGCCACGGGGCCAATGCGTTCCGTAATAGGAAATGGTCCAACATAGCGAGGAGCCAACTTCCCTGTAGAGCTGAAACGCACAACCCCTTTCATAGGAGATATCCGAATAAAGACATGATCACCAATGGAGAACTCAAGAGGCTTCCTACGGTTGTCCGCGTAGGATTTCTGACGGTTCTGCGCCTCTTTCATTCTCTAACGAATAAGAATAATCTTCTCAGAAGATTCCCGAACTGAATCTGGACCAAGAAGGAGCTTCTCGCCAGATTCTAACCAACACGCAGGAGAACGACATGGCCTTCCGTAGAGAGCCTCGAAAGGTGCCATGCCGATACTAGACTGAAAGCTGTTGTTGTAGGAGAACTCTACGAGCGGTAAGTGATCCTCCCAACTACCTCCGAAATCCAGAATACAACAGCGCAAAAGATCCTCTAAAACACGATTCACCCTCTCCGTCTGTCCGTCGGTCTAAGGATGATAAGCAGTCGAGAAATTCAGCTTTGAGCCCAAAGCTGACTGTAGACACTTCCAGAAGTGACTAGTAAAGATAGTGTCTCGATCACAGACGATAGAGCTAGGAATGCCATGAAGTCGAACGACTTCCTTCACATATAGCTTGGCAAGCTGAGGAGCAGTCTGAGTGGACTTAATAGGAATGAAATGAGCTGATTTGGTCAAGCGATCGACGATGACCCAAATAGAAGTATGGCCTGACCACGATCGAGGTAGATCGTCAATAAAATCCATGGATATCTGATCCCATTTCCACAATGGAATCTCTAGCGGCTGAAGAAGACCAGATGGACGCTGATGCTCAGCTTTGATCTGTTGACAAGTCATGCAACGGCTTACATAACTTGCAACATCACTCTTCATGCCTTCCCAATAAAATAGGCGACACATGTCGGCATACATCTTACTCGACCCGGGATGTATAGTGTACTTAGTGCGATGACACTCGTCTAGAATGTCGTGCCTAAGTGATAAATCAGATGGTACCAAAATACGGTTCTTCCTACGAAGACACCGATGAGAATCAATATAATAATCCAACAATGTCTCATCACTGGATCCCAACTCAAGGAGATGAATATATCGCAACAAGTCTGGATGCTGCCGCTGAGCATGGGCAATGCGATCCAATAGAATAGGTCGAGCTTCCAAGCTGAATAGAAAGATCTGAGGATCAGAAGACGGAGCTCGATTTCGAATATCACACATAGAAAGAGTCTCAAGAATATCCCACTCGGCTATCATCATAGAAACTACTGCCGAGTGTTTGCGACTGAGTGCATCAGCCACACGATTACCCTTGCTAGGGGTATACTGAATGTCTAAGTCATATGAGGCGAGAAACTCAAGCCATCGCTGCTGCCTCATATTGAGATCCTTCTGAATGAATAAATATTTCAACGACTTGTGATCGGTGTAAAAAGTGAAGCGTTCGCCTAATAGAAAGTGACGCCACGTCTTTAAAGCAAAGACGATAGCTGCCAACTCAAGATCATGAGTCGGATAGCGAACCTCATTCGGACGTAGCTGCCTAGAAGCATAAGCAACTACCCGATCCTTCTGCATAAGCATAACACCGAGGCCGCTACCACAAGCGTCGGTGTAAACAACAAGATCCTGGTTACTCTCAGGAACCACAAGGATAGGAGCATGAGTGAGAAGCTCCTTCAATCGCTGGAAAGAAATTTCACACTTATCAGACCAAATAAAGCGAACCCCCTTACGAGTTAGAGTCGTGAGGGGAAGTGCAACACGAGAGAAATCCTTGATAAATCGACGGTAATAATCCGCCAGACCAAGGAAGCTGCGAATATCATGAACATTCTCGGGTTGCCTCCAATTCTGAATAGCTTCGATCTTGGCAGGATCGACAGAAATACCCTCAGATGATACAATATGGCCCAAGAACTTGACCTTGCTCTCCCAAAAATGGCACTTGGAGAGCTTGGCCTTAAGCTGATGCTGACGAAGAGTATCCAAGATGATCCGCAAATGACGAGCATGCTCTGCCTCGGATCTAGAATAAACAAGAATATCGTTGATGAAAACCAGAACGAATCTATCGATGTATTCCCGGAATACTCGATTCATGAGATCGACGAAGAAAGCCGGAGCGTTCGTCAAGCCGAACGGCATGACCAACCACTCAAAAGAACCATAACGAGTGCGAAATCTGTAAGAGGAATGCTGTCTTCCGTGACTCGTAGCTGATGGAATCCGGTGGCAAGGTCAAGCTGAGAGAAGACCTTCGCACCGCTCAATTGGTCAAACATGTCGTCTATCCGAGGAAGTGGGTAGCGATTTCTGATGGTCAGCTCATTGAGCTTGCGATAGTCAATGCAAAGCCTAAGAGAGCCATCAGCCTTCTTAACGAAGACCACAGCAGCACCCCATGGCGAAGAACTGGAACGAATGAACTGCTTCGCTTCAAGCTCAACTAACTGCTTCCTGAGTTCCTCATTCTCTTTAGTAGACATTCTCGTAGGAGGACGCCCAACTGGATGAGAGCCTGGAATGAGATCGATGCGGAACTCAATAGCTCGCTTTGGCGGCAGTCCGGATACTGGCTCGAATACGTCGGGGAAATCCCAAACAACAGGAATACGAGATAAGGTCAAATCCTCATCTCGTGAATCGAGAGAGAATAAAGTAACATCAGAAAGCCCAACATCTTGAAGAACAATAGCTAACGGAGAGGACGAGTCAAGATGACGAAGAAATAATATCCGCTCCGAACAAATAATTTTGGCGTCGTGCTGAACGAGCCAATCCATGCCAAGAATCATATCAAAGCCCAAATACTCCATAACGTGCAGATTCGCACGGAAAGAAAATCCACAAAGATCGATATCTAAATCCTCACAAAGCAAGCTAAGGGTCGTGGATCCGCCGATGGGATTCACAATCCTTAGTGAAGAAACCAAATAAGTAACATCCAAAGATAAAGTATCAACCAGTTCCTTTGATACGAATGAGTGAGAGGCACCCGTATCAAAAAGAACTCTAATAGATCTACCATGAAATAAAATAGAACCTTCAAGAACGGAAGGATGTGTACCTTTAGGCCGAGCAGAAGTGGTAGGAGCCTTGGCAGCATTAAGCCTGCCAGGTTTGGCACTAGCTGGAGCAATAGGACAAGCAGAGATCCTGTGTCCCTCCTTCTTGCAGAAGGTGCAATAGAGAGGTTTGGGACACTCTCGAATAAAGTGATCTGGAGAACCGCAGTTGAAGCATTTCTTCGGAGGACGTGTCCCACTAGGCTGAGCAGAAGTCTGGGACTGAGGACGAGTCTGAGGCTGAGTCTGAACAGTGGAACTGCCAGTCTTCTTCTTCTTGTGCTGAAAAGAAGAGCCAGACTTGCCAGGAGGAAACCTCTTCTTGGTGGGGTTTGTGGAACCCACACCACCATCATCACTATGCTCCATCTCGACTGACTCAAGATGTAGAGCTGCATCGACTAGCTTCCCGAATGAGAGCTCAAGCTGTAGCATAAGCTGCCTCTTCAGATATTTCTTCAAGCCCTCAACAAATTTGAGGTTCCTCTTATAAGGAGTAGCAATAAACTCAAGGCCGTACTTGGACAGGGCCTCGAAGGAAGAGACATAGTCGGATACAGAGGACTTCCCCTGCTTGAGATCAAGAAAGCGGCGAGCAAGGGAGTTCTTCTCTGACTCTGGGATGAATTTGAGCTCAAATCTCTCACGAAACTGAGCCCAAGCAAGTGTGGTCTCATCGATCTCGGCAATAAGGAGTTCGTACCAATCCAGGGCACGACTCTGAAGCTGACTGGAAGCAATAAGAACACGGTCATGATCCGGGATATCCATACGAGTGAAAATGCGCTCGCATATCCGAATCCAAGCCTGGACCTCTAAGACATTCTCGAAGCCACTGAACGGCTTCCCTCCGAGATGGGTAAAATCACTGCAGAGACGCGCAAAAGCAGACTTGCACGGAGCATCAGCAACTGGGGCTGGAGACTGAGAATGAGACTGGGAATTTTGAACCAGCTCCATGATCTGGTCGGTGGTCATGAACACGCCCTCTGGATGAGTGTTGCTGGACTGCCCAGCATCACTGGTCTGACGTGTGGTTCTCCCTCTTCCCCTTCCAGACATACAGAAAGTCAAACGGGAATTAGAGTTAGACATGATTCAATGATAGATAATTAATTAAGGAATACTACGAAATATAATGGATTCCTAAACATATTCCTAACTTATCTATCAATAAACATAAGGAAGGGATTTGATTTAATTCGGATCTATTTAAAATGTATTGTACTAAGTGTATCTGTTCTGTGTTTATTATGCTTATTCCTGAAACCAGGCTCTGATACCAAGCTGTAACGCCCCACTCTGAATCCCACTGTAACAAAGAGTATTACGGGAGTAATACTGTCTGTTAAAGCGGAGAATAGAGTATAGTGGAAGCGACCATTTGTAATCAAGCTATAACTATCTACTGAATACGTCGAAAGGATGGTATCTATATTTTTTTTTCAAGTGGTTCGACATATTCGGTAAATACTTATAACGAAATTACAAATGGCTAAAGATCTATCAGTACAAAGCATAATAACATAATAATAAAACATCACAGAACAGAATCACATAACAGATATAAAATCCCAGAACAATACATCGTCAATATAGATCCAAATACTATAAGTGGGTACAAAGCCACTGCCCACACATGTGAGTCAAAAATATGTACATATCAAAGTCTGAATAATAACAGAGTAGCGGAATAGTGGACAAATAAAAGCGCTATCTATCAACATAGCAGATAATGTCCAAGCGGAAGCACATAAGCTAAGTCCAGAGACCTAACCTGAAACAACTCGGTCTGACCCGAGCGAAAACACTCGGGTCAGGCTAGCTAAACAATCAGTAATAACTGAGATATATAATAATGCGGTACATAAATAAAGCAGTACTTTTCCTAAGAAAAGAGTATTTTGGACCACATGAATATAATGACGGTCCCTAATCATCAATCAACAGTAAAAATCTCCAAAGAGAATATCAGCACCAGAGTGTTGAATAAATAAAATTGCCTCATATCATCGGCGTAGCCAAAGCAATATAAAGTTGCCCATAGGCAATAATCCCAAGAGTGACCAGAGTCTGTAATCAATGCCTAAGCAAAGATCGTTGCTCCAAAGAGCAATGGGGATATACTGAAAAGTCAATGAAATCAAACACTGAAAAGCAGTGTCCAGAGACACTGTGGATCCACAAGGTAATCGCACTTACATCGTATGGTTCCATAGAACCAACACCGAATGGCGGTACTCGGATGGATATAAAAATCATCAGATAATACAAGTATAGCACGTGCACCGACCGGAGTCGTTATTGCCAAGTACTGTAGAGTTGTGATCGATCACTCGCACAGATGCGGAACGCGCGAGACGGCAAGATCCTTCCCAGAAGGATAAAGGCCCACAGGCACATGCCGAAAAAGAAACTGCTCCATAGAACAGGTGTCCAGAGACGGTTGCCCAGAGGCGTGGTGACCCAGAGGTCCAGTACTGGCTGCCCAGAGGCTAATGTGTCACAAACTTCTTGGAGAGGAACCCGTAAAGTGTTAACAATGAGTCCCATACCCCACGTTCGCACTAAACGGTTTACTAACCAATAGCAAGCTCACACTCCAAACAATAAAAAGTCCACCTCGTATCATCGGTAAACTAGACCCAAAGGTCAAAACGATCAATCGAATAGGTCGGGGATTAACCGGAAAGAAAATACACACGGTTCCATAGGCCGGAGATTTCCTAACCGTTTAAGCACATTTCCACTTCGCTCGACGTGCTAAAAAGTGAGTGTGAGATTTTTATTATAGAAAATAATGGTTCGAAACGGATTTATAATTGATTTTGAGAACACTTTAAAACGGCTTTTGAAAACTCTCCTATTATGGAGTAAATAGTTTACTAATTAAAAATAATATTATATAATAATTTCGAAAGCCATTTCGGAGCGAAAAATCCTTTTAAAACCTTTTTATAAGGCCCGTGTACAAAATCCAGAGACAAATCTCAAAGAAATCGATAAAACCAGAAAATCACTGAAAATATTCTAAGTGTTGGAAAATAGTCCAAAACTGACGCGAACCCAAGTTCGGAAAATTATTTGGACCAGCAGACTGAATCCGAATGGCATGAAAATTGGTAGGAACGTAGTCCGACATTCCTACTTCAGAACGCAAAAAGAATTACTCGATTCCGACTTGAAACGAAGGCGTAGCGACGTTCCAAAGTCGGACACAGAAACATGAAATGCACTGTTTTGCACAGCGATCTGGGTTCAACTCTGACAGGAAATTCGAAGGGTCTAATGAACTCAGATGATGACCAAACTTTCCAGATATGGAGTTCATAACTCCTCTTTCCAACGAGACCAAAATCGTCAAATTCCGACTAGCGGCTCAAAAGTTATGACCAAAATAGTTTCAGTTTCATCCACAGAGCTAATATGTGTATCGCTCTCGGGAAGATAGTAGAAAAATCAATTTTTGACCTAGTTAGACTCAAAACTACAGAAAACTCACTGAACAAAAATTGTAGCATATGTTTTAAGCTTTCCGGAACATCCAAAATTATCTAATTCGGATCAAAATCGAGAGAGATACATGCAAAACAATATCAGATTGAAACTCAAGATAACTTGTTAAAGACAGAATTGGTCTTCTATCTTTGAACGCATTTCAGGTGATCTAAATGGCAAAATTACAGAAAACTCACTGAACAAAAATTGTAGCATATGTTTTTTGCTTTCCAGAACATCCAAAATTATCTAATTCGGATCAAAAACGAGAGAGATACATGCAAAACAATATCAGATTGAAACTCAAGATAACTTGTTAAAGACAGAATTGGTCTTCTGTCTTTGAACGCATTTCAGGTCATCTAAATGGCAAAATTAAAGAAAAATCACTGAACAAAAATTGTAGCATATGTTTTATGCTTTCCGGAACATCCAAAATTATCTAATTCGGATCAAAAACGAGAGAGATACATGCAAAACAATATCAGATTGAAACTCAAGATAACTTGTTAAAGACAGAATTGGTCTTCTGTCTTTGAACGCATTTCAGGTCATCTAAATGGCAAAATTACAGAAAACTCACTGAACAAAAAGTGTTCCTTATTGAATTTAGTTTGCAGCAAAAAAAGCTGACCAAAAACGGATGAGAAATGAAGAAGTTATGCCTGATTTCGTTTCAGCTACAATTCCAAAACGAAAATTATAGAAGCATCAAGTAAAAAAAGGATTTAGCTGGCAATTTTACCTCAACCAATATAGCAAGCAACTTGTGTGCACACCCAAAATGAAAGCAAAGAGGATCAAAGAGCTATGATTCACATGTTACATAATAAAACATGTGTTACTAAATGATTACTGAAATCAAAAGATGATTAAACACATATTAGAAGAGGTTTTTAGCAATATACCTCTCACAAAAGCAACAAAGACTACTATAGCATCAACCCAAGTTAGCAAAAGATGATTAGGAAGCTATAAGATCAAAAAAAAACTTAAAACATGTGTTACCAATTAAATTTCAGAAATGAGAGAGATATAAAAATGGATTTGAGGTGGGTATTTGCATTACCTTTACATAGAATGACTTGCATAAGCAAAAACTAGAAGGAGATGAAGATAGAGGCCATTTTTGTTATGAAAGCTTTAGGAAATGATTAGGGTTTTGATTAGGGATGAATGAATAAGGTTAGGAAGTTTGAGATAATTTATAGAGGAGGTTTAGGGTGGGTTATTGGGCTAGGTTTAGTAACCCAATAAGAAGAGAGTTATTTACATGTTTTTCCAAAAATTAGTCTAAGTGTTCATATATGTTTATAAAACTCATTTTTTTCTCTTACCCAAACCCGTTTTAAAACTTCTCTTAAAATATTTAACTTTCCAAAAATAACATTTTATCCTCATTTTAAAATCCCATATTTCCCATTTAATTAAAATAGCCTTTTTCAAATAATTTTGTTATTCCAAATCCTTTTATGCTTCATTAAAATAAATAAAAATCCTAACTTTTATTTATTAATTGGTAATGCAAATCCCGGTTTGTTACATAAAATTCATATGTGGTTAATCATGCATAGAAAACTAAATACTATAGATTTTAAAAGGAAAAAATATGCAAATTGGTAATAAATGTTATTTTTGTATTCTGCATTTTGAAGATATTAAACATATATACTATGACTGCATGGTTACTTACTACAATCTGAATAATACTCTTAAATTTTTTAATTTTAATCTTACAACTAAAGTTGCTGATTGCGAATATTATTGGAATAATTTAAGATTTAAGTTTAAAAAGGAAAATAGAATTTTACCTCATACTTTATTCATTATAATTTGTTGGTATATTTGGTTTGAGAGAAACCGGAGACTTTTTAATAATAATAATAATAGTCATTTTAATAAATTGGTTTTTATAATATCATCATTTTGTTTTAATTGAATCTCAAATCCTAAATATAAATTAGCTAAAAATAATCATTTTAAAGTATATCTTAATAAGGTTAGTAATAATATTAAGTTATTTAAACAAAAAAACAATATTTTTGACATTAATAATCATTAGGCGGTGGCCTTGCCGGAGCTCATTCCAGAGCTACTTGAGTTCTTTTCTTTGTTATTTGTACTAGGATTAGCTACCTGCCAGGTATGTTGGCAGCACCTTGTCTTATGTGATATATACATATTTACATGTGTGCTCTCCTTTATTCTAGAGGATCAAACATTTTTCTCAAAAAAAGAAATGGTTTTGGGTTTGTTGTGATAGTGTTTGAGTAACATTTTTTCTGTAGCCATTTGAACTTGATTTATGAACATACTTATACAATTGAGATAAGTATATGAATACTATTGGGAAGTGTTGAAAATGAATTGTTATGTTTTAATTAAATATCAAAGTTTCATTAATAAATGGAGTTTCATTTATAAAGGAGTTTATTAAGTAAAAAGGAGTTCTACTAATAAAGGAGGTTTTCAATCAACTAATGAAGATTAATTAAAAATGGGACTAGAAGTCATTTACATGGCTTGATCGTGCTTGTTGTTTCGATCGTGCTTTGTGTGTTACTTGCTTATGTATAATATATGGGGAATTGGTTTCTTGTATGCGATTATTCTCATTGTATTGGACTATTTGTTTATTTGGTAGTTAATTAACCGACTATCAAATCTTGGCCAAATATACTCTGGAAATATCTAGAAGAAACACGAGTATTATATGTTACGGTTATCTTCGGTGATACTATACTGTACGTATAAATTTGTTTTGCTATTCTAGGACACTGGTAAGGAAATCCGTCTGCTTAAACGGTTAGGAGGTGATCTCCGATCTTATGTTTTATCTATTTCCCATAGAAGCAGAGCCGAGATTCCTGGAAAATTGATCGATTGGTTTTGGAGCATCCTATAAGCGAGGGAGTGTATTTATATGAGATGACTTGAAACCATAACCAGACCAAAACCATATACGTGTTCTATACTTTGGATGAGGTTCATGATTGGCTTTGTGACTGGCTTCATGGTTGCTTCGCCATTAGCTTCGTGATTGCTTCGTGATTGGTTCGTGATTGGCTTCATGATTGCTTCGTGATTGGTTTGTGATTGCTTCATCAACGACTTAGACTTTTAAACAGTTTATAATTAAATATTGGAATTATTATAATAATTGAATCTTAGATTTAATTTGAACAAAAATGATTTCGAAAGTTTATTAAAATTCTGTTTAAATAAGAATGAGAGGGAAAGCTTCTAATTTAGAATTTAAAGGGATTAAAATCATTTAATAATAATTCGTTTTAATTAACATGTGAAATTATCATTCTGGGGAACTTTCTCGGATTTTGACCGTACTAGTGCCATTGGGTCCGGAATAATGAATTGTTATACACCGTCGAGTTTCATGGCGATTAGCGTACTGTGTGGTCGTGCAAGCTCAAAATGCATAACAATTGATTTCAAGAGTTAAATATAATATAATTTGATTTTAAAAGCCAACTTCTATATATGATGGAATTAGGTCCTAATCTAGTTCCACTGTGTTCGAAATGGGGGTAATTAGCACGAAACGCCAGTGAGCACGCCTCATTTGGAGTTCGGAATTTTGAAGGGTGAATGGTGTCAGAAAATCTTCTATATAAGGACCTCGCTATCTTTATTTTCTGAATCCTAACCATAAACCTAGCCAAATCCAATGGCCAAGATTGATCGATGCCGTTAGGGGCCATTTTAGGTGATGGTCCCAACTAGGTAAATGTTCATGAGGGTGAGTAGAGTGTATTGACCGGTTGGATCATCGCACGGTCGTGGGAAAATTATGATGAACGCCGCAGCTAGGGTTGGCATTTGCAGCGGCGTCGGTGGTCGATAGCTAGCGGTTGTAACATCCCCTTACTTGAAGGTCAAAAACTAACGGCTACAGATGCTACAGTCATCCATAGTTATTAATCCTCGGAAACCAAATACGACAGTGCTAGATTCATTGATAACAGAAACACATGAATATGGAAAATATTTAAAATATCAAACAAGATCACATTCCATTTCAAAACATTTCCAATTCATTACATAATCCCACAATCGTTAACCACGTTCATAGAAAATATAATTGTTACAACATGCGCCAAGAGCAACATATGAAGATGCCACCTTGGTTGATCGGAGTATATATAGGCAAGTTAACAACTTTGCCATTACAAACAACACAACGGAATCAAATAAAAGAGAATTCTAGATATCTTCATGCCTCCTACACGTCTCCAGAAGCTTATTTGTCTAAAGATGTACCTGAAAACCTCAACTCTCAAACTACTCAAAATCAATTAAGTACCCGAGAGTTTAAGGGGAAAACATAAACTTCGAGTCAGACATAAAGCCTAGTATGAATAATAATCTAACATCTCAATAAATGGGTTTTCCCCTCACTAGTATCTTAAAACCTTTATAAAACCATATACTGTGCTCCTGCATACACAATGGTTAAAAACGTAATCATTTCAAAATATTATCATGATATGCGTACAAATTAAAACATTATGGATATCCCATCCTCTGTTTAATTGACTCCCTGTCATATTTATGGTTTCTAATATCACTTTTAACCTAATAGTTTTCATGGGTTTACTAATAACCTTTATATAACATATGGACTCCCTGTCCTATTTCATAGTTTTCATGGGTTGACAAGGAACCTATTGACAACTGTCAAGTAACTTAATCCGGATATAGTTTTCATAGGTTCCCTACAAACCAATTGGCCCTTGCCAACCACTCTTTATAACATAGTTTTCATGGGATTACTATGAACCTATTGGTAACTCCAATAACTCCCTAATCATAGTTTTCAAGGGTGCACTATGAACCTGTCTCCCTGACAACTTCTATGTTTAGGCATCCTATATTCTGGTCTCCCTGACCTCTTGGATGCAATTCTACTCATTCAGGAGTTTAATCAATTTATATCACTACCGGGTTAACCTAGCTAGTTCTTCTACCCTTTATCCCCAAAATGCAGTTATGGGTCCATTATAATGTGAAAATATTTATATTTGAAGAAGCAAACATAATTACAAAACAATACCACTCCTGTAGGTTTAGTATCCTTGAAATCATTTTCATAAAAACATGGTTAATCCCTTTAACCTAACATTTTCAAGGAAGCCTCTTCTTAAAACCATTACAAAACTCCTTTGAATTTAGCCATGGGTTTTCCTATAAAAATGAGTTTGAGTTATAAAGACTTTCGAAATCTTCGAAACCTTACTTTCAACCATATTGGATGACCTCCTTCGAAAGCGTATAATCTATCTTCAAAACATTAGGCTTTTGCCTTTCGAACACTTTAAAACCTCTCTTTTGAAACCTTTCGAATATATTAAAATATTAACATTTAACTTTGGAAGCATTGCTTCGAAACCAATTGAAAGTATCCCTTTCGAAAACATTGAAATACCCTCTTCCGAAACCATTGGAAGCTGTGCAGTTAAAGCGCTCGGCGGATTCAAAGCGGTGGAGGTGCAAAAAGTCATAGCTTGGATACAGCGAGGATATAGTGGGATATAGCGAATGGCTCTAAAATAGCATATAAAACTCGTACTTAATGTTTTTTTAAATATATAAATGGTAATTAAATGAAAAAATATCATTCAATTGAATTATAATTAATACATAAATAATTTTAAATAAAAAGATGTGCGAATATACTTTAAATAAACATAAAACTGTTATATAACATAATTGAATTTAGTAGAATATTAGAGTATTTTCATTTCTAAAAATATACTAAAAATTAAATCAAATAAACTAGTTTCATAATTTTTATAATGTATAAATGCAATTTTTCAATTCATTTTATTAAAGAAGATATAGCGGAAATAGCGGAATATAGCGGGAATAACGGGATATAGCGGAAATAGCGGAATATAGCGGGAATAACGGGATATAGCGGAAATAGCGGGGCTTAAAGCGGAAAGGCTATATTTTGGGGCTATATGGAAAAATCGTAGCGGTAGAAATCCGCTATGAGATATAGTGGGGTAATAGCGGGGCATTAACTGCACAGATTGGAAGTATCCATTATGAAGCCATTGGGTTTATATTTAAAATATCATTTTAAGTCAAAGTAACATAAGCGAAAGTACGCCTTTCAAAACCTTTCTTTTTCATATAAAAGTGTTTGGGGAAAATATGATGGTGTCGAAACTATCCTTTCAAAAGTTTATACTATAAAAGTAGGTTGGCCCCAAAACCGCTTTCAACACCATTCCTTCGAAACCGTTAACCCCCCTTTCGAAAGCTATGGGAAGTGGCCTATATTTTAAAACAAAATGTACCTTCCGACAGAATGATGTCTTCAGTACTGTCGAAAGGCATCAAGTTACAGAAGGGTTTCGACTAACTCGAAACTACCCCTTCCGAAAGCTTCAAATTTGAAAACTAATTAACTCCTTCAAAAGCTACTTCTTTAAAAGGCGACAGCTCTCCTTCGAAAGCTAGTTAAAATACCATTTCACAAGCATTGGTTTCGAATCCTTCGAAACCTCTTTGTAAATAGGCAAGCGCTTTTCTTTCAAAAAACAAAACAAAGGTATCGACACCTTCAAAAGCTATGTTTCAACACCCTACCTTCCGCCTCTCTCCAATCCACTATGTACCATCTACGTGATGCCATGTGTATTGGTTTCACCTAAGAAGGTTTCGACTAGGTTGATGGTGGAGGTTCCGGGTCGAAAGCAACTTCTAAAGGAGGCGGAACCTACTTTTCTGAGCAAAAGACTATTTTTACCAAATAAAGAAAACTTTTTGTAACTAACTTTCCCACTTGTAAACACTTGATTGATTACCTTAAAATTTCAAATTATTTTACAATTATTTGCCGCATTTTCTCAGATCTAAAAACTGAATAACATTTACAAATAAGTCCTTTCCTTTTAATCATCAATTAAATCATTTAGGTCCTCCTTTCAAAATAATTTAATTTCCATAATAAGTCTCTTAATAAAAATCCCCAAAAATCATAGAAATTCACTTTAATATGTTATCTAACATATATAAAATTTATACCCAAAATCCAACATATAACAGCCGAAAATAAATTTAAACCTAATAATACATGTTTTCCTTCAAAAATTCATAATTAATTCTCCACAGTTTGGAAAATTATAAAAATTGAATTCCAACTTCAAAATCATGTTTTTCTCAACATATGATTTTCCATGGCATTTGTAGATCATGTAATCTCGGTTTTTCTCTAAAACCGTATAAACTCATATTTAAACCATTAGATTAAATCAAACATATTATGAATCCAAGCATATCATCATCAAAAATCATCATATTAGATTTATCCTTAAAACTGGAAATCAATGACCACATAAAAACCAAAATAGAGATGTTGTGATTATTATTCACCTTAGATTGGATAAGGAAATTGGAGATTGCTTGAGATTTATTTCTTCTAGCTTGATCCTAATCTTTAGATCTGTATTTCTCTTCTCTTCTTACTCCTTAATGGCCGACTTTCCTTTTTCTTTCTTACGTTTAATTTTTCTTATAATAAAATGAATGTGAATAGTGTGCTAATGTGGATATAAAGAGGGAGATAATATAGGGTGGCAATTTACCCTAATGCCCTTGTGCTTAGTTAGTTAACATTTAACCATTTATAAGCCCATTCATTTTAATAAGCACGGCCACTAAATTTATTTTCCAATCTCAATCCCTTATCACTCTACATTGCTCTACTTAATTTATCTAATTAAATCTTTTGAATAATGTTATCAAAAATTAAGGGTGTTACAGGCTCCGCTCCTCAAAGAATTTCATCCTTGAAATTCAGTAAGGACTAAATATCAAACATAGCAATAATTTGTAATGACTCCTAACAACCATACTAGCCTACCTGACCAGTAACTAATCTATATAAATCTAATATAGACATACCATCAAAGCAGATTAGGTTAAGCATCTTGAATCCTATCCTCAGTCTCCCATGTACGGTCCTTTTCATTGTCGCTCCACTGAACTTTCACCAACTTGACTGTCTTGGTCCTCAATCTTTTCTCATCTCTCGCTACAACCCGAACTGATTGTCTAACAAAAGTCAAATCAGGCTCTACTACCAAGTCTTCCAACTCTGTCTAAGGAATAGAAGCCTTTGGATCATGCACAAACTTGTGAAGGTGAGACACATGAAATACATTATGGACACCTACCAAACTGCTCGGCAACTCTACTCTGTATGCGAGCTTTCTAATCCTTTCAAAAATCTAGAATGGACCAACATATCTCGAGGCTAATTTCCCCAACTTTCCAAACTATATCACACCCTTCGTTAGTGATATCTTTATATAAACCTTATCTCCCACTGAGAACTCTAGGTCTTTACGCCTCATATATGCGTAACTCTTCTGTCTGGATTAAGCTTCCTTCATTCGACCTCGGATTAACTCAATCTTTTCTGACGCCTCTCTAACTAAATCTGGACCTCAAACCAATCTATCTCCAGGCTCTAACCAACATGTAGGTGATTTGCATGGCCTTCAATACAAAGCTTCAAAAGGCGCCATTCCTATACTAGTCCGATAACTATTATTATAGGAAAACTCAATCAGATGTAGGTGATCTTCCTAAGATCCACCAAAGTCTAATACTCAAGCTCTTAATAAATCCTCGAGTATCTTATTGACTCTCTTTATCTGCCCATTCGTCTGTAGGTGATATGTTGTACTCATCTTGAGCTTGGTACCTAACACATCTTGTAGACTCTTCCAAAATTCGCTAGTGAATAATGCATCTCTGTCACTGACTATGCTACTAGGAATCCCATGAAGTCTAACTATGTTCTTCATGAACAAATTTGCCAAAACAGTTACCGTCCTGGTTGACTTTACTGAAATGAAATGGAAACTCTTGATTAACCTGTCCATTATGACCCATATGCTTGCATGTCCTCTGTTTGACCTTGGCAACCCGTCAATAAAATCCATGGATATCGAATCCCATTTCCAAACTGGAATCTCTAAAGGCTGAAGCAATCCACTCGGCTTATGATGTTTGGCTTTTACTTTTAGACAGTTCACACACTGCCTAACCCACAAGCCAACATCCCTCTTCATGCCTTCCCAATAGAAGCTCCTTTTCATATTTTGATACATCTTGGTCCCTCCAGGATGAATCGTAAACTTGGACCGATGATATTCCTTAAGAACTTCTCTCTTTAAGTTCTCTACATTCGAAACACATAATCATCCCTTCTTTCTCAACCATCCTCTTTGGTCAAGACTAAAATCCTTTATGTCATCGATTTCTGATCCTTCTTCAAGCCTTCTAATCCTTTTCGGCTAAAACTGGATCCTCTTTCTGTTTAGAAGCTATCCTTTAAATCAACACTGGTCAAACTTCTAATCTAGACAACACGACAGTACTCTGACTAGAACTAGTAGTCGATCTTAACTGCACACTACAAGTAGTCAAAGCCCCTAGATCCTTCCATTCTGCCAACATAGCTAACACAATATTCTGATGTTTTCTACTAAGAGCATCAGCTACCTTATTTCCTTTACCAGGAGCATACTCTGTACTGAAATCATAAGTAGCCAAAATCTCCAGCCACCTCTACTGCCTCATATTCAACTCCTTTTGAGAGAATAAATATCTTAAAGATTTATGATCTGTATACAACTTGAATCTCTCCCCTAAGAGATAATGCCTCCAAATCTTTATGGCAAAGATCACCGCAGCCAACTCCTAATCATAAGTAGGATATCTCACTTCATGCGGTCTGAGCTATCTGGATGCGCAGGCAATAACTTTACCCCTCTTCATCAATACTGTTCCCAAACCAGTCCCACATGCATCAGTGTATACTACCAACCCTTGGTTTCCATCTGGAACTACTAACACTGGTGCATTGATCAACAAATGCTTTAACTTAAGGAACCCTTCCTCACATTTTTCAGTCCAAATAAACTTCACATTTTTCGTGGTCAACTTAGTCAAAGGTGCTGCTATCCACGAGAAACCCTTGATGAATCTCCGGTAATAGGCAGCAAGTCCAAAAAAAACTCCTAATCTTGGTTACCGTCTCTAGTCTCTTCCAATTGTTGACAGCTTCGATCTTAACTATATTGACTGATAAGCCCTTCTCTAAAACCACGTGACCAATAAACTTTACCTCTTTCTTTCAAAAATGATACTTGGAAAACTTTGCCTTTAGCTAATTCTGCCCCAGTGTCTCAAGTACAAATCTAAGATGAATGTCATGCTCTCTTTCATCATTAGAGTATACCAAAATGTCATATAAATACCAGCACGAATCTATCCAAATACTCTCGGAAGACTTGATCCATCAAATCCATGAAGAAAGCAGGTGCATTCATTAACCCGAATGGCATTACTAACCACTCATATAAACCATAACTAGTCCAAAATGCTGTCAAAGGAAGACTGTCCTCCGCCACTCTCAACTGATGGAACCCTATCGCCAAATCCAATTGGGAAAACACCTTAGCTCTACAATTGTTCAAATAGATCATTAATTCTCGGCAGAGGGTACTTATTCTTGATTGTCCTTTCGTTTAATTTACGGTAGTCGATGTACATCCTCAATGACCCATCTGGCTTCTTCATGAAAACCGCAGCCGCTCCCCAAGGCGAACTGCTTGGTCTAATAAAATTCCTTCCTTCCAGATCCACTAACTGCACCTTCAATTCCTTCATCTCAGTAGGTGTCATCCTGCTAGGTGGTCTACTGACACGTTCAGCTCCTGGCACAAGATCTATCCAAAACTCAACAGCTCTTTTCTATGGTAATCTTGTAACTGGATCAAAAACATCTGCAAACTCTCTTGCAACTCGAACTTGACTTAGTTTCTCTCCAACTTCCATGGCACTTAACAAAGCGCAAACACTCCTGCTGGAACTCTCCACTGAGAAGATGACTCCTTTATGACTATCTGGGTGTCTCAATGATATTTCCCTATCCTGGCAAAATATCCTAGCCTCATACTTACCCAACAAATCCATACCCAAAATGAACCCGAAATCTATGAAATCAAAAACATACAAACAACATGCAAACTTATGACCTAACAAATCAAGTTCTAACTGGTCAAATCTCATCCCTAGAGTTGCATACCCTCCTATTGGATTCGCAACTCTTATGGAAGTAATAAGGTATGTGGGTTCAATGCATAACCTATCAACCAAATACCATGATATAAATGAGTGTGATGCACCGCTATCAAATAGTACCCTAACTAGTATACTCTGAATCAAAAGCGTACCTTCCATCACGTTTTCCCTTTCTCTACCGCAGTAGGCATATAAGAAGATGGTGGTCCAATGGAAAAAACCTTCCCTCTATCCTCCCTAAGTGGCTCTGGACACTGGTTCTTATAATGCCAACTTGGTTGCAGTTGAAGCATTTCACATTCTTCTTTTCTGCAGGCTTCTTCCCTTTGCCTGTCTGGCATTCATGAGCATAATGACCTTTCTTATCACACTTGAAACATAGTAAATTATCCTTTGCCTTCTTGGCAACATCCCCTTTCTGGGCTCCCTTCTTCTTAAAGAATTTCCTCTTCTTTCCTTTAGGACCCTGGAATTCAACTGACTTCTCCCTAGCAGAAACAACAAGCATCTCTTCATGGAAAATGGCTATCTCCACCACCACATTGCAAGGTTCTCTAATATGAGTCATGGTCATTCTAGCAAGCTCTGGCCTCAGTCCCCGAATGAACTTCTCATTCCTTCTGATGTTAGTGTCTATAATGGCATATCCATATCGAGGCAGCTCATCAAACTTAGCAGCGTATTCGATTACTGACATATCTCCCTGGACTAAATCCATAAACTTCCTCATCAACACCGACATAGCAACCTCAGATAAAAATCTCTGCTCAAATCTCCTTCTGAAATCAGCACATGTTAATTCTTCCTCAGGAACTCCGGTAGTCACACTATTCCACTAGTGAAGCGCACCCCCTTGGAATTGCCTAGAGGTCAGCCTCCTCTTTTGCTCATCGTCCAATCCTAGATCAGTAAAGATCCTTTCACAGTGCAATAGCCAATTATCAACCTCAACAACACCCTCTGTTCCAACACACGGCTTTCCACCAAGACTGGTGTAGTCTCTACTTAGTCTAGCATAATTATATCTAACTAGATCTACATTATTAGCTCCTCCAACATTACCGGCAACTCCATCTTGCAAATATTAGCTAACAACCGATATACCATCCCCGCATCTACTGGCGGATTTCCAGCACTCACATTGGCTTCAGCATTTGGGTTAGCATTAGCCTATCGACCTTGGTTTCTCCTGGTATTAGCTCGAGCATTTCCATTAGTTGTGGTGCTTCCTCCACCAAGATTTCCTCTTCCGTTTCCTACTTCCATATCCTCTTTCTCGTAAATTTGTATATGAGCCTTAGTAATATACAGAAGAACAGTCTAAGAGAGAGGGGACCACGTACCTATATATATATATCAAATACAATTACGTTACCATAATGTTAACCCAAACCCCGATCTCCTTTTCCAATTCATTGGATTATGTTTGAAATTCTTTTAGTCTTTAAATTTCTTTTAAATTTTCATAAACCTATGCTCTTTACCAACTTGTAACATCCCCCTACTTAGAGGCCCAAAACTAACGACTACGAATGTTGTAGTCATCCATAGTTATTAATCCTCGACGACCAAATGCGGTGATGCTAGATTCATTGATACACAAAAACACATGAATATGGGAAAAATTTAAAACATCAAACAAGATCACATTCCATTTCAAAACATTTCTAATTCATTACATAATCCCACAATCGTTAACCACGTTCAGAGAAAATGTATTTATTACAACATATGCCAAGAGCGACATATGAAGATGCCCCCTTGGTTGATCAAAGTATATATAGGCAATTTAACAACTTTGCCATTACAAACAACACACCAGAATCAAATAAAAGAGAACTCAAGATATTTATCATGCCTACTGCACGTCTCCGGAAGCATATTTTTCTAAAGAGGTACCGAACACCTCAACTCTCAAATTACCCAAAATCAATTAAGTACTCGAGAGTTAAAGGAGAAAACATAAACTTTGAGTCGGACATAAAGCCTGTATGAATAATAATCTAACATCTCAAACCATTTAGATATCTAGTGAGACCACGCGGCTTATTAGAACGGGTTTTCCCCTCACTAGTTTCTTAAAACCTTTATAAAATCGTATATTGTGCTCCTACATAAACAATGGTTAAAAACATAATCATTTCAAAATATTATGATGATATGCATACAAGTTAAAACATTCTGGATTTCCCATCCTCTGTTTAATTGACTCCTTGTCATATTTATGCTTTCTAATGTCACTTTTAACCTAATAGTTTTCATGGGTTTACGAATGACCTTTATATGACATATGGACTCGCTGTCCTATTTCATAGTTTTCATAGGTGCACAATGAACCTATTGACCCCTGCCAAGTAACATAATTAACTCATAGGTTCCCCTGGACCTATTGATGACTGCAATAACTTCTCTCTTATCCTAGTTTTCATGGTTCACTAGGAACCTATTGGCAACTGTCAAGTAACTTAATGCGGATATAGTTTTCATGGGTTCACTACAAACCAATTAGCCCCTGCCAACACTCTTTATAACATAGTTTTCATGGGATCACTATGAACCTATTGGTAACTCCAATAACTTCCTGATCATAGTTTTCATGGGTGAACTATGAACTTTTCTCCCTGAAAACTTCTATGTTTAGGCATCCTATATTCTGGTCTCCCAGACCTCTTGGATGCAATTCTACTCATCTAGGAGTTTAATCAATTTATATTCAATACTGGGTTAACCTAGCTGGTTCTTCTACCCTTTATCCTTAAAATGCAGTTATGGGTCCATTATAATGTGAATATATTTAAATTTGAAGAAGCAAACATAATTACAAAGTAATACCACTCTTGTGGTTTTAATATCCTTGAAATCATTTTCATAAAAAACATGGTTAATCCCTTTAACCTAACATTTTCAAGGAAAGCCTCTTCTTAAAACCATTACAAAACTCCTTTAAATTTATCCATGGGGTTTTCCTTTAAAAACGAGTTTGAGTTACAAAGCCTTTCAAAATCTTTGAAACCTTGCTTTGGACCTTATTGGATGACCTCCTTCGAAAGCATATAAATCTATCTTCAAAACATTAGGCTTCTACCTTTCGAACACTTTTAAACATCTCTTTCAAAACCTTTCAAATGTATTAAAATATTAACATTTAACTTTAGAAGCATCGCTTCAAAACCAATTGAAAGTATCCCTTTCGAAACCATTGAAAGACCCTATTTTGAAACCATTGGAAGTATCCCTTCCGAAACCATTGGGTTTATATTTAAAATATCATTTTAAGTCAAAGTGAACAGAAGCGAAATTACCCCTTTCAAAACCTTTCTTTATCATATAAAAGTGTTTGGGGAAAATATGATGGTGTCGAAACCATCCTTTCGAAAGCTTTTACTATATAAGTAAAATGTTTGAAGGTTGGCCCCGAAACCCCTTTCGACACCATACCTTCGAATCCATTAACCCCCCTTCGAAAGCTATGGGAAGTAGCTTAAATTTTTAAATAAAATGGACCTTCCGACAGCATTGATATCTTTAGTACTATCGAAAGGCAACAAGTTATAGAAGGGTTTGGATTAAGTCAAACTAACCCTTCTAAAAGCTTCAAATTTGAAAACTAAGTAACTCCATCAAAAGCTACTTCTTTAAAAAGGCAGCAGCTCTCCTTCGAAAGCTAGTTTAAAAATACCCTTTCACAAGCATTGGTTTCGAATCCTTCGAAACCTCTTTGTAAACAAACAAGTGCTTTTCTTTTAGAAAACAAAATAAAAGTATCGACCCCTTCGGAAGCTATGTTTTGACACCCTACCTTCCGCCTCTCTCCAATCCACTATGTACAATCTAAGTGATACCATGTGTATTGGTTTCATCTAAGAAGGTTTCAACTAGGTAGAAGGCGGAATTTCTGGGTCGAAAGCTACTTCTAAAGGAGACGGAACCTACTTTTCTAAGAAAAAGACTGTTTTTACCAAATAAAGAAAACTTTTTTTTAACTAACTTGCACACTTGTAAACACTTGATTGATTACCTTAAAATTTCAAATTATTTTGCAACTATTTTCCGCATTTTCTTAGATCAAACTAAGTAACATTTACCAATAAGTCTTTCCCCTTTAATCGTCAATTAAATCATTTAGGTCCTCCTTTCAAAATAATTTAATTTCCATAATAAATCTCTTAATAAAAATCCCTAAAAATCATAGAAATTCACTTTTAATATCTTATCTAACATATATAAAATTTAGATCCAAAATCCAATATATAACAACCGAAAATAAATTTAAATTAAAAAATACATGTTTTCCTTGAAAAATTCATAATCAATTCTCCACGGCTTGAAAAATTATAAAAATTGAAACTTAACTCCAAAATCATGTTTTTCTCAACATATAATTTTTCCATGGCATTTATAAATCACTTAATCTTGGTTTTGCTCTAAAATCGTATATGCTCATATTTTAACCATTGGATTAAATCAAACATATTATGAATCCAAGCGTATCATCATCAAAAATCATCATATTAGATTTATCCTTAAATCCGAAAATCAATAATCATATAAAAACCAAAATAGAGATGTTGTGATTATTATTCACCTTAGGTTGGATAAGGAAATTAGAGATTGCTTGAGATTGATTTCTTCTAACTTGATCCTAATTTGTATTTCTCTTCTCTTCTTACTCCTTAATGGTTGGTTTTCCTTTTTCTTTCTTATGTTTATTTTTGCTTATGATAAAATGAACCTGAATAGTGTGCTGACTTGGGTATAAAGGGGGAGGTAATTTGGGGCAGCAATTTACCCTAATGTCATTGTGCTTAATTAGTTAACATTTAACCATTTATAAGCCCATTCATTTTAATAAGCACGACCACTAAATTTATTTGCCAATTTCAATCCTCTTATCACTTTACATTATTCTATTTAATTTATCTAATTAAATCTTCTGAATAATTTTATCAAAAATTAGGGGTGTTACAGTGGTAGAGTAGCAAAGTTGGAGAGGGTGACAAGGGCTTCATGCCAATGGAGTTTAGTTGCGATTGGTCGATGGTGGCGGAAATTGCAAGATTAACGACAACGATTTTTATGGGCTCGTCGACAGGCTGTGGACCATGGGAGGCAACGTGCAGTGGTTATGCGGTCGTCAGTTTAAGGGCTGGTGTCAAGCGGCATGCGGCGGCGGTCAGAGCACTGTAGCGGTAGCGGTGGTTAGATGAACGTATGGCCGAGGGTTTGAACGAAGAAGAGGAAGGTGATTAATCTAATTAGTTAATTTTAATTATAATTTAGTCATCTCTATGTTCTAACAATAATATCTTATTTATACGAGGTCCGATCGAGGCGCCGTTTTCGCAGTTACATTCATATTTAAATTATATACGCAATGGAGTTAGATTCGTCGAGTTTGGAGCTAGTTGGAATTTTAGTCAAAATTGAATAGCATTCGATTTTGGACTATTCAGAAATGCGAAAGCGTTGACTGGACCTTGGGTGAGTTTTAATCACCAGTTGATTAAACAATTGTTGTGTATATAATTACTATTGTATTGAAAATATAAACTATATAACGAACTATGCAAGTTCCTACTTTTTGACACCATCTTGTTTTGTAAAACAAATGACAACATTATCATTGAGTATAATCTATCTTTTGATTCTGTAAACATGTATCATGGCCCAAACTACATGTTTACATGTTTGATATTGCTTTGTGATAAGTGATAGTGCATTATATATGTTAGAAACAACATAGTCATTATAACCATGCTTTGAAATCCCTGGTATTTGACATATGTTAAATTGGATAAATTATGGAAATATATATATATATATATATATATTTGTATATATATTGGTTTGTTCTACACATGTTTAGGTGTGTTTGGCATAAAGGAATTGGTTTGGGCATTTATGGAAATTGGAAATGGAAAACATTAGAAGCGAAATGATTGCGATGGGTGCACTTTGGAATCGCTGTGATCTGTGATTTTAAAGTTAACTTTGGAAGACATCCTAGGACTTATTCGTATTTGAGTACTATTAGCATATTTGTTATCTGGAAATAAAAAGGTTTAAGTATATTTCTAAAAATCATTTATGGATTTTTAAAGTGATGGTATTAAATTATAATACAGGGTTTAAAGTGGTGTTTTAAATAAAAGGTTTTAAAATATAGTATAAGTTTTTTAAAAGTATATTTTTAGTGTGTGTATATATATATGATAATTTAGAAATTGCTTAAGATTTTATTAAATAAATAAAATGATTTTATATTATAATATTTTACAAATGGTTTAAAGTATTTTATTAAATACCTTAGTTTTACAAATAAATTAGTATATGTAATATCTATCTTTTTAAAGGTATTTTAATATATATATATATATATAGAAGTTTTAAAAAGGAAGTTCGGTATTTCTAAAGGAATTTAAAAGGAGTTTTAAGGTTTTAACACTTATGTTATAATGGATTGTTTTATAAAATGATTGAAAGGGTATATTACCTTGTTTAATAAATGGAGATATACTTAAAGTTTTGAAATGTATATTTCAAAGTAAATAGCAAGTATAAAAGTGACTTTGGGTTTATTGTATCGATGTTTATGCAACATCCATTATAACCCATATAACTATACTTTTGAAAACTAATTGGATCTTTAAAATAGAACTTTAAAGATAACAGAATAAGAAACGATTTTGGGGTTTGTCGTAAACAATGTTTTAGTAATATTTGTTTTTAAAATCTTAGATATAAAGTGTTAAAATATTATAAATAAGTTTGGAAAATACTTATATCTTTAATAATGGGAATTTAAAGAGGAAAACAAGTATGAAATGGTTTTAGGTTTGTTGTGGCAATGTGTTAGTAACATTCATCTTTAACCCATTTTGATTATACTTACGTATGTAAATATATCTGTAAAATGGAGTTTTAAACATTATCATAAGTGAAATGGTTTTGGGTTTGCAATGGCAAATGTTTGAGTAACATTTTGTCTTAAGTTGTTTGAACTTGATTTGTGAATATACTTATATGATTGAGATAAGTATATGAATACTTTTGGGAAGTGCTGAAATGTGTTGAAATTGAATAGCGATGTTCTAATTAAATAACGAAGTATAATTAGTAAATGGAGTTTCATTTATAAAGGGGTTTATTATGTAAAAATGAGTTTTACTAATAAAAGATGTTTTTAATTAATAAATGAAGATTAATTAAAAAAATGGTGTAACAATCCAAAATTTAAGCTATAATAATAAAAGAATTAATTAAATAATAAAATAAGATTGTGAAATTATTAGAATTGAGCCATGGGAGTTGCACCATTGCATCCGTGGTAATTTTATGGTCAATTTCCATATATAGTTTGTCAAAATCCGAGCTAAAACGAAGAAGTTACGAATTAAACAAGAAATGAACATGAAGAATATACATACATACATACATACATACATATATATATATATATATCTGTGTGTGTGTGTCTAGATCGGGTCGACCCCTAATGTGCATAAGTCGACCTACCACATGTATGGGTCGACACCCAGGTCGACCCGCCTTTGTATTTGAATGTGAATTTGTCAAGGTTCAAACGTGACGTGTTTTTCCAATTTCTCTCCAATCCTGTGCGTTCGTGCTTCCATCCGATGGTTCCCAGCAAGCCTATGACGTGGTTGCACTAGATTTAATCTTCAATCCAATGGTTTGAGATCCCTACACTACACTATAAATAAGACCCTAGGGCTAGCTATTTTTCTCATTCGGATTTTCTCCTATTTGGGTTCATTGCCAAAGGCTGGCACTAAATAGAAATTTTTTCTAAGGAGGAAATCTTTTTGATAAAAATATTCTACGCTTTAGAAGTGGATCAAGGAAAACCAAGGATTAGAGCTAACAACCACAGGTGAGTGTTTAGTAATTATTTTAGATTTTTAAGTAATTTAAAATAATAGGGTTCTCAGTAGTTGTAGTTTTTCTGCAATTTTGAGATAGTGTCTATATAAGTTATTTACAGCTAGTTTTTAAAGTTCTTTTTAGTCTATTTCATTCAGTTATTTTTATTTAGCTATTTTATTTAGTCATTTACAGCTATTTACAGTTATTTGTAGTTTATTTGCATCTGTTTTAAATAAGAATTTAGCCTGTAAATGTTAGTTTCTTTTTTATTCTTTTTTACGCGAATAGAGCATTAAAAAGAGAATAATTCACAAATATGGATTAAAATGGAAAAAATAAATTTACAGAAATTAGATGTAAAATAAGAAGTACTATAATAAAAAGAAGATAGACTGAATAGGAAAATTTGAGACATCTGCAAGCAAGTTTAGAGCTAGTAGTTATAACTAAAAAGACAAAATAGAAGAGCAATTATAACATAGGTTATAATTAAACAAAAAGAACAGAAAAAGGCTTATTTTAAAGACTTATAATTAAATTAATAAGAAAATATAGTAGAGATAACAGAAAAGGCTTATTTTAAAAACTTAGATTAAGTTAATAAGCAAATACAGCAAAAATAATAGAAGAGGCTTATTTTCAAACTTACACTAAGTTAATAAGTAAAGATAGAAACATGGCCTATACCAACAGCATTCCTTTTCCGATTAGGACTGATGGTCTTACTATAGTTAGGTGAGGCTGGGCAGGACCCTTTCAGACTAGGACTGATGGTCTCACAATAGTTAGGTGAGGATGGGACACACTTATGCTAACTAGGGTAAATAAGGGGCCAATAGATAGAAGCCCAAATCAGGGGATTTGGGCAAGGGGCGCAACTAGATTTTGTTTGTTAGGACCTATACTAACAGCATACCTTTCATACTAGTACCGATGGTCTCACAAAACACTTAGGTGAGGCTGGGCAGCATCCTTTCAGGATAGAACTGATGGTCTCACAACAGATTAGGTGAGGCTGGGCACGCTTATGCTGACAGGGTGAGTAAGAGGTCACAAGAGCGGGGCTATAGTGAGTGTGTACCAACGGTGATCGAGCATGCATCATCGATTAGGGTTGTAATTCGCTACTGCGTTCCAAGCGCTAAACGGGTGACTTTTTCTGTAGGACCCACGGGATGGGACTAGCTCACAGTGGCACAACAGAGATAAAAGGCCAATCAACAGGTAGAATTAGGATTCAGCCTAATTAAAATAGGATTAGGATTTCAGCCTAATCACAGCAATCTAAGACAAGTGCAAACAATCACAATCAAAGCAAACAGTTAAACAGTATTTTATCCCGGTTTTATCTTTCCTTTATTTTCTTTTATACTAGAACTGTTGCTAAGACTATTATCTTTATCTTGCTTAAAAATACTAGTAGTTACTTTCACTCACCGGACTTTTAGTCTGACCCACTCCTCAATTTCCCCTTTTCCCCCCATAGGCTAGCAGAGGCAAGGATAGTTGATTCAGATTTCTTGGAGATACATTTCCGGAGTTCTTCATGTATTATTCTTCTTTTCAGTTTTCTTTTCATTCGGTTTTTGATGTATTGGTACTTATGAGAGGGATGATTATTTTATTGTACTTTGATTTTATGAGACTGAAATGTATTTTTTCATAAGACATGTGTATTTGGTATTTGAGACATGTGATGTTTTTCAGACTTATTTATGAAGTTTTATTTTGAATAATGACTTACCATTAAAATGTTTTCACTGTTTATATTTATTTGTCTTGTGAATCTTAGACTCTGTGATACTTTAGCTATAATTATAAAGCATCATATCTTTTAGTGTGCCCTTTTTGGGTATACTAAGGGGTGTGGGGTGTTTCACTTGGTATTAAAGCCTAAGGTTACAGGATTCCTAAAAACTTGTTTTAAAAAATTAAAGTATTTTTCAAAGGCAACATATTTCAAAGGTATTATTCAGAAAGAAACTCTTAGAAATAGTATTCAGGTATAAAAGAGTTTTCATAAAAATCCCCTCAAAGTCCAGTTCAACCTTCTTTCGATTCTTTCGAGCCTAAATTTTCTTTTCTTTGCATAGTATGGCTATCTAGCTCCGTAAAGCTACGGTACCAGAGGTGCAAGGGCAAGCACCCAATATAGCACCAGCAGATGGAGATCCCGTTAATCCACCTGCAGCAGCCAATTTTTCTAAGCTATACAAGGTCTTCGCTAGTCTAGGAGGCAGAATGTTTTCCAGCATGGAGGATTTCGTGGAGGCACGAGCTTGGTTAAGGAATGCAGGGCAGATATTTGGACTGTTAGGATTGGAGGACCGACAGGGAGTTCAGCTTGCATCTGGGAAGCAAAAGGGAGAGGTTAAGGAGGTCCCTAAATTAGAAAACTCTAAGAAGCATTGGTGGAAGAATAAGAAGGATAAGGACAAGAGGAAAGAAGGAGGACCTTAAAAGCGGATCAAGAAAGGCGGAAAATGTCATAGTTGTGGATTGATTGGTCATTTCACAAAGGACTGTAAGAAGGACACAATGAAGGGGAGGTGTTACAACTATGGGCAGCCTCGTCACCTTAGTAGAGCTTGTCCTCAGAAGATAGGGCAGAGAGCAGGTGCACCAATAGCGCAAGTACAGGCTTTGGATGTAGCACCTTCTAGTAGTGGACCAGATCGAGGTAGGAAAGTCTCTATAGAAGATTTGATCTCTATTTCGGATTTTCCTATTTGGACTCTTTTTGACTCCGAATCATCACATTCTTTCATTTCTAGTTCCTTGGTTGATTGTTTGCCCTTAGATATTTCTCTAGTAGTAGACCCTATAGTTGTTTCAAACCCTAGAGGAGGATCGACACATTTATCCATGATTTGTAGGGGTTTGAAAATTTTTATACTAGGCGTAGAGTTTAATTGTGACGCCTATGTACTGGGATTTTCTGGGTATGGGATGATTTTGGGGATGGATTGGCTACCACTTATGGAGCGATATTAGACTGCGAAAGGAGAGTCGTCAGACTAGAGACATGCAGCGGAAGGACTCTCGAGGTATCTTGCAACCCACAGGGGTCAGTCGTGTTGAGCTTCCTTTATTCCCTTGATTCATCACTAGGAGAGTTAGATTCTGTTCCAGTCGTTAGAGATTTCCCAGATGTTTTTGAAGAAGTTAGGGCACTACCCCCTAAGAGAGAGATCAACTTCAAGATCTATCTGAATGACAATTCTAAGCCAGTGGCATTGCCCATGAGATATATGGCTCCTAGGGAGAGGAAAGAGTTAAGCAAGCAGATCGGTGAGCTATTAGAGAAAGGCTTCATCAGACGGAGCATATTTGAGTGGGGAGCGCCAGTCGTCTTCGCTACAATGGCAGATGGTTCCCTTCGATTTTGCGTAGACTATAAAGACTTGAATAGGATCACGAAGAAGAAACGTTACCCACTTCCTAGGATAGACGATCTTTTCGATCAGTTGGTTGTCTCTTCAGTATTTTCTCAGCTTGATTTAGCCACTGGATTTCATCAGCTTAGGGTTGCTGACGATAGCATTGATAAGACAACATTTAGGACAACCAACGAATTCTTTGAGTGGTTTATTATGCCGTTTGGCCTGACTAATACCCCAGCCTATTTTATAGAGCTGATGAGCCATGTTTTTCGAGATGTCCTAAATAAGTTCATTGTAGTATTCGTGGATGACATTTTGGTGTTTTCCAAGAGTATGAAAGAGCATGCTTTTCATCTTGAGGAGGTTCTTCGTACACTTCATGTTCATCGGTTGAAGGCAAAATTCTCGAAGTGTCACTTTTGGCGTAAGGAGGTGCTTTTCTTGGGGCATGTAGTCTCAAGAGAGGATCTAGCTGTTGATCCCGCTAATGTAGTAGCAGTACAAGATTGGAAGGTCCTCAAGAACGTTACCGAAGTTAGAAGCTTCCTAGGTTTGGCTGGCTATTATAGGAAGTTTATCAGAGATTTTGCTAAGATTTTGGCACCGCTTACTCGCCTCATTAAGAAGAATACGGCATTCGTGTGGGATGTAGATTGTGAGGATTCCTTCACGATGCTAAAGAGAGCCCTTACTACTGCACCAGTGCTAGTTTTACCTGATGGAGTTAAGCCTTTTACAGTATATACTAATGCATGTGGAATGGGTCTTGGAGCAGTATTGATGCAAGAAGGGAGGGTAGTATGCTATGGAAGTAGACAGTTGAGAACTCATGAGAATAACTACCCCACCTATGATTTGGATTTAGCTACTATTATTTTCACACTCAAGTCTTGCAGACATTACTTGCTAGGAGAGCGGTTCAAGCTTTTCGCTGACCATAAATCATTGAAGTACCTTTTCTCACAAAAGGATTTAAACTTGAGGTAGGAGCATTGGATGGAGATTTTGGCATCATATGACTTTGAGATAACTTACACCCTGGCAAGGGAAACGTGGTTGCGGATGCGTTAAGTAGGAAGAAAGCAACCCTTAGTCCAATGTTCGTGGAGTAGAAAAGCCTAGAGTTTATTTCCATCTTCGATTTTAAGCCCTCTACGGACATTACCCCTAGATTATTGGCAGCACTTGAGGTTAAGCCTACCCTCATAGATCAGATTGGCTCAAGGCAGCGAGAGGAATCAGAGAATATGGATATTTTGGATAGGATTAGCAGAGGAGAGGTCTCTAGACATATCCAATGCTATTCCACTAATAGTAAAGGATGGCTAAGGAGAGATGGAAGACTTTGCATCGCCTGCACTAGTGATTTGACGAGAGCAGTTCTAGAAGAAGCTCACCATTCTCAAATGACTATTCATCCGGGTGGTGATAAGATATATAAGGACATGAAGAGAGTGTTTTATTAGAGTGGAATGAAGAAGGATGTAGCAGAGTTTGTAGCTAAGTGTCTTGTATGCCAAAGAGTTAAGGCAGAGCAGCAGAAGCCCGGTGGATTGCTTCAACCATTGATGTACCCGAATGGAAGTGGGATAGTGTTTCGATGGACTTTATAGATGGTTTACCCCGATCTAGGAAGGGGAATACCAATATTTGGGTGATTGTAGATCGTTTGACTAAGAGCGCCCACTTCATTCTGGTTAAGAGTAAGAGAATAGCACCTTATTTAGCATCCTTATATGTTCGTGAGATAGTCCGACTCCATGGAGTCCCCTCTAGCATAGTGAGCGATAGAGACCCTATCTTTACTAGCGAGTTTTGGAGAAGCTTGCAAGAGGCTTTAGGGACGTAGCTTAGATTGAGTATGGCCTATCACCCTCAGAAGGTTGGCCAAACGGAGAGAGTTAATAGAATTCATGAGGATTTGTTGAGGATGTGCATCCTTGATTTTGGAGGAACTTTGAAGGAGAATCTTCCTTTAGTGGAATTCACATATAATAAAATTTTTAGGCTAGCATTGGGATGACACCTTTTGAAGCTCTTTATGGAAGACCTTGCAAGTCGCCTTCGTGTTGGTTGGAATCTATAGAGAGATTGCTACTTGGTCCCGACATGCTTAGAGAGACTTCAAAAAAGGTTAAATTGATTAGGAGGAGAATGAAGACAACCCAAGATAGGCAGAAATCTTATGTAGATAAGCAAAGAAGGGATATTAAGTTTGAAGTAAGAGACTTGGTTTTCATTAAGGTATCTCCGCTAAGAAAGGTAGTAAGATTTGGATCAAGTGGGAAACTTGCTCCTAGATTCGTAGGGTTGTTCCCCATTATGGAAAGGGTAAGGAAGATGGTGTATCGGATAAAGCTACCGGAGAGGCTAGCGCGAGTTCATAATGTTTTTCATATTTCGCACTTGAGAAAGTGCTTACATGATTCAGCAGAGGTAGTGGAACCTAGTCAACTTGAGGAAGTTGAAGTGGAGAGAGAAGCATCGGTTCGTCGCATTCCTACCAAGATTGTTGGGCATGATATCAAGAAGCTTAGGAATAAGGAAGTACCTTTGGTTAAGGTGCAGTGGGGAGACAGCATTGAAGATGCTACATGGGAGGTTGAAGAGAAAATACGTACCTCTTATTCGTATCTTTTCGATGGTATGTTTTGAATTTCCTATTTTCATCTTTAGTTTTGAATAGGTTCTTTCCTTTAGTATCCTTTGGGAGGGTAGATCTTAGGATAACCTATGGATGGTAGGACTGAATGTAAACATGTTACTAGAATATGCTATGTATGATGGACGCTAGTGGTTGCAAGTGTTTGCTAGTGGATGCTAATGGACGCATATATATACACTATGCACTATTATCTCTTAGGAATCGGCCTAACTAGGTCACTAAAGCATATGCATATGGATGTGTGCTCATTTGCATTTTTATTTTATTTCCATGGTTGCTATAAATGGATGATTAGCATATGATTGTTGCATTTAGGTGATGATTGTAGCACGCATATAGAACTATCAGTTGTCATTAGGGAATTTGCACTCATTTGGATACATGGCACAGACATGATTGTATAAAAAGGAGGTCGACTGAATCAGTAGATTGCCTAATCTTTTGCATTAGTTAGGGACATTAACACTACACTATTGCATATATCATAAACTGCATTAGAAAAACTTAAGGACAATGGATGTAATGGATGGTGGTTGAATATTTGGTTGTAGAATTTGGATGAAAATATTTATTTCATTCTTCTATCCTTGGAGATTTCAAGGACGAAATCCTTTAAGGAGGGGAGAATGCAACAGCCCAAAATTTAAGCTATAATAATTAATCAATGAATTAATTAAATAATAAAATAAGATTGTGAAATTATTAGTATTGAGCCACGAGAGTTGTACCATTGCATCCGTGGTAATTTTCTGGTCAATTTCCATATATAGTTGGTCAAAATCCAAGCTAAAACGAAGAAGTTACGAATTAAATAAGAAATGAACAAGAATATATGTCTATATATATGTATATATGTATATATATATATATGTGTGTGTGTGTGTGTGTGTATGTATATGTATATATATAGGTCAGGTCGACCTTAGGGTTGACCCCTAATGTGCATAGGTCAACCTAACACATGTATGGGTCGACACCCAGGTCGACCTGCTTTTGTATTTGAATGTGAATTTGACCAGGTTCGAACGTGACGTGTTTTTCCAATTTCTCTTTAATTCTGTGCGTTCGTGCTTCCATCCAACGGTTCCCAGCGAGCCTATGACATGGTTGCACTAGATTTAATCTTCAAATCCAACGATTTGAGATCCCTAAACTACACTATAAATAAGACCCTAGGCCTAGCTATTTTTCTCATTCAGATTTTCTCCTATTTGGGTTCATTGGGAGATACTGGACCCTAAATAGAAATTTTTTCTAAGGAGGAAATATTTTTGATGAAAATATTCTACGCTCTAGGAGTCGATCAAGGAAGACCAAGGACTAGAGCTAAGGACCACATGTGAGTGTTTAGTAATTATTTTAGTCTTTTAAGTAATTTAAAATAATAGGGTTCTCAATAGTTGTAGTTTTTCTGCAATTTTGAGACAGTTTCTATATAAGTTGTTTACAGCTAGTTTTTAAAGTTCTTTTTAGTATATTTTATTCAGTTATTTTTATTCAACTATTTTATTCAGTTATTTACAGTTATTTGTATTTTATTTGCATCTATTTCAAATTAGAGTTTAGCCTGTAAATGTTAGTTTTTTTTATTCCTTTTTACGCGAACAGAACATTAAAAAGAGAATAATTCGCAAATATGGATTAAAATGGAAAACATTAAATTTACAGAAATTAGATGTAAAATAAGAAGAACTGTAATAAAAAGAAGATAGACTGAAATAGGCAAATCTGAGTCATTTGCAAGCAAGTTTATAGCTAGTAGTTATAACTAAAAAGACAGAATAGAAGAGCAATTATAACATAGGTCATAATTAAACAGAAAGAACAGAAAAGACTTATTTTAAAGACTTATAATTAAGTTAATAAGCAAATATAGCAGAGATAACAGAAAAGGCTTATTTTAAAAACTTAGATTAAGATAATAAGAAAATACAGCAGAAATAACAGAAGAGACTTATTTTAAAACTAACACTAAGTAAATAAGCAAAGATAGAAACAAGGCCCGTACCAACAGCATTCCCTTTCAGACTAGGACTGATGGTCTCACAATAGTTAGGTGAGGCTGGGCAGGACCCTTTAAGACTAGGACTGATGGTCTCACAATAGTCAGATGAGGCTGGGACACGCTTATGCTAACTAGGGTAAATAAGGGGCCAATAGATAGAAGCCCAAATCGGGGGATTTGGGCAAGGGGCGCAACTAAATTTTTTTTGTTAGGACCCATACCAACAGCATTCCCTTTCATACTAGTACTGATGGTCTCACAAAACACTTAGGTGAGGCTGGGCAAGACCCTTTCAGGCTAAGACTGATGGTCTCATAACAGATTAGGTGAGGCTGGGCATGCTTATGTTGATATGGTGAGTAAGAGGTCACAAGAGGGGGGTAACAGTTAGTGTGTACCAACAGTGACCGAGCGTGCGACATCGATTAGGGTTGTAATTCTCTACTGCGTTCCAATCGCTAAATAGGTGTCTTTTGTTGTGGGACCCACAGGATGGGATTAGCTCATAGTGGCATAACGGAGATAGAAGGGCGATCAACAGGTAGAATTAGGATTCAGCCTAATTAAAATAGGATTAGGATTTTAGCCTAATCACAGCAATCTAAGCCAAGTGTAAACAATCACAATCACAATCAAAGCAAACAGCTAAATAGTATTTTATCTTGTTTTTATCTTTCCTTTATTTCCTTTTATACCAGAACTGTTGCTAAGACTATTATCTTTATCTTGCTTAAAAATACTAGTAGTTACTTTCACTCACCAAACTTTTAGTCTGACCCACTCCTCTATTTCCCCTTTTCCCCCTCATAGGCCAGTAGAGTCAAGGATTGTTGATTCGGATTTCTTGGAGATACATTTCCGGAGTTCTTCATGTATTATTCCTCTTTTCAGTTTTCTTTTCATTCGGTTTTATATATACCGGTACTTATGAAAGGGATGATTATTTTATTGTACTCTGATTTTATGAGTCTGAGATATATTTTTCATAAGACATGTGTATTTGGTATTTGAGACATGTGATGTTTTTCAGACTTATTTATGAAGTTTTATTTTGAATAATGAGTTACCATTTAAATGTTTTCGCTGTTTATATTTGTTTGTCTTGTGAATCTTAGTCTCTATGATGCTTTAGCTATACCTATAATGCACCATATCTTTTAATGTACCCTTTTTGGGTATACTAAGGGGTGTGGGGGTGTTTCAAATAGATTATAATTTATTTGTATGACTTGATCGTGCTTGTTGTTTCGATCATTCTTTATGCTTACTTGCTTATGGACAAAATACAGGGACTTAGTTTTCCGTATGTTATTATTCTCATTATATTGGATTGTTCATTTATTTGGTAGTTAAATAACCGACTATCAAATCTTGGCCAAATATACTCTGGAAAAATCTTAAAGAAACACGAGTATTATTTTTTACAGTTAATTTTGGTGATACTATACTGTATGTATAATCTCATTTTGCTCTTCTAGGAAAATGGTAAGGAAATTCGTCCACTTAAATGGTTAAGTGGTGTTCTTCGATCTTATGTATTGTCTGTTTATTTTCTATAGAACCAGGGTTGAGATTCCAAGGAATCGATCGATTGGTTTTGGAGCACCCGATAATCAGGGGAGTTTACTTATATGGGATGATTTCAAACTGTAACCACTTTAAAACCATATACGTGTTCTATGTTTTAGAAGAGGTTCATGATTGCCTTCGTGATTGCTTCATGATTGATTCGTGATTTGTTCGTGATGGCTTCGTGATTTGTTCGTGATTACTTCGTAATGTCGGAATCTACGAGGAGATTCGAGATTGTTTGAGATGCTCGAACACATGTAGTTGGTTATGATCTATTTAGGATGTGGGAATCTATATGTGATTCCGATATCTATTGAGAAATCGATGTGTGGTTCCAAGATCTGTTGAGATATAGGAATCCATGTGTGGTTCCGTGATCTGTTTGAGCTGGAGCTCGTGTAGAAGATCTATTCGAGTGGTGATCATGGGCTAGAATGCCGGACGTAGCCTTTTCAACGGGTATGACTAAAATCGGCGACATAAGACATAGCCAGTAGGGTTAGCAAACCCATAGGTTGCATGCAACTCCATTTCTAGAGATACTTATTGGGATATGCATGCGGGAGCAATGCATCAGGTCTTAGCAAGACCGGCTATGGTTTTCCTATAGTACATTCACTAGAGATGTATGATGCTTCAGAAGGACATCTCTAATCCTTGTGCAGTAGATCGGAGTCGACTTTGATCAGAGGAGATCTGCATGGAAATCCTACATAATTAGCGAAGTGCAATTGTATACATATTATTGTTGTGATGTACACTCACTTGCATCGCAACTATGTGATTATTTATATTTCACAACTTAGACATTATTATATTTTCACTGGATTTTATAATAGAAATGGTTTGGTTATCGTAAGGTAAAAAACCCGTCCATGTTTATTGGCAGCATGGTCTTACGTGATACCCTTATTTTGAAGGGTTTTAAGATATAGTAAATCTATATGATTTGAGTTTCTCACGCTGGTTTACCAGACTAGTTTGGGTGTTAGTACCTTAATGCTCGGGTCAACTCAAGTATGTTTCCAGATTTAGCTGTGGTTCATTGGAGCTCTAAAAGAGGAGCCGGATGATTTCTTACCGTACTTATTTTCCACTTCGTTACCTGATTTGTATCTACCAGCATTTGTGAGGAAAGGTTGTTATAACTATCCTAGCTGATGATAGGTTAGTTTATTCTGATTGATGTACGTATATAAAGGTTTTCTTTTTGGTAATGACCTTTTGTGATATTGTGTATTATCGTTCCTCATGTAAGATTATGATATTGTGTTCTCTTCTTCCTTGTTCTATTTATTTTTATTTTTATTTTTATTTTACCCTAAAATTCATCTTTCCGGCACCTGGGTGCTTGACACGTGAATACCGTGGGTGTATTACTGTCGACCTTCGGGGATCGAAAAGGCTGGTAGTTACATAAGTCAACCAAAGGGAAATAAATTTTAATTAATAATAAAACAATTTATTTGTAGTTACTTTTACATTTATTATCCTAGCATCAACTTTAGTATGGCATCCCTTATCACCTCGTTGACTGGATTACAATGATAATAACAGAAATATAAAATGGTTTGTCATAAAGTTTGATAAATTATGTTACTGCTAGAAGATAAATCATATTACTACCTCACAAAGTAAATCAACTTTGTCCTGTAATGCTCTAATTTTCTCTTCAAGGGAAATAACTGCTTTGCTTCTATGTGTTGAGCCTTTAATTTAGATAATGTGACTCCATACCCAAGTCCTTCTAGGCTACTTGGTCGATTCGAGTCTAGAACATTCGAAGGAGCATCATCTTTCAATGACTTCTTCGTCGTTTTCAATTGTGACTCATTGAATTGCTGAATTTCTTTATTACAAAAAATGAATGATGTAATGTCAACTGAATATGTTAATGATAATGTACATTAAATTTATAATTATTATATGTATTTATACAATAGAGTCTTCAACAGCTTTATTAGTTTGATTTCCATTTTTATTCATTTCCCTTTGTCCATATCATGGCTCTTGTTATTTCTTGATCAGGATTTTCCTTCTTCTGCAAACATATATATATATATACATGTATGTATGTATGATTAAAATTTACAAAACATTATACCATATAAAAATAACATAATATTATATTTGCTAAAAAAAGTATTTACCAATTTGTGAAGTGCAGGTAAAAACTACTGCTGTTAGGCATAGTTTCTAATTACATTTATGAATTGCAGTTAAAAACTGATGCTATTAAGTGCAGTTTTTACCTGCATTTACGAAATACAGTTAAAAACTTCACTTAATTGCAGCTTTTAACTGCATTTGTGAAATTCAGTTAAAAATCGCTGCTGTTAATAGTAGTTTTTAACTTCATTTTGTAAATGCAGTTAAAGATAACTATTAACAGCAGCAGTTTTTAACTGCATATCACAAATGCAGTTGAAAAGCTCATTAATTGTTGCAGTTTTTAATTGCATATTTGAAATGCAGTTAAAAACTGCATTACTATAACGATATTTTTAACTACACATATGCAGTTAAAAACTACATTTAAATAGTGCATTTTTTAACTACATATGTGAAATGCAGTTAAAAATTGCATTACATAATGCTGTTTTTGACTGCATTGCACGGATGCAGTTAAAAATTGCATTGTAATAATGCAAATTTTCTAAAATTTGAATTTAAACTGAATGTGTTTCGAAATTTTTTATTTTTACATATTCATAATGCATATCATTTGAAAGATAATAAAATTTGTGATTTAATGGTGAAAATGGTTTGTTAATCCCGTTCCTAGAAAAAAATATTTTGTTTTGAAGATTGATAATTAATTGGTGCAAATTTTAAATAAGAGTGTGAGAATAACAGTCACATGTAAAGAAATGCATGGATCCAAATTACATAAATTACTGGGTAGGAGTGTTTTATTCATTTTAATTATTTAACTAGTAATAGGGGCTTGTCGTACAAAGTCTGTAAAATATACTGACTTATTTGCTTCTCCAAGGTCAGATCTCACATGTAAAAGTATCCCCACAATATCACAACAAACTTCTCAATATACAAACCATTTCTTCTTTCTCTAAGTTTCCCCCCAATTTTCTACATAAAATCCTAAATCAATTTAATCCTCGTCGGCACTGAGGTTTGCTCCAGTTTGAAGTATCAATCCCCCAATTTCCAGGTACATTGTTTTTTTATACGAATCTGAGTTAACTTATGTTAACCATAAAATCCACTTAAGAACAAAGGTATGAAAGAAGGTTAATGAAAATGTCAGGCTCTATTGAAATAACGGGCATGGATTTCGAAAAGGATCACGAAAGAACGATTCGAAGGCATTAAGAAGAATTTCGAAGGAGTCGCAAGCACCAGGCACCCTCACAAGAGATAAGCAGTCCAAAAGCCTTTGAAAAAGATGAAAAATAAAAGGGGGCTACCTTTCCACCTCGATCAAGCCTTTCCATGCAAATGGGTTTGTGTATATAAAAAGCAAAGACGAGCGCGAAACCCCTTTCGAAGGCAATGAATAATAACCTCTCACATATGTGCCAAGCATTTCGAAACCAAAGGTTTCGCCTTCATTCAAATTACCCAAGACAACCCTTTCGAAAGCAAAGGTTCTGCAACAATCCGTAGGCATGCATTCGGAAGCTACCTATCACATCGAAACCATCGATACTTCAACACTCTCGAAACCCTAATAAACAACCTATCGACAAAGTCGAAAGCTCTTATCTGTACCTCTTCTGACAACAAAGCAACACGAAGATAAAAATGAATCTGAGTCCCTTTCGACGATGTCGATAGCAGTTCAAGGAAAAGCAGATAGAAGGGGCGCTTAAAACTTAACAACAGTGAAAGGTGCACAAAGGATCCTTTCGACAAGGTTGAAAGGTCTAGAATAAGAAGATGAGAAGTGCAAGGATTAGTTAGAAAACCTGAAAGGAGAACCTTTCGACAGCGTCAAGGACAAGTGAGGCCTTTCAACCATGTCAAAAGGAATGATGCACAAGATAAAGATACCTTTCGACTGGGTCAAAAGTATTGGCGTGAAAGGGGGCCGACCTACGTCTATAAATAAGACCCAAGGGGTCCGATTTTGGGGATCGGATTTTGGAATTCACAGCTCATTTCTTTTACTTTTACTTCTTTGAAACTACAAAATCTTTGGAACTCTAAATCAATTTGGGGAACAGCTCCCAAAATTGAAACTCGTTTTGAATTAATAAGAAGGGAGAAATGAACGGATTCATTAAGGATTTCAATTATAAGGAAGATCATTACGATCATTAGCTAGACTAATGATCAATTGCACATGATGCTATCTTATTCTTTTAATTTTTTTTGTCTATGCAAATCAATAGGATCAACTTGGATATCATACAGGCGAAACATATCATCATCGTGACTAACAACAAATAATGATAAATAAGGATGGTGATGATGTTTCGACGCTGATAAGTTCATAGAACTTATAAATATCTAAGACGATCTGTATCGAGTATATTAAATGAAGCTTGAGCAATTGCAAATTAGATCAGTTTCAAAAGGACGAAATCCCTTTTGACCTGGTCGAAAGGGATGTCACCAAGAATCTGGTTTTTAATCGGCAAGCAATCATGAATGGTGGAGTTCATTCGAAAGGAACCTACACCCAGTTACATTAACAACCCTTTCGAAGGGGTTCCTCCATATAATAAACGAAATCAATGAAGTCGAAAGCAGTTATTTCTTTTCGAAAAGTCGAATATACCTTCTGACATGGTCGAAAGGAATAAAATGGACCTTTCAACACGGTCAAATGGGACGGGTATTCAACATGAATAGTCGTTTTTAACTCATATGAAAGTGGGTTTCGAATAAGATGCTTCCACCTTTACCTTTACCTTAATGAGGTCAATTTGATCAATGAATCACTAGCAATATATCAATTGTCCTCCAAAGGTGATTCGACCAAGTCAACTTGATCGAAAGAGGGGTTTTGAAGGAAGTATTCTCTTTTCAACTTCTTTCGATAGACCTATTTCGTGACATGAATATCCTATTTACCATAGCTTTGGGAATGTCAACAAGTTCTCTTGTTAACATTTTTGGCACTAGAAGGAGGGCTTGAACCTCCGACCTTGTTAATATCTTATAGACTAATTATGGATTGTTTGACTTGAGATAGGAAAATGAAATCAAAGAGACTCGGCAGAATGGATGACGAGGCCATCCACACTACAACCCTCAAAGAGAACATAACTCCAGCCTTCAACATGGATGGGGTTGTTCAAGGGCAACCTTCAGCATTAGCTCAGCTGGTGATAACACCATCAAAATCAAGCACTTAGAGAAGCAACTACAGGAAATGCAGGAACATCTCAAAATGGCGTTATCTCAAAAGTCCTCAAAAACAATGAGGCCAACACAGGGGGATGAGGTGGTCTCACCAAGAAGGAACTTAAAGGCTCATTCAAACAAAAACAAGAGCAAGATTGATCTTACATCTACAAAAAAGAAGGAATTTCCTCAAATTAAAGCTAATCATCAAGGAAGGGTGTTGAATAAAACACCTGAGCAGTCTGGTAGCTCAACAATAAAAGAATACTATCCAAATCAGAAAAAATACCATGACGTCGAAGGCTATCTGAAGGATGCAGTGGAGAAAGTGAATAAAGATGTGATGAATGCAAAGGGAAAGAGGACCATGGACGAGAATGTGAATGACAATGAGCGAGTGCTTCCCTTCACAGATGAAATTATGGCCACAACTATTCCTTCTTGTATGAAGATTCCGACTATGAAATATCATGGAATCATAGATTCAGATGACCACTTAATGGCTTTCGATAGCTAGATGGATCTATATAACGCATCAGCGGTAGTCCGATGCAGATTATTTCCTATCATTCTCCAAGGGGCTGCAGCTAAATGGTATAGACGATACTGAGAAAAGGCCATCTACTCATGGAAGCAGTTTTTGTATGAATTTTCTGCTAAGTTTTGCATATGTAAAGATCCAACCATTGATTACACAGTTTTGGCTAACATAAAACAGAGGCAAGGGGAGTCCTTGGGAGACTATTTTAAAAGGTTCAACACTAAGGCACTAAAAGCCAAGGACATAAATGACCAAGATAAACTCATAGCAGTACACTCTGTTTAACGACCCGCTATTTTGGACCATTCAAATCGACAATAAATCCACACATGTCGGACTTGAATAATTCAAAATATCAGATTGTTATTTAAGTTTGGCAAAACTCAGCATATGCAGTAAATAAATCAATCACAGAATCACAGACACAGAGTAATACAATAATACGCAGCGGAATAGATAAAATAGTAGTTCATGAAGCTACTATATAAACATCAGAGTTGAAAATAAATACAACAGAATATCTTAAATAAAATGAAGTCTTCAGTACGAATAGATGACTTCTCTGAACGAATCAACTAGAAGAGCTGAAAGCTGAGGCGATAGTTGGATCTCCAAAGGAAGCTCCAAACTCCAAAGGTGAGTCTCGGAAGCTGTATCACTCGGTCTGACCCGAGCGTAAAGAAAAACACAAAACACTCGAGTCAGGATTAACATTCTTATATAAATAAAATCCAACTCAAGTGAGATATCAATTGAAATACGAGTAACTTAAAGGGTGTTTGGGATAACCATCCTCTAAGGATCTTCAGAACTATCTACAAGGTGGAAATATACATTTTAACACCGTGGTCATTTCAATTAAATTTATACTTCGAAACCCAAATATCATTTCATTTCAAATATGTCTATTTCCAAAATAGTATATATATATTAAAAGATTTAAAAAGTAAAGTATTTATAATTTCCTCAAGTCTCGCAAATCGATTCAAATCAACTTCAAATTCCAAATTCAAATTTATTCGAAGTTCAATTCTTCAATTTAATTCAGTTCTAAATATACCCTTTATTTTCAATATATTTCAAAGCTTTAGTATTCAACATTTTCAAAGTTAGATTTAACAGTTTCATATAGCTCTTGATTTAACTTCATTATTATTTAATCAGGGAATATTCACTTAATAGATTCAATATCATTTAACTAGCCTTAAATTTCATTTTTACTAAATATTTCCTTTAATTTATTTAAACAAGAAATATTCATTAAATTATTTAAATCAAACTCAAGTTATAAATCATATCTTAAATTTCAATAAGTTTTAAATCGGTTTAATTAGATAAAATTCTTTAATGAATCCAATTTCAACTAAATTCAAATTATCTTTCTAACCTTAACTTATCCAAATTATTACCAAAATCTATTTTGAAATATATTTTAAATACTCAACATATTATATGTATTTAAATCAATCATTCCCATTTATATATAGTAATTTAAGGCTCAACATTTATTAAAACCATATATTTCTTTCCAAAACCATAGAATTCATTTTAATATATTTATATATATATGGACCAACGGTGTCTGTATATATATTTATCATATGGTTAAGTGATACGGATATTTATCATTTCAATCCGAAATTTAAATATATATGGGTAGATATCATTTCGACCCGTAATCCCAATTCCAATTCAAATGAAACTCGCTTGGGTTTATCATTTCAACCCATAACGAAATTCTCCTATTCTAAAGTCCGTTCGGGTATGTATCATTTCAACCCATAGTGAATTCTATACTAACAGGGAACTTGCAGAGTGATAACAGATACTAAAAATATATAACAGCAGGCATATATCATCAGTATAAATAACAGATACGGGTGTCAGATGTCACAGGTGAACAGATATAAATAACAGTAATAATAGGCATATAATACTAGATACTGGTGTCAGATGTCACAGGTGAACAGTTATAGATAATAGCATATATATAACAATGTAATTAACTACAGCAGCATATTTCAATTGCTATTCCAAATGAAATTTAATTTAAATAATAAAAGAACGTTAATCGTGAGTGATTGCTCACCTTCCGAGGCTAGATAGATTTGATAAAGAATTGAGCTATGAATAGGGTCACAATCTAGAAAATCGAACAACTCCAACAACAATCTCAAAGCGAAGTAAGCTGAAGTGGATTTGACGGGCAAAGCTGAAAGATAGGGATTGGTGGAAACGAATCAGAATCGTCTTGATATGATCAAAACCAAATATATGTTATAATTTTTCTCTAAAACAAATTTCTTTTAAAACATATATTTTGAATAAGAGGTGTATATATATATGTTATACTTATTTTCAAATCAAAAATTAATTTAAACCCAAATTAAATTAACATATATTTCAATAAAACATGTACTGCAAACTCTTACTTTTAAAACTATATATATATATTAGAGCTTACTCATAAAAATGGAATCCCAATACATTTTTTTTATGCACATAAATTAACCATAGTATCTACTTTGAGACTCATTGTATATATCATAACCATCCTATAATCTATACATATACATAAACATGGAAAACCAGACTGTAACTTTGAAATCAAACACATATAAGAGGACTATATACAAACGTACATATATAAATAGTGGTAGACTTATGTAAGTTAATATAACATATATAACAAACTAGCAAGGCTTTTTCATATACAACAGACCTTGCACATAAGTAAAACTATTGTAGACATATACAACAAACCCAACAGCCCCAACATATAATACTTATAATATAACCATAACTTGACTGTATGGATAAGTATAAAACAACCAGTACCTTATATTTTTACTAACAAATAATATAACTTTTATAAACTGATATCTCTGTTAAAAATAAATACATAACTATATAAAACTGTACCTATTTTATAACATGCGAATGCTTCAACCTTTTATATGCAAACAATGCAAATTCTTATGCTAAGTTATATGTAGGTATGCGACAATACTATATACTTAAAAGTAAACTTGATAAAATGGTCTACAGCTTTGTAATACAATATATATGGGTGCAGACTTCATTTAACCAAGTATATGCGAACCAACTATAACAAATTTACATACAAAACAATATGTATACCGACATGTAACTATAACAATGTATAAAACTCAAGTAAACTTATAAAACAATACACATATTACCCTTATAATATACACGGCACTATATATATAAACCAAAAGTAACATACTGTATATAATTTGAACTTATATATATATGTATATATTGAAGCATGGATTTTATACACATAATAGTCCAGATCTTATATACTACCCATATTTTACATAATTTATACTTTGAAATCAATATATAACCGTTACAAACTAATTTGTCATCTTACTTATATATATATATATATAGAAATCTTGTATGCTAAAATATATAAACAGATAGTTTAGAAATTTATTAACAGCATATACTATACTCACCTCAAATATATATTGTAATATGCAAAACGTTGAAACCCATAAAAAAGATAACACTTACAAATTCCATATGCCAGCGGAAGGCCGGGCACTAAGTGAAGAGATGGAAGGCAAGGGGGAGCTGCGCGCGACGAGATGATGCAAAGGAAGAGGTTGAGGTGGAGAAGTTTTGGCATTGGGTGACTGTCGTGCGTGGTGGAAGGTAGGGAAGAATATAGGCTCGGTTAGCCTGTGTTGTAGGCGACCACGGAGGGAGGAAGTGGAGGTGGATCTGGGAACCGAGTCAGGGAGGCGGGCACGAAGGCTTCGACCATGGTGGGGATAAAGGCGGTGGTGTGGAAGGACTAGAAGGTCGGACTGTGGCGGAGCGACTAGGCTGAGGTAGTGGCGGCATGAGAAGAGGGAAGAGGCAATGTGGTTCGAGTGGGATGCTCGGTGAAGAGGCTTGCTTGCACGGAGGCAAGGGGTTGGTTAACAAAGGCCAAAGCTTGATGGGTTGCCAAATGCAGAGGAGAGGAAACTACAGGCAACGAAAAAAAAGAAGCAAGTGAGAGAAGGAAGAGAAGTAGAGTTACAGAAAGAAGAACCCAAAATAATATAAACGCACCTATTTCCTTGGAAATGAACAGGCTATGGAAAGAAACGAACAGGCTCTGGCTACAAGGAGGCTAAATCTTTATATACAGAAACATTATTGGGCAGATCTGTGAAGGAAGTTTGGATGAGAGAGGGAAAGATGAATGTGGCCGAATGTAAAAAATTTTGGAAGAAAGAAAATGAGAAGGAAGAAAATGACACACAGGCAAAAAGTTAGTGAATAGGAGGAATAAAAGGGAAACAACTGTCGATCATAAAGGAAAATATAAATGCAAATCTCATAAATGCAAATATCAATGCACATTTGAACCGTTCAAAATGAACAGTCAGATGAAAATAAAGAAATGGCACGGTCAAATCCCCTTGATTTACTGAAGATTATTAAGGCAATAAATTCTGTTGTTTGGAAAGCACGGCTAAAGTTTGAAAGGCAATAGAAAACAAAAGGTCACGGATACGGTACCGATACGGTGAACTGTTTTATAGATTCCGTTGTCCATCGGACGTCGAAACAAACAAATGAATATACCATGGAGATCAGCATGACGTGACGATCAAAACGGTATACAAATACTAGTGGTACGATCATCCGATCGAAAGTCGATAATCGGTACCAGAAATGCTGCTATTTTGCCAGAATTAAGATAAACGGAGCAGTAGAAGTCCAAATTTGGAAAAACGAATTTCGCAGTCTGATTCAGAATAGTCTGAATAAATTTTCTCATGTTGACATATTTTGGTTCCGGAAAACTTTTAAATTCACTGTTATTAACCGGTTTGATTTGAAATGAAATTTCACAGGAAAATAAACTTTAATATTATCAGATGAAAATTTACCAGTTGCTATATTAAAATAGACGTATTCCAAATAATAAATTTTTAATTTCAAATTTTATTGTTTAAAATTTCACAAATTTCCAGTTAAATATACTTTTAAAACCATTAAATTTTGCGGGTCGTTACACTCTCCCCCACTCAAAACTTTTCGTCCTCGAAAAGGAAGGAGGTAGGAGAATAGAACAACCAGAAATAAAAGTAGTTTGAAAGTCAAGATTAAACAATTAATTTGAACTATATAAATTTTACTTAAATTTGAAAACTTCATTTGCAATTCAATTGTCTTATATACTTTAAAACTTTTTTTTTCAAGATCCATTTGCAAAATTTCTTGCTTCCTTACAATTACCATTTATATGCTTAAATAACAACTTTATAAATCTATGAAAACTATTTGAAAACAGTTATTTACATTATTACTTATATTTACAAAGAAGTTATTTGAAAACATTAAATCCATAATTCATAATTTATTAATTTTTTTTTCTCAAGGTACTTTTCAAATACTATTAATAAACAAATAATCATTTACTTTAAATATGTTTTTATTAAATTAATACTTCTAAGATATTTATAACAATAAAATTTCTATTAAACCATGTAGTATATAAATAACAATATTTTAAAAGAATATAGTCAACAAGGAAAAGAAGGAGGATCTGGAAAACAAGATATAGGTGAATAAATAAAGCTGAGCAGATAAGGTAGATTCAAAAGAATAGTATCAGGCACGAATAATTAATTTAGAACCATAAGGGTTTTAATTTCAAATATTAATACAAAATTTCTTTGTTGGAAATACTTTTATAATAAAATACCTTTATAATAAAATACTTTTTATAACTCGATGTTTCAACAAGTTTATCCTTGTTCCTGTAGACTCTGGTAGTGCGTTGATCAGGCGCAAAACTAGAATTCTCCAAGTACTTAGTAGACTTGTTTCAACACCCAGTGAAAATACTGGAAAAACTTTTAAAACAGATATGGAAAGTACAATCCAAACAAAACGAATCAAATCATGGATCGCAGATACACAATGGTTACGCCTGGATCCCCCAGGAAACATCCGTACCTTTTAAGCATTCACTGCCTTGCGAATTTCGCCATGCAACAAAACGGTGGACCGCAGGATACATAAAAATGGTTACGCCTGGATCCCCCAGGAAACATCCATACCCCGTAAGCAATCTCTGCCTTGCGGATTACGCCACTAACACGACCATAGATCGCAGATACACAATGGTTACGCCTGGATCCCCCAGGAAACATCCGTACCTTTTAAGCAATCACTGCCTTACGAATTACGCTATGCAGTCGAGTTCGTAAGACCATGGGTAACGCCATGGAATTCGAAGGACACTCGAGTATCATATCCGGAAAACCAAAAATCAGAGAGAATAATATCGATAGAATGAATCCAAGATGTGGCCACAAATCGGATATCAAGCAGAAGGCACTTCCCATATCTTTACTTCGAAAATATGTATCATATAGTACCTCTTCAAATCACTTTCAAATATCGTACTTATATAAAATCCATTATATATAAGATTAAAATTTCAAATCAAATACTTTCCAAAATCAATAGTATATCAAGTCATACTTATATAGACTTCAATTATATAAGATTTCACTTTCAAATTGAGTACCTTTTCAAATCTATAGTTTTCGAATCAGTTTCATACTCATACAAATCAATTTTATATAAGTTCGACAACTCCCAAATCAAGTTTTTAGTAACATAAGGTTCTTAAATTTCAATTTGTTTCAATTATCAGTCAAATTTCAAAATCATATACAATTTCACCAAATTATTTCTTCTCAAATTAAATATCTTTAGTTTCAAAGTTTCCAAAATAATAGTTTAGGAAATAAATCCAAATTTACAAATCAATAATTTAAGTCAACCAATCCATTTCCAAAATCAAATATTTTCAAAATCATCTTATACTTATGTAAGGTCTATCTTATATAAGGATCAAATTTTTCAAAATAAATTTCGCTGTATGAAGAGCCATATGGGATTGAATATCTTTGCTTTTATGGGTTATATATCTTTGTAATTTAAATTGGAATTTTCTTTTAGTAAGCAAAGATATTCTAACTCGACAGCTTTCAATTTCAGCGTCAAAATATATCAATGATATTAGGATATAAGATGTACATACGTCATCATTTCGCCAAATCACATTTGATCGCTCGCTCGATCACACAAGTTCGCTTTCGAACTAGTATTGTCCATTCGACTTCCCTAATGCGGATTTCGATATGGTTTCTCGACTAGAAGCCATCAGTCTCCTTGCATAGCCATATACTATGATAGAGAATTCTAAAATCAAGCCCAAAATCCATATCAAATATTCGCCATCAAGAATCCAATGAAAAATCCTAACACGAAATGGTGTAATCCACCTCGAACTTGTGTACTCAAACTTGGATCAAATTAATTACGCGAATAAAATAGCATACGTACAACTTATATATTTATTCCAACTTGTTAACTATATAGTTTCATAAAGATGTTACTAAGTTAAAACATTTAAACTAGATTTTATTCAAAATATTTGAAGACCAAATTCTTCTCAAGACATTTCAAATCTAAATTTCATATTAGAAAATTTTAAAATTTTGCCTTATTCATTCATTTACTTAACCAAACAGTTTCAACTTATTTAAATCATATTACTTCATACTTAAACATTCAAACAAATTTATACACTTTATCAAATAATTCATACTTTTCAAAAATTTAGCTTTGAAAAGTTAACCTTGATTTGGAAGTGCTCGAACCTTCGAAATAGTTGAAGAAATCATTTTCAAATTCAAGAGTTGGAAATCAACAAATCAGTAAATCAATTTTAATATATGGGGTTATATCAAATCCGAAACTCAAGGACTGAACACCGGCTTACTTCAAATCATTTCAAATATATATACATATATACTTTGAATATCAAATCTTACTTCGGAATTTGAAATCAAAATTGGTTTCGCAAAATCACTCGCATAGCAAAGCTACTTAAGTGGCCTCTCCCCCACTCAGAAACTCGAAAATCAACGTCGATGATGCGTGCACTCATCACCGAAATTATTTTCCAGCGACATAAGTGAGTTCTGGACTTCTATTTTCTCAAACTTCTTTTGAAATTTCTTCGAAATCATTCGAAACTCACTAAAATCATTTGAAACATTTCTTATTCAGAAAATACTTTTAAATCATATTATTGTTATAATATATTTCAAAATCTTAAAACCAATTTCAAAATACCGGAGTTCAATTCTCGAATTTCAAATTTTAAAATCCTTCAGTTATAAATCATTTTTAGATAAATCAAATTTCTTATATAATTTTTCAAAATTACAGATCCTTTCGAAACCTCAAATTCTTATTTTAAAAGGGTTTATAATCTTTATCGAAAACATTACACTTTTATATATGGAATATATATAAAACAATTTCCAAAATACGAATAAACCTAATTTTCAAAGGATGATTTAGGAATGGATTTCAACAAAGATAGAGATTCAAATTAGAGAAACTCTTAATCAAATAGAATTGTGATTCGAAGATAAGCTCGAACGAAGATGAGATAATTAATTACAAAACAGTAGATAGATATACTTATATAAATCGCGGGCGACCTTAACCGGGTCAACCGTGACTTCAAGAACAGATCGATGCAGAATTCCAAGAAAAATCAACATTTGATCGCAAGAGATAGCGGCATCTAAACCAAAGATATAGAAATCTCCGGTGAATCAATGCCAATTGTGAAGGAGTTTCACCCCTTCACAAATCATTCAAAGATTGGCGGGATCGCCTATTCTTATAGAGATCATTCGAAGTGGAGTTATGGGATACTCCAGAATCAAAAGAATACAAATAGAGAGAGACAAGAATGAATTTTGGAACCGCAAGGAACGTTCCAAAGTTCAAAGGAAATTGAGTCAAAAGGAAGAAATTCAAACTCGAACGAAAGTGATTCTGTAAATAAATTTACTATATATGCTAGGTTTTGCCTAGAGCCAAAGCTCTGATACCAACTTTAACGACCCGCTATTTTGGACCATTCAAATCGACAATAAATCCACACATGTCGGACTTGAATAATTCAAAATATCAGATTGTTATTTAAGTTTGGCAAAACTCAGCATATGCAGTAAATAAATCAATCACAGAATCACAGACACAGAGTAATACAATAATACGCAGCGGAATAGATAAAATAGTAGTTCATGAAGCTACTATATAAACATCAGAGTTGAAAATAAATACAACAGAATATCTTAAATAAAATGAAGTCTTCAGTACGAATAGATGACTTCTCTGAACGAATCAACTAGAAGAGCTGAAAGCTGAGGCGATAGTTGGATCTCCAAAGGAAGCTCCAAACTCCAAAGGTGAGTCTCGGAAGCTGTATCACTCGGTCTGACCCGAGCGTAAAGAAAAACACAAAACACTCGAGTCAGGATTAACATTCTTATATAAATAAAATCCAACTCAAGTGAGATATCAATTGAAATACGAGTAACTTAAAGGGTGTTTGGGATAACCATCCTCTAAGGATCTTCAGAACTATCTACAAGGTGGAAATATACATTTTAACACCGTGGTCATTTCAATTAAATTTATACTTCGAAACCCAAATATCATTTCATTTCAAATATGTCTATTTCCAAAATAGTATATATATATTAAAAGATTTAAAAAGTAAAGTATTTATAATTTCCTCAAGTCTCGCAAATCGATTCAAATCAACTTCAAATTCCAAATTCAAATTTATTCGAAGTTCAATTCTTCAATTTAATTCAGTTCTAAATATACCCTTTATTTTCAATATATTTCAAAGCTTTAGTATTCAACATTTTCAAAGTTAGATTTAACAGTTTCATATAGCTCTTGATTTAACTTCATTATTATTTAATCAGGGAATATTCACTTAATAGATTCAATATCATTTAACTAGCCTTAAATTTCATTTTTACTAAATATTTCCTTTAATTTATTTAAACAAGAAATATTCATTAAATTATTTAAATCAAACTCAAGTTATAAATCATATCTTAAATTTCAATAAGTTTTAAATCGGTTTAATTAGATAAAATTCTTTAATGAATCCAATTTCAACTAAATTCAAATTATCTTTCTAACCTTAACTTATCCAAATTATTACCAAAATCTATTTTGAAATATATTTTAAATACTCAACATATTATATGTATTTAAATCAATCATTCCCATTTATATATAGTAATTTAAGGCTCAACATTTATTAAAACCATATATTTCTTTCCAAAACCATAGAATTCATTTTAATATATTTATATATATATGGACCAACGGTGTCTGTATATATATTTATCATATGGTTAAGTGATACGGATATTTATCATTTCAATCCGAAATTTAAATATATATGGGTAGATATCATTTCGACCCGTAATCCCAATTCCAATTCAAATGAAACTCGCTTGGGTTTATCATTTCAACCCATAACGAAATTCTCCTATTCTAAAGTCCGTTCGGGTATGTATCATTTCAACCCATAGTGAATTCTATACTAACAGGGAACTTGCAGAGTGATAACAGATACTAAAAATATATAACAGCAGGCATATATCATCAGTATAAATAACAGATACGGGTGTCAGATGTCACAGGTGAACAGATATAAATAACAGTAATAATAGGCATATAATACTAGATACTGGTGTCAGATGTCACAGGTGAACAGTTATAGATAATAGCATATATATAACAATGTAATTAACTACAGCAGCATATTTCAATTGCTATTCCAAATGAAATTTAATTTAAATAATAAAAGAACGTTAATCGTGAGTGATTGCTCACCTTCCGAGGCTAGATAGATTTGATAAAGAATTGAGCTATGAATAGGGTCACAATCTAGAAAATCGAACAACTCCAACAACAATCTCAAAGCGAAGTAAGCTGAAGTGGATTTGACGGGCAAAGCTGAAAGATAGGGATTGGTGGAAACGAATCAGAATCGTCTTGATATGATCAAAACCAAATATATGTTATAATTTTTCTCTAAAACAAATTTCTTTTAAAACATATATTTTGAATAAGAGGTGTATATATATATGTTATACTTATTTTCAAATCAAAAATTAATTTAAACCCAAATTAAATTAACATATATTTCAATAAAACATGTACTGCAAACTCTTACTTTTAAAACTATATATATATATTAGAGCTTACTCATAAAAATGGAATCCCAATACATTTTTTTTATGCACATAAATTAACCATAGTATCTACTTTGAGACTCATTGTATATATCATAACCATCCTATAATCTATACATATACATAAACATGGAAAACCAGACTGTAACTTTGAAATCAAACACATATAAGAGGACTATATACAAACGTACATATATAAATAGTGGTAGACTTATGTAAGTTAATATAACATATATAACAAACTAGCAAGGCTTTTTCATATACAACAGACCTTGCACATAAGTAAAACTATTGTAGACATATACAACAAACCCAACAGCCCCAACATATAATACTTATAATATAACCATAACTTGACTGTATGGATAAGTATAAAACAACCAGTACCTTATATTTTTACTAACAAATAATATAACTTTTATAAACTGATATCTCTGTTAAAAATAAATACATAACTATATAAAACTGTACCTATTTTATAACATGCGAATGCTTCAACCTTTTATATGCAAACAATGCAAATTCTTATGCTAAGTTATATGTAGGTATGCGACAATACTATATACTTAAAAGTAAACTTGATAAAATGGTCTACAGCTTTGTAATACAATATATATGGGTGCAGACTTCATTTAACCAAGTATATGCGAACCAACTATAACAAATTTACATACAAAACAATATGTATACCGACATGTAACTATAACAATGTATAAAACTCAAGTAAACTTATAAAACAATACACATATTACCCTTATAATATACACGGCACTATATATATAAACCAAAAGTAACATACTGTATATAATTTGAACTTATATATATATGTATATATTGAAGCATGGATTTTATACACATAATAGTCCAGATCTTATATACTACCCATATTTTACATAATTTATACTTTGAAATCAATATATAACCGTTACAAACTAATTTGTCATCTTACTTATATATATATATATATAGAAATCTTGTATGCTAAAATATATAAACAGATAGTTTAGAAATTTATTAACAGCATATACTATACTCACCTCAAATATATATTGTAATATGCAAAACGTTGAAACCCATAAAAAAGATAACACTTACAAATTCCATATGCCAGCGGAAGGCCGGGCACTAAGTGAAGAGATGGAAGGCAAGGGGGAGCTGCGCGCGACGAGATGATGCAAAGGAAGAGGTTGAGGTGGAGAAGTTTTGGCATTGGGTGACTGTCGTGCGTGGTGGAAGGTAGGGAAGAATATAGGCTCGGTTAGCCTGTGTTGTAGGCGACCACGGAGGGAGGAAGTGGAGGTGGATCTGGGAACCGAGTCAGGGAGGCGGGCACGAAGGCTTCGACCATGGTGGGGATAAAGGCGGTGGTGTGGAAGGACTAGAAGGTCGGACTGTGGCGGAGCGACTAGGCTGAGGTAGTGGCGGCATGAGAAGAGGGAAGAGGCAATGTGGTTCGAGTGGGATGCTCGGTGAAGAGGCTTGCTTGCACGGAGGCAAGGGGTTGGTTAACAAAGGCCAAAGCTTGATGGGTTGCCAAATGCAGAGGAGAGGAAACTACAGGCAACGAAAAAAAAGAAGCAAGTGAGAGAAGGAAGAGAAGTAGAGTTACAGAAAGAAGAACCCAAAATAATATAAACGCACCTATTTCCTTGGAAATGAACAGGCTATGGAAAGAAACGAACAGGCTCTGGCTACAAGGAGGCTAAATCTTTATATACAGAAACATTATTGGGCAGATCTGTGAAGGAAGTTTGGATGAGAGAGGGAAAGATGAATGTGGCCGAATGTAAAAAATTTTGGAAGAAAGAAAATGAGAAGGAAGAAAATGACACACAGGCAAAAAGTTAGTGAATAGGAGGAATAAAAGGGAAACAACTGTCGATCATAAAGGAAAATATAAATGCAAATCTCATAAATGCAAATATCAATGCACATTTGAACCGTTCAAAATGAACAGTCAGATGAAAATAAAGAAATGGCACGGTCAAATCCCCTTGATTTACTGAAGATTATTAAGGCAATAAATTCTGTTGTTTGGAAAGCACGGCTAAAGTTTGAAAGGCAATAGAAAACAAAAGGTCACGGATACGGTACCGATACGGTGAACTGTTTTATAGATTCCGTTGTCCATCGGACGTCGAAACAAACAAATGAATATACCATGGAGATCAGCATGACGTGACGATCAAAACGGTATACAAATACTAGTGGTACGATCATCCGATCGAAAGTCGATAATCGGTACCAGAAATGCTGCTATTTTGCCAGAATTAAGATAAACGGAGCAGTAGAAGTCCAAATTTGGAAAAACGAATTTCGCAGTCTGATTCAGAATAGTCTGAATAAATTTTCTCATGTTGACATATTTTGGTTCCGGAAAACTTTTAAATTCACTGTTATTAACCGGTTTGATTTGAAATGAAATTTCACAGGAAAATAAACTTTAATATTATCAGATGAAAATTTACCAGTTGCTATATTAAAATAGACGTATTCCAAATAATAAATTTTTAATTTCAAATTTTATTGTTTAAAATTTCACAAATTTCCAGTTAAATATACTTTTAAAACCATTAAATTTTGCGGGTCGTTACACTCTGGGTTGATAGAAAATACTCCATTTTGGAAGCAACTTTTTGTTAATGGATGCAAAGATCTGCAAGATTTCCATTTTCAAGCTCACAAGTTCATTCGAATGGATAAGCTATATCATGAAAAAAGAAAAGCAATACCCAAAAAGGAAGGAGGAAGATTTGGACTGGATCGAGGGCGTAAAAAAGCGAGATGGGAAGACCATATTGCTAATACAATCACTTTGAACAAGCCGTTGTCTTACATCTATGATGTGGAAAAGGAAAGAGTTAATTTCCCAACATCCTTCAAGGCTAAGGACTACCCAAAGCAAAGAAAGGGAGATGACTATTGTGCATACCACAAAGCAAATGGTCACAAGATCGACGAGTGCTATAACGACTCGTAATTTTCGATAATTTAAATTTGTTAATTTAATATTGGAAGAGATAAAATTTCGGATTTATTAATGAAATAATAACTAAGATGAAATGCAACAATGTTAATTAAAGTTAATTATTAGCCACTTGAATGAAATTCCAATTAATTGAAATAATATAAATGTTATACTTGGTTATAAATCGAATATAAGCAAACAAACATAAATATTGAGTTAACTAATGAAATAATCTATAGTTAATAGTAATTGAATAAAATCCGTGTTATGTAAGCAATGGTAACATTTGTTTGAAAATAATAAACTTATAATGTGATTAAAAGTTGATGGTAACAATTATAATAAGTTACCTATTTAATTAGTCTATAAAATTTTATTTGAAATCAATTGGAATTTAATGTAAATAAATGTTACATTAACGGGAGTTAAGACAATAACTGTAAATTGTGGATGTAATAAAATGAATAGAAATGTTAATTATATTCATAATGTAATAATCGATTTAATAAAATAGTGAAATCAGGATAAATAAATCAATTTGGGATTTTTAAAATTTTATTTAATGTGTGAAATTGACAAAATTCGATATAATTGAAATATAGTAGCTAATACAAATAATAGATGGAGATTGGAGAATATTAATGTAATGAAATATAAAACAATGTAACTATGTTTATAGAATAATAATTGATTTAAATTAAAAAAAAAGATTGAAACCAAATAAAATCAATTTATTGGAATTAAATTAGAATTAATAGGATTAATGGCAGTTGAAATTGAACACTATAATTATTGAAATAATTATCACTGAATTGATATGTAAACTTATTTTAATTCATTATAAATGTCTTTGCAATCAAAAATGATAAAAATCTCCTAGTTTAAAAATATTGAATTAAAAGGTGATTAATTAATTTAACATTAATTTATTTAATTAACGTAAGAATAGCCAATTTGGCCACTGACTCGAATTTCGACGAAACCAGTTTCATCAGATCCGTAACAATGAATTATTGTAGGATTTAAAGTTTCGTAGCGACCGGACTTGTCGTTTGATCGTACGGGCTTGAAACGCCTAGAAATCAATTTTAATTAAATTCAATTGAAATCAATTTGAAATAAGCTAATTTTAACATAACTTCTTCATACAATGGAATTAGGACTTGAAACATATTCCATTTAGTTTAAAACTATCAAAAACATCTATTTTGATATATGGGATGACCCATTTTCATTCCGGAGGCAGAACGGGCTTTTCGGATCGTTTATCGTTCAACTTCCAAATCAAATCTGGTCCATTCATTCTATTTTTCTGATCTACCTATAAATACCTCGTTATAAACCCTAATTGTTTCTCATTCCTCATTTCAGTACGTACAATTCTCTGTGGCTCCTCCTTTCCAATGGCAGAAACAAACTCAAATTCCCAAACCCTCAAATTCAATTTCAAAACCAAATCAAAAATTAAAACTCCTCAAACCCTATCAAATTATATATCGATTAGAAGCTCTCGACGAGCGTAATCTTCTGGTGCTGTTCGTTTTTCAATTCGATACATCATTTGTCCAGAAATTCAAGATGAACCTCGGCCGTTCATAGGCCACAATCTCGATCCATAGACGGATCTTCAACTATAGGACGATCGGGAGATTGCAGCGCGTAGATGAGGAGGACATGAGTCGATCCATCTGGCTCGTTTGGTCTGTAGGTGTTGGAATTCGCCATCATTTGGCCTTCCACGTGCGGCGGCGGCGGTGGAGAGTTTGGGCGAGGCGGGGGTTACGCGAGCGACCAGGAGGCTCGACCGGGGTTGGGCTTCGTCTTGGTGGCTTCAGATCCGCTGGTAGTTGATCAGCGTGGTGTTGAGATTGACTGGTAGGAGGTGGCTGAGTTGAGCAGCGTTCGTTCATGATGGAGCAAGGGTTCACGTGTATCGTTCACGCGTCTCGGTGACGTGGCGGGGGTAATGGGGCCCTTTTCTTTTTTTATATTTAATTTTGATTTCAAATCTTCTAATCAAGATAACTTTCGCATACGATGCCGATTTACGTGCGGTTTCTTTTTTTAGGATCGATTGAAATTTCGGACACTTTGACGTTGGTTTGGACGAATTTTGAGACTGTTTGAATTTTGGGTTTAAATTGGATCTTTATTCGATTAAATTCAAAGGTGAGTGTTTTGACCCACTCACAACTACTAGATTATCTTATGTTAGTTAAATTAAATTTATGGTGTGATTAGAAATTTATTGATTGATGTTTGGTATATTTAAATTTTCATTCTAGTTAAATTTGACTTTTATTGCATTTAAATCATCGTTTAATTTAATATTGAATTTAAATTGTCAATTTAATACATGTTGTTGATTATCTGTTCTCTATCGATGTTTATTGATCGTTTTGGATTAGGATTGTGATGGATTTTTTATTGTTGATATTGGATGAGTGGATGAGTGGATGATTGTATTTTTATGGTTATAAACTGCAAGTTCCCTATGGGTTGAAATAATACATACCCGAACGATCTATAAATTAGGGAAAAATCGTTATGGGTTGAAATGATAAACTCGAGCGATTTTATGGATTTCATTTAATTCGGGATTGCGGTTTGAAATGATATATAACCGTAAAATTTTAAATTGCGGATTGAAATGATAAATATCTGTATCACTTGATCCTAGGGTAGAAAATTTTATACGGACACCGGATTGGTTAAATTAAATGATTTTAATTCTTTAAATTTTGAATTCAATTAACTGACATTTTGAAATAGAAATTAATTTATATATATTGTATTATTTTGATAATCCAAGCATTAATGTTGAAATTGGGATTGATTAATGAATTGTTCAAAGGATTAAAATTGAAATTTTAAAAGTTGAAGTGTCAAATATAAATGAATCTATCGGAATTGAGTTATGGGAAATGTTTGGATATAACTTTGAAATCTATTTTAAATTAATTTAAAACATTTTTACCAATTAAAAAATTTTTTAATTTATTTTAATCTATTATAACCTATTTAATCCAATTTAATCTATTTTACCTATTTTTAACTAATTAAATTTATTTAATCTATTTTAAATCTATTTAATGTAATTTAAATCTATTAAATCTATTTTAAATTTATTTTATCTATTTAAAAATCTACTTAATATAATTTAAATCTATTTAACCTATAATTAATCTAGTTAAATCTAATTAAATCTATTTAATCTATATTTAATCTATTTAAATCATTTTAAATCAAATTAGATCCAATTTAAATCTAATTAAAAACTATTTTTATCTATTTAAACTATTTTACACTATTGAACTATTTATGACTGTTAAACTATTTTCTAAAACTACAAACTGTGTAAAGTTGAAGTATTTATATTTAAATCCTTAATGATAATACAACTTAAGTTGAAATTTGAAATTGATACCTTTTTGTGAAATGACATATTTGAGTAAATATGATTTTCAAAGTGAAGACGATTTTAAAAGTGAATATGGTTTCGAAAGTGAATATGGTTTCGAAAGTGATATGGTTTGAAATCGAATATGATATTTTGATATTAAGTATGAATTGACTTTTGAAATGTAAAAGAACCATCCGGTGTTAAATAAGCGTTTGGTTGTTAAAGAGACCGGGATCGGTTATTGTCATACTCTCTGCCAATACCGAAAACCACTTTAACAACTGTGTATGTAGTGGAGATTCCAGAAATGAAGTAGGATGGTTAGGTGAATGATTTCTGTATGAGGTATGACGTGACCCTGACTCCCGTGAGTCAGCTTAGATGTGACTAAAACATGAGCCACGCCGGGCCAAGTGAGGTCATTCCTCCTATCGGACATGCTTCTTCGATACCATATTATGACTTTGTGATGATTTGGTGGCCACCCCTTGATTTTGATTTGGGAGTGTGTTCCCAGGTGGGCGTTAGTAGCTGTTATGCGTTACCACCAGTCCGGATACGCAATTGGTATATCTACCCTGGCATTGCCTTGAGTGCCATGTTCACATGCCCTAACGCGCCTTCTACGAGTTTGTTTTGTACCGTACCTATGGAGTGCTCCCTGAGTATCCCACCAGTTTGGTGGGGCTTACAGTATCTATATAGACTATGGGAATATATAAAAATGTGTTAAGGGGGATATGGGTAACGCTTTAATGCTATTTTAATACTTTACTTTACTGTAGACATATTATAATAGCGTATTGTACTACATAGTAGATAGTTTAATGGATCCTTAGGAGATGGAAATCCCGAACATCTTTTAAGTTATTGCACTCACGTTAGACACTGGATAGGAGATGTCAAATCCCGTAAACATCTCTGACGTCGTTCCACTCATATTTATTTCCCGTTGATTTAACTTACATAAGATCTTTTAGTTCTAACTCGAGTGTTTTGTCTTTTCAATTCCCTCGGGTCAGCCTGAGCATTTCAGGGTTGAAGACCTTATTTCTAGAGGACGAAGACGAAGATTTTGTACTACTATTATTATATTATTCCTATACATCATACTATTCCGCTGCATTGTTATTTATCTCTGTTATATGTAACTCTGATTTTGTGTTTTATAAGTATAATCAAATGTTTTTTTTTGTAAACAACTTCATGAACTGTTTATTTGATTATTATATTTTGTCATTCTGCTGTGAGATTCTGTATTTGTTTTATTTCTTTCTCTTTTTCTTATTTACCCCATAATAATCTGCCCTTTTGAATAGTTTGAGTCCGACATGTATGTATGCTTAAAACGTCCAAAAAGGCAGGTCGTTACAGTTGGTATCAGAGCTTTGATTTAGCGATAACCTTAGCTTTGTGGGGTCGGACTCATATATAAATAGGGTAGTAATACCCTAGAATGAGTCGTTGAGTGTATATATATGAGAGAGCGTATTTGTTAGTGTTATAAAAGGTTTTTATATTATGTTAATTTGTTCTGTTTTGTGTTTATATATTCTGGTTGGTGCATAGGATGCTATGACATCGATAGGGATTTCTAAACACTTAATAGGGCAGACCGACACATATTTGTTTTGAAATATGGTTAAATGAAATAATTTGGCTATTATATTTTTTTATATAAATAATAAATTTTATAAATGATATATTTGGTTGTAATATATTAGTTTGTTAGGTAGTGAAATTTATAAATAGTGGTTGAAATGAGATTGAAAATAAAATAAATATAAATTGGAAATTTTAGAACATAAGTTCCTGGATTTTGAAATTTTCTTTCAAGGGATTTTGGAATATAATATTAGTATTATTTGGAAGTATTTTCTGATATAAATATTTCAATATAATTTGAAGGAAATGTTTAAAGAAATTTTTGAAAGAAATAAGTTCTGTACTCCCCACTCTGTAGCTGGAAAATAATTTCATGATGAGTGCACGCATCATCGATGTTCATTTTCAAGTTTCAAAGTGGGAAGACCATTGTAGTGATATTACTGCACAATTATTTTGATAAATTAATCTTAATTTGGAATTTCAAACATGATTTGGTATATATAAAGATACGATTATATATATTATTTTAAAATAATTGAAATGAAACCCGGTTGTTTAGTTCTTAAGTTTCTGTAAATTTGAAAATTGAAATTTATTGTAATGAATGAAATCTTGACTATATTAATAATCGGAAACTTTTAAAAGGAAAATAAGAAATTTAGGTAAATAATTATAAACTTGAATTAATATTGAAGCCATTTATAATTAAAATGAGTCCTATATAAATTAAATGACTATAACTTCAGAAACATTGAAAAGATTTATAAATGAAGTTAAAATTCAATAATACTTTATATGCAAGAATGAATGTGAAAAAGAAATAATCTATAAATGGTGAATTGAATTGTAAAGAAACTTACCTAATAATGTACAATCCAATAATTGAAATAAAAATAACTTATTTAGACAATTAATGTAAAGTAATAAAATGAAAGAAAAAAAGGTATTGTATGAATAAAGGAGAAATGAACTTTTATAAGTAATAACAAATGTAAATTAATGATAAACATTATATAAGTGAGAAAAGAAAAGTAAATGATGAAAAAAAGAGGAAAATCAAACTAAATTATAAATGTGAAGTAAACTTAAATAAAAGGTATACAATACTTCAATAATGAATTCACTTAGGATCCAAATAAGTGAAATGGATATAACTTATGTAAGTAAAGAATGTAAACTAAAGAAATAAGCCTTACATGAATGAATGAATGAATGAATTTAAAATTTTGTACGTAATGAACGTGAATTAAAGAAAATCATTGTATGAAAAAAATGAATGAACAATAAATGATGTGAAAAGGATAACCAGTGTAAACTTAAAAATGTGTAGAATTCTTTGTTTGCTTGACTTATGGATTGGTTGGGAAAGGATACTTTTATTGTGTAGGATGAATAAATAATCTATAAACTTATCTACGACTGTTGAGTGTACGGTTTACTTCATAGTTTATTTATCATTTTATACGATTAGAAGTTCTGAACCCAAACAAACCCTTTGTTTTGATAGCTATGGATGGATAGTTGATTGCTTTGATTTGCATATGATGATTGTATGGTTTGTTGCTTGTGACTATTGTATGTTGTGTTGATTTGGTTGTGATTAATAGAAATAACACAAGTATTCTCTTTTATATAATTGTTAACTCTTTTAGATTAAATAAGTGAAATACAAGTTTATGGAAGCAATTGCTACAGCTTTTGGTTTAATAAAATAAGCGTTGTTTGCCCGACAAATAGGTACGTTCCCGGATTATAGTTTTCTAGCGATATTATATTGTTTTCCCGTTGTTGGGATATATTATTTTGAAATATATGGTATATATTATTATTTTTGATATTAATATTTCTCCTGAGCCTCTCCGTACAAAGGAGACTCTGCCGAAATTTTTCGTGAATTTTGGACTTAGAAAATTTTATGAAATTTTTTCCGAACTTTTGTTAACTTGAATATAAAAGGAGTTGATTGTTATAAATTGATATATTTTATTTAAATTATTTAATTTTGTAAATTTATTTGTTTATAAATTTAATATTTTGAATAAGATATATTGATTGATTAATCCCTTCTTTTCCCTCCTTTTTCCTTTCCGGGGACGAAAAGTTTTGAGTGGGGGAGAGTGTAACGACCCGTAATTTTCGATAATTTAAATTTGTTAATTTAAATAGATTTTGGTAATTTAATATTGGAAGAGATTAAAATTTCGGATTTATTAGTGAAATAATAACTAAGATGAAACGGAACAATGTTAATTAAAGTTATTTATTAGCAACTTGAATGAAATTTCAATTAATTGAAATAATATAAATGTTATACTTGGTTATAAATCGAATATAAGCAAACAAACATAAATTTTAAGTTAACTAATGAAATAATCTATAGTTAATAGTAATTGAATAAAATCCATCTAATGTAAGCAATGGTAACATTTGTTTGAAAATAATAAACTTATAATGTGATTAAAAGTTGATGGTATAAATTATTATAAGTTACCTATTTAATTAGTCTATAAAATTTAATTGGAAATCAATTGGAATTTAATGTAAATAAATGTTGCATTAATGGGAGTTAAGACAATAACTGTAAATTGTGAATGTAATAAAATGAATAGAAATGTTAATTATATTCATAATGTAATAATCGATTTAATAAAATAGTGAAATCAGGATAAATAAATCAATTTGGGATTTTTAAAATTTTATTTAATGTGTGAAATTGACAAAATTCGATATAATTGAAATATAGTAGCTAATACAAATAGAAGATGGAGATTGGAGAATATTAATGTAATGAAATATAAAACAATATAACTATGTTTATAGAATAATAATTGATTTAAATAAAAAAAGATTGAAACCAAATAAAATCAATTTATTGGAATTAAATTATAATTAATAGGATTAATGGCAGTTGAAATTGAACACTGTAATTATTGAAATAATTAACACTGAATTGATATGTAAACTTATTTTAATTTGTTATAAATGTCTTTGCAATCAAAAATGATAAAAATCTTCTAGTTTATAAATATTGAATTAAAAGGTGATTAATTAATTTAATATTAATTATTTAATTAACGTAAAAATAGCAATTTTGGCCACTGACTCGGATTTTGACGAAACCAGTTTCATCGGATCCGTAACAGCGAATTATTGTAGGATTTCAAGTTTCGTAGCAATCAGACTTGTCGTTTGATCGTACGGGCTCGAAACGCCTAGAAATCAATTTAATTAAATTCAATTGAAATCAATTTGAAATAAGATGATTTTAACATAACTTCTTCATACAATGGAATTAGGACTTGAAACCTATTCCATTGAGTTTAAAACTATCGAAAATATCTATTTTGATATATGGGATGACCCATTTTCGTTCCGGAGGCAGAACGGGCTTTTCAGATCGTTTATCGTTCAACTTCCAAATCAAATCTGGTCCATTCATTCTATTTTTCTGATCTGCTAATAAATACCTCGTTATAAACCCTAATTGTTTCTCATTCCTCATTTCAGTACGTACAATTCTCTGTGGCTCCTCCTTTCCAATGGCAGAAACAAACTCAAATTCCCAAACCCTCAAATTCAATTTCAAAACCAAATCAAAAATTAAAACTCCTCAAACCCTATCAAATTATATATCGATTAGAAGCTCTCGACGAGCGTAATCTTCTGGTGCTGTTCGTTTTTCAATTCGATACATCATTTGTCCAGAAATTCAAGATGAACCTCGGCCGTTCATAGGCCACAATCTCGATCCATAGACGGATCTTCAACTATAGGACGATCGGGAGATTGCAGCGCGTACAATTCTCTGTGGCTCCTCCTTTCCAATGGCAGAAACAAACTCAAATTCCAAAACCCTCAAATTCAATTTCAAAACCAAATCAAAAATTAAAACTCCTCAAACCCTATCAAATTTATATCGATTTGAAGCTCTCGACAAGCGTAATCTTCTGGTGCTATTCGTTTTTCAATTCGATACATCGTTTGTCCAGAAATTCAAGATGAACCTCGGTCGTTCATAGGCCACAATCTCGATCCAACGGCGGATCTTCAGCTATAGGACGATTGGGAGATTGCAGCGCGTAGAGGAGGAGGAGGTGAGTTGATCCATGTGGCTCGTTTGGTCTGTAGGTGTCGAAATTCGCCACCGTTTGGCCTTCCACGTGCGGCGGCGACGGAGAGTTTGAGCGAGGCAGGGTGTTGCGTGAGCGACCAGGAGGCTCGGCCGGGGTAGGGCTTCGTCTTGGTGGCTTCAGATCCGCTGGTAGTTGATCAGCGTGGTGTTGAGTTTGACTGGTAGGAGGCGCTGAGTTGAGCAGCGTTCATTCATGATGGAGCAAGGGTTCACGCGTATCGTTCACGCATCTCGGTGACGTGGCGGAGGTAATAGGGCTCTTTTCTTTTTTTATATTTAATTTTGATTTCAAATCTTCTAATCAAGATAACTTTCGCATGCGATGTACGATTTACTCGCGGTTTCTTTTGTTATGATCGTATTGAAATTTCGGACACTTTGACGCTGGTTTGGACGAATTCTGATACTGTTTGAATTTTGGGTTTAAATTGGATCTTTATTCGATTTAAATTCAAAGGTGAGTGTTTTGACCCACTCACAACTACTAGATTATCTTATGTTAGTTAAATTAAATTTATGATGTGATTAGAAATTTATTGATTGATGTTTGGTATGTTTAAATTTTCATTCTAGTTAAATTTGACTTTTATTGCATTTAAATCATCATTTAATTTAATATTGAATTTAAATTGTCAATTTAATACCTGTTGTTGATTATCAGTTCTCTATCGATGTTTATTGATCGTTTTGGATGAGGATTGTGATGGATGTTTGATTGTTGATGTTGGATGACTGGATGATTGTATTTTTATGGTTATAAACTGCAAGTTCCCTATGGGTTGAAATGATACATACCCGAACGATCTATAGATTAGGGAAAAATCGTTATGGGTTGAAATGATAGACTCGAGCGATTTTATGGATTTTATTTAATTCGGGATTGCAGTTTGAAACGATATATAACCATAAAATTTTAAATTGGGGATTGAAATGATAAATATCCGTATCACTTGACCCTAGGGTAGAAAATTTTATACGGACACCGGATTGGTTAAATTAAATGATTTTAATTCTTTAAATTTTGAATTCAGTTAACTGACATTTTGAAATAGAAATTGATTTATATATATTGTATTATTTTGATAATCCAAGCATTAATGTTGAAATTGGGATTGATTGATGAATTGTTCAAAGGATTAAAATTGAAATTTCAAAAGTTGAAGTGTCAAATATAAATGAATCTATCAGAATTGAGTTATGGGAAATGTTTGGATATAACTTTGAAATCTATTTTAAATTAATTTAAACCATTTTTACCAATTAAAAACTATTTTAATTTATTTTAATCTATTATAACCTATTTAATCCAATTTAATTTATATTACCTATTTTAAACTAATTAAATTTATTTAATCTATTTTAAATCTATTTAATATAATTTAAATCTATTTAATCTATTTTAAATTTATTTAATCTATTTAAAAATCTACTTAATATAATTTAAATCTATTTAACCTATAATTAATCTAGTTAAATCATTTTAAATCAAATTAAATCTATTTAATCTATTTAAATCATTTTAAATCAAATTAAATCCAATTTAAATCTAATTAAAAACTATTTTTATCTGTTTAAACTATTTTAAACTATTAAACTATTTATGACTATATAAACTATTTTCTAAAACTACAAATTGTGTAAAGTTGAAGTATTTATATTTAAATCCTAATGATGATGCAACTTAAGTTGAAATTTGGAATTGATACCTTTTTGTGAAATGACATATTTGAGTAAATATGATTTTGAAAGTTAAGACGATTTTGAAAGTGAATATAGTTTTGAAAGTAAATATGATTTCGAAAGTGATATGGTTTGAAATCGAATATGACATTTTGATATTAAGTATGAATTGACTTTTGAAATGTAAAAGAACCATCCGCTGTGAAATAAGCGTTTGGTCGTTAAAGAGACCGGGATCGGATATTGTCATACTCTCTGCCAATACCGAAAACCACTTTAACAACTGTGTACGTAGTGGAGATTCCAGAAATAGAGTAGGATGGTTAGGCGAACGATTTCTTTATGAGGTATGACGTGACCCCGACTCCCGTGAGTCAGCTTAGATGTGACTAAAACAGGAGCCACATCGGGCCAAGTGAGGTCATTCCTCCTATCGGACATGCTTCTTTGATACCATATTACGACTTTGTGATGATTTGGTGGCCACCCCTTGATTTTGATTTGGGAGTGTGTTCCGAGGTGGGCGGTAGTAGCTGCTATGCGTTACCACCAGTCCGAATACACAATTTGTATATCTACCCTGGCATTGCCTCGAGTGTCGTGTTCACATGCCCTAGCGCGCCTTCTACGAGTTTTGTTTTGTACCATACCTATGGAGTGCTCCCTGAGTATCCCACCAGTTTGGTGGGGCTTACAGTATCTGTATAGACTGTGGGAATATATAAAAATGTGTTAAGGGGGATATAGGTAACGCCTTAACGCTATTTTAATACTTTACTGTAGACATATTATAATAATGTATTGTACTACATAGTAGATAGTTTAATGGATCCTTAGGAGATGGAAATCCCGAACATCTTTTAAGTTATTGCACTTACATTAGACGCTGGATAGGGGATGTCAAATCCTGTAAATGTAACAACCCGTAAATTTTATTTATTTTATTAAGGTAATTAATTGAATTTTTATGAAATTTAAATAATAAAAATTTGAAATAAAAATTTGATATTTAGAATACGTCTACTTTAACATAACAAATGGTAAATTTTCATCTGATAATATGGAAGTTTATTTTCTTGTGTAAATTTTATTTTAATTCAAATCAGCAAAATTTGGTGACAATAAAATGTTTTCCAAATCTGAATATTTTTATACAATAAATTTGTAAATCATCTTCTGAGTGAGACATCATATTTTGTTTCTCCAAATTTTGACTACTATTTCTCCGTTTATCTTAATTCCAGTGTTTTAGCAGCATTTTTGGTACCGATATCGACATTTGATCGGATTATCGTACCGCTGATATCTTTATACCGTTTTGATCGTCTAGTCATGCTGATCCCCATAGTATATTCGTTTGTGCAGTTCGGTGTCCGGTATGCGACGGAAGCTACGAAAACGGTAATCGTATTGTTGTCCGTTTCGGGTCTTTGAGTTTTGAGTCCATTCTGATTCCACACAAATAACTCAATAGCCACTAGTACTTTTCTACAATTTAATCATTCCGACTTTTGCAATCCAAACTGTTATTTATATTTGTTGCCCATTCATTTCTGGTTCGTTTCACATTCTCTGGGTTTCACTTTAATACCATATTTCCTTGTTTATCTTCTTCGTACTCTCTGCTATTCATAAAAAAAAACGTGACAGCACAATTTTCTTCCAACCTCTCTCTTTTCTCCTTGCGCGCATCCTCTCATCATTTGAACGCGTCCATCCATTTTGTGCTGCCACCAAAAAATTTCACGCGATCCCATGCGCATATCCACCACTTTAGCATCGCTCCTCCTATTGGCAGCGATCCGTGCATCCTCTTCCACCTTGCTTTGCGGAGCTCGCCCAAAACTATCGCGCAGCCTCGCCTACCTATCATCCTTCCTCGGCCTCCTCCGGGCATCACCCTGGCAGGCAAGCTAACGGCCACACAAGCATAGCCGAGCCTCTCCATGTACTTTCCCTTGCCGAACAAGCCTATCTTGCTTCTTTCCTCTGTCCACCTCCATGGCCTAGCTTCTCTTTGATGGGTAAGAGTTTATATATGTGTGTTTGCAGTAAATTATTTTATAAAGAAGTTTATATATATAACCATTTGGTATACTGCAAGTATATGTATAATAGTCTAGTTTATATATTAGTATTTATATATAATGTTCTGATTTTTGTGTGTTCACAGAAAGTATATATATGTTAGTATATAAACATTTATATTTATATAGAAGTGTACTTCTGGGTTTACAGTATATATATACATATATATATTTTATAGGCTGAGTATTATAAATAGTGATATGTTTTGTTTTATATAATATAGAAATTGAAAAAAAAACCGTTATATATGTCAGATGTTGTTTTTAAATATAATATATGTTAGAAGCAATGTAGTTGTTTGCTGTAGCTATACTTTATAGTCATAGATATTTAGATCTATGTATATATAGATCTTACCTTAATACATGTTTCACATATGTTGCCTGTAAGTCAGGTAAAGTCATATACATTTGTATATAGCCTGTTTATTAGTATAAGTATACCTAAATTTTCATAATGATTTTTTTTGGCATTCCCATATTTTAGCATATTTATTTGGTCTACCTGCTTATATAAAACTTTATATGTGTTATATATTTTATAGTTTATAAAATTGATAGTTATCTGCCTATATATATATATATATAGCTAAACTAAGTTTGAATGATAATTAAGTTACACATAAAGTTGTATGTCTTAGTACTTATATATATATATATATATATATATCCTATTATTTGTGACGACCCAGAATTTTTGTATATTTGAAATTGGAATATTTAATTAATTTTAAATACTCAGAGATTAATTACTAACTTAAATTTCCAATATCGCTGTTTATTGGGTGATTTAATTATTAAATTAAATTATTTGAAGTTAGATAAAATAGTAAATATGGTATTCTAAGCTAACTAAATATAATTTGAAAGCTCGTAAAATTCGTAATGATAATACTGAAGATAATAGAAGCTTCAGAATGTAATTTCAAACTGTTTTATTCAGTTTTGAAATTATATCGTTTGAATTGAATTTAAAAATAGCCTTCTGAGGCACAGTCTTGGAATTCGACGAAACCAGTTCCGGTGGGTCCGTAATATTGAATTATTATCGGATTTCAATTTTCGTAGTATTTGGAGTTGTCGTGTGATCGTACGAAATGTAAACGCGCTGAAATTAAATCGGAAATTTAATATTATAACTGGTCAATATATCTCCCATCAGTGCTTTTTGCTTTCATTTCTCAACACCTATAGCAAGCCTATGCAGACACGCAAGGCAGTTCATAACACGTGTTCTCCCTGGAATAACACGCGTCCTCTCTCAAGAAATAAAAGAAAGAAAAGATAACCGAACCCCTCTCATCCTCTTTCTAAATCGAACGACTTCAGCCCTTCCTTTTCAAAAATTAATTCACGAGAATTCCTTTCTTTCTTTTAAGCACGTATTTGTTTTCCGCCTTCATATTTTCAGTTCAACGAAGCAAGATTTCCCCTTTTCCCCTCTTCAATTATTTTCGTTCGATAGAGAAAAAAAAAGCACGCGAATGGGTTCGCGGGTGAAAGCAAGACCACGAGTGGAAGCCGGCCCTAGTTTGAATTGTGATTTTTGGGCATGGAGGCGTTGACCTAGGGCTTTGGGCTCGATTGATTTTGCGTGCGCACGCATGAAGAAGTGGGGCCGCGACTCGAAGGCTGCAGCGACGCATCTGCTCGTTGTAGGTTGCGACTCGAGACAGCGTGGTGGGATGAGGGAAGCGGCGGCATCTGGTGGTAGATCGCGATTTTTGCAGAGATGAATGTAGGCTAGAGGACGGTGGCGTTCAGCGAGGTATCAATTTTTAAAATTTTGCAGTATCCAGTTAAATTTAAATGTGATATATAAATATATATATTACAGAAAAAAATATATATATATATATAGGATTGTTAAACTGGGAGTTGATTTTTTTTTTAAAATTATTGGGCTAATTGTTTTAGTAGGATATACAAGACAGTTCTGTTTCAATTTAATGTATATTTAGAAGATATTTTATTTTAAATTATTTCGTAAATTTATACATGTACCGAAAGAAATATAATATAACAGTAAGGTTTCTGTTAAAATATACATAGATGTGTATAGGTTGGGAGACGATTTTATTTGGTTAATTACAGATAAGGGAAGTATATAAATATTTTGCAGTAAGTTTTATAAAAAAAAATTATTTCTAAATTAATATATATAACTTGAAAGGAGTTTTATTTTATTTGAAAATAATGTATTAAGAAGATCAATTAGTGTAATTAACTTATATTAATTATCTTAGTTCCTAAGGGATTTTTTTTAGGAAAATTATTAGTTAAGTTAAAATTTATAAATAGTAATTGATTTGTCTGATTATCTCAAATATTAATAAACCATACAAATGTTTGTGTAAGGTCCAAAATCGTGAAGAAGTAATCAAGATGGATCAGATTGCAAATTTTAAAAGCAAAGGTGAGTTAATCTCACTCAGTTAGATTTAAATTTAAATGGTTAAATGTGAATATTTGATTGAATGGTTGATTTGGTTGATATGATATATATATATATAGTAGTATATACCAATATATATATATTGGCATATGTATATATTGGAATTGATATTCCCGCATTATATAGCGGATGAGACCCTATGCGCCGCATAATAGCGGATGATATTTTATAAACCCATATACCGCGATATTCCACCTCGAAGTGGAATTGGTATTGTGCTAACGTCTGTGGATGCAGGGAAACAGGTTGGAGGGATCCAACTGGATTCCTCAAAATATTTAATTTTTGTTTAAATATTCTGTGATATGAATGTTGTTATCCTGTGATAATTTCTATTGGATAATCTGGTTGGATTGAATTTCCCAGTATAATGAGTTATCAAAAGCAATTGAATTGGATTTTTGGAAAAATATAAAAGAGTAAAATTAAGTTAAGTAATTCTAGTGAATTCGAATAAATTAAATATGGAAAAGAGGAATTTTGAATAAATAGAGAAATGTTGAATTTAAAGAAGACTTATGTGATGTTATTTAAAGGGATAAAAATTTATTTTAATTCAATGTTTAAATGTAATTAAAAAGAGAAGGAATTTGGGAAATCTGAAACTTGTGTTTCGGTTTAAAGATTTTAAATCATAATGAGAAATAAAATCTGAAAGTTAATGAATTTGGGAATAAATGGATTAAGTGAGGAAATTTATTTCAAAGTAAAATAAATTGGAAAATCAGTTGTAAATTGATTTAAATATTTTGGGATTCGAAATTTAAAGAGAAATGAGATTTTGGAGATATAAACTGGGTTTATAAAGTGAAATGGAATATAAGAGGATATTTGAAATATAAATTCAAGGTGGGAATTTATAAAGGGATATGAATTGGTTTAAAAATAAGTGTTGATTTATTTTTAAAGGGATGTGAAGAGAAATAAATATTTGGAAATGTATTCCGTAAGCGGAAACTGTTTGAAATTGTTTTCAAAAGGAGTTTGAAAATTTGGAAATATATCTTGGAAAGATATTTGGGCAAATAAATAATGTGGGAAATTATTTATTTTGTGATGGTTGCTTGTGGATGTTAATTGATAGTTAAATAACCGACTATCAATATTGGCCAATGCGCTGATCGTTTCGAAGAGACCGGGATCGGGTTTCCGTATACCGGGATTCTAGGTCTGGAGACTCGAATACCACTTCGATCCGGTTTGTACGTTTCGTGTAACGATTTCGGAGTCGAAGATGGAGCTGTGAAGTGCAAGGGCTAGTCGCTACTAATCCTGAGGATATTTCCAAAATGTATGTAGTAGGAGTAGTGCCTTCGGTTCCGTTCGGACCCGGGACGGACTTGTATGGACGAATGCTTTCGTGACATCGTCAGGTGGGCGATGGGCATTCTAAGGGATATGTTCTCTAAAAGGTATCGTTTAGCCTCGAACCTCATCAACCGGGAATGACTGAAAATCAGGGGTTATGCAGCAAGGCTTCGTGGGTAGCTCCCACTGGAGGGTAAGGTCATCCCTGTCTAGATGTCCCTTTTTATTTCGGCTTAGTGGTGCGGTTGCTGATCCCAACCGTGGGGTGATTTTATTCGGGATCATTCAGTAAGGGATGGTTCCGGCCTTGTGTTGCAGGGGAGCGGGCGTACTCCTCGGTACGGTGATCTAGGCCACGTACTGTGATAGGTGGTACCCCAGTGCCTAGTCATTCGTTGGAAATCCATTCTTCCTACGTGCCTTGTACGGTTTTGATTGTGCCCAACTATTGTTGAAATGTGAGATGCAAGCATTTCAGCTAGATTATATTTTACTTTCTGTAGACACTATTATAATATCAGAGGATTTTGATATAAAGTGTTTTAGCTATCGTAAGGTAAAAACCCGACATGTTTATTTGTGGCGTGGTCTTACGAGATGCTTTTTATTTTTAAAGGATTTTTGAAACTTTAATAATCAATTTGAGTGTGATTTTCTCACGCTGGTTTTCCAGACTGACTCGGGTATTGTTTTATATGATGCTCGGGTCAGACCGAGATAAACAGGTTCAGGATATGATGCTGTGGAGCTCAGGAGACGAGCTGGATGTCGATACGTACTCCCGTACTTGTTATTATTTTTCCGCTGTGTATTCTGATTGTGAGGACAAGTTATGATTACTGTCCAGTTGTATGATATTGATGTGATGTACTCTGATGATGTATTTGGATGATGTATATATAAACAGATATAGATTTCTTTTTGTGTAAAGATCTGTTATTACCTATTATAGTTTATTCCGCTGCGTATGTGAGATTCTGTTGTTGTTTTCTATTTTTCTTCTTCTTCTACCTCTTCTTCTTAACCTAAATGGTCCGGTTTTTCGTGTTAGAAAAACTCGGGTTGTTACATTATTAATAGTTGAAGCATATATCTACTTATATAGAATAGGGTCGTGCTTAGTTTTCTATTTTCTAATGCATTTTAAAAGGTATGGGTGAGTTTATTTTTCCTGTTAGTTTTATAAAACTGTTATGTTTTAATGAATTGATTCAAAATTTATTATTATATATATATATATATTTGACTTTAATATATGTGTTTAAATTTAAAAAATGATTTTATTTGGATAATTGGTTTTAAAATACATATATAGATATATATATATATAGATTTTGAATATGTATTTTAGATTTGATTTTGGTTTTAAGAAGAAAAATATATAATATTTTATATTTCGTTTCAGTCTATATCAAGCAGATTCTAATTTATTTCATCAAATTCTATTTATCAGCTCTATTCGTCAAACTTGTTTCCATCGTGCTTTGCTTCCAAATTCATGTTTGGATTCGTAACTCATTCCATTCTCGTTCATCTCTAGCCTCGAAAGGTGAGAAATCACTCACGATTAACGTTCTTGTATTTATTAAATTTGATTTCAATTGAAACGACAATTGAAATATGCTGTTGTTAGTTATTTACATTGTAATATATGTCATTATCTGTATCTGTTCACCTGTGACATCTGACACCATTATCTGTTATTTATATTGATGATATATGCATGTTATATTATTATCATATCTCTTATCACTCTACAAGTTCCCTGTTAGTATAGAATTTCCTATGGGTTGAAATGATACATACCCGAACGATCTGTAGAATAGGAGAAAATCGTTATGGGTTGAAATGATAAACCCAAGCAATTTTCAATTGAATTAAATTTGGGATTGCGGGTTGAAAAGATATATACCCGTATATATATAAATTATGGATTGAAATGATAAATATCTGCATCACTTGACCATAGGATAGAAAATTATATACAAACACCATTGGTCTACATATATAAATATTTTGAAAAATGATTTCCAAGGTTTTGAAATGAATATATTGGTTTTAATAAATATTGATTTTAAGATATTATATATATATAGGTTATTTTATAAAGGTTATAAATTTAGATTTTTAATTTATTTGTTTGAAATATTTAAAGGTTATAAGTTAGTTTTAAAACTATAATTTTAAGATTTTACTTATAAATTTTACTATTTTGAATATATAAATAAGTTTTAATATAAAATAGATTTAATAATAAGATTTGATTTAATAAATTTTGATATAATTAATATATAATGTGTTTATGTATTTATTTGAAAGTATATTTTAAAATATATTTTATAATGATTTTTATAGGTTAGGTTGCGAAAATAAATTTGAATTTATTTGAAATTGTATTAAGAATTTTATTTATTTAAATCGATTTGAAACTTATTGAAATTGAGATTTTAAAGGATATGATTTTATAACTTGATTTTGGTTTAAGGTAATTAAATGAATATTTCAAGTTTGAATAAATTGAAGGAAATATTTAGTTTATTTGTAATGTGGAGTTTCATTTAAATGATATTGGATTTATTAAGTGAATATTTCAAAACTAGATAATAATGAAGTTATATTAAGATATATATGAAATTATCAAATTTAGTTTTGAAAATGTGGAATATTTAAAGCTTTGAAATATATTGAAATTGAAATGGTTTATTTTGTGGTTCAAATCTGTATTTGAAATCGATGTAATTTGAAATGGTTTATTGAGGAACTGAGAATGAACTAAATTGAATTTTTGAAATTTGAGTTGAATTGGAATCGATTTGTGAATTTGAGGAAGCTATTTTATTATATAAAGTATTTTTAAATTATTTATACATTTACCTTATAAATTATTTTAATATTAACTATTTTAATATAAATCATTTTAATATAAACTATTTTTAATATAAACTATTTTAATATACCAACTATTTTATTTTAAACTATTTTATAACTATTTTATTTTATAAACTATTTTATTATATATGTTATTTTGATATCTAAATTGTTTAAGAGGAAAGTGTTATGGATTTCAAAATGTTATAATTTCAAAGCTATGATTTCAAAGTGTTATGAATTTCAAGGTTTTGATTTCCAAAGTATTTTGATTTTTTAAAGAATTATGATTTCGAAAGCGTTATAACTTTGGAAGGTGATATGATTTTTGGAAATGGATATATTTTAAGTGAAATGATATCGTATTGATATGGTTTTGAAATGGAAAGGATATTTTGGTTTTGAAGTATGATATTTTGAAATGACCATGGTGTTATAATAACGATTGGTTGTTAAAGAGACCGGGATCGGGTATTGTCATACTCTCTTCCAATACCGAAAACCACTTTAACAACTGTGTACGCTGTGGAGATTCCAGAATGAAGTAGGATGGTGGTGAAGATCCTATATGAGGTATATACGTGTATCTGACTCCCGTGAGTTAGCGTAAGGTGGCTAAAACAGGAGCAATTGACGGGCCAAGTGAGGTAGCTCCTCCGATCGGACACACTTCTTCGATATCATTCTATTACTTTGTGATTGATTGGGTGCCCCCTTGGATTTTTGGGAGTATGGCTCGAGGTGGGCGGTAGTTGCTGCTATGCATTACCACCAGCCCAGAAGTGTAATTGGTATATCTACCCTGACATTGCCTAGTTTTACCGTGTCACCCACCTTAGCGAGACCACTACGAGTTTGTTTTGTATCATACCTATAGAGTTCCCTCCGATAAGCCCAGTTTACAAGAAGTTACGGTACTGTATAGACTATGGGAATATATAAAAATGTGTTAAGGGGGAAATCGGTAACGCCTTAATGCTATTTTAATAGTTTACTTTACTATAGACATATTATAATAGTGTATTGTACTACATAGTAGATAGTTCCACGGATCCTTAGAGGATGGTTATCCCAAACATCCTTTAAGTTACTTTTATTTCAGTTGATATTTCACTTTAGTTGGATTTATTGATATAAGAATGTTAATCCTGACTCGAGTGTTTTGTGTTTTGCTTTATGCTCGGGTCAGACTAAGTGGCACAGTATTTGAGACACACCTTTGGAGTTGAAGCTTCGCTTGGAGATCATCCATCTATTCAGCTTGCAGTTATTCAGTTGATTCATGTGATATACTCATATCTTGTATTTGACTATTGTATTGAGACTTCTGTTTTATCTTGTTAACTCTGTTATATATTTATTTAGTAACTTCATGAACTACTATTCTTTTGTTTCCGCTGCTTATTCTTACTTTACTCTGTGTCTGAGATTCTGTTATTGTTTTATTTACTGTATATGCTGAGTTTTTCCAAATATAAATTAACAATCTGATATTTTGAGCAATTCAAGTCCGATATGTGTGGATGCGAATGGTTGAAAATATTTGGATGTTACAGTTGGTATCAGAGCTCTGGTTTTAGGAAAACTTAGCATATAAAGTAAATTTAATTATGGAATCACTTTCGTTCAAGCTTGAATCTCTTCCTCTTTGACTCAGTTTCCTTTGAATTTTGGAACTCTTCCTTACGTTTTGAAATTCATTCTTGTCTCTCCCTATTCGTATTCTTCTGATTTTGGAGTATCCCATAACTCCACTTCGAATGATCTCTATAATAAATCGGCGATCTCTCCAATCTTTGAATGATTTGTAAAGGGGTGAAACTCCTTTACAACAGGCACTGATTCACTGAAAATTTCTGTATCCTCGGTTTAGATGCTGCTATCTCTTGTTATATCCTAATGTTCTCTAGTAGACGACAAGGGCAAATTCTCTTGGGATCGAATGTCGATTTGCCTCAGAATTCTACATCGATCTTATTCTTGAAGTCACGGTTGACCCGTTTAAGGTCGCCCGTGATTAATATCAGAACATCCATCTTTCTATTTTGTAATTTGATCATCTTATCTCCCTTTCAAGCTTATCTCCTTAGCTAGAATTCTCTTTGATTTGGGTTCCTCTAATTTGAATCTCTATCCTTGCTTTGAAATCTATTTTTGTATCACCGAGTAAGGGAGTGTATTTGTTATTAATAAAAATGTTTTATATACTGTGTTATTTGAGCTGTTAATGTTGATTTGGTTTTCGATCGATTCGTCTGATCAACGATATCGATAGGAATTCCAAAACACTTGAATAGAGCAAACTGACACAATATTGTTTTCAAATTTAGTAAATGAAATAAATTTTGTATGATTATATTATATACATAAGTAAAATTTTCTGGAATTAAAAGTTAAATAAATTGGTAGTTGTAAATGATAAAACTTGGCTTATAAATTTGATTTGGAATTCAAATGAATAGAAATTAAGAATTTGAGAATTTAAAATTTTCGGCGATTTCAAACTCTGGTTTTAAAGTTTTAAAATGCATATTATTAAAGTATTTTTGAATAGAAATCATTTACAAAGAAATTTTAAAAGTTTAAATTAGTACTCTCCTCTTTTGTCGCTGGAAAATAATTTCGGTGATGACGGCCGCATCATCAACATTCATTTTCAAGTTTCGAAATGGAGAGACCATTCTGTAGCTTTGTTACATTTTTGTTTTGGAAATTAAATTGATTTGAATTTCTAAAGTATGCTTGATTTATAATATATATAGGTATACGATTATAGATTTGATTTGATATATATATATATATATATATATATATTTATCTCTAAATGGTTTGAAGTGAATCGGGAATTTAATTCTTAAATTTTATATTAAAGTATGATTCCAATTATAAAATAAAGTCAAATTTTGAATAAATATTTAAAATTGAATAATTGAATTGGAAAAAAAATTTACCTGTATAATACTCAATTACATTCCAATATAACTCACCTAAATCATTTAGAAGTTGAATATGTAATTGAATAATTTACAATGTAAAATAATGTTAAAAGAATTTATAAATAAATTTGAGTAGTTATAATAAATGTTATACACTTAATTTTTAATTATAAAAATGGTATAGAGATAAATATAATAATAAGGTAATTGAATAATAAATGAGATAAATAAAATAAACTTTGTTTTGAAGGAATTTATAAATTGAAATTAAATCAACTAGATGAAATACCTTGAATTGAGGTCAATAATTGAATATAATCCAATTTTAAAATAAATTTAAATTTATATGGTTTAAATTAATTGTCTTATTTTGTGTTTTAATTTGTTTTTCTTTCTGGTTGTTTCTATTCTCCTACCTCGTTCCTTTTCGGCGATGAAAAGTTTTGAGTGGGGGAGAGTGTAACAACCTGTAAATTTTATTTATTTTATTAACATAATTAACTGAATTTTTATGAAATTTTAAATAATAAAATTTTGAAATAAAAATTTGATATTTAGAATACGTCTACTTTAACATAACAAATGGTAAATTTTCATCTAATAATATGGAAGTTGATTTTCTTGTGTAAATTTTATTTAAATTCAAATCAACTAAATTTGGTGACAATAAAATGTTTTCCAAATCTGAATATTTTTATACAATAAATTTGTAAATCATCTTCTGAGTGAGATGTCATATTTCGTTTCTCCAAATTTTGACTGCTATTGCTCCGTTTATCTTAATTCCGGCGTTTTAGCAGCATTTTCGGTATTGATATCGACTTTTGATCGGATTATCGTACCGTTGATATCTTTATAACGTTTTGATCGTCTCGTCGTGCTGATCTCCACAGTATATTCATTTGTGCAGTTTGGCATCCGGTACGCGATGGAAGCTGCGAAAACGGTAACCGTATTGTTGTCCGTTTCGGGTCTTTGAGTTTTGAGTCCATTCAGATTCCACATAAATAACTCAATAGCCACTAGCACTTTTCTGCAATTCAATCGTTCTAACTTTTGCAATCCAAACTGTTATTTATATTTGTTGCCCATTCATTTCTGGTTCGTTTCACATTCTCTGGGTTTCACTTTAATACCATATTTCCCTGTTTATCTTCTTCCTACTCTCTGCTATTCATAAAAAAACGTGACAACACAATTTTCTTCCAACCTCTCTCCTTTCTCCTTGCGCGCATCCTCTCATCATTTTGAACCCGTCCATCCATTTTGTGCTGCCACCAGAAATTTTCACGCGAGCCCATGCGAACATCCACCACTTTAGCATCGCTACTCCCATTGGCAGCGATCCGTGCATTATCTTTCACCTTGCTTTGCCGAGCTCGCCCAAAACTGTCGCGCAGCCTCGCCTAGCTATAATCCTTCCTCGGCCTCCTCCCAGCATCACCCTGGCAGGCAAGCTTACGGCCACACAAGCATAGCCGAGCCTCTCCATGTACTTTCCCTTGCCGAACAAGCCTATCTTGCTTCTTTCCTCTGTCCGCCTCCATGGCCTAGCTTCTCTTTGATGGGTAAGAGTTTATATATGTGTGTTTACAGTAAATTATTTTATAAAGAAGTTTATATATATAACCATTTGTTATATTGCAAGTATATGTATAATAGTCTAGTTTATATATTAGTATTTATATATAATGTTCTGATTTTTGTGTGTTCACAGAAAGTATATATATGTTAGTATATAAACATTTATATTTATATAGAAGTGTACCTTCTGGATTTACAGTATATATATATATATATATATTAGGCTGAGTGTTATAAATAGTGATATGTTTTGTTTTATATAATATAGAAATTGAAAAAAAAACTGTTATATATGTCAGATGTTGTTTTTAAATATAATATATGTCAGAAGCAATGTAGTTGTTTGCTGTAGCCATACTTTATAGTCATAGATATTTAGATCTATGTATGTATAGATCTTACCTTAATACATGTTTTACATATGTTGCCTGTAAGTCAGGTAAAGTCATATACATTTGTATATAGCCTGTTTATTAGTATAAGTATACCTAAATTTTCATAATGATTTTATTTTGGCATTCCCATATTTTAGCATATTTATTTGGTCTACCTGCTTATATAAAACTTTATATGTGTTATCTATTATATGATTTATAAAATTGATAGTTATCTGCCTATATATATATATAGCTAAACTAAGTTCGAATGATAATTATAAGTTACATATAAAGTTGTATGTCTTGGTACTTATATTATATATATCCTATTATTAATAGTTGAAGCATATATCTACTTATATAGAATAGGGTCGTGCCTAGTTTTCTATTTTCTAATGCATTTTAAAAGGTATGGGTGAGTTTATTTTTCCTGTTAGTTTTATAGAACTGTTATGTTTTAATGTATTGATTCAAAATTTATTATTATATATATATGTTTGACTTTAATATATGTGTTTTAATTTAAACAATGATTTTATTTGGATAATTGGTTTTAAAATACATATATAGATATATATATATATAGATTTTGAATCTGTATTTTAGATTTGATTTTGGTTTTAAGAAGAAAAATATATAATATTTTATATTTCGTTTCAGTCTATATCAAGCAGATTCTGATTTATTTCATCAAATTCTATTTATCAGCTCTGTTCGTCAAACTTGTTTTCATCATGCTTTGCTTCGAAATTCGTGCTTGGATTCGTAACTCATTCCATTCTCGTTCAACTCTAGCCTCGAAAGGTGAGCAATCACTCACGATTAACGTTCTTATATTTATTAAATTTGATTTCAATTGAAACGACAATTGATATATGTTGTTGTTAGTTATTTACATTGTTATATATATGCCATTATCTGTATCTGTTCACTTATGACATCTGACACCATTATCTGTTATTTATATTGATGATATATGCATGTTATATTATTATCATATCTGTTATCACTCTGCAAGTTCCCTGTTAGTATAGAATTCCCTATGGGTTGAAATGATACATACCCGAACGATCTGTAGAATATGAGAAAATCGTTATGGGTTGAAATGATAAACCCAAGCAATTTTCAATTGAATTGAATTTGGGATTGCAGGTTGAAAAGATATATACCCGTATATATATAAATTACGGATTGAAATGATAAATATCCGTACCACTTGACCATAGGATAGAAAATTATATACAAACACCGTTGGTCTACATATATAAATGTTTTGAAAAATGATTTCCAAGACTTTGAAATGAATATTTTGGTTTTAATAAATATTGATTTTAAGATATATATATATATATATATATATATATATATGTTATTTTATAAAGGTTTAAAATTTAGATTTTTAATTTATATGTTTGAAAATTTTAAAGGTTACAAGTTAGTTTTAAAACTATAAAATTTAAGATTTTACTTATAAATTTTACTATTTTGAATATATAAATAAGTTTTAATATAAAATAGATTTAATAATAAGATTTGATTTAATAAAGTTTGATATAATTAATATATAATGTGTTTATGTATTTATTTGAAAGTATATTTTAAAATAGATTTTATAATGATTTTTATAAGTATGGTTGGGAAGATAAATTTGAATTTATTTGAAATTGTATTAAGAATTTTATTTAATTAAATCGATTTGAAACTTATTGAAATTGAGATTTTAAAGGATATGATTTTATAACTTGATTTTGGTTTAAGGTAATTAAATGAATATTTCAAGTTTGAATAAATTGAAGGAAATATTTAGTTTATTTGTAATGTGGAGTTTCATTTAAATGATATTGGATTTATTAAGTGAATATTTCAAAACTAAATAATAATGATGTTAGATTAAGATATATATGAAATTATCAAATTTAGTTTTGAAAATGTGGAATATTTAAAGCTTTGAAATATATTGAAATTGAAATGGTTTATTTTGTGGTTCAAATCTGTATTTGAAATCGATGTAATTTGAAATGGTTTATTGAGGAACTGAATTGAATTGAAATTGATGAACTAAGAATGAACTAAATTGAATTTTTGAAATTTGAGTTGAATTGGAATCGATTTGTGAATTTGAGGAAGCTATTTTATTATATAAAGTATTTTTAAATTATATTTAAAATTATTTATACATTTACCTTATAAATTATTTTAATATAAACTATTTTTAATATAAACTATTTTAATATACCAACTATTTTATTTTAAACTATTTTAACCTATAACTATTTTATAACTATTTTATTATATATGCTATTTTGATATCTAAATTGTTTAAGAGGAAAGTGTTATGGATTTTAAAATGTTATGATTTCAAAGCTATGATTTCAAAGTTAATGAATTTCAAGGTTTTGATTTCCAAAGTGTTTTGATTTTTTAAAGACTTACGATTTCGAAAGCGTTATAACTTTGGAAGGTGATATGATTTTTGGAAATGGATATATTTTAAGTGAAATGATATCGTATTGATATGGTTTTGAAATGGAAAGGATATTTTTGTTTTGAAGTATGATATTTTGAAATGACCACGGTGTTACAATAACGATTGGTTGTTAAAGAGACCGAGATCGGATATTGTCATACTCTCTGCCAATACTGAAAATCACTTTAATAACCGTGTACGCGGTGGAGATTCCAGAATGAAGTAGGATGGTGGTGACGATCCTATATGAGGTATATACGTGGACCTGACTCCCGTGAGTTAGCGTAAGGTGGCTAAAACAGGAGCAATTGACGGGCCAAGTGAGGTAGCTCCTCCGATCGGACACACTTCTTCGATACCATTCTATTACTTTGTGATTGATTGGGTGCACCCTCGGATATTTGGAAGTGTGGCTCGAGGTGGGCGGTAGTTGCTGCTATGCGTTACCACCAGCCCGGAAGTGTAATTGGTATATCTACCCTGGCATTGCCTAGTTGTGCCGTGTCACCTACCTTAGCGAGACCACTACGAGTTTGTTTTGTACCATACCTATGGAGTGCCCTCTGATAAGCCCAGTTTACGGGAAGTTACGGTACTATATAGACGATGGAAATATATAAAAATGTGTTAAGGGGGAAATGGGTAACACCTTAACTATTTTAATAGTTTACTTTACTATAGACATATTATAATAGCGTATTGTACTACATAGTAGATAGTTCCACGGATCCTTAGAGGATGGTTATCCCAAACATCCTTTAAGTTACTTGTATTTCAGTTGATATTTCACTTGAGTTGGATTTATTGATATAAAAATGTTAATCCTGACTCGAGTGTTTTGTGTTTTGCTTTACGCTCGGGTCAGACTGAGTGGCATAGTATTTGAGACTCACCTTTGGAGTTGAAGCTTCGCTAGGAGATCCATCCATCTATTCAGCTTGCAGTTATTCAATTAATTCCTTTGATATACTCAGATCTTGTATTTGACTATTGTATTGAGACTTCTGTTGTATCTTGTTAACTCTGTTATATATATTTATTTAGTAACTTCATAAACTACTATCCTTTTGTTTCCGCTGCTTATTCTTACTTTACTCTGTGTCTGAGATTCTGTGATTGTTTTATTTATTGTATATGTTGAGTTTTGCCAAATATAAATTAACAATCTAATATTTTGAGCAATTCAAGTCTAACATGTGTAGATGCGAATGGTTGAAAATATCAGGATGTTACAGTAAACATCTCTGATGTCGTTCCTCTCATATTTATGTCCCGTTGATTTAACTTACATAAGATCTTTTAGTTCTGACTCGAGTGTTTTGTCTTTTCAATTCGCTCGGGTCAGCCCGAGCATTTTAGGGTTGAAGTCCTTATTTCTAGAGGACGAAGACAAAGATTTTGAACTACTATTATTATATTATTCCTACTGCATCATACTATTCTGTTGCATTATTATTTATCTCTGTTGTATGTAACTTTGATTCTGTGTTGTATAACTATAATCAAATGTTTTTTTGTAAACAGCTTCATGAACTGTTTATTTAATTATTATATTTTGTCATTCCACTGCGAGATTCTGTATTTGTTTTATTCCTTTCTCTTTTTCTTATTTACCCCATAACAATCTGCCCTTTTGAATGGTTTGAGTCCGACGTGTATGTCTGCTTAAAACGTCTAAAAAGGCAAGTCGTTACAAGTGCAGAGTCTTAGTAGGAATTATCCTAAAGCTGATTTGCGAGGGTCATTTAAAAGAATTCATTCAAGACAAGCAAAAGCCCCATGAACGGGAGTTGGGCAACAAAAGCTTCCTAATAATGTTATTAATATTCTGGAAGAAGAAGACCCTTTGAGCTTAAGCCCACCGCTGAACAGAATTAATGTAATTCATGGTGGGCCACATCCAGCAAGAACCGGCAAAGGGGCAAGAAACAGATATATCAAAGAGGCTAGAGAGGGTTGTTCTCAGTCCGGGAAGAGTCCCCATTGAAGAATCCACGACTCAATATCCCAGTGCCAAATCTTGTCATCACCCCTCAAGAGATGAAGAAGGGAGTTCACCATTCACACAACGATCCCTTGATGATCACTGCTCAAATTGGCCTCTCCATCATGTCCAAAATTCTCGTAGATATAGGTAGTGCAGTCAATGTTATCATTAAGCATGCCTTAGATCAGATGAACATCCCTGAAGATAAGCTGGTGCTTAGCATGGAACCAATTTTCGGATTCAACAACAAGGGGTCAACTTCGATATACAGCGTATCTTACTACATATAGATAGTTTAATGGATCCTTAGAAGATGGAAAATCTCGTATCATCTCTTAAGTTATTGCACTCACGTTATACACTGGATAGAAGATGTAAAATCACGTAATCATCTCTGAAGCTATTACACTCATATTTACTTGTTGTTGATTTAACTTACATAAGAACTTTTAGTTCTGACTTGAGTGTTTTGTCTTTTCATTACGGTCGGGTCAGTCTGAGCATTTCAGTGTTTGAAGACATTATTTCTGAAGGACAAAGACGAAGTTCGGCATATAATATTATTAGTATTATTCTGCTGCATCATTGTTGGTATATTGTTGTTTGTACTCTGATTATGTTGTAAAAGTTGTGTAATCAAATGTATATTGTAAAACAGCTTCATGCACTGTTCATTTGATTATTATATTTTATCATTCCGCTGTGAGATTCTGTGTTTTATTTTCCTTCTTTTCTCTTATTTTCTTATTTACCCAATTGATATTCTACCCTTTTGAATGGTTTAAGGTAGACATGTGTGGTTTATTATCAATTTAAACCATCCAAAAAGGTGGGTCGTCAGAGTTGGTTTCAGAGCTTTGGTTTAGAGATACCTTAGCCTGATTGGGGATAAACTCATTAGAGATAGGGTTACTTATACCCTAGAATGAGTTTAAGTGTATGCATATGAGGAAGCGTATTTGTTTGTGTTATATAAAAATGTTTTGTATTGTGTTAATTTGTTCTGTTGAGTATTTATAAATTCTGGTCGGTACATAGGACGTTATGGCATCGATAGGGGTTTCTAAACACTTGAACAGGGTAAACGGACTCAATATTGTTTTTGAAATAGGTAAATGAAATGATTTTACCTAGTAATTATATTATATATATATATGTATATATAATTTTTCATAAATTGATTTTGTTATTTTTGTTGTACTTGATGTTAGAAAATGATAATGTTTGATTATTATCATTTCTTGTTTGGTTAGTCAAGGTTCTTACGACTATTGACTATTGTATGTTATAAGGTAATGTAATTTTATAAATATGGTTTATAAAGTAGGATTTACCAATAAAATGAATTTAAATTGGAAATTTGAGAACTTAAGTTCCAGTGTTTGAAATTGGTTTTCAAAGATTTTGAAAAAAATATTATTAGTATTATTTGGAAGTATTTGCAAATAGAAATGTTTCAAAATGTTTTCAAAGGGTACTTGAAAGGAATGTTTATAAAAGAATTTTAAAGGGATATAAATTCTGTACTCCCCTCTTCCGTCGCTGAAAAATAATTTCGGTGATGACCGCACGACATCATCGACATTCATTTTCGAGTCTCAAAGTGGAGGAGGACACTTAGTAGCTTTGCTACGCATTTGGTTTGATAAAAAAATTTTGATTTAAAATATCTATATATGATTTGATATATATAAAAGATATGAGTATATATTATTTCAAAATGATTTGAAATGAACCCGATATTTGAATTCTTAAGTTTATATTAATGAATGATTTTTAGTTGTAGAAATAAAGTGAAATTTTAATAGTTGGAAACTTCTCAAATGAGGAATAAGAAATAAGAAGCTAAGTATCAATGAAACTGTAAAGAAATTGGAGATTTGTAACTTGTAAATTAAAAGATAATGAGAATTAAAAAGATGTAAACTATTGAACATTTTTGTTAACTAAAATGAATAAAAACATATATAAACTTACCAGAAATGTTTAAAAAATTGAAATGTTAAATATGAATATGTAATAGAATATTATACAAGTAAAAGCTTAACTAACAAAAATGCTTCAAAATGAAAAATTAAGATGTACAAGAAATGTTATAAACAAGAGTAATGTTTTGAAATGCTAATAATTAAATTGAATAGTAAAAAGTGAATACTATTTAAGTAAACGATTATAAACTTAAGAAAATGACTGAAATGATTCATAAATAAGTTTATTATTAAATGATACTATTTATGAAGAAATAAATGTGAATTTAAAAGTAAAGAAACTTAAGTATGAATTGGTTCACTTATGAATATTAATAATGAATGGAAATCAAGTATATAAGTAAATAACAAATGTTAATTAAACTGCAAGAAAATTATGTAATACTTTAAGAATTGATTTATTGATTTTAAAAATTGAATGAGAAATAATTTATGTAAATAAATGAATGTAAATTAATAAAGGGTGTCCTTTTATGAATGAATGAGAATTAAAATAAATGGAAAGTAAATGATGTGAAAAGAAACCAATAGAATAAACTTAAATAATATTTAAAATTCTATGTTGATTGGCTTATGGGATATTTAGGAAATGATACTTCAAATCATTGAGGTTGTATAAATAACCTATCAAGTAATTATCTAAAGCTGTTGAGCATAAGGTACACTTGGTAGTTATTTATCATTATAACGACCCGTAATTTTCGATAACTTAAATAATAAAATTTGATAAGATTTTCGAATTTAATATAGTAGAAATCAAAATTTATGATTGACAAATGGGAATTGTATGACTTAATAATATGGTTTGAATGTTAGCAACCACTATATTATTGTAACAATAATAAATTGAATAAATATGAAGTTAATTTGGTTATAATTGGAAATAAGGAATAAATCAAATTATTGGAGTTAATGTTGGAAGTATCTATTGTAAATGAAATTGGTTGTATTTGGAATGAGCAATCTGTTGTGGCAAGTAATTTAAGATTTTAGTTGTAAATTTATTTGAATATAGGGTTTAATATATAGGAAATTGATTTACTAAGTTAGTCTAAATTTTATTTGGATTAGAATAAAGTTTATGAACTTTTAATATTGAATTAAAAGAGGATATATAAAAATTGAATATTTAATATTTTAATTAACTTGTCAAAATTGAAATTTTGCGAACTGTTTCGGATTTCGACGAAACTAGTTTCATCGGATCCGGAATGGTATATTATTATATGGTTTCAAATTTCGTATCAAACGGATTTACCGTTTGATCGTACAACGTTAAAACACGTAGAAATTGTGTTAATAATTTAAATCAATATAAATTGATTTTCAAATGATAACTTCTTTATACGATGGAATTATGGCCTGTAACCTATTCCATTGTGTTTAGAAATATCGAAAACCTCTGTTTTGATATATAGAATGTTCTATATCGCTTCAGAAATAAAAATGGGCTCTGTTTGTGTATTTGTAGCTAATTTGGGCTAATCGGGTTTATACGGGCCCAACCTATTCGCCTGTTGCCACAAATAGCTATTACTAATCCTAACAACTGCTGCCTATTCAGATCTCTAACCCTAATCCCGAATTCAAACCCTAATTACAGTTTAATGGTAATTAGGGGATCTCAAAAATCAAATTGAAAAATCAATCTCCTTTGAAAATTCCGAAAAAAATATGTAAATTAACTTCTCGACGATACGAAGCTACGTCTATCGTTCATTCGTCAAAATATTGCATGAATCAATCACAAATCATGGTCAAAGGTCGAAGATGGCGAAATCCTATGGTTCATTTGGGGCTTTTCGATTTTGACATTTATTGGAGAAATTGGAATCTGGGTATTGTGGAGGAGGTCTAGAGGAGTCGAACGATGGTGGAGTTGGGGATTATCATGGACCTTGGTGATCAAAATCGTCGCTTTAGGGTTTCGAGTGCCCACGTTATCACATGGCGGCGCAAGCAGAGGGGGCCACCGAGGGTGGTGGCGATGGGCTCTGGTGGTGCGTTGGAGGCAGGGCAGTTGAATGGATGTGGTCTCGAGTTGTCAGGTGGCCGGAGTCGGGAGCAAACGCTGGTCAAACTTGATGGAGGCAAGACGTTTGGGTCCGGTTGCTGTTACTGTGCACGAAGATGTTGGGGCGGGAAGACTGATGACGTGGCACAGTGTATGTGGCTCGTTTTTTTATTATTTGTTTATTTATAAATATAAATATCAATCGTTCTAACTCGAATAACTTTTGCATACGAGATCGGATTCACGCGCGGTTTTCGCCGTTGGCATCGTATCTAAATTTCGGACCTTTCGGCATAGGTTTCGTTCAGATCTGAGACTGTGAAATTTTGGGCCTTATTAACGGGCTTTGAATCAAAGGTGAGTGTTTTAACCACTCACGCTTGACTAAATATGTTATGTTAGTTAATTGGAATTCATTAGTTAATATGAATGTTTCTGGTTGCTAGTTAGTAGTTTAAAATTGATGTTTAGTTGAAATTTAATCGAATTGGATTAAATTGTTATTTAAATTAATGTTGAAATTTAATTGTTAGTTAAATACCCATCTATGATAACCAGTTAGTTGTTATGACCTGTTGATTGAATGATCAATTATGATGTTTGTTTGATGGTTGATGTTTGGTACATTAAAATTGTTATTCCAATTAAATATGACATTCATTGCAGTTAATATCCATTCGATTTAATATTAAATTCCAATTTGCAAGTTTATACCTGTTAATGATAATAAATAGTCTATTGATGTTTATTGATTGATATTTGAAATGTTTGAATTATTATTTCAGTTAAGTATGACCTTATTTCATTTAATCGTCATTTAATTAGCATGAACTTATAAATTGCCAGTTAATAACCGTTATTGATAATCAATTAAATTAGGTTATCTATTGTCTGATTTGGATGATGATGTGATGGATGTTTAACTATTGATATTTGGACATTTGAATGTTGTGTTTATTTTATGTTGTTCTAATACTGCAAGTTCCCTTAGTGTTTATTTTATTTTATATTTATATTTAATAAAAATGGGATCGGGTTGAAATGATAAATACCCAATTAAACAACCTGGCCTAGGATAGACAATTAAAATAAGAAACCCGATTGGTCAACAAATTGTTTCGAAATTAATTAACAACCTTAATGGATTTAATTTAGAACTTATAAATGATTTTACTCGAGTTTAAATGAAATAAATTAATGGATTTGATTTGAATAAACTAATAAATTTATTTGAATTATAATAGAATAAATAAATGAATTGATTTGAGTTTATATGGAATTGGATTAAGTAAAATTTAAAGTTAAGTAAAAATTTAAGATCTATAGACTTGGTTTTGATTAAACGGATTTGAGACTTGATAATGAAATTTAATTTAAGATAAAATGGAATTTGACATAAGTGGAATTTAAACTAAGTAAAGTTTGCGAATTTGATTAAGTGATAATTTAAATATAAAATGATTTAAATTGAGTGAATTAGTTTAATCATGATTTTGTAACTTGGTTACGAAGTTAAATTGTTTTGAAACTTGTTGAGAAAAGAAAATTGTGTTAATTAATCAATGAACTAAATAAAGTGAAATAGGATTCTTTAATAGAAATTGAATTTGATTTTGTAAACGGGTTAACTAAAACTATTTTGATTTAAAGGGGATTTAGTTAATGAAATTGATTTAACCGAATTTATAATTATATTTAATGAAGTAATGAATGTAAACATAAATGTGAATGAATCGAATTTTGTTTAAATGATTTTGAATTAAATTAAGAATCAAATTAAATCCATTGAATATGAAATAAATTTAATAAGTGAAATTGGAATCTTATTAAACTGAAATTGAATACTTGAATTGATTTGCTAAATAAATGTTGAACTAAATTTATTTGGAAATATGATTTAACTATTGAAACGAATTGAATTGTGAAATAATCAAATTTGAAAGTAAATTTGAAGTTGACTTTTGATTTGATTTGGTTTGAACTTTAAATATTAAATGACCATCGGTGTAATAATACGTAGTTATTAAAGAGACCGGGATCAGATATGGACATACTCTCTGTCTGTAACGACCCGAAATTCTCGAAGCCGAAAATTCCAGATAGTTATGAAAAAGAAGAAAGAGATAGAAGAAGAAGAACAGAAAACATCATCATCTCACATTCGCAGCGGATAAAATATAATAACAAATAATAACAGTTTACAAGAATACTGTATCTGTAGATTACATTTTAATACATCAGAGTTTACATATATTCAGTCACTGAATACATTCAATTATCATATCACAAGTACACAAAAATATACTGCAGCGGAAATACTCTATACGTTCCTGCCATCGAGCTCGACTCCTGAGCTCCAGAATGTCCGTACCTGAAATCTGTAATACTCGGTCTGACCCGAGCATTACATCAAAGTAACACCCGGGTCAGGCTGGAAACCAGCGTGAGTAAACTCAACTAACATGGAACACCAAAGAAATCAACTTATATAAACCCGGGTAATTTATACCAATCTCACAAATTCACAATTTGCTATAAACAACACTTATTCACACATCAATCACTAAGAACCAAGAGTTAGATTTTAAACAATCCAAATTCTTTAAATCACTTCATTCCAGACTATAGAACTCACATATCAATCTAAAAAAACAATTCGAAGCGGTTTCGGGTATTTCCCAATACCCGGTCCCTTCGAAACTCATGTCTTCTAACTCAAGTTATCCAAAAATTACACAACATTCACTATCAGAAATATCAACTCATTTCAAAGCATTCAATACAAATCAATCATCCATAAGCAAAATTGGTTCACCTTCCCAAATTGATTTAATTGAATTTCTAACCACATTCACTATTTCCTTCATTCAATATTTATTAATTTCAAATCAATTAAATCAGCCATCGCTTATTCATAGATCTTAATTAATCTCCTAGATTCATTGTCCTTCAATTACATTCAAGTAATTATCTTTTAATTAACTTCACAATATTAATTATTTTTAACCAAAATCAATAAATAATCTTAATTACTTCATAAATTAATTAACTATATTAATTTCATTTATCCTTAATTACTTATATTAATTTATTCCTCATAAGTCGCTTATTATGATTAATCAATCTTACTTAACAAAATTTTGATTTTCACCATTAATTATATAAATTAAGGATTCCCATTATATTTTAATTGACCTCAATCTAAAATAATTATGTTAATTAACTCACATTATTAATCTTACTTGATTTATCTCCACCTGAAGTTATCTACCCCCATTTTTTTCAATAAATTAATTCACCTTAATTTCTTTCCAATTCACCTTAATTTCTTTCCAATTCACCTTAATTTTATTCCACAATTATTTCGCTTGCAAAATTTCACCCTTACATTTCTTTCAAAATCCAATTTTACATATATCGATAACTCAGGATACCGAAATATCCAAGCAAACCACAGCATTCAACATCCCAATTACCCAAAAATATACATCATAGAATATCAATCATTCCAGCATATACTATATATATCACATCAATTAAATTTTCAACCATTCAGCTAATCATTCCAATTCAACCACTTAAATAAAAATTCAGAAGCGTGAGGTTTGCTCACCTTTGCTGGTAAATTTGCAAATCCAATCCTCAACTCGCTTCTCCATGATGTTAGACCATTGTCGAAGCAGCGCCATCGATGCCGAGTACGAATCGACATCGTAATCTCAATCACGAGCCCATGACCACCATGCTGTCCCACCGGCCGCGAATCCACTGCCGAGCCTCACGAACCTCCAGCGTCACCACGCGACTTGCGTTCGACAATCTACACGCGTGCAACACCAACACCAACAAACTCGATTCTGCCTGACCACCACCGCGCCTCCATCAGACAGGCGACTGCCTCCCACGTGGCCGCGAGCGCGAGCCAATACCCAAACGAAGACGGAATCCCTCAGAAACGCGAGCCCTAAAATCCAACGTACTCGAGTCGGACTCGAATTCGTGCCTCCCTGAGCCACGAGGTAACAGGAAAGTGGGAGGAAGAAAGAGAACGGTCGCGATTTTGAAGAAGGAGGAGGCAATTTTTATTTGTTCTGAAGGTTTTTGTCTCTTTCGTGAATTGGGTTTTCTGGTTGAAGGTTAGAGAGGAGATGGAGATAAAATATCGGTTTGGGAAACTTCTCGAGTACGCGTTGGAAAATATCTCTGACTATATGTACCTCGTATTTGATTATATTATAAAACTTCTGAAACGTCTCATTAATTGCTCATTTCAAATTTCAAACTCCTCTTAAGGAATGCCGCTAGGCGATTATAGGGTTTTACTCGCGTTCCGAACACAATGGAACGTGTTTCGGAGGCTAGTTTGATTGTATGTGGAAGTTAGCTTTTGAAATCAATTTAAAATATTTAATTACCGATTTTAATTTCAACGCGTTTCTTACCCGTACAAGAAACCGGTAAATCCAAACGCTACGAAAATTGAAATCCGATAATAGCTAACTATTACGGATCCAATGGAACTACGAATTCCGAGACTGCCTCGGAATGCTATTTTTAAATATCGATTTAAACGATATATTTTCAAACTGAACAAATCGCCTTTAAATTAAATTTCAACCATTCTATTTTCTTCAGTATCATCATTATAAATTTTACAAGCCTTCCAATTATTTTTAACAGACTTAAAATTCCATATTCAACATCTTACCCAATTTCGGATTATATAATTCAATAATTTAATTATCAAGTAACTATTAATATCTTGAATTCAAGTTAAAATTAACTGTTAAATATTTAAAATCAATTAATTATTCCATTTTAATTTGTTAAAAATTTAGGGTCGTCACATTCCTTCCCCCTTAAAAGAATTTCGTCCTCGAAATTACTAGTTAGGAAGAATGGTCCAATACCAATTTACCTTTTCCTCAAAACCAACAGTTCAACATCCTACCAACTATCTTTTATACAAAACCCCATTATCATTCTTATTAACTTCTCAAACTCCCCCACAATTTGGAGACAATACCACTTATACTCAATTATTCAAATTTCAATTTAAAACCAATTTTTGAATTATCAAAATTCTCTCAAAAATTTCTAACTCTCTAAATTTCCAAAAAATTTTGCCAGCGTCTCCTTTGCGCGGCTAGCTCGGTACAACTACAAAAGGCCTCTACGGGCTCCCAATATCTCAAAGAAACAAAAGCCAAGTGGCTATATCAAAAACCCAATCCAATCCAATTTCATACAGAAATTTAAATACATACCTTTTTGTCGGGCCATTCAAAATTTATCGTTTGGAATCAAATCCACTTTTCTTTTCCCTTATATACCTTCATATCTTATTTATTTTAGCAATTATCGCATCCTAATCGAGCCAAACGGCCTTCAGGTATCTGTACTTACTCAATTTAAACATATAAGCATCATATATAGAAAATCTATTAGCAGTTACTTACTTTCAGTAGCTAAACACATGTATTTCATAAGCAACAAGCATCAAACACCTTCCATAAGCGATTCATGAAATTCCAAAGCTAATTCAATTGTTTCCAACCAATTTATATGCCATTTCATTCAACTTTAATGGTTTACAACTCAATTTCTTACATTCAATTTATTTTTAATCCAAACAAGCTCATATTCAATACAATTGTTTTTAAAATTAAGTTATTTAACATTTCTCGACCCATAGACTTTTAATTACTTCCATTTACGTCAACGATAATTCATTCTATGCAAATTCGACAATATTCGCTTAATAGAGTATTTATTTTTAGTCTATACTCACTTCAATTTATTTCAACTCATTTCGTATTTAAATCCATTTCATCTCTGCATTGGTTTCATTTCAAAACTATTTCTCAACTTATTTAAACTCCTCTGTTTGAGTTCAGTTTCCATTCAACATTTACTTAAGTCAATAACTTAAGTTTATTTTCCATTTAACCAACCCTTTAAAATTTTATTTCCATCTTTCATTTGATTCTTATTTAATCAAATTCCATCCATTTATTTATTTAATATAAGTGGTCCATTCACTCAATCATTATGAATTTTATTTTCCATACTCAATTCATCTGGAATTATTTTATTAATAACCAGGCCATTTTCAATTTATTTTCACTTATTTGGATTCCATTCGCAATTCAAACCACCACTATTTAATCCAATTTCATTAACTCACAATTCAATTTCATTAACTAATTTATTATCAAATTAGTTCCTCCGCTGGTTAAAATTAAATACTTGCTTTTTAAATCCCAAATATCACTTCAGTTTTAGTCTTCATTCAACTATTCACTTAGTATATATTTTATTTTTCCATTCCAAAATTACTAAGTATATTTCCAATACCAATTTCCTTAAGAATTTCATTCTTCAATTCTTAAGTTCAATATAAATTTTTCTTATATTCATTTACTACTTCACCACTGAAGTGTATATATTCAAATTGAACTCCCATTTCATATGAATTCCAACTTACTTAAATTTACTACTTCATTTCCAATTTTTTTCCTTAAATTCAATTCATCTCCAACTTCCAAAAATTGAATTTTATCTAGAATTTAGGGAGTTAGAAAAATTTTGAGAGAAAATTTTGATAATTCAAAATTTTCGAAAATTTAGGGAGTTAGAAAAATTTTGGAAAATTTTGATAATTCAAAAATTGAATTTAAATTTGAATGGATAAGTAGGTGGTATGGGTTGAACTTATGAATAAGTTTGGGAAGTTAAAAGATGATTAGAGTATCATTAATAGAAGATTGTTTGGGTATTGTTAAAACTGTTTGAATTTGGGAAATAGTTAACGGGGATTGAATCATTCCTCTTAACTGGTAATTTCGGGGACGAAATTCTTTTAAGGGGGGAGGAATGTGACGACCCGGAATTTTTATATATTTGAAATTGGAATATTTAATTAATTAAAAATATTCAGAGGTTAATTATAAACTTAAATTTCAAATATCGCTGTTATTGAGTAATTTAATAATTAAATTAAATTTATTTGAAGTTGGGTAAAATGTTGAATCTGGGGTTTTAAGCCTGTTGAAAATAATTTGAAGGCTTATAAAATTTATATAGATAATACTGAAGTGGATAGAAGTGTTGAAATCAGCTTTAAAAATGGTTCGTTATGTTTTGAAATTTTATATCGTTTAAATTGAATTTAAAAATAGCCTTCCGGGGAACAGTCTCGGAATTCGACGAAACCAGTTCCATTGGATCCGTAATATTGTATTATTACCGGATTTCAATTTTCGTAGCAATTGGGATTGTCATTTGACCCTGGCAACTTAAAACGCTTCGAATTTATTAGAATCGATTTCATTTAAAATTTATCGTTTACTTCTGTAACTTGTTGTTATGATCGAATTAGCTTCCGATAACCGTTCCATTTCGTTCGGATACGGGTAAACCTTATCAACGTTTGTCGTTTCGTCTGATTCGGGCAGTGGGACTTCGCGATATGTAACGAGGCATTTTGGAAGTTTTATGTTATAAAAAAAATTAAATCAACAAGTCAGAGATATTTATAAAACAAGCGTACATAGGAAGCCAACATCCCTTTCCCCTTTTTAAACATCTGTTACTTCGGAGTTATAGTTCAATAGCAATCTCCATGTTGCGATGCCTGAAACCCAAAAAGAAAAGAAAGAAAAATTTGTTCGCTTCAAAGTCACAGCTCTGTAGCAATCTCCATGTCGCGATGCTTGAACCCGGGGAAACTAGGGTTTCACAAATCAACGCTTTTATAATAATCATCGCTGCGAACTCGGCTATTCCATCAGCCATTGTCGACTCATCCTTGCCCTACGCGATATTTTCTACTGCTGATCTAAAGCCGGCTACAGTCTCTTTATACTGTCACTGCTAATTTGTTGAGGCGACTCGATGTCGCGATGATGTCAAGGCAGCTCGATCTGGAAGGGGTAGCGATTTAAGGCTTCGGTGGTGATGTCGCAGTTCGCGAGGGTAGAAGTGAGGCTGTAGTGACGAAGTCTTGGGTCGCGTGGTCAGGATGAGGACGAGAGAGGGTGATGGTGTCTGGACTGCGAGGGTTTGTGATCGTAGAGGGTCGGCAGCTGTTGTTCGAGTTAAAGAGGGGTTCGTTATTTTCTGGTCATAGTCTAAGCTTGGTCGACTACGAGGTATTCTCGAATTTTCCTATTCCGATTTAAAACTTGAATACATATATATGCAGCAAGGAGAAAACTATAGTTAAAGCAGTTTTAAAATTTTCCAGTTAAATACTGTTTTTTATTTTGCAGATAAGAATAACAATAATTTACAGAGAAAATTTTATAAGATTTTGAGGGAAAAAGATTTATGAAGATTTTATTGAAAGTTTGATATTTTAGATTAATAAAAGAGATATATTAACTGTTATAAAATTTATGATATTTAGGGAGAAATTGTTTTCTAATTGTATAGACAGTTATTTTGAAATAAAATCTGAGAGCAGATTCTAAGAAAAAAATAAATATATTAAACCATTAGTTAATTAAATTTATAAAATGGATAATAAATGGTTTGATTAGTTCGATGTTAATAAATCGTAAAATTTATTATTTTTACAAGGGTTAAAATCAAGGAAAATCAAATCGAGAGTGAAGTGGGTTGCAAAACAGGAATCAAAGGTGAGTTAATCTCACTCAGCTGAATTTTTAATTTAAATTTAAATGGTAAAATTTAAGTAATTGATTGGATGATTGCATTGATGGATGTGCTATATATAGTAGTATATTGGAGTTGTTGATATTCCCACAGTATATAGTGGATGAGACCCTATGCGCCGTATAATAGCGGATGATATTTTATAAAACCCATATACCGCGATATTCCACCTCGAAGTGGAATTGGTATTGTGCTAACATCTGTGGATGCAGGGAAACAGGTTGGAGGGATCCAACTGGATTCCTCAAAATATTTAATTTTGTTTAAATATTCTGTGATATGATTGTTGATATCCTGTGATGAATTATATGGATAATTGGATGTTATGGTTTGATTGGACCGATTTGGATGTGCTGAATTATCAAAATCTCTAGAATGGAATTTTTGGAAAGAAATAAAAGAGTAAAATTCAAGTTAAATAATTCTAGTGAATTTGAATAACTTAAATAATGAATTGTAAAAGAAATAAAGCAATTTCTAAATTCGAACAAATATGGTTAAAGGGGATTTTGAATTAACATGAGGATAATGAATTTTAAACTAAAGTGATATTATTGGAAAGAATAAAGAAATTATTTTTGAATGTAAGGATTAAATTTAATAAAGGGATAAAGAAGGAATTTTGGAAGTTTTAATTTGGGATTTTCAGTTAAAAGGGTTTTAACTCAAAATTAAGAAATAAAATCTGAGAGTAAATGTAATTTGAAATAAATGAAGTAAATAAGAAATTTATTTCGAAGTAAAGTAAATGGGAAAATCAATGGGAAATTGATTTGGTTGTTTAAAATTGGAATTTAAAAGAGAAGTGAGATTTTGAAATTTATTAACTGGGTTTATAAAGTAAAATAAAATATCAGGGGATATTTGGAAATATAAATTCAAGGTGGGAATTTATAAAGGGATATGAATTGGTTTAAAAATAAGTGTGATTTATTTTTAGAAGATGGAAATGAGAAGTGTATTTCTCTGGATAGCCAAGTACGTTTCAAAGAAATTTTTAATATAAGTTAAAAGTTCTAATTGTGTTTTTAAAAGCATATTTTAGAAAATCTATTATTTCTAAATGTTAAAGCCTAAAGTAGTATTTTCAAAAATCTACTATTGTAGTAATTATATAAAAGTGATTTGGTATTATGTTTTAAAAAGAGAAATTTAGTTTATATTTGAAAAGTGGTTTCATTTTAAATATTCCTTAAGTATATATTTTGTTAAAGTATTAAAGTAGTTTTTAAATTTCAATATTATAAAGTATATTTATAGTAAAGTGCTTTTAAATTATTTTTAAATCTAAAGTATTTTGTACTTGGTGTTTCAGAGAAATAAATATTTGGGGAAATGTATTCCGTAAGCGGAAACTGTTTGAAGTTGTTTTCAAAAGGAGTTTGAAAATAGAAATATATCTTGGAAAGATATTTGGGCAAATAAATAATGTGGGAAATTATTTATTGTGTGATGGTTGCTTGTGGATGTTAATTGATAGTTAAATAACCGACTATCAATATTGGCCAAATGCGCTGATCGTTTCGAAGAGACCGGGATCGAGTTTCCGTATACCGGGATTCTAGGTCTGGAGACTCGAATACCACTTCGATTCGGTTTGTACGTTTCATGTAACGTGTTCAGAGTCGAAGATGGAGCTGTGAAGTGCAAGGGCTAGTCGCTACTAATCCTGAGGATATTTCCAAAATGGATGTAGTAGGAATAGTGCCTTCGGTTCCGTTCGGACCTGGGACGGACTTGTATGGACGAATGCTTGCGAAACATCGTTAGGCGGACGATGGGCATTCTAAGGGATATGTGTTATAAAGGTATCGTTTAGCCTCGAACCTCATCAACCGGGAATGACTGAAAATCAAGGGTTATGCAGCAAGGCTTCGTGGGTAGCCCCCACTTGAGAGTAAGGTCATCCCTGTCTAGATGTCCCTTTTATTTCGGCTTAGTGTTGCGGTTGCTGATCCCAACCGTGGGGTGATTTTACTTGGAATTATCCAGTAAGGGATGATTCCGGTCTTGTGTTGCAGGGGAGCGGGCGTACTCCTCGGTACTGTGATCTAGGCCATGTACTGTGACAGGTGGTACCCCAGTGCCTAGTCATTCGTTGGAAATCCATTCTCCGTACGTGCCTGTACGGTTTTGATTGTGCCCAACTATTGTTGAAATGTGAGATGCAAGCATTTCAGCTAGATTCTATTTTACTTTCAGTAGACACTATTATAATATCAGAGGATTTTGATATAAAGTGTTTTAGCTATCGTAAGGTAAAAACCCGACATGTTTATTTGTGGCGTGGTCTTACGAGATGCTTTTATTTTCAAAAGGATTTTTGAAACCTTAATAATCAATTTGAGTGTGATTTTCTCACGCTGGTTTTCCAGACTGACTCGGGTATTGTTTTATATGATGCTCGGGTCAGACCGAGTATTATAGGTTACAGGATATGATGCTGTGGAGCTCAGGAGATGAGCTGGATGGCGAGACGTATCTTCCGTACTTGTTTATATATATATATTCCGCTGTGTTGATTGTTGTACTCTGTTGTATTGAGGACATGATATGGTTATTGTCCAGTTGTATGTTATGTGTTCTCTGGTGTATACTCTGATGCTATATTATATAAAACTAATATAGTTTTGAATATATATTATATTTTATTCCGCTGCGATGGTTAGATTCTGTTGTTGTTTTCTATTTTTCTTCTTCTACCTCTTCTTCTTAACTAAAATGGTTCGATTTTCCGGGTCTGGAAATTCGGGTTGTTACACTGTCGATACCGAAAACCACTTTAATAACTAATATACGCGGAGTGTTGATCCAGAACGAAGTGGATGGTTTTGGTGAACGCGTTGATTGAAGAAAGAGAACGATTTTGGATGACCCCTGACATGACTAAAACAGGAGCCGCGCTGGGCCATTGAGGTTCGCCACCTCTAGCGGACACACTTCTTCGTTACCATATCTATTACTTTTGTGATTCGATTTGGATACACCCCTTTATTTGGGAGTGTTGTTTCGCGGTGTTGGGGTAGTAGCTGCTATGCCCAACATCAGTCCGGATCAGGCAACTACTAGTGTTCTAGTTGGTATCGCCTCATGTTCCTTGTCATACTGATTATCCTATTCACGACCACGACGATTTTGATTTATGTTATACCTATGGGGTACCCTCTGATAACCACTAGTTTACGGTGGGGCTTACGGTGCTGTATAGACTATGACATTTATAAACTGTGTTAAGGGTGGAATGGGCCATGGCTTAATGCTAGGAATGATATTTTACTTTATGATAGACATTATTGTATATAGTGTATTCTATTATATAGTAGATAGTTTAACGGATCCTTAGGAGATGGAAATCCCGAACATCTCTTAAGTTAATGCACGCACGTTAAACACTGGATAGGAGGTGTCTAAAACCCGTAAACATCTCCGACGCCGTCAGACTCATATTTACTTATTCGATTTAACTTACATGAGATATTTTAGTCCTGACTCGAGTGTTTTGTCTTTTCATTACGATCGGGTCAGCCTAAGCATTTCAGATTAGGTTGAAGATCTATTCTGGTGGACGAAGACGGAGTTTGGTATTACATCATTTGTATTCAACTACTGTATTATTTTTCCGCTGCGTTGTTGTGTTATCTCTAATATGTTTGTAACTCTGATTTATGATGTATAATAATAATCAAATTTATTTATTTAACAGCTTCATGAACTGTTATTTTATTATTATATCTTGTTCCTTCCGCTGGGAGATTCTGAGTTTGTTTCTGTTCTTTCCTTTCTTTTCTTATTTAACCCCAATAACTATTTGTATTTTGGATTGTTTGAGTCGGCATGTGTGTATGTTTTGTCGACTTGAACGGTCAAAAATGTAGGTCGTTACAGTTGGTATCAGAGCTTTGGTTTAGATTACCTTGGCTCTAGTGGGGAATAACTCATTGAAATAGGGTTAAACCTTATGAATGAATTTGAGTGTATATGAGAGAGCGTATTTTTAATTTTGATATAAAAATGATTTTATATTGTGTTAATTTGTTCCGTTGAGTATTTATGAATTCTGGTTGGTACTTGGGACGCCAAGGCATCGATAGGAATTTCTAAACACTCTAATAGGACAGATTGACATAATATTGTTTTAGATTATATTTTATATATAAAAGAATTATCTTGAAAATTTATAAATTTTGATTGTATTGGTTGTTAGGAGATGATAATATTAGATTATCATCGTTTATTGTTGATTAGTCAATATTTCTAACTATTGACTATTGGATGATTTTAAGAGATGAAACTTGTAAATATGATTGACAATGAATATAAATGGTAAATAAAATAAAATAAAAATGAATTTAAATTAAGATGGAGAATTTAAATTCCGATGTTTTGAAAATTTATTAACAAAAATTTGAAATGTATAATATAAGTATTATATGATAGTATATTCGATTAGAAATAGTTTTCAAAGGATTTTCAAATGAAGTAAGTGTTATACTCTCCTCTTGACACTAGAGAATGATTTCGGTGATGAGTGCACGCATCATCGACGTTTATTTTCGAGAGTCCAAGTGGGGGAGATCACTTAATAGCTTTTTCTAAACCCTGTTTTGATTAAAGTTGAATTTTATTTTGTATTCTCTATAGTATGACTTGATATATATTAATATAAGTATATATTATTTCAAACTTGATTTGAAATGAAACCGAAGTTGAAATTCTTAAGTTCTTTAATATTTAATGACTTTAAACTATTGAAATAAACAAATACTTGAATCGTTAAGGAACTTCTGAATTGAAAAATAAGGGAATTTTGTGTAAGTTAGAATGTGAACAAATGAATATAAGTTATAATGAAATATTTGTGTAAATAAAAATGAATTAAAACAAATGAGATTAAAACTTATATGCATAAATCATTTATTCACCTAACAGTGTTGATTTAGATTTAAGTACATAGTCTGAAACGATTTATATCGATCTGTATAAGTATTCTTCACTCGATTAATCGACGGTGAACAGTTGAAACGGATTGTTAATGAGATTTTGTAGTTTTCTACCATAGTTATAACTATGCAGGGAAAATGAATATTTCTAATTAAGAATCTGAATCATAGTTCGCTCTAGAATAGTTGGGTCAATAATACTAGTATAGAAATGAACTGAGTATTTAAGCAAGTGATCAATATTGACAATGTGTACGAATGAGATATGTACATTATACCAAATTAAATAAAATTTTGAATTCTTGGTTGTTGTTGTGGTTATTGTTGGTTTATGGAATGTTTGGGAAAGTAAATAAATTCAATATGAATTGAAAATGAATCAATTAGATGTAAATAGGTGTTACAAATTATGTGCAATTGAATTGAATGAAAATGCATGTAGAGATTAATGAATATATTATTAATCAAATGAACGTAGAAGAGTTTAATGTAAACCAATTAAATTGAAAGAAAATCATGTGAATTAAGGGAAACTAACCAATTGAATATCAATGTACTGAATTTGAATAAATCAAACGTTAATGAAATGAATATTAGCAATTGAATAAAAAAAATTTGAAATACTCAAAGAGAGCTGAAATGAAAATAGCCATAACTTTTAAATGGTTGAACGGAATTCGACGATCTTGGACTTTTCGGAAAGCCTAGGAACTGTGCTACATCTTTTGTTTAGAATGTTTTGATAAATATCTACATCCACTAGGATTAAAATACCAATATTAGTCGCTGGCCTGTGCGAAGTAGAAATCTGAAGTACCTTAGTATTCTCGCCATAACTTTTTACTGGTGCATCGTATTTTGACAATCTTCCACTTTCTGGAAAGATTAGAGCCTAAGCTCAAACTTTTGTTTTATAAGCCTATCCTATTTCTATCATTTAGGAGGTCGAAAATCTAAAATTACATTTCAGGCCTGCGCTACTTGCCCGGGGCTGAAGCATATCATTTTAGTAAAACGGCCGTAACTTTTGAACGGATGGTCCGAATTCAATGATTTTGTACAATCCGGAAAGCCTGAAACAAATGCAGCAACTTTTATTCAGATTCCCTTACAAAATTTCATCGTTTAAGGGACTAAAAACTTGGATTTGTTCGCTGTCCTGAATTTAGAATCTCAGTTTTGAAGTTAAAATATGTTATATAAATGTTGTATACGCTAAGTATATCAATCTACCTTTATATGCTTGGTTATCATTGTTTGTTGAGTATTTTAGTAGGTGATAAAGGGTTGTGCTTCGCTTGTGGAGCTCGCTTCTGCGCTTAATGCAAAATGTAAGTTAAATGGCTAATAAACGCTATAAAAAAGGGTACGGTACGTATATCGAATTATATATCATATTTTGGTATTATATATTGTTTCCCCATGGTTTGGGATGCCTCATCATTGAGATGAGATGTATATTGTGATTATATATGTATTGTAATTTTTCCGGACCTAGCCGCGCAAAGGAGACTCTGTCGAAATTTTCCGTGAATTTAGGACTTAGAAAATTTTGGTTGGAATTGGAATAATCCATAGTAATATACTAAACTGTTGGTATAAGTTAATGTTTCTAAGTTGAGTAGAAGTTATATTATTAAATATACCATATGATAAATCCCTTACTACGCCTTTTTGCGGACGAAAAGTTTTGAGTGGGGGAGAATGTAACGACCCGTAATTTTCGATAACTTAAATAATAAAATTTGATAAGATTTTCGAATTTAATATAGTGGAAATCAAAATTTATGATTGACAAATGGGAATTGTTTGAGTATGACTTAATAATATGGTTTGTGTAACGACCCGCTATTTTGGACCATTCAAATCGACAATAATCCACACATGTCTGACTTGAATAATTCAAAATATCAGATTGTTAATTTAAAATTTGGCAAAACTCAGCATATGCAGTAAATAAATCAATCACAGAATCACAGACACAGAGTAATACAATAATACGCAGCGGAATAGATAAAATAGTAGTTCATGAAGCTACTATATAAACATCAGAGTTAGAAATAAAATACAACAGAATATCTCAAATGCAGTGAAGTCTTCAGTACAACAGATGACTTCTCTGAACAAATCAACTAGAAGAGCTGAAAGCTGAGGCGATAGTTGGATCTCCAAAGGAAGCTCCAAACTCCAAATGTGAGTCTTAAATGCTGTATTACTCGGTCTGACCCGAGCGTAAAGCAAAACACAAAACACTCAAGTCAGGATTAACATTCTTATATAAATAAATCCAACTTAAGTGAAATATCAACCGAAATACAAGTAACTTAAAGGATGTTTGGGATAACCATCCTCTAAGGATCTTCAGAACTATCTACAAGGTGGAAATATACATTATAACACCGTGGTCATTTCAATTAAATTTATAATTCAAACCCAAATATCATTTCATTTCAAATATATCTATTTTACAAATAGTATATATATATATAGGTTAAATAATTTATAAAGTAAAGTATTTATAATTTCCTCAAGTCTCACAAATCGATTTAAATTAACTCAAATTCCAAATTCAAATTTATTCAAAGCTCAATTCATCAATTCAATTCAGTTCTAAAGATACCATTTAAATTTTCAATATATTTCAAAGCTTTAATATTCAACATTTTCAAAGTTCAATTTAACAGTTTCATATAGATCTTGATTTAACTTTATTATTATTTAATCAGGGAATATTCACTTAATAAATTCAATATCATTTAACTAGCCTTAAATTTCATTTTCTACTAAATATTTCCTTAAATTTTTTTTAAAACAAGAAATATTCATTAAATTATTTAAATCAAACTCAAGTTATAGATCATATCTTAAATCCCAATTCCAATAAGTTTTAAATTGGTTTAATTAAATAAAATTCTTTACTAAATTCAAATTATCTTCCCAACCTTAACTTATTCAAATTTTTACCAAAATCTATTTTGAAATATAAATTTTATACTTAACATATTATTTGTATTAAATCCATCTTAATTAAATTAAATATCATTATTAAATCTATATATATCATTACCATTTATATATAAATTTTTAAAAATCAACATTTGTTGAAACCAAATATTTCTTTCCAAACCATAGAATTCGATTTCCAATATTTATATATATATATGGACCAACGGTGTTTGTATATATATTTATCATATGGTTAAGTGATACGGATATTTATCATTTCAATCCGAAATTTAAATATATACGGGTAGATATCATTTCGACCCGTAATCCCAATTTCAATTCAAATGAAAATCGCTTAGGTTTATCATTTCAACCCATAACGATTTTCTCCTATTCTAAAGTCCGTTCGGGTATGTATCATTTCAACCCATAGTGAATTCTATACTAACAGGGAACTTGCAGAGTGATAACAGATAATATAAAATATAACAACATGCATATATCATTAATATAAATAACAGATACTGGTGTCAGATGTCATAGGTGAACATATACAGATAATAGTAATAACAGGCATATAAATACTAGATACTGGTGTCAGATGTCACAGGTGAACATATACAGATAATAGCATATATAACAATTTAAATAACTACAGCATTATATTTCAATTGTCGTTTCAATTGAAATCAAATTTAATAAATACAAGAATGTTAATCGTGAGTGATTACTCACCTTTCGAGGTTAGAGGAGTTTGACCACAGAACAAGCTACGAATTCCAAAGCAAAGCAAGATGGACACGATTCGATGATCAAAGCTGATAGATAGGAGTTGACGAAATCAAGTCAGAACAGGATCGATGAAGATAATTGGTACGACTGACTTATATATATATAACTATATATAACTATATATATCAAAGTCATATTCTAAATCCAACGTATATTAAAATAAGATAAATACATTATATTTATTTACAAATAAGTTTCAACACATATTAACTAAATATATATATATTTCAAATCATTGTTTTAACCAAAACACATATATCAAAATCAACACATACGTATATATATATATTACTTTTATAAATTTATATATGAACAAACATATAGACACTTATAAAATATTCATAACTAGCACATTATATTACAAGACTGGACTGGTTAGAAACTTTTATATAATATATGTAGATCTTATACTTAAATACTTTAATCATAGAGTATAAATACTTTTGCAATAATACCAAAGAAGGTACAATATTCGAACCACCTATGTATACAACACAGACCCTATATATACAACTTGCGTACAAAAGTATCAACTCACATCAAATTTTTCCATTATAAAACTTTCATAGACTATATAATATACGATGTAATATATATCTTTAAAGAGACTGTACAGCTAATATATTGTCACCCAACACTGTATACATATGCATTGTGAAACAAATGTTCTAACAACTATACTTAGATATAAATTTGTATAACAAAACTTATAATAGACTATACCATTTTATAAATTGTAGACTTAGATATAAATTACTTTAACTCTCCTTATAATTTTTCTTTCTCGACTAAAAGTAGACAGTAAGGTGAATACACCTTTATAACTTCTAAACTAACAGACTTAAATACAATATGACATATATTTTATAATCACACTGTTATCTTATACTTAAATATATATATATATATGCAGACTCTATGAATGTATACAACAATATAAATATATAAAACTCAAAACCCATATTTTTCAAAAATCACCATTGTTATAAAAGAAGGACAGTAAGCAACATTTCAATACATAAATAGATAACATACTATATATATGACCATAGACTAGGGTTTTAAAACAAAATATATATTACCTTTATCAAATAATGCACTGTAACTATATACTAGAGACTTACAGAAAATACAATTTAACCCATAAATAACCGGTGTCCGCATATAGATCTATAGGAATTGTAAAGTATTTATATCTGCAAATAAGTAAACTGACAATACATATATAACGCCCATAGTATGCATATTAGTTGATGTAAAATATACACGAAACAAACAAAACTTCCATGCTTATGAACAACAAATTTTTATATTTAAACCAATATATGTAGACAATTGTTTAAGCCATCAAATGTACACAATTCTCTAATACAATCCCTTTAAAACAGATTTATAACTTTATATACTGCTATATAACTAATACATGTAAATATAACCCGTACGTATTCAAAACTATATACATAACTTACAGTTTCAACCGAAAGAGGGGGAAAGTTAAATCAAAGAAACCCGGCTTCGTGCTTACTGGGAGGTTGAGGTTGGAGCTTTGGAAAGAGGAAGGGAGATGTGGCGAACGGTGATGGGATCTCGCGTGCGGTAGTGGCTGAGTTGGTGAGAAGGAGGAGAGGATGGGGAGCAGAGCAGCTGCGTGTAGGAGTGGAGGCCGGAGGAAGGTAGTCGTGTGGGAAAACGAGAGAGGCGAGAGTGAGAGAGGCCGGAACAGTAAAGGTGGGCGAAAAATGGTGAGCTGGGTGGTTCGGCGGTGGGTCGGCAAGCGGAGGTGAACGCATGAGGCTGGTTTGCGCGGAGGAAAATGGGCGTGCGACTATAAGGTGGGTTCGGGTGGAGTTGCTTGGGTTTGTGCCGCTGGTCGTGGGTTCAACGGGGAGGGAGAGGACGAGTTGTTGAGGGGACGAGCAAAATATAAGGAGCAAGGTGTTGTCGGTTTGTTAATGGTTGAATGGTGGAGATGGAAGGTGGATTCACTTATGGAAGAAGTTCGAAGAGAGGATGAAAAAAAATGACGAGAGAGCTACAGGAAGATGAGGAACCAGATCTAAATATGTGAAGCGATGTGAGAATGAATAAATTGGAAAAAAGATAACCCAAAAGTCATAGAATAGGAATAAATAAAAAGTAACAGATGGACCATTGATTGATGTAGGAAATTAAGGCAAATTGATGGTTGCTTGGATTCCATGACTGGAGTTGAAAAGAGTAAGAGAATAAAAGTCACAAATATTGTACGACAACTGTTTACTTATTTCCGTCGCGTACCAAACTTCAAAGCGCATAAATAAATATACCGTAGAGATCAGTGTGACGAGACGATCAAAACGGTATATAGATATCTGTGGTACGATCATCCGATCAAAAATCGATAATCGGTACCAATAATGCTGCTATTTTAACAGAAATAAGATAAACGGAGCAGTAGAAGTCCAAATTTGGAAAACGAATTTCGTAGTCTGATTCAAAATGATCTGAATAAATTTTCTCCTGTTGACATATTTTGGTTTCGGAAAACTTTTAAATTCACTGTTATTAACCGGTTTGATTTGAAATGAAATTTCACAGGAAAATAAACTTCAATATTATCAGATGAAAATTTACCAGTTGCTATATTAAAATAGACGTATTCCAAATAATAAATTTTTAATTTCAAATTTTATTGTTTAAAATTTCACAAATTTCCAGTTAAATATACTTTTAAAACCATTAAATTTTACGGGTCGTTACACTCTCCCCCACTCAAAACTTTTCGTCCCCGAAAAGGAAGGAGGTAGAAGAATAGAAACAACCAGACAGAAAAGATAGATTGAAAGTCAAGATTAAACAATTAATTGAAACTATATAAATTTTACTTAAAATTTGAAAACTTCATTTGCAATTCAATTATCTTATATACTAAAACCTTTCAAAAAAAATCCATTTGTAAAATTTCTTGCTTCCTTTATAAATACCATTTATATGTTTAAATGACACCTTTATAAATGTATGAAAACCATTTGAAAACAATTATTTACATTATTACTTATATTTACAAAAAAACTATTAAATCCATGATCATAAATTTATTAATTCTATCTAAAATACTTTTCAAATATTATTAATAATCAATAATCATTTACTTTATATCTGTTTTATTTAATTAATAACCTCAAAATATTTATAACACTAAAATTTCTATTAAACCATGTAGTATATAAATAAAAACATTAAAATATATATATATATATAAAATCAACAAGGAAAACAAGGAGGATTTGTAAAACAGATGATGAGTGAATGAATAAGCTGAGCAAATAAGGTAGATTCAAAAGAATAGTAGCAGGCACGAATAATTAATTCAAACCATAAGAATTTCAATTTCAAATATCAATACAAAATTTCTTTGTTGGAAATACTTTTATAATAAAATACATTTATAATCGAAACAAATCTCCTTTCGAAAATACTTTTATAACTCGATGTCTTAACAAGTTTATCCTCGTTCCTGTAGACTCTGGCAGTGCGTTGATCAGGCGCAAAGCTAGAATTCTCCAAGTACCTAGTAGACTTGTTTCAACACCCAGTGAAAATACTGGAAAAACTTTTTAGAAAAAAAACAGATATGGAAAGTACAATTCAATCAAAAACACAAACAAAACCTTTGTCTAACCATGGTTCGCAGATACACAATGGTTATGCCTGGGTCTCCCAGGAAACAATCCATATCCGTAAGCTTTCTCAGCCCTGCGAGTTACGCCATGATGACTAGTAGAATGCAGGATACACAATGGTTACGCCTGGATCCCCCAGGAAACAATCTGTACCCCCAGGCAAGACTCAGCCAAGCATTTGCGCTACTATTCGCGACCTACACAGATTGCAGGATACACAATGGTTACGCCTGGATCCCCCAGGAAACAATCCATACCCCTAGGCAAGACTCAGCCAGGCAGTTGCGCTATGCAGTCATGAGAGAAAAATAAGACCATGGGTAACGCCATGGAATTCGAAGGACACTCGAGTATCATATACGGAAAACCAAAATCAGAGAGAATAATATCGATAGAATGAATCCAAGATGTGGCCACAAATCGGATATCAAGCAGAAGGCACTTTCCATATCTTTGCTTCGAAAATATGTATCATACAGTACCTTTTCAAATCACTTTCAAATATCGTACTTATATAAAATCCATTATATATAAGATTTAATTTTCAAATCAAATACTTTCCAAAATCAATAGTATATCAATCATACTTATATAGACTTCAATTATATAAGATTTCACTTTCAAATTGAGTACCTTTTCAAATCTATAGTTTTCGAATCAATTTCATACTCATACAAATCAATTTTATATAAGTTCGACAACTCCCAAATCAAGTGTTTAGTAACATAAGGTTCTCAAATTTCAATTTGTTTCAATATCAGTTCAATTTCAAAATCATATACAATTTCACCAAATTATTTCTTCTCAAATTAATTATCTTTAGTTTCAATGTTTCCAGAATAATAGATTTAGAAAATAAATCCAAATTTCCAAATCAATATAATTTAAGTCAACCAATTCATTTCCAAAATCAAATGTTTTTGTAACGACCCGTATTTTTACGGATCGACAAGTTCGTCAAAATCTGGAAAATTTAGCATTTTAAGTCATTTCAGATTTTGGGCATGATTTTTCTAAGTCCTAGGTCGTGAACGACCTAAGAAATAAGTCGTAACCGACTTATAGATTGAACGACTTAAGAGAGTGTTTGGAAGCTTAAGTCGTATAGGAATTAAGTCGTGGTGGCTTAGGTCGTAGGGTATTGGAGCGATCTAAAGTCGTGACCGAGTTAGAGATAGGTCGTAGGCGATTTAAGGAAAGTTGGCGACATATGAGTTTTGGCGAAATTGCTAAGTCCTAAGTCGTTCATGACTTAGTATAGGTCGTAAGTCGTATATGACTTAGGAGAGGAGTGACCCAGTAGTTACCGACTTATAGAAGATAGTGGTTGGCCGACCTAGTGGAGTTAGCGACCTAGTGGTTCCGGGTTAGCATTGTTAGGTCGGCAACGACCTAAGGAATTTGGAGATAGTTGTGTGGCGACCTAGTGTCTTGGTATGACCTATAGGTTAGCGACTTAGGGAGTATACGACCTATGGGAGTTATGTCGTACGAGTTAAGTCGTAAGTCGTAACATGTTTTAGGTCGCGTGAAGACTTAAGGTGTTAGGTCGCTGGGTTTCTGCCTGAGTGATAGGTCGTGAGCGACTTAGTAGTTGTTAAGTCACGAGCGACTTAAGAGTTGATCTGTTTTAAGTCGTAGACGACTTAGTAGTTGAGTCGTGGCCCCAGTTATTTGTTAAGTCGTAGCCTACTTGATAAGTCGCGTGTAAGTTAAGTCGCGCGCTTGAGATTTCCTTAAGTCGTAGGTCGTATGGGGTGCTAAGTCGTAAGTAGGTATTTCTGTTAAGTTGTAAGTCGCTATAGCTTAGGTTGTTAAGTCTTTAGGTCGGAGGGGTCTTAGGTCGTAAGTCGAAGACGACTTAGGAGATAGCCGATTTACGACTTAGTAAATTTTCAGCTATAAATAGGAAGGGTTTTTCTCACTTTTTGGGATCCGGATTTTGAAGCGACGAAGTGCTGCCATTTTGAGAGCTCGACTTCTACACTTCTTCACTTCTTTTCTCCACTCTAATCTAGTGCTTCCTTTCATCCAAATCGAAGATCAAGATTGAAGATCCAAGAGCTAAAGTTGAAGATCTTCATCTTTTGAAGTGAGATTTCTTCGTTTGAAGCGGATTCGTGATAGATCAAGCTTGATCCTTCGCTGTCCAGATCTGAAGCGTGTTGATTTGAGGTTGTTTAGGTGATTTGGTGAGTGGTGATTATCTCTCACACGGATCCAAAGAAGTAGATCGGATTGTTGGCTTGATTTGGTGTTAAAATAGTGATTTCTATGCATTTTTGTAAACCTAAGTGTAGATCCATGTAGATCCATTGTTCATGATGATTTGACAACCATTTTTGTATATGATTAACCTATGCAAGTTCATTCATCAAGTTGTAGAGATAATTCCCATGTTTCATGCTTGTTAGACTTTCAACTCTTTAATTACGAAATTGCCATTATTGTTATAATTGTCCATTTTGCTTATATTTGAATGCTTAATTACTTGGATTGATGTTTGACATGATTGATTGCTGTGAATTAGATAATTGTTGATTGGTTTTTAGACAAGATAGTCGAAGGTGATTCGAAAGCTAAGGGAAAGGCTCTTGAATTGGAAAAGCAGCTCGTGGCATATGTAGCGGATGATGAAGCTCTTATGCATAGATTCGATGATGATGATGTTGAGATGAGACTTTGCGAGGATGTGATGAAGCGAAGTATGATATGAGATAGACTTGGTCTAATCCAGACGGGATCATTCCAAGCACGTTGGTAACTCGGTGATATGATTCGAGTTAAGGGTAATGGATGCTTGAGAGGCGCTTGAGCTAGTATGGAAATAGTCGTCAAGGAGGATGACTAGGAGGCTTGGATAGCATCGTTGTTGAAGGTTCTAGCATGCTCCAAGCAAGAGTACGTTTGGGCAGATTCGATAGTCCCAACGGCCAACTGTTGATGGTCGAGTACTCTGGGCAGATTCGATAGTCCTAGGCACGGGCTGCAACGACGTGCGGGAGTTATGTCTAGAACCGGGGTTTCCATTAGCCCTTGACGGACGGCTGAAAGAATGTGCCGGTCATTCAATTAACGGTGATATCGAAGCAATGATAACAGTGATAGCCAGAGTCATGGATGTTTGGTTGTATCGTCATTCGAACTCAAGAGCGGTATCTTCTGGGTGCTTATCCGATTTAGGCCTTGGTACTTAGAAAACATCGCCCTTGACTCGAATGATTATTACTTTACTTTAAATTGTATGCTCTGCTATGCTGCTTCTGCTTAGTGTGTGTCTGGGGGCTATCACTGTAGAAAGAGGTGGAGTGGGAGGGTTGTATTCCTATTCCTTTTCCTCTATGCTCTTTTGGTATGTTGTTAGTTAATTTACTGCTCACTAAGACTGTTGTCTGACTCAAGGCTTTATGTTTTAATTCTTATTGCCTTGGGCTGTTCGTCCATTTTTGGGACGGGCAGACTAGGTAGCAGGTGACAGGTGCTGTTCTCTTCTCACGATGCTGATATCGAAGACGAGCTGGAGGGTTGCATATTATCTTCTTATTATATGTACTAGATGTTCCGCTGTTTTGTATTCTCTGAGTGTTATGTAGTGAGGCTTGATGTATTGGTTATTTGGATGCTTGTATTCAACTATTATGAAGTTTTATATGATGGCATTTTATTCTGTAAAGCTTCACTATATATATGTTCTATTGTATTTTGTCCATGCGCTGTGAGTAATACGATAGATTCTGTTATTTTAATTTACCTTGACAATCGTCCATGGTCGCCTGGCACACTTTACAGCGCACTATCTCTAGATTCTTTGCGGGGGTCATGGGCGGTCGTCACAGTTTTCAAAATCATCTTATACTTACGTAAGGTCTATCTTATATAAGGATCAAATTTTCCAAAATAAATTTCGCTGTATGAAGAGCCATATGGGATTTGAATATCTTTGCTTTTATGGGTTATATATCTTTGTAATTTAAATTGGAAATTTTTCTTTTAGTAAATAAAGACATTCTAACCCGACAGCTTTCAATTTCAGCGTCAAAATATATCAATGATATTAGAATATAAGATGTACATACGTCATCATTTCGCAGAATCACATTTGATCGCTCGCTCGATCACACAAGTTCGCTTTCGAACTAGTATTGTCCATTCGACTTCCCTAATGCGAATTTCGATATGGTTTCTCGCCTAGAAGCCATCAGTCTCCTTGCATAGCCATATACTATGATAGAGAATTCTAGAATCGAACCCAAAATCCATATCAAATATTCGCCATCAAGAATCGAATGAAAAATCCTAACACGAAATGGTGTAATCCACCTCGAACTTGCGTACTCAAACTTGGATCAAATTAATTATGCGAATAAAACAGCATACGTACAACTTATATATTTATTCCAACTTGTTAAATATATAGTTTCATAAAGATGTTACTAAGTTAAAACATTTAAACTAAATTTTATTCAAAAAAAAAAATTTGAAGACCAAATTCTTTTCAAAGCATTTTAAATCTAAATTTCATATTAAAAAGAATTCAAAATAGCCTTATTCATTTACTTAACAAAACAATTTCAGCTTATTTAAATCTTATTACTACATACTTTAACATACATACCAAACTTATATACTTTATATTTTTCGAAATTTCTTAGCTTTGAAAGATTAACCTTGATTTGGAAGTGCTCGAACCTTCAAAATAGTTGAAGAAATCATTTTCAAATTCAAGAGTTGGAAATCGGCAACAAATCAGTAAATCAATTTTAATAGAATAGGGTTATATCAAATCCGAAACTCGAGGCCTGAACACCGGCTTACTTCAAATCATTTCAAATATATATATATATACATATATCTCGAATATCAAATCTTACTTCGGAATTTGAAATCAAAAATTGGTTTCGCAAAATCACTCGTGTAGCAAAGATACTGAAGTGGCCTATCCCCTACTCTGAAACTCGAAAATCAATGTCGATGATGCGTGCACTCATCACCGAAATTATTTTCCAGCGACATAAGTGAGTTCTGGACTTCTATTTTCTCAAACTTCTTTTGGAATTTCTTCGAAATCATTTGTAACTCATTAAAATCATTGGAAACATTTCTTATTCGGAAAATACTTTTAAATCATATTATTACTATATATTTCAAAATCTTAAAACCAATTTCAAAATACCGGAGTTCAATTCTCGAATTTCAAATTTAAAATCCTTCAGTTATAAATCATTTTTAGATAAATAAAATTCTTATATAACTTTCAAAATTTCAAATCTTTTCAAACTTCAAATTCTCATTTTTTAAAAGGTATATATAATCCTTATCGAAATCATTTCACTTTTATATATATAGAATAAAATCATATTTATCAAAATAATAATTTCGGTTTAGGAAACAATTTCTAAAATATAAACAACCCGATTTTCAAAGGACGATTCATAGACGGATGTCACGGATCTCAAAACAAAGATAGAGATTCAATTTAAAAGAACTCTAATCAAATAGGATTCTGATTCGAAGATAAGTTCGAACGAAAATGAATAATTAATTTCAAAACAGAAGATGGATATACTTATACAAGTCGCGGGCGACCTTAACAGGGTCAACCATGACTTCAGGGATATGATCGATGCAGAATTTCAAGAAAAATCAACATTCGATCGCAAGAGATAGCGGCATCTAAACCAAAGATATAGAAATCTCCGGTGAATCAATGCAATTGTGAAGGAGTTTCACCCCTTCACAAATCATTCAAAGATTGGTGGGATCCTATTCTTATAGAGATCATTCGAAGTGGAGTTATGGGATACTCCAGAATCAAAAGAATACAAATAGAGAGAGACAAGAATGAATTTTGGAACCGCAAGAAACGTTCCAAAGTTCAAAGGAAATCGAGTCAAACGGAAGAGATTCAAACTCGAATGAAAGTGATTCTGTAAATAAATTTACTATATATGCTAAGTTTTGCCTAGAGCGAAAGCTCTGATACCAACTGTAACGACCCGCTATTTTGGACCATTCAAATCGACAATAATCCACACATGTCTGACTTGAATAATTCAAAATATCAGATTGTTAATTTAAAATTTGGCAAAACTCAGCATATGCAGTAAATAAATCAATCATAGAATCACAGACACAGAGTAATACAATAATACGTAGCGGAATAGATAAAATAGTAGTTCATGAAGCTACTATATAAACATCAGAGTTAGAAATAAAATACAATAGTATATCTCAAATGCAGTGAAGTCTTCAGTACAACAGATGACTTCTCTGAACAAATCAACTAGAAGAGCTGAAAGCTGAGGCAATAGTTGGATCTCCAAAGGAAGCTCCAAACTCCAAATGTGAGTCTTAAATGCTGTATTACTCGGTCTGACCCGAGCGTAAAGCAAAACACAAAACACTCAAGTCAGGATTAACATTCTTATATAAATAAATCCAACTCAAGTGAAATATCAACCGAAATACAAGTAACTTAAAGGATGTTTGGGATAACCATCCTCTAAGGATCTTCAGAACTATCTACAAGGTGGAAATATACATTATAACACCGTGGTCATTTCAATTAAATTTATACTTCAAACCCAAATATCATTTCATTTCAAATATATCTATTTTACAAATAGTATATATATAGGTTAAATAATTTATAAAGTAAAGTATTTATAATTTCCTCAAGTCTCACAAATCGATTTAAATTAACTCAAATTCCAAATTCAAATTTATTCAAAGCTCAATTCATCAATTCAATTCAGTTCTAAAGATACCATTTAAATTTTCAATATATTTCAAAGCTTTAATATTCAACATTTTCAAAGTTCAATTTAACAGTTTCATATAGATCTTGATTTAACTTTATTATTATTTAATCAGGGAATATTCACTTAATAAATTCAATATCATTTAACTAGCCTTAAATTTCATTTTCTACTAAATATTTCCTTAATTTTTTTTTTTAAACAAGAAATATTTATTAAATTATTTAAATCAAACTCAAGTTATAGATCATATCTTAAATCCCAATTCCAATAAGTTTTAAATTGGTTTAATTAAATAAAATTCTTTACTAAATTCAAATTATCTTCCCAACCTTAACTTATTCAAATTTTTACCAAAATCTATTTTGAAATATAAATTTTATACTTAACATATTATTTGTATTAAATCCATCTTAATTAAATTAAATATCATTATTAAATCTATATATATCATTACCATTTATATATAAATTTTTAAAAATCAACATTTGTTGAAACCAAATATTTCTTTCCAAACCATAGAATTCGATTTCCAATATTTATATATATATATGGACCAACGGTGTTTGTATATATATTTATCATATGGTTAAGTGATACGGATATTTATCATTTCAATCCGAAATTTAAATATATACGGGTAGATATCATTTCGACCCGTAATCCCAATTTCAATTCAAATGAAAATCGCTTGGGTTTATCATTTCAACCCATAACGATTTTCTCCTATTCTAAAGTTCGTTCGGGTATGTATCATTTCAACCCATAGTGAATTCTATACTAACAGGGAACTTGCAGAGTGATAACAGATAATATAAAATATAACAACAGGCATATATCATTAATATAAATAACAGATACTGGTGTCAGATGTCATAGGTGAACATATATAGATAATAGTAATAACAGGCATATAAATACTAGATACGGGTGTCAGATGTCACAGGTGAACATATACAGATAATAGCATATATAACAATTTAAATAACTACAGCATCATATTTCAATTGTCGTTTCAATTGAAATCAAATTTAATAAATACAAGAATGTTAATCGTGAGTGATTACTCACCTTTCGAGGTTAGAGGAGTTTGACCACAGAACAAGCTACGAATTCCAAAGCAAAGCAAGATGGACACGATTCGATGATCAAAGCTGATAGATAGGAGTTGACGAAATCAAGTCAGAACAGGATCGATGAAGATAATTGGTACGACTGACTTATATATATATATAACTATATATATCAAAGTCATATTCTAAATCCAACGTATATTAAAATAAGATAAATACATTATATTTATTTACAAATAAGTTTCAACACATATTAACTAAATATATATATATTTCAAATCATTGTTTTAACCAAAACACATATATCAAAATCAACACATACGTATATATATATATATATATATATTACTTTTATAAATTTATATATGAATAAACATATAGACACTTATAAAATATTCATAACTAGCACATTATATTACAAGACTGGACTGGTTAGAAACTTTTATATAATATATGTAGATTTATACTTAAATACTTTAATCATAGAGTATAAATACTTTTGCAATAATACCAAAGAAGGTACAATATTCGAACCACCTATGTATACAACACAGACCCTATATATACAACTTGCGTACAAAAGTATCAACTTACATCAAATTTTTCCATTATAAAACTTTCATAGACTATATAATATACGATGTTATATATATCTTTAAAGAGACTGTATAGCTAATATATTGTCACCCAACACTATATACATATGCATTGTGAAACAAATGTTCTAACAACTATACTTAGATATAAATTTGTATAACAAAACTTATAACAGACTATACCATTTTATAAATTGTAGACTTAGATATAAATTACTTTAACTCTTCTTATAATTTTTCTTTCTCGACTAAAAGTAGACAGTAAGGTGAATACACCTTTATAACTTCTAAACTAACAGACTTAAATACAATATGACATGTATTTTATAATCACACTGTTATCTTATACTTAAAAATATATATATATGCAGACTCTATGAATGTATACAACAATATAAATATATAAAACTCAAAACCCATATTTTTCAAAAATCACCATTGTTATAAAAGAAGGATAGTAAGCAACATTTCAATACATAAATAGATAACATACTATATATATGACCATAGACTAGGGTTTTAAAACAAAATATATATTACCTTTATCAAATAGTGCACTGTAACTATATACTAGAGACTTACAGAAAATACAATTTAACCCATAAATAACCGGTGTCCGCATATAGATCTATAGGAATTGTAAAGTATTTATATCTGCAAATAAGTAAACTGACAATACATATATAACGTCCATAGTATGCATATTAGTTGATGTAAAATATACACGAAACAAACAAAACTTCCGTGCTTATGAACAACAAATTTTTATATTTAAACCAATATATGTAGACAATTGTTTAAGCCATCAAATGTACACAATTCTCTAATACAATCCCTTTAAAACAGATTTATAACTTTATATACTGCTATATAACTAATACATGTAAATATAACCCGTACGTATTCAAAACTATATACATAACTTACAGTTTCAACCGAAAGAGGGGGAAAGTTAAATCAAAGAAACCCGGCTTCGTGCTTACTGGGAGGTTGAGGTTGGAGCTTTGGAAAGAGGAAGGGAGATGTGGCGAACGGTGATGGGATCTCGCGTGCGGCAGTGGCTGAGTTGGTGAGAAGGAGGAGAGGATGGGGAGCAGAGCAGCTGCGTGTAGGAGTGGAGGCCGGAGAAAGGTAGTCGTGTGGAAAAACGAGAGAGGCGAGAGTGAGAGAGGCCGGAACAGTAAAGGTGGGCGAAAAATGGTGAGCTGGGTGGTTCGGCGGTGGGTCGGCAAGCGGAGGTGAACGCATGAGGCTGGTTTGCGCGGAGGAAAATGGGCGTGCGACTATAAGGTGGGTTCGGGTGGAGTTGCTTGGGTTTGTGCCGCTGGTCGTGGGTTCAACGGGGAGGGAGAGGACGAGTTGTTGAGGGGGACGAGCAAAATATAAGGAGCAAGGTGTTGTCGGTTTGTTAATGGTTGAATGGTGGAGATGGAAGGCGGATTCACTTATGGAAGAAGTTCGAAGAGAGGATGAAAAAAAATGACGAGAGAGCTACAGGAAGATGAGGAACCAGATCTAAATATGTGAAGCGATTTGAGAACGAATAAATTGGAAAAAAGATAACCCAAAAGTCAGAGAATAGGAATAAATAAAAAGTAACAGATGGACCATTGATTGATGCAGGAAATTAAGGCAAATTGATGGTTGCTTGGATTCCACGACTGGAGTTGAAAAGAGTAAGAGAATAAAAGTCACAAATACTGTACGACAACTGTTTACTTATTTCCGTCGCGTACCAAACTTCAAAGCGCATAAATAAATATACCGTAGAGATCAGTGTGACGAGACGATCAAAACGGTATATAGATATCTGTGGTACGATCATCCGATCAAAAATCGATAATCGGTACCAAAAATGCTGCTATTTTAACAGAAATAAGATAAACGGAGCAGTAGAAGTCCAAATTTGGAAAACGAATTTCGCAGTCTGATTCAGAATGATCTGAATAAATTTTCTCCTGTTGACATATTTTGGGTTCGGAAAACTTTTAAATTCACTGTTATTAACCGGTTTGATTTGAAATGAAATTTCACAGGAAAATAAACTTCAATATTATCAGATGAAAATTTACCAGTTGCTATATTAAAATAGACGTATTCCAGATAATAAATTTTTAATTTCAAATTTTATTGTTTAAAATTTCACAAATTTCCAGTTAAATATACTTTTAAAACCATTAAATTTTACGAGTCGTTACAGTTTGAATGTTAGTAACCACTATATTGTTGTAACGTTAATAAATTGAATAAATATGAAGTTAATTTGGTTATAATTGGAAACTAGTGTGAACCCGTGCTTCGCACACGGATGTTGAAAAAATATTGTTATTGCATAGGTCATATCCAAATGTATAAGAAATTTAATACGGTGGTAATGAAAAAACATTGTTGAACGATAGTGTTACATCATGAATAACAATTTGGTAGGATAAATAATACATAGATATATTTGGTTATGATAATCACAATTAAAATCGAACAAAACAATTACAGTGAATATGTTAAAGTTCACAGACTATTTAGAGGATAATGTGTTAAAAATTTATCCGCTAATGCATAGATATATTCACTGTGGCATATAACGCCAATGTTGTTGCTTTTGTAATTACACAGCTGCTTCAATGTGCATAGATATAGTTGAAGTATTCACTGTGAAATGCGGACACAGTGCAGTTTGATTCAATTAAATAAGAGTAACAAAAGTTTTTTGCAATGGGGAGAAATATAGTAATAGGATGAAATTTGTAAACAGTCAGGAAAAGTATTTGTCAACAGCTGAAAAAAGGGAGCAAAATAAAAAAGAAGAAAGCAACAGATGTAGTACAGGGGAAAAGTAGTAAAATAGAAGATTCAATTGAAATAGAAATGATGATGCAATAAGAAAATAACATGGGTTCCAATATAAATTACTATTGTTCACCGAATCTGATCTATGTCGATGCAGGGTACAAAACACGGCATACAGCTGGTCGCAGTAACCAATATTTGAAAATATCCAAAACATACTAAAGAGAACAATTGTGAGAAGTCCATTCATTTTTTAGCCTCAGAAATAACTGCTAGCAACGCGTGTATGATATTGGCTTGAACGCAAATAGGTGATGTTTTCTTGGCCTTAATAGATGCATTACATCAGTCAATTATTTTAACCATTGAAGGTATTTGTACCTGCAGCCATAAAAGGCAAAAGTGTCATTGATGCAGTATTATTACTAAATTCTCTCACTGCTCGTCTGACCTATTAACTATATCTAATAATCAAACTATGACTACATAATCATCTATACAAAGATACATTCATCAATTGTTTTCTAGAAGTTTCCGACGGTGGTGGTGCAAGTGATTTTAGAATTTACTGCAAAAAATAAAAAATAAACTCCTTTAGGTGGTTATCAACATTATTCTCACTACAACACATGTTTTGACCCAGCACTTAAACTATGCATCTACCTTAAGCCCGAATACAATAACTTATATGCTTATTGTATTATTGATCATCGTAATTGTAAACGAAATTGAGTAAACTTAGCCAAATTATGTCATCAAACCTGGAAGCAATGTATTAAACGCTGAGCTGCACGGTTGAATCAAGCATTAATTATGTGAAGTCATTATTTAATCACCTCAAGCTATCAAAAATCAAAATTCATTTTTCAATTATATTTTCATAATGCGGTTAAATAACTATCGTTAACATCAAAAAAAATTATTACTACAGCTAAATTATTGCGTCACACAAATGCAGTTAAAATATTCGAAAACAATAATTGCTTAATTCCAAAAATACTGCAAAAAATAATAACCGCTTTTGCTTAACGCATTTAAATTTTAACTACAGTAAGCTCGAATAAATCATCGTGTACAACCAAAATTATTACTGCATCACATAAATATAGCTAAAATATTCAATTTCTACCATGCATAATTCAAAATTGTCATTAAATTATAACTGCATTTTATTAATGTAGTTAAATTTTAATTGTATTAAGATTGAATAAATTCCTGAAATGTAGCCAAATTTATTACTTCATCACATAAATGTGGTTAAAAGTCTTTCAAATATAGTTAAATTTACCCAAAACTTGCTGGTAAATTATAACTGCATTTTCTTAATTTCATTAATTTATAACTATTTTAAAATTGAATAAAATTATCAAATATAGTCAAAATCATCAATAGTAAATGCAATAAAAAATGCTAACGTAGTTAAATTAATTCAAAAAATGCCTATAAATTATTACACCATTTTTTGATGGGGTTAAATTATAACTGCACTAAGTTTGAATACTATCAAACACAATCAAGATTATTACTTTATTACATAATATAGTTACAATATTCAAAGGCAACCATAATTGTATAATTCAAAAAAAATATTCCTTTCAAATATGTTAAAAGATAATAAATACATTATAATAATCTAGGTAAAACTACTATGTAATGTTTATGATCATCATAATAATGCTGTTATAGAAACGCGGTACACAGCGGTGACACAAAATAATTGTGCAATTAAAGCTGCTATATAAAATTATAATTTTAAAAAATTTATTTTTAGCATCAACAATGGATATCATTGGAAAGCAAATTAAATTTGAGATTTAATAGTGAAAATGATTCTTAAATCCAATCAATGTAGAAAAAGTTATCACATTTTAAAGTTTGGAATATAAAGAAATTAAAAATGCGACTGTTCAGTTGCCAAATTTCAAGGGGGCCTATGTGAGCTTGAAATTCAACTCACTAATAATAATATAGTATAGATAAGGAATAAATCAAATTATTGGAGTTAATGTTGGAAGTATCTATTGTAAATGAAATTGGTTGTATTTGGAATGTGCAATCTGTTGTGGTGAGTAATTTAAGATTTTGGTTGTAAATTTATTTGAATATAGGGTTTAATATATAGGAAATTGATTTACAAAGTTAGTCTAAATTTTATTTGGATTAGAATAAAGTTTATGAACTTTTAATATTGAATTAAAAGAGGATATCTAAAAATTGAATATTTAATATTTTAATTAACTTGTCAAAATTGAAATTTTGCGAACTGTTTCGGATTTCGACGAAACTAGTTTCATCAGATCCGGAATGGTATATTATTATATGGTTTCAAATTTCGTATCAAACGGATTTACCGTTTGATCGTACAACGTTAAAACACGTAGAAATTGTGTTAATAATTTAAATCGATATAAATTGATTTTCAAATGATAACTTCTTTATACGATGGAATTATGGCCTGTAACCTATTCCATTGTGTTTAGAAATATCGAAAACCTCTGTTTTGATATATAGAATGTTCTATATTGCTTCAGAAATAAAAATGGGCTATGTTTGTGTATTTGTAGCTAATTTGGGCTAATCGGGTTTATACAGGCCCAACCTATTCACCTGTTGCCACAAATAGCTATTACTAATCCTAACAGTTGCTGCCTATTCAGATCTCTAACCCTAATCCCGAATTCAAACACTAATTACAGTTTAATGGTAATTAGGGGATCTCAAAAATCAAATTGAAAAATCAATCTCCTCTGAAAATTCCGAAAAAAATATGTAAATTAACTTCTCGACGATACGAAGCTACGTCTATTGTTCGTTCATCGAAATATTGCACGAATCAATCACAAATCATGGTCAAAGGTCGAAGATGGCGAAATCCTATGGTTCATTTGGGGATTTTCGATTTTGACGTTTATTGGAGAAATTGGAATCTGGGTATTGTGGAGGAGGTCTAGAGGAGTCGAACGATGGTGGAGTTGGGGACTATCATGGACCGTGGTGATCAAAATCGTCGCTTTAAGGTTTCGAGTGCCCACGTTTTCACGTGGCGGCGCAAGGAGAGGGAGCCACCGGGGGTGGTGGCGATGGGCTTTGGTGGTGCGTTGGAGGCGGGGCAGTTGAATGGATGTGGTCTCGAGTTGTCAGGTGGCCGGAGTCGGGAGCAAACGCTGGTCAAACTTGATGGAGGCAAGACGTTTGGGTTCGGTTGCTGTTACTATGCACAAAGATGTTGGGGCGGGAAGACTGATGACGTGGCGCAGTGTATGTGGCTCGTTTTTTTATTATTTTTTTATTTATAAATTTAAATATCAATCGTTCTAACTCGAATAACTTTTGCATACGAGATCGGATTCACGCGCGGTTTTCGCCGTTGGGATCGTATCTGAATTTCAGACGTTTCAGCGTAAGTTTCGTTAAGATCTGAGACTATGAAATTTTGGTCCTTATTAACGGGCTTTGAATCAAAGGAGAGTGTTTTAACCACTCACGCTTGACTAAATATGTTATGTTAGTTAATTGGAATTCATTAGTTAATATGAATGTTTCTGGTTGCTAGTTAGTAGTTTAAAATTGATGTTTAGTTGAAATTTAATCGAATTGGATTAAATTGTTATTTAAATTAATGTTGAAATTTAATTGTTAGTTAAATACCCATCTATGATAACCAGTTATTTGTTATTACCTGTTGATTGAATGATGAATTATGATGTTTGTTTGATGGTTGATGTTTGGTACGTTAAAATTGTTATTCCAATTAAATATGACATTCATTGAAGTTAATATCCATTCGATTAAATATTAAATTCCAATTTGCAAGTTTATACCTGTTAATGATAATAAATAGTCTATTGATGTTTATTGATTGATGTTTGAAATGTTTGAATTATTATTTCAGTTAAGTATGACCTTATTTCATTTAATCGTCATTTAATTAGCATGAACTTATAAATTGCCAGTTAATAACCGTTATTGATAATCAATTAAATTAGGTTATCTATTGTCTGATTTGGCTGATGATGTGATGGATGTTTAATTATTGATATTTGGACATTTGAATGTTGTGTTTATTTTATGTTGTTCTAATACTGCAAGTTCCCTTAGTGTTTATTTTATTTTATATTTATATTTAATAAAAATGGGATCGGGTTGAAATGATAAATACCCAATTAAACAACCTGGCCTAGGATAGACAATTAAAATAAGAAACCCGATTGGTCAACAAATTGTTTCGAAATTAATTAACAACCTTAATGGATTTAATTTAGAACTTATAAATGATTTTACTCGAGTTTAAATGAAATAAATTAATGGATTTGATTTGAATAAACTAATAAATTTATTTGAATTGTAATAGAATAAATAAATGAATTGATTTGAGTTTATATGGAATTGGATTAAGTAAAATTTAAAGTTAAGTAAAAATTTAAGATCTATAGACTTGGTTTTGATTAAACGGATTTAAGACTTGATAATGAAATTTAATTTAAGATAAAATGGAATTTTAAATAAGTGGAATTTAAACTAAGTAAAGTTTGCGAATTTGATTAAGTGATAATTTAAATATAAAATGATTTAAATTGAGTGAATTAGTTTAATCATGATTTTGTAACTTGGTTACGAAGTTAAATTGTTTTGAAACTTGTTGAGAAAAGAAAATTGTGTTAATTAATCAATGAACTAAATAAAGTGAAATAGGATTCTTTAATAGAAATTGAATTTGATTTTGTAAACGGGTTAACTAAAACTATTTTGATTTAAAGGGGATTTAGTTAATGAAATTGATTTAATCGAATTTATAATTATATTTAATGAAGTAATGAATGTAAACATAAATGTGAATGAATCAATTTTTTTTAAATGATTTTGAATTAAATTAAGAATCAAATTAAATCCATTGAATATGAAATAAATTTAATAAGTGAAATTGGAATCTTATTAAACTGAAATTGAATACTTGAATTGATTTGCTAAATAAATGTTGAACTAAATTTATTTGGAAATATGATTTAACTATTGAAAAGAATTGAATTGTGAAATAATCAAATTTGAAAGTAAATTTGAAGTTGACTTTTGATTTGATTTGGTTTGAACTTTAAATATTAAATGACCATCGGTGTAATAATACGTAGTTATTAAAGAGAACGGGATCGGATATGGACATACTCTCTGTCGATACCGAAAACCACTTTAATAACTAATATACGCGGAGTGTAGATCCAGAACGAAGTGGATGGTTTTGGTGAACGCGTTGATTGAAGAAAGAGAACGATTTTGGATGACCCCCGACATGACTAAAACAGGAGCCTCGCCGGGCCATTGAGGTTCGCCACCTCTAGCGGACACACTTCTTCGTTACCATATCTATTACTTTTGTGATTCGATTTGGGTGCACCGCTTGATTTGGGAGTGTTGTTTCGTGGTGTTGGGGTAGTAGCTGCTATGCCCAACATCAATCCGGATCAGGCAACTACTAGTGTCCTAGTTGGTATCGCCTCATGTACCTTGTCATACTGATTATCCTATCCGCGACCACTACGATTTTGATTTGTGTTATACCTATGGGGTACCCTCTGATAACCACTAGTTTACGGTGGGGCTTACGGTGCTGTATAGACTATGACATTTATAAACTGTGTTAAGGGTGGAATGGGCCATGGCTTAACGCTAGGAATGATATTTTACTTTATGATAGACATTATTATATATAGCATATTCTATTATATAGTAGATAGTTTAACGGATCCTTAGGAGATGGAAATCCCGAACATCTCTTAAGTTAATGCACGCACGTTAAACACTGGATAGGAGGTGTCTAAAACCCGTAAACATCTCCGACGCCGTCACACTCATATTTACTTATTCGATTTAACTTACATGAGATATTTTAGTCCTGACTCGAGTGTTTTGTCTTTTCATTACGCTCGGGTCAGCCTGAGCATTTCAGATTAGGTTGAAGATCTATTCTGGAGGACGAAGACGGAGTTTGGTATTACATCATTTGTATTCTACTACTGTATTATTTTTCCGCTGCGTTGTTGTATTATCTCTGATATGTATGTAACTCTGATTTATGATGTATAATAATAATTAAATTTATTTATTTAACAGCTTCATGAACTGTTATTTTATTATTATATCTTGTTCCTTCCGCTGCGAGATTCTGAGTTTGTTTCTGTTCTTTCCTTTCTTTTCTTATTTAACCCCAATAACTATCTGTATTTTGGATTGTTTGAGTCGGCATGTGTGTATGTTTTGTCGACTTAAACATTCAAAAATGTAGGTCGTTACAATCATCCTTGTATGATGAAAAGTTTCTGAAGATGAACAAACCATTAGTTTTGATTCCTATGGATGTGTGATGAATTCCCTTGTTACATATAATGGTTGTACTGCTTTTGTTTGCACATGATTATCATACATTGTATGTTGCTTGTACTATTAATTGAAACAACTAATATATTACTCTTTTACGTAGCATTAACTCTTTTGGATTATGTAAGTAAAATATATATAGGTTATGGAAGCAATAGCTATTACTTTTGATTTCATTAATAAAGTTTGTTTGCCAAACAAATAGGTACGTTTTCGGATTACGGTTTTGGAATGATATTTGATTGTTTTTCCCATGGTTTGGGATATTTTCTTATTGAAATATGATATATATATAATGAAATAATTGATATTGTTATTTTTCTGGACCTATCCACGCAAAGGAAACTTTGCCGAAGTTTTTCGTAAATTTAGACTTAGATAATTTTATAGAAGTTGAATTATTTTCAAATTTTTTAATATTTAAATATGTAAGTTTAATTGGTTATAAATTGACTATTTTGAATAAAATATATCAAACCTCTTGATTCTTTCTTGTTCCTTTTCGGGGATGAAAAGTTTTGAGTAGAGAAAATTATAACGACCCGTATTTTTGATAATTAAAAATATTAAATTTAATAAGATTTTTGGAATTTAATATTGTCAGAAATTAAAATTTATAACTTATTAATGAAAAAAATAATTAGAATATAATTTAATATTATTGTTTGAATGTTATTGACAACTATTTTAATGTAATTTCAATTGGTTGAAATAATCATAAAGTAAATTTGGTTATAATTGTAAATAAGGAATAAATTAAATGATGTATTAATGGTGAAATTGTATGTTATTTTATTTGATTGGTTTTAATATAGAATATGAAATCATAGGTGGTAAATAATTTATTAACCTCTGTATGCAAACAATAAATGTGTAAATGTGTTAAAGTATTAAGATGTAGCAATTAATTCTAAAATTGGTTTAAATTACTAATGTATAACAATTGTTTTAATTATCATCTTATTAATAAATCCACTTTGAAATTAATTTAGAAATCAATGAAATTAATGGAATAGAAATATTGCAGTTTATATAAGAAAAGATGTTAATTGTAGAGTAATAGGTGTAATAAATAGAAACTTATGGTTGCTAAATGCTTACGGTAATGGTGGATTTAGTAATAAGAATTTAAATCAAAATAAAAGAATTGGTTTGGAATTTAAATTATAATGAATGGATTTATTACAGTTGTAATTGAAGGTTGAAATTAATGTAATAATTAAATCTTGACTTTAACATGGAAAATGTTATTTTAAAAGATTATTAATTTCGGTGTAATCAAAAATGATGAAAATTGTTAACTTTTAATTTAGAATTTAGAAGTGATTAAATTGATTTTTAAATAATAATTTATTTAATTAACGTGTAAAATTAGTCTTTTTTGGCACTGTCTCGAATTTCGACAAAACTAGTTTCATTGGATCCGTAACATTGAATTATTATAGGATCTCTAGTTTCGTAGCGATCAGACATACCATTTGATCGTGCGAGCCCTAGACGCGTAGAAATCAATGAAAGAAATTTAAATGAATATAATCTGATTTTAAAAGGATAACTTTTATATACAATAGAATTAGGATTTGAAACTAGTTCCATTAAGTTTAAAAATATTGAAAACCTATATTTCGACATATGGGATGACATATTTTTATTTCCGAAACGAAATAGGCTTTTCGGATCTTTGTTATCGCTTCGACCGATTCGATCTATTCCATCCATTCTTATCCATCTCTTTCTATATATAGGCTATTATAAACTCTAGTAGTCTTTTATTTCATTATCTGTACGTATAATATATATCTTATCTGTTCCTTCTCAATGGTAGACATCTCAAACCCTAATTACAATTTCAAATCTAATCAGAAAATGAAAATTGCTCAAACCCTATCATATAATATGTCACCTCGAAGCTCTCGACGAACGTAATCTGCATTTGCAATTTTTTTTTCTATTGGAAGCTCCGTTTGTCCAGAAATTGGCGATCTTTCTCAACCGTCCGTTGCTAGGGTTTCACGTTCAACGGTGGATCATCGACCAATCGACGATCGAGAAGCGCTGGAGTGTAAGGCGAATGCATCTATGGTCTTCATTCATGTCAGAGACGCATGAGGTCGCCAGATCTGGCCATTGAATGGTGGCGGCGGCAGTGCCGCTAGGAACGACCAGAGATGGCTGCAAGTTGGCCATAGGCGCAGCCTAAAGAGGGATAATGGCGGTGGTCTCGGATCAAGCCGTAGGCATGGCGGTGAGTCAGAGACCGTGGCGGTTGGTTGGGTAGGGTTCGTGCGTATACTGTTGCTGCTAGGGTTGGACAGGTAGTGCTAATTATGTAACAACCCGGATTTTTCAACGATTAATTTGGAATATTTAAATGGTTTTAAATATTGGATTTGGAATTTTAATTTTGTTAGTAAGATTTTAAAACTGATATTTCAACTGATTTTGTCAATTTTAGAAATCATCGATAATCGACGCGTTAATATAGCAATCCGAAGCACAGTCCTAGAATTCGACGAAACCAGTTCCATTGGATCCATAATAGTGTATTATTATCGGATTTCAAATTTTATAGCATTCAGAGTTATCGTTTAGCCGTACGGTATATAAACGCATTGAATTTAATATCGAAAATTTAATATAATTATTAGGTCCGAAAAAGCCATCTTCTCCATACGATCGAATTAGGACTCGGAACCTTTTCCGTTGTGTTCAGAATAAAGGTATAATATTATGAACGCTTGGCGGCATGCCTCGATTGGGGTTCGAGATTTTAAGCTACGAAATCGAGATATTTTGAAAATTAATTTAATATATATATTTCTTTCTATACTTCAAATCTGTCTTCTCTTACCATCAGCCTCCTAGGATTGTGACTTTTACATATTCAAACACGCCATCTCCTTCTTTTAAGTCACGTCTTCTTCCCCCTTCTTTTCAAATCAAATCCATGAGAGTTTAAAAAAGAAAAAAAAATAATGGATCCACGAATTCATTTTCTTCCATCTCGGTTATAAACCAAAAATCGCGTATTCGTCTTCATACGCATTTCTTTCTCATTCAAATTAAAACGAAAACAATTCCTCTGCAAAATCGAAATCGACTCAAAAAGAAAAAAAAGAATCACGGCTCGTATAAACGCGTGCGAAGAACCATGATACCCTGGACGAACTCGAGTACGACGCCTACAGTTTGGAGGAGGATGTTCGATTTCGTTTTTGAGAATGGCCGAAATTTGTTCGTGAGCCTCATTGAGTTAGGGTTTTGATTGGTAGGCAAGGAGTAGAATTGGATGAGTTTGACGTTGGATTGGGTATCAAGGCGGGGCGGAGGGGCGTTTGGGCTGGATGACGTGCTAGGTTGAAGGGGCGTGATTTTGTTCCAGGTCGAGGCTGTTGTAGGAGGAGGTTGCGTTTGTCTAGGGATTCTAGTGTTCGCGAGGCTGGCGGCGGCGTCCAGGAGGTGGAGTGGCGGAGTAGCATCTCGTGGAAGTTTTGATGAGGTCCGGCTCATTGTGGTGGAAAGCGTCGATCAAAAGGAGGGCTTGATGCGTTCGTGAGAGAGGGGGAGGAGGAAGCGACGACCAGAGTGTGTTTTGTACGCGAGCAGCAGTTTGGGAAGGGAAATTGTTTGTTATTAAAGGAAATCGAGTTGGAGGTAAAGAAATTGTTTTTAATTAATTTAAATAATTTTATTTATTAAAAAGAAATGCTTATAAAATTTTATAACATTTATACGAGGTTCAAAAATCGCAAATTATAATCTGGAATTATTGGAGATTTTTTTAAGGCAGCTATTAATCAAAAATTTGAACGGATCGAAATTAAATATCAAGGTGAGAAAATTCTCACTCATTTGGATTGCCAATTTAATTTTAAATAGTTAAAATTAATTACTGGTTGCTTGGTTGAATTTAGAAAATTTATTTTTTGAATGATATATTATATATATAGTAGTATATATATTAGTGGTTGGATTGATATTCCCGCATATTTTAGCGGATGAGCCCTTATGCGTCCCGCATAACAGCGGATGACCCTATATATCGCGATATCCCCCTCGAAGTAGGATTGGTATTTTTTGTTTTATTAACATCTGTGGATGCAGAGAAATAGGTTGGAGGAATCCAACTGGATTCCTCAAAAATTTATATTGATTGTTTTTCATATATAGTAATATACGATGTGTTAGAATAATCCGTTATAGATTATTATTGTGATGTGAATTATTAAATGCTATGGTAGCACTGGCTTGAATTTTGGTATTTTGAATACCATAAATACTATTTTTAAATTTGAAGGAATTATAAAGGAATTTTGAATGTAAAAATATCTATATCGAAATCTGGATTATTTTTAAGAAATTGATTTGGATAAAAACAATAAATTAATTTTGGTGTGTTTTTAACTATTCGTAAAAATATATTAAATAGAGATTTTTAAAATAATTTATATAAAGAAATTTTAAACGATGGATATTTGAACGATATTTTCAGTAAATATGGAAAGAAGTTGAAATCGATATTAAAAATAAAAATATAGAATTTATAAGAGAATGGACTTATAAAATGGAATTTTATAAATAAGATTGGTTTTATAAAAAGGTGAAACTCAAAGGAGTTAAAAATTTATAAATAATGTTTATAATAAAGGAAATTGATATCAGATGAAATTGGAAATAATAAATTTACATGGAGAATTTATATTACAATATGGAAATATGGCGAGAGAAAATAGTGGATACTATTTTTGAAGTGGAAATGGTTAAGGAGATCGAAATGGAAGCGATTTGATGGAAATCGGAAGGAATTTATAAATTGAATTGGTTAGTGGGATTTTAAAAATATTTTTTTAAAATTTAAGAAGTTAAGATTGTTTTAAAAAGGGAAATTTTATTTATTGAGCTATGAAATTTTAAACTAGTTAAGATTGAAATAATTCGGTAAGTGGATTTTTCAAATATTTAACTTTTATTTTAATAAGTCCTAAACTTTAAAATCAGCTTTGAAAAGTGATGTTATAAAAGTGTTTTAATATTTTAGATAATTACTTGAACATGACTTAAAATAAATTATTATTTTTCTTTTAAATACTTATTATATATATATATTTGGAATGTTTTAAAATTTATTTATAAATATTTTCGGAAATCTGGAAATGCGGTTATTCAGTATATGGGATTTATAAGAGAATTCTCGAAACGGGATTGGGAAAAAAGTAAGAAATTTCCGAAGTAGTTAAATAAAAGTGAACTTCAAAAAATGAAATAGAATTCATAAAAGAAGTAGAAAGGGAAATTGGAATTATAAGCAAGTATATTTGACTTGGAAATATTGAAGAAAATTAATTAAAGAATTCTGAAATTTATAGAATTCGTTATAAACTAGTAAAGGAATTTACAAATAAATTGTAAATGATTTCAGAAAAAAAGAAATTGGAAATAAATATAATACTTCCTAAGTGTTGGACATTAAATGAAGTTGGAAAAATATTCTAAGTATTGGAATGGTTGGAAATATTCCGTTGAATATATAATGATTTGAAATGGTTCCAAATGTTGGAATACTAGAAGTAGTTTAAATACATATCTTATAAAGATATTTTGAAAATAAATTAGGAAAATTTATAATAAGGCCTGATGACTGCTTATGGATGTGTATTGATAGTCTATTAATCGACTATCAATTTTGGCCAATTTCATTAATCGTTTTAAAGTGACCGGGATCGGATTTAATTATCCGAAAACCACTTCGATACGGTTTGAACGCTAGAAATGAATACCGTGAAGACAGAGAAGACGGTGATTCGGTTTGTCCAAACCCAAGACAACTTATATGGACGAATGCTATCAGAACATCGTCATCGGAGGACGATGAGCATTCTAAGTGAAATTGTTCTTAAAAGGTAATCGTAGCCTCAAGCCTCATCAACTGGAATGAGTGAAAATCAGGGGAGATGCAACAAGGCTAAGTGGGTCGCACCCAATTAGGGTATGTTATCACCTTTCTAGATAACCTTGGATATATTATTAATTATGGATACGGCGGTGCATGCAAAAGAACTCGATAAGGGTGGGAACACCCGGGGTGATAACATATTCGGTTCTATCCAGGTTAGGGATATGGCCGGTCTTGTGTTGTAGGGGATCACGGCTAGGTCCTTGGTACATTTTTCTAGATGTGTACCATGATAGGTGGTACCCCAGTGCCTAGTCATTATATGGAATCCATTCTCCAATAAGTGCAGTACGGTTTTGATTGTGCCCAACTATGCTGAAATGTGAGATGCAAGTATTTCAGCTATTTTCTATTTACTTGATTTAGACACTATTATAATATCAGACAATTTTGATAAAATGAGTTTGGTTATCGTAACGTAAAAACCTGTTGTGTTTATGTGTGATGTGGTCTTATGAGATGCCTTTGTCTTTCAAAGGATTTTGAAAAGTTAATAATTCAAATTGAGTGTGTTTTCTCACGCTGGTTTTCCAGACTGACTCGGTGTTATTTTATTATAATACTCGGGTCAGACTGAGTATTACAGATTCAGGATAGCATGCTATGGAGCTCAAGAGACGAGCTGGATAACAGAGACGTATTCCGTATTTGATTTATGTTTCCGCTGTGTATGTTATGTATGTGAGGAAAAGTTATTAAACTGTCCAGATTAATTGTTGTCTATTGTACTCTGATAATGAGATGTATATTAACAGTACAGTTCTTGTATTTAAAATTTGTTATTATATATTATATTTTGTTCTACTGCGTTTGTGAGATTTTGTGTTGTTGTTTTCTGTTTCTTCTTCACCCCTAATGAACTGATATTTTTGGCACTCGATTGCTCGACATTCTATACAGTGGACGTATTGATGTCGATTTTCGAGGGTCGAAAAACCAGGTTCGTCACAGTTGGTATCAGAGCTGAAGGTTAAGCGAGAACCTTGGCTCTGGTGGAGATTACTCATTAGAGATAGGGTCAGTAGTACCCTAGAATGAGTTCGAGTGTATTAATGGATATGAGCGCATATTTGTTAGTGAGTATAAAATGTTTTATATTATGTTGGTTGATTTATTGAGTGGCTTATGAACTCTGGTCGGCACAGTCCATACAAGTGTATCGATAGGGGTTTCTAAACAATTGAATAGAGTAATTCGACACAGTATTGGTTTGTAATGTGGTAAATGAAATAATTTTACCCAAAGATATATTTTGATATAAAAGAAATAATTTTCTTAAATTATTATATATATTTGGAGTGTTTGGATGATAATATTAATATCTAACAAGATTGTAAAATTGAAAAGGTTTTATATAACCAATTGAAAATTTGTATAAGTATAAATTTCACAAATGGATTAGAATTAAAATGGATTCAAACCAGAATTTGGAAATTTAAAATTCCGGAAGCTTTGAGAAATGTTTAAAATGGGTTTGAACTAAGTATTTGGGAATTTTGAAATTCCGGAGATTTTTTAAAATGTTTTTCGAAGTGGTTGGAAAGAGAAATGGTGATATTATTTTTGGGATATTTTTAAATGGAAATTGTTGTAAATGGATTTTGGAATTGATGAAGCACTGAACTCACTATAGTCACTGGAAAATAACGCTGGTGATGATGGCCGCATCATCAGTGTTCATTTTTGAGTCTCTAAGTGACGGATTGCTACCAAAATAATTGATTTGGAAATTTTTGTTGGAAAACAAACGTTGTTTTACAAATTCTAGAGAAATTATTTTGGATAAAACCGAATTTGAGTTTAAAATTCCAAGGAATGGTTTGTTGAAACTCAGTAATGGTGACTGGATCTGGCTTTCCTGAAACCCTAGGCATGGAAGAAGATGAGGACGGCGGCGGATGGAAGGAGGTTAAGCATAGGGGAAAGGCTAAGATCTCGTTCACTGATGCCCTTAAATCTAATTAGGGGATTCAAAAAGCAAAATCATGGATTGAGGCAGTTGGTTCCAGAATCGAACTCAAGGGTAATGCAAATTACTTTGAACCACAATCCAATGGAGATGATACATACCAACTAATTGATGAAGAGGACTATGCTGAATCTAAACGGCTTTGGCAACACTCAATATATGCATATATGGCAGGCAAACGCCCATATTTCATACATTTTAATGCCTATATTAAAAGAACATGGAATCCGAAAGGAACTTGGGATGTCTTTCCTCGAGACAATGGCTTTTACCTGATTAAATTTGAACTGGAGGAAGATTATCAAAGAATCATTAATGGCGGACCTTGGTTCATGGACAACAAATTAATTCTACTGCGAAAATGGGAGGCGGATTCCAATTTCGAACGTGCTATGTTAACAACTTATCCTATTTGGGTTAAATTCAATAACTTGGATCTTGCTTTATGGAATATGAGATGCATTAGTAAACTTGCAAGTCTAATAGGTAGCCCTATTGACATTGATGAAAATATAAGAAAAGTTAAACGCATCAAATATGCTAGGGTTTTGGTTGAGATATCACCCAATACTGTGTTGCCAAAAATAGTTAAAGTCGTAGATAAAAAAGGAAACGTATATAAACAAGAGGTGGAGTACGAGTTTGTACCACCTAAGTGTGGGGAATGTTTGTGCTTTGGTCATACAAACCAGCAGTGCCAACGCAGCATGGCAGATAGGCAGAAGAAAGTATGGGTAGAAAAACCTAAAACCATTACAAACTTCACAACAGAATTACCTAAGACCAGTAGCCTAAAAAATGAAGAGGTGATTACAAAAAACATACAAAATATCTCCCCCACTACAGAACATCAACCAAAATATCAACACAAGAGTCCTACGGAGTTGGACTGCGGATTAGAGCAAGCATCTCATCTAACTCCTGCTCAGTCAGAGAAGACACCTTGTACAGTGGATCACTCGGATAGTTCTGATCCAGCGATTCCACCTGCACACTCTGAAAATCTTCCAAAGGCCCCGTAGGCATTGGATCCATTGTCTGATGAACACAAGGAGGGGGAGGAGGAGATGTCGGGTTCCCTAGAGGATATCCACAAGCTAGGCATTGAACTAGACTCGTATGCTGATGAGGAAGAAGAAGATTTGTCAAAGGACATTAGTAAGTATACTGAATGCAATTTAGCATTTGATAATCAATTCACCACTAGTGACAAAGAAAGAACTGTCAGGTCAGTTATGGTAGGAACTGCTCCAGTTACTCGGAGCAAATCTACCAAAAAATATTAAATGTCTATTATATGTTGGAATGTGAGAGGTCTAAATAATGACATACGTAAACTAGACCTCCACATAATTAAGGCTAAAATAGGCCTACTATTTTAGCTCTTCTGGAAAACAAGTTGAACAATAAAAACATAGAGATGATTAGAAACCAATTTGGAAATCAATGGACTTTTTCAACAACTCAATCTAAAGGTAGAATTATTGTTGGGTGGGAAAGTAATTATTGGAAAGGCAATATTATGAACATGAATGATCAACAAATGACCATAAAATTTCACAACATCGGTGGGCTGGAGATAGTTATCACATTTGTTTATGCTAAAAACCTAGCCTCTGAAAGAATTGAGTTACGGAAACAAATAATAGATAACTCAAAAAATATCAATATCCCTTGGATAGTTACAGGATATTTTAATGCTGTCTTAAAAACTAATGAGAAAAAAAGGGGCCTTACATTGAGGGTAGCATAGGTAGCAGAATTCAATAATTGTGTTCTATCCAGTGGACTTGCTGAAGTACACCACTCTGGTCTGAAATTCACATGGAAAAGCGGTGAGTCAAAGAAAATTACATCAAGATTAGACAGAGTACTCGGAAATTCAGAGCTATTCAACAAAATTCCAAATTTTAGAGTAACTGTTCTACCTTGTTCCACAAGCGATCATAGTCCCCTCTTGTTACAATTCAATGAAGATGAAGAAATGCATAAAGAAAACCTTTTCGATATGCAAATCATTGGCCTTCGATAGAAGGATTTGATGACGTAGTGAACTTTAACACAGTAAGAATTCCTCCAGGCAATCACATGTTTCGACTTATAATGCTCATCAAAATCATGAAAAACAGACTAAAAGACTGGAACAAGTGCAGACCAAAGACCACTGACAAAATCATAGAAATCCAACAACATTTAGAAAACATACAACATAGACTGGATGATGATCCTCTACACGAAGGTCTAAATGCAGATTTTTACACACTTCAAAAACAGCTAAAAGAAGAACTACACAAGCAGGCAGTGGAGCTGAAGCAAAAAGCCAAAGAGAAATGGCTGCAACAAGGAGATGAATGCAATAAATTTTTCTATACTAAAATGTCCTTAAGACAACATTATAATAATCTGCATAATTTTTTAAATGAGCAGGGCAATGCTTCCAGGCACATCAAGGACATAGAAGACCAAGCCATTTCATATTTCTCAAGCCTATACAATGGAGATTATAACAATCAGTTACCTCATATCAACTGTAGAAGGAAAGTCTCTACTGAGGGGGCCAGCATGTTAACAGCTCCAATTTTGGAAAAGGAACTGAGGAATGTTGTCTCCTCTATTCACAGTGATTCCTCCTCGGGACCTGATGGAATGGGGGCAGCCTTCTTCAAAATATATTGGATATACCTGAAATATTTCATGTTAAAAGCTTACAATGAAGCATTAGAAACTGGTGAATTCATACAAGAAATTAATCACACATTCATCTCCCTCATCCCAAAAACAAAGAAACCTGAAAGAATTGAAGATTACAGACCAATTGCCTGATGTAATGTCAGCTACAAAATTCTCAGTAAAATTATTTGCATGAGACTGAATAAAGTCCTTCTAGAATTAATCTCCCAATGTCAAAGTGCATTTATAAAAGGCAGGCTCATATCAGAGTACTCTCTGATGGCTCATGAATTAGTCAGGAATTTTAATAAACAAGGGGCTTTTAAATTGTGCATTAAAGTGAATCTACAAAAAGCCTATGACAAGGAACAGAGGATTTATTATACATATGCTTGAATCTATGGGGGTTCCAATAAAGCTATTAAAACTGATTAAATACTCCCTAGACACTCTAACTTATTCAATCATGATAAATGGAATACCTAAAGGGTATATCCGGAGAAATCGTGGAATTAGACAAGGTGACCCTCTCTCTCCATACTTATTTGTAGTAGCTTTGGAATGGTTCACCCTGCAAATGGAACTGGCATGTTATCATGAATACATCCATCCAATCTATAATAACCTCCCAAGAATCACACATTTAATTTATGTAGATGATCTGCTAGTGGTGGTAAAAGGTAATTTGAAAGCAATTGACAAAGTTAAGGATATATTTATAGAACTAGAGAATTTTGCTGGGCTTAAACTGAATGAATCTAAAACTAAGTGCTACTTTAATAAGCACTGCTCAAACAAGCAGGCTATGTTAGAGAGACTGGGATTCTCGGAGGGACACCTTCCAGTCAAATATTTGGGAGTTCCTCTTTCCAACAACACTATCATAGATGCTGAGTGTAGCAAGTTGGTGGATGACATCAGAGATAAATTACAAGGCTGGAGATCAAAGCTTCTATCTTTTGCAGGTAGAGTAGAATTGGTTCACATAGTTATCACATCTAAAGTTAGATTCTGGTTGCAACCTTTCCAAATTCCGGATTGCTCGATTAAAAAAATTAATTCAGTCTGTGCAGACTTTATATGGAAAGGGGGATGCATAAAGTTAAGTACTCTGACTTATGTAGGAAAAAGGAGGAAGGAGGTGTTGGCCTGAAAAATCCTTTTGAACTTAAAGAAGTATATGGTCTGAAATTAGCTTGGAATGTTCTAACATCAACTAATTTATGGGCTACATGGATGAGGTCTAGATATCTTAAAGATAATTTTTGGACTGTTAAAATTGACAACAATGCTTCTGTCACTTGGAAGAATATTCTAAAATTAAGGGATGAACTACAGAAGCATTTAGATAGAGAGATTGCAAATGGTAGAAATGCTGATCTTTGGAGAGACCCTTGGCTAAACTCTAAAAGCTATATTGACAGGTTAGGGTGGGATACCTTCTCAGCATACGGGGCTACAAACTTCTTAAACAAGTCTATATGCTTTGGGCCGCAAAGCCCAACTTTTTAATTAATTAACCCATTTTCAAAAAAATATTTGATTTGAAGGGGTTTGAAATAAGTACCGGGTGCTTAAAAATTTTGTAATTTGAATTTTGAAATTAAAATTTAAAGTGAGAAAGTTAAAAGGAAATTTAACTTAAGTTGAAGGGATTAAATTTTAAAAATTTAATTGATTGTGGTTTGAATGGAATTTATGAAATGGTGAGTTAATTAAGCAAAGTTAAATGGAATAAATAAGTAAAGTGAACTAATTAAATGAATTGAATTGAAAAGTATTGGATGTGTATAAATGATGGAAACTGGTATATGAATTGAAGTAAATACTAATTTTGAGTTGTGAAATATTATATAACCATAAGGTTTAAATTTTGAATGAAATAAAATTTAAGTGAAAATTTGGAATTGTGAATAAATAAATTTGAATAGCTTATAAAAATTGAAACTAATGGAACAAAAGTATATTTAAGCTATAAAGTAATGTATAATCTTGAGTTAAAAATAAAATATGGATATACTCGAGTATAAAATTGAGGGAAATGTGAGGAAATAAGTTGTGTAACTTATAAAAATTGGAAAAGAGGAATAGAAAAACCAAAATAAAAATGATTGGATGTTCTAGTAAAGCAATAAAAATCCAAACTTGAATTTTAAGATGAGTTTGAGCTCAAGTAAATTAATTGAAGTGATTTTTTCAATAAAAATAAGATATTGAGTTGTAAAATGGAAGTGAACTAAATAAATAAAATTCGACTTGTATATAAGCTGATTAAATATATGTTAAATGTGATCAAATAAAATTGGATTGAAATAAAAAAGGCTTGAGTTATAAATAAATTCAATGTGAGTGTAAATAAATTGAATATGACTTTGAATATTATTTTAAAGGAATTCGAGAATGAATTGAGTATGAAATTGAAATTTAAAGTGGATTAAATGAATGAACTAATTAAATTAATTAGTAAAACGGGATGGAATTTGATTGAATGAATCAATCTGAAAATGAAAATAGGATTTGTTTGCAAAGGAAATAAACTTAAGTTATATAGTGAATTAGTTGGAAATAAATGAATCAACTTAAGTAAATTATTTTGGATGGAAGCTTGGCTCAAATGAAACCATAGTGCATATGCAAATAACATGGAATGATTCCGAGTTTAATAAAATGGATTTGAATATAATGTGGATATGAATGGAATGCAAATGAATGGATTGAGTTTGAAATGGAATAAAACTGAATATACATTGATTTGGAATCGATTTAAAATAGCTATAAGCTGAAATGGAAATTTTATTAAATGAGTATCGCTGAATTTGCATAGAAAAATTGTCGTTTGACGACGTAAACGGAAGTAATAAAATTCTATGAATTAAAAAGAAGTGAATAAATTGATTTTAAATCAATTTGAAATGGATATGAAATTGTTTGGTATAAATATGAATTGAATGTAGATTATTTGGTTGTAAATCATTCAAATTGAATGAAATGATATATGGATCGATTGAAAGTAATTAAATTAGTATCGGGGCCTTAAATTGCTTATAAATCTTTGTTTGACACGGTTGTTAGTGGAAAATTATGTGTTTGAGTTGTTAAATGAATGAAATGTTATTGAATTTTCATATTTTAGTACTTACGTGGTTAAATTGAGTAAGTACAGGTACTCGGAAGCTATTGGGCTAGAGTAGGGTTGAGTAATTGCATATGAAATAAGTCGCTCGCTTAAAAACGCTAAATAAGGTATGTTTTTGGATTAAATACAACAAAAATATAAACTATTGATATATATTTTGTTTTCCGACCGTGTGGGTTGATGTATACATTTTTATCTCTCTTGTCATATTGTAAAAGGCTCTCCATACAAGGGAGACTCTGCCAAAAAATTTCAGGAATTTAGGAAGTTAGAAAAAAATTTAAAAATTTTGAAAAAATTTGTTAATTAAAAAGTTAATGTTCAAATTGAAATTGAAATCAAATATTTTGGTTTAGAAATGGAAACCAAATGTTTTGGATAGGACTAAAAGATTTTAAAACGTGCATGTCGAGTTTTAACTAAGTGGGTTTTGAATAAGTATTGGGTTTGGCGCATTTTTCCTAGCTTAGCAATTTCGGGGACGAACTTCTTTTAAGGGGGGAGGAATATAATGACCCAGATTTTTCAACGATTAATTTGGAATATTTAAATGGTTTTAAATATTGAGAATTTTAATTTTGTTAGTAAGATTTTAAAACTAATATTTCAACTGATTTTGTCAATTTCAGAAATCATCGATTTAATCGACGCATTAAAATAGCGATCCGGGGCAAAGTCTCGGAATTTAACGAAACTAGTTCCATTGGATCCGTAATAGTATTATTATCGGATTTCAAATTTTGTAGCGTACGGAGTTATCGTTTGGCCGTACGGTATATAAACGCGTTGAATTTAATATCAAAAATTTAATATAATAGTTGGGTCCGAAAAAGCTATATTCTCCATACGATCGAATTAGGACTCGAAACCTTTTCCATTATGTCCGGAATATGGGTATAACATTATCAAAGCCTGGCGGCGTGCCTCGATGGGGGTTCGAGATTTTAAGCTACGAAATCGAAATATTTTGAAAATTAATTATATATATATTTCTTTCTACACTTCAAATCTGTCTTCTCTTTCCATCGGCCTCCTAGGATTGTGACTTTTACCGATTCAAACACACCATCTCCTTTTGTTAAATCACGTCTTCTTCCCCCTTCTTTTCAGATCAAATCCACGAGAGTTTAAAAAAATGGATCCACGAATTCATTTTCTTCCATCTCGGTTATAAACCAAAAATCGCGTATTCATCTTCATACGCATTTCTTTCTCATTCAAATTAAAATGAAAACAATTCCTCTGCCAAATCGAAATCGACTCAAAAAGAAGAAAAAAAGAATCGCGGCTCGTATAAACGCGTGCTAAAAATCACGATGCCCCGGACGAACTCGAGTGCGACGCCTGTAGTTTGGAGGAGGATGTTCGATTTCGTTTTCGAGAATGGCCGAAATTTGTTCGTGAGCTTCATTGAGTTTGGGTTTCGATTGGTAGGCGAGGAGTGGAATGGGATGAGTTCGATGCTGGATTGGGTGTCAAGGCAAGGCGGAGGGGCGTTTGGGCTGGATGACGTGCTAGGTTGAAGGGGGCACAATTTTGTTCCAGGTCGAGGCTATTATAGGGGGAGGTTGCGTTTGTCTAGGGCTTCTAGTGTTCACGAGGCTGGCGGCGGTGTCCAGGAGGTGGAGTGGCGGAGTAGCATCTTATGGCAGTTTTGATGAGGTCCGACTCATTGTGTCCAGGAGGGGGAGGAGGAAGCGACGGCCAGAGTGTGTTTTGTATGCGAGCAACAGTTTGGGAAGGGAAATTGTTTGTTATTAAAGAAAATCGAGTTAGAGGTAAAGAAATTGTTTTTAATTAATTTAAATAATTTTATTTATTAAAAAGAAATGCTTATAAAATTTTATAACATTTATACGAGGTACAAAAATCGCAAATTATAATCTGGAATTAATTGGAGATTTTTTTGAGGCAGCTATTAATTAAAAGATGGAACGGATCGAAATTAAATATCAAGGTGAGATAATTCTCACTCATTTGGATTGCCAATTTAATTTTAAATAGTTAAAATTAATTACTGGTTGTTTGGTTGAATTTATAAATTTTATCTGTTGAATGATATTATATATATATAGTAATATATATATTAGCGGTTGGATTAATATTCCCGCATATTTTAGCGGATGAGACCTTATGCGCCCCGCATAACAGCGGATGACCCTATATACCATGATATCCCCCTCGAAGTGGGATTGGTATTTTTTATATTAGCATCTGTGGATGCAGAGAAATAGGTTGGAGTGATCCAATTGGATTCCTCAAAAATTTATATTGATTGTTTTTCATATATAGTAATATATGATGTGTTAGAATAATATGTTATAGATTATTGTTGTGATGTGAATTATTGAATACTATGGTAGCATTGGCCTGAATTTTGGTATTTTAAATACCATAAATACTATTTTTAAATTTGAAGGAATTTTGAATGTAAAAATATCTATATCGAAATCTGGATTATTTTTAAGAAATTGATTTGGATTAAAACAATAAATTGATTTTGGTGTGTATTTAACCATTCGTAAAAATATTTTAAATAGAGATTTTTAAAATAATTTATATAAAGAATTTTTAAACGATGGATATTTAAACGATATTTTTTGGAAATATGGAAAGATGTTGAAATCGATCTTAAAAATAAAAATATATAATTTATACGAGAATGGACTTATAAAATGGAATTTTATAAATAAGATTAGTTTTATAAAAAGGTGAAACTCAAAGGAGTAAATTTTTTATAAAAAATGTTTATAAATAAAGGAAATTGATATCAGATTAAATTGGAAATAATAAATTTACAGGGAGAATTTATATTAGAATATGGAAAAAGGGCGAGAGAAAATAGTGGATACTATTTTTGAAATGCAAATGGTTAAGGAGATCGAAATGGAAGCGATGTGATGGAAATCAGGAGGAATTTATAAATTGAATTGTTTATTAGAATTTTAAAAATATATTTTTAAAATTTAAGAAGCAAAGTTTGTTTTAAAAAGGGAATTTTTTTTATTGAGCTATGAAAATTTAAAACTAGTTAAGGTTGAAATAATTCGTTAAGTGGATTTTTCAAATATTTAACTTTTATTTTAATAAATCCTAAACTTTAAAATCTGCTTTGAAAAGTAATGTTATAAAAGTGTTTCAATATTTTAGATAATTACTTGAACATGAGTTAAAATAAATTATTACTTTTCTTTTAAATACTTATTATATATATATATATATATATTTGTAATGTTTTAAATTTTATTTATAAATCTTCTCGGAAATCTGGAAATGCGGTTATTTAGTATATGAGATTTATAAGAGAATTCTTAAAATGGGATTGAGAAAAAAGTAAGAAATTTCCGAAGTAGTTAAATAAAAGTGAACTTCAAAAATTGAAATAGAATTCATAAAAGAAGTAGAAAGGGAAATTGGAATTATAAGGAAGTATATTTGACTTGGAAATATTAAAGGAAATTAATTACAGAATTCTGGAATTTATAGAATTTGTTATAAACTAGTCAAGGAATTTAAAAATAAATTGTAAATGATTTTGAAAAAAAAGAAATAGGAAATAAATATAATACTTCCTAACTGTTGGACATAAAATGAAGTTGGAAAAATATTCTAAGTATTAGAATGGTTGGAAATATTTCGTTGAATATATAATGATTTGAAATGGTTCCAAATGTTGGAATACTGAAAGTAGTTTAAATACATATCTTATAAAGATATTTTGAAAATAAATTTTGGAAAATTTATAATAAGGCCCAATGACTGCTTATGGATGTGTATTGATAGTTAAATAAACGACTATCAATTTTGGCCAATTTCGTTAATCGTTTCGTAGAGACTAGGATCGGATTTAATTATCCGAAAACCACTTCGATCTAGTTTGAACGTTATGAATGGATACTGTGAAGACAGAGAAGACGGTGATTCAGTTTGTCCAGACCTAGGACAACTTGTATGGACGAATGCTATCAGAACATCGACATTGGAGGACGACGAGCATTCTAAGTGAAATTGTTCTTGAAAGGTAATCGTAGCCTCATACCTCATCAACCAGAATGACTGAAAATAAGGGGAGATGCAGCAAGGCTAAGTGGGTCGCACCCAATTAGGGTATGTTATCACCTTTCTAGATAACCTCGGATATATTATTAATTATGGATACGGCGGTGCATGCAAAAGAACTCGATAAGGACGGGAACACCCGGGGTGATAACATATTCGGTTCTATCCAGGTTAGGGATAGGGCCGGTCTTGTGTGATAGGGCCGGTCTTGTGTGATAGGGGATCCCGACGAGGTCCTCGGTACATTTTTCTAAATGTGTGCCATGATAGGTGGTACCCCAGTGCCTAGTCATTGTATGAAATCCATTCTCCAATAAGTGTTGTACGGTTTTTGATTGTTCCCAACTATGCTGAAACGTGAAATGCATGCATTTCAGCTATTTTCTATTTACTTGATTTAGGCACTACTATAATATCAGACGATTTTGATAAAAAGAGTTTGGTTATCGTAAGGTAAAAACCCGTCGTGTTTATATGTGACTTGGTCTTACGAGATGCCTTTGTCTTTCAAAGGATTTTGAAAAGTTAATAATTCAAATTGAGTGTGTTTTCTCACGCTGGTTTTCCAGACTGACTTAGGTGTTATTTTATTATAATACTCGGGTCAGACCGAGTATTACAGGTTTCGGATAGGATGCTATGGAGCTCAGGAGATGAGCTGGATGATAGAGACGTATTCCCGTATTTGATTTATATTTCCGCTATGTATGTGAGGACAAGTTATTAAACTGTCTAGATTGATTGTTGTTTATTGTACTCTGATAATGGGATATTTATTAACAGTACAGTTCTTGTATTTAAAATCTGTTATTATATATTATATTTTGTTCCGCTGCGTTTGTGAGATTCTGTCTTGTTGTTTTCTGTTTCTTCTTCTACCTTTTTCTTCTTCACCCCTAATGAATTGGGTATTTCCAGCACTCGATTGCTCGGCATTCTATACAGTGGACGTATTGATGTCGATTTTCGAGGATCAAAAAACCCGGTTCGTCACAAATTACAAGTTTTCCCTTCTTTTATTTTAATTTAAATTTAAATTTCAATGTTCTAACGCTATAACTTTTTCATACAAACTCGGATTCCCATGCGATTTCTTCCATTGGGATCGTATCGAAATTTCGGACAACATGGAACATGTTTGGTTGAATTTGGTGACTTTTGAAATTTTGGGCTTTTATTGGATTTTAAATCGGCTATAAATCAAAGGTGAGTGATCTAACCCACTCACGCAATACTAAAGCTTCTTATGTTAGTCGAATTAAATTTATGAAGTGATATGAAATTTATTGATTGTTGTTTGGTAATTTAAATTGTCATTTAAAAATTAATTTGAATTTATATTGAATTAAATTTCCGTTTAAATTAATATTGAATTAAATTTCCGTTTGAATTAATACTGAAATTTGACATGAAATTGATATAAATTGAAATGGTTTAAAATAAGTATTGAATTGGAATTTTAAATCATTGAACTGAATTGTTGAATCGAATTTGAAGTTAAAAATGACTGTTTTGAAAATTGAAGTTAGTTCGAATTGAAATCAAGTAGAGTTGAAACGATATTGAAATTCAGTCGATTGAATTGAAAGGTTGGGAATTGAGTTTGTTGATTTGAAATTGGACATGGGTCCAGATTTGTTGAAATGGAAAGAAAAAGTTTGATTTGATATTTTTTTCAAAATAAATTATTTTAATATAAACTCTTTAAAATCTATTTTTTTTACTCAAATTATTTTGATTTTCCAAACTATTTGACTATATGAACCATTTTCAATACTCAAACCATTTTATATTAAAATGTTTTAAAATCCTTAAACTATTTAAAATATTTTATACTATTTATAATTATTCAAACTATTTTCTAAAAAGTTAAAACTGTGCAAAGTTGGAATGTTTATATTTAAATCGTTGATTTAAATGCGAATGTGGTTAAATGAGGTTATAACCTAAGTTGGAATTTGAAATGATATTTTTAAATGAAAATGACATATTTGAGCAAATATGGTAATTTGAAATAAAGTGATATTTTTGAAGCGAATATGATATTTTGATATCAAATATGAATCGTTTTCAAAATGTAAAAGAACCAACCGGTGTGGAAAATGACGTTTGGTTGTTAAAGAGATCGGGGCCTCTTATTGGCATACTCTTTGGCAATATTGGAACCACTTTAAAAACTGTGTACGCGGTGGAAGTTATCTAGAATGAAGTGGTTGAATTTGAGTCGTTTGCTGGATTTGAAGAAAGATAACGATGATGGATAACCTCGATACTTGTGTCAATTTGAAATGACTAAAACAGGACGGCTTGTCAGGGCCAAGTGGGCCAATTACCCCTAGTGGACACACCTCTTTGTATTACTATATTGATGTTGGCTTGATCGGTGCACCTTGATTTGATTTTTGGGGCTGTTGGACGTGGTGGTCGGTCGTTGCTACGATGCGTTACCACCAGCCCTGCGACCCGAACTGGTAGTATCCTACCTTGGGTATTGCCTCACGTGCTTTGTCATACTCTTTATCCTTATTTGTGCCCACTACGATTTTGTTTTAGTATGATACCTATAGGGGACTCACTGGCTACAGACGTTACTGGTTGTGTTACAAGACCTGCATAGACTACCTGCTTAAAAATATGTTAAAGGGGATTAATGTAAAGCCTTAACGCTTAGAAAAATATTTATTTTATTGATTAGACACTACATATATAGCGTATCTTACCACATATAGATAGTTTAATGGATCCTTAGGAGATGGAAAATCTCGTAACATCTCTTAAGTTATTGCACTCACGTTATACACTGGATAGGAGATGTAAAATCCCGTAAACATCTTTGAAGCTATTACACTCATATTTACTTGTTGTTGATTTAACTTACATAAGAACTTTTAATTCTAACTCGAGTGTTTTGTCTTTTCATTACGCTCGGATCAGCCTGAGCATTTCAGTGTTTGAAGACATTATTTCTGGAGTACGAAAACGAAGTTTGGCATATTATATTATTAGTATTATTCCGCTACATCATTATTGGTATGTTATTGATACTACTCTGATTATGTTGTAAAAGTTGTGTAATCAAATGTATATTGTAAAACAGCTTCATGAACTGTTCATTTGATTATTATATTTTGTCATTCCGCTGTGAGATTCTATGTTTTTTTTCCTTTTTTCTGTTATTTTCTTATTTACCCTATTAATAATCTACCCTTTTGAATGGTTTGAGTTAGATATGTCTGGTTTATTGTCAATTTAAACCATCCAAAAAGGTGGGTCGTTACATATATGGAGCATAAACAATGGAACGACATGCGTAGACCAAAATCCTTTAATTTTGTCATGAATAAATTTTGCCCAATTAACCCGTAGGCGAGCAGATATTGCATACAAAGCTCTATGGTCATTAGGATAAATTTGTTCGTGACTACGTAGACGAGGAATGATGGTATTAATTATCATTCGATTTAATAGTCTAGCTCATGGTCGGAGGTAAATGGATTTCCATTGTGGCATTCTATCTTCTTATATTTTATGGGTAACTTCATCCCTGGGTAGAAGACTGTGATCCTGTATATCGGTTAAATCAATCCCCTCATAAGAACATCCTGAAATACGATCAATGGTCTATACATCAATTTTAACTTCTTTCCTGTAAACACTTGACCATAACCAACCACCATCATTCTCTGAATTAAAAATCTTCGAATTGCATAGATTAGAGCAAAAGAGGTAAATATCTAGAGGGTCAATGATTATCTTATTTGCATCATAGGTAATCAAATTGCAACAGCCTGCATCCGTAGTAATTCCTAAGATTTCATATTCCATAACATTGCCAAATCAATAAAAAGGACTTAATTGGATCTTCTTTTAGGTAAGCGCCTCAAATCATTTGATTGCATTGGGATTATTGCGGAGCCATTGGTTAAGGTGAGCTCGTGTGACTGGTGCTTGAGAGGAAGATGAAGATTGGCCTTGCTTTTGCTTCTTGGAGATGGTAACCTTCTTGCGAACCATTGATTTAAGAATTTGAGTGCTTTGAGATCTAGGGTTTTAGGAATTTGGAGTTGAAATAAAGGTAAAATGAAGATAAAGGTAAAGTTTTTTATATACAGTTGTAGGATATTTTTTACCAAATCAGCAACTGACATATGTGAGGAAGTCACAGACGTCTGTGGCTTCAGTGAAAATGAGGCAAAGAGATTCGACAGACGTCTTTGATGGTTCACGGACGTCTGTGGCTACAAAAAATTTAAACGGAGAGTCTTCACAGACGTCTGTGAGGTTTCCATAGACGTCTGTGGTTATAGGGAAAATTTTTCCTGTAACTGATGACGGACGTCTGTGGTATATTCACAGACGTTTGTAATATCTAATTTCAGTCATCTAGAGGAAAATTTTAATATGAATAAAATTTTTGTTAAAATTTAAATATAATAAACAATATACATACCAAAATTAAATAAATATGATGTGTAACATAAATTTTAATTTTTTTGGAGAATTTTGAATTATTGTTTTGTTGTATATCCCACGAATTTGGTTCAATTTTTGTATCGTCAAGTAATGGCTTTAGTGAAGACCAACTTGGATGAGTTGGAGTGTCAATCCAAGCTTGGTTTGATGGTCCCGATTTGCACAATTTTCTCGAAGTAATGTTATGCGCTTTTGGAGGAGTTTCTTGTAATCGAGGGGACTTTTGATTTATGCAATTTTTTGTTGGTGAATGAACACAAATTGCTAGAACACACTTTTTGAGAAAATTTAGATGAGATCCTTGATATCGTTGCTCATAATACATTTCATGTTGAACTCTGATCATTTCTTGTTGATAGTAATGTATCTCATCGACTTGGTCGATGAGAGATGTTGATTTCAGATCAATTAATCGTTTAGCTTTCTTTCCTTTGGAAGAAAAGCCAGTGTGGTATGTTTGTTATGCAACAATGTTTAGAGAGTCTGAATGAGTTGATGTTGGTGTGGATTTAGTTGGTGATACGTAAGTGCTATTTGACAATAGAGATTTATAGTCGCTAGTTAAATATGTGGAGTCGTGATCGGAAGACATTGTATTATTTGTTGTAGTAATTTAGTTGCGTTTATTTAATTTTTAAGTAGTATATAACTAAATTTATAAGATAAAATTTAGCTATATTTAGAAAATTAGTCGAGAAAAATGAGTTAAATCATAGAAGTTTTAACAGAGATTAGTTTGTTTTAAATGGATGTTATTAATTCCAAGTTATAAACTTAATTATTTAGTTGAAATTACATATAAACTATTACGAATTTAAGTGAACAAAGCATTATTTCAATAACTTTAGTTACATTGAACGAACGAATTCCTAGATCCCATATTAACTTAATGAATTTTAGTTCACTTAATAGTTTTGTAAAAATACCAGCTATTTGATTTTCGGTATTGACAAATTCTAGAGTTATTATTTCTTTTTCGACGTTATCTCTCAAAAAATAATGAAGAATGACTATATGTTTTGTTCGTGAATGATTAATTGGATTTTTAGATAAATTTATAGCACTAGTATTATCGCAATATATTGGAGATTTGTTTACTATTATTCTATAGTCTTTAAGTGTTTTTTGCATATATATTACTTGAACGCAAGCAAAGGTAGCAGAAATATATTTGGCTTCACACGTTGAAAGAGAAACACAATTTTGCTTTTTACTAAACCACGAAACTAACGAATGGCCATTAAAGTAACATATGCCACTTGTACTTTTTCTATTCGATTTACATCCACCAAAATCCGCATCACTATAAGATACAGGTTCAAACATACCACTTTTGGATAAAATAGACGATAATTTTTAGTGCTAGATAAATATCGTAAAATCCTTTTAACTACCCGATGATGTGATTCTTTAGATTATGCTTGAAATCTTGCACATAAACAAATACTCGTCATAATATCCGATCTACTAGCTAATAAGTATAGTAAGGATCCTATCATGCTTCGATATAGTTTTTGATCGAACTCTTTTCCATGTTCATCTTTGTCTAGATGAGTAGTAGTACTCATTGGAGTCGGTTTACTTGATATATTATCCATTCCAAAATGTTTTAGTAATTCTTAATAATATTTTTCTTTATAAAAATTTCATTATTTAGATTTTTCATTTGTAATCCTAAAAAGAAATTCGATTCACCCATATGAGACATTTCAAATTCATTTATCATTATTATAGAAAATTCATTACATAAATTTTCGTTAGTAGATCCAAATATAATATCATCAACATAAATTTAAACAATTAATTTATTCTTTTGTTCTCTTTAATAAATAATGTTGTATCTGCTTTACCAATTTGAAAACTGGAATCAATTAAATGTGATTTTAATCGATCATACCAAGCTCGAGGTGCTTGTTTTAAAAACCCATTTTTTTCCAATTACTAACTGATCGTTTGGCCTTGGTACTAATTCACAGACATTATTTCGTTCAAATTGATCAAGTTCTTCTTACATTGCTAAAATTCAAAAACCATCATTTGTTACTTCCTTGTAATTTTTTGGTTCAAAATTAGATATAAATGCTACATTACTCATTTGATTTATTTATCTTTTAGTCGAAACTTTGTTATTTAGATTTTCAATTATGTTATCAATAGGATGATCTTTTAATATACGAGGTGGTGATTTCAAATTACTATTATTTCGATTATCATTATTATTTTCAATTATAGTTTCAATGGCTTTATTTTGATTAGTGTCCAAATTTTCTTCGTCGTCTTTATTTATATTTTTAAATTTTTCATCAAACGAGACATGAGGACTTTCCTCTATAACATTTGTTCGTTTGTTAAATTTTTTGTAAGTTTTACTTTGATCGGAATATTCAAAAAAAAATCCTTCATCTGCTTTTGAATCGAATTTACCAAGATTATCTTTTATATTTAGAATAAAGCACTTTGATCCAAATATTCAAAAATATGATGGTTTCTTTTTGTAGAACATTTCATAACATGTATTTTTAGTCATAGGTTTAAGAGTTACACGATTTAAAACATAACATGCAGTAGCAACTACTTCGGCCTAAAACTTCTTTAGTAAACCACTGCTATTTAGGAGAGTTCAAGCACATTCTTGCAAGGTGCGATTTTTTTTTTTGCAGATTAAGCGGGGTTAAACTGGGCCCCTACCAACTTTATTAAAAAACAAGGAAGAAACAGGACAACACAAAACAAGGAAAGGAAGAGGAAAAGAGAAAAGAAAAAAACAAACAACAACCACACATGAGAAAAAACACAAGCACACAAAAAAGAGGAAAGACAAAAGAGGAAAAACTAAGGGATCCATGGCTCAATAAAGTCATCACCAAAAGTGTGCGGACTGTCTTTCATTCCTATGAATATATCTTTCTTCAAAACAGCCCATGCCACCTCCTTGCTTCTACTTATTCCTCTAAAACACCATTTGTTTCTTTCCCTCCATATCACCAGCATGAGTTTTTTCAAAATAAAGAAGAAATACTGCCTGTTGTCATCATTCAACTTGATGGCACTCTCAATAAAATCCCAAGGGTTGCTATCAGTAGTAGTCGCATTCACCCATTGACAGCAAACAACCAATTTGCGCCAAATCACAGAAGCATAATCACAGTCGAAAAATAAATGCTGAACACTCTCACATTGCTGTTGACATAGTTCACATATGGGATTCACTGGCATCCCAATCTTGATGAGTTTATCCCTTTCAACTACTCCATTTTGTTGTGGTGTCCGTGGAAATAAAAGATTATGAGTAATTCCCTTTTTATTACAAAAGTTTGTAAATAATTCATTTTCAAATTCTCCATCATGATTACTTCTTATACTTTTTATTTTTAGATTCATTAGATTTTTAATTCGTTTAGCAAAAATTTTAAACATTTCGAATGTATCACTTTTATGCTTTAAAAAAAGCGTCCAAGTATATCTTGAAAAATCATCTACAATTACAAAGACATATTTATTGTGATTTATCGAATGTACTTGAGTTGGACCGAATAAGTCCAAATGAAGTAATTCCAAAGGTTGTTTAGTAGAGATTTCCTTTTTAGATTTAAACGAGTTTTTCTTTAATTTTCCAAGTTGACATGCATCACATAGATTTTTAACTTTCAAATTTATTTGGGTAATTCTCTTACCAAAATATTTTTTAGCTAATTTGTTTATATATTTGAAATTTATGTAACAAAATCTTTTATGTCATATCCATGAATCATCATGATTTGCGGTTAAGCGTAAATCATTATTATAATAAATATTTTTGTTTATAATATAAATATTTCGATTTATTGTTCCTTCAAAAATTAAAGTTTTATTTTGATCAAAGATATTGCATTTATCTTTTTCAAAATCGATTTTAAATCCCTTATCGCATAATTGGCTTATATTAAGTAAATTATGTTTTAAGTTTCTAACTAATGAAACATTTGAAATAATAGGAGAAGTAGATATACCGACATCGATGACGTTTCCAATTTCGATAACATATCCTTTGGAATTATCCCCAAAATCGACCGTGCCACTGTCCGTGTAAGTGATGTTTGATAGCATGTGTGCATTTCCCGTCATATGTTTGAAGCATTCACTATCGAGTATCCATTTCTCCTTATTAGTTTTGTTTTTGGATACCTGCAAAATAATAAAAAGTTTTAGTTGGTACCCAATTTCTCCATTATGGTCCTATGTGTTAGTAGGAGAAGGTAGCCATACCCATGAGGGTTTTGAACTTTAGAGATGTAATTTTCATTATGAACTATATCTTTTAGATATACATCTATGTGTTTTTGTCTAATCAATTTGTTATTTGTTTTAGAAATCCATATTTTAATCATTTTGGTTTCCTTATTTTCATGTTTAGATTTTGTTTTTCTAAAATTTATATATAATGTACTATACTTCTGAAATCTTTGATTATTATTAGAAACCAAATTATTTCTAGAATGTTTATGAATTTTTTCATTAAATCCTAATTCTTTCCTATTTCCTGATGGTCTTGAAATCTTTATCAAATTATCTAGATTTTGCTTTCCTTTATTAAATTTTGAAACATTATTACTAATTTTATCTAATTTATTTTTGAGATCGGAAATTTCTAAATTAGCTAATTCTAAATTTTGTTTTAATTCATTCTTTTCTTTTTCAAGTTTATAATTCTCTATTTTGTTATTCTCTATATCATGCGTTAAAGTAGCATTTTGAGATGAAAATTTTCTACATTCTTTTTGTGCTAATTCTAATTCTTCTTCTAAAATAGTTTTCTCTTCTTTTAATAATCCAATTTCTAATTCAGCTCTATTTACTTTTCCCATATTTTCTTTACTTGGTTTTCTTAATTTTCTATACTTTTCATCTAATTCTATACTAATTTCAAGAATTTCATCATATGTTAATTCAAGACGTACCTCATTTGTGTTAGCCATGAAGCAAACATTTGCTTGTTCTAAGTTACTGTCGCTATCAGATGATGTGGAAGAGTCGGAATCATCCCAAGTTACTTGAAATGCTCTTCTATTTTTCTTGAAATTTTTGAATTTGTTTTTATTTTTATCATTGTTGAGTAGTGGATAGTTTTTTTTGTATGGCTAAATTTATCACACCCGTAGCACTTCATTGATGTTTGATTTGAGGAATTTGTGTTGCTGTTGTTTTGAAATTTCGTCATCCTTTTGAACATCTTGAATTTATTGTAATTTTTGGCTATGAAAACAATCTCATCTCCTTCCAAATCAGAGTTGTCATTACTTGCCTAAAATGTGATGCTTTTCTTTCCTTGATTTTTTTCTTTTCTTGCCTGTAAATTAGCTTCATACGACATTAGATTTCCTATTAAATCTTTGAATTTGAGTTAGAAAAGATCATTAGCTTCTTCGATGGCTAAAACTTTTCTTTTCCATTCGTTTGTCAAAGAGTTCAAAATTATTGTGAGTAAATCAAAATCAGTGAATTTAACTTCTAGTGCATATGATCTTATTGTATAGTTTGAAATCTAGCATACATGTCAGTAATTGACTCATTTGATTTCATTTTAAAAGATGAAAATTGCTTTTGTAAAATAGAAATTTTTGTTTGCTTAACATTGTTTATGCCTTCATGGGTAATTTATAATGTACACCATATATCATAAGTAGTAGTGCAAAGCATGACTTATAAAAATTCATTTTTATCAAGTGAGCAAAATAAAACATTCATAGCTTTGGAATTGTTAGATGCCTCTGTTTTTTGTGCATCAGTCCATGTGCTAACATCAGTGTCAAGTGCTTCATATTTATTTGAGTTGCTAGCCATATTTCTAATCCATTTGCTTCCATAAAAATCTGCATGCGTGTTGCCCAATAGGCATAATTAGAACCAGTAAATAGCGGTGAACTAGTAGTTGATTGACCTTCTTGAAATGTACTTGCCATTTTTAATGATTTCAATTATGTGTTACTATAGATTGAAATAGCCTTGCTCCGATACCAATTGTAAATCTTGTGCATCATATACTATCTAACTTGTGTAAAATATGCAAGTGTATAAGTTAATGCAATAGTAGGGAATAAATAGTAATGTATAAAAAGCATGCAAACTAGAGGTTTTATACTGGTTCGGGCCTCTCGTCCTACATCCAGTCCCGAAGCTCCCCTTCGATATTTCCTTTAAACAAATTACCCTCACTTCGCCCGGTGGAATAGGCTAATACAAAAGTATCTCTGACAATCTTGTGTTCCAATAACACATTTTTTTACTTATAGTACAAATCTTCCTATGATCTCCTTTGAGTATATGAATATGAATGCTTTGAGTCGTAGGAAGTGATTTAACCAAAATTATATTTAGGTTATAGTAAATTGAGAGTATGTGAACAATTGTATATCAAAGAGAGTGCTTGGAAATCAAGAGAATAAAACACAGATTAATTCAAGTTAGATGATTTCTACTTCTCAATCAAAGTTGGTATTTATAGATTTAAAAAGGTGCAGATGAAGAGTTTTTACTATTTGAGAAAAACTCTATAATGACCTGAGAATTTTAATGAATTTAATAATGTAAATTAACTAAAAAAATTCATGAAAATAAATAATAAAATTTTTGCACTGAAAATTTGATATTTAGTATGCGTCTATTGAAGCATAGCAAGTGGAAGATTTTCATCTAAAAATTTGTAAGTTGTTTAGTTGTGAAATTTCAATTTAAATTTAAAATAAGTTAAATTTGATAGTAATAAAATATTTCTTGAAATCTGAATATTTTTATATAATAAAAATGTAGACCATTTTTCGAGTGAGACGTCATATTTCATTTCGCCAAATTGGGATTGCTCTAGCTCCGCTTATATTATTTTCGCCATTTTAGCAGCATTTTCGGTAGCGAAAATCGAGTTTTGATAGGTAGGTCGTGTCACTGATATATGTATACCATCTTATTCGTCTCATTGGGCCGATCTCCCCAATATATTTATTTGTGCATTTCGGTGTCCGATATGTGGTGAAATCTGCGAAACGATTAGCCGTATTTGTTTCGCATTTGGGCCTTTTGGGTTCTGTGTCCGTTCGTTTGTCCCCATGAGAAACCTATGGTTACTAGTCTTCATTACTTTCAGAATTTAAGGCGTGACTTTTGCTTTTCCCTATGGTTTCAATATATATTCTGATATGTTGATTCACGCTTCCCTTTCTCTCCGTTCTAGCATGCAAATAAAAAAATAATATGAAAGCATATATATTGGAAACCTGATCCTCTTCCTATTTGCAAACTTCCACCCTCCTTCCTTTGAACCCAGCTACTCGTCTTTTAGCAAATCTTCCACAATCCCTTCCACTTTCTCGACTGCATCTCTCCCCTCCTCCGTGCTCTACCCTCAGCCTCTCTCATCTAGTAGCCTACACGCAACCCCCACATCAGTTGAACCTTTCTCCGCCACTTTCCACGCCTGCTCCAACCTGCCTGCAGCCACATCAAGCTCTTCTCTTCCCCACCGAAGCACAGCAGTCGCTCGCCACCTGACAGCCGTTCTTCCCTACGAACCCACGCTATAGCCAACGCACGTCCAGGCCTTCCCATCATCGAACTCCACAATCCCTCTCTGCCACTCCAGCGTGCAACACCGGCCAGTCCTTCCCTCACTACCATGCAACGCATGAACCACAGCAGCCTGCCTCGCCAAAACAGCCTCCACGTTCAGCCAACCTACATCCCACTAACAACCACTAGATCCGCCCAGCCAAGTTTTCGTAACCTTCTTCTCCACGGCCTGCCGACCAAACTCCACTTCATCACCACCAGACCCGCACGCCATCTCCTTCCCCTCTCATAGCCACCATCACCGAAATCGAGATAGCCCCTACCATGTGCACAGCCACCCTCAGCCTAACGACATTCTCATCCATTTGAAAAAAAAAACAAAAAAAGTTAATGATGATTTGCATGCAAGACCCAGTATCAAGGGTTTGGTTTCATGTATTATTCTCCTTCTTCATCATCATCTGCTTCTACTGCTACCATTTTTGCTATAAGGTCGTTTAGCGAGGCACTATTGATTGTATTCTTATATACTAGTAACTGTTGTAGCCATCTGGCAAGAGAAGATGGTTTATAGGTGTGGTTCTCTTTCGATCGAAAATGTTCTAATTGTGTATCTGATCAAAAGGTACACACACACACACACACACATATATATATATATATATATGTTTTCCATTGAATTCAAGTTATCTAGCTTATCGCCGTCCAGTTATTTGCTTTTGTGCTCGCTGTTCGGAACTTGTCACAGCAGCTCTTTGACTTGTTTTGTCCCGATTGCTTATCTGTGCCCGTTTGCATATTCTCGTTGTTTCTATAGCCACGAAAGGTGAGTGATCACTCACGATTAACATTCTTATATTTAGTAAATTGATTTCACATGAAATGACGATTTAAATATGTTGTTAAATTTTGAATTGGATAGAAATTTAATTGTTAAAGTATGATATGTTATTATTTGAAATTGTTTACCTATATTAATTGACATATGACACCATAACCTATTGAATATATTATATTTAAATTATTAGTTATGATATATGCCTGCTATTGATATGAATGTCATTTTATAATATTATTATCCTATTATTCTCACACTGCAAGTTCCCTGTTAGTTTAGAAAATCCCGAATGGGTTGAAATGATACATACCCGAACGATATTATAGATTATTGAAAATCGTTATAGGTTGAAATGATAAACCCAAGCGATTTTATTAGTTTTGAAATTTTAGGATTATGGTTTGAAATGATATATACTCGTAAAATATAAATTATTGCGGGTTGAAATGATAAATATCTGTATCACTTGACCATAGGATAGAAAATTATATACGGACACCATTGGTCTATTTTAAATGATTTCCAAATTGTTGAAAAGGAGAAATATATGTGTATTGATTTTTAGAATATAATATAAAATTATTTTAATTTTAATATATCTGTAAAATTTAGATTTTAAAATTATATGTTTTGGAAATTTTAAAATTATAAGTTAAGTTTAAAATGTAAATTATAAAATTTTACTTATAACTTTATTATTTTTAAAATATATAAAATAAGATTTAAAATAGATTTAATAATAATAAGATTTAATTTAATAGTAATTAATATAATAAAATTTAAAAAGAATTAATTTAATTTATATATATAATATGTTTTAAATATTTATTTACAATTTATATTAATATTTTAAAATAGATTTGTTGTAATAATTCTTATATATATAATATGTTTAAAATATTTATTTAAAATTTATATTAATATTTTAAAATAGATTTTGTAATAACTTTAATAAATAGAGGTTGGAAAGATAAATTAAAGTTGACTTGAAATTTAAATTGGCTAATAATTAAATTTAAATAAGAATTGATTTATAATTTAATTTGTTAAGAATTGAATTCAGATAAGAATTGATTTGGACTTATTGATTTTTGAGAAGTTAAAGGTATGATTTTATAATTTGATAACTTGATTTTGATTAAAGGTGATTAAATGAATATTTTAAAATTTAAATAAAAAAATTGAATTTGAATATTTAATTTTGATTTAAATTGTAATTTGAGATTTTATTTAAATGTTTATAAAAAGTGATTAGGTGAATAATTTCAAAATTAAATAAAATTTGAAGCTGAATATTTAATTTTATTTTGATTTGTAATTTTGGTAATTTGAGATTTTTATATAAATGTTTATAAAAGTGATTTTTAAAAAATGACCATGGTGTGAAATAAGCGTTTGGTTATTAAAGAGACCGGGATCGGATATTGTCGTACTCTCTGCCAATACCGAAAACCATTTTAACAACTGTGCACGTAATGGAGAATCAAGAACGAAGTAGGATGGTATGGCGAACGATTTTGTATTGAGGTATTAACGCAGCCCTAACCCTCTCGGGTCAGCTTGATATGGCTAAAACAGGAGCCATGCCGAGCCAAGTGAGGTCGCACCTCCGATTGAGCATACATCTTCGATACCATTCTATAACTTTGTGATTTGATTGGGTGCACCTTTGATTATGGGAGTGTGTCTCGAGGTGGGCAGTAGTAGCTACTATCCATTACCACCAGTTCTGTAACGACCCGTATTTTTACGGATCGAAAATTTTGCTTAAGTCCTTAGTCGTAGCCGACTTAGGAGTTTTGGACGAGTTAGTGTTAAGTCGGTTGACAGTTTGGGACGACATAAGGGATTAACCGAGTTAGGGGTTAGGTCGGTTGGACGAGTTAACGAGTTAACAATCCAGTAGTTACCGACTTATGGTGTTGACCGACTTATAGAAGATAGTGGTTGGGCGACCTAGTGGAGTTAGCGACCTAGTGGGTCCGAGTTAACGACTTAGGAGTTTGGAGATAGACGACCTATAGAATTAGCCGACTTATAGATTTAGACGACTTAAGGTAAGTCGTATGGTGCTAAGTTGTCTAAGTCGTATGGGTTAAGTCGTAACCCAGTTACCTGTTAAGTCGGAGACCCAGTTGAGCTGTTAAGTTGTAGACGACTTAGGGGAGTTAAGTCGTAAGTCGTAGAGATTAGGGTCTGTTAAGTCGTAGACTAGTAGATTTTGATAAGTCGTAGGTCGGCAAAGTATTAAGTTTCAGAGGCGCATTGTTTTAAGTCGTAGAAGCGCCTGGGTGCTAAGTCGTAGAGACTTGGGTTGTTGAGTCGGAGAGAAGCTTAAGTCGCAGGATCACTAAGTCGTAGTCTGCTAAGTCGTTAGGTCGTTTAGGGGCGCATGTGTTGAGTCGGAGCTATGGTTAGGTCGTAAGTCATATGGCCTGTTAGATCGGAGACTGTTATGTTGCGCAGAGTGAAGTTCTGGTAGGTCGTGAGTGCTAAGTCGTAAGTCGAGGGTAGTTAAGTCGGCAACGACTTATAGGGGCGGACGACTTAGTGAATTTTCAGCTATAAATAGAAGGGGGTTGGCTTCATTTTTGGGATCCGGATTTTGAAGCGACGAAGTGCTGCCATTTTGAGAGCTCGACTTCTACACTTCTTCACTTCTTTTCTCCACTCTAATCTAGTGCTTCCTTTCATCCAAATCGAAGATCAAGATTGAAGATTCAAGAGCTAAAGTTGAAGATCTTCATCCTTTGAAGTGAGATTTCTTCGTTTGAAGCGGATTCGTGATAGATCAAGCTTGATCCTTCGCTGTCCAGATCTGAAGCGTGTTGATTTGAGGTTGTTTAGGTGATTTGGTGAGTGGTGATTATCTCTCACACGGATCCAAAGGAGTATGTCGGATTGTTGGCTCGATTTGGTGTTAAAATAGTGATTTCCATGCATTTTCTTCATCCTAAGTGTAGATCCATGTAGATCCATTGTTCATGATGATTTGACAACCATTTTACTAAGTGTTAACCTATGCAAGTTCACTCATCAAGATTGTAGAGATAATTCTCATGATTTCATGCTTGTTAGACTTTCAACTCTTTAATTACGAAATTGCCATTATTGTTATAATTGTCCACTTTGCTTATATTTGAATGCTTAATTACTTGGATTGATGTTTGACATGATTGATTGTTGTGAATTAGATAATTGTTGATTGGTTTTAGACAAGATGGTCGAAGATGATTCGAAAGCTAAGGGAAAGGCTCTTGAATTGGAAAAGCTGCTCGTGGCATATGTAGCGAGATGATGAAGCTCTTATGCATAGATTTGATGATGTGATGTTGAGATGAAGCTTTGCGAGGATGTGATGAAGCAAGGAAATCATGTGATGAAGACTTGGTTTAATCCAGACGGGATCATTCCAAGCATGTTGATAACTCGGTGATATGATTCGAGTTGAAGATAATGAATGGATATGAGAATAGTCGTCGAAGAGGATGACTAGGAGGTTTGGGTCTCATCGTTGTTGAAGGTTCTAGCATGCTCAAAGCAAGAGTACGTTTGGGAAGATTCGATAGTCCCAACGGCCAACTGTTGATGGTCGAGTACTCTGGGCAGATTCGATAGTCCTAGGCACGAGCTGCGACGACGTGCGGAGAAATGTCTAGAACCGGGGTTTCCATTAGCCCTTGACGGACGGCTGAAAGAATGTGCCGGTCATTCAATTAACGGTGAAATCGAAGCAATGATAACGGTGATAGCCAGAGTCATGGATGTTTGGTTGTATCGTCATTCGGCCTCAAGAGCAGTGTTTTTTGGGTGCTTATCTGATCTTGGTTTAGGCCTTGGGGGTTTGTGCTTGGAAAACATCGCCCTTGACTCGAGTGATAATTGCTTTACTTTAAATTGTATGCTCTGCTATGTTTGCTTTTGCTTAGTGTGTGTCTAGGGGCTATCACTGTAGAACGAGGTTGGAGTGGGAGGGTTGTATTCCTATTCCTTTTCCTTTATGCTCTTTTGGTATGTTGTTAGTTAATTTACTGCTCACTAAGACTGTTGTCTGACTCAAGGCTTTATGTTTTTAATTCTTATTGCCTTGGGCTGTTCGTCCATTTTGGGACGGGCAGACTAGGTAGCAGGTGACAGGTGCTGTTCTCTTCTCACGATGCTGATATCGATGACGAGCTAGAGGGTTGCATATTATCTTCTTATATGTACTGGATGTTCCGCTGTTTGTATAATCTCTGAGTGATATGTAGTGAGGCTTGATGTATTGACTATTTGGATGCTTGTACTCAACTATTATGGAGTTTTATATGATGTCATTTTGTTCTGTAAAGCTTCACTATACATATGTTCTATTGTATTTTGTCCATGCGTTGTGAGTAATACGATAGATTCTGTTGTTTTAATTTACCTTGACAATCGTCCATGGTCGCCTGGTACACTTTACAGCGCACTTTCTCTAGATTCGGTGCAGGGGTCATGGGCGGTCGTCACATTTGGTATCAGAGCCAGGTTAATTGATTTTACCCAACGCTCGCTGACGTAACTACGTATGAGAGACGTAATTGTATTTTGATGGATGAATATTATATATAATATAGTAGCTTAGTAGAGTTTGAGTCCTTTATGCAGTTGTTTCTCTAGATGTTCTAATCATTCCTTTTTATAGATATTGAGAATGAGTCGAAGAGGGAGACCAGCTGCTAGGGAAGGCCGTGCTACTGAGGGGACTGCTGATTATGCAGCTATGTTCGAAGCTATGATGACTTCGATCATGAGAAGGATACCAGTTCCGGGGGCAGCAGTAGATGTTGGAGTTCAAGTCCACACTCCGAAACCAGTGGATTTTGCTAAGTTGTGCAAGGACTATACTGCTCTTGGAGGAAAGGTTTTCTTGGGAACAGAATCAACTATCGAAGTCCAGAGATGGATAGATGCTTGTAGAAGGATCTTTGGTGATTTGGGAATTGATGATGCAACTAAGAGGAAGTTGGCATCAAGGCAGCTTCAAGGGAGAGCCTCTGATTGGTGGAACTCTATTACCATCAATACTGCGGAGGAAGAGATTACTTGGGAGCAATTCCAAGCTAGATTTGAAGCTAAGTTCATTTCTACAGCTCAAAAGTCTGTTCTGTTCAAGAAGTTTGTGGAGCTCAAGCAAGGTGGAAGATCAGTCCTTGAGTATGTTTCTGAGTTTGAAGCTTTGTCCAAGTATGCTCGGTCATATATTGAATCTGCATATTAGAAGAATGAGAAGTTTGTGACAGGCTTGGACGGCTATCTTGGGAGGCAGTTGGTGGATCATCTGGATGATTCGTTTGAGAAGCTCGTGGAGAAAGCTCTCAGGCATGAGAGTCTGTTTCCTAAGGAAGGATCTGTTGTTGCTGTGACCAGGGAAGAGTCTAAACCCCAGCAGGGTGGAAACAAGAAGAGGAAGCAGCAACAGCAGAAGGGTAAGGATGGCCAAAAGAAGCAGAAAGGCGAGGTGACTTGCTACAATTGTCAACAGAAGGGCCATTTCTCGAAGGATTGTAAGAATCCGAAGGCACCGATGAAGTGTCACAACTGTGACAAGCCGGGGCATTTCAGGAAGAATTGTCCAGAACCGAGTAGGGACAAGCAGATTGTGCAAGCTTATGCTTTGGGAGCTGTTCCGTCGTCTTCGAAGACTCCTACCGCTGAAGAGAAGGGAAAGAGTGTGGTGGTTCAAGGTACTCTTTTCCTATGTGGTGTTCCAGTTAGAGTTCTGTTTGATACTGGAGCGTCGCATTCGTTTGTTTGTAATGAACTTGTAGGCCGGTTGGGTTTGGAACCGGATATTGTTGATAGGCCATTGGTTGTGACTAATCCAGTTGGGGGTTCGTCTTGTTTGTGTATGGTATGCCGTGGTCTGATTGTGTTGAGTCATGGTTGCTCTTTTGTTTGTAATTGTTTTGTTCTGAACTTTGCGGGGTTCGGAATTATTTTGGGTATGGACTGGCTTAGGAAGTATGCGGCAAAGGTTGATTGCGAGAGGCTGGAAGTGACAGTCGAGAATGTGGAGGGGCGAAAGGTTGTGATACGATGTAAGCATGAAGAAGGCGTCTTCATGAGCTTCATGTATTCGCTGGTTGTTCCACGGGATGGACTGTCATTAGTGCCAATCGCGAATGGATTCGAGGATGTCTTTGACGAAGTCAAAGGGTTGCCGCCGCATAGAGAGATCGAGTTTCGTATAGATCTAGTTGAAGGAGCCAGACCTGTTGTGATGCCTCTTAGGCGGATGGCGCCTAGGGAACAGCAAGAGTTGAGGGTGCAAGTTGATGATCTTTTGCAGAAAGGATTCATTCGGCGTAGTGTGTCCGAGTGGGGTGCACCAGTTGTGTTTGCAACCAAGGCAGATGGGTCGTTGAGATTGTGCGTCGATTATCGTGAGCTGAATAAGGTGACTAAGAAGAACAAGTATCCATTGCCGAGAATAGATGACTTGTTTGATCAGCTTCACGAAGCTAAGGTGTTTTCTCAGATGGATTTGGTAACGGGATTTCACCAGTTGAGAGTGGCTAAGGATAGTGTGCCGAAGACTGCTTTTCGGACACCATCGGGTTTCTTTGAGTGGCTGGTAATGCCGTTTGGGTTGACTAACGCGCCAGCATATTTTGTGGATCTTATGAATAGAGTGTTCAGAGATCAGTTGAACAAGTTCGTACTTGTGTTCGTGGATGATATTCTGATTTATTCCAGAACTGAAGAAGAGCACAAGACGCACTTGTATATTGTTTTGGAAATCTTGCGGAAACATCAGCTGAAGGCTAAGTTTTCGAAGTGTCACTTCTGGAAGAGTGAAGTGAGGTTCTTAGGACATGTGATTTCTGGAAGTGGAATAGCGGTTGATCCCGCTAAGGTGGCAGCAATCCAGGATTGGGTTAGACCTAAGAATGCATCTGATGTGAGAAGTTTTCTTGGATTAGCAGGATATTATCGACGGTTTATCAAAGACTTCTCCAAGATAGCTGCACCGTTAACAGGATTGACGAAGAAGAACCATGTGTTCAGTTGGGATGCTAAGTGTAAGCAAGCTTTCGGAATCCTGAAAGAGAGATTGACGAGTGCTCCTGTTCTGACTATTCCTAGTGGGAATGATGAGATGGTGGTTTACACCGACGCATGTGGTACTGGACTTGGAGCAGTGCTGATGCAGAGAGATAAAGTTGTTGCGTATGCCAGTCGACAACTGAAGCCGCATGAAAGGAATTACCCGACTCATGATTTGGAGTTAGCGGCAATTGTTTTTGCTCTGAAGATGTGGAGACATTATCTATTGGGAGTTCGATTTGAGTTGTTTACGGATCATAAGTCGTTGAAGTATCTTTTCTCCCAAAAGGATTTGAATCTTCGGCAGCAACGTTGGCTAGAGTTTTTGGCATCATATGATTTTGGTATAGCTTATACTCCGGGAAAAGGTAACGCAGTGACAGATGCGTTAAGTCGAAGACATGCAGGATTGGGAGCCATGTTTTCAGAATGGAAGAGTCTCGAGTATTTAGCTGGATTTGACTTCAGGCCTAGATGTGAATTGGAATCTGAGATGTTGGCAAACTTATCGATAAGACCTTCTCTTGTGGAAAGGATTGGCGAGAGCCAAAAGCGAGACGATAAGCTTGTCAAGATTATCCGTGATTTGGAATTTGGATTGGATCCAGAAAAGGATAAAGGATTCGAGGTCGATCGAGAGGGTTGGCTTCGGAAGCAAGGACGACTAGTTGTTCCCGATATAGATGAATTGAGGAGTGAAGTTCTGAAGGAAAGTCATCGCTCGAAGTTGACAATTCATCCGGGTGGAAATAAGATGTATCGGGATATGAAGAGAACCTATTACTGGGAAGGTATGAAGAAGGATGTTGGAAATTTTATTTCCAAATGCATGAACTGCCAGTTGGTTAAAGCCGAACAGAAGAAGCCAAGTGGATTGCTTCAGCCATTAGAAGTTCCTACATGGAAGTGGGAGCAGGTATCGATGGATTTTATCGATGGATTGCCTAGAACCAGAACGGGAAATGAAGGGATTTGGGTCATTGTAGATCGTCTGACTAAGAGTGCAAGATTCATTCCTGTTCGATCGACTAGGACTGCATCAAAGTTGGCTGAGTTGTATGTTAAGTGGATAGTTCGATTCCATGGTATTCCGAAGAGTATAGTGAGCGATCGAGATCCATTGTTCACTAGTGGATTTTGGAAGAGCTTCCAGGAAGTTTTAGGAACCGAGTTGTGTTTGAATACAGCTTATCACCCTCAAACAGATGGTCAGACCGAGAGAGTCAACCGAGTTTTGGAAGATCTTCTTAGAGCTTGTGTTTTGGACTTTGGAGGATCATGGGAAGATCACCTTCATTTGGTGGAGTTTGCATACAACAACAGTTACCAGTCAAGTATTGGTATGGCACCGTATGAGGCATTGTATGGAAGACCGTGTAACTCTCCGACGTGTTGGATAGAAACTGGAGAAAAGTTGATACTTGGGCCAGAGATGATTCGACAGACTTCGGATTGTATAGAGATCATTCGGCAACGAATGAAGGCAGCCCAAGACCGTCAGAAGAGTTATGCCGATAAGCATCGAAAGGATTTGGAATTCGACGTGGGAGATATGGTTTTCGTGAAGATTTCTCCACTGAAGAATGTTATCCGATTCGGGAAGAAAGGAAAATTGACTCCAAGATTTGTTGGACCATTCCCGATCATCGAGCGAATTGGAAAGCTCGCCTATAGATTGGAGTTACCGGAGAAGATGTCGGGCGTGCACAATGTTTTTAATGTATCGTATCTACGGAAGTATGTGCACGACTCGAGTACGGTAGTTTCTGCTGATAGCTGTGAAGATTTCGAAGTTGATCCAGTCGATAGAAGACCTCGTAAGCCACTTCGTGTTGTGGAAACCGACACGAAACAGCTTAGGAGGAAGATAGTTAAGTTGCTCAAGATACAATGGAGTGACGATGATAACGACTGTACATGGAAGGTGGAAGAGAGGATGAAAGCAGCTCATCCTGAACTCTTCAAGGTATGGCCCTAAGGTGTCGTATCATCTAACAACGTTGTAACTTGTTCTAGTTTTAGAATTCTGCATGCTAAGCTAGAATTGGATGCATGGTTTGTTGATTGCTATGGATGGTAGGCATGCAGAATAGTCTTTGATTGATTTGTTTGTTTGGAATTTCGGGGGCGAAATTCCTAAGGGGGAGAGAATGTAACGACCCGTATTTTTATGGATCGAAAATTTTGCTTAAGTCCTAAGTCGTAGCCGACTTAGGAGTTTTGGACGAGTTAGTGTTAAGTCGGTTGACAGTTTGGGACGACATAAGGGATTAACCGAGTTAGGGGTTAGGTCGGTTGGACGAGTTAACGAGTTAACAATCCAGTAGTTACCGACTTATGGTGTTGACCGACTTATAGAAGATAGTGGTTGGGCGACCTAGTGGAGTTAGCGACCTAGTGGGTCCGAGTTAACGACTTAGGAGTTTGGAGATAGACGACCTATAGAATTAGCCGACTTATAGATTTAGACGACTTAAGGTAAGTCGTATGGTGCTAAGTTGTCTAAGTCGTATGGGTTAAGTCGTAACCCAGTTACCTGTTAAGTCGGAGACCCAGTTGAGCTGTTAAGTTGTAGACGACTTAGGGGAGTTAAGTCGTAAGTCGTAGAGATTAGGGTCTGTTAAGTCGTAGACTAGTAGATTTTGATAAGTCGTAGGTCGGCAAAGTATTAAGTTTCAGAGGCGCATTGTTTTAAGTCGTAGAAGCGCCTGGGTGCTAAGTCGTAGAGACTTGGGTTGTTGAGTCGGAGGGAAGCTTAAGTCGCAGGATCACTAAGTCGTAGTCTGCTAAGTCGTTAGGTCGTTTAGGGGCGCATGTGTTGAGTCGGAGCTATGGTTAGGTCGTAAGTCATATGGCCTGTTAGATCGGAGACTGTTATGTTGCGCAGAGTGAAGTTCTGGTAGGTCGTGAGTGCTAAGTCGTAAGTCGGAGGTAGTTAAGTCGGCAATGACTTATAGGGGGCAGACGACTTAGTGAATTTTCAGCTATAAATAGAAGGGGGTTGGCTTCATTTTTGGGATCCGGATTTTGAAGCGACGAAGTGCTGCCATTTTGAGAGCTCGACTTCTACACTTCTTCACTTCTTTTCTCCACTCTAATCTAGTGCTTCCTTTCATCCAAATCGAAGATCAAGATTGAAGATTCAAGAGCTAAAGTTGAAGATCTTCATCCTTTGAAGTGCGATTTCTTCGTTTGAAGCGGATTCGTGATAGATCAAGCTTGATCCTTCGCTGTCCAGATCTGAAGCGTGTTGATTTGAGGTTGTTTAGGTGATTTGGTGAGTGGTGATTATCTCTCACATAGATCCAAAGGAGTATGTCGGATTGTTGGCTCGATTTGGTGTTAAAATAGTGATTTCCATGCATTTTCTTCATCCTAAGTGTAGATCCATGTAGATCCATTGTTCATGATGATTTGACAACCATTTTACTAAGTGTTAATCTATGCAAGTTCACTCATCAAGATTGTAGAGATAATTCTCATGATTTCATGCTTGTTAGACTTTCAACTCTTTAATTACGAAATTGCCATTATTGTTATAATTGTCCACTTTGCTTATATTTGAATGCTTAATTACTTGGATTGATGTTTGACATGATTGATTGCTGTGAATTAGATAATTGTTGATTGGTTTTAGACAAGATGGTCGAAGATGATTCGAAAGCTAAGGGAAAGGCTCTTGAATTGGAAAAGCTGCTCGTGGCATATGTAGCGAGATGATGAAGCTCTTATGCATAGATTTGATGATGTGATGTTGAGATGAAGCTTTGCGAGGATGTGATGAAGCAAGGCAATCATGTGATGAAGACTTGGTTTAATCCAGACGGGATCATTCCAAGCATGTTGATAACTCGGTGATATGATTCGAGTTGAAGATAATGAATGGATATGAGAATAGTCGTCGAAGAGGATGACTAGGAGGTTTGGGTCTCATCGTTGTTGAAGGTTCTAGCATGCTCAAAGCAAGAGTATGTTTGGGCAGATTCGATAGTCCCAACGGCCAACTGTTGATGGTCGAGTACTCTGGGCAGATTCGATAGTCCTAGGCACGGGCTGCGACGACGTGCGGAGTAATGTCTAGAACCGGGGTTTCCATTAGCCCTTGACGGACGGCTGAAAGAATGTGCCGGTCATTCAATTAACGGTGAAATCGAAGCAATGATAACAGTGATAGCCAGAGTCATGGATGTTTGGTTGTATCGTCATTCGGCCTCAAGAGCAGTGTTTTCTGGGTGCTTATCTGATCTTGGTTTAGGCCTTGGGGGTTTGTGCTTGGAAAACATCGCCCTTGACTCGAGTGATAATTGCTTTACTTTAAATTGTATGCTCTGCTATGTTTGCTTTTGCTTAGTGTGTGTCTGGGGGCTATCACTGTAGAACGAGGTTGGAGTGGGAGGGTTGTATTCCTATTCCTTTTCCTTTATGTTCTTTTGGTATGTTTTTAGTTAATTTACTGCTCACTAAGACTACTGTCTGACTCAAGGCTTTATGTTTTTAATTCTTATTGCCTTGGGCTGTTCGTCCATTTTGGGACGGGCAGACTAGGTAGCAGGTGACAGGTGTTGTTCTCTTCTCACGATGCTGATATCGAAGACGAGCTAGAGGGTTGCATATTATCTTCTTATATGTACTGGATGTTCCGCTGTTTGTATAATCTCTGAGTGATATGTAGTGAGGCTTGATGTATTGACTATTTGGATGCTTGTACTCAACTATTATGGAGTTTTATATGATGTCATTTTGTTCTGTAAAGCTTCACTATACATATGTTCTATTGTATTTTGTCCATGCGCTGTGAGCAATACGATAGATTCTGTTGTTTTAATTTACCTTGACAATCGTCCATGGTCGCCTGGTACACTTTACAGTGCACTTTCTCTAGATTAGGTGCAGGGGTCATGGGCGGTCGTCACAAGTTCGGATCCACAAAACGGTAGTATCCTACCCTGGGCATTGCCTCGCATGCCTTGTCATATGCCTTATTGCACCCTCTACGAGTTTGGTTTGTATCGTACCTATGGAGTGCTCACTGAGTATCCCACCGGTTTGGTGGAGCTTACAGTATCTGTATAAACTACAATATTTATATAAAAACGTGTTAAGGAGGATATGGGTAACGCCTTAATGCTATTTCAATATTTTAATTTACTGTAGACATTATCTATGTAGCGTATTGTACTATGTATGTAGATAGTTTGACGGATCGTTAAAGGATGGAATCCCAAACATCCTTTAAGTTATATTGCATTTCACTTGGACATTTCGCTTGAGATGATTTACTTGCATAAGAATGTTAATCCTGACTCGAGTGTTTTTTTTTTGCTATATGCTCGGGTCAGACTGTGTGTCACAGCATTTGAGACTCACCTTTGGAGCTTGGAGCTTTGCTTGGAGATCTATCGGTTATCTATTTAGCTTTCAGTCATTTCAGTTATTTCCAGTTGTTTATGTTCAGACTTGTCTGCTGCTTTTGTATTAGTGACTTATATGTACTTGGGATTTCTGTTGTATTTTGTTTCAGACTCTAATGTTCTGTAGTAGCTTCATGAACTACTATTTATCTATTCTGCTGCATATTGTTGTAATACTTTGTGTCTGTGATTATGTGATTGATTTATTTACGGTATATGCTAAGTTTTGCCAAATATAAATTAAATAATTTGTTGTTTTGAGTGATTCAAGTCTAACATATGTGGATTATTTTCGATTTGAATGGTTCGAAATTGCAGGTCGTTACAAGTGGTATCAGTGCTCTGGTTTAGGCAAAACTTAGCATATGGTGTAAAAGCACATTAGAGATAGGGTAGTAATAACCTAGAATGAGTATAATTAATTACAGAATCATCTTCATTCGAGCTTGAAATTATTTGTTAGGATCCTCTTTGATTTGGATTTCTTTTGAATTTTGGAACTTTATCTTTGTTCTAAAAACCATTCTTGTCTTTTCCTGTTCGTGTTCTTTTTGGTACTGGAGCATCCCATAGCGTTAATTTCTGTTGATCTCTGTAATAAATTTGAGCACATCTTGCAACCTCAATTGGAAACTTCATCCTTTGTTTGACTAATTTCATCGGTGGTCCCGCCAACCTTAGTATGATTTGTAAAGGGGTGAAACTCCTTTACAACAGGCATCGATTCTCTGGAGATTTCTATGTCCTCGGTTTAGATGCATTTGATATCTTGCTTGGAGATGATTGGTTAAAGCGTTATGATGCTGTTATTTCTTGCAAAGCCCGAACTGTTTCTCTAGTAGATGGCCAGGGAAATTCTCTTGTGATCGGATGTCGAATGCCTTAGGATTATGCATGCAGTTTTATCTTTTTGCTTGATGCTCAGCCTAGTGATCTTGACTCCACCCGATAGTCAGGGATTATCCTGATCTTTTGGTGAAGTCACTTCTCTTCCTCCCAAGCAAGAAACTGAATTCCTCATCGATCTTATTCCTGGAGCTCGACATGTTGTCCTTTCTCCTAGATGAATGTTTTCTATGAATGGTTGGTCGTGCCCTTTGGACTAACCAATGCTCGTGATTTTTTTGTCGATCTCATGAATCGTGTTTCCACGATGTTCTCAACAAGTTTGTCCCCATTTTCGTTGATGATAATCCCATTTTTCTAAGTCAGAGAAGGAGCATGAGTCTCATTTGAGCTATGTTCTCCAAACTCTTAGGAGTCATCACTTGAAAGCCAAATTTTCTGAATGCCATTTCTGGAGGGATAAAGTCTGATTTCTTGGGCACATTGTTTCTGAAAATGGAGTCTCGGTTGATCAGGTTAAGGTCGTTGTGATTAAAATAAGTCTACCCATCTTTCCTCTTTTGTAATTTAATTATCTTATCTTCCTTTCGAGCCTATCTTCTTAGTTAGAATTCTCTTTGATTAGGGTTCCTCTAAGTTTGAATCTCTATCCTTGTTGAAAAATCCATTCTTGAATCATCCTATGAGGAAGCGTATTTGTAATTGATATAAAATGTTTTATATTTTGTTGTTTGAGTTGTTAAGTTTGAACTTTGGTTTTCGATCGATTCGTCTAGCTAACGCTATCGATAAGGAATTCCAAAACACTTGAATAGAGCAAACTGACACAATATTGTTTTAGAAGTTGGTAAATGAAATAATTTTATATATGATTATATTTTTTATATAAAAGTATAATTTTCTGAAATTAGATAGTTAAATGAATTGGTTGTTAGAAATGATAATACTAGATTATCATTTATTATTTTGTCAATGTTCCTAAACCATTAACTATTATTGTATGTTATAAGGAGATGAAATTTTTAAAAAACATAGTATATAAATCTGATTTGCAAATGAAATGAATTTAAATTAAGGATTTGAGAATTTAATTTCTGGTGCTTTTCAAAATTTGGTTTTCAAAGATTTATTTATAAAAAAATATATATATTATTTGAATGTATTTTCGAATGGAAATTGTCTTCAAAGAATTTTAAAAGAAGTGAGTCAGTACTCTCCTCTTTTGTCACTGGATAATAATTTCGATGATGACTGCAGCATCATCGACATTTATTTTTGAGTCTCAAAGTGGGGAGATCACTTAGTAGCTTTGCTACACTTTTGATTTGAAAAAATGGATTTGATTTGAATTTCTTGAGGATGATTTGATGTATAATATATATATATGTATGTATATGTATATACTTATTTCAAAATGGTTTGAAGTGAAACCGGAAATTTAACTCTTAAGTCTTATTGTTAAGTGATGGTTTTCAATTATTGAACTGAAGCAAATTTTTTGAATAATTGGAGTGTCTAAGATGAGAAATGAAATTGAAATAACTTGAAACGGTTGAACTAGGATAAAATTAACTTGTATAATATTCAATTGCATTCTAAAACATATACAGCTTACTAAAATATTCAAAAATTTAAAATGTAATGTGAATATGTAATTGAAGGTTATACAAGAGAAAACTTAACTAATAAAATGTTTAAAATAATTTTTGCTTAATAGAAATATTGTAAATAAAAGTTTAATTTGTATAGTGCTCAATTACATTCGGAAACATTAATAAAACTTACCTGGAAAAAAAGTTTGAATGTAATTGAATAGTATACAATATAAAATGTAAGTAATAAGATGCCCAAAAATGAAATTTCGATAAGGGAATTTATAAATAAAAAAATTGAGTGGTTATAATAAATGTTTATACAACTAATCTATGTTGCAAGATATGTTAAGTGAAATAAATTGAATAATAAAAAGAGGATGTTATTTAAGTAAATAAATATGAACTTAAGGAACTAAACAGGTAATAAATAAATTCATATCTTTGTAAACCATTCGTGACACAAAAGTAAATTACAAAGAATAGTTGAAATCGAATTATGAAGTGGAATAACTTAAGTGAAGTCAAATGAATTAAATAAATGAGTTAAATAAAATAAATTTGTTTTGAATAAAATGAACTTAAGTTATAAAGAATAAGGTGAATGAAAATAAAATTGGTATGAATGTAAATGAATTGAAAGTGAGGTAATTAGAGTGATAATATTAAATGGATGTTAATAAGTAATTAGATGTATAATGTTAACACTCAAAAATAAAATTTATATGGTTTTGAATTAATTGTTGTATTTGGTACTATGTATTTCGAATCTATCTTCCCTCTCTGTTGCTTCTATTCTCCTATCTCGTTCCTTTTCAAGAACGAAAAGTTTTGAGTGGGGGAGAGTGTAACGACCTGAGAATTTCAATGATTTTAATAACATAAATTAATTAAAAAAATTCATGAAAATAAATAATAAAAACTTTTGCAATGAAAATTTGATATTTGGTATGCGTCTTTTGAAGCATAGCAAGTGGTAGATATCGGAAAATTTGTAAGTTTGTTTAGTTGTGAAATTTCAATTTAAATTTAAAATTAGTTAAATTTGATAGTAATAAAATATTTCTTGAAATTTGAATATTTTTATATAATAACCATTTTCTGAGTGAGACGTCATATTTCGTTTCGCCAAATTTGAACTGCTCTAGCTCCGTTTATATTATTTTCGGCGTTTTAGCAGCATTTTCGGCAGCGAAAATCAAATTTTGATAGGTAGGTCGTGTCGTTGATATCTATGTACCATCTTGTTCATCTCATCGATCTAAACTCCACAGTATATTCATTTACGCATTTCGGTGTCCGATACGTGGTGAAATCTGCGAAACGATTAGCCGTATCGGTCCGCATTTGGGCCTTTTGGGTTCTGTGTCCGTTCGTTTGTTAGAAACCTATAGTCACTAGTCTACATTATTTTCAGAATTTAAGGCATGACTTTTGCTTTTCCCTATGGTTTCAATATATATTCTGGTATGTTGATTCACGCTTCCCTTTCTCTTCGTTCTGACATGCAAATAAATAAAAAATATATATTAAAGCATATATATTGGAAACCTGATCCTCTTCCTATTTGGTAACCTCCACCCTCCTTCCTTTGAACCTAGTTGCTCGTCTTTTAGCAAATCTTCCACCGTCCCTTCCATTTTCTCGACCGCATCTCTCCCCTCCTCAGTGCTCCACCCTCGGCCTCCCTTATCTAGTAGCCTACACGCAACCCCCACATCAGCCGAACCCATCTCCACCACTTTCCCCGCCTGCTCCAACCCGCTTGCAGCCACATTAAGCTCTTTCCTTCCACGCCGAAGCACAGCAGTCGCCCGCCACCTGACAGCCGTTCTTCTCTTCGAACCCACGCCACAGCAAACCCACGTCCAGGCCCTCCCATCTCCAAACTCCACTATCCCTCTTCGCCACTCCAGCGTGCAACACAGGCCAGTCCTTCCCTCAATACCATGCAATGCACAAACCACAGCAACCTGCCTCGTTAAAACAGCCTCTACGTTCAGCCAACCTCCATCCCTCTAACAACCACCAAATCTGCCCAACCAAGCTTCTGCAACCTTCTTCTCCACAGCCTGCCGACAAAACTCCACTTCATCACCACCAGACCAGCATGCCATCTCCTTCCCCTCTCACAACCACCATCACCGAAATTGAGACAGCCGCTCCCATGTGCACAACGACCCTCAGCCTAGCAGCATTCTCTTCCATTTGAAAAAAAACAAAAAGAAGTTAATGATGATTTGCATGCAAGACCCAGTATCAAGGGTTTGGTTTTCAGTATTATTCTCCTTCTTCATCATCATCTACTTCTGCTGCTACCATTTTTGCTGTAAGGTCGTTTGGCGAGGCACTATCGATTGTATTCTTATATACTAGCAACTGTTGCAGCCATCTGGCAAGAGAAGATGGTTTGTAGGTGTGGTTCTCTTTCAATCGAAAATGTTCAAAAGTTGCGCCTGATCAAAAGGTCTATATATATATCACGGCAGCTCTTTGACTTGTCGTGTCCCGATTTCTTCTCCATGCCCGTTTGCTTATCCTCGTTGTTCCTATAGCCACGAAAGGTGAGCGGTCATTCGCGATTAACATTCTTATATTTAATAAATTGATTTCACATGAAATGATGATTTAAATATATTATTAAATTTTGAATTGGACATAAATTTAATTGTTAAAGTATGATATGTTATTATTTGCAATTGTTTACCTATATTAATTGACATATGACACCATAACCTGTTAAATATATTATATTTAAATTGTTAATTATGATAAATACTTGTATTGATATGAATATCATTTTATAATATTATTATCCTATTGTTCTCACACTGCAAGTTCCCTGTTAGTTTAGGAAATCCTGATGGGTTAAATTGATACATACTCGAACGATATTATAGATTAGGGAAAATCGCTATGGGTTGAAATGATATATACCCGTATTTGGTAACCTCCAAGCAATTTTATTAATTTTGAAATTTTTGGATTACGGGTTGAAATGATATATACCCGTAAAATATAAATTATTGCAGATTGAAATGATAAATATCTATATTACTTGACCAAAGGATAGAAAATTATATACGGACACCGTTGGTCTATTTTAAATGATTTCCAAATTTTTGAAAAGGAGAAATATACGTGTGTTGATTTTTAGAATATAATATAAAGATATTTTAGTTTTAATATATTTGTCAAATTTAGATTTTAAAATTATATCTTTTGGAAATTTTAAAATTATAAGTTAAATTTTAAAATGTAAATTATAAAATTTTACTTATAACTTTATTATTTTTAAAATATATAAAATAATATTTAATAATAATATTTAATTTAATAATAATTAATATAATAAAATTTAATTTAATTTAATAATAATTAATATAATAAAATTTAATAAGAATTTAACTTAACTAATATATACATATAATATGTTTTAAATATTTATTTACAATTTATATTAATATTTTAGAATAGGTTTGTTGTAATAATTCTTATATCACTACAACAAAATAGTCTTTTTACAACGGGCAATGTCCGTTGTAATATGGTTTTCGCAACGGGCGCGTGGCCGTTGTAATAGGCCTCGTTGTCATAGATGCACCACATTTTACAACGGGCAAAGCACGTTGTAAAAACCATTGCAGTAAACCTTTTTACAACGGGTTATGACTGTTGTAATAGACTATAATACAACGGCCATAACCCATTGCAATAGACTAACCATACTAGTTGCATAGCCTATTTCACAACATGCATTGACCGTTGTAAAAAGCATATTTAACAACTTGTGTTGCCCGTTGCAATATACTATAGTACAATGGCCATAACCCGTTGCAATAGACTAACTATACTAATTGCATAGCCTATTTCACAACATGTATTGACCGTTGTAAGAAACTCGTATAACAACGCACATTGCCCATTGCAAAATAAATGCAAATTTAAATAAAAATTACAGCAGCATCCATGCAATTCATCCACACTAATACTAAATATTGTAAAATAATTAAAATCACATACGAAAAGACTAAAAGCTTGAGTCATAGAATTCTAACACTCCAAAAGGTTAGATAAGTTTACATGCCAAATACATAAAGCATTAACAGATAATAGTCCGCTACACATATCATGTTCTAAGTACAATCATACTATACCAAACAGATGAAGTCTTTATGCCACGCGACGGTTGATCCGACGGCCTCTTTGATAGTCTGCATCTCTGAATTTGGCCTAAATAAAATGGCTTCTGGTTCCACCGCTACATTAACCCATACTTTCCCAGCATTTGCTCCAAGCTTTACAAAATGTACTGAAGCATCAGGATCAGTGCTTGCTATCGTCCCCTCTGCAACTACGTTCTTCTTCCAACTCAATAGCTTGCACTTTTTTTTCACCAAACCATCAGGATCTTGAACCTGCACAATGGTACTCTCGCGGTGTGACTACAAGCAAAAAACCATGGAACAAGGTTATATAAAAATACTGAGATTCAAAAGGTAAGTATGGAACAAGGTTTATATTGGCTGGATAATTAAAATTGGCTGGATAATTAAAATTTTAGCTATAGCCTATGGAAAACGAGAGAATACTGGAAGAATACTGGAAAATGAAAGAATACTGGAAAACGAGAGAATACTGGAAGAAAATGTTCATGTTAAATAGAAGGATCATAGAATCAAGTATATTTTTCATATTCGGAAATAAATTTTAGCTACAGCCTAAAAGCCGTTAAGTGATCTTTCAACTATTATCAAGATGACTTAGCTAATACATGGTCCACTCCAAAGCACAGACTCAAAAACTTGAGAGTACACGCATTCCTGAGCCAATTCACACTGATAATATATTTTCATAATGAATTGTTGTAATAAAGTATAGATGAGGTAAACTCATAACCATATGCTTGCAAAGATGTTGAATTTGTACCATATTTTTAAGGTATAACCATATGCTAGAAAAATTAAAGTTATCTTGCTTTACAAATGGTAAGGTATGCTATTATAAAACTATCAGTTGTTTGAGCATGTTTCTAGGATTTACTGCATTTTTTTTCATAATGATCCTACTTTTGACAGTGGATTAAATCTATGAGAAATTGTGTTCATATCCAATGGGGTCAACCTTTCACATATGATTGTTTTACCAGTATTTTGATTTTTGAATATCGATCTCAACGTGTCATGAATCCAGAAGGTTTTTGGAAATTAAGTCAAACTATCATTTTCTACGATAATTTCAATCATATCAATCAAAAGCTGCAATTTGCTAACCAAGTGCAATATCTACTTTCTAACTTTAATGTTTTCATATTCTAACTTTCAAATTATTAGTATAGCCTGAAGATAGTTAGTAGACGATTTCACGTTATATATTATTAGTGATCTGCTTTCTAACTTTGCTATGAGGTGCAATACCTCAAGATTCATCCTAACCATATGCCCTGTACTTGCCCAATCGCTTCATAGACATACCAACAAAAATTAATTGTGTGATATCGTATAGTAATTAAAATTGATCTGGAATTTCAGTCAAGATGTTAAATTAATAATTGAGTAGTGAAAATTGAATGAATGTTGTTCTAGCAACCATCAAAGAAAATTTTCTCCCGAACAATCTGGAGATCAATCAAGTGAATCTCAATTATAATTATCAACTGAACAAAATTAAAGTTAGTCAAAAGTTTCTTTTATGGAACTTGAGTATGACTAAAGAGTAACACAATGTATAGTAGCAGTCAAATCTTTGATATAAAAGACTCAACTTTCACAGACTATGTATGAAGTAAGTTTACCTCATCTATATTATAAATTCTTGGTCAACATTAAAGTTACTCAACTGTAGATAATAGCCTGAACTAAACATGTCAACGTTGCCTGTTGAGGTGCTCTCAGAACTTGGTCAACAGAAGAAGGATGTACGAGTAGGAATACTACTACAAATCTCGATATTCCTCGTTGTGTACTTACCGTATTTAAATGAAATGAAATGTGAACTAATTAAACTAATTGAACTACTACCATGATTAATGAACAACAATTTCTCAGAGAAAAAAAACCAAAATTTCATATACTAATTTAGGATTATTTATATATTCTAACCTGAGGTGTATGAGCCTCAGCGATCTCCATATCCGCCACATTATCATTTCTTCTCTGTAAAAGTACAAGAGATGACTTGGTAATTCATAAGCACATATCACATATTTATTAACAATAGCTAATTAAATATAAACTTACTGTCATGACCAAATTAGTCAACTCTTCTACTCTAGCCGCCAACTGAGTTACTTGATTTTCCAATGCAATTACCTTTTTTGAATTAGTTGAATAAACGCCCATTTGAGATGGTAATACACCAAAACCCAGTCCTCTCACCCTTCCCTTATGTTCATTTCCAATAACATGTGACACCCTATCTCCACTTACCGATGTTGTTCCATGAGAGCTCTGAGCACTACTGTGCTCTTTTATCTTAGCCTACAAATCAAAATAGACCATTTCAAGAAAAATGAAATATGAATAAACTATCATCCCTCAATGTTCAGTTCAATGTATTTAATATTTGTAGTGAAATATTGATTGCAGAAAATATATATGAGCTGATATATGAGTGGATCGCAGAAATATTGATCCCTCAATGTCAAGTACATACGAGTTTTGAATAAATATCTACACTCATATCTCAAAAGAATAAAAAAAACTTACGATGCAATCGGCAACAACGGAATTAGGTGGGTCTCCATTTTTCTTTGTATGGGCTTTGCACCATAGCTCGTCTCTGCTAATATCTGATATTCCAGTTTCCTTTTTCTGCAAACAATAATAGTAAGAAGACGAACCAAAGAAAAAAAATATTATTGATGTAAATGTACATGCATTTCTTACCGTATCTTCAGCTAATCTCGCATAACCCTTTCTGCTCATTGTATGTGGAAGTTTATTTTTATCTCTCAGTGCTTTGAATTTTTTGCTAGTTTCCTACATAGGAGAAATTCATTAATAAACTATTATTTACCTTTTAATTTATACTGAATAAAATACAACTTATTACCTCAAATTTCTCCGACAACTTTTCCTTAACAAAGTCGTTCCACTCTTGAACATTTTCTATAGTATCCGGTTTAGCATCGCTAATCTAGAGGAAGCGTCAAGGCAAGTAGAAGCTACTTTAATAGCCGAAACTAATCTTGACTTTGCCTCTCTCCATCGTACTCCTAACATCTTCAGCAATAAACCCTTATATGCTTCATCCACCATGAATCTTAACTGCACAACAAAAATCATAAAACTGAGATCAAAGTGCATTATAGTAAACTGAATTATGAAAACAGGTCTAGAGCCAACATATCCTAAATAGTAAACTAAGCCTAAAAAAGTAAACTGAATTATGAAAACAGGTCTAGAGCCAACATATCCTAAAATAGTAAACTGAATTCAAAGTGCATTATAGTAAACTAAGCCTAAAAAGAAAGAAAACTTGTGCGTCCTGTAGTAACTTGTGCGTCATGTAGTACCATATCCGAAATAGGACTAATCAGTACATATGCACATATTAATTTAACATGTCACTTCCTTACTTTCACAGTTTTATAGTAATTGTTTATTAGATTCAGTCTTCTAATCTAATTGTTTGTGTGATTTGTTTTATCATTATTTGTGTGCATCTTTTGTTTTCTAGTTTTATTTGCCATTTGCATTTCTATTTTTTTTTAAACATACACATTTCAAAAAAAAATTCATTTCTTTTTTCTTTTTTTTACAGCACTGTTACAATTTTCATTTACATTTTCAACTTTTATTTATAATTAAAACTGCTCATTCCACCACTTCTACATCACTCTACTTACAAAAACCATCACTCCATTATTCACTTCTGTTCACTTCTGTGCATCTCCTCAAATCCTCATTTTTGTGCTTCTCTTGTTCACTACAACACTGCCTGTCATACTTGCATCAAACTAACCCATCAACGACCTCGCCATCACACCAAAATAAACTTCCATTACAGCGGGCAGAAGTTGACCGTTGTAATATCTCTCTATTACAACGGGCGAATAATGCAAGTTGTAAGAAGGGTGTTGGACAGAGCATCTATTACAAGGGTCCTAAAACGATCGTTGTAATAGACGGCTATTAAAACGGGCAGAATATGCCCGTTGTAAAATGGACGTTGTAATAGGGTATTTTTGTTGTAGTGTATATATAATATGTTTAAAATATTTATTTAAAACTTATATTAATGTTTTAAAATAGATTTTGTAATAACTTTAATAAATAGAGGTTAGAAAGATAAATTAAAGTTGTTTTGTGGCTAATAATTGAATTTAAATAAGAATTGATTTATAATTTAATTTGCTAAGAGTTGAATTTAAATAAGAATAGATTTGGACTTATTGATTTTTGAGATGTTAAAGGTATTATTTTATAATTAGATAACTTGATTTTGATTAAAGGTGATTAAATGAATATTTTAAAATTTAAATAAAAAAATTGAATTTGAATATTTAATTTTGATTTAAATTGAAATTTGAGATTTTATTTAAATGTTTATATAAAGTGATTAAGTGAATAATTTCAAAGTTAAATTAAATTTGAAGCTGAATATTTAATTTTGATTTGAAATTTTGGTAATTTGAGATTTTATATAAATGTTTATAAAAATGATTTTTATAAAATGACCACGGTGTGAAATAAGCATTTGGTTGTTAAAGAGACCGGGATCAGATATTGTCATGCTCTTTGCCAATATCGAAAACCACTTTAACAAATGTTCACGTGGTGGAGAATCAAGAACGAAGTAGGATGGTTTGAGGAACAATTCTGTATTGAGGTATTAACGCAGCCCTGACCTCCTCGGGTCAGCTTGATATGACTAAAACAAAAGCCATGCCAGGCCAAGTGAGGTCGCACCTCCGATCGAGCATACTTCTTTGATACCATTCTACTACTTTGTGGTTTGATTTGGTGCATCTTTGATTATGGGAGTGTGTCTCGAGGTGGGCGGTTGTAGCTGCTATGCATTGCCACCAGTCTGGATCTGCAAAACGGTAGTACCTACCCTGGGCATTGCCTCGCGTGCCTTGTCATATGCCTTATTGCGTCCTCTACGAGTTTGGTTTGTATCGTACCTATGGAGTGCGCACTGAGTATCCTACCGGTTTGGTGGAGCTTACAGTATCTGTATAGACTACGATATTTATATAAAAATGTGTTAAGGGGGATATGGGTAACACTTTAACGCTATTTTAATATTTTTACTTTACTATAGACATTATCTATGTAATGTATTGTTCTATGCATGTAGATAGTTTGAAGGATCCTTAAAGGCTGGAATCCCAAACATCCTTTTAAGTTATATTGCATTTCACTTGGACATTTCACTTGAGTTGATTTACTTGCATAAGAATGTTAATCCTGACTCGAGTGTTTTGTGTTTTGCTTTATGCTCGGGTCAGACTGAGTGTCACAGCATTTGAGACTCACCTTTGGAGCTTGGAGTTTTGCTTGGAGATCTATCGGTTATTTATTCAGCTTTCAGTCACTTCAGTTATTTCTAGTTCTTTATGTTCAGACTTGTCTGTTGCTTTTGTATTAGTGACTTCTATGTACTTGGGATTTATGTTGTATTTTCTTTCAGACTCTGATATTCTGTAGTAGCTTCATGAACTACTATTTATCTATTCTGCTGCATATTGTTGTAATACTCTGTGTCTGTGATTCTATGATTGATTTATTTATTGTATATGCTAAGTTTTGCCAAATATAAATTAACAATATATTATTTTGAGCGATTCAAGTCTGACATGTGTGGGTTATTATCGATTTGAATGGTTCAAAATAACGGGTCGTTACAGTCTCTTCATTTTAATGGCTGCAACCTTTTGTTGAACGATGATTTCCCTTAGTTTCAAAATAGAAGTGTCTATTCTTATTTGACAGTTTTAGACCATGACAGACGTCTGTGTTGAAATCCTCAGACGTTTGTAACTTGTTTAATTTTTAATCCGAGACTTGTCACAGACGTCTGTTGTATTATCATAAACGTCTATGAGGCCTATAAATAGTTTTTCACTTAATTTTGATGTACATGAAATTGTGTGTGCTTGTGTATTCATATATACTCAAGGAGACCTTAACATATTAAATCTAGGACTCTTTTATAGTAGAATAGCCTTAGGATGGTCAATGAATCTTCGTTTCTCTTTAAGTCTTAATATCTTCGAGCATGGTTTTTCTTGAAGCATATACATGCAATCTTGATAAGGTCTATATATGTATATGATTGTATAGTTGTTATCATTGAAACTTAAATTGGAGGTTCTAACAGTCTATTTTGCATTGTCAGTGCCAAGCCTAGATAAAGGAGGAGGAGAAAGGTGAATCTACTCATTCAAAAAAAAGCGGGCTGGCTTTCTCGGTTCAGTACATATCTAACAAATATGTTTGTATCAAGGTTCTAAATTCCAGCCGGCACGTCGAAATTCCATCCATTCCGATTCGGTTATGACGTGGTCCAGGCCGGAATTTCATCAAAATTCTGTTTTTGGTATGTGCCAAAAAAAAATCTATAGAGGCAATAAATGAAACGAAAACACCACAAAATACCTTTTCTTTTTCGTATTCGGTTCGTCATCTTAATTCTCATGTTGTAATTCATCTTCATCTTTAAATATAGGTTGTAAGTATTATTATTTTTTCGCTCGGTCTCTTCCTCAAATTGGGTAGAAATGAGATAATTTTTGAATAAGTGCACCAGATTAATTTGAAAAGGAGAGAAAACAAGAGAAAGAGAGAGACGGCGAACTAGGCATGGAATCAACTTCACAGATGAGAAAAGGAGAGTTAGTTTAAGTATTGGGCTGGAGTAGCTGGGTTTTATTTAGTAGGCGAGCCTTGTTGGATTTGGATTTAGTCAATAATTACTAAAAAAAATTATATACGCATGTCTTATATTAACTTGTGGTATTAATTCATATTATAATTGTTTATTAGTATATAATTCTAACGGCTTTATAAAAAGATATATTAACACTAAAGAAAACTTTTGTATTAAAATTGTTAGATATTACATATTCTAAATCGATAGTATATATCTACCTTAGTCTTGAATATATTATATATATTAACAAGCACCGAAATTCACAAAACGGAAACTAAACAGAATTCGAAAATTTAAAAATTACCGTTCACCGGAACGAAAAACAAAATTTCGAACCTTGATTTGTATTCTATAACACTTTTCCTTTTACCATTTTAGGTAGGCCTGTAAACGGATGCAATCGGATACGGATAGTGTTGTATCCGTATCCGTATCCGAAAAAAAAAATCTGTATCCGAATTCGTATCTGATATCCGTGAATATCTATTAAATAATATATGTATCTGTATCCACGGATATTTTCGAATATCCGAAAATATCCGTATCCGACTTAACGAATACAGATATTTCCGGATATTTAAATATCCGAAAATATCCGCATTCAAACTTCAAAATGTAACTAAAATTTAACTCAATATACTGCATATTTAATTTGGCTGTAAACGAAAGATGAAAAATTGTAATAATACATCAAATTAACAATAGCTAATTCGATCACATAAAATCCATACGAATACGATAATGTTTCATAATTCATCATATAATCCATAGCCTAATTCAATCACACAAAATCATAAAAAACAGAAAGCAAATGCATCATACATGTTTTAAATTGTAGCAAATACCATAATTTATCTTAATAGCACACATATAAACTAAAATATTGCGTTCTTTCTCCATGGAGTGGTTGAAGCTTCAAAAGATGACCCTGCAGAAAAATATAAATAATTCAGTAAGTAGAGGATACCACATTAAACAAGGTGCTTAATAATAAATATGAACCACGTAATTAATAATAACTTTGATAATAATAGAAATTATTTTTGAGGTACTAATTACCTGTTGTATTCTGTAACTGTATTATTTATTAGGTAAGTAAACTGATAGTAAAGTATATTAGAAGTACTAATCCAAAGTACTGAGTATATATCAGGTAAACTATTTTGATTTTTGAATGGCAACTTCTAAGAAAGTATTATTTATTAGGTAAGTAACTCTACCACACAAACCGAGTACTTATAAATTCTCATAGTAAACTAATACCTCCTATCAGGCTGTAGAACACTAGAACTTCACCAATATAGCACCTTCCTGGAGGAGTGATGTAGAAATAGCGTACATGAACGACAAACATTTATATTTATAAAAATAGAGAGGATTATCAATTACAACAAAGATAAATGGTGCATTAGCAATTAGTTATAAAAAAAATGATAGTTGGTGATAGTTTGACACTTGCATTTTGCTCATTGCTGTTGAGAAAAAGGTTAATCTGTTGTAACGTTTTACCGATTTTTCTTTTGGCTAAAAAATTAGTCACAGCTGGAACTTATATCTTCCTCCCTAATTAATAGGTCAGTTAATAAATATTCACTGGTTAAGGTTTAAATCCAATTGAAAAAATAAGCGACAATTTAATTTAGGTTTATCCAAATATACATTTATTTGATTAGAATATCCATACAGTACTGAATTATTTGTAAACATATTGCAACTGATATATGTTGAAATAAGTAAGCATATAGAGTAGTTGTTTATGACTGTAGATCTTTTGCAACTGAGCACTGTGTTCATATGCAACTAGGTAATGCTCCATTCAGTTGCATTTGCAACTGAGCAGTGCTCAGTTGCATTTGCAAATGAATTGAGCATTGCTCAGTTGCAACAACTGGGCACTAGTTCAGTTGCATTTGCAACCGAGAACAATGCTCAGTTGCAACAAACGAGTACTATGCCCAGTTGCAAATGCAGCTGCGTAGTGCTCAGTTCAATTTGCATTTGCAACTGAGCAGTGCTCAGTTGCATTTGCAAATGAGTTCAGCAAGCGCAGGCTATAAATATATTTGCTTCAATTAAGTTGTTTGTAGTTTGTAAATCAAGAACACTTACCATTACCCTTTGCGAAGCATGTTTATAACGTAACCATAGCATCATCAACAAACTCGACATTGTGACCTATTAAAAGTTTAAAAACAAAAGAATTAAATCATATATGGGATGGTTATTGTGTTGAAAACATGTAGAAAAATATAATAGTTTTACCAATATCGGATGGCAACCAATCCTTTATACAACTCAAAGTTTCTACAATATCCGAAGATAATGAAGATCTACTCTCGGAAATCAATCTTCCTCCACTACTAAACGATGATTCGGATGCTACGGTTGATATCGGAAAGGCTAAAATATCATGAGCGATCCTTGCAAGTATTGGAAAAGTTGGCCCATTGGTTTTCCACCATGTCAAAATATCAAAATTGTCCTCATCTTCACCCATTGGTAACAATTCATCTTCTAAATACTTATCAAGTTCCGTTTTCAAAGCTTGTGAGCTACCAACTTTTTTCTCAACATAATTTCTCCATTTTAAATCCATTTTTGTTCCCTTCTTAGAACCAAAATTAGAAGAATCAAACGTATCACACGAAGAATTGTTAGATTGCCCCTTAGAAGAAGTCCATTCCATTTCATATAAAGTAAATAGAGATTTCAAAGATTCACTAATTTTTGCAACATGAACTTGTGCACGATCACCATAAACCACATCAAAGAAAAATTCAATATAAGCCAATCTATAACGGGGATCTAAAACCATACCAATACTCATCATTAGATTGTAACTGCTCCAATACTTATCAAACTTAATTCTCATCTTTTGGGCCATACATTGAATATACTCATGTTCATGTAGCTCCCAAGTTAAAATACTTTCATAGACATCGCAAATGCTTTTAAAATATGAATTAGTCGTAGGATATTTAACACCCGAAAACTTAAGTGTAACTTTATAAAATATTTTCAAACATTCACATATTTCTTTTCCTATTTCCCATTCTTCGTTTGATGGCAACCATTTGTAATCGTGGGTTAAATCAACCAATCGCTCAAATGCCGGACGCACTTCAAGAGCACTTTCAAGCATTAGATATGTTGAATTCCAACGTGTTGAAACATCATAAGACACTCCTTTCCCAATTAATCGAGTTTGAGCCAATGCATTTTCCCAATTTTGTTTTCTCATATGTGATGATTTTGTATAATTGACGCTTTCTCTAATTTTTTCAATAAGACCTTGCACCATTTTTAATCCATCTTGAACAATCAAATTTATTATGTGCGTGCAACAACGCATATGAAATAATTCACCACCAAGAGGCACCGCATTTTTACCAACTAACCATTCTTTTAAATCTCCTATCATTACATCATTATTTGACGCATTATCAACCGTAAGTGCAAATAACTTCTTATCAATATTCCATTACAATACTTTTGATTTAAGAGAAGCGCTAAGTGCGGACCCGGTGTGTGGAGGGGGCAAATCATAATAAGCGATGACTTTTTTTTGTAGTTTCCAATCATCATCAATAAAATGACAAGTTATGCAACAATAGCTTATGTTTTGGTGTTCATAGGTCCACAAATCTGTAGTGAGGCTAACACGGGTTGACAAGCAATCAAATATCTCTTGTAATTTGCCTCTCATATCATTATACACTTTTAAAACATCATATCGAACTGTATTTCTAGAAAAGAATTTAACTGTTGGATTAATACTTCTAATATACTCTTGAAAATACGCATGTTCAGTCATGTTAAATGGATAATCATGCTTAGCAACCATACGTGCAAAACACATTCGGCTTCAATGTTGATCAAACTTCCAACTCGATAATTTAATTGGTTTGTTGGGAGAACTTCTGGTAGTCAATAGTTGTTGTCCAGATAATCTTAGACGAGTGGGATTTTTTGGACATGATTTTAGATGATTTTTCAAGTGGGTTGTTCCCATTAAAGTAGCTCCGTTAAATAATCTAGAACAATGTTTACAAGTGGCTTTAATAGCACCTTCCACTACTTCTCTATTAAAATCTTTCCATACATTGGATTTCAAAATTCTTACATTTGAAGGTGTGGATTTGTCTACATCCGTAGAAGGTTTTCAGATACTTGTGTGTTTGGAAAACTAGAGTCTGTAACCATGTTTGATCTGTTTCGATTTTCTTCCACGACTACAACGTCATTACCACAAATATCCTTGTTACTACAGCTTGACGAGGCGTTCGTCATTTTCAAAACTCTACAATACCAAATAAAATATATGTCATTACTGTCTAAGTTTATCACAAATACGTCATTTTATCAAACAAGTCATTTTATCACAAATAAATAAATTTCATTGTGCCTAAGTTTCATTGCTTTCTCCTAACCAACTTTCCAAATCCTTCTATACTTTTATGGTTTTCATTTATGCTGTATGCTTTTTAACTTCCACATTGTTCTCTTTAATCCGAGTCTGCTACATGTTTAGTGTTCCTTAGATTCCTATTACGTATATTTGAAATTGATTTTAATTTATTCACATTACCTATGTGTTAGAATTCTCTTATTCATCTTTGATTTAATTTGCACCAAATCAATTTTTCCTTGAGGCAATTGAATGACAGTGCTTAAAAACTGCCAACTGTAGCTACTCTTGATAAAGCTGCCAAGTATTCCTAAAAATATTTACAAGGCATAGTTTGAATGCTTAAGAATGTTATAAACTCCAATTTTGTACGGTTGATGTTTAGTTTTTTCTTTATACAAAGATATTTTTATAGCCTGTGAGTTTTGATCAAGACGGAATTATGCAACTTTATTGTTTCAAACTATTTGTTCATTATATGAATATCTTTTTACACACTGTTGTTATTGGTTATATGTTTCATAAACTAATACACAAACTAACCATATACAGGAAGGTGCACATATTAATAATACACAGGACAATACTACACGTCCAAAGAGGATGATAAAGCTACCTAGTAGATTATATAAAACACATACACTATTTCAGCAGATTGAAATACATGATTGTCAAGCGTCGAAACTAGGGCTTCGACTTTCGAGCGGAGTCGCGAGTTCGAGAGCAGTGTGGAATAGTCGACTGTCGATGAAGGCGATGAAGGTGCGACGAATCGACGATGAAGGCGATGTCGATTGTGTGGAATCGCAGGTCGCGGCGATGTCGATTGTCGACTGTATGAATCGCGGTTGTGTGGAAGTGGAATTGAGATTGTCGGTTGTAGAATGGTGTTAGGGTTTTGTTTTAGTATGGGTAGGGTATGTATACGGATAGGGTATGTGGTATAGTAATGGGCCAAAATACAATCAGGCTTGTTTATTTGGAAATTTAAATGGAAAGAAATTGGATGGATGGATATTTATTATGCATATAATCATATAAAATAACATATTAAAATAATAATAAAATAACTTCGAACCGGATGGATATTTATCGGATACGGATATAGCCATATCCGTATCCGTATCCGAAATATGTTTCGGATATTGGATATCCGCATCCGCTTTTCGGATATCGGATAATTATCCGCTTTTCGGATACGGATGCAGACGGATTTCGGATATTTCGGGTATTCATTGACAGGCCTAATTTTAGGTGTTATATTCCACCTTGTTACTGGCACTCCATTAGTAGTTTATCTTCAAATAAATAGTAGGTCCCTGTATTCTATCGATTTGCATTATTAGAGTTGAGTTAATGGAGTAGCGACGAAAATCTACCATATTCCTTCTTTTCTTGAACTTGTTGGACTACACCCCTACTAAACCAAACCATAAGCTCTGCACCATGTTCATAATGATAGAAAAATGTAAAAAGGGAAAATATTGAAGGAAATTGGTTGCATACTTAATGATGAATGTCTAGTTTCTAGAAGATTTTCTGGTTGGCTACCATAGCTTTGCTCAGTATTGTGTAATCTATTATCTTTTTTTATGAGTCTTCAAAGTTATTTCTATTTGTGCAAAAAAAAATAGGGAACATATGATAGGGTTATGCCACCAGCAATGACTGAACATGTAAGACGATTCATCCCTGGCGCCACAATCCATAGACTGCTCGATGGATGGCATTTTTCCTGCTTTTGGTTTTGCAATGAATGCCATAGATATCCACTTTTTTGACATTCCTATAGGGCCATTTCCCCATAAAGCTGCAGCAGAGGAAGTGAAAAAGGAAGAAGAGATGCTACAGGTACATTAGTTTACCAAAGAGGAAGGAACATTAACACATGATATATGTTCCCCTTTTTCACATATTTTTTAAAATCTTATTGCAAGCTCACCGCATTTGGTAAAGCTATCTTCTTTTGTATTTGCTTCTTCGAAAAATGAAAGAAGATTAAACGTCTCAACCTTAATTCCTATTTATAACATTTGTCAGTTTAATCTATTAAATGATGCTCTCTCTCTCTCCCTTTGTTTTTCCACATCAAATAAAGCCCTGTTTCCCATTGACTTGAAAATAGGGATGACGTCCATCTACAGTTTCATCTTGCTGACTGATGTAGCTTAATCTTTAATATGTTCAGTTACGATTTAACCTGAATTTTGGCATGTAACCTTAAATAAGTTTGCACGAATAAGAAAACCAATAAATTTATTAGTTAACCTAAGTTGAAGTAGAAATTTTATGCGCTCATTGGACAAAATATTATTTTGGATCCATAGCTTAGGTTGCCCAAAATAGTAGGTGTTGCTATACTGTCAAAACTTATCAGCGGTTATTTTGGTGCTTATAGTTTATGATGTGTTTCCTGATGTCCACCTTTAGCAAATTGGATTCCCTCCCATGGTTGGCATGCGATTAAAAGAGTAGTAATCAGTTGTTTTGTGATTTTTGTTGGAATATAAACTTGATTTATTAGTTTCTAGAGAATTCTTGTATTATGTTTAAAGGGGGGTGAAAGTTCTAGAATTATGTTTTCTTTGTAATCAAGTAAAAGTCTTTCTAGAATTATGTTTTCTTTGTAACCAAGTAAAAGTATTTCTAGAATTATGTTTTCTTTGTAATCAAGCGAAAGTAATTCTAGAATGATCTATTAGGGACTATAAATAGAGGAGCTCTCCCCTCATTTGTAATTAAGCAATCAAGAAAAGAAAAAATATAATAAAGCATTATTTGTGAGAATAAGTTTCTTCTCTTTGTGTGTGAGTTGTGTGGATTAGTGAGAACAAGTTTCTTCTCTCTAGTCTCCAACCTTTTTTTTAATATATATTCCAACAAAGTGGTATCGAAGCAAGGTTTAGGGATGACTTCCAACAATATGTTGCAACCTCAACTTCCTCGTTTGACGGGAAAGAATTACAATCAATGGAGCATTCAAATGAAGGTCTTGTATGGCTCTCAAGATATTTGGGAGATTGTTAAAAATGGATATGAAGAACCGGAGAATCAAGCAACACTTTCAACACAACAATTGAATACTTTGAAAGAGATTCGAAAGAAGGACAAGAAGGCTCTTTATTTTATCTATCAAGTGGTGGATGAAGCAATTTTTGAAAGGATCTCTTCGGCATCAACATCAAAGGAGGCATGGGACATCCTCAACAAGGCGTACAAAGGTGAAGAAAAGGTAAAGATGGTAAGACTTCAAGCTCTAAGAGGTGAGTTTGATTTACTCAAAATGAAAGAAAGTGAATCGGTGGAGGAATTTTATAATAGAACTATTTCTATTGCTAATCAACTTCGAGTCAATGGTGAAGAAATTTCGGATAAAAGAATTATTGAAAAAATTCTTCGAAGTATGACAAGGAAATTTGAGCATGTTATTGTTGCTATTGAAGAATCAAAAGATTTGAATACTTTCTCTCTTGAAGAATTGTTGGGCTCACTACAATCTCATGAGCTTCGCATCAAACAATTTGATTCCTCTCCTTCCGAGCAAGCTTTTCAAATTCGAGACACCAACCGTGGTGGTTTTAGAGGAAGAGGTGGAAGATCAGCCCGTGGTAGAGGACAAGGAAGAGGCCAAATTCAAAGTGAAAATTCAAGCCCATCTCAAGGAGGAAGAGGAAGAGGTCGTGGAGGATACAGTGGAAGAGGAAGAGGTAACTCTTATAATATTCAATGTCATTATTGTCATAAATATGGGCATATGAAAAAGGATTGTTTTAAAAGAATTAATGATGAAAATGATAATTCTAATTTTCTACATGAGAATTTGGAGACACAAGATGAAAGTATGCTTCTCGCTTGTAATGTTCAAGAAGCTTCTTTTGATGATATATGGTATATTGATAGTGGTTGTAGTAACCACATGACCGAAAATAAAAGTTGCTTTGTGAATTTTGATGAAAGTGTCCAACGAGAAGTCAAGATAGGTGATAACAAAAGGCTCATGTCAAAGGCAGTGGTGATATTCCGATACGGACAAAGCAAGGTACAAATTATATTTCTAATGTTTATTATGTTCCCGATCTTAAGCACAATCTTTTGAGTGTTAGGCAACTTTTAAAGAAGGGACATAATGTGAATTTCAAAAATGATTTATGTGAGATCAAAGACAAAACTGGTGTTCTTATTGCAAAAGTGAAGATGACACCAACAAAAATGTTTCCGTTGCAAATTAAAAATGAAGCATTTCCATGTTTTGCTAATATTGTTAATGACAAGTCATGGCTTTGGCATCTTCGTTATAATAAGTTGAGTTTTAGCACTCTATCCAAGATTTGCAAAGATCATATGGTAAGAGGCATCCCAAATATTAGCAAACAAGATCAAGTATGTGAAAGTTGTGTTTTTGGCAAGCACCATCGAGATCCATTTCCAAAAGAAAAGGCATGTTGAGCAAAGAATCCTTTGGAGCTAGTGCATTCGGATTTATGTGGACCTATGCGCAAAAACTCTCTTGGAGGTAATCGGTATTTTCTCACTTTTATTGATGACTATAGTCGCAAGATGTGGATTTACTTTCTCAAAGAAAAATCTCAAGTGTTTGAAGTGTTCAAGAATTTTAAAGCACTTGTGGAGAAGCAAAGTGGTTTTTCTATAAAGACACTCCGATCCGATCGTGGTGGAGAATATATGGTGGAAGAATTCGGAAATTTATTAAAGGATCATGGCATTCATCATCAACAAACGGTCCGCTCAACCCCTCAACAAAATGAGGTGGCCGAAAGAAAGAACTGTATCATCATGGAACTTGTTCGAAGTATGTTGAAGACAAAAGGATTGCCTAAAATATTTTGGGCCGAAGCTGTAGCATGTGCATGCTATGTTCTCAACCGTGCGGCAACTAAAAGTGTTCAAGGAAAGACTCCACAAGAAGCATGGAGCGGTCACAAGCCATGTGTCTTCCACTTCCGAATTTTTGGAAGCATTTGTTACTCTCATGTGCCGGATGAAAAGAGAGGAAAACTTCATGACAAAACTGAAAAGTGCATCGTTGTTGGCTATAGTGAAAGATCCAAGGCATATAAATTATATAACCCCATCACAAAGAAGACTATTATTAGTCGTGATGTAATTTTCAATGAGGAAGAAGCATGGGAATGGAAAAATGAGAAAAAGAGTACAAGTATCTTGCTTGATAATGATGCATTTGAGCCAATTGAAGAAGAAGGATCGACTCCACCTACTCCACCATCTAATTCTCCTCCAAGCTCATCATCTTCAAGTTCAGAATCAACACCTAGAAGGACAAGACCTCTTGCGGAGATTTATGGAGAAACAAGAAGAATTTTAGAAGATGAATTTGTTGATTTTGCTTTATATGGAACTGCGGATCCGGTTGATTTTGAAGAAGCCGCCAAGGAAGACAAATGGAGACAAGCCATGGATCAAGAAATTGATGCAATTGAAAGGAACCGAACATGGGAGTTGGTTGAAGTACCTGAAGGGAAGAAACCCATTGGAGTCAAATGGGTTTACAAGACAAAGTTGAATTCACAAGGTGAAGTTGAAAAACATAAGGCACGATTAGTTGTGAAAGGCTACAAGCAAAAGTATGGTGTTGATTACAAAGAAGTTTTTGCTCTCGTGGCACGTCTTGAAACATTTCGTTTGATAATTTCATTAGCCGCTCAAAATAAGTGGCAAGTTTATCAAATGGATGTTAAATCTGCTTTCTTGAATGGAGTACTACAAGAAGAGGTGTACATTGATCAACCTTCCGGCTATGTGATAAAGGATGAAGAGCATAAAGTCTATCGGTTGAAGAAGGCATTGTATGGCCTTAAGCAAGCCCCTCATGCATGGTATAGTCGCATAGATGACTATTTTGTGAAGATGGGATTCAAGAGGTGTCCATTTGTGCATACTCTTTACATCAAGGAGAACAAAGGTAACATTCTCATCATTGGTTTATATGTGGATGATTTGATTTTTACGGGAAATAGTCTTGATAATATTGAAGAATTTAAGAGAAGTATGATGCAAGAATTTGAGATGACCGACTTGGGTCTACTTCATTACTTTCTTGGTATTGAAGTAAAGCAAGATAATGATGGTATATTTATCTCTCAAGAAAAGTATGCAAAAGATTTGATGAAGAAGTTTAGAATGGAAGAGGCAAAGCCAATTAGCACTCCAGTTGAAGTTGGCTTGAAACTAAGTAAGGATGACAACTCTAAATATGTTGATCCAACATTGTTTAGAAGTCTTGTTGGGAGTTTGATGTATTTGAGAGCCACTCGGCCGGACATTACATATGGTGTGAGCTTGATTAGTAGGTTCATGGAGCAACCAAAGAAGACACATTGGGATGCCGGAAAAAGAATTTTGAGATATGTGCGTGGAACACTTGGGGATGGAATTTATTATCAAAAGATAAATGATCCTAAGGTGCTTGGATATTGTGATAGTGATTGGGCCGGAAGTGTTGATGATAGTAAAAGTACTTCGGGAAATGTTTTCTACTTTGGATCAAGTGCAATCACGTGGATGTCAAAGAAACAACAAGTTGTGGCTCTCTCAACCGCCGAAGCAGAATATATTTCACTATCTTTAGCTAGTTGTCAAGCTTTATGGATTAAATGGGTGCTAGAAGAACTTAAGCATACTCCAAAAGAAAGTCCACTTATATATTGTGATAGCAATTCTGCTATAGCACTCACCAAAAATTCAGTTTTTCATGGGAGGAGCAAGCATATAAGAATCAAATATCATTTCATTCGATACTTGGTTGGAAATGGAGAAGTAGTTGTCAAGCATTGCAAGACGTAAGATCAAATTGCCGATATTTTAACGAAGCCTTTGAAGTTGGAGATTTTCAAGGAGTTAAAGAAGAAACTTGGTATGCGTAAAAGTTTAGCTCAAAGGGGGGCAAATCAAGTTTAAAGGGGGGTGTTGGAATATAAACTTGATTTATTAGTTTCTATAGAATTCTTGTATTATGTTTAAAGGGGGTGAGGGTTCTAGAATTATGTTTTCTTTGTAATCAAGTAAAAGTCTTTCTAGAATTATGTTTTCTTTGTAACCAAGTAAAAGTATTTCTAGAATTATGTTTTCTTTGTAATCAAGCAAAAGTAATTCTAGAATAATCTATTAGGGACTATAAATAGAGGAGCTCTCCCCTCATTTGTAATTAAGCTATCAAGCAAAGAAAAAAATAATAAAGCATTATTTGTGAGAACAAGTTTCTTCTCTTTGTGTGTGAGTTGTGTGGATTAGTGAGAATAAGTTTCTTCTCTCAAGTCTCCAACCTTTTTTTAATATATATTCCAACAATTTTCACTTCCACTTTTCCTTTTAGCTGCATTTCATGGATACAACATTACTTAATTCACCTACTTAACATATGAAGGTTCCATGTGATATATAACATATGTATGTTTACAGACATATGTAATATGGCCGTTCCTTTATTTTTGAAACAATATGCTGATTATTTACACAAATCATTGATTTATTACCGGACATGTGTACTGTAGAGAGACTGATTGTAAGGTGTAAACATATATGTAGTCGATAGTAATGAGTTTTAAGCTGACGTTAATCTAACTAGAGTGTTTAACCATAATAAGCTAATTTATTCAGTTAAACATAACTTATTGGTGATTGTTGTTAGTGAGTTCTCATTTTTTGAACCTTGTTATCTAGATATTTATCTACTGTTGTATAAATTATTCATGTTGGTGGGTGGTTGTGCATGTGCATGCATTTCTCTGCGTTAGTTAGTTTGGAATATTGTGTGCTCATCATGCATGAGTGTTGATATGTCCTTATGTTTTTGTGTGTGTCAAAGTTCTACAGTAGTAAGTTTTTTCATTCATACCTGTACCCATCCATTTTAAGAAGAGGCGGATATGGATCTGTCTTGGTTACTAGCTAATGAAACCAGATGAACCTAATAAAGCAGCAATCCTGTATTTTTACTTTTTGGTTGATAGGAAAATAGTTCATAGATGCATGGTTTTTGTAGAATATGGTAATTTCCTGTTTACTACATCCTGAGAAAGCATGCAGCCTATTTTCTCCTTTTCGTGGAATTTGGCTTCATATATATATATATATATGCATTTGTCTATGCAATTTGTTAGTTTGTATATGTAAACTTGTGAAAACTAAATCTGATAGAATGTGACTATTGCTTTCTTATAGAGTTTTTATAGCAAAAAGTTTAGGAGAAGTGGCTTATTATAATTTCTTAGATCAAACATTTTTGGGTGACTCTAAAACGATTATACCTAAATATTTGAATATATTTTGGCCATCCAATGAACTTGGAGACCTCGTTTTCCAATGTTCGTCTGCAGACTCTGGAGCTGGAAACGTTGCATCCAACGCGACCACCCCTCCGAACTTCGAGGGGCGGGCTGTTGAGCTGCTGGAATCTCAGACCTTGGATGTGAATCTTGGATCGTTGGATCGGGGTGTGCAGGTTTTGGGTGGTGAGGCAGCCTGTATGCTGAAGAGTATGAACCGGAAGGAAGCTTTACCAGGTAGAAACTACTATCCTAAATCCAATGACAAATTTCACCTTAATTTCATTGCTTCATGTATTGTGAGTGGAGAAGAATGGGCCTTTGTGAGTGAAGGGATGCTACAAAATGTTGAATTTATGCGATTCATATATGTGTTTGATGTGAAGATTCGGTAGAGCTGTGCATTGGAAAGCATTGGAGTTAGTTGGAGGAAGAAGAGTTGTTAGAAGAGGTGGAGTTCCTACATGACTATAACCTGAAACATACTGCAGACGTCTGACCTACCTAGGTCAGACGTCTGACCCCCCTGGTCAGACGTCTGAGGCGACGAAAGTTATTCTTCCAGTTCCGAATTCTGAAGGGCAATTTTGTAAATTCCGGAGCTTGGTTCTCTAAACTGATGGTGCAGATTCTTCTGACATGGATGGATGATCTAGATCATTTAGGTCATCTATATATTGTCTCCTAATCATCTTCCAAATTAAGAGATTAGGTTTTAATCAGATTTCCAATAATTGTAATTAATAGAAACCCTAACGAAATCAAATTGGGGGTTTTCTATTTTGAGTGCTCTATTATTAATCTCTTCAATTGAGTAATTGATTGGAGAGAGTCTCCACCTATTGTATCTCTCTAATCATTGTATTGGCTTGTAATCTCTGGTGATAATAATAAAAGGGTTATTGGGTCTCCGTGGACGTAGGATCTTCAGATCCGAACCACGTTAAATCTTCTGTGTCTCTTGTTTTTCATATTGTTGATTGTGTTTTCATAATTGATATTTTAAGTTGCATTGGTATTCAAATAGACAATACTAGGTCTTGATTTGAAATCGCTTCCGCCACGCACCGTAGTGTTGAATTGTTATCAATCACCAATTTTTCACTACAGTTTGGTATCAGAGCTGGTGTTATTGTTCCGTTTGGATATTAATGGCTACTTTAAGTAAATCTATTGGTAGATCTGGGGTCAATTATGGACTTACTCGTTTAGATGGAAAGGGAGACTTTGGAACTTGGAAGATGAAGATGGAGGCCGTATTAAAGAAGGAGAAGACTTTTAAGATAGTTTATGCGCCTGAGAAGCTGAAAGAGTTAGATAGTGAAACTTTAGAAGAGATGGAAGATGAATCCCTAACTACCATCCAGCTAAGTCTTTCAGATGAGGTTCTTAGAGAATTTTCTCAAAAGAAAACGGCAAAGGAATTATGGGATGCATTATCTGATGCATATCAGGACAAGTCTCTCACTAACAGAATAATTCTGCAACAACAACTCTATTCGTACAAGATGAAGCTTGGAGCTGATCTCATGGGGCATGTGGATGCCCTAACCACCTTAGTAATGAATTTGAAGGCAGCGGAAGTTGAAATTACAAATGAGGCTCAAGCGGTAATCCTTTTATGTTCCTTGCCTAAGGAGTACACTGCTTTTGTTAATTCTATGATTTATGGTCGTAGTAAAATTAGCCTATCTGATGTTAAAGCTGGACTTCATAATGAAGTGTTGAGGGGTAGATTAGCAAGCACTAGCTTAGACAGTGATACGGAGGGCTTATCTTTTCAGAGAGGTAGAAGCCAAAGCAAGTCAAAATATGGTGGAGGTCGAAATAAATCAAGGTCTCAGTCTAGGGGGCCTAATAAATTGACTTGCAATTATTGTAAAAGGCCAGGGCACTTTGTAGCAACTTGTCCCAAGCTTGAAGGTAGAAGAAGAGACCCAAAGCAAGCTTTAGCATCTACCACTGAGAAGTCAGATACAGAGAGTGATACCGATGTGTTTACAACTTCTGGCTCTTCTGGGAAGAGCAACCTATGGCTGATCGATTCTGGCGCATCCTACCATATGACACCTGATAGGAACTGTTTCTCCACTTACCGTGAGATTGATGGAGGAGAAGTTCTGATGGGCAATGATGCTTCTTGCCGTATGATTGGTGTTTGTAGTGTGAAGGTTAGAATGTTTGACGGTGTTATTCGTACTATTACAGATGTTAGACATGTACCTGATTTGAGAAGAAGTTTGATATCTATTGGGGCTCTGAGTAGGCTTGGTTTGAAGATTGTAGTTGAAGGAGAGAAGATGAAAATATCAAAGGGTTCTATGATAGTGATGAAAGGAGTAAGGGCAGGAAATCTTTATCTTTTGAAGGGCACTACTGTAGTTGGCGAATCAGCATCTGTTACTTCTGTTGATTCGGACTCTTCCAGATTATGGCATTTACGGATGGGACATTGGTGAGCGCAGCATGGATGAGTTGAGAAAGCGAGGTTTGATTGATGGTGTTCATCATTCAAAGCTTGGCTTTTGTGAAGAGTGTGTTCTTGGGAAGCAGACGAAAATTTCTTTTGGTACTGGAGAGCATAAGGCAAAGGCTATCTTAGAGTATGTTCACACAGATGTTTGGGGACCTTCCCCTTGCCCCTCCTTAGGTGGAGCCAGGTATTTCATTTCATTTATAGATGATTTCTCTCGTAAAGTTTGGGTATATTTTCTACAGTCGAAGAGTGAAACTTTTGACAGGTTTCGAAAGTGGAAATCTACAGTTGAGAAGCAGTCAGGAAAGAAATTGAAAGTTCTCCGTTCAGATAACAGCGGTGAATTTGTATCACAGGAATTCATCGATTATTGTGAGTCTGAAGGTATCAAGAGGCATTACACTACACCTGGCGACACTCAGTCCAATGGAATTGCTGAAAGAATGAATCAGATATTACTGGAGAGAACTCGTTGCCTCAGATTGACTGCAAAGTTGAAAAAGGGATTTGGGCAGAAGCTTTATCTATGGCGGCTTTCCTCATCAACCGCACACCTTCTAACGCCATAGACATGAAGATCCCAGAAGAAGTATGGAAAGGAGAGCCTGTTAGCTATTCATTCCTTAAAGTGTTTGGTTGTCCAGCTTACGTACATGAGAGCAGAGGGAAGCTGGAACCTAGAGCTCGCAAGTGTATCTTTCTAGGTTATAGAAGAGGAGTGAAGGGATATAGATTGTGATGTCCTATTAGCAGGAAGATTGTTACCAGCAGGCATGTGACTTTTGATGAGAAGGCTATGTTGAAGGTGGAGCCTTCCTCATCAGATGACAATGAGAGGACAAATGAAGAATACCAAACACAAAGTAAGTCATCTACTGTTCCTTTTCATAGAAGTTCTGAAGGTGTTTCCGATGACACCGTGGTTGATGAGGAAAGTACAGAGATTAGTACAGAGGATCAGACTCAAGGTGGAGCTAATTCAGAGATCAGACCTGTTAGACAGAAGAAGAAGCCTAATTGGCTTAATGATTTTGTTGGATTGAGCATCGAAGACATTGACTTTGATGACATGGCAACATATGCTTTGAATGTTGTCCATGACGAACCCAGAGATTATAGAGACGCTATTGCTTCAGTTGACAGTTCCAGTTGGTTAGTTGCTATGGAAGAGGAGATTGAATCTTTGCAGAAAAATCATACTTGGGATTTGGTGCCTCTTCCCACCAACAAGAGAGCTATTGGTTGTAAGTGGATCTATAGAGTAAAAGACGGCGGCAATGGAAATTTCAGATATAAAGCAAGGTTAGTAGCAAAGGGGTATGTTCAGAAGAAGGGAATTGAGTATCATGACATTTTTGCTCCAGTTGTTAGGCATACCTCCATTCGTATTCTATTGGCATTAGTGGCTCATTATGATATGGAGTTGGAGCAACTAGATGTCAAAACCGCATTCTTGCATGGTGATCTGGATGAAGAAATTTATTTACGGCAGCCGGAGGGGTTCATTGATAGTAGCAGGCCTGACTATGTTTGTAAACTTAACAAATCTCTATATGGACTAAAACAGTCACCTAGACTATGGTATAAGAGATTTGATAAGTTTATGCTTTCACAAGGATATTCTAGAAGCTTCAAAGACCAGTGTGTTTATTTCAAGAGATGTGATAATGATTTAATATATCTGTTGTTATATATTGATGATATGTTAATTGCATCTCGGAGTATGGTGAGAATTATGGAGTTGAAAACTGAACTTAGTAAGGAGTTTGATATGAAGGATTTGGGAAAAGCACAAAGAATATTGGGTATAGAGATTTGTAGAGATAGAAAGCGGAGAGAGTTGAGACTCACTCAGGCGCAATACATCGAGAAGGTCCTCACTCGATTTGGAATGGAGAAAGCCAAACCGGTTGGTACTCCATTAGGCTCTCATTTTAAATTGTCAAAAGACCAATCTCCCACATCGGAAGAAGATAAAAGGTATATGGCTGATATACCTTATTCCAGTGCTATTGGTAGTCTTATGTATGCCATGGTATGCACTAGACCAGATTTGGCCCACGCAGTGGGTGTTGTAAGTCGATATATGTCTAACCCAGGCAAGGAACATTGGCAAGCAGTAAAGTGGATACTTAGGTATCTTAGAGGCACTTCATCTGTTGGCTTGTTATATGGTGGAGTGGATGGCGACATCTCACTTAAAGGATACTATGATTCAGATTATGCTGGGGATAGAGATGCACGGAAGTCAGTGTCGGGCTATGTTTTTACACTTGGCATAGGCTCGATTTCATGGAGATCAAAGCTGCAATCTATTGTAGCTTTGTCAACTACCGAAACAGAATTGATATCGATTGTTGAAGCAACTAAGGAGGGTTTGTATTTACTTCAGTTGTTGGATGATCTTTTTATGGTGCAGAAGACCGTGGAGCTATTTTCAGACAGTCAGAGTGCAATTCATCTTGTTCATAATCAGGCTTATAGTTCACGAACGAAGCACATTGATGTTAGAGGTTTCTTTCTTATGCTGGAGGAAGAACGGAGTAAGATCAAGTTGTTGAAAGTGAATACTTCAGATAACCCCTCAGATATGATGACGAAGCCACTTCCCAAGGATAAGTTTGAGCATTGCTCAAACTTGATCCATTTGATTCCAGCTGCTTAGGCGCCATTGGGCGTGAGATCTAATAACCCCTATGATACTTTGTTGATGAGACATATATATATTGAATCGAGGTGGAGTGTTGAATTTATGCGATTCATATATGTGTTTGATGTGAAGATTCGGTAGAGCTATGCATTGAAAAGCATTGGAGTTGGTTGGAGGAGGAAGAGTTGTCAGAAGAGGTGGAGTTCCTGCATGACTATAACCTGAAACATACTGCAGACGTCTGACCTACCTAGGTCAGACGTCTGACCCTGTTTCAGAATGTTTCCTGAAATATTCTGCAGACGTCTGACCCCCTGGTCAGACGTCTGAGGCGACGAAAGTTATTCTTCCAGTTCCGAATTCTGAAGGGAAATTTTGTAAATTCCGGAGCTTGGTTCTCTAAACTAATGGTGCAGATTCTTTTGACATAGATGGATGATCTGGATCATTTAGGTCATCTATATATTGTCTCCTAATCATCTTCCAAATTAAGAGATTAGGTTTTAATCAGATTTCCAATAATTGTAATTAATAGAAACCCTAACGAAATCAAATTGGGGGTTTTCTATTTTGAGTGCTCTATTATTAATCTCTTCAATTGAGTAATTGATTAGAGAGAGTCTCCACCTATTGTATCTCTCTAATCATTGTATTGGCTTGTAATCTCTGGTGATAATAATAAAAGGGTTATTGGGTCTTCGTGGACGTAGGATCTTCAGATTCGAACCGCGTTAAATCTTCTGTGTCTCTTGTTTTTCATATTGTTGATTGTGTTTTCATAATTGATATTTTAAGTTGCATTGGTATTCAAATAGACAATACTAGGTCTTGATTTGAAATCGCTTCCGCAGCGCACCGTAGTGTTGAATTGTTATCAATCACCAATTTTTCACTACACAAAAGGCGACTGAAAAATTGGGGAACTCGACTGCTATTGTTATCTCAATCTTGAGCATGTTTGGGTTCATAAAGTAGCTCAGACTGTCGTCTCTGATCCACCTTGCTTGCAGCAAATGATCAAAATTGTGCTCTTGCTCTACCTCTTTCTGCTGTCCAGTCTACTGTAGTGCCTTTTGCAGCCAGTCGGATTCAGCCAGGTGGTCATACTAACGGATTGCCCATGCTCACACCCGTGCTCCTATAAACCAATCAGAACTTTCTCATGTATCTTCCATGCCAGATGTTCTTGTTGAGAATGCATAGGATATGGACGTGCATGTTCAAGCATTTCCAAATGTTGCCCAGTCTCAAGCCTTTGCAGGTTCAGCTGTTAAGAATGCTTCTCATGCTCAAAATCTTCAAACCTGGCTTTCATTTCAAAATGCAGTTGTTGCTTCTGCTCAGAACACCTTGTGCACCCCATACTGTTTTCTCTCAATCTCACATGCATACTGCGCTCCTAAAAGCTGGTCCTCCTAAAGCTCATACCGCACATAGCTTAGGTCCTCTACCAGGCATTGTGCTTGATCAAAATTTTCCTGCATAGAATTCAGCATGTGCACTTTCATGCACAGTTTGCAAAATCAATAAACTCAAGACCCCAAGTTTTATTCCCTATGCTTTGCCAAATGTAAAAGCGATGCATGCCTCTACTGATATTTCTATCCCGATGCTTGCTGGTGCTTCACCTTCACAGGTAAATCTAACAACTATATATGCTAATTCTCTGTATATATTGCAGCAAACAAGTGAGACCAAAGATGACACTACACGTCTTCCTCAAAATAATGCTCATGGGACTACTAAAGTAAAAACCATTACAATTCCTCACTAAGTCTAACTTTCTATACATAAATCAGATTTAGTTACTAATAACACATATTAAACTAAATTAAAATATTCAGACTAGAGCTTGATCAGAACTTATACTTCATGGGAAATAACGCGACATCAGCAAGTTTTGCATCGGTGCTCTACAACATACTTCCTGCAGTCACCTTCATACTTTCCATCATACCCAAGTAAAACCCTAAAGCAATTTTGTAACTGTAAAGCATTCGAGGTTTAAAAATTGAAACTTTATTCAACAACCAGGATGGAAAAGGTGAAAATAAAGAGCCTACGAGGGCAAGCCAAAGTTGTAGGAACAATAATAACAGTCCTGGGGACACCAGTGATGGTTGTATACAAAGGCCCAGTGGTCGAATTTATTTGGTCCAGAGGCAAAAGCCATCAGGAGCCGGCTGCAAATACAGATCATAGCCATGTTCTAGCTGGCATTTTCATGATTGTCATTAGTTGCTTCTGTTGGGCTCTCTTCTTCATTGTTCAAGTAAGTCCTTTTGGCTTAGATAAATTGGACACTATACATGATTATTCTTTTTCTTTACTGGTTCATTGGTGTAAACAGGCAAGTACACTAAAAGAATACCCAGCAGAGCTATTCATAAGCTGCTGCATCTTCTCAGCATTCAGTATATGCTAGCAATTCATGTAATTTCCCTGAAGAGCACGCTTCTCCTCTTCAAGCCATTTTATCATAAGGCCAACAGCAGCTTATCAATGCCTCTGGTCTCGCTGAAACTCAACGTCCAAGCAATTCACAAGGTGCTTCTTTTGTTGCTCTAGCCCACTTTAGGTGATTTACCATGCTTTCGGTTGTGGTGGGATCGAAGGATACATTTCACATGAAAGACAAGTCTTCGAAGACCAAATTTATTTAAAACGCTGCTATTTTTCACCATGAAAATTGTTTCACTAGTGTAACATGGTTGTCCATTATTTGAAGACCAAATAACGGAGCTCCTACTCTGCATGAATGTAACTTTTTTTGAGTTTTTACTCGGCATTGTCTCTGAATGTAATTCTTTGGCTAAATTTAGTAACGTTATCCACATCATTTCTCAGAAGAATATGGTTGCTAAGTTGAAGCTTTAAGAAGATGATGTCGAACCTCATTGCAAGAAGGAGCGTCTAAGCCTTTATAATGGCAAATGTTATCACCATTATTAGCTTTAAAGTTATACAGCATGGAACATGAATATGACATCGCTTTTCATGACGGAGAGCTGCTCTTTAATCACGTCGCCAGTCATCGTTACTCTCGAAGATATACGACCCTTGAACATACTTGTAGCTCCAGTAATCAGCATTAAGGATGGATTGGTATCGAAGGAATAGGGTATCGCTCTTCATCAACGAAGGGATGCAATGGTATCGAGTACAATCAATGTTGTTAGCCATCAATGAATATTGACGTGCCTTATATCGCATCTCATTAATGATGAACTCTCGTAGCGCCATTATTCCCCTATGGTCACCGCAACAAGCTTGTCGCCAATTACCTCAAAGATTATCAACATTGCATTAAAACAGCGTCGCGTCTCACAACACTTCGGGGATACCGTCCTGTGATGATGCCGAGGATCATCAACGTCGAAGGAGTATTGAGTGGCACTGCTCTTCATCAGTGCTCAACACTACTTCCAAATGATGCCGTTAAGCAATGACAGCACCATCCATCCATTTTTTACGTCGCCAATAGTAAGCGCCGCACTTCATCTTTTATACAACGCATTCCATCAACATTTGGAGGACACGGCGTATCTATACGAGCGGTGTTGATGGGGAACTCCGTTAGCATCCACAAAGCTATCAATGCTGCCTTTTGATTAGTATTTTTTTATACATGCGTCGACTAGCCGGGATTGTCACCACTCACAAAGGACGTCGATCATATGATAGAAGACGCCGATGCCATCATTGTTGCTGCATATCTCCACTAAAGGAATAAAGAGGAAGCCTAGTGCATAGCAACATCGAAGTCGCCATAGTCATTGCAAACACTATCGTCGAAGCTAGTGCTGAAGTTTATCGATGCCAAAAGTCATGCTACGTTTTCCCTATAAATATGGGCCTATCGACGCCATTTTGGAGGGAATTCATTCTCTTTCTACTTCTTAACATTGTAAACCCTAAATTGATTTGAGCATTTTTTGCCGATTGTAACGCTCAAACAATTGAATACATAAGAAATCGAATATTAAACAATTGCATAGCATATTTGACCACTTGACCCTTGAATTGTGACTTGAACATTGCTTTGCAAATTGATTCGAATCATACATGACATTCGATGTGACAATGATGAAAATACAAAGAATTATTACAGACTTGAAACCATGCATGCCTTCATGTAACAATCCGCATATTTTTATGATAATATATTTAAATATAGCATCGTTAGTTGAATTTAAAAGTCCAAAATGTGACTTTTCGTAAACGGTCGAATCCGGACTCGAGACCAGTTCCATTGAGTCCAAAATGGCGTTTGAATTTTTGAGTATAAACATCGATATGTTTGGAGTTGAGTAGAATTTTTCTATTTTTCTATTGGGCTTTGGGTTTGGGTTTCAACCCACCAACTCATCTAATACCCTAACTCCTCCAATTCCTCTTCATTCATTCTATTATTTCCTAACACTCTCAAGCTAAAGGAAAATGGGGGAAAGAAGAGGAAATAAAAATTCCTAAGTCCTAGTTTACTAGGAAATTCAAATTTAAGTTATAAATCAAAGAGAAGCTTAGGTAAGAATCCTCTTCAATTTTCAGAAATTCCTATAACCTAACTTAGAAAATATTTGCTTATGAGCTTAGATTGGAGCTTCTTGAGTTGAAGTTGAAGAGTGGTTGATCTTTCCTTTATTTTAAAGCTTCTCACTTGTTGTTTTGGGTTTAAAGGTGAGTTCTTGAACTCACATCTATGTCTATAGCTTTCATTGTTATTAGGTATGAATTCCTAACATCTATTTCATGTTCAATTGCTTTTGGTTTGAATTGGTTTGGTAAATTTTCCAATTTTTGGTATTTTGAAGTCAAAATCTTTAAAGATCTTATCTTGGATGTTTGGACATGTTGTTTGAGGTGTATCGAAGAGCCTATAAGGCTGAGTTGTTGCTTGGCATAATTTCCTAACCTCTGTCGCTCGTCCGATCGCTTCCGGTTTGGATTTTCGCCCTTTTTGGGCTAGGCTGATTTTTTGCCTAGTAGGAAATTTCAGACGTCTGGATTGAAAATCCAGACGTTTGGTTGAAAATTCCAGACGTCTGAAATTGGTCCTAGAAAAAGAAAAAAGACAGAGGCAAAATCCAAACGTTTGGAAATCTAACCAGACGTCTGGTTAGTGGTTCAGACGTCTGGTTGGTAATTTCAGACGTCTGGAAATGTTCAATTTTGCTTATTTTGGCTATTTTTGAGTGGATTTCCAATATTTATCGATTTTTGTTGATCCGGTTAGTTGTTTTCAATTATTATCGACTTTGATGACTTCATTTATGGATTTTTGGGAATATCCATTTGATTGGGATTTGATATCGATTTTTATGGTTGGAATTCACGTCGTTGAATGTGGATTTTTGGTGATAGACTGTTTTTACAATCATTTCTGGATTTGTCACTTTTAAATACAAAGGTTTCTATGCTAGTAGTAAATACTCAAACTCTTTTACAAAAAAATGATTTCAACATTACTTTTAATACAAAGCTTGTTTTTAAAACCATTTTCCAATCTATTAGTATATACAAAACTTTACCTCATTCGTACGAGAAATCCAATTAAACGACTTAGCAAAACAAGTGGTATGAAACGCTTGCGTTTACTTCGTCGGTTAATCCTTGGACTTGTTCGATTGAAATCTCGTGATAATTTTCGAGTGGAAATCTACAATTTGTTCGTAAATATTTAAGTTAAGCCAGTGGTTATGGGACATGAAGCTAAACTTATTTATTTACCAGCTTAGTGTAATTTACACTTATCGATCAATGATGATCAATTTGTGATTTAGACTAGCGATGTGCGATATCTCTTTGTTTGTGTGGGAGATTAAACCCCGTTTGTGGAGCTTCGGTTCAAATCGGTGGGGTAGCGACCCATGGTCTTCGGGCCGTTTGTGGAGCCTTGGCTCAAACTTGATAGTTAGCGACCATGGAACAGCGTTCCGTTTGTGATACACGTGTTGGTGAGTTTTTATGCTCCCGTTTGTGATACACGTGTTGGTGAGTTTTCATGCTCCCGTTTGTGATAAGCCTCCCCCTTTGTGTTTTCTGGATTTCTAATTGTTGATTTCTGGAATTTGCATTTCACCAATTTTTGTGATTGACATTGATATGTTTTGTCAATATTTGGGGTTTGATGAATAAGTTAAAGAATGTGATATTCTTTTTAGATATTAAACGAGATTTGAGATATTGTATGATTTTTATTGTTATCGAATGTATACTTGTCACAGTATGACATTATTTTTATCATATATTTTTGTGGTATCTCTTATCATTTCTCATCTCGTATGATATTTATAGCTAGACTGATCCGTTTATTATTTTTCTTCTTAAATAATACTCGGGTCAGACCGATGTGTTACAGGTGTTTGCACTTGACTTCTTAGCAGGGGCTAGCTTATGACTTTTGACTAACTACTTTAGCTTAGTAGTTTTTGTTTTTATACATTCGAGATAGAGACCCCTTGATGTATACATATTCTTTTGTCTAGCACTTGTATCTATTCTTTTGTGATGTAGTAGTTCTAGTATGACCCCTACTTTGATGTACACTTCTATATGTTATATTCATATCTGTTTCCGCCTTTGTGATATGAATATCTATGACTGATTTATGTTATGTTTATTTTATATTTGTTTTCGAAGGCCACATAGCCACTGTGTAGTAGCTTTGAGTTTGTATTTGATATGTCGGATTTCCTCTGGAAATGAAATGCAAGTCATATTATCTGACATATCGGTACTCGCACAAAGCAATTACACAGATGGTCGCTCCTCAACAGCCTTATTCTTCATACTAATTGACGGCATTACCCAGCAGTGTCCTTGGTTAGTGTGAGTATAGAGGTGGGGCGTCACAGCTTGGTATCAAAGCCAAACTTCGGAACAATGTAGAATAATCTAGCAAGGATCATTGTCCTAAGACTTTCTTAGGAATCATGCCTTAGGATTTAATTCGAGTCATTGGACCCGTTCTATCCTATCTCCTTTTATGATGCCTTGTTTTATCAATCAAGTTTGTTTGATATTCATTCTGAGAATAACCTTTTTCCTCTTTTTTCTTTCTTTCTTAAAGAAGAGAAATGGTTAGACCTGGTCGTCCCAGCGCCGGTCAATCCAGTGCTACTCCTTAGGATGGCGTATTCATGTCTGCTCAACAACTTCTAGATCTTTTAAAGAATGCCCAAGCTGCCGGACCCATTCCTGAGCCTACTCGTTCTAAATCCGGGTTTGCACGCTTGTGCAGTGATTATATCAATTTGGATGAGAAGGCCATTCAAGGGTTCCGAAAGCGTTATAGAAGTCCAAGCTTCGCTTAGAACATGCGACCGCTTCTTTTCTCGCATGAATCTTGTGGATCTATATCGTGTCCAAGTGGCTTCTAGCATGCTCTAGGAGAGAGCATTAGATTAGTATGAGCTTTTGATTTTAGAAATTATTGAAGCGGATCTTACTTGGGAGCAATTTCGAGAGAGGTTCGAGTTAAAGTTTGCGCCGGAAGCTAAAAAAGTAACTTTAGCTCGGCGCTTTATTGACCTTGTTCAAGGTGAATCTTCTATGACCGATTATGTCGCATCTTTTGATCTCTCTCTAAATATGGGGTCGAGTATATTAATACTCCATTGAAGAAAAATCAGAGGTTTGTCTATGGGTTGAATAAGAACCTCAAAAAGTCTTTACTTCTGAAACTAGAAGTTTCTTTTGATCAGCTTGTTGATATCGCTCTTCGGCTTGAAGAGGCCGATAAAGAAAGTGATGTTGAAGTTGTGGGTGCCAAACAGAACTTCAACAACAATAAGAAGAGGCCTATTAAGTTCAAAGGCCCTAATCCCAACAAGAAAGGGAAGCAAGCAACTTTGGTGGAAAAGACTCCTACCTCTAGTCGTGGACAGTGCTACAATTGTGGTTCTACGGACCACTATGCAAATAGGTGTCCGAAAATCCTTTTTTGTCGTTATTGCAAAAGTTCGGGTCATCTTATATCTACATGCCCCATACTTCAAAGTAGGAGAGAGGGAGAGCTGAATGTTGTGTAAGCTCCTAGTAACCCTTCTCTTGGTCAAGGTATTTTCATTCAGTCCTTGGTGGCATTATTTTATTTCATGATCTTCCTATTCGAGTTCTTTTTGATACGGGTGCATCTCACTCTTTTATATCAAAAGAACTTGTTGATGCTTTGTCTTTAAATATTATGGGCTTGATGACTTCACTGAGAATTACGAATCCGGTTGGTGGATCCACAACACTCAGTTTACTTTGTAAAGATGTCGAGATTATTTTATGTAATTGTGCTTTCCGATCCGATTTGCATGTTATGTGCTACTTAGGCTTCGGAATTGATTTTTGGGAAAGGATTGGCTTAATCATTATGAAGCCCATATCCTATGTCCCGAGGGGACTATCCATCTTCGACATTCTCAATCTGTTAAGCAGGTTTTTAATTTTTCTTAATGATTTTGATTCTAATTCGGTGGCATAATTTTATTCTTTAAACCCACATGATGAGGAAAATGTTATTTCTCTCATTCAAGTAGTTTGTGAATTTTCCGGTATTTTTGAGCTTGTCTTAGGATTACCACCTAAGCGATCTATTGAGTGGTGCTAAGGTCTTTTCAGCTCGACCTTGCCACCGGTTTTCATCAGCTACGAGTTGCGAAGGGTAGCATTCCACTTACCGCATTCCGCACTCGTTATGATTCTTATGAGTGACTCGTGATGTCATTCGGTTTGTCCAGCTTATTTCATCCATCTTATGAATCGAGTATTCTACTAATATCTCGATGAGACCATCCTTGTATTCATTGATTATGGATGAAAACAACAATTTAAAATTTTCAAATCTTTGTAATAAGATATTTATAAGTATAATTGGATTTTGTTCTTAAAACGAGCAAAGAATATTCGTAAAAATTTTAAGAGACATGTTTATCATATAGAAGATGATTTTGTGTTGTATTGCCCATTGAGTGCTTTAAGAATTCTGGTCGATGCGCCTGATCAACATTATCGATAGGAATCTCCTAAACGCTATGATGAGACAGTCAGACACAGTAAAGTGACTTGTAATAAGTAAATTTTTCTAAAAAGATGATTACATAAAGTTCATTATAATTTTGAATGTCTTAGCTTTTCAGAAAAGAGGATCATGAAATAAATGATTTAGCATAGAAGCTGCTTTTTAGAAATTAAAACAACTCCCTTTCGATGCTCCTATTCTTGTGATTCCCGAAGGGAACCAAGACTTTGTTGTTTATACCGATGCTAGTCGTGTTGGTTTGGGAGTCGTTCTCATGCAAAGGGAAATCGTGTTGCCGATGCCCTTAGTCGTAAGCAACAAGCGGTTGTTTCCATGATGATATCCAAATGGAATGATCTCGAGATTTTGTCCACTTGTGAGATTCGAGATTGTGAATCTGATTCATGTTCATCTCTTGTTTTATGTAGCCTTGAGGCTCATCCATCTCTTTTAAACCGCATCATTGAAGCTCAAAAGCATGATCCCAAATTGGCTCATCTTAGCCAAAGTTGTAGGGATAAAATTGATGTTGATGGTTTGAAAGACTTTGAAATCGATGCTCGAGGAGGCATTCGAAAATTTTGTAGACTTATTGTGCCAAATATTTGTGATCTTCATAAAGACATTTTAGAAGATTCTTATCATTCTAAATTTATCATTCATCCCGGTAGTAGTAAAATGTACACGGATATGAAGCGACTTTATTATTGGGATGGAATGAAATCTGTTATTGCTAACTTTATTAAGCGTTGCATGACTTGCCAACTCATAAAGGCCAAGCATCAAAGGCCCGGTGGGTTATTGCAACCTTTAGACATTCCCGTTTGGAAGTGGGATCAAGTCTCTATGGACTTTATTGACGGTCTTCCCCGTTCTCGTTCGGGTCATGATAGCTTATGGGTGATAGTAGATAGACTTACAAAATCCGCCCATTTTATTCCCGTTCGGTCCAACCGGACTATACCTCTTTTGGCTAAACTCTATGTCAAAGAAGTTGTTAAATTGCATGGAGTTCCAACTTCTATTGTTAGTGATCGTGATCCATTATTTACTCGTGAATTTTGGAAAGGTCTTCAAAAAGCTTTGGGAACAAAACTTAATTTTAGCACCGCTTATCATCCTCAGTTCGATGGACAAACCGAGCGTGTGAATCGAACTCTTGAAGATCTCATTCGTGCATGTGTTCTTGATTTTGGTGGAAGTTGGGAAGATCATATTTCTCTTGTTGAGTTTTCTTACAATAATAGCTTCCAATCTAGTATTGGTATGGCACCTTTCGAGGCGCTCTACGGAAGGCCATGCCGATCTCCTTCGTGTTGGCTTGAAGCTGGTGAGAAGTTGGTTTTAGATCCAGATTTTATTCGTGATGCCATAGAAAAGATTGACCTTATTCGTCATAGGATGAAAGAAGCTCAAAGTAGACAAAAATCCTATGCCGATAACCGAAGAAGGAAATTAGAATTTTCTGTGGGAGATTTGGTATTCATTTGTGTTTCACCTATGAAGTGTTGTGCGTTTCAGTTGATCGGGAAAATTTAGCACCTCGATATATTTGCCCATTTCCCATCACCGAACGCATTGGTTCCGTGGCTTATCGCCTTTCATTACCGACTCAATTTTTTGCTATTCATGACGTTTTTCACGTTTCTCAACTACGAAAATGCCTTAGAGATTCCGATTCTATTCTTGAGCCCGGCGTTATTGAAGAAATTGAGGTTTCACCTAATTTGACTTATGAGCAACATCCTATTCGCATCATTGCTACGGAGGTTAAACGTCTTCGTAATAAAGATGTCCCGCTTGTGAAAGTCCAATGGTCCGCAAATCCTAAGGATTGCTCTTGGGAATCCAGAGAATTCATTGAGCGAATACATCCGAACTTACTCTCTCATGCTCCTAAAGGTGAACTTCTCATTTCAAAATTTCTTCTTTTGTGTTGTTATTCCTTAGTATGGTTGTTACTTTTTATTTTCTTCTTAAGTATTGCGAGGACGCAATTCCTTTGAGGAGAGGAGTCTGTAACAACCCGCATATTTTTACGATAATATATTTAAATGATTTATTTAAATATAGCATCGTTAGTTGAATTTAAAAGTCCAAAATGTGACTTTTCGTAAAAGTCGAATCCGGACTCGAGACCACTTCCATTGAGTCCAAAATGGCGTTTGCGACCTTTTTGAGTATAAACATCGATATGTTTGGAGTTGAGTAGAATATTTCTATTTTTCTATTGGGCGGTTTGGGTTTCAGCCCACCAACTCATCTAATACCCTAACTCCTCCAACTCCTTTTCATTCATTTTATTATTTCCTAACACTCTCAAGCTAAAGGAAAATGGGGGAAAGAAGAGGAAATCAAAATTCCTAAGCCCTAGTTTACTAGGAAATTCAAATTCAAGTTATAAATCCAAGAGAAGCTTAGGAAAGAATCCTCTTCATCTTCTCCATCTCAATCTCTCTTTAATTTTCAGAAATTCCTATAACCGAACTTAGGAAATATTTGCTTATGAGCTTAGATTGGAGCTTCTTGAGTTGAAGTTGAAGAGTGATTGATCTTTCCTTTGTTTTAAAGCTTCTCACTTGTTGTTTTGAGTTTAAAGGTGAGTTCTTGAACTCACATCTATGTCTATAGCTTTCATTGTTGTTAGGTATGAATTCCTAACATCTATTTCATGCTCAATTGCTTTTGATTTGAATTAGTTTGGTAAATTTTCCAATTTTTGGTATTTTGAACTCAAAATCTTTAAAGATCCTATCTTGGATATTTGGACACGTTGTTTGAGGTGTATCGAAGAGCCTATAAGGCTGGGTTGTCGCTTGGCATAATTCCCTAGCCTCCGTCGCTCGTCCGATCACTTTCGGTATGGATTTTCGCCCTTTTTGGGCTAGGCTGATTTTTTGCCTAGCAGGAAATTTCAGACGTCTGGATTGAAAATCCAGACGTCTGGTTGAATATTCCAGACGTCTGGTTGAAAATTGCAGACGTCTGAAATTGGTCCCTGGAAAAAGAAAAAAGGCAGAGGCAAAATCCAGACGTCTAGTTAGTGGTTCAGACGTCTGGTTGGTAATTTCAGACGTCTGGAACTGTTTAATTTTGCCTATTTTGGCTGTTTTTGAGTGGATTTCCAATATTTATCGATTTTTTTTGATCCGGTTAGTTATTGTCAATTATTATTTACTTTGATGACTTCATTTATGGATTTTTGGGAATATCCATTTGATTGGGATTTGATGTCGATTTTTATGGTTGGAATTCACGTCGTCGAATGTGGATTTTTGGTGATAGACTGTTTTTACAATCATTTCTGTGATTTGTCACTTTTAAATACAAAGGTTTCTATACCAGTAGTAAATACTCAAACTCTTTTACAAAAAAATGATTTCAACATTACTTTTAATACAAAGCTTGTTTTTAAAACCATTTTCCAATCTATTAGTATATACAAACCTTTACCTCATTCGTATGAGAAATCCAATTAAACGACTTAGCAAAACAAGTGGTAAGAAACACTTGCGTTTACTTCGTCGGTTAATCCTTGGACTTGTTCGATTGAAATCTCATGACAATTTTCGAGTGGAAATCTACAATTTATTCGTAAATATTTAAGTTAAGCCAGTGGTTATGGGACATGAAGCTAAACTTATTTATTTACCAGCTTAGTGTAATTTACACTTATCGATCAATGATGATCATTTTGTGATTTAGACTAGCGATGTCTCTTTGTTTGTGTGGGGGATTAAACCCCGTTTGTGGAGCTTCGGTTTAAATCGGTGGGGTAGCGACCCATGGTCTTTGGGCCGTTTGTGGAGCCTCGGCTCAAACTTGATGGTTAGCGACCATGGAATAGCGTTCCGTTTGTGATACACATGTTGGTGAGTTTTCATGCTCCCGTTTGTGATAGGCCTCCCCATTTGTGTTTTCTGGATTTCTAATTGTTGATTTCTAGAATTTGTGTTTCACCAATTTTTGCGATTGACATTGATATGTTTTGTCAATATTTGGGGTTTGGTGAATAAGTTAAAGAATGTGATTTTCTTTTTGGATATTAGACGAGATTTGAGATATTGTATGATTTTTATTATTATCGAATGTATACTTGTCACAGTATGGCATTATTGTTATCATACATTTTTGTGGTATCTCTTATCCTTTATCTTCTCATATGATATTTATAGCTATACTGATCCGTTTATTATTTTCTTCTTAAATAATACTCGGGTCAGACCGACGTGTTACAGGTGCTTCCACTTGACTTCTTAGCAGGGGCTAGCTTCTGACTTTTGGCTAACTACTTTAGCTTAGTAGTTTTTGTTTTTATACATACGAGATAGAGACTCCTTGATGTATACATATTCTTTTGTCTAGCACTTGTATCTATTCTTTTGTGATGTAGTGGATCTAGTATGACCCCTACTTTGATGTACACTTCTAAGTGTTATATTAATATCTGTTTCCGCCTTTGTGATATGAATATCTATGACTGATTTATGTTATGTTTATTTTATATTTGTTTCCGAAGGCCACATAGCCACTGTGTAGTAGCTTTGAGTTTGTATTTGATATGTCGGATTTCCTCTGGAAGTGAAATGCAAGTCATATTATTTGACATATCGGTACTCGCACAAAGCAATTACACAGATGGTCGCTCCTCAACAGCCTTATTCTTCGTACTAATTGACGGCATTACCCAGTAGTGTTCTTGGTTGGTGTGAGTATAGAGGTAGGGCGTCACACTCCACCTACGACTTCAACTAGCTTCGATGAAGGCCAACCTTGATCAGCTTCACTTCTTATTCACTTTTAGAGTTAACGAATAAATTCGTTAACAACCAATATATCAACTTGACTTCGACTCATAACTTGTTTGAATTGACTTGTCTATGACTTACGACTTGCATATCATTTCGACTTTATTCGAGCCCATGACTTGCATATTAACTTAATACGCATATGATCAACACAAATTTGACAATGAGCTTATGCCATCCTAGCTCCTTAACCTAGGATCACCTTAGCATATTTTAGCAAAGTTCGCTTTTATAACACTTTGGGTGTTGAAGAATAAATTCGTTAACATTTTAGTATTAGAAGGAGGGCTTGAACCTCCGATTCTTTACACTTCTCTCCACAATCTAATTGCATAAAGTTCTTTTGTTTCAGAGGAAATGGTGAGAGCTAGAAAGAGTAATGACATCACACAACGAACGACTTTGGAAGGCAATATCATCCTGAGTTTCAATTTAGAGAATAAAGAAATTGGACAAATTTTAACTCTAACAAAACTCACAAGCAATAAGGTCGAGGAAGAAAAACCTCCAAGTAAGATCCAAAATGAGGTATCGAACACATGCTCTCCAAGGTTGCAAACAAAAGAAAGAAAGAGGATTATGATAAGTCAACAAAACAAAAATCAAGAAAGTCAAGCAAGAGAGCCCCTCGAACAATTGGATAGCTCAATCAAAGAATATAATAGAGACTACTATAGTGGTGAAACCAACCAAATAACAAAGGACATGCTTAAGAAGAAAGAAATCCTTGACCTAAGACAAGATGATAACTTTCAAAAAACTCCTTTGTCAGAAGAAATATTTGCTGTTAGAATTTCGTCTCACATCAAAATTCCCTTACTAAAGCATGACGGAACCACTGATCCAGATGATCACTTTCTAGCTTTTGAAAACTAAATGGATTTGTATAACACCTTTGGAGCAGTTCATTGTAAGCTTTTCCCCATAACTTTCTATGGAGCAGCTGCTAAATAGTACAAGTATTATCAGGAAAGAACCATCTATTCCTGGGTGTAATTTTCTTATAAATTTGTGATGCAGTTTTACATATACAAAGATTTAACTATAGATTCCAACATGCTGGCTAATATCAAGCAAATGCCGAGGGAATTACTCGACGACTGCCTAAAGTGATTTAATATAGAAGCATCGAAAGCAGAGAATGTGACTGATATAGAAAAGCTGATGACAGTTCATTCAGGGCTAATCGAGCAAACTCCTTTTTGGAAAGAACTTTATATTCATGAATGTAAAGATCTATAATGAAAGTGACTAAGGACCGTGTAATATGGATATTAACTAAATTTTTTATTTTTGCGTAATATAAATATAAAAGTAAAAGCGGTAAAGTAAATGACACCAGAGATTTTTATACTGGTTCGAACTTCCCGTTCAACATCCAGTCCCAGACTCCTTCTGCATTTAATCGAAACCCTTACTTAACCCGAAGGAATAGATATTACACCGCTTGAGCAACCGAACATGACTCCAACCACCTAGACAACCGAATAGGACTTCAACTGTCTGAGAATACTACAACGGGACTTCCAATACAAATAGTATAAATGTTTCTAACTCAGTATGCTCTTGAATAACACTGGTAAGTCGATAAAGTACACCCTTCCTATGATCTCTCCTTTTGTGGTATATTGTGTAGTTCATGAAGAAAGGAAATTTATTTGATCCTAAGAATAGTAAACTTGAATATACAAGTGACCAAAATAGAGTTTTTATGTATATAATGCTTTAGAGTTAAAATAGCAAGTATATATAATATTAAGAATAAGAAAAATTGATGTTCAAGACATTGAAATTCTTTGCTATTTATAGAAATTAAAAGTTGTATACATTCACGAAGAGTAGCCATAAAGAGATATGGAAGCTACTATTGAATTAGGAGTTGTTTCTATTTATGAAAGAGAAGCACCTTTTCAAAAACTAGCCGTTATAAATATTCAACCGTCTGAACTAAACGTTTCAGTCAGTTGAACCGAGTGAAAATTAAGACAGCAAGGAAATAGTACAAAAAAGCCCTTATTCAGCCGTTTGAATATTCTACTTCAACTAAGTGAATATTGTAAAAAAAATTGCAGGAGCACAGCATTCAGAAGGCTGAAAGTGCATATTCAGCCCGCTGAATGTGTAGTTTCGAGCAGGATTCTTTGTTTTGTTGAATCTTATATTTTGTGTGTATGTGTATACCACTTCGGAGAGATTTTAACATATTTCTACTTCTAGACTCAGACTATATACTTAACAATACAATGTAGGTACAATCTGGAACCTGGTCTTCATATGTTTATGATTATCTCTCTAATGATTTCTTCTCCTGCAAATTTGGTTAGTTCATATAATATTTACTTATATAGTTGTCACAATCAAAACACCAAAATTCGAGGTTATAACATTCTCCCCTTTTTGATGATGATAACTATATAAGAACTAAATATAAGGATTCAATTATTCTCCCCCTGAGTCGATACTCCCCCTATCGATATGACTACCTTACTCTCTCTCTCTCTCTTAGTCATCGACAAAAAGGAAACAATTATTCGATATGAGAACTATCATAGATAAGTAGTAGAAAAGATATTGCATAGATATATTCTTGAAAAATTACATAAATATTACATAGGTATGTTCTTGAAATAAGTAGTAGAAAAGATAGAGCTATGTCTAAATAAAAACATACCAAATCAATCTTCCCTTCCTTCTTCTTCTTCCTCTCCTTCTTCCTCAGAAGGTGTCCAAGTAAACGATGTCGAAATTTTAAGAATTTCCATTGATATGGATGTGGAGCAAGACAATTTTTTCCAAATCATGTTGAAAAAATCTTTTTATTGAGTTTAGCTTTTTGTTTATCTTGGAAACATGTTTCTCAACGTTAGTTAAATGGCGATTGAGCTTGCTTTGATTTTGCGATAATGTGATGAGAGCTTGTTTAGGAGGCACATCAATATTTAGTTCATGGACTCATCTTCTTCTTTTTCTTGTTGCGGTTGTTGAGAAGAAGAGGCAATATTTGTATCTCAAAGTTGCGGAATACCTTGATTGCGATTGGCAATCCATTCTTGAAAACTAATAATTTGTTGATTCGCATGACGCTTTGGAAGACCCATGAGACTAAGGATTTTGGAGTTAAGTTCATTTATTGCTGTGAAGTCGAAATCGAACAAAGTAACTCCAAAATTTTGTAATATCCTCATTATATAAGCTCCATAATTAATGGTTTTATAACTCCTCCTATTGTTAACACTTTGAAATTCATCCAATATAATCTTTCCCCAACTAACACGTTGAGATGAATAAATAGCATATAGGGCTTGGAAATCATGCTTATAAACTTTTTTATAGCTACTGGTTCTTGGTTGAAGAGAGTGAATGAGAGCATGATGAATAATTCATGCCTTAAGACGTAAGGCACTAGATTTTAGTTCATTTAGATTGTCCAACAAAAATCAATATGACACTTCGTCACGTTGGTACATATCAACGTCAACCATATCAATGTCTAAGCCTTTGGATGCACATCTTAAAATATGCCCTAATTTTTGTAAAGGTAAAAAAAATTTAACTCCACATACCAAAGTCCAAATGCAATCAGTTTTATTTTGAGGGTTTTGGTGGTCTAGATGCGTATTTGCATTAAAAAGTTTAATCAAGAGAGAATATATCTTAATGTTATTTGAATAATATCCAATAAGAGAGTCGAATCCATGTGCTTCCGCTAATTCTCTGATTGCATATCCATTAAAATCCAAAAAATTCATGAAAGCCCCTTCAGAAAGCTTGGAGTTCTTTATGCAATTGAATCGATTAACAATCGTGTCATTGTGGAGTCATGCCCTAATTCGGCTTTGAGATGGACCGGTAGAAGATTCTCTTGTTCTTTTTGATCTAGGAGGAATTTTTATTTTTAAGAATGAAGAAGGATTGGTTTATTGATTACGAGAATTTAGGGTTTCTTTTGTTATTTCAGGAGAGTGTAGAGGTAGGTAATGAATGAATAGGTAGGTTTTGAGAATAAGTATTGGTTTGAGTTTTGATTTGTGCTTTGAGAAATGTGCAAGTGTCTTTTTTAAAAAATAAAATTTCGGCCAGGTAGCCGGCTGAATCTAGCAAGGCAGCCGGCTAAATTGAAAACTTTGCAACCAGCAAGTAAACAGTTCATTCTTGCCATAATTCAGCCATCTGAATTTGGGGTTCAACCGGCTAAAATCTGAGTGGAATTAATTTTTATTTTGAAAATTTAGCCGTCTGAACGGGGTATTTCAGTCGGTTGGATCTGTTGATTTTGTACAGTTTAGCCTTTTCTCGGTATATTTTAAATTTGTTTAATCACTATACTCTTTACATGTTTTAATATGTGAGCTTTATTCTCATATTAAATAAATTTATTTAATTTTTATTTCAACAAACTTATTATATATGTAAATTACAACATCAATATTATAAGCATAATTTTATGAAAATATAAAATTTATTTATTTTCAGAGGTCTTGGATTCGTCTGAAGAAAAATTTCGAATGAGTTTTGTTCACCTTTGGTGTCTTCCTGCAATGGATTAATAGGAGTCCAAGTATTACATTGAATAGGAGATATATTTGTAGCACGTTGGTCTCAAAAAGTTGAAGATACGTGAGGTCATTGAGGAGATGGATTGTGCACACCCTCTTTAGGGTAGTTCCACAGAGTTTTGGAGCAAATTGTTCAAGAAAATTTAAACGCCTTCCATGGATTATTTTTTCTCGTAATACATCCCCCGTTGTATACTTATAGTTTCACGTTGGCAGTGATGAATGTCATCGATTTTCTCCTTGGTAGAAGGTGATCCAAATTCTAAGTTTCTTCTAGTTCTTTTACCCTTTGGTGTATATTTGGTATGGTGATTTGGAGATGGAGTAATGTTCGCAGGGACATAAACTAGAGTAGATTTGTTAGACGAATCCGAAGTCGGTGTGCTATATACAATTGACGAGTAGTCGGAATTTTCTTAAGACGACATTTTTATAAGAATATGAGTATTTGTTTGTTTGTTTAATATGAATAAAAAACCTTTTTATTCATGTATATGTACATGTGTGTGTGTGTGTATTTCATGTAGCTATTTCTGAATTAGAGTTTCCTGGTTATTATTAATCAGTAGGCCAGACTTTAATTTACCTCTATGCTATAAATAGTTAATTTGATTCTAAGGTAAAAATAAAAGTTATGAATATAGTCATTTATAAAATAGAAAGAAGGGGAGGTTCTAATGTGAAAATTGAAATAAAAAAATGGAAAGTCATATGCCTATCTCCCAAGAGTGCAGAGTTCAAGTGCCTACAACTCCAATTTTTTTGCACAACTTTTATTATTTTATACACTTTTAATTATATATACTTTATTATAAACTTATAAATCATGCAACGATATAATTCCAAGTTTACATCTTATTTTAGAAAAATATTTCCATTCAGTGGTTTTGTAAAAATATCAACTATTTGATTTTCAGAAGAGATGAAATCTAGCAAAATCAAATCTTTTTCTATGCTATCTCGTAGAAAATAATGTCGAATGCTAATATGTTTCATTCTTGAATGGTTTATCAGATTCTTAGATAAATTTACACTACACCATACAGCTCAATTTGCAACACCCAACTACGAAAAAATTGCCAAGATCTTAAGCCGTGGCAATTTTATCATGGTCCTGAGCCGTGGTAAAATAAATTACCACGGTTACTGATCGTGACAATTTTGGAACGGCCTTAGACCGTGCCAAAGTTATCAAAAAAATTTCACCCAACCCGTGTACGAACGCCCCTTCCAAAATTTGCGCTAAATATAAATCTCATCCATTTTCACCCAAGTAGATCACCGTCGACACTCCTTAAATCGAAAATAGGGATCTCGCTCAAGTCGAGAAAATACAGTTTTATTTTTTAGGGCTTTTTGGAAATAGTGGATCGGGAATCTCTGTGGAAGATCTTAAACAACTCGAGACATTTTTCTACAAACTCGGTTTTTTCTACACATCCTAGACTATACAGATGAATCTTTAATTTTTAATTCTAAGGTTAAACTGTTTCCGTTGTTTATTTTTTGATTGAATTAGTAATTATATTTGATTTTCTCAGATGTTTGATTTTGTCTAATATATAGTAATCTTAGAATTATTTGTGTCTATAGGTAAGCTTCTCGACATATTCCGTTTACAGTATTTTGGTTTATTTGTGCTCATCTTTTAAACTGGTAATTGGTTGTCAAGAGGATTCAATTCCAAGATCTCTAGATCCATGATCTAGAGCCTTGCCACCAAGTTAATGGTCCTTGATGGTAATTGTAAGTGGAACAATTGCTTTTCCAAACATTTTATTATAAACAGCTGTTTCATTCTATGTACATTTGGATCTCAACATGCATGGTGTTGGCGTTTTATTGTTCTAAGCTAACAGCACTTTGATATCATCTGAATGCTTGCAACAACAATCAGTACATTGACCGATCTTGGATTTCTCTGGTTCAGAGAATTTTATCTAGAGTCTTCCTGAGTTATACAGGTAAATAGTAAAGAGCACATGCAAGTTCTGTGTTGTTTCATGTTTAATACATGTGTGCTTTGACTATAAGATTTACCATTATTTAAGCTAATTGTTTGGTAGTTCCTTGGGTAATATTTCAACAAACTTAAAATTCAATATGAAGGCCACTGGTTGTCATTGTCAATTTATTCATATTGCCATTCATAGTTTTATGAAATGCTGCTATGAAATAATTCACTAAATTTTGACATATAACTTCGACATTTATTTGTATGCTGTTTGCTTGCTCATTTTGTTTACTTTATCTTCCCTTTCAATTACAGTATTATTTTGATTGCAAGGTGTGCTATCTTCGTGGTGATTTACTGTGCTGTGATACATGTCCACAAACCTACCATTTGGAATTTCTTAACCCACCTCTCGAGGTATATATATAATAACTGACCTTTTATGGTTAAAAAATTATAACCAAAATTTTAAATGTGCATGAGTTTTAAGTTTTGACAAGTATAATTAAAGCTTCTCAAGAATTCTAGTCTTATATATATGTGTGAAAGAATTCCAGGATTTATAATGCAATGATTTTCATGTTGGTTCGTTTATGTCTTATCATAAATATTCTTGAGTTATTCAACAGATGAGACATCAATTCACAACCACATCATAAATCCTAGAATTTGGATTTATGATGTTCTAGGATTTATGATGTGGTTGTGAATTTATGTCTTATCTATTGAAGTTCGTTTGCTCCGTATTCAGTTCTCAAGTGTTCAGCGATGTTTCTGCTTTCATCAGTACGTATTATATGATTTATCAATTTAGTTTGAATTTGATATATCAAGTCTAACCATTCTCATCTGCTTTCTATCTATTTTTGCTGGACTTCAAACATTTCATCCAAGCATCACCGTGCACTACATTTGTTGTCTTTATGTGCATCAGTGTGTACAACATTTGTTGGCCTTCGAGCCTGCTTGTTTACTATATATTTGTGTAGTGCAGTACCAAAATATGGCATGCTACTCATTTATGGTATAAGAATAATATATAAATTTAGCAACTTCCTAAAAAAATTTCACTGTCAATTTATTTTCCAGTTAACCGATGAAAGAAAATTTGCCTTTTCTAATAGAACTTTTAATGCCCAAGTACATTGAGGAAGAGTTCATCCACCTCACATTCTAGAAGAGCATTGACATGATTATCATAAGTTTTCAGTGTTCCTTATCTCAGGGTATGAAGGAGCAAACTCATTGTTTGTCTTCCTTTTTGGTTTTCTACTTTTAGACTTGATTTGATTAATCATGCTGTTCCACTTAGAATTATCAATGACATCTTACACTTATGTTGCTTTGAATTCAAATGGTTGTGTTGCAGTATTGAATTTCTTAACATACTGATTGTCTACTTCATTTTGAAGTTGATATCCTGTTATGAAAGTTGATTGTTTAGTCTGTTCATCCACTGAACGGTTTTCAGCTGAGTTCTGTTTTGAAGTATTTTGGGTGTCCTTGCTTGTTTTGCTCCTATGATCAGCATATTTTGCTAATGTTCTCCTCAAGTCCTTGTTGTCTATTATTGTTAGTTTCTTATGTTTCCATTGACGTCATTTGTAGCTTTGTTTTCTTTATTTTCCGATCTCCATACTCTTTCAAACGCACAGTATTATTCATTTTATCCAAAGCAACTACAGTTTTGACACTGTGTGGGTTTCCACAATTATTCTTTTTCCTGTTGTATTATTGGTTCCTTTTCATTTATAATTGACATGAAAAGGAAGGACTCTGACCCTACTCAATAAGCACTCTTGTATATGAGATCTTAAGTGGTTCTTGACATGCCTTAGGTTGTAATTGAAAGATCTTGAGCAGTAATCGATAATTCTTGGATTTTTATTTCATTTCATTTCATTCTTCTTAATGAAAAGGCATTTCTGTTATTGATGAGGTCTTTCATTTGCCATAGATCAGAAATTTCAACAAATTTAAAATATAAAGGCATTTCTCTCTTCCCTGCATACTCATTTGTTGTATGACTATGAATAGCAACACTGGTCGGTACATTAATGTTATATTCACATCGCTTTTACCAACGTCTAGTATTAGCCTCCAAATAGCAAACATATGTCATTATGCCTATAAAATATATTTTGTTGTTAAACTAACCGTACATAAGTTATGCCTGAACCAGTAGCGTATAAATTTATTTTCTCCGAATTAGCAATCCAAGTTGCTACCTTTAGAAAAAAGAATCATTAGTTTTCCATAAACAATGGTATTTTGTTGTTAAACTAACTATACATAAATTATTAGTTTTCCAACTTGCATATTCAACCTGCAAGTTTTTGAACCATGATATTTTAAAATATCAATGGAATGTTTACTGCTATTTTGAACCATAATATTTCCCTTATAATTCATTTCTAAGTTTTATGCACCATTTTCTTCACTCATTACAAAATCTGCCTGTTTTTCATTTGCAGGAATATCAACTGCTTCAGATTCGTTGTTGGTTGCCAAGCTGTTCACACATTTTTGTTGTAGTACAGAGGTTTTCTCCTTCTCCTTTAGGCGATTTGTGGACAACAACACCTCATTTTGGCTTCACATTTGCTGAAATCCTTTGCCGAAGGTATCAATTTTTTATTTTATGTTTTAGTTAACTGATTCGGTTTTTAGTTAAGTTTCCAAGTATTTTTAGAAACATTGGATTCCTAAAATAATTTGCTTTCAGTGTGTGTTTCTAAGCTTAAGTTGTATATTTTCAAAAGTGAGATTTTATATACTTGGTTGAATTTTAGGATACCAAATTCTTAAGCATATAGAGGCTGGAAAAGCATAAGTTTTGAATGTGAAGTTTTGTATAAATAGTTTTAAGTAAATCAAAACCTCTTTGGAAAAAAACACATGACATAAGGTGTACTCAATTTTTGAATGAATAAAATCTCAAACACATGTATATTCAAGAGTAAGTTCTCTAATATGTATGCTAAGTTTTAAAAATAACCATATGAGTGGTTTTGTAAATGAAGTTTTGGAGGTATAAAGTTGTATATGTTGATTCTCAAATATATGAGAGCATCAAATCTTTTCAATGTGTTTGTTTTATAAGCATATGAATATATGCATATTTGTGATTTAAAACTTTAAGTGAACTTTCGACATAAAAAAATTTCCACATGAACGATTTCTATATGTTAAAACTGATAGTTATAAATATGCACTATTTCATACATGAATTTCGAAAATGCTAGTTTTGCACATAATAATAAAGTTTCCAACATGTATACAGATCCCAAATATATCCTAAATAGATAAAAAATGAAAAGTTAGGGCTAATGTTGTGAAAAGTTGAAAAATGGAATCAAATTTAATAGAATAGTGAATCTAAATCTTCATCAATCATAATGTTGTATATCATGTATGATATAGCAGGTCAATATGTCGTCTACTATAGACAAACAATGGATGAAAGAATCCGATCGAAGAACCACACGATATGTAGAAGGAGTGCAGAAGTTTATTGAATTTTTTATGGAAAATGATGGTGATAAGGAAATCTATTCTTGTCCTTGCACATAGTGCAAAATTATGAAAATGAAGATTAAATTAGGTGACATTCATTATCATCTACTCAGATGGGGAATTGTTCAGTCATATACTGTTTGGCATTTTCATGGAGAAGAATCGACAAAGAAGCAAAAACAATCTATTAGTCAAACCATAAGTACCGATGAGGATGAACATCCTAGGATGGAAGACTTGGTCAATGATGCCGATAGATTTCATCATTTTCAACCTACCAGTCCGTTGCCCAATAATATTGGGGAACCGTCTACGGTTTATGTTAATCGGCCGACCAATCAAAGGAAGAAGTGTAAATCACTTTTTGATAGTGCAAAAGAGCCATTGTATCCTTCATGTTCTAAAGGTATAACAACATTGTATGCCATTGTGAAACTGAATAGCTTGAAAACTCAATACGGCTTTTCCGACAATGGTGTGACTGCACTCTGCGAATTTATAAAGGAGTTACTCCCTGAAGGTAACACACAACCGATAAAGTACCTCGACATGAAGAAGATGATTAAACAAGTTGGGATGGATTACAAGACTTATGATGCATGCATTAGTGACTACATGTTATACTGGAAAGATGATGCAAATAGAGTTTCTTGTACAATTTTCAAAGAACCAAGATATAAGACAACATTCAACGAAGAGAAAAGAGCTACCAAAGTACCTCAAAAGACGTTGAATCATTTCCCTTTAATTTCTAGATTGAGGAGACTGTATACCATACCATGGATAGCAGATGCTATGACTTGGCATGCTCGTGCCAAGTTAGATTCAAATGTAATGCGTCATCCACGTGACACTTCTCAATGGCAAGCTGTAGATTCTTTTAATCAAACATTTGCTGCTGAACCACGAAATATCACCCTTGGAATAGCAACTGATGGTTTCAATCCAAATGTGTCTCTAGCTAGTCGTTATAGTTGTTGGCCGGTAATTATAGTATCATATATCTTCCTCCATCAATGTGTGTGAAAAGAGAGTTCTCAATGTTGACATTGTTGATTTCCGGGCCAAAACAACCAGGGAAGGATATCGATGTTTATTTACAACCATTGATAGACGAGTTAAAGCAGTTATGGGAAGGAGTCAATGCATTTGACTTATTTAATAATTCCGAGTTCACGATGATAGCTAGGATGTTGTGGACAATTCATGATCATCTTACGCTCGATACTTTATCAGGGTGCACAACTCACGGCTATTTTGCATGTCCTATTTGTGGGGAAGATACTTGTTCTTATTATCTTCCTGAAAGTAAGAAGATGTGTTACATGAGACATCGAAGATTTCTTCCTTCCCAACACAAGTTTCGAGACGATAAGGCAAACTTCAATAACGAACAAGAATATCGTCATCCTCCATGGCCATTGAATGGTTATCAAGTTGGAGGAAAGGTAGCTAATATCAAGATGAAATTTGGTAAAAACAAACAAGAAATCGGTTGAAAACAAAAAAGAAAACCGATTATGAAGACCTTATCAATGTTCCTGCATGGTATAGGAGGTCTATCCTCTTTGATTTGCCATATTGGAAAGCAAATTTGGTCCGACATAATGTTGATGTTATGCATACAGAGAAGAATGTAACTGAGCATCTCATCGGTACAATTATGGGTCATAAAGACAAGTCAAAAGACGGCATCAATGCACGCAAGGATTTGAAAACCATGGATACAAAACAAAAATTGTGGGTGAGGGAAGATCGTGAAACAAATAAAATAACTATACCAGAAGCAACTTTCACTTTGAGCAAAAATGAAAAGGTACGGTATTGCACCATTTTGAAAAACCTTAAAGTACTTAGCAAATTCTCTTCTAACTTCCACAACAATGTGAGCATCAATCCTCCTGAGCTAACAAATATGAAGTCACATGATTATCATGTCATAATGCAACAATTACTTCCGGTATTACTTTAACATTCTTATCCACAACATAAGGATCTGCGTAATATTGTACGCCATATAAGTCTATTCTTTAACATTTTGTGCTCAAAGGTGATCAATAGGGAACATCTTTTAAAAGAAAAGGCTAGTTTGGTAGAAGCAATGTGTGTGTTTGAAAAACATTTTCCACCCACATTTTTTGATATCAGTAACCATCTTATGGTTCATCTAGCCGATGAAGCATTGATTTGCGGCCTTGTTAGATATAGATGGATGTATCCTTTTGAACGGTAAATTACTAATTTTTGTTTTATTCTTCAACATTTGATTTAAATAGCTATTGGTTATTACAATTAATTATCCACATAGGTTGATGAAAACATATAAAGGGTATGTGCACAACAAAAGGTATATGGAAGGGTGTATTGCAGAAGGATATATTGTACAAGAAGCTAGTTATTACTGCATGGAGTATATGCCAAAAGGAGGTGATGGCACTCATAAACATACCCGCGAAGCTTTTTTAGACGAGGATGATGAGTTTGCTGGTGAGATACCTCTAGATAGTGGTAAAGATATAACCTTGACCCAAGTGCAGTTTGAATAAGTTTGTAGATGGGTCCTTAATAAGTACGATGGATTGGATGAATGGGAGAAGTAGGTTCACTAATTTATTCTAAATTCCCATTATTGTAAAATATATTAACTCATATATACATATTGAAATGTCTATCGCAGGAGGTATAACATCTATTGAAAAGTACTAAATCTAAATATCAAAGTAGGGTTACATCCATGGAAACATGTCAAAGATTCACTCTATGGTTACGTGATGAGGTATTACATCTTCTTAGGTATTCATGTGTATTTAAGTGGATCATACACCGTCACAATCATGCTTTTTCGCTTATTGTGTTTTTTTAGTTGGTCAAGACCAATGAAGTTGATTAAACTCTTTGGCGGTTGGTGAATGAGCTAAAGTTCAAGGCGCATAGTTATACGAAGTACCTAGTGAATGGATTCATATTTTCTCCAAAAAGTAACAAAGAACGGATGGTAACACAAGATAGTGGTGTTTGCATGAGAGAAATTACAAAATTTAGAGCAAGCGGGAAGGATAAAAATTACAAGGAAGTAGAAACAATGTATTATGGAGTTATTCAGCAGGTAATTGAGTTAGATTACATTGACTTCAAACAAAAGGTTTTTTATTGTGATTGGGTAAAGGTCGAAGATAAGGTCAATGGTTATAAGATAGATCCTGTTTCAAACTTGATTACAGTAAACTTAGAGAAATTAAAGACCAAAGATAGAGTGAATGATGAACCATTTATTCTTGCATCAGAAGCAAGTCAAGTGTTCTACTCAAAAGATTTAAAAAGTAATGGATAGTTTGTGGTTTTGCATACATCAAAACGGTTGACTACAACTATAGATGACACTAAATTTCCTATTGTCTATCAATCAGCTTTCGAAGACCATCAAAAATTAGATGACCTTACCAAATGCATATGTTAATATAAGATGTATTTCTTAATTGAAATGAGTTGAATTTCAAGTGTGGTTGAATTGAGAATTTCTTCACTATGGGTATTTAGTGTTGTAAGTTTGTTGTGTATGGATTCTTTAAACCTGAAGGTGTACTTAAACCTGTAACAATTTTATGGGCATATGCTATAGCCAAACTAAAATAAATTGAACATAGGATGCAATTATTCACCATTTTTATCCAAACAGCTAGATTTTATGATTCAATTATCCATAATCCATGTCAGTGGATTATGGATAATTGCCTATAGCTACATTTCTATTAAATTTACCGCTTATCGTTTACAAAAAAATTTATGCTATTATGATTCAATTATCATCTAAAATTTTAAAAACAGTGCTACTCACTTACCACTTACAAAAAATTGACAGAAATCAAAATTTTAATAAATACATTTCTATTAAACTTGGTCTTAGCTCCTTTACAACAAGAATGGAACTTGCACTCTATTTCAATCAAAATTTCCAAATTTACTTCAATGATTCTATGGATTTACTTAAATTTCCACAGACTATATTGCATAGAAGTCGGGGATAATATTTTCAAGCTGTTGTTATAGGCTCAATACACATCATGTATTTGAAAGGTGTCACTAGGAGTGCATGAAACATAGTGCAGGTTCATATGTTAACTATCAAAAACAGTCCATATCTCTCTTGTTTAGTTAGCTTGAAGCCAAAAACATAGTGCAAGTTCATATTTTAAACAAATAACTATCCAGAAAGCACATAAAAAGGTTAAAAAACAGTTGAAAAGGTTGAGGCCTAGAAATAATAGGCTATGGCTACTTCCTCTTTTTGGTGCTATGGAAATAATTCCTGAGGTTAAAATAATTGTATAAATCACTTGGTTTTTAATAACTGATACTTTTGTTTAAAAGTTTTGTCCTTGGTAGTTTGACCTCTGCATCATGCTTCGACAACCGTTTTTTATGACCTGCATTTTTCACCATGTAGTTTATGTCCGGCTCTTAGCTTATTGTTCCGGTAACAGTGTCATCATGCAATTCTTATAACATAATATTTATATTATAAGTGTTAAGATGTATATAAAATTTCCCTAATGATCATTTTCATTTATGAAAGCAGACACCTGGTGTATACAAAATTACAAATATTAAATCATGCAATCAAAGGAGCAGGAAAATGAAATTACAGAAGCGTCAACCCATTCAATTACACAATCATCCTCTACACAACCCGAAAAAGTTGACATAAATGCATTAGGTGCTCCTATTTCAAAAAACGCTGGAAAAGTAAGCATTCGAGTTGGTAAATTAGTACGAATTCATGTGCCGATCTCATATGAAAGTTGGGATAAAGTACCCAAAAAATACAAGACTGACGTTTGGACTGAATTGCTGGTAAGCTAAAATTGATTTGTACCACTTTCAGTTTTCTCTATAAATATATATTTTGCCACATAATTTCTTTTTTTTACATAAACAACTCTTAACTTTACAGACATTTTACGATGTAGAGTCAGATTCAAAGGACTTGTTATTAAAAAAATGGCCGAGTCATTTAGGAAACACAAGAGCGAATTGAGGATAAACTATTATGACAAATACGATAATGATGAAGATAGGTTGAAAAACTATCCACCAACAATCGCCCAAGAAGATTGGAATGAGTTTGTGAAAAATGAATCAAAACCCGGTGCAAGGGAAAGGAGATATAGGCAAAAAAAAACAGATCACTATACAACTATGGTCATCATACTGGACGTACAAGTCACGTTGTAGTAGAACATGAAATGATATGTTTGTTTCACTTTTTTTTATTAAATATAAGTAAATAGAGGCAAACATATAGTTCATATATATGTGTATATATATATGTATATACATATGTGTGTGTATATATATATGTATATATATATAAACACACACATACACGCGCGCATGCTTGAAAGGGTGTTTTGATTTAATTTGAAAGGGGTTCAATTCAGTTTTACATAACATATTTTGTTGGGTTTTAGTATTTCCGCAAATTGAACTGTTGGTGACTTAAATAAAAGATTAGTTCTCAATTTGGAATCATGAATAAACATTTGTTAGATCATTGCATATTTTAATGTTTATGAAGTTGGAGAATATTTGACTAGCTATGATAAATTAACATATCATTATCAATAAATTATGTATCCTACTGGCTATGAATGAGCAGATTCCAACACCCATAAAAGTTTTCTTGTCTTCTACAGTTCTACTTTATGTTGGTGTTGCTCATACATGAAAAGTCAAGGATGTGGAAATCAAACGTAAAAAAACTGACAATGCACCCTAGTTATTGCATGTCGACCGACGTTGTTGCGATGGTATAACCTCATAATACGATAGTTCTATAACTAATCAAACTTCTATGTTAGCATCAGTGGTTTTAAACGGCAGTTGTCACGAATAATTATTTTTATCTTCCCCTTTTATATATGATATGATCTAGAATTATAACAACAAAAAATGTCCACAAATAAAGGATTTGAACTTTCGTATGGGACCAAATTTTGGCAGAACTTAATGCGCTGTATCTCCTCATTCTTGGAAAAAAAGACTCTTAGAATTGATCACTAAAAGAATTATATGTACAGAAACTTGACTTGGATAAAAATGTGTTGAAATTTTGTCAAGTTGATGACTTGAACTATACATATATCAGTGTCGTATGAAACGGCTACAACGTACTTAATGCAAGAAGAAAAGGACTTTCAGCAAGACTTTGATTTATTAGCACCGGCAACCCACTAATCATTGTTTTAATGGCATGAATCAAATTACCCACACATTCAAGTATCATCTTTTCTATAGTGTATATGAATCAATAAATTTTGAACAAATAATCTTTTGGATTCATGTGCACTGTTTAAATATAAATTACAGTCCATTTGATATTAGAAGTAAATAATCGCCCTAACTTAACATCAGCTGGGTATGGAAACATGTTTAAGTAAAGTTTGATTGCTCGGCTACCTTATTTTTTGATATGTCTATTTACTTAAACTTTTATATTGATTTGATATTAGTTCCATAACCACCTTCATAAATTCATTTTTAACTTCCTTGACTATGCTCACGGCTTCATATTAGCTCGATGTTTTGTCCATATACTTGTAGTGTTTAATAGGTCAGTGCTCTGTAATTAAGTCGTGTAGCTTTGTGCTACACATCAAGCTGATTCTATTTTGTTGCACAGTTAAAGAATAGTTCTTTTTTGTTGCAGGTGAGTGCAAATCCGACAAATGAAATCACACGTCGTCAAGTATGGGAGAAGACTCACACCAAAAAAGACGGTACCATATCAGATTCGGCTATTGCGTACTTCGTAAGTTAAACACTTAATAATTTAGCTATTCTATGAAGTTTTCGTAATAAATAACATATCAAGTATTATCATATTTTAGGAAAAATTTGCAAAAGCAAAGCAATCAATCATTGATGGAAGACTTGCCATTGGATGAAGATATCTTATCACAAGTGTTTGGCAAGGATAAAAGAGGTCGGACTCGAAGTATTGGAGCCAAGATATCAAGGACCCAAGTTAAGGCTTTTAATATTGCGCGTAAACAACTCAAAAAGGCTCAAGGAGGCTCAGAAGATTTGAAAGCTAGAATGGATAATATAGAGGGTACATTGAAGTCATTCGTCGACTTGTTGAAGGGACAATATGCGGGTCAATGAAATCATTTACCAGACATTGCTTCAAATGAAGGAGGAAGTGGTACACCACGAGGAAGGGTTGGAAGAATGCTAAATAATGACTTTGCCAATTCATTGAATTCGTCCGGCCAAAACAATAAAAAATCTGAAATCATGAACATTGACCTAGAGGTCATTGCAACAGCCATTGCCTGCAGAGATTCGACAGCATCCATTATACACGGAAAACCTTTACCTCCAACACATGAGAAGTTAGTTGTGGACAATATACTGCTACCTGAAGAGAAAACATGCAAACAAAATCATCATCTTGCTATGACCTTTGGTGAAGTTGGAATCGGTGGTTATGTGTGCCATCCAAAGAGTAGTATTCAATATTTGTAGACCCATAAGCAGGTATGTATGTATTATTATACTTTGGCATATGAATCAATTACTTGGCATATGAATACTACTGAATTACTTGGCATATGAATCAATTACTTAGCATATAGAAGTGCAAAATTCATCAATCATCAGCCAGTCCTGCCATTTTTAGAAGATAGAAATTTAAATTTAGCTTCCGGTAAGTTGATTCGAATCTTAAGTGGTAAAATAAAAATAATTATAACAAGATAATTACATAGGGCACAGCTAAATGAACCAAATACCAGTAATATCATCACAAATCACATAAGTTGCATTGTATATAGAAAAACCACCATGTAACATGAATGATTGTTGCAGGAATAGACTAACAATAGTAGTTAGACTTCTTAACAAATGAAATCAATGTATATTGCTTTCAAAAATTGACCCTAGTCCATTACAACAAATAAGTAGCAATGAATGCAGTACAAACACCAAATTTTGTGAAATAGTCGATGCAATCCACATCAAAACTTCATGGGTCATCACTACAAGCTGATGGGTACACAGACAATTTGGATCAGATCAGTACATCTATTCAGTGTTCAAATTATCGCTCCTAATCTAGTATGATAATTGAAATTAGTACTTTAAAAGCTAACTGAAATACCACCTCAGACAAAGAATAATAACCTTTATAATTCATAACCTTAAAATAGCATCCAGTGATTACATTGCACAAACCAAATCATGAACCCGGTCATAAATTTTATTATTATCTCTTTAACATAGAATCTCTAAATACAATGATTATAATGTGGTTAAAGATCTTTATAGTGTTGGCAAATAGTATGTTGATGCTAGAAAATTGCAGCTGATATATGATTATGAACCTGAAAAGTACCATCAAAACATTGATCAATTACTTGGCGTATAGAAGTATGTATTATTATATCTGTCATTTCAAATATTTTACAGCATAGGGTATAAAAAAACATGTATACTACTGAATTACTTGGCATATGAATCAATTATATGTATTTAGGCATTTTGCTTCAGTCATTGTCGAGAACTGAGAAAATTTTGATAGAACATTTTCAGTTCTTTTTTATTCAGTTTTTATATACTCTTGATTCGCCATGCTGGCACATGAAAATATTTCCAAAGACCTCGTTTTGGAGTTTTAATATGTGCATTTGATGCTTGTAGGACACCTAATGAAGCAAGGGAGATGACCATCAAAGGAAGAATGGATTAAAGCATATCCTTTTTATTGTTTTTATTGTCTGCATTATATTGTATTATCGTCTTATGGGATTTGAGGGCATGAGAAAACTGAATTTGTATTTTGAATTAGCACAGATACATTGGCCTTTGTAAGACAAGTTATTTCATAAGCAAGTATTGTAGGACTTGATCCTTGTAAAATGCTAATGTGCTTCAATTTATTGGTGATGTATGTGCTCCTGTTTCTGGTTATCATATCTCTCTGTGTAGCTGTTCTTGATTCTAGCTTGCTTGTGTAGTTTGAAGCTTTTATACAGAGCCGTGGCTAATTTTATTGTGTTGTCTGAAGTTTATTAGTGATGTATTACAACCTTTATTGCGATGTTTGTGCTTCAGTTCATTCAGCCACGGCTCCGAGCCATGGTTGATTTTAATAACGGGGATAATGAAATAAAAATTAGCGACGACTCCAAGCTGTAGCAATATTTCATTCAGCCATAGCTCGAAGCTGTGGCTAATATTAATTTTGCCACGGCTCAGAGCCGTGGCAAAATTTTTGCCACTCCCCATTTTCCCATAGCTCTGGACCGTGGCAAAATTATTTAGCCATGGCTTATAGCCGTGGCAAAATAGCTTTTCTGGTGTATAGCACTTGTATTATCACAATAAATTGTTGATTTGGTCAAATTTATATCAAAACCTTAAAGTGTTTGCTGTATGTAGATTACTTGAGCACATGCAAGAACATCAGAGATGTATTCTGCTTCACACGTCGAAAGCGAAACACAATTTTGTTTCTTACTAAACCATGATACTAAAGACTGTCCAATGAAGTAACATGTACCACTCGTACTTTTTCGATCCGTTCGACATCTTCCAAAGTCTGCGATCACTATATGACACTAACTCAAAAGGACATTCTTTTGGGTAAAAAAAAGTACGTAGTCTTTAGTTTTTCTTAAGTAACGCAAAATCCGTTTTACAGCTCGCAAATTAGATTCTTTGGGGCTAGCTTGAAATCATGCACACAAATAAACACTCATCATAATATCTGGACGACTAGTAGTTAAACATAATAGAGAACCAATCATACTTCTGTAAAGTTTTTGGTCAATACTTTTGCCATCTTCATCTTGATCAAAATGAACAGTAGTACTTGTTTGCACAAAAAATGGACAAACACCTCAAAGTTGTATGATTTAATAGAGCTTATGTTGTTCTTAGCGATTTTGGAGGTTTATGCAAATATATGAAAAGCAGGGACTAAACTGTAAAAAGACACGCAAGTTTATAGTGGTTCAGCCAGAATGTGCCTACGTCCACTTTATATGTTATTTCTCTTCTCTAGTTTTGATTACAAGTACAAAGCTTTGATACGAGTAAAAGAAAGTTGTTTGAAGAGTTCCTTCCGTGCTTGAGCTCTCAAAACTTGTCCCCATTGTTGTACCCCTGCCCCTCTATTTATAGAGTGAGGTTGGGAGCACGGGTCTTGGATGTATATAGCTGCTGGTGGGCCTGGGCTGATGCAATCTGGCCTGGCACACCTTGGTTCGGCATACCATGGTTCGGTGGTAGGAGTGCGATGGTTTGGACCGGTAATGCTTGGTCCGGGGGTTTGGTTCGGTGAGGCCGGATGTAGCTTGGTTCGATGGGAGACCGGATGTAGGTTGGTTCGGTGGGAGACCGGATGTAGGTTGGTTCGGTGGGAGACCGGATGTAGGTTGGTTCGGTCATGAGTCTTGGAGGAGAGTTTGGACTTGCTTTTTGGTTCGGTGGTAGAAATGCACACAACACTTGCCCCCCAAAGTAGGGTATGTGCGTGCGCATGGCGTGCTTTGCTTTAAGTTTGGAGGAGCTTTCCTCCGGTTTTCATTACCGAGCCAACCGGTCCGGTAGTCCATTTTCGTCTATAAGTAGAGGCCATGTGCCACCGTTATTCCCTACTAAGTGTAACAGCCGAACCAGATCCCTCCCAGCCGAATCAACTTCTTTGCCGAATCACGTTTGGTTGCCGAATCATGTGAGTTAACCTTCTCTCGCCGAATGATTAGCGTTGGGAATACCGAATGAGTTTTCGCTTTGTATTGCCGAATGAACATGAAAGGCTTTCTAATGCCGAATGAACACGAAAGGCTTTCTAATGCCGAATGAACATGAAAGGCTTTTAATGCCGAAGGTTCCCTTGTATTGCCGAATGAGCATGACATTTTAGTACCGAATGAACTTTATATCATACTACCGAATGGACTATTGACTTGTTGCATCTGCCCGCCGAATGAACTGTTGTATCGAGTGAACATGTGTTTCATACTTCGAATTTTTAAGCGAAATTCCAGATTACGCTGCTTGTATATTCTAACGATATACTTTTCCCATGTTTGCAGATAAATGTCTCGAAAAGTTGAAACTCGATCAGATAAGAAGAGATCCGAGTGTGAAGGAGAGTCCTCGGCCGTGCCCCCAGCTCAATCAGGATCGGAGCGTCATGGGCCCGCCCCGAGGTCATTAGTGGATGGATATGGTCCCCAGGAGCTGCCGGATTCCCCGCCTGACTGCTTTCCTAGCTCTCTCAAAGAGGAGCAACTCGATGTTATATCTCGTTCCTTTGGGATCGATAGAGCCCTCATGCTGCTGCCGGGCCCAGGAGTCATGCCATACAGTCCTCCCGAAGGATACTTTGCTTATAGTAGGTACCATTGCATGTGTGGTGCTATCCCGCCTCTCAATGCTTGGGTAGTCAGCTTCCTCACGTATCTGAAGGTGGCCCCATTCCAGCTTCAGCCCAACTCTTATGCCATACTGGTGAGCCTTTTCGTTATTTTTCGGAGGAAGTATGGTCGCGCTCCCTCCAACCGGGAGATCCGGTACTTGTATAATTTAAGGGGCTATAAGAAGGGGTCCCCATATATTAGCTTGGAGTCCGCTGTGACCTTCAAGCCGGTCCTGGACCTGTACTCTAAATTCAGCATGTTCAAGAAAGAGTGGTTCTTTGTTAGGGACGACTCCGTCTCCATCCGGCGCTTTACCTCTGGATGTAAGTTGATGCTTTTACTTATAATTTTTATTCCGATTGCGATGCTTCTTCTCATACTTTCTCATTTTTGCTAGCGACAGGTGGCTTTCCGGTTGTGGAGACTGACCGCCTGGTTCAGACGGCGGCTGAGATAGAAGTTATTCTTGGGAAATACAGATCATCTGCCTTCTTGATTAGAAATGCGATTCTTCTGGAATATAACTTGATCCTTCCGCAGCAGTCTGTAGTTAAGCTGAGGGAAACGGCGGAGGAGAGGGCGGCTGCTCAGACCAAGGAAGGTGTTACGGCAGAGAGTAGCAAGAGGAAACCTTTCACAAAACCTCCAGCTGTCGGAGGTAAGAAACTCAAGAAATCGGACGGCCCCTCCCCCAGCAATTGTCCACTTACCCGGGAGGAGGAAGACATAGAGGAGGTAAGAGGCGAGGGTGGAGATGGTCGGGATGGTGACAAAGGTGGCGATGGCATCGGGGCCCTACTTCCTGGGCAAGCGGGCGAGATCCAGGAGTGGACGGATGATGCGTTCCACCAGGCTTTTGAGGGGTTGGATGAGGATCCGGCTTTGGCAGAGAAGACCGGGAAGGCGGACAAAGCCGGGACTGGTGCAAGTGAGTCTTCTCCGACCATTCCAGCCAAGGTGGCTCCGACGACTCAAGGTGAACTCTTGACTCCTGCATGCTTCATAAATGATAGGGACTTAGGAATATTTTATGATCCGCTCCCGTCCTGGAATGAAATCCAGGACTTATTGCAGTATCCCACTCCTCCCCAGGGTTTGTACAACCATAGCTGTGTTTCTTTTCCTTTTTTAACTTGTAATTTACCGCGTTTCTCGAATCGTATAGTGATGTAAGATTGTGACATTTGTTCTTTATATCAGGAGCAGGCAAGACGTACAAAGCTTCAGACCTTCGACACAGGCTTGAGCAATATAAACTTTCCAAAATTTCTGCTAAGCCGAAGCCCTCAACCCAACGCTCCGGGGATGTAGTCGGATACCGTCCTCTTCTTGGGGTCATCAAAGAGGGTATTCAGCAGAGGAAGAGGAGTCATCCTTTATCCGAAACTTCGCCCGGTCCTCAGCCTCCGGCTCAGCCTATTCATGATATTACTGAGGAGGGTAGCGAGTTTGTACCTTCTCCGCACCCATCCGGAAACCCTTCTGTTATTCATATCGACCGTCCCGACTTGGCCCGTAATCCATTCGCGGGTCATCCTGATCTGGATCCAGGTTCTCATGATATTACTTTTGACGAAGTCACTGGTGAACACCTTCTCCCCCGTAACCCCATGGTACGAGTACTTGATGAAGCCAAGTCCTTAGATCTCGATCTACTCACTACTCGTATAGTCACTATGGGAGACGAGGCCAAAGCTAATATTGATCGGGTGGCAGAGGAGACCAAGAAGCTGATGGGGCATCATGCTCGGCTGGTTAAGGCCGGAGAGGAGATTGGGAGCGCCAATATTCGACTTCGATTGGTGGTTTCGGATCAGGCCAAACAGCTTGCGGATCAGGCTATCCAGATTTCTCAGCATGAGGCTGCTACTGGGCGACTAAGGAAAACCATGGAAGAGGCCAGTCGGGCCGAATTGCGGAAAATGGAAGCTGCTTGCAAAGAGCGGATTGACATGGCTATTGCCACGGTGGATGAGGTTCGGAGAGCGGATCTCGAGCAGGTGGAGGAATTGTCCGAGAAACTTGAGGCTGCAGAGCTTGCTCAAGCTAAGTTGAGGGAAGAGATGGAGGTGATGCGGAGGTCCCTTCAGGCTGATTGCTCGAGATACAGACTGGAGAGAGATGCTGCCGTCGAAAGGTTGTCGGCTTCCGATGCCCGGATGAGGGAGTTTGAGGAGAATGAGGGAATGATGGATGACATGCTCCAGGACATGTATTTCCGGACTTGGAAGCAGGGCAATCTCTCTTGGATGGATGATTATCCCAGGGTCATGGCCAAGATCTATCTTCGGGCTTTGGAGGAGGCTAAGGCTGATGCAGATAAAGAGGGTGGAACGGTCTTCAGTATGGATGTGGTCACTGCCCAGTTCACCAAGGAGGAGAAAGTGGCGGTAAAGGAGGGTATGCGGCTGCTTGCTGCTGAAGAGGCAGGTGTGCAGGTAGAGGATGACGACCAGGACGGTCAAGAAGCAGGTGCTGGTAAGTCTTCCTTTCTAGTCTTTCCGTTAACTTGGTTACTCATCACTAATGAATCCTTTTTATGACCGGACAGGCGGGCAAAAGAGCAAGGACAAGACTTCGACGCAACCGGCTCCCTGATTGGACCTGGAAAATTCTTTTTGTAGGCTTGGCATTGTTGTATCTGTTAGTCTTAAGACAGTAGAGTAACTTCTAAGTTGTAATTCTTGCTACTTGTAATAATCAACATTATTCTTGACGTGTAATTTTTTAACTTAAGCTGATTTTGTCGTTTCTTGAATATTTGTTGCTATTTCGACATATCGTATGAGAAATGTAGCTATGTATATTCTTGTAATTAAATTGTGTTTGATGTTAGACTCTGGCTCTAAACCATAATTTCATGACCTGCAATATTAGCGTGTGGTGTGAACAAATTATAATCATGTATTTGTACATAACAGAAGAAGATACCGCCTTTCATGTTTTAATCGTAGATGGCAGTCTTGAACATCTTGTAGGACCGAGCATGGAATGTAGTTGAATGTCCTGCCACTTGTGAGTCCCCACACCCATTGGCGAGTATCTCCTACTCTATATCATGTACTTTAGGGATTGTTATAGGGGATAGGAAAAAAGCTTTTTAAGTAAAATTGAAATACGTAAAAAAAAGGTAAAACTCCCAATCACGGAAGGCCTTCGATGTGCTTAAGTTCGTGGCAAACGGGTTTTGTAGTCACTTTCCCTAGCTGTGGGTCTTGGAGACATTTGTCACCCATCTTACGCCTCCGCGGGGAGTTAATTCTTTTTTACCACAACCGCACTTAAGACACATCGGAGCCGAGATCGCGCACAGTAACTACCCGGGCCATTATGGCCCGTAATCGTGGGTATTATTCGATTTACTGTGGCCGGCTAGCGTGGGTGCCGACCGTCAACTGTGAACTGCCCCTGGCTGGCCACACCTTATGTTGGGGCTTATAGTCGGTTCACAGTTGCCGGCGAGCCTAACGCCGTAATGAGCTGCCTCGGCTATAGTCGGCCTTCTCGGTGGCTTATAATCGGCTCATTACAGTTGGCTTTAAGGGCCGTCACGAGCAATGAGTTAACCCGCAGCAGAGGGATGCTGGAGCGAAAGTGTCTCATTGGCGAGGGCATAGATTCGCATAGTACCTGTTGGGTATTGTCCACGTGAAGTTGCATTGTGGAGTGCTTTGAATAGAAATGCTATATACTCAGGATTTCGTTCAACAGAAAAGGATAAAGTTAACAAGCAGCCAAGATACAAAGGAACAAGTTAAGAGAGAGACAAGGTTTTTTAAAGTGGTTCAGCACGAAAATGCCTACGTCCACTGATTCTCTTTGTTAATTCACTTCATATGGGCAATACAAGTTAAGAAAAGTATCGACGGAGGTGCTGGATGTTCCATGCCCTCTGGAACACCTCTCCGTCCACTGTTGACAAAATATAGGCTCCGTTGTGGAGATCTTTATGAATTACATATGGTCCATCCCAGATAGGGTCTAGTGCTCCGGGGCGAGGGAAGATTCGCTTGAGGACAAGATCCCCTTCCTGCAAGGTACGATGCTTGACTTTGGAGTTGTATTGTGCTGCCACTTTTTGCTTGTGGGCTGCTGTTTTGAGGATTGCATCGTTTCTTCTCTCCTCGATTAGATCCAAAGACATGTGAAGGAGTTCTTCGTTCTCTTCTGGGTTATAGTGGATCCGACGATGGGAAGGCACAATAGTTTCAACTGGGAGCATAGCCTCCGATCCGTATGCCAAAGAGAAGGGAGTGTGCCCTGTCGATGTTTTGAAAGATGTGCGATAGGCCCATAGTGCCGTAGGAAGTTCATCCACCCAAGCGCCCTTTGACTTTTCGAGCTTCTTTTTGATTAGAGTTTTCAGAATTTTGTTGACTGCTTCGACTTGTCCGTTTGCCTGGGGATATGCTACGGATGAGAAGCTTTTATGAATTCTGTGTTCTCGGCACCAGTTGGCGAATTCCTCGCTGTCAAATTGAAGCCCATTGTCTGATATGATTTTGAGTTGGACTCCGTACCTGCATAGAACATTTTTGATCAAGAAGTTAATAACTTTTGCTGAAGATACTTTGTTTAGAGGTTCCGCCTCCACCCATTTGGTGAAATAATCAATTGCCACTATAGCATATTTGGCCCCGCCTCGGCCCATTGGTAGCTCGCCGATTAAGTAAATTCCCCATATCGCGAAGGGCCAAGGGCTGGTCATCTGAGTAATCTCGGTTGTTGGTAGCCGAGGGATCTTAGCAAATTTTTGGCATCTGTCACACTTCTTGACGAAATCTAAGGCGTCCTTGCCTAAGGTGGGCCAGAAATATCCGTATCGGAGTATCTTTTTTGCTAATGTTTGCCCCCCGGTGTGATCTCCACAGCTCCCCTGATGGATGTTGGATAAGATTTCCTTGGCTTCCCTTCCGGCGACACACCTTAATAATGGGTTAGAGAAACCGCGCCGATAGAGGATGTCTTCTTGTATTGTATAGCGGGACGCTTTCCTCAAGATTTTCTTGACTTCATTACGCCCGTTGGGTAGTGTGCCACTTTGTAGGTAGTCTCGGATGGGAGTCATCCAAGTTGCTTCTTCGGCTGCGGCTATCAGATTCACTTGCTCAAAACTTGGGACCGTTTGCTTTGAGATGGTTACTGCCCCGAAGATGGCGATGTCTCTCATACTCGCTTGCTTTGCCAATTCGTCGGCCTCTTGGTTCTCTTCCCGAGGGATGTGTTTGACTAAGTACTGATCCAATCGGCTGAGAAGCAACTTGGTCTTCTTTAGATATGCTATGAGTCGTTCCTCTCGAGCTTGGAATTCTCCTAGTATTTGATTAACAATAAGTTGAGAATCGCTGTGAAGACACAAAGAATTGGCTCCGATTTCTATGGCAATTTCTAGTCCAGCTATCACTGCCTCATATTCTGCATCGTTGTTGGTGGCAGCGAAATCCAACCTTATAGCATAGTGCAGTTTATTTCCCCTGGGAGTGATTATTACCACACCTGCCCCCGAGCCTTGTTCGTTAGATGCACCGTCCACAAAGAGATTCCATTTGATATCTTCTGTTATTTCCAGTTGCTCCTTATCCTCGTTGGTAGTGAACTCTGCAATGAAATCAGCCATGGCTTGTCCCTTGATGGCGGTGCGAGGGTGATAGGTGATATCATATTGACTCAGCTCAATACACCATTTAAGTAGTCGCCCGGAAGTGTCGGGACGATGGAGCACCTGCCTCAGTGGTTGATCGGTCAGAACTTTGATGGAATGGGATTGGAAGTAGTGACGTAGTTTTCGTGAGGTGATTAGTAAATAGTATGCTAACTTTTCAAGTTTAGGGTATCTGACTTCTGCCCCAGTAAACCTTTTACTGACGAAGTAAACTGGTCGTTGCGTGCGGTTGTCTTCCCTTACCAAGGCAGCGCTTAAAGCGTGAGATGATACAGCAAGGTATAGGTATAATTCTTCGCCTTCGCTTGGGGTCGAGAGTACCGGTGGTTTCTGGAGGCGTTCGATTAGGTTAAGGAAAGCGGTTAAGCATTCGTCCGTCCATTCGAACTTTCCTTTATCTTTCTTTAGAGCTTCGAAAAAGGGGACGCACTTGTCCGTTGCTTTGGAGATGAATCGGCTTAGGGCGGCCACTTTTCCATTTAGGCTTTGCATCTCCTTTCGGGTGGAAGGTATCTTGATGTCCCTTAATGCTCGGACTTGTTCAGGGTTGGCTTCAATCCCTCGGGCATGGACGATAAACCCTAAGAATTTTCCCGATGACACGCCGAAGGAGCACTTTAGTGGATTCAACTTCATTCCATACTGTCGAAGTACCTGGAACATTTCGCCTAGGTGGCTTACGTGATCCTTGGCTTTCCGTGATTTCACCAGCATGTCGTCTACATATACTTCCATAGTTTGTCCTATTAGCCCTGCAAACATCTTGTTGACGAGGCACTGGTAGGTGGCTCCTGCATTTTTAAGTCCGAAGGGCATCACTTTGTAGCAGTATAAACCCCGGTCGGTGATGAAACTAGTGTGGTCTTGGTCGGGAGCATGCATAGGAATTTGGTTATATCCTGAGTATGCATCCATAAAAGATAGGAGTTCGTGCCCGGCTGTGCTGTCTACAAGTTGGTCAATTCTGGGAAGCGGGAAGCAATCCTTTGGGCAGGCGTCGTTTAGGTTGGAGAAGTCAATGCAGGTCCGCCACTTCCCATTAGCCTTCTTTACTAGTACCGGGTTGGCGACCCATTCTGGGTAAACAGCTTCTCGTATGAAGTCATTGGCGAGTAGATTCTTTACTTCTTCATCGAGGGCTGCCGATCGCTCTGCCCCCATACTTCTCTTTTTCTGTTTTACAGGCGCCTTGGTAGGATCAATGTTTAATACGTGGCATGCTATGTCGGGGGAGATTCCGGTCATGTCAGCGTGTGACCAAGCGAACACATCCAAGTTGTGGCGGAGAAAATCAATGAGTTGTTCCTTCAGTTCAGCTTTTAGCTGCGACCCAATTTTCAGTAGCCTACTTGAGTCGTGCTTGTCTACAGATATAAACTCCATAGCCTCTGCAGGCTCGGCGGTGGCCTCCTCCTCTTTGTCCCTAGGGTCTAATTCATTGAAAGGGTCGCTGGTGTATCGAAGAGGAGGGGCTTTCTTCAGTTGCTATGCTTCAAGGCTTTTTGTGCAGAGGGCAATCTCTACACCTTTCCCTTTATCTTTCCTGTGGTTGTTGCGAAGTTCGGTTACATAGCAGTCTCGTGCAATATCCTGGTCTCCTTCCACTTCCCCTACCCCATTGTCTGTTGGAAACTTCATTTTCAGGCACCATGGGGCTAGGACAATCTGGAAGTCAGACAAAGCTGGTCTTCCTAAGAAGGCGTTGTAGGCCGAATGGTTTTCTATCAGCACAAACGTCTGTTTCCTTACAACGGAGCGGGGATGGCTTCCAATCTCAACAAAGAGGTTCAGCTGCCCGAGGGGCATCTTCGCATCTCCAGTGAAACCGTGTAGTGGTTTATCGCAGGGAGATACATCCTTCATTGATAGCTTCATTTTGTCGAATGCGTGTTTGAACAGGATATTTACAGAGCTCCCAGTGTCTACCAGGATTCGGTAAACTTCGGCGGGACCGAGTCGAGCAGAGATAACCATGGGATCCATGTGAGGGTACTGTCTTCCTTCTAGGTCGCGTTTACTGAATGTGATGTCATCACTTTCTTTCCGCTTTGGGTGGCGCTCTTCTATAACCGTATTGACACAGTCCCTATTGTCTCTAAGCGACTTCCCATATCTTTCCATCTCTTTCCAACTTCTGTCTGCGATGTGCGGACCTCCTGAGATGGTATGGACCACTATCTTCTCTTGACTAGAGCTGCTAGCGTTGCGGTCGCCTCTGCCGGTCCCTGGTGAGGGTAGCCTTGGGTTTTCATTGGCAGGAGCTGGAGTCCTGTCTTGACTTTTTACATAGCGTTCCAGTTTCTTCCTTCTGATGTGTTCCTCAATCAGATCTCGGAGATGATGGCATTCGTTGGTATCATGTCCGTGAGATTCGTGGAAGCGGCAGAATTTTCCAGACTTCTGTGCGTTATCTGATTCCTTCTTGTATGGTGGGCGTTTGTATCTAACTTCGCCTTGGGTGGCAAGGAAGATATTTTCGACGGTCTCGTTCAAAGGGGTGTAAGAGTCGAATCTTGGTCCTGGCCGATATAGGCGTTTTTCTACTTTCTTGCCCCCAGCATTGTCTCTGGAATCATTTCTTCGAACGTCCCTCGCCACAGCAGGGGCGTTGCCATGGGTCGTCTTACTTTGCTGTCCTGACTGCCCCTCAATGGCAGCATCCTCAAGCCTCATGTATTTCCCGGCTTCATGGAAGAAATCGGATAAAGTAGTTGGTTTTTCTTTTGTCAATCTTCTAGCAAATTTAGTGTCCGGATGCACCCCACTGCAGAGGGCCATCAGGATAAGCTTCTCATCGTCGTCTTGAACTGCGGCTGCTGCGGCGTTGAATCTGGTTAGGTATTGCTGCAGCTTTTCTCCAGGTTTCTGTTTGACGCTGGATAAGGAATAAGCGTCCTTAGGTTGCTCCACATGAATGCGGAACTGACTGATAAATTTTTCTTTCAACATTTCCCATGAGCTGATGGATCCTTGGGGTAGATGACAGAACCAGGAGGTAGCAAGATCTGCTAAGAAGAGCGGAAAGCATTTGCACAGTACTCCCTCTGTTGCTCCACTCATGAGCATATGCTGCGTGTACCTCTGTAAGTGCACAACGGGATCGGAGGTTCCTTTGTAGGGTTCCATTGTTGGCATCTTCCATTCTCGGGGGGTGATAGCAATTTCGATATTGCGGGCGAAAGGGCTGGTTACCCTAGCGCCTATCCCTCGATCTCTTTGCTCCCGTTGGACACACTCTCTGAATAAGCGCGCCATCCTTTCATCAGAATTTGGAGCAGACAGAAATGAGTTTGGTTCTGTTCTGTGGGGTTGATTCCGTCCAGACAACCTGTAGGGATGGTATCGTCTATCATTCCTCATATTTTCCAGTGGCTGCCTTTGATCTTCTGGGAGCATGCTTGGGTCAGCTACAGTTGGCCCTTGCCTTGATCTTCCCCTGTTGGGTTCTGATCTAAGCACTTCCTCGGGTCCAACTTCGGGCTGAACTCTAGCTCGGCCCCGTTCACTGGTGTTTCTGTGGTTAGGCAGCATGACAGGCTCAGCTGCAGTTGACCTTCGCCCGGTACCTTCCCCGTTGGGTTCGGTACCAAACGTTTCCTCAGGCCTAACTTCGGGCTGGGCTCGGTCTCGGCTCCTACCACGGCTACTTCTGCCGTTAGCTCCTTCGAAGAAGGAAGATCTTTGCTGTCTCTGAGATCCTCCAGACTGGGACTCGCCCCATGATTCAGTGTTGCGGTTGGATTCTTCAGCGTCCCTCAAGCGTGACATGAGATGGTCCACCAAGGCTTCCTGCTGGGACGTGAAGCGGTTAGTTACTTCAACAACAACTCTGTCCAAATCTGCCCTAGTAATTGCTGCAGGCTGTTCTGTGGCAGGAGTGGTTGGGTTAGCCTGTCCTTCATTTGTTACCGTTGCTGGAGGAGGACGGTTTACTTGATTCGCGACAGCTGGATCAGGAAGACTACTGGATGCGATGTTTTTTCCTTTGTTAACATCTTTTCTCTGTTTGGGAGGCATGTTTTCCAAGTGGCGGACGATGCTGTTAGGAAAACTCGTTAAGTAGATGAAGCTGAAGCTTCGAGTTTCTACTTCTCAGTGAAAGCACCAAAAATGTTTGCACAAAAAATGGACAAACACCTCAAAGTTGTATGATTTAATAGAGCTTATGTTGTTCTTAGCGATTTTGGAGGTTTATGCAAATATATGAAAAGCAGGGACTAAACTGTAAAAAGACACGCAAGTTTATAGTGGTTCAGCCAGAATGTGCCTACGTCCACTTTATATGTTATTTCTCTTCTCTAGTTTTGATTACAAGTACAAAGCTTTGATACGAGTAAAAGAAAGTTGTTTGAAGAGTTCCTTCCGTGCTTGAGCTCTCAAAACTTGTCTCCATTGTTGTACCCCTGCCCCTCTATTTATAGAGTGAGGTTGGGAGCAGGGGTCTTGGATGTATATAGCTGCTGGTGGGACTGGGTTGATGCAATCTGGCCTGGCACACCTTGGTTCGGCATACCATGGTTCGGTGGTAGGAGTGCGATGGTTTGGACCGGTAATGCTTGGTCCGGGGGTTTGGTTCGGTGAGGCCGGATGTAGCTTGGTTCGATGGGAGACCGGATGTAGGTTGGTTCGGTGGGAGACCGGATGTAGGTTGGTTCGGTGGGAGACCGGATGTAGGTTGGTTCGGTGGGAGACCGGATGTAGGTTGGTTCGGTGGGAGACCGGATGTAGGTTGGTTCGGTGGGAGACCGGATGTAGGTTGGTTCGGTGGGAGACCGGATGTAGGTTGGTTTGGTGGGAGACCGGATGTAGGTTGGTTCGGTGGGAGACCGGATGTAGGTTGTTTCGGTCATGAGTCTTGGAGGAGAGTTTGGACTTGCTTTTTGGTTCGGTGGTAGAAATGCACACAACAGTACTCATAGGAGTCGGTTTAGTAGGAGTATTTTCCATACCAAAATATTTTATTAAATTATTACAATATTTTTTCTTGATTAATAAAAATCCCATTTTTTAATTGTTTAATTTGTAATCCGAGAAAGTATGAGGGTTCTCCCATATGTGACATCTCGAATTCACTTTTCATATAATTTGAAAACTCTTTACATAGTTGTTCGTTTGTAGATCCAAAAATGATATCATTGACATAAATTTGAACTATTAAAATGTCCTTTTTATCTTGCTTAATAAAAAGTGTTTGATCTACTTAACAAATTTCAAATCCTGAATTTATAAGATATTTTTTAAGACGATCATGCCAAGCACGAGGTGCTTATTTCAAACCGTATAAAGCTTTCTTTAATTTATAGACATGGACTGGAAATTTTTCATGTGCAAATAAGGGTGGTCGTTCTACATATACATTTTCTTTTATAAAGCCATTTAAAAAAGCACTTTTTACATCCATTTGATATAACTTAGAGTTATAAAAACATGCAAAAGCTAATAAAATACGTATTGCTTCTAATCAGACGACATAAGCAAATGTTTCTTCGTAGTCTATTCCTTCTTCTTGATTGTAGCCTTGAGCGACTAATCTAGCTTTTTTTCAAGCGATATTTTCTTGCTCATCGTCTTTATTCTCATAAACGTATTTAGTACCAATGACAGTTTGGTCACTAGGTCTAGGAACTAAGTCTCAAACTTCGTTTCATTCAAATTGGTTTAGCTCTTCTTGCATAGCTATAATCCAATAGTCATCAGTTGAGGCTTTTTTAGTATTTTTAGGTTCAATATTAGATTGGAAAGCTGCATGACCCATTTGATTTAACTAATTTCTTATTCTTAAATTAGAATTTATTTCTCCAATAATATTTTTGATTGGGTGATTTCTTAATAATCTAGGTGGAGATCTTATTACATTTTCATTAGGTAAGTTGTTTTCAGTTTTAGTATTATTTTCAATATTTTCAATATTATCATCTTCTGTGATATTTGATTTTGAAAATATATCTTCATCTTTATTTTTATTATTAAGTAAGAAATTTTCATCGAATGACACATGAAGTGTTCCTTCGATTACTTTAGTTCTTTTATTATAAATTCTATATGCCTTGCTTCGTTCCAAGTATTCTATGAATATTCCTTCATTGAATTTTGGATTGAATTTACCAAGTTGGTCTTTTGTATTTAATAGAAAATATTTTGAACCGAAAATTTTATAATATGATATGTTATTTTTTCTTCCATTAAAAAGTTCATATGGAGTATGTTTCGTTAATGGTCTAATGAAGACTCGATTTAAAACATAACAAACAGTTACTACACCTTCTGTCCAGAAATGTTTAGGTAGAGTGCTTCCATTTAAAAGTTTCTAGCGCATTCTTGAAGTGTTCTATTTTTCCTTTCTACAGTTCCGTTTTGTTATGGAGTTCTGCGAAATGAAAAATTGTGAAAAATTCCTTTCTTATTACAATATTTAAATAAAATATCATTATAGAATTCACCTTCATGATTTCTTGTTATGTTTTTAATTTTTACATTTTTAATATTTTGTATCCTTTTAGCAAAGTTTTAATTTTTTTTTAAATATCACTTTTATTTTTCATAAATATTGTCCAAGTATATCTCAAAAAGCCATCTACAATTATAAAAACGTATTTATTATGATTTATAGATTGAAATTGAGTTGGTCTAAATAGATCTAAATGTAATAACTCAAGTAGTTGTAATTTAGAAATAATTTTCTTTGATTAAAGGATGATTTAGTTAATTTTCCTAACTGACAAGCATCACAAATACTATTTATTTTAAAGTTCATCTTTGGTAAACCTTTTATCAAATTATATTTAGACAATTTGCTTATAGCTTTGAAATTTATGTGACAAAATCTTTTGTGCCATAACAAGAATCATTTTCTTTGGCTATTAGACACATGTTTGTGTTATGATTAATTTTCATATTTAACACATATATATATTATTTCTCTAATCCATTCAAAAATAAGATTTTTATTTTGTCAAATATATTGCATTTATTTTCTAAAAATGATATATTAAATCCTTTATCGCAAAGTTGATTTATACTAAGCAAATTATGTTTTAAGTTTTTAACTAATAAAACATTTGTAATAAGAAGTGAGTTAGATGTACCGTCATTGCTCACATCGCCTTTGCCAATGATATATCCTTTGGAGTTATCTTCAAATGTGACAGATCCTCCACCTGATTAGATAATGTTAGTCACCATGTCTTTGTTTCCTGTCATATGTTTTGAGCAATCACTATCAAGTGTCCACTTTCCTCTTTTCTTAATCGATACCTGCAAAAAATATAGAAATGACGTTGGTACCCACTTTTTGTTAGGGTCCTAAGAGTTAGATCTTAAAAAGCTAAACCCAAGAGGGTTTAAAATTCCCTTTGTAAGTAAAATTTTTATTTTTATGAACCATGTCTATAAAAATCTTTATATACTCATTTCTAATTAAATGATTGTTTCTCTTTGGAACCTAAATTTTAATAGATTTTGGTTGCATAATGCTTTTTAAAACTGGTTTCACAAAAGTATTTTTTTTTCTTTTTAAAGTTAGTATATAAAGAATGTAACGACCCGTAAATTTCAACTGTTTTAATAACGTAATTAGTTGAAATTTTGTGAAATTTTAAACGATAAAATTTTGAAATAAAAATCTAATATTTGAAATACGTCTAGTTAAACATAGCAACTGGTAAATTTTCGTCCGAAAATATGAAAGTTTATTTCACGAGTAAATTCACTTTAATTTAATCAGTTAAAAAGCAATGAAAATAAAATGTTTCCGAAATCTAAATATTTTTACATAGAAAAATTCTAAACCATCGTTTGAGCAAGATGTCAGCTTGTCGTTTTTCCAAATTCGGACATCTTTGGCTCCGTCGATCTTATTTTTCAGCGTTTTTCTTGCATTTTCCGCTATTTAGAAAAATTCGAATTTTTATAATTCAATCATACCACTAATATCTGTATACCGTTTTGATCGTCTCGTCGTTCTGAGCACTGTGGTATATTTAATTTTGGGTTTTGAAGTCCGGTACGCAACAAAATCCGTAAAAACAGATATCCGTATCGGTACCTTTTTGAAGCTTTTGATATTCAGTGACCATTCAGTTTTCCAAGCGGCTGAAAGCAGTTGGACACTACTATTTAAATTTCGAGAAGTTATTATTTCTTACTTTAGCTATTCCCAACATTAAATATAATATCTGGTTCCTACCGTTTGAATTGGCTCGTTCTCTATTTTTGTTGGTTATACCGTCAGAAGAAAATTTATGTTAAAGTTGCATTACTTCCCACTAAAGCCTGTTCATTTCTGGCTCTTAAAAACTGCTCACACCTTCCTTCTCCTTGATTGCCTAACCCATTTTCTTTCTTCCTCTCTCTCTCTTCATATTTTGAATTTCTGTTCGCATCTGAGATGAACAAAAATATGTGCCAGCTTTTTCTCTCATGCAACAAACTCCCATCCTCCCCTTGCTTCAAACCGAGACCATCCCCTGCCTCCGCAAGCCGCTATCCCTTCCTCTCCTCTTCATGGTCGAGACCCACGCGCTCTGGTGTCTCACCTTCCCTTTGAATCGCATGCTCTTCCCTTGGCAGCTCGTCCAAGTCACGACCTTCACTTCCGTCACCACCGAACACCCCAAACCGCCTGCGACTGACTGTCTCCGGCTCCGCCTTCCACTACCGGCTACCGCAACCGTTTGTCGCCTCTCTCTACACGTGAACAGCCATCACCACACTTGAACCACCACTGCTCGCCTCCTCCTTACACCAGAGCAGCCAACCGTCCTTCTCCATCACCTCGCCGACAACCCTCCACTTCCGCTCGTGAGCCCGACACCCCTCCTTTTCAATTGGCGAGCAACCACCGTACTCCACAACCCACGTCCTTAGCCAACCGAGACTCGAGTTGCAGATCCAACCACCAATCCGAGCGCTCATCACATAACAGCCTTCAACCCGCTCTGCTCTCTCTCTATGCTTGCCTTGCTTCTTTCCTATCCGAGCATTCATCCTTTTAAGGTATACGCTCTGTTAGTTATATGTAAGTTGGAAGATTATCAACTTGTTATATATATTTGTTTTGATTTTATAATATGTGGTTTTAAAGTTTTACAGTATGTATAAGTATGAACAAGTTTCAGCATATATTTATACAGTGATGAAGTGGTTTTAAAGTGTATTATATATTATGTGTATTAGAGTATTCTTTTGAAATGTATAAACCTCTGTTAGTATATACTAGGAAGATATGTATAGTAAGAAATACATTGTCAGGTTGTTTGTTTAATATAACGAACGTAACAATGCTTTTGTACGATAATTGAAGTTGGTATTACTGTTATGTTTAAGTGGTTAGTTGTCATCACTGATGCTATTAATTAGAAGTTACATCCACAATTAAAATCTTAAGAGTTAAAATAAAAGTTGCTTCTTCGCGAATATTTAAAGTATTATTAAACTAGTCAATATGTTCAAAGGATTGTTGGGAAGTTTTTTATTATTACAGTAGTAATGTTATTACCTTGGTTCCATTTATATTTCGTTCTCACTGCCTAATCTAGATCGATCCACAAGTTGTTCTGTTAAAAGGAAATTTGCCTTAAATTTAATAGCTCGGTAAAGCCGAGATACATACCATTTTGAAATCAATCTTTGTTTCAATTATTTTTGTATTCGTATATTAATACATTTTAATCAACGTCAAATTTTTTTACAGTTTAATTTATGTTCAGGAAATATTGAATTTTGTTTTGGTTTTTAGTATAATATATCGAAATCTATTTTGCTCGAACTAAATATCTGATTTGAAATATATGTTTTGAAATTTATCTTAGAAAACAAATAATATATATCGCATATGTTTTGGATCGGTCTATACTAAATTAGTGATGATTTTGGTGATAATATATATGGGTTTGATTTAACAATGATTAGGAAGCTATTATTTTAATATCTGCCTTGAATTTCAATATTGAAATAAAAACATTTTTATAATAATGTGTATATTTTAGTTTATATCAAAACTGATACGAATTTGTTCTCATCGATTCCCATTTTATCAGCTTTGGTCCATTGTGCTTGTTTTCTTCATTGAATCTGTGCCTATCTAGCTCTTCCTTGGAATTCGTACCTGGATTCGTAACGCATCTCATTCTCATTCTCTCTAGCCTCGAAAGGTGAGCACTCACTCACGATTAACGTTCTTTTATTTATTAAATTTGATTTCAATTGAAACGACAATTGAAATATGCTGCTGTTAGATATGTACACTGTTATTACCTGTATCAGTTCACCTATGACATCTGACACCATTATCTGTTAATTATTTATGCAATGATAATACTGTTTGGCTGATAATTGATTGATTGTTGATGTTTATATTGGACGTTAAACTGTTAATGTAAATTGATAAATAGTATGCAATTGAACTCGATATAGAATATTTAAATGTTTAAAATTGATTAGTTAAATTTGTATAATATGACCCATTTGTATAATTTGATTAAATGACATTTGACACGTAGGATTTGTTTAAATTACATCTTGAACCACTAAATGTATGTTGTTAAATTGATGATGGATGAAATTGTAATTGAATGACAAGTGAAACTGTAATGTAATAATCCTTAATCTACATGAAATGATAGTGTAGATTCTAGAAATAATTATGTTAATTCGTACAAATAACAATGCGAATTAATACGGTTATTTCGGGATTATTTGAATTGATTATTGGATTGTTATTGATTGTTGTTATTGCTTGTTTATTTACTTTGACACCATCCCAGTTATCACACTGCAAGTTCCCTTTGCTATGTTTTGATTTTGAATTGAATTGGAATCGGGTTGAAATGATAAATACCCAAAATTGAACTTTGACCTAGGATAGAAAATTTAATAAAACCCGATTGGTCAATAATTTGATTTGAAAATAAAACGAAGATTTTGTTTGAATAAATAATATGGTTTTGAAATAAAGTTAAAATTTGAATTTTAATGAAAGGAAAATGTTAATATTTAAAAATCTGAAATAAAATATTAACAATGTAATTGATGTAAGAATGTTGTTTAATTTGAGAAATTATTGAATTAAGCTTGAAATTATTAAACTTTGAAATGATTTGATAATTAAGTTTGAAATTGTAATTAAGTTTGAAATTGTTAAACTTTGAAATGATTTAATAATCAAGTTTGAAATTATAATTAACTTTGAAATTATTAAGTTTTGAATTATTTAAAAATTAAATAAGATTGAATTATTTAATGATTAAATTGAATTGAAATTCTTTAATAAGAAAAATTGAACTTTTGAATAAGTGAATTTTACTTCGTAAATAATTGGAATTGAGTTTCTTTATTAATTAAGTTTTGGAAAATTATTTAAGGAAGTAAATAAGTGAAATTGGATTTCTTTAACAAGAAATGAAAATGTGATATTTTTGGAATTAATGTAAGACCTGAAATTGAAAGAATTGATTTGACGAATTTAATTTAATTCAAAATTGTAAGTTTTGATTTAATGAAGTTGAACTTAAGAAATTGATTTAATGAATTGGGAATTTAATAGAAATTGTTTTGAATGATAAAGTAACTTAACGAATATTGAATGAAATCGATAAATGAATTTGAAATTGATTTGAATGTTAAATTAAATTAATTTAAATGATTTCGGAATGAAACTTATATACGAACTTGAATCAATATTGGAATCGTTTAAATAAAATTTGAAATTGTATTATAAGATTTTGAAATGGTAATTTGGAAGTTTTGAAACGTAAATTATGGAAATTGATTTCGAAAGAGAAATGAAATGTTGGTTTACGAATTGAAATTGAAATTGAAATTGATTTGTTTTGAAATAAATAAACGACCAATCGGTGTAATAATTACGAAAGTTATTAAAGAGACCGGAATTCGGTTATGGATATACTCTCTATCTAAACCGAAAACCACTTTAATAACTATACGCGGAGTGTTGATCCAGAATGAAGTGGTTGGAATGATGTACGTGTTGACTGAAGAAAGAGAACGATAATGGATAGCCTTGACACTTGTGTCAAATTGGAAATGACTAAAACAGGAGCTGTGCCGGGCCAATGGAGGATTAGCTACCTCAATTGGACACACTTCTTCGAACTACTTATACTTGTTGTCGATTGGTGCACCCTTGATTTTGGGAGTGTGTTTCACGGTGTTGCGGGCGCTGCGGCGTTGCGTTCTCACCAGTCCGGATCAGGCGAACGGTAGTATCACTACCTTGGGTATTGCCTCATGTGCCTTGTCATACTTGTATTCCATTTATGCGCGACCACTACGATTTTGATTTGTACCTTTAGTATATGGATTGCCCTCTGGTGACTTCCGGTTTTGGGAAACTACGGTCTTGTATATGCTTTTGGGAATAAAAATGTGTTAAGGGTGGAATGGGCCATGACTTAACGCTATTTTGATATCTTATTATTACTGATAGACATTATCTAGTTAGCGTATATTACTACCTAGTAGATAGTTTAACGGATCCTTAAAGGATGGTTATTCCAAACATCCTTTGAGTTACTTGTATTTCAATTGCTATTTCACTTGAGTTCGATTTATTAATATAAGAATGTTAATCCTGACTCGAGTGTCTTGTGTTTTTCCTTTACGCTCGGGTCAGACTGAGTGTACCAGTATTCGATGCTCACCTTTGGAGTTGGAGCTTTGCTTGAAGATCCAGCCATCTATTCTGCTTTCAGTATTCGATGATTCCAGTGATGTATTCTGATTTGTATCGTATTACTCTTCTGTTGTAAACTCTGATGTATTTTATATATTCATATAGTAGCTTCATGAACTACTATCTCTTTTATTTCCGCTGCACTTATTACTCTGTGTCTGTGATCTGTGATTATTTAATTACTGTATATGTTCAGTTTTGCCAAATTAAAATTAACAACGTGGTATTTTGAGCAATTCAATTCCGGCATGAGTGTCTACCTATACACTTATAATGGATGCGAATGGTCCAAAATATTGGGTCGTTACAGTTGGTATCAGAGCTTTGGTAGCTCTAGGCAAAACTCAACATATAGGGTAAATGTATTTACAGAATCACTCTCATTCGAGTTTCAATCTCTTCCTTTGACTCAATTCCTTTGAATTTTGGAACGTTCCCCTCGGTTCCGAAATTCATTCGTGTCCTTCACTATTCGTCTTCTTTCAATTCTGGAGCACCCCATAACTCCATTTTGAATGATATCTATAATAGATCGGCGGTCTCGCCAATCTTCGAATAATTCGTAAAGGAGCAAAAACTCCTTTATAATAGGCATCGATTTACCGGAAATTTCTATATCCTCGGTTTACGATGCTATCTATTTCCTGCTATACCTGAATTCTATTTCTTGAGATCGAATGTCGATTTACCTCGAAATTCAGCATCGATCTTATTCTTGAAGTTACGGACGACCCGGTTAAGGTTGCCCGTGAATTAAATAAACTCCTCCATCTCCCGATTGTGGTAATTGAATTATCTTACCTTCTGTTTCAAACTTATTTTTGAATCAAAATTCTCTTTGATTTGAGTCAACAAATTTGAATCCCTATCCTTATTTTGAATATTCATTCCTGTATCGTCGAGCAAAGAAATGTATTTCTAAATTTATATTAAAAATGTTGTTTTCAAATTTGATAAACAAAATAGTTGAATGATTATATTATATATAAATATAAGTTTCTGAAATTAAATTGTTAATGAATTTGTTGTCTGAAATAATAATATTTGATTTTCATTTATTGTTTTGTAAACCATTGACTATTGCATAATATAAATAAATAAATTTATAAATACGGTTTATAAATTGATTTGGAATTTGAAATGAATTTAATTCAGAAATTTGAGAATTTATTAGTTTCCGGTGATTTCGAATTTTGGTTTTTAAAATTGTGAAGTATATATTATTGGAAATATTTTCAAATAGAAATCGTTTTCAAAGAACTTTAAAATGTTTGAATCAGTGCTCTCCTATTTTGTCGCTGGGAAATAATTTCGGTGATGGCGGCCGCATCATCGACATTCATTTTCGAGTTTCGAAGTGGAGATACTATTCTGTAGCTTTGCTACGGTTTTGTCTTGAAAAATATTTTGATTTGAATTTCTTCAGTATAATTTGATTTATATATATATATATAGGTATCTTATTTTAAAATTTAATTTGATTTGATATAAATACATTATATATATCTCTAAATTTTTTAAAGTTAATCGGAAATCTAATTCTTAAAAATCATGTTAAAAGATGTTTTCAATTATAAATAAAGCTAAATTTTGAATAAGTATTTAAAACTTGAAATAAATTAAATTTGGAAATTTTATTTGTATAGTACTAAATTGCATTTCAATATAACTTACCTAAATTATTCAGAAGTTAAAATGTAATTGGATAATATACCATATAGAATGATTTTATAAATCAAATTTTAGTGTTTATAATAAAGGTTATACACTTAGATTTTGATCATATAAAATGCTAATAAAGATGATAGGATAATAGGTTAATTGAATAATAGATGAGGCAAATAAATTTGTTTTAAAGGAATTAATAGATTGAAATTTGATTAACTTATGGAAATACCTTGAATTTAAAATCAACTATTGAATATAAATTAATTTAAATTGAAATTTATATGGTTTAATTTAATTTATATAGGTTAAATATATGTGACTAGATATATTAAGTGAAATAAACTTAATAAATAATTTGGAATAGAAAATTTTAATTTGTTGAATAAATATGATCGTATTAAATGACTATTCTAATTTATGATTTTGAAATTTGTAAATTTAACATAATTGGATAATAAGATAATGAATTTAGAAATAGTTGAGATTGATTTTAGTGAAATCAAATGGATTAATCAATTATTGAATATAAATTAATTTAAATTTGAATTTATATGGTTTAAATAAATTGTTATTTTGTATTTCAAATCTGTTTTTCTTTCTGGTTGTTTCTATTCTCCTACCTCGTTCCTTTTCGGGGACGAAAAGTTTTGAGTGGGGGAGAGTGTAACGACCCGTAAATTTCAACTGTTTTAATAACGTAATTAGTTAAAATTTTGTGAAATTTTAAACGATAAAATTTTGAAATAAAAATCTAATATTTGAAATACGTCTAGTTAAACATAGCAACTGGTAAATTTTCGTCCGAAAATATGAAAGTTTATTTCACGCGTAAATTCACTTTAATTTAATTAGTTAAAAAACAATGAAAATAAAATGTTTCCGAAATCTAAATATTTTTACATAGAAAAATTCTAAACCATCTTTTGAGCAAGATGTCAGTTTGTCGTTTTTCCAAATTCGGACATCTTTGGCTCCGTCGATCTTATTTTTCAGCGTTTTTCTTGCATTTTCCGCTATTTAGAAAAATTCGAATTTTTATAATTCAATCATACCACTAATATCTGTATACCGTTTTGATCGTCTCGTCGTTCTGAGCACTGTGGTATATTTAATTTTGGGTTTTGAAGTCCGGTACGCAACAAAATCCGTAAAAACAGATATCCGTATCGGTACCCTTTTGAAGCTTTTGATATTCAGTGACCATTCAGTTTTCCAAGCGGCTGAAAGCAGTTGGACACTACTATTTAAATTTCGAGAAGTTATTATTTCTTACTTTAGCTATTCCCAACATTAAATATAATATCTGGTTCCTACCGTTTGAATTGGCTCGTTCTCTATTTTTGTTGGTTATACCGTCAGAAGAAAATTTATGTTAAAGTTGCATTACTTCCCACTAAAGCCTGTTCATTTCTGGCTCTTAAAAACTGCTCACACCTTCCTTCTTCTTGATTGCCTAACCCATTTTCTTTCTTCCTCTCTCTCTCTTCATATTTTGAATTTCTGTTCGCATCTGAGATGAACAAAAATATGTGCCAGCTTTTTCTCTCATGCAACAAACTCCCATCCTCCCCTTGCTTCAAACCGAGACCATCCCCTGCCTCCGCAAGCCGCTATCCCTTCCTCTCCTCTTCATGGTCGAGACCCACGCGCTCTGGTGTCTCACCTTCCCTTTGAATCGCATGCTCTTCCCTTGGCAGCTCGTCCAAGTCACGACCTTCACTTCCGTCACCACCGAACACCCCAAACCGCCTGCGACTGACTGTCTCCGGCTCCGCCTTCCACTACCGGCTACCGCAACCGTTTGTCGCCTCTCTCTACACGTGAACAGCCATCACCACACTTGAACCACCACTGCTCGCCTCCTCCTTACACCAGAGCAGCCAACCGTCCTTCTCCATCACCTCGCCGACAACCCTCCACTTCCGCTCGTGAGCCCGACACCCCTCCTTTTCAATTGGCGAGCAACCACCGTACTCCACAACCCACGTCCTTAGCCAACCGAGACTCGAGTTGCAGATCCAACCACCAATCCGAGCGCTCATCACATAACAGCCTTCAACCCGCTCTGCTCTCTCTCTATGCTTGCCTTGCTTCTTTCCTATCCGAGCATTCATCCTTTTAAGGTATACGCTCTGTTAGTTATATGTAAGTTGGAAGATTATCAACTTGTTATATATATTTGTTTTGATTTTATAATATGTGGTTTTAAAGTTTTACAGTATGTATAAGTATGAACAAGTTTCAGCATATATTTATACAGTGATGAAGTGGTTTTAAAGTGTATTATATATTATGTGTATTTGAGTATTCTTTTGAAATGTATAAACCTCTGTTAGTATATACTAGGAAGATATGTATAGTAAGAAATACATTGTCAGGTTGTTTGTTTAATATAACGAACGTAACAATGCTTTTGTACGATAATTGAAGTTGGTATTACTGTTATGTTTAAGTGGTTAGTTGTCATCACTGATGCTATTAATTAGAAGTTACATCCACAATTAAAATCTTAAGAGTTAAAATAAAAGTTGCTTCTTCGCGAATATTTAAAGTATTATTAAACTAGTCAATATGTTCAAAGGATTGTTGGGAAGTTTTTTATTATTACAGTAGTAATGTTATTACCTTGGTTCCATTTATATTTCGTTCTCACTGCCTAATCTAGATCGATCCACAAGTTGTTCTGTTAAAAGGAAATTTGCCTTAAATTTAATAGCTCGGTAAAGCCGAGATACATACCATTTTGAAATCAATCTTTGTTTCAATTATTTTTGTATTCGTATATTAATACATTTTAATCAACGTCAAATTTTTTTACAGTTTAATTTATGTTCAGGAAATATTGAATTTTGTTTTGGTTTTTAGTATAATATATCGAAATCTATTTTGCTCGAACTAAATATAGATTTGAAATATATGTTTTGAAATTTATCTTAGAAAACAAATAATATATATCGCATATGTTTTGGATCGGTCTATACTAAATTAGTGATGATTTTGGTGATAATATATATGGGTTTGATTTAACAATGATTAGGAAGCTATTATTTTAATATCTGCCTTGAATTTCAATATTGAAATAAAAACATTTTTATAATAATGTGTATATTTTAGTTTATATCAAAACTGATACGAATTTGTTCTCATCGATTCCCATTTTATCAGCTTTGGTCCATTGTGCTTGTTTTCTTCATTGAATCTGTGCCTATCTAGCTCTTCCTTGGAATTCGTACCTGGATTCGTAACGCATCTCATTCTCATTCTCTCTAGCCTCGAAAGGTGAGCACTCACTCACGATTAACGTTCTTTTATTTATTAAATTTGATTTCAATTGAAACGACAATTGAAATATGCTGCTGTAAGATATGTACACTGTTATTACCTGTATCAGTTCACCTATGACATCTGACACCATTATCTGTTAATTATTTATGCAATGATAATACTGTTTGGCTGATAATTGATTGATTGTTGATGTTTATATTGGACGTTAAACTGTTAATGTAAATTGATAAATAGTATGCAATTGAACTCGATATAGAATAGTTAAATGTTTAAAATTGATTAGTTAAATTTGTATAGTATGACCCATTTGTATAATTTGATTAAATGACATTTGACACGTAGGATTTGTTTAAATTACATCTTGAACCACTAAATGTATGTTGTTAAATTGATGATGGATGAAATTGTAATTGAATGACAAGTGAAACTGTAATGTAATAATCCTTAATCTACATGAAATGATAGTGTAGATTCTAGAAATAATTATGTTAATTCGTACAAATAACAATGCGAATTAATACGGTTATTTCGGGATTATTTGAATTGATTATTGGATTGTTATTGATTGTTGTTATTGCTTGTTTATTTACTTTGACACCATCCCAGTTATCACACTGCAAGTTCCCTTTGCTATGTTTTGATTTTGAATTGAATTGGAATCGGGTTGAAATGATAAATACCCAAAATTGAACTTTGACCTAGGATAGAAAATTTAATAAAACCCGATTGGTCAATAATTTGATTTGAAAATAAAACGAAGATTTTGTTTGAATAAATAATATGGTTTTGAAATAAAGTTAAAATTTGAATTTTAATGAAAGGAAAATGTTAATATTTAAAAATCTGAAATAAAATATTAACAATGTAATTGATGTAAGAATGTTGTTTAATTTGAGAAATTATTGAATTAAGCTTGAAATTATTAAACTTTGAAATGATTTGATAATTAAGTTTGAAATTGTAATTAAGTTTGAAATTGTTAAACTTTGAAATGATTTAATAATCAAGTTTGAAATTATAATTAACTTTGAAATTATTAAGTTTTGAATTATTTAAAAATTAAATAAGATTGAATTATTTAATGATTAAATTGAATTGAAATTCTTTAATAAGAAAAATTGAACTTTTGAATAAGTGAATTTTACTTCGTAAATAATTGGAATTGAGTTTCTTTATTAATTAAGTTTTGGAAAATTATTTAAGGAAGTAAATAAGTGAAATTGGATTTCTTTAACAAGAAATGAAAATGTGATATTTTTGGAATTAATGTAAGACCTGAAATTGAAAGAATTGATTTGACGAATTTAATTTAATTCAAAATTGTAAGTTTTGATTTAATGAAGTTGAACTTAAGAAATTGATTTAATGAATTGGGAATTTAATAGAAATTGTTTTGAATGATAAAGTAACTTAACGAATATTGAATGAAATCGATAAATGAATTTGAAATTGATTTGAATGTTAAATTAAATTAATTTAAATGATTTCGGAATGAAACTTATATACGAACTTGAATCAATATTGGAATCGTTTAAATAAAATTTGAAATTGTATTATAAGATTTTGAAATGGTAATTTGGAAGTTTTGAAACGTAAATTATGGAAATTGATTTCGAAAGAGAAATGAAATGTTGGTTTACGAATTGAAATTGAAATTGAAATTGATTTGGTTTTGAAATAAATAAACGACCAATCGGTGTAATAATTACGAAAGTTATTAAAGAGACCGGAATTCGGTTATGGATATACTCTCTATCTAAACCGAAAACCACTTTAATAACTATACGCGGAGTGTTGATCCAGAATAAAGTGGTTGGAATGATGTACGTGTTGACTGAAGAAAGAGAACGATAATGGATAGCCTTGACACTTGTGTCAAATTGGAAATGACTAAAACAGGAGCTGTGCCGGGCCAATGGAGGATTAGCTACCTCAAGTGGACACACTTCTTCGAACTACTTATACTTGTTGTCGATTGGTGCACCCTTGATTTTGGGAGTGTGTTTCACGGTGTTGCGGGCGCTGCGGCATTGCGTTCTCACCAGTCCGGATCAGGCGAACGGTAGTATCACTACCTTGGGTATTGCCTCATGTGCCTTGTCATACTTGTATTCCATTTATGCGCGACCACTACGATTTTGATTTGTACCTTTAGTATATGGATTGCCCTCTGGTGACTTCCGGTTTTGGGAAACTACGGTCTTGTATATGCTTTTGGGAATAAAAATGTGTTAAGGGTGGAATGGGCCATGACTTAACGCTATTTTGATATCTTATTATTACTGATAGACATTATCTAGTTAGCGTATATTACTACCTAGTAGATAGTTTAACGGATCCTTAAAGGATGGTTATTCCAAACATCCTTTGAGTTACTTGTATTTCAATTGCTATTTCACTTGAGTTGGATTTATTAATATAAGAATGTTAATCCTGACTCGAGTGTCTTGTGTTTTTCCTTTACGCTCGGGTCAGACTGAGTGTACCAGTATTCGATGCTCACCTTTGGAGTTAGAGCTTTGCTTGAAGATCCAGCCATCTATTCTGCTTTCAGTATTCGATGATTCCAGTGATGTATTCTGATTTGTATCGTATTACTCTTCTGTTGTAAACTCTAATGTATTTTATATATTCATATAGTAGCTTCATGAACTACTATCTCTTTTATTTCCGCTGCACTTATTACTCTGTGTCTGTGATCTGTGATTATTTAATTACTGTATATGTTCAGTTTTGCCAAATTAAAATTAACAACGCTGTATTTTGTGCAATTCAATTCCGGCATGAGTGTCTACCTATACACTTATAATGGATGCGAATGGTCCAAAATATTGGGTCGTTACAAAGAATCATGTTTAGGATTAGTTTTTATCATTTTCTTGTATACTAGACCCTTTTTTTGAGATAGCCTGTGAATTTTCTATAATTTTAGAAAGATTTTCTCTTCCTTTATTAAATTAGAAACGTTTTTTGTAATATTTTCTAATTTTGTAATAAGACCAAAATTATCTAATTCTAAAATTTTAACAGTAGATTTCAACTCATGATTCTCAGTTGATAGAATGTCATTCCTTTCTTCTTAAGTTTCTATTTCACTACTTAACATGGTAAGCTGAGAAGTAATATTAGCACAGGATTCTTGTATATTTATAGGTTCTTTTTCTAAAATTTTCTTCTCATCTCTTAGCATATCAACTTCAATTTCTGTTCTTTTTAATTTTTCTAGAGAATCTTCATATTTTCTTTTGAGATTCTTTATTTTATCTAGTAATTTAGAGTTTATATCTACTAAATCATCAAAAGAGAGATCACTTACATTGTCATTTGTGGCCATAATACATTGGCTTGTTCAATGTCACTGTCATTTTCACCGTCCAATGTGAAAGACGAATCTGGATCATCCCATGTAACTGAAAATGCTTGCTTCTTCTTATATCTATCTCTTTTGTTCTTGTAATTGTATTTGTCTTTCTTACGGTCACGACAATCTTTCTTCATGTGACCTTTTTTGTGACATTTATAACATTCGAGAGTTGAAGCTGATGGTTTGTTCTTGTTCTTGTTATTTCCAAACTTATTGCTCTTTCTAAATCTCAAAAACTTTTTGAAATTTTTGGCTATAAATGCCATATCATCTTCATCTGAATCTGATTCTTCTTGTTCGGCCTGGAATGCTATTGTTTTTCTACCTTGAGCTTGAACTCTTTTTTCCTGCAAATTAACTTCATATGACATGAGATTTCCTATTAACTCTTTCGATTTTATGGTAGAAATGTTCACTTTTTCAATTGCTAAGACTTTTCGTTCCCACTCATCCATTAAAGAGTTTAGGATTTTTAAAACAATATCAAAATCAATATATTTTTCTCCTAATGCCAGAAGTGAGTGATATATATCTTGAAACCTGGAATACATTTCATTTATTCATCTTGCTTCATTCTAAAATTCTAAAATTGATTCTTAAGCATAGGTATCTTGCTTTGTTTAACCTTATTACTACCTTCATGAGTAATTTTGAGAGTGTGCCAAATTTCATATGCTGAAGTACACATAATAACTCTATTAAACTCATTTTTATCTAAGGAACAAAATAACATATTCATAGCTTTGGCATTTACAGTAGCATCTAATTTCTTTGTATTTACCATTGTGCATAAGGAGTGGTAGGTACAAAATATTCTTGTTGAGTGATATTCCGATTGTCGTATCCATTAGCTTACATGTAAATTCTCATCCTAGTTGACCAATAATTATAGTTTAATCCATTAAATAGTGGTCGTCGTGCAGTGGATTGATCTTCAACAAAACTCGACACTATGTTGTTTTCCATATTACTTAAATATCAAAAACTTTATTATGGTTATATGATGACCTTGCTCTGATACCAAATGAATGTGGCTAAGGACCATGTAATATGGATATTAACTAAATTATTTATTTGTGCATAATATAAATATAAAAGTACAAGAGGTAAAGTAAATGACACCACAAATTTTTATAATGGTTCGAGCTTTCCATTCTACGTCCAATCCCAAACTCCTTCTGGATTTAGTTGAAACCCTCACTTAACCAGGAGGAATAGGTATTACACCGCCTAAGTGACTGAACATAACTTCAATCGCCTAGACAACCGAATAGGAATTCAATTGCCTGAGGATACTACAATAAGACTTCCAATACAAAAAGTAGAAATGTTTCCGATTGGGTATGCTCTTGAATAGCACTGATAAGTGGATAAAATACACTCTTCCTATAATCTTCTCTTTTATGGTATATTGTGTAGTTCGTGAAGAAAGGAAATTTATTTGATCATGAGAGTAGTAAACTTGAATATACAAGTGATCAAAATAGAGTTTTTATGTTTAGAATACTTTAGAGTTAAAATAGAAAGAATAGATAGAATTAAGAATAAGAAAATTTGATGTTTAAGACATTGAAATTCATTGCTATTTTTACAGATTAAAAGTTGCATACGTTCATGAAGAGTAGCCATGAAGAGATATGGAAGCTACTCTTGAATCAGGAGTTGTTTCTATTCATGAAAGAGAAGCATCTTTTCAAAAACTAGCCGTTATGAATATTTAGCCGTCTGAACTAAAGGTTTCAGCCATCTGAATCGACTGAAAATCAAGACAGCAAGAAAATAGTACAAAAAACCCTTATTCAGCCGTCTGAATATTGTAGATTTTTTGTGCAAGTGCACAGCATTCAGACGGCTGAAAGTGCATATTCAACCGGTGGAAATTGTTGTTTTGAGCAGGATTATTTATTTTGATGACGAATCTTATATTTTATGTGTATGTGTATACTACTTCGAAGAGATTTTAACATATTTCTACTTCTAGATCCAAACTTTACACTTAACAATACAATATTGGTACAATCTAGAACCTGGTTTTCATATGTCTGTGATTACCTCTCCAACGATTTCTTCTCTTGCAAATTTGGTTAGTTCATATAATATTTAATTATATAGTTGTTATAATCAAAACATTAAAATTCAAGGTTCTAACATATAGCACTTCTATCTTCAGATTGAAAAATTCATTCAAATGGACAAGATGTACCATGCCACGAAGAAATCTCAATAAAACAAAAAATGAGGAAAAGTTCAACTCCGAACATCCTAACAAGAGGCCAAAAGGGATTAAGGGTAGAAGAGTAATTCAGAGAGAGATTTCGAAATACAACTATGTAAATTTGAATAAATCCCTCTCCCACATTTTCGACGTGACAAAAAATGATGAAAACTTCCCCACTTTTTTCAAAATATGAAGCCATGTGAGCCTTATAGTGGAAGATATTATTGTGCCTACCACAAAGTAAATGGATATAAGACTAATGAATGCCATGTTTTATCATGAATAATTTAGAATATGACCAAGTCAGGATCTCTAAAGGAATTCATTAAGGAGACTTAAATGGCCTCTTGTTCTGAAGAGAATAGCCCAAATACCAAAACCTAACTTTTTCTATAAGGAAAAAGCAGCATAGCAACTTCAAAATCTGATTCTAGTTAAACCGTGAAGTTTAGTGGCAGATGCCCACCACAGATTATCTTTACTCATAAAAATTTCTAATATGATTTGTACTTAAAATTCATCATGTATTGACACAAAATTCGAGTTCTTTATAGGTAAAAACAAAACAAATCTATTACATCTGGGAGAATTTGGATTTCCCTGCCAAAGCATAACAAATTTATACTCTTATTTGAGGAAAGGATAGTTCAAATATAAAGGATGAAATGGCTCCCAATCTCAATGCTTGAATCAATGTAGTATGAAGAAGTTCTATAATGAGATTTTTAATTATCATCAATCTTCCATCATAAACAGGTTTATGGAAAAAGGTAAATATCCAAAATCTTCCCAAAAGAAGGGATTCTTAGAAAAAAGAACGTTCATGTCTGTAAAAGTCTATTAGTTCATGAATCATGACTTTTTAGACTTACAAACAAGACATTCATTTTTTCCTAAGTAAAACCTGAAGAGGTGCAATTATATATGTCATATAAAGGTGGAAGCAATATACACCAACTTTAATTTTAACAAGCCAATTTATTACCAAGAGATTTATTAAACACGTCTTTGAGAAAAATTAATTTCAAAAATCGAGAAGGTTTTTTTCCTGTCACCCTATGGATCAGAAAAAGAAAATATTTATCTATTTTAAGAAAGATGGTAAAATCTTCGGAAAAAAATATATTACATAGCGTTAGTAAATGCACACAAGAGATTTTGGTTGAGCTTGTCCTGGCAAAAGCATTTTCAAAGCTTTTTGAAATTATTGGAAAGGAAAGCCTATGCACATTTTCTCAAGAAAAATTTTTAGAACCACAATTCATTAGAAAAAACTCCAATTAGAAGAGCCTACTCTCGATTAAAGGAATATTAGTTCATGAATCATGACGATTCAGTCTCTTATTTGAGATTCGTGTTTCTATTGTGAGAATGACTTAAAAATCCTTCTTGTTAGAAATGTTGAGAAGGAACTTCTTTATTAAAGTGTTCAAATATCCAAAACATTTTCAAAAAAGGAAGATCAATTTGAAGAAATGATTTCTCGATTTATCAAGGAAGTCCTTTTTCAAAGTCCTTTTTTGAAGAATTCTATGAATCAAAATACGTTTACACAAATATTTTAATTGGTCAAAAATTATTCCATAAACAAACTTTTCAAGAAATTTCTTTAAAGCATCTGATGTCCACTCCTGGAGCGCCCCCTAAAGGGAGGAGGGTCTAACACCCACCAAAAAGCCTCTGATGTCCACTCTAAAAAGCCTCCTAGAGGGAAGAGGGTCTAACACCCACCAAAAAGCCTCCGATGTCCATTCCAAAGCAGTTCCTATAGGAAGGGACAAAAGCCTCCGATGTCCACTTCGGAGCACCTCCTAGAGGGAGGGACAAAAGCCTTTAATGTCCACTCCAGAGCACTTCTTAGAGGAAGGAACTAGTTTAGAACCAACTAATAATCTTTTAGAGGCAGATCAATCAAGCATAAGCTATAATGCTTCGAAACAAAGGCGAAGCCCAAGAAGGGGCGAAAACAAAAAGGACGAAGATGTCCATAGCCTAAAGCAGAGGTAAAGCCCAAGAAGGGGCAAAAATAAAAAGGATGGAGATGTCCACAGCCCAAAGTAGAGGCAAAGCCTAAGAAGGGGCAAAAAGTAAAAGGACGAGGATTGTCCACAGCCCAAAGCAGAGGCAAAGCCCAAGAAGTGGAAAAATGGAAAAGAACGAGGATTGTCCAAAGCCAAGAATAGAGGAAAAAACAAGAAGGGACTAGGATGTCTAAAACCCAAAAAGAGGTGAAGATAGAAGATATGAAGGAGTTCGAATCCTAATGAAGAGGCAAAAGTAATTAAGCAAAGAATAAATCCTTACTTAAAAAGTAAGAATAGCTTCATTCAAGGAACATATCAAAATAAACTTCTAATAGGTCCGATCTAGACGTAGAAATAGGGAAACCTTTAAAGGAAGGTCTATAAAATAAGCATCAGTAAATTAGTTGGGCCCGTTGAACGGCCAAACAGTCGAATGGAACTATCCAGTTGAATGACCAAACAGTCGAACGGAACTATCCTGCTAAATGACCAAATAACCGTACGAAACTACTCTACTGAACGGCTAAACCGCTGAATAGTTGAATGGCTAAACAGAACTACCTTGCTGAATGGTTGAATGGATGAACGGAACTACTTTGTTGAACGGTTGAATGGTTGAATGGAACTACTTTGTTGAACGGCTGAATAGTTTAACAAAACTACTTTGCTGAATGGTTGAATGGTTGAACGGAACTACTTGGCTCCAATATAATAATAATAATAAATAATAAACACCTTAACAACTACATATCTCCTAACAAGAGGCATTCCTTTAAACAACGGGAATCTCTGTTGCTATTCGAAATATTAGTCCACTGTAAAAGTTTCCAATGTAGTATGCTAGGTAGGGCTACAAAATTAGTGCCAGATGGAATTATGAATCTTTTGCTTTAAGTCTAATCAAATTACCATTACTAGACGACTTTTTGATTTTCTATTACTTTAATATGGGTTTCTGAGTTTCTTATTATCAGATGAAATTCTAACAAGCTTTCGATTAAGTTTTCGATTGAATTTCTAATTTCCTTGACAAATGAATTGCTAGGTTTAGTTTTTTCGACTGGTTTTCTGGACCTTCTATTGAATTCATGGTTTTCATGTGGAATTCAAATCTTCGTATAGTCGCCAGATAGGGATTTCTGCTCTTCTATTATTTTTAGATAGGATTTCTGGTTTTCGATTATTTTCAGATGGAATTTCTAGTCTTCTATTATTTTCGGATAGGGATTTCCGACCATCTATTATTATCAGATGGACTTCTTATTGCCAGAAGAGGTATTCTGGATTTCTTATTACCAGATGGTTTTTTGGTCTTCTTATTATCTGATTGGATTCTGGATTTCTTATTATTAGAGAATAATCTGGATTTCTTATTACCATATGGTTTTCTGGTCTTCTTATTATCAGATGAGATTCTGGATCTCTTATTATCACAGAATGTTCTGGATTTCTTACTACCAGATGGTTCTCTGGTCTTCTTATTATCAGATGAGATTCTGAATTTTTTGTTATTAGAGGATATTCTGGGTTTCTTATTACCAGATGGTACATTGAATTTTTTATTGTCAAAAGATAGTATTTTGGATTTCTTATTATCAAATGATATTGAATTCCTAGCTTCCTTATTATAAGAGGGTTTTCTAACCTTTTCTTCAAAATTAGTACCATATATTTTTCTACTTTTTCGTTAAATGAATTTTTAGTTTCCTAAACTGTTAATCTATTATCAAAGAAATATTTCAGGTCTGGAGATAAAATTTACAATAAGAAGTCAAGCTAAGCGAACCAAAAGTTGAACGACAAAGGAGTCTAATTTAAATATATTACAAGCAGCCCAACATTGAAAACCAATCTCAACAACCAAAGAAGAATTAACTCAAGAGGACAAACTTTGACGCCCGTACCAGTCTTCTCTAAGAGTTTCTTATCTAGCTCTCTATCTGTCTACCAGGTATATTACTCCAAATTTGAACGCTCATTATTAAGGGCATTTAGGTGGTTTGCATATTACCTGAACATTAAAAAGTTTAAAGTCAAAAACAACCCTTACGACAAATCAATGACCATTGAATAACCGATGTTGAAATCATAAGAAAACTCAAACATTGAGGTTGCCTAGAAGAACACAAACGCCAAACTTATGATAAAATAACAAGTTTATGGGTATGTGCAAGAAACTTGATTGATAACTAACATAAAGGTATTCTATTTATAATTTTGCATCAATAAAACCATGCCAAGTAAGTAGATTAATACCGGATCCCATATGAGTTACGCTATAAAGCAAAAATACATTATTATTAAAATCATAAATTAGTATTAACCCAAATATATGGAATTTAAGATTTTAAATGATCTCGATAATATAAAAACTTCCTTTTTTAAGCTTGAATCACAGAAGAATGAGGCACACCATAAGATTGAATATATTTGAAAGGCAGCAAGCACTATGTTTGACATTATTGACATGTAAAGTCAATGCTTCTACTACACTTTGGCGGCCGGGGGGGAGGGTGGCAAATGTTATCCACATAATTTCTTAGAAGAATATAGTTTCTAATTCAAAGCTTTAAGAAGATGTTGAACCTCATTGCAAGAAGGATTGTCTAAGCCCTTATAATTGCAAATGTTATCATTGTTATTAGCTTCGAAGATATATAGTATGGAACATGAATATGACATCGCTATTCATGATTGAGAGCTGCTCTTTAATCATGTCGCTAGCCATCATGACCCTCGAAGAAATGTGACCAGTGAATACACTTATAGCTCCAGTAATTAGCATTAAGAATATAAGGATGGATTGGTGTTGATGGAATAAGGTGTCGCTCTTCATTAATGAAAGGATGCAATGACATCGAGTAAAATCAATATAGTTAGCCATCAATAAATGTCGACGTGCCTTACATCGCATCTCATTAATGATGGACTCTCACAGCGCCGTTACTGGCTTATGATCACTGCAACAAGCTCGTCATCTTTTATACAGTGCATTTCATCAACATTTGGAGGACACCACGCATCTATACAAGCAGTGTTGATGGTGAACACCGTCAATATTCACAAATCTATTAATGCTGCCTTTTGATTAGTATTGCTTTGTACTTGCGTCGACTCAAGCTGGTATCATCACCCACTGACGAAGGACGTCGATCATCATGATAGAAGCCGCAATGCCATAGTTTGTTCTTGCCGTATATCTCCACTAAAGGAATAAAGAGGAAGCCCAACGCATAGCAACATCGAAGTCGCCAAAGTCGTTGCCAACACTATTTCCGAAGCTAATTCTAAAGCTTATCGATTCCGAAAGCCATGTCGCGTTTCCCTTATAAATATGGATCTAGGGATGCCATTTTGGAGGGAATTCATTCTCTTCCCACTTCTTATATTTTCAACTTTGTAAACCCTAATTTGAATTGGGGATTTTTTGCCAATTGCAATACTCAAATATTGTACACATGAGAAATCGAATATCAAACAATTATATAGCATATTTGACCATTTGACCCCTGAATTTTACTTGAACATTGCCTTGCATATTGATTTGAATCATACATGACATTCAATGCGACAATGATGACAATACAAAAATTTGTTACAGACTTGAAATCTTGCATGCCTCAACCTATTACTTCAACTAGCTTCGACGAAGTCCCACTTTGATCAGCTTCACTTTCTATTCACTTTTGGGGTTAATGAATAAATTCGTTAACAGCCAATATATCAACTTGACTTCGACTCGTAAGTTGTGAATTGACTTGTCTATGACTTACGACTTGCATAACATATCGACTTCATTCGAGCTTGTGACTTGCATATTAACTTGTATGCATAAGATCATCATAGATTTGACAATGAGCTTATGTCATCCTAGCTCCTTAACCTAGGATCACCCTAGCATATTTTAACAAAGTCCACTTTTATAACACTTTTGAGTGTTGACGAAGAAATTCTTTAACAATTAACCACGTAGTAACTTTGGGTGTCTTAATTCGATCTAAAGACTAACAGATGACAACATATTCAAACTTGGGTTGTCAATAAAAGCGAGTGGTTTAATGCACAAGAATATCAAACCGCTGAATCAATCAAAAACAAGTAGAGTTTCACTAAAAATTATAGTACCACCATTTCAAGTCTACGGACAGATGATCATTGCTAATATTTCAGATAATGATTCTCTAGTCTATTAGTATTTTTTTTCTTTGATAACATTTCAGCAAAGCAACTCCTTATATATTCTCCTAGTTCGTGGAAGCAACACCTTCATTTCCCAACAAACTGAATGTAATTCATTTCTCACTATCTCCTGCATAATATATGTTCTCTTTTGGCACAACATGACCTTTCATTTTTTCTTTTTAATTGATATGTTTTATTTTGCAAATAAGTTAACAATTAAATATGAATATAATTGTTAAATTAACATCTATTATGATTTTGATATATGCTATTTGTAATGATTTTTAAAATTATATTTCTTATCTATTAAAAGTTCATACTAGCAGAAAGCTTATAAAATTTATGATTTGGATGGATGATATTAATAAAATGTCATTGAAATGTGAATATGCATAATAAATTATTCAAATAAGTAAAAAAAAGAATAGCATCAATAAAATATCACATTATCAAATAAACTATATTAAATGATTTGTAAAATGCAAAACATGTTATGTTACAAGACATTACAATGTCAAGTAGAAGTTGTTAAACTACCGCTTTTACAATATTTACAACTAGTTGTCTTTATTACGAAATTTAACAATATCATGTTGAAGTTATAAAAACATATTTATAACAATGTTAGTAAAATATTATTCAAATACGAGAGCTAACCACGTTTACCAAAAGTTATCAAACATAATATCATGAACCATGTTAAAAAAATATTGCTTAAATATGAAATACAGTAACATTAAAAAAATAGAATATACAACAGTCTTTTGTTAGTGTTTAACATTAAGTTTACAACATTTGATAAATATTGTTAAATACAATAAACTTACAACATTCAAAAAGCATCGTTTAATTTTCAATTTTCAATGACATTACATATATATTGTGAGAAAACAATTTTAATACAATGCGAAAAATCATTGTTAAAAATAGTTTTCTACAACTATTTAGACGCATGTTGTTGATCATTTTGTTTTACAACATTAATACAGAGAACATTATCTGGAAAAACCTAGCACACCAATTTTTTTTAACTGTTGTGAAAGAGCAAGCAATTTTACAACACTTTAGTCAATTGTTATAGAATTAGTGTTGTAAAATAGTACTTTTGCTGTAGAGAAAATTAAAAAACCAATTAGGAATATTATTTTGAAAGAGGTGTTGGTGAGGGGTAGGCGTGAAGGTTTCGATGGTGGCTATGCGGTGCGGCACCATGCGTTGGCAATAGGGCCGGCTGAAGCTTCCGAGTTGCCCTAGGCAGCTGGATATTCAGGGGCAAAAAATTTGATAAAAACAACGTAAAGAAGGAATCAAACCCCCGACCTTGATATTGAAGAGCCTATCTACAGCAACTGCACCAACATTAGCTTTCTTATGAAAACCACAACATGAACTTTTAAATCGCATTTTGGAAAAGCCTGTCTCCAACCACCTACCTCCCTCCACCCGTTGCCCTCACCCGGGGGGTTGCCCTAGGCAGCCGCCTGGCTAGCCTTGCCCTGAAATCGAGCCTAGTTGGCAGTGGTGCAACTTTAGGGCTGGAGCGGCTCGAGGACTAGAGTAGCTCGAAGGCAGTGTTACTAGGCAGTGCGGCTTGAAGGCGGTGCGATGCGTGGGGAGGGTTTGGTGTGGCCTTTTTTAATGTAATTGAATAGCGTGGTATGGGGAGAGAACAACGCTGGGTTTTGTAGGATTGAGGGGAAATGGCTTACCAACGCCGCATCGACATCACTTCTAGGAGGTCAGTGTCGTTGGTAAGTTTTTACCTACGCCGCATCGACATCACTTCTAGGAGATCGTGTCATTGGTAAGTTTTTACCTATGACTTACCGACGTCGTGCCGACACTTTAGAAGTGGCATCAATAACTCCAAGCAGTAATTTTCATATTTTCTAGTGGTGAAAACATGAAAATAAATAAATACGACAATAATAATTTTTTTTTGAGAATTTAATATAATTTGAAGTATTAACTCAATATGTCATCCATTAACTAAAACACACATAACATGAATTACAATCTTGATAAAAATTGAAATGATAATTTTCGAATATGGATACTTCCATATCTGCATTCATACATGTTTTTCAGACATCGTATAATTATCTATTTTTCGAACACCATGCAACATGGATTTATAACTTTTTGAGCATCCATTGATTGACTTAAAAGTAAAATAGAAATTCCTGCATTTATTCATTTTTGGAGATCCTCTAAACTCAATTCATCGTACTAATGAACATTTAATTATGATACTATAAGTGCATTCTTTGCAAAGCGAAAGAAAAACTAGAAAGGGGGACTCTCAATGGGGCACGAAGGGAGAAAGTTGGGTGAAAGAAAAATGTGTTTTTGCGTTACGAAATGAGCATCAAAAGTGGAATGAGAACATACCACATTGTCCAAATTTCTGAAAATTATAGTTGGAGTACGAAGCACTCCAGGTTCAAATGCAATCAATTTTATCGATAGGGAAAATGAGCTTTGCCCAGTTCATTACATCCGAACGCATCACGCGTTGAATGTTTGAACTGGGCATTTTTTGCAAACACATCCTATTTTTGTCAAATATTCCTACGTTGCATTAATAATCTTTAAAATGCACGAACCTATTAAAAACCGATCTAAATACAAAATTATTTTCAACAAATATTCACAAATTTTATGACTTTTTGTGAGAGATTTAAGGTATGTGTAAAAATACCACTATCATAAAAAAAATCGATATTAAATACTATTTGTACAATTTAAAGTATTATCAACCTTAAGATTAGTATCATCCATCATAATATGAGTTAAACGGTAGCATTTCATCTTGATGTGAGAGTGAGGATCGGTGTTGTCCCTTGTAAAAGCCACCAAAGCCATTATTTTGGGCCCATTTCACAAAATGGCACAAAAAAGTCACGAACACAATATATATATATATATATATATATATATATATATATATATGAAATGTTTTATGATTTGAAGTATTGTTACAGAGAAAAGAATCATTCATTGATATCTTATATATATACTTCTATGATCGGTGGCGATGAGGTATTTTATATTTCCTACCCCAGAAGGAAGATAATGTTCTCTTTTGAAAAGGAAAGCAGTCTTTGTCCTTGTGAGAGAAATCAATTTCTCACTTTAGATGGTCTTCCTTAGAAGACGGTCTTCAAAGCAAGGAAGATGCTGTTCCTCAAAGTATTTTATGCATGTGGTGGTGTGCAGGACTCGGGTTACACTACTAATATAAGAATATGCATAGCAATACAAACAGAATTTTGCAGTAGATTTCATGTAAATAATTCAAAGAAACCGAATGCAAAACAATATAAGCAGGGAAACTGAAATTAAAAACAAATCTGGAGAAGCGCCAAAAAAAATTAAAAGTACTATCAAATGGAATGAAAAAAGTAGTGGAGACGTTGAATCATCGGTGGTCAGCACCACCTGACCCTATAAACCCAGAATGTAACAGAACCCAGAAACAAATCAACGGCAGTCAAAGCAGCGTCAAATATATAAGAAAATCTCATCTCCTGCAGAGCCCAAATTGTCGACACGCAAATCCCTAATCCTTCCACCATAGCAACGAGGACGCCCATCTTTGAATAATGGAACAATAACGAGAGAAATAAACGCACATATGTTGCTGAGATTTAACATGGTTATATATGTGGACATTTTGGTTTTGAAAGTGGTTTGTTTGGGCTTAAGATTTCGGTTGCTTAGCAGCATAGAAATAAACAGATGTAAGCTGATTGAAGGTTGAATGGTTGGTTGGTAAGGAACAATGTGGCAGCTACCATTCTGCGTGCTTATGTCAAAGTACAACCAACCAAACTTAATGTACACACAAGCAGCCTCCTAACTTTACATCCAAGGTTAGGTTTTCTGTGTGTATATTGTTAGTATAGAGACTTGGCTTCTTTTTCCATCCATTTCCATTTGAAGTAAAGATCGTAAAATTAATTGCTTTTTTGGTCCGACCCTAGAGCAAGGCTGGCAAGACAGCTGCAGGTCAGGTCCGGCAGGCCCAACAATATAGTTGTGGTAATGGATTCAATATATTATTCAAATATAAATGATTTATTTAGTTGAGTTTGTGGTATAATAGCAGGCCCAACAAGATAGTTGCATGATTTTTGGAAATAGATGGAGAACTGGGTTGGGGTAAAAATATACGTTGGGCCGGCCCTTCAGAACTTGTTATGGTTATATAGTTCTGTTTCAACGCATCAACATATTTCAAACTTATTAAGCCGCCTCCTCCTCAAAACTCACTTTAACCAATCAGCCCTACTAAAATTCCGAAATGGTTTTTTCTCAGTTTTTTTTCTATAAAATATTGATTCGCGCTATTTTGTTGGTATTACAAAGCCAAAAATGAAAATGTACAATTTTTACTTTAAATATTTGCAGTTTAAATTGCAAATATTTGCAAAAAAAAAAAATTTAGTTTAAAAGACAAAATTCCAAAGCTTTTTAACTCATACAGCAACTTCAAAATTTAATCACCTTCTTTACATCTCGTTACACACGTATGCGCGGATCAAATCATCCCTTCCACACCACAGCACCCATTGTCACTTGAAGGAACCATGCTAATCGGAAGCGGATTATATATATGTATGTATGTATATCAAAAAAAATTCTATTTTTTGATCTGTTGGGCCTATGAAGTGCAAAATGGTTAATTAGATCCAATCCAACATCGTTTTCAAATAAAATCTTATTTTATTTAATTTGCTTTGTAATAAATACCCCATAAATTTTGAAAATTAATGTTGAGGATATTTTGGTAATTTTAACTAAAAAGGGCAAAATATTAATTGTACAAACATTGGAATTAGACAACAGGACTTGTGCCATTGCATAGAGCTTGTTTTTCCAGAAAAACGATACATTGGTTTGTTCGGATCAACATTCGTATGAAGGAGATACGCGAGTTTTAAGTTGCGGATTTTGATTTGGCTTAAATGGGCCTAAGCCCATTAGGATGAAACGACAATTCATAATTTTATAGAACGGGCCGAGGATGTTTAAATTTTCAGTTTTTTGTTTTCACGTACGTTTCTGTAACGTCTTCTCCTTCTTCCTCAACCCCTCTAATTCATTACTCCTCTTTCAAATCTAAGCCAAACCCTAGATAACTATATATCAAATCGACGAGCACGAAGAGAGCTACAAGGAGATGCCAATCATTTGTGGATTTGAGCATCTGAAAAGGACCGTGTTTCAGGCCAACGAGCAAAAGGAGAGCAATTTGGTAAATTCTAAGGCTTAAAAACACGATTCGGGGAGTGGGAATCATTACTGAAGATATACTATTGCACGAAAGTAATATATGTTGTATGATTGCTAATTAGGTTAGTTAAATTGTGAATTTAGGTAATTTGGATTAGGAAATTGGTACTAAAATAATCACATAGATAAATGAAGTTAATAGTCATCGAATTTGGGATTAAGTTTCATTTAGATCGTTTATTAAATAAAATTGAATATAATGGTTAAATTATGGAAGTTAAGAAGTGGTTATGATTATAATGATGAAATGTAATATATGAAGGATTAAGGCAATGAAATATGATGTCTAAAAGAGTATGAAGTGTTAAATAGTAAACAATGAAGTATAAACTGAATTGGGGAGGAAACGATCGAAATCTGGAATGGAAAAACTAAAATCGAAGTCTAACCGGCCCACATATTGGTCCAACCGATCTACCTATGGGCATTTATTTGCCAGCCTGAGCCTAGACACGACTAGAGCAATTTTAGTCCTGTCAGACCTATATGAAATAGTTATTGAATATCGGGTTGGATTTTCAGTGATGTTTGGGAGTGTTCAATATATAGATATGTACTCCATTGATTATGCATTTTGATGAGTGGTTAAGTGGTGTATAAAAGAGTCAGGCTGTGTTTACTTATCCTTTATGTATACGCATTGTGGTTGAGGGTTATCCATTAATGGGTTGTTCTGTTTATTTAACCCTTTCGTGTTGGGTTGGTTCCGTTTATTCAACTCATACGTATACACGAGCTAGTTATGTTATCTAACTCATTTCATTGCATGCGTTGGCTTTGTTTATTAAACCCATTATGTACTATGGGTTTGTTCTGTTTATTCAACTCATACGTGCGAGTTAGTTGTGTTTATCTAACTCATTTCATTATGCGAGTTGGCTCTATTTATTCAACTCATATTATGAGTTGGTTCTGTCTATTCAACTCATATGTATTAGATAGTTAGTCCGTTTATCTAACTCATATTGGTATTGACTATATAACTATATAAGTGGTCATCATGCTATGTTTATTATAATGGACTAACTCTATGGATGTAGGTGAAATAGATTAAGGTAACTATTGGTATTCTTATGATGTCTATGAAATCGTGTATCGGTATATACTTGGTAATATTTTTACTTATCAGACATTTGTCTAGCCCTCCTTCTCATACACTATAGGTAAATGAAGTAAATGTGATGGTGTGGTGTTCGAAGACAGAGACTATGGAAATGTTTACATATGTTGTCCATTGTTTGCATAGATTGTACGTATAGCATGGCATTTTGTGTATTTATAAAGATATGTATATCTTATGGTGTATATAGATGGAATCTGTTTATTTTGTCTATATTGTATTTTGATCCATTTTACTGCGAGTTTTGAAAGTTTTAATTAGTTAGTTTATATATAGCTCCGTTTACTATTGAAATTATTTATAACGATTCGGCTTTTCAATCTACGACAATTTTTTGACCACGACTCGGTTTGTTACATGTTTAAAAGGAGTTTAAATTTAATTTAAATTAAATAGATTATAATAAGCGTATAAAATACACTTATATGTGTATAGTGCAAATGCAACGTATAAAACTTACATGGTTGATGTATACGTTTATGGATGTTGGTATTTACACAGCAACAGACACATTTGTCCTTTTTATATGACTTTGTTGTCCATAGTTTTTTTCTTAATTATATATATAACGAGTTCGAACTCATGCTACGCACATGGTTGTATGTGAAACTTTGATTAGAAAAACATTTGCGTAAAATCAATTCCATAGCATGATCGTAGGAATAAGTTGAAAGATTTATCGGATCGGCAGTTGGAATGAAACTGTATGCACGACAGTAAGAATTTACTATGGGTAATATAGTATTAAAAGGTAGGGAAATAAGTGTACGTTACTGGCACTTGATAGATTTATTAATTTTCTAAATCCTGGTCTAAGGAAAGTTGTAAAAATTATGTACAGCAGACCACTATTCATACCCTATATATATATGATTTTGGACTCTTCTATAGAACATAAATGTAAAACTTTGTTGGAGAATGGACGTATGTGGACATAGTTTTCATATTTGAAACTAAATGGTATCGTATTTAGCAAGGGCTGCTAACAATATTATTATCACAACAATGTTTGCACAACTAAACTCATGTTAAAATTAACCAAATTTTACATCATAGTTTCTATTTCAGCATATTAGTGTAAGAAAAGTTGAACCAAATATATTACAATAACACATCAATGAAAAAAATAACCATCAAGTAAAGAGTAACATAATATCAGTCTACATGCAGACAATGAGTTTCTTGTACGGGTACAATCCAATATATTAAAGCTTTATATTAATAACTCTAACAATGCTTCAAGTTGGATATAAGTTGCGTGTTTGGTGCATCTCCTGTTATGTTCCGTTCATATTTCTCATAGATTTTCATGTACTTTGTCCAGGCTGTTTGCAAGCTGTCCTACGCATTACAATGAAAAAAGTTTATTCAGGAATTTGAACCAAAAGTAGGGGTGATGTAATGTTACGGTAAAAATGAGAAAATAAGTAGATGCTTGTATTCTAGGTTGGGTCATCACATTATGCACTCATACTATTTTTGAGCAAGGCATAGTAAATTTGTAAATGATATCAAATGGTAGAATCTATTAAAAAGGGATTATGGAAGATAACCAAAAAAACAAAGAAATGATGTCAGTTTAAACCACAGTCATAAGTAGCACAAACTGAGTCGGTTCAATAATTCGAAGTTTCAACTCCAAGGCTTCAGAATTAACTGCGCATATTATACAATTTCAAAATTACGTATAAAATTAGTTGAATGTTGTCCTCCCAGGAATCATCTGAAAGAGCGAATGAAAATAATGAAAGCTAATAAGTGGGTAGCATGTAGAAAAAAAATACATAACGGTAATGCTAATAATACAGTTTGAACACAAACCCAAGCCCTTTTTGTAATGGCAGGTTATAGAAAACGCATAAATAACAATGGGATTGTACGTATGCACCCAGTCATAATCTAATTTTCTTTAACTATAGTAGCAAGGAAGGATGAGAGGACAACAGTGCGTAGGGATCTTAAGCGACTATCAAAGAGACAAAATTGTGGTTATATTTGTACTCTTTTGAGAAATGCCATGTAATTGGTACAAAACCTTTAGAAATATATATTGTAATCTTCAGTACTAAGACAAACATAGAAATCTTTTGTTTTTTTCCAATATAACCATATGAAGACTAATTATATGTTCACCTGGGCATTAAATGAAGTTATGGTAGTATAATGTTAATAAATCGAATCATGGGACCTACAAGCAATGATTGTAAGGTGTGCAGTAGGTTGACGAAGAACATGAAGACATAAGCCTAAAAATCTGAAGTTAATCCGATAGTAAAAAATTAAAAATTATTTTTACAAATTTTTTAAACCTGATGTTAATTTGATTCTCAACCTGGATTAAGGTTTAGTGCATCACCAAAAAGATTAGTTCTTTGTGTTTCATGTCTATAAGTAGTAATATGCGGAATGTAAATCACAATTTTTGTTTGCATAAAGGATTGAATAAGAGAACTAAGAGATGCATATTAAATAGGAATAAGGTGTATGGCATTAAAGTTTTGATGTAGTCGTATGATGAAAAGTTCAAAACGTAAAAAGTAATGACAGTATCAGGTAGTGTAAAATTTGTACCATTTTGTTGTTTTCATTTCTGTATGTTTGAAATAGTAGGATTCAAAGATCCTTTGAAATGTTACAGTATCAAGCGTAATAATCGACGAAGAGTTGTTAATCCCAATGCCAACCTGCATGTTGGTGTGGTTAAATGTAAAGGTTAAGACAACCAAAACATAAAATGTAATGAATTTAATTATCAGATACTATATTTTGGATTTCCAAACGCCTTTGTTGAAATTTTTGGTCGTAATGCACTCTATTTGCTTTGAAAGTATCATCTTTTCTAGCACTATATCCCAAATCTGTGTGTAAATTTGAACAGTAGTAAGTGTTTATGAATGGAGTAAGTGAAAAAATCGTAAATGAAAGATTCGGGTGTGAAGTTGATCGTTTGAGTAGATGCCTTCCTTTCATGTTTTTGGATTGCATGTAATATTTTTAATAATGGTGAACTTTGTTTTTGTAACGATATAGGCTGCATATGGACATAAAGGGTTAGCGTAGGAAATAGAAGTTTGTGTCTGTGCTGGGATGTTATGTAGAAAAAAAATTCTTAATAATGTAATACTCACCTTATTAGGAGACCATTTTATGTGGATGTCGTTTGATGTTAGGTTGTCAACTCCTTCGAGTACAAACTCATCAAGCTGTGATGGTAAATAGTGTATGATGTTTAGTGGAAGATTATTGGTTATGGTTTGTTTAACGAAATTGGAGAGATTAACTAATGTTGTAAGGTATGTATCGTTCCATATAAATTAAGCATTATTTCAGCACTGTTTTGATTTTTGCAAATAAGGTGACCTGCAAAACAAAATGGATAGCGGGGCCAAAATGCCACTTTGATGTGAGAAATTGCATGGTAGTTCAATAACCAAGAACCGTTTTTGATTATTGTAGCTATAGATAAAGTAATGTACAAAAGTTGAAATTGAAAGTAATAAGATGATGCTAATATAGGTAACAGTTTACACAAACGAAACAACGTAGATGCATTATACAAATAAAAAACAACATAAACAGAGTAGTTAGACGATGACAGTACAAAAAGAGTACACATAGTAGTATGTCTGGTTAAGTATACCCATTAGCATAAACCGAGAAAGGTTGTATGTTTTATTAAAGTAGAATAGTAAAATCCAAGTTTTTTATTTTGTTTACGCTTTTTCTTTACTATTTGAACTTCACTTTTTACTGTGTTTCCAGACCATGCACCACAGTGGTTGGATGATCCTATAGTTCATTGGTCATATGTCAGTAAGTTGTAATTTTAATGGGTGATTATATACTTGAAATGAAGTGGTAAATGCAAATGAATTGTTAGTTAACCACTATCAAGATGTTCTTTCCTTTAGTGTTTCCTATGCAAACGTCTATGCATGCATATGTTTTATTTGTTGCAAAACTTGACCCGCCCTTTCTGAAATCGTAAAAGGTTGGTTTCATAGAGAACATGAAAAATAGTCCAGCTAGGTTACTAAAAACATCTTTAACTTCAGCCGTCCCTGTATTCTATTATTAGTTCAAAAGAAAGTTGGTAATATAAGTAGACCGAGGTTGAATATCACTGGCAATTGTAGGTTGATTAAAGAATGGCAGAGCGACATGCATTTGGAACATGGTTACTGTTAATAGAGTAAACCTTCTATTGTGCTATGATTTTGGATACCTGATCATAGCCATTTGTTTAAGTTCATGAACATTGTGGCCAAGCAAGTTTTCCACTTTCTTATCAAAGGCGACAATTTTAATACCGGTAGTTTTGTCATGGACATTTAGAAGCAGTTTGAATCTGCAAAATGACTCTTAGTCCTTTTAGAATGTGTATTGGTACGATGTGTGTCGTTGAATTTGTCAATGGTAAGAAATTTGAGGAACTTAAGGTACATACTCGTTATATGGATTTAGATAGTTTTTATTTATCACCTGGAGTAATTTTTTTATATTTGTTGGTGAACTCAAATCGTGTTGAAAAACATCTGTCTCATATGATTATCATAATTTAGGTGGTAAAAGCTCTATGTGCAGGCATACGAAATGATAGATTTGCGATGGTTCATGGATGAAAATTAAATGAAAATACCTAGATTGTGGTTCGTTAATGTTTGATGAGCATTTAGAGCACCAGTAGGTAGCGCCACATTTTGGGCCGCTCCTTTACACTTCCTGCAAGAAAGGTAGCTCCAACTAAAACACATTAACTACGTTCACAATCTCTACTTTGAACATGTATTTTGTACTTTGAACGGGTGATATAATTAGTGGAACTTTTGGTGGAATGTTAAATCATTAAAATGTAATATATTCATAATTGTGAATTTCATACCATACAGGATTCTGAACCTAGCTCGTTAAGAAGTTCTGCAATAGTTTATTCCTTGCCTTGGTACGAAGGTGAATTAAATTTCATTTTTTTTGTGGTACCTTAGTCTTCGTATCATTTTCATAGAGTTTGAAGGAAGAAATTTTTTTCCATTTACCTTTGTTTCAAGCTAAGAAAAAAATGTTATAAAGTGCAGTTATCATACCTGGATAGAAGATTTTTGCATTTTGGGATCAAGATTCAAGTAAATTTCTGTGGCACTTGTGGAGCTTAACTTGAAGGGGTGTTCGTTAGCTGTTGGGCAAATATAATAATACAGATAAATATGTACTTTAAATAGTTTCGTATCAAATGGTTTAGAAGTAAGTAAGATGGAGTTGGGAAGACTTTGCACTTACTAAAGGCCTTTGTTTCATCGTTAATCAAGTCTGATTTATCAGCCCAAAGTTTAGCTACAATCTCACTGTCACTATAACTTTTGCATATATAAAAAATGTGAAAACAGGATGCATTTAACTTGCATTTGTCTAGAAATGAATTATAATTAAAGTACAACTACTATACCATTGAAGAAGAATCTTTATTTCCTTTAGCCATGTTGGATGACCACTTTTATGAAGCTTGGTATCATTTTTGTCTGAAATTCCTATCAGTATGCCACATACATCTGCAATGCAAGTGTATATTTAGCAGTCACCTTATGTGTTGCAATTTACCACTACCGTATGCATGGTATTGAGTTCATAGTGGTCAATATGAAAAATATTGGTTGTGAAATTATTTTGGTTGTGGTTTACCTGTCAAATTGTCCAAACTACCAAGTCATGAAAGTGTTGTTTGGTAGGGTGTTATGGAAAAATGATGCATTAGTATATTCGTTTTGCATTGAGTGATTGGTGTAAACTCCGTTACTTCATAGAACTCAATGCAGTAATGTCCTGGAACCGCTTGATAGGTTGGTGCTGCAGCCTTTACTACAAATCCTACATTGTCATAAATCTGTCCATCCTCTAGGGATGATGATATGTGTTCCATGTCTTTTTTATTAGCGGTTCCAGGCATCACAAAATGCTGCAGTTGAAAAGGTGGTTGATGTTAATGTTAAATTAAGTTGTCGCTTAAAGTAGATGTTTTCCAACTCAGAAATTAATTTTAACTTGCAAGCTAAAGACAATGTAAACAAATAGCAATCAATTTGCTTCACTGTGTATCTAAAATTAAGTACCTAAAACATTTATTTTTATTCACTGTGAATCACAGGTTCACATGTTCATATTTCATACTGAATGTATTGTCAATGAAAAAACTTGGTGATGAAAATATATGAACTCAATCTATTAGTCAAGGGTTCAGATATTGCATCTTTTACCAATTTTTGAAGGTGCCTAATACAGCATGAAAATATGGGTGGGTAGTTGATTTTATTATAGGTGGGGAGTTTTTTCTTTTTGGGATTTAAATTAGCTCTTGCTGTGTAAGGAAACGTCATATAAACATATAAGTTGAATAATATAAATTGATGAGGTGCCCTATGTTACAACCTGTATTCCATCTTAAGCAACCATATGAATTTGATATTTTAACGTCAAATGCAATGTCCTTCACAGGAAAACTCAGCTATAGTAATTATCTATATTTAAAGCAACTTCCTACCATGTTTCTAATAGTTGTAAGTTCATAGTAAGACCATGGTTTAATGTCTACTTTTCTTTGGTAACTCTAAATTTGTTGCACTATTGTCGACAAATGCATCTATATATTCTGCAAGCAGTATTAACAACCTGCAGTCCATGGGTAGAATTTAAGTTAGTTATTATTAAGCAAACTAAAAATGAAGATTAGTTGAGTAAGTATATATTGATTTGGATTATATACATCTACATCATCTAATGTCATCCATATTGTACTCCATGTTTATAAAATGGAATTAGTTTTATATTATATATATCTAACTGTATTACAAAATTATATATATGGTTTAAAGGGTTGTATGTAATTATCCCAATTACCTGGCTCTATAGGCACATATAAAAATGCTTTACAATGTGGGTAGTCCTAAAAAGAAAATATTCTTAACAGTGGGAATGTATATTGTCATATTAAGTTTTGGAATGCCATGACAGCATGTCACTTCCATAGTTTGGACACTGAAAGTATGAAGAAATGTTAAAGCATCTACAGTTAATAAAAATTAAAAACTTTATAATAAGGTTGAAGTGCAAATATAGGTGTTTGTGATATCCTTGTTAAACTCTAAATTTGTGATCTGATTAAATAACGAAGAATCATAAGAGATGAAGATATTTTGAAAAAATAGATATAGCCAACGTATAAAATCAGTTTAAGAAAATAAGAAAAGTAGATATGATAAATATGAAATATATATATATATATATAATGGTAAACTCTGTGCATTAGCACGAAGGATTAAGCTACAAAGTAACCTTTTAAAATGTTGTTGTCACCTAATTATCATTGGTATTTGCTGATGGATGATGTATAATTGATCTTATAATTCATAATGAGACTGTTATTGAGGTAAAGATTCATTGTATTAAAAAGATGAATAATTTGCATCCAGCATTATGAATAGTTTACTATTTTACACAAATCCCAAAACACCGAAATGGTAGAAATTTACCTATGACATTTAAAGTTGAAAGTTAATGCTATATTTTATGGCTTATTTTAATTTTAAAATGGTTGAAAACTGGAAAACCATCTAACATAAGCAAAATAAGTAAAAATATTAGGAAGAATAATGAGTTAAATTAAAACTTTATAATATTGTCAACAGTATGAGGTACAATTTTAGTTAAATTTGTTTGTTAGAGATAAAACAATCAGTTGATGTCATTACAGGTTAACTTATAGCCTAACTTATAGTAAAATATGTGTACATGTTGTGTATGTGCTTGGCATGGTAAATGTTTATAATAGCTTAACAAAGAAATAGATGCAATGTGTATTGTCTAAAAAGGTTCATAAAATAACACAAGATGGGAAACACACCTTTTCATCCAAAAGTTGCATGTGAAGTTTGAACCTTTCATTAGTATCCGTGTTGATTACCTCCCAAATTCTTGTAATCCTAGCTCGAATAATGCACGCCCTGATTGTTGAAGTCAAGTTGGATAGGCATTGGTATGTGGTCCCCATTGCGCTGTCCTTGAAAATTATAATACATAGGTCGAGAATGTTTAGTTAATTTTTATTAACTGTTGTTGTGAGTGAATTTTTTAGTAAGCAAAGTGGAAACCAACGTTAGGTTAGACTCTGGATCTCTTGGTAGACAATATTTTTCGTATACTCTAGATGTTTGATGTTATTGGCAAGCAAAATTTTTAAACCTTTATAGGATGTTGTATTGCCTATGTGAGAAAACGGGCCGAGGTAGGTACATGCCAAAATTTTCTAGAGTTTGACCTTGACTTTTATTAATTATCATGGCAAAGCAGACTTTGATTGGAAATCGGGTTCGATGCAAAATGAAGGGTCATTTTGTATCCGTTGTGGATGAAGTAAAAACAATACGTGGCAGCAAAACCTTGATTCCTATGTTAGATCCAGTTAAAATTTTAGCTTTAATAAATTTGCATAAACCAATGCTTTGATTCAAATTACGAATTAACATTATTCGAACACCGTGTTTCAGTTGTAATTAATGGTTTGGCATGCTAGGAGCATGTAGACTGTTTAAAAATTCTATGGGGAAAAGGTCGGTATCACTTTCTGTTCCCTCGGATAGTGGACTGACACAATCTGCACTATAATATTTTATGGTTTCACCAGAGATTACTGAAAGCATGTAATGATTTATTTCATCTACACATTCATTTGTCGGTGTTAATATGCATCTATCTCTAAGGTAAAAAAAATTCACATATTCAGTCTTCCAAATTAGGTTACGTAGAGTCGACAATATTTTTACATGAGTCTGAGTCGTTAGAGATCAAAAATTCTTTTGGTATTTTATCCATGTTGGGTTTATGGAGTCGTGTAAAGAAATTTTCTAGACGTTTCCATCACTAATATTTAGAAGCATACGAACTGATAGTTAGAACAATTTGACAGGTAATGCGAATCTGTGCTACGCATACGGCCTTGAATGTAAAGCTTTGAAAATACAATAGTACGTTATTGGTAAAACAATATTTGTAAATCATGTTCAAATCATTAATGTGAAAAAAATTGTATGCAACTTTTAAATGTCAGACAATAAAATGTCATGCACAGTATATGTTTTGATTCGATAGACGCATTAGAAAACTAATCCAATGTACTATCCACCCTATTATCAAACAGAAACAAATAGAACAACATAGTCTATACATCACAATGGGATACATAGCAAGGTGATACATATATAGCACTTGTACTCTTAAGCTATCATGTGTTGACAAATCAATTGGCCTAAGTAGTTCAGTACAAATGTTAGAGCTGTCTTAAAAAAATAACTGTTGCATGGAATGGTTCGCGATGGCTCATGCGCAAACAATTTTGATGCACAGTCCAACGTGCTTCCAAAAAAAGGAGGATATATGGTAGTGCATTCTTTTAGCACCTACATAATAAATTGTACTGTTGGTTATCAAACTCATTTGAAAGTATAGTAGCTAGATGAGCAATAGAAAATAAAATAAAATAGATGACCTAATATTTCCAATTAATGAAATACTAACTTGTGACAGATATATCAGCATCAAAAACAAATTACATCAAATGAAATATATTTTTTGAAAGACGAGTGGAAGGGTATTATCTAAAACCTATCAAATACATCAATATCAAATTGTGCTGAACAAAGATGCTAAGCGTGGCTAAATTAAGTCCATAAAAGAAAATGTTTACAACATTACAACAGATAAGCAGAATGATTGTTTGGTTTGATACACATAAAAAATAAAGAAAAACTAGTGTTCGGATAAAAGTGTAGCATCATTGACTAAGCAGCATATGTTGATAGAGGTTGTCATCCTTCCATGTCCCCGTGGCTAAACCCAAATGGATTGAATGTTCATATGTTTACCATAATGATAAACTGCTATTAGAGAACAGTGACAATGTTACACAATTTGGTAAAGACCGCAAGCTCCATATTAATTAGCATATGAAAAGCAAATCAATGTGCAAAAGATGACCCTTGTTGACAAAGTGTAAATAGTGTAGATTTTAAAAAATCAAAATTGAGTAAAAATAAGCATACAGATTGCAACTATATCTATCTATTGTTACCATCGAATATTTTTTTCAATAAATACAGAAATATTTTTTAAATGACAATTGACATGATCATTTAATTCAACTCATTTCTTAGTATACTTTTTTAAAATTTCAATCAATATTCTTTTCCTTTGCTTTTTTATATAGAAAATAAATTATATACTCAATGCTTAAATTTATTTCCCAACCTTTCGTACTACCAAAAATGATATGAACACAAAAATATAATCCTCTAAAGCTTTAATATATACTCACTCTGTAGCGGTCCGAGATTTTCGACCCTCAAAAATCGACATCAATACGTTCACTGTATAACATGCCGAATATTCAAGTATCGAAAATACCGATTGCTAGGAGTAAAGAAGAAAAGATAGAAGAAGAAACAGAAACAACAACATAGAATCTCACAATCGCAGCGGAACAAAATATAATATGTAAAAACAGTTTTTTATACAAGGAAACTGTAACTGTTAATATACATACAATTATCAGAGTACATCAATCAGCAATCAATCTGGACAGTTATAATAACTTGTCCTTACTTAGTGGAAATATAAATCAAGTACGGGAATACGTCTCTATCATCCAGCTTGTCTCTTGAGCTCCATAGCATCCTATCCTGAATCTGTAATATACGGTCTGACCCGAGCATTATAATAAAATAACACCCGAGTCAGTCTAGAAAACCAGCGTGAGAAACACACTCAATTTAAATTATTAACTTTTATCAAAATCCTTTGAAAACAAATTTATCTCGTAAGACCGCGTCACACATAAACACGACGGGTTTTTCTCTTACGATAACTAAAACATTTGATATCAAAATCATCTGATATTATAATAGTGTCTATAGAAAGTAAATTAGAAAATAGCTCAAATGCTTGCATCTCACGTTTCAGCATAGTTGGATACAATCAAAACCGTACGACGCTTATTGGAGAATGGATTCTATACAATGACTAGGCTACTGGGGTACTGCCCGCCACAACACACCTCTAGAAAATGTACGGAAGACCTCACCAGGATCCCCTGCCAACACAAGACCGGCCTACCCCTAACCTGGATAGTACAGAATATGTTATCACCCCAGGTGTTCCCACCCTTATCGAGCGCACTCTTTTCCATGCACAACCATATCCATAACTTATAATATATCCGAGGGTATCTAGAAAGGTGATAACATACCCTAATTGGGTGCGACCCACTTAGCCTTGCTGCATCTCCCCTGTTTTAGTCATTCCCGGTTGATGAGGCTTGAGACTACGTTTTACCTTTAGAATAGCATTCATACTTGGAATGCTAACACTGCCTTCCAGGCAAGCAATGCAATGATAGCATTCATCCATACAAGTTGTCCTGGGTCTGGACAAACCAAACCTCCAAATCATTGTCTCCATTAGCTTCTTGATTTCACAATTCGTAACGCACAAATCGGATCGAAGTGGTTTTCGTATAATTAAATCCATCCCGGTCTCTTTGAAATGATCAACGAATTTGGCCAGATTTGGTAGTCGGTTATTTAACTATAAAATAACATCCATAAGCAGTCACTGGGCCTTATTTTATAAATCTCCAAAATATTTATTTCAACATATCTTTACAAAGGTATATATTCAATCTCTTCCCATATTCCAATATTTGAAAGCCAATTTCAAACTTATATCCATAACAGGATAAATTTCAAATCTTGTCTTTCTCCATCACTTAGTGAAATATTTCCAAATTCGATTTAAAAATCCATTACAGAAAAATATTCTTATAGAATCATTTCGTAGTTAATATTTCCAAACCCTTCACTTCAATCCTTAGGAAAATATTATAAGTATATTTTCCCAATCATTTTAAATATCCATACTTTGGAAATGTTTATAAGTATTTTTTTCTGAAATCATTTTATTTCCTATACTTAGGAAATATTCCATTTATTCTTATTTTTCAAAATCATTTACAATTATTTGTAAATTAGTTAACTCACTTAAACTGAATTCTATAAATTTCCTAAATTCATTAATTAATCCCCTTTAAAATTTCCAAAATCGATCATACTCGTCTATAATCTCAACTACCCCTTTATAACTCCCTTTCTATAAATTTTAATTCATTTCCGAAGTTTCTATATTTAAATACTTTGGAAATTTCCTTAAGTCCCCAGAATTTCACTATAAGATTTCTCTTATGAAAATCATCTCCGTTAAATAAACTCCATTTACAATCTCGAGAGTATTTATAAATAAACTTCAATCATTTCAAAACTATATATATATATATAATAAGTATTTTTAAATAATAATTCATTTTTAAAAACATATTTAAGTAATTATTTAAAATATTAAAACACTTTATATGACATCGATAATTAATTTCCAATTCATTTCTAAATAAACTAATTGATTTTACAAGGCTGGTTAAAAAAATTAGAATTTATTTTAATAAATATTAAATACCTGAATAACTAATCTTTTCGAAATATTATAATCTAAATAATAGTAGTTTAACTACATAGTTTAATAAATAAAAATCTCATTTTAAAACAATTAAATTCTCGACAAAAATCTACTTAAAATCCAATATTCCAATTTCAATTTATAAATCTCTCTCGACTCATACAACATCGACTACATTTCAATTTCAAAACCATTCTCACATTCCCAAAAATCGATACCTCTATTTTTCCAAAAATCGATTTCCATATCTCGATAGAAATTCGCATCGTAAATTTATATTTACAATTCATCGACAGATATCATTTTTCCTTTTTTGTAAACATCGTTTATAAATTTATAAACCCCTTTGAGTTTCACTTGTTTATAAAACTAATCCCATTTATAAAATCTCATTTTTATAAATCCCTTTCTTAATAAATTCCATTTATATTTCAAATCTATTTTTAATATCTATTTCAACTCCTCTTCATATTTTTTAGAATATCATTTACAAATCCCTTTATAATTTATTTTAAAAATCTCTTTTAAAAACAATTACGAATAGTATGTACAACCAAAATCAAATATATTTTTATTCAACTCAATTTCCTTTAAAATAATCCAAATTCCAATATAAATATTTTTATTCCCAAAATTCCCTTTAATTCCTTCAAATTTAAAAATAATATTTATGGTATTTAAAATACCAAAATTTAGGCCAGTGCTACTATAGCATCCAAACACTCAAATCACACAACAATCTATAATAGATTATTCAATTCCATCATATATTACTATATATGAAAAACAATCAATATATATTTTAGGAATCTAGTAGGATTCCTTTAATCAGTTTCCCTGCATCCATAGATGTTAGACACCATAAAAATACCAATCCCACTTCGAGGGGGATGTCGCGGTATATAGGGTCATCCGCTATTATGCGGGGCACATATGGTCTCATCCGCTCCAACGGCGAGAAATATATCCAACTACTAATATATATACTACTATATATAATATAACATCCCACTTAATAATTTATAAATTCATCCAATCATTCAATCATTAATTTCCAACAATTTAAATTACAATAGTAATCCAAGATGAGTGAGATTTACTCACCTTGATTTTTAGTTTGCCAAACATCCAGATTTTGAATTAAATCAAACAACGTTCAATTTAATTAATAATTTCGGCTGACCCCAAAAAATCCCAAACTAATTTTGAAACACAGTACTCGTCGATACGATCCCATTGCCGCTTGTTTCATTCGTTTGGACCTCGTATGAACATGTTATATATTCTATAAGTTATTGAGATTTTTAAATTAAATATTATAAGTTAATCACAACATCACCTTAATTACACCAATGCCATCTTCCCCTTTCCTTATGACCTGCTCCTGTACACGCAGTGCACTCATCGTGCACGTCCCCTGCTGACACCGCCATTTCCTTGACGAAACCGTGAATAAAAATCGCCAACAACCTCTCTTTATCAACCTCGACTCGGCCATCGCCCACACTCCCCCACCGAGAACCCCTGGAGTATCGCGACACCCCGGTTTCTCCTCCAAATGCGATAGGTCGGAGCCCCCTAAACAGTCATCGGACCTCCCAACTTCTCAACCGAGGTGCCCATTCTTCACACCTAACTCGATTTCCCCCTCAAAACCATCGATTGCCTCCTGAATCGCCATAAATTTTAAAACCTTAGTTTGCTAACATACATCGCCCATCCAAAACTGTTGTGCGCCCCTCAAATTTTTTTTACGAGAATGAAGCTACTCGGCAAGTCGCGACTTTAAATGTTTGTTTGGAAATTTTTAATCGAAAGATTTTGAAGTATTGATTTTCGAATTCGAAACCTTCATTTAAAACTGAAAATTTTCCAACGTCAAATAAATTCCACTCCAACTCCATGTTGTAGATGCGTCGATACGATTCCAACGCGACTTGTTTCGTTCGAATCCGACCGCATACGAGAAAGTTACGATTTTATTAGCATAACGATATATTTAACATATAAGTAACATAATAAAATAAATTAAACAAAACCTAACTCGCTCAGCCCTTCTCTCGTACGCAGGCATCCAGACGTACGCGAACCCAAAACACACGCGACCTAACAACGATGCGCGCCACCCTGGAGACCATCAGACCTCCATCTAGACCCACCAAGATGCGCGCCTCAGCCTACTCCACCATCGCCAGCAGCCACGTCGCCTCCATCGCCACCAGCTTGCCTGAAACGGCTACGAATCACGCGCCATTCAAGACCAAAATTCAGCAATTTCGAATGCCTCCAGCTCGATTTAACCGTTGGATGCGTATAGCTCATCGAGATCTACACTTTTCCTTTTTGTGGCATTCGATTTCGTTGAACGGATGAGGAGAAAACGATGAGAGAAGGTTGTGAAATTCTGGCCATTAAAACGATAAGGGGCGGCTGAAGAAGATGGATTAGGGTTTTGACAAAAATGAAAGTATAACGGCCTTATATATAAATTACCGACCTGATTTATCCGCGAAAATTTCAAACTCCAAACGACGCGTGCCGCTTGGCGTTCTATATGTTATACCCCTATTCCGAACATAATGGAATATGAATTAAGAGCCAATTCATCATATACAGAAGGTAGCTTTTCAAAATTAAATTATTTTAATTAAATTCCTTTAATTGATTTCTACGCGTATCAAGCTCGCATGACCAAACGATAAGTCGGATCGCTACGAAACTAGAAATCCTACAATAATTCACTGTTACGGTTCCGATGAATCTGGTTTCGTCGAAATTCGAGACAGTGCCCAAAAAGCTATTTTTACACGTTAATTAAAACAAGCTATTTTCAAAATAAATTTAATCACTTTTAATTCAATTTCAAAAGTTAACAATTTTCATTCTTGTTTAAATAAAATTTAAATCAACTATTGAAATTATTTTCATTCATATTAAATTCAGGATTCAATTATTTAAATAATTTCCAATATTAAATTTAACAATTAAATTGTCAAATAAATCACTACATTTGAAATATAATTTATTTAACTTATAAAGTTAACCTTTCAATATTTAAAATCAATTAAAAATTTTAAATTCAATTTTTTATCTTAAACTATTTTGTAAATTTAAAATGTTTGTTCAAAATTTTCACAACTAATGCTCTTACATTTAAATTCATAAAAAATTCACTTTTAAAATAAAATGTTCGTTTAAATCGAGAACAAAAAAAGTTCTTACAATAAATACAAAGATTACACTTCATAAATCAAAGCCCTTGGGTAATTCAATTACGATGAATTCCAATATTAGAATTTCAAATGAATTTTGGTTATCAACAATTATTTTATTTTTTATCTAAATAATTCAACATTTATTATTCAATTCCAACTATTGATTATAAACACATTCAACACATAGAATTTCATATAAATAAATTTATGCTTTTACTTTTAAATGAACATTCATCCGACTCTTTATTTACTTAACATTGATCATTTCAATTTCTATTATCAATTACTTACAATTTAATATTATTTAATTTACTTTCTAATATAAGTTATTATCTTTTCTCATATTGAATTTTGTTATTTAAAATTTTATCTAAGTTCATATCCAATAAATTACATTAATAAATCATTAAATTTTATTTCTAACCATTTTTATTCAAAAATTATATTAAATTTAATAATTTAAAATAGTTAAAAATATGGGTCGTTACAATCTCCCCCACTCAATACTTTTTGTCCTCGAAATGGGATTAAGTAAGATATTTAACATTTGATATATTTTACTCAAAATAATCAAAATATAAAACATAAAATCTATTTTGCAAAACCTTTACCACACTTCTACTACGCGACTCTGATATCGGCTTATTGTAAAACAAGTTATAAAAATTTTAAAGTCTCAAAAATTTTCCAACGCCCGAGTTTTGGGAAAATTTTGGCAGCGTCTCCTTTGCGCGACTCGATCGTAAAAATTTACAATACACATATATATAACAAATATACATCTCATCTCAATGTCGAGGCATCGCGTAGGGAAAAACACAAAAGTACGGTATGTAATCCAAGATATGTACCTTACTATTATTGATACGAGCGAGTTTGCTCATATTAAAGCGAGCAAAAGCGAGCCAAAACACTTATACGTCCGAATGGCTTCAAATGTACCTATCTCAACTTAAGTTTGAATATTAGTTTCTTATAAAAGATATAGAAGGCATTCATGAGTTTGATAGAATTATATAACATGAATTCTTAATCTAAACCATAAGCACAAGCACTAATACCCAACAAAATAATCATATGCAGTCAAAAGCAGTAATAACAATGATTTACAACAAAAGAAACCATCCAACAAATAATCCATCCAATTAATTCATATCTAATTCATTCACATTCCATTTTATTCAATTTCAGTTTATTTCACTATGTTTAAAACACAAGCAACCAATTCATATTTATATTGAAACGTAAAACTACATGTAACCAAAACAACATTGCATCATTAAAACAAAGCATTCAGATATAACATGGTAATATGATGCAACTACAAGGACGATGCAATTCTATATGAAATTATAATGATGTAAAAGCTAATGCAACTAGAAAGTATTATAACAACTATGTGCAACACATGAATGTAATGCAACTGATAAGGATGATGTTAAACTACATGCAACAAAACTGCATAGCAATCCTAAGCAAGAAACAATCATGGCTAGCAATAATAGCATACAATCATTTTATTAAAATCCGTATATATATATATATGCCATTCGTACGTATAACAATTTCGATCTCTTACTCGAATACGCAATTTTATTTTTCGAACTAATATTGGTTTCCCGACTACTCTAGTGCGGACTCTAATCCAACTTCTTTATTAGAAACTTCCATCCCCTTATATAGTAATAAACTATGATAGAGAACTTTAGATTCATATCAAAAATCTGTATCCATGTTCGTCGTCGAGAATCAAGCGAACAATCCTAAATCGGACAGGTGTGAATTAACTTAAAATCATGTATTCAAATCTCAATCAAAACGGTAAATGCAAATAGAATGGTCTATATACAACTTACGTATTTATTCCATTGGTTTCTTAATTACACCAATAGATAATTCAAGTGGTTTTTATATTCAATTCTTAAATGTTTGAAAATTTTCTTTGTTAAAAAATCTTTTATAACAAAATAATTTTATATCGAAATAATTTTATATTGAAAATACTTTTGATAACTCGATGTTTCAACAAATTTATCCTCATTCTTACTGAATATAGCATTACATTGATCAGACGCAAGACTAGAAATCTCTAAGTGTTTAGTAAACCCGTTTCAACGCCCAGTGAAAATACTTGGAAAACTTTTAAAACGGATATGGAAAGTATCAATCGAAAACTAATCATGAATCGTAGCTACATAGTGGTTACGCCCCAATCCCATAGGAAACATCTGTAATTTTGGGTAATCTCTACCCAGCGAATTACGCCATGCCAATCAAAATCAAATCGCTAATGGATCGTAGTATACTTAGTGGTTACGCCCAATGGTTACGTCTCTATCCATGAGAAAACATAGTAGACTATAGGCAATCACTGCCCTTCGAATTATGCCATGTGGATCGCAGTTTACTCAGTGGTTACACCTTATGGTTACGTCGCTATCCCAGCGAAATCATAGTAAACTGTAGGCAATCTCTGCCACCTCAAATTACGCCATGTACATCGACAATAGATCGCAACTGCACAATGGTTACGTTGCTATACCAGCAAAATCATAAGTAGACTGTAGGCATCACGCCCCCCGAATTACGCTATGCAATTGATTCATAAGACCATAGGTTACACTATGGAATTCAAAGGAACTCATGAGTTTGTGTCCGGACGACCGAAATCAATCAACAGAATGAATCCACCAAGTGGATTATCGAAAATCACGGAGGGTACTTCCCGTATCCTTTACTTCGAAATATATCATACTATATATAATACCCTTTCCAAATCATAACTTCAAATGTCACACTTATATAAATTCCATTATAATTTAATATCCAAATCGAGTACTTTCCAAAATCAATAGTCTCGAATATCTCATATCATTCTTATATAAATTCCGTTATATATAAGATTATCATTTTCAGATCAAATACCTTTCAAAATCAATAGTTTTCAAAATAAATTCATACTTATACAAACCATTTTCATATAAGAATCGAAAACTTTCAAATCAAAAATTTCTATAGAGTCAAAGGTCTTCGAAATCAATTCATTTTCATATATCAGTTCAGTTTCAAATCCATATATGATCTCAATAATCATTTTTCCCTTTCAAATCGAATATCATTCAAATTCAAAGAAATTCCAAATTTCAGACCAATTGTTTTTCACAACTTCAGTTTTTATATTTATATCAAATTCAGATAAAAATCAAATTTCTTTCCAAATCAAATACTTTTCAAAATCTTTTTTTCATAAAACATTTGCTAGGTTCAAACTGTTTCTTAAAACAAATTCCATTACAAATCTTTCAAAACATTTCTTAAAACTGTTTCCATTTAAAAATAAGTTTTTATAAATATTTACTATATTCAAAACATTTCTTAAAACTGTTTCCATTTAAAAATATCTCAAAACTAAATTTCGTACTTGTATAATTCAAAATAAACTTATACAATTTACTTATCAGAATATTTAGCTTTTTAAAACTTGTTCAACTTCTATTAGTCTTTACTTTAAATTTTTTCAAAACTAAACTTTATATAATTTCCAAAATACTTAGCTTTGAAAATTAATTCGCAATTTGGAAGTGTTCGACTATTCAGAATAGTCGAAAAAATCAAATTCCAATTCAAAATTGGAAATCAGCAATCAATCAGCTCAACAAGATGCATAATCAATCAACCAATCAATCTTAATGCATAGGATACATTGTTCATAATATTATTCAATAGAAAACTCAAGAACTGAACACCGGGTTTTATTTCTATTCGTTTGAAATAAATATATACATATCTCTTTCGAATATCAAATCATACTTCAAGGATTTGAATCAAATCAGTTTCATTAAGCAATCGAGTAGCATAGCTACTAAAGTGGCCTCCCCTACTTTGAAACTAGAAAATGAATGACGATGATGTTGTAATCATCACCAAAATTTATTTTCCAACAACAGAATTGAGTTACGGACTTCTATTCCTTTTAAATCTTTTAACAATCCCCTTTGAAATCACTTTGAAACCATTTATAACATTTCTATTCGAAAAATAATTTCAAATTACGCTATTATATATTTCCAGAATCTTAAAACCCAATTTCAAAATTCTCAGAATTCAAACTCTGAAATTTCAATTTTGAATAACTTTTTGTTTATTTATTAACCATATCTAGATAAACCATATTTCATATATCGCTTTCAAATGGTATCCATTACTCTTTAAAATGATAAAGAGGTTAATTCGGATATATATTCACTTCAAAACCCATGTTAAAACATGCAGTTTCTCAAATTGGTCAAATATATTTAAAAAAAAAACAAAATTTCCATTCATAGTCAAATGCTCAAATCAATAGCCAATAGTCGATGCTCATAAACTGGCCGAGCACGACTCGTCAATCAGTAAGCGATAATATGCACATCTATATTAATCAAACAATCAATCAACAAAGAGATAACATCCAATCATCATCAACAGTCACGAATGATTTCATCAGTTTATAAAATTCATTCTTTTATATATATACATAATATATAGTTTGAGTTTAAAATGATTTCATTTATCAATTTCAAAATATTTTTATATCACTAACAAATACGCTCTCTCCTATTCGTATATACACACAATGAGCTTATCCTACAGGTTTAGGTATACGCTAAACCAAAGCTCTGATACCAACAGTGACGACCCATCTTTTTGAATAGTTCAAGTCAACAATAAACCACACATGTCCAACACAACCCGTTTAAAAGATAGATTATCAATGGGTTTATTTTAAAGAAATAAAAAGAAAAGAAGAAACAATAACAGAATCTCGCAGCGGAACGATAAAATACAATAATCATATAAACAGTTCATGAAGCTATTTAACAATATATACTCAATCCAAGTTACAACATAAATAATGGTTATACAATATTATCAGAGTTATACAATTTTAATAGACAGAATGAAATAGTGCAGCGGAATCAATACTAGTAAATACGATATACCAAACCTTCGTCTTCGTCCTCTGGAATAACTGCCTTCGATAACTGAAAAGCTCGGTCTGACCTGAGCGTAATGAAAAACAAAACACTCGAATCAGGACTAAAAATCCTTATGTAAGTCAAATCAAAATCAGGTGAAATATAGTTGTAAATAGTTTCATTTGTTTTCAATTTCCATAATGTTTTCACCCTTTAAATCCTCACTACAGAGTTTTCAGTAAGTTAATCAACCACAAATCGATTCAATTTATTTCACGGTTTAAACAAAACTTCAATGTTTAAATATTCCAAATTATTTTAAATCATCAAAATAAATTCAGATTTCTTGCATCAAATATTATTCAAATAATTTATTGCAGTTTCAGAGGATTTTACAACACTTTACAGATTTTCAAAATTCGATAATCCCATTCAAACATATTAAACTCATTTAATGGTTAGATTTCAAACATTGATCTCCTTACAAACACTTCCTTTTTATTCTTTAAAGTTATAAGAAAAAATTGTAAACCTTTTATTATTCTATAGGAAAAATATATATTATTATTAAAAATTAGAATTTAAATTTTATAAATAAATTTCAAGTTATTTCAGAAACTAAATTCCAGTTTATCAAAATATTCAAATTTCGCCAAACGGCGATACAATCACAACAATCACATTTCTGCAAAAGCAGTCAACAATGCATCCAACTATTCAAATATCAAACAGGATGTCCAAAGTTCCATACCCAAATTCAATGTATAGATGATCAATCATATCGATAGTGATAATAACAGGGTAATAATAACTTTAATACTATTCAATTCCGGAAACAATGCCATACTTGAAAAAGCATCCATGGTTGCCATGAATATAAAAAACAATCCTTTCTTTGTGAAAACCCTGATCAGAATTCAAGGGGCTCTTCATCCTTCCTCCTTGATTCTTCGACATTTCCTCGACCTCTTTCCTTCACAAATCTTAAAGATAAGCCTTTAGATCAAGAAAATAATGGATTTCAATTGGTCAGAAACTGCCGCAAACATTCCTTAGAGATACCCCGGAGGCAAATCCATAGGCCTGCAACCTACATTCTGGTAAGATCTGTGCCTAAAGGGCAGAGATATAATCATAGAAATAATCAACAGGAGTTTAATATCAGACCGGATTTCAATGCCTCAAGTACACTCTTTAAAGAAACAAACAGCATAACAAAACCATCATCTTCTTGGGTAGATCTAGTTAAGAAAGGAGGGCTTAATTCAATTGTAGATCTAAGATACTCTGCACCGATGAAAATAGGTAACAAAAGAATTGTTGTTGTTAAAGAAGAGATCAGTCGAAGAACCGAAGATAAATGGAGTAACTCTATAGTTGCTTATGTGTTTGGATCTATGCCCTATTATCATCATTTTAGGGAATTCATTCTTAGAACATGGAATCAAGCTGACAAATTCGAGATTTATACAAGAAACAACGGTTTTTTTATCATCAGATTCTCTATTGAATATGGCTGTAATAAGGCAATTCAAGGAGGTACATATTTTATCAATGGCAAGCTTATTATTTTGAAAAAATGGGATAAGAAAATGATTCTTGATCGAGATCTACTATCTACTTATCCAATTTGGGTAAGATTACCAGAACTCAATCTCAGATTATGGGACAAAGAAGCGTTTGCAGCAATAGCCAACGTTGTGGGTATTCCAATAAAATTAGATGAGCCTACGGCCAATGAAACAAGGCTCGGCTATGCAAGAATTATAGTAGAAACAAAAGCCAATGAAGTTCTACCAGAATCCTCCTACATCACTATGCATGATGGTGAAAGTATTACATAGAAAATAGAATATGAATAGATTCCTCCGAGATGTTTGAAATGCGCTTACTTCGGCCATCTCACGGAAGCTTGCTCATCAAAGCCAGTTTGGAAAGAAAAAGAAAATTCAAATTTCAATGCAGTTTCAAGAAAATCAGTTACAGAAGATTCAAGAAACGTACAAGATCCTTTAATTCAAGAAAAGAATGTTCAGGAAAATAAGGTTACTTTGTCTGAAAATATAATCACTGAAGCCCCAACCATTCTTGATAACATTTTGGTTCAGACAAAACTCAGTCTTTAGGAAAAAAGAAGAAAACCATTCTAAGCTCTGAATTTTCAAAAGATGACATGGACATCGATAGCAATGATGAGCAAATAGAGACCTTTCCGCAAGCAGTTTCAATAAACACTAACTATGAAGAAATAAGAATTAATGTGGACAACGAAACTATATAGCAGAAAGATGATTTTGTTGTCAATAAGGTTTCAGACAACAATATCATGGAAATCTCAGAGAAAACAAATCAGGATTCTAGGGATATCAATACACAGTTCATGGATCATCCCCCGCATCAGGAAGATCCAAGTTTAATTACAGATATGATTATCTCGAATGGTTCAAAAAAAGAATATTCTACTATGTTGACTAAAAGCTGCCTACATAACTGTACTGAGATTTCTGAGTCATTAATCGAGAATGCAAGCCTCCTACTTTCATCATCTTCTTCTCCTATAAATAACAAAAGGAAAAAGGCCAAGAAAAAGAGCATAAAGGAAATTATGGATAGTGATAATAATGAAGCCCCAAATTCAAAAAACTTTGAGAAAAAGTACATCATCAAAAATCCAGATTGGAAAGAATTCTCAAAAGTTCAAGGGAAAAAAGAATATAACAAAAGAGGAGGGAAAGCTTCTGAAAGCATAGAAATAAGCAGCAACACTTCAACCTAGCTGCAGAGATATCCTTTATACATATCTTTTATATTATATCTATGACTATAATTTCATGGAATGTTAGGGGTTTAAATTCCCCTGAAAGAAAACTTGATTTTTCAAAGTTATTAATATTTTATAAACCTAGTATTGTAGGTATATTAGAGCATAAACTTAAAGACAATAATTTAGCTAATTTTCATAGCAGGTTTTTATATAACTGGAATACTATTCATAATAATTCTATGGAGGGTAATGGAAGAATTATGGTAATTTGGGATCTTAATATTTGGGATTTATGCCAATACTCTCTAAATTTGCAATATATACTCTCTAAATTTGCAATATATCCACTGTAGTTTCAAAAACAAAGGGGGTCTCCAATTAAATGTGATTTTTATCTATGCTTCTAATTTTGAAAAAGACAGATTTTTATTATGGAATAAGCTGGATCGGTTAAATAATAACATTAATAACTCTTGGATTTTAATTGGTGATTTTAATACTGTTATGAAGGCTTCTGAAAAAAAGGGAGGAATCCCAATTCCTTTTTGGAAATTAGAATTCTTTTCTAATTTTATGTTTAAAACAGGCTTCATTGAACCAAATATTAAAGGCAATAAGTATACTTGGAAATCTGGAGAGTTCAGAAATATCAATTATAAATTGGACAGAATTTTAGTCAATCGGTATTTTTTAAATAAATTTCCTAATTTTAGATGTTATACTTTACCCCAAGCAACTAGTGACAATACCCCATTACAACTTATTTTTTCTCAAAATAATACTATTAAAAGCAACTTTCCTTTTAGATTTAAAAATGCTTGGGTTTATAATAAGGAATATAGAATGGTTGCTAAAAATAGTTTTCAAACTTTAGTATCTGGTTCTGTCCAATTCAAGTTTGGAAGTATCTTACAACAAACTAAGGCAAATCTGAAAATTTGGAACAAAAATAGAAATAACAAAGAAATTAATCAAATTAGGGAGGATTGTATGAGATTGCAAGATAACATTGACCTAGATAGCTCAGACCCTAATCAAATTAATGAGTTTTTTCATATGCAAAAAAAGCTTGCCAATTCATTACATATTGAAGCTACTGTAACAACCCGCATATTTATCGATTTTATATTTAAATATTTTATCGTTAATCGGATTTTGGTCCGAAAAGCTACCTTTTGCATACGGTCAAATTAGGACTCGAGACCACTTCCATTGAGTTCAAAATGATGTTTGCGATCTTTTTAAGTGTAAGCTTCGATATGTTTGGAGATAGCGGAATTTTTGTCACTTTTTGCTTTGGACCTTTAGTTTGGGCTGAACCACTTGTTAACTCAGCCCAACCCCTTCCTTCTCTTCACCACTTCATTCTTCATTTCTAAAACATCAAAGCTTCTTCAAAAATGGTGGAGGGAATGAGAAATTAAAACTCCAAAGTCTTATTCTTCATTGCTAATCAAACATCTACCCCAAATTCACGTGAAGAACATTGATCCAAGCTTGTTGTTGTTCTTGCTTTGCTTCAAGCTTCATCTTCATTGATTTTGGTGCAAAGGTGAGATTTTTAATCTCACATCTTGCCTATAACGGTCATTGGATTGTTGGGAATGATTCCCCATCACTTTAACATTCATATTTGCATTTGGTTTGGATTGGATTGGTGAAAACCCCCAAATTTTCGTGTGTTTTGACAAAAACCTGGGCTTAGGTCGTTCTGCCTATGCCATCAACTGTTCTGCGTAGCTCTCGGCCAACATAGGTCGCATCGGCACTTAGGTCGTAGGTCGCATTGGCTTTAGGTCGCGAGACATTAGGTCGTTTGACCCCATCTCTTTTAAGCCGCTCTGGCGTGCTGCCTTCAAATATAAGCTCGTTCTGGGCTTAGGTCGTACACTTCCTTAGGTCGCTAAGCCTTAGGTCGTTCTGCCTTGAATATTTAGGTCGCTCGCCTTAGGTCGCTTGACCATTAAAGCATCTAGTGAACTGTTAGGTCGTTCGCTTTAGGTCGCGAGTCTTTAGGTCACGAGTCTCTTATCCCTTAGGTTGCTCGACCTCACAAACACTTGGGTCGCGCCTTTCCTTTTCTCGACCTTGTTAGGTCGCTCATCCACTAGGTCGTTCGACCTGTCCCCTTTAGGTCGCTCGCCTAATTTAGGTCGTTTGCACCATTAGGTCGTAGGTCGCAAGACCCCAGTATCTTTAGGTCGTTAGACCTTATTTCTTTAGGTCGTTAGCCTTATTACAGTTAGGTCGCATGCCTAGCTCTTCCCTTAGGTCGCTTGACCTGTTATGTTTTAGGTCGTTGGCCCCTAGGTTGCTCACTTAGCCAGGTCGCCTCATTTGGTCGTGCTATTCTCTGTTAGGTCGCACAGCTTTGTTAAAACGTCAGGTCGCTCGCCTTCTTACACTTAGGTCGTTTGACCTGTATTTCACTGGGTCGCTCGACCTGTTCTTCTGCTAGGTCGCACGGCAGTCTACCCTTAGGTCGTTCGACCTATTTGACTTAAAGTCTTTGCACTTTAATTCGACCACGTTAGGTCGCAAGTATATTCCTACTTTGATGGTTTTGGGATTGATTTCTTTGGACTTTACTCACGTCTTCGAACGTGAATTTATGTGATTCGATTTGTTTCAACAATCGTTTTGTGACTTGTCACTCTAAAGATATGAAGGTTTCAATACTAGTAGTAAATATCAAAACTCTTTCATCAAAACGATTTCAACACTATTTTAAATATAAAGCTCGTTTTCTCAAACCGTTTTTTTTAATATACTAGTATATACAAGCCTTTACTTCACTCGGATGAGAAATCGAATTAAACGACTTAGTAAAACGAGTGGTATGAAACGCTCGCGTTCACTTCGTCGATTAGCTCTTGGACTTGTTCGATTGAACCCTTTTTGTGACAATTTTCCAGTGAAGATTCACAGCTTGTTCGTAAATATTTAAGTTAAGCAAGTGGTTATGGGACATGAAGCTAAACTCATATTTTTACTAGCTTGGTGTGATTGACACCTCTTTATGATCATGACGATCATTTTTGTGATTTAGACTAGCGATTGAGCGATGTCTCTTTGTCTACGAGGGAGTCTGGACCTCGTTTATGTGATGTTTCTACTCACATTCGTGGAGCATTCGGCTCATAGGTCTTCGGACCATTCGTGGAGCATTCAGCTCATAGGTCTTCGGACCATTCGTGGAGCATTCGGCTCATAGGTCTTCGGACCATTCGTGGAGCATTCGGCTCATAGGCCTTCCCCCTTTTTGTGATTTCTGGATTTCGTGTGTTGATTTCTGGAACTTATGCTTCACCAATTTTCGTGATTTTCATTGAAATGATATCAATTTTTGTGCATTAGTGAATTTTTGTGTCATTGACTTGTTATGAATACAAGTTTAGGGTATGATACCCTATTTTATCTTTGAGAAGATTCTTGTGATATTGATTAATCTCTTGTTGATTTTCAATTACATACCTATAGTAGTATGCCACGATGGTTATTACATGTTCATGCCATGTCTTTTACTTTATACCATATCATCTGATATTTATAGCTAGACTGATCCGTTTATTATTTTCTTATAAATAATACTTGGGTCAGACCGAGATGTTACAGGTGCTTCTGCTTGACTTCTCTTCAGGATTATTCTGACTTTTGGCTAACTACATAGATTAGTAGTTTTTGGATGTACACATTTGAGATATAGACTCTATGTAGTGTACTTATTCTTTTGAATAGCACGTGTTGCTATTCTTTTGTATTATCGTGGATCTTTCTGACCACTACTCTGATGTACACTTTCATGTGTTATATATATATTCATATCTTCTTCCGCCTTTGTGATATGGATGTCTGTGACTGATTTATGTTATGATTATTTCTATGTTTGTTTCCGAAGATTATATATAGCCACTATGTGATAGCTTTGAGTTTGTATCGGTATGTCGGACTTCCTTCTTAAATGATATACATCCTATTCTATCTGACATATTGGTGCTCGCACAAAGAAGTTACATGGATGGTCGCTCCTCCACAGCCTTATTCTCCGTGCTAATTGACAGCACTACATCGTAGTGTTCTTGGTTAGCGTGGGTATAGAGGTGGGGCATCACAGCTACCAACTTAAGACAAAAAGCCAAAGTAGACTGGCTTACTAATGGTTATCTTCCAAGTAAATTTTTCTATGCCAAGATGTCTAGTAGGAAATACTGTAATGACATAGGAAAATTACTTAATGACAATGGGATTATAATTAATGAAACTTCTCAATTAGAAAGGGAAGCTATCAATTATTTTTCTAATTTGTACAACTCTGTTGGAAGCCCAGGTATGTTCCCTAATATTACTCCTAAATTTTTACTGCATGATAATAGTGATGAAATATTACTTGCTCCAATATGTCTAGAAGAAATTAAAAAAATTATTTTTACTACCAAGGATGACAAAAGCCCTAGACCAGATGGCTTTGGGGCTAAATTTTACAAAACTCATTGGATGGAGTTAAAAAGCATTATATTTGAGGCTATTAATGAATTTTTCCCTCTGGTAGACTATTGAAAAATATTAATCATACTTTTAATACCTTAGTGCCAAAAATTAAAAATCCTAACTACCTTGGATATTTCAAGCCTATTGCCTGTTGTAATTTCTTTTATAAAATTATTGCTACTATTTTAAGCAACAGAATAAAAGCTTTTCTAAAAAATTTAATTTCAGAAAACCAAAGTGCTTTCATCCTTGGCAGATTTATTGCTGAAAATACCCTTTTGACCCATGAATTACTTAGAAATTTCAATCAGGCTGGGAATAAAAAAATGTGTATAAAAATTGATTTACATAAAGCATTTGATAAAATCAATAGAAATTTCATTATTTTTATGATGAGACAACTAGGCTTCAATGAAAAATTTTGCAACCTTGTTAAATAATGCATCTGTAATGTAACATATTCCATTCTTATAAATGGTTCCCTATGTGGCTTCATAAAAAGTAATAGGGGAATAAGGCAAGGAGATCCTTTATCTCCTTACCTATTCACTTTAGCTATGGAATATTTTACATTGCAAATGGATAAGGAACAATTGAATAAAAATTTAAAACCAATTAGTTCTATTATTCCTTATATTACTCATCTTCTTTATACTAATGACTTATTAATTTTTTTGAAAGCAGATGTTCAGAATGCTGAAATTATAAAGAAAATATTTGATAACCTCAAAGATTATGAAGGACTTCAAATTAATGATAGTAAGGGCAAGATTTATTTCAGCAAATCATGTAGTAATATAAAGGAAATTCTTAGTGTATTAAAGTTTCAACAAAGTGAGCTTCCAATCAAATACCTAGGACTTCCTCTCAGTTGCAACCAAATCAAGGATAAGGATTGTGCTAAGCTTCATGATATCATTCAAAGTAAATTTGACAATTGGTATAGTAAGTTACTATCAATTGCAGGAAGACTTGAACTCACCCACACGGTCATCACAGCAATAGTCATGTATTGGATGCAATCTCACAATATCCCAATTAATATAATTGAAAAAATAGAAAAATTATGTGCAAATTTTATTTGGAGTGGTAAGAATCATAAAGTTTCTTGGAATACTATCACTATAACAAAGAGGGCTGGAGGCTTAGGCATTAGAAATCTTAAAGACTTAAATGAGGCTTGCAATTACAAATTATTTTGGAAATTCATTGAAGGCAACTCTCTTTGGGCAAAATGGATGAAAGCCAAATATGTCAAAAATAAGAACTTTTGGTCCATGCCAGTGGAAAACTATCATTCTCATTCTCATACTTAGAAAATCATTTTAAACTGCAGAGAAATTGGCACAAAATTATTAGAAGAAAGTTCAAAAATGGAAAACAAACTAGTCTTTGGTTCGATCCATGGATAAATGGAAAATCTTTGATAAATCTGCTTGGCTGGAGCAATCTTTATCAATTTGGAAAAGCAAATGAAAAAGTGGAAAGCATCATTCAAAATCCACTTTGGAAAACTCAACTACAGCCAGCAGCATCTATATTCAACTCTACAATAAGCAAAATAGAAATAGACCCAAGCCTTGAAGAAGACAAACGGATTTGGAAATTATCTATAAAAGGAAAATTCTCTTTTAAAAACACTTGGGATTATATTAAAGGTGAGGAAATGGAAGTGGATTGGTTCAAAACAATTTGGAATACAGCAAATTGCCCTAAAATGGCTCATTGCACTTATTTTGCTATTTTAAATCGTCTGCCAACAAGGGACAGATGTGCAAAATAGAGCAAAAACAAAGGAAACATCAACTGTCTCTTGTGTAAGAAAGAAGATTAAAATATTGATAATCTTTTCTTTGATTGTCCATATTCAAGACACAGTTGGTTTATAGCCAAAAACAAATTAAATCTCAATCAACAGTTAGTGCTTCAAAATATCAAAGATAGCATTCAACAAATTCAAACAACTTTCAAGGGGAAGAAAAAGGAATTTGATAAAGCTTGTGTTGTTTTAACCACTACAGTTTATTTCTTATGGAAAGAAAGAAACAACTGGTTTCACCAAAACATTGAAACTGACAGTGCTCAATTATGGAAAGCCATTGAATTAGAATACAATATCATTCTCAAAAAGTCTTCCAAACCTCATAATTTCAAAATGCAAAGTCAAAACGTATGTGATTCAGACAACTATGAAAAAAGGGTTGAAGAATACTTACAAAAGGGTAAATTCTCTTGTGAGAACTCCCCCCAAATTAGTAACTACAAAAGATTTAAAGCTCCAGCAGGTTATCAAGGCATCAGTCTTTATCAAGCTAAAGCTGATGGCGGCCACTTCTTAGTCCAAACCAGGGAAAGTCCCTGCAAGGGGAGCAAACAAAAACTTAATATTAGTAATATATATACAAATATTGATAATGACTCTAATAGGTTTATTTGCTTACCTGATTTGAATAGAAGCTACCGCTCTTTCAACAGTGAGCTTGAGCATATTGATAATCCGCAACCTACAAGCATTAACGATAGATTAAGAGCCAACCAATCAGCGAGCAAACTTGTACTTAACATAAATCACTTATCTGATGGGATTCATAGAGATAGAACTTGCAGCGCTGCTGATGGTGGCCTATATAATACCAGTATCATGAATGATACCTGCAAGGGAAGTAACAATCTCTCATCAATAATAATAAAATTAATTTCAATATTATGAATTCTAATCATATTTTTCCTTTACCGAATCAGTATATGAGCTACTATGCTTATGACAGTTTACGCGTTCATGAAAGGATGAATCAACTGGCTATCAAAGACCAAAGATTAGGATTCAATCGTTACAAGATCAATATAAACAATCAAATTTATCACTTATCTGACTGGGAAAGAGGCAAAAGTTGTATGATGAAGGAACCAGGGATTCTAGCTAACAATTTTCATAGCAGCACTTTTCTAACTAATACTAGTGAAGCTATGAAAGAGACTCAAACAGATCTATCTTTCAAAGCATTAAATAGAGAACCTTCAACTGAAGCTACTTCAGATTCGATCAACCCTCAACTTATTTTGGTCGCCAAATCTCCAGATCTTGAAGTATATATCAAAGATCTCCTTGATCCAAGGTCTGATGAAGCTACGACTAGCAAAGCTACCAAGTTTAAGGCTATTGAAACAAAAACCACTTTGCAAAGTGATTTTTGCTCCAATCTGAAGCCACAAGATCTACAGCGCCTTGCAATGAAGACATGGAAGCTACTTTGAGGCTTTTTTCTGGCTCCAGTATTGTATTTAGGGTTTTATTGGGTGGAATTTATTTTCGTATTCCGCCATTTTTTATTGTGGTGGTTTTGTTTGTGGAGGCGATGAATACCGTAGATAGTTCTAGGGTTTGTTAATTGATACGTTTTGTATTGGGTTTACCCTATCGGGTTTACCCGCTTACTTTACTTTTTGGGCTAGGCCCTTTATTTACCAAGTTTCAAAAAATAACAGGGTGATAATAAGGATATATCGAAATCACTAAACAACATAACAGCCAATCACGAATATCATCCATCTCAATATCAACCAACATCCAAAACAACCAATTCATCCATATCACAACAAACAACAACTATCACGGTCAGGTGTTTAGAAGTGATATGAAATTTTAATTATCAACATCAATTCAAATATTAAGTTAAATGTCAATTTAACTATCATATCTACTATCAATTCCTATTGTCAATTTTTCGGTCAAATTTAACTAACAAATTTAACGGTCAAGTTTAAATGTCGGTCTAAATTCAGTCAGTACAAATTCAATAAATTAAATTTTTAGTTAATTAAATATTCAACTAGAATCAATATAAATTTTCACTTCTTTAATTGGTATAACTAACAGTAGGAAATTTAGTACTTCATGAATGGGTTTAACTACTCACCTTTATTTGAAACTGAAAATTTTCCAATGCCAAAAATTTTTCACTCCAACTCCATGTCGTAGACGACGCCTATACGATTCCAACGCGACTTATTTCGTTCGAATCTGACCTCGTACAAGAAAGTTATGATTTTATTAGCATAACGATATATTTAACATATAATTAACATAATAAAATAAATTAAACAAAACCTAACTCACTCACCCCTTCTCTCGTACGCAGGCATCCATGCATACGTGAACCCAAAACACACGCGACCCAACAATGATGCGCGCCACCGCGGAGACCATCAAACCTCCATCCAGACCCACCACGATGCGCGCCTCAACCTACTCCACCATCGCCAGCAGCCATGTCACCTCCGCCGCCGCCCTCTCGCCTGAAACGACTATGAACCGTGTGCACTACAGGACTAAAATTCCGCTATTTCGAACGCCTCCAGTTTGATCCAACCATTGTATGTGTAGAGCTAGCCGAGATATACACTTTTCCTTTTGGTGGCATTCAATTTCGTTGAACGGATGAGGAGAAAAGAATGAGAGAAGGTTGTGAAATTTCGGCCATTAAAACGATAAGGAGCGGCTGAAGAAGATAGGTTAGGGTTTTGACGAAAATGAAAATATAACGACCTAATATATAAATTCCCGACCCGATTTATTCGTGAAAATTTCGAACTCCAAACGACGCGTGCCGCTTGGCGTTCTATATGTTATACACCTATTTCAAACACAATGGAATATGAATCGAGAGCCAATTCCATCATATATAGAAGATTGCTTTTCAAAATCAAATTATTTTAATTAAGTCCCTTTAATTGATTTCTACGCATTTCAAGCTCACACGACCAAATGATAAGTCTGATCACTACGAAACTAGAAATCCTATAATAATTCACTATTACGGATCCGATGAAACTGGTTTCATCAAAATCCGAGACAATGCCCCTAAAGCTTATTTTTGTAACGACCCAGATTTTTCGTCGTTCGATTTTGAATATTTAAATGGTTTAAAATATTGGATTTGGAATTATAATTTAGTTAGTAAGATTTTAAAACTGAAAATTTTAAGTGATTTCGTCAAAATTGGAAATCGTCAATTTAATCGATGCGTTAAAATAGCCTTTCGGGACACAGTCTCAGAATTTGACGAAACCAGTTTCGTTGGATCCGTAATAATGTGTTATTATCATATTTCAAATTTCGTAGCATTTGGATTTACCGTTTGATCGTACGATCTGAAAATGCCTAGAATAATTTAACTGAATTTTATTTAAATAGTCGATTGAAAAGCTATCTTTCACATACGATCGAATTAGCTACCGAAACTTGTTCCATTGGGTTCGGAATAGTGGTATAACAATAGGAACGTCTGGCGGCATGCCTACATATGGGTTCAAAATTTTGAGATATGTAATGTGAGATATAGGAATAAAATATAATATATATATAATCAAATCAAAGTCAATCCTACACATCGTTTCCATCCTTTACAGCCCTACCGTGTTTGAGACGTTTCCTCTTTTTAAAAATCGTGTCCCCCTTCTTTATCTATCAGTTCGAATCCTTCTTCAAACGAAAATCTCGTTCTAAATTAAAAAAAACGATAACTCAAAATGATCGAATCGATTTAAAGCTATCTCGCGCCTCCATCCATTTAAGCTATCGATCGAATCATGCTCGACCTTCAAGCGACGAGATGGATGGGTCGGCGAATGATGCTCGCGTGGGGATAGGGCAAGTCGCACGTAAACACTGGGGGGTGGAGGCGCTCGTTCGAGGCAGGGACGTGGTCGCGATGATGAGGCGAGTGATTGCTGTCTCGTACGGTGGGCTAGGGTTTCAATTTGGAGTTTTGTGCCTCAGCGTGTGGAGTAGCCTAGCTGGAGTTGGCGATGAGCAGTCATATTGGGTGAAGGTGCGTACTGCGAAGTAGAATAGAGAGCATGTGGGATGACCGGAGGTGAGGGCAGTAGTTCGTTGATGTCAGGTGTGAGCTTCTCGTTCGTAGCACATAAAAAAAAAGAGGGGAAACAAACTGGAGGGTTGCGTGCGTGCCTGGGCAGTGAGGGTAAGGTTTAAAATTTTAATTTTAATTTTAAATTACCTTAGTTAATTAAATTTAAGTATAATCGAATGCTTATAAAATTTGTATAACTTGTATACGAGGTCTAAAATTAACATATCAAGCCACGATGAACTCACGACATCAATCTATGCAATAAAGTATATTTGAACGATCAGCAAATTAAAAATCAAGGTGAGAAATTTTCACTCATTTGGATTACCGAATTAATTTTTAAATAGTTAAAATTAATTATTGGATGCTTGGTTGAATTTATAAATTATTATCAGTTTGGATGTTATACATATAGTAGTATATCTATTAGTAGTTGGATATATTTTTCGCCTATTGGAGCGGATGAGACCCTATGCACCCCGCATAATAGCGGATGACCATATGTTACCACGATATCCCGCCTCGAAGCGGGATTGGTATTTTTATGTTGTATTAACATCTGTGGATGCAGGGAAACAGGTTGGAGGCATCCAACTGGATTCCTCAAAAATGTTGAATTTAATTTCATATATAGTGATATATGATATATTTGAATAATCTGTGATAGATTTTAGTGTGATTTGAATTATTGGATGTTGTGATAGCACTGGTCTATATTTATGGTATTTTAAAATACCACAAATATATATTTGAATTTGAAAAGAAATTAAAAAAGGATTTTGGAAGTAAAATATTTATATAGAGTTTTGGATAAATTGATCTGGATAAAATAAATAGTTTGACTTTAAATTTGTACTTAACTATTTTGGAATATTGTAAATAGAGATTTTGGAATAATGTATATAAAGGATTTTAAATAATAAAACTTAAGTGATATCTTTTTAATTGTAAAAGGATTTTAAAAAATCGAGATTTTAAATAGTTTGGAAGAATAAAAAGAAAATTGGAAATAAATATAAAATTGGTTATACTAGATCTTAAATAAGATTTTAAATTACGAAGTAGAAGTAGAATCGAGATTTGGTTGGTTTTTGGAATATAGTTTGGGTTATTTAAGAAATTGATTTATAAATAGAATTTAATTTAGAAATAAATTTATAGTGGATTTAAGTGATGTGAATTGGAAATGAGACTATGGGATTTATAAACAATGTTTATAAATAAAGTGAAATGATAATCATTTGATAAATTGAAGATATAAATTCATGGTAAGAATTTATGATGAGATGGGTAAATCGGTTTAAAAAGAAAGGATAGATTTTTCTTTTGGAAAAGTTAAAAGGGATTTATGAAATTGGGACATAGATCGATTGGTGATAAATCGAGAGAGATTTATAAATATTAGATTGGTTTTATTGGAATTGAAAAATATATTTTTATCGAGAAGTTGAGTTGAGTTTGTTTTAAAAAGAGGATTTTTAATTATTAAACTAGGTAATTTAAAAATGTTTTAGCATAAAAATATTCCAGAAAATTAGTTATTTAGATATTTTTATATTGTCAAAATGAATTATAAGTTTTATAAACAAGTCTTGTAAATCGATTAGAATTTTATTAATAAATCGGAATTAATTATTGTTTCAAAGTTATGTAATTATTTAAATTGTTTAAAAGTATATTTAATTATTAAATAAGTTTTCGGAAAGTAATCGTATACTTTCATGGCGAAATCGGAGGTAGAGATTGCATGTAGTTAAGTTTGGATTTCTCTGGGATAGAGACGTAATCATTGAGCTGCGAATCCATGGTTGATACCGTATGGTGCTTTTCATATTTATTTTAAAAAGTTTTCAAATATTTTTGAAGGGAATGGTTTGTGAGTATACTTATTTCGGTGAGATAAGTATATACTTTTGAATAAAAAGATTTAATTAAGGAACCCCGGAACTTATAGAATTCATTATAAATGAGTTAAGGAGTTTACAATATAAATTGTGAAGGGTTTTGAGAAGAGAAAAATAAATGAAACTTTCCTAAGTGTTGGGAAGTAAGGGGTTTAGAAAAATATATTTTTAAATATTTTTTCTAAGTGTTGAAATAAGAGATGGTTTGAAATATCCTGATATGGATAAATATTTGAGTTGTCTCAAATATTGAAACTTCGAAGGGATTTGAATATATATCTTATACAGATATTTTGGAAATTAATTTTGGAAAAAATTATAATATGGGCCTAGTGACTGCTTATGGATGTTATATTGATGGTTAAATAACCAACTATCAAGTATTTGGCCAATTTCGTTGATCGTTTCTGTTAGGAACTGGAGATAGTGGTTTTGATGACAACAACCTTTGTAACTTATTTTATTATAACTTATATACTAACACTATTGTCTAGATATATATGAATGTTATTATGCAGGATATATAAGGCAGGTACTGATTATTGAAGACTGTACAGTATAAAGATCAAGAATGAAGAAATCAAGTTTGAAGACTCATGAATATCAAGATTTCAAGATAAGTGTCTAGTTTTGTTAAAACTTCATAATAGCATGGAAATCTTCATTCCAAATTTCATTTGGGATGGAACCCATTTCTACCTTCTTAGTGGCTTACAAACCCACGACAAGTAGCTTACAAACCTACGACAAGTGGCTTAAAAACCCACGAACATCCTAGTTTTGTACAAGTTCTCGAGTCCTGATGTGATGATATATTATGCAGGAAGAAGCTTGCAAAACTACTTCAAAATGGTTTTTCAAAATGATTTTCAAAACTGCTTTTCAAAATGTTTTAACCTTAAAAATTATCTTTTCAAATGATTTTCAAAAAGATGTTTTATCCTTAAAATATTCTTTGTTTTTGTTTTTAAATAAACTCTTGTTTAAACTTCGTTTGTTTTTAAACTATTTTCTTATTTTCTTCACTCCTTCTCCATAAATCCATATTCTAAAATTTTCATATTTTTAAGATCGTGCCGAAATTCTGCCGAATTCTCAAGTGAATCAAATTAGAATCTCATTATTATTTGATTCTCTGCCCTCTCTCGAAGATCAAAGTGCTATTCATAGTTATAGGATCAATTTGTAATCAAAAGTTTATCGAGTCTCTCTGTAAGGTGTGGTTGTGCCTGGAAATCAATTGGGTGATCTTGTGTCCCGTAAATCAAGAGAGTTTGCCCCGGACTCGAAGACAGGAGGGTACCTCAAGGCCTTTAGAAATTGAGGATTGTAATCTTGACATTGGTATAATAAAAATCTGTACGAGGTGTTTGCCTTGGTGCAGAACTGGACGTAGGGTAACTCCGAACCAGTATAAAATCCAGTGTGTTCTTTCCTTTTACTACTTTTTATTTACTTTCTGCGTCTGTGTGTGATTCTGTGATTGTTCTGTGATTAAGTTCTGCATTTGTTTATATCATAATTTTTAAATTAGTCCATATAAGTCTTAGAATCTATTAAACACTATTCACCCCCCTCTAGTGTTAAATTAGCCTTAAGATCCTTAATTCGCACTCCCTTTCAGTTTCGAAGAGACCGGGATCAGATTCAATTATCCGAAAACCACTTCGATCCGATTTGAGCGTTACGAATGTATATCGTGAAGATGGTGAAGACGGTGATTCGGTTTGTCCAGACCTAGGATAACTTGTATGGACGAATGCTATTAGAACATCGTCATTGGAGGACGATAAGGATTCTAAGTGAAATTGTTCTTGAAAGGTAATCGTAGCCTCAAGCCTCATCAACCGGAATGACTAAAAATCAGGGGATATGCAGTAAGGCTAAGTGGTTCGCACTCAATTAGGGTATGTTATCACCTTTCTAGATACGCTCGGATATATTATTAATTATGGATACGGTGGTGCATGGAAAAGAGCTCTCGATAAGGGTGGGAACACTTGGGGTGATAACATATTCGGTTCTATCCAGGTTAGGGATAAGGCCGGTCTTGTGTTGTAAGGGATCCCGGCGAGGTCCTCGGTATATTTTTCTAGAAGTGTACCGTGATAGGTGGTATCTCAGTGCCTAGTCATCGTATGGAATCCATTCTCCAATAAGCGCCGTACGGTTTTGATTGTGCCCAACTATGCTGAAACGTGAGATGCAAGCATTTCAGCCCTTTTCTATTTACTTTCTATAGAAATTATTATAATATCAGATGATTTTGATAAAAATTGTTTTGGTTATCATAAGGTAAAAACCCGTCGTGTTTATGTGTGACGTGGTCTTACGAGATACCTTTGTCTTCAAAGGATTTTGATAAAAGTTAATAATTCAATTGAGTGTGTTTTCTCACGCTGGTTTTCCAGACCGACTCGAGTGTTATTTTATTATAATGCTCGGGTCAGACCGAGTATTACAAATTCAGGTTAGAATGCTATGGAGCTCGGGAGACGAGCTGGAGGATTTCAGATGTATATCACATACTTGACTATTTCTGCTGTGTGAGTTATGTATACAAAGACAAGTTATTATAACTGTCCAGATTGATATATTGATTGTTGTACTCTGATAATTGTAAGTATAAAACAGTTATAGATTCTTTGTATAAAGATCTGTTATTATATATTATATTTTGTTCCGCTACGATTATGAGATTCTGTGTTGTTTTTTTTTGTTTATATTTTCTTCTACCTTTTTCTTATTCACCCCTAAAGATTCATATTTCTAGTCAATTCGAGTTGAACTGATGTGAATTATGGTCGACTCAAAGGGTACGGAGATACGGCTTTTACAATTTTACACTTTATTAAAACAAGTTATTTTCAAAATCAATTTAATCACTTTAAATTCTTCATAAGTTAACAATTTTCATTCTTGTTTAAATAAAATTTAAATCAACTTTTGAAATCATTTTCATTCATATTACATTTTGGATTCAATTATTTAAATAATTTTCAATATTAAATTTTAAAATTAAATTGTCAAATAAATCACTATATTTGAAACATAAGTTATTTAACTTATGAAAATATCTTTCAATATTTAAAATCAATTAAAAATTTTAAATTCAATTTTTTATCTTAAACTATTTTGTAAATTAAAATGTTTGTTAAAAATTATCACAACCATTGCTCTTACATTTAAATTCATAAACAAATTCACTTTTAAAATAAAATGTTCATTCAGATCTAGAACAACAAAAGTTCTTACACTAAATACAAAGATTACACTTCATAAATCAAAGCCCTTGGGTAATTCAATTATGATAAATTCCAATATTAGAATTTCAAATGAATTTTAGTTATCAACAATTATTTTATTTTTATCTAAATAATTCAACATTTATTATTCAATTCTAGCTATTGATTATAAGCGCATTCAATACATAGAATTTCATATAAATAAATTCTTGCTTTTATTTTTAAATGAACATTCATTCGACTCTTTATTTACTTGACATTGATCATTTCAATTTCTATTATCAGTTACTTACAATTAAATATTATTTAATTTACTTTCTAATATAAGTTATCATCTTTTCTCATATTGAATTTGTTATTTAAAATTTTATCTAAGTTCATATCCAATAAATTCCATTATAAATCATTAAAATTTATTTCTAACCATTTTTATTCAAAAATTATATTAAATTTAATAATTTAAAATATTTAAAAATACGGGTCGTTACAATATCTTTTATTAATATGTTCCATGTCTTTCCATATTTATTAGCAAGCTATGTTTATTATATCTCAACTTCGTTCCATCTACGCCCATTTTGTAATTTTGATGATATAATATGAAAATTAAAGTTTGAAAATAATCAAAAGGTAATTATATGTATGAAAAATCGACACCCCTGAAAAAGAGAAATCTAAATTTAGTTCAATTTACGCCTGCCAGATAATAGAACCATGGTATAAACATTGATTTGCCATGCTCTTATTCCAATCAAACTGAAGGTTGTTAGATTTCAATTTTTGATAAGTGAGAACTAAAAAGGAGAAACAAAGGTGAAAATGTGAAAACATAATGGTTTATATTTTTAATCTTGTATAGAATGAATAAACTAATGGTCATTAAGATGTAAGTATTGAAGGGAAAATCTAAAATATTGACTTAAATTAAGAATAGTTCCATATTTGGGTTGAAATTAAATGAGAATGGTGGAGATAAAAAGTTATATATTCAAAATTATATATGATAAAAATAGAATATATTTGGAGAAGATGAATATACGTATGAAGTGGTGAAATTATGATATTACTAACAATTTGAGTTACAGCGGAAATAGATTTGGTTCTGAATGAGAATATTTAGTTTTATGAGGCTACCTGAACTTTTCCTTTAAATCAATGGGAGAAAAATATTTTGAGTGAGAGTTAATGTGAGATAAGAATGTAAACATACCATTGTTCTATTATATAACGGATATATATAGATTAGAGAAAAGCACGTATTCTTTACTAACCCCATGAGAAATTAGTATTACACTATGGATTAATAAAAAAACGATCCAGTAGATGTAATTCAAATATAAAATGGGATACATTCTTATACTGAATTTTGACAAGCAAGGAGTGAAAATTGTGGATAGTAATAAGTACTAAATTTGCTAACATGCAATTAAGATTTATGAATAAAAATTATGAAACACATACTTTATTTAAGGGAAAGTTTTTGAGAAGAGAACTGTTTATTTGTAGAGAAAATTATTGCAAAAATTGCGGAGCATATGTGACCCTAAGATGCATTTGAAAAAAAACTGCAAGAAATGAAATGTATTACTAAAACCTATTTTAGATTAAAAAATATATTATTAAGAAAAAAATGAAATAGCAAGGTTGAGATAATGCCTCAACCATGCATTTATCCCAAAGAGATTAGTGATATTGTTACATTAGAATTAAATCCATTGTTTAAAATAATGAAACCACTTAAAACAATAATTAAGAAGATAAATAGATTGTATGCTCTTAACTAAGACCGAAAAATATGCTTGTTTTCCTTGATAATATAAACAAATATGGAATGTACTGTATGATTCTCATTAAGATCCACACTAAGCATAATTATTACATATGTCTAATCATTATTAAGTAAATAAGAATGTTGATATAAGGAAGCATAAATCCAAATTAAGTATAAAATTAAGAGCCAAACTACCACTTTTACTCTTGTTATTGAAAATGATATAATTAAGAACTATGAAACAAAAAACAGGTCATCAAATTGAAAATTATACATGCTCTACATAAACATGGACTCCAAAACATGTTTAGATTATGCATTAGTTTTAAAAGATGAAAACTTGAAAATATTATTAAAAGATCATGGAATAGAAATTACCTTTCAACTACAAAGGGCATTTATATTCATTCATTAATTAGAATTTAAAGTATTGTACAAATAAAGATATATGCCTAATTAAAAAAGTGGTATCGACAAAAAAATGAAATCATTCACCAATATATCAAACAAAATCTCCAATAAAAATAATAGTGTGCTTCTATTGGCACCCAAAAAAGTGCTTATGACTACCCTTAATTTTTTAATACATATTAACATTTTTCATATGCTGCCTACCAACAAATTCTATTTTTCTATTTAGTTCTAAATTAACAACTGAAGGCTCTTCATCTCCCTGAAAGAAATATGTATTTCCATGCCTCATTCGAAAACACAATGTGCAAACCCTAGATCGAAAAAATAAAATAAAAACACAAAGACAAATAAAGATTTAATAGATGATCCTTATTTAATGAAGGTAGAGGTGAATTTACTTTTTATTTCTTAAATTATATTTTCATCTACATATCAATCTTAAAAAAAATTAGGGTTTTTTTATTGTTATTTTAGAATGAGTTTTATAATCTCGTGGGTAACACAAAATTGAAGGATATAAAATTTGATGATATAGTCATCGAAAATTTCATATAAGCTTTTGCATTGTAATGTTTTATGGTACAACATTCATGCCTGTTTTTGTTCTTATATTTTTTATTTATTTTTGGTTGTAAGTTAGAGGACAACAATCATAATAAGATTGAGAATGTCACTGTCATGGTAAATGAGAAAAGTTTTGATAATAAAAATATGGATGAAAATTTTGAATAGTGCAGGGGGAGATAGATTTTGGAGTTGTGGTTTAGGAGGGAAAATTATTTTGAATGTATTTTGGGTGCCCGTTGCATAAAATAAAATAATGTAAGGTATTAAGAAGCAGATAGTCATATTTTGTATGGTAGCCATTAGTTATGGGAACCAGAAGAGATTTTTTGGGTGCCAATAGTAATACACAAATATTATTGAATTACTCATATTATTCACTTACATCATTGATTTCTATTAGAATCAGGCTATTTCAATATGATATATTAAGCTATAAGACCTGATAGTGAAACATTGCAGCTGGAAAAATATTGGAATGCCAAATCAATTAGTAAAGATCAAATTCTATGAAGTTAAAGAAAAGAAGAAAACAAATAAGATGGATGTTGATGCCAAAAATGGGCATCAACACTCAATAGAATCTAGTAGAGATTAAATGAAGACTGAAATTAAAATAGAGCAAAAATTATAAATGAACACACAGATATTTATAGTGGTTCGGCAATCTTGGCCTACGTCCACTTCATATTTTTATCGATCTTGCACTTGACTATTATTACAAGAATGTTTGGATCAGTTGGGATCCATTAGTACAAGAATTAAGAATAAAAATGGAAGAGCTTTGGCTGCAGAAAGAAGGATCCCTTTTCTGATGCCATGTTTGCTATATTTATAGGGGAAGACATGCATGGATCGGGCTGAAATTTCAACAGAAGAACCTCCAGGCCAAGATGAGGCCACACAAGAATTTTGAGGCCCGTTGGGGCCCACAATAGGGATCGGTACCGATCCCTAGTTTGGTGTCCAAATGGGGTACAATCTCTCTGGTGGTTCCCCCATGATGTTAGCTACTTGCCCTCCAAATTTCTTGCCATTTCGAGTTACCGTTTGTGAGATATTGCTTTTTCCGTGAAGCTGTGTTGCATGCATTCTGATTTCAACCGTTCCCTCTAGAGGGATAGAGACCGATCCCTCCAGTCTCCTCTGATTAGGATACGATCCCTCTAGTCTCCTCTGATTAGGATACGATCCCTAGGGGTTGTTCTCCATGTTGTATTGTGCTTATACTCTAAGTTTCATGTTGATAACATCTGTATATTTTGAGTTATTGACTGAACATTGTTGCAATATGTAGTAAAAGCTGAATATGACCGAACCCTTTTATGTCGATCCCTTTTTATAGGTGAAATAATTTGCCCATAACTTGAGCATACGAACTCTAAACAATTTGAAACTTAAAATGTAGTCTTATGGGGCCTTCCTTGTCACTTCATATCGATCTCACCCAGTTTGGGATATAAATTGAGGATAGGTACCAAATCCCTAGAGAAAGGGATAGGAGTGATCCCCCGCCCAAGGAAGGCATTATTCCATACTTAGAATATTCTAGAGAGTCATCTCCTAGTCTCGGTTGATTGTCGCTTCATATCGTTGCCTGCGCTTGATCTTTGAGCCTAATACTCATCTCTCCGAGCTGTCTTCCTCGATGATCGTCCACTCTAACTTGTCCAGTCAGTCTGAATATAGCCGGGCCAAAAAGCCAGATAACACTGGACGTAATTGAATTCTTAAAGATTCATTATCTTATTACATCGAAAATAATAAAACATGAAATAAAATAAAATATGGTGATTATTGGAATGATTACTGAAATTAAGCTTGAAAATGGGGTTGTAAGAAAATGTGGATTGAATTATTATTTGGTTGTGGAGTTGAGGAGTTGATGAATAATGAGCGAAGTTTCAGATTAAAAATTAAATATAGTAAATGAAGCTGATATAAAAAAGTTAAGTTGAGGGGACAGCATTAATATATTGAGTTAATGTTTGATGGTAGAAATAAAATAATTAAAAGGTGAAAATGAAAAATGGACCAAAAACAAAATAGAATGCACTATACATCTTGAGAAGGAATGTGAGAGCAGATAACGAAAGTCATATATTCAACCTTATATAGAATAGAATATATATGGAATGCATATCCCTCGAGTGTTATTAACATATTGATTGTGTTTTATATTTATTTCATTCATTCACTTATTAGAGCATCTTTAATTTTCCATGTTACCATATTTTTGCAATATGATAGCGGAAGAATAATTAATCCTAGACTATTTAAGTATTATTAGCACATTAATTGCGCTTATTCATTAACTTATATAAACATTTTCAATTATTCTACCTAAATGATGTTCTGTCTATGATCATTTCCTGAATCTTCTCCTCTGTAAATCCTGGTCCTTTTACTGCATTCTCTAGTAATTTCTTAAAAACCTGCAAAGTGCACAGAGCATTTAAGTGAAACTTTAATCCATTATCCTATAATCACCAACAATTCTTCTGAGAGCTTACATTGTTCTGTGATGCTGACATTGTGCTATTTATATATACGACTCTTGTAAAATTCAAGTTTCATATTTACTGAACCACTTTCTTTAGGGTAAATTTTCAATATTTTAACACGATATTTGATTACGATGGGATCATGCTCCCTTCTAACAATAGCTGTAGTAAATAGTTACTATAACATTTAACTTTTTGTAACTGTTAGTGCAACAATGATGTTATTTGTTGTATATCAATTTTCAATAGTGGTACTCTTGATTAATTACAAGGAATATCATGTATATCAACACAATGCAATTTTTTCTTCTTCACATTTTCCATTCAAAATATATATGCACCGATAGATTTTGAATGTAAAACAAAATCTAAGTTTTAAATTAATGTATATCTTTTATTAAAACATTTTGGCTAGTTAATTTTAATAATGTCGGGCAATAGATACACACATGCACATGAATATTTTCTTGGTAGACAGTAGAGGTAAGTTTGCATTTTAAGTTGATTGGTATTTTAATTTATAGAATATTAATCTCAGGTCCATATTTCATAGTTGAATTGTAAAGTAGGTCCTCTGATAATTATATAAATTAGGTTCTTACTTCTCTAACATCACACCCGACAATTATTAGCATTCGCCAACTTATTTTTTTCGATCTTTAAAATGTGATAACTGTTTGTATATTAATCGGATTTAAGAATAGTTTTCACCATTAAATCACAAATTCAATAAACTTTCAAATGATATCCATTGTTGATGTCTAAATATAAGGGCCTGATTGGTTTGCTGTTTTTAGTTTTGTGTTTTCGTCTAAACAAAAATACACATTTCTTATGCATTGTTGGAAAACACACAATTTTGAAAAATGAAATTAACATAGAAAATAGAAAACAAGTTTATTTGATTTTTCGTGTTTTGAGACATAACAAAAGGACGGAAAACAATTCATCTCCTCAATTTCCCGTCCATCGTTGTAATGGCTAAGAATTGTAAAAAAAATTCTCATGTTTTCTTGTATTTTGTAGTGTATGTTGAAAACACAAAACACAAAACTCAAAAAGAAACCAAACGGACCCTAAAATTTTAAAAACATAATAGTAGTTCTTAACTGCATTTTAGTAATGCGGTTAAAAACTGCATTTTCAATAGTGCAGTTTTTAATTGCATTACAAAATGCAATTAAAAACTACAGTTACATAGGTGTATTTAAATGAAATTTTTAATTGCATTACAATAATGTAGTTAAAAACTGCATTTAAACAAGTGTATTTAAATGTAATTTTTTACTGCATTTAGTTAATGCAGTTAAAAACTGCAATTAAATGTTGTATTTAAATGCAGTTTTTAACTGCATTGCTAAAATACGATTAAAAACAGCGTTTAAATGGTGCAGTTTTTAACTGTTCTACAATGTAATAAAAACTACACCACTGAAATGCAGTTTTTAACTGTGTAATGCAGTAAAAAAATGCATTATAATAATGCAGTTTTTAACTACATTCTTGAAAACTTCATTAATATGTTGCGTTCTTGTAGTTTTCAACTGCACTTACAAGATGCTGATTTTAAATAGGAGTGTGAGAATAACAGCCATTAATTAAAAGAAATGGATGCGGAGGGACCTAATTTACATAGATTATTAGGCAGGGGCGTTTTGTTCATTTTAATTAATGATAGGGGCTTGTCATACAAAGCCCCATTTATTTAAGCTAAGGTTCAAATATATGTTGATGTACATGATTAAATATAAAATCTCAAGTGAAGTGGTTATTGAATTTTTTTATGCGATTCAAATATATGGAACCTTTCCTAATTTGTAATTTGGAATATATGGAAACTTTCATAATTTGCAATTTGGAATATATGGAAACTTACTTAATTTGCAATTTGGAATATATGAAAACTTTTTCAAATTGCAAATTTGGAATTTATGAAAACTTTCCTTAATTATAACCTTACCTTATTTAAAACTTTCCATACCTACACTTAGAGAAGACTATAAATAGAGGGGTAGTCACATGGAGTTTATTATCCACACAACTCAGAAAAGAATAATATGAGTTAATAAAAACAAATGGTAACCCTAATGAATCAAATTAGGGATTTTTATCATTCATCTTTAATCTCATGTAATCTTTCTTGTTTATTGAAAGTAATAAATCTCGTCTTCTCCAAAGTGACGTACACTATCACGACGGTAGTGGAACCACTATAAACCTCTCGTGTCCTTTGTTTCTCTTTTATAGTTATTTACTATTACTTTTGGAATAACTATGATCTTATTAGAGAATTGATCGATCTGTTTGTTTTACTACACCATGACACGATCCTATAATTAGGTTTTTCCACTTTGAGGGATTAATCACCCCTCTACAACTGGTATTGAAGCTTTCAGGTTTGATGTTGCATAGAAGGTATTGGGCAGAATGGCAGTGAATAAAATACATCAATGATTAGTTCAGTACTAGTAGTTGCTCCATATATTAGGGGTTCCTACGTGGCTTTAGGTTCATAGTTATCGATAGAGAAGTGGAATGGAGAAGGAAATTTTGAGAAGTGGCAGTGGGTGATGAAGGCAGTACTGCCTAAGAAGAAATAACGTCCACAATGTGGTTTATGACTTACAGGATTTAGGTCCAGCTATATCCACTGTAGAGAAGAAGGAGATGGAAGAATGGGCCTATACTACACTCCAATTTGTTATGGATAAGAATATTATGTATGAAATTAGTTAAGAAGTTGGAAGACCTCTACATGAAAATATCTTTAGCTAACCAATTAATCTTGCTAAAGATCTTCTTCACCTATAAGATGAAGGAAGGTTCTCCCATTAAAGCACAATGAGTATATTTGATGACATGTTGATGAAGATGAAGTTAGTTGATTTTAAGATTGGAGAAGAATTGAGAGCCATGGTTCTGTTGTGTTCGCTTCGATGTAAAGATAGGTTTGCTTAGTGAGGAGTTGAGAGATCAGATAAAGGGTTTAGGTTTAGGAGATGGTAGTGGAGGAAGTGATAGTAGTTCAGGCTTATTTGTTGAGAGAGGAAGAACAGAGAAGAAAAAAAGAATTTTAAGGTTCGTTCTAGTTCATAGAAGCCCCATTGGCGCAGTAAGTCTAAAGATGAAAGTGTCATCATGGTAAGAAATCGGGTCATTAGAGAAGAGACTGCCCATATTTGAAGAAGGAGACTGGGGGTTCTTCATCTATTATAATGGAGAATAACGATAGCGATATGTTGACAGTTGTAGTATCAGATGTTGTGGACCATTTGGTCCTTGATTTGAGAGCTTCATTCCATATGACACCCAATAAAGATTATTTTTCTTCCTTTGTTGCTAATGAAGGAAGTTCCATCCTTTTGGGTAATGATGCTACATGTAGGTCCATGAAACGGTTCACATTCGCATTTTCGATGGGATTGTTCACACTCTTTTAGGTGTTCATCATTTACGAGGTCTTTGGATGTCTTTGATATAGTTAGGGCAGCTAGCATCATTGGGATGAAAGGTTACCATTGAAAAATATGGTTTGAAGGTTTCTAGAGGGGCACTTAGAGTAATGAAGGTTATAGAGGTCTAAAAACTTTATTTGCTGAAGAGTACCATTGTTCAAGAGGAATCGTGCATTGGAGTTGATAACGCTAAAAGTTTAGATGCTACTAAGCTTTGGCACTTAAGATTAGATCATACTTTGGAGAAGAACTTAGAATTACCTCGTAAGAAGAAGAAGATTAGAGGAGAAAGCTTCAAAAAATTGGATTTCTACAAGGAGTGGGTTATGAGTAAGCAAACCAGCGTATCATTTGGTGTTAGCCAGCATCTAGGAGGGTACTTGACTATGTGCATTCAGATATTGGGAGACTAGTTCCTACAGCTTCCAGTAGGGGAGTTCAGTACTTCGTATCTTTCATTGATGGCTACTCGTGCAAGGTTTAGGTGTATGTAATAAAGGCTAAGTCGGAAGTGTTCAAAAAGTTTAAGGAATGGTTAGCTCTCGTCCAAAACCAAACTGGAAGGAAATGGAAGATTCTTCTATCCAATAATGGTGGCAAATATGTCTCGAAGAATTTTTTTGGATACTATAGACATCATGGTATTAGGAGACATTTTACTACACCTAGTAATCCACTATCCAATGAGGTTACTGAGAGAATGAATAGTATTCTACTAGAGAAGGCTCATGGCTTGAGATTGATTGCGGGTTTATCTAAAGGATTTTGGGCTGAAGCTATATCGACTACTACTCATATCATTAATCAGATTTTGTGTTCAACCATTGGTGGAAATATTCTAGAAGAGCTATGGAGAGGGAAGTCTACCATACTCAATTACTTCCGTATTTTTGATTGCCCTATTTATTCACATCCATTTACCGTACTTAATTGTCATAGAATGTGGAAATAACAAACATTATCCGAATGGATTTAAGCATGGTTGTGGGTGAAAATGTTTCATCGTAGTCAACATCTTTAATTTGACAAAATCCTTTTGCAAGTAGTCATGCCTTATAGGTCTCTACCTCTCATTTACATTTAGCTTTTACTTAACCATCCATTTGTGGCCTATGGGTTTTATCCCTTAGGGTATACCAGCTAAAGTTCATACTTTGTTGTCATACATAGAATCCATCTTGGATTTCATAGCTTCAAGCCAAAGTGCAGAGTCTTTAATGCTTGTTGGAATAAGAGAGGAGTGTCATCTTCTAAGATGCAGTACTCTTTCTTGTCATCCATGAGAAAACCGTGGTATCTCTCTATATGCGAGATTCCCTATTAGATTTCTAATAGGTTCCGTGTTTTCATATAATGGTGAATTTGATTCTCCTACTGGTTCAACTTTTGTGTTTATTTCTCGGATGACTTCCAAGTCTACAACTTCGCTATTAATTTATTTTGATATAAATTTCTATTATATAAAGACCGCATGCCGAGAAGCAATAACCTTTTATCCTCTGTGTTATAGAAAATATATCCTAATGAATTCTTGGGATATCTTATAAGTTTGCACAGAGCCGATCTTGCTTCAAGTTTATTGGGGCCTACTTTTTTAACGTAGTCCGGACAACTCCACACCTTTAAATGATTAAGGCGAGGTTTCTTCCCATGCCACATCTCATATGGCATCTTGGGCATAGATCTAGTGGGTATCATATTCAACATACGCATTACAATGTCTAGCGCATATTCCCAATATGAAAGAGGTAACTCAACCTAACTTATCACGGAACCATTGTTAGTAGGGTTTGATTTCTTTTTTTGAAATGTCATTGTGTTGCGGAGTATAAGGTGCAGTAATCTAAGAGATAATTGCATTATCTTTTAAGTACTATTGGAGTCCTTATCCAACATACTCACCTCCTCGATCTGATTGGAGTATTTTAATTTTATGGACTGTTTGATTTTCGGCCTTATTCTTATACTCTTTAAATTGCTCATAAACATTTGATTTATTATTAAATATATATATATATATCATATTCTTGAGAAATCTTTAGTAAAAGTTACAAAGTATGTCAAATTATCCTTTACCATTATAGGCAATGGGTCACATGCATCAATATATACAAGACCCAAGAGTTCTGTAACTCTTTCTTTGCTCCATCTAAAGGGGTGCTTGGTCATTTTTCCTTTGACACATGTCTCATTTGTATAAAATGATTCATAATCAAAAGATGGTAGAAAATCTTTGGTTTTAATTTGTGCAAATTTTTGTCACTAACATGACACATGACCTAGCTTACAGTGCCACACGTAATCATTATTAATGTCAATAGAAGATTTATTCACAATACATATATGATTTAAATTAAGTAAAAAAATTCCATTATCTAAAACCTTGTTGCAAATATTATTTCCATTGAACACAATTTTCATATTATTGTTTTTACAATGAAAACTGTAACCTGTCTCTGACTATCTGGAAACATACATAATACCACAGATAATGTTCTTAATATAATAGTAATTATCTAAAACTAAATAAAATCCATTCAGTAAAGTTAAGTGATAGTCTCCAATTGCATTTGCATCAACAACAATTAGCAACTTGAAGCCTCATTTTGTGGGGAACATTATGTGCTACCTTGATAATTTATGGAATAGATCATAAGGCTAATGTAACATTAGAGTGGAAGGGGTGAATAATATTTTTAAACTTATTATCAATTTACTTTATGATTATCAAATTTACATAATCACGGGCAGTAATATAACAATTGTAGAAAGTAAAAGTAATAAAACTAAAGAGAAGACACTAAGATTTTTATACTGGTTCGGATTTCCAATTCTACGTCTAGTCATGTACCTCATATAGAATTTTACTACAACCAAATTGCATTGCTATGGATGGTAAGCAAACCTTTACAATTTGATATTACACTAGGTGGCAAGTAACACCTAACCTAAGTTTCCACGGGTCGTAGGACACACCTATACCTTCTTGACTTTGAACCAAATAGTAAGAGCACCTATCCTAAATTTTCACGGGTGGCAGGACAAACCTATACAGTTCTGACTTTCTACGGTGGCGGGATGCACCTTTACAAATAACTAGCAGAGTGATATCTAATAGAAATCGAATCTTTCGATCATAATTTAAAGTAGTCTTCAATACCACTTCTTATAGACATTTAGTAGTAATATATCTTTGATTTTTTCGAGGAATAGGATAAGAACAAAGAGTAAATGACAGAAAATTGAATATTGAATATAGACTGTCTAACTTTTTTAGGAGTTTGTAAATCCATGAAGAACTAGAGAGAAAGAGAGTGGAGTAGCAAAGTATAAATTGTAAGGATCGTGCAATATACCCTAGTGGGGGGTGAATAAGGTTTAAAATATTTTGTAGATAAACAGAAAAAATAATGCAAATCGTAAATGTGAAAAGTAAATAACACGTAGATATACCCAGCTTCGGCAACTAATCATTTAATGTCTACTGCTTCCCACAAGATTACTACTAGAATTATATATTCGAACGCTTATAATACCTGTAAACCCACCATCTTTGCTAACCTGAATATACTAATTTTAAGCCTAGTAACCCTGCCTCAACTTTATCCCCAATTCGAGAATTTTTCAAACTACAAAACGTAGTTCAACCCTAGATAAAAATGTAGAGTTCAAATTTAAAACCAAAATATGAAAATAGAAATGAAATGCTCTAAATTTATGTAGATTATTAAGTATGTAAATTTTATAGAAAATAGGGGCTTTTAGAAGATACAGGAAATTATTGTCAAGGACAAAATTTCTCAGCGTTTTAACCTTAAGGACAGACCTTCAGTATTTTAGCATGAAGGACAACTTTCTTTAGGTATCAGTTTTTAGTTATTGATAGTAGTTTTTAGATAGCAGTTTGTAGTTATCGGTAGCTGTTTTTAGGTATCAGTTTTTAGTTCGGTAGCAGTTTTAGAAGAATGTTTGTCCTTATGAATAATTTTGAAATAATGTTTGTCCTTATGATTAACTTTTAGGAGAATGATTGTCCTTGTTGTTAAAATATTGAGGTCATGTCATTGAGGCTAAAAATATACAAATTTTTGTTCTTTGAATTAACAGAAAATTATTGTTAAGGACAAAATTTCTCAACGTTTTAGCCTCAAGGACAGACCTTCAGTATTTTAGCCTGAAGGATAACTTTCTTTAAATATCAGTTTTTAGTTATTGATAGCAGTTTTTAGGTATCAGTTTTTAGTTATCGGTAGCAGTTTTTAGGTATCAGTTTTTAGTTTGGTAGCAGTTTTGGAAAAATGTTTGTCCATATGAATAATTTTGAAAGAATGTTTGTCCTTACGATTAATTTTTTGGAGAATGTTTGTCCGTGTTAAAATATTGAGGTCGTGTCCTTGAGGCTAAAAATATACAAATTGTTATAAACAATTAAGAATATGTTATAAAGGAATAAGAGCAGAAGCCATTAAAGAAGAAGAGAGGAAACATTTTATTCATTATAGAGATCTATCACCTATTTACATTACATAGCTTCCTTTATATAAAGGCTTTGCAGCTTGAGAATCAGATTATCCCACGATGTGGGACTAAACAAATACATAGAAGCATATTCACACTTAATATTATTAACATATATTATAACACTCCCCCTTGAATATGCATCTTCAAAATCTTAAATACTCTGGTAACTTGAAATTGTCCGTTTTGAAATGTGTATGGTGATTGCTCCCTCTCATTATTATCTTCCTTGCATATATCCATTCAGTCTATACAGCTATCGTCTGTTGCTTCATTAAAAACCTCTATTAGGAAAACCCAATGGGAAAAACCTTGGAAGAGAAAAAGACCGCAACTTGTGAAATCATAGATATCATACTAAAAATGATATTCCTTCTAAGAGTTTGATACTTCGGGATCAAAATAATGCCTCGTTAAAACCTTACTAAGAAAAACCCTATGGGAAAAATCTTAGTGAAAGAAAAAGAGTACAATATAGTATGACATATTTCAATAATTTACAGAATCAAATAGAGTTTGATACTTCTGGATCAATATAATACTTCATTAAAACCTTACAAAGGAAAACCCGATAGGAAAAACCTTAGTCAAGGATAAAAATATAATTTAACTTAAGTAACATATTTGAGATGTTATTTCTTGAAAAGACGTTTGATTCTTCTAGATCAAGATAATGTCTCGTTAAAACCTTAATAAGAAAAACCCAGTGGGAAAAATCTTAAATAAGGGAAAAGAGTACACTATAACTTATTTTCAAATGTTACTAGGGAGTTGATACTACTGGATCAAGATAATGCCTCATTAAAACCTTACTAATAAAACCCGGTGGGAAAAATCTTAGTTAAGGAAAAAGAGTGCATTATAAAATACTTATGGATGCTCCTCCTGATTTAAAAGTTTTCTCTGAATTCATATTCGTCTTTCGATAACTTAAATTGGTTATAGATACTTCTGGATCCATAAATATGTATCTCATTAATAATATAATTTATTAATAGTTTCCTTCGATACAATCAAAATTTCCAAGATTGTTTCTTCCAAATATGATTTGCATTTTATGCATTTTGTTTGCTACCTTTATGAAAAACACATCATGTGCTTTCATTTTTATGCTTCAAATCAGTTTTGCATATTGCAACTACATCTTTGATGATTATTAAAAGTTCCATTACAACAATACTTAAGAGCAGGAAGTAATCTACTCATCTTGAAGTGCATCAAGATTTTCATTACAGCAATACTTAGAAGAAGGTTGTAATCTACATTCCATGTTCTTTGCATTTTTTTATAATCATCAAAGTTATTTATATTCTTCGGGAACTTATATATTTTAATAAGTTTTGCATATCGCAACTAACACTTCAATGGATATTAAGAGTTTCATTACAACAATACTTAAAAATAGGAAGTAATCTACTCATCATGAATTATATCAAGATTTTCATTACAACAATATTTAAAAGGAATTTGTAATTTACACCCTTTATTCTTTGCATTCTTTATAAGCAGCAAAGTAATTTATATTCTTCGGGAACGACTTTCATCATTTAGTATGATTTAACTAATATTCATACCTTCAGGGTATTTTAAGTGTTTCAAACACTTTCAGTACTTCAGTCAATTCAATTATTTATAAAAACCTCATGCCTAAAGCATTTAACATAATGTAGCACTACATGTGCTTCAGTAATTTTAGTGTGTTTTTCTATTATATATATATATAATTATATTTTGTGAACTACAGGTTCACATTTCTTATTTAAGAGAATTTCATGATGGCCAATCATGTTTTTCTCTAATCTGGGATCTTTAATCCATTTATAAACATAAGCGCTTTATTTATCATATTAAATCATGTCAGTTCTAGATATGATTTATTGAGATCTCTTTATTTATCATATTTTAGGTACCTAAACCACTTCTAGGGTTATTTGACAATCATGTCATGGATCTCTTTCAGAGCATCCTTAAGTGTTTCTTCAAGAGCACTCGCCTTCTTTATTTGGCATCTTTATCACTTACTCCAAAAATATTTTGAACTAACTTTTGAACCACATTTCAGATGTGTTTTACACATTTTGATCCTTCAGGGATTCAAATCTATATTGGAGAAAGTTTACTAGGGATATTATCGAAAATTACTTAATATTTGCATCATTGTATATGTTAACAAATATTTAATCTTGATAATCAAAATGAACTTGTATCCCTTTTATCCTCCCCCTCAATGTTGACGAACATTATCACATTGAATAATTATCTTCTTTGGATTCTCATTTTGATCCATTATGATATTGCTACTAGCAAATACGTTATATATCTCTATTATAGAGGATAATGATTTTATCAGTTGATAAGATGCATTCAAGTAATAGTGCTTATTTTCATTTATTGATCTAGCCACTTGGAGGAATTTAGTTATTATGTAGATCATTTGAATACAAACATGACTTCAGGTCATTCAACATTTTTATTGATTGAATTTTTAACCACTGAATGATATCTATGCATAATCTATATGATAAGCTCATATCAATTTAGTCAAACAATCTTCTAGTTGTTAGTTAAATATTTACATATATGGATATATACGTGCGTCCACGTATCACATATTATAGACTTGCACATTCTTTATCATTTGAGTTAGTGATTTTAGAACAAACTAATACACGGATCCAGAATATTAAATTTTGTTTATCACTCGATTTAAATGTGAATCCTTAAAGATTAAATGATAGTTTCCAAAACGTCTGGTTTGAAAATACATATGTATCGAGTTTGACTTATCAGTAATAACTTCAGGTTATTTGATATGTTACAACTTTTAGTTATAGAATATATTGTAACTTCTAGTTACCTTTGGCTATTGATAATAAGAATTTCAAGATCTAAATCTTAAAATTTGTCAATGCTCTTGCTTTAGTATTGAAGTCAAACTTTTCTTAGTAATAATTATCAAAGCCTCTAGTTTGATAATTCATAAAAATTTGCAATATTTCATATAACCTCTTGCTTATTTCCATTATCAGACTTTGAACTTTATGTTCATTTTTGTTCACTTAAATGTATGAATCCATACAGATACAGAATATAATTAAGACTTTCGACATATGTTTTATTCATTCGAATATGCTAAAGAACAACGCCCTTTGAATCAATAATTCCAATGTAACTTAATGGTTTTCTATTCCAACCATGTTGAACTTCTGGTTCAAATAAATTATTTATACAACTTTGAGTTTTTAAAGTTTATTCTTCAATTATATTTCAAATATCTCTTTTGAACATTATTTACAATTATATATCAGAGAATAATACATAGTTCGAATTATATATTAACATCTCTTTAGGAGAATTCAATAATAATAATAATATTTACAACAGAAATAAGAGTATCTTTTGGACACTTGATATGTTATAGAAATATACAATTATATTTGTTACACATAAAGATCTTTTAAAGACCGTATTTTAATTTTCATGTAAATTATGATATGACATATACTTATCTCTTCAAGGGGATATCTAAAGATTTCTTCAAGAATTGTTATGCATATGATATTCAATTCATCGTAAGTTCTAAAAAGTAAAAGGTTACAAATCACTATTTGCTTCTAAATTTGTCTAATAGAGCTACGGGTCCATGACAATAGATGATTGAATTTTAGGTAATTTATTATCACATTACTTTTTGAAGTGTTATATCATATTTGAGAATATTCCATAGGCAATTCTTTTATAGTGCTATACGAGGATATAATATATCTTCTGGAGATATTTTATAAACACCACTTTTTAAATGTGTTAATTAAATTATTATGTCAATGGTCTACTTATGGAGTATTATAGTAATACATATTTTCTCCTTCGGGGATATTTTATAAATCAAGATATTTTTTCAACACCGCTTCTGGAGTGTCACAGATCTCTTCTAAAGATACTTTATGTGCACTACTTTTGGAATGTCATATCAATATATGGTATCTTTTTCTACATAAATTACATAATCACTACTTCAGAGTAGCATAAAATATCTTTTCTGGACATATTTACCATCAATAATCTTTGAGAGTAGCTATATAATATCTCTTTTGGAGATGAATTACTATCACTGCTTCTGGAGTTTTATATGATGTTCCTTCAGGGATATAGCGTTCCTTTTTAAGCAATTGCAATTTAACAAATAATAAAAAATTCTATAACATCTCTTCTGGGATGTTGGATTTTGCAATATAATAAATATAAATAAAGCTCTAAAAAAATCTAGTATTAAAATCTATTTCTTCAACAAAATAGCTAGGCATACATGCATAATATAATATAGACATGGATAATTTAATCTTTTTCTATCAAAATAGTTTCAATTGATTTTGGGTTTATTAATCAAGGGTAATGAATTTTACTATAAAAGCATTTCAACCATTTCGTAAATTAGGATAGCGGCTAATCATCACCTAACCAACACTATTCCTACCAAAATATCTACTTCTATTATTGATTAAAGACTATTTAAGGTTATAAATCAAAACTCTTTCTAAGTAACATTTTTTTTCGGAAAACCTAATCGAACTTTTGGGGTGATTCTTCTTTGATTTTCTTCGAGTTCCACCCATCATTAATATTTGGAATACAATTTCGAACTTTAAACAAAAAGCATAGAAATCCCAAAATTTCAATCCATGAAATTGTAATTGTGGTCAGGTGGTAGAAAAATAACGTCAATTGTTACTTAAACATATGGGTGGATGAACAAAGTCACATAATCATAACCACACTTCATCTGATGCGTATTACACATATTTACTTGCTAATAGCATATACTTGCAGTATATTACTATAACATGCATTTGAGATTTATGTTGTTTCCACGCTTCATGTCCATTTAAGTTCCAACAGTTGTGAGGGGCCTTTGGTGAAGTATGGTAAAATAGCTCATGGTAGAAAAGGTATTTACTACAGCAAGTACAAAAGCATTGCCAATGATACTAGTAATGGGTTACATATGAGATTGGTATAAATTCCATATATCATTAAGAAAATATACATGCGTAAAACTAAAAGAACTTTCCTAGTGTTTGTTTCACTTTGCGATATGATAATACTCAGTTGAAAGTTTTTTTAGTAAACTGTGTCACTTTAACAGTGGTCCGCAGCTAAGAGCATCTCCAACAGTTTGGAGTGCGGAAACTCGATTTTCCGCACTCCAAAATGTTGGAGCCCTCATTTCTACAACAGAAATGAGGGCAGGCGCCTGTTGAACAGGCGCCTGGACATCAGGCGCCTGTTCAACAGGCGCCCGAGTTTAATAACTCTCGGGCGCCTGTTCAACAGGCGCCTGGTTAATGCGCCTATATCAGGCGCATTTTCCCCATTTCCCTTCATTTTTACCTCCTCCAACCTCTTTTCAACCATCTTTTTTAAATCAACTTTGCGTCCAAATGCCGCCCCGTCCGGTCAAAACTGGTAGACGCACCGTTCGATATACGACTGATGCCAATATCGGACCTGTTCATGTCCCTCCCGATGCTACCGTGACTACAGACGATCTTCGATCTTTGCACGACTTGCCCCCTACTGTTTCGCATCGATTTACTGCAGCTATAGCGACGCCACAGGTATACGTTTATTTATTTATTGCATGATGAACGACCATGTAAATATATATGTATAATAATTCTTTATTTATTTTAACATTAAATAATCATATATTTAGGTTCGTCATGTAGCGATGCGAGGTAGTTAGTATAGGTGTATGTCTGAATATTTTGATCAGTTACCGGAGCCGATTTTGGATAGGCTACATGCGTCACCTTTTGGTGAATTTCTTGCTTTACCTAGATTTGCACATGTAGATCGTTGTATGGTAGAGGCCCTCACCGAGAGATGGTGGCCTACCACTCACACATTTCATTTTCCTGATTTTGAGCTAGGACTGACTCCTCTAAATTTTTATATGCTCACTGGCATAGAGGTTGGTCGACCCGACCGTCTCCCTGTTCCATTTGATAGTTCATTTGAGGAGTTCGAGTCATATTCAGCTTATTTACCGACTATGGCCGATGAGGAGGTTAGAGGAGGAGCTGTTACTCTCCCTTGTTTGCAGCGTTATATAGTAGAGTATATGGCCGTTGAGGATATGCACACTCCCGTTATCCGTGCATTCATATTTTACCTTTTTGGGTCTACATTTTTTAGTACCAATAAGGGTACTATTAGACTTGGTTTTCTGGCTGGGTTAGTAAATGTGGATGGACTACATATATATGATTACCGTACCGCTATTATTGGTTATTTGTACGTAGCATTAGATACATATGCGCTTCAGCAGTCTAGACAGATGTATGGCTTTTGGTACATTCTTCCATTTTGGTACTACGAGTATACTGCCAATATGCACCCCCGACTTATTGTAGAGGCGAATGCCACACCTTATATTTACTTTCCTAGATTGCGTCGTTGGGGTCCTCCTATGCATTTGTCCCGTGTTGCACAAGGGGTGCACAATGAGTTGATGGAGGCTAGACAGCAGATGGATATGAGGCGGTGTGGTAACATTATCATTCGTCCATGGGATCAGTACTTATAGTTCCTAGAGCCTGGTCCTGATCATCCACTCACTTTTCATTTATCCATGTCGCGACGTAGGATTTACTTTCAGGTTCCTACATGTCCATTCATATGGTATTTAGGGGATAGTTGTTGGCTACAGTTGTATGGTATAGTTCGCATTCCATCAGATCCGCTACCATGGGATGATATGTATGGTGATATTCGGGTTGGACCAGCTTATATTCATGCGATGAGGGGTGCGGGATGGGTGGATGGTGAGCCATTTACAGTTCTGGGAGACTTTGATTCATATTGGGCTCGAGTAGCCCCACGTGCTTACGCTTTGCCTGATTATATTCGGGGTTTAAACTCCGATCATATTGGCCCGCGTACCTCTTCTGGTAGAGTTCCACTACCGCCTGCCACCTTTGAGCCTACATCATCTCAGTACACGCAGCCTCCTACTTTCGACCCACCCTCTCATTCGTTTAGAGCATATGATGTACACGGTCAGGTTGTGGAGTATCCCTTGCAGTATCCTACAGACGACGCTATTACGGGTATACCATCCGTCGGATTGTACCAGCCTCATCAGGTTTGTATGAGTTTTAAATTTTCCTTAATTTACTTGTCATTATATTACTTGTCATTATATTATCCACCTATGTATAATTTTTCTTGTGCGCATATCAGTTTTCTCAGTACATGGATTATGATAGACGGATGATTGCTGCATTTGAGCGTATGACGCTCGATTATACAAGGATGATGTATCAGAGTTACCAGACTGCGGTCCAACAGCAGCAGACTCGGTATGATGCGCAGATATAGGGATTACAGACCTAGATTCAGCAGCTTCAGGAGCAGCTCCATGCCGGACCTCAGCCTCACGAATTTGATGACGTCAACGACAATAGTGGAGACGATGAGGAGATTGATAGCGGTTCTGATCACATAGACTGATGTGCTGCATTTAGATGTTTTAGACTGTGTTATTATGTGATTGTCTATATGTTGGTGATGATGCTAATTTATGCTTGGTTATTATTGAGCGTATATGTACTGAAATTGTGACGATTTTGAAGTAACAAACACATTTGTGTTTGTTTGTCAAACAGTTAATGGATGTTTGACACGTGGACGTTAATCTCATGCTTCATTTTATTGTACGTGGATCACGACCTGTTTATTTAAGAGAAAGTTTTATACTCTAATGTCACAACATTTAAAAGTTCGGTAAATTCAATCAATGAGTAACATAATATTTTCGGCTACGGAATTGAAACAGTTAGTAAATGTTTTTATACAAACTGATCAGATGTGCGACGATGAAGAGATAATGGCAACTCAGTTTTGGGACACCATTGCTGAACTATACAATAACAATGTTGAGTGTAGAAGTAGACGTACGAAGGTAGAGTTAAGGACTGCTTATGGGAACTTCTGCAACGCCTGTACGCGGTACAGTACAGTTATCAATGAAGTTATATTTGAAAATTTATTCGAACCAACCCGTTCCACATTTGAAGGTCGTTACTTTCTCAAATATCACAGCACATTCACTGGACATGAGGCTTATATCGTACGTCAAAATTGGCTAGAACGATTTGGATATCCATAAGTTGAGTGTATTCTCGTTGAGTTTCTTAGTGTCGGTTCCTATTCCTAGTAGTGGTATTTTATGTTGGTTGTATTACTGTTGGGTGTTTCAGTAACATTGACTTGTTTCTTTCTGTATTATTGCGTTAAGAAAATGGCTACAGTTGTATGATGGGATGATACAGTTGTATGATAAGAACCATTCAACACTGCTTCAACATACAACAGTTGCTTCAACAGAAAATGACTACAGTTGTATGATGGGATGGCTACAGTTGTATGATAAGAACACTGCTTTAACAGTACATAAAGTATTATTGCTATAGTTGGTTGATAAGAAGAGTGCTTCAGCAGTAAATAAAGTATTATTGCTACAGTTGATTGATAAGAAGAGTGATTCAACAGTAAATAAAGTATTATTGCTACAGTTGTTTGTTTTGTTATGAAAGCCAGTACCGGGAATTAAGCTATAAAAGGCTTGCTAGATGCTGAGAAGTATTATTGCTCATTCTTATTTCATACAATTCCAAATATAACAAATGGCGGCAAAAGATTATATAATTTTTTATGATAGCGACGACGAATTTGATGAAATGATGGAAGATCATTTTCGCCGCGAAAAGGAACTACTAAGTATGGCTGCGCTACAGGTTGGTCAATCGAGCAGGCAAAACGGTGGATCAGTTGTTGGTCGTCGGTATAAAAATCGTAGACATTCATGGCACAACGACAGACTGATGGAAGACTACTTTGTTCCAAATCCTACTTACACAGATGCTGATTTTAGAAGAAGATTCCGCATGCGGCGTCCTCTATTTCTTAGAATCCTCCACTTTATCAAGCAGCATGACAAATACTTTATCTTCAAACCCAATGCATCTCGTACAATGGGTTTGACTGGAATTCAAAAAATGACAGCTGCACTCAGAATGCTTGCATATGCAGGACCGGCGGACGTGCTTGATGAAAATTTGAAAGTGGCAGAAAGCACGGTATTAGAGTGTTTGGAACATTTCTGTCAAGCTATCGTGGACATTTACGGTGATCAATACTTACGCCGACCTAACGAGGCTGATATAGTTAACTTATTAAATATGCATGGTAGTAGAGGTTGGCCCGGAATGTTAAGCAGTATAGACTACATGCATTGGGAGTGGAAGAATTGTCCAAAGGCGTATGCTGGAGCTTATCAGGGTAAATCTCGTAGGTCCTCTATTATTCTTGAAGCTGTAGCGTCGTATGACTTATGGATATGGCATGCATTTTTTGGAATGCCAGGTTCGAACAATGATCTTAACGTAGTTGAACGATCTACGTTGTTCAATGATTTAGCAAACGGTAGATCAACTCCTTGTACATTTACTTTGGGAGGTAACACGTACGATCATGGATATTATCTAGGTGATGGTATATATCCGAAATGGAGTACCATTGTCAAGACAATTCCTAACCCACAAAACAATAAACAAGCAAAGTTTGCAGCGATGCAAGAAAGCCAGAGGAAGGATGTTGAAAGAGCATTTGGGGTTCTTCAGTCTAGATTTGCCATAGTCAGTAATCCATGCAGACTTTGGTCACCAGTTAAAATGACAAAAATAATATACACTTGTATTATTTTACATAATATGATTATAGAGGATGAAAGAGACATGGAAGAAGATTATTTTTACGAGGGTGCTCCTACACCACCGCATGTTTGGCGCAACGATATGATTGGAAGCGCACTTGAACCCGAGTTTCATGTAGAAAGCCAAATGTCATACCGTAGTGTTCAACTTCATCGAAGACTACAAAATGATCTCATAGATCATCTTTGGGGGTTTTCTGGAAATCAGTGAAACTCTATTTCTGTTCTTACGTTTTCTACTGTTGTTTATGTTGTTGTTTCTTATTACGGTTATTGTAATCTGTTTATGTATAATTAAGCTAATGTTGTTAAAATCTTCTTTCAGTGTAATGCAATTTAAATGAAAATACTTATATTAATAATTGCTTGCATTAAGAACACAATACAAATAACGGTACTTAAAGATACAATGGTTGTAAAAACGGTAATTCATTTAATGATCCTCTTCAAGTCTACGCCTCATAATTTCTCTCCTTCTTTGCTCCGTATACTGCAGTTGTTCTGCAGACATATGTGACGTATCCATGAACATTATTGCATCTTCATCTCTTTGCCGGTTTCCATCAATAAGTTGATCCATTCTTGATAACTTTTCTTGGTGTTGCATTGCTCGAGTGTCCATTGCCCGGTTAAATCTTTCTTCAGATTCAAGCATGAGTTTTTTAATTTCATCTTGATCCGCTGCGGCAGTCTGCTTCTTTTTGGCCGCTTTTGCTCCCTATGGCCTAACAAAATGATCTTCAGTTGGGGATGGGCCTTCTTCTGATCCTAAACCGAAGCTTCCTTGGGATTCCATAGGATTGGAGGTTTCTCCAACTCTAGGCGTTTTACCCCGACCACTGTTTGATTGAACTTGTTGAACGGTCTTCTGAAGCGATGATTTCCATTTAACGTGCTCGACCAACATGTCATACACATGCATGAACTGATAAAAATGTGGTGCTTGTTTACTATCAGGTTTATAGATTTGTTTGAACAACTTGTTTGCGGCCATTCTCTGTTCAAAAAATAACTAGTAAACTTAGAGAACTATGATAAAAAAATACAATGAAATTATATTAAAGCTTACTAAATGCGTTTCATTCCCAAAGCCACTAGGATTCGTTTGCTTCAATTTGAACATTTGAGAATCGAACGTTTGCGTTTGACGATTTATTTTTCCATAATGACCTTTGACTGAAGATAGCGTTCTTTTCCGATTGATGTTCTTCCGATTATAGCAATTAGTAATTTTGCCCCAAAAAGACTCACCACTTTGATCGGTCCCTCGAATAGGATCAACTGAGAGTGCACAGTAAATGTAGCAAAGATCGTAGTCTTCCGCAGCGCTCCAACTTGCATTAGTTACTTCTCCCCCAATCGGAATCGTAACGTCTTGCAAGTCGTATTCTTCAAAACTGGACCTTGCAGCAACGACGTCGAAATCGGAGTACATTTTCAGTTGAGATTAGTGGCAGCAAAAAATTTCAATGGAGGAAGGAAATTGGTTTGAAATGGAAGAAGAGGGGAGAGTATTATTTGAAGATGGAAAAATGACCGTTGGGGGAAAAAAGGGCCGTTGGAGACTTGAGTAGGCGCATATCCAACAGGCGCCTGTTTAACAGGCGCCTCACCCCATCACGTTTTCTCAGCCCGAAGGCCCCCCTTTCCACACTATTACAAATTCTCGTACCCTGTTGGAGAAGAATTCGGGTGCAGATTCGAGAAAATGTGAGCTGTTGGAGATGCTCTAAGTGTATGCAAATGGACAGGTGAATGCAAGTTTGGGTTTCCTCACACGTACAATATAAATTAAACTGATGGGATTGGACCTCACTAACGCCACCAACCCAAATTCAATTTAGTTAGAAAAAAAGAAAAAAAGAACCCATCATTATACCATCCTTGAGATTAAAAATTACCCAGGAATTCAAGACTAAAAACACAAAGAATTCATACTTATCAGGTGGCAACAGATCTCGAATTGCAGATGAGCTCGATTTTCAGATTGTTGCAGATGAGCTCGACTTTCAGTTGCGAGGCGGTGGAGAAGGTCATGTTCGATAGACTATTAGAGGAGATCGGCTTAGGCAGTTGCACCGTCGAGCAGTTGCTAAAATGTTGACGATGAAAATTTGTGGGAAACACGGTAGTTTCAGAATAACAAAGAAAAGAGGAGGAAGAGTGATTGAAAACCGCCGCCATGGTACTCAGCTTAGCAAGCCATCGTGCTGATAACGTGTTATATACAGTTAAGAATATGTTATAAAAGAATAAGAGCAGAAGCCATTAAAGAAGAAGAGAGGAAACATTTTATTCATTATAGAGATCTATCATCTATTTACATTACATAGCTTCTTTTATATAAAGGCTTTGCAGTTTGAGAATCAGTTTATTCCAAGATGTGAGACTAAACAAATACATAGAAGCATATTCACTCTTAATATTATTAACATATATGTTATAACACAAATTTTTGTGTTTGAATTAATTCCTCCATATTTTCTTTTTAACTTCTTCATGTGATTTACTCGCCTGCTTTTATTATTCCAGATCCAAACTCGAAATAACTTCAGTATTCTCTTATTCAACAAAAAAATCAAATTTTTCTCAAAAATGAGACGCCGACACCGCCTTCTGAAATTCTCCCGTGCTTGCCTAGATATACTCACGCCTGCGTTGCTGAGACAATGACCACCGCCGATCTAAGATATGGAATCGCGAAGTCTGAACTATGCTCGCTTGGAGATGAAATCGCAACCGAGACAGGATGTAGTCGACGATGCTTGAGTTGCCGATTGTCGATCTGAAAGTAATGCCGCCTGGACGCCGATGAAGCTGATGTTGGCAATTATGTTTTCTGGTATGAGAGCTGTTGTCCGAGTTTGATATTGACGCAGCGGCGGAATACAAAAATTGATAATACGATGAACGTAGCAATCGGTGGATTGATGGATGCTGAAATGCCCAAATTCGTTGATCCGAAGATGCCGAATTTTATCTATCTATGTCACGTTGATCGATCACGATACCGTGAAAGTAGATCTTCAATTCTTCGAGCGTTGATCAAGCGCACTTGATACCGCGAATTGGCTTCATGATCGTTGAATCGAGCGCACTCGATTGACCGAAGGTGGAGATAGGAGATCACACTCGACTACCAATTGGATGAAAGCACAAAGCTAACAAAGGAAATTTTATTCAAAAATCAACAACCTTTACAAATGATATAACTCGCCTATTTATAGGCATACAACACAACACTTACACCACAACTCATAGGTCTTGAATGACCTAACACTTAGAATTTTTACAACACTTAACATAAATACGAGCTACAGTACAAACGACTCAACAATCTCGTCTGCGACCTAAAAATACATCACGCGACTTAAAAAATCGTCACGCGACCTAACTCAGCAAACGACCTAGGGTAATTCTCACGCGACCTAAGGAAGATATGCGGGAGTTGATGAGCGAGCTATAGGACTTCTCAATTTAGGACAGAGGAACTGCGACATTCATTCACGAGTTAGACTGGAGGAGGCATAGGTCGTTCTCGACTTAAGGGGAATGGGCTTCGTTCGCGATCTATTGTATGCGGCCGAACTTTATCTGGGAAATCACAGCGGTGACTTATGGAGGTTGGCACGCGACTTGGAATTTGCGACTTACTGTGGAGGTGGGAAGTAGGTCGCTCGTGACATATAGATGCGGTAGGTCGCTCGCGACTTAGAGATGCGGTAGGTCGCTTGCGACCTGAGGCAAAGGAATTGCGAGGCGCCGCGACTTTTGGTAAGTCGCTCGCGACCTGGGTGGCTTCATCATCGACCTTGCGACCTAGGATAGGTCGCGGCCGACCTATCGATGTAAGCGCTTCATCATCCTCCCCTTGTTGGAAGGAATTCGTCCTCGAATTCACACTCTTGTCATCTTCGACAAGTTCCTCTTCATAGTACGGAATTAAGTGTTTGACATTGAAAACATCAGAAGTATGAATATTTCCCGGCAACCTTAACTGGTACGCATTATCATTGATCTTCTTCAAGATTTCTACTGGACCAATCTTTCGAGCCATCAACTTGTTGTAAGTTCCAACTGGAAAACGATCTTTCGTCAATACTGCGTAAACAAAATCACCCACTTTGAGGTCCACATTCCTTCGTTTCTTATCGGCCAGTTGTTTATATTTCTCATTTGTCTTCTCCAATCGTTCCTGAACGATTCTATGACATTCTGTCAACCCATCAACAAAGTCAGCAGCTCGCTTAACTGTCCCCTTCGGTTGTGGTACTATCGTTAAATCCAACGGCCCCTTTGGCAAGCTTGAATATACAATCTGAAATGGATTGAATCTAGTACTTCGATTGACAGCATGATTATGTGCAAATTCCGCCTGACACAACTTTATATCCCAACTCTTCAAATTATCCTGCACAAGACATCGCAACAAGTTTCCCAACGATCTATTCACCACTTCCGTTTGCCCATCTGTTTGTGGATGATAAGCACTACTGAATTTCAGCTTCGTTCCCACCATCTTCCACAAACTCAACCAAAAGTGACTCAGAAATCGAGTATCTCGGTCGGAAACAATAGATTCAGGTAATCCATGCAAACGATATATTTCTTTAAAGAATAACTGAGCAACATGAACAGCATCCGCCGTCTTCTTACAAGCAATAAAATGTGCCATTTTCGAAAATCGATCAACCACCACATAAATGGAATCGTTTCTCCTTTGAGTTCGAGGCAAACCCAAAAAAAAATCCATACTCACATCAACCCAAGGCTTAGTTGGTACAGGTAACGGCATATATAATCCAGCATTGGTCGCAGTTCCTTTCGAAACCTAACAGATATGACATCGCTCCACAAACCTTTCCACTTCTTTCCTCGTTGATGGCCAAAAATAAGATTGAGAAATCAGCTGTAATGTACGGTCTCTACCCACATGACCTTCCTCATGCAATTCCTTCACAATCTTCAACCGTAAACTGCAATCTGGTATACATAATCGATTTCCCTTGAACAGAAAACCATCTACCATCACAAACTCATCCGTCTCTCCTTTCTTCACTTTATCTACAAACTTCATAAAGTAAGGATCTTCAACAAATAACTCTGGTAGCACATCAAACCCTATCACTTCGACCTTCATTGTAGTCAACACATGATTTCTTCTACTCAATGCATCCGCAACACGATTCGTCACTCCCGATTTGTGTTTCACAACAAACGTAAACTGTTGCAGATATGCAATCCATGATGCATGTCTCACTGAAATCTTGTCTTGCCCTTGTAAATGTTTCAACGCCTCATGGTCAGTGTAAAAAACAAACTCTTTCTGAAATAGATAGTGTCTCCAGTGTTTAATAGCTTGCACAACAGCATAAAATTCCACATCATATGTACTATATCTCATCTTTGCTCCCGATAGCTTCTCACTGAAATATGCAATCGGACGTCCCCTCTGACTCAACACTCCTCCAATCCCAACCTTTGACGCATCAGTGTGTAGCTCAAACAACAACTGAAAATCTGGTAATACTAGAATTGGTGTTGTCGTCAACAACTCCTTGTTCGTTCAAAAGCAACTTCTGCTTCCTCCGTCCATGAAAAATATTTGCCCTTCATACAATCAGTAACAGGCGCCATCACACTACTAAAGTGTGGAATAAATCTTCTATAAAATGAAGCCAACCCGTGGAAACTTCGAACTTCTGTTATTGTCTTGGGCTGTGGCCAATCTCTAATCGCTTCGACTTTACTTTGTTCAACCTGTATTCCTCCATCCGATACAACATACCCCAGAAATAAAACACTATGTGTCATGAACACGCATTTCTTCGTTGCAGCATAAAATTGTTCTTGTCGCAGTACCATCAGCACTTCTTTCAGATGATTCAAATGTTTCTCTGGATTTCCACTATATATCAGAATATCATCGAAATACACCACCACAAATTTTCCAATAAATGGTCTAAAAATTTGATTCATCACTCGCATAAATGTACTTGGCGCATTTGATAAACCAAATGGCATTACCAACCATTCGTATAGACCCTCCCTGGTTTTAAAAGCAGTCTTCCACTCATCACCTGGCCTGATACGAATTTGATGATATCCGCTCTTCAAATCAATCTTCGAAAAGATAGTAGCTCCGCTTATTTGATCTAGCAAGTCATCCAACCTCGGCATTGGAAATCTATATCTCACAGTAATCATATTCAATGCTCGACTGTCAGTGCACATTCTCCACGTCCCGTCCTTCTTTGGTACTAACAAAGCTGGCACAACACACGGACTCAAGCTTTCCTGCACACGCCCCTGTTCAAGCAATTCTTCCACTTGCCTCCTCAATTCTTCATGTTCCTTCGGACTCATTCGATAATGTGGTCTATGTGGCAACATTGCTCCCGGAACAAGATCAATTTGATGTTGAATGTCTCTTAGTGGCGGTAACTCCTTTGGTAACTCCTCTGGAAATACATCCTCAAATTCTTTCAATACTGGTTTCACTTCTTCTGGAATTCCAACCTTGACTCTCTCGCCCAATCAACAGGTACACTTCGGGCTCTTCCTCAACCTCCTTAACAAACTCCTTCAAAGATAATAAAGTTTTCAGCTCTTCAATCTCTTCCGACTTACTTTCTCCTTGTTGTCTCTTCTTCGGAACTAAGATAATCTTCGTACCTTCAAACATAAAACTGTAGCTATTGGTCCGACCGTCATGCTGTACTACTCGATCATACTGCCATGGTCTTCCCAAAAGTAAGTGACAAACATCCATCTCTACTACATCACACCAGATTTCGTCTTTGTATTTCTTCCCAATAGAGAATGGAACACGAACTCGTCTATCCACTTTCACCTCTCCTCCTTTTCTCAACCATGCTAACTTGTATGGATTCGGATGCTTCTCTGTCTTCAACTTCAACTTTGTTACAGCCTCGGTTGAAATGAAATTGTCACAGCTTCACGCGTCAATCACAAATTTACACACCTTCCCCAGTATAGTACATGTCGACTGAAAGATATTACTCCTCAACCAACTAGCTTCTTCTTGCTTCGGTGTCAAGCATGATCTTCTTAGCATTAGATTACAACCTTCATCTCCTGATGCAACATCCTGTTCATCCTCCTCAACTGGACTAGAATAATCTCCATCAACATCCTCATCCTCAATTTCTGCAACCATGGTTCTCTTCTTTGGCTTTGGACACTCATTGCTTTTATGACCCAACTCCTGACAATTGTAACATTTGAAACCGTTGTTAACCTTTGCCTTCTCAGCCTCCTTCACCACTGGTTTACTGATAGGTTTAGAAACATTAGAACTTCCACTAACACCCTTCACTTGATTGTTGGAATTAGTAAACACACCACCTCCTCGTCGTCCCTGCTTCTCCCAAGCCAACGCTTTCTGATGTGCTTCCGCCACAGATCTTGGATCGAACATATTCACCATATCCTGGATCTGCATTCTCAATCCCCCAATGAATCTAGATGTCAGTTGTTCTTCCGTTTCCATAATATCATTTCTTGCAATAAGCTGATAAAACTCATCTGCGTAATCATTAACAGTCTTTGTGCCCTGCCTCAAGTTCTGCAAACGTTGATACATCAGAGATTGATAATTGTAAGGTAAGAACGTTGCTTTCATCAATTTCTTCATCTTCTCCCAAGATTCAACTTTTGACTTCCCCATTCGTTCACGTGTAAGTTTGGTTTGCTGCCACCATGCCAAAGCTCTACCCCTCAACCTTGTAGCAACCAACTTCACTCTACGATGTTCTGGAACTTCTTTGAAATCAAAAATTTCTTCAACATTAGCCACCCAATCCAAAAACTCCTCAGCTTGCATACCACCTTTGAATTCTGGAATTTCAGTCTTCATCCCAGATTCCCACTTGTGATCGTACTCCGACTGATTCCTTCATCGTCCACGTCCTCGTCCATGAACACTACCACCATCATACTCTTCTTCACAATCCGATGTATATCGATGTCGATCCTGACCACCAACATCTCTACCACCACCATTTCTTCCACCAACATTCCTACGATCTACATTCCTCCGATCTCGATCAGTCACATTTCTATCACGACTTCGATCATTAACATTTCTATCACAATCTTGATCCATGCTTCTATGATCACTATCAACACTTCTCTCTCGATTTGAATGTGGTGAAACTCTACTTCTCCCATGGCTCGATTCAGATGATACCCTTCTCTGATTTTGACTCATCTCCAACATCATCCTCTCTAATCGACCAATCCCTTCATTAAGCTTCTCATTGAAATTCTCGTTGATTCTTTGCTCCATCTCATCGGCTTCTTCTCTCCCATATAAAGCATCAATGTTGCGATAACGGTTAGCTCTTCTCGGAGGCATGATCACTCTTCAACAAATTCCAACAAAAACTTCACTTCGATCTAAAAATCTTCAAATCAAAACTATCCACTTGTTGAAAACTTCAAAAATCTCCAAACGAACAAATCTCGATAACCCACTTCTCCAAATGATGTAAATCTCGCACAACTCCAAAAATCTACGCAAACTCCTTGCATTTGAGCTCTGATACCAAATGACGCAGCGGCGGAATACAAAAATTGATGATACGATGAACGTAGAAATCGGTGGATTGATGGATGCTGAAATGCCCAAATTCGTTGATCCAAAGATGCCGAATTTTAGCTATCTACGTCACGTTGATCGATCACGATACCGTGAAAGTAGATCTTCAATTCTTCGAGCGTTGATCAAGCGCACTTGATACCGCGAATTGGCTTCACGATCGTTGAATCGAGCGCACTCGATTGACCGAAGGTGGAGATAGGAGATCACACTCGACTACCAATTGGATGAAAGCACAAAGCTAACAAAGGAAATTTTATTCAAAAATCAACAACCTTTACAAATGATATAACTCGCCTATTTATAGGCATACAACACAACACTTACACCACAACTCATACGTCTTGAATGACCTAACACTTAGAATTTTTACAACACTTAACAGAAATACGAGCTACAGTACAAACGACTCAACAATCTCGTTTGCGACCTAAAAATACATCACGCGACTTAAAAAATCGTCACGCGACCTAACTCAGCAAACGACCTAGGGTAATTCTCACGCGACCTAAGGAAGATATGCGGGAGTTGATGAGCGAGCTATAGGACTTCTCGATTTAGGACGAAGGAACTGCGACATTCATTCACGAGTTAGGCTGGAGGAGGCATAGGTCGTTTTCGACTTAAGGGGAATGGGCTTCGTTCGCGATCTATTGTATGCGGCCGAACTTTATCTGGGAAATCACAGCGGCGACTTATGGAGGTTGGCACGCGACTTGGAATTCGCGACTTACTGTGGAGGTGGGAAGTAGGTCGCTCGCGACATATAGATGCGGTAGGTCGCTCGCGACTTAGAGATGCGGTAGGTCGCTCGCGACTTAGAGATGCGGTAGGTCGGTCGCGACCTGAGGCAGAGGAATTGCGAGGCGCCGCGACTTTTGGTAGGTCGCTCGCGACCTGGGTGGCTTCATCATCGACCTTGCGACCTAGGATAGGTCGCGGCCGACCTATCGAGGTAAGCGCTTCATCAGATATGATTGTTCAATGATTTGGTTGTGGTTGGAGTTGACATGATCTTGTGCGACTATGGTGATGCTTTCGTGATTATCGATTGTTGCTGTATGGAAGAGATGAAAATTTGTTTTCTTTAAATGAACTGTTTGATGACTGCATCTTGTATCTCGAACAGATGATGATCGAATTGTGTTGCCAGTACTTTCCTTTTAAAAAAATCCAATTATATATGGAAATAACAGCCTGGTGTGAAGTCTGTTGTGAAGTTGCTGTGCTCTGAGCTGAAATTGTTCTTCACTATGTTGATCGGATAATGTTTAATGAAGAAGATGATATTAAAAATTATCGTTTTTACTTGTATTGGTATCCAGTACAACAAAGGTAAAAACAATGATCGGTCTAGTGTGCGTTTGGGACAAATGGAAATGGAATATTTGAACGGGACGCGTTTGCGGCTACGAAAAGAATGTTTGAACGGTACAATTAAACTGTAACTTTTAATTTAATTGATTTATAGTTAATTAATTATTTAGTTTGTTGTATTACACGAGTTTAATTAAAACAAAATAACAGTATAGAAATTGAAATACATTCAAATTAATTAAAATACATTAAAAAATACATTGATTTAATGTATAAGTAATACAATAGAAATACAATTATAGTAAAAATACTATTTGTTGCTACCACCTTGATTTATCAGATAAGATTTGTAGTTTGTAGGAAGACGTTTGGCTGCAATCGTTGACAACAACCAATCTTTTGCTAAATCGTCGTTATGAGCATTGAATAAATCTTTATTATCGGGCTGCATAACAATTATCATCGCTTCACCAAAATTAAATTCTCCTCCTTCTCTAAGACATTGAACGCGAGCAGTCATATCTGCGTAGTTTACAGAATTTCTTGTCGAGTCATCGTTGTTTGTGTTCGGACTATCTGAATTCGTATGAGGTTTTTTCATACGAGTGTTACGGCACGCGCTTCGCGCGTGATAATGACAGCGCGCGAATTATTTTTCTATAAATTGAATATGTTTAACATATTCAGAAGAAATAATTTGCATAAACGCTAAATCATATTTTTGCGTTGAAATCATGTTTAATTTGAATTTTTATTTCTTAGTTACAACATTTAATTTGTTGTTAGTTTGAATTTTTGTTTCTATTAATTTGTAAAAAAATTATTTGTTAGATCTTATTTCTAAGTGATATTAAGATTATTTAAATATTTGTCGAGCAAAATTTTGAATTTGTAAAGGATGTTTATTTGTTAGATTTTATATTTAAGGGACACTGGGATTTGGTAATATTTGCAAAAGTTTATTTTTTAGATCCTATGTTTAAGTGATAATAAGATTTGGTACATAGATTTGGTAATTTTTGTAGAAAAAAATTTTGAATTTGTAAAAGAAGTTAGATCCAATTTTCAAGTGATATTAACATATGACATTTTTGATAGTTCATGCTGACACAAAAAACATGCGACACCAACGGTATTAAAACTATTATTAAAGATGTATCTCATCCATTAAGTCAATGATGTCACACATCTTCTCATTAACTTCTCCATGACGTCTTCTCGAACTAATATGTGCACCGAAAGATGAACCAATGATTTGAGGTTGTTGAAATGAGCTTGTTGTAAGGATTGGTTAGTGAATTCAAATTTGGAATTTGTCTGCCTTACGTGTCATCCAGTTGATTATAAAACCCTTCAAAATTTGTAATTTTTGTAAAGAAATTTTTTGAATTTGTAAAAGAAGTTTGATCCAATTTTCAAGTGATATTAACATATGACATTTTTGGTAGTTCACGTTGACACAAAAAAGTGTGACACCAACGGTATTAAAACTATTATTAAAGATGTCTCTCATCCATTAAGTCAATGATGTCACACGTCTTCTCATTAACTTCTCCATGACGTCTTCTCGAACTAATATGTGCACCGAAAGATGAACCAATGATTTGAGGTTGTTGAAATGAGCTTGTTGTAATGTAGTTTGTTGTATTGAAGGATTGGTTAGTGAATTCAAATTTGGAATTTTTCCGCCTTACGTGTCATCCAGTTGATTATAAAACCCTTCAAAATCCCATGTTCTATCAAACTGGTTCTGTCTAGAAGCAGGAGTACTTTGTTGAGGTGCTTCTTGGATTGCAGTAGACGTATAGGATGTTTGTCTAGTTGCATTAGTCCCTTAAAACAGTTTTTGCATCAACTCCAAATTCCCAAGGGGTCCTTTTCTATATTTCACAATACTGGATCCAAATTCCTACAAATAAAAAAGTCCATAAAATATTACAAACAAAAAAAGCATATATGAAAAATACCATTACATGATTACTCCACCATTCCTCCCCGTCAATAACAGTTTGTTTACTCTCATCCTAGCCAGCACCAGTTTTGTTGCACAAACTTTCACATTTAACCCAATCTCTTCTAAGACTATCATATTTATGTTGGATTTTAACTTCGTCTATATATTGAATTCTCAGACTATTTTCTATAGCTCGGTTGAACTACTCCACTATAACTTTGTGCACTTCTTTTTTATTACTACCACATGCAGAATATGCTTCTTCGGCACATTTCATCATAATCTAAGTAGCTTTGGACGATCCTTGATGTGGAGCCTTCTGGGTTGACATATTGAATTGAGAAAATTCTAAAAAAAATATAGAATGTAGATAAGAAAAAAAATAGACCGCAGTATAAAAATTACTTGAATATCCTTTCTGACAGACAGGAAAAAATATAGAAGGGAAGGGTTGGAAGTGTGAGATGTTGAAGAGGGAGGAGATGAATTATATAGAAGGAGGAGAAAGAAGGGTATTGGAGGTAAGACTAATGTTGGCATTTGACGCGTCGGACACCAACGTTAGTTTTACCTCCAATGGCTCAAACGGGCGTGGTTGGAAAATTGTAATATTGGAGTGTCCAATGTCTCGGACGCATCATCAACGATAACGTGGTAAAAATTAACTACCTTATATTGGCCTTTTGAAGAGAAATAATAGGAGCGGGGAGGAATATTAGCATATGAATAATTCATCCTATGTTTTTGAATAATCCTGCCTTTATTTTTGTTTTGCGCTTTGAATGATTCATGCTTGAATGATTCTCTGTTTTGGTTGGACAATCTTCCCTTCTATAATATGGACATTTATAGCATTGCTTCGTTTATTTTGGTTTAATCATGTAGAATATTTTTTCTTTTGGCTTAGATGATTCTTTCCAATTTAATTTTTTTTTTGAGATATTTGAATGAGATCATTTTAAGCTTGCAAAACTTTGAAAGTTACTATGCTATAGGATCGTGTAATATGGATAAACTACTTGTGTGGAATAAGTAAGTAAATAGTAAAAGCAGTAAAGTAAATGACACCAGAGATTTTTATACTGGTTTGAACTCCCGTTCTACGTCCAGTCCCAAACTCATTCTGAAATTAAACTAGCAACCCTCACTTAACCTGGATGAATAGGTTTACACCGCCTGAGCTACCGAACATGACTTCTACCGCCTAAGCAACCGAATAGGACTTCTTCTGCGTGAGCAACCGAACATGACTTCTTTACAAATAGACAAAATTATCTAACTATAGTGTGCTCTTTAAATAGCACTAATAAGTCAATTAAGTACAATCTTCCTATAATCTTCTCCTTTATGATATATAGTGTAATGTGCTTGAGAATTGTGGAAGATAGAATGATCAACGATCAAAGAATGTATGCAGTTTGAGTGCAGTTTGAAAATAGAGAATAAGATATAAGAATTCAAGAGTATTAAAATTAGTTGAGTTGTTTTTTTGTTGAATTCTGAAATATATTTATAGAGATTAAAAAGTTGCAATCATTCATGAAAGATAACATTGAAAAGAAACAGATGCAATTGTTGATTTGAAGATGTTTCTCTTCGATGAAGAGAAGCGTCTTTTCATAAAAAATAGCCATTATAAATATTCAGCCGGCTGAATATATAATTCAACCTTCTGAATTTGTTAATTTCGAAAACAACAAAGAAATAGGCATTTTTAGACCTAATTCAGCCGGCTGAATGAAACCATTCAGCCGGCTGAAACTTCATACCAATTTATGAAAAGTTTCAGCATTCAGCTGTCTGAATGGTATCATTTAGCCGGCTGAATTTTGTTGATAAACAAAAGTTACAATAGCTCATTTGGTTAGAGCACTTTCCTTCTAAACTAGCGACCAAGGTTCGAGCCATGCTCCATGCAATTTGAAAACTTGATTTTTCATTTAAAATATGAATGTATATGTGTGTATACCATTTTGAGAAGATTTTAACATTTTTAAACTCTAGACACGACACTCTATGACTAATAATACTTTGTTTGTCACCTTCGTCTTGTCTCTAACGTGTATATCTCTTCTTGTATCTCCATATACATACTTTCATCCTCTTTTGTACCATGTATCTTCATTTTAAACGTATTTGTTTGTCTCTTTTTGATGCTCATGTACCTGCAGATTAGCTTAGAGATTCTTTGGTGTAATTGTATAGTCGTTGTCATTAAAATCCAATAATAGAGGTTCTAACATTCTTCCCCTTTTTTATGATGACAACTATACGATTTTTTTTTATAAAAAATATTCATTCTATATATAAAACAATATTAATATGTTTAAAGCTCCCCCTAAGTATAACATCTCCCCCTAAGTATAATATCTCCCTCTATCAATATGCATATGAATTTCTCCCCTTTGTCATTATCAAAAAGAATTAGGGAATATAATAAATTTTATAAAATATCTTGTCAATAGAAGGATAAACTCAATATTAATTATGGAGAAAAATAAAATAGATTTTACCATATTTGCTGAAGTCCATATTTCATTGCAAGCACGTAGTTCTATTAAACGTATGGAACGTCCTTTAAATTCCAAAATCTATTCTTTTCCTTTTGTTTCTCGGAGTACCTACAATAAATAATAATCATTTTTTGTATCCACTTACTATGTTAGGGTCCGAGGGTTAATCACATGATGAAAATCTTACCAAAATAGGTGTGGTTGTATCCAAAAAAATAATGAAACAATTTTAAAATAACTACTACTTATAATCTAAGGTATCAGAAAACAATTAACATTTAAAGCATGCGATACCCAAGTTTCTTATAATTTCCTAATTTTTAGGAAACCATACCCATTTGGGTGTGGTTGAACCTTTATAGATATAGTTTTCATTACAAATCACATTCTTATAATAGTTTCTAATATAAAGTTGTTTATCATGATCAATCATATTAGCTGGAATCCATATCTTAATACTGTTAGTCATTAGCTTAGTAATTAAAGAATAATTTCTATCATTTATAAACAAAGTACTATTATGACTGTAACTGGTTTTAAAACTATCTTGGTTACTAGTACTAGTACTAAAATTAGTATACAAGAATGCATATCTAGTACTATTTTTACTTTTTGCTTGTTTATAGCCTAAACCGCTTTTATCATTGTGAGCTTTTGAATTTGTAACTAAGGAAGATAAGATACCTTTACCTTTGTTAAAATTTATTATTTTTGTATTTAGTCTTTCAAAATTTTCTTTTGAATCACAAACTTCTTTTTGAAAAATATTATTATTAACTTTTAAAATCTCACATTATTTAGATAATTCTAAATTCTTTTTAATTAAAGCTTCATTCTCTTTGTCAAGAGACAAAATTAAAGAACTAGAATTATTTAAAGAATTTTTCAGAAATGTATTTTTATTTTGCAAAACATTGATTTCCTCCAAAAGATCATTGTTTTTATCTTCTAACTGCTCATTTTCTTTTTGTAGGAAATCTTTTTGTAAAACAAGTTCTTCTACGGTATTTTCAAAACATTTAGTTTGTTTTACCAAAAATTTATTTTCCTCTTTTAAATTGGAAATTTCTTGCTTACAATCTTTTAACTTAGCCAAAGCAATTCTATTAACTTTATTCAAAGTTTTACAATCTTTTAATAATTCATCATGTGCTAACAGAAGATCTTTATATAAAGAATCTAAGCATACCGATTGTGATCTGAGTTTAGCCATGAAGCATTTTTTTGTTTGCTCCTTTGATTTTTCTTTATTGCTCTTCCTCTTCTTATTGCATTGACTAGATCTCTTTGTAGCCATTTATTCTAGGATATTGTTACGATCTCTAGATTCCACGCTCTGATACCAAATGAAAGTTACTGTGCTATAGGATCATGTAATATGGATAAATTACTTGTGCGGAATAAGTAGGTAAATAGTAAAAGTAGTAAAGTAAATGACACCAGAGATTTTTATACTGGTTCAAACTCTCGTTTTACGTCCAGTCCCAGGCTCCTTCTGGAATTAAACTAGCAACCCTCACTTAACCTGGAGGAATAGGTTTACACTGCCTGAGTAGGACTTCTACCGCCTAAGCAACCGAATAGGACTTCTACCGCCTGAGCAACTGAATAGGACTTCTTTACAAATAGACAAAATTATCTGACTATAGTGTGCTCCTTAAATAGCACTAATAAGTCAATTAAGTACAATCTTCTTATAATCTTCTCCTTTATGATATATAGTTAATGTGCTTGAGAATTGTGGAAGATAGAATGATCAAAGATCAAAGAATGTATGCAGTTTGAGTGCAGTTTGAAAATAGAGAATAAGAGATAAGAATTCAAGAGTATTAAAATTAGTTGAGTTGTTTTTTTTATTGAATTATGAAATCTATTTATAGAGATTAAAAAGTTGCAATCATTATGAAAGATAACATTGAAAAGAAACAGGTGCAACTGTTGATTTGAAGATGTTTCTCTTCGATGAAGAGAAGTGTTTTTTCATAAAAAATAGCCGTTATAAATATTCAGCCGGCTAAATATATAATTCAGCCTTCTGAATTTGTTAATTTCGAAAACAGCAAAGAAATGGGCATTTTTAGACCTAATTCAGCCGGCTGAATGAAACCATTCAGCCGGCTGAAACTTCATATCAATTTATGAAAAGTTTCATCATTCAGCCATCTGAATGGTATTATTTAGCCAGCTGAATTCTATTGATAAACAAAAGTTACCATAACTCATTTGGTTAGAGCACTTGCCTTCTAAACTAGCGACCCTGGTTCGAGCCCTGCTCCATGCAATTTGAAAACTTGATTTTTCATTTAAAATATGAATGTATATGTGTGTACACCATTTTGAGAAGATTTTAACATTTTTAAACTCTAGACACGACACTCTATGACTAATAATACTTTGTTTGTCACCTTCGTCTTGTCTCTCCATATACATACTTTCATCCTCTTTTGTACTGCGTATCTTCATTTTGAACGTATTTGTTTTTTTCTTTTTGATGCTCATGTACCTGCAGATTAGCTTAGAGATTCTTTGGCATAATTGTATAGTTGTTGTCATTAAAATCCAATAATAGAGGTTCTAACAAACTTGTTGCATTTGAGCTTGCGAAATCTTATTGCATTTTTCATCCATATATTTGCAATCCTTTTACTATATAAAACTCAATAATAACATTAATACAAACATATGTTTATTAGTATCAAACAGAAATTAACTGTAGTATCTCACAATGTCCATCTTTTGATTATAACAAATACATGTCAAAATAAAATGTCAACGTGTTTGATACGTTATACATCATGCATATGAAATATAATAAGTGACAATCGATTGAAAATTGCGCATTGATGGAATTTTAACCATAACACACTCTATAAAAAAATCAAATATAAATATATTTTTTATCATCAAACAAGGCGTATACTCCACATAAACATATAAACAATTGGACTTTTCTACAAAATGTAAGAGAGAAGAGTGTGAGAGAAATGATTGAGAACTTTACTAAGAATTTGTTTTCCAAACCTTTATATATAAGACGAAGAGAAGTGACATTTCACAAGTAATGAACAAACTGTCTATTCGTTTAAAATGGAAAGTTGCATACAATGACTAGTTTGTCAACATACTTACAAGGATATGTCGACATATCCTGGTTTTTTTAATAAAAATTGTTTAAACTCACTTTAACTTATAGATACAGAATAAACTTTATAAAATGACTATGGGGAATAAAATAAAGAGTTATAAAATAATGAATTCAATGAATCGCTACGGAATCTTTAAAAATTAATTTTATGACTCGATATACTATAAAACTAACTAACTATTATCTTGTACTCTTTAAGCCTTCATCCCTCGAGTCTTCTTTATTCTCCAAGCCTTGATTTGTAATCTCCTTTGTTTCTTTTAATCTGCTTGATTTCTCTTGATCTCCTTTGTTGGTGAGATTTTTCGTCTCACAACACAAATCTAGTTATTAAACAATTACGATGTTGTATGCTTCCGTAATTGGGAATCAACAAACTTAAGCGGTATTAATTCTTCATTTATAGCAGTAATTGTATTGCTGAATGCTTATGCAAGCAAACAATTGCACTTTAACTATTCGTTAAAATGTTAAGTCCAAATTATCCAATTCAAGTAAAATCAAACAAAATCTAAAACTAAAACAAGGAAATAAAGTGAATAAAAAGTAAAGGAAATAGGAATTTACGTGGTTCGTATTTGTAGGAATCCTACGTCCATGGATCGATACTTTTCTTGTATTCTTCTAGGTACATTGTATTAATGATAGAAAATACAAGAATTTCTATTATTTAATTTAGAGAAACTAAAAAAGGTCTATTTCTTTGATACAATATCTTTCTATTTATAGTACCACGACATCCGGTGGATTACTAACTCCATAATCTAGCATTTCTTCTCTACCATCCGATCCTTCCACACGCCACTCATCCTATATCTCGTTGATTTGTGCATGGATTGCTTACGTGACCACAAATATGCAACTATCTCAAGCAGGCAAATTTCATTGCTGGTGAGAAATTTGAATTTGACATCAAGTGGGAAATTCAAATTTCGGCATCCGGTACTTTGGAATCAGACTTGTGAGCCATGCTTGGCATGTGGACTGCTCATTTTTTGTTTATTTGGCTGCCTCTACATGGATCACATACAATATTGCAGTTACAACATGTACACCATAGCTTGGTCAGTTGTGGTGGGGTTGTTCTGGCATCTGAAATGGGGTCGTGGTATGGATATGAGGTGAAGATGCAGTTCATATTTAAAGTAGTGATGCAATTTGTTTTGTTATGTTCGATGAAGTATGCTTTAATGTGGTAGCAAAGTCCGGTTTAGGTGACGATTAAGTCTGATATGAGGCGGCGACATGGTCTGCCTTGGAGTGGCAGCACAATTTATTATACCCTTTTAGCATCACGGTTTCCTATTGGCAGAGGTGTTCTTTCCACGATTGGTATAGTTATGATTCATGCAAAGTTTTGCTTCAGTTTTGCTTGCATATCTTACTCGGCTAGGTTGGTGGAATTTTCTGCTATCATATCAGGTTAGCCTCCTACTTTGGGTTTGTCTATAAATATGCGCAATCTATGGATTTGCTGCTTATGATAACATGGTTTTTAAGCTTACTCTTTTTTGTTTGTATTTTTTAGGTGAACGCAGTTTACTTTTAAAGGCGGCGCAGTTTATTTTAACTCTGGTAGCAAATATGGCTTATGCATAAGTGTGCAGTTTTAGTAGCTTCCGAACTTATGCTTGTAAACTGATGTGGAACCTTCCTTGGAAGTTAAGGGACTTGCTTTTGCTTTCGAAAGGGTTGTTCCGTCCAAGGCATGTTTTGAGTGGTTTGAGTGAAGGCGAAACCTTTGGTTTCAAAAGGTTTGGCGTGAATATAAAGAGTTGTCATTGCTTGTCTTCGAATGGTGCTGCTTTAACTCAATCGATAGGTCTTCATGCATGCGGAAGCACCCGATTCGAAAGGAGATCTCTTGAAGCAAAACGGTGCCTTCGACCCTTTTGACCCCCCCGAAAGGTTGTGATATTTCTAGTCTTTGGCTATGTATCCCTTCGACTCCTTCGAAAGGTCTAGCTGGAGCTTCTTTCTCTTATTATTCTTTGTCTTCTATTCAATAAGGTTTCAACAAGGTCGAAAGGATATTTGGTGGTAACAATAAATAATAAATCACTTATTTTGGTTAATTGGTAATCAAATACCAAAACTTATCCTAATTTCCAATTGATTAATTTTTATAATTACAAGATTTGACCTTTGATTATTCTAAATCCAAGAAATTCAATATCTCTTGTGGTGATTTCTAATACAAAAATACTACTAGATTTGATCATTAACCTTCAAATAGAATTCTAATTATCAAGGGATACTTTTTAATTGAATTTGAATTCTCATTAAGAATCCTATGCAAACAAACATCAAATAAACCAATCATACAGTCACAAATACTAGATAATAGCCTAGTGGAACCATCCGTCTACTTCCGCTGTGCAACTCTGATCATCTAAAAATCAATAAGAAAATTCATGGTTTGCTGGGCAGACAAAGTACTACGTCTTAACTGGGCTTGCTGGATTGCCCAATACTAGAACGAGTGACTCAGCCACCAGCCAACTACACTTTCGAAATAAATCAGATTGGATCAAAGTTTGCTTAGGAATCACATGATTCGATAACAGGAACATCAAAGAGTCGAAATGAAGGAAAACATAACTCGGCTCTGATACCAAGTTATGATGCCCCACCTCGAGACTCACACTAACAAAGAGTGTTACTAAATAATACTGTCTGTTAGTGCAGAGAATAGGGTTGGTTAGGAGTGACCATCCGTGGATTTTTCTTTAAGCGAACATTGTTACGTCGATTTGGGTGTTGTATGGTTTTTCTTCTCAAGTGGAATCAACGTATCCAATCTAAGGTTAAAACAAAACTACGATGACTATAATAATAATCCAGAACAATATATAATAAATAAAAATCACAGAATCATATAATATACACAGCGGAATACAACCAAATGCAAGCTGATCAAATTGAATAGGTACATAAAGTTGACTACAAAATTATGGTCACTACAAACTATGAAATATACAAGTACTACATCTCATAGATACAAATATGAACATTTAAATGATTCTATACTCGATATAAGATACAACACTATATGAATATGTACGCATATACAAGAAGAAGGTAAGATGAAGGATAACGAGATAACTGGAGTGAGAACTTCTTCAAAACTATCAAACTTAAGCACTTGAAATATCTCGGTCTGACCCGAGTATTATAAAATAAAAACCGAGTATGTCTAGAGTATAATGAATGAGTTAAGAAAGTTAAATAATGGATGAAAAGAGATAGATCTCAAACATAAACACAAAGCCAAGTACTGGAAAACATTAGAAATGCTTCAATAAACTCCAATAATGAAATAACCAAATATCAAAAACACAAGATTGCTTCTAAAAGAAAAATCCCCAAAACTATTTGGTGATAACATAAATAACATACAATCTAGAAATCATCAATAGAAATCCAAAAATCACATAAAAATGGGAAAGGCAACAAAACTCCAAGATTGGTGAGTAAATTCACCTACACGCATGTAACTTCAAGATAGATGTATGTGTCTATAAAACTCCAAGATGGGTAAGATTCCCATAGTAACTTCAAGATAGGCAAGAGCCTATAAAACTTCAAGGTAGGTGCTAGACCTATAAACTCCAAGATAGGAACAAGTCCTATAAAACTTCATGATTGGTACAAGACCTATAAAAACTCCAAGATAGGTGCAAGACCTATAGAACTCTAAGGGTGAGTCATAAACTCGTCGATATAAGTGTCATGTATTCCCAAATAGCAACCGAATAAGTAACAACCATGTGTCCCATACCACACGAGTTTACCTAAACGTTTTCTATATGCTAGTAAACTCCACTCGTGTATATAAATAGCTCAACCGAACAAGTATGGGAATTAACCGGTAAAACAAATACGATCATTCCATGCCACTAGTTTTATTAAACCGTTTAAATCACCTTCTCATTCAATTGATAACGTACCATTCCATAGAAATATTTTACTTTAAAAACATTCTTGTATAGTTTTATAAGTTGGGATATATATATATATATATATATATATATATCAATATGTGTATGTGTGTTGGAAAGTCCTTGCTAATATATATATATATATATAGTATACATATATATAAGTACAATTTTAAATCATTGTTCCAAATTAACTTTAAAATCATTATTATTATAAACAAATATTATATATATATAAATATTCTAGATATCTTTTATAGAAAATATATTCATACTTAAAATGATTTGAGAAAACTGTTTGGATTGAAATCATTCTTTTTAAAATCCTAGTTGAAATAGTGCGATAAAACTTGTGTGCAATCTCATGTATCCATAGAGCACGCCTACGGAATAGAAACTCCAAGATGAATTCATAAATTCATAATTAAAACTCCAAAACTTGCATTGAAATCAATATGAATTGGAGCATCAAAATCAATCAAACATCGAAAAGGAGCCTAATGGACGAACGAACGGGCAAACGAATGTGAATAGGAGGCCGCATGGCGTAACCTGGAGCTTAGCCTAGGTCACGACTGGTGCAACGGTCTAGTCAGACTAGTGGACCGGTGGTAGCGCCTACGCTGAATTTCAGGCTATGTCGGCGACTCTTCATCCGTCCATTGTCGCTCGTTTCTTCATCGATGACCTCCTTGACTCCTAGAACATTGATTTAGCAGTCATGCAAGCATAAAAACATCAACAATTGAATGCAATTCATAATTATATGAAGAGGGTTTCAACAAACTGAAAGTGATATAACAGTTGATATGAATAACACAAGAGATTTGAGAGTAATTCAATCACAAATTCAACCAATTTTACCAAACAGTGACATGCATCCATTAATAGTTAGAAATGTGAGGTAAACTCACCGAATTAAACTTGAATTAGAGCTAAGATCTCAGATTCTCCTTGGCCAATAGTTTTCAGCTACAACCTAGGTTTGATTTGAGCAATTGCAAAAGGAAGATTACAAATTGACAAGAGGACAGAGATTAAAACACTAATGAGTGCAAGATAGAATGGAAGAGATTACCTTGGCTTTATTTATTCAATTACTAATCAAAAGCCCTTTGTTTTAAGTTTGACTTGGGGATTTAATTTAGTTTCTATGGTTTGCAATTGGAAAAGGATATTTTCAAATTTTTGTTTTAGGCTGAAATGAGAAAGGAATGAAAGAAAACAATGTACAAGTTATTGTTTTTCCTCTCCTAACCTTACTACATAGGCCAAGTGGATATGTATTGATCTAATAAGGGAAAATATGATCAATTTCCTTTGCTTTCTCTTTTAAAATAATAGTTACATTACTACGATGTTTTATAAAAATATAAATTGATTTCTCACATTTTACAAAGTACCAACATGTCGAAAATTCCTATTTCTATTAATATTGAGATATTTTATGAAATTAAATATAACTTTTGAAATTAAAAGTTATTCTCATTATTCTTAATAAAATAAACTATTAATTTTAAATCGCATTTTAAATAATAAATCGCAATATTAACATTTAATTAAATTTACAACATTTGTTGTAATATGGAATGGAAAATATTTATCATAAATCTCCATTTAAAATAAATAAGTGAATAAACCTTGGAAAAATTCACATTTTATATTACAAAATTATTCCCATATATTTTACTTACTCTTACTTTCCCAAGATTATTCTTATATTATCAAATATAAGAAGTTAAATTACACGTTTTTAATATTAAATAAATTTTCCCAAATTTATTTATTGCTATCTGAAAAGCCATTTTAATTTGGAAATTATAACTAATAAATTTTTTCAAATTTCTTAAAATTAATTAAGATAATTATAAAGCATGTTCTAGATTTAATTCTAGGTAACCTCGAACATGGGTTACAAGGATGGTGTGTCTCGTAGTCTTGAAATTGAGATTGTAATTAATTTGCTTACTACTGTACAAAGTAGGCGCTTGAAAAGAAATATGTACAATAAATTGTATGTGAATGGATGTAGGAGAAATCTGAAGCAGTATTAAATTTCAGGTGTCATCTCTCTATCTCTTTACTTTTTACTTTACTTCTTATATTTATTTTTACAATTAACTGCAAGTCTATTTTTCTGCAATTGATTATCTATGTTTTGATTCAATTGTTTAAACAAGTTAAAAAGATTCATTAAAAGTTGTAAAAACTATTCACCCTCTTTAGTGTTATAGTATCCTTAAGATCCTTTATTACGCAACCCGCATATATATGGTTTCATTTTATGTCAGGATTGTTTGATACAGGATATATTTTTCACTACATTAGTAATGTTATGAACATTATGTTGGATGATAATAAAGTTTATGATGGTATTTTAGATAATGGAATTTATGTGATTAATATTAATTATGGTTGTGTTGGGAGTAATTCTTCTAATTGTGAAGTTAAAACCATTTTTGGCACTGTAGGCTCATATAAGTGAGAAACGAATACACAAACTGAAAACCGAAGGTTTTCTACCATCATTAGATTCTAAATCATTTGATACATGTGAGTCGAGTCTCAAAGGAAAAATGACCAAGCACCCCTTTAATGAGAGCATTAAAAGAGTTAATAAACTCTTGGGTCTTGAACATAATGATGTATGTGGCCCGATGCCTATAGTTACCAAAGATAATTCTTCCTACTTTGTAACCTTTACAACTAATACCTTGAGATAAGGATATATGTATCTTATGAAAAACAAATTCGATGTCTATGAGAAATTTATTGAATATAAAAACGATGTCGAGAACCAGACGAACGATGAGATTAAAATACTTTGATCAGATCAAGGAACTGAATATGTTGGAAAAGAACTCCAACAATACTTGAAAGAAAATGGGCTTATCTCTTTGGTTACTCAATTGTATACTCCTCAACACAACCGTGGAAACATGTCGTGTAAGAATCAACGACTTATTAAAACATATCATAAATTAACATGGATTTGGAACTACTCATGTAGGGTAGAGATTGTCTCAATTAATTGATAAATGAAACATGTGATTGATCTTCCATCAGATAATATCCAAAGCACCACGTAATTGTGTGCTTACAATTGAATTTTTTTATTTTTGAATTATAATTTTATATTAAAGTACATAATATAAATATGAATCAAATGAGATTTATATAATGATGTATGTACCTAAAAAGACAATAAATCCAATATCCCATAAAAAACGCTCAATCATGTCATCAGTATCGATGCTTTTAACTCTTTGTACATATGAAATACCCCTGCCAAAGTGCCACAACAATGGCCTTCTAGAGTCGAATTAATAAATAATGTTTAAGGTTTATTAGTTTAAATCTGCCTGATCGGTTCATTTTTATTTCACTGAATGGAAATTTAATTCCATTCACTAATTTATTTATCAATTATAAATGTAAATATAATCTAGCAGGATAAAGATTAAAAAAGCTTACGGTGCTATCATGAGCGTGGAAACATGTTGTTGACCGTTAAGAAGAACACGAAAGTTTGCTAACTCCTTATTGAGCCTAAAGTTTTGGTCTACATGGGGGTTAAGAGCGGTGACTTTAAATACTACATTCATCCACCTCCTTTGAGATATTGTAACAAGCCATTGTCGATAAATAATTAATTAATGATTAAATAATAATAAATATGCATTAATTGGGATTAGAATTAATTATTTGAAATTAAACTAGTGATTTAGAATTGATAAGAATTATTATATTGAAATATAAAGAATTGAATATATAAAGAATAATGGTTTAATAAATTATTTAATTATTTAATTATATGAAAATAAGAATAAATTATTTGAAAATAATGATAGACTAAATTTTGTAAATATAACGTTTATTTTGATAAGAGAATAAATTTATTAATAAAGTTTAGAAAATTAAGTAGCGAATGGTTTAAATAAACTATTAATTAATTAAATAAAATTATAGTAAATAATTTGTAAAATAAATAATATATAATTTATTAAAAATTAATTTTGTGGTAGAAATGATTTTGTATTTGGGCTTGAGTGTAAAAAATTGTTACATGAAGCAAAAGAAAGGAGAGAAAGAAAGAAAGAAAAATAAAATTAAAGAAATAAAGTAAAGCCCAACATTATAATCCCAATAGCTCAAACCTTAAAATCCAGTATCATGATTATTCCATTCTCCAAACATTTTGTTATCTGGATTCTTCGCCTACAATTATAAATAAAACCCTAACGTATTCATTTATTCGCTTTAGAAAATCAACCTCTTACTAAAACCCTATCTCTCTAAAAATAAAAAAAATCTACAATACCTAGCAAGTAGGAAATCAAGCTTATGTTCATCAATTCGAGGTGTAAGAAATTTACAGAGAATGAGAAAGGAGTAGCAGGAAGAAGAAGCTAGAAGAGTAAGTGTGATTCTTCAAGCAAGACGAGTATCTTTGCTCACTGCTATGTCTATTAATGTTGATGAGTAAAGAATTGAGATGATATAGAATCATGTAGTTCAATATCACCAGTATTATCACCTTGTTATATTCCTTCATCCTCTCTATATGTTTGATTTGATTGATATTTTAGGAAATTGGTTTGATGTTCGGGTTTGGTGAGATCATAGAATGATGAAGTATGGTTGTATGTTGCTGAAGGTTGAAGGATATGGAGGAATAAGCGGAGAAGAAAGTCAGAAGTGCACGATGACAGACAAAAATATTTGCATGCCTGGTCCCTGACCGGTCAACTGTTTCGACTGATCGGTCAACCGATTGTAACGACCCCGAATTTTTTATAAATTTAAATTGATAATTAAATTGATTTTTGAATAAAATTTGTGAAATAAAACGGTAGATAGATTGCGAGTTTCCCCGAGATGAATAAATTTGTGTTAACCAATTAAATTTAAATATTATATATGTATTTGGGCATATACGAGTAAATTTGAAATTTATATATATATATTGGTTTGGATTTAAATTGTAAATAAATGGTTTAATAATAAAAATTAGAATTTATGGTTAATAATGGTTTGAGTTTATAAAGTAAAATAACAATAAATATTTAAACTAGAAAATAGAAATTCATTTATCTTATAAGGTAATATTATAAAGTCAATACATTCAAATATATTCTAGTGTGAACAAATATACATAGCTATGTATATACATTTGCAAAAGAAAAACTAACATGTTCAAGAAAGTAAAAATATGTATAAGTGTGGATGTTGCATAGGAAGCCCCAACAAATCATCTCAGCCGAGACTTGCAAATGAAACCAAACAAATAAAATAAGGTAAGTGGTACAAAGGCAAATTAATGCCATATATCTTCAGCCGAAATGAAGATAATTTTGTACTGGGAGAAAAGAAAAATACATTACTTTGTACAATGCTAATAAATGCATGTAGCATTAGTACACTACACAAAAGCAATTCAGCCTCCAAGAAAAAGAATATCTCTATTCTATTGTACCAACAAAACATTATCATTTGTACAAACCCATTTTTTATCACCTTGTACCCTTCTTCTCTCATATATCACACTTATCTCAGTTTCGTTTATGCTAAACTGTGAAAAATCTGAGATGCATGTCATTCAAAGAAATAAAATTAAACCACATTCAAACAAAACAAACAACTACAACCTGGAGACAAGAGATAAAATAATTGAATCAAAGGCAACAATTTAAATTAGATGAAGATCAAAACAGTTAAACAAATCTGGGTAGTCAAGCCTGGAAACTGTTTCAGGCAAATCAAAAGATCAAGCAAATGAAATGCTAGCTCCAAAGCAACTCTGTTTCTTTTCTGGAATCTAAGGTGAGCAACTCACCTATTCTTGCCTATACTCTTTGATATGGTATTGATGCTTAAAAGATGATCTGGAATGTTGTTAAATATGCCTGTATGTTTGAATGTATCAATGCATGCATGTTTTGAATGTTTGGATGTATATGTTCATACCTCTGTTGCAAATAACAGACACAAGATTTCACATGAAAATCCTCATCTCAATGAATAAGCAGATTCAAGTTGTAAACTTTAAAAGGGAAAATGTTTGTGTTATCTAAACTTTGATTTAAAATATAAAAAAATATATACACTTATGAATATAATCAGAAAAGAATAAAAAGAAAAGAAAATGGAATACACAGGAAACAATCTTTTCTAAACCAAAAATTTAAGTATTTTAGTTTCAAGTTTTGGTTATATATCTGTATTCGAATTTGGGAAATATGATTTTTGATCAAGAAAACATGATTTTTAATTTAGTAGTTGTTAATATATGTTGGGTTGAACTGTTTTGGGTATTTCGTTGATCCTCGGCAATCTAAGACGATTCGAAGCTCTGGGTCGCTGTCGTAGGTAGCTTAGGGGGTGGTGGTTGTAGGAAAAATAGGGGGATGATGGCCAGATATCGGTGGCGACAGCGGTGAGTAATTTCTTTCTGTAAACCTAGTTTGACTGAGCATTGGTATCTCGATTCATTCGTCCCCCATAGTGCATCGAGTTGCACGCAACTCTAAGTGGTGGAAGAGGGGAGGTAGTCGAAGTCGTAGCCGAAATTTCATGAACTCTGGTGGACGAGGCGTCGAGTTTGACGCATTTCCAGGTTTTGAGACGACATTGGGTTCGAGTGTTCCAGGTTTTACATTTTTACTCGAATTTCGATCTCGAGGTGGTGATGAGGTTCTGATGGTCGGAGTTGGATCTGGGGAGGATGGTCGACGTGTTCGACAACGTGGTGGTGCTGGAAGATCGCCAGAGGCGAAGTGCACGTGCATGTGCACTCTGATGTTTGTGGTGTTGTTTGCCTGGAAGGGGCAGAGGGATTCGCGCGTCGAACTCGAGTCAATCGAGTCAATTACTCGAAGCAAGTACAGGGAAAAGTCGGGTCGAATTATTGTTCCAGTTTTTATCTGGAAACCTGTTTCTCTGTTTTAAAGATTTTAAACTAAATTTAAAAGATTCTAAAACTTGTTTTAGTCTTATTAAGTTAATCATTTAAATTATCCTAAGTGTTCCAAATGAAATTGGATGATGTAATTAGGGGATAGTTGAGATGAATGATTTACCTTAAATACTTGAGGTTTTATTAATAAAAGCAATCAAAAATAAAATCACTCAATTATCCTAAAATGATAAATTAATGAGATCAATTATTAAAGATTGATTTAAGGATCATTTAATAATTCAAAGTTGATTGATTAATCAAGTGATTAAAGAACAATTAATTCAGGATAGATTAATTAAGGTGATTTTTTTTAAGGTTACTTAATTTATCAAAGATTAATAAATTTAAACTACATGATTAATTCATCTTAATTGAAGATGCTTTGATTATTTTTTATTGTTGTATGTTGGATTGATATTCCTATTTGTGATGTGATGCTATATGATATTGAATACTTTGAGATGAGCTGTGATGAATATACTGTTGTATGAATATGAAAACCCTTTGACCCGTAAACGGCACTTGAATTTTGATGCGACAGGGAGTCGGATTCCAGTTGGTTATCCGAAACCCACATCGAATTGTAATGATGAATCTTTGTGACTGATAAATTTACTTTATCTATGAATCTGTGAATGAAGATAAGCGTTATGGGTTATACCGCTTATCGATATATCTGTGATGATTGATGTTGTGCACTATTGTGTGTAAAACCCCTGGACTACACCATACACACACAAATATGGATTTCACGAGGAAATCGGTTAAGTCACAGATCATTTAAATTTGATGTTTTGAAAGTGAAATTTTAATTTCAATTGATTTTGAAATTGGAAATTTGGGTTTAAAGTGAAAAACTTTTGAAATGGAATTTCAAAGATAAAAGTTATTTCGAATAACTTGATTAAGTTTTGAAATTTAAATAATTTGATTTAAATTTGAATTCAAGTTTTAAATTGAATTCTATGATTTGAAACTAGGGATTAAAAGATGTTGTACAAGTTATATATGGGTTAAACCATTTTAAAGATATTGATTTGGGAATTTGAATTTAATTCAAGGGTTTTAACTCGTGTAAACATAACTGGATTTTTCAGAAACGAAAACTACTTGTTTTCAAATAATAATAGCTTTCATTTTAAGAAAGAATTTCCAAATTGTGTTGAAAGGTTTCAAGTTTTGAAATGGAATTGAAATGTTTTGAAATTTATGAAATGAGTCTTTGATTCAAAGACCGGATGAGTTAATCCAACTTGAAATGGAATTATTTTGAAAGCTATAAGTTAAATCTTGACTTAAAGATTTAACGAGTTAATTCAATTGAAATGGAAATTGTTTTGAAATCCATAAATGGATCTTTGTGAACGGGGTGAACTTTGTTAATTGAATCTTTTTGTTAAAAGATTAAAAGTGTGGAAATTGTTTAAACCATTGAAGGTTTTTGAAATGAATCTTTTTATTTAAAAGATTGGAAATGGTAATTTGTTTTACCATTCGAATGAAAAGCTTTAAGCTTTAAGCTGTGATTTAACTGAGACCCCAGTATCTATATGATTTTTAATTGCGCTCGTTATTCGGTTTAGCCGGGAGAGGACCTTTGTGTCATATAACCCATTCTGAATAGTGATACGACGATATGGATAGCATTTGAAGACCGGTGGTGAAGACCGGGTATTTGCGAGAGCGATAGGATGACCTATCGATTGTCTCTGCACTGAGTACCTACGGTATAGAGATTTCCTAAGTGATGGGAAGTCCGATCAGGATTGTGAATACCCGGATTTGCAAGGGCTTCTTTGGAAGTGCCTTCGGTTCTGTTCGAACCCGGAACAGACTTGTATGGATGTGTGTCTGACGTTACACTTTGAGATGTAAAGCTGGTTTCTATCAAATACATTTCTGTTGGTGGCGGAGAATTTATTCTCTTAGCTTAACACCCTTCTCTAAGACGTACGAGCTCAGAGGTTATGTAGTTGATGGTTACTAGTGATACATTCCCAATTTGGTAATGTGGCATACGAAGTGTTGCTGATCATTTGATTGATCAAAGCGTTGCTTTGTGAAAAAGCGTGGCTTTGTGAAAAAGCGTGGCTTTGTGGACGAGACTTCGTCGAGCCTCACAACCCGGTAATGGTCGAAACAGGAATGTTGCGGCAAAGGTTTGTAGGGGTAGCGCCCCTAGGGTATGTCTTTTCCTTCTGGATAAAGGGTGGTATCATGGTATAGAGCCCAGATACTTAACTCGTGTGGACACGGTAATTTATTACTGTATGATGTTGCTTTGTTGGTTTTCGGGATCCCGGGATAAAGGTTGGTTACGACCGGGGGATGGCATACTTGTGTGTTAGTTACCTAGTTACAGCTGTACAGCGTGAGGTAGCGTCAGTGTGTTAGTTACCTAGTTACAGCTGTACAGCGTGAGGTAGCGTCGGCCTTTTGTTTGCAGAGATCCGGTTAGGATCCGGGGCGTCTTTCCAGAGGCGTTTCTATTTCGGTAAGGAAGTTCCTTAGCCTGATCATTTGTTGGAAATCCAAAGAAACAATACGAACCCTGTACGGTTTTAGTTGTATTACCTGCTATGGAATGTGGCGATAACCTGCTATTGAACGCAAGGTTTCAAATCTCGGATTTTGGCCAATATCTCGGGCAAATATCTCGGCTGTCTCGGGCGATATTTAAAAGACTTATAACTAACCAAGCTGCCAAATCTCGGATTTTAGCTAATATCTCGGATTTTCATCTCGGTTGATCTCGGGGAGATTTAAAACCTTGATTGAACGTAGTAGCTATAGTAGGCATACGATGAAATGTTGTATGCTGGCTAAGATTTATATTATATTTTCGAAATGTTTTTCGACACTATGCACTAATGATAATAATATCAAATGATTTTGCGTAGTAAGCATTTTTGACTATCATAAGGAGAAATCTCCTCCAATTCTGCGATTGCATTGTGTGTGTGGCGGGAGGCCTTATGGTAGTTTCATTTTTGAAAAACATTGCGGGTTTCAATGTTTAAAAGCCTTTTGTGTTTGTTTAAAGATAAACTGTTTTTGTTGCTCACACCAGTCCCATGACTGATCCGGAGTTTATTGTTCCCTTCCTAAACTCTGGGTGCCCACTATTTTCCACACGGGCAGTCTAGAGTTGGGTTTTTCAGATATTCAGGGTTAGTAGATTATCTGGAGCTGGTTCAGTTCTTGGAGTTCAAGACTGCACTTGCTTCTCTTTGTGGTCGGAGCTGATATTGGAGTTATTGGAGTCATTCTCTGATTGATCATTTGGAGATCTCTTCCATTTGTTGTTACTTCCGCTGTATCATTTTTGTTATCTCTGATATTGTTGTATCATATTGATATCATTGTTGTATATCATACTGGATATTGTATTCATTGGAGTTGTATATGATATCATTTATTCTTTTTCTTCCGCTGTGTTGTTATACTTAATGTTGTTATAAGCTCCGGCGAATCGGATTTGAACGATCGAATCTGCGGCATTCTAGTACAATGTGAAGTACGGATGTTGATTTTCGAACGCGAAAAATCCGTATCGTTACATTTGGTATCAGAGCTGAAGGTTGAACTTTAGCTCAGGAGTATAACACATTAAGTAGCTCATTAGAGATAGGGTGAAGTATACCCTAGAATGAGTATTCCTCAGATATCTGTTCGAATGCCTCAGTAAATTCTCTTACTATCCACTGATAGCGAGTATGAGTGCAAGAAGAGGATGAGATAGGGGACAGGAAAATACGACTAGAAATGGTCAATACTCTGTAACAACAAGGAAACGATTTTTCTCTATCAATCTCTTTGGTTCAGCATTTTTTCTCAATTCTTCGATAGTTCCTGGTAGATCCAGGAAGAAGGAGATTTGATATAGTAATGTGGGACATAAACTCCGGAATGGTCAAAATTGTTTGTTTGGATGAATTGTTTGCTTTGTTTGCTATGGTTGATAGGTATACTTTAGTTTCTAAACTGAAAGTTTTGAAATTATGTCCATATATCTATCTATTCTGTGGGACCCGATATGTTCTACGAATGGTTAGTTATCCTTTCAAACTAACCGATGCCATTGTATATTTCGTAGATCTGGATAACCCGAGTATCTTCTGAAGTGTTAAAACAGATTCGTTCTTGTATCTGTTATTGATATTCTGATTTGGTAAGCCAAATGCAGAACAGATGTTCAGTTGATTTGATAAATCCTGTTTCGTCTATCTTTTTGTCTCCTTGGGAATTTCGAGGACGAAATTCTTTTAAGGGGGGAAGTCTGTAACGACCCCGAATTTTTTATAAATTTAAATTGATAATTAAATTGATTTTTGAATAAAATTTGTCAAATAAAACGGTAGATAGATTGCGAGTTTCCCCGAGACGAATAAATTTGTGTTAACCAATTAAATTTAAATATTATATATGTATTTGGGCATATACGAGTAAATTTGAAATTTATATATATTTATATATATAAATTGGTTTGGATTTAAATTGTAAATAAATGGTTTAATAATAAAAATTAGAATTTATGGTTAATAATGGTTTGAGTTTATAAAGTAAAATAACAATAAATATTTAAACTAGAAAATAGAAATTCATTTATCTTATAAGGTAATATTATAAAGTCAATACATTCAAATATATTCTAGTGTAAACAAATATACATAGCTATGTATATACGTTTGCAAAAGAAAAACTAACATGTTCAAGAAAGTAAAAATATGTATAAGTGTGGATGTTGCATAGGAAGCCCCAACAAATCATCTCAGCCGAGACTTGCAAATGAAACCAAACAAATAAAATAAGGTAAGTGGTACAAAGGCAAATTAATGCCATATATCTTCAGCCGAAATGAAGATAATTTTGTACTGGGAGAAAAGAAAAATACATTACTTTGTACAATGCTAATAAATGCATGTAGCATTAGTACACTACACAAAAGCAATTCAGCCTCCAAGCAAAAGAATACCTCTATTCTATTGTACCAACAAAACATTATCATTTGTACAAACCTATTTTTTATCACCTTGTACCCTTCTTCTCTCATATATCACACTTATCTCAGTTTCGTTTATGCTAAACTGTGAAAAATCTGAGATGCATGTCATTCAAAGAAATAAAATTAAACCACATTCAAACAAAACAAACAACTACAACCTGGAGACAAGAGATAAAATAATTGAATCAAAGGCAACAATTTAAATTAGATGAAGATCAAAACAGTTAAACAAATCTGGGTAGTCAAGCCTGGAAACTGTTTCAGGAAAATCAAAAGATCAAGCAAATGAAATGCTAGCTCCAAAGCAACTCTGTTTCTTTTCTGGAATCTAAGGTGAGCAACTCACCTATTCTTGCCTATACTCTTTGATATGGTATTGATGCTTAAAAGATGATCTGGAATGTTGTTAAATATGCTTGTATGTTTGAATGTATCAATGCATGCATGTTTTAAATGTTTGGATGTATATGTTCATACCTCTGTTGCAAATAACAGACACAAGATTTCACATGAAAATCCTCATCTCAATGAATAAGCAGATTCAAGTTGTAAACTTTAAAAGGGAAAATGTTTGTGTTATCTAAACTTTGATTTAAAATATAAAAAAATATATACACTTATGAATATAATCAGAAAAGAATAAAAAGAAAAGAAAATGGAATACACAGGAAACAATCTTTTCTAAACCAAAAGTTTAAGAATTTTAGTTTCAAGTTTTGGTTATATATCTGTATTCGAATTTGGGAAATATGATTTTTGATCAAGAAAACATGATTTTTAATTTAGTAGTTGTTAATATATGTTGGGTTGAACTGTTTTGGGTATTTCGTTGATCCTCGGCAATCTAAGACGATTCGAAGCTCTGGGTCGCTGTCGTAGGTAGCTTAGGGGGTGGTGGTTGCAGGAAAAATAGGGGGATGATGGCCAGATATCGGTGGCGACAGCGGTGAGTAATTTCTTTCTGTAAACCTAGTTTGACTGAGCATTGGTATCTCGATTCGTTCGTCCCCCATAGTGCATCGAGTTGCACGCAACTCTAAGTGGTGGAAGAGGGGAGGTAGTCGAAGTCGTAGCCGGAATTTCATGAACTCTGGTGGACGAGGCGTCGAGTTTGACGCATTTCCAGGTTTTGAGACGACATTGGGTTCGAGTGTTCCAGGTTTTAAATTTTTACTCGAATTTCGATCTCGAGGTGGTGATGAGGTTCTGATGGTCGGAGTTGGATCTGGGGAGGATGGTCGACGTGTTCGACAACGTGGTGGTGCTGGAAGATCGCCAGAGGCGAAGTGCACGTGCATGTGCACTCTGGTGTTTGTGGTGTTGTTTGCCTGGAAGGGGCAGAGGGATTCGAGCGTCGAACTCGAGTCAATCGAGTCAATTACTCGAAGCAAGTACAGGGAAAAGTCGGGTCGAATTATTGTTCCAGTTTTTATCTGGAAACCTGTTTCTCTGTTTTAAAGATTTTAAACTAAATTTAAAAGATTCTAAAACTTGTTTTAGTCTTATTAAGTTAATCATTTAAATTATCCTAAGTGTTCCAAATGAAATTGGATGATGTAATTAGGGGATAGTTGAGATGAATGATTTACCTTAAATACTTGAGGTTTTATTAATAAAAGCAATCAAAAATAAAATCACTCAATTATCCTAAAATGATAAATTAATGAGATCAATTATTAAAGATTGATTTAAGGATCATTTAATAATTCAAAGTTGATTGATTAATCAAGTGATTAAAGAACAATTAATTCAGGATAGATTAATTAAGGTGATTTTTTTAAAGGTTACTTAATTTATCAAAGATTAATAAATTTAAACTACATGATTAATTCATCTTAATTGAAGATGCTTTGATTATTTTTTATTGTTGTATGTTGGATTGATATTCCTATTTGTGATGTGATGCTATATGATATTGAATACTTTGAGATGAGCTATGATGAATATACTGTTGTATGAATATGAAAACCCTTTGACCCGTAAACGGCACTTGAATTTCGATGCGATAGGGAGTCGGATTCCAGTTGGTTATCCGAAACCCACATCGAATTGTAATGATGAATCTTTATGACTGATAAATTTACTTTATCTATGAATCTGTGAATGAAGATAAGCGTTATGGGTTATACCGCTTATCGATATATCTGTGATGATTGATGTTGTGCACTATTGTGTGTAAAACCCCTGGACTACACCATACACACACAAATATGGATTTCACGAGGAGATCGGTTAAGTCACAGATCATTTAAATTTGATGTTTTGAAAGTGAAATTTTAATTTCAATTGATTTTGAAATTGGAAATTTGGGTTTAAAGTGAAAAGCTTTTGAAATGGAATTTCAAAGATAAAAGTTATTTCGAATAACTTGATTAAGTTTTGAAATTTAAATAATTTGATTTAAATTTGAATTCAAGTTTTAAATTGAATTCTATGATTTGAAACTAGGGATTAAAAGATGTTGTACAAGTTATATATGGGTTAAACCATTTTAAAGATATTGATTTGGGAATTTGAATTTAATTCAAGGGTTTTAACTCGTGTAAACATAACTGGATTTTTCAGAAACGAAAACTACTTGTTTTCAAATAATAATAGCTTTCATTTTAAGAAAGAATTTCCAAATTGTGTTGAAAGGTTTCAAGATTTGAAATGGAATTGAAATGTTTTGAAATTTATGAAATGAGTCTTTGATTCAAAGACCGGATGAGTTAATCCAACTTGAAATGGAATTATTTTGAAAGCTATAAGTTAAATCTTGACTTAAAGATTTAACGAGTTAATTCAATTGAAATGGAAATTGTTTTGAAATCCATAAATGGATCTTTGTGAACGGGGTGAACTTTGTTAATTGAATCTTTTTGTTAAAAGATTAAAAGTGTGGAAATTGTTTAAACCATTGAAGGTTTTTGAAATGAATCTTTTTATTTAAAAGATTGGAAATGGTAATTTGTTTTACCATTCGAATGAAAAGTTTTAAGCTTTAAGCTGTGATTTAACTGAGACCCCAGTATCCATATGATTTTTAATTGCGCTCGTTATTCGGTTTAGCCGGGAGAGGACCTTTGTGTCATATAACCCATTCCGAATAGTGATACGACGATATGGATAGCATTTGAAGACCGGTGGTGAAGACCGGGTATTTGCGAGAGCGATAGGATGACCTATCGATTGTCTCTGCACTGAGTAGCTACGGTATAGAGATTTCCTAAGTGATGGGAAGTCCGATCAGGATTGTGAATACCCGGATTTGCAAGGGCTTCTTTGGAAGTGCTTTCGGTTCTGTTCGAACCCGGAACAGACTTGTATGGATGTGTGTCTGACGTTACACTTTGAGATGTAAAGCTGGTTTCTATCAAATACATTTCTGTTGGTGGCGGAGAATTTATTCTCTTAGCTTAACACCCTTCTCCGAGACGTATGAGCTCAGAGGTTATGTAGTTGATGGTTACTAGTGATACATTCCCAATTTGGTAATGTGGCATACGAAGTGCTGCTGATCATTTGATTGATCAAAGCGTTGCTTTGTGAAAAAGCGTGGCTTTGTGAAAAAGCGTGGCTTTGTGAAAAAGCGTGGCTTTGTGAAAAAGTGTGGCTTTATGGACGAGACTTCGTCGAGCCTCACAACCCGGTAATGGTCGAAACAGGAATGTTGCGGCAAAGGTTTGTAGGGGTAGCGCCCCTAGGGTATGTCATTTCCTTCTGGATAAAGGGTGGTATCATGGTATGGAGCCCAGATACTTAACTCGTGTGGACACGGTAATTTATTACTTTATGATGTTGCTTTGTTGGTTTTCGGGATCCCGGGATAAAGGTTGGTTACGACCGGGGGATGGCATACTTATGTGTTAGTTACCTAGTTACAGCTGTACAGCGTGAGGTAGCGTCAGTGTGTTAGTTACCTAGTTACAGCTGTACAGCGTGAGGTAGCGTCGGCCTTTTGTTTGCAGAGATCCGGTTAGGATCCAGGGTGTCTTTCCAGAGGCGTTTCTATTTCGGTAAGGAAGTTCCTTAGCCTGATCATTTGTTGGAAATCCAAAGAAACAATACGAACCCTGTACGGTTTTAGTTGTATTACCTGCTATGGAATGTGGCGATAACCTGCTATTGAACGTAGTAGCTATAGTAGGCATACGATGAAATGTTGTATGCTGGCTAAGATTTATATTATATTTTCGAAATGTTTTTCGACACTATGCACTAATGATAATAATATCAAATGATTTTGCGTATTAAGCATTTTTGACTATCATAAGGAGAAATCTCCTCCAATTCTGCGATTGCATTGTGTGTGTGGCGGGAGGCCTTATGGTAGTTTCATTTTTGAAAAACATTGCGGGTTTCAATGTTTAAAAGCCTTTTGTGTTTGTTTAAAGATAAACTGTTTTTGTTGCTCACACCAGTCCCATGACTGATCCGGAGTTTATTGTTCCCTTCCTAAACTCTGGGTGCCCACTATTTTCCACACGGGCAGTCTAGAGTTGGGTTTTTCAGATATTCAGGGTTAGTAGATTATCTGGAGCTGGTTCAGTTCTTGGAGTTCAGGACTGCACTTGCTTCTCTTTGTGGTCGGAGCTGATATTGGAGTTATTGGAGTCATTCTCTGATTGATCATTTGGAGATCTCTTCCATTTGTTGTTACTTCCGCTATATCATTTTTGTTATCTTTGATATTGTTGTATCATATTGATATCATTGTTGTATATCATACTGGATATTGTATTCATTGGAGTTGTATATGATATCATTTATTCTTTTTCTTCCGCTGTGTTGTTATACTTAATGTTGTTATAAGCTCCGGCGAATCGGATTTGAATGATCGAATCTGCGGCATTCTAGTACAATGTGAAGTACGGATGTTGATTTTCGAACGCGAAAAATCCGTATCGTTACACCGATGGTCGATGTTAATTCCTAAAAAAAACATATACAATGAAATAAAATATAATTAAACTAAGGTATATTATAATGTAAAATATAATATAAATGTGTTAATATATTATAAAAAATATAATTGTATTTAATTATGATTAATATCTAAACCGTTTAATAATTAAATAAAGTAAATTAAATGATATTATTTGAATGGAAAATTATAAAAGTTAATGAATTTTTATCAAATGATATAATAATAATTATTAAAGGTTATGAAAAATTATATTATAGATTTATAAAGGAATTTTAGGGTGCTTGAATATTTAATTAAGTATTGTTTTATATAATTAATTAATATTCATTTCATTGTAGAAAATGTTATTATACCTTTGAATATAGTAGACATATTTACACATTATTATTGTGTATTATTTCTACATAATGAGGAACTTGAATAAATGGTTTAGTGATACCATCTGGTATGAGACATTCGGTAGCACTTTTTTTGTTATTCATTGGACTTATTGCATAGAAATATTCTATGTGGATCGACTGTGGTTTATGAACATTGAGTAAAAATTCAAATAACACACGGTGGTATGGGATGCTGTAGTGTTATTTGTTTGGATATTCATTGTAAGTAAATGTCACTCGTGTGGGTATATATATTTGTGGTTTGATATGGTACTAACTGTGATGAGTTATCATGGTTATAGTCATGTGTCGGTATGTGTATAGGATTGTGTGTCAGTATATGTACATAGTGTCGTGTGTCAGCCATGGCTATAAATAGGTTATGCTTTTCTATCACCGTCTAACTTCCATTTTGCTGCGGGAGTTGAACCATATAGCCAGTATCCATCCTAGCGGCCTGATCGTTGTGGCCATGCACTGGATCTGTGACACCATTTTTAGCCTTGTGTTGGCAATGTATAGAGCCATATATCGATGATGTGTAGCTCCTTATATCACCTAGACCAGCAGTCTGTTACTATTTTAGGGGCACGTGTAGGGTCGTGACTGAGTCCTCACACAGTCGAGTACATTGATGGATAAGAGTCACGATGTCTATCGAGGTAACTAAGATTGTAGGAGTCGTTTCAGATGGACATGTGTGGGTCTCCTGAAGCAGGTGTGTCCATTTTATCAGCCTCCCGTTTGGTTCTGGTGTATGTGATAGATAGGCATATATTATTTATATAAATTTGATGATGAGTATGACTATGCTAAAGATTGAATATCTAAAGTATAGTCAGTCCCCGTATTATCCATACTTGACTTGTTAGCATGGTATTTTGTATAATATGATTTGATGTTATACATAAGTGTTGTATTAAAGTTACTTACATATATTTCTTCATGAATTACATTATATCACACTTGAATTTGATTCAGACATAGTCTGACCCGTGTGTTTTATACTCGGGTCAGTCCAAAACACACGGTTCAGTCCGAGGGATTTCAAGTACAGGTACCCGGTGATGTTAGATCTTAGAGGACTTTTGGGATGCTAGTAGTAGATATAAGATGATATATTCCCTATTATTTTGTAGCCACTATGATGTATCTATTACGTAGTAGTTAATGATGTATTGTATGGTGGGCTAGACTATCATTTTGTAGCCCTGGACTATGTATAATATATTATATGTTGCATTGTGACTCTGTGACTTTGATATTATTTTGTGATTGCGTATTGTTCTATCCTAGCAGCACGTATGTTTATTGCTTTGTACTGAGACCACATACATTATTAGTAAGTATTATACTATGAATGAGATGTACCGGTGTTAGTCCAAGGGAATATCACGTGTGTACCCCCACATTGCCTCGTTCTTTGTATTACTCGACGGTATTACTTTGTAATACTCTTAGGTAGTATGGGTATAGAGGTGGGGGTGTTTATAGATATGATAGTTCCATCGCCTGCTTAACACCGTCGCACATTGCTCGAGCTAGTGCCATCACCGTGACCATATTTCCATGTTCATCGTCGCTATGGCTTCCGCCATCGTCGCTAACGTTTGGATTAACTATTCTACTTTCACTTTCGGGAAGTACATTAAAAATCTCCACATTTTGTAAACGATTTGTTCGAATGTGATACAAAATGAAGGTGATTTGTTTTGGTTTGGTGTTAGAGTTTGCTAAATTTGAGTTCGATCTGTAACTTGAGAAATGACAACTATAGCTTGGTTGGGGAAGATATAACATTTATTTGGCATTTTAAAAGTCAAACAAACATACGACTTTAATTCTTTATCCAGCTTTTCGCAGATAGCAATCTAAACGGTAAGAAGTATGTGTGGGCTTATCCTTCTTTGTAAAAAATTAGATAAATTAGCAGTCAACTCACCATTGATTTGTGTTGATGGTCATGCATAGACATGGGTTGGTTTTTATTGTTACCATAGTAGGTGAATTTTGGTTGAAAATGCCTTTACCATGTTATTTCTTGTTAGTAAAACTAACAAGTTAGGTTGCATTTGTTCAAAATACCGAAACTTAATTCTAATCACCGAATGCTGATTGTTGGATATTTAAAATGTTGTTTATTTGCATTCTTATCATAAATTTGTTTTATTGATATAAATTATTATTTTGACGATATTACCTTCAAAGTTAATATTAAGTATTATTTTATTCAGTAGTCATAAAAATCACACTTGATAATTTTACCTTATATTGTTAACTATAATGCTAAACATTCACTTATATATTTATTCTCTATACCACTTGATTCACATAATAAAGAACAGTAACATTATAATTGTTTAAATTTAGCTTATAAAAGCTTTATTCCAGAAAAATATATTTCATTATAACCAGTTGAAACTTTTGATGGTATTTGGTCAAAATTATTTACTATATTATCTTGTTCATTTATCCAAATAACTATTGATATTATCACATAGTTTTGTTCACCTTGTATAAATTATTTTTATTAAATTTTCCATATTTTCATTGCATATTTTACTTTATTTTTTGTTCAATTCAAAAAAAACATCCATGATTTTTTCCCAACTTGCTAAAATTATTTATTCCTATTTATTTTATTGTGCATTTGATGCATTATGTTTTTGTTTAACTCAAAAATTAGTTCAATTTTTTTATATGCACCATGAAACCATATTTTAGTTTGTATGCGTTTCTTATTGCTTTTAGTGATGGGAACTACAAAAATTGAAGAAAAACAAAGTCAAGCAGATAAAAGTTTACCATAGATTTAAAATAGGCTGGAACAAAAATAAAAAAATGAAAGCCGAGTTTGAAGTATTTAAATTGTTGGATAATATCAAATCTATTAAAAATAGTAAAACAGAAGAATTTCTAGCCCTCTCAATAATTATAAGACTTTTCTCTCTTCTTCTTAATCCTCTCTTGATATTTTATTTTTAAACCTTTTCATTTATTTATGTACGCTTATTTTACTAAATCTCTTCCATCATTTTATGTTTTGTTATGTATATTTAAAATTTTACAAAATAATTAATCAATTACCTTTTAACATTTTACATTCAAGTCCATATATTTATGTTAATTACATAAACAAGAATTTAACCTAAAATAAATTTAATTAACTAATATTTATTAATATTTCTAATAAATACTAAAAATGGCAATTTTAAGGTATATCGCTATTGTACCAACCAAAATAGTAATACTAATTTTTTTATTCGATTATGATATGTTAATTACATAAAACAACAATACAAAATTAATTCGTAATTCATTTATCTTAATAAATTTACTATACAGTGCACTGTAAAATTCTACTTTTAACTTCGAATGCCTAGATTTAAAATTCCACAACTATTTACAAATATCGTCTCACTTTTCTAATTATATTTTATTTTTCAGTCTATATATTTAAATTAATTATGTGATATTAAATTTAATCTAATTAGATAAGTACAATAAAATGATGTTTGTTGGTTCATTTACCAAATTATAAAAATATGAAAATTAAAATATGTACGCTGTTGACCCAAAAAATGGACCAACATCCTGGTTTGAGTTTGAAAGCACCAGCCCTGTTCTGACAGAGCAATATCATAGATAACAGATATAGAATAAGAACAGTAAAAGAAAGAAGACATAGAATTTTTATAGTGGTTCGGCTGTTAATGAAGCCTATGTCCACTTTATAGTTTTATTATTGACTGATTGCTATTACAAGAGATATTTGATTACAGGGCTTTGATTATCTTGAAGTAAGTTGAATCCCCATAGTTGGAATCCACTAGAGAATCACAGTAAATTCCATTGGAGATTATTGTGAGGGAGGTAGAGAGTGAATAATAGTTCCAACAGAGCTTTAACAGCCAGTCCGGAGAAGACCCTTCTTATGTTGCAAGTTTGATGGTATTTATATGGATCAGAGAGCTTTTGGGCTAGGTCATGTCTTCATCAGCTCGCAGGTAGGTAGTATACGACCCAGAGCGAGTTTGGCTCGCAAAACGAGCTAAAGCCATGGGTCGGTAGCGACCCATAGACTTTGCTCGTTTTGCGAGCGAATGTCTTGGCCTCTTTGTAGTATTCCTTAGTCATCTTGTTTGAAGGCTTGAGGAGAGGCATAGGGTCGCTGATTCATTGGAGAAAAGCATAGCCACTCGAGCCGGTTTAATGGGTCACCAGCGGTCCATAGCTTATGGATCGCTGGCGATCCAAAATGTATGATGGAAAGCGAGCCAACTCCCTAGCATCCTTCTCCCATCTTGTTCCATGTAGGTCGTTGCAAATCAATGAAATGGTATGGATAGCTAGCGATCCATAGCATAGCATATGGATCGCCAACGATCCATATACTTAGAATATTATTGGACTTTGCTTTCTGGAGTTTATGGCGGTCTGGTGAAAAGGTATGGATCGTTAGCGATCCATAGTGCATGGATCGCTAGCGATCCATGTACTTAGTTAATTTCTGAGCTTTGCCTTGTTTTAATGATGATTCCTACGCTGGTTGCATCGGACTGCTATTGGATCATGATGCAAGGGGATTGGTGGACCCACGAGCTAACCATATGGATCGCTAGCGATCCATAGGAGATGGATCACTAGCGACCCATCACCTTAGCATGTGTTTTCTTGCTTTTCACTGATCCTTCTTGGTTGGTTCTTTTATTCTCAACAGAAAACCTTCTAACTAGAGAATGAGGATCTAAATTTTGGACCTATGGGATCCAACGTAGATAGCTGGATCTGAACCCTGAGTTGGAGTTCTCAGTGAAAGTACTAAAATGTTGACCCAGAAAATGGACCAACACCTTGGTTTGAGTTTGAAAGCACCAGCCCTATTATAATAGAGCAATATCATGATAACAGATATAGAAAAAGAACAGTAAAAGAAAGAAGGCAGAGAATTTTTACAGTGGTTCGGCTGTTAATGAAGCCTGTGTCCACTTTATAGTTTTATTATTGACTGATTGTTGTTACAAGAGATATTTGATTACATGGTTTTGATTATCTTGAAGTAAGTTAAATCCCCAGAGTTGGAATCCACTGGAGAATCACAGTAAATTCTACTGGAGATTGTTGTGAGGGAGGTAGAGAGTGAAAAATAGTTCCAACAGAGCTTCAACAACTAGTCTGGAGAAGATCCTTCTAATGTTGCAAGTTGGATGGTATTTTTATGGATCGGAGAGCTTCTGGGCCATGCCATGCCTTCATCAGCTCGCAGGTAGGTAGTATATGACCCAGAGGGAGTTTGGCTCGCAAAACGAGCTAAAGCCAAGGGTCGCTAGCGAACCATGGTCTATGGGTCGCTAGCGACCCATAGACTTGGCACGTTTTGCGAGCCGATGTCTTGGCCTCTTTGTAGTATTCCTTAGTCATCTTGTTTGAAGGCTTGAGGAGAGGCATAGGTCGCTGATGATCCAACCACTTAGGATTTTTCTGGAATCTAGAACTGGAGATGTTTCCATAGCCTTATATCGTAGTTGTTATGTTTTAATGGCAATTCGCTAGCTATTTACGTTCAGTTGCTGATTAGACTGAAAGGAGGTTGATCTCTCGGCTTCGTTGATCCCAATTGTCATCTTAGTCGTATAGCTTGGCCCTTGTTGATCCCTTGCCTTAGCTTTTCTAGTTAAGTCCTAAATCATCCTGTCTACACAAGGTTGTTCTGTTTTCTATTGGTTTTTGCTGGGTTAAAAACCCGGATAACATACGCCACTCATATTAAGAAATAGTAAAATTACCTTTTTACTAAATTAAGATACATAAGTCGCATACAAGTACATACATAAACAAGAATCACAAATGCAATTTATAATTCATTTACCCCGATGAATTCATCATATAATACATTACAAATTTTATTTATTTATTTCAAATACCTTCATTTTAAAATTCCTATAACTATTTACGAAACCCCCCTCGGTAACCTTCTAATAATTTACATTTAACTCCATATATTAGAATGAATCATGCGATCTTAAAACTATTTTAATAATTCAATAAACTATTATTCATTGATTTTAACAAATGAATCATGAAAATAAGAAAATTTGATATTTATACCATGTTCGAATTAATAAAAATGGGATAAAATGAATCCATGTCTTTCTCCACCGCTCTTTTCCGATGTCTTTCCTAAACTTGGTCAGCCCGATTTAGTTGGATTTCAGACGATTGCTTCTTCATGTATCTAGGCGTGGGTAGTTGTTCGGTTTCTTATTTGATCTCTCTAGATTGCCTCGGTTTCCTAGGCAGCAAACGGTTTGCCTTAGGGGGTTGCTTTGAACCACCGAGAAACATGTTTAGGTAATCTCCTTTCCCAATTTGATTGTGTATGTATATGGCTATATATTCCTTTCTTTAAGTACTCTTCTACCTATTATATTACAACCAATAGTTGAATTTATTTTTGTAATTTATTTTTTCGCTATTAAATTTAATTTAATGTTGCATGCTTTGAATTTTCAACCGCATAATTTCTGATAATCATGAATTTTTTTTAGTACTAGAAAGATAAGCTCATTATATAGTATTTTAGTGGCTTATTCTTTTGAGTTTTCTTGAAGTAAAGTTTAGTGGCTTTATAATATTCTTATATGTATGTATATATATATATAATTAAGACATAATATGGAAGTGGATATATTTCTCCAGGGCATGATTCTCAAAAAGTGGAACTATTGTTTTTTTATCATTGTACTGTCATTTTAATGTTTATTTCATCATATTACATGGACTATGTGAAGTAAATGATGCTTCCATGCAAAATGGCTTCAGTTTCATCTCAGAAAGTGCACGATAGAGTTCTCAACTGTATGGTAATTGTTCTATCATTGTATAGTTTTCTCTTAATCTTATCTAGAGGTGTTATGTAGGATCCATGGTGTTTCCATGTGAAATGGTTTTAGTAGAAATATATTTTGATGTACTTATGAATTACTATTGGCAAAGATGACATCAAGTCGGAAACATTTACTCATTATACTAGGCAGTGAACCAAAATACATAAGCTCATTTGACTGTGGGCCATATTAACTTTAAGTTTTGTTCTCATTGTAGAAAATATTCATATTGTTCAAAAAGCATTCCACTAATTACTACTACCAACATGATACGATATTGCTTTTGTACATATGAAACCGCCTAATTAATGAATTAAGTAATACCAGTACAAGATTGGAAATATTTTCTTCTTTAATTTCATAGCAAAATTAAAAGTAATCTGTATGACATACAGAATAATGGATGTTGTAAGTTTTTGAAACCTCTATCAATTTTATAGAGGTTGTAGTTTTTTACCTAATTCCCTTTATCAACATTAATTTATGCAATGTTTCTGAGCAATATGCAAATACCCTACTGTTTCTTAGCTTATTTTCCCAAGTTCTACAACATGCTTCATTGTTTGTGAGACGTTCGTGTCAGAAAACTTTATCTTTTCTTTGCATGTTTGTTCGGTTTATATTTATAAAAATTTCCTGTTATATTTCTCAGTTGATAAATATTATCATCCTTTCACATCGTTTTGACAATTATTATTAAACTTTAATCTACGCGAACATATCCACACACACACAAGGATAGTCATATCGATCTAGAAGAACTATTGGATGTTATCCAAATTTAAAATAAAGCAACTAAACTTTATTTGTGCATGAGTTCAATTAATGTATGCTTTGATGATTTGTGTTTTGTCGGAGTTACGCTTCTCATTCGATCACTTTGGATAAATGTCACGGTGCAATTCTATATTATCTTTATCAAGTTTATCGATTGTAGAATTTTGAGATTATTTTTACTTTTGTGTTTCTATTTGGGTTTGGAGTTCCAATGGTGGTAAACCAAGAAAACGGGACCCAAATAGCTATTAGGGTATGTTTGATTCTCCCTAATTTATATATATTACACTATATATATAGTATGTATTTGTACATATATACACACATACATAAATATACATACTTTAAATATTTAATGTGTGTGTATATATAGGTATATATATGTACATAATATTCACATATATATATGCATATAATATATATGTGTGCGTGCGTGCGCGCGCGCATGTATATACATCTTAGTATAATTATCTATTTGATATATGAATGGCCAAACATGTATATATGTACATGCATTGATTAATTCATGCTGTGTGAAAACACACACACACACACACACACACATATGTATATAACTAGAAAAGAGACTAATCTAGCCAAGGTTTAACTCGGCTAGGTATATGGATTAGATGATCAGTTGCTGCTTTTAACTTTGACAGTATTACAGAAGGAAATGATTTTACTACCTGGATGAATGTTTGTAATTCAGTTTTGCACCTAATAGTATACTACTTTTGACTTTTTTATGCAAGCATTTGGTATGTAATTTGGTGAGAGGAAGTATTTATTTTCTTTGTTTTATGTCATAGTTATTTTTTGACTAGAAAATATTATATTAACATTTTACTCCAATTCATCTTGAATCTGGACCGATAGCACTATGAAGGTCTATTTGATATTTCTTTTATTTATTATATATAATTAAGTAGCGGTTATTTAAGCTCTCTTGAAGTGAAAAGATCCATTACTAATATTAACTATACTGCTATATATATACACATATCAATGTACTACCCATTTCTGTTAGGATTCAAGAAAATAAACGTAATCCAATATTACAGTATTTAAATGGTTGTATTGTTTCATAAGTCTACAATTGTGCTAAATCAAAGGCAATTGATTTTTATGAACACTTCAGTAAACAAGGATAAACTAACAATAGCACTATCTATCTAATTATTTTGTGGTTGTTAGCGAAATGGTCTAGGCTAACACATTTTCTATTACCTTTCATTTTTGGTTTTTATGTCTATAGTTTTTTTGTACTCATTGAGTTTGTATAAATAAGTGACATTACATTTTATTTATATTAAAGTTTGTCTAAATATTCTTCTTTCCAGGTCACACAATGATTGATATAGATAATTTTACGTACAGCGTACTCATGTCATGTTAAGATGAAATAATATTTAAGCAGATATCTACTTTTTCAATATTCTTTTGTTTGCATTCTAATTGGAAATGTATGAGTGAATATAAACTATGGTAATAGAAAAAAGCTCAAACTAATTGTATAGCTCCACTTCTACTAACTGCATTGATCACTCTTATTGTTTGAGCTTGAAAACAACTTTTATTTCTTATGTGTATAAGATATGATAAAACCTGTTGTCGGTTAGAAGTTTTATTGAGTGATAACCAATGTCTACATTCACATTTCATAGTGATTCTTTTCATTACATTATTCAAAAACTTAGGTGGTATCCTAAATTTTGTAGTAAGTAGCAATATGCAATCAACCTACTATTGTTTAACTTATTTTCCTAGGTTATACTGCATACTTTGTTTTTAGAGGCCATGGTATTCGAGAAGAGTACATGTATTCAGACCATGGTAGTTGTAAGGGTGTTGAAGGTAACATTTGCTTCTTATATCTTTTTAGTAATTGTATGCTTTTTGGGGTTCTAAAGGATTTTCATCTTTTTTAATTTTTTAGTGCTTGAGGGAGGTGTGACATCCATTCTCAAATGCATCTGCGCGGTGTTGTTTCCATTCTCTTACACATCACGTGACCATGTATACTTATAATTATATTTTATAATACATGCTAATTTATCCTCTTTATTTTTATAATAAACGGCAGTCATATGTGTGTGCATACATGCGTGTGTGCGTGTGTGTACTTTTGTTTCCATAACATTGGAAAACAATGCATATGCCACTGATGTAATCAAATTGTGGATTGAGAGAAAAAAAAAGAATTTTTTTAATATCCACTAAATGTTTTCACATGCTTCATTCCCAACCACCATGGTATAATACTGTGAGTTTGTCAAATCTATTATACACTTTGATTAATTATGTCCTGTTTTATTATTTTTATCTTCAAAAGGTGAGCAAAATTGTCAATAGTGCTCTTATAATCCATTAATGTACATTGTTGTTTCTTATACGTAATGTGAATCAGTTATAGGGTTAATATTGAAGGTTAGATAAATTTTTAAAATTGTCATGACATCTTCTTTTATTAAGGACATGAACATAAGAAGTAATAACGGTCGTAGAATTCTTAATTTCTTACATGTACATGCATGAACTATAAACATATCAACACTAAATTCCAGAAGAAAATCATTTCTATGATTTTGCAAGAAAATAATCAAAATGTGAATGTTTGTTAGAGAAATGTTTACAGTTATGTATGCCCTTACAAATCGACAGGGAAATGTAGCAAACCTGCTTAATTTATGGTCGCCTTATACTTGAAGAGCCATATTATTATAATTTCAAATCAAGTGTTAGGGGAGCTTTAGCTAGCAACCACACATAAATATTATAACCGATCCTTTAAATTCAATGAAGCTAACATTGGCTGCAAAATGAAGCGAAACGAAATTTTCTATATATCTTAGTCTGATGTGAATGACTAAAAATTGAACTATACTTACTAAATTAATATAGCTTAATAAAGAGAAGAGTACGAGGAAGAATGAATTTTTTTTACCTCTATATTTGCTATTTTTTTATATTTAACCTCGAATTTAGCCTTTTGACAAAGAATAAAAATAAATACTTTCGCGATATACATCTCTTTGTAGTATTTTTGGGTGCATGGAATGTATTATTAGAGGTTAAAAGGTAACACAATTTTTGTAAGTAATAAGTTTCACTTTTTTTTTCAAACTTTGAATGCATGCATAGAGAAATAAGTTTACATTTTATGTTTTTGTTAAATTGTGCAGTTGGTATACAATACTGCTATTTAATTTGGATTTAAAGTGCAGTTAGTCTATGCTCTTAAAATAATTTATTAATCATACCAATTTTTATTTCTTACCAAAAAAGATATGTTTTTTCCATACAAGATGAGACATAAATACTATAAATGATCCTCTAGATTCTATTAAGTTAATTTTGGCCGCAAAATGATACGAAATGTAATTTTTTTTAACATACCTTAGTCCAATTTGAATGTATAAAAGAAAATCGAACTGTATTTACTAAATTAATATAGATTAATACAGAGAAGAAAGTAAGGAACGGTTTTTTTCTCCATTCGGTAAGTTGGTACATTCTTACATCCACCAATTTTTTTATTCCTCCCCTTGGCTCTTGGGTCAGGATTACCTCCTTCCCTTACCGTCACATTTATTTGACCGATTCATAGCGTTTAGTCCTGATTATAATAAGACTTTACGTGCATAGCCATGACCATATGCAAATATGGATTATAGTTAGACATCTGTCTTGGTCGCTTTTCGTAATTACGAATTTAGTTGTCTTCTACCTAAATACAACTGTCATTTGTTGGGATACATATGATAGTACATCAACGAAATCGATAACCAAATAAAGGTTTGGAAACACCCCCCACACCTTAAATTTAAAATAGTCATTTTCTATGCACAGTACATCTCCATTTAATTGCACATCTAGACGCGTCCACATGCATGAAAAGTCTTTGGCAATACGTTTTTTTCAAGATAAATAACGAGTCGATAAAATTAGCCATAGTCAGTCGCCTCTTGCTATTGACATATAGTAAATTTTTACCACAGAATTAGAGTACTAGAGGTTTTCAGATCTTTATTAGTTTTTCGCGATTAATTTAGTTAAAATCAGCAATATTCGACTAGAATAAACTAAAACAGGCCATTGCATATTGGTACTTCATATCCTGTAGTTAATCTGGTGGAAAAGTCAACTTATTAACAAAATGAGAAAAATTAACAACTAATATTGAAATAAGAAATTTGCTATTAAGTGCAGATATGATTTTCAAAGAAATTAAAATACACGGACGAAAATAGCTATATGTTGCACTTTAATGCATGTTTTTGAGAGGATTTTTATGTGCAATAAATTTGACATTAAGTGCAGATCCACATATCCACCTTTTTCTCCAAAGTTCAGACACTATGAAGTAGACAGTACAATGCTGTAGGTTTTATATACTATAGCTTTTACAGATTTGTTTTGTTTTTTATTTATTTGTTTGACTCGGTGGTAGAATTAATAGATTGTAATTTAAAAACAGGAAGAAGCAGTCACATTAATATTGTTCATTTGGAAACTTATGAAATACTATTTGCTCGATTGAGCTATATGCTCAATTGAGCTACGATGATAAGTTATTTCACTAAGTTTGCTTCCATGCTTGGTTTTTCAGAACTAGCGTTTTGCCTCATTGGATCATCAGCATTTACTACTGGATAGCCCAGACCAAAATAACCGTTTGATTCATATTTTAAGATTTTGAAATTAGTGCGCCATCTCTGTTTAATTTCTTGGTAGGTCGGTTGGTAAAGTAAACTACAATGGTTAATGCAATAATATATCTACGTATAAAATGGTGGTTGGCTTTATAGATGTCTTCTTTGGGTAATTAGTCTATAACTAGTGCGAACCCGTGCTTCGCACACGGATGTTGAAAAAATATTGTTGTTGCATAGGTCATATCCAAATGTATAAGAAATTCAATACGGTGGTAATGAAAAAACATTGTTGAACGATAGTGTTACATCATGAATAACAATTTGGTAGGATAAAGAATACATAGATATATTTGGTTATGATAATCATAATTAAAATCGAACAAAACAATTATAGTGAATATGTTAAAGTTCATAGACTATTTAGAGGATAATGTGTTAAAAATTTATCCGCTAATGCATAGATATATTCACTGTGGCATATAACGCCAATGTTGTTGCTTTTGCAATTATACAGCTGCTTCAATGTGCATAGATATAGTTGAAGTATTCACTGTGAACTGCAGACACAAAGACACAGTGTAGTTCGATTCAATTAAATAAGAGTAACAAAAGTTTTTTGCAATGGGGAGAAATATAGTAATATGATGAAATTTGTAAACAGTCAGGAAAAGTATTTGTCAACAGCTGAAAAAAGGGAGCAAAAGAAAAAAGAAAAAAGCAACAGATGTAGTACAGGGGAAAAGTAGTAAAACAGAAGATTCAATTGAAATAGAAATGATGATGCAATAAGAAAATAACATGGGTTCCAATATAAATTACTATTGTTCACCAAATCTGACCTATGTCGATGCAGGGTACAAAACACGGCATACAACTGGTCGCAGTAACCAATATTTGAAAATATCCAAAACATACATAAGAGAACAATTGTGAGAAGTCCATTCATTTTTTAGCCTCAGAAATAACTGCTAGCAACGCGTGTATGATATTGGCACTACGCCATAGATGACCTTCTGCAACATTTTTGCAAGGTGTTGCCAGCTAAAATGTTGCGATAGATATAAAATTTTGGTCCTACTGCAACGTTGTATTTATGGTGTTACCTTAGCCATAAAAATGTGTTGCTCTAGCTAAAAAAGTGTAACACGATGCAACATTTTTATATAGTGTTGCTATAGATGTATTCAGATTAAAAAATTAATAAAATTAGCAATCCGCGTGAATACGATCCAACGGTCTACATTTAATCTGATTGTTAAACTGGATCACCGCTACAATTTGCCACAAATTTTCGTTTTCCCGCTTTACTTTTCATATCATTTTCGTTCTCACTCCCAATTTCCGAAATCCCTAATTTCCAAATCATATTTTCGTTTCTTTTTTTTTTCTTCCAAAAACAAAATCTCGTCCTTTTTTCAAAGTTTGGTAGTGATCTCAGACAAGCTTCGTTCCCATTTCGTTCTCACCTCCAATTTCGCTGCTGTTTGCCTACATGTCGAGCGCCGTTTGCTTTGTTGCCGAGATCTGGAAATGTCTGTTTGGGTTGTCGGAATGGGTAACCAGCGATTGTGATAAGGTGATTAGGCGATTAGGCGATTTGGCAACCTGAAGTCGAATTTGGCAACTGAAATAGTTTGTTGGTGAGGCAATTAGAGGATGGAGGCTGGTGGTTTAGAAGTATGTGTGGGTTTTGGTGAAGATTTGGAACTGTGAGATTTTAGTTGGCAGTGGCAGCGGCAACGGGTTGGTAATGAGGTTTGGTGAGTGTTTTGGCATAGGTTAAGGGCTGTAGGGGATGTAAGTTGCAGCAGTTTGGGGATGGTGGCAGTGTAGAGGTTCGTGCTGCCGAAGTCCGTGACCTGTTCGATGAAATGTCAATTTTGTGTAAAGGTTCGTGGCAGTGTAAGTTGCAGCAGTTTGTGGATGTAAGTTGCCGAAGTTTGAGGATGGTGGCAGTGAAGGGTAATGTATTACTTATTAACACGCAACCTGTAACAACCCTAGACTTTGCATATACTTTAATTTTGACTTTATTTTTATTTTAAATTATTTTAAACTTGTTCTATTTCAAACATTTCATTTTAAATATAAATGTTGATTATTAAGTGATTTATAGTTCAAACTAGTATAAATTGGTTAGTTTACTGAAAAGTGAATTTCTGTTCAAACAGTTCAATCTTTGGCTTTTAAATTTAAAATTTAAATTATATAAAATCTTAAAATTTATCTTTTATTATGAAAGTAAATATAATTTCAAGAATACTGCTTTTCGTTTCGTTGAAATCTGATTTATAATGTGAAAGTTATGCCCTTTTGAATATTGTGTGTAATTTGCTGTATTTAACAAGATTGTTTATTTTAAATTATATAAATAATCTTTTATTTGGTCATGTAATGTTATAATATGGGTAAAATAACATGTTACGTATATATTTTAGTTTTAAAACATTTTTAAAAGTGTAATTGACATTTTCCAATGTCAGTTGTATTCTGTTTATAATTTCTAATTTCCAGTTTCATTTAATAAAAGAAATTCTTTATTTATTTTCTATTTTCTTCAAATCTTATTTTATTTTCATTTCCACTTCATTTTGTTCAACATTTATTTTATTTACTTGACTTTTATTTGTTTAAAAGTATTGTTATAATTTTTAAATGTTTATTGTACATTGTTTATATTTTAAATGCTAGTTCCAATATATTAGCTATTTTCTTAATTATTTTCTATTTTTTTTTTAAATTTATTTACTTATTTTCTTTTTCTTTTTCACTTTATTTTAAATTTAATTTCATTTCAATATTTTATTTTATAACATTTTAAAAGTTTTAAAAGTGAAGTTACAACTTTCCAAAGTTAAGTGTATCTTGTTTATATTTTAAATGATTGTTTCAATATATTAGCTATTTTCTCATTTTATTTTCTATTTTTACTTAGATTGTTTATTTATTTTCTTTTTCATTTTATTTTGTTCAACATTTTATTTTTATTTACTGAAATTTATTTGCTTTATTTTGATATAAAGAAATAGAAATACAAAGAGTCAAAAACCTTTTCATTTTCTGGAGACTTTTCATCTACTTGTCTTTTCATTTTCTTTACCTTTTCACCTCATTGCTTTTGGCCGTTCATTTTTTTTGCATAGCCGTGTATTCCCCTTCATTTTTCACGTGAGAAACTTTCTCACATCTCAAAGCTCACGGCCAAGAATGGCTACCTCTCCTTCCTTTTCTTCTTCATTTTCTCTTTGATTTTGCCTTGCTTCTCTCTAGTTTTGCTTGGCCACAACCACCACCATCTCCACCAACCACCACCATCATCTCCTCCTCATTATCCAAAGCCTACAACCATCCCTCTCCTCTGTCCATAACAGGTCATGACCATCCCATGGAGAAAACACCACAAAAACATCTCAAAAACCTTGCAAACTATGCATAGCCGACCTAAACTTCACCACCACCTTCATATCTTGCCTTGGCCACCTCCCCATGCTCCACCACCACCATGATATGACCATTTACCCTCAGCCTTACCTCTGTCCTGATCTGAAACATGTATGGCCGAACCCAAAAATGACATAGGTTGAGCCTATGTTGACCAAAACTCCACTTTGTGCCTTGTTCATTTGTATTCCTCACTTTGTAACCCCAAAACCCTTCCTCTTCTCAAGCCTAGCCATGTATTTTCAGTTCCAAACCTGATCTATTTCCACATGAAAATAGGTTGTGACTGAGCCATATACATGTATGGTTGAGCACAAGTTGAGGCAAAGTCAAGCAAATTGTTTAAAAGCTAGGTGATGTACTTGTCTAGCCTAGTTTCTATTTGTTTCAATCTAACTTTGGTATTGAAATTTTATTTATATATGACTTTGTTTTGTTGTTGTATACAAGATTTATATCTTGGTTCTCTCCACTCAAATCAAAGGTCGTGCCATATCGTGCTTTCTGGAATTCGTTGTGTCATTTGATTTGCAAACTTCAACTTAAAAAGGTGAGTTATTCTCACCAGACAATATGTACCTATATAACTGATAAACCGACACCATTTGAATATGTAATGTATATCATCATGTTATATATGTTTATATTATTATCATATGATGTTCACACCTGTTATTACACTTATTATATCATATGTTACTATTATTTAATGTTATTCTGTTATTTATATATGTTATCACCATTGTAAGTTCCCTGTAGATTAGAATCACTATGGGTTGAAATGATACATACCCGAACGGACTTTAGAATAGGGAAAAATCGTTATGGGCTGAAATGATAGGCCTGAATGATTTTTATTTAAATTATTTTAACTTGGGATTGTGGGTTTGAAATGATAGAACCCGGATTTTTCTTTTTTAACTGCGGATTGAAATGATACATATCCGTATCACTTGACCTAGGTTAGAAAATTATATACAGGCCCGTGGTTATTTTATAAAGTGTTTTGGATATTTTTAAGTATTTTAAAAATATAAATTTATGAAATTTGATTTAAACAGATTTTGAAATATTTTGAATTAAAGAAATTATGATTTTTCTATGTGTTAAAAATGTAATTAATGAATGGGTTAACTAGGTTTTTGAAATATAACTTAAGTTGGAAATTTGGAATTTTGGTTAAAAATGATATTTAAGTTATATAAATAAAATGGATATTAAATTTTATTTGGAAATGGTAAATATGATAATTTGATTAAATTTGAATTTAAGTGATTATTAAGTATTATTGATTTTTCTATGAATTTAAGTGGTTAAATAAATGAATGTTTAAAAGTGATCTTTAAAAATATAACTTGACTAGGAAATGTGAAATTTGGTTTTAATTAAAGGTTTAAGTTAATTAAATAAAATTGGAAATTTTGTTAAATTGTGAAATGGTAATTTAAATTTGAAGTGTTAAGTCTATTTGTTGAAATGTGAAGAATTGTAACTTTTACACTTAAACTTATTAAGTAAATTGTTGAAAATTGGATTTAATTATAAGAAATTTATTGTGAAAGAAACGTGTAAAGTTCTAATTAATGAAAGAAATATGTAAAGTTTAATTTATGAAAGAAACGTGTAAAGTTCTAATTAATGAAAGAAATATGTAAAGTTTAATTTATGAAAGAAACGTGTAAAGTTCTAATTAATGAAAGAAATATGTAAAGTTTAATTTATGAAAGAAACATGTAAAGTTCTAATTAATGAAAGAAATATGTAAAGTTTAATTTATGAAAGAAACGTGTAAAGTTCTAATTAATGAAAGAAATATGTAAAGTTTAATTTATGAAAGAAACGTGTAAAGTTCTAATTAATGAAAGAAATATGTAAAGTTTTACCTACTGAAAGAAACATGTAAAGTCTTAATTAATGAAAGAAACATGTAAGTCTTAATTTGTGTAATATTGATTTAAAATAATAAATGCCCCTTTTGTAATAAAACGTAAATTAAAACGTACATTCGATAATGTAAGTTTAATTAGTGTAATATTGATTAAATGATAAATGCTCTTTACTGTAATAGGAATGTAAGTTAAAAAGTACATTTAATATGTAAGTTTTAATTAATGTAAATGACATATTTTAATGACTAAAATAATAAAGTTTCTTTATTGTAATGATAATGTAAGTTAATAAGGTACTCTTAACTTAACATAAGAATTTCAACATTAAATTGGATATTACAGTAACAAAGTTTATTTAACTATAAGGCTATGATAAAATGACCATGTTAAAAATTTGTAAGTATATAAATACTTTGATTATATAAAATGTTAAATTGGGAAGTATTACATTCCAAAAATGCTATGATTCCTTAAGGTTACATTACCAAAATGCTATGATAATTTAAAGGAAGATTTCAAGTTTAATAAATTAAAGGAAATATTCAGTGATTTTGAAATTTGGGTTTTATTGAAATGATATATTATTGAATTGGTTTTGAAATGGAAATGATATATTTTTGAATTGGTTTTGAATAGATATGTTTTGGGTTTGAAAGTATGTATTAGTTTGAAATAAATGATATGATTTTGAAATGGTTTAAAGGATGTATTTTGATTTGAAACATAAACTATTTTTAAAAGTTATAACCACGGGTTATAATAACGATTGGTTGGCAAAGAGACCGGGATCGGATATGGACATACTCTCTGTCGATACCGAAAACCACTTTGACAACCGTGTACGCGGTGGAGATTCCAGAATGAAGTAGGATGGTGGCGACGTTCTTAAGGTATGTTACGTGGACCCAACTCCTGTGAGTTGGCATAAGGTGGCTAAAACAGGAGCGATCTCGGACCAGTGAGGTAGCACCTCTTCTCGGACACATTTCTTCGATATTATACTCTTACTTGTGATTTGACTAGATGGCCATCCTCCGATTTGGGAATGTTGTTCGAGGTGGAACGGTAGTGGCTGCTATGCGTATCCATCAGTCTGTGTGCGTAATTGGTATATCTACCCTGGCATTGCCTAGTTGTGCCGTGTCACCTACCATATCGAGCTTTACTACGATTATGATTTTAAGATCCGACCGCGTTAAGGTTCTCCATCCCCTTAACGCTATTTTCCGATATGATTATACTTTACTTATTTAGACACTATTATAATAGCGAATATTACTACATAGTAGATATTTTAACGGATCCTTAGAGGATGGGCGGTCCCAAGCATCTTCTAAGTTACTTGTACCTTTATTACAGTTCACTTGAGTTGGTTTACATTATATAAGTATATATTGTCCTGACTCGAGTGTTTTGTGTTTTTCTTTACGCTCGGGTCAGCCTGAGTTATTCACAGATTTGGATTTTCACCTTCTGGAGATTTGAATCGCTGGAGATTATCTGCTAGTCTTCTTCTATCTACTTCAGTTATGTTGCTCTGTTCAGCTTGTACTTGGTTATCTTATTGATACTTCTGTTGTACTCTATTTCTTCTGTGTATCTTATGTAACTCTGATATATTTACATAGTAGCTTCATGAACTACTATTTCTTTTACTTCCGCTGCATTATTTTACTCTGTGTCTGTGATCTGTGATTATATTTATTTACTGTATATTCTGAGATTTGCCAAATTTTAATTACAACGCGGTATTTTGAGCAATTCAACTCTGGCATGAGTGTCTACCTATACACTTATAATGGATGCGAATGGTTGAAAATATCGGGTCGTTACACAACCTGTTCGATGAAATGTCAATTTTTATTTATCATGGTTTCAGGTCTTTTACCAAGGCAGAGCTAAAAGCAAGGTTATTTCAGTTTTCACTGAACAATTTGCTAAGAATGATGGCTGGAAAAAGGTCGGATGATTCAGAAGAAGCCATGAAAGAGTTGCAAAAGTCAATCATCGAGGAGGTGTTCAAATTCGCAGGAGGTGTTCATTTGTGCATCATTTTACGTCGTTTCAAAGAAGGCTCGATCTTCCAAAATCGGATGAATCGGATCATTTTACGTCGTTTCAAAGTATTGCATCACACAAATGCAGATAAAATATTCAAAAACAATAATTGCTTAATTCCAAAAATACTGCAAAATAATAACCGCTTTTGCTTAATACATTTAAATTTTAACTACAGTAAGCTCGAATAAATCATCGTGTACAACCAAAATTATTACTGCATCACATAAATATAGCTGAAATATTCAATTTCTACCATGCATAATCCAAAATTGTCATTAAATTATAACTGCATTTTATTAATGTAGTTAAATTTTAATTGTATTAAGATTGAATAAATTCCTGAAATGTAGCCAAATTTATTACTTCATCACATAAATGTGGTTAAAAATCTTCAAATATAGTTAAATTTACCCAAAACTTGCTGGTAAATTATAATTGCATTTTCTTAATTTCATTAATTTATAACTGTTTTAAAATTGAATAAAATTATCAAATATAGTCAAAATCATCAATACTAAATGCAATAAAAAAATGCTAACGGAGTTAAATTAATTCAAAAAATGCCTATAAATTATTACACCATTTTTTGATGGGGTTAAATTATAACTGCACTAAGTTTGAATACTATCAAACACAATCAAGATTATTACTTTATTACATAATGTAGTTACAATATTCAAAGACAACCATAATTGTATAATTCAAAAAAAATATTTTTTTCAAATATGTTAAAAGATAATAAATACATTATAATAATCTAGGTAAAACTACTATGTAATGTTTATGATCATCATAATAATACTGTTATAGAAACGCGGTACACAGCGGTGGCACAAAATAATTGTGCAATTAAAGCTGCTATATAAAATTATGATTTTAAAAAATTTATTTTTAGCTATCGACAATGGATATCATTGGAAAGCAAATTAAATTTGAGATTTAATAGTGAAAACGATTCTTAAATCCAATCAATGTAGAAAAAGTTATTACATTTTAAAGTTTGGAATATAAAGAAATTAAAAATGCGACTGTTTAGTTGCCAAATTTCAAGGAAGCCTGTGTGAGCTTGAAATTCAACTCACTAATAATAATATAGTATAGATACTCAACTTAAGTCATCTCCACCACATTTTTCTAAGAGAATTGCCATTGGTTTTTTTTACTGAAATGTTATAAATTGACTGTTGGACATTAGTTTGAGTTGCTCCTATCTGCCATTTGAGTGTTTCTGGGCTCACAATGTTGCACCTGTTACATTGTACTTCCATTCATTTCCATTAGAGTTTTTATCTCAATCCAAAAATATTGCTGGAATTGTTACTACTCATCTGAAAGGCATGACATACATTTTATATTTGTTCTCTGCTCTTTTTTCTACTGCTGCATGTATCAACATTATGCATAGTCAAGCATAAATTTAGCAGTACATGTTAGTCTTCCGTTGTTTAAGTTAATTATTTTGCTTTTTGTCAGCTTTACATGGACTAAATTTTACATACTTCTCCAGGAAATGAAGGAGAATGAAGGTTAATACGAACTTAAGCGCTGTTAGTTGGTGGCATTATCATTTGGGATCCAGTGGTGTTTATATGCTTCCAACAGTGCTAAGTGGCTGAAGTTAGTTTATTGTTTGACGTCATGTGCAGGCAAATGTGATATTTCATTACTATACACTTAAACTTGCTAGGCCCTCTTTACGTACTTTTATGAATGTGAATGTAGCCATGTATTTATTTAAATACAGTCTCATTGCATTTTGTATATTTACTACTTATGAGGTATATCATATAACAATGCTTAGTTTTTGCGAAAATGCAAGTCATCCACTTTTGTTTATTACATTTTTACCCTCGATGTTTACTGTAAATTTAGAAATCCCCACCTATTGCCACATGCAAACCACCGTTTTGATTTGGAAATAATAATTTGATCTATTTTTATATTTCTGTTAGCAAAGATGATTCCACTTAGGTCGAACATTGAAAGTTGTCAAAAATGTATGTATGTGCGGGTTAAAGTTGTCAAAAATGTCTGTGCATTTCAAAATTACGTTTAACTTATTAGTTTACATTGGAAGTTTGTACCAAAAAATTCAACAACGGTTGTACATACATCATGCAGCTACAACCCGTGTGCGTAGCACAGATTCACACTAGTTAAAACAATAAATAAGAATAATAAATAACAAGGGGAAAAGTTGTAAATTTGGTTTAGCCAATAATATTATTGGAAAGCAATCAACATTTCAAAAATGCAAAAAAAATATGGCTGAATCATTTTGTGAATGGAAGTGATTAAAACAAACAATATATAAAAGCTGATTCTAATCATTCACTCCTTTTTTTTAACGAAACAACCATAGCCTTAGGTTATGGTTTCAATCAAATTTATTCCTGGTAAAAGAAAATGTGCCATATATGGAAAGACAGGATAATGGCAATAGCCACAATAGGAAGTAATATTTTTACCGCATTGTCAAATTGTGGAGCTAGAAACTTTGAGGCCCTGCTTTTTTTCTCCTTCAATTAAAATTATATTAAAAGAAACAATTTTCCCTTATTTTATCTCCAGCTCCTGATCTGAAACCCTAATTCGTTGGACCATGGGGTTGTGGGAAGCTTTCCTCAATTGGCTTAGAAGGTGAAAATTTTCGTATTATGCCCGAATTCATTATTTAGTTTCGGCGCAAATCCGATGCGTCCTTTTTCCTTCTCTGTTTCATCCCAATAATTAGACCGTGAAATTGGAAATCGTTGTTAGTGGCGTTGACTTAATTCTTAGATTAAACAGATGGAATATTTGATTTTGATTCACGCTAATGTGACTATTTTGGACATTTCGAAAAATAATTGATTGTTTCCTGATTGTTGGCACCAGAAAGTTGCTTAAATTTCACGTTCAGTGTGGTAATTGGGCATTTATTGTTGTTTTGTAGCCTCTTTTTCAAGCAGGAAATGGAGTTATCCTTAATTGGACTGCAGAATGCAGGAAAAACTTCACTTGTGAACGTGATCGCAGTAAGTATATGTTGATATATGTAATGTGTTATCAACATCTTGTCTTTGCCTCTGTGACTTAGCTGATTATAATCAATTTGTTTTACCTGCACATTTTTACAGACTGGTGGTTATAGCGAGGATATGATTCCTACGGTGAGTAGTATTGCATATAAAAATTTGACTGATATTCTCATTTCTGATACTTATGCTTAGTAAATGAACACTTCATAGGTAGGATTTAATATGAGGAAAGTAACCAAAGGAAATGTCACAATAAAGCTTTGGGATCTTGGTGGCCAGCCAAGGTTTCGGAGTATGTGGGAGAGATACTGCAGAGCTGTCTCTGCTATAGTGTATGTTCTTCAGATCTCTATTTCTCTTTTCGTTTATATACAGTGTTTAGCTTTTATTGTAATATATATTGATTTTGGTAGTCCTAGTCTATATAAGTTTATAGTCTTTACCCTAGGACCATGTCTAACTAGATTGTACGAGTACTTGTACTAGTTACGGCATCAATTCTTCATTCAAATATCAGATGTAATTGTAGCTATTAAAGGTGAGAAAGTGAATAACCGTTGTTATATCTGGCAACAACAGCCAGCCAGTGAATAGAATGATAGGTGTTTATGCTTCTTGTCCAGGTTTGAATTATCCAGTCTTCAATTATACTGATTTTTGTTTTCATCCGACACCATATTAGCTAAGTGGAATTCTTTCTAGTACTGACAAATGAAACGGTTACTTTCATGAAATAAAGCAAAAAGTAGTATGCTACTTGTGCGTGCGCGTGCGCGTGCGTGCGCGTGCGTGCGTATGTATGTGTGTGTATATGTATATGTATACACATATGAGTGTGTGCGCGCTTGACGAAAGATCTGTAACATCCCTCCTTTGTAGCACCCATTTTTTCAAATGCCACAAAAGTTTGCAATGTGTTTACTTGATATTTCGGAACATCTCCACAAAAAAATGTCTCATTCGAATATTTCACATGCAATAAAATAGATATTCTGATCAAAGGTTAAAATGTCTTAATGGTTAATGTCAACATATAAATTTGAAGGGCTAGAAATTTTAAAATGATTTCGCATTTTACGAAGATGATATTCATAATAAAAAAATATCATCGATACTTTATAATTGTTCCAGTAGTGTAGTTCAAATTAAGAGAGGGGTTAAAAGAGTGTTACAGAAGGCGTTGCACAAATTCCTTGGTTTCCCCTTTTAGATGAGAAGCCAAGAGGGTAGAAACAAGTATATTATAGCTTTCTCTTATCGCTTTTATGTCTGTCAGACACAGCAAACTTTCCATTTCATTATTGAAGTCAGAACATAATTTCATACTCCACTTCATTGCCAAAATAATTAAGAGCCATCTTCAGTAGCTTCCTCCTTTAAGATTTTTATACAAGTAGGAATTCAATTTTGTCTTCATGTTTCTATGTATTTTCCTAGGTCCTCTTAGAATCCTTAAATAGATTTCCCTTTTGGTTATCAATCATCATGCAAAAATGCAAGTTTCTAATGGCCAATGATGTGGGAGAAGAAAGCTAATTTATTATTGTCTTGCATAGGAAAGAACGGAATTTCTGCTGTTGACATGGTAGGTTTTTTTCTTCTTATGACAGGCAGCTAAGCAAGTGAAAAGATGGAAAAATGTTAAATCTTTGCGAGGGAAAAGTACATGGTTGACATTTTTCTCATTTGAAGATGAGGGGAATTTTCTGTTATGACTTTCTTTATTTCCCCTCTATTAATAGTTGTTGTCTCAACCTATCTTTGCTTTTTTTTGTTGTTGTCCATTAGCATTGTATTCAATAGCTTATTACATAAATGGCTTGCCAACCTTTAGGCAATAGATGGTCGAAATAACAAATTTTCTTAGCTTAGAAACCAAAAGTTTGTAAATACCTACATAGTAGAGAGAAATTTATTCGTCAATCCTGCAACACATGTAGTCTCCGCATGTAAGTTCATATCTACCGGCTTATATCTTGATCCTACAACACATGTAGTCCCTACGTGTAAGTTTATCTATACTGTTTAGTGATTCCTGTATGTGCATTGTTCTGAAATAATAGTCAATTTTTAAGCCTTAGTTGATTAGACATCACATCATTCAAATCTCCGCATGTTGCTGCTCCGCTTCGTATCAAGCTTTTAGGGTCTAATGTTTTTCTTTGTTGGTCCAGCATGACCTTTTATCTTAGATTTACGCTGTTATGAAATAAGTATTTTGACTAGTCGATGCAGTGATAGGACAATAGGAGATTATAATTGTAAACATTTTCCACGGAATATAAATGTTTTGGTTGCTCAATTACTTGCAGAAGTAACTTAACATCTTTTATGTATTTGAAAATACTTACAGTGCCTATCTTATTGATCGTTTTTAGAGGATTATCCATGAAAGAAAAGTAGGCAATACGACAAAATTAGACATTGTATACGTGGTCTGGTATGTGATACAATATTGTATCATGTCGATTTGACAATTTTGCGCCATGCGCATGGTTCGGAATCGATAATTACTTCGTACAGATATGTTTAGCAATGTTGCGACGGATAAATGACTTCTAAATAGTGAACTTATAGCCACTATGAAACGTATGTTTAATAAAAAAATAAATTATTTCTTGATTCCTGTTTATGTAATGCAAATAAAATGTCTTTGAAAATCTACTATTTGTGACGAAATAACTGTTCACTGCATATGGTTAGTTTCTGAATGTTGCATTTGCATATTGAATTGATGGCTATCAACATAAGCTTGTGTTTTTATTTCTGTAAATGCCCAGTTCTGATCTCTTGTTCTATGCTGTCATATCTTATACATTAAAAATGTATCACCTTGAAAATCTCATACTCATTTCTTTAATTTTGAAGAACGGACAAAATTGTCAAGAACGTTATTTGTTAAATAATTATCCCCAATATATTTGTGCAGTCATGCCTAAAAATGACCAGAATATATTGGTTGACAATTTCATCAACTGCATTCTGAATGTAAATATTGAGATGTTTATCATTGAAAGTCATGATATTTTTCTGATGTTTTAGGGTATATTTTAACCTTTTTATATATAATCATTTGAAGTATTTTGCATGATTAACTGGACTAAAAAAGAAAAATGCATGTCCTCAATTGCTAAATTACAATGACGTGAATAATCTTTTTTGAAAGTTCATTATTTTACTTCACTGGATATCTTTCTTGAATATAATATCTTGTTTGCAACTACTGTTCATCTATTAGATAGCATCAGTGCCTGTTCTCATATCATTCATATTATTTGCGCACTTTTTTGTACATTCCCCTGTAAATAGAGGCAATCCTTTTAGTAATTTTTTATCTTTACTTTTTACCCTGTATTCCTTTTACTCATTTTTCAATTTTTATACTACTTACCCATCATTCCTCGGTTTCCAATCTTATGTTGCTAAGTAATTTGTGATCTGTGCTTAAATAATTTACATGTGTTCACCTGAATTACCTTGCACGAAATTGATCAATATTTGTTGGTCTCACAGCACTCTAGCTATAACTTTAGATCTGCACCATGTCAAACTTACGATAACTGAGGTAAAACATGCAAGGAAGTGTGATTCATGGAGACAAATAAAATACTGCAGAGAATGGTTCTTTTGTTTCTGGCAAGTCTAGTAAACAATTATGTATAGAACATGGGATGTGGTGCATTTTTTGTCAAATCCACTAAACACTATTACACATGTATCATCTTAAGGTTTTTAACTTTTCATCTAACAAAGAAATTAAACCCGCTAAACGTATGTGATAAAATTTCACAAATGAATTTTCATCTTTTTAGGCATTTAAGGCACGAGGTGGAGCCTTGGCGTAACGGTTAGGTCACCTGCATGGTGATCTAAGCGTCCAGATTCGAGTCCGGAAACAGCCTCTTTGCAATGCGAGGGAAATGATGCGTGCATTATCGATCTCTCTAGAGCCCGCTATTGTGCGGGAGCCTCGTGCACAGGGTTCCACCTTTTAGGCATTTAAGGCACCAAACCACTTATTATTTGATTATTTTAGTTTGGTTGCAGTATTTTCTGTATAAGAATATGTCAGTATTCTTGGTAGAACATTTCTTTTTCCCATCCTACCGTTGTACGCTATACTGTACTTTACAACCTTACAAATACATCCAGGTATAATGTAAAGTGCGATGACCGCACTTGAAAAATAGATAGATAACATGCTAATGCAGCCCTATCATTTTTGCTTTCAGGACTATTTTTGGCTCAGTGAAGTTATGTGCTTTTTCAAAAGTAATTATCAAATAAAAATAAACTGATAATTTAATATTAGATCCAACTGGGGGCGCTTTGACGTGCACCTACACTTCATTACTACGATTTAAGATATATACAGTTTATGGTAGCTTACATATTAGTTTGAGACACAAGTACAATAGAACAATAGAACAGCATGTGGAGATATGAATTATATTACATAAGATGGCAGATTTGTTTGCATAACAATAAAACAGCATGTGACTGTTGCTTTACAACTATTTCTGAATATTTACTTTCACCTCAATGGTTACTACAAATTGTAGTTTGGAGTGTTTGTTTGATTGCTGTTGTTTGATTGCTGTCTTCTCACTAAATGCATGAGATGCTATAAAATTATGAATTTTATTCGTATATCACATATTTATGCAACTTTTACTCTCTTTTCAGGTATGTCGTTGATGCTGCCGATCATGACAATCTATCCATCTCAAATAGCGAACTTCATGATTTAATAAGCAAGCCATCCCTTTATGGGATCCCACTGCTTATCCTTGGAAACAAAACTGACAAACCTGAAGCTTTATCCAAGGAGGCTTTGGTGGAAGCAATGTAAGTATTAGCTACCATCATTCTACTGCTTAAATTTTATTAGGCTCATGGTATGAAGGTTTCATTGTAAAACATTAAAAGCTCCAAGTGTAGTTTCTTTGATTTTCTGCAAAGTTTCAACTTTCAAGGCTTTGTTTGAGTTGAGAATAATGCAAACTAGTAACCTCTCCGAGCTGCCTAATCATTTTTAAACTTTTAAAGTACCTTGTGGTGAATTAGTAACAAACTACATGGTGTTTCTGAAAAGAGCAGCTACTATAATATGAGTAGCAACACTTTATAAGTTGACAGAGATGCATATTTATAAAAATGCACGTAACATTTCCTTAAAATAGATAGGTCTAGTTTGACTTATATCATTTCAGTTAACACAAACAAACCCCAAAATTATGTTTTAGCCATTATGAACTTCAAATTATTGTTTGTCTTTGAAACCAGTTTCGATAATTATCGATTCCAGTGTAATGTAACTTTCCCATGTTTTTGATAATAAATTATCATTGCCATATTCAAAGACAAACAAAATGATAAGGTTTATATTGCATTTAACAGGGGGTTAAAGCGCATAAATGACCGGGAAGTGTGTTGCTTCATGATATCGTGCAAGAACTCGACAAACATCGACGTTGTTATAGATTGGCTGGTGAAGCACTCCAAGTCCAAAAATTGAGAACTCAGTTTGTAGGATGCCTGATCTAGGTGACTTATTATTTACTATCTTATATTCCCCCCCTTGTTCTCACATTTTTAATCCTTCTCCCCATTCAGGGGATGTAATTTCTATGAGCGTTTGTACAAGAATGATTATTTATGGAGTATCGGTATTCAAATGTAACATTTGGACTAACTGCTGTCGAAAACAAACTTACCGTTGAGTTCGAACAAGTGGTTTCTTCCTTTGTTAGTTTTGGTTTGTCCTTGAAATTTCTGTATATGAACTCTGCTATTGTTTCATCAAGTAGTGTTCAAACTCCCTCTTCTGCGCGCTCACGCGCATGTGTGTGTATTAGTTCAAGATCATTCTTACTAATTGAAATAGAAGAATTAAAAAAATTAGTAGATTTGTTCCGTTCATAAAGGGATTGGGGTTATGAGCTTATAATCATGGAATTGACTCGATCATCGGATTATAAGTTCATTTCATATCAACATTGCATTAATTTTTTTTCACGAAAACAGGACGAAGGCCTTGAAAAGTGTTCTGGAAAATGATCCCCTTCCAATGGAGCTTATTTCACCTTGATTTATTTTTTGGTGGAAAATGATTTCGGACCAAAGTTAAATTTTGTTGATATGTAGCGCGATTATTTGTACAAAATATGTAATTGTTTAGAAACCTTTTACCCTTTCAAAATTATATCTTGAGGTAAGATATTTTCAATGTTTCATGTTCATATGCAACTTTGAAGGGGTTATAATGTTTGAAATGATTTGAATTTTTGTAATGATGATATGTATTGTCAAGAAATACAAGATATTAATAAAACAATTATTGAATTTGAATTTTTTTTTGTGAAAAGATGAAAGGAGGTGCTGACGTCAAAAATGAGCATCAACACCCAATAAAATATAATATAGATTAAATAAAGAATAAAATTAAAACAAAGCAGAAATTATAAATGAACATACAGAATTTTTATAGTGGTTCGGCAATCTTGACCTACATCCATTTCATATTTTTATTGATATTCCACTTGATTACGATTACAGGAGTGTTTGCATCAGTTGGAATGCATTAGTACGAAAATGAAGAATAAAAATGGCAGAGCCTCGGCAGAGAAAGCATGATCCCTTTTCTGACGCCATGCCTGCTGTATTTATAAGGGAAGATGTGCACAGATCGGATTGAAATTCTGGCATAAGGTTCATGAGACCAAGATGAAGCTACCTAAGAATTTGCATGCCCATCGGGCCCACAATAGGGATCGGTACCGATCCTTATTAATGCATTCAAATGGGCTGTGATCCATATGATATGCTACATGATGTTAGCTACTTGCTCCTCAAATTTCGTGCAATTTCGACGTACGGTTTGTGAGATATCGCATTTTCCGTGAAGTAGTGTTGCTTGAATTTTAATTTCTGTCGATCCCTCTAGAGGGATAGGTACCGATCCCTCTAACTTGTTCCAAATGTCATGCGATCTCTTTGGGGTGTTCCACATGTCCTAATTAGCTTATACTCTAAGTTTCATGTTAATAGCATCTGTAGATTTTGAGTTATTGCCCGATCATTGTTGCAATATGTAGTAAAAGCTGAATATAGACGATCCATTATAATAGGTAAAGTAATTTGCCCATAACTTGAGCATACGAACTCCAATGACTTGAAACTTGAAATGTATCCTCATGGGACCTTTCTTGTCACTCAATAACGAGCTTAACAAGTTTGGGATAAAAATTAAGGATATGTATCGATCCGCTAAGGAAAGGAATAGGCATTGATCCCCGGCCTAGGGGAGACATTATTCCATACTTAGAATATTCTGGGGAGTCTATTTCTCGAGCTCGGTTGATCGTCGCTTCAGATCATTGCTTGCGCTTGATCTTTGAGTCTAATAATCATCTCTCCGGGCCGTCTTTCTCGATGATCGTCTAGTCTAACTTGTCTAGTCGGTCTGAATATAGTCGGGCAAAAAGGTCGGATAACACTTGGCCCCAAAGTACGTCTTGTTGCGTACATGACGTGCTTTGAATTAAAGCAAGTTAGAGTCACTAGAAAGAAATCCATCCAGTTTTCTGAATAGTCGTTATCCTTCCATTTTATCCTCCCAAAGTGTTGTATCTCTCTTTGATCGTCTTGACGCTTGGTCGATTTCCAATGGTATAAATTCAGGATTGTATTCCATCAGTTGATATCTATGTCCGGTTCTACAGGACTAGTAAGCTTTGGCTATCTGATCCAGTCTTTTTCTTTAATAACTCCAAGTGAAAATTCAATTTCTGTCGATTTCAAGAAGTCAAATCTTTCGAATATACACGTACACGTTTAGGTACATGTTCTTGTCATTAGCTCCTGAATGTGTTTGTACGCTCATGAGTCGTCACCAACTCCTTCTAGTTCAATTGCAATTGGATTGCAGTTCCTTGTTTATATATTATTTTATAATGAAATAGGGTTTGTAAAAAAGTCACTCGATGAGAGGGGACTTCAAGCTCTACATGGATGACGGCCTCGGAGCCGTAAGCAAGGGGTGAATGGAGTATGGCCAGTTGTGGACTTGTGGGTGGTTCTGTTATGCCCATAATGCCGATGAGAGTTCATCGTTCCACTTGCCTCTAGCCTTATCCAAATGTTTCTTCAGAGCGGACTTTATGATTTTGTTCACAGCTTCAACCTATCCATTTACTTGAGGGCGAGCAACTAACGCGAATCTCTTTTCAATATGATACTGACGGTAGAAGTCTTTAAATTTAGCGCTGTCGAATTAGGCTTTATTATCAGTTATAATGGTTCGTAGAAGGTCAAAATGATATATGATGTCCCGGACAATGAAGTTGATTGTTTTCTTCATCGTGATCGTGGTTAAAAGTTTTGCTTCAGCCCATTTGGTGAAGTAATCAACTGCTACGATGGAGTATTTCGCTCCACCTTTAGAATCGGCAAGAAGCTGATGATGTCAATACCCCAAGTGGCAAACAGCTATGGACTAGCCGTTTGAGCAATTTTCGTCGGCAGGGCTCTCGAAATTTTTGCAAGCATCTGCACTCGTCATATTGTCTAGCATAATCAGCTACATCTCGATTGATTGTTGGCCAGTAATACCCGTAACGGAATATTTTCATTGTCAAGGTTTGCCCCTAGTGTGATCGCCGCATTCTTCTTCATGGACTTCTCTCAAGACTCGTTTGATATCATCATGAGTGATATACCTAGGCAGGGGAATGGAGAAAACCCTTTCTATACATAACTCCTTCTTGGATGATGCAGCGTGAAGCTTTGAGTAGGATCTATCGGTTTCCATTCCTCCGTTCAGGAAGAATTCCCCATTATAGATAGTCTTTGATAGGAGTCATTCATGACTCATTTTCTGGCTCCGTCTCTAAGATCTAGTCGACCTCCATCTGTTAATGCTTGGAATGTTATGTACTACAATCGGGACAAGTCTATTTGCCGCGCATCCCCAAAACTAGCCAGCTTGGCCAGTGACTCGACTTTTTCATTTTGTTCTCTAAGGATGTGTGTAATGGTCTAATACTCGGAGTCAGCCAGTGCTCTTGCACCCAGCTGATATAAGGAGAAAGACGTTGCCCTTTAGCAAGATAATCTTCCCTGACTTGGCATAGTACTAACCAGGAATCACAAAAGATATGTAAAGTTTTCACTCCTAGTTCTCTAGCAAGTTTGAGCCTGGCGATCAAGGCTTCATACTTAGCTTTGTTATTTGTTGTAGGGAAGTCGAGTTTCATGGCATAGCAGATCTATCGTTCCTCAGGAGTCATTAACGCAACTCCGATGCCAGAACACCGATCATTGGAAGTTCCATCCGTGTATATTTTCCATTGGTTGGTCGGTTCTCCACTGCTCTTCGGATGGTCGTCTGATGCAGTGAATTCAGATATGAAGTATGCTAATGTTTGTCCACGGATAGCTCTCCGAGGGATATAAATGATATCGAATTGGCTTAACTCGATATTCCATTTAAATAACCTTCCAAACATCTAAGGTTGCTATAAGACCTATCGTAACGGCTGGTCGGTATAGACGTTAATGGGGTGAGCCCGTCAATAGCTTGCTTACATCATATACCGGTCTTTGGATCCGTTTCTCATCGCATAGCATTGCGGTGCTTATAGCATGTACCGACATAGCTAAATAGATGTATAAGTCTTTATGACCCAGTAGCTTGGATAGGATGGGAGGTCTCTCTAAGTGATCTATTAGAGCTTGAAACGCACCTATGCAGCCCTGCATCCATTCAAATTCCTTTTTCCTCTCCCGATCAAGTCGAAGAAAGGAATACACATGTCGGTGGCCCTGGAGATGAAGCGGCTTAGGGTGACAGCCTTCTCATTTAAGCTCTGTACCTACTTAATCGTCTTCGGTACCTACATGTTTCGAATTGCTTGAATCTTCTTGGGATCAGCTTCAATCCCGCAAGAGTTAAGAATTAAATCCAGAAACTTCCCTGACACAACGTCGAAAGAGCATTGATAGAGTTTCATTCCGCATCTTTGGATAAAACTGAACATCTCCACTAAGTCATCGATGTGGTTGTTTGATCGTCGTGACTTCACAAGCGTATCATCCACATATACTTTCGTCGATCGTCCGATCCAGTCTTTGAACATCCCGTTGACCAGTTTCTAGTAAGTAGCTTCAGTATTATTTAGTTTAAATGGCATTACAACATAACAATATAGCCATAGATCGATAATGAAGCTGGTGTGTTTCTAGTCAAGGACGTGCATCAGGATTTGGCTGTATTTGGAGTACACATCCATAAATGAAAGCAGTTCATATCCAGCGGTTGAGTCTACCAGCTGGTCGATCCTCGAAAGTGGAAAGCTGTCTTTCGGGCATGCCTTGTTCATGTCTGAGTAGTCGACGCATGATTGCTACTTTCCATTAACTTTTCTCACAAGAACTGGATTTGATACCCATTTCGAGCAGAGGGTGTCACTGTGAGAAATGCGGATTAAGGATCTTAAGGCTAGAATTAACACTAGAGGGGGGGTGAATAGTGTTTTAAGAAATTTGTTAATCTTTTTGAGTTTTATCTTAATTTGTTAACAATGTATACACTAATCAGACACAGATATGAACACAGAATCAAACACAGATACAAATATAAAGTAAAAGCAGTAAAGGAAAGAACACACCGGATTTTATACTGGTTCGGAGTTACCCTACATCCAGTCCCGCAACACAAGTACGGATTTCCTTTCAAAACCAATTCAACAATTACAACCCTCGGTTTCAAGGCTACGAGGTACACCCTCCAGAATGACAATCCTCTGGGTAGAGATACTTGATTTCCGGGGCAACAAGTTCACCCAATTGATTTCCAGGGCTACAATCACACCTTTTCTCGCTTAATTGATTTCCAAGGCTACAATCACACCTTTTCTCGCTTATAAATTACAAAGAAGTCTATAACTCTGAATAGCACTGAGAACCTTGTAGAGATAGTGATGTAGAATCAAACTAGAAGTAATCGAGTATGATTCGATGTTGATTTCAGCAGAGTAATGGTATGATTTTGTATTAAGAAATGTGGAAGAAGAAGAGGAGTGAAAACCAGAAAAAAGTGATTAAAAATTCGTTGAAACTGACCCCTATTTATAGAAGAACAACAGTCATGTCCATTCGTAAAGAGTTATGGCGAATAGACACTTCTTTTGAATTTGAATTTTGAAACCAACTGACACTATGTCGACATGGGGTACTTGGGCATGTCGACATCCCAAAGGAATTTTTGGTGTTTTGATTTTCTTTGAAAATAACCTCTATCTTATATTAAAATTATTTTAAACTTTATAAATATACTCAACTATAGTTGAAATACATAAGTAAATATAAAAAACAATATATACATAATTTAACTATAATTTTATATTTAAATCTAAGTATAAATATTAAAAATTAAATATATTATTTGAAAAGACATTTAAAATCAGGAGTAATTTGACTTTGAAATTAAAGATGTTTTGAGGCTAAAATTATTTAAAATCAGGATAGAGAGTTTTGAATCTTTTAAAAGGAAAGTTTTGAAATCATTTTGAAAATAAGATAATTTTGTAAAATCATTTGAATTAAAATTAGTGGATATAAAACAATGTCCCACTAGATTTTCGTAGGTTCCATCCTACTTAGGGTTCCATCCTACTTAGGGTTCCATCCCTTTAACGGGCTCGAAGTGGATTCCATTCCACGAATAAATTGGATATTAAGATGCCAGTGCTTTTCTACGAGTTTTAACAAATATTCCTAATAAAACAAACTTAACCTTGAACTCTTGAACTCTTGATAATCTTGATACTCATGAGTCTTCTATCTCTATATCTTGAATCTCTATACTGTACAGTCTTCATTCTTGATACCTTCATGGTTAGATCCTGCATATACATATATATCTAAACTTGTAATGTTAGTATTTATATTTTATAATCTATTCTAAGGTTGTTGTCATCAAAACCATCATCTCATGGACTAACAGTCGCGAGTAAACCTATTGTTTTTGAGTTTATCCACTTCCACTTTAAGTCTAGCAGACCTCTTCGGATCCATGATGCGTTGCTTTTGTCTCACCGGGACATGCCTCGGGTTGATATTCAATACATGGCTCGCGATAGTCGGTGAGATCACATGCATGTCAGAATAGGTCCAAGCGAACACATCAAGATTCATTCAGAGAAAGCCAGCTAATTCCTTCATCATTGTTGCACTGAGCTATGATCCGATCTTCAGTACCAGTGAAGGGTCGTCATGGCTGACTGTAATGTCGACTGTCAGCTCAGCGGGTGTAGTCTTGAATTCTTTAAGTTCAAATGTAACTATTTCGCGTAACAATCAACGTGAAATTTGATTGGGACGGTCAATGAAGACGGTTACTCCGGTCGAATCTTAGAGTCTTGTCATAAGTTATTAAGTCTGATAGCGAAGGGCTCTAAATGTTTTAAGAGATTATCTGCAAATGGCCAAAGATCAAACTTAGAAGCACATTAAAGAAAATGTCGAGTAGGGGTAAGCCTCGAGTTGCGTGAAGCTGTATAGCTGGCTTTTGCTTTGAGTTTGAATCGCTTGTGTATTCGAGTAACGTGCTTTCCATTCACTGTACTGGAAAACTATTGCTCATCGTTCTAGTTGGAATGACAGTTAGTTGCCCATGAGCTTGAGCATCGATTTGATGATTCTATCTCTAGGCATCCTTTCAGTCGTAGCCTCGAGTCATTGTAAACACTATATATAAGTTGCAATATTGAGCTATCAAAGCCAGTCTTTGGATGATCACACTTCTGCTCCCAGTCTCGGGTTGATAAATGTACTTCATGGACGGTCAAGTCTCGTCCTATCTATGTTTATACTCCCATCTAAGCTCCAAAGGCATAGAGTGGATCGATGAATGGTCGGTTCACATTCATCTTGTTTTTCGCTTATGCCCCCAAGTCTGGGGCATAAATCGATAAGCAGGAAGGCAAACCATGTCCACTTTAGCTTTACACTCTTTCCCGTCGAATCGCGGGATCAGGTTAGTTGATGGAAGGCTGAGTCTCGCCTATCCTGGATTGTATTCTGGTTGATCCTTCCAATGGGAATACTTAGATGCTCCGTCGAGTTTCGGGCATCAGCTGGGTACTGGACGGTCAACCACGTCCACTTTGATTCATATTCTCTAATCAGATCTAGGGGTAGAGTTGGCTCAGGTGCAGTCGGGTCATGCTCATCCGGTTTCATACTCCTCCTGACGGATCAAAGGAGGGTGCTAAAGAATTAATGATTAAGTCTTCGTGGTTTATTCTCCTATCCGCACTCTGGTGATCATAGTTTTTCGAGGGACATCCGAGTCACATCTGTTTGTGTTTGGTGTGGATCGATATTGACCCTCGACCCAGCGGCACAAAATTGTCAGTCGTCCGTAACATCAGAGGTCGGTCTGATCAGTTTTGTATTAAGGCCTCCTTGCGGTCGTTGACTTAAGTCGTAAAGAACACTAAAATGAAGCTATAGTGAGCTGTCCTATTCAGATTTTAGTGATTTGTACTCCTGCCCCAGTAATGATTTGGCGAGGCCATAAGTTGGACGATCGAATCCTATCTTTAGCGAGTTTATAATTCTCTTATTCATTAATCTATTCATTCATGTTTATACTCCAGTCTGCACTCTGGGGACTTAGAGTTTTCTAGTTGGCATCGGCATCCGCCCGATTTGGGTTTATACTCCAGTCTACACTCTGGGGACATAGAGTTTTCTCGTATGCAGTCGCTTTTCCGCCCTGGGCAGACGTTTTTCCGCCCGAATTGTTTATACTCCAGTCCACACTCTAGGGACTTAGGGTTTTCTTATGGGCAGTCATTTTTCCGCCCGAATTGTTTATACTCCAGTCCGCACTCCAGGGACTTAGAGTTTTCTCGTGGGCAGTCGTTTTTCCGCCCGATTTGGATTTATACTCTAGTCCGTACTTTGGGGACTTAGAGTTTTCTTGTGGGCAGTCGTTTTTCCACCCGGGGTAGTCATTCCGCCCAATTTGGGTTTATACTCCATTCCGCACTCTGGGGACTTAGAGTTTTCTCGTGGACAGTCGTTTTTCCACCCGGGGCAGTCTTTTTCCGCCCGGTGCAGTCGTTTTTCCGCCCGAATTGTTTATACTCCAGTCCACACTCTGGGGACTTAGAGTTTTCTCGTAGGCAGATGTTTTTTCGCCCGGGGCAGTTGTTTTTTGCCTGAATTGTTTATAATCTAGTCCGCACTTCGGCGACTTAGAGTTTTCTCGTGGGCAGTCGTTTTTCTACCCGAATTGTTTATACTCCAGTTTTCACTCTGGGGACTTAGAGTTTTCTCGTGGGCAGTCATTTTTTTCGCCCAGGGCAGTCGTTTTTCCGCCCGAACTGTTTATACTCCAGTCCGCACTCCAAGGATTTAGAGTTTTCTCGTGGGCAGTCGTTTTTCCGCCCGAGGCAGTAATTTTTCCATCCGAACTATTTATACTCCAGTCCGCACTCCGGGGACTTAGGGTTGTTTCGTTGGGTGGCCAATCATACCCATCTTTGATTTATAGTTCAGTTGTCAAGTCGAGGTTAGAGTTATCGAATGAACGGTCGAATAACATTCAATCATGGAATGGAATTCTACCCCCCAGCATAAAGGACAGAACTTGGCAAGTGAGACGATCGATTTGTATCCGCTTGGTGGTTTTAGCTCCTCTTATTAAGTCAAGGAAGGGAGTAGGCGATGAATTTTCAGATCACATCCATGCTTGGATTGTACGGTCAAGTCACATCCACCTCAAGCTGTAGTCGTGTCCACATATTGAGGGCGGTGGTTGATGAGTAGGCAATCGGTCACACCTACTTTAAGTCGAGTTTCCAAACCGCCCTCAGCGTTTAGGGAAGAAGTCGATTTGTAGATGATCAAATCATGTCTACTCTAGTTGGATCCCGACATCACCGAGCTTCGGGAGAGGCATATGCATTTTGTCCAACTTCATTTTATGATCCGGGGAGTGGATGATCGGGTCACATCCGCTACAAGTCTTTTTTAGGTCTCTATGTCAAATGTAGAGGTCGATGAGTGGATAGTCATCCATGTCCAATTTGTATTGGATTCTAATCTTGTCGAGCTTTTCCATCTCGGGTCCTTGGCCCCAAGTCAGGGGCATATGGTAGCTGATGAGCGGATGGATCACATTTATTCTGATGAAACTCCAAAGGTCCGATCATGGTCCATGGAGGTTGGTCGAAGCCTAATTCTAAGTACTTGGTCGCCTGCATTGTTTGGAAGTTGTTTAGTTCAAGTTGGTCATAGATCACAACATAATTGAAATTGAAAAGAAATAATTCAAAGAAGATCCGAATAAATCTTATTGATAAGTGAAGCAACATCGTGTGCTCGCTATTCAACTTTGCCCCCTAGCTCCTTTCAGTGGGATGTCGACCGTCAGCGGTCCACTTGATAATCAGAGTTCTTTATTTATAGGTATCGGATGTTCCCAGCCCGCCATTCTTCAGGGCTTGCACAAACTATTAAAGCTTTCCTTTTCGAATTAGCTTTCCAATCACATCTCCGAGGTGTTTGTAATCGCCAATGTTAGGACCGTGTGCATCTTGAAACATACAACATTCTTCGGATTTTCTCTGGGCTTCGGTGGACTCTCTAAATACTAGTTTTCTGTACTACTCTGAGTCATGAGTCTCCGAGTAGATTTTATCGATTGAATCATTCAAAGGAGTATATGAGTCTAATTTGGAGATTCTGGGTCGTCTCCTGGAATCTTAGTCCTTAGCTAATGGGTCTGTATTGTTCTTTCTCCTAGTCTGCTCTACCTCCTCCTTGCTTAGGTTCTGATTCACTTTATAACAAAAACGATCCAAGGTCATAGGAGGCTCTCCAGCTAACTAGCTGCCAAAATCTATCTAGAGGTCGATTCCCCTCATCAATGCCATCAATATGATATCCTCGCTGGGATTGCTCGCTTTAGTGACGATGACGACGACATTGCATCTCTACAGGAAGTCTGTGAGTGGCTCACCTAGCATCTAGAATAAATTGGATAATGACATCACATCCTTGGCATGAGTCACACGCATTCTGAACTGCTCGACAAACTTCTGATCCGATTGATTGAATGAGGAGATGGATTTGGGCGATAATTGCATAAGTCGCATGATCGATACACCTTCGAGGAACATAGGAAAGCATCTGCATTTGATGGCACATATCACTCTGGCGGAATTCACATGCCACTCGAATTTCATGAGATATAGTCCAGGGCCGGTTTTCACTGAGTAAACTGATATGATTGGTACATCGAATCTCCTCGGATATTCTGCATACTGAATGGCTTTAATGAATTGGCTTGGACTGGGGAGATGCTTCAGTCAACGACAATCTGATTCATTTTTAAGTTACATCTACTTGTTATGCTTGTGAATGATGCATGCATGCCCGAGATATGAGCAAAGCAAGATGGACCGATATTGACGGATCAATAGTAAGTTACTTAGAGTCGGCCTCGAGAAAAATCTGCTGTTTGCTTGGAGTCAGCAATTGGTTTGCTTGGAGTCATTGAATTCGAAGTGCTGGGTCAGTGAAGAATGGTGCTTGGAGTCATCTTGGCATTTGCTAGGAGAAAATCTTGGTTTTACCCGAGTTCGGCTTTGGGCCATAGTTTCTTGGCTTTACTTAGAGTCACATCACCTATGTTCTCCAACCTTTGGAAGTATCATTGAGTAGCGGTTGCTTGTCCGTTCCCTGGTTACAATTCAGAAGCTGCCGCTTGATCCTCTATGCCCTGGTCAGTCACACGACGTAAGGGAAGTAGATAGAGTGCACTGTGTTTAAGTTGAGTTCCGAATCGAAAATGCGGGGGCATTGCGCTGTAGCATGGGTAAATTATTTTTAGAGCTATTTTTTATAAAAATGGATCGTACCCGATTCATAATTTTTTTAAATAGATCGTACCCGATCTATATTTTTTTGCTATAGGGATCGATCAGATAAGGCTTTTGAGAGAGGGATCGGTAGAATAAGGGTCGGTTGAATTGGCTTGGTGAGGGTTGGTAGTTTTCCATGTGAGAGGGATCGGCTATGAGGACGTGAACGACGGATGGGCTAGAGGGATCGGTTATACGGAGTATAAAGGGATCGGTGGAATAGGGATCGACATAATTACAGAGGGATCGATATATATACCTTAAAGAGGGATCGGTATAGGTGTTTCATAGGGGGATCAGTATATGTGCTTTGTAGAGGGATCGGCATACTTGCATAGCAGAGGGATTGGTATACATACCTTAGAGAGGGATTGGTATATACCCCTTAGAGAGGGATCGGTATATACTCCTTGGAGAGGGACCGTATACTTACTAGAGGGATCAATATTGATGTATTTGGAGCGATCGATACATATTCTTTTTGGAGTGATTGGTACATATGGACGGATCGGTAGTGCATGTAGTACTTTAACAGAGGAGTCGGCATTTACTTAGTATATATGCTAGAGGAATCGATGTACATATATTTGCCTTGGTGAGGGTTCAGTCATTTAGGCTAAGGGATCGGTTGCAGTTGAGATTGGAGGGGGATTGGCCATTATAGCCTTGTGAGAGGGATCGACCCTTCGCTAACTTGAGTGCAAACTTCAACATCTAATCCCAAGAACTTGCATACATGAGTGAATCCGATCTCTTCCAAATGGACATGAACACATGAACGACTCCAAACAAGAACACTAGCATAATTAGATCCTCCAAAAACATAGGAAGTAGACTTAGTCCCTTTAACCATGGATATTAGCTTCCTTTAGATCTTCTTCAAATCTGAGTATAATAGGAAGTTTATCGTTTGAAAGCTGGATCTATCTCGCGAATATGAAAATCTATCAGTAGATGATGAGATTCAATCAAGCCTAGAATTCATTTCTCAGTGAAAGCACCAAAATGTTGACGCCAAAAATGGACATCAACACCCAATAGAATCTAGTAGAAATTAAATGAAAAATGAAATTAAAACAGAGCAGAAACTATAAATGAACACACATAATTTTTATAGTGGTTCAGCAATCTTAGCCTACGTTCACTTCATATTTTTATTGATATTCCACTTGATTACGATTACAAGAGTGTTTGGATCAGTTGGAATCCATTAGTACAAAAGTGAAGCATAAAAATGATAGAGCCTCGGCAAAGAAAGCATGATCCTTTTTCTGATGCCATGTCTGCTGTATTCATAAGGGAAGACGTGCACGGATCAGACTGAAATTCTAGCAGAAGGTTCAGGAGACCAAGACGAGGCTACCAAAAAATTTGCAGGCCCATCGAGGCCCATAATAGGGATTGGTAACGATCCCTATTAATGCATCCAAATGGGTTGCGATCTATATGAGGGATTCCCCATGATGTTAGCTACTTACTCCCTAAATTTCGTGCAATTTCGACGTACGGTTTGTGAGATATCACATTTTCCATGAAGTAGTGTTGCTTGAATTCTGATTTATGCCGATCCCTCTAGAGGGATAGATACCGATCTCTCCAACTTGCTCCAAATGTCATGCGATCCCTGTAGGGTGTTCCACATCTTCTAATTAGCTTATACTCCAAGTTTCATGTTGATAGCGTCTGTAGATTTTGAGTTATTGACCGATCATTGTTGCAATATGTAGTAAAAGCTGAATATGGACGATCCCTTTTATACCGATCCCTTTTAATAGGTGAAATAATTTGTCCATAACTTGAGCATACGAACTCCAAATTAATGACTTGAAATTTGAAATGTAGCCTTATAGGGCCTTTCTTGTCACTCAATAACGATCTTACCAAGTTTATAACAAAAATTGAAGATATGTACCGATCCGCCAGGAAAAGGGATAGGCACTTATCCCCCGCCTAGGGGAGGCACTATTCCATACTTGGAATATTCTGGAGAGTCTATTTCTCGATATCGGTTGATCGTCATTTCATATCATTGCTTGTGCTTGATCTCTGAGCCTAATAGTCATCTCTCCAGATTGTCTTTCTCAATGATCGTCTACTCTAACTTGTCTAGTCTGTCTGAATATAGCCGGGCCAAAAAGCCGGATAACAGGAGGTAATTTAGGCGTAGTTATATATATGAACATATATGTCAAAGTTGTAAAATTTCCTAGATGACTATTAGGCAATAAGGATGGATTAGATATTAATCGTCTAATCGATGATTAATCTGAGCTAAGTGTTTTTATAAACTAGCATATATTACATACATATAATTGATATAATGGATTCTGGGTTTGGATGATTTTGGAAGCAAGCATGAAGGCAATACCATTTAAATTCCACATGTAAATGCTTAGGTTTATATTCACTAAGTAGTGGATGCATACTCATTTAGTTGTTTAGATGAAACAATGAATCTTACTTATGCAAGGCTGCATTTTTTTAGAGAGAATAAGGGCTCAATGCTTAATTAAATAAGTGATAAGAGATGGTTAACTTGTTTGTTTTCAAAAAAGTGCTTTCATTAATCACTTTTATTCACGTAAATGAATAAACAAAATTTTAGTGATTTTTAATAGTGTTGATCACTTATTGTACTTAATTTTGCAAATATACTCATATGTAACACACACACGTAATTGTTTTATAAAGTAGTAATAGTAGTAGTTGTTGTTGTTGTTATTATTATATCATGCAATTAGAAAGTTCAAATATAACATCAATTTTGTCTTCGGTTCTACCTTCTATGTTGATGTGACTTTTTCCATTTTGTTTTGATTTTTATTTTTTTATTGTAGTTTCCAATCACTATATATCACTACAAGAACAACAGTATATTCCAACCACATATACCGATGACCGCCGACGGAATACTTCCGACGGCAAGTACATTCTGGACTTTGTTACGAATAAAATAATTAGCCGTCGGAAGCCGTTAGAACAATGTCGTTTGCGGCCATTGGTAGCCATCAGAAATTCACGATTATCTTCTTCCCCAGGCCGAAACAAATTCATTTGAGCTCTTCTCCCTAAATCACCGAAACCCTTCTTCCACCATTTCCATCACCACCTTCAACGCTCGAAATTCTACCAAAATCGCCTCCTTCTTCGTCAATTCAGAATCTCATCTCCTCCAAACCCCTAATCTCCTCTATTTTAGGTATTATTCGTAAACCCCAATTTCATGAATTTGTTAATTTAGGGTTTGTTAGTTTAATTGTTTATATTGTCTCATTGATTATGTAGTATAGTTTATTGAATGTTAATTACTGTTATTATCCTATAAGTGTTGAATACTAACTTGTTTAGTTTGTGCGATAAGAAATTAGTGTGCATGAGTTGAATAATTTAGTGCTTTTACGCCTTACTTGGGTTATTTAGTATGGATGAACATAATTTAGTTTATGCGTTTTCTAAAACGTCGAAAACGATAATTAATTTTATATAACGTACGTTTAGTTAATTAAAGTTTTAAACATGTGCGTATGTGATAAACTATCGTATACGGTAGTTTAACTTAAGTTAAATGTTAATCAATTTAATTTAAACATCGAAAGCCAATTTTTAAAAAAAATATAAAATATGTAATATAATTTATTCATAAAACCCTTAGAGTGTTTTTTGGTCCCATCTGATAAGTATTGTATATGATCGTTATGTGGGCATTCGTTTTTTGTCACAGAACAGACATCTATATTCATCATATACAATATTTGTTGGATTTGTCCGTGTATTGGATAAGTTACAAACACAGTAACGTAATTACATCTCGTAAATCATTTCATTTTAAACGGTTCACAAAATTTCGACAGCGCTTCCTTTATGTTCCATGTGTACACGCAATTGTGTATGACTCAGGGAACAAAAGGGAAGTGCTACTGAAATTTTGTTGAATCGTTTAAAATGAAATAATTTATGAGATTTAATTACGTTACCGTGTTTGTAATGGGAAGTAGGATGATCCAGCAATAAAGTGTCAATGATCAATTAATAAAACATTAAACTGTAAAATTGTATTGAAAAATAAATTGTCAATGTGGTTTTAATTTATATTGTATTTTTTAATTAGTAAGAGAGATGATCAATTATTTTATTGATCAAAGCTGGATGTATCAATAACGAAGGGAAATTGGAGGCTCAATAAGTGAACATTTTAATAATGGTGTACATGTATTTATTGATTTCGCTTTAAGTAATAATGGAAACGATGAAGAAATCCGTCGTCCATGTAGTAGGTACAAATTGTTGAAGCATTTGATACCGGAAATGGTTAAAGTTCATTTCCATCAGTACGGTTTCATGCCGAACTATTTAGTATGGGATCGTCATGGAGAACTTGTAACACCTAATCCTGTACAGTTAGAGGAGGTAGTGAGTAATGAAATTGTTACGACGAATCTCGTAGAACATATGGTTGAAGATGCAGCACGTTCAATGTTCTCTACTGCTCAATTTGTTAATGATGATGTTAATGTTGAAGAAAAACCAAATATTGGAGCAATTTTTTTAATGATTTATTGGATTCCGTTAAGAAACCCCTTTGGGAAGGCTGTACAAGCGGCACCCAATTATCAGTAACTGCAGAATACATTGCGATAAAATCTAAATACAACCTCACAGAAGCTGGATTTACAGCTGTTGTACAAGCTGCGAAGCGGCATATGCCTCCCGATAATTAATGTGCGGAAATCATTATGAAGTGAAAAAACTTATGTCGACTTTTGGTTTACCGTATCAAAAAATAGATACATGTTTAAATGGTTGCATTTTGTTTTGCAAAGAAGATATCAATCTTAGGAATTGTAAAAGATGTAATCAGGAAATGTACAAACCAAGAAAGAAGAAGGGAAAGGAAGTCTCGTATAAACGTATGCATTATTTACCTATTACTCCTAGACTTCAAAGGTTATATGCATCTTCTGTAACCGCGCATCATATGAGATGGCATAGTGTTAGAATATAAGAAGAAGGTACGTTAACACACCCAGCTGATGGGGAAGCATGGAAGCATTTTGATCAAAAATATCCCGATTTTATAGCGGAGAGCCGTAATGTTAGACTTGGTTTATGTACGGATGGATTTTCACCATTTTGGCCTATAATCGTTACACCTTTTAACTTACCTCCATGGATGTGTATGAAAACTCCATATATGTTTCTCACAATTGTCGTCCTCGGCCCTGATGATCCGACACAAGGAATCAATTTTTATTTACAGCAGTTGATTGAAGAGTTGAAATCACTGTGGTATGAAGGAGTTGAAACATACGACATCTCAAAAAAAAAGAATTTTCGTATGTTTGCTTCTTTGTTATGGACCATTAGCGATTTTCCTGCGTATGCAATGCTTTCAAGTTGGAGTACGGCCGATCGCCTAGCTTATCCTTATTGCATGGAGGAAACACGAGCATTTTCTTTACCGCATGGAAGGAAAATTTCGTGCTTTGATTGTCATTGGTGTTTTCTCCATATTAATCATCCTTTTAGAAGAGACAATTTTTTTTACAACTAGTAGACACGAGCCCTTGCAACCACCAACGGTTTGGTCAAGCGAAGATATATATGAAATTGTAAAGGATTTTCCAAAGATACATGAAACCGGAGAACAAATTGAAATTCAAGGTAATTCAACGATTCATAATTGGTGCAAACAAAGTATATTTTGGAAGTTGCCTTATTGGAAAAATCCAGTACTTCGTCACAATATTGACGTGATGCACAACGAGAAAAACGTGTTTGACAACGTTTTTAATACAATTTTGAATGTTAAGGGGAAGACGAAGGATGATTTGAAATCAAGACGCGATATCGAAGCAATATGTAATCGCCCCGAGCTTCATATCTAGCCAAATGACACAAAAAACCAAAAGCATGTTTTGAGCTAGATAATAACCAAGTTAAAATACATTTAAAATGGGTGGAAGGATTAAGATTTCCTGACGGTATTTCTTCCAACATTCGTAGATGTGTCGACAATAAGAACAACAGACTTAGTGGGATGAAAAGCCATGATTGTCATATTATGATAGAAAATTTGTTACCCATTGCTTTTAAAGAACTGTTGCCCGTAAAAATTTGGACGTTATAAAAGAACTTAGTTTGTTTTATAAGGAGATTTGTTCTACTACGTTAAAAGTTGATCGTCTATGTAAACTTGAGAAAGAAATTGCTATACTGCTCTGCAAAATAGAGAAAATATTTTCTCCAGGTTTATTTGATGTAATGGAGCATTTAACTGTTCATCTTACATCTGAAGCACGTCTTTAAGGGCCTATGCAATATGAATGGATGTATCCATTTGAGAGTTATTAATGTTTAGTACGTTAAATATTAATTTAATTACGTATAAATAAATTTTAATTTGGAATAATTCTTAATAGGTATATAAATCATCTAAAGAAAAAAGTGAGACAGAAAGCACGAGTTGAAGGTTCGATTTGCAAATCATATATCGAAGAAGAAGCTTCGTTTTTTCTCTCTCATTATTTTAGTGATCATGTGAACTTATCGTTTGAAAGTGTTACGTGTAATGATGAAGGCATTGGTCAAGATGATTGTCAAGCGACTTTATCTATTTTTAAAAAACATGGTCGACCTGCTGGTAAATGTGTGGAATTATGGTTGGACGATCGAGATAACCATGTAGCACACACATATATTCTTCTCAATTGTGCTAAAGTTGCACCATTTGTTAGGTAATATACATATATTCTTCCTAATGCATTATATCATCCACATATGCGTATATACACATATGCACACGTGTGTGTTAATTATAATGCAATATTTTTTTTATAATTGCAGTGTTTACGAATCACAACATCCAAATGGCGATATCGGAAAAGATTTCGCTACTTGGTTTTCAAATTACGTTTACGACACGAAAAATTGTGTGGTCGATGAAGGATTGAAACATTTAGCTATGGGACCAAAAACGAAAGTCAAGACCTATCCAATATTCTTCGTTAATGGATATAAATTAACACCAAAGAACACGGTGCTGAAAAATTAACTAACAATACCGGTGTATTTGTTAAAGGTAGTGATGATCCAAATGATTATGTAAATGATTTTTATGGCGTGTTAACCCAGGTTTTACAATTGACATATTTTACAAGACCTGGAGAAGAATTTTTTTTGTTTAAATGCAACTGGTTCAGCAACGTTCTAGGTTCTGGAATCAACGTGCACCCATAGTATAATCTTATAGAAATAAAGCATACCTCGCGTTGTTATAAGTACGATCCTTTTATACTTGCCTCTTCAAGTTTATTACGCTCCATACCCATCTTTACGAAGAGATAAAGCAGATTGGTCGGCTGTTTTTAAAACAAAGGGAAGATTTACATTTGATGGACACATATTCCAAACGAACAAGCTTATCAAGTAGATATCCAGGAAAATATTGGAGGAATAATAACCGACGATCAAACCGATTTTAGACCTCTAAACGATGAATCAAATGCATTAATAGAAGAATTTGAGACTACAAAGGAAAAAAACATAGAGTATGAAACGGAGTCTGAACCAGAAAACGACAAGGACTGATTAATAATCTACATTTTGGGAGAAGGTAATTTCTGTGTTTATTTATGTTACATTTCTCATAAAAATAATATGCTATGCTAATGATATGTTTAGTCGTAATCTGTTTCACATAATCTTTTTATGTTCTGCCATAATGTATGTTTCACATAATTAAATGATATATTTCTCGTATATGATATGTCTGTAATAGGTACTATATGTCTTTTTTCCGTAGACGTAGCTCTTCCCATACAGGATCTCCCTCTTCTTCTCAAAGAGGGACTAGTGTGCCTCCATGTAACAACCCGTAATTTTACGATTATATATTTAAATGTTTTATTTAAATATAGCATCGTTAGTTGAATTTAATGTCCGAAATGTGACTTTTATAACCAGTCGAATCCGAACTCGAGACCACTTCCATTGAGTTTAAAACGACATTTACAACTTGTTTAAATATAAACATTGATATGTTTGGAGTTGATTAGGATTTTGGTATTTTTATTTGAGCTTTGAGTTGTGTTCTAGCCCACTAACCCAACAAGATAACCCAAACTCCTCTACCAAATACCCTAACTCTTCTCCTCTTCATTCATTCCACTCATAATTTCCTAACACTCAAGCAAAAGGAAAAATGGGGGAAACGAGGGGAAATCAAAATTCCTAAGCCCTATTCGTAGGAAATTCAAGTTCTAGTTCTAAAATCAAGGAGAAGCTTAGGTAAGCATCATCTTCATCTTCTCCATCTCAATCCCTCTTCAATTTTCATAATTTCCTATAACCTAACTTAGGAAATATTTGCATATGATCATAGATTGGAGCTTCTAGAGTTGAAGTTGAAGAGAGATTGATCTTTCCTTGTTTTAGAGCTTCTCAATTGTTGTTTTTGGATTTAAAGGTGAGTTCTTGAACTCACATCTATGTCTATAGCTTTCATTGTTGTTAGGTATGAATTCCTAACATCTATTTCATATTCAATTGCTTTTGAATTGAATTGGTTTGGTGAATTTTTCAATTTTGGTATTTTGAAGTCAAAATTTATGAAAATCGTACTATGGATGTTTGGACATGTTGTTTGGAGTTTACTGAAGAGCCTATAGGGCTGGGTAGTCGCTTAACATAAATCCCTAGCCACCATCGCTCATTCGATCGCTTCCGAGTTGATTTGGCCATCAATGATCTAGGCAAATTTTGCCGTGACCTTCAGCTCAGACGTCTGGGAAAACACTCAGACGTCTGAGGCAAAGGAATAAAAATTCCAGACCTACGGCTCAGACATTTGAGGTTATTCCCAGACATCTGAGCGATCTGGAAGAAATTTCCAGACCTTTAGCTCAGACGTCTGGGAAAACCACCAAACGCCTGGCGCTGTTAAATTCAACCAATTTGCCTATTTTTATATGGGTTTCTGTTTTATCGATTTTTGTTGATTCGGTTGGTTCTTGTCATTTATTATCGACATTGATGACTTCTTATCTGGATTCTTGGTAATATCCATTTGATGGATTTGATATCAATTTTAATGGTTTTAATTCACGTCGTCGAACGTGGATTTTGGTGATAGATTGTTTTTACAATCGTTTCGATGATTTGTCACTTTAAAATACAAAGGTTTCTATACTAGTAGTAAATACTCAAACTCTTTCACAAAAATGATTTCAACATTTCTTTTAACATAAAGCTCATTTTCAAACCATTTTCCAATCTATTAGTATATACAAACCTTTACCTCATTCGTACGAGAAATCCAATTAAACGACTTAACAAAACAAGTGATATGAAACACTTGCGTTTACTTCGTCGGTTAATTCTTAGACTTGTTCGATTGAAATCTTTTGACAATTTTCGAGTGGAAATATACAATTTGTTCGTAAATATTTAAGTCAAGCCGATGGTTATGAGACATGAAGCTAAACTCATCTCTTTACTAGCTTGATGTAATTTATACTTATTGATCTATGACGATCATTTTGAGGTTTAGACTAGCGATATGCGATGTCTCATTATCCGCGTGAGGGTTTGTACTTCGTTCTATTGAGCTTCGTCTCATTTTTATAGGCTAGCGACCTATCGTTTTTATAGAGTTCGGTTCATCGGGCGTATCGTTGTACTACGTCGTTGTTCCGGCTTATTTGAGTTTCAAGTTCCTCGGGCGTATCGTTGTACTACGTCGTTGCACCGGCTTTATGGGTTAGCGACCCATGAGATAGCGTCTCGTTTGTGATACACGTGTTGGTGAGTTTTCATGCTCCCGTTTGTGATAGGCCTCCCCCCTTTTTGTGATTTATGGATTTCTAAATTGATGATTTCTGGAATTTCTGTTTCACCAATATTTGTGATTTGCATTGATAAGCTTTATCAATATTTGTGACTTGGTGAATAAAATAAAGAATATGACATTCTTTTTGGGGTTTGAGAAAACTTGGGATATTATATGATTTTTACTGTTACCATATATGTATTTGTTATATCTCTTATTCTATCTCATCTTATATGATAATTATAGCTAGACTGATACGTTTATTATTTTTCTTCTTAAATAATACTCGGGTCAGACCGAGGTGTTTCAGGTGCTTCGACTTGACTTCTTAGCAGGGACTAGCTTCTGACTTTTGGCTAACTACTTAAGCTTAGTAGTTTTTGTTTTTATACATTCGAGATAGAGCCTCCTTGATGTATACATATTCTTTTGTCTAGCACTTGTACCTATTCTTTTGTGATGTAGTGGATCTTGTATGACCGCTACTTTGATGTTCACTTCTATGCGTTATATTCATATCTGTTTCCGCCTTAGTGCTATGAATATCTATGACTGATTTTGTGTTATGCTTATTTTATATTTGTTTCCGAAGGCCACATAGCCACTGTGTAGTAGCTTTGAGTTTGTATTTGATATGTCGGATTCCCTCTTGAAATGAAATCCATGACCTACTATCTAACATATCGGTACTCGCACAAAGCGATTACACAGATGGTCGCTCCTCAACAGCCTTATTCTTCGTGCTAGTCGACGGCATTACCCCGTAGTATCCTTGGCTAGTATAAGTATAGAGGTGGGGCGTCACACTCCAGCTGGTGATGGCAGTGGCCCATCACAGGAGGCAGCTCTTCCTGCGGTCTGGTTGCAGGCCAAAGCTGATGGATCGTAAGTATTAAATTTATTTCAGTATTAACAATATTTTCTATACGATCTATTATATATTAGTCTTGCTTTATTAAATGTTTGTTTCTTTTTAACTCAGTGGCTTCGAGCTCGAGCCATCAGCTACAATGCTCTCTATATCTAGACATGCATATATGAGCAGGATGACTGCCTGCTGACCCAAGTGGAGCAAGATACCGGATAATGTCAGAGAGAGCATTTGGCAGGACTTCCTAGTAAGTGTAAATTTATATTTTGCATTTTCTATTTGATCTTATACCACTTTATATATTGTAGACTATTTATAAAAATGTATAACTTTCATTTTCTCAACGTGTAGGGTTCAGTGGACCTACAAGAGACTGATCTTTCCCTGGTGCAGTGCTAATTGAACAACAAAATTGCAAAAAATTATAGGGATACAGTGTCTGCTATGAGAAGAGTGGGAAAAAAACCGAACTGGATGAGTGCTAGTGTGTGGGAGGCCTGGGTTGCATTGTGGAGCAATGAGAAGTTCCAGGTAAGTTTACCACATATTAATTACTTTAAATTGTTGTGTGTATTTAATACATAATTTAGAACTGTAAAATGTTATTTTCAATTTAAATTTGCAGAGAGAGTCAGATAGGAACTCCGCAAACAGAAACAAGAATCCCGTCACACGTCGCCGTGGTTCCAAGTCATTCCAGCATTATCGCGAGGATTTGGTAAATTTTAATATTCACATTTTTATATTTTAAGTTATAAGTTGTTAATAGATAGTTAATAAAACAATATATATATATATACACAATATATATATATATATATATTCATATTTCAAGAAAGAGCGCGCCAGGGTCCTGTGTCGTATTGGGATGTTTTCGCTCATACTTATGCCCTAAAGCAGACCGACGATTCGAACTCAGTCATATACTCATGGGAGCACGATGATAAAGCGACTGCTGCCTATGTAAGTATATTATAATTAAGTTAATAGTTATCAGTTAATTAAGTACAAATTTATAGATATTTTAATTAGTGTTATTTAAATCAGTGACCATTCCAACTTTTTGTTATTTAGTATAGCGATTAGTCTACTTAAAAATGATTAGTGTTATTTTAATTACTGTTATTTATACCCAATTGTATTTTGCATTACAGCAAAAGTTTTAGGAAGCACAAGCACAGCTGCTAGCTGAGACATGACGGGATGAGTTGACTACTGATGAGAAAGACGCTATTTTTAAGTCTGTCATGGATCCACCATCCTGCAGTAGGTGCTATGGATTTGGGAACCAAGCAGTAATTTTCAAAAAATAAACAAAATTCAAATATTGCATATTTTTCAATTAAAGTTATGTAAATTACGTATATGATGTTGGAGGCATTATAACAATTTATTTTTATTCGCATGCTAAAACATCTCAGAAGGCGTATAAGATGGCTCAAGACAAAGAAGAAATTGCAGAGCTACGAGCCCAAATCGCCGAGCTGCAGGAGCATGATCTTCGTCGTGCTGTGCAGATGGAGCAGCTGAACCAGCACTTGGCGAAGTATATGGAGCAGCATGGGAGTTTTCCTTCATCGGGTGGTTCTGCAGGGGATGATGAGTGATGCTAGGTATGTTCTGTTATGTTTTTTTGTCTGTATATATACGCTTCGAGTGAGTGAGGATGTGTTTGATACATTTTGGTGGATTTGTATATTATCTTATGTTGGATTTGGATATGGATTTTTTGGATTGAATATTATGTTTGGTTATTTATATGATTAGTGGTTTATATATGCTCGAAATGGAGCAGTTATGTGTATTGATGGATGTGTAGTGGCTGAAAGGCAGAAGGTTAAAAAACAGGAAAAAAAACCCAGATTTCCGACGGCTTCAAACGGCTACCGACGACTTATAGGTCATCACATTCCAACGGCTTCCGACGGTTGGCTACGGCAAATTTCGACAGTTTCCGACGGCTTCGGATGGCAATTTGGTCATTCTGATTTGCCATGTGTCCCACATGGCCATCGAAAACCGTCCTAGATTGCCGTTGGTCGCCGTCGGAAATATGCATTGATGCCGTCGGAAGACGTTACGAAACGAGACTCACATTTCGATGGACTTTCTTACGGTTTCCGATGGTCTTACGACGGCCGATATCCGTCGAAAAACACTGTTGTTCTTATAGTGTATGGACGAATATATTAAAAACTAACGACGAAAATAAATTTGATGGCAATCTACTGTGATGTTTGAATACAATTTTAAGTTAAATATGATAATTTATAAGTTGGTTAATAAGAATGGAGATAAAGTATATGATATAATTTTGAGTCAAAAATGAATAAAATGAAATATGCAATGTAGGTGCGAAAAAGTTATAAAGAAATAATTTCAACAAGCTAAACGATACCGATTTTTTTTTCAGTTAAAATTAAAAGTAAAACAAAATCTGCAGTACATATACGAAATATCAACATATTAAATATTCATGAAAAATTGGACAACTTCATATTATATAACTTATTTCGACACTTTGAACATATATCAATAATGCTAAAAAAATTAATTGATAATTCAAATACATCACAAGCTTCAATTATCATAAATTTTGAAACATAATATATAATTAGTCAAAATATTATTTACATATAATATTCAGTAAAGAAAATATTTGCACCTGCACCATTGAACAGACCGTGTGAATTAATACAAATATTTGCACTCTCTATTCAAAAACATGTTATGCACCATTGAACAGACCATGCAAAATATTACGAATGGTTTTGCTCTCTTTACATGAACATGTTATACCCATATTCAAACCAACAGGATTATACCACCCGTTTGTTTGAATAACACAGAATTTCAGGCCATGCCTCTATAGTCCCAAGGAGAATAGACCATGTATTCAAATTTCAAACCAACAGGATTATACCACCCGTTTGTTTGAATATACCCATATTTAAAAAGATGTTATATATCTAATAATTAATATGATAGGGTAGGATTAGGAAAATATGGCTTAAATAGATTAAGATAAATTAAAATGAAATTTAATTGCAAGAAAAGCGGACCCTAGATTTATTTATATTATTATAAGAAAAACAAAAGATAAAAAGATTGGATCTATTCTCACTCCAACATTTGTGGTTCCCGTCATGTTGAAATTAATATATTTAATTTGACTGTATTTCCTACGTTTTTGAACCAATGCAGGGGAAGTATAAACAAAACCATACTTAGAGCGTGATACAAAGCACTTCATGTTCAAGTATAACAGCGTGGCTCTATAAGTAGTATGACTGTACAACAGTAGAAAAACCGACCATTGAATCGTATAATTTCGAAAAAGAATATGTATTGTAATTTGTCATTAGTTTCGATTAAAAACAAAATGATGATACATTAAAACTTTATTTATTTATTTTGGAGTTGAATTTGAAATTGAATGTTGAAATTTTAATTTTAATTTTAAATAAAAAAACTCAAAATTGAAGGTTCGAATTTTAAATTGCAAAAATGTAATCTGCATTTGAAAATTAATATTTGAAATATGATTTCTTTTTTCCTACCAAATTTGAATTTAAAAATAAAAATAAAAAGTTCAATGCAGAAACCTTATCCAAAAAAGAAAAAAACTCCATATGGAATTTATAATTTTAAGAATTTTAGCTTTTAATTTTTGTAAACTTGAAGTTTTGAAAATTCATACGTTCAAAATTTTGAATTTGAAATTTGAAATTTAAGTTTTAATTTTGAATTTGAAAATATGAATTTTGAATTTGAAACTAATAAATATGTGATTTTGAAATCTAAGGGCCTGTTTGGTTTGAAAACGAAATTTTGAGTTTTGTATTTTGAATATGTATTCAAAAAAGTGTGGAATATGAGGATGGCGTGTAGGAAAGAGTGAAGGGCATGGGAGGATGTGGGAAGGGGAATGGCAACGGCGAAAAAAAAATCATTTTCAATTTTATATGTTAAAACTATTTTTCGGACTGATTGTTTTTGAAAACCCAATACGTTTTATTATACGAAAATTCAAAATTGAAAATTACAACCCAAACGAGCTCTTAAAATTAAAATCTTTTGAGACTTTTACGGATGAAAAAAGTAAGCAACGTAAGACAGATTTAAAGATATATATCAAGGATAACATCTTTAATGTTCCTTATTTATTTGACGTCACAATATTTGATCTTGCAAACTCAAAGTAGACAAACCACATAATATAAAATAAATAAATAAACGCCGAGCCTACATAAAACTTGATAATTTACAATTTTCTAAGCTTGCAAAAGAATTTGTAACACAAATCTATAAACTCAAAGTGCAAACAACGAAATAAAAACGACCCAACTATATCCCTACATAATTCGGCGCTTCAACTGCAGTAGTATAGAAAATTCAACTATCATAGTATAAGTATGCATCAATAAAGGCAAACAGATTAACAATCATAAATAATTAAAGATTTCAGATACACAATCCTAAAATTATTAACATGAAAAAAAACTAAAAGTACAATGAAAAAAACTAACTTAGTTTTTAAAGAAATAAAACACACCTTCCACCAAACTAAAAGAAATAAGCAAGCAATGAAGTAATTTTTAGAATTTTCAATTCACCTATCTCCCAACTCGAATGCAGTTCAGGAGGCGAAGTTGTTATTTAAGACTGTCATCTCGAGCAACTTTTTGTTGTTGTTGTCAATGCACCAGAACAAATGGCATTGCTTCAAACCAATCCATTCCCACGTTAATTCCACTATTCCAGTTTCTACAAAACATGCATCGGATGTATCAGGTTTATGAGCTAGAGCAACAATCTTAGGATCACAAACTGCACTAACATAGGGCTTGTTAGTGACTGCAAAAGGACTAATTCCAACTATATCACTTCATTGCTTCAGTTTGAGCATAAGAGACTTTGACAACATTACCGGGTACTATAGTTATATTATTATTAGGTTATATTATTAGTAGAAGACAATTTATAATTAATTTTGATTATGGATTTGATGATAAATTGATTTGTAGAAATATTCGCTAGAATATTAACACTATCTGCAGACTGCAGTAGTAGACTCATTGCTTTTATAGGTTTGCAATTGTTAACTGCCTTCTGTGTTTTGAATTTCATCCTGGACTATATCTATTAACTTCAATGTAAGATTACGAGTTTAGCATATCGAATACACACCACATGTCGGATAATATATAAAATAATAAATTAAAAACGTCAATTTTTTGACCAAACCCAGTATTATTAAAGTTTAAACGAGAAATATCAAGATTTACAAACCATCTATGTTGAGCTTTGCAACCCAGATTCAATTGATGGTTATAAAGTATACTACGATGCTTTATCAATATCCAATGGGAAGTTGGTAGCAAAGGCAAAATGAAGTGCAAATAGTCATGCTATGTCTGCTAAACTTTCCCAAATTATGAATGGGCCTAAAAATCGTTGTGGCTTTAAACTGGGAAAGAATAACAGGCTTCGTAACAAAAGAAATTCCCGCAATGTCAAAATTATAAAATAAATGCAATAGCTGTGGTGATATCTCTTGTGGTAATATGTACCACATATGTAATTCTATTTTGTCGTCTGTGATGTAATGTGTACTTTGGTTTGTGATAAGCAATAAATAGACTGGTGATCTTTATCGTTGTGGTTTTGATTCATATTATTGTGCCTGAAAAAAATGGAAAAAAAAGTGCTGTGAAAACAGAATAAATCATGTTCAGATCAAGGCCTGTGAGCAACTGATTAACAAACTCCTTCACTTTCAGTCAATATAGATGACATGGGAGTTTCTGAAATTCAACAATAAAAAAGGAATGATGTTAGAGTAAATTCAACAATAAAACATCTTATCCATTCCATATATCCAACAATCCAGTAATATTAAAATAAACTATATTCGCTCTTCTTGGTTAGCAGTATCAAACTTTCCACACTTTTTATTTAAACCAGACTGGTACGACATCTAAGAAAACGCATCTCGACTATGTGATAAAAATTGTTTGTAACAAAAACATCACCATCTATTCTCTACCTCACGTAGAATCCATCTAGCCCATCAAACTCATACACAACCAGTATTTTACTCCAATGCACAAAATGCCTTTAAGCAACAAACTTTTAATATAAATAAACTTTAAAGGGGTAAAATATAGGGGGAAGTCACTAAAAATGGAGAGAAAAAAAATAGAAACATGACAGGAAAAAGAAATTACCTTTGGTAAATTTAATCTAACCAATAGCATGATATAAAACAGTGTTTCAAAAAATCAAATAAGTTCTCTTTGACAACACTAATATGCTTGTATTATCACTTTGTAGCTATTTAACAGTAGCTATAGTTTGAGGTTTGGACACACTAATTCAGTGTACAAAACACCAAAATCATGCATAGTGTTAATGTTAATGTGATGCCAAAATTCTCTGAAAATCTTATCGGAATCAAAATTTCCATAAATCTAGTATAAATGATTAAGCATATGTAAAACATGTTTTGGATGAGAGGATAAAATGACAACAAATACCTTTTGCACTATATCGATGGAGCCAAAATTGGAAGAGCTGCCTACGACGTAGGTGGTAGGGGGCTGGTATCAGGTCGCCTTGTCGGCGGTAATGCATATTGGGTGCGATGGTGGCAGATTGGTATGAGAGTGAAAAGTCAGATTAGGAAGTTAGGGATTTAGTTGGGGAAGATAACGAAGTATAACCATACAGAGTAAATCTTCTTTGGCGGAAGAAATGGAGAGAAAGGACATTTTTGAGAAATGGGAACACATACAATCGATGGCGGCGTCAGCTCAGCTTATGGAGAATGATTTTGTACCCACTTTTTTGTAGCTGTGAACAAAACAACGGTTTCTTATTGGAGGAATTCAAGAAGGTTCCATATATGATCCACCAAATTCTTCCCATTAGAAGAAAGTGTTTTGTTCACACTTCTAAAAAATTGTGAACAAAATTGTATCCCAGCTTATGGGAGAAGTTTTTGTGATCGATAATGATGGAAAGACGTTTAAGATGAGGGGCTGCGCTGATTTGGGATTTGGAAGCTAGGGTTTTGAAGGTGCAACGATTGTTTATTTTTATCCAAATAGAGAATTATGAAATTTGACGGTGAGTTGCACTGATTTGAGATTTGGGTAGCTAGGATTTCGATTTTGAAGGTGGAAGGATTGTTTATTTCTATCTGAATAAAGGAAATTTAACATGTTGCATGATGCACTTAATTATCTTCTGGAACAACACAATGGCTTTGTCAGGAGCAACGTTGAAAAGGAAGTTACGAGCCTTTCCAAGACTGTAAAGAGCATCATATGGTTTTGTCATGTAGTAGCTGGAAATATCAAGTACCATTCATATTAACCCCTGTTTGGAGTACGAAACCTGCGATAGATAAGAACGTGGAGCCATAAAGAGCAAACAAAATTGCAGCTAAAGAAGATGCGCTGGATAGTTTCATTTGCACATCAGATGCATTGAAAATATTAAAATAGCGAATTTCAATTTTTTTATTTATTATTTTGCACGAGATATTATGATGTGTTTATGTGAATAGAATTTAGATTGGTTCCACTCTCATCCCACTTTCTTTCCTTCACATCCCCCTGAACCCATTCAATTTTAAATTATCACGTGCTATTTTTTTTCTTTTCTTTTCGTCCCTCAATTCGTACCGAAGATGCCTTTACTTTTTTAAACCACGTTCAAATATGACGTTGTTAGTTCACGAACCTCATCCGGTCCAAAGTAAATTATTGTACAAACCTCGCTCGAGCCTAACTAGATTACTATACGAACTTAGTTCGATCGGAGCGAGGTTAGTATAAAACTTTGACCGAACGAGGATTTTATACGATCCTCACTTTGTTGGAGTTTGTTTTTATGACTGTTTCTCTTAAACATGATCTATTATGGTTTGAAGATAGAGCAATTTTAGAATATTGAAAATTGATAAAGTGGCGGGATGTGAAATGAAGAAAGTGGGGTGCGAATATAACTAGCCTAAAATTTATTTATACTAAATTAAATTTAGCATTAATTAATAAAGAGTTTGGTAATATTTTAATTTATTTTATTTTACTTAAAATATTTATTTATTTTTTATTATTTAATAGTAATATTTTTATTATGATTAAATTTTAATTTATTAATTTAATTTTACTTTAGTTTAATATTTTGAGATGTTCATATTTAAAATACAAACACCATAACTATATTATAAACGTAATCTAATCAAGGGTTATAATGCAAAATTAACCGTTGGACCCACGATTAATAAATGTCAAACGATAAACATATGTCAAAGGGGTAAGGACATATATTAGATATTTAATTTATACTTACACCAAAATAGACTATTTTCTTCGCCATTATAAATTTTGTTAAAGTAAATATTTATATACCAACACACACACACTATAATATAATTTAAAACAGTTGAAATTAGGATTCGTCAATTATTTTCAAACTTAATGCTCGAAAAACCATTCTCAAAACCAAGTTTTACGAAATGCACCTATCACTTTTCAATGAAAATATGCAGTGTACGTTGCAAATATTTGTAGTGTAGACTACACATTTTTGCAGTGTAGACTGCAAATATATACGGTGTAGAATGCAAATACTTGTCGTGTTGACTAGAAATTTTGTTTTACAAAAATTTGCAGTTAGAACTGCAAATATTTTGAGTGTATACAGCAAATATGCATAGTGCAGACTGCATATTTTCATTGAACATAAGAGTTTTTGGTGAAACATGTTTCTAACAGAAGCCGGAAGTGAATTTTGAAACATATGAAAAATGTATCAAAAAAAATCCCTTTAAAATATATGTATTATTATGATATATATGAAGTATAACTTACACGGGTATAAGATATTTACATTTAATAATAATTATATATATTGTAATTTTATATTCAATTTTAAAATTATTTAATAAATTTAAAGCTCAAGTTTCAAAAGCAATTAACTTTTTCAAAATTAATATATAGTACAAAGTATACGTATTAAATAAAAAATAATTTTATATTATGTAGTCGTCGATAATAATATTTTTTTTTGATTAAAACTTAATAAATCAGATTTTTATGTTTTGAAAAATTCAAATAATTAAAATGTAAAATTCAATTGACTTTTTAAACAAAATAATTCTTTTTATTATGATTTTTTAATACGTAATAATTAGTTATATACATATAGTTGAATAAAAAAATTATAAGATGACGAAAATAGTAAAAGAATTTTTTTAATATATTAAAACTGAAATCTATTTAATAATTTAAAGTAAAAAATAGTTTTAATATATATATATATATATATATATATCAGATCAAAAAAATTTATGTGTGTATGTATATATATGTATGTATGTATGTATGTGTATGTATGTATGTATGTATGAATTTAAAATATTTTGTACATAGATTAATTATTAAACTATAATTTACATTCAATTTTTTTTAAATATGGTTGAACTAATCATAGATAATTCAAGCATATATATATGGTCACGTATGTAAATATGAATAAATTAGTAACTTTCGCCTTTTGAAATCTAACCGAAAGTCAAACATGTTGTTTTTTGGTTGTTTCCTCCTCGAACCTTTGTTCTTGTAACTGCCCGCTCCTTGCTCAGTGAAGATATTGTCCCCAACTTAGACACCTCAGTCTCACGGGCCAAGCCAAAGTGTGGGGTTTTGTTTCTCTAAAGGCCTTGTCCCAATTCTAAGGAGAATGCTTTATTGTAGAAGCACCCACTTCACAGGCATTTTTCGCAATGTGAGACTTATTATTCCCATTCCAATTAAAGGGTGTTACAATCTCCCCCCTTCAGAGCCCAACGTCCTCGTTGACACATGAACATCTCACCCACGCGTTGTGGTTGACACACAGGCCACTATTCCGACTGGGTACTAGCTTTCATACCACTGTAACAGCTCGCTCCTTACTCAGCGAAGATATTGTCCCCAACTTAGACACCTCCGCCTCATGGGCCAAACATAGGTGTGAGGTTTTGTTCCTCAAAAGGCCTCGTCGCCAAAAGGCTTTACTATATAAGCACCCACTTCATAGACATTTTCCAAATGTGAGACTTGTTATTCCCATTTCAACTAAGGGGTGATACAGTTCTCCTCCATGGTTATAGGTTACAAAGCTATCATCTTGGTTTCACCAATGATCAATGAGGCAAGAGTTGTATGAAGCAAGTATAAAGAGGGAAGAACTGGAGGTCATCTATTTATAGCCAAGGAGATAAAAAAAGCTCCCCTTTTCTCTCAAAACCTAGAAGACCGGGTCTCTAATCCTTGTATGAAATATGGTCGGCCTCCCCTTGATCACACTTGATAAAAACAACCGTTGACTCCTATTTGAATCAATAATTTAATTATATTATTTCAGCTTCTTATCCGATCGAACCGACATACAACTTTTATACAACATTCTAGTCAATTTAAGCTTCAAATAAATAATTAAAAAAGATCATAAATTTTAATGCAACATTTGTATTAATTTATTATCAATCGGTAGCATTTATAAATTAATTTTAATATTTGTTAAATTCGAAAATAACTAATAACGCGGTTGCCTGCCTCTAATGTGAACTCCAGCTCAGTCAATATTTAAAAAAATTAAATACCGAACCCCGTATGGACTTTGCTGAAGTACAATATCGGGCATAAGCTCAATGCTTACAGATCATCTAGGCAAAATCTAATTTCTAATCTAGAATAAGCTCTCATAGTAATGACATTCTATATACGTATTCTTTTCCTCGTCACTGTATATAGCGTACACCACTTTAAATTCCTTGGTTCAATCCGATAATATTAATTTATCGATTTACCATTTTACACTGGCAAGAGATTTTGACTTTTCATTTGAATGCCTATTAAAGTGATGCAAAACTTCAACAATGAAGAAGAAGAATTCTCTCTTGGGTAGTATCTCACTTCAAATAGTTCGACGTATACCCAATAATGGTTGTAACATTGTAACACCCTATATTTTGAAGGGTCCATAATATGAGAAATTAAATTAATAATAATAAGATATTATTGAAGAGATGAATAAGGTAAATTTAATCGCAAGTTGCCTAAGGGAGATTTGGTTAATTAAGTATGTGACACTTTAAAAGTTAATTGAACGGACCAAGGGTAATTAGAGAAATTAAAGTTGGTATTGTTAATGAAGATAAATAAATTAAGTTTTAAACCGAGGACTTGTGTTAGGGAAGATGTGTTGGTGAGACTAGGCTAGAAGGGATATTGGCCTAAGCAAAAATCAGTAACCCATTTTCCTTAGCCATATTCCCTCATTTCACTTCATTTCATATCCTAAAAACCCCTAAACCAAGTCATGCCCGACCACCATTTTCAAGCTAAGGAAGAGAAAATTAAAACTTGAAGAATTCAAGCTTTCAACTTTAAGAAGAAAGTGGATTAAAGAAAGGTCTTAATCAAGGTTTTCTAAATCAAGATGAGTAAAATTTTCCCTTCTCCAAACCTATTTAGGTTTAGATTTGATTGTGAATGAATGTTTTTGATGATGATAAATATGTTTGGGTGATTAAACATAGTTTTGAATATGTTTTGAAATTTAATTGGAAGGAATTTATTCATGATTAGGGTAAAAAAATGATCTAATCATATTCAAAGGCTATGAAAACTTATTATGATGTTTAACAATAAAACTATGATGTATTTTTAATTTTATGATTTATGAAATCTATTTGGAATTTCTACGAATTTCCTAAATTAAGAAAATGGTTAATTTTAGAAAAATCTTAATAAAAATAATTATTTTGACCTAAAATTTTGATATGAGTAAAATGTATTAAATTGGATTTTTAATGAACTTTTTGGATTTTTACATTAATTTTTTATTTTATATGAAATTTTGGCAAAGGGAGAAATTAATTAATTAAAGATAATTAGTTAATTAATTGAAGTTGTAGTTAACAAGTTCTGAAAAGAAAACTATAAAAGGGGATCCATTAACCATTGACGATACCAAATGAGATTTGGTGTAAAATGACTACTTAACAAGGTAACAAAATAATTTTCAAGTTAGTTACAAATGTGCAATATCGATATGTGATAGTTGCTAAAGAGCTCAACCTTAGATAGCCATCAACTTGCGATAGCTAAACGTGCCTCAACTTGCGATGGCTTAGAGGCAGATCAACATGCAATAGCTTAAAGGGAGCTCAATGTGCAAAGACTTGGGGAAGTCAACTTACGATAACTACTTGAAGCTTAATATGCGATAGCTAGTGGAGCTATCAATCTACGATAGCTAGAAGAAGTGCCAATGTGTGATAGCCATTTGGGCCTTAACATGCGATGGCTTAGGAAGCTATCAACTTGTGATAGCCCATAAAGGCTTAACTTGCGATAGTTATGATAAACTATCAACATGCGATGACTAGTTGAGGGTCAACTAGCGATGGCCTAAGAGAATCAACCTGCGAAGGCTACGGGATAACCTATATGCGATAGCTAGGCTTAACTTATGATAACTATGGGATAACCAATATGCAATAGTTAAGTTCAAATTGCGATAGCTTAGGAAGCTAAATTTTTCTAAGTAAAATAAGAAATGCATAGTGCACTTTGGATGACGGTTTCCAAGTGTTGATCGACTATTTCATAGGGATGAAATAAAGGAAGAATTCAATAAGTTAAAATCGTATTAACTTATTTTTGAAATGAAAGAAAGCTTAGAGGAGATAATAAATAATAGAGTATCATTTAGTCAAGGCTAAAGGTGTTTTATCTAAAGGAAGTGTAGGGTACACTATAAACGAATGAAAGAAAGGGATTGAACCATGATCGAAAATATATACCGGCTCATGAAGTTATTGGATGGTGGAGTGCCATGACTATTAGTGTAGAGTTCAATACATGGCAGAGTGCCACAATATGGTTTAGTCATAAAAGATTTATAAATTCTAAAGGGGAGTTATGGAAAAGTGACATGGCAAGGTGCATTACGGTGGTGTTATAAATAAAATAAATGAATCGGCAACATGAACGATAGCGATTCAGGGACTAAGAGAGGCTATGACTCTCAGTAAAGATGCTTACTAGAATGTACTCAGGGTGGTTACATTCAACCTCTTAGGAGAGTTAAGGTGGCTCTAGTCAGGGTGGCTCCCATTGGTGGAATGAGTGTCAATTTCATCAGGTGACGTTGTTTGAGAAAAGTAATCACTAAAATGAGTTAATGATAACTTAAATATGAATTCCTAAATAAGAGACTAGGTGATGTTTGAATAGATAATGGATGATTGAATGACTTGATTCATGATTGTATATTAAGTATATAGTATACTTAATCTAAATTTAAAGAGTTATATGACATGGTTCATAATTGAATGAAAAGTGTAGAATACACTTAAAGATGGCATGTAATGCATAAGATTGCTTTTAATGTAATGGTTGGTTACATGCTACGATGTAATTGTTATGATGAGAAAGTGAGGGAAAACTCATTCCATGCTACAGCGGCATGGTCTCACTATGATTGCTTAGGATAAAGATTTTACTCATACTAGACTTTATGTTTGACCCGTGTTTTTATTATTTTTCAAAAACTCATAGGTACTCCTTTGAGTATTTTGAGTTTATGGTTTAAAAAGATATCTTTTGGAAGGACAATAAAGATTTCGAAGATAAAGTAAGAGGCTTATGTAGCCAATAAAAGTTATTCTGAAAATTCCACTCTGTAAAATCAGGAATTGTAACTGGTTATGTGTCATGTTGGCATCTTCATATGTCGGACATGGCACTACTCTTATTTTCTTATTTTATTTACCCCTGCATGGGAACGAAAGGGTTAATGATGATGTAATGAATCTTGTAAAACTAATTTATGAAACAGAAATTTATTTAGCTGCTCTATTTACTTAATGATGTGTAAATTAATACTGAACTCGGTTTGTTGCTTGAAAATGATTCTAGTGATGACTACAACATCAACGACATGCATTTTTGGGTCCCAAAGTAAGGGATGTTATAATGTGGTATCAGAGTTTAGGTTATGGGAACACCTATGTAAAAAAGTTTAGAAACTAATTAGTATAAAATGATCACTTTGGGGAGGGTATACACACACACGTACTTGTATTTTGATATAACTATATATAGAAGAACATATTTACCCCTCTATTATTGCTCCACTCTCTTTACTTTCGTTTCTTACGAATCCTTGCTTATGCAGAAGGCAAGAATGGACCTACATAAATTGACGTTTGACTGTAGAAAGTACAAGGGAAAACCCTAGTAGAGGGACTAACAGTACACAAAATAATGGCCAAGGCGGGGAGGCAGTCCTAGAAGTTCGTACTAAAGCTGGTACTCAAGTACTTGTCCCAGCCGAAGGAGGAATGAATATGAATGCTTTGTTATACCAATTTATGACTGAAATAATGAGGCAATAACTAGCAAGAGTTGTTGAGCCGGGATAGGAAGTTGCAAGAGAAGCAAATTTTTCTAAGATGAACAAGGATTTCAAGATTTGTGGAGGAAAGGAGTTCACACGGAAGGAGTCTGCTTTAGAAGTGTTGAGCTGGTTGAAAGTGTGTGAACGTATATTCGAAGACTTGAGGTATGACAATGCCAAAAAGAGGAGGTTAGCATCTCATCAGCTTTGAGAGGATTCATTGGGTTGGTGGGAGGTAGTAATTGCTGAAGTCCTAAAGGAGAAGATTACCTGTGAGCAATTTAAGGAGCGATTCGATGCTCGGTTTATCACTGAATTTCAAAAGAGTGCTTTGTATATGGAGTTCCTTGACTTGAAGTAGGACAAAATGACTTTGGAAGAGTACATTCAGCATTTAATTGCTTCGTCGAAGTACGAAAGGGAGCATATTAAAACTTCGTTGAAGAAGAATGAGAAATTCATAGAAGGTACGAGGAAGGGGATGAATCATCGGGTGATGGCTCATCTATTGGCTCCTTTTGATATGGTAGTGGAAATGGAGAGAAGATACGATCGCATGTTTTAGTAAGAGAAGAAAGCTAACATTAAGTCAAGGGAAAGCAGAAGAGGAGATTCGGTTCATATCAGAAAGGTGAAAAGAATCAGAAAGGATGAAAGACTTCTGAAGGAGGAGCTCAGAAGCCAAATATAGCTATGTTATTTGCTTTATCCATGGGCCGAAAAGACACTATTCCACTGAGTATACTCAGTCAGAAAACAGGGACAGGGCCAAGTGCTTTATGTATAATAGGCCAGGCCATAAGAAGAGGGATTGCTCGAAAGCAGAGCAGACAAAGGTTTATGCTTTGGAAGGACCTTCGTTTGGACCGACTACTGAGCAGAAAGGAAAGGGAGTTCTATGTGGTATGATTTTGACTTCCAGTGTATCAGCTAGAGTTCTATTTGATACTGGTGCTACTCACTCTTTCATGTCCAGAGACTTGGTTAATAGGTTAGAATTAGACATTGCCTATCTGATTACATCCTAGCATGTGGTAAATCCAGTCGGTGGGTATGCCCCTCTCGGTTAAGATGCACCGACCTTGAGTTTGATTTGTATGGACACTTTATTGTTTGCAACCCATACGTGTTCGACTTCGTAGGGTATGGAGTAATTTGGTATGGATGGATTGGTGTGTAATGACACTAGGATCTATTGTGCGAATATGATCACATTACAGAATCCTGTGGGATGAGAAAGAATGATGATTGCATTGGACATAATGAAGCAGAATTTGGATCTATTGTTATGTACTATGGAAGATGATGATGACATCGGTAAAGTACAGGTGGTTAACGAATTCACTGATGTTTTTGAACCTGTAACGGGATTACAACCAAGGAGGGAAATCAAATTCCAAAGACTTAATGCTAGGGGCGCAGCCTATTAGTAGACCGCCTAGTAGCATTCCATCTAAGAAGATGGAAGAATTGATGAAGTGGCTAGTGGAACTTGAGGATAAAATTTTGAGAAGCCCGAGTAGTTCACTGTAAGGAGCATCTAAGGTATTCGTAAAGAAGTTAGATGTATTTTTATGGATGTGCATTGATTATTGGAAGCTAAATGAGTTGACCGTGAAGAATCGTTATCCATTGACTAGGATATACGACTTGTTTGACCAGTTGAGTGGAGATTGAGCATTTTCGCAACTAGATTTGGTGAAAGGTTTCCATCAACTAAGGGTAGCAGAAGATAGTGTTCCACTGACCGCATTTTGAATAAGGTACAGTTCATATGAGTGGTTAGTGATGCCATTTGGACTAATCAACACCCTACGTTCTTTGTTGATCTTGTGAACTAAATATTTCACAACCAGTTACATAGTTCTATTTTGGTCTTCATTGATGATACCTTGGTATGATCTAAGTATGAGAAGGATCTTGAAGTCTATCTTAGATTGGGTTTAGAGACGTTGAGAAAACACAAGTTGAAGGTGAAGTTCTCGAAGTGCCATTTTTGGAAATAGGAGGTTAAGTGTCTCAAGCATGTTGTTTTAGAAAATGGATTACCAGTAGATCCATCGAAGATAAAAACTATTAATGATTGGAAGAGACCAGAGACAGTCACATAGATGAGAAGTTCCTTGGGTTTGACTAGCTATTACCATAGATTCATTAAGGATGTCTCACATATAGTAGCACCCTTAACTAAGCCGACCAAGATGAATGAGAAGTTCATGTTGACTGACAAGTGCGAAGGGCCATTTTAGGAGTTGAAGAAGTTATTCACAAATGCTATTGTCTTGATCGTGCCTGAAGGAAACCATGATCTAGTAGTATACACAATGTTATTGAAATGGTCTGGGAGCATGCTGATGCAAAGAGGGCAATGATAGCCTATGCATCACGGAAATTAAGGCTACATGAGGTTACGTACCTAACTCATGACTTAGAGTTAGCAATGGTGGTGTTTGGATTGAAGATTTCGAGACATTACTTGTTGGGTGAGCGGTTCGAGTTGTATACGGACCATAAATCCCTTAAGTATCTATTCTTTTTGAAGGAGTTGAATATGGGACAACAAATATGGCTGGAATTCTTAGCGGAATATGATTCTGGGATAGAATATATGCTAGAAAAGGGGAACAAGTTTGTCGATGCTTTGAGTAGGAAGCATCAGAATAGAGTGTTAGCCATGATTGAAGAATGGAAGACATTAGCGACGTTAGCCTCTTATGGGGTGCATTATAGGAAAAATGCTGGATCAAGTAGGGATCCAAGCATGTTGGAAAGTTTAGAGGTACGTCCAGCACTACTGTATACATAATAATAGGCATCAAGAAAAGGGATAATTATGATATTATGGGATAGTTATCAATGGATAACTCAGTTATTCACAAAAATGAGCAATTCATCACTTGTTTCATGCATAATAAACTGGGTATGGCCTTCTTTTGCATAATAGTATATGCTCACAATCAAGTAGAAAAAGAGGAAATTGTTATGGGAATACATTATGTCGCAACCTTCAAAAATTAAAATGCCATGGGTAATTGTCGAGGATTTTAATGCTACCCTATACTGCCTTGATAGAATCAACAATGGTACTTATAGTTCCACTGTTGATTCTGATTTTGTAGACTGTATAAACTTTGCTAATCTTTATGAACCACAATCTGCTGGTAATTACTATACTTAGAGGGGTCATTGCACAGCAAAATAGATAAATTATTCATCAATAAAGAATGCTATGACAAGTTCCCACAATTTTTTGTTTATCTTTTGATTCACTCGACATGCGACCACACCCCTGTTATTTTTAGTTTTGCACCTTATGGACAGTTCAGGTAAAATCAGGGTTTCAAATACGACAACTCTTGGCACTTCAAGCCAGATTACAGAGAATTGGTAGAATGTGAGTAGTGTGGTACATGCATACAAAACTCATCATTCCAAATAATTATCAAACTTAAAATAATAAAATTCATACTTAAAAAGTGCAGCAAGGACAAGAGAATTTTCCAAATTAAAGCATAATCTATGACAAAGAAACTTGATTGTTATATGCACAACTTGTCAATAACCCAGATGAGCAGCATAACATTAGCATGTATAGACAGGTGGAACAATGTTCAGATTTAATGCATATGCAAGCAAATGAAAATATCCGAAGGACAAAGATAAAATGGTTAACTCAGGGAGACAGGGCCTCTCATTTTTTCCATTCCCGCACCTCCAAGCCAAAATCAAATTCAGGCAACAAGATGATGCTAGATGCATATGGAAATTAGGCGAATACAAATGAAGAACTCAATAAGGCCACAAACCATTTTTATAATTTATTTAACACTTCAATTTCAAAGCATGATATCTCACATATCGTGTGCAAAGGGGTTCTTACAGAAAATGCCAGGACAACAATAGACAGTCCTTTTGAGCTAGAAGAAGTTAAAGCAATAATGTTTCAAATTGATGAAAATAGCTCGCCGGGCCCATATGGTTACAATCCATAATTTTACAAGACTCATCGGGATCTTATTAAAAATGACCCTACTTCAAGCAATGTTAGGTATACAACAGTCTGGTAAGATTATAAGATAAATTAATCATACCTTTATCTTCCTAATCGCACAAAACTTTGGACCCACAAATTCTTACATATTACAAACCAAACTCTTTATGTTATGTTCTATACAAAATCCTGGCTAACCTGCTATGTAATAGAATGAAAAACTATCTGAATGACTTAATTTCAGCTAAGCAGAATCCTTTCATCCCTTGTATATTAATAACAGAGAACTCGCTACTTGCCTATGAATTGGTGAGAGGGTTCAATATAAAGAATTCAAATAACATGTGTCTAAATGTTGACTTGCATAACGCATATGATAAGTGTTGAATATGCGAGTATATGATTTTTGTTTGATGATAATAAACATATATATATATATATTCATTTAAATGTATTTGTTAATGTACTATTTTATTTTTCACATATCTAAATAAATATTTGCTGAATAAAATAAATAACTCAGAATTTAAATTCAAACGGATATTTTATTCAAACAAATATTTATTACAATTTTTAATAGTGAAAATTTGAGCTCTCACTATATATATATGTATACAATTTCAATTACAATACAATTTTGATTACATCACAATTTTCCATTTACACTTGCACCTCACTACATTTCACTCATTCACTCGTATTATTCTTCAACTCTATTCCAGATTGAATCCAGTATCTGAGTTATCTGCAAAATACACACTGACGTAGTAAAATTGAAATTAAAATAATTTTGCAGTGTAAAATAAAATGTATTTTTGAAAATATTATTTGCCTCAGTTATTTGGGTTGTTCGTCATCATTTAATTTTGAATTCATCATACACGAATAACTTGTGACATGCACAGTGTATCACTGTACATGCCACAAGGCCGTGCACACCGATATACACTTGATAAAATTACAGAGACAGGTGAGCACAAGGTCAAACTCAATCAAAAGCCGGGTTCAACTCAAGTGCAATGCAAATAAAGTCATGACACGAGCACAAGGTCAAACCCGAGCCATAAGCTAGATTCAACACAGGTGCAAATCCAAATGTACAAGTTCAATAAAATGGTCAAGACAACTAAAACAACTCGATCAGTCTAAAATAAAAAATGAACAAGTACAAAAAGTAGCGAACAATACAAAACTGAGGAGACTAGACAGTCCAACCAGATTCAAGTCAACACAGAGATCTGGCTCAACACCAAAGTACAATAGAACATATGCATATATACACAAGCCTGGCAACATGGAATCAAAGTGAAGACTACATGATGTAACATGAAGACAAATGCAAATACAATGCATGAATACACATATAAACAGAACCAGAAACTTAACCAAACCAAGACTACAATGAACCAGACCAACTCGAGCAAGTCCAGCTACCACATGAAAACAAGCAGTCGAAGTAACAGCAATGCAGTACACACATGTACACATATATAGGCAATGCACATGTCAACAGAGAATGGATGACATCAATGGAAATAGACTCAAATATCAGTGGACAGAGCAGTGCAGCAAAACCAAACTACAACTCAACTCGAAGACCAGACACTACATGATACTACAGTCACCAGAATCCATTAGTTCAGGAGCCTCAACAAATGATATCAAGTGCACTAGTACAAAACAGCAACTAGACCTAGCAACCAAACATGCATGAAGTCAATGCACAACACACACACACACACATATGTATGTATATAAATGGTGCTCGGCAAATTACAAACTGCACATGAAACAGCAGTTCGAATGAACAGTACAGGCTCAACAACAAAGTGAACATGCAAATGGATGTACTCGATGCAACCCAGAAGCTACAGAGCTCAATGCAATCAAGACACAGTGCATACTCGAACGAACAATGACAAGAAGCTCAACCAACATTTCAGGAATGAAACAGTATGCACATAAAAAATTCTGGCAACAAAGATATCATGAACCAGTTCAAATGCAATGCAACCAAGTAGACAGTGGTAACTTCAAACTACAGTTGCAACCAAACAGTTCGGACAGTAAAATTATCAAACAAGTCAAGTCAAAAACCAAACAAGCCGTCAAATGATAAAATGTTCCAGGTCAAACATTTTTTTTGCAGATAACAGTTTCAAAATAACCAAGTCAGTTTCATACCAAAGTCAAAACCGGATGAGAAAATGCTACAGAGCATTTAACAAGTATAACAAAGTCAAGACCGATGTCAACAGCATAAAGTCCAGAAATAATTTCAAATGGCCGAAGTCAACCACGACCAAAGTCAAGTTTAAATGTCAAGAATTCAAAGCCATGGTAATCAAGGAATCGAGCAAGTTCAAAATCGAAGCCGTGAGAAACAAGTAACAAAATATACGAATTGAACAAGTCTAAACAAATCGCATACACTCAAGCAAAATCGAATGGCAAGCAAATATCAGACGAACGAAAATTTAGGGAATTAAACCCTATATAAAACCCAATCATCATCGGCCTAAAGCAAGCAATCGAGTTCAAGCAAGCTAGTCTGTAAAGTAAAAGGCATAAATCACATACCATTAAAATCGAACTCGATCGAGAAGCAGCCAAAGCTAGCAACGAACAATCGATCAACATAGCAACGCGAAAACATCATTTGATTGATCAACTAAAGTCCGCAGCTTCTAATTTATCAAAAACCCTAATTTTCGAGCAAAGGATAAGAGGAACAAACGCCATTTTTTACAAGGAAAAAGATACAGCCGATTAGAGATAAAAGAAAAAGGGGACAAATTGTTTATCACTTCATTTGGGCCAGCCTTTTTTATTCTCTTTTGGGTTCATAATTATTATATAAGGCCTTTAGTATATAAATTATGGTTTTGTTATTTAAATTGCCTTTTATTTTGTAATTTACTTTTAATTTTTTGTAATTTCTAGTCGTGTGACTAGGGGACGAACTACGGTGGTGTAGTTCGCGAATCTGCAACTCAATGGCTGAGTTGTGGCAGGGTTTTGAGCGTAGAGTTAGGTTAGTCGATAGCGGGTGTCGCGAGTTTACGTGTGTAAGCGTCTGACTATTTAATTTCTAGTAGAAACCTTGGTGGCAGCACGTAGGCATGGTTTTTGCCGAAGCTGGGTAAATCTGTGTTGTTCTATTTCTGCATTTTTATTATTCTGCTATTATCTGTGCTGCTATTATTCTGCTATACTTCCGCATTAAATTTTTATAATTATTAGTATCACCCTATTCACCCCTCCTCTAGGGTGAAATCGATCCTACAATAAGATCAATAGAGAATTCATATATCACATATTGATATGTATAGGATTTTCAACAAAATTTGCAAACATGATATATGAATGCATATCTACTGCTTCATTTTCTATATTAATTAATGGTAATCCAGCGGGTCATTTCAGTGGTAATATGGGCATAAGAAAGGGAGGCCCTCTGTCATCCTATCTTTTTGCAATAGCTATGGAATATTTCACGGTACTTCTTGACATGGAGTATCATGAGGGGAATATAACTCCCATCCTTCCATCTGAACCAACAATCATACATATGTTATACGCTGATGATATATTGTTATTAATAAAGGAAATATTGTTAAAATAGGCCAATTTTTGAGAAAAAAATTGCATTTAGACCACTTTTGAACAATATTACAGATATAGACCAGTTCTGGCCACGTCGATGCCAAGGTGATTAATGCGGTTAAGGCGAAATTACAAAATGCGCATATTAACGAAATTTCAAAATGCACATATGTAAAAAGTCGAATATTTTGTACAACAGCAGTTTTATAGTTTAAGATTTTTCAAAATTCGCCACTTGGAGAATTTTGGAAATTCGTTGGTATATACGTTACATAACAACATTTAAAATTTTTGCCAAAGCGCATTTTGAAATTCTGCCTATAGGCGACTTTCAGAAATTCGTCTTCAACGTTTTCTCCGTCTTGGCGCTGATGTGGTCAGAACTGACCTATATATGTAATATTGTTCAAAAGCGATCTAAATATGCATTTTTTTCAAAAGTTGGCCTATTTTGGCAAAATATCTATTTATAAAAGCTTGTAAAAGAAATGCAAAGGAAGTTGAAAAAGTTAGGAAAATCATTAATGAATTTAGGGGCCTTGAAATGAATGAACAGAAAACCGTTCTATTTTTCAATAAAGGGGCAAATAAGAATGAACAAATTAAAGACATTTTGCAAATAGAGGTAAGGAATCTCCCATTCAATTATTTAGAAATTTCCTTATCTCAAAGCAAATTACAATCAAGAGACTTTGGAATATTGATAGATAACATAAAAAAGAAAATAAATAATTGGCAAAATAGAATGCTCAATATGGCTGGAAGAATAGAGCTTGTTAAATCTATGATATACCCATTAATTATGTTTTGGATGCAATTTTCCTGGATTCCAGTGACTGTTATAAATAGAAAGATAAGAGTTTTGATCTGTGTAGTTAAAAGAGAATGCTCATTAAGGTTTGATAGAAGAAATGATTTCATTCATTACAGAAATGGTGAAGCATACTGTATTTATAGATACCATATGCACGTGCACAGTCAAGATATCTGATACATACTCACTCCTCTCATATTCTCACACTCAACATAAACAAGTAACCACTCATACTACAAAACCCACATCTTCACTCACAAACATATCAAATATACACACAACCCTATGTTATTAATTCTTCTATCTCCTTCCCTCAATTTGAACCCTCTCTGCTCCTTTCTCTGCTGCTTCACTTCTTCCCTCTTCTTCAATGCTTGATTCAACATTTAATTCTCTTCTCAACCTGTAAAAATGTGCCAAAAACAATGGTTTCGTGAGAATATCTGCATGTTGGAAGAGGGTTGGAACATGATTAATGCACAAATTTCCTTTGGCAACTTTCTCCCTAAAGAAATACAAATCCAACTTAGTGTATTTTGTTCTTGGATGCAAAATGGATTAGCTGCTCAAGAAACAGTACTCAAATTATCACACCATACTATAGTCTTGTATTTCTTTTGCCTGCACACCTCTGACAATAACGATTTCAGCCACATGATTTTAGGTGTAACACTTGCAACACCCCTATACTCAACCTTGGTGCTTGATCTGGACACTGTTGACTACTTTGAACCATGACACAATATTTCTTCCAAGAAACAAACAATATCCACCAATAGATCTTCTATCATTCATATCTGAATCCCAATCAGCATCAGCATATGCATTGATGTGCAATGATTCATTTGCATACAACTTTAAGCCATAATCCAATTTTTTGCCAGGTACCTTAGGATCATTTTCACTGCTCTCCCATGATCAGTTAGAGGGTTTTGCATAAACTAACACACTTTATTCACACTAAATGATATTTGGGGCCTGGTGATTGTAATGTGCTGCAGAGCTCCTACTATGTTTCAGTAATGGTATGGATCTTCAATGGGATCTCTTGTATTCTTTGACAAGTGAAGGTTTCTAATCATGGGAATGGGTAGTGCTTTAGCTTTATCCATGTCAGCTCTCTTCAAGATTGTCTGTATGTAATTTTTCTAGCAAAGATATATACCATCATTTACTAAATGCATAACTTCAATTCCCAAGAAATAATTCAAGTCACCAAGTCACCAAGATATATCTATGGATTTTATCACCCATCTTCCGCTATCATTCGGTAAAACTTGCATTTGGGTAATTGTAGACCGTCTCTCCAAATACGCGCACTTTTGCGCACTACCCACCTCCACTTCCGCAATCCAACTTGCAAACCATTTTATCCAAGAGTATGTCCGGTTACACGGTTTTCCCACTCCATCGTTTCGGACCGTGACCGCTTGTTTATAAGTCAATTTTGGCGTGAACTTTTCCGTCTACATGGCACCGACCTCCGAATGAGTAGTGCATATCACCCTCAAACGGATGGCCAAACGGAAGTAGTCAACCGTTGCCTCGAAACTTATCTTCGTGCAATGGTAGGCGATTTTCCCAAACAATGGACAAAATACTTACCTTGGGCGGAATGGTGGTACAATACGTGCAAGCACTCTTCCATTGGCATGTCACCTTTCCAAGCGGTATATGGCCGAGCTTCACCTATCATATCCGATTACATCATTGGGTCTACACAAATCCAAGATATCGAAGAGTGGGCTATGGCACGAGATCAAATCTTACATTCCATCAAAATGAACTTACAACGAGCCCAAGTCCGGATGAAAAACCAAGCGGACAAACATCGTCAAGATAAGCAATTTTCGATCGGCTCATGGGTTTTTATAAAGCTCCAACCTTATCGACAAAATACAATTCGAACTCCACAAAACAAATTGTCAAAACGCTATTTTGGTCCGTTCCAAATAGTCGAAAGAATTGGATCCGTCGCGTACCGTTTACTCCTTCCACAAGAAGCTCGCATTCATCCCGTCTTCCACATATCCGTCCTCAAACTTTGCCCTAACCCCCACATAACAACCACCACACCTCTTCCACCCGAGTTCACCACTTCACACGACCTTGAGGACAAGGCTGATTCTCATGAGGGGAGCAATGTCACGGCCATGCACAACAGGCCAAGAAGAACCATCATCGTCCCAGCCAAATTCAGAAAGTAAACAATGCATGGAATCAGTTACAACGTACACCTGATGAAAAGCAGTAAATACAAGAGAGAAAGGTTTCTAGAAATACCTTTATTTCTTTTGGATTATCTATAATTAGAATTCTGTTACAACTTTTGCAGCTAGCCTAGGAAATGAAGCCACTTGGCAAAATAGCATCCAATTATTGTAATTGCCTTCTTATAAAAAGGCCTGTCATGATTGAGAAATCGGTAGAAAAGAATCATTTCAATTTCTTCTCTGTCTCCTTCTTCTCTAAATTTCTTCTATCAGTGTTAGTTGCTCTCTGCTGCACAACATTTGGTGCTTTCACCTTACTCTTACCTCCCCGACCTCACATCCCCTCTAACAATGACAAGGCTTGATGATGCTTGCCAACAAATCGACCTCCAGCAACAGACCATCAACACCATCCAAGCAACACAAACCACTCAACAAACCCAAATCTCCAACATCGAATCCACCCTCCAAAAACATGGCGATTCACTCCAACAAATCTCCAAAAGCCTAGCCGACCTCCACCTCAAGCTATCCACCACGCCCACCTCATCCAATTCTTCCATGACCACCAACTATACATCAAACACTAATACATGAACTTCCATATTATCTAATCCACATTCCCCATCACCTCGACCACCTAAATGCGAGCTAACCCATTTTGATGGTTCCAATCCATTCGGTTGGATATTTCAAGCCGAGCGATTTTTCGCCTATCACGCCACACCGGATGAACAACGCATCAACCTCGCTAGCTTCTCCATGACTGGCCAAGCATTATCTTGGTTCCAGTGGATGCATCACAATCAACAACTATCATCTTGGTCCGCCCTCACCAAAGCCATAGAACAACGCTTCGCACCATCCTCGCTCATTAATCCGCAAACAACCCTATTTAAACTCCGTCAAACCACTACCGTCGAAGATTACCAATCCCTCTTTGAAAACACTAGCAACCGCATTAACAACCTACCACCCGAAGCATTCCTCAACTGCTTTATCTCAGGCCTCAAAACCCACATCAAAAATGAACTTCTCCTTCTTCGACCAACCACCATATCCGATGCAATGGAACTAGCAAAGCAAATAGAAACTAAACTTGCTGACAACAGACCATTTCAATCCCGAAATACCCTTAATCGAACCTACAGCCAACCCCTTCCAACTCTCGCACCACTTCCAGCACCCTCCCAACCAACAAACCAACCATATCCCATCAAACGCCTAACTGCAGCAGAGATGCAACAGCGACAAGCACTGGGATTATGTTACAACTGCGATGAAAAATATCAGCGCGGTCATCGATGTAAGAACCGACAGCTCTTTCTTCTAATTCCAGATGAAGATGATGAAGAATCTACCCAAATCGAACATTCAGAAGCAGATCCGCCAGTCATCAGTTCACCAGAAATTTCCTTCCATGCTCTCTTCGGCTCTGTCAGCCCTTCCTCCATTAGACTGCAAGCCACCATTAATAGCACCCAAATCTCCGTCCTCGTCGACTCCGGAAGCTCCCATAACTTCCTCCACCCACGTGTCGCCAAATATCTCGGCCTTCAACAGGATCGCCAGCGAGCCTTTTCTGTTACAGTCGGCAACGGGGAACGTCTTCACTGCGACGGAGTATGTAAGTCAGTTTTTCTGTTAATTGGAGGTCATGAATTTTGCATTGACTTTCATCTGTTAGAAATAGCTGGATCTGATGGAGTATTAGGCGTTGAATGGTTAAGTAAGTTAGGCCCAACTACAACAGATTATTCCCTTCATACAATATCCTTTTTCCATAAAAATAAACCAATCATTTTGCATGGCCTTACACCCTCACAAAGCATGACACAAATTTCACTACATCAGCTTAAAAGACTACAGTCTACTTCCTCTGTTAACTACTACCTTCACCTCCAATTAGACCAGCACTGTCCTACTCAATCCGAACTGCTACAAAATACCCATCCCCAGATTAAATCCATTTTATCCAATTTTTCCCACTTATTTAACAAACCCACACACCTACCTCCCCATCGCCAACTCGATCACCACATCAACCTCCAAAACAATACCCAACCTATTAACGTTAAACCGTACCGCTATCCTTATTTTCAGAAAAATGAGATCGAAAATCAAGTACGTGAAATGCTTCAATCCAAAATAATACAACCATCTACTAGTCCTTTTTCCTCACCCGTGTTACTTGTTAAAAAAAAAGATGGTTCGTGGCGGTTTTGCATTGACTATAAGGCAGTAAATGCCATCACCATCAAAGACCGATTTCCTATTCCAATGGTCGACGAGCTTTTAGATGAACTATATGGATCTCTCTACTTTACTAAACTCGATCTCCGTAGTGGATATTTTCAAATCAGGGTCCACCCGCCCGATGTACATAAAACCGCCTTTCGCACACACGAAGGCCACTACGAATTCCTTGTCATGCCATTTGGTCTCTCTAATGCGCCCTCTACTTTCCAAGCTACAATGAATCAAATATTCCGGCCACATCTTCGCAAATTTATTTTGGTGTTCTTTGATGACATACTAATCTATAGCACGTCATGGTCCGCACACCTTGAACATCTTCAAACCACTTTGGATATTTTAAACAGCCATCAATTTTATGCTAATCTCTCCAAGTGTAGTTTTGGGCTTACCGAAATTGTGTATTTGGGTCATATTATTTCATCCGAAGGAGTACGTGTCGATCCTAACAAAATTGAAGCAATCCTAAAATGGCCCACTCCAACCTCTACTACAGCAGTCCGCGGATTTTTGGGTCTCACCGGTTATTACCGTCGCTTTATTAAAAACTATGCTCAACTTGCCAGCCCGCTTTCAGACATGCTCAAAAAGAATGAAACTCTTCCTTTCAAATGGACACCAACAGCCCAAAATGCTTTCACATCCCTCCAAACAGCACTCACAACAGCCCCACTTTTTCATCTACCTGATTTCACGAAACAGTTTGAGGTTTTTACGGACGCCTCAGGCACAACAATCGGAGCAGTCCTCGCCCAGTCACAACACCCCATAGCCTTCCATAGCAAGCGCCTACCCTCCTCCTTACGTAACGCCTCCACTTACATCCGAGAACTCTACGCCGTCACGGCAGCCGTACAAAAGTGGCGCCATTATGTGCTCGGTCGAAAATTCATCATCGTCACCGATCACCAAACCCTGCGCCAACTCCTAACCCAAACCATTTCCACACCAGAGCAGCAGCGTTGGCTCACCAAACTTCTCGGATTTGATTTCGAAATAATTTACAAGCCGGGATCCGAAAACAAAGTAGCTGATGGTTTATCTAGGTGGACCTCTGACGCCTTACTATATGCTTTCTCTGTGCCGCATTTTCAAATTGCTGATGACGTGAAACAAGCTACTCAGCAAGACAAACAAGCCCAAAAACTAATCCAAGCCATCACATCTAACCAAGTAGCAACTTCCCCATTCACTTATAGAAATGGGTTGTTATTTCATGGCAACAGACTCTTCATTCCCAACAACCCAGAACTCCAGCAAAAACTTATCAAAGCTTATCACTGTTCAAACACTGGAGGACATTCCGGAATCAAAGCAACTGCCGCACGCCTCTCTAGCAATTTTTTCTGGTATAATTTGCTCTCCACTGTTCAAAATTTTGTTGCTCAATGCAATGTCTGTTTACAAACAAAACCCGAAAATACTCGTCCAAAAGGCCTACTTCAACCACTGCCCATTCCATCCCGGATATGGGAAGATATATCTATGGATTTTATCACCCATCTTCCGCTATCATTCGGTAAAACTTGCATTTGGGTAATTGTAGACCGTCTCTCCAAATGCGCGCACTTTTGCGCACTACCCACCTCCACTTCCGCAATCCAACTTGCAAACCATTTTATCCAAGAGTATGTCCGGTTACACGGTTTTCCCCACTCCATCGTTTCGGACCGTGACCGCTTGTTTATAAGTCAATTTTGGCGTGAACTTTTCCGTCTACATGGCACCGACCTCCGAATGAGTAGTGCATATCACCCTCAAACGGATGGCCAAACGGAAGTAGTCAACCGTTGCCTCGAAACTTATCTTCGTGCAATGGTAGGCGATTTTCCCAAACAATGGACAAAATACTTACCTTGGGCGGAATGGTGGTACAATACGTGCAAGCACTCTTCCATTGGCATGTCACCTTTCCAAGCGGTATATGGCCGAGCTTCACCTATCATATCCGATTACATCATTGGGTCTACACAAATCCAAGATATCGAAGAGTGGGCTATGGCACGAGATCAAATCTTACATTCCATCAAAATGAACTTACAACGAGCCCAAGTCCGGATGAAAAACCAAGCGGACAAACATCGTCAAGATAAGCAATTTTCGATCGGCTCATGGGTTTTTATAAAGCTCCAACCTTATCGACAAAATACAATTCGAACTCCACAAAACAAATTGTCAAAACGCTATTTTGGTCCGTTCCAAATAGTCGAAAGAATTGGATCCGTCGCGTACCGTTTACTCCTTCCACAAGAAGCTCGCATTCATCCCGTCTTCCACATATCCGTCCTCAAACTTTGCCCTAACCCCCACATAACAACCACCACACCTCTTCCACCCGAGTTCACCACTTCACACGACCTTGAGGACAAGGCTGATTCTCATGAGGGGAGCAATGTCACGGCCATGCACAACAGGCCAAGAAGAACCATCATCGTCCCAGCCAAATTCAGAAAGTAAACAATGCATGGAATCAGTTACAACGTACACCTGATGAAAAGCAGTAAATACAAGAGAGAAAGGTTTCTAGAAATACCTTTATTTCTTTTGGATTATCTATAATTAGAATTCTGTTACAACTTTTGCAGCTAGCCTAGGAAATGAAGCCACTTGGCAAAATAGCATCCAATTATTGTAATTGCCTTCTTATAAAAAGGCCTGTCATGATTGAGAAATCGGTAGAAAAGAATCATTTCAATTTCTTCTCTGTCTCCTTCTTCTCTAAATTTCTTCTATTAGTGTTAGTTGCTACAGTTCATTGTTAGTTTCAAATCCCTTTGGATGCTCCACATATACTTCTTCTTGCAAGTCTCCATTCAGAAATGCATTGTGAACATCTAATTGTCTGATCTTACATCCCTTGTGCAAAGCAATTATATGCATGGCTCGTATTGTTGTGGGTTTTACAACTGTTGAGAAGGTTTCTGTAAAATCAAAACCGTGTTGTTGGGTGTATCCCTTAGTTAGAAGCCGTACCTTATATTTTCCTATTGTTCCATCAACATTTTTCTTCGACTTATATCTCCATCTGCATCCTACTATTGATTTATCCTTCGTATAGGAACAAGATTCCATGTATTGTTTCTTGTTAAGGCCTAATACTCTTCCTCCATGGCTCTCATCCATTTAGTATGTTGTATGGCTTGTTCAAATGTCTTGGGTTCTTCTGATATTCCCCTTGTCAAATATATCTTTTGCTTGAAAATTCCTCTCTTTGCCCTTGTCATCATATGATGTCCTTGTTCTTTGAACTGTGTCTCTGTGACTGCAGTATCATTAGCTATGGTTGGTTGATGTTCTTCTGGTTTTGGCATAATGATTGCGATGTCCTGGTTTTATTCAAGGCTATCTACATTATCAGTTCCTGTGCTACTGGAGGTTGTGTTACTGTTGGATGATTCATCTGTATAGTTTCTGGGTGGTGTAGTCGGTTGAACATCTTCCTTTACATATATTGGTATGGCAGGTAGTAATTTTTGAGGATTGTAGACTTTGCTTGTGGTTCTTACTTTACTACTGGCAAAAGGAAAATTTCTTTCATTGAAGACCATATGTCTGGATACTATGATCTTGCCTCACGGCTAGTTAAACACTTATAACCCTTCTAATTGATCCCATAGCCTATAAAGGTACAAGGTGATGATCTGAAATTAAGTTTATTTGCATTGTAAGGTCTTAGTAAGGGAAAGCATATGCATCCAAAGATTTTCAACTGCTTGTAATCTGGTTTTGTTCCATACAATATCTCTGCTGGGCACTTGTATTTCAACACTTTTGAAGGCAATCAGTTGACAACAAGTTATCTTTCTGCCTTGCTGACAAACTGCTTTACGAGTCTCTGACTTTTGCTTCAAGAAATACATCCATGTATACCTGGTACAAGCATCTACAAAAGTAACATAGTACTTGAACCCATAATCTGAACTTATTGGTGCAGGACCCCATATGTCTGATTCAACCAATTCAAGAGGATTATTATATACCGTTTTAGATAAAGTAAAGGGTTGTTTGTGACTTTTACCCCTTTGACACTGAGTACACACATAAGGTTGCATCACATTTCTGTAGGAAATATTAATTTTATTCAACACACTCTTCATTACAGTTATATTTGGATGACCCAATTTTTATGTGAAAGATTAAACACTTCTTCAGATTTGTATGTAGATAGATTGTAGTGTTTTGCTTTATCATTAGAAATTGGTTTAGACATCAGATTGAACTTGTACAACCCATCGTGTAATTCTCCCTGCAGTAATACTTCTTTAGTAACACTATCTTTGATTAAGAAAACTTTGGGATGATATTCAAAGAATACTGTCTCCAGCAAACTGAGACACATTAAGAAGGTTTTTCTTAATTTTTGTTACTCTTAGTGAATTTCTCAATAGTAATGATCTATCACTTTTGCAGGAATTGAAGCTAGCATTTCCTACATGAGTTATATTTATTGGTGTGCCACTGTCCATATGTATAGAACCCTTACCACTGTACACTTCTCCTCCAAGATTTAAATTCTGCAGATTATGTGTGACATGGTTGGTTGCACCTGAATATGGGTACATTCTTCATCTTGAATATACTAATTTCTTGCTAAATCATTTTGATTATTGTGAATAGCATTGAGACTTTTAGGGTTATTCTTGATTTCTTAATTTAGTTGACTCAAGTTTGTATTGGGTATATAGTCTCTTTAGTTTCCTTGATTTGCTGAGTTTGGTTGTGTGTTAGAGAAGTTAGAATCAAAACTGAAATAGCATCTGATAGCAGTGTGACCATACTTTTCACATATTTGGCATCTTGGTCTATTATTTTTATTGTTTCTTCCTCTTTCTCTTGCTCTTCCATAAGAACCTCCTCTTCCATATTTCTGATTACTTCTAGTGTTTTTTGACCTTCTTCCAGCATTGTATGTGTACTCAGGCTTAAGATAGTAATTTGGGGTTCTTGATTCTTGAATTTGATGCATAGTTGATGGAAAATTCCTGACTAGAGGTAATATTTTGCTCTATTCTCCCTTCATCAGCAAGTAGTATAGAAGTTACATATTATAAAGTGGGTGATGTTTCTTTGGAAGAGATGACGACTACCACTTCTTCATAATCATTGTCAAGCCCATTCAAGATTGTGAGTAAAATGTTCAGTCTCTGTCACTTTGTGTCCTGCAGACTCAAGAAGATCACATTTTGTTTTGTTCTGGCTTAAGTATTCTCTTATTGTTAAGTTTTCCTTCTTGATGCGTTGTAGCTGTCTCTTATAGTGCATGATTCTTGCCACTGATTGAGAGCTAAAGTTTTGTTGAATCATATTCCAGACTTCGTGGGATGATTTGCATACAATAACTTAGGACATCAGATTTTTACTGATCGAAGATAGAAGCCATGAACACAGCAACCTGTCTTGTCTCTAGCGGATGGTGAATTCGGGGTTGCTAATTAGCTTTCCTTCCTGATCTGACTTGAATTTGGTGGTATTACTATTGTATTATCAATGAAATCTTGGAGTCTATAGCCCCTGATGGCTATTTCAACTTGAAACTTCCATAAGAAGTTGTTTTCGTCAAAAGATACGGTGATAAGTTAGGTTTGTGGATTGATGATGGTTTTTAGGGAATCTTCTATTGTTTTCTGTGATGTGTTGGCATTGTCAATGCCCTGAAGTGATGAATCTGTTCTTGATAGGGGGTTACTTTCTTTAGATATGCTGTTCGTGGATACTGGTGAAGGTATATGGATCGATGTAAGCCTTGATTAAATCTTGGGTTGAATTTGAGGTTGTTGATGAATGATAAGAGAGGTTCTGATGTGGGAAGTTAAGGGTTCTTGATTGAAGAAACCGTTGATTATTGGATCTTGAGAAGTAATGCTGTTAGGCAATGGCTCTTATGCCAAATTAAGAATATTGATCCATGTGGTTAGAAGAGAATGCTGATTAAGGTTTTATAGAAGAAATGATTCCATTCATTATAGAAATGGTAAAGCACACACTGTATTTATAGATTCCATGTGCATGTGCATAGTCATGATATCAGATACATACTCACTCCTCTCATATTCTCACACTCAACACAAACAAGGAACCACTCATAATACAAAACCCACATCTTCACCGACAAACATATCAACAATACACAAAAAACTACACCATTGATTCTTCTAACTTAGAATAAATGCAATATCTTTTAATTTTGCGTGGAAAAATAAGCACCACAAAATAAACTGGAATGATATGTGCAAGCACAAAAATGAAGGAGGTGTTAGTCTCAGAAGGCCCGTGGATATCATGAAGGCTGTTGGGGGAATTAGGGAAAATGATAAACTATGAAAAAATAAATTTAGATCGAAGGACATCAAGTTTTATTTTTAGGTTGAAGAACAAATGCTAGTTATAACTAGCATTGTCTTTTAATGAAGATAACACTGCAAGCGGCTACTTTATGTTATCTTGTAGTATGCGGTAGTGGGTGCCAAAAGCCCAAAAGCCCAGTCTTACTTTGTTTTGTAAAAACTGTATAAATACAGTCAGTTGTACACTGTATTATGTATCAATTACAAGTTCAATACAATTACAATCTTTATCTTCTATACTGCTCAATCTTATCAAAATCTTTACATGGTATCAGAGCCATACTGCTTTACAGCAAAAAGATTTTTTTGAAATCAGACCCATCAGAGGAATTTCATCATTTGGGGTTAAATCCTTATCTAAGAACAAAAGGTTTTCTTATCTAAGGATAAATTCTGAATCAAACAGAGAGTGTCTTGCCAAGAACATCAGTTCGGCTGCAACTTCTCAGATTCAGATTCAAACAGTAAAGAAAAGCATCAAATCATTGAAATCTCATCAAGAAATTCAAAAGTGCACAATCAAATTTCAAGAAACTGCCATCCAAAGAAAGCTTATCAGAGAAATCATCATATAAGCATTTCTGGTTGCATTACCTGAAAAGTGCAGCACATCAAAATTTCTGTAAGATCCCTCATTTTCTTGATCCTTTCCTTTATAATTCTTCCATTTCTTGCCACTATGACTGAAGAAGACACTTCAGCCACTGCCACCAGTACCATCAACCCTCAGCAAGCCACTGCTGCTGAAAATCTTGTCAAATCTGGAATCAGCCCACAAAGTCAATTGGTCAATATCCATCTCACTGAAGACAACTATTTGCTTTGGAAACTACAAGTTGAAACTGCCTTGGAAGGGTATGGCCTCGAAGGATATATTCTTGGCACTATTCAAATTCCTCCTAATTGTATCACAAATCAAGAAGGAAAAGTAGTAAGCAATGATGAATATACAAGATATCACAGACAAGATAGATTGATCTGCTCATGGTTAATTTCCTCTATTACTGCCAAGCTGTTATCTCATATTACAGGGTGTAAAAGTTCATTTGAAATTTGGTCAACTGTTGAAAGAGTCTTTAATTCTCAATCTGCTGCCAAGATTTTATCATATAAAAGGCAGTTACATCTGATAAAAAAGGACAACATGAATATGAGAGAATACCTATTCAAGATCAAGTCAATATGTGACAGCTTGGAAGCAGCTAATCACAAGGTGTCTATCTCTGATCATGTAATGACAATTCTTAATGGTCTAAATGAAGAATATGAAGCTGTGGTTGTTGTTCTAACATCACAAAAAGATCTACCATCCATTGAGGACATTCATTCTATTCTACTATCTCATGAAACAAGATTAGACATAAAGAAATCAACAGAATTAGATATCACTGCAAATTATGCTGCTAATTACAGAGGCAGAGGTCAAAGTAACAACAGAGGTGGTCAGAACATACAAAGAGGTGGAACCTCTAACAGAGGAAGAGACAGAGGAAGATTCAATAATAATTACAAACCAAAGTGTCAAATTTGTGAAAGAGTTGGTCACACTGCTGTCAAGTGTTACTTCAGGCTGAACTTAAACTATGTGCCAGGTCAAGGTTCCAACAATCAGAAGAATTCAAACTCAAGTGCAAATATGGCTCAAGTTCAACAAGATTCAGACAATCAAACAATACACTGCAATGAATCAGGAAATACTGAATCAGCAAGTGAAGACAGCTGGTACCCAGACTCAGGAGCAACCAATCACATCACCAACAATATGAATAATCTAAATCTTGGTGGAAAAGAATACAAAGGTACAAACTCTATTCACATGGGTAATGGTAACCCTATTGCTATTACACATACTGGTAGGTCTGTTATACCAGGAAAAAGGAAACTATACCTAAACAACCTACTTAGAGCTCCTTTAATTAAAAGGAATTTACTAAGTGTGTCACAATTTGCCAAGGACAACAAAGTGTATTTTGAATTTTACCCTGAACATTGTGTTGTTAAAGATATTCTAACCAAAGAACATCTTCTGCAGGGTAAAAATCATAAAGGGCTATACAAATTCTGTTTGGCTAAACCAAGATATTGTGAAAATGAAAGAATATGGTGTAATAGTGTTGAAAACAGACAGACTGAAAACTGTAATACGTTTGACTTGTGGCATAGCAGGCTTGGTCATCCCAATGTAAAAATTGTGAAACATGTGATGAATGACAATGCTATCTCTTCTGCTAACTGTACTTTACCATACATCTGTACATATTGTCAAATGGGTAAAAGCCACAAACTACCTTTTCCAGACTCTCAAACCATATATAACAATCCACTGGAAATGGTAGCCACTGACTTGTGGGGACCAGCACCAATATGTACAGACTATGGTTACAAGTACTATATATCCTTTATTGATGCTTATTCTAAATATGTGTGGATATATTTCTTGAAAACAAAGTCTGAGACATATAATGTTGTTATACAATTTATAAATACTGCTGAAAAGCAAACAAACCATACTGTTAAAGTGTTTCAGTCTGATGGTGGAACAGAGTTTCTACCACTAAAAAATTATTTTAAAAGTAAAGGAATAGTACACAGAATCACATGTCCACACACCTCTGAACAAAATGGAGTAATTGAAAGAAGACACAGACAAATTGTAGAAACTGGCTTGACTTTATTAGCTCAATCATCAATGCCTCAAAATTTTTGGCCAGATTCTTTTTCGACTTCAGTGTTTCTAATAAACAGACTACCCACTAAAATACTAAAGATGAAAAGTCCACTAGAAACACTGTTCAATGTCAAGCCAGACTATCTACATCTAAAAGTTTTTGGTTGTCTATGTTTTCCCTATCTTAGACCTTACAATAAACACAAATTGAATTATAGATCATCCCCATGTACATTTATGGGATATGCTATAAATCAAAAAGGTTATAAGTGCTTAGATGAAAATGGAAGAATCTTCATATCAAGGCATGTTGTTTTCAATGAAAAAATATTTCCATTCAAAGAAACAGAGGTTACAACAACTACAAAGATATACAATCCAAAAGATTCCATACCTGCTGTGCCAGTTATATCAGAACAACTTGCCAAATCCAACACTGATCAAGTTAGCAACAACAACACTGGTCCTCAACTCACTATGTCCGGCACTAGTCAATCCAGCACCAGACCAGGTCAAGAACAGGATGACATAATCTGTACACCTGATCATTTATCTCAACAAAGAGTTAGAATGCAATCTGATGAATCAGTTCAAGGATCAGAAAGTCAAAATAAACAACAACATGATGAAACTATGAATCAACAGCAGGACAACATTGCCACAAGACACCACATGGTGACAAGATCAAAAAGTGGAATCTTCAAGCCAAAAGTCTACAGTGCTAACTTAAATACTGAAGAACCATGCAACTATCTTCAGGCCTTAGAAAATGAAAATTGGAAATCTGCCATGGCAGATGAATATGATGCTCTAATAAAAAATAACACATGGAAATTAGTTCCAGCACCCAAGGACAAAAATATTGTTGGGTGCAAATGGACTTTTAGATTAAAAAGAAATGCAGATGGTACAATATCTAAGTATAAGGCAAGATTAGTTGCAAAAGGCTATTCACAACAGGGAGGATTTGATTTTAAAGAGAAATTCTCCCCTGTTGTGAAACCTACAACTATTAGAGTAGTTATTACTACTGCCTTATGCAATAATTGGACCATCAAGCAACTTGATGTTACTAATGCTTTTCTAAATGGCATTTTGCAGGAAGAAGTTTTCATGGAACAACCACATGGTTTTGTTAAAAAGGAAAACAAAGGACTTGTGTGCAAATTAAACAAAGCACTGTATGGCCTGAAACAAGCACCAAGGGTGTGGTTTGAAAAGCTAAAAGATACACTTGTAAAACTGGGATACAACTCAATAAAATCTGACATATCACTATTTACTAAATTCAATAACAATGTCACAATATACGTACTGATTTATGTTGATGATTTCATTGTTACAGGCAACAGTGAGACTGAAATTAACAAGCTGATCAAGCAATTAGGTCAAGAATTCTCTATAAAAGACCTTGGCCATCTAAACTACTTTTTGGGCATAGAAGTTAAAAGGCTTCCAAACAATTCCATTCAACTAAGTCAAAAGAAATATATCACAGATATTCTTTGCAGAGCTAAAATGGATAAAGCAAACTCAATATCAACTCCCATGATCAGCAATGTCCAAATATCTAAACATCAAGGAGAAGCAATATTAAATGACAAACAGTACAGAAGCATAGTTGGCTCACTACAATATGCAACTATCACAAGACCAGAAATAACATTCAGTGTCAACAAGGCAAGTCAATTCATGCAAAACCCTACAACTGATCACTGGAAACTTGTCAAAAGAATTCTAAGATACCTCAAGGGCACAATAGACTTCGGATTAACTATGCAAGCAAGTAAAACACTGGATATAACTGGTTATGCTGACTCAGACTGGGCTAATGACCCAGATGACAGGAGATCTACAAGTGGTTACTGCATATTTTTAGGAAAAAATCCTGTTTCCTGGTGTTCAAAGAAACAGTACACTGTTGCTAGATCTAGTAGTGAGGCTGAATACAGAAGTGTAGCTAATGCTGTGTCGAAAATTATGTGGATTGAATCACTGCTATCCGAACTACAAGTTAAACCAGCAAATAAACCAACTTTATGGTGTGACAACTTGAGTACAGTGCATCTATCTGCAAATCCTATTCTACACTCTCGTACCAAACATATAGAACTGGATCTATATTTCGTTCGTGATCGAGTTAACTGTGGAAAGCTAAATGTCAATCATTTACCATCTACACATCAGATAGCTAACATACTCACTAAATCACTCTCCAAATCAAATTTTACTAGATTCAGAGAGCAATTGCAGGTGAATGACAGTAGCAAGAGTAATAAAAGCCATACCTGACCTACCTGGTAACATCATGGAAGATCGAGCTTCTCTGTTAAGAAAACTGTTGATTTCTCACTACTTTCATTGCGTCAAGACAATAGCAGTGCCATACTAGTAGCTTTTCCTCAGATTTCAGAATGAAGATCGCCATTTTTCCTTTCGCTTCAAACCCTAAGGAGACTAGGGTTTCCGGGGGAGTAATGAAGATAACACTGCAAGCGACTATCTTGATATGTTGCTTTGTACAAGTCTCTATTTCGATTTCAGAAGCAAGTGTTGCACAGAATCGCCATTTTTTCTTTTCGCTTCAAACCCTAAAGAGACTAGGGTTTGCGGGGGAGTAATGAAGATAACACTGCAAGCGGCTACTTTATGTTATCTTGTAGTATGCGGTAGCGGGTGCCAAAAGCCCAAAAGCCCAGTCTTACTTTGTTTTGTAAAAACTGTATAAATACAGTCAGTTGTACACTGTATTATGTATCAATTACAAGTTCAATACAATTACAATCTTTATCTTCTATACTGCTCAATCTTATCAAAATCTTTACATCTTTCAACCTAATTTTTTTTCTAAGTTTGTTATTGTGCCTATTTTTCTATACTTATTTACAAAAACAAAAACTTCTAGACCGCCAGGGAAGATAATAATGCTTCATACACCTGAAAATTTCTCCTTAAAACCAGGCCGGAAATGAAAGGAGTAATTGAAAGACAAATTAATAATGGAGAAAATACAAGTTTATGGTTTGATCCTTGGATCTATTAGCTTTTATTGAAGGACTTATCAGGTTGGCCGACCATCTCTTTCATTGGAGGACCCAACAAGAAAGTCTCTTCTCTCATTTGTAATGGCCAATGGAGAAATGGCATTTCATGTTTGCCCCCTCATATAATCCAACAAATTCAGGTAATTTGTATCAATCTGTAGTCCATTGAGGATTCATTGATGTGGAAACTATGAGAGCAAGGTGCACATATGAGAGCAAGAATGGTGAAAACACATATGGAATACTATGTATTCACCGAGTCTATTTGCTCGCTACCGGCATAAGGAGACAGACAGAATACCAAAGACAAAATCAGTAAGTGGAACCCAAGTATTGATTTGAAATGTATGCTATGCAAACAACAAAATAAATTAAGAGATCATTTTTAGATGCAATTACTACTATAATCTTATAACAAATAAGCAACAAACTTCGAGTTCAAACAAATTCGGGCAGTAACATAGATGAAGTGTTTTCCAATGTTCTAATTAATAATAACGGCCGTGAATCTCGTAATAAATTAAATGACATAGTAATGACTACAACAATCTGGCATATTTAGGGTAAGCAAAATTCCTATATTTTTCAAAATATAAAAAATCCCACTAATGTCATATTAGAGCTTATTCTTCAAGATTGCGAGCAACTTTTAAAACATACAAAAGTAAAAGAGCTTGAAATAAAAGGTGAAAATCATATCTTTGTAGAATTCTGTCATTTCATGCAGCAGGCATGCAGAAGCAAGCTAAATAATCATCAAATCTGAGCTAGTAACAAGGAGCAAGAGTCTTCAAGGCCTGGTTCCAGTAGCTGATAAAGGTAAAGATCTAGAAGTGGAAGCGGTCATTGATCGAGAAGGAACTAAGTAGTAAAGAGAAGGAAGTTTTGAGTTGCCGCTTTCTTTTTGATTTGAAACATTTTAGAAGAGGTGGTAAGCATTGAATGGAAGTGTATAGTTATTTTATTTTGAGGTGGATGAATCATGTGATTAGCTAATAGGGAAATTTAAAAGAATACTTGTATTTTTATGTTCCTTTGTTTTTTTCATTTCCATAATACTCTATATATTATCCAACCTTTTGATCAGGCCATATTCGGACGATTCAGATTAGTTAAATAGAAAAACTATCAAGTAAAAATCCAGAGCGATAATTGTCAAACTCGAATATCAAGCAAGATCATGAGGTGGAGCCATCGATTCACTAAACCACCCACTACAAGCTCTAAGACAAAAAGTGCAAAGATTAAGTAAAGTCACGGTTTGACCCCAAGCCATAGTTAGGGTTCGGTACTGATCCCTAAACTCTCCTCTAATCCTTTTTTACCTCATGCTACATCAAGGTGAGTAATTACAAGCTAACTCATGCGATGTTGGATGGATCGTAAGCCCATATCAACTCGAACAACCGATGCATAAGTCGAGCGCTTTTGCCAAATCTCTAAACCAAGGAATTTAGCCAAGTGCCAAATATCAATACATCCAAGTTTTTTAGATGGAGATGTAAGTTAACTATGCAAATTTCAAGGATCAAAAGAAGGTCTTGCAACCATAGTTAGGGTTCAGTATCGATCCCTGAACGTTGATGACTTGGCCACGATCTTCTTCAATTAGCATTTCCTGGATGTGGGGAACATGTGTAAGGATGTGGATGAGTGAATTCCGATGACCTGCAGCTATAAATAGAGGAGGAAGGGAATTGTTTGAAGGATCTTTTTTGCTATTCTAAAAAATTTCTGTATTTCTTTTATAATCTCAGGGATCGTCATCGATTTGCAGAACAACTTTGTAAAAACTCGACAGAAATCAAATAACAAAGTTTAAGTGGACGTAGACCAGAGTATTTGTCAAACCACTATGATTACTGTGTATTTTTCTTTTTATTTTTCACTTAATTTCTTCATTCTATTCTCTACTATATCCTTTTGGGTGTTGGCACCAATTTTTAACGAGAACATTTGGCACTTTCACTGAGAAATCTCGGATTTGTCAACTTGAAACATGAAATTGGATAAGATGACGTGACCATTAACCAGGGAAATTGCTGTTGGATTAAGCCAACAGGGGCATTGAGGCAACCAAGAAGTGTCCTCATGATCTAACCCCTCTTCCATCTACATAACCAGAGATGAGATGGAGACGATGATGATAGAAATGCAGAATCGAATGATAGCCCGCTAGGAAGAGATGATGGAAGGATTCTTCGAAAGGATGGGACAACCGGGAATAGTCGGTAATCACCGTCGACTTGGCAGTTTTGAATCTTCTCGACATTTTCGGAGCAACGCTGATCCTTGGAAAATGGAGATTGATCTTCCATCGATCCTGTAATTGAAATCTTTCTCGGTATTGCTGGGGCAATGCTGGTACTTAGAAATTTTGATAGTCTCTCGAAGTTACATGGTAACACCGATAACTAAAAAATCAAAGGGTCTCCTAGTGTTGCTGAAGGCAACAGTGGTATTTAGGAAGTTGGGATTGATTTTCTCCGTCGATCCATAGGCTTAAGTCGATTTTGCCCGTCGACTCGACGTTTTTGGGAGTTCATATTTCCTATCCGAAGTTTGAGAAGTATTTCTCAATCGTATGGCTTATTAGATGGCGCATAGGGGTATTGCTTACAAGAATGTGGTTCCTTTAGTTCAAAATGCATCATGCAGCTTTTTGTCCGGTGCACAGGAATGTTGCTTACAAGAACACGGTTCCATCGATTCAAGAAGTGATGTGTTGCTTATTGCATGTTGCACAGGGAGATGAGTCTTCCTAACATTGTTGGAGCAACGCTAGTTCTTAAAAGGCATGGGTCAATTTTCCCCGTCAATCAGGTGGTTTGAATCGATTTTCCCCATCGACTCGGTGGTTTTGAACCTTCTCGACGTTGCTAGAGCAATTCGGTTCTTAGAAGGTTTCGATTAATTTCCCCGTTAATTCGACGATTTGAGTCGATTTTCCCCATCGACTCAGTGGTCTGCTTACAAGAATGTGGTTTCATTGGTTCAGAAAGCTAGATTTTTTGAGGAAGTAGAAGGAAAAAAGGAAAGTTCTGCCAATTTACAATGATTATGAAAATAGGAAATACATAATATATATCAAATATAGTAGTGCCGCAGCGAGTCGCTATTCCAAGCATGTAGAATCGAGACTTTGTTAATTGTTGCTAGTTGTTTCGTCTCCAAGCTTTTGATCGATAACGTAGGGTCCTTCCCAATTTGGGCCAAGCGCTCCTGTATCCAAGAAGATCTATTTCAATATGAGATCTCTCACTTTGAAGATGCGATTGTGAACCTTGGCATTGAAATGTCATGCCACTGTCTGCTAGGGAGCTGGTCCTCGGTTCAGCTTCCTCCTGCTTATCATCAACCTAGTCGAGTGAGTCAATAGTTGCTCATTCTCTCATTGATTGAAATGTCTTCTATGATGAGAGGGGACTTCTAGTTCCGCTGGCATCATAGCTTCTGAACAATGTGCCAAAGCATACGGTGAGTGTCCGATCGTGGATTTGTGTGTCGTTGTGTAAGCCCATAGTGTAAGCGGAAGCTCATCAACCCAATTTTCTTTAGCTTTCATCAGCACTTCTTTATAGTGGATTTGATGATTTGTTCACTACCTACACTTGCTTGTTTGCCTGGGGATGCGTTTCTATGGAAAAACTCTTCTCGATCCGGCAATGCTTGCAGAAGTCCTTGAACTCGACACTCTTAAATTAAGTTCTATTGTTGTAATGATTTTCTACAGTACTCCAAACCTACAAATAATACTTTTTGTTACAAAGTTAATCACAGTTTAGCTTCGGTCCATTTTGTAAAGTAATCAACTACAACGATAGCGTATTTGGCTTCTTCTTTTGCTATATTAGTACTTCGATTAAATCAATTCCCTAGATCGCACATGGTCAAGGGCTGACCATTTGCGTAAGTTCTAATGATGGGGCTATCGAGATCTTCGCAAACCTCTAATACGGATCACGCCATCTGGTGTAATCTGCAGCTTCTTTGTTTATTATCGGTCAGAAATATCCATAGTAGAGAGCCTTTTTCGCCGGTGTTTGTCCCCCGATGTGATCACCGCAGCTGCCTTTGTCGATTTCCATGAAGATCTTTCTAGCTTCATCTTTTGTCACACACCTGAGCAAGGGGGCAGAGAACCCTCTTTGGTACAGCACTCCATCCTGCATTACAAATCTTGGCGCCTTTCGAAGGAGCTTCTTCCATTTATTCTGGTCTTTGGAGAGTGTTTCTCTAAGTAGGTAGTCCTTGATTGGCTTCATCCACGATTCTTCTTCTTCAACGGTCTCTAGAACCTGGTCGACATACATTTGATCTATGCTAGGAGCAGATATTACTTCTACTGGAACCAATCTCAGTGACTGTGCATCTCCAAAACCAGCCAATTTGGCTAAATAATCATCCTTCATGTTTTGTTCTCTAGGAATATGAGTTATTATGTGGTGTTCGATGTCATTGAGCAATTCCCATGCTTTTAAAGTTAAGAGGCAAGATTCGCTCCTTTTGCTTGATATACTCTCTTCACCTAATAGATGACTAGTTGAGAGTCCTTGTAGATATATAGAGCTTTTATTTCTAGTTCCCTCACAATCTTCATTCCTGCTATTAATGCCTCATACTCTGCCTCGTTGTTTGTAGCAGAAAATTCTAACCTTAGAGCACAACAAATCAACTGCCTTTCGGGAGTTTCAAGAACAACTCCTACTCCTGAGCAGAATTCGTTTGATGCACCATCAACATACAACTACCATTGTGATGGTACGACCGTAGTGTCCTTCTCCTCATCATTCCGAATAGTGAATTCAGCGATGAAGTCAGCCAATGCATGTCTATTGATTGCCCTCAGGGGATGATAAGTTACATCGTATTGGCTTAACTCAATGTACCATTTTAGAAGCTGTCCTAAAGTCTCAGGATGGTAGAGTACCTATTTCAAGGGTTGATCCATCAACACCTTGATTGGGTGAGCGTGGAAGTACGGTCACAGTTTCCTTTATGCTACCAGTAAGTACTTTGCCAGCTTCTCCAACTTCGGGTAGTTTCGTTCAGCTCTGGTGAGCCAATTGCTAATGTAGTATATGGGTTGTTGAATCATAGCTTCCTCATGCACAAGTGCTGCGCTTAGTGCATGGGTAGACACTGCCAAGTAAATGAATAAATCATCTCCATCTGTCGGTTTGGATAGTTACAGCAGTTTCTCCATGTGTCAAAGTAATTCTTCAAAAGTGTTCTGACAATCATGATTTCGTTCAAAGTTTTCTTACCCTTCGTCAATGCATCGAAGAACGGTATGCACTTATCTGTTGCTCTAGATACGAAGCAGCTCAATGCTACGATCTTTCCACTCAAACTTTGCAATTCCTTTTTTGTCGGGGCTTTAACATTTCATAGTGCAACAATCTACTCTGGATTGGCCTCAATGCCCCTTGTGTTCACTATGAATCCTAGAAATTTTCCAAAAGCAACACCGAATGAACACTTCAGTGGGTTCGGTTTCATTCCATATTTCCGGAAGATCTCAAACATCTTCGAGAGATCATCCATATTATTTCTAGACACTCATGATTTCAGTAGCATGTCATCCACGTAAACTTTCATTGTTTATCCGATTTTTTTTGAACATTGTGTTTACCGATCTTTGGGAAGTAGCTTCGGCGTTGTTCAAGCAGAATGGCATTACACGGTAGCAGTGCAGCCCTAGGTCTGTGATGAAGCTAGATTCTCCTGATTAGGATCATGCATCATAATCTGGTTATACCTTAAGTAGGCATCCCTGAATAAGAGTAGTTCATGCCCTGTTGTTCCATCAACAAGTTATTCAATTCTAGGCAGCGAAAAGCTATCCTTTGGGCAAGCCTTATTCAAAATCGAGTAGTTGACAAAAGTTCACCACTTTTCATTCGATTTTCGGACCAACATAGGATTTGACACCTGCTCGGGATATGTTGTGTTGCGGATGAAGCCGTTGGCCAATGGCTTTTCCCTCTTCAATACAGTGGATCGATCAGGACCCAGACTGCATCTCTTCTGCCTCAGCGGTGTTAACTTGGGATCAATATTAAGTGCATGACAAGCTATCTCCGACGATATCCCGTACATATCAAAATGCGTCTAAGCAAAGACATCTAGATTGGCATGAAGAAATGTTATCAATTCATTTTGCATCTTGATTCCCAACTTTGAACCAACTTTCTAGACCTGAGTTGGGTCATCCATATCGATAAGGACAGCCAAAGTAAACTCCATCGGTGCTGCCCGTACATCCCATGTACTCTTCTTCCTAAGATATATAGCCTTGTCGAAGCGACTATGGCCTCCGAGCCAGGGGCAGTTCTGTAGTTGCTATGCTTGCGGTCCACGAATGTGGAGAGTCATCCCCACATTCTTTTCCTTTTCACCATGCTTTGGTTCACATAGTTCTACAACATAACATTCTCTTGCAGCACTTTGATCTCCTCTTATTACTCCTATCCCATTCTCCATTGAGAATTTCATTCTGAGACACCATAGAGCCAAAGCGATTCTGAAGTCAGTGAGGGCCGATTGGCCCAAGAAAGCATTGTAAGCAAAATACTCATCAACTATCACAAATGTCTGGATAAGGACCGCTCTCCATTCTCCTTCTCCAAGTTATATGGTTAGATCGATCATCCCAACTGGTTGCTTAGGTTCACCTGTATATCCCTATATCTTCATTCGGCTGGCGGTCACATCCTTCATATTGATTTTCATCTTGTTAAATGTCCTTTGGAATGAAATGTTGATCAAACTCCCATTGTCGATCAAAATTCGATGCACAGCTATTGGTCCGAGCCCAGCCGTTATCACCACTAGGTCAATCATTGGTGCTTCAATGCCCTTAGTGTCCCGATTCCTGAATAAGATGTCATTGGTAATCATTCTTTGTTGCTTAGCCGGAGTTCCATCTAAAATAGCGTAGCAACTCTCCCAAGGAGCATGCTTCAGAGAATTGGCATATCGTTCCATTTCGCCTAAACACTTTTATGTTGGATGAGATCCACCAAAGATGATGTTTATAGCAAAACTTTGATTCATTCATCTGGGCCCTTCTCTGCTAGGTCCAAACTGATTTCCTATAGCGTTCGGTGCTTGTGGTCCAGCATGTTGATTAAAGTTTTATCGTTTCTTCACATACTAATGGAGCCTATTGTTCCTTATCAATTACTCAATCAAGTCTTTTAGATGTCGACACTCATTAGTTTTATGTCCGTGAGTAAAGTGGAAGAAGAAAAAATTCCTCGATCGCTTTTGCTGTTCGGATGCTTCTCTCTTGAGCGATTTATTGTATCATTCAGTTCCTTGAGTGGCAAGGTAAACGTTTTCCAAGCTATCATTCAATGATGTATAGTTTCTTACCTTAGGTTCCTCGGTTGTTTTCTATTCCCATCACGCCTGTCGAAATCCTAGTTCCTCTTTTTCTTATTTGCATTTTCATGCACTTCCTGCAGCTGCTGCATAATAGCTTCCATCCTGTTTAACTACAACATTACTCTGGATCACTTACTTCGATTTCTCATCGACGGTTCTACCTTCAATCATACTTGCTTCTTCCAGCCTTAGGAATTGGTTTGCCTTTCGGTGAAATTCTTCTATGGTAGGTGGTTGATTCATTTCAATCCAATTACCAAAATCTGTATCCGTATGAATAGCATGGACTAAACCCATAAATATCATATCTTCCTTCAGATCGCTTACCTTAGTAACCACGATGTTAAACCGGTTCAAGAAAGCTTTCAATGATTCATTTGGTCCTTGGGAAAAGACAGATAAGGACATCACATTCTTTGGTCGTGCAGTGTAAAGTCTAAACTATTCCAGAAACTTTCTTACCAACTCATCAAAAGTGGAAATAGACTTCGGTGCGATTCTTTTAAACCATATGGAAGCGACTCCTTTCAAGAAGATTAAGAATATCAACAACGAACAATATCTGTTTCTTTAGCCCCATCCACATGCCATTCGTATTTGAACAAGTGTTATTTAGGGTATGTCGTTCATTATATGATGGCATAGTCGGCATGGTGAATCTTCGGGGATATTCTTCTCTCAGGATGTTCACGGTAAAGGGGGTTCGGCTTGGTGCAGAACCCTAATTTTCATTTTTCCTACTCATGCTTTCCTCCATCAATCTTTTGACCATGTCAGCAATGTAGTATTTGCTGGCGCGGTTATCTGTAGGTCAGCTGTCAAAGGCTACTCGAAGCATTTGACTGCACAAATGATCTTGGTTTGCCAATTAAATCCTAGGTTCTCCATTCTCTTGGAGAACCACCCTTATATTGTTCCGTTGATGTGCAGTTGGTCTTGCCACAACAGTTTGAGCTCCAGCTCTAGCAGTTATCCGTTAATGCCAGTACTTAATCCCTAGTCCACACCATCAAGCTTCATATTGTCTTCGGAGTCTGAAAAGAGCATGGTATCGCCTTCCTGAGGAGTGTTCACCCTAAGGTTTGGGTCACCCCCAAGTTTTTTTGGATCGGCACCATCCTGTCTCCTTATAAGGAGAACCTTCCTACTTCCTCCTATGACGTCCCCCGCAACTCCAGCAGTTGATTCCTTCTATCTTTGCTTTTCATCACTCCAGTTTAGACCTGAAACAGATGAATTTTCTTGTTCTATTATAGAAGAAGTTTCCCTTCCAGTTCTTCTTATTGTTGGCTATTACAAAGTTAGCAATGCATCCATCTTATCCATAAGAACATTCTGACTATCAATAAATTTCTAGCTAAGATCGTTGACAATATGATAATCTCTTCTTTAGTAACAACTTCCTGTTGTATAGAAGATTCGGGAAGCATATTTCCATTGTTTACTTCCATTTGGTGGGTGTTTTCTTCATCACCACCAAATATTGCTCCTACAGATCTTCCAGATGCAGATTGTCCTTTCCTTGGAGCCATTGGAATAACAAACCTTCAATTTCTCCAAGTAGACTTTTCAGATCAAACGTCTGGATCTTACAGAATCCAAAGTAGAGAGCTAGATCAAAGCCTAGGTTCGATTTTCTCAGTGGAAGCACCAAAACGTTAACGCAAAAATGGATCAACACCCAAGAATAGATTGTAGAGAACCCATGAGACCTAGATCTAGCAGATAGCAGTTGAAATAAAAGGAAAATAATAGAGATAAAGTATAGAGACACAAGATTTTATAGTGGTTCAACAATCTATGGCCTGTGTCCACTTTATAGCTTTGTTGCTTATAGCTTTGATGTAAGGTTGTCGAAACCTTCAAGATCTTGCTTTCGACTTCATTGGATAACCTTCTTCAAAAGCATATAAATCTCTTTTCAAACCATTTGGCCCCTGCCTTTTAAACACTTTAAAACCTCTATTTTCGAAACCTTTTAAATGTAATAAAGTATTACTTAATAAGACTTAGAAGTATAGCTTCGAAACCATTGAAAGTACCCCTTTTGAAACCATTGGAAGTAACTCTTCTAAAACCATTGAAAGTCCCCCTTTCGAAACCATAAGAAGTAACCCTTCTGAAACCATTGAAAGTCCCCCTTTCGAAACCATTAGAAGTAACCCTTTCGAAACTATTGAAAGTCCCCCTTTAGAAACCATTGGGTTTATACTTAAAATACTATTTGGGTCAAAGTGAATATAGGCGAAAGCATCTCTTTCGAAACCATCCTTTATCATATAAAAATATTGGGGGAAACATGATGGCGTCAGCACTATCCCTTTCGGAAGTTTCAAACCATTTAAACAAACGTTGAAGGGTAGCGTCGAAACCTCTTTCGAAGTTATTGCCGTCGAAACCCTTGGACCCTTTCGAAAGCATTTAGGAAGAGGCTTAAAACATCTTTAAAAACAAACACTACCTTTCGAAAGCATTGATGACTTCAATAACATCGAAAGGCTAAAGAACAACAGCATGACTTCGATTAAGTTGGAACCCCTTTTTTCAAAAGCATTATTTCAAAAGTATAAGAACCCATTCGAAAGCAATCATAAGTTGATGGAAACCCCTTCGAAAGCTTTAAAAACCTCTTTTGAAAACATATGCTTCGACTCCTTCGAAGGCTTAAATAAAACAAAGGCAGGCGCTTCTCTTTTTAAAACAAACCAAGGTATCGACCCCTTCCGAAGCCATGCTTTCGACACTAGCTTTCCACCTTTCTCCAATCCACTACGTACCTTCTTTGTGATACCTTGTTCGACTTAGTAGGTTTCGACTGGGTTGAAGGCGGAAGCTCTGAGTCGAAAGGTACTCCTAAAGAAGGCGAAACCAACTTTTCTAGGTAAACCTGTTTTAATACTAATTAAAGCAAACCTTTTTCTAACTACCCTGCCACGTGTAAACACCAGATTGGTTGCCTTAACATTTTAAATTCAATACTAAAATAACTGCCGCTAATTTCAGATCTAAACCATGGTTAAGTTAATCAAATAAGCTCTTCCATTAAGCAAAACCAATATTGCAAACAAGTATCTCTTCTAAAACAATTTAATTTTCACAGCAAATCACTTTGGAAAAATCCTCAAAATTCCAGAAATTCACTTTAATCATGTTATCTAACATATCAAAATTTCAGACCCAAATTCTTAATATTTTCCAAAGTAAATTTATAAACCCTAATAACCATATTTTCCATTGAAAATTAATAACAATCTTTCCATAGCTTGGAAAATTATCAAAATTAAAACCCAACTCCAAAATCATGTTATACATAGCATAAAATTTTTCTATGGCATTTAAACGTCAATATAAATCGGTTTCTACCCAAAACCATGAGAAATCATATTTAAACATCCTTGTTTAAATCTAGTAAATTGTGATTCAAGCATATCGACATCCAAATCATCATAAAAACGAATTTACCCTTAAATCTGAAACATATGATTATAAAAAAATAGAGATGGAATTATTATTCACCTTGATTAAGATAAGGAGATTGGATTGAGATTGATTTCCCCTAAACTTGAATCTCTATCTTTTAATTGAATTCCTCTTATTAATGGCCAGCTCCCCTTCTTACAGTTTGTTTTCAAAATGATGTGAATGGGAAATAAAATGGTAGGAACGAAAATATATAGGGGTAAGGGTTATGTGCGGCAAATTCCTAATATACCCTTATGTAGATTAATTAGCTTATAACCCATTCTTAAGCCCATTTAATTGTTTTATTTTAGCACGACCTTAATTAGACTTGTTCAAATCTCAACCCCCTTATCACTTAACATTTATATTATTCTATTTAATTTGTCCAATTAAATCTCCTGAATAATGTTATCAAAAATTAGGGGCGTTACACAAATGCCACATGTCCTTGCTTCGATCAAGGTAAGCCATCAATAAAGTCCATAGACACTTTGTCCCACTTCCATTGCGAGGAATGGTATAACGCGAACAGTGGTAGCCATTCATCACCTCATGCCTAAGTTCGGAAACATTTGGTACAAAGATCCTATTCTTCCTTAAATAACCCAAAGCATCCACCTCAAAACCTTTTAGAACATCAGCCTCTTCTTTTCTCTTCAGTTGATAAATACAATCTAAGGTAACAAAATCTTCTTTTTAAGGAATGGAAATTATATCCATAAGGTAAGGTATCACTACTAAGCTAGCTAACATCTTTACAGAATCATGAGTGGGCATACAATAACAAATACCACAAGAAGCTAACACCTCCAAGTCAAGCCATTTAGCCACCATCTACTATACGATTCCCCCTCCCAAGAGTATAATGAATATCAAAATCATAAGCCAACAAAAATTCTAACCACCTTTGTTGGTGCATGTTCAATTCCTTCTAAGAAAATAGGTATTCAAGGACTTGGTCTGCATAAATGACAAACCACTTACCCAATAGATAATGCCACCACAACTTCAAAGCAAAAACCACTGCTGCTAGATCTAGATCATAAACGACATATCGAACCTTATGAGGCCTTAATAGCCTTAATGCATATGCCACAACTCAATCTTTCTGCATAAATATTGCCCTAAAGCTCGACCCATTAGCATCTTTATAGAGCACAATATCCTGATTACCCTCTAGGACCATAAAAATTGGTTCATGAATGTTCATCTCCTTCAACTTAGAGAAAACATCTTTGCATTTATCTGTCCACTCATAGTTAACTCCTTTCCTAGTCAGCCTCACTAGGGGAGTCGCAATCTTGGATAAATCTTTAATAAAACATCGGTAGTATACAGCTAATCCCAAGAAGCACCATATCTCTACAACAGACTATGGTCTCTTCCAATTTTGTATGGCTTCAATCTTATAAGTATCTACAGCCAGACCAGTTTTTGAAACTATATAGGATAAAAACTTCACCTCCTTTTACTAAAAGTGGCATTTGGAGGAACTTATCTTTCAACTTGTGTTCTCTTAAGGTATCTAAAATAATCCTCAAATGACTTTCATGCTCTTGCTCTAACTTAGAATACACTAAGATATCGTTAGTGAAGACTAAGATTAACCAGTCAAGGTAGCTTCAGAATATTTTATTCATCAAGTCTACAAAATAAGCGGGAGCATTCATAAGCCCAAATAGCATCACTATCCATTTATAAGAACCATACTGAGTATGGAAAGTGATGAGAGGAATATTATCATTCGCTACTCGTAACTGATGGAAAATGGTGGTTAATTCTAGCTGGAAAAAGATCTTTTCTCCACTGAACTGGTCAAAAGATCATCGATACGAGGTAACGAATAATTATTCTTTACAGTCAACTGATTAAGCTTCTTATAATCAATACACAAATAAAGAGACCAGTCCGCCTTCTTTATAAAGACTGCGGTAGCTCCCCACGGAGGACTACTAGATCAGATAAACTACTTTCCACCCAATTTAGTCAACTTCTTATGAAGTTCTTCCATCTCAACTTGAGGCATACGAGTAGATGGTTGAACGATTGGTTAGGTTCTAGGAATAAGATCTATGTGGAATCTAAGCGATAAGCTAGGAATGAGCTCAAATACATTAGCAATATCCCTGAAAATAAGTACTTTAGCAATCTCATAATCCTTTAATGACTACGTGGAAAAGATAGAACCATAAGCACTAGGGTTTGGTTTATCTAGAGTCACATGAATAAGCCCTTTGTAGGATGGATGTTTCATAGTAACAACTCCGTATGAGCAGGAAGGATGAGCCTCATATTGATCCAACCAATCCATCCCTAAGATAATTCCAAAGCCAAGATACTCAAATGCATGCAGATTATAGGAAAAAGGAAGTCCATATAAGAAAAGCTCAAAACCCTTACGTAAAATTCCATGTGTTGTAGACCAACCAATAGGATTCACAACTCATAGATGCCACTATGTATACATCTTCCAATTCATATCAATCAATTAGCGCCTTAGATATGAAAGAATGGGGGCATCAGCGTCAAAGAGTATAAAAAAAGAAATTGCACCTTCCATGACTGCTACCTAACCTGGATCTCCTTCCATCACATTCATCTTGGCTACCTACCTCTCCTTCATAAGCTATGGACAATTGTACCTTATATGACCAATCTGCTAACACTTAAAGCACTTCCTTTAGGAGCAATCATTGGCAAAATGTCCCATTACTCCACACTTGTGGAATTTTGCTCACTCTCAACTTGCTTCCGAAAGCCTAAAGTTTGTCCCTTCTTTTGCTTCTTTTGAGAATTCTCCTTCTTCTTAGAGAAAAAAGGGATTTCCTCTAAGGCACAAAGCTCTATCTGCTCAATGGTTCACCCTCATCTCTTTTTTTTCAAAATCTTCATACCTCGAGATTAAATCTACTATCTCATAAAAAGAGGAGCGAAGCTAAGTCAAGGGCTATCCCATTAGTAGTTAATACCTCGGTTATTGATTTTTATGACAACAACCATAAACAACCATATACAATCATATAAAATATAGATACTAATGTTTTGCCAAGTTAAATAGTATATAGTGGAGAGTATTATATAGGAGTTGAATCGAAGACTGTATAGTATAAAGACTCAAAAAGATGGATATGAAGACTCATGAGTACAAAGACTAAGATATGAACATTTCAATATTATAATCTAGTGTATAGAGTCATAGCTTATATTGTTAAAGTCCCTGATATCAATCTCTGATCTCTATCTCTTATTTTCTATCTTTTATATTTCTAAAGTAAAATGAAAGTTAAAAATAATTTTCAAACTATTCTATAAGTGTTTTTCAAAGTTCAAAATGTTTATAAACTATGTTCAAAATATTTTACAAAGTATCAAATTATTTTACAAACTATAGGATTTTCAAAACATTTTAAAGAGAAACAAGTTTTCAAAATGTACATGCATATATCGACATATAGGTAGATAGCATGCCACATACACGCCTCCAAATGGTTTTTCAAATTTTGAATGGAAGTGTATTCGTCATAACTCTTCATGAACATACACATCTGTTGATTTACTATATCAAGGGGAGTTCAAACGAATTTTAAAGTTTAGATTTACATATTTTATTTCCACCTCTTACTCTCTTAAAAACCCCATTGAAAATATACTCTATTCTCTTCAAAATCATTTAGAATTAATTCATAATTCATTATATTGATTCGATACTACTTTTTTACTGTTTTGGAAACTCTCTCTTTCTCTCAATTCAAAGATCAAAGCGTTGTCCAAGAGGCTATAAGATCCATTGTATCCAAAGTTCAAAATTATCTTTGGAAAAACTATCAACTCTATTTGCATTTGCTTTGGGTGTGCCTGTACCCCGTTCAAATCAAGTGGGTATGCTTAGTAGCCTGGAATTCTAGTGGGTGGGCTTGTAGTCCGGTCAAATCAAGTGAGTCTACCCTGAGCTTGAAAATTCAGGAGGGTGTGTCTCGTAGCTCTGAAATCGAGATTGTATTTGAGTTTACCTTCTACCTAGTTAAAGGTTGGTATTTGAAAAGAAATATGTACAAGCAATTGCACAGGATTGGATGTAGGAGAAATCCTAACCAATATAAAATCCCCGATGTCATCTCTCTACCTCTTTACTTTGTTTATCTTTTTATTTTTGTCTATGATTGCATCTGTGACTGTTTGATAATATAATTCTATGTTGTAAATCATTAATTTAATATTTAACTTGAAAGAAATTTATAATCATTTACATAAGTTATAAAACACTATTCAACCCCTTCTAGTGTATAATTAGCCTTAAGATCCATAATCTGCAACCCACATTTGGTATCGGAGCGCTAAGTTTTCAAAAAACTTATAATATGATTTTTGAAAAATATTAATGGCTAGCAACACTGTTAGTGCATTTGTTTGCACTTTTGTTGAAGGACAATCTACTACTAAACCCTCACTTTCTAATGGTAGTAATTACACTTATTGGTCATGTAGGATGGGAATTTATTTACAATCTAATGGTTTAGATATTTGAAATATTGCAGAAAATGAGTACACTAAACACCAGACTAATTTTTCACAATGGACTATTGATCAAAAGGCACTTGCATATAATAATTCTAAAGTCATGAATGTTTTATTTTCTCACTATATAAAAAAGAATTTAATAGAGTCTCTATTTCTAACTCTGTGTATGAAATTCGAAGAACACTGCAAGTTACACATGAGGGCACTGGTAAAGTTAAACATACCAAAATTTCTATGCTAACTAATTAGTTTTTGTTATTTAAAATAAATCCAAATGAGTATATGTCTAATATGTATTGTAGATTTCAAGATATAATGCATCCTTTAGTAGCATTAGGTAAAAGCTTTACTGAAGAGGACCAAGTTAGAAAAATCTTAATTCACTCTCTTCAGAGTGAGATCAAAAGACACTAGCAATAGAAGTGGCTAATGAAATTAGTACCCTGAAAATTAAAGATTTAATAGGAAATTTAATGTCCTATGAAGCACAATTGCAAGTTAGAAGAGAAAGGAAAGCAATATAAAAAATCCATCGCTTTCAATGTAATTACTGACGATCGGGATTCAAACGATGACAAAGATGTAGAAATTACTTTCATGAGCAGAATTTTTAGAAAGTTCCTGAAGTATAGAAAGATGAACAACTTTCGAAACCGAAAAACAAGACTCCTGGAACTGGAACTACAATAATATGCTTTAGCTGTGATGAAGCCGGTCATCTGCAAAGAGACAGTCTGCATAAAAATAAATCAAAGATCTCACCAGTTATTGATTCATCTAAAAAAAGAAAAAAGGCTTACATAATAACATTGGATGATTCAAATACTTCCTCAAGTGATAATGAACTAGATACTGAGGATGTAAACATGTGTTTTATGGCAATAGTTGATTAATCGGAACAGATCAAAGAAAAGGAGCAAACATCTGTACTTTTTACATTTAATTTTTGTTTAGTGTGTTTTTAGGAATAACATATAGATTAATAATAATATTGGATGAATATAGGTGTATATATATATAATATTTTATCAAAGTTTTAGTTTTGGATTTTACGGGGTATTTGTCGACATATACCCAGCCCATATATCGATATACGTGCAATTAATTTGAAATTTCTTTTCAAATTCAAAATTTTGACTTTCCCTCTCTTTTATACTTATCCCCATGTTTTGAAAAGGTATATTTTTAACCAGAGAACATGACTCTTCACTCTCTATTAATTTAATTAAACTCTATCCATTCACTCAATTTATTTCAAAATTCAAAAATCTCTTCACTCTCTTATCTCTTCAGAATCTCAAAAATGGCCTTCTCAAGTCATAATCTTAAAACAGTAAGGTGCTCAAAGAGAGCCAAAGGCTTTCTTTTCAGTGACAAAGAAGCCATTGATACTTATATGGAGTATGCTTCTTCCAAAAAAATTCTTAGAAGATTTGCTAAATTTGATGATTTTTCATCTAATGGTCTTCAAGGTCATTTGCTTTCAAAATGAAATTCTTGGTTTAGTCGACTCTTCTCAAAATGATTTATTGTGTTATCCAAATTTGGTTAAAAGGTTTTATTCAAATTTAAATGGAAACTTTTTTAAAGGAGAAGAGGGACAAATTTGGAGTAGTGTAAATGGCACTTAAATTGTTTTAAATTGTGAACTTTTAGGTTATATACTGGGTTGCAAATCTAGTGAAATTGACCTCTCCATTTTTAAAATTGATGAACAAAATCGTGAAGTTTTTTACAACATTTTCAAAAGTGACAAAGAATTTGATTATAAACAAAAATCTTAGACCAAAACAAAAATTATGAGTCTAATTTTACAATAAAGTATCACTTCGAGAATGGGTAATTATAATAACCCTATTCAAAAAGTTTTTAAAGCTATATTTGCCATTTACCGAAACTATGACATCAATTGGGCACAAGTCATCTTGGATGACTTTGTACAAAAGATTATTTCTAGACACGAGAACACACTCTACCATGGTGTGTATCTTACTAGAATTTTCATATATTTTAGTGTTGATTTAAGAGGAGAATCAACTCTTCCTCGAAAAGCTTTTGACAAAGCCAACATTTCTCTTATGCACATTCCACCTTATTTTGAACCATATGAAACTTTTGTTGAAAAAGATGAAAGATTGGCATGGGAAGAAGAGCGAGAAATACAACAAGAAGGAAGAAGGCGACGAAATTGATGTAAAAGAAGAAGAGGAGGAGAAGGAGTAAATGAATACTTCTTTAGAAAGCTTCAACAAACCATCTCACCCTTTCAATAAAGATATTCTAAAGAACCAACAGAAGCTTCTTAAAAACCAAAAGAAGTAAAACGTTCCTTTAGTAAAAAAAATTCCTCTCCAGGAAAAATTATTCGCAAGCTTGGTAGAAATTCATCCTCGTCATCTACGTCTTTCTAAGCCTATCTAGTTTTTTCTTGTGATGTCTAGCTTTTATTTTGATGTATTGTTCTTGTTTGATTTATGTTATCTTTATGTATTTTTCTTTTATGCTTTGTACTATCTGTTCTTATCAATGAAAAATTGTTCTTGACATATAGTTCAAATAGTCTTTAGAAGTTATAAATATATAATGATATAATATTAACAAAACTATAACAAAAACTTTAAGTTTACATTTTCAGGTATGTATGTCGACATATGTTATGCATTTGGAAAAAATTTAAAAATAAAATAACTACCACCTATTCAATCTTTCCAAATGACTTTTCACTCCTATATAAGCCTATTTCTTCCAGAAAACCCACTCATCGTTTTATTCTCTATTCTCTTTTCATTCTCAAACATTTTCTAATTAAAAAAATGACTTTTCCACACCAAAAGTTGTGTGAAAACCTTGATCAAATACTTCAATCTATCAAGGATATTCTAACCTTTATCTTAAGAAATCAAAGGCATTTAGAATTAAGTCAAATGCAGATGATCAAAGAGCAAGAAAAGCATTTCGATGCCCTATGGTGGTTGATTTTTTTCCTTAATCAAAGATGATAAAATAACACAACCCGGAATGCTCTATCAACAAGGGTAATGAAGATTGGGATGTCATCAAATCAAATCCAATCTTCGGATCCGACGGTTGGGTTGAAGTTCCAATGAACTTCTAGTTTTTCGGTTTGTTTTAAATTATAAATATGCATATATATAAATACTCTTAGGATTTGATTTGGTTTGGTATGTATATTTGGAGTGATATTTGGATTTGTTTGTTTTTGGTTTGGTTGGATGTTTGAACTTATATTATGATTTGAATTTGAATTAAAAAACATAGTCTATGTTATCTTATTTATCATTATACCATAATTTATCATATACCTAGTTTTAATTATCATTATTTATATCATAATCATCATATAGTTATCATAATTAATATCAAATTACATCATGCTTATACGCTACAGTTTGTGTCAGAATTGGTCACAAACACCCAGTTTTACGTGAAAGCACCAAATTCCCAAAACAATATCCAAATAGAAAGACAAGCACACAGATCACAGAATCAATAGCAGAAAAAGTAAAGGAACACACAAGTTTTATAGTGGTTCGGCAAACTCCAGCCTACATCCACTCCAATAATCTTTTATTAGTTTATACTGTTGATTACAGTTACAAATCCATGAAATTCAAGAGTAAAATTGACTGAGTATGGCCTAGGTAGAAGCTGAAGAGAAGCAGAAAGAAGATCCCCTTTCTAATGCCATGCTTGCTGTATTTATAGGGAGAGATGAGGGGATATTTCACTAAGGTTTCGGCATAAGGCTTTCTAGGTCCATAGGGGCCCACCACAACGATCAGCATGTTTAATTTGACATTTAATAACGATCGACCAACATATCACCGATCGTTTTTCCTTCATCCAATCCAAGGCCGACCATTTCCGGGGGGTTCTGCATGCCTCCTGAAGTTTCTTCCGAAGTATGGAATCATTTTGACTTGTAGTTTAGGAGATATGGTTGATCTTTGTTGAAATTGGATGGTTCATTGAACTATACCGATCGTTATGATGGATCGATATGAACGATCGGTCAATAAGGACCGGCCATCTTCAAACCATCACTCCATGATATGTGATTGCTACGGTGGATCGATAAGAACGATTGATCAATAATGATAGGCCATCCTCAAGTCTTTAATTCCTGATGCGCGGTTGCTATGATGGATTGTTCTAGAACATTTGGTCAAAATGATCGGCCATCCAAGACCTTCACCTTTTGATGTGCGATCATTTTTGTAGGCTCCCCTCTTGATTTTATTGATGCTCTGAAAGTTTCAAGCGAATTGGTCTTGTGGATTTTAAGATATTGATCGATCTCAGATGACTTGAGCTGTTTCATGGATTGTTCTTGGTCGATCCATACAAATCCTTGCTTCATCCGAATCCATTTAAATATCATCCATAGCTTTAATTGTAATCGATTTCCCATCCATCCATTTGTGCCAAATCCATGATATCCTAGCCTTGATAATTGTGAAGCTTATTGGGTTAAATCCGCATATGCACTGCCTTGCCAAAAGGTAGGTTAACACTTTGCCCCCCCCCCAAACATGCATTGCGATAGGAAGGTGTGTTTTGAATTTCCATAAATCCAAAATCTGGTTGCGATAGGAAGGTGTGTTTGGAAAAGTTGCTTGCTTTGCTCAACTGTTGCCCAAAAATAATTGCTTCGCTTTGCTTTATAAAAAGAAAAAAAAAACTACTTGCTTGATATATCTATTGTTTTTATTTGCCTTGCATTATATATATCTCTTGTTTTTATTTTAGTTGCATTGTTGATTGCTTGCATTTTCATATATATATTTAAAAAAATTCAAAAATAAAAAAATAAAAAAACAAAAAAATTTACATTCGTAGTTGCATTGTTAATACACGTTTAATTTTAGTTTTGCATTTCATCTTAGATTTGGTTAATAATAACGGTTAGACATCGATAACTCTTAATTGTATATTGACAAGTTGTCTTCTTTGAACAATTTAATTTCTTGTTGTCTAGGCTACGGCAGAGTAATAACCATTTATAAATATTATGGTGATTCGTAAATATTATAGTGGTTGTTCCTCTGAAGGTACTTAAACCTTCGGCTGCATTGCTACGGTGATTCGTGGTGCACCGATAAATCCTGTTCGTTAACTGGCTGAGAACTATCTTGTTGAACTAAGACAATGTGTAATTATACAATTTTGGGTTAACTTAGGATAAATCATTTGTAATTAACCCTTGCATTCATTTAGTTGCATTAGTTATATTAAAAAAAATTTCAAAAATCCAAAACTAAAAAAAATTGTAAATATTCCTTGTCCTTTTCCTTTGAAATTTTTAAATCCTTTTTCTTTGAAATTTCAAAAATCCAAAAAAAAATTTAGAAAAACAAAAATCCAAAGAATATAAAATCTTTTCAAAAACAAAAGAAAGAATTATAAAACCAAAAAAAACACATATTATCCAATCCGTTGCCAATCCAATTCCTTGATCTCTCCGGATCATTAGCGAAATCCATGACTGTTATAAGTCGATATCCAATTCTGATCCATTCCAAATTCATTAACCGAATCCATGATCTCTCTAGATCGTTTTATCCAAATCCTTGACCGCTCCAGGTCCATACCCAAATCCATTGACCTCTCCGGGTCATTTTATCCAAATCCAGGACTGCTCTAGGTCCATATCCAAATCTGTAGACATCTCCGGGTCGTTTTATCCAAATTCGGGACCACTCTGGGTCCATATCCATATCCATAGACTTCTCCAGGTCATTTTATCTAAATCCTTGATCTCACCGGATCCTTACCAAGCCTGTGTAGTTAATGCCCTGCTATTACCCCGCTACAACCCTGCTATATCTTGTAGCGGATTTCTACCGCTACGATTTTTCCATATAGCCCCAAATATAGCCTTTCCGCTTTAAGCCCCGCTATTTCCGCTATATCCCGTTGTTCCCGCTATATTACGCTATTTCCGCTATATCATCTTTAAAAGAAATGAATTGAAAAATGACATTTATATACATTATAAAAATTATGGAATTAATTTATTTAATTAAAATTTTAATATATTTTTAGAAATGAAAATACTCTAATATTCTACTAAATTCAATTATGTTATACAACAGTTTTACGTTTATTTACAGTATATTCGCACATGTTTTTATTCAATATTATTTATGTATTAATTATAATTCGATTGAACGTTAATTTTTCATTTAATTACCATTTATATGTTTGTAAAAACATTAAGTACGAGTTTTATATGCTATTTTAGAGTCATCCGCTATATCCTGATATATCCTCGCTGTATCCCCGCTATGACTTTTTGCACCTCCGCCGCATTGAATCTGCCGAGCGCTTTAACTGCACAGCAGCCAGCACAATCCGTACTCGATGACCTGAGTAGGCCGATCCTATCGTCTTCCGGCGAAGCGACATACCTCTTGCTAGGCATAGTCCATATCCGATGATCTGTTGGGTTATATTCTTCGGCCTCGACTCTTCGGTCGAGGACTTAATCCGTGGTGTATCCTACTTCGGCCTCGATCCCAAGTCGATGACTTAATCTATGGGGTATCTTACTCTGGCCTCGACCCTAGTCGAGGACTTATCCATGTACAGATCCATCCTGTCACTCTCTGGCGAAGGGACTCGTGACTTGCGGTTATTTCCTTATCTCTCCGATCGGGGCCATAACCGTGACCTGTGTTATTTATTACATTAATCCAGATTAAAGCATTCCAAAGTCCATTTTGTAAAATATAAAATAAGAGTCCGTACAACCAAAAAACTAAATAACCATGGTATTAGAAAAAACAGAGTTCGTAGTAAACAGGAGAAAATAAAATTTCACAAACTCAAGCACTACGGTTCATCGTCATCTCAGAGCATGTCTAAGGACCGTCCTCGATCCCGTACATGTGTAAGTGATTAAGCCATATTACTGTGGGGTTTATTACTTATTCCATGCCAGAAATCTAATCAATTAATGATAAGTTGGCGATGATGCCTTGATCTAGTGCCATTTTCATTCGAGGTGGACGGTGGCTGCTCCTATTCCACTGCCACAGCCCGAGTCCTTATATATTGTTGTAACTAACCATTTCTCACATGTTCCTCAATGATATCCTTAATTCCTACAGTCATTCATATTGTGCCCATCCAGCTCATGGAATAGGCAATACTTTCTTGATGCCCGCTTGTGTTTGGATGGTTCCCTCCTTGCCGGCCTTCGATATTGAAGGCGTCCTTGAGTATCCAAATAAATCCTTTCCAAAGGTTTGGTCAAATCCGTGTAAGTTCGGTTCTCTCCGTTGCCTTTTCAACATATTAATGCCATCATTCAATTTCCATTTTTCTTTATCATTCTTATTTACATCCCCTAATGATCCTCCACTTTGCACAGCATTCACATCCGGTTTGTTTACTCGTGCATCCTCCTAGGGCAGGAACCTTTCTACTTCATGGTAAAACTCCCCAGATCCATATGTGGATCCCATGCTAGTGAATCCTTGAACTCCATGCCATCAGCAATTCCAGGTACAGCTGCCATCAAAACCATGGATGGATCTGGATGATCTATTGATGCTGGCGCGGTATTAAACCATGCTAGGAAACTCCTCAAGGACTCTCTGGTCCTTTGTTTCAGTGTTGCCAAACTCATCACATTTTTGGGTCTCGAGATGTGAACCCTAAACTGCCTCATAAACCCTTCGATCAATTTCATCCATATGCTGATAGAGCCGCTTTCCAACTGTCTGAACCATAATGCAGCTATATCTGTCAGATACAAAGGGAAGCACCATTCCATGACTTCCTTCGATGCCCCTAGTACTTCCATGTGTCTCATGTATCTCGTCAGATGAACAGCGGGATTTGCCTTTCCATCATATGCCTCAAGCGTTGGTAGTTTGAATTTTGGTGGATTCCTAGCTTGACTGATACTAGGAGCGAAGGGGCTTCTATTCACATCTTCCAGATCCCTATTTACCAATCCACCTCTCATAGCCAGTCTGATCATTTCTGCCAACCTGCTGTTGTTATCTAGTGGCAGTCTTCGCTCATTGTCTCCGAACTGCCCCCGAGTCCACAAGGGAATCCTAACATTTTCTCTTCTGGACGAGCATCTGCATTTCGAACAACACCAAACTGCACAGCACTGCACGGTATCCTACCTAGGATTGAGCTAACATGACCCGGGGGCATGCCCCTAAGCGCAGATCCATCGGCATCGATCGTTCTAGAACGATCTGCTAAAGTTTCACCGATCGATCCTGATTGGTTAGGGGCTGCTCCCGGCGGTTCTACTCCATCCTGCATCATGTTTGCTTCGTTTCCTTAGTTCTGATTTTGGATTTCCTTAGCTCCTGCTGCTCCAACTTCGTAATCCATATTTCCAGTATTCCCTACTACATTTCCTTGGTTTTGCACTCCAGCTTGTCCAATTTGTCGGAGTAGGTTCTACATCATTTCCTTTTGTCTCTTCAGCATCCTTTCCTGGTCATCCATCATTGTTTCCATCTCATCTCTGGTAATGAAGATCGAGGTTTGATTAGCTTTTGAGGAAGCCTCCTGACTCCCTTCATGATGGCTCCTATCTGTTCTCTGACTCCTTGTTGATTTCCTAGCCATTGCTTCCTAGATCTAAGTATCCCAGCTTCTAAATCTGAGATCCTAGCTTCCAAACCCATGGGTGCCAGTCTTCTTAGTGAAAGCACCAAAATGTTTGCGCCAAAATTGGTCGCAGACATCCAGTTGCACATGACAGCACCAAATTCCCAAAACAATACCCAAATAGAAAGACAAGCATGTAGATCACAGAATCAATAGCAGAAAAAGAAAAGGAACACACAAGTTTTATAGTGGTTTGGCAAACTCCAGCCTACGTCCACTCCAATAATCTTTTATTAGTTTATACTGTTGATTACAGTTACAAATCCGTGAAATTCAAGAGTAAAATTGACAGAGTATAGCCTAGGTAGAAGATGAAGAGAAGCAGAAAGAATATCCCCTTTCTAATGCCATGCTTCCTGCATTTATTGGGAGAGATGAGGGGATATTTCGCTAAGGTTTGGCAGAAGGCTTTCTAGGTCTGTAGGAGCCCACCATAACGATCGGCATGTTTAATTTAACATTTAATAACGATCGGCCAACATATCACCGATCGTTTTTCCTTCATCCAATCCAAGGCCAATCGTTTCTAGGGGGTTCTTCATGCCTCTTAAAGTTGCTTCTGAAGTATGGAATCATTCTGACGTCGTTTAGGAGATATGGGTTGATCTTGGCTGAAATTGGATGGTTTATTGTACTATACCGATCGTTATGATGGATCGGCCAATAACGATCGGTCAATAACGATCGGTCAATAAGGATCGGCCATCTTCAAACCATCACTCCACAATATGCGATTGCTACGGTGGATCGATGAGAACGATCGATCAATAACGATCGGCCATCCTCAAGTCTTTACTTCATGATATGTGGTTGTTACGATGGATAATTCTAGAACGTTCGGTCAAAATGATCGGCCATCCCAAGACCTTCACTTTTTGTTGCACGATCATTTTTATGGGCTCCCATCTTGATTTTATTGATGCTCTGAAAGTTTTAAGCGAATTGGTCTTCTGGATTTTGAGATATTGATTGATCTCCTAAGACTTGAGTTGTTTCATGGATCGTTCTTGGTTGGTCCATACCAAATCCTTTCTTCATCTGAATCCATTCAACTATCGTCCATAGATTTAACTGTAATCGGTTTTCCATCCATCCATCTAAGCCAAATCCATGATTTCCCAGCCTTGATAATTGTAAAGCTTATCGGGTTAAATCCACCAGTGCACTTCCCTGCCAATAGGCGGGTTAATAGCTACGATTACTTTAAGTGCTTAATTATTGATTTTGATTCTATAGTTTCCACGTATTTTATTTTATAGGGAGTTTTTATTTTTCATCTATTTTTGTTGATGACAAAAGGGGAGAAAAATATAAAATGTACATGCATATATTCTGAGGGAGCTATCCAAATCAGCGGTAGTTATATCATATTTTATATATAGGAATATTTAATGGTTGTCATCATCAAAAATGGAGAGATTGCCAGTACCTCGGTTATTGATTTTCATGACAACAACCATAAACAACCATATACAATCATATAAACTATATATACTAATGTTTATTCAAGTTATATAGTATATAGTGCAGAATAATATGTAGGTGTTGAATCGAAGACTGTACAGTATAAAGACTCAAGAAGATAGACATAAAGATCATGAGTACATAGACCAAGATATAAAGATCTCAAGATTATAATTTAGTATAGAGTCATAACTTATATTGTTAAAATCCTTGATAGCAATCTTTAATCTCTATCTCCTATTTTCTGTTTTTTATATTTTTAAAGCAGAATAAAAGTTTAAAATAAATTCAAACTATTTTATAAAAGTTTTTCAAAGTTCAAATGTTTATAAACTATGTTCAAACTATTTTACAAAGTATTAAATTATTTATAATGTATAGGATTTTCAAATTTTTTTAAAAAGAAACAAGTTTTCAAAATGTATGTGCATATGTCAACATATAGGCAGATGGTATGTCAACATATATGCTGCCAAGTGGTATTTCAAATTTTGAATGGAAGTGTCTATTCATCGTAACTCTTCACGAATGGACACATCTATTGATTTACTATATAAAGAGTAGTTCAAATGAATTTTAAAGTTTAGATTTACTTATTTTCTTCCCTCCTCTTACTCTCTTAAAAACTACATTGAAAATATACTCTATTCTTCCTAAAATCACTTAGAATCAATTCATACTTCATTATACTGATTCAATACTACTTTCTTACCATTTTGAAACATCTCTCTCAATTCAAAGATCAAAGTGATGTCCAAGATGCTATAGGATCCATTGTATCGGAAGTTCAACAAATTGTCTTTGGAAAAAACTATCAACTCTATTAGTATTTGCTTTGGGTGTGCTTGTAGCCTGTGCAAATCAAGTTGGTATGCTTAGTATCCCGAAAATCCAGTGGGTGTGCCTATAGTCCGGTCAAATCAAGTGAGAATACCCTAAGCTTGGAATTTCAAGAGGGTGCGTCTTGTAGCCTTGAAATCGAGATTGTATTTGGGTTCGCCTTCTGCCCGGTTAAGGATTGGCATTTGAAAAGAAATATGTATAAGAAATTGTACAGGACTGGATGTAGAAGAAATCCAAACCAGTATAAAATCTCTAGTGTCATCTCTCTAACTCTTTACTTTGCTTTACTATGTTTATTTTTATCCATGATTGCATCTGTGATTGTTTGATAATATAATTCTATGTTGTTAGTTGGTGATTTAATATTTAACTTGAAAGAAATTTAAAAAGATTTAAATAAGTTAGAAAACACTATCCTCCCCTCTCTAGTGTTTAATTAGCCTTAAGATCCATAATTTTGCAACCCACATTAGTTTCCTACATAAACCATCCACAAATTTTTGAATCTTTTTGAAGATAGTGTTAACCAGATCAGGTCCCTACTTGGAGAGAGAGTTGGAGATATTAACGTACTCCTAAATTTTCATATCTCTCCGCTTAAGCTAAATAAATCTTTAAGTCATATTGGCCTTCTCTGCCTCGAAAATGAACCTCAGCTCAAACCGTTCCCAAAACTTCTCCAATGTTAGCACCTCCTCAATTATCTCAGCACCAACCAAATCAAACCAATCGAGGCACCATCCTAGATGAAACTAGAAGCAATTTAGACCTTCTGATTGTCCATCACACCCATGTGCCCAAAAACTAGATCATAATTCTTTATTTCTATGAAAAGGCTGCCCTCCAAGACTCATGAAGTCCTTACACATACAGGAAAAATCAAGCCTAGGAGTTCATTAGGAGCGGGTGCGGCTTGAGGCATATTCCATATCACCTTTAGCCACTACTCGATCATCAAACGGGGAGGTTTTTTAGCCATATTTCTCACTAATCTATATATAGCGAGAAATGTTATTAATCTAGAACTTAAATAATCTCACACGAGAATGTTCGAAGAATAGAGGTTTAGGCTTCAAATATGTACAACTACTATTATATTATGGGGCCAATATATATTCTAAATATATTATATACTATTCTATCTTAGGCTCGAATCAAACAAATGTAACACCCGATCCCTATATCCAAGAAGTATTTATGTCAGAAAGCATAAAGAATGCGACTCAATAGAATACACAATTTCATCTCCTAAAATACATTATAGCATACATACCATAAAAGCATAATAAACCACTACTACAACTAAGTTCAGTGTTGCATAGGTCCAGGCTTTTAAATCTCCCCGAGATGGCCGAGATGAAAAATCCGAGATATCAGCCAAAATCCGAGATTTGGCAGCCTATTTAGTTATAAGTGTTTTAAATATCGCCCGAGATAGCCGAGATATTTTCCCGAGATATTGGCCAAAATCTGAGATTTAAAACACTACATAGGTCCAAAACCCCAAAACTTGGAAAAGGAAAGAGCGCTACTATAATCCACGCTAACCTAACCTGCTAACAAAATACTCCTATTGACCTAAGGATTTAAAACAAATAAACACAAGTCATGCTATATCTAGTCTGAGAGTGAAGTACAACTATGGATAATGGAAAATTCAGTCAACCTTATAAGTGAAATTTGCTATATATATAAGTCAATATGGGGTATAAGTGTATGTTCCATATATGTCAATTTTTAATTTAAATAATCAACCTGTCTAAAAAATCAAGGATGTTAAGTGTTCGATGACGGAAATTCTATCGGTTTAGAAAACCGTCGAACGAATTTAAATTAAAATAACCGCAAGCGCACGGCGTACACTTTGTAGTACATGGCGAATACGGGTCGATCCGCAGGGAATTGATGAGGTTTTAAAATTTCCTATTCAATCAAATTAGACCAAAGTGAAATGAAGTTGTTAACTACTAAAGCTAGAATTAAAACGTGATTTAAAAACTATTAAACTAGAGAACAATTTAGAGGCAAATCCACTCTAATATTTTTGTAAATCAACAAACAAAGAATTTATGATCTCTAACTTGATATTAAGCGAAATAATTGTTGCATTGATCATAAGTATGGTTTGTTTATGTTATTAATTAACATAACTCAAACCATCAAACTATAATACAACAATTATACCACTTATAACTCTCATGAAAATGAAGCCAAAGCAAAAGTTATTTTAAGTATGATCTATTTACTATTGTAGCTAGTAATATAGATCATCAAATTTTATTTTTACTTTCATTTCAAAATCAAAAATGGATTAGCAAATGATGATGCAACTTGTGTTTATGTTGAATAAGAATAGCTCATTTGCAAAAGCAACATAAGCTATCAAACCCACTTGTATAAACTTGCATCAAAATTGACTCTCATGAAGCTTAAACAAAAGAGATCATAAATCATAGAAATGTTGAAATTACATAATATTTGAGAGCTTCATTACCCCTAAATTGAAAGGGTTTAGCTACTCATTTGTGGCATTGAAGCAACACTTGTAAATTTCAACATGAAAGAGCAAAGAAATGAAAACTAAGCAAAGGAAGAAAGAGAGATTAACTAGTAACTAATTGCATAAAAATTAAAGCTACACTACTTGCATAAATGTAAATCTAAGCTATGAACATTAAAGGAAAAGAGAGCATAGAAATAAACATTAACAATAAAACAAAGAAAAGCATGTAGAAAAGAGAGAAGAAAGAGGCTTGGAAGCAATTTTTATTTCATAGAACATTGAGCTTACAATTTGATCTCTTAATTTCCTAAATAAAATGAAAGAGTAGATGATAGTTTCATGTACATAAGAGGGCTATATATACATGCATAAAACCCTAATTCTATTTTTAGGGGGCTTCCTAAAATGCCCTTTAGGAAGTGTGGCCACCAAGTAACCATTAGCCACTAATTAATCCATCATTTGTTGTGCATGAAGCTTTAACCTCCATTTAGTTGTCCATTAGCTCATAATTGTACATTTAGGTAAGTGGGTGGGGTCCTCCATGATCTTGAACTTAAATTATTTCTTCTTCATTCCTTTGTATTTCATTTGTGCATGCATGTATCTTCATATAAGCCTCTTCCATATGCATCCAAATTCCTATAAAAATTATCAAAAAATGTCCAAGTAAAAATTCTTAAATTGACACAAGCACAAAAATGACCATTTTGCCCCTGAATGAAGATGAAAATATGATGGTTTGAAAATAATTGAATTTTGGTTTTAAACATGTTAAAATGCCCAAATATGATGTTTATTTAAGTAAAAAGAGATAAAATATGGATGTAAATATATGGACATTTACGTGCACATCAAATACCCCCACACTTATCTTTTTATTCGTCCTCGAATAAAGGAAAACTAAGATAAATCCGTTTTCGTAGGGAGAACGATTGCATTGAGCGTATACAACAAGCCATTAAACCTCTGGGTGTCCCCAGTAGGACGAGTGTTGTCTCGTGAGGGTTTTCAACGGATACTACCTACAAAATCCAGATGCAAAGTGAAAATATTTACAAAAGGCAAGATTTATTTACAATGGGATGAATGCAAGTTCTTGAAAATATTTACAAATGGCGGATTTACTCTTAAATCGACACAAAGAAGTTAAATATAAGTCTTGGTCATTATCTTGAAAATTTAAGTCATTTACTCGTCAAAATTTCCAACAAAAATCAAGTCATCATAAACAATAGTTTAACTCGTTGTTTACGCTGATAACAAAGTGTAAATATGAAATAAATCCTTAGTTGATTATCAAAGTTTATTAAAGTGGTATTATCAATTATCAAAGTTAAACATCATGGTATTTTGGGATAAATATAACCTGACTCATAAAATATTTATACAAAATAGCTAGTTATTAGTATCGTAAAATTACAGTGGTAGATCTCAAGCATGCATGGAGACATCAACATCATAACCTACTCATAATGCCACAATGCACCTGGAAATCGACCCAGGATAACCAAGGAAGTCTAAGGCAAATGTCGTGAGCTACCCGTTCATGGAACTACTCGTGGGACCCATACGCCTTCATTATTTATTGTCCATGACCCGCTAGTTAAAAACCTCAACCGTATATAAGATTAACCCAATGTAGTAGATCATGGACCAATGGTGGTAAATGTGAAAATAAAACATACTACCGATTCAGGTAGTAGCTTGAATTAGGTCGGCCAAGATGGAATTTAGGCTCATTGGTAAAACAATGTCCAATCTATCTCAACTCAAAATCAAAAAGGAATTCAAAATGTTATTTTATAAAAAATATGCTATGAAACCCAAAAGTGTTTATAAAATAACCCAAAATACTTTTTAAATACAATAAACTGTGGCAATCTTACCTTCTAAAACATCTTCCAAAAATCCTTAGTTAAACCCCCTTATACTTCTTAAAATCTCAAAAAGCATAATTACAAAACCATAGTTTTTATATACTTGTCCATAGAAAAAAACATGTCTACACTTTTGTTTGCATTAATCATAAGTACCGCATAATACTTGTGTATAAAAAAATAAAGCACATAACTTCATTTATTATGTTTGAGTTAGCGAAACTTATCTAATCATTAAATATTAAGCAATTCATAATTATCACTTTAACCTTTAAAATTAACACATCAGTTAATTTTAATTAAAAAAATATCTTTTTGAAGTTTAAATAAAACTTATTTTCTCATCCAAAACCTTTATTAATCAAATACTTTGGGCAGAAAAATAAAATTTATTTGTTTAAATAATTTCAAACAAAATTTCCATTAAAATAAACTTTAAAAAAGATTACTTCCTTTCCCTTTTTAACCAGGCCCCACCTAGAAATTGGGCAGGTAGGGCCCACACAACAGCCCTATTTGCGTGCAGCCTGCACAGTAGCTCTTGGGTGCTGTTCATGGAGTTGCATAGCAGCTAGTTGCTATTGTGACCGGGCTACACATTAGCTAGTTGCTGCTATGTTGAAGCACATCAGCCTTGTTGGACTTCTCGACATAGCCGATGGTAGCACTTCACCGCCACCATTTTCGGCTCTCCCCTGCCCTTATTTTTTCCTTTTCTAAAATCTTTAAAAGTGGAACTTTTTTCTCAAAACATTAAATTGTGGAAAAAAATATTTTCCAAAATTTGATGTTTAGGCCCACATGAAAACTCCAAAACATAGAATAGAAAATTAAAAGTCAAAACTTCACTCGCCTAAAACTCCAATCAAGCAATCTTTAAGCTCAATAACAGTTAGCCCTTCAAGTGCTGCACTTTCCCACTTAGAAATTGGGAATCCTTCTTTTAATTAAGTTTAAAAACACAAGACTGATTTTCTTCTTGCCTTAGATGAGAGAGTTAGGTTTTAGGTTTCTATTTGCGTTTGAGAAAGAAAGTTTTTGGTTTGTGGAGCGTATCATTGTAAACATAAGAATCGACTAGGATGAGATTTTATCATTGAGCGCCTCTCTGGAATTCTCTCTTCAAATATCTCTATTTTTTTGTTATTTCTTCCATCTTTTTAATAAATATAATGATATGTTTTGTCTTATGTGGAAATATTTCCATTTTGCACTCATTAAACTAGTTTCAGATATCACTAAATAATGTTTTAAAAATGAATAATTTCCATTCCATGCTCTCGTTTTAGAAAATATTTTTAACCTTAATAAACTTTCAACATAATTTTTTTTACCAGAAAAATAATTTTTTTATTTTCAAAGTAGATTCCTTTACCACTAAAATCATAATTTAATATTCAAAACCTAAACAAATGATTCGTCAACCATTTATATGTCTCTCATCCATAAATAATTATTTATATTCAATTCCAAAACTAATTAGATTTTTAATTTAGCAAATAAATTATTAATTAATTAGTTGATTCCTAATTTAGTATTCCTAAAAAAGCTGGGTTGTTACAAAAATACGAAGCTTCATTCGATCACTTATCATGTGCAATTTATTTCATCCACTATAATTAGTTCACAGTCAAGAGTTATAGATCAAATACTTTGAACTCGAAGAAATAACTCCCATTGAATACAATTTTCTATATGAAAATACATTTGGACAGAAACCTATTTTCTCATTCCATATTAAGTATCTACTATTATTTTACACAAGTCTCATTTTCGATGTCTCTTCATGAAGCAGGATCGACCATTCACTCTCTTCATCCCAACTATGCTTATGATACATCCACTCCCAGGGATATGCTTTCCTTTCCAAATGGTCGAACTATTGAAAAGGAAAACCTTACTTGAGGATGCACTAAATTCTTTAATAATGCGCATTTGGACGTCCTTAACATTTTAAGAATATCGAATGGGTTATACTAAAGTAAACTAATCTAAACTAACATTTCAATGATCAAACTCCTAGGTTGGTCTTTATTCCTTGGTCTAGTGTTGTTTTCAACAAAGATTCTCATTGTACTCAATCATATTGAACGCGTGATCTTACACTATGGTTTACTTTTTCATTTTAAAAGAATTAATTTCATCGAGATTTTGTATATTATGAACATGACTGTTCACCATACTCTTGTATGTGAGTTAGTATGGATCGAATGTCCATATTCTTGTATTGCTTTAGAATTGAAAATTCAATGACAATATACTGTCTTCGGCAAATGAACACTTAAGTAACCAAGGTGTAGATGTATTTAATAGTTGTATAATTAGGCCCTTACATAGGTCTTGAACGACAATTTGTCAAAAGATTCATTAGTAAGTATATTTTATATTTCTTTGTCAGTCTTAATTCTGTTCGTTAGTATATTTCTATTGATAAGCAATTTTATCATTTAGATTGGTTGCATGAATTAATTGAAGTACATATTAATTTTGTATAGCATGTGTTATTACAATATTAGAATGGTCAAATGTAATCATTTCATTTCTCTAATAAGGTTCCTACTAGAATTTTTTATTTCTCGAAACCTTAAGAGAAATATAGAAGCCTTTCGATTTATTTAGTGAGTGTTAGGACTCAGCCTTGGGATCTGACCTTAGGTTTGTTCAATGAATCATAGGCCTACGAGCGATGGATTACTCCATATCGGTTATATCATATATAATTCCTAACCATAGTTTTAAAGTGTTTAATAACTATGGATGACTGCAGCATCCGTAGCCGTTAGTTTTGGACCTCCAAGTAGGGGGATGTTACAAGTTGGTATCGGAGCATAGGTTTATGAAACTTTAAAAGAAAGTTAAACCTAAAAGATTTTCAAACATAATCCAATGAATTTGAAAATATGATCGGGGTTTGGGTTAACGCTATAGTAACGTACTTGTATTTGATATATATATATATATATATGAGTACGTGTTCCCCTCTCTTTTAAACTGTTCTTCTGTATCTTACTAAGGCTCATATGTAGATTTACAAGAAAGAGGATATGGAAGCAGGAAATGGAAGAGGAAATCTCGGTGGAGGAAGCACTATAACTAATGGAAATGCTTGACCTAACACCAGGAGGAACCAAGGTCGATAGGCTTGTTAGCACCAAAATTGGTCACTAACCTCATTGAGAAAGATTGTGTAAAGATGTAAGTGATGAAGTTAAATTAAACAAGGAAGAGAATGCTAATTTAAATGCAAAAAGTAAGAACACCAGATTTATAGTGGTTCGGCGTAATTGCCTACGTCCACTTTAAGGTTAAACTTTATTGATCTTCTTTATGGTTGATTACAAATACAATTCGTAGATCAAATGCTTGAATGGAGTTGCTAAGTAAAGAAGATGAGTCTGAAAAATGGCAGAGTCTCCCTAGTGTTCCCGAAAAAAGGTCCCTTTTCACTGTGCCCCTGCCCCTCTATTTATAGACATAGGTGGGTTGGACTTCCCTCATGGGCTTAGGAACAAGGTGCCTCTGCCCATAGTAGGTGAATCTGCGCACCAGGCCAGGTAGGCCGAATGCTCTTGCTTTGTTGTGGGCCGAACAACTTGCTACCACCTCCAGTCTCTTCTTGATCAGAATCTTGTCTAGTGCTAATGATAATTTCTTCAACTGTCGTTTTGTAACCGGGCCAAAATGCCGGTTAACACTTGCCCCCCAAAGTGTGTCGTGTGAAGCAACACAACACGCTTTGAATCAGCGAGTATTCCTTGTCTTCAGAAAGAAATTCACCATGTTTCTTGAATAGTCATTATCCTCCAATTTATCCTCCCAAGGTGTTGTATCCTTCTTTAGTCGTCGTGATGCTTGGTCGATTCCCAATATTATAAATCCAGGGTTGTAGTTCATCAGTGGCCATCCATGTCTGATTCTGCAGAGCTAATAAGCTTCGGCTATCTGATCTAGTCTTCTCTTAATAACCCTTAGTGAGAATTCAATTTCTGTTGATTTCAAGAAGTCGAACTTTTTCGGATGTACACATGCACGTTAGGGTACATGTTCTTGCCATTGGCTCTCGGATGCGTTTTATATGCTCATAAGTCGTTGCCAACTCCATTTAGTTTAATTGCAATTCAATCGCGATTCCTTGTTTGTATTTTCTGTGAAATAAGGGTTGCAATCAGTCACTTGAGGAGTTTTCCAAACCTCTCTTCAGTACAGACTCTATGATTTTGTTCACAGCTTCAACCTGTCCATTTGCAGTTATAATGGATCATGGAAGGTCATAAGGACGGATGACGTTACAGATAAAGAAGTTGATTATTTTCTTCATCTTGGTCGTGGTTAAGAGTTCTTCATCTGCCTATTTGATGACGTAATCAACTGCTATGATGGTGTATTTCGCACCACCTTTAGGATCGACAAGAAGATGATTTCAGTGCCCCCAAGTGGCAAACGGCTATGAACTAGCCATTTGACTAATTTCCATCGGCAGGGTTCCCAGATTTTTTGCAAACATCTTGCACTCGTCACATTGTCTAGCATGATCAACCGCATCTGGGTTGATAGTTGGCCAGTAATACCTGTAGCAGAGTACCTTCTTTATCATGGTTTTCCCCCTGATGTTATTACCGCATTCTTCTTCATAGATTTTGCTCAAGATATCATCATGGGCGAATAGTCTTTGATAGGAGTCAACCATGACACCTTTTCATTTTGTTCGCTGAGTACGTGTGTAATGATGTAATACGTGAAGTCGGTTAGTAGCTCTTGGACTTGGCCGAGATAAGGAGCAAACAATGCCCCCTAGCAAAATCAACTTCCTTAAATTTGTATACTACCAATCCAGAATCACAAAAGATATGTAAAGTTTTCACTTCAAATCCTCTAGCAAGTTTGAGGCTGGCAGTTAAGGCTTCATACTAAGCATCGTTGTTTGTTACAGGTAAATCGATTTTTAGGACGTAGCAGATTGATCGTTCCTCAGAAGTCATTATCAAGCCATAACACTGATCATTGGATGCTCCATCCACGCACATTTTCCATCTTATGGTTGGTTCTCTGCTACTCTTCGAGTAGTCATCTGAGGTAGTGAATTTGGGTGTGAGGTCTGCTAATTTCCGTCCTTGGATAGCCCTTCGTGGGAAATAAGTGATATCTAATTAGCTTAGTTCGATATTCTATTTAAGTAGTCTTTCAGACGTCTCAGGTCATTGTATGCCCTGTCGCAACGGCTGGTAGGCATAGACGTTGCTGGGGTGAGCCTAAAAGTAAGAGCGGAGCTTTCATGATGAAATCAATAGAGATTGTGCTAGCTTTTGTAGCTTCGGGTTGATATCTAATGCATGGCTCGCGATAGTTAATGAAATCACATATGCATGTCAGAATGGGTCCAAGGGAGCATATCATCATTTATTCAGAAAAATCCAACTAATTCTTTTATCATCACTGCACTGAGCTGTGATCCGATATTCAGCACCCGGAAAGGGTCGCCATGGCTGGCTGTAATGTCGACCGTCAGCTTAGCAGGTGCCATCCCAGATTCTTTGAGTAAAGATGTAACTATTTTGCATAACATTCAATGTGAAATATGGTAGGGACGGTCAATGTTGATGGTTACTCTGGTCGAATCCTAGAGTCTTGTCATGAGTTGTTAAGTCTAATAGCGAAGGTCTCTGAATGCTCTAATAGATTATCAGCAAATGGCCAAAAATCAGGCTTAAAAGCGCATTAAAGAAAATGTCGGGTGGGGGTCAGCCTCGAGTGGCATGCAACTGTATAGCTGGATCTTGCTATGAGTTTGAATTTGCTTGTGCATTCGAGTAACGCACTTTCTATTCAATGCATTCATGATTCTTTACCCGTCCTTCGGGTTGGATTGAAAGTCAATTGCCCATGAGCTAAGGTATCGATTTAACGATTCTATCTCTAGGCATCCTTTCGGTCGTTGCCTTGAGTAGCTGTAAGCACTATATATAAATTTTAATACTGAGCTATCGCAGCCAGTTTTTGGATGACCATGCGTCTTCTCCCAGTCTCGGGTTGATAAATGTACTGCATGGACGGTTGAGTCTCGTCCTAGCTATGTTTATGTTTCCACCTAAACTCCAAAGACATAGAGGTGATTGGTGAATAGTCGGTTCACATTCATCTTGCTTCTCGCTCGTGCCCACAGGTCTGGGGCATATACCGATAAGTAGGAAGGCCAGCCACGCCCACTTTAGCTTTACTCTCTTTCCCGTTGAATCGTGGGATCATGTTAGTCGATGGGAGACTAGGTCTCGCCTATCTGAGATTTTATCGTGGTTTTTCATTCCAAGAGGAATACTTCGATGCCACGTAAGTTTCAGGGCGTAATTTGGACAGTGGATGGTCATCCACGTCCACTTTGGTTCATGATCTGTAATCAGAACTCGGGGTAAAGTTGGCTACAAATGCAGTCGGGTTATGCTCATCCAGTTTCATACTCCTCCTGACGAATCGAATGAGGGTGCTGGAGAATTTTTGACCAAGTATTCGTGGTTTACCCTCCTTTCCATACTCTGGGAGTCATAGTTTTTCAAAAAACATCCGAGTCACATTCATATGTGCTTGGTGCGAATCGGCATTGACCCTTGGTCTGAGGTATGATATAGTAGGTTGCTCGTAGCTTTGGATGCCGTTTGGACTGGTTCTATATTGAGGCCTCCCTGCAGTCGCTGCCTCAAGTTATAAAGAACGCCACGCTAGAGCTATAGTAAGCTGTCGTATTCGGCTTTTTAGTGTTTTGTACCCCTACCCCCAGCTTTGATTTGGCCAGGTCACTAGTTGGATGGTCGAACTCCATCCTCAGCGGGTTAATAATCCTCCTGTCGATTCCAGGACGAAGTTTGCAGAATAGAAAATGGTCGGAATCCACTCGTCTATTTATCGATGTTTATACACCACTCTGCATTCTGGTGACTTAGTGTTATTCTCCCCTCGGTTGACTCGCGCCCAATTTGTGTTCATGCTTCGGTCCACGCTCCGGGGACTTAGAGATTTGTCGAACAGTTTATGCTTTATTCCACAGTTCGAGACGCAGAGATTTTCGTCAACTCGTTTATACTCTAGTTCGCACTCTGGGAACTTAGAGTAATCTGGTCCGCTTCTGGGATTTAGGGATTTTTCTGAAGTCGTCTATAATCTATTCCATGCTCTGGGGACTGAGAGTACTGTAGTCCGCACTCTGGGGACGTAGAGGTTTTTGAGTCATTTATACTCTAGTCCGCACTCAGGGACTTAGAGTACTTTAGTCCGCATTCTGTCTCCCGTTCCAGAGGGTGAGACCCCCCGGATGGCTGAGAGTTTGCCTAAACCTGGTAGATAATCCTTCTCTTTAAGATTCTCTTTAAGATTCTCTTTAAGATTTCGAAAGTCGTTATTTTTTATGCAGGACTATTGCATTCTAATGTTTGTTTTCCACGATTTTGTGCAGGCCGTTCTGACCCCAAGCCCACTTCGAGGAGCGATGTCGCTAAGGAAGTGGGGGAGAAAACAAGTGAAGCCACTCACGCAGGGTAGGCTTCTGGTCCAGACGCTCAGGTGATCGGAGCGCTTGATGAAGACAAGTCTGAAACCCCCTCTCCTACCGACGGAGGTTATGAAGTAGAAATTACAGGCGCCTCTGAGCACACATCCGAATTGAGCATGGAGGAGCGGCTCGAGAAAGAGAAGGAGGAGACGGTCAAGGTCATAGTAGAGCCCCGAGTTGTGGACTTGGACGATCCTTTGAACAAGTCGTTGAAGGTCATCCTTCCTGGCGGGTCTAAGCCAATGGAAGGCCCCCGTACTCCTTCAGTTGCTACCCCTCTATCGAAGAAGAGTACCAAGGGTAAATGCTCTGGAGAGGAGCCGTCTGGAAAGAAGTTGAAGAAGCACAAGAAGTGATTACTATCCTCGTTCAACGAGAGTTAGTTTAAGTCATGTAATTATTTTCATCTATTTCCTTAGTCCTTGTAAATAGAATGTCGACCCCGAACTTTGGAGGGGTTGTAATAGAAACTCGTTTAAGGTTTAGTTCCTTTTTCTGTCTTACAAAAGATTCTTATTGTTCAGTTTTCTTTGTGATTGTGATTTTAATCCAAGCAGTTGTGAGTAACATAGACTTCTCAGTCCATCTTCATATAACTCGGAAACTCTTCGGGAGTCGTTGAACTTCCATTCTGTGCTTCAAGAACTTAGAATACTTTCTAGCCCGTATGTCAGGGATTTGACAAATTCAAGTCATTTGTGTCATAGTTCATATTCAGAGAACTTGGAGATCCGATTCGCTTATATTCAAGTCCGCACTCTGGGGATTTAGAGTACTCCAGTCTGCACTCTGCGGACTTGGAGGTTTAAGTCATTTATACTCTAGTCCGCGCTCTGGGGACTCAGAGTACTCCAGTCCGTTCTTTGGAGATTTGGAGGTTTAAGTCGTTTATACTCTAGTCCGCGCTCTGGGGACTTAGAGTACTCCAGTCCACACTCTGGGGACTTGGAGGTTTTAGTCATTTATACTCTAGTCCATGCTCTGGGGACTTAGAGTACTCCAGTCCGCACTCTATGGACTTGGAGGTTTAAGTCATTTATACTCTAGTCCGCGCTCTGGGGACTTAGAGTACTCCAGTCCGCGCTCTGGGGACTTGGAGGTTTAAGTCGTTTATACTCTAGTCCACGCTCTGGGGACTTAGAGTACTCCAGTCCACGCTCTGGGGACTTGGAGGTTTAAGTCGTTTATACTCTAGTCCACGCTCTGGGGACTTAGAGTACTCCAGTCGGCACTCTGGGGACTTGGAGGTTTAAGTCATTTATACTCTAGTCCATGCTCTGAGGACTTAGAGTACTCCAGTCCGCACTCTGAGGACTTGGAGGTTTAAGTCATTTATACTCTAGTCCGCACTCTGGAGACTTAGAGTACTCCTGTCCGCACTCTGGGGACTTGGAGGTTTAAGTCGTTTATACTCTAGTCCGCGCTCTGGGGACTTAGAGTACTCCGGTCCGCGCTCTGGGGACTTGGAGGTTTAAGTCGTTTATACTCTAGTCCACGCTCTGGGGACTTAGAGTACTCCAGTCCACGCTCTGGGGACTTACAGGTTTAAGTCGTTTATACTCTAGTCCACGCTCTGGGGACTTAGAGTACTCCAGTCTGCACTCTGGGGACTTGAAGGTTTAAGTCATTTATACTCTAGTCCACGCACTGGGGACTTAGAGTACTCCAGTCCGCACTCTGGGGACTTGGAGGTTTAAGTCATTTATACTCTAGTCCACGCTCTGAGGACTTAGAGTACTTTAGTCCGCACTCTGAGGACTTGGAGGTTTAAGTCATTTATACTCTAGTCCGCGCTCTGGAGACTTAGAGTACTCCTGTCCGCACTCTGGGGACTTGGAGGTTTAAGTCATTTATACTCTAGTCCGCGCTCTGGAGACTTAGAGTACTCCTGTCCGCACTCTGGGGACTTGGAGGTTTAAGTCGTTTATACTCTAGTCCACGCTTTGGGGACTTAGAGTACTCCAGTCCGCACTCTGGGGACTTGGAGATTTTTTGTTGATATTAGTCGTATTTCCACCCGTTTGATTTGTATTTCATTTACCGTATCGAGGGTAATGTCGTCGAATGAACGGTCGAACTGCGTTTTCTAATGGAATGGGACTTTTCCCCCAGCATCAAGGATGAAACTTGAAAAATAGAAGATTGATTCTCATCTGCTTGTTGATTATAGCTCTTCCAATCAAGTCAAGGAAGGAGGTATATGATAAATGGTTGGATCACATCCATGCTGGGGTTGGATAATCAAGTCTCGCACAATTTGCTTCGTATCTCTTTCTAGAAAACGAGGATGATGGATTACTGGATAGACAAAGTAAGTTTCATATGTTTCAAGGTGCAGTTGCGTCCATGTATTGAGAGCGATGGTTAACGAGTAGGCAGTCTATCACAGCTACTTCAAGTCGTGCTTTCGAACCACCTTTTGTGTTCAGGGTAGGATTTGATGTGTAGATGATCAAATCATGTCTGCTCTAGTTAGATCCCAGTATCGCTGAGCTTCACGAGAGGCATCTGTATTTTATCAAACTTTATTCTATGACTCGATTTGAGTGGATGATCAGGCCATACCCATTCCAAGCCTTTCTTAGGTCTCCGAGTCAAACGTGGAGGTCGATGAATGGATGGTTGGTCATGTTGACTTTGTATTAGGCTCTGATCGTGATGAACTTTTCAATATTTAGTCCATAGCCCCAAATCAAAGGCATATGGTTGATGATGAGCGATAGAATTATGCTCGTCCAAATGTAACTCCACACGTCCGATCATGGTCTGCGTAGATTGGTTGGCAACCAAATCTGAGTACCTGGTCACTATTGAAGCTTTCCTTTCCAGGTCATCTTTTCGATCACACCTCGGAGGTGTTTGTAATCGCCCGTGTTAGGATCAGTGAGCATCTCAGAATATACAACATTCCCCTGATTTTCTTTAGACTTTTGTGTACTCTCTCGAGGTTAGTTTCCAGTACCACTCTGAGTCATGAGTCTTCAAGTAGAGGTTGTCAATTGAATCTTTCAAAGAGCATATGAGCTGAATTCTGAAGTCTTGTTTCGGCTACTGGGATCTACATCCTTAGCCAACGGGCCTTTATTATTATTTTTCTTAGTCTGCTCCACTCCTCCTCACTTTAGTTCTGATTCATTTTGTAAAAGAAACGATCCATAGTCATAGTAGCCTCTTCAGCTAACTGGCTGCCAAAATATATCTGGAGGTCGACGACCCTCAAATGCGATCAGTATGATATCCTTGTTAGTATTTGGAATAAATTACTTAGAGCCAAACATTGGTTTGCTTGGAGTCACTAAATCTGGAGTGTTGGGTCAGCGTAGAATGGTGTTTGGAGCATCTTGGCATTTTTTAGAGTCATATCATTTATGTTCTCCAACCTTTGGGACTACTGTTTAAATAGCGGTTGCTTGTTCGTTCCCTTGTTGTCGTTTAGAAGATACCGCTAGATTCTCTATGCCCTGGTTGATCATGGGATGTCAAGGAAGTGGATAGAATGTTCCTTTCTTAAGCTGAGTTTTGAATTCACTATCTGGAGGCACTGCGCTGCGGCTAGGGTTCGGCCTACCCCTTTTCTGGAGCGTTCGGCCTATCCCTTTTCTGGAGTGTTCGGCCTACCCCTTTTCTGAGCGTTCGGCCTAGAGGTATGGTCGGCCTGGAAGAGCGTTCGGCCTACCCCTTTTCTGGAGCGTTCGGCCTACCCTTTTTCTGGAGCGTTCGGCATACGCCTTTTCTGGAGCGATCGGCCGAATTGCCTTCAAAGGAGGATCCGCCTTCATTCAACTTGAGTGCAAACTTCAACGTCCAATCCCCAGATCTTGCATACATCAGTGAATCCAATCTACGGCTATCAGCTTCCTTTAGATTTCTTTCAAATCTGAGTAGAATAGGAAGTTTTCTATTAAACAACTGGATCTATCTCGCGGATATGAAAATCCACTAGTAGACGATGAGATCCGATCAGGCTGAGAATTCAATTCTCAGTGAAAGCACCAAAGTGTTAGCACCAAAATTGGTCACTAACCTCGTTGAGAAAGATTGTGTAGAGATGTAAGTGATGAAGTTAAATTAAACAAGGAAGAGAATGCTAATTTAAATGTAGAAAGTAAGAACACCAGATTTATAGTGGTTCGGCGTAATTGCCTACGTCCACTTTAAGGTTAAACTTTATTGATCTTCTTTATGGTCGATTACAAATACAATTCATAGATCAAATGCTTGAATGGAGTTGCTAAGTAAAGAAGATGAGTCTGAAAAATGGTAGAGTCTCCCCAGTGTTCCCAAAAAAAGGTCCCTTTTCACTGTGCCCCTGCCCCTCTATTTATAGACATAGGTGGGTTGGACTTCCCTCATGGGCTTAGGAACAATGTGCCTCTGCCCATAGTAGGTGAATCTGCGCACCAGACCAGGTAGGCCGAATGCTCTTGCTTTGTTGTGGGCCTAACAACTTGCTACCACCTCCAGTCTCTTCTTGATCAGAATCTTGTCTAGTGCTAATGATAATTTCTTCAACTGTCGTTTTGTAACCGGGCCAAAATGCCGGTTAACAAGGCTAATGCTATCCCAAATGCTGAAGCCAATGTTGGTGCTGGAAATCCGCCAGTAGATGCAGGGATAGTGTATTAGTTGTTGGCCAATCTTTTGCAAGCCGGCGTTGCTGGTAATGTTGGAGGAGCTAATCCTTTGGCTCTAGTTAGGAATAACTATGCTAAGTTGAGCAAAGATTACATCAGTCTGGGTGGAAAGCCGTTTGTTGGAACAGAGGATGTTGTTGAGGTTGAGAATTGGCAATTGCATAGTGAGAGGATCTTTATTGATCTAGGATTGGATGATGGGCAAAAGAGGAGGCTGGCATCTAGGCAGTTGTAAGGGGCAGCGCTTCACTGGTAGAATAGTGTAACTGTCGGAGTTTCGGAGAAGAGCTGACATGGGCTGATTTCAGAAGGAGGTTTGAGCAAAGGTTTCTATCTGAGATTGCTAAGTCGGCGTTGATGAGAAATTTTATGGATCTAGTTCTGGGGGAGGTGTTAGTTGTCGAGTATGCCACTAGGTTTGATGTGGTGTCTCGATATGGTTATGCTATTGTTGACACTGACATCAGAAGGAATGAGAGGTTCACTTAAGTTTTAAGACCTGAGCTTGCTAGGGCAACCAAGGCATATATCTGTGATCCTTGTAAAGTTGTTGTGGAAATGGCAATTCATCATGAGGTGATGCTTGCTGTTTGTGCTAGAGAAAAGCCAGTTGAAACCAAGGGTTCTCATGGAAAGAAAAGGAAGTCCTTTAAGAAGGGAGCCTAGAAGGGAGTTGCTGCCAAGAAGGCAAAGGCTGATTTAATTTGCTACAAATGTGACAAGAAGGGTCATTATGCAAATGAGTGTTGATCAGGCAAGGGAAAGAAGGCTGCAGACAAGAAGAATGTGAAGTGATTTATATGTGATCAAGTTGGGCATTACAAGAAACAGTGTCCAGGGCCAGTCAGGGCGGAAAAAGGAAAGATCTTTGCTGTTGGATCATCAACTAAGCCTATTGCAACTGATAAAGGAAAGACTGTGATGAAAGGTACGTTTTTGATTCAGAGTATACCAGTTGGGATACTATTTGATACCAGTGCATCACATTCATTTATATCACAGTAATTGGTTGATAGGTTATGCTTAAAAGCCACATACCTTGTTACTTTCTTAAGGGTTGCGAATCCAATAGGAGGGCATGCAACTCTGAGAATGAGATGTGACCAGTTAGAACTTGACTTTTTAGGTCATATGTTTGCATGCAGTCTATATGTTTTCGATTTCGGAATCATTTTGGGTATGGATTGGTTGAGAAGATATGAGGCTGGGATATTTTTCCAGGATGAGGAGATATCACAAAGACACCCTTATAGTCATAACCGAATTATATTCTCAGTAGATAATTCTGACCAAAGTAGTTATGCTTTGTTAAGTGCAATGGAAGTGGGAGAAGGTCTAAGTCAGGTTCGAGTAACAAAAGAGTTTGCAAATGTCTTTGAGCCAGTCATAGGACTACCACCGAAACGAGCTGTTGAGTTTTGGATAGATCTTGTGCCAAGATCTGAACCTATGAGTAGACCAACTAGAAGGATGACACCGACTAAGATGAAGGAATTGAAGGTGCAGCTAGTGGATCTAGAAGGAAGAAATTTTATTAGACCAATCAGTTCGCCTTGGGGAGCGGCTACGGTATTCGTGAAGAAACCAAATGGGTCATTGAGGATGTGTATCGACTATCGTAAGTTGAACAAAAGGACGATAAAGAATAAGTATCCTTTGCCAAGAATTGATGATCTATTTGATCAGTTGAGTGGAGCCAGAGTGTTTTCTCAGTTGGATTTGGCGATGGGGTTCCATCAGTTAAGAATGACAGAGGACAATATTCCATTGACAACATTTCGAACTAGATATAGTTCGTACGAATGGTTGGTAATGCCATTCGGATTGGCGAATGCACCTACTTTCTTTATGGATTTGATGAACCGAGTCTTCCAAGAGTACTTGGATAGATTTGTGTTAGTGTTTATAGATAACATTTTTGTATACTCTAAGGATGAAAGAGAGCATGAAGATCATCTTAGTGCGGTGCTTGAGACGCTGAGCCAGAATCGGCTAAAGGCGAAGTTTTCCAAGTGTCATTTTTAGAAGAAAGAGGTTAAGTTCCTTGGTCACGTGGTTTTAGACAAAGGATTGTCAGTCAATCCATACAAGATCGAAGCTGTGAACAATTGGAAGAGACCAAAGACGATGACCGAGATTAGAAGTTTTCTTGTACTTGCTGGCTACTATCGAAGATTCAACAAGGATTTCTCGCAGATAGCAGCGCCTTTGACTAAGCTTACTAGGAAGGAGGTGAAGTTTGTTTGGTCTGACAAATGTGAGGAAGCATTCCTTAAGTTAAAGCATTTGTTGACCAATGCACCAGTGTTAGTAGTTCCAGACGGAAACCATGGGTTGGTGGTGTATATCAACACATGTGGAACTAGATTTGGAGCTGTGTTGATGCAAAAGGTTAAGTTATTGCCTATGCATCCAGGTAGCTTAGACCACATGAAGTAAGATATCCTACTCATGACTTAGAGTTGGCAGCGGTGATATTTGCCTTGAAGATCTAGAGACATTATCTCTTGGGAGAGAGAATTGAGTTATATACCGATCATAAGTCTTTGAGATATTTATTCTCTTAGAAGGAGTTAAATATGAGACAACAGAGGTGGCTGAAGTTTTTGGCTGCTTATGATTTTGGTATAGAATATACCACATGGAAAGGTAATAAAGTAGCGGATGCTCTTAGCAGAAGGCATCAGAATGTGGTGCTGGCTATGTTGGCAGAATGGAAAGATCTAGAGGCTTTGGCTAGTTGCGGTATGCAGTTAAGATCGACTGCTAGTTCTAGTCAGAGTACTGCCATGTTGTCTCATTTAGAAGTTCGGTCAGTGTTGATCAAGAGAATTGCTTCTAAGCAGAAGGAAGATCCACTATTAGTAGAAAGGATCAAAAGGCTTAAGGTTAGAACAGAGTTCGATGATTTGAAAGATTTTTATCCAGACCAGAGAGGATGGTTGAGAAAGAAGGGGTGATAATGTGTTCTAGATGTTGAGAACTTGAGGAGAGAAGTTCTTAGGGAATGTCATCAATCCAAGTTTACGATTCATCCTGGAGGAATCAAGATGTATCAAGATATGAAGAGAAGCTTCTATTGGGGAGGCAAGAAGAGGGATGTTGGCTTGTGGGTTAGGTAGTGTGTAAACTATCAACAAGTGAAAACCAAAAATCAAAAGCCAAGTGGGTTGCTTCAACCTCTAGAGATTCCAATTTGAAAATGGAATTCGATATTCATGGATTTTATAGATGTGTTGCCAAGGTCAAGCAAAGGAAATGAGAGTATATGGGTCACTATGGATAGGTTGACTAAGAGTGCCCATTTCATTCCAGTAAAATCGACCTGGATGGCACCTGTTTTAGCAAAGCTGTTCATGAAGAACATAGTTAGACTACATGGAGTTCATAGTAGCATAGTCAGTGAAAGAGATGCTTTATTCACTAGCGAATTCTGGAAGATTCTACAGGATGTGTTAGGCACTAAGCTTAAGATGAGTACTGCATATCAACCTCAGACGGATGGGCAGACAGAGAGAGTCAATAAGGTACTTGAGGATTTGTTGAGAGCGTGTGTGTTGGACTTTGGTTGATCTTGGGAGAATCGCCTACATTTGGTTGAGTTTTCCTATAATAATCGTTATCAAACTAGTATAGAAATGGCGCCTTTTGAAGCTTTGTATGGAAGGCCATGCAAATTACCAGTATATTGGTTGGAGACCGGAGATAGATTGGCCTTAGGTCCAGATTTGGTTAGGGAGGCATCAGAAAAGATTGAGTTGATCCGAGAAAGAATGAAGAAAGCTCAATCCAGACAGAAGAGTTAGGTAGATAAGAGGCATAAAGGCCTAGAGTTCTCAGTTGGAGACAGGGTTTTCATTAAGGTATCACCAATGAAGGGTGTGGTACGGTTTGGGAAGTCAGGGAAACTGGTACCGAGATATGTTGGCCCATTCCAAATTATAGAAAGGATTGGAAAACTTGCATATAGAGCAGAGTTGCCGAGCAATATGGCAGGTGTCCATAATGTATTTCATGTGTCTCATCTTCACAAGTATGTGATCCAGAGGCTACTATTCCTCCAACAGGGTTGGAAGATCTAGTAGTAGAGCCTAATTTGACTTTGTTAGACAACCAGTTCGGGTTGTTGCGAGAGATGAGAAAAGATTGAGGAACAAGAAAGTCTAGTTGGTAAAAGTTCAGTGGAGCGACAACGAGACGGACTGTACTTAGAAGATAGAGGACTGGATTCCAGATACTTATCCTAATCTGTTTTGAGGGTATGTCTATATTAGATTTATATATATATTAGCTAGTTAGGTAGACTAGTATGGTTGTTAGGAGTCGTTACAGATGATTGCTACATTTAGTATTTAGTCCTTGCTCAATTTCGAGGTCAAAATTCTTTAAGGAGGGGAGTCTCTAACACCCCTAATTTTTTGATAACATTATTCATGAGATTTAATTAGATAAATTAAATAGAATAATGTAAATGTTTAGTGATAAGGGGGTTGAGATTTGAACAAATCTAATTAAGGCCGTGCTTAATAAAATAATTAAACGGTCTTAAGAATTGGTTATAAGGGTATATTAGGAATTTGCCGCACATAACCCTTGCCCCTATATATTTTCGTTCCTACCAATTTATTTTCCGTTCACGTCATTTTGAAAACAAAACGTAAGAAGGGGACCTGGCCATTAACAAGAGGAATTCAATTAAAAGCTAGAGATTCAAGCTTAGGGGAAATCAATCTCAATCCAACATTCTTATCTAAATCAAGGTGAATAATAATTCCATCTCTATTTAGTTTTATAATCATATGTTTCAGATTTAAAGGTAAATTCTTTTTTTATGATGATTTGGATGTCGATATGCTTGAATCATAATTTATTAGATTTAAACAAGGATGTTTAAATATGATTTCTCATGGTTTTAGGTAGAAACCGAATTATATTGATGTTTAAATGCCATGGAAAATTTTATGTTATGTATAACATGATTTTGGAGTTGGGTTTTAATTTTGATAATTTTCCAAGATATGGAAAGATTGTTATGAATTTTCAAAGGAAAATATGGTTATTGGGTTTATAAGTTTATTTTGGAAAATATATTAAAAATTTAGGTTTGAAATTTTGATATGTCAGATAACATGATTAAAGTGAATTTCTGAACTTTTTGGGGAATTTTCCAAAGTGATTTTCTATGCAAATTAAATTGTTTTAGAAGAGGGACTTCTTTGCAGTATTGATTTTGCTTAATGGAAGGGCTTATTTGATTAACTTAACCATGGTTTAGATCTGAAATTAGCGGCAGTTATTTTAGTAAAGAATTTGAAAAGTTAAGGCAACCAATCTGGTGTTTACAAGTGGTAGGTTAGTTAGAGAAAGGTTTGCTTTAATTAGTATTAAAACAGGTTTACCCAGAAAAGTTGATTTCGCCTTCTTTAGGAGTACCTTTCGACTAAGAGCTTCCGCCTTCAACCCAGTAAAACCTACTAAGCCAAAACCAATACACAAGGTATCACAAAGATGGTACACACTGGATTGGAGAAAGGCGGAAGGCTAGGTGTCGAAAGCATGGCTTCCGAAGGGGTCGATACCTTGGTTTGTTTTAAAAAGAGAAGCACCTGCCTTTATTTTATTTAAGCCTTCGAAGGAGTCAAGGCATATGTTTTCGAAAGAGGTTTTTAAAGCTTTCAAAGGGGTTGCCATCAACTTATGATTGCTTTCGAATGGTTTCTTTTACTAATAATGCTTTTGAAAGAAGGGGTTCCGATTTAGTCGATGCCTTGCTACCGTTCTTTAGCCTTTCGATGGTATTGAAGTCATCAATGCTTTTGAAAGGTAGTGTTTGTTTTTTAAATATGTTTTAAGCCTCTTCCTAAATGCTTTCGAAAGGGTCCATGGGTATCGAAGGCAATTGTTTCGGAAGGGGTTTAGACGCTACCCTTCAATTGTTTGTTTAAATGGTCTGAAACTTTCGAAAGGGATGGTGCCGACGCCATCATGTTTCCCCAATATATTTATATGATAAAGGATGGTTTCAAAAGAGATGCATTCGCCTATATTCACTTGACCTAAATGGTATTTTAAGTATAAACCCAATGGTTTCGAAAGAGAGACTTTCAATTGTTTCGGAAGGGTTACTTCCAATGGTTTCGAAAGTGGGACTTTTAATGGTTTTGGAAGGGTTACTTCCAAAGGTTTCAAAAGGGGAACTTTCATTGGTTTCAGAAGGGTTACTTCCAATGGTTTCGAAAGGGGTACTTTCAATGGTTTCGAAGCTATACTTTTAAGTGTTATTAAGTAATTATTTATTACATTCGAAAGGTTTCGAAAGAGAGGTTTTATAGTGTTTAAAAGGTAGGGGCCTAATGTTTTGAAAAGAGATTTATGTGCTTTCGAAGGAGGTTATCCAATAAAGTCGAAAGCAAGGTTTTGAAGGTTTCGACAACCTTAGTTTTCAAAGCAAATAACCCAATCTCAGTTTTGAAAGAGAACCATGGCATAATTAAATAATGTTTTTGAAAAGGAGTTTTTGAAGAAGTTTTCTTTGATTAAAAGGTTAAAGGCATTAACCAAGTTATTATGTTTGCTTCTTCATACCTGTATATATTCACAATGTTTTGGACCCATAACTGAACTTTTAGGGAAAGGCTGAATAACCAGCTAGGTGACCCAATAGCGAAATGAATTAAGTCAACTCATGAATGAGTAGAATTACATCCAGGAGGTCAAGAAGACCAGAATATAGGATGCTAAAATAATAAAGAAAGATATTGGCAGGGACCAATAGGTTCTCGGTAAGCCCATGAAAACTGTTATAGGAAAAGATATTGGCAGGGGCCAATAAGTTCATAGTTAGCCTATGAAAACTATGTAAAAAGGAAGATGTTAGAAAGACATGTTTATAGTGAGCCCATGAAAACTATGATTTGATACTGGCAGGGGCCAGTAGATATGTAGTTAGCCCATGAAAACTATATCCAGATTAAGATATTGACAAATAGTTAACTGGTTCCTAGTCAACCCATGAAAATTAGTATATGAAGAGAAGATATTGGAGTCGCCAATAGGTTCCTAGTTAACCCATGAAAACTAGGATAAGGGTAAAGATATTGGAGATACCAATAGGTTCATAGTGATCCCATGAAAACTATGTAATTGGACAGGGAGTCCTTAAATATATTACCGGTTAATAGTCAGCCCATAAAAACTAATAGGTTAGTAGTAATCCTAGAAACTATAATTGAGACAGATAGTCTAAATGAATGGGGATGGGTAATCCAGAATTGATTCATTTGTTTTGCATATCATCGTATTATATTGTTTTGAATTGTTTTAACCATTGTGGATGCAGGAGCATAGTATATGGTTTTAAAAAGGTTTTAGGATACTAGTGAAGGGAAATCCCGTTCCACTAAGCGGCGTGGTCCCACTAGATATCTAAATGATTTGAGATGGTAGATTATTATTCGTACCAGGCTTTATGTCTGACTCAAATTTTATGTTTTCACCTTAGACTCTTGCGTATTCAACTGATTTTGAGTAGTTTGAGAGTTGAGGTTTTCAGGTACTTCTTTAGATGAATAATCTTCTGGAGATGTGCAGGAGGCATGATAGCTATCTAGAGTTCTCTTTTCTTTTGATTCCGCTATGTTGTTTGTGATGGCAAAGTTGTTAAATTGCCTATATATACTCTGATCCTACAAGGGTGCATTTTCATGGGCATATGTTGTAATAAATTTATTATCTCTGAACGTGATTTGCGATTGTGGGATTATGTAATTAACTAGAAATGTTCTGAAATGAAATGTGATTTTGTCTGATGTTTTAATTTTTTTTCATATTCATGTTTTTCTGTGTATCAATTAATTTAACACGCCATATTTGGTCGCCAATGATTAATAACTATGGATGACTGCATCATCCGTAGCCGTTAGTTGTGGGCCTCCAAGTAGGGGGATGTTACAATTTGGGTGGTAGTAGAGAACTTGATGAAATCTTCCCACTTTATATGAGTCAAGTCGAGAGGACTGCGCCTTATCTGGCGAAGCTACATGTAAAGGAAGTTATTCATCTACATGATGTACCTAGTGCAATAACTTGTGACAGTGATCCATTATTTACTAATGGGTTCTGGAAAGGCTTACAAGTAGCTTTAGAGACAAAGCTGAATATTAGCTCAGCCTACCATCCTTCGTTCGATGAACAAACTGAGCGAGTCAACATGTCATTGAAGGATTTATTTCACTCTTGTATTCTAGATGTTTAAGGGTCTTAAGAGGACCACCTTTACTCGGTAGAGTTTCCTTATAACCACAGCTTTCAGTCTATTATAGGTATGGCTCCTTTCGAGGCACTATATAGGAAACCACAAGATCTCATGCATGTTGGCAAGAGACTCGAGATAAGTTGGTGCTAATTTCTGACACTATACATGTAGCTTCAAAGAATGTAGGGCAAACTAGAAGAAGGAGGCTCAGGATAAACAAAAGGCCTATGCAGACAAAAGAAGAAAGGACTTGGTGTTTAGCATCGGAGATCAGATATTTATGTAGGTAACTCATTTGAAAAGAGCTATGACTTCAATAAGATAGGTATGCTTGCTCCTAGATTTATTGGACCTTATCCTATTAGGGAGAGGATTGGGAAAGTTTCCTACATAGTTGCTCTATCTGAACACTTTTTGAGTGTGCACATCTTTCATGTGCAAAACTTGAGGAAGTGTTTTAGTGATCCAGAGCGGGTGATAGAGCAAAGCAATTTCAGCAATTAGAGATTGCTCTTGAGATGACATATACTCGAGAGCCTATTCAAATTATTGCCTAAGAGATGAAGAAGCTTCTCTTCAAAATGGTCCCCTGTTCAAGGTGCAAGGGTCAAGTAATCCGAAGGACAACACCTAGGAAATACATGAGTCAATGTAGAGGCATCACCCTAAATTTTTTAGGAGTCAGTAAGGTATGTCATACCTTTTAGAGTTTGCAACAATAAATAAAGTTGCAGATATCACCCTTATGTAGAAATTTTGAGGATACAATTTTTGTAAGGGGGATAAGAGTTTGTAACAATTCGGCTTTTCTTTAGGGATACTAAATTGGGAATCAATTATTATTTAATAATTAATTTAGTAAAATTAAATATTTACTTAGTTTAGAAATTGAAAATAAATAATTAATTATGGACGAGAGGCGAATAAATGGTTGATGAATAATTGTTTGGATCTAGAATAACACATTATAATTTTTAACGGTAAATGAATTTATTTTAAAAATATGTATTTTTATGGTAAAATAAAAATTAGTTGGAAAGTTTATTGAATTCAAAAATATTTTCTAAAATGAGAGAATGGAATGGAAATTATTCATTTTTAAGACATTATTTAGAGAAATCTAGAAACTAGTTTGATATGAGTGGAATATGGAAATACCGCTACGTAAGAAAGCACGTATCTTTATGTTTTATTAAAAAATGGAAGAAATAATAAAGAAATGGAGGTATTTGAAAAGAGAATTCTAGATAAGGGCTCAATGATAAAAATCCCATCCTAATAACTTCTTTTGTTTATCATAGGCACACTCCACAACCAGAAACATTTCTTTCTCAAACACAAACAAAAATCTAAAACCCAACTCCATCATCCAAGGCAAGAAGAAAGTCATTCTTTTGTTTTCAAACATAATTAAAAGAAGGATTCCAATTTCTAAGTCAAAAAGAGAAGCAACTAGAGGGCTAGCTGTTATAGAGCTTGAAGATTGCTTACTTGGAGTTTTAGGTGAGTAAAGTTTTAATTTTTAATTTTCTGTTCTACGCTTTTGAGCTTTCACATAGGCCTAAACATTTAGTTTAAGCAAATATTTCTTTTAGAAATTAAATGTTTTGAGAGAGAAATCCACTTTGATATATTTTAGAATAGGAAAAAAATAGATAAATAAGAGGAAAAGAAAGCCAAAATGGTGATGGCGAGGTGCCACCATCGACCGTATCGAATAGCCCAGCTAAGCTGTTGTGATAGGCATAGCAATAGCTTCTACTGTGCAAGGCAAAAAAGCCTACGCCTGTTGTGCAGCCTATGCACAAAAGCCATGGGCTATTGTGCATGACACAATAGACTAGGGGGTTGCTATGCAGCTCTATGCACAACAGCATAGTATTGCTGTGCGAGCTACACAACAGTTGGGCTACTGTGTGAGCCCTACCTGCCTAGGCAGGGCCTGGTGAAAAAGGAAAAAAGCAATATTTTCTTTAAAGTGTAATTTTAATAATAAATTTTGTTTAAAATCATTTAAACAAAATAATTTGTTTTTCTACGCAAAGTTTTTGATTCATAGAGGTTTTGGATAAGAAAAGAACTTTTATCTACACTTTAAAAAGGTATTTTTAAAATTAAAAATAAGTGATATGTTTATTTTAAAGGTTAAATTAATAATTATAGATTATTTAGTATTTAATAATTTTCTAACTTGCAATAACTCTAACGTAATAAATTTTATAAGCCTTGTTTTCATACACAAGATTATGGGGTGCTTGTTTTAATGCAAAGAAAGGTGTAGATGTGTTTCTTTCTATGGACACCTATTTAAAAACTATTGTTTTATAATACTTTATTAAATTTTAAGAAGTATACTGGGTTTAATAAAGGATTTTGGGAAGATATTTAGAAGGGAAGTTTGTCATGGTTTGTTGTATTAAAAAAGTGTTTTAGAGTTATTTTATAAACACTTTTGAATTTCATAGCGTATATTTATAAAATAATTATATCCATTTTTTATTTTGATTTATGATAGATTGGAATATGTTCTACCAATAAACCAAAACTCCATCTTAGCTGACCTGATTCAATCTTGCTACCTGAATCAGTGGTATGTTTTATTTGCCTATTTACCATGATTGCTCCACAATCTACTATATTGACTAATCTTCTTTACGGTTTGGGCTCACGATAGGAGGGTCACAGACTATGAATGATGGAGGTGTAGGGGTCCCACAAGTAGTTTCATGAAGGGTAGCTTAAGGTCTTCGCCTTAAATCATCTTGGTTATCCTGGATTGCTTGCGAGGTGCATATGGCGTTATGAGTAGGTTACGGTGTTGATATCTCCATTCGCGCTCGAGCTCTACCACTGTAATTTTACAATACTAGCATTTGGTTATTTGGTATAGGTTTTTATGTGTTAGGTTATATTATCCCACTACCCCATGATGTTACTTCGTTACAATTTCATATTATCCTTATAAAGGTGGAAAATTGTTTAATTATGAGTCCTTTGGAAACTCGGTATCCTTATGACACTTGAGTATTGGATTTGTATTTATCATATTGCTTCACATATGATAGTTGTAGTTGGTATCGTAGCAACTTATATATTGTACTTCGACTTAGCATCATTGATTATTTAAGATGAGTTGATTATTTAAACTAAAAATTGACATATATGGCACATACACTTATACCCCATGTTGACTTATACATGCGGCGCATTTCACTTATTAGGTTGATTGAATTTCCCCTTGTCTATGGATTTTATTTCACTCATGCTACACATAGTCTGACCCATGTGACTTGTATATTGTAAATCCTTGGGTTAGTCTGAGGATTTTGTTTGCGGGTTAGGTTAGTGCGAACTGTAGCAGCACTCCTACCATTTTCCAAGTTTTTGGGTTTTGGACTAATGTAACACTGAAGTTAGTTTTAGTAGTAGTTTTTTATGCTATTATGGTATGTATGCTATTATGTATTTTAGTAGATAACATTATGTATTATGTACTATGTATTTCAGACATTTACTATTATGATATGTATTATGTATTTCATTACTATCGTTGTGGTGAGTTAAATATTTTGTTGTATTCTTTATTATGTTGCTTGGGAAATTATTCTTGTGCAATTGCTTTAAAGTGAGACCGAGCATGAATGGTAAGTTAAAGAGTTCTAAGTTTTTGGTGCCAATGTCAGTTCAAAGGAAAGAGTACAACATTAGCCCAATAGAGTCCCATTCTCTATGCTTTTCAACAGTGGTGCTTAGTATTATTCTTGTTTAGCATGGGTATAGGGGATATGCATTATAGTTTAATGCGCTGTTATCATAATTGCAGAAATAGTGGGAGCATACGACACTAATTAGTGAATGCATCAAGTTACAAAAGGTTGTCTTCGTATATATACCAAGTAGTATGTATAAAATAGATATAGTTTTAATTTAGTAAGTATATTATGACTATCCGTATTCAGAAATCTGAAATAATGATATTGGTTTTCATAACAAAAGCGATGCATTAGCTATAGAGAATACAGAAGTATCTAATTTTTTACAATTATTTTGGAATTGTAGTCTAAGTCATATCTTGGAGAAATAATTTTTTAATCATATGATTATTAATCATATGGCACTGGTGAATAATATCTCAAACGATTAAGGAAAAATAACCCATTTAGTGGGAGTGAAAAAAGAATTATTGACTAAGGATTAATCGGCCTTTGTTGGACAAAGTATGGTTGTTGATATGTGAAGTTGAGTTAACTTCTTCCTGTAAGGATGTGTACTTAAGAGTAAATACATATATTGAATTTAAATTCATCTAAAACATATTTTATGAGATCATATTTATAAAAGATATGAATTGATAAAATAACCCAAATCTTAAATTGTTTAAGATGTGTGGTTACCTAATTTATGTTATGAACATAAGTTTCATAGACCTAAAACCAAACCAATTTTATGTAAGTATAAAGGCAGTTCATATAATGTTTTTGAATGTTAATTTTATTGTACAGAGAAACAACTTTTATTTCAAGAAACGCTGCCTTCATGAAAAAGGAATTTCTTTTAGAAATTAGTGGTAGTACAAAGGACTTGGATACGATCCAAGAACTCAAACATGGTAATTGATTACATCGGATGAAATAAAGTTAACCAAGCTTAAAATAGATACAATTCATTAGAATGTCTAATAATAATTCTCGTACATTAAAAGAGAAAATATGAGTTTCTTATCAATATCAACAAAAAGAATTGTTAGTAATAATAATTTCATCTGTTATCAATAAGCCATGAAGATTAAAAACTCTGCCATATGCTATGTTACTTTAAATCTGAAATGGATCCCAAGTACTTTCTCAAAATATGATTGAGACAGTTGTACCAAAAGGAATATGATCCATTGGGCACAAGTGTATCTTTGAAATAAGGACTGACGTAGTTGGAATATAGTAAAAGACATTAATGAGAATAAACTCATAATTCAATTGTTGAAATCAACATGACAGACTCGTTAATCCATGTGCTTAAGCTAATTAAGATTCTACTCACAAAATTATCGTCTAATATGAATTTGAGTTTTGGTACATCTATGTTGAAACATAAATTTTGAATAATGATTCAGAATATACTGTTCGCACATAATTACCTAAATGTCATGAAGTTAGTGGTAGCGATAACTGAGTTTGTAAGTATTGGATAGGATCCAAAAGCTGATACGTCAGTATCATTCGACAAGCATCAAAATTGAGCAAACATTTTAATAGAGAAATATAATAGTGATTTTTAGTAAAAATGCAGAGAAAGCATGTGCATATAAGAAAGAATATTAAAAGATACTAAAATCTTTCTAAAACTATAAGCAAACAAAATATTACTGATTGTTAATGATGTGCTCATGTTAAAATTAGTTTTAGTTGGTTTTTAACCTGCAATATCAAATTTACAAATAACATTTTTTATAATTAGGATGTTAGGATTAACCATAATGAGATACACATACACCATATTAAAATGTTTAATATGGTGCATATGAGATGGATTTCTTATGCATCAACAATAGGAATTATCATACATGTTATGATGTTTAGACCAAATGGTAGTTAAGTGTATTTCTTATGCATCAGTAATAAGATCACTAAATGGTAGTTAAGTGTATTCTTAAGTATTTGTAAAATACCAAATAATTTTTTATGAAACAAGTAACTCCTTGTAAAGGAGTGCTCGAACTCAAACTTAATAAGTGATACTTAATATAGTATGTCAATTATAAATTCATGTTTAGCCTTAGTTAGGGAGTTTTAAAGTGGAAATTTTCCAAACAAGAGGTGGTGATTGATAAAACCGAAAGGCTAAGTACATTACCTTGAATTGCACTGAAATAAAAGCAATATGGATGTAGGAAGAAATTTATAACTAAGCTAGAGGTGATTCCAAATGTTGATAATCTCATTACATTGTTTTTTTGAAAACAGTGTCACGATATATATCTCAAAAGAACCTAGCAATCATAAGATGTCTAGACACATGCTCTGAAATTTCAACATGATAAAGGTGGTTTATCAACGATGGAGAGATACTTGTTGACGGGGTGGATAGTAAAAAAAATATAGTAGTTCCGTTCACTAAAGGACTGGTTCGATCAGTTCTGAGAAAACTAATCAAAGGATTGTGATTAGATTCCATAATTGAGCCAAAGTGCAAGCGGTAAATTTAGAAAGTTATTGGTATTTCCTTAGGATAATTATGTAATTTGCTAAATATATCCAACTCTGTAATCAATCTTGTTCGTAATAAAAGTGTTTTATATTTACTATATACTTCGTTATACTATGATATAATTAATTAAGTAAATAATCTAAAGTATATTAATGAGATAATCCTTAAATAAATTGTTATGTGATTATAATTGCAAATAGTTACAATTGTGAGTAATTAATCACAATGTAAAATAACATTTTGTTTATAATATTCTTTGTCAACATATTTCAAGAAAGGATATTTATCATCAACTGAAACCAAAGCACGTAATGCTCTCAAGATATTGGGCGGTTTATTATTCATAGCTGATAAGGGAACCAAGTGGTTACATACTCATAGGTATTGGATAACTATGGAATGACTCATCGAAGAGTTTTCTATTGGGTGGTAACAACTAAGTCAAACATGAAATTTAGCCCGACGATGTTACATAATTCCCTCAACTTAAGAATATCATTAGACTTCAATGGGGATACCTCACTTTGATTATAGTTAAATCATGGCATGGCGACCATCAAGTGACTATAGTTGGGTCTTAGTTGAAGCATTGGAAGTGAAGCATTGTTCAACTGAGAATTTTTCTTCTTAGATGTATGAGGTTAGTATCATGATCAACTGTAGTCAACTCAAAGTCAAATCCTTTGGTCAAAGTAGAATAGTTAATAATAAATGTTATTATTTAACCAAGAACTTTGTTTATGGACTGATCTAGTAAAATGCGGAGAATATTAGATTTTTGATCGGTACCTGACTTCATATTCCTAATGTGATATAGTGTTGATGAAGAGAATTGTAACATCCCCCTACTTGGAGGCCTAAAACTAATGGCTACGGATGCTGCAGTCATCCATAGTTATTAATTCTCGACGACCAAATACGGCGGTGCTAGATACATTGATACACAGATCACAGAAATATGGAAAAAATTTAACAATTCAAAACATATTTCCACATTCAAATCAAAACACTTGATGTTCATTACATAATCCTAAAAAACGTAACCAAGTTCAGTAAAATATAATAATTACATATACGCCAAGAGCGACATATGAAGATGCCCCCTTGGTAGATCGTAGTACATAGTAAGGCTAATAAATCTGCCTTTACATCCAAATACACAGCGGAAAAAGATAACTCTAAATAACTAACTGCCTCCCGCATGCCTCCGGAAACTTTATTCGTCTAAGAAGAGGACCTAAAAACCTTAAATCTCAAACAACTCAAAATCAATTGAGTACCCGAGAATTTAAGGGGAAAACAAAAAATTTAAGTTAGACATAAAGTCTGGTATGAATAATAATCTAACATCTCAATCCTTTTAGATATCTAGTGAGACCACGCCGCTTGGTTGAACGGGTTTTCCCCTCACTAGTATCCTAAATTTTTTATAAAACCATATTCTGTGCTCTTGCATCCACAATGGTTAAAACATACATTTTCAAAATATTATGATGGTATGCATACTTGAAAAAATTTAGGATTTCCCATCCCCGGTTTAATCTGACACCCTGTCGTAATTATAGTTTATAGGGTCACTATTAACCTTTTAGTTTTCATGGGTTTACTAATAGCCTTGTTATAATTAAGGGACACCTTGTCCTATTCATAGTTTTCATGGGATCACTAAGAACCTATAGGCTCCTACCAGTTAACTTAATTAATTCATGGGTTCCCCTAAACCTATTAGTCCTTCCAATAACTAATCACCTTATCCTAGTTTTCATGGGTTGACTATGAACCTATGGATATATCCAGTAACTCACTTCACATCTTAGTTTTCATGGGCCGACTAGGAACCTAATTATATTTCCATCAGCCACTTTCTTATCCTAGTTTTCATGGGTTTACTAGGAACCTATTGACTGATGTCAATTCTTAATCCGAATAGAGTTTTCATGGGTTCACTAGAAACCAATTTGCCCATGCTAACTACCCTTAATACATAGTTTTCATGGGTTTACTATGAAACTATTGGTTATCTCCAATAACTACATAATCATAGTTTTCCTGGGTTTACTATGAACCTTTTGGTTACCTTCAATAACTGCTATGATTAAGCATTCTATATTTTTGGTCACCCTGACTCCTTGGATGCAATTCTACTCATTCAGGAGTTTAAGCAATTCATATTCACTACTGAGTTAACCTAGCTGGTTCTTTTACTCCTTTTTCCAAAAATACAGTTATGAGTGATCATGTGAAAATATTCATATTTGAAGAAGAAAAACAACAATTTAACAATACCACTCCTGTGGGTTTACGGTCCTTGAAATACTTTTCATATAAAACATAGTTAACCCCTTTAACTTATATTTTTATCAAGGCAATACTTCTTCAAAATTACATACTTAAAGTCATTACAAAACCTCTTTATGTAAGCTGTGGGTTTTCCTTCAAAAATTTGAGTTAGGGTTTTAAAACCTTTGGACAACGTCCAAAGCTTCTACTTTCAACCCCTTCGAAAGCTTTGCTTTTGACCCCTTCGAAAGCATAAATCATATTTTTTAAAACAATGGGCTCCAGCATTTTTAATACTTTAAAACACTTTCTTCGAAACCTTTTGACCTTGTTAAAGTATCATTAAATAAGAGTATAACCTTTCGAAACCAATGAAGGTCAAACCTTTTGAAACCATTGAAAATCAAACCTTCCGAAAGCATTGAGTTTGTACTTAAAAATATTACTTTGGGTCGTAGTGAAAATAGGTGAAAGTATCTCTTTCAAAACCACACTATAAAATATTGTGGAAGTTTGATGGTGTCGAAATCATCCTTTTGAAAGCATTAAAACATCTGGGAAACAATTGAACCTTTCAACAACGTCGAAAGCTCCTGCTTTCGACCACTTCGTAAGGTTTGGGAAGTGGCTTGTTTTCATAAAACCATTAAACCTTTCGACAATGTCGAAAGCTCCTGCTTTCGACCCCTTCGAGAGCTTTAAACAAAAAAATAAAGGTGGCGGCTCTTTTTTCAAAATCCTCTTTGAAACCACCTTTCGAAAACATAACTTTCGACTATGTCGAAAGCTCCTTTAAAAACTATCCTTTCAAAACCATAGCTTTCAACCCTGTCGAAAGCAAGCATAGCTTTTGACCTTATCGGAATCTCTATATAAAACCAACCTTTCGAAATCATAGCTTTTGACCTTGTCAAAAGCAAACATAGCATTCGTCCTTGTCGTAAGCTTTTTAAAACAGGCAAGTGATTTCCTTTTTCAAATCAAAGTAAACTAAGGGTCCATCTTCTTCGGAAGCAACCCTTCGAAAGCAACCTTTCGACACCATACCTTCCAACTTGGTCCAATTCACTGCATACCACCTGAATGATATCATGTGCATTGCTTTCAACCTTCTTGGTCAATGAAGTCGAAAGGTCTTGGTCGATAGGTCTAAGTCGAAAGGTTTGCTAAAGAAGGCGGAACCACCTTTTTCTAGGTAAAAGCTGATTTTGCCAAAATAAGTAAACTTTTTGTAACAAACTTGCCTACTTGTAAACATTTGATTGGTTTCACAACTTTTAAATAATTTGGATCTAAAATCAAATTAACATTTAACAAATAAGCCCTTCCTCTTATAAAAACAATTAAATCATTTAGGTCCTCCTTTTGAAATAATTTAATATACATACTAAATCACTTAACAAAAATCCCCAAAAATTCTAGAAATTCACTTCAATCATGTTATCTAACATATCAAAATTTCAGATCCAAATTCTTAATATATTTTTCCAAAATAAATTTATAAATCCATATAGCCATATTTTCCTCTGAAAATTCATAACTAACTCTCCACAGCTTGGAAAATTATAAAAATTGAAACCCAACCCCAAAATTATGTTTTCTATAACATAAAATTTTCCCATGGTATTTACAAATCATTAAGCCTCGGTTTTACCCTAAAACCGTGTATATCTCCTTTAAACATACCTTGTTTAAACCATACAATTTATAAATCAAGCATATCATCATTCAATATATCGTAAAACAGATTTCCCCTAAAATCCAAAACCATATTATTATAAAACCAAAATAAGGATGTAAAAATTATTATTCACCTTAGATTGGATAAGGAAATTGAAGTTTGATTGAGATTGATTTCTTCTAGCTTGATCCTAAGCTTTACTTTGATTTTCTCTTCTCTTCTTTCTTCCTAATGGCCGGCCTTGCTTCCTTCTTATGTTTTTAAATTTTTCTTGTAATAAAATGAACGTGTATGATAAGAGGGAATGGTTTAAAGGAGGGAAATATGGGCGGCTATTTACCCTAATGCCCTTATATTTAGTTTCTTAACCGTTTATAAGTTCATTTAGTTAGATAAGCACGACCACTTTATTTATTAATCAACCTCAATCTCCTTATCTACATTATTCTATTTAATTTATTTTAATTAAATCTCCTTAAAAATGTCAATAAAATTAGGGGTGTTACAGGCTCACCTCCTTAAAAAATTTCTTCCTTGAAATTCAGTAGGGACTAACTAGCAAACATAGCAATCATCTATAACATCTCCTAACAACCATACTAGCCTACCCGACTAGCAACAAATCTATGTAGATCTAATATAGACATACCATCAAAGAAGATCATAATAAGCCTCTCGAATTTTGTCCTCTATCTCCCATGTACAGTCTTTCTCGTTGTCGTTCCACTGAACTTTCAACAACTTGACTGTCTTGGTCCTTAATCTCTTCTCATCTCTCACTACAACCCGAACTGGTTGTCTAACAAAAGTCAAATCAGGCTCCACCACTAAGTCCTCCAACTCTGTTTGAGGAATATGGCCTTTAGATCATGCACGAACTTGCGAAGATGAGACACATGGAATACATTATGGACACCTGCCAAACTGCTCGGCAACTCCACTCTGTACGCGAGCTTTCCAATCCTTTCTATAATCTGGAATGGACCAACATATCTCCGGGCCAACTTTCCCGACTTTCCAAATCCTACCACACCCTTCATAGGCGACTCTTTAATGAAAACCCTGTCTCCCACTGAGAACTTTAGGTCTTTATGCTTTTTATCTACATAACTCTTCTGCCTGGATTGAGCTTCCTTCATCCATCCTCGGATTAACTCAATCTTTTCCGATGCCTCTCTAACCAAATCCGAACCTAAGACTAATCTGTCTCCAGTCTCTAACCAATATGTTGGTGATTTGCATGGCCTTCCATACAAAGCTTCAAAAGGCGCCATTTCTATACTAGTTTGATAACTATTATTATAGGAAAACTCAATCAAATGTAGCTGATCCTCCCAAGATCCACCAAAGTCCAATACAAAAGCTCTCAATAAATCTTCGAGTACCTTATTGACTCTCTCTGTCTGCCCATCAGCTTGTGGATGATATGCTGTACTCATCTTGAGCTTGGTACCTAATACCTCTTGTATGCTTCTGCAAATTTGCTAGTGAATAACGAATCTCTATCACTGACTATGCCACCAGAAATCCCATGAAGTCTAACTATGTTCTTCATGAACAACTTAGCAAAAGAAGGTGCCGTTCTGGTTGACTTTACTGGAATGAAATGGGCACTCTTGGTCAACCTGTCCACTATAACCCATATGCTTTCATTTCCTCTATTTGACCTCGGCAACTCGTCTATAAAGTCAATCGATATCGAATCTCATTTCCAGACTGGAATATCTAAAGGCTGAAGTAACCAACTTGGCTTATGATGTTCGACCATCACTTGTTGACAGTTAAAACACTGCCTAACCCACAAGCCAACATCCCTCTTCATGCCTTCCCAATAGAAGCTCCTGTTCATATCTTGATACACCTTGGTCCCTCCTGGATGAATTGTAATCTTCGATCGATGAAATTCCTCTATAACTTCTCTCCTCAAGTTCTCTACATTTGGAACACATAATCGTCCCTTCTTTCTCAACCATCCTCTTCGGCCAAGACTAAAATCTTTCAAATCATCAACCTCAGTTCCAACTTTAAGCCTTCTGATCCTTTCAGCTAAAACTGGATCTTCTCTTTTCTTAGAAGCTATCTTCTCGATCAGCACTGGTCGTACTTCTAAATAAGTTATCATGGTAGTACCCTGACTAAAACTAGCAGTAGATATCAACTGCACAACTAGATAAAGCTTTTAGATCCTTCCATTCTGCCAACATTGCTAACACCACATTCTGATGTTTTCTACTGAGAGCTTCTGCTACCTTATTTCCTTTCCCAGGAGTATACTCTTTATCGACATCATAAGCAGCCAAAAACTCTAGCCACCTCTGCTGCCTCATATTCAACTCCTTCTGAGAGAATAAATACTTTAATGACTTATGATTGGTAAATAACTCAAATCTCTCTCCCAAAAGATAATGCCTCCAAATCTTCAAGGTAAAGATTACCGCTGCCAACTCCAAGTCATGAGTAGGATATCTAAATTCGTGCAGTCTAAGTTGCCTAGATGCATAAGCAATAACCTTGCCCCTCTACATCAATACGGTTCCCAATCTAGTCCCACATGTATCAGTGTATACTACCAACCCTTGGTTACCATCTGGAACTACTAACACTGGTGCATTAGTTAACAAATGTTTTAACTTAAGGAACCTTTCCTCACATTTGTCAGACCAAACAAACTTCACATCCTTCCTGGTCAACTTAGTCAAAGGCGCTGCTATCCGTGAGAAATCCTTAATGAATCTTCGGTAATAGCCAGCTAGTCCAAGAAAACTCCTGATCTCGGTTATCGTCTCTGGTCTCTTCCAATTATTGACAGCCTTGATCTTATCTAGATCGACTGACAATCCCTTCTCTGAAACCACATGACCAAGAAACTCAACCTCTTTTTTTCAAAAATGATATTTAGAAAACTTCGCCTTTAGCTGATTCTGCCTCAGCATCCAACACCACTCTAAGATGAATCTCATGCTCTTTTTCATCTTTAGAGCACACCAAAATGTCATCTATGAATACCAACACGAACCTATCCAAGTGCTCTCGAAAAACCCGGTTCATCAAATCAATGAAGAAAGCAGGTGCATTTGTCAATCCAAATGGCATCACCAACCACTCATACGAACCATATCTTGTCCGAAACACCGTCAAAGGAATACTATCCTCCGCTACTCTCAACTGATGGAACCCCATCGCTAAATCCAATTGGGAAAATACTCTGGCTTCACTCAACTAATCAAATAGATCATCTATCCTCGGCAGAGGGTACCTATTCTTGATCATCCTTTCGTTTAACTTACGATAGTCGATGCGTATCCTTAACGACCCATCTGGCTTCATCACAAATACCGCGGCCGATCCCCAAGGTGAACTGCTTGGCCTTATAAAATTCCTTCCCTCAAGATCCACTAGCTGCACCTTCAATTCCTTCATCTCTGTCGGTGTCATCCTGCTAGGGGGTCTACTGACAGGTTTAGCTCCTGGTACAAGATCTATCTAAAACTCTACAGCTCGTTTCGGTAGTAATCCAGTGACCGACTCAAAAATATCTACAAACTCTCTAGCCACACGAACCTGACTAAGGTCTCCTTCAACTTCCATGGCACTCAACAAAGCACAAACATTCTTACTGGAATCCACTGAGAAAATGATTCGGTTATGACTATCTGGGTGCCTCAATGATATTTCCCGATCCTAGAAAAATATCCTAGCATCATACTTATCCAACCAATCCATACCCAAAATGATCTCGAAATCTATGAAATCAAAGACATACAAACTACATGCAAACTTATAACCTAATAAATCAAGTTCTAACTGGTCACATCTCATCCCTAGGGTTACATGTCCTCCTATTGGATTTGCAACCCTTAAGGAAGTAACAAGGTATGTGGGTTCTATACATAACCTATCAACCCAATACTGTGATATAAATGAAGGCGATGCACCGGTATCAAAAAGTTCCTAACTATACTTTGAATCAAAAGCGTACCTTCCATCACAGTTTTTCCTTTCTCTGCTGCAGTAGGTCTAGAAGAAGACGGTGGTCCTATAGCAAACACCTTCCCTCTGTTCGCCCTGACTGGCTCTGGACACTGGTTCTTGTAATGCCCAACTTGGTCACAGTTGAAGCATTTCACATTCTTCTTCTCTACAGGCTTCTTTCCTTTACCAATCTACACTCGTGGGCATAATGGCCCTTGTTATCACACTTATAGCACACCAAATCAACCTTTGCCTTCTTAGCGGCCTCCCTTTTCTAGGCTCCTTTCTTCTTAAAGAATTTCCTTTTCTTTCCCTGAGGACCCGGGGACTCAACTGGCTTCTCCTAACAAACATAGCAAGCATCTCCTCATGGCGGATGGCCATCTCCACCACCACATGATAAGATTCCTGGGTCATAGCTATTCTACCTAGCTCTGGCCTCAACCCTCTAATGAATCTCTCATTTCTTCTGATATCAGTGTCAACCAAAGCATAACCATATCAAGATAGCTCATCAAACTTAGCAGCGTACTCGATCATAGACATCCCTCCTTGGACAAGATCCATGAACTTCCTCATCAATGCCGATTTGGCAACCTCAGACAAGAACCCCTGCTCAAACCTTCTCCTGAAATCAGTCCATGTTAGCTCTACCTTCGAAACTCCGGCTGTAACATTGTTCCACCAGTGAAGCGCTACCCCATGCAACTGTCTAGAGGCTAGCCTTCTCTTCTCTCCATCATCCAAGCCTAAATCTGTGAAAATCCTTTCATAGTTCAACAACCAGTTTTCAACTTCAACAGCATCTTCCATTCCAGCAAATGGCTTCCCACCAAGGCTGATGTAATCTCTGCTTAACTTGGCATAATTATAGACAGTTGGAACTACAGGATTAGCTCCTCCTACATTACCAACCGCTCCTTCTTGCAAAAGATTAGCCAACAACTAATACACCATCCCTGCATCTATTGGCGGATTTCTAGCACCAACATTGGCCTCGACATTTTGGTTAGCATTAGCCTATCGACCTTGGTTTCTCCGAGTATTAGGTCAAGCATTTCCATTGGTTGTGGTGCTTACTCCACCTAGATTTCCTCTTCCGTTTCCTGCCTCCACATCCACTTTCTCATATATCTGCATACGAGCCTTAGTAAGATACAGAAGAACGGTCTAAGAGAGAGGGGAATACGTACTTAGATATATACCCACATATCAAATACAAGTACGTTACTATAGCGTTAACCCAGACCCTGATCATATTTAAATTCATTGGATTATGTTTCAAAAATATTTTAGGTTTACCTTTTCTTTTAAAGTTTCATAAACCTATGCTCTAATACCAACCTGTAACATCCCTTACTTGGAGGTCCAAAACAAACGGCTATGGATGCTGCAGTCATCCATAGTTATTAATTCTCGACAACAAAATACTGCAGTGCTAGATACATTGATACACAGATCACAAAATATGGAAAATAAATTAACAAATCAAAAAATATTTCCATATTCAAATCAAAACACTTGATGTTCATTACATAATCCCAAAAATGTAACCATATTCAGCAAAATATAATTATTACATATACTCCAAGAGCGTCATATGAAGATGCCCCCTTGGTAGATCAGAGTATATAGTAAGGCTACTAAATTTTCCTTTACATCTAAATACACAGCGAAAAAAGATAACTCTAAATAACTAACTGCCTCTTGCACGTCTCCAGAAGCTTTATGCTTCTAAGGAGAGGACTTGAAATCCTTAAATCTCAAACTACTCAAAATCAATTGATACCCGAGAGTTTAAAGGGAAAACAAAAACTCCAAGTCAGACATAAAGCCTGGTATGAATAATAATCTAACAACTCAATCCTTTTAGATATCTAGTGAGACCACACCGCTTGATCGAACAGGTTTTCCCCTCACTAGTATCCTAAAACCTTTATAAAACCATATTCTATGCTCCCGCATCCACAATGGTTAAAACATACATTTTCAAAATATTATGATGATATGCATACTTGAAAAAATTTAGGATTTCCCATCCCAGGTTTAATCTGACACCCTATCATAATTATAGTTTCTAGGGTCACTATTAACCTTTTAGTTTCACGGGTTTACTAATAACCTTGTTATAATTAAGGGACACCCTGTCCTATTCATAGTTTTCATGGGATCAATAAAAACCTATACCCGCCAGTTAACTTAATTAATTCATGGGTTCCCCTGAACCTATGGTCATTCCAATAACTAATCACCTTATCCTAGTTTTCATGTGTTGACTAGTAACCTATGGATATATCCAGTAACTCACTTCACATCCTAGTTTTCATGGGCTGAATAGGAACTTACTGTTATTTCCATTAGCCACTTTCTTATTCTAGTTTTCATGGGTTTACTAGGAACCTATTGACTGATGTCAATTCTTAATCTAGATATAGTTTTCATGGGTTCACTTCAAACCAATTAATCCCTGCTAACTATCCTTAATACATAGTTTTCATGGGTCTACTATGCACCTGTTGGTTACCTCCAATAACCACATAATCATAATTTTCATGGGTTTACTATGAACCTTTTGGTTACCTCCAATAATTACTAAGATTAAGCATCCAATATTTTTGTGTCACCCTGACTCCTTGGATGCAATTCTACTCATTCAGGAGTTTAAGTAATTCATATTCACTACTAAGTTAACCTAGTTGGTTCACTACCCCTTTTCCCAAAATACAGTTATGGGTGATCATTTGAATATATTCATATTTGAAGAAGCAAAACAACAATTTAACAATACCACTCCTAGGGGTTTAAGGTCCTTGAATTACTTTTCATATAAGACATAGTTAACCCCTTTAACTTATAATTTTTATCAAGGCAATACTTCTTCAAAATTACATACTTAAAGTCATTACAAAACTCCTTTATATAAGCCGTGGTTTTCCTTTAAAAATTTAAGTTAGGGTTTTAAAACCTTTTGGCAACGTTGAAAGCTTCTACTTTCAACCCTTTCGAAAGCTTTGCTTTCGACCCCTTCAAAAGCATAAATCATATCTTTTAAAACAATAGGCTCCAGCATTTTTAATACTTTAAAACACTTTCTTCGAAACTTTTCGACCTTGTTAAAGTATCATTAAATAAGAGTAGAACCTTTCGAAACCAATGAAGGTCAAACCTTTCGAAACCATTGAAATTAAACCTTCTGAAAGCGTTGGGTTTGTACTTAAAAATATTACTTTGGGTTATAGTAAAAATAGGTGAAAGTATCTCTTTCAAAACCACACTTTATTTTATAAAATATTGGAGAAGTTTGATGGTGTCGAAACCATCCTTTCGAAAGCATTAAAACATCTGGTAAACAATTGAACCTTTCGACAACGTCGAAAGCTCCTGCTTTCGACCCAATCGAAAGGTTTTGGAAGTGGCTTGTTTTTATAAAAACTATTAAACCTTTCGACAATGTCAAAAGCTCCTGCTTCGACCCCTTCAAAAGCTTTAAACAAAAAATAAAGGCGGAAGCTCTTGTTTCGAAATCCTCTTTGAAATAACCTTTCAAAAACATAGCTTTCGACTGTGTCGAAAGATCCTTTCAAAACTATCCTTTCAAAACCATAGCTTTCGACTCTGTCGAGAGCAAGCATAGCTTTCAACCTTGTCGAAAGCTCTATATAAAACCAACCTTTCAAAATCATAGCTTTCGACCTTATGGAAAGCAAAGATAGCTTTCGACCTTGTCGAAAGCTTTTTAAAATAGGCAAGTGATTTTCTTTTTCAAATAAAAATAAACTATGGGTCCATCTCCTTCGGAAACAACCCTTCGAAAGCAACCCTTCGACACCATACCTTCTAACTTGGTCCAATTCACTGCATACAACCTGATTGATATCATGTGCATTGCTTTCGATCTTGTTGGTCATTGAAGTCGAAAGGTCTTGGTCGATAGGTCTAAATCGAAAGGTTTGCCAAAGAAGGCGGAACCACTTTTTTCTGGGTAAAAGATGATTTTGCCAAAATAAGTAAACTTTTTTGTAACAAGCTTGCATACTTGTATACATTTTATTGACTTTCACAACTTTTAAATAATTTGGATAATATTTGCTGCATTTTCCCAGATCTAAAATCAAATTAACATTTAACAAATAAGCCTTTCCTCTTATAAAAACAATTAAATCATTTAGGTCCTCCTTTCGAAATAATTTAATTTCCATACTGAATCACTTAATAAAAATCACCAAAAATTCCAGAAATTCACTTTAATCATATTATCTAACGTATCAAAATTTCAGATCCAAATTCTTAATATATTTTCCAAAATAAATTTATAAACCCAAATAACAATATTTTCCTTTAAAAATTCATAACTAATTCTCTTGGAAAATTAAAAAATTGAAACTCAACTCCAAAATTATGTTTTCTATAACATAAAATTTTCCCATGGCATTTTCAAATCATTAAGCCTCGGTTTTACCCTAAAACTGTGTATATCTCCTTTAAACAAGCTTGTTTAAACTATACAATTTATAAATCAAGCATATCATCATTCAATATATAATAAAACAGATTTACCATTAAATCTGAAACCATATGATTATAAAACCAAAATAGAGATGTAGAAATTATTAATCACCTTAGATTGGATAAAAAAATTGAAGTTTGATTGAGATTGATTTCTTCTACCTTGATCCTAAGCTTTACTTTGATTTTCTCTTCTCTTCTTTCTTCCTTATGGTCGGCCTTGCTTCCTTCTTATGTTTTTAATTTTCTCTTTTAATAAAATGAATGTGTATGATAAGAGGAAATGGTATAAGGGAGGGAAATATGGACGACTATTTAGCCTAACGCCCTTATATTTAGTTTCTTAACCATTTATATGTTCATTTAGTTAGATAAGCACGACCACTTTATTTATTAATCAACCTCAATCTCCTTATCTACATTATTCTGTTTAATTTATTCTAATTAAATCTTCTGAATAATGTCAATAAAATTAGGGGTGTTACAAGAATGTGTGTAAATTATTGACATAATTGGTACCACTTAAGGTGATGTAAAATATTATTTTATCAAAAAAATCTGTAAGTGATGAATTCGGCCACAATGGCCAAACTGTCGCACTACTAGCTAAGGTGTCATGTGAACGTTAATATTTAAGTTATTCGACATTAATTGCTAATCGAGTTCACACCTCTAAGTCATACAACCATATTTGTGAATTCTCCAAAACACCACATGTTTTAATTAGTTTATAAAGTTTTTTCAAATAATCAAATTATTTAATATTTGAGACTTATTAATTATTATTGTATTTAATGTTTGGGGTAATATTAGTAAGTTGGGTAATTCCTAGAAATTTTCTGGGTGCTAGTAATGATTATTTGGATGTGTATGTTAAAGTGTATATGCATGTGCTGATATATAATATCGACACACACATACGGAGGTTTTAAATATAATTAATACTTAACGGGCTTTGAGATTTTTTGGTCTATTTAAAGATCAAGTATGGTTAAGCGATAGAAGGATGAAAATAGTCTAGGTATTTGATTTAGATTTAAATGGAATAAAGAGGAAGGTTTCAAAGAGCGGAATGGAGAAAGGTTTTGTTCTCATCATAAATACAAAACCTTCTACATTAATTCATTTAATTTTTTTTCCTTTATGTTGCTTTGTATAGTCACCATCATATTGGTTATTTCCCTATGGTCGAACCTCATTTTCCACAAAACGACCTCAAATAAATTAAACTAAAGTGGTTCATTTGATTCTAGCAATATCAGATGGTGATCCAAGGAGTTTAGGAGTCCATTCACAAATTAATCTGTCATAAAGGGTTGGATCTACAAAGATAAATTCATATTTATTTTATACATTAATATAAGTTTACAGCTACCCTAATTGATGTATATACATATATTTTAATTTTTATTGTATCTTATTAAAATTTAATTTGTTATATATATTGTTTATAAATAGAATTTAAATGAAAAAAGAATAGTAAATTTTGATCTGTTTATTTTGGCTATACACATATAAATCAATCCTTTTATAAAATGTATTTCATGTAATATGATACACACACATATATAATCATTTATTTTCGGCTACAATTAAACTTGTATATTTATATTTAATTAAAATTAATGTTTTGATGTTTTAATTTTAGATCATGATATTTTGGTATTTACTTAATGAAAGAGATAAATTTGAAATTTATTTTATTAATTATTTTTGGATTATTATTTATATAGAGACACTTGCAACCTATTAATGGGGTCACGAGTTCGATACTCATCTGCCCTACTACCTTAAGGCGGGAAGTTGTGTTTCCCGTAAATCCAAAAGAACACGGTTATGGAAACGAATGCTTTCTGCCGGACAGGCTAACCTCCCATTCCTGGCTGGCTGTGGTTGGACTAGCTGGGTTGAGGCTCTACTCTTCGGAGTGGAGTTTAAAAAAATATATAATTTTATGGTAATATATATACACATTACATACATATATATTGTTGTTCTATAAATAGAATCAAAATGAAACACATGTATATATGATAAAATTTTGGTTTTTTATAGGTGAGCGATCTCTAGTGAGGAGAGCACTCGAAATTTATTATAATTATATTCAAAACCTTACACATGTTTGATATACTATCATATACAATATCATAAACAAAAAGATCATCCTAAAGATTATCGAAAAGTATACTAATAACTGAATGAAGGAAATATATACATGATTTATAAAGTACAAATGATCCAAACAGATGAGGAACCGTGCTACTGAAAAACAAGGGTGAGGCATGCACACCAGGGTGCACAGAGATAAGAGATAGGCGCATGAACAAGAACAGTGACTGAATGGATATGTGTGCATGCTCTCGGGCTTGGAAAGCTTCATCGAGTTGCTGGATGGACTGCCCAGCTTCAGTAAGACAAAGAAATCATGATCGCGCGCGGGTTGGACAACTAAATATGCAGGCTATAATTTGTTTGCAGCAGCTACAGTTGCTGAATGGATATGCGACAAGGTTGCAGGCTGCAAAATGGAAGTACATTTGCGAGTTACACTAAGACTGCAGGCTGCTAGCCAAGGAGACATCCTATGTGATGCTGCTTGTTGTTGAATGTGCAAGCTGGACAAGGAAATGAGACATGCTAATGAAGAAATTACAATAGTTAGGACGTGTGATGGTGCTCTATAGCTATATGTGTGATGGCTGCATCAAGGACATGTGGTGAAGTGTGAAGGTTGTAGGCTGCAATATGACATGTTGCTGAGTGGGTTAGTTGAAACATAGTATATGAGTCAAGGATACTACTACGTCTGCATCTTACGTGGAGATTGTAATAAACCAAAACAAATGCTTTAAAGACGAGGCATGCACAAGAGTACACTCCAAGGAGGTTGGAAAGGGCATGAAGCATTGCATGAGGGTGGAGGCTACTAGCAAGGACAGACGATGCTACACGTACAAGAAAAACGGGACAAATTAACGAAGTTGCAATGAACAAGCATGCATTACACTCCATTATTGACGCAGCGGAAATAACGGATGACAACGAAATGAAGATTTCGTGTCAAACTAATCGATGAAACGATTAGATGAAGCAATATGAATCGATGAATTAATGATACAAAACGCCCAAATCCGTTGATCACGAAGATACCGGACTTTAGCTATCTTCGACACGTTTATCGCGCACGATGCCGTGAGAGAAGATCTACAATTCTTCGAACGTTGATCAAGCGTACTTGATTCCGTGAATTGGCTTCAACAATCGTTGATTCGAGCGCACTCGAATGCCGAAGGTGGAGATAGGAGATAACACTCAACTACCAATTTTAATGGTGGCACAGAAGCACACAAAAGAAATTTTATTCAAATTGACCAACTATTACAAGTGACACAAACCCGGTATTTATAGATGTTTACAACCACACACGCTACAACATAGCATAGGTCGTACGCGACTTAAAAAATATCACGACCTAACATTACAACTTCAGCATGACCTAAAATATACAGTACGACCTAAGAATACAAACGATTTAAAGAAAGAAAAACAAACGACTTAACATATAATTCGAACAAAACATCTCGCGACCTAAGAATCAATGATCTACTGGACAGTGTTTGTGACTTAGGCGGAGCTCGCGACCTAACTTCATTCGCTCGACTGAAGAGGCGCGACTTAGCAGCTACGGGTTGGGAGTGGAACGACCTAGGGTTAGGTCGGAGCAGGCGGCGTGAATCCAGCGACATAGGGCTTAGGTCGGAGAGCATTAGGTCGTAGCATGAGGTGATTTAGGTCGTTGGGTGGTGATTTAGGTCGTTGAGCTGTAGCATGAGGTAATTTAGGTCGTTGGCTTGCTTTGGTTAGGTCGTAGAATGGTGGAGATAGGTCGGAGAACGACTTAGCGTAGGTCGTGGGGTTCGGTAGGTCGTTGTATGGTGGAGATAGGTCGGAGAATGACTTAGTGTAGGTCATGGGGCGACCTAGGAGAAGTAACTGCCTAAAGGTGAGACTTTCTACTTCTTTCCTTTGATACCCTGCATCATCCTCCCTGGGTACGAAAGAATTCGTCCCCGAATTCGCATTTTCTTGATCATCAGCATAATATGGAATCAAGTGCTTCACATTAAACACATCAGAAGTGTAAACATCCTCTGGCAGCTTCAACTTATAAGCATTTTCATTGATCCGTTTTATAATTTCTACTGGACCAATCTTTCGGGCTTTCAACTTGTTATAAGCACCCACTGGGAAACGATCCTTCGTTAACACAGCATACACCCAATCACCCTCGTTAAACTCCACACTTCTTCTCTATTTATATGCAGCTCGTTTATACTTCTCATTCGTCTTCTCCAAACGTTCGATTCTATGACAATCTTTCAACTCATCAACGAAATCTGACGCCCGCTTAATCACTCCTTTCGGTTGTGGCACTACCGTTAAATCCAACGGCCCCTTTGGCAAGCTTGAATATACAACTTGAAATGGACTGTAACCAGTGCTTCGATTAACAGCATGATTATGTGCAAATTCCGCCTGACACAACTTCATATCCCAAATTTTCAAATTATCCTGCACAAGACATCTCAACAGATTTCCTAATGATCTATTCACAACTTCAATTTGCCCATTAGTCTGAGGATGATATGCACTACTAAAATTCAGTTTCGTCCCAACCATCTTCCACAGACTCAACCAAAAGTGACTCAGAAATCGAGTATCTCGGTCAGAAACAATAGATTCAGGTAACCTATGTAAACGATAGATTTCTTTAAAGAATAACTGTGCCACATGAATTGCATCCGTCGTTTTCTTACAAGCAATGAAATGTGCCATCTTCGAGAAACGGTCTACCACAACATATCTTGAATCATTCCCTCGTTGAGTTCTTGGCAATCCCAAAACAAAATCCATGCTGATATCAACCCATGGTCTAGTAGGCACGGGTAATGGCATATACAATCCCGCATTCGTCGCTGTCCCTTTGGAAACTTGACAAATATGACATCTCTCCACAAATCTTCCAACTTCTTTTCTCATAGAAGGCCAAAAATATGATTGTGAAATCAACTGCAATGTACGATCTCTTCCCACGTGACCCTCTTCATGCAATTCTTTGACAATCTTCAACCTCAAGCTACAATCCGGAATACACAATCGGTTTCCTCTGAACAAGAATCCATCTTTCATCACAAAATCATCAGAACTCCCTTCCTGCACCTGATCCACCACTTTCGCAAAATAAGAATCTGAAATAAGCAACTCTGGCAACAAATCAAATCCCACTATTTCCACTCCCATAGTTGTCAGCAAATGATTTCTACGGCTTAATGCATCAGCAACTCGGTTAGTAATTCCTGATTTGTGCTTCACAACGAAAGTAAACTGTTGTAAATAAGCAACCCACGAAGCATGCCTTGCTGAAATTTATCTTTCCCCTGCAAATGTTTCAAAGCTTCATGGTCAGTGTATAGCACAAATTCTTTATGAAATAGATAGTGTCTCCAATGCTTTATGGCTTGGACTATAGCATAGAATTCCAAGTCATAAGTACTGTATCTCGTTTTAGCTCCCGTCAGTTTCTCACTAAAGTAGGCAATAGGATGACCCCTTTGAATCAATGTTCCCCCAATTCCAACCTTGGATGCATCAGTATTTAGCTCAAAGAGTAACTGAAAGTCCGGGTATCTAAGAATGGGCGTTGTGGTCAAGAGTGTCTTGATTCTCTGAAAAGCAGAATCAGCCTCTTTAGTCCAAACAAACTTCTTCCCTTTCATACATTCCGTAACTAGTGCCATCACGCTACTGAAGTGTGGAATGAATCTTCGGTAGAATGATGCTAAACCATGAAAACTCCTCACTTCTGTTATTGTCTTAGGCTGTGGCCAATTTCGAATAGCTTCAACTTTACTCTGATCAACTTGAATACCATCCTTCGACACAATATAGCCCAAGAATAGAATACTTGTAGTCATGAAGGTACACTTCTTCGTTGCAGCATAAAATTCCTCACGTCGTAAAACCAACAATACTTCCCGCAAATGCTGTAGGTGTTCTTCAGTGCTTCCACTGTAGATCAAGATGTCATCAAAATATACCACTACGAACTTCCCGATAAATGGTCAAAAAATCTGGTTCATGACTCTCATGAATGTACTCGGAGCATTTGACAAGCCAAACGGCATCACCAACCATTCGTACAGACCCTCCCGAGTTTTAAAAGCAATCTTCCACTCATCACCTGGTCTAATACGAATCTGATGGTATCCACTTTTCAAGTCAATCTTCGAAAACACAACAACACCGCTCAACTGATCCAATAGATCATCCAGTCTCGGCATAGGAAATCGATATCTCACCGTAATCTTATTCAATGCTCTACTATCTGTGCACATTCTCTACGTTCCATCCTTCTTCGGCACTAACAAAGCTGGCACTGCACAAGGACTCAAACTCTCCTGAACACGCCCTTGTTCCAGTAATTCCTCCACCTGTCTTCTCAACTCCTCGTGTTCTTTTGGACTCATCCGATAGTGCGGTCTATGAGGCAATGCAGCACCTGGCACCAAGTCAATCTGATGCTGTATGTCTCTAAGCGGTGGTAACTCCTTCGGTAACTCCTCTGGAAACACATCTTTGAATTCCTCCAAAACTGGCTTCACTTCCTCTGGAACTTCAGTAACTTCACTGCTTTCATGCCCAATCAACATAAAAACTTCAGGGCTCTCATCTACCTCTTCCACGAACTCCTTCAAGGACAACAAAGTCTTCAATTCCTCAATCTCCTCCAGCTTGTTCTCATTCTGCTGTCGCTTCTTCGGAACTAAAGTGATTTTCGTGCCCTCGAATAAGAAACTGTAGCTATTTGTTCGACCATTATGCTGTACCTCCCGATCGTACTACCACGGCCTTCCCAACAGCAAATGGCAAACATCCATGTCAACCACGTCACACCAAATCTCATATTTGTATTTCTTTCCAATAGAAAATGGAACATGAGCTAGCCTCTCTACCTTCACTTCTCCTCCTTTCCTCAACCAAGCAAGTTTATAAGGACTAGGATGTTTCTCCGTTTTCAACTTCAAATTCCTCACAGCTTCCATTGAAATGATATTATCACAACTCCCAGCGTCAATGACAAATTTACAGACCTTCCCCAAAATAGTGCACGTTGACTGAAAAATGTTACTCCTCAACCAACTCGACTCCTCTTCCTGCTTCGGGGTTAAACAAGATCTCCGTAGCATCAGATTACATCCCTCGTCTCCCGACACCTCTTCTTCCTCCTCATCACGGTGTGAATTGAGATCTTCTTCTACATCCTCATCTTCCACTTCAGCAATCATAGTTCTCTTCTTCGGTTTCGGACATTCGTTGCTCTTGTGACCCATTTCCTGGCAATTATAGCATTTGAAATTGGTGTTGACTTTTGGTTTAGTCACTTCATGAACAACCGGCTTACTCGATGCTTTAGGAACATTAGAACTACTACGACCCCGTAGAACTTGGAAACACACCTCCCCCACGTCTACCTTGTTTCTCCCAAGCCAATGCCTTTTGATGTGCTTCTGCTACAGATCTAGGGTCGAACATGTTCACCATATCCTGGATCTGTGTTCTAAGTCCCCCAACAAACCTAGCGGTCAATTGTTCTTCTGTCTCCATAATGTCATTTCGAGCAATCAACTGGTAGAACTCATCAGCATAATCAGTAACAACCTTCGTCCCTTGCCTCAGGTTCTGTAATCTTTGATACATCAGTTATTGGTAATTGTAGGGCAAGAAAGTAGCCTTCATCAACTTCTTCATCTTCTCCCAAGCAACAATCTTCGACTTCCCCATCCGCTCTCTAGTTAGTTTGGTTTGCTGCCACCACGCCATAGCTCTTCCCCTCAACCTAGTGGCAACCAACTTCACTTTACGATCTTCCGGAACCTCCTTGAAGTCAAAATTTCCTCAACATAAGCTAGCCAATCAAGAAATTTCTCGGCCTGCATACCTCCCTTGAATTCCGGTATTTCAGTTTTCATCCCGGACTCCCATTTGTGATCATACTCCGAATGATTTCTTCCTTGACCTCGTCCTCGTCCATGAACACTACCACCATCAAACTCCTCTTCAAAATCTGATGCATATCGATGTCGATCCTGACCACCAACATCTCTACTACCACCATTTCTTCCACCAACATCCCTTCGATCAACATTCCTCCGATCACGATCATTCACATTTCTATCACGATTTCGATCATCAACATTTCTATCATAATCTCGATCCACACTTCTATGATCACTATCAACACTTCTCTCTCGATTTGAATGTGGTGAAACTCTACTTCCCCCATGGTTAGATTCAGGTGAAACCCTTCTCTGATTTTGATTCATCTCCAACATCATTCTCTCTAATCGACCAATCCCTTCATTAAGCCTCTCATTAAAGTTTTCGTTAATTCTTTGCTCCATCTCATCAGCCTCTTCTCTCCCATATAAAGCATCAATGTTGCGATAACGGTTAGCTCTTCTCGGAGGCATGATCACTCTTCACCAAATTCCAACAAAACTTCACTTCGATCTAAAAATCTTCAAATCAAAACTACCCACTTGTTGAAATCTTCAAAAATCACCAAACGAACAAATCTCTTCAAAATCTCGATAACCTACTTCTCCAAATGATGCAAATCTCGCACAAACTCCAATAATCTACGCAAACTCCTTGCGATCTAGCTCTGATACCAAATGACGCAGCGGAAATAACGGATGACAACGAAATGAAGATTTCGTGTCAAACTAATCGATGAAACGATTAGATGAAGCAATATGAATCGATGAATTAATGATACCAAATGCCCAAATCCGTTGATCACGAAGATACTAGACTTTAGCTATCTTCGACACGTTGATCGCGCACGATGCCGTGAGAGAAGATCTACAATTCTTCGAACGTTGATCAAGCGCACTTGATTCCGTGAATTGGCTTCAACAATCGTTGATTCGAGCGTACTCAAATGTCGAAGGTGGAGATAGGAGATAACACTCAACTACCAATTTTAATGGTGGCACAAAAGCACACAAAAGAAATTTTATTCAAATTGAACAACTATTACAAGTGACACAAACCCGGTGTTTATAGATGTTTACAACCACACACGCTACAACATAGCATAGGTCGTACGCGACTTAAAAAATATCACAACCTAACATTACAACATCAGCACGACCTAAAATATACAGTACGACCTAAGAATACAAACGATTTAAAGAAAGAAAAACAAACGACTTAACATATAATTCAAACTAAACATCTCGCGACCTAAGAATCAACGATCTACTGGATAGTGTTTGCGACTTAGGCGAAGCTCGCGACCTAACTTCATTCGCTCGACTGAAGAGGCGCGACTTAGCAACTATGGGTTGGGAGTGGAACAACCTAGGGTTAGGTCGGAGCAGGCGGCGTGAATCCAGCGACATAGGGCTTAGGTCGGAGAGCATTAGGTCATAGCATGAGGTGATTTAGGTCGTTGGGTGGTGATTTAGGTCGTTGAGCTGTAGCACGAGGTAATTTAGGTCGTTGGCTTGCTTTGGTTAGGTCGTAGAATGGTGGAGATAGGTTGGAGAACGACTTAGCGTAGGTCGTGGGGTTCGGTAGGTCGTTGTATGGTGGAGATAGGTCGGAGAATGACTTAGTGTAGGTCGTGGGGCGACCTAGGAGAAGTAACTGCCTAAAGGTGAGACTTTCTGCTTCTTTCCTTTGATACCCTGCATCAATTATTCTCCCGGATTATGCTCTATCATTAGGAGTAGAAGGCCATCTTGAGATATAGTGTTGTACATGATTCAATCAAACCGAGTTCTCTAGTTTGAATGTCCTTTGTAGGACCCTATCCAAAGCAAAATATGCTAGGCAATAAAATACAAAATAGTAGATGCATTTCTGAATGAACTGTTGAAAACTGTTTAATTTCATTCATACTAAAGACCCTAACAAGTAATAGAGTAGGCTATATCTAAAAGTTTTCTAAATAATTATCGTAGTTAAGTCTAAAATAGGTTTGATATTTGTATAGAGGCAGTACGGAAATGTTTATTACAAAATTGAAAATATCTGGCAGATTGCTAATTATATGATGGGTGAAGTGACACCCAAAGACTAGATGTGAGGTGATTTTGGGAGTTGCATTGCAAAAATTGCATGGGTTATCGTTAGGGTTGTTAACTAATTTAGAGTTTAATATGGTAATAGTATTTAATTTGTCATGCAAAACAATGCACATATGAATTTTAACTTTAGGAGACACACCAATTTTCCAATATATTAATAGTAAAGTAATGTGGAGGTTCCAGAAATGATTAAGAACTTATACATGGATTTATAAGTATATCTTTCCTTTGTCTTCCAGCACCAAACCAACTGATTAAGTTAACCATCCATTGTAATCCGATCAATAATACTAATAAGTCTTTGAAATTGATTTAACATGCCACTAACTTGATTTCTATTATATGATATATGCCATGTAAATACTTCGTATGGTCTGAACATGTCCATGATAAGGTCATTCTTTTGTTGGATGCCAAGAAGAGATCAAGGAATATGTGCTTTAAAGCGGTTGGGAAAACCGAAGGATCATTCTAAAAGGAGGTTTTGTTTTCTCGGTAAGTATTGAATTCGAAGCCTAGTTTAAATATGTGATATAGGTTGGACATATTTTTCCAAAAGAAGGAGAATGGTTGGATATTGGGTTTATGTGATATAGTAGAAGTTGCAAATTATTTGTTTCCATAATGTGGTACTATTGTCTAGAAATTTCCATATCTATTTACATAATAGGGAAGTATTTAGGACTTTTAGATTTCTAATACCTAATCTGAAAGAGTTAATGGTATGCATAGGGGCAATTATGTAATTTGTTACATATATCTAACTTTATAGTCAATCTTGGTCGTAATAACGGTGTTTTTTTATATACTTTGTTGTATTATGATAAAATTAATTAAGTAATTAATCTAATGTATATAATAAGAAAATCCTTGAATCATAAAATAAAATGTAATTTTGTTTTAAATATTCCTGGTCAAGATGTTTCGAGAAAAAGATATCGATTCATCTATTAAGACCAAAGTGTGCAACACTCTCCAAATGTTAGGCATTGTATTATTCATGGCTGCTAGGGGCACTGAGGGGTTAGGTACTTGTACCCATTGGGTAACTGTGGAATGACTCGTTAGAGAGTTTCCTATTGGTTGATAACAACTATGTCAAATAGGAAATCTCAATGTAATGAGACACAGTTCCCATAACTTGAGAATACCGTGGAACTTCAATGTGAATACTCCACTTTGATTATAGTTAAATCATAGCATGAAGATCCATCAAGCAACTATAGCTGCGTCTGAGTTGAAGCACTGAAAGTGAAGCACTGTTTAATACAGAGTTTATCTCCTCAGTTGCATGAGGTTAGTATCAAGGTCAATGTTAGTCAACTCAAAGTCAAAATTTCTGGTTAGAGTAATACAGTTAATAATAAATTCTATTATTGAACCAAGGACTTCATTTTTGGACTAACTAAGTTGAATGAGGTAATATGTAATTTTGACCAATACCAAATTACATATATCCTAAAGTGATATAGTTTTGACGAAGAGAATGTGTGTAAATTAGCATTACTATATGGTGCTGCTTAAGGTAATATAAAATATGATTTTACTGAATACGTAAACGGTGAATTTGCTAAAATCTCACACCACTAGCTAAGTGATGTGTGAACATTAATATTCTAATTGGTCAATATTGATCGCTGATTGAGTTCACACCTATAAATCACACAACTACATTTATAAATTCTCCAAAAAACCACATGATTTAATTATTTTATGAAGTGTTATAAATTAATTAAACTAAATTAATATTTAATAAATATTAATTATTAATTTATTTGATGTTTTCGATGTTGTTAGTAATTATTTGGTACATAAAAGTTAGATATACACGCATTGATGCACGGTATCAACACACACAGGTGTGTACATATGCATATATGTATGTATAAACAAGCTTTAAATATATTTATTTGCTTAAATAGGCCTTGGAATTGTTTGGTCCGCATGAGGCAAAATCATGACCGACCATAAGGAAGAAAGAAAGAAATTATTCTTTAAGTCGATATCACTCAAAATATATTAAAGATTATGATTCTGTAATATAGAGTTGTCCTTTACCATTTACATATTAGTAGAGTACATGCATACTCTTTAGTTTTATAGAAAGCTAAAGCTAGGGATGTTGTGTAGTTATATCAATATATTGCTAAACAAGGTAAGATACATGCATTATTTGTTGAACGGACTCAAGGTATGTGCACTATACTTAGGCCGTCGTGAAATGGTGGGTGCAAGTTAATAATCTCTTTCGATTTATTGAGAAAACTCAAGGTCAAAATTGAGATTAGGTTAAGGCCATAGTTAAGAGTAGTATATGATACAACCGATAAAGGGTTATCCATCATTTGCGAGCCTATGATTTGTTGAGCAAACTCAAGGTCAGAATCCCAAGACAAGTGAGTCCTAACACTCAGTGGAGGACATATTTCCATTAGGGTTTAGAGAAGTATAAAACTCTAATGGGAGCCTTATTAGAAAAATGAAATGATTACATTGGACCTTTCTAATATTGTAAGAAGATAACTTATACAAAATTAAAAGTATATACTTTAATAAATTTATGCAATCAATCTAATTGATAAAGTGTTCATTGATTGAAATACTAATGAATTGAATTAATATTGACAAAGAAATATAAGATATATTTACCAATAAATTATTTGGCATGCTGTCATTTTAAGACCCATGCAAGTGCCAAAAATGATACAACTATGCATTGCATTCATAACTTGGTCAATTAACTATCTATTTCCTTGAAACTATATATCGTCTTTTACGAGTTTTGAACTCTATAGAAATACAAGGATATAGACATTTGATCCATTCTAGATCACATACAAAAGTTTTATGGTGAACAGTCATGTTCGTAATGCACAAAATCCCGATGAAATTGGTTCACTCGAGATGAGCAAGTAAATAATAGTGCAAAATCATTTGTTCAATATGATTAAATACGATGAGCATTTTATTGCCTAGAAGATAATAAAAGACCAAGGAATAAAGGTCAACCTAGGAATTTGATCATTGAAATGTCAGTTTCGAATATGTTTACTTAATTGCAACTTTTTCGATATTCATAAAATGTAAAGAATATCTAAATGCACTTTTATAAAGAATTTGATGCAGTTTTGTATTATAGTTATCTTTTGAATGGTTTGACCATCTGAAATGAAAGTGAATCTTTAAGAGTAGATATAAAATAGGATGAAGAGTCATGAAGAGACATCGGATGCGAGTATTGTATAAAATTTTGTAAGATACTTAATATAGGTGAGAAATGTAGTTTCCATTCCAAATGTATTTTATTATAGAATTTTGTTTTCTATAAAAGGTATTTCCATGAGTTCAAAATAATTGATCTAACACTATCGACCGAAACTAGTTGCAACAGATGAAATAAATAGCTCATAATAAGTGGTTGATGGAGCATCGTGTTTCTTGCGCTGTTATAATAATGGTGGATTTAGTGTTAGCTTACTATATAACACTTATTAGTGGATGCATCTAGATACCAAAGATTGTTTTCGCATACATACCAACTATTTTCTATGAAATAATAACTATTTTTCAATATTGACTGAAAATAAATATAGTTTTATTTTGTTAGGAATATTATGAACATTCATTATATATAAATATACATTATAATATATATATATATATGTATATGTATATGTATATGTATAGATATAATGGTATTTATTTTCATAACATTAGCAATACATTAGCAATCAAAATACAAAAGTATCTAAAAAAATATACCAATTATTTTAGAATTATATATTAGGCCATACTTTGAGAAATAGTTCTTTAATTATATGATTATGAATCATATGACGTTGGTGAATTGTATCCCAAGCAATTAAGGGAAAATCATTTTTTCAGTGGGAGTAACAAAAGAGTTGATGAACTCTTTAGATTGATAAATATAGATGTATGTAGTCCAAGTTCAATACCAAACTGGATCCACCTACTTCATTAAATTCATCGATGAATTATCATAGGCATGAACATGTGTATTTGATACAGTAGTAGTCAATCTATGATAAGTTCATGGAATATAAAGTGAAAGTAGAAAAACATAACATGCAAAGAAAATAATATAATTTGGTGTGATCGAATTGGTGAGTATAATGGAAAGAGTTCAAAATGTACCTAAAATAAATAATATTTAACCTCAAAAGTCACTCCTTCCTATGATACATAATGATGTATTGATAAGGAGTAACCGAACTTTTTTGTACAAAGTATGATTAATGATGTGTGATATAAAGTAACTTCTTTCCATAACGGTATGTACTTAAGAGTTAAGAGTAAGTACGTATGTTAAATTTAGTTTCACTTAAAGCAAAATTTGCGAGCTCGTATAAGATATGAGTTGACAAGAAACCCCTACATGTCCTAGGTCAAAGAGTTGACATGTTGTGCGAGTCAAGAGGCTGAAAATAAAATCGATCATAAGGGATCTTGTGTGAACCACACCAAAGGAGTTTGTGACCGACCAACAATGGATGGATAATTTATGTTATGAACATAAGTTTTGTAAACTCAAAAGAGAATCAATTTTATGTACGTATTGGATATGATCCAAACACTCTAACTTGGAAATTAATTAAATAAGATGAAAAGAAATTCATTGAGCCTAAAATAGACATAATTAATTAGAATGTCTAATATGAACTCCCATATATTAAAGAGAAACTATGAGTTTCGTATCAATGTCGTGAAAAGGAATTGCTGGAAGTAATAATTTCCTCAGTTACAAGTAAGCCGTAAAGAGTATAGACTCTTACATATGGCATGATTCTTTTGTCCAAAACATATTCAAAGCACACTATCAAAATATGATTTGGATAGTTCTACCCGATGGATATGATCCATCAGCAAGGGTTAGTCTTCAAAAGGAAGGTCAATGCGGTTGGAAAATAATAAGTAACGTTGATGAGAATAACCTTTAAATTTTAGTTATTGAAACTAATGCAACAGATTCTTCAATCAACTTGCTTTAGTTAATTCAAATTCTACTTGCAAAATTATAACTCAATATGACTTTGAATCTGGTACATCTTTATTGAAACAAAAATTCCAAATAATGATTTAGAATTGACTACTTGCACATGATAACCAAAATGTTATGATGTCGGATGGAGTGGTAATTGAGTTTGTAAGTGTTGGATAAGATCTAAGAACTGATATGATAGTATCATTCGACAAGCACTAAATTGAGAAAATATTTTCATAAAAAATCAAATAGTTTGATTTTCAGTCAAAACGAAGAGGAAGCATGTGTAAGAAGGATATTAAGAGGCACTAAAATATTTCTAAAACTGTAAGTAAGGATGTTAGAGTTGTCCCAAACGGTATATACAAACACCATGTTAAATTGTTTAATATAAAACATATGACATGGATTCCTTATGCTTTAACACTAGAAATTATCTTTGTGTCATATTGCATACTATGTCACAATTCTCTTATGTAATTAGTACAATGAGAAAACTTTCAAATTCGATCTAAAATCACTAATGGTAGTTTTGAGTGCTCTTAAGTATTTAAGAAATACTATAGAATTATTTATAGAAACAACGAACTCATTATGAAGGAGTATTCAGAGTTAAACTTTATAAGTAGTAAAGAATATAGTATGTCAGTCCTAAATACAAATTCAACCTTAGTTAATGAGTTTTAAGTTGGAAATTTTCCAAACGAGAGGAGGAGGTTGATTTAACCAAAGGCTAAGTACATTGTGTTGAATAGCTCCGTAATGAAAGTTGACATGATTTTAAACGTTGAGAATCTCACAACATAGTTTTGTGAAAACAATGTGGCGATGAAAATTATAAAAAAAACTATGGCTCACAAGATGTTGGACATATGCTCCGAAAGTTCCATATAATAAATGTAGTTTATCAAATATGAATAGATGTCGGTTGATAGTTATACAGTATAGCAGATTCGTTCACTAAGGAACTCACTTGAATAGTTCTAAACTGATGGAAGGAATGAGATTAAGATTCCATAATTGATCCCAGGTGCAAGTAGGAGATTGAAAGAGTTGGCAGTATGTCATAGGGGCAATTATGTAATTATTTACATATATCTAACTCTGTAGCCAATCATGTTCGTAGTAATGGTGTTTGTTTTCTTTTATACACTTTTTCTATATTTGATACAATTAATTAAGTAATTAATTTAAAGTATATAATAAGAGAATCCTTAAATAAAATGTTATGCGATTGTAGTTGCAATCTTAAGTAATTAACCACAAAATAAAATGACATTTTATTTTAAATATTCCTAGTTAAGATGTTTCGAGAAAAGGATATCGATTCATCCATTAAGACCAGAGAGTGCAACGCTCTTCAAATATTGGGTAGTGTATTATTTATGGATGTTGGGGGAACAAAGGGTTTTGTGCTTGTAGCTATTGGATAACTATGAAATTACTCATCCGAGAGTTTCTTGTTGGTTAATGACAAATAGGTCAAACATGAAATCTCAGTGTAATGATGTTACATAGTTCCCACGACTTGAGAATACCATAGAACTCAAATATGAATATTCCACTTTAATTATAGTTAAATCATTGCATGATGATCCATCAGTCGACTATAGTTGGGTCTAAGTTGAAGCATTGGAAATGAAACACTATTCAATACAGAGTTTATCTCCTATGTTGTATGAGGTAGTATCACGTTCAACTATAATCAACTCAAAGTCAAAGTCTCTGACCAAACTAGTACATGTAATGAAAAATGTTATTATTGAATCAAGGAATTTTTTTTGGACTAACCAAGTTGATTGTGGATAATATTGGAATTTTGGCCAATATCGAATTCCATATATCTTAAAACAATATAGTTTTGAAGAAGAGAACATGTGTAAATTATCATTACTAAATGGTACTGCATAAGATAATATAAAATATGAATTTGGTGAAATGGTACATAAGCTGTGAATTCGGCCAAAATATCACACCACTAGCTAAGGTGACGTTTGAACATTATTTGAATTATTCGATATTGATCGCTAACTGAATTCATACATTTGATTCACACAGCCATATTTTTAAATTCTCTGATAAACCACATGATTTAATTAGTTTATAAAATTTTATAAGATAATTAGACTAATTAATATTTAAGAAATATTAATTATTAATTTATTTTAATTTTTGGGTGTGGTTAGTAATTATTTGGTGTGTATACGAAAGCTACATATATGTATATTGAGATACGATATGGATATATATTTAAATAAGCTTTAAATATATTTATTTACTTGAATAAGCCTTGGAATTTTTTGATCTTCATGGGATATGATCATGGATGTCCATAAGAAGGAAAGAAATGGTCTAAATTGATATAGATTTAATTGAGGAATTAAAGAGGAAGATCTTAAAAGAGAGAATAAGAATGGTTTTCATTCTCCAGATCAAACAAATCTTCCTCATTAATTTATTCATCTAATCTTTCCTCTTTCTTTATCCTTTTTCATGAATACCACTTTTTCTTCATTTTCTCCCATAGATAAAATATTTTAACCTCAAACAGCATTAAACAAAATAAAAGTGTTTCACTGGATTCTAAAAAGTTTGGGTGATGAATCAAGTATTCTAGGAGACGATTTGTAAATCTAAGTGTTACAAATGGCAAGATCAGTTCAGGTTCAAATTATATTTTTTATTACTCATTCATGATGTTTAACTATGATCCAAAATTCATGTATATGTAAATATTCTATTGCCTATTATTAGATTTGATTTAAAACTATTTATGTATTATCATTTATAAAACATGAATTCTGTTTTTTATACATATTTAAGAGTAATAGATTCTTGATGTATATTTATTTGGATGCAATAAAATATTCATATACATATGTATATTCCATGTAACGAACCAGGTTTTCGACACTCAAAAATTGACACTAATACGTCCACTGTATCGCGTGCCAAGCAATTCAATGCTGCAAAACCCGATTGTTAGGGAAAAAGAAAGAAGGAAGAAGATAAGAAGAAAACTAAACAACATAGAATCTCACAGTGGAACGAATAATCTATAATATACCACAAATCTTTACACAAAAGAGAAAAGGTAATATGTGTATATACAAACATAAATCAGAGTATACTAACCTATTTCAGCCTAGACAGTTATAACAACCTGTCCTCACAATTGTTGATAACACAACAATGAATACAGCGGAAAATAACCATCTACGTGAAAACATCTCTAGCCGCCAACTCGTCTCCGGAAGCTCCAAAGCATCCAAACTAATCTATAATATGCTCGGTCTGACCCGAGCATTATAATAATAACACTGGATCAGTCTGGAAAACCAGCGTGAGAAAACACATCCAATTGAATTTTAAGTTATATAAAAAATCTTTGAAATCAAAGGTATCTCGTAAGCCACACCGCACACAAACACGGATGGGCTTTTATCCTACGATAACCAAAACCCTTTTTTATAGAAAATCCATTTATATTATAATAATGTATAGGGGTCAAGGTAAAATATGAATAGAGCTGAAATGCTTACATCTCACATTCCAATGTATTTGGTATACAACTAAAACCATAAGGCTCATATTGGAGAATGGATTCCATATTACAACAAGGTAAGGGACTACCTTCCGAAGGTACATCTCTAGATAAATGCACTAGGGTTTGACAAGAACATCTTGTATCCATGCCACACAGGACTGGCCTACCACTAGACTAGTAGTACCACAGGACTGGCCTACCACTAGTCTCCTTTAATAAATTTTTCATTCATAGAAATCACTTTGTAAATTACTTGTATATAAACACCTTTGCAAAGAGATACTCGCAAATCCCTATATTTCAATACTTAGAAAATATCCATATACTTATCTCAACGGTATGTGTTTATCCACTAAATTGAAAAAGATTCTCTTTTCATTCGATTCTCAAATCATTTCTGAATTCCGTTGCAATTCTATAAAACCATTTATAAACCATTTTATAAATCTCTATAAACCATTTATAATCCCTTTATAAAAATTCAATCACTTTAAGCTTCTTGATATTTCAAAGATCATTGATAACCCTTTATGAATCCATAAACCATTTATAAAAATTTCTTTTATAAATCTATAAACCTATTTCTAAAATTCATTTATGAATATCTAACTATTTATAAGCTCTTTCACCTTGCAAATAAACCTTCCTTAAGTCTTCAAACCATTTTATAAATTCCTTTATAAAATCCAAGTCTTTCAACTCTATTCATGGGTCTCGGAAACATTTACATAAATTTAAAATCTTTTGGCTTCAAAACGCCATTATACAAAAAATGGTTATTAATTATAAACATTATAGATAAATGGAAATTATTAACTTTAAACATCTTAAAATAATAATTAATAATTTTTAAAATATTGTTAATTAAATAATAATAATTAATTAATCTTTACCATTATTATAAATAATAATAATTTATCTCCAAAACCTTATTAAAAATCCTTATTATTAATTTCAAAACCATCATTATTCTTATATAATTAACCTTTCAATTATTAACCTTTTTATAAATTCTTAAAACATATTAACTATAAACAAATAACTTTTAAACAATATTAAAATAATTAAATAACTTTAAAATAATATTAATATGATTATATAACTTAAAAACAATACTAATATAATTAATTAACTTAAAATAATATTAATATAATTAATTAAATGGTCCTTAAACAAAATATTTTTGAAATCCAATTTTGGATTTTAAAATCGTTTTTTGTCTCAAAAGTCAATTCCAATAAAAACGACAATTTATAGTATTTATAAAATACTAATTTGAGGCTAATAGCCACTCAATACTTAACCAACATCAATCTCGATTTTCTATCACTACTGGGTTTTAGTTTTCAACATATAACAATGTTATAACCATTATATCCACAATCAGTTTTATTTTTCAATAATCCATATAAAAATATATTATTGAAACTATTCAACAATAGCGAGGAATCCTGTTGGATCCCTCCAACCAGTTTCCCCCTGCATCATAAATGTTATATAATCATAAAATATAAGTCAACCACTTCAAGGCGGGATTTGTATACAAAGGGTCATCCGCTATTACACGAGAACGTAATAAGGTCTCATCCGCTCCAAATGGTGGAAATATTCAATCCAACTAATATAAATATAGTAATTCATCTAAATAATAATTCAATAATTTTTATCAGCTATATATTATACCAGTTAGCTAAAAAGGTGAGTTTAACTCATCGAAATTTCTGTCGTCGCCGAGGCGTTCTGGTTTGGAACTAAAACCGAACGACATCCGATCTTAGCCCAAATTTCAACAGTCTCCAATTTTGTCCAAATCAGTTCCATCATGAAGCATTCTTTGATATGAGCGCAACGCAAAAAGTTTCGTCATGATTGAACCTCGTATGAAGGAGTTATAATTTTATAAGTTATCGATCGATTTTTAAATAAAAATAACTAAACTAATTTCACCTTTTATTAATTTACAACTCTACTTCTGATCTCTTTCTTACCCAAATCGTCTGTTTCTTTCTTGTGCATGCGTGCACTACCCTTGCGTACATTGACACCCAAAGCCTCCCTCCAATCCACAAAACCGAGCTCCGACGTTACGTACACGCTTCTCGCCCCCTCCTCGTCACGCCGGCCACCACCACGCTAGGCACGCGAGTGCCCCTTGGATCACGACCTAATGGGTTCGAATGCGACCGTCGCCATGTCACATTCCTCCATAGGCGATCGCACACCACGAAACTTTGCGCCTAGGAGCTATTTCAAGCCACAAGCTCGAATACGATGCTCAATTTCCACATCGAGCGCTCAATCAAGCACAATTTCCAACCCTAGTTCCAATGCAATTTCGGCCATCCCCAAAAACATGATAGGTCATCACCATAGCATACTTCGATCAAAGTTAACCACCATATGGCCCTTTGGAACAAATTTCATGATTTTACAATGGGTATAGGATTTTTGTTTGATTTTTGAATTCTTGAAATTTAAGAAGAAGCCTCTGTTTTTTTATTTACATTGAGGAATATAAAAAGGGGGAGGGGTATGGGCTTGTGCGGGAATGGGCATGGGCATGGATACGGGAATGGCTGATGTGAATGGTCATGGTGTGTAAAGTCAAATCTAAGTATATATGTTATTTAAATTCAAAATTTCTTGCTATATAATTTCAAACCTTAATTAAGACATGCCACCTGGCGTTCTATATGTTATACCCCTATTCCAAACGCAATGGAACTTTTCGAGACCTAATTTGATCGTATGTAGAAGATAGCTTTTGAATCCAATTATTATATTAAATTTTCGATATTAAATACTACGCGTTTCGATCTCGCACGACCAAATGATACATCTGATTGCCATGAAATTTGACGGCGTATTATAATTCATTATTACGGATCCAATGAAACTTGTTTCGTCGAAATCCGAGATAATGCCCCGGAAGGATATTTTTGCATGTTAATTAAAATGAGTTATTTTCAAAATCTGTTAAATCACTTTTAAATCCAATTTAAAAGTTTATTATCTTCATTCGTATTAATAGAAATTAAATATGCTTTTAAATCATTTTTATTCAAATAAAAATCCAAGATTTAATTATTTTAAACAATTTCCAATTATTAATTTAATAATTTAATTATCAAATAAATCGTTATATTTGAAATTTTAGCTATTTGATTTATAAAAATAATCATTCAATATTTAAAATCAATTAAATATTACAAAATCAAATGACTAAAATTCTGGGTCGTTACACTCTTCCCCCCATAAAAAGAATTTCGTCCCCGAAATTGATAGGGTAAGAAAAATGCAAAAACCCATTACTTTTCTAAAACAAATTAGTTGAAATAACTTACCAAATCCTTTTTAAGTCTTTGACTTTCCAAAATCAATTTGTTGAAACCTTGTTATTACTTTTACCAAGTTTTTGAATTCATTCATAGATCCCAACTAATATTATCCATTCAATCATTTCATGTTATAACTCAAAATCAAATTTTAGTTATCAAAAATTTCTTCAAAATTTCTAACTTTATAAATTTTTGAAAAATTTGCCAAAGCTTTGCGCGGCTCGATCAGAACAACCACCAATCGTAACTACGGGCCCAAACCAGCAAAAGAAAAAAAAGCCAAGTGGCTCAACCATAAAACCATCAAATCAATCAACAATATAAACATGTACCTTTTTGTTGGGCAACCAAATTTTACTTATGAAATCAATGGCATCAAATTAGCTCTTGATTTTATATACCTGCATCTTATTTACTAATGATATCCAATCATATAGTTCATAATCATATTATTCTGCAATTTCAATATTCAATATTTGCTTTACTAAAATCGTACGATGTACATATATCATCCGCACGCACAACCAATCAGATCGCTCGCTCGATCACACAATCTCACATCCGAACTAGTATCGTTCACACGAGCACTCTAGTGCGGACTTAGGTCCAGTTCCTTGATTAGAAACCGCCATTCTCCTTGCATTGCCATATACTATGATAGAGACTACAGAATCAATCAAAAATCCATATTTAGTATTCGCCTTCGAGAATCGAGTGAAAAATTCCAACTCGGATTGATATAAATCATCTTGAAATCCTGTGCTCGAATCTAGATCAAACCGTTATGCGAATAAAATAACACACGTACAACTTACGTATTTATTTCAATTGATTTCTTAGCTATCCCAAATTCTTTGTATACTCACATCTTTTTTATTCACATCCATTTATTTCTTAGTTTATTCTTCCAATACCAATATCACTCAAGAACCCTTCTATCAAATTTTCTTAAGTTTATTATAAATATTTTATACAACTCTTATGTTTATTTTCAATTTACAACTTAAGTTCATATTCGATTGAAATCGAAGTCAATTTCAATTCCATTTAACTTAATTCATCTTCCAATTTCAATATTCAATTTTATCAACCATATTCCAAAACTATATTCAATTCGCTAACTTACTAAATTAGTTCATCCACTAATTCATTTCAAATCTCAATCAAATTTATTTCAAAAATTATTTTATTTAACTTAATTTAAGTTAAATTTCATTTCAAATTTCCTTTTCTCAACATTCTACTCAAAAAATTAAAACATTGTTTTAACTTACTAATTCTCAAAATTTATAAGTTACCAACTTATTTATCATATTTTCAAAAAACACTTAATTGAAAATTCCTAGAGTTCAAACATCTTATTCTTATTCATTTCAATTCATTCTAAAATAATATACATAATTTCCTTGGTGTATCAAATAATTCTTTTGGATTTTCAAAATCTAGCTAGTTTTATCAAAACAAAACTCCAATGGTAGCAATTCCTCTCTTGGAAACCCAAAAATGAACGTCGATGACGCTGCATCATCATCGAAATTATTTTCCAGTGACCAAAGTGAGTTCAGTGCTTTTATTCCTTTTAAAACCCTTTTAAAAAATATTTTCATTCAAAAATATTCTCCAAATAATACTATTATTATTTTCCAAAACTTTGAATAATCATTTCCAAAACCAATGGGATTTAAATTTCCAAATTCTTAGTTTTTAAATCCTTTTAATTTGTAACCCGGTTTTATATATATCATATTTATAATATATTTATGAAATTTCATTTCCTTTCCATTTATAAATAACATTTATAAATCATATCTTTATAATTCCATTTGGTCATATAAGATTATGCCTTAATTGTTGATCTTGCTTACATTATAATATTAACAATTATTTTATCACAAACAACAATCCACAAACAACAAATGATAATAATCTAACAATATCATTTACTAACAACCAAACACACCATATATGCTATAATACTTTCAAAAAATTATTTCTTTTTATATAAACTATAATCAAGGTAAAATTATTCATTTGCCCAATTTCAAAACAATACTATGTCGAACTACTCTGTTTAAGGTTTTAGATATTCATATCAATAACGTTAATTACTCGTATTGACCAAAATCCATAAGCAACTCGATAGATAAACAACACAATATAAACCATTTTTATATCACTAACAAATACACACTCATATATATACATACACACGCATTCAAACTCATTCTAGAGTGCTACTGACCCTATCTATAATGAGTTACCCCACCAAAGCCAAGGTTCTCGCTTAACCTTCAGCTCTGATACCAACTGTAACGAATCGGGTTTTCGGCCGTCGACACTAATACGTTCACTATATCGCGTGCCGAGCAATCGAATGCTGAATAATCTGATTATTTGGGAAAAAGAAAGAAGGAAGAAGATAAGAAGAAAACTAAACAACACAGAATCTCACAACGAAACGAATAATCTATAATATACCACAAATCTTTACACAAAAGAAAAACAGTAATATGTGTATATACAAACATAAATCAGACTATACTAACCTATTTCGGCCTGGACAGTTATAACAACCTGTCCTCACAATTGCTGATAACACAATAATGAATACAACGGAAAATAACCATCTACGTGAATACGTCTCTGGCCTCCAACTCGTCTCTTGAAGCTCCAAAGAATCCTAACAAATCTGTAATATGCTCAGTTTGACTTGAGCATTATAATAAAATAACACCCGAGTCAGTCTGGAAAAACAGCGTGAGAAAACACACCCAATTGGATTTTAAGTTATATAAAAAAATCTTTGAAATCAGAGGTATCTCGTAAGACCACGCCGCACATACACAGATGGGTTTTTACCTTACGATAACCATAACCCCTTTTATAGAAAATCCATTTATATTATAATAATGTCTAAGGGTCAAGGTAAAATATGAATATAGCTGAAATGCTTGCATCTCACATTCCAATGTATTTGGCATACAACTAAAACCGTAAGGCTCGTATTGGAGAATGGATTCCATATTATGACAAGGTAAGGTACTAACTTCCGAAGGTACATCTGTAGATAAATGAACCGGGGTCTGACAAGAACATCTTGTACCCCTACCACACAGGACTGGCCTACCACTAGACTAGTAGTACCGAATATGATCGCCCCACTTAGGCTCTGAAGCATACAATAATAGATAGTAATCGATCTAGATTTGGAATGGCCATACCCTACTTGGGAGCTACCCACTTGGCCCTGCTGCATGCCCATTTTTGTCATTTCCCGGTTGATGAGGTCCGAGGCTACGTTTTTCCTTTTTATATAGCACTTCCCACTTGGAATACTAATATCCTTCTAGGAAACAATGCAATATCAGCATTCATCCATACAAGTTCGTTCTGGGACTGAACGGAACACTTGAGAGCTCCATCTCCAATTCCATCATCTTCAAGATGTCTTCTCTTCAAAACATATTCGTTGGAACGAAGTGGTTTTCGGATAACATACCAGATCCCGGTCTCTTCGAAACAATGTTCGATAATTTTTGGTAAACTCAACCCTGGTTCTTTAGGAAATAAACTGTCAAAGATAAGATCGGAGATCACCTCCTAACCATTAGTGGATGGATTTCCTTACCATTGTCCTAGGAGAATGAAACGAGATTTATACGCACAGTACAACATCATCGGAGATGACTGTGCCATATAACCCACATGTTTCTCCTAGATATCTCCAAAGTTACGGTGGGTCCAATTTCGATAGTCGGTTATTTAACTATCGAATAATAAACATTCAATCAGGGATTTATTCCATAGGGAAAACCGACGTTGTTTCAGCATATAAGCAATCACTAGGCTCCTTTAATAAATCTTTCATTCATAAAAATCACTTTGTAAATTGCTTGTATATATACACCATTACAAAGCGATACTCGCAAATCCCTATATCTCAATACTTAGAAAATATCCATATACTTATCTCAACGGTATATGTATATCCACTAAATTGAAAAAGATTTTCTTTTCATTCGATTCTCAAATCATTCCTAAATTCCCTTGCAATTCTCTAAAACCATTTATAAACCATTTTATAAATCTCTGTAAACCATTTATAATCCCTTTATAAAAATTCAATCACTTTTAAGCTTCTTGTATATTTTAAAGATCACTGATAACCCTTTATGAATCCATAAACCATTCATAACAACTTCTTTTTATAAATCTATAAACCTATTTCTAAAATTCATTTATAAATATCTAACTATTTATAAACTCTTTCATCTTGCAAATAAACCTTCCTTAAGTCTTCAACCATTTTATAAATTCCTTTATAAAATCCAAGTCTTTCAGCTCTATTCATGGGTCTCGGAAACATTTACATAAATTTAAATTCTTTTTTACTTCAAAACGCCATTATACAAAAAATGGTTATTAACAATAAACATTATAGATAAATGGAAATTATTAACTTTAAACATCTTAAAATAATAATTAATAATTTTAAAAATATTGTTAATTAAATAATAATAATTAATTAATATTTTCCATTATTATAAACAATAATAATTTATCTCCAAAACCTTATTAAAAATCCATATTATTAATTTCAAAACCATAATTATTCTTAAATAATAAACCTTTCAATTTATTAACCTTTTTATAAATTCTTAAAACATATTAACTATAAACAAATAACTTTTAAACAATATTAAAATAATTAAATAACTTTAAGATAATATTATTATGATTATATAACTTAAAAACAATATTAATATAATTAATTAACTTAAAACAATATTAATATAATTTATTAAATAGTCCTTAAACAAAATATTTCCAAAATCCAATTTTGGATTTTAAAATAGTTTCTTGTCTCAAAAGTCAATTCTGATTAAAACGGTAGTTTATAGTATTTTTAAAATACTAATTTGAGGCCAATAGCCACTCAACACATAACCAATATCAATCTCGATTTTTTATCACTACTGGGTTTTAGTTTCAACATATAACAATGTTATAACCATAATATCCACAATTAGGTTTTATTTTTCAATTATCCATATAAAAATATATTATTGAAACAATTCAATAGTAGCGAGGAATCCTGTTGGATCCCTCCAACCTGTTTTCCTTGCATCACAAATGTTATATAATCATAAAATATAAATCAACCGCTTTGAGGCGGGATTCATATAAAAAGGGTCATCTGCTATTACACGGGAACATAATAGGGTCTCATCTGCTCCAAAAGGCGGGAATATTCAATCCAACTAATATAAATATAGTTATTCATCCAAAAATTATTCAACAATTTTTATCAACTATATATTATACCGGTTAACCAAAAAGGTGAGTTTAACTCACCAAAATTTCTGTCGTCGTCGAGGCGTTCCGGTTTGGAACTAAAACCAAACGACATTCGAATTAAGCCCAAATTTCAACAGTCTCCAATTTCGTCCAAATCAGTTCCATCGCGAAGCATTCGTCCATACGAGCGCAATGCAAAATGTTTCGTCACGATCGGTCCTCGTATGGAGTTATAATTTTATAAGTTATCGATACATTTTTAAATAAAAATAACTAAACTAATTTCAACTTTTATTAATTTACAACTCTACCCCTGATCTCTTTCTTCCCCAAATGGTCTGTTTCTTTCCTATGCACGCGTGCACTACCCTCGCGTACACGCACGCCCAAAGCCTCCCTCCGTTCCACAAAACCGTGTTTCGGCGTCACGTACGCGCTTCTCGCCCCCTCCTCGTCACGCCGCCACCACCACGCTAGGCACGCGACTGCCCCTTGGATCGCGACCTGATGGGTTAGAACGCAACCGCTGCCATGTCACATTTCCTCCATAGGTGATCTGTAACATTCCCCCTTTTGACCATCTCCAGTCGGTATTTAAACCAACTAGAAACGTTCAAAAAGACGAATTGTTATTTAGTTTATAAGGTTTAAACAGAATCAGCCACAGAAACACAGAATAATAACACTGAATTAAAACAAATGAGAATTTATTTCATTACTATAAATCTTTTTATATACATCAGAGTTTATACAATTTAATACAGATACAGCGGAATATCTTAAAAATACAATTTTCTTCTGAAACTAAAAATGGTTCTTTACTCTCTCTCTCTAACTTCGCTGCTCGAAAATCTTCAAGCTGTAAAAATACTCGGTCTGACCCGAGTATTATATTCAAAAGAAAATAATACACAGGTCAGTCTAATTCAAACCAGTTTATTAGTGCATATAGGCAGTAATAATTTAAATAGACGACAGTCACAATAATTCCCGTCTATCCAATTCTTTTAACAAAGAAATCGGATAACGAAAATATAACACTAAAATAGTGTTAACAATAAATCAGCAGATTTAAATCGTCAACAGAGATAAATAAACAATTTATCAAATCGACTAAATTAATTTAAAACAATCGAAATTGTCACTTTAAAATCATCAAGAACTCGATTGGCTGCCGTACACGCACGCGTGTACGGCCTCGCCAATTTAAAATGTGTGGCTGCAGTGCACGCTAACGTGCACGGCCTCGCCAACTCGAGTGCACAGGATCAAATCAAAATCAGATTCAACACAAGTGCAACTGGGCTCAACCGAAATTCAAAGTATCATTGCACAATAAAACTGTGCATGGACCCAGTTACATGAAGCAAACAGTTTCAGCTCAAAAAGCAACAAGTCGAACTACAGTCCAATACAAAACAGAGGTGAAAAGTGAAGACTACAGGCAACTGGTCACAAGTGCATAAGTATAGATTCGACATCACAGTGGCACTTGCAATAGTGAAGTGAGTGAAACAGGTTTAAGTAAGACAATACACAGCAACATGATCAATACAAAAGTGCACAAAGCACTACAACTCAAGGTCAGGGATAAAATGAACTAGGGTCAAGTCTACAAAGTGAACACTACAGAAAAGAGGGAACTAGAAATGATGCAACAAATCACCGTGTCCAGATTCAAAGACCAATAAACAACTATGACTTAAGGCATGTACAAGTGCAGACTCAAGTGAAATTATACACTACAGGTGCTATACTCAAGTACAACAAGACTGGTTCAATTACGATATGAATACAATGCAACTGGCAACTATGTAATGCAACTGATGATAGTGAATGAGACAACACTTTAAACTCAAATAAACAGCAGCCTCAACATCAACAAAGAAAATGGATGCAAATCCAAGTCACATGAATCAGTTCAAATCTAAGCAGGAACTATTCACAAATATATGCAAACTGAAACTAGACCAGTAAACAAAATCAGAGTCGACACAACTGCAGGGGTCAAAATATTGACAAAAATGCAGGGTCAAGTCATTGTTACCAAGACTCAACACAACTGCAAACAACTCAAATCGAATGGCCACATGCACAAGGCAGTGGTACAACATGAAGACAGCAAAATGAGGGTGAAAGCACCAAAACATGGCACTACAACAAAAATGTTCAAGAATCATCGAGAATCAGTGCCTAACAGAGGCAACTGGCAACACATATATGAAGACTAAAATGCACTGTACAGTGACAACAAGACAAGTGTGTCAGTAACTCAACATCACAATATCAGGGACACAGAGCAACAGTTTAAATAACATGCACAGTTCAATCTAATATCCTAAATTAAGTTCAGGTTTTATTTCATGAAGTCAGGGTTCATAACAGTGAAAATGCTTGTTTACTCACTTCATTATCAAAGCAAATAAACAGGGGACAGGCTTGACTTCAAGTCTGAAATGTTCCCTGAATCTGGTATTGCTCGATTTCTTTAAAACTGAAAAAAAAAAAAAACTTTGCAACTGGAATGCTTTAAACCTGGAACACGATGGTGATGATCCAGACTTTGATTTAGTTTGCAAAGTTTGAAACGAAATTTTGGTTTACAAGGTTAAATATTCATGTCTGCAGCCATTTAATCATATTACAGAGCAAAGAACATTCATGCAAAAACATTCCATATAAATTTATCCCAGGCATCAAGTAAGATTTTGATTTAAGAACTGTTTTTAAATTTTAGTGATTACTCACCCGAAATAATTTAACAGAGAGTAAATTTCAGTTTTCCCGATGAACACAGTCTTGAGTTTTACTTCCCAGAGATATGGCCAAATTATTTTAACTTAAATAAATTTTAACTAAAATCTATGATGGAACAAGCAAGTTTCATTTGAAACTTAAGTTTAACAGAGATTAAATCAAAGGGTTTTGAATTTAAATCAAAACCAGAACATAAATCCGTGAACAGGGAAATTATAGATATTCCAACGCATAAAAGTGGAGTTACTCACAAATATATTCAGTTTGAACAGAGCAAATTCTTCTCTTTTCAGATTTAAAATGTATTCAGATTTAATATGTTTTCTGGTTGTAACATTCATACAGTCATCTATATACATATAACATACAACACACAATTCAGCTTCAACGATACATGCATACACACATACAAATGTATGTATGCACCTATGCGAAGACACTATCGGTTCCATCCGAATTTAGCAAGGCATGAAACAGCAAATTGTCAAACCAGTTCAGGGAGCGAATGAAATCACAATGTACAACAAGTGAACTGACCGAGACAGTGACATACCAGTCTCATTTCAAAGAAGCAACTCTATGTGATATGCAGTAACACCATACAACCGAGATCCAAATACAGGCAAAACAAAACCCAGATGAACAAGCCCAAAACAAACAAAATCATCAAAAATTCAAAGCACTGATAGCCCAGAAATCAAGCAACGAAATTCACGCATTAAAACAAGCTAGTAAACATTAAACTTTAAATTAGATGTGAGTGATATAAAATCACTCACCTTGTTTACGAATCGAGGCAGACGATGCAAGCTCCAAGAAGACCATCGGCTGACGAGGCTTCGTTCGATTGAGATAATCCAGATCATGGCACTCTGATTTTGAAAAGCCCTAATTCGCGAACGAACGGAGGAGCGAAGCTGAAGCCCTAGTTTCTTTGTGGAGGAGAACGAAAGAACGGAGTCGCCCCTTTTTTTTTCGAAGACGATCGAACGCCGAAGAATCGCCGCCATTTATTTTTTCGTCGCTTATTTCTGTTTTAGGGTTTTGGAATGAGAAAATGAAAGAGAGGGGTCGTGTTTTAACAGAGAAAAGGATGGGGGTATGGCAGAAGAACGGGCTGAGGGTATGGGCCGGTGTGCTTTCTTTGTACTAAAGGTATGGCCATTTTTTTTTTTTTTCCTTATTATTTTTTTTTCTTTTTAAATCTGATTTGTTTTTATTTAATTTGGTTTGTTTAATTTAGTTGTTAAAATTTCTCTATACATATTTATTCATCTCGTACAAATAAAAATTTAAATAAAAGAATTCTAATCGATTTACAATTTCTAAATTCAAACAGAAATTAACAATTCGATATTAAATCATTAATTGACGAAGATTTTATTGTTATAAAATTTCCAACAACAACAGAAATTTAACTGTCAACATAGATCGTTTATCGATGATTATAATTCGGGCGAAAATCCAGGTTGTCACAGAAATTCAATTTGAATTCAATTAAATTTTATACGCGTTTATACGCCATATATTCACAAAACAATTCCGATAGATACGAAAATTGAAATCCAGTAATAATTCAATATTACGGACCCAATGAAACTCGTTTCGTCAAATTCCGAGACTGTGCCTCGGAAGACTATTTTTAAATTCAATTCAAACGATACAATTTCAAAACTGAATAAATCGCTTTCAAATTCAATTCTGAAGCTTCTATTATCTTCAGCATTATCAATATGAATTTTCTAAGCCTTTAAATTATTTTTAACCGGCTTAAAATTGAAGATTCAAATTTATTCAACTTTCAATGGATTAAATTCAAAAATTTAATCGCCAATTCATTCTGATAATTTGAAATTCAAGTCAAATCATCGTTCAAATATTTAAAATTAATTAAATATTTTCAATTTAAATTGTTCAAAATTCAGGGTCGTTACAAACTCCCCTCCTTAAAAACTTTTCGTCCTCGAAAAGGAAAGGTTGTTAAAATTTCATCGATATTTATGCTCTAGTCAATTTTTTCCTAAACTTAAAACTTATTACAAATAAATGAATATAAGATTCATTCCATTTGTTTAATCTCACTAGTTCTGTTTATCTTCTCTTTTATTCAATGATTTCTACAATCATTGATTACTAAAATCAAAACGTAAAAGTCTTTTATCAAATTTTTTAATTTACAACTCAGATTCAAACTCAAAATTCTTCACATTAGAGATTTATATAACGTATCTCTTACAAAGCTGTGGACTTTCAAAACATTACAAAAATCCTCTTTCTTAATTCATTAAGTTGGAATTCCGTAATTTTTAATTTCAAACTATTGATTTGCTATTTACAGTTTGAAAATACTTGCTAACTCGAAATTTAACAAGTCCATCTTCGTTCTCACAGACATTAGACATACGCTGGCCAGGCGCAGGTCTAAAAATCTCCAAGTACTAAATATACTTGCTTCAATTCCCAGTGAAAATACTTTTAAAAATTCTTTTAAAAATGGATATGGAAAGCACGTTCCCCCATGGATTACAGTTCCACCCGGCGGTTACGCTACTTTCCCAGTAGAGTCGCTTGTGGCTGTAGATTTCTCATCTCTTAAATTTCGCCATGGTTGTCGCCATAGATTGCAGTACACACGGCGGTTACGCTACTATCCCAGTAGAATCGCTCGTGTCTGTAGGCATCACGCCCCTCAAATTTCGCCTGGCATTAGATTGCAGTTTACTCGGCGGTTACGCCACTATCCCAGTGGAGTCGCTCGTAACTGTGGGCATCTCGCCCCTCAAATTACGCTAACATCATCAATCAAATCTAATCTCATCGCGATGAACTATCGCGAAGGATTTCCGATTCAAATAGTCACTCTGACTAAAATTCTACGTAGCTACGAATTTCAAATGGATACTCTTCACGAGTTCCAATACCTTCTTTAATAATAAATGGAAGGTACTTTTCCACATCCTCAGTTTAGAAAACATAATATCATATATGTAGTACTTTCATTTCCCATTTCGTACATATCATATCCATGTAAACATACATAAGATTTCCATAACAATGTCTTTCTAAACTAACGGTTTCAATTCACCGTATTCATATATATAAGTTCTAAAACTTACATATCTCATATTCATAACAAAATAGAGGATTTCAAAATTTTCCTCTAAGTCGATTTGGAAATTTAAGGTTATCTCAAACCTAATTCATATTCAAAATTCCATTTATTATCGACTTTCACATTCGATTTGAATTACACGCTTACATCGTCAATTCTCAACACAGAATTGATGTCTATCGATATATAACCTCTGAGCTCGTACGTCTCAGAGAAGGGTGTTAAGCTAAGAGAATAAATTCTCCGCCACCAACAGATATATATTTAATAGAGATCAATTGCTATGTCATCAATTCACAATGTTAGACATGCAATCCAAATCATCATCTGAAATTCAAAGCTCAACTTATATTGTCTTTGATGTCGAAGTTAAACTCAATTTTAACTTAACGATCCAATCTTTTGAAAAATTTCAAATTGAACTAATTGTTCAAATTTCTCATTTAACTTTTCAACTTCGACTTCAAAAATGAATTTCAAATCATTTATTCCTTACGGAATATATTCACAACATTTCATATTTGGAAAAACATTTCCAGACTTATTTAAAAATAAGTAATTCACAATCCATTTTATTTTCAACATCTGAAAATATTCGATATACTTCAATCAAAATTAAGTATATATTTCATCTTTAAGGAAATCATTCTCTTTCACATATTCATTTGAGTTAAAACGAATGTTACGTAAAACATCGTTACGACAACTCAAAATTACTAGTATAGGGATTCGAAATTTAGATAGATATATAAATCCCAATACTATGCAAAACATTTCCTTTCGGAAATCATTTACTATAACAACAGTGTTATAGTCCATCATTTCCTTATATTCGAAAACGTCTATTTCAACAATGAATGTTGAAATCTATGGTTTCGATATTCAATGCCTTTGAAAACATCTTTTTAAAACAATTACTTCGTTTTAAAATATCACTTTCCCAAACATGTCCATTTTATTCAATAATATATTCACAGTCCAAAATTGTGAATATACTTCATTTAACAAACTATACAGAATTTTTCTTATCAAAAATAAGTCAGTTTCGAATTTATAAGCAACGTTTATAAATTCTATTCCTATTCATTAAGACTTCAATTTAAAAAAATTACTTTATTAACCATTTCTTCTATAACTCAGTTTTATATCAGAATTTTAATTTATAAGTAAATTACTTATAAATTCTTTTATTTCGCAACTTCAATTCATTTTACAACTTCACATTATAAAACTTTTAATTCTGAAACTTTTCATCCACTTATGAAATCCATTAAATATTTCACTTTAACACTTATACAATTCATTTTAAAATTCCAATATAATATCAATCTTTTCAAATCTTCAATATAAACCGGTTATAATAATTCAAAAATTCCAATTTAAACTATTATATAAATTTATCAGTTTTCCATTTCCAAAATAATCTACTAGTTCTTTAGTAAATCATTCATCGACTTGGTTTCCAATTTTATCACATTTGATTCATTCACATTGGATTTTCTTACTAACATTCATTCATATTCAATTAGTTCACATTCACTAATTTATATTCAAGTTAGTTTGCTTCAATTCGAATTTGATTCTCTTTAAATTTACCTACCTTTCAATTTGAATTCAATCACTTAGCTTTCAAATTCCATTAATACAATTTCATTAACACTTAATGAATTTTCCATACAATCAACTAGCAAAACCAAATTTATTCAATTTGCTTACATTCAATCTGGTTCAACATACTTAATTTCAATTGGTTTATATTCTAGTTCAAATCGAATTTTTTTTATACTCACCATATTCACAAATTCACTTTTACAATTAAAGTTGAATTTTCTTTATATACTCAAATTCATATTCATTCTTCACTTTATCAATTCATTTTGATATCAAATTCAATCTGATTCAATATTGCTTAAGCCATGTTTCATTTTATCTCTTCTTGCATTTATTTTCACCATAAAACTTAAGTTCGCCTCAAATTTATTTGAAATTCTATTTTATTTAACTTAACTTAGATTTCATTTCAAAAATCATTTTATTTAACTTGTACTAAAGTCAAATTCATATCACATTCAAAATTCAGATTTTGTTTTACTTAACAAAACTGGTCAAACATTTGAAAACTGGTTTTACTTAAATTTTCTCATTTTATAAGTTAAACAACTTATTAATTTAAACTTTCTAATTCATATCATATAATCACTTATCTTTCAAGTTTAACTTTCGATCTCAATAATTTATCAAATCCAGTTCGATTTATTTAACTTCCTTTAGTTAAATTTCAAATCCATATATTTATTAATACTAATTCAATTCAATTTAACTTTTCTTAAGTTAAAAATCTTTATTTCAAAAACAATTTTATACTTCTTTAGATTTGAAAAACGTTCTCTTTTAAAGTGTTTCTAGTAACTATTCATATTAAACATCATAAACTAAGCTTTGTGTAAACCAAAGCTCTGATACCACTCTGTAACATTCCCCCTTTTGACCATCTCCAGTCGGTATTTAAACCAACTAGAAACGTTCAAAAAGACGAATTGTTATTTAGTTTATAAGGTTTAAACAGAATCAGCCACAGAAACACAGAATAATAACACTGAATTAAAACAAATGAGAATTTATTTCATTACTATAAATCTTTTTATATACATCAGAGTTTATACAATTTAATACAGATACAGCGGAATATCTTAAAAATACAATTTTCTTCTGAAACTAAAAATGGTTCTTTACTCTCTCTCTCTCTAACTTCGCTGCTCGAAAATCTTCAAGCTGTAAAAATACTCGGTCTGACCCGAGTATTATATTCAAAAGAAAATAATACACAGGTCAGTCTAATTCAAACCAGTTTATTAGTGCATATAGGCAGTAATAATTTAAATAGACGACAGTCACAATAATTCCCGTCTATCCAATTCTTTTAACAAAGAAATCGGATAACGAAAATATAACACTAAAATAGTGTTAACAATAAATCAGCAGGTTTAAATCGTCAACAGAGATAAATAAACAATTTATCAAATCGACTAAATTAATTTAAAACAATCGAAATTGTCACTTTAAAATCATCAAGAACTCGATTGGCTGCCGTACACGCACGCGTGTACGGCCTCGCCAATTTAAAATGTGTGGCTGCAGTGCACGCTAACGTGCACGGCCTCGCCAACTCGAGTGCACAGGATCAAATCAAAATCAGATTCAACACAAGTGCAACTGGGCTCAACCGAAATTCAAAGTATCATTGCACAATAAAACTGTGCATGGACCCAGTTACATGAAGCAAACAGTTTCAGCTCAAAAAGCAACAAGTCGAACTACAGTCCAATACAAAACAGAGGTGAAAAGTGAAGACTACAGGCAACTGGTCACAAGTGCATAAGTATAGATTCGACATCACAGTGGCACTTGCAATAGTGAAGTGAGTGAAACAGGTTTAAGTAAGACAATACACAGCAACATGATCAATACAAAAGTGCACAAAGCACTACAACTCAAGGTCAGGGATAAAATGAACTAGGGTCAAGTCTACAAAGTGAACACTACAGAAAAGAGGGAACTAGAAATGATGCAACAAATCACCGTGTCCAGATTCAAAGACCAATAAACAACTATGACTTAAGGCATGTACAAGTGCAGACTCAAGTGAAATTATACACTACAGGTGCTATACTCAAGTACAACAAGACTGGTTCAATTACGATATGAATACAATGCAACTGGCAACTATGTAATGCAACTGATGATAGTGAATGAGACAACACTTTAAACTCAAATAAACAGCAGCCTCAACATCAACAAAGAAAATGGATGCAAATCCAAGTCACATGAATCAGTTCAAATCTAAGCAGGAACTATTCACAAATATATGCAAACTGAAACTAGACCAGTAAACAAAATCAGAGTCGACACAACTGCAGGGGTCAAAATATTGACAAAAATGCAGGGTCAAGTCATTGTTACCAAGACTCAACACAACTGCAAACAACTCAAATCGAATGGCCACATGCACAAGGCAGTGGTACAACATGAAGACAGCAAAATGAGGGTGAAAGCACCAAAACATGGCACTACAACAAAAATGTTCAAGAATCATCGAGAATCAGTGCCTAACAGAGGCAACTGGCAACACATATATGAAGACTAAAATGCACTGTACAGTGACAACAAGACAAGTGTGTCAGTAACTCAACATCACAATATCAGGGACACAGAGCAACAGTTTAAATAACATGCACAGTTCAATCTAATATCCTAAATTAAGTTCAGGTTTTATTTCATGAAGTCAGGGTTCATAACAGTGAAAATGCTTGTTTACTCACTTCATTATCAAAGCAAATAAACAGGGGACAGGCTTGACTTCAAGTCTGAAATGTTCCCTGAATCGGGTATTGCTCGATTTCTTTAAAACTGAAAAAAAAAAAAAACTTTGCAACTGGAATGCTTTAAACCTGGAACACGATGGTGATGATCCAGACTTTGATTTAGTTTGCAAAGTTTGAAACGAAATTTTGGTTTACAAGGTTAAATATTCATGTCTGCAGCCATTTAATCATATTACAGAGCAAAGAACATTCATGCAAAAACATTCCATATAAATTTATCCCAGGCATCAAGTAAGATTTTGATTTAAGAACTGTTTTTAAATTTTAGTGATTACTCACCTGAAATAATTTAACAGAGAGTAAATTTCAGTTTTCCCGATGAACACAGTCTTGAGTTTTACTTCCCAGAGATATGGCCAAATTATTTTAACTTAAATAAATTTTAACTAAAATCTATGATGGAACAAGCAAGTTTCATTTGAAACTTAAGTTTAACAGAGATTAAATCAAAGGGTTTTGAATTTAAATCAAAACCAGAACATAAATCCGTGAACAGGGAAATTATAGATATTCCAACGCATAAAAGTGGAGTTACTCACAAATATATTCAGTTTGAACAGAGCAAATTCTTCTCTTTTCAGATTTAAAATGTATTCAGATTTAATATGTTTTCTGGTTGTAACATTCATACAGTCATCTATATACATATAACATACAACACACAATTCAGCTTCAACGATACATGCATACACACATACAAATGTATGTATGCACCTATGCGAAGACACTATCGGTTCCATCCGAATTTAGCAAGGCATGAAACAGCAAATTGTCAAACCAGTTCAGGGAGCGAATGAAATCACAATGTACAACAAGTGAACTGACCGAGACAGTGACATACCAGTCTCATTTCAAAGAAGCAACTCTATGTGATATGCAGTAACACCATACAACCGAGATCCAAATACAGGCAAAACAAAACCCAGATGAACAAGCCCAAAACAAACAAAATCATCAAAAATTCAAAGCACTGATAGCCCAGAAATCAAGCAACGAAATTCATGCATTAAAACAAGCTAGTAAACATTAAACTTTAAATTAGATGTGAGTGATATAAAATCACTCACCTTGTTTACGAATCGAGGCAGACGATGCAAGCTCCAAGAAGACCATCGGCTGACGAGGCTTCGTTCGATTGAGATAATCCAGATCATGGCACTCTGATTTTGAAAAGCCCTAATTCGCGAACGAACGGAGGAGCGAAGCTGAAGCCCTAGTTTCTTTGTGGAGGAGAACGAAAGAACGGAGTCGCCCCTTTTTTTTTCAAAGACGATCGAACGCCGAAGAATCGCCGCCATTTATTTTTTCGTCGCTTATTTCTGTTTTAGGGTTTTGGAATGAGAAAATGAAAGAGAGGGGTCGTGTTTTAACAGAGAAAAGGATGGGGGTATGGCAGAAGAACGGGCTGAGGGTATGGGCCGGTGTGCTTTCTTTGTACTAAAGGTATGGCCATTTTTTTTTTTTTTCCTTATTATTTTTTTTTCTTTTTAAATCTGATTTGTTTTTATTTAATTTGGTTTGTTTAATTTAGTTGTTAAAATTTCTCTATACATATTTATTCATCTCGTACAAATAAAAATTTAAATAAAAGAATTCTAATCGATTTACAATTTCTAAATTCAAACAGAAATTAACAATTCGATATTAAATCATTAATTGACGAAGATTTTATTGTTATAAAATTTCCAACAACAACAGAAATTTAACTGTCAACATAGATCGTTTATCGATGATTATAATTCGGGCGAAAATCCAGGTTGTCACAGAAATTCAATTTGAATTCAATTAAATTTTATACGCGTTTATACGCCATATATTCACAAAACAATTCCGATAGATACGAAAATTGAAATCCAGTAATAATTCAATATTACGGACCCAATGAAACTCGTTTCGTCAAATTCCGAGACTGTGCCTCGGAAGACTATTTTTAAATTCAATTCAAACGATACAATTTCGAAACTGAATAAATCGCTTTCAAATTCAATTCTGAAGCTTCTATTATCTTCAGCATTATCAATATGAATTTTCTAAGCCTTTAAATTATTTTTAACCGGCTTAAAATTGAAGATTCAAATTTATTCAACTTTCAATGGATTAAATTCAAAAATTTAATCGCCAATTCATTCTGATAATTTGAAATTCAAGTCAAATCATCGTTCAAATATTTAAAATTAATTAAATATTTTCAATTTAAATTATTCAAAATTCAGGGTCGTTACATGATCGCACACCATGAAACTTCGCGCCTAGGAGCTATTTCAAGTCACAAACTCGAATACGATGCTCAATTTTCACATTGAGCACTCAATCAAGCACAATTCCCAACCCTAGTTCCAGTGCAATTTTGGCCATCCCCAAAAACACGACCGGTCATCACCATAGCATACTTCGATCGAAGATAACCACTATACGGCCCTCTAAAACAAATTTCATGATTTTACAATGGGTATAGGATTTTTGTTTGATTTTTGAATTCTTGAAATTTAAGAAGCTTATGTTTTTTGATTTATAGTGAGGTATATAAAAAGAGGAAGGGGTATGGGCTTGTACGGGAATGGCCAGGGATAAAGGGATAAGGGAATGGCTGATGTCAACGGTCATGGTGTGTAATGTCAAAACTAAGTTATATATATTATTTAAATTCAAAATATCTAGCTATATAATTTTGAAACCCGATCGAGATGTGTCGCCTGGCGTTCTATATTGTATACCCTTATTTTGAACGCAATGGAACTTGTTTCGAGACCTAATTTGATTATATACAGAAGATAGCTTTTTGAATCCAATTATTATATTAATTTTTCGATATTAAATACTACGCGTTTCGATCTCGTATAACCAAACGATACATCTGATTGTCATGAAATTTGATGGCATATTACAATTCATTATTACGGATCCAATGAAACTGGTTTTATCGAAATTCGAGACAGTGCCTCGAAAGGCTATTTTTGCATGTTAATTAAAACGAGTTATTTTCAAAATCAGTTAAATCACTTTTAAATCCAATTTAAAAGTTTTATCATCTTCATTCTTATTAATTGAAATTAAATAAGCTTTTAAATCATTTTTATCCAAATAAAAATTCAAGATTCAATTATTTTAAACAATCTCCAATAATTAATTTAATAATTTAATTATCAAATAAATCGTTAAATTTGAAATTTTAGCTATTTGACTTATAAAAAAATTATCCAATATTTAAAATCAATTAAATATTACAAAATCAGATGACTAAAATTCTGGGCTGTTATATTCCATAAATTTGATTTATTCAAAATAATGAATATAATATTCAAATATTTGGATTTTGCATAAGCATATTTGTGTTGTTGAAACAGTTAAACATCTTGAATCATGTTCTTTGGTTAAGTCAATTCTGATTTCATATAAAATAATTCATGTTTTCGTTATTCAATCAAATATAAATAAATTTTAATTTTAATTAATTTTGAATTATAACGCGCGCGCATACACACATAAAATGTTTTGATTAATCAATTCTTATTGCAATCATTATTATGAGGATGTTTTAAAGGTTATTTTGTTTATACGTATTTACGTGTTACTTCAGATTTCTATATTTAATGCTAAAATTTGATTATGGATAACTCTGTAATTACTTTCCTTTAGAGATTAGATCTAAATTTACTTGGAAACTATAAAATGAGAAATGTGGAATTATTTAAATATATTACCAACTCCTCTTCCTTTTTGGACAGTCATTTACTAGATCTAGATCTAATACTTTCTTATTTACCTTTCTCTTTAACACCAAGCCCTCTTATATGTTTGTATATATCTTCTATTAACTGTATAGATTTATTTCACACACACAGAGGTACACGCACACAAGTGGAAATACTTGTATTATATATATGATATATATGTCTAAAACTATATATATATTCTATTAATACGTGTATACGAACTATACACATATTGTAGTATAATTAAACATATGTATATACTTGAGCATTTGTATACCCGATTATGAGAATTTGTCACGTGCATATGTAAGTATAATATATATGTATATATAATGGATATAAATCCTAATATCCATATGTGTATGTGTATAATTATACACATGCTTATATATCTTTATGTTATTATGTAATGTTATGAATATGTATATGACATATTCAAATAACCATTCAATCAAACTAATTAATATGATTAATTAATATGAAATAAATTTATATTAAATATGATATATTTTTTAACAGTTAAATTTGATCAAATGCTAGTTACTAAACTTCGTAGGCCCATTATGATCCAAATAGTATTTTTTTTAATTTACCCATTTCACCAACTACAAAACAACCATGTTTCCTTCATTAACCACCATGAGTTTTGGGTTTGCATACAAGGTCCAATTTAATTAGGAAATATAAGTTAGAACGTCATTGCTCCCTTTTCAAAAAAAGTTTCTTCTTATATTATCAATTTTGTTAATCACCAAAATAGGAAAATGGTAATATTAAAGCCAGCAAATGGATATTATAGATAATACCGAGTTAATGAGAACTGCTCTATCCACCCTTGAGAAGCTTCCAAGAAGGCAATCTTTTGCTTACTTTATCAAGATCAATGTTCCAATCTTCCTTTTTTTGGTTTTTTTTTGTCTGATAGGGATACCTAAGTAGTAATTTGCATAATTCATGGTTTTGTAATATAGTGTATTAGCTACGTCGTTTATCACTTTAGAATCGTCATTGATGACTAAAACTTTGCTTTTATGGAAGTTAATTTCAAGGCCGGAAGGCAATTCAAAGTTATATAAAATTAGTTTAAGAGATGCAATATGCTATGAAAGATGGGAACAGAATAATGGGGTGTCATCCACATATTTGACGGTAGACACTCCATCAAAGGTAACATCACTCTCGATTTTAGGTAATATATTTATTAAGAGCTAATTTAAAATTTTGTTAAATACATTCGATGCTAAGTTAAATAGAATGAGTGGGAGAGGACCACATTAGCAGAGACCCCTCTTAGATTGAATATTGTTGCCTTAATCCGATCCATTGAAACGGATGACACACTATATTTCAATATAAGATCATCCGGGGATCCACATTTCTATGGATACTTTGGTTTTCAAAGTGTCCAACAGGAAAACCCAGTCAATTGAAACGAAGGCCTTGGCTCTAATTTGGGATTATTAGATTATCCATCTTATTCTTCAATTTCTTAGCTAGGACTTTTGTAATTACTTTAATTGAGCAGTTAATTAGAGAGATTGATCTAAAGTTAGTAAGCTCTTCTGTATTTGCTTTTTTAGGAATAAGTATAACATCAACATGCCCATCTGGAGTCTACGAGTGTAAAGTTAGTTAAATAAACTCATTATGTTGTTTTTAATGGTGTGCTAGAATTTTTGGTAGAAAATCACTAAGAAACCGCTAGGGCTAGGAGCTTTATCACTAATTAATCCTTTTGTAGCCACCAAGGCTTCCCCTTCCATGAATTGAGAGTCTAATTCATAGAGAGAGGTATCCATTATTAGGTATAAGGCTGATCAATCTGCTTGAATCTTATGTCTACATTTTTTACTATATATTTCAATATAGCGATTAGTGAAAATGTTGTTTAATTCAAACTATTCAGAAATTTCTATTTTGTTAACTTTATCACTTTTGATGATAATTTGACATCGTCTATAGTTATGAAACAGAAGAAAATTATGATTTTATCTCCTTCATTAATCCATTGAACCTGGGAGCATTGTTTCCACATAATTTTTTTTGATTTATTTATTTTGGCCATATATGTATTTTTAACCATTTTATACAAATTACAATTTATGTAAAATTAAATATTTTTATATAAATAATAATTTTTTGTCAACTATGATTGAAAATAGAGTATACAGATTACAATCTATGTTTGGATCTAGATTTAATTAGGAGTTTGCAAGAGAGGAAGGTGGAAGGCCTTTCCATTTTCTCGTTAATGCTATTTTGGTGTTTCCTTGGTCGAAGAAATTTATTTCATTAATTATTTTTGGGTTACTATTTATACATATTTAATTTATATAGTTATATATATATAAACTATATATATATAATATTATTAACATATGTGTACAAACTATATGCATGTATATATGTATATATATGATAGTATATTTAAACATGTGTGTATACTTAGGCATTTATATTCATGATATGCAAATGAATTTATCATATGTATATGTAAGTATAATATATATGTATATACAATAGATATAAATCCTAATATGTGTATGTGTGTGTTTACATACACACACACATGTTTATATACCATTATCTTATCATGTTATGTTATGAATATATATGATATATTCAATAAATATATATGAAAAGAATTCAGTTAATATGACTAATTAAATAAATATTAAACTCCATAGATAAACCACCTTGACGAGCCAGGTAAGGACCAAAAGTAGGGAAGGAGGAGATTTTTCGTTCATAAAATCATTACTTAATCAAAGTAACCTTCTCCTTAATTAAATACCAATTCCTAGTGATGCATCTTAATGGACTTCCTCAAGTACACCGTACGTGTTAATTAATATTTCGTAATAACATGTGAAAGCTCCAATATCATTGTTGGATTAGTAGGATCGCATACCAGGGTTAATTAAAGGGTTGCTTTCAAAAAAATTCCCTTTACTAATTTTATATAAGAATCTTTTCACATTATTACGAAAAACATTTATTATATTAAATATTTAATATAATTTTCATCTTTTATTTAAATTGAAAACTGTTCTTGTGAATAATTTAATTGTTTGAATGTGAGTATCGATATGTTCAACATTTACAATCTGTGATGTATTATGACAACATAAAATAGATGACTACATATGCATATATTTGTAGATGGTATTATATTTATACGTATTTATTTGAATGTGTGTGTGTTAATGACCAGCACTATATGCATTTATATTTGTTATACTTAATATAAATGCATATTGAAGGACAATATACACACATACACGCAATCATTTTCGACCTGGTATTAATTTATATCTATATGTATATATACATATATGTATATATACATACATACATATATTTACATATATATACCTATATAGTATAAATTAATAATATATGCACAAATAATAATGAATATTTATTGAAAATTTGAAAACTAATTTTAAATAATAATTTAGCTAATATATTATTTATTATATTATTTTTTATTTCAGATAAATTTGTCCAGTTATAAATTATTTGTTAAAGTAGATCTACAAATTAGAAATTTAGTTAATTTAATTTTAAATTAATAACATTTGAATTAATGTTAATATATAAGTACATATGTCTAATTATATTTAAGTACATGTATGTGACTATAATATCTTTATAAAATACATAATTATGTGTGTGTGTGTGTGTGTCTGTGTTTATGTGTGTATTAATAAATAAGTTCCAGGTTTTGAAAAATATTTTTGTTTGGAAATTTAAATTTGTATAAGTATTTAACATGTATGTATGTATGTATGTATGTATGTACATATTTATGTGTTTATGTGTATATTAATATATGTATATCTATGTATTCATTTTATATCTTACAGATTAAACTACATATATACATATTTTTAATTTTTTTAGGTTTCTAAAATATTTTTTTTTGTGAATGTACATATAAATAAATAAATTTCGTTATTTAAATGTATACACAATATATATACATAGGTATGTATAAACCATAAGTATTAAATTAATTTACAAAATCTATAATATTTTAATTCAATATTTAATTTACATTTAAAATAATATATATTATTTAAGTGAGGTGATATATTCAAAATATAAGGTACATGATGTCCTTGATGATGCCGACAATTGGTTTATGTAGAAAATGCAATTTGACCTTTGGGCTTTTCTTCTTGACTTTAACTTGCAACTCTAAAGCTTGAGGAATTTTAATATATGAGATTAAAGTAATTTTTTTTGGAATTGAATTAATAAATGAGACCAGTTGGGTCTTATATATAGTGGTGTGGTCATATGGGATATATCTTATATTTCATAATATATCTGTCAAGATCCAAATTTCAGCGTTCGAAAATCGACACCCGTACTTCACTTGTACTCGAATGCCGCAGATTCAATCATTGAAATTCGAGTCATGCCGGAGCTTATAACACAGTAAGTATAACAACAAAGCGGAAGAAAGAAATAGATGATATCATATACAACTCCAACGAATCAATATCCAAAATTTTATACAACAATGATATCGATATGATACAACAATATCAGAGATATGATACAATGCTACAGCGGAAATAATAACAATGGGAGAGATCACTCCAAATGATCTACAAAAGAGAATGACTCCAACAACTCCAACATCAAGCTTGAAACACCAACACGATGCACCAAGATAAGCAAGTGCAGTCATCAACTCCGATGGAATGAACTAGCTCCAGATAATCCACTAAACCTGACTATCTGAAAAACCCAACTTTAGCCTGCCCGTGTGGAAAATTGTGGGCACCCAGAGTTTAGGAAGGGAACAATAAACTCCAGGTCAGTCATGGGACTGGTGTGAGTAACAAAAACAGTTTATCTTTAAAACAAACAACAAAAGAATTTTTAACATTGAAATCCACAATGCTTTTGGAAAATGAAACTACCATAAGGCCTCCCGCCACACACACAATGCAAACGCAGAATTGGAGGAGATTTCTCCTTATGATAGTCAAACATGCTTACTACACAAAATCATTGGATTATTATTACTAGTGCATAGTGGAAAACATTTTTGAAAGTATAATATTAATCTTAGCCAGCATAGACATTTCAAACTATGCCTACTATAGCTACCATCTAAACAGTGGTGACGACCATAAGTAAATGGCAGGTTCTACAACTAAAACCGTACAGGGTTCGTATTGGGAATTGGATTTCCAAAAAATGGTCAGGCTAAGAAACTTCCTATGCCACATGGGAACGCCTCTGGAGGGATGCCCCGAGAACCACCTGGCTCTCTGCCAACACAAGGCCGGTTACCCCCTTCCCAGGTAGTAAACCTGAGATATTCCACCCCAGGTCCTTTGGGACCTTTATCCGAGGATCCTCTACACAACCATCACACAGTAGTAAATATACTACAGTGTCCACATGAGTAAGTATCTGGGCTCCATACCATGATACCACCCTTTTCCAGAAGGAATGGACATACCCTAGGGGAGCTACCCCTGAAACCTTGCTGCATCTTTCCTGTTTCGACCATTTCCGGTTTGTGAGGCTCAATGAGGTCTCGTCCACAAAGCTACGCTTTTTCATAAAGCCATGCTTTGATCAACAAATGATCACCAACACACAGCAGCACTCAGCATGCCACACTACCACATTGGGAATATATCATTGATAACCTTCAACTACATAACCTCTGAGCTCGCACGTCTTAGAGAAGGGTGTTAAGCTAAGAGTATAAATTCTCCGCCACCAAACAGAAATATATTTGAAAGAAATCAGCTTTATATCTCAAAGTGTAGGGTCAGACATACAACCATACAAGTCTGTTCCGGGTTCGAACAGAACCGAAGGCACTTCCAGAGAAGCCCTTGCAAATCCGGATAATTTCTAATCACGTCCGGACTTCCCATCACAAAGGGTGATAAAATCTCTATATTGGAGATCAGCCGATGCAGAGACATTCGACGAGTTGTCCTTTCGTTTTTGAAAATATCCGGTCTTCACCACCGGTCTTCAAATGCTATCCATATACGTCGTATCATTATTCGGAATGGGTTATATGACACAAAGGTCCTCTCTCGGCTAAACCAAATAATGAGCGCAATATTTAAAAACATATGGATATGGGATTTCAATTAAGTCACAATTTATTATCCAAACTTTTCTTTCAAATGGTTTAAACACACTACCGTTTTAATCTTTTACAAAAAGAATCATTTCATAAAGTTCACCCAGTTTCACAAAGATCTACTTATAGATTTTCTAAATCAATTTCCATTTCAATTGGATTTAACTCGTCAAATCTTTAAAACAAAGATTTAATTTATAGCCTTCAAAACACATTTCCAACGATTTATTCGTAACTTGGAAAACTATTTCCAATTCAAACTTGAAATTCCTTTAATTTAAATTGGAATTTCACTTCTTATATGAAAGCTTTTATCATTTGAAAACAATTAGTTTTCATCTCGGAAAGATCCAATTTCATTTATACAAGTTAAACCCCTTGGTTTAAATTTAAATTCTCAAAACAATATTTTTTAAAATGGTTCAAGCCCAGGTAACACATTTATAACTTGTTTAACATTTTTAAATCATAAATCTTAAACATGGAATTCAATTCCTTATTTTGAATTCAAATTCAAATTGAATTATTTAAATTGGAAACTTTACCAAGTTATTCAAAATAACTTTTCTCTTAAAAAAACTCCTTTTCAAAAGCTTTAACATTTAACCCAAATCCATTTCCGAAATCAATTGAAATTAAAATTTCAATTTCAAAAATAATAAATTTAAATCATCTGTGACTTAACTGATTTCCTCGTGAAATCCATATTTGTGTGTGTAAAAGTGTGGTCCAGGGGTTTTACACAGTAGTGCAACATCATTTAATCATCACAGATCAGAATACATAAATATAGTTGATAAGCGGTATAAACTATAATGCTTATCTTTTGTACATAGATCACAGATAATATACAAATGTATCACATATAATAAATTATATCACTGGGAATTAATTACATTAATCCCAGAGAAACGGATCACAACACAAATCAGGATGTACCACAAAGCATCACATATTTGGGATATCAAACAATCAAATCATCCAATAGAATCCAAATATCCATAGGTAAGATCAGTTTATTTATCTGATTAAATTAAATCAAATGAGTCACTAATCCTGGTTAATTAACATAAAAAAATTACAAATTATTTTAATTAATTAACCTTTAATAATAAATTAATTAGCCTCAATTAATAAATTAATTAATTACCATTTAATTAATTATTCTTAATTAATTTCAATGAACAATTAATTTCTTAATTACTTCCATAAAGTAATTACACTTACACAATTTCATAAATGATTATTATTAAATTAATTAATCTAAATTTATCATTAAAAATTTAATCACATTAATTTTATTAACCTTAAGTTAATTACATAATTAACTTTAATTAATTACAATAATTAACTAATCCTCAATTAATAATCATCCCTTAATCACTTTCATTAATAAATTAACCTTTACTTAACTAATTATGCTCAAATTAATTTATCACATTTATTAATTACCTTTAATTAATTACAATAAGTGATTATTCTTAATTATCTTCAGCAATATCAAAATCTTTAATTAATAACCTTACAATTTATCATTATTAACACATTAATTTATTCAAGAAATTAAGGTTAATCAAAATATCAATTTATCTTAATTAATTTCATTATTTATTTAAAATAATTAATTAATAAATAATGTCATAAATTAATTAAATTAAAATTTAATTATTTTCAAAAAAAATTAACTTAAACCTTAATTAATAAATTTAAAACTTGGATTACATCTAATATTTAAAGAAAATTGGTTTCAACAAAATTTGTTTCAATAAACTTGATTTTCTTTAAAATTTGAAACTGTTTTGTATCAAATCAAATAACCCGAGAAAAATCTCGTTCCACCCGAGCTTGACCCCGAGCAAAACCACGTTCCCACCTACTTCGAGAAAACCCATCGTTTTCACGTGTTCATCACCGAGAAATACACCATCTTCTTAAACCCAGACTTCACCAGACACCATTGATATATCGTGCACAAGCACGATCAACTCGATCGCTTTCGACCATCACCACGACCTTCGACAAATCGCCGGCGATCCCCTCAAGCCTCGCGACCACCCTGAAATCTGATTCGAACCTCAAATCGAAAACAAGAAAAAAATCGAACAATCCTGGAACAACACAGTTCGTCAAAATCCGCCTCGTCAACCGAACTCCGACCATCAGTGTTACTGAAACTCCGACCAAACCTTCGCCTACTTCCATGCTTCCATTCACTCGAGTTTGGTTGAACTCGATCAACTATAGAAGCCGTGGTGATCAAATCATTAAAACTAGTTAAAACTAGGGTTACAAACAAGAATCTATCACTGCTAACTCCATCATGAATTAAACATCTTCCTGAGAATTTTCCTCAAACCCCCAATCATTCCCCTATCACCTCAGAAAGATTCAATCTCCCAGATCCTCGTGATCATCAGGAAAACCCAAATCACCACATTCAGTTCAACAAGAACTGCACCTTCCAACTAGCTCTAAAAATTATGATTCTTATTTCAAAAATCATGTTTTAGTTTAAGGATTTGATTTAAAGTCCTGAATTAATGAACTACTCAGTTTGGGTTTTGACTTATATTAAATATGCTCAGTCAATTTGATTTCCAGATGATTTCCAAAGACATTTCTCTATTATTTAACTTAAGTATGATTTTAATCTAAAGTTTGTGATAGAACAACGAGTTTCATTTACATCTTGAGTTTAAACCTAGTCAAAATCAAAAGGGTTTTCAATTTAACTAATACATGAAAACTGGAGCTATAAACAGAGAGTACTCTGATGAATACAAACTGCATACCATACATCCAAAAATACAACCATATATATACACAAACATACATATTTCAGACAACTAGCATTCAACCAAATCATATACTTAAAACTTGTTAAAAATGATGTTACTCACCAGAAACTGTTGAACAGAGAGCAAGAATTGAAATGCTTTGAAAATGGAAACTTGAAGGGTATTGAAGCTAAAAGCCTTGAATGCTTTGATTTCTTTAAACTGAATTGCCTAGTTGATTCAGATTAAAGCTGGTTGATCTTTGTTACAGGATGAAGCTTGTTTGATTGCTTGATTAACTTCTGGTTTGATAATTTGTTTACAGGCTTGATAAAATGGTTACAGGTTTGAAAATATTTTGAGGAGATGTTTAAGTTTGTAAAATGGTGATATATTTTCTTCTGGTTTGATAACATTTGTGAACGAACTGAAATGAAGATTAATATATGAAAAGGAAGTTTACAGGAGATGATATGTTTTGTACAGGTGATATAATATTGGTTGTACACTATAGATATATTTTTTTCCCTCTAGTACAATTATACGCAGAGATTTTCTTGCGTTGGTAGGCTGATATGATAAATTGTGATGGCTTCATTAATTATCATGTACAAATCTATATATAAAATTATCTATGTACTAGTGGCTTCATTTGCAATACTTGTTGACTTCGACTGATATGATTTTGTGGAGGCTTGTTTTAATTTCCATGTACTTATTTTTGCTAGCTAAAGATATTTTTATTTTCCTTTTTCTTTTGTTCATACTTATCTTTATTTTGTTCCATTACTTGTTTCAAATTCAAGTATATATTTTTCTGTCTTCTTATGCTTTGTAAGTACGCATATATATTTTGTTTTCAAGCCTATACACTTATAATTGAACATACTTTTATCTTTGCTTTGGCCTTATTACTTTAGAAAATAAAATGAACTTTTATTTAACATGTTATTTGAATTTTTACTATGTGTATTTGTTTTACTGATGAGATATGGTTTGGGCTAGCATTAATTACTTTGTCTTTATAACATTGCAAATAAATTTCTATTTTTATCTATTTATTTTTATAGATGATTTTATGTATTTATTTTATTTTATTTTTATAATTTATCTTATATATTTTGTATTCTTTTTATTTTTAAACCATTTATTTACGATTTAAATTCAAATCAAATATATATATATATATATAATTTCAAATTTACTCATATATGCCCATATACATACATATATATATATATACATTCACATATATATATATATACATACAATATTTTAAATTTAAATGATTTATACAGAATTTATTTGAATTCGGGGAAACTCGAATTAATTTATCAATTAATTATACAAATTTTATTCAAAAATTAAATTAATTATCAGTTTAAATTTATATAAAATCCAGGGTCGTTACAACCTTCCCCCCTTAAGAAATTTCGTCCTCGAAATTTGCCAAGGAGACACAAAGATAGATGAAGAATATTTCATCAAATCAACTGAACATTTATTCTGCATTTGGCTTAATAAATCAGAATATTAATAATAGATACGAGAACGAATCTGTTTAATTTTTCACAGGATACTCGGGTTATCCAGATCTATGAAGTATGCAGGGGCATCGGTTAGTTCGAAGGGATAACTAACCATTCGTAGATTATATTGGGACCCAAATTGTATTCATATATCTGTCTATTTTTGGGTACAATTTCAAAACTTTTAGTTTAGAAACTAAATTATACCTATCAACCATAGCATACAAAGCAACCAATTCATCCAAACATACAATTCTGGTCCATCCGGAGTTTATGTCCCATATTAATATATCGAATCTTCTTCATGGATCTACCAGGAACTATCGAAGAATTGAGAAAAGATGACGAATCAAAGAGATTGATAGAGAAAAGATTGTTTCCTTGTTGTTACAGGGTATTGACCATTTATAGTCGTATTCCTCTGTCCCCTATCTCATCCTCCTCTCGCACTCATACTTACTATCAGTGGATAGTAAGAGAATTTACTGAGGCACACGGACGGATATCTTAGGGATTACTCATTCTAGGGTATACTTCACCCTATCTCTAATGAGCTACTTAATGTGTTATACTCCTGAGCTAAAGTTTAACCTCAGCTCTGATACCAAAATGTCAAGATCCAAATTTCAGCGTTCGAAAATCGACACCCGTACTTCACTTGTACTCGAATGCCGTAGATTCAATCGTTGAAATTCGAGTCATGCCGGAGCTTATAACACAGTAAGTATAACAACAAAGCGGAAGAAAGAAATAGATGATATCATATACAACTCCAACGAATCAATATCCAAAATTTTATACAACAATGATATCGATATGATACAACAATATCAGAGATATGATACAATGCTACAGCGGAAATAATAACAATGGGAGAGATCACTCCAAATGATCTACAAAAGAGAATGACTCCAACAACTCCAACATCAAGCTTGAAACACCAACACGATGCACCAAGATAAGCAAGTGCAGTCATCAACTCCGATGGAATGAACTAGCTCCAGATAATCCACTAAACCTGACTATCTGAAAAACCCAACTTTAGCCTGCCCGTGTGGAAAATTGTGGGCACCCAGAGTTTAGGAAGGGAACAATAAACTCCAGGTCAGTCATGGGACTGGTGTGAGTAACAAAAACAGTTTATCTTTAAAACAAACAACAAAAGAATTTTTAACATTGAAATCCGCAATGCTTTTGGAAAATGAAACTACCATAAGGCCTCCCGCCACACACACAATGCAAACACAGAATAGGAGGAGATTTCTCCTTATTATAGTCAAACATGCTTACTATGCAAAATCATTGGATTATTATTACTAGTGCATAATGGAAAACATTTTTGAAAGTATAATATTAATCTTAGCCAGCATAGACATTTTGAACTATGCCTACTATAGCTACCATCTAAACAGTGGTGACCACCATAAGTAAATGGCAGGTTCTATAACTAAAACCGTACAGGGTTCGTATTGGGAATTGGATTTCCAACAAATGGTCAGGCTAAGGAACTTCCTATGCTACAAGGGAATGCCTCTGGAGGGACGCCCCGAGAACCACCTGGCTCTCTGCCAACACAAGGCCGGTTACCCCCTTCCCGGGTAGTAAACCTGAGATATTCCACCCCCGGTCCTTTGGGACCTTTATCCGAGGATCCTCTACACCAACATCACACAGTAGTAAATATACTATAGTTTCCACATGAGTAAGTATCTGGGCTCCATACCATGATACCACCCTTTTCCAGAAGGAATGGACATACCCTAAGGGTGCTACCCCTGAAACCTTGCCACATCTTTCCTGTTTCGACCATTTCCGGTTTGTGAGGCTCGATGAGGTCTCATCCACAAAGCTACGCTTTTTCACAAAGCCATGCTTTGATCAACAAATGATCACCAACACACAGCAGCACTCAGCATGCCACACTACCACATTGGGAATATATCACTGATAACCTTCAACTACATAACCTCTGAGCTCGTACGTCTCAGAGAAGGGTGTTAAGCTAAGAGTATAAATTCTCCGCCACCAAACAGAAATGTATTTGAAAGAAATCAGCTTTATATCTCAAAGTGTAGTGTCAGACATACAACCATACAAGTCTGTTCCGGGTTTGAACAGAACCGAAGGCACTTCCAGAGAAGCCCTTGCAAATCCGGATAATTTCTGATCACGTCTGGACTTCCCATCACAAAGGGTGATAAAATCTCTATATCGGAGATCAGCCGATGCAAAGACATTCGACGAGTTGTCCTTTCATTTTCGAAAATATCCGGTCTTCACCTCCGGTCTTCAAATGCTATCCAAATATGTCGTATCATTATTCGGAATGGGTTATATGACACAAAGGTCTTCTCCCGGCTAAACCGAATAATGAGCGCAATATTTAAAAACATATGGATATGGGATTTCAATTAAGTCACAATTTATTATCCAAACTTTTCTTTCAAATGGTTTAAACACACTACCATTTTAATCTTTTACAAAATGATTCATTTCACAAAGTTCACCCAGTTTCACAAAGATCTACTCATAGATTTTCTAAATCAATTTCCATTTCAATTGGATTTAACTCGTCAAATCTTAAAAAAAAAAGATTTAATTTATTGCCTTCGAAACACATTTCCAAAGATTTATTCGTAACTTGGAAAACTATTTCCAATTCAAACTTGAAATTCCTTTAATTTAAATTGGAATTTCACTTCTTATATGAAAGCTTTTATCATTTGAAAACAATTAGTTTTCATCTCGGAAATATCCAATTTCATTTATACAAGTTAAACCCCTTGGTTTAAATTTAAATTCTCAAAACAATATTTTTTAAAATGGTTCAAGCCCATGTAACACATTTATAACTTGTTTAACATTTTTAAATCATAAATCTCAAACATGGAATTCAATTCCTTATTTTGAATTCAAATTCAAATTGAATTATTTAAATTGGAAACTTTACCAAGTTATTCAAAATAACTTTTCTCTTAAAAAAAACTCCATTTCAAAAGCTTTAACATTTAACCCAAATCCATTTCCGAAATCAATTGAAATTAAAATTTCAATTTCAAAAATAATAAATTTAAATCATCTGTGACTTAACTGATTTCCTCTTGAAATCCATATTTGTGTGTGTAAAAGTGTGGTCCAGGGGTTTTACACAGTAGTGCAACATCATTCAATCATCACAGATCAAAATACAGAAATATAGTTGATAAGCGGTATAAACTATAACGCTTATCTTTTGTACATAGATCACAGATAATATACAAATGTATCACAGATAATAAATTATATCATAGGGAATTAATTACAATCATCCCAGAGAAACGGATCACAACACAAATCAGGATGTACCGCAAAGCATCACATATCTGGGATATCAAACAATCAAATCATCCAATAGAATCCAAATATCCATAGGTAAGGTCAGTTTATTTATCTGATTAAATTAAATCAGATGAGTCACTAATCCTGGTTAATTGACATTAACAAATTACAAATTATTTTAATTAATTAACCTTTAATGATAAATTAATTAGCCTCAATTAATAAATTAATTAATTACCATTTAATTAATTATTCTTAATTAATTTCAATAAACAATTAATTTCTTAATTACTTCCATAAAGTAATTACACTTACACAATTTCATAAATGATTATTATTAAATTAATTAATCTAAATTTATCATTAAAAATTTAATCACATTAATTTTATTAACCTTAAGTTAATTACATAATTAACTTTAATTAATTACAATAATTAATTAATCCTCAATTAATAATCATCCCTTAATCACTTTCATTAATAAATTAACCTTTACTTAACTAATTATGCTCAAATTAATTTATCACATTTATTAATTACCTTTAATTAATTACAATAAGTGATTATTCTTAATTATCTTCAGCAATATCAAAATCTTTAATTAATAACCTTACAATTTATCATTATTAACACATTAATTTATTCAAGAAATTAAGGTTAATCAAAATATCAATTTATCTTAATTAATTTCATTATTTATTTAAAATAATTTTTTAATAAATAATGTCATAAATTAATTAAATTAAAACTTAATTATTTTCAAAAAAATTAACTTAAACCTTAATTAATAAATTTAAAACTTGGATTACATAAAAAAATTACAAATTATTTTAATTAATTAACCTTTAATAATAAATTAATTAGCCTCAATTAATAAATTAATTAATTACCATTTAATTAATTATTCTTAATTAATTTCAATGAACAATTAATTTCTTAATTACTTCCATAAAGTAATTACACTTACACAATTTCATAAATGATTATTATTAAATTAATTAATCTAAATTTATCATTAAAAATTTAATCACATTAATTTTATTAACCTTAAGTTAATTACATAATTAACTTTAATTAATTACAATAATTAACTAATCCTCAATTAATAATCATCCCTTAATCACTTTCATTAATAAATTAACCTTTACTTAACTAATTATGCTCAAATTAATTTATCACATTTATTAATTACCTTTAATTAATTACAATAAGTGATTATTCTTAATTATCTTCAGCAATATCAAAATCTTTAATTAATAACCTTACAATTTATCATTATTAACACATTAATTTATTCAAGAAATTAAGGTTAATCAAAATATCAATTTATCTTAATTAATTTCATTATTTATTTAAAATAATTAATTAATAAATAATGTCATAAATTAATTAAATTAAAACTTAATTATTTTCAAAAAAATTAACATAAACCTTAATTAATAAATTTAAAACTTGGATTACATCTAATATTTAAAGAAAATTGGTTTCAACAAAATTTGTTTTCAATAAACTTGATTTTCTTTAAAATTTGAAACTGTTTTGTATCAAATCAAATAACCCGAGAAAAATCTCATTCCACCCGAGCTTGACCCCGAGCAAAACCACGTTCCCACCTACTTCGAGAAAACCCATCGTTTTCACGTGTTCATCACCGAGAAATACACCATCTTCCTAAACCCAGACTTCACCAGACACCATTGATATATCGTGCACAAGCACGATCAACTCGATCGCTTTCGACCATCACCACGACCTTCGACAAATCGCCGGCGATCCCCTCAAGCCTCGCGACCACCCTGAAATCTGATTCGAACCTCAAATCGAAAACAAGAAAAAAATCGAACAATCCTGGAACAACACAGTTCGTCAAAATCCGCCTCGTCAACCGAACTCCGACCATCAGTGTTATTGAAACTCCGACCAAACCTTCGCCTACTTCCATGCTTCCATTCACTCGAGTTTGGTTGAACTCGATCAACTATAGAAGCCGTGGTGATCAAATCATTAAAACTAGTTAAAACTAGGGTTACAAACAAGAATCTATCACTGCTAACTCCATCATGAATTAAACATCTTCCTGAAAATTTTCCTCAAACCCCCAATCATTCCCCTATCACCTCAGAAAGATTCAATCTCCCAGATCCTCGTGATCATCAGGAAAACCCAAATCACCACATTCAGTTCAAACAAGAACTGCACCTTCCAACTAGCTCTAAAAATTATGATTCTTATTTCAAAAATCATGTTTTAGTTTAAGGATTTGATTTAAAGTCCTGAATTAATGAACTACTCAGTTTGGGTTTTGACTTATATTAAATATGCTCAGTCAATTTGATTTCCAGATGATTTCCAAAGACATTTCTCTATTATTTAACTTAAGTATGATTTTAATCTAAAGTTTGTGATAGAACAACGAGTTTCATTTACATCTTGAGTTTAAACCTAGTCAAAATCAAAAGGGTTTTCAATTTAACTAATACATGAAAACTGGAGCTATAAACAGAGAGTACTCTGATGAATACAAACTGCATACCATACATCCAAAAATACAACCATATATATACACAAACATACATATTTCAGACAACTAGCATTCAACCAAATCATATACTTAAAACTTGATAAAAATGATGTTACTCACCGGAAACTGTTGAACAGAGAGCAAGAATTGAAATGCTTTGAAACTGGAAACTTGAAGGGTATTGAAGCTGAAAGCCTTGAATGCTTTGATTTCTTTAAACTGAATTGCCTAGTTGATTCAGATTGAAGCTGGTTGATCTTTGTTACAGGCTGAAGCTTGTTTGATTGCTTGATTAACTTCTGGTTTGATAATTTGTTTACAGGCTTGATAAAATGGTTACAGGTTTGAAAATATTTTGAGGAGATGTTTAAGTTTGTAAAATGGTGATATATTTTCTTCTGGTTTGATAACATTTGTGAACGAACTGAAATGAAGATTAATATATGAAAAGGAAGTTTACAGGAGATGATATGTTTTGTACAGGTGATATAATATTGGTTGTACAATATAGATATTTTTTCTCCCTCTAGTACAATTATACGTAGAGATTTTCTTGCGTTGGTGGGCTGATATGATAAATTGTGATGGCTTCATTAATTATCATATACAAATCTAGATATAAAATTATCTATGTACTAGTGGCTTCATTTGCAATACTTGTTGACTTCGGCTGATATGATTTTGTGGAGGCTTGTTTTAATTGCCATGTACTTATTTTTGCTAGCTAAAGATATTTTTATTTTCCTTTTTCTTTTGTTCATACTTATCTTCATTTTTTTCCATTACTTGTTTCAAATTCAAGTATATATTTTTCTGTCTTCTTATGCTTTGTAAGTACGCATATATATTTTTTTTTCAAGCCTATACACTTATAATTGAACATACTTTTATCTTTGCTTTGGCCTTATTACTTTAGAAAATAAAATGAACTTCTATTTAACATGTTATTTGAATTTTTACTATGTGTATTTGTTTTGCTGATGAGATATTGTTTTGGCTAGCATTAATTACTTTGTCTTTATTACCTTGCAAATAAATTTCTATTTTTATCTATTTATTTTCATAGATGATTTTATGTATTTATTTTATTTTATTTTTATAATTTATCTTATATATTTTGTATTCTTTTTATTTTTAAACCATTTATTTACGATTTAAATTCAAATCAAATATATATATATATATAATTTCAAATTTACTCATATATGCCCATATATATATATACATTCACATATATATATACAATATTTTAAATTTAAATGATTTATACGGAATTTATTTGAATTCGGGGAAACTCGAATTAATTTATCAATTGATTATACAAATTTTATTCAAAAATTAAATTAATTATCAGTTTAAATTTATATAAAATCCGGGGTCGTTACAATATCTCAATCATGTCAAAGTAAAATATATTTATCCATCTTATCAATTAAAGGGGAACATACCTTTTATTTATGAAATAAATTAAATAAATTTTTTCAGCCTCGTTTAAATATATATGTATAAAAACTACTTAAATTAATTATTAATTACCGCTTTATAGATTAAATAATAACATATAAAATTTTACATAATCGAATAATTTCTTTCCTAATAAAATTAATTTACGCATCAAATATATAAATTTATTTTAACAATAATTTATATAATATTTATATAAATTCACTTACTTTTAGTTTATAATAATTATAAATTATTATTATTAAATCATTTTGGCTCAATTCTTCATTTCTCTATTATGTGACTCATAGGTGTAGCTTGGTTCAAAATTAATATTTAAACTATTTAAATTATAACGCCAGTATGGACTTTGCCAAAGGACAATATTGGGCTCAAAACCACGGCTTGGTGAAGTCCTACTTCCTAATCGTCTTTAAGCTGCACCCTTAAGCAATGATATGTTATGCAAGTTTTAACTCTTTAAAACTATATCACTCAGTTTCCTAGGGTCAGGTCTTAGTTAAAACCCTAATAATGTCCAAGTCAATTGTAACGGCCCGTAAATTTTAATGGTTTTATTAACGTAATTAACTGATTTTTTTTGAAATTTTAAATATTTGAATTTGGAAATAAAAATTTGATATTTGGAATATGTCTGCTTTAACATAGCAAATGGTAAATTTTCATCTGATAATATGGAAGTTTATTTTATTCTGTAGTTTTATTTAAATTCAAATCAGTTAAAAATTGATGATAATAAAATGTTTTCCAAACCTGAATATTTTTATATAATAAATTTGTAAATCATCTTCTGAGTGAGATGTCATCTTTCATTTTTCCAAATTTTGACCGTTATTGCTTCGTTTATCTTATTTTCGACAGATTTGCAGCATTTTCGGTACTGATATCAACTTTTGATTGGATGGTCGTACCGCTGATATCTGTATACCGTTTTGATCGTCTCATCGTGCTGACCTCCACAGTATATTTATTTCTGTATTTTGAAACCGTTACGCGACGGAAACGACAAAAAAGGTGTCGTATCGGTATAATATCGCGACCTTTTGTTTTCTATTGCCTTTTAAAACTTCAGCCGTGTAATCCAAGCAACAATTAGTTGTTTTAAATTATTTCCTGAATAGTAACATGACCTTTGTTATTATACCATTCAGATTTTTAGCCGGTGTCTATTCCACTCTCTACTTTTGTTCTGTCTACTTCTACAAATTAAAAATATATGGTTGGGTTGTGAAAACAGTTCATCACCTCCATTCTCCCATTTTCTTTCCTTCTTTCTTCTGTTTTTCTCTTCCTTCAAAAGTGTATATAAGCAAGACCACTACTCTTCACCACCATTGGTCGCATACTTCACACATCTTCCATCCCACAACCACTCAAGCACACCTACAACTTCCACGTCACCCTTCCCGTCAGCCATCGAATCACCCTCCTCCATCACCAGTTCGGCCGCATGGCCTTTCCACTTTTCCTCCTAACAACCCGTAGCCGAACCTTCCCCTTGATAGCCTAGCACACCTCCTTCTCTGTCGGCCTTCATCCCTTGTAGCTGCCACCGCTTGGTCAATATCACCTCCACCAGGCTGTGCCTTGCCGAGCCTGTTCAAGTTTTGTAAGTACATATATATCAGGTTGTTATAGTTAAGTATATATACAGATAACAGTGTCGTTTATATTTTTTTTTTGTATATTTAGTTATAATATATGAAGCTATACAGTTAGTATATATATGGGTACAAATTTTGAGATATATATATATTAGTCTGTTGGATTTTGAATGTATAAATCTATATATATGCGAGTGTACAAGTATTCGCATAGTATAAATATTAGTTTCAGGATATGATTTCTTGAACATTAAGTATAAGTATATACATATAGAAAGTTAGATAGATTATATGAGAACTATTGAATATATTTATTGAGTTATATTAGTTTGAAGCATTGATTTTCTTTTACTGCATATATATATAAATACAATATAAAAGAGAATGGGTAAGTTTTATAACTGTGCTATATATATATAAAGCTTACATAATACACTAGTTGTATATATATATATCTATTCAGTTTTATTTGCATATATGTGTACGTTATCTAGTTTATATATATATACATATATATTGTGTTCATCTCAATATATGCCTTGTATATGTTTTGTTCTGTATAAAACTGTATAAGTTTATTAATATAAAAAGTTTGAACACTCTGTTACATGTTTTATTTAATGTATATATAGCTATAAGTTGCATTGATATTTTGTTTTTGATATGTATAATCTATATATATTTTGCTGCATACACATTTTTTGCTCGGTTTTAGGCCAGCATGTATTGGTTGGGTTTTATATTGTTTTATAAATATTGTTTTTAATGTATGTAGCCAATATATTAGTTTATATATATAGTATACATGAGTCCTATATTGATTGCATATATATATTTTGGTAGGAGATAAGTGTGTTCAGAGATTTATGATTTTAAAGATTTTATTGTATGCGTTTGGTTTCCATATATATATATATATATTATTTTATAGGTGTAAAAGTTAAAATATCGATTTGAAAATTATATATATATATATATATATATCTTATTTTACTTTAATGTATATGAGTTTGTATATGTTAATATACTTATTTATATAGATAAGTATATATATGTTTGGGTTTTAATAAATAGACAGATATTTTTTTATTTGTGTTTAGATTTAGTATTTATTTGAAATTGTATATATATACTATTTTAAATTTAATATTGGTTTAAGAAAATAATATAATAAAATAATATATATATTTCGTTTCAGTCTCCATCGAGCAGATTCTGATTTATTTCATCAATTCCTTATTTATCAGCCTTGATCGTCGAATTCGTGCCAAATCTTGTTTTGCTTTGGAATTCATGCTTGGATTCGTAACTCATCTCATTCTCGTCCATCTCTAGCCTCTAAAGGTGAGCAATCACTCACGATTAACGTTCTTATATTTATTAAATTTGATTTCAATTGAAACGACAATTAAATATGCTACCAAATTGAACTGTTAATTATTTAATTGTTATATATGATATGCTTTTATACGTAATTATTCAAATGTGGGATATGACACCATATCCTATTTTTTATTTTGTAATTAATGATACATCTCTATTGTTGTTATGTTATATTATTATCATAACTGTTCTCACTCTGCAAGTTCCCTGTTAGTATAAAATTCACTATGGGTTGAAATGATACATATCCGAATGATTTGTAGAATAGGAGGAAATCGTTATGGGTTGAAATGATAAACCCAAGAGATTTTCATTGAATTGAATTTGGGATTGCGGGTTGAAAAGATATATATCCATATATATTTAAATTGCGGATTGAAATGATAAATATCCGTATCACTTGACCATAGGATAGAAAATTATATACAGGCACCGTCGGTCTATATATATATATTTTTAAATGATTTCCAAGGTTTTGAAAAGAAATATATGTGGTTAATAAATATTGAATTTTAAGATATTACATCTTTAATATAGATTTTATAAATTAAGTTGGAAAGAGAAATAGAAATTAATTTGATTTTTTCTTAAATAAAACCGATTTGAAACTTATTGAATTTGAGATTTTAAAGATATGATTTATAACTTGATTTTGATTTAAAGTGATTAAATGAATATTTCAAGTAAATAAACTGAAGGGAATATTTAGTTTACATAAATTGAAATTTAAGATTTTATTTAAATGATATTGGATTGACTAAGTGAATTTTTCAATATTAAATAATGGTAAGGTTGAATTTGACATATAAATGAATTTAAGCTTTGAAAATCTATTGAAATTGAAATGGTTTAAATTGTAGTCTATTTATGTATTTGAAATCGATATAAATTTTAAATGGTTTGAACAGAATTTGAAATTGGTGAATTGAGATTAAATAAAATTGAATTTTTGGAATTCGAGTTGATCTGAATCGATTTGGGAAATTTGAGGAAACTATTTTATTATATAAAGTATTTTAAAATATATTTAAAACTATTTTAATATTTTACTTTATAAATTAATTAAATATAAACTATTTTAAATTTTACTATTTTCAATATACTAATTATTTGTTTATAAACCATTTTATTATATAAACTATTTTATTATATAAACTATTTTATTATATATACTATTTTAATATCTAAACTGGTTAAGTGGAAGTGATATGAATTTTCAAAGTGCTATGAATTTTCAAAGTGTTATGATTTCCAAGTGTCATGATTTCCTAAGTGTTATGGTTTCAAAAATGTTATAGTTTCAGAAGTGTTAAAATTTTGGAAAGTATTATGATTTTGGAAATGGATAATGATATCGTATTGATATGGTTTTGAAATAGATATGATATTTTGGTTTTGGAATATGATTTGAAATGAAATGACCACGGTGCTATAATACCGTTTGATTGTTAAAGCGACTGGGATCGGATATTGTCATACTCTCTGCCAATACCGAAAACCACTTTAACAACTGTGTACGTGGTGGAGATTCCAGAAATGAAGTAGGATGGTTTGACGACGATTCTATATGGTATGACGTGACCCTGACTCCCGTGAGTCTGCTTAGATGTGATTAAAATCAGGAGCCACGCCGGGCCAAGTGAGGTCATTCCTCCTATCGGGCACATTCCTTCGATACTATATTCTGATTCTTGTGATTGTTTGGTGGCCACCCCTCGAGTTTTGATATGGGAGTGTGTCCGAGGTGGGCAGTAGTAGCTACTATGCATTACCACCAATCCGGATACGCAAATGGATATCTACCCTGGCATTTCCTCGTGTGCCGTGTTCACAAGCCCTAGAGCGCCTTTTACGAGTTTGTTTTGTACCATACCTATGGAGTACCCTCTGATAGCCCTCCAGTTTACCGGGGGAGTTACAGTACTGTATAGACTATGGGAATATATAAAATGTGTTAAGGGGGATATGGATAACGCCTTAACGCTATTTTAATACTTTTACTTTACTATAGACATATTATAATAGTGTATATTATTACATAGTAGATAGTTTAACGGACCCTTAGAGGATGGTTATCCCAAACATCCTTTGAGTTACTTGTATTTCAGTTGTTATTTCACTTGAGTTGGATTTATTGATATAAGAATGTTAATCCCGACTCGAGTGTTTTGTGTTTTGCTTTACGCTCGAGTCAGACTGAGTGATACAGCTTTTGAGACTCACCTTTGGAGTTGGAGCTTCGCTTGGAGATCCATCTACATCTTTCAGCATTCAGCTATTCAGTTGATTCCAGTGATATATTCTGATCTTGTATTTGACTATTGTATTTGAGACTTCTGTTGTATCTTATTTAACTCTGTTATATATATATATAGTAGCTTCATAAACTACTATTCATTTGTTTCCGCTGCTTATTATTGTAATACTCTGTGTCTGTGATTCTGTGATTTATTTATTTACTGTATATGATGAGTTTTGCCAAATTTAAATTAACAATATGATATTTTGAGCAATTAAAGTCTGACATGCGCGGATGCGAATGGTTGAAAATACCGGGATGTTACAGTTGGTATCAAAGCTCTGGTTTTAGGCAAAACTTAGCATATGTAGTAGTTTTAATTTTAGAATTACTTTCGTTCGAGCTTGAATCCCTTCCTCTTTGATTCGGACTTCCTTTGAATTTTTGGAACTTTTTCCCTCCGTTCTGAAATCCATTCTTTTCTCTCCCTAATCGTGTTTTCTTGATTTCGGAGCATCGCATAGCTCCACTGAATGATTTGTAAAGGGGTGAAACTCCTTTACAATAGTCATTGATTAACTGAAGATTTCTGTAACCTCGGTTTAAATGTTGATATCCCTTGCTATGCTAGAATTCTATCTCTTGTGATCGGATGTTGATTTGCCTAAGAATTCTACATCGATCTTATTCTTGAAGTCACGGTTGACCCGATTAAGGTCTCCCGCGATTTATATAAGTCTATCCATCTTTTTTTTAATCATCTTATCTTCGTCCCGAGCTTATCCTCTAGATTGGAATTCTTTTGATTTGGGTCCTTGTAATTTGAATCCCTATCTTTGTTTTAAACCCATTTTGTATCATCGAGTAAGGGAGTGTATTTGTATTAATATTAAAAATGTTTTATATGTTGTGTTGTTTGATTTGTTGATGTTGATTTGGGGTTTTGATCGATTCGTCTGATCAACGCTATCGATAGGAATTCCAAAACACTTGAACAGAGCAAATTGACACAATATTGTTTCCAAATTGGTAAATAAAATAAATTTTGTATGATTATATTTTATATAAGTATAAATTTTTCTGGAATTTAATAGTTAATTGAATTGGTTGTAGAAATGATAATATTTGATTATCATTTATTGTTTTGTAAACCAATGACTATTGCCACATGATATAAATAAATGAAAATATAAAACATGGCGTATAGATTTGATTTGGAATCTAAATGAATTTAAGTCAAGAATTTGAGAATTTAATTTTCGGTGATTCCAAACTTTGGTTTAAATTTTTTAAAGCGTATATTATTTAAAGTATTTTCGAATAGAAATTGTTTTCAAAGAATTTTTAATGGTTAAATCAGTGCTCTCATCTTCTGTCGCTGGAAAATAATTTCGGTGATGGCGGCTGCATCATTGACATTCATTTTCGAGTTTTAGAGTGGAGAGATCATTCTGTAGCTTTGCTACATCTTTGTTTTGAAAATTAAATTGATTTGAATTTCTAAAGTATGACTTGATTTATAATATATAAGTATATGATTATAGATTTGATTTGATATATATAGTATATAAACTTATCTCTAATTTTTTTAAAGTTAATCTGAAATTTGATTCATAAATTTTTGGATGAATTCAATTATAAATAAAGCTAAAATTTTTGAATAAATATTTAAAAACTTGAAATAATTGAATTGGGAAAATTTTACCTTTATAACACTCCATTACTTTCCAATATATATCTTACCTAAGTCATTCAGAAGTTGAATATGTAATTGAATAATTTACAATGTAAAATGATGTTAAAGGAATTTAAATGAATTTGAGTGGTTATAATAAATGTTTTATAATTAATTTATGATTATAGAAAATGTTAATAGAGATAAATTGAATAACAAGATAATGAATAAATGAGATAAATTAAATAAATTTTGTTTTGAAGGAATTTATAAATTGAAATTTAATCAACTTAATGAAATACCTTGAATTTAAATCAATTATTGAATATTAATTAATTTAAATTGAAATTTATATGGTTTGAACTAATTGTTTTACCTTGTTTTTCAAACTATTTTCTTTTGGTTGTTTCTATTCTCCTACCCCTTCCTTTTCGGGGATAAAAAGTTTTGAGTGGGGGAGAGTGTAACGACCCGTAAATTTTAATGGTTTTATTAACATAATTAACTGATTTTTTGTGAAATTTTAAATATTTGAATTTGGAAATAAAAATTAGATATTTGGAATACGTCTACTTTAACCTAGAAAATGGTAAATTTTCATCTGATAATATGGAAGTTTATTTTATTGTGTAGTTTTATTTAAATTCAAATCAGTTAAAAATTGATGATAATAAAATGTTTTCCAAACCTGAATATTTTTATATAATAAATTTGTAAATCATCTTCTGAGTGAGACGTCATCTTTCGTTTTCCCAAATTTTAACCGTTATTGCTTCGTTTATCTTATTTTCGATAGATTTGCAGCATTTTCGGTACCGATATCGACTTTTGATTGGATGGTCGTACCACTGATATATGTATACCATTTTGATCGTCTCGTTGTGCTGACCTCCATAGTATATTTATTTCTGTATTTTGGAACCCGGTACGCGACGGAAATGATAAAAACAGGTGTCGTATCGGTATCATATCGTGACTTTTGTTTTCGATTGCCTTTTAAAACTTCAGCCGTGTAATCCAAGCAACAACTAATTGTTTTAAATTATTTACCTGAATAGTCACATGACCTTTGTTATTATACCGTTTTAGATTTTTAGCCGGTGTCTATTCCGCTCTCTACTTTTGTTCTGTCTTCTTCTACAAATTAAAAATATATGGTTGGGTTGTGAAAACAGTTCATCACCTCCTTTCTCCCATTTTCTTTCCTTCTTTCTTCTGTTTTTCTCTTCCTTCGAAAGTGTATATAAGCAAGACGACTACTCTTCACCACCATTGGCCGCATACTTCACACATCTTCCATCCCACAACCACTCAAGCACACCTACAGCTTCCACATCACCCTTCCCGTCAGCCATCGAATCACCCTCCTCCATCACCAGTTCGACCGCATGGCCTTTCCACTTTTCCTCCCAACAACCCATCGCCGAACCTTCCCCTTGACAGCCTAGCACACCTCCTTCTCTTTCGACCTTCATCCCCTGTAGCTGCCACAGCTTGGTCTAGATCACCTCCACCAAGCTGTGCCTTGCCGAGCCTCTTCAAGTTTTGTAAGTACATATATAGCAGGTTGTTATAGTTAAGTATATATACAAATAAAAGTGTCGTTTATATTTTATTTTTTTGTATATTTAGTTATAATATATGAAGCTATACAATTAGTATATATATGGGTAAAAGTTTTGAGATATATATATTAATCTGTTGGATTTTGAATGTATAAATCTATATATATGCGAGTGTACAAGTATTCGCATAGTATAAATATTAGTTTCAGGATATGATTTCTTGAACAGTAAGTATATGTAACAACCCGCTATTTTGCACCATTCGCATCCGCACATGTCGGACTTGAATAATTCAAAATACCGAATTGTTAATTTAAATTTGGCAAAACTGAGCATATACAGTAAATAAATAGAACACAGATCACAGACATAGAGTAATAAATGCAGCGGAAGCAAAAGATAGTAGTTCATGAAGCTACTATATACATATCAGAGTTAAATAAGTTACAACAGAAGTCTCGAATACAATAGTCAAATACAATATCAGAATACATCACTGGAATCAACTGAATATCTGAAAGCTGGATAGATAGCTGGATCTCCAAGCGAAGCTCCAACTCCAAAGGTGAGTCTCAAATACTGGTACACTCAGTCTGACCCGAGCGTAAAGCAAAACACAAAACACTCGAGTCAGGATTAACATTCTTGTATCAATAAATCCAACTCAAATGAAATAGCAACTGAAATAAAAGTAACTCAAAGGATGTTTGGAATAACCATCCTTTAAGGATCCGTTAAACTATCTACTATGTAGTAGAGTACGATAAGTAGATAATGCCTATCAGTAATATAAAGTATCAAAATAGTGTTAAGGCGTTACCATTATCCCCCTTAACACATTTTATATAAGCGTTATAGTCTATACAACACTGTAAACTCCACCGTAAACTAGTGGGATATCAGGGAGTACTCCATAGGTATAACGCAAAACAAATCGTAGTGGTCGCGTATATAGGAACCCAAGTATGACAAGGCACATGAGGCAATACCCAAGGTAGTGAAACTACTGTTTGCCTGATCCGGACTGGTGAGAACGCATCGCCGCAGCGACCGCAACACCGCGAAACAACACTCCCAAATCAAGGGTGCACCAATCGACAACAGGTAATGAGTAGTTTTCGAAGAAGTGTGTTCGCTCGAGGTAGCTGACCTCCATTTGGCCCGGCACGGCTCCTGTTTTAGTCATTTCCAATTTGACACAAGTATCAAGGCTATCCATTATCGTTCTCTTTCTTCAATCATCACGTACATCATTCCAACCACTTCATTCTGGATCACACTCCGCGTATAGTTATTAAAGTGGTTTTCGGTTTAGACAGTGAGTATGTCCCTAATCGATTCCGGTCTCTTTAACAACTTTCGTAATTATTACACCGATTGGTCGTTTAATAAATTTCAAAACCAAATCAATTACAATTCCAATTAGAATTTGTAAATCAACATTTCCTTTGTCTTTCTAAAACAATTCCCATAATTTACTTTCAAAACTTCCAAATTACCATTTCAAAATCTTATAATCCAATTTCAATTTCTTTTTAAAACAATTCAAATATTGATTCAAGTTCGTATATAAGTTTCATCCCAAAATCATTTAAATTAATTTAATTTAACATTCAAATCAATTTAAATTCATTTATCTATTTCATTCAATATTTGTTAAGTTAATTTGTCATTCAAAACAATTTCAATTAAATTTCCAATTTGTTAAATCAATTGTTGGGCGTGTCTCACCCAGAAGACCTCGAGACCAAGAAGCTTGATTCATCCATCCAGGCTTGCCTAAACTCATTCGGCATTCTCGTTCTCCAGGGCCCATTCGGCAGGAACTCATTCGGTATCCATGCCTCATAGAAACCCATTCGGCAGTCTCAAGAAGCCACTACCGGACCAACCTCTCCTAGCTCCTACCGGACCAAGCTCCTACCGGACCAACCTCTCCTAGCTCCTACCGGACCAAGCTCCTACCGGATCAACCTCTCCTAGCTCCTACCGGACCAAGCTCCTACCAGACCAAGCTCCTTCAACCGAACCAAGTACCACCGGACCAGCTCCACCAAGCCAGATTGCGTCAGCCCAGGCCCACTAGCTGGTATATACCTCCAAGACCCCTACCCCCAGCCTCACTCTATAAATAGAGGGGCAGGGGTACAACAATGGGGTCAAGTTTGAGAGCTCAAGCACGGAAGGAACTTTCAAACAACTTTCCTTTACTTGTATAAAAGCTTTGTACTTGTAATCAAGACAAGAAAAGAGAAATAACATATAAAGTGGACGTAGGCACATTCTGGCTGAACCACTATAAATTTGCGTGTCTTTTTACAGTTTAGCCCCTGCTTTTCATATATTTGCATAAATCACCCAAATCGCTAAGAACAACATAAGATCTACTAAATCATATAACTTGGAGGTGTTTGTCCATTTTTTTGTGCAAACATTTTTGGTGCTTTCACTAAGAACTAGAAGCTCGAAGCTTCAGCTTCATCCACTTAACGAGTTTTCCTAACAGCATCGTCCGCCACTTGGAAAACATGCCTCCCAAACAGAGAAAAGATGTTAACAAAGGAAAAAACATCGCATCCAGCAGTCTTCCAGATCCAGCTGTCACGAATCAAGTAAATCGTCCTCCTCCAGCAACAGTAACAAATGAAGGACAGGCTAACCCAACCACTCCTGCCACAGAACAGCCTACAGCAATTACTAGGGCAGATTTGGACAGAGTTGTGGTTGAAGTAACTAACCGCTTCATGTCCCAGCAGGAAGCCTTGGTGGACCATCTCATGTCACGCTTAAGGGACGCTGAAGAATCCAACCGCAACACTGAATCATGGGGCGAGTCCTAGTCTGGAGGATCTCAGAGACAACAAAGATCTTCTTTCTTCGAAGGAGCTAACGACAGAAGTAGCCGTGGTAGGAGCCGAGACCGAGCACAGCCCGAAGTTAGGCCTGAGGAAACGTTTGGTACCGAACCCAACGGGGAAGGTACCGGGCGAAGGTCAACTGTAGCTGAGCCTGTCATGCTGCCTAACCACAGAAACGCCAGTGAACGGGGCCGAGCTAGAGTCTAGCCCGAAGTTGGACCCGAGGAAGTGCTTAGATCAGAACCCAACAGGGGGAGATCAAGGCAAGGGCCAACTGTAGCTGACCCGAGCATGCTCCCAGAAGATCAAAGGCAGCCGCTGGAAAATGTGAGGAATGATAGACGATACCATCCCTACAGGTCATCTGGACGGAATCAATCCCACAGAACAGAACCAAACTCATTTCTATCTACTCCAAATTCTGATGTAAGGATGGCACGCCTATTCAGAGAGTGTGTCCAACGGGAGCAAAGAGATCGAGGGATAGGCGCTAGGGTAACCAGCCCTTTCGCCCGCAATATCGAAATTGCTATCACCCTCCGAGAATGGAAGATGCCAACAATGGAACCCTACAAAGGAACCTCCGACCCCGTTGTACACTTACAAAGGTACACGCAACATATGCTCATGAGTGGGGCGACAGAGGGGGTACTGTGCAAATGCTTTCCGCTCTTCTTAGCAGATCTTGCTACCTCCTGGTTCTGTCATCTACCCCAGGGATCCATCAGTTCGTGGGAAATGTTGAAAGAAAAATTTATCAGTCAGTTCCGCATTCATGTGGAGCAACCTAAGGACGCTTATTCCCTATCCAGCGTCAAACAGAAACCTGGAGAGAAGCTGCAGCAATACCTAACCAGATTCAACGCCGCAGCAGCCGCAGTCCAAGATGCCGATGAGAAGCTTATCCTAATGGCCCTTTGTAGTGGTGTGCATCCGGACACTAAATTTGCTAGAAGGTTGACAAAAGAAAAACCAGCTACTTTACCCGATTTCTTCCATGAAGCCGGGAAATACATGAGGCTTGAGGATGCTGCCATTGAGGGGCAGTCAGGACAGCAAAATAAGACAGCCCATAGCAACGCCCCTGCTGTGGCAAGGGACTTTCGAAGAAATGATTCCAGAGACAATGCTGGGGGCAAGAAGGGAGAAAAGCGCCTATATCGGCCAGGACCGAGATTCGACACTTACACTCCTTTGAACGAGACCGTCGAAAATATCTTCCTTGCCACCCAAGGCGAAGTTAGATACAAATGCCCACCATACAAGAAGGAATCAGATAACGCACAGAAGTCTGGAAAGTTCTGCCGCTTCCATAAATCTCACGGGCATGATACCAACGAATGCCATCATCTCCGAGATCTGATTGAGGAACACATCAAAAGGAAGAAACTGGAACGTTATGTAAAAAGTCAGGACAGGACTCCAGCTCCTGCCAACGAAAACCCAAGGCTACCCTCACCGGGGACCGATAGAGGGAACCGCAACACTAGCAGCTCCAGCCAAGAGAAGATAGTGGTCCATACCATCTCAGGAGGACCGCACATCGCAGACAGAAGCTGGAGAGAGATGGAAAGATATGGAAAGTCGCTCAGAGACAATAAAGACTGTGTCAATTCGGTTATAGAAGAGCGCCACCCAAAGCGGAAAGAAAGTGATGACATCACATTCGGTAAGCGTGACCTAGAAGGAAGGCAGTACCCTCACATGGATCCCATGGTCATCTCTGCCCGACTTGGTCCCGCCGATGTTTACCGAATCCTGGTAGACACTGGAAGCTCAGTAAACATCCTGTTCAAACACGCATTCGACAAAATGAAGCTATCAATGAAGGATGTATCTCCCTGCGATAAACCACTACACGGCTTCACTGGAGATGCGAAAATGCCCTTCGGGCAACTGGACCTCTTTGTTGAGATTGGAAGCCATCCCCGCTCCGCTGTACGGAAACAGACGTTTGTGCTAATAGAAAACCAGTCGGCCTACAACGCCTTCTTAGGAAGGCCATCCTTGTCTGACTTCCAAATTGTCTTAGCCCCATGGTGCCTAAAGATGAAATTTCCAACAGACAATGGAGTAGGGGAAGTGGAAGGAGATCAGGACGTTGCTCGAGACTGCTATGTGACTGAACTTCACAACAACCACAGGAAGGATAAAGGGAAGGGTGTAGAGATTGCCCTCTGCACAAAAAGTCTAGAAGCATAGCAACTAAAGAAAGCCCCTCCTCTTCGATATACCAGCGACCCTTTCAATGAATTAGATCCTAGGGACAAAGAGGAGGAGGCCACTGCCGAGCCTGCAGAGGCTATGGAGTTTATATCTGCAGACAAGCACAACTCAAGTAGACTATTGAAAATTGGGTCCCAACTAAAAGCCGAATTGAAGGAACAACTCATCGATTTTCTCCGCGACAACTTGGATGTATTCGCTTGGTCACACGCTGACATGACTGGAATCTCCCCCGACATAGCCTGCCACGTATTAAACATTGATCCTACCAAGGCGCCTGTAAAACAAAAAAAGAGAAGTATGGGGGCAGAGCGATCAGCAGCCCTCGATGAAGAAGTAAAGAATCTACTCGCCAATGACTTCATACGAGAAGCTATCTACCCGGAATGGATCGCCTACCCGGTGCTGGTAAAAAAGGCTAATGGGAAGTGGCGAACCTGCATTGATTTTCCAACCTAAACGACGCCTGCCCAAAGGATTGCTTCCCACTTCCCAGAATCGACCAACTTGTAGACAGCACAGCCGGGCACGAACTCCTATCTTTTATGGAGGCATACTCAGGATATAACCAAATTCCTATGCATGCTCCCGACCAAGACCACACTAGTTTCATCACCGACCGAGGTTTATACTGCTATAAGGTAATGCCTTTCGGACTTAAAAATGCAGGAGCCACCTACCAGCGCCTCGTCAACAAGATGTTTGCAGGGCTAATAGGACAAACTATGGAAGTATATGTGGATGACATGCTGGTAAAGTCAAGGAAAGCCAAAGACCACCTAGGCAAGATGTTTCAAGTACTTCGACAATATGGAATGAAGTTGAATCCACTAAAATGTTCCTTCGGAGTGTCATCGGGAAAGTTCTTTGGATTCATCGTTCATGCAAGAGGGATAGAAGCAAACCCTGAACAAGTCCGAGCGCTAAGGGATATCAAGATACCTTCCACCCGAAAGGAAATGCAAAGCCTAAATGGAAAAGTGGCCGCCCTAAGCCGATTCATCTCCAAGGCAACGGACAAGTGCGTCCCCTTTTTCGAAGCTCTAAAGAAAGACAAAGGAAAGTTCGAATGGACTGACGAATGCTTAACCGCTTTCCTTAGCCTAATCGAACACCTCCAGAAACCACCGGTACTCTCGACTCCAAGCGAAGGCGAAGAATTATACCTATACCTTGCTGTGTCATCTCACGCCCTAAGCTCTGCCTTGGTAAGGGAAGACAACCGCACGCAGCGGCCAGTTTACTTCGTCAGCAAAAGGTTTAATGGGGCAGAAGTCAGATATCTTAAACTTGACAAGCTAGCATACTGCTTACTAATCACATCACGAAAGCTGCATCACTACTTCCAGTCCCATTCCATCAAAGTTCTGACTGATCAACCACTGAGGCAGGTACTCCATCGTCCCGATACTTCTGGACGACTACTTAAATGGTGCATTGAACTAAGTCAGTATGATATCACCTATCACCCTCGCACCGCCATCAAGGGACAAGCCATGGCTGATTTCATTGTAGAATTCACTACCAACGAAGATAAGGAGAAATTGGAAATAGCAGAAGATATCAAGTGGAATCTCTTTGTGGATGGTGCATCAAACGAACAAGGCTCGGGGGCAGGTGTGGTAATAATCACTCCCAGGGGAAACAAACTGCACTACGCTATAAGGTTGGAGTTCGCTGCCACCAACAACGATGCAGAATATGAAGCAGTGATAGCTGGACTAGAAATTGCCATAGAAATCGGAGCCAATTCTTTGTGCCTTCACAGCGATTCTCAACTTATTGTTAATCAAATACTAGGAGAATTCCAAGCTCGAGAAGAACGACTCATAGCATATCTAAAGAAGACCAAGTTACTTCTCAGCCGATTGGACCACTACTTAGTCAAACACATCCCTCGGGAGGAGAACCGAGAGGAGGACGAATTAGCAAAGCAAGCAGTGTGAGAGACATCACCATCTTCGGGGCAGTAACCATCTCAAAGCAACTGGCCCCAAGTTTTGAGCAAATGAATCTGATAGCTGCAACCGAAGAAGCAACTTGGATGACTCCCATCCGAGACTACCTGCAAAGTGGCACTCTACCCAACGGGCGTAACGAAGTCAAGAAAATCTTGAGGAAAGCATCCCGCTACACAATACAAGGAGGCGTCCTCTATCGGCGCGGATTCTCTAACCCGTTATTAAGGTGTGTCGCTGGGAGAGAAGCCAAGGAAATCTTATCCAACATCCATCAGGGGAGCTGCGGATATCACACCGGAGGGCAAACATTAGCAAAAAAGATACTCCGATACGGATATTTCTGGCCCACCTTAAGCAAGGACGCCTTAGATTTCGTCAAGAAGTGTGACAGATGCCAAAAATTTGCTAAAATTCCACGGCTACCAACAACTGAGATTACTCAAATGACCAGCCCTTGGCCCTTCGCAATATGGGGAATTGACTTAATCGGCGAGCTACTGATGGGCCGAGGCGGGGCCAAATATGCTATAGTGGCAGTTGATTATTTCACCAAATGGGTGGAAGCGGAACCTCTGAATAAAGTATCTTCAGCAAAAGTTATTAACTTCTTGATCAAAAATGTTCTGTGCAAGTACGGAGTCCCACTCAAAATCATATCAGATAATGGACTTCAGTTTGACAGCGAGGAATTCGCCAACTGGTGCCGAGAGCACGGAATTCATAAAAGCTTCTCATCCGTAGCATATCCCCAGGCAAACGGACAAGTCGAAGCAGTCAACAAAATTCTGAAAACTCTGATAAAAAAGAAGCTCGAAAAGTCAAAGGGCGCTTGGGTGGATGAACTCCCTACGGCACTGTGGGCCTACCGCACATCTTTCAAAACATCAACGGGGCACACTCCTTTCTCTTTGGCATACGGATCGGAGGCTATGCTCCCAGTTGAAACCATTGTGCCTTCCCACCGTAGGATCCACTATAACCCGGAAGAGAATGAAGAGCTCCTCCACATGTCTTTGGATCTAGTTGAGGAGAGAAGAAATGATGCAGTCCTTAAAACAGCAGCCCACAAGCAGAAAGTGGCAGCGCAATACAACTCCAAAGTCAAGCATCGTACCTTACAAGAAGGGGATCTTGTCCTCAAGCGAATCTTCCCTCGCCCCGAAGCACTAGACCCCATCTGGGATAGACCATATGTAATTCATAAAGATCTCCACAATGGAGCTTATATTTTGTCAACAGTGGACGGAGAGGTGTTCCAGAGGGCATGGAACATCCAGCACCTCCGTCGATACTTTTCTTAACTTGTACTGCCCATATGAAGTGAATTAACAAAGAGAATCAGTGGACGTAGGCCTTTTCATGCCGAACCACTTTAAAAAACTTTGTCTCTTTTTTAACTTGTTCCTTTATATCTTGGCTACTTGTTAACTTTATCCTTTTCTGTTGAACAAAATCCTATGCGTATAGCATCTCCACTCAAAGCACTCCACGGTGCAACTTCACCTGGGCAAAACCTAACAGGTACTATGCGAATCTATGCCCTCGCCAATGAGACACTTTTGCTCCAGCATCCCTCTACTGCGGGTTAACTCATTGCTCGCGACGGCCCTTAAAGCCAACTGTAATGAGCCGATTATAAGCCACCGAGAAGGCCGACTATAGCCGAGGCAGCACATTATGGCATTAGGCTCGCCGGCAACTGTGAACCGACTATAAGCCCCAACATAAGGTGTGGCCAGCCAGGGGAAGTTCACAGTTGACGATCGACACCCACGCTAGCCGGCCACAGTAAATCGAATAATACCCATGATTACGGGCCATAATGGCCCGGGTAGTTACTGTGCGCGATCTCGGCTCCGATGTGTCTTAAGTGCGGCTGTGGTAAAAAAGAATTAACTCCCCGCGGAGGCGTAAGATGGGTGACAAATGTCTCCAAGACCCACAGCTAGGGAAAGTGACTACAAAACCCGTTTGCCACGAACTTAAGCACATCGAAGGCCTTCCGTGATTGGAAGTTTTACTTTTTCACATATTTCAATTTTACTTAAAAAGCTTTTCTCCTATCCTCTATAACGGTCCCTAAAGTACAGGATGCAGAGTAGGAGATACTAGCCAATGGGTGTAGGGACTCACGATTGGATGGCAGGGCACTCGACTGCATTCCATGCTCGGTCATACAAGATATTCAAAACTGCCATCTACGATTAAAACATGAAGGGCGGTATTTTCTTCTTTTGTGTACAAATACATGACTATAATTTGTTCACACCACACGCTAATATTACAAGTCATGAAATTATGTTTTAAAACCAGAACCTGACATCAAACACAATTCAATTACAAGAATATGCATAGCTATATTTCTCATACGACATGTCAAAATAGCAACAAACATTCAGAAGACGACAAAATCAGCTTAAGTTAAAGAATTACACATCAAGAATAGAGCTATTTATTAAAAGTAGAAAAATAATTACAACTTAAAAGTTACTCTACTATTTTAAGACTAACGTATACGGCCATGTCAAGTCTACCAAAAGAATTTTCCAGGTCTGATCAAGGGGCCGACTGCATTGGAGTTTTATCCTTGTCCTGTCGACCACCTGTCCAGTCAGAGAAAGGATTCATTAGTGATAAGCAACCAAAGTTAATGGAGAGACTAAAAAGGAAGACTTACCAGCACCTGCTTCTTGACTATCCTGATCGTCATCCTCTACTTGCACACCTGCCTCCTCAGCAGCAAGCAACCGTATACCCTCCTTCACCGCCACCTTCTCCTCCTTGGTTAACTGGGCAGTGACCACATCCATGCTGAAGGCCACACCACCCTCTTTATCCGCATCCGCCTTAGCTTCCTCCAGAGCCCGAAGATAAATCTTAGCCATGACCCTAGGATAATCATCCATCCAGGATAGGTTGCCCTGCTTCCAAGTTCGGAAGTACATGTCCTGAAGCATTTCATCCATCATCCCCTCATTCTCCCCAAACTCCCTCATCCGGGCCTCGGAAGCCGACAACCTTCCAACAGCAGTTTCTCTCTCCAAACGGTATCTCGAGCAGTCAGCCTGAAGGGATTTCCGCATCGCCTCCATCTCCTCCTTCAGCCTAACCTGAGCAAGCTCTGCGGCTTCAAGCTTCCCCGACAGCTCCTCTACCCGCTCAAGATTCGCCCTCCGAACCTCATCCACTGTCGAGATGGCCATATTTATCTGCTCCTTGCAGGCAGCCTCCATCTTCCGCAGTTCCGCCTTACTAGCCTCCTCCATAGCCTTCCTCAACCGCCCGGAGGCAGCCTCATGCTGAAAAATCTGAATGGCCTGATCAGCGAGCTGTTTGGCCTGGTCCGAAACCATCAATCTTAGTCGGATGTTGGCACTCCCAATCTCCTCTCCAGCCTTACAAAGCCGGGCATGATTCCCCATTAGCTTCCTAGTCTCCTCCGCCACCCGATCAATATTAGCCTTGGCCTGATCTCCCATGGTAACTATCCGAGTAGTAAGTAGATCGAGATCTAAGGACTTAGCCTCATCAAGCACCCGTACCATGGGATTGCGGGGAAGAAGGTGCTCACCAGTAACCTCGTCAAAGGTAATATCATGGGAACTTGGATCCAGATCAGGATGACCCGCAAATGGATTACGAGCCAAGTCAGGACGATCAATCTGAATAACGGTAGGGTTTTCGGACGAGTGCAGAGAGAGTGAAAACTCGCTATCCTCCTCCGTGATATCATGAAGAGGCTGAACTGGGGGCTGAGGACCAAGTGAAGGTTCGGATGAGGGATGACTCCTCTTTCTCTTTTGGATACCCTCTTCAATAACCCCGAGAAGGGGACGGTAGCCGACTACATCCCCGGAGCGGTGGGTCGAAGACTTTGGCTTGGCGGAAGCTTTGGAAAGCTTGTACTGTTCAAGCCTGTGCCGAAGATCTGAGGCCTTGGCCGTTTTACCTGCTCCTGATATGAAGAACAAGTGTCACAAGCTTACATTGATCCATAATTCGAGAAAACACGGTAAACTAAAAGTTAAAAGAAGAAAGGAAACACATCGGTGGTTGTACAAACCCTGGGGAGGAGTAGGATACTGCAATAAGTTCTGGATTTCATTCTAGGACGGGAGCGGGTCATAAAATATTCCTAAGTCCCTATCATAAATGGAGCCCGCGGGAATCAAAAGTTCACCTTGAGTCGTCGGAGCCACCTTGGCTGGAATAGTCCGAGGAGGCTCGCTTGCGCCAGTTCCAGCCTTGTCAGCTTTCCCAGTTTTCTCTATCAAAGCCGGTTCCCCGTCCAGCCCCTCAAAAGCTTGGTGGAATACATCATCCGTCCACTCCTGAATCTCGCCCGCTTGCCCAGGAAGCAAGGCCCCGATGCCATCACCACCTTCCCGGTCACCTCCACTCTCGCCTCTTTCCTCCTCTATGTCTTCCTCCTCTTGGGTAAGTGGACAATTGCTGGGGGAGGGACCGTCCGACTTCTTAAGTTTCTTACCGCCAACGGCTGGAGGTTTTGTGAAAGGTTTCCTCTTGCTACTCTCTACCGTGACACCTCCCTTAGCCTGAGCGGCCGCCCTCTCCTCCGCCGTTTCCCTCAGCTTGACTACTGACTGCTGTGGAAGGATTAAGTTATACTCCAGAAGGGTGGCGTTTCTGATCAGGTAGGCAGATGATCTATATTTCCCGAGAATAGCTTCTATCTCAGCCGCCGTCTGAACCAGGCGATCAGTCTCCACAACTGCAAAGCCACCTGTCGCTAGCAAAAATGAAAATGTATGAGGAGAAGCATCGTAACCAGAATGGAAATTATAGATAAAGTGTAGACTTACATCCAGAGGTGAAATGCCTAAAAGAAACTGAGTCGTCCCTGACGAAGAACTACTCCTTCTTGAACATGCTGAATTTAGAATACAGATCCAAGACCGGCTTGAAGGTCACAGCTGACTCCAAGCTAATGTATGGGGACCCCTTCTTATAGCCCCTCAGATTATATAGATACCGGATCTCCCGGTTGGAAGGAGCACGACCATACTTCCTCTGGAAAATGATGAAGAGGCTCACCAATATAGCATAGGAGTTGGGTTGAAGCTGGAATGGGGCCACCTTTAGATATGTGAGGAAGCTGGCTATCCAAGCGTTAAGAGGAGGAATGGCACCACACATGCAGTGGTATCTGCTATAGGCGAAGTACCCTTCCGGAGGATCGTACGACATAACTTCTCTCCCTGGCAACAACAAGTGCGCCCTATCAATTCCAAAAGATCGGGAAATGACATCAAGCTGCTCCTCCTTGAGGGAGCTAGGAAAGCAATCGGGCGGGGAGTTTAGAAGTTCCTGAGGGCCGTACCCGTCCACTAGTGATCTCGGGACAGGTCCGTGACGTTCTGGATTCGGCTGAGCTGGGGGCACGGCAGAGGAACCTCCTTCGCCCCCGGATTTCTTTTTATCCGATCGAGTTTCTGCTTTGCGAGACATTATCTGCAACATGGAAAAGACAGGTTGTTAAATAGAGGATATAAACAGGCAAGTTTCTCGAGTCCATCCAATGAAACAAGCCCATTCGGCATTTCCAACGTCATCCGGTTATACTAAATCATATGACCCCATCCGGCATCCCCATGCTATAACCCATTCGGCATTCCCAACTCCATCCGGTTATACAGGTATACGACTCCCTTCGGTAAACCATTCGTCCAACATAGAAAGGATCTCACCTGATTCAGTGAAAGTAGGGGATTTGATTCGGCTACCACGTTTGATCCGGCTACCACGTTTTGATTCGGCGAAAGTAAGAATTTGATCCGGCAAGGACAAGTGTTTAGTTCGGCAGGTAGGAAATAGCAAAGGCGTACGGTCCCTACTTATAGACAAAAGGACATGACCGGACCATCTGGTTCGGTATCCAAGGACCAAATGAAAATGTCAAACAAAGCACGCCATATTCGAGAATATGCCCCACTTTGGGGGGCAAATGTTGGGTGTGTTCTCACCCAGAAGACCTCGAGACCAAGAAGCTTGATTCATCCATCCAGGCTTGCCTAAACTCATTCGGCATTCTCGTTCTCCAGGGCCCATTCGGCAGGAACTCATTCGGTATCCATGCCTCATAGAAACCCATTCGGCAGTCTCAAGAAGTCACTACCGGACCAACCTCTCCTAGCTCCTACCGGACCAAGCTCCTACCGGACCAACCTCTCCTAGCTCCTACCGGACCAAGCTCCTACCGGATCAACCTCTCCTAGCTCCTACCGGACCAAGCTCCTACCAGACCAAGTTCCTTCCACCGAACCAAGTACCACCGGACCAGCTCCACCAGGCCAGATTGCATCAGCCCAGGCTCACCAGCTGGTATATACCTCCAAGACCCCTACCCCCGGCCTCACTCTATAAATAGAGGGGCAGGGGTACAACAATGGGAGACAAGTTTGAGAGCTCAAGCACGGAAGGAACTTTCAAACAACTTTCCTTTACTTGTATAAAAGCTTTGTACTTGTAATCAAGACAAGAAAAGAGAAATAACATATAAAGTGGACGTAGGCACATTCTGGCTGAACCACTATAAATTTGCGTGTCTTTTTACAGTTTAGCCCCTGCTTTTCATATATTTGCATAAATCACCCAAATCGCTAAGAACAACATAAGATCTACTAAATCATATAACTTGGAGGTGTTTGTCCATTTTTTGTGCAAACATCAATTACTTAAGTTCAACTTCATTATATCAAAACTTACAAATTGCATTAAATTAAATGCATCAAATCCAATTCTTTACATTCCAAGTCTTACATTAATTTCAATATAACACATTTCTATTTCTTGTTAGAGAAATTCAATTTCACTTATTTATTCACTTAGTTACAAATTTCAAAACCTAATTATTTCATAACTCAACTTTACTTATTAAAGAAGTTCAATTTCACTTATTACGAAGTTAAATTTCACATATCAAGAATTCAATTTCATTTAATTATTAAATAATTTCAAACTTAATTGATAATTTCAAAATTTAATTATCAAATAAATTCCAAAGACTTATTATTAAATAATTCCAATCTTTATTATTAAATAATTCCAAACTTAATTATTAAATAATTTCAAAACTTAATTATTAATAATTCCAAATTTAATTATTAAATAATTAATTTTAAAACAACATTGTTCCAACAACTACTATGTTAATATTTTGTTTCGGATTATTAATATTAACAATTGCTTTCTTTGAAAATTCAAATTCCAACTTCATTTTAAAACCTTATCGTTTATTCGAATAAAATCTTTAATTTTTTTTAAAATCAAATTATTTGACCAATCGGTTTTTATTAAATTTTCTATCCTAGGTCAAAGTTTAATTTGGGTATTTATCATTTCAACCCGATTCCAATTCAATTCAAAAATCAAAGCATAGCAAAGGGAACTTGAAGTGTGATAATTGGGATGGTGTCAAAGTAAATAAACAAGCAATAACAACAATCAATAACAATCCAATAATCAAATCAAATAATCCTGAAATAATCGTATCAATTCACATTGTTGTTTGTGCAAATTAATATAATTATTTCTACAATCTACACCATCATTTCATGTAGATTAAAGATTATTTCACTAATTATTCATACGGTTCTTCACTTGTCATTCAATTCCAATTTTATACTACAATAATTATACAACATACATTCAATGGTTCAAGGTGTAGTTATCACTATTCTACGTGTCAGTTCATTTAACATTAAAGGGGGGGGGGTCATATTATACAACTTTAACTAATTAAATTCAACATTTAACTATCCTATATCAAGTTCACTTGCATATTATTTATCACTTTAACAATAACAATTAACATCCAATTTCAACATCACATAAAAATCATTCATCAACCAAACTTGTATAAATAACAGATAATGTGTCAGATGTCACAGGTGAACTGATACAGGTAATAACATATATAACAGTGTAAATAACTAACAGCAGCATATTTCAATTGTCGTTTCAATTGAAATCAAATTTAATAAATAAAGAACGTTAATCGTGAGTGATTGCTCACCTTTCGAGGCTAGAGAGTATCGAAGATGACACAGATACACACACTAATACAGACACTGAAATTGAGTTAAGCAAGCAAAATTGGCATGAATTAGAAGAGCAAAGCTGATAAATATGAATCGATGAGAATGAATCAAATTAGCTCGATATAAATGGAAATATATATATATAACTGTTATTATTATTAATATTTAGAATGACATATATATCACATGTAACACTTATATTTAATTAACCAAAACAACTACTAGTGTATACACAGCAGCTTATATATATAAATAAACTTTTATATTAAAAGCCCAACATGCAGAAACTAATAAACTAAGAAACTAATAAACTAATAATCTGATGTACCATAATATAAACTGTATGAACTCTAAAACTTTATAACATAACCTTTATACTAAAACCATAAACAGACTATTATATACTATGTATATTAATGTATATGCTTTACTGCAACTTTCACAAATCAGAAAAATATATATACATATAAATACTATAACAACTGTGTGAATATAAAATAAAACTGTATAGCTTTTAAAAATTTAATCAACTTTATAACTAATAATAAAATCTTATATAACTAAAACAACTTGTACAATATAATCTTTGAAACCAACGGACTAGAACTTATATTAACTTTTTGCAACAAACAGTAAATACCACTTGCAACTTACATTTTTATTTTATTTTTCAAACTGCAACTATTCAAAAGAAAGTTACATACATATACATAAAGCAACAGCAAACCTCAAACTCACCTTAGATAACAAATATAACTAACATATAATAATATATAATCCAACATATAGCTATATATATATATAACATAAAATAGACGCAGATCTGTAAGCTTGCTGATCTTCAAAATCGACTAATGTAAATACAACTAGTATTTCTTTTTTTTAACAACCTGTAGCATATATGCAGTAACTATAAATACTTATGGGTATAACTTACATATGCAACTGCAGATTGTATATATATAAGTAAACTAACAGTAAAACAATAATTTATTTATTTATTTATAAACTCATATATATATATATACTTAGCTTCAAAGTTTAACAAAAAAAAATGATATATATATATAAAGTAGGCGCAGCAGGATCACAAGCCTATCTATATACTGCAAAGAAGAACAACTAAACTATATATATATATAATATCATATACAAAAACAAACCTGTATATAGCTAATATATAGTTGACAAATTATATAACTTATATAAGCATTTAAACTAAGATATAAGAAACTAAAATGGTGAAGCAGGCTCTGGAATAGTGAAAATAGTGAACAGATAATGCTATAGCAACTATAGATATATTATTAGATTTAGAACCCTTTATATAGAAAACAATGATATGTATATATATACCTCTTCATATGCTTACATCCAGGGACACAAGCAACAGATAGAGATGGTGAAAGTGAAGTGGTTCGATGGCTAAAACTGGTGGCCTCGGCAATGGTGAGGGGCGGTGGTGGAGGAGCGATGCTGTGAGTCAGGTCGGGTGATCGGCGACGTGGGGTGCTAGTTGTCGGCCATGCATGCATTGAGGCAGGGGTCGACGGCTGAGTCGGTTTGTCGGTTTCTGGTCGTGTGCGTGGGTCGCGGTGCTCGGGATGTGAAGGACTTGTTGCGCGAAAGGGGATGGGAAGGTGGAGGCAGTGGACGGAGTTGCTAGGCGGCGGTGATAGGTAGGCGATGTGTGCTGCGGAGTGTCGTGGTAGCTATGGTGTCGAGTTGTATTGCGGTGGCGGTTGCACGTGGGAAGGTGGGTTAATGTGGAAGAGGAAGGGAGGGAGCAGTTTGGAAAGTGAAAGAATGGAAGAAAGGAAAACGTGGGGAGATAGAATTGAAAAGAATGAGGCCAGGCAAACTAAAAGAATGAACGCATGAAAATAAGTAATCAGGCAACACAAAATGAACGAGAATTTGAGCAACCCAAAAGTCTTGAACGCATAAAAAAATGAACGGGCGTAAAATGAACGTGTAGTTCAAAATGAATAAGTGGCTATTGGTTAATCGGGGACAAACGAAAGGACACAACACAAAAGGCACAAAATGGATATCGTTCTCACGGATTCTGCTGCGCATCGGACTTCAAAACACCGAGTTGAATATACCGCAGAGATCAGCACGACGAGACGATCAAAACAGTATATAGGTATCAGCGGTACGATTGAATTTAGAAAATTCGAATTTTTCTACTGGCGGAAAATGCAAGGAAAACGTAGAAATATAAGATCGACGGAGCCAAAGAAGTCCGAATTTGGAAAAACGAAAAATGACGTTTGCTCAGAAGATGATTTAGAATTTTTCTATGTAAAAATATTTAGGTTCCGAAAACATTTTATTTTCATCGCTTTTTAACTGATTAAATCCGAAATGACGTGACTGAAATTTACTTTTATATTTTATGACGAAACTTTACAATTTCCTATGTTTAAATAGACGCATTTTAAATATCAAATTTTCGTTGCGAAATTTTATTGTTTATTTTTATTTAACGAAAATTTCATTTAACGCAAAACACACGTTTCTTACGTTAAAATTATTATTTTGATTTCTGCTATTGGTTCCAACTATAACATATTATTACATTACGTTTTTAATATGTATTACATTATCGGTCTTATCGAAATTGGTCGTCAGCGAATTTGGTTTTGGATTTGTAACTTATATACAAAGAGATTTCCATTTAATAAATCGTAAAATTTTATTTCTATCGGATTTTTAATTAAAATTTTATTTAATTTAGTATTTTTAAAGCGTTAAAAATACGGGTCATTACAATCTCCCCCACTCAAAAACTTTTCGTCCCCGAAAAGGAAGAAGGTAGGAGAATAGAACCAACCAGAAAGAAAAATGGCTTTGCAAACAAAATAAACAACTAATTTAAAGCTATATAAATTTCAACTTAAATTAATTAATATTCAATAATTTGATTTAATCCATTTGATTTCACTTAAGTGAAATCAATCTTAATTATTTCTAAATTTTTTATCTTATTATCCAATTATGTTTAATTAACAAATTTCTAAAATCATAAATTAGAATAGTCATTTAATAAAATCATATTTATTCATCAAATTTAATTTTTCTTTATTCCAAATTATTATTAAGTTTATTTCACTTAATATATCTTATTACATATATTTAAATCATATAAATTAATTTAAACCATATAAATTTCAATTTAAATTAATTTTTTTTTATTTTGGTTAAATCCATTTATTTAAATTCCTTTCAAATCCCAAATCAAATTATAACCAAGTTTCATAAATTCATTTATTTATATTATGCAATAATCAATGGTTTACAAAACAATAAATGAAAATCAAATATTATTATTTCTGACAACAAACTTCATTAACAATTTAATTTCAGAGAAATTTATACTTATATGTAATATAATCATACAAAACTATTATTTTATTTACCAAATTTGAAAACGATATTGTGTCAGTTTGCTCTGCTCAAGTGTTTTGGAAATCCTATCGATAGCGTTGATCAGACGAATCGATCGAAAACCCAAATCAACATCAACAACTCAAACAACACAATGTATATTAAAACATTTTAAAATATTAATTTACAAATACACTTCCTCGCTCGACTATACAAGAATAGATTTCAAAGCAAAGATAGAGATTCAAATTTGATGGACTCAAATCAAAGAGAATTCTGATTCGAAGATAAGTTTGAAACAAAGATATGATGACTAAATAACAAAGTAGGAAGATTGATAAGTTTATATAAATCGCGGGCAACCATAACCGGGTCGACCGTAACTTCAAGAATAAGATCGATGCAGAATTTCGAGGCAAATCGACATTTGATCTCAAGAGATAGAATTTTGCATAACCAAAGATGTCAGCATCTAAACCGAGGATATATAAATCTCCGATGAATCGATGCTATCGTAAAAGAGTTTTACCCCTTTACAAAACAATTTGAGATTGGCGGGACCGCCAACTAATTATAAAGATGATTCGAAGTGGAGTTATGTGATACTCCAGAATTCAGAAGAATACGAATAGTGAGGGCAAGAATGAATTTCGGAACCGTAGGGAATGTTCCAAAATTCAAAGGAATCGAGTCAAAAGGAAGAGATTCAACTCGAATGAAAGTGATTCTGTAAATACATTTACCCTATATGCTAAGTTTTTCCTAGAGCTACCAAAGCTCTGATACCAACTGTAACAACCCGCTATTTTGCACCATTCGCATCCGCACATGTCGGACTTGAATAATTCAAAATACTGAATTGTTAATTTAAATTTGGCAAAACTGAGCATATATAGTAAATAAATAGAACACAGATCATAGACACAGAGTAATAAATGCAGCGGAAGCAAAAGATAGTAGTTCATGAAGCTACTATATACATATCAGAGTTAAATAAGTTACAGTAGAAGTCTCGAATACAATAGTCAAATACAATATCAGAATACATCACTGGAATCAACTGAATATCTGAAAGCTGGATAGATAGCTGGATCTCCAAGTGAAGCTCCAACTCCAAAGGTGAGTCTCGAATACTGGTACACTCAGTCTGACCCGAGCGTAAAGCAAAACACAAAACACTCGAGTCAGGATTAACATTCTTGTATCAATAAATCCAACTCAAATGAAATAGCAACTGAAATACAAGTAACTCAAAGGATGTTTGGAATAACCATCCTTTAAGGATCCGTTAAACTATTTGCTATGTAGTAGAGTATGATAAGTAGATAATTCCTATCAGTAATATAAAGTATCAAAATAGTGTTAAGGCGTTACCATTATCCCCCTTAACACATTTTATATAAGCGTTATAGTCTATACAGCACTGTAAACTCCACCGTAAACTAGTGGGATATCAGGGAGTACTCCATAGGTATAACGCAAAACAAATCGTAGTGGTCGCGTATATAGGAACCCAAGTATGACAAGGCACATGAGGCAATACCCAAGGTAGTGAAACTATCGTTTGCCTGATCCGGACTGGTGAGAACGCATCGCCGCAGCGACCGCAACACCACGAAACAACACTCCCAAATCAAGGGTGCACCAATCGACAACAAGTAATGAGTAGTTTTCGAAGAAGTGTGTTCGCTCGAGGTAGCTGACCTCCATTTGGCCCGGCACGGCTCCTGTTTTAGTCATTTCCAATTTGACACAAGTGTCAAGGCTATCCATTATCGTTCTCTTTCTTCAGTTATCACGTACATCATTCCAACCACTTCATTCTGGATCACACTCCGCGTATAGTTATTAAAGTGGTTTTCGGTTTAGACAGTGAGTATGTCCCTAACCGATTCCGGTCTCTTTAACAACTTTCGTAATTATTACACCGATTGGTCGTTTAATAAATTTCAAAACCAAATCAATTACAATTCCAATTAGAATTTGTAAATCAACATTTCCTTTGTCTTTCTAAAACAATTCCCATAATTTACTTTCAAAACTTCCAAATTACCATTTCAAAATCATATAATCCAATTTCAATTTCTTTTTAAAACAATTCAAATATTGATTCAAGTTCGTATATAAGTTTCATCTTGAAATCATTTAAATTAATTTAATTTAACATTCAAATCAATTTAAATTCATTTATCTATTTCATTCAATATTTGTTAAGTTAATTTGTCATTCAAAACAATTTCAATTAAATTTCCAATTCGTTAAATCAATTACTTAAGTTCAACTTCATTATATCAAAACGTAAAAATTGCATTAGATTAAATGCATCAAATCCAATTCTTTACATTCCAAGTCTTACATTAATTTCAATAAAACACATTTCTATTTCTTGTTAGAGAAATTCAATTTCACTTATTTATTCACTTAGTTACAAATTTCAAAACTTAATTATTTCATAACTCAACTTTACTTATTAAAGAAGTTCAATTTCACTTATTACGAAGTTCAATTTCACATATCAAGAATTCAATTTCATTTAATTATTAAATAATTTCAAACTTAATTGATAATTTCAAAATTTAATTATAAAATAAATTCCAAAGACTTATTATTAAATAATTCCAATCTTGATTATTAAATAATTCCAAACTTAATTATTAAATAATTTCAAAACTTAATTATTAATAATTCCAAATTTAATTATTAAATAATTAATTTTAAAACAACATTGTTCCAACAACTACTATGTTAATATTTTGTTTCGGATTATTAATATTAACATTTCCTTTCTTTAAAAATTCAAATTCCAACTTCATTTCAAAACCTTATCGTTTATTCGAATAACAATCCAATAATCAATTCAAATAATCCCGAAATAATCGTATCAATTCACATTGTTGTTTGTGCAAATTAATATAATTATTTCTAGAATCTACACCATCATTTCATGTAGATTAAAGATTATTTCACTAATTATTCATACGGTTCTTCACTTGTCATTCAATTCCAATTTTATACTACAACAATTATACAACATACATTCAATGGTTCAAGGTGTAGTTATCACTATTCTACGTGTCAGTTCATTTAACATTAAAGGGGGGGGGGGTCATATTATACAACTTTAACTAATTAAATTCAACATTTAACTATCCTATATCAAGTTCAATTGCATATTATTTATCACTTTAACAATAACAATTAACATCCAATTTCAACATCACATAAAAATCATTCATCAACCAAACTTGTATAAATAACAGATAATGTGTCAGATGTCACAGGTGAACTGATACAGGTAATAACATATATAACAGTGTAAATAACTAACAGCGTCATATTTCAATTGTCGTTTCAATTGAAATCAAATTTAATAAATAAAGAACGTTAATCGTGAGTGATTGCTCACCTTTCGAGGCTAGAGAGTATCGAAGATGACACGGATACGCACACTGATACAGACACTGAAATTGAGTTAAGCAAGCAAAATTGGCACGAATTAGAAGAGCAAAGCTGATAAATATGAATCGATGAGAATGAATCAAATTAGCTCGATATAAATGGAATAATATATATAACTGTTATCATTATTAATATTTAGAATGACATATATATCACATGTAACACATATATTTAAGTAACCAAAACAACTACTAGTGTATACACAGCAGCTTATATATATAAATAAACTTTTATATTAAAAGCCCAACATGCAGAAACTAATAAACTAAGAAACTAATAAACTAATAATCTGATGTACCATAATATAAACCGTATGAACTCTAAAACTTTATAACATAACCTTTATACTAAAACCATAAATAGACTATTATATACTATGTATACTAATGTATATGCTTTACTGCAACTTTCACAAATCAGAAAAATATATATACATATAAATACTATAACAACTGTGTGAATATAAAATAAAACTGTATAGCTTTTGAAAATTCAATCAACTTTATAACTAATAATAAAATCATATATAACTAAAACAACTTGTACAATATAATCTTTGAAACCAACGGACTAGGACTTATATTAACTTTTTGCAACAAACAGTAAACACCACTTGCAACTTACATTTTTATTTTATTTTTCAAACTGCAACTATTCAAAAGAAAGTTACATACATATACATAAAGCAACAGCAAACCTCAAACTCACCTTAGATAACAATATAACTAACATATAATAATATATAATCCAACATATAGCTATATATATATAACATAAAATAGACGCAGATCTGTAAGCTTGCTGATCTTCAAAATCGACTAATGTAAATACAACTAGTATTTCTTTTTTTAACAACCTGTAGCATATATGCAGTAACTATAAATACTTATGGGTATAACTTACATATGCAACTGCATATTGTATATATATAAGTAAACTAACAGTAAAACAATAATTTATTTATTTATTTATAAACTCATATATATATACTTAGCTTCAAAGTTTAACAAAAAAATGATATATATATATATAAAGTAGGCGCAGCAGAATCACAAGCCTATCTATATACTGCAAAGAAGAACAACTAAACTATATATATATATAATATCATATACAAAAACAAACCTGTATACAGCTAATATATAGTTAACAAATTATATAACTTATATAAGCATTTAAACTAAGATTTAAGAAACTAAAATGGTGAAGCAGGCTCTGGAATAGTGAAAATAGTGAACAGATAATGCTACATCAACTATAGATATATTATTAGATTTAGAACACTTTATATAGAAAACAATGATATATATATACCTCTTCATATGCTTACATCCAGGGACACAAGCAACAGATAGAGACGGTGAAAGTGAAGTGGTTCGGTGGCTAAAACTGGTTGCCTCGACAATGGTGAGGGGCGGTGGTGGAGGAGCGATGCGGTGAGTCAGGTCGGGTGATCGGCGACGTGGGGTGCTAGTTGTCGGCCACGCATGCATTGAGGCAGGGGTCGACGGCTGAGTCGGTTTGTCGGTTTCTGGTCGTGTGCGTGGGTCGCGGTGCTCGGGATGTGAAGGACTTGTTGCGCGGAAGGGGATGGGAAGGTGGAGGCAGTAGACGGAGTTGCTAGGCGGCGGTGATAGGTAGGCGATGTGTGCTGCGGAGTGTCGTGGTGGCTACGGTGTCGAGTTGTATTGCGGTGGCGGTTGCACGTGGGAAGGTGGGTTAATGTGGAAGAGGAAGGGAGGGAGCAGTTTGGAAAGTGAAAGAATGGAAGAAAGGAAAACGTGGGGAGATAGAATTGAAAAGAATGAGGCCAGGCAAACTAAAAGAATGAACGCATGAAAATAAGTAATCAGGCAACACAAAATGAACGAGAATTTGAGCAACCCAAAAGTCTTGAACGCATAAAAAAATGAACGGGCGTAAAATGAACGTGTAGTTCAAAATGAATAAGGGCTATTGATTAATCGGGGACAAACGAAAGGACACAACACAAAAGGCACAAAACGGATATCATTCTCACGGATTCTGCTGCGCATCGGACTTCAAAACAACGAGTTGAATATACCGCAGAGATCAGCACGACGAGACGATCAAAACGGTATATAGGTATCAGCGGTACGATTGAATTTATAAAATTCGAATTTTTCTACTGGCGGAAAATGCACGAAAAACGTAAAAAAATAAGATCGACGGAGCCAAAGAAGTCCGAATTTGAAAAAACGAAAAATAACGTTTGCTCAGAAGATGGTTTAGAATTTTTCTATGTAAAAATATTTAGGTTCTGAAAACATTTTATTTTCATCGCTTTTTAACTGATTAAATCTGAAATGACGTGACTGAAATTTACTTTCATATTTTTTGACGAAACTTTGCAATTTCCTATGTTTAAATAGACGCATTTTAAATATCGAATTTTCGTTGCGAAATTTTATTGTTTATTTTTATTTAACGAAAATTTCATTTAACGCAAAACACACGTTTCTTACGTTAAAATTATTATTTTGGTTTCTGCTATTGGTTCCAACTATAACATATTATTACATTACGTTTTTAATATGTATTACATTATCGGTCTTATCGAAATTGGTCGTCAGCGAATTTGGTTTTGGATTTGTAACTTATATACAAAGAGATTTCCATTTAATAAATCGTAAAATTTTATTTCTATCGAATTTTTAATTAAAATTTTATTTAATTTTGTATTTTTAAAGCGTTAAAAATACGGATCATTACAGTATAAGTATATACATATAGAAAGTTAGATAGATTATATGAGAACTGTTGAATATATATATATTGAGTTATATTAGTTTGAAGTATTGATTTTCTTTTACTGCATATATATATATATATATATATATATATATATATATATATATATACACAATATAAAAGAGAATGGGTAAGTTTTATAACTGTGCTATATATATATAAAGCTTACATAATACGCTAGTTGTATATATATATATGTCTATTCAGTTTTATTTGCATATATGTGTACGTTATCTAGTTTATATATATACATATATATTGTGTTCATCTCAATATATGCTTTGTATATGTTTTGTTATGTATAAAACTGTATAAGTTTATTAATATAAAAAGTTTGAACACTCTGTTACATGTTTTATTTAATGTATATATAGCTATAAGTTGCATTGATATTTTGTTTTTGATATGTATTTTCTATATATATTTTGCTGCATACACATTTTTTGCTCGGTTTTAGGCCAGCATGTATTGGTTGGGTTTTATATTGTTTTATAAATATTGGTTTTAATGTATGTAGCCTATATATTAGTTTATATATATAGTATACATGAGTTCTATATTGATTGCTTATATATATTTTGGTAGGAGATAAGCGTGTTCAAAAATTTATGATTTTAAAGATTTTATTGTATGCGTTTGGTTTCCGTATATATATATATGTATATGTATATGTATATGTATATATTATTTTATAGGTGTCAAAGTTAAAATATCGATTTGAAAATTATATATATATATATCTTATTTTACTTTAATGTATATGAGTTTGTATATGTTTATATACTTATTTATATAGATAAGTATATATAAGTTTAGGTTTTAGTAAATAGACAGAGATTTTATTTATTTGTGTTTAGATTTAGTATTTATTTGAAAATGTATATGTATATACTATTTTAAATTTAATATTGGTTTAAGAAAATAATATAATAAAATAATATATATATATTTCATTTCAGTCTCCATCGAGCAGATTCTGATTTATTTCATCAATTCCTTATTTATCAGCCTTGATCGTCGAATTCGTGCCAAATCTTGTTTTGCTTTGGAATTCATGCTTGGATTCGTAACTCGTCTCATTCTCGTCCATCTCTAGCCTCTAAAGGTGAGCAATCACTCACGATTAACGTTCTTATATTTATTAAATTTGATTTCAATTGAAACGACAATTGAAATATGCTGCCAAATTGAACTGTTAATTATTTAATTGTTATATATGATATGCTTTTATCTATAATTATTCACCTGTGGGATATCAAACCATATCATATTGTTTATATTTTGTTTATTTTGTAATTGATGATACATCTCTATTGTTGTTATGTTATATTATTATCATAACTGTTCTCACTCTGCAAGTTCCCTGTTAGTATAAAATTCCTTATGGGTTGAAATGATACATACACGAATGATTTGTAGAATAGGAGGAAATCATTATGGGTTGAAATGATAAACCCAAGCGATTTTCATTGAATTGAATTTGGGATTGCGGGTTGAAAAGATATATACTCGTATATATTTAAATTGCGGATTGAAATGATAAATATCTGTATCACCTGACCATAGGATAGAAATTATATACAGGCACCGTCAGTCTATATATATTTTTTTAAATGATTTCCAAGGTTTTGAAAAGAAATATACGTGGTTAATAAATATTGAATTTTAAGATATTACATCTTTAATATAGATTTTATAAATGGGCATTTTACTAGAAGGACAAACTTTGCAGTCCAATTAGTTTCTAGCACACACATTCAAAGAAATTACTTTCAAGGCCAAAGTCAGCAGAATAACTAATTTCAAGGACAAAGTCAGCAGTGCAATTACTTTCAAGGACATAATTTCATAGGTTTTTAGGCCCTAAAAACTAATTATTTTACGTTTTGTCCTTGAAAGTAATTATTTCAGTTGTGTGTCCTAGAAACTAATTCCACTTGCTAAAGGGGCCCTTGTGGCTAATTTCCACTTTGATAAATTAAGTTGGAAAGAGTAATAGAAATTAATTTGAATTTTTCTTAAATAAAACCGATTTGAAACTTATTGAATTTGAGATTTTAAAGTTATGATTTATAACTTGATTTTGATTTAAAGTGATTAAATGAATATTTCAAGTAAATAAATTGAAGGGAATATTTAGTTTACATAAATTGAAATTTAAGATTTTATTTAAATGTTATTGGATTGACTAAGTGAATTTTTCAATATTAAATAATGGTAAGGTTGAATTTGTAATATAAATGAATTTAAGCTTTGAAAATCTATTGAAATTGAAATGGTTTAAATTGTAGTCTATATATGTATTTGAAATCGATATAAATTTTAAATGGTTTGAACTGAATTTGAAATTGGTGAATTGAGATTAAATAAAATTGAATTTTTATAATTCAAGTTGATCTGAATCGATTTGGGAAATTTGAGGAAACTATTTTATTATATAAAGTATTTTAAAATATATTTAAAACTATTTTAATATTTTACTTTATGAATTAATTAAATATAAACTATTTTAACTTTTACTATTTTCAATATACTAATTATTTGTTTATAAACCATTTTATTATATAAACTATTTTATTATATAAACTATTTTATTATATATACTATTTTAATATCTAAACTGGTTAAGTGGAAGTGCTATAAATTTTCAAAGTACTATGAATTTTCAAAGTGTCATGATTTCCTAAGTGTTATGGTTTAAAATATGTTATAGTTTCAGAAGTGTTAAAATTTTGGAAAGTATTATGATTTTGGAAATGGATAATGATATCGTATTGATATGGTTTTGAAATAGATATGATATTTTGGTTTTGGAATATGATTTGAAATGAAATGACCATGGTGTTATAATAACGTTTGGTTGTTAAAGAGACCAGGATCGGATATTGTCATACTCTCTACCAGTACCGAAAACCACTTTAACAACTGTGTACGTGGTGGAGATTCCAGAAATGAAGTAGGATGGTTAGACGACGATTCTATATGGTATGACGTGACCCTGACTCCCATGAGTCAGCTTAGATGTGACTAAAATCAGGAGCCACGCTGGGCCAAGTGAGGTCATTCCTCTTATCGGGCAAATTCCTTGGATACTATATTCTGATTCTTGTGATTGTTTGGTGGCCACCCCTCGATTTTTGATATGGGAGTGTGTCCGAGGTGGGCGGTAGTAGCTGCTATGCGTTACCACCAGTCCGGATACGCAAATGGTTTATCTACCCTAGCATTTCCTCGTGTGCCATGTTCACATGCCCTAGAGCGCCTTTTACGAGTTTGTTTTGTACTATACCTATGGAGTGCCCTCTGATAGCCCTCCAGTTTACGGGGGAAGTTACGGTACTGTATAGACTATGGGAATATATAAAATATGTTAATGGGGATATGGGTAACGCCTTAACGCTATTTTAATACTTTTACTTTACTATAGACATATTATAATAGCGTATATTATTACATAGTAGATAGTTTAACGGATCCTTAGAGGATGGTTATCCCAAACATCCTTTGAGTTACTTGTATTTCATTTGTTATTTCACTTGAGTTGGATTTATTGAAATAAGAATGTTAATCCTGACTCGAGTGTTTTGTGTTTTGCTTTACGCTCGGGTCATACTGAGTGATACAGCTTTTGAGACTCACCTTTGGAGTTGGAGGTTCGCTTGGAGATCCATCTACATCTTTCAGCATTCAGCTATTCAGTTGGTTCCAGTGATATATTCTGATCTTGTATTTGACTATTGTATTTGAGACTTCTGTTGTATCTTATTTAACTCTGTTATATATATAGTAGCTTCATAAACTACTATTCATTTGTTTCCGCTGCTTATTATTATAATACTCTTTGTATGTGGTTCTGTGATTTATTTATTTACTGTATATGCTGAGTTTTGCCAAATTTAAATTAACAATCTGATATTTTGAGCAATTCAAGTCCGACATGCGCGGATGCGAATGGTTGAAAATACCGGGATGTTACATCAATTGCAAACTTGATCTCCAAAGTAAATTAGTTCAATCGAAACATTCATCAATCAACCGAATTCATTATGGACATAGATTTATAATTTCGAGCCAAAATCCAATTATTGTGATGCTAACCTTCTACATCCAAGGAGATAAATTCTCTCCTGGGTAGAGTTTCACTTCTTATATGCGATAACATACCCAAAAATGGTCTTTGCTCGAACCGATAACAAGCGAAACTACTATAATCAAAGTAAGGTATTCATGTAAAAGATTCACAGTACTTTCTAGTTGAAAGACTACTACACATTGTCAAGTGGGATACCTTATTATTACTTAGATATATTCAGCCTACTAAAGACTCTCGGTGAGTCACCTCATAGTTGATCCACAACAACTACAAGCACGTAATCTCTTAGTGTCAACAACGATCATGTATGAATCATCGATCTATGTTTGGAGAGCGTTATTTATACTAAGCTCAATAGTTGTATCAATATTCTTATATCAAAACACATTGACTAGGAACATTTAAGGATAAATATTTATCTATATATTTAATCGATTCAATACTATTTATTATGAACGCTTTTGTAATTACAATAGATTTAAATACTTAGTCCTAGAGCTTTCATATTGTATGTATGGATATAATCACTAACATTTAATTTATATTTAAAAATATTCACATAGAAATAGAAACAATAAAATTGAATAGGGGCTTTACACAGAATGTCCCTATTTCTATTATTGTTACAAGAAAAGTCCATGTTGCAATGAGTATGTAAATTAGGTCTCTGCTTTTCTAAATCAGAAAGTGCAAACTAGCTTGCGCTTTCCTGATAGAAAATGCAAGTTAACATGCGATTTTCAAAATTTTGGAAAATTTCAAAAAAAATAAAAAAAAAGTAAAATTAGAAAGCGCAAATTAGCTTGCGCTTTCTATAATTTTCAAAAATTAAAAAAATTTCAAAATTAGATAGCACAAACTAGCTTGTGCTTTCTTGATAAAAGGCGCAAGTTAACTTGCGCTTTTCAAAATATTCAAAAATTTCAAAAATTTCAAGATTTTTCAAAAATAGGGATCAAATTTACATATTCATTTCTATAGAGGCTTTTTTATAACAACATCAAAATCAGGACATGTAGCTCTTTTCTTGAATATAATTTTTCCGTGAACAAGATTTGTCGGTAAGAGTTAAGTGTTCATTATCAAACCGACCGTTAGCGAGGTTTAGCCGTTAAAATTAATTTTGTGCCTCTTCTTTTATTTTGTTTCTAACGTGTTCTCATCAATGTTCTTCTCCTCCTATTTCGCCGTCTTCTTTTGACTTTATAACCACTGCATCCCTACATACCCGACTCCAAAGTCGATGCCGCGATGTATCCTTACCCGACTTCCAAATCAATGCGTGGGATCCTAATTTCATTACAACACTAATTATCGCCATTGATTTTATTCAATTGATTGCTCACCCATCGATTGAAAATGCTTAGATATACACTAATTTGGTGGAGGTAAAATATGAAACTTTTCACCAAAACTCAACCGACTAGACTCGACCAATTGACGGGCCAACTGTCAATATCAATGCACTACGGTTCGATTATAACTTTTCAAAACTTGCTCGTTCACTCCCATTTCCTAAAATATCTGAAATCAAACAAACTTCTCAAATAGAAACCCTTGATTCCCAATTCTCAATTGCTCCAAAATCATCTAAAAATATATCAAAAAATGGTATCGCATCATCCTCTTAAGATCCATAAACCTTTTCTCAGGATTAATTAAAGGAATTGCTCCATCATGATAAGGTTAGCATTGCAAGGTTTCAAGAAATAGAGAAGATGAAGTTATTCTCTATAACATTTTACAGTATAAAAGAATTTCCCGATTAAGACGTTGAAGGATTGGCAGAAACAACGTAAATCTTATGTTTAATTGAAAACATATCAAACAAGGTAAAAATCTTTACTTTTCTAGTTCAAGTATTCTTTACAAATATTTATGGAAATTTTTAGAAACCATAAGATGGTGAGGGTTGGTTGTGGAGTAGTGTGTAAGGAAATATTATAAATTGCATGTTAACAAGTTAAGAATCATGCTTGGTTGTAGCTATAATGGGGTTCAAATAAAAAAAAGCCGACATAATCAATAAATGGTGAAATGAAATTAGGCATCAATTTTGGAATGATAATATTCGAGAATTCATGGCCATAAATGTAAGGCTAAGTGTTATAATGATACCTGAATTCCAATTCGCGATTTGAAGAAGAAGCAAGGCCATTGGAGAAGCGTCGATGAGGAAGGAGGGAGTCCTAACCATAGAAGCGGAAGCAAGCTCCAAGAAGAATTGTCGAACCACTATTTTGGTTCGGTGGAGCTGGGGTGGTGTAGGGTGGGGACCGAACGAGCTACTTCGTTCGGTGGTTGGCTGATGGTTGGAGCAGTAGTGGGAATTTGATTCGGTGATGAGCAGGCCGGACGAGAAAATCTCGTCCGGTGTTTTTTTGGTCTGATGTTGAAGCAGTAATTTCATTCGAGGTTTGGAAGTTGGAGCGGCTGATCTCGTTCGGTAAAGAAGAGGAGAAGTGGAAGTGCCGGATGAGAAATCTCGTCCAGTGTTGCTAGTTTCGTTCGACATTGAGTTGATGTCGAACCAAGTAGTGTCAGTCCAGATTTGAGTCGCTAAAGGCCGAACCAAATATTTGGTTCGGTGTTAGAGCATGCCGGTCCAAATCATACTAGACCAAACCATATGTGATGTTGCAAATGCCGAACCAGATGGATACCGAACCAAAGTGATGCTGAACCGGATATGTCGAACCAAAACCCAGGACTGCTATATAGCAGCTACCCCTCCTCATATCTTCACTCTATAAATAGTGGAGCTTCTGGACAACAATGATAGCCATCCTAGAGAGCTAAAACTCTGCATAATTTTTATCTGTATTGTTAATTCTTCTTATGTATATTCTCCAAAAGTGAATCAATCTTGTAACTCTAATCTTCTAGTGAATAATAAAATCTCCTCTCCTTAAGTGGATGTACACAGCCTCGCGGTTGTGGAACCACTATAAATACTGATGTTATTTATTTTTCTGCATCGCATAGATCTGTGACTGTCTGTTTTGGTTTTTATATCCGTTTGTTTCATCTCACTACAATCACGATCTAGTTGTTTTTCACTGCATTGGGTTTTTTATTCCCTTAGACAGATCATCTGAAGGGATTTTCCCCAACAGTCTGGTATCAGAGCTGCAAGGTTGATTGAGGAGTGTTAGACGCTATGGCAGGAGATGAAGCGACTCCAGTTGTTACAAGACCCTATACTAGAGGGATGTATAACGCGTCAGGATAACAGTTGGCAATTGAGAAATGGAATGAGGATAAAGACTTCGAGAAGTAACAATGGAGGATGAAGGCTTTTCTAATGAGGAATAAAGTCCATCCAGTAGTTTTTCCCCCTGAGGAGTTGACGGCTGACATCGCAGTCGCGGAAAGGAAGGAGATGGAGAAATGAGCGTTTACTACTTTACAACTAGCTATAGGAGAGAATGCCATCTCAGAGATTAGTAGTGAGACCACTGTTAGGGGCATTTGGACCAAGCTAGAAAATCTCTACTTGAAGAAATCTCTAACTAAACGTCTGATATTGTTGAAGACATTTTTCACCATACAGATGAGAGAGGATACTTCGGTGAAGAACATCTTAATTTCCTTGATGATCTCGTAACGAAGATGAAGACTATTGGCTTGAAGATGGATGAAGGGCAAATGACAATGATTCTTTTGTGTTCTCTTCCGGAGCGATACACAGGTTTCGCTAATAGCCTTATCTTCACTAGAGACACATTGACAGTGGAAGATGTGAAGTTAGGCCTTCTATCCGAGGGCTTCAGAGGTCAGATGAAGGAGATAAGTGAAGGAAGTAGAGGTGGAAGTAGTAGTCATGGCTTGTTTGTTGAAAGAGGTAGAGATGATAAAAAGAATTGGCACTCTAGAGGGTGTTCCAAGTCCAGGAAGTCCGGTAATGGTAGGAGATGAAAGTCTAAGAACGGGAAATGCTTTATCTGCAAGAAACTTGGTCATTGGAAAAAGGATTGTCCAGATTTGAAGAAGAAGGAAGAAGGTGGATCTTCATCATTTGCGGTGGAGAAGTCTGTATCTAACGATGTCATGTCTACAGCAATGTCGGATGTCTCAGACCATTGGGTGCAGGACTCGGGGGCGTCTTTCCATATGACACCTAATAAGGATTACTTCAGTTCTTTCATTGGACGAGAGGGAAGCTCTATTCTTATGGGTAATGATGCTAGCTGTAGAGCAATGGGTGAAGGTATAGTAAGGATTAGGATGTTTGATGGAGTGATATGCACTTTGACATGTGTCTGGTATGTTCCAGGTCTTCGGAAGTCCTTAATTTCTTCAGGACAATTGGCATCTTTGGGATGCAAGGTAACTATCGAGAAGAATAGTCTGAAGGTTTCAAGAGGTGCACTAGTTCTTATAAAATGAGATGTGTTCTGAAATATGTATTTGCTAAAAGTAACCATAGTTCTTGGAGAGTCCCGTGTTGGAGTAGATAGTTCTCGTGCACTGGATGCCACAAAGCTTTGGCATCTCAAGTTAGGTCATATTTCAAAGAAGAGCTTAGAGTTGCTTCGAAGACAGAAGATGATCAAAGGAGAAACCTTTGACAAGAAGGACTTTTGCCAGGATTGTGTGTTAGGCAAGCAAACTAAAGTATCTTTTGGAGTTGGACTCCATAGATCGAGGCGAGTACTTGAGTACGTGCATACAGATGTCTGGGGACTAGTTGCTACTCCTTGAGGAGAAAAGTATTTTAACTCTTTCATTGATGACTTTTCTCGGAAAGTATGGATGTATGTGATGAAGGCCAAATCAGAGAGTTTTGAGAAGTTCAAAGACTGGAAAGCGCTTGTTGAGAACTAATCTGGTTCTAGGTTGAAGGTGCCGAGATCTGATAATGGCGGTGATTTGTCTCTAGGGAGTTCTTCGACTTTTCTAGACAACATGGCATTCAAAGATATTTCACTACACCCGACAATCTGCAATCCAATGGGGTTGCAGAAAGGATGACCATGACTCTACTGGAGAAGACTTGCTGCATGAGATTGACGGCGGGCTTGTCTAGAAGCTTTTGGGCTGAGGCATTATCAACTGCGGCGCATATCATAAATCGAATTCCATGCTCAGCCATAGAGGGGAAGATTTTGGAGGAAAAGTGGAAAGGTAAAGCAGTGTATTTTGGTTACTTCCGAATTTTTGGTTGTCCTGTGTACGTTCACCATACAAGTGATGACAAGTTGGAGGCTAAAGCATACAAGGGCATACTAATGAGATACATCGATGGTATTAAAAGGGTATCGAATTTGGAACCCTGCTGATCGGAAGATTGTTCATTCCATACATGTTACTTTCGATGAGTTTGCGATGTAAAATCCAAAGGAGAAGCTACCTACCACATCAGAAGATTCTGATAAGCCTAAGGAGATGGAAGAAGTTCCCATGTTCCAGATAAATAGTAGAGTTGTTATTGATGTTGTCGAGGAAAACGCAGTTGACGAAACATCACAGGATAGTCCACAGGTTCCTTCTAGTAGTGCTGGTGATGTGCATGAATCTAGAGGAAGTTCAGTTCAAGATGGAGCTGAAAGGAGTTTAGGCAAAGCAGTACCTACCTGGGTCAATCGTAGGACTATTAGGCCGCCCGAAAGGTATGGTGATTGGAAGTTTGCAAACCTTAGCCTTGGTGATCAGTTTGACTATGCCTTACATGTGGTTCATGAGGAGCCAATTGACCTTGATGAAGCTTTGATGTCATGTGACAGTTCGAAGTGGATGTGCGCTAAGGAAGAGGAATAAGAGTCATTGAAGAAGAACAAGACTTGGGACTTGGTACCACCTCCTCAAGGAAGCTGTGCCATAGGTTGCAAGTGGGTGTTTAAGGTGAAGGATGATGGGAGATACAAGGCTAGACTAGTTGCTAAAGGATTTTCACGAAGAAAGGGATTGGAATATGATGAGATATTCTCTCCAGTACTGAGGCATACGTCCATCCGCATTTTGCTCGCTATCGTCGCAGCTCATGACTTGGAGCTGGAGCAACTGGACGTGAAAACTGCTTTCTTGCACGGAGACTTGGATGAGACCATCTACATGAAGCAGCCAGAAGGATTTTTTGTAGATGGGAAAGAAAATTGGGTTTGCAAATTGAAGAAGTCATTGTATGGACTTAAGCAGTCGCCTAGACAATGGTACAAGAGGTTTACACTTTTATGATTTCACTTGGTTTTGATCGTAGCATCAATGATGCTTGTGTGTACTTCAAGCATTTAAAGAATGGTAGATGGGTGTGCCGACTCTTGGACGTGGATGATATGTTGATTGCTTCCAAGGATAAGGCTGAAATCAATAGTTTAAAGCGAAAGCTAAAAGCAGAATTCGAAATGAAAGACCTAGGAGAAGCAAAGAAAATTTTGGGTATGGAAATCCAAAGGAATAGAAAGCTAAGACTTTTGAGCCTCGCTTAAAAGGAGTACATTCGAAAGGTGCTTGCTCGATTTAGCATGGAAGGGGCAAAGGCAATCAGCACACCCATGCCTTTGCACATACAGCTTTCTAGTAAAGGCTCTCCGATCACGGAAAAGGACAAGGCTTATATGATGAAGGTTCCATATGCAAGTGCAGTTGGAAGCTTGATGTATGTCATGGTCTACACTAGGCCTGACATTGCACAAGCTGTTGGATTGGTGAGTAGATTCATGGCGAATCTAGGAAAGACACATTGGGAAGCAGTGAAGTGTATCTTCAGATACCTTACAGGAACTCCAAACCATGGACTTGTCTTTGGCTGCAGAGGAAGGGATTTTAGCTTTGTTGGATTTTGTGATTCCGACTATGCCGGTGATAGAGATCGAAGGAAGTCAACCTCTGGTTATGTGTTCACCATTGGTGGGACAGCGATCAGTTAGAGAGCGAGGTTGCAAACGATTGTGGCTTTGTCCACTACAGAGGCAGAGCTCATAGCTGTGGTTGAAGCAACTAAGGAGGCACTTTATTTGAGGTGACTGTTATGTGATTTGGGCTTCGTATATGAAGGCATGGATGTGTACTGTGACAGTTAGAGTGCAATTCACTTAGCTGAAAATCTGGCGTTCAGCTTGAGGACGAAGTATATTGAGGCGAGAGAGTCATTCCTTGTCTCGATGAGTGAAGAGAAGCTAGTTCATCTTCAAAAAGTTCACACAAAGGAAAATGCAGCATATATATTTACCAAGTCATTGCCTGTTGCTAAGTTCGAGCATTGCTCGGACTTGATTTGCTTAATGAAGTGCTAGGTGCCATGGGTGGCACCGGGGAGAGCTGAGATGGTTCATGGAGACGTTTGTTTTCATGGTGGAGATTGATAGGTCCTACACGTACTGGGTACTTCGAACACTTTGTTGATGGGCGGTGGCCTTGCCGGATTCGTTGACAGAGTGTAATGGGTGATGGCATTGTCGAAGCTCATTGGGTAAGTATCCATTACTTGGAGCATAAAGGTGTAGATGGAGTTGGAAGGCTTGTATGGAATTCGGTATCAAGGTAGAGATTGTTAGAATGACACCTGAATTCGAATTCGCGATTTGAAGAAGGAGCAAGGCCATTGGAGAAGCGTCGATGAGGAAGGAGGAAGCCCTAACCCTAGAAGCGGTAGCAAGCTCCAAGAAGAATCGCCGAACCACTATTTTGGTTTGGTGGAGTTGGAGTGGTGTAGGGTGGAGACCGAACGAGCTACTTCGTTCGGCGGTTGGTTGATGGTTGGAGCGGCAGTAGGAATCTGATTCGTTGACGAGCAGGCCAGACGAGAATATCTCGTCCGGTGTTTTTTTGGTCCGGTGTTGAAGTAGTAATTTCGTTTGGGGTTTGGAAGTTGGAGCAGCTTATCTCATTCAGTAAAGAAGAGGAAAAGTGGAAGTGCCGGACGAGAAATCTCGTCCGGTGTTGCTAGTTTCGTTCGACATTGATTTGATGCCGAACCAAGTAGTGCCGGTCCAGATTTGAGTTGCTGAAGGCAGAACCAAATATTTGGTTTGGTGTTAGAGCATACCTATCCAAATCATACCGGACCAAACCATGTGTGCTGTTGCAAATGTCGAACCAGATGGATACCAAACCAAGTTGACCGAACCAAAGTGATGCCGAACCAGATGTGCCGAACCAAAACCCAGGGGTGCTATATAGTAGCTACTCCTCCTCATATATTCGCTTTATAAATAGTGGAGCTTCTGGACAACAATGGTAGCTATCCTAGAGAGCTGAAACTCTGGATAATTTTTGTCTGTATCGTTAATTCTTCTTATGTATAGCCTCCAAAAGTGAATCAATCTTGTAACTATAATCTTTCAGTGATTAATAAAATCACCTTTCACTAAGTGGACGTACACTGCCTCACAGTAGTGGAACCACTATAAATACTGGTGTGATTTAATTTTCTACATTGCATAGATCTGTGACTGTCTGTTCTGGTGTTTATCTCTGTTTGTTTCGTCTTACTACAATCACGATCTAGTTGTTTTCGACTGTGTTGGGTTTTTTATTCTCTTAAACCGATCATCTGAAGGGATTTTCCCAACGTTAAGAGCACGATTATAAATAATATATCGCTTAACACAGTTTACCTCACGTTGGAAGTCATGAGCAAATATACAGTACAAATTATAAGGCTTTTTATGCTATTTTTGGTAACATTGAGGTGAATCGGGCAAAATATATCCATGATGAAATTAAGAACTTTTTCAAAAGGAAGCATAAAACAACAATCTATACTCCATACTTACAAAGAATTATTGAACACTATGACATAAGTGGGATTGGAGATTCCGTAGATGCAAAATGCATCAAAAATAAAATGTTTACCTTAATGAAACCACCAAAGATATTATCGTAGTTTGATTGTTTTGAAAGTTTTATGCAAAATCAAACTATGGAAGGTAAAACCCCTCCCTAAAGCCATAACCTGCAAGAGATTAACGAATAAGACTCTAAGATATCCAAGTAGCTCTACCAGATGGGGTACGTGCTATTGAGTAATTTCATTTGATTGTATGTCGTTATTTAAATAATTTGTTGTGTTTTAATATGCTTGTGACTCTGTGTATTTGACTTTGGATCTTTCAATTTGGTTATGGTATGGATGTGTATATGTGACTTTGTGTATATGGCATGTGTACATGCGACCATGTGTATATGTTTGTGCTTGAATACCAATATATTAATATCTTGACTATATACACTACCTTCGTTCTTACCACTTCCAATCTTTTTATCGACAAAGGGGGAGAAAATTGGACATATTGACAGGAGGAGGGTATATTAATAGGGGGAGCATAATGATTGTTAATTAACATTGTATAATTGTCATCATAAAAAAGGAGGAGAATGTTAGAACCTTATGTTTGATGTTTCGATATTTACAACTAAACATAGTGTTTCTAAGAATACGTATGGGTGATACACACTGTAACGATCCATAATTTGACCGTCTTAATTAAAAATATTTAAATTATTTTAAATATTTAAATATAGATTATTTTTCAACAAATAATAAAGTTTTAAGTACTGAATAATAATAATAATGAACTTATTTTGGAAAAATGTTCACAAAATAAATACTTTGGAAAAATATCGATAGAATTGTCGAAAATCGTTTTATTAATAAACAACTCTATAATTATCAAATGTCGCACACGGAACTTGATACATACACTTATTTTTATAATTGAACAAGAATATGAAGTAAAATTATTTATTTTATTTTTGGAAATTAAATGTATTTATGACATCGTTAGTGATGTCATTATATTTAATAATTGATTTATTATTTTAAATTGAGATTTAATGATTTAATAATTATTTGAATTATTCAATGATTGTTTTAAATGATAATAATTTATTTTATATAGTTATAAAGTTATAATAAATCATTTATAATAGCTTTGTAAATATATATATATATATATATGTGTATTTGATTTGAAATTATAAGAAAAATTGATATCGCTTTATTGATATAATAACACTTTTTGTAAATAATTGTTTAATATTGATTTATATGGTTTTATAATTAAAATGAGATCATTTGAATTTATTAATAATAAGAAACTAGTTTTTAAATTTTGTTTGCAATTATATGTACTATAATTAATAAGTGAAAATTTGACTAAAAATCGGTTTTCCAATTTTCAACGGTTTAACAAACGGAAGTTGTTCAAAGTCGGTGCAACATTGTTTATTTTCTTGTGCACATACATATACATGCACAAATATGTCACATACCCACGTTTACATACATATAACATATATACAAATATATATACATACACTTAAAAATATCTAAGATACTTTAGATTTCTTCATCCTTGAGCCTCCTTAAAGTCAATCCACATGCTTGATATGATGGGGGTGATGCAAGGAGGCATGGGCAAGGGAGGATGTAGCCGAAGTAATGGATGGTGAAGGGTAGCACATGGGTATTGGAAGAAAGGTAAGGTGATGTGGGATATTTTGCAAACTCTAGCTTATAAATACCCACCTTCACCACTCATTTTCCATCCTGTTCATTCTATCATAACTTCTTCAAAATCGAACCAAATAGAGAAATTCGTTTTCCAAACCATGTAAATTCCAGTGGCTACAACTTTCATGTGTACCACTTCTTCCCATTTCGAGGTTAGCTATGCCAAAATCTTCATTCTTTGCAGAGTATTTTGGGACTCAGATTTTCATATTCGAAAATGCCTCTCTTTCTTTTGATCGTATCTCTCTCAGAACAAAGCAGAATCATGCGTTTCGTTTTTTCAAATTGTAGAGAAAAGGATTTAGAAGAACTTTCCCTTTGACAACTTTTAAAAATTCCTTGAGCAACATGTCCAAAAATTAGCTAGAAGATGACCTATTTTCAGGTTTGATTTTTTTGTGAGTCCGAGAATGCCTCTTCTTCTTTTAATCATATCTCCCTCAAAACAACTCAGAATTGAGTAATTCCTTTTTTTAAAATTTAAGAGGAGAAAATTTTCAAGAACTTTCACTTAGACCGCTTCTGAAAATTCAGAGTGCACGGCGGCCAAAAATTCGAGTAAAGATGACCCATTTTCAGATCCAATTTTTATGAACTAAAGACCTCTTTTTTTTCAGTGGCCAAGCTCTTTTGACCCTAGACCCTTAAGCCAAGAGCATTGGAGGTGGAGTTTGGGAGCTATGGCCATGAGCAAAGCAAGGTGGAGAGGTTTGTGGCCGAGGGCAAATGGAGGTAGAAATGATGGTCGATCACTTGGAAGAGAAGTGGAGTTGTTTAGTGATGTATTAGTGAAGTTTAGATGATGGCTTAGTTAAGTGTTGGTTTGTTGAATGATGGTAAGAAGTTTAGTTTGATAATGGTGAGTACACTAATCTATTTTTAAGTATTTAAAACTTAAAATGATTATATGCAAGTTTAATTAGTTAATTAATAAACTTAGTTGAATAATTGGTTGAATAATTGGTTGGATATTTGGTTGATAACTTGGTTGTGATAAATTGTGAGAAATTCTATTTATAATATGATATATTGGATTACATATATGTTTGGTTATGCTTGGTTGTGATAATTATTTATCAAGGTTGGATGTTGATTATATTTTTATTTGATATCGAAAAAAGTCACGTTTAATACACGTCGAATATCACAAAGGAAATCACTTTCCTTTAGTAAATAAAATAGTATATATGATATTGTTAAACCTTTTGAAAATGGTTTTAAATGTTTTATAAACACTAAAATCTAGTTTGGTTAAGTTTCGACAAGTTATGAAAATTAAGTTAAAAAATAGGCGCGTCACGTAGCGGCAGTTCGCGATTTTGCGCCGTAGAAAGTTAAATCCATGTATACGATGGGTTCGAAGTCGGAATTATTTGAAATAAGAATTTTCCGAACCCTTATAATCATAGTTTTCAAACAAAAGAAAAGGTCGAGATTTCTTTTAGTAGATTTTGAAATATGATTAAAACAAAATTTCAAAATAAAAGTGGTTTGGCAGTTCGGAAACCAAAGCAACAAATTCTTTAAAAATAATATTTTTAATTCTTTTAAAATATGGAATAAATTCTAAAAATATTTTAAAATATTTTAAAAGAGATTTGATTATAAAAATGGATTTCTAAATGATCGAAAAGTTGTTTTGATCAAATAAGCTTTAAAAGCACTATTCGAAGCATTTTTTGCACCACTTTTAATAACTTTTGAAATATGGATTTAAACTTAACAGTTCTTTCCAAATTGTTTATAAATGTTTTCAAATTAATATTTAAGTATTTTAAAGATGATTTGAAGGTTTTATAATTTATTATAGAAGGCTTAAATAAATTATTTAAAGAAAAGAAGTTATAATCAAGTGATTTAATCTTGACTCTAAAAGCCAACGAGAAGACTGGATTTTTCTATTCGTGAGATCGGAATGTGAGATGCTTAAACTAAAGAGATTTTCAGGAGCAACCAATGTTCTGTCTCAGCTGGCCTCTTTCCTGGGCATGGAATAGATAAGGTCGAAGTGTCGGAAACGAGACTAGTATAAAAGATTAAAATCTACAAACTTAGTTTAATACAACTTAGATTGTATAGAGATAATCTTCTTATACTTGGTATTAAATTCTGAATTTTGGAAACTCATACTATCCGTATGAATTCAAAAGGTGATTTCACCGTTATTCGTCGAATAGTAAAGGTGGAATACAGAAATTGGTGTTGAGTAGAATTAGTATAATTTCTATCGACCTTTTTTTACTCGATAAGATTTTGCAATATGATTTATAAAAAATGATTTTGATTTGGTATTTCCAAAATTAAAGAGAGGTTTAATGATTCCGTATATACCGAGAAGAAATGTTTTAAAGATATATATCTATTGAAGATATTTTTGATAAAAAGGAAGTAATTAATCAATTGATAAGCACCTATTTACATAATATCGTTTTATCAATAATTGGTTCAAAAGAACCGGGGTTGGATTTGAGTGATTCTTATCTGAAAACCACTTCAAACCAATTTACGTATTCGAAGTGAAGACATAGAATGATAATAAAAGAAATGATAGGCTGCTTGTCATTGACCCTCGAGGCAAATTTCCCATATCATATATATGTGGTAGTAGTATCTTCATTTGATCTTCGATGTAAGGGCTGCTCGCTACTAATTCTAAGGGTGATTCCCAACAAGATGTAGTAGAAGAGTTCCTTCGATTTGTTCTGTTCCTGGACAACTTGTATAGAGGAACGTCTGATATTGCATTTCTAAAATGCACGTACATTGATTTTTACAAACATACACCTATTTGGTGGTGTAGGAGGTAACTCTCCTATACTTAACACCCTTCCATGAGATGTATGTGCTTAGAGGTAATACATTTGTGGAAATCAATAGTGTATGATGGGATTGGCAATGTGACATTCAAAGAGAAATGTGTGCTATGAGAAAGGTAATCGTTACCTCGAGCCTCATCACCCAGGAATGACAAAAACATAGTAGATGCGGCAGGGCTATATGAGTCGCTCCCATTAGGATATGGTCATCACCTTTCTAGATTACGCTCTATATTTCAGGTTTGTTGTGTATGTTATGGCCATGGATAGGTCGGGAACGACCAGGGTGATGGAATATTCGATACTATCTATGGTAAACGTAGGCCGGTTCTATGTTGGTAGAGGTTGAAGCCTCAGGTGCATTTTTCTAGAGATGTACTGTCGGAAGGTAGTCCCTTACCTTCTCATTGTATGGAATCCATTCTCCAATAAGTACCTTCAAACTTAGTTGTAAACCTATGCCGTCAAATTTAACCAATGCAACAATTTCAGCTATTTTAATATGTTTATTTGAAAATGTTTTTCAAAGAATATCATTAAATATAATATTCCTAGATTTTGCGTAGCAAATATTTTGATTATCGTAAGGTAAAAACTCATTCCGTGTTTTTGTGCGGCATGGTCTTATGAGATACCATTTGTTTTCAAATTTCCATATTTTGAGTTTCTCACATTACTCCCATCACTGACCCAGAGATTATTTTCTATTCTCCTTAAACTCTTGGTACCCTATTTTCCCGTAAATCGTAGTAGTCAGATTTTGTTTAGAGCATTTTGGAAGAGCTCGGAGCATGGAGTTAAAAGATTTTTCAATAGATTCTTACCTCCTTTTCACCACACTTGTGTACTATTGTATTCCACATTTGTAAGGACATATATTTATAAATGTACATGTTTAACTCTGATAAATGTATTTAAAAAATTTCACTGTAAATATTATACGTTGAGATAATATATGTTATTCCATTCATGTGAGATTCTGTTCTACCTTTATTTCTTTCTTACCCTTAAAGAACTGCCCCTTCGGCACTTGGATTTACGGCATGTGAATATAAAGGATGTATTATTGTCGATTTCTGAGGGCCAAAGAAATGAGTCTTCACACACACGCACGTTTAACATGAGACATTGAACAGGATAATATATCGATGGAGGCTTTACAAAGACTTTAAAAATATGTATAAGAGTCAATATGTAGTTATTAGAAGTATATTTATGTACAACCTTTTATAAGTGGTAGTCACACACACAATTAGTTTTTACTCATCATAAAGTACTTATATGAAGTATACATACATAAACAAAAGTGCATAAAAAATGTTTATATACACAAACTTAGCATAACCTAAAACAAGCTCATAATCGACTGAATAACATAATCAATTAACTAGCCTAAACTTCAGTCAATTGAGAATGTTATTCAATAGATTTAATCGGCCCTGAAATAGACTATAAGGTTGGAGGTTTTATAATATCAAAATTTTATCGGCTGAGTTCATTTTCTGTCAATTAAATCTCTTTAACGGTCAATTTTATGAAGAATTTTTTTTAAATTATGAAAGGGTTTCTTTCACTTTCAAGAGTTATATTTCTTCATAAAAATACACAAATTTTCTAAGAAATCACAATTCTTTGAAGATGCTCATAATTTATATAATGATAATTGAGCATAAGTTTTCATTATCGAATCTTATTCTTGAATACTCACTTCTATAAACATTTCAACTTTCAAACTATTCACTCTTACTAAAAGCATTCATTTTATCATCTTTTGTGCTTAATAACTTCCATAATCCCTACATTCATACTTAATTTCACTCATTGGGAGATTACAGTAAGGGTATATGAAAGTGACAAAATTAGTGTTTTTGAATATCACATTACTATCAATAAATATTTTTCTGTTAGAGAAAGGTCTATACGATGGATCACACATTGGAGTCATAATCATATTCCTCTGGATGAAGCGAGGGCCTAGTGTTAGTGAAAATCTAGAACAAAGTTCCAGGACTGGATGTAGGACATAGGTGTCCACGGCAATATAGGAATCGCTGCATTTTTATCAATTTTTACTTCACTTATTCTTATATTGTTTTTTCTATATATATATAACTAAGTAAAATTCACTTATAACTATCTTAATGTATTGTATAACTATTTACATGTTGCTTAAGCTATAAATGATCCTAAAAATACTTTTATTAGGACTATAATTTTAACTGGCCAATACATTTCTTATTTGTTGGAACATTATTTAAATTCCACGTATACATAATATTAAAGTTCACTTGAGGAATAATAGAAAATCTCATCATAATGATATGAATGGACCTATCCCAGCACATTCCTAAAGTTACATGGTTTTCCATCTAGTAAAAACTAATATAGGGTGCATTCACATCTATCCTCTAGCCTGTTCAAATTTAAGATGCATTAGAAATTTGGAATGTGGCATAACTCCATTTTGGTCTGTTCTTTTTATGTAAGAGAATTCTTTTGTTAAAGGTTGATAGGTCCAACGCATTTGACGCATCTGAAGTCGTCTGATGCATCGCCTTTCAACAGTCTAATTATACTTCAATGGTTAACTCACCATCATTCCCTATAAAATCACTTCCCCTTCAACACTCCTTATATACCAATTGTTATGGAAATTTCCAATCCGAGACCGCTCGAACACAATTCCCAAACGCAGCGGAAAAGCTAGATCGCGATAGACGATGCAAAACAACCAATCAATAACCCAAATCAATCTCAACCAAACCCATGATACGATCACAACACCGAGATAAGCAATATATAAGAGCAATAACAATAAGTAAATCACACACCGATTTATAGTGGTTCCACTAACAATTTGTTAGTGTACGTCCACTTTGAGAGAGAGCTTTTATTATTACCAATGAAAAGAGTACAAGAGATTGTTTACAATGATCAACTAATCACTCTAGAATATATTTGTGGAGAATAGGATTGAAGAGATTAGGATTCACCAAAACCCTAATAGAAGAATTAAACCCTAGATTAGAAGTGATTAGGATGCCTTCAATAGGCAGCTGAAAATAGCTTTTATAATAGGGTAGAGATCAAAACCGAATGACCAAAATACCCCCCAATATCAGCACAAGCAAAATAGAAGACCCAGGCCCGAAACTGGAAAACTGCCGAAAAACGGTCGACTGGTCATTTTTGGACCAGTCGACTGGTCCAGAGACCCCATGGTCTCTGGACGAAACCGGTCGACCGGTAGAAATGGACCGGTCGACCGGTTTTGGGCAGCAGTGCACAATAGTGCACTGTTTGCTCCCGGAACTCCCCCCGAGCTCCGCTACTCCGACCGCTTCCTCCTACGCCTCGCTACTCCACTCCTCTTCAACTCCAACATATCGTGTCGCCAAAATTTAACACTCCACCTCGACCCTATATCCATCTCCATCACCAATGGTACCATACCATCATCAACACCGATAGCTCCAACTATCGCCACTTCTACCTTCACCAAACATGAATGCTTCCTCAATGGGTTCCGGCAAGGCCACCCCCCATTGCACTTCACCAACGAGTTCAGGCACAAAGCCCCCACCCGCTAATGAAGTGTTGGAAACACCCAAAACCAAACCGATCTCACCAAAGACCCGAACACTTAGGAGTGTAAACTAGTGTTCGCCAAGAAGATAGAACCACAATCTCACCCCAATACTCTTCTTCATCTACCAACCAAGCTCCTCTCTCACCCGTGCCACCCCGTGGCACCTAGCACTCCTCTAAGCAAATCAAGTTCGAGCAATGCTCGAACTTCCCAAACGGCAATGCTTTAGTAAACATATCCGCCGCATTATCCTTTGTGTGCACTTTCCGAAGATATACTTGCATATCCTCATCCATGGCTACCAAGAATGACTCTCTCACTTCAATATGCTTAGTACGTGAGCTAAACGCCAAATTCTCTGCCAAATGGATAGCGCTTTGGCTATCACAATGAACATCGATACTATCGTGTCCAACACCTAAGTCACACAACAATCGCTTCAAATAGAGTGCCTCCTTAGCCGCCTCCACCGCGGCTATCAACTCCGCCTCCGTAGTGGATAAAGCTACTACGGTTTGCAATCTCGATCTCCAATTTATGGCCGTGCCACCAAGTGTGAAGACATACCCGGAAGTTGACTTTCTCCTATCCCTATCACCGGCGTAGTCCGAATCACAATAACCAACCAACTTGCAATTCATTCTCCCACTACCGCCAAAAACAAGACCATGAGATGACGTACCTTTGAGATATCTCAAAATTAGCTTTACGGCTTCCCAATGCGATTTCCCCGGATTAGCCATGAACCGACTAACCACCCCGACGGCATTTGCAATATCGAGCCTTGTACACACCATGGCATACATCAACCTACCAACCGCACTTGCATATGGCACCGTTGCCATATAAGCCTTGTCCTTCTCCAAGATAGGTGAACCTTTACTCGAAAGCTTGACATGCAAAGGTAAAGGTGTAGTTGTCGCCTTTGCATTCTCCATGCTAAACCGGCTAAGCACTTTCTTGATATAATCCTTTTGAGTTAATTTCAACTCAAAACGCTTCCGATTCCTTTCAATCTCCATGCCCAAAATTTTCTTTGCTTCTCCAAGATCCTTCATCTCGAACTCCGATTTCAATTGTAATTTCAACTTGTTGATTTCATTCTTGTCCTTCGAAGCAATGAGCATGTCATCCACATACAAGAGTAAATACACCCAACAATCATTTCCCAACTTCTTGAAATAAACACAAGCATCTTTGATGCTTCTATCAAAACCATTTTCAAGCATAAAATGATCAAACCTCTTGTACCATTGCCTAGGTGATTGCTTCAACCCATATAGTGATTTCTTCAACTTGCACACCATATTTGACTTCCCATTCACCCCAAAACCTTCCGGTTGCTCCATGTAAATGTCTTCATCCAAGTCACCATGCAAGAAGGCGGTTTTCACATCAAGTTGCTCCAACTCCAAGTCGTTAATAGCAACTATGGCAAGTAATATCCGGATAGAAGTATGCCGCACAACCGATGCGAATATCTCATCATACTCCTTTCCCTTCCTTTGTGCAAACCCCTTAGCCACTAGCCTAGCTTTGTATCTCCCATCGTCCTTCACCTTGTAAATCCATTTGCACCCAATAGCACGGTTTCCTTTAGGAAGTGGAACCAAATCCCAAGTTTGATTCTTCATTAACGATTGCATCTCTTCCTCCATGGAACAAACCCATTTCGAGCTATCACTCGAATTCATGACGTCATCAAGGCCCATCGGCTCATCTTGGACTACTATAAGCGCATAGTCCATATTATCACAAAAGCTAAGATAATTCCAATCACCATATCTCTCGGGTGGTCTTATAAGACGACGACACACCCGAGTAGCAATACCATCACCCGGACTCCTTTCGGCTCCACCTTGAGTCGAATCTTCTCTAGAATCGTGCACATCACCTACACTACTAGAGGCACCTTGTGGACTATGTGATGTACCATCAACCGCTCCCTCCTCACAAGCATCTTCTACTACTCTACTCTCTCTACCCCTTGGACAAAATGTGGGAATAACTTCCTTCTCCTTCGATTCACCATGAACCAAATCCGGAACATCCGATGAGCTCTCATTCTCCTTGAACATTACCGACTCATCAAAAGTAACATGACGAGAGTTTATTACCTTCTTCGTTTCCGGATTCCAAACCCGATAGCCTTTCACTCCTTCCGTATAACCAACCAAACCCCTTTGAAAGCTCTAGGTTCAAGCTTATCATTTCCCGAATCATGCACATAAACGGGACTTCCAAAGACACGAAGATAGCTCAAGTCAATACTCTTACCTCTCCACACTTCCTCCGGAATTTTGTTATCAATAGCCGAGCACGGAATTCGATTAATAATGTGTACCGCGGTTGACATAGCTTCGGCCCAAAATCCCTTAGACAAACCCGATGTCAATCTCAAGCATCGAGCTTTCTCTAGTAGAGTACGGTTCATCCTCTCCGCAACTCCATTTGATTGCGGATCTCCCGGTGTAGTAAAATGTCTCCGAATGCCATGATGCTTGCAATAATCTAAGAATTCTCCGGAAACATACTCCCCGCCATTATCGGACCTAAGAACCATCAAAGATTTACCACTCTCATTCTCAACAAGAGCCTTCCATACTTTGAACTTAGCAAATGCCTCCGACTTGGCCTTCATTACATACACCCAAACTTTGCGAGAAAAATCATCAATAAAGGAAATATAATACTTTGCTCCACCCAAAGAAGCAACCGGTGCCGGTCCCCAAACATCCGTGTGCACATACTCAAGAACGCTTCTTGAATCATGTTTCCCTTCACCGAATGAAACCTTTGTTTGCTTCCCCATGACACACTCTTCGCAAAACTCTAGCTTGTTGAAACTCTCTCCACCAATCATCTCCCTTTTCCGAAGAATCTCCAAACCCTTCTTCGAGACATGACCCAATCTCAAATGCCACAACCTAGTCGCATCCAAGTCACGAGAACTATCAATGCCAACATAAGTTTCACCTTCTATGGTCACTCCTTGAAGCAAATAAACACCATGAACTCTAGCACCTTTCATAACCACAAGCGCCCCATTCGAAACCCTCAAGCAATCTCTCTCAATAGTGATCTTGCACCCCAAAGAATCCAATTGCCCCAAAGAGATAAGGGACTTTCTAAGTCCCGGAACATAGCGTACATTAGTGAGAGTACGAACTACTCCGTCAAACATCCTAATTTGCACGGAACCGATGCCCTTCGACTTACACATAGCACCATTACCCATAACAATCGAATTTCCCTCTCTAGCTTCGAAAAGAGAAAAACAATTCCTATTAGGCGTCATATGATAAGACGCCCCCGAATCGAGCACCCATTTGCTACCCGAAACATCCGATGCCACCGCCGTCAATACATCAACTTCTCCCTCACTATCAACACTCTCCACCGCAACCGATGAAGACGCCACTTCCTTCTTTCCTTTCTCCTTGTCCGGACACTCATTCTTCCAATGACCGGGCTTCTTACAAATATATCACTTGCCTTTCTTTTCCTTCGACTTTCCTCTCCAACCGGGATTCCTAGATTTGGAACGACCCCGGTTATCCTTCTTCCAATGTTCCTTCTCCACAAACAAACCTTGACCATTCCCGGCACTACTACTTCCTACACTCAACTCCTTCATTTGATCTCGCAACTCCTCACTAAGAAGACCCGTCTTGACATCATCCAACGTTAATGTATCACGGCTATAGATCAAACTATTTGAGAAACCCGTATAACGGTCCGGCAACGAGCATAACAATATCATCGCCTTTTGCTCTTCCTCAATCTTCAAATCTACCGCCTTCATCTTCATTAGCAAATCATCAAACACATTTAAGTGTGCCTTTAGCGAAGTCCCCTCTTTCATCTTATAGGTGAAAAACGTTCGCAACAAGATCAATCGGTTAGTTAGAGATTTCTTCATATACAACTCCTCTAACTTCTTCCAAATTCCCCCAGCGGTGACCTCACCACTAATTTCGGAGATAACATTCTCTTCCATAGCAAGTTGAAGTGTAGTAAATGCCCACTCTTCCATTTCGTCTCTCTCAACCTCCGATATGTCCGCCGGCAACAAATGTGTATCAAACACCACCCTATGAACCCGATTCCTCCTTAGAACCGCTTTCATCTTCCATTGCCATTTTTCAAAATCATTATCGCCATTCCACTTATCAATAACCAATTGCGATCCCGAAGCCGCATACGAACCACGTACATACGGCGCTACACCACTTGGACTAACCATTGAGGGAACACTAGAGTTATTATCTGATTCCGGCATTTCAACAAACACCTACCGACTCCAAAGCTCTGATACCAAATGTTATGGAAATTTCCAATCCGAGACCGCTCGAACACAATTCCCAAACGCAGCGGAAAAGCTAGATCGCGATAGACGATGCAAAACAACCAATCAATAACCCAAATCAATCTCAACCAAAACCATGATACGATCACAACACCGAGATAAGCAATATATAAGAGCAATAACAATAAGTAAATCACACACCGATTTATAGTGGTTCCACTAACAATTTGTTAGTGTACGTCCACTTTGAGAGAGAACTTTTATTATTACCAATGAAAAGAGTACAAGAGATTGTTTACAATGATCAACTAATCACTCTAGAATATATTTGTGGAGAATAGGATTGAAGAGATTAGGATTCACCAAAACCCTAATAGAAGAATTAAACCCTAGATTAGAAGTGATTAGGATGCCTTCAATAGGCAGCTGAAAATAGCTTTTATAATAGGGTAGAGATCAAAACCGAATGACCAAAATACCCCCCAATATCAGCACAAGCAAAATAGAAGACCCAGGCCCGAAACTGGAAAACTGCCGAAAAACGGTCGACTGGTCATTTTTGGACCAGTCGACTGGTCCAGAGACCCCATGGTCTCTGGACGAAACCGGTCGACCGGTAGAAATGGACCGGTCGACCGGTTTTGGGAAGCAGTGCACAATAGTGCACTGTTTGCTCCCGGAACTCCCCCCCGAGCTCCGCTACTCCGGCCGCTTCCTCCTACGCCTCGCTACTCCACTCCTCTTCAACTCCAACATATCGTGTCGCCAAAATTTAACACCAATATCACTCCTTTTACCTCTTCAAAATGTCATAAAACAAAGTAAAAGTCTGAAAATTTGGTCTCACATCACCATTTTACACTACCTACGATGCACAACGGACATATACGTCGTTGTTGGAAATAACCAGAAAAGGAGTGCATAAAAAATCGTAATAAAGCTCAATAATGTCCTGAATAAGTGTCTCGTTGAAGTAGAGAGGATCGACGAGCTTGTTCGATACAAATATGATGCAATAAAAATACAGCGGATGTAGGTAACCGTTCAGTGGTGATGTGTTCTTTAGTTGGTTTTTGCATTGATGTTAGTTATGATATAAAGGTAAAGAAAATCCATACACAAATGTGGTCCATTTTATTAGTAAAGCATATAGTTAACTGAGTTGTAAGGTAAACACATACGCCACATGGATGACAATGACGAACTAATGGTGTCGTGGCTTATATACCTAAATTATGCTTGCTTACGAACTATGTTTTGGTGTTAAAATGGTTTAAGTATCATAACCGAACTTGGCTTCTGAAAAAACTTTTTGGATAACATCGAGCAGAATTGTAATGTAAGAGAACTCTCTAGAAGAGAGATGAGTAGCATCTTCACGATGAGATGATAACTTATATTAAATGAGTGGCTTTATCAAATATAATGTGTGCTCAATATTTAACTTAGCATTTTGATGAAGGAAGAAACTTATGGTTTTGCTTGCGACATAACATCAGGTAATCTTACTCGCATGTTATACCTGAGCTTATTCTTCTTGACAAGATGAATCTATTGGTGGTTGTAACATAGTCATATTTTATGTATGCTAGGAGATAGCTTTTTCGATAGGCTTTTGAATGTAAACCTTATTTTGAAAATTATAGTTCTTGTTTCCTCATTTAAAATCATAAGTGGAAAATAATATATGCTAATGCCCATATCGTACCAATATTTGAAAAAAAAATATGTTGTAAACTTATAAAGATCTAGCATTTTCTCATTTTGATGGGTTATAAGCAATCTGAACGTAGGTGTTACCGGTTCAAAACAAATAAACCTACCAAACCAAAAGTGGTTCGGTTAGTTTGGTTTGGTTTTATTCGATGATGGGTTGATCTTGGTTTCTACAATCATATTTATTTGATTATTTGACCGGTTTAGGTTTTTCATATTTTTAAACCTGTCCAGCTGAACCAAAAAATGAAACTTTAATTAGCTAGGAGAAAATAATTGTTAATACTAATATTTATATTTATATTGTTACCGTAATAATATCTTCTTTCAAATCTTACTGATGATTTTTTGAAAATGTTACTTCTCACGTCTTTATATACATATGGATGCAATAAGTTTTTTTAATCTTATATTATGTTATCAAAAAGAAAGTCTAGCTCATTAATGGATCATTCGGTTTAACTATACTAAATCAATTATTTTTGGTTTATGTGGTTTCGAATTTAAAAAAGATCAGTTTGCTTTGATTTGAATTTTTTTTGAATGGTTTATATGGTTTCAATTTCAGTCATTCCAAAATGAATGAATAATTGGCTTAACCTCCATTATTTTACCTTTCAACCTTACCTTCTACAAATAAATATTAGGGCATAATCAACAATGACTTGTTCAGTTAAAAAACTAGTCATCGTGCAACCATGTATAGCTTGTTCACTTCTCTATGGCTGGTTCAAAGTGATCTCGCGGTTGCTCAACTGAACAGATGACTGGTTATTATAACGGCGAAGCTTTTGCCATTATAAATTTATAACGTCGAAGAATTCGCCATTATAAGTTCATAAGTTTATAAATGGAAGAATAAACTTATAATAAATATATAACGACGAAAGCTTTGCCATTATATACTTATAAATGCGAAAGTTTCGCCATTATAAAACCCATCTATTTTTTTCGAGAACTGGTCCGTGGCTGGTTCCGCAGTAATTCAGTTGAAAAGCATGAGAAAGAGTGAAGTGAACATGTTAATATTCCACAAGTACCCCTCACTTCATTTACTGAATTCATTCAATCTCTTCCTCCTTCCGCTTCATCCAATGATGTAATTTAATAAATTCAATACAAATTATGTTTGCAATTGAGTGCATTGGGTTTTGGTTTAAATATGGAGGGTCTCATACTAGTTTTAGACTAAATCCTAATGCGTTTTGTACAAGGGTTTTCATCAAACAAAGCTACCAGTGAGCTAAGTTTTCATTGGTTTCAAGCATTTGGTTAACTAGGTGTCCATTAACTTCGGGTAACCATGGCAAAACATTTCTCTGACATACCAAGCGAAGTACGCTACTAGGGGAAATTGAAGAAGAGCAATAACTCAACTTCTTTGCAAAATGGACATCATGCAAAAGGAATATATATTTGAAAATTAGAACAAACACAATCATCATCTTATTTGCTATTATGATTTTGCCTTAATGATTGGTTTTCCAGAATAAGAAGTTAGGAAATGAAAAGTCAGTTAAACATTTAAAGTAATGTATTATGGGTAAAATAGTCATTATTTAATTTAATTTTTAATTGGATAGAAAAAGCAAAGCTAGGGATAATAGAATTAGGATAGTGCTAAATGCACTAAGTTACATTTTACCCATTCTCCATTTTACTCAATCCCATAACATTCTCAACTTCAATTTACAATACATAATTTTTAAACTACCTAATTCTCCTCCTCCATTTTACTATCTCATTTTTTAACCTAAATTTTCACTGCCATGCTCCATTTCATCCTCAATCTCGATGTTGCCATGCCTCCTAAAAAGAATTGCAACATCAAAGAAGAAGACGCAACTGACTTCATCGCTACCCACTTCATCGCAGCCGACGTCATCGCAGCTAGGTACGTATTATTTGGAATTATTTTCTATTTTGGTTGAAAGTTGTGTATTTGTTCATTGTAGTCTGGGATTGTTCATTTGAAATTCAAAACTCAAAAAATCCTATTTTTAGTAGTTTGAATACGACTCAATAATATGAAGTTTCTGATAATAATTTTTGCATATTTTTCTTACTATCAAATGATTCATTGTATACATGTTTTAAAATCATTCGGGAACATGAAATTGTTTAGAGCTCGTTTTGTTCTAATGTTGTATCATCAAATGAAATTTATCTATTAAGTAATAGTAAAGTAGAATAATTTCTAGCCCTCTGGTTAATTTTAGGAGTTTTTTTCTCTTCATCTTAATTCCCTCTTGATATTTTATTTTCAAATCTTTTAATCTATCAATTTACACTAAATTTTATATATCTCTCGTCATCTATATTTTGGTACACATGTTTAAAGTTTATATAATTATTTACAAAATAATTCATTAGTTACCTCCTAATATTTTATATTCAATTCCATATATTTAGGTCAATTACATAATCTAAAATTTAAACTATTTAAATAAATTCAGTTAATCAATATATATTAATATTTCTAACAATTACTAAAGAGTGACACTTTCAATATGTACAACAGTATTGTACCAACCAAAATAGCAAAATTTATATTTTATTTGACTATGATACATAACTCGCATAAAACAATAATAAATTTTTTATTTGTAGTTTATTTATCTCAATAAATTTATTATATATTGCATTTTTAAATTCTACTTTTAACTTCAAATATCTACATCTACATTTAAAATTATTACAATTATTTACAAACCATCATCGCCTTTCTCTTGATATTTTACATTTCAGTCCATATATCTAAATTAATCATGTAATCTCAAATTAAAACTAGTGAGATAAATACAATTAAATTATATTTGTTGGTTCCGATAGAGTTAAAAGTATACCCCAGGGGTAATTATGTAATGGTTACATATATCTAACTCGATAATTAATCTTTTTCAAAACAAAAGGTGTTTTCTTTCTATTATATACTTGACATAATGTGTTATATATTAATTAATTAATTTAATTAAAAGTATATTTGTTATCCACATATTTTTCAACTATCAAATATGTTTGAGAAATCATCAAGGGAAAAAGAAGCAACTAAGTCCATGGGATGATATGGAAACATTAAGAAAAAAGAGGAATCGAGCCTATAAATGCATGCTAATATAACATGATGACATATTGAGTCCAGGTCAATGATATAGCGAAGCTCTAACAGTACTCTATTAACAAGCATGTCGAGCTTCTAGCATGGAGTTATGATATCGAGCTGCTAGGTATTGGGCTGAAAGATACCAACTAACAAGCAGAAGAGTGTTGGGCCAGGATATTAAGCAAATAAACTATCAACATGGTGTTGTATGGCTTCTATCAGTAAGAAATTATCGAGAATAAGCAACCATCAAAGTTATTGAACATCTACTTGCTGGAGGTATCAACTGAGTAAGAACTTGGAGTTCCCATGCATGTGTTATGCTTCTATGAGTATGAAAGACTATCAAATGGTGATGTTTTAGTAAGGTCTCAAGACTTTATGGTCAGCCTGAAGATGCCGAGCCTGCAGATATAAGGGGATTCCAAGCTCCCAAGTAGTTAACAAGCCTCAACAAAGACTGAAGAGGTACCGAACCTCTAAAGGATATCGAGCCACTAACAATAATAGGAAGGCAACGAAAATCTAATATAATGGGATGTCAAACTTGAACACAGAAAGTTTGCCGAATCTTTATAACTATAGGAGGCAATGTCGAGCCTTGAAAACCATAAGGGTTGTCGAGCATATAAAGCAGAGGAGGTATCAAGCTATAACAACATTAAGCATCGTCAAACTTGCAAAAGTGAAAGATGATGTCAAGCGTCTAACAATGAAGAGTGATGTCGAATATCAACAAAACGAAGAGGATGTCAAATATCAACAATACGAAGAGGATGTCGAATATCAATTATAAGAAGAGATAGCAAGTATCCAGCTAGATGGACACAGGTCATCCATCCCACCTGTTTTCCATCTCTATAAATAGACCTCCTCCACCACTTAGAGAGAGGCGAATCATTTTCTTTCCTACTTTTCAATAACAAATTGTAAACCATAAATCGATTTGGAGATTTCTAAAGTTGATTGCAACTCTTGAACTTTTTTCACACAAAGCCTCCGACAATAAATTTTTGCATACTTGACTAGTACTATTGGATAATGGACATGCATATGACCATATCTTTGGATTTATACCTCAATGCTAATGGACTTGGATTTATATATTATTATTTTGCACAAGGCCAGTTAAGCCCTTGTTTAAATTAAAGATTACCTTGCTTATTGCCTATTATGCCCATTGACGTATGAACCAGGAACTATAACATATATGACTTGCCTATTTTGCCAATTGACATATGAATAAAGAACTATTCATCTAATTCGTCTAATTCACCCACAAACATATGATTTATTGGTTTTGAATGTTCAAAACAAGAACTGTGGTTCAAATGTTTAAACCACGGAAGGGCCTTCATTAAGTAACGTGGTTTTGAATAGTCAAAAGGACAAATTGGTGGAACTAATATTTATTGATAAAGTTTAGTCCTATCATCTCGAGTATCAGTAATGAATCCTCATACATAGAGAAAGAAAATTTAGTGCCATTAATGAATTGCCTCATAGTTTCAATAAATTAATGTTTAAAGAATTTACTTCTACTTCAAATAAGAAAAGATTCAAGAAAGAGTAAGTAACCACCATCATCAATATATGGGAAATAAAGCAGTAATGTCAACTGAGTAAATGAACGCCAACCTAAAATTAAGGAGCATTGGAAAAATTGGAATGATAGATATATTACCATACCATTACCAAGAATAATGTTGCTTCTATAATAAGTAGCTCGAGAGAAATGGGTGGAATTGTGGGAAGAAATTCATAAAGGTTTTTATATGGATTATGGTAAGGTAAAGAAAGAAACAATACAAGAAGTTGTTAGCCACAAAGCAGGTAAAGGAAAAATAAGTAGTACCTTAAGATGAAATAAGTATCATTGATTCTCTGTAATCTAACATCGCCCCAGCTTAAAGCCACAGCCTTTGATGGAATAGAAGGCAATTATTTGACTCAAAAGGAGAAAAAAATTTGAAGTAATAATTAATTATTCATCCAACCAATTAGAGGTCGAATCGTCATCCAACATAGTAATCTTTAAACATTACACTAAGGTATACTTAACGATGTTTCTAGCCATGGAATTCAGTCTAAACTCGAAAAGATCATTCGAGAATGAAATAGTCAAAGTCCTATCTCCGAAAATTCAAATAATAACAAGGCAGTAGGGCCAATATGGATTGTCCTAAATAACTATTGGATTTCAGAAAGAATTAACATTAACAGTATATGAGCTCAAAGATAATTGTTACCATAAACCGATTTTTATATAATACCAATATGGATTATCAACAAAATCATGAAATGTGTTTGAACAAAAAGAGAATTGGGTAGAAGAATTACCCCTGATGTTGGGAACTTATCCAAGAGTCATATACATACCTAGTCTATATCAAAAATAAACCAAGAAGTGATAATGGTGAAAAGAAGGAACCATTCACACGAAAATAAATAGTCAATATGAGAATAGTCAGTGGAAGGGAGGCTACTAAGAGACAAATGAGAAGCTAAAAGGATAGAACACCATGCTCCAGTTTTTACTATGTTAGACGGAACACTTTATAAAAAGGATATTTGCTCCCTAACTTAAGGTGTATTAGTCTAGAAAATGGCTCAAAGCTGTTAGAAAAGCCCATGAAGGATTCTGTGGGGATCATTTTAATGGCATGAAGTTGGCCAAAAGATCACGAGACAAGGATTTTATTGACTCCATGTAAATAACGACGCTGTGAATTATGTAAAGAGATGTGAAAGATGTTAGAAGTTTTCAACAATCCCACATATACCACCAAATGAGTTGACCCCGATCTCAAGTCCATAACACTTTGATGTATGGAGAATCGTCCTAATAGGACCGTTGCCTATATCAAAAGGCGGAGCCAAATTTGCAGTAGTAGCCATCGATTACTTTACCAAATAGGTAGAGGTAGAACCATTGCCAAATATAACGTTAGGAAAAATGCTAATGTTTATGATCAAGAACAGAGTCACTCTATTTGGAATAATGAATTAGAGAATATCTAATGATGGAACTCAATTTGAAAGTGAGGAATTCACCAGATTCTGCAATAAGAATGGGGTAATTAAAAGTTTTTCATTAGTAGCTCATCCCATGTCTAATGGAGCCATTGAAGCCGCTAACAAAACCATTAAGATTATCCTTAAGAAACCACTTGACAAAGCAAAAGGAAATTGGTTAGAAGAAACACCACTTGTGCTTTGGGCATACCGAACTTCTACTAAGACTACAATGGGACATATTTCATTTCCTTTGAATCAAAGTTGAAAAACCATCCCTTCAGTGGATTGCATATGCCTTTAATCCCAATTAAGAGCTAAGTAAAGAATCCTTAAATTTGATTAACGAACTAAGAGGTGAAGAGGCCATACAAACGACTGAATATCAACAAAGGATATAAAGATACTACAGCTCCAAAATTAAGGAGAGGTCATTCCAAAAAGGAGACTTGGCACTACAAAATGTCATGGAAAATAACAAAAGCCCGGCAGATAGGTCACCCAAACCAAAATGTTAAGGACTCCTTGTCATCCACAAAGTAATCCCACCAGGAACTTATCGACTAGGTCAACCTGATAGCAATGTAATAGCAAGAACTTGGAAAGCCGAGCAATCTAAGGTCTTATTTTCCTGTAATGGATAAATAAAGAAATTTAGATAAGTATATCTAAGGAATCGATAACCGATAGAAAGAAAGGAACTCGCAAAATAAAGGAAAAGCCTTTGATCACACCACAAGGGCTTGGTCAAAGCATTATAAGCCTTTGATCCCACCTATAAGGCCTGACCGCAACACCTCCTAAAGGGAGGTTAGAATAAGCTTTTGGTCCTACCTATAAGGCTTGGCTAGAGAACCGCAAGCCTTCGGTCATGCCTACGTAGCCTGGCCGAAGCGCTCCCTAGTGGAAGGACAGAGTAGGCATTTGGTCCGTCCTAAGATGACCTGGCTAAAGCACCGACCAGCCTTCGGTTCCTCCTATAAGGCCTGACCAGAACGAGGGAGGATGAGTAATACTTTAGTTCTGCCTAAGATGGCTAACCAAACACACCAACCGTCTAAATCCTTACCTAAAAGGTAAGAAGGGGCGAAAGAAATCAATCGGAGCCTAAATCCTTACCTAAATGGTAAGAAGGGGTAAAAGAAATCAATCGGAGCACAAATCCTTACCTAAAAGGTATAGAAGGGGCGAAAGAAATTGATCAGACAAGTCTAATTCCATCTTAAAGATGGGCTAAAGCAATCTTTCAAAAGAAGAGCAATCAAACACGATCAATCTTGCCCTAAGGGAAAGCTAGAGCAACCTTCAAAAGAAAGGTTTGATCGCTGCTATGGCAGAATATTTTTAAAGATAATGGTCGCGAAGGAAATTTTGAAATTTTCTTTTCAAATCATAAATTATCATCAGAACCTGGGGGCATTATTCTCTGAAATGCTAAATTAAATCAACTCTCGATCTTTTATTTTTGAATTGGAAACCAAATAAAGGAAATCTTCATTGTTGGTCAGATCTCTGGCCTTCAGTTAGCTGGAATGGGAATTTCATAGTTAAGATGAAAGTTTCTTAATTGATTTCAGGACTTCTTACCAGATTGATTTATGATCTTCTTATAGATGAATTTCTGATTTTCTTACCAGATGGATTTTTGGTCTTCTTATAGATGGATTTCTGGTCTTATTAGATGGATTCCTATCATCTTACCAAGTAAATTTATGGTCTTTTTATCATTAGGTTTTTGGTTTTCTCATCAAATGGACTTCTGATCTTTTTACCAAACGGGTTATCGGCCTTATTATCAATGAGTTTCTAGACTATGAACCATGCCCTCAAAAAAGAGTTTATGGAATTCTTGCTCTTATTGCCAAATTTCCCGTCTCAAGGTAGGAATTCAGATTCTCCTCTATGTGACAAAGAAAGGTCATTGAATAATTATCCTAAAAAACCCAGACAAAAGGAAGAAGTTTATTCTGAAAAACCAGCCAGAGTAATAATATTTAAGCGACAAAGATTCACTTATGAAGTCATTCAGCCTAGAAAGATAAGAAGACAAATTGATCCACATTTTTACCAAATTTAAAGGGCTTATTTCAAATTCTGCTAATTCAACAACCATTTTGAAAGTGAATTTCAAAACCAAGCTTTAAAATTTTTAAAGTTCAACGAGAAAGCATTCTCACAAATTTCTTTAACATTTACAAAATATAATGATCAATTTGAGAAAGAAATGACGGAAGTCATGACCATTTAATTTATATGTTTCAAAAGAACATGATTTATAAAGAAATAAAAGTTGGAAAGAAGAGCCATTAAGAGCAAAAGAAGCAATTAAGTTAATAGAAGAGTATAGAAGCGTAAAAAGGGAAAGGTTTAACAAGTCTCTAGCAAGTTTTGTATTAGAATGGTGTTGAGATTATATGAATATTGAGCCCCTAGTATGAAGATAATTATCAAACTTCCACTCAAAAGGTGAATAGTTTAAAGGAATCTGTAAATGCTTGGAGTTATCGAGCTACGAGAATTGTTGAGCTTGAAGATGGTAAGGTTGACAAGCTTTTCCAACCATGAGAGAATGATGTCGAACCTCTATAACAATAGAGGTTATCTAAAAACTAAAGCAGAAGATGATGGCGTGCCTCCACAAGCAATCGTTGTCAAAATTCATAAAAGAGGATTTGCCAAGCCAGAGCACGGTATATAATTAGCAAGTCACTATAAAATTAGGTATATTGAGACACTAATAAAAGATAGTTTTCGAGTCTCTAGATGAAGGATAACTATCAAGTTGATAAAAATTAGGTCCACTGCGAATTTGGAATAACAAGAGATATTGAGTTTCTATAAGTAAGTGATAACATGTTCCCACAAAGGAAATATTTCTAAAGTTTCACCAAGATGGAGTTAACGGAGCACTTAAAAGTAAGAAGATACTTGGTTTTACACTAAAGTGTAAAAAAACTTCTTTTACACAAGGGGAAGGCAATGTTATCCACATATTTTCCGACTATCAAATATGTTTGAGAAATCATCAAGGGAAAAAGAAGCAATAAGTTCATAAGAGGATAAGGAACCATTGGGGAAAAAAGGTATTGAGCCTATAAATGCATGGTGATATGACATGATGACATAGTAAGTCCAGAATAATGATATAGCGAACCTCTAACAGTACTCTATTGACAAGGGTATCGAGCTTCTAGCATGAAGTTATGATATCTAGTTGCTAAGTTATTGGGCTAAAAGATATCGAGTAACAAGCATAAAAGTGTTGGGGAAGGATATTAAGCAAATAAACTATCAGCATGGTGTTGTATGGCTTCTATCAGTAAGAAATTATCTAGAATCAACAACCATCAAGGTTATCGAACATCTACTCGCTGGAGGTATCGAGTGAGTAAGAGCTTGGAGTTACCATGCATGTGTTATGCTTCTATGAGTATAAAAGACTATCAAATGGTAATGTTTCAGTGAGGTGTCGAGTCTTTATGGTCAGCTTGAAGATGCTGAGCATGTTGATACAAGTGGATGTCGAGCTTCGAAGTAGTTAGCAACCCCAACAAAGACTGAAGAGGTACTGAATCTCTGAAGGATATCGAGCCACTAACGATAATAGGGAGGTACCGAACATTTAATATGAAGGAATGCCGAACTTAGCATAGCAAGGTTGTTGAATCTTTATAGCTATAAGAGGCGGTGTCAAGCCTCAAAAACCATAAGGGCCGTCGAGCATATAAAGAAGAGGAGGTATCAAGCCACAACAATATTAAGCATTATCAAGCATCCAGAAATGAAAGATGATGTCGAGCATCTAACAATGAAGAGGATGTCAAACATCAACAAAAAAAGCGGATGTCGAATATCATCAATACGAAGGGGATGTTGAATATCAACAGCACAAAGAGATAGTGAGTATTTAGCTAGATGGACACGTGTCAACCATCCACTTTTGCCAACTCTATAAATAGACACCCTCTGCCACTTAAGGAGGGGCAAATCATTTTCTTTCCTACTTCTCAATAACAAATTGTAAACCCTAAATCGAATTGGGGATTTCTAGAGTCGATTGTAACTCTTGAACTTTTTGCATATAAGGACTTGGATAATAAACTTTGCATAACATACTTGACTACTATTGAATAATGGACATGCATATGACCATATCTTTGGACTTGGACTTGAATGTTAATGGACTTGGACTTGTATATTATTAATTTGCACAAGGCCACTTAAACCCTTGTCTAAATGAAGATTACCTTGCCTATTACCGATTATGCCTATTGACATATGAACAAGGGACCGTAACATATAAGACTTGCCTATTTTACCAATTGACATATGAACAAAAGATTATTCATGCAATTAATCTAATTCGCCCTCAAACATATGACTTGAACTTTTGAACGACTTCGTAAAAATATTAAAACTAATAGGTATTATTGGAACATATGTTAGAACCTCCATTTTATGGTTTCGTTGACAACAACTTTACAATCCACATACAATATATTCCATCTATTTGCAGGTAAATGCTTCGAGAATTCACAATATCAAGACTTGAAGACGAATAGTAGAAGAAAGGAATCATTGTTAATATAGAAGCTATTATAGTATGTTATAGTCATAGATAGATGGTTTGTAAAATCTCCTTTAGTAGTTTTTGACACAAAATTGCACATCAAAATTTTTACAAGGTTCTCACTATTTAGTTTTAGAAGTACACAGGCATCAGACATCTGTCCATATAAGTCAGATGTCTGACTAAGTTCTTTGACAAAAAAAATTTATAACCGGACAGACTTCTAAATTTTATCCCAGACGTCTGACTGAGTTCACTGGTTAAGAAAATATAACCAGATAGACGTCTGAAATTTATCTCAGACGTTTGAACTGGGTAACGGGCTAAAACTATGAATAGTCACTTACTTCATTCTATTAGTTGCATCCATATCTTTTCACTGCATCTCTTCTTCCTCAAAGATTGCAAACTTAGATTGAAATAGAACATACCAAAGTTTGTTACTCCTCAAGAAAACTCTTTAACACCTATAAACATGTAATGTTTTTGAGAAAAATAAAATCACTTGAATTTTCTGAATCTTTTTCTCTTTACTCTTTGCATACTTTGATCTCTAAAATCAATCAATACACCATTCTTATTTCTTCCTCATAACAAAGCCTCACATCATACTACTCAAAGGAGATTATATGAAGATTTTTATTGTGCATTAAAAATCAATGTTACTAAGAAAACATACTTGTCAAGAAAAGACTTCTGTATCAAGCCTATTCCTCTGGGCAAAGCGAGGGTTGTTTACTAGTATAAAGTTAAAGGGGAGCTCCGAGATTGGACGTAGGACGGAAGATCCAAACCAGTATAAAAGCTCTGGTGTAATGTTTCTTTACTTTCATTTACTTTAATCTGGTAGTTATAAGTTAGCTTTTTATTACACTAGCGTATTAAGACATAAATACACGATTCATACACACTTTTGTTTGGTATCAGAGCACGGTTATTTCAAGTTACAATAACATGTAATTGAAACATATTTAATATGGCAAGTACATTTCAAGAAGGTCAATCCATCGCACGTCCTCCACTATTCACTAGATCTAATTATGCTTATTGGTCTACACAAATGCGTATTTTTATGGAAGCTAATTGTAACAACCCTGGTTTTGGTGATTACCTATAATACTAAATTATAACGGTGGTTATAATTTAATTATGTAAAATAAAATAAATTGGAGATTTAAAATTGTTTATTTTGAATAAACAATGAATTTGGAAAGAATAAAATGGAGTTAATATGATAATGTTGGTAATAAATGGTGAAAAATGGAAATATGTTAATTTGGTGATTTATTGAATTAAATAAAAGATAAAAAGGAATTAATTCTATAATAAATTATTGAAATAAATGGAAAATATTGAAAATAAAGTTTTAAAAAATTTATTGTGTTATTTTGGGAGAAAATGAGCATTATAGGATTTTAATTTGAGAAAATGCAATAATTCTAGTAATTATTGCCAAATGTGTCTTTTATTGATTTGTAAATGAAGTATTAAATTTTTATATGTTGTATAATGTAAATAAAAAGATGGAATATTGGTTAAAAATAATATTTGATTATAAAAATGATGTTAATATGTTTTTTGTATTTAATTATACAAGAAAATAATTTTTATGTAATTTTTTGTGCTAAAATATCATTTTTATGTAAATTAAAGTGTGAATTGTATTTTAATTAAAAGTAAGAGTTTATATAACGAACAATATTTTTATGACAAAATTATCTTTTATTAGTTGTGAAAATATTTTATAAACATGGAAATATGATTGTAGGATTTTATTGTATTGGAAACTTTTAAATATAGGCTGTAAATTTAAGTGTAATTTGTGAAATAAGTATTAATTAGTATCTTAGGCTAATTAATCCTTATTGGGTCTAAGCCCATTAACTTACACTAGCCTGAAGAACAAAACCCTTTCTTCTCAAAATTGTGTACGTTCATTTTCTTCTACAGTAAAACAAAAGAAAACTTTCCTCTTTTCTAAACCTAGGATACAAATCTCCAATTTCTCCACTAATTTTCTGTAAATAATCAAATCAAAGGTATTTTTATAAGGTAATTACTACAAAAACCAATTCTAATCCATCAAATTTCGATTTTGAGATTTGTTTTGGTCAGTAATTCTATTTTTCTTTCTGCATGCTTCTGTACTGTTGTTTCTTAGGTCGCTTAAGCTATTTCAAGAGGAAAGCTCTCAACTTTCTTCAAGTTTGATCTTCAAATTGTTAAGGCGAGGGTTCCCTCACATATTCTAGTTTGTTTCAGTTTTCGTAGTGATGAATTGGTTTGTTTAATTTGTAAATTTGTTTACTGTAACGTTGATTTTCTGAGCTGCTGCAAACATGGCTTGAGTCCATGTTTGAGATAGCGTATCTCTTTCGTTTCTTATCAAAATTCAATGATTCTTTTTCCAGTTGAAAGTTAAAGTGTTATACAATATGCATACAAAATTTCAATTCAATCAGAGGTCATTTGGTCATCCGTTAGTTGACTGAAAGATGAACCCGAGATGGTTTTCAGGCCTGGGCACATTCCCGTTTTCTGAGCTGCTGCAAACATGGCCTGATTCCATGTTTGAGACAGCGTACCTCTTTCATTTCCTGTCTAAATTGCGCGATTCTTTTTCCAGTTTAAAATATAATTGTTGAAATTTATGCATGTTAAATTTTAGGTCATTTCGACCGCTGTAGCTTACAAAAATCTACTGCCGAACTTTGATTCGGAGCATGTTTTTGCTCCAGATTTTCACAGTGAAATCATTGCCTAGGTATAACTTTGATACATCATAACTTTCTCATACCTTGTCCAAATTGCGTGATTCTTTTTTCGGTTTAAAGTATAGTTGTTGAATTTATCCATGTCAAATTTCAGGTCATTCAGACCTTTGTTGCCTATAGAAACGTGCTGTCAAACTTTGAATTAGAGCATGTTTTGCTCCAGCTATTGACAGTGAAATCTGCCCGTGAGTCCAATTTTGAAATCTTATATCTCTCTTGTTTCTTCTCGGATTGTGTCCATTTTTTTTCTTTCATAGTATTGTTGTTGAACTCTATGCATGTCAAATTTCAGGTCATTCCGACCTCTGTAGCTTATAGAAACTTGCTGTCAAACTTTGAATCGGAGCATGTTTTGCTTCAGCTGAAAATTTGAGTTGTTTTTACATGGGTTTCTGAAACAAATTTTGATGTTGATTTTGAAAGACTATGATCCTATATGGACAAGCCAATATTGTAATAAATCCATAGTAAGGTTATGTGTGTATTTTGAATGTTGATTTCATGAAGAATTTTGTTCATTTGCTAACACCGTGCACATTTTATAAAATAATTTCTTTAAGAGACTTATATATATATATATATATATATTCCTATCTGTAAAGGACTGCAAATCCGTACCACTTTGAGCCGACAATATTCCATACCAATTCAACTCAAAACGAATGGAAATGCGAATCTTTAGGATTAAAGAAGAAAGAGGTAGAAGAAGAAGATAAAAACAACATTAGAATCTCACAATCGCAGCGGAACAAAATACAATATATAATAACAGCTTTTAAATACAAAGAAATTTGTACTGTTATATATACTTACAACCATCAGAGTACATTGAGCAACAGTCAACCTAGACAATTAAATAGCTTGTCCTTACACAACGGAATAATAATCAAATACGGAAGTACGCTCTGCCATCCAGCTCGTCTCTTGAGCTCCTCAGCTTTTTAACCTGAATCTGTACAACTCGGTCTGACCCGAGCATCATAATAAAAAAACACCCGAGTCAGTCTGAAAAACCAGCGTGAGAAAATCACACTCACATGGATTATTATATTTTCTTTGAAAATCCTTTGAAAAAAAAGGTATCTCGTAAGACCGCGCCACAAATAAATATGTCAGGTTTTTACCTTACGATAACCAAAACATTTTTATCAAATTCGTTTGATATTATAATAGTGCCTATAGAAAATAAAATAGAATCTAGCTGAAACGCTTACATCTCACGTTCCAGCATAGTTGGGCACAATCGATACCGTACGGGCGCTTATTGGAGATTGGATTCCATACAATGGCAGCGCTACTGGGGTATCGCCCGTCACAGTACCTGGCCTAGATCAGAGTACCGAGGACCACTCCCGATCCCCTGCAACACAAGACCGGAGCTAACCCTTACTGGATAGTCCGAGTAAGATCACCCCACGGTTGGAGCGACCAACCGCCACACAGCCGAAATAAAAGGGACCTCTAGACAGGGGAAATCATACCCTACTTGGGTGCTAACACTTAGCCTTGCTGCACCTCCCCTGTTTTATCCATTCCTGGTTGATGAGGCTTGAGGTTATGCATTATCTTTTAAGAACAAGTCCTAATTAGAATGCTCATCGTCCTCCTGACGATGTTCTGATAGCATTCGTCCATACAAGTTGCCCTGGGTCTGGACAAACCGAAACACCGTCTTCATCATCTTCACGATCTTCATTCGCTACGTTCAAACCGGATCGAAGTGGTTTTCGGATAATTAAATCCAATCCCGGTCTCTTCGAAACGATCAGCGCATTGGCCAATATTGATAGTCGGTTATTTAACTATCAAATAACATTCACAAACAGCCATTAGGCCTTAAATAATTTCTCCCAAATTATTTATCTCAAAATATCTACATAAGATATTATTCCCACAGTTCAACACCTTGAAAATAGTTTTCAAATCACTTTTATTCTCACGGAATAAATTTCACCCTTTCCCAAAACTTAGAATATTTTTCCACTTTATTTAATATTCAACACTTGAAAACCCTTCATTTTATTCCCTATTTCTTTTCTCAAAATATTTACAACTTTATTTGTAAATTTCCAAACTCGTTTTACACTAATTCGATAAATTCTATGATTCCTTAATTAATTCCCTTTAATATTTCCAAAGCCCTCTTTGCTTATTAAAAATTTCAGTTTTCACTTCCACTTCCCTTTGTGAATTTTATTTCACCTTCTAAAGACTCTTATCTTATACTTTGGCAATTTATTTAAGTTTTCATAACACCACTATGAGATCTTTCGCCTAAAATCTTATTCCATTAAATAAACTTCGCCTCTCATCTCAAGAGGATTTATAATTGAATTTTAAAACATTTGAAAACATATATCTCTATAAAATAAGAAAAATGGTTTATTTTCAAAAACATGGTTCAAGGAGAATTTAAAATATCAATATCTCAAAAGTATTAAAGTTCATATCCAGTTGCTAATTAATTTACAAAGTTGGTTTATAAATTTAGAGTTTATCTCAACAAAAAATTATTTATAGAAAATCCAATATTCCCCATTTCCATTTATAAAATCCTCTGGATTTGTATCCCATCGATCCTATCCAAATTTATCACCATCCTCATATTCGAAATATATTCCATTATTTCTCTTCCAACGATTCCCATAACTCGATATAAGTTCACACCATTAACTTATAATTTCAACATATCCACTGATATCATTTTATCTCATTTATAAACCCCGTTTGTAAATTTATAAACTCCCCTGAGTTTTCCGTTTATTTATAAAACCAATTCTTTATTTATAAATTCCATTATAACATTTTAGCCTTTAATAAAATTCCGTTTTATTTCAAATCTATTTATCGATTCCAATATCTCATCCAGCCCTTAATAGATAATTTAATGGGACAGTGTGGCACAGGTCCTTAATAAGCTTCAAAATACACAAAAACTCCAGTAAAAAAAGTTTGTAAATTAGGTCCCTGGAATTAAGTTACCGAATAATGGCATACATTTATGCAATTATTCAGTGAATAACTGTAGACATTTATGCAATTATATCAAAAAATTGCAGACATTTCCATAATTATTCATCACAAAATTGCGGAAAATTCCGCAATTATTCACTAAAAAATGGCGGAAATTTCAGTAATTCTTTCAAAAATTTGTAGAAAATTCCACAATTATTCACCAAAAAAATTGCGGAAATTTCCGCAGTTATTCACCGAAAAAATTACATAAATTTATGCAACTTTTGGATATAATTGCATAAATGTCTACAATTATTCAGTGAATAATTGCATAACTATATGCAATTACTTAGTAACTTAATTCTAGGGACCTAATTTACATACTTTTTTTTACTGGGGTTTTTGTGTATTTTGAAACTTATTAGGGACCTGAGCCTAATATTCACTAATTTAATTTCAAGTCTTTACTTAAACAATTTACAAATGGTTAAGTAATACCAAGTTAGCCTATATATTTCTTTATTCTTCTTAATTCCCTTCTTAATAAATCAAATTTCCAATATAAATAATTTCTTTCAAATTTCCCTTTTAAATTCCTTCACTTAATTATTATGGTGTTTAAAAATATCCACATTCAATTCACTGGCTATTTGACATTTAATAATTCAATTCACATACAATCCATATCAATTTATCTATCACATCATATATCACATATATATATGAACAATAAATATTCTAGAGGAATCATGTTGGATCCCTCCAACCTCTTTTCCTGCATCCACAGATGTTAGTCAACAAATAAAATACCAATCCCACTTCGAGGGGGATATCGCGGTAAATAGGGTCATCCGCTATTATGTGGGGCGCATAGGGTCTCATCTGTTATATAGTGCGGGAATATCAATCACTCCAATATAAATACTACTATATATATGTAACCATCCAACAGATAATTATTTAATTCATCCAAGCACATCCAATAATTTAAATTAAACTTGGAAATCCAAATGAGTGAGAAAATCTCACCTTTGATTTTTGTTTGCACTCCACTTCAGTCTTGACTCGGTTTCATGATTTTTCGACCTTGTATAAAATTATAGGGTTTATTAACACTTGGAATAATCGGACAATTAATTTCCATTCAATTTAACTAAAAACCTTTTAGTAACTAAAATAATTAAATAAGTCTATTAAATAAATTAATCACCTTAACAAATTATTTTTAACATAACCTAGTAAACTGTATTTTACTTTTCTTCATTTTTCAAACTGCATATAAAAATAATCTATATAGGTTTAAAAATCCAAATTTTACATAAACTTTAAACATTTAAAAATTCCTACTTTTCCCAAAATCTTATCTATATAAAATTTTCTGCTTTACTGTATATATTCATATATATATATATATATATATATATATTTGCTGTTAAATTTCAGATTCCTATATTTTCCAAAATTATATATATACATATATTTACTATTTATTCTATGTATATTAAAGTAGGTGTGTAACTATATATATTTGTATTTGTATTATACTTTTCCCTTTACCATAAACTCATATACACATATATATACTAAAACTGCTATATACCTTACTGTTAATTAATTTTTTTTCTCAGCCTATATATGTATTACTTAAATTTAAAAACAAAAATCGTACCTCACTGCCGAACTACTCCTTCGCCTCCACAAACTCACGCGAGCGCGTGCGTCTCCTTGCGGCCGCTTCCTCGACGACCTCCATCGATCAAACTTCATGCCACCCGAAGTCGCGAAGCCCATCCCCATCTCCAAAGCCCTAATTGACCAAACCCTAGGTCGCTCCTTCCATCGCGATCGCCAACCCACTGCACTGCCGCCCTCCTTGAGCTCAAACGAATTCGATTCGAGGAAAAGAATATCGTGATAACGTCTTCGTGCTTCCCTTTTTTTTCAAACTTGACCTTTTGTTTTCGAAGAATTTGAATTCGATACTGAAGAGAGAAAAGGGGAAGAGGCTCACGATTTATTTGTTTTTGTTTGCGTTTTAAACTGGAAGAAGGAAGAGGGGTTTTACTCGAACGAGAAGAGCATTTCGGCCATTATTATTTTTATTTTTTTATAAACTGGTTCGAGATTTTCGTGAGTTCGAATAAGGGAGGGATGCGAATTTAACCCTTAGAGCATGGCGTGTTTGAGAAGAAATGCGGAGGCTCATTCTGCTACAGGGATAGGAAAAAGGTGTGATGGGGAAAGCAAAAGGCACTGATGTGGATAGAATTTCAACTGGAGTTGACTAGTGTATATATATAAATATATATTCAATTAAATTCAAATTCAAATTATCTCGATAAATGCAACTTAAAATCTTGACCTCCTATCGAGGCGTGCCGCTAGCCGTTTATAATGTTATACCCCTATTTCGAACGCAATGGAAAAGTTTTGAGTCCTAATGCGATCGTATGGAGAAGATAGCTTTTTGGACCCAGTTATTATATTAAATTTTGATATAAATTTCAGCGCATTTATATCTCGTACGGCTACACGATAACTCCCAACGTTACGAAATTGAAATCCGATAATAATACATTATTACGGATCCAATGGAACTAGTTTCGTCGAATTCCGAGATTGTGCCTCGGAAGGCTATTTTAAATTGTCGATTTAAATGATATATTTTTAAAACTAAACATATCACTTCCAGATCAATTTTTAAAAGTTGCATTGTCCTCGGTATTATTAATATAAATTTTTACAAGCCTTTAAAATATTTTTAACAAGCTTAAAAATAAGATTCAATATTTTATCCCACTTCCAGATCATTAAATTCAATAATTTAATTATCCGATAAATAGTTATATCTGAAATTCAAGTTAAAAACCAACACCCGTATATTTAAAATCAATTAAATATTCCAATTTCAAATATCCAAAATTCCAGGTCGTTACACTATCGCTTTGAGACAAACGCTTTTTCTGGATTTGTTTTAAAAATGAAATCGCCTAAAAGCTATATAATATACAATATTTTCAATATATAGAGTTTTTCGAAGGAAATATTCAAAGGATTTTAAATTTCTTTTATAAATTCGTTTGCTCAAACAAATTATTTTCTATATAAAATACACGTTTTTGCACTCTTCGAGTGTATGAGAAAGAGAATTAAACGATTTAGTAAAACACGTGGTATGAGACATGTGCGTTTACTTTTTCGGTTAATTCCGGACTTGTTTGTTTGAAGCTTTTTGACCTTCGGGTCGTATTTGCCGATGAGATGAGGAAAATATCGTGATTTAATGATTTTGATTTCTAGTGTGGCATTGACTAGCGGTTAGTAAACCGATAAGTGAAAACGTGTGGTATGGGACGCACCGTTACCACTTTCCGGGTTCCTATCTGAAAGTTTGAGACACATTCTCGAGTTATTGCCAATACTGGACCTTCGGGTCATTTGTCCTTCGGGATGTTGTCCTTCGGGATGTTTGTCCATTAAGACGTATTTGTCCTTCGAGATGTTTTGTCCTTCGGGATGTTGTCCTTCGGGATGTTTGTCCATTAGAGACGTGGTGCCTTATTTTGAGAGACAATACTTGGCGGTCTTCGGCCAATTTTATAAGAACGTGCTATCTTTTGTGAAGATTTCATTGATTTATTGTGATTTCCCAAATGTATCGCCTTTCGAGATTATTTGGCAATTTGACCCGTTGAGACACTATTATGGGGCGATTACATTTTTGGAATTTGAACTGCTTATCGAGTTCTATATTTTGAGATTTGGGTTTGCCAATCTTTGGCGTTTATTATGAGATTTATAACTACCTTTTAGGAGTTTATATGTTATTGCCATCTTATGACGTATTTAGAGATTTTGGGATTTCCTATTTTGGGATTTATTTGAGATTGCCATTTTGGCGAATATTGAGTTTTGTGATCTCCTATTTAGGAGTTTGGTTTACAAAAACCATTATATTGGCTTTTGTGTTATGCCCATGATATGAGGCAATTTATTGAGTTAATTGATATTGTGGTTCTTGCCTTTTTGAAGGTATCCTCGTAGGATATTTAGTAGTGATATACTTTGTGTTATTACCTCACTTGGAAAATTAACATATCATTTGTGTTTTCTCATTCGAAAAAACATCATTACCTTCTACCCTTTATTACACCTATCTTGTACTAATCAGTTGTTTAAGCTAGACTGACCCGTGTATTTTATATACTCAAGTCAGACCGAGTTGTTTCAGGTTAGATACCTGCTATGGGACTTTGTTATATTGCGTCCGACATGGATATCTACTTATCACCTTTTTGTAGTTTTGTTCTAGTTTGTAACTTTGATATGTATCTATTATTTTGACTCGGTGTATATATCGTGGTCATAGTACCACTACCGTTGTATCATTTTGTATTGTATTGGGATGTATCTGTGTATATGTATATATATGTTGTCTGCTGTTCTGTGATGTAATGTACATATTATTGTTGTATTTTGTTCTGATAGATTCGTTAGCCACTGTAGTTTTGTATTAAGCATTTATCGAATATGTCGATCTACTTGAGATAAAAAAAGCACCAAATCAACGTATTTAATAGATGTTTAAGACAAAGCTATGGATGGTCGCTCCTAAACAGTCCTATTCTTCGCATTAGCAGACTGTATTACCCAGTAATACTCTTTGTTAGTGTGGGTCTCGGGGTGGGGCGTCATAGCTTGGTATCAGAGCTGAGTTCAGAACAAAATATGATAAACACAGAACATAACATATATTATGGTGCATCAAAGTACAGTATAAGTGTTACAAATTCCCTTAACCATCGTGTTTTTAACCTTTTCGAGTCATTTGGGGTAGATATAAGTTGGGAATATGTCTAGGAATGCATTTTATTCCGTAGTATTCCATAATTGAATTTAAAATATCTTACCCTATGAGTAATCCTCATCGTGATCGCTCTATTCGAGTTTTCTTCGATACGAATGCGTTACCCTCATTCGTATTGAAGGAGTTTGTTGAAGTTATAGTATTGGATGTTTCTTATCTTGTTATTTCTTTGAAGATTGCGAATCCTATTGAGGGGATCCGCAAATACTTGGCATGTCCTGTTAGAATATTGAGGTTGTTCCTTGTAGTTTTTCTTTTCGTGCGAATTTGCACGTTATTTACTATCTTGGGTTTGATGTGAATTCGTGATGGATTGACTTGTATGTTATCAAGCCCAAATCCTATGTTTTGAAAGGATCCTATATCTTAGGTATTCTATTTCGGTTGATCTTCTGTCTCTTGTTCTTCGGAATGTTGATGGTTATTCCGAAGTATCTTTAATCGCTCTTGAGTCTCGAGATGATGATGAAGTATCTCGAATTCCTGTTGTTTGTGATTCTGCTGATGTGTTTGAGTCCGATTTGGGTTTGTCACCCAATCGGGCAGTTGGGTTTTATATCGACCTCATTCCTGGTTCTCAACCTGTTAGTCATCCTCCCACGAGGATGTCCACTTAGGAAATGAGGAACTCTAAAAGTAATTGCTGAAGCTTGAAGCCAAGCAATTCATTTGGTCCAGTCTTTACCGTAGGGTGCCACGGTCATCTTTGTTAAGAAATTTGAAGGTACTCTTAGCCTTTGCATCCATTTCCATGAGCTTAATGAGTTAACCATTTTGAACGAGTATTCGTTGCTTAGGATTGACGACATGTTCGATTGATTGAGTAGTGCTAGGGTCTTTCCTCGGCTTGACCTTGCACCGATTTTCATCAACTGTGAGTTGCGAAGGATAGCGTTCCTTTTACCGCATTCCGCACTCGTTATGAATCTTAGAGTGGCTTGTTATACCGTTCGATTTAACGAATGCTCCATCTTTCGTCAATCTTATGAATCGAGTATTCTGGGAATATCACGATGAGTTCGTCCTTGTATTCATGATTAATAATGAGTAAGCAGTAAATTTAAATTGCAATTCTTTCTCATTGAAAGTATACTTATATGAATAATTGGATTCTTTTATTGGGACAAGCTAAGAGTATTTTGTAGATTAAATAAGAGACATTTTTATTATTTTAGAAATGATTTTGTATTGGATTGTCCATCGAGTGCTTTAAGAACTCCGGTTGATGCGCCTGATCAAAGTTATCAATAGGAATTTCCTAAACCCTATGACGAGATAGTTGGACACGATAAAAATTGAGTTGTAATGAGTAAAAGTTTGAAAACAAATTAAAATGAGTTTGAACACTAATCTTTTTAAATGGAAAATGCAGCCATTGAACCTTAGTGAGTGTGGGATATAAGTGGTGAGGCAGTTTTGATCGTTGGTTAACTCTGTAGCCAATCGATGGGGTTTTTTCCACTATAAACCAATGGCGAGGCAATGCCATTAAATTATTGTAAATTTATGAAATTGAATATGATTATGTTTTAAATTGGTGGTATAAGTACAACCTATTGGAATTTAAATAATGATATCTTATAATGATTTGAGTAAATAAAGTAAATTAATTCTAATTAAGGAGATGTCTTAATTGGAAATCATATGATGCTTTGATTAATAACATGATGTATTCGAGATAAAATAATACATTGGTTAGAGAAGATTGAAATATCAATTAAATATTTTGTACAAAGCTAAAAATTAATGACTTTAATAATTTGTTTTGGGGATTGGTTGTTTGAATAATAATAGATAGTAAGATTTAAAACTCTATCTTAAGGGAGAATAAAGAAATGCTAGTTTAAAACATTTGGCATTAACTTGTGAGCAAGTTTTTATTTTAAACTTTGATAGTATTAAAACTTGTTGGTATGAAATTGAAAAATTCCTTTAAAAACAAGTTTGAGTTAATTATCAACTTTAATTAATTTTATGTTGATAAAAATATGGAAATTTAATTTGAGACAAGATAAAATATGAATTTAAATGGTCCATTTATTATAAAAGGCTAAATTAAAGAAGGTATGGTATAATAAATAAATAGTCATGAGATACAATCCCTTAAATTGTGTGAACAATTTTAAAATTAATATTTAAATCCAAAATTTATTTGAGATGAATGATTCTCTCTTATTAATGGAAGAGATTAGTATCTCATTCAAAATGAGCCTTTAAAACTAATTATTTGAAAAGTTTGAGTTAGTGACTTAATGAAAGTATTTCCTAGTAGAGAATAATTTCTTTTAAAAAGATAATTACTTGAAGTTAATTATAAAATTTGAATGACTTAGCTTTCCGAAAGAGGATCTTAAATAAATGAGTTAACATAAAAAGATTGTTTTGAAAATGTAGTTTGAATTTGGAAAGGTTTGAAAATTTCAAAATTTAAAATTTGAGTTAAAAGCTAAAATATTATTTGGAAAAGTGCTGTACTAAAACAACAATAACTTGAGATTTATAACTCTAAATGAGTTCAATCTTTTTGTAAACAAAAGTGCTTTCAGTAAGCAATAAATTTTCTTTTTACCGTTTTGAGAAATTTCGCATTTTATTCTGTCTAAAATGGGTTTGAAATGGATAGACATTTCTGCCCTATTAAGAAATTTTCCAAGATTTAAGCTGAAAGTAAATTTAGCATAACTTTCAAACCGTAAATCCAATATTGACGATCTTTATATTGCTGGAAAGCTACGAATGAGTAGAACACTTTCTTTTATAAAGGTTTTCAGATTTTGTTGTTTGTTGTGTCAAAACTTGTCTTCTTTACAACAGGTCTGAAATGAATAATTATCTATTTCCCCTTAATAATTAAATGTAGTGCTTCTTATTATGGATATGAACTAATATCATCTATTGGAGCTAAGTACAGGTGAAAGAGGATAGTTGGACTATATTTTGAGCAAAAAGGCTATATATAAGATTATACAAACTCGCTTTAAAATGCTAAAAAGAAAGGTATGGATTCGGATTAAGTTTTTAAGCATTAAATTGTTGATATATATTGTGTTTCCGACCTAATGGTCGATGGATATTATATAAATCATTTTTGTAATATTGTAAACACCCTTTCATGCAAAGGAGACTCCGCCGATTTTTCTGAAAATTTCTTAACACTTAGATAAAATTAGAGAAAAAAATTTATGTGTTACAAATTAAAGTATGTTTATGGAAGAATTAGAGAATAGACAACTCAAAAAATTTATTTGCTCTAAATAAAGAGTAATGAATTTAAATTAAAATCTAAGTAAGAAGCTTTGGGAAATTTTCAAGTGTTGAAAATTGAGAATTTAATTTTGAAGATAATGAGTTAAAAACACTAAAAATATTTGATTAGTAAAAGAGAGTATAAAAATCCATTCCTTGTGTTAACTTGCCTTTGTGCAATTATTTTCCGACTTGTATTTATGCACTCATATGAGTTAGGTGGTATTTGGAGAAACCACCTACTTCTTATTGGGTTTTCATTCCGTAATTGTTGTCAATCTAATATCGGTATGACTCCCTTCGTGGTGTTACATGGAAATTCACATCGATTATCATCTTGTGGGTTGGAGTCCGAGATAAAGTTGTGACTAAATCCCGACTCTATTCGTGAAGCTTCGAAGGAATCGATCTCACCAAATTTATCTATTGTGTAGCCTTTAATTCATGTTCTTGCTTCAAAGGTGTAATGCCTTCGAAATAAGAATATTATGCTCGTAAAAATTCAATGGTCTGCTAATCCCAATGACTGCACTTGGGAAGCCATAGAATTTACTAAGCTATCTTATCTAAGTTTCATGTTTTCTTGTGTTAGGGTGAGAAATTTAAACTCTAGCTTATCTATCTTCCTTTGCTTGATTAAATAAATCGGGTTGAATACAGCTCTTCTCTAGAAATTACGAGGACGCAATTTTTATAAGGGGGGAGTCCGTAACAACCCTGGTTTTAGTGATTATAATTTAATTATGTAAAATAAAATAAATTGGAGATTTAAAATTGTTTATTTTGAATAAACAATGAATTTGGAAAGAATAAAATGGAGTTAATATGATAATGTTGGTAATAAATGGTTAAAAATGGAAATATGTTAATTTGGTGATTTATTGAATTAAATAAAAGATAAAAGGGAATCAATTCTATAATAAATTGTTGAAATAAATGAAAATATTGAAAATAAAGTTTTAAAAACTTTATTGTGTTATGTTGGGAGAAAATGAGCATTATAGGATTTTAATTTAAGAAAATGCAATAATTCTAGTAATTATTGCCAAATGTGTCTTTTATTGATTTTTAAATGAAGTATTAAAAATTTTATATGTTGCATATTGTAAATAAAAAGATGGAATATTCGTTAAAAATAATATTTGATTATAGAAATGATGTTAATATGGTTTGTTGTATTTAATTATACAAGAAAATAATTTTATGTAATTTTTGGTGCTAAAATATCATTTTTATGTAAATTAAAGTGTAAATTGTGTATTTAATTAAAAGTAAGAGATTATAATAATGAAAAATATTTTTATGATAAATTATCTTTTATTAGTTGTGAAAATAATTTATAAACATGGAAATATGATTGTAAGATTTTATTGTATTGGAAACTTTTAAATATAGGTTGTAAATATAAGTGTAATTTGTAAAATAAGCATTAATTAGTATCTTAAGCTAATTAATCCTTATTGGGTCTAAGCCCATTAACTTACCCTAGCATGAAGAAGAAAATCCTTTCTTCTCAAAATTGTGTACGTTCATTTTCTTCTACGGTAAAACAAAAGAGAAAACAAAAACGACAAGCACCATTGTCCCAATGGTTAAGTGATTCAACTTTGGTGCGAGAGGTCTCAAGTTCGAAACTTGCGTAGCGTGATTCGAATATATATTGACATGTGATTTATGTTATATTGTCCCAGTGATATGTTGTATCTAAGACCATTCAAAAAAAGTAAATAAAAAAGAGAAAACAAAAACTTTCCTCTTTTCTAAACATAGGCTTCAAATCTCCAATTTCTCCACTAATTTGCTGTAAATAATCAAATCAAAGCTATTTTTCTCAGGTAATCACTACAAAACCAATTCTAATCCATCAAATTCTGATTTTGAGATTTGGTTTGGTCAGTAATTCTATATTTCTTTCTGCATGCTTCTGTACTGTTGTTTCTTAGGTCGCTGAAGCTATTTCAAGAGGAAAGCTCTCAACTTTCTTCAAGTTTGATCTTCAAATTATTAAGGTGAGGGTTCCCTCACATATTCTAGTTTTTTTCAGGTTTCGGGGTGATGAATTGGGTTGTTTAATTTGCAAATTCGTTTGCTGTAATGTTGATTTTTGAGCTGTTGCAAACATGGCCTAATTCCATGTTTGAGACAGCATATATCTTTCGTTTCCTATCCAAAATTCGTTGATTCTTTTTCCAGTTGAAAGTTAAAGTGTTATAAAATATGCATACAAAATTTCAGTTCAATCAGAGGTCATTTGGTAATCCATTGGTCGCCTGAAAGATGAACCCAAGACAGTTTTCAGGCCTGGGTTCTGAGCTGCTGCAAACATGGCCTGAGTCCATGTTTGAGACAGCGTATCTCTTTCGTTTCCTGTTGAAATTGCGTGATTCTTTTTCCAGTTTAAATTATAATTGTTGAAGTTTTTGAATGTTAAATAGGTCATTCCGACCTCTGTAGCATATAGAAATCTGCTGCCGAACTTTGATTCGGAGCGTGTTTTTGCTCCAGATTTTCACAGTGAAATCATTGCCTAGGTACAACTTTGAGACATCATAACTTTCTCATACCTTGTCCAAATTGCGTGATTATTTTTTTAGTTTAAAGTATAGTTGTTGAATTTATCCATGTCAAGTTTCAGGTCATTCAGACCTCTGTAGCCTATAGAAACGTGCTGTCAAACTTTGAATTGGAGCATGTTTTGCTCCAGCTGTTGACAGCGAAATCTGGCTATGAGTCCAACTTTGAAAGCTTATATCTGTCTTATTTCTTGTTCGATTGTGTCCATTTTATTTTTCTTTGATAGTATTGTTGTTGAACTCTATTCATGTCATATTTCAGGTCATTCTGACCTCCATAGCTTATATAAACTTGTTGTCAAACTTTGAATCGGAGCATGTTTTGCTTCAGCTGAAAATTTTAGTTGTTTTTACATGGGTTTCTAAAACAAATTTTGATGTTGATTTCTAAAGGCTATGATCCTATATGGACAAGCCAATATTATACTAAATCCTTACATTGGATTAGTAAGGTTATGTGTGTATTTTGAATGTTGATTTCATGAAGAATTTTGTGCATTTGCTAACACCGTGCACATTTTATAAAATAATTTCTATAAGAGACTTCTATATAAAATTCTATCACTTTGTGACAAACACTTTTTCTGGATTGGTTTTAAAAATGAAATCGCCTCAAAGCTATATAGTATACAATATTTTCAATATATAGAGTTTTTCGAAGGAAATATTCAAAGAATTTCAATTTTTTTTATAAATTCGTTTTCTCAAAAAAATTATTTTCTATATAAAATACACATTTTTGCACTCTTCGAGCGTATGAGAAAGAGAATTAAATGATTTAATTAAACACGTGGTATGAGACACGTGCGTTTACTTTTTCGGTTAATTCCGGACTTGTTCGTTTGAAGCTTTTTGACCTTCGGGTCGTATTTGCCGATGAGATGAGGCAACTATTATGATTTAATGATTTTTTTTCTAGTGTGGCATTGACTTGCGGTTAGTAAACCGATAAGTGAGAACGTGTGTTATGGGACACAACGTTGCCACTTTTTGGGTTCCTATCTGAAAGTTTGGCACATTCTTGAGTTATTGCCAGTACTGGAACTTCGGGTCATTTATCCTTCGGGATGTTGTCCTTCAGGATATTTATCCATTGAGGCGTATTTGTCCTTCAGGATGTTGTCCTTCGGGATGTTTGTCCATTAGAGACGTGGCGCCTTATTTTGAGAGACAGTACTTGGCGGGCTTCGGCCATTTTTATAAGCACGTGCTATCTTTTGTGATGATTTCATTGATTTATTGTGATTTTCCAAATGTATCACCTTTTGAGATTATTTGGCCATTTGAGCAGTTGAGACACTATTATGCGGCCATTACATTTTTGGAATTTGAACTCCTTATCGTTCTATACTTTTTAGATTTGGTTTTGCCAATCTTTGGCATCTATTATGAGATTTATAACTTCCTTTTCGAAGTTATATGTTATTGCCATCTTATGGCGTATTAGAGATTTTGGGATTTCCTATTTTGGGATTTATTTGAGATTGTCATTTTTGGCGAATATTGATTTTTGTGATCTCCTATTTAGGAGTTTGGTTTACGAAAACCATTATATTGGCTTTTGTGTTATGCCGATGATATGAGGCAATTTATTGAGTTAATTGATATTGTGGTTCTTGCCTTTTTGAAGGTATCCTCTTAGGATATTTAGTAGTGATATACTTTGTGTTATTACCTCACTTGGAAATATTGACGTATCATTTGTGTTACTTCTTCTCATTCGAGAAAGCATCATTACCTTCTACCCTTTATTAAACCTATCTTATACTAATCAGTTGTTTAAACTAGACTGACCCGTGTATTTTATATACTCGGGTCAGACCGAGTTGTTTCAGGTTAGATACCATCTATGGGACTTTTCTATGTTGCTTCCGACTTGGATATATGCTTATCACCTTTTTGTAGTTTTGTTCTAGTTTGCCGATGAGATGAGGCAAATATTGTGATTTAATGATTTTGTTTTCTAGTGTGGCATTGACTAGCGGTTAGTAAACCGATAAGTGAAAACGTGTGGTATGGGACGCACTGTTACCACTTTCCGGGTTCCTATCTGAAAGTTTGAGACACATTCTCGAGTTATTGCCAGTACTCGACCTTCGGGTCATTTGCCCTTAGGGATGTTGTCCTTCGGGATGTTTGTCCATTAAGACGTATTTGTCCTTCGAGATGTTTTGTCCTTCGGGATGTTGTCCTTCGGGATGTTTGTCCATTAGAGACGTGGCGCCTTATTTAGAGAGACAATATTTGGCGGGCTTCGGCAATTTTTATAAGAACATGCTATCTTTTGTGATGATTTCATTGATTTATTGTGATTTTCCAAATGTATCGCCTTTCGAGATTATTTGGCAATTTGAGTCGTTGAGACACTATTATGCGGCAATTACATTTTTGGAATTTGAACTACTTATCGAGTTCTATATTTTGAGATTTGGGTTTGCCAATCTTTGGCGTTTATTATGATATTTATAACTTCCTTTTAGGAGTTATATGTTATTGCCATATTATGGCGTATTTAGAGATTTTGGGATTTCCTATTTTGGGATTTATTTGAGATTGCCATTTTGGCGAATATTGAGTTTTGTGATCTCCTATTTAGGATTTTGGTTTACAAAAACCATTATATTGGCTTTTGTGTTATGCCGATGATATGAGGCAATTTATTGAGTTAATTGATATTGTGGTTCTTGCCTTTTTGAAGATATCCTCTTAGGATATTTAGTAGTGATATACTTTGTGTTATTACCTCACTTGGAAACTTAACATATCATTTGTGTTTTCTCATTCGAAAAAACGTCATTACCTTCTAGCCTTTATTACACCTATCTTGTACTAATCAGTTGTTTAAGCTAGACTGACCTGTGTATTTTATGTACTCAAGTCAGACCGAGTTGTTTCAGGTTAGATACCTGCTATGAGACTTTGCTATGTTGCGTCCGACTTGGATATCTACTTATCACCTTTTTGTAGTTTTGTTCTAGTTTGTAACTTTGATATGTATCTATTATTTTGACTCGTTGTATATATCGTGGTCATAGTACCACTACCGTTGTATCATTTTGTATTGTACTGGGATGTATCTGTGTATATGTATATGTATGTTGTTTGCTGTTCTGTGATGTGATGTACATATTGTTGTTGTATTTTGTTCTGATAGATTTATTAGCCACTGTAGTTTTGTATTAAGCATTTATCGAATATGTCGATCCAGTTGAGATTAAAAAATAGAGCACCAAATCGACGTATTTAATAGATGTTTAAGACAAAGCTATGGATGGTCGCTCCTAACCAGCCCTATTCTCTGCATTAGCAAACAGTATTACCCAGTAATACATTTTGTTAGTGTGGGTCTCGGGGTGGGGCGTCACACTAATGGTTTATAAATTTGGTTAGCAACTCAAAATAAATATGAAGCACCAAACACAAACATAAGCACTTAGACAAATGCTCAAAATAACATAGCAGCAGATAATGCTAAAGCCATGAATGTTCTTTTCTATTCACTTGACAAAAATGAATTTTCACATGTCATGTTATGCACTACTGCATATGATATATGGCGTACACTACAAATCACTCATGAAGGAACAAACAAAGTTAAACAAACAAAGATTTCCATTTTGCAAAATAAATTTTCTTCATTTAAAATGAAAGCAAATGAATCTATTGGTGATGTTATGCTAGATTTCAAACTATATAACATGATCTTGTGACACTTGGAGTCAAATTTACAGATTTTGATTTAGTTACACGTATTTTAAATTCCTTAACTAATGAATAGGAACGAAAAGTGTTGGCCATCGAAGAGGCTAATGATCTATCTCAACTAAAAGTTGAAAAATTAATAGGAAATTTGATGTCATATGAAGCAAATTTGCAAGAAAGAAAGGAACAAAATAATGAAAAGAAAAATATAGCTTTTCAAGCCAACGATAATAATTCAGACTTAGATGAAGATGAGATCGTATTTTTTGCCTAAAACGACAACAAGTTCAAGAAATTCTAAATGGTGACGAGATCCCAAAACGAAGGAAATTCAAATTCATCTAACCAAACTTCAATCAAATGCTTTGGACGTGACAAGTTCGGACACATGAAGAAACAATGCCCATAACTCAATAATGACAAAAAGAAAAGCAAGTTCGAGAAATTTAAGAGAAGAAAACGAGCTTTTCAAGTAACTTAGGATGGCTCAGATCCGTCTTTATCATCAGACAGCGAAGGCAATAGTGATTATGAGCAAGCCAATGTATGCTTCATGGCAAACACTGAGGAGGTATGTCCCGATCTTACTTATAATGAAATTTTAGAACTTAGCATGGAACTAGATCACAAATATAGTGAAATTAAAAAGTTAAATAAAGATATGTTGCTAAAATTAATCGTATGGAGCTTGAAATAGGATTATTAAAAGATGAGAAAACCATTCTAGAAGAAGAATTAGAAACTACACAGGAAAAATGTAAAAATCTATCTAGTCAAAATGATTCTTTATTATGTGAAATAGAAAAAGTTAAACTAGAAAATGATAATATTAGAAAAGAAAACATTGTATTAAAGGATAATCTAGAAGCATCAAAATCCAAAATTTCATATCTTAAAAGTGAATTATATAAGATTACAAATAATGTATCAAAATTCAATAAAGGAAAACAGAATTTGGATAATTTGATCAGAAGTTCTAAACCATCTGGAAATCCGAATGGATTAAGTTTCAAGAAAACTTCAAAACATAGAAACTATAGCTCACTACATAAAAGGTTCAAGAAGCCACATACTGGACAAAAGGCTTCTAACTCTAAAATAATAAAAATATGTATTCCAAAATCTTGTAACAAATTAATTAAGCAAAAACACATAGATAACTATTTGAAAAGTGTTGTTTATAATAAAAATTACTCTTTTAAAGGTCCCAAACCCTCTTGGGTATGGCAACCTTCACTCTCTAACACTTAGGACCCTAACTAAGCAAGCGGGTACCAATTAAATTGCTTTTATCTTGGAAGTACCTAAAAGAAAATCTAATAATAAGGAGAAATGGATACTTGATAGTGGATGCTCCAAACATATGACTGGAAATGCACAAATTTTGTCGAATATAACATACAGAGATGGTGGTACTGTAACTTTTGGAGATAATTCAAAAGGATTTGTCATTGGAATTGGAGATGTCATCAATGTTGGTATGTCCACTTCACTTGTTATTACAAATTTTCTTTTAGTTGAAAATCTAAAACATAACCTATTAAGCATTAGTCAACTTTGTGACAAAGGATTCAAAATTGATATTGAAAAGAATAAATGCAACATATTTGATCAAAATAAAAATCTGATCTTTGAAGGTTTAAGAAAAAGAAACATCAATGTCTTAAATATGAAGTTTAATAACTAGAGTGATTTATGCCTATCCGCATATTTCAATGAACCATGGATATGGCACAAACGGTTATGTCACATAAACTTTAGGTTTATGAACGAATTGGCCAAACACTATTTGGTTAGAGTTCTTCCTAAAATAAACTATAAAGTAAAAAATTTATGTGGTGCATGTCAATATGGCAAATTAAAAAAAAGCAATTTTAAATCTAGAAAAGAAATTTCTACCAAACAGCCTTTAGAATTGTTACATCTTGATTTATTTCGACCTACTCAAGTACGTTCAATAAATCATAACAAGTATGTATTTGTTATTATAGATGGTTTTTCAAGATATACGGACAATGTTGTTAGCACCAAAATTGGTCACTAACTCGTTGAGAAAGATTGTGTAGAGAGATAAATGAGGAAAGTAAATTTAAACAGAGAGCAATATGCTAAATTAAATGCAAAGACGAGAACACCAGATTTATGGTGGTTCGGCGTAACTGCCTACGTCCACTTTGAGGTTAATCTTTATTGCTTTACTTGATAATCGATTACAGATACGATCCATACACCAATTACTTGAATGCAATTACTAAGTACAAAGGATGAATCTTGAAAGCGCCAGAGTCTCCCCAGCGTTCTCCCCAAAAAAGGTCCTTTTCACTGTGCCCCTGCCTCTCTATTTATAGACAAAGCTGGGTTGGACTTCCCTGGTGGGCCTAGTAGTCAGATATCTCGGCCCAAAGTGAGTAACTTATGCGTGCCGAACGACGAATGCCGAACGGCAAAATGCCGAACGATATCTCTATGCCGATCGAGGTAATGTGTTGAGTGAAGAGTGCAGGCCGAACGAGAATCGATGCCGGTCGAGGGGAGATGCCGAAAGAGGCTGGAATGTCGAACAAGGTATGAATGCCGGTCGAGGCTGGGATGCCGAGCGACTTCTGAATGCCGGACAACCTCTGAATGCCGAACGAGGTATGAATGCCGAACGAGGTTCGAATGTCGGTCGAGGCTGGGATGCCGAGCGACCTCTGAATGCCGGACGACCTCTGAATGCCGAGCGATCTCTGAATGCCGGATGACCTCTGAATGCCGAACGACCTCTGAAATGCTGAACGACCACTGAATGCCGGACGACCTCTGTATGCCGGACGACCTCTGAAATGCCGAACGACCATTGAAATGCCGACCGACCTAGTTGCCTGGTCAAACCTCCAGGTAACACTTGCCCCCCAAAGTGCATCAGGTGGTCGAACGTGATGCGCTTTGAATCACGAGTCCTCCGTGCTTTCCTTTAAGCTCTCGTTCTATCTTTTCGATAGCGTCTTCCTGAATGTCGAACGAAGCATTGGATGCCGAATGACATATGGATGTCGAACGAAATTGGATGTCGAACGACACATGGATGTCGAACAACATATGGATGCCGAACGATACATGGATGCCGAACGATACATGGATGCCGAACGAAATTGTGCCTTGACCGGTTCTACCGGTCTCTGTCCCTTCACCTTCTTTTCTTCCTGCTATAAAGGCTGACACTTCTCTCCTTCTTCCCTTTTTACCTTTTACCTCCGCTATAATATTCTTACGAATTCGTCTCAAACTCCTGCAAACTATTTACCTTTCCCTTCCTTTCTCAAAATCGATAAGTTACCTCTCTTCCCTTTCCAAATCAAAGAACCCGACCGAAATCGCGCTTCCTACTCCAGAATATCCCCAAGCTTCGAGTGATTTCTTAGGTAATGGCCTTAACCTCAAACATTTCATCTCGAAGAGAAAACATAACACGAGATTCAGACTCGTGAATCTTTGTAAGACTTAGGACGATTGTAACCGCGTGGATAAGGACAATTCGGGGTCGAAATCCGCTTTAGGGCTAGGCGGAGTGATGGAAGGAAGGAGGTGTCATAGGTGTTTAGCATATAAGGGAGTAGGGAGTAGTGAAGTTTGGTGGTGTGAAGTTAGCATGGCGTGAGATTCAGAAAATAAAATGACCATGGCTCGACATTACTCACTCGTGCCGAGCGGCGAAGAGAAGAGTAGTGAGTTATGCTGAGCAAGGGAAGAGGGGGAATCGGAGGAGAAACGAGGATTGAGCCTAGATGTCGAGCGAGGCGGCTCAGTATGCTCTTGGCTCGGCACGATTCTTCTATGTCGAACAAGGTAAGAAGGAGTGTTAGAGAAAAGTGAGTGCTAGGCAAAATGCCGATCGAAGGGGCTCGGCGTGATTGCGGTTCGGCATGACTAGACGAATGCCGAACGATGAAGTGGATAGGTAGAAGAGTGTTGATGTTGAGGGTGAAGTGCCGAGCGAGGCGGCTCGGCATGAGTGTGGTTCGGCATGACTCCCTTATGCCGAACGGGGGAGAGAGCAGATGGGAGAGTGGAGTGCCGAACGATACAGTCTGGCATGATTGTGGTTCGGCATGTCTTGCCGCATACCGAACGGCAATGATGGATGGTAGTAGAGTTGTGCACAACAGCAACACTAGTCGAACCTAATGTACAGTTGACTTAACACATCCCACGCCTGAATATATGTCAATGAACAAGGACGGACTTAAACAACAAAGCATATCAAATAATCCAGACTGATAACTTCTGTGTTTTTAAATAGCTAAAAACTTGGACTTAATCCCGCTTAACAGTTAATAACCTTTCAAATGTAGTGGCGATGCCGAGTTCAAAATATAAACCGTCTTGTGATAAGCCTTCGTAGATGGTCAGCGATGACGGTCTTCGAAGACGACAATCTGAAGCTCAAACTTATTTTCTCAATCCAATGTCTTTCCATTCGCTTGGCACTTACGTTTGAATAATCGCACTAGTTCACACACCACACGGGGGGAATACTTACGTTGTTAAGTCTAATGTTAACTGTTTTTCAAGTATAGTTTAAACATGTGCTTTGTTGGATTCGATCTTCATTAGAGATGTCTAGAAAATCTAGCTCTGCTACGAACTCAGACAGACCTGGGCCATCCTCTAGACAAGAAGTTGTAGATACTTCGAATCCGTCAACTACCCTTGCTCAAAACTTACCAAGTACCGCGATAACATTCGTCGATTTAGCTCCTGACGCTCTGGGGGCTGCTATTTTCTTAGACAACCCAGCCGATTCACAGTTCTCAAAGATTAACGAAAGTACACTCCGTCGGATATGCTCTGTCCACGGAATCCCTTTCGATGATGTGTTAGTTCCTTCGGGGAGTGATCGTCCGCATTTGCCCCCAGCTGGGTATACAGCCTGCAATAAGTTTATGTGCTGGGTCGGCAACGTTCCACCCTTCAACACCTTCCTTCGTGACTTATTGCAATATATCGAGATCGCTCCTTCACAACTGCCTCCGAACAGTCATGCTTTCTTATATGGAACTTGCATCCTCTTTATGAGTGTTTTCTCCAGGCTTCCGACTTCAGGCGATATCCGTTATATTTATCGCTTCAAGAGACGGTTGGATAGCCCGTCTTTCATATTTCTGGAGCCATATAGTAAATGCCAAAACCTGACTGGGGCATGGAGCAAATTCTCCCAGTACAAGCAAGAGTGGTTCTATGTTCGTTGTCCTTTCGGCTTCGCTAGGAGATGGGTGGAAGGGAGTAAGTTCGTTTTCTAGATCAACACTTGAATTTGGCGGAATCCGCATCTTTTCTGACTCTTTATCCACTTTTTCAAGTATCACTCCACGTCCCGAAGGCTCCGGATATTCTGAAGCAGTGGAAACTATCCGAGCTCTCCCTGCGGAAGATCGGGACATCAAATCCCTCATTTCAAATGAGTCACTTGCGAGATTCGGGCTGCTAGCGGAAGGTCGCCGAATAAACCTTCCCCCAGGCATCACTCTATCGAGTGCTGCATCAGGCAAGGGAAAAAGGCAGGCTGGGCCTTCAACACGTAATGTCCCTGACATGCCAGAAGAGGGAGAAATTAGAGAAGGCAAGACGCCCGAAGTACCGGGGGAAGATATTAGTCCCACTCAGGACTCGACGGTCGTAGTCCACGATATTGAGACGTCATCTTCCCCTTCAAAGGGAAAGAAGAAAATGACTTATAAGTTGAGGAGGAAGAAAGTAGCTGGAACTTCTAAAGTTACGCTTATTCTAGAGGAGAGAGAACCTTCCCCTCAACCCTTAGAAAGTTCGCTGAAAGGTCTGTCGAACCTCACCATTCCCGACGATCTGCTCAATTATGGTTTCGACGACTCAGAGGCGCTTAAGCTTCATTCGCCCGCCAGAGGCAATGCAGGCGCTCAAGCCCATGTCCAGGGAGATAAAACTCCTATTAGTAAAGACAAAGAAACTGGTCCATCGGGGGGAACACAAGGACACACACGGACACGTGCACTTCACCTTACACTTTAACTTTCGTCATCACCCCGATCTTTTCTAACTTGTCGTTATTCTCATTCTATGCAGGTGACATGGGACGCTCCCACGGATTCAATCGTCTTCATGGCTCATCAATTTTTCATCATTTTGGCCAGGATTCGGGCACCGGCAAGCACCGGGACAGAGACGACTCCGGAGACCGAGACAACCATCCCCGAAAGTCGACTTATCGAAAGAAATCACACAGCCAGTCTTCATACTCCCGCGATCTCCCTTCTCAAACAGAACAAGGTAGAGAGAAGTCCTTGCTGAAGGGGTCTCAACCTGATGTTTCCCGTGGCCAACACTCCGGCTCATCTAGCACACGGCAGTCTCGGGAACATCGTAAGAGAACGTAGCTTTCAAAGTTACCTCCCCCTGTTCCTGCAGTAGACCCGACGATATCGGAGAAGCTGGCCGAGCTTAAAGTTAAATTCCCCAAAATCTGCTTTGATGGCCTGAAGTTCCTTCCAGCGATCCATCACATTCTAGGGCATGTCAAGCATAGTGCCATCGCTTGCAACAACGACGTCTACGTCCAATATGACACGTTTGTCCATTTGTCGAAAAAGTCTCAGAAATCTCTGTCGAGCGTCAATATAAAATCGACCGCCTGAAACTTGAAGCTATCTTTGATAAAGACATCATTAAAAATCAGGATGAAGAGCTTTCTTCGTACAAGTCCAAGCTCGAGGCTACTGAACAAAGTGCTAAGGATACTACAGAGGCTGTCACTCGTCTAGAGATAACTCATAAGAAGGAACTTGACGACGCTAATCTCTAAGGAGAAGGAAGAGAAGATAGCTGCTCAAGAGGAGTCTCAATGATACTGCAACGAGATTGTCGATACACGTCTCTTAAAGGCAAAGCTTGATGATGAGCTTTCTAAAATCGGGACAATGAAGGCTGAAGCCCGGGAAGAGGGCAAGAGGATAGCTTCCGCGGAGATTGACTCTCGCCTTGAGGCGGCTACAGAGGCCGGCAGAGAGGAGATTAAGTGCATGTTCAACCCGCTGATAGCTGAATACAACGCCCGTGTTCTCATGCATCGGGACTTGACTTTTCTTGGCGTGGGCTATCTCGAATCTTTAGCCGAGGCATGGGAAACTTTGATCAAAATCAGAAAGGTGGAGTCAGGTGTCGAGGAGGTCGATGAAGAAGCTTTAGTGAAAGAATTTCTCAGGGGGAACGAGCCTTCAGACCTGTCTGCAGCAATGGCCCTCTTTGGCAAAGGCTCTTCTCCATCAAATGAGAAAAATGACATAGTTGGTCCATCCGGAACCGAGGCTGCGGCTCCTCCTTCTACTCAACGGGCCGATCGGCCAGCACTTGACCCATTCGAGCAACACGTTGGTTACGATCCGGAAGATCTCGGCCTCGGCATTCACGTGCTATCCCCCATTCTAGAGGGTGAGACTCCTCGCACGGCTGAAAGCCAACAAGAAACCGGTATAAAATTCTTCTTCTTGAAGTTCATAAATCTGTCGCTTTCGGCGAGAAGTTATTGATTCTAACGTTCGTCCTTTGTGTTTTTATGCAGGCCGCTCTGACCCTGAACCAACTCCAAGGAGCGATGACGCCAAGGAGGAGATGGGGAAAACGAGTGATGCTACTCACGCGGGAGTTACTCCCGATCCTAATGCTCAGGTGATTGGGGCGCTTGACGATGATAAGTCTGAAACTTCGTCTCCCGTTGAAGGGAGTTACGAAATTGAGATTACAGGCACCACTGAACACACTTCTAAATTAAGCATGAAGGAACGACTTGAGGAAGAGAAAAAGAAGAAAGTCGAGGTCAAGATCAAGTCTCAGGTAGTAGAACTTGACGACCCGCTGAATAGGCCTCTGAAAGTCATTCTTCCCGGCAAATCCAAACCACTGGATGTTCCTCCTCCCACTCCTGACTCCGCTTCTTTGGCGAGCAAAACATCCAAGAGAAAACGTGAGGGAGAGGAGTCATCCGAGAAAGCAAAGGAGGAAAAGAAACTAAAGAAGTCGAAGAAGTAGCCACTACACTCTTTCAACGAGGTTTAGCTTAGGTCATGTAACTACTTTTTACTTATTTATTTTTGTATTCAACGTAGACAGACTTTTGACTCCGAGTTTTGGAGGAGTGGTTGTATAACCCTATTTTGGATTAGTGAATAAAGTTTAGTTTCTTTGCCTTTCGAATGATTCCTGCTTTTAGCTTTTTGTATAACTGTGGACGAAACTCAAATTCTCGTGAGTTAAATAAACTCCCAATCCATTTTCACATTGCTTGGATATTCTTTGGAATTAGACATCTCTTGTTTTACATTCTTGGTACTTAGAATGTTTTTTAATCCGCGCTCTGGGGACTTAGAGTATTCCAGTCTGCATTCAGGGGACTTGGTGATTCTGAGTCGTTTATACTCTAGCCCGCACTCCGGGGACTTAGAGTACTCCAGTCCGCATTCAGGAAACTTGGAGATTTAAGTCGTTTATACTCTAGTCCGCACTTCGGGGACTTAGAGTACTCCAGTCCGCATTCAGGGGACTTGGAGATTTAAGTCGTTTATACTCTAGTCCGCACTCCGGGGACTTAGAGTACTCCAGTCCGCATTCAGGGGACTTGGAGATTTAGGTCGTTTATACTCTAGTCCGCACTCCGGGGGCTTAGAGTACTCCAGTCCGCATTCAGAGGACTTGAAGATTTAAGTCATTTATACTCTAGTCCGCACTCCGGGGACTTAGAGTACTCCAGTCCGCATTCAGGGAACTTGGAGATTTAAGTCGTTTATACTCTAGTCCGCACTCCGGGGACTTGGAGTACTCCAGTCCGCATTCAGGGGACTTGGATATTTAAGTCGTTTATGCGAGTTTGTACGTCAGACAGGACAATGTAACTCCAATCGTTTGTCACTGGACTATAAGACACAGAAACATTGGTAATTCATAGAAAGGATGGCTTCAAGCCTTTATTAATGAAAACAAACTAAATTATCTGATAACATGCTCAAAAGGAAACTAAGAATCAATGGAGTAAAAACATACGAGAAATAATTGCACCTAAAACACGAAAGAAACAAGCTAAATATAATAACGCCGCAAATGTTCACTATTTCATGCTCGGGGGAGTGTCATGCCATCAACGGTCGCTAGCTTGAAAGTTCCCTCTCCAAGCTTCCATTCAACGACATATGGACCTTCCCAGTTGGGATTCATACGTGATGGTACTGGGAAAACTCGTTTCAAAATGAGATCACCCACATCAAAGATTCTTGGGCGGACTTTTTCGTTGTAATATCGCTTGACTCGGTGCATATATGATGCCGCCATTAACTCAGCTTCTTCACGTTTTTCATCAACGAAGTCCAGTGATTCCAACAAGAGATCCTGATTCATCTTAGGATCATAATGTGTCACCCGATGTGATGGAACTTCAAGCTCCACGGGTATAACATCTTCCGAGCCGTATGCCAATGCGAATGGAGTGTGGCCAATCGCGGACTTGTGGGTAGTTCTATAAGCCCATAGTGATGTTGGAAGTTCATCTACCCACTTGCCTCTAGCCTTTTCCAAACGCTTCTTCAATATGGACTTGATTATTTTGTTCACGGCTTCAACTTGTCCATTAGCCTTCGGATGAGCAATGGCGGCGAACTTTTTCCCAATGCCGTACTTTAAATAGAAATCTTTGAATTCTCTACTTTCAAATTGAGTTCCGTTGTCTGTAATGATGGTTCGCGGGTGGCCAAAGTGGCATATAATGTTTCATACAACGAAGTTAATGACCTTCTTGGAGGTGATTGTGACTAAAGTCTCTATCTCGGCCCATTTTGTGAAGTAGTCGACCGCAACTATCGCGTATTTTGCACCACCTTTGGATATAGGCAAAGAACCGATTATGTCGATTCCCCATATTGCAAACGGCCAGGGACTAACCATTTGCATGAGTTCTGTTGGTGGAGCTCTCGGGATTTTTGCGTGCCTTTGACACTTGTCACATTTTCTTACATAGTCTGCAGCATCCTGATTCACAGTTGGCCAATAGTATATCTTTTTTGCTAGTGTCTGCCCCCCAGTATGGTCGCCACATTCTCCTTCGTGAACCTCCTCCAAGACCCGCTTTGTCTCATCATGGGCAATGCACCGTAGTAATGGGACCGAGAATCCCCTCCGATACATTACTCCTCCCTGCATCACATATCGCGCGGCTTTGCGAATGACCTGTCGTCTTTCGCTTCTTCTTTCGGGCAAAGTCCCGTTTAGCAGGTATTGTTTGAATGGGGTTATCCACGACTCCTTCTCGATTTCCGTTCCCAACACAAAATCGACTTCCATCACGTCTATACTTGGAGCATGTAAGGTTTCGACGGGAACCAATCCCATTTGTTGCGCATCGCCAGTGCTTGCGAATTTGGCCAACGAGTCGGCTTCCTTGTTCTGTTCACGTGGGACATGCGAAATGTCGTAATGTTCAAAGTTCGCCAATAGTTCCTGAACCAGAGCAAGGTACGGAGCAAGCTTTTGTCCCCTCGCTTGGTAGTCTCCTCGCACTTGGTACACCACCAGCTGCGAGTCACAAAAGATTTCAACTGATTTTACCCCGAGTTCTCCAACGAGCTTTAAACCAGCAATCAATGCTTCATATTCTGCTTCATTATTCGTAGCCGGGAAATTGAGCTTCAAAGCATAACAAATCGATCGATTTTCTGGAGTCACAAGGACTACACCAGCCCCGGAGCAACGGTTGTTTGATGCCCCATCGGTGTACAATTTCCATTGAATAGGGGGAATGACACTGTGACCATCTGGTTCGTTTGATACAGTAAACTCAGCGATGAAATCTGCTAATGCTTGCCCCTGTATGGCTCTTCGTGGCAGGTAGGTAATATCGAACTGACTCAATTCAATATTCCATTTTAACATCCTTCCAGAAGTTTCTGGTCGTTGGAGTACCTGTCGCAAGGGCTGATCGGTATAAATACTGACTGAGTGTGCTTGAAAGTATGGACGCAGCTTGCGTGATGCAATCACCAAGCAATAGGCCAATTTCTCAATTTTAGGATAATTTCTTTCTGCCCCCGTTAAACGTTTACTAACGTAATACACCGACTTTTGAACTCGGTCCTCCTCGCGGACCAAAGCCGCACTTATAGCATGTGGGGATACGACCAAGTATACGTACAGCATTTCATGGTCTACTGGTTTCGATAGCACTGGAGGACTCTCCAAATGCCTCACCAGATCTCGGAACGCTTCCTCACAGTCGGATGTCCATTCGAAATTCCTCTTTCCTTTCTTTATTATATCAAAGAGGGGAACACTTGTCTGTGGCTCTGGATATAAATTGACTCAGCGCAGCCACCTTTCCATTCAAGCTTTGTACCTGTTTTATAGTTCTGGGCACTCGTACATCTAGAATAGCTTGAATCTTTTCCGGGTTAGCTTCAATTCCCCGGGCATTAACAATGAATCCCAAAAACTTCCCCAACGCAACGCCGAAGGAACACTTCAGAGAGTTGATCTTCATCCGATAATGTCGGAGTATGCCGAACATCTCTGCTAAGTCTCGAATGTGGTCGTTTGACTGTCGTGACTTCACGAGCATGTCATCCACATAGACTTCCATCGTTCTACCAATCTGATCTTTGAACATTCGATTCACCAAACGTTGATAGGTCGCTCCCACGTTTTTCAATCCAAAAGGCATTACTATATAACAATATAGTCCAACATCTATGACGAAACTTGTGTGCTCCTGGTTCGGAATGTGCATCAGGATCGGATTGTATCCCGAGTACGCATCCATGAATGAGAACAACTCGTGTCCTGCAGTGGAGTCGACCAACTGATCAATTCTAGGTAATGGGAAACTATCCTTAGGGCACGCTTTGTTTAAATCGGAATAATCCATGCAAGTTCTCCACTTCCCATTTGCCTTTTTTACCAGCACGGGGTTTGATATCCATTCAGGGTAGAGGGCGTCGCGGACGAACCCATTCGTTTTGAGCTTGTCCACCTCCTCTCCGAGAGCAGCGGACCTCTCCGGGTCCATTCCTCTCCTTTCCTGCTTAACTGGGACGTACTTCGGGTCTATGTTCAACATATGATTCGTAATAGCGGGAGAGATCTCACACATGTCGGAATGTGTCCAAGCGAAAACATCGAGATTCGCTCGGAGGAAATCACTAAGGTCTTCGGTCATCGAGGGGCTGAGTTGTGATCCAATCTTCAGCACTCGTGATGGATCGTCTCGGCTGACTGAAATGTCGATCGCCAGTTCAGCCGGTGCTGCTTTTTCTTCCCTAGGTTCCTCATCGTCGTCTCTCGGATATATGTCTCTGAAGATCCGAGAATCATGCCCGAGCCAGGGCTCGGGCATTACTTGTCAATTGTCAGTATGCTGGATGCAGACGGAATTGTCCGCAACCTTTCCTTTCTCCCTCCACTGGGCCTCTCGGAGCTCAGCCACATAACATGCACGACCGGTCGCCTGGTCGCCATGAACAACACCTACTCCTTTGTCAGTCGAAAATTTTAAAGTCAAAAACCATGGGGCCAATGCTGCCCTAAACTCTGCCAGGGCCGGTCGGCCCAAAAACACATTGTATGGAGAATCCACATCCAAAACTACGAAAGGTAGAATTTGCACCCTCCTACGTTCACCTTGCCCCAGTTCAACTGGCAACTCAACATACCCCACTGCATCAGTCGCTGCGCCATTAAAGCCATGTATACGAGCTTTAGATGGCTTCAAATCCTTCGTCTCCATCTTCATCTGGTCATAAGCCTTCTTGAAGATGATATTGACAGAACTTCCACAATTAATCAAAATTCTTTTCACAAAAGCTGACCCGATTGTCGCAGATATGACCATCGGGTCAATGGTAGGAGCCTCCACCTTGTTAGCATCTCTGCTCCTGAATACTATATCGTTTGTCATCATGCGCAGCTGTTTAGCAGGGGTCCCATCCTCCACGTTGGAACAACACTCAAAATCTGCATGCCTCTGGGAATGAGTATGCCGCTCCATTTCTTGCCAGTTCTTATCTGCAGGGTGAGGCCCGCCGATGATCTTGTTTATGACCAGTCTACCCACGGTCCGAGCAGGCTCCTCGGGGTGACGTAGAGCTGGTGCACGACCAGGATTGGACGTTCCTTGTCCACCTTCTTGCGGATTCTTTACAAACGCCTATAACTTTTTCTACCTAATCAAATTCTCTATAGCGTCGTGTAGGTGTCTGCACTCTTCAGTATTGTGCCCATAAGTCTCATGAAAGCGGCAATACTTCCCGGTCCGCTTTTGTTCCTCGGTTGACTCCTTTGGGCATGGTTTCTGTACTGAAAGGTATTGCAAGTTGATAGGTAAATATTTTCAAGAGATGCATTCAGTGGGGTGTACTCGTTGTAGGTTGGAATTCTCGGCTTCCGTTTCCCCGCTTCTCTCTTTCTCCCCTGATTTCTTCCTCCGGATTCCTTAGATTGCCCGGGCTTGTTCTGGACATTGACATGAACTTTCCTCGAGTTGTCTCCGGATTTCTTCACAGCAATGTTGCTTTTCACGGACTCCTGAACAGGCCCTGGTGCCTTATCTCGCCTTATCCACCTGGCTTCCTCTCTTCTTATGAACTGATGTGCCTTTGAGTAAAAACGCTCTAGCGTAGTTGGAGGTCACCCAATCTCCAAACTCTGAATCCGGATCCACACCTCACATCACAGCCATAAGAATTGCGTGATCATTGGGATTACTGACTTCAGTAGCCGCAACATGGAATCTCTGCAAATACTCCTTCAACGACCCCCCAGGATCTTGGATTACACTTGATAGAGACATCACGTCCTTTGGACGAGTAGTATGTATTCTGAATTGTTCTATAAATTTCTTCGCCAACTCCTCGAAACTGGATACGGACCGCGGAGGAAGTCGGGTGAACCACATGGTAGCGATTCCAGATAGAGTTATTGGAAAGCACCTGCACTTCGTTGCATCATTTGCTCTAGCTGAATCCATCATCCATTCGTACCTCATCACATGCTGCCTGGGATCAGTCTTTCCTTCATAAGCCGAGATAGTTGGCATGCTAAACTTCCTAGGGTATTCAGCCTGTAGGACAGTGTCTATGATCGGAGTATGACTCCTGGATACCCCCCAATCATCATTCGCCAAGCCCTGATTCTCTTTCATCAACTGTCTGATCATAGCTGTTAGGTCTGGGGTTTGTTTGGAAGATGGAAGGTTGGAGTCTTTCATACGGGATTGATCAGGCTGATTCCTCCTCTGCTGGCGATCTGCCAAACGTGCATCTTGAGGTTCGGCATCATTGGCATCTTGGTGAGCCGGACGTCCAGCCTCCACCTACGCTCCTGCCCCCAAGTTTCCCGTTCCTGCTCGGTTGCGGTCTCCGAGGTGTAAATGATTCCCAGTTGTTTGATCGGCAGCACATGCCTGCGTAGTTTCAGTCTTGCGGCGTCTACGCCTAGGGGGATCATCAGATGAAGTTGAGCTGTCAGATGAAGAGTAAGGAGCTGGACTGCCCCCAACATTCTGATGCTGTTGTTGAGTGAGCTGTGCCATAAGGTTGGCGTTGGCCTGCATCTGCTCTCCAAGTTGTCTCCTGCTTTCCATGAGCTCTCTCATCAGGTCGTTGAACTCTGTTCTAGTGACAACGTGCACTTGGTCCTGGGCGGCAATCCCTGCACCTAGATTTGCTTGCTGATTGCTAGGTCCCACTTGTTGTACACTAGCGGTCTCATGGGCGTCCGCGTTATGAGAGGCTGATCTGGTACGTGGTCTTCCCATTGTACAGTTATTGGTAGGAACTCTGAGTAGAATCAACGGACGCCTTATGAATGATTCGGATCTCCTTCGGGGGATTTATTCAATCCAGTAGCTTCAAAGCAGATCCTTGTGGCCTGAGAATTCGATTCTTGGTGAAAGCACCAAAGAGTTAGCACCAAAATTGGTAACTAACCTCGTTGAGAAAGATTGTGTAGAGAGATAAATGAGGAAAGTAAATTTAAACAGAGAGCAATATGCTAAATTAAATGCAAAGACGAGAACACCTGATTTATAGTGGTTCGGCGTAACTGCCTACGTCCACTTTGAGGTTAATCTTTATTGCTTTACTTGATAATCGATTACAGATATGATCCGTACACCAATTACTTGAATGCAATTGCTAAGTAAAAAGGATGAGCCTTGAAAGCGGTAGAGTCTCCCCAGTGTTCTCCCCAAAAAAGGTCATTTTCACTGTGCCCCTGCCTCTCTATTTATAGACAAAGCTGGGTTGGACTTCCCTGGTGGGCCTAGTAGTCATATATCTCGGCCCAAAGTGAGTAAATTATGCATGCCGAACGACGAATCCCGAACGGCAAAATGCCGAACGATATCTCTATGCCGATCGAGGTAATGTGTTGAGTGAAGAGTGCAGGCCGAACGAGAATCGATGCCGGTCGAGGGGAGATGCCGAACGAGGCTGGAATGCCGAACAAGGTATGAATGCCGGTCGAGGCTGGGATGCCGAGCGACTTCTGAATGCCGGACGACCTCTGAATGCTGAACGAGGTATGAATGCCAAATGAGGTTCGAATGCCGGTCGAGGCTGGGATGCCGAGCGACCTCTGAATGCCGGACGACCTCTGAATGCCAAGCGACCTCTAAATATCGGATGACCTCTGAATTCCGAACGACCTCTGAAATGCCGAACGACCATTGAATGTCGGACGACCTCTGAATTGCCGAACGACCTCTAAATGTCGGACGACCTCTGAATGCCGGATGACCTCTGAAATGCCGAACGACCATTGAAATGCCGACCGACCTAGTTGCCTGGTCAAACCTCCAGGTAACAACTGTCTTTAAAAATAAGAGTGATGCGTTTGAGATGTTTAAATTTTTGCTAAAAGAATTAAAAACTTAATGAATCTTAAAATAAAGAGTATTAGAAATGATCACGGAGTTGAATTCGAAAACGAGATTTTTGAAAATTTTTGTAACAAAAAGGGAATTACACATAATTTTTCATTTCCTCGAACACCACAAAAAATGGTGTTGTAGAAAGGAAAAATCGTATACTTCAAGAATGTGCATGAACTATGGTTAACAGTAGTAATCTACCAAAGAATTTTTGGGCAGAAGCTGTAGCTAGTGCTTGTTATATATTGAACCGTGTTACATTACGTTCTTTAACCAAAAATACCTGCTATGAAATGTTTTTTGGTAAAAAATCCAAAGTATCATACTTTCGAATATTTGGTTCAAATTTTTTTATACTAAACACTAAAGATAATCTTGAAAATTTTGATTCAAAAGCCGATGAAGGAAACTTTGTCGGATACTATAATAACCCTGGTTTTAGTGATTACCTGTAAGTATTATAGTTATAATTTAATACTTATAGGTAATCACTAAAACTAGGGTTGTTACAAATACTCATATCATAGCAGAGCATATAGGATATTTAATAAACGTACCAGTTTTATAGAAGAAAGTCTACAGTTTCATTTGCATAAAACTTTTCCAACAACAAAAACAACGATGATGATAAAATGTTAATAAAACCATCTGAAAATAACTCTGTTTCAAATAAATATAATGAGAATACTGTTGAGAATGAAAATACATTAAGGTCACCACCTTGTATTTTGAAAGACCATCCAATTAACAATATAATTAGTGATTTGAATACAAAAGTTTCTACTAGACATCAATTAAATCAAACGAGTCACGTTGCATTCATTTCAAATTTTGAGCCAAATAATTATAAAGAAGCATCGAATGACGAGTCATGGATTATGGCAATGCAAGAAGAACTCAATCAATTCAAAAGAAGTGAAGTATGGGAACTTGTACCGAGACCTATAGATCATTCTGCAATCGGGACAAAATGGGTTTATATGAATAAAACAGATGAAAATGGAAATATTGTTCAGAACAAAGCAAGGTTAGTAGCATAAAGATATAATCAAGAGGAAGGCATTGACTACGAAGAAATGTTTGCTCCAGTCGCACGACTAGAAGCCATCCGAACATTACTCGCTTTTGCATGTCATTATAAGTTTAAACTTTTTCAAATGGATATAAAAAGTGCCTTTTTAAAACGGTTTTATAAAATAAAAGGCTTATGTCGAGCTGCCTCCGTTGTTCATACATGAAAATTTTCCTAAACATGTGTATAAACTAAAGAAAACTTTATATGGTTAAATCAAGCACCTCATGCTCGGTATGGTAGATTAAAAACTCATTTAATAACATTTGGATTTCAAATTGGAAAAATAGATATAACTTTGTTTATAAAAAGAGACCACAATGATATTTTGATTATTCAAATATATGTGGACGACATAATATTTGGATCAACAAATGAAAAATTATGTAATAATTTTGTAGATATCATGAAAAATGAATTTGAAATGTCCCATGTGGGAGAATTAAACTTTTTCTTAGGATTCCAAATTAATTGGTTAGAAAATGGCATTTTTATAAATCAAGAAAAATATTGTCACGGTTTGTTAAAATGCTTTGGAATAGGAAAAACATCCAGTAAACCAACACCCATGAGCACTAGTAGCCATTTAGATAAAGATGAAACTAGAAAAGATTTTGATCAAAAATTATATCGAAGTATAATAGGATCACTATTATACTTAACGGCTAGTAGACCCGATATCATGATGAGTGTGTGTTAATGTGCAAGGTTTCAAGCACAACCTATAGTTTCACACTATCGAGCAGTTAAACGTATTTTGCGCTACTTAACCAACACTTAGGGTTACGGTGTTTTCTATCCTAAAGGAAGTTCCTTCGAACTCATATCATATAGTGATGCGGATTTTGTTGGTTGCAGAACAGATAGGAACAAGTGGCACCTGTCACTTTATCGGTCAATCGTTAGTTTTGTGGTTTAGTAAAAAAATAAAAATGTGTTTCTCTTTCAACATGTGAAGCCGAATATATTTCTGCTGTCTTAACTTGCGCTCAAGTAATATATCTGCAACAAACACTTAAGGGAAAAATAAACAAATCTCTAATATATTGCGATAATACGAGTGCTATAAATTTACCTAAAAATCCAATTAATCATTCTTGGACAAAACATATAGATATTCGTCACCATTTTTTGAGAGATAATGTTGAAAAAGAGGTAATAACTCTAGAATTTGTTAACACCGAAAATCAAATAGCTGATATATTTACAAAACCACTAAGTGAACAAACTTTTATTGAGTTAAGACGGTGTAACGACCCCAGATTTTAATTAAATTTAAATTGATAGGTAATTTAATTTTTTGAATTAAAATTTGTAAAATTAATTATAATTTGAAGCGAGTTTCCCCGATTCAAATATATCTTGTATAAATCATTTAAATTTAAAATATTGTAAATATATGTATATATGTGAATATATATATATATATATATATATTTGGGTATATATGAGTCAATTTAGAATTATAAATATATGTTTGATTTGAATTTAAATTGTAAATAAATGATTTGAAAATAAGGATACAAAATATATATATGATACAAAAGTATAGAATGGATACATTGGATAAAATTTAATAACAAATAAAAATATAGAAATTCACATATACTATCAAATAAATATAAAGATAAATAGTATTTAAGTTAGAAAATAAATAATGGAGATAGAAATAAATAAAATAAAAATAGAAGTTTACTTGTAGTACAAATTTTAAGACCAAACCAAACATACATTCATGTACACTAGAAAAAAAAAATGAAACAAATACATATTCATAAACAGGAATGTATACTTGAACAAGAAAGAAAGACAAACGGATATGTGTTGGCTGGCATGAGAAGACAAAGACAATAAAATATATAAGTATGTACACATGAAAAATAAAACAAGCCACCAAACATCTCCATATACTTTTGTTGCAGCCGAATAAAAGAAAAGAAAATTTTATGAATGAGGTATGGTACAAAGTCAATTAATGCAAGCCATTCCCATATCACCTCAACCTCCATTTGCTAGGGAAAAAATCACTGACCATTGCCTAAAAATATCACTGATGATTTGTACAAAGTTTATATCAACTTGTACAAAATATTATACCCTGTACAAAACCTATCTCTGTATATTTCCTTTATTATCTCCAATTCAGTTCGTTCATTTTTACTGAGGAAACCAAAAGATAATATCACTTTAACTTAAACAATCATTCAACTTAAAACCATCAAGTGACCAAAAGGAAAGGAAAGCTGAGATTAAGAAGGCTTCCAGCTAACAGTTCAACCAAGATTTCAACTTTCAAATTCAAAAAGCTTAAACCTTCAAACTTCAAATTTTCTGGAAATCAAAATGATCAGGGTGAGTAACTTTTGTTTTAAAACTTAAAAGTATGAATCTGCTGAATACTTATCTGTGAGTAAGCATGTATATGACTTCTCTGGGTATATTTAAAGATGGATGTATGGTTGCAGGCTATGTTATATATGTCCTCTGTCAAAAAAAAACTCTAAACATAAGTTTGCTTCAAAAATAAATTTCTCTTGATCTAGTAACCTTTTGAACTTGGGGTCAAAACAAAAATTGTTAGTTACGGAATATGATAAGTTTTAAAAATGCACACAAGTTAGAATAACTTGTTAATGTTTCTGGAAATTGAAAGAACAAAGCAAAGCTTTATATAAGTCAAAATTTAAATATCTTAAATTACGTTTTCAGGCATATAAACTGAATTCGTTTAATTTGATTTTTAAAGCTTGAATCATAATTTTTAGAGTTAGATGCAAAGAGGAGTTCGAGTTTGGTTAAAATTCGTTCTATCGTCGATCTCTGATGATCTACGAAGTTCTGGTGACCGGGATCGTGGCTGGTGGTAGTGGAGTGAGCGGCGGTTGTAGGAAAAATATTGCGATGGTGTGTAGTTGGTCATGGCAGCGACGGCAAGCTCTCGAAGTTTGTAAACCTAGTTTTAATGAGGCTGAGGTTTTCGTTTTTTTCATCGTCTTCAATCGACCGAGTGCCACGTGGCTCTGGGAAATGAGAGAGGGGATGTTGTCGAGTTTGTAGCCGGAGTCGTAGACCTTCAGGTGGTCGAAGTTTGGTTGACGTGGCGCTGACAGGTGAGGGTTTTGATAGTCCGGGTTGTTCCAGGCTTCAAGCTTGAACTCAATTACGATTTCGAGGCATTGACGTGGTTCGGGTGGTAGGAAAAGGGTTCTGGAGTCGATCGTCGACTGGGTCGACGTAGTGGTGGTACCGGAAGATCGCCAGCGGCGATGTGCACGTGCACAAGCACTGTGTGTTCTGGGTACTTGGTTGCCTGGGAAGAACTAGTTTTCTCGTGTGTTTACTCGAGTAGATCGAGCAGTTTACTCGAAGCATTTTTGTCTGGCCTCGGGTTAGTTTTGATTTGTTACAGGTTTTCGTGGAACCTGTCTGTTTAATTTTAAACAGGATTTGAATTAAAAAAAAAGATTTTTGTATAAGTCTAGAATCAGAATTTGGAAGATGGAATTCAAATTAACTTTTGAATTCTAGTTTGAAATAAATAAAGTTTTATAAAATTTAAAGTATTTAAACAACTTTAAAATGTTCAAGTATACTTTGTAAAATGATTTGAATTTAAAAGTAAGCTCAAAAGTAAAATGTTTTTCAAATGCATTTGTGAATGATATTTAAGTCATTTATAGAAAAAAAATGTTTTATCTTGAAGTTGATTAAGATTTAATGATTTGGAATAACTTAAATTATTAAGTAAATTGATTAAGGAATAATTAATTAGTAATCAGAATCATTAATTAGATAAGTATATAATATTAATTAATGATTAGTAATTAATTAATCAAATAATTAAGGGTTAATTAAGTTACAATTAACACTTAATAAAATTAAATAATTAGAGATTAATTAATAGATTGTTAAAGATAAATTAATTTGTAGTTAATCCAAGTTAATTACTTAAGAAAAGTAATTAAAGAATTGTTAATAGTTAATGAAGATCATTTAAATAAGGATTATTTAATAATTAATTGTGGAATTGCTTAAGCAAAATTACTAAACGACAGTAATTAAAAATTAATTATTCAATGTAATTTATTGAGTTAATCGAATCTGTTCAAATTAAATTTCTTAAGTTAATTAATTCAGAATAATTATTTGAAAATTTTGAAAAGTATAATTACTTAGAGAAGTAATTAATAGATAATTACTGAATGTAACTAATTAAATGATGATTTGAAATTTGAGTTAATTATGTGTTAATAAATTAAAGGATTAATTAATAATTGTGATTAATTAAGATTTAATTAATAATTAAAGATTAATTAATTCATTAATTAAGAATGATTAGTTAATAATTAAGGGTTAACTAATAAATTTGAAAGGAAGATTTATTTCAAATAATTTGTAATTAAATTATGATAATTAACCCGGATTAATAATTAATACATCTGATTTTAAATTAATCAGTTGATTAATAAATTCACTTGTGAATGTTGGATTCGACTGAATGATTGAATTGTTTACTATTCTGATCTGTAATGCTTTGTGATATATTCTGATTAGTGTGTGATCTGTACTGTAGTTATTTATCTGGGATGAATTTAAATTATTATCTGTGATTTATATATTTGTGATCTGTGGTCTGTAAATGAACGATAAGCGTTATGATATACCGTTTATCAACTATATTCTGTATTCTGATCTGTGATGATTGATTGATGTTGCACTATTGTGTAAAACCCCTGGACTACACCATACACACACAAATATGGATTTCACGTGGAAATCAGTTAAGTCGCAGATTTTTGATGATTTTAAAGATTGAATTCTTGAATCTAAATAGTTTTGGAAATTTAAATTAAGAGCTTTGTAAATGAGTTTTGAATGTAAAAGTTATTTCAAATAACTTAATAAGACCTGATATTTAATAAATTGTTTTAAATTTGAATTCAATACTTGAATTGAATTCAATGATTTGGAAAACTAATTGTTTTTAACTGATAAAAGCTCTTATATAAGAAATGGATTTCCAATTTGAATTAAAAGAATTTCAAGTTTGAATTGAAAGTGGTTTTCCAAAGTACGAATAAATCTTTGAAACGTGTTTTTGAAGACTATCAGTTGAATCTTTGTTTTCAATATTTAATGAGTTAAATCCATTAGAAATGGAAATTGATTTGGAAAATCTGTGAATGAATCTTTTGTTTAAAAGATTAAAGTGTGGAAATTGTTTAAACCGTTGAAGGTTGTTAAAAAGAATCTTTTTGTTTAAAGATTAAAAATGGTAATTTGTTTAAACCATTTGAAAGCAAAGTTTTGGGTAATAAGTTGTGACTTAATTGAAATCCATTATCCATATATTTTTAAAATATCGCGCTCATTATTCGGTTTAGCCGGGAGAGGACCTTTGTGTCACATAACCCATTCTGAATAATGATACGTCGTATATGGATGGCATTTGAAGACCGGTGGTGAAGACCGAGTATTTGCGAGAACGATAGGATGACCTATCAATTGTCTCTGCACTGAGTCGCGCCAGTATAGAGATTTCCTAAGTGATGGGAAATCCGATCGGGATTGTGAATACTCGGATTGCAAGGGCTTCTTCGGAAGTGCCTTCGGTTCTGTTCGAACCCGGAAAAGACTTATATGGTTACATGTTTGACATTACACTTTGAGATATAAAACAGATTTCTTTCAAATACATTTCTGTTGGTGGCAGAGAATTTATTCGCTTAGCTTAACACCCTTCTTTGAGACGTACGATCTCAGAGGTTATGTAGTTAAAGGTTATCAGCGATATACTCCCAATTTGGTAATGTGGCATGCTGAGTGTTGCTGTGTGATGATTATTTATTGATCACTTGTTGATCAAAGCACGACTTTGTGAAAAAGCGTAGCTTTGTGAACGAGACCTCATCGAACCTCACAGACCGAAAATGGTCGAAACAGGAATGATGCGGCAAGGTTATGAGGGTCGCGCCCTTTAGGGTATGTCATTTCCTTCTGGAAAAGGGTGGTATCAGATATGGAGCTCTGATATTTAACCTATGTGGTTGCTCCAATCTCATTTCTTTGTGGTTGTTGCTTTATGATCGAGGGCCCTCGGATAAAGGTCCCAAAGGACCGGGGGGTGGCATACTCGAGTAGTAGTTACCTAGTTATAGAGGTAACCCGGCCTTGTGTTGGCAAAGAGCCGGGTAGGTTCTCGGGACGTCCCGCCAGAGGCGATCCCATTGGCAGTAGGAAGTTCCTTAGCCTGACCATTTGTTGGAAAATCCAAAGAAACAATACGATCCTTTACGATTGCAGTTGTATAACCTGTCTCCTCAGGCGGCAGCTATAGCAGGCATAATATAATGGTACCTATGCTGGCTAAGATTAATATTGTATTTTCGAAATGATTTTGTACACTATGCACTAGTAATAATATCAAAAAGAGTTTGTTTGCGTAGTAAGCATGTTTGACTATCATAAGAAGCAATCTCCTCTAAGTCTGCGATTGCATTGTGTGTGTGGTGGGAGGTCTTATGGTAGTTTCATTTTCCAAAAGCATTGCAGATTTCGATGTTTTAAAATCTTTTGTTGTTTGTTTTAAAGATAAACTGTTTTTATTGCTCACACCAGTCCCATGACTGATCCGGAGTTTATTATTCCCTTCCTAAACTCTGGGTGCCCACCATTTTCCACACGGGCAGTCTAGAGTTGGGTTTCTCAGATATTCAGGTTGAGTAGATTATCTAGGGCTAGTCAGTCCTTGGACGACTGACCTTGCTTTCCGCTGCTATTTGTTGTATCATATCTCTGATGTATATTGATATTCGTTGTATCATATTGTATCAGCTTTTGTATCTGTCATTGTACCAATGATATATATATATATTGATATATTCTTTTTCTTCCACTGTGTTGTTATACTTAATGGTGTTATAAGCTCCGGCGAATCGGATTTGAACGGTCGAATCTGCGGCATTCTAGTACAATGTGAAGTACGGATGTCGATTTTCGAACGCGAAAAATCCGAGACGTTACAGACGGGATCTAGGAGTTTGTTCCTATAATGATTTGATTAACTAAAGTTTTATATGATGTTTAGTTCACATACTTCTATGAATTATTTTTCTACCTTTAAGCTATTGACTACCACATACATTGTTTTTTATAATACCCATTAAAAAAATTAAATACCAACCATTTAACTCTTATGGCTTCACTCAATTGGCTCAACTGCTTTTCTATATAAAACTAAGTTTTACCTTATTAATTCATTTTTAAATACTTAGAAACAAATAAGCAGAGATCAAATTTCTAAAAACATATAAAACAATGTCTTCCGATCATGACTCCACTTATTCCGCTATTGACTACAAATCCCCATCGTCCGACAACACTTATGTATCTCCTACAGAAATCACTCATGCGCCATCTACATCCCTCAACATTCGCTTCGCCAACATACTATACTAGTTTTTCTTTGAAAGGAAAGAAAGCTAAACATTCAATTGATCTGAAATCATCATCTCCTTCCGACAAAGTCGATGAGATACATCATTATCAACAAGAGATGATTGGCGTTCAATGTGAGATGTATTACGAGCAACATCGTCAAGGATCCTATTTAAATTTTCTTGAAAAATGTATTCTCGCAAACTGTAGTCATTCACCAGCAAAAGATTACATACATCCACGATCTCCTCGATGACGTGAAATTCCTTCAAAAGCACGCAACATTACCCCACGGAACTTATGGGGAGAAGGGGCATCAAACACCGAACATAGTCATGTTCATCCATAAGGGTCTCCTCTTAAGCCATCTTCCGAGCAAACTAAAATCGAGCCAAATTCTTGGGAAAACAAAACTACTGTTCTTCTAACTCTTCTAATGAAAACTAAAGAAATCTTTCAAAGAGGCATTTAATATTATACAAAATAAGAATGTATAAATAATCATTTGTAATTTTCATCATATTTAGCATTAAATTTTGTTTCCATATAACAAAAATAGGGAGAAAAAGAATATCATTAAAGACCAGACGTCTGATTATATAGGTAGATGTCTGTCCACAACCACTAAAGTTTTTTCTGTTTCAGCTCAAATGTCTGAAAAAGAACTCAGACGTCCGTTCGAGCTTTCTGGAAATTTCAATACTTCAGAACAGACGTCTGAAGAAAGATCCAAACGTCTACTATTTTTCTTTGAAAAAATTATTCCTCAAACACAAACGTTCGAAGATCCTCCCAGATGTCTGTTCGCCCCTATTGTTTTAAAATTTATTCACATTCAAATGTTTGACTTACAATTCCAGACGTCTGTCATTCGCCTGAGCCAGCAACTTTTCACCAACCTATATATCATCTTTTCCCCTTCTCTCAATTTTCAATTCCCATTTTCAAAACCCTAAATCCCCAAATCAATTTCCTCAATCCAATTTTCAAATCAATGGCTCCAAAAGCAAAAACTCTAGTTGCTAAACGAAAAAGGCCATTGCAGGCCAAAGCTCTCAACCTTCCACTCAAGGCTTCATCACTGATCATCACATTGAAGAATGGATTGTTGAGAAGGAACATGGAAAGCAAAAATTGCAAGACTTGGAGAAAAAGCACCTGCATTCTGGTCCGTTTTATCCAATTCGTCGTTTTATTCATTATGATACTATCGATTTGACTAAAGATGTTAATATCTATCACCTAATCAACTATGATGATAATGCTGGAAAAATAGATCAATTAGCGGTATTCCTCTTTCTTATCAATTTATGCTCCTTGAAAAATTGGAATCCTTCGGACGATGAAAATTGGATTTGGACAAGTGTTTATCGAACCTAATAAAATTTAATATTAAAATGCTTGGCCAAATTCTTCATTATTCTTACACGGGAATTACATTACAAGATGTTCCCGATACAAGATATGCCCCAAGAGATGCTGTTACTCATCTTACTTGGGAAGATGATATGCAAAAATTAAAAACATTAAGTTTTCATCCAAAAGCCCGACTAATTAATCGTATGTTCATTAACACAATCATCCCTAGGTTATGTAGTTACGAAAAAGTATACAGAGATGATCATAAAGCTTTGTATGCTATATTTGGTCATATTGAAGTCAACTGGGCACAATATGTTTTTGAGAAAATTAAAAGCTTCTGGATAGCTCAATGTCGAAGCATCATTAATGCTCCATATATCATGAGAATTCTACGATCATTTGGCATCCCTTCATATCTTTCCCAATATAAAGAAATTGCAGTGAAAGATAGTGAAATTCAATTTTTATCCTTGATGCATCTTCCTGAAAATATGCCAATAATAGCACCTTTCTCACAGTATCAATAGCCACGACAACAACAACATACTCTAAGTCGACCTTCCCATTCTACAAGACCTTCAGAACCTATAGATTATTAATCTGATTTAAAGATTCAAGAAGCCAGAATTGCAGCTGGGCAAGAGAAGAACTATCGCGATGTTGCCCTTCAAAACCAACGTCTCCTCTCCTTGAACCAAAAGGCATTAGATAAAAAGATCTCTTGCCTAGAATGATCTTTTTCTAATAGAATGAAAGTAGAAAAAACGTTAGAAAAGGTCGTTTCCACTTTAGGGAAAGTCATGAGAAAGGTAAGGGGTTGTTCCTCTTCACGGTCTTCATCCTCTCCATCCCCGACACTACCACCACAGTTGTTTCAACCGCGACCTTCTTCAGGCGCAGGGCCTTCAAGGTGAGCCAGCACCACAATCTCATCCTGATATGACACCAATCAACGTTGATATTGAAGAAAGCGAAGATATATCCTAGCCTCCACAAAACCCTTCGCACTATAGTCATTACACATCATTTCAGGGTCTCTCTATTCGAGAAGATGAGGAATACAATGATCAGTCTCAGTGGCAATGCGGCGAATATGATGAGGATTCCTCTAATCTCTGGGGATACTTCCACTATCAGTAAGTTATCTTCTCTTTCCCTAAACATGTATGTCTTATGTATCTCTGTATGACTTCTTGAAAACAATTTTTTTGTATGAATATCTCTAATATTGTCTGTGACTCTGTCCAACCTTGTGTTCTTTATGTTTCTTGCAAATTTCATTACTTATGTATATCTTTTTGATAATACCAAAGGGGGAGAGAAATCATATTACATGTATATATGGGGAGGAATCACATTCAGGGGTAGTTATATGCTTATTTGATAAGTGACTGTATAGTTGTCATCATCAAAAAGGGGGAGACTGTTAGAAACTCCATTCTATGGTTTCGATGACAACAACTATACAATCATACGCATACAATATATTCCATCTATTTGCAGGTAAATGCTTCAAGAATTCACAATATCACGACTTGCAGACGAATAGTAGAAGAAAAGAATCATTGGTATTATAATATGTTATAGTCATAGATAGATGGTTTGTAAAATCTCCTTTAGCAGTTTTTTACATCAAATTGCACATCAATTTTTTTACAAGGTTTTCACTATTTAGTTTCAGAAGTACAAAGGCATCAGAAGTTTGTCCATATAAGTCAAATGTCTAACTAAGTTCTTTGGCCAAAAAAAATTATAACCGGATAAACGTTTGAATTTTATCCCAGACGTTTGACTGAGTTCACTGGTTAAAAATTATATAGCCAAACAGACGTCCGAAATTTATCTCAGACGTCTGAACTAGGTAATGGACTAAAACTATTAATAACCACTTACTTCTTTCTAATGGTTGCATCCATATCTTTCCACTACATCTCTTCTTCCTCAAAGATTGCAACCCTTAGATTGAAATAGAACATACTAAAGGTTGTTACTCCTTAAGAAAACTCTTTAACATCTATAAATATGTAAAGTTTTTGAGAAAAATAAAATCACTTGAATTTTTTGAATCTTTTCCTCTTTACTTTTTGCATACTTTGATCTCTAAAAGCAATCAATACAACATTCTTATTTCTTCTTATTTCTTCCTAAAAACAAAGCCTCGCATACATATACTACTCAAAGAAGATTATAGAAAGATTTGTACTCTGCAGTCAAAATCAGTGTTACTAAGAACACATACTTATCAAGCAAAGACTTTCTATATCAAGCCTATTCCTCAGGGTAAAGCGAGGGTTGTTTACTAGTATAAAGCCGAAGGGGAGCCTCGGGACTGGACGTAGGACGGTAGGTCCAAACCAGTAGAAAAACTTTGGTGTGATTGTTTCTTTACTTTTATTTACTTTACTCTGGTAGTTATAAATTAGCTTTTTATTACACTTGCGTATTAAGATATAAATACACGATACATACACTCTTTCAACATAATCGGATAATAACACCTTGATCAACATCTTGGGTGTTGAACCAAATTTTGGTTTAACAATATTTAATAGAAAATCCATAGATGGTATGTTTTATGATAATCATTACAATGTGCTGTAACCATGAGTGATTTATCACAATAAAATAAATATACTATTTTAAATATTTCTAGTCAAGATATATCAAGACTCGATTTTGATGCATCCATTGAGACAAAAGTGCGTAATGCTCTCCAATTGTTGGGCAGTTTATTACTCATGGCTGATGGGACACCAACGGGTTACATACTGATAGTTACTGGATAACTATGGAATGACTCACTCAATAGTTTTCTATTGGTTAACATAACAAAGGAAAAACAGAATATATCGACATGGCAAAATTACACAGTCCTCTCCACTTGAGAATACTGTTGATCTTCAATGTGGAAGCTCCGTTTTGATTATAGTAAAATCGTGGAATGATGTCCATCAAACAACTATAGTTGGGTCGAGTGGAAGCATTGAAGTTAAACACTATTCAAGAGAGGATTCGTCTCCTTAGTTATCTAAGGTTAATATCATGGTCAACTAAAGCCAACTTAAAATTAAAGTCTTTAGCCAGAGTAGTTTGGTTAATAATAATTGCTATTATTGAACCAAGTAAAATTGGATTTTACCGAAACCAAGTAAGCGATAAATTTAGTCAAAGTATAACACCACACACTAAGTGACGTATGGACTTTAATATTCAAATTGTTTAATATCAATTGCGGACTAAATTTACACCAAAGAGTCACACAACCGAAATGTCGAATACTCCTTTAACTACATGATTTAATTAATTTACAATTAATTGATATTTATGAAATATTAATTATAAAGTTTTTCCTTGACATGTTGAACAATATTAAAAATTATGTTTATGATAATTATAATTATATTAATCGATATACGATATCGATATGAATTTAAATTAAATTTAAATGAATTAAATATTGTTTGGACTTGAAGTGGATTGGAAGCCCATATGGGGATTGAGAAATTCAGCGATGATTAGATTATGGTATGGCTGACCATATAATGGTCTTAAGGGTAGGGTTTTGATGTGTTAAAAGATAGAGAATGAGTAGGAGAAAAATAAGGATCTAGATCCTACATTTTCTCTCTAGTCTCTCCTCTATATAAGGATCAAAATCCCAATTCTAAAATAATTTTAACAGCCTCCATTCTTACCTTTTGCTGGACAAAACCATACTCATTCCTCCTCCAAAATTTCAAGCATCAAATCAAATCAAAACTACACGATAGTCGGTAGTTAGCAATTCAAAGCTAGCATCTTCTGGATTGTGATAAGACTCAAGGAGCTTATTTCAACATTTCAACTTGAGAACCCAAGGCTTTAGTGAAAGGTACAGCTTATTTACTAAAATATTTATTATTATTATCTATTATTGCATTATACTATAGATTGCTAAATTGTATTACGAATCTAATGCATCAATGTTCTATCATATATTAGATGGTTGAATATATTAGTGCATCTACAAATTTGTTAATTAAAAAAATCAATTTGTAGTCATACTAGCATTAAAATGACGACCTTAAAAAACAATTTTTTTTAATTAGATAATATTATATATGATTTTATTAATTAAATTATGTCTTAAAGATTAAAATCATATAACAAACATTTTAGAATTAAGAAAATTTTGTTTTTGCACAATAATAATTCAATAGCAAAAATAGTCAATTTTTAATATACAATTTATATGTATATGTATATATTTATATTTATTTTATATTTAATTATTAGTACAACTATTTATTTAACTAGAAATTAATTATGTATATGTGTATTTATATATATATATATATATATTTGTTTAATATAATTTGAAATTAAGCATAAAATTTTACATGATAGTATTACACAATTTTTAGATTTCAAAATGATTTTTTTAATAATTGTAGTAATTAATTTAAAATGGTTTTAACTATTTTATAATTGTTTAGTTAATAGTCATTTTATAAATTTAAAAAAAAATTATTTTATGTCGTGAGCTTAATGTCGATTTGTATTAAAATTATATATATATATATATGTATGTATGTATGTATGTATGTATGTATGTATGTTCACATGTCACATGTGTTAGCATATTTATAAATATATATAATTAAATATGTAAAAAATCTGATTTTGTTCTCAGGTTTGCAGCGGCAACTCTAGTAATAAAAAATTAACTTATTTTATATTAATTATTAAATGATTTTGTTATTTATTATAAATAAAAATTCGTACAATTAGATTTTAAATGTTTTATATAAATTACTATAATTATTATTTCCATATATTTGTATATATATATACACGTGTGTGTGTATGATTATATTTAACATATGTATAATTATATATATATAACATTTCCTGCACATATACATATATTCATTTAGACAGCACATATAAAGGGGCTAACATATCCGTTGTAGTGTAAATCCAACACATATATATGGGCATGTCAAACCATGAACACTTTACTATGTTGCATGTGCATGTACACACATGTGTGTATATGATACACATATTCAATTATATTATAAAATAATATGAAGTAATTTTTTTATATAAAATAAAACAAAATAATGATTTTATTTAAAAGAAATTTAGAAAAGTTATAACTCAATTAGACTTCATGGGCCCAATAAAGATCCAAAATGGTAAAAAAAAATTGAAATTACTTACTTATTCCGCTACAGACTAGCCCGGTTCCAATAATGGATCAGAGCCAAATAGCCTATGCAGTCTAGTAAATCATATTAGGGCTAACTACTTAAATTTACAACCCAGTTGGTGGGGTGTTCAAGAAAGGTAGTGTCTAGGTTGGACTGTTGGGTAATCAAGTACCCTGTCCTACCTGACTACTGGTCTGGTACGAATAGTTATGTGAGCCCAAAGGTTGCCCCTAATAGAAAAGACCCAACTTGAATATGGCCTTGGGCTAGTTTCAAATTGTTTTAAAAATTAACTGAAAATTTTTAAATTTAAAAGTTAAATCTAAAATAAAACACATATTACAAAAATTATAATATAAAATTTTTAGATGTTTGAAAATGTTATAAACTTAATTTCGAAAATATTATTTATTAACAAGATTAATAAAATAAATTAATTAGTCAAATAAGTTAATTAATTAAATATATATACTATATATAATTATGTATGTTATGTTGTCTTGAATTGTTTAAGAGAATATAAGTGTACATGTATGTAAAAAAATATTTCTGAAATTAATAAAATTTAATTAAAATTGTTTAATCAGATAAATAAATTAAAATTTAATTAATAAAATAAAATACAGTATATAACATATATGTGTATTACTATAAAGGTTATTGTGTATATATATTCAATAATATGTTATAACTAAATAGTAAAATAATTAATTAAAGTGTTAATTAATTAAATAAGATTTAATTAATATAATGTTATACATAATATATTATATAGGTTAAATAAAGTATAAAAGGTATATAATAATAAAACTTATATAATATAAATGTATAACCTAAAGGTGGAAAATTAAAGATACCCTAAATAGACTTAAGAAATAAATATACGTAAAAGTACATATACCTTGATTTCTGATGTGTTCGACACTTGAATCACAGGGTCACTACAACAAAACAGCCTTTTTACAACGGGCAATGCCCGTTGTAATATGGATTTCGCAATGGGCATGCGCCCATTGTATTAGACCTCGTTGTAATAGGTCGACCGTATTTTACAACGAGCAATAAACGTTGTAAAAGGCCGTTGTAATACACCTTTTTACAACGGTCATCGGCCCTTGCAATGGACTCTATGACAACAATTAAAACCCGTTGTAAAACGTTGAAACTTGCAACAGGTTCTGACCGCTGTAATAGCCTATAATACAAGTGGCATAGCCCGTTGTAATAGATTATAATACAACTGGCATAGCCTGTTGTAATACATGATATTGCAACGGTTGCTGACCGTTGCAAATAAATGCAAATTTAAAAAAAAAAATTCAAAAGCATCCACACAGTACATGCATACCAATAATGAATAATTTAACGAGTAATAAATATTATCATAAAACAACCAAAATCACATACGAAAAGACTAAAAGCTGGAGTCATAAAATTCCAACACATTCCAAAAAGTTAGATAAGTTTACATTGACATAGTTCTAACATACACATGACAACTAGTTTCATAACAGCCAAATATATAAAGCATTAACACATAAGCATAAAGCTTTTGTCAACGAACTCATCTTTCTTTGATTGCCGCTTTCTCTTTTCACGCTCTCTTTCTCTTTTCCTTTTGTTTTTCTTCTTGCTTTTATCCATATAATCTTCCTTTCTTTCTTCTTTCGTCTATATGGACAGGTGAAAAACAACGGTTTATATGTGCAATAACTGAATTGTAACATGTCCTTATAAGTTATAGTCAATGAGCAAAGTAATGCTACTAAGTATATAAACAAAATGTTCATGTCAGGTTTAAACAAAAATATAAACATGACATATAAGTTATATATAAATAGTAGTGGATATTTAATCATTTCATAAGATTTGAATATTGCATCAGGCATACTCTGTCAAAGTGGAGACCTTTCAATAAATTAACTTCATTTGTATGCCTTTTACTTACTTTTTTTCTCCTTGCTTCGAAGCTTCTCAAGTAACTCCTCAAAAATAAGCTGCACAATGACAACATGTTATTATAGTTAACAGTATAATCCATAACCAAACACAATTTATTTGTTACTCCCCAGGAAGAAATCTCTCTTTTGGTTAACACTTATAGAATAATGAGTAACAAGGCATGCTACATATAAACTAATTCCATATTTGGAACTAAATAAATATAACTAAAACATATCAAGTAAAATTTTCCAGCGCCGCACTAGTTGCAACTGATAATTTACCTTGAGATGAAGACCATCCACTAATTCACTAGCAGAAAAACATTTTAATTTCATTTTACATTTTTCTATTTCTATTGTTGTTTTGATCAATTTTCTTGCCAGTAACAAACATGTTTGTTTGACTTAAAGATGATCACATTACACGAATTCTAGCTGAATAGAGAACATTAGATTTTATGTTCAGAAATAACATCGAGATAAACAAGATGAATGATAGATATTTGGCTTAGAAAAACAACGATAGATCGGTAATTCTGTGATATGTGCAACTCTGAACAATATGTGTTTGTGTATGTATATATTATGCAAATATTTATAAATTGCAGTTCTTATCATTCAGGATAAAAAGATAACTATAAAATTAGAAGTTTTAATTAAGAGTAAGGGTTAGAGTAAGGGTTATGAATGGACTAAAGGAGCTTTGGGCCTCTGAGTAATTGCAATCCCCTTTATGGGTTTCTTTAGTACATTGACAGGGTTTAAATACGTAGTACTGTGTAGTACACGATTGGACATCACAAAACTCACTACTTCCCTACATGTCATGAATGGCCATTGCATTGATTCAGATTGTAAAGATGTGTCATAAAAATGATTTGTATATCTACAAAAATAAATATTATAAGAGCATTAGGCTTTAAAAATAATCATCATGGTCGTATTTGGCCTAGGGACATGAGAATTACATTTATACCAATTAACCCAAGATTCATTAAGTGAGTATTTATAATACAAGGATCCAAATGCAGTAAGAAACTAAATATCACCGCTTCAGAAGTCATAAAATTAGTTCTTGATGATAAAGTCAACAAGCCTTAATAATAATAATGTATAAAGGAAGTTAATAAGCTTATGTACAAAAACAATCCTCTTGTGATCTTTTTATTGGTTTACTCTCATGATGGTATTCACAAGCACAACCTGCTATGGATAAATATGCAAATCACATTTGAGAACTCTAGAGTCTAGATGCTTGACAGAACCAACGTTTTGGTTAAATTGAAGTGTGCATGTGTATCAAATGCTCAGTGTACTGCTATATGCATAAATTTATTATTGGATTCGATACATATCCAATATTAAAACTTCAAAAGGAATTGCTTATCTGGTATGCGTACATGACTCACTAAAATTTCAGCTAGACAATAAACTTTTCTTGATAAATATAGTAAATTTTCAATATACAGTTATGTATAATTTTTTATCCTTCATGCAGTCATTACTACTTACTACACATCTCACCTACGGCAGCCTGCCAATGAAAACAGTAGCCAATAAGTTTTGAGTCTACAAAGTAAACAAAATTAACTTTATGCTTAAAAAAACCACTAAGTTTCAAGTCTACAAGTAAACAAAAATTAACTTTATGCTGAAAACTTACTAGTCTGACCCAATGAATGAACAACTTGATGAGACAGAATGCGATGGTATATCAATTCATATTTTATCTATGTTACCCTACGCACATGGATTGAAACATGAGCATACGACATCCCATATTACATTACTTAATTGCATTACGAAAAAAGAAGAAGATATTATTGTAATTTTGCCAAAACTGAAATTATTCGAAAATGCACAATAGCCTTTATCAATCAGGTTTAGGACTTTGGCACAAAAAATGTAACAATAAAATCATCACATCTTTTTAAAATCATAGAAGAGATGTATATATAGAGAAATCACCACTGGTTCAACAGTTTAGGATTCATCTAACACACACAAACCACACTAACAGGTAATAAACTAATTAGAGGACAAAAGGATCGAAGTAGAGTACCAGAAAATGTCAAGACAAGATCAATGCCTGGAAGGGGCATTGTCGTCGAGGAGATCATCGTAGGGGTCGCGACGGCCGAGAGACTGACTGATTTGAGCATCCGTGGCGAGCTAAGCGTTGAATCGATCGAAAGTCCAGAACCCGTACGGACGGATCGGAAGCGCCCAGTTCTCCTTCGTCTTCTTGCACTACCCCTTGATGGCGTACATGTGTTCCCTTGCTCTCTTGTCCCTTTCGTTTGGATCCTCCATCATTCGAAGGATTAGATTTTCCACGAACTCCATTATTAATTTCATTTTTTACTTTGATTGAAGATTTCGAGGGTTTGAGAAATTGGTATTTAATTTCGGGACTGCTGCATTTGAGAATACTGGTAAAATAATCCATACACCCTGGAAAAATAAATATTAGTCCAATGACTTTTATCAGCGCCTTTTTATTCCGCCCCCTTTATTTTCTAGTTTACGGTTCTTCAGATTTTTTTTTCCTTTTTTATCCACATTCTAAGGTATCATTTATTGAACTCTGTTCTCATTTACACTAGTATCAATCCCTGTGTTCACGTTAAAAATAGCAGCAATACCCAAATATTAGATGAAAGCATCGAAATGTAGAGATCCAAATCAAACAAGCAAAAACAACCAAAAAGTAAAAGAAGACCTAAGAATTTTTATAGTGGTTCGGCAACTTCTCCGACTTACTTCCACTTTAATTTTTCTTATTAGTTGTTTTCTTTCCGCATTACCATTAATTTTATCAGATCTTGTAACGACCTAAATTTTCCAACAATTTAAATCGAAAATTTAACGAAGATTTTAAAATATAAATTTATTTTTAACAACAAAATTCAATAACGAGAACGGGATAGTTGAAATACGTCCATTGAAATGAAGCAAATGCAATTTATTTTGTGTCAAATTTTTTCGAAACTCGGTCAGTGTATTTTTTAGTAAGAATTATCAAATTTTGAAATATAAATTTTTTACATAATAATGATCTATAAATTTTTTGGAATAAAACGTCAACGTTCGTTCCATCCAATTCTTATCTTTTTAGCTCTTTTAATCGACAATTGTCTTTGTCGTTCAAATTCGAAGCGGTATAACTGGCAACAGATAAAGTTTTGGTATGACTGTCATAACATAGATTTTAGTACACCATTAGATTCGTCTCGTCACGTTGATCTCCATGGTATATTTGTTTTCATATTTTAGCGTCCGTCGTAAAATGCTAAATGGACAAGATAGCGGTACGTGACCATGCCACGTTGGATATTTATTATCATCAATCAATTCTCTGCATCATTTTTTTTTCGAGACGTTGAACATGTCATGCATGCGCGCACTAAATATCTCGTGCACTCAATTCTCGCAATTATCATGTCACGCGCGCATAGCAAATATCTATGCTCGCAATTGTCACATAGCACTGTTCACCCGTTTATATATAACTAAAACATATCAATTATCAATTATTTAATTGAATATTAATCATTAATTATTAAATATTAAATATTACTTCTTATTTATTAGTTATTAATAATTAAATATTACTTCTTAATTATAACTGAATATTTGTTATTTAATATTAATTATTAATTATTTAACAATAATTATTTAATATTAATTATTAATTATTTATAAATTGTATGGATCTTTTTAAATTTTAGGAAAAAATTATTTCTAGATTATTAAACTATAGTAAATAATTTAATATTAATTATTAAAACTGTAAATTAGTTAAATATTAAATATAAACATTAATTACAGAATATCAAGTTAATTATTAATTATTTAATATTGATTATTTAATATTAATTATTTTACTAAGTATTAATAATATTTATTAATTATAAGTCATAAATATTAGCTCTAATTTGCTAATTATTAATATCTAACTATAATAAATTATTAATATAAAAAATAAATATTGATGTTAGATAATAATTAGTAATTATAAATTATTTATTAGTAATCATTAATTGTGATAAATTATAAATAATGACCTATGTACGTTATCATTTATAATTATTAATTATTTAACATTAATTATTTCTAAATTTTATGGATATTTTTAAATTTTAGAAAAAAATTTATTTCTAGATTATTAAACTATAGTAAATAATTTAATATTAATTATTAAAATTGTAAATTAGTTAAATATTAAATATAAACATTAATTACAAAATATCAATTATTAAAAGTTAATTATTTAATATTAATTATTAATTATTTAATATTAATTATTTTACTAAGTATTAATAATATTTATTAATTATAAGTCATAAATATTAACTATAATTTACTAATTATTAATAATTAACTATAATAAATTACTAATATAAAAAATAAATATTGAATAAGTAAGTATGTATAAATAATTGAAGATAATGATGATTAATATTAATATTATTAATAATTAATTATTAAATATTAATAATTATTTATTAAATATAGAATTGGCATCTATTACAACGGACATGAAATGACCGTTGTAATAGCATTCTATTACAACGGACAGTCATTGCCCGTTGTAAAAAGGCCGTTGTATAGGGCATCTATTACAACGGGCCTAAAAGGACCATTGTAATAGCATTTTATTACAACGGGCAGTCATTGCCCGTTGTAAAAAGGGCGTTGTATAGGGCATCTATTACAACGGGCCTGAATGGACCGTTGTAATAGCCTTCTATTACAACGGGCAACCAATGCCCATTGTAAAAAGGGCGTTGTAATAGGGTATTTTTGTTGTAATGGGTATTTGATAAGGAATACATTATTCCATAAGTCGATATAACTCAACTAAATATATTGAAGATTATGAACCTTTAATATAAGTGTTGTCATTTGCCATTTATATATTAATAAATTACTTGCATACTCTCTGGTTGTTGAGCAAACCCAAGCTAGAGATGTTATATGTTGTATCATTAATATATTGACCAAACAAGGTAAGGTAACTATATGTATTTATTAAGCAAACTCAAAATACATATACTATACTTAGGCCATCATGAAATGGTAGGTGCGAGTGAATAATATCTTTCAATTTATTAAGTAAACACAAGGTCGAAATGAGATTAGCACGAGGAACCACAAGTTAGGAGTTGTATGTGATACAACCGATAAGGTGTTATCCATTATTTGTATGACTTGTTAAGCAAATTGGCGGTCATAATCCTAAGACAAACGAGTCATAACACTACTTGTGAAGTCGAAAGACTTCTGTGTTTCGTCTTAGGGTTTGGAGAAACATAAAAGACAAGTAGGAGCCTTATTAGAAAAATGAAACGATAGTTTATAATCATTATAATATTGTAAGAACATCTCCTATATATAAATTATAATAATCTACATTAATAAATTTGTGAAATTAACATAATTAATAAAATGTTATCAATTAACATATACAAATGAATTGAATTAATATTGACGAATAGAAATATTAAATTTACTTACCAATAAATTTTTGCATGTTAACCCGTGCAAGTGCCTAATTATATAACTACTAAATATATTTGTAACTTGGTCATTTATGTGTTTATTTTCCCGATATCATATATTTCCTTTTATGAGTTTCAAATTCTAAAAGCAATACAAGAATATGGATATTTAATCCCATACGATCACATATAAATGTTATATGGTGAACGGTTACAACTCGCAATGTATGAAACTTCGATGAAATTATTTCTTGTAAAATAAGCAAGTAAACTTGTAACACCCCTAATTTTTAATAACATTATTCGGGAGATTTAATTAGAATAAATTAAATTGAATAATATAAAGTGATAAGGGGATTAAGATTAGAAATTAAATATAGGTGGCCGTGTTTATTTAAATTGAATGAACTTATAAATGGTTGAGTGCTAACTAATTAAATATAAGGGCATTAGGGTAAATAGCTGCCCATAATTCCCACCCTTATACTATTATCCCCTTATCCATACACGTTCATTTTATCTTAAGCAAAAAAATTTAAACGTAAGAAGAAGAGGAGCCGACCATTAGGAAGAAGAGAAATAGGGGAAATCAAATCCAAAGCTTAGGTTCAAGCTAGAAGAAATCAATCTCAATCAATCTCTAATTTTCTTATCCAATCTAAAGTGAATAATAATTCCATCTCTATTTTGTTTTAAATCATATATTTTCGGATTTAAGGGTAAATTCATTTTTATGATATATTGGATGATGATATGCTTGATTCATGATTTATTTGATTTAAACAAGATTGTTTAAAAGGGTTTTTGCACGTTTTTAGGTCAAAATCGAGATTTAATGTTATTTAAATGCCATGGGTAAATTTTATGTTATGAATAACATGATTTTGGAGTTGGGTTTCAATTTTGATAATTTTGCAAGCTATGGAAATATTACAATGAATTTCCAAAGGAAAATATGGTTATTTGGGTTTATAAATTTATTTTGGAAAATATATTAAGAATTTGGGTCTGGAATTTTGACATGTTAGATAACATGATTAAAGTGAATTTTTGGAATTTTTGGGGATTTTTCCAAAGTATTTGCTATGTAAAATAAATTGTTTTAGAAGAGGGACTTCTTTGTAAAAATTGGAAGGGCTAATTGATTAACTTAACTATGGTTTAGATCTGGATTATCGGTAGTTATTTTTGGAAAAGAATTTGAAAAAGTTAAGCAACCAATCTGGTGTTGACACATGGCAGGTTTGTTAGAGAAAAGTTTGCTTAAAGTAGTATAAAACCTAGTTTACAACAGAAAATTGGTTCCGCCTAATTAGGAAAGCACCTTTCGACACAGATGCCTCCACCTTTATCTTTGTCGAAGCCTATCATGTCGAAACCAATACACAAGGTATCACCAGGATGGTACGTAGTGGATTGGAGGAAGGCGGAAGGTAAAGTGTCGAAAGTATGGTTTCCAAAGGAGTCGAAATCTTGTTTGTTTTTAAAAGAAAAGCGCCTGCCTATTTTTTGTTTTAAGCCTTCGACAGAGTTGAAGCATAAGGTTTCGAAAGAGGTTTTAGAGGGTTTCGAAAGGGTTGCTATTAACTTATAATTGCTTTTGACTGGGTTCTTTACTTAAGAAAGAATGATTTGAAAGAAGGGGTTCTGACCTAGTCGAAACCCTACTGTCGTTTAATAGCCTTTCGATGCTATTAAAGATATCAATGCTGTCGAAAGGTGTTTTATTTTATAGTTCAAGCCACTTCCTATAGCTTTCGAAAAGGGGTTAGGGGTTTCGAAAGGGGTTTCGACACCAACCTTCCAATGTTTTACCCAGATGTTTTATGCTTTCGAAAGAGATGGTGCAAACACCATCAAGTTTTCCCAATATTTTTATATGATAAAGGATGGTTTCGAAAAAGATGCTTTCGCTTATATTTACTTTGACGCAAATAATATTTTAATTATAAACCCAATGCTTTCGAAAGGGGTACTTTCAATGTTTTCGGAAATGTAACTTCTATTGGTGTTGAAAAGGGTACTTTCAACTGGTTTTGAAGCTAAGCTTCTAAAGTTAAATGCTAATACTTTAATATATTCGAAAGGTTTTGAAAGATAGATTTTAAAGTATTCGAAAGGCAGGAGCCTAAGTTTTAAAGATAAAAATTTAATGCTTTCGAAGGAGGTTATCCAATGAAGTCGGAAGCAAGGTTTCGAAGGTGTCGAAAGGCTTTTTAAACCCAAACTCATAATTAATGGAAAAACCTATAGCTAAATAAAGGAGTTTTGAAAAGATTGCAGGTATCTAAATTGGAAGAAGCTTTACCTTGAACCCACAGGAATTGTAGTATTTTAATTATCATGTTACTTCTTCTAATATAAATATATTCACATTGTTTTGAATTCCATAACTGTATTTTGGGGAAGGGCAGAATAACCAGTCAGGTTGACCCAGTAGTGAATATAAATTAAGTGAATTCCTAGATGAACAGATTTACATCCAAGAGGTCAGGGAGACCAAAATATATGATGTGTAACGTGGAAGTTGTCAGGGGGACAGGTTTATAGTGATCCCATGAAAACTATAACTAGAAAGTTATTGGTGTTACCAATAGGTTCATAATGATCCTATGAAAACTATGTTATAAAAAGTGGTTGGCAGGGCACCAATTGGTTTGTAGTCGACCCATGAAAACTATATCCAGATTAAGTTATTAACAGTTGTCACTAGGTTCCTAGACAGCCCATGAAAACTAGGATAAGAGAAAAGTTATTGGATTTACCAATAGGTTCAGAGGAACCCATGATTTAATTAAGTTAATTTGTAGGGGGCCAATAGGTTCATAGTGCACCCATGAAAACTATGGAATAGGACAGGGAGTCCATATATCATATAAAGGTTATTAGTAAGCCCATGAAAAATAATAGGTTAATAGTGACCTTAGTAACTATAAAATAGCAGGGAGTCAATTAAACAGGGGATGGGGAATCCAGTATGTTTTAATATTTTTCACATCATCATAATATTTCAAAATGATTAGGTTTTAACCATTGTGGATGCAGTAGCACAGTATATGGTTTTATAAAAGGTTTTAGGATACTAGTGAGGGGAAACCCGTTCCACTAAGCGGCATGGTCCCACTAGATATCTAAATGATTTGAGATGGTAAATTATTATTCATACCAGGCTTTATGTCTGACTCGAAGTTTATGTTTTCCCTTTAAACTCTCGAGTACTCAATTGATTTTGAGTAATTTGTGGTTTAGGGTTTCTAGGTTCTCTTCTTAAATGAATAAAGCATCCGAAGGCATGCATGAGGCAATTAGTTATTTAGAGTTATCTTTTTCTGCTGTGTATTTTGGATGTAAAGGCAGACTTATTAGCCTTATTATATACTCTGATCAACAAAGTGGGCATCTTCATATGTCGCTCTTGACGTATGTGTAATAATTATATTTTTCTGAATATGGTTAACGTTTGTGGGATTATGTAATGAACATGAAATGTTTTGAAGGGAATGTGGGAATGTGTTTTTAATTTGTTAAATTTTTTCCATATTATTATGATATGTGTATCAATGTACCTAACACCGCCGTATTTGGTCGTCGAGGATTGATAACTATGGATGATTGCAGCATCCATAGCCATTAGTTTTGGGCCTACAAGTAGGGGGATGTTACAAGTTGGTATTAGAGAATAGGTTTATGAAACTTTAAAAGAAAAGTAAAACCTAAAAGCTTTTAAAGCATAATCCGATAAATTAGAAATATGATCTGGGTTTGGGTTAACGTTGTAGTAACGTACTTGTGTTTGCTATATATATAAGTACGTGGTCCCCTTCTCTCTTAGACCGTTTTTCTTTATCTTACTAAGGCTCATATGTAGATTTACAAGAAAGAATATATGGAAGCAGGAAATGAAAGAGGAAATCTAGGTAGAGGAAGCATCACAACCAACGGAAATGCTCGACCTAATACCAGGAGGAATCAAGGTCGACATGCTAATGCTAATCCAAATGCTGAAGCCAATGTAGGTGTTGGAAATCCACCAATAAGTGCAGGGATGGTGTATCAGTTGCTAGCCAATCTTTTGCAAGCCGGAGCTACTGGTAATGTTGGAGGAGCTAATCTGGTAGCTCCAACTGGATATAATTATGCTAGGCTATGCAGAGACTATACCGGTCTGGGTGGAAAGCCATTTGTCGGAACAGAGGATGCCGTTGAGGTTGAAAATTGGCTATTGAGCTGTGAGAGGATCTTTAATGATCCGGGCTTGGATGATGGGGAAAAGAGAAGGCTAGCCTCCAGGCAGTTGCAAGGGGTAGCACTCCATTGGTTGAATAGTGTGACCGCTGGAGTACCAGAGGAAGAGTTGACATGGGCTGATTTCGGAATGAGGTTCGAGCAAAAGTTTTTATCAGAGGCTGCCAAGTCGGCATTGATGAGGAAGTAATGGTTTAAATCCAAGGTAATATGTCAGTAATCGAATACGCTGCCAGGTTTGATGAGCTTTCTAGATATGGATATGCCATTATAGACATTGACATCAAAAGAAATGAAAGGTTCATTCGAGGACTGAGACCGGAGCTTGCCAGAATGACCATGGCCCACATTCATGATCCTTGTAATGTGGTGGTGGAGATGGCCATCCGCTATGAAGAGATGTTGGCTGGTTGTGTTAGTGAAAAGTCAATCGAATCCCAGGGTCCTCAGAGAAAGAAGAGGAAGTTCTTTAAGAAGAAAGGAGCCCAAAAATGGGATGCGGCCAAGAAGGCGAAGGCTGAATTAGTGTGCTTCAAGTGTGATAAGAAGGGTCATTATGCTCATGAGTGCAGAATAGGCACAGGGAAGAAGCCTATAAAGAAGAAGAATGTGAAATCCTGCAACTGCGACCAAGTTGGGCATTATAAGAACCAGTGTCCAAAGCCAGTCAGGGCGGACAGAGGGAAGGTTTTGTCGATTGGACCACCATCTACTTCTAGGCCTACTACAGTAGAGAAAGGGAAAACTATGATGAAAGGTACGTTTTTGATTCAGAGTATACCAGTTAGGATAATATTGATACCAGTGCATCAAACTCATTTATATCAAAGTATTTGGTTGATAGATTATTCTTAGAACCCACATACCTTGTTACTCCCTTAAGGGTTGCGAATCTAATAGGAGAGTATGCAACTCTAGGGATGATATGTGACCAGTTAGAACTTGATTTGTTAGGTCATAAGTTTGCATGTAGTTTGTATGTTTTTGATTTCATAGATTTCAGGATCATTTTGGGTATGGATTGGTTGCGTAAGTATGAGGCTAAGATATTTTGCCAGGATAGAGAAATATCATTGAGGCACCAAGATAGTCATAGCCGAATCATCTTCTCAGTGGAAAACTCTAGCGGGAGTATTTGTGCATTGTTGAGTGTTATGGAAGTGGGAGAAGAGCTAAACATGTTAGAATTGCAAGGGAGTTTGCAGATGTGTTTAATCCAATCACGGGCTACCAACGAAATGAGCTGTTGAGTTTCGGATAGATCTTGTGCCAGGAGCTGAACCTGTGAGTAGACTGCCTAGCAGGATGACACCGACTGAGATGAAGGAATTAAAGGTGTAGCTAGTGTATCTTGAAGGAAGGAATTTTATTAGACCAAGCAGTTCGTCTTGGGGAGCGGCTGCGGTATTTGTAAAGAAACTAGATGGGTTGTTTAGGACATGCATCGACTATCGTAAGTTAAACAAAAGGACAATAAAGGATAATTATCCTTTTCCGAGAATTGATGATCTGTTTGATCAGTTGTATGGAGGCAGAGTGTTTTCCCAGTTGGATTTGGCGACGAGGTTCCATTGGTTAAGAGTGGAAGAGGATAGCATTCCTTTGACTGCATTTTGAACTAGGTATGGTTCGTATGAGTGGTTGGTAATGCCATTTAGACTAACAAATGCACCTGCTTTCTTTGTGGATTTGATGAACCGAGTCTTCCGAGAGTATTTTGATAGATTCGTGTTGGTGTTTATAGATGACATTTTGGTATACTCTAGGGATGAGAGAGAGCATGAAGATCATCTTAGAGTTGTGTTAGAGACGCTGAGGCAGAATCAGCTAAAGGCGAAGTTTTCCAAGTGTCATTTTTGGAAGAAAGAGGTTAAGTTTCTTGGTCATGTGGTTTCATAGAAAGGATTGTCAATCGATCCAGATAAAATCAAAGCTGTGCACAATTGGAAGAGACCAGAAACAGTGACCGAGATCAGAAGTTTTCTTAGACTTGCTGGCTATTACCGAAGATTCATCAAGGATTTCTCGCGGATAGTAGCGCCTTTGACTAAGCTTACCAGGAAGGAGGTGAAGTTTGTTTGGTCCAACAAATGTGAGGAAGCATTCGTTTATTTAAAGCATTTGTTGACCAATGCTCCAATGCTAGTAGTTCCAGATGGGAACCAAGTATTAGTAGTATGCAATGATGCGTGTGGGACTGGATTGGGAGCAGTGTTGATGCAGAAGGGTAAGTCATTGCTTACGCATCTAGGCAGCTTAGACCGCACGAAGTAAGATATCCGACTCATGACTTGGAGTTAGCTGCGGTGATTTTTGCCTTGAAGATTTGGAGGCATTATCTCTTGGGGGAGAGATTTGAGTTATATACTGATCATAAGTCTTTAAGATATCTATTCTCTCAGAAGGAGTTGAATATGTGACAGCAGAGGTGACTGGAATTTTTGGCTGCTTATGATTTCGGTATAGAGTATACCCCAGGGAAAGGTAATAAATTAGCAGATGCTCTTAGCAGAAGACATTAGAATATGGTGTTGGCTATGTTGGCAGAATGGAAAGATCTAGAAGCTTTGGCCAGTTGTGGTGTGTAGTTATGATCAACTGCTAGTTCTAGTCAGAGTACTGCCATGTTGTCCTGTTTAGAAGTTCGACCACTATTGATTGAGAGAATTACTTCTAAATAGAAGGAGGATCCGTTATTAGTCAAGAGGATTAGAAGGCTTGAGGTTGGAGCTGAGGTCGATGATTTGAAATATTTTTGTCTTGACCAGAGAGGATTGGTTGAGAAAGAAGGGACAGTTATGTGTTCCAGACTTGGAGAAATTGAGAAGAGAAGTTCTTGAGGAATGTCATAGATCCAAGTTTACGATTTATCCTGAAGGGACCAAGATGTATCAAGATATGAAGAGGAGCTTCTATTGGGAAGGCATGAAGGGGGATGTTGGTTTGTGGGTTATGCAGTGTGTAAACTTTCAACAAGTGAAAGCCGAACATCAGAAGCCGAGTGGGTTAATTCAACCTTTGGAGATTCCAGTATAGAAATGAGATTCGATATCCATGGATTTTATTGATGGGTTGCCAAGGGCAAGGAGAGAAAATTAGAGTATATGGGTTATTATGGAAGGGATGACCAAGAGTGTCCATTTCATTCCACTAAAGTCGACCAGGACGGCACCTGTTTTGGCGAAGTGTTTCATGAAGAACATAGTTAGAGTTCATGGAGTTCCTAGTAGCATAGTCAGCGACAGAGATGCTTTATTCACTAGTTAATTATGGAAGAGTCTACAGGATGTGTTAGGCACTAAGCTAAAGATGAGTACCGCATATCACCCACAGACGGATAGGCAGACAGAGAGAGTCAATAAGGTGCTCGAGGATTTGTTGAGGGCTTGTGTGCTGGACTTTGGTGGATCTTGGGGGAATCACCTGCATTTGGTTGAGTTTTCCTATAATAATACTTACCAAACTAGTATAGGAATGGCGCCTTTTGAAGCTTTGTATGAAAGGCCATGCGAATCCCATGCATGTTGGATGGAGACTGGAGATAGATCGGTCTTAGGTTCAGATTTGGGAAGGAGGCGTCAGAGAAGATTGAGTTAATCTGAGGGCGGATGAAGGAAGCTCAATCCAGACAAAAGAATTACGTAGATAAGAGGCGTAAAGACTTAGAGTGCTCAGTGGGAGATAGGGTTTTCATTAAAGTATCACCGATGAAGGTATGGTACGGTTTGGAAAATCGGGAAAGTTGGCCCCAAGATATGTTGGTCCATTCCATATTATAGAGAGGATTGGAAAGCTCGCGTACAGAGTAGAGTTTCCGAGAAATATGGCAGGTATCCATACTGTATTTCATGTGTCTCATCTTCGCAAGTATGTGCATGATCCAGAGGCTATAATTCCTCAGACAGAGTTGGAGGACTTGGTGTAGTAGAGCCTAATTTGACTTTTGTGAGACAACCAGTTCGGGTTGTTGCGAGAGATGAGAAAAGATTGAAGAACAAGACAGTCGGGTTGGTGAAAGTTCAATGGAGCAACAACGAGAAGGACTGTACTTGAGAGACAGAGGACATGATTTAAGATACTTATCCTGATCTACTTTGATGGTATGTCTATATTAGATTTATATACATTAACTGCTAGTCAGGTAGGCTAGTATGGATGTTAGGAGTCGTTACAGATGATTGCTGTGTTTGCTAATTAGTCCTTACTGAATTTCGAGGACGAAATTCTTTAAGGAGGGGAGCCTATAACACCCCTAATTTTTAATAACATTATTCAAGAGATTTATTTAGAATAAACTAAATAGAATAATGTAAAGTGATAAGGGGATTGAGATTGAAAAATAAATATAGGTGGCCGTGTTTATTTAAATTGAATGAACTTATAAATGGTTAAGTGCTAACTAATAAGATAAAAGGGCATTAGGGTAAATAGCTGTCCATATTTCCCACCCTTATATTATTATCCCCTTATCCATACACGTTCATTTTATCATAAGCAAAAAAATATAAACGTAAGAAGAAGAGGAGCCGGCCATTAGGAAGAAGAGAAGAAGGGGAAATCAAATCCAAAGCTTAGGTTCAAGCTAGAAGAAATCAATCACAATCAATCTCTAATTTCCTTATCCAATCTAAGGTGAATAATAATTCCATATCTATTTTGTTCTAAATCATATATTTTTAGATTTAAGGGTAAATTCATTTTTATGATATATTGGATGATGATATGCTTGATTCATGATTTATTTGATTTAAACAAGATTGTTTAAAAGGGTTTTTGCACGGTTTTAGGTCAAAACCGAGATTTAATGTTGTTTAAATGCCATGGGTAAGTTTTATGTTATGAATAACATGATTTTGGAGTTGGGTTTCAATTTTGATAATTTTCCAAGTTATGGAAAAATTACTGTGAATTTTCAAAGGAAAATATGGTTATTTGGGTTTATAAATTTATTTTGGAAACTATATTGAGAATTTGGGTCTGGAATCTTGATAATGTTAGATAACATGATTAAAGTGAATTCCTAGAATTTTTGGCGATTTTTTCAAAGTGATTTGCTATGCAAAATAAAGTGATTTAGAAGAGGGACTTCTTTGCAAAATTTGGAAGGGCTTAATTGATTAACTTAACTATGTTTAGATCTGGATTAGGGGCAGTTATTTTTGGAAAAGAATTTGAAAAGGTTAAGGCAACCAATCTGGTGTTGACACATGGCAGGTTAGTTAGAGAAAAGTTTGCTTAAGGTAGTATACAACCTGGTTTACAACAGAAAATTGGTCCCGCCTACTTAGGAAAGCACCTTTTGATACAGACGCCTCCGCCTTTATCTTAGTCGAAACCAATACATAGAGTATCACCAAGATGGTACGTAGTAGATTGGAAGAAGGCAGAAGGTAAGGTGTCGAAAGTATGGTTTCCGAAGGAGTCAAAACCTTGGTTTGTTTTTAAAAGAAAAGCGCCTGCCTATGTTTTGTTTTAAGCCTTCTACGGAGTCGAAGCATAAGGTTTCGAAAGAGGTTTTAAAGGGTTTCGAAAGGGTTGCATTAACTTATAATTGCTTTCGACTGGGTTCCTTTAGTTAAGAAAGAATGATTTGTAAGAAGGGGTTCCGACCTAGTCGAAACACTACTGCCATTTTATAGCCTTTCGATAGTATTGAAGATATCAATGCTGTCGAAAGGTGTTTTGTTTTATAAGTTCAAGCCACTTCCTATAGCTTTCAAAAAGGGGTTAGGAGTTTCAAAGGTAATGGTTTCGAAAGGGATTTCGACACTAACCTTCCAATGTTTTACCCAGATGTTTTATGCTTTCAAAAGAGATGGTGTCGACGCCATCAAGTTTCCTAAATATTTTTATATGATAATGGATGGTTTCGAAATAGATGCTTTCGCTTATATTCATTTTGACCCAAATAATATTTTAAGTATAAACCCAATGCTTCCGAAAGGGGCACTTTCAATGTTTTCGGAAGGGTTTCTTCCATTGGTGCGAAAAGGGTACTTTCAACTGGTTTCGAAGCTAAGCTTTTAAAGTTAAATGCTAATAATTTAATATATTTGAAAGGTTTCGAAAGGTAGATTTTAAAGTATTCGAAAGGCAGGAGCCAAATGTTTTAAAGATAAAAATTTAATGTTTTCGAAGGAGGTTATCCAATGAAGTCGAAAGCAAAGTTTGGAAGGTGTTGAAAGGCTTTTTACCCCCAAACTCATAATTAATGAAAAAACCTATGGCTAAATAAAGGAGTTTTGAAAAGATTGCAAGTATGTATATTGGAAGAAGCTTTATCTGAAACCAACAGGAGTGGTATTATTTTAATTATCATGTTACTTCTTCTATATAAATATATTCACATTGTTTTGAATCCCATAACTGTATTTTAGGGAAGGGTAGAATAATCGGTTAAGTTGACCTAGTAGTGAATATAAATTAAGTGAACTCCTGGATGAATAGATTTGCATCCAAGAGGTCAGGGAGACCAAAATATAGGATTCTAACTTGGAAGTTGTCAGGGGGACAGGTTCATAGTGATCCCATGAAAACTATAAATAGGAAGTTATTGGGGTTACCAATAGGTTCATAGTGATCCCATGAAAACTATGTTATAAAAAGTGGTTGGCAGGGCGCCAATTTGTTTGTAGTGCACCAATGAAAACTATATCAGGATTAAGTTATTGACAGTTGTCACTAGGTTCCTAGACAACCCATGAAAACTAGGATAAGAGAGAAGTTATTAGAGTAACCAATAGGTTCAGAGGAACCCATGAATTAATTAAGTTAATTGGCAAGGGGCCAATAGGTTCATAGTGCACCCATGAAAACTATGGAATAGGACAAGGAGTCCATATATTATATAAAGGTTATTAGTAAGCCCATAAAAACTAATAGGTTAATGGTGACCCTAGTAACTATAAAATATGACAGGGAGTCAATTAAATAGAGGATGGAGAATCGAGTATGTTTTAATATGTTTGCATATCATCATAATATTTTAAAATGTTTATGTTTTTACCATTATGGATGAAGGAGCACAATATAAGGTTTTATAAAAGGTTTTAGGATACTAGTGAGGGGAAACCCATTCCGCTAAGCGGCATGGTCCCACTAGATATCTAAATGATTTGAGATGGTAAATTATTATTCATACTAGGCTTTATGTCTGACTCGAAGTTTATGTTTTCCCCTTAAACTTTCGGCTACTCAATTGATTTTGAGTAGTTTGGGATTTACGGTTTTCAGGTTCTCTTCTTAGACGAATAAAGCTTTCGGAGGCGTGCAGGAGGCAGTTAGTTATTTAAAGTTATCTTTTTTCGCTGTGTATTTTGGATGTAAAGGCGGACTTATTAGCCTTATTATATACTCCGATCAACTAAGGGGGCATCTTTATATGTCGCTCTTGGCGTATGTGTAATAATTATATTTTTCTAAACATGGTTAATGTTTGTGGGATTATGTAATGAACATGAAATGTTTTGAAGGGAATGTGAGAATTAGTTTTTAGTTTGTTATATTTTTTCCATATTCTTATGATCTGTGTATCGATGTACCTAACACCGTATTTAGTTGTCGAGGATTCATAACTATGGATGACCGCAGCATCCGTAGCCGTTAGTTTTGGGCCTCCAAGTAGGGGGTTGTTACAAGACCATAGTGTGAGATCTTGTATTCAATATGATTGATTACAATAATGATCTTATTGTGTTAAATGTAACACTGGACTAAAGCTTTGAGATAGATAAGAATTCAATCACCGAAATGTTAGTTTGACCAATTTATGTAAATTGCAATTTATTTGATATCCACAAATGTTAAGGATGAATTCACTTTTGTAAAGAGCTCATTATGATATTGCAGTAAGGATTTTCTTTGAATGATTTGACCGTTTAGAAAGGAAATCAAATGTATAAGAGTAGATATAACCAAAGTCATAGTTAGGATACATAGAGCGAATGACCACTTATGCTTCATAAAGAAATTTAGAAATGAGAATTGTAAAATAATAATAGGTACTTAACATTGGAATATGAAATATGGTTTCTGTTTCTTAGTATTTTCACATAGAAAATTGTTTTCTATGATATTTATTTGTTTGGATTTAAGATACTTGATCTGAAAACTATGGACTGTAAAACCCATTATAGTAAATGAAATAAATAGCCCATGTTAAGTGCTCGAATGGAGCTTTGTATTTCATACACTATTATTGTAATGGTGCAAATAGTGAGAGCATGCCATGTAACACTTATTGGTCGCATCAAGTTACAAAAATTATTTTTGTAAACCATACCAAATATTATTTATGAAATAATGATTATTTTCAGTATTGACTGAAAAAAGGACATAGGTTGTTTCAATATGAATATTATGAATATTCTTTATAAAATAAAACTATGGTACTTGTATTTGTGATGCATTGGAAAATACAAAAGTATTTAAATGCATTTGCAATTATTTTGGAATTATGGACTGAGCCACAGTTTTGAGAAATAATTTTTGATTATATGATTATGAATCATATGGTACTAATAAATTATATCTCAAGTAATTAAGGTCAAAGCACCTATTCAGTGGGAGCATCATTAGATTTGATGAACTCTTTGGATCGATACATATAGATGTATGCAATCGCAAGTCTATTAATACCAAAACGGTTCCACATACTTTATTATATTCACCTATGAGAAATCACCGACATGAATGTGTGTATTGGATACACATGTAGTATGTCTATGATAAGCTGATTAAGCATAAAATGGAAGTAAATAAAATAACATGCAATATAAAATAAAAATTGATTCGACTTGATCAAATAGGTGTGTTAGAAAGAGTTCCAAACATATCTAAAATGGATAAGATTCAATCTCAAAAGTCACTCCTTCCTATGATACCTAATGTTGTCGATAATGAGTAATCAAACTTTGTCTAACAAAGTATGATTAATGGCGAGTGAAGTTGAGTTAACTTCTTGTTATAAGGTCGTGTCTTAAGAGTACAATACAAGGTTAAAATTAATTTCATCTAAAGAATAGTTTACAAAATCATACAAGATAAAGGTTTATAAGAAGTCTCAACATTTCCTAGGCTAAGGAGTTGGCAGGTAGTGTGAGTCGAAAGACCATATGTAATAATTTATGCGAGGGATCTTGTATGAATCACCCCAAAAGAATACTGGAAACGATCATCATTGAATGACTAACTTTTGTTTTGAACATAAGTATTGTAACAAATCAATTTTATATATAAGGGAATTCATAAAGTGTTTATGAATACATATTCCATTGCACTGAGAAATAATTGTTGTTTCAAGAAATACCAACTTCATAGTGAAGGAATTTCTTTTAGAAATTATTGGTAGTAAATTAGATTTGGATACGATCTAAGGATAAAACTGACTACGAGAGAAAAAATGAAATTAACCAAACCTAAAAGAACACAATGCATTAGAATGTCTAATAAATATTCTTGCATACTAAAGATAAACTATGAGTTTCTTATGAATTCAAGGTAGATAATCCTTAGTTGTCAATTAAACCATTAAGAATATTTACTTTACGATATGGTATGATGCGCAAATCCGAAATGAATTCCAAGTAAGTTATCAAAATATGATTTTATTATCTCTACCCGAAGGGATATATCCATCAGCAGTGAATAAGTCTTTAAGAGCAAGAGCAATGCAGTTGGAATATAATGAGTAAAGTTAATAATAATAACATCATAAATTTCAATTGTTGAAATTTACGTAATATATTCGTTATTCGATAGGCTCAAGTTAATTCGGATTTACTCCCAAAATTATTGCTTCGTATGACTTTGTATTTTGTACATATGTATTGAAATGCAAAATTCAAAATAATGATTTATAATAGACTATTTGAAAATAACAACCAAAGTGTCTTGAAGTTAGTGGAAGCAATATTGAGTTTGTGGGTTTTCGGATATGATCCAAGAAAGGATATGAAAGTATCATTCTATAAGCATCATAATTGAATAAGTATTTTGATACAAAATGTCGAATAGTTTGATTTTCAGTCAATATGTAGAGAAAGCATGTGTCCATAAGAAAGAACACTAAAAGGTACATAGATATTTCTAGAACATAAGTAAATAACACATTGTTGATTGTTAATGATGTACTTATGTTAAACTCAATAAAAGTTTGGTCGTTTAATACTTGATATTTGATTTGTAAATTATATATTTTATACTAAATATAAAGGACGTTGGGAATATCTCAAAATGATATGCAAAGATAACATATTAGAATGTTTAATAAGGAACCTGTAAGATGGATTACTTATGCTTTAGTAGTAGGAATTATCATATATATTGAATTGTCTACACTATCATAATTTGTTTACGTATTTGACACAAGAAGAAAATATCAAATCCAAATTAGAATCACTAAATGGTAGTTTAGAGTATACTCAAGTATTTACAAAATACTAGAGAATTGCTTTTAGAAACAACGAGCTCCTTATTAAGGAGTGTACAAACTCAAACTTCATTAGTGATATTGAGTATAATATGTTAATGTTAAATTTATGTTCAAACCTTAATCGAAAAGCTATAAGTTTTAAATGTTCCAAATGAAACATTGTGGCAGATTCAACAAAAGGGCTAAGTACATCGCATTGAATAGCGCGATGATAATTAAAAGAAATGTATAAAAAATGCATACTCTGACTAGGTCCACATAGTAAAGGTAGTTTATCAGCATCGAAGATAGTTGATTGACTGAGTAGATAATTAAAACAACATAGCAGATCTATTCACGAAAGGTCTAATTCAACTAGTTTTCACCAAACTAATTGAAGGGATGAGATAAAGATTACATAATTTGCCCCAAGTGCAAATGAGAGATTAATAGAGTTAGAGGTATGCCCTAAGAGCAATTATGTAATTTTTATATATATCTAACTGATAACCAATCTTGTTCGAAATAAAAGGTGTTTTCATTTTATTATATACTTGATATAATATATTACAAATTAATTAATTAAATTAAAAGTATATTTAATAGAAAATGCATAAACGGTAAGTTTTTTAATAGTAGTTACAATGCGTTGTAACCATGAGTGATTTATCCCAATAAAATAAATATACAATTTTAAATATTCCTAGTCAAGATGAATCGACACCAGATATTAATGCATCCATTGAGACAAGAGTATATAACACTCTCCAAATGTTAGGCAGTGTATTATACATGGCCAGAAGGGCACCAAGGGGTTACATACTGATAGTTATTCGATAACTATGGCATGACTCACTCGATTGTTTTCTGTTGGTTAATATAACTAAGACTAAACAGAAAATATTGACATGGCAAAATTAGATAGTTCTCTCGACTTGATCATATTGTTGATCTTCAATGTGGAAGCTCTGCTTTGATTATAGTTAAGTCATGAGACATCATCCATCAAACGACTATAGTTGGGTCGAGTGGAAGCATTGAAGTTAAATACTATTCAAGAGAGGATTCTGTAACGACCTACCCTTTTGGACGGTTTAAAATCGACAATAAACCACACATGTCAACTCAAACCATTCAAAATGGAGGACTGTTAATGGGGTAAATAAGAAATTAAGAGAAAAGAAAGAAAAAACACAGAATCTCACAGCGAAATGACAAAATATAATAATCAAATAAATAGTTCATGAAGCCGTTTTACAAATAATATTTGATTACACTTTTACAATATATCAGAGTTATACATACAGCAGGAATAAATAAAATAATGCAGCGGAACAACATGATACAGTGGGATAAAATAATAATATAATGCTAAACTCCATCTTCATCCTCCAGAAATAAGGTCTTCAACATTGAAAAGCTCAGGCTGACCAGAGCATAAGGAAAAGACAAAAAACTTGAGTCAGAACTAAAAGACCTTATGTAAGTTAAATCAAAATAAGTAAATATGAGTGTAACGGCTTCAGAGATATTTACGGGATTTTACATCTTCTATCCAGTGTCTAACGTGTGTGCAATAACTTAAGAGATGTTCGGGATTCCATCTCCTAAGGATCCGTTAAACTATCTACATATATAATACAATACGCTATTATAATATGTCTACAGTAAAGTAAAGTATTAAAATAGCGTTAAGGCGTTACCCATATCCCCCTTAACACATTTTTATAAATGTCGTAGTCTATACAGTACTGTAAACTCCACCAAACCGGTGGGCTATCAGGGAGCACTCTATAGGTATGACACAAACCAAAATCGTAGTGGGCTCGATAAGGCAGATGACAAGGCACAACGAGGCAATGCCAAGGTAGGATTCTACCGTTTGCACGTCCATGCTGGTGGTAACGCATAGCCGTAACCACCGCTCACCTCGAAACAACACTCCCATAATCAAATCGAAGGTTACCACCAAATCAATCACAAAGTAACAGATATGGTATCGAAGAAGTGTGTCCGATCGGAGGAGCATCCCCACTTGGCCCGTCAATTGCTCCTATTTTAGCCATCTCAAGCTGACCCGAGGGGGTCAGGGATACGTTTCTTACCTCATACCAGAAGCGTTCGCCAAACCATCCTACTTCGTTCTGGATTCTTCACCACGTGCACAGTTGTTAAAGTGGTTTCGGAATTGGCAAAGAGTATGACAATATCCGACCTCGGTCTCTTTAACAACCAAACGTTAAATTTTACACACCGGATGGTTCTTTTACATTTCAAACGGTTCATACTTCATATCAAAATATCATATTCACTTCAAAATCATATCACTTTCAAAATCATTATTTACTTCAAAATCATATTCACTTCCAAATCATAATCATTTCAAAATCATATTCGCTTTCGAAATCATTATTCACTTTAAATCATATTCCCTTTCAAAATCATAACCAAAAAAAATTAGTTAAACCATCATATCAAAATATTCGCATTTAAATCTATTAAACCTAAATCGTATTAGTTCCAACTTTAAACAGTTTGAATATTAAATTTAGTTTATTTATTGGAATAGTTATACATTAAAATAGTTATACATCAAACTATAAATATATTAAAAGTTGTTTATAAATTTAAAATAATATATATATATATATATTAAAATATTTTATATATTAAAAATAGATTATAGATTAAAATAGTTTATATATAAAAAATAGTTTAGATATTAAAATAAGTTATATGTTAAAAATAGTTCATGTATTAAAAATTACTAATATATTAAAATGGTTTATATGTGAAAAATAGTTTATATGTTAAAAGAGTTTGCATATTAAAAGAATTTATATCAAAAATAGTTTCCAATTTAGAATTGTTTCTTCCAAATTCATAAATCAATTCAAATCAACTTTAGTTCCAAAAATTCAATTCAAATCAATCTTAGTTCAACGATTTCAATTCAAAAGGCTAAAGGTTTCAATTCAAATTCTCATTAAAACCATCTCAATTTATATCGATTTCAAATCCATGTTTGAACTACAAATTTAAACCACTTCAAATTCAATAGGTTTCAAAGTTTAAATATTCAAACATTTGAAATAAGTCAATTTTGATAAATTTCAATTATATTTTAAATTCAACTTTAAGATTTCAATTTAAATTCTTTAAACAATTCATTTAAACCAATTTCAATTTTAACATTTTAAAACAATCCTTTTTTTTTTGCCGACCCCAACTTGTTTGGGAATAATGGCTTAGTTGTTGTTGTTGTAAAAGCTTGGATTTTGAAAATAATTCAGTTCATATATATCTAATTTTATTTCATTTAAAATAATATCATTTAACTGGATACAAAATTTAAGGATTTAAAATCATTTAATTTAACCCATCTAGTGTCCATGTATAATTTTCTACCCTATGGTCAAGTGATACAGATATATATATCATTCTAACCCACAATAAATTTAAATTTCTGGATATATATCATTTCAACCCGTATCCCGAATCTAAAATTTCCAAATCAGTAAAATCGCTCGGGTTTATCATTTCAACCCATAATGATTTTCTCTAATCTATAAGATCATTCGGGTAGTATCATTTCTACCCATAGTGACAACAGAGATATAAGCATCCAATCGTCCAAAATGTCAACGAATAAACATCCATCACAATTAGCATCCAAATCAGTCAATAAATCACTACAATTAACTAGTTATCAATATCAAGTATTTAACTAACAATTTAAATTCAATATTAATTAAAATGGCAATTTAATTCAATATAAATTCAAATTAAATTAAAATGTCAAATTAAACTACCAAACAGGAACCAATAATATTATTATCACATCATAAATTTAATTTAACTAACATAAGACGATTTAGTATTTGTGAGTGGGTTAAATCACTCACTTTTGATATTCATTCGATTAAAAATCCAATTAAGGCCCAAAAATCCAACAGTCTTAGAATGCAGCCAAATCAGTTCCATATTGTTCGAAATTTCGATAATATCGCAACGGAGAAAATCGCATCCTAGTCCGAGCTTGTTGAAGAAGTTACGCATGTTAGAACATTCAAAATTCAAAATTTAAATAATATATAGGGCATTAACGTAATCCACCTTCCTCTAACCTAACACACGATCGCCTATCCCTATGCCATCCTACAGCCGCCATCTACACATCAACGTCGCAGCCACCATAAGCGACGCCACCTCGATCAGACGCCGTCGTGAGAACGCCCACCTCCTCCTCTACCATCGGCCAAAAGGCTGCTGCCTCGGGCCGCCTAGAGAACTCAATGCCGCCGCCTCCTTTATTCGCGAATTCTGGCAAACTCCGACCAAGCAACGACAAATGGAGACCACCATTAAGACAAGCTCAACCTCCTCTACAAGCCAATGCCTTTCGATCATCGTATAGTCGACGATCCACCGTTGGATCAAAAACCTTAGGATGGACAGCCGAGAATAAATCGCCAATTTCTGGTCAAACCGTGATTCGATTGCAAAAACGAATTGCAGATCCAGATTGCGCTCGTCAAGAGCTTTCCAACGATATATAATTTGATATGGTTTGAAGAGTTTAAATTTCTGGAGTTTGATTTTGAAATTGAAATTAGGGTTTGGAATTTGGGAATTAGGTTTTGGGTTGTCTGCCATTGGAAAGAGAGGAAGAGAAAGAAATGTACATATAGACAATAAAAATTAAAAGGCTGCTAGGGTTTATAATAGCCTATATATAGGCGGAGATGGATAAGAACGAATGGACATATCGAATTGGGTCGAAACGATAACGACGACACGAAAAGCCCGTTTCGTTCCCGAAACGAAAATAGGTCATCCAATATATCGAAATATATGTTTTTTATATTTTTAAACTCAATGGAACTAGTTTCAAACCCTAATTCCATTGTTTACAGAAGTTAGCTTTCAAAATCAAATTATATTCATTTAAATTCCATTAATTGAAATCTGCGCGTTTCGAGCTCGCACGATCAAACGAAAAGTCTGATCACTACGAAACTTGAAATCCTACAATAATTCACTGTTATGGATCTGATGAAACTAGTTTCGTCGAATTCCAAGATAGTTGCCAAAATGGCAATTTTCACGTTAAATAAATAAACTATTATTAAATTGATTTAGTCACTTTTACATTCTAAATTAAAAGTTAACAATTTTATCATTTCTAATTATATAGAAATTAATAACCTATTTATAATAAATTTCCCATGTTAAATCCACTATTTAAATATTACATAAATTTCAGAGTTCAATTGTGATTGTAATGAAATTCTAGTTAATTATATTTTAAATTCCAATAAAAAAAATTATTTTGATTTACACTCTTATTATTCCATCAACCATCACCTTATGAATATAATTAACATTAGTTTAAATTTTATTACATTCTTATTCTACAGTTATCATCTTAACTCATATAAACGACAATATTTAATTACGTTAAATTCACATTAATTCATAAATAAATTTCAAACGGATTAAATATCAAGATGATAGTAAATCAATTGTTATTCATTAATAATTCGCTTTTACCCACTTATTGTTTACAAGCAAGGATTATAAATTTACATACAAATAATTGATTTCACATTCTATACATTAAATAAAATAACATACAATTTCATCATTAATACAACATTTAATTTATTTCCTTATTTACAATTACAACTAAATTAACTTTACAATAATTTCAATTGATTGAAATTACATTAAAATAGTTGTCAATAACATTCAAACAACATTATTAAATCACATTCTAATTATTTTTCTCATTAATAAATCATAAATCTAAGTTTCACATAATATTAAATTTCAAAATCTTATTTAATTTAATATTTTTAATTATAAAAAATTACGAGTCATTACAGATTCATTTTCTCAACTATACGAGGTTTGTATCACAGTTGACTAAAGTCAACTCGAAATCAAAGTCTTTGGAAAGAGCAGTTCGATTAATAATAATTATTTTTATTTACTATGATCGGCATTTTCAACCCACAAAAATTGACACCGATACATCTACAGTATTCAAGTGCCGAGCATCCAAGTGTCGGAAAGACAAATTGGGGTGAAAGAAAAAAGATGGAATAGAATCTCACATCATGACGAGTAATATATAATATACATATGATCTTTACAAAAGAAAATGGTAGTATACATACATCAATCAAAGTAAACTAACATAACATCAGCCTACATAATTATAACAGCTATCCTCAAAAATCCCGATAAATACAAAACAAGAAATACAGCGGAAAATAAAATATGTGAATAGGTCTTGGAGGCATCCATCTCATCTTCTGAAGCCACAAGCATTCATAACTAAATCTTGAAATATACTCGGATCTGGCCCGAGCATTATAAGAAATTAACACCTGGATCAGTCTGGTAAACCAGCATGAGGAACTCAAATTATATGAATTTTTATATTTATAAAACTCCTTCAAAATAAAGGTATCTCGTAACTGCATGCCGGAAATAAACATGGATGAGTTTTTACCTTACAAGAACCAAATCATTTTGTTAGAAAATCTACTGATATTATAATAATATCTGGGGTTTAAACTAAATATTTAACATAGCCAGAATTGTTACATTAATTACATTCAACGACATATTTAGTATACAACTGAGTCCGTAAAGGCATGTATTGGAGAGTGATCCAAGAAATGATACGAAAGTATCATTCTATAAGCATAAGGATTGAATAAGTATTTTGATAGAAATATCGAATAGTTTGATTTTTAGTCAATATGCAAAGGATGTGTGTGTCCATTAGAAAGAACACTAAAAGGTACATAGATATTTCTAGAATATATGTAAACAAAATACTATTGACTGTTAATGATGTACTTATGTTAAAATCAGTAATAGTTTGGTTGTTTAATAATCCATATTGGATTTGTAAATTATATCATTTATACTAAGTATAAAGGATGTTGGGAATATCTCAAAATGATATGCAAAGACAACTTATCAAAATTTTTAATAAGGAACATGTAAGATGATTCCTTATGCTTTAGCAATAGGAACTATCATATATATTGAATTATCTATAGTATCGTAATTTTCTTACGTATTTGACACATGAAGCAAATATCAAATCCAAATTAAGATCAATAAATGGTAGTTTAGAGTATTCTTAATTATTTACGAAATACTAGAGAATTGTTTATAGAAACAATAAATTCCTTATGAAGGAGTGTACGAACTCAAACTTCATGAGTGATATTGAGTATAATTTATCAATATTGAATTCATGTTTGAACCTTAACTAAAAAGCTATAAGTTTTAAATGTTCCAAATAAACATTGTGGCTGATTCAACGAAAAGGCTAAGTACATCACATTGAATAATGTCACGATAAAAGCAATGTATAAAATAAATGCATAAATTTATAACTAAGCTAGGGGTGATTTCAGAGTATCAAGAATACTAAATGATTATTATATGAAAAAAGGTGATGATAAGAGCTGACTAGAGCCAAGAAACATACTCTGACTAGTTACACATGATAAAGGTCACTTATTAGTGAAAGTCTATATGAGTGGATCGTCTAGATTATATGCAAGTATAGACAGTTAGCTATATAATATAATACTATAAAGTATAGTAACAAAGTAAATAAAACTACTGGTTCGGACCTCCCGTCCTACGTCCAGTCCCGAAGCTCCTCTTCGGAATTTCCTTTCAACTAACCCTCACTTGACCCGGAGGAACAGGTTTACAATAGCAGAGTTTCTTTGTCAAGAATGTGTTCTATAACACGGATGTTGACTATTGAGTACAAATGCTTCCAATATATATCTAGAGAGTGTTGTCTATGAGGAACTGTATATTTGGAAGAGTAGAATACAAGTATAGATTTGCTTGAGATCAAGACTATATCAAAGTATAAGAGTAGAAAGTGCAAGTAAGTCAGGTAGGTAAGTTCTTCTCTTGAATTCCTGATTTTATTTATAGAGATGAAGAGTCTCTATGTATAGTTGCCTTCATTAACAATCGTTGTATAGTTACTCCTTTTGGTGATGAAGAGTTGCAGCGAAGAGGAGCGGATGTGTCTCTTCGGATGTGACAGTTGGTGTTTGAATTTACACAGTCGAGCCCATTTTTAGACGTCTGGAAAGTAGCCTCAGACGTCTGGCCTTTACTTCTGTTTTGTGTCTGGGTGTATGTCAAACGTCTGAGTTCTAGATCAGACGTCTGTTTTCTTCTGAGATTGTGATCCAGAGGAATCATTCAGACGTCTGGCTTGTGCTCTCAGACGTCTGAAAGTGTCTGAAAGTGTGCATGTTGCTTTATCTTGTGCATGTCATATTTCTTTTCAACTTCTACTGATTAGATGTCTTTTGATCCTTCTCTTGAGTGTTGTTTTAGTCTCTTTGGTGATGTTACTCTATTAACTATCTGTAAATATAGATATATATGTACATTCGATTTCCATTGTATAGTTGTTATCATCGAAACCATAGAATTGATTTCCTAACAATCTCCCCCTTTTTGATGATGACAACTATTAAATGTACTTATATATATATATATATATATATATATATATTTCAAATCTCCCCCTGAATATGTGCTTAGTTTTGTTGATAAGATTATATATATATTTCTCCCCTTTTGACATTATCAAAAAGAATACATAAACGATCAAGTCAAAAAGAAATTTTCATTAAAGCTGGAGAGGAAGTACATACAATGAGTTTTACACACAATACAAACAACTAAAAAACCTAAGTTCTAGTGATATTTCGGATTTGGATCGTCTTGTTTTGGTGAAGCTTGTTTTGGATCTCCTTCCTTTGGTGAAGCTTGATTTGTATTATCTTCCTCTTGCTCATCTTTTGTAGAAGTGCTGGCTTTTAAGGGAGATGTCAAAGCTTCCTTTGAAGGATCATCGTCAAAGAGTTTGGAATGTTTCGCAGGAGGAGATGGTACAGGAGTAGGCCAATCATCAGACGGTGGTGAAGGACCACGAACTCGCTGTAGAACCTCTTTCAGAACTGATAGGACAGTGGAGAGAGACTCTTCGACTGTGGCTAGTCGTGTGGCAAATGAAGTTTCAAATTTGTCGATTCGCCTAGCCAAGTACTTTTGATTTTGAGAAAGTATATGTTGATTTCTGAGTGTAAGATCTCGAATACTTTCATTAGGGTTTGTTTCTAGTCGAGTCTCTATAACGTCTTCTTTTCCTGGATAATCAAATGGAGCAGGAGGAGGAGGAGTGATTTCTCTATGTTGTTCTGTCTGTTGAGATGAAATAGCAGATGGTTAAGGAGGATTTTTAGTTCTTCTAGATTGTTGATGATGCGTCCAATCTTCAAAAGACATGAAGTCCGAAGGAATTTCAGGTAAATGCATCAAGGAAAAGAATTTTGTGGAAGCATATTTTGGGGAAATTTCTTCGAACGTTGAGAGATATGACGAAATATTATGCGCACGAAGAAGCCTCATAATATAAGTAGGATAGATAATCGATGGTCTTGATCGATTCCAAAATTGTTTGAGCTCGTCAAATATGAATGTCGCCCAGTTTACCCTTGTTCCACTAAAAAGAGCATAAAGTGCTTTGTGCTCCATTTCCGTGATTTGCTCGTGACTCCCCATCCGTGGAATAATTGTATTGATTATCATCCTTGTGAGCAATCGAGCTTTAGGACGCAAGTATTTTGAAGCAAATTTGGGCATTTCATCCTCCCATATTTGATGGGTGATGTTATTCCTTGGTTTAAAACGCATATTTGGGATATTGTGAAGATATTCACCAGTGTCGGAACATCCTAAGGTTCTTCCGATTAATCCTAGAGTTAAACGTATGGTATTTCCATAAACACTTGACCACAACCAATTGTCCTTGTCTTCGGTATTCCAGATAGCAGTGCTATCTAGATTGGCGTAGAATAAGAAAATAGCAAGTTGATCTATCTGAACATCATTCGGTGTGAAAGAAAGTAAAGTATCCAATCCAGCATTTTCGCAAAGTTCATCAAGGTCGTACATGGGAAACTTAAGTAAATTATAGAAGGGTCCTATATGTAGATTTTTCTTTTGAATTTCTTGATACCTTTTTATCGAATGGGGGGCTTTGAGCATCCATCGTTCAATCTGCTCGTCGGAGCATACTTGAGGATTCGAAGATGTTGATTGTTGATCTAGTTTACGTTTCGAAGTTTTGATATTTTTTGTACGAGGAGGCATCTTGATTCCGTTTGAAAATATCTAGGGTTTGGTATAATTTGAAATCAGTAGAGAGAAAATACGATAAGAGATATGAAAAGTGAATCGTAAATGTCATTATTTTTGGGGTTATAAGAACGATCGATTGAGTTCCAGACGTCTGATTTTGAAAGTAGATGTCTGGTTTGCCCTAAAGATTGTACAGATAAAGCGAACAGACGTCTGTTTGGTATGTGTTAGACATCTGATTTGATGAAGTTTGAAAATGTTAGAGGCATAGAGACTAATCAGACGTCTAGAGATTAACATAGACGTCTGTTTTATGTTTATTTCTGAAACAGATAGGTTAGCCAGACGTCTGAAAATTAGTTCAGACGTCTGAATTATTCTAAATATGTTTTGAAGAAGGCAGAGCTTCATTCCAGACGTCTGGGGACTATTTCAGACGTCTGACATATGCACAGTGCTTAAAAATGTGACATATATCAGTAAATCAGACGTCTGAAGACAATAGTTAGACGTCTGAAAAGATCAATTTTGTTAAAAAACAGTATAAAATTGATGATTTTATTTATTTATCAATTGTTGACAATAAAAATTTATTATTAAAAAATATATAACAACTTTACAAAATGTAAACAATACTTAATTTTGATATTATTTATTTAGAAGGCGACGGTGTTTTCTGATATCCTGAGTCATTATCCTTCCATGGTCTAAGTGGAGACCATATATTCCTTCGTTCGTGGGTCCGTGGGGAGCCCGAATATCATCTTGGAGAGGGATCAGAAGGAGTACGATACGAAGAAGATGGATCTAATGAACTACAAGGTTTTGGTAGTGGTTCAAGTACATCTTTCTTTCGGGACGAACAAAACTTCATCGCCACTTGTTCCAGAAAACTAAGCCTTCGTGCTGTAACTTTCTGTTCAAAATAGAGTTCTCGTTGAAGATCCATTTGTTGTTTTTGATAATGATGAATTTCATCAATTTTCTCCTTTGTATTAGGAGAAGTAAACAAGGATCTTTTCATCTTTTTAGCCTCTAGAGTAAACCCCGTATGATATGAGGACCACCTGTTTGTTGGTTCTTGTGGTGTAGGTGTCGGAAGACATTGTGGTGTATCTACTGCGCTATCCGTTGATGGTGTGGAGACATAAATAGATATATAGGAATTTTCAGAAGACATTATTTTTCTAAATTATAAGAATTTGATACTTTGTATATATTTGTGATATAACCATGGGTATTTATATATGCTGAAAAGGTTATTTATAGGAAAACTAATCTTCTAACATTTTAACGGTTAAAAAAAATTCAATAATTTGTGGTAATAAAAAGGTGAACTAAATTTAGTTTTTAATTCAATTTGAAAAACCTTTATCGTACAATTGACCGATGCTTAACAAGTTGTGTTTTAGATTTTCTACTAGTAAAAACATTTGTGATAATAGGAAATTTAGATATACCAGAGTTGATGACTTCTCCAATGCTTATGACAAATCCCTTTGAATTGTCCCCAAATGTTACCGTTCCACCATCGATGTATGTTATATTCGATAACATTTTGAATTTCCAGTCATATGTTTGGAGCATCCGCTATCTAGTATCCATTTCTCCTTATTTTTTATTTTGGGTACCTGCAAGATAAAAAAATTAATTGGTACCCACATATTTGATTAGGGTCCTAATTGTTAGAGAGAGGTAGCCATACCCAAGATGGTTTGGTACCTTTATAAATATAATTTTTATTATAAACTATATTTTCTAAGTAATTATTGATATGCTTTTGTCTAATCAATTTGTTATTTGTTTTAGGAACCCAAATTTTCATATTTTTGGTATTCAATTTTTGTTCAGATAGTCTTCTAGTTTTTACATAACTAATATTTTTAGCCTTATTTTCTCTTTGTTTAGAGCCTTTTTTAAATCCTATTCCATTTCTATTACCTGATGGTTTTGATGTTTTGATAAGATTTTCCAAGTCTTGTTTCCCTTTGTTAAATTTTGACACATTATTGGTAATTTTATCTAATTTTTCTTTTAACTCTCTATTTTCTGTTGTCAATAATTTAATATCCTCTTTAAAATCAATATTTTCTTTTAGCAAATTATCTTTTTCTAGAGTAATGTTCTCACTTTCTATCACAATATTTCTTAATTTTTCTTGAGATATTTCAAGTTCTTCTTCTAAAATAATTTTTTCATCTTTCAACATTCCTACTTCAAGTTCTAATCTATTTACTTTTACTATATATTCTTTGTTTAATTTTTTTATTTGTTTAAATTTATCATCTAATTCTATGCTAAGTTCAAGTAATTCTTCATAGTTATGTTCTGGACATACCTCATCTTTTTGTGCCATAAAACACACATTAGCTTGTTCTCCATTGCTATCACTATCACTTTCTGAAGATGAAGACTCGGAGTCATCCCACGTTACTTTGAAAGCTTTCTTATTTTTGAGTTTTTCAAATTTGCTCTTCTTTTTATCATTGTTAAGTTTTGGGCAATCCTTCTTCATGTGTCCGTATTGATCACATTCATAGCACTTGATTTGAGATAGATTTGTTGAATTGGTTTTTCCTTCTTTTTGAAACTTGGTCATCTTTCTAAATTTCTTGAATCTATTGTAGTTTTTGGCAATGAATACTATCTCATTTTCATCTAAATCTGAGTCATCATTCTTTATTGATGGAAATGCTATGTTCTTTGTCTTCGAATTTAATTCTTTACATGCCTGCAAATTAGCTTCATAGGACATCAAATTTCCTACCAACTCTTCAACTTTGAGAGTAGAGAGATCATTAGCTTCTTCAATAGCTAATACCTTTCTTTCCCAATCAGGTGTTAAAGAGTTGAGTATTCGAGAAACTAAATCAAAATCAGTAAACTTAACTCCTAATGCCATAAGATCATGTTGAATAGTTTGAAATCTAGAATACATGTCTACTATAGTTTCATTTTGTTTCATTTTAAATGATGAAAATTGATTTTGCAAAATTGAAATTTTAGTTTGTTTGACCTTTGTTGTACCTTCATGTGTAATTTGTAAGGTACGCCAAATATCAAATGCAGTAGTGCATAACATGACACGTGAAAATTCATTTTTGTCAAGTGAGCAAAACAGGACATTCATAGCTTTAGCATTATTTGATGCTAAGGTTTTTTGTGCATCGGTCCATGTTTTCATAGCAGTAGTTGGAGCTTCATATTTATCTTGAGTGGCTGACCAAATTTCTAAACCATTAGCTTCCATAAAAATTCTCATACGTGTAGACCAATATGAATAATTAGATCCATTAAAAAGTGGGGGTCGTGATGTGGATTGTCCTTCTTGAAAAATACTTGCCATATTATAATGATTTAAAAAACGTGTTACTGTTTTTCTAAATGAACCTTGCTCTGATACCAATTGAAAGTCTATATGAGTGGATCGTCTAGATTATATGCAAGTATAGACAGTTAGCTATATAATATAATACTATAAAGTATAGTAACAAAGTAAATAAAACTAATCACACCGGTATTTTATACTGGTTCGGACCTCCCGTCCTACGTCCAGTCCCGAAGCTCCTCTTCGGAATTTCCTTTCAACTAACCCTCACTTGACCCGGAGGAACAGGTTTACAATAGCAGAGTTTCTTTGTCAAGAATGTGTTCTATAACACGAATGTTGACTATTGAGTACAAATGCTTCCAATATATATCTAGAGAGTGTTGTCTATGAGGAACTGTATATTTGGAAGAGTAGAATACAAGTATAGATTTGCTTGAGATCAAGACTATATCAAAGTATAAGAGTAGAAAGTGCAAGTAAGTCAGGTAGGTAAGTTCTTCTCTTGAATTCCTGATTTTATTTATAGTGATGAAGAGTCTCTATGTATAGTTGCCTTCATTAACAATCGTTGTATAGTTGCTCCTTTTGGTGATGAAGAGTTGCAGCGAAGAGGAGCGGATGTGTCTCTTCGGATGTGACAGTTGGTGTTTGAATTTACATAGTCGAGCCCATTTTCAGACGTCTGGAAAGTAGCCTCAGACGTCTGGCCTTTACTTCTGTTTTGTGTCTGGGTGTATGTCAGACGTCTGAGTTCTAGATCAGACGTCTGGTTTCTTCTGAGATTGTGATCCAGAGGAATCATTCAGACGTCTGGCTTGTGCTCTCAAACGTCTGAAAGTGTCTGAAAGTGTGCATGTTGCTTTATCTTGTGCATGTCATATTTCTTTTCAACTTCTACTGATTAGATGTCTTTTGATCCTTCTCTTGAGTGTTTTTTTAGTCTCTTTGGTGATGTTACTCTATCAACTATCTGTAAATATAGATATATATGTACATTCGATTTCCATTGTATAGTTATTATCATCAAAACCATAGAATTGATTTCCTAACAATTAGCATCTAAGAGAGTTGATTGACTGAGTAGATAATTAAAACAATTTAGCAGATCCATTCTTGAAGGGTCTAACTCGATTAGTTTTCACCAAATTGATATGGGGATGGGATAAAGATTCCATAATTTCCTCCAAGTACAAGTGGGAGATCGATAGAGTTAGAGGTATGCCTTAGGGGAAAATATGTAATTGTTACATATATCTAACTCGATAACCAATCTTGTTTGAAATAAAATGTATTTTCTTTCTATTATATGCTTGGCATAATGTGTTACATATTAATTTAATTAAGAGTATATTTAATAGAAAATGCATAAATGGTACGTTTTGCAATAGTATTTACAATGCGTTGTAACAAAGAGTGATTTATCTGAATAAAGTAAATATAACATTTTAAATATTCCCAATCAAGACGAATCGAGACCGGATATTGATGCATCCGTTGTAACTAGATTACATGACACTCTCCAAATGTTGGGAAGTGTATTACTTGTGGGTGTTAGGGACACCAAGGGGTTACATACTAATATTTATCGGATAATTATGGAATGACTCGTTCGATAGTTTTCTGTTGGTTAATATAACTAAGGCTAAATAGAAAATATCGACATGAAAAAATTACACAGTTCTCTCGACTTGAGAATACGATTGAGATTTAATATGGAAGCTCTACTTTGATTATAGTTACATCGTGGGACGCCGTCCATCAAACGACTATAATTGGGTCAAGTGAAAGCATTGGAAGTGAAAAACTATTCAAGAGAGGATTCATCTCCTCTGTTATATAAAGTTAGTATCACATTTTACTAAAGTCAACTCAAAATCAAAGTCTATGTTCGGAGCAGTTCGGTTAATAATAATTGTTATTATTTGTAACGACCAGCCTTTTCATCCCTCAAAAGTCGACACTAATATATCTACGTTATTCACGTACCGAGCATCCAAGTGCCAGAAAGATATATTTTTGGGGTGAATAAAAGACAGAAGAAAATTTACATCGTGACGAATAATATATAGCATGCACATGATCTTTACAAAAGAATGACGAATAATATATAATATACACATGATCTTTATAAAAGTAAATGTAATATACATATATCAATTAGAGTAAAATAACATAACATCAGCCTGCACAGTTATAACATCCTATCCTCATAAATGCTGATTAATACAAAACAAGAAATGCAACAGAAAATAAAATACGTGAATAGGTGTTGGAGGCATCCAGCTTGTTTTCTGAAGTTCCAAGCGACCATAACTAAATCTGGAAATATACTCGAGTCTGACCCAAGCATTATAAGAAAATAACACATGGATCAGTCTGTTAAACCAGCGTGAGAAACTCAAATCATATGGATTTTTATAATTATAAAACTCTTTCAAAAATAAAGGTATCTCGTAAGAGCATGCCTCAAATAAACACGGACAGGTTTTTATCTTACGATAACCAAACTATTTTACTAGAAAATCCAGTGATATTATAATAATGTCTAGGATTAAAATAAATATTTAACATAGCCGAAATGGTTATAATAATTACATTCAACATCATATATGGTATACAACTAAGTCCATAAAGGCACATATTAAAGAATGGATTCCATCAATGACAAGGCTACTGGGGTACCGCCTATCACAATACACCTCTAGAGAAAATATACTAAGGTTACAAACCTTACAACTTCTACAATCATAGAATCAGCCTACCCCTTCTTGGATAATACCGCATATGATCATCACCTTAACTGCCAACTTGACAAACTGATTTTGTAGGCCTAACATATATAATTCGAAAATATCGATCTAGATCAAGGATGATCATAGCTAATGGTAGTGAATCACTCCTTGATCATACCTAATGGTAGTGAATCACTTAGCCTTGCTGCATATCCCCTATTTTAGTCATTCCTAGGTGTAAGACTTGAGGCTACGTTTTACCTGTTTAGAAAATCCCACTTTGAATGCTAACACTACCCTCCAGGCAACAATGCAATGCCATAATTCATCCATACAAGTTGTCCTAGAACTGAACAAACCGAAGAAACTACTTCTACTACATCTCTTTTGGAATCACCATTAGGATTAATAGCAATTAGCCCTTGTAATTTAAATAACTCTGTCTTCGATTCCATCATCATCAAGATGTCGCCAATTCGAATGCTTATACTGGATCGAAGTGGTTTTCAGATATGCTTATCGATCCTAGTCTCTTCGAACCAATAATCGATAGTTTCAATACTGGCCAAGGTTTGATAGTCGGTTGTTTAATTAGAAAATAAACAAACGATCCAATCAGAGATCTAGTTTCGAATGGAAACCAGGCATGATTAAGCATATAAGCAACGACCAAGCCTCTTTAACCAATCCTTTCATCAATTAAAATCACTTTGTAAATACCTATATCAAAATTCATTTACAAAGATATACATAAGTATACTACTCATTTACTATTCATTTATACTTTTTCAATGCTTGAAAAAATATCCATATACTTTTCTCATGATACAAGTATACTACAAGCATTAGAAATATTTCATATTTCAAAAGCATACTTAAAATGGTAAAAAACAAATGTCATTTAAAAACATTGTTTATTATAAACCCAAACCACTTTCCTTCTATTGTAAGTAAATGAATCGTATGGAAATTAGACCAAATATACCTACCACCACTTTCCTATTTTAAACTTGTACTATCCCATGAATAACAATGTAGTGGAAAAGTTAGCATACTATCCTTGCCTCGAAGTACATTCTTAAACTCTTACGGATAGAAATGAGTTTCCATTCCTCAGAATTAAGTGTTAGGTATGAAAAGAATGCTTTCCATACAACCATAATTTATAAAGATCATTTATAGAAATCAAATATCCTATTCTTGTCATGTTTTCAAATTTTCGACTTGCTCTATCCCTCATCCAAAAATGAAACAAGATAAGTTAGAGCACTGGTTGCGAATCAAAGCCTTGACTAGGCACTCTGAATCGGAATCTCATAGATAGAGGATCAGCCTACTCATCGACTTTTAGTGCCAAGTATAGGACTACATATTTTCCATAAGTAACCGAATTCGTATACAGAAATAATACTTTAGATACTTATCATTAATCTTCAATTTCAAACTTAAACTATCCTTTGGTTATCAATGAAGCCGTTCAAGTTGGGGTATTATTACATCTCAAACCTTGACTCGACAGCATTCTCATCTTTCAAGATAGGTAAGAGTTTCCTACCTCGAAGTTTAACGTTGGGTATCAGATTTCATGAATTCGGTATACTATTCATTTAAAACAAAATATTATAAACAAACTTCTTTCCACATTTTCCTAAACTATTTAATAAAACAAAGATGTTAAATTCATGACTTTCCCTCTTCATACTCCAAAATCATTTTAAAACATTTACAATATAGTTTAAACTTTTTATTTAAAACAACTTTTAAATGTCATTACTTTAAAAAGAAAGTTTGACTTGGGAAATAAAAGAGTTTCCCTTTTTATAAAAGTACCATTTTCTTATTATATAAAATAATCTTTTAAATTGCTTATATAAATTATTTCCTTCCTTTTAAACATTTAAAAAAAAGTTTAAAATTTCCTTTAACGACCCTAATTTTGATTAACATTATTTATGACCTTTAATTAGTTAAACTAAATTAAATAATATAAATGGTTAAGGGAATTGAGATCTGAATGATAGAAGGGTAGACTTGCCAAATTAAACAATGAACTAAAGGGAATTAAAATGAAATAAGAAAGGCTAATAGATTCAGGCAAAGTAGGAATAAGTTATATTCTATACCCTAAACCCTCATGCACTTTGATTTTACACGTTCCTAAGAAATACTAAATTAAATAAGAGGCCAACCACCATTAGAAGAAGTAAGAAGAAAAAAAGATAAAATCAAGATAAAGGAAGCTTAATCAATCTAACTCAAGAAGAAAATCTCAAACTCCTTAATCATAAGCTAAAGGTGAATAATAGGTTACACCTCATTTTATTATTTTCGATTTTAGTTGAGTTCCGAATTTATTTTGCAAATGATTTGCCATGGGTTGATTGTTAAATGGACATATATGTTTGTTGATGATTTATGCTATTTCATATAGATTTTATGATAAGGTTTAACTTGAAAAAATTAACAAATGACACCAAATGCCTTGTGATTTTGAGATAAGGTTAGAAATATTATTTTAGAGATGGGTTTCAAGTTTCATAATTTTATGAATAAATGTGGATTTATTATGAATTTTCTAGTAAAGAAAATGGTTAATTGGGTTTAAAATTAATTACGGCTATTTTATGTTAGCTTTGAGTTAGAAATTTATATATGTTAGAAAACATATTAAAAGTGATTTATAGGAATTTTTGTAGAAATTTCTTATGTGTTTTAATAAGCACATAAAATTATTTAAGGTATGAGACTTAAATGTTTTATATGTTTATAAAAGGAGAAGGAGCAATTTGTAAATGTTTTAGTTTGTTTATCTCTGAAATACGGTAGCACTTTTAGAAAATATTTTGGAAAAGAAACTGGCAACCAATTATATGATGACATATAAGCAAGTTAGTTGAAAAGAAATTACTTTATAATGTCAAAAAATCAGTTTTTATAAGGTTTTGCTGTTTCGCCAATTTCGGCAGCCACCTTTCGACCATATACGGCCGCCCCCATCCTAGTCGAAACCGATACACATGGTATCAAAGACTTGGTACGTAGTGGATTCGATATAGGCAAAAAGTATAGAGTCCAAACAGGGCTTTCGAAGGGGTTGAGACCTTGTTTTGCTTTCAAAAGTAAATACCGCTTGCTTTGCTTTCGAAAAGAATTCTTTCGAATGAGATAGCTTTTGACTTGGTCAAGTGTTTTAAAAGAAAAGAGCTTTTGAAAGAGGTTGCCGCCTTTGTTTTAAGAAAATGATTTTGAAGGGGTAGTAGCCCCTGCTGCCGCATTCTACCTTTCGAAGCAATGCCTTCGAGAGGGTTCTTTCGCTTTAAACCCTGAGCCGCTTCACCAATGCTTTCGAAGGGATACTTTCAATGTTTTCTAAGGATCTATTGTAAATGGTTTCGAAAGGTATGTTTTGGTATTTCAGCCTAAGGTTATAAAGTAAAGTGGTTTACTTGTATTGAAAGGGGTACTTTCAATGGTTCGAAAGGAGTGCTTTCAATGGTTTTGAAAGAGATTGTTTAAAGGTTTTTGACAAAGGCTTCGAATGTTTTCATCAATAATGTTTTATGTAAAGTATATATAACATGGCAAAGTGATTTGAGTAAAGCATGGAGTATATATTCCTTGTCTAAGTATGATTTATAAGGTTAAATCAATTTGAAAGAAATATTTTCAAGGAAAATTTTATTGGATAGTTGACTCTAAGTAAATGACTCAGATATTAGAATACCAGATGGGACTTTATGGTGTCACACCCTATACTTTAGCTAGTAGCCCTTAGCTAATATAAGTCTAAAATTGCAGTGTGTAGGGCTTTGTCACAGGTAAGACTAAAATGATGTTACACACAAAAATGAATATACAGAGAAAGATAGGTTATTTGTGAGCCCGCAAAACCATTAGGATCAGTTGACCCTGGGAGAAGTAAGTTAGGGATAGACCGTCCAGAAGTGTGTCTAACAGAAGTTAGATTATTTATTATATCTGATAGGCCGAGTCAGCCAAAAGTTAGTAATTAGCCAAACAAACTATAGTGTTCAGACATATATTCCATTGATTACCTAATTTGTATGCATACATGATATTGCTATTATTGCTTTATTCAGTTTGATTGTAGGATTTTAAGTTGTAAAAGATATGTTTTAAAAAAGGGATATTAGTGAGGGGAAACCCGTTCAGCTAAGCGGCGTGGTCTCACTCAATTTCAGATAACCAAGATGTATAGTATTATTCACACTAGGCTTTATGTTTGATTCGAAGTTTATGTTTTCCCCTTAAACTCTCAGGTGCTCAAAATATGATTTGAGTAGGTTAAGAGTTAAGGATTTACTAGTTTTAGTAGGTGGATGAATAAAGCTTCCGAAGAGGTGTAGGAGGCATGAATAGCTATTTAGGAGTTGTTATTTTTATTTCTATTTCTGATGTGATGTATTAAGATAGTTTTTGTCTATTTAGTGCTCTGATCATCCAAGGGGGCATCTTCATATGTTGGTTTTGGCGTATTTTGTAATAATTATATTTGATCAAATCCTGGGATACGTTTTGGGATTATGTAATGGAATATGAAACATGTTTTGAAATGTAATCAGTAAAGTATGCTGTTTTTGGAATCTGTGATTTTGTTTCATATTCATGTGCTTCTGATATTATGGATACCATTAACATTACTATATTTTATCATTGGAAGTTAATACTATAGACGACTACAGCATCTATAGCGCTTAACTTCGGGCCTCAAGATAGGGGATGTTACAACTTGGTATCAGAGCATAGGTTTTTGAAAAAACTCTAAACTTTAAAATGATTTTGAAAACATAATCCTAAGGCATTAGAGAAAAGATCGGGGTATGGGATGACGCTATAGTAACATAGTTGTATTTGCTATATATAAGTATGCACTTTATCTCTATTCTCCCATCTCTCTTAGGCTATTCTTCTGTATCTTACAAAGACTCGAATGCAGCTATGGATGCTAGAAGTGGAAGTGTTAACCTTGGTGGGGGAAGCACCGCAACTAATGGAAATGCCAGACCAAATACCAGGAGGAACCCAGGTCAGGCACAAGCTGCAAATATGGGTGCTGGCGTCCAGCAAGTTGACATGGGGGCAATGTATCAGTTCTTCATAAACATGATGCAAGGGGAAGTTACTGCTGGAGTAGTTGGAGGAAATGCTGAAGGAGAAAATAAGGAAGCTCCAGTGGCTAATAACTATGCTTTTTTGAGTAGAGATTATGCTCGGCTAGGAGGAAAGCCTTTTATTGGTACTGAAGACACAATCGAAGTGGAGAATTGGTTACTTAATTGCAAGAGGATTTTTGCTAATTTGGGGCTTAACGATGAGCAGAAAAGGAGACTCGCTTCTAGACAGCAACAAGGAGCAGCACTGTATTGGTGGAACAATGTTACTGTTGGAGTCAATGAGGAGACTATGACTTGGGCTGAGTTCAAAAGAAGGTTTGAGGAGAGGTTTATGTCGGAGATTGCTAAGTCGACTCTGCTCAGGAAGTTTGCTGAATTAGAGCAGGGATATATGACAGTGCTTGAGTATGTGACTAGTTTTGAGGAGCTAGCAAGATATGGCTACGTTATGGTCGACATTGTTATTAAGAGGCATGAAAAGTCCATTCGTAGGTTGAAGCCTGAGCTTGCTAAGGCCACATTATAGCATATTAGGAATCCATGTGATGTTATTGTTGATATGGCCTTGAGGCATGAATAGCTGCTTTCTTTTCTTGAAAGAAATAAGGCAAAGGAAGCTCTTGGAGGGCAGAGTTAGAAAAGGCAATTTTTCCACAAGAAAGAGGCTCGGAAGGGTAGAGCTCCTAAGAAAGGAAAGGCGGAGGTTGTCTGCTATAAATGTGACAAGAAAGGGCATTTTGCAAATGAATGTCGCTCGGGAAATGGAAAGAAGGTGAAAGAAGAATATTAGATGCTTCAACTGCGATCAAATTGGACATTATAAGATCCAGTGTAAGGGGCCAGCCAAGGATGGAAAGGGCAAAGTGTTTGCATTGGAGCCAGCTACCTTGAGGCCAACAACATAGGAAAAAGGAAAGATTATGTTGGGAGGTACGCTTATGATTCATGGTATGTCAGTTAGCATTCTATTTGATACTGGTGCATCACATTCTTTTATATCTCGTTGTTTGGTAGATAAGCTTAACCTAGAACCCTCATACCTAGTTACTTCCTTAAGGGTTGCAAATTCGATATGAGGTTATGCGACTCTTGGGTGAGATGTGACTACCTAGAGTTTGAATTATTAGGTCATACCTTTGTTTGTAGTGTGCATGTGTTTGGTTTCATAGGTTTCAGAATTATTTTGAATATGGATTGGTTAAGTAAATACGATGCTAGGATATTTTTCCATGATAGGAAAATATCACTTAGACACCCTTACTGTAGTGATCAGATCATATACTCCGTAGAGAACCCTAGTTATGAGATTAACGTTTTGTTGGGTGTTATGGAGGTAGAAGACGAGTTGAATCGAGTTTTCGTTGTTACAGAATTCACAGATGTATTTGAACCTGTAGTAGGACTATCACGAAAATGAGCCATTGAGTTTCGGATAGATTTAGTACCTGGAGCAGAACCAGTGAGTAGACCGCCAAGCAGAATGACACCTACAAGATGAGGGAATTAAAGGTGCAGTTAGTGGATTTGGAAGGCAAGAATTTTATCAAACCAAGTAGTTCGCCTTGGGGAGCAGCCGGAGTGTTTTCTAAGAACCAGACGGATCGTTAAGGTTATGTATCGATTATCGTAAGTTGAATGAGAAAATGATAAAGAATCGATATTCGTTACCTAGAATTGACGATTTGTTCAACCAGTTGAGTGGAGCCATAGTATTTTCCTAGTTGGATTTAGCAACAAGGTTCCATCGGCTTAGGGTGGTAGAGGATAGTATTCCTTGGACAGCATTTAGAATCGGATATGGACTGTACAAATGGTTAGTAATGTCGTTCTAATTAACTAATGCACCAGCATTCTTTGTAGATTTGATGAATCAGTTTTCCGAGAGCACTTGGATAGGTTCGTGTTGGTATTCATAGACGATATATTGATAAACTCTAAAGATGAAAGAGAGCATGAAACTCATCTTAAAGTGGTGCTTGAGACGTTGAGGCAATAGCAGTTGAAAGCAAAATTTTCGAAATGTCATTTCTGTAAGAAAGAAGTGAAGTTTCTTGGTCATGTAGTCTCAGATAAAGTGTAACGACCCTGAAATTTTGATATTGGAAATCAGGATATTTAATTGATTTTAAATATCTGGAATTCAATTTAATTTGAAATTCAAATATCAAAGTGAATTTGGTAAATTAATTATTGAATTTTATTGTTAAATCTGGATAAAATTTTGAATCTTCAGTTTTAAGCCGATTAAAAATATTTTCAAGGCTTTGAAAATTCATATTGATAATACTGAAGATAATAAAAGTTTCGGAATTGAATTTGAAACTGTTTTGTTCAGTTTTGGATTTTATCGTTTAAATCGATATTTGAAAATAGCGTTCCGGGGCACAGTCATGGAATTCGACGAAACCAGTTCCATTGGGTCCGTAATATTGAATTATTATTGGATTTCAAATTTCGTATTTTTCGGAGTTGTTATGAGAGCACACGGTAAGTAAACGCGTTGAAATTTAAATTCAATTCAATTTAAATTTAATTTTTAAATTGGGTCAACATCAGCTACTTTCCCTTCCTTAAATCACGCCAAAGATCACGAAAAGAAATTGTGCAAACACGTTCTCCCTGAAGCATCACGTACTCCTGTCTCCCTCCATCCCTTTTTAAATAATCACGCAACTTCATTTCGTTCCTCTTCCAAAATAAATAAAACGAATAAATGAAACCGCTCTCGTTCATTTTTAAAACCAAGGGATCGGAACTTCAAATCAAAACAAAAAGAAAGATAAATCCATGGCCGTTCAAAATCAATTTCTTTAAGCCAAATCGAAGCTGAGTTCGAATCAAGGAGGCGTACGAGATTCACACTCGTTCATCGTGTACGCGAATCGCGAGCAGGGAAGAGGGCTTCACGGTGAGGGGGGACGCGATCGTTTCGATGGGAGTTCGCGCGCGTATGTGGGATCGAACGAGGCTAGAGGGGAGTTTCGATCGAATGTGGTTCCGATCTCGGCGTGGTAAAGCTAGGGCAGCGTGAGGCATTCGATTTCTCGATGTTAGGCTCGAGACGTGGCGACGGCGTGGGTTTATCGATCAGGCAGAGAAGTTTGGGTTTGGGCATTCTCGGGTTCGAACCTTTTCGTGAGGTGTCTGCTGGTAATCTTCTTTTTCTTCAATTTAAAATTTATATGAATGTATAAATATATAGAAAAAAGGAAAAAAATAACAACAGTAAGCTAATGTTATTTTAAACACCTTAGTTTAATATATATGGATATGTAAGGCAGTTTTCGATTTTTACATATATATATTTTGTAGACAGTAAGGTATATAAAAAGTTGTTTTTGTTTTTGATTTAGTAAATATACATAGGGCAGTTAAGATTTAAATGTACAGGTAAAAACAGAAATTTGTTATATAGATAAAGTTTTGAAAAAATCGGAAGATTTGATATGAATTATTTTTATAAATATTATATATATATATGTAGTTCTAATGAGAAATATTTATATATAGAAAAAAAATTATTACTATTGTGTTGGCCTGGAGTTCGTGTAGGCAGTGAGGTATGGAATAATTCAGTTTCAATTTGAATAATATATACATATATTCACATTCATATTTTAATTTAAAATAGTAAATATATGTAATTTTGAGGAGTAAGGCATTGAAAGTAATATATTGTTAGTTTAAGTATATATGTAGTTTTGAAAAAAAAAATATACATATATATGTTTTAACGTACCATTTAATTTTAAAATAATGGATTATAGTGATTTACTTGTTTAGTCAACTTATTTCAATGTTTAGGTTACTGAAAAAATTATTAAAGAAAAATTTGTTAAAATTAACTATTTAGTAATCAAATAATGGAATGGATTGTTTGGTTATTTAAAATATTAATAAATTGTATAATTGCTTATACAAGGTCAAAACCATGAAAACAAACCGGAATGGAAATGGGATGGCAAAATAAATTCAAAGGTGAGATCTTCTCACTCAAAATGAAAAATTGGATTGCAGTTATTGATTGATGTTTGGTTGTGATATTAGATATAGTAGGATATATCTATGTATATAGCAATATATATATATATTGGCATATGTATATATTGGTGATTGATTTTCCCGCATTATATAGCGGATGAGAACCCATTGCGCCGCATAATAGCGGATGATATTTTTATAAATCCCATATACCACGATATTCCACCTCGAAGTGGAATTGGTATTGTGCTAACATCTGTGGATGCAGGGAAGCAGGTTGGAGGGATCCAACTGGATTCCTCAAAATTGTTTGAATATTATTTCATATGTGAATGATGTGATTTATTGATAATCCGTTGATGATTTATTGATAATTGAAATTGTTAAAGGCTAAAAAATTTAGCCGAATGAATTTTTGGTATCGCCGGATACCAGAAATAAATGAAATTGGATTTCTGAATTTAAAGTTGGAAATTTTAAGAAAATTCTTTTTGAAAAGATTGGTTGAATTTAAAAGAAGGAATTAAAGTATAAAAATTGATTTTTAGTAATCTTATCGAATAAATTTCCAAAATATGGCAAAGAATTTTAATAGAAGGATTTTTGGTAATATTGTTTAAAAGTTGAAGAATTCATTTAAAAATGGAATATTGAATAATTTGGAAATAATAAGGAATTTATTTAGAAGTGATACATTTTTAGAAATCAATTTGTAATCGATTTGATATTGAAATAAAATTAGAAATCAATTTGGAATTTGATTTTGGGGTTAAAAGTGAATATTTGAGAATGTAAATTTAAAATGGAATTTATGAAATAAAGAGGGAATTTTTTTAAAAAATAAACGCTGATTTATTTTTAAATTGTGAAAGTAAATTTACGGGTTTGGAACGTAAATTTAAAATAAATCGATAAGGATTTATTAAATTGGTTTAAATTGACCATTTTGAAATGGAAGTGTATTTTCCTTGGAAAACCGAGTATATTCCAAAGTAGCTTTTAAAAATATAAATTAAAAGTTCTAAAGTTGGTTTTTAAAAGAAATATTTGGGAATATATTCCGCGTAAGGAAATTGATTTGAAATTTATTTTCAAAAGTTTGAAAGGTGGAAAAAAATGATTTGAAATTGTTTCCAAAGTGATGAAGTGTGGAAAATATATATCTTGTGAAGATATTTTGAAAATAAATAATTTGGAAAATTATTTAAATCTGATGATTGTTGTGAATATTGTTGATAGTTAAATCACCGACTATCAATATTGCCTTTGAAATGGCACTTGAATTTGTTTTTAAAACAAACGCTTATTATTCGGTTTAGCCGGGAAATGACCTTTGTGTCAGATAAACCATTCCGAATAATGATACGACGATATGGATCGTATTGAAGACCGGTGTGAAGACCGGGTAATTTCGAAAATGAAAGGACAACCTGTCGAATGTCTCTGCACCGAGTTGCTCCGGTATAGAGATTTATATCACTTTTCTTGTGATGGGAAGCCCGATCGGGATTGTGAATACCCGGATTGCAAGGGTTTCTTTGGAAGTTCCTTCGGTTCTGTTCGAACCCAGAACAGACTTGTATGGTTACGTGTCTGACATTACATTTTGAGATATAAAGCTGATTTCTTTCAAATACATTTCTGTTTGGTGGCGGAGAATTTATTCTCTTAGCTTAACACCCTTCTCTGAGACGTACGAGCTCAGAGGTTATGTAGTTGATGTTATCAGCGATATATTCCCAATTTGGTAATGTGGCATGCTGAGTGTTGCTATGTATTGATCATTTATTGATCATTTGTGATCAAAGCACGGCTTTGTGAAAAAGCGTAGCTTTGTGGACGAGACTTCGTCAGACCTCACTCCCCGGAAATGGTCGAAACAGGAATATAAGGCAAGGTTATGAGGGTAGCGCCCTTTAGGGTATGTCATTTCCTTCTGGAAAAGGGTGGTATCAGGTATGGAGCCCTGGTATTTAACCTATGTGGATACTCCGATCTCATTTATTGTGTGATTGTGTGTTTATCAAGGCGCCTCGGATAAAGGTCCCAAAGGACCGGGGGATGGCATATTCGTGAGTTACCTAGTTACAGGGGTAACCCGGCCTTGTGTTGGTAGAGAGCAGTTGTCTCTCGGGACGTCCAGCCAGAGGCGATCCCATGTGGCAGTAGGAAAGAAAGTTCCTTAGCCTGACCATTTGTTGGAAATCCAATTCCCAATACGAAATTGTACGGTTTTAGTTGTATAACCTGCTATGGAATGTGGCGGTAACCTGCTATTGAACATAGTAGCTATAGTAGGCATAAGTGTGGAATGCCTATGCTGGCTAAGATTAATATTATACTTTCGAAATGGTTTCCACACTAGACATTAATAATAATAATCCAATGATTGGCGTAGTAAGCATCTTTGACTATCATAAGAAGAAATCTCCTCCAATTCTGCGTTTGCATTGTGTGTGTGGCGGGAGGTCTTATGGTAGTTTCATTTTCCAAAAGCATTACGAATAAATTTTATTTTCTTTGTGAAAAATAACTGTTTTACGATCTCACACCAGTCACCATGACTGACTCGGAGTTTATTGTTTCCCTTCTAAACTCTGGGTGCCCATAATTTTCCACACGGGCAGCCTAGAGTTATGTTATCAGGATATTCTGGATATTCTGGAGCTTTGGAAGCAAGCTGGATGGCGAGACGTACTCTCGTACTTGTTATTTATTTCCGCTGTGTATTCTGTATGAGGACAAGTTTATATAACTGTCCATTGTTGTATTGAGTTGTATATTGACTCTGATGTGATGTAATGTATAAACCGATATAGTTCTCTATTTTAAAAGACTAGTGATTATCTATTGTATATTGTTCCGCTGGGAATGTGAGATTCTGATATTGTTTCTGTTTCTGTTTTTCTTCTTTCTTTTTCTTCTGTCTTCTTCTACCTCTTCTTTTTAAACCCTAATGGTTCGGTTTTCCGGCATTCGATTGCGCGGCATTTGATACAGTGGACGTATCAATGTCGACTTTCGAGCGTCGAAAAGTCGTATCGTTACATAAAGGGTTGTCTGTAGATCCGACTAAGATCAAAGTGGTAAATAATTAGAAAAGACTCTAGATAGTGACTGAGATAAAGAGTTTTCTTGGATTATCTGGTTATTAATGGAGATTCATTAAGGATCTTTCATGGATAGCGGCACCGATGACCAAGCTAACGCGAAAGGATGCGAAGTTCATTTGGACCGAGATGTGTGAGGAGGCATTCCAGAAGCTGGAACACTTATTGACTAATACACCTGTGTTTGTTTTTCCGGAAGGGAATCGGTATTTTGTAGTGTAGTGTATACAAATGCATGTGGAACAAGATTAGGAGCTGTGTTAATGCAGAGGGGTAAAGTGATTGCCTATGCATCTCGACAGCTTAAACTGAAAGAGGTTAGATATCTAATACATGATTTGGAATTAGCTGCGGTAATTTTTGCATTGAAGGTGTGGAGACATACCTTATGAGGGAGAGATTTGAATTGTATACGGATCATAAATCGCTGAAGTATTTATTCCCTCAGAAGGAGTTAAATATGAGACACCAGAGGTGGTTAGAGTTTTTAGCCGCTTATGACTTTTGTATTGAGTACACACCAGGAAAAGGCAACAAGGTTGTTGATGCACTTAGGAGAAAACATCAGAATGTAGTGTTGGTAATGATAATTGAGTGGAAAGATTTAGAAGCATTGACTACATGCAGGATATAGTGGAGATCTTAAGCTAGATCTAGTAAGGAGATTGCTAGGTTGTCATGTTTAGAAGTTATCGCTTCAAAGAAGAAGGAGGATCCATTATTAGTTGAACGGATTAGAAAGTTAAGGGAGAGAACAGGGAGCAATGACTTAAAAGATTTCAGTCTTGACCAGAATGGGTGGTTAAGAAAGAAAGGAAGACTATGTGTTTCAATGTGGGAAATATTAGGAAGGAAGTGCTTGAAGAATGTCATCGTTCGAAGTTCACTATTCATCCGGGGGGAACTAAGATGTATCAGGACGTGAAAAGAAGTTTCTTCTGGGAAGGTATGAAGAGAGATGTAGGCTTATGGGTGAAATAGAGTTTGAATTTCCAATAGGTAAAAGTCGAACATTAGAAACCAAGTGGGTTACTTCAGCCTTTAGATGTTCCAGTTTGGAAGTGGGATTCTATCTCGGTGGATTTTATAGACGGGTTGCCAAGGTCAAACAAAGGACGTGAAAGTATATGGGTCATAGTGGATAGGTTGACCAAGAGTTCCCATTTCATTCCAGCTAAGTCAACTAGGACAGCACCTGTTTTAGCTAAGTTATTTATGAAGAATGTAGTTAGAATGCATGGAATTCCTAGTAGTATGGTAAGTGATAGAGAATCCTTATTCACTAGCGAGTTCTGAAAGAGTCTACAGGAGACTTTAGGTACAAAGCTCAAGATGAGTACCGCTTACCATCTGCAGACAGATGGGCAAACATAAAGAGTTAACAAAATCTTAGAAGATTTGTTACAAGCTTGTGTGCTAGACTTTGGAGGATCAGGGGAAAATCATCTACACTTAGTAGAGTTTTCATATAACAGTAGTTAACAGACTAGTATAGGAATGGCACCATTTGAACCTTTGTATGGAAGGTCATGCAAATCTCCCGTTTGTTGGTTAGAGACCGAGGATAGGTTAGTTCTTCGTCCGGATTTGGTTAGAGAAGCTGCAGAAAAGATTGGGTTAATTAGAGCTAGAATGAAAGAAGCTCGGTCTTGGCAGAAAAGTTATGCAGATAAGAGATGGAAAGATCTGGAGTTCTCAGTTGGAGATCATGTTTTCGTTAAGGTATCACCGATGAAAGGTGTAATTCGATTTTGGAAATCTGGGAAATTGGCACCGAGGTTTGTTGGACCATTTCCTATTGTAGAAAAGATCGGGAAACTCGCATATAGGGTATAGTTACCGAACAGTTTGGCAGGAGTCCATGATGTTTTTCATATTTCTCATCTAAGGAAGTGTATTCGAGATCCGGAGACTGCTATAGAACAAACTATGTTAAAGGACTTAGTAGCGGAACCGAATTCGACTATAGTTAGAAAGCCAGATCATATAGTCGCGAGAGATGAGAAGAGGATAAGGAACAAGACAATCAGATTAGTTAAAGTCCAGTGGAGCGATGACGAGAGAGACTGTACTTGGGAAACTGAGGGCAGGATTTCGAGGACAAAATTCTTTAAGGAGGGGAGTCTGCAACGACCCTAATTTTGATTAACATTATTTACCACATTTAATTAGTTAAATTAAATGAAATAATTTAAATGGTTAAGGGAATTGAGATTTGAATAATAAAAGGGTAGTCGTGCCAAATTAAACAAAGAACTAAAGGGAATTAAAAAGAAATAGGAAAGGCTAATAGATAGGGCAAAGTAGGAATAAGTTATATTCTTATACCCTAAACCCTCATGCACTTTCATTTTACACATTTAGAAGAAAAACTAAATTAAAGAAGTGGTCGGCCACCATTAGAAGAAGTAAGAAGAAGAGAAGCTAACATTAAGAGGAAGGAAGCTTAATCTGTAACGACTCGACTTTTCGACGCTCGAAAGTCGACATTAATACGCCCACTGAATAAAATTCCGCGCAATCGAATGCCGAAAAACCGAACCATTAGGGTTAAAAGAAGAGGTAGAAGAAGACAGAAGAAAAGAAAGAACAGAAAAACAGAAACAGAAACAATATCAGAATCTCACATTCGCAGCGGAACAATATATAATAGATAATCACTAGTCTTTAAAACAAAAGATTATATCAGTTTATACATACATCAATCAGAGTCAATATACAACACAATACAACAATGGACATTTATATAAACTTGTCCTCATACAGAATGCACAGCGGAATAAATAAACAAGTACGAGTGTACGTCTCGTCATCCAGCGCATCTCCAAAGCTCCAGAATATCCTGATAACATAACTCTAGGCTGCCCGTGTGGAAAATTATGGGCACCCAGAGTTTAGAAAGGGAACAATAAACTCCGAGTCAGTCATGGTGACTGGTGTGAGATCGTAAAACAGTTATTTTCACAAAGAAGATAAAACAACTTCGCAATGCTTTTGGAAAATGAAACTACCATAAGGTCTCCCGCCATACACACAATGCAAACGCAGAATTGGAGGAGATTTCTCCTTATGATAGTCAAAAATGCTTACTACGCAAAAAAAAAACAGTTGATATTATTATTAATGTCTAGTGTGGAAAACATTTCGAAAGTATAATATCAATCTTAGCCAACATACAACCATTGTTGTATGTCTACTATAGCTACTACGTTCAGTAGCAGGTTACCGCCACATTCCATAGCAGGTAATACAACTAAAAATCGTACAGGGTTCGTATTGTTTCTTTGGATTTTCCAACAAATGGTCAGGCTAAGGAACTTCCTTACACCGAAATAGAAACGCCTCTGGAAAGACGCCCCGAGAACCTAATCGGATCTCTGCAAACACAAGGCCAACGCTACCTCACGCTCTAACCGAGCTGTAACTAGGTAACTAACACACGAGCTATGCCATCCCCTGGTCGTCACCGACCTTTATCCGAGGATCCTCAATCACAAAGCAACAACCACAAAGTATAATAACTGTGCAGCATCAACATAGGTAAAATATCTGGGCTCCATACCATGATATCACCTTTTATCCAGAAGGAAATGGCATACCCTAGGAGTGCTACCCCTACAAACCTTTGCCGCAACATTCCTGTTTCGACCATTACCGGGTTGTGAGGTTCGACGAAGTCTCGTCCACATACACTACGCTTTTTCACAAAGCCACGCTTTTTCACAAATCAACGCTTTGATCAACCAATGATCAACAGCACTTCGTGTGCCACATTACCAAATTGGGAATGTATCACTAGTAACCATCAACTACATAACCTCTGAGCTCGTACGTCTCAGAGAAGGGTGTTAAGCTAAGAGAATAAATTCTCCGCCACCAACAAAAATGTATTTGATAGAAACCAGCTTTACATCTCAAAGTGTAATGTCAGACACACATCCATACAAGTCCGTTCCGGGATCGAACGGAACCGAAGGCACTTCCAAAAAAGCCCTTGCAATCCGGATATTCACTAATCACGTCCGGACTTCCCATCACAAAAAGAGTGATATAAATCTCTATACCGGAGCAACTCGGTGCAGAGACATTCGACAGGTTGTCCTTTCATTTTCGAAAATATCCGGTCTTCACCACCGGTCTTCAATAAGATCCATATCGTCGTATCACTAATTCGGAATGGGTTATATGACACAAAGGTCTTTTCCCGGCTAACCCGAATAGTGAGCGTTTGTTAAAAAAACAAATCAAGTGCCATTCCAAAGGCAAATATTGATAGTCGGTTATTTAACTATCAAACAACATTCACAACAAACATCCAATTTAAATAATTTTTCCCAAATTATTTATTTTAAAAATATCTTCACAAGATATATATTTTCCACACTTCACATTTGAAAACCAATTTCAAATCGCATTTTCACACTTCACATTTGAAAACCAATTTCAAATCATATTTCACACTTCATCACAAAATGGTCCATTTAAACCAATTGAATAAATCCTTATCGATTTATTTCAAATTTACATTTCAAATTTGTAAATTTATTTCCACACTTCAAAAATAAATCAATGTTTATTTTTAAAACAAATTTCCCTTTCCTTTATAATTCTATTCGGAATTTACATTCTCAAATATTCACTTTTTATACGATTCTCAAATCGATTTCTCAATTTTATTTCAAACCCCAAATCAAATTCCCAATTGATTTCTAAATTTACTTCAACACCGAATCAAATTTCAATTTGATTCTAATTTTAATCCCAAATACCAAATCATTTTACAAATCGATTTACAAATTTATTCTCAACACCAAAAATCAATTTTCATTCAAACACCAAATAAATTTTCATATCGATTCCCCGAAGATTTATTTTTCAAATACCAAATCAATTTCAAATTGGATTTCTAGAAATTTATCACTTTCAAAAATAAATTCCTTAATCTTTTCCAAACCCTTTAAAATTCCATTTTTCAATAAATTTTCCAACTTTCGAATAATATTATTCCAAATCCATTTATAAAAAATCTTTTCCCATATTTTGGAATTTATTCAATAAGATTTCAAATCAACTTTTTACTGTTAAATTCCTTCTTTTAAATTCACTCAATTCTTTCGAAAGAATTTACTAAAAATTTCCAACTTTAATTTCAGAAATCCAATTTCATTTATTTCTGGTATCCAACGATACCAAAAATACATTGGGCTAAATTATAGCCTTCAACAAATTCAATCACAGATATAATCATACACAGATTATAAATAATCAATCACACAACATATGAAACCAATTCAAATGTTTTGAGGAATCCCGTTGGATCCCTCCAACCTGTTTCCCTGCATCCATAGATGTTAGCACAATACCAATTCCACTTCGAGGTGGAATATCGCGGTATATGGGATTTATAAAAATTTCATCCGCTATTATGCGGCGCAATAGGGTCTCATCCGCTATATAATGCGGGAAATCACAACTACAATATATACATATGCCAATATATATATATATATATATTGCTATATATAGATATATCCTACTATATCTAATATCACAATCCAAACAGCAATCAATCAATAACTGCAAAAAAAATCCACTTTTCATTTTGAGTGAGAAGATCCCACCTTTTATTTGCAATCCATTTTCCATTTTGACCATTTCTCCATTTTTAACCTTGTATAAATAATTATACAATTCTATTAATATTCGAATAAATCGAACCATTAAATTCTCATTTATATTTTAACTAATTCCTTCATTTAACAAAATATTTTCTTTTACATTACTGTAAATCTTAAACAAACTGTTTTACATTTTACTGATCATTCCATATTTGTCTATCCATATATACTTCCTTTAAACTGTATATATTTATTTACTTTAAATACTTCTGCCTAATAACAAAAATTATTACAGTAACATTTTATTCACTGTATTATAATTCCTTTCTGTTTGTATATATTTAATAAATTTAAAAGTAAAAGAAAAACTGCCTTTACCTCACTGCTTGTACGAACTCGACGAACCCAACCATCATCTGCCGCATTCGCCAGAACCAGCCGAGCTCAACATCGCTACGCCCAACGCCTTGCCAGATCACCGCCTCCCCTCGCGTGCGCGAGCACCTCCATCATCTTGACTCGAAACCCTAGATCGCGCGAGCGTGCGTCTTCCTCTACCCTATCGCGACATCAGCCTCAACTCGCGATTCGACTTCGATCGCGCGCCCCACTGCCTCGACGAACTCCACGATATCGACCGGTTGCCTCGCGATTTCCAACCTCTACAGCTCCGTCACAAATGGTTCGAAAGGAACAAACTTTCGACTCGACTTCGAATTGGGACGAGGGGATTAGCTCGGCTGAAATTGGATTCGAATTTGCACTGGGTTGAAGAGGATAAAAGAACTCGCTCTGTTTGATTTTCTCGTGAATTTCAATTTCGATGAGTTCAGCTATTCCTCTTTTACTGAGATTTGATTTAGAAAGTGAGGGAGAGGGTTATTTAAAATTGGAAGGAGGGATGCTTTGCACGATTTATATCGTGATATTAGGCGTAAATTTAGGGAAGATAACATGCTGATGTTGACCAACTTTAAAATTTAAAATTTAAATTCAAATCAAATTCGATTTAACTTCAACGCGTTTATATATCGTACGCTCACACAACAACTCCGAAAAATACAAAATTTGAAATCCGATAATAATTCAATATTACGGACCCAATGGAACTAGTTTCGTCGAATTCCGAAACTATGCCCCGGAACGATATTTTTAAATATCGATTCAAACGATAAAATTTCAAAACTGATCAAATCACTTTCAAACTCAATCCCGAAGCTTCTATTATCTTCAGTATTATCAATATGAATTTTACAATCCTTCGAAATATTTTAAATCAACTTATAATTTAATTCAAATTTTTATTCAACTTTCAATATATTAAATTTTTAAATTTAATCGCCAAATCCATAGTTATATTGGGGATTCAGGCTAAACCATCATTCAAATATTTAAAATTAATTAAATATTTCATTTTCAAAAATTCTGGGTTGTTACATTAATCAATCTAACTTAAGAAGCAAATCTCAAACTCCTTAATCACAAGCTAAAGGTGAATAATATGTTACATCTCATTTTATTGTTTTCCGTTTTAGTTGAGATCCGAATTTATTTTGCAAATGATTTGCCATGTTTTAATTGTTAAATGGACATATATGCTTGTTAATGATTTATACTATTTCATATAGATTTTATGATAAAGTTATAACTTGAAAACCTATCAAACGACATCCAAATGCCTTGATTTTGAGATAAGGTCAGAAATATTATTTTAGAGATGGATTCAAGTTTCATAATTTTCTGAATAAATGTGGATTTATTATGAATTTTCTAGTGAAGAAAAGAGTTAATTGGGTTTCAAATTAATTACGGCTACTTTATGTTAGCATTGGGTCAGAAATTTATATATGTTAGAAAACATAGTGAAAGTGATTTATGGGAACCTTTGTAGAATTTTCCGAAGTTTTTTAATAAGAATATAAAATTATCTAAGGTATGGGACTTAAATGTTTTATATATTTATAAAAGGAGAAGGGGCAATTTGTAAATGTTTTAATTTGTTTATCTTTGAAATTCGACAGCACTTCTAGAAAAGATTTTGGAAAAGAAACTGGCAACCAATTATATGATGACATATAAGCAAGTTAGTTGAAAAGAAATTACTTTATAAAGTCAAAAAATCAGTTTTTATAAGGTTTTGCTGTTTCGCCAATTTCGGCAGCCACCTTTCGACCATATATTGCCGCCTCCATCCTAGTCGAAACCAATACACATGGTATCAAAGACTTGGTACGTAGTGGATTGGAGATAGGTGAAAGGTATAGAGTCCAAACAGGGCTTTCGAAGGAGTCGAGACCTTGTTTTGCTTTCAAAAGTAAATACCGCTTTCTTTGCTTTCGAAAAGAATGCTTTCGAATGAGATAGCTTTCGACTTGTTCAAGTGTTTTAAAAGAAAAGAGCTTTCAAAAGAAGCTGTCGCCTTTGTTTTAAGAAAATGCTTTCGAAGGGGTCGAATCCCCTACTGTCGCATTCTACCTTTCGAAGCAATGCCTTCGAGAGGGTTCTTTCGCTTTAAACCCTGAGCTGCTTCTCCAATGCTTTCGAAGGGATCTGTTTCGACACCATCAACTTCATTTACTTAGGAAATTTCTTTCGAAAGAGTTGCTTTCGACTTAGTTATTTTAAGACCCTTTTTGAGATTTTGAAAGTTAAACCCTAAGGTTTTGAAAGGTTTTAAATGGTTTGAAACTATATTCCACGTAATTTTACTTGAACCCAATGCTTTCGAAATCTTTGGTTTATGTAAAGGGCATAATGCTTTCAAAAGGAATATGATAAAGGTTTCTAAGGGCTGATTCCCCAATGTTTTCAAAAGGTTTACCTTAGTGTTTAAACGGAGGGTTTCTAATGTTTTTGAAAGGCATGTTTAAAGTGTTTTGAAAAGGGGATGTCTAAGGTTTTATAAAGCTTTCGAAAGGATACTTTCAATGTTTTCGAAAGATCTATTGTAAATGGTTTTGAAATGTGTGTTTTGGCTTTTCGGCCTAAGGTTATAAAGTAAAGTAGTTTACTTGTATCGAAAAGGATACTTCCAATGGTTTCGAAAGGGGTACTTTCAAATGTTTCGAAAGAGATTGTTTAAAGGTATTAAACAAAGGCTTCGAATGTTTTTATCAACAAAGTTTTGTGTAAAGTATATATAACATAACAAAGTGATTTGAGTAAAGCATAGAGTATATTTTCCTTGTTTAAGTATGATTTATAGGGTTAAATCAATTTGAAAGAAATGTTTTCAAGGAAAATTTGATGGGATAGTTGGCCCTATGTAAATGACTCAGATATTAGAATACCTGATGGGACTGGTATGAGGTCGCGCCCTATACTTTAGCTAGTAGCCCCTAGCTAATATAAGTCTATAATTCCAGTGTGTAGGGCTTTGTCACAGGTAAGACTAAAATGATGTTACACACAGAAAGGAATATACAGGGAAAGATAAGTTAATGATGAGCCCGCAAAACCATTAGGATCAGTTGACCCTGTGAGAAGTAAGTTAGGGACAGACCGTCCAGAAGTATATCTAACAGAAGTTAGATTATTTATTATGTCTAGTAGGCCCGAGTCAGTCAATGGTTAGTAGTTAACCAAACAAAGGTATAATGTTTGGACAGATAGTCCAGTGATTACCTGATTTGTATGCATACATGATATTGTTATTATTGCTTTATTCAGTTTGATTTAAGGATTTTGATTTGCAAAAGATATGTTTTAAAAAGGGATATTAGTGAAGGGAAACCCGTTCCGCTAAGCAGCGTGGTCTCACTCAATATCAGATAACTGAGATGTATAGTATTATTGACACCAGGCTTTATGTCTGACTCGAAGTTTATATTTTCCCCTTAAACTCTCGGGTGCTCAAAATATGATTTGAGTAGGTTGAGAGTTGAGGATTTATAGGTTTTAGAAGGTGGACGATTAAAGCTTCCGAAGACGTGTAGGAGGCATGGATAGCTATTTAGAGTTGTTATTTTTATTTCTATTTCCGCTGTGATTTATTAAGACCGTTTTTTCCATTTAATACTCGAATCATCCAAGGAGCATCTTCATATGTCGCCCTTGGCGTATTTTGTAATAATTATATTTGATCAAAACCTGGGATACGTTTTGGGATTTTGTAATGGAATATGAAACATGTTTTGAAATGTAATCAGTAAAGTATGTTGTTTTTGGAATCTATGATTTTGTTTCATATTCATATGCTTCTGATATTATGGATACCATTAACATTACTGTATTTTATCGTTGGAAGTTAATACCATAGATGACTACAACATTTGTAGCATTTAGCTTCGGGCCTCAAGATAGGGGATGTTACATTTCCATTCAAATCATAACTTAATACCATCACTTTTTAAAAAGAATTCAACTTCGAAAAGGAAAGGGATTTCCTTTATATAAAACACTTGTTTAAAAATCCCAAAATAAATCTTTTAAACCTCAAATATCTTTTAAACCTTCTACTTTACAAAATAAATTTTTAAATTTTATTCAAAACTTTTATACAAAATGTTACTTGCGGATTTTTAATTAAACACTAAATTTGACTAGAAAAGATAAGAAATTCCCTTTATAAAATTTACACCTCTTATTTAAATAACTCAAAATAAATTCTTAAAAATAAATTTAAAACTTCAAACTCCTTTTTACATATTTATACAACTTTTACAAGACATATTTGGAAAGAATTTATAAAATATCTAAAATACGTAACCTTTTTATACTTTACGAAAATTAAAGATTTCCAAAGTGCATACATAGCGGCTATCTCTATATGGACCGTAACTTTTAGAACTTTTATTTTAACTCAAATAGCTTTTAAACTCCATTTCTTTCTATATTTTATATTACTATAAGTATAAAAACATTTACACCAAAATATCCATAAGAATAACTTTTCAAAATCGGAAAGAGGCTTAGTGACTACCCTAACACATCATCAAGTGCTACAAATATTCTATCCCAAAAGAATTCAACTTTCTAAGTCATATCACAAGCATTTACATAAACAAGGATATTTGTAAATAAAAAAATCAATAAGGTGAGGAACTCCTTAGAGTCCCTCTACAAATTCAAATCTTTTAAACCGCCTTCGTCACGACTTATTCTCTATGAAGCACTTCGACTTTCTTTGCTTCGTCCTCTGCAAAAATGGTTATTTATTTCATCCACTTCTAAGGGGGAACCAATCCAAAAAATAATTATAATTATTACATATAATATAATTATAGCCAACATATTCAAGTTAATTGTATACAACATAGAAGTTCCAGTTTAAATGCCATTCAAAGTGAATTTAACTCACTTTTATTTCAATGAAGATGTTACCACTTACTACCATAATCAGGCAAGCAAACAAACCTTCCTACCATACAACCAAAACAACCCCAAAATTACCCACTTTCCTCAATAGCTCACGGCCTCGACATATTCAAGGGCTTCCTACTCCAAAACTCAAGCTCAAGCCCGTTAAAAACAAAGAATCACTTCCTACCATCACCAAACTTCAGAAGATCCAACCTTTAGCTCACCAAATCCAGGCCAACTCCTCCTGGACCTCCTAAAAGCTCATGGCCAAGCCTTAAATGGTTCATACCCCATACGGCCATGGCTAAAATGAGGGGATCTTTCTTCCTTGCTTCCACTTTGAGTTGTTACAATGGGTTATAGTGGTGTTTTAAGGAACATAAAAAAGTTTGGTTGCATTTGGAAGAGGTTTTGATTTGATTTGAAAAGAGAAGAGGAGGAGGAAGTGGATTTCCATTCTTTTACTTTTTCGAAATTTTTGAACAAGGGGAAAAATGATTTGAAAGAGAGTGTAGTATGGATGTTAACAAGTGGAAAACGACCTCCATGCCCTCAAAAGAGTGGTTGACCATGGAAGGAGGAAAAGTCTTCTTGCCTTTCCTTAAATCATGCCATGATTTAAGCCATGTTACATGCCTTAATACCATATCCTTTTTGTCCCCTTTAACCTTACTTAATTCAATTTATCTTCTTCATTAATAAATAGAGGATTAATCGTTATAAACATGATGATATTTGTTCATGTATTACTATTCAAGTTCCAAAAATTTGAACAACCTTTAGTGAATAAAAAGTTGTTTTTAATTAAACGTTTTTTGAAAATATTTTCAATATTATTTCAAAGTATATATTTTTGTAAACACATTTCAAAATTAAATTTCCATCATTGGTTATTAAGTAAAAGAGGGTTATTCGATTATTAAAAACCATTAATTGAATATTTAAACTTAATTAATTATTCACAAATCAAAGCGATAAAACTCTGGATCATTAAATTATTGAATCAAGGACTTTGTGTTTAGATTATAGAGTTGAATATGGACAATATTGGAATTTTGACCATTACTAAAATTTCACAAGTCCAAAGTGGTATAGTTTTGATGAAGAGAATTGGTGTAAATAATTATCACCATTGAGCAACGATTAACAAAGAAAGAATGGATTTTTTCGAAACTAATTAAGCAGTAAATTTAGAAAATATGTCACACGATCTACTTAGTGGCGAGTGGATGTTAATATTTGAATTGTTCGATATTAATCGATGACCAAAGTTACACCTAAGAGTCACATAACCGAAATGTTGAATACTCCTTTAGCTACATGATTTAATTACTTTACAGTTATATAAATTAGTTGAATTAATTAATATTTATAAAATATTAATTATAAATTTTTTATTTGATATGTTTACAATATTGAAAATTATGTTTACAATAGTTATAAATATATTAATCAATATACAATATCGATACGTTTTTAAATTGGATTTAAATGAATTAAATATTGTTCAAGCTTGAAGTGGGTTTGAAACCCATGTGGGGCTTGTGATATTCAGCCTTGATTAGATCATAGTATAGCCGGCAATATAATGGTCTTAAGGGTAAGGTTTTGACGAGCTAAAACATAGAGAACGAGTAGAAGAAAAATAAGGATCTAGATCCAATGTTTTCTCATTAGTCTCTCCTCTATATAAGGACCATAACCTCATTCCAAATTAAGTTTGAGTGCCTCCATTCTTACCTTTTTTTGGCCGAAACCATACCCATCCCTTCTCCAAAATTTCACGCATCAAATCAAAAAAATCAAAGCTATACGTAGTCGTTAGTCGGTAATTCGAAGCTAGCATCTTCTGGATTGAGATAAGATTCAAGGAGTTTATTTAAACGTCTCAACATGAAAACTCGAGGCTTTGGTAAAAAGTACACAACTGATTTACTAATTTATTTAATATTATTATCTATTATTGCATTATATTATAGGTTGCTAGATTGTATTACAAACCTAGCATATCGATGTTCTGTCACAAATTAGATGGTTGAATATATTAGTGCATCTACATATATGTCAATTAAAAGAAAATTTATTTTTGTATTCATAATTGCATTAAAATCACAGCCAAAAAAAATTAATTGAATAACATTAAATATGATTTTATTAATTAGTAAATTATATCTTAAAGATTAAAATAGTACAACTAACATTTTTAAATTTATAAAATTTTTGTTTTTATATAGTAATAGTTCAACAGCAAAGAATATACAATTTTAATATATATTTATATTATTATATATTTAATTATTAATATAACTATTTATTTAACTATAAATTAACTATGTATATATATATATTTAATATAATTTATAGTTAGGTATAAAATTTTACATAATAATATTACATAATTTTCAAAATTCACAAATGATTTTTTAACAATTAATTTAAATTTGTTTTTAAATTATTTTATAATTTTTTAGTTAAAATCAATTTATAAATCCAAAAAAATTATTATTTTTTATGCCTTGAGCTTTGTGGCAGTTTGTATTAAATATATAATTTTTTTTGAAAATGTGTTCCTTTTATTGCTTTCACATAACTACAAATACAAAGTACAAACACAGTACCCCAAGAAAACACGGCTACAGTCTACTTAAAACCATAAATACATACACCTGAGTAATAAAAATGTAAATTGCTTATAACAAATTATTGTCTTTATTGATCTGCATGTGTTAACCCACTATTCCATAACCACATATATTCAGCCCAGTAGTGTATGTGCAAAATTATGGGCCTTTTGATTAAACTCTTCTGTAGACATCCAAGCAAAATTGGTTTGAAAAGGTGAAACTACATCACATGCTCCTTCTAACCGCAAGTCTTCAAAACTGGTATCACGTGACTATGGCGAATCTGACAACTTCCTCAATGCTTGACAGCTACTCATTGACATAGGTTAAGATCAAAAATTACAAAAAGGGTACATAAATCCCAATCTAACACTGCCTGAGATAGTACTGTCAAACTCGACACTCAATATCATCGTCAAGAAGTTGCACTCAGTAGAAACACGTGTTTGATCTCACCACCAAAACATAACTCCTGCTTCTACAATGGCATTTGTGGTTTTATGAAATTAGTCATGAAATGTCATGCTAATTTCGGGATTCAAGCTATCAAGAGCGAATGCCCATCAATCTGAAGGTTGATGGCGTATTGCAGATTATACTCTCATCCAATTTATTCACATATAAAACAACAGGGATAAGAAAAGATCCTATGATTTGAATTTGGGCATCATCGCATATATCGGAAACAAACCATGAATTCAAATACCAAACAAAAAATTGTAAAACCATCAAGCACTATAAAATTGGAAGTTTTTAAGCTAACCAGGAAAAATAACACGGCCGAAATATAGATTTATGAATCTCTGTAAGTTGAGAAATAGGCACTAAAAAGTAGAAATTGTTGTGTCTACCAACATCATACAAACCCAAAAGATATATCTTTGAATCGTTGTAGGCTTTCCAACCAGTAGTCACCAAATCTTATAATCAGAAAACAGCTGCAGGAATCTTACCAGATTCATGTATTAGATATAGGCCTATGATTTAAGAAAAAATGACCTCAGTTTCACCCCTAATACACATAGAACTCTAGATCATGCTTGCCAGATCCAAAATCATATCAAGTTGTAGATTGGAGATGAACTGACATTGGAAGTGGAATTTCAAGACTCGATTTCACCATTTGATGCATCCCATAATTTGTTTGAAACTTGATTTGAAAGGGAGTGACGGCATAAGATTTGGTAAAGATAAAGCACAATTTCAGGCTTAGCATATAATGGAAGGGATACGGAGATCCCATTAATGAAAAGTAAATCGGCAATTATTGTTGGTTTCTCTCCCCATGGGATATATATATAATATTATAATATATTTATGTACACATGTGTTTGTATATTTTAAAGGATTATAATTAAAATATAATAATTTTGTTTTTAGGTTTGTAGTAGCAATTCTAATAAAAAAAGTTTAATTTATTTATATGAATTACTAAATGATTTGGTTATTTAACATAAATGAACATTTCTACAAATAGATCTTACATATTTGTATATATGATTATATGTTACATATGTATAATTATATATAAAATTTGATGCACATATATATTCATTTAGATAGCACATGGAATACTAAAGGGGCTAACATGTCTGTTGCACTGTAAATGCAATGAACGACCTTTTCATCCCTGAATGTCGACATTAATACATCCATGTTATTCACGTACCAAGCACCCAAGTGATGAAAATATAGAACGTTATGGTAAAAAAAAGGAAAAAGAAAGCATTATAAGAAAGAAGAATGCAATATCTGAATTTCACATGCGGAACAATAATATATAATATCTCAAAAGATCTTTACGAAAAAGAAAATGGTAATATATATACACTAATAAGAGTAAACTTACCTATCACCAGCCTGGATAGTTATAATTGCCTGTCCTCACGAATGCTGGTAGATATAAAACAAATAATACAACAACAACAACTAAATCATTATTCCCAAACAAGTTGGTGTCGGCTAGTGATGTAATCCAAAACTAAATGACAAAATCAATTTGAAAGTCATTATAACAATAACAGCAATAATAATAAAAATAATGGTAATAATTATAAAATAAAGTCAAATAAGTAAACAAATAATAATAATAATAACAATAATAATAATAACAACAACAACAACTAAGTAAAATAAAAATAAAGATTAAAAAATAAAAAATAAAAAATAAAAAAATACATTTAAAAAAACCATGATGATAATAATAATAGTAATAATGGTACTAATAGTAATATTGATCGAAGACCAAAACTACGTCTTAGGCTCCTACTTGCTAGTCCTATAATCTAAAACTTATAACACTACCCATAAACCAACCCCAAGTAAAAAAACTCCCAGCCCATGGTTCTGTTACGTGGATCGCTAACTTCCACGTGCTCCTATCCGGCACCAGCTCTCCGGATATAATCCAATCCATTAAGACCATTTTTACTACTTCCTCCCATGTCAACCTTGGTCGACCTCTACTTCTCTTTGAGCATTTGATGCGGCCTATAACTCCAATGCACACAGTGCCTCGGGAGGCCTCTGTTGGAGATGTCCAAATCATCTTAAGCGGTGTTGGACTAGCTTTTCCGCAATTGGTGCTACTCCAAGTTTATCATGTATATCATCATTTCTAATTCAGTCTCTTCTTTTACGACCGCAGCTCTATCACAACATACGCACCTCTGCTATACTTATCTTCTGGACATTTTGGCTTTTAGTAGGCCAACATTCTGCACCATACAACGTCGCCGGCCTGATTGCCGTTCTGTGGAACTCTCCTTTATGCTTTTGTGGGACTTTTTTGACATAGAGAATGCCAAACTCTTGTCACCATTTCACCCATCATACAAAAAAGGTAATGAAATGGAAAATAAACATGTGAATAGGAAATCATCCACCTCCTCTCCAAGAGCTCCAATGAACCACAGGTAAATCTGGAAATATACTTGGAACTGACCCGAGCATTATAAGGAAATAACACCCGGATCAGTATGGTAAACCAGCATGAGAAACTAAAATCATATGGATTTTTATATTTATAAAACCCTTTAAAAATTAAGGTATGTCACAAGAACACGCCGTAGATAAACATGGGTGGGTTTTTACCTTATGTTAACCAAATCATTTCTATTAGAAAATCCAGTGAAACTATAATAATGTCTAGGGTGTGGAATATAAATAATCAAGTAGCTATGTTGAATGTCGGTGCACATCACAACAATAATAGGTATGCAATAAAAACCATTAAGGCGCGTTGCTAATTGTGTAGGATTCCATGGAGTATCCTCAGTACTTCGAGAATGGTCCTCCTGCACAAGGTTAGAGATGTCCTCCCGAAGCATTGTTCATCCCTAGCTAATGTACCATTGGAAATACATAGTTGGCCACAACATAAGGCCGAAGTGCACCACTCACGCATACATAATTATAGAAATCAGGTCGAGTCACCTGCACCTTTTGGTTAGCTAAATCCACAGCTATGAATCCTATCTCTGGTTTTAGTCATATCTACTGGTGAGGCTACGCTCGGCATTCCAGTACACAAGTCACAACTCGAACAAATCTTGAAACACGAGTCCCCAAATTGAACAAATCTTGGAACCACACATGGATTCCCATATCTCAACAGATCTCAGAATCAGACATGGATTTCCACATCCTGAATAGATCATGAACAAATACATTTATTCGACATCTCAAATAGATCTCGTATCTCCACATAGATTTCAACATCTCGAACTAATCACGAACTTCTTTCAAAGCATGAAACACGTATATGGTGGTTACGGTTTTGAGTCATTTCATATAAGAATATTCCCCTACTTATCGGGCTTTCCAAAACCAATCAATCGATTTCCAGTAAACTCAACTCTAGTTCTTTTGGAGATAAACAGACAATGCATAAAAGCATAGATTACCTCCTAACTGGACGAGGTCAGATTTCCTTATAATTTGTCCTAGAAGAGCAAAACAAGTTTATACATACATTATAGCACCACCAAAGATAAATGTGCCATATAATTCCCATGTATCTTCTAGATATTTCCAGACTTATATTTGGTCAATTTTAACAATAACGAGAATGATCCCATTACGGTAACTAAGTCTCGTATACTATCTATAAGCAAATAACACATAAGTATGATCGACACGTACAAGCACGATCAAGTCATATAAACGACTTCAAATCCCTTTTTATTAGAAAACCCCTTTTTACTTAGTAAATTTCTTTATTAATGAAACTTCACTTATTAATTAGACATCACTTTTTTTTATTAAAACTTCACTATTCATTTCTACACATTTCAATACTCTTAAAAATATTTATATAATTATCTCAATGGTATAAGTATATTCACAAATCAATAACAAGTTCTACTTACTTAAAATATAGTTAAAGAGGTTAAAAACAAATGTGACTCAAACATTGTTACTATAAACCCCTTCTTTCTTTTATACTTTGTTATCTAGCCTTTTGACCAGGAAATGTTTGGACAAATTGAATGGATCAAACTCAAAGATACCGAGGTAAAAAGCCTAGAGAGATAGCTCAAGAGTCTAGAAACCAAGCATAGACAGGATCACAAGTTCAAAGTGCAATTGTGTCCAAGTTATAGGTCGATACCGAACCCCCCCTATGGGTCGGTACCGAGTCCTACTTCTACCTCTGGTGGACCTAATCTTCTGCCTATGCCTTCTATAAGATGCCTTGAGCCTATTTCCAAAGTTGTTTTGTTGCATCAATGCAATTCTCTATCCATCTCCACGAACACTTGAAACTTCAGCTTTGCTCTTCCACAACTTCATCATTTGGACTTGGAAACAAGCTAATATTGGTGCAAACAACCATGGAATCACGAAGCTAACCATAAGATGAGCCAAAGATGAAGAGAAGAGGACAACTATTTTGGCCAAGATTAGGGATTGGTACCGACTCCTATCCAGTGTCCGGTACCGACTCCTGCAAGCCAATGATGTGGTGCCTATTATTTTGGGAGAACTGGTCTAAATCATGTACAAGGGCTAGGAGATATTATATGCGAGATATTAGACTCCCTACCTCCATAAATAGGAAGGTAGGGCTCATTTCTCAAGATCTTTTTGGGCTCTTGTTCCATTATTTCTTATATTCTTGTAATTCTAAAAATCTAAGTGTTAGAGTTATACCGACCCCTAAGAACTTCTACCTCCAAGTCAGAAATAAGCAATAAAATATTAGAGTGGATGTAGGCCTGGCTTTGAGGAACCACTATAAATTGTTGTGTGCTCTCAGTTCCTCATTTTTCATTTATTTTCTTTATATTTTATTCTCCATGTAAACTTTTGAGTGTTTGTTCCATTTTTGGTTCAAACATTTTGGTGTTTGCACTGAGAGTTGAATTCAGGCTATTTGGATCCATCGTCTACTATTGGATTTTCAATATCCAAGAGATAGAACCAATTTTTTAACCTTTTAACTATACAACTCAGATTTGTAAAGACTTACTTGAAGCTTCCTATCATGGAGCCATAAAATAGAAACCATTCTGCCAACTCTAGAGGTACTACTGAAGCTGAGAATCAAAATCCTCACCAAGGAGATGGAGTTGTCCAACCTACTCAAACGGACACTAGTTCTTCATCTAAATGTTCCTCATCATCCGAGTAAAGAAGGAGGGATGGGAAGTAGAAGAGGACTTAAAGCGCTGCTGGAACATCGTACCAAGGAAGAGGACGAGCCCTAGGCTCGAGTTTGGGGATCAGTACCGATCCAAGGTTAAGGGTCGGTACCGTGGACGAGCCCTAGGCTTCAAGATGCGTTGGTGGTGGTCATAATCTGGAGAATCATGCTGCTATTGATGATGTTGCTTGCACGAATCAAATAAGGGTGACTACTAGACGAATGGATCTTTTGGGGATTGAGAACCTAGGTATCGAGAGCCAAACCGAGAGTGCATGCAGGGCCGAACACTTGAAGCGTCATTCAGCCAAACCTATTAACCTGGACTACCTAGAGGATGTGGTCAAGAGACTTGTTAGCAAGAATTGTTTCAAGAGTAACGATGAATGGGGTACCTCTCCCAACCATACTCGGTTTAAAGAGAACATTCTACATGGGAGATACCCTCAAAGATTCGCAATGCCAACTATGCTGTTGTATGAAGGAATGACAATTGCTAGGCAGCATTTAATAAGATATGAATTTCAAATGGATTCAGCTAGAGCTTCCGATGCAGTAAAATGCCATTGTTACCCAATTTTCTTAGAAGAAGCAGCTACTATGTGGTTCACTTGACTTCCGCTGAGGTACATCTCTTCTTTTGCTGAGTTATCGAAGAAGTTTGTAGAACAATTCCATTTGCATACTGCACGCCTAAAGCATGTGATGTCTTTGTCGAACCTCTTCAAAGCTAAGGGAGAGTTGCTGAAGGATTCCTTGAAATGGTTCCATACAGCCATGACAAAAGCTACAGATCCTAAGGATGATATAGTGTGCTGATGACGTTGATTAGGGGGGGTTCATCACAATATAGAGTTCGAGGAATGGTTAGAAAGGAAGGCCCCATCAACGATGGATGGTTTCTATAGAAAGGCTAATGAATACTTGAGCTTGGAGGAAGCAAAGAAACATCCATGGAGGAGTGGTGCTGGAAATTTGAACGAAGTGATACAAAGCAATGTTTCCATAAAGCAATCTAGAGGGAGCTCTGGAAGTGTGGATGTAAATGTTGGTAATCAAAACAATAATCAGAAACGAAACGGTGAAGGAGCTAAAAGAAGAAGCCAGATAACAAAAATCGTACTAGGAATCCTAAATACGATAGATATACCGAATTGAACAACTCAATAGAGAATATCTATCTGGCACTTCAAAACATTGAGCAGTATAGAAAGCCAGCTCTAAGAAAGTCGATTTTGGGAGAGAAAGTCAGGCAAGTTTTGCAGATTCCATGAAACTCACGGTCACAATACCAATGAGTGCAAATACCTGTGGGATGTGATTGAGGAGTTAATTCGTAAGAAAAAGTTACAACAATATGTGAAAGCACCGTAGGATGGCTGCAAAGGAAACTCAAGCACCCCCGATGTGTCTTCCTAATGGGGGCAAGCTGAGATTGGTGTAGATGCATTCAGGCGGCTAGAAAAATGATTAGTGATTAATACAATTATCGATGGGCCGCATCCTGCCAATAAAAGCATTTTGAAAATGTATAGATACATTGGAGCTATAAAACATGTTGAGAATGGAAGTTGCTATGTTGTTGAGGATGAAGCTTCGATAAAGCAATCTTCAACCATGACAGACGATATTGTTTTCCAAAATAGAGATGCTGATAGAGTGGAAGCTTTGACGATCGACCCACTCATGATTTCCACCACGATTGGTCCTGCTGTTGTACGGAAGGTGGTTGTTGACTGCGGGAGTTCAGTCGGTATCTTATTTAAGAAAGCTTATGATCAAATGATGTTGGAAGAGAAAGGTTTGAAGCTTTAAGGTCTCGAACACAGAGCGTCAATGATGTGGCTACTGAAGCTATAGAATTTATTGAATTACTGGTGGTACTTGGTAAGGGCGACCACCACTGAGTGCGGGTTATGCCTTTTTAGTGTTAGATATATATTCTACTTATAACGCGTTTTTAGGCCAACTGGCCCTAGTGGAATTTAGAGTGGCCATTGCTCCCTGGTATTTAACAATGAAGTTCCCTACAGACAATGGACTGGGAATTGTGCACGAAGATCATGTGGTTGGCCGTGAATACTACATCGTCGAGCTGAAGGAGGCAACATGAAAGGAGAAAGGAAAAAGTATAGAGAGTGCCCTCTGCATAAAGGCTATGGACGCATAACAACTACAGCCTGAGCCCCGGCTCGAGAAGACTAGTTGGCTCTATGATGATATGGACCTACAAAAAGAGCTAGAAGGTCAACGAGCAGCTCTTATCAAGTTGATGATCGCTGTTTCAGTCGGCAAGGATGATTCAAGCAATGTCCTGAAGGTTGGGTCTCAGCTCGGCACTAGTGTGATGAAGGAGTTGGTTGGATTTCTCCAAGAAAACTTAGATGTGTTTGCCTAGACACACTCAGATATGTGTTGGATCTCAACTGGGATAGTGAGCCATGCATTAAACATTAATCCTAAATGCATTCCTGTAAAACAGAAATGTCACAGCCTAGGTCCGGAGAGATCCACCACACTCAAAGAAGAAGTGGATAAGCTGAAGGACAATGACTTCGTCTATGATGCCTTATACCCAGATTTGGTCTCCAATTCTGTCTTGGTGAAAAAAGCAAACGGAAAGTGTAGGACATGCATCGACTATTCAAACTTGAAAAAGCATGCCTGAAGGACAGCCTCCCGCTTCCGAGGATAGATCAGCTAGTGGACTTGACCGTCAGTCATGAGCTACTTTCATTTATGGATGCAACACCCCATATTTTTGATAACATTATTTAGGAGATTTAGTTAGATAAACTAAATAAAATAATGTGTTGATTAGGAGATTGAGATTTGATTTAATTAAGGTAGTCGTGCCTTTTAACTAATAAATTAAATGAAGAGTTTAAAATGAATTAGAGGAGGGGTATTATGGGAAAGAGGCCATTCCTATATTATCTTCCTTAGGCCGTGTTTTGCAACACATGTTCATTTCCCATTTCAAAACATAAAAAGCTTGGCCGACCGCTATTAATAAAGGAAGTGTTTGTACCAAAAATGGGCAAAACACTCTTCGGGAGTTATTTGAAGAGATAAAATGAAGATTGTAAATGTAAAATAGAGGTTGTCTAACAAAAACTCCAACAGACAGAAATGTAAAATGCACAGACAAGCAATTTAGAGTGGTTCGGCGTAACGCCTACGTCCACTATGAAGTTTTGATGATTTTATTGATTCTCATTCAATGTTTACAAGCGATTACAGCAAACAACAGCGGATTACAGATTAGAATTCGAAATTGACAGCAAAGGTTGGATGCAAATCTTAATCCGGCAGAGTCTGGACGCTTCAGAGAAAAAAGATCCTTTTTCTGTTGGCTCTGGGGCTCTATTTATAGGCGTAGGAGGCTCAGATCTCGCCTAAACTTCGGGAGACTTGGTCTGGCACGTGAGGGGGCCCACGCGACCGTTTCCAGAAAGTTTTGCCTCGATTTGCGATCGATACGAATCCATTTCGTATCGATCAAGATGATGTCCAATTGAGCTGAAATTTGGCATGGACATCCTTCAGTGTGCATGCAAGCTTCCCTGAAAATTTCATTGGATTTGGATCAGTAGATCACGAGATATGGTCGATACGAAGTGAGATTTCTCGAAGGCTGTCTGGCTCGTCTCCATGATTTCGACTCCATCCCTTCGTGTCGATGACTGCACGTGTTCTCGAGATGATGTGGCGCACGCGCTTCGCTTCGATTCGGCCTTCACTCCGCATTGACCGTTTCGACTCCATATATTTCGCCTCGTTTACTTCGATGGACAACACGTCATCCTAGTTGGTTGACTCGTTGGATACGAACAAGTCACTGGGCACGTATTCGAAGTATGGTTCTCCGATGGATACGAAGTAGACACTGACTGATGGATACGAAGTAAACACTGACTGATGGATACGAAGTAAACACTGACTGATGGTTGCGAAGTAAACACTGACTGATGGTTGCGAGGCACGCCATCTGTTGGGGGATACGAATCTGGTTGATACGAATTCGATGGGTACGAAATATAGCCAACTCGATCGATACGACACCATGGGAACTCGCCGATGTGAAGCGGATGATGGACAAGGGATGGAAGGGTACGGAGCAGGGTAACCTCTATCGATACGAAATGATGTTCCCTGGTGGATACGAAACGAACATCCTTGATGGATACGAAAACGTGTTTTCCCCTCCAACTTGTATCCATCATAACTTGAGCATATAAACTCGGATTGGCTTGAAACTTAGAACGTTGGCTTCCTTCGCTTCCCTAGTCATGTCCTATCAATTGTAGCTTGATCCGGACTCGGAAAAAATTCAGCGACATCCATGACAAGCGATATTTGGAATCCAATCAACTCCTTGGTGTCCTGGCCTTGCCAAAAGGCGGGATAACATTTGCCCCCCAAAGCATGTCTTGTGAAAACATGATGTGCTTTGTAAAACCACAAGTTCGTGGATCGTTGTCCGTTTAGCCGGATATTGAATGTTGCACCGGTCCCTTCTTGAATCGATCTGAGATTCGAGATGAAACAGCATTTCGTGGTCTCTCCTGATTATCCTCTTGTATCGATTCCTTCATGAATCGATGCAGGAAGTCGAAAAGTACTTTTACGCATCGATGCATGCTGAACTGATCGATACGAATAATTACTCGTATCGATGGATTCTGATAGATACAAAAATCACGTTCGTATCGACAGACCTGCTCTGTCGTGAATCGATGGCTCATAATATGGATGTTTCGAAACGATGGTGTCTGGTGAACATTTCGCCTCGATGAATGCACAGCTTGATGGATTCGAAGAGAGCGTTTGCACCGATCCATCGTCTTCAAGTGGCTTTCCTATGCGCTACGAACCGATGAAGTCTGGTGGACTCGAAACGAGCATGAGTATCGATACGTTGCCTAATGGATACGAAATCAAGGTTCGCATCGATAGGTCTGCATTGTTCAAGGGTCGATTGTTGAAAAAATTGTTATTTTCGAATCGATTAGTATCACAACGCCTCGTATCGATGGATCCTGTTGTCGATTTGGCTTCGAAGGAGGCAGAGTCCCTAGGATTCGAAACTGGTATTCGCATCGTCCCTTGGATTTGAAATCGGCATTCGCTGGACTGGTTGTGACCGGTCAAAATGACTGGGAGACGAAACGGCCCAATCTTCCTCTACCCTTCATATAAATACCTGGGACTTAGCCCATTCTCACTTTTTTACCTTTCTACTTTTTACTGTCACTCCCTATTCTCTTTTTCTACCTTCGTATCGATAGACTGAGAGATACAACTACGAGCTTTCGAATCGAACCAAACCTTCGATCCTCTGTGTGTAATCGCAAAAATCAGGTAATTAATGGATAGAATCGTGTAAATAATGACGAAACTCGAGATCTCAATCGTTCTTCTTGCTTCCATGGCCAGTTGTGGTGAATCTGAGATCTGGACGAGAAAAAACGAGATTGGGGGATAGAGCGTGGCCATGGAGTTGAGATCCTTTTGGGGAAGAAGGAGGCACGAAGGAAATCAATGTTACCTCATTTCGTATCGGCCTGGATCGGGAGTGTTCAAATCGATATGGACTGCACACGTTCGCATCGATGTGGAGACGAAAGCGGCGATAGACGCGAAGCCATTTTTTTCAGATCGATGCGAACTTGGCGGACCTGATCGACGCGAATTGGCTCGCCTTCGATCGATACGACATGTATCGATTCGAATTTGATCGCTACGAAGCATCCTCACCTCAGCCTGATCGATACGAACGCATCAGCCTGAACTTGATCGGTACGAAGCACTCTCCCTCCAACCCGATCGATACGAAACATTCCTATCCCAAGATGATCGATACGAATGCATCGATTCGAACATGGCCAGGCTGAACGGCGTGATCCCCCTGAACCGATACGAAAACAAAGTGCAGCGATCGATTCTCGACCTAAATCTTGACGAACTTAGAGAATTTCTGAATATTTGAACACTTGATTCCGACGAGCTTCTGCCTTGCATAATTGAACTTGATCACAGAACTGCATATTTGACTGACTTTCGAAGCTCGTTGATGGAACTGCTATTTAACAGAAAAAGTATAATGATCTCCTTAATTTTGAATCGATCGTTAGTATCTGGACGGCGCGGTTGTGACGGTCAGCGATGACGGTCATGCCCAGTCTGACTCTCAGAGTTTTGTTGTTCATACACTTAAGCTTATCTCGTTGAAATTTATCTGTTCAAGTTATGCACAACACCTGCACTGCACAACATATTCATCCACTCTACACTGGGGAATGCACGGGCTTTTTTTCATCTAATGATGGTTTCTCGTGAGTTAGCTAGTTATGGAACCGTCAAGTTCGCAGCAGCAAGAAACTCAGAATCTTATCCCTCCCAGACTTGAGATTCCGGACATCGAGGCCGAAGCTATTGGTCCAGCTCCGGATGAGTTGCCTGATGCGTCCTTCATTAATAGTCCACCTGACTCTGTCCCATCCAATATCTCTGAAGATATGCTAGGGAGAATATGCTTGAGGCATGGCTATCGTTGGACGATGTAATATTGCCTGGACCGGACGACAGACCACACAATCCCCCGGAGGGGTATACTTCTTTTAATCGACATGCATGCGCAGCCGGTACACTTCCCCCGTTCAACGATTATATAAGAGAAGTGTTGGCTTACCTGGATATTGCTCCATCTCAGTTACATCCGAATGGATATGCTTCACTCAATGGCTTGTTCATCGCATTTATGGAATACCTCTACCGACCTCCCCGCCCGACCGAGATAAGATACCTCTTCAACTTCAAAAGTCGAACTGACAGCCCATCTTTTACATTCTTGGAGTCTGTAAGAAACTACCAAGTTGTCACGGGGTCGTGAACTAGGCTGAGCTACTTCAAGTCAGAGTGGTTCTATGTCCGATTTCCTCCGGGGTTTGCCAGAAGATGGCTGTTTAGACGTGAGTATTGTCTTTTTCCAAGTAATCGACAGGGCAATTTTTGAATGAAATTAAACTCATATCTCCTACTCCTTTTCTTTCAGCTATAATCCAGCGACCTGAAGGTGGCTATTATAAAGAGATAGTTTGGGTCCTTCAAGAAATTCCTAGTGAAGAAAGGAATATTGAATTGCTACTGACGGACCGGAATCTCAGAGTTCTTGGGTTGATTGGGCGGAGGCAGAGCATAAGGCTCGATGGCGCATTAAAGACCGTCTCCAGAGAAAAGGTCAAGCAGAAGAAACCCAAGGTTGTGATAATTGAGGAACCCGATTCCGAGAGAACTCATACCGATGAGGAACCGTTGGTCGGACCTGCTAATGCAATCCCGGATTCTGATGAAAAGAGAAAAGGCAAAGCGGTGGCCTCCAAACAGCCTAAATCCGGGAGGCGGAAGTCGGTGGTTTTACACCGCCCCCTATCAGGAGTTAGAATTGCGGAGGCACCCTCCCTGCAAGCTGAAAATCAATTCGAAGGGCCCGCTGACCCTCCAATCCCGGACATCGAGCCCGAGCAACACGATGTTGAATTGGGTGGACCGCGACATACCGTCGATGTTAGCGAGTCTCTTCCTGCCAGTGCGATTGACACTTCTGGTTGGTCCGGGGGGTTACACATTCACACACTCTTCACGGCACAACATATTTTCCTAACCGTAAACAACATACTGTAAACGGCTACTGATTTTTCGTGGTTTGCTTTTCAGGTACGATGTCTGGACAAAGTTCTGTGCTTGGTAGTTTGCGCAACAAGCGCCGTTATCATGAGCCACGCAGGAGAGAGGGCGAGAGGGATTATGACTCATGACACTCTGGTCAGGAGAAGTCTGACAGAGACAGGGGATACGTTCACCGATCCCGATCTCGCTCTCCTCCTCCCAGGACCTCCGCACCTCCTACGGTAGCAGTTGCTCGTCCTCTTGAAATTTCACGGCCTTGGCCACCTTCTCAAGCTTCGAGGCCTGATCCTCCGCGTAGGACTGAAATAGCCACCTCTTAAGCTACCACACCGGTCCCGACTGATGCGTCCAGTGAAGGAGCGCTTAAATTGGCACAGATGAGGAAGGAATTTCCCGACATCTGCTTTGACGGTTATGTCTTCCCTCCACACCTGAGGAGAATTCCGCCAACCGCTGAAACCACTATCCATGATTATGTTGCGGACATCTTCTTCCAGTACAGGGAGTGGGCACGGGCCGCGAGGAAAGCGTCCAAAGTGGCATTCGATCGGGGCGTCACCATTGAGAAGCTTGAGAAGGAGTTGGGTCACAATGACCGAATCATAAAAGCGATCAACGCAGAGGCTGAGTCTTCCCGTAAATCTGAAATGGAGGCCCTAAAAAAGGTTGACGAAGTAAACTCCGCCATGACCAGAATGAAACAAGAGCACTACACCGCCATCAAAGACATGGGTCATAGGAACACCACCATTACCGCCGAGAGGGATGCCGCTCTTAAGGAGCTTAATGAGCTGAAATCAAAGTTCTCCGAAATGGCGAAGGAGAAAGATGCAGCTAATGTCTCTGCGCAGGAGGCCTGTGATCAGGCGGTGACGCTCCGAAAGAAGAAGGAAGCGGCTATGCAACAAGCTCGCGAAGCTGAAGCTGGGGTTGACGAGAAGGAACGGCAGGCGGAGGCCAGGATTGAGGCTGAGGTAGAAGAGCTACTCGTCACTTACAATGCCAATGTGCTAAGGCACCGAGATTTGACATGGCTCGACGACTATCCAACACATCTCTATAACGCTTGGAATACGTTGGTTGAGGAGGAGAAATCTGGACATCCCGATGAGGGCATCGATGAATTCGAGCTGGAGAACCTCATTCTTAATGATGATGAAAAGAAAGTTCTCCATGGCTCCATGATTTCTCACGAGAAGGAGAGGCTTGGCGCCCGATCTCAGGAAATTCGAGAAAGCTATGGTGCTGAGCACCGTATCACAAGTTCTGAGATTGTCGTGTCATCTCAATCTGAGCCAACTACGACGATCGACTCCAAGCTTATACCGGCATAGGATCCAGACCGACCACATTTATCTCCTATTAAGGAGCATTCCTCCGAAGCCGTTCAAACGACCCTGACCCAAACCGAGGAAGGTACTCTGAACTAATCCCTTGTTCATTTGGGGTGAAGAATGCGTATGGAAGTGTATACTAACAGACGTTTCCTTTCTTTGACCAGTGATTGGAGTTGCACCGGCGACGCCTTCCATAGCCCAGGAATCATGTCAAGTGCCGGAGGCCATCATTTCTGAGGCAACTTCTGTTGTGACAACAGTGCCGGTGGAAGTAACACAGGGGAGCTCACTCTCTTTCGATGAACAAATGATAAACGAGCTCCTTGGCCGACAGAGTGATCCCTTTGCAGATCTATCATTCAGCCTTGGCGGATTCTCGTCTACTTCTGATATTTCAACCCAGGCTGTTACAGCACATGGTGAGGCCAGAGCGCAGCGAGAAGCAAGGATGTTGGCCGAAATCAACGCTGAGATGGCGGCAGCTGCGCATGGTGGCAGCGCGGATGGCGGAGCAACATCACATTGTCCCACCCCTCTTATGATTGTATCTCCTGGGGGCACGCTCACTGACACTAGTGCGTCGGTCCCGCCTCCGGCTACGGATTATGTTCCTCCAACTCCTCCTGTGGGAAGCATTCCCATAGAGTCCAGCTCGGACGAGGACGTCGACATCATGTCTTCATCCGAGGGGAGCCTGCCTAGGGAGAAAAGTTCTAAACGAAAGAGTACTGGTGGCTCCAGTAGCTCCTCGAGGAAGAAGAAGTTGAGGAAGCAGAAAGATTAGACACTCTTTTTAGGCATACTTTCCTCTTTTGGCAGTCAGGGATTTTGTTACTTTTTCTTTTTTCCCTTTTGTAGGCCATGTTTAGATGCGGGTTCGGCCCCTGCTAGTAGTAATATTTTGGAAAGGCTCGTGTATGAACCATTTCTTTTGATTTAGTTGAAATAAAATTTTGTCTTCTAGTTTCGGCTTATGTTCCTTTCATGCTTGAATACTGCAGTGTTCGAACTTCGGTCCGGTGTACTTGCATTATTTTTATGTTCAAGCATAACTCGTTTTATCTGCCAAATCTGCCCCCAAATTCCGGGGTTAAGTAATGATGATAAGCTTGTGATCGCATTGAGTGAGGATCGAACGAGCGGGCTACACTTACTTCATCATGAATAATGTCATCCACACTCTAGGGATTTAAGTCATCTCATGAACGGTTGTTCACGTTCTGGGGACTTTAAGATCGACGTTAGTGCTTCGACTCATATCCTGGGGAATTTGAGTTAGCGTTCACACTCTGACTCGCGCTTCGGGAGTTCAAAGTGGAATGATTATACTTCGCTTCGCACTCTGGGGATACAGAGTTGAATGTTTATACTCCGTTTCGCACTCTGGGAATACGGACTTGAATGTTTATACTCCGTTTCGCACTCTGGGAATACGGAGTCGAATGTTTATACTTCGTTTCGCACTCTGGGAATACGGAGTCGAATGTTTATACTCCGTTTCGCACTCTGGGAACACGGAGTTGAATGTTTATACTCCGTTTCGCACTCTGGGAATACAGAGTCAAATGTTTATACTCCGTCTCGCACTCTGGGAGTACGGAGTTGAATGTTTATACTCCGTCTCGCACTCTGGGAGTACGGAGTTGGATGTAGGATTGTCGTGTGTCAATCCTATCGATATTGGTATAATGGCTTGCCCCCGAGCTCGGGTTTCACTTAGCGAGTGGCCGGTCGTATCACAGCCACTCTCCATTTGAATAAGTCCCATTGCGTGATGGGATTTAGCTCTTCGTGCATCGTGATGTCGTATATCGTACTTAATGAATCACAGCTCTGGCTCAAAGAGGTGGCATTTTATTGCTGAAATAAGAAATTGTGGCAAAGTCAGTTGCCTTATTACAAAATTCAAATTTCGAAATCCAGAAACAAATTGCTAAATAGAATGAAATAAATAAAGCCTGTCATGTGTAATAGCGACGGAGACTTTCGCTGTTCCAAGCCCTTGGCAAATCGAGACCGTCAACGGTCGACAGCTTGAATGTGCCATCTCCGAGTCTTTGCGTAATCACATATGGTCCTCCCCAGTTCGGCTTCATGTGTGAAGGAACTGGGTAGATTCTCTTGAGCACGAGGTCCCCGAGTTCAAAGGTTCGGGGTCGAACTTTGGTGTTGTACAGTCGGGCGACCCGACTTCGATATGCGGCTGCTCTCAAATCAGCCTCTTCCCGTTTTTCATCCAACAGATCCAAAGATTCGGCCAGTAGTATAGCATTCGTTTTCGGATCATAGTAAGTCACGCGATGAGAAAATACTTCCGTCTCGACTGGAATAACAGCCTATGAGCCATAAGATAGGGAAAACGGAGTGAGTCCGGTCGCGGTTTTGTGAGTCGTTCGATAGGCCCATAACGCCATAGGAAGTTCATCGACCCATTTGCCCCCGGCCTTTTCCAGTCGTTTCTTCAGGATGGACTTTATAATTTTATTGACAGCTTCAACCTGTTCGTTCGCCTGGGGGTGTGCGACAGCCGAGAACTTTTTATGGATATGAAACCGTTGACAGAAATTCTTGAATTCCGTACTTTCGAATTGGGCTCCGTTATCAGTGATGATGGTATGCGGGAGTCCAAATCGACAGATGATGTTGCGAACCATGAAATTTATCACTTTCTTTGTCGTAATGGTTGCAAGGGCTTCGGCCTCAGCCCACTTTGTAAAGTAGTCAATGGCAACGATGGCGTATTTCGCACCACCTTTCGCCAAAGGTAAAGCGCCGATGATATCGATGCCCCACATTGCGAATGTCCAGGGACTGACCATTTGGGTTATCTCGGTAGGTGGGGCTCTCGGAATTCGGGCATGTATCTGGCATTTATCACACTTTCTGGCATAGTTCACCGCATCTCGGTTCACTGTCGGCCAGTAATACCTATATTGGAGTATCTTCTTAGCGAGAGTTTGCCCTCCGGTATGATCGCCACACTCTCCTTCATGCACGTCATGTAACACTCGTTTGATTTCCTCGTGGGAGATACATCAGAGGAGGGGAACAGAATAACCTCTCCTGTACATGGCTCCGTTCTGGATAACGAATCGTGAAGCTTTCCGTAAGATTTGTCTCTTCTCATTTCTATGCTCAGGCAACGTCCCACTCTCAATGTAATTTCGATACAGAGTCATCCAAGACTCTCTAATAGGAGCGGTTTCAAACACAAAGTTCATTTCTATCCGATCGATGCTTGGGAAGGATAGAGTTTCGACGGGGACAAGTCCCATCTGCTGTGCTTCACCTGTGCTGGCTAACTTTGCTAATGAATCGGCTCTCTGATTGCGTTCCCGGGGTATATAATAAATGGCATAATAATCAAATTGATTCATTATTTCCGGAACTTGGGCCAAGTAGGTAGCCAGCCTTCGATCCCTTGCTTGATACTCTCCCCGTACTTGACACACAACTAACTGTGAATCGCAGTAAATTTCCACAGCGATAATTCTCAAATCTCTGGCAAGTTTTAGGCCGGTCAAGAGGGCTTCATATTCAGCTTCATTATTGGTCGCACGAAAATCGAACTTCAAAGCATAACATATGGATCGGCCTTCGGGAGTCTCAAGTACAACCCCAGCGCCCGAACACCGGTCGTTTGACGCACCGTCAGTATACAGCTTCCAGATGTATTCGAGGGATTCACTGGTCTCGGGCAAGTCTTCTGGAATGGTAAATTCAGCTATGAAATCTGCCAGGACTTGTCCTTGAATGGCTCTCCGCGGAGCGTATGTGATATCAAATTGGCTTAGTTCAATGTTCCATGTGAGTAACCTACCAGACGTCTCAAGACGCGTGAGGACCTGTCGTAACGGTTGGTCGGTGTACACAGTAAGAGGATGAGCCTGGAAGTAAGGGCGGAGCTTTCTCGAGGCAATGACCAAGCAATAGGCCAGTTTCTCCAGTCTCGGATAATTTCTTTCAGCTCCTGTTAGCCGCTTATTAACATAGTAGACCGGGTTTTGCACTTTGTCTTCCTCCCGAACTAGAGCAGCACTAATCGCATGTTCTGATACTGCCAGGTAGAGGTATAATTGCTCGTGGTCAACTGGTTTTGACAAGATCGGAGGTGTTGAAAGATGTTGAACTAGTGATCGGAATGCGCCTTCACATTCCGTGGTCCATTCAAAATTTCGTTTTCCCTTCCGAATCAGATCGAAGAAAGGAATGCATTTATCGGTGGACTTTGAAATGAACCTGCTCAATGCTGCGACCTTTCCGTTGAGACTTTGGACTTGCTTTATGGTTCTAGGGGTTTGTAGATTTCTTATAGCCCAGATCTTCTCAGGGTTGGCTTCTATCCCTCGAGCATTGACAATGAACCCAAGGAACTTTCCCGATGCGACGCCGAAGTGACACTTGAGCGGGTTGAGCTTCATTCCATATTCCCGGAGGATGCTGAACATTGAATTCAAATCTCTGACGTGATCTGTGGAGAATCGAGAGTTCACCAGCATGTCATCCACGTAAACCTCCATGGTCTTCCCGATCTGATCGGCGAACATCCGGTTGACTAGGCGTTGGTATGTTGCTCCAGCGTTCTTTAGACCAAACGGCATGACTTTGTAATAGTAGAGTCCTAGATCGGTTACGAAGCTGGTATGTTCCTGATTTGGTAAATGCATGGGTATTTGATTGTAGCCGGAATAAGCATCCATAAAAGATAGTAGCTCATGTCCGGCCGTTGAATCTACGAGCTGATCAATTCGTGGAAGTGGGAAGCTATCTTTTGGACAGGCCTTGTTTAGGTCAGAGTAATCAACGCAGGTTCTCCATTTTCCGTTTGGCTTTCGAACCAGTACAGGGTTGGATACCCATTCTGGATAAAAGGCATCTCGAATAAACCCGTTTGATTGTAGTTTATCAACTTCCTCCTTAAGGGCGGCAGATCTCTCTGGATCCATACCGCGCCTTTTCTGCTTGACTGGGACATGTCGCGGATCTATATTCAGGGAGTGACTTGCAATGCTCGGCGAGATTCCGCACATGTCAGAGTGTGTCCAGGCGAAGACGTTGAGATTTGCCCGAAGAAACTCGACCAATTACTACTGTGTCTGCTCGTTCAGTTGAGACCCAACTTTCAGCATCTTTGAATCATCATCCTCACTGATTGGGACGTCCACAGTCAGTTCGGCCGGAGAAGCTTGACTCTCCGTAGATTCGTCTTTATCCTCATTGTCCCTAGGGTCCAGGTCTTTCAAGAATTGGTCGTGGTGCCCGGGCCGAGGCCCAGGCATCAATTGTCAATTATCAATAGAACGGACGCAGAGAGATTCCTCTACGCCCTTTCCCTTCTCTTTACGTTGCGCCCCGCCCAGCTCAGCAACATAACAGGCCCTTCCCGTGGCCTGATCTCCTTGAACAACTCCAATCCCACGATCAGTGGGGAACTTCAGAGTTAAACACCATGGGGCGATGGCTGCCCTGAATTCGGCTAGAGCCGGTCGGCCCAAAAATGCGTTATAAGGTGAATCAATCTCTAAGACGACAAACTGTAAAATCCGGACTCTCCGGCGTTCTCCAACCCCCAACTCAACCGGTAGTTCAGTCACTCCAATGGGTATCGTGGCACTCCCGTTAAAACCGTGGATTCGGGACAGGCAAGGTTTCAAATCCTTTGCCTCCATTTTTATTAAGTCGTAAGCCCGTTTAAGCAAGATATTCACAGAGCTTCCACTATCAACCAGGATCCTCTTCATCCAAGCAGGACCTACCTGGGCAGATATGACTAGTGGGTCGATAGTAGGGGCTTCGACCTTATCAGCGTCTCGGCTCCTGAACACGATATCATCAGATATTATCTTTTGTTGCTTAACCGGGGTTCCGTCTTCGCAATTACTACAACACTCGAAGTCCGCATGCCTGATAGAACTAGCATACGACTCCATTTCCCCCCGGCTTCTGTCTGCCGGGTGGGGACCCCCACTTATTGTGTTAATGACCAGCCTCTCGCCCGCACGGGCGGGTTCCTCCTGTCTTTCCTAATTCTGTGAACGATTCTAATTTGAAGGGCCCACTCCACCAGACTGTGGCGCCCGTACAAACTGATCCAACTTCCTTTCTCTGATCAACTTTTCGATGAGGTCCTGCAAATGTTGGCACTCATTGGTATTGTGGCCGTAGCTTTCATGGAATCTACAGAACTTCCCTGTCTGAACCAGCCTCTCTGATGAGGGCTTCGGAGCAGGCTTCTTATACTGTACAGTGTTGCAAGTCTGTAAGTATACGTTTTCCAATGACGTGTTTAACGGTGTATAATTGTCAAACATTTGAACCCTACGTCGTGGACCTCGGTTCTGATCTCTTTTCTTATCCTGGCTATTGCTTCCTCTCGGTTGGGCTTGCTTGTTCTGTATGTTCAGTTGAACTTTTCCGGAACTCTCGCCAGACTGTTTAACTGCTACATTACTCTGTATTCCCTCAATATTGGGCCTCGCATCGTCCTGCTTCCTAGACTGTTTTGCGTCCTCTTGCCGCAAGAATTGAGCGGCTTTGGAGTAAAAACAGTCCAATGATGCGGGCGGTTTTCCGGCTAGCCAGTTCCCAAATTCAGAATCAGGATCAATCCCCTTGGTCAAGGCCATCAAGATTGAGTTATCGTTAGGATTGGTGATCTCAACACACGCTGCGTGGAACCTCTCCAGGTAACGCCTGAGCGTTTCTCCATGAGCTTGAGTGACACTGGACAGGGTATTAACGTCTTTTGGTCTAGCAACATGCATGCGAAACTGTTCTACAAACCTCTTGGCCAATTGATCGAATGAAGAAATGGATCTAGGTGGTAGGCGTGTAAACCACATTGACGCGATTCCCCCCAGAGAGATGGGGAAACTTCGACACTTCACTGCATCGTCAGCCCTAGCAGCACTCATCGACCATTCATATTTCAGAATATGTTGGTTGGGGTCACTATTTCCTTCATACATTGGGAGAGTTGGCATTCTGAATCGTCTAGGGGGTTCAGCGTGTAACACTTCGTCTGTGAAAGGGGTATGACTGCGAGAGATTCCCCAATCATCATTAGTGAGCCCCTGACTCTCGCGTATCATCTGACGTATCATGGTTGATATGTCTGACACCGGCAAATTCTGGGCATGCTGAGCTAAGGTGTGGTCGGGTTCCACAGTGTGAGTCTGGACCGGGCACTGTCGACGGTCCGTGTCTCGCCTCCTTGGCTCGGCATCTTCTGGGACATATGGTTCAGGAGTATGTCCGCGCTGCTGATTATTCGGCTCTGACTGATTCTGGGTATCAACCCTTGTCTCTACCGCGGCGGTTGTAGCGCGGTTGTCTGTGGTGTACTGTGGAGCAGTGCCTCCTCGTGTTGAGGGTTCTGTTTGGAAACTGGTTGACGGTCCTGTTCTCAATTGCCCGACAGTCAAGGCGGGTTGATATCCAGCAGTTTGAGCGCGACTCCCCTCTAACCGGGGGCGGGTAGACCTGTGGTGATAGTCAGATGAAGCTGAGCTTTCGGTAGATGCCCGGGAAGCATCATCCCTCCTGGACCTTCTGTGGCCCTGGCGGTTTAGCTGGTTAGTCAGCTCGATATTGGCGCGCAACAGTTCAGCAAACTACTGACGGCTTTGTGTCAGCTCCTGGAGCAATACTTGAAATTCTTGTCGGGTGACTGGCCCTGTCGGATCCGAGTGAGCGGTATTGTCCAGGTTGGAAGAAGGTTGTTGCGCAGGATTCTGTCTCTCTCGGCCTTCCTGATCAGCAGCGGTAGCGGCGGTTCTTGTACTAACCATCTTCAGTAGTGGAGTCCTTTCCTAGATTTTATGCAAATCTGAATAGAGTGGTAGGATTCCAAATCGGATATCTGGATCTTCCTCTTGGATTTATGCAATCCGGTATCGATGGCAGATCCAAAGAGCAGGAGAAAAAACTAGTTTTCTCAATGAAAGCACCAAAGTGTTTGTACCAAAAATGGGCACAACACTCTTCGGGAGTTATTTGAAGAGATAAAATGAAGATTGTAAATGTAAAATAGAGGTTGTCTAACAAAAACTCCAACAGACAGAAATGTAAAATGCACAGACAAGCAATTTAGAGTGGTTCGGCGTAACGCCTACGTCCACTATGAAGTTTTGATGATTTTATTGATTCTCTTTCAATGTTTACAATCGATTACAACAAACAACACCGGATTACAGATTAGAATTCGAAATTGATAGCAAAGGTTGGATGCAAATCTTAATCTGGTAGAGTCTGGATGCTTCAGAGAAAAAAGATCCTTTTTTGTTGGCTCTGGGGCTCTATTTATAGGCGTAGGAGGCTCAGATCTCGCCTAAACTTCGGGAGACTTGGTCTGGCACGTGAGGGGGCCCACGCGACCGTTTCCAGAAAGTTTCGCCTCGATCTGCGATCGATACGAATCCATTTCATATCGATCAAGATGACGTCCAATTGAGCTGAAATTTGGCATGGACATCCTTCAGTGTGCATGCAAGCTTCCCTGAAAATTTCATTGGATTTGGATCAGTAGATCACGAGATATGGTCGATACGAAGTGAGATTTCTCGAAGGCTGTCTGGCTCGTCTCCATGATTTCGACTCCATCCCTTCGTGTCGATGACTGCACGTGTTCTCGAGATGATGTGGCGCGCGCGCTTCGCTTCGATCCGGCCTTCACTCCGCATTGACCGTTTCGACTCCATATATTTTGCCTCGTTTACTTCGATGGACAACACGTCATCCTAGTTGGTTGACTCGTTGGATACGAACAAGTCACTGGGCACGTATTCGAAGTAAGGTTCTCCGATGGATACGAAGTAGACACTGACTGATGGATACGAAGTAAACACTGACTGATGGATACGAAGTAAACACTGACTAATTGATACGAAGTAAACACTGACTGATGGTTGCGAAGTAAACACTGACTGATGGTTGCGAGGCACGCCATCTGTTGGGGGATACGAATCTGGTTGATATGAATTCGATGGGTACGAAATATAGCCAACTCGATCGATACGACACCATGGGAACTCGCCGATGTGAAGCGGATGATGGACAAGGGATGGAAGGGTACGGAGCAGGGTAACCTCTATCGATACGAAATGATGTTCCCTGGTGGATACGAAACGAACATCCTTGATGGATACGAAAACGTGTTTTCCCCTCCAACTTGTATCCATCATAACTTGAGCATATGAACTCGGATTGGCTTGAAACTTAGAACGTTGGCTTCCTTCGCTTCCCTAGTCATGTCCTATCAATTGTAGCTTGATCCGGACTCGGACAAAATTCAGCGACATCCATGACAAGCGATATTTGGAATCCAATCAACTCCTTGGTGTCTTGGCCTTGCCAAAAGGCGGGATAACAGGAAGAAGAAGAGGAAACAAAAGAAAAGCTTAAGGAAAGCAAATTCAAATCAATCTCATTCAAATCTCAAGCTCCATAATCATTAAAGCAAAGGTGAATAACGTTTACATCTCCAAATATTTTTGGTTTCGGTTATAAGGTTAATTCTGAAAGATTTTGCAAATGTTTGCCATGTTTTCGAATTATAAAAGTTATATATACATGTTGATGATTTTGGTATGTTCATATAGATTTTATGACATGTTTTAAGATGAAAATCCTATTAAATGACATCCGTTAGCCTTGCGAATTTTTATGATGATCTAAAAAGTTATTTTAGAGATGGGTTTCAATTTTCAGAATTTTTAGAATTTCCGCGGATTTGTTATAATTTTCTAAAGAACAAAAGGTTAATTTTGATTATAAAAATTATTTATGGGTAAAAGAATTATTGTTTGGATCCGAAATTTTTATATGTTGAAGAGAATATATTAATTTATTTTCTGGAATTTTTCCATAATTTTTCAAGGTGTTTTGATGATTATATAAAATTATTTAAGGTATAGAACTTAATTTTTTTATATAACTATAAAGGAAAAAGGGGTTTTTTTAAACTTATTCAAATTTCCAAATAAGGAAGTCAGCAGCACTTTTGAATATAAATTCTGGCAACCAATCAAATTTAGACAAACAAGGCAGGTGGGGTACAAAAGAACTATTTCAAACAGTATTTTCACTGTTTCAACTCTTTCGGCAAGAGCTTCCACCTTCATTCCAAACCTTCCGACAAGGTCGAAGGGTATCAAACCTTCCGATTAGATTAAATACCAATGCACATGGTATCAGGAAACTAGAACGTAGTGAATTGGAGGAAGTCGAAAGGTTGGGGACGAAGGGTTATAGCTTTCGAAAGAGATGAAGTTTTGTTTTGGTTTTAAAGAAAAAATACACCTGCTAGCTTTCGACAAAGAGCTTTTGAAATTGTCAAAAGATTTAAAAGGAAAAGGTTTCGATTGGTTTGCTTTCTTGTTTTATTTGAAACCTTTCGACAAAGTCGAAAGGTATAGCTTTTGGCCAGGTCGAAAGCAGATTTGCCGCTTCCTGACCTTTCGACACAGATGGAGTCAAAGGTTATCTTTTGTTTTCTAAAACTTGCTGCCTCTCTCCATTGATTTTGAAAGGTTTGATTTTGAAAGGTTTTGATTTCCAAAGTTTTGATTTCGAAAGGTTTTGATTTCGAAAGTTTTTGATTTGGAAAGGTTTTGATTTGGAAAGGTTTTGATTTCGAAAGGCTTTGATTTCGTAAGGTTTGATTTTGAAAGGTTTGATTTTGAAAGGTTTTGATTTCGAAAGGTTTTGATTTCGAATGGTTTGATTTCGAAAGGTTTTATGAAGGTTTCGAAGCAGTTGCTTTCGACTCCAATGTTTTTCTGATCCCTTCGCATAATCCAAATGTTTTAAGTCGAAACATTTTAAAGGTTTCAAAGTAGTTAACTTTGATTGGTTTCAAAAGGTTTTCCACCTGTTTTAAATTAAACCTAATGTCTTCCAAAGGTTTTGAGGTACATTGATTCCGAAAGGTATTGTTTAGAAATGTCTTCGAAAGGCTAAGGTTTAAAGGATTTAAAGGTGGGTGTCATATGTTTTAAAGCTTATGAAAAGGAAGGCTTTTTAAACGGTTTTGAAGGAGATACCTTCAATGATTTCGAAAGGTTTGTTAAAGGATATGAAGGAGTTACCTTCAATAATTTTGAAGGGTTTTATAAATGGTTTTGAAGGAGATACCTTCTATGTTTTCTAAAGGTTGTTTAAAGGTTTTAAACAAAGGTTTCGAATGAAAGAATTAGGCAGATTGCCTAAGTGTTTAAGTTATAAAGGACTTTAACTTATTATAAAGGATAGATAATCCTTATTGAACATCATCAACATTATTTTAAGTAAAGTATATATAACATGGTAAAAAATAGCTTCGAGTAAAGCTAAAGATAATTTCCTTGCATATATATGATTTGACGGACTAAATCATTTTGAAAAGGTTTTCAAGGAAAATTTTGAAGAGCAGTTAGCTCAGATATTTAAAGGGTAGTTAACTCAAAATAAAATTCGAGCAGTCAGGTCATTTAAATTCGGACAGTTAGTCCATTTTGCGGGCAGTCAGCCTAGAGGACAGTTAGTCCAGAAAGAGCAGTCAGCTATGATATGAACAGATAGTTCATTCATTAGCATAACGGACCTGGCTAAATTTTTAAGGATAGTTAGTCCACCCATTTTTACCTGTTTTGGACAAATAGCTCATTATCTAGCATAAAAGAAATTGCTATTTTGGTATAACGAGTTTTAGGACAGCTAGTCCAGAAAAGAGCAGATAGCTCGGAATTTAGAACAGATAGTTCAGTTTTTAGACGGATAGTCTATTTTATTTCCTATTTAGCATAATGAATATTGCTATATTATTATCGTAATCAGTTGATTAACCAGTTTGGTTATACGAAAGGATTTGCAAAATATATGTTTTGAAAAGAGATATTAGTGAGAAGAAACTCGTTCCGCTAAGCGGCGTGGTCTCACTAGTCATCAGTAAACTGAGATGTAACAGAAGTTCTTCATACCAGGCTTTATGTCTGACTCGCAGTTTTTGTTTCCCCTTAAACTCTCAAGTGCTCAAAATTTGATTTGAGTAGGCTGTGGGTTTAAGTTTTCAGGTTTTAGTAGATTTTAGCGAATAAATTATCCGAAGACGAGCAGGCGGCTGACGGATAGCTAATTTAGGGATTCTGTTTTAAAATTGTTTCCGCTGTGTATTAAGACAGTTATGTCTATATTGCTATGATCATCCAAGGAGGCATCTTTATATGTCGCTCTTGGCGTACTGTTATAAATTATATTTGATCAATGCCTGGGATTACGTTTGGGATTTTTGTAACTTGGATATGATTTATTTGAAATATAATCACTAAAATTATTGTTTTTGAAAATCTGTGATTTTGTTCATATTCAAGTGCTTCTGCTATTATGGATACCATTAACACTACGTATTTCATCACCAGAAGTTAATATTGTGGATGACTGCGGTATCCATAGCGCTCATCTTTTGTCTTCCAGATACGGGATGTAACAATGGACGCGTACTCCGAATACAATCAAATCATGATGCACATCCGGATTAGGAACACACCAGCTTCATTACCGACCTCAGACTCTATTGCTACCTGGTTATTCTCTTTGGATTAAAGAACGAAAGAGTGACTTACCAGAGACTCGTGAATTGAATGTTTAAAGATCAGATTGGAATCAAAGGAGATTGTGAGAACCGACTGTGGTCGCGATAGAGGTTCAACCCTACAAGCTTGTTGTGACTACTTTGGTGGCAAAGTTAATTTGGGCAGAGGATACTAGAATTTTCTTGGATTTGAAACAAAGTGATATGTAGTTCCTATGAAGAATACCTTATACGTGACTGGTAACTTCTATTGGAAATAATAAAAATATCTTAACATGTTTGCTAATCAACTCATATATATTCATCTTTATAGGAAAATGGATCTATTGCTAGTTTTTTATTCATCAGATCCAACTCTTAAGCTAATTCAATGGCCGCCTTTCTTTCTTTTCAGCGAGGAGAAGTCATAACATTCGAGAGACCACATTGATGATCTGGGAGAGATGTTTAGTGTCCTCTAGCAATATAGGATGAAACTCAATCCTTTGAAATGCTCTTTCGACATTGCATCAAGAAATTTCTTGGGCTTCATTGTCAACTCCCATGGGATTGAGGCCAATATAGAAAAGATCAAGGCTTTGAGAGGGATCGAAGCCCTGAAGATGATCAAGGAGGTCCAAAGCCTAAATTGGTAGATCGTCGCCCTGAGCCGGTTCATCTCTTGAGCTACAGACAAGTGTATCCCCTTCGAAGTGATCAAGAAAGGGAAAAGAAATTTCTAGTGGAATCAAGACTGGAAGGATGCATTCCAAGCTCTGGTGAATCACTTGGAGAGTCTTCCCATTCTCTCGAAACCAATCGATGATGAGGATTTGTTCTTATACTTAGCGGTGTCTGTTGGGTGAATTTTCATCACCGGACCAACACCTACCGAACCAAAACGTCTCCACATCAATACCGAACCAGCATCACCGGTTCAACCACCGAACGAAGCAACGCCGATCCACTCGTCTCCTTCCTCCGGACCAACTCCATGCCAGCCCAATGCTGGACCAAGATGCCGGACCAACTCATCTCCATATCAACTCAATGCCGGACCAAGATGCCGGACCAACTCATCTCCATATCAACTCAATGCCGGACCAAGATGCCGGACCAACTCATCTCCATATCAACTCACTGCCGAACCAAGATGCCGGACCAACTCATCTCCATATCAACTCAATTCCGGACCAAGATGCCGGACCAACCTGTGCAGTTAAAGCGCTCGGCAGATTCAAAGCGGTGGAGGTGCAAAAAGTCATAGCGGGGATACAACGAGGATATATCGGGATATAGCGGATGGCTCTAAAATAGCATATAAAACTCGTACTTAATGTTTTTACAAATATATAAATGGTAATTAAATGAAAAATTATCATTCAATTGAATTATAATTAATACATAAATAATTTTAAATAAAAACATGTGCGAATATACTTTAAATAAACGTAAAACTGTTATATATAACATAATTGAATTTTGTAGAATATTAGTGTATTTTCATTTCTGAAAATATATTAAAAATTAAATCAAATAAATTAGTTTATTAATTTTTATATTGTATAAATGCAATTTTTCAATTCATTTTATTTTAGAAGATATAGCGGGAATAGCAGAATATAGCGGGAATAATGGGATATATCGAAAATAGCGGGGCTTAAAGCGGAAAGGCTATATTTTGGGGCTATATGGAAATATCGTAGCGGTAGAAATCCGCTATGAGATATAGCGGGGTTATAGCGGGGTAATAGCGGGGCATTAACTACACAGGGACCAACTCATCTCCATATCAACTCACTGCCGGACCAAGATGTCGGACCAACTCATCTCCATATCAACTCACTACCGGACCAAGATGCCGGACCAACTCAATTCCGGACCAACTCAATACCGGACCAACACGTGCCAGGCCAGATGACATCAGCCCAAGCCCACCAGCGGCTATATACATCCCAGACCCCTGCTCCCAACCTGACTCTATAAATAGAGGGGCAGGGGTACAGCAATGGGGACAAGTTTGAGAGCTAAAGCACGGAGAGAACTTTAAAACAACTTTCTTTCACTTGTATCAACGTTTTGTACTTGTAATCAAAACAAGAGAAGAGAAATAACATATAAAGTGGACGTAGGCATATTCTGGCTGAACCACTATAAATCTGCGTGTCTTTTTACAATTTAGCCCCTGCTTTTCATATATTTGCATAAATCACCCAAATCACTAAGAACAACATAAGATATACTAAATCATACGACTTTGAGGTGTTTGTCCATTTTTTGTGCAAACATTTTTGGTGCTTTCACTGAGAGCTAGAAGCTCGAAGCTTCAGCTTCATCCACTTAACATTTTTCCTAATCGTTCGCCACTTGGAAAACATGCCTCCCAAACAGAGAAAAGATGTTAACAAAGGAAAAAACATCGCATCCAGCAGTCTTCCAGATCCAGCTGCCACGAATCAAGTAAATCGTCCTCCTCCAGTAGCAGTAACAAATGAAGGACAGGCTAATCCGACCACTCCTGCCATAGAACAGCCCGCAGCAATTACTAGGGCAGATTTGGACAGGGTTGTGGTTGAAGTAACTAACCGCTTCACGTCCCAGCAGGAAGCCTTGGTGGACCATCTCATGTCACGCTTAAGGGATGCTGAAGAGTCCAATCGCAACACTGAATCATGGGGCGAGTCCCAGTCTGGAGGATCTCAGAGACAACAAAGATCTTCCTTCTTCGAAGGAGCTAACGGCAGAAGTAGCCATGGTAGGAGCCGAGATCGAGCACAGCCCGAAGTTAGGCCTGAGGAAACGTTTGGTACCGAACCCAACGGGGGAGGTACCGGGCGAAGGTCAAATGTAGCTGAGCCTGTCATAATGCCTAACCACGGAAACGCTAGTGAACGGGGCCGAGCTAGAGTCTAGCCCGAAGTTGGACCCGAGGAAGTGCTTAGATCAGAACCCAGCAGGGGAAGATCAAGGCAAGGGCCAACTGTAGTTGACCCTAGCATGCTCCCAGAAGATCAAAGGTAGCCATTAGAAAATATGAGGAATGATAGACGATACCATCCCTACACGTCATCTGGACGGAATCAATCCCACAGAACAGAACCAAACTCATTTCTATCTGCTCCAAATTCTGATGAAAGGATGGCACGCTTATTCAGAGAGTGCGTCCAACGGGAGCAAAGAGATTGAGGGATAGGCGCTAGGGTAACCAGACCTTTCGCCCGCAATATCGAAATTGCTATCACTCCCCGAGAATGGAAGATGCCAACAATGGAACCTTACAAAGGAACCTCCGACCCCGTTGTACACTTACAGAGGTACACACAACATATGCTCATGAGTGGAGCGACAGAGGGAGTACTGTGCAAATGCTTTCCGCTCTTCTTAGCAGATCTCGCTACCTCCTGGTTCTGTCATCTACCCCAGGGATCCATCAGCTCATGGGAAATGTTGAAAGAAAAGTTTATCAGTCAGTTCCGCATCCATGTGGAACAACCTAAGGATGCTTATTCCTTATCCAGCGTCAAACAGAAACCTGGAGAGAAACTGCAACAATACCTAACCCGATTCAATGCCGCAACAGCCGCGGTCCAAGATGCCGATGAGAAGCTTATCCTAATGGCCCTCTGTAGTGGTGTGCATCCGGACACTAAATTTGCTAGAAGGTTGACGAAAGAAAAACCAGCTACTTTACCCGATTTCTTCCATGAAGCCGGGAAATATATGAGGCTTGAGGATGCTGCCGTTGAGGGGCAGTCAGGACAGTAGAATAAGGCAACTCACAGCAACACCCCTGCTGTAGCAAGGGACGTTCGAAGAAATGATTCCAAAGACAATGCTGGGGGCAAGAAGGGAGAAAAGCGCCTATATCGGCCTGGACCGAGATTCGACACTTACACTCCTTTGAACGAGACCGTCGAAAATATCTTCCTTGCCACCCAAGGCGAAGTTAGATACAAACGCCCACCATACAAGAAGGAATCAGATAACGCGCAGAAGTCTGGAAAGTTCTGCCGCTTCCACGAATCTCACGGGAATGATACCAATGAATGCCATCATCTCCGGGATCTGATTGAGGAACACATCAGAAGGAAGAAACTGGAACGCTATGTAAAAAGTCAAGACAGGACTCCAGCTCCTGCCAATGAAAACCCAAGGCTACCCTCACCGGAGACCGGCAGAGGAAACCGCAACGCTAGCGGCTCTAGTCAAGAGAAGATAGTGGTCCATACCATCTCAGGAGGACCGCACATCGCAGACAAGAGCGGGAAAGAGATGGAAAGATATGGAAAGTCGCTTAGAGACAGTAAAGACTGTGTCAATTCGGTTATAGAAGAACGCCACCCGAAACGAAAAGAAAGTGATGACATCACATTCGGTAAGCGTGACCTGGAAGGAAGGCAGTACCCTCACATGGATCCCATGGTTATCTCTGCCCGGCTCGGTCCCGTCGAAGTTTACCGAATCTTAGTAGACACTGGAAGCTCAGTGAACATCCTGTTCAAACATGCATTCGACAAAATGAAATTATCAATGAAGGATGTATCTCCCTGTGATAAACCACTACACGGTTTCACTGGAGATGCGAAGATGCCCCTCGGGCAACTAGACCTCTTTGTTGAGATTGGAAACCATCCCCGCTCCGTTGTACGAAAACAGACGTTTGTGCTAATAGAAAACCATTCGGCCTATAACGCCTTCTTAGGAAGGCCAGCCTTGTCTGACTTCCAAATTGTCCTAGCCCCATGGTGCCTAAAAATGAAATTTCCAACGGACAATGGAGTAGGGGAAGTAGAAGGAGACCAGGACGTTGCTCGAGACTGCTATGTGACTGAACTACGCAACAACCACAGGAAGGATAAAGGGAAGGGTGTAGAGGTTGCCCTCTGCACGAAAAGTCTAGAAGCGTAGCAACTAAAGAAAGCCCCTTCTCTTCGATATACCAGCGACCCTTTCAATGAATTAGACCCTAGGGACAAAGGGGAGAAGGCCACCGCCGAGCCTGCAGAGGCTATGGAGTTTGTATCTGTAGACAAGCATGACTCAAGTAGACTATTGAAAATTGGGTCCCAACTAAAAGCAGAGTTGAAGGAACAACTCATCGATTTTCTCCGCCACAACTTGGATGTATTCGCATGGTCACACGCTGACATGACCAGAATCTCCCCCGACATAGCATGCCACGTATTAAACATTGATCCTACCAAGGCGCCCGTAAAACAAAAAAAGAGAAGTATGGGGGCAGAGCGGTCAGCAGCCCTCGACGAAGAAGTAAAGAATCTGCTCGCCAATGACTTCATACAAGAAGCCATCTACCCGGAATGGATCGCTAGCCCAGTGCTGGTAAAGAAGGCTAATGGGAAGTGGCGAACATGCATTGACTTTTCCAACCTAAACGACGCCTGCCCAAAGGATTGCTTCCCACTTCCCCGAATCGACCAGCTTGTAGACAGCACAGCCGGGCATGAGCTCTTATCTTTTATGGACGCATACTCAAGGTTTAACCAAATTCCTATGCATGCTCCCGACCAAGACCACACTAGTTTCATCACCGACCGGGGTTTATACTGCTATAAGGTAATGCCCTTCGGACTTAAAAATGCAGGAGCCACCTACCAGCGCCTCGTCAACAAGATGTTTGCGGGGCTAATAGGGCAAACTATGGAAGTATACGTGGATGACATGCTGGTAAAGTCAAGGAAAGCCGACGATCACGTAAGCCACCTAGGAGAGATGTTTCGAGTACTTCGACAGTATGGAATGAAGTTGAATCCTCTAAAATGCTCCTTCGGAGTGTCATCAGGAAAGTTCTTAGGATTCATCGTCCATGCCAGAGGGATTGAAGCAAACCCTGAACAAGTCCGAGCGCTAAGGGATATCACGATACCTTCCACTCGGAAGGAAATGCAAAGCCTGAATGGAAAAGTGGCCGCCCTAAGCCGATTCATCTCCAAAGCAATGGACAAGTGTGTCCCCTTTTTCGAAGCTCTAAAGAAAGACAAAGGAAAGTTCGAATGGACCGATGAATGCCTGACCGCTTTCCTTAACTTAATCGAACACCTCCAGAAACCACCGGTACTTTCGACTCCAAGCGAAGGCGAAGAATTATACCTATACCTTGTTGTGTCATCTCACGCCCTAAGCGCTGCCTTGGTAAGGGAAGACAACCGCACGCAGCGGCCAGTTTACTTCGTCAGTAAGAGGTTTATGGGGGCAGAAGTCAGATATCCTAAACTTGAGAAGCTAGCCTACTGTTTACTAATCACATCCCGGAAACTGCGTCACTACTTCCAGTCCCATTCCATCAAAGTTCTGACCGATCAGCCACTGAGGCAGGTACTCCACCGTCCCGACACTTCTGGGCGACTACTTAAATGGTGCATCGAACTAAGTCAGTATGATATTACCTATCACCCTCGCACCGCCATCAAGGGACAAGCCATGGCTGATTTCATTGCAGAATTCACTACCAACGAAGATAAGGAGCAATTGGAAATAGCAGAAGACATCAAGTGGAATCTCTTTGTGGATGGTGCATCGAACGAACAAGGCTCGGGGGCAGGTGTGGTAATAATCACTCCCAGGGGAAACAAACTGCACTATGCCATAAGGTTGGAGTTCGCTGCCACCAACAACGATGCAGAATATGAAGTAGTGATAGTCGGACTGGAACTTGCCTTAGAAATCGGAGCCAATTCTTTGTGCCTTCATAGCGATTATCAACTTATTGTTAATCAAATACTAGGAGAATTCCAAGCTCGAGAAGAACGACTCATAGCATATTTAAAGAAGACCAAGTTACTTCTCAGCCGATTGGACCACTACTTAGTCAAACACATTCCTTGGGAAGATAACCAAGAGGCTGACGAATTGGCAAAACAAGCAAGTGTGAGAGACAGCGCCATCTTCGGGGCAGTAACCATCTCAAAGCAACTGACCCCAAGTTTTGAGCAAGTGAATCTTATAGCTGCAACCAAAGAGGCAACTTGGATGACTCCCATCCGAGACTACTTACAAAACGGCACACTACCCAACGGGCGTAACGAAGTCAAGAAAATCTTGAGAAAAGCTTCCCGCTACACAATACAAGAAGACATCCTCTATCGACGCGGATTCTCTAACCCATTATTAAGGTGTGTCGCTGGGAGGGAAGCCAGGGAAATCTTATCCAACATTCATCAAGGAAGCTGCGGAGATCACACCGGAGGACAAACATTAGCAAAAAATACACTCCGATATGGATACTTCTGGCCCACCTTAAACAAGGATGCCTTGGATTTCGTCAAAAAGTGTGACAGATGCCAGAAGTTTGCTAAGATTTTGCGGCTACCAACGACTGAGATTACTCAAATGACTAGCCCTTGGCCCTTTGCAGTATGGGGAATTGACTTAATCGCCGAACTACCAATGGGCCAAGGCAGGGCCAAATACGCTATAGTGGCAGTCGACTACTTCACCAAATGGGTGGAAGCGGAACCTCTGAATAAAGTATCTTCAGCAAAAGTTATTAACTTCTTGATCAAAAATGTTCTGTGCAGGTACGGAGTCCCACTCAAAATCATATCAGACAATGGACTTCAGTTTGACAGCGAGGAATTCGCCAACTGGTGCCAAGAGCACAGAATTCACAAAAGCTTCTCATCCGTAGCGTATCCCCAGGCAAACGGACAAGTCGAAGCCGTCAACAAAATTCTGAAGATTCTAATAAAAAAGAAGCTCGAAAAGTCAAAGGGCGCTTGGGTGGATGAACTTCCTACAGCACTATGGGCCTATCGCACATCATTCAGAACATCAACGGGGCACACTCCTTTCTCTTTGGCATACGGATCGGAGGCTATGCTCCCAGTTGAAACCATTATGCCTTCCCACCGTAGGATCCACTATAACCCAGAAGAGAACGAAGAACTCCTTCACATGTCTTTGGATCTAGTTGAGGAGAGAAGAAATGATGCAGTCCTTAAAGCAGCAGCCCACAAACAGAAAGTGGCGGCACAATACAACTCCAAAGTCAAGCATCGTACCTTACAAGAAGGGGATCTTGTCCTCAAGCGAATCTTCCCTCGCCCCGGAGCACTAGACCCAATCTGGGATGGACCATATGTAATTCATAAAGATCTCCACAACGGAGCCTATATTTTGTCAACAGTGGACGGAGAGGTGTTCCAAAGGGCATGGAACATCCAACACCTCCGTCGATACTTTTCTTAACTTGTATTGCCCATATGAAGTGAATTAACAAAGAGAATCAGTGGACGTAGGCATTTTCGTGCCGAACCACTTTAAAAAACCTTGTCTCTTTTTTAACTTGTTCCTTTATATCTTGGCTGCTTGTTAACTTTATCCTTTTCTATTGAACAAAATCCTGTGCATACAGTGTTTCAATTCAAAGCACTCCACAGTGCAACTTCACCTGGACAAGACCTGACAGGTACTATGCGAATCTATGCCCTCGCCAATGAGACACTTTTGCTCCAGCACCCCTCTGCTGCAGGTTAACTCATTGATCGCGACGGACCTTAAAGCCAACTGTAATGAGCCGATTATAAGCCACCGAGAAGGCCGACTATAGCCGAGGCAGCTCATTACGGCGTTCGGCTCGCCGACAACAGTGAACCGACTATAAGCCCCAACATAAGGTGTGACCAGCCAGGGGCAGTTCACGGTTGACGATCGGCACACACGCTAGCCGGCCATGGTAAATCGAATAATACCCACGATTACGGGCCATAATGGCTCGGGTAGTTACTGTGCGCGATCTCGGCTTCGATGTGCCTTAAGTACGGCTGAGGTAAAAAAGAATTAACTCCCCGCGGAGGTGTAAGATGGGTGACAAATGTCTCCAAGACCCACAGCTAGGGAAAGTGACTACAAAACCCGTTTGCCACGAACTTGAGCACATCGACGGCCTTCCGTGATTGGAAGTTTTTACTATTTCCTATATTTCCATTCTATTTTTAAAACTTTCCTCTTATCCTCTATAACGATCCCTAAAGCACAGGTCACAGAATAGGAAGCATTCACAAATGAGAACGGATGGCCGAGCACTCGACCACATTTTCATACTCAGTCACGCTAAAGCCGCCGTCTACAACTAAAGCAGGAGGGACGGTATTTTATTTTTGTGTGCCTAAAAACATAGCTATAGTTTATTCGCACATCACGTTAGTATTACAAGATATGAAATTATACTTTAAGCAGGAACTTAGCATCAAATACCACGGAATCACAAGTACACGCATAGATATATTTTTTATTCAGCACGTTAAGACTACAAAAAACATCCATATATAACGAAATTATCATAAGTTAAGAATTACATGCCGAAAATCAAATCTCTTATTACAAGTAGCACCATTATAACTTGAAAGCCATGTTACTGTTTCAAAACCAACATGTGTAACAGTATCGAGTCAACCAAAAGAAACATCCAGGTCGAATCAGGGAGCTGGCTGCATTGGATCTTTACCCTTGTCTTGTTGGTGTTGACCGCCTGATCAGGCAAGAAGAGAAATCATTAGTGATAAGCGACAGAGTTAACGAAAGAAGAAACTAATGAAGAAGGGGTTACTAGCAACTTCCCCTTGATCGTCTTGGTCGTCATCCCCTACTTCCACACCTGCCTCTTCAACCGCATCCCCTCCTTCACCGCTATCTTCTCCTCCTTGGTGAACTGAGCGGTAACCGCATCCATCCTAAAGACCGCTCCACCCTCCTTATCCGCCTCAGTCTTGGCCTCCTCTAAAGCCCTGAGGTAAATCCTAGCCATAACCCGGGGGTAGTCGTCCATCCAAGATAAGTTGCCCTGTTTCCAAATGCGAAAGTACATATCCTGCAGCATATCATCCATCCCCTCATTTTCCTCAAACTCCCTCATACGAGCCTCAGAAACCGATAGCCTTGCAATGGCAGCATCCCTTTCCAGTCGGTATCGCGAGCAGTCAGCCTGAAGGGACCTCCTCATCGCATCCATCTCCTCCTTTAGCCTGACCTGAGCAAGCTCTGCGGCTTCAAGCTTCCCCGACAACTCCTCTACCTGCTCAAGATCCGCCCTCCGAACCTCGTCCACTGTCGAGATGGCCATATTTATCTGCTCCTTGCAAGCAGCCTCCATCTTCCGCAATTCCGCCTTACTAGCCTCCTCCATAGTCTTCCTCAACCGCCCGGAGGCAGCCTCATGCTGAGAAATCTGAATGGCCTAATCAGCAAGCTGTTTGGCCTGGTCCGAAACCATCAATCGTAGTCGGATGTTGGCACTCCCAATGTCCTCTCCAGCCTTAACCAGCCGGGCATGATGCCCCATCAGCTTCCTAGTCTCCTCCGCCACCCGATCAATATTATCCTTGGCCTCGTCTCCCATGGTAACTACCCGAGTGGTAAGTAAATCGAGATCTAAGGACTTAGCCTCATCAAGCACACGTACCATGGGATTGCGGGGAAGAAGGTGCTTACCGGTAACCTCGTCGAAGGTAATATCATGGGAACTTGGATCCAGATCAGGATGACCCGCAAATGGATTACGAGCCAAGCCGGGACGATCAATCTGAGTAACGGTAGGATTTTCAGACGGGTGCGGAGAGAGTGCGAACTTAGTATCCTCCTCCGTGATATCGTGAAGAGGCTGAATTGAGGGCTGAGGACCAAGTGAAGGTTCAGATAAGGGATGACTCCTCTTTCTCTTTTGAATACCCTCTTCAATAACCCCGAGAAGAGGACGGTAGCCGACTACATCCCCGGAATGGTGGGTCGAAGGCTTCGGCTTGGCGGAAGCTTTGGAGAGCTTGTACTGTTCGAGCCTATGCCGAAGCTCTGAGGCCTTGGCCGTTTTACCTGCTCCTGATATGAAGAACAAGTGTCACAAGCTTACATTGATCCATGATTCAAGAAACGCGTTAAATTAAAAGTTAAAAAAAAGGGGAAACACATCTGTTATACAAACCCTAGGGAGGAGTAGGATACTGCAATAAGTCTTGGATTTCGTTCCAGGACGAGAGCGGATCGTAAAATATTCCTAAATCCTTATCATGAATGGAGCCTACAGAAGTCAAAAGTTCACCTTGAGTCGTCGGAGCCACCTTGGCTGGAATAGTCTGGGAAGACACGCTTGCACCGGTCTCGGCCTTGTCAACTTTCCTGGATTCCTCTACCGAAGCCGATTCTCTGTCCAGCCCCTCGAAATCTTGGCGGAATGCATCATCCGTTCACTCTTGAATCTTGCCTGCTTGCCCAGGAAGCAAGGCCCCGATGCCATCACCACCTTCTCGGTCATCTCCACCCTCACCTCTCTCCTCCTCCACATCTTCCTCCCCCTGAGTAATTGGACAAGTGCTGGGGGAAGGACCATCCGACTTCTTAAGTTTCTTACCTCCGACAACGGAAGGTTTCGTGAAAGGTTTCCTCTTACCACTCTCTACTGTGACACCTCCCTTAGCTTGAGCAGCCACCCTCTCCTTCACCGTTTCCCTCTGCTTGACTACTGACTGCTGTGGAAGGATCAAATTATACTCTAGAAGGGTCGCATTTCTGATCAGGTAAGCAGCTGATCTATCTCTCCCGGAGATAGCTTCTATCTCGGCCGCCGTCTGAACCAAGAGGTCATTCTCCACAACCGCAAAACCACCTGTCGCTAGCAAGAAATAAAAGCACGTAAGATAAAGCACTGCAGTTATAACGGAAATTATAAATAAAGCTTCACACTTGCAACCGGAGGTGAAGCGACGAATGGAAACAGAGTCACCCCTAATGAAGAACCATTCTTTCTTGAACATACTGAACTTCGAGTATAAGTCCAGGACGGGCTTAAAGGATACGGCAGATTCCAAGCTGATGTAGGGAGACCCCTTCTTGTAGCCTCTCAAGTAGTACAAATACCGGATCTCCCGGTTGGAAGGAGGACGCCCATATCTCCTCTGGAAGATGACGAAGAGACTCACCAGAATGGCATAAGAGTTGGGTTGAAGCTGGAATGGGGCCACCTTTAGATATGTAAGAAAGCTGACTACCCAAGCATTAAGAGGCGGGATGGCACCACACATGCAGTGGTATCTGCTGTAGGCAAAGTACCCTTCAGGAGGGTCATATGGCATAACTTCTCTCCCTGGCAATAGCATGCGCGCTCTATCGATTCCGAAAGAACGGGAGATGACATCAAGCTGCTCCTCCTTGAGGGAGCTGGGAAAGCAATTGGGCGGGGAGTTCAGAAGCTCCTGAGGGCCGTACCCGTCCACCAGTGATCTCGGGGCAGTTCCGTGACGTTCCGGTCCTGGCTGAGCAGGGGGCACTGCGGAAGATTCTCCTTCGCCCTGGGACTTCTTTTTATCCGATCGAGTTTCTGCTTTGCGAGACATTATCTGCAACATCGGAAAAACATGTTGTTAAAACAGAGGATATAAACAAGCAAGTACATGTAGTCCGGAATTTCGCTCGTGATATGAAAAGTGAAAAAATCAAGTGTATAAAGTTCACTCGGCACCCAGAATACAAGTTCATTCGGCACCCAGACTACAAGTTCATTCGGCATTCCCAATACTACAGTTCATTCGGCATTCCCAATACTACGAGTTCATTTGGCATCCCCAATACTATAGTTCATTCGGCATTCCCAATACTACAGTTCATTCGGCATTCCCAATATCAGAACTCATTCTACACTCAAGTACTTATGGTGCAGATTCATTCGGTAATTCAAAACATGAGAACCATTCGGTAACTACCTGATTCGGTAGTCGAGGATGATCCGGCAATAACTTTGATTCGGCATACAAGAATTTCAATTTGGCTGTCTTCAATCGGTAAGGGATGGTAGAGACACAAGTCCCATACTTATAGGGGGAGGTTGTTTGACTGGACCAGACGGTTCGGTTCTCAGGCCGAATGAGTTCGACAAACTAAAACAAAGCACAACATATGTTAAACATATGCCCTGCTTTGGGGGGCAAATGTTGGGTGAATTTTCATCACCGGACCAACACCTACCGAACCAAAACGTCTCCACATCAATACCGAACCAGCATCACCGGTTCAACCACCGAACGAAGCAACGCCGATCCACTCGTCTCCTTCCTCCAGACCAACTCCATGCCAGCCCAATGCCGGACCAAGATGCCGGACCAACTCATCTCCATATCAACTCAATGCCGGACCAAGATGCCGGACCAACTCATCTCCATATCAACTCAATGCCGGACCAAGATGCCGGACCAACTCATCTCCATATCAACTCAATTCCGGACCAAGATGTCGGACCAACTCATCTCCATATCAACTCACTGCCGGACCAAGATGCCGGACCAACTCATCTCCATATCAACTCACTGCCGGACCAACTCAATTCCGAACCAACTCAATACCGAACCAACACGTACCAGGCCAGATCACATCAGCCCAGGCCCACCAGCGGCTATATACATCCCAGACCCCTGCTCCCAACCTGACTCTATAAATAGAGGGGCAGGGGTACAGCAATGGGGACAAGTTTGAGAGCTAAAGCACGGAGAGAACTTTAAAACAACTTTCTTTCACTTGTATCAAAGCTTTGTACTTGTAATCAAAACAAGAGAAGAGAAATAACATATAAAGTGGACGTAGGCATATTCTGGCTGAACCACTATAAATCTGCGTGTCTTTTTACAGTTTAGCCCCTGCTTTTCATATATTTGCATAAATCACCCAAATCACTAAGAACAACATAAGATCTACTAAATCATACGACTTTGAGGTGTTTGTCCATTTTTTGTGCAAACAGTGTCGGTGCAAGCTTTAAGCATCACACTTGTACGTGAGGAATCTCTCATTCAATGACCATTCCATTACGTCAATAAGCGATTGATAGTTGTAGAATGAAACTATCCAAAGTAGGAAAAGCTTGCTACTGCCTTTTTATAGCTGTGAGAAAGCTCCGCCCATATTTCTAGGCTCATCCGATTCAAGTTCTTACCGACCAACCCTTGCGACAAGTCTTGTAGCGACCTGATATTTTTGGATGGCTATTGAAGTTGAACATTGAACTAAGCCAATAATATATCACTTATCACCCTCAGAGAGAAATCTAGGGTTAGGCCCTGGCGGATTTCATAGCTGAATTCACTGCACGAGATGATCCTCCGAAGAGAAGTGGAGAAAAAGAAGTTGGATGGAAGATGTACACGGCCAGTACATCTAATGATCGGTGTTTTGATGTTGGAGTCATACTTTTCAATCCTAAAGAACACCCGATCAGTTACGCCCTAAAATTCAACTTTTCAGTAATGAACAACGAAGCTGAATATGAGGCCCTGGTCGCACGACTAAAAATCATCAAGGAACCGGGAGTAAGGACTTTGCACATTTTCTCCAACTCTCGGCTAGTGGTATGTTAGGTTAGGAAAGAATATCAGGCAAAGGGAGCAAGGTTAGCTCCTTATCTAAACCGGGTTCTTGACCTTCTCGACGACTATGAATACTATAGGATAACACATATTGCCAAAGACTATAATGAAAAGGCCAATTCATTGACTATATTGGCTAGTTCTGGGAATGCGCATCTCATGAGCATGGTTCTGGTGGAAGCACTTTTAGCTTTGAGCATCGAACAGATAGATGTTGATTGATCTTAGAGACTGAACCTGAAAGGGAGTCATGGATGACTCGTATTCAAAATTATTTACAATGGGATCCTCCCTAAGAGAAGGAATAAACGATAAAATTTCCTTCCCCAAGCTTCGAGATACTTCATGCAAGAAGGACTATTGTACAGGAAGGGTTTCTTTGCTCACATGCTTCAGTGTGTCGCTCACGACAAAGCCAATAAAGTCCTAAGAGAAGTTTATAAAGGGGCTTGCGGTGACCATACTAGGGGACAAACCTTAGCGAAGAAGATTCTTCGATATGGATATTTCTGGCCAATCATCAATCGAGACGCGGCTGATTATACCCGGAGCTATGAAAAGTGCCAGGGATTTGATAAATTTCGAGAGCTCCATGGAAAAAAATTACTCAAATGGTCAGTCGTTGGCCATTCGCAGTTTAGGGCGTTGATATCATCGATGTTCTACTGATAGCTAAAGGTGGCGTGAAGTACGCCATCATAGCAGTTGATTACTTTACTAAATTGGCTGAGGTAGAGCCATTGGCCACTATTACCATGAAGAAAGTAATCAACTTTGAGTTAGGAACATTATTTATTGCTATGGATTTCCACAAGCAATCGTTACCAATAATGGGACCCAATCCAACAGTATAAAATTCAAGGATTTCTGCCACTGGCATTGCATAGAGATAAGATTTACAGCGGTGGCACATACTCAGGCAAATGAACAAGTCAAAGCTGTAAACAATATTATTAAGTCCATTCTTAAGAAGCAAGTGGGTCGACGAACTTCCATTAACACTTTTAGCTTATTGAACCACCCACAAGTCAGTGACTAGTCACTCTCCATTCGCCTTGGCATACAGATCGAAGGTTTTGATTCCGATCGAACTAGAAGTAACTTCTTATCGAGTGATGCATTACAATCCTCAAACGAATGAGCATCTCTTTCTGGAGTCCCTCGATATGATCGATGAGAAGCAAACCGAAGCTAAGTTGAGAGCAGCTGTGCATAGACACCAAGTTGTTCGATATTACAATAACAAATTTAAAAGTCAAACTTTTGAAATTGGCAATTTGGTTCTCAAATGAATCTTCCCTGGCCCTAAGAACTTGGGCTCGAGTTGGGAAGGCCCGTACGCAATAGAAGAAAAGCTTGGAGATGGCACTTTCAAGCTGGCAACTGTGGACGGGATCTCACTCCAAAGGGCATGGAATAGCAAGCATCTACGATGCTATTTCACTTAGAAACAAGCTTATAAACAATTGGCTAGAGCCATGCAATAGGACAAATTTTGTCATTTTCCATCTATTATAGAAAAAAACAGCTTTTCCTGCCTAAAAATCTATCTCTCCATTACTTAAGAGTTGTGACTTGACTGACTCGAATGAATCTGCATATGGTTAATGTGGATGTGCAGGTACCTGGAGGTAGGTACCGATCAAACGCAATAACCCATGATTAGGCCCGTGAAGTTCCTTTTGTTGTCTTGAGATTGATGCTAATGACCTTTACCTTCGGATTTGAAGCAGGAGTATAAACTCAAGATGGACATGACATGACTATCTACTAACTCTCGCCTTTGGACTAGGGGCGGGATTATAAAAGGAAATAGGTGTGACTTAACCGTCCATCAGCTAACTCTTGTCCTTGGATTTGGGGCATGACGATAAACTAAATGGACGCGACTTTTGGATCGTCCATCGGCCAACTCTTGTCCTTGGATTGCGGGCAGGAGTATAAACTATGAACGGATGTGACTTGACCATCCGTGCACAAACTCTCTCCCTTGATGTGAGGTCAATAGTATAAATCAAAACAAACGTGATATGACCATTCACTCGCTCAACTTTTGTCCTCGAATTGGGGGCAGGAGTACAGGCTAATGCGGACATGACAAGACTGTCCAACTTTTAACACTTTGCGCGGAGCAGATGAAGCCAAAGGTTCACGCCCGATGTAAGGCAAGATCTTTCCTTTGAACTTCGAATCAATACTCAGACTTAGGCACGATTGGAAGTGTACATCCGAGACGAGGATGTGTGAACTACGACAAGTCAATTCAGATGGGTGCCTGGAGTTCGGCGCAATCAGATGTCATGATCCTAGAACAGGATCATACCCAAACCGTTGTTCTAAGTGGTTAACTCCAACTAACACTCAGTGTTTGACACTTTAGTGGTTGCCTTCCATTCGTTAGGATGGTGAAAGGCCGATGAACTATGAAATGGGCTAAGGACTTAGTCTAAAAGCAATCGTTGAAAGAAATAAACCGCAAGTACATTGAATGGGAAGTGTATTTCTTAAGTACTTAGTCAAATCCGAAAAAAGAGTTGATAAAGCCCAAAAAAACTTCTATTATTCACATGAAATTCAAAAGCTAAGTACAAGTGTTATCAATACTGCAAACAAAAAGCAAAAAGGGGGCCGAACTTGCACTACACTGGCCAAACAAAATAAAAGCAGGAAACTAGAAATGCCTAAGTACTACTATATAATCAAAAGGCACAAAGAAGACAAGCAATCACTTATTAGGCCTCTTCTTTCTTTCTTTCCTCTCTTTTTTCTCTATTGAAGAAGGCATGCTAGATCCTTCAGTTTCTTGTTCTTCCTCTACTTCCTTTGCCTTTGGGCGGAGAGTTCTACAACAATCCAGCAGGCACGCTTTGAGCACCACTAGGCAGAGGAATATGGATCGGAGCGAAATAGTTTGTCCGGGAAAGGCAATGGATAGAGGAGGAGGAATAACTTTGAGTTTCTCTTGTTTGACCTCTATGACAAGGAGGATGTCTTTATCAAGTTCCTGCTCGAGCTCATGCATGGTAGGACCCGGTAGGGGCTTGGAGACCTCGGTAATAACAACGGCTTCATCAATTTGATTTTACTGAGTCCCACTAGCTACTTTATCCAACAAAGCATAGATCATCTGCCCGTCAAGGCTGGAAGTATCGTCAACCGGGATGGTTGGAATTGTTGTTGAGGTGGTAACAGTAACCAATTCTGTTATAGGCACTTGTAGTCCCAGTTGAGAGTCCTTATTGGGAAAAGGAGCAACATGAGGCTGACACAAGGCTTAAGAAACAAAGAGACAATGATTAGCTATCTTAACCAGCGATACATCAACTTTTTGGAATACAGGAGAAGTCAATGAGGTACCTTCTTCGCTTTGGAGTTCTGTGCAAGCGGAGTGCCGTTGGAGTTACCCTCAAGGATTGAAGAATGGATGGTAGGCCTATGGATTCAGGCCTCTTAGGATCATACCCAGGTGTCAGAGCAGCCTGGAACCCAAGCGTTTGGCTGGCAGTAGCATCATGTGGCATTGATCCAAAGCCTTCGCCCAAGTCTTTATGCGTTGTTAAGGCAATCACGGGATGAAGGATAAGCTGGCCACCTTTGAGGGAAGCTTTTTCTTCTTCAATGATTCTCTTCAAGGCGAGGGCAAGGATTCTGGGATAGTTACCTTTGAACAACTCTATATTTTAGAATTTGAGTGCATTAGCATTATATTGGTTCAGCAGCGGTTCAAACTTCTCCATCGCGCACTCTTCTACCCTATTCCACGGCCTAAACTTCTCTTTTGAAGAGTGCGTCAACATCTTTAACACGCTCGAGCGCTTTGTCTCTTTCCTCCTTGGCATGGAGCAACTTTTCATAATAAGGCTGAGCTTGTTGAAGAACTTCGTCCTTTTCTTTTGTTTCGCGCTCTAGTTTGGTTTTTAGCTCAGTCGCATTTTTGTTTGCGGTATCCCTCTCCATTACTAAAGCATGGTTTCGGTGGAAAGCCTTCTCCATTTCATCTCGATGCTTAATCCGCTCCTCTTCAACTGAATTCGGTGGCCTCCTCAGCCTTCTCGGCTTCGGCTTGGGATGATTTCAGTTTCTCAACCTCGGCATCGAGGTTAGCAATGATTCTCTTGTTATCGGCTTCGATGAGTCTTTGATTGTCGATCTTTAGCTGCCTATCCTTGGAGACTTTGGAAATTTTCTTAGCTAACTTCGGCCATTCATTATACTGATTATGAACGTCGACCACACAATCGATGGTCATCTTTTGTACATCAGCCAGAATTCTTTTAAGATTAGGCGTAAATATAAGGCCATCAAAGCAAATGTTTGGAAATTCTTCTTTCTGTTTACCATTTGGGCATTAGCTACAAGCTATTCCTCCGAAGGGATATGTGAGACTATAGTTGTTTCTTTTCCCGGCCTATGCTGGGAAGTTTAAGAGCTACTCATTTGATGCCTACGGTCGAAGGATCGGTTAGAGTGAGATGGCATCGTAGGTTGCATGGAGATGGGAGCCGGAGGAGGGGCATGAGAAGCGTCGCAAGGGAGGATGTCATCGTGACGATCGGGTTGCCTGATTGGACCTCTAGGAGGAGGTGATCTAGAGTAAGGCGGCGTTTGGAAGTAGTGTCATGTGATGAGCGATCTTTGTCATAACTGCTTCTATCTCATTCATCTTTATCTCGGCTAGAATGATAGCCTGACTCATAATCATGACTGCTTCCCTGGTGCTACGAGCTCGATCGAGACCTTTGTGCTTGGTTTGCTTTCTCCTCCAAATACTGATAAATGTGTTTCTTTTTTCCATGAATCCTACAAGCGAAACAAGAACAAGTTAGATCCAACAAGCGAGGACACAGGTCAAGTACGAGTGTTGTGAAGTGCAAGTGCGCATGAGTGTCCTAGTTTTCCCCAGATGGACCGTGAGCAAGAGATTTACTTATGGAAGTAACCTCTCCCATACTGGTGGGATGAAATCCTTATCGGTGCAAATGGGGTAGTTGATGCCCTCAATATTAATATTACCAACATCAAAAGAACCAAACTCGACAGGAATTTGTCCTAGGCCAACGAATGTGCTTGTCGAAGAAAGAGATGGAGTTTTCTCTGCATCTATGACTAGTGGAGGCTTGGTAGAAGTCTGGGCCTTGGTGATTTTTATGATTAACTTCTTCTTTAAAGTAGCAGCTAGTCAACCCTAGATTGTTCAGGCTGAGCCTCATGACCTGCATTGATGTTACCTTGGCGAGCCTCACCACTTTCACCAATAATCTCGCCTTCTTCGACATCTTCTGATGCTTGTTCAATGTTTTCTTTAACCCGGCCCTAGGACTTGGGACTGAGGGAAAATCTGGATCAACCCCGGCTCCATCGAGCGGGTTGTTATCATCGTCGTCGTCCTCATCACTGGAGGCTATTTGTACAATGCTAGTACTAGGGCCCTCTTCAACAAGCCATAGGCAAGAAGATTTTCATCCGACGGGATAGTTCTAATATCCCTGTCTCCTATAGGAACTATCATAAGAGTATTGATGACATCTGAAAGCATCAAATTGCCAGGGTCTCGTTGGAACTTATGGATAGTAAAGCAAGGATTTCAGTTAATTCTGCATACTATTTAACAAATTCATATAATGCACATGGAGAGGATCGTACATCCGAACATCCATCTACATGCAAACCCTAGCGGATGGCGGACGTAGAACCACTCAGTTTTGAAGTAACTCAACTTTTTCCATGCCTCAATAACCACACTACAACCCCTGATTGGTTCCAAGTAAATCAAAGATAGGCTTTCCTTTCGGCTTTTGAAGCTATTTATATATATATATATATATACATATATATCGAATCTCCTTGTCGTTGGGTGCCCGATGTAAGTGTTCAATGAAGATCATATATGTGCAAAAGAGAAAGGCATAGCTATTCGAGTGCAACTAGGTTGGAGAAAGCCTTATAAAATTCAAAATTTGATGGATGAATTGATTGAATGGTGGGATATAGCCTGCCAAGCACATGTATCTATTACATGCAATATAACCCTCCGGGGGATTGTGAGCTCTTTGATCATGAGACGGGACCAAGACGTCATCGAATGGAATTTCGTGCTTGTTGCATATTCATTGAAGAGATCCTTTATCGATTTTAGGATCGACAGAATCAATGGGATCATTTAATATTACTGCATCCTCTAGAGTGTCAGGTGTGGGACCACCTATCGGCTCAAATGGGTTTTTAGGAGCTCGTTGCTCGACTTTGGGATTCTCTAGATTTTTTATTCATTTGGCGGGATTTCTTATTGCTGTTTTTTTTGTTCTGGAGTTTGTTGTGTATGTGGAGTTGTAGCCGAGCTTGACTCTGCATCAGATTCGATATATCTTGAAGGTGATGTACCTATGGTATGAGCAGCAAGGCCTTTGGAACGTCTTTTGTCCATTTCTATGAAAAAACTCGATAGATAATTGGCATTAAAGTGTTACAAGCTATACTCCTATGCTAAAATGAGTTCTAGTGCAATGTCTTGTAGTGTCATGTAGTTCAAGTTTTCAATATTATTCAATAGTTTTCAAATTTTTGGATATTCTCGACCTGACCGTCATTGTTGACCATCCCGACAAGCTCCAAATTATTGACCATGCTTCGGGAAGGGATTTAAGTCCAAGAAAAAATGTTAGGTCATGTGAATGAAAAATAAATTGAAACTTTTCTAGGTGTTGGAGTTATACAACTCCAAAACAGAGAAAATCCTAAACTTCTTCTCCAACCTTCACCACTTCCCAAACCATGGCCTTCCATCACCGCGACCTCTTCCACATCCAGTTTCATGTCCATCCGTCCTTAAACAAGGTCTTCACTCACCTATAATCGGGTTTGTTAGCGAAGTAAAATTTAGGGCATAGGATCAGTTCGATTCAAGGCAAAAGTAAGGGTTCGGGCTGGTGGAGATGAGTCGAATCAATGGCGGTGATGGCATCTTCAAGCAAAGGCAAGCGGCGGCGACTATAGGTGTAGGTAGAGGAATGAATTCTTTTCGAAGTCGAAAACTTGTTAATGGAAGAAACTTAAAGGTTTGGGATCGGCGGAGATAAGTGAAAAGGAAGTAGAGACAAGTGGGTTTTATGAACAAAACTTGGATCTGAAGTTTCAGCAACCAACATGGAAAATATTCCCAAGACAAGGGTCGGTACCAAACCCTAAGCTATGGGTTGGTAGCGAGTCCTAAAAAAAACATATGTATATTTAAATAAATGTAAACATATATATGCTTATGCAACTTCAAATGGTGGACCATCCATGCTATGCAAACTCCTAACAACTCAAGAGTGTCCACGTAGATATGTGTATGTGTATATATGTTCAATATTCGGAGACCAGAATCAATGGAAATCCGAATTCAAACCTGAATAGTCCATGGATGGAATCAGCTTAGAATCGTCAAGCTAGGAATAACAGATCAGGATATCATATTCCAAATTTATAATTCCAAATGTTGGTCGAGCATCGGACGGATTGCTATGGACAACTTTTCACGGAATCGGTTCATAAAGGATAACAACCATTCAGAACACAGAGTGCAATCCTTTGTAGCAACTGTAACTTGTCTTGATTCAAAGCACATCATGTTGGAAATGAGATGTACTTTGGGGGGCAAGTGTTATCCAGCCTTTTGACCAGGCAATGTTCGGATGGACTAGATGGATCAAACTCGGAGTTGTTGAGGCACGAAGCCAAGAGAGATAGCCCAGGAGTTCATAAACCAAGCACAGAAAGGATCACAAGGTCAAAGTCAAAACAACCCAAAAAAAGGCAAGTGCAAATGCATCAAAGTTAGGGATCGGTACCCTGAGCCTATTTTCAAAGTCATCTTGTTGCATTAATTCAACTCTCTCTCGATCTCTACGAACACTTGAAACTTCGGCTTTGCTCTTCCACAACTCCATCATGGAAACAAGTTGATATTGATGCAAATAACTATGGAATCATGAAGCTAACCACAAGATGAGCCAAGATGAAGAGACAAGGACAACCATTTTGGCTAAGATTAGGAATCGGTACTGACTCCTATCCAGGGTTTGGTACCGACTCCTACAAGTTGATGATGTGGCACCTATTATTTTGGGAGAACTAGTCTAAATCGTGTACAACGGTTAGGAGATATTGTGAGCAAGATATTAGGCTCCCTACCTCTACAAATAGGAAGATGGGGCTCATTTCTTAGGATCCTTTTGGGCTCAAGTTCCATTATTCATTATATTCTTGTAATTCTAAAAATCTAAGTGTCGGAATTGTACCGACCCTTAAGAACTTCTGCCTCCAAGTAAGAACTAAGCAATAAAAGATTAGAGTGGGCCTAGGCGTAGCTTTGCCGAACTACTATAAATTGTTGTGTACTCTCCTTTCCTCGTTTTTCATTTACTTTCTTCGTATTTTATTCTCTACATAAACTCATGGGTGTTTTTGCCATTTTCGGTTCAAACATACTTTAAAATTTATACTTTTATCTTTTCCCAAAAGGTTCCCTACTTATTATTATTTTTAAAATTCCATTATTAAAGATCTGTATATTTTTCCAAAATCATTTAAATATATTTTTCCATTTTAAAATATAATTTAAGGGTTTTAAAACAAATGTTACCAAAATATTGTTTACAACAAACTTAAAACCATTTCACTTAGTCATTATCTTTAAATTATTCACCATTAAAGTCACAATTACAATCCCAATTATAATTACTTATCTCTACATAAATTTGACAAATTAATGCACTTTCATTTAACGACACAAAACCGTTTATTTAAACATAAGTGTTGAAATCCATATTTTCTTACTTTATAAAAGGCTTAATTGGCTTTTTTCAAAACTTATATATTTACTGAAAACCTTTTGAAATGATATTTTTTACATAAGATTTAAATTACTTTAATAAAAAAATTAATACATTTTCTACAAACTATTTATACTTAAAAATACTTATTATATGGTTTAAAATATTTTATTAAAACATTACTTCAAAATACTCAAATTTAAGAACCATAAAAACGTGCTTTATAATTTAAAACCCTTCATTTTGAAATTCAGAAATAATTATAAAACATATTTAAACTTTAAAATCTTTATTAAAATACTTTAATAACTTTTCACAAAACTACTTTATAGGATTTGGAAAAATATCTAAAGTAAATGCCCTTTTTACTTTACTAAAAAAACCAAGATTTTCAACACTACTTTGTTTCACAATTTCGGTAACTTTCCAAACCATTTCATTTAGGTTAAACACACTCAAAACATGTGTATAGAATAACCCAATATATATGTATGTGTGTGTGTTCCCACAATATACTCACGTTTAACCAATTTAACAAGTGTTGAATACAAGGGATTTCAAGTGCGTTTACAACAACAATTTCGCTTCAACCATTCAAGCACAATTTCCAACTAAATCAAATAACAATATTAAACATGTAAACAAGTCTAGGCCACAATACATGTTATAAAGAATTAAAAGAGAGATTATACTAAATACATTATTGCCATTTGCTTTTAAAAGCAATGAGGGGTCCAAGAGCAATAGCCTGCATTGTTTATTATACTACCAGTGAGTAAACTCACCTAAGCCCAAACCAATCGAAGACATAGATAATCTCGATACGAGTGCAACGGCGAAGATGGCATCTCGATTGGACCACGTGGGCAAAAGTTACGAATTATGTAGGATTTTAAGATTAGAAACATTAATTAATTAACTTTAATTATAGTATTAATCACCTTAATCGTTCTCCCTCTCTACTCCTCTTCTTCAATTCAATATCCTACGCACCGAGATATGCACATACCTAAAGCGCTGTGTACACATACCTCCCTCCCAAGAGCTATGGTTAACAAAATCCACCATGACCACTTCCTTTCATCTCCTCGCGTGGCGACGAACTTAACTGTGCCAACCACTACATGCCCGCACTCCTCTGCTAGAATGTTACCCACGTGCCCTAGTACACTACTTGGAAGTCGTGATTTGCTAGAGTTGATAGAAGAACCAACTCTTGATGCCAAATGATGCAGCTCCTTATGAGGAACACGATGACATCCACCACTTTGTCAAATTCCCCCTCAAACTCCATAAAGCCTTAACCCTAGTTCGGCGTCTACTGTAACGATCTAGAATTTTTAACATTTTGAATGGGAATATTTAAATTTATTTCAATACTCAGATTTGATTCGAGTTTAATTAATAATGGAAAACTAATTATTAATATAACAACTCGATTTTTATTTAAATCCAAAAATTTAATTTGGGAAATATTTCATTTATCGTTTGACAATTTTTAGCAAACGGTGTATTTTTGAAATTTTATAAAATAAGATAACCAGTGTATATTATTATTATTTTGAGATCCTATCGCATTTTTATACATGATCGTACTTTTGTTTTATCGTTCGCGGTTTGTACGCGAACAAATTCTGTCTAGCGACACACTTGAAATTGCAACATAAACTAAATACTACACTTAGAAAAATCATCATTTGACTTTTCTTTATCATTATTTTGATTCTCCTCCTCTCCCTTTCATATTTTCATTATCTAGTAAAAGAAAATAAATATCCACCTATTTAAAATTCAAAAACAAAATATTTACTAACCAAAAAAATAATATAAAGTTTAGTTCTTTGAACTTGTATAGCCTAGATCTATAGATCTATACAAGTTTTATTGTGTGCAGCATCGATTTGCGGTGCTCAACTTTGATACTTTGTATGGTTTGAAACTAGGGTTTGGGATTACGGAACTTGTAGTTGAGGATAGGCTAAATGGAATGTATGGGTGGGTTTGTTATGTCGAGGAGCTTTAGCGGTGTAAATATGGTTGTGCGTAGTGCTTGATGGGAAGGTGCAAATTTTTGAGGTCGCGTGGAGCATTGTTATTTCAGAAATAAAATGGTTAGGCCGAGTGCTTCATGGTGGTGGGTGATGTGATGCTTATATGGAGAGAGACTCGATGGTGAAGACAGATTTGAGAATCGTGTAGCGATGATGGAGTTTGGTGATGCATGCACGAGGTAGGGGACGGGTTACTGTGTTCGTGTACAGGCAAAGAGGATTTAGATTGAGGAAGAAAGAGATTTTGGAGGGTAATTAATTTAAATTTGTAATTAACAATTTAATTATGTAATTTAAAATTCAATAACTTATAAATTGAATAACTTTTCCATACGAGGTCCAATCGAGACGCAGTCTTTTGCATTACGCTTGTAATGGCGATATTTATGCGATGGAACTTTTTTCTTCAACTTTGGAGCAAGTAAAATTTTGAGTGAAAATCGATAAAATCGAACGCCGTTCGATTTTAGATCAAATTGGAATGCCTAAGTATCCACTGGAATTTCGATGAGCTAAACTCACCTTTTTGGATAATTAGTATGATATACAGTAGATAAAGTAATTACTTTTGTGTTTGGATGAATCATTGGTTTGGTTTGTTTAAAATATTCACTTTTGAAAAGCAAATGTAATTTAAAATGAAATGTAGGGAATTTTGTAGAGAAATACAGATTTCTCATAATTGTGATTTTTAATTCCAGTTATATTGGATGTGACACTTACATATGTTAAAAGTTGAGCCTTTTTAGTGAAAATGTCGTAATAGCATTAGTTAAGTGCTATAGTAGTTATTGGCCTCGTTATGGTATTTTGAAATACTATTAATTGCTATTAGATTTGGAAATAGTTTTGATTTGGAAGATGATTTTAAACATGATTTTTGGGATTTTCTATGATATTTTATTTTAAAATGGTTTTTGGACTTCTTTATTTTACTTCAATCTTTTTGATATTCTCTTCTAATTTATATGTAAATGTTTTTAAAAGTATTTCAAAAATTATTAATTTTTATAGAAAACTTATTATAATAATGAATATTTATTTTAAAATATAATAAACGGGTTTACCTTTTATTTTAAAGTGATTCTGTTTTAAAAAGAAGATAGAAATATTTTGGTATAAATATTTGTTACGTTTTATATAAAATATTGTTTAAAATGATAGATTTTGAAATAGTATTTTATGAATAAAAGTGAGATTTATAAACAGTATTTTATAAATAAAGGAATGGATTCATAAATGAGTATTTTATAAATAAAAGGGGCGGATTCAAAAACGATATTTTATAAAAAGGAAAATGATATCATTTCGATAAACTAAAATAATAAATCATATTTGTAGATTTATAGTAATATATGGAATGATCGTTTTATGGAAAAGTATTTGGTATTATCTTGAAACAAAGATTTGTGGTAAGTATATAAGATTTATAAAAATGAGTTTTGGATCTATAAAGGATTTTTATTAAAGATTTTTTAAAGGAGTTTTATAATTATATTTTGAGATTTATGGAAATTAAAGGAGTTTATAATTATATTTATACATTGATTAATGGAGTTTGTAATTACATTTGGAGATTTATATAAGGAGTTTTAAAAAATATTGAAGAATTTAAAAGGAGATTTATAAATGAAGTTCTATAAAGAAATTTTAAACATAGAGGAGATTTATGAAAAGGAATTTTATAAGAGAAATGAGATTTGATTCCCATAAACGATCTTTTAAAATTATTAGGGTACGGAAAATGTTCTTTTCACAATTAACACCAAATTCCGAGGTATGGAAACTCATCTCTATCTTAAGAATTAAGAATATGTATCGAAGCAAGGATAGTTTTCTAACTTGTCTAATTTCATTGTTAATCGAGGGATAATACTGTTTGAAATTGGAAAGTGATGTTAAGCATATTTGGTCTAATTTCTATACGATCCGTTTACTTACACCAAAAAGGAAAGTGTTTGGGTTTATTGTTATTAATGTTTCTAAATGACATTTGTTTTAACCCAATTAAGTATGGCTTCAAAAATAAAATCTTTCTTAAGATTTGTGAATATATTTATACCATTGAGATAAGTATTGTTAAACAATTTCTTCGTTAATCCCAAAAAGTGCAAGAGAGTGAACCTTGGCAAATGATGGAAATTAGAGAGCCTAAAGTTAACCTCAATAAGTGTTGGCACATGGCGACACTTGGTTGAGTTAAGGCGTAAGAGGAGTTAATGAGCAAGCTTAAGTCCATTGTTAATTCATATGCAAAATCATGTAGGATCATATGCTCATGAAGAAAATTCGTATAGTCAATTGTATGCAAAGATAGAAATCAAGAATATGAGTACTTTTGAAATTTGAAGCAATCCTTGATTAACAAATAATATATGCGTTGGAACTCGAAAGTAAGTCATAATTCGAGAAAACCAGTTTTTATTCTATATAATGTCGAAGGTACAAAGACCAATAGTCCAATAATTCAAGTGCTACAATTGGCTATGGATCCCCAAACCAATTTAGGGTTGCAAATTTTAAATTGTAAGAAGAGAGATAAGAATGATTCACCCCTTCCATCATGCGCATAGGTACATATTACGGGGAGAAAATGTGGCATGGCACATGGCTTCGACGTGTTTGGTCTCGTCAGTTTAATGCTGCACGATACTATCTTCGCTTGACAACATCCTTTGACATCCTTAGGTGCGGGGCAGGGCTTCGGCGTCATCTCATAAATGAAGGCGCATGGCATCAATGACTCTCAACATTGATGGCTTCTATTGTGATGGTCGACGCTCTCCATTGGTTGGTAGTATTATTGAATTGAAGCAGTGTTAGGCATGGTGAGACAGTGATTTGGGGCGGCATCAATATGGAGCGGCATGGATTGATATAACATTGGCCTTGATAACTTCTATGCACACTGATGGCTTTCGATGTCAACATGTGCGGTGTTTTATAAGTACTGATGAAATGCACCATCAATAAGATGCAAAACTGGCTACCGATGGTATTGCTAATATGTGGCATTGCTTTATGGAACTATCATTGGAGTGGCGTACATTACATCTTCACAAGTGAAAGAAAACATTGATAAAACCCGGCATCAATGAGATGCAGCATGTTAGTGCCAAAATTGCGACACCCAAATCCAGTTGAAAGCACCAAATACCAGTCACAGCTCACAAACAGAATGTATGTAGAGAGTGATGATGTGAAGAACAGTAAAAATTAAAATGAAAGTAGTAAAGAACAACAGATTTTATAGTGGTTTGGCTAACTCCGGCCTACGTCCACTCCATAAGTTTCCTTTTTATTGATGTTCGAATCAATTACAGTTGCAAAATGGCAGAGTAGCCTCAGCCTTAGAAAATAGAAAGTAAGAGAGCAGAAAGAAGATCCCTTTTCTGAACCCTCACATGCTGTATTTATAGGCAAATCCTGAGTTGTTGGGCTTTCTGAATGATCTGGTCCCATCAAGGCCTTCCACCGAGCCACATACCTCCACAATGCCGAGCCACATCGGCCTCTCCATAGTGTCGGGCCACACATACCTCCACAATGCCGAACCACATTAACCTCGCCACAATGTCGAGCCGCACCAGCCTCACCACAATGCCGAGCGAGGTTCGATGCCGAGCGATGTCCAATGCCGAGCGAGGTTCGATGCCGAACGACTTCCTATGCCGAGCGACTTCCTGTGCCGAGCGACTTCCTGTGCCGAGAGACTTCCTGTGCCGAGCGACTTCCTATGCCGAACGACTTCCTGTGCCGAGCGACTTCCTCGAGACTCCAACATCCCAACTCACTCGAGACTCCCTCGAGACTCCAACATCCCGACTCCCTCGAGACTCCAACATCCCGACTCCCTCGAGACTCCCTCGAGACTCCGACATCCCGACTCCCTCGAGACTCCGACATCAAGCCACTAGCCTATGTAGATCCACTTCATCCAATCCAATATCCATCTTCCAAGCGCACTACATCATCTATCTGTCCAGTCGACCTACACCTATCGTATTCCAGGCTCGACAAACGAGTAGTCGATTTAGTTAAATCCGCCTGCCTACAGCCTTGCTAAAAGGTGGGTTAACACTTTGCCCCCCAAAACATGCCTTACTATTGGAAGGTGTGTTTTGAATAGCCTCAAACCCGATATCCGAAGTCCATACGTCATCCATAGCCGTACCATCCGATCCATTATCCAATCCATTCTGTCCAAGTGCCGCTGCCGCATGCTTATCCAAATCCATGACTGTTCCGAGTCGACATCTGATTCCTATCCAGTAACCAAGTCCTTATCCAATTCCACATCCATCTGAACCCGACTATCGAGTTCCAATCCATCCATATCCAATAACCTATAACCATATCTGTGACCTCTCCGGGTCGATATCCAAATCCGGGACCGCTCCGGGTCCTTGTCCGAATCCTTAGCTATTCATAGCTAATATCCAAATCCGTAACCTCTCCAGGTTCTTGCCAAGTGCAACTTGCACCTGACGACCTATGTCAAGTAATGCCATGGTGTTCCCGGTTCAGTGTCCATGAACGTTGAGTAATGCCATGGCTTGAGTCCTAAGCCGAATCCTGGTCACTTGTAATGACCCAAGATTTTAGGAATTTATTCTGAAAAATATAAAATAAATTCAAAATAATTTTTAAATAAATTTTGAAAGGGAATTGATATAGCTTGATAGTGTATCAGTATGTGTGTACATGTGTGCACAGGAAATGCACATGAACTAAAGCTAAAATCCCTGAACTCTAAGAATAAATACATATTCATATGTATGGGAATATATATATATATATAGATTAAATCCTTAAAAGCTGTATGCATAAGTAAATATACATATATGGATGCTACTGAATATTTTTGAGTGTACATGTGCATGAGAGTGTCAATACAGAATGATGTATAAATATATATATGGGTGTACTAATTATTTCAGTAAGACTTATATATATATATATGTTAATAAAATACTAGAGTTCAAATTAGTAAAATAAAATATACAGACATATTTTAGTATATAGGCAGAAAGAAAAAAAATGAAGATATAAAAAGGAGTAGTCCTCTTGTAAATAAATAAAGGAAGTACATACCATTTACATGAAAGCTAAAAAATAGGAAAAATAAGACAAAACAGGGAAATGCTTGGTATAGGCAGAATTAGGAAGAGTATTTGATAAATAACAAATCAAGTCACATTTTTAGCATGATTGTAGACAAAGGAAAAAGTATTTTCTGAAAAGCAAATTTCTGAAATTAACCAAAAAGAATATAACCACTTTTCTCTTCACCTAAATTAAGCCGGGAAGGGTAGAATTTTGGGTTCAAATAAAATGCAGATAACATAATTTTTCTGGTGGGCAAAAATGGCTTTAGCCAATACCCAAAACCCTAAGGAGGACCCTGTATATATATATGTATATGCAGCAGCCTCCTCTCCTTCTCAGAAAAGAACTTTGAAAAAAAAAAGAAACAACACCATAGAAATCATAAGGCAAGGGAAGGAAAAGAGCTTGAGGCTAAAGGCAGAAGTTCATCAATTAATTAAGGAAGCAAAGAAGAGAGCTAGGTGAGAAAACTCACTCAATAACTTAAGGCACTAAGTCCTAATGAAGGCAGCCAGTTATAAATGAATTTTTCTTAAAAGTGTATGTGATTGTTCTTCAGAAGTTAAGGATGCTTTAATGCTAAATGGTTGTGCTGGTTGTTTTATTTTGTGAATATTCTAAATATGATCTGCATGCATACATAAGTATCTTTGAAACCCAGATCTCTTTTTAATATGATACTGGTTAGAAACAAATAAATACCCAGAAAAATAAAATGTTGGATATAAGCAAGTAGTGTTGGTTTTGGCTCAACCCAGAAGAATTGATAAGCTTGTGGGCTGCAATATACATATGTATATGTGCTGAGGCTTAAAATGAAAAGGAATTAGGAGTGCAATAGGCTTGCCTATGTGCTGATACTCCTGATTCAAAGAAAATATACAATATCCACCCAGCAAATAGATTTTGTGATTTAGGAAGCTTGGTCAACCTGAGTTAACTAAAGCACAGATGTTTGCAATAAAATCTTCCCATAAAGCCATAAACCAATGTTAGTTGTCTATATCTCTTTAAAATTGCAAGAACATGTTTTAATAAGTACCAATACTAAAATTGCTTGGTTGTCTCTGTTTGTTTATGAGAATGATAAGGAATGCTATGAGGTGAATGCTTGTTTTTGTAAAATAACTCACTGATTGGGTTTGCTCTGAAAAATTTAAAAAGAGAAAGTACCTAAGAATTTGATTAGGAAATGGGGTCAAGATTACTGCAGGAATGACTTGTGTTCTTGAGTAATGCAAGTTGACACATGGCTTGTTCAAGTCCTGAGATCTTTGTGTAATGGAGTGAATTAGTTCATTACAGTGTGTCCATTGATTCATAAAATTGCATATGAGACCAGGATAGATAAATATACCAAGGGAAAATTATTTGATATGATGAGGAAACTAGAGTTTTTCCCAGAATTGAAATATGAGGATGGAATAAATGATTTAACTCATATTGGTTATTTTCCTGTTTGGTGTGAATGATTGTTTGACTATGACTGAATTGTATGCTTGAATGTATGTACCATATTTATATATGTAGTCTTTGGAAAGAAAGATTAAAATATGCACATGCACAATGACACAGAGCATGCACACAAGTATTACCTGTTTCCAAAGGGCAGAACTTTATGTATATGTACTTAACTTGATTTTAAGCTAATTAATTAATTGCTTTTGTGAATTTTCTCATACCAGACATGTGTCTGACCCTAGTGTGCTAATGGCATCTGGGGTGTCTCATTTAAAATGAGGCAGCTTCAAATGCTTTTTTAGGGATAGCAGCCTCTAGATAGGAGTAGAAGCAAAGCATTGAGAAGAAGATTATAGCATGCTAGAATTAGATAGAAAGAGCTTACAAGATGAAATTTGCATGTATGATATTTTAAAAAAAAATTCCATTGTACTAAGTACAGAGTGATGTTGGATATTTGGTTAAGTATTTTGAGAATTTGACTTGGAACTGGTATTTAAAATATCTGAGTTTTATTATCTGGAATGTTGAAAAGTTTTAGCTATAATTTTGTAAGTGAGATCCCCAGTAGGGATTTTATAAGATAGTGATGTTAGATCCATATTAGTAAATTATTTACATGTTCAGTATGATTTGCTCAGACACTGTCACACCAGTACCTTAGTAATTTTAACATAAAATCTGAATCCCTCTTTACTAAAGCTTTGGGCAAAATGCATTTTAAGACCTTCTGAAATATGTCTGAGTAGAGAGTCTGTTTAATCCATATTTTATTTGCTAAGTATCCATGTGTGAGGAAACTCACCCCGGACTGCATTTCATTCAGTCTAGTACCTTGGTATCAAGGAATCAAGCTTCTGGAATATGATGATTCACTTAAGAATATCCCAGACATGAGTTTGCATATAAGGTAGATATTATAAGAAAGCAAACATAGGAAATGATATAAGCTTATATCATTTTCAAAGCACAGACACTATACAATTGATTTTACAGATAATCATAACATAATTATCTGGGTTTTATGAATCATATTTCATGGAGAATCCAGCAAGCTATCAAAGAATAAAAACCATACTATTACCTATATGAATAAGATTTTCATTACTTAAATAATAAAATGAAATTAAGCTATGTGGGGATTGATTAAATTTAATCAATCACTGTAACCTCTTGTTTGCCATAACCCGATTAAACCAGAGGGGCACATGCATCTTCATATGTGTGTGCATATTTTTGTGGTTGCACTGATATATCTATATTGGTAAAATTTTTGATCCTGGATAAAGTTTGTTTATTGGGAAAAAAAATGACCCTGGAAAAATATATTTGTTAATAAATGATATATACATATATCATCTCTAAAAAAAATCCTTACAAAATGAAGGTAGAGAAGTGAGGGTCATTTCATCACTCCGGACCCTTGCCGAGCATAGTCCATACTCGACGACCTGAAATAGTAACCGATAGATAATATGGGGCCTAAGTCCTAGACCGTATCCTGGTCTCTCCAGACCCTTGCCGAGCATAGTCCATGCTCGACGACCTTTTAGCCAAAATCCAGAGGAAAATCAAATCCAAATCCAATCTAAAATCCAAATCCATCCAGAAAATCAAAGATCCATATAAAAAATCCTAATCAAAAATCAAACATCCAAACCAAAGAAACCAACAAAACCGGGAGTTCAAACCAAACTCCAAAACCAAAGCGGAAAAAGCAAATGTCCAATCCAAAAGGAAAAATAGATTTCACAAACTGGAGCATCTTGGCAAACCATCACCTCAGAGCAGGCCTAAGGGTTATCAACGACCCCATACATGAGTAAGTGATTTAGCCGTTTACCCGAAGTTTGCTACTTATTCCAAACCATCACGATTAGTTGATGACTAACCGGCCACCATTCCTGAGCCTCGGGCCATCGTCGCTCAAGGTAGGCGGTGGCTGCTTCTGTTCCACCGTCGCATTACGAGTTTCGACATATTGCCGCAACTGACCATTCCTTACATGCTCCTCGATTATATCCTTTAGATGTCGGCAGCTGTTAGTATCATGCCCGTCCAGGTCATGAAAGAGACAGTTCCTTCCTGATGCCCTTTCACGTTCTGTAGGTTCCCTCCTTGCTGGCCTTCGATAGGGAAGGCGATCCCGAGTATCCAAGAAAATCCGCTCCAACGTTGCGTTCAATCCTGTGTAAGTGGAGAACTTTGGTTCTCCCCAACGCTTCCTTTTCCCTTTATCCTTGCCCCCACCCGAGCTTTCGTCGGTTAGTCCTCCATCCTTAGTCATGTTTACTTCCTTTGACCTCATGTCCAAACATGCATCCTCTTGTCGAAGAAATCTTTCAGCTTCATGAAAGAATTCCCCAAGATCCAACGGTGGTTCCTGTACCAACGATACTTTGAAATCCAAATTATCTCTTACTCCTGATACCGCAGCCATCAGAACCATTGATGGATCTGGCCGATCCACCGAAGCAACTGCTGCATTAAATCGAGTTAAGAATGTCCAGAGCGATTCATCCGCCCCTTGTTTGACCGACGTTAGCGTCATCACGTTCTTTGGTCTTTTTATGTGAACTCGAAACTGACTTAAGAACTTGTCCACCAGTTCTGTCCATGTTCCAATGGATCCATCCTCCAGCTGTCTGAACCATATAGCAGCAATATCAGTCAAGTACAGGGGGAAACATTGGGCCATAACCTCCTCCGTTGCCCCCAGCACTTCCATATGCCTAGTGTACCTCATCAAGTGGTCGGTGGGATCCTTCTTCCCGTTGTATACTTCCAGAGTGGGTAGTTTGAAATCAGGCGGACTCCTAGCTGTCCTGATGTTCCGGGTAAACGGACTTTTGTTAACTCCCTCTGAATACCTGTTTGTCAGACCTCCGCGAATAGTCTGCCTGATAATGTCAGCCAATCCAGTGTTTCCAACCAAGGGTTGCCCCCTATCCACGTTTCTAGACTTCCCCCCAAGTCCCCGAGGAAATTCTGGCACATATTCTTCATCACGTACTCCTGTATTCCTATCGACGTCATGCCGTGTAGCGTCATCCGGTATCCCTCCATGAACTGGTCCAGCATCACCTGGTGGTGTGCCCCCGAGTCTAGGTCCATCTAGATTGTCAGCTGTTTGTTGATTGGGAGCTGCCCCCTGCTGAATCACTCCATCTGTCCGCTGGTTGAGTTCCCTTGGACCAGTTCCAAGAACTTGAGCACCTGCAGTTCCTGGTTGTCCAAATTGCCTAAGAAGAGCTTGCATCATCTCCTCTTGCCGTTTCATCATCTGCTCCTGCATAGAATTCATCATCACCTGCTTCTCGTTCCGAGTTATGTAGATGGATGCATGATCCTCTCCAGCTCCAGAAGAGGCCGCTTGACTTCCTTCCTGATTGCTTCTTTCCGCTGCTTGCTTCCTTGTTGGTGGTCTAGCCATTGCTTTCTAGGATCCAAGTTCCTAACTCCAAAATTCCCGAGTGCTTGTGTTCTCGGTGAAAGCACTAAAGTGTTAGCGCCAAAATTGGTCACTGACACCCAAATCCAGTTGAAAGCACCAAATATCAGTCATAGCTCACAAACAGAATGTATGTAGAGAGTGATGATGTGAAGAACAGTAAAAATTAAAATGAAAGCAGTAAAGAACAACAGATTATATAGTGGTTCGGCTAACTCCGGCCTACGTCCACTCCAGAAGTTTCCTTTTTATTGATGTTTGAATCAATTACAGTTGCAAAATGGCAGAGTAGCCTCAGCCTTAGAAAATAGAAAGTAAGAGAGCAGAAAGAAGATCCCTTTTCTGAACCCTCACATGCTGTATTTATAGGCAAATCTTGAGTTGTTGGTCTTTCTGAATGATCCGGGCCCATCAAGGCCTTCCACCGAGCCACATACCTCCACAATGCCGAGCCACATCGGCCTCTCCACAGTGCCGGGACACACATACCTCCACAATGTCGAACCACACCAACCTCGCCACAATGCCGAGTCGCACCAGCCTCACCACAATGCCGAGCGAGGTTCGATGCCGAGCGAGGTTCGATGCCGAATGCATTCCAATGCCGAACGACTTCCTATGCCGAGCGACTTCCTGTGCCGAGCGACTTCCTCGAGACTCCAACATCCCGACTCACTCGAGACTCCCTCGAGACTCCAACATCCCGACTCCCTCGAGACTCCGACATCCCGACTCCCTCGAGACTCCGACATCCCGACTCCCTCGAGACTCTGACATCGAGCTGCTAGCCTATGCAGATCCACTTCATCCAATCCAATATCCATCTTCCAAGCGCACTACATCATCTATCCGTCTAGTCGACTTAAACCTATCGTATTCCAGTCTCGACAAACAAGTAGTCGATTTAGTTAAATCCGCCTGCCTACAGCCTTGCCAAAAGGCGGGTTAACACAGCATAAGTCATGTTCACGCACATTGATGTCTTATGGTATTAACTGCATTCAATATCATCACTTCCTTAAAGGGATACGGCACTGAGGAAATGCAACGTAGGTGGGAGGTGGCATCAAAGAGAAGCGGAATCGGCAGTGTGCGTTATTAATCACATGCGATATTGGATGATATTTTTAAAGCATGGCATTACTTCCATCTTGAAAGAGGGCATCATATTCATGTCTCATGTTGCATATCTTCGAGATTAATAATGGTGAAACATTTGCTTCCCCCTAGTATAGAGGAAGCATTGGCTTTTCAAGTAAATAGTTTCGGCACCATCCTTTGCCGCTTATTGGTCTTCTTTTATCGATCCAACCGTCTATTTAAAATTAATCCAAAGGCTTCTATGCACCTACTCCTTTCTATAAATAGCCATGTATCTTCTTCTTTCTTTTCTTACCTGCAATTTATAAGCTCAAGCCTGAAATCAAATTTTCAAAAGAAACCAAAAACTTCCAACTCTCGATTGTTTGACTCATCATTCAGGTATGATTTGTAATTCTAATAATTTGAATTAAAGAATTTCCATGAAATAACTTTTAGGGCTCTATCGACTCCGAATAGACATTTGGGGTTTAATTGGATTATTTTGATGTTAATGTTTAGATTATCATTGAATTTTTATATTGTCAGAATGAAATTTGAGGTTGTTGGCCACAAGAACCTAGATGTTGTTTGTTTAATATGATGAAATAGATAGCTTATAAGACACAATATTCAATAAGGATTCACTCCATGTTGACCTTGGTGTTTCATGAAATCATCATGATATTCAGCATTGACTCGTCTTTCTTTATGTTACATCATAACTGATTTTTTGTGATATTGACATGATATTCAATATTAATGATATTCGACATTAATAAAGCTTTCATTGACCTATTTCCTGTTAACTAATGTTTTCGATACAAAACTTTTATGAAAGTGCAATGCGGCAACTCATTTAGAGTTAAAGAGGTTACTATTATTAAAGCGCATATGTCGATATGATGCAACATCAGTAGTTTCAGTATAATTAAAAACAATGTTGCGATACCAACATGACACTCGGCATTAATAAAGTTCTTTATTAACTTATCACCTCGATAGCACATAACTCTTATATTTTTAACAACTAAAATAAGAAGCGACAATCTCTTATTGTTATGAGAAAGTGTATACTAGTTAGATGCAACATCATTTAATTATAAATGGCGTCGTTTACTTTCATCATTGATTTATATTTTGATACCAACAGTCTTACCGTTCGTTGCCATCATTCTGTTGCCACCATTAATATTATTAATTAAGCTTCATTCGATATCATTGTTTACGATGTTGCATGTTCAACATATTACAAATCGTTTACCTGATTAGCACATTATCAACTCATATAATCGTTATTCACTAATGTCCACAACCTCCTCTTCAATATTAGTTATAGTTGCGGTGTTACTTAGAGCTTTATAATATAAGCTACGTGACATTTGACATTGATATATCTGTCGATCCAGACTTATTGACGTAACATATACATTCTTATTTAATCTTTATACAATTTTTCCATGGAATTTCTTTATTAAAGTTAGAGTTTAAGTATCTAAATAAACTAAACATGTGTCATTTAAGGGTCCTTAACTTGTGAATAACATATACTTTATGCATCTTGGTACCATCACTTAGATAGTAGATAAGTCATTTAGATACTAATTTTTGGCTTTAGCATGTAGTGCTTCTTCTATATAATATAAACATTATCATTTCTTAAATTCTAGAATAATATCACTTGGCAGATAGATGGAAAGCCAAAGTCAAGCAAGATGTTCATTAAGAAAACTAATGCAGGGCCTGAAGCCTCACCCTCCGCTGGTAAGAAGGGAAATAATCTTTTGAATCCATCATACATAACAACCCAAGCCGAGGTTGATTCTATTCTAGAACAATTTAGGATTATGGGAATTACAACCATTCCTGCTTGTCCTGCAGATAATATTTAAAATCTGCCGGAAGGGTATTTCTCTTTTACTCCAATACATATTTGGCATACAGGCTACATTCCTTTTCTCGGCTTTCTTTTGAGATACCTCAAACATTTTGGAAATCTTTACAAATTATTACACATATATGACTTGTTAGGAAATCTTGGCTCGAGAGGCTGGACTCCATTCTCTTAATGCTGAAATTCTTCATTCAATATCTTTTCCTGCCAAGGTTTGTGATCAACAAGATCATCAACTATACCGAATCTATCCCCACCCAAAAAGTATGATTTCTGAGAGTGTTAACAAGACGAAGGGATGGAAGACGCAATTCTTTTTCGTTAAGTGCTTCTCTAACATCCGAGGAACATTCTCTACCATCAGTAAGTTTCTTATCTCTTACTACCCATATCTGTTTATTATTCTTTATTAATAAATGTTATTTTTTCAGATTCTAAACCCAAAAAGCTAAGTTCTTCTGATCAGGAGATTGTGCAGTCATTAATTTGAGCATCGGATACTATGGGGAACGGGCTTATGCTATTAACTCCAGTAAAACTCCTTCAGTATTTCGTTATTCTGTATCATCATAAAATTTTAGGAGAGCCTCCAATGGTCAAACATAATGCATGAGGAAAACCATCGTAAGTTATGGTAAAATTAAAATCCTTTACTTCTAATTCTCCAATTCAGCCCAAGACGCTTTGTAAGATATCATTGCATTTTATACGAAACCTCTTGTTTCGTCCTCTTATAAGCTTTTGTTTCTAATTCAGGCTCATATGCCCTAACCATTGCTTCCAAAAAGAAGGAGATAGCAAGTGATGCTCCCTAAGAAAAGGAGAGTAATATGGTACTTCTACCTCAAACCAAATTCCCCAGTCTCATTCTTTCAAGGACATCATCGATAGCTCATTCAAATCCATGGAAAGGAAATTAAACGATGGTTCTGTGAGAAATGCAGATTAAGGATCTTAAGGCTAGAATTAACACTAGAGGGGGGGGGTGAATAGTGTTTTAAGAAATTTGTTAATCTTTTTGAATTTATCTTACTTTATTAACAATGTATACACTAATCAGACACAGAAATGAACACAGAATCAAACACAGATGCAAATATAAATAAAAAGCAGTAAAGGAAAGAACACATCGGATTTTATACTGGTTCGGAGTTACCCTACATCCAGTCCCGCACAACTAAGTACGGATTTCCTTTCAAAAGCAATTCAACAATTACAACCCTCGATTTCAAGGCTACGAGGTACACCCTCCAGAATACCAATCCTCTGGGTAGGGATACTTGATTTCCGGGGCAACAAGTTCACCCAATTGATTTCCAAGGCTACAATCACACCTTTTCTCGCTTGATTGATTTACAAGGCTACAATCACACCTTTTCTCGCTAATATATTACAAAGAAATCTATAACTCTGAATAGCACTGAGAACCTTGTAGAGATAGTGATGTAGAATCAAACTAGAAGTTAATCGAGTATGATTCGATGTTGATTTCGGTAGAGTAATGGTATGATTTTGTAATAAGAAATGTGGAAGATGAAGAGGAGTAAAAACCAGAAAAAAGTGATTAAAAATTCGTTGAAACCGACCCCTATTTATAGAAAACCGACAGCCATGACCATTCATGAAGAGTTATGGCGAATAGAGACTTCTTTTGAAATTTGAATTTGAACTTCAACTGTCACTATGTCGACATACTACCTAGGGGCATGTCGACATCCCTCAGCCAAAAATGATAATTTGAATTTCTATAAAAAAAATATTTATCTTATATAAAAACTATTTAAAACTTTATAAATATACTTGAATATAGTTGAAATTCATAAGTAAATATAAAGAACAATATATACATAATTTAACTATAATTTTATATTTAAATCTAAGTATAAATATTAAAAGTTAAATATATTATTTGAAAAGACATTTAAATTCAGGAGTATTTTGACTTTGAAATTAAAGATGTTTTGAGGCTAAAATTATTTAAAATCAGGATAGAGAGTTTTGAATCTTTTAAAAGGAAAGTTTTGAAATCATTTTGAAAACAAGATAATTTTGTAAAATCATTTGAATTAAAATTAGTGGATATAAAACAATGTCCCACTAGATTTTCGTAGGTTCCATCCTACTTAGGGTTCCATCCCTTTAACGGGCTCGAAGTGGATTCCATTCCACGAATAAATTAGATATTAAGATGCCAGTGCTTTTCTACGAGTTTTAACAAATATTCCTAATAAAACAAACTTAACCTTGAACTCTTGATAATCTTGATACTCATGAGTCTTCTATCTCTGTATCTTGAATCTCTATACTGTACAGTCTTCATTCTTGATACCTGCATGGTTAGATCCTACAAATACATATATATCTAAACTTGTAATGTTAGTATTTATATTTTATAATCTATTCTAAGGTTGTTGTCATCAAAACCATCATCTCAAGGATTAACAATCTCCGCCTTTTTTATGATGACAACCTTTGTTTATAAAATATCATTTCTATCCTAACAACTCCCCCTTAATCTATGCCTAACTACCCTATTTTATACTTCTCCCCCTTTGTCATCAACAAAAACCATATAACTCTATATAACTCTATATAACTTTATATAACTCCCCCTGAAACTAAGACTACATTACTTTGTGATTATAATGATAGTGTTATCATACATAATCAGTACTTAACTAAAATATAATCCTAAACTATTAACTATCCTAACTAAGAATTCATAATTATACTAACACATATAAGAATACGAGTTTATTTATTATGAATATGGTTGTATTTACATTTGCGATTAAAAACAGAAAAACATAAATAACAGAGAGAAATAGAAGAAACTAATGTGTGTTTCTGATCAAAGGGGATTTATGAATCGAACAGTTTGGATAGTGGAAACAGAAATTTCCACGTTGTTCGACAAGATTCCCATTTTTATCAAAACACACTTCTCCAACGCATACCACTTGGTCATTATCCTCCTCGTGTGCTTCTTCCATTGGTTCTTCTTCTTCGTCGCTGACCTCATGTTCTTGATTGAGTGAAGAGTCTTCATCGATCAAGATAGGGTTGGCCTGGTTATCCATTAGGAATTTTTGTAAATTCCTAAGAATCTTCCCTTGCCTTTCTTGCTCTTTCGCCATACGAAGTTGAGTCATCGAATTTCAGTCAACATCTGAAGAGTATCCTTCATAGATTCCTCTAATTTAGTAACACGTGCAAGAGTGGAGCATTGGAGTGGACCAGAAGTAGGAGAGGGGAATAAGAAAGTTGGTTTTATGTTTGATTTAGAGGAAGATGCCATTATTTTATTTATTTCAGAATAGAAATTGAAGAGAAACCAGAGAGAATGAATAAGAATTCGAAATAGAGAAGAATATATAACTAAATTTTTGAATTTTGGTGGGAAAAAATTTTAAAAAATAAAATCGTTATATGTCGACATGGGTCTAGTGGGTATGTCGACATGGTCCTTGTATTTTTACCTGTAGCGACCCTGAATTTCCGACCCAATTTAAATTTTAAATCCATCGTTTTAAGTATAAAAATTTTGAAATTTATAAACGATCTCAATTAACGTCCAAACTTTATTTATGACATACGTCTAGTTAGATATGAGTATAGAAAAAGTTTCGTCGCAAATTATTACAGTACACTTCGTTCGCGTTTTACTGTATATCAGTCCATCTAAAGCTGCGTAAAATTTATCTTCCAAATCCAAATATTTTTACACAGTTATGTTGTAAAAATTATTCTGATCAAGATAATGTAGTTCGTTTCGTCTAATATTGAAATCGCCTGCTCTGTTTAAATTGTTTTGCAAAACGTACAATTTTAGCAGCGTAATTCGAATTTTTATAAAAACCATCGTATCGCAATAATCTGTGTACCGTTGGAAGCGCAACGTCGCACTGATCATAACGGTATATTTATTTGCGCGAATCGGAGTCCGACATAATTTGTCGCGTTAATTAAATCGTTTTGAATGGACCGTTTAAACAAATGTCAGCCCAAATTCCTTAGCCTGTATCCAAAAGAAATAGAATAAACTCAGCTGAGGCATTTAAGGGGTAGTTGGAAGCTAGGAGTGGCTTGGGAATTGGTGTGGACGTTTGGAAAGATGTGAGAAGAATTGGGAAAATAAGAATACGTTTCGTATTTCAAAAAGCAGTACTGTTCATATCTGGGTTTCTAAATATAATAATTTGCAGTACGAACTCATTTGTTCTAACTTATCCACAAACACTCTCAGGTAAACACTTCTTCTTTCTCCATATTACTTCTCTTCTCTTACTTATTTGATTTCTGAAAAAAAATGGTCAAACAAAAGATGGCTGACGCACTGATTCAACTCACATTCTCCAGCACACCGTCCTCGACCCTCCACCGCCCATTTCCGCGCGCGTCGCAACCACCTACGCGGCACCTGAACCGAGCTCACCTACCTGTCCAGGCCCTCGCGCCACCACCTTTCCATCCCCCACCACGACAGTACCCTAACCATGTTCCTGCCGTGTGCTTTGCGGTGCTTCAGTGTGCATGTTAAATGTACACGAACGTGTACAGGCAGAAATGGAAGAAACAAATTGGTGTAGCAGCGGAAATGACAAAATGATGATACGGTGAAAGTAGCAATCGATGGAATGAAGAATACTGAATGGCCCAAATTCGTTGATCCGAAGATACCGAATTCTAGCTATCTTCGTCACGTTGATAGCACACTATACCGTGAAAGAAGATCTTCAATTCTTCAAGCGTTGATCAAGCGCACTTGATACCGCGAATCGGCTTCAACAATCGTTGAATCGAGCGCACTCGATTAACCGAAAGTGGAGATAGGAGATTACACTCAACTACCAATTTGGTGAAAGCACAAAGCTAACAAAACAAAAGTTTTTATTCAAATCAACTTAACTATTACAAATGACCCAATCGGCCTATTTATAGGCGTTACAACTCACACCACATAAAACTGTACAACACTTAGGTCGTGTACGACCTATAACCTGCGACTTATGACCTAAACAAGGTCGTTAACGACTTAACATTTGCACATACAAGCCATAACCCGGTATTCATTACAACACCTCTTCGCGACCTAAAAACATACGAGTTACGACCTATACATCCACGACTCAATACATATGTACAACACATAACGACTCACGACTTATAAAAGAATCAACGGCATAGAGTAAAGCGGCATAAGGAATCCACGGCTTCAAGCTTCAGCGACCTAACTTCTGGAATTCTTCTCACGACCTAATGCTCCTCGCGACTTATCATAGGTCGTAACCCAATCCTGCGACCTAAGCTTGACCGACCTAAGGCCTCGCGACCTAAGGACACAGCATCTTCATGCGACTTAAAAACATCAGCCTCTGAAACCTCTTCACGCGACCTAACTAGGTCGTAGGTTGTAGGTCGTTGAACGACTTAAGACTTCTCTGTGTAACTTGTTTCCACAGTCCTCGTCCTGTCCCTTGCTAGGTCGTTCATTATAAGTCGTATGCGACCTATAATGAGGCAACTTACTGATTAACACGTTAATCAACTGTTGCACTTCTCCCTTCTTCTCTTTGGATCGTGGACGATCTAAAGTCATTCCGTTAGGTCGTGGACGACCTATAATTTCCTTAGATCGTGGACGACCTAAGTCTTGTGAATTTAAAGGCTGCGTTGCATCATCCTCCCCGGGTTGAGAAAAATTCGTCCACGAATTTGCATCTTCCTCCTTCGCAACACACTCATCCCCATGGTACGGAATTAAGTATTTGACGTTAAACACATCAGAAGTATGAACATTATCCGGCAATTCCAATTGATACGCGTTTTCATTGATTTTCTTCAAAATTTTTACTGAACCAATCTTCCGCGCTTTCAATTTATTGTACGTTCCCACCGGAAAACGATCCTTTGTTAACACTGCATAAACCAAATCACCTTCATTAAATTCAACACTCCTTCGCTTCAGATCTGCAGATCGTTTGTACTTCTCATTCGCCTTTTCCAATCGTTCTTGAATGATTCTATGACACTCTGTCAATCCTTCAACAAAATCAGCAGCTCGCTTGACTGTCCCCTTTGGTTGTGGTATTATCGTTAAATCCAATGGTCCCTTTGGCAAACTAGAATACACAACCTGAAATGGGCTGAATCCAGTACTCTGGTTCACTGCATGGTTATGAGCAAATTCTGCTTGGCATAGCTTCATATCCCAACTCTTCAGATTGTCTTGCACAAGACATCTCAACAAATTCCCCAATGATTTGTTCACAACCTCGGTTTGTCCATCCGTCTGCGGATGATAAGCGCTACTAAAGTTCAACTTCGTTCCCACCATCTTCCACAAACTTAGCCAGAAATGACTTAGAAATCTAGTATCCCTGTCTGAAACAATCGATTCAGGTAGCCCATGCAATCGATACACCTCCCTAAAGAATAACTGAGCGACATGAACGGCATCCGTCGTTTTCTTGCAAGCAATAAAATGTGCCATTTTCGAAAATCGGTCAACCACCACATAAATAGAATCATTACCACGCTGCGTTCTCGAAAATCCCAACACAAAGTCCATACTCACATCAACCCAAGGTTTAGTAGGTACAGGTAATGGCATATATAACCCTGCATTTGTAGCGGTTCCTTTTGAAACTTGACAGACATGACACCTCTCAACAAACCTCTCCACTTCTTTTCTCATCGACGGCCAAAAATAAGATTGAGAAATCAGCTGTAGTGTACGGTCTTACCCACGTGGCCTTCTTCATGTAGCTCTTTTACAATCTTCATTCTCAAACTATAATCAGGTATGCACAATCGATTTCCTTTGAACAGAAAACCATCTATCATCATAAACTCATCCGTCTCTCCCTTCTTTACTTCGTCTACGATCTTCATAAAGTAAGGATCTTCAACAAATAATTCTGGAAGTATTTCGAACCCCGTCACTTCAACCTTCATTGTAGTCAACACATGATTCCTTCTGCTCAACGCATCCGCCACACGGTTCGTAACCCCAGATTTGTGTTTTACAACAAAGGTAAACTGCTGCAGGTACCCAATCCACGATGCATGCCTTGCCGAAATCTTCTCTTGTCCTTGCAGGTGTTTCAGAGCCTCATGATCAGTGTATAGCACAAACTCCTTGTGAAATAAGTAATGTATCCAATGTTTAATGGCCTGCACAACAGCATAAAATTCAACATCATACGTACTATATTTCATCTTCACTCCTGATAACTTCTCACTGAAATATGCAATAGGACATCCCCTCTAACTCAACACCCCTCCAATTCCCACCTTGGATGCATCCGTATGTAGCTCAAACAATAACTGAAAGTCTGGTAATAATAGAATTGGTGCTGACGTCAACAGTTCTTTGATTCGTTCAAAAGCAACCCCTGCTTCCTCCGACCATGCAAACTGTTTGCCCTTCATACAATCTGTAACAGGTGCCATCACACTACTAAAGTGTGGAATAAATCTTCGATAGAATGAAGCCAACCCATGAAAACTTCGAACTTCTGTTATCGTTTTGGGTTGTGGCCAATCTCTAATTGCTTCGACTTTACTCTGGTCAACCTGTATTCCTCCTTCCGACACAACATATCCCAAGAATAAGACACTCCGTGCCATAAACACACATTTCTTCATAGCAGCATAGAATTGTTCTTCACGAAGAATAATTAACACTTTCTTCAAATGTTGAACATGTTCCTCTGTACTAGCACTGTATATCAGAATATCATCAAAGTAAACTACCACAAATTTCCCAATGTACGGCCTGAAAATTTGGTTCATCACCCTCATGAATGTACTTGGTGCATTCGATAGACCAAACGGCATTACCAGCCATTCATACAATCCTTCCCTCGTCTTGAATGTTGTCTTCCATTCATCCCCTGGTCTAATGCGAATCTGATGATAACCACTTTTAAGATCAATCTTTGAAAAGATCATAGACCCACTGATTTGATCTAACAGATCATCAAGCCTCGGCATCGGAAATCTGTATCTGACTGTTATCTTGTTCAATGCTCTACTATCTGTGCACATCCTCCACGTTCCATCCTTCTTGGGTACCAACAAAGCTGGCACTGCACAAGGACTCAAACTCTCCTGAACTCGCCCCTGTTCCAGTAATTCCTCCACCTGTCTCCTTAACTCCTCGTGTTCCCTTGGACTCATCCGATAGTGTGGTCTATGAGGCAATGCAGCACCTAGCACCAAGTCAATCTGATGTTGTATGTCTCTAAGCGGTGGTAACTCCTTCAGTAACTCCTCTGGAAACACATCTTCGAATTCCTCCAAAACTGGTTTCACTTCCTCTGGAACTTCAATAACTTCACTGCTTTCATGCCCAATCAACATAAAAACTTCAGGACTCTCATCTATCTCTTCCACGAACTCCTTCAACGACGACAAGGTTTTCAATTCCTCAATCTCCTCCAGCTTGTTCTCATTCTGCTGTCGCTTTTTCGGAACTAATGTGATTTTCGTGCCTTCGAACAAGAAACTGTAACTATTCGTTCGACCATTATGTTGTACTTCACGATCGTACTGCCACGGCCTTCCTAACAGCAAATGGCAAACATCCATGTCAACCACGTCACACCAAACCTCATCCTTGTATTCCTTTCCAATAGAAAATGGAACATGAGCTCGCCTCTCTACCTTTACTTCTCCTCCTTTCCTCAACCAAGCAAGTTTATAAGGACTAGGATGTTTCTCCGTTTTCAATTTCAACTTCCTCACAGCTTCCGTTGAAATGATATTATCACAACTCCCAGCATCAATGACAAATTTACAGACCTTTCCCAAAATAGTGCATGTTGACTGGAAAATGTTACTTCTCAACCAGCTCGACTCTTCCTCCTGCTTCGGGGTTAAACAAGATCTTCGTAGCATCAGATTACATCCCTCGTCTCCCGACACTTCTTCTTCCTCTTCATCACGCTGTGAATTGATATCTTCTTCGACATCCGCATCCTCCACTTCAACAATCATAGTTCTCTTCTTCGGTTTTGGACATTCGCTGCTCTTGTGACCCACTTCCTGGCAATTATAGCATTTGAAATTGGTATTGACTTTTGGTTTAGCCACTTCTTGAACAACCGGGTTACTCGATGATTTAGGAATATTAGAACTACTACCCACTCATTTGTTCTGCCCCGTAAAACTTGGAAACACACCTCCCCCACGTCTTCCTTGTTTCTCCCAAGCCAACGCCTTTTGATGTGCTTCGGCCACAGATCTGGGGTCGAACATGTTCACCATATCTTGGATCTGTGCTCTAAGTCCACCGACAAACCTCGCGGTCAATTGTTCTTCTCTCTCCATGATATCGTTTCGAGCGATTAGTTGGTAGAACTCATCAGCATAATCAGCAACCGTCTTCGTTCCTTGCTTCAAGTTCTGTAATCTCTGATACATTAGTGATTGGTAATTATAGGGTAAGAATGTAGCCTTCATCAATTTCTTCATCTTTTCCCAAGCAACAATTTTTGACTTTCCCATTCGTTCTCTAGTGAGTTTGGTTTGCTGCCACCATGCCATAGCTCTCCCCCTCAACCTAGTAACAACCAACTTCACTTTATGATTCTCCGGAACCTCCTTGAAGTCAAATATTTCCTCAACATAAGCTATCCAATCAAGAAATTCCTCGGCTTGCATACCTCCCTTGAATTCCGGTATTTCAGTCTTCATCCCAGACTCCCTCTTGTGATCATACTCCGACTGATTTCTGCCTTGACCTCGTCCTTGTCCATGAACACTACCACCATCAAACTCTTCCTCGAAATCTGATGTATAGCGATGTCGATCCTGACCACCAACATCTCTACTACCATCGTGTCTTCCACCAACATCCCTTCTATCTACATTCCTTCGATCACGATCATTCTCATTCCTATCACGATTTCGATTGTCAACATTTCTATAACGATCTCGATTCACACTTCTATGATCATTATCTACACTTCTCTCTCGATTGGAATGTGGTGAGACTCTACTTCCCCCATGGTTGGATTCAGGTGAAACCCTTCTCCGATTTTGATTCATCTCTAACATCATCTTCTCTAATCGTCCAATCCCTTCATTAAGCTTTTCACTAAAGTTTTCGTTTATTCTTTGCTCCATCTCATCAACTTCTTCTCTTCTATACAAAGCTTCTACGTTCTGATGGCGATTAGCTCTTCTTGGCGGCATCGTTAAATCTTCACAAAATGATACCAAATGAGGTACGACTTTCAACTTCAATCTTTGGCGCGCAAATCTTCCACGCAAAATTCAAACACCTTTCCAACTTTTGATCCAAAAGGAAATGGATCGAAAATTCCACTCTTGTTGCAAATTTGCGATGAACACGACGAACACAAACTTCTCCAAATAATGCAACTTTCAATCTCTAATACTTCTACTTAGCTCGGCTCAACACTTCAAGCTCGGCTAACTCTTCAACTTCGAAATTCTCGGCTCCAAGACTCGATTTAGCTATGATTGGCTAAAACAAGCTCCGATACCAAATGGTGTAGCAGCGGAAATGAAAAAATGATGATACGGTGAAAGTAGCAATCGATGGAATGAAGAATACTGAATGGCCCAAATTCGTTGATCCGAAGATACCGAATTCTAGCTATCTTTGTCACGTTGATAGCGCACTATACCGTGAAAGAAGATCTTCAATTCTTCAAGCGTTGATCAAGCGCACTTGATACCGCGAATCGGCTTCAACAATCGTTGAATCGAGCGCACTCGATTAACCGAAAGTGGAGATAGGAGATTACACTCAACTACCAATTTGGTGAAAGCACAAAGCTACAAAACAAAAGTTTTTATTCAAATCAACTTAACTATTACAAATGACCCAATCGGCCTATTTATAGGCGTTACAACTCACACCACATAAAACTGTACAACACTTAGGTCGTGTACGACCTATAACCTACGACTTACGACCTAAACAAGGTCGTTAACGACTTAACATTTGCACATACAAGCCATAACCCAGTATTCATTACAACACCTCTTCGCGACCTAAAAACATACGAGTTACGACATATACATCCACGACTCAACACATATGTACAACACATAACGACTCACGACTTATAAAAGAATCAACGGCATAGAGTAAAGCGGCATAAGGAATCCACGGCTTCAAGCTTCAGCGACCTAACTTTTGGAATTCTTCTCACGACCTAATGCTCCTCGCGACTTATCATAGGTCGTAACCCAATCCTGCGACCTAAGCTTGACCGACCTAAGGCCTCGCGACCTAAGGACACAACATCTTCACACGACTTAAAAACATCAGCCTCTGAAACCTCTTCACGCGACCTAACTAGGTCGTAGGTCGTTGAACGACTTAAGACTTCTCTGTGTAACTTGTTTCCACTGTCCTCGTCCTGTAACTTGCTAGGTCGTTCATTATAAGTCGTATGCGACCTATAATGAGGCGACTTACTGATTAACACGTTAATCAACTGTTGCACTTCTCCCTTCTTCTCTTTGGATCGTGGACGATCTAAAGTCATTCCGTTAGGTCGTGGACGACCTATAATTTCCTTAGGTCGTGGACGACCCAAGTCTTGTGAATTTAAAGGCTGCGCTGCATCACAAATGGCTCGTTTTTTTTTAAAAATGATGGAAATGAGTTGCGTGAGTGAATTGTGGGTTGCGTGTGTTGTAGCTTGCAGATAGGAGAATGCATGATGTTGGCAACTTGTATAATTCTTGTGAAGTCACGGCCTATAAAAAAAAGGAAACAAAAATGAAACTGAGATTGGCTAATAATTCTAGATTTGCTGAAAAGTATTTAAGCAAATATCTTTTGGCTGCCAAAATAGTAATCCAGTTTTTCTTTGCTTGTTGTTGCAGCGACCGACTGAGCTTCTTTCGCAGCAGCAAATTTTCAGCTTTGATCTTTTCTCCGTCTTAGGTAAGCGCATTTATATGATTTTATAAATTATATATAGACGTTCATTGTATTAATATCGTTTCTTTGGTCGATATTACAGTGTTCGTTGTTCGTGCTGTACCGACTCTATTCTTACTTCTTCGTGCTTCGCCGTCAATTTCTTTATCCACGGAAGGTGAATTAATTTTCACGACTATATTCTTATGCAAGTTTGGATTGATGAATGGTTGCTATGTGATGTTGAATCGGATGTTAATTGTTATTGTTAAGTGATAAATAATTTGCTAGTTAAATTTGATATAGGATAGTTAACGAGTTAAAATGGATTATATATGTCGAACTTGATTTGTTAAACTTGCCCCTTCATATGTTAAATTTTATTGGTTAAACTTGACCCTTTAATTGTTAAGTTAATGGACACGTAGAATTTGATACATCTCACTTTGGACCTTTGAACGTATATTTGATTTATTGTTGTAGTATTTAAATTGAAATTGAACGATAAGTGCAGAACCGTAATGTAATAATCTTTAATCTGCATGAAATGATAGTGTAGATTCTAGGAATAATTATATTAATTTGCATAAATAACAAATGTAAATTAATACGATTATTTCGGGATTATTTAAACTGTTGAATTGTTGTGAATGGATGCTATTGCTTGTTTATTTACTTTGACACCATCCCAGTTGTCACACTGCAAGTTCCCTTTGTATGCTTTGATTTTTGAATTGAAATGGAATCGGGTTGAAATGATAAATATCTAAATAAACCTTGACTTAGGATAGAAAATTAAATTAAACCCGATTGGTCAATGTTTTGATTTAAAATAAAATAGAGTTTTATTTGACTAATAATATGGTTTTGAAAAAATTTGGAATTTAAATTCGAATGAATGAAAAATGTGAATATTTGTAATTTGAAACAAATATTAACGTAGTAATTGACGAAGAACATTGTTTAAATTTTAAATTGATTAATAATGAAGTTTTGGAATTGTTAAAATTTAAGTTTTGAAATTTGTAATAATTAAGTTTTGGAAATTATTAATAATTAAGTTGAAATTAGAAATAATTAAGTTTTGAAATTGTTAATAATTAAGTAATAATTAAGTAATAATTAAGATTTGAAATTATTTGATAATTGAATAAGATTGAATTATTTAATGATTAAATTAAATTGAATTTGTCTTCTTAAGAGAAAGTGAATTTTTGAATAAGTGAAACTAAGTTTCTTTAATTGGGTTTTGAAATTTGTAACTAAGTAAATAATAAATGAAATGAATTTCTTTGATAAGAAATAAAAATGCGTTTTATTGAAACAAATGGAAGATTGTAATTTAAAGAACTGGATTCGACAAATTTAATCTAAGATAAATTTGTAAGCTTGATATAATAAGTTGAACTTAAGGAAGTAATGTAATGGATTGGAAATTTAATTGAAATTGTTTTAATGATAAATTAATTAAATAAATATCGAATGAAATCGATAATTGAGTTTAAATCGTTTTGAACGTTAAATTAAGTAAATGATTTTGGAATAAACTTATATACGAAACTCAATGAATATTTGAATTGTTTTAAAATTGAAACTTTGAAATTGAATTATAGAAATTTTAAAATGAAATTGGGAAGTTTTGAGATGTAATTTTGGAAATTGATTTAGAAAGACTAACGAAATGTTGATTTGCGAATTCTAATTGAAATTGAAATTGATTCTGTTTTGAAATATATTTAACGACCAATCGGTAAAATAATTACGAAGGTTATTAAAGAGACCGGAGTCGGTTAGGGACATACTCACTGTCTAAACCGAAAACCACTTTAATAACTATGCGTGGAGTATGATCCAGAATGAAGTGGTTGGATTGACGAACGCGATGACTGAAGAAAGAGAACGATAATGGATAGCCTTGACACTTGTGTCAAATTGGAAATGACTGAAACAGGAGCCGGGCCGGGCCAAATGAGGTTAGCTACCTCGAGCGAACACACTTCTTCGTAAACTACTCATTACTTAGTGATTGATTGGTGCGCACCCTTGAAATTGGAGTTTTGTTTCGCGGTATTGCGATCGTTGCGACGATGCGTTCTCACCAGTCCGGATCAGGCAAACGGTAGTTTCACTACCTTGGGTATTGCCTCATGTGCCTTGTCATACTTGTATTCCCATATATGCGACCACTACGAATTTGCTTTGTATTATACCTATGGAGTACTCCCTGATATCCCACTAGTTTATGGTGGAGTTTACAGTGCTGTATAGTCTGTAATGCTATATAAAAATGTGTTAAGGGGAATAATGGTGACGCCTTAACACTATCTTGATATTTTACTTTACTGTTAGACATTATCTATTTATCGTATAATATTATGTATGAATAATTTAACGGATCCTGAAAGATGTTTATTCCATTCATCTTTGAGTTATTGTTATTTCCAATTCTGAATCATATTATCTGTATAAGAATATATGTCCTGATTCGAGTGTTTGTTTGTGCTTATGCTCGGATCATGAGGATTGCTGTTGCTGTTCTATTTGGAGCTGAAGACCGAAGACTATCATTATTTTATCTTTTTAGTATTGTTCTTCTATTTGGACACTATTGGACATCTATGTTGTTCTATTTCATTTTATTTGAGACATTGTTGTATTTATGGGTAGCTTCATGAACTACTCTATGACTATGTTGTAATTCCCCTGCACTATTCTGTTATGTTATATTTTCTGTGATTCTGTGATGATTCTCATTTATATACATATACTTCATTAATGATTCGTGTTTTTTACTATTTAAGTTGACATGTGTGGATTATTGTCAATTTAAATTGTCCAAATATACGGGTTGTTACAGTTGGTATCAGAGCTTTGGTTCCCGACAACCTTAGCCTATGGAGTTTTAAAGCTCATTAGAGATAGGGTAATATACCCTAGAATGAGGAGAATCATTTCAGAATCCACACCCTTGATTCATCCTTCCTATTGAATTCATTTGAGTAGAATTTCCTTAAGTTCTATAAATTCCTATCTTTGATTCTAAATCACTTTTGGTATTCCAGGATGGCTACCAGAAGAAATGTTAGAGGAGGGAGGGGTGGAAATGCTCCTGGTCCACATGCTCCAGCTCCTGGAGTTAGATTTTCCACTCTTAGCAAAGAATATTCACAGTTGGGTGGCATCAAGTTCTCGGGGTCTGAAAGTATCATAGAAGCTCAACAATGGCTAAAGAGCTTGGAGAGGATTTTTACTGGCCTGGAAATTACAGACGCTCAGAAGCGTAAGTTAGCCGCTTGGCAGCTACAAGATGCAGCACAAGATTGGTGGGAATCCGTCACTTCTCGTACCGATGAGGAAACCATCACTTGGGCCCAGTTTAGGTAGAAATCTATCTAAATTACATCAAAATAATTCCTTATATTTCGTCAAAATTTTTGACTCATCTTATATCACTTGTAAATAGGGACTCCTTTGTGGCTCAATGGATGCCAGCTTCCGGAAAGGCCCAGCTTTATCGATCATTTATGGACCTCAAACAGGGCAACATGACTTTCTCCGAGTATGAAAGAAAGTTTAACGAACTCTCCAAGTTCGGACCTGGCTTGATTGATACACCACTGCTGAAGAATGAGAAATTCATACACGGAGCACGTCCAGAGTATTACGATCTCCTCACAGCTCATGTCCATGGCACTTTCAGCGAGTTGATGGATTTTGCTCTTAGGTATGAAGGAAAGCCGAAGGGAACATCAGCCACCAAGGCTCCAGTTACTCAGCCATCTTCTAGTCAGACTGGGAAGAGGAAGCCAAACTTTGAGCAACAGAAGAAGAACTGGCAGAAGACAACCGGGCTTGGCTATTCTCAGAAAAAGCCCATTGACTTATCCTCCATCACTTGTTTCAAGTGCGACCAGAAGGGTCACTACGCCAACAGTTGTCCAACATCTGCTAGTGCCGCTATTCCGCCACCTTAGAATACTAGGAGCAACCTCTACCACGTCTGTTTGCAGCCTGGCCATTTCAAGAGGGATTGTCCCATGCATTAAAAGGGAAAGACATCCGAAGTATTTGCTATGACTTCTTCCACCTGTGATCCACCTACCCCACCTGCTCCTAGTGATAACCAAGGTACATTACAGAGTACTTTTATGTTGCATACTTTACCCGTTAAAGTTCTATTTGATACCGGAGCAACACATAGTTTCATATCTATTGATTTGTGCAATAAACTTGGATTGGAACCCATCCTTGCATCTACTTTCTTATGTGTATCAAATCCCATTGGAGGACCCGCTAACCTCAAAAGGGTATGCAAATATATCACGCTTATGTATGGCATGCACCGTTTCACTTGGGATTTTTATGTTCTTGGATTCGAGGAATTCGATATCCTATTAGGTGTTGATTGGCTACAAAAATTCAAAGTCGTTATCTCTTGCAAAGCTCGAACCGTCTCTCTAATTGACGACAAGAGTATACCTTTAGTTATTAAAGGTAAATCACCTCAAGAATGTGCTGGGAGTTTTATATTCTCTCTTGACTCTCATCCAAATGAACTAAGCTCTACTCCAGTTGTACAATTCTTTTCTGATGTATTTGGAGAAGTAAATTCTCTACCACCTCCACGGGAAATCGAATTCCGCATTGATCTTATTCCTGGTGCCCGACCAGTAGTTCTCCCTCCCCGGAGAATGGCTCCTAAAGAGAAGGCTGAACTGAATGCCTAAATTGAAGATTTATTTGGTAAAGGCTTGATTCGGCGAAGTCATTCAGAATGGGGTGCTGCAGTTGTATTCGTCACAAAATCGGATGGTTCTCTCAAAATGTTGTGGACTATAGAGAGCTAAACAAGCTCACACACAAGAACAGATATCCAATGCCCCGCATCAACGATCTATTCGACCAGCTCCATGGAGCTAAAGTATTCTCTCAACTCGATCTGGCTACTGGCTTTCACCAACTCAGAATTGCTGAGGAGAGTATTCCTAAAACAGCAATCCGCACTGAAAATGGTTTCTATGAATGACTGGTTATGCCGCTCGGCCTTACTAATGCTCCATCTTATTTCGTCGACTTAATGAATAGAGTTTTCTGGGATGTTCTTAACAAGTTCGTTCTTGTTTTCATCGATGATATTCTCGTCTTCTCTAAGGATGAGAAAGAGCATAGGTCACATTTGGCTTTTGTTCTTGAAACTCTTCGCAGTCATCAGCTTAAAGCCAAGTTTTCAAAATGCCACTTTTGGAAAGATGAAGTTCGGTTTCTTGGCCATATTGTCTCGGAGAATGGGATTTCGGTCGATCCAGCTAAGATCGCCGTAATCAATGTATATTCGTTGTTCTATCCAAACATCTTATCTCTATCTAAACTCGAATCCTTTGAATTTGCAGGATTGGGAGACTCCCAAAACTCCTACAGATATTCGTAGCTTCTTGGGTTTGGCCGGCTATTATCGTAGATTTATAGAAAATTTTGCTCAGATTGCCGCACCGCTCACCGCACTGACTAGAAAGGATGTCAAGTTTAATTGGAGTGAAAAGTGCGAAGCAGCTTTCAATGAGATGAAGCGGAAGTTGACCTCTACCCCAGTTCTCACGGTTATTGACGGTAGCGAAGGATTGACCGTCTATACTGACTCCTATCGGGATGGATTAGGAGCAGTTTTAATGCAGAATGGAAAAGTCATTGCTTATGCTGGTTTCCAATTAAAGACCCATGAAGCAAATTATGCAACACACGATTTAGAGCTTCTTGCGGTTGTATTTGCTCTTAAGCTATGGAGGCACTATCTATTGGGAACAAAATTCGAGTTATTCACTGACCATAAGTCATTGAGATATATCTTCTTGCAAAAGGATTTGAATCAGAGACAAGTCCGATGGCTCAAATTTCTAGCTACATATGATCTTGATATTAACTACACTCCGGGGAAAGAAAATGCCGTAGCCGATGCTTTGAGCAGAAACCAAGCAATGGCATGTTGTAATCTTGTTGAAGGAATGTTATTCCAGTTTTCCATCTCCCCAGTTCTTATGGATCGTATTATAGCCAAGCAATACGAGGACACTTTGCTTTATCGCATCAAAGAAATAGTTCTTGGAAGAGTTGGAAATGCTGATAATAAATTGGGTGCACAAGTCGATAGTAATGGAGTGTTGAGGATTGACAATCGTATTTGTGTTCCTAATGTTGATGGTCTAAGACAGGAAGTACTGAGAGAAAACCATAAATCTTCGCTTTCATTTCATCCCGGTGTTACAAAGATGTATCAAAATATGAAGAAGCTATATTGGTGGAGTGGGATGAAGCGCGATATTTCCACCTATGTCAGCAGATGCACAACATGCCAACAAGTTAAAGCTGACCACAGAAAGACAGCAGGTTTACTTCAACCTCTAGAGATTCCAGGTTGGAAGTGGGAGCAAATTTCTATGGACTTTATTGATGGGCTACCAAGGACTAGAAAAGGTAACGAAAGCATTTGGGTGATTGTCGATAGACTGACGAAATCCGCTCATTTTATTCCAGTCAAGACCACTCGTACTGCTTCGAGTTTGGCCGAGATATACATGAGAGAAGTTGTTAAACTACATGGTGTACCATCTAGTATTGTATGCGATCGAGATCCTATTTTCACCAGTAAATTCTAGAAAGCATTTCAGGATACTTTGGGCACCAAACTGAATCTGAGCACAGCTTATCATCCTCAGACAGATGGCCAAACTGAGAGGGTGAATCAGATTTTGGAAGACCTTCTTCGAGCTTGTATTATTGACTTTGGTGGATCTTGGGAGGATCATCTTCACTTGGTAGAATTCACTTATAATAATAGTTACCGGGTAAAGAAATTGAATTTCAAATTTGAATAAGTATATTGAATTTGAATTAATCATCCTTTATAAATCAGGCAAGCATTGGTATGGCACCGTTCGAAGCCTTATATGGACGGCCGTGCAAATCGCCAGCTTGCTGGATCGAGTCGGGTGATCGATTAGTGCTTGGTCCGGAAATAATTATGGAAGCTTGCGAAAAAGTCGAAGAAATAAGGAAGAAGATAAAGATGGCACAGGATAGACAGAAGAGCTACGTTGACAAAAGGAGAAGGGAGCTCAAATTCAGCGTAGGAGACAAAGTATTTTTGAAAGTGCCGCCTTTGAAGAATATTGTTCGATTTGGAAGAAAAGGAAAGCTAGCTCCGAGATTTGTTGGTCCGTTTGAGATTACGGAAAGAGTAGGAACATTGGCCTATAGAGTTGCATTACCAGAGAAGTTCGCCGGTGTGCACAACGTGTTCCACGTCTCACATCTTCACAAAGTTGTACACGATCCATCTATGACCATCCCTACTGCTCAGTTGGAAGAGAAAGTTATTGAGCCTGACTTGACTATTGAGCGAAATCCACTTCGGATAGTCGATCGTGAGACAAAACAACTAAGAAGGAAGTCGGTAAATCTCATCAAAGTACAGTGGAGTGCAGATGAGCGGGATTGCACATGGGAGACCGAGGATAGTATTCGGGATTCAAACCCTGAATTACTGATTTCAGGTACAATTCCAATCTCTTAAAATCTATCTTAACTTTTCTGCTTGTTTCATTCCTACTTCACTCGTTTCGTTCCTTCTCGAGGACGAAAAGTTTTGAGTGGGGGAGATTGTAGCGACCCTGAATTTCCGACCCAATTTAAATTTTAAATCCATCGTTTTAAGTATAAAAATTTTGAAATTTATAAACGATCTCAATTAACGTCCAAACTTTATTTATGACATACGTCTAGTTAGATATGAGTATAGAAAAAGTTTCGTCGCAAATTATTACAGTAAACTTCGTTCGCGTTTTACTGTATATCAGTCCATCTAAAGCTGCGTAAAATTTATCTTCCAAATCCAAATATTTTTACACAGTTATGTTGTAAAAATTATTCTGATCAAGATAATGTAGTTCGTTTCGTCTAATATTGAAATCTCCTGCTCTGTTTAAATTGTTTTGCAAAACGTACAATTTTAGCGGCGTAATTTGAATTTTTATAAAAACCATCGTATCGCAATAATCTGTGTACCGTTGGAAGCGCAGCGTCGCACTGATCATAACGGTATATTTATTTGTGCGAATCGGAGTCCGACATAATATGTCGCGTTAATTAAATCGTTTTGAACGGACCGTTTAAACAAATGTCAGCCCAAATTCCTTAGCCCGTATCCAAAAGAAATAGAATAAACTCAGCTGAGGCATTTAAGGGGTAGTTGGAAGCTACGAGTGGCTTGGGAATTGGTGTGGACGTTTGGAAAGATGTGAGAAGAATTGGGAAAATAAGAATACGTTTCGTATTTCAAAAAGCAGTACTGTTCATATCTGGGTTTCTAAATATAATAATTTGCAGTACGAACTCATTTGTTCTAACTTATCCACAAACACTCTCAGGTAAACACTTCTTCTTTCTCCATATTACTTCTCTTCTCTTACTTATTTGATTTCTGGAAAAAAAATGGTCAAACAAAAGATGGCTGACGCACTGATTCAACTCACATTCTCCAGCACACCGTCCTCGACCCTCCACCGCCCATTTCCACGCGCGTCGCAACCACCTACGCGGCGCCTGAACCGAGCTCACCCACCTGTCCAGACCCTCGCGCCACCACCTTTCCATGCCCCAACACGACAGTACCCTAACCATGTTCCTGCCGTGTGCTTTGCGGTGCTTCAGTGTGCATGTTAAATGTACACGAACGTGTATAGGCAGAAATGGAAGAAACAAATGGCTCGTTTTTTTTAAAAAAAAATGATGGAAATGAGTTGCGTGAGTGAATTGTGGGTTGCGTGTGTTGTAGCTTGCAGATGGGAGAATGCATGATGTTGGCAACTTGTATAATTCTTGTGAAGTCACGGCCTATAAAAAAAAAGAAAAAAAAATGAAACTGAGATTGGCTAATAATTCTAGATTTGCTAAAAAGTATTTAAGCAAATATCTTTTGGCTGCCAAAATAGTAATCCAGTTTTTCTTTGCTTGTTGTTCCAGCGACCGACTGAGCTTCTTTCGTAGCAGCAAATTTTCAGCTTCGATCTTTTCTCCGTCTTAGGTAAGCGCATTTATATGATTTTATAAATAATATATAGACGTTCATTGTATTAATATCATTTCTTTGGTCGATATTACAGTGTTCGTTGTTCGTGCTGTACCGACACTATTCTTACTTCTTCGTGCTTCGACGTCAATCTCTTTATCCACGGAAGGTGAATTAATTTTCACGACTATATTCTTATGCAAGTTTGGATTGATGAATGGTTGCTATGTGATGTTGAATCGGATGTTAATTGTTATTGTTAAGTGATAAATAATTTGCTAGTTAAATTTGATATAGGATAGTTAACGAGTTAAAATGGATTATATATGTCGAACTTGATTTGTTAAACTTGCCCCTTCATATGTTAAATTTTATTGGTTAAACTTGACCCTTTAATTGTTAAGTTAATGGACACGTAGAATTTGATAAATCTCACTTTGGACCTTTGAACGTATATTTGATTTATTGTTGTAGTATTTAAATTGAAATTGAACGATAAGTGCAGAACCGTAATGTAATAATCTTTAATCTGCATGAAATGATAGTGTAGATTCTAGGAATAATTATATTAATTTGCATAAATAACAAATGTAAATTAATACGATTATTTCGGGATTATTTAAACTGTTGAATTGTTGTGAATGGATGCTATTGCTTGTTTATTTACTTTGACATCATCCCAGTTGTCACACTGCAAGTTCCCTTTGTATGCTTTGATTTTTGAATTGAAATGGAATCGGGTTGAAATGATAAATAACCAAATAAACCTTGACTTAGGATAGAAAATTTAATTAAACCCGATTGGTCAATGTTTTGATTTAAAATAAAATAAAGTTTTATTTGACTAATAATATGGTTTTGAAAAAATTTGGAATTTAAATTCGAATGAATGAAAAATGTGAATATTTGTAATTTGAAACAAATATTAACGTAGTAATTGACGAAGAACATTGTTTAAATTTTAAATTGATTAATAATGAAGTTTTGGAATTGTTAAAATTTAAGTTTTGAAATTTGTAATAATTAAGTTTTGGAAATTATTAATAATTAAGTTGAAATTAGAAATAATTAAGTTTTGAAATTGTTAATAATTAAGTAATAATTAAGATTTGAAATTATTTGATAATTGAATAAGATTGAATTATTTAATGATTAAATTAAATTGAATTTGTCTTCTTAAGAGAAAGTGAATTTTTGAATAAGTGAAACTAAGTTTCTTTAATTGGGTTTTGAAATTTGTAACTAAGTAAATAATAAATGAAATGAATTTCTTTGATAAGAAATAAAAATGCGTTTTATTGAAACAAATGGAAGATTGTAATTTAAAGAACTGGATTCGACAAATTTAATCTAAGATAAATTTGTAAGCTTGATATAATAAGTTGAACTTAAGGAAGTAATGTAATGGATTGGAAATTTAATTGAAATTGTTTTAATGATAAATCAATTAAATAAATATCGAATGAAATCGATAATTGAGTTTAAATCGTTTTGAACGTTAAATTAAGTAAATGATTTTGGAATGAACTTATATACGAAAATCAATGAATATTTGAATTGTTTTAAAATTGAAACTTTGAAATTGAATTATAGAAATTTTAAAATGAAATTGGGAAGTTATGAGATGTAATTTTGGAAATTGATTTAGAAAGACTAACGAAATGTTGATTTGCTGATTCTAATTGAAATTGAAATTGATTCGGTTTTGAAATATATTTAACGACCAATCGGTAAAATAATTACGAAGGTTATTAAAGAGACCAGAGTCGGTTAGGGACATACTCACTGTCTAAACCGAAAACCACTTTAATAACTATGCGCGGAGTATGATCCAGAATGAAGTGGTTGGATTGACGAACGCGATGACTGAAGAAAGAGAACGATAATGGATAGCCTTGACACTTGTGTCAAATTGGAAATGACTGAAACAGGAGCCGTGCCGGGCCAAATGGGGTTAGCTACCTCGAGCGAACACACTTCTTCGTAAACTACTCATTACTTTGTGATTGATTGGTGCGCACCCTTGAAATTGGAGTGTTGTTTCGCGGTGTTGCGATCGTTGCGACGATGCGTTCTCACCAGTCCGGATCAGGCAAACGGTAGTTTCACTACCTTGGGTATTGCCTCATGTGCCTTGTCATACTTGTATTCCCATATACGCGACCACTACAAATTTTCTTTGTATTATACCTATGGATTACTCCCTGATATCCCACTAGTTTACGGTGGAGTTTACAGTGCTGTATAGTCTGTAATGCTATATAAAAATGTGTTAAGGGGAATAATGGTGACGCCTTAACACTATCTTGATATTTTACTTTACTGTTAGGCATTATCTATTTATCGTATAATATTATGTATGAATAATTTAACGGATCCTGAAAGATGTTTATTCCATTCATCTTTGAGTTATTGTTATTTCCAATTCTGAATCATATTATCTGTATAAGAATATATGTCCTGATTCGAGTGTTTGTTTGTGCTTATGCTCGGATCAGACTGAGGATTGCTATTGCTGTTCTATTTGGAGCTGAAGACCGAAGACTATCATCATTTTATCTTTACAGTATTGTTCTTCTATTTGGACACTATTGGACATCTATGTTGTTCTATTTCATTTTATTTGAGACATTGTTGTATTTATGGGTAGCTTCATGAACTACTCTATGACTATGTTGTAATTCCGCTGCACTATTCTGTTATGTTATATTTTCTGTGATTCTATGATGATTCTCATTTATATACATATACTCCATTAATGATTTGTGTTTTCTACTATTTAAGTTGACATGTGTGGATTATTGTCAATTTAAATGGTCCAAATATACGGGTTGTTACATTACCTTTTTATTTTATTTTGAATTAATTTTAATTATACTCGTTATTTATATTTTATATTTCAGTTAAAGAACAAATACCTAATTCTCTTCTTAATTTAGTAAATGTAGATTCGTTTAAGGGTTTTGTTAGAATATCAGCAATTTGATTTTCAGAATTGATATAGTCGAGAGTAATTACTTCTCTACTTATATTATCTCTGAGAAAATGGTGTCTGATATCAATATGTTTAGTTCGAGCATGATGAGTAGGATTTTTAGATAAATTTATTGCACTAGTATTATCACAATAAATTGGCGATTTTGAGATATTTAGTCCAAAATCTCTTAAAGTTTGTTGCATATATATTACTTGAGAACAAGCCAAAGCAGCAGAAATATACTCTGCTTCAGTTGTTGATAAAGAAACTGTATTTTGCTTTTTACTAAACCAGGAAACCAGAGAATGTCCCAAAAAGTGACAAGTTCCACTTGTACTTTTTCGATCTGATTTACAACCAGCGTAATCAGCGTCACAGTAAGATATTAAATCAAATGAATCATTTTTAGGATAAAATAAGCCATAATCAGAGGTGTGTTTAATATATCTTATGATACTTTTACCGCTTTTAAGTGAGTTTCTTTAGGATGAGATTGATATCTTGCACAGAGACATACACTATGCATGATATCAGGTCTACTAGCAGTGATATAGAGTAGTGATCCAATCGTTCCTCTATACAACTTTTGATCTACATCTTTAGAGAGATCTTCTTTACTAAGGTACTCATTGGTTGCCATGGGAGTGGGTTTTCCACTCGTAGTAGTCAAACCAAATTTACTAACTAGGTCTTTAGCATATTTTTCTTGACTAATAAAAATACCATTATCTAACTGTTTTATTTGCAATCCTAGAAAGAAGTTTAATTCACCCATATAACTCATCTCAAACTCTTTTGTCATTATTTCAGAAAATTCTTTATTCATTTCGAAGTTAGTTGAACCAAAAATGATATCATCTACGTATACTTGAACTAGTTGAATATCATTTTTATTTCTTTTAATAAAAAGGGTATTATCTATTTTACCAATTTCAAAATTTGATTGTAATAAATAAGATCTTAGTCTATCATACCAGGCTCTACGAGCTTGTTTTAGACCATATAAAGCTTTCTTAAGTTTGTACACATGGTTTGGTGAATTTTCATCTTCAAAAAGTGGTGGTTGTTCAACATATACTTCTTCTTTTACAAATCCATTTAAAATGCACTTTTAACATCCATTTGAAATAATTTGAAATTATTATGATTTGCGAAAGCAAGTAGAATCCTAATGGCTTCTAATCTTGCTACAGGAGCAAAGGTTTCGTCACAATCTATACCTTCTTCTTGACAATAACCTTGGGCGACTAATCTTGCTTTATTTCTAACGACCTCACCTTGTTCATTCATTTTATTTTTATAAACCCATTTAGTTCCAATTATAGTTTTATCTTCAGGTTTAGGAACAAGTTCCCAAACTTCATTTCTAGTGAATTGATTTAATTCTTCTTGCATAGCCAAAATCCATGAATCATCAGTTGATGCTTCTTTAGGATTTTTGGGTTCAATAGATGATATAAAAGCTACATTACTCATTTGACTTAGTTGATTTCTAGTTTTAACAACAGATTGCATATCTCCAAGTATATTTTCTATAGGGTGATCTTTTAAAAGTCTAATCCTTTTATTAGGATGATTTAATTCATTATTAGTTTCAGTTGACTCTTGGTTTTGAATAATTAAATCTTCTTCATCATTTGTAATTTCAAAATCTTTTAAATTTTCATCAAACGAAACATGCATTGTTTCTTCGATGGTGTTAGATCTCAAATTAAAAACTCTATAAGCTTTACTTCTATTAGAATATCCGATAAAGATTCCTTTGTCGGATTTAGGATCAAATTTATCCAAATTATCTTTTGTATTTAAAATAAAACATTTACTTCCAAAAATTCTGAAGTATGATACCTTAGGTTTCTTTCCATTAAGAAGTTCATAAGGTGTCTTATCAGTTAAAGGTCTAATTAAAATTCTATTCAAAATATAACAGGCGGTAGCAACAGCTTCTGCCCAAAAGTGTTTTGGTAAATTACTATCTGAAAGCATAGTTCTCGCACACTCTTGTATCGTTCTATTTTTACGTTCAACTACTCCGTTTTGTTGTGGAGTTCTTGGAAATGAGAAATTGTGAGTTATTCCCTTCTTATTGCAGAATTCCTCAAACTTTTCATTTTCAAATTCACCACCGTGATCACTACGAATAGTTATAATTTTTAAAGATAATTGATTTTGAATCCTTTTTGTAAAGTTTTTAAAACATTCAAAAGTATCACTTTTATGTTTCAAAAATATTGTCCATGTAAATCTAGAATAATCATCTACAATTACAAAAACATATTTACTACGATTTATTGACAGAATTTGAGATGGACCAAATAAATCAAGATGAAGTAACTCAAGGGGTTTTGAAGTTGAAATCATATCTTTTAATTTAAAGGAACTTTTTCTAAGCTTTCCTAATTGACATGCATCACATAAACTATCTACTTTAAAATTCATTTTAGGGAGACCTCTTACTAGATCATGTTTTGACAGTCTAGATAAGAGTTTGAAATTCAAATGTCCAAATCTCTTATGCCAAATCCAAGGGTCACTTGTATTTGCCAAAAGACATAGGTTATCATTTGAAACTTTCATACTAAGAATATAAATATTCTTTTTCCAAGTTCCCTCAAATATTATGGTTGAGTTATTATCTTCAATATGACATTTATCTTTTTCAAATTTAATTTTATATCCTTTATCACATAGTTGGCTTATACTTAGCAGATTGTGTTTCAGATTCTTAACTAGCAAAACATTAGTAATAATAGGAGTTTCAGAGTTACCGACATTGCCGATGCCAATCATGTATCCTTTCGAGTTGTCTCCAAAGTTAACCAGTCCTCCGTCTTTGTATATACCATTATTCAGCATATCTGGATTACCAGTCATGTGTCTAGAGCAACCACTATCAAGTATCCACTTATTCCTTTTGATCTGCACAGATTGTCCATTGTGGATTGATTCCTCAATACCCATAAAGCATCTTTCCTGCACATTATAAAATTTGGGTAGACAACTAGAATTTGAATAACATTCATATGCAGACTCATGAAACAATGATGATTTAAACAATTCTAAACTAGTTTTAACAGATTTTTCAAAACTAGCCATTTAAAAAACTTTTTCAAAATTCATATTATGAAACTTTTGAAAACAAAGCTCTGATACCAAATGTGAGAAATGCGGATTAAGGATCTTAAGGTTAGAATTAACACTAGAGGGGGTGAATAGTGTTTTAAGAAATTTGTTAATCTTTTTGAGTTTATCTTACTTTATTAACAATGTATACACTAATCAGACACAGATATGAACACAGAATCAAACACAGATGCAAATATAAAGTAAAAGCAGTAAAGGAAACAACACATTGGATTTTATACTGGTTCGGAGTTACCCTACATCCAGTCCCGCACAACTAAGTACGGATTTCCTTTCAAAAGCAATTCAACAATTACAACCCTCGATTTCAAGGCTACGAGGTACACCCTCCAGAATACCAATCCTCTGGGTAGGGATACTTGATTTCCGGGGCAACAAGTTCACCCAATTGATTTCCAAGGCTACAATCACACCTTTTCTCGCTTGATTGATTTACAAGGCTACAATCACACCTTTTCTCGCTAATATATTACAAAGAAATCTATAACTCTGAATAGCACTGAGAACCTTGTAGAGATAGTGATGTAGAATCAAACTAGAAGTTAATCGAGTATGATTCGATGTTGATTTCGGTAGAGTAATGGTATGATTTTGTAATAAGAAATGTGGAAGATGAAGAGGAGTGAAAACCAGAAAAAAGTGATTAAAAATTCGTTGAAACTGGCCCCTATTTATAGAAAACCAACAGCCATGACCATTCATGAAGAGTTATGGCGAATAGACACTTCTTTTGAAATTTGAACTTCAACTGTCACTATGTCGACATACTACCTAGGGGCATGTCGACATCCCTCAGCCAAAAATGATAATTTGAATTTCTATAAAAACAATATTTATCTTATATAAAAACTATTTAAAACTTTATAAATATACTTGAATATAGTCGAAATTCATAAGTAAATATAATGAACAATATATACATAATTTAACTATAATTTTATATTTAAATCTAAGTATAAATATTAAAAGTTAAATATATTATTTGAAAAGACATTTAAATTCAGGAGTACTTTGACTTTGAAATTAAAGATGTTTTGAGGCTAAAATTATTTAAAATCAGAATAGAGAGTTTTGAATCTTTTAAAAGGAAAGTTTTGAAATCATTTTGAAAACAAGATAATTTTGTAAAATCATTTGAATTAAAATTAGTGGATACAAAACAATGTCCCACTAGATTTTCGTAGGTTCCATCCTACTTAGGGTTCCATCCCTTTAACGGGTTCGAAGTGGATTCCATTCCACGAATAAATTGGATATTAAGATGTCAGTGCTTTTCTACGAGTTTTAACAAATATTCCTAATAAAACAAACTTAAGCTTGAACTCTTGATAATCTTGATACTCATGAGTCTTCTATCTTTGTATCTTGAATCTCTATACTGTACAGTCTTCATTCTTGATACCTGCATGGTTAGATCCTGCAAATACATATATATCTAAACTTGTAATGTTAGTATTTATATTTTATAATCTATTCTAAGGTTGTTGTCATCAAAACCATCATCTCAAGGACTAGCAGGTTCCGCTGCTACCATATCTCCTAGCAAGAAGCCTAAAGTCGAGGGTACACACACCCCTGTTATTGTGGATGAAGAACCATTTGTGGATATCGGCCCAAGCCTTGGGGTCTTAAGCCTTAACACTTTTGGGAAAAAGGCCCAACAGCTAAATGAAGTGCAGTAGTCTCAGAATCCACTTCTTCATATTATCTTTTTAGGTTCTCTTCGGGCTCTGGATCATCTTTATGAGGAGCTTGGACTGTGTATTTCTTTAGAGATTCACTTCCTTCCATGTCTCAGTATCCAACCCCTTTTAGTAGTTTCGATGACCTTCTTGAGTTGGTTATCCAGTCTCCATCCTTTGCTACTCTTAAGCCACCACATCCCTCATCTTATTCTCAAGATCATCGCTTTGCTATCCTTAAGCAATTCTTGTTGGTATGTATGTTCCATGTTTTAACTATTTCAGGCTGTTAACCATTTATGTAATATTCTAATTCATACATGTAATTCGTATCAGGTGGCTAAGCATATGTTTCTTCTACAAGAGGATGCTGCAAGGACCTTTAATGAAGTGTCTAAACTTAAGGAGTAAGTTTCTTCACTTAGTGATCATATAATTAACATTTCAACAGCAAGAGATGAAGCTGTAATAGAAAAAGAAAAACTAGCTATCTCACTCAAGGAAGTAGAAACTCCTCTTACTAAAGAGAGAAACACTAGACGGACTTTAGATGATAGAGTGAAAGCTTTAGAGATAGACCTTGAGGAGGCCGATATGAAGGAGGCCAAACTTGTGGAGGAGAATGAACTCCTTAAGAAAAAGCTACAAAAGTAAAGAAAACTATTAAACAAATCAACTGGCGTAATCAACGATGCAAAGCAGATGGTGTCTCATTTCCTTGGGACAACTCTTAATACCATTATTGAGAGTACCTACGAGAAAGCATTTTTATAGAAAATTTGGATTTCCCTTCTCTCCTCTAGCTTAGAATGAGAAGTGTATGAAGAAATTTGAAGTGATGCTGAATAAAACATAGGCACCTAGAGAAGGACCTTCTAAGGATGAGGAAGAGATTGATTCCAAGAAGTTGCTGACCTTTGATGACCCTCCAACGGATGAAGAAATAGATTCTGATGGCGAGGAGGAGGATGATGACGAAAGAAAGGACGATGATGGTTATAATAACGATGGTCACGACAATAATGTTAACGATGACAATGATGGTGGTGATGGAAAGGGTCCAACTAAGCTGATAAATGAGAAAGATGGGTCGGGAAACACAGAGCTGGATTTGGTAGCTCCTAGTACGGATGCTATTGAAATTCCTAATTCTTCCTTTAAAGATTCCCGTTAGAAAGATAATACTCCTCAAAGCCACAAACCCAAAGGGAAGGAGTAGACTAATTCATCTTCCATTCCACTCTCTCAGTTATGGATTTTTTATATTTAAATGTTTCAAGTTATCAAGCATTTCTTAGTTAATACATTAATAATTTTAGTCAAGGAGAAAATCCAAATATATGTAGTTACGCTTAAAAATAAATAAATAGAAATAGATCTACTAAATAGAGAGTTGGATAGACAAATGAAATAGTATAATGAGTTATCTGAGAAATACAAGAATCTTGTAGCCACCACATCAAAATTAGGATTTTTCAAAGAGAGCAAACTGCTTCGTGTATGAAGAAGGCATGCCTTCATCGAAAGAGGCTCTTAGCAGAGAATACAGAGCTAATATCCTCTTTTAGATGTTGATTGACGATAGGAGCATATTAGAAGAATTTCTCTACAAAGTTTACTCTAGGGGTATATTTGTTGATTTTTCCCATTTAGACGATAACTGTGGGGGTTTCCTCAGATGCTTTCATCACAGATACTTGAATGAATATGGGTCTGATCCTCATTCCAAGGCATGTTGGAATCTCTCAAGAGTTGTCTCTATTCCTCTTTCTTTTTACTCTCTTCCCCTCATAAAACTCAAGTATAATAGGAAGAGATTTATTTCTGAACTGTATAAGAAATCAATCTTGTATGAACCCGAATGATTGTATGATTGTAATATGTAACTCAGGTAATTATGAACTTTATCATTTTAGTTTTTCTATTATTAGTCTAATTTTACCATATTGTAAAGATGTAACGACCCACTATTTTAGACCATTCAAATCGACAATAATCCATACATGTCTGACTTGAATAATTCAAAATAACAGATTGTAAATAAATTTGGAGCAAATGAAATCAAATACACAGAATCACAGACATAGAACATATCAGAATAACTCGCAGCGGAAATTAAAAATACCATAGTAGTTCATGAGGCTACTATAACAAACTCTCAAAACAAAATACATAATATTTGTTTGAAAACATATACAATAGAAATCTCAAATAAATAGAAGTTTATGAATACCAGAACTGAAATAGAACAACTGAACTGAAAGGAACAGATAACTAGACAAGCAGAATCTCCAGCGATTCCTAGCTCCAGAAAGAAATCCAAAGCTAAGCTGTAAATACTCAGGCTGACCCGAGTGTAAAGTAAAATACAAAACACTCGAGTCAGGACAATATATACTTATATAATGTAAACCAACTCAAGTGAACTGTAGTAGAAATGCATAATAACTCAAAGGATGCTTGGGATCGCCCATCCTTTAAGGATCAGTTAAACTATAAATTAAATACATCCCGTGGTTAAAATTTCAAAATGGTATTTTATACTTCGAAATCAAATATCATTTCAAAATTCAATATCCTTCAAATATCCATTTCAAAATATCAAAATATCATATTTCAAAATAGTTTATATTTCGAAACAAATTACTTTATTTTAAATCATAAAAATGAAGTTATTATATTTAATAATTAAATTATTAAATTTCCAAAATTTTAATCTTTCAAAGTTCATTCGTTCACTTAAATTAATTAAAATAATGAAAATTCAACTTTCGCAGCATTTAAAAATGCTACGGAAAGTCACATTTAAAACAGTTCAATTTAACAAAAGACAGCATTTAAAATGCTGTAATAGGGTTACATTAGTTTCAAATAAACTTAGTTAAATTCAACCATTATAACATTTACAAAAATGCTATAATAGCCTTTAATTAAATTTAGCCATTTTGTTCATTATTATCAACTACAGCATTTACAAATGTTGTATTATCATTTACATTAGAATTAATAGCATTTCAGAAATGCAGTTAATTAACTTCAAATATTCAGTATAATTTCACAAACAATTATATTTTTATATAAATCATTTTTAACTTAAAAAATCATATAATTTCACTTTTAAAACAATCATTCAAATACCCTTATATTCATGATTTTATAAAGTTAAACCTCCATTCAAAAAATCAAAATTTAATAATAAATCACTTATTAAATTCCAATATTAAATTATAAATTCATTAAATTAAATTAACTTAACACTTAAGTTTAAATTTTCAAATATAACTTAATTCCATTTTTTATTTACTTAACTTAAAATTCACTTTAAGCCAAATTCACAAATTTCCAATTTTAGTTATATTTCAAAATTTCAACTTAAATATTCATTCATTTCACATTTTAACTTTATTCAAAATCATTAATATAATATAAAAATCATTTAAATTCACTTTAATCCAAATTATCATGAATTTATCACATTTCACATTTAATTTAAATTCCAATTATCACCAAATTAAAATTTCCCAAAATAACTTACATTTCAAATTTTCTAATTTTACCATTAATTTATTTCACTTATAAATTTTCAGAAAATCAATAATGCTTTACAAAAATCATTTTTATTTAGTTTAAATCAAAATATCATAATATTTACATTTTTAAAATATTTTTAAAAAAATTTATAAAACATATTTTAACTACGGGTCTGTATTTCATTTCTAGTCTAGGTAAAGTGATACGGGTAATATATCATTTCAACCTGTAATTTACAAAGAAAACCCGGGTTTGATCATTTCAAACCCGCAAAAATAATTGAAAATCATTCAGGCCTATCATTTCAGCCCATAATGATTTTCTCCTATTCTAAAGTCCGTTCGGGTATGTATCATTTCAACCCATAGTGATTATAATCTAAAGGGAACTTGCAGTGTGATAAACTGATAAAAATAATAGAACAGCATAATATAACAGTAACATATAATATAATAGGTGTTTAAGCATGGATGAACATCATAAAATCATAACATAGCAAGTGTAACATGATAATGCATTTTACAGATTCAAAAGGGGTCAATTCACTAGTTATATATGTACATATTGTCTGGTGAGAATAACTCACCTGTTAAGCTGGAGATTTGCCAACAAAGCTCACAACACAAAGATTACAAAGGCACGACAACTCTAATACAATTTGAGTGTGGAGAGAAAATCCAATGATATAGATCTTGTGTTACAACCCAAACAAAAATCAAAGCAAACCATAAATTTCAATACACTAGAAATGAAATAACTTTTAAATAAAAAGAGATACGAATGCCAAATCTTTTGCCTTGCTTTCTCTATTCTTTTGTCATGGCCTAGGGATGGTTTTGGCTCTGGTTTGAACAAGTTTGGCTCAGGTTTGGTCATGTGTATGCATGGCCTAGGTAGTAGAATATGAGGAGGAAGTTTATACAAAGGAATATGAAGAGTAAGGCAAAATAGGTGGGTTTTGTTCACAAAAATGGCTCGGCCATGGGCTTGTGTGGTCAGGTCAGAGGGGTATGGATCAGGTCAGTGGAAGGAAAGGTGTGTGGTGGTCTGGCCAAAGGTGGTGGAGGCGGCCTAAGGTGGTGGTGGTGGTGGAAAATGGAGTGGTGAAGCAATAGTGGTAAACAATCATGTTTTTTATGGCTTGTTTTGCAATTTTTTGTGGAGTTTTGGAATCATGGTGGCTCGGCCTTGGTCAAGACCAGAGGAGTAGCTGGTGGTGATGGCAGGGAAGAGATGTAAGGGGTGGTGGCCGTGGATATGGAGTGGAGGCCATTCAAAGAAGCAAAGAAAACAAGGCAAAATACATGAAAAATGAGAAGAAAGTGTAAAAAGTAGCCATTACCCATAGATTTTTCTTGAAGCCATGAATGAATGAGAAGGTAAAATGTTTTTGGGTGAATGGAGGCTGAAAACTCACGGCTACAAACCAAAAATGCACAGCCAAGATAGTAATTGAGGAGTTATGGCAAATGAAAGGACAAAGGAGATGAAAGGACTTAAGGTAAATAAGCTTTTAAAACTCTTCATATTTCTTTTTCTTTATATTCAAATAAAACAAAAATAAAATCAGTAAATTGACTTTAAAACCAAAACAAAGTAGTATAAAATAGAAATAATTAATTAATTTTAAAGAAAATGGAAAAAGAATATAAGAAATTGCTTAAAAATTGAAAACAGGGTCCAGAAATTACAAATAAATCACTATTGACTTTGGAAAATTAACAACTTCATTTTAAAAATATTTTAAAACAAAAATGTGAAGTAAAATAATTCATTTATATTTTAAAAATGAAATAAATAATTAAATTTAGAGAAATTAGAAAAAGAACTAAAGAAATTGCTTAAAAATTCAAAACAGGACTTAAAATTTACAAATAGAATATCACTAGTTTTAGAAAATTTCTATTTCACTTTAAAAAAAATAAAAGGTCAAATAAATAAAATAAATGAGGAACAAAATAAAGTGGGAATGAGAATCAAAGAAGATTTTAAGAAAAAAAATAGAAAAATAAATAAAGAATTACTTTAATTAATTGAAACTGGAAATTAGAAATTGTAAGCAAAATACAACTGACACTGGAAAATGTCAATTATACTTTTAAAAAATGTTTTAAAACCAAAATATATGCACAAAATGTTATTTTACCCATATAAATATAAATTAGAACATTACATGACCAAATAAAATATTATTTATACAATTTAAAATAAACAATTTGTTAAATACAGCAAATTACACACAATATTGAAAAAAGCATAACTTTCACATTATAAATCAGATTTCAACGAAACGAAAAGCATTATTCTTAAAATTTTATTTACTTTCATAATAAAAGATAAAATTCAAATTTTCAAACTTTCAAATTTCTAAATTAAAAGTCAAAGTTTGACCATATTGACCAAAATTCACTTTTCTGAAAATATTCTTTTTAGTCAAGTTTGGAATTCTAATTCACATCAAAATCAAAATTTATATTTAAAATAACAAAATTTATTCATTTTAATAAATAAAATAAAGTATTTAAATCAGGAAATTAATTAAAATAACCAAAATATACAATTAAAATAATCACAAAATACAGGGTTGTTACACTCTCCCCCACTCAAATCTTTTCGTCCTCGAAAAGGAATAAGGTACGGAAAACACAGAAAAGATAAAATGGAATAGGATTAAGACAAGATGACAAGAAGATTAAAATTGTACCTGATAATTGTTGTTATGGGTAAGTTTAATAAGGTGGAGAATAGGAATAGCTAGAAGGGAAAATAGGACAAAAGACAAGGATGAGCCATTAATTTAAAATTGTTGGTTGAAGAGGTAAACAATATTTAAAACACTTTAAAATCTTTTAGAAAGGAAATAACTGATCAAAATATCCTTTATAATATTTTATCAAAATACTTTTTAACTCGATGTCTTAACAAGTTTACTTTCGTTCCTGCAGACTCTGGCCATGCGTTGATCAGGCGCAAAGCTAGAATTCTCCAGGTACTTAGTAGACTTGTTTCAACACCCAGTGAAAATACTTGAAAAACCTTTAAAACAGATATGGAAAGTACAATCCAAACAAAAACAAACAAAACCTTTGTCTAACCATGGTTCGCAGATACACAATGGTTACGCCTGGATCCCCCAGGAACAATCCATATCCGTAAGCTTTCTCAGCCCTGCGAGTTACGCCATGATGACTAGTAGAATGCAGGATACACAATGGTTACGCCTGGATCCCCGAGGAAACAATCCGTACCCCCAGGCAAACTCAGCCAAGCATTTGCGCTACTATTCGCGACCTACACAGATTGCAGGATACACAATGATTACGCCTGGATCCCCCAGGAAATAATCCGTACCCCTAGGCAAGACTCAGCCAGGCAGTTGCGCTATGCAGTCACGAGAGAACAATAAGACCATGGGTAACGCCATGGAATTCGAAGGACACTCGAGTATCATATCCGGAAAACCAAAAATCAGAGAGAATAATATCGATAGAATGAATCCAAGATGTGGCCACAAATCGGATATCAAGCAGAAGGCACTTTCCATATCTTTACTTCGAAAATATGTATCATATAGTACCTTTTCAAATCACTTTCAAATATCGTACTTATATAAAATCCATTATATATAAGATTTAATTTTCAAATCGAATACTTTCCAAAATCAATAGTATATCAAATCATACTTATATAGACTTCAATTATATAAGATTTCACTTTCAAATTGAGTACCTTTTCAAATCTATAGTTTTCGAATCAATTTCATACTCATACAAATCAATTTTATATAAGTTCGACAACTCCCAAATCAAGTGTTTAGTAACATAAGGTTCTCAAATTTCAATTTGTTTCAATATCAGTTCAATTTCAAAATCATATACAATTTCACCAATTTATTTCTTCTCAAATTAATTATCTTTAGTTTCAAAGTTTCCAAAATAATAGATTTAGAAAATAAATCCAAATTTCCAAATCAATATAATTTAAGTCAACCAATTCATTTCCAAAATCAAATGTTTTCAAAATCATCTTATACTTACGTAAGGTCTATCTTACATAAGGATCAAATTTTCAAAATAATTTCGCTGTATGAAGAGCCATATGGGATTGAATATCTTTGCTTTTATGGGTTATATATCTTTGTAATTTAAATTGGAAATTTTCTTTTAGTAAGCAAAGATATTCTAACTCGACGGCTTTCAATTTCAGCGTCAAAATATATCAAAGATATTAGAATATAAGATGTACATATGTCATCATTTCGCAAAGTCACATTCGATCGCTCGCTCGATCACACAAGTTCGCTTTCGAACTAGTATTGTCCATTCACTTCCCTAATGCGGATTTCGATATGGTTTCTCGACTAGAAGCCATCAGTCTCCTTGCATAGCCATATACTATGATAGAGAATTCTAGAATCGAGCCCAAAATCCATATCAAATATTCGTCATCAAGAATCGAATGAAAAATCCTAACACGAAATGGTGTAATTCACCTCGAACTTGTGTACTCAAACTTGGATCAAATTAATTATGCGAATAAAACATCATACGTACAACTTATATATTTATTCCAACTTGTTACCTATATAGTTTCATAAAGATGTTACTAAGTTAAAACACTTAAATTTATTCAAAATATTTTGAAGAACAATTTCTTTTCAAAACATTTCAAATCTAAATTTCATATTAGAAAAAAAAATTAAATTGCCTTATTCATTTACTTAACAAAACAGTTTCAACTTATTTAAATCAGATTACTTCATACTTAAACATTCAAAACAAACTTATATACTTTATCAAAATACTTTTCAAATTTCTTAGCTTTGAAAAGTTAACCTTGATTTGGAAGTACTCGAACTTCGAAATAGTTGAAGAAATCATTTTCAAATTCAAGAGTTGGAAATTAGCAACAAATCAGTAAATCAATTTTAATAGATAGGGTTATATCAAATCCAAAACTCGAGGACTGAACACCGGTTCATTTCAAATCGTTTCAAATATATTTACATATATCTTTCGAATATCAAATAATACTTCGGAATTTGAAATCAAAAATGGTTTCACAAAATCACTCGCATAGCAAAGCTATTAAAGTGGCCTCCCTCACTCAAAAACTCGAAAATCAATGTCGATGATGCGTGCACTCATCACCGAAATTATTTTCCAGCGACACAAGTGAGTTCTGGACTTCCATTTACTTTGAAAACTTCTTTGAAATTCCTTCGAAATCATTAAAACCCATTAAAATCATTGAAACATTACTTATTCGGAAAAATAATTTCAAATCATATTATTTATTATTTCAAAATCCTAAAACCAGTTCCAAAATGCCGGAGTTCAATCACTTAAATTCAGATTCAAAACCTTCAGTTATAAATCATTTTATATGAAACCATTTCTTATAAAATTTTCACAATTTCAAATCCTTTCAAAACTTCAAATTCTCATTTTTTTTAAAGGTATATAATCCTTATCAAAAAAAAAATCATCTTTATATAAAAATATGGTCATCCTTATCAAAATAAAAAACTACGATGAATACACAATTTTCAAAAGACAATCAACCACAAACTTTCCAAGGGACGATTCAAGGATGGATTTCAAAGCAAAACAGAGATTCAAATTTAGAAGGACTCTAATCAAATAGAATTCTAATTCAAAGATAGGCTCAAACGAAGATAAGATAATTAAATTACCAAATAGAAGATGGATAAGCCTATATGAATCGCGGGCGACCTTAACCGGTCAACCGTGACTTTAGGAATATAATCGATGCGAAAATCTAAGGCAAATCGACCTTCGATTGCCAGAGATAGAATCTAAATATAGCAGAAGATAGAAAACATCGTAAACCGAGGATATAGAAATATCCGATGAATCAATGCCAATTATAATCATTCAAAGATTGGCGGAATCGCCACCCTATAAAGGTCATACAAAGTGGAGTGATGCAATGCTCCAAAATCAAAAGAATACAATTATGGGAGGCAGGAATGGATTTCAGAACAAGTGGGAGCGTTCCAAAATTCAAAGGAATCCTATTCGATAAGAATCCAAACGAAGATTAGAGATATATAACCTATATCGATACAGAAAAATTCCCATTCAAAATTTGGAATGACTCGAATTCATAACATACGAAAACAGAAGCATAAATATCTTTAGTTGGACAACTTTAGCTAAGAAAAAGATACAACAGAGTTTACTCAAAACAACCTAACAAACTATAGATTTTGCCATACTCAAAATAGATTCCTATCAACAATGGATCTAGATCAATCAAGAGAGAAGGTCAAAATTTTAGAGGATCCTAATCAAAGAAATTACTAACAAGGTGGATACAAAAGGAATGAAGTTTAAGAAATATTTTACTTTCAAAGCAAGGAAATTTATATCAAAATAATCTTTGAAAATTCTTTAAAAATCATTTGAAAATCATTTTATACTTCGAAAATACGTTTTCTCACAAAGAAATGATTCTGAGATAGATTTCACTCATTCTAGGGTATTTCTACCCTATCTCTATTGAGTTTTTGCTCTGCAGGCTAAGGTTTGCCTAAAACCAAAGCTCTGATACCAACTGTAACGACCCACTATTTTAGACCATTCAAATCGACAATAATCCATACATGTCTGACTTGAATAATTCAAAATAACAGATTGTAAATAAATTTGGAGCAAATGAAATCAAATACACAGAATCACAGACACAGAACATATCAGAATAACTTGCAGCGGAAATTAAAAATACCATAGTAGTTCATGAAGCTACTATAACAAACTCTCAAAACAAAATACATAATATTTGTTTGAAAACATATACAATAGAAATCTCAAATAAATAGAAGTTTATGAATACCAGAACTGAAATAGAACAACTGAACCGAAAGGAACAGATAACTAGACAAGCAGAATCTCCAGCGATTCCTAGCTCCAGAAAGAAATCCAAAGCTAAGCTGTAAATACTCAGGCTGACCCGAGCGTAAATTAAAATACAAACACTCGAGTCAGGACAATATATACTTATATAATGTAAACCAACTCAAGTGAACTGTAGTAGAAATGCATAATAACTCAAAGGATGCTTGGGATCGCCCATCCTTTAAGGATCAGTTAAACTATAAATTAAATACATCTCGTGGTTAAAATTTCAAAATGGTATTTTATACTTCGAAATCAAATATCATTTCAAAATTCAATATCCTTCAAATATCCATTTCAAAATATCATATTTCAAAATAGTTTATATTTCGAAACAAATTACTTTATTTTAAATCATAAAAATGAAGTTATTATATTTAATAATTAAATTATTAAATTTCCAAAATTTTAATCTTTCAAAGTTCATTCGTTCACTTAAATTAATTAAAATAATGAAAATTCAACTTTCGCAGCATTTAAAAATGCTACGGAAAGTCACATTTAAAACAGTTCAATTTAACAAAAGACAGCATTTAAAATGCTGTAATAGGGTTACATTAGTTTCAAATAAACTTAGTTAAATTCAACCATTATAACATTTACAAAAATGCTATAATAGCCTTTAATTAAATTTAGCCATTTTGTTCATTATTATCAACTACAGCATTTACAAATGTTGTATTATCATTTACATTAGAATTAATAGCATTTCAGAAATGCAGTTAATTAACTTCAAATATTCAGTATAATTTCACAAACAATTATATTTTTATATAAATCATTTTTAACTTAAAAAATCATATAATTTCACTTTTAAAACAATCATTCAAATACCCTTATATTCATGATTTTATAAAGTTAAACCTCCATTCAAAAAATCAAAATTTAATAATAAATCACTTATTAAATTCCAATATTAAATTATAAATTCATTAAATTAAATTAACTTAACACTTAAGTTTAAATTTTCAAATATAACTTAATTCCATTTTTTATTTACTTAACTTAAAATTCACTTTAAGCCAAATTCACAAATTTCCAATTTTAGTTATATTTCAAAATTTCAACTTAAATATTCATTCATTTCACATTTTAACTTTATTCAAAATCATTAATATAATATAAAAATCATTTAAATTCACTTTAATCCAAATTATCATGAATTTATCACATTTCACATTTAATTTAAATTCCAATTATCACCAAATTAAAATTTCCCAAAATAACTTACATTTCAAATTTTCTAATTTTACCATTAATTTATTTCACTTATAAATTTTCAGAAAATCAATAATGCTTTACAAAAATCATTTTTATTTAGTTTAAATCAAAATATCATAATATTTACATTTTTAAAATATTTTTAAAAAAATTTATAAAACATATTTTAACTACGGGTCTGTATTTCATTTCTAGTCTAGGTAAAGTGATACGGGTAATATATCATTTCAACCTGTAATTTACAAAGAAAACCCGGGTTTGATCATTTCAAACCCGCAAAAATAATTGAAAATCATTCAGGCCTATCATTTCAGCCCATAATGATTTTCTCCTATTCTAAAGTCCGTTCGGGTATGTATCATTTCAACCCATAGTGATTTTAATCTAAAGGGAACTTGCAGTGTGATAAACTGATAAAAATAATAGAACAGCATAATATAACAGTAACATATAATATAATAGGTGTTTAAGCATGGATGAACATCATAAAATCATAACATAGCAAGTGTAACATGATAATGCATTTTACAGATTCAAAAGGGGTCAATTCACTAGTTATATATGTACATATTGTCTGGTGAGAATAACTCACCTGTTAAGCTGGAGATTTGCCAACAAAGCTCACAACACAAAGATTACGAAGGCACGACAACTCTAATACAATTTGAGTGTGGAGAGAAAATCCAATGATATAGATCTTGTGTTACAACCCAAACAAAAATCAAAGCAAACCATAAATTTCAATACACTAGAAATGAAATAACTTTTAAATAAAAAGAGATACGAATGCCAAATCTTTTGCCTTGCTTTCTCTATTCTTTTGTCATGGCCTAGGGATGGTTTTGGCTCTGGTTTGAACAAGTTTGGCTCAGGTTTGGTCATGTGTATGCATGGCCTAGGTAGTAGAATATGAGGAGGAAGTTTATACAAAGGAATATGAAGAGTAAGGCAAAATAGGTGGGTTTTGTTCACAAAAATGGCTCGGCCATGGGCTTGTGTGGTCAGGTCAGAGGGGTATGGATCAGATCAGTGGAAGGAAAGGTGTGTGGTGGTCTGGCCAAAGGTGGTGGAGGCGGCCTAAGGTGGTGGTGGTGGTGGAAAATTGAGTGGTGAAGCAATAGTGGTAAACAATCATGTTTTTTATGGCTTGTTTTGCAATTTTTTGTGGAGTTTTGGCATCATGGTGGCTCGGCCTTGGTCAAGACCAGAGGAGTAGCTGGTGGTGATGACAGGGAAGAGATGTAGGGGGTGGTGGCCGAGGATATGGAGTGGAGGCCATTCAAAGAAGCAAAGAAAACAAGGCAAAATACATGAAAAATGAGAAGAAAAGTGTAAAAAGTAGCCATTACCCATAGATTTTTCTTGAAGCCATGAATGAATGAGAAGGTAAAATGTTTTTGGGTGAATGGAGGCTGAAAACTCACGGCTACAAACCAAAAATGCACAGCCAAGATAGTAATTGAGGAGTTATGGCAAATGAAAGGACAAAGGAGATGAAAGGACTTAAGGTAAATAAGCTTTTAAAACTCTTCATATTTCTTTTTCTTTATATTCAAATAAAACAAAAATAAAATCAGTAAATTGACTTTAAAACCGAAACAAAGTAATATAAAATAAAAATAATTAATTAATTTTAAAGAAAATGGAAAAAGAATATAAGAAATTGCTTAAAAATTGAAAACAGGGTCCAGAAATTACAAATAAATCACTATTGACTTTGGAAAATTAACAACTTCATTTTAAAAATATTTTAAAACAAAAATGTGAAGTAAAATAATTCATTTATACTTTCAAAATGAAATAAATAATTAAATTTAGAGAAATTAGAAAAAGAACTAAAGAAATTGCTTAAAAATTCAAAACAGGACTTAAAATTTACAAATAGAATATCACTAGTTTTAGAAAATTTCTATTTCACTTTAAAAAAAATAAAAGGTCAAATAAATAAAATAAATGAGGAACAAAATAAAGTGGGAATGAGAATAAAATAAGATTTTAAGAAAAAAATAGAAAAATAAATAAAGAATTACTTTAATTAATTGAAACTGGAAATTAGAAATTGTAAGCAAAATACAACTGACACTGGAAAATGTCAATTATACTTTTAAAAAATGTTTTAAAACCAAAATATATGCACAACATGTTATTTTACCCATATAAATATAAATTAGAACATTACATGACCAAATAAAATATTATTTATACAATTTAAAATAAACAATTTGTTAAATACAGCAAATTACACACAATATTGAAAAAAGCATAACTTTCACATTATAAATCAGATTTCAACGAAACGAAAAGCATTATTCTTAAAATTTTATTTACTTTCATAATAAAAGATAAAATTCAAATTTTCAAACTTTCAAATTTCTAAATTAAAAGTCAAAGTTTGACCATATTGACCAAAATTCACTTTTCTGAAAAATATTCTTTTTAGTCATGTTTGGAATTCTAATTCACATCAAAATCAAAATTTATATTTAAAATAACAAAATTTATTCATTTTAATAAATAAAATAAAGTATTTAAATCAGGAAATTAATTAAAATAACCAAAATATACAATTAAAATAATCACAAAATACAGGGTTGTTACAAAAGATTAAAGAAATCTCAAGCAATCCTATTCCCATGGAACTCCTGAGTAAATTTATCAAACTAAAGAAGGATTTTAAAGAAAAATCTCTAATTCTCAAGTCATCGCAGTTAGCGAGACACTACTTTCTTAGAGACCTACAAAAAGTTTACATGTGGTTCCCTCGCTTTCGCTTCGATTTCTAAGGTGATGAAATGGATAAATTGCTGAGTGAAATTCGAACCTATTATGCTAAATTGATATGTGGTCATGCTAGCTCTCCAGTTGGGGAATGGGACTACCATCGATTCCCTCCCAATAATACCCCAAAAGAGATTAAAGCATCTTTTGGCTCTACTCTTACCCTATCTGTTAGGTCATTTGAAAAGGCCAAAACTGCTGTTTCAAAACTTTAGGAGTTAATTAAATGTTTGAAAATAGAATCATGATGTAATTCAAATTTCTTTATCGTCTGTAAATCTTTGTTGTTACTAATAAAAGAACTTGCTTTTCATGTATTAATTCATGTTTCACTTATTCTTAACAAGAAACCTAGTTAGTACGTGCATCTAATCCTTCAAGTGTTTTCTCACGAGTGATTGAGAGTAAAGATAGATTACTAGTTGATATTGAAAAGAGGAGGTCTTCCCAAGACGCCTTAGATTTATGGTTTTTAAATAATTCGAAGGCACAAGAATGGCATGGGATATACTTCCAATAGAGATTGATTTTTAGAGGTTTGAAAGAATGAACTTCTAGCTTGGAAGGAGAAATTGAAGAGAAGTACAAAGGAGTCCAACAATTGATAGAAAAGATTGAATCGATCTTAAAATCTAGGCCTTCGGTTGAGTTTAATGCCGAAACGGATAAATTGCATCAACGAATAAATGACCTCGAATTAGAGTTAATGAAGACTCAAGTATCTTGCCAATCCCTGTAACTCATCGTTAGTGAAGGCGATTCCAGCCTTTCCACTCCTACTGTTAGAAGAACAACAAGGTCTCGATCTTTAGTTAGTCAAAAATGTCCTACTTTACTGAATCCACCTCCCGGTCTTAGTGATGATGTGATCTCCAGATGGAGAAGACAAGTTCAATTTGAATGCATGTAATTTTTCAACAATAAGTGGAATAAAAAAGTATCTCAACATCTTAATGAATATGAAAGCCAAGTTGAAAAGCTTAGATGCGAAGAGTATATTATTAAGCAGGAGATTGAAGAACTAAAGAGCAAGGTTCAACTTTATGAGGAGCCAATAAGACTCTCAAATGTGTCCTAGAAACTCAAATTGACTCAATTGATTATGCAGGTACTATTAGGAAAAAGGAAAAGAATCTCAAAAAACTTCTAGACGTGGCCATTCACCACGTTACTGATCCTTTAATTGCCAAGGATTTAGACAAGACAGCACGGAGCCTCGAGCTTTGACAAAGATTAGCTTTAAATGGATCCTTCTTTTGCCTTTTTGTACCTGAAAATTTGCATATAATGTATTAGATCATGAATGAATTCGTATTTGAATGAATGTCACCTCAATTAATATCATGCTTTTTTGTATTTTGAGCTTTTGATGTATAGATTAATATTCTGCTTGATGAGAGAACTAAGAACCTTGCTAATTGAGCTTTTTAGAATTTGATATAAGGATCTACCTTTCGTAAATATCCAGTAGCTTGTTTAGTAACAGAGATTCCCATTAAATGGTGAAATGACCCTCCAAATTTTTGCCTTAATTTTTGGTGAATTTTTTTTTCATTCCTATAATTAATATTCTCAGAGTCATTTTCCTTTCAAACAATTTGTCCAGGATTTAAAATTCCTATTAATATAAATATATTAGTTTAATCATAGAAATATACATATACATATGATGATGTATATGTCCCTCTTGTTTAAATAAGAGTATACATATATTTAAATTTTGTAAACAAAAGCATATTCTGTTTGATTTGAATTGAATTTTGAATTTCCCATCCATTATTAATTTTTCATGTCTTTGATACTTATAATATATGAGTAGATCCTGCTCATATTTATTTATACGAAAACTTTAATTATTCAAATTAAAATTTATCAATAATTTATCTTGACAAGATAATCTCTGAATGCTTGAAATTATATTATTATTATTTTGTACAGTTCAGATGTTTGATATCTGATTAAGATCAGAAAATGATATTTACTTATATCATTTTGGCTCATAATCTTTTTTTCTTGAGATTCATCTGTTTTTAACTTATCCCATAAATCAACCCATGTTTTGTTCACATGCATATTGGATTTTTTTTTAAATCTTTCTGAAAGTGTTTGTAAATGGTGCAATCCCTAGATTTTTGGTGAGCCAAGTTTGATTGCAGAGTGTTCTCTAGTTTGATAGTGCAAACCAGTTCCAAAATGCACATAAGTGTATAGCATTTGAAAGGAAGTTTTGGTTTGAACACTTGTTAAATGGACAAGAGGTTTTGTAATGCATTTCACAACTGAATTGCAGACCAATATGATAAACCAGACAAACATCAACCATGTCTCTTAAAATGTTATTCATATGCAAACTACTTGATGCCTTATTTAAGATACATACATTTCACAAAACAGCTCACAATGGACTTGAATTCTTTTACAAAATTTTCCAATAAAAAGGTAGCTAAATACTTGAAAGATTACCCCGAGTTAAACCATATTTTATCCCAAACTTAATGCTTATAAATAACATCAGATTGACTAATGCATAGTATAGAATATGTTAGTTAATTGCTCAAGTATATATATATATATATATATATATATATATTTTCTTTCAGATTTTGGTAGATAATACTCTAAACTTGTTCTCTTGTTCATAACTCAATTAATCTTTAAATTCTCAAGCCTTAATACATAACAAAATGTAACAGAAAACATCCAGTTCAGACCAACATAGAAAATTCGTTACATAACAAGAAATTTAAAAACTCTATTTCCATGAATACATGCAGATATTTCATTCTATACTCTTATTAAAACTAATAAGCATGCTCATCCATTTTTCTCATTAGCCATAATCTTCCTTCCTACTTAAGTCTTGCATCCCCTGAAAAAGCATTGGTAGCTGCCTCATTTTGAATTGAGACACCCCCATATGCCATGAGAAAATAAGGGTATTGATCTGGTATGAGCAACATCAATACATTCATGGTATTAAACAAATAAATGATACATAAGCACTAACCAGTTGCTTAAACAATTTCTCAACTATGTTACTATATTTCAGATAAACTGTTATGCAAATGCAATGACTTCAAAAATTAACCATTAGCACAAACATGATTATGCAAGCATTCACAACAATCTACAGCAATCAGATGCCCTGGAACACTCATGGTTCCTAATCAACAATTTAAGAAATATTCATTTTCTTATTTCATAACTTTTGCATAGCCTTTACAAATATACCATTTTAATCCTAGCCTCATCTGCTATCAAGGAATCATAGGGACACATTGCAATGAACTAATTCACATCATTGCACAAAGATCTCAGGGCTTAAACAAACCATGTGTCAAACTTGCATACTTCAAATATGACAAGCACTCCAGCAGCCTTCTTGGCTTACAGTTCCTAGTTCATTTACTAATGTGTATTTATTTAATCCTATCACCAGATAGATAAGTGAACATGTCACTGTGTTCATTGAAACACCCTTGTAATACTGCAAGCATATTTTCCAAAAAAATAATTATTTTCAAGGATGCTGCTAACATATGGCTAGATCTTTGAATTAAGTACAAGAATATTTATACTGAGAATAGGAACATGGCATAATGAATTTATTATGATCTGCAAATAACTATGATTGAACCAGATTCAAGATCTAGCTGAATCATAATTTTTGTCTTGTAGATTTTTGCTATTTTAATCAGGGATTCAGCACATAGAAATCTCTATTGCATCCCTAATATAATTTCTAAATCCTCAGCACTTATACAATGTATATTGCAGCTTACTTTATTTTCTCTGTTGAGATTTTATTGCCATGATTCCATATCAGATATAAGTATTCTTCCCCTGATTTCAAGATCTGATGCCTTAGTTTTTTTTTAATATAATAAAACAGTAGCTTGCACATCCATAATAAAACATATTATCAGATCAAGGTCATCCAAAGAGCATCCATAACAAAACATTACATCAAATCAAAACCATTCAAAGAATATTAATAAAACTGAGTTTAACAAAAACCAAAAGGTATCAATAGCAACATAAAAGTTTGGCTGCCTCAAATCAGGTCTTAATGCCATGAATCTAGTGAGATTACTCACCTAAATTCTTCCTGCCTTTGCTCAAAAATCCCAATATGTTTCTCCCTCTTCTTTTCTTCTTTTTATTTTTATTTTTAAGCAACTCAGGTAAAATGATTTTCTAGTTATAACTACCTATTTATAAGCATTTTCACTAGGGTTTTTATCAAGATAAAATTCCATTTCTGTCCTGGCTAGTGTCATGCATTTTGTATCCACATTTCCATCCTTAATACCCCGGCCATACTTTGTTAATTAAGGTCAGTACTTTCTTCCTTTTGCTTTTCCATAAAATTGCTATTTTTTTGAATACTTGCTCAAGTCATGTTAAATGTGTGACTTCATTATATTTTATATTTTATTCATTTCTGAAAATCCTCTTTACTATTTTTATCTATACATACTTACTTACTTATTATTATATCTCCTACCATTTTAATGTTGCTTTTCTTGCTCAGTTCCAATATATTCCAGCTTCAAAGAAAATGTATCTGGGTATAAACATATATGTATTTTTATTTGATTTTTCCTTACTTCCTGTAAAAAAAATATTCATATGTTTCATATTTTTTTTTCAATATACTAATATATTTTTAATTTCAGTATGTATACAGAAAAACATGTTTTAGTTGGTTTAATAATTCACATTTCAAAATCATATTTGAAATGCTTCCTTTCTTTGTTTATTTATTTTTTTATCATTATTATATTATTTTTTTCCAGAGATCTTAAACCTTTTCCTTGTACCATTTCCAGTGTGCACGTGCACACATACTCTTGCACATCATTTCATCAAGAAATTCTTCAACATTTTATCTAAATATTTTTAGAACTGAATTATTTTATTAAAATAATTTTCCTCAAAATTTTGGGGCATTACATTCACCCCTCCTTTTAGGAATTGTGTCCTCACAATTTCTTTAATACTTATAACAAGCATTTACTGATTCTAAGGAATCCATCAAACATATGCATAAGCAAACAAATTAAATCATAACAACCATATATATTAGATTTTCCAGAAATTTTAAAATTACCTTTAATCTGCAAAAAGCTTAGGATAATCTATCCTAATCTTGTCCTCTAACTCCCATGTGCAGTCATTTGGATCAAGACTCCACTGGATCTTCACCAGTTTCAAAGTTTTACTTCTTAATTTCTTTTCTTCTTTAGCTATAATCCCCACTGGTTCTTTCTCATAAACCAAATTAGGATTTATTTGAATTTGGGTAGGCTTTTCTAGAATTTCTTCTTTATCATGACCCACCTTCTAAGTTGTGACACATGAAAAACATTATGCATTGCTTTCATTTCCTCTGGCAGTTCTAATTTGTATGCTAAAGAGCCCATTCTTTCCAGAATCTTATAAGGTCCAACATACCTTGGTGTGAGTTTTCCCTGCTTGCCAAACCTCAGGACCTTTTTCATGGGTGAAACCTTTATGAAAACAAAGTCTCCCACTCCATATTCCACCTGCTTTCTCTTCATGTCTGCAAACTTCTTTTGCCTATCTTGAGCTGTTGCCATCCTTCTTCTTATTAGCCCAATTTTCTCTGTAGTTTCTTTTACATATTCAGGCCCTAAAACAGCCCTCTCTCCTGTCTCTACCCAACATACAGGTGATAAACATGGCTTGCCATATAAGGCTTCAAATGGAGCCATCCCTATGGTGCTTTGATAACTATTATTGTATGTAAACTCAGCTAGATGGAGATGATCCTCCTAGTTGCCTCCAAAATCCAATGCACATGCTCTCAATAAGTCTTCCAGAATTTTGTTCACCACCTCAGTTTGTCCATCTGATTGTGGATGGTAGGCAGTGCTTAAGCATAACTCACTCCCCATGGACTCTTGAAAACTTTTCCAGAATCTTGAGGTGAAGATGGTATCCCTATCACTTACAATGGTTTTGGGAATGCCATCTAATCTTACCACCTCTTTCATGAATACCTGAGCCAGTTTTGGTGCATTTCTTTCTGATTTCACTGGGATAAAATATGCTACTTTAGTTAGCCTATCCACTATTACCCAAATGCTTGTGTTTCCTCTTTTAGATCTAGGCAGGCCATCTATGAAATCCATAGATATATCCTCCCATTTCCACTATGGTATGCTTAGAGGTTGCAACAACCCTGATGGTCTTTGTGTTTCTGCTTTAACTTGTTGGCAAGTCATACATTTTGCAACATGTTTGGCCACATCTGATTTCATTCCCTTCCACCAAAACTTTCTTTTCAAATTTTGGTACATTTTTGTACTGCCTGGGTGTATGGAGTACTTACTCCTATGATATTCATTTAAAATTTCCTCCTTCAATTCTGTGTTTTCTGGAACACATATCCTATTCTTGTTTCTCAAATAACCATTTTTATCAATGTGATAATTTGTCACTTCTTCCCCTTTTGATATGAGAGTTTTCTTCTCAACTATTAGAGTCTTGGTCTTGTATTTCACTTACCTTCAAAAGTAATTCAGATTGAAGTGTCATCAAGCTCAACTTCCCTCTATTTTCCTGTGCACCATGCACATGCACATCCATGTGAACACAGTCATTCTCCCCAATTTCTAACTCAGCAAGCAAAGACAAGTCCTTAAACTCTTCTAACATCATCATAGCTAACTTGGCATGTTGTCTACTTAGAGCATCAACAATTTTGTTTGCTTTACCTGGTGTGTAGAGTATATCTAAATCATAGGCAGCTAGGAACTCCACCCACCTATGTTGCCTCATGTTTAAATCTTTTTGTGAGAATAAATATTTTAGTGCCTTATGATCAGTGTACAAAATAAATTTTGCACCTAATAAGTAATGTCTCCAAAGCTTTAAGGCATACACTACTGCTGCTAGTTCAAGATCATGGGTTGCATACCTAGTTTCATGTGGCTTTAATTGCTTAGATGCATAGGCTATTACTTGGTCTTGTTGCATCAACACAGCCCCTAGCCCAGAGCCACTTACATCAGTATACACAATTAATCCTTCATTTCCTTCAGGTACTCTCAACACTGGTGCATTAACTAAAGCTTCTTTTATTTTGATAAAAGCTTGCTCACAGTTTTCAGTCCATATAAACACTTGATTCTTTCTAGTTAAATTTGTAAGTGGTGATGACATTTTAGAAAAATCTTTTATAAATCTCCTATAATATCCTGCCATCCCCATAAATGATCTTACCTCACTCACTGTACTTGGTCTTTTCCATGCTTGAATAGCCACTACTTTATTGGGGTTCACAGAAATTCCTTTGGCAGAAATGACATGGCCAAGGAAATGTACTTTCTCTTTCCAAAATGCACATTTTGAAAATTTTGCCTTTAAATCTTTTTCCCTCAATCTAGACAAAACCAGATGCAAATGATTCTTATGCTCTTCTACTGTTTTGGAATAAACCAAAATATCATCAATAAAAATTAGCACAAACTTGTCTAAATAATCTCTGAATATTCTATTCATTAAATCTACAAAATATGAAGGAGCATTTGTCAACCTAAATGGCATAACTAGAAACTCATACAAACCATATTTGGTGTTAAATGCAGTATACTTAACACTTGAGTCCTCAACCTTCATCTGATGGAACCCAGATGCTAAGTCTAACCTAGAAAATATTTTAGCTCCACTGAGTTGATCAAAGAGATCATCAATTCTAGGCAATGGGTATTTGTTCTTAATAGTAACTTTATTTAGCCCTCTGTAATCTATACACATTTTTAAAGTACCATCATGTTTCCTTACAAACACTACTAGAGCACCCCAGCATGAATTACTTGGCCTTATAAATCCTTTGCTTTCTAATTCTTCTAACTGGTTTTTCAATTCTTTCAGTTCACTTGGCCCCATTCTATAAGGTTTCTTTATTATTGGGCTTGCTCCGGGAATAAGGTTGATCTGAAACTCTACTGGTCTATGGTGTGGAACACCCTTAACTTCCCCAAACACATCCAAGTATTCATTGACTATGGGAATTTCTTCAATAGTAAGTTCACTAGAATCTTTTTCCAAATCAATTAAATGATATAATTTTCTTTCTTTAGCTACTTCACATAAAATTGTGATTCTCTAGCCTCTATGATTTTGCAATGATATGGTGGATGATTCTAAGTTAATTATGGCTTTAAATTGCCTTAACCAATCTACCCCCAATATAACACCTATATTTGGGTAGTTTAAAACATATAAATTGGAAATAAAAATGTTTCCACCTATGTTTAATTCCACATCCACACAAATCATATCTAGAACACTAGAACTCCCCAGTGGACTTTGTATAGACAATGGAGTTTCAACCAATATGCAATTTAATTTTAGCATTTTAACTAGTTCATAAGAAATAAAAGAGTGAGTTGCCCCAGTGTCATATACTACTGCTATGGGTATGGTACAAATAAGTAATGTACCTTCCACTTGGCTATGATTCTCAGCATTAATTTCCACTGTAGATTTGCTTTTGCCCTCTAGATTTGCTAACTTCCCTTGCTGCTTGTACTCAGGACAGTTCCTCTTCATATGCCCCTCTTTCCCACATAGGTAGCATTTGAAGGCTCCTCCTTTTAACTCTGGGCACCTTGGTTTAATGTGTCCTTCCTTTCCACAATGATGGCAGACCAATTTCTTCTTAGCATCATTAGCCTTGGTGTCATTGGCCTTCTTGTTGTCTGTCTCCTCCTTCTTTTTATCATTAGGGTGATACCTTCCCTTATTCTTCTTGTTATTTTGGTTCTTAAAATTCCTGTACTTCTCTCTTTCCTTGTCATGCTGTTCCAATTTCAATGCCAGATCTATTACTTGATCAAAAGTCCTATCTGCATATGGTAGCATGGCTCTGCTGAGTCCTGGGTTCAAACCTCTAATGTACCTATCATTTTTGGATGCTTCATCTGCCACTAGAATTGCTCCATATTTAGATAATCCCTCAAACTTTTGAGTATACTCAGTGACATTCAAAGTTCCTTGCCTGAGCCTAATAAATTATTCAAGTAATGTGGTCTTAGCTGATGCTGGTACAAATCTTGCCTCCAACATCTCCTTGAATTGATTCCAAGTGATTTCATTTTCATTTCTCCCAGCTATGATCACCTCCCACCAGCCTAAAGCTACTCCTTTCAGCTGTCTTGAAGCTACTTGCCTCTTCCTCTGATCATCAAGCTGCATGTCATAGAAAATTCTATCCAGTGTTCTCAACCATACTTGAATTTCCATCACATTCTCAGTCCCTTCAAAACTTTTACCTCCCAAGTTTGTATAAGCCTTTAATAGTTTTGAAAGTTCCTCATGTGGATTCTCAGGCCTATGCCCTATTCCATCCCTTAAAACCCTTACAAATTCTTGCATATCAAGCATTTGTGGTGCACTTGTTCCTGCATGATGTGATCCCCTTCCTACCATGGTTTTCTAACCAAATTATGGGCAAATAGTATTAGTGTACTGTGAGTATTTTCTATGGTTAATATTTTCCTATTTATTTCATTCAAAACAAACAAATATAATACATTTCTAAGTATTCAACAATCAATGCAACCATCCTCACTCTGATACCAACTGAAATGACGCTCCAAATTTTTGCCTTAATTTTTGGTGAATTTTTTTTTCATTCATATAATTAATATTCTCAGAGTCATTTTCCTTTCAAACAATTTGTCCAGGATTTAAAATTCCTATTAATATAAATATATTAGTTTAATCATAGAAATATACATATACATATGATGATGTATATGTCCCTCTTGTTTAAATCAGAGTATACATATATTTAAATTTTGTAAACAAGAGCATATTCTGTTTGATTTGAATTGAATTTTGAATTTCCAATCCATTATTAATTTTTTATGTCTTTGATACTTATAGTATATGAGTAGATCCTGCTCATATTTATTTATAATGAAAACTATAATTATTCAAATTAAGATTTATCAATAATTTATCTTGACAAGATAATCTCTGAATGCTTGAGATTATATTATTATTATTTTGTACAGTTCAGATGTTTGATATCTGATTAAGATCAGAAAATGATATTTACTTATATCATTTTGGCTCATAATCTTTTTTCTTGAGATTCATCTGTTTTTAACTTATCCCATAAATCAACCCATGTTTTGTTCACATGCATATTGGTTTTTTTTAAATCTTTCTAAAAGTGTTTGTAAATGGTGCAATCCCTGGATTTTTGGTGAGCTAGGTTTAATTGCAGAGTGTTCTCTAGTTTGATAGTGCAAACCAGTTCCAAAATGCACATATGTGTATAGCATTTGAAAGGAAGTTTTGGTTTGAACACTTGTCAAATGGACAAGAGGTTTTGTAATGCATTTCACAACTGAATTGCAGACCAATATGATCAACCAGACAAACATCAACCATGTCTCTTAAAATGTTATTCATATGCAAACTACTTGATGCCTTATTTAAGATATATACATTTCACAAAACAACTCACAATGGACTTGAATTCTTTTACAAAATTTTCCAATAAAAAGGTAGCTAAATACTTGAAAGATTACCCCGAGTTAAACCATATTTTATCCCAAACTTAATGCTTATAAATAACATCAGATTGACTAATGCATAGTATAGAATATGTTAGTTAATTGCTCAAGTATATATATATATATATATATTTTCTTTCAGATTTTGGTAGATAATACTCTAAACTTGTTCTCTTGTTCATAACTCAATTAATCTTTAAATTCTCAAGCCTTAATACATAACAAAATGTAACAGAAAACATCCAGTTCAGACCAACATAGCAAATTCATTACATAACAAGAAATTTAAAAACTCTATTTCCATGAATACATGCAGATATTTCATTCTATACTCTTATTAAAACTAATAAGCATGCTCATCCATTTTTCTCATTAGCCATAATCTTCCTTCCTACTTAAGTCTTGCATCCTCTGAAAAAGCATTGGTAGTTGCCTCAGTTTGAATTGAGACACCCCCATATGCCATGAGAAAATAAGGGTATTGATCTGGTATGAGCAACATCAATACATTCATGGTATTAAACAAATAAATGATACATAAGCACTAACCAGTTGCTTAAACAATTTCTTAAATCAACTATGTTACTATATTTCAGATAAACTGTTATGCAAATGCAATGACTTCAAAAATTAACCATTAGCACAAACATGATTATGCAAGCATTCACAACAATCTGCAGCAATCAGATGCCCTGGAACACTCATGGTTCCTAATCAACAATCTAAGAAATATTCATTTTCTTATTTCATAACTTTTGCATAGCCTTTACAAATATACCATTTTAATCCTAGCCTCATCTGCTATCAAGGAATCATAGGGACACATTGCAATAAACTAATTCACATCATTGCACAAAGATCTCAGGGCTTAAACAAACCATGTGTCAAACTTGCATACTTCAAATATGACAAGCACTCCAGCAGCCTTCTTGGCTTACAGTTCCTAGTTCATTTACTAATGTGTATTTAATCACCACATAGATAAGTGAACATGTCACTGTGTTCATTGAAACACCCCTGTAATACTGCAAGCATATTTTCTAAACAAATAATTATTTTCAAGGATACTGCTAACATATGGCTAGATCTTTGAATTAAGTACAAGAATATTTATACTGAGAATAGGAACATGGCATAATGAATTTATTATGATTTGCAAATAACTATGATTGAACCAGATTCAAGATCTAGCTGAATCATAATTTTTGTCTTGTAGATTTTTGCTATTTTAATCAGGGATTCAGCACATAGAAATCTCTATTGCATCCCTAATATCATTTCTAAACCCTCAGCACTTATACAATGTATATTGCAGCTTATTTTATTTTCTCTGTTGAGATTTTATTGCCATGATTCCATATCAGATATATGTATTCTTCCCCTGATTTCAAGATCTGATGCCTTAGTTTTTTTTTAAATATAATAAAACAGTAGCTTGCACATCCATAAAAAAACATCTTATCAGATCAAGGTCATCCAAAGAGCATCCATAACAAAACATTACATCAAATCAAAACCATTCAAAGAATATTAATAAAACTGAGTTTAACAAAAACCAAAAAGTATTAATAGCAACATAAAAGTTTGGCTGCCTCAAATCAGGTCTTAATGCCATGAATCTAGTGAGATTACTCACCTAAATTCTTCCTGCCTTTGCTCAAAAATCCCAATATGTTTCTCCCTCTTCTTTTCTTCTTTTTATTTTTATTTTTATTTTTAAGCAACTCAGGTAAAATGATTTTCTGGTTATAACTACCTATTTATAAGCATTTTCACTAGGGTTTTTATCAAGATAAAATTCCATTTCTGTCCTGGCTAGTGTTATGCATTTTGTATCCACATTTCCATCCTTAATACCCCAGCCATACTTTGTTAATTAAGGTCAGTACTTTCTTCCTTTTGCTTTTCCATAAAATTGCTATTTTTTTGAATACTTGCTCAAGTCATGTTAAATGTGTGACTTCATTATATTTTATATTTTATTCATTTCTGAAAATTCTCTTTACTATTTTTATCTATACATACTTACTTATTATTATATCTCCTACCATTTTAATGTTGCTTTTCTTGCTCAGTTCCAATATATTCCAGCTTCAAAGAAAATGTATCTAGGTATAAACATATATGTATTTTTATTTGATTTTTCCTTACTTCCTGTAAAAAAATATATTCATATGTTTCATATTTTTTTTTCAATATACTAATATATTTTTAATTTCAGTATGTATACAGAAAAACATGTTTTAGTTGGTTTAATAATTCACATTTCAAAATCATATTTGAAATGCTTCCTTTCTTTGTTTATTTATTTTATTATCATTATTAAATTTTTTTTCCAGAGATCTTAAACCTTTTCCTTGTGCCATTTCCAATGTGCACGTGCACACATACTCTTGCACATCATTTCATCAAGAAATTCATCAACATTTTATCTAAATATTTTTAGAACTGAATTATTTTATTAAAATAATTTTCCTCAAAATTTTAGGGCATTACAAATGGATTCGAATTTGGTGAAGCTCTACCATCAAAGTAATAACTTCTTTGGATAATTTCTTAAAGAATTCTGTTTGTCGGTTGTTAGTAAATTGAAAAAACAATTTGGTAGTAATCAATAAAAGACCAAAAAAACCTATCTAGTAATAATAATAGACAGCCAGAAATCATTATCCAATAGGATACCAGGAATCCTTATTTAGAAATAGAGGACCAGAAAGCCCCTCAGGTAACAGTGTAATAAAAGATCAGGAAATCCATCTGGTAACTGAAGATTTGTGCCCGTTGTGGAGCATAGATGGCTCATACTTGATGAATTTTCCTCTAGAAGATTGTTTATTTCGAAGCGCTAATTGGCTCTAATTTTGAAAATCTTCCTTTAGAAGATTGATTGATTTGGAGCACTACTTGGAACTGATTTTGACTGATTTGGTTGGCACCATCTTAGGTGAAGATCTCTACTTAGATCGGAACCCTTATCACCATCTTAGGTGATGATTTAGGTTTGTTGTCTAGTGTGTTTGGCTAGCTTTCTTTTAGCTGAACCATTGACTTACTCGACCTCCCTTTAGGAGGCACTAGGCTATGGAGATGGTACAAAAAGCTTGTTCGATGCTTTGGACAGGCCAAAGGATTACCCACCCTCGCTCTAGGAGGCGCTTCAGTGAGGCCTTTGATGATGGCATTAAAGGCTGGTTCGTTGCTTTAGACGTGTCAAATGCTTATCTGTCCCCCCTCTAGGAGGCGCATCAACCAGGCCGCATAGGCAGGGATTGAAGGCTTGCAGATGCTCTGGTTAGGCCTTTTCAGACGGAACCAAAGGCTTACTCTGACCTCTCTCTACGATGTGCTTTGACCAGGCCATCTTGGCAGGGACTAAGGCTTTGCCTCTTACAACCATCTTAGGCAGTGGTTTAGGCATTTCCATTATTTTAGAAGAATTTTCCTCCTTAACAATGTAGATACACTTATTTTTTTCAAAAGATCTTATTTTATTGATAGCTAATTTAGTATCTTTGTACAAATTCATTCAGCTTTCCTTGTCCTAAAATGTTGTTGATCAAGCCTTACAAGCTTCGACATTGGTTTGTGCTATGCCCGATGATAATAACAATGTAATCCTTCAAGATTCCTTTCATTTTCTGGATGCTTCTTTTGCGAGTGCCAGGTCAAGAGATAGAGGTTCTCATAAGAAGTAGTGAGGGTATAGTTCTTAGAAAGTCGTAACCTTTTGGAGGATGGTCCTTTTGATTGGTATTTGATTCCTCTATTGCTTGAGATAGACTCATCGTCTTTGATGATTTGTTTCCCTTTTAGGGACCTTTGTGTTGCATTGGTGTTATAGGATCGATCAAGCACGCTCCTCCATTTTCTAATGAACCGTTCGAAGTCCCTTTCTATTTCCTTTTCGAAAATGGTCCCCTTGGCTTTGAGTTGAATCTCTTTCCTCATTTTTGAGAAGACGTTATCCTATTTTTATTGCTTACCCAAGACAAAGATCGATGTTGGCCCCATATGAAAGTGATTCAAACTCCATTTTTCTAGATTGTATGGAGCCACTTGTCTTTTCTTCGCTTCCATAACTTGTAGTGCTATGAGCCTTAGCTCTTGTTCTTCATGAAGTTAGGGATCATTAGTGATTTGCTAAGTTAGCCAAGTCATTTGAGGCTCGAAGGATCCTTCTTCAAAGATTTTAACACAAGTAATTGGCATTACAAAGCAAAATGTAGCTAATGCAATTAATTGGTGTTAAGAATCAAAGGTTGGTTAGCTTGGAATGGAATATGTTTGGTAGGAGCACGTCCTTTAAGCCTTGAATATGCAAGCTATGGTAGTTCCACTTAGGGTTTTAATGGATACGGAGGTTCAAGCCCTCCTTCTAGTGCCAAAGGTTAATGAATTTCTTCGTCAACCCCAAAAGGTGCAAGGAAGTGAACCATGGAAAATGATGTAAATTGGAGAGCCTAAATTTGACCTTAATGAGTGTTGACACAAGCGACACTTGATTGAGTTGATGTTTACTCGCTTTTTGACCAAAGCAGCTAACTTAAAACAGATCTAAAGAACGTAGAGTAAGATTGACTCGAATTTTGGGAGAACACTTAGAAGACAAAAAAAGGCACTTACCAAAAATGGGCTTGATTGGATAAGGCTAGATGGATCGCTAGTGACCTAACTAGATGGAACATTAGCGATCCATGTACAATAGGCCCCACCACCTAAATTTTTTAGGATACATCATAGACACCCTCTAGAGTGTACCTACAAAGTTTCATCTGATTTCGTTAAGTTTGTACAAGTTTTGGATGATTCTTCTGGACCAGATGACCCAAGAAGATGGATGATCAAACAAACTTCAAACGACTTGATATTTGGACAAGGCGTTCAAATAGATGAAAGGAAGGCAACCCAAAAGGGTAGACTCAAAAATAGTTTAAGGGCATGGATCGCTAGCGATCCAACACCCATGGATCGCTAGCGATCCATTATGTTAGCTAGGCCGCCTTAAGTTTTTCTGGAGTTCTTTTTAGTACTGAGTAAAGGCTTTTGACAAGTCGACCTTGGCCCAACTTCTCTCCTACCTTTATAAATACAATCCTACTTGCAACACAAAGAGGATCTTCTAAACTGACTTCTGTAACTCTGCAGAGATTATTCTTCACCCTTCTCCTCCAACACAATAGTCATCTATGGATTCACTATGATTCTCCAATAAAATCTTGTACCTGTGACTTGATCTAACCTAGGATATTCAATCATCTTGTAATCTGATTCAGCCTGTAATAGCAGTCAGCTAATAAAAAGTTATAAAGTGGATGTAGGCTTCATTAACAGCCAAACCACTATAAAAATCTTCTAGTCTCTTTACTATTTCTACTCTTTTTACATTTATTTTCCATATTGTTGCTCTGTCAGAATAGGGCTGGTGATTTCACAAACTCATACCGGGTGTTGATCCATTTTTTGGGTTAACATTTTGGTGCTTTCATTGAGAACGTTGAATGAGATCTGAAGAATTGAAGTTTGAATCTAAGATTTAGGGAAGATGAGTTGGCCTAATACTAGATCTAGAGCTGTAGCAAGTCAACTAGAGCCTAGGGGCAGTCAGGAGGTGTCCTCAATTTCTCATCAACCCATCCATTTGATTAGAGAAGAAATGGAAATAATGATGAAGAAGATGAAATATGGGATCTTGTCTAGGCAACAAGAGATGATGGATAGCTTCTTCCAAAGGATGGAGTAGCAAGGGGTAGCAAAATCTGTAGAGAATATGAATCAAACTCCGAGAAATAACAACAAGAGCCGCTGGAGCAGGATTGAAACAGGCTGGAATACTACCTCCACACCTAGAACAACCAATACTTGGGGGCAACGGTGGAATCAACAATAAGACCCAATGGAGGAACATCTGGAGTTAGAGCAAAACAAACTGAAACAATGCCCACACGACTTAGGGGCATGATAGATTTGGATCTAGGATGAGCTTTAACACCTGGAATGGGTGATATTGGAGCTAGATTAGCAAATTAGAGTACGAATACATGACCGTATGAGCCGAAACTAGAAGCCCATGGCTGGAACAGGGAGCAGATTCATCCCTTACTCTTTGCCTTCTACTTTTTATGCCTTCAATAACCTCGGACCGCTTACACGTGTACGAGACCCAGATCAGTCTCTAGGCACGCTCTGAGTTGGATGTCTAGGATGAACATTTATGATTTCTACTTGTTTTGATTTATGTTTGTATTGATTTCCACTTATTTTGATTTCTACTTGTTTTGATTTCCACTTGTTTTGATTTCTGCTTATTTTGATTTCTACTTGTTTTGATTTCTACTCGTTTTAATTTCTACTTATTTTGATTCTTTCTTGTTTGATTTTTGCTTGTTTGCTTTGGTTTGTACTTGAATTTTGATTTCAACTGGAAAGTGATGACTGATATTGATCACCTTAGAGTCCCGACACAGGACCAGAGTGCAAGGTGCAATGTAACATCCCGAAAATTTTCGACTTTCGAAAATTCAACATCGATACTCACTTTATCGACTGCTGAGCCATCGAATGCCGGAAACCCGAAAGGTTATGGTTTTAAGAAAGAAGAAAAAGGTAGAAGAAGAAGATAGAAGAAAAAGAAAGAAGAACAACAACACAACATCAGATACAGAAGCAGAAAACAATATCAGAATCTCACATATCGCAGCGGAACAATATATAATAGATAAATGAATATCATTTAAAAACAAAAGAATTATATCTGTTATTACATTACATCACATCATATCATCAGAGTCAATAAACAACAATGGACAGTTATATAAACTTGTCCTCATACAGAATACACAGCGGAATAAATACTATCAGATACAAATACTACGTCTCGTCCTCCAGCTTATCTCCAAAGCTCCAGAATATCCAGAATATCCTGATAATATAACTCTAGGCTGCCCGTGTGGAAATTGGTGGGCACCCAAAGTTTAGAAGGGAACAATAAACTCCGAGTCAGTCATGGTGACTGGTGTGAGATCGTAAAACAGTTTATCTTTAAAATAAACAACAGGAAAACTTTAATGTCAATTCGCAATGCTTTTGGAAAATGAAACTACCATAAGACCTCCCACCACACACACAATGCAAACGCAGACTTGGAGGAGATTTCTTCTTATGATAGTCAAAGATGCTTACTACGCAAAAATCAAATTCTTTTTGATATTATTATTAGTGCATAGTGGAAAACATTTCGAAAGTAGAATATAAATCTTAGCCAGCATAGGTACCATTATATTATGCCTGCTATAGCTGCCATCTAAACAGTGGTGACCACCGTACGTAAATGGCAGGTTCTACAACTAATACCGTACAAAGTTCGTATTGGAGTTTGGATTTCCAACAAATGGTCAGGCCAAGGAACTTCCTATCCACGATGGGTACGTCCCTGGAATAGACGACCCGAGAACCTAACTGGATCTCTGCCAACACAAGGCCGGGTTACCTCTGCAAAAATAGGTAACTACTGACACGCGTATGCCATCCCCCGATCGTAACCGATCTTCCCGAGGATCCCCGATTTCCAACAAACCACATAGATAATAATGCAGCAACCACATAGGTTAAGTATCTGGGCTCCATACCATGATACCACCTCTATCCAGAAGGAATGACATACACTAAGGGGCGCTACTCCCTAGAACCTTGCTGCATCCTTCCTGTTTCGACCATTTCCGGGGTGTGAGGCTCGACGAAGTCTCGTCCACAAAGCTACGCTTTCTACAAAAAGCCCTGCTTCGGGTCAAACAAAATGATCAACCTATGATCACAAAGATATAAGATCAAACAAATGATCATATCACAAATGATCAAACACTGATCATTTCACAGCAACACTCAGTATGCCACGTTACCAAATTGGGAGTATATCGCTGATAAATTTCAACTACATAACCTCTGAGCTCGTACGTCTCAGAGAAGGGTGTTAAGCTAAGAGAATAAATTCTCCGCCACCAACAGAAATGTATTTGAAAGAAATCAGCTTTATATCTCAAATTGTAACGTCAGACACACAATCCATACAAGTCTGTTCCGGGATCGAACAGAACCGAAGGCACTTCTCACGAAGCCCTTGCATTTCCGGATAATTTTCAATCACGTTCGGACTTCCCGTCACTAAGGGTGATAAAAACCTCTAAACCGGAGATCAGCCGATGTAGAGTAACTCGACGGTAATCCTTCCGTTTTCAAAAATATCCGGTCTTCAACACCGGTCTTCGAATGCAATTCATAACGACGTATCACATATTCGGAATGGGTTATACGACCCCATGGTCCTTTCCCGGCTAACCCAAATAGTGAGCGCTTATTCAAAAATAAGTGTGGCATTCAAATTCATCCAATTCACAACAAATACCTATCTAAAGGTAATTATTGATAGTCGGTTATTTAACTATCAATAAAGATGCGCAACATCATCAGATTCCAAATAATTTTCCAAAATTATTTCATCTTCAAAAATATCTTTACTAGATATAAAATTTCCACACTTCAAAAATAAATCAACGTTTATTTTTCTAAACAGTTTCCCTTTCTTTTATAAATTCCATAATGAATTTATATTTCAAAAATATCTACTGATATACGATTTTCAAATCGATTTCAATATTCACCTTCAATTTATCTTTACAAAGATAAATTCTAAAACGTTTCATTTTATTTTGGAAAAGCATTTCCATACTTATTTAAAAATAAGTATTCCACAAATCATTTATTTTCAACACTTGGAAAATATTCGATATACTTAAATCAATATTAAGTATATATTCATTCTTTAAGGAAATCATAAATTTTAACATCTATTTGAGTCAAAAACGAATGTTGCGTAAAACATCGTTACGACGACTCAAAATCACTAGTATAGGGATTCGAAATTAAAATAGATATATAAATCCCAATATTACATAGAAATATTTCCTTTCGGAAATCATTTACTATAACAACAGTGTTATAGTCTACCATTTCCTTATTTTTCTCGAAAACGTCTATTTCAACAATAAAAGTTGAAATCTATGTATTCGATACTTATCACGTTTTAAAACATCTTTTAAAACAATTACTTCATTTCTGTAATATCGCTTTCCCAAAACAAGTTCATTTTACTTAACAATATATTCACTGTCCAAAATCGTGAATATACTTCACTAACCACATTTCAATATTTTCTACACATTTTATTTAAATAATAATCCGCTATCCAAAATCGCGAATATATCTCCTTTAACATTTTAATTTATCAAATCCAATTGATTTCGAATTTATAAAACAACGTTTATAAATTCTATTTCTATTTTCTAACGACTTCAATTTAATAAATCTTCTTTATTAATAATTCGATCAATATTCCATTTAAAGGCAAAAAAATCCAATTTATAAGTAAATCTCTTATAAATCTTTTATTCTACAGTTTCATCCATTTTATAATTTCACAATTTATGAATCTATAAATTCCATATCCTCACGATTTATAATTCTATAAATTTCATCTTTAACACTTATCATCTCGTTTTAAAATTCCAATATTTTAAATTTATAAATATCAACTTTCTAAATCTTTTAAATAAACTGTTCACAAAAATCCGAAAATCTCAGCTCAAACCATTTTATAAATTGCTTAAACTATTTATTTCAAAAATCACCTTACGGTCATAATTCACAAAAATCTTAACTTTTATAACTTCAAAATTTTACGTTTATAAATCGATTCAAAAATTCCATAAAACGTATATTTTCAAAAATCACTTTAAAAACCCTTTTAAAGTAAAATTCGTTATTTTTACATTTCAAAACTGGATCCGAGGATGCGACAACACCAACTAGTCCATCACAACAGTCAATATCATATATCAATATGATAACAGAATATATATCAATATCTGTAAATAAGTAAATACAGTTGAGGAATCCAGTTGGATCCCTCCAACCTGTTTCCCTGCATCCAAAGATGTTAGCACAATACCAATTCCGCTCCAGTACGGAATTATCGCGGTATATGGGTTTTATAAAAATCTGCTTACTAACGGCGCAATAGGGTCTCATCCGCTATACGAGGCGGGAAATCATCAATCCAATATATACATATGCCAATATGTATATATTGCTATATATAATAGATATATCCTACTATATCTAATATCACATCCAATAGTAATCAAATCAATCAATAAATAACTGAAAATTCCACTTTCATTTGAGTGAGAAGATCTCACCGTGATTTTAATTCTGATTTCAGCGTTTATTTTGAATAAAATTAAACGCGCGTTTAATTTTACCTGAAATTCAAACTAGCTCCAAATGACTCTAATCCAGTTGCATCGCGAAGTATTCGACAAAATGAAGCCAACGCTTTTCGTTTCGTAATTTTTCGATCTAGTATGAAAAAGATACATTATTTCAAAGTTTATACAATTTTAAAAAAAATTAATATACATTTCCTTTTTATTTTTCAACCTTAAAATAATCTGGGCCATTGTTTTCAAGACCATCAGATCCTTGCCGCACGTTACTTTCTCCCTCCCTCTCGTTTTTGTTCCCAGGAGATGAGCGTGACCCAACCCAACATTGCCAAGCTTTGACCGCCTCTAACCCCATCCAACGACCACCTGAAGCCAATCAAACACCTCCACATCGAAGCTCCTTCCACCACGCGCCAATGGCCAGCAACTGATGCCACTCGGCCCTCTCTATCTCTCGGAATTCGTGCCTAGGACGAGCACGAACGCGGCCACCAAACGCCCACTACGCTGCTCTAAAATCCATCATATCCGTAAGGATCGGAAGATCTTCCTATGCTCCACAATATTGTAGTTGGAGATTTTAGCAAATTGTTGATGGATTGAATGGAATTGAAGGGAGAATGACGGGCATTTCTGGCCATTCGAAACAAACGTGGCGGCTATGTATAATAATTAGGGTTTTGATAAAAATGTGAAGAGGATGGTGCTTTTATAGATTTTCTACCGAACACTATTCATTCCGGAATTTTCGAACTTCGATTTACGCGCGGTGACTGGCGTTTTTGGGGTTTATCCCGCATTCCGAACACAATGGAATGTGTTTCGAAAGCTAATTCGATCGTATGTGTGAGATATGACAATAAACGATCAATTTAAATTGAACCGATCTAAACCGATTTCGAGGCGTTTTGGCTTGCCCCGGACAAATGGTAAATCCAAAAATTACGAAATTTGAAATCTTACAATAATATCACATTACGGATCCGATGAAACTAGTTTCGTCGAAATCCGAGACCTTTTGAAAAATGACTATTTTTAACTCGACGATTTAAAATTAAAACGATATCGATGCGTTTCGAGCTGCCACGGTCAAACGACAACTCCGATGGATACGAAAATTGAAATCCGATAATAACTAACTATTACGGATCCAATGGAATAGGTTTCGTTCAATTCTGAGACTGTTCGAAAATTGACTATTTTTAAAGTCGATAATTAAATATTAAAATATTCAATTTTCACAGGTTAATTTTAAATTCAGTTTTAAAAGTTCTAAAACATTTCTATAACTCCAGTATGATTAAATAAAATTTTACAAATCATTTTCAATCATATTAAACTCAATTTTCAATTATCTCTTGAATTTCACTATTTAATATATCGATTAAATTATCAAATTAAATCCAATATCCTTTAAATAAGTTATTCGACTTATTAAATTCATTTATTAATATTTAAAATAAATTAAATATTCGAATTTTAATTATCAAAAATTCAGGGTCGTTACATGCAAGTCCCCTTGTTGGAAAAGCGAGTGGATGAACTTGTATGATATTGATCGCCTTAGGGTCCCAGCACAGGACTAGAGTGCAAGGTCCAAGTCTCCTTGGATGGACTTGTACAATATTGATCGTCGGTTTAATGTTGCATGATGCTAACTTCGCTTGACAATATCCTTTGACATCCTTTGGTGCAGGGCTGGGCTTCGGCGTCATCTCATAAATGAAGGGGCATGGCATCAATGACTCTCGGAGTTGATGGATTCTATTGTGATGATTAGCGCTCTCCATTGGTTGATAGTAGTCTACAATTGAAGCGGTGTTTGGCATGGCACGACAGTGCTATGGGGCGGCATCAATATGGAGCGGCAAGAATTGATATAACATTGGCCTTGATGACTTCTGTGGACACTAATGGCTTTCGACGTCAACATGTGCAGTGTTCTATAAGTACCGATGGAACGTGCCATCAATAAGATGCATCATTGGTTATCAATGGTGTAACATCCCACTATTTTGGACCATTCAAATCGACAATAAATCCTCACATGTCGGACTTGAATACTTCAAAACAGTGGGTTGTTAAGAAAATTTGGAGCAAATAAAATCAAACACAGAATCACAGACACAGAATATCAGAATAACTCGCAGCGGAAATAAAATACCATAGTAGTTCATGAAGCTACTGCATAAATAATCTCAAAACAGATACAAAATATCATAGTCTGAAAAGCAGATACAATAGAAGTCTGAATACATAAGTCACTAATACACAAGCAAAGGCTGAATAGGAAATAACTGGAATAGAAATAGATGACAGATAGATAAATAAGCTCCAGCAAATCTCTAGCTCCAGACGATGAATCCAAAGCTGTGATACTCAGGCTAACCCGAGCGTAAAGCAGAACACAAAACACTCGAGTCAGGACATACATACTTATACAATGTAAACCAACTCAAGTGAACTGTAATAGAAATGCACAAGTAACTTAAAGGATGCCTGGGATCGCCCATCCTTTAAGGATCTGTTAAACCATCTACTATGTAGTAATGAACGCTATCATAGTAATGTCTAAAGTAAAGCAAACTATGCAAAATAATAGTGTTAATGTGACTGGGGTAGCGCAAAGCTGCAGCGATTGCCCACCTCTAGCCACACTTTATAACATCCAACGGTTATTATAACCCGTGGTTATAAATTTCAAAATGGTTTATATTTCAAATCAAAACATCATTTCCACTTCAAAACCAAATCAAAATGATATCATTTCTATTTCAAATATATATTTATATATATATATATATATATATATATATTCATTTCTAAAAATCAAAGCACTTTCAAAGTTATAACACTTCGAAACCAAACACTTGAAATTACACCACTTTACAAATGTTGTATTTAGAAAATCCACAATGCCTTGAAAAATGTGATATTTAGAAATTACAACACTTTAAAATGTAACCCTTATATAATAGCATTTTGAAAATGTTACATTTTTAGAAATAGTTGCACTTTTAAAACATAACCTTAAAACGATAGCATTTTACAAATGCTACAAATTCTATTACATTTCTACTATAACATATTTAAAATGTCGTATCATATAAATTTATCATAGCTTTTTATAAAATCAAATTTTACTTCACAAAATCATTTATTTAGATATCAATTAAACTATGATTTAGTTAAATAAATTTTATTACAACATATCCATTTTTCCAAAGTTGTATCATTTCTAAGTTCATCCATTCAATTATAACAATTTCAAAACATTGTATTTTAGCATTCGCAGCACTTAGAAAATGTGATAGTATATGAATTAGCATTTGAAAATGTTGCCTTATTCAAAACAGTAGCACTCAGAAAATGCTGATGTACATATAGTGGTAATTTGAAAAACAATGCATTTCAGAAGCAGTAGCACTTATGAACCGTTACTGTAGAAACAGTGTTAATTTGAAAAACCCAATACATTTCAGAAACAGTAGCACTTACAGAACGTTACTGTAAGTATAGTGTTAATTTGAAAAAAACACTACATTAAAACCACAGCATTTCTGAAACGCTACAATTACTGTTATAAGTTTATTATAACAATTTAAAACAATATATTTTCAACTTTTTCTCATTTTTAACTTATCAAACTCTTTCCACTTTTCAAATTCATGTATTTGGATATTACTTAACTTATAATTTTTAATAAAATTAAATTTTATAATTAAATATCCAATTAAATTTGATTCATTTAAGTCAAATTTACATTATAATTTGCTTAACTTTTCATTTTAACAAACAAATCTTAATATTTCTTTCTTTAAAATATCCATTTCATAACTAAAATATTTTAATTACTAAGTTAAGTTTAAAATTCCATTTTTAATCAAATTTTCAATTATTAAGTTAAATCAAATTTTAAATTTCAATTTAAACCATTTATCAACTTATAAAATTTTAACTTATAGAAAATCACTATTTAAATCATTTAAATCCAATTTAAGTTAAAAATCTATATTTTTAAAATTTAAAATACTTAATAATTTTAGAAAAATCATTTTAAAATTTAATCACGGGTCGGTATAATATTTTCTTACATAGGTCAAGTGATACGGATAATGTATCATTTCAATCCGTAAAATAAAATTCCGGGTTCTATCATTTCCAACCCGCAATCCCAAGTCAAATACAAATGAAAATCGCTTGAGCCTATCATTTCAGCTCATAACGATCTTCTCTTATTCTAAAATCCGTTCGGGTATGTATCATTTCAACCCATAGTGAAAGGGAACTTGCAGTGTGAGAAACAGAAAATAAAATAAACATTATAGCATATCATATGACGTCAGGTGATGTAACATGTATATAAACAGGTTATATCATTATATAATGTCAGATAACAGGCAGATGTGAACATAGCGTATCAACTACTACAACTCAAGTGGCATTGTTTCACATTTATATAAGTACGATTTGTCGAGAGTGATAAACTCACTTCTAAAGCTAGAGATCAAATTCAAAACACAATTCAAACTCCGCAAAGCACGACTAGATTCGAGGAGAAGACAATGAGCCAAGGTGTAGATTTTGAAACAAATAAAATAAAACAAATATATGTATAGATTCAAACACAAAAGAATATAAGAATTAAACAATACAAAACAAGGACGAAGTGAACCAAAATGACTTGACAATTGCAAGTGGGCTCGGCCTCATAGGAAATGGGCTTGATCACCATCACAATGGCTCGGCCATGATCAGGTCTAGGCCTGAAATGCTCGGCCAATGGTCAGCAAAAAGAAGGCAAAACAATGGAATGTAAAGAGGTAGGAGTTGTGAAGGCAAAGAGACATGGTAGGTGAATGGTCATGGGGTTCGGCCACATCATCATTAGACTCAGCCATCACCAAAAGTGGTTCGGCCTAGGCTAGTTGCTGCATGTAATCCATGGCTATGGTCAGGTAAGCACGGCTATAGCCATGGCAGGTGAAGAGGTAGGGGTTATGGAATGTAAAAAGACAAGGTATGTGAATGGTCATTGGCTTCAAGTGGTTCGGCCTAGGCATATGGGCTCGGTCTGGGTGTTAGCATGGTTCAGGTCAGGTCTGGTGATTAGGGTGGTGCGGCCATGGGTCAGTGGTGGTCATGCCATGGGCTGGAGATGGTGGCAGTGGTGGTGGTGGCCGAGATTACAAGGAGATGGTGGTGAATATAAGGAAGGCTGGTTAGGGTTTTGCTTGGTTTTGTGGTGGTGCTTTAGTTAAGAGGTCACAGCTATTGGTTAGAGATGGTGCTGGCCGTGGAAGGTGATGGTGGTGGTGAAGGACATGGTGGAGGAGTCGGCAAATCGGATGGTGGTGGTCATGCCAAGGAGTTAGGCTAGGTCTTTGTTTGGTTTGGCGTTGATGCTTTGGTCAAGGTGGTCACGGCCTGGCTGGTGATGATGGTGAGGGGTTGCTGGCCGTGGAAGGTGGTGATGGTGATGGCGAGGTGGTCGGCAAGGGGTTGGGTTGATGATGGTGATGCATAGCTTTGGCCGAACATAGCTTTAGAAGAGAACAAAAGAAAAGAATAAAAAGAAGAGGAGGAAAAGAGAACTTACTGAATTTTGTTTCTGGAATGCAAATGAGAAATGAAGATGAGAAGAGATATGTTGTACGTGAATAAGAATGAGGAAGTGCAGAAGTTTGTACGGCAAGAAGAAATGAACGGCTAGAAAGAAAATGAAGAGGCAACTAATAAAAGTAACTTAAGCCCTTAGGAATTTCCAAGCCCAATATCAAAACAAATTTAACACAACAAAATAAACAAGGCCCAAACACAATAAAAGATGGGAAACTAAAATAGAAAATGAACAATGAAAATGCAGAGAAAATTTGTGTGTGAAACGCTGAATTTTATCAATTTTAAAAAGTTTAAAACAGAATTTGACGAAACGAAAAGCAGAACGAATATCAGAATCAAATACAATTTCAAAGAAAAGGATTAGAAAAATAAAATTCAAATTTAAAATTTTCAACTGAAAGTCAAAGTTTGACTAAGTTGACCAAAATATAAATTTCCAGAAAATCATTATTTAATTATATTTGGAAAACAAATTAGAAACAGAATCCAAAATACATTGGAAAAATTCCAAACTTTCCATTTAAAATGATTAAAAATCAAAGTTTCAAATAAAATTGAATTAAAATATTTGTTAAAATTATGGGTTGTTACAAATGGTATTGTTAATGAGTGGCATTACCTGATGAAAGTATCATTGGAGTGGCATACAATCCATCTTCACAAGTGAATGACAGCATTGATAAAACGCGGCATCAATGAGATGTGGCATAGGTCATGTTCATGTACATTGATGGCTTATAGTATTGATTGCATTCAATATCACGATTTCCTTGGAATGATATGGCATTGAGGAGATGCGATGTAGATGGGTGGTGGCATCGAAGAGAAGACTAATCAGCAGTATGCGTTATAGATTATATGTAGTATTGGACGATATTGTTAAAGCGCGATATTACTTCCATCTTAAAAGGCGGCATCATATTCATGTCTTATGTCGCATATCTTCGAGATTAATAACGGTGATAACAAATATATGGTTACATTTTCTTGGTATTAGAAATGTACCATTATGTGAATATACTTATACCATTGATATAAGTATATAGAAAAGTTTTCTAAATTGTGAAAGCGAAATGTTTTTTGAGTATACTTATATAATTGAGGTAAGTATATCAATATTTTTCGAAGTATTGAAAAAAGTTGAGTGAGTTTTTGAATATATCTTTGTAAAAATATTTCAATACAAGAATTTACAAAGTGGTTTTAATTAATGAAAGGGTTAATTAAAGAGGCTTAATGTTTGCTTGTCTGCTTAACCAGTGTTGTTTTCCCTATGGAATTAAATCTCTGGTTGAATTGTTTGTTTATTTGATAGTTAAATAACCGACTATCAAAACATGGTTAGTTTTTAAAACTATCGTTGTCGGTTTGGAGAGACCAGAATTAGTTATATTTTCATAAAACCACTTCGAACCAGAATAAGCGTTCGAATAGAAGATATCATAAAAGTGATCGAAGATGGAGTTCTTTGAAGTGTAAGGGTTACTTCTTACTAATCCTGAGGGTGATTTCAAAATGGATGTAGTAAAGTAGTGCCTTTGGTTTGTTTATATCTTGGACAACTTGTATGGATGAATGCCTGCATTGCATTGTTGGTCAAAGGGAAGCATTAGCATTCAAGTGGAATATGCTAAAAAGGTAAAACATAGCCTCTAGCCTCACCAACCAGAAATGATTTAATGATGGGATATGCTTCAAGGCTATGTGGTTCACTATCGTTAGGGTATGTCATCACCCTTATAGATTATTATTTATGGAATTATGAATTTGGTATACGCATGAGAGCTCTTAGGAAAAGGTTGCAAAGCAACCGGGACGGTGATATATTCGGTTTTATCCAGTAAGGGGTAGGCCAGTCCCGATTCATAGGCGTTGAAAGGTTTTTGATCTTGGTACATTTTCTAGAGGTGTATTATGGCAGGCGATATCCGAGTAGCCTCATTATTATATGGAATCCATTCTCCAATAAGTGCCTTTCGGACTTAGTTGTATACCAATTTTGCTGGAGTTCAATTAATGTAACAATTTCGACCATGATTCAATATTAATTTTAAACCCTAGACATTATTATAATATCACAAAATTTCTTATGAAATAGTTTGATTATCGAAAGTTTAAAACCCGTCTTTATTTATGTGTAGTGTGGTCTTACGAGATACCTTTATTTTGAAAGGTTTTACAACATTAAAATTCATATGATGTATGTTTTTCATTCTAGTTTACTAAACTGGTCTAGGCGTTATTTTCTTATAATGCTTGATCAAACCGAGCACATTTTCAGATTTAGCTTTGGATGCTTTGGCGCTTCAGGAGACAAGCTAGATGCCTCCAAGACATATTCATGTATATTTAATTTCCACTGCATTAGTTCTTTATATTTATCAGCATTTTTGAGGATAGGTTGTAATAACTGTCCAGGCCGATGATTGGTTAGCTTACTCTGGTTGTTGTATGTACATTACAGTTTTCTTTTATAAAGATCTATTGCATATTATATATTACTCGTCACAATGTGAGATTATGTTTTGCCTTTTATTTCTTTTTTCCTACCAATTTGTCTTTTCGGCGCTTGGATGCTCGGCATGTGAATACCGTGGATGTATTTGTGTCGACTTTTAAGGGCCAAAAAGGCGGGTTGTTACAAGTGGTATCAAAGCTTAGGTTGAGCGAATACCTAGGCTTTAGTGGGGTAGACTCATTAGAGACAGGGTTAGTGATTCCCTAGAATGAGTTTAAGTGTATATATAAGGGCGCATATTTGTTAATGCTGTAAAAATGTTTTATATGTGTTGATTTACATGTTAAGTTGTTTATGCATTTTGATCGATACAAAAGGTACAACTGTATCGATAGGGGTTTCTAAACACTTGGACAAGGCAAACTGACACAGTATTATTGTATTGAAATGGGTAGACGAAATAATTTTACCTAGATTTTATTTTATATATAAAAGGGATAATTTTAAGAAATTGACATAGTTTTTAAGGTGTGTTTGTTTCTTAAGAAATAATAATATTCAATTATCATCATTTGTTGTTTGATTTGTCATGCTCATCCAGTTTTGGAGAATTGACTATTGTTTGTTGGTTGATTGTTTGTGCTCAAATAGTTTATGAGCATTCATTGTTTTGGTTGAATTAAATACGGACACCTTGTGAATTGAGTTTCACAATCTTGATATAAGGCGTTCGGTGATAATGTTGGGTTAAAACTTAATTTTAATGAAAGACTTTATTATAATCTAAACAAAGATAAGAACTGAAATGTTTTTATTTAAGAAAATGAATTTATAAAATGTTGTTTATAAAGTATGGTTTATAAATATGGTTTATAATTAAAAAGGATTTAAACTGAGAATTTAAATCCGGGTGTTTTTGGAAAGTGTTTTAAAAGTTTTGGGAAATAATAATCGTATTATTTTGGAAGTATTGATGAATAGAAATATTTTACAAAGAGATTTTAAAAGAACTAGAAAGCACTGAACTCACTTCCATCCCTGAAAAATAATTCTGGTAGTTACTACAGTATCATCGATATTCATTTTCGAGTTTCTAAGTGAGGGTTTGCTACCATAGCAATTGGTTATAGAGTTGTTTAGGTAAAACTAATTTTATTTTCAACCCTAAAGGTATGATTGCACATACAAAATGAGATATGTATATTTCTATTATTTCAAAATAAAGTTGAAATAAACCTGGATGTTTAATTCTGAAGTTTCAGTTAAGTTATTTTATGGACGCATGTATCCTGTACATTAAGAAAGTTCGGTTTGTGTATCTCATTATGATATGTTATTTGGAAATTTTCATTTATTGAAATTAAATGGAATTTTCGACGATTTTGGACAGTCGAAAAACTCTGAATTAGTTAAGAAATTAAAGCTAAATGTTTTGTGAAATTATAATAAAGTAAGTTCTTGTGACTTATAAATTTGAGAAGATATTAAGTTAAAACAAGCTTTGAATCTATTAAACATCTTGTTTAAGTAAAACAAATTTGATATTGTATATATACTCGTAGGATGTAGTAGGATATTATACAAATATGAACTTGAATACTAAGTAAAAATAAATGTGAACTAAAAGAAATTGGTATAATTAACAAACTAATTGAATAAATACATAAGTTGTACGTAGATCATTTTATTCGGATAACTGATTTTGATCCAGATTCGAGTACACAATTTCGAGGTGATTCACACCAATCCAAACAAGGATTTTTCACTCAATTCTTGATGGTGAATACTTGATACAGATTTTTAATTTGATTTTGAAGTTTTCTATTATAGTATATAGCCATTTAAGGAGAATAGAGGTTTCTAACCATGAAACCTGATCGAAATTCGCACTAGGGAAGTCGAGTGAGTGATACTAGTTCGGAAATGAAATTTTATGCTCGAGCGAGCGATCGAATTTGATATTGTGCACGGACGGCATGTGTACATTGTACGGGCTTTAATATCCTTATCTGCTTTTGACAATAGAAAATCAAGTTATATGGTTAGATATCATTTGTAAGTGAGATACAGGTACATGGAAGCAAAGGCTAGCTTGCTACTTTTGGTTTCATGAGAAAGTTTGATTGCTCAATAAATAGGTACATGTTTATATTATTGTCGATGATTTTATGCCCCAGATATGGGAGACCACTTTTGGGTTTTGGTTTCCTTTGTTGGTTTGGGCCTTTGTGGCAAGCTATAGTTTTCCAGATCGAGCCACGCAAAGGAGGTGCTGCGAAATTTCCCATAACATATGAGATTTTTAAAAGATTATTAACTCATTTTATGTAATAGATTTAATAGGTTTAAGGATTTGGTGAAATTTTTCTTCCTTTGGGAATTTTGGAGACGGAATTCTTTAAGGTGGGAGAATATAACGACCTGGAATTTTTAACATTTTGAATGGGAACATTTAATGTATTTAAATATTTTGATACTAAATGCAACGAACGGCCTTTTCGTCCTCGAATATCGAAACTAATACATCCATAGTATTCACGTGTTAAGCACTCAAGTGTCGGAAAGACAAACCGTTAGGTAAAAGAAAATAAAAACAGAACAGGAAAGAAGAACATAATATCATAATCTCACAAGTGGAACGATAATGTACAATATCTCAAAAGATCTTTATCAAAAGGAAAACTATAATATACATACATCAATCAGAGTAAACTAACCTATCATCAGTCTGGACGGTTATAACAACATGTCCTCACAAATGCTGATAGATACAAAACAAGTAATGCCATGGAAAATAAATACGTGAATAGGAAATCATCCAGCTCCTCTCCAAGAGCTCCAATGAATCACAGCTAAATCTGGAAATATACTTGGGGTTGAACCTAGCAATATAAGAAAATAACATCTGGATCAGTCTAGTAAACCAGCATGAGAAACTCAAATCATATAGATTTTTATATTTATAAAACCCTTCAAAAATAAAGGTATCCCGTAAGACCACTACGCAGATAAACACGAATGGGTTTTTACCTTACGTTAATCAAATCATTTCTATTAGAAAATCCAGTGAAACTATAATAAGGTCTAGGGTATGAAATATAAACAATCAAGCAGCTACGATGAAGGTGTACATTACAACAATAATAGGCATACAATCAAAACCGCTTAGCGTGTTCGCTAATTGTGTAGGATTCAACGGAGGTGTCCTCGGTACTTCGAGAACGGTCCTCTTACATAAGGATTGCAGATATCCTCTCAAAGCATCGTAAATCCCTAACTAATGTACCATTTGAACTGCGTAGCTGGCCACAACATGAGGCTAAAGTGCACCACTCACACATACATAACTATAGGAATCTCTAGGGTAGAGTCACTTGCACCCTTAGGTTAACTAAACCCGCATCTATGAATTCTCTATATGGTTTTAGTAATATCTACTAGTAAGGCTACTTCCAGCATTCTAGCACATAAGTCACAACTCGAACAGATCTCGACACATGAGTCCCCAACTCGAACAGATCTTGGAACCATACATGGATTCCCATATCTCAATAGATCTCAAAATCACACATGGATTTCTATAACCCGAATAAATCACAAACAACTACATTTGTTCGAGCATCTGAATTAGATCTCGAATTTGAACATAGATTTTAGCATCTCAAACCAATCATGAACCTCTTTCAAAGCATGAAAACGTATATGGTTTTGGAATAGTTATGGTTTCGAGTTATCTCATATAAGTACACTCCCTCGCTTACCGGGCGCTCCAAAACCAATCGATCAATTTCCCGTAAACTTAACTTTGGTTCTTTTGGAAATAAACAGACAATACATAAGAGCAGAGATCACCTTCTAGCCAGAGGGGTTAGATTTCCTTATCGTTTTTCCTAAAGAGCAAAACGAGTTTATACGTATAGTATAGAATCACTGAAGATAACCGTACCATATAATTTTCAAGTTTCTTCTAGATATTTACAGAGTTATAATTGGTCAATTTCAACAATAGTGAGAATGATCACAGAAGGGAAACTAAGTCACATATACTATTCATAAGCAAGTAACACACAAGTATATTAGACACGCACAAGCATGAACAAGTCATGTAAACGACTTCGAATCCCCTTTTGTTAGTAAAACCCCTTTTTACTCAATATACTTCATTATTAATGAAATTTCACTTATTAATTAAACTTCACTTTTTATTTAAAACTTCACTATTCATTTCTACACATTTTAATGCTCTTAAAAGTGTTCTTATAGTTATCTCAACAGCATAAGTATATTCACAAATTAATAACAAGTTTTACTTACTTAAAACACAGTCAAAGAGGTTAAAAATAAATGTCACACAAACAATATTACTATAAACCCCTTCCCCTTTTATACTTTAAAAATCATACTATCTTTTCCCAAAAGATTCCATACTTGTTATTATCTTTAAAATTCCATTATTAAGATCAAAGTATTTTTCCAAAACCATTTAACTATAATTTTCCACTTTATAACATAATTCAAGGGTTTGAAAACAAACGTTACTAAAACATTGTTTACAACAAACCCAAAACCATTTCACTTACTCGTTATTTTTAAAGTATTCCTCGTTAAAGTAACAATTACTATCCCAATTATCATTACTTATCTTTACATAAATTTAAACAAATAATGTACTTTCACTTAACTTCACAAAACCGTTCATTTAAACACAAGTGTTAAAATCGAGGTTTTCTTACTTTATAAAAGGCTTAACTGGCTTTTTCCTAAACTTATATATTTACTAAAAACCATTTGAAATGATATTATCTTACATAAGCTCTTAATTTCTTTAATAAAACGTTTTAACAAATTTTCTAAAAAAACTATTATAATTAAAAATACTTATAATATGGTTTAAAATATATTATTTAAAACATTACTTCAAAATGCTCTTATATAAAAACCATAAAAACACGTTTTATAATTTAAAATCCTTTACTTCAAAATTCAGAAATAATTATAAAACATATTTAAAGTTTAAACTTCTTATTAAAAAAATTAATAACTTTTCACAAAGCCCTTTTTACTTTACTAAAAACCCAAGATTTTTTTACACCACTTTGTTTCACAATTTCAATAACTTTTCAAAACAATTCCTTTAGGTCAAACACACTCAAAACATGTGTATAGAACAACATAATACAAACATACATACATACATACATACATGTATATATTCCCACAATATATTCACATTTAATCAATTTAACTAGTGTTAAATGCGAGGGATTCAAGTGCGTTTATAGCGACAATTTCGCTTCAACCATTCACACATAATTTCCAACTAAATCAAACAACAACATCAAGCATGAAAACAAGTCTGGGTCATGATACATGTTATAAAGAAGTAAAAGAGAGATTCTATTACGTATATTGTTATCATTTTCTTTTAACAGCAATGAGGGGTCCAAAAGAAATAACTTCCACTGTTCCTTATACTATTTATATTTTAACACAACAATAATTATATCACAATAATATGCAAATCAACTAATGGTTAAACTCACTCAAGCCCAAACCAATCCAAGAAGGAGATAATCCTGATACGAGCGCAACAGCGAAGACGGTGTCTTGATCGGACCTCGTAAGCTAAAGTTACGAATTATATAAGATTTTGAGATTAAAAACATTAATTAGTTAACTTTGATTATAATATTAATCACCTTAATTCTTCTCTCTTTCTACTCCTCTTCTCCAATTCAAAATCCTATGCATAGAGATATGCACAAACCCAAATAGTCGTGCACACATACCTCCCTTCCAAGAGCTACGGTCAATGAAATCCACCATGACCACTTCCTTTCGTCTCCTCGCATGACGACGAACTCAATCGTGCCTATCACCACGTACCCTCAATCCTCTGCTATAACACGACCTACGTGCCCTAATATGCTACCTAGTAGTCATGATTTGCCAGAGTTGATCGGAGCACCAACTCTCGATACCAAATGATGCAGCTGCTCACGTGGAACATGACGACGTCTACCACTTCGCCAAACTCCCCTTCAAACTCCACCAAGCCTTAACCTTAGTTCGATGTCTATGGTAAGTCGAGCACCTCAACTATAATCACACATCACCAAACCTATATGGATTTGAAGCTCTCTCCTCTACTAGTGCAACTGATCTAACGCCATGGTCTAACGTTTCTTTTAGCTCCCAATTCAATTGATTGATGTGAAAAATGGTGGCGGGTATGTCTTTTTTTTACAGTCAAAATGAAATAAAAGAAAAGAGGGAGAGGGGTGAAGTGAGGAAATAGGTTAAGTGTTGTAGGGATATTTATGGGAAATTATATTATATTTTAATTTCTAAAAATAATCGCTACAAGTCCCGAGCTTGCATGACCACACAGTACATCAGTTCGTCACAAAACTTGTTGGTGCACAACAACTCATTATTCCAGACCCGATGGCACTAGTTTCGTCCAAATCCAAGACAGTGCCTCGGAATGATAATTTCATGCGTCGATTAAAAAGAATTATTACTAAAACAAGTTTAACCACTTTAATTAAAAATTAAAAGTTTATCGTTATTATTTATTATTTAAAAGAGTTTAAATAGGCTTATTTATTACATTAAATCCAAGATTTAAATTTTTAAATAATTCTAATATTAGATACAAAGCGTTTGAAAATCCTGGTCGTTACAGTAAATCTCAACACCTATACACGGGCATGTCAAACCATGCACAATTTTATTATGTTGCACATGCACATACACACATGTGTGTTTATGATACGCATATTCATATATATTACAAAATAATATAAAGTAAAACTTTATTTATAAAATAAAATAAAGTAATAATTGTATTTAAAAGAAATTTAGAAAAGTTATAAATTAATTAGACTTTATAGGCCTAATAAAGATCCAAAACGGTAAAATAAAAATTGAAATCCAACAATTTCTTCCGCTGCAGGCCGGCCTAATTCCAACAAGTTCATCTACTAAACCATGAAAATATGAAATTTCAATATGGATACCATACTTATATCAACAAAAATGGTCAAATTACTTTTCATTAAAGTAAGATACATAAGTCATATAACATATAGTATATACATAAACAATAATAACAAATTCATTTTATAATTCATTTATCTCAATAACTCGTCATATTGTGCACTAAAAGATTATGTTTTTTCTGCTACAAATACCTTCATTTAAATTTTTTAAATATTTATTTAAAGTTATTTTTAGTGAACTTCATATATGATACATATCTTAATAAAGTTTCCTTCTAATATTTTACATTCAACTCCATAATTAGAATTCACGTAATCTCAAAACTATTAAAGAAATTCAGTAAACTATTATTCACTCCTTTATCTGATAAATTATAAAAATATGAACTTTCAATATTCATATCATGTTCATATTAACAAAAAGGGTATGAAATTCATTTACATGTATAAATATTTCAGTCACATAATGCAGTTATATACATAAATGACAATTATGAATTTAATTTATAATTCTTTATATTAATATATACCGTGCATTGCACTTTAAAAAAAATTCTTAACGTCAACTGCCTACATTTTGAATTTTCTATGGTTGTTTAAACATCCTAGATATCACAAGGTATTGTACATTTAAGTCAATAAATTTTAATTCCTTATGCACTATTGAATTTAAACTATTTTTGTAAATTCAATAACAAATATTCATTAATTTATATAAACCTAAAATACGATGTTTCAATATGTATATCGTATTTATATCAACAAAAGTGGGAATTTTGTTTTTTTTCATTCAAATATAAAGATATATAAATCATATAACATAAATAATATATATAAACAATATTAATGAATTAAATTTATTATTCATTTATATCAATAAATTTATCATACGCTCACTGTAAAATTCTATTTTTAGGTTAGAATACTTCTATTTTAACAATTCTACAATTATTTACAAACTCTCCCTTGATCCTTTCCTAATATTTTATATTTATATCCATGTATTTAAATTACTTATGAAATTTCAAATTTAAACTATTCAAATAATCTCGGTAAATAGTTAGTCTATTCTTTTAATAAATCGTCAAAAAACATATGTCAATTTTAATATATATATATATATACACACACACACATTCATATTAACAAAAAAAGTAAAATTATTTTTCCATTCAATTATTTATCTATGTATATATCAATTACATTAAATTGTGTACATAAACAATAATGAAAAAAAAATTAAATCAACTGTAACCATTTATCTAAAAATAATCATGCATTGCATTATAAAATTATGTTTTAACTTCAAATAACTCTTGTAACAACCCGTATTTTTTATATTTAAAAAGATTAAATTTAATCAGATTTTGGAATTTAATATTGTAAAAAATCAAAATTTATGACTTATAAATACGAAAAAATTTGATTCAATATAATTTAATATTACGGTTTGAATGTTATTGACAACTATTTAATGTAATTTAAATCAGTTGAAATAATCGTAAAGTTAATTTGGTTATAAAAAGGTTAACAAGAAATAAATTAAATGTTATATTAAAAATATAAATCATAGGTTATTTAATTTGAAATTGGTTAATATAGAATTAAACCAATATTTGGTAAGTAATTTATCAAACTTTGGTTGTAAACAATAAGTTAATAAATATGAATTATTAATGTATGACAATTGATTTATTCTCATCTCATTAATTAAATCCATTTGCAATTAATTTGGAAATCAATTAAATTTAATGTAATTAAATATCGCAGTTAATGTAAGGAAAGAGGTTAATTGTAGAAAATGAGTATAATAAGTTGAAAATTTATGTTTAAAATTCATAGGGTAATAGTTGATTAAATAATAAGAGTGTAATCAAAATAAAAGAATATATTGGAATTTAAAATATATTAAATTAGGGTTTTATTACAGTTGTAATTGAACGCTGAAATTAATGTAATATTTAAATATTGAATTTCACATGGAAAATTGTATTTTAAAAGATGATCAATTCCAATGTAATCAAGAATGATGAAAATTGTTAACTTTTAGTTTAGAATTTAAAAGTGATTAAATTGATTTTAAAATGATAATTTGTTTAATTAACATGAAAATTAGTATTTTTGGCCACTGTCTCGAATTTCGACGAAACCAGTTTCATTGGATCCAAACCCTAACCCTAATTCCAATTCCAAATCAAATCGAAAAATTCAAACTCCTCAAACCCTATCGAATTATATATCATCGCGAAGCTCTCGACAAACGTAATATGCTGCTGCAATTCGATTTTTGATTGGAGGTTCGATTTGGCTAGAAATCAACAGTTTATTCTTGACCGTCCATATTAGGGTTTCGCGATCGACGGTGGATCGTCGAACAATCGATGATTGAGAGGCGCTGGAGTGTAAAGGGTGATGAATGGAGTCAATCCATGGTCTCTGTTCATCAAAATGGTGCATGAGTTCGCTGGAGTTGGATAGGAACGCGAGCGGCGGCTCTGGCTAGAGGGGGGCGGCGGAGATGGTCGCGACATCATGGAGAGGGCGGCATGGCGAGGCGAAGGCAATGGTGGCCTCACATTAGTTCGAAGCTCGTCGTTGATGCATGTGGTAGGATCTGGAGGATGGTGGCTACGTGCATCTGTGATCGTTCATCTCGCGATGTGTAAGGGTTCTGATGGTATCTATTTACTATTTTGCCATTATCTTTATTTTTAATTTACAATTTAAATTTTAATCTTCTAATCTTCATAACTCTTGCATACGAACTCGGATTTGGATGCGGTTTCTTCCATTGGGATCGTATCAAAATTCCGGACAACGTGAATCTGGTTTGGTTAGTTTTGGAGACTGTTCAAATTTGAGCGTTCTGGAGTTTAATTTGACAAAAAATCAAAGGTGAGTGTTCAAATCACTCACCAAATACTAAAATATTTTGATGTTTGTTAAATTGAAATTATGAAGTGATTTAAATTTATTGATTGTTGTTTGATGGTTTAAAATTGACATTTATATTGAATTGCATCGATAGTGTAGTGTAATTTGACAGTTAAATTAAAATTGAAATTGAAATTGACATTTAAATTGAAATTGACATTTAAATTGAAATTGGAATTTAATTTGTTAGTTGAACACCCGAGAATCTATAACTAGTAATCTGTTATGATATGTGGCTGTTTTTGATGTTGATTGTGATGGATGCCTAATGATTGATATGTTAGATGTTTGGATGTTTGTTTATGCTGATCTATTCATGTTATTCACCCTAGATGTTTTATGCTGATTTATTCCTGTTATTCACCCTGGATGTTATGGGCATCAAATAAATATAAAATTAAATAAATTAAGAAATAGGTTGAAATTATATATACCTATGACACTTGATTTGGATTGAAATGAAATATGTCCATCCCTGAAATTAAAATTAAAATTAAAATTAACTGATCACTTCGCCATAGGATAAAAAATTATATACGGACACCGTTGGTCGATTTTAAATTATTTTCTAAAATTGTAAGTATGTTTTGATTTAATAAATTTTATTTTATTTTTTAAAAATTTAAATTTAAAAGATTTTATTCAAAATTTATATTTTGGTTAATATAAGTTTTAAAAATCTTAATTTTAAGATTTTAACTTATAATTTTATTTAGTTTTAAAATATATAATTTAAATAATGTAATATAACAAAAAAACTTTAAAATTTTAATTTAATAAAATATTCAATATAGTTTTAAAAGATTTATTTAAAAATTTAATTTAAGATAATAAATATAGACTTTTAAAATAACTTTAATAGATAAAAGATTTTAGAATTTTGTAGAGGGTTTTGTAAGGAATTTATAAAAGTTTTGTGAGAGATTTTATAAAGGATTTTTATAAAAGATTTTTATAAAGGATTTTTATAAAAGATTTTTATAAAGGATTTTATAATGGTTTTATAAAGGAGTTATAAAGGTTTTAAAGTATTTTATAAAGGGTTTTATAAAAGAACCTGTATAAAGGGATTTGGAAGTGTTTTAAAGGAATTTGCATAGAAGTTTATGAAAAAGGGAAGAGTTGTAAATTGTTTTCGAATTTAAAAAAACTTTATAAATGGTTCCAAAGCATATAAATAGTTTATTAATGGTTTAAGAGAGATTTATAATTTATTTTTGAAATTGATTGAAAGAAAATTTTCCTCGGTATTTATGAATATATATATTTATACTTTTGGAATAAGTATATGGATATCTTAATATGAAGGTATAAACTGTTTTTGGATTTTTTTTTAAATGACCACGGTGTGAAATAAGCGGTTGGTTGTTAAAGAGATCGGGGTCGGGTATTGTCATACTCTCTGCCAATTCCGAAACCACTTTAACAACAATCCACGTGGTGGAGAATCTAGAAGGAAGCATGATGGTTTGGCGGACGCTATCGGTATGAGGTAAGAATGCAGCCCTGACCTTCGGGTCAGCTTGATATGACTAAAGCAAGAGCTATACCGGGCCAAGTGAGGTCGCTCCTTCTAACGGACACGCTTCTTCGATACCATATCTGTTACTTTGCGATTGATTGGTGCCCACCCTCGATTTGATTATGGGAGTGTGTCCCGAGGTGGGCGGTAGTAGCTGCTATGCATTACCACCTGTCCGAGAGTGCAAAACGGTAGAATCCTACCCTGGGCATTGCCTCGTGTTCCTTATCATATGCCTTATCGAGTCCACTACAATTTTGGTTTGTGTCGTACCTATGGAGTGCTCCCTTATAGCCCGTTAGTTTACAGTGGAGTTTACAGTACTGTATAGACTATGATGCCTATAAAAATGCGTTAAGGGGGATATGGGTAACGCCTTAACTCTATTTTCAATATTATACTTTACTGATAGACATTACATATATAGCGTATATTACTACATATAAATAGTTTAACGGATCCTTAGGAGATGGAAAATCCCGTAACATCTCTTAAGTTATTGCAATCACGTTATACACTGGATAGGAGATGTAAAATCCCGTAAACATCTCTAAAGCTATTACACTCATATTTTGTTGCTGTTGATTTAACTTACATGAGATGTTTTAGCTTTGACTCGAGAGTTTTGTCTTTTCACTACGCTCAGGTCAGCCTGAGCATTTCAGTGTTGAAGACTTTATTTCTGGAGGATGAAGACAAAGTTTGGTATATTATATTATTAGTAATTTTCCACTGCATCCTTATTGGTATGTCGTTGTTTGTACTCTGATTGTTGTAAAAATTGTGTAATCAAATGTATATTATAAAACAGCTTCATGAATGGTTTATTTAATTATTATATTTTGACATTCCGCTGCGAGATTCTGTGTTTTGTTTTTCCTTCTTTTCTCTTATTTTCTTATTTACCCCATTGACAATCCTCATTTTGAATGGTTTGAGTTAGACATGTGTGGGTTGTTGTTGATTTAAACCGTCCAAAATGGTGGGTCGTCACAATTAGTATCAAAGCTTTGGTTTAGAGATATCTTAGCCTGTTTGGGGTTTTACTCATTAGAGATATAGTTAATAATACCCTAGAATGAGTCTGAGTGTATATATATATATATATGAGAGAGAGCGACTTTGTTAGTTCTATAAAAAATGTTTTTATATTGTGTTAATTTGTTTTGTTTAGTATTTATAAATTCTAGTCGGTTCATAGGATGTTATGTCATTGATAGGGATTTCTAAACACTTAATAAGGAAGACCGACATAATATTGTTTTTGAAAAATAGGTAAATGAAATAATTTTACCTATATATATATATAATTTTTCATAAATTGATTTTGTTATTTTTGTTGTGTTGTTTGTTAGGAAATGATAATATTCAAGTATTGTCATTTATTGTTTGGTTAGTCATGCTTCTTAAAACCATTAACTACTGTATGTTATAAGAAAATGTAATTTTATAAATATAATATTAATTATGATTTACAAATAAAAATTTAATTGGAAATTTGAGAACTTAAGTTATGGGGTTTTAAAATTGGCTTTTCAAAGATTTTGATATATAATATTAGTATTATTTGGAAGTATTTTCGGATATAAATATTTTCAATGTGATTTGAAAGAAATGTTTTAAAGGAGTTTTAAAAGGAAATAAGTTATGTACTCCTCTATTATGTCGTTGGAAAATAATTTCGGTGATGATCGCGACATCGTCGACGTTCAGTTTCGAGTTTCAAAGTGGGAAGACCAATGTAGTAGCTTTGCTACACATTTGTTTTGATAAACAAATCTTAATTCTAAATTTTCTAAGTATGATTTGGTATACAAAGAATATAAGTATATTTTATTTCAAGATGATTTGAAATGGGACCCGGTATTTAGTTCTTAAGTTTCTATAAATTAGAGATTTCAATTATTCTAATGAAATGAAATCTTAACTATTTTAATAGTTGGAACTCCTAAAATGAGAATTAAAAGCTAAGTGTTTAATGAAACTGTAAAGAAATTGGAGATGTCACTTGAAAATCAAAGGATAATGAAAAATTAAGAAGATGTAAACTATTGAACATTTTTGCTAACTAAATGACTAAGATAAATTTGTATAACATTCAGTTACATTCTAAAAACATATATAAAACATACTAGAAACATTTAAAAAGTTGTAATGTTAATAAGAATATGAATATGTAATAGAATTTTATACAAGTAAAACTTAAGTAATGGAGTTATGTGTACAAATAAGAATTATGATGTACAAGAAATATTTTAAACATAAGTTAATATTTTGAAATGCTAGTAATTAAAATAAATAGTAAAAAGTGAGTACTATTTAAGTAAATAATTATAAACTCAAAGAAAATGACTGAAATGATTCATTGATGAATATTAATATTAAAATGGAAATCAAGGTTATATAAGTGAATAATAATTGTGAATTAAACTACAATGAAATGGATGTAATACTTTAATAATGGATTCATTGATGATTTCAAATATTGAATGGAAAATTTTTTATGTAAGTAAATGAATGTAAAAAATGACATTGTATGAATGAATGAAAGTAAATGAAAACTAAATGATGAAAAAAAAGAAACCAATAGAATAAACTTAAATAATATTTAAAATTCATTGTTTTTTGGCTTATGAGATGTTGGGAAATGATACTTCAAATTGTTTAAGGTTGTATGAATAATCTATTAAGTAATTATCTAAGGTTGTTGGCGTAAGGTACACTTGGTAGTTTATTTATCACCCTTGTACGATGAGAAGTTTCTTAACCTAAACAAACCATTAGTTTTGGTTGTTATGGATGTGTGATGGATTCTTTGGTTGCATAAAATTATTATATATGTTGTGTTGCTTGTGCAATTGATTGAAACAACTAAAATATTGTTCTTTTTTACATAATCTTAACTCTTTCGGATTATATAAGTGAAATACAGGTTTATGGAAGCAATAGCAGTTGATTCTGATTTCCTAAATAAAGTTTGTTGCCCGACAAATAGGTACATTTTTGGATTACCGTTTTGAAACGATATTTTATTGTTTTTCCCATGGTTTGGGATGTTTTATTATTGAAATATGATATATATATATATATATATATTGTAATTATTGATATTATTATTTTTCCGGACCTAACCGCGCAAAGGAAACTCTATCGAAATTTTTTGTAAGTTTAGGACTTAGAAATTTTTTGTGGAGATTGAGTTAATTTCTGATTTTTTATTAAACTTAATTATGTAAGTTTAAAGTGTTTATAAATTGAATATTTTGATTAAGATTATATCAAACCTCTTGATTATTTCTTGTTCCTTTTCGAGGATGAAAAGTTTTGAGTGGGGGAGATTGTAACGACCCGTATTTTTTATAATTAAAATTATTAAATTTAATAAGATTTTGGAATTTAATATTGTAAGAAACCAAAATTTATGACTTATAAATAGGAAAAAAATTTGATTTCAATATAATTTAATATTATGGTTTTAAATGTTATTGACAGCTATTTAATGTAATTTAAATCGGTTGAAATAATTGTAAAGTTAATTTGGTTATAAAAAGGTTAACAAGGAATAAATTAAATGTTGTATTAAAAATAGAAATCATAGGTTATTTAATTTGAAATTGGTTAATACAGAATGAAATCAATATTTGGTAAGTGATTTATCAACCTTTGGTTGTAAACAATAAGTTAATAAATATGAATTATTAATGTATAACAATTGATTTATTCTCATCTCATTAATTAAATCTGTTTGAAATTAATTTGGGAATCAATGAAATTTAATGTAATTAAATATCGCAGTTAATGTAAGGAAAAATGTAACTGTAGAAAATGAGTATAATAAGTTGAAAACTTATGTTTAAAATTCATTGGGAAATAGTTGATTAAATAATAAGAGTGTAAATCAAAATAAAAGAATTTATTGGAATTTAAAATATATTAAACTAGGGTTCTATTACAGTTGTAATTGAACGCTGAAATTAATGTAATATTTAAAAACTGAATTTAACATGGATTATTTTACTTTAAGATATTATCAATTTCTATGTAATCAAGAATGATGAAAATTGTTAACTTTTAGTTTAGAATTTAAAAGTGATTAAATTAATTTTAAACTGATAATTTATTTAATTAACGTGAAAATTAGTGTTTTTGGCCACAATCTCGGATTTCGATGAAACCAGTTTCATCGGATCCGTAATAGTGAATTATTATAGGATTTCAAGTTTCGTAGCGATCAGACTTATCGTTTGATCGTGTGGGCTCGAAACGCGTAGAAATCAATTAAAAGAATTTAAATGAATATAATTTGATTTTAAGCTAACTTCTCTATACAATGGAATTAGGGTTTGAAACTAGTTCCATTGAGTTTAAAAATATCGAAAACCTATATTTCGATGTATTGGATGACCTATTTTCATTTCGGGAATGAAACGGGCTTTTCGGATCGTTGCTATCGTTCCGACCCAATTCGATCTGTTCCATCCATTCTTATCCATCTCTATCTATATAAATAGATTTCTCTTGAATCCCTAGAAGTCTTTTATTTTATTTCTATATGTACTATTATTTTCATCTGGTCCTTCTCAATGGCAGACAACCCAAACCCTAATTCCAATTCCAAATCAAATCAAAAAATTCAAACTCCTCAAACCATATCGAATTATATATCATCACGAAGCTCTCGACAAACGTAATGTGCTGCTGTAATTCATTTTTGATTAGAGGTTCGATTTGGCTAGAAATCAGCAGTTTATTCTCGGCTTTCCATATTAGGGTTTCGCGATCGACGGTGGATCATCGACCAATCGATGATCGGGAGGCGCTGGAGTGTAGAGGGCAATGAATGGAGTCGATCCATGGTCTCCGTTCATCAAAATGGTGCATGAGTTCGACGGAGTTGGACATGAACGCGAGCGGCGGTGCTGGCTGGAGGGAGGCGGCGGAGATGGTCGCGACATCATGGAGAGGGCGGCATGGCGAGGCGAAGGCAACGGTGGCCTCTGATCATGTCAAAGCTCGCCGTAGATGCATGCAGTAGGATCTGAAGGGTGGTGACTGTGTGCATCTGAGATCGTTCATCTCGCGATCTGTTAGGGTTCTAATGGTATCTATTTACTATTTTGCCACTATCTTTATTTTTAATTTAAATTTTAAATTTTAATCTTCTAGCCTTCATAACTCTTGCATACGAACTCGGATTTGTACGCGGTTTCTTCCATTGGAATCATATCGAAATTCCGGAAGACATGGAACTAGTTTAGTTGGTTTTGAAGACTATTCAAATTTGGGCGTTCTTTTGGATTTTAATTCGACTAAAAATCAACGGTGAGTGTTCAAACCACTCACAAAATACAAAAATATTTTGATGTTTGTTAATTGAAATCATGAAGTGATTTAAATTTATTGATTGTTGTTTGATGGTTTAAAATTGACATTTATATTGAATTGCATCGATATTGTAATGTAATTTGATAGTTAAATTGAAATTGAAATTGATATTTAAACTGAAATTGGAATTTAATTTGTTAGTTAAACACCCGAGAATTTATAACTAGTAATCTGTTATGATATGTGACTGTTTTGGATGTTGATTGTGATGGATGCCTAATGATTGATATGTTAGATGTTTAGATGTTTGTTTATGCTGATCTATTCCTGTTATTCACCCTAGATGTTTTATGCTAATTTTTTCCTGTTATTAACCCTAGATGTTACGGGCATCAAATAAATCTGAAATTAAATAAATTAACAAATAGGTTGAAATGATATATACCTATGACACTTGATTTGGATTGAAATGATATATATCTATCCCTGAAATTAAAATTAAAATTAAAATTAAAATTAATTGATCACTTGGCCATAGGATAGAAACTTATATACGGACACCGTTGGTCGATTTTAAATTATTTCCTAAAATTGTAAAGTATATTTAATTTAATAAATTTGATTTTTTTTTTAAATTTAAATTTAAAGATTTTATTCAAAATTTATATTTTAGTTAATATAAGTTTTAAAAATCTAAATTTTAAGATTTTAACTTATAATTTTATTTATTTTTAAAATATATAATTTAAATAATGTAATATAATAAAAACACTTTAAAATTTTAATTTAATATAATATTCAATATAGTTTTAAAAGATTTATTTAAAAATTTAATTTAAGATAATAAATATAGACTTTTATAATAACTTTAATAGATAAAAGATTTTAGAATTTTGTAAAAGGTTTTGTAAGGAATTTATAAAAGTTTTATTATAGATATTATAATGGATTTTATAAAAGGATTTTATAATGGTTTTATAAAGGGAGTTATAAAGGTTTTAAAGGATTTTATAAAGGGTTTTATAAAAGAACTTGTATAAAGGAACTTGGAAGCGTTTTAAAGGAATTGCGTAGAAGTTTATGAAAAGGGGAAGAGTTGTAAACTGTTTTGGAATTTATAAATAGCTTTATAAATGATTATAAATCATATAAATAGTTTATAAATGGTTTAAGAGAGATTTATAAATTATTTTCGAAATTGATTGAAAGAAAATCTTCCTCGGTATTTATGAATATATATATTTATACTTTTGGAATAAGTATATGAATATCTTGATATGAAGGTATAAACTGTTTTTGGATTTTTTAAATGACCACGGTGTGAAATAAGCGGTTGGTTGTTAAAGAGACCGGGGTCGGATATTGTCATACTCTCTACCAATTTTGAAACCACTTTAACAACTATGCACGTGGTGGAGAATCCAGAACGAAGCAGGATGGTTTGGCGAATGCTACCGGTATGAGGTAAGAACGCAGCCCTGACCTTTGGGTCAGCTTGATATGATTAAAACAGGAGCTATACCGGGCCAAGTAAGGTCGCTCCTCCTATCGGACACGTTTCTTCGATAACATATCTGTTACTTTGTGATTGATTGGTGGCCACCCTCGATTTGATTATGGGAGTGTGTCTCGAGGTGGGTGATAGTAGTTTTTATGCATTACCACCGGTCCGAGAGTGCAAAATGGTAGAATCCTACCCTGGGCATTGCCTCGTGTGCCTTGTCATATGCCTTATCGAGCCCACTGCGATTTTGGTTTGTGTCGTACCTATGGAGTGCTCCCTGATAGCCCACTAGTTTACGGTGGAGTTTACAGTACTGTATAGACTATGATGCCTATAAAAATGTGTTAAGGGGGATATGGGTAACGCCTTAACGCTATTTTCAATATTATTCTTTACTGATAGACACTATATATATAGCATATATTACTACATATAAATAGTTTAACGGATCTTTAGGAGATGGAAAATCCCGTAACAACTCTTAAGTTATTGCACTCACGTTATATACTGGATAGAAGATGTAAAATCCCGTAAAAATCACTGAAGCTATTACACTCATATTTAGTTGTTGTTGATTTAACTTACATGAGAATATTTTAGTTCTGACTCGAGTGTTTTGTCTTTTCATTACGCTCGGGTCAGCCTGAGCATTTCAGTGTTGAAGACTTTATTTCTGAAGGACGAAGATGGAATTTGGTATATTATATTATTAGTAATTTTCCACTGCATCATTATTGGTATGTCGTTGTTTGTACTCTAATTGTTGGAAAAATTGTGTAATCAAATGTATATTATAAAACAGCTTCATGAACTGTTTATTTGATTATTATATTTTGTCATTCCACTGCGACATTCTGTATTTTGTTTTTCCTTCTTTTCCCTTATTTTCTTATTTACCCCATTGACAATCCTCCCTTTTGAATGGTTTTAGTTAGACATGTTTTGTTTATTGTTGATTTGAACCGTCCAAAAAGGTAGGTCGTCACAACTCTGCATTAAGATTTCTACAATGTTTTACAAAACCTTCTCTATTCTTTCTTGCAATTTCCTTTATGTCCATAATTTAAAAACGAATTTCAAATTTAACATATTTAGAAAAATCAGTTAAGTAATATTTGTTCATGCATTTAATAAACCAATTATACAAAATATATCATTTCGAATAGTTTGAGTCTAAAAATAATAAATAAATAATTACTTATAACTAATAATAGTATATAAATTAGTTAAATAATTTAATATATTAATAGAATAGATTATAGGTAATTATATTTTTCTAGGACTGTAAATGTCTAAAATAAAATATTTGTAGTATAAAATAATTTTGAAATTTGAAACAAGCATTAAGTATAATATTTCACTAATTTACCTTTATTAAACAAATATAGATGAAATCCTTAAAAAATGTCATTATTATTTTCAAATTTTAATATGTTTAACTAAGTATAGATCGGTTCAATAATAGTAAAGTATAAGACAGTACATTTTTCTATTTAATTCTCCCTTATTAATTTTTCTTTTTTATTCTCTCTGTTATTTTGTCATTAAGTCTCTCACGATTTCAATGAGTAAAAAATAGTACTATGGTTGGTTATCTTCTGTTATTTATATGTATGTCATTTACTGTTTGATACTCCCATCTCACCTAAACTTCACCATAAACCAACCTCTACAAGCCCAAATAAATTTTCTAAAATCAAATAAAAATAACCATAATTCTAATTTGAGCAAGGACTGCCAACCTAATTCATCTTAAAGCATGATTTGAAGAAGAGAGCTTCATCCAATTTTTCAAGAAGCAAAAATTGGATTTTCTTTGATTTTCTAGTATCCTCTTCTTAGCAAGGTGAGTGGGAATGCTCGTATGTTTATTTTGGAATTTATTTCTATTTATTTGGATTTTGTTTGGTTTGTTGAATAAAGTTGGAATTGGTTAGGATGTTGCATGTAGCTTCATTAAGCTTGTATGAATATACTATACTTGATTATACACTAAATGAATCAACTTGAAGATTTATATTACTGATTTAAGAAAGTTAGTAAGCTCATAGGGGTCAAATTGCTAATAAGATGAAGAAATAAATTAATACGAAGTTATGAATGATGAATAAGGGAACATATGATTTTATAAAACATATTTAGGATTTTATAACATGATTTGTAGCAGTTATGAATTTTTAATGAAAAGGCTTGAATTTGGGAAATTTCAAAATAAATTAAATGGATGAAAAATAAATTATTTGGAAATGGTAGATTGATTGCTTAAGTAGTGTAGTATTTGATTGTTGAGTGGTAGGAATTATTGTTGATTGTTTGATATTTTAAATTGCTTATTTGTTGATTCGTTGTGTGTAATGAATACAATGAATAATATGATTTTATACCTTATAAATGAAATAAAATGGTAAATGTGAGTAATTATATATAAGATGTTCATAAAGGTTAGAATCAAAATATAAAGAGTTTATTGAGAAAACTGGATATTTTTAAGAAACTTAAGAAATGAACTTGATATTATATATGTATAAGTGTGTATGCACATATGGTGCATTTTAATGCATTTGTACACAGTTAGCACGATGTTGTAGAGTGTAATTGAGTTATTGGAAGCAAGTAGTCACAATTTGATGGCTAAGCGAACAGGAATGAATTCTTGCGATGTGAACTATAATTGAGCATTATGAAATCAAACCAAATACTCTAGTAAACGACCTAAACTTCAATCGTGCGATGAAGACGACATGGCGAGAGGAGTGGGTGGCTTGTTGATGGAGGCATCGAGTACATGATGCAATAACCGACATTGGGAAATGCCCTGAACTGGGCTTCATTGCCTAGTTTGTGCATTAACCAATGGACCGATGGGTGCCAATCGGTCCACCAAGTCACCTAGACTGGGGAATTAAGCTCAAATCTGATGCACTTTGCTCTAGAACGAAACCCTTTCTGCCCGAGCGACTAGGGGAACACTCAAGGGTGATGTGGATGTGCTTTTGCATGGCCTTTCGGCAATGAGATGGTAATGTTATATCATGCTCGTTCGGGATACGTAGGTGCGCTACGTGATGTTGTAGGATTTCAATGTTCCATTATAGTTCCTAATGGCATACTACATGGATACACCCGTCGTTATCTTTTGTAAATACGTATTGTAGAGATGTAACATGAATTTAATAAGAAAGCCCTAATGACTAAGATGGGGGAGATAATGACAATCATCTGTTTGTACCAAAATTAGGCACAACACTCTTTGGACGTATTTGAAGAGATTAGAACGAAGAATATAAATGTAAAAAGAGGCTAATCTAACAAACATGCCAAAACAGACAAACATAAATACAAGAACACAGGAATTTATAGTGGTTCGGCGTTGTAGCCTACGTCCACTCTGGAAAGTTTGTTGTTTTATTGATGTTCTTTAACTGATTACAACAGATTACAACTCAAGCACTCGAGTTACAATGGATATTCGGCAGAGTAACGGCGTAATGGAGTCAAAAGTCCCTTTTCTGAAGGCATAGGGCTGCTATTTATAGGTGTAGGCTGAAAATATCCGACTTAGATCTCGGAATACCTCTTCTCCCACATGGGTGGGCCCACTTGATCGATCTAGGGTCATTTGGAATCGATCCCTACTCATTCGTATCGATCAAAAATAGCTCCTTTTGGGCTGAGATCAATCGCAGACATTCTCGAGGTGGTAAGCAAGCTCCTGCGAAAATTTGGTGGCATTTGGACTTGTAGATCTTGAGTTATGATAGATTCAAGTTTGATTTTGCATTAGGCTGAACTGTCCGTATCTATCCCATTCGTATCGATAGTTGTTCGTATCGATGCTATTCGTATCGATTAGGGTGACGTGGAGCGATAGTCTAGGAGCGATCCACTTTTCATGCCGCATGACCGCTTCTTTCACTTTATCATGTCTTCTTCGTATCGTTCCTAGGAATCATTCTTCGTATTGATGAATGGAGGGTCTATTCGTATCGATGATCTTCATTCCAGTTTGTATCGATGCGCACTTATTTCTTCGTATTGATCCTTGACTATGCTTTTCGTATCGATCTGCCATGACTCCTCTTGTATCGATCATCGACTCTCTCCTTCGTATCGATCAAGCGAGTGATCGATACGAACCAGGCTGCTTCAGCTTGATGGATATGAACTAAAGCAACTCGAGGGATGGATACAAAATAGATGCCTCTGGGTTGATGGATACGAAGGTGGTTGGCCTATGATGGATACGAACACCATGGGTCCGAATGAGGTTGACTTCCTTGATTTTGATCGATCCATACCTTGAGAATACGAACTCCGATTGATATGAAATTTGGAACGTTAGCTTTAATAGCTTTGCTTGTCGTACCATGTTAATTGTAGCTCGATCCAGACTCGGACAAAATTGGCCAGTATCCATAGTAGACCTGTGTATAACTGATCTTCGGGACGGATTGTCCTGGGTTTCCAGTCAAGTGCTTTGTGTCACGGCCTAGCCAAAAGGCGGGATAACATTTGCCCCCCAAAGTACGTCTTGTGAGAGCATGACGTACTTTGAAAAGCTACAATCTTCATTCCGAAAAGTCATATCTAATTCATTGAATAGTTGTTGCCTTTTCATTAAGAGATGTAACCTTTGATTGATTTCCAGTTATATAAATGCTAAATTGTTGTCTGCCAATGATCATGTCGTGTTTTGTTGTAACTGAGTGTCGAGTGCTAGCAATTTGTTGTTCACTATTTTGATTGTCATCAGGTAAGCATTCAATCCCTGTCAATTTTGAAAATTGAATATTAGTCCGTCATACATGCACATATGTTAACTTGACTCATGTTCACGTTTTCACGCTCACGGGTCGTTGTCAAGTCTTCTTAATTTTTTATATCAAGTATCGTATCGATCCTCTCCTGGATTAATGTGAAAATTCGAGTTGTAACAACATTTGATGGTTTTTTTAAGTCTTCCTTTCGTATCGATCCTCTCCTAGATCGATTTGAGAAGTTGGGATATGCATTTCTTATCGATGGCCATCGATACGAAATAGTTAGTTCTTCGAAATGCTTCGTATTGATGGATACGAATTCTTGTGGTCTTCAAAGTGGATGGATATGAAATTGTTGCTTCGTATCGATGGGTCACTGAGGGATGCAAACATTCATGCTCTGGATCGATCTAAATTGATGGTTACGAACAGCTGTGCCCCTAACTGATATGGGTGAATGGATACGAAGAAGGCTCTTCGTATCGATGATGTTGGTGACCGCTCCTACCGGTTTTTAGCACTAGGAGACGAATCATTTCCTTTTGAGTTCGAGTCCATATAAATACGTTTGGGACTTATAAAATTTTCACTTGCCATCATTTTACTCTTGCTTTCGTATCGATAGAAAACCTAAGAAATAGAAACTGCCTTCGTTCCCAAATCAGCACAGCTTGTTAATCCCTCGAATCGATACTCTAATTTAGGTAATTAGTTGAACAATCTCACATTAAAACGATAAGATTTGAGATTTAATGCCAATTCGCTCATAATCGCGGCTAATTCTGATGATGATGAGGCCGGAATTGGGTTGGAGCATGGTTGAAGGAGGAGGAACTGGAGTCTGTACTGTTTGGAGAAGAAGAAAGAAAGCATGATGGACATGAAGGGCATACTCGTATCGATTGTGGATGAAGAAAAAGTTTGTATCGATCTGGACATAATGGAATTTCGTATCGATAGCTGGTAGATGTTTGTATCGATCGATTGATGATTGGCATTCGTATCGATCCGGAGTGATCGATACAAAATCTTGGGCTTGGCGATCGATACGAAATCTTGGGCCTGGCGATCGATACGAATGTGTTGCTGTCGATCGATACAAAGCAGAGAATTTTTCATCGATACGAAATGATCTTCGGATGATTGATACGAAGCGCCGTTCCACGATCGATACGAATCTCTGTTTCCCATGATCAATACGAATTGTGCTCCTAGTGATTGATCCAAGTTCGAACTTTGATGGATATAGAAACTTGCATAATCGAACATTTGACTCCGACGAGCTTCAGCCTTGCATAATTAGACTTAACTGTTTCACTACATATTTGACTACCCTTCGAAGCTTGTTGATGGAACTATAACTCGACAAATTCTGTGAACTTTAATTTGGATCGTTCTTCGAAGTTCGGATGGCACGGTTGTGACAATCGGCGATGACGGTCACTCCGGTTGAATCTCGAAGTCTTGTCGTTTGAACATCTCTTAAACTTGTAGAAATTTAAAGCATTATGTAGCACTGCACTGCACAACACGATCATTCACTTCACACTGGAAGAACACGGGTTTATTGTCATCTAACAATGATTTTTACTGTGTTCAATAGCTATGGAACCCAGAAGTTCTCAGCCGTAGGATGTTCAGAGTCCGCCTCTTCCCGTAATTGAATTGCCGACTATTGCAGCTGAAGTAATTAGCCCTGCTCCGGATGAATTGCCTGGAGTAGTCTTTATCGCACATCCACAAGATTCAGTTCGCTCCAATATTTCTGAAGACGTGTTGGGCAGGATTTTCCTAAGGCATGGGTTGTTGATGAACAATGTCTTATTGCTGGGGCCAGAAGATAGAGCTCATAACCCCTGGAGGGGTACACAGCTTGTATAGATTCATGTGTGTGGCCAAGACACTTCCTCCCTTCAATCAGTTTATCCGGGAAGTGTTACTTTTCTTGAGGATTGCCACGTCCCAGTTGTACCCGAATGGGTATGCCTTGCTCAACAGCCTGTTCGTTATCTTTATGGAACACCTCTTCCATCCTCCGACTGTAGAAGAAATCAGATACTTATTCAACATAAAAAGTCATAGGGACAACCCCTCCTTCACTTTCCTAGAAGCAGTTAGGAATTGTCAAGTTGTGGCTGGAGCTTGGAGCAAGCTGAGTTACTTCAAAACCAAATGGTTTTGTGTCCATTATCCACCGGGATTCACCAGATGTTGGCTAGTTAGACGTAAGTGCTCCAACCCTTTTGTTGATTAACTGGATAATATTAATTGATTGTGGAGTCTAATAATTTGATTCTTATACAGCTTCGATTCCACGACCCAAAGGGGCTTAGTTTAAAGAAATAGTAAGGGTTCTTCAAGCGGTACCAGCCGTGCATAGAGAAATCGAAGAAGTCCTCACAGATGAAAATCCGATTGTTGTGGGGTTGATTGATAGAGACCAGAGCATCGGACTTGTAGGAGTTCTCAGGACGGCTCCGGTGAGGCAAACAAGAAGGAGAGTTCCCGGGATTGTTATAACCAAAGTCAAACAAAGCGATGATGAGAGCTCGCCAGCTAGAGATGAGCCCATGGTAGTGCCTTCACAAGACCCTCAAGCATCGGGAAAAAGAAAAGGCAAGACTATTGCTCACAAATCTCTTAGGCGCAAAACCGTCGTCGTGTCTCTGCCCGCTACTAGTCAGGAGATTCCTCCTCAGCAAATGGAGAGCTCGTTGGAAGGATTAGCGGATGTCCCAATCCCAAATGATTTGACTTCACTTCAAGACTTCAGGTTGGAAACCGAGGCGGGCTTGAGTGCTCTAGATGTAGGGGAGCCAACTACTGCAAGTGGAGCTGCCACAATCGGTTGGTTGAGGGGATTTGCACATGCACGCACGCACGCACGGCACCACACAACTTATCATCACATGCTTTCCGGTTTCATGGGATAACTAATTCTAATTTTATTTTCATTTCACAGACACAATGGTGAGGCAGGCTCGATGCTTGGCAGTCTCTGCTCTGCACGCCATTTTTCCAATTCTTACTCTGAGTCTCACAGGCGCGAGTATGAAAGAGACTGACCGTCGCCATTCCAGTCAAGAGCGTGAGTGCCGGGAAAGGGAGAAGGAAAGGGATTATAGGCGCTCTCACGGTCGTACTCTCCGCCACCCAGAGTTCCTTCCAAACCTTCTAGCCCTGGTAGAAATCCCGTGGAAACTTCTCATCAAGTACCACCTCCTCAAACTTTAAGGCCCGATGAGCAACGTCGGAGGATCGAGACTGAGACCCTTGTTACTACTGAATAAGTCGCTATAGAACCCATTGGGGAAGGAGCTATCAGAATCGCTAAGTTGGAGAAGGATTTTCTTACTATTTGCTTTGATGGCTTTATATTTCCTCCGCACTTAAAGCGAATCCCCAATGAGGCAGAATAGACGGTACATAACTACGTACATGATGTTTATAGTCAGTATCGAGAATGGATGAAGACTGCGGAGAAAGCTTAAGCGGTGGCCTTTTAGCGGGCGAAGACAATCAAGAAACTAGAAACTGATCTTGCTTAGAAGGACCGCATAACTTAGGTGCTCAACGATGAGAATGAATCTTCGAGAAATTCGAAAACGGAGGCTAATAAGAGGGCCAATAAGGCAACCCAGAGGATGGAGAAGCTGAGACAAACACACTTAGCCTTGGTCGAGGAAATGGGACACCGGACCACTACGGTCATGGCAGAGAGAGACGTGGCGCTCAAAGAGCTTGAGGAGCTAAAAACTAAATTTGCTGAAGTCATCAAGGAAAAAGACGACGCTAATAGAGCTGCCCAAGAGGCATGTGAGCAGGCTGTGGTACTCTAGGATGAGCAGGATGCGGCCAAGCTAAAGGTCCAAGAAACCGAGGCCAAAATTGAGACTAAGGTTAGAGTGGCAGAGACCGGGTTGGAAAGTGATATCGAAGACCTCCCGGTCACTTATAATGTCAATGTCTTGAAACACCGCAATCTGAGCTGGCTCGAAGACTACCCGGTACATCTGTACAATGCCTAGTGCCACTTGGTAGAGGATGAGAAAGTGGACCGCAAAACTACATCCATTGACGACTTCGAGCTAGAGAACCAGATATTAACCGAAGATGAGAGAAAAGTTCTTCACGATGCCATTGTCACTTTTGAAAAGGTGAAACTAGCCACTAAACACCCGGACGTTGGAGAGGGGTCCGGAGTTGAGCACCATGAAGGGAGCTCTGAAATGCTTACAGTGACTCAACCCGAGCTTACTTCTATAATTAACCTTCTAGCTGTTCTGGCGTACGACCCAGATAGGCCACACATTTTCCCGGTTCATGAACATGTTTCTGAAGGCGCACCGGCTCAACATGCTAGTCAATCTGAGGAAGGTACTTCGAACACTTCTTATATTCATCCAAATGCTGGAGCATCGTCAGAGGATGTCACTAATATCTTTTCTTATCTTTATTCAGTCATAGGTTCTACACCAGCCGATCCTCCTGCAACCCAAGAATTGCATCATGAGCAGGAGGCTCCTATGATGGAGGCAACGACCACAATGGTTGCCACATCAACCGGGGAGGTGCACGATGTAGCTTCGTTCTTGATGAACAAATGATGGAAGAACTCCTCGGCCACCAAAGCGACCCAATCATTGACCTGCCTTTCAACATAGGTGAAAATGTGTTTACTACCAACTCATTGGACCAACTAGCAGCATTCCAGTGGACGCTCAAGCGGTTTGGGAGGAGGAGATAATGGCGGAAATTAACATCGAAATGGAGAGAGCCGAGTAGGCTAGCAGCATGGGAGGTGGCATGAAGGGCCCTGATTTGGTCTCTATGCTTATTGTTTCTCTAGGTGGCACGATCGTTGATACCCGCATGCCTCCTCTATCTTCCAACATTGAAAGTTTTGCCGTTCATCCAGCTCCGCATACCGAGAGCATTTCGATCCCCGTGAGTTCAGAGGAGGAGACCGCTATAATTCCCCCGGCCGAAGACTAACCAGCAAAAGGAAGCCGGGGAGGCAAAAGCTCAAAAGGACAGCCGAGCGGAAGCTCAAGTGGATCAACACCAAAGAAGAAGAAGAAGAAGAAGTTGAAGGAGTAGACATGTCCTTTTGTTTCCTTTTTTGGTAGTTGGGTAGGAATTTCCTTTTGCTTTACGTAGGCCGTGTATAGATGCGGGTTCGGCCCTTGCCTATAGGAATTCTTGAAATAATTTTTTGTACATATCTTTTTTCTTTCGAAGAATAGTTGAAATGAGATTCCATTTTTTTCAGCATAACTCTGTTTATTCACATAAGCATTTCTGCACTCGTGTTTCCATTCAGTGTACTCGTGAGGCTTTTAGTTTTTGAGTCGAACTTGAGTTCGGTCGTTAAGTCCTAAAGTTATGGCTTTGGGTCATAACCAAACGTCAAGTTGAATTTCGATGTCACACTGTCTCAGTCAGTGGCTGGTACTTGAGTTATGCTCCCAGTCTCGAGGAAAAATGAAGTAGCCGGTCGGCGGACACTTTTCGTCTTTGTTGACCTTTATTTAACTAAATCAGAATGAAGTTAAAGTGAGATGAATTTGAGCGGTTGATCACACTTGTTCATCGATAAGCACTTGCATCCGCACTCTAGGGATTGAGCTCGAGTGCTGGCGGTCGGTTATGCCTGCTCGTCATTCAAAATCACGTCAATGCTCGAGGGATATAGGATAATTCTCGGGTGGTCGGTCACACCCGTTTAGTACTTAGAATCATATCCGCGCTCCGGGGATAAGAGTTGTTTTATGGGCGGTTATTCATGCCCGCTTAATGTTTTATACTCCAATTCACGCTCCGGGAATCTGGAGTTGGTTGATGGGTGGTCAGTCTCACCCATTTAGTGTTTAGAATTAGGTCCGTGCTCCGGGAACTTAAGTTGTTTTACGGTCGGTCGGTCACACCCATTTAATGTTTATGCTCCGGTCCGCGCTCTCGGGATCGGAGTTAGTTAATGTTTATACTCCAGTTTGCACTCCGAAAATCTGGAGTTGGTTGATGAATGGTCAGTCATACCCATTTTGGTGTTTATACTCCAGTCCGCGCTCTCGGGACTAGAGTGAGTCGGTGGGTGGTCAGTCACACCTGATTGTGGTTATACTTCGATTTGCGCTCTAGGAATCTGGAGTTGGCCGACATATGGTCAGTCACATCTATTTAGGCATTTGGATCTCGTTCGCACTCTGGGAACGATGAATTAATCAGGGTTGTGGATGGTCGGATCACATCCACCCTGAGTGGACAAGCGAAGTCGTAGATGGACGGATCCATCCTCCTCGAGCTTGTAAAAGTGGAAGGCGAGGTCGTGGGTGGACGGATCCACCCTCCTCGAGTCCATGTTCCGGATTTGAAGTTTATACTCTGGCTCGCACTCTAGGAACCAGAGTTTCTTAGAGAATTATCGTGTATCAATCCTTTTTGGCTTTAGTGTGGTTGCTTACCCCCGAGCTTGAGATTTCACTTAGTGAGTAACCAATCATATCACAGTCACTCCCTATTTGAATAAGTCCCACTGTAGGATGGAACTTAGCTTTCTATGCATTGTGATGGTCGCATGACGCATTTCAAGAATCGCCGCCCTGGCTTGATGAGTTTGCATTTTATTGCTGAAATAAGAAATTACGGCAAAGTCAGTTGCCTTATTACAAGTTCAAATTTCGAAATGCATAAAAAAAATTCAAATGAAAAGTAGACTAAATGAATAAATAAAGCCTGTTATGTGTAGTAGCGACGGAGACTCTCGCTATTCCAAGCTCACGGCAAAGTGAAACCATCAACAGTTGATAATTTGAATGTGCCATCTCCAAGTCTCCGTTCGATGACATATGGCCCTTCCCATGTCGGTTTCATGTGTGAAGGGACCGGATAGATTCCCTTGAGTACGAGATCGCCATGTTCAAAGGTTCTAGGTCGGACCATGGCATTGTATAATCGGGCGACTCGATTTCGGTGCGCTGCTGCCCTTAAATCAACCTCTTCACGCTTCTCATCCAATAAATCCAAGGATTCAGCAAGTATTATGGCATTCGTCTTCAGATCATAATATATCACACGATGAGAATGTACTTCCAATTCAACTGGAATAACGGCCTCAGAGCCGTAGGAAAGTGAAAATGGAGTGTGGTCGGTCGTGGACTTATGGGTAGTTCGATATGCCCATAGGTCCATGGTAAGTTCACCGACCTATCTGCCTCTAGCCTTCTCCAGTCGTTTATTCATAATGGACTTAATAACTTTGTTAACAGCTTCGACCTGTCCATTCACTTGAGGGTGAGCAACTGCCGAGAACTTCTTCTGGATGTGAAAATGTTGACAGAAATTCTTGAACTCGACACTATCGAATTGGGCTCCATTGTCAATGATGATTGTATGCGGAAGGCCAAAACGATAGATAATGTTGCGTACAATAAAGTTGATTACTTTCTTCATCGTGATACTAGCAAGGGGCTCGGCTTCCGCCCACTTGGTAAAGTAGTCAATTGCAATGATGGCGTACTTTGCACCACCTTTAGCCAGAGGTAAAGATCCAATTATATCGATGCCCCACGTGGCAAACGGCCATGGACTGACCATCTGAGTGATTTCGGTTGGCGGGGTTCTTGGAATCATGGCATGCTTTTGGCAACTATCACATTTCTTCGCGTAATCCGATACATCTCAATTCACCGTCGGCCAATAGTACCCATATCGGAGTATCTTCTTAGTAAGGGATTGCCCCCTAGTGTGATCACCGCATTCTCCCTCATGCACATCATGTAACACTCGTTTGATCTCATCATGGGTAATACACCGGAGTAAAGGAATAGAGTATCCTCTCATGTACACGAATCCATTCTGGATAATGAATCGTGAAGCTTTTCGGAGAACTTGTCTTTTCTCACTTTTGCACTCGAGCAAAGCTCCATGTTTGATATAGTTTCTGAATGGGGTCATCCATGACTCCTTCTCGAGCATTGCCTCATGCACCCGGTCCGTCTCCATCTGATCGATACTCGGAGAGGTAAGTGTCTCAACGGGAACAAGCCCCATTTGCTGTGCTTCACCGGTGCTGGCCAGTTTTGCCAAAGAATCGGCCTTTTGATTGTGCTCCCGGAGATACAAAGGATAGCATAGTAGTCGAACTGATTCAATGCTTCTGGACCCGAGCAAGATAAGCAGCCAACTTCCAGTCTATTGCTTGGTATTCTCCCCGAACCTGGCATACGACCAATTGCGAGTCGTAATAGATCTCCACAGCAATAATTCTCAAGTCTTTGGCAAGTCTAAGTCCGGCGAGTAAAGCTTCATATTCGGCCTCGTTGTTAGTCGCGCAGAAGTCAAACTTCAAAGCATAGTATATGGATCAGCCTTCTAGGGTTTCGAGTATAACTCCAGCGCCTGCGCAATGGTCGTTTGATGAACCGTCAGTGTATAGCTTCCATATGTATTTGGGAGTTTCACTGGTTTCGGGCAAGTCCTCCATTATAGTAAATTCAACTATAAAGTCCGCCGGAACTTGTCCTTGGATGGTTCATCTTGGTGTATAAGCAATATCAAACTAACTCAACTCGATGTTCCACTCGAGTAACCTACTAGACGTCTCAAGCCGCGTAAGGACCTGTCGTAGCGGCTGGTTGGTGTAGACTATGATCGGATGAGCCTGGAAATATGATGGAGCTTTCTCGAGGCAATGACTAGGCAAAAAGTCAGCTTCTCCAACTTTGGGTAGTTTCTCTCTGCACCTGTCAGTCGCTTGCTTATATAATAGACCGGTCATTGTATCCGATCTTCTTCTCGAATCAATGCAGCATTGGTCGCCTTTGCCGAAACTTCTAGGTAGATATATAATCTTTCTTGATCAACCGGCTTCGACAGAATATGTGTGTTGCTAGATGTTGAACCAATCTTCGAATGCGCCTTCGCACTCCGCCGTCCATTCGAAATTGCGCTTTCCTTTTTTGATCAGGTCGAAGAAGGGAATGCACTTGTCTGTGGATTTGGAGATGAATCTACTCAAGGCTGCCACCTTCCCGTTAAGGCTCTGTACTTGCTTTATAGTTCTGCGAGTCTCGAGATTCTGAATCACCTAGATTTTATCAGGATTGGCTTTAATTCCTCGAGCATTGACAATGAATCCAAGGAATTTTACGGATGCGACTCCGAAGTGACATTTCAATGGGTTGAGCTTCATTCGGTATTGTCGGAGGATGTTGAACATTATTTCCAAGTCTTTGACATGATTGATGGACAGCCATGAATTTACCAGCATATCATCCACATACACCTCCATGGTTTTCCCTATTTGGTCAACGAACATTCGGTTCACAAGCCTTTGGTAAGTTGCCCCAGTATTCTTGAGTCCGAACGACATCACTTTATAGCAATAGAGTCACAGATCGGTGACAAAGCTGGTATGCTCCTGATCAATAGGTGCATCGGTATTTGATTGTAACCGGAATATGCGTCCATGAAAGATAAGAGTTCGTGTCCAGTCGTTGAATTTACAAGTTGATGAATTTTGGGAAGTGGAAAACTGTCTTTAGGGTAGACTTTATTCAGATCTGAGTAGTCCAACAAAGTTCTCCATTTCCCGTTGGATTTCCTAACGAGCACTGGGTTGGATAACCACTCTGGGTATAATGCATCTCGAATAAACCCGTTCAACTTGAGTTTATCTACCTCTTCCTTTAGGGCGGCAGATCTCTCTGAATCCATACCGCGCCTTTTCTATTTGACCGGGACATGTCGCGGGTCAATATTCAATGCATAGCTCGCGATGTTCAGCGAGATCCCACACATACCAGAGTGAGTCCAGGCAAACACGTCGAGGTTTTCCCGAAGAAATTCATCCAATTCCTCTCTCATCTGGTGGCTAAGTTGAGACCCGACATTTATCATTTCGGACTCATCATTATCATCGATCGGAACAGCGATCCTCAACTCTACCGAGGAAGCCTGACTGTCTTTGACTTCCTCTTTATTATCATTATCTCATGGATCAAGATCTTTCAAGAACTGGTTGTGGTGCCCGGGTCTAGGCCCAGGCATTAACCGTCAATTTTTAGAAAAATGGACGCAGAGATTCCTCTACGTCCTTGCCCTTTTCTTTCCGCTGCGCCTCCCGCAGCTCAGCAACATAACAGGCGCTTCCAGCCGCCTGATCTCCTTGAACAACTCTAACCCCGTTATCAGTAAGGAACTTTAGAGTTAAGCACCATATGGCAATGGCTGCCGTGAATTCAGCTAGGGCCGGTTGGCCCAAGAAAGCATTATATGGAGAATTAATGTCTAACACAACGAACTGTAGCATCCGGACTCTCCGGCGATCTCCGATTCCCAACTTGACTGGCAACTCCACCATCCCAGCGGGTATCGTTGCACTTCCATTAAAGCCATGTATGCGAGACTAACACGGCTTTAGGTCCTTCGCCTCTATTCTCATCTGGTCATAAGCCCGTTTAAAAAGAATAATCATAGAGCTTCCACTATCTACCAAGATCCTCTTCATCCAAGCAGGACCTATTTGAGCTGATATGACTAGTGGATCGATAGTAGGGGCTTTGACTCTATCAGCATCTCTGTTCCAGAAAATGATGTCGTCTGTCATCGTTTTCTGTTATTTCGCCGGAGCCCCATCATCAATATTACTGCAACACTCGAAGTCCGCATGCCTAATCGAACTGGCATACGACTTCATTTCCTTACAGCTCCAATCAGCTGGATGAGAACCACCACTAATTGTATTTATTACCAACCTCCTGCCAGTACGCGCGGGTTCCTCTGGTCTAGCCTGGTTTTGACCTTGATTTGGGTTCGATGGGCCCGCACCTCCATTCTACGATGCCTGCACAAATTGTTCCAACTTCCTTTCTCTGATTAACTTTTCAATAATATCTTGTAAATGACGACACTCATTAGTATTGTGACCATAGCAATCATGGAATCTACAGAACTTTCCAGTTTGAATCTGCATCTCAAATGATTGTTTTGGAGCTGGTTTCTTATACTAACCAGTGTTACAAGTCTGCAGATAAACATTCTCCAGGGTTGTATTCACGGGAGTATATTGGTCAAACATGGGAGCTCTACATCTCGGTCCACGATTTTGATCTTTCTTCTTACCCTGACCTACATTGCCTTTCTGCTGGCTCTACTTGTTCTGTATATTCAATTGCACATTACCAGAGTTCTCACCGGTCTGTTTCACAGCAACATTACTTTGAACGCCTTCACCGCTAGGCCTCGTATCGTCCTGCTTCCTAGATTGTCTAGCGCCTTCTCTCCTCAAAAACTGGGTCGCTTAGCATAGAAACGATCCAACAATGCGGGGGGTTTCCCAGCCAACCAATTGCCAAACTCGGAATCGGGATCGATTCCTTTAGTCAGTGCCATTAAGATAGAATTGTCATTTGGGTTGCTGACCTCAACACAGGCAGCATGAAACCTTTTCAAATAATGTCTGAGTGTTTCTCCCGGAGCTTGGGTAACGTTGGACAAGGTGTTGACATCCTTTGGCCTTGTAACATGCATACAGAATTGTTCGAAAACTTTGTTACCAATTGATCAAAATTTGAAATGGATCTGAGTGTTAAACGGGTGACACATAGTTGTGATACCTCCGAAGGAAATAGGGAAACTCCTGCACTTAACCACATCGTCAGCTCGAGCGGCGTTCATGAGCCACTCATACTTTAATATATGCTGATTAGGATCCGAACTTCCTTCATACATGGGCAAAGTGGGCATCCTGAATCGACGAGGTGGCTCAGCATAAAGAATGTCATCAGTAAATGGTGTATGACTTTGGAAGATTCCCCGAACGTCATTAGTAAGGCCTTGACTTTCATGGATAATTTGGCGGATCATGGTTGGAATGTCAGGCATTTGGACATTCGGGGCAGAGGCATGGTCGGGTTCCACGTTGCGGGGACGGTCCGGGCGCGGTCGACGGTCCGTTCCTCGCCTCCGGATCTTCAGGAACATAGGGTTCTAGAGCATGAACATGTTGACGAAGGGTCGGATTTGCACTATTCTGGATCTCAGCTTCCAAGTCTGCAGCAGCAGCATCTGTGTGGCTATCGATGGTATGATAAGGAAGTGCCCCTCCTCGGGAGGAGGGTCTAGCTTGGTGTCCCGTAGAAGGACCAGCCCCGACTTGTCCGAGGTTCAGAGCATGCTGATGCCCGGAGGCTTTGCGCATAGTTTCCATCCAACCGTTGGCGTGTAGGTCTATAATTGTAATCAGAGGAAGCTGAGCTTTCGGTGGATGAATAGGAAGCACGATCCCTTCTAGATCTCCTTCGTCTTTCCTTATTCAGTTGATTTGCAAGCTCCGTGTTGGCACGGATCTGTTGCGTGAGCTCCTGGCGGCTTTGAGTAAACTCTTGCATAAGGATCTGGGACTCCTCCCTGGTGACAGGGCCTTGTGGATCCGAAGGTCTAGCAGAAGACCTGCTGTGTTCAGTTGCGTGGGATTCTGCCTATCCCTCCTTCTGGATATGTAGCGGTTGAAGCAGTTCTGGTAGTAACCATGATGAGTGATGTAGCTCTTTCCTAGATCTTGTGTAATCTGAATTGAATTGAAGGAACTACTGGATATCAGATCTGGATCTCCTCCTTAGATTTCAGCAATCCGACAACAGCAGTAGATCCAATGAGCAGGAGAAAAACTGGGTTTTCTCAGTGGAAGCACCAAAGTGTTTGTACCAAAATTGGGCACAACACTCTTCGGACGTATTTGAAGAGATTAAAATGAAGAATATAAATGTAAAAAGAGGCTAATCTAACAAACATGCCAAAACAGACAAACAGAAATGCAAGAAGACGGGAATTTATAGTGGTTCAGCGTTGTAGCCTACGTCCACTCTGGAAAGTTTGTTGCTTTATTGATGTTCTTTAACTAATTACAACAGATTACAACTCAAGCACTCGAGTTACAATGGATATTCGGCAGAGTAACAGCGTAATGGAGTCAAAAGTCCCTTTTCTGAAGGCATAAGGTTGCTATTTATAGGTGTAGACTAAAAATATTTGACTTAGATCTCGGAATACCTCTTCTCCCACATGGGTGGGCCCACTTGATCAATCCGGGGTCATTTGGGATCGATCTCTGATCGATCCGTACTCCATTCGTATCGATCAAAAATAGCTCCTTTTGGGATGAGATCGATCACAGACATTCTCGAGGTGGTAAGCAAGCTCCTATGAAAATTTGGTGGCATTTGGACTTGTGGATCTTGAGTTATGATCGATCCAAGTTTGATTTTGCATTAGGCTGAACTGTTCGTATCGATCCCATTCGTTACGATAGTTGTTCGTATCGATGCTATTCATATCGATCAGGGTGACATGGAGCGATAGTCTAGGAGCGATCCACTTTTCATGCCGCATGACCGCTTCTTTCACTTTATCATATCTTCTTCGTATCGTTCCTAGGAATCATTCTTCGTATCGATGAATGGAGGGTCTATTCGTATCGATCATCCATAGCCGCTTCATATCGATGATCTTCATTCCAGTTGTATCGATGTGCACTTATTTCTTCGTATCGATCCTTAACTATGCTTTTCGTATCGATCTGCCATGACTCCTCTCGTATCGATCGTCGACTCTCTCCTTCGTATCGATCAAGCAAGTGATCGATACGAACCAGGCTGCTTCTGCTTGATGGATACGAACTGAAGCAACTCGAGGGATGGATACGAAATAGATGCCTCTGGGTTGATGGATACGAAGGTGGTTGGCCTTTGATGGATACGAACACCATGGGTCCGAATGAGGTTGACTTCCTTGATTTTTATCGGTCCATACCTTGAGCATACGAACTCCGATTGATCTGAAATTTGGAACGTTGGCTTTAATAGCTTTGCTTGTCATACCATATTAATTGTAGATCGATCCAGACTTGGACAAAAATGGCCAGTATCCATAGTAGACCTATGTATAACCGATCTTCGAGACGGATTGTCTTGGGTTTTTAGTCAAGTGCTTGGTGTCACGGCCTTGCCAAAAGGTGGGATAACATCATCTATGAGTGGATCACGTATCACTTATGCTCATTGAAGGGTACGGCGAGATCCATGTTGTTTTCAAGTAAATAGAGTAGGTCATATATGACCTATACTCACTGAGGGGTACAGTGAGATCTATACAAGACCCATCATTAAGGATGTAGCTTAGGGTCTATGATACACTGTTGACTGATTCTGTTTATTTGGACCTCCAACGGGAATCATTGGATTACAATCGATGTCTACCGTGGACTCCACTTATCTGAAATGATGGGAATAATCACACAAAAACACACTATTTGGCATATACCATTATGTTGTAGATCTAAATTATGATATCCATGTTGCACCTATATTATTATATTGGGCTATCTTTATCATATTATGCTATTACATGCCAAATCACATTATATTAGTTGTGCTGACTCATTGATTGCAGGTGAAGAACATGTTGAGGTGTAGCATCAGTAATATACCCTTATCTTTACTGTAGTCACTTATGTATATATTGATTTCATATACAATATTTGAGATTATTTCCCTTATACTAGGCTTTAAGTCTAACCTGTTTTTTGTCTCTATTTATTTTATGATAACTTTTGGGTGCTCGATTGAGTAGGCTTTGAGGTAGGTGGCTTTGGGGATAGCTCTGATCACATTATTTTGGGATCGGTGCGGGCGATATTTTTTATGCACTTAGATGTATATTTTGTAATACATGATAGACCTATATTTATATGTATAAGATATGTATTATTCATATGTTATATTATGTGCTCTATATCTATGGAACTAATGCATATTAGCCGTTACTATTTCTATCAATCACTTCCCCATTACTATGTTTCATATATGTATACATGTTTTGGCTATGTATCTTTGTATATTGTATATTATCATCCTGTGTGAGATACTTTCATTACATCATAGTTAAATTAACTTTGATTAATAATAAACCTTATTTAACCTTGTGCCACCTGTTTTGTGGAACTTTGGTTCGGTCATTATCATTTGACGGCGAAATTTTTTAGGTTGCCATACAGCGGTTGTTGACATTTAATATCAGAATCTTAGTTCTACACTTAGGACCAAGATAACCATTTGTGGTTTTTGTGTTAACGTGAAAGGACACGCTTTTATTTATTAGTAAAATAATATTGCTTACATCTCAAACTTTCTACACTTCAGTTTACTCCTATTACAAATCTTCATTTTAGGCTAAGCATTATGAGTGAACGAGGTACACGAGCAACAACAACTAAGAGGGTAGTTCTACCCGACTGGTTCAGAGGGTTTTTTCCACCACAAGATGCTCCAGCACCTATGGCTGACGTGGGAGGTGTAGCCCTTGAGGCACCAGTATTACCAGCTCTGGCAGCTTTGGATCTCCCAAAGTTATGCAAGAATTTTCTTAGTCTTAGTGAGAGGCCTTATATTGGAACTGAAACATTTGCAAAGACTCATGCTTAGATACACACAATGGAAAGGGCTTTTACCAACATGGACTTGGATGATATTTTGATGAGGAGGGTCACCTCCTAACATCTTACGGGAGGGGACTTGGCTTGGTGGGACATGTTATCGGGAAGGTTAATGAGTTGACCATGACTTAGGCCAATTTTAGATGATGTTTTGACGCCTAGTTTATTTCTTCAATTGAGATGGGCATATAGTTGGAGTCTTCATTCACTTGCAGCAGGGACCCATGACCGCTAAGGAGTACATTAGCCAATTCAACACTTTGGCTAAGTTTAGGGCTAACTTGATTAACACTCCCTTGAATAAGGCAAATAATTTTGCTAGAGGGCTCCATCTACCACTTAAGGATTGGGCTCTTACTTATATCCTGATGTAGGGCCACTTATAAAAGTCTTATGGAGATGGCTCTTTTGCATGAGAGCACAAGAGTAGCTCCGAAAGAGGTGGTGAAGGTAAGAGGGAAGAAGTTCTTTCCTAAGAAGAAGGGCTCCATTGGATGTCCTATCCTAAGATGGCGGGAACTTTTTATAAGCACTATGGTGGGAAAGGTAACGATTCTCGTATCTTAGATGTGTAAATAATTATGTTATTCATTTAGATATTAAATCATTTCCATTTTTGGAGGTCATGTGGATTAGAGCTATAAAATAGATATATTGCAGAAGAAGTGCTATAGATGCCAATAGTTGGGTTATCTTAGTTTGAAATGTCCATCAGCTCCTTAGGGAAGGCATGTAGTGAAGGCTTATGTCATTGCAGTTATTCTGCATTCCAGTCAGCCTACAACTCAATATAAGGGAAAGGGTATCGTATTGGAAGGTGTGATTTTTATTCATGATTTTCCTATAAAATTCCATTCCAATACATGGGCTTCGCATACTTTTATTTCCAATTCCTTGGTTGATAGATTGTCTATTAAACTAGATATTATATATGAGCCTCTTATAGTGTCGAATCCTGTTAGGGGATTGATATCTCTTTTTATGATCTATCGGGGGTTCCTTTTCATACCAGGGTTTCTAGTTTTTCTTTGGTTGCTTTTGTACTTGGGCTTTCTATATATGATTTGATTCTGGATATGGACTTGATATCGGGGCATGGTGTTCTTGATTGTGATGGAAGAGTGGTTCATATAAGAGATAATAAAGGAAATCAGCTTGACATATTGTGCAAGTCCGAGACCTCTTCCATGATCAGCTATTTATATTCACTAGATATTTCTCATGAGGTGGTAGCCACTGTTCCTGTTGCTAGTAGCTTTGCCGATGTTTTTGGTGAGGTTGCTGGTTTGCCCCCACACCGTGAGATAAAGTTTCGCATTTACTTAGTGAGGGATGAAAGGGCTATTGTGATGCCTATTAGGAGGATGGTGCCTAAGGGACCTTAGCTCAAGTTACTGATTTGTTGCGAAGAGGTTTTATTCGTTGGAGTATTTCTGAGTAGGGAGCGCCCCCGGTCTTTGCTACTAAGGCCGATGGGTCCTTGAGGCAGTGTATTGATTGTAGAGAGCTAAACAAGATGACCAAAAGAACAAGATATTTTACCTCGTATTGATGATTTGATTGATCAGCTTAGGAGAACAAATATATTTTCACAGCTGGATTTAGCAACATTTAGCTTAGGATTGCTTCTAATAGTATAGAGAAGACAACATTCAGGACACTAGATGGCTCTTTTGAGTGGTTGGTGATGTTGCTTAGGCTAACCAAGCACTTTCTTATTTCATTGATCTCACGAGCTATGTATTTTTGGATCAGCTGAATCAATTTGTAGTAGTGTTCATTGATGACATTCTTGTTTATTCTCGTGATGAGGAGGAGCACCAACTACATCTAGAGATTATTTTAGAGGTTTGCAAGCTAAGTTTACGAAGTGGCATTTTTGGTGGAAGGATGTTCATTTCTTAGGCCATATTGTGTTTGGAAAGGGGAGCTCGGTGGATCCTAGTAAGATGGCAATGATTCAAGATTGGTACGTACCAAGGGTAGGAGATCCATAGTTTCCTTGGATTGGTCGGTTATTATCGAAATTTTATTCGGGTTTTTCGAAGATAGCCACACCATTAACATGCTTGACTGGGATGGGGAAGCCCTTCGTTTGGGACTCTAGGTGTGTGACGACCCACATTTTGGAAGGTTTAAGTTGACAATAAACCATACATGTTCAACTCAAAATAATCCAGAACATAGATAATCAATGGGGTTAATTAAGAAAAATAAGAAAAGAAGAAAATAAACATAGAATCTCACAGCAGAATGACAAAGTATAATAATCAAATAAACAGTTCATGAAGCGGTTTATACTATACATTTGATTGAAATTTTACAACATCTACCAGAGTTATATATACAACAGAACAATAGAATAATGCAGCGGAACAAAATGATGCAGGAATAATACTAGTAATAATATACCAAATCTTCATCTTCGTCCTCTAGAATAAATGATCTCTAATGCATTGAAATACTCAGAGCTGACCCAAGCATAAAGTAAAACAATACACTCGAGTCAGAACTAAAATATTCTTATGTGAGTCAAATCAATATCACGCATAATAAGAGTGTAACAGCATCAGAGATTTTTACGGGGTTTTACGTCTCCTATCTAGTGTATAACGTGCGTGCAATAACTCAAGAGATGTTACGGGAGTTTCCATCTCTTAAGGATTCATCAAAATATCTATATATAGTAGAACACGTAATATATGTAATGTCTAATCAATAAAATAAATATTTTTCCTAGCGTTAAGGCTTTACATTAATCCCCCTTAATGCATTTTTAAGCATTGTCGTACAATTTGCATATAACGCCCCAGTAGCACGTCGGGAGATAGGGATGCGCCGTGTTACGACAACACTAAACCAAACTCGTAGTGGTCTCGTATAAGGATAAAAGTATGACAAGGCACGTGAGGCGATGCCCAAGGTAGGATACTACTAGTTCTGGTCGCAGGGCTGGTGGTAACGCATCGTAGCCACAATAGCCCACCGCGTCCATCTATCCCATATCGAGTCAAAGGGAGGTCAACCCAAATCACGGTGCACCAATCGAAACCAACATCAAGGAAATAGTATGGACCAAGTCCAAAAAGAAAATTGAAGAACGGACGTCCACTAGAGGTAGCTACCCTCATTGGCCCTGTTAAGACATAATGTTTTAGTCATTTCAAATTGACACAAGTGTCGGGGCTATCCATCATCGTTCTCTTTCTTCAATTCCAGCAACATACACCAAATCCAACCACTTCATTCTGGAGTCTCCTCCACGTACACAGTTGTTAAAGTGGTTCCAATTGACAGAGCGTATGCCAATAAGAGGCCCCGGTCTCTTTAACAACTAAACGTCGTTTTACACACCGGTTGGTTCTTTATACATTTCAAAAACGATTCATACTTGATAACAAAATATCATATTCACTTCGAAATCAATTTCATTTCAAAGTTATCATATTCATTTTGAAATCAATTTCATTTCCAATAATTGTTTCAAATTTTGACTTGGGTTATAACTTCATTTTTAACCACATTCGTATTTAAATCAACGATTTAAATATAAACAGTTCCCAAGTTGAATAGTTTGAATTTTTGAAAATAGTTTGAATAGTTTTTAAATAGTTTAAAATAGTTTGAAAAATTAAAATAGTTAAAATAGTAGATATTAAAATAGTTTATATATTAAATAATTTGAAAATTTAGAAAGATAAATTTTGAAACAGATTATAGTAAAATTATTTATAGTGAAAATAGTTTCAAATTTAAAACTGTTTCTTTCCATTTCCAATAATCTAGACTCAGGTCCAAATTCCAATCAAACCGATTCAATTTCAAATCTTCCAATTCAATCGACTCAATTTCGATTTAAATTCAAATCAACTTCGATTTTGATTTCAATTTGAATTAACTTCAATTTCAAAACGTTCATTTTAATTTCAAACTCGATTCAACGATTCAATTTAATGGTTTAAATTTCAATTCAATTCTTATTTTTAAACAATTTTAATTTATATCGATTTCAAGTCTAATTCTGAAATACCGATTCAAAATCACTCAAATCCAATTAAACTTCAATGCTCGAATTTAAATTCAAATCTTTAAATTAATTCAGTTTCGAATATTTCAATTCCGTGCCCAAATATGAAATATCGATTTAAATTCTTTTACTTGGATATATTTCAAAGTTCAACTAAAAGTTCAAATCATTAAAACAAATCAATTTCCATCATCCAGATGATTTTTCAATTGTAACTTCAAGATTTCAAATTCGATTTTTTAAACAATTCCTGTTAACAAATTTCAATTTCAACATTCGAGCTTAAGTTCGAAAATTCAATTTCCATATATCAATTATTTTATTCCATAAAAACAATATGATTTAAATAATTTCGAAACCTAGAATTTTAAAACTATTTAATTTAACCTATCCGGTGTCCATATATAATTTTCTATCCTATGACCAAGTGATCAGTTATTTCAATTTTTAATTGCACGAATGGATATATATCATTTCAATCCAAATCAAACTGTCATAGGTGTATATCATTTCAACCTATTTCTTAGTTTATTCGGAATAATTCAAGTAACAGTTTGTATACCATCAAATAATATACAAGGTGATAACAGGATATATATATATAATAATAATAAATAAACATGCTATCATTCAAAATATCAATCAATAGCCATCCATCACAATCAAAATCCAAATCAGTTAAAATATTACAGCAGTAAACTAGTTATCAATATCGAGTGTTTAACTAGCAATTAAATTTCAAATTCAAATTTAACCGTTGACTGAAATTCCTAGGAGTTCAATTCATATGGCAGTTTAAAATGTCAGTTAAATTATCAAACAACAACCAATAAAATTAAATCACTTTATAATTTCAATTTAGCTAACACCAGAATATTTTAGTATTCATGAGCGGGTTTAATCACTCACCTTTATTTGAAACTGAAATTTTTTTGGCTTCAAGTAAATTCTAACTCCATATCGTATCCCTCGTCGATACGATTACAATGCGACTCGTTTCGTTCGAAACAGACCTTGTATGAAAAGGTTACGAGTTTTTAAACATTCGATATAATTAATATAATAATTAACATAAAAAAACAAAACCTAAATTCTTCCTCTATCTCGCTCTCGTTCACCTAGGCTCGCACGTGACCCATATCACACGACCCAACTTCGACGCATCAACCTCGACGCGTGCGCCACCACAGGCCGCCGGACCTCCATCCAGACCAAACACGACGCGCACCCACCTCGAGCCATCACCACCTCAAGTGCAGCCCCCTCCAGCGTCACCATCATCTCGAAAAACGATGTGGAACCAGCGACCTACAAGCCCGAATCCTGGCGATTTCAAAATGTATTGCCTCGATCCAACCGTACAACGTGTAGAGATCGATGAGATCTACACTTTTCCTTTTGGTGTCGTTCGATTTCGTTGCATGGATTGAGAGAAATCAAGAAGAGAATGGAGGACGATTTCGGCCATTGAAATCATATAAAGAGCAGCTGAAGGTTTTTAGGGTTTCGTTCATGAATAATGAAAATATACGGCCTTATATATAAATTTCCAACACTATTCATACATAAATTTTTCGAACTCCAAACAAAGCGTACCGCATGGCATTCTATATGTTATACCCCTATTCCGAACATAATGGAATATGCATCGAAGGCCAATTTCTTCATATTCAAAAGATAGCTTTTCAAAATCAATTAAATTAAATTAAATTCTACGCGTTTCAAGCTCGCACGGCCAAATGATAATTCTGATCGCTACGAAACTTGAAACCCTATAATAATTCACTATTATGGATCCGATGAAACTACTTTCGTCGAAATCTAAGACAGCACCCAAAAAGACTATTTTTACGCTTTAATTAAAACGAGAAATTACCAAAATCAATTTATTCACTTTAAATTCAATTTTGAAAGTTAACAATTTTCATTCTTGTTTAAATAAAATTTAAACCAACTTTCGACATCATTTTCCTTCATATTAAATTCAGTATTCAATTATTTAAATAATTCTAATATTAAATTTAAACAATCTTAATTATCTATTTAAATCGCTATATTTGAAATATAAGTTATTTAACTTTTAAAACGAATTCAAATAATAAACAACCACTACCATTTTGCAATAATTCAACATTTATTATTCAATTCTTGCTATTGATTATAACACGTTAAATATATTGAACTTCATTCTAATACAAACAATTTCCTTAAATCTTTTCGAAATTGTTATTTCAAAAAAAATTCGTTCAAGTTCATATTAAATAAATTACGTAAATAAAACATTAAATTTTTATTTCTAACCATTTTTATTTAATAATCATATTAAATTTAATAATTTAAGATAGTTAAAATTTCAGGTCGTTGCAATCTTCCCCACTCAAAACTTTTCGTCCTTGAAAAGGGGCTAAGTAAGAAATCTAACATTCGATATATTTTTCTCAAAATAATCAACTTACAAAACTTTAAAATCTTATTTAAAAAATCTTTACTACGCTTCCATTACGCCACTCTGATATCGGCTTATATGTAAAACAAGTTATGAAATGTTGAAATCTTAAAAAATTTCTAACACCCGAATTTATGAAAAATTTCGACAGCGTCTCCTTTGCGTGGCTCGATTGTAAAAATTTACAATACACACACATATATATCAATATACTTCTCATCTCAGTGATGAGGCATCCCGTAGGGAAAAATGTAAAAGTGCGGTATGTAATCCGAGATATGTACCTTATTATTATTAATACGAGCGAGTTCGCTCATATTAAGCAAGCAAAAGCAAATCAAATCGCGTATATGTCCAAATGGTCTTCGTATGTACCTATCTCAACTCAAGTTAGAATATTAGTCACTTATAATGAGATATAGAAACATGTATGAGTTTAATAGAACTATATAACATATATTCTTACTCCAAACCATAAGCATAAGCACTAATACACAACATAACAATCATATGCAATCAAAGCAGTAATAACAATGATTTACAACCGAAGAAACCGTCCAACAATTAATATTCATCGAATTAATTCATAACTATCACAATTTACATTTTCCCATGTCGATAGTTAATTTATACGCTATCATCGCTTATTAACATTTAATTGGTTTACTTTCAATTTATTTACATCTATTTCATTCAAGTTCAAATTTTTCAAACTCAATTTATTCAAATTCAATTATTTCACTTTATGTTAACACATTTCATATCAATTCATTTATGAACCCTTTTATAAAAATCATTTTATTAATTCATTTCATTTCAATAAATGAAAATTATTAATTTATAGAGACTGTAAGAACTAAACACCGGGTTTACTTTCCAAATTGTTTTTCAAATAATATATACTCATATTTTCTCTATATATCAAATCATATTTAGAAATTTTAAATCAAAATTTGTTTATTGAATCAAATGCGTAACAACTCTACTAAGTGGCCTTCCCCACTTTGAAACTCGAAAATGAATGTTGATTATGCGGCCATCGTCATCGAAATTATTTTCCAACGACAGAAGAGAGGAGTACAGGACTTTCTTTTAAAACCCCTTTGAAAACAACTTCTATTCGTCAATATTTTAAATAATACTAATATTATTTACAAAATCTTAGAAAACAATTTCAAAAGCATCGGGATTTAGGTTCTCAAATTCTCAGTTTAGATTCATTCTTTTAACTTAAACTAAAGTTAGATTTTTATTTCATAACTCATTACTAAGTTTATAAACATCCATAAACTCAAATTAGTTAAGTTAATATGTAAGGATCAGTTTCTTTGACTCTCAGAAATCAACACTAATACACCCTCGGTATTCACATGCAGTAAATCCAAGTGCTAGAGAAGCGGATTCTTAAGGGTAAGAAAGAAAAATAAGACAGAACATAATCTCATATATGTTATTATAACAACTAATATTTACAGTGGAAATTAAAATACATTTATTAGAGTTAAAACATAGACAGTTATATATCTTGTCCTTACAATTGCGGAATACTAAAGAATAGTATGTGGTGAAAATAGATAACAAATCTTCAGAAAATCTTCAGACTCCATGCTTCGAGCTCCATCCAGCTTTCTTCTAAGCTAAACCTAACTACTAGGCTGCCTAGGGAAAATTAGGGCACCTAGAATTTAAGAAAAGGAAAAATAAACTCCGGGTCAGTCATGGGACTGGTGTGAGAACTCAAAATACATGTTTACAAAACAAAAGGGTATCTCATAAGACCACGCCGCACATAAACACGAAACAGATTTTTACCTTATGATAACCAAAACATTCTACGTCAAAATACTTGATATTATTTTTAATGACATATCTTTAAAACCATTTGCAAGTAAACGTATTAATCTTAGCCGAAATTATTACCATTATTAAATTCTATCATACTAGGCTCTACAAAAAATGGTAGGCACTTATTGAGAATGGATTCCATACAAATGACCAGGTGAAGGGACTACCTTCCGGCTATACTTCTCTAGAGGAATGTGCCAAGGCCCAACAGATGATCCTCTACCAACACAAGACCGGCCTACCTTTCCTTAGATAGTACCGAATATGTCATCACCTCGGTTGTTACCGAACTATCCGAGCGTGCTCTAGCATACATCCACATTAATTTAAACCTGAATGTCATGGCGGGTAGAAATATATTTAGAAGGGGATGATCATACCCTAATGGTTGCGAACCACATAGCCTTGCTGCATCCAACCCTGTTTCGATCATTCTTGGGTGTGAGGCCTGGGATAACGATTACCTTTTCACATAGCACATCATCTTCCTTTGAATGCCACACTACCATTCTATCGATCACTTGTTGACTTCCACAAACATACAACCTCCGAGCTCATACGCTCAAAGAAGGGTGTTAAGCTAAGAGAAGTTGCCTTCTCTGCCACCAAACAGATGTACGTTTATAAAAGTCAATGATGTAAATCTCAAGAATGCAATGTCAAACATCCATCCATATAAGTCCATTTTGGGACTGAACGAAATCGAAGACACTCTCCTACCACATCTTGTCGGGAATTTACCATAAGATTAGTAGCGAGAAGTTCTTGCAACTCAAAGAATTTCAGAAATGAAAGGAGCACTACTACTTTATTATTTGGGAGCTAACCAGAATTATCAACAAGCAGTCCTTTCATCCCAAAAATCTCTGGTCTTCATTCTTCATTCTCTCTATCAGATCTTCAATTTTCGAATGCATACATTGGTTCGAAGTGGTTTTCGAATAGGGATTTCCCCAGATACGACCCTAGTTCCTTCGATCCAATCATCGATAAAAAAGGTTTTGTAAATAGGGAATCATTCTTTAATTAATTAAGTTCTTTTTATCAAAGATCTCCCTCGGAGGTATATATTTCTAAAACATTCTCTCCGGTGTATACGGAAATATCAAACCTTTCTCATCAAATCTTTGATTACTAAAAACCCTTTTTAAATTTCAAATCATTTCATTTTTTCTTAGGAAAATATTCCAAATCGTTTATTTAAATCTTAGTAAAGATTTCCAAATCATAACTTTTAACACAAATAAAAAACAATGTTATTCAACACATCGTTTACTATAGATCCAAACCAATAAATTTTAAGTATAGGAATTAAATTAATTCCAAATCATCTCATTTAAATCTTAACAAAGATTTCTTCGTTTAAAACTCATACTTTTGATTTAGTTGAAACCATGTTCTCTAGGATGTTAATCCAAAACCAATAAATATGAAGTGAGTAGAATCTATAGAAATCATCTAATTCTACTCAATATCAATCTCTGTATTCAACAAATACTATGGCAGAATAACGGCAAAATCACCTTTAAAATCAACGAATAGTACGAGTTCTTTCTTTGGGCTTTAAAGCCGAGTATAAGAAGATCATCTCCATAAAATCAAGTTGTGTTTAATTTAAAAAATTAAATCTTTTATACTTAACTCGTTTCCGACATTTCGACTTTATCTATCCCTCGCCTAGGAAAGAGGCAAGGTGAGCCAGGGCACTGATTTCTCCTGACCATCTCCTTAGTTTATCTATCTCACAACTATATCTCACGAATAGAAAAATCCAGTCTATTCATCGGCTTTTAGAGCCAAGATTAAACCACTTATTTATAATAGCTTTTCTTTAAATCATTTATTTGAACTTTCTTCAATAAGCTAGAGAACCTCCAAATCATTATTAAAACTCTTAATTATTTATTTGAAAACATTTATAAAAGATTTGGATACAGATCGTTAAGTTTAAAACTATATTTCAAAAGTTATAGAAAGTGCTGCAGAAAAGTGCTACGGAAAATGTTTTTAGGCTATATTGATCGAAACGAATTTTTATTATTTGAAAATCCATTTTTATTACTCAAACACTTTCAAAATATTTTAAAAGATTTATAAGATTTATTTCACATTTTTAAAACATCATTTGTAAAGAAATCCAGTTTTGGATTCCGAACTGCAAATTCAAGATTTTTTTAAAAACTTGTTTTACTCATATTTCAAAATTTGATTATCGAAATCTCAATTTTCTTTCTTCATTGGAAAACTATGGATATAATAGTTTGGAAAATTCTTATCTCAAAGAATTTCGAGCTATATTCCAACTTTTATACTTGTTTGACTTTTATAGCGCGAAATCGTGAACTGCCGATATGCGACGCGCTTATTTTTAACCAAATTTTCTATTTCTTTTCCAACTTCACCAAAACACTTTTAAATATTTATAAAACATTTCAAATACATTTTAAACCATTTTTAAGAGGTTTAACATTTCCATATACACCATTTCATTAATTCAATGAAAGTGATTTTCTTTTGTGCTTATCGACGTGTATAATCGTGACTTGCATATATAATCAACATTCATATGAAAACAACCAAACATGATGATCAAAGCATATTAAACATCAATTTGAAAACAACATATCATCATCCCAAAATATAATATAGTAGTTTAGGAGTTCTCACCATAATCAAACCAAACTTCTTACCAACTTTCAAATCACCACAACACTTCATCTAAATCATTACTACACTTCACCAATACATCACTAAACAACTCAACCATGCTTCCAAAGTGCTTGGCCACCATTTCTACCTCCTTCTTGCTCACGAACCATGCTCCCATCACCTCCAAACTCTCGGCATTCACCATTAAAGAAGAGAAGAGAAAGAAGTAGATTAAGAAGAGGTTAGAGAGTAATTAGCGGATTGGTGCTTAAGCACTCCACTATTTTTAACCCTCTTACCTCTACTAAAGAGGAGAACCCATTAGAGAGCATTAAGAAGCTCAAGAATGATGAAGAAGAAGAAGAATGAAGGAGGATATGGGTGGGTATTTACAGGAAAAAAAGGAGTATAAAGGAAGATATGCATACACCACTTATTCCAAGCTTCTCCAACACACCTCTCCTTCCAAAATACACAGCCAAAACCATCCCTCATGTGCCCATCACATCCATCTACCCATGCATGCATATGTTGACTTGTTTAAGCTTAAGGAGGAAGATTTACTTAAAATATCGTAGATTTTTGTACTATGTATGTATTTGTAAGTGTATAAGTGTATAAGTATGTATACATATATTCATGTGCATGTTAGTGGATGCATTTGTATGTTATATATGTGTACATGACATAAACAATGTTGTATTGATCCTAAACAACTTTCGTTCGATAAACCGTTGCCGATCGGAGAACCGTCCCGGTTACATTTTCAATTATACTTTAACGTATATATATTTGTAAACCGAATTTCAAAATAAATTTCTTATCATTTTAAATGAATTAAAATAATCACATTTCATTAATAAAACCATATAAATTTATATAAATAATTATGTACAAAAATCGCTATTATACCGATAAAACAATATCTATTTTTCTTTATATTTTCAAACCAAATATATCTCGTTATAAAACTATTGCAAATGATTTTTTATCACTTTATAATTATTCAAAATGAATTATAACCTTTTCAAAATAATTATTTAAATAATTATAATAATTATTTAATCATTAAATCTCAAATTAATTAAATAAATCAATTATCATATTTAAGGGCATTATTAACAATGTAAAAAACATATTTTATTTCCAAAATCAAATCAATTTATTTTATTTTATATTCTTGCTTAATTATAAAATTAAGTGTATGTATCTAGCTCCGTGCATGACGTTTTATGATTATAGAGCTGTTCATCGATAAAACAATTTTTAGCAATTTTATCGATTTAAATTCCGAGGAAATTTTTTTTGTAAATATTTATTCAAAATAAGATTATTATTACTACTTATTATCAGTCAAAATAATATTATTTGTATTATCAACCTTTTATCTGAATAAATTTAAAAATAAATATAATTTATCAAAGTGATAAATTTGCGGGTCGTTACATAATATTTTCAAATTTGGTTTTATAGCATATTCACTTCATATTCAACTTATTTTATAACTCAATTCATTTTATAATTTAACTTAAAGTATAAATTATTTCTAAAATTTTTTACTTAATCTGAATTAGTTTTTTTTCATTTTTCATTCACATTTAACAAATTTAAATTTTTTTTTTTAACTTAATATTTCTCAAATCTATAAGTTATACAAACTTATTCACTTAAAATTTCATTTCATTATTTATCTGATTCATTTCAAATACAATTCACTTTCATTTAAACTTACTTCAATTAAACTTCATTTTATTCGCTTCATTTCATTAACTCAATTTATTTAACATTACTTAGGTTAATTCTTCTATTTCATATCTCAAATTCAAATTTTCTCTTGTTTGCTTAACCAAAATGTTCAACCATTTTAAAATTCAGTTTTACTTTCCTGTTCAAATTCATAAGTTATAATCTTATTTCTTATCTATACTATTTTCAATTTATAAGTTCAGAAACTATTTTCGTATATTTATCAAATCATAACTGGAATTTTTACAATCAAAACTTATTTTAACCAGAAATAAATTTCTTTTGGTAGCAATTCTCACTCAGAAACTCGAAAATGAATACTGGCGATGCTGCAGTCATCCCTAGAATTATTTCCCAGTGACTAAAGCGAGTTCAATGCTTTTGTTCCTTTCAAAAATCTTTTCAAAATATATTTCTAGTCAAAACACTTCCAAAATAATATTATTATTATTTCTGAAATTTTGAAAATAATTTTGAAAACAACGGGATTTAAATTCTAAAATTCTCTGCTTTTAAAACCTTTATATTTATAAGCCATATTATAAATATACTTATATAATTTCATTACCTTATTATGAAAACATCTCGTTAATTTACATTTTTGTTATTACAATCGATTCTTATTATAATTAGATTTCAATTCAATCTAATTATCGAATTCTTCGTGAAATAGAGTTCATAAAGTATTCGTATTTAGTTTAATTCAACCAATAATCGACGATAATTAAATATTATCATCTACTAACAAACAACATTCACTAATAATCATATAGGTTTATGAAAATTATCATTTTATATATAAATATAATTTAGGTAAAAAAATTCATTTGCCCTATTTTAAAACAATATTATGTATACTTGCATTGTTTAAGTGTTTAGAAACCCCTATCGATAACACGGCGCCTCATATACTGCCTAGAATTCATAAACAACTCAACAGATAAGTAAACACAATATAAAACATTTTATAACACTAACAGGTACGCACTCTCATACATATATACACTCAAACAAACTCATTCTAGGGTAATACTATCTTATCTCTAATGAGTCCAACCCCACCAAAGATAAGGTTATTGCTAAACCAAAGCTCTAATACCAACTCCAACTCAAAACAATCTGGAACATAGGTAATCAATGGGGTTAATTAAGAAAAATAAGAAAAGAAGAAAACAAACAAAGAATCTCGCAGTGCATGACAAAATATAATAATCAAATAAATAGTTCATGAAGCTGTTTGTACTATACATTTGATTAAAATTTTACAACATCTATCTGAGTTATATATACAACAGAACAATAGAGTAATGCAGTGGAATAAAACGATGTGGGAATAATACTAGTAATAATATACCAAATCTTCATCTTCGTCCTCCAGAATAAATGATCTTCAATGCACTGAAATACTTAGGGCTGACCCGAGCATAAAGTAAAATAATACAGCCAGAACTAAAATATTCTTATATGAGTCAAATCAATATCACGTTAACATGAGTGTAATAGTGTCAAAGATGTTTACGGTGTTTTACATCTCCTATCCAGTGTATAACGTGCGTGTAATAACTTAAGAGATGTTACGGGATTTTCCATCTCTTAAGAATCCATCAAAATATCTATATATGGTAGAATACATTATATATGTAATCTCAAATCAATAAAATAAATATTTTTCCTAGCGTTAATGCTTTACATTAATCCCCCTTAACGCGTTTTTAAGCATTGTCCTATAGTTTGCATATAACGCCCTAGTCGCACGTCAAGGGAGAGGGATGTGTCGTGATACGACAACACTAAACCAAACTCATAGTGGTCTCGTATAAGGATAAAAGTATAACAAGGCACGTAAGGCAATGCCCAAGGTCGAATACTACCAGTTTAGGTCGTAGAGTTGGTGGTAACACATCGTAGCCATGATCGCCCACCGCGTTAATCCATCCCATATCGAGTCAAAGGGAGGTCATCTCAAACCAAGGTGCACCAATTGAAACCAACATCAATGAAATAGTATGGACCAAGTCCAAAAAGAAAATCGAAGAACGGATGACCTCTAGAGGTAGCTACCCTCAATGGCCCTGTCAAGCCGTCATGTTTTAGTCATTTCAAATTGACACAAGTGTCGAAGCTATCCATCATCGTTCTCTTTCCTCAAATCCAACACATACCCCAAATCCAACCAATTCATTTTGGAGTTCTCCTCCGCGTATACAGTTGTTAAAGTGATTCCAATATTGATAGAGAGTATGCCAATAAGAGGCCCCGGTCACTTTAAAAACCAAACGTCGTTTTACACGTCGGTTGGTTCTTTTTACATTTCGAAAACAATTCATACTTAATATCAAAATATCATATTTACTTCAAATTCAATTTCATTTCTAAATTATCATATTCATTTTGAAATCACTTTCATTTCCCAAAATTGTTTCGAATTTTGACTTTGGTTATAACTTCATTTTTAACCACATTCGTATTTAAATCAAAGATTTAAATATAAATAGTTCCCAACTTGAACAATTTGAATTTTTGAAAATAGTTTTAATAGTTTCTAAATAGTTTAAATTAGTTTTAAATTTTAAAATAGTTAAAATAGTTTCGATATTAAAATAGTTTATATACTTATGATTTGAAAATTTTAAATAATTTGAAAATTTAAAATGATAAATTTTAAAACAGTTTATAGTAAAATAATTTATAGTGAAAATAGTTTAAAATTTAAAAATTTTTCTTTCCATTTCCAACAATCTGGACTCAGGTCCAAATTCCAATCAAACTGATTCAATTTCAAATCTTCCAATTCAATCGACTCAATTTCGATTTAAATTCAAATCAACTTTGATTTCGATTTCAATTCGAATTAACTTCAATTTCAAAACGTTTATTTTAACTTCAAATTTGATTCAACAATTCAATTCAATGGTTTAAATTTCAATTTAATTCTTGTTTTTAAACCATTTCAATTTATATCGATTTCAAGTCCAATTCTAAAATACCGATTCAAAATCACTCAAATCTAATTAAACTTCAATGCTCGAATTTAAATTCAAATCTTTAAATTAATTCAATTTCGAATATTTCAATTCCGAGTCCAAATTTGAAATATCGATTTAAACTTCTTTTACTTGGATATATTTCAAAGTTCGAATAAAAGTTCAAATCATTAAAACAAATCAATTTCCATCATCCAGATGATTTTTCAATTATAACTTCAAATTTTCAAATTCGATTCTTTAAACAAATCCTGTTAACAAATTTCAATTTCAACATTCGAGCTCAAGTTCGAAAATTCAATTTCCATAAACCAATTATTTTATTCCTCAAAATCTATATCATTTTAATAATTTCAAAATAAAGAATTTTAAAAATATTTAATTTAACCAATCCAGTGTCCATACATAATTTTCTATCCTATGACTAAGTGATCAGTTATTTCAAATTTATAGTAGGGAAGGATATATATCATTTCAATCCAAATCAAAGTGTCATAGGTATGTACCATTTCAACCTATTTCTTAATTTATTCGGAATAATTCAAATAACAGTTTATATACTGTCAAATAATATACAGGGTGATAACAGGATATATATATATATAATAAATAAACATCCTATCATTCAAAATACAAACAATAGCCAACCATCACAATCAACATCCAAATCAGTCAAAATATTACAGCAATAAACTAGTTATCAATATCGGGTGTTTAACTAGCAATTTAATTTCAAATTTAATTGTTGATTGAAAATCCTAGGAGTTCAATTCATATGGCAATTCAAAATGTTAGTTAAATTATCAAACAACAATCAATAAAATTAGACCACTTCATAATTTCAATTTAACTAACATAAGAATATTTCAGTATTTGTGAGAGGGTTTGATCACTCACCTTTATTTGAAACTAAAAATTTTCAGCTTCAAATAAATTCCAGCCCAACTCCATGTCAATGCCTTCGTCGACACGATAGCAACATGACTCGTTTCGTTCGAAACGGACCTTGTATGAAAACGTTACGAGTATTTAAACATTCAATATAATTAATATAATAATTAACATAAAAAAACAAAACCTAAACTCTCCTTCTATCCCACTCTCGTTTACCCAGGCTCGCACGCGACCCATATCACGTGACCCAACTTCGACGCGTGCGCCGCCACATGCTGCAGGACCTCCATCCAGACCCACCACGACCTGCGCTCGCCTCCGAGCCACCACTATCTCAAGTGCGGCTCCCTCTAGCGCCACCATCATCGCGAAAAACAACGTGGAACCCGCGACCTACAAGCCCGAATCCTTGTGATTTTGAAACATATCGCCTTGATCCAACCGTACAACGTGAAGAGCTCGATGATATCTACACTTTTCCTTTTGGTGTCGTTTGATTTTGTTGCATGGATTGAGAGAAATCAAGAAGAGAATGAAGGATGATTCAACCATTAAAATCGTATAAAGAGCGGCTGAAGGTTTTTAGTGTTTCATTCGCAAATAATGAAAATATACGGCCTTATATATAAATTTCAGACACTATTCACACATAAATTTTCCGAACTCCAAACAAAGCATGCCGTTTGGCATTATATATGTTATACCCCTATTTCGAACACAATGGAATATGTATCGAAGGCCAATTCCATCGTATTCAGAAGATAGCTTTTCAAAATCAATTTAGTTTAATTAAATTCTACGTGTTTCAAGCTCGCGACCAAACGATAAGTCTGATCGCTAGGAACTTGAAATCCTATAATAATTCACTATTATGAATCCAATGAAACTGGTTTCGTTGAAATCCGAGACAGCGCCCCAAAAGATATTTTTACGCGTTAATTAAAACAAGGAATTTCCAAAATCAATTTATTCACTTTAAATTCAATTTTGAAAGTTAACAATTTTCATTCTTATTTAAATAAAATTTAAATCAACTTTAGACATCATTTTCCTTCATTAAATTCAGTATTCAATTATTTAAATAATTCCAATATTAAATTTAAACAATTTTAATTATCTAATTAAATCACTATATTTGAAATATAAGTTATTTAACTTTTAAAACGAATTCAAATAATAAACAACCACTACCATTTTACAATAATTCAACATTTATTATTCAATTCTTGTTATTGATTACAACATGTTAAATATATTGAACTTCATTCTAATACAAAAAATTTCCTTATATCTTTTTGAAATTATTATTTCAAAAAAAATTCTTTTTGGTTCATATTAAATAAATTACATAAATAAAACATTAAATTTTTATTTCTAACCATTTTTATTTAATAATTATATTAAATTTAATAATTATATTAAATTTAATAATTTAAGATAGTTAAAATTTCGGGTCGTTACAAGGTGTGAGCATTCTTTTGTTGAGTTGAAGAGGTTGCTTATCTCTGCACCTATTCTTATCATTCCTCGGAGTTCTTGACCATTCTCAGTTTATTCAAATGCATATGGGTTTGGACTTGGAGCGGTCTCGGTGAAGGAGGGGAGAGTTGTGCTTATGTTAGCAAATAACTCAAATCAAATGAGAGGAATTACCCAAGTCATGTCTTAGAGATTGCAGCGACTTTTTTTGCATTGAAGACATGGAGGCATTATCTTTTGAGCTAGAGATTTGAGCTATACACCAACCATAAGTCATTGAAGTATCTGTTTTTCTAAAAGGACCTTAATCATAGGCAGCAATGGTGATTGGAGTTTCTTGATTTTTATGACTTTGACATGTCTTACTCCCCGGGCAAGGGGAATGCTGCTGCGGATGCACTTAGTAGAAGGCTTGCCACTTTGGGCTCTTTATTTTTTGAGTGGCAGAGATTGCAGTATATCGTGGAATTTAATTTTCGACCTCCTTATGATATTGTACCTGGGTTATTAGCTACTTCGGAGGTAGCGATTTACTAATGTTTTGTCATTTAGCTTATATGAAAATTTGCTCAAACTCTGTCATACTTCTGTACATAGCTGAGACCTACTCTCTTTGATAGTATTGCAAAACACATGATGCAGAGTTCATGAGGATTTTTCAGTAGCTTGAGAGTGGAGCAAAATCTAGTGATTTAGATGTAACAAGCCTATTATTAATTATTTTATAAATTAAATTTAATTATAAATAACTAATTTTTTTATTGTGATTTGTGAAATTTAATTATGAAATTAATTGTAATATTTGAGAATAGTTACTTTTTTATCTTAATTGATGTTAAGATAATTTTGTGAAAAGTGATAAATTTAAATAAGTGATTAATATTGAGATTTATTGTTTATAGTTTATGTTATTGAAAATAATGAGAATAACTTTTCATTTTTAAAGTTATATATTAAAACTTGTGTAATATCTCAATATTATTAAAAATAAGAATTTTAACTTGTTAATTTGGTTTTAGTAATTCGAGAAATCGATTTATTAATTTTGTAATAACATTCTTAAGTGAAAGTTAGTTTGAATTTGTGATTTAATAAGTGATTAAGTAAAAAAAATAAGATTAGCAACACTCTCTTCTAAAAAATAATAATGATTAATAACTAACGTATCTTTTGTTAATTACAATAATTAGTGTTAGGAGATAATAAAACAAGAGTTAGTTTAAATTAGTGTTTGTTGGGCTAAATAGAAATTTGTTGGTGTAATTATATTTATTGTTTTTATTTAGGCCTTTGTCTTAGGATAAGCCCACTAGCCTTTAGAAAAGAAATAGGATAGTTATTATTTCCCTTAATCACTTAATTCATCATTATTCTTTTTCCTGTATGTGCAATTCTTAGAAAGAAAAAAAGAAAAAAATTGAAACTCAAAACCTAGGTCTTAGAAAATCAAGATCAATTCATAGAAATATCCTAAAATCAAAAGGATATATGGGTAAGACTTCTTATCATCTCCTCTATTCAATCTACCATTTATTTAAGGTTTATTTAAGTTTGTAATTTCTGAAATTATTGGTAGGAGAGAGATTTTTGGTGTTTTTATGGAGACATAGGAGTTGTAGAAGATGAGAATAGCAATAGAGTGTTCAAAGCTTTGTTCTTCATCAATTAGCAAGTTTTCTTCATCTTTGGATAAGAGGTGAGTTGCAAACTCACATATCTATCTCTATTAATTCTTAATGCTTTGAATTGAGTGATAAGTATCACTAAATAGTTGAATGGTTTGAGTAATTTGATTGAATTGTTGAAATTTGCAAAGTGATTGCTGAAATTTATTTATGAACATTGTTGTAGTAAAACAGCAATATCTCAATGTAGAATGATCAAAATTAGTTCAATTTTTTTGTTAGAAAGCTCTTTCAATTAGCTACAAGTTATCTTTTAATCATTTTTTGAAATTCAGTGGTTTAAAGGGTCGAAATTGGGTTTGAAACTAGTATACATGCTCTGCTCTATCAATTTTCTATGTTGAAACCTAAAACTAAAACCGCTATAACTTTTTAACCGTAAACCCAAATTGAGCAAAACTATTTTTTTTGGAAACCTGAGACATTAAGGAACAACTTTCATGTTGTAAGTTTTTGAAAATTCTATGATTTAAAAGGTCGAAATTGCGTCTAAATCTTGAATTCGTGATTGAGTTATAACTGGTGGAGCGGTTGAAATGACCGCTGCATTCCCGACCCATTGCTTGAACCCGTATGTGTGTGTGTGTGTTGTTGTGTTTTTAGTGTTACGCCCAGGTGTTGGAGTGATTATTTTAATCGTTGGTTATATATAAATATATATTTACTAATAAACTTATATTGTAAGTTTGAATTGGAATATAGTTAAGAGTTAGATCTACGAAGTTAGTTCACGACTAAAATCTTGTGATAACCAAATATTTAGTCATAATGAATTCTAATGTGTTTGTGGATTTTGAATCATTTGATTCAAAACTTTGGAATTAAATAAAGATGTATCTACTTATTTATAGAGATAAATATTTAGTTATAATCACCAATAATTTGGTAAGGAGAGTTTATTAAAGTTATAAATATTAAACTTGTTTTATAAATTGGTCTAATCTCTTTTATAAATAGTTTTGTCAAATATTTATATTTATATTAAGTATTACTGGTATAAATAGTTATGGATTTAGAAATATGTTTTGTGAATGTAAATTTAATTTATTAAATAAACTGGTTATGAGATTTAGAAATATGGTTTTGAAGTATAAACTTAATTTGTTTTATAGTAGTGTATAAATACTAATTTGAACATTTCTAAGAGTAATAAATATTGTTTTAGAGAATAAATGATTACTTAAATATGTATATGGTTTTAAAATATGATTCGTGAACAATACAACTTTATGGAAATTTAAGTATCAATATGGTTTCGGAAAATGGAAAATCTTAGTTCATAAAATAAATACAATATAGGAACAATTTTGAATAACAGAAAATTTTAATAAGTGAAAAATTAAATAAATGTTTTGAGAACCTTAATTCTATAATTTGAGGAGAACTAATAATCGACTTAGTTTCATCGATTGGCTTAAATGCTTTCGAAGAACGCTTCGTCAAATATGGTATAACTCATTGAATAGAATGTTTGAGTGGAAGTTACTAGCCCATTAGCGAATACTCGAATTTCACCGGGTAGTATGGGATGCCTTGGTTAAATTCGTGTGATCGCTATTAGGAAATATTTTACACTTTAGAGTTGTATTCTCTTGTGGTATGCGACAAGTGGTTGCTAGATCCTTAAGAGAATGTAGTTTAGGTTTTCCGGTGGTATCCGTAATAAGTGATACTTACTAGCTTTTAGTAAACACTTGGATTTCACCATACCGTATGTGACGTGTTGGTTAAATTCTTGTGATTACTAAAGGCAATAGTATTTGTCACTTTAGAGTTTACTCTCTTTTGGTGTGCAGCTAGTGGCTGCTAGATCCTTAAGAAGTTTATTCATGGATTTCTTTTTGAACATAATAATATTAAATAAATGTAGAGTTATCGAGTCATGGTTTCTACGATCACCTTGATCAGTATGGACTATCCTTGAGATCATTTTGTGATTATGTGTTCCCGGTCTGAGTACGATCCTTGGTATCGGATCGGTTCGAGTGATACCAATTTGTTTGTTTGTTTGCCACGGGTTTTGAGTACAATCATTTCGATTATTTTGGACGATCATTATGATCAGTTTGGATTAAGATCTCTTGGATTCTAGATATTTGGATTCTATAACTATTCTGTGTTCGTGAAATAAATATATACATTTTTGTGTATTGTGTTCGTGAAATAAGTATATATATTTTTATGTCGTGTGTTTGTGAAATAAATATATGTTCTTGTGTCTTGTGATGGATGTTAAGTTAATTCTATTATTTTGTGTTTAGTGACTTGTTCGTGTTTGTGACTTAAACTCATAACCCTGTTCTGAGTTAATTGTTGATATTTGCATGCTTAGAGATATTGTGTTTTGTTCTGTGAGTTCAGTGTTCAGTGACTAATATGTATTCGTGACTTAAATGTATAACTATGTACCTTGTGATGAACTCTAAGTTAATTTAATTCCCCTGACCCATTATTTCATGGACATCTGTATTTACTTATATGTTGTTTGTTCTTGTGTTATATCTTGTCCTCAACCTACTGGATATTTAGAGATAGTCTGACCAGGGTGTTATTTTGCTCGGGTCAGGCCGAGACTTTTCAGGTTACAGGACTGGTTGACCTTTGAATGGTTATGCTAGCAAGGAGATAAACATTTGAACTTTTAGTTTATCCCATTTAGGAATTTGGACCTTATATATAAAATGTATAATTGAGATTAGAGAATTGTAAAACTTGTATATTATATGAGTTTAGTGTTTTATTTTGTAGACTCATAATTTGTATATGTATATGAGATTATTATTCCGCTATGATCTGTGACTGATGTTTATATGATATATTGTTCTGATTTTGAGAAATCGGTGTGTCTAGTACTTTGTATTAATACTGTGCACGTCAAATTTCAGTTCAGATATTAAGTAAAAAGGAATAAATGATGTGTCAGTGTTAGTATAAAGATATATTCACATTCGATCACCCATAACAAGCCGTATTCTCTAGATTAGCAGACGACATTATTTATAATGTTCTTTGCTAATATGGGTATCGCAGTAGGGTCGTTACATTAGACCAGTGTTCTATTGATCAAAATGGGTGGCTTTGACATGATGGGCGATTATGTGTTCCCGATGTGGATGGGCTTATTAATGAGGTGCTTAAAGAGAACCACTATTCCAGGATGACCATTCATCCTGATGGCGAAAAGATGGATAGAGTTATTCGACTTTCATTGTATTGGAAGAGGATGAAGCACCATGTTTTTGAGTTTGTTAAAATCTCTTGACTTGTCAAAGAGTCAAGGCAGAGTTAAAGAAGCTGAGTGGACTATTGCTTCCATTAGAAGTCCCTTTATGGAAGTGGGATCAGATCTCCATGGATTTCATTGATGGTTTGCATTAAAGTAGGTGATGATATGAGAGCATTTGGTTATAGTTGACCAATTGACAAAGAGCAGTCATTTCATTCGGGTTTTTTCTTCGAGGACAGCTTCATCCTTAGCCACTTTGTATGTGAAGGAAGTTATTAGACTCCTTGGCATTCCGAAAAAGTTCGGGATCTGCTTTTATAAGTCAATTTTGGTAGAGTCTGCAGGATGCTTTAGGCATAGATTTGAGCTTGAGCACAATATATTACCTGCAAACAGATGGCCAGGCAGAGAGGGTGAACCATGTGCTTGAGGATTTAATAAGAGCATGTACTCTTGAATTTGGGTGTGGGAGGACCATTTACCATTGGTAGAGTTCACTTATAATAACAGTTATCAAGTGAGTATTAGCATGACACCTTATGAGGTTTTATATGGGCGACCATGCAAGTCACCGTCATGTTGGTAGGAGATGGTAGATAGATTGGTTCTTGGTCCTGTTATGATTTGTGAGATTACAGAGAAGATTGATTTGATTAGAAAGAAGATGAAGACGGCTCAAGACCATAAGAAAAGTTATGCTGATATAAGACGATCAGACTTGAAGTTTTCTATTGGGGATATAGTATTTGTGAAAGTATCCCCATTGAAACATGTTATGGGATTTGGTAGTATTGGGAAACTTGCATCGAGATTTGTTAGACCTTTTCTCGTTATTGAGAGGATTGGTATTTTAGCTTATCGGGTTGATCTTCGCAAGAAGATTTCTAGGGTGCATAATGTATCTCATGTTTCGCATCTGCGAAAGTGTATGCATGATTGAGGATTTATTATCGTGTCGAGCCAGTTAATGGCGGTGGATGTTGACCTTGTTGTTACTAGATTCTGTGGACCTATCCACATAGTTGATGGAGAGACTAGGCAGCTTAGGAACAAGGTGGTCAATCTAGTCCGTGTTCAGTGGGGCAATGATCCTAGTGATAACACATGGGAGCCGAAGGAGAGGATTTGAGATTCTCATCCCGAGCTTTTCACTTGTATTCGTACATTTACTTTGTTTCAGTTATTTGTCGTTTTCATTATTAATTTGTTTCTGCATAGTTGTTAGATTGATAATTAGGATATGATGTATATTACATTGCATGTTTTTTTGTCTTTCTAGTAATTGTTCAAGTAAAACTCATAAGGGTTGGAGATTTATTCTTCATACTCTAAGATTTCAAAGATGAAATCCTTTTTAAGGAGGGGAGAGTGCAACAACCAGTATGTTCGAATACTGAGAATTTAATTTGAAATTTTTTAGGTTAAAATTGTTAATCGGTGTGGGAGGGGGTTAAATATTCAACTTTTATAGACGGAATTAAGACCGGTTGATGGTCTCGTTGAGTCTGAAATGGCGCCTTGAATTTGAATGAGTATAAGCCTCACTATGTTTCAAGTTCAAATTTTTTAGCGTGAATAGTATTTTGTGGAAAAAGAGGAAGGTTAAGTTAACTAAATGTTGGACTTCAGAATTAAATTTGCCTCCTCTCTCTTCATTTGCTTTCATTTACCATTCATTCTCAAAGTCATTCTCAACTAAGCTTCAACCTTGAACCCACTTCTACGAGCCACAATAAGTTTCCTAAAATTAAAGAAAAATAATCTTAATTCTAATTAGAGCAAGGAGTGTCATCCCAATTCATCTTGGAGCTTGATTTGAAGAAGTAGGCTTCATCTGATTTTTCAAGAGAAGCAAAAGTTGGATTTTCTTTGATTTTCTTATTTCCTCTTCTTAGAAAGATGAGTGGGAATGCTTATATATTTATTATGAAATCATTTCTATTTATCTGGGTTTTGTGATTTGTTGAATAAAGTTGGAATTGGTTAGGATGTTGCATGTAGCTTCATTGAGCTTGTATGAATATACTAAACTTGATATACACTAAAAAGAATCAACTTAAAGATTTATATTAGTGATTTAAGAAAGTTAGTAAGCATTTAGAGCTCAAATTGCTAATCAAATGAAGAAAATTAATGTGAATTTATGAAATGATGAATAAATGAATATATGATTTTATAAAATTTATTTGGGAATTTTATAACATGATTTGTAGAAGTTATGAATTTTTAATGAAAAGGCTTGAATTCGGGAATCTAAAAATAAATTAAATGGACAATAAATAAATTGTTTAAAAACGATAGGTTGACTGCTTAAGTAGTGTAGTATTTGATTGTTGAATGGTAGGAATTTTTGTTGATTGTTTTCTAGTTTATTGATTTATTGTATATAATGAATATATTGATAATATGATTTTATAATTAATAAATGAAATAAAAAGGTAAACGTGAGTAATTATATATAAGATGTTCATAAAAGTTAGAATCAAAATATAAAGAATTTATTGAGTAAACTAAATAATTTGAAGAAACATAAGAAATGAACTTGAAATTATATATGTTTAAGCGTATATATGCGTATGGTGCAATTGAATGCATTTGTACACACTTGGCATGTTGTTGTAGGGTGTACTTGAGTTATCAGACAAGTAGTCGTGATTCAATGGCTACACGAACAGAAAAGAATTCGTGGCAACATGAACTATAATTGAACACTTTATGAAATCAAACTAAATACTCAAGTAAACTATACCAAACTTCAACCGCATGAAAAGGGTGACATGGTGGGAGGAGTAGGTGGCTTGTTGGAGGAGGCACCGAAGAGACGACTTCATTTCCCAATTCGTATTCCAATCGATGGACCAGTGGGTGCCAACCGGTCCATCGACTAGCATTTGACTGGTCAATTAAGCCCAGATCCGGAGCATTTTGCTCCAGATTGAAACCTCTTTGGCCTGAGCGACTTTGTGGGATACATGGGGATGATGTTTAGGTGCTTTCGCATGGCGTTCCGCCAACGAGATAGTTATGTTATATCACGCTCGTTTGGGATACATAGGCGCATTACATGATGTTGTACGAATTCGGCGTTCCTTTACGACTCTCGATGGCATAGTATATGAAGCACACCCGTCGTTTTATTTTATAGAGGCGTAATGTTAATTTAATAAGAAATCCTTGATAACTAGGAGGGGCGAGATGATGACAATCATCTAGGAGTGGATAACATGTCACTTATGCTCATTGATGGGTACGATGCGATCCACGTAGGTTTCAGTAATAGAGCAGGTCATATATCACCTATGCTCACGAGGAGGTGGTGAGATCTACATGAGACCCATCGATGAGGATGTGGCTTAGGGTCTATGGTACACTGAGTTGCTGACTCTATTTATTTTGGACCCTTGACGGGAATCATTAGATCACAATGGATGTCCATCGGAACTCCACTCATCAAAATAATGGAAATACACTATTTGGAATATACTATTGTGTTGTAGACCTATATAATGGTATATGAATTACATCCATATTTGTGTATTAGGCTATCTTCATCATAGTACGCTATTACGTACTAGTCATATTATATTAATTGTGTCGGCTCGTTGATTGCAAGTGAACAATAAGTTAAGGTATGCCATTAATAATATACCATTATTCTTACTATAGCCACTTGTGTATATATTGATTTCATATACAATATTTTTATATTATTTCCCCTCACATTGGGCTTTAAGTCTAACCCGTGTTTTGTCTCTATTTATTTTATAACAACTGTTGGGTACTCGATTGAGTACGCTGAGAGACAATTGGCTTTAAGGATGCTTTGGATCGCATTATTTTAGGATCCGAGCAGGTGATATTTTGTTATGCACATAGATGTATATTTTATAGTACATGACAAGCCTGTAATTATATAAACGAGACATGTATTATTCAGATGTTATATTCGATGCTCCATATGTATGGAGCTGGTATATTCTAACTCTTGCTATTTCTATCAGTTGCTTCCGCATTGCTATGTCGTATATACGTATATCATATTCTAGCAATATATTTTTCTATATTATATTGTCATCCCATGTGAGATACTATCATTATACCATAGTTAAATTAACTTAGATTAATAATAAAACCATTAATCAATCCTGTGCAGCCTGTTTTGTGAAACATTGGTTCGGACACTGTCATTCAGTGTCAAAAATTTTTGGGTTGCCACAAAGCGGGTTGTTACAGGTAAAGACATTGGAAATGGAATTTGATCATGGTGATTAGCCAAATGGATCTGATAGTGATTAAGAGTTCCAAATATCGGACGAATAAGCCGATGAATGCGATTCAGATGTAGATTAATCAAATGAAGAAGAATTAGATCTGTTATCTTGTGATGATGATGTTGGTTTAGATAAGCAAATCGAGCCTTTAGATTTTGGAAATAATGATCTAGAATCAAATGATATCTTAAAATGTTTTATTAATCATGTTGCTAAAAAATATGGGAAATGAATAACCGAAAAGATGAGCGTGGACTTTGAAATGTGTTTCCCAACGGCAAAAAATAATAGCGGAGTTTGGAAGATGAGTCAGTACAGGTTCTGTAAAGAGTTAAAAATTCTAGCTTGCACTATATAATTGAATACTCATATAAGTGGACGCATACACCTATAATATCATTTTTTGCAGAGTGATGGTAACCCGAAACAAACATGTTTCATATGCCATTTGAAGGAATGACCGTGACGTTAGAAGATGTTGAAGATGTCAAATGAATTTATGGAGTACTAATAGGGGGTACATGTATTTATATAAAAAATGGTGGTTGGGATATTGAGTATGTTGATGCTATTCAACTTGTAATATACCATTTAGGAATTAAAGGCGATAAAGTTAGAGCGGAGACTGATGGTACATATGGAATGCATATGCATTAGATCATGGAGAATTGCAAAGGTAAAGCATCGATGGAGGAAGCTAGCAACGTAGATTATGATACAGTTGCACATGCATATCTATTGTATGCAATGGACTGTATGGTATTTATTGACAAGTCAGGAATAAGAACATCTATCTACTATCTTAATTGCTTATTGGATTTGTGCATCTTAAATGATCAAACTTAGGAAATGGCTATACCAGCATATTTATATCGTCAGTTAGAGTTTGCAATCAATTCTCTAGAATATAATTAACTTGATCGGGATAAATATAATTAACTTGATTAAGATATTCTTTCTAATCTTTTAGAAATATCTTCAAACTCGTTGAATTCTTCCTTTAAAGAAGAACGAATAACTGCATCTTATCTGCAGCAAAAAATTAATACATTTTGTTTGTTTGGAATTTTGGTTTGCAATATGCTTTAACACTATTTTCCTTATGATAAACGTAAAGCAATTGAGTTGTACTGGAAAAAATAACCCTCAATGCATCAATCAACAAACTCTACTTATCTGTAATCACAACATCAAGGAATTTGTTTGGGTGATAATAATTTCAAGTGTTCTAGTGCTCATCAATAACTATCTCCACACTCTTTAGACAAAAAACAATAAGTTATAGTAAATGTTCTATTCGTCGAAGTCCTACCAACCATCTCGAACAAAGGCATTTATATCGATTTGTTTTATACGTACAATCGCTTTAAACCAAAGCAAAACATTTGCAAAGAGTATTCGATTCGCGATGATCCCACATCAAATTAACAATTCTATCAATTATTTCATCTTTTCTTACCCATTATATATAATCGTTTTCTACTAAGAATTTCATAAGTTGTTCAACCGTCGATCGACCTTTGGTCTTCAAAATAAACATTTTCGCTTTCGCATTATATACCATCTTCAACATAGAAACATTTTCAAGAAAAGTCTTTTTTGTATTAACAATAACATCTTTGGCTCTAACTCCTTAAACACTCAAATCCATCGTTATTTTTCTCCTCTTTTGTCAACCTTCTAGCATAAGCATGATCATCCAACATGTTAGGCAATTTATGGTTATAAGTACCGTTAACTACTTCTACACACCATCTATCTAAACCTTGATATGAACCTTAAATGGGAAACGGTATGACACTACATGGACGTTTCTTTCTTTTTTAGCTCTCTCACAAGTAAATGAATTCTAGATTTTCTAGGACCACCAACATTATTCGATTTGCTAATGATAAGAACAGTGTTTATAATCTTCGCCTTCGATTAACACGAACGTACAAATGCATATCAAGAACTAAATACCTAAAATAATCATCTGTTACTAATTAACAAGGATCTACATGTAAATGGTGAATAATACGAAATAATTAATATGTTAGAGATGATACCTAGAATTCGTGAAGAAGCGTCGCCATTGGAGAAGCTTTGAGGAGGAGCTCCAAACCCTAAGTCACATTTTCGAAGCAAAGCAGAGGAGGAAATGTCGGACCAAAGATTTGGTCCGGTGGAGTTCGTTTGTAGACAAGGTGGAGCTCGTTCGGTGGAAGACCGGACCAGAATTTTGGTCCGGTAGTAGTGCTTCGATCGGCAATGAAGGCTAGAGGAAGTTTCGTTCGGTGATGGGTGATGTCGGACCAAAGATTTGGTCCAGTGGTGATTTGGTTCGGTGGCCAGTGCAATGCTTTCCTGAAAGAAGGGGATAATGTCGAACGAAATATCTCGTTCGGTATTTGGACATACCAGACCAAAATCAAATAGAAGGCCAAACCAAATATTTGGTTCGGTGTTAGAGCAGTGCCAGACTAAATGCATGCCGAACCCAAAGTACCGCTCCAGATGTTTGGTTCGGAAATTCGGCTTTGCCGGTCCAGATGGATGCCGAACCATTTTTTGGTGTTTGCCGAACCAAACCCAAGGGCTGCTATATAACAGCTACCCCTCCTCATTTCTACACTCTATAAATAGTAGAGCTTCTAGACAACAATGACAACCATTCTAGAGAGCTAAAACTCTGCAGAATTTTGTCTGCATTGTAAATTCTTCTTATGTATAGCCTCCAAAAGTGAATCAACCTTGTAACTCTAATCTTTCAGTGATTAATAAAATCTCCTGTCCCTAAGTGGACGTATACTGCCTCGTGGCAGTGGAACCACTATAAATTGGTGTTATTTATTTTTCTGCATTGCATAGATCTGTGACTGTTTGTTCTGGTGTTTATCTCTGTTTGTTTCGTCTCACTACAATCACGATCCAGTTGTTTTCCGCTGCATTGGGTTTTTTATTCTCTTAGATCGATCATCTGAAGGGATTTTCCCCAACAGTCTAGTATCAGAATTGCAAAGTTTGATTAAGGAGTGTTAGACGCTATGGTAGGAGATGAAGCGACTCCAGTTGTAACAAGACCCTATACTAGAGGGATGTATATCGCGTTAGGATCACAGTTGGCAATTGAGAAATGGAATGGGGATAAAGACTTCGAGAAGTGGCAATGGAGGATGAAGGCTGTTCTAATGAGGAATGAAGTCCATCCTGTAGTGTTTGCCTCTGAGGAGTTGACGCTTGACATCTCAGTCGTGGAAAGGAAGGAGATGGAGAAATGGTTGTTTACTACTTTACAACTAGCTATGGGAGAGAATGTTATCTCAGAGATTAGCAGTGAGACCACTACTATGGGAATTTGGACCAAGCTAGAGAATCTCTACTTGAAGAAATCTCTGACTAACTGTTTGATATTGCTGAAGACATTTTTCACCATGCGGATGAGAGAGGGTACTTTAGTGAAGGAACATCTTAATTTCTTTAATGATCTCGTGTTGAAGATGAAGACTGTTGACTTGAAGATGGATGAGGAGCAAATGGCAATGATTCTTTTGTGTTCTCTTTCGGAGCGATATACATGTTTCGATAACAGCCTTATCTTCGCTAGAGACACATTAACAGCGGAAGATGTGAAGTTGGGCCTTCTATCTGAGGGCTTGAGAGATCAGATGAAGGAGATAAGTGAAGGAAGTAGATGTGGAAAGAGGTAAAGAAGGTAAGAAGAATTGGCACTTTAGAGGGCGTTCCAAGTCCAAGAAGCCCTGTAATGGCAGCAGAAGAAAGTCTAAGGATGGGAAGTGCTTTATCTGCAAGAAACCTGGTCATTAGAAAAAGGATTGTCTGGATTTGAAGAAAAAGGAAGAAGATGGATCTTCATCATTTGCTGTGGAGAAATCTGTATCTAACGATGTGTTGTCTGCAGCAGTGTCGGATGTCTCAGACCATTGGGTGCTGGACTCGGGGGCGTCCTTTCATATGACACCTAATAAGGATTACTTCAGTTCTTTCGTTGGATGAGAGGGAAGCTCTATTCTTATGGGTAATGATGCTAGCTGTAAAGCAATGGGTGAAGGTATAGTGAGAATCAGGATGTTTGACGGAATGATACGCACTTTGACAGGTGTCCGGTATGTTCCAGTTCTTCGGAAGTCCTTAATTTCTTTAGGACAATTGGCATCTTTGGGATGCAAGGTAACTATTGAGAAGGATACTCTGAAGGTTTCGAGAGGTGCACTAGTTCTTATGAAAAGAGATGTGTTTCGAAATCTGTATTTACTGAAAGGAACCACAATTCTTGGAGAGTCGTGTGTTGGAGTAGATATCGTGCATTGGATGCCACAAAGCTTTGGCATCTCAGGTTGGGTCATATTACAGAGAAGGGCTTAGAGTTGCTTCGAAGACGGGACATGATCAAAGGAGAAAGCTTTGACAAGATGGACTTTTGCCAGGAGTGTGTGTTAGGCAAGCAAACTAAAGTTTCTTTTGGAGTTTAACTCCATAGATCGAGGCGAGTACTTGAGTACGTGCATACAGATGTTTGGGGACCAGTTGCTACTCCTTATCTTGGAGGAGCAAAGTATTTTATCTCTTTCATTGATGACTTTTCTTGGAAAGTATGAGTGTATGTGATAAAGGCCAAATCAGAGAGCTTTGACAAGTTCAAAGACTGGAAAGCACTTGTTGAGAACCAATCTGGTTCTAGGTTGAAGGTGCTGAGACCTGATAATGGCGGTGAATTTGTCTTTAGGGAGTTCCTCGATTTATATAGACAACATGGCATTCAGAGACATTTCACTACACTCGGCGATCCACGATCCAATGGGGTTGTAGAAAGGATGAACATGACTCTACTGGAGAAGGCTCGTTGCTTGAGATTGACGGTGGGCTTGTCTAGAGGCTTTTGGGCTGAGGCATTATCAACTACGGCGCATATCATAAATCGAATTCCGTGCTCATCCATACATGGGAAGATTCCAAAGGAGAAGTGGAGAGGTAAAGCAGTGTATCTTGGTTACTTCCGAATTTTTGGTTGTCCTATGTACGTTCACCATACAGGTGATGACAAGTTGGAGGCTAGAGCATACAAGGGCATACTAATGGGATACACCGATGGTATCAAAGGGTATCGAATTTGGAACCCTGTTGATCAGAAGATTGTTCATTCCAGACATGTTAATTTTGATCAGTTTGTTATGTTCAATCCGAAGGAGAAGCTACCTACCACATCAGAAGATTCAGATAGGCCTAAGGAGATGGAAGAAGTTCCCATGTTCCAACAAAATAGTAGAGTTGTTGTTGATGCTGTCGAGGAAAACGCAGTTGATGAAACATCACATGATAGTCCACAGGTACCTTCTAGTAGTGCTGGTGATGTGCATGAATCTAAAGGAAGTTTAGTTCAAGGTGGAGCTTAAAGGAGTTTAGGCGAAGCGGTACCTATCTAGGTCAGTCGTAGGACTATTAGGCCACCCGAAAGGTATGGTGATTGGCAGTTTGCAAACCTTAGCCTTGGTGATTAGTTTGACTATGCCCTGCATGTGGTTCTTGAGGAGTCGTTTGGCCTTGATGAAGCTTTGAAGTCATGTGATAGTTCGAAGTGGATGTGCGCTATAGAAGAGGAGTTAGAGTCGTTGAAGAAGAAAAAGACTTGGGATTTGGTACCACCTCCTCAAGGAAGCCGAGCCATAGGTTGCGAGTGGGTGTTCAAGGTGAAGGATGATGGAAGATACAAGGCTAGACTAGTTGCTAAAGGGTTTTCACAAAGAAAGGGATTAGTGTAACGGACCGGGGATTTTCGACCCTCAAAAATCGACATGAATACGTCTACTATAAAATGTCGAGCAGTCGAGTGCCGGAAATACCAGTTCATTAGGGGTGAAGAAGAAAAAGGTAGAAGAAAAGAAACTAAACAACACAGAATCTCACAATCGCAGCGGAACAAAATATAATATATATAAACAGATTTTAAATACAAGGACCGTACTGTTAATATACATATCATTATCAGAGTACAACAATTCAATACATCAATCTGGACAGTTTAACACTCGTCCTGATATACATAACTCACACAGCGGAAATAACCAAGTACATGATATACGTCTGAACTCCTTCAGCTCGTCTCCTGAGCTCCATAGCATTTTAACCTGAATCTGTAATACTCGGTCTGACCCAAGCATTATATAAAAAAACACACGAGTCAGTCTGGAAAACCAGCGTGAGAAAACACATTCAATTTGAATTATTAACTTTCCAAAATCCTTTAAAAACAAAGGTATATCGTAAGACCACATCACAAATAAACACGTCGGGTTTTTTTCTTACGATAACCAAAACACTTTATAGAAAATCCAGCGGTATTATAATAGTGTCTAAATACAAATACTTATTCAAATAGCTGAAATTATTACATTAATTAAATTCCAGCATACAAGGCTCTACAAACAAAACCGTAAGCTCGTATTGGAGAATGGATTCCAACGAATGACTAGGCCCTGGGGTACTGCCCGTCACAGTACACCTCTAAAACCATGTACCGAGGACCACGCCGGGATCCCCTACTACACAAGACTGGCCTACCCCTGACCTGGATAGACCGAATATGTTATCACTCCGGGTGTTCCCACCCTTACCATCGAGCGCTTCTTCTTTCATATATACCCATATCTAAGATAAATAGGGTTTATGAGGACATCTAGAAAGGTGATAAAATACCCTACTTGGATCCGACCCAATTAGCCTTACTGCATCTCCCTGTTTTAGTCATTCCCGTTTGATGAGGCTCGAGGCTAAGCGTTACTTTTCAAGGAACGATTTCTCTTAGAATGCTCATCGTCCTCTAATGACGATGTTTTGATAGCATTCGTCCATACAAGTTGCCCTGGGTCTGGACAAACCGAATCACCATCTTCATCATCTTTACGGTTTTATTCGTAACGTTCAAACCAGATCAAAGTGGTCTTCGGATAATTAAATCTGATCCCGGTCTCTTCGAAACGATTAACGAAATTGGCCAAAATTGATAGTCGGTTATTTAGCTATCAATAAACATTCAAAAACAATCATCATGTCTTATTCCAACTTTCCAAAGTTTATTCCAAATTATCTTATAAGACATTACTTCCCATACCTCAACATTTTGAAAACAGCTTTCAAATTCTTTTATTCTTCAACGGAATATCCTACCCCTTCCAATGCTTAGAATAATTTTTTCCCACTTCATCTTATATTCAACACTTAGGAAGTATTCTATTTACCCCCTATTCCTTTTCTCAAAAATATTTACAATTATTTTGTAAATTTCTTAACTCATTTACACGAATTCTATAAATTTCGGAATTCTTTAATTAATTTCCTTCAATATTTCCAAAGTCAATTACACTTACTTATAATTCCAGTTTCCCTTTCTACTTCTTTAATGAATTCTATTTCATTCTTCGAAGTTCACTTTTATTTAACCTCTTTGGAAATTTTCTTACTTTTCTTCCCAATTATATTTATAAATTCTCTTATAAATCATATTTACTGAATAACCCCATTTTCAGGCTTCCGAGAAGGTTTATAGATAAATTTTAAAACATTTTCAAAACTTTATATATATACATATGGAAATAAAAATAAGTACTTAAAGAAAATAATAATAATTGGTTTTTAAGACATATTCAAATAATTATTTAAAATATTGAAAACACTTTCTTATAACAACACTTTTTCAAAGCAGGTTTAAACATTTAGGATTTTATTAAAATAGATATTAAGTGTTTTAAAAATTCACTTCTGAAATATTTCCTACCAACTAACCTTGAAATTTATATAGTGTAATAAATAAGAATTAAAATTTTAACATATCGATAAAATAAATTTTTAAATCTTAATAACCAATTTCAATTTATAAATCTTCTCGATTTCCATCATAATACTTCCATTCTGGTCTCCTTAACCATTTCACTTTAAAAATAGTATCCACTATTTTTCTCACCCTATTTCCATATTCAATATAAATTCTTCCTGAAATTTATATTCCCAAATTATCATCCGATATCACTTTCCTTGATTTAAAACTGTTTATAAATTTTCTATAACTCCTTTCAGTTTCAATAAATCTCATTTATAAAATTCCATTTCTATAAATTCAATTCCTTATCACTTCCATTTATTTTTGCCGATCTATTTTTAATATCGATTTCAACCCTTTTCCAATATTTTTCGAATATCATTTTAAAATCCAATCTTTAAAATTTCTTTATATAATCTATTTAAATTCTCTATTTATAATATTTTCCGCATTATTTAATACGATCAAAATTTCACCATTTCTTATTTAAACCAACCTCTTCTAAATAATCCAATCCCGATATATAAATTTTTATATTAAAAATTTCCTTTTAATTCCTTAAAATAATATTTATGGTATTTAATATACCCAAAATTAATTTCAATGCCATTATAACATTTAGAAATTTACATCACACAATAATCCAGCAGATTATTCATCCACATCAAATATATATATATATACACATATAAACACTAAATATTTTTGAGGAATCCAGTTGGATCCCTTCAACATGTTGCCCTGCATCCACAGATGTTAGACAACAACAAAAATACCAATCCCACTTCGAAGGGGATATCGCGGTATATGGGGTCATCCGCTATTATACGGGGCGCATAGAGTCTCATCTGCTATAATGTGTGGGAATATCACTCCAAATACTAATATATATACTACTATATATATATATTATAACATCCAACTGATAATAATAATTATCAAATCATTCAAGCATCCAATAATTTAAATTTAAATACGGCAATCCAAATGAGTGAGGAATTCTCACCTTGGTTTTTAATTTGCACACCATTCAAATCTCGACTTATTTTCATGATTTTTAAACCTCGTATAAGCAATCGATTAATTTTATTAATATCAAGATGATTAAATTATTTAAGGTAAGATTAACTAAAAATTTAAATTTGTTTACAAATTAAATTACCTTCCCGACTGCAAACCCCCCCCCCTCTACCTTACGCGTATCCTTCACTCAAAATCGTGTTCGACACTCCACTACAGTCGACCAACAACAATCGTCCAACGCCTTCCACTGCCAGCCTCGTCGGAAATGCACCCCACTACAGCCGCTTCCAGTCGAATGCGACTGCCTCCCCTCTCTCATGACTCCAGTCACCTCGCGGCCTCACTTGCTCCTACCAGGTGCTAACAAATCAAAACGCTGCCATCAACCCTGTCGATTGCCAATACAATTCCCATCTCGTCATAGCCCATTGCCGCCAGTCCCTACATCGCGATGACCATCCCTCCGCCCTTTGCCAAACCAAATCGCAACCTATGCGTCGATCGACGCACCAGCCCTACCTCGTGCTCGCCAATTCACGCGACTGCGAACCCAAACTTCCACGCTCTCCATCTCCCTGAACATCGCCATCATCTTCTATCGTGCGAGAGAGTTGCACGATTTTTTTTTAAAACGAATTGATTTCGTTCGATTTTGAGTTGGAGATTTGGTTTTCGACTGAAAAGAAGAAAGTGGGGTTTGTGGTATGCGAATTTGAATTGGAGCAGCGCGTTCTTCTTTTCTTTCTTTTTAGATGATCGAACTGTTTTCTCGTGAAAATGGATTGAAGAAGCAGGTGGAGGTAACGTGTTTTAAAAAGGGAAAGGATGCCTTGCGTGTAGATGGCAATCTATAGTAGTTCTGAGGTGAAGGAAAAAAAGTTTTGATGGAAATATATTGGTCAAGTCAAATATATATATATATACATATAATTTAAAATTTGAACGTCTCGATTTACACAACCCAAAATCTCGAAACTCTATCGAGGCATGCCACTAGGCGTTTATAATGTTATACCCCTATTCTGAACGCGATGGAAAAGGTTTCGAGTCCTAATTTGATCGTATGGAGAAGATAGCTTTTTGGATCCAATTATTATATTAAATTCGATATTAATTTCAACGCGTTTCTATACCGTGCGGCCAAACAATAACTCCAAATGCTACGAAATTTGAAATCCGATAATAATACACTATTATGGACCAATGGAACTGGTTTCGTCAAATTCCGAGACTGTGCCTCGGAAGGCTATTTTTAAACGTCAAATTTAAACCAACTATTTTTAAAATTGAACAGATCACTTTTAAATTCAATTTTAAAACTTCTATTATCTTAATTATTATTAATATAAATTTTACAAGGCTTTAAATAATTTTTATCGAGCTTAAAACTCAAGATACAAAAATTTAACCAATATTCAATTATAAAATTCAATAATTAAAGTATTCAATAAATCGCTATATTTAAATTCTGAATTTATTTCATAAATAAACCTAATTTTCATATTCGAAATCAATTTATAATTCAAATTCAATATTTAAAACCATTTAAATATTCAAAATCGAAGAACGAAAAATCTGGGTCGTTACATTCCTCCCCCTTAAAAGAATTCCGTCCCCGAAATTGCTAAGGTAGGAAAATGCCCCAAACCCATTAATCTATCAAAACCCACTTAGTGAAAATTCGATATTTCACTCTCCAAATCTTTTAGTTTCAACCAAAACAATTAGTTTTCAATTTCTAATTCAAAATTCCTTTATTCTAATTACAATTCGAAATCCAATTGTCGTTAACAAAAAAATTTCCAAAATTTTTCTAACACCCTAAATTTTTGAAATTTTTTGGCAGAGTCTCTTTTGTACAGAGAACCTTTTGCAATATGACAAGAGAGATAAATATATATACATCGACCCACACGGTCGGAAAAACAAAATATATAACAATATTTATATTTTCCGCAGTATTTAATCCAAAAACGTACCTTATTTAGCATTTTTAAGCATTATTTAGAAAGCAAGTTACTTCATATGCAAATATGCAACCAAAATCTAGTCCGACAGCCTCCGGTTTACCTTTACTTACTTAATTTAAACACGTAAGTTCCAAAAACATCAAATTCAATAACATTTCACTTATTTAAATGTATAAACACATACATTCATAAACAAACATATTATAGCATGTTTTTATAGCAATTACAAGGCTTCCATCATTCGATTATTTATTTTCAATCAATTTATATAGCATTTCATTCAATCCAAATGATTTACAACTCAATTTTCTTGCATCACTTTATTTTTATACCAAACAACTCGTATCCATTTCAAATTGATTTAAAAATCGATTTTATTCACTTATATTAATCCATAGAATTTTATTTACTTGCCGTTTGCGTCGGGCAACAATTTTTCTATGTAAATTCGACGCTATTCATTTAAATGAATAACCGTTTAAGCTTATAACTGTTTTTATTTGATTCCAAATCAATTTATATTTAATTTTATTCTATTTCCAATAGATTCTAAATCAATTCAGTTGCATTCCATACATATCTACTCCTTTTATATTCAACTTCATTTTATTTTGAATTGATTTCTATTCAATCGAATTCCAATTCAATTACTAATTAATTTATTAGTTCATTCATTTAATCCACCTCAATTTTAATTCCATACTCAAATCCAATTATTTAATATCTCAAGCCATATCAATTTATTTACACTTCAATTGAATTTTATTTATAACTTGAGTTATCCCCATTTCAAACTATTTCCATTTTACTCGACACATTCCAAATTTTTATTTAATTTGCTCACCATCTAAGTTGAATTTTATTTATAACTCAAGTTTCACTTCCAGATTCCATTTTTAACTCACAATCCAAATTTTCACTTTAATTTTATTTCCTTCAAGATTTATGCCATATGGTTTTTATAATATTCCACAATTCAAAATTTATATTTACTTCAATTCGATATTATTTCTAATCCAAATCAATTTTTATAACTTATAGTTATATAGTCACCTTATAATTCACATTTACATATTTCAATTCCTTTTAACCAACATTTCAAACCATGCCTAATTTAAATTCTACCCCAAACAAATTTACCTTTAATTCATTCAGTTTAATCAAGCAAGAATTTAATTCCAATTTCAAATCACAATCGATTAAGTTTTCTAAAATTTAATTCGTTCAACTTAGCTTAAGTTGAATTCCATTCAATTTTATATCTCAATCCAATTTTAATTAATTCACTAATTCCTTTTTATTATTGCCATCACTTCATTTATTGATTCCATTTGCTTTGCTTAAGTTTAATTTTATCTATTTTAACTTTACTCAAGTTAAAATTTAATTTCGAAATCCAATTTCCATACTTTCCTTATTTAGAATCATTTTCAATTTATAAGTTTATAACTTATTTTCCGATGATCTCTAAATTATTTAAATAAGAATTCCAGAATTCAAACACCCGGCATTTTTCAAATCATCTTGAAATCTCAAATATTCCCGAAATCACACTTTTACATTTTAAACCAAACCTGGTTTTTATCCAAAACAAATTCCCTTTGGAATTTTCAAAACAAAACTGGTTTGCCCAACAAATCTAAACAAATCAATTTCGGTAGCAATTCGTCACTTAGAAACTCGAAAATGAATACTGGTGATGCTGCAGTCATTACCAGAATTATTTTCCAGCGACTGAAGTGATCTCAGTGCTATATCTCTTCCAAAATCCATTTTAAAACAATTTCCTTTTGAAATATTCAAAAATAATACTCTTATTATTATTTTCCACACCACTTTGAAAAACATTTTTTTCCAAACTTACCGGGATTTCAAATTTCCAGATTCTGGTTTGAATCCAATTTTAATTATAATCCATTTGTATAATTTATGCTTATATAAATTTTCATTTGGTCATATAAACCATTTCCAATTTTTATAATCTTATTTGATTATATATTATCATCTAAACACTTCAAATATGTATAATAATTTCAGAAAATTATTTCTTTTATATCAAAATATAATTTGGGTAAAATTATTTCATTTACCCCATTCCAAAACAATACTACGTCGAATTATTCTATTCAAGTGTTTAGAAACTCCTATCGATACAGTTGTACGGACTGTGCTGACCAGAGTTCATAAGCCACTCGATAAATCAACCAACACAATATAAAACAATTTATATCCACTAACAAATATGCATTCATATCTATTAATACACTAAAACTCATTCTAGATTACTACTGACTCTATCTCTAATGAGTAATCCCCACCAGAGCCAAGGTTCTCGCTTAACCTTCAGCTCTGATACCAACTGTAACGGACCGAGGAATTTCGACCCTCGAAAATCGACATCAATACATCCATTGTATAAAATGCCGAGCAGTCGAGTGCTGGAAATGCCAGTTCATTAGGGGTGAAGAAGAAAAAGGTAGAAGAAAAGAAACAGAACAACATAGAATCTCACAATCGCAGCGGAACAAAATATAATATATAATAACAGATTTTAAATACAAGAACCGTACTGTTAATATACATACCATTATCAAAGTACAACAATTCAATACATCAATCTGGACATTTTAATACTCGTCCAGATATACATAACTCACACAGTGGAAATAACCAAGTACGTGATATACGTCTGAACTCCTCCAGCTCGTCTCCTGAGCTCCATAGCATTTTAACCTGAATCTGTAATACTCGATCTGTAACGACCCGTATTTTTACGGATCGGAAGTTTGTAACCGGTGTTATTAGGTCGTTAGTGTTGTTAAAGTCGTTCAAAGGTTAAGACGTCCAGGATTAAGTCGTGTAGAAGTTGAGTCGAGTGGTAGCTTAAGTCGGGTGGTAGCTTAGGTCGTGGAGCGACTTAAGAGATAGAAGAGACCTAAGGAGTTTGGTCGTGTTGGAGCTTAGGTCGTGAAGGAGGTTAGGTCATGGAGCGACTTAAGGGGTATACGACTTAAGGAGTAGACGACTTAAGGGTAAGACGACTTAAGAGATTGGAGCGACCTATAGGGAGTTAGCGACTTAAGGAATTGACCGACTTAAGAAGGGTAGGCGACCTAAGGAATGGAGCGACTTAAGGAGTTGGCGACTTAAGAAAGTCGGTGACTTAAGGGTTAGCGGCATAGGAGTAGCGACTTAGGAGATTGGGCGAGTTAACGACCTAAGAAAGTTAGGTCGTGGACGAGTTAAGGAGATAAGTTGGTTGAGCGACTTAAGGTAGATAGCTTAGGTCGTTCAATTTAGGTCGTTGTGACCCTGTGTGTAGTTAGGTCGTTAGACGACCTAGAGGTGATTAAGTCGTGAGCGACCTAAGTTTAGCAGTTGAGTAGTTAGGTCGCGACCTTGGTTGAGTCGTTAAGTCGCAAGGATGATGAGTCGTTGAGATGATGAGTCGTTGAGATGATGAGTCGTTGGATCGTGAGTGCAGTTAGGTCACGCACTTTCGCGCACGCGTTAAGTCGTATCCCAATCAACTCGTTAGGTCGGCATTGTTGCTAAGTCGTAAGTCGCTAGGTCGTGCGCATGTATGTTAGGTTAGGTCGTAAGTCGCGCACGTGTTTTATGGCTTAGGTCGTTGAACTGCTAGGTCGTAGGTCGAAGGGGATGGTTAAGTCGTAGGATTTGCTAAGCCGTTAGGTCGTAAGTCGTGGGGTTTCGTTAAGTCGTGGACGACTTAAGGGGGAGGATGACTTAAGGGTTTCCAGCCTATAAATACGGGGTTTTTCTTCACTTTTTGGGATCCGGATTTTGAAGCGACGAAGTCCTGCCATTTTGAGAGCTCGAGTGCTGCACTTCTTCACTTCTTTTCTCCACTCTAATCTTATGATTCCTTCCATCCAAATCGAAGATCCAAGAGCTTAGATTGAAGATCTTCATCCATCGAAGAGAGATTTCATCGTTTGAAGCGGAATTTTGGCGGATCAAGTTAGATCCTTCGCTGTCCAGATCTGAAGTGTGTTGCTTTTGAGGTGTTTAGGTGATTCGGTGAGTGGTGGTTATCTCTCACACGGATCCAAAGGAGTATATCGGATTGGTGGCTTGATTTTGTGTTAAATAGTGATTTCCATGCATTTTCTTAAACTTAAGTATAGATCCATTGTTCATGATGATTTGATATCCATTTTACTACATGTTAATCTATGCAAGTTCATTCATCAAGTTGTAGAGATATTGCTCATAATTCATGCTTGTTAGATTTGGACTCTTTATTTACAAAATTGCCATTTTAGTTATAATTGCTTTTAGATCTTGTTTGCATGCTTGATTACTTGGATTAATAATTGATTTGATTGATTGTTATAAACTAGTTGATTAGTTGTCGGATTTAGACAAGATGGTCAAAGATGATTCAAAGGCTAAGGGAAAGGCTCTTGAATTGGAAAAGCTGCTCGTGGCATATGTGGCGGATGATGAAGCTCATATGGATAGATTTGATGATGATGTTGAGATGAGGCTTTACTATGATGAGATGAAGTGAGGCATGATGTGAGATAGCCTTGGTTTAATCCAGACGGGATCATTCCAAGCATGTTGATGACTCGGTGAAAGGGTTCGAGTTTGAGGATAATGGTTGGCTCGAGAGGCGCTTGAGCTAGTATGAGAATAGTCGTCGAGGAGGATGACTAGAAGGCTGAGATTTCATCGTTGTTGAAGGTTCTAGCAGGCTCAAAGCAAGAGTACGCTGGGCAGATTCTATAGTCCCAAAAGACTACAGTTAGTGGTCGAGTACTCTGGGCAGATTCGATAGTCCTAAGCACGGGCTGCGACGACGTGCGGAGTTCTGTCTAGAACCGGGGTTACCATTGGCCCTTGACGGACGGCTGAAAGAATGTGCCGGTCATTCAATTAACGGTGGTATCGAGGCAATGATAACAGTGATAGCCAGAGTCATGGATGTTTGGTTGTATCGTCATTCGGTCTCAAGAGCGATATTTTCTGGGTGCTTATCTGATCTTGGTTTAGGCCTTGGGGGTTTGTACTTGGAAAACATCGCCCTTGACTCGAGTGATAATTGCTTTACTTTAAATGTCTGCTTTGCTATGTTTATTTCTGCTTAGTGTGTCTGGGGGCTATCACTGTAGAAAGAGGTGGAGTGGGAGGGTTGGATTCCTATTCCTTTTACCTTTATGCTCTTTTGGTATGTTGTTAGTTAATTTACCGCTCACTAAGACTATTGTGTGACTCAAGGTTTTATGTTCAACTCTTATTACCTTGGGCTGTTCATCCATTTTGGGATGGGCAGACTAGGTAGCAGGTGACAGGTGCTGTTCTTAGTTTTCAACGATGCTGATGACGAAGACGAGCTGGAGGCTTGCATATTATTTTCTTACTATATGTACTGGATGTTCCGCTGCTTGTAATATTCTCTAAGTGATATGTAGTGAGGCTTGATGTATTGACTATTCAGATGTTTGTATTCAACTATTATGAAGCTTAATTGATGAGATTCTATTTTGTGAAGCTTCACTATATATATTCTCTATTGTATTTTATCCATGCGCTGTGAGTAATACGATAGATTCTGCTATTTTAACTTACCTTGGTGATCGTCCATGGCTGCCTGGCACACTTTACAGCGCACTATTTCTATGTTTAGTGCAGGGGTCATGGGCGGTCGTCACATTTGGTATCAGAGCTTTGGTTAATCGATTTTACCCAACGCTCGCTGACGTAACTACGTATGAGAGACGTAATTGTATTTTTATGGATGATTACTATATATAATATAGTAGCTTAGAAGGATTTGAGTTCCTTATGCAGTTGTTCTCAAGGTGTATTAATCATTCCTTTTTATAGATATTAAGAATGAGTCGAAGAGGGAGACCAGCTGCTAGGGAAGGCCGTGCTATTGAGGGGGCTGCTGATTATGCTGCTATGTTCGAGGCTATGATGACTTCGATCATGAGAAGGATGCCAGCTTCGGGGCCAGCAGTTGATGTTGGAATTCAAGTTCAAGCTCCAAGACCGGTGGATTTTGCTAAGCTGTGTAAAGATTATACTGCTCTTGGAGGAAAGGTTTTCTTAGGAACAGAGTCAACCATTGAAGTCCAGAGATGGATAGATGCTTGTAGAAGAATCTTTGGTGATTTGGGAATCGAGGATGCAACTAAAAGGAAGCTTGCATCAAGACAGCTTCAAGGTAGAGCTTCTGACTGGTGGAACTCTATCACCATTGATACTCTGGAGGAGGAAATTACTTGGGAGCAATTCCAAGCCAGATTTGAAGCTAAGTTCATTTCTACAGCTCAGAAATCTGTCCTGTTCAAGAAGTTTGTGGAGCTCAAGCAAGATGGAAGACCAGTTCTTGAGTATGTTTCTGAGTTTGAAGCTTTGTCCAAGTATGCCCGGTCGTATATTGAATCTTCATATCAGAAGAACGAGAAGTTTGTGACAGGCTTGGACAGTTATCTTGGGAGGCAGTTGGTGGATCATTTGGACGATCCATTTGAGAAGCTTGTGGAGAAGGCTCTCATGCACGAGAATCTGTTTCCTAAAGAAGGATCTATTGTTGCTGTGACCAAGGAAGAGTCTAAACCACAGCAGGGTGGAAACAGGAAGAGGAAGTAGCAGCAGCAAAAGGGTAAGGATGGACAGAAGAAGCCGAAGGGCGAAGTGACCTGCTACAATTGTTAGCAGAAGGGCCATTTCTCCAGAGATTGCAAGAATCCAAAGGTGCCGGTGAAGTGCCACAACTGTGACAAGCCGTGGCATATTAAGAAGAATTGTCCAGAACTGCGGAAGGACAAGCAGATTGTGCAAGCTTATGCTTTGGGGGCTGTTCCATCATCTTCAAAAGCTCCTACTGTTGAAGAGAAAGGAAAGAGTGTGGTGGTTCAAGGTACTCTTTCCATATGTGGTGTTCCAATTAGAGTGTTATTCGATACTGGGGCGTCACATTCTTTTGTTTGTAATGAACTTGTAGGCCGGTTGGGTTTAGAACCCGATATCGTTGATAGACCATTGGTTGTGACTAATCCAGTTGGGGGTTCGTCCTGTCTGTATATGCTATGTCGTGGTCTGATTGTATCGAGTCATGATTGCTCTTTTGTTTGTGATTGTTTTGTTCTGAACTTTGCGGGGTTCGGAATTATTTTGGGTATGGACTGGCTTAGGAAGTATGCGGCAAAGGTTGATTGTGAAAGGTTGGAGGTGACAGTCGAGAATGTGGAGGGGCGAAAGGTTGTGATACGATGTAAGCATGAGGAAGGCGTCTTCATGAGCTTCATGTATTCGCTGGTTATTCCACGGGATGGACTGTCATCGGTGCCAATCGCTAATGGATTTGAGGATGTCTTTGATGAGGTGAAAGGGTTACCGCCGCATAGAGAGATCGAGTTTCATATCGATTTAGTTGAAGGAGCCAGACCTGTTGTGATGCCTCTTAGGCGGATGGCGCCTAGGGAACAGCAAGAGTTGAGGGTGCAAGTTGATGATCTTTTACAGAAAGGATTCATTCGGCGTAGTGTGTCCGAATGGGGTGCACCAGTTGTGTTTGTAACCAAAGCGGATGGATCGTTGAGGTTGTGTGTGGATTATCGTGAGCTGAATAAAGTGACTAAGAAGAACAAGTATCCATTGCCGAGAATAGATGACTTGTTTGATCAGCTTCACGAAGCCAAGGTGTTTTCTTAGATGGATTTGGCAACGGGATTTCACCAGTTAAGAGTGGCAAAGGATAGTGTGCAGAAGACTGCTTTTAGAACACCATCCGGTTTCTTTGAGTGGCTGGTAATGCCGTTTGGATTGACCAATGCACCAGCATATTTTGTGGATCTTATGAATAGAGTGTTCAGAGATCAGTTGAACAAGTTCGTACTAGTGTTCATGGATGATATTTTGATTTATTCCAGAACTAAAGAAGAGCACAAGACGCACTTGCGTATTGTTTTGGAAATCTTACGGAAACATCAGCTGAAGGCTAAGTTTTCGAAGTGTCACTTCTGGAAGAGCGAAGTGAGATTCTTAGGCCATATTATCTCTGGAAGCGGAATAGCGGTTGATCCCGCCAAGATAGCAGCAATCCAAGATTGGCGTAGACCTAAGAATGCATCTGATGTGAGAAGTTTTCTTGGATTAGCAGGATACTATCGCCGATTTATCAAAGACTTTTCCAAGATAGCTGCACCATTAACATGATTGACGAAAAAGAACCAAGTATTCAGATGGGATGCTAAGTGTGAGCAAGCTTTCGGAATCCTGAAAGAGCGACTGACAAGTGCTCCTGTTTTGACTATTCCAAGTGGAAATGATTAGATGGTGGTTTACACCGACGCATGTGGTACTGGACTTGGAGCAGTGCTGATGCAGAAGGGTAAATTTGTTGCGTATGCAAGTCGACAACTGAAGCCGCATGAAAGGAATTATCCAACTCATGATTTGGAGTTGGCAGCGATTGTATTTGCTCTGAAGATGTGGAGACATTATCTATTGGGAGTTCGATTCGAGTTGTTTACAGATCATAAGTCGTTGAAGTATCTTTTCTCCCAAAAGGATTTGAATCTTCGGCAGCAACGATGGCTAGAGTTTTTGGCATCATATGATTTTAGTATAGCCTATACTCCGGGAAAGGGTAACGCAGTGGCAGATGCGTTAAGTCGGAGACATGCAGGATTGGGAGCCATGTTTTCAGAATGGAAGAGTCTCGAGTATTTGGCTGGATTTGACTTCAGGCCCAGATGTGAATTGGAACCTAAGATGTTGGCAAACTTATCGATAAGACCGACTCTTGTTGAAAGGATTGGCGAGAGCCAAAAGCGAGACGATAAGCTTGTCAAGATTATCCGTGATTTGGAATCTGGATTGGACCCAAAAAAGGATAAAGGATTCGAGGTCGATCGAGAGGGTTGGCTTCGGAAGCAGGGACGACTAGTTGTTCCCGATATAGATGAATTGAGAAATAAAGTTCTGAAGGAAAGTCATCACTCGAAGCTGACAATTCATCTAGGTGGAAATAAGATGTATCGGGATATGAAGAGAACCTATTACTGGGAAGGTATGAAGAAGGATGTTGGAAATTTTATTTCCAAGTGCATGAACTGCCAGTTGGTAAAAGCCGAACAGAAGAAGCCAAGTGGATTGCTTCAGCCATTAGAAGTTCCTACATGGAAGTGGGAGCAAATATCGATGGATTTTATCAATAGGTTACCTAGAACCAGAACGGGAAATGAAGGGATTTGGGTCATCGTAGATCGTTTGACTAAGAGTGCAAGATTCATTCCTGTTCGATCAACCAGGACTGCATCAAAGTTGGTTGAGCTGTATGTTAAGTGGATAGTTCGATTCCATGGTATTCCGAAGAGTATAGTGAGTGATCGAGACCCATTGTTCACTAGTGGATTTTGGAAGAGCTTCCAGGAAGTTTTGGGAACCGAGTTGTGTTTGAGTACAGCTTATCATCCCCAAACAGATGGTCAGACTGAGAGAGTCAACCGAGTTTTGGAAGATCTCCTCAGGGCATGTGTTTTAGATTTTGGAGGATCATGGGAAGATCACCTTCATTTGGTGGAATTTTCGTATAATAACAGTTACCAATCAAGCATTGGTATGGCACCGTATGAGGCGTTGTATGGAAGATCGTGTAACTCTCCGACATGTTGGTTAGAAACAGGAGAAAAGCTGATACTTGGGCCAGAAATGATTCGACAGACTTCAGATTGCATAGAGATCATTCGGCAACGAATGAAGGCAGCCCAAGACCGACAGAAAAGTTATGCCGATAAGCGTCATAAGGATTTGGAATTCGATGTAGGTGATATGGTTTTTGTGAAGATTTCTCCACTGAAGAATGTTATTCGATTCGGGAAGAAAGGAAAATTGACTCCGAGATTTGTTGGACCATTCCCGATCATCGAGTGAATTGGAAAGCTCGCCTATAAATTGGAGTTACCAGAAAAGATGTCGAGTGTGCATAATGTTTTTCATGTATCGTATCTACGGAAGTATGTGCACGACTCGAATACAGTGGTTTCTGCTGATAGCTGTGAAGATTTTGAGATTGATCCAGTTGTTGAGAGACCTCGTAAGCCGCTTCGTGTTGTGGAAACTGACACGAAACAGCTTAGGAGGAAGGTAGTTAGGTTGCTCAAGATACAATGGAGTGATGATGTTAACGACTGTACATGGGAGGTGGAAGAGAGGATGAAGGCAGCTCATCCTGAACTCTTCAAGCTATGGCCATAAGGTGTCGTGTCATCTCACGACATTGTAACTTGTCTAGTTTTAGAATTCTGCATGCTAGGCTAGAATTGGATGCATGGTTTGATGATTGCTATGGATGGTAGGCATGCAGAATAGTTTTTGATTGCTCTTGTTTGTTTGGAATTTCGGGGGCGAAATTCCTAAGGGGGAGAGAATGTAACGACCCGTATTTTTACGGATCGGAAGTTTGTAACCGGTGTTATTAGGTCGTTAGTGTTGTTAAAGTCGTTCAGAGGTTAAGACGTCCAGGGTTAAGTCGTGTAGAAGTTGAGTCGAGTGGTAGCTTAAGTCGGGTGGTAGCTTAGGTCGTGGAGCGACTTAAGAGATAGAAGAGACCTAAGGAGTTTGGTCGTGTTGGAGCTTAGGTCATGAAGGAGGTTAGGTCGTGGAGCGACTTAAGGGGTAGACGACTTAAGGAGTAGACGACTTAAGGGGAAGACGACTTAAGAGATTGGAGCGACCTATAGGGAGTTAGCGACTTAAGGAATTGACCGACTTAAGAAGGGTAGGCGACCTAAGGAATGGAGCGACTTAAGGAGTTGGCGACTTAAGAGAGTCGGCGACTTAAGGGTTAGCGGCATAGGAGTAGCGACTTAGGAGATTGGGCGAGTTAACGACCTAAGAAAGTTAGGTCGTGGACGAGTTAAGGAGATAAGTTGGTTGAGCGACTTAAGGTAGATAGCTTAGGTCGTTCAATTTAGGTCGTTGTGACCCTGTGTGTAGTTAGGTCGTTAGACGACCTAGAGGTGATTAAGTCGTGAGCGACCTAAGTTTAGCAGTTGAGTAGTTAGGTCGCGACCTTGGTTGAGTCGTTAAGTCGCAAGGATGATGAGTCGTTGAGATGATGAGTCGTTGAGTCGTTGAGATGATGAGTCGTTGGATCGTGAGTGCAGTTAGGTCGCGCACTTTCGCGCACGCGTTAAGTCGTATCCCAGTCAACTCGTTAGGTCGGCATTGTTGCTAAGTCGTAAGTCGCTAGGTCGTGCGCATGTATGTTAGGTTAGGTCGTAAGTCGCGCATGTGTGTTATGGCTTATGTCGTCGAACTGCTAGGTCGTAGGTCGAAGGGGATGGTTAAGTCGTAGGATTTGCTAAGCCGTTAGGTCGTAAGTCGTGGGGTTTCGTTAAGTCGTGGACGACTTAAGGGGGCGGACGACTTAAGGGTTTCCAGCCTATAAATACGGGGTTTTTCTTCACTTTTTGGGATCCGGATTTTGAAGCGACGAATTCCTGCCATTTTGAGAGCTCGAGTGATGCACTTCTTCACTTCTTTTCTCCACTCTAATCTTGTGATTCCTTCCATCCAAATCGAAGATCCAAGAGCTTAGATTGAAGATCTTCATCCATCGAAGAGATATTTCATCGTTTGAAGCGGAATTTTGGTGGATCAAGTTAGATCCTTCGCTGTCCAGATCTGAAGTGTGTTGCTTTTGAGGTGTTTAGGTGATTCGGTGAGTGGTGGTTATCTCTCACACGGATCCAAAGGAGTATATCGGATTGGTGGCTTGATTTTGTGTTAAATAGTGATTTCCATGCATTTTCTTAAACTTAAGTATAGATCCATTGTTCATGATGATTTGATATCCATTTTACTACATGTTAATCTATGCAAGTTCATTCATCAAGTTGTAGAGATATTGCTCATAATTCATGCTTGTTAGATTTGGACTCTTTATTTACAAAATTGCCATTTTAGTTATAATTGCTTTTAGATCTTGTTTGCATGCTTGATTACTTGGATTAATGATTGATTTGATTGATTGTTATAAACTAGTTGATTAGTTGTCGGATTTAGACAAGATGGTCGAAGATGATTCAAAGGCTAAAGGAAAGGCTCTTGAATTGGAAAAGCTGCTCGTGGCATATGTGGCAGATGATGAAGCTCATATGGATAGATTTGATGATGATGTTGAGATGAGGCTTTGCTATGATGAGATGAAGCGAGGCATGATGTGAGATAGCCTTGGTTTAATCCAGACGGGATCATTCCAAGCATGTTGATGACTCGGTGAAAGGGTTCGAGTTTGAGTATAATGGTTGGATCGAGAGGCGCTTGAGCTAGTATGAGAATAGTCGTCGAGGAGGATGACTAGAAGGCTGAGATTTCATCGTTGTTGAAGGTTCTAGCAGGCTCAAAGCAAGAGTACGCTGGGCAGATTCGATAGTCCCAAAAGACTACAGTTGGTGGTCGAGTACTCTGGGCAGATTCGATAGTCCTAGGCATGGGCTGCGACGACGTGCGGAGTTCTGTCTAGAACCGAGGTTACCATTAGCCCTTGACGGACGGCTGAAAGAATGTGCCGGTCATTCAATTAATGGTGGTATCGAGGCAATGATAACAGTGATAGCCAGAGTCATGGATGTTTGGTTGTATCGTCATTCGGTCTCAAGAGCGATATTTTCTGGGTGCTTATCTGATCTTGGTTTAGGCCTTGGGGGTTTGTACTTGGAAAACATCGCCCTTGACTCGAGTGATAATTGCTTTACTTTAAATGTCTGCTTTGCTATGTTTATTTCTGCTTAGTGTGTCTGGGGGCTATCACTGTAGAAAGAGGTGGAGTGGGAGGGTTGGATTCCTATTCCTTTTACCTTTATGCTCTTTTGGTATGTTGTTAGTTAATTTACCGCTCACTAAGACTATTGTGTGACTCAAGGTTTTATGTTCAACTCTTATTACCTTGGGCTGTTCATCCATTTTGGGATGGGCAGACTAGGTAGCAGGTGACAGGTGCTGTTCTTAGTTTTCAACGATGCTGATGACGAAGACGAGCTGGAGGCTTGCATATTATTTTCTTACTATATGTACTGGATGTTCCGCTGCTTGTAATATTCTCTAAGTGATATGTAGTGAGGCTTGATGTATTGACTATTCAGATGTTTGTATTCAACTATTATGAAGCTTAATTGATGAGATTCTATTTTGTGAAGCTTCACTATATATATTCTCTATTGTATTTTATCCATGCGCTGTGAGTAATACGATAGATTCTGCTGTTTTAACTTACCTTGGTGATCGTCCATGGCTGCCTGGCACACTTTACAGCGCACTATTTCTATGTTTAGTGCAGGGGTCATGGGCGATCGTCACACGATCTGACCCGAGCATTATAATAAAATAACACCTGAGTTAGTCTGGAAAACCAGCGTGAGAAAACACACTCAATTTGAATTATTAACTTTCCAAAATCCTTTGAAAAACAAAGGTATCTCGTAAGACCACGTCACAAATAAACACGACGGGTTTTTCCCTTACGATAACCAAAACACTTTATAGAAAATCCAGCGGTATTATAATAGTGTCTAAATACAAATACTTATTCAAATAGTTGAAATTGTTACATTAATTAAATTCCAGCATACTAGGCTCTACAAACAAAATCGTAAGCTCGTATTAGAGAATGGATTACAACGAATGACTGGGCCACTGGGGTACCGCCCGTCATAGTACACCTCTAGAACCATACCGAGGACCACGCTGGGATCCCCTGCTACACAAGACCGGCCTACCCCTAACCTGGATAGACCGAATATGTTATCACCCCGAGTGTTCCCATCCTTACCATCGAGCGCTTCTTCTTTCATATATACCCGTATCTAAGATAAATAGGGTTTCCGAGGACATCTAGAAAGGTGATAACATACCCTACTTGGGTGCGACCCACTTAGCCTTGCTGCATCTCCCCTGTTTTAGTCATTCCCGGTTGATGAGGCTTGAGGCTAAGTGTTACCTTTCAAGGAACGATTTCTCTTAGAATGCTCATCGTCCTCCAATGACGATGTTCTGATAGCATTTGTCCATACAAGTTGCCCTGGGTCTGGACAAATCAAATCACCGTCTTCATCATCTTTACGGTATTTATTCGTAATGTTCGAACAGGATTGAAGTGGTCTTCAGATAATTAAATTCGATCCCGATCTCTTCGAAACGGTTAACGAAATTGGTCAAAATTGATAATCGGTTATTTAACTAACATTCAAAAACAATCATCAGGCCTTATTCCAACTTTCCAAAGTTTATTCCAAATTATCTTATAAGACATTACTTCCCATACCTTAACATTTTGAAAACAGTTTTCAAATTCTTTTATTCTTCAACGGAATATCCTACCCCTTCCAATGCTTAGAATAATTTTTTCCCACTTCATCTTATATTCAACACTTAGGAAGTATTCTATTTACCCCCTATTCCTTTTCTCAAAAATATTTACAATTATTTTGTAAATTTCTTAACTCATTTACACGAATTCTATAAATTTCGGAATTCTTTAATTAATTTCCTTCAATATTTCCAAAGTCAATTATACTTACTTATAATTCCAATTTCCCTTTCTACTTCTTTAATGAATTCTATTTCATTCTTCGAAGTTCACTTTTATTTAACCTCTTCGAAAATTTTCTTACTTTTCTTCCCAATTCTATTTAAAAATTCTCTTATAAATCATATTTACTGAATAACCCCATTTCCAGGCTTCCGGAAAGGTTTATAAATAAATTTAAAACATTTTCAAAACTTTATATATATATACATATGGAAATAAAAATAAGTATTTAAAGAAAATAATAATAATTTTTTTTAAGGCATATTCAAATAATTATTTAAAATATTGAAAACACTTTCTTATAACATCACTTTTTCAAAGCAGGTTTAAACATTTAGGATTTTATTAAAATAGATATTAAGTGTTTTAAAAATTCACTCCTGAAATATTTCCATACCAACTAACCTTGAAATTTATATAGTTTAATAAATAAGAATTAATAATTTAACTTATCGATAAAATAAATTTTTAAATCTTAATAACCAATTTCAATTTATAAATCTTCTCGATTTCCATCACAATACTTCCATTCTGGTCTTCTTAACCATTTCACTTTAAAAATAGTATCCACTATTTTTCTCACCCTATTTCCATATTCAATATAAATTCTTTCTGAAATTTATATTCCCAAATTATCATCCGGTATCACTTTCCTTCATTTAAAACTTCGTTTATAAATTTTCTATCACTCCTTTGAGTTTCAATAAATCTCATTTATAAAATTCCATTTCTATAAATTCAATTCCTTATGACTTCCATTTATTTTTGCCGATCTATTTTTAATATCGATTTCAACCTTTTTCCTATATTTTCCGAATATCATTTTAAAATCCAATCTTTAAAATTTTCTTTATATAATCTATTTAAATTCTCTATTTAGAATATTTTTTCGCATTATTTAATACGATCAAAATTTCACAATTTCTTATTCAAACCAACCTCTTCTAAATAATCCAATCCCGATATACAAATTTTTATATTAAAAATTTTCTTTTAATTCCTTAAAATTTACAATAATATTTATTGTATTTAATATACCCAAAATTAATTTCCATGCCATTATAACATTTAAAAGTTTACATCACACAATAATCCAGCAGATTATTCATCCACATCACACACACACACACATATATATATATATATATATATATATAAACACTAAATATTTTTAAGGAATCCAGTTGGATCCCTCCAACCTGTTTCCCTACATCCACAGATGTTAGACAACAACAAAAATACCAATCCCACTTCGAGGGGGATATCGTTGTAAATGTGGTCATCCGCTATTATGCGGGGCACATAAGGTCTCATCCGCTATAATGTGCGGGAATATCACTCCAAATACTAATATATACTACTATATATATATATATATATCATAACATCCCACTGATAATAATAATTATCAAATCATTCAAGCATCCAATAATAAATTTAAATTTAAATATGGTAATCCAAATGAGTGAGGAATTCTCACCTTGATTTTTAATTTGCACACCATTCAAATCTCGACTTGTTTCATGATTTTTAAACCTCGTATAAGCAATCGATGAATTTTATTAATAGCAAGATGATTAAATTATTTAAGGTAAGATTAACTAAAAATTTAAATTTTTTTACAAATTAAATTATCTTCCCGACTGCAAAATCCTCCCATCTACCTCACGCGTATCCTTCACTCAAAATCATGTTCGACACTCCACTGCAGCCGACCAACAACAATCGCCCAATGCCTTCCACTGCCAGCCTTGTCGAAAATGCACCCCACTACAGCCGCTTCCAATCGAACGCGACTGCCTCCCCTCTCTCATGACTCCAATCAGCTCGCGGCCTCACTTGCTCCTACTAGTTGCGAACAAACCAAAACGCTGCCATCAACCCTGTCGCTTGCTAATACAATTCCCATCTCGTCATAGCCTGTTGCCGCCAGTCCCTACATCGCGATGACCATCCCTCCGCCCTTTGCCAAACCAAATCGCAACCTACGCATCGATCTACGCACCAGCCCTACCTCGTGCTCACCAATTCACGCGACTGCGAACCCAAACTTCCACACTCGCCATCTCCCTGAACATCGCCATCATCTTCTATCGCGCGAGAGAGTTGCACGATTTTTCTTTTAAACGAATTGATTTCGTTCGATTTTGATTTGGAGATTTGGTTTTCGACTGAAAAGAAGAAAGGGGGGTTTGTGGTATGCGAATTTGAATTGGAGCAGTGCGTTCTTCTTGTTTTTTTAATGATCGAACTATTTTCTCGTGAAAATGGATTGAAGAAGCAGGAGGAGGTAACGTGTTTTAAAGAGGGAAAAGATGCCTTGCGTGTAGATGGCAATCTACAGTAGTTCTGAGGTGAAGGGAAAAAAGTTTTGATGGAAATATATTGGTCAAGTCAAATATATATATATATAATTTAAAATTTAAACCTCTCGATTTACACAACCGAAAATCTCGAACCCCTATCGAGGCGTGCCGCTAGGCGTTTATAATGTTATACCCCTATTTCAAACACGATGGAAAAGGTTTCGAGTCCTAATTCGATCGTATGGAGAATATAGCTTTTGGATCCAATTATTTTATTAAATTCGATATTAATTTCAACGCGTTTCTATACCGTACGGCCAAACGATAACTCCAAATGCTACGAAATTTAAAATTCGATAATAATACACTATTATGGTTCCAATGGAACTGGTTTCGTCGAATTCTTAGATTGTGCCTTAGAAGGCTATTTTTAAACGTCAAATTTGAACCAACCATTTTTAAAATTGAATAGATCGCTTTTAAATTCAATTTTAAAACTTATATTATCTTCATTATTATTAATATAAATTTTACAAGTCTTTAAATAATTTTATCGGACTTAAAACTCAAGGTACAAAAATTTAACCAATATTCAATTATAAAATTCAATAATTAAATTATTCAATAAATCGCTATATTTAAATTCTGAATTTATTTTATAAATAAACCCAATTTTCATATTCAAAATCAATTTATAATTCAAATTCAATATTTAAAACCATTTAAATATTCAAAATTGAACAACGAAAAATCCGGGTCGTTACAATTGGAGTATGATGAGATATTCTCTCCAGTAGTGAGACATACGTTCATCCGCATTTTGCTCTCTATCGTCGCAGCTCATGACTTGGAGTTGGAGCAACTGGACGTGAAAATCGCTTTCTTGCACGAAGACTTGGATGAGACCATCTACATGAAGCAGCTAGAAGGATTTGTTGTAGATGAGAAAGAAAATTGGGTTTGCAAATTGAAGAAATCATTGTATGGACTTAAGCAGTCGCCTAGACAGTGGTACAAGAGGTTTGACTCTTTTATGCTTTCACTTGGTTTTGATCGTAGCATCAAAAATGCTTGTGTGTACTTCAAGCATTTAAAGAATGGTAGATGGGTGTACCTACTCTTGTACGTGGATGATATGTTGATTGCTTCCAAGGACAAGGCTGAAATCGATTGTTTAAAGTGAAAGCTAAAAGAGGAATTTGAAATGAAAGACCTTGGAGAAGCAAAGAAAATTTTGGGTATGGAAATTCAAAGGGATAAAAAGTTAGGACTTTTGAGCCTCACTCAAAAGGAATACATTCGAAAGGTGCTTGTTCGGTTTAGCATGGAAGAGGCAAAGACAATCAGCACACCCATGCCTTTGCACAAACAGCTTTCTAATAAAGGATCTTCGATCTCGAAAAATGACAAGGCTTATAAGATGAAGGTCTCATATGCAAGTGCAGTTGGCAGCTTGATGTATGCCATGGTCTGCACTAGGCCTGACATTGCACAGGCGGTTGGATTGGCGAGTAGGTTCTAAGCAAATCCAGGAAATACGCATTGGGAAGCAATGAAGTGTATCTACAGATACCTTAGAGGAACTCCAAACCATGGGCTTGTCTTTGGCGGCAGGGGAAGATATTTCAGCTTGGTTGGATTTTGTGGTTCCGACTATGTCAGTGATAGAGATAGAAGGAAGTCAACCTCCGGATATGTGTTCACCATTGGTGGGACAACAATCAGTTAGAAAACGAGGTTGTAGACGATTGTAGCTTTGTCTACTATAGAGGCAGAGCTCATAGCTGCGGTTGAAGCAACTAAGGAGGCGCTTTATTTGAGGTGACTATTGTGTGATTTGGGCTTCGTATATGAAGGCGTGGATGTGTACCATAACAATCAGAGTGCAACTCACTTAGCTGAAAATCTGGCGTTCAGCTCGAGGACAAAGCACATTGAGGTGAGAGAATTGTTCCTTGTCTCAATGAGCGAAGAGAAGCTAGTTCGTCTTTAGAAAGTTCACACAAAGTAGAATGCAACAGACATGTTTACCAAGTCGTTGCCTGTTGCTAAGTTCGAGCATTGCTCGGACTTGATTTGCTTAATAAAGTGTTAGGTGCCATGGGGTGGCACGGGGGAGAGTTGAGATGGTTCATGGAGACGTTTGTTTTCATGGTGGAGATTGATAGGTTCTACACGGATTGGGTACTTCGAACACTTTGTTGATGGACGGTGGCCTTGCCGGAGTTCGTTGACAGAGTGTAATGGGTGATGACATTGCCGAAGCTCATTGGGTAAGTATCCATTGCTTGGAACATGAAGGTGTAGATGAAGTTGGAAGGCTTGTATGGAATTCGGTATCAAGGTGGAGATTGTTAGAGATGATACCTAGAATTCGTGAAGAAGCGTCGCCATTGGAGAAGCTTCAAGGAGGAGCTCCAAACCCTAAGTCACATTGCTGATGCAAAGCAGAGGAGGAAATGTCGGACCAAAGATTAGGTCCGGTGGAGTTCGTTCGGTGACAAGGTAGAGCTCGTTCGGTGCAAGACCGGACCAGAATTTTGGTCCAGTAGTAGTGCGTCGATCGGCAATGAAGGCAAGAGGAAGTTTCGTTCGGTGATGGGTGATGCCGACCAAAGATTTGGTCCGGTGGTGATTTGGTTCGGTGGCCAGTGCAATACTTGCTTGTAAGAAGGGGATAATGCCGAACGAAATATCTCGTTCCGTATTTGGACATGCCGGACCAAAACCAAGTAGAAGGCCGAACCAAATATTTGGTTCGGTGTTAGAACAGTGCCGGACCATATGCATGCCGAACCAAAAGTACCGCTCTAGATGTTTGGTTCGGGAATTGGGCTTTGCCGGTCCAGATAGATGCCGAACCATTTTTGGTGTTTGCCGAACCAAACCCCAGGGTTGCTATATAGTAGCTACCCCTCCTCATTTCTTCACTCTATAAATAGTGGAGCTTCTGGACAACAATGACAGCCATTCTAGAGAGCTGAAACTCTGTAGAATTTTATTCGTATTGTAAATTCTTCTTATGTATAGCCTCCAAAAGTGAATCAATCTTGTAACTCTAATCTTTCAGTGATTAATAAAATCTCCTCTCCCCAAGTGGACGTACACTGCCTCGCGGTAGTGGAACCACTATAAATACTGGTGTTATTTATTTTTCTGCATTGCATAGATCCGTGACTGTCTGTTCTGGTGTTTATCTCTGTTTGTTTCGTCTCACTACAATCACGATCCAGTTGTTTTCCGCTGCGTTGGATTTTTTATTCCCTTAGACTGATCATCTGAAGAGATTTTCGCCAACATAATAAACATCATATGTGATAAATTATCTTTCACGTTAACAATTTTTTTTGCATTTCTTCTTCCTCTTTTACTTCATCTTGTACGTTTTCTTCATTTCCACTGGCTTAGTTACATTGTGGTTCAATCGACTGAAGAAAATCCTACATTATACACAAACAAATTAACACAATCCATGTTACCAATTAAATCCAAAGTAACTATTTTGATCAAGTTGAACATTGTCATTTTTAGTTAGGTCATCTTTGTTAGTAATGACCACCAATTGAGAATCAAAGAGTAGCTCCTAAAAAAATTGAAAAATCAACATAACATTAAAACAATGGAGATATTGAAATATGTATACAACAAATAATAGTACAGTAAAAGAATAATAAAAAAACAAATACGAGGATTAAAGTCAATGGTATTAAATGAAAAAATACCATATTCTTCTTGTCTCCTTTAGCCAAACCAAAACCTTAAAATCCCCTTTGAGAAGAATAAGATTATTTTTTGGTTTTTTTAAAATCTAAGCTAATTGAATTCGGCAGTAGAGGCCAGTAATGAACGGCCTTCTGTTGTCGAATAAAACAGGGAAAAAATTCTTCAGATTACCAAGTTTTATGCTTTGAACTACTTACTGGTAAATACTGCTGAATGAATTGGATTAAAATAAAATAATAATAAAAAATAAAAATAGAAACGTGCCTTTATTTTACCCATTCACATGGTTATTGATAACCGTTTGACTATACAGCCGTCCGGTTGTCTGTTTTTGCCGATATGGGTAAAATGAAGAGGCTGTTCTTCTGACTGTACAACCATCTGATTGTCTGTTGCTGCCCGATATAAATAAAAGGAAGAGACTGTTATTTATTTATTTCTTATTATTCTTATTATTATTTTGTAAAATGCAGACTAGAGTTAGCCTAAATCATACGCTCGCTCACTTAGCTAAGCAACTTGTGTTTTCATAACAAGAACTGCGGCCCCTTTTTATATTCTGAAATTAAAGTGGAAAACAATGAAAATGGTAGTGGCTGCGCTTTTTAAACACAGGAAACTTCTCCAGTCAGCCCCATTCTCTAGCACCGTCTCTCCTGCCGCCTTGTCCGCCGGAAAATCTTCCGATTCGTTTCTTCCTCCACCGCCGTCATCTGTTGCCGCAGCTCAGTCACAAGGTACAATCTCTCTCTTCGGTTTTGATTCCATTCGATTAGTTTCAATAGAATATAATGATTAAATGTTTACTGTATATTTTTTTGGTTGTAGAGGAAGAAGGAAAAGGAAAATGGTCGAGATTTCTTCTCTTTCTCCCTGGCGCCATTACTTTTGGCCTTGGATCTTGGCAAATTCTACGAAGACAGGACAAGGTGTTAGTTTATTGTTTGTGAAGATTGCATTTCCGTTAATGTAAATTATGATGATGGTAGATTATTATTTTGAAGAAGCGCTATAGTATGATCGTCTGATTTATGATATTTGGCTTTCTAATTTGAGGGCTCTGCCATATGAGTATATTTTAACCCCTTTTAGACTCCATTTGTTTAAAACGCTGAATTCCGATTGCCGCACTCTGAAGTCTGAGTGATGATTGCTGAATACCGAATCTTGAATATTCATTTACTTGTTTGTTTGCATTCAACATTCAGAACAAAAAACAACATTCAAAATAAAAAATAAACAATAAAAAAGTTCTGAATTATTTTGTCAAAGTAGATGGCTTTATTCAGAACACTAACAAAAAATAAACAACATAGAAAGTTCTGATTTATAAATCAGAACTTCTTATTAAAAACAAACACAACCTTACTAGTTGAAGTTATACCGAATACAATATTAATAGTTACATGCAAAATTTTACTTATTTAGGTTAATTGTTCTATCAACCTTCAACATAAGTTTCTAAAAGTTCCAAGTTATATTAACAACCACTTGAGCACAACCATTCATTTCTTAGTAGGAAATTGCCAATAGATGAATAGGTCAGCATACCACTTAATAACGTTTTACATTGTATCATTGTTCACCCGATCTTTATTGGAAATTTTTTCTATCTAATTTGAAAGTAGAGAAAAATAATAATAAGTTTGTTTCTTTTTACCTTAGGTGGAATTGTTGGAGTATCGGAGAAAAAGATTAGAGTTGGAACCCATAGCATGGAACAAATTGCCTTCTTCACAAATCGATTCGGATACTCTTGAATTCAGGAAAGTTACTTGTGAGGGTCATTTTGATGAGGGAAAGTCCATTTATGTGGGCCCACGCTCTAGAAGCATCTCAGGTGTGACTGAGAATGGATATTACGTTATAACCCCTTTTATCCCTAGTAGAAGTGACACGGATAGGTATATTTTTTAAATTACTATGAAAATTTGAATTTGCAAGAGCAACAAGCTTAGCATTTACTGGAAAAATTATAATTAAGCTTTACTTATAATTATTCATGCGGATATTTATCCCAAAGATTTTCCTTATTTGCCAACAAGAAAGCCGTTGAGAATCCCTTCTGGTTTAAATATCTCAGCATGCATTGTTCATAGAAAAGATTTTTATACTCCATTCTGTACTTATGAAGTGTTCCATTTATAAAAATATATGGAGGTGTAATTTATTTCTATTGGGATTTTATTCGGTAAAAGCTGTATATGTAATGTGGATGAGACAAATTTAGGTAGTGGAGATTGAAGCAGAATATTTGATGCCTCAACCAAAGGATCAGAAATTTCTTTTGTTCCAATTTCTAAACCTTTTATATGATCCATATTTGAACAATTTGTTTCTTTATTTCATTGATGAATGAAAATAAAAGATGGATATTTGAATAAGAATATAGCCGGCCTAATGCCTACTATGAGAAGGCATCCCAAAATAATTGTTGCCATACTTGTGCTCCCAACATTTTTAAGAATACAAACTTCTCATTGAAATTTTGGTGCTATAAAACATAGGTGCTTTAAAAACTGTGCATATCTTTTCCTGATGTTGTACTTCCATGTTTATCATATAAAAAGTTTATCACGTATATCATCATTTCTAATTCGGTCTCTTCTTGTATGATCGCAGCTTCATTGCAGCATACGCATCATTGCTACACTTATCTTCTGGACGTGTTGGCTTTTAGTAGGTCAACATTATGCATCATACAACATCGCAAGCTTGATTGCCGTTCTGTAGAACTTTTCTTTAAGCTTCTGTGAGACTTTCTTGTCATAGAGAATGTCAGACGCTTGTCGTCATTTCACCCCTCCTGTTCAAATTCTAAAACTAATATTTTCATCAATCTCATTATCATATTGCAACATTGATCCTAAATATCGAAATGATTTCTTTTTTAGTACTACTTGTCCGGCCAGAGTGACATCTTCATCCTCTGACCCGACACCACTGAACTCGCACTTCATATACTCTGTTTTAGTTCTGCTAAGTCTAAAACCGTTTGATTATAAAGTCTATCTCCACAGCTCCAGTTGTCTATCAACCTCAATTCTACTTTCGTCAATTAGCACAACATCACCAGCAAATAGCATACACCAAGGAATCTCACCTTGTATACCCTTTGTAACCTCATCCATCACTAGGGTAAAAATGTAAGGGCTTCTTGATATAATCCTATGTTAATGGGAAAGTCACTGGTTTCACCATCGTATGCTTTGACACTAGTCGCAACATCATCGTACATATCGGGTAATATACTTTGTTGGGACTTTCTTCTTTTCCAGAGCCCACCACATCACCGTTCTCAGTACTTTGTCATAAGTTTTCTCCAAATCGATAAATATCATGTGTAGATCATTCTTTTGGTCCATAAACCTCTCCTTTCATGATGGAAGGAATCAATTTGGAACTCTGACAACAGTAACCCATTTAAGAAAATTATGTATTGTGTTAGGTTTATGTCTAGGTTTTGTTGCCCTAGAGTTAACATAACTCATCGTAGCGTATTAGTCCGAACCTTTTTTCTTCCTGAAGTTCTGGGTATTAGGAATATTCAACTTTCTAACTTATCCTTTTGCTTATGCATGATTTCTATACTGCATCATATTTCTCAATATTGGTTTTGATTTTTTTGTAGAAAACTGTTAAGTTCAGGCAGTAGAGCTGATTGAAACATTCATATTTGCCAGGTTCTACACTATTCTAAGAGCATATGCACAAACTAAAGTCTGTAATATTACAAATTTGTAATATTTAAAAGTCTGATGTTAACACACATGAGGGTCCGTCTGAGTGTTATTAAACAGGTGCTCAAGTCAAGCGCGTGCTCTACTGGCACTTTAAATTTAAGCGATCCCACTTTTTAAAATATGGAATGTAAAAATGAATCAAAGGACTTGTCTTAAAAGTGACCCCCTTTTCAATTTATTTGTGGAAATAACTTGTCATATGCAAAGATGTTTTAATGACCCAACGTTTCACCATAAGTGAGGCACATGTTCAATGGTGCCTATTCTGGTGCACACTTTTCCCAGAGCATGCTGCGACCAGGCTCAAGGTCTGTATATCCAATCGAAATGATATCTAATTATTATGAATATGTTATTACCGTTGGAAAGGTTTTATATAAAATTCAGACTTTAGCGCATAGCTAGAGACTTGTTGGAAATGCTTCAAGGAATTTGCAGTACTCACTATCAGTTTACATATACTGCCTTTTAAGTACTTGTTAAAAGATTGAAATGATCGTATTTCATCATGTGTATTTAAACCTTATAATGTTTTTTGGTAGTCTTTAATACAAGATTTCGTTTCTAATCTGTCAAAGATTGACTTGTGCATTATTCTGGTGTATCTAAAATCTACATCCTCGGTGTTTTTTTGAAACTTATTGTTTACTAGGCATTTGATGATTTTTGAGCTCATATATCAACTCTTTTGAGAAATCTCATGTCAGTGTGCAGCTACCTATCCTGGTCAATAAAGGATGGGTTCCTCGTGATTGGAAATATAAGCCTCTGACTGATTCAAGAGATAATTCTTTAAATTCGGACAAAATTGAGGTTCAACAAAAAGAAGAAACAAATTCATGGAGATTTTGGTCTCGAAAACCTGTAGTCTCCAAGGTTAGTCTTTCAGTTTAATTGCATACGTTGGTTGCATTGCATTGCATACAATGTCTTGCTTTTCTAAGATTCCCAGTTCTCTTGATTAACCCCTTGGTGGGAGGTGTGCCTTCCCAATTTGAATTGTACTCTAGTGGGGTTTTTGATTTTTTTTTCAAGTATATAACATGTCCTGTCAGCACGACCATAGCTCAAATCATTATTTTGTAGCTGAACAAGTTATCATAACACATATGGTATACTATATATTGCATAGTTAATTCTCTTCTTTGCATTTTTTCTAACAGGTTATTTTACAAGGGTTGCAGTATAAGTCATGTGGATTGTATATGCCACATCGTCTTTTTTTGTCTGTGTTAAAAAAGATGGATAATTTGTGTCTAGGGGATATGGACCCAAGACGGTTAAATCCACACTTAAACATGTTACCACTTTTCTAGCGATCTTTCACTGAATTTTAGAGGCACAGTTAGCTCATGTGAGAGCACATTTTCAGAAAAATCACAAGTACAGTTTGTAATGTCGTTTGATTTAAGTCTGTCAAGATAATACGGATATGTCCAATTGGGGTTACTGTGTGATGGCTTGCAAAGTTTACATCTGCCAGTGCCCTTCCAAAATATTGTACATATCTTCATCTTCATCTTCATCGGTGATAAAACAACAATAATTATTTTATGTTGTCATACAAAGAAGGAGTATGTGCATAAGTTCTGTAGATTGTTAATTCAGTTGAACTACTTCTCCAATAACAAGCTTTTGATAACTTTCTGATGAATGTTTTAAGTTATTCTGCTCTATTAGTAGTGTCTACTCAATCTTAATAGTGCAATGATCAAATTTTAAGCTATTCAAGTATCATTTGCATGTACAACTTTTTTGCCATTTTTATAGGTGGAATCAGCTGAATTGAAACTAGTTGTGTACTAACAAAAGATAATCTCATTGTATAGATTAGATTTTACGTTGTTAAATTTGCTATTGTTTCCTATTAAAGTTCTGACTCAACACCATTATCATTAGTTTTCTATTAGCTTAATTTGAGTTGCAAAATCAACCTGTTTGAAAATGTTCAATCTATTCAATCACAGAAAACAGGTTTATTTTGAAATCGACTAAAGTTGGTCATACATTTACATTCAGCATATTATGCAATATAACATTTTCAAAGACCATTTCCAAAAAATCATAGGAAATATTCAGTTGATTGCTATTAGATAGATGTTTGATGTCAACTTATCTCCACAGGTTGAGGAGAAAAAGCCTGCTATTCAACCTGTAAGTGTTATCGGGGTTGTTCGTGGAAGTGAAAAACCCAGTATATTCGTTCCAGAAAATGATCCAGAAGGTGGTCAATGGTTCTATGTTGACGTTCCAATGATTGCACGAGCTTGCGGTTTACCCGATGACACATTATATATTGAAGACATAAATGAAAACGCTAGTGCAATACACCCTTATCCTGTTCCTAAAGATGTCAATACTTTAATCAAGTTTTCAGTCATGCCACAGGATCATCTGAATTATACATTAACTTGGTAAGTCTGTTTATCATATTACATGCATGTGGGTACCTTTTACTTTATGGCTTCAGAATCATCCTTTTGTGGCATAGAATGGCACCTGCCTGAAATTTGGGGAGGTTTTAAAAAGAAAATCGTAATGGGTCAGCTAATAATACAAAATTAGTAAACCAATAACATGTATCTTGTTTGTATTCTGAAAGCAATAACTTTTGTGGACATACAAAATGGTCCTGTGGAATCTGATTTTTACTTAGAGCTGCTAGAATATATTTCTCTGTCTGAAATTGTTGTGCATATAGGAAATAAGTTTTTTGCATAAGTAATCTAAACAAGGTGGACATGGATTGTCTTAAAACTACAACCCCCGATGAAGAGTAACCCCTTGATGCAAAGCTACCCATGATACACACACATACATACATATACATATATATACATACATATACACATATATATATACATATATATACATATATACATATATATATATGCGCGCGTGCACACACATTCACATGTGTGTTTGAGCTAGGATCAAGAGCCCTCTTTATTTAGCACCATTTCTATATTTAAATATTCGGTCCATGCAATAGGAGAGAAAAACAAATATTAAACTAGAAAGTGGCTGATATCAGGGGGTTACGAAATGGTGTGCTAAATAAAGGAGGTGTATGTGTGTGTATAGGATTGGCTACATCTCTAATCCCCTTACTACTTTATCTCTCTTGTCACTACACTATATTATTTAATTTGGGACATGTGGTGAAAATCAGGGGATTAGAGGTGTACCCAAATTGAGGTATAGCCGATCCTTGCCCACACGTGCACCCACACACAGAAAAAATAAATCAGAATGTTGTAAATGTTGTATTGCACCAGTTCAAGGCATTGCACAAGCTTTGAAATCCTTCAACCCAAGTTCAAGGAATTGCACTAGTTTTTCGGGCTTCTTTTAAATAAAAAGTGTTTTCTTTTCTTCTCCTAAAATTATAATATTTCTTTGCAAAAAAATTCAACTTATTATTAAGGAATTTACATTCCACTTTTGATTTCTAGTCAATGGTTACCTTCTCTTTTTGACTAATTCTTTATGTATACAAACCACATTTCTATTTCCTTGTGATCTTACCTCTCCTTTCTGTCTATGAACTTTTACAAGCAATTTTTATTTTTACTATATATATGAGCCAAAGAAAATCTAAAGCAATTTTGATGTTACTTTTCTTTTCCGAAAGGGGCAATGAAATTGGTTTGACTTGGGCAACCCAATCTTTTGGGCCACTCATGCACAACCTGCGATGGTTGAGTTTACAATATGAAAGACTATTGATGTATGATGCATAGAAGATTCAAAAATTTGAGATTAGTGATTTATGTATTTAATCCTCTTCGTATGCATCTTGATTCTTTATGGTAAACCATAGATCCACGTCTATGTACTAATACCAGTATTTTCGCATGTGTATTGCACATGCAAATAACCTACTCACTCACTACTTACTACCATCCTTTTTTTAAATATAAATATAATGCTTATTATAGGATGCAAATAAGTAGTTTAGGCAACTTAACAGGCTTTATTAAAATAATGTAGTAGATAGATATTGTGTTCTGAACCAAACACATGATGTAGTAGCATAGTCTACACTAGACAATTTGTCAGTAACGGTCACCAATCTAGGTATCATGTTTGATATAGAAGACTTTATCATACTTGTGCATGTATATGTATGGGTGGATAGAAGATTTATCTTCGCACGCATGGACGCATGCACGCACATGGGCAAGGATCAGCTACACCTCAAATCTCTCTGATCTCAACCAAATGTTCCTGTATACCTTCTCTCGCCTTATACATATACATATATACGTAGACACATATACATACACGTGTGTGTGTAGGGTGGGATTTTTGTGTCTGATTTTTTAGAAATGAAGTAAAATTTTGTACAGAACTATTTCGAAAATCTAATTCCAAAATCACAAGGCAATATCACCAACTGAAGAATTTAGTTTAGTTGTCGATTCAATATACAATTTTACGGACAGTTGAGGTTTTTTTTTTCCTAATAATAGGACTGAGGTGGGTATAAATGGATTTAGGAAGAAATATAATATTTTGAGTGAGAGCGGAAAGTAGTGGATTTAAGAAGAAGAAAAGTTGGTCTAGACCGATGCGCTTTATTTATTAAACTTCCATCTCAAAATTGAAATCATCTTTTTATATTCTGTGTCGTGCAGGTATTCTCTTTCAGCTGCTGTGACTTTTATGGCTTACAAGAGAATTGCTCCAAGGAAAATGAAAAGATAGCCATTGTAACAGAAGATGGTTTGTATTTTTTGCTGGTTAACGTGAGAAATGTATAAATTTTCAGACAGCAAAGATAAATAAAAGAGCAAAATCCTTGACGGTATTGCTAGTGCTTGATTGATTCCAGTGCCAACGATGTTTCCATGGAGTTAGAATCTTAATATATATCAGAAAATGTTACTGCTTTTCGTGATGTATTTATTTTTTGGATGTTGCTGAATGCAATCGTTTGTTTCTGACTAGTTAGTGATAATGTAAAAGATAATGAAAGCAGAATGAGAATTTTGAACATCTGATACTGAGATGGTTTGCCGTACCGTTCAGAACTGTTGATCATCTTTTAGCTCGCTATTTAGCAGCCGCATACAAGGGCTATTTTCCCAAAAAAGAATTATGTTTACCCATTCTTCAATCACAAACTTCATAATATTTATATTTACTATGTTTCATCCATTTTCAATCAATAAACCGCATTATGTTATCTCATTCCTGCACGCTATGAATATGTTTCCATCATTCGAATCTCGGTCTCAACCATCAAATTTAAAGGATTTCGATTTCGATGAGATAGTGCAAGCAAGTCAAACGGCTGTTGGAGTTCAATTGTGGGTGGCATGGCAAAAATCTGAAAACATTGACATGATATATTGTTGGGCTCATTATTCAAAAGACTCAATTTGTGGAAATGATAAAAGCGGAGTTAAGTGGATGGTTTGGAAAGATCAATGGTTGAACACTGTTTTGCATCACAAATATGGAAGATCAAGTGAGCCTCAGTGGCATGAGAGGAGAGACGGACTCTTAATAGTTTTAAGTAGTTTACAGTATTGATTTTTTTTTAATTCTTATTTAAGATCAAATAGCAAATACAGAAGCCTTTATCTCTGATGGAGAGCGGATATCAACCTTCGAAAATGGAATTTTGGATATGCAAAGACGGATACCGTTCAATCCAAAAATAAAGAGAAGAAGAAAGCACGAAAAAAAAGAACGTAGCTCCAGCCTTGGCAACTCGAGTAGAAGCAAGCTTGGAGATATTACCGACAAAAGAGATGATGATGGTCGGGAGCCAATCACCTTTCTAGTGTTAAAGCTTTGCAATGCCTAGCCCAAGAAATCCATATAATGTTGATATGTATTTATATGTAGGCTTGCATCAAATTGTGCTTCACCCCTTGGGCTACATGCGACTAGATCGCTTAGTTTTCCACCATCTCATCCTCATAAAGACTCAACCCGACTGGCTATGGAAGTCAAATGAGGATGCATATTTATTAGATCCCGACCTTCTGAATTTTGAATGAGACAACTATACATTCAATATATGTTGTATAAGTTGATTTTTTAGAAATATAAATTTGGGGAGGCTTTTGCAATTTACCAAGGCAAGGTTGCTCAATGATTTAAGATCAAAGTGAAGTAGAGTCCTCTTGAGTTGTAAGTTTTAGAAATACTTGCACAATTTCCTTTTATGATAACGCATACAAGAATTCATATTTGAAGAACTTATTTAAAAAAGTGTTTTACTTAGAAAAGCTTTTTAAATCATTTTTTACCTGGAATTTTTTTAAAAGTTTATTTTGTTTTCTACGGAGAGTCAAATGTCCGAGCAAGTAATTCAGATGTCTGAATCAAAGGAATTCTACAACAAATTCTTTCTGTTTGAAAATTATGTACGAACGGTGGTCTGAGACTAATTATGAAAATTCAAATGTTTGAATGAAGTTTCCAGATGGCTAAAAATTTGCTTTTTAATACTATTTGAACATACAGGTTTTCAGATGTCTAGAAGACTCATCCAGACTTATGATTGAAAAGCTAGACGTGTGAATATAACTATTTTTTAACGAATTTCTTTCTATTTAAAGACTGTATAATTATAGACATCCGAGGTCTGAATTCAAACATCTGAATTCATGTAACGACTATTTTTCTATTTTAGATTAGAAAATTATTTTGAAAGGTTATTCTCTTCTACAAACGGTTGCAACTTTCTAATGGCTATTTCTTTTCAAACAGAACCTTTCAAACACTATAAATAAACATTGTTTTTGAACTTTTAATTTCATCTAATCTTATTTTTCTCTCTACACCATACTTTCTGTGATCTCAAAAGCATTCAAAATAATTTCTTTGCTTCCTAAAATTTGCACGTTCAAATCACAATCATCAAATAAGATTATAGGAAGGGTGTACAAAAAGTGACTTATCAGTATTATCAAAGAGCCATAACAAGACAAAGACAAGTTCTATCTTTTTTTGTGAAGTTCTATTGGAGATTTTCATGCAAGGTATTGACGACATGTTCGGTTGTTCAGCCAGTCTTGTAGAAACTTGTTTCATTGGGTAAAGCAAGGGTAGTTTAGTGAACTACCAGAAGGAATTTGGGACTGTACACAGGCCCGGCCCGACTGAATTGGTTGCCCCAGGCAAACACAAAGTATTAAGCAGAATTAAATTAAAAAAACACTCATAAATTGATAGAATAGGAATTGAACCTGACCCGGTTTGTTCACAAGTAACATACACAACCACTTGACCACGCTGTTTCAATATTCTTAGTAATAAAAGCTTTTTATTTATTCAAAACCTTAGAATGTTGCCCCTTCATAGGCTTGTTGCCCTAGGCGGCTGCCTTAGCAGCCTTACCCTAGGGCCGGGCCTGACTGTACATAGTACATGAAGACCGAACCGGTATAAAAATCATTGGTGCAATCTTTTATTTACTGTTTTTTTATTTAACTTGCTTATATAATTAGTTTAATTTATATTATTCATGTTACTAGATCATAAGACATACTTTTATTTGGTATTAGAGCAAGGTTTTCGTAAAATGTAACCAAGTTTGTGAATACTTGCAAGTAATATGGATAACTCTATAACTACATTTGTTGAGGCTCAATCCACTGCACATCCGCTACTTTTCACAGGGTCTAATTATGCATATTGATCAACTAGGATGAGAATTTATATGCAAGCTAATGGTTATAATGGTTATGAAATTTGGAATGCTACACAAGTACAATACAATATATCCACCATTGAGTATTCGATATGACGACCCAAAATCTCAACACTTCGTATTTAAATATCTGAATTATTTAAATATTTGAATATTGGTTTAAGGCGATTAAAATGGATTTTATATAACCTTTTTAACCTCCTTTTAATTAATAACTAATGATGATATACTTGTTTTGAAAAATGTTTATAAAAATAAATAGTTCGAAGAAACATCGATAATATGACTGAAAATCGTCTTATCGATAAATGGCTTTTTACTCGATAGAAGTTGTTCGAACTTGTTGTGCTTGCCTAATATATTAACGAGTAATTTGTTAGCAACTAAAAATATTTTGCACTAATGGTAATCAGTGGGGTAGGATGATGTCGTAAAATAAAAGATATTTTAGAGGGAGGGTAGTTTGGGAAGACACAAGGGCTAAGTTAAGGAGGTGAGGTGTAAGTCGCACATGAGGGAGAGGTTGCTTTGTGACCTTCCATGAAGGGTCGGAGGCGAGGATGACCTCTTGTTTAAGCTTATAAATACACTTCATATGTTACATTAATCCACTTTGCTAAATTATAAGCATAAAAAACAAGTAAGCTCTTCATCCTCTTTTTCTTCACTTTAAAATTCCTAAACAATGCAAATCGACACCATACTCCACCAAACTTTGACTAAGGGCCTAGTACAACATAGAAGACAAGAACATCAAGTCAAATGTTGAAGAAAAGGAGGTAAGTTGGGCCGTGAGCAAATATGAAGGAGGCAAGGAGGTAGAGAGCTAAAATGAGCTAAAGGTGGAAGCTTTGGATGTTTAGTTATGGTTGCAAATGGCAACATGATTAGTAAAGAGATGGAAAATGAATTAAATTCCATTTTTAACTTTTTAATTTGGCCTAAACATGCTATTAAAGTGAGATCTAAGTTCGAAAACATTTTTAAAATCAAAATCATCTTAAAATCATCATTTTTACTATATGGTAAGCATAGAAAAAGTGGGAGATACAAAATCACCCACCTAATAACCAATTTACCCAATTATCCCTCAAGATCCATGTAACGACCCGTATTTTTGATAATTAAAAAAATATTAAATTTAATAAGATTTTTGAAATTTAATATTTTGAGAAATTAAAATTTATGATTTATTTATGAGAAAAATAATTAGAATATGATTAACAATGTTGTTTGAATGTTATTGAAAATTATTTTAATGTAATTTCAATTAATTGAAATAATTGTTGGAATCAATTGTTGAAATTTAATGTAATTATATTCATAAGTTAATAGATGATTTAATAATAAGAGTGTAAATCGAAATAAATGAATTTGATTGAAATTAAAATATAATTAACTGAGGTTTTATTACAGTTGTAATTGAACGCTGAAATTTGTGTAATATTTAAATCTTGGATTTAATATGGAAATTTGTATTTAAAGATTATAAATTTCTATGTAATCAAGAATGATAAAATTGTTAATTTTTAAAATTGAATTTGAAAGTGGTTAAATCAATTTAATAATAATTTATTTAATTAACGTGAAAATTAGTCATTTTGGTCACTATCTCGGATTTCGATGAAACTAGTTTCAACGGATCCGTAACAGTGAATTATTATAGGATTTCAACTTTCGTAGCGATCAGACTTATTGTTTGACCATGCGAGCTCGAAACGTAGAAATCGATTAATGGAATTTAAATGAATATAATCCGATTTTAAAAGCTAACTTCGGTATACAATGGAATTTGGGTTTGAAACTAGTTCCATTGAGTTTAAAATATCGAAAACCTATATTTTGATAGTGGAAAATAGGCACAAGGACAAATTTTCATAAAATTTTTGGCTGAAGGACAACAGGTTTTATTTTTAGGCTGAAGGACAAACTTTAAAAGATAATTAGGCTGAATGACAATGCTAATACAACTAGCATTTTGTACAATGTAAAACCGGATATAATGTTAGTTATAATTAGCATTTTGTACAATGTTTGCACTGTACAAAATGCTAACTATATTTAGCATTTTCCTTCAGCCTAATTTTCTTTCAAAGTTTGTCCTTCAGTCCAAAAATAAAACTTTGTGTCCTTCAGCCTAAATTTTTTTCAAAGTTTGTCCTTGTGCCTAATTCCCTCGAAATATGTGATGACCTTTTTTCATTTTGGAAACGAAACGGGCTTTTCAGGTCGTTGTTATCGTTTCGACCCAAATCGATCTGTCTATTCATTCTTATCCATCTCTGCCTATATAAATAGTTTTTTTCTAACCCTAGCAGCCTTTCATTTTATTTCTGTGCGTACTTCTATTTCTCATCTGTTCCTCCTTCTCAAACGTTAGAACACCAAAACCCTAATTTCAATTTTTAAATCAAATCAAAAATTCAAACTCATCAAACCATATCAAATTACTTACCGTTGGAAAGTTCTCAACAAACGTAATCTAGATCTGAGATTCATTTTTCGATTTGATGCATCGTTTGATCAGAAAACGATGAAGAAGTTTCGGCCGTCCATAGGCCATGGTTTCGTTTAACAACGGATCGTCGACCAATCGGCAATCGGGAGGCACAGACTTGTAGAGGGCGACCAGTAGTATGGGTTTCATTTGGGTCATAGGTTGCTAGAATCGCCAGAATTCGAGCATGAATGTGAGAGGCGGCGGAGCTCGCTGGAGCGAGTCGGAGGTGGTCGCGCAACCACCGTGTGGGCGGCCTGTGGTGGGTAGTTTGACCAGGCGTTCTGATCCGGTCGGAGGCGTGCATAGGTGACGACGGCGTTGGGTTTAGGGTGGTGGTTGTTTGTGAGTTTCAACGTAATCGCATGCCTGTTAACGAGTTAGGGTTTGCAAGGTTAATTAATTTACTAATTTACCCTTCTATTATTTTTATTGTAAATTTAATTTTCAAACTTCTAACTAGCATAACTCTTGCATACGAGCTCGGATTTGGACGCGGTTTCTTCCGTTGGGATCGTATCGAAATTTCGAACGATATAAAACTAGTTTGACTGCATTATGAGACTGTTCAAATTTTGGGCTTTATTTGGATTTTAAATCGACTAGAAATCAAAGTTGAGCGATTTAACCCACTCACAAATACTAAACCTTCTTATGTTAGTTGAATTAAATTTATAATGTGATAAGAACCTTATTGGTTGTTATTTGGTAGTTTAATTTGACATTTTAAATTGAAATTGTATTTATTTGAATTAAATTGCCATTTAAATTAATATTGAAATTAAATTAATAGTTAAATACCTGATTATGATAACCATTTAATTGTTGTGATTTATTGGTTGATTTGGATGATGATTGTAGTGAATGTTAATTTGTTGATATTTTTGGATGATTGGGTGTTTATATCCCTGTTATAACCATGGGTTGAAATGATACATACCCGAATGATCTTATAGATTAGGAAAAATCTTTATGGGTTGAAATGATAAACCCAAGCGATTTTATTGATTTGGAAATTATTGATTCGGGATACGGGTTGAAATGATATATACCCAAAAAAATTTAACTATTTTGGGGTTGAAATGATATATACCCGAATTTTTTTAACTATTTTGGGGTTGAAATGATATATGCACTATCACTTGACCATAGGATAGAAAATTATATACGTACACCGTTGGTCGGTTTTAAATTATTTTCTAAATAGTAAAGTATGTTTGATTTATAAATTTGATTTTTTTTAATTTAATTTAATAATTTTATTAAAAAATATATTTGGAAAATAATTTGTTTTATATGTTTTAAAGTTTCAAATTATAAGTTAATATATGGTTTAAATGTAAATTTAAGATTTTAACTTATGATTTTATTTAGTTTTAAAATATTTTTTTAAAAAAGTTTAAAATTTAATTTAATATAATTTTAATATATATATTTTAAATTTATTTTAATATAATAAATACAGTTTTGATTTAATATAATAAATATGGATTTTATAATAACTTTAATAAATAAAAATGTAAGAGGTTTTGTAAGGAATTTATAAAAGTTTTGTAAGAGATTTTATAATGGATTTATAAAAGGGTTCTTATAAAAGATTTTTATAAAGGATTTTGTAATGGTTTTATAAAGGTTTTAAAGGATTTTATAAAAGAACTTGTATAAAGGGATTTGGAAGCGTATAAAGGAATTTGTGTAAAAAGTTATGATAAAGGGAAGAGTTGTAAATTGTTTTGGGAATTTATAAATAGCTTTATAAATGGTTTTAAAACATATAAATAGTTTATAAATGGTTTAAGAGAGATTTATAAATTATTTTCGAAATTGATTGAAAGAAATCTTCCTCGGTATTTATGAATATATTTATACTTTTGGAATAAGTATATGGATATCTTGATATGAAAGTATGAACTATTTTATGGATTTATTATATAAATGTTTTCTAAAATTACCACGGTGTGAAAAATGTAAGCGTTTGGTTGTTAAAGAGACCGGGGTCGGATATTTTCATACTCTCTTCCAATTCCGAAACCACTTTAACAACTGTGCACATGGTGGAGAATCCAGAACGAAGTAGGATGGTTTGGTGAACGCTTCTGGTATGAGGTAAGAATGCAGCCCTGACCCTCTCGGGTCAGCTTGATATGACTAAAACAGGAGCTACACCGGGCCAAGTGAGGTCGCTCCTCCGATCGGGCACATTTCTTCGATACCATATCTGTTACTTTATGATTGATTTGGTGGCCACCTTCGATTTGATTATGGAAGTTTGTTCCGAGGTGGGTGGTAGTAACTAATACGCGTTACCACCAGTCCGGGAGTGCAAAACGGTAGAATCCTACCCTAGGCATTGCCTCGCGTGCCTTGTCATATGCCTTATCGAACCCACTACGATTTTGGTTTGTGTCGTACCTATGGAGTGCTCCCTGATAGCCCACCGGTTTGGTGGAGTTTACAGTACTGTATAGACTATAGCATTTATAAAATGTGTTAAGGGGGATATGGGTAATGCCTTAACACTATTTTAATACTTTACTTTACTGATAGACACTATATATATAGTGTATATTACCACATATAAATAGTTTAACGGATCCTTAGGAGATGGAAGTCTCGAACATCTCTTAAGTTATTACACGCACGTTATACACTGGATAGGAGATGTAAAATCCTGTAAACATCTCTGAAACCCTTACACTCATATTTATTTGCTGTTGATTTAACTTACATAAGATCTTTTAGTTCTGACTCGAGTGTTTTGTCTTTTCATTACGCTCGGGTCAACCTGAGCATTTCAGCGTTAAAGACTTTATTTCTGAAGGACAAAGACGGAGTTTGGTATATTATATTATTAGTATTATTCCACTGTATCATGTTGTTCCGTTACATTATCCTATTATACTTATTGTATGTATAACTCTGATTGTATTGTAAAAGTGTAATCAAATTTTATTTGTAAAACAGCTTCATGAACTGTTTATTTGATTATTATATTTTGTCATTCCGCTGTGAGATTTCGTGTTTTGTTTTTGCTTCTTTTCCCTTATTTTCTTATTTACCCCATTAACAATCCTCCCTTTTGAATGGTTTGAGTTGACATGTGTGGTTTATTGTCGATTTAAACCGTCCAAAAAGGTGGGTCGTTACAGTTGGTATCAGAGCTTTGGTTTAGCGATAACCTTAGCTTTGTGGGGTTTGACTCATTAGAGATAGGGTAGTAATACCTTAGAATGAGTTTGTTGAGCGTATATATATGAGAGCGCGTATTTCTTAGTGTTATAAAATGTTTTATATTGTGTTCACTTATCCGTTGAGTTGTTTATGAATTTTGGTCGGTGTGTGGGACGCCATGTTATCGATAGGGGTTTCTAAACACTTAAACGAGGCTAGTTGACATAATATTATTTTTGAAATATTGGTAAATGAAATAATTTTACCTAGTATTATATTTTGTATATAAAAGAATAAATTTTATAAATGGATATAGTTGTATGTGATATGTTTGTTAGGAAGTGAAATTTTATAAATATTGGTTGCAAAATAGAATTTACAAATATATTGAACATGAATTGGAAATTTGAGAACTTAAGTTATGAAGTTTTGAAATTAATTTTCAAAAAGATTTTGGAAATATAAAATTAGTATTATTTGGAAGTATTTTTACAGAAATATTTATTTGAAAGAAATGTTTTAAAAGAATTTTTAAAAGGAAATAAGTTCTGTACTCCCCTCTTCGATCGTTGGAAAAATAATGACCGCGACATCATCGACATTTATTTTCGAGTGTCAAAGTGGGGAGACTGCTGTAGTAGCTTTGCTACACGTTTGTTTTGATAAACAAATTTTAATTTTATTTTTTAAGTATGATTTGATATATAAAAGATATGAATATATATATTATTTCAAAATAATTTGAAACGAACCCGGTATTTAGTTCTTAAGTTTTTGTTAAATTAATGATTTTCAGTTGTAGAAATAAAGTGAAATTTTAATAATTGGAAACTTCTAAAATGAAAAATAAGAAATTAGGAGCAAAGTGTTAATGAAACTGTAAAGGAATTGGAGATTTGTAACTTGCAAATTAAAAGATAATGAAAATTAAGAAGATGCAAATTATTGAACATTTTTGTTAACTAAAATAAATAAGATAAATTTGTATAACATTCAAATTACATTCTAAAAGCATGTATAAAACTCATCAGAAATATTTAAAAAGTTGTAATGTTAAATATGAATATGTAATAGAATATTATACAAGTAAAAGCTTAATAACGAAAATGTTTCGAAATGAACATATGTTTGTAAATTAAACAATTTAAGATGTATAATAATATTGTAAACTTAAGTTAATGTTTGAAGTTATTTATAATTAAGGTGAATAGTAAAAATGAAAACTATATTAAGTAAATGATTATAACTTCAGGAAATGTTGAAATGATTCAGAAATAGGTTTAATATTCAATAATACTATATATAAAAGAAATAAATGTGAATAAATAAAAAAAGTAGAGAAACTTAAGTATGAATTGATTCATTAATGAATATTAATCCTAATTGGAAATCCAGTTATATAGGTAAATGAATGTGAATTAAACTACAAGGAAACTTATATAATATTTTAAGAATTGATCTATTGATGTTCTAAATAATTGAATGGAAAATAAATTATGTAAGTAAATGAATGCAAAGAGAAAAAAAGATAATATTGTATGAATGTAGGAAAATAAATAAAAGTTATGTAATGAGAAAAGAAACTAATAGAATAAATTTAAATAATACTTAAATTCTTTGTTTTGTTGGCTGATGGGAAGTTTTGGAAATGATACTTCAAATTGTTTAAGGTTGTATGAATAATCCATTAAGTAATTATCTAAGGCTGTTGAGCGTAGGGTACGCTTAGTAGTTTATTTATCACCCTTATACGATGAAAAGTTTCTGAACTAAACAAACCATTAGTTTTGGTTGCCATGGATGTGTGATGGATTCTAGTGTTGCATATGATGGTCGTGCTGTTTTGTTTGCATATGTTTTGTGTTGATTTGCTTTTGTTACTAATTGAAACAACTAAATATTTCTCTTTTATATAATTCTCACTATTTTGGATTATATAAGTGAAATACAGGTTTATGGAAGTAATAGCTACTGCTTTTGGTTTCATAAAATAGAGTTTGTTTGCCCGACAAATAGGTACGTTTTTGGGTTACGGTTTGGCAACGATATTTTATTTTTTTCTCATGGTTTGGGATGTTTTATTATTGAAATATAATATATATATATTGAAATTATTGATATTATTATTTTTATGGTCTTAACCGCGCAAAGGAGACTCTGCCGAAATTTTTCGTGAATTTGGGACTTAGAAAAATTCCATGAAAGTGAAAATATTTTCAAACTTTTATTAAACTTGAATATAAAAGATTTAATTGTTTATAAATTGATATATTTTATTTAAAATACTTAAATATGTAAGTTTAAAGTGTTTATAAATTGATTATTTTGAATAAAAATATATCACCTTCTTAATTCCTTTTTGTTCTCTTTTCAAGGATGAAAAGTATTGAGTGGGGGAGAGTGTAACGACCCGTATTTTTGATAGTTAAAAAATATTAAATTTAATAAGATTTTTGAAATTTAATATTGTGAGAAATTAAAATTTATGATTTATTTATGAGAAAAATAATTAGAATATGATTAATAATGTTGTTTGAATGTTATTGACAATTATTTTAATGTAATTTCAATTAATTGAAATAATTGTAAAGTTAATTTGGTTAAATTTGTACATAAGGAATAAAATAATTGTTGGAATCAATTGTTGAAATTTAATGTAACTAAATATTGCAGTTAATATGAGTTAAGATAATAACTATAGAATATGAATGCAATAGAATGCAAACTAATGTTAATTATATTCATAAGGTAATAGTTGATTTAATAATAAGAGTGTAAATCGAAATAAAAGAATTTGATTGAAATTAAAATATAATTAACTGAGGTTTTATTACAGTTGTAATTGAACGTTGAAATTTGTGTAATATTTAAATCTTGGATTTAATATGGAAATTTGTATTTAAAGATTATAAATTTCTATGTAATCAAGAATGATAAAATTGTTAATTTTTAAAATTGAATTTGAAAGTGATTAAATCAATTTAATAATAATTTATCTAATTAACGTAAAAATTAGCCATTTTGGCCACTGTCTTGGATTTCGATGAAACCCTTTTCATCGGATCCGTAAAAGTGAATTATTATAGGATTTCAAGTTTCGTAGCGATCAGACTTATCATTTGACCATGCGAGCTCGAAACGCGTAGAAATCGATTAATGTAATTTAAATGAATATAATCTAATTTTAAAAGCTAACTTCTGTATACAATGGAATTTGGGTTTGAAACTAGTTCCATTGAGTTTAAAAATATCGAAAATCTACATTTTGATATATGAGATGACCTATTTTCGTTTCGGGAACGAAATGGCTTTTCCGGTCGTTGTTATCGCTTCTACCCAAATCGATCTGTCCATTCATTCTTATCCATCTCTATCTATATAAATAGTTTTTTCCTAACCCTAGCAGCCTTTCATTTTATTTCTGTACGTACATCTATTTCTCATTTGTTCCTCCTTCTCAAATGTCAGAACACCAAAACCCTAATTTCAATTTTTAAATCAAATCAAAAATTCAAACTCATTAAACCATATCAAATTATATGCTGTTGGAAAGCTCTCGACGAATGTAATCTAGATCTAAGATTCATTTTTCGATTTGATGCATCGTTTGATCAAAAAACGATGAAGAAGTTTTGGCCATCTATAGGCCATGGTTTCATTTAACGGCGGTCGTCGACCAATCGACGATCGGGAGGCACAGGCTTGTAGAGGGCAACCAGTAGAGTACATCTATGGGTTTTGTTTGGGTCGCAGGTTGCCAGAATTGCCAGAATTCGAGCATGAACGTGAGAGGCGGCATAGCTCGCTAGAGCGAGTCGGAGGTGGTCGCGCAACCACCATGTGGGCGGCTTGTGGTGGGGAGTTTGGCGCGGCGTTCTGATCTGGTCGGAGGCGTGCATAGATGACGGCGGCGTTGGGTTTAGGGTGGCGACTGTTCGTGGGTTTCAGCGTAGTCGCATGCCTATTAAGAGTTAGGGTTTGCAAGGTTAATTAATTTACTAATTTACCCTTCTATTATTTTTATTTAAATTTAATTTTCAAACTTCTAACTAGCATAACTCTTGCATACGAGCTCAGATTTGGACGCGGTTTCTTCCATTGGGATCGTATCGAAATTTCATACAATATAAAACTAGTTTGGATGCATTTTAAGACTATTCAAATTTTGGGCTTTATTTGGATTTTAAGTCGACTAGAAATCAAAGGTGAGTGATTTAACCCACTCACAAATACTAAACCTTCTTATGTTAGTTGAATTAAATTTATGATGTGATACGAACCTTATTGGTTCCTATTTGGTAGTTTAATTTGACATTTTAAATTGAAATTGTATTTATTTGAATTAAATTGCCATTTCAATTAATATTGAAATTAAATGGATAGCTAAATATCTGATAATGATAACTAGTTAATTATTGTGATTTATTGGCTGATTTGGATAATGATTGTGATGGATGTTTATTTGTTGACATTTTTGGATGATTGGATGTTTATATCCCTGTTATCACCATGGGTTGAAATGATACATACCCAAATGATCTTATAGATTAGGGAAAATCGTTATGGGTTGAAATGATAAACCCGAGCGATTTTATTGATTTGAAAATTATTGATTCGGGATACGGGTTGAAATGATATGTATCCGGAAAAATTTAACTATTTTGGGGTTGAAATGATATTACCCTATCACTTGACGATAGGGTAGAAAATTATATACGGACACCGTTGGTCGGTTTTAAATTATTTTCTAAACAGTAAAGTATGTTTCATTTATAAATTTGATTTTTTTAAATTTAATTTAATGATTTTTTTAAATTTAATTTAATGATTTTATTAAAAAAATTATAATTGGAAAATAATTTGTTTTATATGTTTCAAAGTTTCAAAGTATAAGTTAATATATGGTTTAAATGTAAATTTAAGATTTTAACTTATGATTTTATTTAGTTTTTTTTAAATAGTTTAAAATTTAATTTAATAAAATATTTAATATAATTTTAATATAATAAAGACAGTTTTGATTTAATATAATAAATATAGATTTTATAATAACTTTAATAAATAAAAATGTAAGAGGTTTTGTAAGGAATTTATAAAAGTTTTGTAAGAGATTCTATAATGGATTTATAAAAGGATTCTTATAAAATATTTTTTTAAAGGATTTTATAATGGTTTTATAAAGGTTTTAAAGGATTTTATAAAGGGTTTTATAAAAGAACCTGTATAACGGGATTTGGAAGCGTATAAAGGAATTTGTGTAAAAGTTTATGATAAAGGGAAGAGTTGTAAATTGTTTTGGGAATTTATAAATGGTTTTATAAATGGTTTTAAAGCATATAAATAGTTTATAAATGGTTTAAGAGAGATTTATAAATTATTTTCGAAATTATTGAAAGAAATCTTCCTCGGTATTTATGAATATATTTATACTTTTGGAATAAGTATATGGATATCTTGATATGAAAGTATGAACTGTTTTCTAGATTTATTATATAAATGTTTTCTAAAATGACCACGGTGTGAAAAATGTAAGCGTTTGGTTGTTAAAGAGACCGGGGTCAGATATTGTCATACTCTCTGCCAATTCCGAAACCACTTTAACAACTGTGCACGTGGTGGAGAATCCAACGAAGTAGGATGGTTTGGCGAACGCTTCTGGTATGAGGTAAGAATGCAGTCCTAACCCCCTCGGGTCAGCTTGATATGACTAAAACAGAAGCTATACCAGGCCAAGTGAGGTCGCTCCTCTGATCGGGCACATTTCTTCGATACCATATCTATTACTTTATGATTGATTTGATGTCCACCTTCGATTTGATTATGGGAATGTGTTCTGAGGTGGACGGTAGTAGCTGCTACGCGTTACCACCAGTCCGAGAGTGCAAAACGATAGAATCCTACCCTGGGCATTGCCTCGCATGCCTTGTCATATGCCTTATCGAGCCCACTACGATTTTCGTTTGTGTCGTACCTATGGAGTGCTTCCTGATAGCCTACCGGTTTGGTGGATTTTACAGTACTGTATAGACTACGACATTTATAAAATGTGTTAAGGGGGATATGGGTAACGCCTTAACGCTATTTTAATACTTTACTTTACTGATAGACACTATATATATAGTGTATATTACTGCATATAAATAGTTTAACGGATCCTTAGGAGATGGAAATCCTGAACATCACTTAAGTTATTGCATGCACATTATACACTGGATAGGAGAAGTATAATCCCGTAAACATCTCTGAAGCCGTTACACTCATATTTATTTGCTTTTGATTTAAGTTACATAAGATCTTTTAGTTCTGACTCGAGTGTTTTGTCTTTTCATTACGCTCGGGTCAGCCTGAGCATTTCAGTGTTGAAGACTTTATTTCTAGAGGACAAAGATAAAGTTTGGTATATTATATTATTAATATTATTCCACTATATCATGTTGTTCCGCTGCATTATCCTATTATACCTGTTGTATGTATAACTCTTATTGTATTGTAAAAAATGTAATCAAATGTTATTTGTAAAATAGCTTAATGAACTGTTTATTTGATTATTATATTTTGTCATTCCACTGTGAGATTCCGTGTTTTGTTTTTCCTTCTTTTCTCTTATTTTCTTATTTACCCCATTAACAATCCTCCCACTTTAATGGTTTGAGTTGAATGTGTGGTTTATTGTCGATTTAAACCGTCCAAAAATGTGGGTCATTATAGTTGGTATCAGAGCTTTGGTTTAGCGATAACCTTAGCTTTGTGGGTTTGACTCATTAGAGATAGGGTAGTAATACCTTAGAATGAGTTTATTGAGCGTATATATATATGAGAGCACGTACCTGTTAGTGTTATAAAATGTTTTGTATTGTGTTTATTTATCCGTTGAGTTGTTTGTGAATTCTGGTCGGTGCGTGGGACGCCATGTTATCGATAGGGGTTTATAAACACTTAAACGAGGCAAGTCGACGTAATATTATTTTTGAAATATAGGTAAATGAAATAATTTTACCTAGTATTATATTTTGTATATAAAAGAATAAATTTTATAAATGGATATAGTTGTATGTGATATGTTTGTTAGGAAGTGAAATTTTATAAATATTAGTTGCAAAATAGAATTTACAAATAAATTGAATATGAATTGGAAATTTGAGAACTTAAGTTTCGGAGTTTTGAAATTGTTTTTCAAAAGATTTTGGAAAGATAATATTAGTATTTTTTGGAAGTATTTTGATAGAAATATTTATTTGAAAGAAATGTTTTAAAAGAATTTTTAAAAGGAAATAAGTTATGTACTCCCCTCTTATGTCGCTGGAAAATTACTTCGGTGATGACCACGGTATCATCGACGTTCATTTTCGAGTTTCAAAGTGGGGAGTCCACTATAGTAGCTTTGCTACACGTTTGTTTTGATAGACAAATTTTAATTTTATTTTCTTAAGTATGATTTGATATATAAAAGATATGAATATATATATTATTTCAAAATGATTTGAAATGAACCCGGTATTTAGTTCTTAAGTTTCTGTTAAATTAATGATTTTCAGTTATAGAAATAAAGTGAAATTTTAATAGTTGGAAACTTCTAAAATGAAAAATAAGAAATTAGGAGCTAAGTGTTAATGAAACTGTAAAGGAATTGGAGATTTGTAACCTGCAAATTAAAAGATAATGAAAATTAAGAAGATGTAAATTATTAAACATTTTTGTTAACTAAAATGAATAAAATAAATTTGTATAACATTCAATGACATTCTAAAAACATGTATAAAACTTACCAGAAATATTTAAAAAGTTGTAATGTTAGATATAAATATGTAATAGAATATTATACAAGTAAAAGCTTAATAACGAAAATGTTTCAAAATCAACATATGTTTATAAATAAAACAATTTAAGATGTATAAGAATATTATAAACTTAAGTTAATGTTTGAAGTTATTTATAATTAAGGTGAATAATAAAAGTGAAAACTATAGTAGATCTATTGTTTTTCCCTTGCTAATTACTCTCTAATGATGATTTATGTAATTAAAGTATAGAAAAGAGGAGCTTTTCGACAGAAATCAAGTTAATGGAGGTTTAGACTTGGATTGGATGTGGGAAAAGTGATTAGATCTATCCTATCATCCCCTATTAGGCAAAAATCCCAAAATGGATTGGTAGGCTTAGGGTTGGGCTTAACTAATTATCCACTAATCTGGCTGGTAGTAGTCCAAACTTAAAACTACCATATCTTATAACGGTAAATCCATTTTTCTATTATGACAACTGTATAGAAAGAGAAACCATCATTCTAATCTAATGAAAGTAGTTTCAAACACCAATATAGATCCTATCAAAAGTTATAGGCTTTACAAAAAATTCAAGGTCAAAGTTGTCCGATAAAAATTTTAAGAATGAAAAATGTCTCTACTAGTCATTTCCCAAAGCTATAGAGTCATACAACCTCAAATGAATTAAATAAGAGTATTTTATGACCATTTAATACGTAAAATACGGGTGTTTGTACCAAAATTGGGCACAACACTCTTCGGATGTCTTTGAAGAGATAAAGTGAAGAATTTAAATGGAAAAGGAGGAATTATCTAACAAAAACTCCAAATTTCAGAAATGAGAATAATTAAAATGCAAGGAGACACAAGAATTTAGAGTGGTTCGGCGTGTTTCCTACGTCCACTATGAAGTAGTTTGATTTATTGATCTTTATTTGATGTTTACAATTGATTTCAGCAAATTACAGTGAATAACAATGATTTGCAGCAATGAAATTCGTTGGTAGCAGCAGCAATGGAGTTCAGATCTGGATCTGGCGGAGTCCGGGCGCTGGAGATCTCAAAGAGGAAGAAGAACCCCTTTTCTATTGGCTTTGGGGGTTTATTTATAGGTGTAGGAGGCTGGTATTTTGCTCAGATCTTGGGAGACCCTCTCTGGCACGTGACCAGGCCCGCACGCCCAAGCCCGTGAAGTTTCGGTCCGATTTGTGATCGATACGAACAGATTTCATATCGATCAAGATTTCATCCAATGGAGTCGAAATTTGGCGTGGACATTCTTTAGCATGCACGTAGTCTTCTATGAAAATTTCATAGCATTTGGACTTGTAGATTAGGAGATATGATTGATACGAAATGCTATTCTCGGTGGCTGTTTGGTTCGACTCGCTTTGGTTTCGACTCGCTTTTCATTCGACTCGGTTCTGTTTGACTCGGTGACGTGGCATTAATTTGTATTTGTGCTTTGCTCCACATCGATGGACACGAAGTATAAGTCTTCGGATGGATGCGAAGTCGACGAAGTGGAGCGAGTCGAAGTATGGCTCGAGGCGGAGCGAGTCGAAGTGCGCATTGATCGAGCGAGTCGAAGGAGGCATCTGATGGAGGCGAAGCGGAGCGAGTCGAAGGTGCCACTTCTGATGGTTGCGAAGCGAGTCGAAGGGAGCGAGTCAAAGTTGCCGCCTCTGATGGTTGCGTTGCGAAGCGAGTCGAACTTGTCGCTTCAGATGGTCGCGAAGCGAGTCGAAGTTGTCGCTTCAGATGGTTGTGAAGCGAGTCGAATGTGTCGCTTCTGATGGTTGCGAAGCGAGTCAAATCTGAGCGATTCGAAGTTGGCTTCTGATGGTTGTGAACGGAGCGAGTCGAAGAATGGCTCGAAGAGGAGCGAGTCGAAATGTGCACTTCCTATGGATTCGAACTAGAGCGAGTCGGAGAAGGCTGTTCTTAGCCAATTTTGTATCGTTCACAACTTGAGCATACGAACTCGGATTGACTTGAGATTTGGAACGTTGACTCTCATAGCTTAGGTTGTCATGTCATGCCAATTTTGGCTCAATCCGGACTCGGACAAAATTCATCGATATCCATAGTGAGCCTATGTATGACTGATCTCTAAGACGCACCGTCATTGGTTACTAGTCAATTCCTTGGTGTCACGGCCTTGCCAAAAGGTGGGATAACATTTGCCCCCCAAAATACGTCTTGTGAAAATATGATGTGCTTTGAAGTGCTGCAGTCTTCATTCTGAATAGTTATCGTCTTTTCGATGAAAGCTGTAATCTTCGACTGTTTTTCTTGAAAATGTAAGCTGTTGACGGTCAACTGCTGTACCCTATATTGCTGCGACTGATTGCTGTATGCTAGTGGTTACCCGCTTGTTGTTGTAATCGTTATTGGATGAGTTTCTGATTCTTGAAAATCTGGAATATTGAATATTAGTCCGACATTCATGCATATATATTAACCTGACTCTCGTTGACGTTTGTACGTTCACGAGTCGTTGTCAATTTATTTTATTTTTGAATTCTGTATCGATCCTCTCCTGAACCGATGTGAAATTCGCTGCAACAACGCTCGATGGTTGCTTTTGAATGTTCCTTCGTAACGATCCTTTCCTGAATCGATGTGAAGGGTTGAAACATCGAAGACGATTTTTATTGGATTTATCGATGCGAAGTAAGTATTTCGAGTCGATGGAGTTGGCCTCTGGAAGCCATGATTTGATGGATTCAAACTGCTTGTTCAACTCGGTCCTAGATTCGAACTGCATAGGAGTCGGAGCCGAAACGCACAGGGAATAGAGGAGCGAGTCGAAATGCACAGGAGACGGAGGAGCGAGTCGAAATGATGGCTTGTATTGCTGCATCGGAGACGGAGTCGAAGACAAGCGATACAAAGGGGAGCTTCGTATCAACGCACTGGAGAGGGAGTCGAAACGCGTGTTCGAATCCACCGGGATACGAAGCGTTTATTCCCTTTGCATTCGAGTCCATATAAATACTTTGTACTTAGCCATTTTTTCACTTTTTACTTTTCGCTTTCTTGCCTTACTTTCGCATCGCTCTGAGACTCGAGACAACAAAGAAGAAAACAATCTCGCCTTTGAACCGATTCATCCCTTCAATCGCTCGAACTAACTGATAGATTTAGGTAATCCTTTAAGCAGACCCAACGCGTAAGCGATGAGACTCGGTTTTTAATATCAAATCAACCATAGTTGTGATCGGTCGAAAGTTCCATGACCTCAGCTTCGTGTCGATCTGAGTAGGGGTTTCGAGAGGATGAGGCGGAGGCCTTCGTATTGATCGATGGTGGAGCTTCGCATCGAGTCGAATGCTCTGAATCTATGGATCGATATGAAGGGGCTGTGTCTGATCAATTTGAAACGATGGCCTTCGATCGAATCGAAGTGGGTTGCTTCGGAGCGAGTCGAAGTGGATGGCTCTGGATCGAGTCGAAGTGTGTAGCCTTAGGAGCGAGTCGAACTACGTAGTCTTGGGAGCGAGTCGAACTGCGTAGTCTTGGGAGCGAGTCGAACTGCGCAGTCTTGGGAGCCAGTCGAACTGCATAGTCTTGGGAGCGAGTCAAACTGCGCAGTCTTGGGAGCGAGTCGAACTGGAGGCTTTGGGATCGAGTCAGAGTGTCATGCTCCGATCAATTCAAAATCCTTAGCCCCTTGATCGAGTCGAACTTGCATTCCAACCTTTTGACCGAGTCTGACTCATATGCACATGACCATAACTTATTGATGCGAACATGGCTCTCGTGAGCACTACGAATTGAACATTTAAAAAATTTGAAACTCCTTGCACATGTGATTGATTTGCTACCATAGTAAATAAAAAAAATTGAAGTTTTGTTGTGATAAACAAATTTGAAATTAAAATCCAAATTGAAATTGATGAATATAAGTAAAATGAGTTTTGAACTTATAATATGAGATAATAAATTTAACTTTGGTAAAGTTGAAAAGAATTTGAATTAGCATAGTAAATATGTGATTTGAAATTTAACTAAAGGAAAGTTAAATAAATTGAATTGGATTTGATAGGTGATTATTTAATATGATTTGGAAGTTTAAATATATAAGTTGTATAACTTATAGAATGGGTAAAGGTAAGTGAAACCAATTATTAAGGTGGTTAAATAATTTTGTTAAGCAAAATGAGATATGAATTTGAATAATTGATGAAATTTGACTTTGGTAAAAGTTAAATAGAATTTACTTTAGAATTGGAATCTGAATTGGATTTATAAGTGGAAATTTAAGTTAAGTTAAACAAATGATGTTCGAAATGGAATATAACTTAAGTAATGATGAATGAATTTGATTTTGGTGTCGAAATAAAATAATAAAGTAAATTAAATGAAGGTGAACTTGAGTTATATAAAGGAGATTCAACTTTATTTGTAAAATGAATTAGCAATTGAATTGAACTAATGGATTGAATGTTAATCAATCAAATGTAAATGAATTGATATGGAATAATGAATGTAAGTGTTAATTCATTAAAAGCTAATAAATTGGAAATTCAATGAAAGCCAATTTAATATTAAACCAATTGGAATTAAAAGTGTTGAACCAAATTGAATGTAAATTAATAATTTGGTTATGTTGGTTATGATTTGATTGTTAGATGGTTGTTAGTTGATTGTATATAATTCATTAAGTGTTAATGAAACTAAATTGCATATGAGTTCGTTTCGTTTAAACAATGAATTGAATGTAAGGATTTGAGATGAAACTATTCGGATTTAATGGAATGGTATGTAATTTGGTTGCAAACAAATTAAAACTAGTGTTAAAACCTTGAATATGTGCTTATGAATGAATATCACATATGTTGCTTATGAAAAACTATGCGTTTGCTATTGAAAACAAGTGAATGTTAATAAATTTCTTATATATGTCACTTACATATTTAAATTGAGTAAGTACAGGTACCGGGGCTATCGTTTGGCGGAATTTAGTCACGCTAAAATGCTTAATAAATAACCGCTTTGCTTAAAAATGCTAAAAGGGTACGCCTACGCAATTAAAATAGGAAATATGAACTGTTTTTCTGCTTTTCCGACCGTGTGGGTCGATGTATATATATTTATGTCTATTGTGATCCTACTACGATTGAACCACGCAAAGGAGGCTATGGCGAATTTTTCTGAAAATTTAAGGCGTTAGAAAATTTTGAAATTTTTTTTTTGAAAATTTTTGTTAACGGAAAGTTGGTTTCCAAATTGTAATGAAAGAGTAGGAATTGAACTAGAAAATGAAAACCACTGTTTTGGTTGAAGTTAAAGGTTTTGGAAAAGGTGAATATAAAATTTTCACTAAGTGGATTTTTGAAAGTTAATGAATTTGGGGCATTTTTCTTACTTGGCAATTTCGAGGACGAAATTCTTTTAAGGGGGGAAGATTGTAACGACCCAGAATTTCCGTCATTTGAAATTCAGATATTTAATTGATTTTAAATATTAACAAGTAAGATTTGTAAGTCGAATAAATTTAATTTCGAATATAGTGATTTAATTGGATAATTAAATCAATAATTTAATATTTGAAATTCCAAAAATAATTGGAAATTGAGTTAATGTGTATACAAATGATTTATAAAGTTATATTAAATCATATTGGAGTTAGAATGATGTTAGTGAACTTTTAAAATTGAATTAAAAGTTAAATTGTGAAAATTGAATATTTTAATATTTAATTGACGAGTAAAAATAGTCATTTTTCAAACAGTCTCGGATTTCGACGAAACAAGTTTCATCGGATCCGTAATGTTAAACTATTGTAAGATTTCAAATTTCGTGTCAATCGGATTTACCGTTTGTCCGTGGCAAGCCAAAACGCATATAAATCGTTTTAATCGATTTAATTTAAATTTGATCGTTTAATTCCGTAACTCGCACATATGATCAAATTGGCTTCCGAAACACGTTCCATTGTGTTTGGAACGCGGGTAAAACCCTAGAAACGTCAGCCGGCACGCTTCGTTTGGAGTTCGGAAAATCTCGAGTGAATAGTGTTTTGGCAATTTTCTATAAAAGGACATCAGAATTTCACATTTGCACAAACCCTAGGGTTTCAATGCCCAGGCCGCCACTATAGAGATGAATGGCTAGGAAATTCGAAACTTCCTCCTCTATTATCTCTCAATCCATCATCTATTACCAAAAATCTCCAACTACAACATCGAAGAGGACGACGAGATCTTTAATTTCAACTGTTATGATCGAAAAATACGAAGCGAATCAACGACAAATCAAGTTTGAAGCCCGTGCGTTTGAGCACATTTTTCAAGGCCCATGGACCACCAAGATCAGTTGTTCTCCTGGGGGTGGCGTGTCTCGAGGCGAGCTTCCATTCGGCGTTGTTTGATCGACGTGAAGTCGATCGGAGGAGTCGCGAAAATTCAAGAAACGACATGCGTATGGGTTTGTTCTTGCGTTCATCTTGGCCTGGGATGTATGTGAGGAAGAAAAGGAACGAAGGCCACGATCTTTCCCCTCAAATCGAACGGCTAGATGAGCTAGGGTATAAAATATAAAAAGAAAATTGTAAATAATTATATTTAAATTCGTTCAAACTTTGAAAAATCATAACTTTTTGATACAAGGTCGGAATCAAGCGAAACTGGCGGCACCGGAATCGCAGCAATGAGCAGCTCGCTGTGGTACAGATGTGGAATCATTTCGAGCAAGTGAAAATTTTGCATTAAATCGAACGTGTTCGATTTAATGTAAAAATTGAATGCTTGACATTTTAAAAAGCAAAGGCGAGAACTCCTCACTCAATCGAATTTGTTTCGATTTAAATTTTAAATAGTTAAATTTAAAATTGCTTGATTGTGTGAATTGGATTGATGGTTGTTATCTATTGTGCTGAAATAGACCCTATACGCCGTATATTAAGCGGTGGTTATTTATTAAAAACATATACCGCGATAATTCCACCGTGAAGTGGAATTGGTATTATATATGTATTTGGAGTTGATTTCCCGCATTATATAGCGGATGAGACCCTATTGCGCCACATAAAAGCGGATAATATTTATAAATCCCATATACCGCGATATTCCACCTCGAAGTGGAATTGGTATTGTGCTAACATCTGTGGATGCAGGGAAACAGGTTGGAGGGATCCAACTGGATTCCTCAAATAATTGAATTTGTTTCAATGTTGTGTGTTGATTATTTATAATCTCTGTGTGATTCTCTTTGTGATTGGAATTGTTGAAGGCTATAGGTTAGCCGAATATATTTTTGGTATCGCTGGATACCAGAAATAAATAAAAATTGGATTTTTAAAATTCAAGTTGAAAGTTGATTTTAAAACTTATTTTTGAGAATTGGATGAATTTAAAAGGGGTTTTAAAAAGATAAAAGTCTTATTTTTGAACTATATTGAATTTAATTTCAAATTTTGGGAAAAAGGGCTTAATAAATGGATTTCGAAAATATTATTTATAAGTTGAAGAATTTATTTAAAATTTGGATTTTTAAATAGATTTAAAGAGATAAAGGAATTTATTTCAAAAAGGAAATAATTTGGAAATTCGTTGAAAATTTGATTTGCTGTTTTGAAATAAATTTGAAAATCAATTTGAAATTAATTGATTATTAATTTATCATAACTAGTAAAATTGATTTATAGAAATTTATCTGATTTTAAATCAATCAGATGATTAAATTGATCCTACTTATGGATGTTTGGATTATATTGGATGTTGAATTGTTTGATATCCCAAATGTGTGATGCTTTGTGATATATCCTGTTTTGTGTTGTGATTTATGATATATTTATCTATGATATGAATATCTGTGATCTGTGAATTAAAGATAAGCGTTATAGTTTATACCGCTTATCAATTATATTGTTATATTTGATCTGTGATGGTTGAATGTTGTTGCACTATTGTGTTAAACCTTGGACTACACAATACACACACAAATGTGGATTTCACGTGGAAATTAGTTAGTCACATATTTTTGACAATTCTAAAGATTGAATTTTTGAATCCAAATTTGTTTTGGAAATTGGAATTGATAGTTTTTGAAAATGAGTTTCAAAATAAAAGTTATTTTAAATAACTTAATAAAATTGAAATTTGAACAATTGATTTAAAATTTTGAATTCAATACTTGAAATTGAATTCAATGATTTGGGAATTTTGGTCTAGAAGATTGTACAAGTTATAAAAGGTGTTTATATGGGTTTTTAACCATTTAAAATATGGTTTTGGAAATTTAAATTTGAATCCAAGATTTGTACTTGGATGGCTTTAACCTGTGTAATTGTAACCGGTTTTTCCCAAAACGAAAACTATCTGTTTTCAAATAATAATAGCTTTCATAAAGTGAAAAGATTTCCAATTTGTATCGAAACATTTCAAGTTGAAATGAAATTGTGAATAGTTTGGAAAGACTATGAATTAACCTTTGTGAAGATGATTAAGCTTTATTTTGAAATCAAAGAAGATTTTAAAAGGTGTATCTTTTATATTATAAAAGACTTGAATTGTGAATAGTTTTGAAAGCTATAAGTTAAATCTTAATTTAAAGATTTAATGGGTTAATCCAATTGAAATGGAAATTGATTTGGAAATCTGTGAATGAATCTTTGTGAAACTGGGTAAACTTTGTGAAGTAAATCTTTTTGTTTAAAGATTTGAAATGGTAATTTGTTTAAACCATTTAAAGGAAAGGATTTGGGTAATAAGTTGTGACTTAATTGAAATCCCTATATCCATATGTTTTAAATATTGTGCTCACTATTCGGTTTAGCCGGGAAAGGACCTTTGTGTCATATAACCCATTCCGAATAAGTGATCTGACGATATGGATAACATTTGAAGACCGGTGGTGAAGACCGGGTATTTGTGAAAACGATAGGATGACCTATCGATTGTCTCTGCACCGTTAGCTATGGTATAGAGATTTCCTTTGTGATGGGAAGTTCGATCGGGATTGTGAATACCCGGATTGCAAGGGCTTCTTTGGAAGTGCCTTCGGTTCTGTTCGAACCCAGAATAGACTTGTATGGTTACATGTATGACATTACATTTTGAGATATAAAGCTGATTTCTTTCAAATACATTCCTGCTGGTGGCGGAGAATTTATTCTCTTAGCTTAACACCCTTCTCTGAGACGTACGAGCTCAGAGGTTATGTAGTTGAAGGTTATCAGTGATATACTCCCAATTTGGTAGTGTGGAATGCTGAGTGTTGCCGTGTGATGATTATTTATTGATTATTTGTTGATCAAAGCGTGGCTTTGTGAAAAAGCATAGCTTTGTGGACGAGACCTCTTCGGACCTCACAACCCGGAAATGGTCGAAACAGGAATGATGCGGCAAGGTTATGAGGGTCGCTCCCTTTAGGGTATGTCATTTCCTTTTGGAAAAGGGTGGTATCAGGTATGGAGCCCTGGTATTTAACCTATGTGGTTGCTCCAATCTCATTTACTTTGTGTGATTGTTGCTTTGTGATCGAGGCGCCTCGGATAAAGGTCCCAAAGGACCGGGGGGGTGGCATATTCGTGTAGTAGTTACCTAGTGTAAGAGGTAACCCGGCCTTGTGTTGGCAGAGAGCAGGTTGACTCTCGGGACGTCCCGCCAGAGGCGTACCCATTGGCAGTAGGAAGTTCCTTAGCCTGACCATTTGTTGGAAATCCAAAGAAACAATACGAACCTTGTACGGTTTTAGTTGTATAACCTGCTATGGAATGTGGTGGTAACCTGCTATTGAACATAGTAGCTATAGTAGGCATACAATAATGGTTGTATGCTGGCTAAGATTAATATTATACTTTCAAAATGTTTTTCTGCACTATGCACTAATAGTAATAATCCAATGATTTTGCGTAGTAAGCATGTTTGACTATCATAAGAAGAAATCTCCTCCAATTCTGCGTTTGCATTGTGTGTGTGGCGGGAGGTCTTATGGTAGTTTCATTTTCCAAAAGCATTGCGGATGTCTTTTACTTCCTTTGTTGTTGTTGTTTTAAAGATAATAACTGTTTTAGTTCTCACACCAGTCCCATGACTGACCTGGAGTTTATTGTTCCTTTCCTAAACTCTGGGTGCCCACCAATTTCCACACGGGCAGCCTAGAGTCAGGTTATCAGGTCATTCTGGATTTCAGGAGGCTTTGGAGCTCAAGTGGCGAGCTGGATGCCGAGACGTATCACTTGTATATGATATTATTATTCCGTTGTGTATTTTGTATGAGGACAAGTTTGTATAACTGTCCATTGATGTATTGTGTGTATATTGACTCTGATGATGTAATGTATAAAATGATATAGTTCTTGATTTAAAAATTATTCATCTATCTATTATATGTTGTTCCGCTGCGATATGTGAGATTCTGATATTGTTTCTGTTGTTTCTTCTTTCTTTCTTTCTTTCTGTCTTCTTCTACCTCTTCTTTTTAACCATAACAATTCGGTTTTCCGGCATTCGATTGCTCGGCAGTTGATACAGTGGACGTATTAATGTCGATTTTCGGAAGTCGAAAATCTCGAGTCGTTACAGTTCTCCACTTTCCATTTGGCTTTCGGACGAGCACGGGATTCGACACCCATTCAGGATATAGCGCATCTCGAATGAATCTGTTCGCTTCAAGCTTTTCTACTTCTTCTTTAAGGGCGGCAGATCTCTCTGGATCCATACCGCGCCTTTTTTGTTTGACCGGGACATGCCGCGGGTCAATATTCAAAGTGTGGCTCGCGATGTCCGGCGAGATCCCACACATATCAGAATGTGTCCAGGCAAATACGTCAAGGTTTGCCCGCAGAAATTCAACCAATTCCTCCTGAGCTTGCTGGCTTAGCTGAGATCCAATCTTTATCATTTTCGAATCATCGTCACTGTCAACTGGGACATCAATTGTCAGTTCGGCTGGGGATGCTTGACTTTCTTTAGATTCTCGATCGTCTTCAGTTTCTCTCGGGTCAAGATCCTTGAGGAATTGGCTGGGGTGCCCGGGCCTGGGCCCGGGCGTTAATTGTCAATTATCGGTAAAACGAACGTAGAGAGATTCCTCCACGCCCTTTCCTTTCTCCTTTCGCTGCGCCTCCCGCAGCTCAGCAACATAACAGGCTCTAGCAGTAGCATGATCTCCCTGGACGATTCCTATTCCATGATCAGTAGGAAACTTTAAAGTCAAACACCATGGGGCAATGGCTATCTTGAACTCAGCGAGGGCCGGTCGGCCCAAGAAAGCATTGTAAGGGGAGTCTATGTCCAAAACAATGAACTGCAACATCTGTACTCTCCGACGTTCTCCAACTCCCAACTCTACTGGCAGTTCCACCATTCCAGTGGGTATAGTGGCACTTCCGTTGAAACCATGGACTCGAGATTGACAAGGCTTCAAGTCTGCGGCTTCCATCTTCATTTGATCATAAGCTCGCTTGAATAAAATATTCACAGAGCTTCCACTATCAACTAAGATCCTTTTCATCAAAGCGGGACCTACTTGTGCTAAGATGACCAGTGGATCGATAGTGGGAGCTTGGACTTTATCAGCGTCTCTGTTCCTAAACACGATGTCATCCGTCATTGTTTTCTGTTGCTTGGCCGGAGCCCCCTCATCAAAACTACTGCAACACTCGAAGTCTGCATGCCTGATAGAACTGGCATACGACTCCATTTCCTTCCAGCTTCGATCTGCTGGGTGAGGACCACCACTTATTGTATTGATAACCAACCTCCCGTCTGTACGAGCGGGTTCCTCCTGTCTTTCCTGATTTGGCGCACGATTCTGATTTGATGGGCCCGCACCACCGGATTGCGGTGCCCGCACATACTGATCCAACTTCCGCTCACGTATTAGTTTTTCAATGAGGTCTTGTAAGTGACGACCTCATTGGTGTTGTGGCCATAACTCTCATGGAATCTACAGAATTTTCCTGTTTGGATTTGCCTCTCAGTTGGTGGTTTTGGGGCAGGCTTCTTGTATTGCATGGTATTGCAGGTCTGCAAATACACATTTTCCAACGACGTGTTCAACAGAGTATAATTATCGTACATGGAAGCTCTACGCCGTGGTCCACGATCCTGATCGCATTTTTTGTTCTGATTTGTCCCTCTGCTGATTCTGTTTATTTTGGATGTTCAACTGAATTTTTCCAGAACTATCTCGGGACTGTTTAACAGCGACGTTACTTTAGATACCTTCGATGTTGGGCCCTGCATCATCCTGCTTCCTAGACTGTTTCGCATCCTCCCTTCTCAGGAATTGGGCTGCCTTGGAATAGAAACGGTCCAATGACGTAGGTGGTTTCCCAGCTAACCAATTTCTGAACTCGGAATCAACATCAATCCCCCTAGTTAGTGCCATCAGGATAGAGTTATCATTGGGATTGCTTATTTCAGCACACGCAGCATGGAATCGCTTCAAGTAACGTATAAGTGTATCTCCGGGAGCTTGCGTAACACTAGACAGAGTGTTAACGTCCTTAGGCCTCGCCACGTGCATACGAAATTGTTCGACAAACTTGGTGGCCATCTGGTCAAAGTTAGAGATGGATCGCGGTGGCAAACGAGTGAACCACATGGTAGCGATGCCCCCTAGGGAAATGGGGAAACTACGACACTTTACCGCATCATCAGCTCTAGCAGCATTCATCAGCCATTCGTATTTCAAGACGTGTTGATTAGGATCAGAACTTCCTTCATAAACTGGCAAAGCTGGCATCCTGAAGTGCCGAGGTGGTTCAGCATATAAAACGTCATCGGTGAAAGGGGTAAGACTTCGGGAGATTCCCCAGTCGTCATTAGAGAGACCCTGACTTTCACGGATCATTTGGCGGATCATCGCTGGTATATCCAGCGTTCGGATACTTGGAGCATGTTGTGCCAAGGTGTGGTCGAGTTCCACAGTGCGAGTCTGGACCGGACGCGGTCGACGGTCTGTGCCTCGCATCCTTGGTTCAACATCCTCAGGGGCATAAGGCTCAGGAGTCTGCTCTCGTTGGTTACGTTGAGGATCAGCTTGGTTTCTAGCATCACCTCCCCATCCGGCAGTGGTGGTAGTAGCAATGTTGCCGGTAACATGGTAAGGAGCAGCTCCTCCTCGATTTGAAGGTTCTGTACGGAGACTAGCAGATGGTCCAGCTCTAGGTTGCCCAAGATTCGAAGCAGGTTGGTGTCCCGTGGCTTGGGTGTGGCTTACACCTAGCCGTGGGCGTGTGGATCTGGTTTGGCCTTCAGAGGAGGCTGAACTCTCCGTGGAAGAATAAGAACCTTGGTCTCTTCTGGATCTTCTTCGCCTTTGGAAATTTAGCTGGTTAGTCAACTCTGTGTTGGCGTGCAGTTGTTCAGTTAGCTGCTGTCGACTTTGGGTCAACTCTTGAAGCAATGTCTGGAATTCTTGTCTAGTGATTGGACCTGATAGATCTGAAGGCCCTGCAGCATTTTGGTTGGAGGGAGGTGATTGCACGGGATTTTGTCGGTCCCGTGCTCCTTGATCAGCGGCTGTAGAAGTGGTACGTGTGCTCACCATAATGAATTGATGAAGTCCTTTCCTAGATCTGATTGCAAATCTGAATAGAATGGAAGGGCTTCAAAGTTCTAGATCTGGATCTTCTTCTTAGATTTATGCAATCCAATATAGATAGGAGTTCCAAAGAGCAGGAGAAAAATTGGGTTTTTCTCAGTGAAAGCACCAAAGTGTTTGTACCAAAATTGGGCACAACACTCTTCGGAAGTCTTTGAAGAGATAAAGTGAAGAAATTAAATGGAAAAAGAGGAATTATCTAACAAAAACTCCAAATTTCAGAAATGAGAATAATTAAAATGCAAGGAGACACAAGAATTTAGAGTGGTTCGACGTGTTGCCTACATCCACTATGAAGTAGTTTGCTTTATTGATCTTTCTTTGATGTTTACAATTGATTTCAGCAAATTACAGTGAATAACAATGATTTGCAGCAATGAAATTCATTGGTAGCAGTAGCAATGGAGTTCAGATCTGGATCTGGTGGAGTCCAGGCGCTGGAGATTTCAAAGAGGAAGAAGAACCCCTTTTCTGTTGGCTTTGGGGGTCTATTTATAGGTGTAGGAGGCTGGTATTTCGCTCAGATCTCGGGAGACCCTCTCTGGCACGTGACCAGGCCCGCACGCCCAAGCCCGTGAAGTTTCGGTCCGATCCGTGATCGATACGAACATATTTCATATCGATCAAGATTTCATCCAATGGAGTCGAAATTTGGCGTGGACATTCTTTAGCATGCACGTAGTCTTCTGTGAAAATTTCATAGCATTTGGACTTGTAGATTAGGAGATATGATCGATACGAAATGCGATTCTCGGTGGCTGTTTGGTTTGACTCGCTTTGGTTTCGACTCGCTTTTCATTCAACTCGGTTCTGTTTGACTCGGTGACATGGCGTTAATTTGTATCTGTGCTTTGCTCCACATCGATGGACATGAAGTAGAAGTCTTCGGATGGATGTGAAGTCAACGAAGTGGAGCGAGTCGAAGTATGGCTCGAGGCGGAGCGAGTCGAAGTGCGCATTGATCGAGCGAGTCGAAGGAGGCATCTGATGGAGGCGAAGCGGAGCGAGTCGAAGGTGCCACTTCTGATGGTTGCGAAGCGAGTCGAAGGGAGCGAGTCGAAGTTCCTGCCTCTGATGGTTGCGAAGCGAGTCGAAGTTGTCGCTTCAGATGGTTGCGAAGCGAGTCGAAGTTGTCGCTTCAGATGGTTGCGAAGCGAGTCGAAGTTGTCGCTTCAGATGGTTGTGAAGCGAGTCGAATGTGTCGCTTCTGATGGTTGCGAAGCAAGTCGAATCCGAGCGATTCGAAGTTGGCTTCTGATGGTTGTGAACGGAGTGAGTCGAAGAATGGCTCGAAGAGGAGCGAGTCGAAATGTGCACTTCCTATGGATTCGAACTAGAGCGAGTCGGAGAAGGCTGTTCTTAGCCAATTTTGTATCGTTCACAACTTGAGCATACGAACTCGGATTGACTTGAGATTTGGAATGTTGACTCTCATAGCTTAGGTTGTCATGTCATGCCAATTTTGGATTGATCCGGACTCGGACAAAATTCGTCGATATCCATAGTGAGCCTGTGTATGACTGATCTCTAGGACGGACCATCATTGGTTACTAGTCAATTCCTTGGTGTCACGGCCTTGCCAAAAGGTGGGATAACAACGGGTTTTTACACTCTCCCTATTGTGCATGTAAAAATGTATATTTTTATTCTTAATCTTCTTCTATTTAAATAAAGGACATATTACGGTATTTTTATATGTTTTGACCAATATTTAAAAGTGTTTTCAAATCATCATTTACTCATCTACATTTGGGTAAAACGGTAATTTTGTGTGCACATTCATTTTGAGAAATTTTTTTTGCACAATCTAATCTTATTATGTAGGAAATTAAGTGCAAATTGAAAGAGGATTCATGGATGTATAAATGAACATGTGTTGAAAGCCAAAGAAAAAAGAAAAGAATTAACACTTCATGTAGGAGCCCACTTAGCCACTTACTAATGGACCACAGTTAAAAGTAAAAGAACAAGTTAGTGGGGATTAATTAATCTTTAATAATGACTTGGAGGCCACACAAAGTCAAGGGTATTTTTGGTAGCACCCTAAAAATAGATTCGGGTTTAGACTTGTATAAATACCCTCTTGCTTTTTATGTAATGGATCTCTTTTATGCATTTGAGTTGTAGCCAAAAATTAGAAATAAAAGCTATATTCTCTTTAAAGCCTTCTTAGCCTTCTTTTTTATGCAACTTTCTTTCATGCTTTTTATTTCATGCTTTTTATTTTATGCTCTCTTTTTATTTAATGCAAGTAGCTTAGTTTTTTTATGCGAATTAGTTAATGCTCATTCTCTTTGATTAGTTTTTCTTTTCCTTTTGTTTATGTTGAAATCTATTTATGTTGTCATGAATTCAAAAATGAGAAGCTAAAGCCCTTAAGTTAGAGATAATGAAACTCCCATGAATCATGTAAATTCAACATAATGATTTCATTTATGGTATCTTCTTTGGTGCTTAATAGATATTAGATTTAGATGAAAGTTTGGTGTTTATTAATGAATTTGATAGCATGTGTTGTTAATCATAAATAGGCTATACTTAATCAAATATAAACACAAGTTACATTTCATCTAATTATGATTTTGATAATGAAAGTGAAAGTAGAATCAAAATTTGATGTTCTATGTTTCTAGTTCAAAAATAGTAAATAGATCATGCTTAAAATAAATTTTAGTTTTAATTTCATAACTGTTTTCATTAGAATTGACAAGTGGGTTTGTATGATGTATTAAAGTTTGATGGTTTAAGTTGTGTTAGTTAATATCACAAATAGACCATACATATAATAAATACATCAATTAATTCTACATGTGATAAAAAAAGAGATTATAAATTCACTTTGTGTCGATTTATATGAACATGAGAATGGATTTGCCTCTAAATTGCCTTTTAATCTCATAGTTTTTATTCCAATTCTTCTCTAGTTTTTTTACACTTTTTAGTTAACACGTTTTCAAAATCTTGGGATAATTTGATTGAATGAAAAGAAAAAGGAAATCACAAGATGCTTTGGTAAGACCGCCACGCAACCACAACCAAAGCACCACAACCAAAACACCACGCAACCACAACCAAAGCACCACAACCAAAACACCACGCAACCACATTAACCCGCAATCACCTGTAACACCGCCACCGCATATCAACCTCCAATCGTCGACTATCCAACCACCTAATCTCCACTCGTCGGCTATTCAAATCCGCGACCAAAATCGCCAACGACAACCAAATTCGAACCGCGTCTTTACCCAAACCGCCCTCGACCAAACAACAAAGCGCAACTTCACGACCATCATGAACAAACCCAATCCACAACCCAAACTCAAAAACATTGTCGCTTATCACTAACCACAATCCAACTTGCAACCAAAACCTACTACACCCAAAATCACAATTACCTATCCCAAATCCCGAACACAGCAACCCCCGACCCTTAGCAATCCAAATTACAACCATCAAACATCCTTCCACCTCCTCAAACCGTGAATGAATTCACAACCTCTTACGATATTTAATTTTGAGAATTGAGATTTGATTTGAATGATAATTCCGTTTTATTTTGGGGATATAAGCTGAGTGTTGATTTTTTTTTGCGCAAGTGTTTTGTTTTGTGTTAAAGTTAAGGTGTGTGGCATGTGTGTTGTTTTTTATATATAAATTTTGTGTTAAGTGTTAATTTTGTGTTAAGAGAAACAAAAAAAAGTCATTTACTTTTTGAAGGAGATTTTTTTTAAAGTTTAAATTAATTTTTTTTTGCTTTCGTTTGGTTTTGACAATTCAGATTGAGTTTAATATTTTTTTAGTTTTCTTTTGTATAATTTACAACTTTAGACAAAGAAGTAGAATTTTTTTTTGCTTTCACTCCTTAAAAAAATCATTTTCTATACTTTTACAGGTTGCAGGAAATCAAAAGAGAAGAATTGCTTGCTCTGCTTTGCTTGTCCAAAAAAATTGTGCAAACAAAATTCACTGCTTTTAAATAATTAATTCTGCATGCTCTGGTATCGTCTTCTTTTCACTTGTTTTTATTTCCCTTGCATTGTTGGTTGCTTGCATTTAATAAAAAAAATATTTGTAGTTGCATTGTTAACATACATTTATTTTCGATTTTGCATCATTTCATCATCTTTTTATTTTCTAAGGACAATACCCAACTTCACATACCTTTTCTTGGCCCACAAATTGCATGTCGTTGTAGAAAATTGAATTAAAAAATAAAGGTTAAAGTTCGACTTAAGGGTGCGGGGTCATATATGGAAAATTTGTATTTTGGCAAGTTGATTTCTTTTAACAAACTATTTCTTGGTGTCTAAGGAAACGGCAGAGAAATATCCATTTATAATTATTACGGTGATTCATAAGATATTATATTGTTTCTCTAAAGGTACTTAAAGCTTCAGCTACATTGCTATGGTGATTCGTGATGCACTGATAAATCACGTCTGTCACCCGGTTAAGAATTGTTTCGTTGAATTAAGTCAAACTATCACGATACAATTTTGAATTAGAAGCTACCAAGGACAGAAAATTTCCGATTAAGTCCTTGCAGTCATTTAGTTGCATTAGTTTCTTGCATATTTCAAAACAAAAACAAAACAAAAATTCAAAAAAAATAACATTTCTTATTTTACCTCCTTAAAAAAAAGAAAAAACATTTTTTTAAGGTAAAGAAAAAGCTAAAAAAAATTCATCTTATTCTCTTTTCATTCTTACTTTCTTTTTCTTTCTCTCCTTAATCTTCTCCCATGTGCATAAGTGTTTAGACTCGTGACACTTCACTGAACCGTTTAATATGAACAAACAACCAACCAAGGCAAAAGAAAATCACCCTCGAACTCTTATGAACAAAATTTTCTCCGATCGAGTTTCTGTCCCTTCTTGCATTACCTTACCAGCCCCAAAGAGTAATCACTTTGAAATCCATTCAAGTCATATCAACACACTTCCAAAATTTGGCAATTTTTAAAATGACGACCCTTATATCTTTTTAACGAAAATTGAACAAGTTTGCACAACCATAAAACTTCAACAATTATGCAATGATGAAATAAAACTTAGGTTAATCTCATTCACACTTACCGATTACGTCGAGAGATGATTGTATAACTTGCCTTCTTATTCGATTAAAACGTGAGACGAATATGTAAAAGTTTTCTTAGAGAAATTTTAACCCTGAAAAAAACAACCGAAATTCGAAATGAATTGTAAATTTTCATCAATTTGGGGGTTTATCTTTTGGAAAATATTTTAAACGATTTAAGGAACTTTTAATAAAATGTCTACATCAAAATTTTGAAAAATGGACTCTTTGCCAAATTTTATATGACCGACTTGAAAATAGCTCTCGAATGATGCTTGAATTAATGTGTCAAAGAAACTTTTTAGCACAACATCATGATGCCGCTTGGTAATTTCTTGAAAACCTAGCTGAAAAATCAACTCAATGGGAACAATCTAACGAGGGGAACAATCTAATGAGAAATCAATCTATTCAAGATCGAGCGCATATTCGATAGGATCATCATTACCTTAGAGTAAAAATCAATGTGATGATAAAAAAATTTGGTAACATTTTTTCATCTAATCAAATGAACCAAGTTTCTCAACCCTTGTGTTATAATGCACTGATCCAAATCACATCACCGATCGATATCCTCACTTCTTAGAACAAATAAATGCTTTTAACAAAGTTATAAATGATCCGTTCTCTCTAACATATAATCCTGGTTGGAGAAATCATCATAACTTCGCTTGGAACCAAAATAATTCAAACACGAATTTGGTTCGACCATCTTCTCAAGCATTTCCGAACAATGCTTCTACTCCTCCCTTTCAACCAAATCAATTTCACAAAAACTTTGGGCCTCCTTCTCAAAATCAAGCGCAACAACCTTTTGTTCCTCAAGACGAAAACACATGTCAACACTTGAGAAAGTTTGGAAACATTGGCTAAAGCGACAACTAAAAATCTTCAATCGAACTACAATTTGCAAAATTTGTTAATCTCATACATGCGAAATACGAGTCAATCGATCGCTAAACTCGAAATGCAAATGAGTCAATTAGCTACCACAATGAGTGAACGGGAAAGAGATACGTTCCCGAGTCAACCTTTTTTCAAACGAATCAAAACACAAACTCGAACCAAGTTCATGTCATTCAAGGTAGCAATGCGAATCAATTAAATGCCATCACCACTTTGTGATCTAGTAAACAAATTGATAACTAAGTTGTCAATCCAAATGATATACCAGAAATTCCCGTCGACACTTCGAAAACAACAAATGATTCTGATAAAAACGTCGAGTCGAAAAACATCGAACCAAATTCCATATCTAATTCTTTTCCAAATTAAGTAGACCGTCCAACTAAGTTTCGAGTTCCATTTCCATATTGACTTCAATCTAAGAAACATTCCGATCAAATGGAAAAGATTTTAGAAATTTCCAAACAAGTCAAAGTGAACATTCCTCTCTTAGATATAATCCAACAAGTCCCAACTTACGCTAAGTTTTCGAAGGACTTACGCATACAAAAATGACACACTCAAGTATTGATAAAAGTCTTCTTAGCGGCCGGTCTAAGTGAGTCTTATCTCAATCTATTCCTGTGAAATATAAAGATTCTGGTTCCTCCACGATCTCATGTATGATAATAGACAAGGAAATCAATAAATGTCTTTTGGATCAAGGTGCTAGCGTAAATTATCTCCCATATTCTGTTTACCAGCAACTAGGTCTAGGTGAGCTTAAACCGACAAAAGTCACCCTTCAATTGGCCGATCTGTTATGTAAAGAAACCAATAGGAGAAATCGAGGACGTACTCATCAAAGTAGGGGAATTCATATTTCTAATCGATTTCATCGTCCATGAAACACAACTGTAAATAATCTTACGATCCAAACTCTTTTGATTTTAGGATGACCTTTCTTGGCCACCTCGAATGCTTTAATTAGTTATCAAAATAGTTCAATGAAATTTTTTTTTGGTAACATGACCATAGATATCAACATCTTCAATTTAGAGAACCAATCAAATGAACCATTCGAATGGACTTTGGAAGTTAGCGTTGTTCATGAAAACTTCGAAAAATGAGACAATTGACCTTAATAACGAACACAAGGCAATGTACGAACAATTGTTTCAAAACATGCCAAACGAGATCGAAGATACGCTTCCATTCGAATATCTGACGGTTGAGTCCAAACTCAACTGATTTCTTTGATTGAGCAACCTCCTAGGTTAGAGCTCAAACCTCTACCATGTCACCTTAAGTATGTAGACTTAGATAACAATGAAACATTTCATGCCATAATTTCTTCTTATCTTTCTCTTGACCAAGAAGCATATCTTCTTTCAATTCTTTCAAAAAACAAAGAAGCGCTTGGGTAGTCCATTAGCGATATTAATGGAATTAGCCCTGTAATTTGTTCAACATCACATTCACATAATTGATGAAGCCAAGCCAACTTGTAATATGCAATGAAGGATTAAACCCAAAATGAAAGAAGCGGTTCGAGAGGAAATTATTAAGCTCCTTGATAATGGTATCGTATATCCCATCTCTGATAGTTCGTGGGTTAGCCCAATTCATGTTGTGCCTAAAAAGTTTGGACTCAACGTTATCATGAACAACACTAATGAACTCATTCCGACTCGTACTCAAACGGGTTGGCATGTTTGCATTGATTATCAAAAATTAAATGTTGTAACACGTAAAGATCATTTTCCTCTTTCTTTCATCGACCAAATGCTTGAACGATTAGTCGGCCATGAATTCTATTATTTTCTTGATGGTTATTTCGTTTGTAACCAAATTCCAATTATTCCCGAAGATCAAGAAAAAAAGAATTTTACGTGTCCTTTTGGAACCTTTGCTCATTGGCGTATGTCAATTGGACTTTGTAATGCCCTTGCGACTTTCCAACGATGCATGGTCAGCATCTTTTCTGACATGATCGACCGCTTTTTAGAAGTTTTTATGGAAGATTTGTCTATCTTTGGAGATTCTTTTTTTGAATGCTTACATCATCTCGAGTTGGTTGTAAATCGATGCAAAGAGAAACACTTAACTTTAAATTGGGAAAAATGCCACTTTACGGTCAAACAGGACATAGTCTTTGGACATGTCATTTCAAATAAGGGCATTGAAATAGATAAACCAAAAGTCGACGTTATTTCAAAAGTATGCATTGCCAAATCCGTTAAGGACATTCGATCATTCTTAGGGAATGCTAGCTTTTATCGATGCTTTGTAAAAGACTTTAGCAAAATGGCTCGACCTTTTACTAATCTTTTAGGAAAAGACGTTCCTTTCGATTTCAATCTGCTTATGTCTCTTATTTTGAACGTCTTAAAAATGAACTCATTTCTGCTCCCATCATTTGCACCCAATTGGGATCTTCCTTTTGAAATTATTTGTGATGCCTAGTACTTTATGGTTGGTACTGTTCTAAGACAACACATCAACAAAATTCTTCCCGTCATCTACTACTCTAATATGACTTTGAATGATGCTTAAATCAACTACATAACCACCGAAAAAGAGCTTCTAGCCATAGTTTTTGCATTAGAAATTTTTTTAGACCTTATATGATAGGCTCATACATCATGGTCTACACTGACCATTCCGCTCTTAGGTACCATTTAACTAAAAAGGATGCTAAGTCTCATTTGATTCGTTGGATCCGATTACTTTAAGAATTTTATCTCAATCAAAGACAAAAAAGGATCCAATAATGTCATACCGGACCACTTGTCTAGTCTTCCAAACGCACCATCTTCTTTACCCGTCAACGAGAACTTTCTTGACGAACAACACTTTTCAGTTTCCATTGATTCGCGGTTTGCCGATATAGTGAACAATTTAGCCACTAAGGAAACTCCTTCCTTTTGGTCCAAACAAGATAAACACAAATCTTTATCTCAAGTGAAATATCTCTATTAGGACGACCCATACTTGTTTAAGTATTATTTCGATCAAATCATTCGATGATGCATCCCGGATATCAAAATCAAGAACGTTCTTTCGTTTTTTCATGACCAAGCTTGTGGTGGATGTTTCGATCCTATGAAAACCGTGGAAAATGTGCTCCAATGTGCCTTTTATTGGCGTACACTATTCAAAGACGCGTTCGAGTTTTGTAAAGCATGTGATCGTTGTCAAATGTTTGGAAAAATCATGAAAATAAACATGATGCATTTGACCTCCATCCTTACGATTGAAATCTTTGATGTTTGTGGAATTGACTTTATGAGATCATTTCCTAATTCTTTCGAAAATCTTTATATTCTTTTTGCCGTCAATTACATTTCTAAATGGGTTGAATCCATTCCATGTAAAATAAATGACCATAAAGTAGTTATGAAATTCATAAAAGAAAACATCTTTTCTAGGTTTGTCACACCTCGCACAATAATAAGTGATAACGGAACTCATTTTTGGAATCAATCTTTCCGATCTTTAATAAAGAAATACTCAATAACCCATAAGTTATCCACTTATTATCATCCTTAAACTTAAGGTCAAGTAGAAGTTTCAAATCAATAAATCAAACAAATTTTGGAGAAAACTGTTAATAAAAATCAAAAAGATTAGTCTCAAAAATTGATAGACGCGCTATGGGCTTACAGAACTACTTTTAAAACTAATCTTGGAATGTCCACTTTTCAATTAGTATATGGTAAAGCGTGTCATTTACCAGTCGAACTTGAACATAAGGCATTTATGGACAATAAGGAACATAAACTTTGATCTTGAAAAGACTAGCAAAAATAGGAAATTGCAACTCAATGAATTTAGAAAAGATTAGGAACGACACGTATGAAAATAAAAAAATTTACAAGGAAAAAACCAAAGTTTTCATGACAAGTCAATCCTAAGAAAAACATTTTTTCCAAATCAAAACATTCTTTTGTATGACTCTCGACTTCATTTATTCCCTGAGAAATTAAAATCAAGATGGACCTGACCATATGTGCTACGTACTATTTTTCCACATGGTGCCATAGAAATAGAAATCCTTAGGGATGGATCGATTTTTAAAGCCGTGATCATCTTTTTAAGCCGCACTTGGAATTGGCAAGTGACCGAAAGGAGGAGCTCATGATTCTTCATGAGCCACGCTATGTCTAGTAAGGAATTTTAACTCTCTCTTATAAATAAGCATATATTCATCTCCTTTACACTTATTATATTTCGCATTGATTATGGGGACACAGTCAAAATCAAGTGTAGGGGAGTCTCATATTTATTTTTACATGCTTTGATTTTTTCATTTTTCTTTCCCTTTAAAAAACTAAAAAAATTTGAATTTAATTTTCTTAAAAGAAAAAATTTCCAAAAAAAATTGCATCATAGTTTACTTTTGAATAGCCACGGTAGAAGTAAGCATATAGTTTTGGTCATTAGATTGAATTTTTTTGAAAATTACTAATCTCAACGAATAATAAAAAGAAAATTTTAAATTACAAGCAACTATGGTGTAACTAGTATACATGGAGACTCATAGGTGATGATTATGAAGTGTCTTCTAATTTGTAGTCTTTGTTTAAAAAGTGTTTGATTTAAAGTAGCACGTTAACATTTTTAATTTTTAAAATTAAGTTGTGCTAAGATGATTTTGAAAAACTATCTCTCTAAAAAAAAGAAAATAATAATAATAATAATAATAATAAAATAACACCTAGAGTCGGTGTACACACGTAAGTGTGTACACTTGCCACGCTCCGTACTCTTCTCACGTGAGCCTGTAAGGCAGCGCATGAATGGTATATCTGGCCTTAGTTTTCCGAGTTAGGCATATGTATATATAAATAATAATAATAAACACCTAGAGTCAGGTGTTCACACATAAGTGTGCACACTCGCCACACTTTGTACTCTTCTCACGTAAGTCCGCAAGATAGTGCATGGATCATATAGCCGACCTCAGTATTCTAAGTTAGGTGTATGTAAATAATAATAATATTAACATTAACAATTTTTTTACAAATAAAAGAGACTGCAAGCAATTGAAACCTAAGTATTGTCTTAACTTTACTGATTTGACTTGTTTTACAAAAGAAAATGAAGATACGACTTTGCAAACTTTGACAATCAATCAAAGAATTTCATAATTGCACTATGTTATCAATCGAAACAACTAGCCAAGCTAGAGTCTAATTGTGATGAAAACTTAATTTTTGTTGAAACTTTTGATTAGTAAAGAACTGAAATTTCCCGAGAATGACTAAACTTGTATATTACCATCTCATGTCAATTTAAAAGTAAAATTTTCATTTTGTAAATAAAAACTTGCATTCATATCTTTGAAAATAAAACTTGCATTAGGAACTTTGCATATAACATTTGGATTTTGTGGGTAGTGTTCGTTGAAAACCCTCACGAGACAACACTCGTCCTACTAGGGACACCTAAAAGTTTAACAGCTTGTTGCATACGCTTAATGCAATTATGCTTCCTACGAAAGTGGATTTATCTTAGTTTTACTTTATTCGAGGAAGAATAAAAAGATACGTGTGAGATTATTTGTTGTGCATGTAAAAATGTGTATTTTTACCCTTATACTTAATTTTCTTCTATTTAAATAAGGGACATATTAGGGTATTTTTACATGTTTTTACCAATATTTAAAAGTGTTTTCAAATTATCATTCACTCATCTACATTTGGACAAAACGGTGATTTTGTATATGCATTTATTTTAAGAAAATTTATTTGCACATTCCAATCTTATTTTATAGGAAATTAATTGCAAATTGGAAGAGACTTCATGGATGTATGCATGGACATGTGTCAAAAGCCAAAGAAAAAAGAAAAGAAAAGAATTAACACTTCATGGAGGATCCCACCTACCCACTTACTAATGGGCCAAAATTAAAAGCAAAAGCACAAGTTAGTGGGGATTAATTAATCTTTAATGATGACATGGAGGCCACACCAAGTCAAGGGTATTTTTGGTAGCACCCTAAAAAGATATTAGGGTTCTAAGCTTGTATAAATACCATTTTATGTTTCATGCAATGGATCTCTTTTATGCATATGAGTTGTAGCCAAAAATTAGAAATAAAAGCTACATTCTCTTTAATAGCTTCTTAGCCTTCTTTTTTATGCAACTTTCTTTCATGCTTTTTATTTTATGCTCTTTAATACTTTCTTTTTATTTCATGCAAGTAGCTTAGTTTTTTTTGTGCAAATTAGTTAGCTCTCATTCCCATTAATTAGTTTTTCTTCTCCTTTTGTTTATGTTGAAATCCATTTATGTTGTCATGAATTAAAAAATGAGAAGCTAAAACCTTTCAATTTAAGGGTAATGAAGCCCTCATGAATCATGTGAATTCAACATAATGATTTCGTTTATGACATCTTCTTTGGTTCTTAATGTAAATATTAGATTTAGATGAAAGTTTGGTGTTTATTAGTGAATTTGATAGTTTATGTTGTTAATCACAAATAGGCTATACTTAATCAAATATAAACACAAGTTACACCTTCATCTAATTATTGTTTTGATAATGAAAGTGAAAGTAGAATCAAAATTTGATGTTTCGTGTTACTAGTTCAAAAATAGTGAATAGATCATGCTTAAAATAGACTTTATTTTTATTTTCATAACTATTTGATTAGATTTGATAAGTGGATTTGTAAGATTTATTAAAGTTTGATGGTTTAAGTTGTGTTAGTTAATATCACAAATAGACCATACTTATAATAAATACATCGACTAATTCTACGTGTGTTAAAAAAAGATTATAAAATTTTGCTTTGTGTTGATTTATATGAACATGAGAATGGATTTGCCTCTAAATTGCCTTTCTCTAGTTTTTAACACTTTTTAGTTAAGACATTTTCAAACCTTTGGGATAATTTGATTGAGTGAATTAGAAATTTTTGCTTTCCTTGTGGGATCGAGCCGTACTCGCACGTGTACTATAGTTGTACACCATGTACTTACGGTTTTTATTACAGTATAATTCGATGGTTTTCTAATCAATTAAAAATTCGTATCTGAATTCTGTCACACCCTCTTAGGAATTTTGCTCTCGGAATCCGCAAACAAATCAAAGAATAGTCAACCATATTTACCCCACATGCTTACCAATCGTAAGTAGCCATCAAACATATCAAACAGACAGTCATGTAATCAATAATATAGATATATCTATCCTTGCATATGAGATACTAAACTATCCTCTATGGTATTGAAGGTGAAAGTAAATACCATAAATACTAGGGCTTACTACGCAAAGAGCTCTGGATATGCAGCCCTCATGTTGTCCACGGTTTTCCACGTACAGTCGCCTTCACTTTCACCTAATTGAACTTTCACTTTCACGTCCGACAATACGAATCGGCCTATGAGGTCTCGAAACTTATGGTTTAATTTCAGTATCATCAAGTTGATCCAGTATAATCGTTATGTTGGAGTCGCGTACAGACTTCCGTAAGTGAGAGACGTGGAATACATTCTGCATGCCCATCATCTTTTGAGGTAGGCCTACTTATGAGCTAGGTTCCCAATCCTATCTAATATCGATAAAGGACCTAAGAATCTCGGCGCCAACTACCCCTTATTACCGAATCAGAAAACATTTTCAACAGAGAAATCTTCACGAACACCAAATCAACGATAGAGAAATCCAAATCCCTACGTCTCTTATCAGCATAACTCTTCTGTCTATCCCAAGCAGCCTTTATTCAGCAACTTCTATCTCTCTAAAGCAGCCTTCATTCGTTGCCGAATGATTTAAATCTTCTCCAAAGTCTCTCTAACCGTAGAACCAAGTATTAGTTTCCTGTTTGCTTCCCACCAACATGAAGCAGTGTTACACGGTTGGCCATACGATGCTTTGAAAGTGTCATACCCATACTAGGCTGATAACTATTGTTGTATGCAAACTCTACCAAATGCAAATGATCATCCCATAAGCCTTCGAAATCGAGTATGTAAGCTTGCAAGAGATCCTCCAATATACGATCCACCCTCTTGATCTACACATCGATTTGCGAGTGATAAGCCATTCTACAATGCATCTTTGTCCCCAATGCCTTTTGTAAGCTCTTCCAAAACCCACTAGTGAATAATGAGTCTCGGTCACTCACAATGCTCTTCGGCACACCATGGAACTGCATCACCCACTTCGCATACAACTCGACCAATTTGTACACCGTTCTATTAAACTTAATGGGTATGAATGAATCGAGCACTCTTCATTAATCTATCAACTATGACCCAAATGCTATCATACCCTCCTCTGGTCCTTGATAGTCCATCAATGAAATACATCAATACTTGTTCTCACTTCCATTCAGGAGCTTCAAGTGGTTTTATCAACCAACTTGCCTTCCGTTACTCCTCCTTTACCAACTGACAATTCATTCACTTTGAGACGAATGCCCCGACATCCATCTTCATCCCCTCCTAATAGTACGTCTGCTTCATACCATGGTACATCTTACCATCATGATGTATAGTCAATCCAGAATGATGGCACTCTCGCAACACCTCATCTCATAATCCGTCAACATCAGGAGCAATCTCTCATCCATACGGAGCGAACCAACTTGGTCGAGTCCGTACTGCCTCATCCCATCAGACTCTACTCCTTCTATTTTTGCTATGATCTCTGCTAGTCTAGAGTCCGGCTTCTGACTAGTGCCAATCTTTTCGACCAATGTCGGTCTGATGGTCAAACTTGCCAACATCTCTAGCACTAACTTAAAATTAGGTCTGAAGTCATAACTAGCAATATACTCTAACTGCATCCACTCTAAGAACATCGCTTCCAAACAAGGATGACTTCTACTCAAAGCATCGATGACTATATTTACCTTAGCCAACATCTCTAGCACTAAGTTGCAATGAAGTTTGAAGTCGCAACCAACAATATACTCTAACTGCTTCCACTCTATGAACAACGTTACCAAACTAGGATGACTTCTACTCAAAGCATAGATGCCTGCATTTCCCTTACAAAGCGTATAAGAAATGCTAAAGTCGTAAGGGACTAAGAATTCTAACCATCGCTGCTGATAAAGTTTGAGATCATTTTGGAAGAAAATGTATTTCAAGGATTTGTGGTCCTTGAACAACTCGAACCATTCTCTAAGTAGATAATGTCTCCATATCTTCAAAGCAAATAATATCGCCGCCAACTCCAAATCATAGGCTGGTACTTCCTCTCATGCGGTTTCAGTTGCTAACTCAACTTTTCCTCCGTGCATCAATACTGCATCCAATCTGGTACCATATGAACGACTTGTACTATCGTCTCCTCATTCCTATTTGAAGTGGTCAACATTAGTGCATGTGTCAATCACTCCTTCATATTAACGAATGCATACTCACACTTCGCATCCCAAATAAAGGCTTGATTCTTTTTCATCAAATTAGTCAATGGTGTTGTACCTTCGAGAAGACCTTGACTAAATGTCTATAATATCCAACGAATCTAAGCAAAACTCCTTGCATCAATGGCATTCTTGGATTGGTTCGAATCATGAACCACTTCCACTTTCGTAGGATCAACTACAATACCTTGCTCAAAAATGACATGACCTAAAAATCACACTTCTCTCCTCTAAAAGTGACACTTCAAAAACTTCGCTTTCAATTTGTGCTTCCTCAACACTTCAAGCACAATCCTCAAGTGCATCTTGTGTTCCTCCTTTGTCCAAGAATGTACTAGAATATTTTCCATGAACATAAGCACAAACTTATTTAGTTGATCCCTGATGACACAGTTGATAAGATCAACAAGGTAGGTTAGTGCATTAGTCATCCTGCACGACATAACAAACCACTTATAGAATCTAGATGGCGTATGACACATAGTAATCGACACACTCTCCTTCGCTACTTTAAATTGGTGAAATCCTATCTCAAGATCCAATTGGGAGAACACCTTCGTACCATGGAGCTGATCGAACAAGTCATCAATACGTGGGAGTGGATACTTGTTCTTCCTCGTCATCTTATTTAGCTCATGGTAATCAACATACAACCTCAGAGAGCCATCCACCTTAGTGGAGAATACTATGGGCACACCCCTTTATGACATACTCCTATGAATGAACCGTCACCTCAACAAGCCATGCACTTACACCTCTAACTCTTTATGCTCTTTATGTGCCATATGCCCCCAAAGGCACAACTATCAGTCTAACTTACTTCACTAAGTCTATGCAAAACTCAATCTCTTGATGCGGTAGTAATCTAGTCACATCCTCGAAAATTTTGGATACCCTCCAACGATATGCACATATAATAACTCGTCTTATGGGATCTCTAGCGGATATAGAAATCTAACCATAACCTCATCCTCTGGTAGGCAGCCAATCTCTACTTTCCGCCCCTCCTCAGTCCCAATTGCCATCCATAGGTTCTCACAATCTACCACTACTGCATACTTCCTCAGCCACTCCATTCCCAAGATAATATTGAACCTAACGAAACCCAACATGAAGCAATCGCAAACAAAAGAGCACCCATGACTCGATAGGACCAAACCATGACAAATCATATAATGACTAGTAGGGCCTCCAACTGGGTTTTTCGCTACTAAAGGTCGGTCAACAATTTCGAGTTGCAATCCAAGTCTGTCTACCAGATCACTAGATATAAAGGAATGTGAAGCCCCGATATCGAAAAAAACACATATAGGAACACCATAAATAGAAAGTGTACCATGAACGGTGACATCCTTCACTTTCTCTTTTGCCGAGAGAGCACTCGACGAAGTCAGAACAACTTCTAAAGCATATGCTTTCGCCGCCTACCTATACTTTACTAGTTTAGGGCAATTCTTCTACATATGTCCCCTCTTTCCATAGTTATAATACGTCTTTCCTTCATCCTTGCTATCCTTACTCAAATGACCTCGATCGCCACAACTGTAGCCAGAGGTTTCCAGTTTGCCTCTTTTGAGCATCCTTCCCCTAGGATTGGTTCTTCTTCCCATTCCATTTATTCTTAGCTCTATTGCGTTGTTGCGGCTTAGGCACTTCCTTAACAACAACTACAAAATTGGGTTTATGGTACAATTCTCAAGCTGGAGGGCTTTTTCAACTACCTTTTCACATGACTCATCAATGTGCCCTACAAACTTCTCCCCCAAGTAATCATCCAGTCCCATAATAATCTTTTCATTCTTCTTCAATGGGGTGTCAATGGAAGACATCTTGTATTTCAATAAAGCAACAAATTGCACCACATACTCAGAGATAGACATGTTCCACTACTTCAGCTCTGCCAATTTTCTAAACAACACAAAATTCTAGCAGCCGATATAAACTTATCTTCAAATCTAGTTTTGAACCCGTCCCAAGTGAACCGATACTCAAGGGTAGTAATTTTAATACGGTTCCACCAGTTTATAGCTCTACCTTGGAGCTGTCGAGAAGCTAACTTCCTCCTTATAGCATCATCGAACTCCAAATCATCAAAAATCCTCTCATATGTGTCCAACCAATCTTGCACTTCCATAGTCGATTCCATTCATTGGAATGGCTTGCCATTAAGACTGACAAAATCCTTATTCAACTTCACAAAATTGGACCTACGTGCCTGCACTTGAGCACCACTACCAATCGCAACACTCAGAGAAGCCGCTTGGGCATTTTACAGCTTGTCTGCAATCATCACATCGAACATTGCTTGCAAGTCATGATTAGCAACCCTGAGCCTGCTCCTTCCTCGACTCTAGAGATGGAGTTCCTCACAGCGTTTCTTGTATGTTGGCTCATTCTTTATCTGTAACAAGAATGATCTCTCTCATAAAGAAAACTGCATTAGTGGTACTCGTGTGTGCAATGTAACTTATATATAATATATACTACCATGTAGTTTTGGAAACAAAATATATAACAAGTACTCTCTCTCTCTCATGTGATGTATATATACTCTCAATCCAGTCTAAGGTGGTAACTCCTACCCTATCTCTACTGGATAAAGGTGTAATGACCCGATATTTTCAACCATTCGCATCCGCACATGTCAGACTTGAATTGCTCAAAATATCAGATTGTTAATTTATATTTGGCAAAACTCAGCATATACAGTAAATAAAATAATCAAAGAATCACAAACACAGAGTAATATAACAATAAGCAGCGGAAACAAACGAATAGTAGTTCATGAAGCTACTATATATATAACAGAGTTAAAACAAGATACAACAGAAGTCTCAAATACATAGAAGTCTCAATACAATAGTCAAATACAAGATAAGAATATATCACATGAGTCAACTGAATAACTACAAGCTGAATAGATATATGGATCTCCAAGCGAAGCTCCAACTCCAAAGGTGAGTCTCAAATGCTGTGACACTCAGTCTGACCCGAGCGTAAAGCAAAACACAAAACACTCGAGTCAGGATTAACATTCTTATATCAATAAATTCAACTCAAGTGAAATATCAACTGAAATACAAGTAACTTAAAGGATTTTTGGGATAACCGTCCTCTAAGGATCCGTGGAACTATCTACTATGTAGTAATATACGCTATTATAATAATGTCTAAAGTAAAGTAAACTATTAAAATAGCGTTAATGCGTTACCCATATCCCCCTTAACACATTTTATAGTGACAATAGTCTATACAGTACCATAATACCTCCTGATCAGGAGGCTACCAGAGGATACTCCATAGGTACGACACAAAACAAACTCGTAGTGGTCTCGGTATGGTAGGTGACACGGCACAAATAGGCAATGCCAGGGTAGATATACCAATTACACTTCTAGGCTAGTGGTAACGCATAGCCGCAACTATCGCCCACCTTGAGCCACACTCCCAAATCAAAGGTGCGCACCAAATCAATCACAAAGCAATAGAATGGCAATCGAAGAAGTGTGTCCGATTGGAGGAGCTACCTCACTTGGCCCGTCAATTGCTCATGTTTTAGCCACCTTATGCTGACTCACGGGAGTCAGGTCCACGTATATACCTCATATAGGATCGTCGCCACCATCCTACTTCATTTTGGAATCTCCACCGCGTACATAGTTGTTAAAGTGGTTTTCGGTATTGTCACCCGGTCTCTTTAACAACCAAACGTTATTATAACACCGTGGTCATTTCAAAATATCATACTTCAAAACCAAAATATCACATCCATTCAAAACCATATCAATATGATATCATTTCTCACTTAAAATAATATTCATTTCCAAAATCATAACACTTTCCAAAATTATAACTCTTCGAAATTATAACACCTTGAAATTATAACACTTTGGGAATCATAACACTTTGGAAATCATAACACTTTGAAATCATAACACTTTGAAATCATAGCACTTTGGAAATCATAACATTTCCCACTTAAATAGTTTGATATAGAAAATAGTATATATAAATAAATAGTTAATGAAATAAATAGTTTATATAAATTAAAATAGTTAATAAAATAAATTAGTTTATATAAATTTAAATAGTTAATAGAATAAAATAGTATATGTAAATAAAATGGTTTTATATTAAAATAGTTTATATATATTAGAAATAATTAGTATATTAATAATAGCTTTATATTAAAATAATATATAAAGTAAAAGATTTAAATATATACATTTAAAATACTTTATAAAATAAATAGTTCCCTCAAAGTTCACAAATCGATTCAAACCAATTCAAATTCAAAAATTTAATTTAATTCATTCTCAATTCATCAATTTCAATTCAATTCAGTATCTCAATAAACCATTTCAAATTATAACGATTTCAAATGCAGATTTTAACCACCAAATATACCATTTCAATTTCAATATATTTCAAAGTTTTAAGTATTCAAACACTTACAATAACTAAATTTTGATAATTCATTTATATTTCAAATTCATCTTTACCATTACTTAACATTGAAATATTCACTGTCAATTCAATATCATTTAAATAAAACCTTAAATTATAATTTAAATAAACTAAATATTACCTTCAATTTATTTACTTGAAATATTCATTTAATCTCTTTAAATCAAAAATCAAGTTACAAAACCATATCTTAAAATCTCAAATTCAATAAGTTTCAAATCGATTTTATTAAATATAATTCTTAAAAGAATACTATTTCAAATCAACTTAAATTTATCTTTCCAACCTCAATTAATTAAAATTATTATAAAAATCTACTTTTAAAGATATAAATTTAAATAAATACTTAAAGCATATTATATACTTATTAAATTAAATTTTATTAAATTAAAGCTTATTATTAAATTTATTTTTATATTAAAACTTATTTTATATATATTTTAAAAATAGTAAAATTATAAGTAAAATCTTAAAATTTAATATTTCAAAACTAACTTATAAATTTAAGTTTCCTAAAACATATAATTTTAAAAATCAAGAATTTCAAACATATATAAATAACATTTTGTATATAATATTTAAAAATCATTATTTATATAAAACTATATATATTTCCTTTTTAAAACTTTGGAAATCATTTCAAAATATATATAGACCAACGGTGTTTGTATATAATTTTCTATCCTATGGTCAAGTGATACGGATACTTATCATTTCAATCCGCAATTTAATTATCTACGGGTATATATCTTTTCAACCCGCAATCCCAATTCAAAGTAAATGAAAATCGCTTGGGTTTATCATTTCAACCCATAACGATTTTCTCCTACTCTACAAGATCGTTCGGATATGTATCATTTCAACCTATAGGGAATTCTAAACTAACAGGGAACTTGCAGAGTGAGAACAATAATGATAATAATATAACATATCAACAACATGCATATATCATCAATAACAGATAAAATGTAAATAACATATCATGGTGTCAGATGTCACAGGTGAACATTTACAAATAATGGCATATCATATATATATATCAGTTTAAATAACTAACAACATCATATTTCAATTGTCATTTCAAATGAAATCAAATTTAATGAATATAAGAATGTTAATCGTGAGTGATTGCTCACCTTTCGAGGTTAGAGATGAACGAGAATGAGATGAGTTATGAATCTAGGCACGAATTCCAAATCAAAGCTAAATTGGCACGAATCAACGATTAAAGCAACGCTGAGCTGAAAATTATGAATCGATGAAAATTAACAAAAGTCCACTCGATATAAATTGAAACAAAATATATATTAAAAACATACATTTAAAATAAGATATATATATATATATATATATTCCCAAACAGATCATAGATACACTTGTATAAATTCATATTTATAAAACAACCAGATCTATAGTTGATATTTATATACATACAACAAACAACTTACTTTATTATAAATTTTATGCAATACCATAGATCAAATGTAACTTATATAAACATATATAAGTATATACTTACACTTACATATTATTAAAACAATGCTTACATATATACTCATTCAAATCAACATACTTAAAACAAATATACATATAGACCACATGTTATGTAATACTTATATAACTTATATACTTATCATATTTAAAACAATATATATATATATATATATATATATATATCAAAACAAGCACTGACAAGTATACAATACACATATTTTATATAACTTGTGTAAACTTTTATACTTTATATACTTTATAATATATAAACTGTATAAACTTTTATATCCAATATACAATATAAAATCTAAAATATATATACAACAAAGACATGCACACAGACTGTATAAGTTTTTGTATAAAATTTACATATTATAAACAACTTTCATAACTATATATATAACAAATCATATATAAACAAATATAAACTTATATACCACCCTTATCTATATACTGTAACCTTTATAACTCATGTATACATACTGTAGCATATAAGCATATATATATATATATATAGACGTAATATGTATATAAAACTGCAGTATAAACATTGATATATTATAACTAAATATACTAAAATGTAAGCGAAACAGTTATATATATATACTTAAACTATCACAAACTATTATATATACTTTGAAATCAACAATATATCAACAAATATAGAAGCTGGTGTATATATAAACTTGTTGTAAACTACAAATTACCCACAACAGTTTATATAACCTATTATAAAATACTATAAAGGTACAGAGGGAATAATATATCATATACAACTAATATTATATACTAACATAACCTGATATATATATATATATATATATTCGAACAAGATATATATATAAATTCATATGACCCATACCATAAACCAGCAAATAGAAGTTTATAAACTAATATGCATACAACTTATATACAGAATATATATGCGATATATAAATATATACCATCTACAGAAGATGGAGATGCTCGACACTGCGGGAAAATCAAGGCTTGTTGAGGCGCTAGGTAGTCATGCGGGGGAGGGGGGGGGGGAGTAGGCGAAGGTGGTAGAGGGAAGGACTCGGGTTGCTAGCGCTTGCGTGCTTCGGGTCAGTGGGATTGCGTGGCAAAGGAAGGGAGGAGGAAGGACTGGCTTCACGGTGGGGCTCTGGTAGATGCGGGGCTGCCATGGCTGCTAAGGGAAGAGAGAGAGAGAGAGAGTAGAGGAGGCGGTGGTCAGATGGTGAAGAGGTGTGGTCACGTAGAGGCTGTGGTGGAGTGGAAGAGAGCATGAAGAGGAGCTGGGTGGAGGAAACAAGCCCGAGAGGGGTTCTAAGGTGGGAGGTCGGTCGTAGGCGATGGGAAGAAGGGGATTGTTTGGCCTGGTAGAGAGTTGTGGGAGGAATCATGAAAACACAGGCTAACGTGCATATATTAATATATATAAAATTTATATAACGCACAAGTCACAGAAAAAGAATGCAAGCGGTAAATATATATAAACCGATTCGAATGCTAACCGTTTGTTTTTTTTTCTATATTATTTTTCCAAAAGCACAAAACCAATAGAAATCAATATTGAAACTAGAATAAATGTTGAAACCATGGAATTGTGAAAGTCACGTCATAAATTCTGAAAGTTTTAAAAGCAAATAGCTGTTGGAATTGTACGGTGGACAAACGAATGGACATAAGAAACAAAAGGCACAAATCGAGTACCAATACGGTTAACTGATCCGCCGATTCCGCTGTGCATCGGATTCCGAAACACACACAAATGAATATACCGCGGAGAACAGCGTGATGAGACGAACAAAATGGTATACAAATATCAGTGATAGGACCATCCTATCAAAAGTCGATATTCGGTGTTGAAAATGCTGCTAAAACGCCGAAAATAAGAAAAACGGAGCAATAACAATTCAAATTTGATGAAATGGAAGATGACGTCTCACTCAGAAGATGATTTACAAATTTATTATATAAAATATTCAGTTTTGGAAAACATTTTATTATCATCAAATATTGACTGATTTAAATTTAAATAAATTACACAAGAAAATAAACTTCCATATTTTCTGATGAAAATTTACCATTTGCTATGTTTTAATGGACGTAATCCAAATATCAAATTTTTATTTCCAAATTCAATTATTTAAAAATTTCACAAAATTCCAATTAATTACGTAAATAAAATTATTAAAATTTACGGGTCGTTACAAAAGGTATATGTCATGTTAACTATGCAATATGGCTCTGACACCAAATGTGAAAACTGCCATACACCTTTGGCACCTAATATATATGAAGAGCGCACTGCCACGGTGCCCAATCGATGTTGGACGATTGTCAAGGGTGAAAACTAGAGAAGACAATCATGGAAACTATCGTATCACTCCCTGCGCATCAAATAAAATATAATTATCATCGTAGCTATAAAATAAGAGAGACAGTAATAACTATATGAACCAAAATATCAGAGCGCATAGGTTCACAGAATTGTTCAAAATAATAGTAGAGTTTATACAATTGGACATAAACTCAAAATAAACTATCTCTATTAGAATAGCTAACACTTTCTAGTCTCTACAGTGTCGCATAGTGGAATAAGCGATAGTAAACTGAAATATAATATGCGAAAACACAATCTTCTGCTCGTCCTCTGTACAGCACCGCGTATCACCCAAACCTGCTATCCAGTTTTTCGAGATAATAAGAAGCAAAGCATAAAACCTAGAGTTAGAAAATAGTCTAGTATGAGCGATAAGAAAATCTCAAAATACTGTAGAAGTCAATATAGTAATAAACAAAAGTATAAAGAATAATACCTGACATGTCCTTGTAACCAAAGAGTTAGCACATAACAACTATAATATCCTACTCTACTATCATCATCATAATATATCCTAGTATGTTATTGGGTGTCTAGGAATCAACCTCCTAGACACCTACGTCCCGTGACATCCCTAGAGCAACAAACCACAATTATAACAATCATGGAAAATATAACATCCATTAAACAACCCTCACTGCCACTCAATGTGCCTTGGATATTTGATAATTCGTATGCCCATTCCTCTGCCACGGTTCAATGGAAAAATCTCGGTTTTCTATGTACCCGAACAACAACCCATATCTGACGTTAGATCCCTTCCTCGATCCAGGGTATACGAATCTCTTCAACGATCCGGGTAACCATCCAAGTACCCAGTGAGCATCTTCACAATACCCAAATTTATAAGTACATCAGAAAACACTCTGAGTATCAAGGATCCCTTAGCACGTGTATCCAAGCCCGTCATCGCTCCATTTAGTTTCCATTCATCATCGCATAACCCTTCAAAGTTCCTTTCTTTCCATGATAGGACCCTTCGGTGTTCCCTTCCTTAAACTAGACCTGGTGATAATCACCATTACGACTCCATAAAAATCGAGCCATCATCGCTGAAGCACAACTCCATAATCATCATGTTGCCATCATCAAAGTGACAAAGCCATCACGTTGAAGCACCACACCTTTTCCTCATCCTTTATCGTCGATCGTCATCACGTTGTAACCATCGAAAATGAACGTCAACGATCGAACGAACACCTTTAGCACGCTCCACATGACCTTCCTTTTCTACCTTAGGAGTTTGGCCAAATTTGGCCAATCACTATTTATGTCAGTACCAACAAGAATTTCTTATGTTGGTGCCGACATGAATTACTTAGCTAATTTTGCTAAGTACTTAATGCACCTAATACTTTCTTCCTATAGCTCCCTACCAATCCTTCCTTTCATGCCCAAGTCCTTTGCTCTAATTTTTCCCCAAGAAAAACCTGTCATTACAGAGTGGTTCCTCTCGGTGCCGAGTTGTTTTCCCAACTCTAGAATTTGGCTAAGTCCCTAAATCTCCATCCTTTTGCCTTAACTTGTGCCTGCCACAAAGTTTTCTTACCTTACTCATGAAGTACTAACCAAGCACCACCAAAACCTCTTGTTGCCAACAACTTTTAACATGGCGTAGACTCCTTTTTCAACCAGATTTTCATCCATCAAATAAACTCCAAACCACCTAAAATTTTAAGAGATGGCTCCCCAGCACCTCTAGCACAACATAACCAAAATCCAATGCATTCCGACCAGTTCGACTTCGTTCACCGATCGGCATGGCACTTTCCTAACTATCTAAAACCTCTAGAAAACACATCAAACAAATCCATACAAGAGCAAACATCATTCGGTATCATTCATTAGCATCCAAAAAACATATCCAATACATTCAAACATCATTAACATTCATAATATTATCTAGAACTAGTTTTATTCCAAAATGCGAACATGATTAGTAAAGGGCTAGAAAACGAATTGAAATCCATTTTTAATTTTTTAATTTTGCCTAAACGTGTTATTAAAGTTAGACCTAAGTTTGAAAACATTTTTAACATCAAAATCATCTTGAAAACATCATTTTAATATATTGATATAAACAGAATAGTGAGAGATACAAAATGACTCACCTAGCAACAAATTTACCTAATTATCCCTCAAGGTAAGAACAGTGAGAATACAAATCCCAATGCAGCAAAATAGTAGATCTATGATTTTCCTCTTGCTAGTTACTCTCTAATGATGATTTAGGCTAATATAGAAAAGATGAGCTTTTTGATAGAAATTAAGTTGATGGAGGTTTAGACTTACTTTAGGTAGTGGGAAAAATGATTAGATCTGTCCCCTCATCCCTTAGGCACAAATCCCGAAATGGGTTAATGGGCTTAAGGTTAGGTATAACTAATTACCCACTAATTTGGCCATGAACGGTCCAAACTTATAACGGGCACATCTCTTAAACAGTAAGTCCATTTTCATATTATGATCATTTTATGAAAAGAGAAACCATCATCCCAATCTAACGAAAGTGATTTTAGAATCCAATTCAGCTCCTAACTAAAGTTATAGGCTTTATAAGATTTTCAAGATCAAAATTGTCTGAAGAAAATTGTATGGATGGAAAATGTGCATAGTAGTCATTTTCTAAAGCTATAGAGTCATAAGACTTCAAATGAATTAAATAGTAATATTTTACGATCCCGCGGTATGAAAAATACTGGTCATTACACACTTTCCTTTTTCTTTCTAGAGGGCATTAACAAATGATACAGACTTATCTATCACCTTCAAATAAATCGACTCAGTGTAGTGACCTTTCCGTTCAAGCTCTACATTTCCCTCCTTGTTTTGGGGGCAACAACATCTTTCAATGCTTTTATCTGCTATGGATTAGCTTTAATGCTTTTATCTTCTTAGGATTAGCTTCAATGCTCCTTGAGTTTACTATGAAACCCAAAAACTTACCCGATGTGACCCTAAAGAACATTTTAATGGATTAAGCCTCATCCTATACTTTCGAACCACATTAATCATCTCTAAGTGGTCGTGCATGTGATCCATCGATCGTTATGACTTCATAAGCATATCGTCAACATAAACCTCCATTGTCTTTTCGATCTGATCCACAAACATCATATTTACCAATCGTTGACAATTAGCTCTATTGTTCTTTAAACCAAACATCACTTGATAATAATACAACCCCAAATCAGTAATAAAGCTAGTATGCTCCTAATCTAGAATGTGCATTGCTAGTTGATTGTAGTTAAAGTACACATCCATGAAAGATAGAATTTCATGTCCAGTTGCTCTATCCACAAGATGGTCGATTCTGGGTGGCGAGAAGCTATCCTATGGGTACCCTTTATTTAGATATGAATAATCGTTGCATATCTGCCATTTTCCATTTGGCTTTTTGACCAGCATAAGTTTTGATATCCATTTGGGTATATTGCATCTTGGATAAAGCCATTTTCTTCAGCTTTTCCACTTCTTCCTCTAATGTAGGGGATCGCTTCGGTCCCAAGCTATGCAACTTCTACTTCACAGGTGGGTATCATGGGGTTCATATTCAATATTTGGCATGCTATCTCCAACGATATTCCACAATATCAAAATATGTCTACGGAAACACATCTAGGTTTACCTATAGGAAATGTACCAAATTCTATATCGTCCTTATGTCGAGATGAGATCCGATCTTTAGGACCATTATGGGGTTATCTTCATCGACCTGGATGTTGATCATCAGATCTACCAGTGCAGCCCTCGCATCCTCTAGTTTTTTCCACGGTCCCGTAGATTTATGAAATTTACTATGGTGCCTGATCCAGGGCTTAGGCGGTGATTGCTATGCATTAACGATTTTGATGCGGAGTTCTCTATGCCCTTTCCCATCTTCCATCACTTCGCTTCTCTGAGTTCAACAATGTAACACTCACGGCTAGTACTTTGATCGCTTCGAATAGCTGCTACCATATTATAGATGGTGAACTTCTTGACACCATGGGGCATAGCCTACCCTAAAACTGGCAAGCGTTTTTAGGCCTAAGGAAGCATTGTAAGTCGAGTATGTGTCAATCACCATAAACATTTGCACATGCACCATCTTGTGGTGTCCTTTACCCCGCTCAACAGATAAATCAATAAAACCGACAGATTTCTTAGCCTCCTTAGTAAATCCTGGAATGAGGGACTAACAAGGCTTTAGATCCTGCCCACTAATCCCCATATGGTTAAAATATTTCTTAAACTAAATGTTAACCGAGCTCCTACAATCAATCAAGACTCGATGCGTTGTAGCCATCACAATAACAACCATAATCACTGGTGGGTCAAGTGTCAGCGCTTCTACCCTATTAGCATCTCTATTTCTAATAATAATGTCATCATTCATCATCTTTTGTTGTTTCGCTGGAGTTCTATCTTCCATAGTGAAATAATTCTACTAAATCACATGCTTTAGCGAACTGCCATACCTTTCTATTTCATTCTGTCACTTCTCAACTAGATGAGGTCCTCTGGTAATAGTTCAATCACAATTCTACTTTCATTCTTCCTAGCTCCCTCTCCATATGCCCTCTTAATTCCATTCGATCATCTGCCCTTGGGGTCTATTGTTAATTGGTATGCCAAACTATGCGTCTCTCACTTACTACTACAGCTTCTTTTTCCTAATCAAGTATTTAATTATATCCCTCAGATGTAGCAATCGTTGGTATTATTTGCATGTATCTTCTAGAAGCTAAAATACTTCCTTGAGCGCCTTTCTTCTTCGGCTGCCTCTATCCAAGGCGGCACCATATAAAAGAAAAGAGGATAAAAGTAAGAAAAGAACACATAAGTTTTATAATGGTTTAGAAAATACTCTGACTTACATCCACTCAATCATTTTCTATTGATTGTAGTTTGCTCCTACAAAGTATATTTTACAAGTCGATATCACTCAACTTGGGTATGAGTTTTACAAAGTTGGTTAAGAGCTGTATTCCTTAACTCATCATAATTAATAGCTCACAATGAAGATCAGAAAAAAAACATAATTTTATAGTGGTTTGGAAAAATACTCTAGCCTATGTCCACTTAATCGTTTTCTATTGGTTGTACTTTGCTTCTGCAATGTATATTTTACAAGTCGTTATCACTCAACTCGGATATGAGTTAGAGTTTGATTTAGAGTTGTATTCCTCAATATATCGTAATTAATAGCTCAAAATAAAGATGGAAAAAAGTCCTTTTGAAGTGAGCCTTTCCTTCTATTTACAGACGAAGGTTGATGAATTGGCTCTGATATTCCCTACACACATTCCCCACATTCATCACGTCGTCCCATGAAATGCTCATAACCAACCGGAACCATGCATCATAACTCGGACCTATGTTGTGCACCATAACTCAGTGTCGAGTGGTTGACCTAGGAAAAGAGAAGTCTTACTTCAGGCTTGACTTGAAGTAGCCTTGAAGTTAGGCCGTGCCTTCATTAATTCCTTCTTTCAAGATTTACTCAAGGTTTCCATTATATTCCTAGCTTCTTATTGAGGGAATTTTTTGTCCTTCAATTCCTCGAACTGGAAATAAGTAGTTTGCTTGTTAACTACCTCCCTAATTTGGAATTAGCAAAATTAAGATCCTAATTTGCCATTAAGTAGGGATTATGATGCCGAATGCTTACACAATCCCGTAGCAGTAATCTAACTACTTGTTAAAGTGTCAGATCTAAGCCACCATGTTATTCAAATATGACAAAAAATGAATATTGAGTTAATAACGTAAATAGTAAAAGGACACAGGATTTATGTGGTTCGGAATTTAAGGAATACTATATCCACGGGAAAAGTTCTCTTTTCTCCTCTTTTATTTGATTTAGTATAGAATTCCATGGCGACTAGTACAAAAGAACCGTAAAAGTTCCTAAAACGAGAAAAATGTCAAAAGAGAAGTCCTTTTCATATACATTGTTTTTCCTATTTATAGTGGTATATTTCATTTGGATCGCTGGATCTTCTTCCTAGTTATTGCTCCTCAATCCTTTGATTTTGCCACTTGTCTTTTATCCGTCTTACTTGTTTTATGTGACTGGACCGCTAATGTGTTTTTGGTGGGAATTTTGAATTGAGGTGGGAATCCCCAAAAATTATGGCGAGAGTATTCAAATTTGAGTTGCTCTTATTCTCGGGTTTTGAGCATGGCATTCTTGGTTGTTTCTGATGGGTAGTATACGCTGCTGTGGAGGTGAAGTCTATAGAGAGAGGTGGATTCAAACATCTACAGGCGTTTAGATTATATTTCTTTACTGGTGTCTTTGCTTTCTTTGCCTTATTTGTCAACATGTCGGGTCAGAACGGAGTAGCTCTTCTGATTGTGTGCTGAAAGCTTTGTTATTTGTCTTTAGGATTGAGCCTATGTCGAAGCATATTTCGGGTGACCTTGTATACAACCCCTAGTGGATTGCTTTAGGCTCTGTATAGCTCTGTCTTAGTTGCCCCTGGTGTATGCTTGTGCAGACCACTCCAGTCTGATCTCTTCTTCTGGAGATGGATGATGCATTCTGCTCTGTCTTCCTGCGTCTACATCTGTTTCTTTATGTTGCAGCTTCTACTAAGAACGGGTGTAATAGTTCTTCTCTAGGCTCGGGTCCAACTTATTTTTGGTGGGAGTTTTGAATTGAGGCGGAATCCCCTAAAATTAGGGCATGAGCATTCAAATATTAATTAATCTTGTTCTTAGGTTTTGAGTGTGGCGTTCTTTGCTGTTTGTGATGGGCAGTATACATACTGTGGGGTGAAGTCTATGGAGAGAGGTGGATGCGGACATCACTTTGCGTTAAGATTATATTTCTCTATTGGTGTCTTTTCTTTCTTTGCCTTATTTGTTACCATGTCGGGTCAGAACAGAGTTGATCTTCTTATTCTATGTTGAAAGCTTTGTTGTTAGTATATAGGATTGACCCTATGTCAAGCATATTTCCGATGAACCTATATACATCCCTTAGTGGAGTACTTTAGGCTTTGTATAGCACTATCTTGGTTGCCTCTGGTGTATTCTTGTGCAGACCTACTCGTAGGCTTTGCATTCTAGTCTGTTCCCTTCTTCTAGAGATGGTCGATGCATTCTGCTCTATCTTCCTGTATCTACATCTGTTTCTTTATGTTGCGGCTTCTAATAAGAACAGGTGTAATATATGCCTTCCAAGCCTACCATGATCCTAGGTCGTGGTGGACTTGTCATCATAGACACCCGGTCTGTATCTCTGACTTTCCTTTTAGATGCTTGCTGTTTATGCTTCGACCTATTGTGATCTACCCTGGGCGAAATGTCCTTGACCCCAAGTTCGGACAAATATTAGACCTACCCTTGTTCTGGGGCGAAACCTCTGTTTTGACATACTCCAGGTTCTAGGGTGAAAATTGAAAGTGACTATGCTATAGGATCGAGTAATATAGAAATATAATAAATAACTAGTGCGGAAAATAATAATAGCAGTAAAGTAAAATAACGCCAGGAATTTTTATACTGGTTCGAACTCCTGTTCTACGTCCAGTCCCAGACTCCTTCTGGAATTAAAGCTAGCAACCCTCACTTAACTCAGAGGAACAGGTATTACACTGCTTGAGCAACCGAACAGGACTTGACCGCCTGAGCAACAGAACATGACTTTATTACAAAATAGATTGTCTTGACTTTGTGTGTTCTAGATAACACAGATTTGTCACTTGTAGTACACCCTTTCTATAATCTTTTCCTCAAAGGTGATGTATATGAATGTTTGCGTATGAAGAATAGGAAGATTGGAATTGCTTAATGAATATGGAAGTGAAATTGTAAGCAATGATTGTATAAAGTTTTGTAAGCAATAGAATCAAGAATGCTATGCACGTTAGATCAAGAGAGATGAGAGAATTAGGTGATTTGATCATTGAAACTTGAGTGCATTTATAGTGTATCAAAAGTTACATCCTCTAGTAAGAGTTCTCTGTGAAAAGCTAACGGATGCAACACTTAAGAAAGGAGATATCCTTTGATAATGAGAAGTGTCTTTTCATAATATTGGACTGTTACAGGATTCAGTCGACTGAAAGTGCTTGGTCAGTCGACTGAATTCAAATAGTGCACAAGTCATATACACTGACTTAGTCGACTGACCATGTGTATTCAGTCGATTGGTCCGTGTTATATATAAAAAATATATACCGATTCAGTCGACTGATAGCACTGGTCAGTCGACTGAATAGTGCAGTTCAGTGAAGAATGTTTGCATTTGAAATCAAAATGTGTTTTATATTTGAATGCCAGTTTATATGTGAATATGAATGAATGAGAATGATGATTCTTGAGGAAAATGTTTAACAAAGCGACTAGACTAGACTCTATATACACATTTCATGACTCTTGTTAAAATATATAACTATACGAACCATACTTTGAGTCGTTGAGTCCGGATGTTGTAGTAGTCGTAGATTCGTGAATTGTTGTGTCATGTCAACAATCAGAACCTAAGATCTAACAAAAATATCCTTAGCTACATGCGTGGCCGAATATTAGACCTACCCTTGCCTGGGTGAAACGTTTCTTTAACCTACCCCGGGTTCTGGGGCGAAAATGTCCTTAGCCACGTGTATGACCGAATATCAGACGTACCCATATCCTAGGGTGAAATGCCTGTTTTGACCTACCTTAGCTTCTAGGGCGAAAATGTCCTCAGCCACATGCGTGGCTGAATATCAGATCTACCCCTATCCTAGGGTAAAATGTATGTTTTGATTTACACTGGGTTCTGGGGCAAAAATGTCCTTAGCCACGTGCATGGTCGAATATCAAACCTACTCCTACCTTGGGGTGAAATGTCTATTTTGACCTACCCTGGGTTCTATGGTGAATATGTCCTTAGCCACATGAGTGGCCGAATATCAACTTACCTCTGTTCTAGGGTGAAACGTCTATTTTGTCCTACCCCGAGTTCTGGGGTGAAAATATCCTTAGCCACTTACGTGGCCGAATATCAGACCTACCCCTGTCCTGAGGTGAAACGTTTTTTTTGACCTACCTAGGATTTTGGGGTTGAAAATATCAGTAGCCATGAGCTTAGTACGACCTACACCTTATTCTGAGGCGAAATGTCATACGTATGTTGAACCGAATCCTTCTCCAACGTCACCGTTCTCATTGCAGAGATTACCGTTATTGCTCTTAGGTGAAATTATACCTTTGGAACAACGGTTGTGGGCCAGGAAGAGTGAATCGTCATGCTCTAGGCATGGTTATTCCCATTGTGGGAGTAGATTTGACTGAGAATTCAAGTCATGATACAACCTACGATCGCATGCGCAAGGTTTTTTTTAAACTGGTTTGGGCAGTCTAATATCCGTACGTCTAGTGTGGTATGTCGAAAAAACTTATATAAGTGTTTTTTATATTGGTTCACGCAGTCTAATATCCCTATCCATACGATCAGTCTTTATGATTTGTCATTATAGAAAAGTTCATACCATAGTAGGAAAATTTGTCATCCTGTCTAGCAAAATATTTTGGCTAAAGAGCCGGACTCGCGTTGATGCAATTCCAAGTGTGTAGGACCAGTATCACCATTTTCAGTGTTGAGATTGCCGTTCTCGCTTACTGATCAAGCATTTTGCCGAGTCAGTGACTACTGGCAGTGACCTTTAATGATGCATTTAGGTTTTTTAAAGGGCAGTACAAAGATTTTTATACTAGTACAAGCTATATAATGTCCCTACATCCATTTTATGATATTGTTACTTCTTTGCAATACGTTATGACATTGCATGAAATAAGGCCTAAGACGCTCTGAATTCCACGTTCTTGGGACTAAGTTACCATCGGGTTTGGATAATTGGTATGCTTCGTTTGCTAAAACTTCTGCTATGACTAGTAGACCTTCACAGTTTGGTCCTAACGCTCCATCGACTGGACCTTTTGTATTGGCCATTACACGCCATAGCACCAAATCCCTCTTGCTTAAATTTCTCTCCTTGAGTCTTGCACTGTAACTATTTGCCATTCTTCGCTAATATGTTGCTACTACTACTGCTGCTTCATTCCCCCTTTCTTGAAGGAGGTCTAGAGCATCCTCTTTTAGTTTCTTATTCTTTTCTATGGTGTATGACATCGTTCTGTGTGATGGGATTTCTACTTCAATGGGTAACATGGCCTAGTATCCATATGTTAGGTGAATTACCTATTGGGGATTTGGTTTGCGTTCGATAAGCCCATAGCAATAAGGATAATTCTTTTACCCACCTTCCTTTGGTCTTATGTAATCATTTCTTAAGGAATTTTGTGATGGTCTTATTTGCAGCTTCAACCTGTCCATTTGCTTGTGGGTAAGCAATAAAGGAAAATCTTTTTATTATGTCATTCTTCTCATAGAGTTCTGTGAAATTTTTACTTTCAAACTGGGTACCATTATCAAAAATGATTTTGTAAGGTAACGCCCTATCTGATGATTATATTCCTCACTACAAATGTGACTATCTTCTTTGCAGTAATTGTGGCTAAAGGTTCTGCCTCTACCCACTTGGTGAAGTAATCTATAGCCACTATAGCATATTTGGCTCCACCCTTCGACATCGAAAGAGGCTCTATTAGACCAATTCCCTATATATCAAAAGACCATGGGCTTGCAAGTGGGATGAGTTCATGGGATGCCAGTCTAGTAATACTGGCGAATCACTGACATCTTGCGAATTATCTTACAAGTTTCTTTGCATCATGAAGTTCAGTTGGCCAATAATAGCCGTGCCTAATTACCATTTTGTCAATTTGTTTCCCCCAGCGTGATGGTCGCATTGTCCTTCATGTACTTCACTCATGACCCGATCCCCCTCTTTCGTGGGAATGCACCTAAGATAAGGAGTAGAATATCCTCTCTTGTATAATGTGCCATCAAAGACGGAGTAGTACATGGCTTGATATCTTGTTCTTCAGGCCTCATTACTGCTTGGGGGATAGACCCCACTCAAGAGATATCGTTTGATTGGAGTCATCTAGTTATTCTCTTCAATTGGTTGAAGTAAGGATCCTACAGCGAGTTGCTCTTGATTTTTCGTTGTTCCTTGATTCTATGCACCCTGAATGGTGTCCCGTTGGGCTTGGGTCAATAATAGTATTTGATTTGACTCGGCTATGCTTGGCTATGCTTGATACCTGATTGGCACCACCTTTATTTCATGGGCCATTTTAGTATTGTCCAGTTTTGCTAAAGAGTCAGCGGATGAGTTGTTTTCACGAGGGATTTGTTCTATCTCGGCATGTTCGAATTATTCCAACAATTTCTTGGACAACTTGGCGTATTTAGCTAAGGCGGTTCCTTTTCCTAATAATTGCCTTGCACTTGAATGACAACTGACTCAGAATCACTATGAACTTTGACATGCATTACCTTCATTACCTGGGCCATTTGCAGGCAAGCTAGGAGAGCTTCATACTCTACTACATTATTGGTTGCACTAAAACCGAGCTGCACTGCCCCGTATAACATTTTCCTATCTGGTATGATTTATACGTACCCAATTCATGATCCTTATTCGTTTGACGCTCCGTCCATGAACTAGTTCCAAAACTGTAGGGTGCTTGCTTTTTCTTCTGCCTAGGGCTCAATCGGTAACGTGCATTTTGCGATGAAATCGGCAAGTGCCTGACCTTTGATGGCCTTCCAAAAACAATAGGTTATCTATAAGGACTTTAATGGGATGTACTTGAAAGTAGAGCTGCAGCTTTCTGGCTATAAGTAGCAGATTGTATGTGAGCTTTTCGACAACTAAGTAGTTTAGCTCTGCACTTGACAATAACTTACTTGTAATATATAGGCCTTTGTATCCCTTCATCCTCTCGTACTACTGCAGCACTAATAGCTTGATAAATTACGGCCAAATAGATATACAAATCCTCACCTGTTATTGGTTTTGACAATATAGGAGTGTTGACAAATGGTCTTTTAGAGTCTGAAACGCTGCTTCATAGTCCTTGATCCACACAAAATTGTGTTCCTTTTTTACTTGGTCGAAGAATGGGATGCATTTTGTTAACCCGCATTTTGGCAAGGCAGTACACAGGAGGATTTAGCTCCACGGACTTCATGATCATCAAGGCAGAAAGCCCAGAGAGATGGTTACCAAGATAGGAGATAAATTATATATGAAATTATGGACTACAGTTGAATGGATTCGGATGAACAACACTCAAAAAATAGTTAAGTATGGAACTAGCACTCCTCCTAGGAGATAGATTTGATTGAAATATTCACTCTGAAAAAGGGATCGGAATAGAGGGATCAAAGTAGAGGGATAAGATTCAACAGGATGCTCACAACACAACTCAATGATGATCGCTCCATAAATCAACTACCACAAGGTGGATTGAAGTAAAACTTTAGGAGCAAGAAGGGACCCTAGGGAGTCTACCCTAGGGATCGCACATGAAATAGAGCAAGCTGGAGGGATCGCCCTCTTCCTTCCATAGGGATCGACCCTCTTCCCTCCATATGGATCAGCTATAATCAGCTTTCACAACATACTGCAACAAAGTTTGATCAATAACCCAACATCTACAGATCCAATTGACATGAAACTTGGAGGACAAGTATACGATGGCATAAGGGACACACCATAGGGATCTCACCCCATAAATATATAAAAATGGGGATCGGCTCTGATCCCTCTTTTGGAGAGTGGTTGGTCCAAGTTTCTTTGGGCCGGGTTATTTGGGCCTGGAGGTTCTTCTGGCAAAATTTCAGTCCGATCCATACACGTCTTCCCCTATTAATACAACAAGCATGGCATCAGAAAGGGATCTTCTTTCTACTTCACTTCCTCTTCTATCTAGGCTACACTCCATCACTTTGATTACTAAAATTCATATCATTGTAACAACAGTATAAACAAATAAAGGATTACTTTGAAGTGGACGTAGGACGGAGTTAGCTGAACCACTATAAATCTGTGTCTTTCTTTACTTGCTTCAATATTGTTTTAATTTTGTTCTTCTTTGATTTCTCTTCTTATTTCCGTGATTGGATTGGATATTAGTGCTTTCACATACAGCTGGGTGTTAGTGGCCATTTTTGATGTCAACATTTTGGTGCTTTCACTGAGAAAGCTAGACCCCATGGACTTGAAATTCAATTTCAGAGTTTGGAAAATATCTAGAGCTTAGATTTAGAGAGACGGTGAGGCAATTAACAAGGAGAATGCTACCAGTAAGCAGCCACCATGGAGAGAGTTAGGTGGCTTCCTCAGCAGCTGGAGCAAATCAAGCATCTATCTAAATCACTAGGGATGAAATGGAAACAATGATGGATGATATGTAGGAAAGAAGGCTGAAAAGATAGGAGTAGATGATGTAGAAGTTACTCTGATAGATTGGACAATCTAGAGCATAGAACCAAGGGAATAGAGTAGCAGGAGCTAATGACAACTTACGTCGAGGAGTTGAAGCAGTAGGAATCCTGGAAATTAGAACTGGGAACATGGAGACAAAGCTATTGGACAAAAGAAATGGAACGGAGCAGCTGGGGGCAGTGCCCGACCATCTTAGAGGGATCTGCCCCGATCCAAAAAGGCTTGGGGGCATGCCCCCGGGTCTAGTCGATCGCAATGCTGGAGGTCCCGCGGTAGATCCCATGGAGCTTGATGCGAATCAAAAATTGGATGCTCGTCCGGAGGAGTACGTTCCGAAATTCCATCGTGGAGTCGGGGGGGGGGGCATTTGGAAATGATGATAGGAGACTACCGCTAGATGACAATGATAGGTTTGCAGAGGTGATCAAGAGAGCCGTGCATGGAGGATCGGCGAATAGGGATTTGGAGGATGTATCTAGAAGTCCCTTCACTCCTAATATCAGGAATGCTAGGAATCCACCAGAGTTTAATCTACCAACGCTGGAAGTATATGATGGAAAGTTGGACCAAACTATGCATATGATGAGATATATGTGGCATGTGGAAGTACTGGGCCATTAGAGGAAGTCATGGCATGATGCTTTTCCCTGTATTTAATGGATATAGCTGCACTGTATTCAAGGAATTGGAGAATGGTTCTTTTGGCACATGGATGGAATTGGTCGAAAGATTTATGAGGCAGTTCATAGTTCACATCTCGAGACCCAAAAATATAATGAGTTTGGTAACACTAAAACAGAAGACCAGAGAGTCTCTAAGGAGTTCTCTAACACGGTTTAATCCCGCGATAGCATCGGTGGATCAGCCAGATCCATTCATGGTTTTGATGGCAGGTTTATCAGGAATTGCCGATGGCACATATTTCAAGGATTCATTGGCACCTATGGATCTCAAGGAGTTTTATCACGAAGCAGAAAGGTTCCTACGGCAGGAAGATGCATGAACCGACAAACTGGAGGTTAATGTTGTGCAAAATGGAGGATCATCAAGAGATGCAAACAAGAATGATAAAGGCAAATGGAAACTGGATGATGGATATAATAGGATGAAAAGGCGATGGAAAGAGCAGGAGCCGAAGTTCTCCTCCTACTCAGATTTGATGGAAAGCCTAGAACAGATTTATATGGACATTAAAGGGAAACTTCCCTATCAAAAACTGGCAAGGTGGGATCCTACAGAGCAGGAGCGCAAGTCTAGGAAGTACTGCCTATTCCCCGAATTGAATAGCAACACCACATATGAATGCATACATTTAAAGGATATGACTGAGGAGCACGTCAGGAATGACAGACTATCGCAGTACATGGGGAATCGGGCAATAATGGTGCAGTAGGAGCGGCCACTGTCCGCATCTAATGGAAACAGGAATGGCCCTGGATCGGGGTCACGGATCATGATCAACTGATCGTGATGGTAAGGGCCAAGTTCAGGACGTGGACTCTAGCCATAATAATAACAACAACAATAAGCTCAATAATAAGGTGGCTAAGTCACTTACACATGTACGGGATTGAGGACGGTGCCTAGGCATGCTCTGAGATGATGATGAACCATCGTGCCCAAAGAAACATCCTTTGGCTTTTTTAGTTTTTTGGATTTTTGAATGTAAAAACTCTTATTTATTAGGTTATTTATGATATGCATTACTGCGATGAATATAACAGGATGTGATCATTATCCCCGCTAGAGTGATGGGGCGGTAACCGCCAGGTGAAAGTCCATTCGTTGGAGAGCGACAAAATGGACTCGTACATGGATTAAGTCCTCGACCAGAGAGTCGAGGCCAAAGAATAAAACCAGATAGGACGTCAGGTATGGATTATGTATGGCAAGGAGTAGGTCGCTTCACCGGAGAGCGATAAGATCGGCCTACTCAGGTCATCGTGTATGGATTATGCTCGATAAGGCTCCAAAGAGACCACGATACTAGGACTTAGGTCAAGACATCACTTAATGTTCAAGGATACTGAACTGGAGTATTGGAAGTAACGTCCTTCGGCGGAGAGTGATAGGATCGGCTTACTCGATCGTCGAGTATGGATTGTGCTCGGCAAGGACCCAGAGAGGTCACGAATTTAGATATCAGCTTTGAACAGCTATGGATTTGGACATTGACCTGGAGCAGTTGCAGATTTGGATATGGGCCCGGAGTAGTCCTGGATTTGGCTAAAGACCCAGAAAGGTCATGGATTTGGATATCAGTCTTGAATGGAAATGGATTTGGCTTTGGATGGATATAGATTTGGATAAAACGATCTAGAGAGATTGCGGATTTGAAATTGGATATCCAGTCAGAATGGTCATGGATTTCACTAACGATCCGGAGAGATCATGGATTTGGATTTGATAATATGGCTATCAGTGGATTATGGACTTCGGATTTATGGAAATCCAAACCACACCTTCCTATCATAAGGCATGTTTTCTGGGGCAAAGTGTTAACCCGCCTTTTAGCAAGGCAGTACATAGGCAGATTTAACCTAACGGACTTCATGATCATCAAGGCAGAAAGCCCGGAGAGATGGTTACCAGGATTGGAGATCGATTATATTTAAAACTATGGACTATAGTTAAATGGATTCGGATGGATAACACTCAAAAAATGGCAAAGTATGGAACTAGCACTCCCCCTAGGAGAGGGATCGAATCGGAATATACACTCTACAAAAATGGATCGGAATAGAGGGATCAGAGTAGAGGAATCAGATTGAACATGATGTACACAATGCAACTCAATGATGATCGCTCCATAATTCAACAACCACAAGGCAGGTTGAAGTGAAACTTTGGGAACAAGAAGAAAGGACCCTACGAAGTCTACTCTAGGGATCACACATCAAATAGAGCAAGTTGGAGAGATCGGACCTCTTCCCTCTATAGAGATCGACTATAATCAGCTTTCGTAACATATTGCAACAAAGATCGATCAATAACTCAACATCTACAGATCCAATTTACGTGGAACTTGGAGGACACGTATATTATGGCATGGGGGATCCACCATAGGGATAACATCCCATAAATCAATAAAAATGAGGATCGTCCCTGATCCTTATTTTGGAGAGCAGTCAGTCCAATTTTCTTTGGGCCGGGTCGTTTGCGCCTGGAGGTTTTTCTGGCGAATTTTTATTTCGATCCGTACACGTCTTCCCCTATAAATACAGCAGGCATGGCATTAGAAAATGGATCTTCTTTTTGCTTCACTTTATCTTCTATCTAGGATACACACCATCACTTTGATTACTGAAATTCATATCATTGTAATTGTAACAATAGTATAAACAAATAAAAGATTACTTTGAAGTGGACGTATGACGGAGTTAGCTGAACCACTATAAATCCATGCCTTTCTTTACTTTTTCTTAATGTTTTAATTTTGTTCTTCATTGATTTCTCTTCTTATTTCAGTGATTGGATTGGATATTAGTGCTTTCACATACAACTGGGTGTTAATCGCCATTTTTGACATCAACACATTTGTCTGTAGCTTTAGATATGAATCTGCTGAGGGCTACTATTCTACCATTTAGGCTCATCAGATCTTTCAGTTTCTTTAAGATTTTCATCTTTATTATAGCATCGATATTCTTGGGGTTCACTTCGATTCCTTGTGCGCTCACTAAACATCCAAGAAACTTATCCAATTGGGTAGCGAAAGTACATTTTAGAGGACTCGGTTTCATGCAATACTGCCTTAAAACCCGAAGGTCTGTTCCAAGTGTAACGACCCTCCTTTTTGGATAGTTTAAATCGACAAGTCAAACACACATGCCGATTCCAAACCATTCAAAAAGGCAGATGGTTATTAGGGTTAAATAAGAAAAGGAAAGAAAGAACAGAAGCAAACTCAGAATCTTGCAGCGGAAGGAACAAGATATAATAATAAAATAACAGTTCATGAAGCTGTTAAATAAATAAATTTGATTATTATTATACATCATAAATCAGAGTTACAAACATATCAGAGATAATACAATAATGCAACGGAAAAATAATATGGTAGTAGAATACAAATGATGTAATACCAAACTCCGTCTTCGTCCTCCAAAATAGATCTTCAACCTTATCTGAAATGCTCAGGCTGACCCGAGCGTAATGAAAAGACAAAACACTCGAGTCAGGACTAAAATATCTCATGTAAGTCCAATCGAATAAGAAAATATGAGTGTGACGGCGTCAGAGATGTTTACGGGGTTTGACATCTCCTGTCCAGTGTCAACGTGAGTGCAATAACTTAAGAGATGTTACGGGATTTTCCATCTCTTAAGGATCCATTAAACTATCTACTATGTAGTACAATACGCTATTATAATATGTCTACATTAAAGTAAAAGTATTAAAATAGCGTTAAGCCATGGCCCATTCCACCCTTAACACAGTTTATATTCCCAAGAGCATATACAAGACCGTAGTTTCCCCAAAACCGGAAGTCACCAGAGGGCAATCCATATACTAAAGGTACAAACCAAAACGTAGTGGTCGCGAATAGGATAATCAGTATGACAAGGTACATGAGGCAATACCAACTAGGATACTAGTAGTTGCCTGATCCGGACTGATGTTGGGCATAGCAGCTACTACCCCAACATCGCGAACAACACTCCCATAAATCGAGGGGTGCACCCAATTCGAATCACATAGTAATAGATAAGGTATCGAAGAAGTGTGCCCGCTAGAGATGGCGAACCTCAATGGCCCAGCGCGGCTCCTGTTTTAGTCATGTCAGGGGTCATTCAAAATCGTTCTCTTTCTTCAGTCAACACGTTCACCAAAACCATCCACTTCATTCTGGATCAACATTTCGCGTATATTAGTTATTAAAGTGGTTTCGGTATCAGCAGAGAGTATGCCCATATCCGATCCCGGTCTCTTTAATAACTACGTATTTATTACACCGATTGGTTTTATTATGCTTCGAAAACAATTCATCTTTTTAAAATCAAATCTCGTATTTGTTTCGAAAACAAAACCATTTCAAATATCATATCATTTTTCCAAAGCCAAATTTTCGATAAGTTAATTCATTTCAAAATCGTTTACTTCAAAACTTCATTTGAATTTTTAAATTTGATTAAATTTCCATTAATCCAATTCGCATTTAAATCAAGGATTTAAACATAACCTTTATTCCCTTTTACTGGTTTAAATTTTTAGAAAATAGTTTAAAAATAGTTTTAGAAAATTAATAGTTAAATAATTTTATTTTTTTATAGAAAATAATTTAAGATACATATGGTTTATAAAATAAATAATTGTATTAGTTTAATAGAAAATAGTTTTTTACAAATAAAATGGTTTATAAAGTAAATAGTTTGAGAAAACAAATTTGTTTGAATAAATAAAATAGATTTGAAATAGTTATACTAAAATAATTTGTTTAAAATACCTTCCCAAGTCAAACCAGTTAAATTTCCAAATATCTCGATTCCTTTCAAATTCATTTCAATTCTCAGTTAATCCAAATCAAAGTTCAAGTTTATATTTTTAGATAAATCTTCATTCAGTTCAAATAAATTTCAATCAAATTTCCACGATCCAACTCGATTCAAAAGGTTCAATTAGATTAGTTAACTTCAACTTAAACTTTCATTTGAACATTTGATATATATACAAAATTTTGAATTCAAATTTCAGTTATTGATCATTTAAATTTATACCATTTAATAAAGTATGTTCAATCCAAATTCACAATTCCTTTCATTAAATTTAAATCATGCTTAATTTAAATTTTACTTTCAGTTTTATTTCCAACGGTTTCTAATTCAAGTTTTAGTTTCAAAAATCCAAATTCATTTATCTCTTTTAAACAAATTCAATTAAACCAGATTTCAATGTTGAAAACATTAAATTTATCCAATCAGTGTGTGTATAAAATTTTCTATCCTATGGCCAAGTGAAATTTTTATTATTTCAATTTTAATTCCTTAACGATTAATCCCGGTTAATTTGATGCCCGTAACATCTAGGGTAATGATTGGGATTGATCGACAAATCAACAACAATCTTATCAGTGGGTAAATATCAAGAATAATCAATGTAAAGCATCAGCATATGTCCAATATATCAAATAAATCATCAGTCACAACAATCAATCCAAACAGTCATAATATCACAGTCATTTACTATTCAGGGGTGTCGGGGTTTTAAACTGGCAATAAAATTTAAATTCTAACCTAACAGTTAAATTTAAATTTAACGAGCAATTTAAATCATATAATTTATAGTACGAGATAAACAACCAATTTCAACCATCAAACAACAAACAACGCAAACATATTATCACAGGAATTTCTATTTAACTAACATAAAAAATTTTAGTCAAATGTGAGCGTAAAACACTCACCTTTTGAATTTAAATTGAATTTAAATTCAATTTAAACTCAAAATTTTGGCAGTCTCAGAATTCGTCCAAACCAGCGTCATCAGGTCCGGAATTTCAATACGATCCTAACAAAAGAAACCGCGCATAAATTGGTGTTCGTATGTGATAGATATTGCGAAAATTGTGATTGAATTTCAATTAAATAAAATAACAAAAGTGAACACATTTCTCACCCTTTATATGCCACGTCACCACTCCATATGCAAGCTACAGTAATTGAAGACGCATGCAAACTCTATCTCCCCAGGCACGAAAAGAAACGGAGCACGCACGGAAATAACGCTGACGTTCGATCAACCGCGCCACCTCCTGACGTTCGCCGCCGCTCGCCCACGGTCGCCAATGGCCAGCGCGATGTTGAGGTAGTTGCTGGCTATGCAGGCAGGGTGGAGGTGGGCTGGAGGGGCGGAGCAGTGTAGTGCGGAGGTGGGTGCGGCGGAGCGGGCTGGGGTAGGGCGGAGCGGTGCGAAGTGCGGAGGCTGTAGGCAGTGCATGGGTTTCATGAGTTTCATACTGGAATTTAGAAAATAAATTTAAAAATGACAGAGGAAGAAGAAAAGAAGAGCAGAGGGTAGGAAGAAAGAAGCACGTACTAGAGAGTTTGAGTTTGAGTGCGAAGTGAAAAATCAATTAATGCAGAGGGTAGCTGATATATACAGAGGGGTTCAGAGTTCAAAGTCACAGAAATGATGTCCTTGGTAAACGTGATGGCTATTGGGTTTCTGAATGGCCAAAGGCTCCTAGAATTCTGAGCGTGGGAAAGTTGGGTACCGATTTGTGTGGCGTAACGGACCAGTTTGTACTCCGTTAAACAATTTATAATTTGCAACGCCAAACTCCGATTGACACAAATAAATATACCGTGTTGATCAGCGCGACGAGGCGGACACAACGGTTTGAAGATATTGATGGTTTGACATTGTTTGCGAAGTACTAAATCTTATTGAACCATTTGCTCGAGCGACAATTTAACTAGCAATTAAAAGCGGAATTTGACGAAACGAAATGCACCGTCATGATCGGAATATTTTTCTTATGCAACATTGTGAAAAATATTCGAGTGCGGACGATAGAAAATTTACACATAAAATTTAAACTAATATGTAAATGCGACGAGCGAAATTTACTTCCATATTATTCGACGAAATTTGGCGTACGCCTATGTCTATCTAGACGCATTCCAAATGTGAAGTTTGAGTAGCAACGGAATCTGTTTGTGAAAATACGAATTTCTACACTAAATAAATGATTTTTTTTAAATTTTAAACTGGGTCTAAATCTAGAGTTTTTGTTTGTCTGCCATTGAAGAGGAGAGAGTTGAGATGTATGCACAGACAAATGAGAATTAGGGAGGCTAGGGTTTATAATAGGATATTTATAGGGAAAGATTGGAAAGAAGAATGGATCGGGTCTATTAGATATACGCGCTAACGACAAAGTGGCCCAAAAGCCCGTTCTGACTCCGGAACGAAATTGCGTCAACCCATATATCAAAATAGATGTTTTAAAATATTTTAAACGCAATGGAAAAGGTTTTGGGTTCAAATTGCATCGTATAAAGAAGTTATGCTAAAACAATAATTTCCAAATTGATTTCAATTGATTTCAATTGCATAAATTTCAAGGCGTTTCGAGTCCGTACGATCAAACGACAAATCCGATCGATACGAAACTTGAAATCATACAATAATTCACCGTTACGGATCCGATGAAACTGGTTTCGTCGAAATCCGAGACAGTTGTAAAAATGGCTATTTCTACTGTTTTAATTTCAATATAAAATTTCCAATTTCAAATTATTAACTTTTAAATCAAATTTCGATTGTTCACAAATTTCATTTTTTATTTCACAGTAATTAACAATCTTTTACAATGCAGTTTTCTATTATACATCCAGTATAAAAGATTACATTAGATTCAGCGTTCAATTATATTGTAGTTCAAATTCAAGTTATTTAATTCCAATTGAATTCTTTTATTTCGATTTACACTTTCATTATTGAATCAACCATTTACTTATACATTATTATCAATATATAGTTTATAATTCATTTACTTTCATTTTCTTCGGCTATCATCTTATTTAAATTCACAGTAATATTAAATTACATTCATTTACGTTGATTTCAATATTATAACTTCAATATTAAATGTAACATTTTATTTATTTCGTTGTTTACAATCAAATTCAATTCAATTCAATTACTTGTTACATTCAAATTTAAATCTTTTACTTACGTTCAATTACAAGTTAACATCTTTATCAAATTACAGTTTCAGTTATTATCTGCTTTCAATCAACTGTAATATTAAGTTACATTTATTTATATTAGTTTCAATAACATAAACTTCCATTATTAAATCTACCATTTTATTTATTCTTTGTTTACAATCATAACATATTTGGATTACAATCAAATTCAATTCATTATTTACATTCACTACAAGTTAACATCCATATTTAATTTACAAATAACTTATTTCAGAATTCAGTTTTGTAATTTAACTTGTAATTCACATTTAACAACACAAAATTTTATTTCCTTCGGATTTTTATCCAAAATTTTCATTTTAATTTGTATTTTTAAAGTGTTAAAAATACGGGTCGTTACACCAAGTCTTTGAAATAACCTGGAGCTGCCTTTGACTTAACTAACATATCATTCACGTACACCTCCACATTCTTTCCGATCTGTTCGTCAAACATAGTGTTGACTAACCTCTGATAGGTAGCCTCTTCATTCTTAAGTCCGAACGGTAATACTTTGCAGTAGTATAATCCTTTGTCTTTTACAAAGCTAGTGTGTTCCTGATCTACTTCAAACATAGCTATCTAGTTATAACCCAAATAAGCATCCATGAATGATAATAGCTCATTTCCACTAGTCGCATCTACTAACTGACTGATTCTTGGTGGGGGAAACTATCTTTTGGGTGGACCTTGTTAAGATGGATGAAGTCTATGCAAATTCTCCACTTCCCATTGGGCATTTTTTACCAATACTGGGTTGGCGATCCACTTTGGATAGCATACTTCCCTAATAAACCTGTTCTCCTTTAGATTCGTAACTTCCTCATGCAGAGCATTGTATCTCTCTTGGTCTAGAGTTCTGCATTTCTGTCTGACTTGGTGCGCATCTAGGTCGATATTCAGTGCATGAAAAATGATGGTTGGGTCTATTCTTACCATGTCTGAATGGGTCCAAACAAATGCATCTACTGATCATTTTAGGAAGCTTATTAGCTCGTTTCAGGCTTACATACTAAGGCTCTTTCCTATTTTTAGCACCTTTGTGGGACTTCTAGAGCTATCTGTATGTCTCAGTGTCATCTACTGGTTTCAATTCCTTCTCTGTTGCTCCTATCTGGGATCTATTTTGCTTTCCGGTTCGATTTCCAGGGGTGAGTTTATTAAATATGCCTACCTCTGTGCCTCTTCAGAGAAATACTATGCATAAACTGAATTATACTCAGCCAATCATGTGCATATATGTTCTCTTTCCCCTTCTGTTGGGTTTTAGAGGTACAGAGCTACTCGTTGTGGTGTCAGCTTGTGTGTTTGATAATGCTGCGGTTTCATGCTTAGGTATAACCTCAGTTGTACTACTGCTATTATTAGAAGAAACAACGTGATAGTTCAGAACATTTTTATTGCTAGAGTTAAGAGTTACATGATATAATTCCCTAGCTAACAACCATTCTCCTCTAACATAACCTATCACCGTCGGGGTACTAAATTTCATGAGTAAGTCTTTTTGGGAAATGATCACCCCTATATCAACCAGAGCAGGTCTTTCCAGAAAGGCATTGTAGGGTTAAGGCTGATCGATGACTAAGAAACTAACACAGAACGACTTGTTTAATGGGGCTTTTCCAGCTGTGATCAGTAGATGTGCTAAATCGGTATGAACAGTCACAGTATTATTAAAGCTAAAGATTGGTTCAGGGTTGGGCTTCAGGATCTCGGACGATAACTTCATCTGATCAAAAAAAAAATTTGAAAGTGACATTCATTGAACTTCCCATATCAACAAAGACCTTTTTCAGAATAGGTTTGATATATGTATTGTAATGATGAGTGGGTCCTTGTGTGGGAACACAACTCCTACTGCATCTGCTGCTGTGAAAGTTATTTCAGGGGTAGATTGTTGTTTGACATGGAAGATTGTCCTCTAGGTTTTGGCTTCTTGCACATACTTCTCTTGTGCGTTCTTACTTGCCCCAGTAAGATGTGGTCCCACATGAATTGAAGCTATTAGATTTAGTGGGTGTCCAGCTTGATGTTCATTTGTGTTCGAAATTAGATTGTTGGTTCTATTCTCTCCACGCTCCTTTTGGAAACTAATCAAATAACCTTTCTCGGTTATTCTTTCAATATCCTTCTTTAGGAGTCTGCAGTTATCAGTGTGATGGCCATTTGCTCTATGGAATCTGCAGTATGCTCCACCTTTGTTCTGCTCAGGTTTCTTCCCTTTATTCGGCATGTCATATGCTAGTTGATCTTTGACATTTCAAATATCTATCCGAGGGAGTGATTGAAGGGAATTCTTGTTGTGAGGTTCAACTCTTTTTGTCTTTTTGCTAGTAGGCGATATCCATCTGCCCCCCTTTTTCGGTCATAGCTAAGAGTACTGATTCCCTAGGACTGCGATGCAGATCCAGCTTTCTCCATTCTGATATAGCCAACTGCTCTCTCATAGAAAGCCTTCATGCTTTGACAAGACTTCTTGCTATTTTTCTCCCACATGGCAGTTACTCGCCTTATTCCGGTGTGAGCCATCATTAATAATGCCTCCTTGCTGGTCACCCCTATCCAAGGGCCTCTGTCTTGAAGCGCTTGATGAAACTGCGTAAGCTCTTGTTCTCCCCTTGTTTAATACATGACATAGTATGAACATCCAGGGAAGCTTCCCTTCATGCATTGAATTGTTTTAGGAAATCAGTAGAAAACTACCTCCAAGATCTAATCTCTCATGATCCGTATCGTTGGAACTAATGTGATGCTGCTCCAGATTAGCATACATGGAACAATTTACAACGGGCCATCCTTTCAACCTTTAGGATATCCATAAAATACTCACAAGTGCTCAAGTGTTCCTCAGGATTGTTAGTCCGTCGAACTTTTCAATCGTCGGGGCTTTGAAATTGTCTAAAAAATCAGCTTCGATGATCATTTTAGAGAAATGGACGCAGATTCCTCCTTCTATTCTTTCCCTGGTATTTTGCTGGTAGATTTTTTCCAATTTCTCTACCAAGGATTTGAATTGCTGGATGCCATATTCCTTCGAGTTGAGTTGAGATGAACTACCATTTGCCATAGTGTCCTCATCGCTTCTGGTAGCTCGAATATGCCTTTCTAGTAGCATAGGGTTTGTGTTAGCGAGCTTGGTTTTAATCCTGGGATCAGCTTGGATTTTGCCTTTCAGTCTGGTGTCAACTTTCAATCCAGTATCACCGTTCCCATTAAAGAGGGTGCCGTTATCATTCCTCTGCTAAACATTGCACGCAACTGTAGAATGATGGCAGTGAGCTCCAGTGTCATGAGGTGAATGTGGCTTGTGACTAACTTGTTGGGCTATGGCCTTTTCCAATCCTTCCATGCGTCAATTCATTTGTTTTGAGAAGGATTGAAATGCTGCCGGGATGGAATCTGCAGGTGCCTCAATTGAAGCTCCTGCCTCATCCTGGGTTTTTGAAATTATAAGTGGTTTAGAGACAGCCTTTTTTGCCACATGCAGAGCTTCCTAGATCGAGGGCATAGGGGAATGTGCATGAATCATAGTTCGGGATGTACCGTCTTACTGGACGTAATCGAAAGGGACAAGGATCTGGAGGTTCGAGCCCTCCTTCTAGTGCCAAAAGATGTTAAGGGAATTTTTCATCCTTCAACTCCTCGAATTGGTAGTTTATTTGTTAGCTACCTCACTAATTTGGAATTAGCAAAATTAAGTGACCTAATTTTTCCATTTAGTAGGGATTATGATGCTAAATGCTTACACAATCCTATAGTTACACTTTAATTGATTGTTATATCGTCAGATTTAAACCACCGTGTTATTCAAATATGACAAAACATGAATATTTAGTTAATAATGTAAACAGTAAAAGGACACAAGATTTATGTGGTTTGGATTTTAAGGAATCCTACGTCCACAGGGAAAGTTCTCTTTTCTTCTCTTTTATTTGATTTGGTATAGAATTCCATGGCGACTAGTACAAACGAACCTTAAAAGTTTTTGAAAAGTGAAAACTATCAAAAGAGAAGTCCTTCTCATCTACAGTGTTTTTCCTATTTATAGTGGTAGATTTCACTCAGATCATTGGATCTTCTTTCTGGTTATTACACCTCAACCCTTGGATTTCGCCATATGTCTTTTATCCATCTTACTTGTTTTATGTGACTGGATCGCTAACGTGTTTTTGGTGGGAATTTTGAATTAAGGTGGTAATCCCCAAAAATTATGGCGGGAGTATTCAAATTTGAGTTGCTCTTGTTCTTGGGTTTTGAGCGTGGCATTCTTTGTTGTTTGTGATGGGTAGTATACGCTGCTGTGGGGGTGAAGTCTATAGAGAGAGGTGGATGCAAACATCTTTGGCGTTTAGATTATATTGCTTTACTGGTGTCTTTGCTTTCTTTGCCTTATTTGTCAACATGTCGGGTCAGAACGGAGTAGCTCTTCTGATTGTATGCTGAAAGCTTTGTTATTTGTCTTTAGGATTGACCCTATGTCGAAGCATATTTCGAGTGACCCTGTATACAGCCCCTAATGGATTGCTTTAGGCTCTATATAGCACTGTCTTAGTTGCCCCTTGTGTATGCTTGTGCAGACCTGCTCCTAGGCTTTGTACTCCAGTCTGATCTCTTCTTCTGGAGATGGCTGATGCATTCTACTCTGTCTTCCTGCGTCTACATCTGTTTCTTTATGTTGCGGCTTCTACTAAGAATGGGTGTAATAGTTCTTCTGTAGACTTGGCTCGGGTCCAACTTATGCACCTGAACTGCGAAGTTTTAGTTGTCATTTTTTTGTAAAGTTCCACTCCATTGACTTGTGTTATTTTCCAAGTAGTTTTATCCATTTCATCATTATTCCTTAGTTTGGTTCAATCATTCGAGTCTCTTCGGAGACTATGGTAAGTTTTTCGATAACACTTTGCCCCCAAAGCATGCCTTTTGAATATAAGGTATGCTTTGCTCAAGAACAAATATCGAAGTTGGAAAATCATTATCAAGTGAGCTCTCTGGCGATTAACTGAACCTATCGTGGCGAATCATCAGGTTCTTTCAGATTCACATATAAATAAAAGGTCATTTCAAACCATTATGACTAAGCACTCGAGTCCCTGCTTAAGTGTCGGTCGCAAATCATAATCATTCCGTGTTCTCCGGGAATTACCATATCATGTATCATAAATCAAGGTCATCCTACATTCGATTGGGATTGGGTTATCATAAATCAATGTTAATATCGTCCCATGTTCATTCGGGATTTAACTATCCCATATCACGTTATCAGACATCATCAATTATCATCGCACTTGCCATCGATAGAAATGTTACTTATAAATATTCCAGTATCACCTAGCATCCCATCATAAGTTAGTCCAACTGGATTGAAGCAATGACATAATCCAATAATCATTATCAAATCGCTTTAAAGTCAAGTGGCATTCAAATCCTAAAGCATAGTTTCTGATCTCTCCGGATCACATAATCAATAATTGGTCTAGGTTCTAATCTTCGAATCTCATATTGATATATAGTGGTGCAGCAGATATTCTGGAATTGTATGGAACGATGAAGAGTAGCAATCGATGGAGTGAAAGATACCGAAATGCCCAAATTCGTTGATCCGAAGATACCGAATTCTAGCTTATCTCAAACACGTTGATAGCGCACTATACCGTGTTTAAAGATCTACGATTCTTGCACGTTGATCTAGCGCACTAGATTCCGTGAATCGGCTTCTGCGATCGTTGATTCAAGCGCACTTGAATACCGAAAGAGGAGATAGGAGATTACACTCAACTACCAATTTAAATTGAAAGCACAAAGCTAACAAACAAGAATTTTATTCAAAAATCAACAACCCTTACAAATGACTCACACGCCCTATTTATAGGCGAATAACTCCTCATGACACAAATTTGTACAACACATAAGTCGGCTCCGACTTAAGACACCCTCCGACTTACGACTTAAGTAAGATACACGACATACGACTTAAAAACAAGCGCGACTCATCACAACGACTTACGACTTATAAAAGATGCGACTCAACATACATGTATATTACAAACGACTTATGACTTATAAAAGATGATGACCTACGATTTAACAAATAGAAAATACAATAGAAAATTATTCACTTAAGTTGTTGCCGACTTAACATCTTCTCACGACTCATCAATAGTAGCGACTTAAGAAACAGCGGTTCAGATTAACTCGGTAGGAGAATCCATGGCTTCAGGTTTCAGCGACATAAGATGGTACCGACTTATCAATTGACTCGTTAAGTCGTTTACGACCTAACACTTCATCAGTTTGCTCTGCCTTCTCACTGAGTAACTCGGTAGGTCGTCCTGGCGACTTAAGATATTCGATAACCCGCACATCTTCACTGAGTCGTTGTCGAGTTATACTAAGTCGGTCACGACTTAGGTCTTCCACTCTGTTAAGTCGGTCACGACTTATGCCTTTACTCCTGTTAGGTCGATCACGACTTAAATCTTCCATCATGTTAAGTCGGTCACGACTTATGCCTTCGACAAATATGGGCTGCGCTGCATCATCCTCCCCTGGTTAAGATAAATTCGTCCTCGAATTTGCACTTTCCTCCTCCGCGACACAATCATCTTCATGATACGGTATGAGATGCTTAACATTGAATACATCAGACGTGTACACATCTTCCGGTAGTTTCAATTTATAAGCGTTTTCATTAATCCGTTTCACGATCTCTACAGGACCAATTTTTCTGGCTTTCAACTTGTTGTAAGCGCCCACTGGAAAACGATCTTTCGTTAACACTGCATAAACCAAATCACCTTCATTAAATTCAACACTCCTTCGCTTCAAATTTGCAGATCGTTTATACTTTTCATTTGCTTTCTCCAATCGTTCTTGAACGACTTTATGACATTCCGTCAATCCATTAACAAAATCTACAGCTCGCTTTACCGTCCCCTTCGGCTGCGGAATCATTACTAAATCCAACGGTCCTTTTGGTAGGTTAGAATACACAATCTGAAATGGACTGAATCCAGTACTCCGGTTCACTGCATGATTGTGTGCAAATTCTGCTTGACATAGCTTCAGATCCCAACTCTTCAGATTGTCCTGTACAAGACATCGTAACAAATTTCCCAATGATCTGTTAACAACCTCGGTCTGTCCATCCGTCTGCGGATGATAAGCGCTACTAAAGTTCAATTTCGTTCCCACCATCTTCCACAAACTTAGCCAAAAATGACTTAGAAAACGAGTATCCCTGTCCGACACAATCGATTCTGGCAATCCATGAAGTCGATATATCTCTTTGAAAAACAACTGAGCAACATGAACAGCATCCGCCGTCTTCTTACAAGCAATAAAATGTGCCATTTTCGAAAATCGGTCAACCACCACATAAATGGAATCATTACCACGCTGTGTTCTCGGCAACCCCAACACAAAGTCCATACTCACATCAACCCAAGGCTTAATTGGTACAGGTAACGGCATATATAATCCAGCATTAGTCGCAGTTCCTTTCGAAACCTGACAGATATGACATCGCTCCACAAACCTTTCCACTTCTTTCCTCATCGATGGCCAAAAGTAAGACTGTGAAATCAACTGTAATGTACGGTCTCTCCCAACATGTCCTTCTTCATGTAGCTCTTTTACAATCTTCATTCTCAAACTATAATCAGGTATGCACAGTCGATTTCCCTTGAACAGAAAACCATCTACCATTATAAACTCATCCGTCTCTCCCTCCTTGACTTTATCAACAAACCTTGCCAAGTATGGATCATTGACAAATAATTCTGGCAACATTTCAAACCCTGTCACCTCAACTTTCAGTGTAGTCAACAAATGACTCCTCCTGCTCAAAGCATCAGCCACACGATTCGTCACCCCTGACTTGTGTTTAACAACAAAAGTAAACTGTTGTAGATATGCAATCCATGATGCATGTCTTGCTGAAATCTTGTCTTGTCCTTGTAAATGCTTCAATGCTTCATGATCAGTGTAAAGAACAAACTCTTTCTGAAATAGATAATGTCTCCAGTGTTTGATAGCTTGCACAACAGCATAGAATTCCACATCATATGTGTTGTATCTCATCTTTGCTCCTGACAACTTCTCACTAAAGTATGCAATAGGATGCCCCCTTTGACTCAACACTCCTCCAATCCCAACCTTTGACGCATCAGTGTGTAGCTCAAACAACAACTGAAAATCTGGTAATACTAGAATTGGTGCAGACGTCAGCAACTCCTTGATCTTCCCAAAAGCATCCCCTGCTTCCTCTGTCCATGCAAACTGTTTTCCCTTCATGCAATCCGTAACAGGTGCCATCACACTACTAAAGTGTGGAATAAACCTCCGATAAAATGAAGCCAACCCATGAAAACTCCGAACTTCCGTTATCGTCTTGGGTTGCGGCCAATCTCTGATAGCTTCAATTTTACTTTGATCCACTTGTATACCTTCCTCCGATACGACATACCCCAGAAATAGAACACTCCTCGCCATGAAAACACACTTCTTTGTAGCAGCATAGAATTGTTCTTCACGTAGAATAATTAACACTTTCTTCAAATGTTGAACATGTTCTTATATACTAGCACTGTAGATCAGAATATCATCAAAGTAAACCACCACAAATTTTCCAATGTACGGTCTGAAAATTTGATTCATCACCCTCATGAATGTACTCGGTGCATTCGATAGACCAAACGGCATTACCAGCCATTCATACAATCCTTCCCTCGTCTTGAATGCTGTCTTCCATTCATCCCCTGGTCTAATGCGAATCTGATGATAACCGCTCTTCAAGTCAATCTTAGAAAAGATTACGGACCCACTGATTTGATCCAATAAATCATCAAGCCTCGGCATCGCAAATCTGTATCTGACTATGATCTTATTCAATGCTCTACTATCTGTGCACATCCTCTACGTTCCATCCTTTTTGGGTACCAATAAAGCTGGTACAACACAAGGACTTAAACTCTCCTGCACATGCCCCTGTTCAAGCAATTCCTCTACCTGTCTCCACAACTCTTCATGTTCCTTCGGACTCATTCGATAATGTGGTCTATGTGGCAACATTGCTCCCGGAACCAGATCGATTTGATGTTGAATGTCTCTTAGTGGCGGTAACTCCTTCGGTAACTCATCTGGAAATACATCCTCAAATTCTTTCAAAACTGGTTTCGCTTCTTCTGGAATTTCAACCTCTTCACTGCTCTCATGCCCAATCAACAAGAATACCTCGGGCTCCTCTTCAATCTCCTTAACAAACTCCTTCAAGGATAATAAAGTTTTCAGCTCTTCAATCTCTTTTGACTTACTTTCTCCTTGTTGTCTTTTCTTTGGAACTAAGATAACTTCGTGCCTTCAAACATAAAGCTATAGCTATTGGTCCGACCGTCATGTTGTACTGCTCGATCATACTGCCATGGTCTTCCCAATAGTAAGTGGCAAACATCCATCTCTACTACATCACACCAGATTTCGTCTTTGTATTTCTTCCCAATAGAGAATGGAACACGAACTCGTCTATCTACTTTCACTTCTCCTCCTTTTCTCAACCATGCTAACTTGTATGGATTTGGATGTTTCTCTGTCTTCAACTTCTATTTTGTCACAACCTCGGTTGAAACGATATTGTCACAACTTCCTGCGTCAATCACAAATTTACACACCTTTCCCAGTATAGTGCATGTCGACTGAAAGATATTACTCCTCAACCAACTAGCTTCTTCCTGCTTCGGTGTTAAACATGATCTCCTCAGCATTAGATTACAACCTTCATCTCCTGATGCAATATCCTGTTCATCCTCCTCAACTGGACTAGAATAATCTCCATCAACATCCTCATCTTCAACTTCTGCAATCATGGTTCTCTTCTTTGGCTTTGGACACTCATTGCTTTTATGACCCAATTCCTGACAATTGTAACATTTGAAACCATTGTTAACTTTTGTCTTTTCAGCCTCCTTCACCACTGGTCTACTGATAGGTTTAGAAACATTAGAACTTCCACTAACACCCTTCACTTGATTATTGGAATTTGTAAACGCACCACCTCCTCGTCCCCCCTGTTTCTCCCAAGTCAATGCTTTCTGATGTGCTTCTGCCACAGATCTTGGATCGAACATATTCACCATATCCTGGATCTGCATTCTCAAACCCCCAATGAATCTAGACGTCAGCTGCTCTTCCGTTTCCATAATATCATTTCTTGCAATAAGCTGATAAAACTCATCTACGTAATCATTAACAGTCTTTGTGCCCTGCCTCAAATTCTGCAAACGTTGATACATCAAAGATTGATAATTGTAAGGTAAGAACGTTGCTTTCATCAATTTCTTCATCTTCTCCCAAGATTCAACTTTCGACTTCCCCATTCATTCATGTGTAAGTTTGGTTTGCTGCCACCATGCCAAAGCTCTACCCCTCAACCTTGTAGCAACCAACTTCACTCTACGATGTTCTGGAACTTCTTTGAAATCAAAAATCTCTTCAACATTAGCCACCCAATCTAAAAATTCTTCAGCTTGCATACCACCCTTGAATTCAGGAATTTCAGTTTTCATTCCCGATTCCCACTTGTGATCATACTCTGAATAATTTCTTCCTTGACCTCGTCCATGAATACTACCACCATCATACTCCTCTTCAAAATCAGATGTATATCGATGTCGATTCTAACCACCAACATCTCTACTACCATCACGTCTACCACCATCATCCCTTCTATCTACATTCCTCCGTTCACGCTCATTCACGTTCCTCCCATGCCTTTGATCATCATCAACACTTCTGTCTCGATTGGAATGTGGCGAGACTCTACTTCCTCCATGGTTAGATTCAGGTGAAACCCTTCTCCGATTTTGATTCATCTCTAACATCATCTTCTCTAATCGTCCAATCCCTTCATCCAACTTCTCATTGAATTTGTCACTTATACGTTGCTCCATTTGTTCGGCATCTTCCCGCTTATACAAATCTTCCACATTTTGGTGACGATTAGCTCTTCTCGGCGGCATACTTGAAATCTTCACAAACACTTCAAATTCAAACACAATTCGAACTTAGATCCAAAATGAAATGGATCGAAATCTTCACACGTGTTGCAAATTGTGATGAACACGACGAATAACCAAACTCCCAAACAAGATAGATCCGTCCTCCAAACTTCAATACAAAGTCGAACAACTTCCCTTCTTGCTCTCGGCCGTGATTAATAACCTCAAATCTTCACTTCGATTCAAACTTCTTCAAGATGATTGGCTCCAAGACTCGATTTAGCTATGATTGGCTAAACAGGCTCTGATACCAAACTGGTGCAGCGGATATTCTTGAATTGTATGGAACGATGAAGAGTAGCGATCGATGGAGTGAAAGATACCGAAATGCCCAAATTCGTTGATCCGAAGATACCGAATTCTAGCTTATCTCAAACACGTTGATAGCACACTATACCGTGTTTAAAGATCTACGATTCTTGCACGTTGATCTAGCACACTAGATTCCGTGAATCGGCTTCTGCGATCGTTGATTCAAGCGCACTTGAATACCGAAAGAGGAGATAGGAGATTACACTCAACTACCAATTTAAATTGAAAGCACAAAGCTAACAAACAAGAATTTTATTCAAAAATCAACAACCCTTACAAATGACTCACACGCCCTATTTATAGGCGAATAACTCCTCATGACACAAATTTGTACAACACATAAGTCGGCTCCGACTTAAGACACCCTTCGACTTACGACTTAAGTAAGATACACGACATACGACTTAAAAACAAGCGCGACTCATCAGAACGACTTACGACTTATAAAAGATGTGACTCAACATACATGTATATTACAAACGACTTATGACTTATAAAAGATGGCGACCTACGATTTAACAAATAGAAAATACAACAGAAAATTATTCACTTAAGTTGTTGCCGACTTAACATCTTCTCACGACTCATCAATAGTAGCGACTTAAGAAACAGCGGTTAAGATTAACTCGGCAGGAGAATCCATGGCTTCAGGTTTCAGCGACATAAGATGGTACCGACTTATCAATTGACTCGTTAAGTCGTTTATGACCTAACACTTCATCAGTTTTCTCTGCCTTCTCACTGAGTAACTCGGTAGGTCGTCCTAGCGACTTAAGATATTCGATAACCTGCACATCTTCACTGAGTCGTTGCCGAGTTATACTAAGTCGGTCACAACTTAGGTCTTCCACTCTGTTAAGTCGGTCACGACTTATGCCTTTACTCCTGTTAAGTCGGTCACGACTTAAATCTTCCATCATGTTAAGTCGGTCACGACTTATGCCTTCGACAAATATGGGCTGCGCTGCATCATATAGTCTACCTTTTGATCCCTTCAGATCACGTAATCATATGTCCCATCTAGTTCCTAATCTCTCTAGATCACGTAATCAGTATCCTAATTGAGCTCAATCCACTCGCTCTTCGGCAAAGAGACCTAATATTCGAGCAAATCCATCTGCTCACTCTTTGGTAAGGGCACCCACTATCCGAGCCAGTCCATCCGCTCACTCTCCAGTAAAGGGACTTGTTATCCTGAACAAGTCCATCCGCTCATTCTTCGACAAGGGAACTTGCACTTTACGGTTTTTTTCTATCAGGGGAACCGTGTCCGATCAATTTAAATACCAATTTTAAAGAGTAACCAATCTCCATTGGTGTTTTATCATGTTCGAAATATCCATCGATTATTCATTCACAAAGTCTGACTAAACATCAAGCAAACATCGAAATATATAATTCATATCAAGGATCACTCCTAGATTCCAACCCAAAGTGTACCTTGGGACCGATCGAGATCTTGTACATGTGTAGGTGGCCTGACAGCAACACTACATCATTTATTTAAAGAAAAAGCAATGTTCGAAAATCAAACCTGACTTCAATCCATCCCAATTAGTGGACAACCATTCTCGACCCAGATCTAGGGCCACATCTAGATACATCCATTGCAAATGGTGGTCACTCCTATGGCATCACCATATTTTGTGTTATAATAATCTGATTTATGATGTATTAGGGTAAGTAGTTACCCGGAATATGCTCTTCGAACAAATCACGCAAATGCGTGCACTCATGCATTTCTTTCCCATCCAACTCATGAAATAGGCAAAACTATCCCGATCTTTCCTCCCATTCTATGGGCTCTCTCTTTGTTCGTCTTCAGTAGGGAATATGCCCCTAGTATCTAGGAGATCCTCTACGGGATCTCCGTTAATCCAATGTAGGAGGAAAACATTGGTTCCCACCTTTTTCACTTCGGTCATCCGAAGCCATCGTCAGCTTTCCACTTTCCTTTGTCCTTTCAATATCCTATTTTGGACGGTCCTTCATCATCTATAGTATTCACATCAGCACCTTCAGCTTCTGCATCCTCTGGCACAAATATCTCTCTACTTGAAAATAAAAATCTACTAGATCCACTAGTGGATTTCTCTCCAAAGCAATTTTGAAATCATTCTTACTCGTGACTCCTAAAACCACCACTATCAAAACTATTGATGGATTCGGCTTATGTACTATGGTGACTGTTGCGTTGAATCAAGTCAAATAAATCTGTAGGGTCTCTCCATCCTTTTGTTTCATGCTCGAAAGCATTATTACATTCTTCGGTCGTGTTATATAAACTCTGAATTATTGCATGAACCTATCCACTAATTTGGTGCACATGCAAATGGACACATTCTCCACTGTTGAAACTACATCGTTGTTAAATATAATCGGAAACACTATCCCATCACATCCTCTGAAGCACCCAATACTTCCATATGTTGGATATATCTTATCAAGTGAACAGTTGGATCTGTCATTCCTTTATATGTCTCTAGTGCCAGTAACTTGAAATCTGGTAGTTTCCTAACGTACTGGATGTTTGGGGTGAACGAATTCCTATTTGCATGCTCTATGCTCCATTCTTGAGGTCCACTTCTCAGTAACATTATTACCATCTCAACAATTCTTTCATTATCATCCAATAGAAGTCTTTGATCTATATCTTCTTCTTACCCCTTATTCCTACGAGGATCTTCTGGCTCCAACTCCTGCTATTGTACATACAAGTTCTGAACTTCATTTTGTGCCTCGACATCATTCCTCAGATGTGCTCCGTCCTGTCCCAAGTCAACATCAATCGTGCCCATTCCTTCTTGACTCGGCACTAAGTTGAAAACATGGTTCGACACCGAGTTGTGAGGTTTCTGGGAAGTTGACTCTAACTCCTTCTGCTCCATTTTCAAGTGCACTTGTTCCACCTTCCAGCCTTTGATTTCGGATTACAGCTACTTCGATTGTCGCTTGTTGCTCCATCCTTCTAAAGAATCTGTTTAGCATTTCCTCTTGTTGAGTCACCATCCTATTTTGCATATCTTTCATCATTCTCTCCATCTCTTCTCTAGTTACATAAATAGATAGGGGTTTGATCCTAAAGTCACTCCTAGCTTCCCCCTTGTTCTTGTTGACTTCCTCCAATCATAGCTTTCCATATAGACGGTTTCTTCATCTTTTCTAAATCATATTTCAAGTCTTTAAATCCGAGTTCTCTCAGTGGAAGCACCAAAATGTTCGGGTCAAAAATGGCATAAACAATAACTATTATAATATAATTAAATATATAAGCTAAACCAGATATTTATTTAATTAATATAATTGACATTAGTTGGACCTAACATTACGAAATGACCCATTTTAGAGGCGACAACCATAACATGGGTTTAATGGGGGTTTTGAATATTTCTCTTTGACTAGACAGATTTGGATTAAAAAGAGTAGGAGGAGATATTTTTTATATGGTGGGATAAATACCACCTCCTTTTCTCATTTTAATCGATACAATAACTCAAACCTTCCTCCTCGTTAATAACTAATTAGAACCAATATATGAGATTTGTACTCCAAAATAGGTTGAAGAAGGAATCATACTTCAAGAGAAATGGCTAGCAATGCGACCTATCAACAACCGATCAGATCTAGAGGTAAAAAAAATTATTTTGCTTAGATTTAAATTACATATATATACACCTACCTACATATGCATATGCATACACATATACATATATTTGTTTGTATACACATGTTTTGTTTTATTTTTCCTTAATAAAAATATTCATAATAAATATAGATTTTAATATAAATAGAAATACAAATCATATACATAACATTAAAAACAATTTTTTACATAAACTTTCGGTGATAATATATATATATATAGATATTTATAATATCTAAATAATATAGATTATAATATTATATGTATATAAAGTTTAAAATTAAAAATAAAATTTCTTTCAGTAAGATAAAAGGATTTGTTTTGGTTCAAAGGTATATACGTATTTACAATATAATATTATTAGTAATTTTCTAAATTTTAGCAATTTTTGCATGACTGAACATGGTTTATATGTGTGTGTATAGTACTTATTATGTGTATACATAGTTATACACGTGTGTTTGGTTCGCCCATATAAATACTATATGTAAATTTTTTTTGAGTCATGAACTTTTTAAACAAAAAGAAATTATATTTTATACCTATAAGCAAAAGTATAGCTATATATATATTAAATTACTATTATACCACATCCTATATAAATCATACACATTACTTATGATATGATCATGTATCCCAATGATCAATATACACCTCCTGTTATTTACTTCGTGAGTTTTTAGGTTAGAGTATAACTGATCTACTATCTGTATCACACTAAAATATTGTACATTTAATAATTAATAATAAACATATATAAATTAAATTAAATTGATTATGTCTAAACAAGTTGAAATAAAAATTATTAAATAATTAAAGTTGAAAATAAAATAAATTCCAAAATAAAAAATTACATTTGTTGAAAAACATGAAATATTGTTTCATGTGACCATACAATTCATGATAACACAAAATTTGCCTCTTTTACCCCTACCACCAATGCACTGGATCTATTAGATTTTATCTAATAAGGCTCTTACTAGATTTTACATCTCTTAAAAACCTTAAAAGAGATGCGGAAATTTTTTAAATTTCTCTAGTGGATGTTAGGATTCATTCATCATGTTAATACAAATGTAAGGTTGCTCAGCAAAGTTGTAGTCCCCGTGAATGGTAAGCAACACATTACTATTTATATCTCACATATAATTCCTAACTATGTATTTATGCCATAATCCTCTTTATGACCTTAAGGATACTCAACAAACCATAAAGTACATTGGATACTCATGACCTCTCATTTTGTGATTATCTAAGGATAATTTTGTAACCCTTGAGGATGTTCAAGAAAGCTACAAAATGTACTTAATATGGGGACAATATAAACATTGTTATAAATAGTTTATGGCTTCACGGTGCTCAACAACCATGAATATGTATAATACTTTATTTATATTGTAAATGATAGAGGACAATATTACTTTAAATTCATGATTTAAAATATTAATTGTTGTATTATCGACATTTTAAGGAAGATGAGTATGCTATCACATGACATCGTATGTCTTTACATCTTATGTCTTTACATGATTTAAACCATTATTTTAATTTGAATTTCAAATCTAAAATTTAGTTGTTATTCTACAAAATGGTTTTGATTCTATATCTATGGTTGAATTGAAACATAACATATGCAGTTAAAGATTTCAAATAGACTAATAAATGGTAGTTATGATTCAAATGTTTATAATTTAATGCCTCAAAATCATTCGTCATTCAAAATGTTATTTTACCAAATGTGTGTGTGTATAAAGTTGCAATTACAAGCATTTGGATTAAATATCCAGATCTAATAAATTGTAATGAATAAAGCAGTGAACTAAGAGAATTTGTTATATAAATTATTTATCAAATCAAAGTTAGATTTTTATTGAAATTAAATTTCAAATATAAATTTCTGACATTATCAAATAAGAAAAAACTTTTTGCCGAAAACGCTTTGGGATAGGGATCGGTATAAAGGGTTATGCACATGGGATCCAAACTTACTTGTTTGAACAATTACTACCAATTCACCCTATTTATGTCAATGAACAATAGAACTTGCATATTCACTATCGAATGTGAGATTGAACAGTCAAATCTCTAGAAATTTCAACATGAACTTAAACTTAGCATATGGACTTGAATGACAGATTTCACACTTTGATATGCCGATAGTCGATCCTACAGCTTTCACAACCAATCAATCTCCTCGCCAGTTGAGACGGTCAGCGATGATGGTCACTCTGGTTGGAATTCAAAATTTAGTCATTTAATTTTATTCTCATATTTGAAGTTATTTATCTCTGTTATACACTACATGTCACTAGTTCACACTTAGCACGGGGGAACAAGTAATTTTTTTCTAATCTCAATTATCTACTGAGTATAGTTAATATAGAGTTCAGAAGCTCAACATTTATCTAGAATGTCTTCTAAACCGGCCCCATAGCATAGCGATCCTGAAGCAAAATGAGCTCCACGACTATATCTGGCAAGCTTTCTCTTGGTCATAAGGCTAGACAAATGAAAGTTTATGGCCCATCAGTCAATCTTTTTTTGATGTTCCCATCCTCCCGGGTGAAGATGTAAGTCCCACACCTAACATAGTAGGAGGCTCCATTATCTTAGATAACCTGATAGATTCTAAAGCCTCCCGGATTGGTGAGGTTGTTCTTTGCAAGCTATGTTCCATACACGAGATTCCATTCGAAGACGTCCTGGTTCCTTCAATAAATGACAATCCTCACTTGCCCTCGGAGGGGTACACAGTGCGCAACAAATTCATGTGCTGGGTCGGATGCGTGCCGCCCTTCAATTCATTTGTTTGAGAAATGCTAAGATATCTTGGAATAGTTCCCACTCAACTTCATCCGAAAAAGTACGCCTTCCTCCATGGAACTTTTCTACTATTCATGAGCATCCTCTTTCGCCCACCAACTCCTGAGGTCATAAGGTTCATTTATAACTTTAAACGACGGTAAGGAAGTCCTTCCTAAGTTTTCCTTGAACCTTCATCCAACTGCCAAAGTCTTAACGGGTGCTTGGTATAAACTTTCTCTTTTCAAACACGAGTGGTTCTATGTTCGATGTCCATCGGACTTCGCAAGGCGATGGTTGGAAGGACGTAATTTTTGTCTTCACTTCATTCTTAAGTCCGTTAATCCAAGTCATATTTTTGAATCCACTAACATCCTGAATTTCTACAGGTGTTCTCCCATATCCAGAGGGCATTACTTTTTCAAGAGCGATCTTTGCTATTCACGCTAACCCTATCGAAGACAAGGACATCAAACTTCTTGTAACTAATGAGTTATTATCTCTATTCGGGCTGCTGGAAGAGGGTCGCAGCATTGGGCTCCCCAGAAGTGCAACATTAAAGAGAAATTTCGTAGAGCAAGAAAGGGATATCAACAATCCTGTCGTTCCCCTAGTTGAGGGGACTCAGGATGACATTGAAGAAGGCGAGTTTAGGAATTCCCATACCAATGAGCCTGGCGATGCTGATGCAGGCCCAGGCAAGGCTCCTGTGGTCGAGTTGTCATAAGGCACGCAATCCCCAACGCCAACTAAGAGAAGGAAAAGCTAGCATATAAACTTCGTAGAAGAAAAACTGTTACAGGTCCAGAATTTTCCATCACCTCTGTTGACGAAGAATCATCTTCCCAACACTTAGAAAGTTCAATGAAAGGATTTTCAAATCTCCATATTCCCGGTGATATTATAACCCATGACTTCCAAAACATCAATATTGAGGGGCTCAATTCTCCTACTAGGAGTGTGAGGGCATTCTTCCTACCGATAGAGGAGAGAAACTCCTATAAGCAAGGCTACAACGACTGGTCTGTCGGGGGGAACACTAGGACACTCACAATCACGTGCACTTCACTACACGCTCTTCATCAATCTTTTGCATAATGGTTACTTACATGTTCTCATTTGGTCTTTACAAGTGCAATGACTTAGTCTCAGGCTTTTGACCGCCTATGGGGTTCTTCGATGCATTATGGATCTAGCTGCGGCTCAGAATCTAGCAGGCACGTGGAAAGAGATGACGTATGGGAGAAAAGCTATCGTTCAAGGGAATCTTCTTCCTCCAAGCGTAAGTCCCAATCTCAGTCATCCCACCAGGGAGACCAGCCCAATCTTCCTGTTTATAGTGGAGATCGGACTTCATTTCATGGACCTCAAATTTTCATATCACACGAGCAACACTTTGGTTATTCTAGCTCTAGGCAATCTCGGGACCACGGATCGATCAAGCATCCAATTGCCACTTCCAATCCGTCCTTGCTGACCACTGCTCCTAACACTTCTACAGTGGAGAAATTGGACGAACTTAAGGCCACTTTCCCAAAAATCTATTTTAACGGGCATAAATTCCTTCCCACAATTAATTTAATCCCGAGGCACGCCAAAGCAAGCTCTCTCGCATGTGTTAACGATGTTTTCATGCAGCATGAGTCATTCCAGCACTTAGCCAAAAAAATCTTCGAAGTGTCAATTGAGCGACAGTATGAAATAGATCATCTCAAGCTAGAGGCAATCCACGATAAAGACAATCAAAAACCAAGATAATGAGCTATCGGAGTTGACAACAGAACTTGCTGAGGCAAAATAGAGTGCCAAAGAAACGTCAGAGGTAGTGAGTCATTTGGAAGCTTCCCATAAGAAGGAACTCGATGCTGCTCTCAATCGCAGTGGCGCACTTGCTCTGAAAAATGATTCCTTGCAAAAGGAGAAAAATATCTTGGCCCACCGCGTTGAGGGGCTTGAAGAGCTTCTTAAGAAAGAAAGGTAATAGAAGATTGAGGCTCAATAAGAATCACAAAGGTACCATGAAGAGGCTATTGAAGCCGGGTGGTTGAAAATCAAACTTGACAAGCAATTCGTCAAAGTAGAAGCCCTTAAAGAGGAGGCACGAGAAGAAGGCTGCAAGGAGATGATGGAACAAATTGAAACCCGAGTGGAAGATGCTGAAGAGTCCGGTTGGAATGAAATTAAGGATATGTTTGATCCATTGATCATCGAGTACAACGCTAAAGTCCTTATCGACCGCGACTTGAGTTTTCTTGGCGAAGGTTATCTTGAGTCACTCGTCGAAGCCTGAGAGTATATCGTCAAAATGAAAAAAGGGAGACGGGCGGAGCTAAGTGCGGGTGATCCTCTGCAAAAATAAACCCCTAGACCTTGGCGTCGTGAGACTCCGCTATTTTGACATTTTAGCGCCTTTCGGTAAAGGGAAAAATATTGCTGAATCCTCAGGATTTGATCCTAAGGGCCCCTCTTATTTCAAAGCGGCTGGAGCATCGATTTCTTTTGGCCCTGGGCAAGACTTGAGCTATGATCCAGATAAGCCCGGTTACCAATCCAAAGTGCTGACCCTATTCTGGAAGGGGGCACTCCAGCGACAACCGAGGGCCAGCCGGATGCAGGTATTCCACTTTACTCTCCACTCTACGAGAGATTTTGTTCTTCGTGCCCAATGGTTTTAGGCTTATCTCCTTGTTTTCACAACTCTGTAAGTCTTACGGGTCCCGTTCAAACTCCTAAAAGTGATGCTGCCCTAGAGCAACAAGAGAAATCAATAAAGATGCCGGCGGCCACCGATGTTCCGAGGTTCGATACTCAAGTCATTGGAGCACTCGACGATGATAAGGCTAAAGATCTGCTACCAGTGGATCAATCTGATGATGTTGTTACTACTGGCACCTCCAAACATGTCGATGAGATCGGCCTGAAGGAGCGCATTAAGAAGGAGGAATTACTGAAGAGAAAGGCCAAAGCTAAGCCCACCGAGGTGGACATTGATGATCCACACCTTATCCAACTACAAGTCATTCCGCCCGGTGGGTCGATTCCTAGAGAACTCCCTCCAAGCTTCAAACACTCTCCCACCAGAGGCGGTAAGGGATCAAGGAAAAGAACAAGCGGAAGTTCAGATAGCGCCACTCTCGAAAAATCCAGAAAGGAGGAGAAGATCAAAGAAGTAGTCGTCTTTTCGGTTCGGTGTGTACATAGTTTGCATAGCGGTTTATTCGTTGATTTTCTTTTATTAGTCGTGGTTGTACGGGTACGACCCTTGGTTTTTTGAATAAACTTGTACCAAAATTTTGAAACTTATTATGTAAATAAAAGTTTTGTTTTTTGTTCAGCTCTCGTATGAACTGCTATTTTAAGTAGTTTAACTATTACTTTCCTTTCAATGTATTTGTAATTTGTTATTTATTAATTCTGATAACAATCCACTAGCTCTATACCAAGCCTCCATATGATCGTGGCTTTGAGTCGCATCAAACGCTAGGCTCGAATCTTAGTGTTACACTGTCAAATTCAGCTGTTTGAGTAATTATACTCCTGTCCCCAGTCTTAGGTTAGCGAGGCTAGACATTGGATGGTCGAACTCCATTCTTAGCAAGTTTATAATCCTCCTGTCGGTTTAAGGCCAGAGTACATGGAATAGTGAATGGTAGGACTGCACTTAACTATCTGCTTATACTCAAAACCGAACTATGGGGATAAGAGTTGATTAATGGGCAGTCGAATCGCACCCAATTTATATTTATACTCTAGTCCGCGCTCTAGGGACTTAGAGTTATTTCGGCAAGTAGTCTAATCATACTTTCCTTAATTGATTGGTTTGCCCCCCCAAGGTTCGAGGTTTGATTTAGCAAGCAATCAATCTATCACGATCACTCTTATTTTATTATATTCCCATTATTCAACGGGATTTTTCTGATTATCAGTTGGTCGACTCACACCCATTCCTCATTGTCTCGTCCATTGGGTTATGAATGAGAGTTATCAAACGAACGGTCGAACCACGCTTATCTTGTTTGGTTCCATTGGGAACTAGAATAACTGATTAATTCTAGACTTTGGGAACCTGTTCGGATATATCGACATTAATCAGTTTCGTAACGTAATTAATACATAATGCTACAGCAAATATAAACATAAAGGAAGTCCAAAACTTTATTTGCTAAATGGAAAGGAATGATATAATCTATCTTATTACATATCTAGAAAGTCAAATGGTAAACCCAATATTGAAAGCAAATACAACTGAATGAAAAAGAAATAAACTAAGTGAAATAGCGTCGTAAATGCTCTCTATTCCATGCCCTTGGGGGTGTGATGCCATCAAGAGTCGCTAGCTTGAATGTTACCTCTCCAAGCCTTTGTTTAATGACATACGTTCCTTCCCAGATTGGATTCATGTGCGACAGGGCAGGAAAAACCCGTTCCAAGACATAATTGATGATTTCAAAGGTTCTAGGTCGGACTTTAATGTTGTAGTATCGGGCGACACGGTGTTGATACGCAGCTGCCCTCAAATCCACTTCCTTATGCTTCTCATCTATAAAGTTGAGAGATTCCAAGAGGAGATCGTTATTTGTTAGGGGTTGTAATAAGTCACTTGATGAGAAGGAACCCCGGGCTCAACATGAATAACAACTTTGGAACCATTAGCAAGGACGAATAGAATAAGGCCAGTCACAGACTTGTGGGTAGTCCTGTAAGCCCATAGCGAAGTCGAAAGTTCATCCACCCACTTAGCTCTAGCCTTTTCAAACGCTTCTTTAGAATGGACTTTAAAATTTTGTTCATAGCTTCAACCCGTCCATTTGCTTGAGGTTAAGCGACTGCTGCAAACCACTTTTCAATATGATACCCCCGACAAAAGTCTTTGAATCCAGCACTGTCAAAAAATGTCCCATTATCTGTTACCATAGTTCGAGGATGACCAAAACAGAAGATGATGTTCTGGACAATGAAATTGATTACTTTCTTGGTTGTGATCGTAGCAAAAGGTTCTGCTTCAACCTATTTGGTGAAGTAATCAATTGTGATGATAACGTACTTTACACCACCTTTAGAGATTGTTAAGAATCCAATAATATCTATACCCTACATGGAAAATGGCCATGGGCTGACCATTTGCGATATTTCCATCGGTGGAGCTCTTGGAACTTTTGCATATATCTAGCACTTGTCACATCATCTTACATAGTCAATGGCACCTCGATTGACAGTTGTAACATCTCCTGTCTTAAGGCTATATTTAACTTCTGGTGAGAAAATACGGTAATGTTAATGGTATTCATAATATCAGAGTCACATGAATATGAAATAAAATCATTATAGACTAAAATAACTTTTCTGATTACATTTCAAAACAAAATTTCACATTCAAATTACATAATCCAATATCTTTCCCACGTTTAGATAAAATATAATTATTACATAAATACGCCAAGAGCGACATATGATGATGCCCCTTGGTTGACCAGGGTACTTATAGTCATAACTGACATAATACAACACAACGGAATCAAACAAAATAAAACAACGCCTAAATAGCTATCCGTCAGCCACCTGCTCGTCTCAGGAAGCTGTATTCGCCATCCTACTAAAAACTTGAAATTCCTCAACCCTTAGCCTACTCAAATCAATTTTGAGCACCCGAGAGTTTAAGGGGAAAAACATAAACTTCGAGTTAGACTTAAAGCCTAGTGTGTGTAACGACCCGATATTTTCAACCATTCGCATCCGCACATGTCGAACTTGAATTGCTCAAAATACCACATTGTAAATAAAATTTGGCAAATCTCAGAATATACAGTAAATAAATATAATCACAGATCACAGACACAGAGTAAAATAATGCAGCGGAAGTAAAAGAAATAGTAGTTCATGAAGCTACTACATAAATATATCAGAGTTACATAAGATATAGCAGAAGAAATAGAGTACAACAGAAGTCTCAATAAAATAACCAAGTACAAGCTGAGTAGAACAACGGAACTGAAATAGATAGGACAAGACAAGCAAATAATCTCCAGCGATTCAAATCTCCAAGAGAGTGGAAATCCAAATCTGTGAATAACTCAGGCTGACCCGAGCGTAAAGCAAAACACAAAACACTCGAGTCAGGACAATATATACTTATCTAATGTAAACCAACTCAAGTGAACTGTAATAAAGGTACAAGTAACTTCAAGAATGCTTGGGATTGCCCATTCTTTAAGGATCCGTTATTCTATCTACTATGTAGTAATATTCGCTATTATAATAATGTCTAATATAAAATAAACATACTTTTAAATAGCATTAAGGCTTTACATTTTCCACATTAACACGTAATAGTCCCAGTAGTCTATCCAGTATTAGCATACTCCCAAATGGGGGCTACCCTCGATACTCCATAGGCTACGGGAGAAATCACAAATCGTAGTAAAGCTCGATATGGTAGGTGACACGACACACAAGGCAATGCCATGGTAGATATACCAATTACGCATCCGGACTGGTGGTGACGCATAGCAGCCACTACCGCCCACCTCGAACAACACTCCCAAATTAAGGGTGAGCACCCAATCAATCACAAGTAATAGAATGGTATCTAAGAAGTGTGTCCGATCAAAGGTGCTACCTCCTTGGCCCGTCGATCGCTCTTGTTTTAGCCACCTTATGCCAACTCACGGGAGTTGGGTCCACGTATATACCTTAGGACCGTCGCCACCATCCTACTTCATTCTGGAAACTCCACCGCGTACACAGTTGTCAAAGTGGTTTTCGGTATCGACAGAGAGTATGTCCATATCCAATCCCGGTCTCTTTAACAACCAATCGTTATTATAACCCGTGGTTATAATTTAAAACAGTTTATACTTCAAATAGAATATCATTTCAAATCCAAATCTTTAACAAAATAAAGATTAAATCAATTCCAAACCATTTCAATATATTTAAAATATCATATCATTTCAAAACTTCATTTCAAATCATTTCAATATATCAAAATATCATATCTTTCCAAAACTTCATTTCAAATCATTTTAATATACCAAAATATCATTTGAGTTCAAATCTAAATATTCAACTTTAAATACTTTTTAAATTTAAAGATATCATTCATTTATTATCATTTCAAGTCACCTTTTAAATAGTTTATATTTCAATCAAAATAATTCATTTAAACCATTTAAAAGTGTAAATATTATACTTTCAAATCAAGTATTAAAATTGTCAAAGTTTCAATTCAATTCAAACATTTATTTCAATTAAATTTCCATAGACCATTTCAAATCTTATAAATTTCAAATATAGATTTAATCCACAAAATAACTATTCAAATTATAAAATAAATTCCAAAGCTTTAATATCCTATATTTCATAAGTCCAATATCTTTTAAATAGATTCAAATTACAAGTAAATCAAATAATTTTCATACTAATATAAACTTCAATTATTCATTCAAATATTTAATATTATTTATTTAATTTATATTTAAATACCATTTAATCACATCTTCAAAATAGTTATATTTCCCAATCAACTATTCCATTTAAATCATTTAAAATCAATTCATTATATTTAATAATTAAATATTTAATTTACAAAATTTAATCTTTTCAAAGATCATTTATCCATTTAAGTTTATTAAAACAATGAAAATTCAACTTTCGCAGCACTTAGGAAATGCTATGAAATGTTATGTTTTAAAACAGTTCATTAACAAAAGACAGCATTAAAATGCTGTAATATCTTAATTTAGTTTCAATTAAAATTTTAGTTAATACAACTATAGCACTAACAAAGTGCTATAATAACCCTTAGTTCAAATTTGCTATTAGGTTCATTTAAAACAACTACAACATTTTCCAATGCTGTAATATCTTTACATTACATTTCAAAAATGCTGTCAAATCAAATTCAGAGTTTTATTTACAATTTCACACATAATTAACTTTTAATATAAATCATTTTAACTTATAAAATCATATATTTTCACATTTTAAAACAATCATTTAAATACCTTTATTTCTATGATTTTATACAGTCCAATTTCCATACAAAAATCAAATTAAATAACAATTAAATTTTCATTACTTTAATTAAATTCTTAACTTAACAACTAAGTTTAAATTTCCAAAATATGACTTTTTTACATTTATTTTACTTAATTAAAATTTCACTTTTAACAAAATTCACAATTTCCCAATTTAAGTTATATTTCAAAAGTTTCAACTTAAAATTCATTTATTCCATATTTTAATTTATACAAAATCATTAACACCTTTAAAACATTATTATTACTTAATAAAAATCATTAAATTCATCTTTAAATCAAATTTGTCATATATTCTTACTTTACATAAATTCCATTTATAAACAAAATCATAAATTCCAAAATTAACTTATATTTCAAATTCTACTTCACCCTTTACTTAATTCGCTTATTTAATTTGTAGAAAATCACAAATATTTTTATAGAAATCATTTTAATAACATTTAAATCAAAATATCATAATATTTATATTTTTAAAATATTTTAAAATTTTCAGAAAAATCTATATATACCACGGGTCTGTATAAAATTTTATAGCCTAGGTCAAGTGATACGGATATATATCATTTCAATCCGCAGTTTACAAAGAAAACCGGGTTTTATCATTTCAAACCCACAATCCCAAGTTAATAAAAATAAATAAAAACCAATCAGGCTTATCATTTCAACCCATAATGATTTTTCCCTATTCTAAAGTCCGTTCGGGTATGTATCATTTCAACCCATAGTGAACCTAATCTACAGGGAACTTGCAGTGTGATAAACTGATAAAATGAACAGAATAACATCATATAACAGTAATAGATGATATAACATGTGTATAAATAGGGATGAACATCATATAATCATAATATAACAGTTATAACAAGATGATATAAATTTACAAATTCAAGTGATGTTAGTTTATCAACTATATAAGTACATATTAGTCTGGTGAGATTTACTCACTTGTTCAAGCTGGAGATGACAACCACAAACACACAACAAAGATTTCCAGAGGCACGAAAGCACGACAATGATTTGAGATTGGAAGAGCCAAAGCTATACCCCTTGAAAACATTACACAAAACAAATATATAAAACATAAGTTTCAAAACAGGATGCCACTAAACAATATTAGGAACAACTGCATAAACAAAACCAAAGTGTTTGCACTTGCTTTCTACCATCTATGCTTCAGCTCTAGATCTGAAATGCATGTCTAAGGGGTGGGCTTGGATCTAGTTTTGGGTTCCATAGGGTCGGCCTAGCATGCGTTAACAAAGTGGTGAAGTCTAGGTGCAAAAACTAGGTGTTCAAGGCTAAACAATGCAACATAACCTCACATCTTTGGCACAAATAGGTTCGGCCAGAGGTCATGGGTCATGGCCAGTGGGTGCTGGTGATGGTGGATGATGTGGCAGAGGGTGTAGGTCAGGTCAGAGGTGGTGGTGGTAGTGGCGGCAAATGGTGGTAGAAGGTGGTGCTAACAATCTAGGCTCGGCTAGTGTAATATGTGGTGGTTTTTGTTGATTTTTGTGGTGCTCCTTGCCATGGATGTGCTTGGCCTGCCTTGGTGGTGTAGTAGGGTGGGTAATGATCAGAGAAAGGGGGTGGTGGAGGTCGGACCAGATCTGGTTGAGGAGGAGTGGAGCTATGAAGGTAGAGAACATATGCAAAAATCAATGTAAACAAGTAGAAAAAGAATAAGAAAAAGTTGAAAATCATTACCCAAACTTTCCTCAATAGCCATGGCCGAAATTTTTTTTGTTTCAGAAATGAAAATGAATGTACGTGAATAGAAAATAGAGTATGCAGCTGAAAGATGTGGATAGTAAAGGCTAATTGATGAAAAGATAAGTTACAAATGTGAAAGGTTGGAAGATAAAAGGCCTTAGGCAAATCAAAAGTCATAACCTTTCAAATTTCTTTTAATTTCTTTATATAAGTTTATATTACTGAAAATAATAATACATTCAGTCACAAATTCGAAAATATAACAAAATATAAAATATATATAAATATTTATTAATTATATAAGGTTAAAATAAGAAAATAGCACAAAATTGCAAACTAGTCTAGAAAATTTGAAAATAAATGCAATAAACTTTGGAAAAATTTTATGTACTTGAAAAGTATTTATAAATAAAGATAAGAACACAAAATAAAAATGAATTCACAAAATAAATAAATAAATTTTAATGAAATATAATTTTAATGAAGAAAATAGCAGAAAAATGGAAACCAGGCTTTATAAATTGATATAAATTCAAGTAAACTTTGGACAAATTATATTATCACTTTAAAAATAATAAAAGATAAAAATATACATAATATAACATATTAACACATATTAAAATAAAATATGACAAAGAAAATATAATTTATACAATTTAAAATAACAAAATTGCAGAATAAAACAAATTGCACTCAATATTGAAATATACATAACTTTTACAGTTTAACTCCATTTTCAACGAAACAAAAAGCAGTGTTCAAGTTATTACATCTATTTTCATAATAAAAGATAAAATTTAAGAATTTAAATATTTAAAATTTTAAGTTTAAAAGCCAAAGATTGAACAGTTTGAACAAAAATTCACTTTTCAGTAAAATATCCAATTTATACCAGTTTGAAACTATAATTCACACAACAATCAAAATTTATATTTAGAAATGAAATGTTTGAAATAAAACAAGTTTAAAATAATTTAAAATAAAATAAAGTCAAATTTAAATATATGCAGAAATCTAGGGTTGTTACACTCTCCCCCACTCAAAACTTTTCGTCCCCGAAAAGGAATGAGGTACGGGAAAGCACAAGAAAAAGATAGAGTGAAATAAGATTAAGACAAGATGACAAAAGATTGAAATTATACCTGATAACTATGGTTATAGGTAAGTTTAACAAGGTGGAGATGATCTTCCCAAGATTCTCCAGAATCAGGAACACAAGTACGAAAAGATCCTTTAAAATATGATTCACCTTTTCCGCTTGACCGACGGTTTGTGGATGGCAAGCAGTGCTCAGATTCAATTGAGTATCAAAGGTCATCAAAGATTAAAGAAAGATTTCTAAACAGAAAGGTCCTAGAAAGACACCTATACCAGTTTGTAGCACGATAAGGAAAATAAGGACACCCAAAGATAGTTTGGAAAACAAAATAAGATAATAAGTTTGAAACCATGGAGATTTCAACTTAAATAGATAATTAATTTTACACAAGTTTAATAAATCTTAACTATTTCTAATTTCATTATCTTATCATCTAATTTCTAAAACCAAAAATTTCAAAAATCATGGATTTGATTAAAATTAAGTGTATAACATTCAATAAATTTAATTCTTCTTTATTCCTAATTAAAATTAAATTTATTCCTTTCAATATATTTTATCACCTATGTTAAATATACTTACACTTATTATAACTGTTTTAATTTATTCCTAATTCCCTTAACATCATTTATATTGTAAATTATTCAATTACTCTTTTACTCTATTTACCTCTGTTAATCTTTTTATAACTAAAATTTAAGTGTATAACATTTATTATAACCACCCAAATTTTATTTATGAAAATCTTTTTATATTGTATTATCCAATTACATTGTTAACTTCTAAAAATTAAGGTAAGTTATATTGGAATGCAATTGAGAATTATACAAATAAAACTTTCAAAAATTAATATACAATATAAACATTCTAATTCAATCATTTCAAGCTTGAATATTTATTCAAAATTTTGATTTTCTTTTTATACTTGAAGTTATTATTTAAGATAGAATTTAAGGATAAAATTTCCGATTCCTCTCAAACCATTTAGAGATAAATAAATGTATGTACATAATTTGTCAAATCAAATTTAAATCATATATCTATATATTTTATAAATCAAATCATATTTTAGAAATTCATATCAATCAAGTTTCCCAAAACAAAGCTGTAGCAAGACTACAGAATGGTTTCTTCACTTCGAAACTCGAAAATGAACGTCAATGATGCAGCAGTCATCACCGAAATTATTTTCCAGCGACAAAGAGAAGAGCACTGATTTTTAAACTTTAAAATTCTTTGGAAACAAATTTCTATTCAAAAATACTTTAAATAATATATCCTTTTAAAGCATTAAACACAAAGTTTGAAACCATCGGAAATTAAATTCTCAAATTCTTGATTTAAATTCATTTCAGTTCCCAAATCAAATTTATAAACAACTATTTATAAATTCATTCATAGAATGATAAATCAAGTATTATCATTTCAAATAATCAATTTAAATCAATTTATTAAGTTCCATAATATTTACTTATATCAAAATTTATTTCATTAACCAAATTTTAAAATAATATTGTGTCAGTTTGTTCTGTCAAAGTGTTTTAGAAATTCTATTGATAGCGTTGATCAGACGAATCGATCGGAAGCCCAAATCAACATCAACAACTCAAACAACACAATATATAAAACAAACATAGATTTACAAGTACAATTCAAAATGTTGGAGATAGTTTAGAAACAAAAGACAAGATGGTTAAACATAGTAGAGAGATGGGTAAGCTTAGATAAATCGCGGACAACCTTAACCGGGTCACCGTGACTTAATGAATAAGTTCAATGTGGATTTTCTGGGGTAAATCTACATTCGATCTCAAGAGATAGAGTTTGGAGTAATAAAAGATATTAGCATCTAAACCAAGGATAGATATAAATCTCTGGTGAATCGATGCAAATTGTAAAGGGGTTTCCATTTTTACAAGTCATTAGAGTATTGGCGAGACCGCCAATTCACTATAAAGCTCATTCGAAGTGGAGTTATGTGATACTCTAGAATCAAAAGAAGATGAATAGTGGGGGACAAGAATGAATTTTGGAACCGCAGGGAACGTTCCAAAAATTCAAAGGAAATGCGAATCAAGAGGAAAAAATTCAAACTCGAACGAAAGTGATTCTGTAAATAAATCTACTCCATATGCTGAGTTTTGCCTCAAAGCCAAAGCTCTGATACCAACTGTAACGACCCGATATTTTCAACCATTCGCATCCGCACATGTCGGACTTGAATTGCTCAAAATACCACGTTGTAAATAAAATTTGGCAAATCTCAGAATATACAGTAAATAAATATAATCACAGATCACAGAGTAAAATAATGCAGCGGAAGTAAAATAGATAGGACAAGACAAGAAGATAATCTCCAACGATTCAAATCTCCAAGAAAGTGGAAATCCAAATCTGTGAATAACTCAGGCTGACCCGAGCGTAAAGCAAAACACAAAACACTCGAGTCAGGACAAGATATACTTATATAATGTAAACCAACTCAAGTGAACTGTAATAAAGGTACAAGTAACTTAAAGAATGCTTGGGATCGCCCATTCTTTAAGGATCCGTTAAACTATCTACTATGTAGTAATATTCGCTATTATAATAATGTCTAATATAAAATAAACATACTTTTAAATAGCATTAAGGCTTTACATTTTCCACCTTAACACATAATAGTCCCAGTAGTCTATCCAGTATTAGCATACTCCCAAATGGGGGCTACCCTCGATACTCCACAGGCTACGGGAGAAATCACAAATCGTAGTAAAGCTCGATATGGTAGGTGACACGGCACACAAGGCAATGCCAGGGTAGATATACCAATTACGCATCCGGACTGGTGGTGACGCATAGTAGCCACTACCGCCCACCTCGAACAACACTCCCAAATCAAGGGTGCGCACCAAATCAATCACAAGTAATAGAATGGTATCGAAGAAGTGTGTCCGATCAGAGGTGCTACCTCCTTGGCCCGACGATCGCTCCTGTTTTAGCCACCTTATGCCAACTCACGGGAGTTGGGTCCACGTATATACCTTAGGATCGTCACCACCATCCTACTTCATTCTAGAAACTCCACCGCGTACACAGTTGTCAAAGTGGTTTTCGGTATCGACAGAGAGTATGTCCATATCCAATCCCGGTCTCTTTAACAACCAATCGTTATTATAACCCGTGGTTATAATTTAAAACAGTTTATAATTCAAATAGAATATCATTTCAAATCCAAATCTTTAACAAAATAAAGATTAAATCAATTCCAAACCATTTCAATATATTTAAAATATCATATCATTTCAAAACTTCATTTCAAATCATTTCAATATATCAAAATATCATATCTTTCCAAAACTTCATTTCAAATCATTTTAATATACCAAAATATCATTTGAGTTCAAATCTAAATATTCAACTTTAAATACTTTTTAAATTTAAAGATATCATTCATTTATTATCATTTCAAGTCACCTTTTAAATAGTTTATATTTCAATCAAAATAATTCATTTAAACCATTTAAAAATGTATATATTATACTTTCAAATCAAGTATTAAAATTTTCAAAGTTTCAATTCAATTCAAACATTTATTTCAATTAAATTTCCATAGACCATTTCAAATCTTATAAATTTCAAATATAGATTTAATCCACAAAATAACTATTCAAATTATAAAATAAATTCCAAAGCTTTAATATCCTATATTTCATAAGTCCAATATCTTTTAAATAGATTCAAATTACAAGTAAATCAAATAATTTTCATACTAATATAAACTTCAATTATTCATTCAAATATTTAATATCATTTATTTAATTTATATTTAAATACCATTTAATCACATTTTCAAAATAGTTGTACTTCCCAATCAACTATTCCATTTAAATCATTTAAAGTCAATTCATTATATTTAATAATTAAATATTTAATTTACAAAATTTAATTTTTTCAAAGATCATTTATCCATTTAAGTTTATTAAAACAATGAAAATTCAACTTTCGCAGCACTTAGGAAATGCTACGAAATGTTATGTTTTAAAACAGTTCATTAACAAAAGACAGCATTAAAATGCTGTAATATCTTAATTTAGTTTCAATTAAAATTTTAGTTAATACAACTATAGCACTAACAAAGTGCTATAATAACCCTTAGTTCAAATTTGCTATTAGGTTCATTTAAAACAACTACAACATTTTCCAATGCTGTAATATCTTTACATTACATTTCAAAAATGCTGTCAAATCAAATTCAGAGTTTTATTTACAATTTCACACATAATTAACTTTTAATATAAATCATTTTAACTTATAAAATCATATATTTTCACATTTTAAAACAATCATTTAAATACCTTTATTTCTATGATTTTATACAGTCCAATTTCCATACAAAAATCAAATTAAATAACAATTAAATTTTCATTACTTTAATTAAATTCTTAACTTAACAACTAAGTTTAAATTTCCAAAATATGACTTTTTTACATTTATTTTACTTAATTAAAATTTCACTTTTAACAAAATTCACAATTTCCCAATTTAAGTTATATTTCAAAAGTTTCAACTTAAAATTCATTTATTCCATATTTTAATTTATACAAAATCATTAACACCTTTAAAACATTATTATTACTTAATAAAAATCATTAAATTCATCTTTAAATCAAATTTGTCATATATTCTTACTTTACATAAATTCCATTTATAAACAAAATCATAAATTCCAAAATTAACTTATATTTCAAATTCTACTTCACCCTTTACTTAATTCGCTTATTTAATTTGTAGAAAATCACAAATATTTTTATAGAAATCATTTTAATAACATTTAAATCAAAATATCATAATATTTATATTTTTAAAATATTTTAAAATTTTCAGAAAAATCTATATATACCACGGGTCTGTATAAAATTTTATAGCCTAGGTCAAGTGATACGGATATATATCATTTCAATCCGCAGTTTACAAAGAAAATCGGGTTTTATCATTTCAAACCCACAATCCCAAGTTAATAAAAATAAATAAAAACCAATCAGGCTTATCATTTCAACCCATAATGATTTTTCCCTATTCTAAAGTCCGTTCGGGTATGTATCATTTCAACCCATAGTGAACCTAATCTACAGGGAACTTGCAGTGTGATAAACTGATAAAATGAACAGAATAACATCATATAACAGTAATAGATGATATAACATGTGTATAAACAGGGATGAACATCATATAATCATAATATAACAGTTATAACAAGATGATATAAATTTACAGATTCAAGTGATGTTAGTTTATCAACTATATAAGTACATATTAGTCTGGTGAGATTTACTCACTTGTTCAAGCTGGAGATGACAACCACAAACACACAACAAAGATTTCCAGAGGCACGAAAGCACGACAATGATTTGAGATTGGAAGAGCCAAAGCTATACCCCTTGAAAACATTACACAAAACAAATATATAAAACATAAGTTTCAAAACAGGATGCCACTAAACAATATTAGGAACAACTGCATAAACAAAACCAAAGTGTTTGCACTTGCTTTCTACCATCTATGCTTCAGCTCCAAATCTGAAATGCATGTCTAAGGGGTGGGCTTGGATCTGGTTTTGGGTTCCATAGGGTCGGCCTAGCATGCGTTAACAAAGTGGTGAAGTCTAGGTGCAAAAACTAGGTGTTCAAGGCTAAACAATGCAACATAACCTCACATCTTTGGCACAAATAGGTTCGGCCAGAGGTCATGGGTCATGGCCAGTGGGTGCTGGTGATGGTGGATGATGTGGCAGAGGGTGTAGGTCAGGTCAGAGGTGGTGGTGGTAGTGGCGGCAAATGGTGGTAGAAGGTGGTGCTAACAATCTAGGCTCGGCTAGTGTAATATGTGGTGGTTTTTGTTGATTTTTGTGGTGCTCCTTGCCATGGATGTGCTTGGCCTGCCTTGGTGGTGTAGTAGGGTGGGTAATGATCAGAGAAAGGGGGTGGTGGAGGTCGGACCAGATCTGGTTGAGGAGGAGTGGAGCTATGAAGGTAGAGAACATATGCAAAAATCAATGTAAACAAGTAGAAAAAGAATAAGAAAAAGTTGAAAATCATTACCCAAACTTTCCTCAATAGCCATGGCCGAAATTTTTTTTGTTTCAGAAATGAAAATGAATGTACGTGAATAGAAAATAGAATATGCAGCTGAAAGATGTGGATAGTAAAGGCTAATTGATGAAAAGATAAGTTACAAATGTGAAAGGTTGGAAGATAAAAGGCCTTAGGCAAATCAAAAGTCATAACCTTTCAAATTTCTTTTAATTTCTTTATATAAGTTTATATTACTGAAAATAATAATACATTCAGTCACAAATTCGAAAATATAACAAAATATAAAATATATATAAATATTTATTAATTATATAAGGTTAAAATAAGAAAATAGCACAAAATTGCAAACTAGTCTAGAAAATTTGAAAATAAATGCAATGAACTTTGGAAAAATTTTATGTACTTGAAAAGTATTTATAAATAAAGATAAGAACACAAAATAAAAATGAATTCACAAAATAAATAAATAAATTTTAATGAAATATAATTTTAATGAAGAAAATAGCAGAAAAATGGAAACCAGGCTTTATAAATTGATATAAATTCAAGTAAACTTTGGACAAATTATATTATCACTTTAAAAATAATAAAAGATAAAAATATACATAATATAACATATTAACACATATTAAAATAAAATATGACAAAGAAAATATAATTTATACAATTTAAAATAACAAAATTGCAGAATAAAACAAATTGCACTCAATATTGAAATATACATAACTTTTACAGTTTAACTCCATTTTCAACGAAACAAAAAGCAGTGTTCAAGTTATTACATCTATTTTCATAATAAAAGATAAAATTTAAGAATTTAAATATTTAAAATTTTAAGTTTAAAATCCAAAGATTGAACAGTTTGAACAAAAATTCACTTTTCAGTAAAATATCCAATTTATACCAGTTTGAAACTATAATTCACACAAAAATCAAAATTTATATTTAGAAATGAAATGTTTGAAATAAAACAAGTTTAAAATAATTTAAAATAAAATAAAGTCAAATTTAAATATATGCAGAAATCTAGGGTTGTTACACTCTCCCCCACTCAAAACTTTTCGTCCCCGAAAAGGAATGAGGTACGGGAAAGCACAAGAAAAAGATAGAGTGAAATAAGATTAAGACAAGATGACAAAAGATTGAAATTATACCTGATAACTGTGGTTATAGGTAAGTTTAACAAGGTGGAGATGATCTTCCCAAGATTCTCCAGAATCAGGAACACAAGTACGAAAAGATCCTTTAAAATATGATTCACCTTTTCCGCTTGACCGACGGTTTGTGGATGGCAAGCAGTGCTCAGATTCAATTGAGTATCAAAGGTCATCAAAGATTAAAGAAAGATTTCTAAACAGAAAGGTCCTAGAAAGACACCTATACCAGTTTGTAGCACGATAAGGAAAATAAGGACACCCAAAGATAGTTTGGAAAACAAAATAAGATAATAAGTTTGAAACCATGGAGATTTCAACTTAAATAGATAATTAATTTTACACAAGTTTAATAAATCTTAACTATTTCTAATTTCATTATCTTATCATCTAATTTCTAAAACCAAAAATTTCAAAAATCATGGATTTGATTAAAATTAAGTGTATAACATTCAATAAATTTAATTCTTCTTTATTCCTAATTAAAATTAAATTTATTCCTTTCAATATATTTTATCACCTATGTTAAATATACTTACACTTATTATAACTGTTTTAATTTATTCCTAATTCCCTTAACATCATTTATATTGTAAATTATTCAATTACTCTTTTACTCTATTTACCTCTGTTAATCTTTTTATAACTAAAATTTAAGTGTATAACATTTATTATAACCACCCAAATTTTATTTATGAAAATCTTTTTATATTGTATTATCCAATTACATTGTTAACTTCTAAAAATTAAGGTAAGTTATATTGGAATGCAATTGAGAATTATACAAATAAAACTTTCAAAAATTAATATACAATATAAACATTCTAATTCAATCATTTCAAGCTTGAATATTTATTCAAAATTTTGATTTTCTTTTTATACTTGAAGTTATTATTTAAGATAGAATTTAAGGATAAAATTTCCGATTCCTCTCAAACCATTTAGAGATAAATAAATGTATGTACATAATTTGTCAAATCAAATTTAAATCATATATCTATATATTTTATAAATCAAATCATATTTTAGAAATTCATATCAATCAAGTTTCCCAAAACAAAGCTGTAGCAAGACTACAGAATGGTTTCTTCACTTCGAAACTCGAAAATGAACGTCAATGATGCAGCAGTCATCACCGAAATTATTTTCCAGCGACAAAGAGAAGAGCACTGATTTTTAAACTTTAAAATTCTTTGGAAACAAATTTCTATTCAAAAATACTTTAAATAATATATCCTTTTAAAGCTTTAAACACAAAGTTTGAAACCATTGGAAATTAAATTCTCAAATTCTTGATTTAAATTCATTTCAGTTCCCAAATCAAATTTATAAACAACTATTTATAAATTCATTCATAGAATGATAAATCAAGTATTATCATTTCAAATAATCAATTTAAATCAATTTATTAAGTTCCATAATATTTACTTATATCAAAATTTATTTCATTAACCAAATTTTAAAATAATATTGTGTCAGTTTGTTCTGTCAAAGTGTTTTAGAAATTCTATTGATAGCGTTGATCAGACGAATCGATCGGAAGCCCAAATCAACATCAACAACTCAAACAACACAATATATAAAACAAACATAGATTTACAAGTACAATTCAAAATGTTGGAGATAGTTTAGAAACAAAAGACAAGATGGTTAAACATAGTAGAGAGATGGGTAAGCTTAGATAAATCGCGGACAACCTTAACCGGGTCACCGTGACTTAATGAATAAGTTCAATGTGGATTTTCTGGGGTAAATCTACATTCGATCTCAAGAGATAGAGTTTGGAGTAATAAAAGATATTAGCATCTAAACCAAGGATAGATATAAATCTCTGGTGAATCGATGCAAATTGTAAAGGGGTTTCCATTTTTACAAGTCATTAGAGTATTGGCGAGACCGCCAATTCACTATAAAGCTCATTCGAAGTGGAGTTATGTGATACTCTAGAATCAAAAGAAGATGAATAGTGGGGGACAAGAATGAATTTTGGAACCGCAGGGAACGTTCCAAAAATTCAAAGGAAATGCGAATCAAGAGGAAAAAATTCAAACTCGAACGAAAGTGATTCTGTAAATAAATCTACTCCATATGCTGAGTTTTGCCTCAAAGCCAAAGCTATGATACCAACTGTAACGACCCGATATTTTCAACCATTCGCATCCGCACGTGTCGGACTTGAATTGCTCAAAATACCACGTTGTAAATAAAATTTGGCAAATCTCAGAATATACAGTAAATAAATATAATCACAGATCACAGAGTAAAATAATGCAGCGGAAGTAAAATAGATAGGACAAGACAAGAAGATAATCTCCAACGATTCAAATCTCCAAGAGAGTGGAAATCCAAATCTGTGAATAACTCAGGCTGACCCGAGCGTAAAGCAAAACACAAAACACTCGAGTCAGGACAAGATATACTTATATAATGTAAACCAACTCAAGTGAACTGTAATAAAGGTACAAGTAACTTAAAGAATGCTTGGGATCGCCCATTCTTTAAGGATCCGTTAAACTATCTACTATGTAGTAATATTCGCTATTATAATAATGTCTAATATAAAATAAACATACTTTTAAATAGCATTAAGGCTTTACATTTTCCACCTTAACACATAATAGTCCCAGTAGTCTATCCAGTATTAGCATACTCCCAAATGGGGGCTACCCTCGATACTCCACAGGCTACGGGAGAAATCACAAATCGTAGTAAAGCTCGATATGGTAGGTGACACGGCACACAAGGCAATGCCAGGGTAGATATACCAATTACGCATCCGGACTGGTGGTGACGCATAGTAGCCACTACCGCCCACCTCGAACAACACTCCCAAATCAAGGGTGCGCACCAAATCAATCACAAGTAATAGAATGGTATCGAAGAAGTGTGTCCGATCAGAGGTGCTACCTCCTTGGCCCGACGATCGCTCCTGTTTTAGCCACCTTATGCCAACTCACGGGAGTTGGGTCCACGTATATACCTTAGGATCGTCACCACCATCCTACTTCATTCTAGAAACTCCACCGCGTACACAGTTGTCAAAGTGGTTTTCGGTATCGATAGAGAGTATGTCCATATCCAATCCCGGTCTCTTTAACAACCAATCGTTATTATAACCCGTGGTTATAATTTAAAACAGTTTATACTTCAAATAGAATATCATTTCAAATCCAAATCTTTAACAAAATAAAGATTAAATCAATTCCAAACCATTTCAATATATTTAAAATATCATATCATTTCAAAACTTCATTTCAAATCATTTCAATATATCAAAATATCATATCTTTCCAAAACTTCATTTCAAATCATTTTAATATACCAAAATATCATTTGAGTTCAAATCTAAATATTCAACTTTAAATACTTTTTAAATTTAAAGATATCATTCATTTATTATCATTTCAAGTCACCTTTTAAATAGTTTATATTTCAATCAAAATAATTCATTTAAACCATTTAAAAATGTATATATTATACTTTCAAATCAAGTATTAAAATTTTCAAAGTTTCAATTCAATTCAAACATTTATTTCAATTAAATTTCCATAGACCATTTCAAATCTTATAAATTTCAAATATAGATTTAATCCACAAAATAACTATTCAAATTATAAAATAAATTCCAAAGCTTTAATATCCTATATTTCATAAGTCCAATATCTTTTAAATAGATTCAAATTACAAGTAAATCAAATAATTTTCATACTAATATAAACTTCAATTATTCATTCAAATATTTAATATCATTTATTTAATTTATATTTAAATACCATTTAATCACATTTTCAAAATAGTTGTACTTCCCAATCAACTATTCCATTTAAATCATTTAAAGTCAATTCATTATATTTAATAATTAAATATTTAATTTACAAAATTTAATTTTTTCAAAGATCATTTATCCATTTAAGTTTATTAAAACAATGAAAATTCAACTTTCGCAGCACTTAGGAAATGCTACGAAATGTTATGTTTTAAAACAGTTCATTAACAAAAGACAGCATTAAAATGCTGTAATATCTTAATTTAGTTTCAATTAAAATTTTAGTTAATACAACTATAGCACTAACAAAGTGCTATAATAACCCTTAGTTCAAATTTGCTATTAGGTTCATTTAAAACAACTACAACATTTTCCAATGCTGTAATATCTTTACATTACATTTCAAAAATGCTGTCAAATCAAATTCAGAGTTTTATTTACAATTTCACACATAATTAACTTTTAATATAAATCATTTTAACTTATAAAATCATATATTTTCTCATTTTAAAACAATCATTTAAATACCTTTATTTCTATGATTTTATACAGTCCAATTTCCATACAAAAATCAAATTAAATAATAATTAAATTTTCTTTTCTTTAATTAAATTCTTAACTTAACAACTAAGTTTAAATTTCCAAAATATGACTTTTTTACATTTATTTTACTTAATTAAAATTTCACTTTTAACAAAATTCACAATTTCCCAATTTAAGTTATATTTCAAAAGTTTCAACTTAAAATTCATTTATTCCATATTTTAATTTATACAAAATCATTAACACCTTTAAAACATTATTATTACTTAATAAAAATCATTAAATTCATCTTTAAATCAAATTTGTCATATATTCTTACTTTACATAAATTCCATTTATAAACAAAATCATAAATTCCAAAATTAACTTATATTTCAAATTCTACTTCACCTTTTACTTAATTCACTTATTTAATTTGTAGAAAATCACAAATATTTTTATAGAAATCATTTTAATAACATTTAAATCAAAATATCATAATATTTATATTTTTAAAATATTTTAAAATTTTCAGAAAAATATATATACCACGGGTCTGTATAAAATTTTCTAGCCTAGGTCAAGTGATACAGATATATATCATTTCAATCCGCAGTTTACAAAGAAAACCGGGTTTTATCATTTCAAACCTGCAATCCCAAGTTAAATAAAATAAATAAAATCCGTCCAGGCTTATCATTTCAGCCCATAACGATTTTTCCCTATTCTAAAGTCCGTTCGGATATGTATCATTTCAACCCATAGTGAACCTAATCTACAGGGAAATTGCAGTGTGATAAACTGATAAAATGAACAGAATAACATCATATAATAGTAATAGATGATATAACATGTGTATAAACATGGATGAACATCATATAATCATAATATAACATTTATAACAAGATGATATAAATTTACAGATTCAAGTGATGTTAGTTTATCAACTATATAAGTACATATTAGTCTGGTGAGATTTACTCACTTGTTCAAGCTGGAGATGACAACCACAAACACACAACAAAGATTTCCAGAGGCACGAAAGCACAACAATGATTTGAGATTGGAAGAGCCAAAGCTATACCCCTTGAAAACATTACACAAAACAAATATATAAAACATAAGTTTCAAAACAAGATGCCACTAAACAATGTTAGGAACAACTGCATAAACAAAACCAAAGTGTTTGCACTTGCTTTCTACCATCTATGCTTCAGCTCAAGATCTGAAATGCATGTCTAAGGGGTGGGTTTGGATCTGGTTTTGGGTTCCATAGGGTCGACCTAGCATGCGTTAACAAAGTGGTGAAATCTAGGTGCAAAAACTAGGTGTTCAAGGCTAAACAATGCAACATAACCTCACATCTTTGGCACAAATAGGTTCGGCCAGAGGTCATGGGTCATGGCCAGTGGGTGCTGGTGATGGTGGATGATGTGGCAGAGGGTGGAGGTCAGGTCATAGGTGGTGGTGGTGGTGGTAGTGGCGGAAAATGGTGGTAGAAGGTGGTGCTAACAATCTAGGCTCGGCTAGTGTAATATGTGGTGGTTTTTGTTGATTTTTGTGGTGCTCCTTGCCATGGATGTGCTTGGCCTGCCTTGGTGGTGTAGTAGGGTGGGTAATGATCAGAGAAAGGGGGTGGTGGAGGTCGGACCAGATCTGGTTGAGGAGGAGTGGAGCTATGAAGGTAGAGAACATATGCAAAAATCAATGTAAACAAGTAGAAAAAGAATAAGAAAAAGTTGAAAATCATTACCCAAACTTTCCTCAATAGCCATGGCCAAAATTTTTTTTGTTTCAGAAATGAAAATGAATGTACGTGAATAGAAAATAGAGTATGTAGCTGAAAGATGTGGATAGTAAAGGCTAATTGATGAAAGATAAGTTACAAATGTGAAAGGTTGGAAGATAAAAAAGGCCTTAGGCAAATCAAAAGTCATAACCTTTCAAATTTCTTTTAGTTTCTTTATATAAGTTTTTATTACTGAAAATAATAATACATTCAGTCACAAATTCTAAAATATAACAAAATATAAAATATATATATAAATATTTGTTAATTATATAAGGTTAAAATAAGAAAATAGCACAAAATTGCAAACTAGTCTAGAAAATTTGAAAATAAATGCAATGAACTTTGGAAAATTTTTATGTACTTGAAAATTATTTATAAATAAAGATAAGAACACAAAATAAAAATGAATTCACAAAATAAATAAATAAATTTTAATTAAATATAATTTTAATGAAGAAAATAGCAGAAAAATGGAAACCACGCTTTATAAATTGAAATAAATTCAAGTAAACTTTGGACAAATTATATTATCACTTTAAAAATAATAAAAGATAAAAATATACATAAGATAACATATTAACACATATTAAAATAAAATATGACAAAGAAAATATAATTTATACAATTTAAAATAACAAAATTGCAGAATAAAACAAATTGCACTCAATATTGAAATATACATAACTTTTACAGTTTAACTCCGTTTTCAACGAAACAAAAAGCAGTGTTCAAGTTATTACATCTATTTTCATAATAAAAGATAAAATTTATGAATTTAAATATTTAAAATTTGAAGTTTAAAAGCCAAAGATTGAACAGTTTGAACAGAAATTCACTTTTCAGTAAAATATCCAATTTATACTAGTTTGAAACTATAATTCACACAACAATCAAAATTTATATTTAGAAATGAAAATTTTGAAATAAAACAAGTTTATAATAATTTAAAATAAAATAAAGTCAAATTTAAATATATGCAGAAATCTAGGGTTGTTACAGTGTGAATAATAGTATACATCTCGGTTATTTGATATAAAGTGAGACCACGCCGCATAGCGGAACAGGTTTTTCCTTACTCATATCTTTTTAAAACATATCTTTTGTAAATCATAATCTTGCAACCAAACCTGGTTAAAACCGTAAAGCATTTATCATGTAAACATACATATCAGGTAACAAATGGACTATCTATCCGAACACTAAAGTTTTGTTTGGCTAACTACTGACCTTTGGCTAACTTGGGCCTAACAGACAATATAAACAATAATCTAACATCTGTTAGATCCTCCTCTTCTGGACGGTCTGTCCCTAACTTAGTTTCTCTAGGTCAACTGATCCTAATGGTTTTGCGAGCTCACCAGTAACCAATCTTTGTACAAATATATTCCTTTCTATGTGTAACATCATTTTAGTCTTACCTATGACAGCTCTACACACTAGAATTTTGGACTAAATTAGCTAGGGGATAATAGCTAATGTATAGGGCGCGACCCTATACTAGTCCTATCTGATATAAAAATATCTGAGTCATTTTACTTTGGGTAATCTTCCCTTAAAATTTCCTTGAAACCTTTCCTTCTCAAATTGATCCTTTAAATCATAAACAAGGAAAATATATACTCTATGCTTTACTCAAAATCACCTTGTCATATTATATATATTTTAGACAAATCTTTGTTGATGAAAACATTTAAACCTTTGAAAGTACCTCTTTCGAATCCTTTGAAAGTACCCCTTCTGAAACCACTGAAAGTACCCATTTCAAAACCAAATAAACCCTGTTTATAACCTAAGCCGAAAGGCCAAAACATTTCTTTCGAAACCATCCATAATCACCTTTCGAAAACATTGAAAACCCTTCCATTTGAAAGCTTTAAAAACTTAGACATCCTATCTTTAAAACACTTAAGCATTGCCTTTCGAAACATTGGAAAACCTTTCCTTTCAAACCTTTCGAAACCATTGGGGAACTACCCCTTCGAAATCTTCATTAAAACCTTTCGAAAGCATTAAAACATCAAACCTTTCGAAACCATTTGGGTTCAAGTAAAACAGGCAAAACCATTTAAAACTATCTCCTTCGAAACCTTCGGGTTCTACCTTCAACAGAGAAAAAGGGTCATAGAACATTTAAGTCGAAAGCACTCTTTCGAAAGCATTTCCTAAGTAAAGAAGTGATGGTTTCGAAACTAACCCTTCGAAAGCATTGGAGAAGCGGCTTGGGTTTTAAAACAAAGTATACCATCTAAAACCATTTGCTTTGAAAGGTAGAAAAGCGACAGTTAAGGGTTTCGATCCCATTCGAAAGCATTTACTTAAAAAAAAGCGCAACCTCTTTCGAAACCATTTCTTAAATCAATTTGACCCAGTTGGAAGCTAACCAAGTCGAAAGCATACCCTTCGAAAGCAAAGCAGGCACGTTTTCATTAGAAAGCAAAGTAGTGCTTCGACCCCTTCGGAACCCCTGGTTTCGACCCAATACCTTCCGCCTAAGTCCAATTCACTCTGTACCAAGACCTTGATACCATGTACATTAGTTTCGATGGTAATGAAGGCGGAACTACTAGGCCTGAACCTAGGTGCCGAAAGTGGTGAAACATGCTGAAAGCATGTAAAAACTAATTTTAACTTTAAAAAGAAATTCTTTTCAACTAACCTGCCTTGTTTGTCAAAATACTATTGGTTGCAAATTTTCTTTTATAAAAGAACCGCCGAAATTTTAGAATTAAAAATTTTGATTAATTTACAAAATACCCCTTCTCCTTTTATAAATATATAAAACATTTAAGTCCCATACATTAAATAATTTTATATATTTATTAAAACACTTATGAAAATTCTAAAAAATTCTGGAAAATCATTTTTAATCTATTTTCTACGTATAATAATTTCATACCCAAAACATGTATTATTTAACCATAAATAATTTTTAAACCCAAATAATCAATTTCCTCACTAGAAAATTAATATTAAATCCACATTAATTCAGAAAATTTTGAAAATTGAAACCCATCTCTAAAATATCATTTTTGATCTAAATCTAAAATCGCAAGGCATTTAATTGGGTTTTCACATTAAAACATATCATAAACGCTATATGAGTAAGCATAAATCATCAACAAGCATATGTAAACATTTAATCATTCAAAAACATGGCATAATCTTGCAAGATAAATCGGGTTTAACCTAAACCGAAAACAATTGAAAATATGAGATGTAGTCATGATTCACCTTAGCTTTGAGATTAAGGTGTTGAGATTTGATCTTGATTAAGTTGTTTAAGCTTTTCCTTTGAAATCTTGCTTATCTTCTCTTTTCTTCCCTTAATGGTGGCCGACATCAAGTTTGTTTTTTTTCTTTTGTGAATATAGAAATGATTACGTGAATGATGGGGTTAACGATTTAGGGTATAAGGATGTGTCCTATTCCTATATTGCCCCTTATCTATTTGCCTTAACATTTTAATTCTTTAGTTCATTTGTATATGGCACAACTACCCTTACTAATCACAAATCTCAACCTATTAACCATTGTACATTATTTCATTTAATTTTCCTAATTAAACGTTTTTAAGAATGTTACTAAAATATGGGGTGTTACAGACTCCCCTTCTTAAATAATTTCGTCCTCCAAATCACGAAAAGGTACACAATAAATCAATCATAAAGGTAAAACATACCATCAAATAAATCAGGATAAGTGTCTCTAATCCCGCTCTCAGTCTCCCAAGTATAGTCTTTCTCATTGTCGCTCCACTGGATTTTCACTAATCTGACTGTCTTGTTCCTTATCCTTTTCTCATCTCACGCAACTATCCGAACTGGCTTTCTAACTATAGTCAGGTCTGGTTCTACTACCAAGTCATCTAACACAGTTGGTGCTATAGTAGACTCTGGATCTTTAACACACTTCCTTAGATGAGAAATATGAAAAACATCGTGGACTCTTGCCAAACTATTCGGTAACTCTACTCTATATGCGAGTTTCCTGATCCTCTCTATAATAGGAAATGGTCCTACAAATCTCGGTGCCAATTTCCCTGAACTTCCAAATCAAATCACACCTTTCATCGGTGACACTTTAATAAAAACATGATCTCCAACTAAGAACTCCAAGTCTTTCCGTCTTTTATCTGCATAACTCTTCTACTCGGATTTAGCTTCCTTCATTCTAGCTCAAATTAACTCAATCTTTTATGCAGCTTCTCTAACCAAATCTAGACCAAGAACTAACCTATCCCCGGTCTCTAACCAACAAACGGGAGATTTGCATCGCCTTCTATACAAAGCTTCAAACGGTGCCACCCTATACCAGTCTGATAACTGTTGTTATACGAAAACTCGACTAAGTGTATATGGTCTTCCCATGATCCCCCAAAATCTAACACACAAGCTCGTAACAAATCTTCCAAGACTTTGTTAATTCTTTTCATTTACCCATCGGTCTGTGGATGGTAAGCGGTACTCATCTTAAGCTTGGTACCTAAAATATCCTGTAGACTCTTCCAAAACTCACTAATGAATAAGGAATCTCTATCACTTACTATGCTACTAGGAATTCCATGAAGTATAACTATATTCTTCATAAATAACTTCGCTAAAACAGGTGCCGTCCGGGTTGACTTAACTGGAATGAAATGGGCATTCTTGGTCAACCTGTCCACTATAACCCATATGCTTTCATTTCCTCTATTTGACCTTGGCAACCCATCTATAAAATCCATCGAAATAGAATCCCATTTCCAGACTGGAACATCTAATGGCCGAAGTAACCCACTTGGCTTCTGATGTTAGGCTTTTACTTGTTGACAGTTTAAACACTACTTCACCCATAAGCCTACATCCCTCTTCATACCTTCCTAGAAAAGGCTCCTCTTTATGTCCTGATACATCTTAGTTCCTCGTGGATGAATAGTGAACTTTGAACACTGGCATTCCTCTAAAAATACCTTCCTTATGTCCCCTACATTCGAAACACACAACCTTCCTTTCTTTCTCAACCACCCATTCTGGTCAAGACTAAAATCCTTCAAGTCATCGCTCTCCGTCCATCCCTTAACTTCTTGATCCGTTCAGCCAATACTGGATCTTCTATCTGTTTAGAAGCAATCTTTACAATCATCACCGGTCAAAATTCTAAACAAGACAATACAACAGATCCTCCACTAGACCCAGCTTTAGATCTCCACTGCACTCTGCAAGTCGACAACGCTTCCAAATCTTCCCACTCTACTATCATTGCCAACACTGCATTACGATGCTTTCTGCTAAGCGCATCTGCAACCTTATTGCCTTTTCTCGGTGTGTACTCAATTCCAAAATCATAAGCCGCTATAAATTCCAACCATCTCTACTGTCTCATTTTCAGTTCCTTTTGAGAGAACAAATACTTCAATGACTTATGATCCATATAAAGCTCAAACTGCTCTCCAGAAGGTAAAGTCTCCACATCTTCAATGCGAATATCTCCGCAGCTAATTCCATATAATGCATTGGATATCTAACCTCATGCGGTATAAGCTGTCGAGAAGCGTAGGCAATCACTTTAGCTCTTTGCATTAACATAACACCTAATCCAATTCCACACGCATTCGTATAAACTACCAAATCCTGATTCCCTTCTAGAACAACTGATGCAAGTGCATGGGTCAATAAATGTTTCAAGCTCTAGAATGCTTCCTCACACTTATCGGTCCAAACAAAATTCACATCCTTTCGCGTTAGCTTGGTCATCGGTGCTGCTATCCATGAAAAATCCTTAATGAACCTCCTATATTATCCAACAAATCCAAGAAAACTCTTTATCTCTGTCACTATCTTAGGTCTCTTCCAATTATTCACCGCTTCAATCTTAGTCGGATCTATAGACAACCCTTTCTCTGAGACTACATGACCAAGAAATTTTACTTTCTTCTTTCGGAAACGACACTTCGAAAACTTCGCCTTCATCTGATGCTGTCTCAGCGTCTCAAGCAGAACTCTAAGATGAACTTCATGCACCCTTTCATCCTTAGACTATACCAAAATATCATCTATGAAAACTAACACAAACCTATCCAAGTGCTCTCGGAAAATTCGGTTCATCAAATCCACGAAGAATGCTGGCACATTAGTTAGTCTGAATGACTTCACTAACCATTCGTATGATCCATATCTAGTTCTAAATGCCGCCAAAGGAATACTATCCTCTGCTACCCTAAGCTGATGGAAACCTGTCACTAAATCCAACTGAGAAAATAACTTGGCTCCACTCAACTGATAGAACAAATCGTCAATTCTTGGCAATGGATATCGATTCTTTATCGTCTTTTCATTCAACTTATGATAATCGATACATAACCTCAACGATCCGTCCAACTTCTTAGCAAACACTGCGACTGCTCCCCAAGGCGAACTACTCGGCCTGATAAAATTCTTACTTTCCAAATCCACCAACTGCACCTTTAACTCCCACATTTCGGTAGGTGTCATCCTGCTTGGCGGTCTACACACTGGTTCTGCTCCAAGTACCAAATTTTTCCAAAACTCAATGGCTCGTTTCGGTGGCAATCCTATTATAGGCTCGAAGACATCCGTGAATTCCCTAACCACGAAAGATTTAGCTCGTCTTCTACCTCCAAAAAACCCAATAAAGCATTCACCTCATGACTAGGGCTTTCTACGGTATATACAATCCGATCACTACAATCAGGGTGTCTGAAATGACCCTCCTCTTTCTACCTTAATTTCATAAGGATTTTTTTTTTTCATCAAAGGGAATTTAAATCAAATATAAATCAAAATGCCATACAAGCTATTGACATAGCCACTTATTTCTTTTCTAAGTCTTGTTCTACTGCCATAGGTGCACTTTGACAAATACTAACACATATATATATTTATCTTGCCTAGATAATTCTATTTAACTCTAAAATAGTATTTACTTGATCTTATGATAGTTATCAAAGTTGATATTAATTAATAACAATAAGTTGAGTTGACAAAAATTGATAAACCTTGTGAATTTACTCGAAAATAGGCAAATTAGGCAAAATCAGCAGTTCAGACGTCTAAATTTCTATGACAGACGTCTAGATTCAATCTCAGACGACTAAATTTTTATGATAGACGTCTCAGAGTGTCTAAATTTTAAACAGAGAGTAGAAAACATTTTGAACTAAATTCAGACATCTAAATTTTTATTGACAGACGTCTAAATTAGGTCTTAGACGTCTAAATTATTATGACAGACGTCTCAGAGTGTCTAAATTTAAACAGAGAGTAGAAAACATTTTGAACTATAATCAGACATCTAAATTTTTATTGACAGACGTCTAAATTAGATCTTAGACGTCTAAATTATTATGACAGACGTCTAAGTTTAATCTCAGACGTCTAAATTATTAAGACTGCCGTCTAAATTCGATCTCTATGTACATGCATATTCCCATTCAATTTATATGTGTCTGGATGTCCACCTACGTTCATTTACACTTTTAAGTTTGATTTAAACTTCCTTTGAACTATCAGAGTCATTTTCTTTTCAAACAATTCAACCAGGATTCAAAACTTATTACCAATATGAATATATCAGTGCATCCTTAGTAATATACACATACATATGAGGATGTAAGTGTTTATCTTGTTTAAATTCAGAGTATATATATTTTTGTTAAACAAGTGTATCCTGCTTGATTTGGATTCTAGCAATTCTGACTAAGGTTAATTACTATATTCTTTTGAATATTTGTAACAAGTCAGTAAATCCTATACATATCTAATTTATATGAACTTAAAAATATCCACAAGAATAATTCCAGGTTTTTATAGCTAGACTCGGATTTTTAACCTTCAAACTTGAGGTTTTAAGTAACTTGAAATTATCTAATACAATGTATGTACATACACATTTCTATTTCTCAAATACAGGCATATACCATTTACAGATTTTCATCACAATACCCAAATATATATATTTTCTTGCAAAAATTCAACCAAGTCTTTAGATTAATCCTAAGTTTAATACATCACTAGATTCATTTAGAACAACTAATAAATCCAAACCTTTAAGATCATTACATACCAACCAAAACAGATCTATAAAAACTTCCCAGATTACATGCAAATATTTCATTCTAGGTTCTTATTTAATTCTAATTTAGCATGCTTATATAATCACTCTCATTAGCCACAGCAGCTTCCTATTTAGATCCAGCATTCCCTGAAAGAACATTAGAGGCTGCCCCATTTTAGATGAGACACCCCAGATGCCATAAGCAAACAAGGGTCAGATACAAGATCTGGTATGAGTAAAATAAAAAATTCCATGATATTAGGTAAATGAGTGAGACATAAATATTTTGTTCAAGTGGGCATATCATCTTCGATCAATTTGTCTGACTTGTTTATGACTAATCATATACACATATTTAACCATGCAAACATAGGTTTCAAACAGAAATACTCAGGAACTATCATAGTTCCAGTCCAACCATCTTAGGAATAACTCAAGTTCCTACTTCATCAATTTAAGGTTGCATTTACCAAATTAATTCCTAGCCTCATCTGCCATAAAGGAATCACGGGGACACATTGCAATAAAATAATTCACAATATTGCACAAAGATCTCAGGGCTTAAACAAACCATGTGCCAACTTGCATACTTCAAATATGACAAGCATTCCAGCAGTCTTCTTGGCTCACAATCCTTAGTTTATTTACTAAGTGTTCATGTTTAATCCTATCGTGAGATAGCTAGGTGACTAAATCCCAGTATACATGAAACATTACATAGAGTTTACAAGCATAACTCAAGAACAATCTAACATTCATGTCCAGGGAAAATCATATTTTCAAGTGTTTTGGCTTAAAGAAAATACAAGAATAATTACAACTGGGAATAAAGACTAGGCATGTGGGTTATTATTGTTTCATAAGCAACCATGTTTGAACTAAATTCAAGATCTAGCTTAAACAAGATTTCTGGCTCATGGATTTTCTATTTGATCAAGGGTTCAGCACTTTTGGATATTTCCATTGCAACCTTGAATCTTTCATTTGAGCCTCAGCACTTACACAAGTGTAATGCAACTCATATACATTTTGGTTTCTATGTTTTCCATATCTAAACCAGTTACAAGTATTCTCTATTTACTTTCATGATTTTATACTTTACCTTTCTGGGTGTAACCAAACAGAGCAAAACATTCAATCATCAAATCAATCAAAACATCCAGAAACACCCATTAAAACATTCATTGAAGCATCCATTAAAACCATAGTAATGGAATCAAAAACATGTAGAAAAATAACATAAATCTGGCTGCCTCATAACAGGACTTAATGCCATGGGTTTAGTGAGATTACTCACAGAAAAATGCTTCTCTTGCTAACTCAGAAAAGAATCCTTTTCAAAACTTGTTTTTCTGCTTGTAAGTATTTTCTCCTTTGTTTTCTTAAATGTTTTTGGGTAGCAAATGATTTTTTTCTGGTTTATACTTGGGTTTATAAGAGAGGTTTTTCTAGGGTTTTATCATTGTAAAATCTCATTTCTACCCTGGCCAAAACTCATGCATTTTGCATTTCAAATTTGTTTATTTTTCACCTTTAATATCCCGGCCATATGTGAGACATGCCTCCCCCTTTTTCTTTTCCAAAATATATATATTATATTCTTACCAAGTCATGATAATTGTGTGACACTGTTCACTTGTTTATTTTCTAAAATCCTCCTTTCTATTTTCTGCCTAAAGCAATTATTTTGCTTGCAATTCATCTTTTGCCATTTTAGTGTTATAGTTTCACTTGCTTATGTATACCTTACAGTGCTTGAAAATGTATATTTGTATACATATCTTATCTAGGCTTATTTAATTCCTCTTAATTTCAGAAACATATGCACCTATATGTATACAGGTTTTCAAATCCTTATAACATATATGTGTATATTTTTTTCTCTGGATTTTAAATAAAATCTGTTTACTGATTTAAAATAAAACTTACTTTTCTTATTTTCTGGGATGATCCATATAATTCCAGAAATCAAATATCCATGTTGCAAAATCATGTTTGTATTGCTTTTTAATTCTTGTTTTAAATTCAAGAAATCTGGAGTTCTTCCTTGTGCCATATCAGTGTGCACGTGCACACATGCACACATACTTGCACACAATTAACTCCATATATTCCTATACAAATAATTTCAAATATTTTCAAAATTCAACTAAAATAAGATTCCATGAATTTCTGGGGCATTACAATCACCCCACCTTTTTAGGAATTGTGTCCTCACAATATTTCTCATTTGACTTTAAACATGTCCAGATTTTTATAAAATCTATCAAACATAGCATAAGCAAACAATTCAGTCAAAACAATCATACATATCAAACTTTTAGGGATTTAGATTTTTACCTTCCACTGCAAAAAGCTTAGGGTAATCCATCTTTATCTTATCCTCTAACTCCCATGTACAATCATTAGGGTCTAGGCTCCATTGAACCTTTACCAATTTCAAAGTTTTGCTCCTCAACTTCTTTTCCTCTTTAGCTAAAATCCCCACTGGTTCTTTCTCATAGACCAAGTCAGGATTTATTTGAACTTGAGTTGGTTTTTCTAGAATTGCCTCTTTATCATGCACCCATCTCCTAAGTTGTGATACATGAAATACATTGTGCATTGCACTCATCTCTTCAGGTAGCTCCAACTTATATGCTAATGAACCTATTTTTTCCAAAATCTTGTAAGGTCCAACATATCTTGGGGTAAGTTTTCCCTGCTTGCCAAACCTCAACACCTTCTTCATAGGTGAAACTTTGATGAAAACATAATCACCAACTTCATATTTTACCTGCTTCCTCCTCATGTCTGCAAACTTCTTTTGCCTATCTTGAGCTGCTGCCATTCTTCTCCTCACCAATTCAATTTTCTCTGTAGTCTCTTTAACATACTCAGGCCCTAAGGTAGCCTTTTCTCCTGCTTCAACCCAACATATTGGTGACAAACATGGTTTGCCATACAAGGCTTCAAATGGTGCCATACCTATGGTGCTTTGATAACTATTGTTATATGTAAATTCAGCCAAATGGAGGTGATCTTCCCAATTACCTCCAAAGTCCAATGCACATGCCCTCAAAAAATCCTCCAAAACTTTATTTATCACTTCAGTTTGACCATCTGATTGGGGGTGGTATGCAGTACTCAAGCATAACTCACTTCCCATGGCTTCTTGAAAGCTCTTCCAAAATCTGGATGTAAAGATTGTGTCCCTATCACTCACTATAGTCTTAGGGATTCCATGCAACCTTACTATTTCTCTCATGAATATTTGAGCTAGTTTAGGTGCATTTCTTTCTGCCTTCACTGGTATAAAGTGTGCCACTTTAGTCAATCTATCAACTACTACCCAAATGCCTGTGTTTCCTCTTTTTGACCTAGGCAGACCATCTATGAAATCCATAGATATATCTTTCCACTTCCACTGTGGTATACTTAGGGGATGTAATAGACCTGAGGGTCTTTGGGTTTCTGCTTTGACTTGTTGGCAAGTCATACACTTTGCAACATGTTTGGCCACATCAGTTTTCATCCCTCTCCACCAATAATTCCTCTTCAAATTTTGGTACATCTTGGTGCTGCCTGGGTGTATAGAATATTTGCTCCTATGATATTCATTAAGTATCTCTTCCTTCAATTCTATATCCTTTGGAACACATATTCTACCTTTATTCCTTAAGTAACCATTCTTATCAATGTGGTAGTTTGCTACTTCTTCTCCTTTTTCTATTAAAGTCTTCTTTTCTAATAAATCTGGATCTCCCCCTTGCATTTTTCCCACTTTCAAAATTAAATCTGATTGCAAAGTTATCAAACTTAATTTTCCTTTACTCCCTTCTTCAATCATCTCCATGTTTACCTCACTGTTTTCCTCAATTTCCAAATCAGTAAGTAGAGATAAATTTCTAAACTCTTCTATCATTAGCATGGCTACTTTTGCATGCTGCCTGCTCAAAGCATCTGCAACCTTATTAGCTTTTCCTGGAGTATAAAGTATGTCTAAATCATATGCTGCTAGAAACTCAACCCATCTATGTTGCCTCATATTCAAATCTTTTTGTGAAAAGAGATATTTCAATGCCTTATGGTCTGTGTACAAAATAAACTTAGCACCTAGAAGATAATGTCTCCAGAGCTTTAGTGCATATACCACTGCTGCCAACTCAAGATCATGGGTTGCATACTTTGATTCATGTGGCTTCAATTGTCTTGATGCATAGGCTATAACTTGATCTTGCCGCATCAATACAGCTCCTAGCCCAAAACCACTTGCATCAGTATACACAATCAAATCCTCATTTCCTTCTGGTACTTTCAATACTGGTGCATTGACTAAGGCCTCCTTGATTCTACTAAAGGCTTGTTCACATTTCTCAGTCCATATAAAGGGTTGGTTCTTTCTAGTTAGGTTGGTAAGAGGTGATGACATCTTAGAAAAATCTTTTATAAACCTCCTATAATACCCTGCCATTCCCATAAATGACCTAACTTCTCCCACTGTGCTTGGCCTTTTCCATGCTTGGATTGCCACAATTTTATTGGGATTTACAGAAATGCCTTTGGCAGATATAACATGCCCAAGGAAATGCACTTCTTCTTTCCAAAATGCACACTTAGAAAATTTTGCTTTTAAATCTTTTTCTCTTAATCTAGACAAAACAAGGTGTAAGTGATTTTCATGTTCCTCTACTGTTTTAGAATAGATCAAAATATCATCAATAAAAATCAGAACAAACTTGTCTAAATAATCCCTGAATATCCTATTCATCAAGTCTACAAAGTATGATGGAGCATTTGTCAACCCAAATGGCATGACAAGAAACTCATATAAACCATACCTAGTGTTAAAGGCTGTGTACTTAACACTTGAGTCCTCAACCTTCATCTGATGGAATCCAGATGCCAAGTCTAACCTAGAAAATATTTTTGCTCCACTAAGTTGATCAAAAAGATCATCAATTCTAGGTAAGGGGTACTTGTTTTTGATAGTGACTTTGTTTAGCTCCCTGTAATCTATGCACATTCTTAAAGTACCATCATGTTTCCTTACAAATACTACTGGAGCACCCCAGCATGAATTACTTGGTCTTATAAATCCTTTGCTTTCCAACTCTTCTAACTGTTTCTTCAATTCCTTCAACTCACTTGGCCCCATCCTATTGGGTTTCTTAATAATTGGACTTGCTCCTGGTATCAGATTAATCTGAAATTCCACTGGTCTGTGGTGTGGAACACCCTCAACTTCTCCAAACACATCTAAGTATTTGTTAATTATGGGGACTTTTTCAATAGAAGGCTCACTGGAATCCTTACTTAAGTCAATCAAATGATATAATTTTCTTTCCTTGGTTATTTCACACAAAATTGTGATTCTTTGACCTCTAGAATTTTGTAATGATATGGTGGATGAGTCTAAATTAATTATGGCTTTGTATTGTCTTAACCAGTCTACACCCAATATAACACCTATATTTGGGTAATTTAAAACATATAAATTGGAAATAAAAACATTTCCTCCTATGTTTAATTCCACATCCACACACATCATGTTTAAAACACTAGAACTTCCCAATGGGCTTTGCACTAACAAGGGGGTTTCAACCAGTATGCAATTTAATTTAAGCAATGCAACTAACTCATGGGAAATCAGAGAATGTGTTGCCCCTGTATCATACACTACTGATATGGGTAGGGTACAAATAAATAAAGTACCTTCCACTTGGCCATGGTTTTCTGCATTAGCCTCTACTGTGGATTTGCTTCTGCTTTCCAAACTTGCTAGCTTCCCTTGCTGTTTATACTCAGGGCAGTTTCTCTTGATATGTCCCTCCTTACCACATAGGTAGCATTTGAAAGCTCCTCCCTTCAATTCTGGGCACCTTGGTTTGATATGTCCCTCTTTTCCACAATGATGTCATGTTATTTTTCTCTTTGTTTCAGTGGTCTTAGTATCATTGGTTTTCTTGCCTTCTGTCTCCTCCTTCTTTTTGTCATAGGGATGATACCTTCCCTTATTTTTCTTGTTGTTATTATTCTTAAAATTCTTATACTTCTCCCTCTCCTTGTCATGTTGCTCAAATTTTAAGGCCAGATCAATGATTTGATCAAAAGTTTTATCTGCATATGGCAACATAGCCCTACTAAGCCCTGGGTTTAAACCCTTAATATACCTATCATTCTTTGATGCCTCATCAGCTACAAGCATAGCTCCATACTTAGACAAGCTCTCAAACCTCTGAGTATATTCAGTCACATTAAAAGTTCCCTGCCTAAGCCTGATGAATTCTTCAAGCAATAGGGTTTTGGCTGATGCTGGAACAAATCTAGCTTCCAACATCTCCTTGAATTGATTCCAAGTGATCTCATTTTCATTTCTTCCAGCTATGATCACCTCCCACCAGCTTAAAGCTACCCCTTTCAGTTGTCTTGAAGCTACTTGCCTCTTCCTTTGATCATCCAATTGCATGTCATTGAAAACTCTGTCCAGTGTTCTCAACCATGCTTGAATTTCCATCACATTCTAAGTTCCTTCAAAACTCCTGCCTCCCAAATTGGAATAAGTCTTCACTAGTTTTGAAAGTTCTTCATGTGGGTTCTCAGGCCTATGCCCAATTCCATCCCTTAAAGCCCTCATAAAGTCTTGCATATCAAGCATTTGTGGTGCACTTGATCCTGCATGGTGATGAGATCCTCTTCCTACCATGGTCTGCTAACTAAGTTCTGGGCAAATGGTATTAGTATATTATGAGTACTTCAATAATTACTATTTTCTTATCTAAATTATTTCATCCAAAACAAACAGACAAAATACATTTCTATAATACTTAGCAATCAATGCAACCAAGTGCTCTGATACCAACTGAAAATGACCCTCCTCTTTCTACCTTAATTTCATAAGGATTTTTTTTTCATCAAAGGGAATTTAAATCAAATATAAATCAAAATTCCATATAAGCTATTGACATAGCCACTTATTTCTTTTCTAAGTCTTGTTCTACTGCCATAGGTGCACTTTGACAAATACTAACACATATATATATTTATCTTGCCTAGATAATTCTATTTAACTCTAAAATAGTATTTACTTGATCTTATGATAGTTATCAAAGTTGATATTAATTAATAACAATAAGTTGAGTTGACAAAAATTGATAAACCTTGTGAATTTACTCGAAAATAGGCAAATTAGGCAAAATCAGCAGTTCAGACGTCTAAATTTCTACGACAGACGTCTAGATTCAATCTCAGACGACTAAATATTTATGACAGACGTCTAGATTCAATCTCAGACGACTAAATTTTATGACAGACGTCTCAGAGTGTCTAAATTTTAAACAGAGAGTAGAAAACATTTTGAACTAAATTCAGACATCTAAATTTTTATTGACAGACGTCTAAATTAGGTCTTAGACGTCTAAATTATTATGACAGACGTCTCAGAGTGTCTAAATTTAAACAGAGAGTAGAAAACATTTTGAACTATAATCAGACATCTAAATTTTTATTGACAGACGTCTAAATTAGATCTTAGACGTCTAAATTATTATGACAGACGTCTAAGTTTAATCTCAAACGTCTAAATTATTAAGACTGCCGTCTAAATTCGATCTCTATGTACATGCATATTCCCATTCAATTTATATGTGTCTGGATGTCCACCTACGTTCATTTACACTTTTAAGTTTGATTTAAACTTCCTTTGAACTATCAGAGTCATTTTCTTTTCAAACAATTCAACCAGGATTCAAAACTTATTACCAATATGAATATATCAGTGCATCCTTAGTAATATACACATACATATGAGGATGTAAGTGTTTATCTTGTTTAAATTCAGAGTATATATATTTTTGTTAAACAAGTGTATCCTGCTTGATTTGGATTCTAGCAATTCTGACTAAGGTTAATTACTATATTCTTTTGAATATTTGTAACAAGTCAGTAAATCCTATACATATCTAATTTATATGAACTTAAAAATATCCACAAGAATAATTCCAGGTTTTTATAGCTAGACTCAGATTTTTAACCTTCAAACTTGAGGTTTTAAGTAACTTGAAATTATCTAATACAATGTATGTACATACACATTTCTATTTCTCAAATACAGGCATATACCATTTACAGATTTTCATCACAATACCCAAATATATATATTTTCTTGCAAAAATTCAACCAAGTCTTTAGATTAATCCCAAGTTTAATACATCACTAGATTCATTTAGAACAACTAATAAATCCAAACCTTTAAGATCATTACATACCAACCAAAACAGATCTATAAAAACTTCCCAGATTACATGCAAATATTTCATTCTAGGTTCTTATTTAATTCTAATTTAGCATGCTTATATAATCACTCTCATTAGCCACAGCAGCTTCCTATTTAGATCCAGCATTCCCTGAAAGAACATTAGAGGCTGCCCCATTTTAGATGAGACACCCCAGATGCCATAAGCAAACAAGGGTCAGATACAAGATCTGGTATGAGTAAAATAAAAAATTCCATGATATTAGGTAAATGAGTGAGACATAAATATTTTGTTCAAGTGGGCATATCATCTTCGATCAATTTGTCTGACTTGTTTATGACTAATCATATACACATATTTAACCATGCGAACATAGGTTTCAAACAGAAATACTCAGGAACTATCATAGTTCCAGTCCAACCATCTTAGGAATAACTCAAGTTCCTACTTCATCAATTTAAGGTTGCATTTACCAAATTAATTCCTAGCCTCATCTGCCATAAAGGAATCACGGGGACACATTGCAATAAAATAATTCACAATATTGCACAAAGATCTCAGGGCTTAAACAAACCATGTGCCAACTTGCATACTTCAAATATGACAAGCATTCCAGCAGTCTTCTTGGATCACAATCCTTAGTTTATTTACTAAGTGTTCATGTTTAATCCTATCGTGAGATAGCTAGGTGACTAAATCCCAGTATACATGAAACATTACATAGAGTTTACAAGCATAACTCAAGAACAATCTAACATTCATGTCCAGGGAAAATCATATTTTCAAGTGTTTTGGCTTAAAGAAAATACAAGAATAATTACAACTGGGAATAAAGACTAGGCATGTGGGTTATTATTGTTTCATAAGCAACCATGTTTGAACTAAATTCAAGATCTAGCTTAAACAAGATTTCTGGCTCATGGATTTTCTATTTGATCAAGGGTTCAGCACTTTTGGATATTTCCATTGCAACCTTGAATCTTTCATTTGAGCCTCAGCACTTACACAAGTGTAATGCAACTCATATACATTTTGGTTTCTATGTTTTCCATGCCATATCTAAACCAGTTACAAGTATTCTCTATTTACTTTCATGATTTTATACTTTACCTTTCTAGGTGTAACCAAACAGAGCAAAACATTCAATCATCAAATCAATCAAAACATCCAGAAACACCCATTAAAACATTCATTGAAGCATCTATTAAAACCATAGTAATGGAATCAAAAACATGTAGAAAAATAACATAAATCTGGCTGCCTCATAACAGGACTTAATGCCATGGGTTTAGTGAGATTACTCACAGAAAAATGCTTCTCTTGCTAACTCAGAAAAGAATCCTTTTCAAAACTTGTTTTTCTGCTTGTAAGTATTTTCTCCTTGTTTTCTTAAATGTTTTTGGGTAGCAAATGATTTTTTTTCTGGTTTATACTTGGGTTTATAAGAGAGGTTTTTCTAGGGTTTTATCATTGTAAAATCTCATTTCTACCCTGGCCAAAACTCATGCATTTTGCATTTCAAATTTGTTTATTTTTCACCTTTAATATCCCGGCCATATGTGAGACATGCCTCCCCCTTTTTCTTTTCCAGAATATATATATTATATTCTTACCAAGTCATGATAATTGTGTGACACTGTTCACTTGTTTATTTTCTAAAATCCTCCTTTCTATTTTCTGCCTAAAGCAATTATTTTGCTTGCAATTCATCTTTTGCCATTTTAGTGTTATAGTTTCACTTGCTTATGTATACCTTACAGTGCTTGAAAATGTATATTTGTATACATATCTTATCTAGGCTTATTTAATTCCTCTTAATTTCAGAAACATATGCACCTATATGTATACAGGTTTTCAAATCCTTATAACATATATGTGTATTTTTTTTTCTCTGGATTTTAAATAAAATCTGTTTACTGATTTAAAATAAAACTTACTTTTCTTATTTTCTGGGATGATCCATATAATTCCAGAAATCAAATATCCATGTTGCAAAATCATGTTTGTATTGCTTTTTAATTCTTGTTTTAAATTCAAGAAATCTGGAGTTCTTCCTTGTGCCATATCAGTGTGCACGTGCACACATGCACACATACTTGCACACAATTAACTCCATATATTCCTATACAAATAATTTCAAATATTTTCAAAATTCAACTAAAACAAGATTCCATGAATTTCTGGGGCATTACAGTGTCTAAGTGATATTTTCCTATCATGGAAAAATATCCTATCATCAAACTAACTTAACCAATCCATACCCAAAATGATTCTGAACCCTACGAAAACAAACACATGCAAAATGAAAACGAAGGTATGAACTAACAAATCAAACTCTAGGTGGTCACACTTCATCCCAAACGTCGTATACCCTCCTATCGGATTTGCAACCCTTAAGGAAGTAACTAAGTATGAGGGTTCTAGGTTTAGCTTATCTACCAAACAATGAGATATGAAAGAATGTGATGCACCAGTATCAAACAGAATGCTAATAGACATACCATGAATTTAAAGCGTACCTCCCAACACTGCCTTGCCTTTTTCCTGCGCTATTGGTCCCGATGAAGTAGGTTCCAATCCAAATACTTTGCATATTCCATTCTTAGCAGGCTCTTTGCACTGGTATTTACTGTTTGACGGCTAATTCTCTATCGGATTAGAAAATAGCCGATCAAATTTAAATTAAAAATTAACCACAAGCGCATGGCGTACAATTTTAGTATGTGGCGAGTACGGATCAATATGTAGGGAATTGCTTAGATTTTAAAATTCTATTCAATCAAATTAACCAAGAGTTTGAAATTGTTTGAAGCTAGAAATTTCTATAAACTAACAAAAAATAAAAGTGGATAAAAATATGAAAGTAGAAGGCAATTTAGAGATAAATCCACTCTCTTGATCACATAAATCAGCACAACATGAAATTATGATCTCTCTATTTTGGTCATGGGTAAATTTAATTGATGTGTTTATCATAAGTATGGAATATTTGTGCTACTAATTAGACCAATATAAACCATCAAGCTATAACACACTCATTAAACCACTTCTTAACTCTCATGAAAATGACAATGAAATTAAAAATAAAATATGTTCTAAGCATGGCCTATTAACTGTTGATTAGAAATATAGACCATCAAATTTTGATTTTAAAATTCACTTCATTATCATAATCATATGTAGATGAAGAGGTAATTTGTGTTTGTTGTTTGTTTAAGCATAGCCTATTTGGTGTCAACAACATAGGCTATCAAATTCAAAGCTAAAACAAAAAAAATTAAACCCATTCAAACATTTCCATTAAGCACAAAAAGAGATCACTAATTAGCAAAATGCTGAATCTACATGATTAAGAGAGCTTCATTATCCCTAAATTGAAGAGGTTTAGCGTCTCATATTTGTTATCAATACAATAATTGTAGATTGCAACATGAAACAAAAACAAAAGGAAAATGCAAGCTAAGTAAGAGGAGAGCTAATTAACATAAAATAAAAGCAAATCTACTTGCATAAATAAAAGGATCTACACTACTAACATGAAAGGAAAAAGCATGTAAATAAAAAGAGATTAAATTAAAATTGCATTAAAAGAAAATTACATAAAAGAAGATGGCTAAGTAGCCATGAAAGAGAAAAGAGTACTTTGTTTATTTTTGAGCCTCAAACTAAACTAACTAAAATGGAGGCTACGGAGGCTAAGAGATTAATTACATGAACATATGGGGTATTTTTACAAACTTTGAAACCCTAATCCTATTTTTGGGAACTACCCAAACTACCCTTGAGGAAGTGTGGTCACCAAGTTATCATTAGCATGAATTAATCATCCACTTAAATGTGCATGTAGCTTTAAATTTCATTAGCATGTGCATTAGCTCTAAATAGGTGATCATGGTAAGTGGGTAGGTGGGGTCCTCCATGATTCATGAAATGAATTATTTCCATCCTCATTTTCTTGTATTCTCTTGTGCATGCATATTTTCCATGAAGTCGCTTGTAATTTCCATCCAATTTTCCTACAAATAAAAATAAAATGTGAAAATAAATATTCTAAAATTAATATATGCACAAAAATGTCCATTTTGCCCCTATATGAAGATGAATAAATGATGATTTGAAAATAATTTGAATTTTGGTTTAAACATGTTAAAATAGCCTATATGATCATTTATTTAATTAAATTCGATTAAATGTGGAAGTAAAATTATGCACATTTACGTGTGCATCAAATACCCCATACTTATCTTTTTGTTCGTCCTCAAATAAACTAAAACTAAGATAAATCCGTTTTCGTAAGGAGCATGATTGCATTGAGCATATGCAATAAGCCGTTAAACCTCTAGGTGTCCCTAGTAGAACGAGTGTTGCCTCGTGAGGGTTTTTAGCGGATACTACCCACAAAATCCAAATGCAAAGTGAAAATTTTCTAAATGCAATATTTATTTACAAAGAGATGAATGCAAGTTTTTGAAAATATTTACAAATGAAGAATTTACTTTTAAATTGACACGAATAGTTAAATATAAGTTTTGGTCATTATCAAGAAATTCAAGTCCTTTTACTCATCAAAATTTCCAATAAAAATTAAGTTATCACCACAATTAGACTCTAGGTTGGCTAGTTGTTTCGGTTGATAGCATAGTGTAATAATGAAATGGATCCTTAGTTGATGATCAAATTTTATCAATGTGGTATTTTCATTTATTTTAAATAACAAGTCAAATCAAATAAGTAAAAATAATGCTTGGATTTCAATTACTTACTCTCTCTATTTTTTTGAAATTTTTTATTGATATTAATAATATTTACATATGCCTAACTAAGATAAACTGAGGCCAGATATATTACACATGCACTGCTGAGAGCTTACGCGAGGGTAATATAAGGCGTGGTGAGTGAACACAATGTGTACACCTATCGACTGTAGGCATTATTAATAAAAGAATTTTTATATACGTACACCTAACTCAGATAAACTGAGGCCAGATATACCGATCGTGCACTGCCTTTTGGGCTTATGTGAGAAGGGTATAGAACATAGCGAGTGAACACACAAGTTTGAATACATGACTCTAGGTGTTAATGAACTATATACATATATACAAATATATTTTTTCTTTTGTTTTTTTGTATATTTTTTGTTTTTTGAAGAGGGAGTTTTTCAAAATTATCTTAGCACCATTTGATTTAGAAGATAAAAATGTTATATCCTTTTCTTTAAATCCACCACTTCTTCAAACAAAGATTTTCAATTAGGATATACTTCATAATTATCACCATGAATCTTCCTATATACTAGTTAAACCATCGTTACTTGTAATCAAACTTTATTTTTATTTTTGTTTAGACAAATAAATTTTCAAAAATTTCAATTTAATAACCAAAGTCCTATACTTATCCTATAGTGTTTCTTTAAAGATAAATCAAAATGCTAAAAAGAAAATTTGTTTTTGGATTTTTTTTATTTTTTTATTTTTGAGTTTTGGAAAGAAAAATACAAAAAATAAATCATGAAAAATTAAAGTGCAGATGAGGCTCCCCCCACATTTGATATTGACTATGTCCCCACAGTCAGCCCAAGTGAAAGGAGAAAAATAAAATAAAAATATGATCTATATTTACATGAAAATGAACGGTTGTTATTTACACGATATCAGAAACTATATCGTCAAAGAGTAAATGAAACGGTCTTCCAAATACCAATTCATTCATCTCGTCAAGTATGAGAGACACATCTTAAGCACAGAAAACCAAACCATAAAAGATTTCGAAGGTGAATGTTGGTTTGGGAAAACGAATGTCGTTTTATTAAAAATCGTATGAGTTGTTTCATTTCTTAGATGATTTTTGGGGTTGATAAAACAATTGGTTGAACTTCAAGTTTATTTTTACCAAATCGAAATTCAAACTTGTCATTGAAAACTACTTCAGAATTATCGATTTCAAAATCAAAATGGTGATCTAAACCTTCCCCTTCAGAATTTAACCACTCATCTTCGAAAAGTCCATAAAAATTGTGCTCATTAAATTCGTCTTCCTTTGTTGGATTATCAATAACTTCATTGCATGTATCAATTTCAAATCCAAAGTTGTTGTATTCAAATTTTCGAAATCGGAAAAAGGAAGATCAAATTTTTAATTTGGTTCCACACTTTCAAAAGAATTGAAATCCAACTCAATTACCATATTTTCAACAACTTCATTAAGATTGTCGTTTTCAATTTCAAAAGTTGTTATTTGAAGATCATCAATTCTGGTAAAAGGTGGATTATCACTTGGCTCGTCACACGTTGAGATTTGATTTTGTTGCTCAGGTTGTTTCTAATATGTTTCAAACAACAAATCCGTGTGATCTTTGGTTATTTCGTTCATTTGCTCAACAAAATCCAATTTATAGTTATTAACTTGAGAATTTTCGATTTGAACTTGTTGAGAACAAAAATTACCATCGCATCGTAGACGAGATTATTCCCATTGCCAAAATCATTTAAAAAGTTGTTTCCATTTAAATTTTGACTTTGAAACTCATTTTGAAGTTCGAAATTGAATTGGCATGGGTTATACTCGTAATCATTTGAATTTTGAAGTGAATTTAAATCTTGATTATTTTGAAAACTTTGACTTGAATCGTTGCACAAATATGAATTACACAATTCATTTATCCTTTGGTTTTGTTGTGTAGAGCGTTCAAGTAAAGACGGAATCATTTCAATGCCATTTTCAAGAGTTGAAGGTTGGTTATTATTTTGAAAATTTTGTTGTTCAAAATTCGAATTCTTTGTATAATAGTTGTCATTAAAATATCTATAAGAATTTGGTGTGAAATTATATGGATTATATTGATTTTCAAAACTATTGTAAAATTCCGACGAGTAAGAAAATTCGGACATTTTCAAGATGTTTTTTATAAAGGAAAAGAAAATATATTTACCAAAGGGAATTTATTTTTCAAAAGGGAACTTTGATTTTTGTTTTGTTTTTTTGGATTTTCAATTTTTTTTGGACAAGATTATATATTCTTTTTTCGGATATTTGTTTTTCTAAAAAAACTAACAAATTTATTTTTAGATTTTTGATTTTGATTGAAAAAATTGAATGGATGTAAAAATTAAGTTAAGAAATATTTACAACCTTTTTAGTTTTGGTTTTTGAATTTTTTTATTTTAAATATGCATGAACAAATGCAACTTAATGAATGCAAGAGACTTAATTAAAAAATTTCTGTCCATAGTAGCTCCTAACCCAAAATTGTATAATCACACTTTGTCTTAAATCAACAAAATAGTTCTCAGCCAGGTAACAGACAGGTTTTATCGGTGCACTATGAATCACCGTAGCAATGCAACTGAAGGTTTAAGTACCTTCAGAGAAACAACCAGTATGATATTTACGAATCACCGTAATACTATAACTGATTATTGCTCTGTCGTAGCCTAGACACCAAGAAAGAAGACAACTGTCAAGATATAATTAAGCCCTAGGTGAGCCCGTGACTCCCTTAAGTCTAATCATTAGTATTAATCAAAATTCTACTATGAAATACGATTTGTGGGCCAAGGAAGAAGTGATGAAATCCTCCACCTTATATGAATTTGGGTATTGCCCTTAGAAAATAAAAGAAGATGAGATGAATGCAAAACAAAAATTAAACTTATACTAACGATGCACTACCATGAAGTTTGTTTTTATTTTTGAATATATATATATATATATATATATATATGCAAATGCAAGCAACCAACAATGTAATTAAAATAAAACTGGAGATGAAAGTACGATACTGGAGCGTGCAGTTTATTAGAAATTTATTTATTATTTTTTCTAGCGGCAACTTTTTTAGCAAGCAAAACAAAGCAAGCAATTCCTCTCGATTTTCTACTTTGGCAACCTGAAATTAAAAACAAGATAAATACAAGTTTTTTTTAATATACCAAGAGAAGGAACTTAAAACAAATGAAAAACAAAAACAAAACAAATTAAAAATGAAACAAAACAAATTAAATTAATTTTTTAAGGATAAAACAAAAAAAACTACAAGAAAGCAAACTCTCTCTTTTTTTAATGAGAAGTAAAACTTAAAGCTTAAACAATTTAAAAAAAAGAGGAAAAAGGACAAATAAAAAACAAAGAAAAAAAAACAAAACACGGCCCGGCCAAAAGCAAAACAAATTAAACCGCCCCTAATTCGTTATCTCTTCCTAAAAAATAAAATAATCGAAACCAAAGCGAGCTTCAGAAAAGAAAAAAAACGAAATCTAAAAATTTAAAATTGCAATTTGAGTTGTCACAGCGATTTGAGGAAATGGATTGGCGAAGGTTGCAGGTTGGAAGAAGGTTGTTATGATGATTTCTGGTGGATGGTCATGGTTGAAGGGAGGGGATGCAGAGGCTTTGTTAGTTGGAATTGGAAGGTCGAATTGGGTTTGCTGTGGTATAACAGTGTATTGATGAGGATACAGTTTAGAGTGCTGGAATTGGAACCGGAGGCGGAATCAAGGAAGTCACGGTGATGGTCAGCAGTTCGATTGTGGGAATTTGGTGAGAAGGAGTTGTATTGGTTGATGTTGGGCTTGGGTTTGCTATGATGGCGAGGTTAGTGGTGGATATGGATGGTCGGTGCAGGTTGGCACACTCTGGGTGGTCAAGGTGAAGCACTGGACTATGGGCGGTCAGGTGGATTGTGGGCAGTTTGTAGTGAAGCACTAAACTGTGGACTGTGGGCGGGCAGGTGGTTGATATGGGGCAGTGGTAAGATGTGATGGATGTTGTATGTGACTAACAGTTATGAGCAGAGAATGGTAAGGATTTGCAGTGTTGTTTTCTGGATATTTTGGTTTGGAGTGATGGGTTGACTAAATGCACTGGTGATGGTTTGTAGGGAGTTGTATGATGTTGTATGAAAGTGATGGGATATGTAACAGTGGTAGTGTTATTGTAGGCTCAGTTGTAAGGGAGTTGTGTGTTGATGTATTGTTAGTTTTGTGGCTGTGTGAATGTGGCAGGTTGGTAAGGCGGGTCAGTGGGAAGACTGCGAAAATGGTGGTGGCACAACAGAAAGATTATATGTAGTTTGATGGGGTGGAATGTGTGTATGTGGCAGTGGGAAAGTGGTTGGTAAATGAAAGTGTATGTGCAGGTAAATGAAAGTGGTTGGCAAAGTGGTTGAGGTGGAAATGGTAATGCCTGGTGATGCAAATGGTAACGTGCACTGGAGTTATGATGAATGAGATATGTGGATGGAAGTGCAGGTTTTTTTGGCAATGAATGAATGGTGGATTCAAGGTAGATGATTGAAGAAAGGAGAGGAATGTGCAGTGGTGTTTTGTGGGTTGGTTGATGGTGTTGCAGGAAGAAGTAGGTGGTTAGTCAATGAAGGAGGTGATGTATTGGTGATGTGAGGATGTGTGTGCAAGCTTTTTTGTTTGGTGATGTGGATAGTAGTGGCTGTTGTCGATGATGAAATAGAAGTGGATGGATGTAGTGAAGAGGGGATATGGGGTGATGAAGCGGTAATGAAGTTGACAGTGTTGTGGGTTGCTGGCAGGTTGTATAGTAAGGTATGTTTGTTGATGAAGGAGAATGCAGTTGATGGGGAAGTGTATGGCATAGAGTGGTTGTTATGGTGAGTTGTATACAGTGGGTGGTTGATGGTTGTTTGTTTCGTGCAGTATAGGAGTGAAATTTGATGTATGTGATTTTGAAGTTGATAGAGGAGTTGCAGAAGTGAATTTTGACAAAGGTAAGGAATGTTTATAGATGAGGTGGTAGGAGTGACAGGGTGAAACTGTTGTCAGTAAGGTAGGGATGGTAGGGAATTTTGTTTCAATGAGGTGGATGTTTGGTTTGAAGGCATAGTGAAAGGTTTGTGCAGGGTTACTACAAGCTACTGTGTGTAAGAGAGGATGCACAAAGAAGAATAGTATGTGAGTTGAACTGTTTGGAGATGTAGTAGAAGATGTGGCCGTAGTTTGTGGCTGGAGATGGTGGAAATTCAGTTGATTGATCAGAGCAGTGTGGATTTGACTATAGAGGTAGTGGCAGAAGTGCACAAAGGCAAATGCACACAACAGTAATAGTTTTGTAACTGAAATACACTGTGTAACAGAGAATGGCTGATGTAAATGTAAAACAGTGAAGAAAATATATATGGTCAAAACATAAATGTAAATGAAAGTGAAACTGAAATATTTTTTTTTTAATTATGCATGTTTCTTTTTTTAAATATGGAAATGTAAAATGCAACAACAAGCTCCAAATCAAACAAAAATGGAACAAATACACACAATTTTTTTAAATACAAATGAACACACAAAACAAACACACAATAAAAATTAAACAAAAATAATTCGAAGAATAGAAAATAAAATCAAATAAATTCCCCGGCAACGGCGCCAAAAACTTGTTTGACGGCTAATTCTCTACCGGATTAGAAAATAGCCGATCAAATTTAAAAATTTACCGCAAGCGCACGAAGTACAATTTTAGTACGTAGCAAGTATGGGTCGATCCGCGGTGAATTGTTTAGATTTTAAAATTCTATTCAACCAAATTAATCATGAGTTTGAAATTTTTTAAAGCTAAAAATTTCTAGAAACTAACAAAAAATAAAAGTGGATAAAAATATGAGAGTAGAAGGCAATTTAGAGATAAATCCATTCTCCTTATCACATAAATCAACACAGCATGAAATTATGATCTCCCTTTTTTGGTCATTAGTGAATTTAATTGATGTGTTTATCATAAGTATTGAATACTTGTGCTATTAATTAGCCCAATATAAACCATCAAACTATAACACACTCATTCAACCACTCCTTAACTCTCATGAAAATGACAATGAAATTAAAAATAAAATCCATTCTAAACATGCCTATTTACTATTGATTAGAAATATAGACCATCAAATTTTGATTTTAATATTCACTTCATTACCATAATCATATATAGGTGAAGAGGTAATTTGTGTTTGTTGTTTGTTTAAGAATAGCCTATTTGGTGTCAACAACATAGGCTACCAAATTCAAAGCTAAAACAAAAAAATTAAACCCATTCAAACATTTCCATTAAGCACAAAAAGTTATCACTAATTAGCAAAATGTTGAATCTACAAAATTAAGGGAGCTTCATTACCCCTAAATTGAAGGGGTTTAGCCTCTCATATTTGTTATCAATTCAATAATTGTAGATTGCAACGTGAAACAAAAACAAAAGAAAAATTCAAGCTAAGTAAGAAGAGAGCTATTTAACATAAAATAAAAGCTAATGTACTTGCATAAAAAAGATCTACACTACTAACATGAAAGGAAAAAGCATGTAAATTAAAAGAGATTGAATTAAAATTGCATTAAAAGAAAATCACATAAAATAAAATGACTAAGTAGCCATGAAAGAGAAAAAAGAACTTTGTTTATTATTGAGCCACAAACTAAACTAACTAAAATGGAGGTTAGGGAGGCTAAGGGATTAATTACATGAACATATGTGGTATTTATACAAGCTTTGAAACCGTAATCCTATTTTTGGGAACTACCCAAACTACCCATGAGGAAGTGTGGCCACCAAGTTATCATTAGCATGAATTAATCCTCCACTTAAATGTGCATATAGCTTTAATCTTTATTAGCATGTGCATTAGCTCCAAATAGGTGATCATGGTAAGTGGGTAGGTGGGGTCCTCCATGATTCATGAAATGAATTATTTCCATCCTCATTTGCTTGTATTCTCTTGTGCATTTATATTTTCCACGAAGCCTCTTGTAATTTCCATCCAATTTTCCTACAGATAAAAATAAAATGTGGAAATAAATATTCTTAAATTAATATATGCACAAAAATGAACATCTTGTCCCTATATGAAGATGAATAAATGATGATTTGAAAATAATTTGAATTTTGGTTTAAGCATGTTAAAATAGCCTATATGATCATTTATTTAATTAAATTCGATTAAATGTGGAAGTAAAATTATGCACATTTACATGTGCATCAAATTTCCCCATACTTATCTATTTATTCGTCCTCGAATAAACTAAAACTAAGATAAATCCGTTTTCGTAAGGAGCACGATTGCATTGAGTGTATGCAACAAGCCGTTAAACCTCTAGGTGTCCCTAGTAGGACGAGTGTTGTCTCGTGAGGGTTTTCAGTAGATACTACCCACAAAATCCAAATGCAAAGTGAAAAATTCCTAAATGCAAGATATATTTACAAAGAGATGAATGCAAGTTTTTGAAAATATTTACAAATGAAGAATTTACTTTTAAATTGACACCAATAGTTAAATATAAGTTCCGGTCATTATCAAGAAATTCAACTCCTTTTACTGGTCAAAATTTCAAATAAAAATTAATTTATCATCACAATTAGACTCTAGTTTTGCTAGTTGTTTCGGTTAATAGCATAGTGTAACTATGAAATGGATCCTTTGTTGATGATAAAAGTTTTTCAAAGTGGTATTTTCATTTGTTTAAATAACAAGTCAAATCAAATAAGTAAAAATAGTGATTGGATTTCAATTGCTTGATCTATTTTTTTGAAAATTTTATTGATATTAATAATATTTACATATGCTTAACTCAGATAAACTGAGGCCAGATATATTACCCATGCACTGCTGTGGGCTTACGTGAGGGGAATACAGAGCGTGGGGAGTGAACACAAATGTGTACAGCTATCGACTGTAGCCATTATCAATAAAAGAATTTTTATATACATACACCTAACTTTGATAAACTGAGGCTAGATATACCGATCGTGCACTGCCTTTCGGGCTTACGTGAGAAGGGTACAGAACATAGCGAGTGAACACACAAGTGTGAACACATAACACTAGGTGTTAATGAACTATATACATATATATAAATATATTTTTTTCTTTTCTTTGTTTTTTTGTATATTTTTTTGTTTTTTGAAGAGGGAGTTTTGCAAAATTATCTTAGCACCATTTAACTTAGAAGATAAAAAATGTTATATCCTTTTCTTTAAATCCACCACTTTTTTACACAAAATTTTTCAATTAGGACATACTTCATAATCATCACCATGAATCTGCCTATATACTAGTTAAACCAACTTTACTTGGAATCAAACTTTATTTTTATTTTTGTTTAGACAAGTAAATTTTCAAAAATTTCAATTTAATAACCAAAGTCCTATACTTATCCTATAGTGTTTCTTTAAAAATAAATCAAAATGCTAAAAAGAAAGTTTGTTTTAGGCTTTTTGTTTTCTTTAAATTTTTGAGTTTTGGAAAGAAAAATACAAAAAATAAATCATGATAAATTAAAGTGCAGATGAGGCTCCCCTCACATTTGATATTGACTATGTCCCCACAGTCAGCCCAAGTGAAAGGAGAAAAATAAAATAAAAATATGATTTATATTTACATGAAAATGAACGGTTGTTATTTACACGACATCAGAAACTATATCGTCAAAGAGTAAATGAAACAGTCTTCCAAAGACCAATTCATTCGTCTCGTCAAGTATGAGAGACACAACTTAAGCACAGAAAACCAAACCATAAAAGATTTTGAAGTTGAATGTTGGTTTGGGAAAACGAATGTCGTTTTATTAAAAATCGTATGAGTTGTTTCATTTTAGGGTATTTTTGGGGTTGATAAAACAATTAGTTGAAGTTCAAGTTTATTTTCACCAAATCGAAATTCAAACTTATCATTGAAAACTTCTTTAGATTTATCGATTTCAAAATCAAAATGGGGATCTAAATCTTCGCCTTCAGAATATAACAACTCATCTTCGAAAAGTCCATAAAAATTGTGTTTATTAAATTCGTCTTCCTTTGTTGGATTATCAATAACTTCATTGCATGAGTCAATTTCAAATGCAAAGTTGTTGTATTCAAATTTTCGAAATCGGAAAAAGGAAGATCGAATTTTTAATTCGATTCCACACTTTCAAAAGAATTGAAATTCAACTCAATTACCATATTTTCAACAACTTCATTAAGATTGTCGTTTTCAATTTCAAAATTTTTTATTTGAAAATCATCAATTCTGGTAAAAGATGGATTATCACTTGACTCATCACACGTTGAGATTTGATTTTGTTGCTCACGTTGTTTCATATATGTTTCAAACAACAAATCCGTGTGATCTTTGTAAATTTCGTTCATTTGCTCAACAAAATCCAATTTATAGTTATTAACTTGAGAATTTTCGATTTGAACTTGTTGAGAACAAAAATTATCAATCGTCGTGGTTGAGATTATTCCCATTGGCAAAATCATTTAAAAAGTTGTTTCCATTTTCATTTTGACTTTGAAACTCATTTTGAAGTTCGAAATTGAATTGTCATGGGTTATACTCGAAATCATTTGAATTTTGAAGTGAATTCAAATCTTGATTATTTTGAAAACTTTGACTTGAATCGTTGCACAAATATGAATTACACAATTCATTTATCCTTTGGTTTTGTTGGGTAGAGAGTTCAAGTAAAGACGAAATCATTTCAATGCCATTTTCAAGAGTTGAAGGTTGGTTATTATATTGAAAATTTTGTTGTTCAAAATTCGAATTGTTTATACAATAGTTTCATTAAAATATCCATAAGGATTTGGTGTGAAATTATAAGGATTACATTGATTTTCAAAACTATTGTAAAATTCCGACGAGTGAGAAAATTCGAACATTTTCAAGATGTTTTTTTATAAAGGAAAAGAAAAAATATTTACCAAAAGGAATTTTTTTTTCAAAAGGCAACTTTGATTTTTTTTTTTTGGATTTTCAATTTTTTTTTGGACAAGATTATATATTCTTTTTTTGGATTTTTGTTTTTCTAAAAAACAAACTAATTTTTTTTAGATTTTTGATTTTGATTGAAAATTGCCAAAGGATTTAAAAACTAAGTTAAGAAATATTTACAATTTGTTTAGTTTTGGTTTTTGAATTTTTTTTGTTTTAAATATGCATGAACTAATGCAAATAAATGAATGCAAGGGACTTAATTATAAATTTTCTGTCCTTAGTAGCTCCTAACCCAAATTTGTATAAGCACACTTTGTTTTAAATCAACAAAATAGTTCTCAGTCTGGTAACAGACAGGATTTATCGGTGCACCACGAATCACCATAGCAATGCAATCGAAGGTTTAAGTACCTTCAGAGAAACAACCAGTGTAATATTTACGAATCACCGTAATATTATAACTGATTATTGCTCTGTCGTAGCCTAGACACCAAGAAATAAAATTGTTCAAAGAAGATAACTGTCAAGAATAATTAAGCCCTAGGTGAGCTCGTAACTCCATGAAGTCTAAAGTATAACCGTTATTATTAATCAAAATTCTACTATGAAATGTGATTTGTGGGCCAAGGAAGGAGTGATGAAATCGCCCACCTTATGTGAATTTGGGTACTGCCCTTAGAAAATAAAACAAGCGGAGATGAATGCAAAACAAAAATTAAACTTGTACTAACAATGCAACTACAATGAAGTTTGTTTTTGTTTCTTTTTTTTTGAATTTTTTTATGTATATATATGCAAATGCAAGCAACCAATAACGTAAATAAAATAAAGCTGGAGATAAAAGTACGATATCAGAACGTGTAGATTATTAGCAATTTATTTATTATTTTTTTAGCGGTAATTTTTTTAGCAAGCAAAGCAAGCAATTCCTCTTGATTTCCTGCTTTGGCAATCTGAAATTAAAAACTAGATATATACAAGTTTTTTTTATATATCAAGAGAAGGAACTTAAAACAAATGAAAACAAAAACAAAACAAGTGAAAACAAAACAAATTAAAAATGAAACAAAACAAATTAAAATTAATTTTTTTAAGGATAAAACAAAACAAAACTACAAGAAAGAAAACTCTTTTTTTTAAATGAGAAGTAAAACTTAAAGCTTAAACAATTTACAAAACACAACCCGGCCCAAAGCAAAACAAATTAAACCGCCCCTAATTCGTTATCTCTTCCTAAAAGAAATAAAATAATCGAAACCAACGCGAGCTTCAGAAAAGGAAAAAAACAAAATCGCAAAATTTAAAATCGTGATTTGAGTTGTCACGGCGATTTGAGGAAATGGATTGGTGAAGGTTGCAGGTTGGAAGAAGTTTGTCGCGATGATTTCTGGTGGATGGTTGCGGTTGAAGAGAGGGGATGCAGAGGCTTTGTTAGTTGGAATTAAATGGTCGAATTATAAAATGCAAACTAAGTAAGAGGAGAGCTAATTAAAATAAAATAAAAGCTAATCTACTTGCATAAATAAAAGGATACACTACTAACATGAAAGGAAAAAGCATGTAAATAAAAAGAGATTGAATTAAAATTCCATTAAAAGAAAATTACATAAAAGAAAATGACTAAGTAGTCATGAAAGAGAAAAGAGACTTTGTTTATTTTTGAGAATCAAACTAAACTAACTAAAATGGAGGTTAGGGAGCCTAAGAGATTAATTACATGAACATATGGGGTATTTATACAAGCTTTGAAACCCTAATCCTATTTTTGGGAACTATCCAAACTACCCTTGAGGAAGTGTGGCCACCAAATTATCATTACCATGAATTAATCCTCCACTTAAATGTGCATGTAACTTTAATCTTCATTAGCATGTGCATTAGCTCCAAATAGGTGATCATGGTAAGTAAGTACGTGGGGTCCTCCATGATTCATGAAATAAATTATTTCCATCCTCATTTGCTTGTATTCTCTTGTGCATGCATATTTTCCAAGAAGCCTCTTGTAATTTCCATCTAATTTTCCTACAAATGAAAATAAAATGTGGAAATAAATATTCTCAAATTAGTATATGCACAAAAATGACCAATTTACCCCTATATGAAGATGAATAAATGGTGATTTGAAAACAATTTGAATTTTGGTTTAAACATGTTAAAATAGCCTATATGATCATTTATTTAATTAAATTCGATTAAACATGGAAGTAAAAATATGCATTTACGTTCACATCACTTATAATGGCCAATCTGATCGTAGTTGAAGCAGCTAATATTCTTCTTCTCGATCACTTCCTTTGCCTTTCCAGTATGACATTCATTAGCAAAATGTCCCTTTTTATCGCACTAGAAGAAAACAACCTCCGATTTTCCTTTCTTCATGGCTCCACCTTTCTGAGCACCCTTCTTATGAAAGAACTTCGTTTTCTGACTCTTCCCTACCTGGACCTCCATTGCCTTATTCTTCTCTAGAGAAGAAAGCATCTCTTCATGACTTAGAGCCATCTCGACTACGACATCACAAGGATCCCTAATATGAAGCAATGTAGCCTTTTCCAACTTAGGCTTCAACCCCCTTATGAACTTCTCATTTCTCTTCATCACGGTATCCACAGTGGCATAACCATACCTAGCCAACTCCTCAAATATTCTAGCATACTCCAACATAATCATCTCCCCTTGTTCTAACTTAGCAAACTTTCTTATCAAGGTAGACCTCACCATCACAGACATGAACCTCTCCTCAAACCACCTCCTAAACTCAGCCCATGTCATCATTTCTTCGTTCACTCCAACCGTCACACTATTCCACCAGAATAAAGCTGCTCCCTGAAGCTCTCTCGATGCAAGCCTCCTCTTCTGCTCATTATTGAGCCCAATGAATACAAAGATTCTCTCACAATGTAGCAATCAGTTCTCCACCTCAATAGCATCTTCAATTCCGATAAATGGATTTCCTCCAAGCCTAACATAGTCTCTACTCAAAATAGCATAATTGTTGACCACTGGTGCTTCCTGAACTCCTCCTACAACATTTCCTCCAACCACTCCAGCAGCAATACCCGCATGCATCATATTCATAAAAAACTGATACATAGCTCCCATATCAACTTGCAGGACTCCAGCACAAACATTTCCTATTTGTGCCTAACCTAGGTTTCTCCTGGTATTTGGTCTGGTATTTCCATTTAATGTGGTTCTCCCCCCTCTAAGGTTAACTCTTCCACTTCTAGCATCCATATCTGTATTCAAGCCTTGTGAGATACAGAAGAATAGCCTAAGAGAAACATGAGAATAGAGCTATAGCATATACTTATATATAGCAAATACAAGTAAGGTACTATAGCATTATCCCTACCTCGATCTTATCTCTAATTCCTTAGGATTATGTTTGCAAAAATCATTTTAGTTTAAAGTTTTTCATAAACCTATGCTCTGATACCAAGTTGTAATATCCCCCATCTTGAGGCTAAAAGCTAAACGCTGAAGATGCTGTAGTCATTTATAATATTAACTTCTGGTGACAAAATACGGTAATGTTAATGGTATCCATAATATCAGAGTCACATGAATATGAAATAAAATCATCACAAATTAAAATAACTTTTCTGATTACATTTGAAAACAACATTTCACATCCAAATTACATAATCCCATTGCTTTTCCAGGTTTAGATAAAATATAATTATTACATAAATACGCCAAGAGCGACATAAGATGATACCCCCCCTAGTTGACCAGAGTACTATATAGTCATAAGTGACATAATACCACATAGTGGAATCAAACAAAATAAAATAATAACTCCTAAATAGCTATTTGTCAGCCACCTGCTCGTCTCCGGAAGCTTTGTTCGCCAACCTACTAAAAACCTGAAAATCCACAACCCTCAGCCTACTCAAATCAATTTTGAGCACTGAGAGTTTAAACGAAAAACATAAAATTCGAGTCAGATATAAAGCCTGATGTGAATAATACTATACATCTCGGTTATTTGATATTAAGTGAGACTGTGCCGCTTAACGAAATGGGTTCCCCTCACTCATCTCTTTTTAAAACATATCTTTTGCAAATCATAATCCTGCAACCAGAACTGGTTAAAACTGTAAAGCATTTATCATCTAAACATACATATCAGGTAACAAATGGACTATCTATCTGAACACTGTAGTTTTGTTTGGCTAACAACTAACCTTTGGATGACTCGGGCCTACTGGATAGTATAAACAAAAAATCTAACATCTGTTAGATACTCCTCTTCTAGACGGTATGTCCCTAACTTACTTTCTCTAGGTCAACTGATCCTAATGGTTTTGTGGGCTTACTAATAACTTATCTCTGTACAAATATATTCATTTCTGTGTGTAACATCATTTTAGTCATACCTGTGACTACACACTGGAATTTTGGAATAAATTACCTAGTGGCTAATAGCTAATGTATAGGGCGTGACCCTATACTAGTCCCATCTGGTATACAAATATCTGAGTCATTTTACTTAGTGTGACCTTCCCTTAAATTTTCCTTGAAAACCTTTTCTTCTCAAATTGATTTAAACCTTTAAATAATACTTTAAACAAGGAAAATATATACTCTATGCTTTACTCAAAATCACCTTGTCATGTTATATATACTTTACACAAATTTTTGTTGATAAAAACATTTAAACCTTTGAAAGTACCACTTTCGAATCCATTGAAAGTACCCCTTTCGAAACCATAGAAAGTACCCCTTCTGAAACCAAATAAACCCTGTTTTTAATCGAGGTCGAAAGGCCAAAACATTTGAAACCATTCATAATCACCTTCTGAAAACATTGGAAAACCTTCCCTTCGAAAGCTTTAAAACCTTAGACATCCTATCTTTAAAACACTTAAGCATTGCCTTTCAAAAACATTGGAAAACCTTTCCTCTCAAACCTTTCGAAACCATTGGGGAACCACCCCTTCGAAACCTTCATTAAAACCTTCCAAAAGCATTAAACATCAAACCTTTCAAAACTATTTGGGTTCAAGTAAAACAGGTGGAACAACGTTTCGAAACTTTTTAAAACTATCTCCTTCGAAACCTTCTGGTTCTACCTTCAACGGAGCAAAAGGGTCATAAAACATTTAAGTCGAAAGCACTCTTTTTAAAGAATTTCCTAAGTAAAGAAGTGATGGTGTCGAAACCAACCCTTCGAAAGCAATGGAGAAGCGGCTTGGGTTTCAAAACAAAGTATACCTTCCGAAACCATTTTCTTCGAAAGGTAGAAAAGCGGCAATCGGGAGTTTCGACCACATTTGAAAGCATTTACTTAAAAGAAAAGCGCAACCTCTTTCGAAACCATTCCTTAAATCAATTTGACCCAGTCGGAAGCCAACCAAGTTGAAAGCATACCCTTCGAAAGCAAAGCAGGCGCGTTTTCATTAGAGAGCAAAGTAGCGCTTCGACCCCTTCAGAACCCCTGGTTTTGACCCAATACCTTTTGCCTAAGACCAATTCCCTCTGTACTAAGATCTTGATACTATGTGCATCGGTTTCGATGGTGATGGAGGCGAAATTATTAGTTCAGATCCTAGGTGCCGAAAGTGTGAAACATGCTGAAAGCATGTAAAAACTGCTTTTAACTTTAAAAAGAAATTCTTTTCAACTAACATGCCTTGTTTGTCAAAATATTATTGGTTGCAAATTTTCTTTACTAAAAGAACTACCAAAATTTCAAAATTAAACAATTTAATTAATTTACAAAATACCCCATCTCCTTTTATAAATATATAAAACATTTAAGTCCCATACCTTAAATAATTATATATATTAAAACACTTATGAAAATTCTAAAAAAATTCCAGAAAATTATTTTTAATATGTTTTCTAACATATAATAATATCAAACCCAAAACATGTATTATTTAACTGTAAATAATTTTTAATCCTAAATAATCAATTTCCTCACTTGAAAATTAATATTAAATCCATATTAATTCAGAAAATTATGAAAATTGAAACCCATCTCTAAAATATCATTTCAGATCTAAATCTAAAATCGCAAGGCATTTAGATGTTATTTAATAGGGTTTTCACATTAAAACATATCATAAATGTTATATGAATAAGTATAAATCATCGACAAACATATATAAACAATTAATCATTCAAAAACATAACATAACCTTACAAGATAAATCAGGTTTAACCTAAAACCAAAGACAATAGAAAATATGAGATGTAGTCATTATTCACCTTAGTTTGAGATTAAGGTGTTGAGATTTGATCTTGATTAAGTTGCTTATGCTTTTCCTTTGAAATCTTGCTTATTTCTCTTTTCTTCCCTTAATGGTGGTCGGCCTCAAGGTTTTTTTTTTCTTTTGTGAATATAGAAATGAACGTGTGAATGATGGGGTTAGGGTTTAGGGCATAAAGATGTGTCCTATTCCTATATTGCCCCTTATCTATTTGCCTTAACATTTTAATTCTTTAGTTCATTTGTATATGACATGCTACCCTTACTAATCAAAAATCTCAACCTCTTAACCATTTTACATTATTTCATTTAATTTTCCTAATTAAATGTTCCTAATAATGTTACTAAAAATATTGGGTGTTACAATAGTTGGCCAATAATACCCGTGACAGAGTATTTTCTTTGCTAGAGTTTGCCCCCAGTGTGATCGCCACATTCCCCTTCATGAACTTCTTTTAGGACACATTTTATCTCATCATAAGCGATACACCGAAGTAGGGGAACAGAGAAACCCTTTCTGTACATAATTCCTCCTAGCATAACATATCATGAAGCTTTTCGAAGGACTTGTTCCTTTTCATTCTTTTGATCTGGTAAGACTCCATGCAGTAAATAGTCTTTGATCGAAGTCATCCACGATTTCCTCTCGGGCTCCGCCTCTAGTACCCGATCAATTTCTATCAGGTTCATACTTGGGCATTTAATAAATTAACCGGAACCAAGCCAATTTGTCGTGCATCGACGGTTCTAGCAAACTTTTCCAATGAATTAGTCTCTCTGTTTTGATCCCATGGAATATGCATAATGTCATGGTATTCAAATTCAGTCAACAACTCCTGGACTTTGGTAAGGTAAAAGGCAAGCCATTGCCCTTTAGCTTGTTAATCTCCCTTGATTAGGTATACTACCAACTGTGAATCCTAAAAGATTTCAAGAGACTTTATTCCATGTTCTCTAGCGAGTTTGAGTCCAGCAATCAGAGCTTCATACTCAGCTTCGTTGTTTGTCGCTGGGAAAATCAAGCTTAAAGCATAATAGATCGACTGATCTTTGGGAGTTACAAGCACAACTCCAGCTCTAGAACAATGATCATTGGATGCTCCATCAACATATAATTTCCATTGTATGGTAGGGTTTTCACTGCTCTCCGAGGAATCATCATGCACAGTGAATTTTGCAATAAAATCTGCTAGTGCCTGACCCTAGATAGCCCACCAAGAGAGATAAGTGATATTGAATTGACTAAGCTCGATATTCCACTTGAGTAATCTTTTAGACATCATAGGTCACTTCAGGACCTATCGTAATGGCTGGTCGATGTAACATTGATCGGGTGAGCTTGAAAGTACGGGTGGAACTTTCGTGATGCAATCAGCAAGGAGGATGCCAGTTTTTCTATTTTCGGATAGTTCCTTTCAGCTCCCGTCAATCGCTTGCTGACGTAATAAACCAGTCTCAAAATTCGATTCTCCTCACAAAGTAATGCGGCACCAATAGCGTGTACCGACACGGCCAAATAAATGTATAAATCTTCATGATCCACCGGCTTTGACAAGATGGGGGTCTCTCCAGATGATTCACCAACTCTTGAAATGCGTCTTTACAATCTTATGTCCATTCGATGTTTCTTTTCCCTTTCCTAATCAAGTCAAAGAAAGGAATGCATTTGTCGGTAGCTCTGGAAATGAATCGGCTTAAGGCAGCAACTTTCCCATTCAGACTCTATACTTGTTTGATAGTTTTTGGCGCTTGGATATCGCAGATAGCCTGAATCATCTTGGGATTAGCTTCGATTCCATGAGCGTTAAAAACAAAGCCCAAGAATTTCCCTGATGCTATACTAAAAGAACACTTCAAAGGATTTTCATCTTGTAATGTCGGAGGATACCGAAAGTTTCTACTACGTTTCTAATATGGTCGCTTGATCGTCGTGACTTCACGAGCATATCATCCACATATACTTCCATTATCTTTCCAATATGATCTTTAAACATCGTGTTGACTAGGCACTGGTAAGTAGCTCCTGCATTCTTTAGTCTAAACGGTATCACCACATAGCAATATAATCCTCGATAATGAAACCGGTATGCTCTTGATAGGGAATATGCATCGAGATTTGATTATATCCCAAGTACGCATCCATGAAAGATAGCAATTTGTGTCCCGCGGTTGAATCCACCAGCTGGTTGATCCTTGGAAGGGGGAAACTGTAACATCCTGAAATTTTCAACCATTCGCATCCATACATGTCAGATTTGAATTGCTCAAAATATCAGATTGTTAATTTAAATTTGGCAAATCTCAGCATACACAATAAATAAATAATCACAGAATCACAGACACAGAGTAATATAATAATAATGCAGCGGAAACAAAAGAATAGTAGTTCATGAAGCTACCATATATATATATATAACAGAGTTAAACAAGATACAAAAGAAGTCTCGAATACATAGATGTCTCAATATAATAGTCAAATACAAAAATCTGAATACATCACTGGAATCGACTGAATAACTGAAAGCTGGATAGATAGCTGGATCTCCAACCGAAGCTCCAACTCCAAAGATGAGTCTCGAATACTGTATCACTCAGTCTGACCCGAGCGTAAAGCAAAACACAAAACACTCGAGTCAGGATTAACATTCTTAAATCAATAAATCCAACTCAAGTGAAATATCAACTGAAATACAAGTAAATTAAAGGGTGTTTGGGATAACCATCCTCTAAGGATCCGTGGAACTATCTACTATGTAGTAATATACGCTATTATAATAAAGTCTAAAGTAAAGTAAACTATCAAAATAGCATTAAGGCGTTACCCATATCCCCCTTAACACATTTTATATATTCCCATAGTCTATACAGTACCGTAATCTCCCCCGTAATGGGCGTCGTCAGAGGGCACTCCATAGGTATGGTACAAAACAAACTCGTAGAAAAGCACGCTATGGTAGGTGACATGGGACAACTAGGCAATGCCAGGGCAGATATACCAATTACACTTCCAGGCCGGTGGTAATGCAGAGCCGCAGCAATCGCCCACCTCGAGCCACACTCCCGAATCAAAGGTACGCACTAAATCAATCACTATGTAATAGAATGGCATACGATGGAGTGTGTCCGATCAGAGGTGCTACCTCATTAGCCCGTCGATTGCTCCTGTTTTAGCCACCTTATGCCAACTCACGTGAGTCGGGTCCACGTATATACCTCATATAGGATCGTCGCCACCATCCTACTTCATTCTGGAATCTCCACCGCATACATAGTTGTTAAAGTGGTTTTCGGTATCGACAAAGAGTATGCCCATATCCGATCCCGGTCTCTTTAACAACCAATTGTTATTATAACACCACAGTCATTTAAAAATAGTTTATACTTCAAAACCAAAATATCACTTCCATTTCAAAAAAATATCAATATGGTATCATTTCCATTTCAAAAATATTCACTTCAAAAATCATAGTACTTTCAAAGATATAATACTTTAGAAACCAAAACAATTTGAAATAATAATACTTTGGAAATCTTAATACTTTGAAATTCATAACTTTGGAAATCATAACACTTTGAAATCATAACACTTTCCTTCAAACAGTTTAGATATTAATAATAGTATATAAAATAAAATAGTTTATAAAATAAAATAATTTATATAAAATAATTATAAGCTAAAACAATTTATATTAGAATAATTAGTATATTTAAAATATTTTATATTAAATATAGTTTATATTAAAAATAGTTATATTAAAAATAGTTTATATTGAAAATAGTTTATATTAAAATTAGTTTATAAAATAAAATAATATAAAATAGTTTTAAATATAATTTAAAATACTTTATATAATAAAATAGTTTCCTCAAATTTCACAAATCGATTCAAAATCAACTCGGATTTCAAAATTTAAATTTAATCCAATCTCAGATCCTCAAATTTCAATTCAATTCAATTTCTCAATAAACCATTTCAAATCATCGATTTCAAATACATATTTGAACCATAAAATAAGCCATTTCAATTTCAATATATTTAAATATTTAAATATTCAATAACATCTAAATACAACTTCAATTTACAAATTTAAATAAACAAAATATCCCATTTCAATTTATGTAAATTTGAAATATTCATTTAAGTCACTTTTAATCAAATTCAAGTTATAAAACATCTTTAAAATTTCAAATCAAACTTATTTAAGTAAAATTCTTAAATAAATATAATTTCAAATCAATTTTAAATTTATCTTTCCAACCTGAATCATTATAAACTCTATATTTGAAAAAATATATATTAAATAATACTTAAACATATTATATATCAACTTTAATAAATCTTTAAAATCAGTATTTATCAAAATCATATATTTCTTTTCAAAACCAGAGTAATCATTTTCAAAATATTTATATATAGACCAACGGTGTCTTTATATAATTCTCTACCCTATGGTCAAGTGATACAGATATTTATCATTTCAATTCGTAATTTAAATATATACGGGTATATATCATTTCAACCCGCAATCCCAAATTCAATTCAAATGAAAATCGCTTGGTTTATCATTTCAACCCATAACGATTTTCTCCTATTCTACAGATCGTTCGGGTATGTATCATTTCAACCCATAGGGAATTCTACACTAACAGGGAACTTGCAGAGTGATAACATATATGATAATAATATAACATGCATATATCATCAATATAAATAACAGATAATGGTGTCAGATTTCATAGGTGAACAGATACAGAAAATGGCATATATAACAATGTAAATAACTAACAGCAGCATATTTCAATTGTTGTTTCAATTGAAATCAAATTCAATAAATATAAGAACGTTAATCGTGAGTGATTGCTCACCTTTCGAGGCTAGAGAGGATAGACAATGAAATGAGCTATGAATTCCAAAGCAACGCTAAATGGACACGATTCGACGAACAAAGCTGATAAATAGAGATAGACGAGATCAAATCAGAACTGGATCGACAAAGAAAATTGTTATAAATGAACTCATTTATAACTGTATATAACTATATATATAAAATCATATTCTAAATTTAAGCATATATTAAATTAAATATATATGTATGTATTTCAAAATCTATTGTTGAAAATTTAAAACACACATAAAATCAGACATATATATTATATAATTTGAAATAACTATTTATATATATACTTATAAAAATGAAAATACTTATATTATATTTTATTCCCATCAAAATGTCATATATATATATATATTTCAAAATAATAACATGATTTATATATACGTATACATCCTTAAACCAATACTTAATTTAAAATACATTTTTGAATGACATATCTACTTATTGCATTTAAATTAAAAGTCAAACATGTACCTTAACATATAATAACATATATACTTTATAGAAAATTCCTGGAATCTGATCAATATATATATATATATATATATATATATATATATATATAAATACTTTTAAACACACCTTTGTATCAACTTTCCTTTCAGCAATACAAAACAGAAACAAAGCAAATATATGCAACATCTTAATATATACATCATATGTAAACTTACAAGTTACACACTAGAGTTGCTATATTATAAAGCACAGAGAAGATAAACTGTATACCATTTCATATATATGTACTTTTTTTCAACTTATAATATAACTAATATATTGTATATAAACCAATATATAAAAATTATGTATATTTTAACTTACATACATATGTTTTAACTTGTATACATATTATCGTTCAAAACAATATATCATAAAAGTAAATATTTATACAGTTTGAAATATATACACTATATGCAAATCAACTTCTTAAACTAATAGATATATCCTTTATATAAATTTATTTTTATTTTTATTTATATATATGAAACAATCTACATTGTAAACCCAATATAATATAATGTAAGCAAATATACTGTCGAGTCTACATGAAGCTATAGTAAGTTATTTATATAAAGTTACTTCACGAATTCAATATATAGGAACAAAATAGAACACATGCCAACTTTAATATGAGTTACAGGCAAAGACTTTACATATATACTAACACATATAAATAAAACCTATATAAATTTAAATATATATATAACTATATATAAATATATATATATATATATACCCTTGCAAAGAATAGAAGAAGGAGACTGGGCTTGATGGTTTGCTGGCCGGGGTGGAGGAGGATACGCCTTCGGTGGTTCGGCAAAAGGCTGAGTTACAGTTTGATGGGAGAGGAAGAAAAACAGTTGTGCGATGGTAGGCGGAGATCTGGAACGGCGGCAGTGCTGTTGTGAGGTTGGGGTCAGGCTCGGTGCTAGACAGGGTGGAAGGGAAGGTGAGGTGGGGCCTGATTTCACGGCGAAGGTATGGGGAAGTTGCTGTGGTCTGGGAAGACACACATGGCGTGGTCTCTGTGGAAGGATGAAAACTACAGGCAAGTAGGGTATGGTTTTCAAAAGAAATGGAAGAAGAACGTGCAAAGCAACTGTAGCCATTTATATATTTACTTTCTTTATAGAGTGTATTTTGAACGGATGGAATTGCAGAATTCATGAAAATTGAACGTTGGAAATAGATGTCAAAGACTGTTGATATTACAACCGAAAGGTCAGAAACCCGAAAGTAAATTGAATGGGCACAGGAATCAAAACGTTGAGATTCCGTACCCGATACGGCTATCCATTTCACGGGTTCCGCTGCATACCGGACTTCAAAACACAGAATTGAATATACCACAAGATCAGCACGACGAGACAATCAAAACGGTATACAGATGTCGGTGGTAGGATCATTCTATCAAAAGTCAATATCGGTACCAAAATGCTGCTATTTCGTCGAAAATAAGATCGACGGAGCAATAACAGTCCAAATTTGGAGAAACGAAATATGACGTCTCACTCAGAAGATGATTTATAAATTTTCTATAGAAAAATATTCAGGTTGGTAAAACATTTTATTATCATCAAATATTAACTGACTTAAATTGAAATAGAATTACACAAGAAAATAAACTTCCATATTATCCGATGAAAATTTACCAATTGCTATGTTTAATTAGACATATTCCAAATATCAAATTTATATTTCAAAATTTTATCATTTGAAATTTCACCATAATTCAATTAATTAAATAAATAAGACCACTAAAATTTTACGGGTTGTTACACTCTCCCCCACTCAAAACTTTTCGTCCCCGAAAAGGAACGAGGTAGGAGAATAGAAACAAACAGGAAGAAAATAGGTTGAAAACAGAATAAAACAATTAGTTCACACCATAAAAATTTTAATTTAAATTAATTTATATTCAACAATTGATTTTAAATTCAAGGTAGTAAGTTGATTTTATTTCAATTTATTAATATTTGATACAAAAGGTTTCTTTCAAAACAAAATTTTATTTTATTAATCTCATTTATTCATTATCTTATTATTTAATTTTATCTCAATTAACGTTTTCTATTATCATAAATTAAGTGTATAAGCATTTATTAAAATCATATTTTATTCAAATTAATTCTTCTTTTTTCCAATTTTTTTTCTCTACTTAATATATCTTATCACATATATTAAGTATATGCACACTTATTATAACTACTCAAGTTTATTTAAAATTTCTTTTAACATCATTTTATATTATATACTATTCAATTACATAGTTAACTTCTGAATAATTTAGGTAAGTTATATTGGAATGTAATTGAGTATTATACAAACAAAATTTTGCCCAATTCAATTATTCAAGTTTAAATTTTTATCCAAAATTATGACTTCAGTTTATAATTGAAATCATCTTTAAATCATAAATTTAAGGATTTAAATCTCTAATTAACTTCAAACAATCTAGAGATAAATATATATATATATATATATATATATATATATGTATGTATGTATTTTATATATATCAAATCAAATCTATAAAGTCATACTTAAGAAATTCAAATCAATTTTATTCCAAAACAAAAGTGTAGCAAAGCTACTGAATGGTCTCTCCACTCTGAAACTCGAAAATGAAGGTCGATGACGCGGCCGCCATCACCGAAATTATTTTCCAGCAACAAAAAAGGAGAGCACTGATTTCAACATTTTAAAATTCTTTGAAACGATTTATATTTGAAAATACTTTAAATAATATACACTTTAAAACCAAAGATTGAAATCATCGGAAATTAAATTCTCAAATTCCCGATTTTAAATTCATTTCAATTCCAAATTAATTTATAAACCATGTTTATAAATTCATTTATAGAACAATTAATGATAATCAAATCATTTCAAACAACCAATTTAATTGACTTATTAAATTCCAGAAAATTTTACTTATATATTTATAACATAATCATACAAATTTATTTCATTTACCAAATTTGAAAATAATATTGTGTCAGTTTGCTCTGTTCAAGTGTTTTGGAATTCCCATCGATAGCGTTGATCAGACGAATCGATCGAAAACCCAAATAAGCATTAACAACTCAAACAACATAGCATATAAAACAATTTTATATTAATACAAATACACTCCCTCACTCGATGATTCCAGAATGGATTTCAAAACAAGGATAGAGATCCAAATATAGAGGGATCCTAACCAAAAGAATTCAACTAGAAGATAGGCTTGATAGGGAAATAAATAGATTTCAAAGAGAGAAAAGAATGGATAGACTTATATAGATTGCGGACAACCTTAACCGGGTCAACCGTGACTTCGAGAATATGATCGATGTAGAATTCTGAGGCAATTCGGCATTTGATCACAAGAGATAGAATTCGGGTATAGCAAAAGATAGCAACATCGTAAACCGAGGATACAGAAATCTCTGGTGAATCAATTCCGATTGTAAAGGAGTTTCACCCCTTTACAAATCATTCAAAGATTGGTGAAACCGCCGATTATTATAGAAATCAATCGAAGTGGAGTTATGGAATGCTCCAGAATCCAAAAGAACCCGAATAAGAAAGACAAGGACGGATTTCATAACAAGTGGGAGAGTTCCAAAATTCAAAGGAAACCAAATCAAAGAGGAAGAGATTCAAGCTCGAACGAAAGTGATTCCGTAATTAAATTTACTACATATGATAAGTTTTTCCTAAAACCAGAGCTCTGATACCACAAGTAACATCCTGAAATTTTCAACCATTCGCATCCATACATGTCGGATTTGAATTGCTCAAAATATCAGATTGTTAATTTAAATTTGGCAAATCTCAGCATACACAGTAAATAAATAATCATAGAAACACGGACACAGAGTAATATAACAATAATGCAGTGGAAAAAAATGATAGTAGTTCATGAAGCTACCATATATATATAATAGAGTTAAACAAGATACAACAGAAGTCTTAAATACATAGATGTCTCAATATGATAGTCAAATACAAAAATCTGAATACATCACTGGAATCAACTAAATAATTGAAAGCTGGATAGATAACTAGATCTCCAAGCGAAGCTCCAACTCCAAAGGTGAGTCTCGAATACTGTATCACTCAGTCTGACCCAAGCCTAAAGCAAAACACAAAACACTCGAGTCAGGATTAACATTCTCATACCAATAAATCCAACTCAAGTGAAATATCAACTGAAATACAAGTAACTTAAAGGATGTTTGGGATAACCATCCTCTAAGGATCCGTGGAACTATCTACTATGTAGTAATATACGCTATTATAATAATGTCTAAAGTAAAGTAAACTGTAACATCCCGGAATTTTCGACTTTCGAAAATTCAACATCGATACTCACTTTATCGACTGCTGAGCCATCGAATGCCGGAAACCCGAAAAGTTATGGTTTTAAGAAAAAGTAGAAGAAGAAGAAGATAGAAGAAAAAGAGAAGAAAGAAAGAAGAAGAATAACAGAACAGCAACAGAAACAGAACAATATCAGAATCTCACATATCGCAGCGGAACAATATATAATAGATAAATGAATATCATTTAAAAACAAGAGAATTATATCTGTTATTACATTACATCACATCATATCATCAGAGTCAATAAACAACAATGGACAGTTGTATAAACTTGTCCTCATACAGAATACACAGCGGAATAAATAATTTCAGATACAAATACTACGTCTCGTCATCCAGCTTATCTCCAAAGCTCAAGAATATCCAGAATATCCTGATAACATAACTCTAGGCTGCCCGTGTGGAAATTGGTGGGCACCCAGAGTTTAGAAGGGAACAATAAACTCCGAGTCAGTCATGGTGACTGGTGTGAGATCGTAAAACAGTTATTTATCTTTAAAATAAACAACAGAAAACTTTAATGTCAATTCGCAATGCTTTTGGAAAATGTAACTACCATAAGACCTCCCGCCACACACACAATGCAAACGCAGACTTGGAGGAGATTTCTTCTTATGATAGTCAAAGATGCTTACTACGCAAAAATCAAATTCTTTTTGATATTATAATTAGTGCATAGTGTAGAAAACATTTCGAAAGTAGAATATAAATCTTAGCCAGCATAGGTACCATTATATTATGCCTGCTATAGCTGCCTCCTGAGGAGACAGGTTATACAATTGAAATCGTAAAGGCTCGTATTGTTTCTTTGGATTTCCAACAAATGGTCAGGCTAAGGAACTTCCTATCCACGATGGGTACGTCCCTGGAATAGACGACCCGAGAACCTAACCGGATCTCTGCCAACACAAGGCCGGGTTACCTCTGCAAAAATAGGTAACTACTGACACGCGTATGCCATCCCCCGATCGTCACCGATCTTCCCGAGGATCCCCGATTCCAACAAACCACATAGAAAAAAAAATAATGCAGTAACCACAGAGGTTAAGTATCTGGGCTCCATACCATGATACCACCTTTATCCAGAAGGAATGACATACACTAAGGGGCGCTACTCCCTAGAACCTTGCCGCATTCGTCCTGTTTCGACCATTTCCTGGGTGTGAGGCTCGACGAAGTCTCGTCCACAAAGCTACGCTTTCTCAAAAAGCCCTGCTTCGGGTCAAACAAAATGATCAACCTATGATCACAAAGATATAAGATCAAACAAATGATCATATCACAAATGATCAAACACTGATCATTTCACAGCAACACTCAGTATGCCACGTTACCAAATTGGGATATATCGCTGATAAATTTCAACTACATAACCTCTGAGATCGTACGTCTCAGAGAAGGGTGTTAAGCTAAGAGAATAAATTCTCCGCCACCAACAGAAATGTATTTGAAAGAAATCAACTTTATATTTCAAATTGTAACGTCAGACACACAATCCATACAAGTCTGTTCCGGGATCGAACAGAACCGAAGGCACTTCTCACGAAGCCCTTGCACATCCGGATAGTTTTCAATCACGTCAGGACTTCCCGTCACTAAGGGTGATAAAACCTCTAAACCGAGGATCAGTCGGTGTAGAGTAACTCGACGGTAATCCTTCCGTTTTTAAAAATATCCGGTCTTCAACACCGGTCTTCGAATGCAATTCATAACGACGTATCACATATTCGGAATGGGTTATACGACCCCATGGTCCTTTCCCGGCTAACCCGAATAGTGAGCGCTTATTTAAAAATAAGTGTGGCATTCAAATTCATCAAATTCACAACAAAACATCCATTCAGGGTAATTATTGATAGTTGGTTATTTAACTATCAATAAAGATGCGCAACATCATCAGATTCCAAATAATTTTCCAAATTATTTATCTTCAAAAATATCCTTACTAGATATAATAATTTCCACACTTCAAAAATAAACCAACGTTTATTTTCTTTAAAACGAATTTCCATTTCTTTTATAAATTCCATAGTGAATTTATATTTCAAAAATATCTACTGATATACGATTTTCAAATCGATTTCAATATTCAACTTCAATTTATCTTTTCAAAGATAATTTCTCAAAACAGTTCATTTCATATTGGAAAAGTATTTCCATACTTATTAAATAATAAGTAATTCACAAATCTATTTATTTTCAACATTTGAAAATATTCAATATACTTAAATCAAATTAAGTATATATTCCATTCTTTTAAGGAAAATATTCTTTTAACACCTTTATTTGAGTCAAAACGAATGTTACGTAAAACATCGTTACGACGACTCAAAAATCACTAGTATAGGGATTCGGATTTTAAGATAGGTATATAAATCCCAATACTACATCAAAACATTTCCTTTCGGAAATCATTTACTATAACAATAGTGTTATAGTCCACCATTTCCTTAAATTTCTCGAAAACGTCTATTTCAACAATAAATGTTGAAATCTATGCTTTCGATTCATAACACATTTTAAAACATCTTTAAAATGTTTAACTTCATTTTTAAAATATTACTTCTTCAAAAATGAATCCATTTTACTTAACAATATATTCACTGTCCAAAATCGTGAATAAAATTTACTTAACCCCATTTCAATCATTCCTACACATTTTTTTATTTCAATAAAAATTCGCTATTCAAAATCGTGAATATATCTTCTTAAATAATCTTCTATATTAAATTTATCACATTCGATCTATTTTAGAATTTATAAGCACGTTTATAAATTCTATTTCTCTTTTAATAACAACTTCGACTTATAAACCTTCTTTTATCAACTTCTATATTTAACTTATCAAAATAAGTGACTTTGGGTTTATAAACAACTTTTATAAATTTTAATTCTATTTATAAAAGCTTCAATACCAATCAATTTCAATATTGATTTCTAATTTTATTTTCAACGTTTGAATAAAATTTCCATATTGATTTCTCAAAAATTCATTTCTAAATATTAAATCAATTACAGATTGATTTCAAATTTTATTTATCACTACTAAAATAAATTCCTTATTTTTCTCAAATTATTCAATATTCTGTTTTGAAATGGATTCTTCAAATTGAAATCATTTTACATTGATTTCACAACTTATTTCAATTTACCAATTAAATTCCAAACTGAATTTCCAACTTATCTTCTTTTAAATACATTCCTTTTTAAGAAAATAAATTTCAATCGTTTCTTTCAATCTATTTAAAAATCCAAATTTAAATTAATTTCTTCAATTTAAAATCACTGTTTTATGAAATCCATTTATTTAGCATTTTCACTTTATTCTGGAATTTATTCGATAAGATTATAAAAACAGCTTTTATACTTTTAAATTCTTTTCTTCAAAATTTCTTCAATTTCAAAAATTGATTCACTTAGAAATTTCTACTTGAATCTCAAAAATTCAATTTCGTTTATCTTTGGAATCCAATGATGTCAAACATCCATTCAGCTAAATTTTAGCTTTCAAACAATTTCCAGATATCAATATGATTAATAGCATCACTATAATCATTCACAGATTCATATCACAATAGAAATAAATTCAATCAATGTGAGGGGTCCAGTTGGATCCCTCCAACCTGTTTCCCTGCATCCAAAGACGTTAGCACAATACCAATTCCGCTCCAGTACGGAATTATCGCGGTATATAGGTTTTTATAAATCCGCTTACTAACGGCGCAATAGGGTCTCATCCGCTATACGAGGCGGGAATCAATCAATCCAATATATACATATGCCAATATGTATATATTGCTATATATATATATAGATATATCCTATTATATCTAATAGCACATCCAATAACAATCATCATCAATCAATAACTGTAAATTCCACTTTTCAATTGAGTGAGAAAATCTCACCTTAGCTTAAATTTCGCATTCCATTTTCCAATCCAGATTGTTTTCTCGATTTATAAACCTTGTATAGACAAATTTATACAATCGATTAATATTCGAATTAAATCGAATAACCGTTTTAAAAATTTAATTAACTAATGATTTAGTTTAAAGCTGATTTTCCTATAATAAATATTTTTAGTAGCTGAATTAATTAAATAAGCAAATTAACTAATAAATCATCTTATCCATCATTTTTTTAGAATTAAATGGTGAGTTTAAAAACATGTACATATTATAAATTTTCTTTTGAGACTATACATATATTTACTGTTATTAATACACATTTTCTGTTTTTATACCTTGCTGTGCTTACCGATTTCGAGCACTCGATCGCCCAAGGACTGACCACCATGTTGCTGCTTCTACCATCATGCCAGACTCCGATCGAGTCGCCTCCACAGCAACTCGAGCGCCGAGCATCACTGCCTTCATCCCCAATTCACGCGACCTGCTGCTGCCCCGTGTTGCCATCACGAAGTCGCGGAAGTCGCCTCTAAACCCTAGCGTGCGCGAGAACCCAAATTGAACGCCGTAGTCCCTCCTTCAAACGATTCCCAGATTGTCGCCTTGTCGCTGCTCCAGGTGCGCGCGAGCTCGACGTACACGAGTCCCCCCTTGCGAACCCCAGAGCTGACCCCAACTCGCGGCGCCCATTTGCCTGCTTTCGATCTTCGAATCGAGGTCCATTTTTCGTTTTGCACGACTTCGTTTTTGTGAAAGAAAAGGGAAGCCGCGATTTTTTTGATTTTAAGAGGAGAAGGGCTCTCGATTTTTTTATTTGAATTGGGAGGGTTTCGTTCGGTAGGTAGATTTCGATTGGGGATAAAGAGGGAGATGCAGCCATTGATTTTTTTTGAACGAACGAAAATGGTTTCTTTTGCGTGATATTAGGCTGAAACAAAGGGGCGTGAATTAAGGCGTGGTTGAGGGGAGAACGTGCTGATGGAGACGTTTGTTTTCTTTTATTTAAAATTAAATTTAAATTTGTTCAGATATAAATTTCAATGCGTTTACATGTCGTATGATCACGTATTTACTCCGAAAAATACGAAATTGGAAATCCAGTAATAATACAATATTACGGACCCAATGGAACTGGTTTCGTCGAATTCCGAGACTGTGCCTCGGACGACTATTTTTAAATACCGGCTGAACGATAAAATTTTCGAAACTGAACAAATAACTGTAAACTTCAATTCTGAAGCTTCTATTATCTTCAGTGTTATCAATATATATTTTACAAGCGTTTGAAATATTTTTAATCAGCTTAAATTTGAAGATTCAAATTTGTATCCAACTTCCAATCGATTAAATTTTATAATTTAATTGCCAAATTCAAATTTAAATCGGGGATTCAAATTAAATCATCGTTCAAATATTTAAAATTAATTAAATATTCTTAATTTAATTCGTTCAAAATTCTGGGTCGTTACAGACTTCCCCCCTTAAAAGAATTTCGTCCTCGAAATTACAAGTTAGGAAAAAAGGTCCTTAACTCATCTACTATTTTTCACAATCCAATAGTTTTATCAAATTTTCAAAACAAATCTTTCTAGTAAAGATTCGTTATCAATTCAACTAGCTTTCCAACTTCAATTACCGATTTCAAACAACATTGTTTTCTTAACAATTCAATTTTAAGTTTAAATTCAAATTTAAGCTTTCAAAATTTCTCAAAAATTTTCTAACACTCGGAATTTTCGAAAAATTTCGCCAGCGTCTCCTTTGCGCGGCTAATACGGTACGACTACAAAACGTCCCTACGGACTCTCAGATTTTAAAAAGAAAAGAAAAAGCCAAGCGGCTAGACAAGAAATCAGCAAATCTCATATTTGAATTTAAATACATACCTTTTTCGAGCAATTCGAATTATCTGTGAAATCAAATTCAATTCCTTTATACCTGTATATCCTACTAGCCATTATATCTAGTTACACATTCAAACATTTTGCAAATTTCACTACAAAAATTTCCAATTCATACTTCTTATATCATCTTTAAATCTACTATTGAAGTTACATATTCAATTTTTTACATTTCGAATTCCATTTGAATTCAATCCACAATCCCAATCTAATTTGGATTCGGTTCAACTTCTGAGTATTGAATTTTATTGATTAGCTTTCATTCATACTGCACCATTTTAAATTAGTTTCAGTTACTAATCCATTTCAAATTCTAATTCACTTATTCAAATTCGGTTTCAACATTCAGTTTTAATCTTATTCACTTCATTTATTCAAATTTATTTACTCATTCACAAATTCTTTCATTTCAAATTCGAATCTGATTTCCAAATCAAATTTCAAATATTCTATAAGTCTTCGACTTACTTACATTTCGATTTATAAGATCATTGATACATTCACCTTACTAATTCCATTATGAATTTTATCTTCAATTATCCTTTTTGAATTCTATTTTTATTTGTAAATCATATTTACAATTCATATTCATAATTTTTATTCACATATGAATTAATTTCCTTATATTTTCGATTCACATTTATAGATTTCATTTGTTAATGAACTTTAATTCCAATCACATTTACATATTTTACATTTACATATTTTACATTAACAATTTCTATTTGTATAAGTTATCAATTCAATAATATTCCATAAATATTCTTATACAGTATTCCAGAGTCTTTTCAACATTTTCAAAAAACCATTTTGAAAACAATTCAATTTTATCTTTTTGAATTCCAAACCAAACCCAAATTTTTCAAACAACTTCCATTTAAAACAATTTGGCAGCAATTTCTCTTTTGGAAACCCGAAAATGAACACCGGTGATGCCGCGGTCATCATCGAAGTTATTTTCCAGCGACCGAAAAGAGTTTAGAGCTTTTAACTCTCCAAAATACTTTTCAAACCTTTGAAATTCATTTCCAACTCCAAAAAGAATTTAAACTTTCTAAATCTCCAAAATTTTCAAATTTTTTTTTTTAAAAACATTTCCAAAAACTTCTCTGGAATTCCGTTTCAAATTACAATTCACATTTATAATTTACATTCTCAAATTTCATTTGCATGTGAATTTATTTCTCATCTTTGGAGTTACGATTTCAATTTCTTATTCAATTTCAGTGATGATAATTCACTATTATTACTTCTAGCAACCATGCAACCATATACTGTAATAATTTACAGAAAATTTATTTCTTTTGTATACAAAAATAGATTTGGGTAAAATTATTTCATTCACCCTATTCAAAAACAATACTGTGCCGAATTGTTCTATTCAAGTGTTTAGAAACCCCTTCGATACAGTTTTGCAAGGCTGTGCCGACAAAGGTTCATAGACCACTCAATAAACCAATCATCACAATACAAAACAATTTTATATTCAAATAACAAATACGCGCTCATATCTATTATTACACTCAACTCATTCTAGAGTACTACTGACTCTATCTCTAATGAGTAACACCCAACAGAGCAGGGTTGTCGCTTAACCATATGCTCTGATACCAAATGTAACATCCCGGAATTTTCGACTTTCGAAAATTCAACATCGATACTCACTTTATCGACTGCTGAGCCATCGAATGCCGGAAACCCGAAAAGTTATGGTTTTAAGAAAAAGTAGAAGAAGAAGAAGATAGAAGAAAAAGAGAAGAAAGAAAGAAGAAGAATAACAGAACAGCAACAGAAACAGAACAATATCAGAATCTCACATATCGCAGCGGAACAATATATAATAGATAAATGAATATCATTTAAAAACAAGAGAATTATATCTGTTATTACATTACATCACATCATATCATCAGAGTCAATAAACAACAATGGACAGTTGTATAAACTTGTCCTCATACAGAATACACAGCGGAATAAATAATTTCAGATACAAATACTACGTCTCGTCATCCAGCTTATCTCCAAAGCTCCAGAATATCCAGAATATCCTGATAACATAACTCTAGGCTGCCCGTGTGGAAATTGGTGGGCACCCAGAGTTTAGAAGGGAACAATAAACCCCGAGTCAGTCATGGTGACTGGTGTGAGATCGTAAAACAGTTATTTATCTTTAAAATAAACAACAGAAAACTTTAATGTCAATTCGCAATGCTTTTGGAAAATGTAACTACCATAAGACCTCCCGCCACACACACAATGCAAACGCAGACTTGGAGGAGATTTCTTCTTATGATAGTCAAAGATGCTTACTACGCAAAAATCAAATTCTTTTTTATATTATTATTAGTGCATAGTGTAGAAAACATTTCGAAAGTAGAATATAAATCTTAGCCAGCATAGGTACCATTATATTATGCCTGCTATAGCTGCCTCCTGAGGAGACAGGTTATACAATTGAAATCGTAAAGGCTCGTATTGTTTCTTTGGATTTCCAACAAATGGTCAGGCTAAGGAACTTCCTATCCACGATGGGTACGTCCCTGGAATAGACGACCCGAGAACCTAACCGGATCTCTGCCAACACAAGGCCGGGTTACCTCTGCAAAAATAGGTAACTACTGACACGCGTATGCCATCCCCCGATCGTCACCGATCTTCCCGAGGATCCCCGATTCCAACAAACCACATAGAAAAAAATAATAATGCAGTAACCACAGAGGTAAAGTATCTGGGCTCCATACCATGATACCACCTTTATCCAGAAGGAATGACATACACTAAGGGGCGCTACTCCCTAGAACCTTGCCGCATTCGTCCTGTTTCGACCATTTCCGGGGTGTGAGGCTCGACGAAGTCTCGTCCACAAAGCTACGCTTTCTCAAAAAGCCCTGCTTCGGGTCAAACAAAATGATCAACCTATGATCACAAAGATATAAGATCAAACAAATGATCATATCACAAATGATCAAACACTGATCATTTCACAGCAACACTCAGTATGCCACGTTACCAAATTGGGATATATCACTGATAAATTTCAACTACATAACCTCTGAGCTCGTACGTCTCAGAGAAGGGTGTTAAGCTAAGAGAATAAATTCTCCGCCACCAACAGAAATGTATTTGAAAGAAATCAACTTTATATTTCAAATTGTAACGTCAGACACACAATCCATACAAGTCTGTTCCGGGATCGAACAGAACCGAAGGCACTTCTCACGAAGCCCTTGCACATCCGGATAGTTTTCAATCACGTCAGGACTTCCCGTCACTAAGGGTGATAAAACCTCTAAACCGAGGATCAGTCGGTGTAGAGTAACTCGACGGTAATCCTTCCGTTTTTAAAAATATCCGGTCTTCAACACCGGTCTTCGAATGCAATTCATAACGACGTATCACATATTCGGAATGGGTTATACGACCCCATGGTCCTTTCCCGGCTAACCCGAATTGTGAGCGCTTATTTAAAAATAAGTGTGGCATTCAAATTCATCCAATTCACAACAAAACATCCATTCAGGGTAATTATTGATAGTTGGTTATTTAACTATCAATAAAGATGCGCAACATCATCAGATTCCAAATAATTTTCCAAATTATTTATCTTCAAAAATATCCTTACTAGATATAATAATTTCCACACTTCAAAAATAAACCAACGTTTATTTTCTTTAAAACGAATTTCCATTTCTTTTATAAATTCCATAGTGAATTTATATTTCAAAAATATCTACTGATATACGATTTTCAAATCGATTTCAATATTCAACTTCAATTTATCTTTTCAAAGATAATTTCTCAAAACAGTTCATTTCATATTGGAAAAGTATTTCCATACTTATTAAATAATAAGTAATTCACAAATCTATTTATTTTCAACATTTGAAAATATTCAATATACTTAAATCAAATTAAGTATATATTCCATTCTTTTAAGGAAAATATTCTTTTAACACCTTTATTTGAGTCAAAACGAATGTTACGTAAAACATCGTTACGACGACTCAAAAATCACTAGTATAGGGATTCAGATTTTAAGATAGGTATATAAATCCCAATACTACATCAAAACATTTCCTTTCGGAAATCATTTACTATAACAACAGTGTTATAGTCCACCATTTCCTTAAATTTCTCGAATACGTCTATTTCAACAATAAATGTTGAAATCTATGCTTTCGATTCATAACACATTTTAAAACATCTTTAAAATGTTTAACTTCATTTTTAAAATATTACTTCTTCAAAAATGAATGCATTTTACTTAACAATATATTCACTGTCCAAAATCGTGAATAAAATTTACTTAACCCCATTTCAATCATTCCTACACATTTTTTTATTTCAATAAAAATTCGCTATTCAAAATCGTGAATATATCTTCTTAAATAATCTTCTATATTAAATTTATCACATTCGATCTATTTTAGAATTTATAAGCACGTTTATAAATTCTATTTCTCTTTTAATAACAACTTCGACTTATAAACCTTCTTTTATCAACTTCTATATTTAACTTATCAAAATAAGTGACTTTGGGTTTATAAACAACTTTTATAAATTTTAATTCTATTTATAAAAGCTTCAATACCAATCAATTTCAATATTGATTTCTAATTTTATTTTCAACGTTTGAATAAAATTTCCATATTGATTTCTCAAAAATTCATTTCTAAATATTAAATCAATTACAGATTGATTTCAAATTTTATTTATCACTACTAAAATAAATTCCTTATTTTTCTCAAATTATTCAATATTCTGTTTTGAAATGGATTCTTCAAATTGAAATCATTTTACATTGATTTCACAACTTATTTCAATTTACCAATTAAATTCCAAACTGAATTTCCAACTTATCTTCTTTTAAATACATTCCTTTTTAAGAAAATAAATTTCAATCGTTTCTTTCAATCTATTTAAAAATCCAAATTTAAATTAATTTCTTCAATTTAAAATCACTGTTTTATGAAATCCATTTATTTAGCATTTTCACTTTATTCTGGAATTTATTCGATAAGATTATAAAAACAGCTTTTATACTTTTAAATTCTTTTCTTCAAAATTTCTTCAATTTCAAAAATTGATTCACTTAGAAATTTCTACTTGAATCTCAAAAATTCAATTTCGTTTATCTTTGGAATCCAATGATGTCAAACATCCATTCAGCTAAATTTTAGCTTTCAAACAATTTCCAGATATCAATATGATTAATAGCATCACTATAATCATTCACAGATTCATATCACAATAGAAATAAATTCAATCAATGTGAGGGGTCCAGTTGGATCCCTCCAACCTGTTTTCCTGCATCCAAAGACGTTAGCACAATACCAATTCCGCTCCAGTACAGAATTATCGCGGTATATAGGTTTTTATAAATCCGCTTACTAACGGCGCAATAGGGTCTCATCCGCTATACGAGGCGGGAATCAATCAATCCAATATATACATATGCCAATATGTATATATTGCTATATATATATATAGATATATCCTATTATATCTAATAGCACATCCAATAACAATCATCATCAATCAATAACTGTAAATTCCACTTTTCAATTGAGTGAGAAAATCTCACCTTAGCTTAAATTTCGCATTCCATTTTCCAATCCAGATTGTTTTCTCGATTTATAAACCTTGTATAGACAAATTTATACAATCGATTAATATTCGAATTAAATCGAATAACCGTTTTAAAAATTTAATTAACTAATGATTTAGTTTAAAGCTGATTTTCCTATAATAAATATTTTTAGTAGCTGAATTAATTAAATAAGCAAATTAACTAATAAATCATCTTATCCATCATTTTTTTAGAATTAAATGGTGAGTTTAAAAACATGTACATATTATAAATTTTCTTTTGAGACTATACATATATTTACTGTTATTAATACACATTTTCTGTTTTTATACCTTGCTGTGCTTACCGATTTCGAGCACTCGATCGCCCAAGGACTGACCACCATGTTGCTGCTTCTACCATCATGCCAGACTCCGATCGAGTCGCCTCCACAGCAACTCGAGCGCCGAGCATCACTGCCTTCATCCCCAATTCACGCGACCTGCTGCTGCCCCGCGTTGCCATCACGAAGTCGCGAAAGTCGCCTCTAAACCCTAGCGTGCGCGAGAACCCAAATTGAACGCCGCAGTCCCTCCTTCAAACGATTCCCAGATTGTCGCCTTGTCGCTGCTCCAGGTGCGCACGAGCTCGACGTACACGAGTCCCCCCTTGCGAACCCCAGAGCTGACCCCAACTCGCGGCGCCCATTTGCCTGCTTTCGATCTTCGAATCGAGGTCCATTTTTCGTTTTGCACGACTTCGTTTTTGTGAAAGAAAAGGGAAGCCGCGATTTTTTTGATTTTAAGAGGAGAAGGGCTCTCGATTTTTTTATTTGAATTGGGAGGGTTTCGTTCGGTAGGTAGATTTCGATTGGGGATGAAGAGGGAGACGCAGCCATTGATTTTTTTTGAACGAACGAAAATGGTTTCTTTTGCGTGATATTAGGCTGAAACAAAGGGGCGTGAATTAAGGCGTGGTTGAGGGGAGAACGTGCTGATGGAGACGTTTGTTTTCTTTTATTTAAAATTAAATTTAAATTTGTTCCGATATAAATTTCAATGCGTTTACATGTCGTATGATCACGTATTTACTCCGAAAAATACGAAATTGGAAATCCAGTAATAATACAATATTACGGACCCAATGGAACTGGTTTCGTCGAATTCCGAGACTGTGCCTCGGACGACTATTTTTAAATACCGGCTGAACGATAAAATTTTCGAAACTGAACAAATAACTATAAACTTCAATTCTGAAGCTTCTATTATCTTCAGTGTTATCAATATATATTTTACAAGCGTTTGAAATATTTTTAATCAGCTTAAATTTGAAGATTCAAATTTGTATCCAACTTCCAATCGATTAAATTTTATAATTTAATTGCCAAATTCAAATTTAAATCGGGGATTCAAATTAAATCATCGTTCAAATATTTAAAATTAATTAAATATTCTTAATTTAATTCGTTCAAAATTCTGGGTCGTTACATAAACTATCAAAATAGCATTAAGGCGTTACCCATATCCCCCCTAACACATTTTATATATTCCCATAGTCTATACAGTACCGTAATCTCCCCCGTAATGGGCGTCGTCAGAGGGCACTCCATAGGTATGGTACAAAACAAACTCGTAGTAAAGCACGCTATGGTAGGTGACACGGCACAACTAGGCAATGCCAGGGTAGATATACCAATTACACTTCCGGGTCGGTGGTAACGCAGAGCCACAGCAATCGTGTAACAGCCTGAAATTTTCAACCATTCGCATCCATACATGTCGGACTTAAATTGCTCAAAATATTAGATTGTTAATTTAAATTTGGAAAAACTCAGCATATACAGTAAATAAAATAATCACAGAATCACAGACACAGAGTAATATAACAATAATGCAACAGAAACAAAAGAATAGTAGTTCATGAAGCTACTATATATATAACAGAGTTAAGTAAGATACAACAGAAGTCTCGAATACATAGACGTCTCAATAAAATAGTCGAATACAAAATCTGAATACATCACTGGAATCAACTGAATAATTGAAAGCTGGATAGATAGCTAGATCTCCAAGCGAAGCTCCAACTCCAAAGTTGAGTCTCGAATACAGAGCGACTCAGTCTGACCCGAGCGTAAAGCAAAACACAAAACACAAAACACTCGAGTCAGGATTAACATTCTTATATCAATAAATCCAACTCAAGTGAAATATCAACTGAAATACAAGTAACTTAAAGGATGTTTGGGATAACCATCCTCTAAGGATCCGTTAAACTATATACTATGTAGTAATATACGCTATTATAATAAAGACTACAGTAAAGTATACTATTTAAAAATAGCGTTAAGGCTTTACATTTTCCACCTTAACACATTTTTAGGTGTGCCAATAGTCTATACATTACCGTAATACCCCGTAAACTGGAGCTACCAGAGGATACTTCATAGGTACGACACAAATCAAACTCATAGTAAAGCACGCTAGGGTAGGTGACACGGCACAACTAGGCAATGCTAGGGTAGATATACCAACTACACTTCCGGGCCGGTGGTAACGCAGAGTCGCAGTAATCGCCCACCTCGAACCACACTCTCGAATCAAGGGTGCGCACCAAATCAATCACAAGTAATAGAATGGCATACGATGGAGTGTGTCCGATCAGAGGAGCTACCTCATTAGCTCGTCAATTACTCCTGTTTAGCCACCTTATGCCAACTCACGGGAGTCGGGTTCACGTATATACCTTATATAGGATCGTCGCCACCATCCTACTTCATTCTGGAATCTCCACCGCGTACACAGTTGTTAAAGTGGTTTTCGGTATCGACAGAGAGTATGCCCATATCTGATCCCGGTCTGTTTAATAACCAATCGTTATTATAACACCGTGGTCATTTAAAAATAGTTTATACTTCAAAACCAAAATATCATTTCCATTTCTAACCATATCAAACGATATCATTTTCACTTCAAATAAATCCATTTCCAAAATCATATCACCTTCTAAAGTTATATCGCTTTCGAAATCACAAGTTTTTTAAAAATCAAAACACTTTGGAAATCAAAACCTTGAAATTCATAACACTTTGAAATCATAGCTTGAAATCATAACATTTTTGAATCCATAACACTTTCCTCTTAAACAGTTTAGATATTAAAATTTGTGTCTATAATAAAATAGTTTATAAAATAAAAATAGTTTATATAAAATAGTTATAAGTTGAAATAGTTTATAATAAAATAATTTATATTGAAAATGATTTATATAAAATAGTTTATATTAAAATAATTTATACAGTAAAATATAAATAGTTTTAGATATAGTTTAAAATACTTTATAAAATAAAATAGCTTCCTCAATTTCACAAATCGATTCAAATCAACTCAATTTCAAGAAATTCAGATTTAATCAAATTGCAAATCATCAATTTCAATTCAATTCAGTTTCTCAATAAACCATTTCAAATTATCGATTTTAAATACATATTTGAACCATAAAATAAGCCATTTCAATTTCAATATATTTCAAAGCTTTAAATATTGAACATGTCAAGACTAAATTCGAAAATTTGATATATATATATATATATATCAAATTCACTTCACTATTATTTAGTTTGAAATATTTACTTAATTATTTCAATAACATCTAAATACAGCTTTAATTTAAAATTTTAAATAAACAAAATATCCCATTTAAATTTATATAAATTTGAAATATTCATTTAAGTCACTTTTAATCAAATTCAAGTTATAAAACATATCTTTAAAATCACAAATTTAATAATTTTAAATCAAATTTATTTAAGTAAAATTCTTAAATAAATATAATTTCAAATCAATTTCAAATTTATCTTTCCAACCCGAATCATTATAAACTCTATATTTGAAAATATATATTTTAAATAAATACTTAAGCATATTATATATCAAGTTTATTAAATCAACTTTAATAAATCTTAAAAATCAATATTTATTAAAATCATATATTTCCTTTCAAAACCATAGAAATCATTTTCAAAATATTTATTTATAGACCAACGGTGTCTGTATATAATTTTCTATCCTATGGTCAAGTGATACAGATATTTATCATTTCAATCCATAATTTGAATTTATACGGGTATATATCTTTTCAACCTGCAATCCCAAATTAAATTTAATGAAAATCGCTTGGGTTTATCATTTCAACCCATAACGATTTTCTCCTATTCTACAGATCGTTCGGGTGTGTATCATTTCAACCCATAGTGAAATCTATACTAACAGGGAACTTGCAAAGTGATAACAGATATGATAATAATATAACAGGCATATATCATCAATGTAAATAACAGATAATGGTGTCAGATGTCACAGGTGAACAGATACAGATAATGGCATATATATAAAAATGTAAATAACTAGTAGCAGCATATTTCAATTGTCGTTTCAAATTTAATAAATATAAGAACGTTAATTGTGAGTGATTGCTCACCTTTCGAGGCTAGAGAAATTTGACAACAGACAAGCTACGAATTCCAAAGCAAAGCAAAGTTGGCACGAATTTGGACGGATAAAGCTGATAAATAGGAATTGATGAGAACAGATATAAATAAATTTAAAGTTTAATACTAACCCAAATTAAAAATTAAAAACCTTAATAATATGTTTCAAAATCAATACTTAACTTACCCACACATTACACAAAATAAGCCTTTAGTATATTTGGAAAATTAAACATTTACAAAAATCAGAAATCTATATTGTTTCTCTACATCAATATTTAATACGTAAATAAGTTTATATATACATATATAAGCTACAAAATCACATTATATATATATATGTTACATTTTTAAATCTTCTCTAAGATAATTATTCACAAAATTTCACCTTTATATATTGAATCAATATATTTGAAAAATATAATTTAGCAAACAAAGATCAGTATATAATACTGATGTAAGCTCTGGAACATATATATAATTTATATGAACTAACCCAACTTATGCAGACAACTACCCAACCCTACATACAAAATATAACTTACTTATAATATATATATATATAGACTACTAAAATATATCATATATAAAATAGACCAACATATAAAATATACCGTATATACACGTACAACTTACACAGTTGAACAGTTATATAACTTGAAATCAAACACATATATAAGAAGACTTATATACTAATGCACATATATAGATAGTAGTAGACTCATATAATATAATATAACATATATACAAAACTGTAAACACAACTGTAAATGAACAAACTGTATAAACAACTTTATAATATGAACAATATATAAATATATACACCATATACGTTTTATCACAACTTTAAAACACAAATAACAATACAGCCAAAATTACTTTATATATATATTTATATATATAACAACAAATTAGTATAAACTAATACTTACTTATATATACAATAAGACAGTACAAAACAACATTTTAAAACATTGATTATATATGTACACGTTAAACACCACAGATAAATATATGTCTCTGTAAATAGTTATACAGACTTCATACTTTATATAAAGCATATATACGCAGTCAAACAGCTAACGAATTCAAATACTAATATATATATATATATATAATAAAATTTATAGAACAGATACATTGAAACTATAATATATATAAAACACACATTGTAAACTTGAATGTCTGAAAATAATCATATGCAAACAAGTATATATATACTTGGAAATTAAATAAAGGTTTATATAAACTTTTATAACTTTTAAAATAATATATAGCACAACCAAAAATACACCTATCACGCTCAAACACACGTACACTACATACATGCACATACTTTAGAAACATTGTATGCTTTTATAAATAACAAAACGTATATATATCTCTCGGTTCTTTCAAATGCATACCCAAAATAGTTCCAGATCCAAACATAACGCAAATTTAGATATATAACCTTATACTATCATTATATTATATTAACATAAAATATATATTATATAAATATGTTGGTTTCCACTATATAAACTCTCTTATACAAATATATAAATATACAATCATGCGAAATCGAATATATGCAAACCCACCTATAAGTTAACACATAAATTTATACATATATAATACCTGCTTAACAGTTTTTTTTTCTTCGGCAAATAAGAGAGATGGCAAGGCTCGAGGAGGAGAGTGGTTGCTCTCGGCTGGGAAGGTGGAATAGGCCTAGTTTGCTGGCGCAAGGAGGGGCAGAGGCCGAGCAGTGGAATAGGCTTACGTAGGTGTGAGTTGTTGCTCGTGGAGGTACGGCTAAGGTTGTTGACGATCGGCAGCATCGGAGATTCAGCTGGGGTTGCGGCCGGAGGTAAGGGGAGATGCTGCGTCGGTGGGGTTTGTGGAGGAGATGGAACATGTAGAGTCGAATGAGTTGGCAAATGCGATTCGAAGCCTTCTCGTCTCTGTGGAAAATTTACGAAATATAATGTATATTTTAAGGAAGGAGATGACTCACACGCAAAATCTTCGAATAATATATATTTTGTTTTATGAAACAGAAGAGCGGAACAAAATATTGGAACCAGAGAATAAATACAAAAGAGCAGAATCACAAAAGTCACAAGATGAATAGCTAGTAACATTTATAACAAGTGGCTATTAATTTTAGCTGGTAAACAAACGAAAGGCCACAGAAGTCAAAAAGTACGAAAACGGTTACCGATACAGTAATCGTTTTATAGATTTCGTGGTGTACTGGGGTTCGAAAAACAGAAATGAATATATCGCAGAGATCAGCACGACGAGACGATCAAAACGGTATACAAATATTAGTGGTACAGTCAACCTATCAAAAGTCGATATCGGTATTGAAATGCTGCTCAAATGTCAGAAATAAGATGAACGGAGCAGTAGAAGTCCAAATTTGAAGAAACGAAATATGACGTCTCACTTAGAAGCTGGTAAACAAATTTATTATATAAAAATATTCAAGTTTGGAAAACACTTTATTATCATCAAATATTAACTGATTTAAATTTAAATAAAATTACACAAGAAAATAAACTTCCAAATTATCTGATGAAAATTTACCGGTTCCTATGTTAAAATAGACGCAATCCAAATATCAAATTTTTTTTTCAAAATATTATTCTTTAAAATTTCACAAAATTTCAATTAATTAAATAAATAACACCACAAAATTTACGGGTCGTTACACTCTCCCCCACTCAAAACTTTTCGTCCCCGAAAAGGAACGAGGTAGGAGAATAGAAACAGCCAGGAGAAAAGAGGTTGAAAACAAAATAAAACAACTAATTCAAACCATTAAAATTTCAATTTAAATTAATTAATATTTAATAATTGATTTAATCCATTTGATTTCACTTAAGTTAAATCAATCTATCTATTTCTAAATTCATTATCTTATTATCTAGTCATCCTCAATTAACAATTTCTAGATCATCAATTTGTATAATCATTTATTATACTCATATTTTATTCAACAAATTTAATTCTTTTATTCCAAATTATTATTAAGTTTATTCCACTTAATATATCTTATAACATATATTTAAACCATATAAATTAATTTAAACCATATAAATTAATTTAAACCATATAAATTTCAATTTAAATTAATTTATATTCAATAATTGATTTTAAATTCAAGGTATTTCCATAAGTTGATCTAATTTCAATTTATTAATTCCTTCAAAACAAATTTATTTGTCTCATCTATTATTCAATTAACTTATTATTCTATTTGTCTCTATTAACATCTTTATAATAAAATTTAAGTGTATAACATTTATTATAACACTCAAATTTTATTTATAAAATCATTTACCATCAATTTACATTGTAAATTATTCAATTACATACTCAACTTCTGGATGATTAAGGTAAGTTATATTAGAATGTAATTGAGTATTATACAAGTACAATTTTCTCACTCAACTTATTTCAAGTTTAAATATGTATTCAAAATTTTGGCTTTATTTTATAATTGAAATCACCTTATCAAAATTTAAGAATAAAATTTCCGATTTAATTCAAACCATTTAGAGATAATTATGTGTGTATATATATATCAAATCAAATTAAATTTAAAATAGTATACCCATATATATAAATCAAATCAGACTTAAGAAATTCAAATCAAAATATTTTTCCAAAACAAAACCGTAGCAAAGCTACAGAATGGTCTCTCCACTTCGAAACTCGAAAATGAATGTCGATGATGCGGCCGCCATCACCGAAATTATTTTCCAGCAACAAAGAAAAGAGTACAAATTTAAAAAAAAATTAAAAAATTCTTTGGAAACCATTTCTATTCGAAAATACTTTTTAAATAATATACCTTTTAAACTTTAAAACCAAAGTTTGAAATCACTGGAAATTAAATTCTCAAATTCCTAAATTTAAAATTCAAACCAATTTATGAACCATTTTTATAAATTCATTTATAGAACAATAAATGATAATCAAATATTATCATTTCAAACAACCAATTTAATTAACTTATTAAATTCTAGAAAATTTTACTTATATTTGTATAGTATAATCATACAAATTTATTCCAATTACCAAAATTTGAAAATAATATTGTGTTAGTTTGCTCTGTTCAAGTGTTTTGAGAATCCTATCGATAGCGTTGATCAGACGAATCGATCAGAAAACCCAAATCAACATCAACAACTCAAACAACACACTATAAAACATTTTAATATTAATACAAATACACTCCCTCACTCGATGATTCCAAAATGGATTTCAAAACAAGGATAGAGATTCAAATTAGGGGAACTCTAATCAATAGAATTCAACTAGAAGATAGGTTCGATAGGGAGATAAATAGATTTCAAGAGAGAAAAATGGATAGACTTATATAAGTCGCGGGTAACCTTAACCGGGTCAACCGTGACTTCAAGAATAAGATCGATGCAGAATTTTGAGGTAATCGACAACCGATCGCAGGAGATAGAATTCAGGCATAGCAAGACATGGCAGCATCTAAACCGTCGATACAGAAATCTTCGGTGAATCGATGCCTGTTGTAAAGGAGTTTCACCCCTTTACGAATCATTCTAAGATTGGCGGAGCCACCGATTCATTATAGATATCAACCGAAGTGGAGTTATGGGATACTCCCGAATTAAGAAGAATACGAACAGGGAGAGACTAGGATGGATTTCAAAACAAAGGTAGGGTTCCAAAGTTCGAAAGAAATTCGAATCAAAGAGGGAGAAATTCAAGCTCGAACGAAAGTGATTCCGTAATTAAATTTACTACATATGCTAAGTTTTGCCTAAAACCAGAGCTCTGGTACCACATGTAACGACCTGCCATGGAAGTGGGGTAATGCCCACCGTAGCATACATTGGTACCTGTGTACTGCCTTTACGACCAGCCTCTCGACTGCACCAACCCTGTAGGGACATGTAGGAGTAAGAGTCATCCGCTCGCTACCAAACCAAATGCGAGAACCCCTTATCATGCTGCACCCGCCAAGTGCATAGGCATCCATACATGTCGGACTTGAATTGCTTAAAATATCAAATTGTTAATTTAAATTTGGCAAAACTCAGCATATATAGTAAATAAAATAATCACAGAATCATAGACATAGAGTAATATAACAATAATGCAGCGGAAACAAAAGAATAGTAGTTCATGAAGCTACTATATAAATAACAGAGTTAAGTAAGATACAACAGAGGTCTCGAATACATATATGTCTCAATATAATAGTCAAATACAAAATCTGAATACATCACTGGAATCAACTGAATAACTGAAAGCTGGATAGATAGCTGGATCTCCAAGCGAAGCTCCAACTCCAAAGGTGAGTCTCGAATACTGAGCCACTCAGTCTGACCCGAGCGTAAAGCAAAACACAAAACACTCGAGTCAGGATTAACATTCTTATATCAATAAATCCAACTCAAGTGAAATATCAACTGAAATACAAGTAACTTAAAGAATGCTTGGGATCGCCCATTCTTTAAGGATCCGTTAAACTATCTACTATGTAGTAATATACGCTATTATAATAATGTCTAATATAAAATAAACTTACTTTTAAATAGCGTTAAGGCTTTACATTTTCCACCTTAACACATTTTTAGGTGTGCCAATAGTCTATACAGTACCGTAATAGCCCGTAAACTGGAGCTACCAAAGGATACTCCATAGGTACGACACAAATCAAACTCGTAGTAAAGCATGCTAGGGTAGGTGACACGGCACAACTAGGCAATGCCAGGGTAGATACACCAATTACACTTCTGAGTCGGTGGTAACGCAGAGCCACAGCAATCGCCCACCTCGAGCCACACTCTTGAATCAAGGGTGCGCACCAAATCAATCACAAGTAATAGAATGGCATACGATGGAGTGTGTCCGATCAGAGGAGCTACCTCATTAGCCCGTCAACTGCTCCTGTTTTAGCCACCTTATGCCAACTCACTGGAGTCGGGTCCACGTATATACCTCATATAGGATCGTCGCCACCATCCTACTTCATTCTGGAATCTCCACCGCGTACATAGTTGTTAAAGTGGTTTTCGGTATCGACAAAGAGTATGCCCATATCCGATCCCGGTCTCTTTAACAACCAATCGTTATTATAACACTATGGTCATTTAAAAATAGTTTATACTTCAAAATCAAAATATCATTTCCATTTCTAACCATATCAAACGATATCATTTTCACTTCAAATAAATCCATTTCCAAAATCATATCACTTTCCATAGTTATATCGCTTTCAAAAGCATAAGTCTTTTAAAATCAAAACACTTTGGAAATCAAAACCTTGAAATTCATAACACTTTGAAATCATAGCTTGAAATCATAACATTTTGGAATCCATAACACTTTCCTCTTAAACAGTTTAGATATTAAAATTTGTGTCTATAATAAAATAGTTTATAAAATAAAAATATTTTATATAAAATAGTTATAAGTTGAAATAGTTTATAATAAAATAATTTATATTGAAAATGATTTATATAAAATAGTTTATATTAAAATAATTTATAAAGTAAAATATAAATAGTTTAAGATATAGTTTAAAATACTTTATAAAATAAAATTGCTTCCTCAATTTCACAAATCGATTCAAATCAACTCAATTTCAAGAAATTTAGATTTAATCAAATCGCAAATCATCAATTTCAATTCGATTCAGTTTCTCAATAAACCATTTCAAATTATTCAAATACATATTTGAACCATAAAATAAGTCATTTTAATTTCAATATATTTCAAAGCTTTAAATATTCAATATTTCAAGATTAAATTCGAAAATTTCATATATATACCAAATTCGCTTCACTATTATTTAGTTTGAAATATTTACTTAATTATTTCAATAACATCTAAATACAGCTTCAATTTAAAATTTTAAATAAACAAAATATCCCATTTAAATTTATATAAATTTGAAATATTCATTTAAGTCACTTTTAATCAAATTTAAATTTATGCTTATCCATCTTTAATCACAATTCTAATTAATTCAAATCAAATTCAATTTGAACTAATTCTATTCAAATCTCAACTTAAAATCATCTTGAATTTTATAAATTCGAGTTAAATTTTAAATGTTGATTTAATCCCTTAAGTTAAATTAACCCTTACTTTTAAATTAAATCACCCTTTATTTTTAATTTAACAACTTAAATCTTTAAACCATTTAATTCTGTATCCAAATTCCAAAATTCCATTTTAAAATTATCTTAACTTATTACAAAGTTCAAATAAGAATTCAAAAACAATTTAATCTTCAGATTCTAATTTATTATCCATTTCTAACTTTAAAATAAATTCTTAGTTTCATAGATTATTTATAACAATAGAATGATATCAGGATAAATAAACATCCAAATTTATCCAAACACCAATTAACAACATCCCATTTCAATTTCCAGATCTCAAACCCATTTTGAGATTACTCATAACTCCCATTTAAACCCAACCATTTAACTTCTCAAGTTAAATTTTAATTTCATCTTGAAATTTCTAATTCAAGTTGTTCATTCTAAACTCATTTAACTTCCCTTAAGTTAAATTTAATTTAATTTAGTCAACTTGACCTAATTTGAATTCCCATTCAAATTTTTAAATCTTATAATAATAATCTTCCCATTTAAATTCAAAAACTTATCACTTTGGGTTTTCATATCACATTTCAATTTAAAACTTAACACTAAGAGTTATTTCAAATCATCCTTGATATTATGTATATCCTCATATATACATTTTCTTTACATACCAAGTTATACTTTAAATTTTAAACCATTCTTGGTTTTTAATTTCAAAACAAATTTCTTTAAAACGATCTCAAGTTTTCTGGACTTAGATTTAAAACTTCACAATTTTAAATTATCTTCAATTCCAATTTATAAGTTATACTCACTTAAATGTTCACTTCCCTAAACATTTCATTTTGCTAAATCATTAACAACATTCATTATTAAACACAATTACCATTTATGATAATAACCAAGATTATCATATCTGGAAACCAATTCATTATTATCTTTATTCTTGATAACATTTCTACAAATTCAAGATTTTAATTTTAGTTTGAATTCATTTCAAACTTATGTTCATTCAATTTTAATTTGGCTTTATTTCTATTACCACTTAATTTAATTCCAATATTTTAACAACTAATTACCTTAATTTTTATTAGAAAGAAATATCATTTTATATATCAAAATATATTCTTATATAAAATCATTTAAAATCCTTATATTAGAAAATAACAATTACGCTCTCATATATATATATATATATATATATACACACACTCAACTCGTTCTGGGGTACCATTGACCCTATCCTTAACGAGTAATCCCAACAGAGCCAAGGTTCTCGCTTAACCTTTTGCTCTGATACCAACTGTAACGACCCGGAATTTTCGAACCCGAAAATTCCAGATAGTTAGAAGAAAAAGAAAGAGATAGAAGAAAGAAACAGAAAGAAGAAATGTAACAACCCGTGATTGCGGTTACCAAATAATAAATTAAAATTGGGATTTTAATTTAATTGGAGCTATTAATGAATTTTTAATGTGGCTAATTTGTTCAAAATTTAGTCATTTTGAATAAATTAATATTTTGGGCTTAAGTGTAAAATGGAGCATTTCAAGGAAATTAATTAGGGAAATTTGTAATTTATATTATTGCAAAATTTTATATGTGTAAAATAGTGCAATATTTGATTTGGGAAATTAATTTGCAATTTATTTGCAAAATGGTGATTTTGGCTAATATTAACTATAAACGGTGTTTTGGAAAAATTAGGGGTTAAAATGTAAAATATTGTTGATATAGGATTTTATGAAATGGCTAAAAGTAATTGTTAACATATTTTCATAATTTTCTATGGTTTGAAATGTATTTAGTAATTTGTATGTAGAGTGTACTTAGAGAAAATTGCCTATATATCTATGCACATGAATAATACAAAGTCCTAATGGGTATTAGATCCAATAACCCTAACCATTAGCCTATAAAGTATCTTTTACTCTCCCATTTCAGCCAACACTTCATTTCATAACCACTAAAACCTAATTAGAAAGCTCCAAAACCTAGTCATGGCCTCCTAAGCAAGACTTCAATCTACACCAAATCAAAGAGAGTTAATCCAAACTACTAAAAGAGGTAATAGCAATCACAAAACCCACCTCTAATTCATTCTTTAATTTCTGAAATTATTTTGTAATCCTCTTTTTTTTGTGCATTTAGATTGTGAAACTCTTTGATCTTCTTTTCATTGCTTGGAAAGAGGTAATATATGCTAGCTGAAATTATAATTAGTTTATAGCTGTTAGTAAATTAGGCATATCTCATTCATTTTAAATCGGAATTAAGATTTTCTTGAAGTTCTGGAAAGCTTATTCTGTAGCCTATAACTTTCATGTTTTGAGCTTTGCCTAATTTTGTGGTTTCAATGGTCGAAATCACGTTTGTTTGTCGCTGACCTGACAACAAACTACAGGGTTGATAAAATAAAACCCTGAAATTGATTTGGCCATAAGTTACTCGATTTTAATCCGAATTAGATAATTTTGGATGTTCCGGAAAGCTTAAAACATATGCTACAATTTTTGTTCAGTGAGTTTTCTGTAATATTGCCATTTAGATGACCTGAAATGCGTTCAAAGACAGAAGACCAATTCTGTCTTTAACAAGTTATCTTGAGTTTCAATCTGATATTGTTTTGCATGTATCTCTCTCGTTTCTTATCCAAATCTAATAATTTTGGATGTTCTGGAAAGCTTCGATTTAGAGCTAAAACTTTCATGTTTTGAGTTTCATGAAATTTTGAAGTTAATTTGGTCAAAATTGTACATTCTTACCACTGTCCCAAGAAAAAAAAAAGAAAAAAAAATAATAAATAATTTTTTTCAAAACCCTGTTCCAGATTTTTTATCTCCACTTCGCGATGCCGCCACGATCGCATCCGAAGTCGGAATTCGATGTTTTTGGTCTCGTTGGAAAGGTGGAGTTTCGAGCTCCACCTCTGTATAATTTAGGCATCATCGGCATTGTTTTGGTACTTCGAATTTCGTGTCGAAGTTGAACTCTTGTCGCTGTTTGTAAACAGTGTGAATCTTGTTCTGGGTCCAACTTTGAGACGTCGCTGCTACTTCATCTCAACTCGGATTCCAGAAATTCTTTTTGCATCTTATAGTAGGGATGTTGGACTATATGCCTACCAGTTTTCATGTCATTTGGGATTCAGTTTGCTGGTCCAAATAAATTGCCGAACTTGGGTTCGCAGCCGTTTTTGAATGGTCAAACACTTGGAATGAAAATCAAATATCCCTTCTGTTTCCAGCTTTTGAGCGCCACTCCGCGATGTCGCCACGTTCGCATCGGAAGTCGGAATTCGACATTTTTGGTCTCGTTAGAAAGGTGGAGTTCCGAACTCCATCTCAGGAAAATTTGGACAACATTGTAGTTCGTTTGGTACTTCGAATTTCGTGTCGAAGTTGAACTCTAGTCGCTGTTTGTAAACAGTGTAAATCTTGTTCTGGGTCCAACTTTGAGACGTCGCTGCCACTTCGTCTCAACTCGGAATCCAGAAATTCTTTTTGCATCTCAAAGTAGGGATGTTGGACTACATGCCTGCAAATTTTCATGACATTTGGACACAGTATGCTGGTCCAAATAAATTATCGAACTTGAGTTCACAGCTGTTTTTGAATGGTTACAAACACTTAGAATAGTTTTGATGATTTTCTGGTTTTCGTCGATTTCTTTGAGATTTGTCTCTGGATTTCGTACACGGGCTTTATAAAAAGGTTTTATAAGGATTTTTCACTCCAAAATGGCTTTTGAAAATTATTATATAATATTATTTTAATTATTAAATTAACTACTCCATAATAGGAGACCTTTCAAAAGACCGTTTTAAAAGTGATTTCGAAAATCAATTATAAATCCGTTTTACACCATTATTTTCTATAATAAAAATCTCACACTCACTTTTAGCACGTCGAGCGATGTGGAAAGGTGCTTAAACGGTTATGAAATCTCCGGCCTATGGAAACCGTGTGTATTTTCTTTCCGGTTAATCCCCGACCTATTCGATTGATCGTTTTGACCTTTGGGTCTAGTTTACCGATGATATGAGGTAGACTTTTTATTGTTTGGAGTGTGAGCTTGCTATTGGTTAGGAAACCGTTTAGTGCGAACGTGGGGTATGTGACTCATTGTTAACACTTTGCGGGTTCCTCTCCAAGAAGTTAGTGACACATTAGCCTTTGGGCGGCCAGTACTGGACCTCTGGGTCACCACGCCTCTGGGCAACCGTCTCTGGACACCTGCTCTATGGAGCAGTTTACTTTTCGGCGTGTGCCTCTGGGCCTTTATCCTTCTGGGAAGGATTTCGCCGTTTCGCGCGTTCCGCATCTGTGCGAGTGATGGATCACAACTTTACAGTACTTGGCAACAACGACTCTGGTCGGTGCACGTGCAAAACTTGTATTATCTGATGATTTTTATATCCATTCGAGTACCGCCATTCGGCGTTGGTTCTATGGAACCATACGATGTAAGTGCGATTACCTTGTGGATTCACAGTGTCTCTGGACACTGCTTTTCAGTGTTTGATTTCATTGATTTTTCAGTATATCCCCATTGCTCTTTGGAGCATCGATCTTTGCTTGGGCATTGATCACAGACTCTGGTCACTATTGGGATTATTGCCTATGGGCATCTTTTTATGGCTTTGGCTACGCCGATGATATGAGGCGACTTTATTTATTCTACACTTTGGTGTTGATTTCTCTTTGGAGATTTTTATTGTTTATTGATGATTAGGGATCGTCATTATATTCATGTGGTTCATAATATACTTCTCTTTGGATAAGTACTATTTTACTTATGTACCGCATTATTATATATCTCAGTTATTACTGATTGTTTAGCTAGCCTGACCCGAGTGTTTTCGCTCGGGTCAGACCGAGTTGTTTCAGGTTAGGTCTCTGGACTTAGCTTCTGTGCTTCCGCTTGGACATTATCTGCTATGCTGATAGATAGCGCTTTTATTTGTCCACTATTCCGCTACTCTCTTATTATTCAGACTTTGATATGTACATATTTTTGACTCACATGTGTGAGCAGTGGCTTTGTACCCACTTATGATATTTGGATCTGTATTGATGATGTATTGTTCTGGGATTTTATATCTGTTATGTGATTCTGTTCTGTGATGCTATTTCATTATGTTATTATGCTTTGTCCTGATAGACCTTTAGCCATTTGTAATTTCGTTATAAGTATTTACCGAATATGTCGAACCACCTGATTGAGAAAAATTTAAATAGATTCCACCTTTCGACGTATTCGGTAGATAGTTATAGCTTGATTACAAATGGTCGCTCCCACTATACTCTATTCTCCGCTTTAACAGACAGTATTACTCCCGTAATACTCTTTGTTACAGTGGGTCTCAGAGTGGGGCGTTACAGCTTGGTATCAGAGCCTAGTTTCAGGAATAAGCATAATAAACACAGAACAGATACACTTAGTACAATACATTTTAAATTAGATCCGAATTAAATCAAATCCCTTCCTTATGTTTATTGATAGATAAGTTAGGAATATGTATAGGAATCCGTTATATTCCGTAGTATTCCTTAATTAATTATCTATCATTGAATCATGTCTAACTCTAATTCCCGTTACGACATGTTTGACCAATTGAGCGGTGCGAAGGTCTTCTCTCAGTTTGACCTTGCCACCGGATTCCATCAGCTACGAGTCATGGAAGACAGCATTCCTCTTACAGCATTTCGCACTCGTCATGGTTCTTTTGAGTGGTTGGTCATGCCGTTCGGCTTGACGAACGCTCCGGCTTTCTTCGTCGATCTCATGAATCGAGTATTCCGGGAATACATCAATAGATTCGTTCTGGTTTTCATCGACGATATTCTTGAGACTCTTTCTATGTGTGATATTCGAAATCGAGCTCCGTCTTCTGTATTCCTTTTGTGGATTAGATGTTATAGACGACTTCTATATTTAAGGAATAGCGGGGACGCAATTTTCTTAAGGGGGGAGTCTGTAACAACCCGTGATTGCGGTTACCAAATAATAAATTAAAATTGGGATTTTAATTTAATTGGAGCTATTAATGAATTTTAAATGTGGCTAATTTGTTCAAAATTTAGTCATTTTGAATAAATTAATATTTTGGGCTTAAGTGTAAAATGGAGCATTTCAAGGAAATTAATTAGGGAAATTTGTAATTTATATTATTGCAAAATTTTATATGTGTAAAATAGTGCAATATTTGATTTGGGAAATTAATTTGCAATTTATTTGCAAAATGGTGATTTTGGCTAATATTAACTATAAACGGTGTTTTGGAAAAATTAGGGGTTAAAATGTAAAATATTGTTGATATAGGATTTTATGAAATGGCTAAAAGTAATTGTTAACATATTTTCATAATTTTCTATGGTTTGAAATGTATTTAGTAATTTGTATGTAGAGTGTACTTAGAGAAAATTGCCTATATATGTATGCACATGAATAATACAAAGTCCTAATGGGTATTAGATCCAATAACCCTAACCATTAGCCTATAAAGTATCTTTTACTCTCCCATTTCAGCCAACACTTCATTTCATAACCACTAAAACCTAATTAGAAAGCTCCAAAACCTAGTCATGGCCTCCTAAGCAAGACTCCAATCTACACCAAATCAAAGAGAGTTAATCCAAACTACTAAAAGAGGTAATAGCAATCACAAAACCCACCTTTAATTCATTCTTTAATTTCTGAAATTATTTTGTAATTCTCTTTTTTTTTTGTGCATTTAGATTGTGAAACTCTTTGATCTTCTTTTCATTGCTTGGAAAGAGGTAATATATGCTAGCTGAAATTATAATTAGTTTATTGCTGTTAGTAAATTAGGTATATCTCATTCATTTTAAATCGGAATTAAGATTTTCTTGAAGTTCTGGAAAGCTTATTCTGTAGCCTATAACTTTCATGTTTTGAGCTTTGCCTAATTTTGTGGTTTCAATGGTCGAAATCACGTTTGTTTGTCGCTGACCTGACAACAAACTACAGGGTTGATAAAATAAAACCCTGAAATTGATTTGGCCATAAGTTACTCGTTTTTAATCCGAATTAGATAATTTTGGATGTTCCGGAAAGCTTAAAACATATGCTACAATTTTTGTTCAGTGAGTTTTCTGTAATATTGCCATTTATATGACCTGAAATGCGTTCAAAGACAGAAGACCAATTCTGTCTTTAACAAGTTATCTTGAGTTTCAATCTGATATTGTTTTGCATGTATCTCTCTCGTTTCTTATCCAAATCTAATAATTTTGGATGTTATGGAAAGCTTAGATTTAGAGCTAAAACTTTCATGTTTTGAGTTTCATGAAATTTCGAAGTTAATTTGGTCAAAATTGTACATTCTTACCACTGTCCCGAAAAAAAAAAAGAAAAAAAAATAATAAATAATTTTTTTCAAAACCCTGTTCCAGATTTTTTATCTCCACTTCGCGATGCCGCCACGATCGCATCCGAAGTCGGAATTGGGTGTTTTTGGTCTCGTTGGAAAGGTGGAGTTTCGAGCTCCACCTCTGTAAAATTTAGGCATCATCGGCATTGTTTTGGTACTTCGAATTTCGTGTCGAAGTTGAACTCTTGTCGCTGTTTGTAAACAGTGTGAATCTTGTTCTGGGTCCAACTTTGAGACGTCGCTGCTACTTCATCTCAACTCGGATTCCAGAAATTCTTTTTGCATCTTATAGTAGGGATGTTGGACTATATGCCTACCAGTTTTCATGTCATTTGGATTCAGTTTGCTGGTCCAAATAAATTGCCGAACTTGGGTTCGCAGCAGTTTTTGAATGGTCAAACACTTGGAATGAAAATCAAATATCCCTTCTGTTTCCAGCTTTTGAGCGCCACTCCGCGATGTCGCCACGTTCGCATCGGATATCAGAATTCAACATTTTTGGTCTCGTTAGAAAGGTGGAGTTCCGAACTCCATCTCAGGAAAATTTGGACAACATTGGAGTTCGTTTGGTACTTCGAATTTCATGTCGAAGTTGAACTCTAATCGTTGTTTGTAAACAGTGTAAATCTTGTTCTGGGTCCAACTTTGAGACGTCGCTGCCACTTCGTCTCAACTCGGAATCCAGAAATTCTTTTTGCATCTCAAAGTAGGGATGTTGGACTACATGCCTGCAAATTTTCATGACATTTGGACATAGTTTGCTGGTCCAAATAAATTATCGAACTTGAGTTCACAGCTGTTTTTGAATGGTTACAAACACTTAGAATAGTTTTGATGATTTTCTGGTTTTCGTCGATTTCTTTGAGATTTGTCTCTGGATTTCGTACACGGGCTTTATAAAAAGGTTTTAAAAGGATTTTTCACTCCAAAATGGCTTTTGAAAATTATTATATAATATTATTTTAATTATTAAATTAACTACTCCATAATAGGAGACCTTTCAAAAGACCATTTTAAAAGTGATTTCGAAAATCAATTATAAATCCGTTTTACACCATTATTTTCTATAATAAAAATCTCACACTCACTTTTAGCACGTCGAGCGAAGTGGAAAGGTGCTTAAACGGTTAGGAAATCTCCGGCCTATGGAAACCGTGTGTATTTTCTTTCCGGTTAATCCCCGACCTATTCGATTGATCGTTTTGACCTTTGGGTCTAGTTTACCGATGATATGAGGTACACTTTTTATTGTTTGGAGTGTGAGCTTGCTATTGGTTAGGAAACCGTTTAGTGCGAACGTGGGGTATGGGACTCATTGTTAACACTTTACGGGTTCCTCTCCAAGAAGTTAGTGACACATTTGCCTCTGGGCGGCCAGTACTGGACCTCTGGGTCACCATGCCTCTGGGCAACCGTCTCTGGACACCTGCTCTATGGAGCAGTTTACTTTTCGGCGTGTGCCTCTGGGCCTTTATCCTTCTGGGAAGGATTTCGCCGTTTCGCGCGTTCCGCATCTGTGCGAGTGATCGATCACAACTTTACAGTACTTGGCAACAACGACTCTGGTCGGTGCACGTGCAAAACTTGTATTATCTGATGATTTTTATATCCATTCGAGTACCGCCATTCGGCGTTGGTTCTATGGAACCATACGATGTAAGTGCGATTACCTTGTGGATTCACAGTGTCTCTGGACACTGCTTTTCAGTGTTTGATTTCATTGATTTTTCAGTATATCCCCATTGCTCTTTGGAGCATCGATCTTTGCTTGGGCATTGATCACAGACTCTGGTCACTATTGGGATTATTGCCTATGGGCATCTTTTTATGGCTTTGGCTACGCCGATGATATGAGGCGACTTTATTTATTCTACACTTTGGTGTTGATTTCTCTTTGGAGATTTTTATTGTTTATTGATGATTAGGGATCGTCATTATATTCATGTGGTTCATAATATACTTCTCTTTGGATAAGTACTATTTTACTTATGTACCGCATTATTATATATCTCAGTTATTACTGATTGTTTAGCTAGCCTGACCCGAGTGTTTTCGCTCGGGTCAGACCGAGTTGTTTCAGGTTAGGTCTCTGGACTTAGCTTCTGTGCTTCCGCTTGGACATTATCTGCTATGCTGATAGATAGCGCTTTTATTTGTCCACTATTCCGCTACTCTCTTATTATTCAGACTTTGATATGTACATATTTTTGACTCACATGTGTGAGCAGTGGCTTTGTACCCACTTATGATATTTGGATCTGTATTGATGATGTATTGTTCTGGGATTTTATATCTGTTATGTGATTCTGTTCTGTGATGCTATTTCATTATGTTATTATGCTTTGTCCTGATAGATCTTTAGCCATTTGTAATTTCGTTATAAGTATTTACCGAATATGTCGAACCACCTGATTGAGAAAAATTTAAATAGATTCCACCTTTCGACGTATTCGGTAGATAGTTATAGCTTGATTACAAATGGTCGCTCCCACTATACTCTATTCTCCGCTTTAACAGACAGTATTACTCCCGTAATACTCTTTGTTACAGTGGGTCTCAGAGTGGGGCGTTACAGCTTGGTATCAGAGCCTAGTTTCAGGAATAAGCATAATAAACACAGAATAGATACACTTAGTACAATACATTTTAAATTAGATCCTAATTAAATCAAATCCCTTCCTTATGTTTATTGATAGATAAGTTAGGAATATGTATAGGAATCCGTTATATTCCGTAGTATTCCTTAATTAATTATCTATCATTGAATCATGTCTAACTCTAATTCCCGTTACGACATGTTTGACCAATTGAGCGGTGCGAAGGTCTTCTCTCAGTTTGACCTTGCCACCGGATTCCATCAGCTACGAGTCATGGAAGACAGCATTCCTCTTACAGCATTTCGCACTCGTCATGGTTCTTTTGAGTGGTTGGTCATGCCGTTCGGCTTGACGAACGCTCCGGCTTTCTTCGTCGATCTCATGAATCGAGTATTCCGGGAATACATCAATAGATTCGTTCTGGTTTTCATCGACGATATTCTTGAGACTCTTTCTATGTGTGATATTCGAAATCGAGCTCCGTCTTCTGTATTCCTTTTGTGGATTAGATGTTATAGACGACTTCTATATTTAAGGAATTGCGGGGACGCAATTTTCTTAAGGGGGGGAGTCTGTAACAACCCGTGATTGCGGTTACCAAATAATAAATTAAAATTGGGATTTTAATTTAATTGGAGCTATTAATGAATTTTTAATGTGGCTAATTTGTTCAAAAGTTAGTCATTTTGAATAAATTAATATTTTGGGCTTAAGTGTAAAATGGAGCATTTCAAGGAAATTAATTAGGGAAATTTGTAATTTATATTATTGCAAAATTTTATATGTGTAAAATAGTGCAATATTTGATTTGGGAAATTAATTTGCAATTTATTTGCAAAATGGTGATTTTGGCTAATATTAACTATAAACGGTGTTTTGGAAAAATTAGGGGTTAAAATGTAAAATATTGTTGATATAGGATTTTATGAAATGGCTAAAAGTAATTGTTAACATATTTTCATAATTTTCTATGGTTTGAAATGTATTTAGTAATTTGTATGTAGAGTGTACTTAGAGAAAATTGCCTATATATGTATGCACATGAATAATACAAAGTCCTAATGGGTATTAGATCCAATAACCCTAACCATTAGCCTATAAAGTATCTTTTACTCTCCCATTTCAGCCAACACTTCATTTCATAACCACTAAAACCTAATTAGAAAGCTCCAAAACCTAGTCATGGCCTCCTAAGCAAGACTCCAATCTACACCAAATCAAAGAGAGTTAATCCAAACTACTAAAAGAGGTAATAGCAATCACAAAACCCACCTCTAATTCATTCTTTAATTTCTGAAATTATTTTGTAATCCTCTTTTTTTTTGTGCATTTAGATTGTGAAGCTCTTTGATCTTCTTTTCATTGCTTGGAAAGAGGTAATATATGCTAGCTGAAATTATAATTAGTTTATTGCTGTTAGTAAATTAGGCATATCTCATTCATTTTAAATCGGAATTAAGATTTTCTTGAAGTTCTGGAAAGCTTATTCTGTAGCCTATAACTTTCATGTTTTGAGCTTTGCCTAATTTTGTGGTTTCAATGGTCGAAATCACGTTTGTTTGTCGCTGACCTGACAACAAACTACAGGGTTGATAAAATAAAACCCTGAAATTGATTTGGCCATAAGTTACTCGTTTTTAATCCGAATTAGATAATTTTGGATGTTCCGGAAAGCTTAAAACATATGCTACAATTTTTGTTCAGTGAGTTTTCTGTAATATTGCCATTTAGATGACCTGAAATGCGTTCAAAGACAGAAGACCAATTTTGCCTTTAACAAGTTATCTTGAGTTTCAATCTGATATTGTTTTGCATGTATCTCTCTCGTTTTTTATCCAAATCTAATAATTTTGGATGTTCTGGAAAGCTTAGATTTAGAGCTAAAACTTTCATATTTTGAGTTTCATGAAATTTCGAAGTTAATTTGGTCAAAATTGTACATTCTTACCACTGTCCCGAGAAAAAAAAAAGAAAAAAAAAATAATAAATAATTTTTTTCAAAACCCTGTTCCAGATTTTTTATCTCCACTTCGCGATGCCGCCACGATCGCATCCGAAGTTGGAATTGGGTGTTTTTGGTCTCGTTGGAAAGGTGGAGTTTCGAGCTCCACCTCTGTAAAATTTAGGCATCATCGGCATTGTTTTGGTACTTCGAATTTCGTGTCGAAGTTGAACTCTTGTCGCTGTTTGTAAACAGTGTGAATCTTGTTCTGGGTCCAACTTTGAGACGTCGCTGCTACTTCATCTCAACTCGGATTCCAGAAATTCTTTTTGCATCTTATAGTAGGGATGTTGGACTATATGCCTACCAGTTTTCATGTCATTTGGATTCAGTTTGCTGGTCCAAATAAATTGCCGAACTTGGGTTCGCAGCAGTTTTTGAATGGTCAAACACTTGGAATGAAAATCAAATATCCCTTCTGTTTCCAGCTTTTGAGCGCCACTCCGCGATGTCGCCACGTTCGCATCGGAAGTCGGAATTCGACATTTTTGGTCTCGTTAGAAAGGTGGAGTTCCGAACTCCATCTCAGGAAAATTTGGACAACATTGGAGTTCGTTTGGTACTTCGAATTTCATGTCGAAGTTGAACTCTAGTCGCTGTTTGTAAACAGTGTAAATCTTGTTCTGGGTCCAACTTTGAGACGTCGCTGCCACTTCGTCTCAACTCGGAATCCAGAAATTCTTTTTGCATCTCAAAGTAGGGATGTTGGACTACATGCCTGCAAATTTTCATGACATTTGGACACAGTTTGCTGGTCCAAATAAATTATCGAACTTGAGTTCACAGCTGTTTTTGAATGGTTACAAACACTTAGAATAGTTTTGATGATTTTCTGGTTTTCGTCGATTTCTTTGAGATTTGTCTCTGGATTTCGTACACGGGCTTTATAAAAAGGTTTTAAAAGGATTTTTCACTCCAAAATGGATTTTGAAAATTATTATATAATATTATTTTAATTATTAAATTAACTACTCCATAATAGGAGACCTTTCAAAAGACCGTTTTAAAAATGATTTCGAAAATCAATTATAAATCCGTTTTACACCATTATTTTCTATAATAAAAATCTCACACTCACTTTTAGCACGTCGAGCGAAGTGGAAAGGTGCTTAAACGGTTAGGAAATCTCCGGCCTATGGAAACCGTGTGTATTTTCTTTCCGGTTAATCCCCGACCTATTCGATTGATCGTTTTGACCTTTGGGTCTAGTTTACCGATGATATGAGGTAGACTTTTTATTGTTTGGAGTGTGAGCTTGCTATTGGTTAGGAAACCGTTTAGTGCGAACGTGGGGTATGGGACTCATTGTTAACACTTTACGGGTTCCTCTCCAAGAAGTTAGTGACACATTTGCCTCTGGGCGGCCAGTACTGGACCTCTGGGTCACCATGCCTCTGGGCAACCGTCTCTGGACACCTGCTCTATGGAGCAGTTTACTTTTCGGCGTGTGCCTCTGGGCCTTTATCCTTCTGGGAAGGATTTCGCCGTTTCGCGCGTTCCGCATCTGTGCGAGTGATCGATCACAACTTTACAGTACTTGGCAACAACGACTCTGGTCGGTGCACGTGCAAAACTTGTATTATCTGATGATTTTTATATCCATTCGAGTATCGCCATTCGGCGTTGGTTCTATGGAACCATACGATGTAAGTGCGATTACCTTGTGGATTCACAGTGTCTCTGGACACTGCTTTTCAGTGTTTGATTTCATTGATTTTTCAGTATATCCCCATTGCTCTTTGGAGCATCGATCTTTGCTTGGGCATTGATCACAGACTCTGGTCACTATTGGGATTATTGCCTATGGGCATCTTTTTATGGCTTTGGCTACGCCGATGATATGAGGCGACTTTATTTATTCTACACTTTGGTGTTGATTTCTCTTTGGAGATTTTTATTGTTTATTGATGATTAGGGATCGTCATTATATTCATGTGGTTCATAATATACTTCTCTTTGGATAAGTACTATTTTACTTATGTACCGCATTATTATATATCTCAGTTATTACTGATTGTTTAGCTAGCCTGACCCGAGTGTTTTCGCTCGGGTCAGACCGAGTTGTTTCAGGTTAGGTCTCTGGACTTAGCTTCTGTGCTTCCGCTTGGACATTATCTGCTATGCTGATAGATAGCGCTTTTATTTGTCCACTATTCCGCTACTCTCTTATTATTCAGACTTTGATATGTACATATTTTTGACTCACATGTGTGAGAAGTGGCTTTGTACCCACTTATGATATTTGGATCTGTATTGATGATGTATTGTTCTGGGATTTTATATCTGTTATGTGATTCTGTTCTGTGATGCTATTTCATTATGTTATTATGCTTTGTCCTGATAGATCTTTAGCCATTTCACTACTACATAACAGGTCATTTGCATCGGTTGTTTACCCCCCTTTTGCATCAGTTCAACAACCGATGCATATGCAACCGATGCAACAGGCTTAACACTTTTGCATCAGTTCTGAAACCGATGCAAAACAGTCCTTTTTGCATCGGTTGTTACTAACAACTGATGCAAAATATCATGGTTGGTTGCTTGGACACAGCCCCCATGTTGCATCAGTTGTAATGAAAACCGATGCAACTAATCCCTCTATTACATCGGTTTTTCATAACAACCGATGCAAACTAATCTCTCTATTGCATCAGCTATTTATACCTGATGCAAAAAAACCATTCTCAGATACTATTATTGCAGTATTCAAATAGACTATATATGTATATTATTAATTATAACAAACAATTATTGCATGCAATATTACTATCATTCAAAATAAATTTAATAACAAATACATAATCAAATTTAATAATTCTACAAAAGAATGAAAAACATAAATAAATTCCACGGTACATAATCAAACAGTCAGTAGTAAAAAATAAATGCAACCGAAACCACTCATTTCACTCTCCTCCACACACAAACCATCAATCTGCCTACATACATTTACTCCCTGAACCACATACAAATACACACTCAAACATCACCACATCCTACAACCAGTTCATTAGTAATCATCACCATATCCATCACAAAACTGCACCCCACCACCTGTACTTCTTGCAAAACATCTCCCAACAACACATTATTGCTGCTCAACCATCATGTTCACCACAACAACAAACACCATCACATTTCCAACCACATCAAACCACTGCCACTCCTTAAATACCCCATACATCCATCATCTTCCACCACCAGCCTGCCTTCCCTCTGCATACTACACTTCTGCAAACCACAACCTTCAACCAACTTTAAGCAACTACACACAAACACCATAACATTGCTATCATCCCCACATTGCTGCCACCATCTTTTGCAACTGCCCTCTGCATTCACTTCACCACTCCTCTAACCACCTCACTGCCTATCTCCTCCATACAACACTACAATATCCAGCACTACCATTGTCTCCACCTCATCAACCAACAAAACATCAAGCATACTACTGGCACGGCCCACTTTCTTCACAGCCCACCATCCTCTGCCTAAACCTCCATTCAACATACACATGTTATACATATCACATAGCATTTATAATGCTCAGTTGCTTCTTTTCATTTATTTGCTAAAGCAGGCTAAAATTATTACTCCAATGCATAGTGTTACAGGTTATTTGATTTCATATTTTAAATTTCCATATAGTTGTATTATTTACAAAATCATATTCCAAAGCATATTTTTAAGTCTATTCATTTTAAACAACCGCAATTATTTCTATTCCAAATCCATTATTAAAACATAACCATTTTATTACAAAATAAACTAAGTTTTCTATAAACATTAAGTTAGAAATCTATGTTTTATAATAAAACTTCTCTTATAAGATCTTTTCACAACCACCTTGGAAATTTAGTGTTTATATAAATGTTTATATTATCAAGTTAACTATTAAACAATTCCAACACAATATATAGAAAACGCATGAAAAATAATGGAAAAGCATGGTACTAACTCACTAAGAACAACTAAAAATTCTTCATGTCCAAGCTTCTAATATATTGAATCTTAGCTAGTAAAAATTTAGTTGGAAAACCAAGTACAACAAGATAGGTAGAGGTATATAAATAACTAGTTAAAACTTAGTGGTTGTTCATGCTTTCTATTACAAATAGACTAACTTTATAAAATAGTACATATAGGTTTCGAATTTTCATGCTCCTAATACATAGCCTGTCACTTACATTTAATACATAGGCTACTCTTTCCAAAACAAAAAGGCATCAGGTCACAAAAAAACGCATGCAACAACTTCATGGCAGGGAGTTGTAAAATAAATAAAATAAATTCCAAGGTTTGCTTAAACTTTGCTACAAACTAGACAACAACAGAATAGAGTACATGGCCATTATAGTCAAAAGCATGTCAGGTTATTACTATTTACGTATAAGCCTATCACTAACTTTTTATTACATAGTCTAGCTCAGTACATATGTAGCCTCCTAACCTGACACTTTTTACCTCTTTGAATGCATTTATTTAGTGAACATAAGGTTATAGTATTATAAACTTGTTTAATATTATACTAAATTGATAACAACACTAACGCAAGTATAAGATATACATATATTAGTTGCTGTTGTATTTTAGATGAAACCTGATTCAAAAAGAAGTATACTGCATATAGCTTTTACACATATGCAATTACTACCAACAAAGTTCTAAATGCATTGCTAAATGAATATATATTCATAAATCAATTTAAATAATTTGATAGTTGAAAACACTATATGAGTATGGTGCAAACTATCACAAAGAAACACCACTATGATCGAAGAGAAGAAGGTAACCAAGCACGTAAGACAACAGTAAAGAGGAGTTTAAAATTTAGTTTCATAGAATCTTTATTACATTCAACATTGGATTAGTTGGTTTGTAGTTTAGAATATGAAATCAAAGGTCAAAAGTTCGACCTGCAAAAGTACAGGAATGATGCTAAAAAAAATGTAACTATTTCCTAGAACCTTAATTCCATTTCACATCGACTCACAAGTTTTTAGAGTTTTTTTCAGTCATAGCTTCTGCGGTAGACAGCGGTTCAAGAACATTTACTTATTACTGACTTTAGATTTAATAGGCACTGATCATAGGGTATTTTCTGTTGATGAACCGACTGCTGCCACCAATAATTTCAGTGATGGTTGTCTACTGGGAAGATGTTGATTTGGTACAGTTTTTTTAGGAATATTAAAGCGCCTTGACGAGGTGTATTTTAAAGCTATGTATTGTGACATGGAACATTGAAGTTCAATTTTGCTATGAAGCTAGTTACCAACATACATAATAATATACCTTTTCAATTATTTACTATGTCAACAGATTGTAGCTATAAAGAAGATTCATAATGTTCATTGTCAACAAAGTTAATAAGCATTTATTTGAGTCTCTTGCAGTAGACCAAAATATTTTGTGTAAAGTTTCAAAGTCGCTTAGAAGTCCTAAAGCTGTTATAGTTCCTACTTTTAGCACACCAAAAATATAGCACGCTTGATGCTGCTTTTGATATTTTTATTTTTATTTTTTTAGCATTCATCATATATTGCATAAGAATCAAAACTTCTTTAGAAAAGATCCTGTAATTTGATGACCACTAGCTATCACATAATTTGAATGATGGTGAGAATATTTATTATCTAAAATACTTTTGTATCATAAATGACAACCTGGTCATATTCATCCAAAAAGGTGGTGAGTTCATCTAACAACAACACTCTACATGCTTCTGCTAGAGCACCAGCTATTGCAACTCTTTGTTTCTGACCACCACTTAAGAGTTTGAATTGGCCTCTACTAAATACGATAAGCAATCTATCAATGGTATTTGTATGTTTTCATGAGTAAAATACCTACTTGTGTATAGCTTGACATGCCTACGACATCTAAAGATTTAGACACCCTTGATTTAACTTCGTCCAACGTTAGCTTGCACTTACCAAGACCAAATGCAACATCTGCCTCCACTGTAGGCATCACAACCTACACAATAACAAGTTCATACATCATAATATTCATCAAAAGTACTGCCAGAAAGTGTACAAAACAAATATGTAAACTGATAATAAGTTCATACCTAACATTCATCAAAGCACCAATTGTAAATTTGTGATAACAGAAATGACAAGAAGTTGTAGCTGTATGCATAATAGAATTTAAAACTAGTTACCAACATCTTAAAACAACTCATATATTTCTGTTAAATTGATATCCATACAAAAACAACTTACTTATGCATAACTATGGTTTACATAGAATACCATAGAATGAATACCTGATGATCAGGATTTGAAAAACAAAGCTCTTGGGTCTATTCACATATAAGCACCCGTCACTAGGAAGCAATAGCCCAGCCAAAATCTACAGAAAAAAACCCAAAGTTCAACCAAAAATTGCATCAACAACCATGTGAGCAATGGGAATCTATAATAGAAAAAAAGAACGAAAAAGGCAAACTTTAAGAAGTGTTGATTTTCCACATCCATTTGGACCAAGAAGCATCCACAGCTGCCCATTTGGAACAATAAAAGAGCAATTTCTAAGGATGTGAACGAGCTTTTTTTGCTGGTTGCGCAATGAATAACTTAAATTGCTAACTTCAATTGCGAGGAACTGGGAAGAAAGACTGTTATTATTTGAATTGACTTTTACCTCTTAGCTTCGTGGAACAACCGAATGCAGATCTACCAAGATTATTTGTGAAGGGTTCTACAAATAATTTGTGAATGGCTTAAAAGAAAGAGAGGTGGGGAGAGCTCGTGATAGAGGAAATTATTTACGGGGATGAAGCTTGGATTTAGATCAGGTTTAGCCGATTTTGGGAAAAATGAAAAGGGGGAGAGGGATTTAGGGTTTTCGAGTGAAGGGATTTAGGGTTTACGTGGAATAGTATTTTTGCATCGGTTGTAGATAAAACTGATGCAACTAACACTATTTGCATCGGTATATTTTCTTCGGTTGTCGATGATAACCGATGCAAATTGTATTTTTTTACTATCTACTGCTTTCCATATACCAAATGCATCGGTTGTTAAAGCGTAATCGATGCAAATACTTCTATTTGCATCGGTTGTTGTAACAACCGATGCAAATGAGGCGAAGCAACATGCGTATTTTGTAGTAGTGTTTGTAATTTCATTATAAGTATTTACCGAATATGTCGAACCACCTGATTGAGAAAAATTTAAATAGATTCCACCTTTCGACGTATTCGGTAGATAGTTATAGCTTGATTACAAATGGTCGCTCCCACTATACTCTATTCTCCGCTTTAACAGACAGTATTACTCCCGTAATACTCTTTGTTACAGTGGGTCTCAGAGTGGGGCGTTACAGGAGAACAGAGAACACAACATCTCACATTCGCAGCGGATTAAATATAATAACAAATAATAATATCAGTTATACAAAGAAAAACTGTATTTGTTAATTACATTTTAATACATCAGAGTTACAACATTCACAAATGTACTAGACAGTTAAAATTAACATGTCTCAGACAACTATAATATCACAGCGGAATATACTCCATACGTTCCTGCCATCCAGCTCGCCTCCTGAGCTCCAAAATGTCCTTACCTGAAATCTGTAATACTCGGTCTGACCCGAGCATTACATCAAAGTAACACCCGAGTCAGGCTGGAAACCAGCGTGAGTAAACTTATCTAACATGAAATTCCAATTCATAGATCTTATATAAAATCAGGGCAACTCGTATCTTCTACGAGTTCTTACTTATTATATTCAAATAATTTATTTCACAAAATAATATCTAAGTATCGTTACTTAGTTCCAATGATCCAGATTACTCGATTTATTTCATTCCAGCCTATTCGATTTACAAAACAAATCTATAAAGAATTATAGATTACTAATCGAAGTGGTTTCGGATATTTACTAATACCCGACCCCGGTCTCTTCGAATTCAATATCATCTTAACCCAAGTTATTCAATTGGATACAATTCAAATTTAAATACAGAGTGCCACTTTTGCACAGCAAATTATCATAGGTAAACACATCATCATTGTTCACCCAAACATATAATATTACAAAAATATGGCAGATCACATAGCATCACAATCACATACCCGGGATAACAAATAGTCCAAGGCATTCAATATCATTCAGTCACCCATAAGCAAGGTAAATCACTTCCAAAATTAATTTAATTTATCTTAAATTAAATTAATTACTAATCTTTAATCACTTAGATTATCTTTACTCAACATTAATTAATTACAAACCAATTAATTAATCATCCATTAAGTATCCATCTTAATTAATCATTCTTGATTAATTGTTCTTTTTAATTTCATTACATAATTAGCCTTTAATAACATAATTTAATTAACCTTTAATTTATTTATTTATTTAATTGAGGATTATTAAACAATGGGATAATCACATTAATTAATGATCCTTAATTAATTACTTTCAATAACTAATTAACTATAGTTAATTACATTGATCTTTAATAAATTACATTAATTAATTAATCATACTTTAAATTAATCACTTCCATTAATTAATTTCTCATTTAATTACCTTAGCAAATAATTAATCACATTATTAATTAATCCTTAACTCTCTAATTAATTAATTACCCTTTAATTAATTAATTAACTCATTAATTAGTTGTATTAATAAATCCTTTAATTAATAACATTAAGTGATTATCCTCTAATTAATTTAGTAAATTAATTATACTTCAACCATTACCATTAATTATCCTTTAATTAATTCCCTTATCTTAATCTAAATACTTTATTACCTCATTAACTTTATTTTAGAAACCATTAGGAATTAATTAGACCAACTGATATTTTTATAAAACATTAAAAACAGGCTTTTCACTTTTCCTCTCCCGATCCTTACTCCGAGTCATCCCTGCGTTCTACTCGAGATCGCTTCGAGTCTCCCTCCTTCCAGCTTCTTCTTCTCCCCCTAGTTTCTTCAAAACTTAAAACTGTTAAACTATTAACAGCTACAACTACCTCACGAACACGAGTTAATACCCGAGCATATCTTCAAATTTCCCGAGATTTCTTCGAGTCGCCACGAACCCATTTCCCCCTGCTATACACGGCAACGCTGTGCACGTGCACCACATCTCGACCAACTCTGACGAACTCGACTACCTCCGGCAAGTCGTAAATCAACTCGACATTCATTTACGATCATACAAATCAACGTATCTAGCCTAAATCGAATTCGAGTGTTCAACTCGAATCAGAAGTTCGACAACGCCTGGAAGAAACGCCTCGCCATCGTGCCTCCGACCACCATTCCACCTGAAACTCTGGTCACGTCATCGCAAAGCCTCCACGCACCCATCCCCAATACTCCGAAGACACTCGATCCACCATGGATGTTCCAGTCGTCACATTTCCACCACGACCAAAACAAACGCTTAAACCCTAGATCGACTGATTCCCAACGCCACGATGTATGATAAAATCATCAGACATTTTTCTTGACATTCCTGGTCGACAATCAAGCTTCGACCAGAGCCCCGAGAAACCAACGTCTCTCGATTGCCAGAAAATGGTGATAACCCATTTCAAGTTCAACTCTAAACTGCTCCTAAATTACTAAATGAAAAATCACCATATTTGTTTTAAAAATCTGATTTTTCTGAGTTAAATCATATTATATAATTTAATCAACGAATTATAACACTTGATTTAACATATTAACAAGATTTATACTGTATATTCCTAATTCTAGCAAATTTCAAACCTGAGATTCTTAACTATATTTTTAAAAGCTAAATTATGTTAAAACAATCCTATCTTGTTTGTAAACAAAGGCTTAACAGAGAATAGAGAAAGAGAATTTGAATTTTTGTTTTAATCTAAACCCTGTAACTTAAAAACAGAGAAACACATACATAAAAATTCAAATATACACAACATGCATCTCTATACTTGTATATCGATATATATGCAGGCATAAATACATTCCAGAAACACACATGCACAAACATTTAATTTACTTAGCTTTTAAAACAAATTTTTACTCACCTTAAAACAGGGCAGTTTATCACTTCCAGGCTTTTAAAATTTTGAATTCTGGAAACCTGCTTTTGATTTTCTTTGTTGTTGATATTTGAAATCCCTTGCATGCCTTCAATTTGATGTTGAAACTGAAGCCTTTGCATTTGAATTACAGTTGAACTTTATTTTAGTTGCAGATTCGAATTTCAGGTTGAAGAAAATTTGAGAACTGATATTGATTTTCTTTTAAATTTGATTTCAGTTTTAGAAGAAGAAAATACATTTGAGAAAGTAAAAATGTTTTGAACTGAAAAAGGAATCCCAGTCTTCTCCTTAATACAACATTATTATATATACTTAAATTTCTTTTAACAAGGTGTTGCCATTTGTTTTATTGCATGCATATAAAAGCTACAAATGTCAAAACAATTTATTTCCTTATGTTTTATTTATTATGTCTATTTTATTAATAAATTTTCTTTTGCTTATATTTATATAAATTTAAAGAAAAATGATATAAACCTAATTACTCACAAATTAATAACCATATATATATATATATACTAGTTGTAAAATTTATTTTTAAGATATTGCTTTGAATTTCAAACCCAAGTCCTATTTACAATCTACTTATATATATATATTTTATTTGATTTTGAAAAGATAAATTTTGCTAATTTCAAATAATAATATCAGGAGATTATCAAATAAATATTTATCCCGATATAAATATTTATTATCAGAATTATTTATTCAATTCATAAATCAGTATTCTTATTAATCAATCCAGTTAATTATCAATTAACAAGTGTTCAAAAATCCGGGTTATCACATAATGTCTATCAGTAATATAAGAAGATATCAAAATAGCGTTAAGTCATGGCCCATTCCACCCTTAACACATTTTTATTCCCAAAAGCATATACAAGACCGTAGTTTCCCCAAAACCGGAAGTCACCAGAGGGCAATCCATATACTAAAGGTACAAATCAAAATCGTAGTGGTCGTGTATAAATGGAATACAAGTATGACAAGGCACATGAGGCAATACCCAAGGTAGTGATACTACCGTTCGCCTGATCCGGACTGGTGAGAACGCAATGCCGCAGCGCCCGCAACACCGTGAAACAACACTCCCAAAATCAAGGGTGCACCAATCGACAACAAGTAATAAGTAGTTCGAAGAAGTGTGTCCACTTGAGGTAGCTAATCCTCCATTGGCCCGGCACAGCTCCTGTTTTAGACATTTCCAATTTGACACAAGTGTCAAGGCTATCCATTATCGTTCTCTTTCTTCAGTCATCACGAACTTCAATCCAACCACTTCATTCTGGATCATCACTCCGCGTATAGTTATTAAAGTGGTTTTCGGTTTAGATAGAGAGTATATCCATAACCGAATCCGGTCTCTTTAATAACTTCCGTAATTATTTCACCGATTGGTCGTTTATTTATTTCAAAACCAAATCAATTTCAATTTCAATTAGAATTTTGTAAACCAACATTTCATTTCTCTTTCTAAATCAATTTCCACAATTTACGTTTCAAAACTTCCAAATTATCATTTCAAAATCTTATAATTCAATTTCAATTCAAATATTGATTCAAGTTCATATATAAGTTTCATTTCAAATCATTTAAATTAATTTAATTTAACATTCAAATCAATTTAAATTCATTTATCTATTCCATTCAATATTTGTTAAGCAAATTTGCAAATCAAAACAGATTCTATTAAATTTCCAATTCATTAAATCCATTATTTAAATTCAACTTCATTATATCAAAACTTACAAATTGAATGAAATTAAATTCATCAAATCAAATTTCTTTAAATTTCAAGTCTTACATCAATTTCAATAAATCACGTTTTATTTCTTATTAAAGAAATTCAATTTCACTTATTTACTTACTTAAATAATTTTCCAAAAACTTACTTAATCAAGAAATCTCAATTTCAATTATTTACGAAGTAAAATTCACTTATTCAAAAGTTCAGTTTTACTTATTAAAGAGTTCAATTCAATTTAATCATTAAATAATCCAATCTTATTTAATTATTAAATAATTCAAAACTTAATTATTAAATAATTTTCAAAGTTTTATAATTTCCAACTTAATTATAATTTCAAACTTAATTCAATAATTTCTCAAATTAAACAACATTCTTTCATCAATTACATTTTAATATTTTGTTTCAGATTATTAACATTAACATTTTCCTTTCATTAAAATTCAAATTTCAACTTCATTTCAAAACCATATTATTTATTCAAATAAAATCTTTGTTTATTTTTAAATCAAATTATTGACCAATCGGGTTTTATTTAATTTCTTATCCTAGGTCAAAGTTCAATTTGGGTATTTATCATTTCAACCCGATTCCAATTCAATTCAAAAATCAAAACATAACAAAGGGAACTTGCAGTGTGATAACTGGGATGGTGTCAAAGTAAATAAACAAGCAATAACAACAACCAATATTAATCCAATAATCAATTCAAATAATCCCGAAATAACCGTATTAATTCGCATTGTTAATTGTACGAATTAATATAATTATTTCTAGAATCTACACTATTATTTCATGTAGATTAAAGATTATTACATTACGGTTTTCACTTGTCATTCAATTTCAATTTTAACACTACAACAATTAATCAAATATACGTTCAATGGTTCAAAGTGTAATTATCACTATTCTATATGTCAATTAATTTAACAATTAAAAGGGGTCATATTCACTAATCAAATTTAACATATAAATCAGTTTTAAAATTGTTAACTATCCTATATCCATTTCAATTTTGCATACTATTTATCATTTAACACTAACAATTTAACGTCCAATATAAACATCAACAATCGATCAATTATCAGCCAACTGTATTATCATCACATAAATAATTAACAGATAATGGTGTCAGATGTCACAGGTGAACTGATACAGGCAATAGCATATAAAACAGTGTAATTAACTAACAGCAGCATATTTCAATTGTCGTTTCAATTGAAATCAAATTTAATAAATAAAAGAACGTTAATCGTGAGTGATTGCTCACCTTTCGAGGCTAGAGATGGACGAGAATGAGATGAGTTACGAATCCAAAGCAAAGCTAGATTGAACGCGAATTTGATGAGCAAAGCTGATAGCTCAGAATTGACGAAATCAAGTCAAACTGGATTGATGAAGATCAATGGTATAAGTGAACCTATATATATATATATATAAAGTCATATTCCAAATTTAAACACATATTAAATTATATATATATATATGTATGTATTTCAAAAATCATTATTTTAAATTAGAACGCTTATATAAAAAAAACATAATAAAATTTGAAATAATTACATATATATACTTTCCAACTATTAATATTAATGTAAGTGTAACATTATTATATAAATATACATATTTCAAAAAAAATACAAATATACCCTATATATATACGACAACGAATTTTTACATAACTCTAAACATACACAACCTGTCACATTATAACTCATAGATACAAACAAATCGAATATATATAACTTACACAAATATCTAGAAATCAACATATATAAAATTTACCTTTTCAAACTAAAATATCTACCTATATGCTTTAAACGTGTAATCTGTATATATGAAAACTCAGTAGAAAAAAAAATACCCAACTTGTATAGCTTGCCTAATATATTCTATATTGTACAACATATCCAATACAAGTTCATATATTCTATACATACTCCATAATATAACAGTTGTATGCAATATATATATGCATGCGGCTAAAAATGTTAACATACAAAGAAAACATGTTATATATACTTTAAACATAACGTATTGTTATATACGTATAAAGCTTATACATATTACTATCAAAACAGTCAGCCAGTACATTACTTGATATTAAAACAGGCCTCAGTCAAAGACCTTTGTACAAAATGATTCAAACTGCTTTTATATAAACATACCTTACAAATATATGCCACAGCTAAATAATATGCAGACCTGTATAAATAGCTTTTTTACAAACCTATATAAATCTGGTAGACAAATGTAAACAAATGAACTGATGCTTCCATTTAATATAACTTCATATATAACCCTTATAACTTAACAAACTTATAAAATAACATTTTTCCGTGGCCTTTTTTTTTATATCTATATGTACTAGCAAACATACTTCAAATTGACTACAACAAACATATATACTTGTACTTCTTATAATCAACACTGTTACCTACCTAAATAAACAATATATATAAACAAATCTACCAATCAGGTATCATACAGCCTTATATAACTTTATGTAACAATAAATATATATACTTAGTAGACTTATACAAAGCCTTATACATTTTACTGTAACTTAATATATATATGCGTTCAAAATCCAAATACAACATACTTTTATGAACACTTTGGCATACTATAACATATATGTACTACTGAGCATGAATTTTATGTAAAAATATATAGTATATACCTGATATATAAGTATAAAAGGAGAAGGACAGGGCAAGGCGAATGGCGGCACTGATGGTTTAGAAGCAGATGGCACGGTGTAGGCTGGAGGAAGGTGATGGCTCGGCAAGCCGCTGGGGTCCACTGACGAGGGTGAGGGCGGAGGTCGGTTCAAGCGGGTGAGGTTGAAGGTGGGTTCGCTTGAAGTTTGGTGAATAAAAATTTTATTTCTTATTTTTTTTTTGAAGCCGAGAAAAGGAAATTGAAGAGGAAAAACTGTATATTATAATATACATGTATTCTCTTCAGTTGAACCGAGAATAGAAAAATGAAGAGGCATTGCCTCTTGGAACAAGTTAAAATCATAGGAAAACGCAACCGCCAAGGAAAACAAAAAGGCAAATGGCAATTGGTTGAACGGTGGGATATGGAAAGGGTAGGAGACTAAAAGACTCAAATAGCGAACCGCAACGGCTAATCGTTTGAACATTTCGCGGCGTACCGGGTTTCGGAAAAAAAAAATATGAATATATCGTAGAGATCAGCACGACGAGACGATCAAAACGGTATACAAATATCAGTGGTATGATTGAATTATAAAAATTCAAATTTTTCTACTATGAAAAATGCAAGAAAAACACTGAAAAATAAGATCGACGGAGCCAAAGATGTCCGAATTTGGAAAAACGACAAACTGACATCTTGCTCAGAAGATGGTTTAGAATTTTTCTATGTAAAAATATTTTGGTTTCAAAAACGTTTTATTTTCATCGCTTTTTAACTGATTAAATTGAAGTGAATTTATGCGCGAAATAAACTTTCATATTTTCGGACGAGAATTTACCAGTTGCTATGTTTAATTAGACGCATTCCAAATATTAAATTTTATTTCAAAATTTTATCGTTTAACAATTTTACAAAATTTCAACTAATTACGTTATTAAAACAGTTGAAATTTACGGGTCGTTACACTCTCCCCCACTCAAAACTTTTCGTCCCCGAAAAGGAACGAGGTAGGAGAATAGAAACAACCAGAAAGTAAATAGATTGGAAAACAAATAGAATAATTAATTTAAACCAAATAATTTCAAAAAATTTAAATTAATTTATATTCAACAATTTGATTTAATCCATTTGATTTTCTTAAGTTAAATCAAGCTTTAACTATTTCTAGATTGATTTTTTTATTATCCAATCATCTTTAATTAACAGTTTCAAAATCATAAATTTGAATAGTTATTTATTACAATCATATTTTATTTCAGCAATTTAAATTCTTCTTTATTCCAAATTATTGTTAAATTTATTCTACTATATATATCTAATCACATATATTTAACCTATATAAATTAATTTAAACCATAAAAGTTTCGATTTAAATCAATTTATATTTACTAATTGCTTTTAAATTCAAGGTATTTTCATAAGTTGATCAAATTTCAATTCATTAATTCTTTCAAAACAAATTTATTAATTCTTTCAAAACAAATTTATTTCATTATTAACCGAGTTTTCTTATTATCCTATCTAACTCTATTAACATCTTTAAAATCAAAATTTAGTGTATAACATTTATTATAAACATTTAAATTTTATTTATAAATTCAATTTATATTATATATTATCCAATTACATATTCAACTTCTGAATGATTTAGGTAAGTTGTATTAGAATGCAGTTGAACAATATACAAATAAAATTTTCCCAATTCAATTATTCAAGTTTAAATATTTATTCCAAATTTTGGTCTTATTTATAATTAAAATCATCCTTTAACAAAATTTAAGAATTAGATTTCCGATTAACTTTAAACAACTTAGAGATATATATAATACATTTATATCAAATCAAATTAAATTTTAAAATAAGATACCTATATATATAAATCAAATTATATTAAAGATATTCAAATCAAAATATTTTTCAAAACAAAACCGTAGCAAAGCTACAGAATAGTATCTCCACTTCGAAACTCGAAAATGAATGTCGATGATGCGGCCGCCATCACCGAAATTATTTTCCAGCGACAAAGAGAAGAGCACTGATTTCAACAATTTGAAATTCTTTGAAAACGATTTCTATTTGAAAATATTTTCAATACTATATACTTTAAAATTTTAAAAACCAAAATTCGAAATCACCGGAAACTAATAAATTCTCAAATTTCTGAATTAAATTCATTTCAAATTCCAATCAATTTATAACCAAGTTTATAAATTCATTTATTTATATTAAGAATGGTTTACAAAACAATAAATGTAAATCAAATATTATTATTTCAGACAACAATTTCATTAACAACTTAATTTCAGAAAACTTATATTTATATATAATATAATCATACAAAACTTTTATTTTATTTATCAAATTTGAAAACGATATTGTGTCGGTTTGCTCTGCTCAAGTGTTTTGGAAATCCTATCGATAGCGTTGATCAGACGAATCGATCGAAAACCCAAATCAACATCAACAACTCAAACAGCACAATATAAAAACATTTTAAAATTAATTTACAATACACTTCCTCACTTAACGATACAATAATGGATTTCAAAGCAAGGATAGGGATTCAAATTTTTGATAGACTCAAATCAAAGAGAATTTCGATTCGAAGATAGGTTTGAACAAAGACGAGATAATTAAATAACAAAATAAGGCAATGGATAAGTTTATATAAATCGCGGGCAACCTTAACCGGGTCAACCGTGACTTCAAAAATAAGATCGGTGTAGAATTTCGAGGTAAATCGACATTCGATCTCAAGAAATAGAATTCAGGTATAGCAGGAGATAGATAGCATCGTAAACCGAGGATACAGAAATCTCCGGTAAATCAATGCTAACTGTAAAGGAGTTTCACCCCTTTACAAATCATTCGAAGATTGGCGAGACCGCCGATCTATTATAGATATCATTCAAAATGGAGTTATGGGGTGCTCCAGAATTGAAAGAAGACGAATAGTGAGGGACACGAATGAATTTTTGGAACCGCAGGGAACGGTCCAAAATTTAAAGAAGTCGAGTCGAAAGGAAGAGATTGAAACTCGAATGAGAGTGATTCTGTAAATACATTTACCCTATATGTTGAGTTTTGCCTAGAGCTACCAAAGCTCTGATACCAACTGTAACGACCCGCCATTTTGGACCATTCGCATCCATTATAAGTGTATAGGTAGACACTCATGCCGGAGTTGAATTGCTCAAAATACCGCGTTGTTAATTTAAATTGGCAAAACTGAACATATATAGTAAATAAATAATCACAGATCACAGACACAGAGTAATAAGTGCAGCGGAAATAAAAGAGATAGTAGTTCATGAAGCTACTATATAAATATATGAGTTATATCAGAGTTAAAACAGATACAACGGAAGAGTAATACGATACATCAAATACAAGTCAGAATACATCACTGGAATCATAGAATGCTGAAAGCAGAATAGATGGCTGGATCTTCAAGCAAAGCTCCAACTTCAAAGGTGAGTCTCGAATACTGGTACACTCAGTCTGACCCGAGCGTAAAGCAAAAACACAAGACACTCGAGTCAGGATTAACATTCTTATATCAATAAATCCAACTCAAGTGAAATAGCAATTGAAATACAAGTAACTCAAAGGATGTTTGGAATAACCATCCTTTAAGGATCCGTTAAACTATCTACTATGTAGTAGTGTACGATAAGTAGATAATGTCTATCAGTAATATAAGAAGATATCAAAATAGCGTTAAGTCATGGCCCATTCCACCCTTAACACATTTTTATTCCCAAAAGCATATACAAGACCGTAGTTTCCCCAAAACCGGAAGTCACCAGAGGGCAATCCATATACTAAAGGTACAAATCAAAATCGTAGTGGTCGCGTATAAATGGAATACAAGTATGACAAGGCACATGAGGCAATACCCAAGGTAGTGATACTACCGTTCGCCTGATCCGGACTGGTGAGAACGCAACGCCGCAGCGCCCGCAACACCGTGAAACAACACTCCCAAAATCAAGGGTGCACCAATCGACAACAAGTAATAAGTAGTTCGAAGAAGTGTGTCCACTTGAGGAAGCTAATCCTCCATTGGCCCGGCACAGCTCCTGTTTTAGTCATTTCCAATTTGACACAAGTGTCAAGGCTATCCATTATCGTTCTCTTTCTTCAGTCATCACGAACATCAATCCAACCACTTCATTCTAGATCATCACTCCGTGTATAGTTATTAAAGTGGTTTTCGGTTTAGATAGAGAGTTTATCCATAACTGAATCCGGTCTCTTTAATAACTTCCGTAATTATTTCACCGATTGGTCGTTTATTTATTTCAAAACCAAATCAATTTCAATTTCAATTAGAATTTTGTAAACCAACATTTCATTTCTCTTTCTAAATCAATTTCCACAATTTACGTTTCAAAACTTCCAAATTATCATTTCAAAATCTTATAATTCAATTTCAATTCAAATATTGATTCAAGTTCATATATAAGTTTCATTTTAAATCATTTAAATTAATTTAATTTAACATTCAAATCAATTTAAATTCATTTATCTATTCCATTCAATATTTGTTAAGCAAATTTGCAAATCAAAACAGATTCTATTAAATTTCCAATTCATTAAATCCATTATTTAAATTCAACTTCATTATATCAAAACTTACAAATTGAATGAAATTAAATTCATCAAATCAAATTTCTTTAAATTTCAAGTCTTACATCAATTTCAATAAATCACGTTTTATTTCTTATTAAAGAAATTCAATTTCACTTATTTACTTACTTAAATAATTTTCCAAAAACTTACTTAATCAAGAAATCTCAATTTCAATTATTTACGAAGTAAAATTCACTTATTCAAAAGTTCAGTTTTACTTATTAAAGAGTTCAATTCAATTTAATCATTAAATAATCCAATCTTATTTAATTATTAAATAATTCAAAACTTAATTATTAAATAATTTTCAAAGTTTTATAATTTCCAACTTAATTATAATTTCAAACTTAATTCAATAATTTCTCAAATTAAACAACATTCTTTCATCAATTACATTTTAATATTTTGTTTCAGATTATTAACATTAACATTTTCCTTTCATTAAAATTCAAATTTCAACTTCATTTCAAAACCATATTATTTATTCAAATAAAATCTTTGTTTATTTTTAAATCAAATTATTGACCAATCGGGTTTTATTTAATTTCTTATCCTAGGTCAAAGTTCAATTTGGGTATTTATCATTTCAACCCGATTCCAATTCAATTCAAAAATCAAAACATAACAAAGGGAACTTGCAGTGTGATAACTGGGATGGTGTCAAAGTAAATAAACAAGCAATAACAACAACCAATATCAATCCAATAATCAATTCAAATAATCTCGAAATAACCGTATTAATTCGCATTGTTATTTGTACGAATTAATATAATTATTTCTAGAATCTACACTATCATTTCATGTAGATTAAAGATTATTACATTACGGTTTTCACTTGTCATTCAATTTCAATTTTAACACTACAACAATTAATCAAATATACGTTCAATGGTTCAAAGTGTAATTATCACTATCTATATGTCAATTAATTTAACAATTAAAAGGGGTCATATTCACTAATCAAATTTAACATATAAATCAGTTTTAAAATTGTTAACTATCCTATATCCATTTCAATTTTGCATACTATTTATCATTTAACACTAACAATTTAACGTCCAATATAAACATCAACAATCAATCAATTATCAGCCAACTGTATTATCATCACATAAATAATTAACAGATAATGGTGTCAGATGTCACAGGTGAACTGATACAGGCAATAGCATATAAAACAGTGTAATTAACTAACAGCAGCATATTTCAATTGTCGTTTCAATTGAAATCAAATTTAATAAATAAAAGAACGTTGATCGTGAGTGATTGCTCACCTTTCGAGGCTAGAGATGGACGAGAATGAGATGAGTTACGAATCCAAAGCAAAGCTAGATTGAACGCGAATTTGATGAGCAAAGCTGATAGCTCAGAATTGACGAAATCAAGTCAAACTGGATTGATGAAGATCAATGGTATAAGTGAACCTATATATATATATATATATATATATATATATAAAGTCATATTCCAAATTTAAACACATATTAAATTATATATATATATATATGTATGTATTTCAAAAATCATTATTTTAAATTAGAACGCTTATATAAAAAAAACATAATAAAATTTGAAATAATTACATATATATACTTTCCAACTATTAATATTAATGTAAGTGTAACATTATTATATAAATATACATATTTCAAAAAAATACAAATATACCATATATATATACGACAACGAATTTTTACATAACTTTAAACATACACAACCTGTCACATTATAACTCATGGATACAAACAAATCGAATATATATAACTTACACAAATATCTAGAAATCAACATATATAAAATTTACCTTTTCAAACTAAAATATCTACCTATATGCTTTAAACGTGTAATCTGTATATATGAAAACTCAGTAGAAAAAAAAATACCCAACTTGTGTAGCTTGCCTAATATATTCTATACTGTACAACATATCCAATACAAGTTCATATATTCTATACATACTCCATACTATAACAGTTGTATGCAATATATATATGCATACGGCTAAAAATGTTAACATACAAAGAAAACATGTTATATATACTTTAAACATAACGTATTGTTATATACGTATAAAGCTTATACATATTACTATCAAAACAGTCAGCCAGTACATTACTTGATATTAAAACATGCCTCAGTCAAAGACCTTTGTACAAAATGATTCAAACTGCTTTTATATAAACATACCTTACAAATATATGCCACAGCTAAATAATATGCAGACCTGTATAAATAGCTTTTTTACAAACCTATATAAATCTGGTAGACAAATGTAAACAAATGAACTGATGCTTCCATTTAATATAACTTCATATATAACCCTTATAACTTAACAAACTTATAAAATAACATTTTTCCGTGGCCTTTTTTTTTATATCTATATGTACTAGCAAACATACTTCAAATTGACTACAACAAACATATATACTTGTACTTCTTATAATCAACACTGTTACCTACCTAAATAAACAATATATATAAACAAATCTACCAATCAAGTATCATACAGCCTTATATAACTTTATGTAACAATAAATATATATACTTAGTAGACTTATACAAAGCCTTATACATTTTACTGTAACTTAATATATATATGCGTTCAAAATCCAAATACAACATACTTTTATGAACACTTTGGCATACTATAACATATATGTACTACTGAGCATGAATTTTATGTAAAAATATATAGTATATACCTGATATATAAGTATAAAATGAGAAGGACAGGGCAAGGCGAATGGCGGCACTGATGGTTTAGAAGCAGATGGCACGGTGTAGGCTGGAGGAAGGTGATGGCTCGGCAAGCCGCTGGGGTCCACTGACGAGGGTGAGGGCGGAGGTCGGTTCAAGCGGGTGAGGTTGAAGGTGGGTTCGCTTGAAGTTTGGTGAATAAATTTTTTTTTTTTTTGAAGCCGAGAAAAGGAAATTGAAGAGGAAAAACTGTATATTATAATATACATGTATTCTCTTCAGTTGAACCGAGAATAGAAAAATGAAGAGGCATTGCCTCTTGGAACAAGTTAAAATCATAGGAAAACGCAACTGCCAAGGAAAACAAAAAGGCAAATGGCAATTGATTGAACGGTGGGATATGGAAAGGGTAGGAGACTAAAAGACTCAAATAGTGAACCGCAACGGCTAATCGTTTGCACATTTCGCGGCGTACCGGGGTGCGGAAAAAAAATATGAATATATCGTAGAGATCAGCACGACGAGACGATCAAAACGGTATACAAATATCAGTGGTATGATTGAATTATAAAAATTCAAAATTTTCTACTATGAAAAATGCAAGAAAAATACTGAAAAATAAGATCGACGGAGCCAAAGATGTCCGAATTTGGGAAAACGACAAACTGACATCTTGCTCAGAAGATGGTTTAGAATTTTTCTATGTAAAAATATTTTGGTTTCAAAAACGTTTTATTTTCATCGCTTTTTAACTGATTAAATTGAAGTGAATTTACGCGCGAAATAAACTTTCATATTTTCGGACGAGAATTTACCAGTTGCTATGTTTAATTAGACACATTCCAAATATTAAATTTTATTTCAAAATTTTATCGTTTAAAATTTTTATAAAATTTCAACTAATTACGTTATTAAAACAGTTGAAATTTACGGGTCGTTACAATAATACTTCGAAATTCATAACTTTTGAAATCATAACACTTTGAAATCATAACACTTTCCTTCAAACAGTTTAGATATTAATAATAGTATATAAAATAAATAGTTTGTAAAATAAAATAATTATAAGCTAAAATAATTTATATTAAAATAATTAGTATATTTAAAATAGTTTATATTAAAAATAGTTATATTAAAAATAGTTTATATTAAAAATAGTTATATTAAAAATAGTTTATATTAAAAATAGTTTATAAAATAAAATAATATAAAATAGTTTTAAATATAATTTAAAATACTTTATATAATAAAATAGTTTCCTCAAATTTCACAAATCGATTCAAAATCAACTCGGATTTCAAAATTTAAATTTAATCCAATCTCAAATCCTCAAATTTCAATTCAATTCAGTTTCTCAATAAACCATTTCAAATCATCGATTTCAAATACATATTTGAACCATAAAATAAGCCATTTCAATTTCAATATATTTAAATCTTTAAATATTCAATAACATCTAAATACAACTTCAATTTACAAATTTAAATAAATAAAATATCCCATTTCAATTTATGCAAATTTGAAATATTCATTTAAGTCACTTTTAATCAAATTCAAGTTATAAAACATCTTTAAAATTTCAAATCAAACTTATTTAAGTAAAATTCTTAAATAAATATAATTTCAAATCAATTTTAAATTTATCTTTCCAACCTGAATCATTATAAACTCTATATTTGAAAATATATATATTAAATAATACTTAAACATACTATATATCAACTTTATTAAATCAACTTTAATAAATCTTTAAAATCAGTATTTATCAAAATCATATATTTCTTTTCATAACCATAGAAATCATTTTCAAAATATTTATATATAGACCAACGATGTCTGTATATAATTCTCTACCCTATGGTCAATTGATACAGATATTTATCATTTCAATCCGTAATTTAAATATATACGGGTATATATCATTTCAACTCGCAATCCCGAATTCAATTCAAATGAAAATCGCTTGGGTTTATCATTTCTACCCATAACGATTTTCTCCTATTCTATAGATCGTTCGGGTATGTATCATTTCAACCCATAGGGAATTCTATACTAATAGGGAACTTGCAGAGTGATAACATATATGATAATAATATAACAGGCATATATCATCAATATAAATAACAGATAATGGTGTCAGATGTCACATGTGAACAGATATAGAAAATGGCATATATAACAATGTAAATAACTAACAGCATCATATTTCAATTGTCGTTTCAATTGAAATCAAATTTAATAAATATAAGAACGTTAATCGTGAGTGATTGCTCACCTTTCGAGGCTAGAGAGGATAGACAATGAAATGAGCTAAGAATTCCAAAGCAACGTTAAATGGACACGATCGACGAACAAAGCTGATAAATAGAGATAGACGAGATCAAATCAGAACTGGATCGACAAAGAAAATTGATATAAATGAACTCATATATAACTATATATAACTATATATATAAAATCATATTCTAAATTTAAGCATATATTAAATTAAATATATATACATGTATTTCAAAATCTATTGTTGGAAATTTAAAACACACATAAAATCAGACATATATATTATATAATTTGAAATAACTATTTATATATATACTTATAAAAATGAAAATACTTATATTATATTTTATTCCCGTCAAAATGTCATATATATATATATATATTTCAAAATAATAACATGATCTATATATACTTATACATCCTTCAACCAATACTTAATTTAAAATACATTTTTGAATGACATATCTACTTATTGCATTTAAATTAAAAGTCAAACATGTACCTTAACATATAATGACATATATACTTTACAGAAAATTCTTGGAATCTGATCAATATATATATATATATATATATATATATATATATATATATACTTTTAAACACACCTTTGTTTCAACTTTCCTTTCAGCAATAAAAAATAGAAACAAAGCAAATATATGCAACATCTTAATATATACATCATATGTAAACTTACAAGTTACACACTAGAGTTGCTATATTATAAAGCACAGAGAAGATAAACTGTATGCCATTTCATATATATGTACTTTTTTTTTCAAATTATAATATAACTAATATACTATATATAAACCAATATATAAAAATTATATATATTTTAACTTACATACATATATTTTAACTTGTATACCTATTATCGTTCAAAACAATATATCATAAAAGTAAATATTTATACAGTCTGAAATATATACACTATATGCAAATCAACTTCTTAAACTAATAGATATATCCTTTATATAAATTTATTTTTATTTTTATTTATATATATGAAACAATCTACAATGTAAACCCAATATAATATAATGTAAGCAAATATACTGTCGAGTCTACATGAAGCTATAGTAAGTTATTTATATAAAGTTACTTCACGAATTCAATATATAGGAACAAAATAGAACACATGCTAACTTTAATATGAGTTACAGGCAAAGACTTTACATATATACTAACACATATAAATAAAACCTATATAAATTTAAAAAAAAATATTTATATATAACTATATATAGAAAAAAAATATACCCTTGCAAAGAATAGAAGAAGGAGACTGGGCTTGATGGTTTGCTGGCCGGGGTGGAGGAGAAGACGCCTTCGGTGGTTCGGCAAAAGGCTGAGTTACAGTTTGATAGGAGAGGAAGAAAAACAGTTGCGCGATAGTAGGCGAAGATCTGGAACGGCGGCAGTGCTGTTGTGAGGTTGGGGTCGGGCTCCGCGCTAGACAGGGCGGAAGGGAAGGTGAGGTGGGGCCTGATTTTGCGGCGGAGGTATGGGGAAGTTGCCGAGGTCTGGGAAGACACGCATGGCGTGGTCTCTGTGGAAAGATGAAAACTACAGGCAAGTAGGGTATGGTTTTCAAAAGAAATGGAAGAAGAACGTGCAAAGCAACTGTAGCCATTCATATATTTACTTTCTTTGCAGAGTGTATTTTGAACGGATGGAATTGCAGAAGTCATGAAAATTGAACGTTGGAAATAGATGTCAAAGACTGTTGATATTACAACCGAAAGGTCAGAAACCCGAAAGTAAATTGAATGGGCACAGGAATCAAAACGTTGAGATTCTGTACCCGATACGGCTATCCGTTTCACGGGTTCCGCTGCATACCGGACTTCAAAACATAGAATTGAATATACCGCAGAGATCGGCACGACGAGACGATCAAAACGGTATACAGATGTCGGTGGTAGGATCATTCTATCAAAAGTCGATATCGGTACCAAAATGCTACTATTTCGTCGAAAATAAGATCGACGGAGCAATTACAGTCCAAATTTGGAGAAACGAAATATGACGTCTCACTCAGAAGATGATTTATAAATTTTCTATAGAATAATATTCAGGTTGGGAAAACATTTTATTATCATCAAATATTAACTGATTTAAATTGAAATAGAATTACACAAAAAAATAAACTTCCATATTATCCGATGAAAATTTACCAATTGCTATGTTTAATTAGACGTATTCCAAATATCAAATTTATATTTCAAAATTTTATCATTTAAAATTTCCCCAAAATTCAATTAATTAAATAAATAAGACAACTAAAATTTTATGGGTCGTTACAGAAACTGTCTTTTGAACATGCCTTGTTTCAAGTCTGAGTAATCGATGTATGTTCTTCATTTTCCATTCGCTCTTTTCACACGTACAGGGTTAGATACCCACTTAGCATAGAGGGCATCGCAAATAAATCGTTGCCTTCGAGTCTATCTACCTCGTCTTTAAGAGCAACGGATCTACCCGGATCCATGCCGCGTCTTTTTTGCTTCACCGAGACATGCCTCGGTCGATATCCAATGCATGGCTCGTAATGGCAGGTGAGATTCCACACATGTCAGAGTGAGTCCAAGCGAACATGTCTAGATTTGCTCAGGGAAATCCAGCAAGTTCTTTCATCAACGAGGGGCTGAGCTTTGATCCGTTCTTCAGGACCCATGATGGGTCATCGTGGCTGACTGTGATATCAATCGTTAACTTAGCCGGTGCAGCCTTTGTCTCTTTGGCCTCCTCCTCATCATCTCTGGGATCTATATCTCTATAGAACTGCCTGTAGCGCTCGAACCAAGGCTCGGTGCTAGTTGTCAATCTTCGGTAGCTTGAATGCAGACAATCTTCTCCATACCCTTACCTTTCTCTTTGCATTGGGCATCCCTCAACTCAACTATATAACCGGCACTTCCAATTGCCTGATCATCGGGAACAACTCTAACATAATTATCTATCGGAAACTTCAAAGTCAAACACCATGGGGCAAGGGATCCTCGAAATTCGGCTACGGCCAGTCGACCTAGAAAAACGTTGTAAGGAGATTCAACATCCAAAACATCAAATGACAAGATTCGCACTCTCCTACAGTTACCTTCTCCCAACTCTATAGGTGATTCAACATAACCAACGACTTCAGTTGCAACACTGTTAAAATCATGTACGCTGGCTTTAGATGGCTTTAAGTTCTTAGCCTCCACTTTCATCTGATCATAAGCTTGTTTGAAAATTATATTTACTAAACTTCCACAATCAGTTAATATCCTTCTCACCAAACGGAGGCCGATCATAATAGATATGACCGTTGGGTCGATCGTCGAAGCCTCCACCTTGTCTGCATCTCTATTTCTGAACACGATATTATCGGTTATTGTACGTTGTCGTTTTGTCGGAACTCAATCTTCTATATTCGTACAATATACAAAATCCATATGCCTGCTCGTGCTAGCATAGCACTCCATCTCTAGCCAACTCTTATCCGCTGGGTGCAGTCCTCCAACTATCGTATTTATCACCAATGTTCCACCAGTTTGTGCATGCTCCTTAGCCCTCCGTGGTACTTGTCCTCGGTTAGGGTCGGATGTCCCATGTCCGCCATCCTGTAGGGTTTTTACAAATTGCTGCAACTTCCTTGCTCAAATCGCCTTTTTGATAATGTCCTGGAGCTGCCTGCATTCATTCGTGCCATATCCATAACATTCGTGCAATCGACAATATTTTTCGGTTTGTTTCTGCTTCTCAGTTGATTCTTTTAGAGGCGGCTTCCTGTATTGCAGGTAGACAAATAGATATTCTCAAAGGATGTATTGAATGGTGTGTAAGTATCGTACATTAGAATCCTAGGCTTTCCTCTTCCAGAATCTCTCTTTCATTCTCGGCCCCTATCTTTGCCTTTCTTTTGCTGATTCGGCTTGTTTTGGACATTCACTTGAACTTTTCTTAAGTTATTATCATACTTCTTTACTGCGATGTTACTTTGTACTCCCTCTCCGCTCGGTCCCACAACATTCTTTTTCTTGAAGGACCTGGCTTTCTCCTTTCTCAAATACTGAGCCGCCTATGCATAAAAGCATTCCAGCATCGCGGGTGGCTTGCCAGCTAACCAATCGCCGAAATCAGATTTTAGATTTATCCCTCTCATCATGACCATCAATATTGCATGGTCATTCAGATCACAATTTCCATAATAACTGTATGAAATCTCTCCAAATAATATTTTAACGATTCTCCTAGAGCCTAAATCACGCTGGATAGGGACATCACGTCCTTGGAACGAGTTGTGTGCATCTGAACTGCTCCACAAATTTTGTTGCCAAATCATCGAATCTAGAAATTGGCCGTGGGGGTAGTCTTGTGAACCACATCGTTGCTATTCCAGAGAGAGTTATGGGGAAACATCTACACTTGGTTGGATTATCCGCTCGCGCAAAATCCATTAGCCACTTGTATCTCATGATATGCTACCTGGGTTCGGTTTTTCCCTCGTAGGCAGGCATTGATGGCATGAAGAACCTCCTTGGATACTCCGCATATAGAACATTATCAATGAATGAGGTATCGCTTATCGAGATTCCCAAGTCATCGTTAGTCAAGCCTCAGATCCCTCTCACTAACTTTCTGACCATTGCCGATAAGTCTAGCATTTGGATGGTTGGTGCCAAGCGGTGATCGCGTTCCACCTTGCATGAATGGTCTGGTCGATGTTTGCGGGCTGTTTCATGCCTTCTTGGTTCACCATCTTCTCGATGTGCATCTTATAAATTCACTTCATCGTCATTCTGGGGAAGGACTTGGTCAACATTTAATTGAACTCCAGCATCCAAGCCAATTGAAGTAGAATCCAACTTGATTGCCATGAGGCATGGGTGGATTCCCTCTTCTGGTGGAGGTATCGGTACTAGGGTTGTCAACGGATGCAAACAGATGCGAATATGGCTATATCTGCATCCGCATCCGCATCCGAAAATTTAAATTCGCATCCGATATCCGCGGATATCGGAGAATTAACATCTGTATCCGCGGATATTTTTCGGATATCCGAAAATATCTGCATCCGAAAATACAAAGCGGAAATTTCTGGATATTCGAAAATATTCAAAATATCGGCATCCGAAATTGAATAAGATTTTTATTATGCTAACATTTTTGAACTAAAACATCACAGCTAAAACAATCACTTACTCAAATGACAATACACACAAACTACAATACCAATCAGTTTTTCAAATGACAAAATAGCAACACACATAATGTCAAACAAATTCATACAATATTACAACAATTCAAATGACAAAATAGCAACATACATAATGTCAAACAAGTTCGTACGATATTACAACAATTCAAATAAACAAAAACAAACTAAAACAATAGATAATATTTGTTTTCAGTTCTCATATGTTTTCATCTTAGCCATCTCATATAAAGTAACTAATAATCTAAACAAAATACAAAGTATAGCACACTAGAACTTAGGGTTTTACTTTCTTTCTTGAGCAAATTGGGCTTGGGCCAATTCATTTCTAAATATATTTTAACTATAACTTAGGGTCATCTCTAAATAATAAATCAATAATAATAACAATTTTTATTATAATTAATTTCGGATCGGACGGATGTTTTTCGGATATGGATATGCCCATATCCGCATCCGCATCCGATTTTCTTTTCGGGTATCAGATATCTGCATCCACTTTTCGGATATCGGATAATATCCGTTTTTTCAAATACGGATCCAGACGGATTTCAGATTTTTCGAGTATCCATTGAGAGGCCTAATCAGTACCGATCCCTATGAAGGGATCGACACCTATCGATCTTGGAAGACCACGATGGTCTGTTGGTTGACGCCCCGAAGTCTCTGCACGATATTCATCTATTCTGTGATGCTTATGCCTATGATACTCATTTGATGAGCTAGAACTATCCAATGCCGAAAAAGGAGTGGGGCCTCTCCTAGCTTTCCCGTGCTACTGCTGATTGATTTGGTTCATCAAGTTATTGGTCTAAATTTGTTGGTTTAATTATTGACGGCTCTCCATCAGCTCTCTCATTAAATTATGAAATTCAGCTCTTGTAATAGTATCAGTGGGATTATGAACTTCAACCGTTTCAGCATTCACATCCATTGGTTGATTTCTTAGGTCTCATTGCTAGATCTAATGTTCTTATTTCCTTCCATGTTCTGAGAAGTAGATCTAATATTTCTCACCATTATTGATAGCTTTGCTTAGATTTCTCCAAATCTGAGTAGTATGAGCAACTTCTTGAAGATAACTACAAATCTCCTTTGGGGGATTTATCCAATTCAGTAGTAAGAAAGGGATCCTAATAAGCTGAGAATTAGGGTTCTCAGTGAAAACACTAAAATGTTTGCAACTAAATTGTTACAAACACCCAAGAATAGTTTTTGTAGAGAAGTAATGAAGAAAAATAAATTAAACTGAGTAAATGAATTAGTAAGCAACAAAGAATCAGCTATAAAGAGAGACACAGAAATTCATAGTGGTTCAGCGTTGTATGCATACGTCCACTTTGAAGATTATTCTTTATTAATCACTTATGAATCTAATTACAGTAGTAGAAAATAGCAAGCACTTGATTACAACGAAGTCTAGAGTAACAAGTAGCGTAAAGATCCCCAGAATGACCCACTAGGCCAATATTTATAGATAAAGACAACCAAGCATCTCTCTAAAATCTCAGCTGAAGGACCTTCTAAACCATGTGGGCCCACTAGAGGGATTACTGGGCCCAATTCCCAAAGAGGAGGAATCAGTACCGATCCCTTCTTTGGTTGAATCTTGGGGAGCAATCCCTATGGTGGCTCCTTATGCTTAAATATGTTTAGCCTCCAATTTTCATGTTATTTGGATCAATGGAACTCGAGTTGTTGCTTGATCTTTGACCCAACATGACTTGCACGCTGCCTTCTGCCGATCCCTCCCAAGGGATGTATACCGATCCCTCCAATTTTGTCCTTTTTGATGTGCGATCCTTATGGTAGGTTCCTTAGGGTCCTTATATCTTGCTCCTCAAATTTCATATGCGTTGGACTTGTAGATCTTGAGATATTGATTGTTTTATGTAATAATACTCGTGTACTTTGATGTATGCCGATCCCTCTTGTTGTAGCCAAACTATGCCAATCCCTCCTATGCATTGAACCATATCTCATACTTCGAACATTCGTCATTGTGCATCTATCATTTCCATCCAATCCTGACTTCATATTACCATCTGTACTTGACTTCTGGGCTCCACAATCATCACTCTGGAATCATCGACCTTAACGACAGTCGAATCTAACTCGTGCAATCAGTTTAATATAACCGAGCTAGAATGCCGAATAGCACAAAGTATACGTACCATAGATCTTTTGGCATGCTATCACTTTTAGACCCATGTAAGAGCCAAATTATACAACTACTAAAACATTAGTACCTTGGTAATTTAGATCTTTATTTGCACAAGACTATGGATTGTCTATTATGAGTTTTGAACTCTAAAGAAACATAGGAATATGTATATTCGATTCATATTAAAACACATATAAATATTAGATGGTGAACAATCACTTTATAAGAAATCTCGATGAAATTGGTTCATTCGAAATCAGTAAGTAAAAAAAATATTGCGAGATCATGTATTAAATAAGGTTGATTGTAATAAGGATCTTGTCATGTTAGTATAGCATTAAACCAAGAGCTATAAGATGGACCTAGGAATTCGATCGTTGAAGTTTCAGCTTGATCAGCTTAAATAAAGTGCAACATATTTGACATCAATATTAAAGATAACCAAATGCGATTTTGTAAAGAAGTCGAGGTGGACCTATAGTAAGTGTTTCCCTTGAATAGTTCGAACATTTGGAAAGAAAAACGAATGCATTAGAGTAGATGTAACTTAGGCACAACTGCGATAAAGAACAGTCGCCTCTGCTTCATAAAGAGACATCAGAATTGAGAATTGTACAAAATACTAATACACTATAGGAAAATATGCTTTTAAATACACTTATTAGCAATATTTCAATGGCAAGTGCAATTATTATTGTTTTATGCCATATTTTCAATGCCGCCAAAAATTACCATCACCCCGCGTATACAATTTTCTTTACTTCGGCCAAAAGTTGCTGCCAACTTTTTAGTTGTTACGTTGTATGTTTTAATTTTTGTGTTTCATTTTACTTCACGTCCAAAAATTTACAGGTCCTAATTCCTCATCGTCATCATCCTCTTCAATTTTTTCTCCATCGTCATCATCGCGCTACTCCTTTGTGATGTGCTACTCCTCTTCACAGTCAATCGAATCCACTTCGATGCGCTACTGCTCTTCACAGTCGATCTAATACGTGCTAGTCCTCTCTATTACTCAAGAGGATAGTGATTTCTTCCGTGTAAGTGATGAAGCCAAGAAATTTCCATTCTTTCTAATACTGATTTTGAATTTTCGGGGTTTAGCTATGGTTTTAGGTCTTCAGTAAGAGGACAATGACATGTTTCGGTAGAAAAGTTCGGACTTCCTACATCAAGAGGTATAATGTCTGTATTCACTTCCTTGGTGCTACAAATAAACTTAACAATATTTGATAGAAAGTAGATCAAATTCTAGGTTCAGATTATTTCTACAACCGCACACAAGGTGTTTGATAGAATGTAGATCTATTTTGGATGCTGCAATATTTTGCAAGTTTACCTTTGATTATTATCATGCTATTTTCTTCTTCTTTAATTATTTTATACACTGCTACTCATGGTTATATTGGTCATAGCACACTTATTGTGTTTTGAAGTCAGTGGAATGGTTAGTTCATAGTATGTTGCTGGTTTTTGATGTCCAACTGTCTAAAAACATATAAAATGTTCTGTATAGCATACAAATAAACTTAACAATATTTCATTATATATACAAATTAATGCCATACTAGCTATCCTTGGTAATTATGCTTTGAACTGCTTATATCAGTATTCTGGTGTTGTTGGAAGTTGTATGACTTAAATTAAGTTGAAATATTCCATTTTCAAGGTGTGAAAGTGCCGGTGAAGAAGAAAAACCAGCAACAAGAAGGAAGCCTAGTGGTGCTCGTAAGTAGCAGGTTCAATCTTAGAACTTTTACTTTTTTCTCTCCCTTTAAAATGAATTATATTTGTGTCAGATTGGCAATACGTCATAATAAACTCATTTCTCCGATACTTCTTTAGCGACTTTCAAGGTTTGAAAGTGACTTGCATCGAGTTACTTCTTTAATACGTTTAACAAGTTGAAAGCAATTAAATAGATGTTGTTTTCTTATTGTAAGTTATTATATAAAGTGTTTGCATGTAAAAAAGAAATGGCATACATTATAATAACCATATTCGTTTCTAATAAAGCTACTAGAATGTTTAACTTGCCCAATTATAATAACATAATATATAACTAGGGCACCAGATTACCCATATAAACAATGTATTTAATTACAGTGAACATATGAAAGAAAGACTATCATTGAAGCAAGTCATGTAGTGATTAGTTAATATGGGCTTTGGTCACCATCCTAATAGCACAGACCCATATGCGGTTTAATATATTAGCACACATCAAGCCGAAAATGTAGACATGTCAATGTGCATCATGTATATATAGTTTCACTAATGTAGAATAGTCACTCTCAACTGGTTTCCGGTATTATGTTATATTTATATGAATTTATATGTAGTTTCACTAATTTACACTCTGTATTATATACGGAAAATGGCCTGCTGCTAATGTTGTTTGAGTTTTAATGGAAGAAGATACTCTTTTGGTTGTAGGAATATATGTAAGTATCACGTCCATTTTGGTTAGACAGAATTTGAAATCTATTCTTAAAACCTGCCTGCTGTAGGATTTTTTTTCCTTGTTAAAACCTCCAAAATGCATTAAAATTGTTTATGTCAAGTTGTACAGTTGTAGTAATAGAAATCCAAAATAATTTTTGAACACTCTATCTACCCTAATATGTTTGGCTGGCTCTGTCTATCCCAACTTGGCCGACTGATTTGGGAATTAGTGAGCTAACCTTTGTCCATATAAGGAACATAAAAGTATCAGTGTAGTTGCATTGCAAAACATTGCACATATGCAGTTTTAAAACATTGTGCATATGCAGTTAAATGGAAGAAAGATCCAAAATGCATATTTGGAAAGAATAAAATTTATCATTACCTATTTTGCTGTCAGTTGCTCAACCAGGCTATGAAGTTGTTTCTCCAACAGCTTCTCCCTTTGTGCTGCTATAATTATTAGCACACAATTAGTATATTTTCAATGTTGACAGTTAATTTTGCCTGGGAGAAACAAGCAAATTTAAAAGATTGCATTTGAGTGTGATGAGTTGAGAAAATATCAAAAGGCATAATACAACACAATCCACTATTCTAAAATTCACAACACCTTTAATCTCATTATGCAGCTTCTGTACATGAATTTTAAGTATAAAGTTATTTAATTTTCCCAGAATAACCCACAATCATATCTATCATTCAGTGCATATGCTAATTAAGAAAATTATTTCTACATACCATGTAAGTTATGTATTGCATTCAAAATATGTAGAGTTTGTTGTCAGGAGCAAGTTAGATATGCGTGATGCATAAATGCATAATTTTATGCATATGTGAATATATCTACTTAAGGAAACAAAAATCTAACAAACTTACTAGTTGAATTAAGTAAAGTAGATTTAACTGATGACTATTCTTTGCATGTGATTAGTGGTATGAAATATTTTGCAGATGAGGTTAATATGATTGTTTACTTCAATCATTTTAAGCTATTGGAAAAAATATCCTTGGTATTATTATACCCGTCAAAATCTGATTGATTGATTCTTCCTGAACAACTGACCAGGTTTCTTCTAGTTTTCGTACCTTCTCTTCCATTCAACTCTGAAAAGAACAATGGAAAAAGATAACTACTTTATTTTACATATATTTTCAGTTATGAAGAAAATGAAATACAAACCATTTCTTTTTTCTTCTCTTCTAGTTCTCGTCTTTTTTCATGTTTAAATCTTTTTCCAAATGAGAGTCTTTTATGTTATTTGTACCATCTGTTTGTAAACTAGATTGAATTGACTCTATCCCCTTAAGTTCTTTTTCCAACACGGCCTTTAGATTCTTCTCAACTAAATCCATTTCTTGTTAATAATATCAAATACAAAGAGATGATAATTTTATGGTATAAAATCAAAAAACAGTAAGACCCCTGTAGACAAATAAGTTCCACCAACCACCATTATGGCATGTAAACTTGAACTATTTTGTGAATTAGTTCAAATCGCAAGGGCTATGCCATATTACTATATACGATATATTTTTCACATCTAGGTGCTTACTATGTCAATTATATATTATATCTCATGTTGGCATATAACCTAATCACATTTATAATAATGTGCAAAATTGTTCACCAGCCATGCCAACATTTATACAAGAAAATTTATATATGTCAACTATCTTTTACATATGTTTTCATCAATTTCCATGTCGGTACCTCTAACCTTGTAGGCTAGGCAACGACTTGTATAATTGAAAGAAACACAATACTGCAGTATCCTACTTGTAATGTTACATTGCCTTACCGAATATTATGGCAATGTATACAACAAATATATTCTAATTATTGTTCTTTCAAATTTATTGAATCGGATATGACTAAGTGTAAAAGAAATGAGATTCTTGCTTTATTATGTTTTGCCCGATACATTACAGTTGCTTTAGTACAAATGTATTTATAATGCACTACTTATGATATATAGGCTACGGGTTCAGCCTAGACAAATAAAACCCGTTCATATTACTCTCAGTTATATTCGACTGTTCTGTATTCTCTTGTTCATTCATACCCCCCTCAAACCCAAACTAGGATTAGAGTTTGCTTGCGATCCCCAAATCGAGTCGCTATTGTTGATTGCAAAAAATTATCCAAATAAAAATGATTTCCTTTCTTCCAGTAGCTTGGATTGACCTTTCTTCGAGTAGCTTGGATTGATAATTAAATCTCAAGCTACTGACTAGATCGAAGGCGCTAGCTTTCCAATGTTTAGTTCATGAGTTGATGTTCTGCCGAGCTTCTCTCTCATCTTGAATAGCTACAGGAATATAAATCGGGGCATGAGATCTGAGCCTGATGTCAGCTTTGTCAACATTAAGCTCTTGCTTGAACCTAATGAAGCTCAGTCTCGAGAGTGGTTTGGTCAAAATGTCCGCCTTTTGATAAGTTGAAGGTATGTAGTTAACCTTCAGTCTTCCTTTCATAACTTGTTCTCTTACAAAATAGAGATCAAGCTCCATATGTTTTGTTCGAGAATGCAAAACTAGATTAGCAATAAATAAAATTGCGATTAGGTTGTCGCACCATATAGTTGCTTTGTTGTTAAATTTAACTTGTAGTTCACTTAAAAGTGACTCTATCCACATATTTTTGTTGTAGCACTAGTAATACTTCGATATTCTGCTTCAGTGCTAGACCTTGATATTGTTGGTTGTTTCTTTGCATACCATGATATTGGATTTATGCCTAGAAAAATGCAATAGCCTATTGTTGACCTTCTGTCATCTTGATCAGTAGCCCAGTCAAAGTCAATGTATCCATTCATGCATAGTGTCATACTTGATTGCAGAATTACACCTTGATTGATTGACCCTTTTAGATTTCTTAGAATTCTCTTTACAGCTTTCCAATGTTCATCAAGTGGTCTCTGCATAAACTGGCTCACTTTATTCACACTGAATGAAATATCTAGTCTGGTTATTGTGACATATTGTAGTGCTCCCACTATACTTCTGTATTGTTTGTCATTTAATATTGGTTCTCCTTTATCTTTTGAAAGATGTAAATTGCTTGTCATTGGGGTGGGATGTGGATTTGCCTTATCCAATTTTGCTTTTATCAGTATTTCATTGATATACTTTCTCCGATTTAGATGTATTTATGAATCTGAAATTCTTTTAACTTCAATGCCCAGGAAGTAGTTTAATTCTCCTAAGTCTTTAATTGAAATTTTTTCCTTCAAGCATTGTGTGATGTTTTTTATTTCTGACTTGATGTATCCCGTGATAATAAAATCATCAACATAGATTAGTACATAAGTTACAGTATTATTACGAAATTTAGTGAATAAAGAATTATCAAATTTGGTTGAGTTGTAGCCATGTCTTGATAAGGTTGCTTTCAATTTGTCAAACCAAACTCTTGGTGCTTGCTTGAGTCCATAGAGTGCTTTATTAAGTTTGCATACAAGCTGTTCATTGCCCTTTTTATGAATTCATATGGTTGTTCCATGTCGACCTCTTCCTGCAACACACCATTTAGAAAGGCACTATTCACATCTAGTTGCTTGACGGTCCAATTTTATGCAAAGTAATTATTAAAATAATTCTGATAGAAGAGGATTTCACAACAGTAGAAAATGTTTCATTAAAATCAAAGACATTTTGTTGTGAATACCTTTTTGCCAACAGTCTAGCTTTGTACTTAAGAATTGAACCATCAAGATTTTTTTCAGATTGTATGTCCATTTACATCCTACAACATTTTTGTTCATTGGTAAAGGTACAAGATCCCATGTCTTGTTCTTTATCAATGCATCATATTCTTCCTTCATGGCAGTTTTCTAGTAGTCATCCATAATTGCTTGCTGATATGTACTTGGTTCAATTATCTAAGATTCAATATTAAATATTTTTGGTTTGAATATACCACCTTTTGCCCTTGTTATCATATGATGACAAGTGTTTGCAGGTGTGAGAGACTGATTATCTTCATCTAAAGTGGTCTCTTGTTGAGTATTGGATGACTAAGAGTCATTCAATATTTGACAGGATCTGAATGATGGCTGACACTCGGTTCAATAATTTCAGTATTTGTTGGTGCTTCAATTTTCTCATGATTTGGTTCACTTGTGGACACTGTGTATTGTGGGTTAAAGTCACTTATACCATGATTACTTTCATTTTGAGCTGGCATGATTATCTCTGGTGAAGGTAATATTGGAGGTATAGAGTATTTTGAGTTATATACCTTCTTTGTTGTCTTGATATCTGTTTTACTAAAAGGGAATTCATGCTCATTAAATATCACATGTCTAGATATGTATAATCTTCCATTGCTATATAGACATTTATATCCATTCTGATTTGCTGAATAAAATAGAAATGTGCATGGTGAGGATCTATATTCTAGCTTATGTGTGTTGTATGGTCTCAGACAAGGGAAACATAGACATCCAAACACCTTTAAACATTAATAATCGTGTCTAACTTTAGTTAGCACCTCCATTGAACTTCTGAACACTAATACCTTTGTAGGCAATATGTTAATAAAATAAACTGCTATACAAAAGGCATCTGGCCAGAATTTTAGTGGTAGAGATGCTTGTGCTAGCAAAGTCAAACATGTTTCAACAATATGTCTATGTTTTCTTTCAATGAGACCATTTTTCTCTGAAGTGTATGAGCATGTGGTTCTTTGTGTGATTCCTTTCTTTTGAAAGTAATCTTTAAGTGGCAGGAATTCCTTGCCACCATAAGTCTGCATTATTTTCACCTGACAATTTGTCCGTCTTTCATCATTTGACATGAATTGCATCACTACATTGTAGACTTTGATTTCAAGAAATAAATCCACACATATCTAAAATAAAGATCATGAATGAAATGAAATATTTATAACCATAGTCAATACTTATTGGGGTAGGTCCCCAGAGATTTGTGACAACCAGCTCAAGTGGTTTATTATACACATTCATTGAATCTAGAAATGCAAGTTTGATGCTTTTACCCATTCGACAGTATGTGCAAGTGTAAGAGGTAGGAATTTTATCAACTATTATCTCTACTTAAAACATGCTTAACAATATTCATACTAGAATGTCCCAGTTTACAATGCCAAACATCATATTTTTTTACAGTTTTTGTTTTAGAAATGTTACACCATTTTTTCTTGCATTCAGAATTTTTTGAACTTGCAACATCAAATTTGTAAAATCCCTTATACTTGAAAGTCTACGGGGTGGATCGTGTAGTGCATATGCAAGTATATGTGACAAAATATATGATGCAACTAAAATAATATTAATCTAAGTAAATATAGAATAAGCACACCAAAATTTTATACTGGTTCGGACCTCCCGTCCTACGTCCAGTCCCGAAGCTCCCCTTAGGAATTCGACTATCAAAAACCCTCGCTTCGCCCGGAAGAATAGGCTTAGTTACAATGAGTTATTCTTGTCAAATGTGTGTTCTAATATAACACGGATGTTGACTAATTAGTACAATTGCTTCCAATATATTTCTAAGGAATATTGTTTATGAAGATCTGAGTATATGAAAGAGTGAATACAAGTAAAGATTGCTAGAGTGCAGAGATCAAGAATATAGAATAGAGTATAGAATTAGAAAGCGTAAGTAAGTGAAGTAAGTTAGTGTTCTCTTGATTCTTAATGTTATATATAGTTGCAGATAGGTATCTTTAGTAGTTACATCCATTAATGAATCCTCTAAGGTTGCTTCTATTGATGGTGAAGAGTTGTGGCGAAGAGAAGCAGAGATGTCCATTCACATGTGGCAGTTGCAGTTCATTTCTGAAGTTCGAGTTTGAATTCAGACCTCTGGTATTTGTTTCAGACGTCTTGTAATACCCCAAAATTTTGTGAAAAATCATTTTTGAAAAATGATTTAATTTTGAAATATTTAGATTTAGATATGGTGAAGTCTCAGGAATAAATAGTGTGCAGGTATATGTGTGCACGTGCACACTGAAATGGCACAAGGAAGAACTCCAGATTTCTTGGATTTAAAACAAGAATTAAAGGGCAATACAAACATGATTTGGCAACATGGTTGTTTGATTTCTGAAATTATATGGATCATCTTAGAAAGTAAGAAAAAGTAGGCTTTACTTTAAATCAGTAAACAAATTTTATTTAAAACCCAGAAGAGAAAATTATGTATATTAACCTGTATACATATAGGTGCATATGCTTCTGAAATTAAAGAGAAATTAAAATAAGCTTAGATAAGATATGTGTACAAATATATATATTTTTAAACACTGAAAAGTATATATATATATATAAGCAAGTAAAACTATGACATTAAAATGACATGAAATGTGATACAAGTTAATGAGCTTGTATAGGCAAAAATAGCAAAAGGGGATTTTCAGAAATAATTAAAATAAAAATAGGATAGTCACACTTTTAACATGACTAGGAGAGTGGCCATTTTCTGAAAAGTAAAAGAAAGAAAATGCAGCCTTTAAATTGGTTAATATGGCCGGGGTATTATGAATGAAAAATGCATGATGCTAGCCAGGACAGAAATGGAATTCTGTTTCAACAAAACCCTAGAGGAAAAATGCTTATAAATAGGCAGTTTAGCCAGTAGAATCATTTTTACCCCGAGCTGCACAAAAATAAGAAAAGAAGGAAAATATTGGAAGAAAGGAGAGAACACTCAAACAAGAATTTTCTGGATTAAACATTTAGGTGAGTAATCTCACCAAGTTCATGGCATTAAGACCTGAGATGAGGCAGCCACTTTTTATTTCCATTTATATATATTTCTGGTTTTGATGTATATGATTTCATCAATGCTTTCTGGATGTTTTATTTTAAATCTGATATGATTTAATATGGATGATTTTGGATGACCTTTGATTGGTTGAGACATTTGTCTTTGGATGAGTATCATACTGATTTATTTATACTCACAAATGTTAAAGTTTAGGATCTCAAAAATCATATAGAGAATACTCTCAGCTGTTATAGATCTATGGCATGGAAACTTTATAAAAATGATTAGAGCTGCATTATACTTGGTATAAGTGCTGAGGCTTGAAAAGAAAAATGTTAAGGGTGCAATAGAAATTTTCTAAGTGCTGAGCCCTTAATCAAATCAAAAAAAAAAGAGAAACCCACAAGCTAAAATTATGATTGAACCAGATCTTGAATCTGAATCAATCATAAAGGCTTGCAGATCAATATAACATGCCATGCCTCTTTTACAGTTGAAAATATTCTCATATTTTACTAAGATCAAGACATATTGACCCCATTTAGGAAATAACTGTCTGATTATTTCTGAGGAGAATTATGCTAGAAGAAATTATGGATGTTTCCATGTTTGCAGTGATATGTTCACTTAGCATATTTGATGATAGGATTTAAGACTATACACTAGTAAATAAACTAGGGAAGGGAAGGCCAAGAAAGCTGCTGGAATGCTTGTCATATTTGAAGTATGCAAGTTGGCACATGGTTTGTTTAAGCCCTGAGATCTTTGTGCAATGATGTGAATTAGTTCATTGCAATGTGTCCCAGTGATTCCTTAATAGCAGATGAGGCAGGGATTTAAATTGAATAATACAACCTGTATATGAAGAAATAGGAATATGGATATTTCTTAGGTTGAATGGTATGGAACCAAGATGATTCCAGTGAATGAAATTGTTGCAGATAGATAATTATGTTTGTATGATTATGTATGCAAGTGAAAGAATGATAAATGAATATATCATACCTGAATCAACTTAGCTATACTATGTTAAAGTAATTGATTGCAGAAATTTGCTTAGATAACAAGTTAGTACCCTTATATTCTCTATTGCTTAATATCATGAATGAATTGATGTTACTCATACCAGATCATAGATCTGACCCTTGTTTGCTCATGGCATCTGGGGTGTCTCATTTTAAAATGAGGCAGCCACTTATGCTCTTTCAGGTAACCCAGGCACTAAGTAAAATGAAGTAATGGCTATTATGGAGGAGTGAATGAACATGCTAGCTAGTTTCAATAAGAGCTTAAATTGATTATATATGCATGTATTCAGGAAAAATATTATGTTTCTAAGATTTCCAGTCATGTATTGAATATTTTATGGTTAGATGAACTAGTTGTATCATGTTAAATATATTGTTATGCATTAAGGTTTAAAATCTCAAAGGAAAAATCTGAGTGGGAAACAAGGAAATGATTTTAATTACTGATATGGATGTTTGGAAGAGAAATATGCATATGTAGTTGAGCTGTTGTTTTGTAAAGTTTATATTATGTAATAGTTAATCTTGAGATATAACAGAGCACTGAGTTTTAGAACAAAATCTGGATTTAGCAAGAAGTAAACTTAACAGGATTTTATTTTCTTTTTACTAAAATGCTTTGTAATTAAGTTTGAATTCATTTCTGAATTGAATTGAGAAGAGTAAGATGTTTTCCTAAAGCTTTAAACAGAATGCAATGAAATTGAACTAGTGTGGCAGATACAGGATTCATGAGTTAACCAGCTTCAATTAAATGAAGTATTGGTTGATCATGATAGATTGTATTCTGAAAATAAAAATGCATTTCAAAGCTTAGTACATTTAGCAATTGATTCACCCAGTTTTCTGGAAAATGAGCAGAAATATTGACATGTACATGTACATCTGTGTACATGTTGATATTTGAGCAAAAATATGATCATAAATTCTTAAAACAGTTGTAGGAATGGGATACAAAAATAGTAAGTAAGAAGGATTGTTTTGTATGTTGGGTTATAGGCAAAAATTAAACATATATGTACAATTATAGGTAGGTATCAGATTTCTAACCTTTCAGAAAAAAAAAAAAGAAGAAAACCAAAAATTGTGTTTGAACCGACCTGCATGGTACTCGAACTCGTGACCTTTTGTGTATAAGTTAGGCGCGTTTCCATTACGCCTAGATGTTGCTTGTGTTCACTTAGGATCCACTTTCTTTTATACTGAATCTAATATTATCCAGACTTTAAACACAATCATCAACATTAAAAGCTTGTTTACTACTGAATATTACTTGATCATTTCTTGATCCTAATGACAGACTAAAGTACATATTTTAGTGGATTTTATGGCCAAAAATCTGAATACAATAATGTATCTGAATTACTAAATCTCTAAATCAAACAGGATGTTATTGAACAAAAAAATAATAATAAAGTATATACTCTGAATTTAAACAAGAAGAACACATACATCTTCATATGTATGTGTATATTATTAGATATGCACTGATATATTTATATTGGTAAGTTATTTTGATCCTGGTTATATTTTGGTTATTGGAAAAAGAAAATGACCTTGGAAAATATGTTTGTAATGAATGATATATCAATATATCATCTCATAGCAAAAAAAAAAAATCCTTATGAAATTAGGGTGGAAATAGGAGGGTCATTTCAGTTTGGTATCAGAGCTATGTTATTCAACATAGTAGAAGTAAGGATCAAGTTCTTAGATAGAAAAATAAAATTAAAAGGAACTAAATATCAAACTAACCAGCTATGTAAATTATTATTAGCAAACTATGGTAGGGAGACCACCAAATCAGGGAGCAGGATCTTCCCATGCACCACCAATGGTCAATCTGCAAGACTTGGTGAGAGCATTTAGGGATGGGGCAGGACAAAGGCAAGAAAATCCCTATGAAGAACTCTCAAAACTGCTTAAGACATATACTCATTTAGGAGGCAAAAGCTTTGAAGGGACAGAGAGTATCATGGAAATTCAAACATGGTTGAGAACATTGGAAAGAATTTTCAATGACATGCAACTTGATGATCAAAGAAAGAGGCAAGTGGCTTCAAGACAGCTGAAAGGAGTAGCTTTAGGCTGGTGGGAAGTAATCATTGCAGGAAGGAATGAGAATGAAATCACTTGGAATCAATTCAAAGAGATGTTGGAGGCAAGGTTTGTACCAGCATCAGCAAAGACTACCTTGCTAGAAGAATTCATTAGGCTTAGACAAGGAACCATGACTGTCACAGAATACACTCAAAAGTTTGAGGGACTTTCCACATATGGAGCAATGCTTGTGGCAGATGAAGCATCTAAAAATGATAGATACATAAAAGGTCTAAACCCAGGACTTAGCAGAGCTATGTTACCTTATGCAGACAAGACTTTTGATCATGTGATAGACTTAGCTTTGAGGTTGGAGCAGCATGACAAGGAAAGGGAGAAGTTCAGAAATTTTAAGAGCAATAATAACAAGAAAGGTAAGGGGAGGTATCACCCTTATGATAAGAAGAAAGAAGAGGCTAGTAACAAAAGCACTGGAGATGTCAAAGCTAAGGAAGACAAGAAGAAAATTGTGTGCCATCAGTGTGGAAAAGAAGGGCATATCAAACCAAAATGTCCAGAGTTGAAAGGAGGAGCTTTCAAATGCTATCTATGTGGGAAAGAGGGACATATGAAGAGGAATTGTCCTGAGTATAAACAGCAAGGCAAATTGGCAAATTTGGAAGGAAAAGGCAAAGCCACAGTGGAAAGTAACACTGTAAACCATAGCCAAGTGGAAGGTACATTACTTATTTGTACCATACCCATAACAGTAGTGTATGATACTGGGGCAACTCACTCCTTAATTTCTTATGAATTGGTTAAAGTGCTAAAACTGAATTGCATATTAGTTGAAACCCCATTGCATATACACAGTCCATTGGGGAGTTCTAGTGTCTTAAATATGATTTGTGTGGATGTGGAGTTAAACATAGGAGGAAATATTTTTATTTCCAATTTATATGTTTTGAATTACCCAAATATAGGTGTTATATTGGGGGTAGACTGGTTAAGGCAATTTAAAGCCATAATTAATTTAGACTCATCCACCATATCATTGCAAAATTCTAGAGGCCAGAGAATCATAGTTTTATGTGAGGTAGCTAAGGAAGGAAAACTATATCATTTAGTTGACTTAGAAAAAGATCTGAGTGAACTAACCATTGAAGAAATTCCCATAGTTAATGAATACTTGGATGTGTTTGGGGAAGTTAAGGGTGTTCCACACCACAGACCAGTTGAGTTCCAAATTAATCTCATTCCAGGAGCAAGTCCAATAATTAAGAAACCTTATAGAATGGGGCCAAGTGAACTGAAAGAATTGAAAAATCAGTTGGAAGAATTAGAAGGCAAGGGATTTATAAGGCCAAGCAATTCCTGCTGGGGTTCTCCAGTAGTGTTTGTAAGAAAACATGATGGTACCTTGAGAATGTGCATAGATTACAGGGAGCTAAATAAAGTAACCATCAAGAATAAATACCCATTGCCTAGAATAGATGATCTCTTTGACCAACTCAGTGAAGCTAAAATATTTTCTAGGCTAGACTTAGCATCAGGATTCCATCAAATGAAGGTTGAAGACTCAAGTGTTAAGTACACTGCATTTAACACAAGATATGGCTTATATGAAATTTTGGTTATGCCATTTGGTTTGACAAATGCTCCTTCATATTTTGTTGATTTGATGAATAGAATATTTAGAGATTATCTAGACAAATTTGTACTGATTTTTATTGATGACATTTTGATTTATTCCAAGACAGTGGAAGAGCATAAAAATCATTTGCATTTAGTTTTGTCAAGACTAAGGGAAAATGATTTAAAGGCAAAATTTTCAAAATGTGCATTTTGGAAAGAAGAAGTGCATTTCCTTGGGCATGTCATCTCTGCCAAAGGAATATCAGTAAACCCTAACAAGGTAGTGGCAATCCAAGCATGGAAAAGGCCTAGCACCATCAGTGAGATTAGATCATTTATGGGGATGGCAGGATATTATAGGAGATTCATAAAAGATTTCTCAAAAATATCATCACCACTTACCAATTTAACTAGAAAGAACCAAGCCTTTGTATGGACAGAAAAATGTGAGCAAGCTTTTATCAAAATAAAGGAAGCTCTGATTAATGCACCAGTGTTGAGAGTGCCAGAAGGAAATGAAAATTTGGTTGTGTACACTGATGCAAGTGGCTCTGGGTTAGGGGCTGTGTTGATGCAGCAAGACCAGGTGGTAGCCTATGCATCTAGGCAATTAAAGCCACATGAAACCAGGTATGCAACCCATGATCTTGAACTAGCAGCAGTTGTGTATGCTTTGAAACTTTGGAGACATTATTTGTTAGGTGCCAAATTCATTTTGTACACTGATCATAAGGCACTGAAATATTTATTCTCACAAAAAGATTTGAACATGAGGCAACATAGATGGGTAGAGTTCCTAGCTGCCTATGATCTAGATATACTGTATACACCAGGCAAGGCAAATAAAGTTGCAGATGCCTTGAGTAGACAACATGCCAAAGTAGCCATGTTGATGATGGAAGAGTTTAGGGATTTGTCTATACTTACTGATTTGGAAATTGAGGAAAGTAGTGAGGAACAAATGATGCCCATTGAAGAAGGTGAAGGTAAAGGGAAATTAAGTATGATATCTCTGCAATCAGATTTACTTCTTAAGATTGGGCAAATGCAGGAACAAGACCTAAACATGGTGGAAAAGAAAATGCTCATATCAAAAGGGGAGGAAGTAATAAATTATCAAGTTGATAAAAATGGGTATTTGAGGAATAAAAACAGGATATGTGTTCCAGAAAATATAGAATTGAAAGAGGAAATATTAAATGAGTACCATAGGAGTAAGTACTCCATACACCCAGGTAGCACCAAGATGTATCAAAATTTGAAAAGAAATCTTTGGTGGAAGGGGATGAAGTCAGATGTGGCCAGATATGTTGCAAGGTGCATGACTTGCCAACAAGTCAAGGCAGAGACACAAAGGCCATCAGGACTATTGCAACCCCTTAGCATACCACAGTGGAAGTGGGAGGATATATCTATGGATTTCATAGATGGTCTGCCTAGATCTAAGAAGGGAAACACAAGTATATGGGTAATTGTGGATAGGCTAACTAAGGTAGCACATTTTATCCCAGTTAGAGCAGAAAGAAATGCTCCAAAATTGGCTCAAATATTCATGAAAGAGGTAGTAAGGTTGCATGGCATACCTAAAACCATTGTGAGTGATAGGGATACCATCTTCACCTCAAGGTTTTGGAAAAGTTTTCAAGAGGCTATGGGGAGTGAATTGTGCTTAAGCACTGCCTACCATCCACAATCAGATGGTCAAACTGAGGTGGTGAACAAAGTCTTAGAGGATTTGTTGAGAGCATGTACACTGGACTTTGGAGGCAACTGGGAAGACCACCTCCATCTAGCTGAATTCACATACAATAACAGTTACCAAAGCACCATAGGGATGGCACCATTTGAAGCCTTATATGGCAAGCCATGTTTATCACCTATATGCTGGGTAGAGGCTGGAGAAAGGGCTGTTCTTGGACCTGAATATGTTAAAGAAACTACAGAGAGAATTGGGTTAATAAGAAAAAGAATAGCAGCAGCTCAAGATAGGCAAAAGAAATTTGCAGATAGGAAGAGAAAGCAAGTGGAATATGAAGTGGGAGACTTTGTTTTCATCAAGATTTCACCTATGAAGAAAGTCATGAGATTTGGCAAGCAAGGTAAGCTTACACCAAGGTATGTTGGACCCTATAAAATTCTGGAAAGAATTGGTTCATTGGCTTACAAATTAGAACTACCAGAGGAGATGAAAGCAATGCATAATGTTTTTCATGTGTCCCAACTTAGAAAATGGGTACATGATAAGGAAGACATTTTGGAAGAGCCTACCAAAATTCAAATAAATCCTGACTTGGTTTATGAAAAAGAACCAGTGGGGATTGTAGCCAAGGAAGAAAAGAAATTAAGGAGCAAAACCTTGAAACTAGTTAAGATCCAGTGGAGTAGTGATCCTAATGACTGCACATGGGAGTTAGAGGATAAGATTAGAATGGATTATCCTAAGCTTTTTGCAAATTAAAAGGTAATTTTTTTTTTCTTTCTGGAAAAATTATTTGTTATGCATGGTTGATATGGTTGAATTTGTTTGCTTATGCATATGTTTGATAAGTTTTCAGAAAAGAAAAAGATGCTCACTATAAATGTTAGAAAAATTGTGAGGACACAATTCCTAAAAGGAGGGGTGAATGTAATACCCCAAAATTTTGTGAAAAATCATTTTTGAAAAATGATTTAATTTTGAAATATTTAGATTTAGATATGGTGAAGTCTCAGGAATAAATAGTGTGCAGGTATATGTGTGCACGTGCACACTGAAATGGCACAAGGAAGAACTCCAGATTTCTTGGATTTAAAACAAGAATTAAAGGGCAATACAAACATGATTTGGCAACATGGTTGTTTGATTTCTGAAATTATATGGATCATCTTAGAAAGTAAGAAAAAGTAGGCTTTACTTTAAATCAGTAAACAAATTTTATTTAAAACCCAGAAGAGAAAATTATGTATATTAACCTGTATACATATAGGTGCATATGCTTCTGAAATTAAAGAGAAATTAAAATAAGCTTAGATAAGATATGTGTACAAATATATATATTTTTAAACACTGAAAAGTATATATATATATATATATATATATATAAGCAAGTAAAACTATGACATTAAAATGACATGAAATGTGATACAAGTTAATGAGCTTGTATAGGCAAAAATAGCAAAAGGGGATTTTCAGAAATAATTAAAATAAAAATAGGATAGTCACACTTTTAACATGACTAGGAGAGTGGCCATTTTCTGAAAAGTAAAAGAAAGAAAATGCAGCCTTTAAATTGGTTAATATGGCCGGGGTATTATGAATGAAAAATGCATGATGCTAGCCAGGACAGAAATGGAATTCTGTTTCAACAAAACCCTAGAGGAAAAATGCTTATAAATAGGCAGTTTAGCCAGTAGAATCATTTTTACCCCGAGCTGCACAAAAATAAGAAAAGAAGGAAAATATTGGAAGAAAGGAGAGAACACTCAAACAAGAATTTTCTGGATTAAACATTTAGGTGAGTAATCTCACCAAGTTCATGGCATTAAGACCTGAGATGAGGCAGCCACTTTTTATTTCCATTTATATATATTTCTGGTTTTGATGTATATGATTTCATCAATGCTTTCTGGATGTTTTATTTTAAATCTGATATGATTTAATATGGATGATTTTGGATGACCTTTGATTGGTTGAGACATTTGTCTTTGGATGAGTATCATACTGATTTATTTATACTCACAAATGTTAAAGTTTAGGATCTCAAAAATCATATAGAGAATACTCTCAGCTGTTATAGATCTATGGCATGGAAACTTTATAAAAATGATTAGAGCTGCATTATACTTGGTATAAGTGCTGAGGCTTGAAAAGAAAAATGTTAAGGGTGCAATAGAAATTTTCTAAGTGCTGAGCCCTTAATCAAATCAAAAAAAAAGAGAAACCCACAAGCTAAAATTATGATTGAACCAGATCTTGAATCTGAATCAATCATAAAGGCTTGCAGATCAATATAACATGCCATGCCTCTTTTACAGTTGAAAATATTCTCATATTTTACTAAGATCAAGACATATTGACCCCATTTAGGAAATAACTGTCTGATTATTTCTGAGGAGAATTATGCTAGAAGAAATTATGGATGTTTCCATGTTTGCAGTGATATGTTCACTTAGCATATTTGATGATAGGATTTAAGACTATACACTAGTAAATAAACTAGGGAAGGGAAGGCCAAGAAAGCTGCTGGAATGCTTGTCATATTTGAAGTATGCAAGTTGGCACATGGTTTGTTTAAGCCCTGAGATCTTTGTGCAATGATGTGAATTAGTTCATTGCAATGTGTCCCAGTGATTCCTTAATAGCAGATGAGGCAGGGATTTAAATTGAATAATACAACCTGTATATGAAGAAATAGGAATATGGATATTTCTTAGGTTGAATGGTATGGAACCAAGATGATTCCAGTGAATGAAATTGTTGCAGATAGATAATTATGTTTGTATGATTATGTATGCAAGTGAAAGAATGATAAATGAATATATCATACCTGAATCAACTTAGCTATACTATGTTAAAGTAATTGATTGCAGAAATTTGCTTAGATAACAAGTTAGTACCCTTATATTCTCTATTGCTTAATATCATGAATGAATTGATGTTACTCATACCAGATCATAGATCTGACCCTTGTTTGCTCATGGCATCTGGGGTGTCTCATTTTAAAATGAGGCAGCCACTTATGCTCTTTCAGGTAACCCAGGCACTAAGTAAAATGAAGTAATGGCTATTATGGAGGAGTGAATGAACATGCTAGCTAGTTTCAATAAGAGCTTAAATTGATTATATATGCATGTATTCAGGAAAAATATTATGTTTCTAAGATTTCCAGTCATGTATTGAATATTTTATGGTTAGATGAACTAGTTGTATCATGTTAAATATATTGTTATGCATTAAGGTTTAAAATCTCAAAGGAAAAATCTGAGTGGGAAACAAGGAAATGATTTTAATTACTGATATGGATGTTTGGAAGAGAAATATGCATATGTAGTTGAGCTGTTGTTTTGTAAAGTTTATATTATGTAATAGTTAATCTTGAGATATAACAGAGCACTGAGTTTTAGAACAAAATCTGGATTTAGCAAGAAGTAAACTTAACAGGATTTTATTTTCTTTTTACTGAAATGCTTTGTAATTAAGTTTGAATTCATTTCTGAATTGAATTGAGAAGAGTAAGATGTTTTCCTAAAGCTTTAAACAGAATGCAATGAAATTGAACTAGTGTGGCAGATACAGGATTCATGAGTTAACCAGCTTCAATTAAATGAAGTATTGGTTGATCATGATAGATTGTATTCTGAAAATAAAAATGCATTTCAAAGCTTAGTACATTTAGCAATTGATTCACCCAGTTTTCTGGAAAATGAGCAGAAATATTGACATGTACATGTACATCTGTGTACATGTTGATATTTGAGCAAAAATATGATCATAAATTCTTAAAACAGTTGTAGGAATGGGATACAAAAATAGTAAGTAAGAAGGATTGTTTTGTATGTTGGGTTATAGGCAAAAATTAAACATATATGTACAATTATAGGTAGGTATCAGATTTCTAACCTTTCAGAAAAAAAAAAGAAGAAAACCAAAAATTGTGTTTGAACCGACCTGCATGGTACTCGAACTCGTGACCTTTTGTGTATAAGTTAGGCGCGTTTCCATTACGCCTAGATGTTGCTTGTGTTCACTTAGGATCCACTTTCTTTTATACTGAATCTAATATTATCCAGACTTTAAACACAATCATCAACATTAAAAGCTTGTTTACTACTGAATATTACTTGATCATTTCTTGATCCTAATGACAGACTAAAGTACATATTTTAGTGGATTTTATGGCCAAAAATCTGAATACAATAATGTATCTGAATTACTAAATCTCTAAATCAAACAGGATGTTATTGAACAAAAAAATAATAATAAAGTATATACTCTGAATTTAAACAAGAAGAACACATACATCTTCATATGTATGTGTATATTATTAGATATGCACTGATATATTTATATTGGTAAGTTATTTTGATCCTGGTTATATTTTGGTTATTGGAAAAAGAAAATGACCTTGGAAAATATGTTTGTAATGAATGATATATCAATATATCATCTCATAGCAAAAAAAAAAAATCCTTATGAAATTAGGGTGGAAATAGGAGGGTCATTTCACGTCTGATACAATATATTTTTTGAATATAGTAGAGGATCAGATGTCTGAGTACTATTACAAAGACGTCTGGTTTAGCCTGTTTGTTGTTCCAGAGAACTATTACAGATGTTTGGCTTGTGCGCCCAGACGTCTGATATGGTGCATGTCAGTTTTTGTGCATCCTTTCTTTTTCTTCCTAGTACCTATCGACTTGTAGTCTCCTGTAGTGTCCTTTGAGCCTCGTTCTTGTCTTTCTAGTGATGTTGTTCTAGCAAGTACCTATATATATAAATATATATGTATATTCGATTCCCATTGTATAGTTGTTGTCATCGAAACCGTAGATTGGATTTCCTTACATTCTCCCCCTTTTTGATGATGACAACTATACAATGTACTTAGATATAAATTTATAAATGGCGAATTTCACCAGAAGGACAAACTTTGTAGTCCAATTAGTTACTAGGACACACATCCACATAAATTAATTTCAAGGCCAAAGTCAGCAGAATAATTACTTTTAAGGACACACTCAACAGTCCAATTACTTTCAAGGACATAATTTCATAGGTTTTTAGGCCTTAGAAACTAATTATTTTGTATTTTGTCCTTAAAAGTAATTATTTCAGTTGTGTGTCCTAGAAACTAATTGCACTTGCTAAAGAGGCCCTTGTGGCTAATTTCCACTTTATAAATCTCCCCGTGAATATGTGCTTACCATTATTTCTCCCTCTTTGGCATTATCAAAAAGCATTAATACAAGAATATATATGATATAATCAATAATCATGCTTTTAGATAGCATGTACACATTAATCAAAAAAAATTATCCGACCGACGTGTTATTGAAGTTAGCAATATATCGTGTGTAATTTTTATTAAATCTTAGTCGTCAAATATAGTAAGGAGCAAATCATACTACGATATAATTCTTTATCAAAATCTTTTCCATTATCATCCTTTTCTAAGTGAACACTAGTACTTATTGGTGTTGGTTTGCTCGAAGTTTTATCCATTCCAAAACGATGTAATAAATCATTACAATATTTTTCTTGATGAATAAAAATACCATTTTCAAGTTGTTTTATTTGTAAACCTAGAAAGAAATTTAATTCACCCATGTGAGACATTTCAAATTCATTTTTCATAATATTTGAAAATTGAGTACAAAGATTTTCGTTAGTTGAACCAAAAATATTAGCGTCTACGTAAATTTGTACAACCAAGATGTCATTATTTTCTCGTTTAATAAATAAAGTCGTATCTATTTTACCTATTGAAAACCAGATGCAATTAAATGATTCTTAAGACGTTCGTACCAGGCACAGGGGGCTTGCTTTAAACCATATAGGGCTTTGTGCAATTTAAAAACATGATCGGGATATTTTTCGTGAACAAATAATGGAGATTGTTCAACATATACGTTTTCTTTAATAAAACCATTTAAAAAGGCACTTTTGATGTCCATTTGAAATAATTTAAAATTGTGATGACTTGCAAAAGCAAGTAATGTACGTATGTATGGCTTCGAGTCTTGCTAATGGAGCAAAAGTTTCGTCATAGTCGATACCTTCTTCTTGATTATAACCCTGAGCAACTAAACGTGCTTTATTCCTAACTATATTTCCGTTTTCATCTGCTTTGTTTTTAAATACCCATTTTGTTCCAATAACTGATTGATTTTCTGGTCTTGGTACTAATTCCCAAATATTATTACGTTCAAATTGATTTAATTCTTCTTGCATGGCTATTATCCAAAAATCATCGTTTGAAGCTTCTTTATAATTCTTTGGTTTAAAATTTGACACAAATGCAATATGACTTATTTGGTTAAGTTGATTTCTAGTTACTCTAGAATTAAGATCCCCAATAATATTATCTTTTGGATGATCTTTTAGAATTCTAGGGGGTGACACTAGAGTATTATTTTGTGCATTTGTCTCATTATTAGATGAGTTTATTGTATTTGTTATAGGAATAATTTCTTTATCGTCATTAGTATGATTGTTAAGGAAATTTTCATCAAATGAAACATGTAAACTTTCTTCAATTGTGTTAGTACGTTTATTAAAAATTATATATGCCTTGCTACGATCCAAATATCCAACAAAGATCCTTCATCGGCCTTTGGGTTGAATTTTCCTAAATTATCTTTTGAATTTAATATAAAACATTTTGATCCGAAAGTTTTAAAGTATGATACTTTAGGTTTTCTTCCAAAAAACATTTCGAAGCAAGTATGTTTAGTCATAGGTCATATGGTTACTCAATTCAAAACATAACAAGCCGTGGCAATAGCTTCAGCCCAAAAATGTTTTGGTAAACCAATATTATTTAATAGTGTTTGTGCACATTCTTGTAACGTACGATTTTTTCTTTCTACTACACCATTTTGTTGTGGTGTGTGGGGAAAAGAGAAATTATGACTTATGCCCTTTTTATTACAAAAATTAGTAAAATGATCATTTTCGAATTCTCCACCGTGATCACTTCGAATATTCTTAATTTTCAAATCCATTTGAGTTTTAATTTTTTTAGCAAAAATTTTAAACATACCAAAAGTGTCAATTTTATGTTTTAAAAATAAGGTCCATGTATATCTTGAAAAATCATCAACTATTACGAAAACATATTTGTTGTGATTTATAGATCGTACTTGAGTTGGACCAAATAAATCTAAATGTAATAATTCTAACGGTTGTTTTGTAGAAATATTATTTTTAGATTTAAAAGAGCTTTTCTTTAGTTTACCGATTTGACAAGTGTCACATAAATTTTCTACTTTATAATTTATTTTAGGTAAACCTCTAACTAGCTCATATTTTGCTAATTTATTATATATTTAAAATTAATATGACAGAATCGTTTATGCCACAACCATGGATCGTCATGTTTAGCGGTTAAGCATAAGTTTGAATTTCGATTTATATTTATATTTAAGACATAAATATTTTTATTTCTAAAACCCTCAAAGATAAGTTGTTTGTTATTGTCGAAAATATTACATCTATCTTTTTCGAAATTAATTTGAAAACCGTTATCGCATAATTGACTAATGCTAAGTAGGTTGTGTTTTAAATTTTCTACTAACAAAACATTTGTAATAATAGGAATGCCAGAGTTGATGACTTCTCTGATGCTAACGACATATCCTTTTGAGTTATCTCCAAAAGTTATTGTTCCACCATCGATATATGTTATATTTGATATCATTTTTGCATTTCCGATCATATGCTTGGAGCAGCCACTATCAAGTATTCATTTCTCCTTATTTTTTATTTTGGGTACCTGCAAGATAAAAATAATTTAATTGGTACTCATATACTTTGTTAGGGTCCTAGATGTTAGGAGGAGCATGTAGCCACACCCAAGAAGGTTTGGTACCTTTATGAACATAATTTTTATTATAGACTACATTATTTAGAAAATTATTAATATGTTTTTGTCTAATTAAATTATTATTTGTCTTAGGAATCCAAATTTTTATGTTTTTGGTATTCGTATTAGACTTAGGTGATCTTTTAGTCTTTTGATAAATAAAACTATACTTCTTAATATTATTCCCTTTTTTTAGGAATATTTCTAATCCTATTCCATTTCTATTACCCGAAGGTTTTGAAGTTTTGATAAGATTTTCCAAATCTTGTTTTCCTTTATTAAATTTTGAAACATTATTTGTAATTTTATCTAATTTTTCTTTTAATTCAAAATTTTCAATTTTCAATGTTTCTATATTACTTTTCAAGTTGATATTTTCTTTAACAAGTTATCCTTTTCTAGTTTAACTTTTCCGAAATTAATAGATATAGTCTCATATTCAACTAAACTACTTTTATTTTTTTCTTGAGATAATTCTAGTTCCTCCTCTAAAATAATTTTTTCATCTTTTAACATTCCTATTTCAAGTTCTAATCGATTTATTTTGGCTATGTGTTCTTTATTCAATTTTTTAATTTGTCTAAATTTATCATCTAATTCCATGCTAAGCTCTAATAATTCATCATAGCTAAGGTCGGGACATACCTCATCAGTTTATGCCACAAAACATACATTAGCTTGTTCTCCGTCACTATCGTTGTCACTATCTGATGACGATGAAGAATCCGAGTCATCCCATGTTACTTTGAAAGCTTTCTTCTTTTTGAATTTTTCAAATTTGTTCTTCTTTTTATCATTGTTGAGCTTGGGACAATCTTTCTTCATATGTCCAAATTGATCACATTCATAGCATTTGATTGACGTTTGGTTTGTTGAGCTTGATTTTCCTCTTTTATGAAATCTGGTCATTTTCCTAAACTTCTTGAATTTGTTGTAGTTTTTGGCAATAAATATGATTTCTTCTTCGTCTTAGTCGGAGTCTTCATTTGTTGCTGGAAATGCTATGTTTTTCTTCTTCGAATTTGTTCTTTTCTTGCCTGCAGATTAGCTTCATAGGACATTAAATTTCCTATCAATTCTTCAACTAAGAGTGCTGAGAGGTCATTAGCTTCTTCGATAGCTAATACTTTTCTTTCCCACTCTGGAGTTAAAGAATTGAGTATTCTAGATACTAAATCAAAATTTATGAATTTAACTTCTAGTGTCATTAAATCGTGTTGAATAGTTTGGAATCTAGAGTACATGTCCACTATAGATTCATTTTGTTTCATTTTAAATGATGAAAATTGATTTTGTAAAATTGAAATTTTAGTTTGCTTAACTTTGTTCGTGCCTTCGTGTGTAACTTGTAAGGTACACCAAATATCATATGTAGTGTTACATAACATGACACATGAAAATTCATTCTTATCTAATGAACAAAATAAAACATTCATAGCTTTGGAATTATTAGAAGCTGCAGTTTTTTGTGCATCATTCCATGTGTTCATAGCAGTGTCAGGTCTTTCATATTTATTTTAAGTGGCTGACCAAATTTCTAATCCATTAGCTTCCATAAAAATTCTCATACGTGTTGACCAATAGGCATAATTAGAACCATTAAAAAGTGGGGGACATGCTGTGGATTGGCCTTCTTGAAAAATACTTGCCATATTAAAGTGATTCAAATACGTGTTACTGTACTTTGATCAAACCTCGCTATGATACCAATTGAAAGTTTACGGGGTGGATCGTGTAGTATATATGCAAGTATATGTGATAAAATATATGATGCAACTAAAATAATATTAATCTAAGTAAATATAGAATAAGCACACCAGAATTTTATACTGGTTTGGACCTCCCATCCTACGTCCAGTCCCGAAGCTCCCCTTCGAAATTCGACTATCAAAAACCCCCGCTTCGCCCGGAGGATTAGGCTTGGTTACAATGAGTTGTTCTTGTCAAATGTGTGTTCTAATATAACACGGATGTTGACTAATTAGTACAATTGCTTCCAATATATTTCTAAGGAATATTGTCTATGAAGAACTGAGTATATGGAAGAGTGAATACAAGTAAAGATTGCTAGAGTGCAGATATCAAGAATATAGAATAGAGTATAGAATTAGAAAGCGTAAGTAAGTGAAGTAAGTTAGTGTTCTCTTGATTCTTAATGTCTTTCTAGTGATGTTGTTCTAGCAAGTACCTATATATATAAATATATATGTATATTCGATTCCCATTGTATAGTTGTTGTCATCGAAACCGTAGATTGGATTTTCTTACATTCTCCCCCTTTTTGATGATGACAACTATACAATGTACTTAGATATAAATTTATAAATGGCGAATTTCACCAGAAGGACAAACTTTGTAGTCCAATTAGTTACTAGGACACACATCCACAGAAATTAATTTCAAGGCCAAAGTCAGTAGAATAATTACTTTTAAGGACACAGTCAACAGTCCAATTACTTTCAAGGACATAATTTCATAGGTTTTTAGGCCTTAGAAACTAATTATTTTGTATTTTGTCCTTAAAAGTAATTATTTCAGTTGTGTGTCCTAGAAACTAATTGCACTTGCTAAAGAGGCCCTTGTGGCTAATTTCCACTTTATAAATCTCCCCGTGAATATGTGCCTACCATTATTTCTCCCCCTTTGGCATTATCAAAAAGCATTAATACAAGAATATATATGATATAATCAATAATCATGCTTTTAGATAGCATGTACACATTAATCAAAAAAATTTATCCGACCGACGTGTTATTGAAGTTAGCAATATATCGTGTGTAATTTTTATTAAATCTTAGCCATTAAATATAGTAAGGAGCCAATCATACTACGATATAATTTTTTATCAAAATCTTTTCCATTATCATCCTTTTCTAAGTGAACACTAGTACTTATTGGTGTTGGTTTGCTCGAAGTTTTATCCATTCCAAAACGATGTAATAAATCATTACAATATTTTTCTTGATGAATAAAAATATCATTTTCAAGTTGTTTTATTTGTAAACCTAGAAAGAAATTTAATTCACCCATGTGAGACATTTCAAATTCATTTTTCATAATATTTGAAAATTGAGTACAAAGATTTTCGTTAGTTGAACCAAAAATAATACCGTCTACGTAAATTTGTACAACTAAGATGTCATTATTTTCTCGTTTAATAAATAAAGTCGTATCTATTTTACCTATTGAAAACCAGATGCAATTAAATGATTCTTAAGACGTTCGTACCAGGCACAGGGGGCTTGCTTTAAACCATATAGGGATTTGTGCAATTTAAAAACATGATCAGGATATTTTTCGTGAACAAATAATGGAGATTGTTCAACATATACGTTTTCTTTAATAAAACCATTTAAAAAGGCACTTTTGACGTCCATTTGAAATAATTTAAAATTGTGATGACTTGCAAAAGCAAGTAATGTACGTATGTATGGCTTCGAGTCTTGCTAATGGAGCAAAAGTTTCGTCATAGTCGATACCTTCTTCTTGATTATAACCATGAGCAACTAAACGTGCTTTATTCCTAACTATATTTCCGTTTTCATCTGCTTTGTTTTTAAATACCCATTTTGTTCCAATAACTGATTGATTTTCTGGTCTTGGTACTAATTCCCAAATATTATTACGTTCAAATTGATTTAATTCTTCTTGCATGGCTATTATCCAAAAATCATCGTTTGAAGCTTCTTTATAATTCCTTGGTCTAAAATTTGACACAAATGCAATATGACTTATTTGGTTAAGTTGATTTCTAGTTACTCTAGAATTAAGATCCCCAATGATATTATCTTTTGGATGATCTTTTAGAATTCTAGGGGGTGACACTAGTATTATTTTGTGCATTTGTCTCATTATTAGATGAGTTTATTGTATTTTTTATAGGAATAATTTCTTCATCGTCATTAGTATGATTGTTAAGGAAATTTTCATCAAATATGATTGTTCTAAAAAGTACCTGTATATATAAATATATATATGTATATTCGATTCCCATTGTATAGTTGTTGTGATCGAAACCGTAGATTGGATTTCCAAATAATACTTTCTTCCCCGCAAAAGAATTTTTCCGGTTAGACTATCTTTTACTAAACAATATTTTGAATGAAATTCAAAGTAAACATTATTGTACTTATCAAATTGTGGTACATTCATTAAAAAATTTCTAATTAATGGAACCCTTAAATAAATTGTTGAGATAAAGTTGTCTGGCACCATTAATTGCATTTCCAGTATGAGATATTTTAACTGATTTACCATTACCTATATATAGTAATTATTTACCTCTATATTCTTTATTGCCAAGATTTAGTTTGCTTAAGTTGTTCGTCACATGGTTGGTTGCTCCAGAATCTGGATACCAGTTGTCATCATGTATATCCTCAACCTGTGCCAAATCTGCATTTGCATTTTCTGATTTCATTTCTTGCTACCCATTAATTATATTAGCACTTGGGTTCTTCAATCTTGAATTATTATTTCCTTATTGTGCTGGTGTAAAGGTCACATCAAATTAAAATAACATTTGCTTGTTGTGTGATCATAATTTTCACATATTTGACATCTTGGTCTATTATTGTTGTTGTTATGATTCCATCTACCACCTCTCCCTTTGAATCTACCTGATTGACCACCTTTGGAACTGTTTGACTGATTCCTGCAGTCATAATTCCTTTCTTGATTTTTGCTTTTGCTGATTGTGGTATAGTTAGCAGTATATTCCCAATTTGTTGGTTTCTTTTGCTCCAGTCTTCCCTCGTGAGCAATTAATAAAGAATGAACATACTCTAGAGATGGTAGTTTTTCATTAGAGGATATTATGGCTACTACTGCCTCACATTCTTCATCCAATCCACTTAACAGACATAGTATCTGCTCTGTGTCAGATATTTCATGACCTGTAGAGGCTAGTTGATCATATATGGTCTTGGGTTTTGGCAGATACTCCCTCATGCTTGTGTTATCTTTTCTCAGATTTTGTAGCTGCCTTTTTATATTGCATTATTTTTACTACAAACTGGGAATTGAATATTTGTTAATAGTATGCCAAATCTCATGGGTAGTCTTGCATCCTATGAATTGTTGTAGTAAGCTTGCACTTATAAATGACAGTACCAAGAATTGATCGAACTATCTTGTCTTTCATGTGTTATGTAATCTTTATTGCTGACTAACTTCCCTTCATTATCTATAGTATATCTTGCTGGAGTAATTAATGTGCAAAGAACATATTCTTGTAACCCATAGCCTCTGATTATTGTTTCAATTTGGAATTTTCAAAGCAGGTAATTTGATTCATTTAACTGGGTGACGACGACTTGACTTTGTGGCTTAATTATGGATTTGATGAGTTCCTGGGTGACATTTGACTGATTTTGAGTGGTTCCTGAATCTGAACTGGAGGATATGACATTATCACTGCCTTCTTCGGTCATGTTGCTAGAGCAGTGAATCAAGAATCAAGAAATGAAGATTAGAAAAACAAAGTTGCCTTACTGATTACAACTTGAAAGGTGAGTTACTGAACAAAGATTTTCTGATGATGTAGATGTAGCCAGTGAGGTGTTTGAATGATGAATAAATCTGACACACCTTGTTTAGGCGTGACACTGCAATCAAATGAAGAAAATAACTTAATCTTCTTGTAAGATTCTTCAACTCAGATGCTAATCCGAGTTGATGGTACTCAGATGATGATATCACTTCTGACGAGGCCATATGTGTAGCCAATTCTCAAACGACGAAAGTTTTCTGATGAAGATTAGGCACAGCACTTGCTGCTAAGCAATATATTCAGCTCTGATAACATGTAAGAGAAATGAGATTCTTGCTTTATTATGTTTTGCTAGTTAGAAAATTGAAATGAATGAGATATGATTTCACAAGTTGTTTTGATGAAATGATCTTTATTGAATTATCAGAAGAAATGAATACAAAACAGAGTAAAGCTTGTAATATATAAATAGCTTTACATGGGCTTAAAACAAAATAAAGGCCCAAAGAGAAATAAGAAGAGTGAAACGGAGGTTCGGGTCATAAAGCATTGGACCCGATTCCTTCAGAGATTAAAACCCTTTTAGGGTTAGCCGTAACTCATTTATCTCTACAATGAAACCCTTTAGGGTTAGATGCGATACTCATGCTCTTTCACTTCCCCCCTCAAACCAGAGATTCGGACCATTTGGAGATCGTGAGTGCTGAGTTGAGTAACTCAAAGCTTTGCCTTTGTCGATAAGTTCGAAAGAGCTCCTTTTTCTGCTTGGATCTGAAGTTGAGACTTTGATGTTCGTTCCTGATCCATTTGGAGATCGTGAGTGCTGGGTTGAGTAACTCAAAGCTTTGCCTTTGTCGACAAGTTCGAAAGAGCTTCTTTTTCTGCTTGGATCTGAAGTTGAGGTTTTGATGTTCGTTGCTAATTTAGTTGAATTCTGGTTTGCCTCTGAGTCATGTCCAGTGATGCTCTTCACCTTCAGGTCTTCTCTGAACCTTGTGAAATTTCTGTAACTCAGTGCTTTGGTAAGAACATCTGCTCTTTGGTGAGTTCCAGGTATATGATTTACCATTAGTTGACCTTTAAGAATTTGCTCACGAACGAAGTAGATGTCAATTTCAATGTGCTTGGTTCTTGCGTGGAGAACTGGGTTGGCAGACATGTAGACAGTGCTTTGGTTATCACACCATAGCACTGGTTTGATGTCAGATTTGATCCTTAGTTCACTGAGCAGAGATTGAATCCACATGATCTCTGCCGTTGCACTAGCCACGCTTCTATATTCAGCCTCTGTGCTGGATCTAGAGATTGTTGATTGTTTCTTAGAACACCATAAGACTGGGTTATCCCCAATATATATACAGTAGCCTGAAGTAGATTTCCTGTCATCATGATCTGTTGCCCAGTCTGCATCTGAGAATCCTGTCACATTGAGTCTTTTGCATGCTTTTAGTGATAAGCCATAAGATGTAGTTCCCTTCAGATATCGTAGTATCCTCTTTACAGCCTTCCAGTGCTCATTAAGAGGTTCCTGCATGAATTGAGACAATTTGTTAACATTGTAAGATATATCAGGTCTGGTTATGGTTGCATATTGTAAAGCTCCCATAACACTTCTATATTGTTTGATATTGAGTATTGGTTCCCCCCTGTGTTTTGTGAGCTGAAGATTGCAAATCATGGGTGTGGGTTGAGGCTTGGCTTCTGCCATGTCTGATTTGAGTAGAATTTCATTTATATATTTTCTTTGACTTAAAATGATTTCAGAATCTGATTTTCTGATGACTTCTATGCCTAAGAAATAATTTGGATCACCAAGGTCTTTGACAGAAAACTCCTTGTCTAGATACTGAACAAGCTCACTGATTGCTGCCTCATCATTTCCTGTAATTAGTAAGTCATCTACATAGATTAAAATATATATGGTAGATTCTTTACTTATTTTAGTGAACAGTGAGTTGTCAGATTTTGTTGACTGATAACCCAATCTGATCAAAGTGGTTTTTAATTTCTCAAACCAAACCCTTGGTGCCTGTTTCAGACCATAGATTGCTTTGTTTAGTTTGCACACATGATTTTGCTTTTGATTATAGCCTTGTGGTTGTTCCATATAGATTTCCTCTTCCAGTGTCCCATTTAGGAAAGCATTGTTGACATCCAACTGCCTGATTTTCCATTGCTTATGTAGGGCAATAGTAAAAATTACTCTGATAGTAGTTGGTTTAACCACAGGAGAGAAGGTTTCATTGAAATCAAACCCAAATTGTTGAGTGTACCCTTTAGCAACAAGCCTGGCTTTGTATCTGTTGATTGTTCCATCTGCATTTCTCTTTAGTTTGTAAGTCCACTTGCAGCCAACAATGTTTTTATCCCTTGGGCAGTTGACTAAGTTCCATGTGTTGTTTTTGATAAGAGCCTCATATTCTTCATCCATTGCTGTTTTCCAGTTGTTGTCCTTTATGGCTTGCTCAAAGTTATTTGGTTCTTCTGTTGTTTTCACAGCAGTGTAGATTTTTGGTTTGAATATGCCACTCTTGGATCTTGTTATCATAGAGTGTCCTGGCACAGTCTGTACATTTCTACTGTGTGTCTCATTATTATCATTGTTGTCTTGATTTGATTGAATCTCTGTGGACTGACTAGTTTCTTGTTCCCTTGCACTTGTACAGGTATGAGACTGACTGTGATAGCTGGAATCATCTGCTGGTTCATGACTTAGTTGTTGTGGCATAGTAGGTTGTGAATCACTAGTACTGGCAGTCCTTTCAGTCTCCTGTTGCCAGATTTTAGAATATACAGGTAATACAGGTATAGATACATGTGGATTGAATACCTTTTTAGTTGTTTTCATATCTGAGTTGCCAAAAGGGAATATATATTCATTGAAGACAACGTGTCTGCTAATGAATATCCTTCCCTTATCATCTAAACACTTGTACCCTTTTTGATTGTTAGGATAACCCAAAAAGGTACATGGTTTTGATCTAAAATCTAGTTTGTTGACATTATATGGTCTTAAGTTGGGAAAACACAGGCAACCAAATGGTTTTAGAGCATAATAATCAGGTTTGCTCCCAAATAGCTTTTCCATAGGGCTTACATCTTTTAGCACTTTTGTTGGCAATCTATTTATTAAGTATACAGCTGTGTAAAATGAGTCTGGCCAGAATTTTAGTGGTAAGTGTGCCTGTGCTAAAAGTGTAAGTCCTAGCTCTACTATATGTCTGTGTTTTCTTTCTATCAAGCCATTTTGCTCAGAGGTGTAGGGACATGTGGTTCTATGTATTATTCCCTTGGTGTTAAAATGTTTGATGAGTGGCTTGAATTCAGAGCCCCCATCAGTTTGCATAGTTTTGACATGGTGACCTATTTGCTTTTCAACTAAGTTTATAAAGTGTAGTACAACATTGTAAGTTTCAGACTTAGCTTTTAGCAGATATATCCAGGTATATCTAGAATAAGCATCAATAAAAGATATATAGTATTTGTAACCATAATCAGAACTTATTGGAGCTGGACCCCATAAATCTGCAGCAACTAATTCAAGAGGATTAGAATATATAGTAGAAGAATTATTAAATGCTAATTTGTGACTTTTTCCCATCTGACAGTAAGTACAGATATAAGGAGTAGAGATGTTTCCAAAAGAAACTTTGTTTTCATTGAGTACTTGTTTAACAACAGTTACATTTGGGTGCCCCAACTTGTAGTGCCACAGATCAAAGTTACTCATATTTTCTTCAGTTTGATTCACCTCAGTCACATTACAACTATTTTGCGGTTTTACAGTACTGGTAGAGTTAACAAAATTGAATCTGTAAAGGCCTTTATCAGCATCACCCTGCAAAAGAATTTCATTAGTCAAGATATCTTTTACAAAACAGTACTTAGGAAAGAATTCAAAATAGACATTGTTGTCTCTTGCAAACTGTGAGACACTGATAAGATTCTTTTTTATCTTTGGGACTCTTAATAAATTATTCAAGAATAACTACCTGGCACCTTTAATATAAGTTCTACCAGTATGAGTTATTCTAATGCACTTACCATCCCCCATGGTAATTGATTGTTTACCTTTATATTCTTTGTTTCCAAGATTGAAATTGTCTAAGTTGCTGGTTAGATGGTTTGTTGCACCAGAGTCTGGGTACCATGCTTCATCATGTATGTGTTCAGGTTTAGTAGTCTGATTTCTGCTCATATCTGACTGCCCACCTTGATCTTGTTGTGCCTGTGCTAAGTTTGCACTAGGATTGCCATTTCTCTGACCATTTGAGTTCTGTCCTGGTACATAGTTTAGATTTAATCTAAAGTAACATTTGGCAGCAGTATGACCTAATTTCTCACAGATTTGACATTTTGGTCGGTTGTTGTTGGTCCATCTTCCTCTGCCTCGTCCTCTTGTGGACTGACTGTTTCTTTGTAGATTCTGATCTGGCTTGTTGTTATAATGGTTTTTGTTCTTGGAGTTTGAGGCATAGTTGGCAGACATATCCATCTCATTGGATTTCTTATACTCAATTCTTCCTTCATGAGAAAGGAGAATTGAATGCACATCTTCAATTGAGGGTGTTAATCTTTGTGATGATATGACAGCTACCACGGCTTCATATTCATCACTTAACCCACTTAACACAATTAGAACTTGTTCAGACGTGGGAACTTTGTGACCTGCTGCTTCAAGAGTATCACATAATGTTTTTATCTTTGTTAGATATTCTCCCATAGTCATATTATCTTTCTTGATACTGTGTAACTGTCTTTTATAATGCATGATCTTGGCAGCAGATTGAGAGTTAAAGATTCTCTCTATGGTTGACCAGATCCCATTGGCTGTCTTGCTTCCTATTACCTGTGGTAGTAACTTGATGCTTACAGATGATAGGAGCCATGAACAGATTAGACTGTCTTGTCTCCGATGCTTTATGTATTCATCATTACTGACGGTTTTGTTTTCTTGATTAGTTATGAAACTGGGTGGAACAATAATGGTGCCAAAAAGAAACTCTTCGAGACCGTAGCACCTGATGGCGGTTTCTACTTGGACTTTCCATAAGAGATAGTTGTCTTCTTCAAGATGAGCAGTAATCAACTGATTCTGAGGGCTTATAACAGTTTTTATCAAGCCTTCAGTGGCATTCTGACGAGAATTGGATGAGGTGCTCGATGTAGCAGAACTTTCATTATCTCCTGCCATGGTATCTTAAGAGATATGAGATCAACAATGAAATTAGAAAAGCTTACAGAGTCAGAAGTTTTCAAGATGAGAGATGAAGAGGGTCAGTTACAGCCAGAACTCAGGTGATGAGATTTGACTGATGAGTTCTTGGCAGGGTAACAACTTTCTTGATTTCTTGATGATTTTCTTGATGTTTTTCTTTTGACTTTGATGATGAGATTTTCTCTGATTTACTTCTTTCTGAATTGCTTTTATCTGATCAGCTGCAACCAAGATCTTAAGGTCTTCAGGTATGGCACTGATTCAGATCTCAGATGATGATCTCGTATCTGATGAGAGGACTGAGTATCAGATGATGATATTGAATCTGATGATACTTCAGATCCAATGTTTTAGATGATTTGCCGTTAGGCGATGATAGGCTCTGATACCAAGTTAGAAAATTGAAATGAATGAGATATGATTTCACAAGTTGTTTTGATGAAATGATCTTTATTGAATTATCAGAAGAAATGAATACAAAACAGAGTAAAGCTTGTAATATATAAATAGCTTTACATGGGCTTAAAACAAAATAAAGGCCCAAAGAGAAATAAGAAGAGTGAAACGAAGGTTCGGGTCATAAAGCATTGGACCCGATTCCTTCAGAGATTAAAACCCTTTTAGGGTTAGCCGTAACTCATTTATCTCTACAATGAAACCCTTTAGGGTTAGATGCGATACTCATGCTCTTTCACTTTGCCTGATACATTACAGTTGCTTCAGTACAAACATATAATGCACTACTTATGATATATGGGCTACGGGTTCAGCCCAGACAAATATAACCTGTTCATATTACTCTCAGTTATATTCGACTGCTTTATATTCTCCTATTCATTCATAACAAGTAATAGATAAAGGTTGAATTTTAGGTACCATATATAAATCATATGGTCCTTTATTCTATTCTTTGCAATATCAAGTGCTACTGGTACTATTTTTGTAAAGAAAAGATACTTTCCATCGCGTTCATCTTTGTTGCTATTACCTCTGCTTTTTAGGCAATTTTTAGTTTATCATTTTTCAGAAAAGATTGTTATGAAATGCATGCATGTCACTTTTAGATTCCACTACTGTTTCACAGAAACAGTTCTTTGTTATCAATTAGAGTCTCACAGCATTATGGTTTCTTACTCTGTAGCCTTATGAATATGCTATATGCAAAGAAGTCCACATGATATATCATTCATCATCATCATAGTTACCATATAGTGCAACCGTGAAAAAGAAAAATTTACGAGCAAACTTTCCTTCATAAATTTTTTATTGATCTTACTCCAAATGGGAAAACTTTTACCACTTCTCCAAGTGAAATTACTGCCTGATGGGTTTTGTTCCTTAAGACTATAGACAGTTATGCGATCATCTTAAGTCATTATTAAAATTATATGTATTGCTACAGTTACCCCTTATTCTCTCTTGAGAATATACAATGCTATTAAATCTCCCATCACCAACTAATATAATCTGACATTTTAGCTTCTTTTTTAATATGCTCCTATAATTTCTTTCTTCCCATATTTCGATTACTGTCATACATAGTAGTAATAACTAGATTCAGACCCTATTTGTTTCGAAGAGTACATGTAGTTGCTTGGTTAGATTCAAATTGGATGTAAATGTTCCATATGTTTGGCTGTTCATTATTATGGCCGTAAGGCCAACCTTTGAATGTGGGCAGAACATAATTATCTAAATGCATGGTTGACATTTTATGCTTCAATAAGCCAATAAAAGATAAGAAGTATATTAAGTTTTTTAGCGAGGGAGTTTGTATGTCTCACATTCCACAGAAAGGAGGACATTAATCAAGATCAGGTATGCTCCTAGCAAGCTCTTCACTTGAAGCAGTAATGCCAGACTTATTCTTTTTTTTACTAAACTTCGCCTTTGGTTTTAGTTGATTACAAGATTAATCCATTTTGGGTTATCAGTAACAGGTGGTGACCTTTTGGGTATTCTACATTGATAATCTTCTAGCTTCTGGCAATTCTTTTATTGATTGAAACAAAAGTTTTCTGATCATCTTTGATTGATAATTTTCTAAATTTATAGGTTTACTGTCTTTGTATAGAAAGGTTTATTGATTAAAACAAAAGCTTGAGTCATATCATAGTGATAGTTAGGATTTCATACACAGTTGTCCATTAGGTAGTCAAATTTAGCCGTGTCCTTTTCAGTTTTAGTGTACTTTAATCCTGTACAGAAATAGTAATATCCAAGTTCTTATCATCATTTTTTATTCCAGAAAATACTTGCATGAATTGCTATGAACCCAGTGGCTTTGCTAGTTGTATTAAGGACGCCTCAAGATTTGGATGACCTTAGAGTATTTCAGATCGGCTGCGACATGGGCACAGGGTTGCAATACATCTATGCACATGCAGCATATCTCATAAGCACATTGCCTGTTAAATGCAGGTTAGTTTCACCTACTACCATTAAACTGCCTACATCTATACACATAACATACATATGTACTGATGGAATATTTGTAGGTTATTTTCATTGTACTTAGCTAGATAACCTACTACCATGTGGATGTGCAGGTAGAGCAAGTACTAGGTCTGAGTTCTTATAAGCAACATCAAAAAATGTTTGCACATCATTAGCAGATGAATCAAGACAAGCCTGGGCATTTATTAGAGGAGCATAAGCAACATGAGGAAACATAACATGGTGAGCATTACATTATTTAAAACAGCAGCGGCCTATGGTTCAGGCATATTACTAACATGTAGCAGCACTCCATTGGGATCTTGAGCGTGTACAACATTAGGGTCCAAAGCCAGAGCTATATGGAGAACGGCTGCATGAATTGAAGGCGTACAAGATGAGCATGAGTTAGGACTTGATGTGTAGGTTGCACACAGATGATCAGTGGAAATAATTCGATCAACATGCACACTCGTAGCATTAACATTTGTTAGCTCCAGTTGTGCAAACTTCTCTATGTACGTTATGAATTTTATGTGAATGTGGTTATTTTATTTAAAATATTTTATATCAAATTATTTGTATATCGTATTTCATTATGTGATTAATGTTTTTTCCGGTTGTTTGAATGTGGTAATTATATGTATGATTGTTGGTTTCATGCTGAAGAATGTTAAGTATTAATATATAGTATATGTTATGAACAAAATGAAGTGGAAATCGAACGAGCTGCCGCGGCGAGGGAAATGCATAAAAAGTCAACAATTTTTAGCAACATTTATTGCACACTGCCAAAATGTATATGGTGACAGATCAAAAAAATGCTACTATAATATTTTATAGTAATGTCAACAATACTCCTTAGTGGCGTTTATATAGTGCTACAATAAAAAAAATGTAGTTGCGTTTTTAAATGCTACAAAAAGATGCTTTTTGGTGGCGTTTATGAAAACGCAATGGAAATCCTGGGTTTTTCGTTTCGTGCATTTTAGCGGTGTTCTCTAAAACACCACTGTAAGTTATGGTAGCGTTTTTTGTGCATGACCAAAAATACATTTTGGTGTAGTGAGATGCTTACTATATAATGAAAAATAAGATTTCTATTCCAATTGTATATAAAAATTGTGTTCTATAAGAGTTTTTTTCGAGTTCAAGTTGTTTGACTTAAAATCCATGATTGTGCATTGGTTATAGTAGATGAAAAAAGTAGCCCATTTTAAGTGGTTGAATGGAGCTTCGTATTTCATGCATTGTTATAATAATAGCGAAAATAGTGAAAGCTACTATGTGACAGTTATTAGTAAATGCATAAACCTACAAAAGATGTTTCATATATATACCAAGTATTATTTATAAAAAAATAGTTGTTTTTTAGTATTGATCGAAAATAGAAACAGTTTTATTTTAATATGAATATTATGGATACTCATTATAAGATAAAGCTTTAATAATGATATTTGTTTTCATAATAAAATGGTGCATTAGAAAATACAAAAGTACTTAAATTTTAAAAATTATTTTGGAGTTATAGACTATGCAATAGCTCTGAGATATGGTTCTTTAATCATATGATTATGAATCATATGGTACTAGTGAATTGTATCATAAACGATTAAGGGAAAAGCACCCATTTTGTCGGAGAAAAAAAGAGTTGGTGAACACTTCGGACTGGTATGTATAAATGCATGCAATCATGTATCTAATGATACCACGACTATTTCATATACTTTATTAAATCCACCGATGAATTATCACAAATTGAACATGCGAATTTGATACACATGTAGTATGTCTATGATAAGTTCATATAATATGAAAAAGAAGTAAATAACATAACGTGCAAAAGAAAATAAAACGATCAACTTGTAAACTCAAAAATGAAACGTACTTATACATATATAAAGGCATTTCATAAAATTTTACCTATTCTGTTGCACTAAGAATTGATTACTGTTTCAAGAAACACTAACTTCGTGATGAAGGAATTTCTTTTAGAAATTATAGGTAGTAAAATGGATTTGGATACCATCCCAAGATAAAATTGATTATGAAGGATGAAATGAAATTAACCCAGCCAAAATAGACACAACTTATTAGAATGTCTAATAAGAATAATTGCACATTAAAGAGACTACGAGTTTTGTATCAATGCTAAGAAAAGAATTTTCTCAATTGTTAATAATCATGAAGAGTATTGACTCTTTCATATGGCACGATGCATAAATCCAAAATTAATTCAAAGCACATTATAAAAATATGATTATGGTAGTCATACTTGATGGGATATGATCCATCGGCCATAGAAGTGTTTTCGAGAAGAATGACCAAAGTGGTTGATATAGTAAGCATACCATGCTGGTAAAATAGCATTGTAAATTTCAATTGGTGGAATTAACATAAAAGATTCATCATTCAACGTACTTAAAATAATTCGGATTTTACTTGTAAGATATTGCTCAATATGATTTTGAGTTTCAGTACATGTATGTTGAAACAGAAATTCTAAATAACGATTTAGATTATGTTTCTTGCACATAACAATCAAAGTGCCTTAAAGTTAGTGGGAGCGGTGCTGAGTTTGTGGTTTTGGATAGTATCCAAGAACCGATATGAAAGTATCATTCAATAAGCATCAGAGTTGAGCAAATATTTTGATAGAAAATTAAACTATGTGAATTTCATTCAAAATGCAGTGGAAACATTTATTTCTAAGAAAGAACTTAAAAGGTACTAAAATAGTTTTAAAATTATAATTAAATAACAAACTTATAATTTTTAATGATGTATCCATGTTAAAATTGTTTTGGTTTGTTTGTTTAATACTTGATATTGGATTTGAAAATGACATCATTTATAATTTGTATAAAAGGTGTTGGAACTGTCCTAATGATACAAACTGACAACCTATTAAAATGTTTAATATGGAGCATATAAGACAGATTCCTTTTGCATTAGTAATAAAGAATTATCATATATGTTATGTTATCTACTAACTTGCTAATCGCTTATGTAATTGGTACATTGTGTAAATATCAAATCAAAATTAAAATCATTGAACGAAAGTCTAGAGTATGTGAGTCGGCGTAATAGGGATCTTAGGGCTAAATTAACACGAGAGAGAAGGTGAATAGTGTTTAATGGATTATATGAATATTTTTCAAATTCTTTAAGATTCTTCTTGGAGTGATATAATTAACAATCACAGAATCAAAGTGCAGATAAATGTAAATGCAGTAAAAGTAAAAAGGAAAGAACACACCAGGATTTTATATTGGCTCGGAGTTACCTTACATCCAATCCCACAAAATTCCTTGTATGGATTTCTTTTCAACTAGTAAATGCAAATACAATCTCAATTTCAAGGCTACGAGACACATCCTCCAAAATCCCGACCTCTGGGTAGAGTCACTTGATTTCCAGGCTACAAGCACACCCACTAGATTTACTTTCTACTAAGCACACCCATTTGATTTTATAGGCTACAATCACACCCACAAGTATAACAGTATGATTTGATAGAGTTTTACCGACTCAGATGTTCGATCTTGATTATAATTTATCCATTAACTCTTAAATATCACTTTGATCTTGGTTTGAGTGAGAGAGAGAGGAGAGAAATCAGAGAGTAGATGAAGGAGAATCAAACTAGCGATGATTGAATTTGATTCCGGTTAAATTTCATCAAAGTTTTGGGTATATTTTGATTTAGAAAATGAGAGAGTGGAAGGAGGAGAGATGAATAAGAAAATTATGATTAAAAATTCTTTTGGAAATCTGGTATTTATAGATGAACAACGGTCATATCCATTCGTGAAGAGATACAGTGAAAAGACACTTCCTTTGAAATTTAGAATTTGAAAAAATCAGCCACCGTGTCGACATACATACATAGAGTATGTCGACATACTCTTTTCAAAATTTAATAATACTTTAAAACATTATTTTGAAAACTTATTGTTTTGTTAAATAGTTTGATACTTTGTAAAATCATTTAAGCATAGTTTATACATATTATAATCAAAATAAAACTTAATAAAACTTTATATAATAATTTTGTAAATTTTAGTATAATGTAAATATTATATATATATATATATATAATAATTATAATTATAACCTATTAAAGTATAAACAAAAATTCAATATATATATATATATAAACTTAAAAAAACACTAAAATAATATCTTTATAAGTATAAGAGATTGAAAATCAATTTGAGAAATATTTTGAAAAGATTATTTTAAAACTAGGATATTTGAAAAACAATTTAAAACAAAATTAGAGAAGGTGAGAGGGATCAGGAAAGTGCTATCAAGGTTTTAACATAAATTTTACGACTTTATAACTTATCTAGAATATCTTGAAATCTTGAACTCTTCAATACTCATGAGTCTTCATTCTCCAAGTCTTGAAACTCTATATCAGCATCTTGAATCTACTCTTGATATTATATAGTCTTCTTAATCAACACCAGTCTAACATCCTGCACTATATGCTATATATAACTTGATAAAACATTAGTATTTATATTTATATAATGTCTATTGTTGTTATCATCAAAACCAATACCTAAGGTATTAACAATCTCTCCATTTTTGATGATGACAACTCTGCATACAAAATATAATATGACTCCCCCGGGTTACAAAACTCTCCCTTAATCTATGTTTAGATTCTATATATTTCTCTCCCTTTATCATTAACAAAATAACCACTTAAACTATAACTCTAATACTAACTCTTACTCTAACTCCCCCTAAATAAAATATTATAGACTTATGACATATATATAATAATAATGAGAATTGATTTAAATAAGAACAGTAAGTGATATTTAAAATGAGATAATCGTGAAATGGAAATAATAATAAGAATGATATATAAGAAATGATAGGTGATAACACAAATCATTAACAGTAACCAAACCAATCCATATATTTATTAATTCGATCACATCTTAAAATGTACATATAAGTAAGTAAAACAAATGTTAAATAAAATAAAATATACACACCGCACAATCAAATTAACGAAGACAAGTACCATCCTAACATGATTTCCTAATGATCAGGGATTTATGAATAGGACAATAAGGATAATGAAGGAAAAAGTTCCCCTTTTGTTCGATGAGATTTCCATCTCGATCGAAACATACTTTTTCGACGCATCAGACTTCGTCATCTTCCTTCATGTGTTCTTCCTCTTCTTCCTCGTCATCGCTGCCTTGAATGGGGTTATGAATGGCCAATTTGCAGAATCATCTTCAATAACTACTGGATCATAGGATTATCTAATAGATATTTTTGCAAATTGCGAAGAATTCTACTTTGCTTCTTTTGTTCTTTGGATATACAAAGTTGTGTACAACTTGTGTTTCAGTCAACATCTCCGGAACATTCTTCATTTCACCTTCCAATTTAATAATTTTAGCCATAATAGTGTTCTGGAAGGGGCCTTGAGTAGGAGAAGGGAAGGAATACGATGAATTCTCTTCTCTAAAACGTTTGGAATCAGAGGAGGCCATGGTTTATTTGTTTCAGAAGTTTAAAACATAGAGAATACAAAGAAATAAAGAAGAAAGTCGAAATTTTGTTATTATAAAGCCACCAATTTGAATTTTAGAGGGAATTTAAATAACAAAAATTACCATTATATATCAACATAGAGGGATAGGATATGTTGACATATATGTTATAATATTGTTTATTTTGTTTTTCTTTATATTTTGTAGGGTAAGTTTGGCTCACATCCCTAATAAGTTTCAAAATAAACAAAACATCCTTCACATACCAAACTTACATTTCCGCCCCCTATTTTCAAATTCGCGCAGGCAAAAATACACAAATACCCTTTACGTTTTTAACATTTCAAACGCGTATAACTTTATGTACAAAAACCGGATCAACAAACCGTTTTCACCAAAAAATCACAAATTTTATGATCTTTGAAATGAGATCCATTGTTGATATCAAAAATTCATATTTGTAGTAAATGTGCAATTATTTCAAATATTTGCAGACAATTCAGCAACTTTTAAACCTTTTTTATTTTTTTTTCAAATTTACAAAATTTACAAATAATTGCAGATATTTCTGCAGCTATATGGTATAGTTGCATAAATGTCAGCAACTATTGGGTATAGTTGCAGAAATTTATGCAACTATACGGTATAGTTGCAGAAATATCTGCAACTATTGCATATAGTTGCAGACATTTCTACAACTATTGCATATAGTTGCAGAAATGCAACTATTGCAAATAGTTGCAGAAATATCTGCAACTATTGCACATAGTTGCAAACATTTCTGCAACTATTGCAAATAGTTGCAGAAATGTCTGCAACTATTGCGTATAGTTGCAGAAATATCTGCAACTATTGCATATAGTTGCAGAAATGCAACTATTGCTAACAGTTGCAGAAATGTCTGCAACTATTGCGTATAGTTGCAGAAATTACTGCAACTATTGCTTATAGTTGCAGACATTTCTGCAACTATTGCTTATAGTTGCAGAAATGTCTGCAACTATTGCGTATAGTTGCAGAAATTTCTGCAACTATTGCGCATATAGTTGTAGAAATTTGTTGTGATTATTCATAACTGTAAATATTAAGAATATCATATTTCATAAAAAAAAATTGATTCATCTTTAATTTAATTGCAGTTTACCATTAAATCGAAAAATAAGAAGAAGATTCAGCTCCACAGCGAAACGCAAGGGTAATTTGGTAAAAAAAATGGCGGAAAACAGAAACAGGGGATGTAGAAAATATATATTTTATGACAGGGACCCGCTTTGAATTTAAGTTCCGTTTTAAGGATGTGTGGCTAATTTTCACTATTTTATAATTGTTACTTCATTATTTTTATATTTCTGATAAAGAACAAATTCCTAACTCTCTTCTTAACTTATAAAAGATGTTTGATTAAATGATTTTGTCAATATATCAACTATTTGATTATCAGTATTTATAAATTCAAGTGGTATTTTTTTGTTATATTATTTCTTAGAAAATGGTGTCTTATATCAATATGTTTTATTCTAGTGTTATGAGTTAGACTACTAGATAGATTGATCACACTTGTATTATCATAGTATATTGGTGATTTGGTAAAATTTAAACCAAAATCTTTTAATGTTTGTTGCATATAGGTAATCGGTGAACAAGCTACTGCTGTTGAAATATATTCTGCTTCTATCGTAAATAGAGATACAGAGTTTTGCTTCTTACTAAACCAGTAAACCAGAGAGTGTACCAAAAAGTGACAAGTTCTACTTGTACTTTTTCAATCTGATTTGCATCCAGCATACTCAGCATCACTGTAAGAAATTAATTTAAAGGAGTCTTCTTTTGGGTAAAAGAGTCCATAGTCTAATGTGTTGTTTACATATCTCAAATTTTGGATTTTAAATGAGTTTTTTAGGTTGAGATTGATATCTTTCACAGAGACAAACATTATGCATTATATCAGGTTTACTAGCAATTATATAGAGTAGTGATCCAATCATTCCTCTATATAATTTTTGATCTAGATCTTTTGAATTTTCTTCTTTATTTAATTTTTCATTAGTTGCCATGGGAGTTGGTTTACCACTAGTATTTGACATACCAAATTTTTAAATATGATTAGGTAGTTTTTCATCTTCGAAAAGTGGGAGTTGTTCTACAGATACATCTTCTTTAATAAAACCATTTAAAATTGTACTTTCAACATCCATTTGATATAACTTAAAACTATTATGATTAGCGAAATAAAATAAAATTCGTATAGCTTATAATCTTGCTACGGGTGCAAAGGATTCATCAAAATCTATTTCTTCTTCTTGACAACAACCTTGTGCAACTAGTCGAGCTTTATTTCTCACAACCTCTCCTTGTTCATTCATTTTGTTTCTACATACCCATTTAGTTCCTATTATGGAGTTATCCTCAGGTCTTGGGATGACGCAGCGGATTAATCAAAACAAATGTAGATCGATGAATGTAGTAATCGGTGGATTGGAAGATACTGAAATGCCCAAATTCGTTGATCCGAAGATACCGAATTCTAGCTGTCCCGAACTCGTTGATCGCGCACGATACCGGGTTCAAAGATCTTCAATTCTTCAAGCGTTGATCAAGCACACTTGATTCCGCGAATCGTCTTCTTCAATCATTGAATCGAGCGCACTCGATTAACCGAAAGAGGAGATAGGAGATTACACTCAACTACCAATTGGAACGAAAGCACAAAGCTAACAAAGAGAATTTTATTCAAAAATCAACAACCTTACAAATGGCACCACCGGCCTATTTATAGCATTTTACAACTCACACGAAAAAACAACAAAATTACATCAACTCCTAAGTCGGCACCGACCTAACAACCTCCGACTTACGACTCAACATGACTTACGACTTAAAAGTAACGACCTAACACCAGCAATTACATTATAACACCCTGTCAACGACTTACGACTTACAATCAGACGATATACAACTTACAAAATAGACGACATATGAAATAGATGTCATACGACTTAAGAAATACACACATTAGTACATAGCGACTTAACAATGCCACGAGTTAACAGATGACGACTTAACAAGCAACACAACAGCCTCTTTCCGCGACTTAAGAATCAACGGTTTAGATTAACTCGGCATAAGAATCTACGGCCCAAGCTTCAGCGACTTAACACCCAACGACTTAAGATAGCAGCGGCTTACGACTTTCCCTAGGTCGTATCTCGTCCCAGTTCTTCTTTGTTAGGTCGTAGACGACTCATAGCTCCATCCTTAAGTCGGTCACGACTTATGCCTTCACTTTCCTTGAGTCGGACACGACTCATGCCTTCCCTTTTGTTAAGTCAGTCACGACTTATGACTTCACTTTCCTTGAGTCGGACACGACTCATGCCTTCCCCTTTGTTAAGTCGGTCATGACTTATGTCCTTAGCTTTGTTAAGTCGGTCACGACTTAGACCTATTTCCTTAAGTCGGTCACGACTTATTACTTGGTCTGCATCATCCTCCCCAGGTTGAGAAAAATTCGTCCTCGAATTTGTACTTACTTCTCCCGCAATACACTCATCCCCGTGATAAGGTACGAGATGTTTAACATTGAATACATCAGAAGTGTACACATCTTCTGGCAGCTTCAACTTATAAGCATTTTCATTAATCCGTTTTACGACTTCTACAGGACCAATTTTTCTGGCTTTTAACTTGTTATAAGCGCCCACTGGAAAACGATCCTTTGTTAACACTGCATAAACCCAATCACCTTCATTAAACTCAACATTCCTTCGTTTCAAGTCTGCAGATCGTTTATACTTCTCATTTGCTTTCTCCAATCGTTCATGAACGACTTTATGACATTCCGCCAATCCATCAACAAAATCAGCAGCTTTCTTAACTGTCTTCTTTGATTGTGGTATCACCGTTAAATCCAACGGCCCTTTCGGTAAGCTCGAATAAACAATCTGGAATGGACTAAACCCAGTACTTCGATTCACAGCATGATTATGGGAAAACTCTGCCTGGCATAACTTCACATCCCAACTCTTCAGATTATCTTGAACAAGACATCGTAACAAATTCCCCAATGATCTGTTTACCACCTCAATCTGTCCATCCGTTTGTGGATGATAAGCACTACTAAACTTCAGCTTCGTTCCCACCATCTTCCACAAACTCAACCAAAAGTGACTCAGAAATCGAGTATCTCTATCCGACACAATAGATTCTGGCAATCCATGAAGTCGATAGATCTCCCTGAAAAACAATTGAGCAACATGAACAGCATCTGCCGTCTTCTTACAAGCAATAAAATGTGCCATTTTCGAAAATCGATCAACCACCACATAAATGGAATCATTACCACGCTGCGTTCTCGGCAACCCCAACACAAAATCCATACTCACATCAACCCAAGGTTTGGTTGGTACAGGTAACGGCATATATAACCCAGCATTAGTTGCAGTTCCTTTCGAAACTTGACAGATATGACATCTCTCCACAAACCTCTCCACCTCTTTCCTCATCGATGGCCAAAAGTAAGACTGTGAAATCAACTGTAAGGTACGGTCTCTCCCAACATGTCCTTCTTCATGTAGCTCTTTTACAATCTTCATTCTCAAACTACAATTAGGTATGCACAATCGATTTTTTTTGAACAGAAAACCATCTACCATCATAAACTCATCCGTCTCTCCCTCCTTGACTTTATCAACAAACTTTGCAAAGTAAGGATCATCGACAAATAATTCTGGCAACATATCAAACCCTGTCACTTCGACCTTCATTATAGTCAACAAATGATTCCTTCTGCTCAACGCATCCGCTACACGGTTCGTTACTCCAGACTTGTGTTTAACAACAAAAGTAAACTGTTGCAGATATGCAATCCACGATGCATGTCTCGCTGAAATCTTGTCTTGCCCTTGCAAATGTTTTAATGCTTCATGATCAGTGTAAAGAACAAATTCTTTCTGAAATAGATAATGTCTCCAATGTTTAATAGATTGCACAACAGCATAGAATTCCACATCATATGTGCTGTATCTCATTTTCGCTCCTGATAACTTTTCACTAAAGTATGCAATCGGACGTCCCCTCTGACTCAACACCCCTCCAATTCCAACCTTTGACGCATCAGTGTGTAGCTCAAACAACAACTGAAAATCTGGTAATACTAGAATTGGTGCAGACGTCAGCAACTCCTTGATCTTTTCAAAAGCATTCCCTGCTTCCTCTGTCCATGAAAACTGTTTACCCTTCATACAATCCGTCACAGGTGCCATCACACTACTAAAGTGTGGAATAAATCTTCGATAGAATGAAGCCAACCCGTGAACACTACGAACTTCCGTTATCGTCTTGGGTTGCGGCCAATCTCTGATAGCTTCGATTTTACTTTGGTCAACCTGTATTCCTTCTTCCGACACAACATACCCCAAAAATAAAACACTCCTCGCCATAAAGACACACTTCTTTGTAGCAGCATAGAATTGTTCTTCACGAAGAATAATTAACACTTTCTTCAAATGCTGAACATGCTCTTCTTTACTAGCACTGTAGATCAGAATATCATCAAAGTAAACCACCACAAATTTTCCAATGTACGGTCTGAAAATTTGGTTCATCACCCTCATGAATGTACTCGGTGCATTTGATAGACCAAACGGCATTACCAGCCATTCATACAATCCTTCCCTCGTCTTGAATGCTGTCTTCCATTCATCCCCTGGTCTAATGCGAATCTGATGATAACCGCTCTTCAAGTCAATCTTAGAAAAGATTACGGACCCACTGATTTGATCCAATAGATCATCAAGCCTCGGCATCGGAAATCTGTATCTGACTGTGATCTTATTCAATGCTCTACTATCTGTGCACATCCTCCACGTTCCATCCTTTTTGGGTACCAATAAAGCTGGTACAGCACAAGGACTTAAACTCTTCTGCACACGCACATGTTCAAGCAATTCCTCTACCTGCCTCCGCAATTCTTCATGTTCTTTTGGACTCATTCGATAATGTGGTCTGTGTGGCAACACAGCACCTGGAACAAGATCTATCTGATGTTGAATATCCCTCAATGATGGTAACTCCGTTGGTAACTCCTCTGGAAATACATCGTCAAATTCTTTCAGTACTGGTTTTACTTCTTCTAGTATTTCCACCACTTCCTGACTCTCCCGTCCGATCAATAAAAATACTTCCGGCTCCTCCTCTACTTCCTTCACAAATTCCTTCAAAGATAACAAAGTTTTGAGCTCTTCAATCTCCTCCAACTTGTTTTCCTCCTGTTGTCGCTTCTTTGGAACTAGAGTAATCTTTGTGCCTTCAAACATGAAACTGTAACTGTTGGTACGCCCATCATGTTGTACTGCTCTATCATACTGCCACGGCCTTCCCAGCAACAAATGACAAACGTCCATATCTACCACATCGCACCAGATTTCATCTTTGTATTTCTTTCCAATTGAAAAATTCACACGAGCCCTTCGTCCAACCTTCACCTCCCCGCCTTTCCTCAACCAAGCTAGCTTGTATGGCTTCAGATGTTTCTCAGTCTTCAATGCCAACTTCCTCACAGCCTCTAAAGAAATTATATTATCACAGCTTCCAGCATCAATAACAAATTTGCAAACTTTCCCCAGAATAGTACATGTTGACTGAAAAATATTGCTCCTCAACCAACTACAATCCTCCTCTTGCTTTGGTGTTAAACAGGACCTCTTCATCATGAGATTATAACCTTCGTCTCCCGACACTTCTTCTTCCTCCTCATCAGGTGGTGAAATGGAACATTCAGCTTCTTCATCCTCATCCTCAACCTCCGCTATCATAGCTCTCTTCTTCGGCTTTGGACATTCATTACTTTTGTGGCCGAACTCTTGGCAATTGTAACATTTGAAACCATTATTGACTTTCGTCTTCCCAACCTCATTCACAACTGGTTTCGCAACAGCTTTTGAAACATTAGAACTCCCATTAACTCCCTTCACTGGATCGTTGGAATTTGTAAACACACCTCCTCCTCGTCTTCCCTGTTTCTCCCAAGCCAACGCTTTCTGGTGTGCTTCCGCTACAGATCTGGGATCAAACATATTAACCATATCCTGAATCTGCATTCGCAATCCTCCAACAAATCTAGCTGTTAACTGTTCTTCTGTCTCCATAATATCGTTCCTTGCAATCAGTTGATAAAATTCATCAGCATAGTCATTCACAGATTTCGTTCCTTGTCTCAAGTTCTGCAACCTCTGATACATAAGCGATTGATAATTATAAGGTAAGAATGTCGCTTTCATCAATTTCTTCATCTTCTCCCAAGATTCAATCTTTGACTTCCCCATCCGTTCACGTGTAAGTTTGGTTTGCTGCCACCACGCCAAAGCTCTTCCCCTCAACCTTGTAGCAACCAACTTCACTCTACGATGTTCTGGAACTTCCTTGAAGTCAAAAATCTCTTCTACATTAGCCATCCAATCTAGAAACTCCTCCGCTTGCATACCACCTTTGAATTCAGGAATTTCAGTCTTCATCCCCGACTCCCACTTGTGATCATACTCAGAGTAATTTCTTCCTTGTCCTCGTCCTTGTCCTCGAACACTACCACCATCATACTCCTCTTCAAAATCAGATGTATATCGTTGTCTATCTTGTCCTCCCACATCTCTACTACCTTCACGTCTACCACCATCATCCCTTCTATCTACATTCCTACGTTCACGATCATTCACGTTCCTCCCACGCCTTTGATCATCATCAACACTTCTGTCTCGATTGGATTGTGGTGAGACTCTACTTCCTCCATGGTTAGATTCAGGTGAAACCCTTCTCCGATTTTGATTCATCTCTAACATCATCTTCTCTAACCAGCCAATTCCTTCGTTAAGCTTTTCACTAAAGTTTTCATTGATTCTTTGCTCCATCTCATCAGCCTCTTCTCTTCGATACAAAGCTTCAATGTTTTGGTGGCGATTAGCTCTTCTTGGCGGCATACTTGAAATCTTCACAAACTCTTCAAATTCCAACACAATTCGAAATTTGATCCAAAATGAAATGGATCGACAACTCCCACTTTGTTGCCACTTCACGATGAACACGATGAACACAACTTCTCCAAATGATATAGATCTGATCTCTAAACTCCAATACCAAGTCGAACAACTTCAACTTGCTCTCGGCCGTGATAAACAAACTCAAATCTTCACTTCAAACTTCAAACTCTCGGCTCCAAGACTCGATCTAACTATGATTGGTTAGAACAAGCTCTGATACCAAAACTGACGCAACGGATTAATCAAAACAAATGTAGATCGATGAATGTAGTAATCGGTGGATTGGAAGATACTGAAATGCCCAAATTCGTTGATCCGAAGATACCGAATTCTAGCTATCCCGAACTCGTTGATCGCGCACGATACCGGGTTCAAAGATCTTCAATTCTTCAAGCGTTGATCAAGCGCACTGTAACGCCCCACTCTGAGACCCACTATAACAAAGAGTATTACGGGAGTAATACTGTCTGTTAAAGCGGAGAATAGAGTATAGTGGGAGCGACCATTTGTAATCAAGCTATAACTATCTACCTAATACGTCGAAAGGTGGAATCTATTTAAATTTTTCTTAATCAGGTGGTTCGACATATTCAGTAAATACTTATAACGAAATTACAAATGGCTAAAGATCTATCAGGACAAAGCATAATATTAAATGATAAAACATCATAGAACAGAATCACATAACAGATATAAAATCCCAGAACAATACATCGTCAATACAGATCCAAATACAATAAGTGGGTACAAAGCCACTGCCCACACATGTGGGTTAAAAATATGTACATATCAAAGTCTGAATAATAACAGAGTAGCGGAATAGTGGACAAATAAAAGCGCTATCTATCAGCATAGCAGATAATGTCCAAGCGGAAGCACAGAAGCTAAGTCTAGAGACCTAACCTGAAACAACTCGGTCTGACCCGAGCGAAAACACTCGGGTCAGGCTAGCTAAACAATCAGTAATAACTGAGATATATAATAATGCGGTACATAAATAAAACAGTACTTATCCAAAGAGAAGTATATTATGAACCACATGAATAAAATGATGATCCCTAATCATCAATAAACGATAAAAATCTCCAAAGAGAAATCAACACCAAAGTGTAGAATAAATAAAATCGCCTCATATCATCGGCGTAGCCAAAGCTATAAAAAGGTGCCCATAGGCAATAATCCCAAGAGTGACCAGAGTCTGTAATCAATGCCCAAGCAAAGATCGATGCTCCAAAGAGCAATGGGGATATACTGAAATGTCAATGAAATCCAACATTGAAAAATAGTGTCCAGAGACACTGTGAATCCACAAGGTAATCGCACTTACATCGTATGGTTCCATAGAACCAACACCGAATGGCGGTACTCGAGTGGATATAAAAATCATCAGATAATACAAGTTTTGCACGTGCACCGACCAGAGTCGTTGTTGCCAAGTAATGTAGAGTTGTGATCGATCACTCGCACCGATGCGAAACGCACGAGACGGCGAGATCCTTCCCAGAAGGATAAAGGCCCAGAGGCACACGCCGAAAAATAAACTGCTCCATAGAGCAGGTGTCCAGAGACGGTTGCCCAGAGGCGTGGTGACCCAGAGGTCCAGTACTGGCCGCCCAGAGGCTAATGTGTCACTAACTTCTTGGAGAGGAACCCGCAAAGTGTTAACAATGAGTCCCATACCCCACGTTCGCACTAAACGGTTTCCTAACCAATAGCAAGCTCACACTCCAAACAATAAAAAGTCTACCTCATATCATCGGTAAACTAGACCCAAAGGTCAAAACGATCAATCGAATAGGTCGGGAATTAACCGGAAAGAAAATACACACGGTTTCCATAGGCCGGAGATTTCCTAACCGTTTAAGCACCTTTCCACTTCGCTCGACGTGCTAAAAGTGAGTGTGAGATTTTTATTATAGAAAATAATGGTGTAAAACGGATTTATAATTGATTTTCGAAATCACTTTTAAAACGGTCTTTTGAAAGGTCTCCTATTATGGAGTGATTAATTTAATAATTAAAATAATATTATATAATAATTTTCAAAAGCCATTTAGGAGTGAAAAATCTTTTGAAAATGATTCATAAAACCCGTGTACGAAATCTAGAGACGAATCTCAAAGAAATCAATGAAAACCAGAAAATCACTAAAAATATTGTTTGTAAACATTCAAAAACAGCTGTGAACCCAAGTTCGGCAATTTATTTGGACCAGCAAACAGTGTCCATATGTCATGAAAATTTGCAGGCATGTAGTCCAACATCCCTACTTTAAGATGCAAAAAGAATTTCTGGATTCCGAGTTGAGACGAAGCGGCAGCGACGTCTCAAAGTTGGACCCAGAACAAGATTAACACTGTTTACAAACAGCGACCAGAGTTCAACTTCGACACGAAATTCGAAGTACCAAACGAACTCCAATGTTGTCCAAATTTTCCTGAGATGGAGTTCGGAACTCCACCTTTCTAACGAGACCAACAACGTCGAATTCCGACTTCCGATGCGAACGTGGCGGCATCGCGGAGTGGCGCTCAAAAGCTGGAAACAGAAGGGATATTTGATTTTCATTCAGTGTTTGACCATTCAAAAACTGCTGCGAACCCAAGTTCGGCAATTTATTTGGACCAGCAAACTAAATCCAAATGACATGAAAACTGGTAGGCATATAGTCCAACATCCCTACTATAAGATGCAAAAAGAATTTCTGGAATCCGAGTAGAGACGAAGTAGCAGCGACGTCTCAAAGTTGGACCCAGAACAAGATTCACACTGTTTACAAACAGCGACAAGAGTTCAACTTCGACACGAAATTCGAAGTACCAAAAGAATGCCGATGATGTCTAAATTTTACAGAGATGGAGTTCGAAACTCCACTTTTCCAACGAGACCAAAAACGTCGAATTCCGACTTCGATACGATCGTAGCGGCATCGCGAAGTGGAGATAAAAAATCTGAAACAGGGTTTAAAAAAAAATTATTTTTTTTTTCTTTTTTTTCTCGGGACAGTGGTAAGAATGTACAATTTTGACCAAAATAACTTCGAAATTTCATGAAACTCAAAACATGAAAGTTTTATCTCTAAATCTAAGCTTTCCAGAACATCCAAAATTATTAGATTTGGATAAGAAACGAGAGAGATACATGCAAAACAATATCAGATTGAAACTCAAGATAACTTGTTAAAGATAGAATTGGTCTTCTGTCTTTGAACGCATTTCAGGTCATCTAAATGGCAATATTACAGAAAACTCACTGAACAAAAATTGTAGCATATGTTTTATGCTTTCCGGAACATCCAAAATTATCTAATTCGGATCAAAAACGAGTAACTTATGGCCAAATCAATTTCAGGGTTTTATTTTATCAACCTTGTAGTTTGTTGTCAGGTCAGCGACAAACAAACGTGATTTCTACCATTGAAACCACAAAATTAGGCAAAGCTCAAAACATGAAAGTTATAGGCTACAGAATAAGCTTTCCAGAACTTCAAGAAAATCTTAATTCTGATTTAAGATGAATGAGATATGCTTAATTTACTAACAGTAATAAACTAATCATAATTTCAGCTAGCATATATTACCTCTTTCCAAGCAATGAAAAGAAGATCAAAGAGTTTCACAATCTAAATGCACAAAAAAGAGGATTACAAAATAATTTCAGATATTAAAGAATGAATTAGAGGTGGGTTTTGTGATTGCTATTACCTCTTTTAGTAGTTTGGATTAACTCTCTTTGATTTGGTGTAGATTGGAGTCTTGCTTAGGAGGCCATGACTAGGTTTTGGAGCTTTCTAATTAGGTTTTAGTGGTTATGAAATGAAGTGTTGGCTGAAATGGGAGAGTAAAAGATACTTTATAGGCTAATGGTTAGGGTTATTGGATCTAATACCCATTAGGACTTTGTATTATTCATGTGCATACATATATAAGCAATTTTCTCTAAGTACACTCTACATACAAATTACTAAATACATTTCAAACCATAGAAAATTATGAAAATATGTTAACAATTACTTTTAGCCATTTCATAAAATCCTATATCAACAATATTTTACATTTTAACCCCTAATTTTTCCAAAACACCGTTTATAGTTAATATTAGCCAAAATCACCATTTTGCAAATAAATTGCAAATTAATTTCCCAAATCAAATATTGCACTATTTTACACATATAAAATTTTGCAATAATATAAATTACAAATTTCCCTAATTAATTTCCTTGAAATGCTCCATTTTACACTTAAGCCCAAAATATTAATTTATTCAAAATGACTAAATTTTGAACAAATTAGCCACATTAAAAATTCATTAATAGCTCCAATTAAATTAAAATCCCAATTTTAATTTATTATTTGGTAACCGCAATCACGGGTTGTTACAGACTCCCCCCTTAAGAAAATTGCGTCCCCGCAATTCCTTAAATATAGAAGTCGTCTATAACATCTAATCCACAAAAGGAATACAGAAGACGGAGCTCGATTTCGAATATCACACATAGAAAGAGTCTCAAGAATATCGTCGATGAAAACCAGAACGATTCTATTGATGTATTCCCGGAATACTCGATTCATGAGATCAACGAAGAAAGCCGGAGCGTTCGTCAAGCCGAACGGCATGACCAACCACTCAAAAGAACCATGACGAGTGCGAAATGCTGTAAGAGGAATGCTGTCTTCCATGACTCGTAGCTGATGGAATCCGGTGGCAAGGTCAAACTGAGAGAAGACCTTCGCACCTCTCAAATGGTCAAACATGTCGTAACGGGAATTAGAGTTAGACATGATTCAATGATAGATAATTAATTAAGGAATACTACGGAATATAACGGATTCCTATACGTATTCCTAACTTATCTATCAATAAACATGAGGAAGGGATATGATTTAATTCGGATCTAATTTAAAATGTATTGTACTAAGTGTATCTGTTCTGTGTTTATTATGCTTATTCCTGAAACCAGGCTCTGATACCAAGCTGTAACGCCCCACTCTGAGACCCACTATAACAAAGAGTATTACGGGAGTAATACTGTCTGTTAAAGCGGAGAATAGAGTATAGTGGGAGCGACCATTTGTAATCAAGCTATAACTATCTACCTAATACGTCGAAAGGTGGAATCTATTTAAATTTTTCTTAATCAGGTGGTTCGACATATTCAGTAAATACTTATAACGAAATTACAAATGGCTAAAGATCTATCAGGACAAAGCATAATATTAAATGATAAAACATCACAGAACAGAATCACATAACAGATATAAAATCCCAGAACAATACATCGTCAATACAGATCCAAATACAATAAGTGGGTACAAAGCCACTGCCCACACATGTGGGTTAAAAATATGTACATATCAAAGTCTGAATAATAACAGAGTAGCGGAATAGTGGACAAATAAAAGCGCTATCTATCAGCATAGCAGATAATGTCCAAGCGGAAGCACAGAAGCTAAGTCCAGAGACCTAACCTGAAACAACTCGGTCTGACCCGAGCGAAAACACTCGGGTCAGGCTAGCTAAACAATCAGTAATAACTGAGATATATAATAATGCGGTACATATATAAAACAGTACTTATCCAAAGAGAAGTATATTATGAACCACATGAATAAAATGATGATCCCTAATCATCAATAAACGATAAAAATCTCCAAAGAGAAATCAACACCAAAGTGTAGAATAAATAAAATCGCCTCATATCATCGGCGTAGCCAAAGCTATAAAAAGGTGCCCATAGGCAATAATCCCAAGAGTGACCAGAGTCTGTAATCAATGCCCAAGCAAAGATCGATGCTCCAAAGAGCAATGGGGATATACTGAAAAGTCAATGAAATCCAACATTGAAAAATAGTGTCCAGAGACATTGTGAATCCACAAGGTAATCGCACTTACATCGTATGGTTCCATAGAACCAACACCGAATGGCGGTACTCGAGTGGATATAAAAATCATCAGATAATACAAGTTTTGCACGTGCACCGACCAGAGTCGTTGTTGCCAAGTACTGTAGAGTTGTGATCGATCACTCGCACCGATGCGAAACGCGCGAGACGGCGAGATCCTTCCCAGAAGGATAAAGGCCCAGAGGCACACGCCGAAAAATAAACTGCTCCATAGAGCAGGTGTCCAGAGACGGTTGCCCAGAGGCGTGGTGACCCAGAGGTCCAGTACTGGCCGCCCAGAGGCTAATGTGTCACTAACTTCTTGGAGAGGAACCCGCAAAGTGTTAACAATGAGTCCCATACCCCACGTTCGCACTAAACGGTTTCCTAACCAATAGCAAGCTCACACTCCAAACAATAAAAAGTCTACCTCATATCATCGGTAAACTAGACCCAAAGGTCAAAACGATCAATCGAATAGGTCGGGGATTAACCGGAAAGAAAATACACACGGTTTCCATAGGCCGGAGATTTCCTAACCGTTTAAGCACCTTTCCACTTCGCTCGACGTGCTAAAAGTGAGTGTGAGATTTTTATTATAGAAAATAATGGTGTAAAACGGATTTATAATTGATTTTCGAAATCACTTTTAAAACGGTCTTTTGAAAGGTCTCCTATTATGGAGTAATTAATTTAATAATTAAAATAATATTATATAATAATTTTCAAAAGCCATTTAGGAGTGAAAAATCTTTTGAAAATGATTCATAAAACCCGTGTACGAAATCTAGAGACGAATCTCAAAGAAATCAATGAAAACCAGAAAATCATTGAAAATATTGTTTGTAAACATTCAAAAACAGCTGTGAACCCAAGTTCGGCAATTTATTTGGACCAGCAAACATTGTCCAAATGTCATGAAAATTTGCAGGCATGTAGTCCAACATCCTTACTTTAAGATGCAAAAAGAATTTCTGGATTTCGAGTTGAGACGAAGCGGCAGCAACGTCTCAAAGTTGGACCCAGAACAAGATTAACACTGTTTACAAACAGCGACCAGAGTTCAACTTCGACACGAAATTCGAAGTACCAAACGAACTCCAATGTTGTCCAAATTTTCCTGAGATGGAGTTCGGAACTCCACCTTTCTAACGAGACCAACAACGTCGAATTCCGACTTCCGATGCGAACGTGGCGGCATCGCGGAGTGGCGCTCAAAAGCTGGAAACAGAAGGGATATTTGATTTTCATTCTAAGTGTTTGACCATTCAAAAACTGCTGCGAACCCAAGTTCGGCAATTTATTTAGACCAGCAAACTAAATCCAAATGACATGAAAACTGGTAGGCATATAGTCCAACATCCCTACTATAAGATGCAAAAAGAATTTCTGGAATCCGAGTTGAGACGAAGTAGCAGCGACGTCTCAAAGTTGGACCCAGAACAAGATTCACACTGTTTACAAACAGCGACAAGAGTTCAACTTCGACACGAAATTCGAAGTACCAAAAGAATGCCGATGATGTCTAAATTTTACAGAGATGGAGTTCGAAACTCCACTTTTCCAACGAGACCAAAAACGTCGAATTCCGACTTCGGATGCGATCGTGGCGGCATCGCGAAGTGGAGATAAAAAATCTGAAACAGGGTTTAAAAAAAAATTATTAATTTTTTTTTTCTTTTTTTTCTCGGGACAGTGGTAAGAATGTACAATTTTGACCAAAATAACTTCGAAATTTCATGAAACTCAAAACATGAAAGTTTTAGCTCTAAATCTAAGCTTTCCAGAACATCCAAAATTATTAGATTTGGATAAGAAACGACAGAGATACATGCAAAACAATATCAGATTGAAACTCAAGATAACTTGTTAAAGATAGAATTGGTCTTCTGTCTTTGAACGCATTTCAAGTCATCTAAATGGCAGTATTACAGAAAACTCACTGAACAAAAATTGTAGCATATGTTTTAAGCTTTCCGGAACATCCAAAATTATCTAATTCGGATTAAAAACGAGTAACTTATGGCCAAATCAATTTCAGGGTTTTATTTTATCAACCCTGTAGTTTGTTGTCAGGTCAGCGACAAACAAACGTGATTTCGACCATTGAAACCACAAAATTAGGCAAAGCTCAAAACATGAAAGTTATAGGCTACAGAATAAGCTTTCCAGAACTTCAAGAAAATCTTAATTCCGATTTAAGATGAATGAGATATGCCTAATTTACTAACAGCAATAAACTAATTATAATTTCAGCTAGCATATATTACCTCTTTCCAAGCAATGAAAAGAAGATCAAAGAGTTTCACAATCTAAATGCACAAAAAAAAAGAGCATTACAAAATAATTTCAGAAATTAAAGAATGAATTAGAGGTGGGTTTTGTGATTGCTATTACCTCTTTTAGTAGTTTGGATTAACTCTCTTTGATTTGGTATAGATTGGAGTCTTGCTTAGGAGGCCATGACTAGGTTTTGGAGCTTTCTAATTAGGTTTTAGTGGTTATGAAATGAAGTGTTGGCTGAAATGGGAGAGTAAAAGATACTTTATAGGCTAATGGTTAGGGTTATTGGATCTAATACCCATTAGGACTTTGTATTATTCATGTGCATACATATATAGGCAATTTTCTCTAAGTACACTCTACATACAATTTACTAAATACATTTCAAACCATAGAAAATTATGAAAATATGTTAACAATTACTTTTAGCCATTTCATAAAATCCTATATCAACAATATTTTACATTTTAACCCCTAATTTTTCCAAAACACCGTTTATAGTTAATATTAGCCAAAATCACCATTTTGCAAATAAATTGCAAATTAATTTCCCAAATCAAATATTGCACTATTTTACACATATAAAATTTTGCAATAATATAAATTACAAATTTCCCTAATTAATTTCCTTGAAATGCTCCATTTTACACTTAAGCCCAAAATATTAATTTATTCAAAATGACTAAATTTTGAACAAATTAGCCACATTAAAAATTCATTAATAGCTCCAATTAAATTAAAATCCCAATTTTAATTTATTTTGGTAACCGCAATCACGGGTTGTTACACTTGATTCCGCGAATCGGCTTCTGCAATCGTTGAATCGAGCGCACTCGATTAACCGAAAGAGGAGATAGGAGATTACACTCAACTACCAATTGGAATGAAAGCACAAAGCTAACAAAGAGAATTTTATTCAAAAATCAACAACCTTACAAATGGCACCACCGGCCTATTTATAGCATTTTACAACTCACACGAAAAAACAACAAAATTACATCAACTCCTAAGTCGGCACCGACCTAACAACCTCCGACTTACGACTCAACATGACTTACGACTTAAAAGTAACGACCTAACACCAGCAGTTACATTATAACACCCTGTCAACGACTTACGACTTACAATCAGATGATATACGACTTACAAAATAGACGACATATGAAACAGACGTCATACGACTTAAGAAATACACAGATTAGTACATAGCGACTTAACAATGCCACGAGTTAACAGATGACGACTTAACAAGCAACACAACAACCTCTTTCCGCGACTTAAGAATCAACGGTTTAGATTAACTCGGCATAAGAATCTACGGCCCAAGCTTCAGCGACTTAACACCCAACGACTTAAGATAGCAGCGACTTACGACTTTCCCTAGGTCGTATCTTGTCCCAGTTCTTCTTTGTTAGGTCGTAGACGACTCATAGCTCCTTCCTTAAGTCGGTCACGACTTATGCCTTCACTTTCCTTGAGTCGGACACGACTCATGCCTTCCCCTTTGTTAAGTCGGTCACGACTTATGACTTCACTTTCCTTGAGTCGGACATGACTCATGCCTTCCCCTTTGTTAAGTCGGTCACGACTTATGTCCTTAGCTTTGTTAAGTCGGTCACGACTTAGACCTATTTCCTTAAGTCGGTCACGACTTATTACTTGGTCTGCATCATGGGACTAATTCCCATACATTATTTCTCGTAAATTGATTCAATTTCTCTTGCATAGCAAGAATATATGAATCATCAGTTGATGTTTCCTTTGGATTTTTAAGTTCAATAATTGAAATAAAAGCAACGTTACTCTTTTTATTTAGTTGACTTCTAGTTTTGACAACAGATTAAATATTTTCAAGTACAATTTCTATAGGATGATCTTTCAAGTATCTTGTTCTTTTATTCGGATGTGAGTTTCTAAATTAATATTATTTTTGTTTTCGGTAATCTCATTATTACTAATTTCATTTAGGTTATCAATGTTTCTTCTTCATCAATATTTGGATAATAAACTTTAACATTTACATTAAATAAGACATGTAATGTCTCTTCAATAGTATTAGTTCTAATATTGAAAACTCTATAAGCTTTACTTCTATTTGAATATCCAATAAAGATTCCTTTATCTGATTTACCATCAAATTTATCCAAATTATCTTTATTATTTAAAATAAAACATTTACTAGCAAAAAATCTGAAGTATGATACTTTAGGCTTTTTTATTATAGAATAATTCGTATGGTGTTTTGTTAGTTAATAGTCTTACTAAAATTCTATTTATTATATAACATGCAGTGCCAACTATTTCAGCCCAATTTTTTTTTAGATAAATTACTATTATTTAACATAGTTCTAGCACACTCTTGAATCGTCCTATTTTTTATGTTCTACCACTCTACTTTTTTGTGGTGTTCTTGGAAATGAAAATTTATGAGTTATACCTTTCTTATTACAGAAATTCTCAAAATTTTCATTTTTGAATTCTCCACTGTGATCACTCCGAATAGTTTTAATTTTACCAGTCATTTGATTTTGAATTCGTTAACAAAGATTTTAAAATTTTCAAAAGCATCACTTTTAAGTTTTAAGAAAATCATCCAGGTAAACCTAGAATAATCATCTATGATTACAAATACATATCTACTATAATATATAGATTATATCTGTGAGGGACAGAAAAGAGCTAAGTGAAGAAGTTCAAGGGGTTGAGAGGTAGAAATCATGTCTTTTGATTTAAAGAACTTTTTCTAAGTTTTCCTAATTGGCATGCATCGCATAAATTATTAACTTTAAAATTCATTTTGGGAAGACCTCTAACTAGATTAATTTTAGCAATTTTAGATATTAGTTTGAAATTCAAATGACCAAATCTTTTATGCTAAATCCAAGGATCACTTTATTCAACCAAAAGACACTAATTATCATTTGAGATTTTCGTACTTAACATATAGATGTTTTGTTTCCTAATACCTTCAAAGATAAAGTTTGACTCATTATCTTCAATGTGACATTTATCTTTTATGAATTTAATTTTGAAACCATTATCACACAACTGACTAATACTCAACAAAATACACTTTAAATTCCTAACTAACAAAATATTAGAAATAGTAGGAGTTTTAGAATAACCGACATTGCCGATACCAATCACATATCCTTTAGAGTTGTCTCCAAAATTTACCGACCCACCATCTTTGTAAACTATATCTTTCAAAATCTCTGGATTTCCAGTCATGTGTCTTAAGGATTCATTATCCAATATCCATTTGTCCTTTTTGATCTGTAGAGTTTGATCATCAGGTGTATGTTCATCAAAAGTCATGTAACACATCTGTTCCTGCAATTCATATCTTTTCAAAAGATCGTGTGATTTTTTACAATGAATAGATGCAAATTTATGAAACAAAATTATGATGATTTCACAAATTATATTTGCAAAATTAATGTTAAAAATATTAACAAAAATTTCCATTGAAACTTTTTCAGAAATCAGATTAAGAATACTTTGAAAGAATAGTGCTTAATGGATTATATGAATATTTTTCAAATTCTTTAAGATTCTACTTGAAATAATGTAATTAACAATCACAAAAACCATCACAGAATCAATATGCGGATAAAAGTAAATGTAGTAAAAGTAAAAAAGAAAGAACACGCTAGAATTTTATACTGGTTCAGAGTTACCCTACATCTAGTCCTTCATTATTCCTTGTACATATTTCTTTTCAACTAGTAAATGCAAATACAATCTCAATTTTAAGGCTACGAGACACACCCTCCAAAATCCCGACCTCTAGGTAGAGTCACTTGATTTTCGGGCTACAAGCACATCCACTAGATTTACGGGATATTAAGCATACCCAATTGATTTTATAGGCTACAATCACATCCACAAGTATAGAGGTATGATTTGATAGAGTTTTACAGACTCAGATCTTCAATCTTGATTACAATTGATCCTATAACTCTTGAATAACACTTTTAACTAAGTTTCAGTGAGAAAGATGAGAGAAACCATAGAGTAGATGAAGGAGAATCAAACTAGTGATGATTGAATTTGATTTTGGTTGAATTTCGATAGGGTTTGCTATATTTTGATTTAGAAAATGAGAGAGTGGAAGGAGGAGAGATGAATAAGAAAATTATGATTCAAAATTCATTTGGAAGTCCGGTATTTATAGAGGAACAATGGTCATATCCATTCGTGAAGAGATACGACGAAAATACACTTTTTTGAAATTTAAATTTTGAAAAAATCGGCCATTATGTCGACATACATACATAGAGTATGTCAACATACTCTTTTTAAAATTTAATAATACTTTATAACATTATTTTGATAACTCGTTGTTTTGTAAAATAGTTTGATACTTTGTAAAATGATTTAAGCATAGTTTATACATATTTTAACCATAATAAAACTTTACATAATAATTTTGAAAATTTTAATATAATAAAAATAATATATATATATAATCAATATAATTATAAATTATTAAAGTATAAACAAAAATTCAATATATATAAACGCAAAAACACTAAAATAATATCTTTATAAGTATAAGAGATTAAAAATCATTTTGAGAAATATTTCGAAAAGATTATTTTAAAACCAGGATATTTGAAAAACAATTTAAAACAATATTAGAGTAGGAGAGAGAGATTGGGAAAGTGCTATCAAGGTTTTAACATAAATTCTATGACTCTGTAACTTATCTGGAATATCTTGAACTCTTCAATATGCAATAGTCTTCATTCTCCAACTCTTAAAACTCTATATCAGCATATGAATCTACTCTTGATACTGTACATTCTTCTTAATCAACACCTATCTAATATTCTGCACTATATACTATATATAACTTGATAAAATATTAGTATTTATATTTTATATAATGCCTATAGTTGTTATCATCAAAACCAATACCTAAGGTACTACCAGAGTATTCTCGAGTATTTTCAAAATATTAGAATCATTTATAGAACAATGAACCTATTATCCAAACATTTTAACTAAGCGACTTTCAAACGAATCTAGACGTCGAGATGAAGACGAAATGGTTCAAGGACTTGGAAGCATGCTTGGAAGGACATTGGGGTATGGGTTAGAGCACTCAAAGTAGGCAAAGAAACATCTCAGTACCGACCACTTTCAGGTCAGTATCGACTGGTTTTTGAAGAATCTAAGGCAGTTGGGAGCTATGGTTAGTGAAATGCTACGGAAAGTGATCGTCCTAGGGCCCATTTCTGAAGGAGTAGGTGAGCAACTCTAAAAAAGCTCTAAAGAGAAGGAAAAAGTACTGGACATGTCAGAACCTCTAGGTACCAACTTGATTTCTAAGCCAAAATTGCTCGGAGCTTGATGGATCAAAGGTAGTAAACCAAGTAGAAGAAGACGTCACAATTTGCTATCTACAAATCAGGTCGGTACCGATCACTTCTGATCGGTACTGATACGATTTTGTTGGACAAAGGATTTCATCTCCCTTCCTACATTCTCGGATCTAAAGTTAGACTTGGTATTTCGAGATCCCGCGATTTCATTGGGCTATTTCTCTATAAATAGAAAACATATGGCAATTCAAAAAGTACTTTTGGCACTACATCTTCTTCACTCACTCTCTTTCTCTCTACATGACCATGTGACAAAGGAAGCTACTTTTTGTTATTCTAGGCTATTAGATTGGTAAATCCCTCGTACTTCTGACCAAGGTTTTAAATTTTAGATTTCGATCATATTTTGTCTTAGAGATTTTATAGAGTTGATCTCGTATTGAGGGAGATATCGGACGAGATGAATGCATCTCAGGCATCTATATCGAATTTACATCTTGGATCTCAAAATTCATCTTGGTAATTTCTCAAAGTATATAGCTTAAATTTGATTTGCTTTTACATTAACATTTATAAATACTACCATAAAAAAAACTAACTTGATTTGCATAATCACACTCTTGTCATCAATATCAAGTGAACATTCATATAATACTTGAACCTACATTGGCATATTAATCTAAAACTACTCTAATTATTCTACATATTCTACAACTATATTCAGTACATATACTAAAATAGCATATTCATAAAACTGTATATACATTTGCTACATTTTCATGGAACTGCATTTTAAAGCTACATAAGCATAAGAACTACATAACTTTCTTTTTTTTATTGCATACTCATAAAAGTAGATATTTAGAAAATGACATATTCATTTACTACATATTGATAAAACCATAGATTCTAAAAGTTCATTTACAGCATATGCAAAAACTTCATTTACTATAGTGCGCATTTACATAAACTTAGTTACTACTTATTAAAAATATTCAATAATACAACGGAAGTGCATAACTTACGAAAATTAAGAATTTAAAGAAACTTAAAGATGAAAGTTCATACTTATACTAGCATTATTTGGAATAAAGGTTAAAATAGAAAAATAAAGTGTATGAACTAGCAAAACGAACCAAGTCAATAATGAACAAACAAAAATGAACTAATTGTCAATGAAAACCTTTGAAGAACCTAAATAAAATTTCAAAAATAAACTAATAATAATGAACTAAAATTAAAAACAAATTTCTCAAAATAAAAAAAATTCTCAAAAAAACTAATATCAACCGAGATATTGCAAAATCAAGTCAGCAGAGATGTCGCCCGATATATTCACAACAATATTTCCTCTGATTTATGTTTCTCATTATGTAAGTAGATCAAACAGTGATCTCGGCTGAGATTTTTGAGATTTAAAATGGTTCTTCTGAACCAATCTCTATATAACATTAAAGTGGACATGGGCCTAAAATTTTCCGAACCACCACAAAAATTCTCATGTCTCTTACTTTATTTTGTTGTTTACTATCTTTTCATTCAGATTTGGGGTATTGTGCCACTTTTCAGGCTTAACAGTTTTGGTATTTTCACTGAGAATTGAACTCAGGTATAGATTTGACTATCTTTTTTGGATTAGAACGTCCAGTGGTTAGATCCGAAGGGTTTTTATCGAAAGGTTTGAAGAAATTTCATACTGGAATCAATGGCACCAACATGGAAATTTGGTAGATCTAGAGCAGTCGTTAGTGGAGATGAAGGAGGTTCACACCAAGATGAGGTGACTAATCAACTGAAGGCCGTGTTGCCGAGACCATATGCCCTTCAAGAGATGGTCATAAGGGTAGAGTTTTACAAGATGATGGTAGAGTTGAATCAAAGGATGGTGCATACTCAAGTGGCTCTCCTTGGCAAGATGGATGCCAATATAACCTTGTCGACTCAGCGGTCTTAAAGACCCAAGAGGGATATTTGAGAATATTTACCTATTGGATCTTAAGAGGAGAACCCATTTTATTTCGATCAGAACAAATGGGATGGAAAGCAAAAGTAGAAGGCACAGACTACTACAGCAATAGGAAGGAATGCTAAAGGAACTGGAAGTGCCCTTGCTAAAGGAATTCAGATTGGTACCAATCAAAATTAGTTTGGTATCGTCCTGAATATGAGTTCCTTAAAGAGGCAGGAGCATGAGGCTACCAACTTGTTAGATTCCAAGGATGAATTGTACGATGCTTGTAATGAGGATGGACTGGATGTTGAAGCTCAAGATGTTGGTGCTAGAACAATCGCTAAGAGCCAATCATATGTCAGAGAAGGACCAAAGGAGTGGTTCTCCTAAAGACCGGAGAACCTAAACACCAACAAGCAAACTGAGACCGTTTGCGGAGTTAAATACATGGCGCAACTCTTGATGGTCATCCTTCAAATTACCAGGATAGTGAGAAGCATATTGCAGATATGATTAAGCAGTTGCTAGAGGAAAATAGATGGAGAAAGAATGAAGATTGGGGTTCTGGGCCTAGTAGAACTCCATTCATGGATTATATTCTAAGGGAAGAGTACCCTAAGAAGTTTATGATGCCTTCGATGCCATTGTATAACAAAACTACTAAACCTAAGCAACACTTATTCAAGCATGAGTGGTATATGGATGGTGCCAGAGTAACTTATGAAATTCGATGCAGGTGTTACCCTATCTTTATAGACATGGTTGTGTTAATATGGTTTACTTGGCTCATGCCAAAATCCATCTAGACTTTTGATGAGTTAGCTAAAAAGTTCTTGGAGTAGTTCAGCTCTACATCTCTTGGCCTAAGGATGTGGTGTCCTTGTCCAGCCTTTCTTAGGGACCTAAGGAGTCATAGAAGGGGTTATTGAATAGGTTTAATGTTGTAGTTATTGAAGTTAATAATCCAAATGAAGATATGGTTTTGAAGGCTTTGGTTCGGGGCATAGATTTTGCTAAATGGTTGAGGATGAAGCAGCCGACAACTATGGAGGAGTTCCACCGAAAGGCAAACCAATTCTTGTGTTTGTAAAAAGCAAGCCAGATTGCTAGGAAGTCTGGTTGTGGACAGTTAAATGAGTTTATTTAAACAAATGTAGCTATCAAACAAACTGGTGAGAGCATTATAAATATAGTCGTGAATGTTGGAAATTTTAGTAATCAAAGGAAAAGAAATTAGGGAACTGGTGGTAGGAGGAATGATGCCAAAAAGCATCCATGAAATATGAGGCTAGATGAGTACGACCTTTAAACGATAAACTTGAAAACATATGCCTACCCGCACAAGGCATAGAAAGGTATAAGAAGCCACCTAGGAGAGAAGCGACTAAGGCAGAAATGCGCTCTGGAAAGTTCTTTTAATTCCATGAAACTCATGGATATAACACGAACAAGTACAAGAATCATAGAAATTTCATTGAGGAATTGATAAGGAAGAATAAATTACAGTAGTAAGTTAGAGAGCCAAAGGATAGCGGACATAATGCTGGACCTAAAGGGCCGAGCGCCCAAGGAAACTAGCCAGGATCTGATGGAGAGGGGCCCAGGCTGCTCGATGGGAGGATTGTTATAAACACGATAACTGGAGGACCTCATCTAGCAGAGAAAAAATGGAATGAGATGGAGTGATATATGAGTTCACTGGGGCACGTACTGCATGAGAGTTGCTTTGCCATTGAGGATGAAGCTCTTGAAAAGAAGCTAAGATTGATAACTGATGACATCGTGTTTCAGAATAAGGATTCTAATGGAGTCGAAGCGCCAACCTTCGATCTTATGGTGATAATAGCCATTGTAGGCCCAACTACGATGCATCGAGTATTGGTGGATAGTAGAAGTCCAATGAATATTTTGTTTAAGAGAACGTTTGATCAAATGAGAATAAGTATGAAGGACGTTATGCTTTGTAATCCAGGATTCTAGGATTGATCAATAAGTCAAAGCAACCCATTGGAGCTATTGATTTGTCCATGGAATTTGGAGATGGAGACCGCAAGATTATGCGGGTTTAGAAGTTCGTAATTGCGGATGAGTATTCGATGGACAATGTCTTTTTGGGCTGATCGGACCTTACCGATTTCAAAATAGCACTGGCTTCTTCGTGCTTGATGGTAAAGTTCCATATGTATAATAGGGTTGGATCGATTAGGGGTGACCAGAGCGCTAGTCGAGAATGTTACGTCGCCGAGCTCAAAGAGGGGGAGTGATGGGAGAAAGGAAATAATGTAAAGAGACCTCTCAATATTAAGAGCTCGAAAGCATAGCAATTAATGCCCAAGCCCTGGTGTGGGAAACATTGCAAATTCTGTAAGTCTATGTATCCCAAGAAGTAGTCAAAGGAAGTACGGGCAACACCAGCCGAGAAGAAGTTAAAGGAAGGTCAGGTCCTAACTCAGCATAGGATTGAAGAAGGAATTGGTTAGTTTTCTTGGAGAAAATTGGGATGTATTTGCTTGGATACATTCGGATATGTGTGAGATATCGTAGAAGATAACATGTCGTGCACTGAATGTGACCCGAACTATCCACGGTAAAACAGAAGAGACTCAAGCTGGGTCTGGAGCGATCTGCTGCATTGAAGGAGGATGTGGATAAGCTGAAGGCAGCGGCTTTATCCGTAATGCACATCCTTAGGACATGTATTGATTATTCGGACCTGAATAAAGCATGCCCTGAGGAGAGCTTTCCATTGCCCAGGATTGACCAACTGGTAGAAGGCACCGCTGAACATGAGTTACTCTGTTTCATGGATGCTTATTCTGGCTATAGTAAAATACCTATGCACATTGTCGATCAGGAGCACATAAGCTTTATAATTGACTCAGGATTGTACTATTACCGAGTGATGTCGTTTAGTTTGAAGAACATTAGAGCAATTAATTAGAGGTTGGTGAATTCAATGTTCAAGAATGAGATCTGACAAACGATGGAGTGTTTGTGGATGATATGCTTGTGAATTCATGGCTATCAACGAACCACAGGGATGACGTTTAGGAGATGTTTGAAGTGCTATGAAGGTACATGATGAAGTTATATCCATTAAAGTGTTCTTTTGGAGTTGCATCAGGTAAATTTCTAAGATTTATCATGAATTCGACGGGTACTGAGGCTAATCCGAAGCAGAATGATGTCTTGAGCAATGTAGCGGCAGCAACCATGAAAAGGGAGATGCAATGCTTGAGCAGGAAGATTGCCGCATTAAGTTGGTTCATCTCAAAGGCAACTGATAAATGTATACCGTTCTTTGGTGCCCTATAGAATTAGAGAGGAAAGTTTGTTTGGACGAAGGAATTCCATGAAGCTTTTAAGGAATTACTAAGGCATATGGAAAGACCACCAATCCCATCCAAGCCTTTGGACGGAGTGGATCTATTTATTTACGTGGCGGTATCTGCTCACGCACCGAGTGTGAGGAGGCAAAGGTTCAAAGGGTAGTGTATTATATCAGCAAGTGATTTACCAGTGTTAAAATAAACTATCCAAAGCTGGAAAAACTCACTTACTTCTTGCTAATTGCATCGAGGAAGTTATGGCCATACTTCCAAGCTCACCCAATAAAGGCACCGATAGACCAGCCCTTGAAGCAAGTATTGCACTAACCCAAGACTTTGGGAAGGTTATTAAAGTGGAATATCGAATTGAGCCGGTACAATATCACTTACCATCTAAAAAGGGCGATAAGAGGATAAGCGTTGGCGGATTGCATTGCTGAACTTACTGTTCAAGATGGCAAAGAGGAAGATGATATAGTCACGCTTTCTCAATGGAAACTATTTGTAGATGGAGCTTCTAATGAACGTAGTTCTAGGGCAGGAGTGGTACTTGTGATTTCAGATGAATGATCGATTTGCTACGCATTGAAGCTAGAGTTCCCCGTAACAAACAACGATTTTGAGTATGAAGCGTTGATAGTAGGACTCAGGATAATGAAGGAACTAAGGGTAAGGATGTTGTATATATTCAGTGACTCCCAATTGGTGATTTTCTAGGTGAAGAAGGAATTCCAGGCTATGGGTGTAAGACTTGCCCCTTAACTGAAAAAGGCACTAGAGCTATTAAACGATATAGAGCATTACACGATTACTCACATCCCAGGGAGGAAAATACGAAGGCTGATTCACTAGCCAAGCTGGCTAGTTATGGAGATGTGCAATTGTTGAGATTGGTTCTGGTGGAGGTTTTTATTGGCTCCAAGCATCCACCAAATGGACATTGACTAGATTTTGGAGAACATGGAGAAAAGGAGTCATGGTTGACTTCGATCAAGGATTATCTATTAAAAGAAACTCTCCCGAAAGGAAGGAATGAGAGGAAGAAACACCTTCGTAACTTTTAGTGCTTTATAATGCAAGAAGGAGTACTATACATGAGAGGTTTCACAACTCCCCTTCTTCGGTTTGTAACCAAGGATAAGGCTAGGAAAATCTTCATGGAATCCATTAGGGTAGCTGTGGTAATCACACCGGGGGAAGACATTAGCGAAGAAAATACTAGGTATAATTCTGACTAACAATAACTCAAGATATTGTCGAGAATACCAAACGGTACGACTGATGCTAGAAGTTTGCAAAAATTCTAAGAGCCCCATCTATAGAGCTTATGCAAATGGTTAGCCTATGGCCATTTTCAATTTGGGGAATTGATATAATCGGTGTGCTACCGATGTCGAAAGGAAGAGCTAGATATGTTATAGTTGCGTTAGATTACTTCACAAAGTGGGGATGAAGCGTAACCAGTTTCCACAATCATGACGAAGAAAGTTATCAATTTTGTGATGAAAAATATTATATGTAGATTTGAAGTACCCTAGAAAATTATATAGATAATGGAATTCGGTTCGAAAATACCGAGTTCAAGGATTTCTACAACCGATATAAGATAGAGAAAAGCTTTTCGACCGTAGTACAGCCATAGGAAAATGGTAAGTGAAGGCGGTGAATAAAATCATCAAGTCCATCTTAAATAAATGGTTAACTAAAGCCAAGAGCAACTGAGTTGATGAGCTTCCACTTGCATTGTGGACTTATAAGATGACTCACAAGTCCACGACGGAACATACACCATTCGCTCTAGCCTACGGATCGGAGGCCATGATTCCGATTAAACTGGAAGTCCCTTCTTATAGGGAAAAGCACTACGACCCAAAGATCAACGAGGAACTCTTGCTTGAGTCCCTATTAATGAAAAATAATGTAATAAGGCTAGACTTTCCACGTTTTTTGTTTGTAAATAAAGTTAGCTTCTTGAACCAATGGAACCATGTTCTTGTAACCAAAACCCTATACTACGTGATTAACAGTACATTCAGGAACCGAAGATAGGTATTGACTCCTTTGACCCAGGATCCAGTCAAAGTAGTATAATCACAAGGGTCGATTGGATCATTGAACTCTACCCCTAAGTCATTGACTAATGCCCAAAGATAGGCTAAGTCAATGAGGGATGCTCAGAATAATGCAACAAAAGCACTAATTTCCGAAGATAGAAACTAGTGCGAGCAAAATTTTAATGACCACGCTTGCGATTTGGAAAGATGTGCTAGGCCAAGGATAAACGAGGATAATCAACGGATACTCTTGGTCGACACTTGGAGATAGGTAAGAATGAGAGCGGATTCCCTAAGATGGGTGATCGAAACACCAGCTCTCGGAGATAGGAACTGATGTACGACTAGGATTTTCATGACTGTGCTACGGCCAAGTAGGACATACTCGATCGAGGATAAGTGGGGATAGTCGTCAAATGCCTTTGATCAACACTTGGAAATAGGTGAGATCGAAAATGAATACCCACAAATAGGTACCACTGGACTCCGCCGCTCCATGATCAAGATTGGGAGAGTATAATCAGACCGGAGGAAATCAGATTTGGACTACATTATTAATCTTCGACCGATGTGCAAAGATACGCAGGGGCAAGGGATGATGCCTGGATTCTGGCGATTATGAAATACCTTACCTCTATAACTATAATATCCAATAGTCTAACTCGGTAATACTGTCGGATAATATGGAGAATGAGGTGATATAGTGTACACACATGAATATTCCTTTGGACTAAGACCGGTACATATCTTATATCATATAATACTCAGCATAGAAGTACACAATCTTAGTACAATGCAATAAATATGTGTGCCTCCAGGATGAATAATACATAATCACAAAGAATAAATAGAGAACATAGAGTCAATACGCAACAGATAAAATACAATATATAACATAATACTTAGTCTAGAGGGCTACAAAATAATAGTCTCTAGCCCACTATAAAATACATCATCAAAGACTACATAATAGAAACATCAATGAGGCTACAAAATGTATAAGGTGTATCATCCTTAAATAACTATTAGCCTCCCTAAAATGCCCAAGTGTGTATGGCAGCCTATGGTGAACTTGCTCCGGTAAAATCTCAAACTGACCTAAGTATTATAAATAACACATGGGTCAAACTATATCTTAAACCAATTCTAAAGTGATAGGATGACAATATAATATCCAAAATAATAAAGTCAGAAATATCACATAGGTAAAGATATATATTATGAGACAACCAATAAATCAACTAAACATCAACCAATCATGAACATGGTATGGATAAACAATCATGACAAACATAACATCAATCCATACATTCATAACGTAATGGTTATCTTGAAAATGTAACTGAAAATATAATTCTAATAGATTTGTATGGATAATATAGGGACTGACTACACTTTAGACACATGATCTCTAGCATAGCCATACTCATCATCAAAGGAAAATAAATAGTATATATCTATCTACCACATACACCGGAACCAGATGGGAGACCGACAACATGTCTGGTTGCTCTAGGAGCCACACATGTGTATGCTGACACGACTCCTATAATCTTCATTACCTTTCTTTGAAATCATGACAAGATTCACCTATGTGCTCATCCATGCAAGGACTCAACTCAGTCATGACCAAGCACAAGCCCCTACGATAATAGCTATAATATACGGTGTCATGGATTTAGTGGCCGATTTTGCAATTAGGACATCAGGGTGGGTACTGCCTTATCTGGTTCATTCCCAAATCATAAAAGAAGTTGGGCAAAGATAGATAGATGCATAGTATCTATACTCAATGGCTAATTATAGCTTTAAACATATATTGACACATGGCTCGAAATATATACACACCGACATGCGGCTCTATACGTACACCAACACATGGCTTTATGCATAAATATTACTCACCGTAGTGAGCATACACAACGGAACTCAATATGAGTGACATGTACTTACATTGAATAACCAAACAAATAACACTACGATGTCCCATTTCATCGCATGCTATTCGAATGTTTATTCAATGCTCATAAGTTAAACTCAATCCACACTATGTATTTCTATGCAACAAATCTGATGAATAACTAAAAAATATTATCGAAAGTCCCATAACATATAGTATTACTAACCCGTATATTCTAATTTCTTGATATACAGAAATATAAATAAATATATAATAAAAGAAATTTTATATACACGAATCTTATTTTTATTAAGGATACATTATTAATTTGAATAATATATATTGACATTCAAATAAATATAAACACACCATATAATATTTTTACATGTCCATAATATAATTTTAAATTCACTAAATAAATATCTCATGATCTTTTATAAAATTTTAAAAATAAGAATTTACTAAAATTCTTAATTTTCATTCAAATAATATTATTAAACTACTTTATTTAATTACTAAACACCTAAAATTATATTTGTAACATACGTATAAAATATAAGGGTGTGTAATATATTGTATTTACCTTTTGTTTATTTTTATTTAAAATTTTTATTTCTTTTTTTTATATAATTTTTTTAATTTCTATACACTGGTTGTGCACACGGACGCACCCATCGGTCGTGTAACAACCTGCCCTTAAATGGACCTAACTTGGGTCGAAAAAAGGCCGATCGAACCTTAGGCCCATTCCAAAGCTGGCTGTTGGTTGATAAAATTGATACAAAGAAAAATACAGTAAGCTATATGTCTATACATTCAGAGTCTCACAGCGGAAGGATAAAATACAATATTTGAAATGGTATCGATCATATTTAAAATTCAAATGTCAGAAACGTACACCATAATACCATATAATAACGCCAAATATCTAGAGTACAATATTACAGAATACATCATCATGTCTAAATGTGTACATAATAGATAAAATCAACACAAGTAGATAGATAAATAACTGCCACAAGTTTCGTCTCCGCCATTATCTCCGAAATCTGCATCTTCTTCTCTAACCTATGTTGTAATAAGGAGGGAGTTAGAAATAATGTCTGGTAAATAAAATCTTGAGCCTTTCTATAATAGTACATGGACAATATAATTCAAATAAGAATATATCGCTATATTCTAGAATAATTTGTCTAATTGTAAGCCCTAAAAATTTTCCAGTCCAATCCCATAACCCACATCCTTTTAACACAATAACCCATTTTCAACTGTAGGCCAAAAGCCATTCCCAGTCCCATGCATCTACTGCCAAATGTCTTATCAATGTAAGAGATACTACCCAAGTCACTTAATACCTTTCAATGAGAACTAGGCAGACTTTGACCATTTAATACTTCATTTTAGGTAGGCCCCCGACATTTACTACATAGCCTAAGTCAGACTCCTCTCCGATACTATCTAGCTGACATTGCACGAAATCTCATCAGGTAACTTAATACTTCTTTAGAGACAGACACTATAACAGCTACTTAATACCTTAAACCCAAAGTGGACCCGTCTCGAGATATCCCTTACCATGCCTAACCGCTAATCCTGATCATTTAATAATTACTAAATAAGGAGGAGGCAAGCCCTCAATCAGCTACTTAATACCTTCAACCCTGAAGCATGTCCTATATATTATGACGCGTAACCCAAACTGTGACGTCTCACATTACTCTGACTATTCGTAAATATTGATAGCTAGATTAGCGAGGCATGTTTACCCTTTAGAATTTAGGACTAACATCGCGTCCTTTGTGTGTACTTATTATAGGTGATGTGTCCTACATCAGCCCCAAAGTCACACTATTGGTGGCCAGGTTAGCTGAGCAGACATCCATGTGCTTTTGACTAACCTCGCATCCCTATAACTTAGTCATAATCTACCCTCTTTTAACATACTATCACACACCTCATAGCTTTCCTACTAAAGCCTCATAAGAAAAACCCTTATTTCGCCATAACTATTAATTTCTTTCCTAAGGGGGATTTAATACTAACTAATAACCTTGTTTACTATGTAATTAATACGCTATTAATTATACGTTATTTATACGCTAATACATACATATATACACACACACACACACGTGCCTAAAATATTTCTACACGTGTGAAGAGTGCGCCCTAAACTAATGGTTTAAATGTCAAATCTTTAAATTTATTCAAGTCCAATTCCATATTAACCGACATACCATATATCCATTATTCTCAATTCAACAATAGACTTTTATAAATATAGAATCCATACCAAACTATTTTGATACAAAAATAGTAAATTCAACATTAATAGAATTTGCAATTCAAATCCTTTTACACTCTATTCAACTTCTACATATACAAATAAAAAAGGGAATTCTCATCTAAATTACAGAAATAGGCAGTGCAAACTATGAATAAAGTGAATCCGTACCTTACAGCGCATTTCCTAAATTATTTCTTGTCAAAAACCCTTAATCAAATCCAAAGAAAAAATGTAAGAAGTGGAATAGAATGTAAGACATTAAAATTGCAATAACTATATAATTCCACTATTTTAATATAGAATAATTGAGATCCTAATATAAGAATTGACATTTCTCTTAGGGAAATTTTAGGGTTTCAGTTTGATGTTTTTGTAGAAAAAATTCCTCAAGGCATATATCAAATCCAAACTATACTATACAATTACTAAAATAAGAAAAACTAATATTTCCACTCACAAAAATCCTTAGCTCTTCCTTTTGGATTTGTTTACACCCACTTCAATCTCTTACGGATCTCTCCATTTAGTAATATACAACAAGGGAATTGTATATGAATTAGATTCAAAAATTTAGGGATTGGAGGAGAATAGAATAAGAAATTGAATAATAACACCTAAAATTACTAACCAGAAACCCTAGAGAATTTTCAATCTTTGAAGAGAGAGGCCGACAGGGCTTCGCTTAGTTCCCCAAATAATTTATGAATAAAAGTGAAGGGGCTAGGCTCTTATTTATAGTGGTTAGAAAGTACCAGAATTGTTTGATTTAAATCGATTTAAAATAATATAATCTAAACTATTCGTGGACTGAATAACCCTAGCCCCCGACATGTGCATCAGTCAATCGCTCTTCCCATGCGGCTGATCACTGGCGGTCGACTGAAAGGAAAGTAATCGATCGATAAAGTTTATTTTAGGAAGAGTTGATTGTTGACGTCGATTTATTGTTTACTTCTTTAATTAAGTTTAACATTAACTTTTCTTTTAATATTTACTTAACCCCCAAGTCTAACTACCGTTAATTTTTGAATTTAAAACATTAGCATTAATCGTTTATTTGAATTTGAATTCCATTTGAATCAATTTGAATTCAAAAACTTCAAATGTCAAAAGCTTTTCATTTGATCTCCAATTTTAGAACTTTATATATGAAAATTGATCAAAAAATTGCCACGAATGCAACGATGCAACTTTTATGGTACACTTCTAGCATTTACAAAATTTCTGTTTTAGCCTTATCTTATTTAATTAATTTCTTATCAATTTTTACGAGGTGTTATAGTTTGAACAATTGATGGTCGATTGGTCAAACAACCCTTGTTGCATTTTCCTTATGCATGTTTCCATCGATTCAGGCCTCCATCTTCTCCTACACTATCATGTCCTTCGATAATTAACTGCGTACACCATGCACTACATTCTATGATTCATTCATGTCCACACATTCATCAATTACCCAATATTAATCAAATTCAAGATTAGAGGAAGGGAAAACTAAGTTACGGCAAGGGGTTAATATAGATGCACAACCACTTCATCACCAAATATATATCACAACATCATCACAGACATTGTAAAGTGAGTGACTCAAACATTAGTTAAAGAACACAAAAGCTTCTCTAAATTCTTCTAGCTCCTCTCCTTGCTTCACTTCCTTCCTTCATTGTAAGTTCCCCTTTTTGATTTAATGATGCAAAACTTGAATGTTACTTGCTAATTGGCGTAGAGAAGTGTCAACAAGCTTGGATTTGTTTATGGGAATTTATAGGATTTTATTTGGATTTTATTTCAATTTTTAAGGTGGTGGAATATGGCTAAGGTTTTGATTTTCGAAAGTGAAGTAATTAAATGTTTAGGTTGTATTTATAATTGAGATGAAATGTCTGGAGATAGAAATCTCTAGACTTAGAAAAGTCATGAAACAAAATAATTGGGTTATGGGCTTAAGGTGTGTTGGGCTTGCTTTATTACCTAAATCATTTTTTTTCTTTTATATTCTAGTTCATGAAACAAATTTACATCTTAAAGCCCACTTATATATCAAAATCATTGCATTAAATTCCTACCAAACAAATTATATTATTATCTATTTTATAAAATTATTTCCTATAATTTTTTTTATTTAATTTAATATTTTTTATTTAAATTCATTTACTAATAAATTTAAACTTCTTTGATATAATACTTTCTATCATTAAAATAAATTTTAAACTTACAGAATAAATTTAACGTTTTATTCTAAATAATTAATTTATTTTCTTCTTTCAAAATAACCAAATAAATTATTAAATCGATATTTCTTTCATCTTTAACTCTTATCATTTTAATAAGTACTCTGCATAAAATTTCTAAATCATTCCCATAATTCCATATTTTTTAATTCAAAACACATTTAATTGATTAATCTTAATTATTAATTACTAAATTTGTTGTTTCTTGACTACAGGTTGTTATAGACTCCACCATAAGAAAATTGTGTCCTTGAAATCCCTTCTTAGGCAAAATCTATAACTAGCTAGATAAATTCTAGCTCATATAGATGATTAACTAATAAAAAGTAAGAAAAAAACATACCTGACTCATGCGTATTATTGTATAACTCGAGGTAAGATCATTCCATATGTTCTTGAGTCTCCCAAGTACAATTCAACAGGTTGTCAGACCATTGTACCTTCACTATTGGAACTCTCTTGCTTCTAAGAAGTTGGATTTTAAAGTCAACTATCCAAACTGGATGTTGATAATAAGTCAGATCATGGGATAACTCGAGCTCCTGAATGTCTCTTAGCTCGATAACAGTCTCTGTATCCCACAGATAGGTTTTCATCTGGGAAACACGAAAGGCATTATGGATCCTCGAAAATTGATCTAGAAGTGCAACTCTATATGAAACTCTTTTAGTTCATTCAGTAATTGGGTATGGACCAACGTAGCGAGGTGCGAGCTTTCCCAATGTACTAAATCACATAACTCCCTTCAATGGAGACATCTTTACATAAATAAGTTCTCCAACTTCAAACTCAATCCTTCCTTCTACGATCAGCATATGACTTCTAACAATCCTGCGCATCTTTCATCCTTTGTCTAATCAACTCAATCTTCTCTAATGCTTCCCTAATAGAACTAGACCCATTACAAATCTATCTCCAGTCTCCAACTAACAAGATAGAGATCGACACGATCTACCATATAGAGCTTTGAATGGTGCCATGCCGTTATCAGCTTGATGACTGTTATTATAAGCAAACTCAACTAAGTGAAGCTGATCTTTCCGACAACTACCAAAGTCAAGCACATAGGCTTGAAGAAAATCCTATAGAATTGAATTCACCCGCTCCATCTATCCATCAGTCTACGGATGGTATGTTATGCTAAAATTCATCTTCGTTCCCAATTCCTGGTAATTCCTCCAGAACCTATTAGCGAACAAAGGATCACGGTCACACAGTATTGAGCTTTGTACTCCACGAAGTCAAACCACTTCCTTCACATATAGCTTACCTAAATATGGTGAGGTTCTATTTGACTTCGTTGAGTGTGCTGACTTGGTCAAACGATCTTCCACTACCCATATATTGTTATGGCCACTCCTTAACTGTGGTAAACTGTCTATGAAATCCATCGACACCTGTAACAACCATAATAAAATGTTTCCATTAGGATTTATATAAGCGAACTATTATTTTACAAATTCACTCATACCTGATCCTATTTCCACTGAGGGATTTCCAATGGTTGAAGCAAACCATTGGGCTTCTGATGTTCAGCCTTCATAGGCTAGCATTTCATACACTCCTTCACGAACTTACCAATATCATGTTTCATACTTTCTCAGTAGAAGAGATGTTTCATGTCCATATACATCTTGCTACCACCTGGGTGAATGATGTATCATGATCAATAGCAGTCTTCCATTACTTCTTTGTGGAGATCATCAGTAACCTGTTCCTTCTCCACAAGCACATATGAAAGTCAAGAGAATAGCTAACCAAATCTTCACTTTTATTTCTAGATTCCAATTTCTAGATAAGAAATAGAGTAGTTTGATCTTTCTTCTAAGATTTAGTGATCAGATCCATCAAGGATGGTCTAACCACAGGACTAGCTAGTATTGCTCCCTAACTAGCTATAAAATCTCCATCACAAATCTCGCACATGGATAATGTCTTGAGATCCTTCCATTCTGCAATCATTATAGAAACTACTGCTTGGTGCTTCCTACTTGGAGTATTTGCAACTCAATTCCCTTTTCCAGCTGTGTGCTGGATCTCAAAGTCATAAGCTACTAGGAATTCTAGCCATCGCTATTGTCTTATGTTGAGATCCTTCCGCGTAAATGAATACTTCAACGATTTATAATCTGTATATAACACAAATTGCTATGTAAGCAAGTAGTGATGCCAGAACTTCAGAGCAAAGACTATGGCAGCTAATTCTAAATCAAGAGCAGCGTATCTAATCTCATTAGGCCTTAGTTGCCTTGATGCATACGCTACCACCTTTCCCTGTACATTAGTATTGCACCCAATCAAGAACCACATGCATATGTTTAAACTTCAAGGTCCTGGTTACCTTCTGGGACATTAAGCACAAGTGAATTAGTGAGAAACTCCTTCAACTTCTGATATGCTTCCTTACACTTAGTCGTCCATTAGAACTCAATTACTTTCTTTGTAAGATTAGAAAGAGGTTGCACGATCTTCGAAAAATCCTTAATAAATTGTCGATAATATTTAGCTATCCCAAGAAACTATGAGTCTCCAAAATCATCTCAGGCTGCTTTTAGTTTTGAATAGCTTCTACTTTAGCTAGGTCTACTGAAATACCCTCTTCTGAAACAACATGGCCTAAGAACTTAACTTGCCTCTACTAGAAGTAACACTTAAAGAATTTAGCCTTTAGCTTATTCTGCCTCAAAGTCTCCAATACTGTTCTAAGATGCTTCTCATGTTCTGCCTCAGATTTAGAGTAGACCAAAATTTCATCTACGAAACTAAGGTGAACTTGTCTAGATAATCTTTGAAAACTCTATTCATCAAGTCGATGAAGTATGTTGTAGCATTCATCAATCCAAATGGCATAACTAGCCATTCATAGGATCCATATCTACTCTTGAGTGTTGTTAAATGAATACTATCATATGCAATCCTAAGCTAATGAAATACAATTGCCAAGTCAACATGTTAAACTTTTTGAGCTTCTCTATGTTGATCAAACATATCATCGTTCCTGGGAAGGGAAAACTTGTTCTTAATAGTCAGTTCATTCAGCTTTCTATAATTAATGCATAGCCTAAGAGGTATGTCTGCCTTTTTAACAAATATAGTTATAGCACCCCAGGGGAGAACTACTTGTCCTAATAAAATGATTTGATTCCAACTATGGTAGTGGCTTCTTAAGCTCCTCATTTTTCCTTTATTGACATTCTTGTCGGAGGTCAACTCACAGGTTGAGCTCTAGGAACCAAATTAATTCGAAACTTAATAGCCCGCTTATTAGGTAAATCTGTAATTGGTTCAACTACATTTGGGTATTCTCTAGCATAGGAACCTTAGTAATAATATCTTCATCTCTCACCTCAAGAGAAAATAAATATCCATCAAAGTCTTGTTCAATGTCCCCAAGAACCAACCTAACTCGATTAGTGGAATCTGGATGGCTTTAGGTAATGACTCTCTTAGGGCAATACAGATGGGCCTTATGACGTTTGAGCCGATCCTTTCCCAAAATAATTTCAAATCCCAAGTATTTGAATGCATGTAAGTCACAATAGAATATCAAGTTATATAATTCTAATTCTACATTCTTGCACATCACCCCAAGAGTTGCGTATCCTCTGATAGGATTTACAATCCTTAGAGATGTAACTAGGCACACAACATACAAATCATGTTTATCAACTTGTTCCATTGATATGAAAGAATGAGATGCTCCGATATCAATGAGAACTCTAATAGGAATTCCTTTAAATAAGATCATACCCAAAAATGCGATGAAAGAATTGGTCGAAAGATTTATGAAGTAGATTCAGGTTCACATTACAAGACCCAAGAATATGATGACTTTGACGTTAGTAAAGAAGTGAGCAGGAGAATCACTCAGGAATTTCTTAACTAGGTTCAATGGGGTAGTTGTTTCGGTGGATCGACCAGATCCATCGATGGTTTTGATGGCGCCAGTGTTAGGAGTTGCAAATAATTCAGATTTTAAGATATCACTGATATGGGATCCACCTATGGATCTCCGGTAATTCTACCATAAAGCAGAAAGTTTTCTGTGACAACTAGATGCGAAAGCTGGTAAAGAGGCAAAGGAAGTTCATACGGTAAGAGGTGGAGAACCGCCTGGTAAAAGCTCAGGAAAGGATAAGGGTAAATGGAACATGGACAATAGCTTCGATGGATCAAAGCAACAGAAGGGAGAACCCAAATTCTCTTCTTACTCAGAATTGAATGAAACCCTAGAACGAAAATATTAGGATACTCGAGGACACCTTCCGTATCGAAGGCCGGCAAGGGAGGAACCCTCCAAGCACGAACAGACATCAGGAAAGCGCAGCCTATTCCATGAGTTGGATGGGCACAATACAAATGACTATAGGCATTTGAAGAATACCATTAAGGAACACGTGAGAAATGGTCAGTTACAACAACACGTAAGGACTCAGGCCGCGGCGTTGGAACATGAGCAGCCACCGTCCACCTCGAATGAAAATGGCACTGGATCAAGGCATCATCATCAACTTGTCATCAATTGATCGGGATGGCATGGAATAAGTAACAGACTCTGCAGTAGGACGGCTAACTCACTTACACGTGTGGAGGATAGAGGACGGTCCCTAGGCATGCTTTGAGATGATGATAAACTGTAGTGCTCGGTTTCACGAAATTAGTTTTTTTTCTTATCTTTTCTTCTTATTTGCTTCGAACTCTGGTTTATTTTTTATACGATCTCTTATTTTATATTTTGGCAAATGGACTTAAGAATGTTTAAATTTCGATCAATGTAATAGATAACACAGGTCGTCAAGTATGGATTGTGCTCAGCAAGGATCCGAAGGGATCAAGGTCATTAGGTATAGACTATGCTTGGCAAGGAGTAGGTCGCTTTGCGCGAATGTGATGGATCGACATACTCAGGTTGTTGAGTATGGATTATGCTCGGCAAGGATCTGGAGAGATCAAGGTCGTTAGGTATGAACTATGCTTGGCAAATGGTAGGTCACTTCGCTCGAACGTGATGGATCGGCCTACTTAGGGCGTCGAATATGGATCATGTTCGATAAGGATCCGGTGAGATTGAGGCTTTGGATTTGGCAAACAATCCGATAAGATCGCTGATTTGGCTATTGGCTTTGGATAGATATGGATTCGGCTAAGGATTTGGAATGTATGCGGAATTGGATAACGACTTGAAACAGTCATGGATTTCATTAAGGATCCGGAGAGATCGTGGATTTGGATTTGCTACGGATTGGATTCTGGATCAGAAAATACGGCTATCAATTGATCATGAATTTCGGATCTTGGATTTACGGCAATTCAAAACACACCTTCCTATCGCAATACATGTTTTGGATGGCGAAGTTTTAGCCCACTTTTTGCCAAGGCAGTATACAGGAGGATTTAACCCAATGGACTTCACGATTATCAAGGCCGATGAATCCAGAGTGATGATCGTAGGACTCGAAAGTCAAGTACAGATGATTATACGAAGTCAGAGTTGAATGGATTTGATGGATGAATGATATAGGATGCTCGAGGCATGGAATATGGCACATTGGAAGGAATCGACATACTTGATCAAGAGGGATCGATCAGCTTCACTGAAGAGGGATTGGCATACTTGATCAAGAGGGATAGGTCGGCTTCACTGAAGAGGGATTGACATCAATCAAGGTTCAAGTGCATTCTTGCATACAATAATCAATATCTAAAGATCTAGAAGTTCAAATCATATGAAATTTGGAGAGCAAGATATATTGACCCTAGAGAACCTACCTAGGGATCGCATGTCGAAAGGACAGTATGGAAGGGATCGGCATACGTCCTGTAGAGGGTTCGGCTTCAAGTAGTGCACAAGTGATATCAAGTCAAAAATTGATCAATATCTTAATACCTACACATCCAATTGACATGAAACTTGGAGGGCAAGCTAATTAGAACATGTGGAACACCCCATAGGGATCGCATTGAATTTAGAGCAAATTGAAGGGATCCATACCTATCCCTTCGTAGGGATCAGCTGTAATCATCCTTCACAACATATTGCAACAAAGATTGATCAATAACTCGAGTTCTACTAATCCAATTGGCATGAAACTTAGAGGCTAAATGTAATACAACTTGGAGAAGCTCCCCTAGGGATCGCATGGAATTTGGAAGAGACTGGAGGGATCGGTACCTATCCTCCATAGGGATTGGCTTTAATCAACCTTCAAACAACACCACTCCACGAAAAATGTGATATCTCACAAACCGTAAGTCGAAATGGCATGAAATTTGGAGGGCAAGTAGCTAACATCATGGGGAACCTCTAAAAGGGATCACACCCCATTTAGATACTGAAATAGGGATCGGTAATGATCCATATTGTAGGCCCCAATGGGCCTGGAAATTTTGAGGTGGCCTCGTCTTGGTCTCCCGAACCTTCTGTCGAAATTTTAGCCTGATCCATGCACGTCTTCCCTTATAAATGTAGCAGGCATGTCATCAGAAAAGGGATCTTCTTTTGGTTTCTCTTATCTTCAAGCTAGGTTACACTCTGTCAATTTTATTCCTAGATTTTGAATTTTAACTGTAAACAAACTTCAGTATAATAAAAAGGATTATTCAGGAGTGGACCTAGGCTAGAGTTAGCCAAACCATTATAATTCTTGTCTCCTTTTACTTTTTTTATGGTTTTAATTTTTTCTTCATTTGTTTCTCTTCATATTTCTGTGATTGGATGGAATATTGGTGCTTTCATACAACTGGGTGTTGGTGGCCAATTTTGACTCCAACATTCGGGGTTAAGACCGTACTTTTAAAGAAGAAGGTTTCTAAGGCAAAAGTGATTAATAAAGGAAATTATTTTACTAAGTAATATTAGTACCTTTCAATTTAGGGTTAAGAATAAAGCGGTATATGTTTTGAAAATTGTGAAAAGTTGGGTTCAAATATTTTTGGAAAGATTTTTCGAAATGTATAATAAAAATGGAATAGATATATGGAATAAAATATAACACGGTGTTTAGATATTTTTAAGAATTCAATTTCCCCAAACTGTTTTTGGAAAGTTGGAAATTCTTTTGAAAAAGTGTATTTAAAAGGTTTCTTTTGAGATGTGGAAATTCTTTTGTAAGTTTGAATTTCAAATGTCGCATACTAACATAATATAGATTTCTAAGTTTATATTTTATGGAGTAAATAGGGATCACTATAAGTTAGTAGGGTTAAAGGTTTCGGGATATGAATAAAATAAGAATAGTATCTACAACCTGATATGGAAATTTGAAATTAGTCTCAAGCAAATAATTGCAGAAGGTATTCCAGATCTACAATTGAGTTGTAAGTTAAGCTGCCCTCGGAATGTGAATTTCCATTTTTTGATTCATTAGGAGCAAGCTCTATGTAAATTCCACAAATTATCTAATTCCTTAAATGTAAAAGAGCGACGTTTAAATTACAAAGGGTATGTCCAAAGGAAAGAGATGTATAAGATATGGATATTTTTTTTCGTAGTTTATACTGTCTATTTCGATAAAAGAAAAAGAAATAATCCCTTGTACACACAAAGCATAGTATCACTTTTGGTTGATTTACAGAAATATTTAATAGTAATTCTATTAGGAAGGATGGCTCTGATAAAACAAAATATGAAAAGGAATGGTATAATTTGGAAATTAATAACTAGAAATAAGAAATATATAAGTAGCGTAATTTACAACAATATTCGTATTAATTATAAACTGCATAATAATATAAAACTAGGATTTATGGACATTAACCACAAATTTAATGTGTAATAAATTTGTAATTAATAGAAAAAAGACTAAATAGGGACACTAAAGAATCTAATATGGTATTTATGGAGGAATTGAATACTCATAATAAGTAACCTTGAATTTGGTAATAGGTTAAAATGGATTTAATAAGGATTGATTAGAGATTGTCAATTTTGACATTAATGGTCGATTATTATGGGTAATGGGTATTTATTAGAACTAAGAAAGAAAATTAAGAAGGTGGGTAATAGTGGAAAGACTTTTTAGGAATGTACATCTTAAATTAGTAAGGAGCATTTGGACCCCAACATCATTAACACTGGTTAATGATTAAGGGTAGCTTCCAGCAAAATTTCTTTTAGAGTTTTTCGGTTGAAATCTCTAAGTTGTCTCCTTTAGGGAAAAACATTTGATATGGTATAAGCCATGTTCATGTTTTATCACTGTGTTAATTTTAGGGATGGGATTAGACCACTACATATATATTGAGGAACATCATGAATTAGGAAATTTCATAAGAACACTTATCTAGCGATAAACCGAAAATGAGATTGGAAGTTCATAAGAGAATTAGATTAGAGTGCTTCAAACCCAAAAATTGTGGAGTATCATCATTCACCCCGAATGTAATAAGGTGTAGAGAAAATTCTAATAGATCAAGGATGAAGAAAGAGCCACTGAATTTGTTATAGATATTTGATGTGCCAAAGGATTAAAGCTAAGCAAGGCATGCATGGAAGGTTGTCATTATCATTAGAGGTTCCGACTTGGAAATGAGAGCATATATCGATGGACTTTATAGATGGGTTGCCTAGAAGCAATGAAACTATATAGGTTATAGTAGATTGGCTCATTTAGCTTCTGTTGGAAGTAATAGGATTGTAGCATCTCTAGCACAGAGTGTGTTAAAGGAGTGGTGCAACTACAAGGAATTCGAGTTAGCATTACCAGTGATAGAGACCCTTTGATCATTAGGGAAGTATGGAGGAGTCTTTCAATTTGCTTTGCGAAAGACTTTGGATCTTAGCACTGCTTACCACCCGCAGACCGACGGTTAGACAGAAAGGGTGAACAAGAATTTTGAGGAATTGTGAAAAGTTTGCATCATGGGTTTTGGAAGGCCTTGGAGAGGGTAGAAATGTTGAGGTGGTGGTTAAGGGCCGTATAGGACCATCAAGAGTCCTAGGCTGACAGGTGAAGATAGGAATTGGACTGTTTAGTTAAGGACATGGTATTCATTAAGGTTTCCCCTCCTATAAAGGTTATGAGGTTTGGTACTTTTAGGAAGTTGGCACCTATGTCCATTGGGCCTTTACCAATTTTAGAGACGGTGGGGAAACTTGCTTATTGGGTGGAGTTTTTGATCTAGTTAGCAGGAGTCCATGACATCTTTCATGTTCCATACTTAGAGAAATGTATGCACCGTTGCTTCTATAGTAGAGCCCGATCAGTTGATTGATATTGGAATGGAGCCCATCGCCCCCTCGTGCTCCCGCATGTATAGTGGAGCATGGTGTTGAGAGACTTCATAACAAAGAAATTATGATGATTTTAGTAGATGGGTAGATTACCTAGCGGAAAGTACAAGGGAAACCAAGGAAACGATGAATGTTTCTCATCTTGAGCTTTCCCCCGGTAAACTGTTCTCTCCAAAGATATAAATTTTTGGTTGCACCATGGTTGTTAGATTGCATGGTAGGGATGGTTTCCACACTTTTTACTATTATTTTTGCCTTTATATAGAATTTCATGTACATTTAGGATGCTTGCATACATGCTAACATGTCACGACCTTGCATTCACACTAGGATTGAGCTCACCTATAGTATGTTTGCATACACAATCACATTGCATTTTTGGTTTAGTAAATGGTTGTGTAGGTTATTATAAATAAATTGGTTGTATAACATGGTTGTTGAGTGCGTGTTACACTATCTTCCCTTGGTGATTTCAGGGGCGAACTCCTTTTTAAAAGGGGAGAATGTAACACCTCGTAAAATTTAATAAGAAATTAAGTAATTAGAAATAAGGTTAAAATGGAAATTTTGTAAATGTCATAATTTGACCATGGGAGTTGCACCATTGCGTCCATGGCGTTTTTTGATCAATTTCCATATATAATATGTTGAAACTGGAGTTAAATTGAAAAGTTATGGACATTTGAAGTTTTCAAATTTAAAAATTAAATAATTAAATAATTAAATGTGAATTTAAAAGTTTAAAATTTAAATGTTTGAATTTGAAAGCTAACGTAAGAATCTTTAGGGTTAAGAAGGAATAAACATTAATTGATTTTATTAATTAGAGAAATAAATAATTAAATAAGAAAATAAAACATATGGTTATAGGTAGGGGCCGGTCGACCCCTAGACTACGATCGGTCGACCGCTAGCGATCGACCGGTGAAAAGAAAAAAGGTAGGGCTGGATAGGATTATGATGTTTTGAATTGTCCAGATTTGTTTATTTTTAATCCAATGGTTCTCATTCCTTTTCACCTCTATAAATAGAGCCCTAGACCTCCACTTTTCCTTTATAAAATTCTTTAGCAATCGCAAAGCTCCGTCAAATTCTTTCCCCTTAGTGTTTCATAAACAACAAACTTTCTGGTAAGTAATTTTAATTTTTAATCACTAATTTAAATTAATCCTCCTTCTTCCTATCTTCTAGTTTCTAAAATCTAACCTATACATACCATATTGATTATAGCGTATTGATTATAGCATATTAAACGTGAAAGTTAGTACTATTAGAATAGTTAAGTAATATTAATTTGTAAGAAGGGAGTTAGAGTAAATTAGGGAATTAATCCCTAAATATGGGCGTAATAAGGAGACACCTTATATGGCCCTAATTATTATTCGAGTAAGATGATGTATGTATATATTGGATATACATATAAGTTATGACTGAGTTATATGGATGCAAGTTTAGTCCAAAGCTACATGGAAGTATGCCCACCTGGCTACTAGCGGGTGGCTTTGCGGACTAATGCGGGACATCGCCTATAATAAGTAACCATAGTAGATGCGAGGTTAGTCCCAATTCTATAGGGTAAACCTGTCCAGTTAATTTAGCAACCAGTACCTATGTATAGTCGTACTAATATGGGATTTCACGAGTGGGTTATGAGTCATAAATCGCGTTTGGATGTAGTAAGTCATGAGTGAGAACCATATAAGGACCGGCCTCAGGTTAGGTCCTAAATGACCGGGACCTGCCTATTTTATAGGTCTTAAATGATCAAATTCTGCCTAAGGAAAGAGCTATTAAGTGGTTTGGAGGTACTCACTCTTGCATCGATGATGATAGTTGCGTTAGATTTTGGAAATGGGTTGGGTATTAAGTGACGTGGACCTACCTATTTTATAGGGATTAAATGGTTAGAATCTGTCTAATCTCCAATAAAGGATATTTATGGGTTTGGGTGCTTTCCTTGCATCATTGATGTTAGTTGCATTAGAGTTGTATAGTCAGACTAGAAGAGCCTTCGAGCTTATGGTTGACTTTTGTATAGTCAGACTAGAAGAGCCTCCGGGTTTACAATTGACTTTATATGTATGTTATGATCTTAATACATAAGACATATTTCTTATTTAAATAATACTTCCCAAGTACAATTATGGTAAAGCTTGAGATTTCCATTCCACTAGACATTTGTTGCTCTGACCAACTCCTCATTACAACATAGGTGAGAGAGAGTAATGCTGATTTAGGAGATGAAGGTGGAGGTGAAGACTTGTGTCAGTTATCTATCTATTTTTGCTTTTTAAGTATTTTATTGTACCCAGTTCGGACAGTTATGATATTTTGAGATATTATACTATGGAGGCTTTATGTAAACGTATTGTAATGTTTAACATGTAATGTTTATGAAATGGTTTTCTTTTATGAAATGGGTACTTGTTTTTTATATTATATTTTATCTATTCTACTGTAAGATTCTGAAAGTATAGATATATTACTCTATGTACTATGTATTGTTTTAATTTTATCAACCTAACCGCTCGTCTTGAAATGGGCCAAAGGTTCAACGAGATTTTATTGGGTCGAAATTAGAACCGTTTCGGGGTGGGTTGTTGCAGTCTACACGACCAGCATGAGACCAACCATTTCTCATTACTACATGGAAGTGAGACTCAAATTACAATAAACAAAATAATATTAACATATACATACATACAAACATACATACATATACATATACATATACATATACATATACATATACATTTACATATACATATACATACATACATACATACACACACACAGATATATATATATATATATATATATATATATATCACATAGCTAACAAATACGTGGCCAGATGACTACACCCTATAATCACCATGTATGCTTAAGTATTTTATACACACACATGTAATCTACCCAATATCCTAGGGACAAGGAATCCTAAGTCCATCTAGGCCAATGACAAGTGTTTATTTGTAACATGTATTATTCTAATCCTGCTATGATACCAAATGAAACACATCGCCTCTATATTCATACTATCATACTATCTAAGAGTATTACTAGGTAATACTATCGGATAATACGGAGAATGAGGCGATATTTGGTACATACGTGAATATTCCTTTAGACTAACACCGGTCAATATCCCGTATCATATAATACTTACCATAGATGTACACGGTCTTGATACAAACAAATACACATATGTGCCTCCACGACGAACAGATTATAATCATAGAGAATAAATAAAGAACATAGAGTCGATATGCATAGATAAAATATATTATATAACATAATACATAGTCCAAAGGGCTACAAAATTATTGTCTCTAGCCTATTATACAGTACATCATTAAAGATTACATGATAGAAACACCAATGGGCTACAAAATGTATAGGGAATGTATCATCCTATAACTAACTATTAGCCTCCCTAAAATGCCCAAGTGAGTCCAATTGTCTATGGCGAACCTGCTCCTGTAATATCTCGGACTGACCCGAGTATTATAAATAACACATGGATCAGATTATGTCAGAAACCAATTCTAAAGTGATATGATGACAATAATAATATCTAAAATAATAAAGTTAGATATATCACATAGGTATAGGTATGTATCATGAGATAGCCAATCAAATCAACTAAACAACAACCAATCATGAACATGGTATGGATAAACACTCATATAGAAACATAACATCAAACCATATATTCATAACATAATGGTAATCTATGAAATGTAACTGAAAATATGATACTAATAGATTGGTATGGATAATACGGAGACTGACTACACTTTAGACACATGATCTCCAACATAGTCAATCATACGAATATAAATTGTATATGTCTATCTAAAAAACACTAGAACCAAATGGGAGACTGACAGCACTTTGGTTGCTCTATGAGCCACACATGTGTCCGCCTGACATGACTCCTAAAGTCTTTAGTTACCTTCCCTTGGAATCATGATAAGATCCACATATGTGCTCATCTACACAAGGACTCAACTCGATCATGGCATGATACATGCCCCTATGGTAACAGAGTGCTGGCCTATGTGACGCAGGGGAAAACGCAAACAAATATAGCACACAACTATAGTATAAGTTGTCACAAATTCAGGGCATGCCCTAGCAATCAAGCTGCAAGGGTGGATACTGGCCTAATTTGGTTCACTCCCGAATCATAAAGGAAGTTGGCAAAGATAGACGGACACATAGTATCTATACTCAATGGCTAATGCATAGCTCTAAACATATGTCGACACATGGCTCGATACAAACACACACCTCGACACGTCGCTCTATACATATGCCAACACATGGCTCTATGCATAAATATTACTCACCTCGGTGAGTATACACAATGAATCTTCGTATGAGTGACATTTACTTACAATGAATAACCTAACAAATAACACTATGGTGTCCCATGCCACTATGCATTCAAATGTCTATTCAGTACTCATAAACTACACTCAATCCACACTATGTATTTCTATGCAACAAGTCTGCTGAATAACCGAAAAAACATTTCTGAAAGTTTCATACTATACGATATTACTAATTCATTTATTTAAATTTCTCTCTACTTAGAAATATAAATACATAATAATAAAAGTAATTATATATTGATACATAAATATATATGTATATATTATTTCGAAAGCATAGATAATATTTTCTATTTATAAAAGATACATTATTAATTTAAATAATATATATTGACATTCAAATAAATACACAAACACCATAAAATGCTTTAACATGTCCGTAATATAAGTTTAAATTCAATAAATAAATATCTTAAAAACTTTTATAAAATTTTAAAAATAGGATTTAATAAATTTCCTTAATTTTCATTTAGATAATATTATAAAACTACTTTATTTAATTACCAAACACCTTAAATTATATTTGTATCTAAGTATAATATATGAGGGTGTCATAATATATTATGTTTATCTTTTTTTTTAAATTTATATATTTTATTTATTTATTTATTTTATATTATTATCTTTTCAATTTCTGTACATTGGTTATGCACACGGTTGAACCCACGAATGATTGGCGATTGACCGGTCAAACAATTGGTGTCGCGATTTCCTTGTACCTGTTTCCATCGATTTAGGCCTCCACTTCTCCTACACTGCCATCTTATTCTATAGTTAACTGCATACACCCATGCACTACCATTTTATGATTCATTCCTACTCACAATTTCATCAATTTCCTAATATCAATCAAATTCAAGATCACAGGAGGGAAAACTAAGATACTGCAAGGGGTTAATATAGATGCGCAACCACTACATCACCAAACATATATTACGACATCATCACAAACATAGTAAAGTGAGTGAAATACTTACCTTGAGTTGAAGAACACAAAAGCTTCTCTAAATTTTTTTTGCTCTTCTTCGTGCTTCACTTCCTTCCTTCATTGTAAGTTTCCCCATTTTGAGTTAATGATCTAAAACTTGAATTCTTACTTGCTAATTGGTGTAGTGAAGTGTTAAGAAGCTTGGATTTATTTATGAGAATTTGTAGCATTTTATTTGGATTTTATTTCAATTTTAAGGTGGTGGAATATAGGTAGGGTTTTATTTTATAAAGTGAAGTAAGTAAACGTTGAGGTTGTATTTATAATTTGAGATGAAATGTCTAGAGATAGAAATATCTAAACTTAGAAAAATCATGAAACAAAGTAATTGGGTTATGGGCTTAAGGTGTGTTGGGCTTGCTTAATTAACTAAATAATTTTCTTTCTATTCTTTTCTACTTCATGAAACAAATTTACATCTTTAAGCCAACTTACATATCAAAATCATTACATTAAATTCCTACCAAACAAATTGTATTATTATCTATTTTATAAAATTATTTTCTATAATTTATTTACTTAATTTAAGCATTTTTGTTTAAATTCATTTACTCATAAATTCAAACTTCTTTAACATAATACTTTCTATCATCAAACTAAATCTCAAACTTATAAAATTTAATTTAACATTTTATCCAAACAATTAGTTTATATTTTTTATAAATAACCAAATAAATTATTAAGTCAATATTCCTTTCATCTTTAACTCTTATCATTTTAATAAATATTATTCATCAATTTCCAAATCATTCCCATAATTCCATATTTATTAATTCAAAAGACATTTAATTAATTAATCTTTATTATTAATTGCCAATATATTACTTCTTAACAACGGGTTGTTACAACCTGAAAAGCCAAGTCCTAGAGACAAGACTCGGTGTTCGGCGAAATTAAAAAAGGTGCAGTCCTACTCATGGCCCAACGGGACATGCTTGGTCGAGGTCGAATGGTGGAAATCAATGGATAATATCAATCACACCAGATTACTAGAAGAATTGATGAAGTCAGGATGTGAACATTTAAACCAATATTCCTCGGAAATAGGGAACGAGCGAAACTTGGTTTTTTGTAAGTTGTTGATGGTAAATGGAAACTCGACTAAGAGTAAACTGGAATAACCACAGAGTTGGTTCTTTATTAGTTTTGTTTAGTCAAACGAAAGCACTTCGGTAATAATAAACATAACTAAATAATGGAATATAACTAAAACAATTGCAGGAATTTTGAATTATATGTACAGAGTTGCAATAAGTAAAAGCATTGCACCTACATAGGCATGTATAATACGGTTGAATTACCGTACAAGCAATAGGCAATTTTATATAGGCATGAATGAAAAATGCGGAAATGTAAATGTAACAGAGATTGAAATAGAAAAATAATCTTCCATTACATTCATTTTTAGGTACATCAGTTGTGAGGGCTGATCCCGCACAAGCATGGCCTGTATACAAAAGGAAAACAAAAGATGCAGCTAAAAATAGACAGAAAGAAACTACTCTATAGAAGAAAAATGGAGAACCTAATTCTTCTGTGCTTTCTTCTTCTTCTTCTTCTTCTCGTTCTTACCACCTTAGTCATTTGAACCATCGTAAGGCCTTTTCTAGCCTTGTTGCCCCTGGGCTTCTCCTTATGTGTGTTGCCTTCAGATGGAGTGGTATCTCCTCTAGTGAAAGTGATGGTTGGATCTTCGGGTCAATCAACGTGGGGCTCAAATATCTTTGTAAAGGCATCGATGCTGGCCTGATGGTTATAGGAAGGTTTCTCAGATAAAGCTTTGGTTCTTCAACGCTGTTTGATTTTTCGAGTCCAGGCTCAATTTTGATTTTAACCTTGGAAACATCGAATTTTCAACCTCTCCACTATAGAAATAGGACCTGCTGGGCGGGTAGCACTAGTGGTGGTAATGTCTACCCTTAGGGACGGTGAAGTGTCATCCAATCCCACTAGTGCCACGATTTTCTTTGAATCTGGACCAGGAATAAAGCTAGAGGGAAGGCTTTGGAATGACTAGTCCGATGGTAATAGAGGTTGACTCGAGGGCAATAGCAATGAGACCCAAGCCATGTGTAATTGGCAGCGGAGGAGGTGGAAGAGATGCATGACCTGTGAGTTCACAAATGAAGAACTAAATGTTAATAACAGTCTCAGGCAAGAACTGAAGGATCTCAAACACTGGAGAGATGAGGGATATACCTTAACTGGCTAGAGTTTTCCTAGTAAGAGATATAGTGATTTCGCACTCTTCTATGACCGATGAGATAGGTTGAGAAATGGAGACGTGTAACGACCCGTAAATTCAGTCTAATTTTAAAAGAAATTTTATTTGAATTTTGAGTTAAATATTTTAAAATTTAAATAAATTTAAATTTAAAATAACGATTTTGTGACATTAATTAATATATTTTTCCAAATTCAATAAAATGGAAAATTTTCTGAAAATTCAAATTTTTGTCAAAATTAGTCAAAGTTTGACTTTTGGTTGAAAATTTAAAATTTAAAATTTATTCTTTTTTATGATATTAGACTGAATTCTAATCTCCACTTCACTTTTCGTTTCGTTAAAATCCGATTTCTACAGCTCTGAATCTGCATTTTTCGATGTAAAAACGCGCGTTTATTTGTGTATTTTTTCGATTTTCTTTTATTTAGGCTTTGGGTTTGGGCTTGGTTGTTAGGAGGGAATCCTAAAGATCACCTAAATGGGCACGTACCTTTTCTGAATGGATGTGTCCGTTGAGAAAAGAGATGTATGTACTTTTTCTGGCTGTCTTTCTCTTCCTTCTCATTCTTTCTACCTGAGAAAAATTTACAGAACTCCATCTTCATCTCCTCCATCTCCAATCCAATTCCTAAAACCCTAGCTCCTTTTCCCTAGTCTCTTTCTCTCTCTCCCCCTCCCGTAGCCTTGCCACTGTCCACACACCCCATACCCTACCCATGGCCGTACCCGTCCACCCACCCTCCACCTACTTTCGGCCACCTACCCCACCCAAACATCACCTACCCACTCGGCCTCTCTCGCCCACACCCCATAGCTACACACCCTCCACGCCAAGGCCACACACTCACACACCCCACACCCTTCTCTTGGCCATCCACACCTACCCACTCATCCACCTACTTCGGCCACACCCACACCTATAGGCGCACCACTTGGCCGAGCCACCAAACCTAGGGCCGAACCCAATTACCTCTTTCCTCTCTTTATTTTATGAAGAAAAGAGAAAAAAAGTATAAAAAAGATAATTTTTTTCCAAAGATCCTGGATCATTTTGGATCGTGTTCGTGCCTTTTGGATCGTTGTTGGTTGGCTCGTGGTCTCCATCTCCGTATCCACTTCATGTCCGTTCGTGTTGTTATCACCTTCGTTAGCCACAAAAGATGAGAACCACTCATGGCTAACTTCTTATGATTAAGCGAATGGACATCTTTTGAAATGTCAATTGAAATGTTGTTATAGTTAGATTTGCTTAGTTAATATTATATGATATGATATGATTCTCGCATGTGACACGATATGATATGTTATATGATATGCTTTAATATGTTATGTTATGTTATTTATCTATATCACGCTGCAAGTTCCTTAACTATGGGTTGAAACGATACATACCCGAACGATCTAACAGATTAGAGAAAATCGTTATGGGTTGAAATGATAAACCCAAGCAATTTTATTCATTTGGGTTTGGGATGCGGGTTGAAATGATATATACCCAGAAATTTAATTATAATTTTAGGTTGAAATGATATATACCCAATCACTTGATCATAGGGTAGAAAATTATATACAAATATCGTCGGTTGGTTTTAAATTATTTTTAAATTATTTTCTAAATTATAAAGTATGTTTTGATTTAATAAATTTTGATTTTTAAAATTTAATATAATTTAATGATTTTATTTTAAAATTTATATTTGGAAAATAATAGTATTTTATATGATTTTTTAAAGTTTTAAATTATAAGCTGAGTATGGTTTTAATGTAATTTTAAGATTCTAACTTATAATTTTATTTGTTTCTAAAATATATAATTTAAATAATTTAAAAGTTAATTTAATTTAATATTTAATATAGTTTTTAAGAAATTTAATTATAAATTTAATTTAATATAATAAATATAGTTTTAATTTAATATAATAAATATAGTTTTTAATTAAATATAATAAATATAGTTTTAATTTAATATAAATATAAATTTATATAATAACATTAATAAATAAAATTTAAGAAGTTAAGTAGAGAATAATTTGTAATTAAATCTGATTTAAAGGATTTAAATTTAAATAAGATTTTATTTAAAGTTTAAAGATGTGATTTTGGAATGTAATAATTTAATTTAATTTGAATTGTAAAATAAATGTTTTAAATCTAAAATATAATTGAAGTTAAATATTTTAGTATTGATTTAAATTATAATTTAAGATTTATTATTTAAATATTTTACAAAATGACCACGGTGTGAAAAATATAACGATTGGTTGTTAAAGAGACTGGGGCCGGATATTGTCATACTCTCTACCAATACCGGAACCACTTTTACAACTGTGCACATGGTGGATCATCCAGAACGAAGTAGGATGGTTTGGCGAACGCTACTGGAATGAGGTAAGAAACGCAGCCCTGACCTTCGAGTCAGCTTGATATGACTAAAACAGGAGCTATCCCGGGCCAAGTGAGGTCGCTCCTCCTATCGAACACACTTCTTTGAAACCATATCTTTTACTTTGTGATTGATTGATGCGCACCTTTGATTATGGGAGTGTTGTCTCAAGGTGGGTGGTAGTAGCTGCTATGCATTACCACCAGTCCGGGCGTGCAAAACGGTAGAATCCTACCCTGGGCATTGCCTCATGTACCTTGTCATATGCCTTATCGAGTCCACTATGATTTTGGTTTGTGTCGTACCTATGGAGTGCTCCTTGATAGCCCACCAGGTTCGATGAAGTTTACAGTATTGTATAGACTACGATACCTATAAAAATGTGTTAAGTGGGATATGGGTAACGCCTTAACGCTATTTTCAATATTATACTTTACTGCTAGACATTACATATATAGCTTATATTACTACATATGTAAATAGTTTAACGGATCCTTAAAGGATGGGAATCCCAAACATCCTTTGAGTTATTGTTGCATTTTATTTGTTACATTTTACTTGAGTTGATTTACTTACATGAGAATGTTAGTCCTGACTCGAGTGTTTAGTTTTTAGTTTATGCTTGGGTCAGTCTGAGTTTCACAGCATTCGGGACTCACCTTTTGGTGCTAGAGACTTTGCTGGAGATCTATCTATCTATCTTATTAGCTATTTCAGTTATTTCTGTTCAAACATTTGTCATTTGCTGATGTATTAGCAAACTTCTATGTACTTGGATTTCTATTGTATTTGCTTCTGACTCTATTGTTTCTGTACTAGCTTCATGAACAACTATGTTTTATTTATTCCACTGCATATTCTGCATTTGTGATTCTATGATTGATTCTATTTACCCCAAAATAAATGAACAATATATTGTTTTGAACAATTCAAGTCTGACATGTGTGGTTTCATTATCGATTTGAATGGTTCGAAATAGCGGGTCGTTACAGTTGGTATCAGAGCTTTGGTTTTAGGCAAACCTTAGCCTATGGGGTAAAAACTCATTAGAGATAGGGTAGCAATTTCCTAGAATAAGTAGAATTAATTACAGAATCACTCTACTTTCAGCTTGATTCTTAGCTACAATTCTCTTCGATGAGAGGAAGTTCAATGAACTGTCCAAGTTTGGCCCTAGCTTGATTGATACCCCGCTTAAGAAGAATGAGAAGTTTATAGCTGGAGCTCGCCCAGAGTATTATGATCGTTTGATTGCTCATGTGAACAGCCCTTTTTACTTGATTGATGGATATGGCTATTAGATATTAGAACCCCACTTCTAAGGAAGCAACTGCTGTTCGTGCACCTCCATCTCAGCCTTCTTCCAGCAGCCCCAAGAAGAGGAAGTTCAACTTCCAGCAACAGAAGAAGAATTGGCAGAAGACTCAGGGTATTGAATATTCTTCTCAAAGGCAGCCTATCGACTTATCTTCCATCACCTGTTTCAAGTGTGGCCAGAAGGGGCATTATGCCGACAGTTGTCCTACCGGAGCCACTATTCCTCCATCCCATATGACCAGGAACAACCTTTGCCACATTTGCTTGCAGCCTGGCCACTTTTAGAAGGATGGTCCCACTCAGCAGAAGGGCAAGTCACCCGGAGTCTTTGCTTTGACCTCTTCCACTCCTCCTACTCCTAGTGATACCCAAGGTACTCTCCAAGGCACCTTTTCTTTGCTTAATTTTCATGTTCGTGTTCTATTTGACACTGAAGCATCTCATAGCTTCATTTCTGTTGATCTTTGTAATAAGTTTGAACTCATCTTGCAACCCAAATTGGCAACTATATCCTTATGTGTACCTAGTCCCATCGACGGTCCCGCCAACCTCAGTATGAATTGTAAAGGGGTGAAACTCCTTTACAATAAGCATCAATTCATAGGAAATTTCTATGTTCTTGGTTTTGATGCATTTGATGTCTTGCTCGAAGGTGATTGGTTAGAGAGATTTGATGCAGTTATCTCTTGTAAAGCCCGAACTGTTTCGTTAATTGACGACCTGGGTAATTCTTTGGTGATTACATGCCGAATGCCTCAGGATTATGCTAGAAGTTTTATCTTTTCTCTTGATTCTCATCCTAGTGACCTTGACTCCACTCCTGTTGTCAAACTCTTTCTTTATGTTTTTGGTTAAGTCTCTTCTCTTCCTCCTAGGCGGGAAATTGAATTCCGCATTGATCTTATTCCTGGAGCCCAACCAGTAGTTCTTCCTCCTAGAAGGATCGCACCCAGGGAAAAAGTCGAGTTGAGAAAGTAGATAGAAGACTTGTTTTCCAAGGGTTTGATTAGGCCAAGTCATTTAGAATGGGGATCAGCTATGGTATTTGTCACAAAGTCTGATGGTTCTTTAAGGATGTGTGTTGATTATAGGGAGCTGAATAAGCTTACTATGAAAAACAAATATCCTATGCCTCGAATCAACGATATGTTCGATCAGCTCCATGGAGCTAAAGTTTTCTCTTAGCTTCATCTTGCCATTGGTTTTCACCAACTCAGAGTTGCTGAAGAGAGCATTCCCAAAATGGCTTTCCATACTAAGAATGGTAGTTATGCCTTTTGGTTTGACTACTGCACCAGCCTTCTACGTTGATCTTATGAATCGTGTATTCTGTGATGTTCTCAACAAGTTTGTTCTTGTCTTTGTTGATGATATTCTTGTCTTTGCTAAGTCAGAGACGGAGCATGAAGCGCACTTGAGTTTTTTTCTTGAAACCCTTAGGAGTCATCAATTGAAAACTAAGTTTTCCAAATGTCATTTCTGGAAGGATGAAGTCTGATTTCTTGGGCATATTGTTTCTGGAAATGGAGTTTCGGTTAATCCAGTTAAGATCGATGCAATCAATGTAATTCCATCCTCTTTCTTCTTTTGTAACTTAATTATCTTATCTTTTTTTGTAATTCAAATTCCCTATTCTATTTCAGGATTGGGAAAAACCTAAGACTCCTTCAGATATATGTAGTTTCTTGGGCCTAGCTGGTTATTATCAGAGGTTTATTGAGAATTTTGCTCGGATTGCTGCACCTCTTACTGCTTTGACTCGTAAGAATGCTAAGTTTGTTTGGAATGATAAGTGTGAAGCTGCATTTAATGAGTTAAAGCGAAAGCTTACTTCTGCACTAGTTCTTACTATTCTGAATGGAAGTGAGGGATTAACAGTATACACCGATGCTTGTCAAGAAGGTTTGGGAGGTGTCTTGATGCAGAATGGGAAGGTTATTGCTTATGTCAGTCGTTAGTTGAAGAATCATGAAGCCAATTATGCAACTCATGATTTGGAATTGCTTGTTATAAAGTTTGCTCTAAAGTTATAGAGGCACTATCTTTTGGAAACTAAGTATGAGCTCTTAATGGATCACCGGTCGTTGAAGTATATTTTCTTCCAAAAGGATTTGAACCAAGGGCAAGTTAGATGGTTTGAATTCTTAGCATCTTATGACCTCGACATCAACTATACCCCAGGGAAGGCTAATGTGGTAGCCGATGCCTTGAGCCGGAAAAAGGCAATGTTATGTCAGATTGTGGTTTCTTCGTCCCTTTTGGATCGTATCACGACCTAGAAAGATGAAGATAGGATTCTTAAGCTCACGAAGGATAATATTCGTAATAGGGAAGGTGGTAACCAAGATGGAATGGGAGCACAGATTGATGATAAAGGAATTTTGAGGATTAATATTTGAATTTGTGTTCCGAATGTCGATGGTTTAAGGCAAGAAGTGCTTAAGGAAAATCATCAGTCCAGACTCTCTATCCATCCAGGAGTTACAAAGATGTACCAGAATATGAAGAAGCTATATTGGTGGAGTGGTATGAAGCGAGATATCTCCCTTTATGTTAGTAGATGTGCCACTTGTCAACAGGTTAGGGTTGATCATCAAAAGACCGCTGGATTGTTGCAACCCCTTGAGATCTCATTTGGAAGTGGGATCAGGTTTCTATGGATTTATTGATAGATTACTGAGGACGAGGAGGGGTAATGAGAGTATATGGGTAGTTGTTGATAGACTGACCAAGTCGGCTCATTTCATTCCGGTCAGGTCTAATCGCACTCCTTCGAGTTTAGTTGAAATTTATGTGAGAGAGATTGTTCGGCTTCATGGTGTTCCATCCAGCATTATTTGCGATAAAGATCCTATCTTTACCAGCTAGTTTTTGAAAGCATTTCAGGAAGCTCTGGGTACTCGTCTGAATCTGAGCACAGCTTATCATCCACAGACCGATGGTCAGATGGAAAGAGTTAATCATATTCTGGAAGATCTTCTTTGTGCCTGTGTTCTTGATTATAGAGGATCGTGGGAAGATCATCTCCATCTCGTTGAATTCACTTATAACAATAGTTATCAGGTATAACTTTAATTTTAAATTAAGGTTGCTGTAAGCATCTATCTATTTAATCCCATCCTTTGAATTCAGGCTAGTATCGCATTGTCTCCATTTGCTGCTCTTTACGGACGACCTTGCAAATCTCCATCCTGTTGGACTGAATCTGGTGATCGTTTGGTTCTTGGGTCTAATATGATTCTAGAAGCATCAGAGAAGGTTGAGGAGATCAGGAGGAAGATGAGGATTGCTCAGGATAGGTAGAAGAAGTATGCTGATAGGCGGAGAAGGGATTTGGAATTTTCAGTGGGTGATCAAGTTTTTCTTAAGATCTCACCGTTGAAGAAGGTGATTCACTTTGGTAGGAAAGGGAAGCTTGCTCCTAGATTCATTGGTCCTTTCCGCATCTTAGAGAGAATTGGTCCTTTAGCTTATAGAGTGGATTTGCCAAAGAAGCTATCTAGAGTCCATAATGTGTTCCATGTCTCGCATCTTTGATTGTTCAGCCTGCTTTACTTGAGAATTTGGATGTTGAGCGGAATCTCACCATCGATAGGAAGCCACTCGTATCATTGATCGAGGTACGAAGAAGTTGAGGAGGAAATCTGTCAACCTGGTCAAAGTACAATGGAGTACAGACGATTGGGATTGTACCTGAGAATCGGAGGAGAGCATGTGTGCTTCGAATCCTGAACTGTTTGTATCAGGTGCTATTTGTTTCGAATCTATCTTATTTTTCTGCTTGTTTCTATCCTCCTTTTTCATTCCTTTTCGGGGATGAAAAGTTTTGAGTGGGGGAGAGTGTAACGACCCGTAAATTCAGTCTAATTTTAAAAGAAATTTTATTTGAATTTTGAGTTAAATATTTTAAGATTTAAATAAATTTGAATTTAAAATAATGATTTTGGTACATTAAGTAATATATATTTCCAAATTCAATAAAATGGAAAATATTCTAAAAATTCAAATTTTGGTCAAAATTAGTCAAAGTTTGACTTTTGGTAGAAAATCTAAATTTTGAAATTTTAAATTTTATTCTTTTTTTATGATACTAGAAGGAATTCTAATCTCCACTCCACTTTTTGTTTCGTTAAAATCCAATTTCTACAGCTCTGAATCTGCATTTTTGGGCATAAAAACCCATGTTTATTTGTGTGTATTTTTCCTATTTTCTTTTATTTGGGTTTTGGGTTTAGGCTTGGTTGTTGGGCTGGAACAATAAAGGTCACCTAAATGGGTACGTATCTTTTCTGAATGGATGTGTCCATTGAAAAAAGAGATGTACGTACTTTTTCTGGCTCTCTTTCACTTTCTTTTCATTCTTTCTGCCCAAGAAAAATTTATAGAACTCCATCTACATCTCCTCCATCTCCATCTCCATCCCCAATCCAATTCCTAAAACCCTAGCTCATTTTCCCTAGTCTCTCTCTCTCCTCCCCTAGCCTTGTCGTCGTCCACACACCCCATACCCTACCCACGACTCTACCCATCCACCCACACTCCACCTCCTTTCGGCCACACCACCCCATTCACAATCACCTACCCACTCGACCTCTTTCACCCACACCCCATAGCCGCACACCCTCCATGCCAAGGCCACACACTCACACACCCCACACCCTCCTCTCGGCCATCCACACCTACCCACCATCCACCCACTTCAGCCACACCCACACCCATAAGCGCACCATTTGGCTGAGCCACCAAGCCTAAGGCCGAACCTAATTGCCTCTTTCCTCTCTTCATTTTATTAAAAAAAGTAAAAAAGTAAAAAAAAAGAATTTTTTTTCAAAGATCTTGATCATTTTGGATCGTGTTCGTGCCTTTTAGATCGTTGTTGCTTGGCTCGTGATCTCCAACTCCGTATCTGCTTTATGTCCATTCATATTGTTGTCACCTTCATTAGTCACGAAAGGTGAGAACCACTCATGACTAACTTCTTATGATTAAGTGAATGGTCATCTTTTGAAATGTCAATTGAAATGTTGTCATAGTTAGATTTTCTTAGTTAATATTATATGATATGATATGATTCTCACATGTGACATGATATAATATGTTATATGATATGCTCTCATATGTGATGTTATGTTATTTATTTATATCACACTACAAGTTCCTTAACTATGGGTTGAAATGATTCATACCTGAACGATCTTATAGATTAGGGAAAATCGTTATAGGTTGAAATGATAAACCCAAGCGATTTTATTAATTTGGATTTGGGATACGGGTTGAAATGATATATACCTAGAAATTTAATTATAATTTTGGGTTGAAATATATACCCAATCACTTGACCATAGGGTAGAAAACTATATACAGACACAATTGGTCGGTTTTAAATTATTTTAAAATTATTTTCTAAATTATAAAGTATGTTTTGATTTAATAAATTTGATTTTTAAAATTTAATATAATTTAATGATTTTATTTTAAAATTTATATTTGGAAAATAATAGTATTTTTATATGTTTTTTTAAAAGTTTTAAATTATAAGCTGAGTATGGTTTAAATGTAATTTTAAGATTCTAACTTATAATTTTATTTAGTTCTAAAATATATAATTTAAATAATTTGAAAGTTAATTTAATTTAATATTTAATATAGTTTCTAAGAAATTTAATTATAAATTTAATTTAATATAATAAATATAGTTTTAATTTAATATAATAAATATAGTTTTAATTTAATATAAATATATATTTTATATAATAACTTTAATAAATAAAATTTAAGAAGTTTTTTTTTTTTGAAAAAAGGTGAATTTTATTGATGCCTCAAAGACCGAAACAATACAAAGTCTTGATACAAGACAAAGACATGAAGCCTAATCGGCAAAAGTAAAACAAATAAAGCTAAAAGGTAGGCTCTACTTCAAACTTATCCACGAAAGCTCAGAGACAAAAATCATGGCGGATCCACTTTCCAGTTTTGAAGGATGCTTCTCTCCAGCTCTGTCGCACAGGTAAAAAGCTTTCCTTTAATTCTTTTTACAAGAATCCTAACATCTTGTTCAATTGCAATCTGAATCTTGTGATGGTTCTTAGCAGTTTTCTGGAAGACTCGTCGATTCCTTTCTTTCCAGAGATGATAAACAGTAGTTGTGAGGCAAATAAGCTGCAGTTGGGTCAACAAATCTTCTTTCTTGCAGGAACTCAGGTATATTAATTCATCTTCTAGGGAAGAAGTAGCATGCAAGACTTGATTTTTATTCTTAATTTGACTTAAAACACGAGTAGAGTATTCGCATTCAAAAAAAAGGTGTTTGTGAGATTCAGGGTGGGAATTACATAGTTGACAGTTGAGGTTGACTTCCATACCCCATCTCGCAAGTCTGTCAGCCGTGGGGAGTCTTAGATTAATGGCTTTAAAAGTCATGAACGCCATCTTTGGGTTGTTAGATCGAGACCATATAGGATCCGCCCAAAATCTGATAGTATGCTTAGTACGGAGAGCTTCCCAAGCACTGTTAGTAGTAAAAATACCATCTTTAGTGTAGTTCCAGGTCCAAGTATCATTAGATTCAGAAGAGTAGATAGGAACAAACTTAACATCCTCGGCAATAACATGGAGGCCTTTCTGATCCGGTATCCATTTATTATGCTGAATAATGGATGCTACAAGATCATCATACTCACCTATACATGAAACCATACCCCAGCCATATTTGACAGCAAGGGAATTACCATTTATCCAAGGATCCCTCCAGAGATAAGTATCCCTACCATTTGCTATTTTCCTTGAAATGCATGTTTTCAAACTGTCTCTGCTCCTTAAAATGCATTTCCAAACCCCAGATGAGTTAATATCCTCATGCATAGTCCAAAAACTCCCTTTTAAATATCTACTCCTCATCCACCTAGCTCAGAGAGTGTTAGAGGTAATAATTTTCCATCCATGTTTCACTTGATATGTCTTCCGTAGATCTTTCAGGTTGACAAGTCCAACACCTCCTTCAGCTTTTGGTCTGGAAAGAATATCATAACTAACTTTATGTAATCCCCCCCTCCAAATGAAGTTAGCACAAGCTGAATTAATTTTCTCAATAGAGATGTCAGGGATATGAAAAGTTTAAAGCCAGAATCTAACTTTAGCAGTAATAACTGTATGAACCAATTCAATTCGACCAGCAAATGAGAGTAATTTAGAACTCCAGCCATTAAGTTTGTCTCTGATCTTTCCAACTAGTTCACCACATTCTCTGTCAGTAATGACATTAGTTGAGAGAGGAACCCCAAGGTACTTGACAGGAAGTAAACCCTCCTTGATTTGCAAAATCTCCAAAATTGCTGTTTTGGAAGTACAATATTTGCTAAAATAGCATTTGGACTTTGTAGTATTTAACTCTAGACCCACATATAAATGCATTTGCTTGAAAATCTGAATTAAACACTGAGCAGCAGTTGGGGTGGCTCTTACAGCAATAATCAAATCATCAGCATATATCAAATGATTGACAATAGGATCAAGTTTAAAAAGAGGTTGAACCAATGAGTTATTACAAGCTAATTCCATTTGTAATGAGAAATATTCCATGGCAACAGTAAATAGGTAGGGGGATAGGGGGTCACCTTGTCTTAAACCCCTATTACTAGTTATGTAACCTTTAGGTGTACCATTAATGATAATGGAATATGTGGGGGTAGAGATGCATTCCTCAATAAGATTAATCAGTGAAGTAGGGAATTCCATACATTGTAAAACATGAATGATAAAATGTCTGTTAGTTTTGTCATAGGCCTTATGAAGATCAATTTTTAGACACATCTTATCAGCTCCAGGTTTATTGAATTTCCTAATCAGTTCATGAGCTAGTAATGAATTCTCAGAAATGTGTCTTCCTTTAATGAAAGCAGATTGACATTCAGATATTAGGTCAGGGAGAACCTTTGTAAGTCTATTACATATCACTTTACTGAGAATCTTATACAGCACATTACAACAAGCAATTGGCCTAAAGTCTTCAATCCTTGAAGGACTTTCCACCTTTGGTATTAGAGTGATAAATGTGTGGTTTAGTTCATGAAGAATTTTACCAGTATTAAAAGATTCCTGAATAGCTTCTAACAAGTGGTTTTTCAGGTGATGCCAATGGAGTTGATAGAATTTAGAGTTCCACCCATCTGGCCCTGGGGAGGAATCAGTATGAATCGAGAATACAGCAGCTCTTACTTCCTCTTCAGTGACTGTCTCTTGCAGCATCTGCCTACCCACATCAGTTACAATTGCCCTGCAATTAATTTGAGGTAATGTTATCTTATTTTCACCATTATATAAATTTGTGAAATAAGAAATGGCTCCCTGTTCAAATTGAGCAATATCAGTAGCTAATTCCCCTTGATCATTCATTGAATTAATAAGAGCATTACAGTTCCTCCTGAAAGACATCTTAGCATAAAAAAATTTAGTACAGTCATCCCCTTGAGTGAGCCATTTTTCCTTAGCCATTTGTCTTGCTTGTATAGCCTGTAAATGAAAGGCCTCTTTGAGTTGCTCCTGAGTAGAGTAATAATTAGAGAGTAGATTATCATTTATAGGGTCTGCATCAAGGAGAGTCTGCATCTTTTCACACCTCTGTTGAAGATGACTTATAGTGTCCTGAGTTTTTGTTCTATCTCTATGCCAACTTTTTAGTTTAATCTTTAGCTCCTTTAACATCATAACCATGGAGAACCAACTATTACCATCAGTTTTAGGGATTAACTTGAAATCAACAACATCAGCATAACCTTCAATTAAGTGCCAGTGATTACCATATCTGAAAGGCTTTCCTTTAGTAAAATTCATATGTTGATTAAATTGAATATATAAAGGAGAGTGGTCACTTGTTGAACTCGGGAGAACAGAAATTTTCAAGTTAGGGATATTGGATAAAATTTTGTCATTAATAAGCACTCTATCAAGTCTACATGCAATTCTTTTTACTTCACCACTAAACCAAGTAAATTTCAGGCCCGAGTGGATTGCTTCAGCAAGGCCAGCTGCTACAATACATTTATTGAATTCCTCCGTTTGGGAGAGTCTAAGGGTACTTCCTCCTCTTTTTTCATTCGTTTTTAGAACAGCATTGAAATCTCCCATGACCATCCAGTTATGACTAATATGCTTGGAAATGTTTATTAAATAGGACCATAATTGTCTACGATGAGAAGCCCAATTATGTGCATAAACAAAAGTGCATATGAAACTCAAACCACCCACATTTGTACAGTTAACAGTAATGAATTGTTCATCTTTATCTTTAATAGAAAGGTCCCATATGGATTTATGCCAAGTGATGAGGATACGACCTTTAGAAGAGGCCGAATTATTGTCTATCCATCCCCAATCATCACCAAAGAGTGTAGCAAACAGATTAATATTATGATCCCCCATCTTATTTTCAAGAAAAGCAATTATAGTAGGGTTAAATTTATTTCTAAGTTTGAAGAGGTCTAATCTTCTAACGTCCCCATTTAGACCCCTAACATTCCAGCAAATAATAGACATTAAGAGTGTCGAGATTGGCTCCTCGTAACACGAGCCAATGTGTTTCTTCCTTTCCCTTTTTTATCTGTATTGGTATTAAATTGTTCCATATATTTTGGGTTTTCTTTGGTATACTGCTCAGATAAATAATTTTCCTCTTCTGAGTTTATGGATTCTACTTCTAATTCAATTCCCAACTGATTTATTTCCTGAATGTTATTAGGTGTATCATCATACTCCAAATGAGATGGGGTTTGGACAGCATGTGGGGCTTCATGCTGTACCACACTATTTGCAGGGGACTTTTCTTGTTGAACCGCAGGATGCTCAATACCAGCCTTTGGAGGGGAATCAAACTTGGATTGATCATGTTGAGGTGAATGTGCAGCAACAGCTGCTGAGCACTCCGGGGAATCCTCAGCCGCACCAGCATTACTCAGCACTGTTTCATTCAGAAGGGCAAGCTTATCCAATGGAAACTCATTCTGTTGCTCAAGATTATGACATGGGGAACGATTTATCTGCTTTGTTGAATCATTCTGTTCCTCCAGAAGGGGGTGACTTCTCACAGGAGTGGGACTTCCAGTACTAACACAAGCTTCTGAATTGTTTTGTTGTACATCTATGTGAATATGGTCTAGGTTATTTTTTGGTACTGAGCTGCTAGGGTTAAAGTCTGTACCTTGGTCATCAGTATGCTCAGGTAGTGTAGTGGTAGAATTAGTATGTCCTGATGTTGAAGCTTTGGGGATCCACTTTTGTGTAGTTGGGTTTGGACATTGTGTATCACTGTGACCAAAACAACTGCAAGTCTTACATAGAGGTGGGATAAACTCATATTCCACCTCTTGCTTGTAAACACGACCTTTGTTATCTTTTGCTCTAATTATTTTGGGAAAAGTGGCATCTGCTGTTACCTCTATTAATACTCTTGCAAATTTTAGGCGTTTAACTTTTCTAGTAAACTCATCAATGTCCAACGGTTTACCAATAATGCTAGCAAGTTTACTAATGCCCCTAGCATTCCACAAAGATAGGTGTAAATTATTTAATCTCACCCAGATAGGATAAGTGTCTAACATGTCTCTTTCAAATTGAAAATTAGCATCCCATTTTTTCATAAAAATAAGTCTGCTGTCCATAAACCAGGGACCCCCATTTAGAATTCTGTCAAAGTCAGTTTGATTTTCAAATTTTACCAAGAAGAAACCATTATCCCTAGAATAAATTTCCCAAGATCCTTCAGGCTTCCAGACTCTTTTAATGTAAGCATTGAAATGAACATAGTAAGGTCGTTTACCCGTTAGATAGATAAATATTGAGTTATTCCACATCTCATTTGATAACTGGTAATCCAGATCATCTATATTAGCAAAGTTACCTGAGTTATCAATTGCCGGCTGATGAAAAGTAATATCTTCTTTGATCGTAACCTGTTTGTCAAATAGATCTGACCAAGATCTAATACCCTGAGCCTTATTCAGTTTAAAAAGAGATGCAGTGGTTTTAGGGTTAGACCAAGGATTAGAAGCCGATTGTTTTTGCTTCCCACGACGGCGAACTTCCTGCCAACCCTCCCGATCTTCATCATCGGTAGCAGCTGTTGGATAATTAGGTGCGGCGGCGGCCATGGATACCGTCTTGCTTTAGCTTTTCATAAATACTTTTTATTTAAGAAGTTAAGTACAGAATAATTTGTAATTAAATCTGATTTAAAGGATTTAAATTTAAATAAGATTTTATTTAAAGTTTAAAGATGTGATTTTGGAATGTAATAATTTGATTTAATATGAACTATAAAATAAATGTTTTAAATCTAAAATATAATTGAAGTTAAATATTTTAGTATTGATTTAAATTATAATTTAAGATTTATTATTTAAATATTTTATAAAATGACCATGGTGTGAAAAATATAACGATTGGTTGTTAAAGAGACCGGGGCTGGATATTGTCATACTCTTTGCCAATACCGGAACCACTTTAACAACTGTGCATGTAGTGGAGAATCCAGAACGAAGTAGGATGGTTTGGCTAACGCTACTGGAATGAGGTAAGAAACGCAGCCCTGACCTTCGAGTCAACTTGATATGACTAAAACAGGAGCTATCTCGGGCCAAGTGAGGTCGCTCCTTCTATCGGACACACTTCTTCGAAACCATATCTTTTACTTTGTGATTGATTGGTGCGCACCTTTGATTATGGGAGTGTTGTCTCAAGGTGGACTGCAGTAGCTGCTATGAGTTACCACCAGTCTGGGCATGCAAAACGGTAGAATCCTACCCTGGGCATTGCCTCATGTACCTTGTCATATGCCTTATCGAGCCCACTATGATTTTGGTTTGTGTCGTACCTATGGAGTGCTCCTTGATAGCCCACCAGGTTCGATGAAGTTTACAGTATTGTATAGACTATGATACCTATAAAAATGTGTTAAGGGGGATATGGGTAACGCCTTAACGTTATTTTCAATATTGTACTTTACTGCCAGACATTACATATATAGCTTATATTACTACATATGTAAATAGTTTAACGGATCCTTAAAGGATGGGAATCCCAAACATCCTTTGAGTTATTGTTGCATTTCATTTGTTACATTTCACTTGAGTTGATTTACTTACATGAGAATGTTAGTCCTGACTCGAGTGTTTAGTTTTTACTTTATGCTCGGGTCAGTCTGAGTTTCACAGCATTCGGGACTCACCTTTTGGTGCTGGAGACTTTGCTGGAGATCTATCTATCTATCTTATTAGCTATTTCAGTTATTCTAGTTATTTCTATTTAGACATTTGTCATTTGCTTATGTATTAGCGAACTTCTATGTATTTGGATTTCTGTTGTATTTGCTTATGGCTTTGTTGTTTCTGTAGTAGCTTCATGAACTACTATGTTTTATTTATTACGCTGCATATTCTGTGTCTTTGATTGATTCTATTTATCCCAAAATAAATTAACAATATGTTGTTTTGAATAATCTGACATGTGTGGTTTTATTGTCGATTTGAATGGTTCGAAATAGTGGGTCGTTACAAGATGGGAATATAAGGCTCGTCGTAGCCAAGGCAATGGAAGTTGGTGTTGCAATAAGGGCGGCCTCAGAGCTTGTCCCCTTGGATGTTGGAATCTTCACTACAAGCTCTTATACTTTAGGGGATGATGATTCTGTATGGCCCGATGCATTGGACTAGTAGGAGCTTCAGTGGAAACTTCAACAATAGCGGCATCCTCTACAAATCATCTTTCCCTCTTATAGCTTTTAAATGTCGTCGATATCGAGATACTTAGCTTTTTGTTTGTCCCTTCATCAGATGCAGCCACATGACGTACAACCTTTTCTCAGGCATCAGAAAGAGTAACAGAATAAGTGCTTCCTAACGCTTCAACTTCTCAAATTGGACGACGTTAGCAAAGAACTGTTGAAGGGTGGAATTCAAGTCTTCTTTTTTCTTGGCCATATTATCCATTTGCTCAGTTAGCTCATTCATGGTTGCAGCATGGTTTATTGAGCCTTTAGTTTCTCTGCTTTTACCAAGAGTAAGGTAGATTCAAGCTTCTCATTCTCGATACAGAGTTTTTAGATGTTGGCTTCCTTGTCCTGGAGAGCCATATCTATTTCTAATAGGGTCAGGTCCTTGGTTGCGAGTTGTGTCTTAAGATAGGCATTCTCTTCATGAGCAATTTTGACTTGGTTTTTCATCGCAATCTTGGACTATGTATGAGCATTTCTCATCTCTTGGACCAAATCTTTGGCCTTCTTCTCGGATGTCAAAGCCACGTCTCTTTCTTATATATCCCTATCTACTTCCTTCTTACATTTCTATATGATTCTATCATAGCTTTTCTTCTCTGACTCAAACGATTGGATATCAGTTTGGTGAATTCTGTTGACAACATAGAGGATGAAGGTAAGTTTCTTCCATTGGAACCCTTAGTTTATAAGCTCTTGGATTCCTCTACCCAATGGTTCGCCTCCTTCCTAGGAATGTCTTTGAGGTCACGGTCTAATATTACCCTGGTTAGGTAATGATTTGGGAACGAAGCTTGCATTCTTCTTGACAAGGCTAGAGGTGTAACACGGAGAATAGACACCCTTTTGGATTGGTGGGGTAAAGGAACTGTGGTAGTTAAAGAAAGCGATGCTGGAGGTTGTTTCTATGAAGGAAGCTATGGTTGAGATTGAGGTGGGGGAAGGCTAGAAGAAGAACCATGATGGTCATGTGAATCCTTATGCCTCTTCCCTTGGTCATAAATTTATTTCTTCTCTGAGTGCATCTTCTTTCTATCTCTGTCTTCCTGGTGGTCTCTTTCCACCCGGGGTTCGATTTCTTCCCTCTACTCTCTCGCTTCATGTGTTTCTCATTCTCTATAAGGGCTAGAGAAAGGTGGATATGACTCTGGAGTTTAGCACCATCATTCTAAGACACCAGAGTGAGGATAGCTAAATCAGTCTCTATCCATTACACTTGAAATAAAAGTAAAGATTGTATCAGCTTCGAAACATTGGAATGGAAGCAAATGCAAGATGTGTGTTCATGATCCTAGAAGTGTATGGAGTGCTGGTGTTGCTCTGAGTACACTATGGACCATGTTCAGAAGATAGTAAAGATGGCATCTTGCTTCCTTCAACTAGGGTGCCCCTAGGTGGGAAACTGAAACTAGAAGAGCACTTCTTAAGAAGATCATCAATAGGGATGTTGAGATCACTCAATGGTCAAAAGATGTTGTCTAAAAAGCCACTAGAGGAGTCGCATCGGCTACTAGCATCATGCTCGGTTACGCAGTTTGCTGGGAAATCTTGACTATTATTTACCTTGGATGTAATGAGACTGGAATCTCGATACCCTCCGTAGATGTTTCTCCATATGATTCGCCTTCATCTTCACTAAGGTCCTCATCATCATTATCTCCTTTATTATCATCTTCTTGCTCTTCTTGCTCTTCTCCTCCTCCTTGATGTATCATTTCCATTTCAACGCTTTCTTCTCCTTCCACTTGTATTTCACCAGCAACATTTACTTCTGCTACTCTATCGATGGATTCTACGATGTTTGTCGTGCCATATGAGCCTCCAACACCCTCCTGGACATCTTTGCCGGAACTTCTAACAAGGGAAGAAGACCAGGTAGACCCCTGGAATTTCGGTAGGAAAGACAAAACGCTCAAAATGTAAAAGGCCGCATCAGTGAAGCTTCTTATTTATCAACAAGTAAGTGGTGGAACAAAATCGAATATTGACTCTCTTGAGTGTTTGTAGAGTTTCGAAGTTTGCTTTGCTCATGTCTCAGGTATGGATATCTATGAAGAAACTAGATAACAAGTTAAATACATGGATGGTGAGAATCCAAGTGGGAGAATGGAAAAGAAGAAGTCTTACTTCCAAACAGCTAAAGTCGATTAAAGTTGTATGGACAACGAATGAAGAAATACTTATTTTCAAAATATGAACATTTGTTGTAGAGTACTTCGACGACCTTACATCAATATCAAGCTTTAATGATCATTAAATATGAGGACTTGCTTCGTTGTTTAAAGCTCAGGACATATGTTATCCCCTCGAGGTTGGAGGTCGTTAAAAATGAATCATGAACATGATGTATAGAGAATGTAACGACCTGTCTATTCAATCATTGAAAGTCAACGCTTAATACATCCATGGTATTCAAACGTCGAACATTCAAGTTCCAAAAAGGTATATTGTTATGGTAAAAAGAAAAAGAAAACGAACAAGGGGAAATAGAATCCTACAGCGGAATGATAACATATAATATAACACAAATAGTAAACTGTTACTCTAAGATACATAGTATATCAGAGTTAAAAACAAACCTCATCAGCCTGGACAGTTATAACATCCTGAGATTATAATTGTCGATGGGTATACATAATAATACAGTGGAAAATAAAAATACCAGGGCAGGTGAACATCTAGATCTACTCCATAAGCTCCATGTCCCACCAACGACAACCGGGAAAAATACTCAGGCTGACCCGAGCATTATAATAAAATAACACCTGAATCAGTTTAGAAAACCAACTTGATAAACTCAAGAAATATGGTGAACATATAATAATTCCTTGAGACCATACCGCTAAACATGAAATGGGTTTTCCTTACAAGAACAAATTCCATAGATGAATGAATGGAAACAAGTCAAAACAAAATCAGACTTGAAAGTACAAAAACAAATAATTAAACATCGAGAAGAGCTTCAGGAACTTCTCGGTGCAATTAAGAAAATGATTCAAAGATTTGAATCAAATAAGGAAAGAAAATTTTTCTAACAATGACTAGGAGGGTGCGCCCTCCATACTGAAAATATATCTCTAGAATATACTTAAGAACTACGATGGCTCTAAAAAATCTCCCAACCGGGCCCCGCTTACCTTACTGAGAATCCGTATATTTCACATCTTAGTGTGCATAGCCGAGCCCCGCCTACCCTAATAGGAGCAACTCCATATAGCTTGGCCCCCACTCGCTCTTTTTTTCAGTCATTTCTAGCAAAGGATATCAAATCGATAGTCGATGAATCAATTATCCAAAACAAACTAGTACTACTCCAGGGAAAACAATGAAGCCAGAACAGTTAGGGTAGTGTTGCTTCCTATATTGACTAGATAACACTATTAACTTTAAGAATAGCAAGAGTTTAAATGCCCCAAATGAGCAACAAAATCATTTTGAATCAACGAACACAAAGAAGACAGAAGGATCGATGGTCAACTAAACCTTGGGAATAAACAAATGGTCGTATATGAAAATTAAATCACTTAAAACATTAGAATCACATTTATGCTTGACTGTACATCAAAAATATTTGTAAAAACACTTTTAAAACAAACACTTTTTAAAATATTCTTTTCAAAGAGAAAATTAAATTAAATCCGCTTACGCCAACGAATTCCATATCGAAATCTTCACCTCCTCGATACCACCACGATGGACCCGAACAACCCCGTCAAAACCCGAGCTGTTTAAGCCATGTCACGAAAACAAAATATCGCACCATGACAGACACGAATGCAACCCACCATCTCATCACCAACGATGCTCCTCGACAAGAGAAATCCAACTACAAACACCACAACGCCTAACATCATCTCTATCTCGCACAAATCAAAACCCTTGTTCACACTGGAAAAAGTCGATCATCCAAAATCTCAACCGCAACCAACCAATGACACATACATTTGTAGATCTAGTCAATACGAATTCAAAGATCCTTGAATTGCATTTTTTCGTTGAGTATATAATTTGATTTTGAATTTAAAAGTTTAAGGCCATTCTTTTTATTTACTGGAAGATGCAAACGAGAAAGAGGGGGAAAGAAGAAATTGATTTTTTTTTGGTTAACTGTTGAAGTTATTTGATTTTATAACCAAAATCCATTTACTTTGCTTCAAATTTAAATAAAACAAATTTTTCAAGCGACAAATCAAATCAAAATGCACATCTCGAATAGAAATAGTCCAAAATTTTGAATTTGATTTGATTTTAAAAGTTTTAAAAGAAAGCTTTGTAGTATTCCACTATAAAATATTCCGGTCATGTACGAACTCATTACGACAGAAATAAAAATACGAGTGCACCAATATGTGACATAATCACAAATCAATAATAAAAAACACAGATTATTTCATTTGTGAAATTTCAAAAATACCATCATTTGCTGTAAAATATGTCAAACGAAAATTAAAATATTTTTCCAAATTAAAAATTATGGAAAAATCCTATAAGTTCATCTAAAAATACATCAATAAAAATCAAGTCATTTTAATAACAATTGATTTTCTTGTTATTTATTCAAACTACTTATTATTGTAAATAAATTTACAAAATGAGTTTACCACTATTATTTATTAATTAAAATGAGTTAAATAACACTACTAAATCCATTTTATTAATATTTAATTCATAATTCAAAATTTTAAATAATCCCTATATTTGAATATAAGTTATTTATATTTTTCCAGGATGTTGTATTCTCCTCCTTAAAAGAATTTCATCCCCGAAATTCCGAAAGAAAGAAAATATCCTCTCACCCTTAGCCTTTAAAAACTTATTAGTTAAAATGAGTTATCGGACTTTTGAAGTCCTATATGTTACGAAAGATTTTCAATGGCACCTCCTTTACACAGCTGATCAAAGAAAACTACAACTCGACACAGCTAACTCAAATTAACAAGGAAAACAAAATCCAAGCAGCCTTCATATTTGGGGCATAAAATCATCAATCAATCACCAATTTATAAATCTACTACATACCTCTTTTGCATTTGATTTTTATTTATGCAAGCAACTTACTATGTCGGTGCAAATGCAGGTGTGCAAGTAATCAAATAGTGACCTCTTGCTTCTCTATACCTATTTTTTATTTACATAATCCACAAGAGAACTATGTTGACAAAAAGCAATACACTAGCAACATAAACAATTTAACAACCATATGCAACAGGGCAATATGATTAATAGTAATGATGCAAATTCAGGGTGACATAAAGCCATATGCAACCAAAAGAAATATAATAACCATATGTAATAAAAGTATAGGGAATACTCTATAATAAAATACTAAGCATCCAATCTTTTCAAAAGATAAATTTAGAACTAAATGCCCGGGTTTTATATTCAAGATATATTTTCAAATTCCTCCAAAGAGAAATATATCAAAACCAAAATTAATTAGGACAAATAGGGGGCTCTTTCCACCAAAGCAAGGTATAACACTAGAATCAAAACAACATGGAGCATCCAGTGGTATTCGGTCCCTACTAAAACAATAATTAGAGTAAACAAATATACCTGGCGAGTCTTCCAAATTAGAAAACTTCCAATCGCCCAACTTTAGTCATAACAAAATATTTGAAAAATCTCTTCACAAAAACTCCTTTCAAATATAATAATTACACTTCATTGAAGTTTTCATAATAATATTACTGTTATTATTTCTTTTACAAATTCTTTCAGAATCACTTTTTCAAAAGCACTAGGTTTTAAGTCCTAATAAACAACTTTATAAACCGCAGTCTATAAAATCACACTATCGATCAAATAAAATATCATAAAAGTATAAACTAACACTTAACATTATTTAAAATGTTAAATGAATAATAAATACGATTTATAAATTTTCTTACATTCACATCTTTCATAATCGTTCAAGGATAGAGATAATTTCCTAAGTGTACCATTACACTCATCAATCTTTGGTTATTGCTTAGAAAATTATCTAAGCTCCCTCAAAGAAAATTAAAGGTCACTCTCTACACATTCCTAAGCCATACAACAAAGCATACAAATATACTTGAATCCGTATGTTGTACATAAATCATACGTACACAATATCTGATCCAACCACTTGCTCGAAAAAAATAAACTTTACTTACGAACTAGTATCGCTCACTCGACCTCTCTAGTGCGGACTCCAATCAGGTTCCTCAATTTGAAACCTCTGTTCTCCTTACATAGCCATACTATGATAGAAAACATCAATATCATATCAAGAATTTGAATCAAGTCTTCGCTGACAATAATCAAGCAAAAAATCCTTTTTCAGACTGGCGTGAATCACCCCGAGGTTATGTATTTGAATCCTAGATCAAGATCAGTGCAAATAAAATAATCATGTATAACTTACGTACTTAATCCGATTGGTTTCTTAGCTACAACAATTGCTTTCTAAATCACTTTTATTTTCATTATAGTATTTCATTTAATACTAAAAATATTTATGATTTATTTCATAAATTTCTACTTAAGTTTGTAACATTTTATAAAGACACGTCTTTATAAAACATTAAATTAAAAACTTATTCCACTTTATTCACTTGTATAATACTCTTCTATATCCTAAGAGTATATACAAATGTCAATTTTATTTATTTATTTATTATTTATTATTTTATTTTATTTCCAAAATTCAAATGGAGGCCCAAATAAAATATAGGTCTTAAAACTGAGTCGACTACTTCGACCTCTTTACCTATCCGGTCTGGTATGTAGCTAAGAAGAGTAGGACGCAGATATCCAAACTTAATCCCAGAGTCTACTTTCCTTAGTCATCCCTAAGATAAAGATGTTTATTAGTTGGCCCAATAACATCAAATAGTTTATGATACTTAGATGTTTAAACAAAAACTATGGTTTTAATAAACCAACACTTATTAATAACTTCATATCCAATTTAACTCATTTAAAACTTATGTTAAATTATCTGATTTCTATCCAAGAGTCGAAAATTTCATTTATCAGAACATTCTTTTCACAAAATACCTTTTTATTTTAAATCAATTTCCTTTAAGGAAACTTAAGAAATAAATACCCGGTTTTTATTTCAAAACCCTTTTTGAAATCATATTACATATATTTCTATATATATAAAATAACTTTTACAATTTATTCACCAATACTCGGTTTGGGTTCATTCGGATTTGAACACATTTCAATCGCACAATGAGAAAGAGAATAATTTACTAAGTGCACTATAATGTTCGCCTAAGCAAACATTTGATTGTCACTTAGAAAATTATTCAGATTACCGCAAAACTAGTCGAGATGTTTTCCCCGGACTACCCAAAGAAAGTGTATTTTTCTTAAAAATTCTCTTTGAAATATTTATACTTATGAATACTTCCAAGTAATACAATTATTACTTTTCTCTAAATACTTTTTGAAATCATTTCAAACAATACTGGGATTTAAATTCTCAAAATACTTTTTTATTATAAAACACCTTTTATAAAGCATATAAATCATTTTATATATTATATTCATATAAAATGTACCTTTAAAATCATCTTATATTATAATAACTTTCATTCATTATAATAAACTTTTCATAATAATTTATCCTCTAAATTTCTTATCTTCCCATTTAGATTTTATTAAACAATTTTAATAAAAGATGACTTTTAACTTAAAATTTTCTTCGAACACCTTATACTAAAATTTTGAAACTCAATTTACAAGGGTTCGTTTTAATACACTCACAATTATCAGGACAATAAATGCCTATAAAATGGTCAAGCATAAGTCAATAATCAATAAACAATAGTCAATGCTCCTAAACTACCCGAGCAAGACAAATCTAACAATAATGATAATAAAGAAATATTATCACTAAAAAATAAACATGTCATAAATAACTACATAAATTTGAAAATTATTCTATTAGATATATAAAATATATAATCCTAGGTAAAATATTTCGTTTACCAAAATTTCAAAAATCAATATTGGATCTGTTTGCCTTATTCGAGTGTTTAGAAATCCCTATCGCATCGTGGCGTCCCACATCTCTACCAAAATTCATAAAAAACTCAATAGACTAATTAACACAATACGTTTTTATAGCAATAACAAATACGCTTTCATGTATATAATGCTCTCAACTCATTCTAGGGTGTCACTTACCCTATCTCTAATGAGTTACCCCACCAAAGCCAAGATTCTTGCGTAACCTTCAACTCTGACACCAAACGTAATGACCCAACTTTATGACCCTTGAAAGTCGACGCTTAATACATCCACGGTATTCAAATGCCGTACATCAAGTGTCAGAAAGGCAGACTGTTAGGGTAAAAAGAAAAAGAAAAAGAATAGTGGAAAACAAAATTTCACAACGGAATCATAACATATAATATTACAAAGACAGTAAACTGTCACTCTAAGATATATAGTATATCATAGGTAAAAACTAACCACATCAGCCTGGATAGTTATAACTTCTAGACCTTACAATTGCTGATAGGTATACATAATAATACAGCGAAAAATAAAAATATTACAGTAGGTGAACATCTGGCTCTACTCCATTAGCTCCATGTCCCATCAATGACAACCTGGAAAAATACCCCTTTTAACCCAAACATTATAATAAAATAACACCCGGATCAGTCTGGAAAACCAGCATGAGGAAATTCAAGAAATATAGTGAACACATAATAATTCTTAAGACCATGCCGCTAGAAACGGAATAGGTTTTTCCTCACAAGAAAAACTTCCATAGATGAAAGAATAAAAACAATTCGAAACAAAATCAGCTTTGAAAGTATGGAAACAAATAATTAAACATTGAGAAGAGATCCAGGCACTTCTCGATGCAAGTAAGAAAATGATTCAAAGGTTTGAATCAAATAAGGAACATGAATTTTTGCAACAAAGACTAGGAGGGTGCACCCCCCTTACCAAAAGTATACCTCTAAAGTATACTTAAGAAATAAGATGGCTCTCAGACACCTCCAAGCTCGATCCCGCCAACCTTACTGAGAGTTCGAGTATTTCACATCTTAGCACACGTACAACCGTAACCAATCTAGAGTAGATGTGAAAATACCCTAATAGGTTCAACCCCAAATAGCTTGTCCCCAACTCGCCCTTTTTCTAGTCATTTCCGAGAAAAGGATATCAAATCGATAATCGATGAATCAACTATCGAAAACAAACTAGTATTATTCCGGAGAAAACAATGAAGCTGAACAAGTTAGAACAGTGTTGCTTCCTATCTTGACTAGACAACATTCTTAACTTTAAGAATAGCAAGAGTGTAAATGTCCCAAATGAGCAACAAAATCGTCTTAAATCGACGAACATAAAGAAGATAGCAGGATCAATAGTCAATAAAACAACTATCGGGAATAAACCAATGGTCGTATATGAAAATTAAGTCGCTTAAAACATTTGACTCACACTTGTGCTTGATTGTCACATAACAAATATTTGTAAAATCACTTTTGAAAACGAACGCTCTTTAAAGTATTCATTTTTAAGAGCAAAGCATATTCCTCAGTGTATTAAAAAGAAGGGTAAAAAACAAATGTCATTAAAACATCGTTTGCTATAAACCCAAAACAACTTACAGTAAGCTTTATTTTTTAGACATTCCTTTTTAAAGATTTTCTTATTTATAATCTATCATTTATAACTTTAAAACAACACTTATTATCCCAGAAGATAATAAATCAATTTAAAATATTTTTATAATTTTAAAGCAATGTAAATCATCCCAAAAGATAATTGATATAACTCTTTTATAAATTTAAAACCACGTTAATTATTCTGAAAGAAATTTTATCCAATTTATAATTCTTTTTATAAACTAAAAAAAATTAATTATTACGAAGGAAAACAAATTAAATTTATCATCCTTTTATAAATTAAAACAACATTAATTATCCTAAAAGATAATTAATCAAATTTAAAATCCTATTATAAATTTAAAACAACATTAATCATTCCAAAAAATAACTAATCAAATTTATTACCTTTTATAAATTTAAAACAATACTTAGCATTTATTTCAAAATTCTCAAAAATACTTGAAAATCTAGTTTAAACAAATTTCAAAATGCAAAACAATGACCAAACATTTATGTTGTAAAAATACAGGCACAACTTCAACATACATCAAGGTTTAAAAAGATGATATTTTATAAGTGACGATATAGCGATAATTGCTATAATGATACTTACACAAATCAAACAGTAGGTCATAAATACTTCAATCAAACATCAATATAAGCAACATAAGAATATAAATAAGATGCATATAACATTAAATTAATAATGGTGAGAAAACCCTTAGGGTTTCTCTACAAAAATCCTCTGTAAAACAATGGTTATTTATGCAATCCGCTTTTCAAGCGGAAATTCAAATCCAAACAAACAATCAAACAACAATAATAAACATATTATTATCAACAATTAGTAGTCAATAGCTAACATATCATTTATTAATTAATCCACATATTACTTAACTTCAAATATAATTTTTTACGTTGCAAGAACAGAACGGTGATTTAGCCTGCTCGATAGTTGTCCAAACTAATCTATTCAATTTAATTATAGCAGAATGGTTTTTTATTCTGCTAAATTGATATCAAAAAAAAGTATACCTAATTTAACTACACATAATTAAATTAAATCACTATAATTTTATCATTAATTTGTACTTCATTAAAACTATCAACTATCATATAAGCATTCAACAATAATATATAGCAACACAGATATCATATAATTTATTTAGAGGTGAGTAAACCCACAAAATTCCTATTGACGCTTTCGCTTTCCAGTTTGGTCTAAAATCGAATAGCGTTCGATTTCAACTCAAAATTCTACTAGCTCCAAATTCAATGAATCCAATTCCAGTGCGTAGATAACATCAATACGAGTCCAACACAAAAGATCACGTCCAAATTTGACTTCGTATGAGATAGTTATCAATTTTATTAGATTTTGATTTCAACTAAATTAATAATTTACATTAATTAAATAATTAATCACCTAATCCACTCCCTAACTCTTCTTCTCCTTCCTTTAATACATCCTCTATATGTGAATAAGATGCACAGACCCAAAAACATGCACGTCGTTTACCCTCGTCGCTGCCTCGCTCGTCAAAATCAAAATCCGCTCATGCTAACGAACTCCGCATCGAAATCTTCACCTCCTCGACACCACCACGATGGACTCGAACAAGCCCATCAAAACCCGACCTACTCAAGCCACATCACAACAATAAATTATCGCCCCACCATAGACAAGGCCGCAACCCACCATCTTATCACCAACGATGCTCCTCGACAAGAGAAATCCAACTTCAAACACCACATCGCATAACATCGCCTCTAGCTCGCATAAATCAAAACCCTAGTTCATGTTGGAAAAGTCGATCATCCAAAATCTCAACCGCAACCAACTAACGGCATATAGATTCGTAGATCTAGTCAATACGAATTCAAAGATTTTTATTTTGCATTTTTTGTTGAGTATATAATTTAATTTTTAATTTTAAAGCTTGAGGCCATTTCTTTTTATTTATTGGAAGTTACAAATGAGAAAGAAAGGAAAAGAAGAAAAGTGAATTTTTATTGTTAAGTGTTGAGGTAATTTGATTTTATAATCAAAACTCATTTACTTTACTTCAAACTCAAGTAAAACAAAATTTTCAAGCAACAAATCAAATTAAAATGCACATTTTAATTAAGGCTAGTCCAAAAGTTTGAACTTGATTTAATTTTAAAAGTTTTGAACAGAAATCTTTATGGTATTCCGCTACACAATATACCATTTGCATACGAACTGTGAACGACAGAAATAAAAATACAATCATGCACCAAAATGTGACACGATCACAAAGCAACAGTAAAATATACATATTATTTCATTCTGTAAAATTTCAAAAATATCATTGTTTTCCATAAAATACATCAAAAGAAAATTTAAATATTTTCTCTAATTAAAATTATGGGAAAATCCTATAAATTCGTCTAAAAATACGTCAATAAAAATCAAGTTGTTTTAATAACAATTGATTTTCTTGTTGTTTGTTCGAACTATTTATTATTGTAAATAAATTTACAAAATGAGTTCACCAATATTATTTATTAATTAAAAGGAGTTAAATAAGGCTATTAAATCCATTTAATTAATATTTAATTCACAATCCAAATATTTAAATAATCCCTATATTTTGAATACAAATTATTTATATTTTTCTAGGATGTTATAGGGAACTCAACTAGGCATAACCGTTGGGGTGGACTTGAGTAGGAGCGAGGCGGAGCTCTTAAAGGAACATACGAAGGAATGGATTGAAAGGTGGTATAGCGCTGCCTAAACATATGTACCTATTGCTAGCTCTATAGACCATTGGAGGTTGGGTGCTAGTCGGTTACTTGTTGGGAGCAAAAAATCACTCTCAAGTATTCCATACTAAAAGCAAATAGTGTGGAGCAACTTAGCTATTAGGATGGTTGACATTTGTTCAAGAGGATCATCCAAAACTCTATGGACAATTTGTTCATTTAAAGGAGGAGGTTGGTCCTGGATCAGATATGCTGGTACTATCATCCTTTGTAATTCTACGATGATCGAGTGTCTGGTTCCAGCAGATGTAGAGGTCGAAGCTTGGGCAGTGGTAGGCAGGCTTCAGAAGGCTTAGAAGGCCTAGTACCAACATTGAATCGAGGAGAATGGCTTTTCATTCTGGATAGGAAAACTCGATGTTGAAAATGGTCATAGCGACGCGAAGCGTTCTTTTGCAAGAACATAGAAAGTGCAGTGACTGGAAGTGCAATGCAATGGGATTATTCGAGTGTCGGAACATGTTCGACACAACAACCATTCTTTGGAAAGAACCGTCTCATCAGAACGCAAATTGGTAATTTGTGATCGACAAAGTATTGGAAAAATTCACTTATGCATTTCAAGTAGTAAAGTGCCTATAACCATGGCAAAACAAGGTGAACCTAAAATAGGGCTATTAAAAGCTCGAAGTTAGCACAAGGAGAGCAAAAATTATCGTGACTCGAGTGATTGCACTGCTAGCTTCGGGTTGGGCTTGAGAACCCCTTAAGGAAATTGGCATGTTTGTAATAGCTCCAAAAAAGGGCACAACTAAGTCATAATTTCCAAGCCTTGGATGCTCATCGGCTACAAGAAGCCTTAGACGTGGTTAATGGCACAACGATCGTCATGGTGATGCCACACTTCAAGGAGATCTCTAAGTGTTTGTTGAGGTTGGGGACGAGATCTCTAAGTGGCACGGTGATGATTGAAACGAAGATCTAGTGATGGCAATAGCCGGGAGGCAATGGCGGGGGCTTTAGGAGGTCGATAACGAGCGATCTTGACTTGAGCAGATTTGGTTGCGAGAATTCGGCATTAGAATCTTAAGGAGGCAAAATAGTTTAAATGAAAGCACGAGTAAAAAATTTCCTAAGTATTCGGTATTTATAAGGTTTCTAACTGAAGAAAAGTGGTCGTAACCAACCTAATCAGGTCAGTACCGATATGAAATTCTAATCCAAAATGAAGAGGCAAGGGGAGGAAGGGAAAGAGGACATTTGTATGTACCCGTGTGAGGCATGGAACGATCTTCAGAATGTAGATCTTGACCTTGGCACAGAGAGTGGAACTATTGCAATGAAACGGATGCCCTTGGAATGAAGACAACACATTATAGCAATTGTTATATGATCAATAGACTTGTATAGATAATGGTATACACTCATGCTGTTCCAAATCATGCTTTGTCTCCAACGTAAGCGTTTTTGAGGGACAAATGTTATCTGGCTTTTTGACTAAGCGGCTATCAAATGAATCTAGGCTTCGGGATGAAGACGAAATGGTTCATGGACTTGGGAGCATGCTTGGAAGGACATTAGGATAAGCCACAAAGGTTAAAGCGCTCAAAGTAGGCAATGAAACATCTCCATACCGACTTTAGGTCGGTACCGACATGTTTTGAGCACTCTAAGGCACCTTAAAGCTATGATTAATGAAATGCGAAGGAAGGTGATCATCTTGGGGCCCACTTTTGAAGGAGTATGTGAACAACTCTAATAAAGCTCTGAAGAGAAGGACAAAGTACTAGACATGTCAAAACCTCTCGGTAATAACCTAATTTCTAGACAAAAGTGCTCGGATCTTGATGGATCGAAGATAGAAGACCATGTAGAAGAAGATGTCATGATTTGCCATCAACAAATCGCTGATCGGTACCGATATGATTTTATTGGCTAGTTGATTCATCTCCCCTCCTACATTCTTGGATCCGAAGTTAGACTTGGTATTTCAAGATCCGATGATTCCATTGGCCGATTTCTCTATGAATAGCAAACATATGACAACTCAAAAAGGACTTTAGCACTTCATCTTCTTCACTCTCTCTCTCTTTACACAACCCTGTCATAAAAAGCTACCTTTTGCTATTCTAGGCTATTAATAAATACCTTGTACTTATGACAAACAATCTTTATAATAACATTAAAGTGGAAGTAGCCTTAGATCCTCCGAACCACTATAAAAATTCTCTTGCCTCTTACTTTATTTTGTTGTTTATAGTTAGACCTCTGTCTTTTCATTCAGACTCGGGGGTGTTGTGCCACACTTTAGCCTCAACCGAACCCTTATGATGGAGTATTCGAAATCTAAGTTCATAAGTGATATCTAGCGTAGCATGTCAATTATAGAACTCATATTCAATCTTAAGTTGAGAACTTTAAGTTGGAAATGTTCTAAACAAGAGGATGCGGCTAATTTAACCAATAGGCTATGTGCATTGCCTTGAATAAGCGCAACGATAAAAACAATGTATATATGTAAATGCACAAATTTATAACTAAGCTAGGGGTGAACGAAAATATTGAGAACCTCTTAATATTGTTATGCGATAACAATACCATGCTATGGATCGCAAAAAAAACCTAGAGCTCACTAGAAGTTGAGAAACATACATGATAAAGGCAATTTATCAAGGTTAAACAGAGTTGATTGATAAAGTAAATATTTAAGACAATATAACATATCCACTCATAAAGGGACTTACTCAATCAGTTTTGAGAAAACTAAAGGAATGAAATAACATTCCATAATCGACCCCAAGTGCAAGTGGGAGATTGATAGAGTTAGGGGTATGTCCTATAAGAAATTATGTAATTTGTTACATATATATATATATATATATAACTCTATGAATGATCTTTTTCATAATAAAGGTATTTAATTCCTTTTATATACTTTTTTATATTGTGATATAATTAATTCAGTAATTAATTTAAAGTATATAAATAAGAAAATCCTTAAATAAAATGTTATGTGATTGTAGTTGCAAATAGTTGCAACTGTGGGTAATTAATCACAATATAAAATAACATTCTATTTTAAAATATTCTTAGTCGAGATGTTCTGAGAATTGAAGGATATCGATACATTAATTCAGACCATAGTACGTAACTCTCTTTAAATATTGGGCAACATATTATTCATGGTTATTGGGGTCACCAAGGGGTTACGTATTGATAGTTATTGGACAACTATAGAATGTCTCATTTGAGAGTTTCTTATTGGTTAATAATAACGAAGGTCAAATAGAAAATCTCGAAGTGATGATATTACACAGTTCTCTTGACTTGAGAATAATTAGCACTCCACTTTGATTATAGTTAAACCATGACATTGCATCTATCGAATGACTACAGTTGGGTTTGAGTTGAAGTATTAAAAGTGAAACACTATTCAATAGAGAATTCATTTTTCTTTCATTCCACTACAACAAATACAGCTTATAACAACTTTTGTTTTACAATGTTTGTATTAAAAAAAACTGTATAAAACAATTTTACAATGTTTTCTGAAAAAGTTGTAAAAGACATCTTTTTACAAAGTTTTTGTAGAAAACATTGTAAAACGTGACTTTTTACAACGTTTCATCCAGAAAGATTGTAAAAAACTACCCTTTTACAATGATTTTTGAAAACGTTATCATAACATCCTTTTAACAATAGTTAAAAGGTTGTAAAAACGTTGTTCTTTACAACTAGATATTAATTAACTACAACTTTTTTTAAATAGTTTTACACATGTTTTTATGTTAATTTTTTATAATATATTTAGTGTTGCTTAAAATATTATAATAATTTTTAATTTATAATTTATAATTAATAACAAATATTTAATGCTTACTTAAATAATTTATAAATGATAGTTTATAATTACTAATTTATAAATGAAAAGTCGGATGGGTAATTATTTATTATTTATAACCAATGATCACTAATAAATAATTTATACTTTCTAATTATTTCCTTTATTTAATAATTATTATAATTAACTGTTAATAATTAGTAAATTATCGTTAATATTTATTAATTACATTTAATAATTAATAAATGTAATTAATAATCAATATTAAATAATTATGATTGAATAATTAATATTAGATAATTAATAATTAATAACTAATAATTAATAATCAAGAAGTAATATTTCGTATTTAATAATTAATAATTACTATTAAATAATTAATAAAATATATTACATAATTACCTTCAATATTTAATACTTAATATTGATTATTAGTAATTAATAGTTAATTACCATTAGATAATTAAGATGTAATTAATAATTAATATTTAAGACTAATATTTAATAATTAATTTTAATAATTATTGATTATTAAATCATCTTTAATAATTAAGAGGTAATGTATATTATTTAGTAATTAATATTTAATAATTATAATTGATAATATATCTAATATTTAATATCTCAAAATATTTGAATTTTGAAATTTTCTAGATGAAATTTTAAAATATTTTTAAAATTTGAAAATAAAATTTTGAAATTTACATAAAATTCAAAAATAAAAAAACTAAAATTTATAAAGTATTTAAAAATTTTGAAAGTGCAAAAAAAATTAAAAATGAATAATAATTGATAATAAATATTTATTAATTAATATTAATAATTGATTGTTTAAACGTCATCATAATACCATTTTAACAACTATTTAAATTTTTTGCAAAAGAGTTATTTTTTAAAACTACATATTACTTAATTATAACTTTTTTCTAGGTAGTTTTACTTATAGGCTTAGTTTAATTGTTTTTAATATGTTTAGCATTGTTTACAGTATTATAATAATTAATAGTTATATTTTATTATTATTAATTTTTGTTTCGAAAGAATATAATTAGATGAATTTATAATATACTTAATAATTAATTTTTGATAATTATTATTCATAATTAAATAATTAATAATTAATGTTAATAATTAGAAATTAACATTTAATAATTGATATTGATTATTTAACAATTAATATTCAATAATTAAAGATTGCTGTTAAATAATTAATATGTACTCACTAATAATTAAGATTAATATTTACTATTTAATAATTAATAATCAATAAGTGTTATTTACAATTCCGTTGTAAATTAATATTTTCATATGTATCTATAGGTTTTCTTTTATAACAGCCTTATTTGATTTGAAATATACAATTTTTTTGGATTCAATCCAAAAAGTTTCTCACCAATTTAACCTTTTGGCTCAATGCTAAAACTTTTGGCTCCAAATGACGTTCTGTTTCCTAAAGCCTCTACCTTCTCCATTCTTTTTCCCTATTCCCATTTCTCAAATCCCGCTTCTCACATCCCAAAATAGTTTTCCAAAATTAAGCGTTATCCCTAGACGTTGCCATCTTCTTCCACAACTAATCCACCCTGCAAATCAGTGCTAAAGTTGTGACTGGTAATCATTCCTACGTAGCCTGTATCTAGGGTTTTCTCCAAATCATTCAATTAATTAGTAGCTATATGCAGCAGTTTTTAGAATATAATACTATGGGATTTTGGGCTTATATGATTACAATTTGAGCCTGTGTACATTTGATATAATGAGGTAAACTATCCAGTAGATTTGAGCGAGGGTTTTGACTGATATTCAGGTACGAGATTTTTTGTGAGATTACTGCTAAGAATTGCTTGGATATCTTTAGATCTTCAAATTTCTGGCTTAATTTGAGCTTCTATGCATAGATCTGACCTAGGGTTTTTTGCTGGTTCTGGATGCTGAGATCTTCCACACTTATTTCTTGCTTTAGATGAGTGAAGTTCTTAGCTGATAGAGCTTTGGTGAGTATGTCTGCTCTTGTTAGTATTTGGTAAGTGATATAGTTGAATCATTCCTTTTAGAACTTGCTCTCTGAAAAATAATAATCCAATTCCATATGTTTGGTTCTGGAATATAGAACTGGATTTGTTGTTAAGGACAAAATAATTAGATTATCACAACAAATTGTAACTTTGTTGTTGATTTTGATCTTTAATTCACTTACAAATGATTTGATCCACATTATTTCGGCTGTTTCACTTGCCACACTCCTGTATTCAGCTTCAGTACTAGATCCTGAAATTGTTGTTTGCTTTTTGAACACCATGACACTAGTTTGTTTCCCAATTAAATACAATATCTAGATATTGATCTACGATCATCTAGGTCTGTTGCCAGTCTACACATGCAAAATCAAATGAATTTAAGTTAATGCAGGTTTTTAAAGTTAAACCATGATATATTGTCCCCTTTAAATATCTCAAAATCCTTTTTGACAGCTCTCCAATGCTCATCAAGAGGATTTTGCATGAATTAGCTGACTTTATCGACACTATATGCAATTCCTGGCCATGTGATTGTTGCATATTGTAATGCTCCAACTGTGCTTTTGAATTACTTTGCATTTAAGACTGGTTCACCTCCGTTCTTTGATAGATGTAGATTGGTTGTCATTGGTGTAGGTAGACTGTTCGCTTGATCCATTTTAGTTCTAACAAAAATTTCAGAGATGTATTTCTTCCGACTTAATTGAATAACTATGTTTGATGACCTTCTAACTTCAATCCCTAGAAAATAGTGAAGGTTCACCAAGATCTTTAATAGAGAACTCATTATTTAATTGTTGAATAAGATTGTTAACTTCACTGTTGTTATTTCCTGTAATAATAAATTATATATATATATATATATATATATATTAGTCCATGTCACTGTACCTTTGCCAAATTTAGTAAATATGAGTTACCTGATTTTGCGAGATTGAAACCAAGTTCAACTAATGTGGTTTTTTATTTCTCGAACCACACTCTTAGCGCTTGTTAGAGTTTATAAATTGCCTTGTTCAGTCTGCACACTAGTTCATTTCTAGCTTGTTTATATCCATCTGGTTGTTCCATATATACTTCTTCTTGAGTACACAATTTAGAAATGCATTGTTAACATCCAATTGCATTATCTTCCTATTTCTATATAAGGCAATTGTGAGAATAATCCTAATTGATGTTGGTTTTACAAATGATAAGAAGGTTTCATTGAAATCAGATCCTTCTTGTTGAGAGAAACCTATTACTACAAGCCTAGCTTTGTTCTTAGATATAGATCCATCTACATTTCTTTTTAATCTGTTAGTCCACTTACGACCAATGACATATTTATGGCTTGATAAGGTTACAATACTCCATGTGTTGTTTCTCATAAGTGTTGTATACTCTCATCCATAGCTGCTCTCCATTTTTCATTTATCATGGCTTGTTGATAAATGTATGGTTCTTCGGTATCTAGATTTGCATTGTATATTTTTGGTTTAAAAAATCCACTCTTTGCTCTAGTGATCATATGATGGCTAGTCTTTGCAGGTGTAGATGGCTGATGTATGGATCTGTCTTCAGATTCAGACTTTGAACTTGATGTTTGTGCTTGATCATCCATTGTTGATCAATTGATTGATGACTAATATTCTGATGGGTTGAGTAATAAGGACTCCTAGGTGATTCAGATGACTCTTGACCTGATCCAATATTGCGTATTGTCAGTTGTGGTCCTAAATTACTTGGTTGGTCTTCAACATACATCTCTTGATTGTGTGGTAAGGGAGGTACATAGAACTTTGAATTATTAATTTTCTGAGTTGTCTTAATCTCCTTTTCATTGAATGGAAATACATCTTCATTGAAACAACATGTCTTGAAATGAAGATTCTTCCTTTGCTATCCAAGCATTTGTAACCTTTTATATTATTAGCATATCCTAGAAATGTACATGGAGAAGATCTAAAGCTTAGCTTGTGGGTATTGTATGACCTTAGACATGGGAAACACAAGCAACCAAATACTTTTAAGCTATTGTAATCAGGTTGTATGTTGAACAACATCTATATTGGACTTTTTCCTTGTAATACTTTTAAGCCTGTTTTAACCATATGTCTGTGCTTTCTTTCTATTAAGCCATTATGCTCAGATGTGTAAGGACAAGTAGTTCTCTATATTATTCCTTTCTTTTTAAAATACTCTTTAAGTTATTGGAATTCTGCACCACCATCAGTTTGTATGATCTTGACTTCACTGCCTATTTGCTTTTCTGCCTATGCTATAAATTGTAAAACTGCATGATATGTTTTAGATTTTGCTTTCAAAAAATATATCCAAACATATCTTGAATATGCATATATAAATGATATATAGTACTTAAAACCATAGTCAATATCAAAGTTAACCCGCCTTTTGGCAAGGCCGCGGACAGACGGGTTTAACTTAATCAACTACATGTTCGTCTGGCATTTACTATTCACGTTCGGATAGCATTCAAGAGTACTCGGCATGCACAGAGCGTTCGGCATCCAGGAGCGCTCGGCATTTAGAGGGATCGTTCGGCATTGAACGAGTGCTCGGCATTTAGAGGGATCGTTCGGCACTGAGCGAGTGCTCGGCATTTAGAGGGATCGTTCGGCACTGAGCGAGTGTTCGGCATTAGAAGGATCGTTCGGCATAGAGGAATGTTCGACACTGGACGAGCGTTCGGCATAGAGAGATCGACGTTCGGCATTGGATGGAGTGTTCGGCATAAATCTTGTTCGGCACTGGACGAGCGTTCGGCATAGAGAGTTCGTCGTTAGGCATTGGATGGAGCGCTCGGCATTAACCAACGTTCGGCATCTGGAGACGTTCGGCATTGGATGGATCGTTCGGCATCAAGGAGCATTCGGCATTGGATGGGTCGTTCGACATAAATCTTGTTCGGCACTGGACGAGCGTTCGGCATAGAGAGTTCGTCGTTAGGCATTGGATGGAGCGCTCGGCATTAACCAACGTTCGGCATCTGGAGACGTTCGGCATTGGATGGATCGTTCGGCATCAAGGAGCATTCGGCATTGGATGGGTCGTTCGACATCAAGGAGCATTCGGCATTGGATGGGTCGTTCGGCATACCTCACCTCGCTCGACATTGCACCTCGCACCTCCATATCTCGCACCTCCATACTTCGCACCTCCATACCTCGGTACCTCGCACCTCGATACCTCTGTACCTCGCACCTCCCAACGTTCGGCATGAGGAGATCGTCCGGCATTCACGCCTTGTTCGGCATTCAGCGTTCGGCATCTATGGTTCGGCATATGGAGACCACTCCATCTGGGCTGAGGTACTCGGCTACAAGGCCCACCAGGGAAGTCCAACCCATCTTTGCCTATAAATAGAGAGGCAGGGGCACAGTAAAAGGAGGATCTTCTTTCTGCTCTCTTACTTTCTCTTTTCTAAGGCAAAGGCAACTCTGCCATTTTGTAACTGCAATCGATTATTACAGCAATAAGAAGCAAACTTCTGGAGTGGACGTAGGCCGGAGTTAGCCGAACCACTATAAAATCTGTTGTTCTTTACTGCTTTCATTTCAGTTTTGACTGTTCTTCAAATTATTACTCTCTACATACATTCTATCTCTGAGCTGTGATTGGTATTTGGTGCTTTCATCTGGATTTTGGGGTTAGTGACCAATTTTGGCGCTAACACTTTGGTGCTTTCATTGAGAGATTGAAACAATCAGGAATTTTGGAGTTAGGAACTTGGATCTTAGAAAGCAATGGCAAGACCACCAACGAAGAGGCAAGCAGTGGAAAGGAGCAATCAGGAAGAAAGTCAAGCGGCATCTTCTGGAGCTGGAGAGGGTCATGCATCCATCTACATAACTCGGGACGAGATGCAAGTGATGATGAATTCTATGCAAGAGCAGATGATGAAACGGCAAGAGGAGATGATGCAGGCTCTTCTTAGGCAATTTGGACAACCAGGAACTACAGGTGCTCAAGATCATGGAGCTGGACCAGAGGAACTCAACCAACGGACAGACGGAGTGAATCAGCAGGGGGCAGCTCCCAATCAACAAACAGTTAACAATTTGGATGGACCTAGACTCGGGGGCATGCCACCAGGAGTACGTGATGAAGAATATGTGCCAGACTATCCTCGGGGACTTGGGGGGCAGTCTGGATTAGTTGGAAACACTAGATTGGCTGACATTATCAGGCGGACTATTCGTGGAGGTCTGACGAACAGGGATTCAGAGGGAGTTAACAAAAGTCCGTTTACCCGGAACATCAGGACAGCTAGGAATCCGTCCGATTTCAAACTACCCACTCTGGAAGTATACAACGGGAAGACGGATCCCACCGACCACTTGATGAGGTACACTAGGCATATGGAAGTGCTGGGGGCAACGGAGGAGGTTATGGCCCGATGTTTCCCCCTGTACTTGACTAAAATTGCTGCTATGTGGTTCAGACAGCTGGAGGATGGATCCATTGGAACATGGACAGAACTGGTGGACAAGTTCTTAAGTCAATTTCGAGTTCACATAAAAAGGCCAAAGAACGTGATGACACTAACATCAGTCAAACAGGGGGCAGATGAATCGCTCAGGACATTCTTAACTCGATTTAATGCGGCAGTTGCTTCGGTGGATCGGCCAGATCCATCAATGGTTCTGATGGCTGCGGTATCAGGAGTCAGAGATAATTCGGAGTTCAAAGTATCATTGATACGGGACCCACCGTTGGATATTGGGGAATTCTTTCATGAAGCTGAAAGATTTCTTCGACAAGAGGATGCATGTTTGGACATGAGGTCACATGAAGTAAACATGACCAAGGATGGAAGATTACTCGGCGAAAGCTCAGGTGGGGACAAGGATAAAGGGAAAAGGAAGCGCTGGGGAGAACCAAAGTTCTCCACTTACACAGGATTGAACGCAACGTTGGAGCGGATTTTCTTAGATACTCGAGATCGTCTTCCCTATCGAAGTCCATCAAGGAGGGAACCCACGGAACGTGAAAGGGCATCAGGAAGGCACTGTCTCTTTCATGACCTGGACGGGCATGATACTAACAGCTGCCGACATCTAAAGGATATAATCGAGGAGCATATAAGGAATGGTCAGTTGCGACAGTATGTCGGAACTCGGAATGCGGCGGTGGAACATGAACAGCCTCCGCCTACCTTGAACGACGAGGGCGCGAGGCCCAGGAATGGTGACCGATTGGTCATCAACTAATCTTGATGGTTTGGAATAAGTAACAAACTCCGGGCAAACGGTTAAATCACTTACTCATGTACGGGGTCGGAGATAACCCTCAGGCATGCTCTGAGATGATGGCTTACCGAAACGCCCGGGTTTGTGAAATCTGTTTTTCCTTTGACTTGGACATTTGCTTTTTCTGGTTTAGTTTTGGAGTTTGGTTTGAACTCCCTGTTTTTCTCGTTTTTCTGGTTTGAATTCTGGTTTGAATGTTTGTTTTTCGGATTGGATTTTGATTGGATTTTCTCTGGATTTTGGCTTAAAGGTCGTCGAGTATGGACTATGCTCGGCAAGGGTCCGGAGCGACCAGGATTCGGCTTAGGACTTAAGCCACGGCATTACTTGCGTCCAGGGACACTGGACCACGGTCGTCAAGTGTGGATTGCGCTTGGCAAGAACCCGGAGAGGTTAGCTCAACACCCAGGGACACTGGGCCACGGTCGTCAGGTGTGGCTTGCGCTTGGCAAGAGCCCGGAGAGGTTAGCTCAACGCCCAGGGACACTGGGCCACGGTCGTCAGGTGTGGCTTGCGCTTGGCAAGAGCCCGGAGAGGTTATGGATTTGGATATCGACCCGAAGAGGTCCAAAAGTTCCCTATTGGTTATTGGATATGGATGAAACATGGACTTTGGATATTGGACTTGAGGCTATTCAAAACACACCTTTCAAAGCAAGGCATGTTTTGGGGGGCAAGTGTTAACCCGCCTTTTGGCAAGGCCGCGGACAGACGGGTTTAACTTAATCAACTACATGTTCGTCTGGCATTTACTATTCACGTTCGGATAGCATTCAAGAGTACTCGGCATGCACAGAGCGTTCGGCATCCAGGAGCGCTCGGCATTTAGAGGGATCGTTCGGCATTGAACGAGTGCTCGGCATTTAGAGGGATCGTTCGGCACTGAGCGAGTGCTCGGCATTTAGAGGGATCGTTCGGCACTGAGCGAGTGTTCGGCATTAGAAGGATCGTTCGGCATAGAGGAATGTTCGACACTGGACGAGCGTTCGGCATAGAGAGATCGACGTTCGGCATTGGATGGAGTGTTCGGCATAAATCTTGTTCGGCACTGGACGAGCGTTCGGCATAGAGAGTTCGTCGTTAGGCATTGGATGGAGCGCTCGGCATTAACCAACGTTCGGCATCTGGAGACGTTCGGCATTGGATGGATCGTTCGGCATCAAGGAGCATTCGGCATTGGATGGGTCGTTCGACATAAATCTTGTTCGGCACTGGACGAGCGTTCGGCATAGAGAGTTCGTCGTTAGGCATTGGATGGAGCGCTCGGCATTAACCAACGTTCGGCATCTGGAGACGTTCGGCATTGGATGGATCGTTCGGCATCAAGGAGCATTCGGCATTGGATGGGTCGTTCGACATCAAGGAGCATTCGGCATTGGATGGGTCGTTCGGCATACCTCACCTCGCTCGACATTGCACCTCGCACCTCCATATCTCGCACCTCCATACTTCGCACCTCCATACCTCGGTACCTCGCACCTCCCAACGTTCGGCATGAGGAGATCGTCCGGCATTCACGCCTTGTTCGGCATTCAGCGTTCGGCATCTATGGTTCGGCATATGGAGACCACTCCATCTGGGCTGAGGTACTCGGCTACAAGGCCCACCAGGGAAGTCCAACCCATCTTTGCCTATAAATAGAGAGGCAGGGGCACAGTAAAAGGAGGATCTTCTTTCTGCTCTCTTACTTTCTCTTTTCTAAGGCAAAGGCAACTCTGCCATTTTGTAACTGCAATCGATTATTACAGCAATAAGAAGCAAACTTCTGGAGTGGACGTAGGCCGGAGTTAGCCGAACCACTATAAAATCTGTTGTTCTTTACTGCTTTCATTTCAGTTTTGACTGTTCTTCAAATTATTACTCTCTACATACATTCTATCTCTGAGCTGTGATTAGTATTTGGTGCTTTCACCTGGATTTTGGGGTTAGTGACCAATTTTGGCGCTAACAATCAATAGTGGCTAGTCCCCATAAATCTGTAGCAACAAGTTCTAATGGTTTATTATGTTTGGTTTTAGAATCTTGAAATAGCAGTTTATGACTTTTTTTCCTAGTTGGCAATATGTACAAACATAGGGAGTAGGTATATTATCAATTTTTTTTATTACTATTCAGTATTCCTTTTACAACATCAACTTAGATGTCCTAGCTTATAATGCCATACATCAAATATATTCATACTCCTTTTATTTTGAGATGATTGACGAAGATTACAACACATATGTGTTTCTAGAACTTCTTGAATCAACTAGGGTAAATTTGTAAAGTCCCTTCACTACTCTGCAAGAGAATTTTGTTAGTTAGTATATCTCTTATTAAACAATATTTTGGGTAAAACTCAAAACATGTATTATGATCACATGCAAATTGGGATACAATAAGCAAAATTTTCTTATATTGTGGAACTCCTAAAAGATTATTAAGACAAAGTACCATTTCACCTTATATGTAATCATTACCGGTGTGGGTTATCTTAGTTAATTCACCATTACCCATATGTATACACTGTTTACTTTTGTATTCTTTGTTCCCCAGATTTCGGTTGCTAGGGTTGTTAGTGACATGATTTGTAACCCCTGAGTCTAGATACCATGAATCATCTTGAATGTCTTCTGCCTTAGCTATATCATTATAACTGCCTTTTGTGAATTCAATATGATTTCCGGTTTTTTGCTGTAAGTTAGCCAAATTAACAGTTGGCCTTTGACTACTTTGTTGTCAAGGTGTGTAATTAGCATCAAATCTGAAATAGCACTTATTTTCCTTGTGCCAAAATCTTTCACAAATTTGACATCTAGGACTGCCATTATTGTTATTACTCCATTTTCCACCTTTGCCTCTATATCTATATGATTGTGTGCCCCTTTGGTTATTATTGTTTGATTAATTTTATTGATTGAGTTTATTCTTAATACCGGTCTTGGTTGTTAGAGACATAGCTGATAGATAGATTAAAAATAGTTGATTTCTTTTGCTCTACTCTTCCCTCATGAGCAAGGAGAGTAGAGTGTACATATGACAAAGATGGTGTAGTATCCTTTTATGATATTATAGGTAGAACGGCTTCATAATCATCATCATCTAATCCACTCAAGATTGACAAGATTTGCTCTATGTAAATCACAGCATATCCTACTGCACCAAGTAAGTCGCACAGTGTTTTAATCTTTATAGTTACTCTTCATTGACATGCCATTCTTTTTTAAATTCTGCAATTGTCTTTTATAATGCATGACCCTTGCTGCTAATTCAGAACTAAACACTTGCTCCATAGTAGATCAGATTTCATATGCATTCTTGCATTCTATTAGTTGTGGTAATAGATTTGCACTAATTGTTGATAGTATCCATGAACACAATAAGCTATCATGCCTTTGATGGATTGTATTTTCTCTGTTTAGCACAGAATTTCCTTCGGTATTTGAAATGTAATGCTCTATCACTTGTTTTGCTACAAGAATGTGCTGTTCCAACCCATATCCTCTTATTGCTGTTTGAACTTGAAACTTCCGTAAAAGATAATTTTTTTCATCGAATCTAACTGATTTTGTATTAACTGAGTTTATAGGATCACTATAATATTTGATATATTCTCTTTTGTGGTTTGGTGTACAGGAACTGATCTTGAATTTGGAGATGTAGATGAGTTATTATCTATATCTCCTTTAGCCATGATTGAATCTCAAGATTGATTACGAGAGTGAATGATATAGATAAAGTTGAATTTCAGAAACAAGAACCTATGACCAGAATGTAAGAATCTGAGCAAACAAGATTTACTCAGGTGAATTCAATCCAACTCCTTGAATAAGATCTGACAACAGCCAGAAAGCTAATCTCTAGCCCGGTTAAATGGAGATCTTTGATCCAACCTTTGAATAAGATCTGAAAGCAGCCAAAAGGTTGAGTGATGAGAGATTTCTGACAGCTTTCTTGGCATGACTTAGTGATGATCTTGATGAAAAAGAAAAGAGTTTCAAGAATTGAAACTCAGCAATTTCAGATGATGAGAATGATCTCTGATGAACTGCAATAGCTGCGCCTACTCAGGTGATGAATTTTTTTTGATGGGTAAAGGCAAGGCACTATTAAGTTGTTATATGGATTATTGAGGCTCTAATACCATATTAGAGAATGAGAAATGCTAAGTTTGATTAATTTGTATTTGAGAAAAAAAATGTATTCGGAATTGATTGTTGAACGTGATACATTTAATATAATGAGATAAACTATCTCGTTTTCTTTATTACTTCATGATTATGATACTGCACTTTGAGTAATCCTCTTCAACAAGCCCATTGAGCTCCACCACCAGCTTTAGTTTAGTCAGGAGGTGGATCTCTCCTTGGGGGAATTAGTTCCACCATCGTTCTTGGTACAGCTTTCGGCATTAGAAGTGCTGTAACTCACAGAGCAATCGATGTTGTTATGGGACCGTATAGTATTTGACATGAAACTTTTTTTGCTCAAGCCACTAAAGTAGTTGCTGCTCCAATGAGTAACACTAGTGGTGCAGATTCATGCAGCATGCACTCCAAAGCTCTCCAAGATTGCATTAATAATTACTGGAGCGACATCAGCAAGTGTGAGTTTTACTTGAACACGCAGAATGAATGCCACCATGGATCTTCTGGTGTTGTTCCTACCTTCCTTTGAAATATCACTAGACTGTTGTTAGTTATTTATAATGAATGCATGGGCATTATATCTTTCTCATTTTTAGTTTTACATTGAAACAGTGGCAGAGTTTTATGTTATTGTAGTCAATCTATTGGATTTAAAACTTCCAGTTGTTTGTTGTCAACAAACAAAGCGGTGTCGTTAATGTTGCCGCAATCAAAGCACCTAGCTTCGACTGCTAGATGAAAAACTCTTCTCCAAGATATTGCTATTGTTGTAGATATATTTCCGAATAAACTAGATTATATTACACTTAGTTTTTTTTATTGTTTGGGGTATGCTTAATCATCTTATGTGTCATATGTATACATGTTTAGTACCTAATTTGTAACCTGTTTGTGAATTAAAAGATGTTTGAAGATTTTTTTTTATTTTGCTGGAGGTGAAAAGTTGCATTAGTGTAGTGTTTAAAGATGGAACAGTTACGGTTTAGGTAGTTTCAAATTAAAGTGGAGGACTCATTCCAGAAATGGGCCTCCTAAAAAGCTTATTGCATCATTAGGCTTCACTTGGAAATATTTTACAAAACTAAGCCGTGTTTTCAAGTTGGTATAAATGCATTCTGAAGATGTGTGTACAAATATGATAATGCATATATACTGACCTGGTAAATTATACCTGTATTGATGGAATATTGTTTTGATCTTTTATGATATTACATCATTCATTTGTTCTCTTTTGTTTCATGATAGGAGCTTAGTTTCAAGCTAAAGACCTAGATTTGTTACTTGAAAACATGACAGTATAACAGCCTGGTACAGCAAGAAAAGTGACCATCTCCTAGAGCTCAACAACATTGGTCGTTGATGCTACAACCAAGGGAGAAATCCAAGATAGAATCACTCAAATTAAGAATGAACTTGCGGAGACCGACTCAGTGTATGATTTCAAAAAACTAGCCAAGAGAATGTTCAAAGCTTTCAGGAAATGTGGCAGTCATTAAAGTCGGCACTGTTACAGAAACATAGCTCAAGAATATGTGTTCTTTCTTTTCTGGTGACTAAAGATGGTAGTAACCCGACATGAGGCAAGTTTTCCCATTTTGGAGTTGATGGATGGTATATAAGAGGATTTGACTCAGAACGCCTATGTTTTTTTTTTGAAATGGTACTTAGATACAACATGTCACCGGGACAACAAACCACAAATTATATGTCAATAAATATTCGAATCACGCTATGCAAGTTTCGAACTTGTGACCTCTCGCACCAAAGTCAAATCACTTAACCACTGGAACAATTGTGCTTGTCTAGAACGCCCGTGTTTGCGGCAAAGAGAAGTTAAATTAGTGGGGAAGATATTTCATTGTTATTATTAAACTAAAGGTTTTGTAAGTCTTTTGTAATATGTGTAACACAATCTTAGTAAACAATGTTATTATTTGAATCAATGAATTTTAACTATTTGAATCAATGAATTTTATGTATTTGAATCGATGAAATTGTGATTATATAATAATGGTACTGATGATGAAGTTGCAAGTTGAAAACAATTGAAACTTTCATGTAATTTTTTTTAAAAGTTATAGGATATATTTTGCAAAATCTAAAAATAGTTTGATTCTATTACAACATCATAAAATAGTTGTACTTGATTCTATCACAACACCTGAACATAGTTATCGATGAAGTGTTACGGCACGCGCTTTGCACGTGAATTGTTTTCCTAATAAATTGTATATGTTTAAATCAGTCAATTTTTTTTTTATATTTTCAAGTGATATTAAGAATTATTTATTTTTAAAAAAGTACTTTAAATCTGTAAGGAAGTTTAATTTTAGATCCTATTTCTAGAAGCGTTTTGAATTTGTAAAGCATGTTTAATTGTTAGATCCACTTTTAGGGACGTCTGAAATTGTAAAAGAAGTTTAATGTTAGATCTTATTTTTAAGTGATTAAGATTTGATAATATATAGAGGGGCATTTTTGATAGTTCACGCTGCTACCAAACAAGTGTAATACCAAAGCTATTGTAATTATTAGTAAAGATTATTAAAGATATGCTTAATTATCCAAAAGAATCATTTATTATCTTATGTACATATTTGACCTATTCTCATTTCAGCGAACACGTAAATCTAGAAATATATTCATTGAAATATTTAAGTTTTAACGTAGTTTGAATTGTTTCAGTCTAGCGTAGAAATAATAGGTTAGAAATAATAGAAATTATTTTTTGTTTTAGGTGGTTGTAAAGAGAATAATACAGATAATACTTGAATTATATATGAATGAAGGGTATTTTGGGAAGTTTACGGGTCAGACCAAAAGATTACGCTTCCAAGCCAACTATTAATAAAGATATTATTACAACCTCTAAAAAGATTGTAATGGACTCTATTACAACTTTTTTTGCAATATTTACAAAAGGTTGTGAAAGGTATCAACCCTATTACAACTTCGTCTATAACAACATTTGCAAAAACGTTGTGAAACGCATACTACAACCATTTTTGGATGTTGTAATAAGTTATTTTTGTCGTAATGTTCGCTTTTCTTTTCTCTCTTCCTAATAATCTATGGTCGAAAACCAAATGAGATATTTCACAATTTTATCAACTCCAAATTAAATGCAAACATAAAATAAAATAAAATTAAGTGTTTCATCCTTCCCTTGCAAAGATGGCTATGAATCTATATGAGATTAGAGAAGAAATCTCAAATTAAGGTAATACAAAGGGCAAGACTTTTAAGATTAGATCTAGGATGATCTACCATTCAAAGGAGTAATCAATAGTGACAACATCAAGATATATCTCTTGTTTACATTTTAATTCTCATATATCATTTGTTGGACAATTTGTAGAACAATTCTATATTCATATATGCTGTCTCAGCCAATTATTTATGATTGATGTGTTTTATTCATAAAGCAACATTGAATTATAGATATTTGATTTAAAATGCAAAAACAATTGTGTTCTAACATCATATTATATATGTGTGTGTTTTTTATAAGTTATTAACATATTTATCTCAGTATCTCAAAATCATTGTTTTAACTTAAATTTTAGAACTAAAATTCAATATGTTATGTTATAAAATGGTTTGATTCTATATCCATGGTTGACTTGAAACTTAACATATACAATTAAAGATTTCAAATAGCCTAATAAAGTTATGATTCAAATGTTTTTAATTTAATATCTCAAAATCATTCATCATCTTAAAATTTATTTTATCATGTGTGTGTGTGTGTATAAGTAGTAATTATAAGCATTTAGATTTTGGATTTGAATCTAATAAATGGTAATAAAAGAAGGAGTGAATTAAGTAAGTTTGGTTTATAAATTGTTTACCAAATCAAAGTTAGATTTTTATTGGTATTGAATTTCAAATCTAAAGCCATGACTTTGTCAAATAAAAAAAACTTTTTGCTGGAAACATTTTATATACGTAAACATAAATTTATTTATTTTATATAGTCAACAAGGCATAATGACAATCTTTAGATCTAGTATATATTTATTAAGGAAGGAGTAAACTAAGGAGAGTTTGTCTCTTGATCTCCTTCTATTTAAAATCAACATGTGCTTAGCTAAGATATAGGCTCCAACTTCTCTTTAATCTAGGCTAGGCTTTCTATGTTAGAAAAGTACATGAAGATAAGGGAAGATGGTTGTATTTGTAGCCAAAAAGAGCTATAAATATCTAGTATATTGCCCACTTTTCTTTCTCAGTTTTCTCCAGATCTAATATCTCGTCAAAAGAGCAATTCAAATCTATGTTATCTCATCTATGGCCCTTCTTTTACAAAAATTTCTTAAATTTTAGGCCTAATTAGTACTGGCCATTAATTATTTTAATATATTTTTTCCAATTTATGTAATTAAATTAATATATAACACTATAAATTATGTTATTAATTGTAAGTAAACAAACAAATCCATAAGTAACTAATATAACATTTATATTAATTTCCTCTATTTAATTAGAATATTTATAAACTAATTCAATTAGAATTCATAAATATGTTGACAAATACTATTATGTGACTCTTTGGTGTAAACACAACACTCAGTAATGTTTAAACAATTTAAACTTTAAAGCTTATACGGAATTTATTCAAGCACATTAAGGGACATGAGTTTAGTTACTTATAGATCATTTCATTGAAATCATATTTTTAATCAATTAAGGCAATATCATAAGTAATGATATACTGGCCATGTTTTCTTTTCGCCATCACTATATCACTGAAATATCTAGAGTTTGGTCATGGGTAAAAAACTACAGTAATATCCGTAGTTAATTACATAATGCAACTTCAAAGCCCTAGGTTCAATCCAATCATGTTTATCATTTAATTTTTTTACTCTAACTAGTAATTTTGACTTTAACTTGATTATCAATTACGTTGATGTTGAAACTGCTCTTGAGTAATGTTTCACTTTAAGTGGTTCAATGAATAGCCAACTATGGTCGTAATGGAAATCATTTCTGTGGTCGACCATAATATTTGTAGTCCAAAAACTTAAGGTTCACAATACGCCCAAGTCTAAAGACTAGTGTACATCATTACATGAGATCCACTATTTTGACTTAGTTAATTTTTAACCTATAAAAGGCTTTCGTTGAATTGTTCTCTGATTATTCCAAACAACACAATTACGTAACCCTTTGGTGTCCCTAATGATCATGTATAATTCACCGTCCATCGTACAGAGAGCATTACACTCACTTATTTGAATGGATGTATCGATATGTTTTTTCGACATATCTTGATTAGGGACATTAATGGATAAATAATTTAAATATATGATTTAACACTCATGGTTTTAAGCACAATCACAACTACAATCAATAAATACTTTTTTTAATGATTTTATACTTGTATACATTTAATGTTTTCAAAACTTATATCACAGTATAATAATATATATAATAAAAAACAAAACCAAAAATGTACTTTATTTTGTAAAATGTTCTCACACCAGAGTTAAGTTAGACAGTAAATTACATGATTGCCCATGGGGCACGCCCTTAACTATATTAGACACAATGAAAGATAAATTGAAATGAGTACAGTGGGACATATATCTTCACAGTGAACAAAGCAAAGTTTGCATTCTCACCTCTTTAGGTTTCAACTTTAGAGTTTACAGAACTCATTGCAACATACAATCCTGAAGCTTAAAAGATTTGGTTGACCCTAAATAGGGAAAGTTAATCATATCCTGAGATCACCAATAACCTGTGCAAAAGGACAATATCAAGATATAAATAAATAACCAAACTTAAAAAAAGAGTAGAAGATCGAAGTTGAGCAAATAATTAAATACATAAAAACACAATGTTAAGGAGTGGTTGGTGGTTTATGATTGAAGATAAAGAAGGGAATAAGGAAGAAGAGAAAGAAGTATAAGATAACAAAGAGAGATTGTTGATTGATTTTGTTTTTCTCTCATTTCATTACACAGGATTCTAGTACATAGAATCATTTGCAACCATTATGCAACTAACATTGACAGCTAGCTCTATAGAATTTGTTAGCAAATTGTAAATCATTTCGGCCATGCTTTTAAGTAAATAAATAACAATAAAAGTAATAGGCTATAACTTATATGCTTTTCAGTCCATTAGGTGTAAGGCATTCAATTATGCAAGAGCTTCAACTTAAAACTGTTCCAATAGCTCGGCATCGTGGCCCTGCCTCTTCGAAGAAGAACCGACCAATTCTTATGGTTATGGATGACCCTCCATATCAAAACCTTCTAAATTATTCGCTAAGAAACTCAAAACCATCTGCATCAAGCACGAGATCTCTAACAATGAGGGACTTCTACCTGAACCTCATCAAAGGGCTTATCTTCAGCCAATAGGCTATACTACATGTAATAGATATATATATATATATAATTTTCAGGAGCCTTGCCTCCCATCAATGAATTCCCCAAATTCTTTCTTTAAGAGCTAAGGCTTACTCAAACACAAGTGTATCTGAATAGTTATGCCCTAATGAGTTTCCTCGATATCATATTCATGATGGACTTAGGTCGCTCCCCTTCCTTTAAAGTGCACACTTATCTACTTGGCTTTAAGAAGAGAAGAGAGACGCCATCGCTGCTAATAGTTTGGGCTTCCAACCGCTACAAATTGTTCAGGGAATCCATGAAAATTGAAGTTGTTTCAAGAATGAATATTTCTTCGTGTGATGCCTCTAAGGGCTTCAACCGCCTTTGGTATCTGGTCGTAAGCTCCTTCCTTCAGTACTCTTATCGCAATTGGGCATTCTTTACCCAAGCGACTAGCATCCTCTTTATATTCCTATCAGATCTCCTGGAACGAGTCCCAATAAAAGATCTTGCAAATACATTGGCATTCATGAAGAGGATCAATCCAGACCTGAGAAAAACCTCTTACCTCCTTACAAGTAATCGAGTACGTAAGTTTTAACTCCCATACCACAGAAGGAGAGCTATCCTTAACCTGGTTCATACCAAAGCAACTTGGGTCGCTATTAGTCCTACTCTGGCCCACGACTTCGACAATGACGAACAAAGGAGTGAAGAAGGCCAAGGAATCGAGGCAAATCCTAGAGAAGGAGAAGAAAATAGAGGCACATAAAGCTTAGGCGAGGAAGGGAAAAGAAAAGGAGAGAATGTAGAGGAAAGGTGGAGACGAAGGAATAGATGAACGAGAAGATGAGGGAGAGGATGAGGAAGATGAAGACAAGGATTATGATGCTGGTGGAGATGAATCATTTGGGGAGTCATCCCTTGAGGGAACCATGGTCACTTCACCTCCTAGGCTAAAATAATTGGCAATCTAGTCTTACTGGCATGCACTTGAATAATTCCATGAACCTGCTAAAGAATCAACTTCTCCAACGGGTGCATCTGATAATATCTTTGGTGCTCTTAGTGATATTGGGAACCTCTCCCACTTTCCTTTTGGTGGGCTAAACTTCAAAGACATCTTAAATATCAATCCCCGCAGATTCTGCTTCCATTTGGGAGATTACTCCAAACCGCTGAGGGTGATGAGGCTCCATCCCTAAACCCCTTCGAACATGGTCCATAAGCTACTAAGGGAACGTCGATACTGATAGAGTTAGGGGTACTAGGGCAATTATGTAATTTGTTACATATATCTACCTCGATAACCAACCTTGTTCGAAATAAAAGGTATTTTCTTTCTATTATATACTTGATATAATGAGTTATATATTAATTAATTAATTTAATAAAATTATATTGAATAGAGAATCCATAAATGATATGTTTTATGATAGTAGTTACAATGTAGTATAACCAAGAGTGATTTATCATAATAAAATAAACATACAATTTTTAATATTCCTAATCAAGATGTATTGAGACTGGATATCGATACATCTTTTAAGACTAGAGTATGTACTGCTTTTTGGATTTGGGCAATATATTACTCATGACTACTGGTGGCACCAAGAGGTTACTTACTGATAGTTATTGGATAACTATGGAATGACTTTCTTAATAGATTTCTATTGGTTAATAACTGAAGTCAAATAGAAAATATGGATATGACAAAATTACACAGTTCTCTCGACTTGAGAATACTGTTGATCTTCAATGTGAATGGTCCACTTTTATTATAGTTCAATCATGTCACGACGTCCATCGAACGACTATAGTTAGGTCGAGTGGAAGAATCGGAAGTGAAACACTATTCAAGAGAGGGTCTGTCTCCTTAGTTATACGAGGTTAGTATCACAGTCAACCGAAGTTAACTCAAAGTCACATTCTCTGGTCAGAGCAGTTCGGTTAATAATAATTATTATTATTGAACCAAGGACTTTATGTTTGGACTATAGAATTGAATATGGATGATATTAAAATTTTGACATTACCAAATTCCATAAGTCCAAAGTGATATAGTTTTGACGAAGAGAATTGGTATAAACAATTATCACTACCAGGTAAAGCTTAACAAAATAAAATCGGATTTAAACAAAACCAAATAAGCGATAAACTTATCCATAATGTCATACCACCTGCTAAGTAATGTATGAAGTTAATATTTGAACTGTTCAGTATTAATTGCTGACCAAATTTACACCTAAGAATCACACAACCGAAAGGTTGAATAATCCTTTTACTACATAATTTAATTAATTTATAAATTCTTATAAGTTAATTAAATTAATTAATATTTATGAAATATTAATTATAAAATTTTATTTGATGTATTTTAAACAATATTAAATGGTGTATTTATAATAGTTATACATATACTGATCGATATATAATATCACTACATGTTTAAAAAAATTTCAAATTGCACTGAATATTGTTCAGACTTGAACCAGATATGAGCTCATATGGGCATGTTATTTTTAGTTATAGAAGGGCATGAATAGGTCATCCATATAATGGAAAAAGAGAGAGGATTTTGAATTTTTAATGGAGTGGAAATAGTAAGAGAGATATATTAGGATGAGATCCACATTTCACTCCCTTGACTTTCTATTCATAAGCCACCTTTTACATCATTTATATTAGACTTTTGCTCTCCTCTCTCCTTCATATTTTCGGCCAGCAAACCCCTCCTCTAAGCCCCAAAACCCAAGTAAAAAATTACATCAAAATTATTTGAGTCGATCATCGGTGGTCAGGTAGTTTGGAAGATGGAAACTTTTTTTTAGCAAAGCTAAGCCGGCATTTAAAGTGTGCTGTCCACTTATATTACCCAAACAATTGATAACAGGTGTACGGAACATGCTTCGATACAGCTAAGATATAATGCAATAAAATACAGGAGTTAGACAGACTTATCTAAACTGATAATGCTAGCACTGTAAGTCCTTCCTTTTTGAGCTGACATTGCCAACAGAGGCGGATTGCAGAACATCAGAAAATACCACGGCAAGCAAAGGATCATAATACCTCGAAAGCGAAGAATACAGATAATTCCTATCCTAAGTTGCATCCCAAAAAAAAAGCAAATTATGGTAACCTTCATTACCGGAAGATGACAAAGTAAGCCCATCCCCTACAACCTAATAATAAAAAGCCCTAATATCACCTCCTTCACCAACATACATATAGTATTGATTTAAATCTGGATTATATCTCATTTCTGTTTCTACATGAATCCATGCCTGCTCAACATCGTCCAAGTAGACACCAACTACATTAGAGGAAGAGTCATCATCAATCACAGTTTCAATAGGAGTAGCTTTCACTTCAGGAATTTCAGGTGGAACTAGGATTGGCGGAGAATGCAAAGAAGAGGGTACAAGAGCTTTAGGCACCCAATGTAAAACCGATTTAGGAAGGGGAACCCTGGCAGGAAGGGAAGACAAGGGTACGACCGAGCACGAATCCGACGAATGACCAAACGATTAACATGATACACAAATTTCAGGTTTCCATTTATACTGAACATCTACTTCCACTTCATTACCTTCCTCTAGTCTTACTTTAAGCTTCAAAGGCAAAGCTTGAGACGGGGTAATCTCAATCAATGCTCTGGCATACGTTAAACTCCTACGGGCATCGGTATTAGAATCAAAACATTTTAGATCACAATGAGACTTGCCAGTCAGTTTATACCTATCAGTGGTTGAAGAATAGATGGGATGTGCATGAAGGTTGCCCAAACAGGAATAGATAAGACTTACTCTCTCGCTTTGTCAACCCCAAGACTCCATAGAGTGACAATAAAAGGTTTTCCATCAATAACTAATGGGCTTGACTCTAGAGTTCTTAATTTATCTTACATATTACCAATTTTGAAATAAACATTGAATTGTAGTGTTGTACCTGAAGACTATCTCTTAGATTCCAAATTCATTTACAAGTGTCCTGAACAACCTTAAATGAAGCGGCAGAGTCCAGAAAGAATCCAACCAAATACTTAGACAAAATTTTAACTCCCTCTTTAACCACTTCAAACGGAGGGATGAAAACACCGTCTATCACATCCGACTTGAAAGATATAGGAGAATATGTTCCAGCATTCTTAGGAAGGGATTTGAACAAGGAAGTCCACTGTTACAAGGAGGGCACAGCAGAACAGGGCAGATTATCACCCTGCTGCCTAATGTTATCACACTCCTTCACTATGTTATTATTTGCATCAGGAAAGGACTTAACAGAATATGCGTCCAAAAATCTAACATCAGAAGAGAGTTTAGCATATATCCTTGAAGAACGAACTATTCCAGCAGAGATGTTAAACGTGCTATCTAACATAGATGAAGATTCAGCAGTATTTATATTTGCATTCAAGTATGCATCACCAGATTTTAAATTAATAACACTATCGACTGCTGGATCAATAACACTATCGACACTGGCAACGCAGGGTTTATAAGCATAAAAAATTTCATTGTCATCAGATCCAAATAAGTCAGGATTTGCGATTGGTGTATCCACACACCATATCGGAACATCAGATACCAACATGGATTTAAGGGGATGCAAACCAGTTGCAATAGAGCCACTGACTTGGGAAGACGAGATCGGAGAGGAGATATCATTTAACAGAGCAGCAAGAGGATTAGTAACCGGATCATGACAAGGAGCTACAGGATCGACCATCGAATCAGAAAAGTTAGCTAGCGGAGGATGGAAGTGCAACGGAGCGGATCTGATGTCGATGTTGCCATCGCTGTAGACGAAAACACCAGATAAAGCAGGCTTAGATCTAGAAAAATGACGACCATATCTTGTCTTCGATGGAGAGGAATTTCGATCGTATGAAGCAGATAATCAAGGTTTGTCTTGCCTATTCTTGGCCATAGAGGAGAATAGAGGAGGAGGAGGCGGAGGATTAGAAGGCGATGAAAACGAAATGGGGAAAAGAATGAAAGGGGGAAAAATGGAGCAGAAGATGGCAACTCTTGATTTGTGAATGGGTTCAAAAAGGGATTGATTCAATGTGTACGCAAGGGCTTTGGTGAAAGTTAATTCTCTGTTTAATTTTGGTATATCACACATGCACACACAGGTGTGTGTGTATATATATATATATATTATTTATATAATAGGATGTTGCATTATATTACAAATCCTATTTATCAAAATGTGTCACGAATTGGTTGGTTCTGTATTTTATTATGCCTATATATAATAATAATAAATTATTTTGTACGCTCGCTTAATAAATGCCCACAAGTTGCAAATTAAAAAAATTATATAAATAATATTATTAAATGAACTAATTAATAAAAATCCATATTTAATAGATTAATGTTACATATCATATGGTTTAAATTAAAAAAAAATTATTCATGTATAATATGTATTTGAGTGCAAAAAATAATAATTTTTATTTGTATTAAAATATTTAATTATTGGTTTAACCTAAAGTTGTTTATGTAATATAAAGTACTTATGTGTATGTGTATGTATATATATATATTATAAATAATAAAACAATTTATAAAAATATTACATAACATATATTATACTAAAAACTTTTGAAAATAATAATATTATTATTTTTATATTTAATTTTACATAGTTTATAATTTTAAAATATATTAAAATTAAAAACTGAAAAGAAGTTAAAAAATTATATATGGCTTAGAGCAATAATTTGCAGAAGCATAATTTGAATTACATATATATAATTTAATTTTATAATTTATATTAATATATATATATATATCTAATTATACACACATATATATATGTATTTTATAAATAAATTTAAACCGAAATAAAAAAAATTATAATTTTTTAACTTTCATACTATATATTATACACATATATAGGTGTAAAAAATATTTTAAACTAATATTAATCAATTTAATAACTTTATATATATATATATATATTTACATACATGCATATAAATATAAATTTTATAAATGTTTTGTATAAAAAATTGATTATAACTAACATTTAATATATGTGTGTATATATATATATTATATTTACTTGTATATTTTATGATGATACAAACATTAACACATTTAGATAGCGAATTGGATATAAGAGGGGATAACATGTTCGTTGCGGTGTAAATATCAACATCTATACATGTGTATGTTAAACGATGTACATATTATTCTGTTGCATGTGCACATACACACATATGTATATATGATCAAATATATATATATATATTATAATACAAAATTATATATAAAATAAAACTTTGTTTATAAGTTCAAATAAAATATTAATTTTATTTAGCAAAAAATTTACAAAAAGTTTAAATGAATTAGACTACATAGGATTAAAAGTCCAAATAGGTAAAAAAAATTGAAATTTACCAATTTATCCCATTGCATGTTGGCTTAGATCCAACAATAGTATCAGAACCATATAGCCTATGCGGTCTAAATTAGCAGTATCAAGGATAAGTTATTAAAGCTTACCTATATAGTAGGGTGCCTTGAAAGTTAGTGTCTAAGGTTGGGTCTAGGTAAACAAGTATTCAACCGACCTAGCTACTGGCTTGACTCAAAATGATGAGGTAAGCCCAAATGTTATCCAAATATAAAGGCCCTAATTGATTTGGGTCTTGGGCTAATTTTAAAATAGTTTTGAAATTAAAATAAAGTTTTAAGTTTAAAAGTAAAATTTAAAATAAAAAAATGTTATAAATGTTATAATATAGATTTTCTAACTATTTTGAAAATAAAATTTTAAATTTAAAAGTTAGATTCAAAATAAAACACATATTATAAAAATTATAATATAATTTTTCAAAATGTTTGAAATGTCATTAAATTAATTTCGAAAATATTATTTATTAGTAAGACTAATAAAATAAATGAATTAGTTAAATAAGTTAATTAATTAAATGTGTATACATGTATAACATATATAATGATATAAGCTATGTTGTCTTGAATTATTTAAGACAATATGAGTATACATCTGTGTGCAAAAGAATTTTCGAAACTAACAAAATTTAATTAACATTGTTTAATTAAGTAAATTAATTAAAAGTTAACTAATAAATTAAACAAACATATACATAAGATATATGTGTGTAACTATAAAGGTTATAATATATATATATTCAATACAATATGTTATAATTGAATAATATAATATCAATTAAATTGTTAATTAATTAAATTAATTATTATTTAATACAACATACATAATATATATAAAAGTTAAATAAAGTACAAAAGTTATATAATAGTAAAACTTATATAATACAAATGTATAAACAAAAGGTGGAACAGTAAGAAACCCAACTAAACTTAGGATAAAAATACATATGCATAGTATGTATACCTTATGTGAGTCCTAACACCCACTAGAGAAGTTGAATGATTTTTATGTTTCTTCTTAGGGTTTTGAGAAACATAAAATCTAGTGGGAGCCTTATTAGAAAAATGAAATGCTAACAGTTAGCCTTTCTAATAGTATAAGAACATCTACTATGTATAAATTAAACTAATCTAGATTGGTAAATTTGTGCATTAAATATAACTGATAAAATGTTTATCAATTCAATTATACAAATGAACTGAATTAGTATTTACAAATAGAAATATAAAATTTACTTACCAATAAATTTTTGCATGTTGACCCACGCAAGCGTCTAATTATATAACTACTAAATATGTTTGTAACTTGTTCACTTACGAGTTTACTTGTCCGAGACTATGTATTGTCTTCAAGTGAGTTTTGAACTCAAAAGCAATACAAGAATATGGATATTTGATCCATATACGATCATATATAAATGTTATATGGTGAATGGTCACAATTCGTAATGTATGAAACCTCGATGAAATTAGTCCGTTGAAACAAGCAAGTGAACTGTAGTGTGAGAGCATGTATTTAATATAATTGATTGAACAACCTTGTTGTGTTAATAAATATAACACTGGACCAAACACTACAAGATAGATCTAAGAATTCAATCTTTGAAATGTCAGTTTGATCAATTTACATAAAATGTGTTTTATTTGATATCCTTAATAGTTAAGAATGATCAAATGCACTTTTGTAAAGAATTCATTATGATATTGTAGTAAGGATTTTCATTGAATGGTTCGACCATTTAGAAAGGAAATTGAATGTATGAGAGTGGATATAACCAAAGGCACAATTGGGAGGAGAAGAGTAAATGGTTACTTCAGTTGCATATAGAAACATTGAAAATAAGAATTGTAAAATAATAATTAATACTTAAAATTGGAATGAGAAATATGATTTCTATTACAAAATGTATTTACATGTGGAAAATTGTTTTCAGTGAGATTTATTTATTTGAATTTAAAATATTTGATCTGAAAATTCTCATATGTAAACCAATTGCAGTAAATGAAATAAATAGCCTATACTAAGTGGTTATATGGAGCTTTATATTTCATATGCAATTATAGCAATGTCGGAAATAGTGGGAGCATGCCATATAACACTTACTAGTCACATCAAGTTATGAAAATTGTTTACGTAAAAATACCAAACATTATTTATGAAATAATAGTTTTCTTTCAATGTTGATTGAAAAACAGACATGGCTATCTTTCAATATGAATATTATGAATATTCGTTATAAAACAAAACTATAACGTGGTTTTTTTTCATAATAAATGTGGTGCATTGGAAAATACAGAAGTATGTGAAATTATTTGCAATTATTTTGGAATTATAGACTAAGCTATGGTTTGGAGAAATAGTTCTTGGTTATATGATTATAGGTCATATGGTACTAGTGAATCATATCTCAAACCACAAAAAGCAAAGCACCAGTTGAGTGGCAGCATGATAAGAGTTAATGAACTCTTCGGATTGGTACGTATAGATGTATGCAAGTTGATTAATACTAAAACTATTCCATGTAATTCGTTATATTCACCGTTGAGTTATCACCGACTTGGACATGTGTATTTAATACACATGTAGTACGTCTATGATAAGCTAGAAGAGTATGAAATGGAAGTAACTAAAATAATGTGCAATAGAAAATAAAATTGAATCGATTTGATCGAATAGGTGAGTATATGGTAAAGAGCTCCAAACGTACCTAAAAATGAACAAAAATTCAATCTCAAAAGTCAGTTCTCCATATGATACATAATGATGTATCGATAAGGAGTAATCAAACTTTGTTGAATGAAGTACGATTATTATGAGTGAAGTTGAGTTAACTTCTTTCTGTAAGGTCATGTTCATAAGAATAGTACATAACGTTAAAATTAATTTCATCAGGCTATAACAAAGTTAAAATTAATTTCATCTAAATACTTGTTTACAAAATCATACAAGATAAGGGTTTATATAAAACCCCAACCTATCTTAGGCCAAGGAACTGACTGGTTGTGCAAGTCGAAAGGCTACACATAATAATTGTTCGTGAGGGATTTTATATGAATCGCCTCAAAAGAATTTTAGCAATGATTGTCATTGGAAGACTTATTTATGTTTTAAACATAAGATTCATAAACTAAAACCAAATCAGTTTTATATATATAGCAATTCACTAATGATTATGAATACTTATTCCATTGCATTGAGAAACAATTGTTGTTTTATAAAATACCTACTTTATAGTAAATAAACCTCTTTTAGAAATTATTGGTAGTAGAATGGATTTGGATACAATCCAAGGATAAAACTGACTACAATGGACAAAATGAAATTAATCAAACCTAAATTAACACAATGTATTAGAATGTCTAATGAATATTCTCGCATATTAAAGAGAAACTATGAGTTTCTTGTTAAATCAAGAAAGATAATCCTTAGCTGTTAATTAAACCATTAAGAGTATTGACTCCACGATATGGTATGATGTGAAAATCCAAAGTGGATTTCAAGTGCATTATCAAAATATGATTTTGGTAGTTGTACTCAAAGGGATATGACCCATTTGCCGTGATTGTGTCTTCCAGAGCAAGACTACTATGGTTGGAATTTAATGAGCAACGTTGATAAGAATAACATGGCAAATTTCAATTATTAAAGTCAACGTAATAGATTCAACATTTAACTTACCCAAGTTAATTCGGATTTACTCGTATAATTATCACTTGATGTGACTTTGTGTTTTGGTACATATGTGTTGAAACATAAAATTATAAATAATGATTTAGAATGGATTATATGCACATAACAATCAAAGTGTCTCGAAGACAACAGAAGCGATGTTGAGTTTGTGAGTTTTAGGATATAATCCAAGAAATGATACGAAAGTATCATTTTATAAGCATCACAATTGGATAAGTATTTTTGTAGAAATATCAAATAGTTTGCTTTTCAGTCAAAATGTAAAGGAAGCGTGTGTCCATAAGAAAGAATCACTAAAAGGTATGTTGATATTTCTAGACTATAAGCAAACATGTTGTGGGTATTTTGGCCTACAACATGATGAATACAAAAAGACATTAAGGAGCATAGAAATAGCCGGAAGGTGCATAATAAAGGCACCACTATGTAATCACAAGGGTAAGGCTAAGTGTTTGGGGCAAATTTGGCATAGTCAAATTATATACTCAAAGCACTTGTAAAAGGTTCCTAAGGTCAGGGCATGCACCTAGGTCGAAACCACATCTCAATTTGAGCTACGGATTGGAAGATATGATTATTTTAAAATTTATCCACCACTTAAAGGACTCGGGTCCCACCTTGGAGAGCTACTACTAACTTCAGGAAAATGGAACATTCATAGATATTGGAATACTCTATTCAACGATATGAAACTATTGGTCCAACTTTCATTTAATTTTGACTTAAAATGAAGGAGTTATGGCAAAATAAAACATATGCAGTTCAAGTGGTTGAGTGTCATGCTTCCAACGAAGAGGTTAGGAGTTTGGTACTTGGTCATCACATTATTTTTATAGAATAGGAGAAATGGTTTGTTAGGGAACCTAATCATTTACTGCCTAACCGTTTATTACCTAACAGGTCGGAGCTCTAGAAAGTACTTGACCAAATCTCTTCCTAATCAATTCTCTGGAGCACTTCTGAACAAAATATTTGACCAAATCTCTGCCTAATCAATTCTTTGGAGATCTAGAAAGTACTTGACCAAATCTCTGCCTAATTGATTCTTGGGAGCACTTCTGAACAAAATGGAATCATTTTAGTCTTATCCAGTCACCTTCAAATAGCCAATACACCATCCAACATCGAGTTATGGAGGACCAACCTCAAGATTTATGGCATCGGAGTTCTACCGGACCGAGGCACCTCCGGACCTAAGCATCCGCGGGACGGGGAGACTACCGAACCAAGGCACCATCGGACAGAGAGACCTTCGAATAGAGGCACCACCAAACTGAAGCACCATCAAACCGAGGTACTATCATATAGTGAGAGTGAGAGACTGCCGGACAGAGGCTCCATCGGACATAGAGACCTCAAGAACGAGGCACCGACAGACTAAGGCACTGTTGAACTTAGGCACCACCAGACAAAGAGATGACCAAACAGAGGCATCACCGAATAGAGGCACCGCCAGACTGAGGCACCACCGAATTGAGGCACTATCGAATAGAGAGAGTGGGAGACCAATGGACAAATGCACCGTCGGACATAGAGACCTTCTGACCGAAGCACCATCGGACAGAGAGACCTCCAGACTGAGGCACCGCTAAACCGACATGCCATGTAATAACCTTAAAATTTTATAATTAATTAAATAAGCTAATAAAAGGCAAAAGGCATGTTAAACAAGAAAGGTAAAAGGAAATGAATCAATAGAAGCGGGTTTGAGGACCCAGGCCCAACTTATTATAGGACAATATACATTACTCATTTTTATTCATTCATTTTATTCTACTCAAACTAAAACAAAAGGCTAGAGAAACTCTTTAATGGTGGGAGCATAAAAAGGAAAATAAGGAGACGATATGAAAACGCAAGCTAGAAGAGACTAAAGATGACTAAAGCTATATATCTAAAAGATCTAAGTGAGTAATACTAACCCTTCTAATCTAATTTCTTATATTTGTACAGGATCGGTCTATATCTATTGGTTTTTATGTATAAGAGGGTTCATAAGGTTTACTTGCAAAAGTATAAAGTGTTAATGAATATTGTAGGGAAAGATGTGCATACACGGGATGTTTACATGTTTTTCCCTACTCTAATGATTTCAAAACTTAATGAACAATTTATATGATGTTTAAGACTAGATTCGGAAATTGGGTTTACAGTTCAAGAGATTTCTTAAGCTTATAAAATTCTATATAATATTTTGAAGTTGCATGACTTGAAATAATCAAGGAAAATACCCTAAAAAGGAAATAAGTGAAACTATGGAAGAATAGGGATTTAGGTAATTGTAGGAAATTTATCAGAATTTTTATAATGAGATAGTGGTAAAACAAGCTAAAACTACGCTGGGATGGATTTGCACTACGGGGGATGCAATAAAATAAATTCCATTTAAAAATATATTATTGGGGTTAGGAAGAAAGGGGACAAGATCCAAATTATTTGCTAAAAAGAACAATACAAATGATAGAATGAAATAAGATCCAATGGGATAATGACACATGTAAAGGCATTATCAGGGATGTCAGAGTTGTCGGGTAATGGCATTAAGGCGGTGGCTCTAAATTAATAAGTAAGAGTACTACATAAATATGAAGGAATCATATGTGATAAAATTTGGAGAAGAACACATAATAGGTAAAGTGTAGAGCGTACCGCATAGTCGAGGAGACTGTGGGAAAGGGGAGAAATGTATAATACTTATAAAAGATAAGTTAACGGGACTCGAGGAAAGGCCAGGTCCAAATGGGGAAGGGATCCTGCGTTAAAATGAAAAGACAGAGTTGGAATGGCTATTGACGCCTGGTGGGGACGCTTACTCGAATGCACACCCATGAAAGGTGAGGAGAGGCATTTAACTTCCAAGAACTATGGCGAGGAAGGCCAGGTAGTTCCAAATTAAACAAATGTTTAGAGGCTACATGTAGGTTTCTTTGCGGTCTAAGGCAGCATATGGGTTTCTTTCTGATCTACTACGGTGGGGTTGTTCCAAGCAGTTTGAAAAATAAGTACATAAATTGTTATGGTTGGGTAATGCCAAGTAGTAAGGAAATTTAGTAAATAAATATAGAAGGACTACAGGTGGCTGTTTCCTTGTAGTCCAAGGCCTAACTAATTAAATTGCTAAGTGCTGCGGGGGTGGGGTCTAGGCAGTTCGAATAAGAACAAAATTTAGAAGAATACTATGGGGGGTGATTCTGAGTAGGAATAACAAACAAATTTAGAAGAAAACTATAGTGGGGTAATTCCAACCAGAGATAGGCAAGAGACAAACCCGAAAGGGAGGTAAAGTGATACCACACTAGGGGCGGTATTGAACAATTTAAAGAATGCTTTAAAGAATAAATGAGGACTGTGAAGGATTATTGCAGGAATAAATGGTTAATTATTGCTAGATTAAAAAAGAACCCATAAGGGAAACCAGGTGGGGTCTACGTAGGGAGAGCGATATTGTATATTTAGATGTAAAATCTATCTAAACTAGGAAGAGGGTTGGGTCTGCGCAGGGTGTGCAGAAGCTAAGGAAATCTACTTATGGAAGCATTTAATTGAAGATGTAAATAAGAAATAATTGCATCGGTAATTTAAATTGTTTTACACATGATTGATTGAATAGCGAGGGGGAAACCTAACTTGTGTAATGCAAGTTTATCTCACTATATGTTTTTTTTGGGACAGTATTATTCACACCAGACTTTATGTCAGACCTGTGTTTTTATTATTGTTTTTCCCATAAACTAACGGATACTCGTTTGAGTAGGCTAGTTTATGAGCTTTGGCGAGTTTGGAATAATAGCCACTGAACGAGGACTAAATGCGGAGCTTGAGGCTTTAGTGAATAAATATTTTGTTTCAACTGTATAATGGAGTGCCGATTGCATATTTTTATGTGGACCCAACTCTTTATTATGTTATTTTCTATTTAGATTTGGCCCTTGTGTGGGCAAGTTATTTAGGGTATATTAACAGCAGTTCATGTAAAGATTACTTAAGTAAAATCATTCTGTAATGAAAAATGTTTAGCTACTCTATTTACTTATCTGTGTTTTCATATTATACTGAACTCACTTCAGTCGCCAGAAGATAATTCTAGTGATGACTGCAGCATCATCAGCATTTATCTTTGGGTTTCAAGTGGGGGATGTTATAGTTTGGTATCGGGGTAGTGGTTAGGGACATTTAAATAAAACAGAGGTAATAAAAGATAAAAGCAGTAACTAAAATAAAAATAAACACTTCGGGAAGGGGTTGTGCATATATGTGTGTGTCCATAAATAAAACAGAGGTAGTAAAAGATAAAAGCAGTAACTAAAATAAAAATAAACACTCCGAGAAGGGGTTGCGCTAATATATATATATATATATATATATGTATGTATGTATGTATGTATGTATGTATGTATGTATGTATGTAAATGTATATGTATATGTATATGTATATGTATTTGTGTGAATATATCGTATTTGTATATTGTTATATTGATATATATAAGGAGATATATTTATTCTTCTATTATGATTTCACTTCCTATCTTTTCGTTCTGCTGAAGATTTGCTAAATAGAAAAGGCAAGATGGACTTGAGAAGTGGACGAGTTACAATAGGAGGGGCAAGGGTAAGAGGAGAGATTTAAAGAGTGCAGACTGAGGAAGGAAATGAGGAAAGAATTCCAAGGGCATTAGGGAAGGAAGCTGCATCGCCAGCTAATGAAGTAGGTATGGATGTGAATGTCTTATTTAGACATTTTATTGCCTAGATGATGTGGGAAGCTGCATCAGAGGAAGTACAGCCGAAAGCTGCGGTATGGGGGAAGATTTCCCAAGGACGAGTAAAGGATACAGAAATCTAGAAGGAAAGGTGTTTACAGGGAAGGATCCTGCAATAGAAGTACTGAATTCGTTGAGATGCTGTGAACGTATATTTGGTGACTTAGGACTGAATGATGCGTAGAAGAGAAGATTGGCATTAAGGCAGTTACATGAAGATGCACCGTATTGGTGAGAGACCGTGATCGTAGAAACCCCAGAAGAGGGAATCACTTAGGAGTAGTTCAAGGAGAGGTTAGAGACTCAGTTCATATCGGAGTCTCAATAGAGTGTGTTTTTGAGGGAGTTTATTGATTTGAGGCAGGATGACCTTATAGTGGAGGGGAACATCCAGAATTTCAATGCCTTAGCCAAGTATGGCAGGGAGATCATTAATGCTCCTATGAAGAAAAATGAGAAAGTGCTTGATCATAAGGTGATGACTCATATAGCATCTCCTTATAAGTTTGTAATGGACGTGGCCAGAAGATATGATAGCATGTATTAAGAGAAGAGAAGGGTGGAGACGAGGCCTAAGGCAGAACAAAAGAAGAAGTTCACCCCATACACTAAAGGCAAGAAAGGAGCACTGAAGGGGAAGGGTGCAGTTGCTAATACTAAAGTTACCATTGCAAAAGTAGTCTGTTACAACTGTGGACAAAGGAGACATTATGCTTCCAGGTGCCCCCGCCTAAGAATGTTGCGAGGGTGAAGAGCTCTACGTGTGATATGATGGGGCATCTGAAGAATTGGTTGATGGACTTGGATTAAGGGTTACCTATTTAGTCACTTCCATATGTGTAGCGATTCTAATAAGAGGGTATGCCACTCTCGGATTGAGATGCACTGGCCTAGATATTAAGGTAGGTAGGTGTAAGTTTTCTTGTGATCCTTATTTATTTGACTTTATAGGATTCAGAATTACTTTAGGGACGGATTGGTTGGAGAGGTATAGTACAAGGGTGCACTGTGCCGAAGGGATAATTACTCTTAATCACCCTAACTGTAGAAATAGAGTGTATGCGATTTTGGAAGAATGTGGAGCAGTATGCAAAATGCTTTATTTACATCAGCTTCGGAGGAAGAGAATCTGGGAGCAGTACGAGTAGTGAAGGAGTTCTGGGAGGTGTTTGAACCTATGTAGTTAACATCGGATAATATCGCTGATATATCTCATGTCGCTCCTAAGCCGATATTTTTTGAAAATCACATAAAATATCATTACCAATATACCACTTGATGTTTGCTGATATATCGCTCTGATATTTACTGTAAAATGCTCAATATTTTTAAGAATATCATTAATTATTGTACGTGTTGGAGAAAATACTTTACAAATAAATATCTTCGCATTCTCAACATTTGTTTTTTTATATGGTCAACAACAATTTCTAGACCATATTAGAAATTCCAATGCACTAATTTTTTATTTTTAATTATATAGTTTTTGGTTTCTTCATTAGTCTTTCAATAAAGAAAACTTTATTCATTCAATTATTTAATTGTTTTATTTTCCATAAAGACTTTACCACTAAAGACAAATCATGAAAGAGCTACTGCTCTTTTTAGTTTCTTTTGTTCATTATTTCTGACTGGTAAGTTAGCTTACCAAAAATCATTTAATTTGTTATTATCTTGCACCTAGAACTAAAATTTAAAGGGCGATAAATTTATATGTTTGACATATCGATAAGAAACAAGCTAAAGTAGTGATTGGTATCAAATTAACATCGCTTATTCGATAAATTAAGTGAAAATAAAAATGATGAAACTATAAATATATAAATTTTAGGAAAGTAATGTAGATGATTAGATATCTGAAGATACAATGAATATAGTATATAAGCCAAGAAAATTATAAAGATGTACATTATATAAATTTATCGGATTTTATGAGCCTATATTATGATTTTTATTAAATAGAATATCTCAGTGTACATATTATAATCTATAAACTATATGCAATTGGTCTTTGAGGGTGATTTGGAATTATTTATCCAAATATTTGAATACTTAACATTAATATAACATTATAATATAGTACAATGTTGTTTATAGCATGTTCTACACATGTCCAATATTCTACCAATATTATCCAATATTATGACGGTATTTTAAAATATCTCATATCGGTACCTGATCGATATGTACCCGATATCAATATTAACTACTTAGGTTTGAACTGATTTCAAGGTTGCCACCCGCGAGAGCGGTGGAGTTTTGTATCGACTTACTACCAGGGACTGAACCATTTAGTCGACCTCCTAGTAGAATGCCTCCGAGGGAGATGTAGGAACTAAGAAAGCAATTAGTAGAGTTGGAAGGAAACAGCTTCATAAGACCAATTATTCTACCATGGGAATAGCGGTGTGAAGAAGTACGATGGGTCTTTGATACTATGTATAGACTATCGAAAGCTGAATGAGATAATGGCAAGGAATAGATATCATTTGCTAAGAATAAATGACTATTTTGATCAGTTTTGTGGAGCTAAGGTGTTTTCACAGTTAGACTTGGCTAAGGGTCCATTACTAAGAGTTACGGAGGAAAACATTCATTTGACTGCATTAAAAACTAGGTATAGTTATTATGAGTGGTTGGTAATGCCATTTGAGCTAACCAATGTGCCTACTTTCATTGTTTTGAGATAAGCTTGAAAGATATGTGTTGGTGTTCATAGATGACATTTTAGTGTACTCTAAGGATGAGGAGGATCACGTAGCTCACCTAAGGCTTGTGCTGGAGACGTTGAGACAGCATAAGTTAAAGGCAAAAAATTTTAAGTGTCATTTCTGGAGAAGGGAAGTGAAGATACTAGCCCATGTAATTTCAGAGGAGGATTAGTGGTAGATCCAGAAAAGGTGGAGGCAATAATTGGGTGGTAGAGACCTAAGACTGTGACTGAGGTGCGAAGTTTACTGGGATTGGCTGGTTATTGCAGGAGATTTATTAAGGATTTCTCTCATTGTTTCCTGGGGATTTGACCAGGCAACTAGTACTCGGCAATAAGTGCTCGGCATCAGAGAGTGTCCGGCATCTAGGAGTGTTCGGCGAAGCACTTGCCATCCAGGAGTGTTCGGCGAAGCAACTGTCATCCATGAGTACTCGGCGTAGTACTCGGCATCCATAGTGTCCGGCGTCCAGGAGTGTTCGGCGTAGTACTCAGCTGTGTTCGGCGTCAACTGGCACTCAACGTCCACCAACGCTCGGCATCAAGATTGCTCGGCATCAAGATTGCTCGGCACCAAGACTGCTCGACATACGAGACTGCTCGGCATACGAGAGCACTCGACATCAAGAGCACTCGGCATCGAGACTACTCGACATAGTACTCGGCAACAAGGGTACTCGGCGTCAAGTAGTGTTCGGCATCCCATGGTACTCGGCATCCGGAGTACTCGGCATCCGGAGGCACTCGGCGTCAGTAGTACTCGGCATCCAGAGGCACTCGGCGTCAGTAGAACTCGGCGATAGGATAACTCGGCAACGAGAGCGTTCGGCATTCAGAAGGCATTCAGTATGCACAACTACGCAAGGTAACGATATCATTCGACCTACATACATTGATCGGTCAAGAGCTTCGAACAGAGATACGCTCGGCTTCACTGCAACCATCCTACACTTCCCATACATCAGAAGCACCGTTCGGCATGGGAAGGACCGTTCGGCATGGAAGCGTTCGGCGTACCTGGTTCGGCATGCAGCGCCTGGGCTAGAGCGTTCGGCTGTCAAGCCCACTTGGGTAGTCCAGTCCACTTTTGCCTATAAATAGAGGGGCAGGGTCACAGTGAAATGGATCCTTTTTTGGGAGAGAAAACACCGGGGAGCCTCTGCCATTTTCCAGACTCATCTTCTCTACTTAACAACTTCATTCAAGCATTTGATTCACGAATTGTATTTGTAATCAACGATAAAGAAGATCAATAAAGTTTAACCTCAAAGTGGACGTAGGCAATTACGCTGAACCACTATAAATTTGGTGTTCTTACTTTCTGTATTTAGATTAGCACTGTCTTCTTTGTTTAATTTGATTTCATCACTTATATCTCTTCACAATCTTCTTCTACGAGGTTAGTGACCAATTTTGGTGCTAACACTTTGGTGCTTTCACTGAGAATCGAATTCTCAGACCTCAAGGATCTGCTTTGAAGCTACTGGATTGAACAAATCCCCCAAAGAAGATCCGACTCACTGATAGGACATCCGCTGATTCTACTCAGAGTTCATACCAATAACTCTACAATGGCAAGACCACGTACCAGGTCAGCTTCTCATAATGCGGATGCCCGCGAGACTGCTAGCGTGCAACAAGCAGGACCTAGCAATCAACCAGCGATCCCGAGTGCAGGGATTGCCGCTGAAGAACAGACTCCAGTTGTCACCAGAGTAGAGTTCAATGACTTGATGAGAGAACTTAGGGAAAGCAGGAGACAACTAGGAGAACAGATGTAAGCTAATGCCAACCTGATGGCACAAATTACTCAACAACAGCAACAGGATGCTGGGGGCAATCCAGCTGCTTATTCCTCATCTGACAGCTCTACTTCTTCTGATGAACCGCCCAGGCGTAGACGCCGTAAGACTGAAGCTGCAAGGGCGGATGCTGCTGTTCGAACAGCTGGAGACCGCGACCAAGCCAGAACTGGAAGCTTCAGAACCGGAGTACAGATGGAGGATGGAGCTCTAGGTCATCAAAATGCTAACAATGTTGAACCTCAAGACGCATGATTGGCAGATCGCCAGGAAAGGAGGCATCAGCATGGACATGCGCGTAGAACTGACTCCAACCTCCCAGCTTCCATACAGACACCCGATCTGACAGCCATGATCAGGCAGCTGATGAAAGAAAATCAGGGCTTATCAAATGACGACTGGGGAGTGTCAAGAAGTCATACTCCGTTCACGGATGTTGTGCTGCAAGCGGCGTACCCCAAGAAGTTTAGCATGCCAACCATTCCTGCATACGAAGGAAAGACTGACCCCAGATAACATGTAATGAGGTATGAATGGATGATGGATTCAGCCAGAGAAAATGATGCCACCAAGTGTAGGTGCTTTCCGATTACTCTATCTGGGATCGCTACTATGTGGTTCACCCGACTTTCTCCGCGATCCGTATCAAATTTCGAGGAGTTGGAAAAGAAGTTTATTGAGCAGTTCAGGATATACACTACACACCCGAAGGACGTGATGTCTCTGTCAAGTGTAATCCAAAATCCCGGAGAGTCGCTGAAGGAGTACTTACAAATATTCCACGTTGCAGCAACTGAAGTCAGTAATCCCAATGACCATGCAATTCTAATGGCTGTAATGAGAGGTGTAGATCCGGATTCTGAGTTTGGAGACTGGCTGGCAGGAAAACCTCCGGCTATGCTAGAGCGTTTCTACTCCAAGGCACACCAGTTCATAAGAAGAGAGGAAGCTAGGTGGGTACGACGAGATAAGGCACCGGGACCTGTCCAAGAGTCAATCAAGAGCAACATCGCTGTGAAGCAATCTGGAGACAATTCGGGAAAGGTCCAAGTCAATGTCCAGAGTAAGCCTGTGCAGCCCAAAGATTCCGGAGGAAGAAGTCAAGGAAAGAGGAAAGAAGCGGGAAAGTGGAAGTCGAGAATTCCCAGCTACAGCGAGTACACTCCGCTAAATGCCCCACTTGAGAACATCTACCTATCCACCTGCAATACTTTTCAATACTGAAAGCCGCGCCCAAAAGAATCAACCGAGGAACAGAAGCGGACTGGGAAATATTGCCGCTTCCATGAAACTTATGGACACAACACGGAAGAGTGCAGACACCTGCATGACGCTATCGAGAAATTGATCAGACAAAAGAAGTTGCAAGAATTTGTAAAGGATCCACAGGAAGGAGGACAGGGGATGTCCGACCCAGGTCGTGCACCAGCTCCACGTCATCCTGAGGAGCCTGCCCGGACTGTTGGAAGACTGGTCATAAATACAATTATCGGCGGACCTCATCCCGCAGATAAGAACTGGCAAGAGATGGAACGATATGCAAGCTCCTTGAAGCATGCAGACTTTGAGTGCTGTTCGAACGTAGAGGACGGGGCTCCTGCTAAGCAGCAGCGCGTGATGACAGACGATATTGTGTTCAGGAATAGAGACGCTGATCAGGTAGAGGCTCCGACCATCGATCCCATGGTCATATCTGCAACGATCGGACCAGCATATGTAAAAAGAATTTTGATTGATTGTGGAAGTTCAGTCAACATCATCTTCAAGAAGGCCTACGATCAGATGAAGCTAGAGTCAAAAGACTTGAAACCATCCAAAGCTCGTATCCACGGCTTTAACGGCACTGCGACTGATGCAGTAGGATATGTCGAGTTACCAGTTGAACTGGGACAAGGCGAGCACCGAAGGGTACGAATTCTACCCTTTGTAGTTTTGGATGTGGACTCTCTGTATAATGTTTTCTTGGCTCGGCCGGCCCTGGCTGAATTTAGGACGGCATTAGCCCCGTGGTGCTTGACTTTGAAGTTTCCGACTGACAAAGGAGTAGGCATTGTTCACGGTGACCAAGCAGCTGGTCGTTCCTGTTATGTGGCCGAGCTCCGAGAGGCCCACCGGAGGGAGAAGGGAAAGGTTGCGGACAACCTCGTCCGCATCCTCAATGCGGATAATTGACAAGTAGTGCCCGAGCCCTGGCTCGGGCATAGTTCTTGGATCTACGGAGATATAGATCCGAGAGACGACGATGAGAAACCCAAGGAAGAGAAGGCGGCACCGGCTGAATTAACAATTGACATTTCAGTTAGCCGTGACGACCCCTCGCGAATACTGAAGATCGGATCACAGCTTGGCCCCGCAATGACTGAAGACCATAGCGACTTCCTCCGGGCGAATCTTGATGTTTTCGCCTGGACACATTCTGATATGTGTGGGATTTCTCCCGCCATCACGAGTCATATGTTGAACATAGACCCGAAATATGTCCCAGTCAAGCAAAAAAGGAGAGGAATGGATCCGGAGAGATCCGCCGCTCTTGGAGAGGAGGTGGACAAACTCAAGGCGAATGGGTTCGTCCGCGACGCCCTCTACCCTGAATGGGTATCCAACCCTGTACTGGTAAAGAAGGCGAATGGAAAATGGAGGACTTGCGTAGATTATTCCGACTTGAACAAAGCATGCCCAAAGGACAGTTTCCCGTTGCCTAGGATCGATCAGTTGGTCGACTCCACCGCAGGACACAAGCTGTTGTCATTCATGGACGCGTACTCAGGATACAACCAAATCCCAATGCATATTCCGGATCAAGAACACACCAGCTTCGTTACAAATGTCGGACTGTATTGCTATGTAGTGATGCCCTTTGGATTGAAGAATGCTGGAGCGACTTATCAACGTTTGGTGAATCGAATGTTCAAGGACCAGCTGGGTAAAACCATGGAAGTCTATGTGGACGACATGCTCGTGAAGTCACGACGGTCAAACGACCACATTCAAGACTTAGCTGAAATGTTTAACATACTCAGGTTTTATGGAATGAAGATCAACCCGTTGAAGTGTTCTTTTGGCGTTGCATCAGGGAAGTTTTTGGGATTCATCGTCAACGCTAGGGGAATCGAAGCCAACCCAGAAAAGATCCAAGCTATTCGAGATGTACAAGCGCCCAGGACTATAAAGCAGGTACAGAGCTTGAACGGAAAAGTAGCTGCGCTGAGTCGATTTATATCCAAGGCAACTGACAAGTGCATCCCGTTCTTTGACATAATAAAGAAAGGAAAGAGAAATTTTGAATGGACGTCTAGCTGTGAGGAAGCGTTCCGGAATCTGGCAAGGCATCTGGAAAGCCCACCAATGCTATCAAAACCAGTTGACCATGAGATGTTGTACGTTTACTTGGCTATATCCCCTCATGCGATAAGCGTAGCTTTGGTTCGTGAGGAGGATCGAGTCCAGAAGCCGGTGTATTATGTTAGCAAGCATTTAACGGGGGCAGAGAAGAATTACCCTAAAATCGAGAAATTGGCTTACTGCTTGGTGATTGCATCACGCAAGCTGCGCTCATACTTTCAAGCGCATTCAATCGGTGTTTATACCGATCAACCCCTGAGGCAGGTACTCCAACGACCGGAAACTTCTGGAAGATTGCTAAAATGGAACATCGAGTTGAGCCAGTTCGATATCGCGTACTTACCACGAAGAGCCATCCGAGGGCAAGCGTTAGCAGACTTCATCGCTGAATTTACCATACCCATCAAACCGGACGATCACGACATCATTCCCCCCGTTCGATGGAAATTATACACTGACGGTGCATCAAACGACCGTTGTTCCGACGCAGGCGTGGTTCTTATAACTCCGGAAAACCGATCAATCTGTTATGCCCTGAAGCTCGATTTCCCGGTTACGAACAACGAAGCTGAATATAAAGCACTGATCGCTGGCTTGAAGCTCATCAAAGAACTCGGGATCGAATCAGTCGAAATCTTTTGTGACTCGCAGTTGGTGGTTTACCAAGTACGAGGAGACTACCAAGCAAAGGGACGAAGGCTTGCTCCGTACCTCGTTCAGGTCCAAGAACTACTATCAAATCTTGAGCGTTATGACATTTCACATATCCCGCGAGAACATAACAAAGAAGCCGACTTGTTGGCTAAGTTCGCAAGTACCGACGATGCTCAACAAATGGGATTGTATCCCGTTGAAGTCTTGCATGCCCCGAGCATAGACGAGATGAAAGTCGATCGCGTGTTGGGAATAGAAATCGAGAAGGAGTCATGGATAACCCCATTCAAACTGTACCTGACAACCGGGGCTTTACCAGAAAAAAGAAGCGAAAGACGACAGGTCCTTCGAAAGGCTGCGCGGTACGTAATGCAGGGTGGATCCATGTATCGAAAAGGATTCTCAGTCCCATTATTACGGTGCATCGCTCATGATGAAACAAAGCGAGTCTTGAGGGAAGTTCACGAAGGGGAATGCGGCGACCATACTGGGGGGCAAACGCTAGCAAAGAAGATCCTCCGCTATGGATATTACTGGCCCACCGTAAACCGGGATGCCGCGGACTACGCAAGAAAATGCGACAAATGTCAAAGATATGCAAAAATCCCGAGGGCTCCATCAACGGAACTCACACAAATGATCAGTCCCTGGCCATTTGCGATCTGGGGAATCGACATAATCGGCTCTTTGCCTTTATCCAAAGGTGGTGCGAAATATGCAATAGTTGCAGTCGACTATTTCACGAAATGGGCTGAGGTAGAACCTTTGGCCACTATCACCTCTAAGAAGGTCATTAACTTCGTTGTACGAAACATTATATGCCGCTTTGGCCTTCCACGCACCATCGTTACGGACAACGGAACGCAATTTGAAAGTAGAGAGTTCAAAGAGTTCTGTTTGAAGTATGGCATCGAAAAAAAGTTCGTCGCCGTTGCGCACCCAAAAGCTAACGGACAAGTCGAGGCCGTTAACAAAATAATCAAGTCCATATTGAAGAAGCGTCTGGAGAAGGTTGGAGGCAAGTGGGTAGATGAGCTCCCGACAGCATTATGGGCGTATAGAACTACCCACAAGTCCGCGACCGGCCACACTCCGTTCGCCTTGGCATATGGCTCTGAAGCCGTTATACCCGTGGAGCTTGAAGTTCCATCGCACCGAGTGACATACTATGATCCCAAGACGAACCAAAACCTCTTGCTGGAATCACTGGACTGCATCGACGAAAAGCGGGAAGAAGCTGAATTAAGGGCGGCGGCGCACAGACATCGAGTCAAGCGTTACTACGACGACAGAGTCCGCCCAAGAACCTTTGATGTGGGAGATCTCGTTCTGAAACGAGTCTTCCCGGTACCATCACGCATGAATTCCAGCTGGGAAGGTCCATACGCCATTGAACGGAAGCTTGGAGAAGGAACATTCAAGCTAGCGACCGTTGATGGCGCGACACTCCCCAGAGCATGGAACAGTGAACATTTGCGGCACTATTACATTTAGCATGTTTTCCTTTCTTGTTGTAGGCACTATTGTTTCCTGCATGTTTCCATTCAATAATGACTTAGTTTCCTTTTAAAGTTGTAATCAAGCAATTTAGTTGATTTTCATTAATAAAGGCTTGAAGCCACATCTTCTATGAAGTTTCTATATCTCTTAATTGGATGATAAATTACATTATCCTGCACGACATACAGACTCGTACGAACGATTCCGAATCTCCGAATCCCCAGAGCGTGGATCGGAGTACTCTAAGTCCCCAGAGCGCGGACTAGAGTATAAACGATTCCAAATCTCTGAATCCCCAGAGCGCGGATCGGAGTACTCTAAGTCCCCAGAGCGCGGACTAGAGTATAAACGATTCTAAATCTCCGAATCCCCAGAGTGCGGAGCGGAGTACTCTAAGTCCCCAGAGCGAGGACTAGAGTATAAACGATTTCAAATCTCCGAATCCCCAGAGCACGGATCGGAGTACTCTAAGTCCCCAGAGCGCGGACTAGAGTATAAACGATTCTGAATCTCTGAATCCCCAGAGCGCGGATCGGAGTACTCTAAGTCCCCAGAGCGCGGACTAGAGTATAAACGATTCCGAATCTCCGAATCCCCAGAGCGCGGATCGGAGTACTCTAAGTCCCCAGAGCGCGGACTAGAGTATAAACGATTCCAAATCTCCGAATCCCCAGAGCGCGGATCGGAGTACTCAAAGTCCCCAGAGCGCGGACTAGAGTATAAACGATTCCAAATCTCCGAATCCCCAGAGCGTGGATCGGAGTACTCTAAGTCCCCAGAGCGCGGACTAGAGTATAAACGATTCTAAATCTCCGAATCCCCAGAGTGCGGAGCGGAGTACTCTAAGTCCCCAGAGCGAGGACTAGAGTATAAACGATTTCAAATCTCCGAATCCCCAGAGTGCGGAGCGGAGTACTCTGAGTCCCCAGAGTGCGGGCTAGAGTATAAACGGTTTCAAATCTTCGGATCCCCAGAGTGCGGAGCGGAGCACTCTAAGTCCCCAGAGCGTGGACTAGAGTATAATCGATCTCAAATCTCCGAGTTCTCGGAACGCAGAATCGGAGAGAGTCCAAGTACTCAAGAACGGACCGGGAGATAATGCAACTCATGAGAACTTGAGTTATGGCTACAGTTAGTCAACAAACCAAAGAAAGACAAGAGAATCATTCAAGCAATAAAGAAACTAAAATTTTATTCGATAAGTCCAAAACGGGGATACATGATCACTCCTACAAAATTCAGACCTCTCTATACAAACTGCAAGTTGTGAAAGATAAAAGCAACTACAAGACTCAAGCAAAAAACTCGTTGAACGAGTGTATCGATTATTTCTTCGACTTCTTCTTTTTGTCTTCCTTTTATGTTTCCGACGACTCCTCTCCCTCACGTTTTTTCTTGGACTTTTTGCTTGCTAGAGAAACGGAGTCAGGAGTAGGAGACGGAACATCTAGTGGTTTGGACCTGCCTGGGAGAATGATTTTCAAAGGTCTGTTCCGCGGATCAGTGAGTTCCAGTATTTCAGACTCGACTTTGACTTTGACTTTTCTTTTCTCCTCGTCGGCAAGACGGTCCTTCATGCTCATCTCTGAAGTATGCTCAGAGGCGCCAGTGATTTTAATTTCATCGCTTCCTTCGGCAGGAGACGAAGTATCAAGTTTGTCATCATCAAGCGCCCCGATCACTTGAGCGTCTGGACCGGGAGTTACTCCTGCGTGAGCAACGTCGCTTGTTTTCTCTGCTTCCTCCTTGGCGTCATCGCTCCTCGGAGTTGGCTCGGCGTTAGAACAACCTACACGAAAACATAAGGAATGAGCATTAGAACGAATAGCCACTGCTGAAAAATGACGGGAACTCTTCAACTTCTAGAGAAAGAAAAATTTCCTACCAGGGTCCGGTTGGCTATCGGTGGCGCGCGGGGTTTCACCCTCTAGGATAGGTGACAGCACATGAACGCCAAGCCCGGGATCTTCGGGATCATAACTGGCATGCTGCTCGAATGGATCAAGCGTCGACCGACCGGCCGATTGAGCAGCATAAGGAGCGGCGATGTGAGGAGTAGTAGCGTCGGCCTCTGACGGGCCGGCTTCGTCGTTCTTCTCTTTCGAAGGGGAAGAGCCTTTACCATAAAGAGCCAATGCTGCGGATAAATCCGATGGCTCATTCCCCCTCAAGAACTCCTTCACCAATGCATCCTCGTCGACCTCTTCGGAGCCTAACTCGACTTTCCTGATCTTTATCAGAGTTTCCCATGCCTCAGTCAGGGATTCAAAGTAGCCGTCGCCCAAGAATGTTAAGTCACGGTGCATAAGGACGCGGGCTCCGTACTCGGCGATCAACGGGTCAAACATACTTTTGACCTCTTCCCTGCCGGCCTCTGCGGCCGCCTCAAGGCGAGAACCAAGCTCCTCCACAGCCATTCTTTTGCCCTCCTCACGGGCCTCATCCTTCATTTTCTCGACCCCGGCAAGTTCATCGTCGAGCTTTGTCTTCAGGAGTCGGGTAGCAACAATCTCATCACAATATCGCTGTGATTCTTCCTGAGCAGCTATTTTGTCTTCTTTCTCCTTGGAGAGTAGTTCTTTCAGCTCTTTGACTTGAGTAGCGAGCGCGTCCCTTTCTTTTTGGACAGAGTCTTTTTCTAGGACAAGGGCGCCGCTACGCTGGACTGCTTCGTCAAGCTCCTTTTTGTGAGCCACCTCTAAGCGAGTAACTACCTCAGCAGTATCTTTTGCGCCTTGTTCAGCGGCTTCTAGCTTTGACTTATAAGAGGCGAGCTCTTCGTCTTGGAGTTTGATGATTTTCTTATCGCTGTCAGCCTCCAGATTCAGACGGTCAATCTCGTGTTGACGCTCGACAGATACTTCCGAGATCTTCTCCACCAAGTGCACGAATGCGTCATGTTGAACATAGACGTCATTGTTGCAGGCGATGGCACTTTGCTTCACGTGCCCAGGAATGTGATGGATGGCTGGGAGGAATTTCAAGCCATCAAAACAGATTTTCGGAAACTTGGCCTTAAGGTCGACCATCTTTTCCACAACAGTTGGGTCCACGGTAGGAGTAGGAGGAGGAGGCTTTGAGAATTCCGTTCTTTTACGTTGCTCTCGAACTTGCCCCGTACTCGATGAACTGGAATGTTGTTCTCGAGCAGCATCAGACTGATAACCCTTCTGAAAAGACTTCTCTTTATCCGGCTCAGTTGGATGAGGAAGATCACGGGACTGGGAAGATTGAGAGTGTGCTTTCTTGCGGTGAGACGACTCGCGAGGACGATTGTCCCTATCCTCATAATCACCTCGGTCCCGGCGTCTGCCGGAACCGGAATCCCGTCCGGAGTGATGGAATATAGAAGACCCCTGGAGGCGATCAAGTCCGTGAGAGCGGCCCATATCACCTGCAAAGAATGGAGATAACAACGAGTTAAGGAGAATTCACGAATTAAAAAGACTGGAAGTATATTATGGAATGCGCATGTGCGTGTGTGTCCTAGTGTTCCCCCCGACGGACCCGTTCGTTTATCTTTGCTAATCGGAGTATTGTCTCCTTGAGCCTGAGGTTGAACTCCTGCGTTGCCCCTCGCGGGCGAAGAGAATTTGAGGGCTTCAGGATCATCGAACCCATAATTAAGCAAATCATCGGGAATTGACAGGTTTGACAGACCCTTCAAGGAACTTTCAAGACGTTGTGAAGAAGCCTCTTTCTCAGGCGGTATAAGCGTGACTTTTGAAGTACCACCAACTTTCTCCTTCTAAACTTTATACTTTAACTTCTTCTTTCCCTTCGAAGGGGAAGACGACGTCTCGATGTCCTGAACTTCGATTGCCGGATTCCAAGCGAGACCCACATTCTCGCCCTGAGTCTCGGGGGCATCATCCTCTCTACGCTCGCTTTCTCCGTGCGTATCGGGAGCGCGGCGCGCCGACGATCCAGCAAGCTTTTTCCCTTTACCGGATGGAGGTTTGGGGATGGTAACACCTTCTGGAAGGCTGATCCGACGACCAGGGGCTAGCAAGCCAAACCCCGACAGCGATTCATTTGAGATGATAGTCCGGATGTCTCGATCCTCAACAAGAAGAGCTCTAATGGCTTCAACAGCCTCAGAATATCCTCGGCCTTCCGGACGCGAGTTGATACCTGAAAAGATGAAACGAAGAGTTAGGAAAAGCATGACTCCAATTAAATACGAATAGCGATTTAGCAGAGAGACTTACTGCCTTCGACCCATCTCCTAGCGAAACCAGAAGGGCAGCGCACATAGAACCACTCCTGTTTGTACAGGGCGAATTTGCTGCAGGCCCCTGTCAAGATCTGGCACTTGTGGTATAGCTCGAGGAAAATAAAGGAAGGGCTATCTTTCCGTCTCTTGAACATATAAATGTATCGGATATCACCGGGGGTTGGAGGTCTGGAGAAGACGGCCATGAAAAGTAAGTAAGTCCCATATAGAAACGCATGGCCGTTCGGGTGCAGTTGCGATGGAGCCATGTCTATGTACTGCAGAACGTCCCGGAGAAATAAGTTGAAGGGAGGCACGCTGCCCATCCAACACATGAACTTGTTGGCAGGCAGTGTACCCGACTGGGGGCAGATGAGGGCGATCGTGTCTCGAAGGGACTAACACGTCGGCGAAAGGAATCCTGTGAATAGAGCATATCCGCCTCAGAGCAACTTCGTTGATCTTCGAAGCTTGAGAATCGATCGGATTGTCTAGTAAGATGGTTGCCTCCAGAGCGTCAGGCGCCAAGTTATGAGCGGGAGAAGTCGACGGATTAGAAGTATCAGCGGCTCCTTGCCTTGCTGACGGCCCAGGCTTGTCAGATATGGTGGCAGAACTAGATTTTCTTGACATCCCGAATAAATAATGAACCTTGCTAAATGCTTGAGAAAGCTATACTTAGAAAACGTTGAACGTTAGAATTAGCAACATGACTTTTTCCCCCCGTGTGGTGTGTGAACTAGTGAAAACAATTGTGTACAAGCAGTAAGATTTTAAAGATATAATGATTAGCTTCGAGTCGTCGCCTTCGAAGACCGTCATCGCTGACCGTCTCAAAAAGCTCGCCTTGAGGTGATTACAGTTCCAAATTCAGAAAACATGTGATTTATGAGGTGTCCGGCTTAAGACTAATTTGACATTTAAATATTGTTCGGCATGTGTCTTGGTTCGGTAGAGTCATTGTCAATTGTTCGGCTAAGGTCCTTGTTCGGCTAGAAAGCCTCGTTCGGTTAGGACATTGTCCAGTTAAAAGTTCTGTTCGGCAATTGTACTGTTCGGCAATTGTATTGTTCGGCTAAAAGACATTGTTCGACCTAAGGAATGTTCGGCAATTGTATTGTTCGGCTAAAAGACATTGTTCGACCTAAGGAATGTTCGGCAATTGTATTGTTCGGCTAAAAGACATTGTTCGACCTAAGGAATGTTCGGCAATTGTATTGTTCGGCTAAAAGACATCGTTCGACCTAGGGAATGTTCGGCAATTGTTTTGTCCGGCTAAAGTCACGGTTCGACCTAAGGATTGTTCGGCTAAATTCAACGTTCGGCTTGGGATTGTTCGGCCAAGGTAGTGCTCGGCAACTAACCATTCCACCGTCCGGCACATGACGACATGCGCCGGAGCAGCGAACAGCGCTTTTACCTCCTCCAACACCTTCTTTCTTTTTCTTCCCTTTAACCTCGATTCAACACGAGGAAACTAAGACGATAAGTGGACATACTCCTAATTCCTCCACGCTATGTCGTTCGGCAATGCAGACAAGCAAAAACCTTCTACACGACATCGTTCGAACATCTCGTTTGAATATATGAGGAAAAATACCTAAGTTTGCAGATCAGAGATTGAGATGGTGTAGTTAAGTCTCAAATTAGGACGATTGAACAGAATTGCAAGAATGGTAGAAATAAAAAGTAAAAGGAGAGAAGAAGAAAAGGACCTGGTTTTATAGAGGGGAATGGTGGAAGTCGAAGGGGCTATACCCGGTAGAACCGGTCAATACCGGAGCGCTCGGCATCGAGGCAGAATAACGTTCGGCACGCTAGGAATGTTCGGCTCCGAACGTATCGTTCGGCATCCCAAACTTGTTCATCTTGCACCTCCCTTCGCTAGCATTCTCGAGAGGGTACCTCCGAGGTAGATTGTACCAGATTCAAAGCGCACCACGTTTGGCCACGAGATACACTTTGGGGGGCAAGTGTTTCCTGGGGATTTGACCAGGCAACTAGTACTCGGCAATAAGTGCTCGGCATCAGAGTGTGTCCGGCATCTAGGAGTGTTCGGCGAAGCACTTGCCATCTAGGAGTGTTCGGCGAAGCAACTGTCATCCATGAGTACTCGGCGTAGTACTCGGCATCCATAGTGTCCGGCGTCCAGGAGTGTTCGGCGTAGTACTCAGCTGTGTTCGGCGTCAACTGGCACTCAACGTCCACCAACGCTCGGCATCAAGATTGCTCGGCATCAAGATTGCTCGGCACCAAGACTGCTCGGCATACGAGACTGCTCGGCATACGAGAGCACTCGACATCAAGAGCACTCGGCATCGAGACTACTCGGCGTAGTACTCGGCAACAAGGGTACTCGGCGTCAAGTAGTGTTCGGCATCCCATGGTACTCGGCATCCGGAGTACTCGGCATCCAGAGGCACTCGGCGTCAGTAGTACTCGGCATCTAGAGGCACTCGGCGTCAGTAGAACTCGGCGATAGGATAACTCGGCAACGAGAGCGTTCGGCATTTAGAAGGCATTCAGTATGCACAACTACGCAAGGTAACGATATCATTCGACCTACATACATTGATCGGTCAAGAGCTTCGAACAGAGATACGCTCGGCTTCACTGCAACCATCCTACACTTCCCATACATCAGAAGCACCGTTCGGCATGGGAAGGACCGTTCGGCATGGAAGCGTTCGGCGTACCTGGTTCGGCATGCAGCGCCTGGGCTAGAGCGTTCGGCTGTCAAGCCCACTTGGGTAGTCCACCCCACTTTTGCCTATAAATAGAGGGGCAGGGTCACAGTGAAATGGATCCTTTTTTGGGAGAGAAAACACCGGGGAGACTCTGCCATTTTCAAGACTCATCTTCTCTACTTAACAACTTCATTCAAGCATTTGATTCACGAATTGTATTTGTAATCAACGATAAAGAAGATCAATAAAGTTTAACCTCAAAGTGGACGTAGGCAATTACGCTGAACCACTATAAATTTGGTGTTCTTACTTTCTGTATTTAGATTAGCACTGTCTTCTCTGTTTAATTTGATTTCATCACTTATATCTCTTCACAATCTTCTTCTACGAGGTTAGTGACCAATTTTGGTGCTAACACTCATATAGCTGTTTTGATGACTAGACTGACTAGGTGGGGAGAGAAGTTCTTTTAGACGCAGGAGTGTGAGAATGCATTCCAAGAACTGAAGCATAGATTGACAAATGTGTACGTGTTAGTAATACCTAAAGGGAATGATGGTATGATTGTGTATACCGATGCGTCATCCTTGGGGTTAGGCGCGGTATTGATGTTGAGGGTTAGTGTAATTGCATATGCATCAATGCAGTTATAACCTCATGAAGTTCGGTATCCAACGCATTATTTGAAGTTGGCAGCCATTGTCGTCGCATTGATGATTTAAAGACATTATCTCTTGGGGTAATGGTTTGAGTTGTATACTAACCATAAGTCCTTGAAATATTTATTTTCTTAAAAGGAGATGAATATAAGGCAACAGAGACGTTTAGAGTTCCTAACATCGTATGATTTTGGGATAGAATATACCTTAGGAAAAGGCAACAAAGTAGTTGATGCCTTGAGCCGAAGATAGCAAGGTTGTGTTTTGGCAAAGTTTAAAGAATGGACTCCGTTGGAAAACAGTATCTGCGTGTAATGTGCAGTATCGATCTAGTGCAGAATCAAGCAACGCAAACAGGATATTAACATGCTTAGAAGTTAAACCTGTGCTAGTAGAAAGAATAGCTGAACTGCAGAAGAATGATATGTTATGCACATATACAGTAAGATGTTTGGACTCAGGAGTCAAGGCAGAAGAACTGAAAGGGTTTAGCATGGATAAGAAAGGAGAACTGCAAGAGAATGGAAGCTTGTATGCTCTGAGTACTGGAGAACTGTGAAAGGAAGCAATGGATGAATGTCATCGTTTAAAGTTTACCATACATCCTAGAGGTACGATGTTGTACCGATATATGAACAGGAGTTTCTTCTAGGAAGGAATGAAGAAAGATGTAGGAAAGTATGTGAAAAGATATCTTACTTGCCAACAATTGAAGAAAGAACATCATAAGCCAAGTGGGCTCCTGTAGCATTTACTGGTTCCAGTATGGAAATGAGATTCAGTATCTATGGACTTCACAAATGGATTTCCAAGGACAAGGACATGGAATGAAGCCATATGGGTCATAGTTGATAGACTAAGTGTGCTCCTATTTCATTCTAGTGAAGGCTAAAAGAACTATGCCGAAGTTAGCAGAAATATGCATGAAGATGGATAGTAAGACTGCACGAGGTGCCAAGCACTATTATTAGTGATCGGGATTCACTGTTCACTGTGAATTTTGGAGAAAGTCTGCAAAAGGTATTAGGTATGAAACTGCGCATGAGCTCTGTGTACCATCCATACACAGATGGGCATACTGAGAGGGTCAACAAGGTCCTAGAAGAGTTACTAAGAGCATGTATTTTAGAGTTTGATGGATATTGAGAAGATTATCTACATCTGGTGGAGTTTTCATATAATAATAGGTATTAGAGCTGTATTGGGATGGCTCCATTTGAGGCTCTGTATGGAAGGCCATGTAAGTTGCATGCATGTTGGTTGGAAGCAGGAGATAGGGTTGTGTTAGGACCAGATGTGGTGAAGGATTCTACTGAGATGGTAGAGCTAATCTGAGCAAGGATGAAAGTAGCGCAGTCTAGGCAAAAGGGTTATGCCGACACAAGGAGAAATGAAATAGAGTTCGCAGTAGGCAATCGGGTGTTCGTGAAGGTTTCTCCGATGAGAGGCGTGATGCGTTTTGGGAAAGCTTGGAAGTTAGCACCCAAATATGTAAGACCGTTTCTAATTATAGGAAGGATTTGGAAAGTGGCATATAAGGTGGATCCTCCTAGTGTTTTTGCAAGAATTCATAATGTAATTCATGCATCATGTTTGCAGAAATGCATTAGGGACCCGTGAGCAGTAGTTTATCAAAGGGCAGTAGAAGACACGGTTATCAAACCAAATATGAATTATGTGCATAGGCTGGTTTGGACAGTGGATTGGGACAAGAAGCGGCTTAGGAATAAAGTAGTGAAGCTTGTATGCATTCGATGGAGCACAGATCGGGTCGACTGCACGTCGAAAATGGAGGATAATGTTAGGAGGACCTATCCATAGTTGATTGTCACAGATTAACGCATATGTTATGTATCAAATTGTGTTGTCGTATATCATTTATATATATGATATTATGGTTATTTTATATATTAGTAGGTAGAACTAGTACATTTTATGTATGCATGGATTAGAAAATTCATGGGATGCTTAGGGTAAGCATAAAGGAGGGGACTAATCTCTAGTTGACCTTTACTAAATTTTGAGGCAAAATTCCTTTAAGGAAAGGAGACTGTAATAACCCTAAAATTTTATAATTAATTTGTTAACACCTCTCTTATTCACGATTTAGCGACCTATTCGACTCAACGACCTAAGGGAATAAGCGACTTAACTATCCAAGGCATAAACGACTTAACGACCTATAGCAGGGCACGACCTAACGACCTAAAGCACAGAACGGCTCAATATGGCACGACTCAACGACTTAAGGAGCTCCAATGACCTAGCGACCTAAAGACTCCTGCGATTCAATGGGTTAACGACCTAGCAACTCAGTGAAGGCAACGACCTAACGAGTTAAGGAAAGAGAGACCTAACGACCTAGCAAACTTCAAAGTTAAGCCGCATGTGCACTGCCTCTTCCATTAGGTCGCTTACGACCTTAGCAAGCCGAGATAACTCCTGTGCTACACATGCTAAGTCGCTCACATCATATATCTCGTCCAGGATGGCTCCATTAAGTCGCTAACGACTTATGCTACCTTGGGATCGCTCTTAGGTCGGAACTCCCTAGGTCGCTCACGACCTACGACATGGCCGACCTAAGCCCAACTTCTCCTATAAATACCCCGCCTACTCCGCACTGAAGGGGGGGAGGATTTTTGATGATTTTTTGGGAGCGCCAAGACTTTACTGTTTTCACTTCTTTTGCACTTGCTCCAACACTTCAAATGCAAAAGACACTTCAAAGAACCTTCGGAAAAGATCAAGTTCATTCAACATGAATTCAAAGAGCTTTTCTACATCAAAGTTTTAACTACCTGTCTTAATCGTGTTGTAATTGAAGAATTATTGTAAAATTTGTAATCAAATTAGTAATAGAAGAGATTAAGTGGACGTAGGCTTGACTTTGAGCCGAACCACTATAAAAATTGTTGCCTCTTTACTATTTTCTGCTATTTTCTGCTTGCTTTTAGTTCCCGTACCAACGGGTGGTGCTTTCGCTATATCACAACTCACACTGGGGTGTTAGCGTACATTTTTAGCATTAACATTTTTGGTGCTTTCACTGAGAACTGAACTCAAGGGTGCTCTCATCATTGCTTCACAAAGATTTGTGGAAAGACTCTCCCTAAGAACCAGAAGTCTATCCGAAATTATGGCTCCTGGAAGAAAAGGTAAATCTACTAGATCTGGAAATGCTTATGACAACACCGCCACTTCTCCCGCGTCAAATCAAGCGGCTCCTAGTGTTGGAGTCACAAGGGCGGAATTGGACGCTGTAGTGTCTTGGTTGTATCAACAAATGGAAGCCCAAAACACTTTGATGTTGGACAAGTTGAATGCTTTGCTTGGAGTTAACCAGCAACCAGAAAATAATGAAGAAACCTTTGCTGAGGATGTTCATGATTCCCAAGGGAAAAGTATTCCTCAGAGGGCAGCTGGTACCGCCGAAGGGGCACCTCCCTAAGCTGGAGGTTCAAGGCCGCAGCCAACTCTTCGTGAACGTTTGTCTAGGCAAACTTTCGAAAAAGTAGCTGACGTTTGTCCCGCGGGGCCTCTAAACGATAAGGAGTACCTCTCGGGAATGATTCGAAAAATTATGAAAGAGAGCATGCGAAGGGAGGAAGATGAAAGTGACAGGAGGTTTGCTCCAAGCAAAACTCCTTTTACTGAAAGAATTCTGAAGGCTGAATTTTCGAAGAAGTTTGTTCCCCCTACTATTCCAGCTTATCGGGGGACAAGCGATCCTAACCAGTTCTTATACAAGTATGACTGGCATATGACAGGCGCCAAAGCAACAGATGAGATCAAGTGCAGATACTTTCCTGTGTACTTGGAGGGAGTGGCCTTGCTTTGGTTCACGAAGCTGCCAGTTCGATCCGTGGATTAGTTCTCCGACCTGACTCGGAAATTCAAAGATCAGTTCAGGTTATATGCTTCGAAGGCCAAGGACATAATGTCACTATCCAGCCTCGAACAAAGCCCCGGAGAGTCTATCAAATCTTTCTTAAACCACTTCAATGTAGCCTTGGCCGAAGTTGATAATGCAGAGCCTCGGATGATTCTGACTTACTTGATGCGAGCTATTGACAAATCAAGTGAATTCGGAAAATGGCTAAAGATGAAAGAGCCAAATTCACTTGAGAAGTTCTACAAGAAGGCCGATGAATTCATGCGCTTAGAAAGCCTTCCTGTGCCAGCAAAAATAGACGTGGCTGAAGTTAAGAATAACAACGTTGCTTCTAACAAAAAAGAATCTGGTGGCCAGAAGAGGGAGAATAACGGTGGGAAAAAGCAGAAAGATGTGAAGAAAACTCGCTACCATAAACCTTCAGATTTTACTCCCTTAACTGATACTCCAGAAAATATCTTTTTCGCAACCAAGGATGTTGTCGAATACCCCAAACCACCCGAGATGAAGTCTGGGAAAAATGTTGTGCATAATGGGAGATTCTGTCAGTTCCACAATCAACCTGGCCACGACACTAATGAATGTCGCCATTTAAAGAATTTGATTGAAGAGCTATTGAGACAGAATAAACTACAACAATATGTGAAGAGAAACAGAAGTGACTCGACCTCATCCACTCAGGGGCAACAAGTTCCTGCTCATCAATCCGACTCAGGTGAGAGGACTGCAGCGTGGGAATCTGAGAGGCCTGTCATTAATGTTATCACAGGGGGTCCTCACCCAGCGGGCAGAAGTTGGGGTGAGATGGAGAAATATGCTCACGCTTTGAGATATGCCCCGGCAGAATAAAATGTTTTTGTCTTGGAAGATGCTGCACCTTTAAGACAGCAAAGAACTTTTAACGATGACATCATATTTCGGGCTAGAGATTCTGTTGGTGTTGAGGCTCCCACCATGGATCCCTTGGTGATAGCTGCAAGCATCGGACCAGCCATTGTAAGAAGGGTGCTTGTTGACTGCGGCGCCTCTTGCAATGTCCTCTTCAGAAATACATTTGATCAGATGAAAATTCCCATGGCTGATGTCCAAGCTTCCTCACAAAAAATTGTTGGGTTCACTGGAGAACCAAAACAACCTATTGGGACTATTCACTTATTTGTAGAGCTCAGAGAAGGGGAAAAGAAGGTGGTCCGAAAACAAACTTTTGTGATTGTTGATGAATTCTCCGCTTACAATGCCTTCTTGGGTCGACCGACTCTTGCCGCATTCAAGGCCATTCTCGCTCCATGGTGCTTGACTATGAAGTTCCCTACTGATAATGGCGTCGGTGTTGTGAAGGGGGACCAAAATGTTGGGCGAGAATGCTATCTCATAGAGTTACGAGAAAGAAAGAAAAGAGAAATGGGTAAGGGTGCGGCAGCTCCGCTCCGCATCAAAGAGCCCACCTTGTAGCAATTACGGGGTGGACCCTGCACTGGTGAGCATAGTGATGCATGAAGAGAGATTGATCCCAGAAAAACCAGTGCAGGGGAGAGTAGAGTGGTGCAGATGGAAGTGACGGTGCCAATACCTGTTGACTTGAATGATCCAAACAAGGTGCTGAATGTGGGTTCACAACTCGGTGTGACGGTTCAGAATATACTAATATCATTCTTGAAAGCAAATATGGATGTATTCGCTTGGAGTCATGCCGACATGTGTGGAATATCTCCAGAAATCGCGGTGCATTCTTTGAATATTGATCCAAAATTCACACCCGTAAAGCAGAAAAGAAGAACCCAGGGTCCTGAAAGGTCGACAGCATTAAAAGAAGAAGTAGATCGGCTCATGGAAAATGGCTTCATCAGAGAATCCACTTATCCAAATTGGGTTTCTAATCCGGTGTTGGTTAAAAAAGCAAATGGGAAGTGGAGAGTATGCATCGACTTTTCAGACTTGAACAAAGCATGCCCCAAAGACTGTTTCCCGTTGCCCAAGATTGATCAGTTGGTGGATGGAATAGCCGGGCATGAATTATTGTCTTTTATGGATGCTTACTCAGGATATAATCAAATCATGATGCATGAGCCAGATCAGGAGGACATGAGCTTCATCACTGATGTTGGTCTTTACTGCTATAAACTCATGCCCTTCGGACTAAAGAACGCGGGGGCAACTTATCAAAGACTTGTTAATGCCATGTTCAAACCCCAGATTGGCAAGACTATGGAAGTATATGTTGATGATATGTTGGTGAAATCGAAGAAGGCAGTAGATCACATGGATCATTTGGCAGAAATGTTCGCGGTCCTCCGAAAGTATGGGATGAAGCTAAATCCTCTGAAATGTTCATTCGGGGTAGAGTCCAGAAAATTCTTGGGTTTCATTGTGAGTGCTAGGGGCATCGAAGCTAATCCTGCTCAGATTACTGCTTTAAGAGAAGTCAAAGCCCCTAGAACAAAGAAGGAATTGCAAAGCCTCAACGGGAAAGTTGCTGCTTTGAGTCAGTTTATTTCCAGGGTCACTGATAAATGCATTCCCTTCTTTGACGCTCTGAAGAAAGGAAAGAAAAACTTTGAATGGACTCCTGAATGTCAGAAAGATTTTGATGAACTGATTCGTCACATGGAAACGCCTCCAGTACTTTCTCAGCCCAGCAATGGTGAAGATCTTTTCATATACTTAGCGGTTTCATCTCATGCTCTCAGTGCAGTATTGGTACGGGAAGACGCAAAAGTTCAGCGCCCGGTTTATTACATCAGCAAAAGATTCACTGGGGCAGAGATGAATTATTCAAAGCTGGAAAAGCTCGCCTATTGTCTGTTGATTGCATCCATAAAGTTGAGGCTATATTTCCAGGCTCATCCTATTAAAGTCCTCACTGATCAACCTCTAAAGCAAGTCCTATTTCGCCCTGAAACTTCGGGTCGTCTTCTAAAGTGGAATATTGAACTCAACCAATACGATATCACCTACCATCCCCGAAAAGCAATCAATGGACAAGCTTTAGCAAATTTCATTGCAGAATACACAGATAAAGGTGGCAGCGAGGAAGAGGTGACTGATGACATCCCAATCCGATGGAAATTATATGTTAATGGTGCAAGAAATGACTATTGTTTCGGAGCTGGGGTTGTGCTTGAAACTCCCGAAGGGCGGTCATTATGCTATGCATTGAGATTAGAATTTCCTTCGACAAATAATGAAGCAGAATATAAAGCTCTTATTGCCGGCTTGAAGATTTCTAAAGAACTGAACATCAAAGTATTGCAGATCTTCAGTGATTCCCAGCTTATTGTATGCCAAGTCAAGAAAGAGTTTCAAACTAAAGGAGGAAATCTGCCTGCTTACTTGTCAAAGGCCTAGGAGCTTCTCGATGATTTTGATCATTATAAAATAAGCCATATACCACGGGAAGAGAACATGAAGGCAGATTCTCTCGCAAAATATTCAAGCTCTGGCGAAACTCAATTATTTGGATTGGTCCCTGTGGAAGTCTTGTCAGCTCCAAGTATTGATGAGATGGATATTGACTGGATTATGGCTGTATCTCAAGAGCAGGAGTCGTGGATGACCCCGATCAAGGAATATCTACTCAACGGCTCCCTACCAGAAAACTCAAAAGAGCGCCAGAAGCTGTTAAGAAAAGCCTCAAGATATGTAATTGAAGACGGCCATTTGTACAGACGAGGATTCTCGATGCCATTACTCCGATGTGTAACCAAGGAAGAGGCTAAGACAATTTTAGCTGAGGTGCACGGAGGAGAGTGTGGGGATCATTCAGGTGGCCAAACTCTTGCAAAGAAAATCCTCTGCTATGGGTATTTTTGGCCAGATATTAATCGAGATGCTGCTAGCTACTCCCAAAAGTGTGACAGATGCTAGAGATTTGCAAAAATCCCAAGAGCCCCTTCCACCGAGCTAACACAGATGGTCAGTCCATGGCTATTCACCATTTGGGGGATAGATCTCATTGGGCCTTTGCCAATTGCCAAGTCTGGAATCAAATATGTTATTGTTGCTGTTGATTATTTCACTAAATGGGCTGAAGCTGAACCATTGGCTACTATTACCTCTAAAAAGATGATAAACTTTGTGACTAAAAATATCATTTGCAGGTATGGTGTGCCTCAGAAGATAATCACAGACAATGGTACCCAATTCGAAAGCGAAGAATTCCAGGACTTTTGCAAGCGATTCAAGATCCGAAAAAGCTTCTCGGCAGTGGCTCATCCGTAGGCAAATGGGCAAGTGGAAGCAGTGAACAAAATTATCAAATCAACCATTAAAAAACAGCTGGAAAAAGCAAAAGGTGGTTGGGTCGATAAGCTGCCACTAGCACTTTGGGCATACAGAACTACCTACAAACTGCGATTGGGCACACTCCATTCTCATTAGCATATGGATCAGAAGCAATGATTCCAGTGGAAATAGAGATCCCCTCACACAGGAGAATTCATTTCAACCAAGCTGAAAATGAAAAGCTACAACTTGAAGCACTTGACTTGCTTGATGAGAGAAGGAAAGAGGCTGAGCTCAGAGTTGCAGCTCATCAGCAAAGGATAGCCAGGCACTTCAATTCCAAAGTTCGCCAACGCAGCTTTGAAATTGGGGATCTAGTCTTGAAAAGGGTCATGACAGCAACAGGAGTGTTTGGGCCAAACTGGGAAGGGCCATATGTCATAGGCAAAAAACTTCTTGATGGCACTTTAAAGCTCACAACTGTTGAAGGAGATCCAATTCCGAGAGCCTGGAACAGCAATCACTTGCGTCCATATTTTACTTAGAAGCTATGCTTAAATTTGTAAAATGATTGTGGATGTATCATTCTTGTATTGTAAGCCATTGAAAAATCAGTGTGAATCAATAATAAGAACTATAAGGTGGATGCAGGCCCAATTCTTGGCCGAACTATTATAAATCTTATGTTCTCTACTACTATAAAATGCCTGTCTCATTTCGATGTGCAAATATCTTAAATATGTTGCAAAAATGTCGATTTAATATTGCAGGCTATCAAAGCAAAGCTTACCTATTCAACACATCACAAGGCCAAGCGATTCCTACAAATCACTCAACAAGCAAATGTCAAGCCATAGAAATTCCAGATTCAATTCCTACATAAGAAGTGCTTCTCACAAACAGTTGGTGATTCCACCGAAGGGGCATCTTCCAAACATGGAGGTTCCAGGCCCTTGCTAACTAATTGCGATTGTTTGTGCAAACAGACATCCGGTTAAGTAGCTTGTGCCTGCCCCGTGGATTCACTTAACAATGAAGTACACTTCTCTGGAAAAATCAAACAACCTGCAAAAGAAAGGAACATGTACTTAGAGGTGATAACGAGGAATCGCTGAGGGACAGATGGTGAAAAGACATGGGCAAGCAGACAAAAACAGCCAGAATGGAATCTTGTCTCTCAACAAAAAAGGTTGGTGGAACCACCGAAGGGGCACCTTCCCAAAGTGAAGGTTCCAGGCCCTTGCTAGTTAATTGTGATCGTTTGTGCAAACAAACATCCAGTTAGGTAGCTTGCGTCTGCTCCGTGGATCCACTTAACTGTGAGATGCAACCTTCCTGGCAAACGAAACAAAAAAGCCCACTTCGGAGGCACACTTCTACTCTCAAGGGAAGATCAATTTCTCCATAATGAGAACATTCTTCCCCAAAAAAGTTGAAGTGCCAAAGAAAGCCCTCCAACGAGGCACGCCTAAAATGAAATGTTTTTCTCAAACAAAAAGGTTGGTGGAACCACCGAAGGGGCACCTTCCCAAAGTGAAGGTTCAAGGCCCTTGCTAGTTAATTGTGATCGTTTGTGCAAACAAACATCCAGTTAGGTAGTTTGCGTCTGCTCCGTGAATCCACTTAACTGTGAGAAGTAACTTTCAGGCAAACAAAAAAGCCCTCTTCGGAGGCACACTTCTACTCTCAAGGGAAGATCAATTTCTCCATAATGAGAACATTCTTCCCCAAAAAGGTTGAAGTGCCAAAAAAATCCCTCCAACGAGGCACACCGAAAAATGAAATGTTTTTCTCAAACAAAAAGGTTGGTGGAACCACCGAAGGGGCACCTTCCCAAAGTAAAGGTTCCAGGCCCTTGCTAGTTAATTATGATCGTTTTTGCAAACAGACATCCAGTTAGGTAGTTTGTGTCTGCTCCGTGGATCCACTTAACTGTGAGAAGTAACTTTCAGGCAAACAAAAAAGCCCTCTTCGGAGGTACACTTCTACTCTCAAGGGAAGATCAATTTCTCCATAATGAGAACATTCTTCCCCAAAAAAGTTGAAGTGCCAAAAAAAGCCCTCCAACGAGGCACACCGAAAAATGAAATGTTTTCCTCAAACAAAAAGGTTGGTGGGACCACTGAAGGGGCACCTTACTAAAGTGAAGGTTCCAGGCCCTTGCTAGTTAATTGCGATCGTTTGTGCAATCGAACATCCAATTAGGTAGCTTGCGTCCGCCCCGTGGATCCATTTAACTGTGAGAAGTAACTTTCAAGCAAACAAAAAAGCCCTCTTCGGAGGCACACTTCTACTCTCAAGGGAAAATCAATTTCTCCGTGATGAGAACATTCTTCCCCAAAAAAGTTGAAGTGCCAAATAAAGCCCTCTAACGAGGCACGCCCAAAAATGAAATGTTATCTCTTGAAAAAGTCGTTGGTGGAACCACCGAAGGGGCACCTTCTCAAAAAGAAGGTTCTAGGCCGCAGTTAACTGCTCGCGATCGTTTGTGCAAACAAATATCCGATAAAGCAGCTGACGCCTGTCCCGTGGGCCCACTTAGCGATGAAATATAACTTTCTGGCAAACAAATCAAAGCCTTCTTCGGAGGCCCGCTTCACCGCGCAGGGGAATCCACTTCTCAAAAATAAAAGTGACCATCTCCGAAAGTTGAAGTGTAAAAACTTTTTTTAAAAAAAAATAGAAAACTTCTCCGATACAAGGCACACTCTACTAGAGCAGAATAATATTTCCTCAAAATGGAAGAATTATTCTCCAGAGCAAGAGTACAAGTCCTTTCAAAATGGAGAAGATTGCAATAAGCCGTGGTATGGGGGCAATATAGCTACATTAATAAAAGCAACGCTCAAGCAGCATACCACGAGCTCACTGCAGTATCATACAAAGAAAATAAAGAAACTTGTGCAAAAATAAGGAATAAATGCATTCACAAATACAGACAAAAGATCGTACAAGTAAAAAGAGTCATTCTATTCCATATTATAAAAGATTTGTATACATGTGCAGGTTTCAAAAAGCGGGGGCCGGTACCCGCACAATCTCCGGTCGATACAAGTCTTTAGATACAAGCAAAAAGCAAAAAAGCAGAACAAGAAGGATAAAACCAGACTCATTACTTCTTCTTCCCGCCGCCTTTGGAGCCCTCGCCGGGCCTAATGGTTAACTTCTTGAGTCGGCCTGAATGAGTCGAGGAAGAAGGAGAAAGAGGTGCAATTGGGTCCTCTTCCGCTTTCTCATTGCTAGTAGAAGTGCCCTCCTTCTTTTTCTTCGAAATTCCATGCTTTCCCCTCTTCTTTGAAGAAGATTCGCTGCCCGAAGTGATAAGATCAATCAGCTTTGTATCATCGACAGTAAATTTCTCCGGGGTCCTCTCACCCTCCTCAAGTTCTTCAGTTTTCTGCTCTTGTGAAGTGGCCAGGTCATCTAAGCCTTGAAGAGCTCCTATTTGTTCTTCTTGCGACCCCGGTTGAGAAGCAGAAGAAGGAGTAACTTGAAGAAGTGGAGGGGCAACAACTGGAGGAGGCGAAGCCTGTACAACACTTGTTGTTTTCACTACAGAAGAAGAAAAGTTAAACATCAGTATTCCTCGCAAAGAGAGGAGATAGTGGCACGTCGAGGCTTAAGTAATAAGCAAGAAGTTCATCGAGCTCATGTGAAGCAAATGAGTAGTCCACTTGAGTTGGATCAGTGTTGAAGTTGCCTGGAGAGATTGGCTTTACCACGTCAATTTCAAAATCTTGGGCTTCGGTGTCTTCTTAGGCCTCATCTTCGGCATGAGCAGTTGTAGTTTCAGTTGTAGTTTTGATTTCGGCTTTGGCAGGAGGCGAAGAGTGGGAACTGGAGCCAATAATATCGATGTCGACCGAAGCCGAAGGACGAGTTGGGTCGGCCAAAGGTGCCTTCCCTAGATGCTCTTCTTCCGCCGCTTCGGCTCGTTCCTTGGCAAGTTGTTCTTTCCCTCTGGCGAGGGCGGCACGACCCTCATCATCCAAATAATAAGCCTCAAGATCCTCCTCAGCATAGCTAGTGTCTCTAAACGTTTCGATTGCTGTCTCCCACACTTCAACCAGGGTAACCTCATACTTTGGGCCCAAAAATGAAAGACTGCCACGCCCCAAGACGCTGTAAACATAAAACTCGAATAGAGTGGAACTAACGTTGGCCTTAGTCGCCTCATGTGATTGTTCAGCTGCTGCTTTTCCAGCGATGGCCTCGTCACGCTCCTTTTCAGCCTTAGAAAGCTAGGCCTTTAACATTGTAATCTCCAAATCTTGGGAGTTAGTCTTTTCCCGCAGCTGAGCAGCATCCTTGCGGTAGATTTCCACTATTTTCCACTCCGCCTCAAGTTTAGCCTCAGCATCTCGTTGAGTAGCATGGGTGTCTCTTACTTGCTTTTGAAGAACCTCTTCCTTTTGAGTATAAGAAGTGGAAGAGGTGGCAAGATCATCTTTAAGCTTCTTGATTTCAGCCTCAAGTTTCTCGTTATGGGCGGTGATGTTCTTCATCTCTGTATCATACTGATCAAGAACTTTTTGTCACTCAGACTTATCGCCTTCCATGGTCAGCATAGCCTCGAGATTTAAACGATTTACTCTTTGAAGCTCATCAACTAGTTTTTGCCAGCCGGACATTCTTTCAATATCAAGCTTGACAGCGTCGAGATTTCTTAACATGGACTGTTTATCAATTGGAACCAAGTCCAGATCGAAACGCACTCCTTTCAAACACCAATGCAGAAATCGGCTTTGGAGTGCAGACGGAGGCTTCTCAACTTGATAAGGAGGCCTATTAATGATTGCTTGAATTTCATCTCTTTTAAGGGCAGGAGAGCCATAAGGGATGTCTAGAGAGATAGAAGCAGTAGGCACTTTTGAAATTTTAGATGTAGACTTTTTGTTGAGCTTGGCTTGCTTGCTTGAATCTTCAGCTACATGACTCTTCCCCTTATCATCATGAGACTTTCTCTTATGGGAGTCATCATCCTTCTGGTAAGAGCCATGTCGGTCATCTCTTCTTCCATAACGCTCCTCATAAGCCTGCCTTTCGCGAGCTTTCCTAGCTGCTCTTTCCTCATCAGTCCCCCTAGGGGCAGGAAGATAGCGCCTGGGGTCATAAGAATCACGCCTCGCATAGCGTTGAAAGTCATCGTAATATGAGCTGCTGCGACCCATGGGAGAACCTGAAAGTGAAGAAGAGAAAAAATTTAGAAATCTTCGAAATAAAGAAGCTAAGTGTGCATAATTGCCAAAAATCCTAAGTGTGTGTGTGGCGTGCGAACTACGTGTGTCAAGCTACGAACCACTCTTTGGCTTAGGAGTGATGACAGCTTTTGCAGCAGGAGTCAACTCTTGGGTTGATGGAATTGATCGCAAGGAGGATGTCGCTTCGATTGCTGGAGAAACAAGCTTAGAAGTGGTGGTGTCATCTTTAAAGAGCTCATGGGAAGTCACCATAAGATCGCTCAGTCCTCCAAAGGTATCATCACCATCATCCCCAACGGAATGGGTCATATCAGCAGTGCCCTCTTCAGCACGTTTTACACTCTTCGTAACGGAACTTTCTTTCTCAGCTCCCTCATCAGCTTCTTTAGTAGCCTTCCCAGAATGTTGAGGAAATTCCTCTTCTTCAATAACTGGGGGAAGTTTAGATTTGCCAGATAACCCCACACCGTCAGCGGAACTGGAGCATTTCACTAATGTAGTCTCTACAATAGGTTCCTTCGGTGCGAATTCCTCTGCGGAGGCTGGGGCATCTGACGCTTCTGCCTGAGAACTGAGGGCATCACGGGACTGAATGGATCGAGAAGAGTGCAAGAGTCCGAATTGGTGAAAAAATTCGTTCTTCTGTAGAAACTTAATACTTCTCTCATTGATAGCTACGGCACTCAATCTTTCGAAAGTCGATTTGTGACTAGAATCTTTAGAGGGAGGAGGAAGTGCTGCAAAAGTAAAGAATGAAGTTAGCACTTGACGACTCGAATTTTGAAAGGCTCAGAAATGATGTAAACGGAGATAGGTAGTCTTACTTCCTACTCTCCAGATACCGTAGAATCTCGGGGGGCAACGGACAAAGAAGAACTGGTTTAAAAACCCGTGAGCGCTCTCGGGCGGATCCGTAATCAGCTTGCGGTTTCTTGCACTCCTTACAAGAGTAATGGAAGGGTGATCTTTGTTCCTCCCGAATGAACACAAATAGAAGATCTCCTCGAAGCTTGGGAGGCGGTTAAGCGTCCTCCTAAATAGTACGCACAACCCCATCAAAATGGCATAGCCATTAGGGTGCAACTAGAATGGAGAAATAGTTAGTCGAAGGAGGAGTGTTCTAAGAAAATCGTTGAAGGGGGGAATAGCTCCATTCAGACACATTTGACGATTGACTGCAATGAAGCCAGGTGGCGGCCTATCGGCAGTGTCATTTACCCCAGGAAGTAGAGCATCCGCTTCAGCAATGCCGAATTGAATACATAGCTGGCTGAAAGCCCGTTGGTTCAATGTAGTTGAAACTCTTTCCGGAGGATTCTCCAAAGGGTCAGCAATTGGGAAAACCTCATCGTCCCGCTCTACTATCTTTTCTCGCACTTGTTGAGAAGCCATTCTACATAAGGAACTGGATATTCAAATATGAAGGTGCACGTTTCCTAAAAGCGTGTGAAGTGTTGTGCAAAGCTACTGAAATAACAAGTAAATAAAGTAAAACTTGAAATAATATTGGTTGGCGCACGTCAATTCAGGAAGATTCAAGGCTTGTTATTGGATCAAAATTAAGTATAGTATCAATGCAGATAATATTCAGCGATAAGCAGTTATAACTGTATGAATTTTGCGTTGATGCTTCATTTAAGTCAGTTGATTCACAGCATTTCATTTTTAATTAGATTCATATTATTTTACTTAAGTAAAATATTATCTCTTTGACCTAATCCATCACTCGATGTGGGCAGTCGATGATGAGTATATTCGTCCTAGTTTTCTGCAAATGTTTTACTTAACAGGTTGTTAGCTTAAAAGTTAATACAATCTGTGAAAGAGTGCAACAAGTTCAAGCAGTTCATTCTGGCAGTTCAAGTTGGAAATTCAATCAAGTTCTGTCAAATTCTACAAGTGTTCAAGTCCTATTCATTCCTTAAGTCGTAGGAACGACTTAAGTTAGCTCGGGACTCTTTAGGTCGTCCAGATCATGTCCAAACGACTTAACATAGGTCGGGCTTCCCTATGTCGCTCTGCTCGAGTTGTGGAGTTCATCAGTCATGTTCCTACGAGCTAAAGCTATGCTGCGGGTTAAATTAGGTCGTGATGATTCTTTAAGTCGTTTTGCTTTAAGTCATGTGCTATTCTGGCAAGTTAAGTCGCAAGTCATATGAGTCGCAGTCCCTTATGTCATTCAGAGTTTGGATGTTAAGTCGTTAAGTCATTCACTGAGTTAAGTCGTGCGATTCATGTCCAAACTGCTAAGCCCTAGGTCGTTCGAAGCTTCTAAGTCGGGCACTTCCTAACTCTCCTTAACCCGCTAACTCCTCTTCATTCAACAACTCTCCTAACTCGCTAACCCGTTAACTCATAACCCGATAACCCGTTAACATCTCCATAATGAAATCCATCATCTCTCCACACCACCAAATCATCTAAGACCGATTCAAATCGCCTCAGATCCATCATAGATCCGATGCACTACTGTGTTCTCATGAATTACAACGACAACATGTCCAATGACGATCAAAGATCGATCGTAACAAGACTCGTGGTGAAATGCGGCACATGAAATCGGATTAGGGTCGAAAAATTGGGGATTCACGATTCGGTGATGGTCGTGGTTGGATAATGATCGGATTCACTTACGTAATGTGATGGTGAAGATGATCAATGACTGGTTAGTTTGAATTCATGTTCAAGAGCTCGGAGATTCTTTAATGGCGGGTTAGAGTGTTAGAGCAGGTGAAGAGAAGAAGGAGCAACCTAAGCGACTTATATACAGGGGCAATGGAACTCGAATCGGTGCGAACGACCTAGCTCTCTCATAAGTCGCTCACGACTTAGCGACTCAGGATGGTGCGAGTTAAGAGGCATCGAAGCACACGACCTAGCCCTTAGGCGTATACTTCGAGGGGCAAGTGTTAACACCTCTCTTATTCACGATTTAGTGACCTATTCGACTCAACGACCTAAGGGAATAAGCGACTTAACTATCAAAGGCATAAATGACTTAACGGCCTATAGTAGGGCACGACCTAACGACCTAAAGCACAGAGCGGCTCAATATGGCACGACTCAACGACTTAAGGAGCTCCAGCAACCTAGCGACCTAAAGACTCCTGCGATTCAACGGCTTAACGACCTAGCAACTCAATAAAGGCAACGACCTAACGAGTTAAGGAAAGAGCGACCTAACGACCTAGCAAGCTTCAGAGTTAAGCCGCATGCGCACTGCCTCTTCCATTAGGTCACTTACGACCTTAGCAAGCCGAGATAACTCCTGTGCTACACATGCTAAGTCGCTCATAGCATATATCTCGTCCAGGATGGCTCCATTAAGTCGCTGCTACCTCGGGATCGCTCTTAGGTCGCAACTCCCTAGGTCGCTCACGACCTATGACATGGCCGACCTAAGCCCAACTTCTCCTATAAATACCCCGCCTACTCCGCACTGAAGGGGGGAGGATTTTTGATGATTTTTTAGGAGCGCCAAGACTTTGCTGTTTTCACTTCTTCTGCACTTGCTCCAACACTTCAAATGCAAAAGACACTTCAAAGAACCTTCGAAAAAGATCAAGTTCATTCAATATGAATTCAAAGAGCTTTTCTACATCAAAGTTCTAACTACCTGTCTTAATCGTGTTGTAATTGAAGAATTATTGTAAAATCTATAATCAAATCAGTAATAGAAGAGATTAAGTGGACGTAGGCTTGACTTTGAGCCGAACCAATATAAAAATTGTTGCCTCTTTACTATTTTCTGCTATTTTCTGCTTGCTTTTAGTTCCCGTACCAACGGGTGGTGCTTTCGCTATATCACAACTCACACCGGGGTGTTAGCGTACATTTTTAGCGTTAACATAATTAAATAAGGTAATAAAAGAAAAAAGGTAGGTTAAACAAGAAGGGTAAAGGAAATGAGTTAACAGAAGTAGTTATGAGGGCCCTTGCCCAACTTATTGTGGAACAATTTACGTTACTCATTTTTATTCATTCATTTTATTCTACTCAAACTAAAATAAAAGGCTAGAGAAACTATTTAATGGTGGGAGAATAAGAAGGAAAATAAGGAGAAGATATGAAAACACAAGCTGAAAGAGACTAAAGAAGACTAAAGCTATGAATCTAAAAGATCTAGGTGAGTAATAGTTAACCCTTCTAATCTAATTTCTTATATATATACGAGATTGGTGTAGATTTATAGTTTTTTGTGTATGAGAGGGTTCATACGGGCTTACACACAAAAGTATAAAGGGTTAATGAATGTTTTGAGGAAAGATGTGCATACATGGGATGTTTATATGTATTTTACCTACTCTAGTGATTTCAAAACTTAATGAAAGTTTTATACGATGTTTAAGACAATATTTAGGAAGTGGGTTTACAGTTCAAGAGATTTCTTAATCTTATATAATTCTATATGAATTTTTGAAGTTGTATGACACGAAATAAACAAGGAAAGTACTCCAAAAAATGAAATAAAGTGAAACTATGGAAGAACATGGGTTTCGGTAATTTTAGGGAATTTATCATAATTTTCTATAACGAAATAGAGGAAAAACTAGCTAAAACTGCGTTGGGGTAGCTGGGTACTGGGGGATGTAGTATAATAACCTCTATGTAAAAATATACTAACTAGGTTAGCAAAATGGGAGACGATCCAAATTATTTGCTGAAAAGAAAAGTGAAAATAAAAAAAGGTGAAATAAGATCCAATGGGATAGCGACACGTGTAAAGGCGTTGTCAGGAATGTCAGTGTTGTTAGGTAACGACATTGGGGGCGGCGGATCTAAATTTATATATAAGAGTACCGTGAAAAATATGAAGGAATCATATTGCGCTAAAATTTAGAGAAGAATGCATAATAAGTAAAGTGTAGAGCGTACTACGTGGGAACTATATAATACTTATAAAAGATAAGTTAGCGGGACTCAGAAAGAGGCCAGGTCAGAACGGTAAAGGGATCCTACATTAAATTGAAAAGATAGAGTTGGAAGGGCTATTGACACTAGGTGGAGATGCTCACTCAAATGCACATCCAAGAAAGGTGAGGAGAGGCATTCAACTTTTAGGAACTGCGATGGGGATGGCCAAGTAGTTCCAAATTAAACAAATGTTTAAAGGCTGCATGTGGGTTTCTTTGCGGACTAAGGCGGCATATGGGTTTCTTTGAAGTCTACTGCGGTGGGGTGGTTCCAAGAAATTTCAAAAATAAGTAAGTAAATTACTGCAATAGGGTGACACCAAGCAATAAGGAAATTTACTAAATGAAAATAGAAGGACTGTAGGTGGCAGTTTCTTTGTAGTCTAAGGCTTAACTAATTAAATCGTTAGGTACTGCAGGGGTGGGTTCCAGGCAGTTCGAATAGATGAATAAATTTAAAAGAATATTGCGATGGGGTGATTCCAAACAGTAATAAAAAATAAATTTAGAAGAAAACTGCGATGGAGTAAATCCAAGCAGTAATAGGCAAGAGACAGACCCAAAAGGAAGGTAAAGTGAGTATCACGCTGGGGCGCGGTATTGAATAATTTAAAGAATGCACTAAAGAATAAATGAGACATGTGACTTATTATTGCAGGAGTAAATGGTTAGCTAATACTAGATTAAATAAAAACCCATAAGGAAAACTAGGTGGGGTCTACGCAGGGAGTGCAGTACTCTATATTTAGATGTAAAAGCTATCTAAACCAAGAAAAGGGTTGGGTTTCTACGTAGGGTGCGTAGAAGCAAAGGAAATCTGCTTAAGAAAGCATTTAATTGAAGACGTAAATAAGAAATAATTGCTTTACTAGTTTGAACTATTTTACACGTGATTGGTTGAATAATGGGAGGGAAACCTAACCTATGTAGTGCACGTTGGTCTCACTATATGTTTGTTTTTGGGGATAGCATTATTCACACCAGACTTTATGCTTAACTCGTGTTTTTATTATTATTTTCCTAATAAACTCACGGGTACGCATTTGAGTAGGTTGAGTTTATGGGACTACCCAGCTAGGAATAATGGCTACAGTATGAGGACTGAAGATGAAGCAGGAGGCTCTTTGCTAATAAAGATTTTGTTTCCACTTTATGATGGAGTTTGGGTTGCATCTTCATATATGGATCTGACTTTTTATTATGTTATTTCTATTTATATTTGACACCTACGTTGGCACATTATCTGGGTATATTGATAGTAGTCTTGTAATGAATACTTAAGTAAAATCATTATCTAATGAAAAATGTTTAGCTGCTCAGTTTGCTTATCTGTGTTTTCATATTATACTGAACTCATTTCAGTCAACAGAAGATAATTCTGGTGATGACTGCGGCTTAATCAGAGTTTATCTTTCGGTTTCAAGTGGAGGATGTTACACACCGCTAGATAGAGAACAGTCGGATAGAGGCACTGTCGGACAGAGAGACCTTCGGACTAAGGCACCGCCGGACACTGCCGGATCGAGGCAACTGGTGATCAAGAGCACTACCGAACCAAGGTGGCCGAACCTAGGAGGCAAAATCAAGGATGCCGAGCAAGGTAAAATATGAAACTCCATACCAAATCTTGTGTATATGGAAAGTAACAAACCAAGCATAGTATATAGGAAAATTGCCTATTTATTGGCCTGACCTACCTATACCTTCATTCCTATAAATACCAAAGCATCCAACAACAATGGAGGAGAATTTCTAAGGAGCCAAACTCACAATAGTAAAGGTGGATAAGTCAGAGAAATCCAATAACAAGCAAACATGAATAGGTTAAAGGAATAGCCTAATGGGAATGGCTAACAAGAACAGCCAAACAGGAACAGCTGACATAAACTGTTTTATAGGAACAGCCTTACAGAAATAGCCTGGTAGGAGCATCCGAATAGGAATAGGAAAACTTGGATAGCCAAATAGGAGTTGCAGAACAACTTCTTTGGGTCTACGTCTTACTTTCTGTTGAGCAACAGATCATCATATTTTGTACCCTAAGCATTATACTAAAGACCAATATAAAGGATAATGTAAATTGACAGTGGATGTATGCCCATTCTGGCTGAACCACTATAAATCTTTGTGTTCTTTACTTTGCTACAATTTACTTTCTACATAACCTATTTGTGATGTGCTCTCTGAAAGCAGTTAAATTTAAATATAATAGCTGCGTTATACACCCCATATACACCGTTCTACAACTAATCGACCGAAGGTGTTTGCCTACTTTTCATGCAAACATTTTTGGTGCTTTAACTAAGAACTAATTCTTAACATGCCTTTAAGATCAAAGAATAAGGTTGTGCTACCAGCGGGAATGCAAGGAACACCACACCCAAATAAATAATCGCTAATCCGAATAATCATTCGATAAGTGCTCCTGTGCTAGTAGATGAAAATACCAGAGGCAACCTGGATAGAGTTGTGGCCAAGCTAAACGAATGTTTCGCTTCCCAACAACAAGCAATGGTGTACCAACTTACGACATGCTTGGGGCAGCTGCAAACTATTGGTCACAACACTTGAACACAAGGGCAATCCCAGTCTAGGGGATCCAAAAGATAAAGGGGGTTACACTTTGACACATAATCCAATTAAAAAGTCAAAGAACTAGAAGAAGGAACACTCGAGAGATGAAATTCGTAAGACTTTATCCCAAAGCTAGACTCCAGAAGCAGTTCAATGCTCAACTAGACAGAGATGATGCCAAACTGGGGGGTAGCTGTAGCAAATGCTTTATTCCATTATCGAAATTGTGGTTAATAAAGGACAAAATGATCATTGAGACCAATCTAGGAGCCATAAACATGCTCTTAACTGAAGATCAAGTCTCATAGGGAGGATGAAAGAAGTCGTTCCCCAAACAAAAAGGTCGAGCTATCATTGCCAGTCACTAGAACCAGAGGATAGGATGGCTCGAATCATTAGAAAATTTGCATATGTGAACAAGTGGAGTAAGGAATTAGAGCTTAGTTCGACAGCATCTATTCCTTAGAGATATGACAACCAGAAACCCTAAAGATTTCAGGATGCCTACTATAGAACCGTATCAAGGAATAATTGACCTTATAGAACATTTACAATGATATACCCACCACATGCCAATGAGTGGAGTATAGAGGAAGCCTTGAGCAGCTGCTTTCCTATACTCTTGGAAGACTTAACCACTATGTAGTTATGTAGTTATCCCTAAGGATCAATTCATCCTTAGGAGATGTTAAAGGAGAAGTTTATTAGTCGATTTCGGATACATATTAAACCACCAAAAGATGGATACTTCTTATCTAATGGGAAGCAAATGGGAGAAGAGTCGCTACGATAGTACCTATCCTAGTTTAATGCTACAATAGTTGGAATTAAGAACATGGATGAAAGGATAGCCTTGATGACTTCTATGGTGGAGTACCCCCGAAACGAAGTTTGTTAGGAGATTGACAAAAGAGAACCTGCTACATTGGAGGAGTTTGTTTATGAGGTGGCAAAGTATATGAGATTGGAAGGTGCTACATTGGAGGGACAACCTTGTATAGCAACTAGAGTTTGAGAAGAATCTAGTAGTGTGCTGCAAATAATGATGGAAAATATAGAAGCTTCTTTCCTAGCTAAGTATTTAGAGATAATGATGGATTCCTTAGACTCATGGAGCAAGCAGCACAAACGCAGGTCTAGAAATACAAAATTAAAAATTAAGTTGTCAACTCATCAAGAATGGATGCAAGGGAGCAGGAGACCAGAGCTTGGCGGGATGAACCATCGTCCGTTCACTCCGAACATCAGATATGCAGTCAACCCTTGAATTTTAAGGCACTGGTCATAGATTAATACATTAGAAAAACCAACCCCTGCACACATTTGAGGTGCTACATTCAGTATATGGAAGTAGTTGGAGCTACGAAAGGAGAAACTTTCATTGTTTTCCTCTATTCGTGTCATACTTACAGACTATTTGGTTTAGTCAATGGAAGCACTAATCTATTAACACTTGGGTATCAACAAAAAGGATGGATAAAACTTACGAAACAATCTTGCATGGTTCAGTGCCATAGCATCTACTATGCGACAACTTAATGAATTTATTATCCATATGGTTGTTGCTTCAAGAATTAATAGAAAATGGGAGTTTTACAAGGGACTTAAGAAAAATTCAACTGCCAACTTGGAGGACTTATACTATTAAGCCAATTATTTTATGCATTTAGAAGATTCTGATATCAAGCAGGACTAGCAAATGTAATTGTCAACCAGGTCAGAGACGAAAAGCCTTAGGATAAGGATATGTGAAAGATGGATAATAGGATAGGAGAAAGGAAACACTTCATAAGATAAGGTAAGTTTCCATGTTCACAGCTTACAAATACTCCTGAAAGAATCTACCTTTCTATTAGAGAAACCGTGGAATATGGTACATTGAGAACTAGAGAGCTAACTATGGTAGAGATGGAAACCGGTATGCTTTGGGCTAAAGCCTAAGGTAAATCCAGTGGGAGTGCCATACACAGTCCCTTGATAGAACTGAATCCCTGCAGAGGAAGATTATAAACCACGCTCGTGAGCACGGTGTTGGATCCCCTTACAGACAATAGAGCATGTCCTCCTACTAAATATCCAAAGATAGATGTGCCTGAAAATTGTGAAGAATGGAGTAATTAGACAGTAGAGCATAAACTTCCTAGTCTTGGAGATAGGGTTCAACTCCATCAGAGGCAATAGAAGATTAGGTTCAGCTCCTTCAGAGATAATAAAGAGTAATTCTAACCTATTCCATAGGCAGGACTGAACATCTCTAGAGATGGTGGAGCGAAACATTTTCAAAAAGTCCCAGAGATAGACTCAACTTCATACGAATATGAAGCATTATACTACAGAGACTGAATACCCTCATAGAATGCAGGAATAACAATGTAAAGGTATGGCTTACTTTAATGAATAAATTTTGAATGATTTTTAATAGAGATACTTGAGACATATTACGTCATGCTACTTGACTATGCAAAACTCGTGGAAGTAAGAGATAATACTAATGACTGTGCAAGAACAAATGTTCTTGACCCCTACGGGTCGGAAAGACTTATTACCTCACAGCCTAAACTAAACGACGAAGCATAATACAATAATATAGGGTTGGAAATAGCAAAAGAACTAGGAATCAGGACACTATGTATCTATAGCAACCTACAAGTGGCTGTGAATCAGGCATTTTAGGAGTTCTAAGTCAAAGGAGAATAATGGTTGGCATGCTACTTAAAAAAGGGCATAGGCTTTACTTGATGTGTAAGAATGTTGTGAGATTAAGCATAACCCACAGGAGGAAAATCGAGGTGTTGACAATTTGGAAAAATTGGCCAGCTCAAGAAATGGATCACTTTTTGGGTTGGCCCTAGTAAAAACTTCACCCTTAAATCGGAATGAAGCAAGGATGGCAATGCACAAGGCAACACGGTACACCATATAGGATGGCATCCTATATAGAAGAGTTTTCACTAACCATTTGCTAAGGTGTATGGCTGCTAGGAAGGCTTGGGAAATATTGGACATTGTACATCAAGGCAATTAAGGGGACCACACTGAGGAGCAGACCCTAGAAAAGAAAATCTCATAATCCTCAAGTTATCACCATCCGAACTGACTTACAAGGTTAGCCCCTGGCCCTTTGTTGTCTAGGGAATAGATCTGATCGACAAACCTCTAATGGCCTAGGTTGGAGCTAAGAATATGATATACAGCATACCGTAGGCTAATGGATAGGTGGAAGTGGTCAATAAGGTTCTGAAGACCCTCATAAAGAAGCAGCTGGAAAAGGCTAAAAGAGCATGGGTGGACGAGATTCCTTTAGCATTGTAGGCTCACTGCACTTCTTTCAAGGTGGCGACGAGACGTACTCCATTCTCCTTGGCTTATGGATCAGAAGGAATGTTACCAATGAAGAAATCAGTGCCATCACATATGAGGATTCATTATGACCTAAATGAGAATGAGGAATTGATAAATATGTCATTGGAATTGATTTATGAAAGGCATGATGTAGCTGCTTTAAAAGCTGAGGCGCATAAGAAAAGGATAGCCAAGCAATACAACTATTAGGCCAAACACCACCCGCTCAAAGAAGGGGACTTAATGCTAAATTAGATATTTCTTTTGGCCAAGGGAACCTGTCATGATCTGAAAAGGCTTATATTTTATCAGTAGGGATCAAGGGAATGAAGCCTACATTCTCATCATCATGGACGAAGCCGTATACGGAAAAACATGGAATGCTCAAAACCTTTATCTCGTTTTTGCGCACTGACTATTGCAACTACATGGGTTATGGATAGTGTGTTATCAATCATCACGTTTTTACCCAACCTTATAGAAAAGGTATACGAAACCATGATAGATGATCAATGCTATCAAACCACCATAAAAACAACCATCACATACCATATAAATCCCCTGATTTATAAGACTATATGGGCAAAGCTATTACATACTAAGGACACCCATTTCTGGCATATCATGGAAAGCTTAGACAAACCTTTATCCAATAACAATAAATCACATTTACCTATGATCACGACATGATCACAAAATGGGTAATTCAGTATTGACGATCGACTCCAAACTTTATGCCAGCAATGGTGGACCAGAGTGACCTTAATCGGGTGTCCACCACTAACGATCGACTTCACACTTTTTGCCGGCAATAGCAGACTAGAGTGGCTCTAGCTGAGTGTCCACCATTGAATAATGGCTTTAAACATTTTTGTAGCAATGGCAGACCGAAGTGACCCTAAATAATTGTCCACCATTGACGATCGACTCTAATAAAATTGTCGGCAATGTGGGCCAAAGCGACCCTAACCGAGTGTCCAACATTGATGATCGGCCCCAAACTTCTTGCTGACAATTGTGAGCCAAAGTAACCTTAACTGGGTGTTCACCATTTACTATTGACTCCAAACCTGGTGTTGGCCATGGTGAACCCAGCTCACTGGCGGTCAGGACATGACCGTTTCTTGGTTGGTTCACCACCAATGATCGGTCTCCGAACTTACTTTATCTGGGTATAGAAAATATTCCCACCTTACGATTTGGATGATTTCGCTTGGACCCAAGACAAAGAAACTGGAAACCAACAAGGACACATAGGACTTGATTACAAAGACATTACACCAAAGATCACTCACCTTACTGAACTTGGCAGTGATTGATCCTGTCCAAGTATGCAAGGCAGTGATGAGATGGCATTCCAACAGAGGTCACTTACCCTACTGAACATGACAGTGACTGATCCTGTGCAAGTATACATGGTAGAGATGGGAAGATTATAAAAAGAGCTTACAAAATAATAGAGTATGACTTCACAGAGATTTATAGTTGGACAAACTTTCCAGTGATTCATCCTATGCAAAATGGTCGAGGGCAAGGAAGGAGCTGATGTAAGAGCTGACAAAATAACATGTAACTACACCAATATGCTCATTGTGTTGAACTTGTAAGTGATGGACTCTGTATAAGTATGTGAGGAAGCAATAAAAGATTGCTAACAAGCTAATGTCTAAGTAAGGATACTATACAAACATAATGCAACAACTAATTCCGATCAAGTATGCGTTTGTGTAAGTGTTCATACAAAAAATATAAAGTATGGTACAAGGGAAGCATCAGCCATAGAAACTACCTACCATACCAAACTTGTCAATGATTGATCTATACAAGTATGCATGGTAGCATTGAAGGAGTCACCAGTGGAATCGCTTAGTGATTGTTTAGAAAAATACAACATGACCACTAATCTTAATCAACCAAACCAAATTCAACTCAATAAAAATATACATTATCGGATACACGTACCATGGAGACATAATATATCTTTTTCCTTAAGACACCTTGATATACTTGGAACGTTCATAAGATAACACATGGCCTCGAGACCCGAGGCAAGGAGGTTGAACCAGAGAGAGCAACTCCTCAATGAACAGTGATGAGAATTAGTGGGAAATCAAGCTAGATGACTATACTACCAAGAAAGCGTGAGCTACAAACGTCAAATTGACAAAAGATGTCATGGAACGGTCAACAAGCTTCCCTAGTGAACAAGGCGCTTTGCAACATACTAGTAGTGGAAGACTTACAAAAGGATGGGAATAAGGATGTAGATATTCAAGATTCGAGATAATCATCACATTAGAAAGAAAGAAAATTTTGGAAGAAACAAAGCATACTTTGTATTCTATGAAAATATGCTTTGAGGGGCAAGTGTGTAGGCATTTTCGCCCACGACGTAATGAATACGAAAGGCTTCAAGGAGCATAGAAATGGTGAAAGGTGCATAGTAAAGACGCCATTATATAATCGCAAGGGCAAGGAAAAGTGTTAGAGTAAAATCTAGCATAGTCAAATTATATATTCAAAGCACTGATAAAAGGTTCCTAAGGTCAGGAATGGGCCTAGGCTGAAGCTGCATCTCAATCTGAACTATGGATCGGAAGATATAATCATATTAAAGTTTGTCCATCACCTAACTGACCCGGGCCCCACCTTGAAGAGCTACTACAAACTTCAGGCAAATGGAATATTCTGAGACATTGGAATACTTTACTCAATGGTATGAAGCTAGTGGTCCAAATTTCATTTAATTCTGACTTAATATGAAGGAGTTATGGTACAAAAACGTGTGTAGCTCAAGTGGTTGAGCATCATGCTTCCAACGAAAAGGTCAGGAGTTTAATCCCTGGCAAGTACATTATTTTTATGGAACATGAGAAACAGTCCGGTAGGGAACTTAACCGTTTACTGCCTAACCATTTACTTAACTAAATCTCTGCCTAACCGAAACTTTGGAGCACTTCTAAACAACAAGGAATCATCTTAGCCTTGTCCAATCACCTTCAAATATCTAGTCCACCATCCAACATAGAGTTATGAAGGACCAACCTCAAGATTTATGGCATCAAAGTTCCATCGGACCGAGGCACCTCCAAACCTATGCATCTGCTAGATAGAGAAACCACTGTACAAGGAGATTGCCGAACCGAGGCACCGCTGGATAGAGAGACAATCGAACAGAGGCACCATCAATAAAGGCACCATCAGATTAAGGCACTATCGAACCGAAGCACCGTTGTATAGAGACTGTAAGAGACCACTAGATAGAGGCACCGCTAGACAGAGAGAGCTCCAGACCAAGGCACCGCCAGATTGAGCCACCGCCAAACCGAGGCACCACCGGACAAAGAAACCACCGAACAAAGGCACCGTTGGACAGTTGCACTACTAGGCAAAGGCATCGCCAAACCGAGGTACCATTGTATAGAGAGAGTGAGAGATTGCTAGACATAGAGACCTCCATACCAAGGCACCGTCGTACATAAAGACCTCCAGATCGAGGCACCGTCGAACCGAGGCAGTGCCAAACAAAGAGACTGTCGGACAGAGTCACCATCGGACCAAGGCACTGCCGGACACTATAAGACTGAGGCAGTATTGATCAAGAGCACTACCAAACCCAGATGGTCGAACCTTGGGGGCGAATCAAAGATGCCAAGAAAGCTAAAATAGGAAAGTCCAAAAAAAATCTTGTGTATATGGAAGTACCAAACCAAGCATATTATACCAGGAAACTCCTATTTTATTAGCTTGACCTACTTATACCTTCATTCCTATAAATACCAAAGCATCCAACAATAGTAGGGGAGAATTTCTAGAGAGTCAAGCTCATAAAAGTGATGGCGGACAATTCAGAGAAATCCAGGAATAGACAAACTTGAATAGGCTACCAAGAATAGCCTAATAGGAATAGCCAAACAAGAACAGCTTAACAGGAACAACACTACAGGAGCAGCCATAAAGGAATAGCCTAAGAAGAGCAACCAAATAGGAATAAGCGAACATGGATTGCTAAACAAGAGTTATAGAACAGACTTCTTTGGGTCTATATCTTACTTTATAGTGAGTAAGAGATCATCATATTTTGTATCACAAGCATTGTACTAAAGATCTATATGAAGGAACATGAAAATGGACAGTGGATGTAGGCCCATTCTGGCCGAAGCGCTATAAATCTTTTTTCTTTACTTTACTATAATTTACTTTTTACATAACTTATTTGTGATTTGCTTTCTGAAAATCAATCAAATTACAAATATAACAGGTGCGTTATGCACCCCATATACATTGTTCTACAACTAATCGACTGGAGGTGTTTGTCCACTTTTCGTGCAAACAAAATAGCATATTGCTGATAGTTAACGATGTACTTATGTTAAAATCAGTGATAGTTTGAATGTTTAATACTCGATATTGGATTTGTAAATTATATCTTTTATATTAAGTATAAAGGATGTTGGGAATGTCCTAAAATGCTATGCAAAGACACCTTATTAAAATGTCTAATAAGGAACATATAAGATGGGTTCCTTATGCTTTAGGAATAGGAATTATCATACGTGTTATATTGTTTATAATATCGTAACTTGCTTACGTATTTGATACATAAAGAAAATATCAAATTCAAATTAAGATCACTAAATGATAGTTTAGAGTATTCTTGAGTATTTAAAAAATACTAGAGAACTGTTTATAGAAACAACGAACTCCTTATGGAGGAGTGTACGAGCTCAAACTTCATGAGTGATATTGCATATAACATGTCAATATTAATTTCATGTTCAAATCTTAATTAAGAAGCTTTAAATTGGAAATGTTCCAAACGATAGGTTGTGGTTGATTCAACGAAAGGCTAAGTACATTTCCTTGAATAGCACCGTAATAAAAGAAATGTGTAAACATAAATGCACAAATTTATAACTAAGCTAGGGGTGATTCCAAAGTATTAAGAATGCTACATGTATATGATAACAATGTAATGATAAGAGTTCGATAGAAGTCGAGAAACATACTCTGAATTGTTCCATATGATAAAGGTAGTTTATCAACATCGGAGAGAGTTGATTGACTGATTAGATAATTAAAACAACATAGCAGATCAATTCATGAAGGGTTTAACTTGATTAATTATACTCAAACCGATCGAAGAGATGGGATTGAAATCCCATAATTGCCCACAAGTGCAAGTAGGAGGTTGACAGAGTTTGGGGTGTGCCTTAGGAGCAATTATGTAATTTATTACATTCAAAACAAAATGCGTTTTCTTTCTATTATATATTTAATATAATGTGTTATATATTAATTAATTAATTTCATTAAAAGTATAATTAATAGAAAATTCATAGATGGTATGTTTTGTGATAGTAGTTACAATGCGTTGTAACCATGAGTGATTTATCACAATAAAATAAACATACCATTTTAAATATTCCTAGTCAAGATGTATACATCCATTGAGACTGGAGTACATAATGCTCTCCAAATGTTGGGCAGTATATTACTGATGACTATTGTGGGCACCAAGAGGTTACGTACCAATATCTATTGGATAACTATGGAATAAATCACTTGATAATTTTCTATTGGCTAATATAATTAAGGTCAAACAGCAAAATATTGATGTGACAAAATTACAAAGTTCTCTCGACTTGAGAATATTGTTGATCTTCATTGTGAAAGCTACACTTTGATTATAGTTAAATTGTGGCACGATGTCCATCAAACGGCTATAGTTGGATCAAGTGGAAGCAATGGAAGTGAACACTATTCAGAAGAGGATTCGTCTCCTTGATTATATGTGGTTAGTATCACAGTCAACTGAAGTCAACTCAAAATCAAAGTCTTTGGCCAGAGTAGTTCAATTACTAATACTTATTATTATTGAACCAAGGACTTTGTGTTTGGATAGTAAAGTTGAATATGGACGATATTGGAATTTTTACAATTACCAAATTTCATAAGTCCAAAGTGATATAGCTTTAATAAAGATAATTGGTGTAAATAATTGGCGCTACCAGATAACATTTAATAAAGTGAAATTGATGTGTGAATGTTAATATTTGAATTGTTCAATATTAATCTCTAACCAAATTTACGCCTAAGAGCACACAACTGAAACGTTAGATAATCCTTTTACCACCTAATTTAATTAACTTATAAAATTTTATAAATTTATTAAATTAGGTAATATTTTCAAAATATTAATTATAAAATTTAATTTGATGTTTTCTGAACAATATTAAATGTTGTAGTTATAATATTTATAAATATACTGATCAATATACGATATCGGTACGCATTAAGATAATATTTAAAATTGCATCGAATACTGTTCGGACTTGGACTAGATTTGAAGCCCATTTAGGCATATTATTTTCGGTTGTACGAGGGCATGAATAAGCCGGCCATATGATGGCAAAGAGAGAGGATTTTGAAAGGCTAAAAGAGTGGAAATAGAAAGAGAGAGATATTAGGATGAGATCCTCTTTTCACTCTCTTGACTTCCTATTTTTAAGCCACTTCTTTGTAGCATTTCTTTTAGATTTTTGCTCTCCACTATCCTTGATATTTTCGGTCAGTAAGCTCCTTCTCTAAGCCTCAAAATCCATGTAGAAAATTACATCAAAACTCTTCGATTCGATTGTCGTGGTAAGGCAATTCGAGAGCAAGTAACTTTTGATCTGTGAACGGATTCAAGAGGATCGATACAATGTTTCAATGTGTATGCAAGGGCTTTGGTGAAAGGTAATTCTCTATTTTATTTTGTTTTATCATATTTATATATATTATTTATATAATAGTATGTTAGATTATATTACGAATCATGTATATCGAAATTCTGTCACAAATTGGTTGGTTATGTATATTATTATATCTATATATAATTAAAAAAAAAGTTATTTTGGCTTACTAGATGCCTACATCCTGCAAATAAAAAATTATGTAAATAATATTATTAAATGAACTAATTAATCAGAATCGATATTTAATATATTAATGTTACATACCATATGTTTTAAATTTAAAAAAATTATTCATGTATACTATGTCTTTGACAGTAAAGTAATAATAATAATTTTTGTTTATATAAATATATTTAATTATCTATTTAACCTAAAATTGTTTATGTAACATAAAGTACTTATATATATTACAAATAATAAAATTCTACATAAAACTATTACATACATTATGTAGAAAATTTTCAAAAAATAATAGTTTTATAATTTTTATGATTAATTTTACATGGTTTTTAATTTTAAAAATAAGTAAATTTCAAAAGTGAAAAGAAATAAAAAAGTTTATATATGGCTGAGTGCAATAATTTGTAGAAGCATAATTTAGAAAATATATAATTTAATTTTGTTATATATATATATATATATATATCTGAGTATACATATTTATATGTATCGAATAGATTAATTTAAAATAAATTTTTTATTATTTTAATAAATTATTATTTTTTTGAAATTTTATTTTAGTAAATTATTTTCGGCGTTCAAAATATGTATAACACACACATATATAGGTGTTAAAACTATTTTAAACTAATATTTAATTAATTTAATGATTTAATTACATTATATATGTATTTTCATACATGTATATAACTATAAATTTGATGAATTCTTTATATAAAAAAATTGTTTATAATTAACATTTAATATGTGTGTGTGCATTTTTATATTTATATTTATATTATATATTTACTTATATATTTTATTATGATAGAAACATATACACATTTAGATAGCGAATTGAATAAAAGAGGGGATAACATATATGTTGCGGTGTAAATCCCAACATCTATACACTGGAATGTTAAACCTTGTACACATTGTTCTATTGCACATGCATATATGTGTTTATGATACACACGCGCGTGCATGCGCACGCACGCGCGCGCACACACACACACATATTATAATACAAAATTATATATGAGATAAAACTTTATTTATAAATTCAAATAAAATACTGATTTTATTTAACAGCAAATTAAAAAAAGTTCTAAATGAATTAGACTACATAGGACCATTAAAAATCCAAATTGGTAAAATAATTGAAATTTACCGATTTACCCTGCTACGTTCTAGCACAAATCCAACAAATGCTTCACGTGCTTCTAGGACCATAAGCACAAACACTTCGCACTTATTCTTAATCCATCGATTTAATTTTGATACGATCTATTTTCCTTTTAAGTACAACGGGGAGACGCAGTCGTATAAGAAGGCCGGAGAATGCACTGGACAAAATTGGTTCCAGACTCTGGGGCCCTCCTAGTATGAATCAAAGATGGAAAGATTAAGAGGGGGTCAAAATGGCATGATGCCATGGAAAGACAGCGCCGCCATGATGAACAAAGGGAATCATGCGACTGCTCTGGCTCAACTTCGACTCCCATCATAAACATCACTCATATTCCCAGTCTTTTCCAGCATTGACCATCCTCCCACCAAGAACTTCCTCCATCATCTCGACCGTTTACCATTACTGCCTCAGCTTCCCAACAATTAAAAACAGTTAGCCCTTCTTAATCTCAACAGTCCCATAGGACTGATAACGAATAAGCTCACGTCATGCTGCTACTCCTCCATCCCCAGAGGTCAATCTGTTGTGGTTGCTACTATGATGCAAGCGACACTTCTCGAATTCATCCTTGAGTGAGTTAGATTCAATTGTGATGCCAGGGACTTCCCATGCTACTATGTGAATAAAGGCATCGCCCAACAATAGAAGGTCATGGATCGGTTATATCAATGGAAGAAACTGGCTAATGATCTCTTCGATGTAAATCGTGCTAACTAGTTGATCATTCAAGCTTTTGGCATAGAGAGAACAGGCCATAACCATATATGTGAGGACAAAAATGAGAGTTGTCCACAGTCAAGGAAGAAATATATGAGAAAGAGAGATTTGCTAAGGATTCGCAACAAAGGCTATCTGAGTTGGCCTAAGCTCACACAACCTTGAGCCTAGTTCTAAATGACTACCTAAGGCCCACATCGCCAATATTGATCTCAAGAATACAATCAAGGCGAAAGAGGCTAAAAATATAACACTCTAGGCTTAGATCGTGAAACTCGAACCCAACTTGAAAGCTGAACAAGAATCAAAGGAGCAGGCTCAAGGTGAGTATGCCGAAATAAAAATCAAGCTAGCCACCGCCGAGAAAGAAAATATGGATCTCAAGGTCAAAGAAATCCAAACTGAAGAAGAGACGAAAACCACCCTCCTCTAGTTTTTTGCCAATGTCACCGAGATGGAACTTCAAACGGTTGGAGGGTGATTATCTCGAGACTTTAGTTGAGGCCTGGTATGAAATTTTGAGAAGCTCCAAGGAATCTAGCAGCCATATTAATGAAGAGACTTTGAAGAACAAATTTCTATATGAAGAGGACTTGATAGCCCTGGAAAAGAGACAGAAAATCTTGGTAACAAGAGCTACAGTTAATGAACAGGAGCCTACCGAGACTCATGTTGATCTCAGCTTTCTAGATCATTCAGATGATTCCACTCCAGCACAAAAGAGTTTGCAGTATATGTCGTCACTTCTACGGCAACCACTCCGGAGGTTGTCATAATGAAAACACCCATGCCTGCAACTCCCAACAGCGACACTTTTTGTGGATACAATCCTGACACCCCATCTTACATTCATCCAACAGATCCCTCTACTTCATTTTACCTTAAAAAATTCTAGAAGAAGAGGAAATTGCCAAATCTTATTTGAAAGATACACCAACCTCTTAAGTTATAACTTTATTCTCCCCAGTTTTCAAGGAATTTAAGTTTTCACCGGAGACATCTATAATCTTTACCTTTATATCCATATAGTTATAGGTTAACTAATTGCCTCCTTCGCCACCAACCATTCATGCCCCATGTCTGGGCATTATCATGACTACACCTACCACTGTTACTACAATGTCCACTTTCCTAGTTCTTCCCTCTAGCTTTGGCCTAGGTACCAACTAAGATAAAATATGGGCACTGAATAACTGAAGGACACTGACGCATCTATCGATGAGGAGGTGATGATTACTAATGAAAAGGAACCCGACTCTACACCCATGGTGGAGAGGCTGAAAATTGGTATATCTAAGTTCAAGATCAAACAAGAACCAAGCATGGAGAAGCCTCATTTGTTGCTCCAATCTCCACTCTTCTTGTGGCTAACATAACTACCAATAGCCCCAAATCTCGTACCAACTAAAATAGTGACTATAACTGGGATGAAGACCACAAGGGTCATCTTGCACTTCCAAAAGGATGTCGACCTCTGAAGAAAAAATTCCTTACCTCCTCTAAAAATGAAAGGAAGAAGTCGAAGAGGGGGACACATCATTAATAATAGTTCTTTAGCGTCTTCTGTATTTTGCACTTTTGGCATCGCTATGTATATAAGCCGACATTGTAGGAGAACGACCCCCGTAAATCGAATACAAAAATGTATGTAAATAAAAATATTATCTTTTGTCCAACTATTTTTCTTACTTACATTACTGCATTTTTCATTTTTGTTGCCTATATACTTACCTATATTTGTAACTCAATTACTTATATATTATTCAATCATGTGTCTGTGGTCAGTGCAATGCCATTATTTACTATGTCTGTACGTAACAAAAAATTTCTGTAATTGCTCAGTATCGTTTCATTACTTAATTTTGTTTATCATCACCAATATATTCTCACTTGACTAAACAAAATGATATTTCCTTAGTCAACCCTATTTATCTTCAGCAGAATGTATCATGCTTAGCGATAAACAAAGCTGCATTCCATCAACTAACTTCGTGGCCAACCACATTTATCTTTGGTTGGATGTATTCCATTTAGCCGTAAACGAAGTCATACTCATAGAGACTAAATTTGTACTGATCCCTACCACTGGGATTTGGTATCTCGGATGTTTATCTCTGATTATTTATCTTTGACCCCGGTTATCTTTAAGCATTGACCAAAGATGCTCTATCGACCATTGTCGCTTATAATTGGTCAAGTATGTCTCCTCGGGCCTGAAGTAGAACCTACAAAAACATTTAATTCTACATCGGTTCGTATCTCTGTGATCTGGTGTTGTAACAACCATGGTTTGAAAACTACCTAAAATAAAATACAAAATAATTTAAATCAGAACTTTTGAATAATGTATGGCATTTTCCAAGTATTGGATTTTTAAAAGAGTTGAAATTTGTGAATTATTTCAAAATAAGAGAATTAATAAGCAAATTTGGTATAGAATACATACACAGACACACACAAACACACACATATATATATTATGAAATAATTTTTACGTCATTTGGGAATTTAAGATGTTTAGAATTTGAAAAGTAATGTAAAAGAATTGGAAAGTCTAAATAGAAAGAGATTATTTAAATTCTAAAAGAATGAAATTATAAATTTAAATAATATTAAAAATTTGTGATATGAAATTAATGTTTTTGAAATTTATAAATAAATCTATTTTATACGAAAAATGGAAATTTTACTTTGATAAATCATCCGATTAATTATAAAAAGAGTTCTAGAATTATCCATTTTTGTAAGTAACCATTTTAAAGGTGTATTGGGATTTTGTTTTAAAACAGTGCATTTTAAATTTATCCGTGTACTATAAAAAAAATGAAGGTATTAAATATTTATTAATAATATTTATTAGGAGATTGCATTTTTGATATTTTATTGAAATTTTGTTTAAAAAGGAATAAAAAAAAGAGGGAGATGAAGGAAAACAAATTATTAATGAAATAACATTTTTTTATTGGGTTAGTAACATAACCCAAGCCCATTAGCTACTAAAAGAACGAAATCTTTATTCCTATCTTTTATCATACGCACAAGTTTTCAGAAAAAAAGAAAAGAAAAGGAAGTTCTCCTTCCTCTTGAACCCTAGAGCATTTCATCACTTTAAAAATCACATAAAATTCCAAGAATTCATGAAAAATTCGGATAGCCTTCTCATACTATAATACATCTTTAGGAAGTTTAATTTCAGTTTTGCATTTTTTTAGAATCGTTTGTTTCTCTTTTGTTGAGAAAATTCTAGGCCCGAGCTGAGATAGAAAAGCAAGGTCAAATTCGATGTTTTGACAAGCTTGTTTATGGAATTAAGGTGAGTAACCCTCACAACTATCTCAATATCAAATGCATGCTATTGTACTATTATATGTTTTTGCTTTTAGTTGTAATTTGTGTGGGAATTGGATGTATTTGAGAAGTAATGTTTGCTGAAAGTTGAATTTGTTGAAATTGCAAGCATATGTTTCGTTCTTTGGTCAATTAATGTGTTATTTGCTTGCCTTTGATGAATGCATGCCAGAGTATGATATCTCAGTCACCCTAAAACAAAATGAAAATGCTGAAAGTCAAGAAATCAATGACCAAAGTCGATTTCCTAGAGCTGATAGCTCTAGGAATCGTCGACACCGGTGTGTTGGTGTGATGCCCACCAGTGGACCGGTCCTGGAGCCATTTAGCTCTAGGACAAAAGCGTTATGATGTTATTATTTATTTATCTATTTTCTTCCTATTGATTTCGTGTGATTTTCAGATTTTGAATTTTTATTTACCTTTTTGGATTTCAACTTTGTATAATGATTTAAAGGATATATGTAAAAAGAATTGATTTTATGATTAAAAATAGCTTTCTTTAATCATATAAAGGTTTGCTCTTTTAAAAGCTTCTTTATGGACTTATATGTATGTATACAAATATTTTGGATTAAATTTCAGATTAAACTTCATCTATGGGAAAACAAATATTTTTAAGTGGAAAATTATTTCATAACAATTAAATAATAATAATTTAGCTTTTCTCAAATATGGTATTTAAAATCATATTTATATTTAATTTTTTAACAAGGAAGCATGTCAAAGCCTATTGATTGTAGTCTTTGGAATTTATATACATATATTTTACAAATACATCTATGTTTTATAAGTAAATATAAATATTTTTATATAATCCTAGAAGTTAGCTTTTAAGCTAAATATTATTTACATGGGATGAGAAATATAATTAAATGATTTAGTAATACTGAGTGGTATGGGACATTTGGTATCACTTCATCGATTAATTGTATGAATTTTTGTATATAATATTTTGAGTGAGTGGAGTTTACTAACTTATAGTAAATACTCAAGTAACACCAAGTAGTATAGGACAATTGGGCGATACTCAAGTAATTACATTGGAAAATTTTAACACTTTTTTATTAATGGAATCTTGGGGTTAAGTAGCTATTTTTATAGCTTGTGATATTTTGAAGTGTATTTCTATAGCTTGACCTTATAGTCTTGTTGTTTCGTCCAAGTAGTTTGATAGTGGTGTTCGCTTCGCGAGTCGTGGTATCCTTTCGTCCTGCTTTGTGCTTGACTTTGAGTTCTGATATTTTCCTGTACAAAGCCAACAGCTAGTTACCTAGGACAATTTTGATATCATATGATTGTGCCATTTGTTATTAAACGCAACATTCGGTGCATTTGAGTAGGCGAGACAACATTATAATGATCAATTAACTATTTGTCCATAGGAGTGTTGCGATTGGTTTTAGTTTTGGAGAAACTCCTGGAGTGAGACGAAGTGTACTTCAGTCTCCCCTTGGAAGATAACGTTTACACTTACATATCTCCAAAGAAGATTTCTATAGGATCAGTTACTTTACCCCGACTTTCTTTGTGCTCATCTTTTGATTTTTACTTTCCTAGTGATTGTGACGACCCGGAATTTTTGTATATTTGAAATTGGAATATTTAATTAATTTTAAATATTCAGAGATTAATCATTAACTTAAATTTCAAATATCGCTGTTTATTGAGTAATTTAATTATTAAATTTAATTTATTTGAAGTTGGATAAAATAGTAAATCTGGCATTCTAAGCTAATTAAAAATATTTTGAAAGCTCGTAAAATTCATACTAATAATACTGAAGATGATAGAACTTTCAAAATGGAATTTCAAGGTATTTTGTTCAGTTTAAAAAAAAATATCGTTTAAATTGAATTTAAAAATAGCCGTCCGAGGCACAGTCTCGGAATTCGACAAAACCAGTTCCATTGGATCCGTAATATTGTATTATTGTCGGATTTCGAATTTCGTAGTAATGGAAGTGGCAGAGTGAGCATGCGGTATAAAAACACGTAGGAATTTACTGAGATAATTTAAAACTAAATTAAATATATTTTCTGTCCTTAAGCAGACACAAGGTACATCCCGTCATCCTTGTTCCATTCGTACCCCTTTTTATTTATTCTTTCCCTTTCTCATTATCACAGTTCGAAAACTCTATTTTTCTTCTAGCCGACCTACCTTGTACGAGAAGACTCGCTCTCTCTTTTTAAAACCCCGTATACCTACCTTATCTTCCTTCAGAAAAAGGGAAATGAACGAACGAAAAATCGAACCGATTAAATCGATACAAAGAGGGGAATGGTTCGCAATCGAACTCGATTTCGATTGGCGGCAAATCGATATCGTGGGTTGCGGTGGCGTTTGCATTCGCGCGCTCGTGTAGGAGTTCGACGAGGTAGTTTCAATCGGTGGCATCGCGAGTTCAACGTCGTCGTTTGATTTGGGGGATTGGCGATCGAGGCAGAGCAGCTAGGAGACTCGCGAATGATGCGATGCTATCATCCAGGAGGTGTGCGATGATGTTGAGCGAAGGCGTGAAGGGTTCGAGTGATGGGTCTGACGACGAGGGAGAGCGTTCGATCTGGAGATGCTTCACGAGGAGGAGCAGGCGGCGGGGTCGATTGTGTCGGCTGCGTTCATAGGGTTGGCTCCGGTCTCGATTTTGGGATCGAGGTTTGTCTGAGGTATTGCTGTTTTGTTTTTAGTTTAATTGAAGTAAATAAATATAGTTCAGGAAGATATATATATATATATATACATATATATATATGTGTATATATATATGATATAATAATTTATTTAAATAAATTTATACAGTAAAGTAAATTTGCTGGGTTATTTCTAGTAAAGCAGATATATATATCTGAGATTTTCTTAATTTGAATTTTGATATTCGGAGAAAGGTGAATCTATAAATTATATATAGATTATAAAAGAGAATGGAAATATATACTCATATTCTAACTTGCTAGGTGAATTAAACTGAATTGTAAAATGGAATTTAAGTATTCGATTTGAGTCGAATATTAATAAAATTTATCTAATGTTATTTAAGGTCCAAATTGTGGAGAATCAAGCCGGGCTGGAAATAATTTGCATGCAAGTTAAAAATGTGAGTTAATCTCACTCAGCTGATTTTTATTCTAAATTTAAATGGTAAAATTTAAATAATTGATTGGATGATTGCATTGATTGGATGTGCTATAGTATATATAGTAGTATATACCAATATATATATTGGCATATGTATATATTGGAGTTGTTGATATTCCCGCATTATATAGCGGATGAGACCCTATGCGCCGCATAATAGCGGATGATTTTATATAAAACCCATATACCGCGATATTCCACCTTGAAGTGGAATTGGTATTGTGCTAACGTCTGTGGATGCAGGGAAACAGGTTGGAGGGATCCAACTGGATTCCTCAAAATTATTAGATTTTTTAATATTCTGTGTTCTGAATATTTGATATCATGTGATGATTTTATATTGGATGATGTGGTTGATTTGGATTGTCCAGTATAATAAATTATAAAATCTATGAAATTGAATTTTTGAAAAGAATTAAAAGAATAAAAATTTAAGTAAATAATTCGAGGAATTGGGATAAAATTTATAACGAATTGAAATAAAAATAAAGTGATTTGGAATCTTAACAAATATGAAATAAGGGGATTTTGAATTTACAAGGGATAATAAATTTTATACTTAAGTGATATTATTTGAAGAATAAAAGAAGTTATTTTTGAAATTAAGGATTAAAATTAATTAAAGGATAAATAAGGAGTTTTGGAAATTTGTAATTGATATTGGTAAAAAGGGGTTTAACTCGTAATAAGAAATAAAACCTAAAAGTTAATGTGTTTTGGAATAAATGAAATAGCAAAGGAAATTTATTTCAAAGTAAGTAAAGTAAATGGGAAAATCAATTGGAAATTGATTTGGTTGTTTAAAATTGGAATCTTAAAGAGAAATGAGATCTTGGAGATATAAACTGGGTTTATAAAGTAAAATAAAATATCAGTGGATATTAGAAAATATAAATTCAAGGTGGGAATTTATAAAGGGATATGAATTGGTTTAAAAATAAATGTTGATTTATTTTTAAAGGATGGGAATGAGAAGTGTATTTCTCCTGGTAGCCAAGTACGTTTTTCAAGGTAGTTAAATATAAGGAAAGTTTTAATATGTTTTAAAAAGCATGTTTTAGAAAATTGATTATTTTTAAATGTTAAAATTTTAAAGTAAGTATTTTCAAAAATCTATTATTGTAGTAATTATATAAAAGTGTTTTGGTATTATGTTTTAAAAAGAGAAAGTTAGTTTATATTTATAAGGTGGTTTCATTTTAAATATTCCTTAAGTATATATTTTAGTAAAGTATTAAAAGTAATTTTAAACTTCGATGTTATAAAGTATATTTATAATAAAGTGTTTGTAAATTATTTTAAAATCTAAAATATTTTGTACTTGGTGTTTCAGAGGAAATAAATATTTAGGGATGTATTCCGTAAGCGGAAATTGTTTGAAATTGTTTTCAAATGAGCTTTGAAAATTTGGAAATATATCTTGGAAAGATATTTGGGCAAATAAATAATGTGGGAAATTATTTATTGTGTGATGGTTGCTTGTGGATGTTAATTGATAGTTAAATAACCGACTATCAATATTGGCCAAATGCGCTGATCGTTTCGAAGAGACCGGGATCGGGTTTCCGTATACCGGAATTCTAGGTCTGGAGACTCGAACACCACTTCGATCCGGTTTGTACGTTTCGTGTAACGATTTCGGAGTCGAAGATGGAGCTGTGAAGTGCAAGGGCTAGTCGCTACTAATCCTGAGGATATTTCCAAAATGGATGTAGTAGGAATAGTGCCTTCGGTTCCGTTCGGACCCGGGACGGACTTGTATGGACGAATGCTTTCGTGACATCGTCAGGTAGACGATGGGCATTCTAAGGGATATGTGCTATAAAGGTATCGTTTAGCCTCGAACCTCATCAACCGGGAATGACTGAAAATCAGGGGTTATGCAGCAAGGCTTCGTGGGTAGCCCCCACTTGAGAGTAAGGTCATCCCTGTCTAGATGTCCCTTTTATTTCGGCTTAGTGTTGCGGTTGCTGATCCCAACCGTGGGGTGATTTTATTTGGAATTATCCAGTAAGGGATGATTCCGGCCTTGTGTTGCAGGGGAGCGGGCGTACTCCTCGGTACTGTGATCTAGGCCACGTACTGTGACAGGTGGTACCCCAGTGCCTAGTCATTCGTTGGAAATCCATTCTCCCTACGTGCCTTGTACGAGTTTTGTTTGTATTACCCACGTTGTGGCTAGTATGCTGGAATTTAATCATGTAACAATTTCAGCTATTTTAATAAGTATTTGTGAATAGACACTATTATAATATCAGAGGATTTTGATATAAAGTGTTTTAGCTATCGTAAGGTAAAAACCCGACATGTTTATTTGTGGCGTGGTCTTACGAGATGCTTTTATTTTCAAAAGGATTTTTGAAACTTTAATAATCAATTGAGTGTGATTTTCTCACGCTGGTTTTCCAGACTGACTCGGGTATTGTTTTATATGATGCTCGGGTCAGACCGAGATAAACAGGTTTAGGATATGATGCTGTGGAGCTCAGGAGACGAGCTGGATGACGATACGTACTCTCGTACTTGCTATTATTTTTCCGCTGTGTATTCAGTTGTATGTTATGGATGATGATGTACCCTGATGATGTATTCTGATGATGTATGGTATAAACAGATATAGTTTTTGATTTGTGTAAAGATCTGTTGATATATATTATATTTTATTCCGCTGCGATGGTTAGATTCTGATGTTGTTTTTCTATTTTTCTTCTTCTACCTCTTCTTCTTAACTAAAATGGTTCGATTTTCCGGGTCTGGAAAGTCGGGTCGTTACAGTGGTATCAGAGCTTAGGCTAGCGATAACCTTGGCTCTGGTGGGAATTTTGAGTGTACTAATAGATATGAGCGCGTATTTGTTAGGGAATATAAAATGGTTTTATATTGTGTTGGTTGGTTTATTGAGTGGCATATGAACCTTCGTCGGCACAGTCTGGACAACTGTATCGAAGGGGTTTCTAAACACTTGAATAGAACAGTTCAACACAGTATTGTTTTAAATAGGGTGGATGAAATAATTTTGCCCAAATTATTTTGTATATAAAAGAAATAATTATTTGAAATTTATTATAGTTATATATTTGGATGCTTGGTTGTTAGAAAATGACAATAATGAGTTAGTCTCATTATTGAGTAGAAATTGAAAACTTATAACCAAAGATGAAGAATAAATTTATATAACAAATGGAATTTGAAATATAGACTATAAATAAAATTATAAATTGAGATAAAACTTTATATACAAATGTGAATTACAAATGTGATTTATAGTCTAATGAGATAAATTCATAAACAAATGAAATTTGTAAATGTAAATTGTAAATGTGACTGATAACTTGAAATAAAATGTGATAGAATTCCAGAGTAATGTTTGGATATAAAATTGAATGGATTTTGAATTTGAAGTTTTGGGAAAGGTTTAAATTTCTTTGGATTTAAAAGTAGTTTTAAAGGTTTTGGGGAGATAATGGTGATATTATTTCTTGAATATTTTTGGAATTGAATTGAAATCTGGTGGATTTGGAATTTAAAAACATTTGAAATGATTTTGAAGGGAATAAAAGCACTAAACTCTTTGTTGGTCGCTGGAAAATAATTCCGATGATGATCGTGACATCATCGGTGTTCATTTTCGAGTTTCCAAAGAAAAATTGCTACCAAACTGTTTTAAATTGGAATTGTTTGTGAACTAAGTTTGGTTTGAAATTCCAAAGGGAAATTTAAATTGTCAAGGGTTTTGAATGCAGTTGATTTCAAAAGTGATTTTGAAATTTTGGAGAATTGTTTAAACTCTGAAATCATATTTAAAATGTTTATATGGAATAATAAATATACCAAACTAAATAAAATGTAAATCTTGTAGTAAGCATAAAAATGTGAATGAAATCGATTGTAAATAAATAAAATATAGATATAAATAAGTTTGGGACTTATAAAATTTGGGAGTAAAATAAATAATCCAAATAAAACTGTTTGTAATGGTTTGAGTTGCCAATAGAACTAAAATGAGTAGAAATAAATTGGAAATGGCCTTGTATTAATAATAAAAATATATTGGCTAAAAGGAAGTTGAATTTGTGATTTAATAAAGAAATTGGGGATGAACTTGGATTAAATAGAAATTATTAAAGGTAATTCAAGTTGAAAATTAACAATTCGAATGTGGATGATATAAATAAAGCTCGACACATATATTTTAAATGCTGTTGAGCGCGATAAACAAATTGAGACAGAGAATGGACTAAAGACAATGAATGTGTGGAAATAAATTTATTGGGTGGCAATGAATTAGAGAATGAATAAATGATTAAATGTGAAGTAAAATCTATATTGATTCAATTAATATGATAATTACGAACAGAGCTGGTAATTAACTTAAGTTAAATAAAATAGAGTTGAATTGAAAATGAGCTTGTTGGATTAAAAATAAATTGAATGAGTATATTAACTGAATTTAATTAGTAAAATAAATGAAATTTGATTTGGATTAGAATCAAATTGAAATAGAGTTGGTGTAAGGAAGGAAATGAACTTAATATTTGTGATAAAATAGCTTGAAATAACTAAAGGAACGAAGGTAAATGAAATGCAAGAGAATGGATTAAAATTTGTAAATGCAATGAAAATACAAACATGGAAGTGTAAATAAATGGAAAATGGAATGGGTTGAGTATAGGTTGAAAACAATTGGAATAAGTGTCGAAGCATTTCATATGTGCTTATAGAAGTATATATCCTGCATCGTTTGTAAAATTCATGCTATAGCAATGTAAAATTAAGTGAAATGCTATAAACTTTGTGTATTTGACACTCACATATTTATATTGAGTTAGTACAGGTTCAGGGGAGCCGCCTGGCTGATTTTGACTGTGTTAATTGCTTAAATAAATTGCCGCTTTGCTTAAAAATGCTAAAAGAAAGGTACGCCTACGCAAAGGAATTTAATAGGAGATATGAACTGTTTATATTGATATATATTTTGATTTCCGGCCTGAGGCCGATGTATATATATATTTGTGCATCCTGCGATATCGCAGAAGTCCCTCTGTACGAGGGAGACTTTGCCAAAATTTTCCGTAAATTTTGGGAGTTAGAAAATTTTTGAAAATTTTCATTAACAATAAACAATTAAAAATTTGTCAAGCAAAGAGAATTGAAATTGAATAGTGAAATCTAATTCAAATGCGAATGTAAAGTAAAGTGAAATCGAAGGAACTAAAGAAAGTGAAGTTGCAAATAAACTGTTATTGAGATTTAAATTAATTAGTAAGTGAAACTAATCCAATATTTAAAATGGAAACCAAATTGAATTCGAATGGAATTGTAAAGGCAAAGGTGAACAGAAATGAATATACATTCCTATGGTGAAGTTAAAATAAATTTAAGAAGTATATAAATACGTAAATTGGAATTAAGAAAAGAACAATGAATTCTCAGGTAATTTGGTACTGAGGAAAGTTTTTCTAGGTGAATAATAGAATAAAGATTAAAATTGGAAATTGTGGAATGAGATAATAATGGGTAAGTGAGTGACAATCAAAATGAATGTGAATAAAAGAGAATTGATATAATTGGTAATCAATTGGAATTTATACGTAAGATGTACGTATATTATTTTATTCGCATAGCTATTTGATCCAGATGTCGAACATAGAATTTCGAGATAATTTTATCGATCCGAATTAGGATTTTTCACTCGATTTTCGACGGCGAGCCTGGATATGGATTGTTGATTGATTCTGGAAATTCTCTATCATAGTTTGTGACTATGCAAGGAGAATGACGGTTTCTGATCAAGAAACCAGATCTGAGTCCGCACTAGGAAGTCGGGTGGACGATACTAGTTCGGAAGTGAAATTGTGTGATCGATTGAGCGATCGAATGTGATATTGCGTACGGATGATATATGTGCATCGTACGGGCTTAAGTAAAACAAATGTTGGAAATTTGTAAAGGAAAGTATAAAATGACTTTGGAATTGTGATTGAATATTATTGCTTAGTAGGATATACAAGTGTATAAAAGCAATGGATAGATTGGGATTTTGATTTTAGAGGATAAAATTTAATGGCCCGACAAAAGGTATGTATTTGAATTTCTATATGAAATTTGATTGGGTTTTGATCCAGCCACTTGGCTTTTTGTTTTCTTTGTGAGATTGGGAGGCCGTAGAGCCATTTTGTAGTAGTACCGAGCTAGCCGCGCAAAGGAGACGCTGGCGAAATTTTTCGGAAATTTAGGGAGTTAGAAAAATTTTGGAAAATTTTGATAATTCAAAATTTGAATTCAAATTTAAATTTGAATTGATAAGTAGGTGATATGGGTTGAACTTATGAATAAGTTTGGGAAGTTAAAAGATGATTAGTGTATCATTAATAAAAGATTGTTTGGGTGTTGTTAAAACTGTTTGGTTTTGGAAAATAGTAATGGGTAGTGGATCATTCTTCCTAACTGGTAATTTCGGGGACGAAATTCTTTTAAGGGGGGAGGAATGTGACGACCCGGAATTTTTGTATATTTGAAATTGGAATATTTAATTAATTTTAAATATTCAGAGATTAATCATTAACTTAAATTTCAAATATCGCTGTTTATTGAGTAACTTAATTATTAAATTTAATTTATTTGAAGTTGGATAAAATAGTAAATCTGGCATTCTAAGCTAATTAAAAATATTTTGAAAGCTCGTAAAATTCATACTAATAATACTGAAGATGATAGAACTTTCAAAATGGAATTTCAAGGTATTTTGTTCAGTTTAAAAAAATATATATCGTTTAAATTGAATTTAAAAATAGCCGTCCGAGGCACAGTCTCGGAATTCGACGAAACCAGTTCCATTGGATCCGTAATATTGTATTATTGTCGGATTTCGAATTTCGTAGTAATGGAAGTGGCAGAGTGAGCATGCGGTATAAAAACACGTAGGAATTTACTGAGATAATTTAAAACTAAATTAAATATATTTTCTGTCCTTAAGCAGACACAAGGTACATCCCGTCATCCTTGTTCCATTCGTACCCCTTTTTATTTATTCTTTCCCTTTCTCATTATCACAGTTCGAAAACTCTATTTTTCTTCTAGCCGACCTACCTTGTACGAGAAGACTCGCTCTCTCTTTTTAAAACCCCGTATACCTACCTTATCTTCCTTCAGAAAAAGGGAAATGAACGAACGAAAAATCGAACCGATTAAATCGATACAAAGAGGGGAATGGTTCGCAATCGAACTCGATTTCGATTGGCGGCAAATCGATATCGTGGGTTGCGGTGGCGTTTGCATTCGCACGCTCGTGTAGGAGTTCGACGAGGCAGTTTCAATCGGTGGCATCGCGAGTTCAACGTCGTCGTTTGATTTGGGGGATTGGCGATCGAGGCAGAGCAGCTAGGAGACTCACGAATGATGCGATGCTATCATCCAGGAGGTGTGCGATGATGTTGAGCGAAGGCGTGAAGGGTTCGAGTGATGGGTCTGACGACGAGGGAGAGCGTTCGATCTGGAGATGCTTCACGAGGAGGAGCAGGCGGCGGGGTCGATTGTGTCGGCTGCGTTCATAGGGTTGGCTCCGGTCTCGATTTTGGGATCGAGGTTTGTCTGAGGTATTGCTGTTTTGTTTTTAGTTTAATTGAAGTAAATAAATATAGTTCAGGAAGAGATATATATATATATACATATATATATATATGTGTATATATATATGATATAATAATTTATTTAAATAAATTTATACAGTAAAGTAAATTTGCTGGGTTATTTCTAGTAAAGCAGATATATATATCTGAGATTTTCTTAATTTGAATTTTGATATTCGGAGAAAGGTGAATCTATAAATTATATATAGATTATAAAAGAGAATGGAAATATATACTCATATTCTAACTTGCTAGTTGAATTAAACTGAATTGTAAAATGGAATTTAAGTATTCGATTTGAGTCGAATATTAATAAAATTTATCTAATGTTATTTAAGGTCCAAATTGTGGAGAATCAAGCCGGGCTGGAAATAATTTGCATGCAAGTTAAAAATGTGAGTTAATCTCACTCAGCTGATTTTTATTCTAAATTTAAATGGTAAAATTTAAATAATTGATTGGATGATTGCATTGATTGGATGTGCTATAGTATATATAGTAGTATATACCAATATATATATATTGGCATATGTATATATTGGAGTTGTTGATATTCCCGCATTATATAGCGGATGAGACCCTATGCGCCGCATAATAGCGGATGATTTTATATAAAACCCATATATCGCGATATTCCACCTTGAAGTGGAATTGGTATTGTGCTAACGTCTGTGGATGCAGGGAAACAGGTTGGAGGGATCCAACTGGATTCCTCAAAATTATTAGATTTTTTAATATTCTGTGTTCTGAATATTTGATATCATGTGATGATTTTATATTGGATGATGTGGTTGATTTGGATTGTCCAGTATAATAAATTATAAAATCTATGAAATTGAATTTTTGAAAAGAATTAAAAGAATAAAAATTTAAGTAAATAATTCGAGGAATTGGGATAAAATTTATAACGAATTGAAATAAAAATAAAGTGATTTGGAATCTTAACAAATATGAAATAAGGGGATTTTGAATTTACAAGGGATAATAAATTTTATACTTAAGTGATATTATTTGAAGAATAAAAGAAGTTATTTTTGAAATTAAGGATTAAAATTAATTAAAGGATAAATAAGGAGTTTTGGAAATTTGTAATTGATATTGGTAAAAAGGGGTTTAACTCGTAATAAGAAATAAAACCTAAAAGTTAATGTGTTTTGGAATAAATGAAATAGCAAAGGAAATTTATTTCAAAGTAAGTAAAGTAAATGGGAAAATCAATTGGAAATTGATTTGGTTGTTTAAAATTGGAATCTTAAAGAGAAATGAGATCTTGGAGATATAAACTGGGTTTATAAAGTAAAATAAAATATCAGTGGATATTAGAAAATATAAATTCAAGGTGGGAATTTATAAAGGGATATGAATTGGTTTAAAAATAAATGTTGATTTATTTTTAAAGGATGGGAATGAGAAGTGTATTTCTCCTGGTAGCCAAGTACGTTTTTCAAGGTAGTTAAATATAAGGAAAGTTTTAATATGTTTTAAAAAGCATGTTTTAGAAAATTGATTATTTTTAAATGTTAAAATTTTAAAGTAAGTATTTTCAAAAATCTATTATTGTAGTAATTATATAAAAGTGTTTTGGTATTATGTTTTAAAAAGAGAAAGTTAGTTTATATTTATAAGGTGGTTTCATTTTAAATATTCCTTAAGTATATATTTTAGTAAAGTATTAAAAGTAATTTTAAACTTCGATGTTATAAAGTATATTTATAATAAAGTGTTTGTAAATTATTTTAAAATCTAAAATATTTTGTACTTGGTGTTTCAGAGGAAATAAATATTTAGGGATGTATTCCGTAAGCGGAAATTGTTTGAAATTGTTTTCAAATGAGCTTTGAAAATTTGGAAATATATCTTGGAAAGATATTTGGGCAAATAAATAATGTGGGAAATTATTTATTGTGTGATGGTTGCTTGTGGATGTTAATTGATAGTTAAATAACCGACTATCAATATTGGCCAAATGCGCTGATCGTTTCGAAGAGACCGGGATCGGGTTTCCGTATACCGGAATTCTAGGTCTGGAGACTCGAACACCACTTCGATCCGGTTTGTACGTTTCGTGTAACGATTTTGGAGTCGAAGATGGAGCTGTGAAGTGCAAGGGCTAGTCGCTACTAATCCTGAGGATATTTCCAAAATGGATGTAGTAGGAATAGTGCCTTCGGTTCCGTTCGGACCCGGGACGGACTTGTATGGACGAATGCTTTCGTGACATCGTCAGGTGGATGATGGGCATTCTAAGGGATATGTGCTATAAAGGTATCGTTTAGCCTCGAACCTCATCAACCGGGAATGACTGAAAATCAGGGGTTATGCAGCAAGGCTTCGTGGGTAGCCCCCACTTGAGAGTAAGGTCATCCCTGTCTAGATGTCCCTTTTATTTCGGCTTAGTGTTGCGGTTGCTGATCCCAACCGTGGGGTGATTTTATTTGGAATTATCCAGTAAGGGATGATTCCGGCCTTGTGTTGCAGGGGAGCGGGCGTACTCCTCGGTACTGTGATCTAGGCCACGTACTGTGACAGGTGGTACCCCAGTGCCTAGTCATTCGTTGGAAATCCATTCTCCCTACGTGCCTTGTACGAGTTTTGTTTGTATTACCCACGTTGTGGCTAGTATGCTGGAATTTAATCATGTAACAATTTCAGCTATTTTAATAAGTATTTGTGAATAGACACTATTATAATATCAGAGGATTTTGATATAAAGTGTTTTAGCTATCGTAAGGTAAAAACCCGACATGTTTATTTGTGGCGTGGTCTTACGAGATGCTTTTATTTTCAAAAGGATTTTTGAAACTTTAATAATCAATTGAGTGTGATTTTCTCACGCTGGTTTTCCAGACTGACTCGGGTATTGTTTTATATGATGCTCGGGTCAGACCGAGATAAACAGGTTTAGGATATGATGCTGTGGAGCTCAGGAGACGAGCTGGATGACGATACGTACTCTCGTACTTGCTATTATTTTTCCGCTGTGTATTCAGTTGTATGTTATGGATGATGATGTACTCTGATGATGTATTCTGATGATGTATGGTATAAACAGATATAGTTTTTGATTTGTGTAAAGATCTGTTGATATATATTATATTTTATTCCGCTGCGATGGTTAGATTCTGATGTTGTTTTTCTATTTTTCTTCTTCTACCTCTTCTTCTTAACTAAAATGGTTCGATTTTCCGGGTCTGGAAAGTCGGGTCGTTACAGTGATCGTCTTTGAAGTTGACCCACTTTCATGCAATTCTTAGGCTTCCTTGAGGTTAACTCACTTTCATGCTAGTCTTTTGATTCGATTTTGAATTTGCATGTCCTCCATATTTACGATGATTGTCGATGTTGGACATGATATGGATTTATGACATGGTGAATTTTTGTGATGAGCTTTATTATTTGAGATGTTGGCATATTATATAGTCACTACTATATCGTTGATATTTATGCATTCTTGTTTCTGTGACCTCACCCGTGTTGCATTTAGATATAGTCTGACTAGTTTATCTATACTATACTATTATTAGTGAGTTGAATTTCAAGCTCACACGGGCCCTCTTGAAATTTGGCAACCGAACAGTCACGTTCTATCTTTCTTCCTTTTTCGACCTTGCTCTCCGCTTCATTATCCTTTTGCGCAGAGGGAAAAAAATTAGCCTCTCCCATTCCTCCCTTTTTTCAAACCTAAAAAATAACATAGCCGCCGATTCCGCCCACCGTTGTCACCGATTGCTTCCCACGTGTATTCTGAAAATGAACCGTCTCAGTCGTGTATTCCTTCACACATTCTATGCGTCTCGAGCTTTTCTTTACCTAACCCTAAATTCAATTGCATCTGTTGAGTTAGGCAACTCTTCGAGCAGGTTGATTGGAGCTCCGCTAATCGTCAGCAGTCGATTTCTACCGTAAGCCGTTCCCAGTCATTTTTCTGCATCATTCTTCGTGCTTCTCCTGATTAGCGCATCAGAGACTTTGCGTAATCCACCGCTTCCTCCTAGGTGTTGGAAAAAAAAATAGATTCAAGGTACTGATTTAAGATTTGATATTTTTCACATCCAGTTTGGTATACTTTTTTACTAAATTGATTTCTCAACTGTCTGTTTTTTTAACATTCTATAGTTATTGATTAATCGATCTGAACTTGGATGTTAACCCTAAAATTTGCATCGTCCTATGCATTTGGAAGGTTGATTGGATGATGTTTGCTATGAATCAGGTTTTAAGAATCATATCAACTCCTTTTTCTCTGATATTTTATTCAACTTATACATTAATTGGCTGATTAGTTAACGGGATGGATATTTTATTGCTTTAATTTTATATTACATTGGAATGATGATTACTAATTTAGATCAGAAGTTTCCTACATGCTTTAGATTTTCATTGTTGGATTTAATTAGCACTAAAATCAAAGTTATGAATACAGGAAATTATTGAGTGTATATTTACAGTTTTTTTTCCTGTACTGATAGTGTGAAACTCCTTTACTTTACGTGCAATTTTCAAACATATAAGTTTATATGATGATTATTATATGCCGTTAACATAAAAACACTTTTAATATCTTGGTACTGGTAGTGTAGGATGGAAAGATCAAGACAAGGTATCACAGACTCTTTATCCGTATACAATTGGGATATTTTTTATTTGCATATGCTTACTTATTCGTGTACTGAGATGTTTAGAAAGAAATTCAAATTCATTTGTTATCTAAGTTATTTGGCAATAAAGATGTTTTTAGTTATTGCTATGCTTATTTATTGCTATGCTTTTAAATGTATGACAGATCAAGGCTTTGTGGAGTCATTGCTTCTAGAAAACATAACGCCTCATCTTTGTTGTTGAAAGCAACGATAGAGATTGTGTTGCTGCTACAAGGGATGAGCTCCATTAGATGCTAAACGAGGTATATTATTTCTTATTATACCTAAAGCAAACTAGAAAATGGTATATGTTTGTATGTTCCTCAATTTCATTTCTATCTTGAATGTTTCGGTTTTTGCTCAGGCTATTCTTATGCTTTATGTGATTTTAACAACCAGTCAATATGGTAGATTGTTGTTTTCATTCTCTGCCAATATGTTTACATTTGCATCTTCTCACTCCAGGCATGTTGTAACCCTATCATCATTTATGCAAGTTATTTGTTATTTATCTGATTTTGTTGTTATCTTATTCATCTACCTTCTTTCAAATCATAATCATTCATTCTTTTAAACTTTTTTTAATTTTTGATTATAACGTTGATTAGTTATCCATCTTCCTTCAAAATTTGTTTCCTGTTTGCCACTGTTTGTCAGAGCTGTAGTTTTTTTTAATTTTTGTCTAACTGTAGATTTGTTAATGTGATCATTCTTAAGGGTCATTATTTGATTTCATCTACCTATGGTAAACAGGATACAAACTTGATCTGTTGTTCATTCATTTGCATGTTATTTGACGTATTTATTTGCATATTGTTTCTTGCTGCATATTTTCACAAGACCCAAATCTGGTATTTTCGCATAAGTGTAATGGCAGAGTTCAGCTTTTAAAAAAATGATACATAGTGTTGCATAAAATTTTTGGTAGAAAGTAGAAATTTTATTTGGGTTTTTGTTCAGGATATTGTTATACTTTCTGTGGTTTTTACGCCAGTAAATACGATGATAGTTGTACGCGTATGCATTGTCCACTTTCCTTTTTAAACAAGGAATTAATTAATTGTAGGCATTATCCATCTTTATTGTTTTCATTCTCTACCACTATGTTTACATTTTCATCTGACCTGTAGTTGGTTTTTTTATTATCTAACTGTAGATTTTGTAATGTGATCATTCTCGAGCGACATATTTTCCTAAAAGCGATAATTTACTTAGTCAAGTATCCATTTATGTGAATTTTCTTCAATAGGTGAAAATAATCCTCTTATATGAGAGAAACTTCGTTCCTTCTAAGATATATTGGAATTTCTGGATGTTTGATCTTGAAAAAATTTATACTTTCGAAAACTGTTTGTTGAAACATGGTACACAGAGCTGAAACAAATCATAGAGCTGCTAAGCAAGATCAAATGGTCTGTATTATTATATAGCACTGCATATTGAATCATGTTACCCACATTTTTGAGTTTTAAACTTAAAAAATTATATTTATCGACCTGTATATCGAGATTAACCTTTTTTGCAGTGTATTTATTTGCTTTCCTAAATATTGTTCAGTTGATTATTTGATTTCATCTAGCTATGGTAAACATGATACAAACTTGATCCGGTGTTCATTCATTTGCATTTTTTCGGTGTATTTATTTGCATATTGTTTCTTGCCACATATTTTCACAAACCCCAAATCCGGTGTTTACGCGTATGTGTAATGACACAGTTCGGTTTTCTAAAAAATGAATGAATAGAGAAAGTAGAAAAAATTTCTCGGTTTTGTTCCGGCTGTTGTTCTGCTTTTTGTGGTTTTTACAACCAGCCAATATGATAAAATATGTACGTGTCCACTGTCCACTTACCGTTTTGAACCACAACTAAAATATGTGCGAAGCTTTGTTCTGGTTTTGATGGAAGAAATGTCTTTTTCATCAGTAATTCATTGTTCATTTTTGACTTAAAAGCGTCAATTGGTTTTATTATTTTTCAACTTTCTGTTCCAACTGTAATCGATTTGCACTGTTTTGAAAGTTTCATAAAAAAAATTAACCAGCTTACAAGTTTAAAGAAATACAAGGATATTTGAATGGGAAAGCATTCTAATAGAAATCCACAACATATTTAGTTTTTGATCAACTGGAACTTTCATAGATATTTATTTCAAGAGTTCAGGGGTGGTAGTCATAGATTTTGCATGTACAATATTATATTTTGGATCTTTTAAACCGAGCCTTGCTAAATCTTTTACTTTGTTTTTGTTGCAGAAAATAGTAATGTTTGTCTTCATTTTGGAAAGTGATATATAATTGCATCAAGTTGTTCTTTAAATCCTGCATCAAGAATTTGATCGACCTCATCCAAAACAAAAATCTTGTTTCCAATGAAGAGGTGCAGTAATTAAGAATTATGCTTCTGTATTATCTAGAACTTCAGGTAACAACTATATGCAGTAGGATTTTAATTTCTTTCCTTTCAGAGATGACAGTTAAAATTTGATATTTATCCACATTTCCAAATCCATCCAGTTTCAAATCAAGATAAATCGTATACTTGATGTTTTAGTTATAACCCATATTTGAAATATCAGTTTCCATATAGTTTTCGGGATTAGAGATCCAAAATTGAGACTTCAATATGGTTATCAGTTCAAGGTTTTAAAACATCAAGCCAAAGGAAAAAAATCATAGCAATTTCAAATAAAAATATACCAAAACTAATCTGAGACTGAAATTTCCAAGCCCAGGTGGAACCTTAAATTTAGCAGCATATATCAAGTCAAGTTGAAAATACTAAGCCTGACGTATAAAATAACATTTCTAATCTTTTATTCCCTCAAAACTTTGATTATATCTTAAATTGAGAGTAGTCCAAAACTTGAGTTTCATCCATATGTTGAAGGGGCATACCAGGTGTGCAAACCAAAATGTTAAGTGTGTCCACCCCTTCTTTTTCTTCATCTACATCTTTCCGACCACCAAACAACAAGCCAGCGCTTAGACTATGTATTTTTCCACCATGTTTCAGCACCTCAAGTAATTTTCGACCAAAATATTTAACGTTTTTTACCTTACTTTTTCATTTTTTATTCATTTTATTTTCATATTCTTTGCATTCTAATATGTACTCACTCTTAACTAATAAATTTCATCTTGCTCTGGTTTCATACAAGTGGACATCAGTTTGCTTACTGAAGTATTTGCATTTTGGTTATCTGAGTTACATTATGTATCTATGGTCACATGGTGATCCAAGATTTTTTTGTAAAATAGATTTTTACATGCTTTTACAACCATTTCTTATGTCAAACTATCCAACTAAAAAATATAAGGCTAAAATATCAGATTATGTTAACCAAAAAAATAGCATCCAATCATTGAATCTCTTAACTATACAAATCATCAATTATAGGTTACTGGAAAATAAGAACATTCACAAACAAGGAGTCAAATATTATTTCATTAGGATTATAATCAATGTTGATGAAGTCTTTGGTTGGAAGTACTTATCCTGTAAAAGGTGCAAGGAAGTCATGATAAGGAGTGGTGGTAAATTTGGTGCAAAAGATATGCATCCAATATATGAAATCACACTGACTGGTACAAACATCATTTAACTTATTATAGATCAAATTATTTTGTGCCATCCAAAATTATTTACCTATCCATATAGGTTGGCTAGATTAACGTTTTTGAGCCAAACTTGATTTGTCCTTTTATTTTTCTCCAGCATTTAATATTCATACTTACATCAAAATAAAGTTAAACTCCCATTTTTTTTCAAACTTACTCCACTTAGAAAAGGTAACTATATATTAACAAAAACAAATTTTTGACAATAACTCTTTTCCTGCATCGATTGGATGAATGAATTACAAATGGTAATATTATAAAAAAAATACGGTAACATAATTCATATAGGTTTTAGTGCAAAATAGGAGACGACCAATGAAAATATATTGGACTATTACTTCATTTTGAAATAAAATAAGGTAGAATACTCTTCTCTACTCAGTTTTTGAATACATTGTTAAATTAAGGTTAAACTAAGGTTCATATGACAAGAGTCAATATATGAGTTTTATTTCTACACATGTGACATATATTTGCATATATGCATATAATTAAGCATATTAGCTCACTTTACTACTTGGATTTGACCCTTAAATATGGCTACATTACTAATAAATTAAGGATAATATGTGTAAAATAGAAATTTAGCCAAATTATTTAGAAGTCAAATTTTCTTCTTATAAAAATTTATAAATAATGGGGTTCAAATATCACTATTTTCAACTTTTTCCGATGAAAGAGTGGTTTCAACTAGAGGAAAGAACTCATATTTATTTATTATATAATTAACTAAGGTTGGTGGTCGAGAATAAAAAGCATAGAAAACTAGATCATCCATGAGTTGATTAGATTACAAAATTAGTAGATGTATGTTATATATAACAACTGTAACAATTATTTATACGAATAATGAAATTATAACTTCTAGCTGCAAATTAATAGGCTTACTGGCTGCTACTTCTAACTGCAGTTTATATGATGATGCAATTTGAACTGTGCAATAGAGCAGTTACCGCAACTGAAAATGGGCATGGTGCTTGTGAGTTGATGCCATGGTGAATCAAATTGGTCGCCCAGTGAGTACATGTGGATGCACGTGCAATTTTTACCTGATATATAGTTGATATGGAAGAGTGAATGAGGTGAAGCACCAGGCTGAGTCGATGACTACTTATATGCCTATGCTTATAGTGGATGTTGACATGAATGTGTAAGCAGAAGCATCTATGAGAGTGGGTGTTGATATGGAAGTGGGTGCTGACATGAAGTATTGCACGAGCTAGCTACAGTTGATCATTGCAGAGGCATTTTGGTAAAGTTAGAACTAGCTGAACTTCATATAATTCTATTAATAAGAGGCATGGCATGGAAGAGTTATTATGACATGAATCACAGCTTTGTTGACGATGATTGTTTTCATTTTTTTAATCTTAGTTATGTTTTATTTAGCATGAATTTCCATGATTCAGTCCTATGTTCATTGTATTATCATCTCATAGGGTTTTTTATTCAATTTTCCCACTCAGGTATCAATATATTATTACTTCGGCAATTTTTGTGATAACCGTAGCTTGGCTATAAGTAATTTGCACCTATAATTAAGTACCTTCTTAACCTTTATGAGTATGAGATACTGCCATAAACCATATACACAGCAAAACTGAAAGTGCTAAATAAGACAACAAACTCATATTTATTTCTAAGTCTACTACATCTCCATGCATGTTTCCACCATGGTATTGTTCCAATTGATGACCTACGACATACAAATTTTACAGTACCATTTCTAACATATTTTCCAACTGTCCCTTATAGGAACAAGAAGAGGACAAGGAATTGAATAAAGAGTTTGGATTTGTAGCCATGTGGAATAATGCAAACTACCCAACATCATTGATATATTACAAGTACCAACCTGCACGCATTTTAATCTAAGGTTATTCATTTGTTTTCCCAACTTTTCAATTAGTTAGTAAATGCCATGTATATATTCAAATAGTCTAATTGTTATATATGTAAAAAAATTAAAGTCTCCTGTTATGTATATATCAAGTCTGCCTATCTGTTACTGCTTAGTTATTTAACAACTATCCTTTGAATAATATAATCTCATCAATATTTTATACCTTTATATGAAATGAATTTTCTAGTAAATTCAAGTGGAATTACATAGTTTACAACAATCGTATACATATGTTATTTATACCAATGGCTGTAGTCTGTGGAAATACAATGTAGTCGGGTTTTTCTTCGCTGTTTATACATGTCAAAATATTATTAATGTTAGTTGTGGCTGCTTTTATATGCGAACAACAACGCAAGAGTCTTTCAAGGGACAGAGCTATGACACAATATCAATTAATATATTTCATAGCTCTGGCTATTCACAAATGAAGTATAAGTTGCACACATCCTTTAAGGAACCATATTATACAAAGAGCCCATCCTTATTCATGTTATCATTAAACTAAAATAATAGTGCAATGTTAATTAATTGTTTGACAAAAGTCCGTGTGCGAAGCACGGGTTCGCACTAGTTATTCATAAAACTCAAGTCAAGCCGAGACTTGACAGGTATAGGGACTCATTAACCGTGGATGGGGGCTAGCTTTTATGGATATATATGTATATATACATATATAGTATATCATTTTGTGTTAGTCTCCTTTTGTGTGTGTGTGTGTATGCTTGTATGTTTTGTATGTGATCGTGACTCATGATGTATATATTCTTTTGGTACTCGTCTGGTGTAGATGTATATGTATTATATGTGAGTCTAGTGCTCTTTTTGTAGACCAGCGTTTTCTAAGATAAACAACATGCGCTTAGTGCATGATAGGGTAAACATTCATTTGAACCCCATGCGCTTCGTGCTATGGCAAACAATTTTCCAAATACCATGCGCTTTGTGCATGTTGTGGAAAATAGTCGTTCAAACACCATGCGTAATAGGATAAAAATTTGTTTAGTAACACATACTTCGTGGATGTTGTGGTAAATTTTATTAAACCGGCACGCACTCTAGTGGTAAAAAAATGCATGAAGTACATGCACTTTATGCATTTAAGTAAAAGGTTATATGGCAATGTATGTTACATCAACAGTGACACAAACATAAATTTTCATAGATCAATAGAGTGAATTCACTCATTTGGAATTAATAAAATAAAAATGGACATACAAATAAAAATTTGACCCCACAAAACTATCTTTTCTCCTACAATGACATTGTTAACCAACTATCAATAAAAAACACAAAGTTTTTTCATGCTATAACAATTTTGTTATAACATTAATGAAAATGTAGACTTGTCGATAACTTGAGTGAGCAAAAAAATAATCTTCACGATTATATCCATGATAAGGGAAATATTTTTGTTCTAGATCCTCTTTAATGGAAATGAATACCTAAAAAAAGAAATAGTGATATTATTTTCCATAAAATACACAAAGGTTTAATAAAGGTGAACTTTTGAGTAAACAACTGTGTACATTTTTTGCCCAACCTTTCATAAGGAACCACAATCGAATCTCTAATTAAACGATATTTGTAGTAGTTGTTGCTTTGGTTGATGGTAATATGATTGAAATTCTACTAAGAGTAATACATTTAGATAGCATAATAAATAACTGTCCATGACTAAACATTTCGACGAGTAAATCATTACCGACGTACTTCACATATTGACCTTATGCTTTATTAAGGGATTTGCACGATAGGTCCCTATTTCTGATGTTGTTACAAGAAAAGTCCCTGTAGAAATAAGTATGTAACTTAGGTCCCAGTTTTTTCTAAATCAGAAAGTGCAAATTAGCTTGCGCTTTTTAAAAATTTCAAAACCAGAAAGCGCAAACTAGCTTGAGCTTTCTTGATAGAAAGCGCAATTACCTTGCTTTTTAAAATTTTCAAAATTTTCAAAAATTTTAAAGTAAAAATTCAAAATCAAAAAGCGCAAACTAGCTTGCGCTTTCCTGATAGAAAGTGCAAGATAACTTGCGCTTTTCAAAATTTTGAAAATTTCGAAAAAGATTTCAGAAACAGAAAAGTGCAAGTTACCTTGCATTTTCTGTCAGATAAGTGCAAGGCACCTTGCGTTTTTTATTTTTCAAAAATAGGTACCAAATTTACATATTCATTTCTGCAGGGACTTTTCCTATAACAACATAAAAAACAGGGACCTGTGACTCTTTTCTTGTTATTAATAGTCAATGCGTAAGCAAGCTTAATAGGGAACCGACATCTTGGTATATTTATAATTAATTCTGAGGATGATGATTGAAGAGATATTCGAGGAATGAAAACAAAATTACTAGCTTTATCTCTAGTAGGTATTTGAACTTTAAGTATCCATATTGCGCATCAAACTATTATTACATTTGTTCCATTGTAGAGTCCTTCATTTGAAGCTAGGTTTCTAAGTAGCATAATTGGACATTTGGCTTTAAGTCCGAGTTTGAATGGTGGTAATCTAGTACACGCTAATGAATTTCAAAACTCGGTAGGATAACGATCATTTTCCTTATTTTCAGCTAACTTGTCGGCAACAAGGAAAACATTAACATCACCCAAGCATTTTTTGTAGAAATGCATAACTTATTGTGCTTATATCTTCATTACGTGCTGAGAGAGTAGTTCTCTCCTTTAGAAAAGTTGGAGATACTGGATCAACACAAAGTTAAGGGCAAATAGTTTCAATTAATTTAGTAAGGTTGCTGCATTTGTGCCTAATTGATCGATCAATATTTTGTTCAGGAGTTGATCCAATCTATATAAGAGTAAAATTGCAAAAAAAAATTATATTAACATTAACGTATTTAGCTTTATGTTAGAATAGTAGTACGTAATGAGAAAAGTAGAGCTTTGTTTAAATAATCAACAAAAGCACGACACTCAACCTCATTGGAATTTAGCCGCATGTTTTTGTTTAGTGCTAACACATGAAAAACATACCACAATGTTAATCGTCTTAGTGTTGCTACAACGTTATCTTCACGTGACACCATTGGGATAATTGGTAAATTTTGATGAAAATCTCCTCCGAAAACACCCGTAACCCGAGCTTAGTGCTATATCTAATATCTTTTTACGACCGATTAACTATTTTAAGACAAAATTGATGCTGCATCGGCACTTCATCTCATATAATGAGGATTGTTTGTTTTATGAGCTCAGTCGTTATAGATTGTTTTGTAAATCCACACATTGAATCTTCTAGGATATCCAATGGAAGGCAAAACGTTGAATATGATGTTTTACCCCTAGAAGTATTAAAGAAGCAATACCTGATGAATCAATGGTAAGAATGATACATCCTAGACTTCGACCTTTGCTTGCAATTATGTTGTTTAAGTATGTTTTCCCAGTCCCAGCTCCTCCATTTAGAGAGAGAGTTTTTTAATCTCTATTTTAAACAAATGAAAATATTGTTTCGTATGCCGACCGTCGATCATTGTTGAAGGTAATAATATTTATTTCTGCCTTTACATCGGGTGGCATTGAAAGAGAATAACAGAGAAAGTCTTCTTAGTTGATCCAATGTTCATTATTAATGCCTCTTCCAAACATGTGATCCATTCTTCATCGTCTTCAAGTATGCCTTTAGCAACACATGCACCTTTGAATGATTCATTCACTTTGCCATTTATTGTTCATAACTCCTCATAGGAGGTTGAACCTTTTGTAACAATCGGTAGTAGTGCAGAAAAAATCGCTCACTAGAGTTTTGGGCTTGCATAAAACATTCTCCCAAATTGCAGTGGAATTTGAACTTCTTAGGATCATATATGTGTAACTTTATTCCACATACAATTCTCGAGAAATTATTGATATGTATATTTCCTTGCTTCTGGGTGTGCTTTGTAGAAGATGAAGACTTCAACTAAAGTAGATGTTTGGTTTTCTGCCTTTAATTTGATAGCATCCACAGACTCTGCTAGGTCAAACGTGAACTGATGCATTCTGAGAAGATGAAGCTGTAGATGGATAACTGATGGTTTTTCTTCATGTATAGTGTTACCAAAAGTATTCCATGTGCTTCAGGAGGGCTTATGGATCTTAAGTCAAGATATTTTTTTATTTCATCTTCTTCACCCATCATAATTATTGATTGATTATAGCCTATACACACACACATACATATTTGTGTATATATTTTATGGCCTGTATGTTTGCACATCCTTCAACATTTATGTGACAACTAGACATCTCTAAAAGTTTTGGATTATAAGGAACAACATCTCTATTATCTACAAGCATTCCCTTCACTACAAAATATTTTCCATCACTGCATTGAAGATATATTGGATATCCATCTTTATCCATTGTTTTGTTATCAACACGGTTCCTATAATGTTTCGAACATTTTCCATTTTCCATACATGGAGCGAGTTTGTTTACCTTAAATGGTCTATGTACCATACACTTTTTAATGGTTTCAAAAAGTAATGGACGTTCGATTTCATTAGGGAATTCCATAGAAATTAAATTGCCTACATGATCCACCGTTCATAATTTGTTCGAGATTCTAGGAAAAAAGTGCATACATATGTGGCAAACCCCTTTTTGGAATTCTATAGTGTACAGATATGCAGCTACTGATCCAAAAATACAGTTTTTATAAATTTCCTCCGTCAAACTTCTTCGTTTCAATTCAAACACTCAAGCAATAATGTTAGGACAACCATTAGGTCTTTTAGCTTCAGAGTAGTGCTCTACTTCTGGCTAGCTTAGATTCGCAGTCATTGTTAAAAAGATATCTGGGTGATTGTTATATTTTGATATGTCTAGAGAATCTTGATATGTTTAGAAGTACCAATAAAACTAGATGGTAAGAAAAATCATTTACCAATTTGATATGCTTGTAAGATTCGACTCAATATCAGTAATTCCACAGTATAGATCCATGCGAAGCTCAGTTTGATGATTCCTAGCCCAATATAATCAATTTTTTCGGTACATGCCCTACCATCTATAACAAATTCTTCAAATAATTTACGTGCGCACACAATGGTGGAATATTCACCCTCTCTTTCAAAGTGCCAACAACTATAGTATGGTTGTTGAGTTAGTCTTCTACTACCAGGATGGTTTAAAGATGGGTTCCATTTCATATGATTAATATCCCAACCGAGATCACCTTTTGGAAAAAGAACACGGTGAAAGTGTAGGTAAGCAGGATGAAATTCACCGATCCTTTCCAAATATATACCTCCTTTCAGGTGTATCACAATATCTCTAGTTATGCTAATTTGAAATCCATCTCCATGTAAGATAATAGCTATTTCATTGGTTGTTGGCGTATTGGACATTTTTGTCATTTGTTTTATTATATTGAAGATATTATGGTAAATCTTGCCCTGCTTCAGCTGACTTTTTTAAAATATCATAAGCTTGACGATATAATTTCATAAAGTCGTTGTCTCTTAGAAGAACCCAGTTGAATTGTTTTTGAAACCTACCTACTAAGTTGTTTATTTCTTTCATGTCTCAAACTCAAGGCAATGTTATAATCGTAGATATATAGTTGAGAGTATACAAGTGGACTGCCAATATCTGGGTGAAATGCACCCGTTTTATGTCACAATTGTCCATGTAATGTAAAAGACTTGATCTCGCATGTACTGAGAGTTCTATCATCAAGTTTGCAGCTAAGAATTGTGAATGCATTTACAGCATTATACTCTTGAATACATTGCAAAAAAAGTGGATAGTGAATCATTTCCATCATATAATCATTGAAACTCCTATGGAGGTCGTGTTAGCGTAGGTAGCTTCACTTTACTAGATTTGCAACATGTTCCAAAAAATAGGATTACATAAAGAAGTACCTTTCAAACATTCGTCAATCCAATAAAGTGCTTTACTAAATGGACATAGTATGATCATTAGGCCAAGAAAATGAAATTCAGTATGTTGTGCTTGGAAAGCATCATTACCTTCTACATAAACAACTTACCAACTTCATTATTGCGATCAACGTCCATATTCCTGTATTAAAGGAAGCTCGATTCATATTCACACTAATTATATTGAAACTAAATAAGTGAAATGAATACATGTAAAAAAATGAAATTACTTTCAAAATATTTTCTACCAAATTATTTGAGTTATACAGACTTGATCATCAATTATTTCGACACCCGTTTCAAACCTCTAAAATAAGTTATTTATGCCATACATTGAAGTTGAGGATGCACAATCTACTCTTTCGACTTGGGGATGATAGTTATACGGTAATGGGCACGCATCGTCCTTAACCCTTTTAGCTTTAATATTTGGTGGTCGCATTACTTTTGAAATCCTTTCTCGTTCCCTGCATAGCTTATGAGCAATAGAGCGATTTGATAATGTGGTAACCATACCATCTTCTAAGAACCTAATGAAAATAAATAGATTAGGGTGGACTGACAGTTGTGTCTTTATTGAATTCTTGTTTTAAAGCGGTATATGCTTTCACTAATTGAATGTAAATGATGGTAGATTATATATGATATAAGGTGGTTAGATACATGAGGAATAAATCCGTAATCTTGATTGCAATTCTCTGCTACATAACTAATAGCTTGTGAACATTGGGTTAAGGTCTTACCTTTTAGGATGGAACTTGAAGATAGGCGACTCAGGAAAGAGTTTAGAGCTTCAATTATGTATATGTTATCAGCCTTTCTTTTTGTCCACGCAAGGTTTAAGAAATTGACCGATTTGCCGGTCTATTTGTAGTATGGCTTCGTAGTTTTTATGAATAACATGGAAGAAATTAGTAGAATATCAATATTTAGTCTGTTACTTAATTTTAATGAATATGATATAAAGTTTAATGCATGTACAAATAGGAAAATTTTGAGTAAAGTATGCACTAACATATTGTTAATAGTGTTAGTAGAGCTTTCAGTATCGTTGCTATAACCATCAATGATCAAAGTAGTATGGCTACTCTGTGGACATGAATATCATTGGTCTGTGGTATGCAGATGTATTGGACATATATGTTTAACAAACCTTCAGATGCTTAGACTGTTCCACATACAAAGTGGGATGGCAGTTGGTTATATCAGCTAAAGTACGTTTTTCACCGTCGGCCAAACCTGATGTTGTCAAAGCTCAAAAACTGTGTTTATTAGTCCTGCATTAGAGATTAAGTTAGCACGGTTACCCGTATTTTGGGTCTTTAAATTTGAGTATTTAAATATTTAAATTTGAATCTAAGTTTTGATAAATTATCTGTTTCGAACTGAGACTTGATTTCCAATGACGTATTTTTAATTTAATTTTTAAAAGTTTTCCGTAATTTTCAATTTGAAAAGTATGTAAATTTTTTGTTGACGTTTTTTGCGACAAACGTCGGTATTTTTGAAACTTTATAGAATTTGTTAACCGTTGTGTTTTATTGTCATTTTGATATCGCATTACGTTGTCGTGCGCAATCGCATTCTATATACTATCGTTAGTGGCTCGTAATCGAACATGATACGGTACGGCTGGCTATCGAAATTTAGCTAAAATTCAAACATCCAAATTCATTGCTTAGCCATCATTTTGTTCCTCTCTGTCTCCATTGCTTCCCTACTCTATCTACCTCATGTTGTACTTTTCCACTTCTTTGTCCACCTTGTCCCATGCCTTACTAAACAATGCTCTGGTCATGACAGTATACTTTGATTACTTGTACATATATAAATACGCATCTAAGACAGAGCATTTCGTTCGTTTTTGTTGTTGCTGTAATGAAAGAAAGAAAAAAAAGATTTAAACTCAATCCTCTTATTCAAAAAATCAATCTACCCCCAAATCATTGAGTTTTAGTCTTAGCGTCCAAAACGGAAGTTGTTCGTAAAAGTCCCAGCTTTTTTCTAAAATTGGTTGCACTCAATTTCGTTAAGTGTCGAGAGAGATATCGCTAAAATACTGAAAACGGGAAGATTGGTCGATAAATTTCAAAATTCGATTTCTCTAAATCCAAGTCGAATTGATCGGCGCCGCCTGTACCGTTGAAGTCGTGTGAAAGCATAGGATTTTTGGTGAAGTTTCGACGCGATTTGACGTCGATGATTGTGGATGATCAGAAACTAGGGTTGAGGTTTTTTACGAGCATTGGTCGACGATGGGGGAAGTAGAAGACTAGAAGGCGGGGTTGTATTCAGGGTGGAGAGCGGCATCTGGGGTTTAAGTATGGGAAAATTCGGCGTCGAAATACGTCGCGACCTTGAAGAACTATAGCTCAAAATTAGGCTCAACTTGATGGGTCGCATTTCGGTGCGATGGACTGGAGGGCAAAGTGGTGGCGTCGTTGGGTTTAGCTCGGAAATTGGGACATGCTAGCGGTCTTCGATCGAAGGATGGGGGTGGGGTTGCCGCATGCACGTGCACACACGTGCACGAAATTGGGTTACTGGGAAGAAAAAAGAAGAGGAGAAGATGAAGCACTGTTCGGGTTGAATACGGGTTGCATGGCATGGGCTTTGGGCCCGGTTGCAATTTTGATCAGTGAAAATAATTTTATTAATTATTTGTTTTTAATAACGATGTTAAGTTTAAAACGTGATGTATAGCTCGTTTTAAATCCAATCGACTCGCAAATTTTTGCGTTGTACGCGTATTGACAAGTACAACATTGTAGCGTATCATGTTGATAGCTTTGGACATGTAAAAATTTATGACACATATAAACGGACAGGATTTAAATCATGTTATTTTAAATAATAACGTTGTTTAATTTATATACCTTAATTATGGATGTTTATTCGGCCAAATAAAATACTGTTGAGTTAAACTGGATCGAATATGGTAATTGGACATCCGTTTAGCGGAATAAAACACCGTTTCGCTAATTAAATAAATTTGGCATTTAATTAGCAGAATGAATCTATGTTCTGCTTTTTATAGGTTTGGACATTCGATTATATATCGTTAATTGATATCCTGCTTTGAATAAGTGATATTTTAACCAATGATGGTTAAGTGTTGAATTTAAGTAGTCTTTGATTATGTAAATATCTGTTATTAACTTGAAAAGTTAATTGAATAATATGGTAGCTTGTTAAGTACCATTGTGATCGTTAAGCCTCCTTAAAATTTGAAAAACTAATTATTGTTTTGAAAGTTAATTCAAGAATAATTATTATTATAAGATTTAACGATAATTATTATTTAATAAAAATTTTAAAAAAGGTAATAACTTATTAGAAATAATATTTTAAAGATAATTAATAATTGTTTTTAATAATGATTTAAAGTTAATTATTTTATTAATATGATTCTTAAAAGTTATTTTAAAGTTATTTAATTATTGATTTAAAATGTTTTAGTTTAAGTATTTTAAAGTTATTTAGTTATAGTTTAGAAATGTTTTAATTATATTTTTAATTAATTATTTAAAAAATTATCTATATTTTAATTTTTGATTAAAGTTAATTAATTATATTGATTTAAGTTATTTATATATTTAAAGGATAATTCATTTTCATATTGATATTAGTTTAAGGTTAATTAATTATTGTTTTAATAACGTTTAAAGTTAATTAATTATTATATTAATATTATTTTGAAGTTAGCTTATTAATACAATAATAGTGTTTAAAAATTTATTTAATATATTATTAATGAGATTTTAAAGATAGTATTTTGAATGAGGTCTAATTTGAAGGAAATAGAAGGATATTTAAATAATAACTTATTATTAAAGTTATCTAAAGTTATTTTAAATATTATATGGGTTATTAAGGGAACCTTAATGACTCAAGAAGCTTATTAAATAAGTTTGTTTAAATATGGGAAGAGTTTTATAAATGGTTCTGGATATCTATAAAAGTATTATAGATGAGTTTTAAAGATCGGAGAGGAGAAGTTTTATAAATGGTTTGAGATTCGTAAAGAATATTTAATAAATAGATTTGGAAATTTATAAAGGAGATATTTATTTATAAAATAAAAGAGATTTATGGAAGGGATTAGTGTTTTGGGTTTCTCTGTTTTAAATGACATTTGGGTTTGATCATTTAAATATGATTTCAAAATAGAAAATCTTTCTAAGTGTTTGGTGAATATACTTATATCATTGTATAAGTACATGGAAAAGTTTCCCAGTTTTGGAAAGTGAAATGGATTGTGAATATACTTATACCATTGAGATAAGTATATGGTTATGTTTTCTAAGTATCGAAAACATAGTGGTTTGTGAATGTACTTATCCTGTTGAGATAAGTATATGGAAGTGATTTACAAATATTTGAAATGTGATTTTAAGTTAACGGAAGATTAATTTAAGAGGCTTAGTGGTTTCCATGGGAAATATAATCTTTGTTTGGAATGTTTGTCTATTTGATAGTTAAATAACTGACTATCAAATATGGACCAAAATATAACTTTGGAAATATCTAGGAGAAACACGTAAGTTATATGGCACAGTTATGTTGTATTGTGCGTGTAAATCTCGTTTTGTTCTCTTAGGACAATGATAAGGAAATCCGTCCACTAACGGTTAGGAGATGAATTCCGCTCTTATCCTTGTTTGTTTATTTCCTAAAGAACCAGGGTTGAGTTTACCGGGAACCATCGAAAGTTGTTTCGAGGAGACCAGGATCGAATCTGTTATCCGAAAACCACTTCGATCCAACTCATGCATTTCGAACTGAAGACATCTTGAAGAATATGGGATCGAAGATGGAGCTTTTAAAGTGCAAGGGCTACTTGCTACTAATCCTGAGGGTGATTCCAAAATGGATGTAGTAGAGGTAGTGCCTTCGGTTTCGTTCAGACCTAGAACGAACTTGTATGGATGAATGCTGGCACTGTATTGCTGCTTGGAGGACAGTGTTAGCATTCCAAGTGGAATTGCTATATAAAAGGTAATTGTAGCCTCAAGCCTCACAACCCGGAAATGGCTAAAACTGGGTAAATGCAGTAGGCCTATGAGGGTCGCTCCCATTAGGGTGTGTCACCTTTCTAGATCATCATATTATGGATTTGGTTGTGCATGAGGGCTCTCGATTAAGGTTGGAAAGCAACCGGGGTGATGACATATTTGGTACTATCCAAGTTCAGGGGTAAGCCGGTTCTATGTTGGCAGGAGTGGACAAAGTTCAAGGTCTGACCCCAGGTACATTTTATCTAGAGATGTATTGTACAGAAGGTAGTCCCTCACTTTTCCATTGTTGGAATTCATTCCCCAATAAGCGGTGTGGACTTGATTGTAAACCTATTATGCTGGAATTTAATAATGTAACAATTTCAGCTATGATTAATAAGTATTTGTATTCTAGACATTATTATAATATCACTGGATTTTATATAAAAAGGTTTTGGTTATCGTAAGGTAAAAACCTGTTTGTGTTTATGTGCGGCGTGGTTTTACAAGATACCTTTGATTTTAAAGGATTTTAAAAGTTATAACAAATAAAATTCCTTGTGATTTCATTCATTTTATTAATGGTGTCCTCCATTCCCCCCTCCGTACCCTCGATCTCCTTCGTCCCCAGAAAATACAACACCGTCTTAAATGGTCCACCTTCCCCTCGTGCCTCCGCGGCTGCCTCCAATCCTCCTCGGATCCCATCCCTTGCCCCACTTCCCACACCCGGCCCCCACCAACCTCTGTGCATTGAGGTCCCCATCGCCAAAACCTACGCCCAGGTGGCGGGCTCGGCACCGCGCTCCCCCCTCCTGCCCAACCCCCCTAGCCAAGCGGCGCCACCCCTTGTCGCAATTCAAAAACGTTCGTCAAACGGTTGAATTCTTGAAACTGGAAAGCCGCTGCCTTCGTTGTGCGGGTTTGAGACACGTGGCGAAGTTTTGTAGAGACGCAAAGATTTGCTACAAATGTGGATTTTTGGGCATCCACAAACCCACTGTCCCGATAAAGTCCTTAATCACACTCAGGCACGAAAAAAACAGAAGTGTCCATTCCTCTCCCATTAAAGACAAACCCAATTCTTCCCAATGGGTCCCTAAGTCACATCTCCTTTTTGCTCAAATGAAACCTTCCGGCTCCCCGATGCATTCTCTCTCCCCTCCAGCTCCACAAAGTCTGCTCCAATCCCCAATGCAGCATCATAACACAAGCTTGAATTCAAAAACATTCTCAATGGCGGACCCAGCATTACTCCTCACCGCTAACATCATCAGCGGCACCTGGTCAATCGACTCCCTCCATCAAGCACTCTCTTCCACCTTTCACCATCGCGACTGGCCGCTTTGGCTACAGACCGACACTAGCTTCATCTTCTTCTGCCCCACATATACAATCAGAGACCAAATCCTTCAGCGTTCGACTATTTCTTGGGCAGGAGGTGCTGTGCAATTTCAGGCTTGGTCGGAGCTTGACCACCCAGCTCCGTCTTTGGACCCACCATCATGGGCGCAAATTTCGGGTTTTCCGGAACTTTTGCGGTTCAACTCAGAGGCCATTTCTGAAGCAGTCAAGCCAGTGGGTAGATTCCTGGCTCAAGACGACTGCGAATGGGCGGAACTCGACCATCGCTTTTTATATATCCATATACAATTCTTTAGCGGCATCAACTCTCCATCCTCCTTTGTTACAGTTCTGAACAACATGGAGTACCTCTTGAGCATTGAGAAATGGGAGCACGAGCACCCGTACAGGCGCCCGGAAAACCACTTGCTCGGAGTAGACTATGAGAGAGACTTTCCCCTATTCGAACGTCACATCCCGATTGAAGACTTAGATTCGGAGGACAGGTTTGACGTTATGAATTGCATCCCTATCTTCCCTGGTTCCCCACCGGTTCTTGGCCAATACAATGATCAGTCGATTGAAGTGGTTATCCATTGGCTGGGACCCATGGCCAGTCCAGGAGCATAGATGGGACCCGTTCACTGATTTGGACCTCTCAACCCCGCTTTTTCAGCAAATCCCAACATTACCAGCAGCCTTATCCCCGCCTCGTCCGCCCCATAATGTTTCCCCCCAAACAGTTATCCATTCTCCCCCTTATCAGTTCCAAAATGTTGCCCCTCAAACAGATATCCAATCTCCCCCCCCCCACCAGTTCCCTGTCCCTCTGCCTGAAGAACATTGCCAAGCGGCCCGTCCGGTGACTGGTCAGTGGTCCTAACTCATCACTCCAACGGCTATGCGCCGCAGCTCCAGACTGGACAGAGCGGCATCTCACCCTGGTAGTTTCTTTAAACATGTAGTTTTTTCCTCTCTTAACAAAAGTTTAAATAAAAATATGGCACATAGCATGGGCGTGAGTTTGCGTGGAGAACACTACACCTCCATGCAGGCACTCGAATCAGAGCGTTTATCATTCTCCCAATGAAGCTAATCTCCTGGAACACACGGGGGTTGGGGGACCCCAGTAAAAGACATTCTGTTAGCCTGATAATAACCCCACAAAAAGTAGACATCCTTTTCCTACAAGAATCTAAACTATCAGACCCATCCCCTAACAGACTCAGACAGATTGGTGGGCCTTTCCTAACTGGGTGGGCCTACCTAAATGCTGTCGGCTCTAGTGGAGACATTATGACGGCCTGGAATGAATCCGTGTGGTCCCATTTCCATAATTTTTACCACACAGTAGCCCTACATGTAGCCCTTCGTCACTTACAAACCGGAACGATCTTCTTCTTCTTCAATATCTATGGCCCACAAAATACTCGAGATCGAAACGAACTATGGTCGAATTATCTCTCCTTCGCCTCACACATTAATGGCCCTTGGGTGGTTGGAGGGGATTTCAACACCACCAGATCCTCAGCTGAAAGGAACTCGGGCAATCTCTCCCATGACTCTGAAGCCTTCAACCATTTCATTAATCTCTGCTCCCTGATAGATCCACCCATCTATAACCATCTATTCACCTGGTCTAGCCGCAGATCAGATCCCTCACTAGCCAAATTGGACCGTTTCCTTTTCAACCCGGCCTGGGAGGATTTATACCCTCTTTCCTTGGTCTCGGGCCTAGCCACTATCATCTTCGACCATTGCCCCCTCCTACTCGATACTGGTTCCCCCACTTGTCTTATCCGACCCTTCCGGTTCGAACGCCTCTGGCTCCTTGAGCCATCATTTGATAACTTCATCAAAGAAATCTGGTCTCAGCCCTCCCACACCCACTCAGCCACCGCCAGAGTTGTCTCTAAACTCCGATCTCTCCGTAAGATCATCAAACCCTGGGCCAAGTCAGTTTGGAGCTCTATTCGCTTGCGTATCTCTGCAATTCAAGATGAGATTTTGGACCTAAACATACTCGAAGAATCTCACCCCCTTACCGAATCCGATCGATCTCGCCTGCGAGAACTGGAAGTGGAACTAGATAGATTGTCATTGCAAGAGGAAATAGGTTGGAAACAACATTCCAAAGCGAAATGGATTGAGGATGGCGATAAGAACACTGCCTATTTCCACCGTCTTGCTAACGGTAGGCGTAGATCCACTTTCATCCCTGAAATCACTCACAACAGTAACATTATCTCTGATCAGTCCGACATCCTAAATATGTTCTCAGACTACTATCGAAACATCTTAGGAAAACACCACCCCCCTCTACCACGAATTGACTGGAACCTGCTCTACCCAGAGTGCTCACCCATCCCTCTAGATCAACCCTTCTCAGAAGCGGAAATTTGGGCTGCGCTAAATAGCATGTCAGATGACAAAGCCCCTGGCCTAGATGGTTTTGGCCCTCTATTCTTCAAACACTATTGGGAAACAATCAAATACGACATTATCGAGATGTGTTCTGAATTCCAAGCCGATCCATCAACGGTTGCTCGCCTTAACTATGCTAATATCATCCTCCTCCCCAAAACCCCTGGAGCCACTTCCTTTCCATCCTTCCGACCTATTAGTCTCCTGAATACCACCTTCAAAATCATAACCAAAGTTCTAGCCAATCGCCTTCAAGCTATCATCGCCCCCCTCATTGGAATTGAGCAATCCACATTCATCCTCGGTCGTAACATCCTGGACTGCGTGGCGTCAACTCAAGAAGTCATCTCTTTCTGCCACCAAACTTCAACGCCAGGTATGCTCCTCAAATTAGACTTCTCGAAAGCTTTTGACACAGTTAATTGGCAATTCATTTTGGAGCTTATGAAGCATAGAGGTTTCCCCTCAAAATGGTGCAACTGGATCCATTGTATTCTTAGTTCTAGCGTGTCCTCTATCGTGATTAATGGGGCTTCAGGGGGCCTAATCAAGTCTGCTCGTGGACTGCGACAAGGAGACCCACTTTCTCTTCTGCTCTTTGTTCTGGTTGCTGATGTGTTCAACCGTATGATCAAGTTAGCTATATCGAACAGCATCTTTGAAGGCATCAAGCTCCCTAACTCAGATCTGGTCATATCCAACCTTCAATTCGCCGACGACACTATTCTTTTTGCATCGCCCACGGTCAACCACATCCACTGCCTTAAAGTTGCACTGTACTCCTTCGAGCTCATATCCGGCCTATCCATCAACTTCAGTAAGAGCTCCATCATCATGCTTGGAAACTCTGATCACCTTGGGCCAACATTTTCCAATTTGCTCAACTGCAACATCGCGCACTTCCCTATCTCATACCTTGGTGTCCCCCTCCGTCCAACTAAACTACTCAGATCAGGTTGGCTCCCCCTCATTACCAAAATCGAAAACAGACTTCTTTCCTGGAAAGCACATTCCCTTTCTTCAACAGGGCGCCTCGTCCTTGTTAAATCAGTCCTATCAGCAATACCTTCTTATTGGATGTCACTTTACAAGCTTCCAACCTGGGTAATCCAAAGAATCGACTCAATCAGAAGCTCCTTTCTTTGAAATGGAGGTAAAATAAAGAAACTCGTAAACTGGTGGACAGCTTGTTTGTACACTGACAACGGTGGTCTTGGAATTGTTAACCTATACTACTTCAACATCGCGCTTCTCACAAAATGGCTATGGCGGTTTCTAACCCCAGGAACCTTCCTCTGGAAATCATGGATTACCTCACTTCACTACCACTCCAACCCGCACCTTGTCCTCCACTCCTCCACCAGCCTTAAACCATCCCCATTCTGGTCTGGGTTCCTCGCAACCCTCCCCCGTGTCAAACCACTCTTCCATGTCAACCTGGGTAATGGGGCAAATTGCCTCTTCTGGTTGGATATCTGGCACGGCCAACTGCCCATCTCTTCTATCCTCCCCAACCTCTTTTCTCACTCAGCATCTGTCCTTGCTACCACATCTAATTCTTCGAGCTCGGGCCCTGACCATCTCTTCCCAACATCCTACTTCGACCTCGCCACCCTAGCCGAGCTTCACCAAGCTGTCTTCATCCTCCGAAACATTCGTTTCCACCCCGGCCAGATGTGTTCATCTGGGCTCCAAACCCCTCAGCTGGCTTCTCCGTCGCCTCCTGCTATGCTCATCTGAACAACCCTGGATGCCTCTTCAACTTCCCCAGACTTTGGAAATGCCAGTTCCAACCTCGCATCGCTTTCTTCCAATGGTGCCTGATCCACGGGCGCATCAACACCAGAGACAGGCTCTTTCGTTACAACATCGTAGGGGACCCAAGCTGTGCCTTATGCTCTATCGTAATCGAAAGTACACATCTTTTCATAAAATGCGATTTTTCCTTTAGGGTTTGGGTTGCAACGTCTGTTCACATACTCGGCTACATCCCAACAATCACCTCATTTTTCGAACACTGGCAGAATAACCCCCCCCCCCCAACAAACACCTAGATCTCTTTATGGCTATATTCAGTTGGTGCATTTGGGCCGAGCGAAATGCACATGTGTTCAGCAGGCCCATATCCAACTTCGAAGGAACTTGCAGGCGTATTATTTACTATTTCTCATCTGTATCAGGGCATAAGTTCTCAGCTCCGTTCAGGCTGAGATTACCATTCTCCAGTTCATCGCTGGCTGAATCAGCAGGCAGCACAAGCGCAGCTCCTTCTAGATGGCAACATGGACACCACTGACCACTCCACAGCACTTATCTATTTCATTTTCTGATATATGTACTAAGTTGTTTTGGTATATATGACTCTGCCATGTAGTGACTGTTTTGCGGTATTCTCCTATTTTGGGCCAGCGATCAGGCTTGTTGATTGCGCTAATTACTTAATATTATGCTATATAACCGGCTGTGTAGTGTCACGCTACACAACCGTCTTGCTCCAAAAAAAAATTCCTTGTGAATTAAGTTCTCACGCTGGTTTTACCAGACTAACCTGGACGTTGTTTTCCTATAATGCTCGGGTCAAACCGAACATATTTCCAGGTTACTTGGATATTTAGAGCTTCAGGAGATGAGTTGGAGGCCCAGAGACGTATTCACGTACATGTTTATTTTTCCGTTGCATTCATTGTTATATTTATCAGCAATTATGAGGACATGTTGTTATAACTGTCCGAGCCGAAATAGGTTAGTAACAATGATTGATGTCTATATATACATACATTACAATTTTGTTTTTGTGTAAAGGTTGATTGTATATTATAGATTATTTGTTCCGCTGTGAGATTCTGTGTTGTTTAATTTCTTCTTGTCTTCTTTCTTTTCCCTAACTATCCACTTTCCCGTTCAATTTGGGTTGGACATGTGTGGTTTATTGTCAGCTTAAACTATACGGAAAAAGTGGATTGTTACACGTGGTATCAGAGCTTAGGTTGAGCGAACACCTAGGCTTTGGTGGGGTTAACTCATTTGAGATAGGGTAGGTGAGACCCTAGGATAAGTTTGAGTGTAATATATAAGAGTGCGTATTTGTTAGTGATATAAAAATGTTTTGTATTGTGTTGTTCGATCTGTTGAGTGGTTTAAGAATTCTGGTCGGTGCATTTGGCCAACGTTATCGATAGGGATTTCCTAAACACTCGAACAAGGCCAACTAACACATTATTGTTTTAAATAGGTAAATGAAATAATTCTCCCTAGAATTATATTTTATATATAAAAGAAGTATCTTTCCTAAAAATTTAATATAGTTATTATTGGTTGTGTTTGGTTGCTAGGAACTAATAATATTCCATCATTATCATTTAGGATTTGATCGGTCATGCCCGCCCATTTCTGAGTATTGACTATTATCATTAATCTATCTTGAATCTTCCTATTCGAAATCTAGATTGGGTAAATAGTAACTTTGGGAACATTGAAACGAATACCTTGTGAATTAAGTTTCACAATTAGAATATGAGGCATTTATTGATAATTTTGGGTTATAATTTGATTTCTAAAGATGTTTATTTAAAGGAAAATTTGAATATATTGAAATGAATATTTTAGAAACGATTTTATATAAGAGTTGATTTGATAAAAATTAATTTTAATAAATGTTGTTTTATAAAAAGGAAATTGGAATATTTTGAAATAAAATTTGAAATGATTGAATATAAAAGTTGGTTGTAATTAATTGGGTTATAAAAGAAGTTTATTGAAAGAAAACTTATATATTTCTAAAGTAATACTTGGAAAATGATTTATATAAGGAAGCTAGATATTTTCAAAATGAATATTTGAGAAAAAAATCCCTTTGAGAAGAGATATTTTACAAATTTGATTTATACAAATGTGTTTTATAACCAAAAGGAATTCGAGAGTTTAAATCCCGGCGATTTTGCCAAAATGGTTTTCATGGTTTACAGGTTAATAATGGTAATTGAAAATGTTCTTGGGAAAAAAACATTTATAAGTGGGAAATTGCTACCATTAGGATCTCGTTATATAATTGTTTTGATAAACTAAATTGTGATTTGATTCCAAAAGTATGGTTTGATTTACTATAAAGTAAAAGTGTATATTATTATTTAAACGATTTTGGAAAAAGGAAATAATAATTTTGTTTGAGATAGTTTTGGACCTTAAAAGAGTTTTTAGGTGTATCAATATTTTGGAAATAACTTGCTTAGGAATATATTTAAGTATAAATATCTTTGAAATGGAACTTTATAGAAAGATGGGTATTCCTTTGGATGTGGTTTGGGAAACGAGTTTGATTTGTTTAATGATGATCAGAATAATCTTCTAAGTGACGATCAGATGTTTGCTTAGGCGAACGGTATTATGCACTTGGTAAATTATTCTCTTTGCCATTGTATGGTCGAAACGAGTTCGAATCCGAACGAATCCAAAGCAAATTGGAATTGGATATTTCATTGATATATTTTGCTGGAAATATATTTATGACATTAAGGAAGTAACTTTAAGTTAACTAGTTCGAGTGGCTCGAAAATAACTAAAAATGGTAAGAGGTATGTTCGGATGGTAAACGTTTCTCTTAAGTATTATTCTTCTTGGAAGGAAGTATATGATATTGTTTGGTAGTACCCAGTTTCTTGGTATAATTTTGGGTATATTTTCTATGGATTATATAGTACTATTTCAAAAGGGTGTTTTGAATAAAAATCCCGGTGTTTAAAAATCTTAAGTGAACTCCAAAAATAAAAGTTTGAATTGGATGGTTATGTATGCCTCTGGGATCCGATAGGATATTATATAAATTTGGAAGTTTAAGTTGGGTTTATGAAATATTTTCAAAAATATGAAAATGGAATTGTATTAGGAATAACCAATTAAAATAAGTACGTAGAATGGATGTAGATCATTTCTCTCTCCATATAGTTTGATCTAATATTCGAGTACACGGCTCTGAGATGTTCCGAACTATTCCAAATAAGGATCTATTACTCGATTTTTGACGGCGAGCACTTGATGAGGGTTCTTGATATGGAATCAAGGTTTTCTATTATAGCTACAGCTATGTAAGGAGAGCAGAGGTTCCTAATTTAGAAGCCTGATCAGAGTCCGCAATAGAAAATCAAGTGAGCGATGCTAGTTTGGAAATAGAGTCAGGTATTCAAGTAGTGATCGAATCAGATTATGTATATAAGTGATCTATGAACATCATGCGGGCCTATGAATAATATTGAGGAAACTTATGATGAAATTTCAGGGAAGAAATTCTTTTTAAGGGGGGAGAGTGTAACAACCAGTATTTTAGGTTTTTAAATTTGAATATTTAATTTGTTTAAATATTCAGATTTGAATCTAAATTTTGATAAATTATCTGTTTCGAACCGAGACTTGATTTCCAATGACCTATTTTTAATTTAATTTTTAGAATTTTTATGTAATTTTTAATTTGAAAAATGTAAATTTTTATTGACGCTTTTTGTGGCAAACGTCTGTACTTTTGAAACTTTAAAGAATTTGTTAACTGATGTGTTTTATTGTCATTTTGAGATCGCGTTATGTTGTCATTCGCGATCGCATTTTATATTATGTCATTATTGGCTCGTAATTGAACGTGATACAATATGGCGGGGTACCAAAATTTAGCTAAAATTCAAACATCCACATACACTGCTTAGCCACCATTTTGTTCCTCTTTGTCTCCTTTGTTTCCCTACTCTATCTACCTCATGTTGTACTTTTCCACCTCTTTGTCCACCTTGTCTCATGCCTTACTAAACAATGCTCTGGTCATGACAGTATACTTTGATTACTTGTACATATATAAATACGCATCTAAGACAGAGCATTTCGTTTGTTTTTGTTGTTGCTGTAATGAAAGAAAGAAAAAAAAGGGTTTAAACTCAATCCTCTTATTCAAAAAAATTAATCTTCTCCAAACCATTGAGTTTTAGCCATAGCATCCAAAACGGAAGTTGTTCGTATAAGTCCCAACTTTTTTTAAAACTTGGTTGCACTCGATTTCGTTAAGTGTCTAAAGAGATATCGCTAAAAATCTAAAAAAGGGAAGTTTTGATGATAAATTTCAAAAATCAATTTCTCTAAATCCAAGTGAAATTGATCGGCGCCGCTTGTGCCGTTGAAGTCGTATGGAAGCATAGGATTTTTGGTGAAGTTTCGACGTGATTCTGCGTCATGATTGTGGATGATCAGAAACTAAGATTGGGTTTTTCACGAGCGTTGGTCGACGATGGGGGAAGGGGAAGGCGAGGTTGTATTCAGGGCGAAGAGTGGCATTTAGGGTTGAAGTTTGGGAAAATTCGGCATCGAAATACGTCGCGACCTTGAAGACCTATAGCTCGAAATTAGGCTCAACTTGATGGGTCGCATTTCGATGTGATGGACCGGAGGGCAAGGTGGTGGCATCGTTGGGTTGAGCTCAGAAATTGGGACATGCTGGTGGTCTTCGATCGAAAGATGGGGGTGGGGTTGCCACGTGCACGTGCACACGCATGCATGAAAATGTGTTACTGGGCAGAAAAAAGAAGAGGAGAAGACGATGCACTGTTCGAGTTGGATACGGGTTGCGTGGCATGGGCTTTGGGCCTGGTTGCAATTTTGATTGGTGAGAACAATTTTATTAATTATTTGTTTTTAATAATGATGTTAAGTTTAAAACGTGATATATATAGCTCATTTTAAATCCAATCGACTTGCAAATTTTTGCATTGTACTCGTATTGACGAGTACAACATTGTAGTGTAACCTATTGATAGCTTTGGACATGTAAAAATTTATGACATATATAAACGGACGGGATTTAAATCACGTTATTTTAAATAATAACGTCGTTTAACTTAAATACCTTAATTATGGATGTTTATTTAGCCAAATAAAATACTGTTGAATTAAACTGAATCGAATATGGTAATTGGATATCCATTCAGCGGAATAAAACACCTTTCTGTTAATTAAATAAATTTGGCATTCAATTAGCAGAATAAACCCACATTCTGCTATTTTATAGATTTGGACATTCAATTATATATCGTTAATTGATATCCTTCTTTGAATAAGTGATATTTTAACCAATGATGGTTAAGTGTTGAATTTATTTACGTAGTCGTTGATTATGTAAATATATGTTATTAACTTGAAAAGTTAATTGAATAATATGATAGCTTGTTAAGTACCATGGTGATCGTTAAGCCTCCTTAAAATTTAAAAAACTAATTATTGTTTTGAAAGTTAATTTAAGAATAATTATTATTATAAGATTTAAAGATAATTATTATTTTGTAATAAGATTTTTAAAAGGTAATAACTTATTAGTAATAATATTTTAAAGATAATTAATAATATTTTGTAATAATGATTTAAAGTTAATTATTTTATTAATATGATTCTTAAAAGTTATTTTAAAGTTATTTAATTATTGATTTAAAATGTTTTAGTTTAAGTATTATTTTAAAGTTATTTATTTATGGTTTAGAAATGTTTTAATTATATTTTTAATTAATTATTTAAAAGATTATCTATATTTTAATTTTTGACTAATGTTAATTAATTATATTGATTAAGTTATTTAATTATATTTAAAGGATAATTAATTTTCATATTGATATTAGTTTAAGGTTAATTAATTATTATTTTAATAACATTTAAAGTTGACTAATTATTAAACTAATATTATTTTGAAGTTAGCTTATTAACACAATAATAGTGTTTAAAAATTTACTTGATATATTGTTAATGAGATTTTAAAGACAGTATTTTGAATAAGGTCTAATTTGAAGGAAATAGAAGGATGTTTAAATAATAACTTATTATTAAACTTATTTAAAGTTACTTTAAATAATATATGGGTTATTAAGGGAACCTTAATGACTCAAGGAGCTTTTAGATAAGTTTGTTTAAATATGGGAAGAGTTTTATAAATGGTTCTGGATATCTATAAAAGTATTATAAGTGAGTTTTAAAGATCGAAGAGGAGAAGTTTTATAAATGGTTTGAGATTCGTAAAGAATATTTTATAAATAGATTTGGAAATTTGTAAAGGAGATATTTATTTATAAAATAAAAGTGATTTATGGAAGGGATTGGTGTTTTGGGTTTCTCCGTTTTAAATGACATTTGGGTTTGATCATTTGAATATGATTTCAAAATAGAAAATCTTTCTAAGTGTTTGATGAATATAATTATATCATTGTATAAGTACATGGAAAAGTTTCCAAGTTTCAGAAAGTGAAATGATTTGTAAATATATTTATATAATTGAGAGAAGTATATGGTTATATTTTCAAAGTATCGAAAATATAATGGCTTGTGAATATACTTATTAAGTTGAGATAAGTATATGGAAGTGATTTACAAATATTTGAAATGTGATTTTAAATTAATGGAAGATTAATTTAAGAGGCCTGGTGGTTTCCATAGGAAATATAATCTTTGTTTGGAATGTTTGTTTATTTGATAGTTAAATAACCGACTATCAAATCTGGACCAAAATATAACTTTGGAAATATCTAGGAGAACACGTGAGTTATATGGCACAATCATCTTGTACTGTGCATGTAAATCTCGTTTCTTTCTCTTAAAACAATGATAGGAAATCCGTCCACTAACGGTTAGAAGGTTAACTCCGCTCTTATCCATGTCGGTTTATTTCCTAAAGAACCGGGGTTGAGTTTACCGGGAACTATCGAAATTTGTTTCGAGGAGACCGGGATCGAATTTGTTATAACAACCCGCGTTAAATTACAATTATATATGCAAATAAATTAATTAAGTTATATACATTTGAGATTTTAAAACAAAGAAATGTTTTAAATGGGGCAACTAATTAATATTATTTGGAATACATATATATTTGTGTAACAAATAAATTAGAGAGAGAAATTATATAAAATCAATTAATAGGGAAGATTAATTGACGGTGTTTGTTTAAAAGAGAAATTAATATTCAATTAATTAGTAGAGTTGATTAATTGACAGGAACTGACAAGAAAGTGAACATATATTGTAGCAACTAATTGATATGATTAGAAACATATATGTTAGTGCAAGAGAATAAAATGGAAGAAGAGTAATTTATGCAAGTAATCAATTGTCAATTAATAAACATGGAGACTTATGGTAACATATATAATTAAGATTGTGATTCAAAATTCAATTGTAGAATATATGCATGCAATAATTATATATGGCAATAAAATAAATTGATATGCATGTGATGAATTAATATGGTGTTGATTGGCATATTAATTTGATAAGAAATCACAGTGCAGGCAGAGATTAATTGGATAGTAAATTAATTCTAGGTATATATGAAATCTATTAATTGGGTGATAAATAGGGGAATCTTATTTAAAAGAAACATCACATTTAAAAATGTATGTTTCCATAGATTGCGAGAGAGAAGGGGAAAGTGATAAAGAAAAGATTGTTGGAGAATCAATTTGAAATAAAAATAAACGCAGAAGAAAACATATTATTTAATGTCCATAGACTGAGTGTGCGCTTTAGATTTTAGGGTTTTATATCTAATGGTTAGCACTGATTTGAACCACTATAAATATAGGTGCAGAGCCTCATTTTTATTCTCATTATTTTTCTCTTGCCTATAGAAGCTCTGCCATTTTTTTATCTCTTCTACACTTTCTTAATCACAAAATTTTAGATCTAATTCACACGAATTTAGTCTAAATAGAAAGAGAATAGAATTAATTAGGGAATTAGGAATTGGTTCAAATCAGAAGGCTATGTCAAAGGTAAAACCCTAGATCTGAGTTTTATTTGCTATTTCTAATCCAAATCTCTTCCTTTGCTCTTTCAAATATTATAGATCTGTAAATATATTGTTTGTAATTCCAAATAGGGATTACAAGGGAGGTGAATATAGCTGTTAGGGACACATCTGGAATAAAAACAGAGAGATTTGGAAAGCTAGCAATGTGAGTGGATTTATTTATATATCTTTTGAGTTTAATATACATTACCGTTAAATTCCCATTTGGATAATTTTATTCAATAATTAATCCTATTAATTAAGTTATGCAGAACTATAAGAAATTTACAGTTTATTTACAGCATTGGTATTTATTTACATCTGTTTCTACGTTTTGGATTTCTATGCAAGCGTCATTCTTCTTCTATTTTCTCCTCTTTCTTCGCATATGGATTAGAACAGATTAAACGTGAATATGGGTTAAATAATTAAGAATACTGAAATGAAGGAAATAAGATGTAAAGTAATAAAAGTTTGAGGAATGGAATTACTGTAATAAATTACGTTAAAATGAAAAAAGTTAATTAATCTAATAACTGGATTTGGGAGTAACTAAAAGGTTAATTGGTTGATTTAGAAAATAGGATACATTTCAATAATTTAATATTTAAAAGACAACAATGAACGTAATTGCTAAAATAAAAGAAAGAAAAAGAGAATTAGTGTAAAATAGAGAAACCAATGTATTTTACACTATTCCAAAATAGTAAAAGAAATATCTAGCAGTTACGGATTATTGTTTATAGTATTATTTAATATTAAAATATGGAAATGGATTTTTAAATATAATTTTCATAACCAACCAAATAAAATAGAATTACTTCCTAGAATAGAAGATAATAAAGCAAAGTATGACATGAATCAAGTAAATTATTAGATAAGAACTTGAAGCTGTAAACGATAATGAATCTAGGTCTGCATTCACTGCGCAGACTATTTAAGAAGATATATAGTTATTATGATAAGTGAATTATATAATATAATAGAATAAAAGAATATTCTATATAATAATAAAAGAGGACAGATTAGAACAGAAAAGAAATGCTGGAATTATGTATGGACTATAAAAGAAAAGAAAATGACAATTACAGGTAGAATTATAACATAGGTTATAATTAAGTAATAAGAACGGAAAAGCTTATTTTGAGACTTTGAATAAATTAATGAGCAATAATAAAGGTAGAAGCTTATTTAAATAATTTATATTAAGTCAATAAGCAAATAAAGCAGGAATGATAAAAGAGGCTTATTTTAATGAACTTAAAATTTATATTAAGTTAAATAAGCAAGATAATGAATGTGGCTCATACCAACAGCATTCCCTATTAAATAAATGGAAATCTCACAATAGATAGAGGTGAGACGAGGGCAAGAATATGCTAATTAGGGTAAATAAGTAGCCAACGGAATAAGAAAGTAAACTAAAGGCAAATTAAAAGATTAGACTTAGGGTCTAATAAAAGAATTGAGATGTGTTTGGAGCAGCCAAAAGGATGAAGCTTCTAACGAAGCAGTTCATCACGGATTTTAGAAATGGAGAAGCACGTCCAACTTAGTATTTTTGGGCTTCAAGGAAGTACGAGGCTTCAGTGCGAAGTCAGGATACTATAGGATGGCCATTTGGGTAGGCCTAACGAAGCTGCACCCCCAGAGGCAGGTATGTAGGTGTTCCATCAAGAGAGTATGCCTTGACGACATTTGCATTGTTGGCCTAACGAAGCAGACCTTTGTAGGCAGTCAGAAGGGCTTAGTGTTCAGAGTAGGGTATTCGTATGTCCAGTACTTCCAAGTAAGTTTAAGGATAGTCGCATACGGATATCGGCCAACATCAAGACCAAGAGCAATTTCGGGAAAGACTAGAGTTAAACCAACAGACCAATGATTCTTTCACTATTGAGACATTGGATGGGGGGCAGCGCCATTTGGATGTTAGATTGTTTGCAGTAGGGCATGGCCGCTTAACTCTTTAGAAGTCTTTCGGTTAGTTGAGGGGTGGCTGCGTGGGGCCATAGCCACGATGAAAAAGAGACAGACCAACTAAAATATCTGTATTGTAGGCCTATCAAAGCAGTCCTTACAGATATAGAAAGTCCCCGACTGAATTCCGTACAAGGTAGGCCTTGTTAGCATGATTCAGATAGTAGACAGAACGAATACGTAATCCTCAATGTACGCACTGGGTGGTACATTGTGGATGTCCGAGCACTGGCATAGACTAGTGCGGACGCAATTTACGTTTTCATAGTAAGTAGTGGAGCATCTGTATTATAGGCCTTACGAAGCAGTCTTTTACAGATGTAGCTACGGAACGCTCGCTGAGAAAGACGATGGAGTATTTGTATTGTAGGCCTTACGAAGCAGTTCTTTACAGATATAGCTATGGAGCAAGACGATGGAGCATCTGTATTATAGGCCTTACGAAGTAGTCCTTTACAGATGAAGTTACGGAAAGCTCTCGAAGCAAGACGATGGAGTTCTTTTAGAGGAGGATATGGAAGGTACCATGGGTGGTACCTAGGACCAATATGGTCATTGGGCATATAGCTACATATATGTATATATTAGTTATTAGGTTTTAATCTAATATGGAGTAGATGGGCACGGTTCACGAACAGAGGCGAGAGTATTATAACCTAATGAACCTAATATAAAAGTAAATGGAAATAAAACGATATATGTAGAATTAAGACTAGAAGTATATAATTTATTCATTCACCGGAAATAAAACGATATATGTAGAATTAAGACTAGAAGTATATAATTTATTCATTCACCAGAACTTTAGTTCTAACCCCCTCCTCATAACTGTGAGGAATGCGGAATATGGATCTTAAGGCTAGAATGAACACTAGAGGGGGGGTGAATAGTGTTTATAAGAAATTACTAAATCTTTTTGAGTTATTTTTGATTTGTACACAAATGTATGCAATATTCAGACATAGATATAATCACAGAATCAAACACAGATGCAGAAATAAAGTAAATGCAGTAAAGGAAAGAACACACCGGATTATATACTGATTCGGGGTTACCCTACATCCAGTCCCGCACAACTAAGTACGGATTTCCTTTCAAAAGCAATTCAACAATTACAACCCTCGGTTTCAAGGCTACGAGGTACACCCTCTAGAATCACAATCCTCTGGGTAGAGATACTTGATTTCTGAGGCAACAAGTTCACCTAATTGATTTCCAAGGCTACAATCACACCTTTTCTCGCTTGATTAATTTCCAAGGCTACAATCACACCTTTTCTCGCTAGATAGATTACAAAGAAGTCTATAACTCTGAATAGAACTGGGATCTTGTTGAGATAGTGATAGAGAATCAAACCAAAGATAATCTAGTTAGATTCAATGTTGATTTCGGCAGAGTGATGATAGGATTTTGAATAAGAAAATGTGGAAGAAGAAGAGAAGTGAAAAACCAGAAAATCTGATGTAAAATTCGTTGAAACTAACCCCTATTTATAGAAGAACAACAGTCATGTCCATTCGTGAAAGGTTATGGCGAATGGACACTTCTTTTGAAATTCAAATTTTTGAATCTAACTGTTACTATGTCGACATGGGGTACTACCGTACTAGGACATGTCGACATCCCAAAGCAATTTTTGATGATTTGATTTTCTTTGAAAATAACCTTTATCTTATATTAAAAGCTATTTAAACTTTATAAATATACTTGACTATAGATAAAATACATAGATAAATATAGAGAATAATATATATATAATTTTACTATAATTTTATATTTAAATCTAAGTATAAATATATTATAATTAAAAGATAGTTTAAAACAAATGAACTTTAAAAACAAGAGTTTATTAGAAACAAAAACAAAGAATATTTTAAGGCTAAAACATCTTTATGAAAATCATTTGAAAAGATAATTTTTAAGGCTAAAATATTTTGAAAAGCAGTTTTGAAAATCATTCTGAAGTAGTTTTGAAAATCATTTTGAAGTAGTTTTGCAAGCTTCTTCCTGCAGAATATCTCATCATATCAGGACTCCAAAACTTGTACAAAACCAGGATGTTCGTGGGTTTGTAAGCCACTTGTCGTAGGTTTGTAAGCTACTTGTCGTGGGTATGTAATCCACTAAAAAGGTAGAAATGGGTTCCATCCCAAAAGTAAAATGGAGTGAAGATTTCAGTGCTATTATGAAGTTTTAACATAATTCTAGGCTCAATACTTAGATAATCTTGATATTCTTGATACTCACGAGTCTTCAATCTTGATATCTTGAATCTCTATACTGTACCGTCTTCATTCTTGGTACCTGCATGGTTAAATCCTGCATATACATATATATCTAAACTATAATGTTAGTATTTATATTTTATAATCTTATTCTAAGGTTGTTGTCATCAAAACCATCAACTCATGGACTAACAATCTCCCCTTTTTTGATGATGACAACCTTTGTTTATAAAATATTACTTCTATCCTAATAACTCCCCCTAAATCTAATAACTCCCCCTTAATCTATGCCTAACTCTTCTATTTTATATTTCTCCACCTTTGTCATCAACAAAAACAAACTAACTCTAAACTATATAACTCTTAGTCTAATATCCTATATGATGATAGTGTTATCATTAATACTTACTTGTAAACCTAAAACTTAGTCCTAAACTACTAACATTCTTAACCAAGTACCTATATAATACTTATATATATCATATATAGGAATCATATATAAGAACACACAATATTTATTTTTATATATATTTGTTTATATTTACATTTTCATAAATCGTGACAAATATACACATAAGGATGAAAAACGAAAAAGAAGAAACTACTGAGTATCTTTGACAATTGGAGATCTATGGATCGAAAAATTTGGATAATGGAAACAGAAATTTCCACGTTGTTCAACCAAGTTTCCGTCCTTGTCAAAACATACTTCGCCAACGCAAATAACTTTGTCGTTGTCTTCCGCATGCTCTTCTTCCATTGGTTCTTCTTCTTCTTCACTTTCCTCTTGTTCATGATCTCCTGAAGAGTCCTCGTCAATCAAGATTGGATTAGCATGATTGTCCATTAGATATTTTTGTAAATTTCTAAGGATTTTTCCTTGCCTCTCTTGTTCTTTGGCCATTCGAAGTTGCATCACTTGGATTTCAGTCATTAGCTGAAGTGTATCCTTCAGAGAATCCTCCATTTTCGTCACACGAGCGAGCGTTGTTTGTTGAAACGGACCAGAAGTAGGAGATGGGAACGAAAAAGTTGATTTTAAGTTTGATTTGGAAGAGGAGGCCATTGATTAATTGATTTCAGAAGATAAAACAGAAAGAGAACAGAGAGAATGAAGAAATTTTCGAAATAGGAGAAATTTATAACCACTTATTTGAATTTTGGTGGGAAAAAAATTAAAATTTAAAAAACGTTATATGTCGACATGGGTCTAGGGGGGATGTCGACATGGTTCTTGAATTTTTGCCTATTTAATTTATTTTGAATTAATTTTTAATTATACTTGTTATTTATATTTTATATTTCAGTTAATGAACAAATACCTAATTCTCTTCTTAATTTAGTAAATGTAGATTCATTTAAGGGTTTTGTTAAGATATCAGCAATTTGATTTTCAGAATTGATATAGTCGAGAGTAATTACTTCTCTACTTATATTATCTCTGAGAAAATGGTGTCTGATATCAATATGTTTAGTTCGAGCATGTTGAGTAGTATTTTTGGACAAATTTATTGCACTAGTATTATCACAATAAATTGGTGATTTTGAGATATTTAAACCAAAATCTTTTAAAGTTTGTTACATATATATTACTTGAGAACAAGCCAAAGCAGCAGAAATATACTCTGCTTCAGTTGTTGATAGAGAAACTGTGTTTTGCTTTTTACTAAACCAGGAAATCGGAGAATGCCCTAAAAAGTGACAAGTTCCACTTGTACTTTTTCGGTCTGATTTACAACCAGCATAATCAGCATCACAGTAAGATATTAAGTCAAACGAATCATTTTTAGGATAAAATAAGCCATAATCAAAGGTGTGTTTAACATATCTTATAATACGTTTTACAGCTTTTAAGTGAGTTTCTTTAGGTTGGGATTGATACCTTGCACAGAGACAGACACTATGCATGATATCAGGTCTACTCGCAGTGATATAGAGTAGTGAGCAAATCATTCCTCTATATAATTTTTGATCTACATCTTTCGAGAGATCTTCTTTACTAAGGTACTCATTGGTCGCCATGGGAGTTGGTTTTCCACTCGCAGTAGTCAAACCAAATTTACTAACTAGGTCTCTAGCATATTTTTGTTGACTAATAAAGATACCATTATCTAATTGTTTTATTTGTAATCCTAAAAAGAAGTTTAATTCACCCATATGACTCATCTCAAACTCTTTTGTCTTTATTTCAGAAAATTCTTTATTCATTTCAAAATTAGTTGATCCAAAAATGATATAATCTACGTAGACTTGTACTAGTTGAATACCATTTTTATTTCTTTTAATAAAAAGAGTATTATCTACTTTACCTATTTCAAATTTTGATTGTAACAAGTAAGATCTTAGTCTATCATACCAGGCTCTAGGAACTTGCTTTAGACCATATAGAGCTTTCTTAAGTTTGTAAACATGATTTGGAAATTTATCATTTTCAAAAAGTGGTGGTTGTTTAACAAATACTTCTTCTTTTAAAAAACCATTTAAAAATGCACTTTTAACATCCATTTGAAATAATTTAAAATTATTATGATTTGCGAAAGCAAGTAGAATCCTAATGGCTTCTAATATTGCTATGGGGGCAAAGGTTTCATCAAAATCTATTCCTTCTTCTTGACAATAACCTTGAGCGACTAACCGGGCTATATTTCTAACAACCTCTCCTTGTTCATTCATTTTATTTTTATAAACCCATTTAGTTCCAATTATTGTTTTATTTTCAGGTCTAGGAACAAGTTCCCAAACATCATTTCTAGTAAATTGATATAATTCTTCTTGCATAGCCAAAATCTATGAATCATCAGTTGATGCTTCTTCTGGATTTTTGGTTTCAATAGTTGATATAATAGCTACATTACTCATTTGACTTAGTTGGTTTCTAGTTTTAACAACAGATTGCATATCTCCAAGTATATTTTCTATAGGGTGATCTTTTAAAAGTTTAATCCTTTTATTAGGATGATTTAATTCATTATTAGTTTCAGTTGACTCTTGGTTTTGAGTGATTAAATCCTCTTCATCATTTATTTCTTCAAAAATTTTGAAATTTTCATCAAATGAAACATGCATTGTTTCTTCAATGGTATTAGTTCTTAAATTAAATACTCTGTATGCTTTACTTCTATTAGAGTATCCGATGAAGATACCTTTGTCGGATTTAGGATCAAATTTATCTAAGTTATCTTTTGTTTTTAAAATAATACATTTACTTCCAAAAATTCTAAAATAAGATACCTTAAATGTGAGGAATGCGGAATATGGATCTTAAGGCTAGAATGAACACTGGAGGGGGGGGGGTGAATAGTGTTTATAAGAAATTACTAAATCTTTTTGAGTTATTGTTGATTTGTACACAAATGTATGCAATATTCAAACACAGATATAATCACAGAATCAAACACAGATGTAGAAATAAAGTAAATGCAGTAAAGGAAAGAACACACCGGATTTTATACTGGTTCGGAGTTACCCTACATCCAGTCTCGCACAACTAAGTACGGATTTCCTTTCAAAAGCGATTCAATAATTACAACCCTCGGTTTCAAGGTTAAGAGGTACACCCTCCAGAATCACAATCCTCTGGGTAGAGATACTTGATTTCCGGGGCAACAAGTTCACCCAATTGATTTCCAAGGCTACAATCACACCTTTTCTCGCTTGATTGATTTCCAAGGCTACAATCACACCTTTTCTCGCTAGATAGATTACAAAGAAGCCTATAACTCTGAATAGCACTGGGATCTTGTTGAGATAGTGATAGAGAATCAAACCAGAGATAATCTAGTTAGATTCAATGTTGATTTCGGCAGAGTGATGATAGGATTTTGAATAAGAAAATGTGGAAGAAGAAGAGAAGTGAAAAACTAGAAAATCTGATGTAAAATTCGTTGAAACTAACCCCTATTTATAGAAGAACAACAGTCATGTCCATTCGTGAAAGATTATGGCTAATAGACACTTCTTTTGAAATTCAAATTTTTGAATCTAACTCTCACTATGTCGACATGAGGTACTAGGACATGTCGACATCCCAAAGCAATTTTTGATGATTTGATTTTCTTTGAAAATAACCTTTATCTTATATTAAAAGCTATTTAAACTTTATAAATATACTTGACTATAGATAAAATACATAGATAAATATAGAGAATAATATATATATAATTTTACTATAATTTTATATTTAAATCTAAGTATAAATATATTATAATTAAAAGATAGTTTAAAACAAATGAACTTTAAAAACAAGAGTTTATTAGAAACAAAAACAAAGAATATTTTAAGGCTAAAACATCTTTTTGAAAATCATTTGAAAAGATAATTTTTAAGGCTAAAATATTTTGAAAAGCAGTTTTGAAAATCATTCTGAAGTAGTTTTGAAAATCATTTTGAAGTAGTTTTGCAAGCTTCTTCCTGCAGAATATCTCATCATATCAGGACTCCAAAACTTGTACAAAACCAGGATGTTCGTGGGTTTGTAAGCCACTTGTCGTAGGTTTGTAAGCTACTTGTCGTGGGTATGTAATCCACTAAAAAGGTAGAAATGGGTTCCATCCCAAAAGTAAAATGGAGTGAAGATTTCAGTGCTATTATGAAGTTTTAACATAATTCTAGGCTCAATACTTAGATAATCTTGATATTCTTGATACTCACGAGTCTTCAATCTTGATATCTTGAATCTTTATACTGTACAGTCTTCATTCTTGGTACCTACATGGTTAAATCCTGCATATACATATATATCTAAACTATAATGTTAGTATTTATATTTTATAATCTTATTCTAAGGTTGTTGTCATCAAAACCATCAACTCATGGACTAACAATAACATCCTACAGGTTAGGTAGGTGGCAGAGACTTTCCAACTTTAAGACACTTGTTTAGAAAGTGTTATTATATTGGTGAGTATTTACTTACTATTATATTTTAGTCAATTCCGCTGTGAGATATTTAATTGAGCTATGATATATTTTTCTTTGCCTATTTGCAGGATACCAGATTCCTAACTCGGGTTTCAGTGGGCTTGGGTTTTAGCATTTTTGTGAAAAATCCGGACCCACTGGAATTCGGGTTGTTACATTTGGTATCGGAGCCAAGGTTTGGGATTCCTAGGAAGATAGTGAGTGAACGTATTTGTATTTTTGAATAAAATATAAATATATTATGTACTAAAATCCAAATAGTCCCCAACCATAGATTTTAACATATGGAAAGTTTTAAAAATATATTTGTGCATAGTTTGCTAGTTGGGATTGGGATGACCCAAGTATGTAGAGCTCTATGTTATTACCGATTTATAGCATACAAATAAGCCATGTTTTGAGAGAAAATTTATATCCATATGTTTTAGGAAGTAGGGAAGTTCCTTAGGGATAGTAGGGAGAATGTTTTTATTTCGAGAAGAATAATAGGTTTTAGTATGAAGAAAATCCACTTTATGTCTAACCTAATAAAAATGAAACTTTTGAATTAAAAATGTTGAGAAATATAATTGTTAATATATTTGAGGAAGTAAATATTGGGTTTTTGAAAAAATAAGTGGTATGAAATTTAAATTGGTTTTTATATGATGTAAATAATTTTATTTTTTTAGAATAGTAGCCTAAATCCCAAGTACGGAGGAAGATGTGCGCAAAAGAAAATCAGAGAAATATGAAGTTTTTCCGTTTTCCACCTTCTTTATAACATAAGAAATCGAATTTGGAAAATTAGAATTTTCTAAAATTTGAAAATTAAAAGTTGTGTGGTAGGTTTGGACGTAATAATTTGTTGGACTATGCTCCTATTCAGTAGGAGTGTGGGAAAAATTGAATGAAAAATGTTTTGAGTTTTCAAAAGATTGTATTCATATAGAAATTGCAAGTATATTTAGGATGTGTGCATCATGTTTTAAAAGGAATTTCTAAAAGAAAACGCATTCATATAGGAGGTACCGCATAGAAATTCTTATACATGCATATATTTTATGATGCATTGCAATTTGCACTATGCACGGATTGTTGCAAAATTGGATGTATACAAAATGGATGTGATTAATATGAGAAATTACATAATTGAACCTTTATCAAATTTTGGGGACGAAATTTCCTAAGGGGTGGAGAATGTAACACCCCGCATTAAATTACAACTATATATGCAAATAATTTAATTAATTTATATACGTTTGATATTTTAAAACAAAGAACTGTTTGTAAATGGGGAAACTAATTAATATTATTTGGAATACATATATATTTGTGTAATAAATAAATTAGAGAGAGAAATTATATAAAATTAATTAATAGGGAAGATTAATTGACGGTGTTTGTTTAAAAGAGAAATTAATATTCAATTAATTAGTAGAGGTGATTAATTGACAGGAACTAACAAGAAAGAGAACATATATTGTAGCAACTAATTTATATGATTAGAAACATATATGTTAGTGCAAGAGAATAAAATGGAAGAAGAGTAATTTATGCAAGTAATCAATTGTCAATTAATAAACATGGAGACTTATGTTAACATATATAATTAAGATTGTGATTCAAAATTCAATTGTAGAATATATTCATGCAATAATTATGGGAATAAAATAAATTGATATGCATATAAGTGACGAATTAATATGGTGTTGATTGGCATATTAATTTAGTAAGAAATCACAGTGCAGGTAGGGATTAATTGGATAGTAAATTAATTCTAGGTATATATGAAATCTATTAATTGGGTGATTAATAGGGGAATCTTATTTAAAAGAAACATCACATTTAAAAATATTTGTTTCCATAGATTGCGAGAGAGAAGAGGAAAGTGATTAATGAAAAGATTGTTGGTGAATCAATTTGAAATAAAAATAAACGCAGAAGAAAACATATTATTTAATGTCTATAGACTAAGTGTACGCTTTATATTTTAGGGTTTTATATCTAATGGTTAGCACTAATTTGAACCACTATAAATATAGGTGCAGAGCCTCATTTTTATTCTCATTATTTTTCTCTTGCCTATAGAAGCTCTGCCATTTTTCTATCTCTTCTACACTTTCTTAATCACAAAATTTTAGATCTAATTCACACGAATTTAGTCTAAATAGAAAGAGAATAGAATTAATATGAATTGGTTCAAATTAGAAGGCTATGTCAAAGGTAAAACCCTAGATCTGAGTTTTATTTGCTATTTCTAATCCAAATCTCTTCCTTTTCTCTTTCAAATATTATAGATCTGTAATATATCGTTTGTAATTCCAAATAGGGATTACAAGGGAGGTGAATATAGCTGTTAGGGACAAATCTGAAATAAAAACAGAGAGATTTGGAAAGCTAGCAATGTGAGTGGATTTATTTATATATCTTTTGAGTTTAATATACATTACCGTTAAATTCCCGTTTAGATAATTTTATTCAATAATTAATCCTATTAATTAAGTTATGCTGAACTATAAAAATTTTAAAGTTTATTTACAGTATTGGTATTTATTTACATCTGTTTCTACGTTTTGGATTTCTATGCAAGCGTCATTCTTCTTCTATTTTCTCCTCTTTCTTCGCGTATGGATTAGAACAGATTAAACGTGAATATGGGTTAAATAATTAAGAATACTGAAATGAAGAAAATAAGATGTAAAGTAATAAAAGTTTGAGGAATGGAATTACTGTAATAAATTACGTTAAAATGAGAAAAGTTAATTAATCTAATAACTGGATTTGGGAGTAACTAAAAGGTTAATTGGTTGGTTTAGAAAATATGATACATTTCTATAATTTAATATTTAATAGACAACAATGAACGTAATTGCTAGAATAAAAGAAAGAAAAAGAGAATTAGTGTAAAATAGAGAAACCAATGTATTTTACACTATTCCAAAATAGTAAGAGAAATATCTAGCAGTTATGGATTATTGTTTATAGTATTATTTAATATTAAAATATGGAAATGGATTTTTAATATAATTTTCATAACCAACCAAATAAAATAGAATTACTTCCTACCTCGAATAGAAGATAATAAAGCAAAGTATGACATGAATCAAGTAAATTATTAGATAAGAACTTGAAGCTGTAAACGATAATGAATCTAGGTCTGCATTCACTGCGCAGACTATTTAAGAAGATATATAGTTATTATGATAAGTGAATTATATAATATAATAGAATAAAAGAATATTCTATATAATAATAAAAGAAGGCAGATTAGAACAGAAAAGAAATGCTGGAATTATGTATGAACTAGAAAAAAAGAGAAAATGACAATTACAGGTAGAATTATAACATAGGTTATAATTAAGTAATAAGAACGGAAAAGCTTATTTTGAGACTTTGAATAAATTAATGAGCAATAATAATGGTAGAAGCTTATTTAAATAATTTATATTAAATCATTAAGCAAATAAAGCAGGAATGATGAAAGAGGCTTATTTTAATGAACTTAAGATTTATATTAAGTTAAATAAGCAAGATAATGAATGTGGCTCATACCAACAGCATTCCCTATTAAATAAATGGAAATCTCACAATAGATAGAGGTGAGACGAGGGCAAGAATATGCTAATTAGGGTAAATAAGTAGCCAACGGAATAAGAAAGTAAACTAAACGCAAATTAAAAGATTAGACTTAGGGTCTAATAAAAGAATTGAGATGTGTTTGGAACAGCCAAAAGGATGAAGCGTCTAACGAAGCAGTTCATCATGGATTTCAGAAATGGAGAAGCACGTCCAACTTAGTATTTTTTGGCTTCAAGGAAATACGAGACTTCAACGGGACGTGAGGATACTCTAAGATGGCCCTCTGGGTAGGCCTAACGAAGCTGCACCCCCGGAGGCAGGTCTGAAGGTGTTCCATTAAGAGAGTATCCTTGACTGCATTTGCATTGTTGGCCTAATGAAGTAGACCTTTGTAGGCAGTCAGAAGGGCTTGGTGTTCGAAGTAGGGTATTCGTATGTCCAGTATTTGCAAGTAAGTTTAAGGATAGTCGCATGCGGATATCGGCCAACATCAAGGCCAAGAGCGATTTCGGGAAAGACTAGAGTTAAACCAACATGCCAATGATTCTTTCACTATCGATACATTGGATGGGGTGGCATCGCCATTTGGATGTTAGATTGTTTGCAGCAGGGCACGACCACTTAACTCTTTATAAGTTTTTCGGTTAGTTGAGGGGTGGCTGTGTGGGGCCATAGCCACGATGAAAAAGAGACAGATCAACTAAAATATCTGTATTGTAGGCCTAACGAAGTAGTTCTTTACAGATATAGAAAATTCCCACTGAATTCCTTACAAGGTAGACCTTATTGGTGGAATTCAGATAGTAGACAGAACGATTATGTAGTCCTCAATGTACACACTGGGTGGTACATTGTGAATGTCCGAGCACTGGCATAGACTAGTGCGGACACGATTTACATTTTCATAGTTAGTAGTGGAGCATTTGTATTGTCAGCCTTACGAAGCAGTCCTTTACATATGTAGCTACGGAACGCTTGCAGAGCGAGACGATGGAGTATCTATATTATAGGCCTTACGAAGCATTCCTTTGCAGATATAGCTATGGAGCAAGACGATGGAGCATCTGTATTGTAGGCCTTACGAAGTAGTCCTTTACAGATGTAGTTAAGGAAAACTTTCGAAGTAAGACGATGGAGCCCTTTTTGAGGAGGATACGGAAGGTACCATGGGTGGTACCTAGGACCAATATGGTCATTGGGCATATAGCTACATATATGTATATATTAGTTATTTGGTTTTAATCTACTATGGAGTAGATGGGCACGGTTCACGAACAGAGGCGAGAGTATTGTAACCTAATGAACCTAATATAAGAGTAAATGGAAATAAAAAGATATATGTAGAATTAAGCCTAGAAGTATATAATTTATTCATTCACCAGAACTTTAGTTCTGACCCCCTCCTCATAACATCCTACAAGTTTGATAGGTGGTAGAGACGTCCCAGTTTTAAGACACTTGTTTAGAAAGTGTTATTATATTATTGAGTATTTACTTACTATTATATTTTAGTCAATTCCGCTGTGAGATATTTAATTGAGCTATGATATATTTGTCTTTGCCTATTTGCAGGATACCAGATTCCCAACTCGGGTTTCAGTGGGCTTGGGTTTTAGCATTTTTGCGAAAAATCCGGACCCGTTGGAATTCGGGCTGTTACATCTGTTATCTGAAAACCACTTCGATCCAACTAATGCGTTTCGAACTGAAGACATCTTGAAGAATATGGAATCGAAGATGGAGCTTTTGAAGTGCAAGGGCTACTTGCTACTAATCATGAGGGTGATTCCAAAATGGATGTAGTAGAGATGGTGCCTTCGGTTTCATTCAGACCCAGAACGAACTTGTATGGATGAATGCTGGCACTGTATTGCTGCCTAGAGGGCAATGTTAGCATTCCAAGTGGAATTGCTATATAAAAGGTAATCGTAGCCTCAAGCCTCACAACCCAGAAATTGGTAAAACATGGTAGATGTAGCAAGGCTATGTGGGTCACTCCCATTAGGGTGTGTCATCACCTTTCTAAATCATCATATTATGGATTTGGTTGTGCATGAGGGCTTTTGATTAAGGTTGAAAAGCAACCGGGGTGGTGACATATTCGGTACTATCCAAGGTCAGGGGTAAGCCAGTACTGTGTTGGTGGAGTGGACCAAGTTCAGGGTCTGACCCCAGGTACATTTTACCTAGAGATGTACTGTACGGAAGGTAGTCCCTTACCTTGCCATTGCTGGAATACATTCCCCAATAAGTGTCGTGCGGAATTGATTGTAAACCTATTATGATGGAATTTAATAATGTAACAATTTCAGCTATGATTAATAAGTATTTGTATTCTAGACATTATCACAATATCACTAGATTTTCTATAAAAAGGTTTTGGTTACCGTAAGGTAAAAATCTGTCCGTGTTATGTGCATTGTGATCTTACGAGATACCTTTGATTTTAAAGGATTTTAAAAGTTATAATAAATAAAATTCCTTGTGATTTAAGTTCTCATGCTGGTTTTACCAGACTGACCCGAGCGTTGTTTTCCTATAATGCTCGGGGTCAGACCGAGCATATTTCTAGGTTACTTTGATATTTGGAGCTTCAGGAGATGAGTTAGAGGCCCAAAGACGTATTCACGTACATGTTTATTTTTCCGTTGCACTTATTGTTATATTTATCAGCAATTGTGAGGACAGGTTGTTATAACTGTCCGAGCTGAAATATGTTAGTAAACTCTAATTGATGTGTGTGTGTGTAAATATTTTACAGTTTTGTTTTTATGTAAAGGTTGACTGTATATTATAGATTATTCGTTCCGCTATGAGGTTCTGTGTTGTTTAGTTTCTTCTTGTCTTCTTTCTTCTTTCTTTTCCCTAACTATCTACTTTCCTGTTCAATTTGGGTTGGACATGTGTGGTTTATTGTCAGCTTAAAATGTACGGAAAAAGTGGGTCATTACACATATTCACATAATACGATTGTAACACAGCATAATTGTTTAAATTCAAAAATCTTTGTATGATATTGAAGTAAGTAATCATATTTGGTTGTTAATAATCTTTCATAAATCAGTGCCTGTGCTAAATTTTCAAGTTCAGTAACTTCAGAATAGCGTGTTGCTCATAAGTGAAAAATGTATGATCTTAGTTTGATATACTTGTTGTTCGTAAACAAAATATACATCATGCAATAAAATATTGCATATTACAAAGCATAGGAATATCTTTTGAAGACATGATTAAATAAACAAGATAAGAGTCACAAGTCCCTATTTTGGATGTTGTTATAAGAAAAGTCCCTGCAGAAATGAATAAGTAAATTTGGTCCCTATTTTTTGAAAAATAAAAAACACAAGGTGTCTTGCACTTTTCTGACAGAAAATGCAAGATAATTTGCACTTTTCTGATTTTGGAATTTTTTTCGAAATTTTTAAAATTTTTAAAATTTTTCAAAATTTTGAAAAGCGCAAGTTAACTTGCACTTCTATCAGGAAAGCGCAAGCTAGTTTGCGCTTTCTGATTTTGAAATTTTTGAAAAATGCAAGGTAACTTGCGCTTTTTGATTTTGAAATTTTTTAAAATTTTTGAAATTTTTTTTAAAAAATTAATGTTTAAAAAGCGCAAGTAAACTTGCGTTTTTTTATTTAGAAAAAATTGGGACCTAATTTACATACTCATTTCTATAGGGACTTTTCTTATAACAACAACAGAAATATGGACCTTTCATGCAAAGCCCCTTAAATAAATCGATAATAAGTAGTAAATAGTTATTTGGTGACAACTGTACTTTATTTTGGGTGTTACATTACACTAATAAAACAAATTTAACTCGTTATGTATCCATTGTTAAAGTTTCAAGCCATATCAGTGTTTCAGTGGTCTAACAAATCATGACATACCAGTACCCATGTATGCAAATCAAGTTTGACGGTTGAGTAATGTAGTAATTAACATATATTCATGTAGGACATGTCAGCTTACTTGAATGTAAGTTGCACTTTTTCATTTGAAGTGTAGAAGTGTAGAAGTGTAGAATTATTATTAATTAAACTATTTACCAATTAAATATTTCATGCATATAACTACATTTGGAATGTGGCTTATTAATTTATGTGTATATATGAATATAAGCAATTAGCATCTCCAGTGGCAACAATTAAGGGTTCAATATTAAGGTTTTCGGTCCCAGTCGTCAATTCAAGCCTTAAGATTAAGGCTAATATTCAAGACCGCTTCAGGATTCTGAACTGGGCTTGGGAGCCCATTAAATGAGCATCAGGGCTTGGACGCCCAAGCTCCCCTCCCACTTCCAGGCATTTTCCATAAAATTGGGGGAGGGGGGGTCAGGCGCCCATTTAATGACCGCCTGGTCCCTGGAGTTCATAGTCCAATTCAGGTTCCTGAATATTCAGTCCTGAATAGACTGGAGATGCCCTAATGGTGCACTTTGTATTGTTTGGTGTTTTAATATACTATTTACATTAGGATAGTTGTATAATTAGATTATGGAAGATTCAATTAAAATAGGTGTGATTGGTGATTAATAGCATGGAAATGAGGCGTAATTAACATACCAACTTGCAATATTCTTCTCTTACAGTAGTGTACTGGCAGATGCTCAACATCCGATGCTTTGAAATAAGTAATCATAGGGAATAACAGGTAGGTAATTCTATGAAGTTGGAACTAAAATAATATCGAGGAATTTGAAGTTAACTTGGTCTACATAATCTTTTGGCTAATGAATAATATTTTTGGTCATGTAGGAGAAGAGCGAAATTGAAAAATGTAGTGGAGGAGAGATTAGAAAGGAATACCTGAGATGTTGGGAGAATTTTGCAACTGCATGTAAGTCATGGAGTTGAAAAAGTATAGTTTGTATTATTATTTTTTAAAGGAAAGATTGTATGATCCAAAGATCATACATGCATATTAGATATATGTATATGTATATATATGTATATGTGTGTGTGGATGTGTATGTGTATGTATATGTATATATATATATATGTATGTATATGTATAAATGGTCAATAAAGCTTGGCTGATAGCCCGACGGTTTTAAAGGGAAACACCACCCATAGAAAACATTGAAATGCAGGTGTTAGGCATTAGCACCATAACAGCTATTAATTACATCTATAAGCAACAGACACAGCAGACTGAACAATACAAATACACGTCTCGTAGACAACATTTCCAAAGGAACAATGGCAACATCCAGTTCCAAATATTGCAAAGGTAGAGCAAAGCTACCGGAATTTCCCACTTGAATCAAAAAGAAAGCCCAATATTTCCATAAGGAGTATCATCATACTTAAGAGGTCATATATTGCAGCAACAAAACTTACAAGAATGAGAGAAAATCACCAGGAAGAGAAGCCACAAGACCACCCAAATTCACATTAATGATCAACAAGAAAGAACAACAAAAGTACAAAGCAATGACTAGTCACCAAGAAACATCAACCCAAATTGCCCATGAAGCCAACAATCCCACCAAATTATTGCTCACGTCAATGCATACGACAATCCCCTTAGAGTGAATTGGCGGAGATGATAAAAGGCAAGGCATCAGCATCCAAGTGGCCCACATCAGCAAAATATAATTCAATTCAACTCAAGAAAGATCAAATGCAAACAAATTTTTGCTCACCAAATAGGTACCAAACAAACACAAAAGGCATCATCTTAACATATGGCATGAGAAAACTTGCAACCAGATCCAACTATAACATAGAGTGAACAACAATACTGAAATGCAGTGGCAACTCCAAACAAAGAGACGATGATATCCACTGAAGCAAGGCTCACTGAAGAACCGGATAGCATGACAACTAGACAAGACCAAAGCGAATAAGGCAAATAAAAGTATTAGTGAAGGAGAAGAATCTGAAGCACCAGAATATCAACCATAAGCCAAAGGAAGCACTGCAAGCAGCAACTAAGTGAGACCTCCGTTGCAGAGGCAATCGTCGAGGAGTCGCATAGAAGCTATAAAGAAAATGCTAGGTGGTGAACCAATAACGATGGAAACTCCACCACACCAGAATGACAAAGATAGCCAATATGCCCTTTCACTTTCGAATGTCCTAGCAAGCAAGAAAAAGAATGTAGCTGTGACACCCCACCTATATACTCACGCTAGCCAAGAACACTACAAGGTAATGCCGTCAACTAGCACGAAGAATAAGGCTGTTGAGGAGCGACCATCCATGTAATTGCTTTGTGCGAGTACCGATATGTCAGGTAGTATAACATGCATTTCATTTCAAGAGGAAATCTGACATATCAAATACAAACTCAAAGCTACTACACAGTGGCTATGTGGTCTTCAGAAACAAATATAGAAATAACATAACATAAATCAGTCACAGATGTTCATATCACAAAGGCGGAAACAGATATGAATATATAACACAAAAAGGTGTACATCAAAGTAGTGGTCAAATAAGATCCACAATATCACAAAAGAATAGATACAAGTGTTAGACAAAAGAATAAGTATACATCATGGAGTCTATATCTCAAATGTATAACAACAAAAACTACCAATGTAATGTAGTTAGACAAAAGTCAGAAGATGATCCCAGATAAGGAGTCAAGCAGAAGCACCTGTAACATCTCGGTCTGACCCGAGTATTATTTAATAAGAAAATAATAAACGGATCAGTCTAACTATAATTATCATATATAAAATGAGATATAAGAAGAGATATAACAAAAACGTATGATAACAATAATTTCATACAGTGACAAATATACTTTAAACAACAACAAAATCATACAATATCTCAAGAATCTCAAAGCACCAAAAAGAATGTCATATTCTTTATTTTATTCACCAAACCCTAAATATTGACAAACATATCATTGCCAATCACAAAAAGAGGTGAAACACAAATTCCAGAAATCATCAAACTAGAAATCCAGAAATCACAAAGGGGGGAGGCCTATCACAAACGGGAGCATGAAAACTCACCAACACGTGTATCACAAACGGAACACTATTCCATAGTCGCTAACCATAAATTTTAAGACGAAGCTGTAACGACCCGTAAATTTTAACTGTTTTAATAACGTAATTAGTTAAAATTTTATGAAATGTTAAATGATAAAATTTTGAAATACAAATTTAATATTTGAAATGCGTCTAGTTAAACATAGCAACTAGTAAATTTCCATCCAAAAATTTGAAAGTTATTTTCGTGTGTAATTTTATTTCAATTAAATCAGTTAAGGAATTGATGAAAATAAAATGTTTTCGAAACCTAAATATTTTTACATAGAAAAATTATAATCCATCTTCTGACTAAGGCATCATTTTTCGTTTTTCCAAATTCGGACTTCTTTAGCTCCGTCGATCTTATTTTTCTGCGTTTTTGCTGCATTTTCCGCTAGTAGAAAATTCGAATTTTTATAATTCAATCATACCACTGATATCTGTATACCGTTTTGATCGTCTCGTCGTGCTGATCTCAGCGGTATATTTATTTCTTCATTTTGAGGTCTGGTACGCGCCGGAAACAATAAACTGTTCGTTGTAACGGTACCTTTAATTGTGACCGTTAGCTTTTCTTTGCCTTTTCAAATTTAAGCGTGAATCCCAAGCAATATAATAAATTGCTTTAATAACTATTTACAGAATTCTAGAGCCAGCTGTTACCATTTTCATCAATGCCATTTACTATACAATGGTCACTTCCTCTGCCTATTCTTTTACCATAAATAATTATACATACTGTTCTTCCATTTTTCTTCATTGTCGTTCACCAGCTTTAGAGTTCCTTCCTCATTCCCACCTTCATCCTCTACCCTTTAGCATATGAAATCGAACCAGCCTTTCCACCCGCCTTCAACTGGTAGCAGCGTTCGGCCTTCATCACTCGAGCCTCGCAAAGCTTCAGCCCATCGACTCCACCTCCACGCACCACACGGCCTCTTCCTCGCATCACCTTCCTCCGCCGGACCTGCATGTTCTCCGTTCTTCTGCCCTTCCCCTGCCGAACAAACCCAACCCCGAGCTCATCTGCCACCCGACACCGGCCATCCCCTCACGCCCAGATCTGTGTCAGTCTCCCCACAAAACCCACGGCCTAGCCACCGAAAGCCCCACCATCTCTTCCCCACAAAACCCACGGCCCAGTTTATGCATGTTTGACGCATCGTATCTCTTCCGTCTTACGTCGGAATACAGTGATTCTTTTTTTTGTTGGAAATATTGAGTTTTCTATTTTATGTTTATAAATTTTCAGCTTCATGCGATGTCATTTGATCCTCTGTTTCTCATCTGGAAGTTAGACCCAGGCAGCTGTTCTTTTGTACTCGGAAATTATTTTACACTGCTGCAAACACAATCTGTGTTCATGTTTGACGCATCGTATCTCTTCTGTCTTACGTCGGAATACAGTGATTCCCTTTTTGTTTAAAAGATAAATTTTTCTACTTTCTGTATATAAATTTTTAGCTTCATACGAGGTGGTTCAGTCCTCTGTCTTACCTGAAAGTCAGACCCAAAGAGGTTTTCAGACCTGAACATTTGACAGTCGCAACATGGCCTGAGTCTATGTTCGTGACATCGTAACTTTTCTCGTCTCTTGTCTAAATCAGGTGATTCTTTTGCAGTTTTAAATACAAGTTTTGATCTTTATTCATACCAAATTTCAGACCATTTCGATCTCGGTAGCATATAGAATTATATTGTTAAACTTTGACGCAGGACATGTTTTGTAATTGTTGCTATGTTGAATATTATTGCTTGTTTATTTACTTTGACACCATCCCGGTTATCACACTGCAAGTTCCATTTGCTATGCTTTGATTTTTGAATTGAAATGGAATTGGGTTGAAATGATAAATACCCAAAATAAAAACTTTGACTTAGGATAGAGAATTAAATAAAACCCGATTGGTCCATAATTTGATTTAAAAATAAAATAAAGATTTTATTTGAATAAATGATAAGTTTTTGAAATAAAGTTGGAACTTGAAATTTTAATGAAGGAAAATGTTAATATTTAATAATCTGAATCAAGATAGTAACATGGTAGTTGATGAAGGAACGTTGTTTTAAATTTAATTAATAATTGAGTGCTGAAATTGTAAATAATTAAGTTTTGAAATTATTTAATAATTAAATAAGATTGAAATATTTAATAATTAAATAAAATTGAATGCTTTAATAAGTGAAATTGAACTTCTTGAATAAGTGTAATTAAGTTTCTTTATTAATTAAGTTTTGAAAGTTATAACTAAGTAAAATGAATAAGTGGAATTGAATTTCTTTAACAAGAAATAAAAATAGGATTTATTGAATCAATGTAAGACTTGTAATTTAAAGAATTGATTTGATGAATTTAATTTAATTCAAATTTGTAAGTTTTGATACAATGAAGTTGAACTTAAGTAATTGATTTAGTGAATTGGAAATTAAATAGAAATTGTTTGAATGATAAATTTACTTAACGAATATTGAATGAAATCGATAAATGAAGTTAAATTGATTTGAATGTTTAATTAAATTAATTTAAATGATTTCGGAATGAAACTTATATACGAACTTGAATCAATATTTGAATTGTTTTAAATAGAAATTGAAATTGAATTATAAGATTTTGAAATTATGAATGTGGAAGTTTTGAAACGTAAATTATGGAAATTGATTTAGAAAGACAAATGAAATGTTGATTTACAAATTCTAATTGAACTTGAATTTGATTTGGTGTTGAAATATATTAAACTACCAATCGGTGTAATAATTACGAAAGTTATTAAAGAGACCGGAATTGGTTAGGGACATACTCACTGTCTAAACCGAAAAACCACTTTAATAACTATACGCGGAGTGTGATCCAGAATGAAGTGGTTGGAATGACATACGTTGATGATTGAAGAAAGAGAACGATAATGGATAGCCTTGACACTTGTGTCAAATTGGAAATGACTAAAATAGGAGCCGTGCCGGGCCAAATGGGGTTAGCTACCTCGAGCGAACACACTTCTTCGTAAACTACTCATTACTTGTTATCGATTGGTGCACCCTCGAAATTTTGGGAGTGTTGTTTCGCGGTGTTGCGATCGCTGTGGCGATGCGTTCTCACCAGTCCGGATCAGGCAAACGGTAGTTTCACTACCTTGGGTATTGCCTCATGTGCCTTGTCATACTTGTATCCCTTTATACGCGACCACTACGATTTGTTTTGCGTTATACCTATGGAGTACTCCCTGATATCCCACTAGTTTACGGTGGAGTTTACAGTGCTGTATAGACTATAACGTTTATATAAATGTGTTAAGGGGGATAATGGTAAAGCCTTAACACTATTTTGATATTTTATATTACTGATAGGCATTATCTACTTATCGTACACTACTACATAGTAGATAGTTTAATGGATCCTTAAAGGATGGTTATTCCAAACATCCTTTGAGTTACTTGTATTTCAGTTGCTATTTCACTTGAGTTGGATTTATTGATATAAGAATGTTAATCCTAACTCGAGTGTTTTGGGTTTTGCTTTACGCTCGGGTCAGACTGAGTGTACCAGTATTCGGGACTCGCCTTTGGAGTTGGAGCTTCGCTTGGAGATCCGGCTATCTATCCAGCTTTCAGATATCCAGTTGATTCCAGTGATTGTATTCTGATTCTTGTATTTGACTATTGTATTCGAGACATCTGTTGTACCTTATTTAACTCTGATATGTATATAGTAGCTTCATGAACTACTATCTTTTGTTTCCACTGCATTTATTACTCTGTATCTGTGATTATTTATTTATTTACTGTATATGTTCAGTTTTGCCAATTTAAATTAACAATTCGGTATTTTGAATTATTCAATTCTGACATGTGCGGATGCGAATGGTCCAAAATAGCGGGTCGTTACAAAAGCTCCACAAACGACCCAAAGACCACGGGTCGCTACCCCGCCAAATTTGAGCCGAAGCTCCACAAACGGGGTTTTTAGTCCCCACACACACACAAATAGACATCGCACATCGCTAGTCAAAATCACAAAATGATCATCATCGATCAATAAAAAGTGTGAATTACACTAAGCTAGTAAATATATGAGTTTAGCTTCATGTCCCATAACCACTAGCTTAACTTAAATATTTACGAACAAATTGTAGATTTCCACTCGAAAATTGTCACAAGAGTTCAATCGTACAAGTCCAAGAATTAACCGACGAAGTGAACGCAAGCGTTTCATACCACTTGTTTTACTAAGCCGTTTAATTAGATTTCTCATACGAATGAGGTAAAGGTTTGTATATACTAATAGATTGGAAAACGGTTTTGAAAACAAGCTTTATATTTAAAAATAGATTTGAAATCATCTTTGAAAAAGAGTTTGAATATTTACTACTAGTATAGAAAACCTTTATTATTTTAAGTGACAAATCACAGAAATGATTGTAGAAACAATCAATCACCAAAATCCACATTCGAAGACGTGAATCAAATCCAAAGAAATCGATACCGAATCCATCAAAATGGATATTCTCAAAAGTCCCAAAAAAGAAGTCATCAAAGTCGACAAAGGTGATAACAACTAAAAGGATCAACAAAATCGATAAACAATGGTAATTCACCAAAAAGAAGTAGGCAAATATGCAATTCTGGTTGAGTCAGCAGATTCAGTCGATTGGGCACTGAGTTCAGTCGACTGGACCAATGCCTGGAAACTCTTGGGTTCCAGGTCAGTCGACTACACTCAGAGAGCCAGTCGACTGGACAAAGCCTGGAAAACTCTTGGGTTCCCAGTCAGTCGACTGGACTCTGAGTTCAGTCGACTGGACCCTGTTTTCCAGTATTTCCAGCCAATCCAAATGAAGGGCAAACTCTCAACAATTTGCGATCGGATGAGCAATGTGCGTTAGGGGTTTATGCCAATCGACAACCCACCCTATAGGCTCTTCGATTCACCACCAAAAGCATGATCATACATTAAAGCTAGGATTTTTAAAGTTCTTGACTTCAAAACACCAAAAATTGAAATGTTCACCAAATCAATTCAAATCAAAAGCAAATGAATATGAATATATGTTAGGAATTCATACTAACAACAATGATAAAATACACAAAGATGTGAGTTCAAAAACTCACCTTTTAAACCCAAACACAAATGATAAGCTCTAGAACAAGCAATAGGTTGATCTCTCTTCAATACCACCTCTAGAATCTTCAATCTAATATCAAAGGTGAAGTTTTTCCTAAGTTAGGTTATAGGAATTTCTGAAAATTAAAGAGGGATTGAGATGGAGAAGATGAAGAGGATCTTACCTAATCTTTTCTTTGATTTCTAGCTTGAAGATGGTAATTCCTAAGAGAATTAGGGCTTAGGGATTTCTATTTTCTTTTCTCTTCCCCATTTTTCTTTTAACTTGAGTGTTAGGAAATAATAGAGTGAGTGAAGAGGAGTTGGATGAAGGGTTAGGTTATTAGAAGGTTGATGGGCTGAAACCCAAACCCAAGCCCAAAGTGAAAAAGTCATAATTTTTACTCAACTCCAAACATATCGATGTTTATACTCAAAAAAGTTGTAAACGCCATTTTGGACTCAATGGAGGTGGTCTCGAGTCCCAATTCGACTGTTTACAAAAAGTAGTTTTTCGGAATTTAATCTGATTAACGATTCTATATTTAAATAAAACATTTAAATATACAATCGTAAAATATGCGGGTTGTTACAGACTCCCCTCCTTAAAGAAATTGCATCCTCGCAATCTTTAAGAAATAAATAAGAAGTAACAACAATAAAAGCATATCAACAAAAAAAAAGAAATTTGAAATAAGAAGTTCACCTAAAGGGGCACGAGAGAGCAAGTCCGGATGTGTTCGCTCGATGAATTCTCTGGATTCCCAAGAGCAATCCTTAGGATTTGAGGACCACTGAACTTTCACAAGAGGAACATCTTTATTTCGAAGGCGTTTAACCTCCGAAGCAATGATACGAATAGGATGTTGCTCATAAGTCAAATTAGGCGAAACTTCAATTTCTTCAATAATACCGGGCTCAAGAATAGAATCGGAATCTCGAAGGCATTTCCGTAGTTGAGAGACGTGGAATACGTCATGAATAGCAGAAAACTGAGCCGGTAATAAAAGGCGATAAGCCACGGAACCAATGCGTTCGGTGATGGGAAATGGCCCAATATATCGAGGTGCTAATTTTCCCGATCGACTGAAACGTACAACACCCTTCATAGGTGAAACACGAATAAACACAAAGTCTCCCACAAAAAATTCTAATTTCCTTCTTCCATTGTCGGCATAGGATTTTTGTCTACTTTGAGCTTCCTTCATTTTATGATGAATAAGGTCAATCTTTTCTGTGGCATCCCGAATAAAATCTGGACCTAAAACTAGCTTCTCACCGGCTTCAAGCCAACACGAAGGAGATCGGCATGGCCTTCCGTAAAGTGCCTCGAAAGGTGCCATACCAATACTAGATTGGAAGCTATTGTTATAGGAAAACTCAACAAGAGAAATATGATCTTCCCAACTTCCACCAAAATCAAGAACACATGCACGAAGAAGATCTTCAAGGGTTTGATTCACACGCTCAGTTTGTCCATCGGACTGAGGATGATAAGCGGTGCTAAAATTAAGCTTCGTTCCCTTTGCATGAGAACGGCACCTAAACCAACACGACTAGCATCGGTGTAAACAATAAAATCTTGGTTCCCTTCGGGAATCACAAGAATATGAGCCACGGAGAGGAGTTCTTTTAGTTTCTGAAAAGCAGCTTCACATTTGTCTGACCAAATGTTTTTGACTCCCTTCTTTGTCAAATTAGTAAGAGGTACGGAAATCTTAGAAAAGTCTTTTATGAACCGACGGTAATAGCCCGCCAATCCGAGAAAGCTATGAATTTCCGTCACACTCTCCGATCTCTTTCAATTTTGAATCACTTCAATCTTTGAAGGATCCACGGAAATTCCGGATTCAGAAATGATATGTCCCAAAAATTTCACACGAGATTGCCAAAAGTGGCATTTAGAAAATTTTGCTTTCAATTGGTTGCTCCTAAGAGTTTCCAACACAATCCGAAGATGTTTTTCATGCTCTTCCTCGGTTTAGAATAAACAAGAATATCATCGATAAAGATGAGAACAAATCAATCAAGGAAGTCTTTGAAAACTCGATTCATAAGGTCAACGAAATAAGCTGGAGCATTCGTCAAACCAAATGGCATAACAAGCCATTCATAAGATCCATAACGTGTACGGAACGATGTCAAAGGAATGCTATCCTCTGCAATACGGAGCTAGTGAAAACCGGTTGCTAAGTCTAACTATGAAAAGACTTTAGCACCACTAAGCTGATCGAATAAATCATCAATCCGAGGCAAGGGATATTTATTCTTGATGGTGAGATCGTTAAGCTTGCGGTAGTCAACGCAAAGCCTAAGTGTACCATCAGCTTTCTTCACAAAAATAGCTGAAGCTCCCCATGGAGAGGAACTAGATTGAATAAATTGCTTCGCTTCCAATTCAGATAATTGTTTACGCATCTCCTCATTCTCTTTATTGGACATACGATAAGGAGGACGAGTAATAGGCAGAGCTCCAGGGATTAGATTAATTCTGAACTCAATTGCTCGCTTAGGTGGTAATCCTAAAACGGGCTCAAATATGTCGGGAAATTCACGAACAATGTGAATGAGGGAAATGACATCTTCCTTATCATCGTTATCGTCATCATGAGGATTTAGTGAATACAAGGACGCTCCCGAATTAGAATCTGAATCTTTAAGAACAAGAGAACTCTGCTTAACAGATTGAGGATGTCGAAGATATATAGTACGCTCAGGACATAAGATATAGGCTTCATAACGGTTAAGCCAATCCATTCCCAAAATCATTCTGAAACCAAGGTAACGCATAACATGCAAATCGGCTCGGAAAGCATAATCACATAAAATAATTTTGACATCTTTACATAGTAAACTGAGTGTTGTGAATCCACCAACCGGATTCGCAATCCTTAATGAAGTCATCAAGCCAATAACATTCAAAGACAAAGCATCAACAAGTTCTTTTGATATAAAAGAGTGAGATGCACCCGTATCAAAAAGAACTTGAATAGGAAGATCACGAAATATAATAATGCCATCAAGGATAGAATGAGAAATACCTTGACCACGAGAAGTGTTAGTAGGGGCTTGTACAACATTTATCTTGCCTTCCTTCTTGCTTTGAAGTTTGGGACACAAAGATATAGTATGACCTGAACTCTTGCAATAGCGGCAAGAAGGAGACTTCGGACACTTGTTTGCATAATGGTCCTTAGAACCACAATTGTAACATTCTCCCCGACGAGAGTTAGGAGTATTTGCTACCGAAGTTGTTTGCTTCCCCTTTTTGTTGGGATTAGGCTTGAATTTAAAAGGTCTCTTCTTATTGATGTTTTGCTTGACTTCAACATCACTTTCTTTATCGGCCTCTTCGAGTCGAAGAGCGATATCAACTAGCTGATCAAAAGAAACTTCCAATTTCAGAAGTAATGGCTTTTTGAGGTTCTTGTTCAACCCATAAACAAATCTCTGATTTTTCTTCAATGGGGTATTAATATACTCGACCCCATATTTAGATAGAGATTAAAAAGAAGCGACGTAATCCGTCACAGAAGATTCACCTTGAACAAGGTCAATAAATCGTCGAGCTAAAGATACTTTCTCAACTTCCAGCACGAATTTCAACTCGAACCTTTCCCGGAATTGCTCCCAAGTAAGGTCCGCTTCATTAATTTCAGAGATCAAAAGCTCGTACCAGTCTAATGCTCTTTCTTGGAGCATACTAGAAGCCACTTGGACTCGATGAAGATCAATAAGATTCATGCGAGAAAAGATGCGGTCGCATGTTCGAAGCCAAGCCTGGACTTCTATAACACTCTTGGAACCTTTGAATGGCTTTCCACCCAAGTTGGTGTAATCACTGCACAAGCGTGCAAACCCATTGTAATACTATTAATGACACTCTTCTCTGTACAACTTCACTACCAGCTCATCTATCGGTGAAATTCGAGCCGCCTTCGCTCCTTCACCCCCAAAAATCCCTCCAGTTGACCCATTGTAATATTTGAAAACTACACAAATATATACACTGCACATGTATCCAACACTTGATGGAGACGAGACTTGGAAAATTTGATGAAGAATTAATTGGATTGAAGGAAATGAAAACCATTAAGAATTTGATTGCTAGATTAGGGTTTTTTATAAGGAAATCTGGAGAAGAAGAGGAAAGTAAAATAGAAATGATGAATTGGCCGCTGCCCCTTGTAGGATCGATTTCACCCTAGAGGGGGGGTGAATAGGGTGATACTATCAATTATAAAAAATTTAATACGAAAGTATATAAAATAATTTCAACACAGATATAGCAGAATAATAGCAGAATAAAAGCAGAAAATAGAACACACAGATTTACCCAGCTTCGGCAAAACGCTACCTACATGTTGCCCCTAAGGTTTCGACTAGAAATTAAGTAGTCAGACGCTTACACACGTAAACTCGCGACACCCGCTATCGACTAACCTAACTCTACGCTCAAAACCCTGCCACAACTCAGCCACTGAGTTGCGAATTCTCGAACTACACCACCGTAGTTCGTCCCCTAGTCACACGACTAGAAATTACAAAAGATTTAAAGTAAATTACAAAATAAAAAGCAATTTAAACAACAAAACCCTAATTTATATACTAAAGGCCTTATATAATAATTGTGAACCCAAAAGAGAATAAAAAAGGCCAGCCCAAATGAAGTGATAAACATTTTGTCCCCTTTTTCTTTTATCTCTAATCAGCCGTATCTTTTTCCTTGTAGAAAATGGCGTTAGTTCCTCTTTTCCTTTGCTCGAAAATTAGGGTTTTTGATAAATTAGAAGCTTCCGACTTTAGTTGATCAATCAAATAATGTTTTCGCGTTGCTATGTTGATCGATTGTTCGTTGCTTAGCTTGGCTGCTTCTCGATCGAGTTCGATTTTAATGGTATGTGATTTATGCCTTTTGCTTTACTGACTAGTTTGCTTGAACACGATTGCTTGCTTTAGGCCGATGATGATTGGGTTTTATATAGGGTTTAATTCCCTAAATTTTCGTTTGTTTGATAATTTTCTTGCCGTTCGATTCTGCTTGCGTGTATGCGATTTGTCTAGACTTGTTCAATTCATATATTTTACTGGCTTGATCACCACGGCTCCATGAGTTTGCTTGATTATCACGGTTTTGATTTCTGACTTGGTTCCGTTCTTTTTGCCTTGGTCACCACGGCTTTGATTTTGCTGGCATTTTGACTTGTTCGAATTATTCCTTTGCAAGTTGAATTTGGCCATTTCTGAATTTGTGATACGAGAATTTTACTTTGTTTGGAACTGCTGATTTGAAACTACTGTTACATTTGACTTCTGTCATTTTTGAAAATTCCTGCTTGATTTTGTCTCGACCTGTACTTGTGCATTGCATTTATGTGTGTTCATATATGTATGTGTTAGCTTTGGGTTTCACTGTTTTATTTGGTTCACCTGAACTTTGAACTGATCCATTGTGTTGTTGAACTTCATGTGTACATCACTGCTAAACATGTATATATGGGCACTTGTATATGTCTTCATTTGTATACTTGAATCCGGTGTTTGCATTTTCATGTGTGGTGTTTCCAGTCAAGTAGTCCGATTGCCTCGACTACATATGTATGATGCCTGATGTGAGTTGAGTAAGTTCACCTTCTTAATTCGAAGTCTGGTCTGGATTTGTGTTACTAGTTTCCTCTAAAGCTTTGTGTTCATGTTACAGCTTGTTTGAAGTCCAATGTCCAGTTGCATTCATTCTTGTGTGTTCATGCTTAAAGTGTTGTTTCTTCTGCTTTGAGTCACTTGTGCATTTTGTTCTGTATACTCGAGTCTTTTTGAACTCCCCTCTCTTCTAGTTACATGTTGAAAGTTTTGTGATTATTGATTTGAAAGAATGCATGCTTGAAATCTTGACTGTGCAGATACAAACATGTATATACATACATATACATGTATGTATATATGTGTATAATTATTGTGCCTAGTCTATGTGAGTCTGTTGGCTCCATGAAGCTTGTTCATGTTGCTTTCTTAACTGCTATGCTGTCATGCACTTGATTCCATGTGCTTGTTGTATATATATGCATATGGTCTGATTGTCTCATTTCAATATGTAACCTGCTTTGTTTCCTATCACTGCTTGTACCTGACTTTTGTTGCTTTTGATATCATGTTCAAGTTGACTGGTCTTGTAAGAATGATCTGGTGAACCTTGTTTCATTCTGTTTTCACTTGAAATTTACATGTGAGTATTGCTTCTTTGATCAGTGACTCGTCATCTGGTTGTGCTGCATATATATGCACTGTTATTTTGTGTTATAGTGATCATTTGTTGTGTACTGATCTTCATATATTTGCAGACTTCATGTTGCATTTGTATCCTGTACTCAACAATTTTGTGATTTTTTGTAGTGCACCTGAGTTGAATCCAGCTTATAGCTTGGGTTTGACCTTGTGCTCGTATCGTGACCTTATTTGTATTGCACTTGAGTTGAACCCGGCTTTTAATTGGGTTTGACCTTGTGCTCACCTATCCCTGTAATTTTATCAAGTGTACATTGGTGTGCACGGCCTAGTGGCATGTACAGTGAGTGATACACTGTGCATGTCACAAGTTGTTTGTGTTTGGTGAATTCAAAATTAAATGATGACGAACAACCCAAATAACTGGGGCAAATAATATTTTCAAAAATACATTTTATTTTACACTGCAAAAATATTTCTTTTTCAATTTTACTACTTCAATGTTTATTTTGCAGATCGCTTAGATGTTGGATTCAATATGGAATAAAGTTGAAGATAAATACGAGTGAATGAGTGATATGTAGTGAGGTGTAGATGTAAATAAAAATTTTGATGTAATCGAAATTGTAATGTAATTAAAAATTATATATATAGTGAGAGCTCAAATTTGTATTATTAAAAATTGTAATAAATATTTGTTTGAATAAAATATCTGTTTGAATTTAAATTCTGTGTTATTTATTTTATTCAGCAAATATTTATTTAATTATGTGAAAAAAATAGTACGTTAACAAATACATTTAAATGAATATATATATATATGTTTATTATCATCAAACAAAAATCATATACTTGCATATTCAACATCCCTCGCAGGTGAATTTATTCTGAACTAATACGTACCGCTAGATAATATCCAAAGGCCAATATTCGCAATCCATGTCAATTCTATTGTTTTAGTAAGAAATTAAAGAATATGACATGGATTAATGATATCACCCATTTAGTTTTGATGGTGTAGGATATTTGGAATTAAAAACAAAATTTTAACATAACAACGGTACGGTGAGTAAACTTACCATTGGAAAAGTTTTAGAATTTCTGATTTGAACTTAAAAATTAAAATTTTGAAAATACAAATTTTAGGTTTAAATATTGAAATTCAAATCTAAAATTTTAATTGAAAAACCCAAGAAATTTTGAATTTCAAATTACAAAATTTGGAAACCAAATTTCAATCTTGAATTCGAAATTTTGAAATTACAAGATCTGAATTTCATATTTTAAATTTTACGTTAATGACAAAATCTGAATATGAAACTGAATTTGAAAAGTCATGTTCTAAAATTTGATTTTTTTTCTTTCAAAATTAGATTTTTTGGAAAGTAAAATGCATAATCGGTGAACCTTCTTCATTAAGGGAAAAGATTTATATAAAATTTATAATATTTTGACTTTCAATTATCAAATTTTGAAAATTTTAATTATATATTTGAAAATTTAATTTGAAACTTTGAAAACTCAAACTTTCAATTTTTGTAATTTGAATTTGAATTTTAAACATGCGAATTTTAAATTTGCAAATTTTATTTAGTTCTAAATTTGAAACAGTTAAATACAAAATTTTGAAATTTGAATTTTTCATTGTGTTAGAAAAATTAAATTTGGATTTTTCATTCAAAATTATAGTTTGAAATTGATGTTATACTAATTTAAAATTGAAATTTTGAATTTTGAATTTGAGGTATGTAAGTATGAGAATTTGAAAGTTTATGAAATAAGCCATCGCTTTGAAACCATGTTGAAGTTTCGACACCCCCTTGCATCTGCATATCCCTACATTTCTTTTTGTGTCATGGGGCGAGATTATTGAAGGATGACCTTCATTACTAGTGTCATGATCGAATATGCCAAAATATCCCCAGGAACATGCATGGTCATGACAAACTTATTATAACAAAAAAAATCTTTTTTCCTTTTGAAATGGGTGCTTAGATGGTATTACATATTAGTGCTATAAGTCTTAGGTAGTATACAACATACTACATGTCAATATATATCCAACGGTTCGAATCATGCTACGGAAGTTTCAAATCCGTGACCTCTCACACCTAAGTCGAAGCGTCTTACCATTGGAACAATGGTGTTGGTCAGATAAATATCGTATGTATCATCTCCCTTAAGAATCTTGCGACGTAGACTCATCATAATTATATCCACGAACCGATACTAATAAAATGTGAGCCACACTTAACACTGTTTAAGTATTTCGAAAAATTGTCATAATTTTTAATCCATAAAAAAGTTGTACGTGTGTTATAAAATAACTTCACTTCTACAATATTCAGACGAGGTTGTTAGCTAACATAAGCTTGCAACACATAACGAAAACTATTGAAATTTAATACTTTTACAAAATCCAAAAGACATTGTTTAATTTAAGCACTTCACAACATGCATTAAACATTATAAATTATCACAATATAAGATAAATTTTGTTGAAGACTGTTATTTACAACTATTTTTGGAGATGTTGTGGAAACAATTTTATTTTAACATTTGTTTAAACATCGTTGTAGCAAAAGGTTATTTACAACGTCTTTATAACAAATGTTGTAAATGACCTATTTCATCTATAACAACCTTATCAACTGTTGCAAAACTCATGTTGTAAAATGTGTTTTTTCTTGTAGTATTCTAAACCACAATAAGAACTTTAGGTCGCTAAACATAATCAGTTCCCTCAGTTTACCTCTGATTTGAAAGTAATTTTACCCTCTTTTCCTTTAATTATTTCCCCAAAGATTCTAATACGCGATCTAAATTCTAGGGAGCAAATGAAGTGGACGTCTTCTATATTTTCCTTACAGCCCCTCACCAATCGTAGTTGTGTCAATCAATAAAGCAGTATCTATGAAAGATGGATTTAACGTCTCTAACCATCATTTGAAGCTTATTGAATAGGTAATTTCATAGATTCAAATTTTGACCCACGGCATGATTAGTGTATATTAATTAATTAGTTTTATCTCATGTAAGTAAAACTATCCATTTTCCTCTCCATCGGTCACAATAACATCTGTCTTTGATATATTTTGTAGTAGTATTCTTCTATATTTATCATGGATTTTGTATTCTTTTATAAGGTGATTTTTGGTATGCGTTCGCTTGGTCTCATGATGTTAAATGTAATATATTGCCAAAAATGGTATTTAATTTGTTGATTTATGTCGGGTTATGAATCCACAATTAATGAATTTGGATTACTTACTATATGCTATATCTATCAAACAATGATGTATTTAACAATACAAAGATTCTTTGTCAGGTTTCACATGTTGAGTTAATTTTGTTCACATTTTTATTCACTTTATATTTCTCAAGTAGATAATGGTTGTTATGAAAGATTGAATCCTTTGGTTGTTAACTCATTTTTGATTTTTTTTACATGGTTGTCCATGGCAGTAGTGCATTTCAAAATACAATCATTGCTAACCTTTGTAATTCTAGATTAATCGCCTATGTAGTTCATTATATCTACCTTTTACTTGATGGTACTTTCAAATTACAGGTTTTGAGTATAGTCCATTAGTTTTTCAGGTCTTCTTGCATGTGTGTAGAATGATGTGTTTAATATATGTTTTTAATTAATGAAACTCTCTTTATCCATATTTTTCTCAGAAATTTGCAACATGGTTACAATCATTGCTATGTTGGGGAAATCCCTTCAGATGATCAGTCTAAGGAAATAAAAATCCCAACGCAGCGAAAAACAACTGGATCGTGATTGTAGTGAGGCGAAACAAACAGAGATAAAACACCAGAACAGACAGTCACAGATCTATGCAATGTAGAAAAATAAATAACACCAATATTATAGTGGTTCCACTACCGCGAGGCAGTGTACGTCCACTTGGGGAGAGAAGATTTTATTAACCACTGAAAGATTAGAGTTACAAGATTGATTCACTTTTGGAGGCTATACATTATTGTCTGGAAGCTCCACTATTTATATAGTGAAGAAATGAGGAGGGGTAGATGTTATATAGCAGCCCTGGTTTTGGTTCGGCAAATACCCAAAAATGGTTCGGCATCTATCTGGTCCGGCATAAGTAGGTTCTGCATACATCACTTGGCATTTGGTTCGGTCAACTGGTTCGGCATTTGCATCTGGTTCGGCATTTGCATCTGGTTCGGCAAACACAGTAGATCATTTGGTTCGGCATTACTAAAACTAATTTGGTTCAGCATAATGCCCGAATGAAAAAATTGGACCGATATGCCACCGAACGAATATTTCGTTCGGCATTATTTTCCACCGCTCCAAGACTTTGTCTTCAGATCTCCTTTACCAAACGAAACCCTAGCTTCACTTCACCGAACGAAATCATCACGAAGCCCACTCACCGAATGAAACTACTCCTCCACCGAACGAGATTACTCATTCGGCCTTCATAGCCTCAACACCGAGCCACAGTTTGGTTCAGCCCTCCTCAATGCTGCTCCAGTTAGGGTTTCCAACCCCATGACTTCCTCCTCCGCCTCTTCCTTCGAGTTGGAATTTCAGGTATCAAATTCAACATGCTACACTTTTAATTAAAACTAATCACATGTGTACTTCATTTTATCCAACTTTTAATTCACTATCCATTTAGATTATAGGTTTGGGTAGGACTTTATTAGTCTGTGTAAGTATGTAAAGTCTTCTTAAATGTTTATATAATACCATGTTCAATATATGGTATCGAAATCAATTTTTTATGTTTATTGCTTGGTGAAACTCACTTTATCTTGATTTTTCTTAAACCAGCAACTCTACAACTTCACTAAAAATGCAAATATCACTCTTAAAAGCAATTATCTTAAAGAACATCATCTTAAACCTTTCTATGTGTTAGCTTTGTTGATTCATCGTCTTTAGTGGAGAATTAGTTGTGTATCAATAACAAATGAATTAGCTACATTGTGTGTTTTCTTTAGGGTGTTTAAGGATCCAATAAGTCATCTCCTTTCAGCTAAAAAAATAGGATTTTATGTTATCATTTGGTTGTCCACTTACTGTATACTTGGTTATATGGATTTGTGATCATGAACTAATTTTAGTTTGTGCTTTTCTTAAATTGTTGTATGTTAGGAAAACAAGGAAATCATACACCGATTCTAAAATATATTACCATGATGCACATATTTCGAACGTGTAATTATAGCCCAATGTTTAACGGAGATTGTAAAATCCAATATCTTATATGGAGGTTTATTTTTCAGTTTGCAATTTAATTGTAATAAAATTATCTGGATTTGTTGATGTACTTGCAACTGTTAGTAATGCAGCACTCCATGAGGCATAAATTATTTTTTCCAGTTACATATCTTTCATGCGGTTATTTTTCTACTGATTTCTCATTTTTAGATAATGAGAAATTACAGAGTAGTAGTTTTACACACAATTCTGTTCAATGGATGATTTTAATTCTAAATTTCTTGAATTACGAAAAAGATAGAATATTTATTCAAGGTTTTGTTGATATACTTTTATCTTTCAAAAGAATTTGTTTGTATTTATAGAACGTTTATATTCCACACATTTCTGGATGAGGAGAAATTACAGAGTAACAATTTTATGTACATTGTTTTTAAAATGCTTAGTTTGCTTCCTAGTTTTGCACCTTACAAGAAAGTGAATATCTATTATATTATATATATATAAGAGGATATTGGACTTTATCTCGCATTCACTCTCACTCAAAATACTTTTCTCTTATCAATTCAAGGGTAAAATTCAATTACCCCATATATATTGAACTTTTGGCATTCTTATCTCTCATTTATTCTCATTCATAATACTATTCTCTTATTAATTCAAGGGTAAAATCCAATTGCCCCCATAAAATTAATTATTTCTCTTGTACGTCAATTTCATATCTTCCTCACTCTCTACATTCATTATTCTAAAAGAATCAATCTGACGTTCTCTTCCTCTTCTCCACACTTTCAATGCAAGAAAAAAATTATTCTCATGGTTATTTCACATCATCGCTTTCTTCTTCCTTCTTGGTTATTTCACATTTCCACTTTCTTCTTTCTCCTCTTACAATTTTATTTCTACCCGTTCTCCGGTTATCTTTATAAAAAATTCAATTTTACAATTGTGTTTCTTCCCTTTCTCCAGTATCATATTAACAAAATTATGTTCCTTTCCAAATAATTTATGTACCAATATCATAATTATCTTAACATGACTATAGTTTGATTGAATTCATTAATAGTTCTTCTCCATAATTATTTTGATTCTATTCATGTTTGTAGTGGTTTGCCGTATCAACGAGCTAGAATTAAAGTTTAGATCTTTATTTCATTACTTATTTTCTTTTAATTTGAGTTTGAATTTGTTGTTATTGTTTTCCTAAATTAATGACTTTAGTCTTTGATTCAAATTTTATGACAAAATTCTATTTTTACCTTATTTTTGTTTCGATTATATGCTTATGAATATGGTTTTCTTCATTTATTTTGCACGTATTTATTAGGTTTATTAATGCATAAACATCTTTAAAAAATTGTTTAAGGTAAAGTTAAACTATCTTTTAATCCTCACATTTTGTATTAAAATCCATTATCATTTGATTTTTGTTTTCGTTGAAGATTATGAGTTTGGTATCTTTCATTTATTGAGTAGAATTATTGTATTTATTAACATATAGATAACTAGTAAACCTTAAGTTGACTTATATAGTAATTAAGTAAAGGTAAAATTGGTCTTTTTCTTTCTCAAACCTAATTATATAAGAAAATCAAGTTTCAGGATAAAAAATATAAATAAAATAAGTAAATATGCAAAAATAATAATTTATCATGGAATATTCTGGGGAAAAAATATAAGTGCACAACATTTTTGTACTACCCGTTCTCCTGTTATTTATATAAAAAATTCAATTCAATTTTACAACTATGTTACTTACCTTTCTTCGGTTTCATATTAACAAAATTAAAGTTCATTTCCAAACAATTTATGTACCAATAACATAATTATCTTAACATAACTGTAATTTGATTGAATTCACTAATAGTTCTTCTCTATAATTATTCTAATTCCATTCATGTTTGCAGTCGCTTACTAAATCGACGAGCTTGAATTAAAGGTTAGATCTTTATTTTATTACTTATTTTCTTTTAATTTGAGTTTAAATTTGTTGTCCTAAAAATGAATTCAGTCTTTGATTTAGATTTTATGACTAAATTTTATTTTTCTCTTATTTTTGTTTTGATTAACATGCTTATGAATAACGTTTTCTACATTAATTTAGTAGAAATGTATTAGGATTATTAATGCATAAACATATTACAATATTTAGTTTGTATGAAATAATTGTTAAAGGTAAAGTTGAATTATTTTTAATCCTCACATTTTGTATCTAAATCCATTTTCATTTGATTTTTTTTGGTGAAGAGTATGAGTTTGGTATCTTTCATTTATTATGCATAGAATTATTGTATTTATTAACATATAAAAAACAATAAACCTTAAGTTGTTTATATAATAATTAAGCAAAGGTAAAATTGGTCCTTTTCATTCTCGAATGTAAATATACAAGAAAATCGAGTTATGGGATAAAAATTATAACTAAAGTAAAAGAATATGTAAAAAATAATGTGTCATGGAATATTCTAGGAAAAAAATATAAATGCATAACAATATTTTTGTACTATCTTCTGTAAGCAACTTTAAAATTTTGTACAAAGTTCAGTTTTAACTACGTATACTACAAGCTTATATTTTTAATTCCTTTTGGTCTTTGTAACTTGAACTTATTTTTTTGTCAAATTAGGTGTTATCCTTCTTAACCAATCTACATTTCATATATTTTCTACTTATTGTTTAATATACTATGAAATGTTCGCCAAAAAACCGACATTAATGGTTTCCACTAAATTTTTAGTTATATTACAAGACAATGAGAGAATTATGTATGATATTTTGTGAAGTTAGGTTTATGTTACGATGTTTTTAATTTTTATGGAGAGGAAATGTTCATTCATAACTAAACCTTTGAAGATGTAATTGTTTATAATGTTTATAATCAAATAATTTTTAAAGGAGTAATATAATATCAAATATTATTACAATGCAATTGTTAAAACAAATGAATTACTTTTGATTTTAATCAAATTGAATTCAAAGTAATTAAAGAATCAATTATAATTAATTTAATTTATTTTTAATTCAATTTCTTGTGAAAATTAGTTACATATTGACTCTCTTTAATGCTAATATATTATACAATTAAACTATGATTAGTTAATTCCTTATAATTATTTCCACAAGCAATTCCTTAAATTTAATATTCTATGTGTTTCTACAAGTAAATATAAATTCACTAAAATATGCATAATTTAATTGATTTGAAAATCTTATATAACATGTTTATTATTTAGTTGTTAATATTTTAAATGAATATATATATATATATATTAATGTTCAATAATTTAACTGTAATTGAATGAATATGTCCATTAGTGATAGTTAATCTACTTAGTTAGCATCTGAGATAATTAATTTGACAATTGATGTGTAATTGATTCTCTAATTAAAAATTGAAATCAAAACAAAAGAAAATATATATTAGAATAACGAATGATAATTTTCTATTTAGTTTTGATTGAAATATAAAGTAGTAAATGTATTTATCATAATTATTTCAACTTTCTATTGCATATATCAATAAATATATATTTGTATATTTTCTATGTACAATTTTATATTTATTTATGCCAATAAATATATTCGTTTATTGTTTTATATATGTGAAATCATTGTATACGATTTAATCATCATCGGGATGAGTTTTATATAATTATTTATTTTCTTTTATCATCTTAGTGCAGATTAAATTTAATATAATATTTATAAACTTAAATTATGTATGCTTCCTTCAGAAGTGAAAATGTCAACTGGTGAAAGCATTAATTATCAATAATTTCGATTTTAAGAATAATCTTAGTTTTGGTTTTCTCAATGCTTTCGGTTTTTAAAACTCTTACTTTCAAATTTAGTCAATTTTGAAACTATGAAAAGTGCACTCGAGTTTCTATAACACACACACGTACATATATTAGAGAATATATGTGATTTAGTTATTTAAATTTTTATATGTTTGTTATTGGGTTCAGTTGATTATTATTATATTAGTGATTTCAAACTAAGTTTCAATATGGTGTACATTTTCATATTTTTTCCATTTTTAATATTCAGTTAATTATATGTTATTAAACTCCCAAATTAGTGCTAATCAACTCAATTAACTCCATTAAAGAGAACCGACCTTGAATCAACATGTAATTAATTGGTTCTCTAACTTAATTTTGAATTAAATATATCATAAACACATATTGTAAATTATTCTACATTATTCCAAATTAGTAAATATCTTTAACATAATTCACTTCTACTCTCAGTTCCGTATGAAACTAACTACAAACTCATTTTCCCATGATATTTGTTTACATATTAATTTATTGGGATCATGTAGATGGTGTGATATCTTTTAACACTTTAGTCATTTTCATTTTCATTATTTGTTTGCAAACTAAAAGGTTTTTCATGCCATATATGTTTCTTTCTCAAAATGCACCATTGTCAAATTGATGATACTTCATATTGTAAAGCTACTTTTAAACTATCAGAAAATATGCTTAGTTCAAAATTTTAATTTGTAATATATTAGGGAACATATACAATTTACCTACAAGGAAAGTGTCACAGGTCCATGTTTTTAATGTTGTTATAAGAAAAGTCCCTGCAGATAATAATATGTAAATTTAGTCCCTGTTTTTTGAAAAATAGAAAAGGCAAGGTGTTTTGCATTTTTCTAATAGAAAATGCAAGCTAGCTTGTAACTTTTTGACTATGAATTTTTTTTTTTGAAAATTTTGAAAATTTTAAAACTTATGAAAAATTTAAAAAGCGCAAGTTAACTTGCGCTTTCTATCACTTTTTATCAGGAAAGCGCAAGCTAGTTTGCACTTTTTTTTAAAAATTTTATATTTTCGAAAATTTTAAAATGTTTGAAATTCAAAAAAGAGCAAGCTAGTTTGTGCTTTTTGATTTTGAATTTTTTTTTGAAAATTTTGAAATTTTCAAAAAAATTTAAATTTTTGAAAAGTTCAAGTTAACTTGCATTTTCTATAAGGAAAGCGCAAGATAGTTTGCACTTTCTAATTTAGAAAAAAAAACGGGGACTTAATTTACGTACTCATTATCATAGGGACTTTTTTACAACAACATCGAAAATAGGGACCTTCAGTGCAAAGCCCCTATATTTAAATCATTTATTTTTGTGATTTATTCATGTCACTTGTAGTTTATACATATAACATTCATTTTGATCTAGAAATAGTTATTTTGCCAAAGGAGATAAGAAACTAAAAAAAAACATTTCAGTTTATTAATCAGTTAATCCACATGTGGATTAACTAAACATTATTCCAAGGATTAACTTAGATGTGGATTAACCGACGGAAATTGTAGATAGATATAAAAGTTTCCTTTTATGAAACACTTTGTTTCCAATTATTTAATCTTTCACAACAGTTAGTTTCATTGATTATGTTTACTTACAGCGTTTGATCTGATTGTTATCTTAAATAAAAACTTACATGTTATTCTCATATCATATTATGCTATACGAGTAAGAAAATATGGTGTTTCCAAGTTAGTGTGATATTTTTCTAATTTAGTTAATATTATGTATGTCAAAATGTGTAATACTGAAAATATTGGAATTAGGTTCATTTGAACCAAATTTGAAACATTATTTCACTTAAAGCATAATTTTTTCATTCTAGATTTAAAATGCTATTACCATAGCGAAATATGTACATATTAAAATTTGTATGTTAAATGCAAGATAAATCCATATTGAACTTATGTAGCTTAGACTTGAAAATTAATAAACATGCATAGTTATGTATGCCTACAAAGTGAAGAATAATAGAAAGTTGATGTTAACATTTGTTGTATACATGATCCAACAATAGTAGTTATACTTTTTACGTTCGAGATTGCTTAAGTAGATTTATAATCGAATGTTTGTTAGTAGCATTTAAGAAAATCTAAAAAATTACAATTCATGAGCGTACGCTTTCAACTTCATGAAACAATAAATCAAAAAATACACGGTTAAATAAATTATATGGTGAACCCATGTGCGTAGCACGAAAGTTGTGTAATATTACTATTTAAATAGCAATTAAATTTTGACAACTTTAAATGTATTTTACATTTATTCTTCTCATGCTTTTTTGATTTTGTTCTAACTTGGTTTTCAATGATGATAAGTTAAGCAATAAAGGAGATGCTTTATTTCATTAATTTTACAGTGGAAATATGCATGAAGTGTGTGGTCAAAATAAAAAATGTGTATTGGTTATTTCATATTGAATGATGATTTTGGTATTAGCGTAAAAACATTGTCTTATTTGTCCAGTTTGAGTAATTATTTGTTAGAAAAACTCACTTCTTTTATCTTGATTTGAATTATGCATAGTTGTTCAATGTATAGAGTTCATATCATTATTAAATTAAGCTCATTATATGTTATATTAGTTCCCATTATATAGTAATTAATGATGACACATCTTCTTCCTGAAAACGTTATGTTTATTTAAACATACTACTGTAATCAAAATAAGTTTTCTAATTGATTATGCTAGCGAAAAGTGAGCACGGCTTGCAAATGGAAATGATATTTGATATTCATTTAGTTCATCCATGTTTTCCAGCTATCACCAATGGTATTTTCATATTGTCCTATCATCACATCTTGCCCAAAAATTATTCTCCATTTTATCGCCTATTCATTAATGGAAAACAATAGTAACAAAATACCCTCTATGTTATAGGACATCGAAAATTCATTAGCCAATATAAATATGGGTATTTTCATATTGTCCCATCTTCAAGTCTTTTTTGGAACGTTGTTGAGGAGGTGGGTGGATATATAATAACGGATGGTACCGTCCTTTTTTATTCTGTTATTTTTAGAAATAAATTTCATGTTTTGAAACTATATATGTTGATAATTTAAGAATTAAAATTTGATCATGTGTACATGAACTTTGTGTCCTTTTTATTAATTTTTTTGGAAACAAATTCGATGTCCTGCAATTACACGTGGACAGTTTAAGAATTAAACTCTCCAAGTTGGTGTCCATGAACTTTTGTCAAGCATATATAGCATATGTTTGTTACTTTGTGTGTTTTTGTAATTTTGAAGGTGTAAACATTATTTCATGGATTCAAGTAGATGCAATAGTTAATTGATAAGTAAGAAATTATGTACAAATTATTGATATAATTTTTAGTCTAATATTTTAAATAGTTTAAAATTCAAAATAAAGGATGTGTACAGATATATTTACAGTGTTGATTGTGTAAAGATTGATCAGCAGGAAGTTACGAAGTGACAGGATAAAGTCGACTTTCCAAATACCAATACTTGTATTATTTGTTGCGGAAACAAATTATGGTCCTTATTTTTGAAAACAGAGGCATTATCTTTAATAATCAATATACAAAATATCATAAATTCTGTTTATCTTTATTTTCGGGTAATCCCTGAGTAAATAATCACCAATTTAATTATATTTTCAAAAAATAACAACATAGTTATAGATTTGTTTTGGAATATTCATTGGCAATCCATAGTGGACATGTTATTATATTTACATATTAACATGGAAAAATATTAGCATAGCATAGTATATTTTGGTAGAAATTTGAATTAGCTAGCCATAAAATGTAGAAGTTCTAATATACGTTTTGGTTTGATTATTGATTTTGGAAATGGCGTCTTCTCTTTCCGCCTTATCTGCCCTTTCTTTCGCCTGATCGCCTTTTCTTCTTTCCTTCCGTTCCCTTCCATTGATCTCTCTGTTCGTCGCCTTGCCTCGTCTTTCCCATACCAAAGAAGAATAAAAACAAATTCTTGAATTCAATCGATTTAGATCTAGAAAAGAATGAGTCTTTGACTTGCTCAGGCCAGTGCTACAAAGCAAATCGGATTCAGGTTCACGAGTGTGGTCTGTCGACTGTCTTCTCTAATTTGGTGAGTTCAACAGTGGTCGTTTCTGCTGTTGAATCTTCTGCTGCTATTTCGTTTGCAAAAGAATTTGTTTCGTCGGCTCTTGCTAACGAGATAGAATCCCATATTTCAGCTTCTTCTGATGATCCTCAACGTGCAGCTGGTTTCCTCGCTTCGACTGCCATGACATCAGGTCTTACTCCTGGTTGGATATCTACTGATACTCTAATTTCTGACAATGACTTAGGGCTTCGTGTGGTTGGGGATAAGGCGTTGTCCCTCTTGGCTCTGGTCTCTAAAATCAACGATGCGACCTGCTCCTCTATTCCTGGCATGAGATTTGTACCCAATTCTGGTGAGCATCCTCTTTCTCTTTTGTTAAATGCTACTGATATTCATAATAGATGGAGTGAAACAGCTTTTGGTTTGAGAGATGATATGGTTTTGGGGAATAATGTTGGGTCAGATACTATGATAAGGGCTAATATATCGCCTATCGAAGTTCATGTGCAAAATGGTTGCGCTACTTCCCAGATGGACCAATGTTATACTGCCAACTTGAACCAATGTTCTCTTTCCATTTTGAAACTATGTAATCCTGCTAATTTGAACCCTGTTATCCCCTATCTGTCTGTTAGAAGTTATGAATTAGTCTTTATTGTCCTAGTTATTAGCATAGAAAGTAGTGTTTCCTAAAATAATGCATTTTACCTGTTCAATAGGTTAGTGGTTTAGTATATTTAAAGCTTTGTAATTCCTATCGTTTTAGACAAGCAATAATAATGTAGTTTCTTTTGTGCTTTAGTTATACCTCTCTCCTTCTCTCGATATAAAATTCTAACATGGTATCGGAGCTAGGTTAGAGAGAGTGAGAGTAGATAGATCTGGAGGGCTGAGTAAACAAGTCAGCAAGAGTTTAAAGAAGAAGAAAAAAAGCCATTTTTGAAAATCGTCTTCCCCAACAAAAATCAAATCATCCGCACAACGACGCTTAATACTTAAACAGTACCCTACGTCAGATCGGAGCTTAAAAGTCGAATTCATTGGATCTGAAATTCACGAGTTTAGATCTGGAACCGCCAGTTTCAAATGCTCGCGTCGATTTGTCTTTGTATTGTGGTCATTATTTGCTTGGAGTTGTCCGTGCTCGAAAAAAAATAATGCTCGTCGTTTAGTTGAATATCGTCTTGCTTGGAAGTCCTCACTTAGTCGCTGCCTGAAAGCTTGAAAAGCTCGCGTCCAGATCTGCTTGGAAACTGTGATGCGCCTTGGAATGCCGGATCTATTATGATGTGTTGTCTATGCCATGTGATGATACTTGAATTGGTAAGGAATGCTAGTAGATTTTCTGGTTTATTTTTCGTTTAACGTTGTAGATGAGTGGATGATGGTTGTCGGCCTGTAATGGTAGTTGCTTTGTGTTGAGTTTTTTTTAATTGTTGCTGAGATGATGCCTATTGACTATGATGTGTTGGAGATGATCACGCTATAGGCAAAGATGGTCAGGCTATTTGCTGGTAGTTTGATTTGGTTGTAGTTTGAGTGATGAGTGCTGGTGTTTGATGCTCTGCCTGGTATTGAAGGTTTTGGTTTGATTGATATTCCAGTTGGGAATTTTAGATGCTTGGAGATCGTGATAGTTGGGTTTCTTTAGTTGTTGCTTGTAAATATATTAAAGTACCGCCTTGCTTAAAGAGATGCTCCACTGTTTGTATGGATATGCAGTTTTTATTGCTATATGGACGTGGTTATCTCAACCCAAGGAGAAGATACTAATGTTCATTATTGGATGTGTAGTTGATGGAATTATTGCCAAATACTTGTTGTGAGATTGCTTCTATGTTAATGGGTTGCATTGTTCGAGATTGCAATGTTGAACCTGAGTGTGCTTGCGCCTTTAAGGTTGATGAAGGAAGAGCAGGCAGGGTTGTTTAGGTGAAGTATGCAGGTTGGTTTTTTCAGTGTTTGTTGTTGGAGGTGATGGGTTTGAGGTGATGCAGTTTTGTGTAGGAGATGATGGGTGATTGGAAAGGCTATTTTTCGTGATTGACGCAGTTGCTGGCTTGAGGAGTTGTGATGAAGGTGATGTTGAACGTTGGTGATTGGATGACTTGGGTTTTGTGTGATTACTGAAGTGGCAAATTGAGATAGTGGTTTGGGAATGTGATGAAACTGGTTGAGAGTTAGATTTGGCAAGGTGAAATATGTATTTGGAGATTTGCAAGCAGTGGTGTTTGCCTGATGATTGAAGTGTTGGTTTTGGAACAATGGGTTGGTAATGGCTGTTGTGGATGGTGAAAAGGAGCAAGCTGATGTGAGGTTTGTTTTTGTGTAGGAGAGTGCTGACTTGGGAGAGAAGATGTGGACTTATGTGTTGAGTTGAAATCGGGGTTGGAAGGCGAAGGAAAAGTAGGATATGGTTGAGGCTGCTGGGTTTGAGTAGCTGGATCAGAGTGATGTGGAGGCTGAGGAGGTATTGCTTGCTATGATAAGGAATAGCTGCTGGTGGATGGTTTAGCTTTTAGCTGTAGGCGATGTGTTAAGGAGTTGATATTAGAAAGGTAAATGATTGTATTGGGGATCCTGAAGCTGATGTTGACAATCCAGTACTTAAAGCTGAACAAGATTCATAAGTAAGCTCGACAAGGGTGTAGTTCTTAAAGTGATATGTGCAGGCTTTGAGGAAACTACTGAGCCAGCAGTGTGTTTAAGTGATGATGTCCAGACTAATGAATGCTTAGAAAATAATGGAGGATGCTGGCAAGATAAAGCTGCCAATGTTACTACATGCAAGGACACTTTCCGTGGAAGAGTATGTGAATGCCCTGTTGTGGGTGGTGTAAAATTTGTTGGTGATGGATACACACATTATGAAGCTTCTGGATCTGGAAGGTGTGCAATTAACAACGGTGGTTGCTGGCAGCAGAGCAAAGATGGGAGCACGTACAGTGCCTGCATAGATAACTCCAATGGGTGTAAATGTCCTTCAGGCTTCAAGGGTGATGGTGTAAACACATGTGAAGGTGATAGATGTGGTTTCAGGCAGTGATGTATGAAGGGTAGTAGCAGTTTGGCTGGAGGTGAGTAAAGTGGCAGTAGGGAATGTGTTGATGGCTATAGTTGTTGTAGTGATATGTGATGGTGGCAGTAGTTATGTGGTTGCAGGGAAGTCGTTGACAGTAAGCAGTTATGTGCAATATAAATTGAGGCCGTGAGGGTTTGTTGGTTGCTATGGGTGACTGATCGCAGCGGTGCAGTTGATGTATGGTGGTGCTGGAGTGTCGTTGCTATTGAGGTTGAAGTGTTGTATTAGCAGGAAGGTGGAACTGAAGGCAGTGATTGTTGCAATGAGTTGTAGTAGGATATGGTGGAAGACATGAATGCATGTGACATGCTCGAGCATCAGGTGGAAGATAAACATGTTGCTTTGAAAGAAGACAAGGTCAGTGTTCTCGAAGAAGAAAAAGGCTACACTGAAGAAAAAAAGTAACTGGGTCAATTGTTGAAAGACCTGCATACTACATAGAACCAAATATCACTTCAAATGAGCTTCCTAGCATTAATGGTGCTAGTAACAGAGTAGTGGAATCTGTGGATGGTGAAGAAGAAAGGTCAAGTGCCATTAAAGCCAATGGAGAATCTATTGTGATTGGTAATGAGCTTGAGAATACATCATAGGTTGCTATAGTTGATGAGGATAAACGAGTGGCTATGGAGTTTGGATCTGAATTTCAGAAAATGGAGTTGCTTTTGGCTCTTTGAAAACCTGTCGTTGGCATGTTGAAGTTGCTTGCTGCGGTGAAGTTGAGTTTTATGAGCAGTTAAGAGTTGTTGAATTGTGAGAGTTTGCAATTGCAGTGAAGTGTGAATGGCATTGATGTTGAAGGTAGTGGTCTGAAGAGGGTTTTTGATGTGATTACGATGCGTAGAATGTCGGTTATGAGGTTGAACAAGTTAAAGAGTGCTCATAAACTGTTTGGTGATATGTCTAAGAGAAGATAGGCATGCCTACATGTGAAGTAGGCTGAGCGAGGAAGATTTGGTTTTGTGTCATCCAACAAGTAAGGAAGAAGAGCTGCGGTTCTCACTTGTTGGGGGGATGCCAGATACCATGGTATCAAGGGATGGTCCATATGCAGAGACCAAGAGGGTCCCTCAAAGGAAACCAAGAGTAGTCGTTGATGGTTAAAGTACCAATCAACGTGAACAGTTGAGCATGCCCAACCAGGTAGAGATGAAAGTTGTGGCCGAGTTCGTCTATGCAAGACGATGAAGAAATTGAGAAGCGCAGTTCATTGCTTTGTAAACTGGATGTTAGCACATCTAGTTTAAGAGTGTTAGAAGTTATGAATTAGTCTTTATTGTCCTAGTTATTAGCATAGAAAGTAGTGTTTCCTAAAATAATGTATTTTACCTGTTCAATAGGTTAGTGGTTTAGTCTATTTAAAACTTTGTAATTCCTATCGTTTTAGACAAGCAATAACAATGTAGTTTCTTTTGTGCTTTAGTTATACCTCTCTCCTTCTCTCAATATAAAATTCTAACACTGTCTCCCTGCGGTAGATGCTGCTATGACCCAATATTGCCTCATTCACCTGCCACCCATATTTCATCCCTTCCCAGCCATCCAACAATAGCTCCACCACTTTCTGTTTCAGCAGACAAATGGTCTTCCTTGTTTAAGTCGTTGCCACACAATGCGGGTGACTACGTTCTCCATCCTTTTGACACAGTAGAGATTGAAGTTGTCATGTACCCTCCATTTGAGGTCATTCAGGCAGGTGAGGACTTCTGGGCTAACTATCTTGTGGAGTTTTTTCTTGATTTGAATCCTCCATATCTTGTTGTTTGGGATCATTGCAAGAACCGTTGAAATCTTAAAGGTGGATTACAAGTTCAGTGTGACAATTCTACGTACTTCTTTTAAGTTATCCAGGAAGGAGGAAAGACAGCCTGTGCTTGAGGCCTTGCCTTCCTTCATTGGAGGTAAACCTTTTATTATTACATCCTAGAGTAAGACCATTGATCCTGCGAGAGAGCATGTGTTATCTATACCTGTTTGGGCTCATTTTTCTCATATTCCCTCTCTTTTTCAATCGTTGGTTGGTTTGAGCTGTATTGCTAATTTAGTTGGAAACCTTAAGTATTTTGATGCGAATACGGTTGCTAGAGAAAGGATTGTTCATGCTAAGGTTCTACTCCATATAAGCCTCTTTTTTCCTCGCTTAGAGTATGCCCTGCTGATGGGCATGTTGGTAAAGTTAATGTTCGCTATAGCTAGAAGCCTGATATTTGTGAGTCCTGACATTCATTTGGACATTTGGAGACTTATTGTAAGCATAGTGCTCTTGATCCTTTAGTTGACTCTTTGGTTCCTATCCCTACTAGGATCCCCTTACTCGGCCTCCGTTAAGGAAGTGGGTTCCGAAATCTCACCCTGCTGAGGTGGATGTTCCTGAGGCCTCTCTGGCTTCTGCCCCTGACACTGTTACTACTATTGCTACAGCTCCGGCTGGGACCCTAGTCTCTTCTTCAACTAGTATTGAGGTTTCTGCTTCATTGATTTTGAAACCGAAACCTCCATCTGATGACATTCTATGGAGTTTAGTAAAGTAAGCTTGGATACATGAAAATTCAAAAATGAGATATAATCTGTAGTATGCTACTTTCTATAAGTATAATAATGAGATGGTGAGAGGGGACTTCTTTATTATCAGTCGGTGGATAGTGATCTTTCTTTTATTGCTATTGGTGAGCTTGGACGGAGGAACAGTTCTCTTCTTGCGGATACCTCTTGGGATGGGAAATTCTTATACAATGTGAGCTCGGTGGATTATATTCCTACGTTAGTTTCTTGGTTCTCGGGTTACCTCCATGTAGTTGGGCTTGATTCTTCGGATGAAGGTGGTGGTTCCTCTTCTTTGGGAGGGGACTAGATTGTCGTCTTAGTAGCTTTGGCCTGTAAGTCAAACCTGTTTTTATTTTTTCTTCTCTAACTGTTGCATGTACAAAACATCTACTTTAATTATTATTTTTAATAAAAGGGGCACGGTCCACTGTAAAAACCGCTATCCTTGCTAAAAAATGTAAAAGTTCTTGTCATGTGCTATGTCATATTGTAATTTATGGTAACCAAATTATAGTTTGAACAAATCATGGCATCATTTTAAAGTCAAATGTATATCACTAGATATGCTAGATGGTAAGGTTTCTCAACATAAATACGAGTGTCTATGTAATCGGATTCCTTGATGTAAAAGTAATAGGTAAAAAAATGTATGAACTAATATTTAAATTTCTTTTCCAGTATGCAAATCCCTTCTCATAGTCAAACTAACCATATATGAACAGCAATTCAAGTATTCAAAAAGTATGGTATAGTGAGGAGATGGGTGAATGGATGGTGCTGTCCTTTTATATTCTATTATTTTTGAAAATAAGTTTATGGTGTCCGAATTTCTTCTTATCATATATGAATAGAAACCAAAGTATTCAGAAAATCTGGTATGAAGTCTATATTAAATCCATATAATAAAATTGCTCAGATTTAGCAATTATAGGTAAAACTAATGTATCAACTAAAATATGAATTTCTTTACTGGTACCCAAATTTATTCATAAATGGAAATATTGGAACGCATGCTTTTGAGCCAGAAGAAAAAGTTTGGAAAGAATGCTAAATGTGACATGACATATATTTATAGTAGCAGGTAAATTCTGATATAGCTATAGAATATTATAGTAGCAGGTAATACGTATTTTACCATAAATGTCTGCATGGTACGCTTTTTTGATATACAGACAACACATAATTGTACTTATTTACATCATGCATGCTCCATTAGTTGATATTTATTATCCATGTTTTTTTTTCAATATAGGATTAGTTCAGTCTTACAGGTAGTGGTTTTGCATGGTTTTTTCTAGTATTTTTCAAATATCCTATAATATAAGATGTACTATATAGATGTAGAACCAACATGATGCCTGATTTGTTTATAGGTGAGTCAAGAGAAGAAGAAAACGTTAGATGAGCTGATTTTACGCGGCATAGAAGGCATAGAAAATGGAAATAGGTTATTCGGGAATGAATTATAACATTGATTGTACTTATTTCGTGTATAAAGATTTTGAGTAGAAATTGAGACCTTACATATTTTGAACAAAAATGATATGTAGTATAGAGGCAAAAAATTGGAAAGTGCACAAATATTGACATCCTATATATTTTGAACAATATGGCTACATTAAGACAAATACACATAATAAACACAAATTTTGCATAGAAGGGAATACATGAAACAAAAGGCTAAAATATGTAAAAAGAATATAAGTGAAACAAAGCACAATATAGACTAATTTCAAAAAACAAAGATCAGAACATAATGTTCTTTAAACAAACATGTGAAGTCATAAGTACCCATTTCGTTCACCCATTAAATATACAAATGCAAAGAATTGAAAACCATTAGCTGTTGCTTTAGGTAAAGAAGTATACATTATCGGTGCTATATTGAACTCATCATCTGTATCATTCCACTTAAAAAACATGGTTGTCTACTGCTCTTCTAGATTGATCTCTTCTGAATCATTCCATTGAGAAATACCAGTGGTCTGCTACTCTTATGCGGCAATGTCAATTGAATCATTCATGTCATTTGTTTCATTCCAGCCAAAAAAAGTGGTAGTTCGCTGCTCCTGTTGAGCACTCTCATTTGGTTCAACTTTAATCATAGCTAATGGCAAAGAGTTGATGGCAGTTTGCATCACACCTTCTGGTGGCATAGAGCTACTGTTTGGAACTTGAACAATGTCCTTGGTTACAGTGGCCGGTGGTCCTACTACCGCTTTGGCTTCCATATTAGCAACCATATTTTTTTCATTTACATCATTTGATTATCTTTGTCTGCTTCCAACTTGACCACACTTGATGATTCAGTAGTTTTTGTTATGGACGATTCTTCCCTTTTAGCTACTACTCTTTTCTTAAATAACACAGATTATATTCAAAGTAATGTGTGGCAATAATTAGAAGGTTAAAAAAAGTTTTAGATATAAGGATACCCATTTCATATTGGTGGTGTTTCTCTGTAACCCTTTAAGGCAAGTTATATGTTGAAAATAAAACAGTATCATGTCAGTATGATAAGAGGCGTATTGGTTATAACATTTTGACAAACATTCCATATGCAAGATAGTGAACATAAAAAATATGTAAATCGAATAATTCCATATCAAGATATGCATTTTGAATAGTAAAACATGGAGGAAGAAGGGAAAACAAAGCATGAAAAAACAAAATACATACAATTAGCTTCACAAACAATTGTCTGTGAATTGGGAAGTTCCAGATAGCTATGAATAGAGAATGACAAAGTGGGTTGGGAAACGTGAATTGAAATGTGATATGTGAAATTAGTGGGAACTGTGGATTTTTAGCACATTGTGGCAATACTTTATTTTTGTGGAAATTATCCACAAGGGTCTCTTTAGTAAGTGGAATTAGTTTCTAGGACACACAACTGAAATAATTACTTTCAAGGACAAAATGTAAAATAATTAGTTTCTAGGGCCTAAAAACCTATGAAATTATGTCATTGAAAGTAAATGGACTACTGACTTTGTCCTTGAAAGTAATTATTTTGTTGACTTTGGCCTTGAAAGTAATTTTTTTGAATGTGTGTCCTAGAAACTAATTGGACTGCAAAGTTTGTCCTTCTGGTGAAATGCCCCTTTATTTTTCTTATCTCCTACCTTTATAGTCATATGATGCCTTACTTTAAAAATAATACATCCTTTGTCTTTTGTTTATCTACCAAGGGACTTTATTATATATATATATATATATATATATATGGCATGTATTATACTTATCGTTGTGATATGTGATTCTTTGTTCTTTATTACATTATATATTGTGTTGTTCCAAATTAGCGACGTGTTATTTCCTTGTCCCGATACCGAACACGTCAGATATTTGTGTATATGAGTTAAAAGTTAAACGTGTCGGTGTTAGTCCAAAAGAATACACATGGATGGTTGCTCCTAACAATTCTTATTCTCCATATTACCAAACAATATACTCTATAATATTCTTTGATAGTATGAGTATAGAGATGCGGCATCACAGGTGTCTTAGTTGCCTATTTCCAAGCATCCATATTTAACATTGCCTATATCCGGCTATTGGTCAAAGATTAGATATGTAAGGGCAATCGTTTGATCAACCCCTGTACAATTATACTCCAATGACCCTAATCATAGATCTCATTGTTATCTATCTCTCGATACATAGACATTCGGTTTTCAGAGCAAAGAATGTCTAGTTTTGTTGCAAATCATGCAGCATAAAGTTAGACTTTTAAGAATGTGGAAATTAGCCACAAGGGTCTCTTTAACTAGTGCAATTAGTTTCTAGGATGCACAACTGAAATAATTACTTTTAAGGGAAAAATGCAAAATAATTAGTTTCTAAGGCCTAAAAACCTATGAAATTATGTCCTTGAAAGTAATTGAACTGCTGACTTTGTCCTTAAAAGTAATTATTCTGCTGACTTTGGCCTAGAAATTAATTTCTATGGATGTGTGTCCTAGAAACTAAATGGACTACAAAGTTTGTCCTTCTAGTGAAATGCCCCTTTAAGAATATGGTTTTTCTGATTCTAAAAGCCAAATTTATTTAAAAAACAAAAGAATGGCAAACTCTACTTTATTATATCTCATCCCATCAATCAGAATGTTTTATTTGCAAAACGCGAATCTAAGTAAAATAATGTCATAGATGCTCACTATACCATGCCTACAGAATTGGGGTCCCATCAACAGTTGATAGCCCGAAAGTTCCATCTCCAAGCATTTGTTCAATACATAACCTTTCCAATTCAAGCCAAGTGCCCCTGTACCAGGAAATACCAGTTTAAAAAAGCGGTCTCCTTTCTCAAAAGTACGGTTTCTGACCTTGAGGTTGAACTGTTTCGCTACTCTTATTTGTTGAGCAACTACCCTCATAGCCTCTTCTCATTTCTATTCAACTAAGTCGAGTGACTCAAGCAAGATTTTCTCGTTCATCTAGGGATCGTAGTGCAATCTTCGGTGAGAAGGGACTTTGGATTCGATCGGTATCATGGCCTCAGCTCCATAAGCCATAGCGAATGGAATATCGTCAACCGCAGACTTATGGGTTTTCCTATAAACCCACAATGCAAGTGGTAGTTCATAAATCCAGTTGGCCTTGGCTCTCTATGATAGAGTTAAAGGTATGCCATAGTATTCATTCTGTAATTTATTGTAAATTAATAAACTCTATAATCAATTCTCGATCATAATAAAGGTGTTTTTCTTTCTATTATATATTTGTAAAAATACGTTATAAATAATTAATATTATTTAATAAAAATATATTTAAAAGAAAATTCATAAATGGTGTGTTTGTGATAGTAATTACAAATAGTTGTAATCATGAGTATTGTATCACAACATAATAAACGCATCATTTTAAATGTTCCTACTCAAGATACATCAAGACTGGATATCGATGCATCCGTTGAGACTAGATTACGTAATGCTTAACAAAAGTTGGGCAGTGTATTACTCATGACTGCAAGGGGCACCAAGGGGTTACGTACTGATAGTTATTGGATAACCATGGAATGACTCACTCGATAGTTTTCAGTTGGTTAATATAACTAATGTCAAACAGAGAATATTGCTGTGACTAATTTACACAGTTCTCTCGACTTAAGAATACTGTTGATCTTCAATATGAAAACTCCTCTTTGATTATAGTCAAACCATGGCACGACGTTCATTGAGTGACTATAGTTGGGTCGAGTGGAAGTATTAGAAGTGAAACACTGTTCAAAAGAGTTCCACTCCTTAGTTATATAGGGTTAGCATCACAGTCAACTCAAGTCAACTCAATGTCAAAATCTCGGGCTATGGTAGTTTGGTTAATAATTATTATTATTGTTGAACCATGAACTTTGTGTTTGGACTATAGAGTTAAATATGTACGATATTGAAATTATGATCGCTACTAAATTCAATAAGTCCAAAGTGATATAGTTTTGACGAAGAGAATTGGTGTAAATAATAATCACAACTGCGTAACGCTTGACAAAGTAAAATTAGATTTTTCTGAAACTACATAAGTGATAAATTTTGCCAAAATGTCACACCACCTACTAAGTGATGTGTGACTGTTGATATTCGAATAGTTCAATATTAATCGTTGACCAAATTTACACCTAAAGAGTCGAATAACCGAATCGTTGAATACCCCTTGACCACATGATTTAATTAGTTTATAATTGTTATAAATTAATTAAGTTAATTAATATTTATGAAATATTAGTTATAAAATTTTATTTTGATTTAATTAATGAACAAATATTGTTAAATGTATTTATAATAGTTATAAATATATTAATCGATATACGATATCGATATGCATTTAAATTGGATTTCAACGCAAAATATTTTGTTTGCGCTTTAAATGGGTTCGAAGCCCATATAATGGCCGGTTGGTTTGGCTATGATAAGGCATAGGTAGGTGCGGCCATTTGATGGCAACTAGATGGGCTAGGTTTGTATGGATAAGGGAGAATTGGTAAGAAATCTAGATCATAACTTGTCTTTATTCCTCCTCTATATAAGTATCTCAACTCACACTTATTAGATGTCTTTTTGGAAGCCTCCAAACCCCATCATTTATGGATGAGTCCTTCATCCCCTCTCCTCAATTATTACAAGCTCAAATCAAATCAAATAATACACTATTCGATAGCCGGTGGTCTGCAGTTCAAGGGATCACATTTAGAATTAGAATTCGATTCAAGAGTTTATTTCAATGCTTCAAGGTGTGAGTTTTTGGTTCTGATATAAGGTAATGATTTGATTTACAATTATGTTATATTGAATTAATTATACATCATATTCTGCAATATTAGTTAGGTTGGGGTTATATTATCGATATATTGTCACAATCAAGTTGGTTGTATGTTTATACACTTGTATGTGTTGATACGCTATATTTTGATCAATGACAATGTGCTTCAACAAAAAGGAAGAGATATGTGCAAAGCTAAAGGGAGAACTATGAAGACCAAAGATACCATAAGTATGATTTAAATATAGGTCTTAGTTTAGATTCATTGTTAAAATCTATCCTCAAGAGGCTTGCACAAAACACTAGAACACGTTTCATAACTTCATTTTTTAGAAAAACATTCACTGTGCAAAAACTAATAGTTCAGTCGACTGAACAGGTATTCCCAGTCGACTGAACCTGTTACAGAATTACAACATGCACAGTTTCAGTCGACTGAAATTCCCTGTTCAGTCGACTGAATTCGAACCTGCGAATTTTTAATGAAAAGACACCTTCTTCTTCCCAAGAGTTGCAACCATTCTCCAATGGTAATGGATGCATCTCTTGCCTGAATCTTTTGCAAATAGATACACCTCTTCTACACCTATAAATACATGTTTCTATCATTTGCAAATCACGAATTCTAATTGCTTTAATCTCTCTATTATCTTGATCAAATTTTCAGATTTCTTTAGTTTTCAAAAGCAATCACAAACCACTTCAATTGCTTGAATCTCTGATTTATCTTAAATACTCTTTTGATTCATAGCAATTTATATTTCCTAAATCTTCTAAACACGTTTCATATTCTTGAGGATAAGATTATAGGAAATTTGTACTCAATTAGACTCATTAGTGTTATCAAGAACACAACAAGTCAGAAATACTCTTTGTATCTAGTTGAAGTCCTCTTCGGTAGTTGAGGCACGAAATCCCGTTCGATTGTTCGGGTAAGTTGTAAACATATTCCTCCGGGTTAAGTGAGGGTTGTTGGTAAGTTGAATTCCTAAGAGGAGCTTAGGGACTGGACGTAGGACAAGAGGTCTGAACCAGTATAAAGTCTTGGTGTCTACTTTACTTACTGCTTATTGCTATCTACCTAGACCATTCCACTATTCCATATTATACGATCCTACCGCATAGCGTCTTTCAATTGGTATCAGAGCAAGGCCGTCTTATAACCATAACACCGTTATTTGACATATTGATAATATGGAAAATAACACAAGCACAACAACTGCCTATAACTCTACATTTGCGGAAGGACAATCTACCCAAAGATCCCCACTATTCAATGGACTAAACTATAATTATTGGGCTACAAGGATGAGGATTTATATGCAAGCAACAAGCTTTGAAGCATGGAATGCAACTCAAGCAGAGTTCGTTGTATCCACAACTGATTACCCTACATGGACACAAACTCAAAAGAATGAAGCTAGTGCAAATGCCAAAGCTATGAATATGCTATTTTGCACTTTGGATAGAAATGAGTTCAATCGTGTTAGCATTTGTACTACTGCACATCAGATATGGAGTACACTTAGAACCATACATGAAGGCACAAACAAGGTCAAACAAACAAAGATCTCCATGCTAAAGAACCAGTTTCAAAACTTTAGAATGCGACAGAATGAATCCATCAATGACATGTACTCTAGATTTCAAGACATTCATCATGCCTTAATAGGACTAGGAGAAAAATACACGAATTTTGATATTGTATCTAAAGTTCTAAATTCACTCACTGATGAATGGGAGAGAAAAGTCTTAGCAATCGAAGAAGCAAATGATCTATCTACAATGAAACCAGAAGAATTAATTGGAAATCTTATGTCGTATGAAGTAAATATGCAAGCTAAGAAAGATCAAGCACAAGAAAGAAAAAATGTAGCTTTTCATGCGAAAAAGGAAGAATCGGAGTCTGAAGATGAGGATTTAGCATTTATAGCCAAAAATTTCAAGAAATTCTTGAAATATAGAAAAGAAAATAAAAACGGATTCAAAAAAAAATTCTTGAACAAACCTACATCCTCGAATATAGAATGTTTCAACTGTCACAAGAAAGGTCACATGCACAAAGATTGTCCAGAGCAAAAGAAGGAGAATCAGAGAACTCTCAATAACAAAAACAAGAAAGAAAAATTCAAAAAGAAGGCATTCTCTGTAACATGGGACGATTCAGATTCATCTTCATCTGAAAGTGAAAATGATAGCGACAATGAACAAGCGAATGTATGCTTTATGGCTCAAGAATCTGAGGTTAGTAATTTAACTTTCGACGATTTAATTGATGTAAACATTGAACTTTTGAGCACAATAAAAACTCTTAAAAGGAAACTCAAGGAAACTCATGAAAATCAAAACAAAGCTGAATTTGAAAGAGATATGTTAAAAGATGAAAAGAAAATTCTTGAAGAAGAACTTGAAAAAGTTCAAGAGTCTCTTTCAAATTCGGAAACTCAATTATCACTTTTAAGTCAAGAAATTGAAACTCAAAAGACAAAGAATGATATAATTGTTTCTGAAAATCATGAGTTAAAAACTAAGATTAGACAAGTTGAGTTAGAAAATAATAGTCTTCAAGCTAGATTAGATAACATCACTAAAAATGTCTCTAATTTTAACAAAGGAAGAGAAAATTTATCTAAGATTTTAGAAAATTCTCAATCCTCCTCAAATAAACATGGATTAGGATATAAAAAGGAGTCAAAATTTCCTAAAAAGGAAAATACAAATTTTAAGAGGAATATTGATTTAAAACAACAAATGTTATTAAGAGAACCTATTAGAACAAAAGAAGAAACTAAGATAGTTAAAATTTGGGTTCCAAAGACTAACAATATTTTAATTAGGAATAAATATATTAAAGCATTTATGGATAGTGTTCATAATAATAAAAATTATATTTATAAAAAGGATACTGAACCAAATTGGGTTTGGTTTCCTAAGTTCTAACTTTTAGGACCCTCTTGAAACGTGGGTACCAATAATTTTGTATTTATTTTCAGGTCCCACTCAAAAAGAAGAAATGGATACTAGACAGTGGTTGCTCAAAACACATGACCGGCGACAAAGATATGCTTACAAACATCACATACTTTGATGGTGGCTCGGTTACCTTCGGAGACAATTCAAAAGGCTATATCATTGGCAAAGGAGATGTGAGCAATTATGGTACATCGAATTTACCTTTTATTACAAATGTTTCATTAGTTGAAAATCTAAAACATAATCTACTAAGCATAAGTCAACTTTGTGACAAAGGTTTTAAAATAACTTTTTCGGAAAATAAATGTAGTATTTTTGATCAAAACCAAAATCTTGTTTTTGAGGGAAATAGAGATAGGAATATTTATGTTCTAAATATGAAAATTAATCATAATACAAATATGTGTTTACTAGCCAAAGATAATGATCCTTGGTTGTGGCACAAAAGATTTTGTCATATTAATTTCAAAACTATTAGAAAACTTTCTAAAAATGAATTAGTAAGAGGTTCACCTAAGATAAACTTTAAAATAAAAAATCTTTGTGATGATTGTCAAATAGGAAAATTAACAAAATCATCTTTCAAATCTAAGAAAAATATTTCAACTTTACAACCACTAGAATTACTTCATATGGATCTTTTCGGACCAACACAAGTTCAATCCATTAATCATAATCGATATGTATTTGTAATAGTTGATGATTTCTCAAGATATACATGGACTATTTTTATGAAAATAAAAGTGATACATTTGATCATTTTAAAACATTTGTCAAAAGAATTCAAAACACTAAAGATTTGAAAATTAAGAATATACGAAGTGATCATGGTGGCGAATTCGAAAATGAAGCTTTTGAATCTTTCTGTAAAAAGAAAGGAATAAATCATAACTTTTCATTTCCTAGAACTCCTCGACAAAACGGAGTAGTAGAAAGAAAGAATAGAACATTACAAGAATGTGCAAGAACATTATTAAATGGAAGCCTTCTACCAAAACATTTTTGGGCAGAAGCCGTAGCTGTTGCATGTTATGTATTAAATCGTATTTCTATTAGACCATTAACTAAAAATACTTCATATGAACTTTTTAAAAATAGAAAGCCAAATATCTCTTATTTTAAAATATTTGGATCAAAATGTTTTATTTTAAATACAAAAGACCAACTAGGAAAATTTGATCCGAAAGCCGACGAAGGAATTTTTGTAGGATACTCAGAACGAAGTAAGGCATATCGAGTTTTTAATAAACGAACAAATATAATCGAAGAAACTTTACATGTATCTTTTGATGAAAACTTTAATAAAAACTTGAGTATAAAAGATGATGACGAATTTATAATAAATACAGACAATACAAATCTTGAAAATATGAATAATACCGAACTTAGATCTCCACCTAGAATCTTACGAGATCACCCTGTACAAAACATAATCGGTGAAATTGATTCTCAAGTTAAAACTAGAAGTCAACTAAACCAAATGGGACATGTTGCTTTTATTTCTACATTAGAACCTAAAAATCCTAAAGAAGCATCAACAGACGACTACTGGATTGTTGCTATGCAAGAAGAATTAAATCAATTCGAACGTAACGATGTTTGGGAATTAGTTCCCCGTCCTAATAATCAATCTGTTATAGGAACAAAATGGGTTTACAAAAATAAAGTAGATGAACAAGGAAATATAACTAGGAATAAAGCTAGACTAGTAGCACAAGGATATAATCAAGAGGAAGGTATCGACTTTGAAGAAACATTTGCTCCCGTTGCAAGACTTGAAGCAATACGTATTCTATTAGCCTTCGTGTGTTTTCACAATTTTAAACTTTATCAAATGGATGTTAAAAGTGCTTTTCTAAATGGTTTTATAAAAGAAAATGTGTACGTAGAGCAACCCCCTTTATTCATACATGAAAAATATCTGGATCATGTATATAAATTAAAGAAAGCCTTATATGGTCTTAAACAAGCACCTCGTGCTTGGTATGAGAGACTTAAAAGCTATTTACTAGATTCAGGATTTCAAATCGGAAAAGTAGATCAAACTCTATTCATTAAAAACATTACTAAAGACATTCTAATAATTCAAATATATGTAAGACAGAAAACTATAATTCAATAGTCAGTCGACTAACATTCTCTGCACAGTCGACTAAATTTAACACAGAAACTTTCAGTCAATAGTTCAGTCGACTAAAAACTCTGTTCAGTCGACTGAATCTTACCCAGAAAATTTTCGGGCTCCAATTCAGTCGACTGAACGTCGTTTCCCAGTTTACTTTTCCCTTTTTAACATCAGTTTTTTATTTTACTTTTCACTTTTTATCTTACCCAAAGCTTCCTCTTCACCACTTCTCTTAAAAACCCTAGCCCCCGAATCTTTATTTTAATACAAATTCTCCACAAAATTCTCACAAAAATGCCTCCAAAAAGATCAAGAGTTTCCACTTCAACCTCCTCCGAGTCAATTGATGCTCAAATTGCGCAATGGCTCTATGATGGAGTGGCAGTCACTAGGTGGAATAAAATGAAGAAATCAAGGATTTTTGAACACTCATTCATCGATTTCCAGAGTATTCAAGCTTACAACATTCAAGCCTTGACCGACCAATCAGGTTTGACATCGCTCTTAGATATTAAATGTAATGATCATGCCATCAATCATGTTATGGTAAAGCTCTTCTATGCCAACCTTAATCTTGGTCACCAAACTCCAAGAAATCCAAACGACAGTGTTTGGAGTATTTTGTGCGGTAAAAAGGTATGGTTTTCATTATACCGCATTGCACATATTCTAAGGTCTCCTAACTTCGGAATTAAGCTTGAGGAAATTGAATTCAAACCTCATATTCGGGATAATATAAATCATCAATTTTTGGACGATAACATTAACATCCACGATATCAAATCAACTTCCTTACGACCAAGAGCCAGGCTTCTCCACAAAGCTCTTATGCGTACCATCACCCCTCGAACAGGCTCATATGAAATTGTATACCCAAACAATTATAGAGCACTATATGCTATTTGGGGCAATGTTCAAGTTAATTGGGTTCAACTCATTCTTGATGAATTTCTTACATTCAATAATGGCAAAATGAGAACAATATACTTTGGCGAGTATATCATGCGACTACTCCTCAACGTTGATACGCCACTACCAGAGTCCGAAAATACAATGGTTCACCAAATCAATCATCGGACTATAAGCCTTATGCAACTCCCGGCTAGACCTCCTTGCATCATATCTCTTGCCGAATGGGAAGCAAGACATCAAGAACCGCATCAACCTCCTCAACCCCAACAAGAAGAACCTTTTGATCAAGATGATGATATTCGTCTCGTTGAACCAAATTTTACTACCAATCAATCATTAGGAATCCTATCACGAAATCAACAAATTCTTGATAATCACCTCAAAAAGGTGGATCATAAACTTGATAGGATTAAAGGTTTCTTCCACAAATTATGGGATGTCATATCATGCACAAGCTCCACTTCTGCTTCAACCTCCCGCGGCAAGCGTCCGGCTCCAACCTTCACATGGACGTCATCCGAAGAAAATCCAAGCAGCAACATAAGTGGAAATAGCGGTGGTCAAGGAGGAAGAGCATTTAGACAACCCACCGGTGGACCCGTGATTCGTGAACCAGAGGGCGAACGAGAAGGCTCCTATGATTGGGATAGAGATTGATCACTTATGGTTTGATTGTTTTTATTCTATTTTGAACACTACTACAACGACTTGTATAAATAGCCTTCTTTCTTTTATGCTACCTTTTGCGTTGTTTAAACTATAGTTATGCATATCAAAGATTGTCTTTTTCTTTATAATATACTTCTGCAATTATTACTTCCTTTTTGTCGATGACAAAGGGGGAGAAATCTAAGTTTCTAACCTTGTTTTGTAGGAAAGACAGTGCATATATTCAGGGGGAGGAAATAATTACACACATAAGTATTGTCATCAATCAAAAAGGGGGAGAATGTTGATACACTATATTTTGATCAATGACAATGTGCTTCAACAAAAAGGAAGAGATATGTGCAAAGCTAAAGGGAGAACTATGAAGACCAAAGATACCATAAGTATGATTTAAATATAGGTCTTAGTTTAGATTCATTGTTAAAATCTATCCTCAAGAGGCTTGCACAAAACACTAGAACACGTTTCATAACTTCATTTTTTAGAAAAACATTCACTGTGCAAAAACTAATAGTTCAGTCGACTGAACAGGTATTCCCAGTCGACTGAACCTGTTACAGAATTACAACATGCACAGTTTCAATCGACTGAAATTCCCTGTTCAGTCGACTGAATTCGAACCTGCGAATTTTTAATGAAAAGACACCTTCTCCTTCCCAAGAGTTGCAACCATTCTCCAATGGTAATGGATGCACTCTTGTCTAAATCTTTTGCAAATAGATACACCTCTTCTACACCTATAAATACATGTTTCTATCATTTGCAAATCACGAATTCTAATTGCTTTAATCTCTCTATTATCTTGATCAAATTTTCAGATTTCTTTAGTTTTCAAAAGCAATCACAAACCACTTCAATTGCTTGAATCTCTTATTTATCTTAAATACTCTTTTGATTCATAGCAATTTATATTTCCTAAATCTTCTAAACACATTTTATATTCTTGAGGATAAGATTATAGGAAAGCTGTATGCAATTAGACTCATTAGTGTTATCAAGAACACAACAAGTCAGAAATACTCTTTGTATCTAGTTGAAGTCCTCTTCGGTAGTTGAGGCAAGAAATCTCGTTCGGTTGTTCGGGTAAGTTGTAAACCTATTCCTCCGGGTTAAGTGAGGGTTGTTGGTAAGTTAAATTCCTAAGAGGAGCTTAGGGACTGGACGTAGGACAAGAGGTCTGAACCAGTATAAAGTCTTGGTGTCTACTTTACTTACTGCTTATTGCTATCTACCTAGACCATTCCACTATTCCATATTAAACGATCCTACCGCATAGCGTCTTTCAATATGTTTATAAAAAAAATTATTTTTTCATACATCTACCTACAATATGCATGGCTTAGAAAATTAAAAATACAATATTTTATTATTTAATTAATTTAATATATTATTCAATTATATATAAGCTATATAATTTAATGCTATATTCTATTCTATGTAAAATATGGTTTATAATTTTATATGTATAGTTTCATGTATAAAATACTTTCAGTAAAAATAATTTTTTTAATATATTTATATATTATTATTAAATATTATGTTAACTAATTAATTATCTAAATTAATTATATCTATATATTTATGTATTATAAAATATGTTTTATATATTATAATGTTAAATTATTACCTAATATGATTTCAGAAAAAATAAAAAATTATTTATGTATATAATTTATTATTTTAAATTTAGTAGAAATTTAAAAATAGATTTTAAAATTGTTTTTAAAATATATAATTATATATTAAATATTCAAATAACAAAATATCAGTTAGATTTTTTATGAAAAACTTAAAATTCACAATTATGTTTCGAAATATATTTTATTTAATTGTTAGCTAATATTCGAACAGATATTAATTTAAAATATATATATTTAAATTTTAAAAAGAAAGGCAATTTTGTGCACGTGCATTATCAGGTATATATATTTTTTAATATATATTTTTTGAATATTTTAATAATTAATAATATACATATATTTGTTATTATATTATATATATGTGCGAATATATGTATTTAATACACACACACACATTTAAAAAACTAAATTATATATATAGTGCTTTCAGTTTTACAGTCAAATAAATAAATTTTAATATAATTTTTAACGTTTTAAACATACTTATATAATTATATATTTAATGTTAATAGTTATTTGAAATAAAAAATAGTTTTTATATAGTGGAAAATAGGCACAAGGACAAATTTTCATAAAATTTTTGGCTCAGGAGGACAACAAGTTTTATTTTTAGGTTGAAGGACAAACTTTGGAAGATAATTAGGCTGAAGGACAATGCTAATACAACTATCATTTTGTACAATGTAAAACTGGATATAATGCTAGTTATAATTAGCATTTTGTACAATGTTTGCACTGTACAAAATGCTAACTATATTTAGCATTTTCCTTCAGCCTAATTTTCTTTCAAAGTTTGTCCTTCAGCCCAAAAATGAAACTTTGTGTCCTTCAGCCTAAATTTTTTTCAAAGTTTGTTCTTGTGCCTAATTCCCTCTTTTATATATACATATTTATTTATTTATTTGTAATATTTTATATACATAAATTAAGTAAATAAACATAAATTTGGATAATATATTTGTATACTAGATGAGCTAACATGTCCATTGTAGTGTAAATTCCGACCCTTATACATGGCCATGTTATACCTTGCATGATTTGGTATATTACACATGCACAAACATATATATATATATATAAATATATATGATATACGTATATGTATAATATAATTTTAATTACATAATATAAAATTATATTATAAAATTGAATAAAATAATGGTTTATTTAAAAGGATTTTTAAAATGTTCTAAATAAATTAGACTTCATAGGCCCAATAAAGATCCAAAATTGATTTTTTTTTTAAATACATCCATTACTTCCGCTGCGAGCTGGCTTAGTTCCAACATTATTCAATCTCTTCTTGATGATGGATGACCTTGTTCACCGCCTTCACTTGTCCATTCAGTTGTATGTGTGCTAATGCCAAGAAGCTCTTCTCAAACTCGATACTAAGCACATAATTCTTTGAACTCAACACTCTCAAATGGAGTTCAGTTGTTAGTGATTATCTTCTACGAAACTGTATCTACAAAAAATATTTTTAAATACAAAGTTGATCACCTTCTTTGAGGTAATCATTGTTAGCGGTTCCGCTTCTACCCATTTTGTGAAGTAATCCACAGCCACTATAGTGTATTTCCTCTCGACGTTGGCAACACACTGATAATATCAATTCCCCTACACCACTAATGCCCACTTACTAGCCATTTGCGTAAGCTCAATAGAAGATGCTCTGGGTATCTTCGCAAAACTCTGGCACTTATCACATCTTTTATAATAGTCAGTCACATCTCGGCTAACCGTTGGTCAAAAGTATCCATAGCGAAGAACCTTCTTTGCTAATGCCCACCTCTTATTGTGATCACCAGTCACCACAGCTACATTCATGCACTTTTGTAAGAATTTTCTTAGCTTCATCTTTAGTGATAAACATCAATAAAGGCATCTAGAATTGTCTCCTCTACAACACTCCTTCTTGCATAATGAATCAAGGTACTTTACGTTAGAGTTTTCGTCATTCATTTCTTCCGTTTTGAAGTCCCTTTTTATCAAATATTCTTTAATCGTAATCATCCATGACTCCTTCTCTTCATTGACATCCAAGATCCAATCAAAATTTATCTCGCCAGTGCTTGAAGTCATCAAAGTTTCAAGTGGAATGACACCCAAAAGTTGCACAACCCCAGAGCTAGCTAGTTTGGCCAGTGAATCAGCTTTCATATTTTCCTCATAAGGATTTACATTAGCGTGTAATGTTCGATATTGTTTAGTAATTCCATCACCTTTATTAGGTAGGAAATCTATCTCCTTTAGCCAGAAATTCCTTTTTCATCCGACAAACCGCCAGCTGAGAATCGCTGAATATATGCAATGTCTCGACCCTTAGTTTCTTTGCTATCTTGAGTCCCACAATCAACACTGCGTATTCGGTTTCATTGTTTTTCATCGGGAACTCTAGCTTTAAGGCGTAACAGATCCTCCTTCCCATTGGGGTCACTAGAACAACTCCCACCGCAAAATTATGCTCACTGGAGGCTCCGTCTACATATAATCCATTGAGAAAGTTGAACCCATTCCTCTTCCTTTTCATTATCTTGGATGATGAACTAGGCAATGAAGTCACCCAATGCTTGTCCTCGAATCACCTTCTTGGATGGTAATATATATTGTACTTGATCAACTCGATATTCCATTTTACCGATCTTTCCGATGTCTTGAGTCGATGTAATACTTGTTTGAATGGTTAATCAATTAACACTTTATTCAAGTGAGCTTGGAAGTATGGCCTCAATTTCATTGCAGCCATTAACAAACTGTACGGCGGTTTCTCCAACTTTGGGTAATTCTTTTTCGCTCCAGTAAACTGTTTGCTGATATAACACACGGGCCTTTGGATCCTACTCTCCTCGCGCACTAAGGATGCACTCAGTGCGTGAGTGGGCACTGCTACGTAAATAAATAGATCTTCTCCTTCCAAAGCTTTCGTAACACTGGTGGTCCCTCCTTATGTTCTAATAGGTTCTTGAAATCATCCTGATATTCCTTCATCCGGACAAACTTTCCCTTCTCTTTCTTGAGGGCGTTGAAGAACTTTATGCTCTTATTAGTCATCCCTTAAGTTTACCACAAAATCGAAAAACTTGCTCGATGCAACTTCTAAAGAACACTTCAATGGGTTGAGCTTCATTCCTACTTCCAAAGTACATCAAATATTTCAGAGAGATCGCCCAAGTGATTCATCGATCGCTGTGACTTCATAAGCATATCGTCCAAATAGACCTCCATAGTTCGTTCGATCTGATTTTTAAACATTCTGTTCACCGGTTGCTAGTGATTAGCCCTAGCATTCTTTAGACCGAACGAAATGACTCGGTAACAATACAGTCCTAAATCGATGATGAAGCTCATATGCTCTTGATCCGGGATGTGCATCGCTATCGGATTGTAACCAAAATATGCATCTATAAAGGATAGCAGTTCATGTCTGGCAGTTCCATCCACAATTGGTTAATCCGTGACAAGCGCAAGCAGTCCTTCGGGCAAGTTGATTAACTTTTGGTATATATGGTTTGAAAGGAACCAAAGAATGTCCAGTAATATTTAAGCTGCCTCCGATAACCTAATTTACACCGTCATGTTGTTCATATATAATTAGGTTGCAAATCCTAGTAGATGCTTTAATGAAAATAACTCGTCAAACATTTTACCTTTGATAGATAACCAATTCAATTATAACATGCATGATCCTTTTATTTTTCTCATATATATGTGGGTATAATCTACAACTTATATATACATTTACATGTGTAGGGCTAATGGTTGTTGTGGACAACTTATGATGGTGGATCATGGACGCTTGATTGCAATGTTCGATTATGATTCTATCGACCAATTCTCTTTGGTTCGCTATGATGATTCCATTTTGCATTCACGGTTCTATAGTTGTGCTTTCGGCCTCTCACTTGATGTCTTAGTTACTATGTTTGTTTGACTGGCTTTACTAGTGGCTCTTTTGGCATGTCGATGGGTGACTTAGTTCTTGTTTATAGCGTGTAGTTTTATTTACTATTTTACATTTCTCCTAGAACTATTTCAACAACATTACGGCTCTTGGTCTGATTTCTTAATTGTACGGAGGGTGGGAAAGGGTGGGAGGTTTTGATACCAGGCTTGTTCCCAGCTCCTTTTTTGAGGGTAGAATACTATTATATGAGTGCTCTCCTCCTAGGGAGGATCACTTATTTTACCACAAAAATAATAATTTATCGTGCCATATATGTCAATTTGACCTTTCATATACTTAAAATGATAAGACATAAAAACACCTAATTAAATTATAACAATATTTTAAAACATTTAACATGGTTAAATGCTAACTAATTATTTGTATAAGCCTATCTAAGATATGCTTTGGGAAACTTTTTTGAAATTTACACCATTACTCGTTGCCAAACGAACCTGACCCAACAATTCCTCGAGTCTATTTATATTGAAAAAATTATATCACACATTTCCTTTATTTTCTCCACTTGGATCCAAAAATATTTGACTCTTTTTATCCACCTAAGACCGACTATAACGTTGTGTGTGTGTATATATATATATATACATACATACATATATATATATATATATATATTAAAATTTTAATTGATGATGTAGAATATATACATTATATAGTTTGCGTTATTCGTTTCAATTAATTAAATTACTCATATGAATCGAATTAAATATATACAACAATCATACATATTTAGTTCAAGTAATTTTATTAATTTAAAAATTATATATATATTTATATACACACACATACATAACAAATATATATAAATCATCTGTGTAATAATTTGTAACAATTATAAATTATTATATTATAACATCCGGTCCAACGCTATAATTATCTGTCGTGTGACTTATAGGCATGATTTCAACTCTTAGTTAATATTTATTGCATCATCGTCGATGTTTTTGGGATTTTGAGGCAGGGAATGTTACAAATATGAATGCTAAAAATCATCTCTAAACATACGAGCAAATGAAGTAAACTAATCATATACTTTTATTAAAAAATACTGAAGTTTGTAAAAAAAGGATACAGCTTTTAGTACAATTACATGGATATTCTATAAATGTAGAATTTTAATCAAAATTCATTTGAAAGGGTAAATTGTATTTTTCTAGTATTCATATGAGTAATTTAACCATACATTAGTTTTTTTCTTTTATGTACTTCACAAAGTAGTTTACTCACGAATGATTGTAGCAATTTCCCTTCAAAAAGAGAGGGTGTTAATGTCAAATCTACTTATATAGTTGGTATAGAATAAATAAAAGATTGTTCCACACATGAGGCAAATTTGATCAGGTAAGTTTTAATCAGCTCAAATAAAATATAAAAAGGTAGAACCCAATGTACGAGGCTTCTGCACGTTAGCGGATTCTGAGAAGATCGATAATGTACGCAGTCTTTTCCTCGCATTACGCAGAGGCTGTTTCCGTACTTGATGTTGGACGTACAGATCACCATGTCCGTGACTTAACCGTTGCATCAAGGTTTCACCTAACCGAGATAAAATATATTTAAAAAAAATTAAGAATAAAAGTGGTATTTTTTTAAAGCAGAGCATTTATTTTGATGTCTGAACCAAAGATATATAGAACCTTAACTAAAATCAACATAATTATGATATGAATGACAACGATAACCGATGACTTACACATAGTCAATTTTCTAGTTTTCTTTGTAAATTATAGAGATGCATCTGAGTATTAAAGTCATTTCATGGATTGTAACCGCACAACTGAAGCTTTGGAGCACTAGTTTTTAAATACACAGATTATATAACATCGCCTATGGATGGTGTTCATTTTAGCTCTATTGGATTCTATAATAGAAAAGGTGCTACAACCGCATCATAGACAAATTGAACACCCAATTTCATTCCAATTGTCCCTTCTTCTATTCTGTTTTCTGGGAAATAATCATTGTTTCTGCAAGTTTGCAAATATTTATCTTTTTTTCTTCCTTCTAAACTATATTTAAAACCGCTGCATTTTTTATATTGCAATTGTTGTCTGTATAATAAAGTCAAAAGTCAGAGCCTGCTAACTTAATGTGAAATTCTTTATAGGCTAAAAAGAAAACTATTCCGAAATCAAATATTCTAGCTTGTATAAAATGTAAGAAGTAAATTTAAAATTTTAAAAAGATATAGGATCACAAGTACAGTACTTTGGGATCTATTAAGTGACCATAAATACACCAAAATTATACTCTTAAAGTTTATATATATATTACCTAAAATCTTAATAAATATGTCGATCAAACAAATCTAAGGGAACAAGAAATGGTGCCATGCCAACCTTATATTAGAGAGAAAGGAAGACAGACTGTATCCCATCTGTACTCTGCAACTGCATCATTGATTTACAAGGCCACAATTGTTGCTATACTTGGGGACCATCACGCCTAAATGCCGTCCATTTTACTCTAACTAATCAAACTAAGTTTTTTCTTTGACATGGTCACTACATATGTTTCAATCGTAAATGTCTTATTATTTATTTAACATGATTAAAGATGCAATGCGGTTTAAATGATCTTCAACTCATTGTAAAGCAAATGTACATCATAGTCATTATTGATATTTACCACGAATAAAAAAAAGAACATTCTAAAAAGATGATGAGATTTGATATTAAAGAGAGATTAAATGATGGACGTAATACTCTGACTGAAGTAAACATTTATTTACTGTAACACAGAGTAAAATATTAATGATCTTAAACCCATGGAAAAACAAAGTCCACATCATAGCCACATAGGTCTATCATTATTGTGCTTTGTTGCTTCTCATTTACTATATTCTACTTATTTATACATATTTGCTTCATCTTTCAGCATTAATTTGCCAGCCCATTTTATTCAATCACTTTCTTCCTGTCGGCTTACAATAGGGAATATAGAGGCTAGAGAGAGTGAGCTGCTAATTAATGGCGTTTGCAGGAACCCAACAAAAATGCTCAGTGTGCTCCAAAACGGTATATTTGGTGGAGAAGTTGACTGCTGATAACCGTATCTTTCACAAAAGCTGCTTCAGATGTCACCACTGCAAAGGAACTCTCAAGGTCTTCTTATTCTTCTTCTTCTTCCCTTTTCAATATCTCACAGATATCTTGTATTTTTCTCATTGACTTTCTGTTTTCTTTTGATCAAATTTCGGTTGCTAGATGTGTAAAGTACAAAGGATTTTTCAAATCTAAAAGCAATGATCTCTGTTACTTTACCTAGAACTGAATAGTAGACAAAAGCTAGAACTGAACAGTGGACAAAATTAATCCATTAATGGTGTAAAAAGTGAACAATTTTTTAAGTGATCTGAGTTTTAATTTGCTTAGCAAATCTTGTTTAAAACCTCATTTGGTTCAGAAAATATATAATAAACATTTTACATTGTGATGGTAAGTAGTTCTTTAGTATATCTTAAACAATATTTGAATCTGCACAGACTAACTTAAATTTGCATTTGAATGATTTACTTATTCATAACAGAGCTACTACATAAGCATAAAGATGAGATTCATTTGGCAGTAACATATAGAAGTTACCATTAGCCATGCTTCTTTCATTTATCTTTAGATTCAACATCTTTTTCTTCTTAAACTCCAAGTTACAAATGATCTAACAACTTGTAATACATAACAGCTTGGCAATTACAATTCTTTTGAAGGAGTTCTATACTGCAGACCACATTATGATCAGTTATTCAAAAGGACTGGCAGTCTAGATAAGAGTTTTGAAGGTGGTTATCCATACATACATACATATACACACACATATGTATATGTATATTTATATGTAATTTCCCACTCAGCTTCTTTTTATGCAAGAACTTACAGATTCGTTTTACATTATTCAGGTACTCCAAAAATTGCCAAGCCGGAAAAACATATAGTAAATGAGGTAATATACCATGTATCGATGTTATTTTCATATATGATTAGTTCATGTTATGGCATATAAATAACGGATTCTATGTAAATTATCTTTAGGGTGCGGCAAGCAAAGTATCAGGAACATTTGCAGGAACTAAAGAAAAGTGTTTTGGATGCAGCAAGACAGTGTATCCTACTGAAAGGGTGCTTTTATTTTACAGATATAATATACATATTCAAATAACTTACCAAGATAACGTAGCTAATTCATGGCGATTTATATAGGTGACGGTAAATGGAACTGCATATCACAAATCATGCTTCAAATGCTGCCATGGAGGATGTACCATTAGTCCATCAAACTACATTGCACATGAAGGGAAGCTTTACTGCAAACATCATCACACTCAACTTGTTAAAGCCAAAGGAAATTATAGCCAGCTCGAAAATGATTCTGAGAAACTAAATAATGAAGCAGCTTGATATATACATATTCGTATTTATCTTTTTATTTTTGCCGAATTTTATATGAGAGGATCAATGGGATTGATATGAGCGCTGGTTTGATGAATGTATGAATATTTTATGGTTGTGTGAGTTTGTTGATCTTTGTGTTTTTCTTTAGTTTGAGTATAACAAAGTTATCGACTGGTCTGAATTTGTTCTTGTTATCTTTTCCTGTAATTTTTATAATTTTCTTGATAAATCTCATGAAAAAGATTGAGCAACACTTATACAAATAAACGGAGTAAAGAACACATATATACTTGTGTATCTCATATATTAATAATTCATCAACAGTATGAAGAAAATAGATAGTACAATTTATGCTGTCTTAAAACAGGGATAAGTTGCTACAATTACAGCACATACACAGAGAAATGAAGTCAAGATTTTTACCTCAGCCGCTTATATGCATGCTACAGTTTGAAATACTTTCATAAATCAGGATATACAAGCTGTGCAAAATAACAGAAGATAAGGAAGGATGGACCGCAGATTAAAACTGGTCCAATAAGATGGAAGCAAGCCAAGATGTTTAAAGACCCTGCATATATGTAATTTGCATAACAAATTAAATAAGAAAAAATGTTCAGATCTTCATTTCATAAACTATTGTCACTGTCACCTACATGATCTATGTCCAAATTTCAAGATTGGAGCTTGCCTGTCTGTCTTTTTTCTTTTTCCTTTTTTGGAAATTGGGCACTTGAGTGGTAGTACAAAGTTGTACTGCTAGTACAACCATACAACGGTGGAAGACTGACAATTAAGTAGTATAATCCAAAGAAAAAATATTTGTTGCAGTTTTTATGCTAATTAAACAGATGATAATAATGATAATATGTTGAATAAAATTACTTATGTTATTAGAAACAAAAAATAAACGTATAAATAAAATGTACATTAGAGAACAATTAGCAATTAAGAATACATATATATAACTTTGTTCCAAAAAATATTTCCATCGTCTAAAAACAAATTAAAATAAAAAGTAAAGGTCAAATGCTTACCGATCATCTAAGTAAAGTCCAGTTCCATATTTCGAATAGTTTTGTCAATAATTTTTTCTTACAGTGAAGTAATCTGAAAATATATATTTATAATTTTTCTGAAAATAAATAGAAAGTTTGAAGTATAACTAAAAAAACAGAATTCTTTTTATCAATTTTCTAATTCTTAATGATATATGAATTTCGATTAACTAACTCGAGTTTTATTGAAAATTTTAGACACTTACGATTTATTCAAGGTTTCTAAATTTTCTCCAAAAAGTTTCAAACTTCTTCGAAAAGATGCATTCTTGAATAAATTTGATTTTTTTTAGGACATTTTAAAAGTTTTGAACTTGCTAAGAAGAAATATATGAAAAACTTTTGTTTTATCTTAAACAATATTTGAATCTGCACAGCAGACTTAAATTTGCATTTGAATGATTTACTTATTCATAACAGAGCTACTATATAAGCATCAAGATGAGATTCATTTGGCAGTAATATATAGAAGTTACTATTAGCCATGCTTTCTTTCATTGATCTTTAGATTCAATATCTTTTTCTTGTTAAACTCCAAGTCTACAAATAATCTAACAACTTGTAATACATATACAGCTTGGCAATTACAATTCTTTTGAAGGAGTTCTATACTGCAGACCACACTATGATCAGTTATTCAAAAGGACTGGCAGTCTAGATAAGAGTTTTGAAGGTGGTTATCCACACATACATAAAAATACACACACATGTATATGTGTATTTATATTTATATGTAATTTCCCACTCATCTTCTTTTTATGCAAGAACTTACAGATTCGTTTAACATTATTCAGGTACTCCAAAAATTGCCAAGCCAGAAAAACATATAGTAAATGAGGTAACATACCATGTATCGATGTTATTTTCATATATGATTAGTACATGTTATAGCATGTAAATAATGGATTCTATGTAAATTATCTTTAGGGTGCGGCAAGCAAAGTATCAGGAACATTTGCAGGAACTAAAGAAAAGTGCTTTGGATGCAGCAAGACAGTGTACCCTACTGAAAGGGTACTTTTATTTCACATACATTATATATTATATATATATATGTATGTATATGTGTGTGTGTGTGTATTCAAATAACTTACCAAGATAATGTAGCTAATTTATGGCGATTTATATAGGTGATGGTAAATGGAATAACATATCACAAATCATGCTTCAAATGCTGCCATGGAGGATGTACCATTAGTCCATCAAACTACATTGCACATGAAGGGAAGTTTTACTGCAAACATCATCACACTCAACTTGTTAAAGCCAAAGGAAATTATAGCCAGCTCGAAAATGATTCTGAGAAACTAGCTAATGAAGCAGCTTGATATATGCATATTTGCATTCATCTTTTTATTTTTGCAAATTTTATATGAGAGGATCAATGTGATCGATATGAGCGCTGGTTTGGTGAATGTATGAATATTATATGGTTGTGTGAGTTTGTTGATCTTTGTGTTCTTCTTTAGTTTGAGTATGACAAAGTTTATCAACTGGTCTGAATTTTTTCTTGTTATCTTTTCCTGTAATTCTTATAATTTTATTGATAAATCTGATGAAAAAGATTGAGTAACACTTGTACAAAGAAACGAAGGAGTGAAGAACACATATATACTTGTGTATCTCATATATTAATAATTCATCAACAGTCTGAAGAAAATAGATAGTACAATTCATGCTGTCTTAAAACAGGGATAAGTTGCTACAGTTACAGCACATACACCGAGAGAAATAAAGTCAAGATTTTTACCTCAGCTGCTTATATGCATGCTGCAGTTTGAAATACTTCATAAATCCGGATATAGTTGTATAAGATGGAAATCATCATAAATCCTTTGTAAACATCAATCCATATACGAGCTGTGCAAAATAACAGAAGATAAGGAAGGATGGACCACAGTTTAAAACCGGTCCAATAAGACGAAAGCAAGCCAAGATGCTTAAAGACCCTGCATATATGTAATTGCATAACAAATTAAATAAGAAAAAATCTTCAGATCTTCATTTCATAAACTATTGTCACTCTCACCTACATGATCTATGTTCAAATTTCAAGATTGGAGCATGCCTGTCTGTCATTTTTCTTTTTCCTTTTTTGGAAATTGGGCACTTGAGTGGTAGTACAAAGTTGTACTACTAGTACAACCGTATAACGGTGTAAAACTGACCGTTCAGTAGTATAATTCAAAATAAAAATAAAAAAAATATTTGTTGCAGTTTTTTTGCTAATCTCAAATTAAACAGATGATAATAATGTAATACGTTGAATAAAATTATTTATGTTATTAGACACAAAAATAAACATATAAATAAAATGTACATTAGAGAACGATTAGCAATTAAGAAAATATAAATATATAATTGTTTCCTGGAGATTTGACCAGGCAACTAGTACTCGGCTTCCAGTGGAACACAGCGTCATAGAATGTTCGGCATATCGTAGTACTCGGCATACAAGACTACTCGGCGTCAACTAGCACTCGACATCAACTAATGCTCGGCGTCAGCTAGCACTCGGCATCAATAGAACTCGGCGACAGGTGCACTCGGCAACAGGAGTGTAGTAGAACTCGACGACAGGTGCACTCGGCAACAGGAGTGTTCGGCATAATGTAGAACTCGGCAGCGGGAGCACTCGGCATCCAACAGGAGTACTCGGCAACGGGAGTACTCGGCATCCAACAGGAGTACTCGGCATCCGGGAAACGAGAGCACTCGGCATCCAACAGGAGTACTCGGCAACGGAAGTACTCGGCATCCGGGAGACGTTCCATGTACATAACCATTCAACATGACACTATCGTTTGGTCAGGGAGCATTGTTCGGTCAAGAGCTTCAAACAGGGATACGTTCGGCTTCAACTGCAACCATCCTGCACTCCCCACACATCAGACGTACCATTCGGCTTAGAAAGGACCGTTCGGCATGGAGAGGACCGTTCGGCATTATGACGTTCGGCATGCCTGGTTCAGCAAGCAGCAAACACTGTACTCGGGCTAGAGTGTTCGGCCACCAAGCCCACTTGGAAGTCCAGCTCATATTTGCCTATAAATAGAGGGGCAGGATCACAGTGAAGAGGGATCCTTTTTTGGAGAGAACACTGGGGGAGAATCTGCCATTTTTTAGACCCATCTTCTCTACTTAACAACTTCATTCAAGCATCTGATTCACGAATTGTATTTGTAATCATCTAGTAAGAAGATCAATAAAGTTTAACCTCAAAGTGGACGTAGGCAATTACGCTGAACCACTATAAATTTGTTGTTCTTACTTTCTGCATTTAAATTAGCATTGTCTTCTCTGTTTAATTTACCTTCATCACTTATTTCTCTACATAATCTTTCTCTAAGAGGTTAGTGATCAATTTTGGTGTTAACACTTTGGTGCTTTCACTGAGAATTGAATTCTCAGACCTCAAGGATCTGCTTTGAAGCTACTGGATTGAACAAATCCCCCAAAGAAGATCCGACTCACTGATAGGACATCCGTTGATTCTACTCAGAGTTCATACCAATAACTCTACAATGGCAAGACCACGTACCAGGTCAGCTTCTCATAATGAGGATGCCCGCGAGACTGCTAGCGTGCAACAAGCAGGATCTAGCAACCAACCAGCAATTCCGGGTGAAGGGATTGCCGCCCAGGATCAAACTCCAGTTGTCACCAGAATAGAGTTCGACGACTTGATGAGAGAGCTCAGGAAAAACAGGAGACAACTAGGAGAGCAAATGCAAGCTAACGCCAACCTAATGGCACAGCTCACTCAACAGCAGCAACAGAATGCTGGGGGCAATCCCGCTCCTTATTCCTCATCTGACAGCTCTACTTCCTCTGATGAACCTCCCAGGCGCAGACGCCGCAAGACTGAAGCTGCACGAGCAGAAGCTGCTGTTTAAACAGCTGGAGACCGTGACCAAGCAAGAGCTGGAAACTTCAGGACCGGAGTACAAATGGAGGATGGAGGCCCAGATCATCAAAACGCTAACGATGTCGAACCTCAAGACGCACGATTGGCAGATCGCCAAGAGAGGAGGCATCAGCATGGACAGGCGCGTAGAACAGACTCTAACCTTCCGCCTTCCATACAGACACCAGATCTGACAGCCATGATCAGGCAATTGATGAAAGAAAATCAGGGCTTATCGAACGATGATTGGGGAGTGTCAAGAAGTCACACTCCGTTCACGGATGTTGTGTTACAGGAGGCGTACCCAAGAAAGTTTAGTATGCCAACTATCCCTGCGTACGAGGGAAAGACTGACACCAGACAGCATGTCATGAGGTACGAATGGATGATGGATTCAGCTAGAGCAAATGATGCCACCAAGTGTATATGCTTTCCAATTACTCTATTTGGGATCGCTACTATGTGGTTTACCCGACTTCCTCCGCGGTCTGTATCCAATTTCGAGGAGTTGGCAAAGAAGTTTATTGAGCAGTTCAGGATACACACTACTCGTCCGAAGGACGTAATGTCTCTGTCAAGTGTAATCCAAAGTCCCGGGGAGTCATTGAAGGAATATTTACAAAGGTTCCATGTCGCGGCAACTGAAGTCAGTAATCCCAATGATCATGCAATTCTAATGGCTGTGATGAGAGGTGTGGATCCGGAGTTTGAATTTGGAGACTGTTTGGCAGGAAAACCTCCGACTACGCTAGAGCGTTTCTACTCAAAGGCACATCAGTTCATAAGAAGAGAGGAAGCTAGGTGGGTACGACGAGATAAGGCACCAGGACCTGTCCAAGAGTCTATGAAGAGCAACATTGCTGTGAAGCAGTCCGGAGACAGCTCGGGAAAGGTCCAAGTCAATGTCCAAAACAAGCCTGGACAGTCTAAGGAGTCTGGAGGAAGAAATCAAGGGAAGAAGAGAGAAGCGGGAAAGTGGAAGTCGAGAATTCCAAGCTACAGCGAATATACTCCGCTGAACGCGCCGCTCGAGAACATCTACTATCCACCTGCAATACCTTTCAGTACAGAAAGCCACGTCCAAAAGAATCAACCAAGAAACAGAAGCGGACCGGAAAATATTGTCGCTTCCATGAGACTTATGGACATAATACGGAAGAATGCAGACACCTGCACAACGCTATCGAGAAGTTGATCAGGCAAAAGAAGTTGCAAGAATTTGTGAAGGATCCACAGGAAGGAGGACAGGGAACGTCCAACCCAGGTCGTGCACCAGCTCCGCGTCATCCTGAGGAGCCTGCCCGAACCGTAGGCAGACTGGTCATAAATACAATTATCGGCGGACCTCACCCCGCAGATAAGAATTGGCAAGAGATGGAGCGGTATGCAAGCTCCCTGAAGCATGCAGATTTTGAGTGCTGTTCGAACGTGGATGATGGGACCCCTGCTAAGCAGCAGCGCGTAATGACGGACGATATAGTTTTCAGAAACAGAGATGCTGATCAAGTAGAGGCCCCAACCATCGACCCGATGGTCATATCTGCGACGATCGGACCAGCATATGTGAAAAGAATTCTGATTGATTGCGGAAGTTCAGTCAACATCATCTTCAAGAAGGCTTATGACCAAATGAAACTGGAAACAAAAGACCTGAAACCGTCCAAGGCTCGTATACACGGCTTTAACGGCGCAGCGACCGACGCCGTGGGGTACGTTGAGTTACCAGTTAAACTGGGACAAGGCGAGCGTCGGAGGGTGCGAATTCTACTCTTCGTAGTTTTGGATGTGGATTCTTCATAAAATGTTTTCTTGGGCCGGCCGGCCCTGGCTGAGTTTAGGGCAGCGTTAGCCCCGTGGTGTTTAACTTTGAAGTTCCCAACTGACAAAGGAGTAGGTATTGTTCATGGCGACCAAGCAGCTGGTCGTTCCTGTTATGTGGCTGAGCTCCGAGAGGCCCATCGGAGGGAGAAGGGAAAGGTTGCGGACAATCCCGTCCGCATCCTTAATACGGATGATTGACAAGTAGTGCCCGAGCCCTGGCTCGGGCATAGTTCTCGGATCTTCAGAGATATAGATCCGAGAGACGATGATGAGAAACCCAGGGAAGAGAAGGCAGCGCCGGCTGAATTAACAATTGACATTTCAGTTAGCCGTGACGACCCTTCGCGAATACTAAAGATCGGATCACAGCTTAGCCCCGCGATAACTGAAGACCTTAGCGACTTCCTTCGGGCGAATCTTGATGTTTTCGCCTGGACGCATTCTGATATGTGTGGGATCTCTCCTGCCATCACGAGTCATATGTTGAACATAGACCCGAAATACGTCCCGGTTAAACAAAAAAGGAGAGGAATGGACCCGGAGAGGTCCGCTGCTCTCGGAGAGGAGGTGGACAAACTCAAAGCAAATGGGTTCGTCCGCGACGCCCTCTACCCCGAATGGGTATCCAACCCCGTGCTGGTAAAAAAGGCGAATGGGAAGTGGAGGACTTGCGTAGATTATTCCGACTTAAACAAAGCATGTCCAAAGAACAGTTTCCCGTTGCCTAGGATCGATCAGTTGGTCAACTCCACCGTAGGACACGAGCTGTTATCATTCATGGATGCATACTCAGGGTACAACCAAATCCCGATGCATATTCCAGACCAAGAACACACCAGCTTCGTTACGAATGTCGGGCTGTATTGCTATGTAGTGATGCCCTTTGGATTGAAGAACGCAGGAGCGACTTACCAGCGTTTAGTGAATCGAATGTTCAAGGACCAACTGGGTAGAACGATGAAAGTCTATGTGGATGACATGCTCGTGAAGTCACGACGGTCAAACGACCACATTCGAGACTTGGCTGAAATGTTCGACATACTCAGGTTTTATGGGATGAAAATCAACCCTCTGAAGTGTTCCTTCGGCATTGCATCGGGGAAGTTTTTGGGATTCATCGTCAATGCTAGAGGAATCGAAGCTAACCCAGAAAAGATCCAAGCTATCCGAGATGTGCAAGTGCCCGGGACTATAAAGCAGGTGCAGAGCTTAAATGGAAAAGTAGCTGCGTTAAGTCGATTCATATCCAGGACAACTGACAAGTGCATCCCATTCTTTGACATAATAAAGAAAGGAAAGAGGAATTTTGAGTGGATGCCTAGTTGTGAGGAAGCCTTCCGGGATCTGGTGAGGCATCTGGAGAGTCCACCAATGCTGTCAAAACCAGTAAACCACGAGATGCTATACGTATACTTGGCTGTATCCCCGCATGCGATAAGTGCGGCTTTAGTTCGTGAGGAGGATCAAGTCCAGAGGTCGATGTATTATGTTAGCAAGCGTTTAACGGGGGCGGAGAGAAATTACCCTAAAATCGAGAAATTGACTTATTGCTTGGTGATTGCATCACGTAAGCTGCGCCCATACTTTCAAGCACACTCAATCAGTGTTTATACCGATCAACCCCTGAGGCAGGTACTCCAACGGCCGGAAACTTCTGGAAGATTGCTAAAATGGAACATCGAATTGAGCCAATTCGATATCGCCTACTTACCACGAAGAGCCATCCAAGGGCAAGCATTAGCAGATTTCATCGCTGAGTTTACCATTCTCGTCGAACCGGATAATCACGACGTCGTTCCCCCCGTCCGATGGAAATTATACCCTGATGGAGCATCAAACGACCGTTGCTCCGGCACAGGCGTAGTTCTTATAACTCCGGAAAACCGATCAATCTGTTATGCTTTGAAGCTCGATTTCCCAGCTACAAATAACGAAGCAGAATATGAAGCACTGATTGCGGGCTTGAAGCTCATCGGAGAACTCGGGATTAAATCAGTTGAAATCTTTTGTGACTCACAGTTGGTGGTCTATCAAGTGCGGGGAGACTACCAAGCAAAGGGACGAAAGCTTGCTCCGTACCTTGTTCGGGTTCAAGAACTACTATCAAATCTTGAGCGTTATGGCATTTCGCATGTCCCGCGCGAACTGAACAAAGAAGCCGACTTATTGGCTAAGTTTGCGAGTACCAGCGATGCACAGCAAATGGGATTGTATCCCGTTGAAGTCTTGCATGCCCCGAGCATAGACGAGATGAAAGTCGATTGCGTGTTGGAAACAAAAATCGAAAAGGAATCGTGGATAACCCCATTCAAACTGTACTTGACGACCGGGGCTTTACCAGAGAAAAGAAGCGAAAAACGGCAGGTCCTTCGAAAGGCCGCGCGATACGTAATGCAGGATGGATCAATGTATCGAAAAGGATTCTCAGTCCCATTATTACGATGCATCGCTCATGATGAGACAAAGCGGGTCTTAAGAGAGATTCACGAAGGGGAATGTGGCGACCATACTGGGGGCAAACGCTAGCAAAAAAGATCCTCCGCTATGGATATTACTGGCCAACCGTAAACCGGGACGCCGCAAACTATGCAAGAAAGTGTGACAAGTGTCAAAGATATGCGAAAATACCGAGGACTCCAGCAACGGAACTCACACAAATGGTTAGTCCCTGGCCATTTGCAATCTGGGGAATCGACATAATCGGCTCTTTGCCTATATCCAGAGGTGGCACGAGATACGCGATAGTTGCAGTCGACTATTTCACAAAATGGGCGGAGGCAGAACCTTTGGCCACAATCACCTCTAAGAAGGTCATTAACTTCGTTGTACGAAACATTATATGCCGCTTTGGCCTTCCTCGCACCATCATTACGGACAACGGGATGCAATTTGAAAGTAGAGAGTTCAAAGAGTTCTGTTTTAAAGTACGGCATCGAGAAAAAGTTCGCCGCCGTTGCACACCCAAAAGCTAACGGACAAGTCGAGGCCGTTAACAAAATAATCAAGTCCATACTGAAGAAGCGTCTGGAGAAAGTTGGAGGCAAGTGGGTAAATGAACTCCCGACAGCATTATGGGCATATAGAACTACCCACAAGTCCGCGACCGGCCACACTCCATTCGCCTTGGCATACGGCTCCGAAGCCGTTATACCCGTGGAACTTGAAGTTCCATCACACCGAGTGACATACTATGATCCCAAGACGAACCAGAATCTCTTGTTGGAATCACTGGACTGCATCGATGAAAAGCATGAAGAAGCCGAATTAAGGACGGCAGCGCATAGGCACCGAGTCAAGCGCTACTACGACGGCAGAGTCCGCTCAAGGATCTTTGATGTGGGTGATCTCGTTCTGAAACGAGTTTTCCCGGTACCATCACGTATGAATCCCAGCTGGGAAGGTCCGTACGCCATTGAACGGAAGCTTGGAGAGGGAACATTCAAGCTAGCGATCGTTGATGGCACGACACTCCCCCGAGCATGGAACAGTGAACATCTGCGGCACTATTACATTTAGCATGTTTTCTTTCTTGTTTTAGGCACTTTTATTTCCTGCATGTTTCCGTTCAGTCATAACTTAGTTTCTTTTTAAAGTTGTAATCGAGCAGTTTAGTTGATTTTCATTAATAAAGGCTTGAAGCCGTATTTTCCACAGATCACTAATGTTTCTATACCCCATGATCGAATGACGAATTACATTATCCTATGCGGAGTACGGACTCGTGTAAACGATTTCAAATCTCCGAATCCCCAGAGCGCGGATCAGAGTACTCTAAGTCCCCGGAGCGCGGACTAGAGTATAAACGATTTCAAATCTCCGAATCCCCAGAGCGCGGATCGGAGTACTCTAAGTCCTCGGTGCACGGACTAGAGTATAAACGATTTCAAATCTCTGAATCCCCAGAGCGCGGATCGGAGTACTCCAAGTCCCTGGAGCGCAGACTAGAGTATAAACGATCTCGAATCTCCGAATCCCCAGAGCGCGGATCGGAGTACTCCAAGTCCTCGGAGCGCGGACTAGAGTATAAACGATTTCAAATCTCTGAATCCCCAGAGCGCGGATCGGAGTACTCTAAGTCCCCGGAGCGCGGACTAGAGTATAAACGATTTCGAATCTCCGAATCCCTAGAGCGCGGATCGGAGTACTCTAAGTCCCCGGAGCGCGGACTAGAGTATAAACGATCTCAAATCTCCGAATCCCCAAAGCGCGGATCGGAGTACTCTAAGTCCCCGGAGCGCGGACTAGAGTATAAACGATTGCAAATCTTCGAGTCCCCAGAGCGCGGATCGCAGTACCCTAAGTCCCTAGAATGCGGACTAGAGTATAAACGATACGAACCTCCGAATCCCCTGAACGCGGATCAACTTACTCTAAATCCCCGGAGCGCAGATTTAGAAAAAAGTCCAAGTACTCGAGAGATGTGGAACAAGAAATATGCCACGTCCGGAGATGTTTGAACAACACGAAAATGGATTGGGAGATAATGCGACTACAGTTAATCATCAAACAAAAGAAAAGCAAGAGAATCATTCAAACAAAAAAGAAACTAAACTTCATTCAAATAGTTCAAAATGGGGTTACACAGTTACTCCTACAAAACTCAGAGTTGAGAACTTATCTATACAAGCTACAGGACTTAAGCAAGAAGCTCGTTGAACGAGTGTATTAATTATTTCTTCAGTTTCTTCTTCTTGTCTTCCTTTGTTTTTTCCGACGACTCCTCTCCTTCACGCTTTTTCTTGGATTTCTTGCTTGCTAAAGAAGCGGAGTCAGGAGTAGGAGACGGAACATCTAGTGGTTTGGACCTGCCCGGGAGAATGATTTTCAAAGGTCTGTTCCGCGGGTCGGTAAGTTCCAGGATTCCAGGTTCAACTTTGACCTCGGCCTTTTTCTTCTCCTCTGCGGCGAGGCGGTCCTTCATGCTCATCTGTGAAGTATGCTCAGAGGCGCCAGTGATTTCAATTTCATCACTACCTTCGGCAGGAGATGAAGTGTCAAGCTTATCATCATCTAGCGCCCCAATCACTTGAGCATCGGGACCAGGAATTACTCCCGCATGGACAGCGTCGCTAGTTTTCTCTGCCTCCTCCTTGGCATCATCGCTCCTTGGAGTCGGCTCGGCGTCAGAACAGCCTACATGAAAACATAAAGAATGAGCGTTAGAACGAATAACCACTGCTGAAAAATGACGGGATCTTTCAACTTCTAGAAAAAAAGAGTTTCCTACCGGGTTCTGGTTGTTGGCTATCGGTTGCGCGTGGGGTTTCACCCTCCAGAATAGGAGATAGCACATGAACACCAAGCCCGGGATCTTCAGGGTCGTAGCCAGCGTGCTGCTCGAACGGGTCAAGTGTCGGCCGACCGGCCCGTTGAGCAGCGGGAGGAGCAGCAGTGTGAGGAGCCATAGTCTCAGCCCCAGACGGGCCAGCTTCATCATTTTTCTCTTTTGGAAGGGGAGAGCCTTTGCTATAAAGCGTCAATGCTGCGGATAAATCCGCTGGCTCATTCCCCCTAAGGAACTCCTTCACCAAAGCATCCTCATCGACCTCTTCAGAGCCCGACTCGATTTGCCTGATCTTTATCAAAGTTTCCCAGGCCTCAGCTAGGGATTCAAGGTAGCCGTCGCCCAAGAATGTTAAGTCGCGATGCATAAGGACGCGGGCTCCATATTCAGCGATCAACGGGTCAAACATGCATTTGACTTCTTCCCTGCCGGCTTCTGCGGCCGCCTCGAGACGAGAGTCAATCTCCTCCGCAGCCTTTCTTTTGCCCTCCTCACGGGCCTCATCCTTCATTTTCTCAACCCCAGCAAGTTCGTCATCGAGCTTCGTTTTCAGGAGACGAGTAGCAACGATTTCATCACAGTATCGTTGTGATTCTTCTTGAGCAGCTACCTTGTCCTCCTTCTCCTTGGAGAGTAATTCTTTCAGCTCTCTGACTTGCACGACGAGCACGTCCCTCTCTTTTTGGACAGAGTCTTTTTCTAGGGCGAGGGCACCGCTGCGCTGGACTGCTTCATCAAGCTCCTTCTTGTGAGCCATCTCTAAGCGAGTAACTGCCTCAGCAGTATCTTTTGCACTTTGTTCAGCGGCTTCCAGCTTCGACTTGTACGAAGCGAGCTCTACGTCTTGGTGCTCGATGATGTTTTTGTCGCAGCCAGCCTCCAGTTTCAGGCGATCAATCTCATGTTGACGCTCAACGGACACCTCCGAGATCTTCTCCACCAAGTGCACAAACGCATCATGTTGAACATAGACGTCGTTATTGCAGGCAATGGCACTCTGCTTCACGTGCCCAGGAATATGGTGAATAGCCGGGAGGAACTTCAAACCGTCAAAGCAAATTTTCGGAAACTTGGCCTTGAGATCGACCATCTTTTCCGCAACAGTTGGGTCCACCGCAGGGGTGGGAGGAGGAGGCTTTGGAAGTTCCGCTCTTTTTCGTTGCTCCCAAACTTGCCTTGTACTCGATGAACCGGAGTGTTGTTCTCGAGGAGCATCAGATTGGTAACCCTTCTGTGAAGACTTCTCTTTATCTGGCTCAGTTGGAGGAAGAGGATCACGGGACTGTGAAGATTGAGAATATGCCTTCTTACGGTGAGACGAATCGCGGGGACGATTGTCTCTATCTTCGTAATCATCCATGTCCCTACGTCTGCCTGAGCCTGAGTCCCGTCCGGAGTGATGAAATATGGAAGAGCCATGAAGGCGATCGAGTCCGTGAGAGCGTCCCATGTCACCTGCAAAGAATGGAGATAACAACGAGTTAGGAAAAATCCGGGAAATAAAAAAAAATGAAGTGTATGATGGAATGCGTATGTGCGTGCGTGTCCTAGTGTTCCCCCCGACGGACCCGTTCGTTTATCTTTACTAATCGGAGTGTTGTCTCCTTGGACCGGGAGTTGAACTCCCGCATTGCCTCTAGCGGGTGAAGAAAATTCGAGGACTTCAGGATCATCAAACCCATAATTAAGTATATCATCGGGAATAGATAGGTTCGATAGACCCCTCAGGGAACTTTCCAGGTGCTGCGAAGAAGCCTCTTTCTCAGGCGGGATAGGCATGACTTTTGAAGTGCCACCAACTTTCTCCTTCTGAACTTTATATTTTAACTTCTTCTTTCTCTTCGAAGGGGAGGATGACGTTTCAATGTCTTGGACTTCGACCGTCGGATTCCAAGCGGGACCCACATTCTCGTCTTGAGTCTCAGGAGCTTCATCTTCTTTGCGCCCACCTTCCTCGTGCGTATCGGGAGTGCGACGCGACGACGATCTGGCCTATTTTTTCCCTTTACCGGACGAAGGTTTGGGAATGATGACACCTTCTGGAAGGCTGATCCGACGACCAAGGGCTAGCAAGCCAAACCCCGACAGTGATTCATTTGAAATGATAGTCCGGATGTCTCGTTCCTCGGCAGGAAGAGCTCTAATGGCTTCAACAGCCCCAGAATACCCTCGGCCTTCCGAACGCGGGTTGATACCTGAAAAGATGAAACAAAGAGTTAGGAAAAGCATGACTCCGGTTAAATGCGAATAGTGACTCGGCAGAGAGACTTACTGCCTTCAACCCATCTCTTCGCAAAACCAGGAGGGCAGCGCACATAAAACCATTCTTGTTTGTACAGGGCGAATTTACTGCATGCCCTTGTCAAGATTTGGCATTTATGGTACGGCTCGAGGAACATAAAGGAAGGACTGTCTTTTCATCTCTTGATCATATAAATGTATCTAATATCGCCAGCGGTTGGAGGTCTAGAGAGACGGCCATGAAAAGTAAGTAGGTCCCGTATAGAAACGCATGGCCGTTCGGGTGCAGCTGCGACGGAGCTATGTCAATATACTGCAATACATCCCGGAGAAATAAATTGAACGGAGGCACGCTGCCCATCCAACACATGAACTTGTTACAGGCGGTATACCCGACTGGGGGCAGATGAGGACGATCGTGTCGCGAAGGGACCAACACGTCGGCGAAAGGGATCCCATGAATGGAGCATATCCGTCGGAGAGCGGCTTCGTTGATCTTCGAAGCTTGTGAATCGATCGGATTGTCTAGAAGAATTGCTGCCTCCAGGGCATCAGGTGCTAAGTTGTGAGCAGGAGAAGTCGACGGATTAGAAGTATCAGCAGTTTCTGGCCTTGATGACGGCCCAGGCCTGTCGGATATAGTGGCGGAGCTAAACTTTCTTGACATCCTCAATAAATAACGAATCCGGCTAAGTGCCCGAGAAAACTATACTCAAAAGACGTTGAACGTTAGAATTAACAACACGAACTTTCCCCCCACGTGATGTGTGAACTCGTGCAAGCAATCGTGTACAAGCAATAAAAAGATATAAAAATGAGCTGCGAATCGTCGTCTTCGGAGACCGTCATCGCTGACCGTCTCGAAAAGCCCACCAGGTGGTGATTACAGTTCTAGATTCATAAAATATATAATTTATGAAGTGGTCGGCATAAGTGTAGTTTGACATTTATACTGTTCGGCATTTAAATGGTGTTCGGCAATTGTATTGTACGGTCTAGGCTTTGTTCGGCATTGAGAATGTTCGGCCTAAGTATAGGTCGGCATGTATGTTTGTTCGGCTAAGTCATTGTTCGGCTAAAAGCTTTGTTCGGTTGAAGTCATTATTCGACCTAAGGATTGTTCGGCAATTGTATTGTTCGGTTTAGGGTTTGTTCGGCCACCAAGCCCACTTGAGAATGTCCGGCCTAAGTATGGTCGGCATGTATGTTTGTTCGGCTAAAGTCAATGTTCGGCTAAAAGCTTTGTTCGGCTGAAGTCATTGTTTGGCTAAAGCGGTGTTCGGCTAAAGTCATTGTTCGACCTAAGGAGTGTTCGGCTAAAGTCAATGTTCGGCTAAAAGCTTCGTTCGGCTAAGTTATAGTTTGGCATTTTAATGAGTGCTCGGCCTGGGTTTGATCGGCCAAGGTAGTGCTCGGCAGCCTTCCATTCCACCATCCGGCGCATGACGACATACGCCGGAGCAGCGCTACGCCAAACAACACCTTTACCTCCTCCAACACCTCCATTCTTTCTTCTTCCCTTCAGCTTCGGTTCGACGTGAAGGAACTAAGCACATACTCATCGTTCGACAGTAGAGACGCAATAAAGACGACCTACTCGAAAACTTTCTACGCGACACACTCGGCCATCTCGTTTGAAACCTACTTGAATCGTACGAGGAAAAATACCTAAGTTTGCAGGTCGGAGATGGGGATGGTATAGTTAAGTTTTAAATTCGGACGACTGAATAGAATTACAAGTCTTCGAAGAACGGCAGAAGTAAAAAAGTAAAAGGGAGAAGAAGGAAAAGACCTGGTTTTATAGGGAAGGGAAGTGGAAGTCGAAGGGGCTATACCCGGTGGAACCGGTCAAAGCCAGAGTGTTCGGCATCGGAAGGCAGTGTCGTCCGGCATGAGGAGTGTTCGGTTTCGACCGCTTCGTTCGGCATCTGTACCACGCTCGCCATACACCTCCACCACTGATATTCTCAAGAAAGCGTCTCCAAAGAGAGTTGACCTAGATTCGAAGCGAAGTACGGGGATATGCAATTCAAAGCGTACCACGATTCAGCCACGTAATACACTTTGGGGGGCAAGTGTTTCCTGGAGATTTGACCAGGCAACTAGTACTTGACTTCCAGTGGAACACAGCGTCATAGAATGTTCGGCATATCCTAGTACTCGGCATACAAGACTACTCGGCGTCAACTAGCACTCGACATCAACTAATGCTCGGCGTCAGCTAGCGCTCGGCATCAATAGAACTCGGCGACAGGTGCACTCGGCAACAGGAGTGTAGTAGAACTCGGTGACAGGTGCACTCGGCAACAGGAGTGTAGTAGAACTCGGCGACAGGTGCACTCGGCAACAGGAGTGTTCGGCATAATGTAGAACTCGGCAGTGGGAGCACTCGGCATCCAACAGGAGTACTCGGCAACGGGAGTACTCGGCATCCAACAGGAGTACTCGGCATCCGGGAAACGAGAGCACTCAGCATCCAACAGGAGTACTCGGCAACGGAAGTACTCGGCATCCGGGAGATGTTCGGTGTACATAACCATTCAACATGACACTATCGTTCGATCGGGGAGCATTGTTCGGTCAAGAGCTTCAAACAGGGATACGTTCGGCTTCAACTGCAACCATCATGCACTCCCCACACATCAGACGTACCATTCGGCTTAGAAAGGACCGTTCGGCATGGGGAGGACCGTTCGGCATTATGACGTTCGGCATGCCTGGTTCGGCAAGCAACAAACACTGTACTCGGACTAGAGTGTTCGGCCACTAAGCCCACTTGGAAGTCCAGCCCATATTTGCCTATAAATAGAGGGGCAGGGTCACAGTGAAGAGGGATCCTTTTTTGGAGAGAACACTGGGGGAGACTCTGCCATTTTTTAAACCCATCTTCTCTACTTAACAACTTCATTCAAGCATCTAATTCAGGAATTGTATTTGTAATCATCTAGTAAGAAGATCAATAAAGTTTAACATCAAAGTGGACGTAGGCAATTACGCTGAACCACTATAAATTTGTTGTTCTTACTTTCTGCATTTAAATTAGCATTGTCTTCTCCGTTTAATTTACCTTCATCACTTATTTCTCTACATAATCTTTCTCTAAGAGGTTAGTGACCAATTTTGGTGCTAACAATAATTTTGTTCTAGAAAATATTTTCATCGTCTAAAAACAAATTAAAATATTAAAATGTAAAGGTCAAATGCTTACAGATCATCTAAGTGAAGTCCAGTTCCATATTTCGAATAGTTTTGTCGATAATTTTTTCTTTTATTGAAGTAATCTGAAAATATATATTTAGAATTTTTCTGAAAATAATAGAAAGTTTGAAGTATAATTAAAAAAAACAGAATTCTTTTATCAATTTTCTAATTCTTAACGATATATGAATTTTGATTAACTAACTCGAGTTTTATTGAAAATTTCAGACGCTTACAATTTATTCAAGGTTTCCAAATTTTCTCCAAAAAGTTTCAAACTTCTTCATAAAGACGTATTCTTGAATAAATTTGATTTTTTTAAGGACATTTTAAAAGTTTTGAACTTGCTAAGAAGAAATATATGAAAAAAATTTGTTTCATCTAAAAGAATTAAAGTTTACAAAAAATTCAACCTTTTAAATTACCCAAAAAACCAAGTTTTGTTTGTAAATTCTAAGGAAGTACGTGTTTACCAAACATATACTTCAAATATTTGTTACAAGGTTGTCAATTTCCATATTCAACAAATTGACAATCTTTGATCTCCCAGTCTTGACCATCGGCCATTTGAGCCAACCCTTTTGGTGAAATGTCAATGTTTAAAAAAAACAAATTTCTTATTGAAAATATGAGACAATATATTTGTTCAAACAATAAATATATTAATTTTATCATCAATTAATGATTAAAGTAAAATATATGAAAATGGATTTGAGATATTTATGAAAGAATCTATGTAGATAATATCTGAGAGATTCAAAAGCAATATAAAGATAAAATCTTAAATGCTCTTTGTATTTTTATTCACTTCAAACCTTTTCGTTTTGCAAGTCTACAGTGAAACAAATCTGGTTAATAGTCAGTTTGATCCACGACAATTGTAATTCTCTAGCATCCATACTTCTTTACATTATATTATGAATCGTATATCTTACAAATTATACAAATAACATCTACACCTCATTTTTTACACCGACGACTATTTCTCATAATTGAACACTTGCAAAATTTAGCAGATATTCCACAAGACATAATAAAATACAACTAAACCGTATAATAAAAATTAATGAACCTGTCCAAATATACATCAGTTACATAAGCTAACTGATCCACCTTCGCGCACATCAAACAGAGACAATAAGAAACGTCAAGCATAATTGTACCACTGTCCTATACATTAGGAAGTGTGTGTGTGTACATACAAAATGACAACCGAGTGAACAAAAGCATGATTAAACCAGGAAATGATGCAAAAGCTAAAGTGCAGGGGCATTGAGTTGGTCAGAGAAACACGATGGTGAAACTAAACTTATCCCTTAAAGTGCAGGCGAGTATAAATTGATATACATGCATTAAACTGATAATTAGCCATCAAACAGATGGAATGCAGGTATTGGGATGTAGGCGGCAGTGAATTGCATAGCTGTAGGCACTAAAATATAGAACTCCTTAGTTATTCATGGCTCGCAGGAGAGGAAAATGAAAATCAGCATTCAGAGATAGAATAATATTAGGTTATCAACGAAGAAACATCAACTTTTGATCGTAACATGATTTCCCTCTGAGCTGTTTAACATAATTTTGATAGCAAAGGAAAAGGAAGGATACCTAGGATCTTAAAACCTGTTTATACGTTCCAATTCTCTCAATGCAATAGTAAATTTAGTCATCAAAGGTCCTGCAAATCACAGTAGATATGTAAGCTACTAATTATACTGACATTATTTGCATGTCCGTTATTTAGCCAAATGTGTGTGTTATAATATAATAGCTAGTATAAGTTATTATATGAAAAATCAAATAGCATTGTTCACAAGAAAAAATTGCATGTGCATTGCACGAATGTGTAACATGAACCAACGTATCAATTAAGTTGCCATAATTAAATGAATCTTCAAACACAAGTACAGAGATGAAAAGTCCCTAGAAAAAACAAGTAGCAAATAATTTTCATCATTCCCTTTTATTTTGCAGACAAATGTATCAAATAAGTTGCCGTAATTAAATGAACCTTCAAATACAAGTACAGGAAAAGTCCATACGCAGAAAAAATAAGTTGCAAATAATTTTCATTATTCCCTTTTATTTTGCAGACAACAAACTCAATCATTCGATCAAACCATAAATGAGTCAGCGCACCTGATTGCGTATTTAAGAGCACTTAAGTTTCAAAAGAGCATTGAGTTCAAAAGAAGCGTAACGAAAAAATTGCAGAATCTAACAATCAGATAATTCGATATCTATGATTTATCAATTCATTTTATTCAGTCCACTCAAAATTACACAATTATTCAATTAAACTTACATAAGAATGTTTAAGCAGAAGCACCGAAGTCTGGAGAATGCAGCACAACGGCGATGCTGGATCCGGCAGGATGCAATTGCACTTCAGGAGGTGGCGACACATCTTGATGGTTTGACATGAGGAGAAGTTCGCTGGAAATTCGTCACCGTTGGAGAACCTAAGGAAGAGGAAAAGGGTATTTAGGGTTCAGGTAGGGTACGTAATGGAGATCAAGTCCTTCGCTTTGAGTTTATTAGATGAGAATTAGGATGAAATTGTTACAAGTAATCGCCCTGATATTCTTCATTTTATGTTAAATTTTCCAATTGCTAGTTTGCAAATTTAGGCTGCGTTTGCTTTTAGGAAAAAAGTGCTTAATGCTTAACTGAATAAATGATAAGGGGTCTTTAGCTTGTTTGTTTTTAAATAAATGCTTTTATTAAGCTCTTTTATTCACTTAATTGAACAAGCAAAATTTTAATGTTTATTGTAATTGCTGATCATTTATTGCACTACATTTTTCAGTTATACCCATATACGATATAATATGTACTTGTTTTATAAAGTCTTTTCTAATTATCAAACGATTAGAAAAGTTCACGCATAACATCAATTTTGTTTTCATCTTATCCCCTTCTACGGTAAGGTAATATTTTTGTTTGCGCCAAAATTGGTCACAAACCTCAAATGGCCGTTGAAAGCACCAGTTCGCAATCACAGATCACAAATATCACATATGTAGAGAAATAAGTATGCAAATCACTCTGGAAACTCAATAAAAACAGTAAATGACACAGGATTTATAGTGGTTCGGCGATCTTGCCTACGTCCACTCTGAAGTTTATGACTTTATTGCTTGATACTTGAAGACTACAATTTCTTATCATGTAGTACAACTGAATTTATGAGCTAAGTCTGAATATAAGGCAGCGGTGGTGATTTGAAGTAAATCTGGCAGAGTCTGGGCGCTCTTTAGCTCTTAAAATTGTCCGACCATTTTTCTGAATAACCAGGGGCTCTATTTATAGGTGTAGGAGGCAGATATTTTGCCTAAAATTAGGGAGACTACTTCTGGCACGTGAGGGGGCCCATGCGCCCGCGTCCAGGAAATATGGGCCCGCTTCGGGATCGATTCAAACTCCATTCGAATCGATCAAAAAATCATCCGATCGAGCTGAAATTTGGTGTGGACATTCTTCAACATGAATGCAAGCTTTTGTGAAAATTTCATAGCATTTGGACTGGTAGATCTTTAGATATCATCGATACGAAATGGAGTTTCTCGGTGGCTGCGTGGTTCGAATCGACCGATTCGAATCGATCGCCTGCGCGTGCTCTCGTGATGACGTGGCGCGTATACCTAGCATCGATCCGTTCTTTTCTCCGAGTTGACCGGGTCGACTCCATGAGTTTCGCCTTGCTCGCATCGATGAATAACACGTTATCCAGGCTCGTTGACTCAATGGATATGAACAAGTCTTCGCACATGGATTCGAACACGGTTCCATGATGGATACGAAGAGCAGCTGTCTGATGGATTCGAACTAAGATCACCCGATGGATACGAATAGCTTTGTCCAGATGGATTCGATCATGGCCAACTTGATCGATTCAAACTAAGAGGAATTGACCGATGCGAAGTGGGAGATAGACACGAACTGGATCGAGTCGAATAGTGGTTCAATGATGGATACGAATATGAAGCCGTTTCTTCCAGACTGAATCGATCATAACTCGAGCATTCGAGCTCGAATTGACTTGAAATTTGGAACGTTGGCTCCTATGGCTTTGCTTGACGTGTCTTACCAATTGTAGCCAGATCTGGACTCGGACAAAATTCATTGATATCCACAGTGTTCTTGTGATGTAACTAATTTTCAGGACGGATTGTCATTGATTTCTAGTCAGTTTCTTGGTGTCACGGCCTTGCCAAAAGGCGGGATAACATTTGCCCCCCAAAACATGCCTTGCGATTGGAAGATGTGTTTTGTAATGCCATAAGCTGGATGTTCATATCCTGTTGATGACCTGCAAAGAAATTGATAGTTTTATCTGACCACGAATGACGATCGTTCGGGATCGTATGCCATTTGAGGCGATATGGGACCTTTCGAGGTCGGATGCCGTTCGCGGCAAATAGTGAAATGGGACTGTTCGTGGTCGGATGTCGTTCACGGTGAACAAAGGAAGGGGACCATTCGCGGTCGGATACCGTTCGCGGTCGGATGTCGTTCTAGACGAGTTGTGACCGTTTGCGATCAGGTGTCGTTCTAGACGAATTATGATGGATTGTGACCGTTCGTGGTCGTATGGTGCACAAGATAAAATGTGATCGTTCGCGATCGGATGTCGTACGAGGCAGAAATGTGATCGTTCGCGATCGAATGTTATACTAGATGAAGTGTGACCGTTCGCGGTCGGGTGCCGTACGAGGCTGATGGTGACCGTTCGAGGTCGGGTGCCGTACGTGGCTAATGGTGACCGTTCGAGGTCGGGTGGCATTCGAGGAGAATGAGTGTGCCTGGGGGGACTTATTATTATCGATGTCAGGTTCACGTTCGGGTGAATTTCTGAATCAGCGATCGTGGCGGTTCGTCGCCATACAAGGTGTGCTTGTGGACCGTTCGCGATCCAAAGCATATGCGAGTAACTTCTTCTACCAAATTGCAAATATCAAATTAACGTTCACATGAATTCCATAACAGAAATATCCAAACAAATAAAGTCTAAATGTCCAAATTAACATGAAACAAAAGCAAAGCAAGAATGTCAAAGTGTAAATTTTCACTACGAGACGGTCAACAATCATTCAGAGCATGCCTGTGTATCGTTCGCGATCTCATACATGTGTAAATGGTGTGATGGTGTTAGTGAGAGATTTACGACTTGTTCATCGTTATTTAAATCAATTGATAACCATACGGTGCCCCGGCTCGGGGTTACCCCTAGCTGATGTAGATGGTGGCCACTCTGGTTCCACCGTTGGAGCTCGCCTTCTCACATACTGAAGTAGCCTACCGTTCCTGATATGCCCTTCTACCTCATCCTTCAGGTGTCTACCGTCGTTCGTGCTATGTCCATTCAGCTCGTGGAATAAGTAATATTTGTCTGATTTTCTCTCGTCGGTAGTTGGATCCCGTCGCATTGGTCTACGATAGGCAACTTGCTCTCGGGTGTCTTGATAGATTCGCTCCAATCCCTCGTTCAGTTCTGAATAGGTGGTAAATTGCGGCTCCCTCCGTTGTCGCTTTGACCTGTCATCATTTTCTTCAGCCTTTCGCTTCCCTTTACCAGTCTCTGCACCTTTTCCAGGTGAATTACCGCCTCTAACTGCGTAAACATCGATTTCTTCTTCTCTCTCCGTACGAGCATCCTCTAATCGCAAAAACTTTTCGGCTTCATGATAAAACTCTCCCAGGTCCGTAGGTGGATCCTTAGTTAGTGAATTCTTGAACTCCGTGCCATCGGATATTCCAGACACAGCTGCCATCATGACCATAGATGGATCTGGTCGATCCACTGATGCTGCTGCCGCATTAAATCGTGTCAGAAAATTCCTCAAAGACTCCCCAGCTTTCTGCTTTAGCGTTGCCAAACTCATCACATTCTTGGGTCTTGCAATGTGGACCCTAAATTGCTCCATGAATCTTTCAGTTAAATCTGCCCATGTTCTTATGAAGCCATTCTCCAACTGCCTAAACCATAATGCTGCGATATCTTTTAAATACAATGGAAAACACCGGGCCATGACTTCCTGTGATGCCCCCAGTACCTCCATATGCCTCATATACTTCATCAGATGGACCGCAGTGTCCGTCCTCCCATCGTACATCTCCACTGATGGTAACTTGAATTCTGGTGGGTTCCTAGCCATCCTAATCGCAGGAGAAAAGGGACTCCTATTCACGTCTTCAAGGTCTCTGTTTACTAATCCGCCTCTCATGGCTCGCCTGACCATCTCTGCCAATTTATCATTATCTCCAAGCTGTAGTCCTCGTTCACTACCTTCGACCTGCCCCCCGAGTCTGTGTGAGCTTTCAGGTGTCTGCCCCCCTGGCTGAGCGTTCATCCCTCTATTGCCGCCAAGTTGCTCGGATGTCCTTGTCTCTCTTCCCAGGTTCGGATCAACATGCTCTAAGTGTGTGCCCTCTAGCTCCGGCGCTGCGCCAGATGGTCCTGCTCCGTTTTGGGCTCTGGTTGCTCCTTGATTTTGCGCTCCAAGTTGTCCAATCCGTTGAAGCAAATTCTATATCATTTCCTCCTGTCTCTTCATCATTGTCTCCACCTCATCCCTGGTGATGAAGATCGATGCTTGGTTTGCCCCCGAGGAATCCTCTTGACTCCCTTCATGCTCACTTTGCTCCGGCCTTTGTCTTTTACTAGTTTGCCTTGTCATATCTTCTCAGATCTGAGCTCTTAAGTCTTCAAATTCAACTTCTAAATGATAGAACTCATGAATTAGCCTTCTCAGTGAAAGCACCAAAGTGTTTGCGCCAAAATTGGTCACAAACCCCAAATGGCCGTTGAAAGCACCAGTTCGCAATCATAGATCACAAATATCACATATGTAGAGAAATAAGTATGCAAATCACTCTGGAAACTCAATAAAAACAGTAAATGACATAGGATTTATAGTGGTTCGGCGATCTTGCCTACGTCCACTCTGAAGTTTATGACTTTATTGCTTGATACGTGAAGACTACAATTTCTTATCATGTAGTACAACTGAATTTATGAGCTAAGTCTGAATATAAGGCAGCGGTGGTGATTTGAAGTAAATCTGGCAGAGTCTGGGCGCTCTTTAGCTCTTAAAATTGTCCGACCTTTTTTCTGAATAACCAGGGGCTCTATTTATAGGTGTAGGAGGCAGATATTTTGCCTAAAATTAGGGAGACTACTTCTAGCACATGAGGGGGCCCATGCGCCCGCGTCCAGGAAATCTGGGCCCGCTTTGGGATCGATTAGAACTCCATTCGAATCGATCAAAAAATCATCCGATCGAGCTGAAATTTGGTGTGGACATTCTTCAACATGAATGCAAGCTTTTGTGAAAATTTCATAGCATTTGGACTGGTAGATCTTTAGATATCATCGATACGAAATGGAGTTTCTCGGTGGCTACGTGGTTCGAATCGACCGATTCGAATCGATCCCTTCGAATCGATCGCCTGCGCGTGCTCTCGTGATGACGTGGCGCGTATACCTCGCATCGATCCGTTCTTTTCTCCGAGTTGACCGGGTCGACTCCATGAGTTTCACCTTGCTCGCATCGATGAATAACACGTCATCCAGGCTCGTTGACTCAATGGATACGAACAAGTCTTCGCACATGGATTCGAACACGGTTCCATGATGGATACCAAGAGCAGCTGCCTGATGGATTCGAACTAAGATCACCCGATGGATACGAACAGCTTTGTTTAGATGGATTCGATCATGGCCAACTTGATCGATTCGAACTAAGAGGAATTGACCGATGCGAAGTGGGAGATAGACACGAACTGGATCGAGTCAAATAGTGGTTCAATGATGGATACGAATATGAAGCCGTTTCTTCCAGACTGAATCGATCATAACTCGAGCATTCGAGCTCGGATTGACTTGAAAATTGGAACGTTGGCTCATATGGCTTTGCTTGACGTGTCTTACCAATTGTAGCCAGATCTGGACTCGGACAAAATTCATTGATATCCACAGTGTTCTTGTGATGTAACTAATTTTCAAGACGGATTGTCATTGATTTCTAGTCAGTTTCTTGGTGTCACGGCCTTGCCAAAAGGCGGGATAACATTTTTCTCGTTTTGTTTTGATTTAATTTTATAACGTAGTTTTCGACCACTAGAGATATGATAATTTATAAATTGTTTAATAAGAATGGAAATGAAAAAAAAAATTGAAATATGTAATGCAGTTGTGAAAAAATTATAAATAAACAATTTCGACAAGCTAAACAATACCGGTTTAATAAGAATGGAAATGAAAATAAAATTGTAATATGTAATGCAATTGTGAAAAAATTATAATAAACAATTTCGACAAGCTGAACAATACCGATTTATCTTAAGATAAATGAAAACTTAAATAAAAACTACAATACATACATGGAAACTCAACAATTTAAATAATTATGAAAAGTTGGACAAAATCGTCTGATATTTTTATAATAATTTATTTCGATATGTTGAATATATATATAATGCTTGAAAACAGTAATTGATAATCCAAACACAACACAAGCTTCAATTTTATTACAATAAAATATCTTCTTCTCGACCAAACTTTTATAAAATATATCTACGTCATCAAATTTTCTAATTTTTACATGTTTTGTAGATTTCGTGGTATTTATACATGCTAATAGTTGTTTGTTTGTTTTTGTTTGTGTATAAAATATAAGGTGTAAGATAAGATGATCCAGTGTGTTTTATATGACAGTTACACGGAAGAGTAATTAATTTTAACTTTGAGGAGTAATATTGTCAAAGTAATAAGTTATGTACACAAAACAAATTTCTAAACAAATTATATTTTGAATATTGAGCCATCAACATTTAGCAATTAGTATTTAGCATTCGGAGTGCAGCCTTCAGCGTTCACCATTCAATATTTTAAACAAACGATATATACCTTAAAGAGAGCAAACCATAGAGGAGAAAATGAGAGAGAGTCGGAAAACATATCAGAGAAAAGAGGAATACTATTTGTCTTTTGATGAATTTATTTTGGCTAGTTATTGACTACATGTCAAAGCATGTCCAGTGGTTTAGATGCGCTATGCAGTATTCAAATCTATAAACTCATGGATCAAATCCAGAGCGTATAACCACTGAAACAGTGGTGTTGTACGCTTGTCTAATATTTCTGTGAGGAAAGACGATTAGATCGATTATTTTCCCATCGGTATGTTAATTAACATCTCCATTAGATAGTATTTTAAGATTAAAGCCTGAGAATACCTGATGCTGGCTAACCGTAAGTCTGAGTTGCATTTCGAAGTATGGATACTCTATTTTGCTACATGTCACAAAAACTGCGAGCCTGAAATGATTTAGATACAGGTTGGTAATATACATATCTCTAGTTTACCTAAGTAATGCGATAGTGGATGACGTAAAAACAGGAGAAGATGTGTTGTCGTAGTTTGTCTAAGTAGGTCGAGATCCTCTTGTCGAAATTCTGAAATGCAAGACACAAACCATATGGTGCTTGTGGTTTGATGGTTCAAATTGTTGTCCTATGTTGATCCCAGTTGATAACATTTTGTGGTAATTATGTGTTGGGTATTGAAAGTAAAGTCGCAATGTCGGGATCGAATATGGTGGAATGTATATAATTATAGGTCGTTTGCAGCCATTTTTTGCCCCGTTACCGCTGAGAATGCGTACAACACATCGAAAGCCCCAACGTTCTATTCCTCTTTCCCAGGTTTGTTTGGTGAAAGTTGGAATGTGATACGTTGGCGTCCGACGCGTCCGGCGTCAACGTATTAACAAACTCAACCGCTATGAAATTATCTCCTTCCCCTTCATCTCCTTCACACCATTCTTCCTCTCTCTTCTCCTTTCTACTTACATATTTTCTCTTATACCAACAAATTCTAATTCAAAAACATATTCCGACAATGAAAATGTACATGATTTAGTCGTTGTATCAGCGTACTTACGTAGAAGAAGGAGCGATATCATCCGAATTCACATGTCAGACTATGTGGGTTTAATATGGGTGGATGACATATTAAATGGGCATAAAAAATATTGTCAACGAAATTTTCATACGAAAAAGGCTATGTTTTCTCTCGTTATACGATAGACTGCAAAATTATGGTATTACTACAAGGGAAGAAATTAGTATCAAAGAAGCAGTTGTCATATTCGTATACACTATAGCTACAGCGCTCTCAAATCGACAAATGAGCAAAGGTTTAAAAGGTTAGGTAACACAATTTCAGTTTGTTTTCATGCTGTTTTAGAAACTGTACAATTACTTGCTAAAGATATTATCAAGTCAGATGATTCTCAAACCTCAATTTAATACTATTCCAGATCATATTAGAACTTCAAACCGATACTACTCATATTTTAGGAGCTGTGTTAGTGCTATAGCTGCTACAGACGTAATGTCACACTTACCTGCAGATTAAATTATTCCATATATTGGATGAAATTTTTTGCTTCACAGAATATCTTAGCAGCATGCTCATTCGATTTACAGTTTACGTATGTTATAGCTGGTTGGGAAGGTAATGCGCATAATAATAGAATTTTTAATGCAGTTATAAATAATAAAAACTCTAACTTTCCTCATCCTCTATTTGGACAGTATTATGTAGTTGATTCAGATATACATTTCAACCTGCTTATTTACCACCTTATCATAATATTAGATATCATATTTCTCATTTTCGTGAAACCGCAAATCAATCAAAATCGGTCAATGAAAATTTAATTTTTATCATTCAAGTTTACGTATGACAATTGAGAGAACTTTTGGAATATGGAAGAAAAAGTTTGTCGTTTCAAGAATATGTCAACATACTCATTTGAAACTCAAGCAAAAGTTGTCGTATCTACATGGCTATACACAATTTCATACGAAAATACAATAATGGTGATCCATATTTTATAGCTTATGAAAACGATTCTGATCTTATTCCAAAGGAATACAAGGAGAAATATTATAGTTGAGAACTTCATCGAACAGAGAACTAAATAGGTACAATGACACGTAGGCCATGAAATGTTAACGATTCGAAATACCATAAGAGATGAAATTATTGCAGCAAGGCTGCACTGAAACATTGTATCATTTTATTTGTACTTACTACTATTGTATAATTAATTTCCATTTATTTCGACTTTTGTACTATTCTTTTATTTTAATTAAACGCATATTACACAACAAAATAAATAAATAATTAACTACAAATCAACTAAATCAAAAATCACATTTTAAATACTCCGCTCAAATACCGCGTTCACAGCACATAAACGCATTCCCCGTTCACTCAACTTCCCCACTCAAATACCCCGCTTAAATACCTCTTTACCGTTCCCAAAGAGCACACCCTTAGAGAATGTAACTAGAAACGTAGAAGAAAAAATATAAAGTAGACCACACAAAAATATAAAGTAGATCGCACCGTCGAATGTATATATCTAGAGAATGTAACTAAAATTCACGCAGTAACTTCAGGTTGGACATATGGGTATGCTAGGGTTTGAGATAGCTCTGCAATGACTTTGGGTGAGGGATGGAGAGGATTCGAGGCATTGAAAGGAAGGAGCGGAGTCGATCAAAAGTATTTCAAAAACTCGACCAAGCTTCACGTGTCGACCTATGCTATTCACATAGGTTGACCAATGCTATTCATACATGTTGACTTGCATGAATAGCATAGATCCACATGCGTGAACTTTATTCTTTTTTTCTTTTAAACTTATGCTCTTTTTGATTTTTGTTCGAATCTTTTAAACACTTAGGGAAAATCCCAAAAAATTCTAAAAAATATTTTATGATGTCTCGAATGATGTATTAAAATTTAGAGTGATTCAAAGATTGTTTGTGTGGTCTTAACTATTGAAGATAATTGGAGAATAGATTTACTGAATATATGAATAATTCATTACAACTTGATGAATGCAATATAATCGATAACTAGTTATTTACATCCATATTACTTAAAGCCTAAGTAATTATATAGTAGGAAACTATTGTAATATGGAAAAATCAGATATTGAAATATCTTTGATTTGTTCTTTATATAATAATGAGCTTTTAACATTCCCTCAAACTTATGATGCGGCGACCATAAGCATCATATATTGCCAACCGAAAATCTAAAACAAGAAACTGAGTGTGACATAATAAAGAAGTTTGTAATTTTATGGAAGAGGGAACAAAAGGTAGAGTAATAACGTCTTTCTCAAGATGATGACATGTGACGTGACAATCAATCTCGATATGCTTGTGTCGTTCATGAAAAATCGAGTTGCGAGAAATCTAAACAACACTCTTATCTTCACAATACATAAGAGTAGGATCAGAAAGAGGCAACCTCATATCTACAAGTAACCTATGTGGCCAAACAATCCCTTTGGTGGTAGATGTCATAGCACGATACTCAACTTCAGTTGAAAAATTAGAAACAACATATTGTTTCTTACTCTTCTAGGATATAAGAGAGTCACCCAGAAAGATACCAAAGCCAGTAATTGACTTGCGATCTGTGGGATCACTGCCATAATCATCTTTAGAGTAGACAGACAATTCTAAAGAGGAGATGTATGAAAATAGGAGGCTGTGGAAAATAGTACATCAAAGATACCGAAAAATACAGAGGACAACGACCCAGTGAATTGTAGCTGGAGATGCTACAAACTGACTAACAACTTAAACAACATATGATATATTCGGATAAGTGATTATAAGATAAACTAAGCTTTCAACAATGGTACAATATAAAGTAGTATCTAACAGTGGTACGCCATCTGAATGAGTGTATTTTGCATTAACTTCACTAAGGGTGTCAATAATCTTATTATTAGTAAATCTAGCTTTCTCAAGAATATCTGTGACATTTTTTGACTAAGAAAGAAGATAACCTTTTGGTGAGTATGTTACCTCAATTTCAAATAAAATATATAGAGGACTAGATCCTTAATTTCAAAATTTCTAGCTAACTCTCTTTTCATGGTAGAATGTCATCCACCTCTTCTCCTGTAATAATCATATCATCAACATACAATGATAGTATAGTACATCATGCATCAGTATTTTTAACAAAAAGAGCATTATGGTAGAAGCTAGAGATGAAACAAAGATATTCAACAATAACGCAAAATTTCTCAAACCAAGCACGAGGTGCTTGCTTGAGTTCGTACAATGCTTTCCTAAGCTTATAAACTTATCTAGATTCATAAGATATACCTGTAGGAGGTTCCATATAAACTTCCTCTTGAAGATCGCCATTTAAGAAGGTATTTTAACATCAAGCTATGAAATAGACCACCGTCGAACGGAAGCTATAGTAACGAGAGTACGAATGGTAATCGTTTTTGCAATAAGAACAAAAGTCTCCTCATAATCCATGCCATATTGTTGAGAGTAACCTTTTACAACCGAGCTAGCTATATGTCTTTCAATTAATCCATCAGATTGATTTATTATTTTATTTGCCTAATGACAGGCGACAACACTCATACCACAAGGTAGAGGATAAAAGTAACTATTGGATCCTACAGTGATACTACGACTAACTTAACTTGTAGTATAACAAAAATATATCTAGCAAAGTAATAAGTAAGTAAAAGAACACATCGAGATTTATACTGGTTTGGAGCACCTCTCTTACGTCTAGTTCTTAAACACCTCTTAGGAATTTACTACCAGATCCCTCACTTTACCCAGAGGAATATGTATATTACAAATTGTCTGAGCTCCCTGAAGATCTCCAACACGACTTCAAATAAAATAGTAAAGTGTCCGACTTTGTGTGTTCTTCAATTACATGGATGAGTCAATAAATTACACCCTTCTTATAATCTCTGTAAGATGATGATTCGAACATATTGATTCAGGAAGTAGAAAGTTGAAAGCTTTTGTATTTCACAGGAATATAAAGAGTAAAATGAAAATAAGAATTAGTGGGTTAAAATGACAAATCTCAACTTTATTTATAGTTTTAAAAGGTTCCAATTAAAAGGTTAGCCATTAGAGAGATTTCAACTTTTAGGGAAGAAAGCAACTCTTTGGATTTTGAATTTCTATGAAGAGACACTTCTTCTCGTATAGGTAAACTGGTTGAAATTATTTAGGAAAAGGCAGAAACAAAATAGTGCAAAAATTGCCTAATTCAGACAGCTGAAATATATTTTAGACGTCTAACTTTTGTTCAGACATTGGAAATATAACTTCAGACGGTTGAATAGGCATTTTTGTATATGTATGTTTTCATGTTATTAAATTTTAAATTGCTTTTGAAAATTTTAAATTCTTGTTTATGGAAAAAAAAATCTAAAATATAATTTTTCTGAAAATATTTTTCAAAACATTATTTATGTGTGTGTGATCATCATATAGCAGAATGATAACTAAATTAACTACTATACAATAAACTCTATTTTTGTCTTCGGTATTATAGCTCGATTCCTATATTAATCGTCTTATCTCCTTGTATTTATATCTGCAAATATAACATTATGGTGTGTGTGTATGGAAATGTATAGTTGTCTCATTGAAATTTAAAAGGCATGATCTAACATTTTCCTCCTTTTTGATGATGACAACTATACATTTTATTTGAGTAAGTATGCAATATGAAACCACCCATCAATATGCCTAGATATTTCTTCCCCTTTGTCATCAACAAAAATAAATTTACGGCAATATGGAATTTAAAAGATAGAGATATAAAACCAGACATAACATTACAAAATAGATGATTGCATTATTTTGTACAATATAACAAGACATAATACATACCATAAAAAAGCAAAAGTAACAATTTATCATAAGTACGAAACTTGAAATGCTCCAATCCATGCAACAATGCCAAACAAGCATAAGAAGCCCATATGATGCAAGATCTAAAGCAAATATGAGTTATATGAGTGAATATTTTTAAAAGGTTTTGAGTATTTTGTAAAAGAAATAAGTGTAAAAATATTACCTTACCATTCTCCCCATGTAGGTGAGGGAGTCGGAGAACTATCGGCAAAGTTTTTCCAAATTCTCTTAAGTATATTTTTCACCCCTTTGACTTCATTTGAGACTTGATCAATCTTGCTTTCCATTTGATCAATTCTTGAGTTGACTTATGTAAAATTCTTTAGAAACAAGCTTCCTTTGGTTTTTTGTTGTAACAAAGGATGAAGAGTACATCTTGATTGTCCATAGGATTTCATGTCACTACAAATTACCTTGACCGATTCAACCTCACTTTCTTCTTCGTTCTCATCATTACCATCATCATCATCATCACTCTCTTCTTCTTTTGGGTTGTTAGTTGTTTGTCTTTATCTTGTTGAGGAGGAGCTTGAGCTCTTTTTAGATGCCATTTGAAATATATTTTCGAGTTTGATTGATTTGTATTTGTGTGAATTATTTTAGACTAACAATGGAGTTTATATACTTCTGTAGTTAGTTAAATAGTGAAATCAAATAAGAAGCTATAGTTTCTTTTACCATCTATTTAATTTCTTTTAACAACAAGCTGAAACAAAAGGTTAACATTTGACTAAAAAAATGGAAAACTTATGTTTGGTTCTTATTTTCTATAAAAAAAATTGTTTATTAAACATGCACTTAGGTTAGCATATATCTATTACATTACTTCATGAATTAGGCATATTCCTAATTCTCGTCGAAGTTTAATGAACGTATTTTCGTTTAATGGTTTAGTTAAAATGTCAGCAATTTGATTTTCAAATGTTACAAATTCTAGTTAAGTTACTTCCTTTTCTACGTTGTCGTGTAAAAGGTAATGACGAATATCTATATGTTTTGTATGAGAGTGATTTATTGAATTTTTTGATAAATTAATAGCGTAGTATTATCACAAAATATCGAAGATTTTTGTAAGAAAATTCTGAAATCTTAGAGTGTTTGTTACATATATATGACTTGAACACATGCCCAAGCAGCAGATATTATTCTACTTCACATGTCGAGGGTGAGACACGGTTCTGTTTCTTACTAAACCACGTTACTAGAGATTGTCCAATGAAGTGACAGGTACCACACATACTCTTTCTGTTCATCCGACATCCTCCAAAGTCAACATCGATGTATGCTACTAACTTGAAAGGACACTCTTTTGGGTAGAAAAGTTTGTAGTCTCTAGTGTCGTTTAAGTAATGCAAAATTCTTTTCACTGCTCGTAATTGTAATTCTTTAGGATTTGCTTAAAAGCGTGCACATAAGCAAACACTCAACATTATATCTGGACGACTAGTGGTAAGATATAATAGCGATCCTATCATACTTATGTATAGTTTTTGATCTATGCTTCTACTATTTTTGTCTCTATCTAAATGTATCATTTATAGTTTTTGATCTGTAGTACTTATGGCTATTTGTTTATTTGATGTATTTTCCATAGCAAAATGTTCGAGTAAATTATTACGGTATTATTCTTGATTAATAAAATAACATTGGTTAATTGTTTAATTTGCAAACCAAGGAAACATGAGAGTTCTCCCATATAAGACATCTCAAATTCACTATTCATTATATTTGATAATTCATTACATAATTTTTCGTTTGTAGAACTTAAAATAATACCTTCAACATATACTTGTATAATCAAAATGTCTTTATTTTCTCGTTTAGTAAAAAGTGTTTGGTCTACTTTCTCTATTCCAAATCTAGAAGCTATAAGATAGCATTTTAGTCATTCATATAAAGCAGAGGTGCTTGTTTTAGGCCGTATAGAGCTTCCTTAAATATATAGACATTATCAGGGAATTTTTCATGTGAAAATAGTGGAGGTTGTTCTACAATCACATTTCTTTTGATAAAACCATTTAAGAATGCTATTTTAACATCCATTTGATATAATTTAAAGTTGTGATGACAAGAGAATGCTGATAAGATACTATCGCCTCTAGTTTAGGTACATGAGAAAATGTTTCTTCGTATCCTTCTTCTTGATTATAACCCCGAACAACTAGTCTAGCTTTGTTTCGGATTATATTTCCAATTTCGTCAACTTTGTTTTTATAAGCCCACTTCGTTCCAATGACCGTTTGACCGTTTGGTCCTAAAACCAATTCCCAAACATCATTCCGTTCAAATTAATTTAATTCTTCTTGTATCGCCAAAATCCAATAATCATCTGTAGCAGCTTCTTTAAAATTCTTTAGTTTGGCATTGGATATAAAGGCAACATGTCCCATTTTAGTTAATTGTCTTCATGTAGCAACTTTTGTATTAATATCGCCAATTACATTATCTAATGGGTGATCTTTTAATAATCTAGGTGGTGATTTTAGATCATTATTATCTTGATTAATAGATCCAACTTGATGTCCATTAGAAGTAGGTAGTACTGATGGTTTAGTGATTTCGGCATTTTCATGGTCATCGGTACTAATATTAAAGTTTTCGTCAAAAGATACTTGTGATGTTTCCTCAATTATACTAGATCTTTTAATAAATACTGTATATGCTTTACTTTGTTTCAAATATCCAACAAAGATTTCTTCATCGACTTTTGGATCAAACTTCCCAAAAGGTTCTTTAATGTTTAAATAAAGCATTTAGTGCCAAAAATCTTAAAATACGATACTTTGGGTTTCCTTTCAAAAAAGAGTTCATAAGGCGTGTTATTAATTAATGGTTTCAAAGAAATAAGATTTAGAACATAACAAGGTGTAGCAACCGCCTCAGCTCAGAAGTTCTATGGTAGATTAGTACCACTTAAAAGTGTTCTAGCGCATTTCCGTACAATATGATTTTTACTTTCTACAACACCGTTTTGTTGTGGCATTCCAGGAAAAGAAAAGTTGTGACTTTTACCCTTTTATTGCAAAAATTTCTCAAAAGTTCATTTTTCAAATTCACCTTCATGGTCACCTCTAGTACTCTTAATTTTGAAATCTTTTAAATTTTGTATTCGTTTTGCAAAAAATTTAAAAGATTCAAAGGTGTTATTTTTATGTTTTAAAAAGGTCCATATATATCGTGAAAAGTCGTCAACAATAACAAAAACATATATGTTGTTATTTATTGATCTTGTTTGCATAGGACCAAATAAATCTAAGTGTAAAAGTTCTAAAGGTTGTTTTGTAGAAATCTCATTTTTAGCTGTAAAAGATGACTTTTTAAGTTTTTCCTTTTGACAAGCGTCACATAAATTATTAACTTTAAAATTTATATTTGGTAGACCTCTTACAATACTGTTTATAGCTAATTTATGAATATTTCTTAAAATTAACATGACAAAATCTTTTATGCCAAATTCAGGGGACACTAATATCAGCAACTAAACATATATTGTTATTGTGTCTTATTTTCATATTCAAAATGTAAATATTATGATTTATTATTCCATCAAAAAATTATTATATTTATCAAAGATATTACACTTATCTTTTTTAAAAGGTATTTTAAAACTTTGCCGCATAATTGGCTAATACTTAATAGGTTATGTTTTAAATTCTCTACCAAATAAACATTAGTGATTAATGGAAAGTTAGATATACTGATGGAAGGTACATCTCCTTGCCCAATAACATAGCCTTTGGAGTTGTCTCCAAAATTGACTGTGTCACCATCCAATGTATGATATATTTGCTAGCATCTTTGCATTTCCAATCATGTGCTTAGAACGTCCACTGTCGAGAATCCATTTCTTCTTTTTTATGTTTGAGTACCTGCAAAAACTAGGAAATATTTTATCGGTACTCACTTCCTATGTTATGGTCCTAGAGGTTAGGTAGAAGGTGACCATACCCAGGTGGATTTGGAAAAACTTTTAAAATGAAAATCTTTATTAAAATGTACATCATTTAAAAGTTTATCTATATACTTTTGGCTAATTAGATTATTATTAGTTTTAGGTACCCATATTTTAATAGTCTCTTTATGGTTCACTTTTGGTTGACTATTCTTGGGTTTTCTAAAATTGGTATATAATGTAGCATACTTAGGTTGTGGTTTTGATTTATTTGATTTTTTAAATCTAAACAATTTTTATTGTTAATAGGTTTTGATATACTAATCAAATGAGACAAATTTTCCTTACCTTTATTAAATTTAGAAATATTAGCAGATAAATCTTTTATCTTATTTTATAATATAGCCTTGTCATTTGTTAAAATACTATTATTACTTTCTAAATCTTTTAGTTTATTTATAGTTTTTGAAAGGTTCCAATTGAAAGGTTATAGCCAAGAGATTGCAGCCTTTAGGGAAGAATGGAACACTCCAGATTTTTAATTTACTATGAAGAGACACTTCTTCTCGTACAAGTCGGTTGATTGAAAATAAAAATCAGATCGCTAAAAATATACAGGATAAGGCAGAATCAAAATAGTGCAAAAATTGCCTAATATAGACGGTTGAAATACATTTCAAACGTCTGGTTTTTGTTTCAGACGTCTAAAATATAATTTTAGATGGTTGAATAGCCATTTTTGCATATGTTTTTTTTCCTATTATTAAATTTTGAACTACTTTTAAAAAAAATTAAATTCTTGTTTGTGGTAAAAAAATATAAAATATAGCTTTTATGAAACACCACAACACTCTGGGCTTTTAATGGCGTTTAAAAAACGCTATTAAAAGTTTTAATGGCGTTTTTATAAACGTTGTATATCAACATGTTGTTATAAGTTGGGAACTTACAATAGCAAGATAAAAACGCTGTTAATACAGACTTTTAATAGCGTTTCTGAAACGCTCTCAAATCCTTTGATAGCGTTTTTATACACGCTATATATCAACATGTTATCATAGATGAAGGACTTACAATAGCAAGATCAAAACGTTTTATAGCATTTTATTTACACTATTAAAAATTCACAATGGCAAGATTGAAAACGCTATTATAGGTGCTAGAATTACAACAGCAAATCAGAAACGCTGTAGTTGAGATTTTATAGCATTTTGTGCTTGTTATCTAATAATTTAACAAGCATTTTTATATTAAATTTTTTCCTGTATTTCTATCCAGTTTTGCATATTGTTGATCAATTTCAAAAGAATTATCTACTCAAAATGCCACATTACACAAATTTATAAAAATATAATATATCATTTCACATAAGCATATAGAAACACATTAAACCATACACAACTTACCATACAATATTCGTACACAATAACACATAGTCATGTCATAATATTTCAGACATTTCATTGAAACAAAAATTAATACTGTTAAAACTAAGGAATCTATGTTATGTCTCTCTTTAGTAGATCATCTATCTGAGGATCTCACCTTCAAGACTAGAACAAAACTATTTGATAACTTTGAAGCATCTGCTTTCAACCTCAAGAAATGAGCTTGATGTTCCTGATGTTTTCTGCATTTAAATACAAAGCATGTTATATGTAATAGTTATGATGATACATACACTATCTCAAAATGTTATGTTTATTGTTCCAATTAATGTAATGAAATAAACGTCCTTATGAAAGGTATCTCTTCCAGTTCAAATCATACATTAATCAACATATCAGTCAAAAAAAATTTGAAGTTATGCATTTACACTGCTAGTAGAATATTTCAAAACTATAGGTGATAATAAACATAAAGCGAGAGAAAGACAAAGTTCATAACTGAGGTAATTGCCTAAGTACTGAACCGAGCAGGTACTCAATCTATAATAAGTTTAAAATTGAAGCTTTATTTGACTGTGAAAATAATTATAGTTTTCTCCTATTCTCAAGTGATTCGTAGAAGCTTTCACTCTAGCCAAAGGGGCAGGCGAGCGAAGTGAGGCGACTGAAGGGAGCAGGAGGGCAAGCCCAGTATATTAATTGGCCAGTATAAACATTGGCGACCTCTAGTATATTAATTTGGTCCACACCTCGTCCGACCCCAGTATCTTAATTACCAGTATAAACATTGGCGACCAACGGGGGGAGCGATTGGGAATAGAGGCGTAGTTCTTGCTCCGGCGTATCAGTAGAAATGTATGTAGACAAGCTATATAAGGTTTATAACATCAGTTCGGACAACTATTTCTGTATGAAAATAATACTATGCTGAACAAAATGTGTTATAGTATATACTTGCTTCATTAATAGAAGAATCTATTAGATAGATTTAGACATAACCATGCTATAAGAAAAATGAGATTAGTGATATTATTCATCAAGTATTCAAACTTGACGAGAGTGAAATTTTTTGCTTACCACTGTGTTGAGAGTGAGAAAAGAAGATATTGCTAAGAGTGGCAGCTTTTGAGCTTCTCTTTAAAAACTCTAAGTATACATTTAACTTTAAGTACATACTCAGGATAAACATAGGGATATCAAGATATGTAGTCTGTCAAGAATTGTTACTTCTGTTATTTTGTTTATAATTTGTATTCTTGTCATCTTCTTCTAATCTCAATTTCAAGCTGATACTGTCATTATTTACCAAGAAAAATCATACCTGCAATCACAACATCTGTGAGATTATATCAGTAAATCAGGCTTTGATGTCTTCGGCCAGGTAGCTCCCTACCTCTCCCGTATGAAGGCAGTGGATCAATTAATGGCCAGTGAGATGGACCCTGAGAAAAAATTAATAAATATCAGCAATATTCATAACTTCAACTGTCATAAATTACATTATTATGCATGAATTCATAACTCTTGATACCATAGACTATAATACGTGTAAGTACTACATCTTATTACAGTTTCCAGCTCACAGTCATCCAACAAATCAAATTTTGGTATTGAACTATGTGTATATACATACATCAGAAGAATGAAAATGTGTTACAACTCCATAAAATTTACTATCACATTCTAATTGGCACATAGATTCATACCACTGTATTCAGATTCATGTATCTCCACATTCAATTCAAATCGACATTAGGTATTACAGCTTTATTATTTTTGCTTCATTTGTATTCCAACTTCTATGTTCCTTTAACGCTTACTTTCTTGATCGTTTTTTCGTTGCCATGCTTTTATTTCCTCTACTTGATTGCTGACTTAAATCATCCAGAACATCTTCTATTTAGGTATGAAATTGATGTTATCGATGTTTTAATACTTGCCATAATCTATGTATTTCAACAACTAATTTGGATAGCAGGATGTTCCTTTGTCCGAGATCTTTTTCCCAATAAAATTAAATTTAAATAAGTGATTTCAAAATTACCTGGAAATGATAAGGTTAACATGATTTTAATTTTAAACTTCAATGTAGATTTCTGCAATAAAGTGAACTTTAAGTCAACGGGTTTGGGATTTGTTATTGTATTTTTTGTAGATTTAATGGTACTATACTTTTCAGGTTATTAATTACTGAGGTACCAAGCATTCCTTTTATTTATTTATTTTGTTTATAAATATCTTTTATTTCTGCTAACAGCTAGAAGAACTACTTTATTTAACTGCACCTTTCAAAATGATATAATTTTAATAACTTTGAATTATGAAATTTACAATTTTATGAACATAATATATTCTTCAAAATGATATTTCAAAAGTGATTTTTTTTAAATTTCTATTGGGAGTTGTATATTCAGAAAATTGCATATAAGTTTTTAAAGCTCTAATAGAACAAAAATATCAGCACATTCCACAGATTCAAACTACACGTAGACTATAACCCATTTTATTATCGTATGGAATATGTGGCAAGTTGCTTTCCTATCTTTTCATTAAGGAAACTTGATGTATTTTTTAATGTAAGATTCATATTTTAATATGTTATGCCTCTTTTCTTTTATTTCTATTACAGGTGGTTAAGATTATGACTGAAAGTGCAGATTTGCATTTCATGCCAATGTATAGTCAAATAGAATATTAGACAAGGCTATATAATCAAGGATTGGATTGTACAGCTTATTTTATGCTACAAGCATGAATATGTACTATGCAGCTTATCTTCTTTCATTATTTTCAAAGCTGTTTCCACTAGATAAGACTTGCATACAATAACTGATTCTATGTATCAAACCAATGACTAATATCAATGCCTATGCATGCTCCCCACTATATGAAGATGGATATGTGTCCTTTCTAAGTTGATAAGGTAATGTTATATCAAGATAGCAAATTAGAATTTAAAGCAACTTATTTTTTGATTAAAAAATTAAGTTTATAGAATATACAAATTCAACAACAATGATGCAAAAGCATATATTCTTGCATTTTATAAAGTGATGCATAATTAAAACTTATTTGAATAAATAAGTTACTTAACCAACATTTTTCTAATTTCAAGCACCAAGATAGCGATTTAATTTGTTGATTATAACTGTCGATTGTTTGAGTAATTTATTCATGGTATCCTTAATTTAGCTGTACTTTTTATCCATATTAGTGGTAGATCCTGGATAAAAATTCAATGGAGTAAATGTTTAAAAAAGAAAAGAAAGAAAAAGCAAAGAAATCAAGAAACATGCATGTTATGCAGATAATTTGAAAGTCGGTGGGCCAACTGCTCTTTGTAGTATGCTCCACCACTGAGCAATATACCATGGCAAAGCTGCCTTGACTACATTGAGGGCCACCAACCTTCCTCAAACATCGATCTAGTGACAATATTTTTGAAGTCTTATTAGTTAAATTATGGTTAATTGATTATATTTTATCCAATTTTTACACCAGAATCCATCCCCTTTTTATTTTTGATCCCACTCATATAAATGAATGGATTATTCCATTGGTCTTGTAAGTTTAAGTTTTGGCATGTTCTAAATCATCCACTCTGCTTATTCCTATAATTTATGAAACGATCAGGAGAATTACAAAGGAATTCTAACTGTCTCTGTGTTATCACTTTTGATTAATTATGATCAAACTAATTGAATTTGAGTGGTAAGCACAATCATATTATTAAGATTTTCTAAGTTTTCGTGTGCTGCTTTTTCCACTACTGTATTTGCAAGCCAAAGTATGCTTGAATTAAATAAAAAAAGCGAGGTTTGTTTGACTCACATGTGAAGTCGATTTTTGGGAGAAATCGGTTTCTCTGGTTTTTGAAAGAAACTTATTAACCATCTCTACAGTTGATAAGAATGGTACTTGTTCCTGTTGAAAATAAAATTTGAACGCAGCAGCAATAATAATAATGTAATACTTTTATCTAACAATGTACTGCACAAACCTTGCAAGCAGTCAAGTCTCTACGACAACCTCCAAGAGAAGTAGCAGATACCTCTAAATCTGGCTTTGACTTGTGAGGCAACGTTCTTATCTTAACATTAAGTATCTAGTAAATCAATTTTTTCTATAAAAGTCTGAAGTTATTAGTAACTTTTACAAAGGAAAAAACCCTAAATTTTAGAATGATGGATTCTAACTTCTAACTTTCATCAATGAAACCCTACCTGTCTAGAGTTTCCGCATTCCAACTTCTGCCTTTTTACAGCTTGATTCTCTTGAAAAGTATTCCTTACAGCACTCTTTTTTGCTGCAATACTACCATGACACCTGACATAAACAATGGAATCAATTTCACTCTTGTTTAAGAAAAAGAAAAAAAACACCAATATCAAAAGGGTTTAAATTGCATACTTCATAGTACTCTTCAGTTGGGTGCTTCTTGTAGATTGAGCATAAGGTGTCTTTGATGCACATGTTGATTTAATTGCACCAAAAGCTTTTTTACCTGCTAAATCCACATAGCCATTGGTCTTAGGTGTACAACTAGCAGAAGCTGAAGTATGTGCTTTCGTTGTGCATGATTTGCCTACAGTCATCGATTTCTTTTCTTGGCTAGTGATAGGTGTTTCTTTGCTCGATTTCTCTTCTTGGTTATTGGTAGGTTTACCTACAGTTGCCTAATCAAATAGTAAATTAATTTAATTTTAATCCATTGGGAATTTGATTTTAATCCTATTAGACGACAATAACAGATATTAAATCTGGATTCCAGTTTACTTGCAAATTCAAAGGACATTTTGTTATCGCTGGTATATTGTTGAACATTCATCGTATCCAATCCATCTCTACAATCACAGTTCAGAAGTAAACCAAAATTTTCAGTCACAATCAAAGGAAAGATAATGAAAAAAACTGATTTTCGAGTAATTTAAATTTCACAATCAACCTTAAATTATCTGTCCACATAGCTGAATTATCCTCTCTAAATTATTTTTATAAAACTTAATTAACTTAGCTAAAATTAACCTAGTTAATTTTATATAATTTAGTTAATTTTCTTAAAACTTATTTAACCTGGTCAAATTTATCTCAAATTTAACGTCACAAATAAATGCAATACATATCAATTAAATACATAAATGCATCCATCCTAGTTTGAATTCCAGTTTAAACACGGTAAATGAATAAACAAATAACTCTTTAATAAACAAAAAGACCCTTTTCATTCAATAAAAAATGAATCAGACTGTAATTAATAAATCATAGTGATGCTAAAACTGTGCAAAGCTCAGTTAGAATACTGAGCTTGCTCAGTTCCACAAACTGAGCTAAGCTCAGTTAGAAAACTGAGCTTAAGCTCAGTTTTGTATAACTGTGTTAACTGAGCTAAGCTCGGTTTTTTGTAACTTTTATTTAGAACTCCAAAAGGAAGACTACAATTTTCTAGTACTAAAAAAAGTTATCAGCTTATATTGTTGTATGAATATTAGTCTGGGTATGAGGTATACATGTAAATTTTAGTTTTGTAACTCTGATTCATATAACTCTATCGAGATTAACATGACAAAACTAGAGTTATTTTATCATCATCAATTATGTAAGTATAAAATATATAAGATGGTATTTATCCAATAAGGTAATGTATATTCTATTCACGTTAAGGTTTTGAATTTGACATACCGGTGGAGAAGCTAACTGCTTTTAAGTTGCAAATAGTGCCAAACTGCACTTGTTATGCCTGGCCATGGATGACCAAACACTCAATTAGTTTTGAAGCATCAATTTCTTCATCGCGAAAGGAAATAACATTCAATTCCTCATGTGGACGTTGAAACTTATCCATTTATGTACGAGACTGGCTCATTTTCCATTATGAGACTGGCTCATTTTCCTTACAACACTTGATGTTGTGCTGCATTGTGTATGTTATAGATATGTCAGATGGATGAAATAAGCTTTTAACAATTCATTGTATTAACGGGTTATGACTAGTTGACAACATTCAATCAGAAAAGATTGAATTCTAGTGAAATAAATCCTGCTCTATGTATTAACATTCATCTCTATAGACAATCATATTCATGCATAATATGTGGGATAAAGGATCATCAAGAGATGCTTTATGGAAGGATTCGTAGTAACAAACAGAACCGGTAACTGTTATACAGAGCTTAAATTAATAAAGGGGATCATAGAAGAAAATAGATACTCAGTCTTGCCTATGACTGAAGCAATCAATCTCTAAAGCAAAATATCATGTTATGGCTATTATAACTTATATTTGAATAAAATACAAACAAAGAACAGTAATGGAGCTCTCTAAATATTTTTAAATGGTCAAGGAGAAAAGAAATTTGTTGTAAGATCATAGCTCATAGGCTTATCATTAAGTAAAAAGTTATGTAGACAAGTACTCTGGCATAAACTATGATTGTCTGCACAAAATATTCATGAAAAAAGTACAAATTAATTCGAAAGGATCAAAGTATTGTTTATTTTTAGTCCGGGGAAAAATATTACAAGGACACTTATAGATTTCCTTTGTAAATTTAAATTTCAAATTATTCAAATACTCCAAAACATAAATTTGTTTAGGAAATCAATTATAGTTACATTTCAATAGAATTTCATTAGAAATTCACATTAAACGACATAAGGATCGAATGCAATCACGAATAAAGAGAGCGTTCATTACCTGGAGAGCGTTCGTTACTTGGAGAAGAGGAAGCTTGGTTTTTTTAGGTTTATACCAATCACGGAAGAATTGGTTCATGGATTGGAGTGGACTGAAGAGTGTGAAGTTGGTATTAAGGGGTTTGGGAAGAAGATAATTTTGATGGATGGAAGAAGAATTGGTCAGCTTTGTAAACAATGAAGGATATTTTATCTGCAAAAAAATCGATCGCGAAAACAACATAGACGATAAAATTTTGGGTCAAAAATTCCAGATTATGTTAGATCAAAGAAGAAAAGTGATATTTGAATGGATTGGAATAGAAAATGAAAAAAGGGAGAGTGATTTAGGGTTTCGGAGTGCAAGATGAAAAGAAGAGGTTCGCGGTAGAATAGGAAAATGAGAGGGAGACGAAAACATTTACCGCTAACTTTTCATCACTGGTTTTAATGCGGCGAAACAGGAAAAATAGCGTGAATGTTGCGTTATATTTAACTCTAGATTGGTGATAAAGGATTAATTACAGCAAGTGGTGCTGTATTGCAATCCTCCTTTGTTATTGATGAACCATTTTCTTGTAGTGAAAATAATTTTCAAAACAATATTTTTGTGTGTGTGATCATCATATATATAGGAGATTGTACATTATAACTAAATTAATACTATATAACAGACTCTATTTTTGTCTTCAGTATTTGAGCTCGATTCCTATGTCGATCGTCTTGTCCCTTTGTAACAACAATAGTGTGTATATATATGAAAATGTATAGTTGTCTCGTTGAAACTTAAACGGCGGGATTTAATGGAGGAATCACATTACAAGCACTCGTCTTCTGCATGACAGAAACTCTTCGTCCATAGCCTTTCACCAACAAGGGTTAAGAACTTCCTCTTTATAAGAAGTTTGCTAGAAAAGATTATGTATGGAGGTTAAGAATGAAGAAAAAGATGATGAGTAACAAGAATAAGCAAAGTTAGGTAACTTTGAAAACTGACGAATGCATGTGGAATGATGAAAACGTGGATCTACAAGCTCAACTAACGTGTAACACCCCTAATTTTGATTAACATTATTTAGGACATTTAATTAGATAAATAAATTAAATAATGTATGGTGATAAAGAAAATGAGATTTGATAGTTAAATGGGTCATGTCTTAATTAATGAATTAATATGTAACGACCTGCCATTTCGAACCATTCAAATCGACAATCATCCACTCATGTCAGACTTGAATTGCTCAAAACAACAGATTGTTAATTTATATTTGTCAAAACTTAGCATATACAGTAAATAAATCAATCAAAGAATCACAGACACCGAGTAATAAAACAATAAGCAGTGGAATAAAGAAATAGTAGTTCATGAAGCTACTATAGAACAACAGAGTCTTTAAACAAAAATAAAACAGATATCTCAAACATAGAGTAGTCTCAAATACAAAAGTCACTGACAAGACTGAATATAAGCAACTGGAAATAACAGAAGGCTGAACAGATATAAGATAGATCTTCAAGCAAAGCTCTAAGCTCCAAAGGTGAGTCTCAAATGCTGTGACACTCAGTCTGACCCGAGCATAAAGCAAAACACAAAACACTCGAGTCAGGATTAACATTCTTATACTAGTAAATCAACTCAAGTGAAATACAAAGTAACTCAAAGGATGTTTGGGAGAACCATTCTCTAAGGATCCATTAAACTATCTACATACATAGTACAATACGCTACATAGATAATGTCTATAGTTCAATAAACTATTAAATAGCGTTAAGGCATTACCCATATCCCCCTTAACACATTTTATATAATGTCGTAGTCTATACAGTACTGTAAACTCCACCAAACCGGTGGGCTATCAAGGAGCACCCATAGGTACGATACAAACCAAACACGTAGAAGGCGCGATAAGGCATGTGACAAGGCACACGGGGCATTGCCAGGGTAGGATTCTACCGTTTGCACTCCCGGACTGGTGGTAACGCATGGCAGCTACTACCGCCCACCTCAAGACACACTCCTAAAATCAAAGGTGCACCCAATCAAATCACAAAGTAATAGAATGGTATCAAAGAAGCACGCTCGATTGGAGGTGCGACCTCACTTGGCTTGGTATAGCTCATGTTTTAGCCACATCAAGCTGACTTGCGAGAGCCAGGGTTGCGTTAATACCTCATATAGAATCATCGCCAAATCATCCTACTTCGTTCTGGAATCTCCACCACATACACAGTTGTTAGAGTGGTTTTCGGTATTGGCAGAGAGTATGACAATATCCGATCCCGGTCTCTTTAACAACCAAACGCTTATTTCACACCGTGGTCATTTATATTTCAAACAGTTTATACTTTATATCAAAATATCATATTCATTTCAAAATCATATCACTTTCAAAATCATATTACTTTCAAAATCATATCACTTTAAAAATCATTATTCACTTTAAATCTATTTCATTTCCAATAATCATAATCACACAATAGTTTATATATTAAATTAGTTTATATATTAAAATGTTTCAAACTAGAATTGATTTCTTCCAATTCTACAAATCAAATTCAAATCAACTTTTAGTTCCAGATTCAATTTGATTAAATCTCAATTCAAATTCTCATCAAAACCATTTTAATTTATCTATTTCAAATCCAGATTTGAACTACAAATTTAAACCATTTCAAATTCAGTAGGTTTCGAAGTTTAAATATTCCAACAATTTACAATAACTCAATTTGATAAATTCCATTTATATTGCAAAATTTCAACTTTAATTCTGTTTTAATTTGAAATATTCACTTAATCATTTTTAATAATATTCAAATAAATTTCCAAATTTACAAATTTAAATCAAAATTATATATTCAATTACAATTTTATTTAAAGTTGAAAATATTCATTTAATTGCTTTTTATCAAATCAAGTTATAGAATTATACCTTTCAAAATCTCAAAAATCAATAAGTTTAAATCAAACCTTATTTAGATTCAATTTTAAACATATTTAATTATAAATCAATTCTTATTTAAATTCAATTCTTAACAAATTAAATTACAAATCAATTCTTATTTAATTTACCTTTCCAACTTCCATTTACTTAAAGTAATTACAAAAATCTATTTTAAATATTAATATAGATTAAATAAATACTTAACATATTATATATATAGTTAAATTAAATTATTAATAAATTTTGTTATATTAGTTATTATTAAATTAAATCTTATTATGATTAAATCTATTTTAAATCTTAATTTATATATATTTAAAAATAATAAAGTTATAAGTAAAATTTTAAAATTTACATTTTTGAAACTTAACAAAATTTTCAAAACATATAAATTTAAAATCTAAATTTATAAATTTAAAATAAATATTTATATTATGATTTAAAAATCAATATTTCTCAAAACCCATTTTTTTTTCAAAAATTCCGGAGATCATTTTTTAAAATAGACCAATGATGTCCGTATATAGTTTTCTAACCTATGGTCAAGTGATACAGATATTTATCATTTCAATCCGTAGTTTATTTAAATATATGGGTATATATCATTTCAACCCTCAATCCCAGAATTCAAAATCAATGAAAATCGCTTGGGCTTATCATTTCAACCCATAACAATTTTCCCCTAATCTACAAGATCGTTCGGGTATGTATCATTTCAACCTATAGAGAATTCTAACTAACAGGAACTTGTAGTGAGACTATACAATAGCATAAAATCACATATATCAATGACAGGCATATATACTTATAATTAACCAAATAAAATATATATAACAGGTTATGGTGTCATATGTCAATTTATATAGGTAAAAAATTGCAGATAATGGCATATCATATTTAACAATTAAATAACTTAACAATTCAAATTTAACAGCAAATTTCAATCGTCATTTTATGTGAGTTAAATTTACTAAATATAAGAATGTTAATCGTGAGCGATTGCTCACCTTTTGAGGCTAGAGAAATTAGACACACAACAAGCTACGATTCTGAATCATGAACTCGACAATCGACCAATCCAACGACAATCCCAAAGCAAAGCACAATGGACTCGAGATCGATGAAATAAGGCCGATAATTTAGAACCGATGAAAACAAGTCAAAATTAACATGATTAAAAATGAAAAAAATATATATTTTATATCCTTTTTCTAAAAATCAATATTCAATTTAAAACATATATTTAAAATAAAATCAATATATATTTTAAAATCAATAATAAATTTAAAAAAATAAAATCTTTATATATATTCTGTTTCAAAATCATTTTTTTCTCTTTCTTAAAACACATCTAATAAAATCGAATATCAATATTATATATATAAGCTATGCAAACAAATATACGTTTTTATATTACATTTTAAAATAAATACCCAATATGAACGCGCAACTAAATAGAAACAAACATATATGCGATGTATATACATCTTATAATATATATAGGTAAGATTTTATACTCAAGCTAAAAACTATAAATAAAAAGAAAAAGGTATAAAACAAAGAAGTCATAACTCCCATCTCAAACATCTGTTATAATGTATATATATATATATATGCGAATATATGTAATACTGGTATGCAAGAAAATGTATAGACTTATACTTTATATATATATATATATATAAAAACTAATTGTAAACAAAAATTTATAAACTCATATACAAGATAATTTGGATAAAAACATATATATATATATATAACTTGGTATTTCATATATATTTTTAGAGGAGGTGAATGGCTTGACAGATATGAAAGCAACTAATATACTATATATATATATATTAACAGAGGAGGGACAGGCTTTAGGCAAACTTGGGAGGAAACACGAGCATGCTTCGGGTTTGAAAGCAAATACAAATATGGATGCTTCAGGTAAAATAAGCTTTATAATCTATATATCTTTCTCATGATGGATGAAAACTAGATCTACAACTTTGATAAAGCAATAAAATAAACATAAAAACTTACTTTAAATTCGCAAATATATATATACACGAGAGAAGATGCCTACACGTGATCGGTTGCTATGGGGAGGGAGGACGTGGAGCTACGGCCGAATCAGGAGGCGCGGGTGGTGGACGTGAGGCTGAGGGGCAACATCGGTAAGAGGCTGGATCAGTGGGACTGTGTGTGTGATGTACTCGTGGAGAGTTTGTGGGACTTGCGTGTGGAGCTGCTGAGTAACGGCAGCAGGGAGCTGGTGGTTACGGGCGGGGCTGTTGTGGGGTCGGAGCAGGTGGTGGGTGAGTGGGAGACGGCGGATCAAGGGAGCAATGGCGGATGACGACACACGAGCTGATGGGTTGTTTGGTTGTGGTATGGGTCTGGGATGGCGTTGGCAGCGGGTTTGACCGGCGGTGGAAGTTTGGCAGGCTTCGGTGGAGATAGGCGATCTGGAGTGGGGCACGAGTGGCGTACGAAGTAAGGTGGAGGAGGAGAGGCCAGCAGGTCGCTGGCGGGCCGATGGTGCAAAATGAACCGCCCTCTTTTTTTTCAAACAAAGGAGATGCATGGAGAAATGCTTCGAGTTTTGGTGATGGGTGCTTCGGGAATGAAGGGGAAACGCATAGTTAAGGCTCCAAAAAACAAAATGAGCTCACCTTAATTTTTTTTTCAAAATGAACGAATAAAACAAAGAGAAAAGGTAAAGAGGGGAGCCAACAAATAAATTGAATACCAGGAAATAACAAAAGTCATAGGCATGAATTTATGGAAATAATAATGATAGTGGCCATTTTCTTTTCTTTGGAAACAAACGAATGGGCACAGGAAATCTGATAGACTCCAGAATGGGTACCGATACGGTTAACCGTTTCTCGGTTTTTGCCGCATACCGGACGCCGACTTGCACTAATGAATATACCACGGAGATCAGCACGACGAGACGAACAGAAAGGTACACGGATATTAGTGATACGACCATCCTATCAAAAGTCGATATTTGCTGCCAAAACTGCTGCTAAAACGCAGAAAATAAGATAAACGGAGCTAGAGCAGTCCAAATTTGGTAAAACAAAATTTGACGTCTCACTCATAAAATGATTTACATTTTGTTATTCAAAAATATTTAGATTTTGAAGATATTTAATTTTCATCTATTTAACCGATTTTAAGTTGAAATTGAGAATTACACCACAAAATTAACTTCCATATTTTCTGATGAAAATCTGACATTTGCTACATTTAAATAGACGTATTCCAAATATCAAATTTTCATTGCTAAATTTTAATTATTTATTTCAAGGAAAAATTCAGTTAATTACGTTACAAAATCGTTAAAATCTCCGGGTCGTTACACTCTCCCCGACTCAAAACTTTTCGTCCTCGAAAAGGAATGAGATAGGAGAATAGAAGCAACAGGAAAGAAAGATAGATTTGAAATACAGAATACAATAATTAATTTCCAATTATTTTATTCCATATATTTAATTCAAAACTGTTAATTCAAAACCATATAAATTTCATTAGTTTATAAATTGATTAATATTCAACAAGTTTAGGTTCAATCCGTTTTATTTAATCAATAGATGATCATTGTATTCATATTTGGTTGATTTCAATTCAAGGTATTTTCATTAAATTTGATTTGCTTTCAATTTATTAACATTTCTTTCAAAGAAAAATTATTTTTATTTAACTTATTTATTTAATCAATTCAACATCATTCATCTTCAGTTAAGTTGATTCCACTTGAAAGTCAATTTTAAGTATTCTTAAGTTCATATTTATTTACTTAAATATCATTTCTCTTTTATTATTCAATTTATTTCACTTAACGTTTCGTATAACATAAATTAAACATTCATTATAAAAACTAAATTTTTATTTATAAATTCCCTTAACAAAATTCAATTTTGGACATCTTATTACTTATATCATATTGTATATTATTCAATTACATTCAAAACCTTTCGAGGTAAGTTTTATTGATGTTACTGAGTGTAATTTGAGCACAATACAAATTCACCTTTTATTCACAACATCGCTATTAAGAAAAAACTTAGTTTGGACATTTTATCACTTAAGTTTTTCCTTTATACAACTTTCAATTACATAATCACATTTACATTTTAACTTTTTGAATATTTCAGGTAAGTTATATATGTTTTAGAAATGAACTCGAGTATTATACAAATAAATTTATCCTAGTTCATCTGTTTCAAATTGTTTCAATTCCATTTTCAAATTACACTCCAAATACTCAAAAAATTTGCTTCATTTCAATAACTGGAAACCATTACTTAACACAGAATTTAAGAATTGAATTTCCGGTTTCACTTCAAACTATTTTGAGATAAATATACATACATATACATATATACATATATATATATATATATATATATATATATATATATATGTAACAACCCTGTATTTTACAATTAATTTTAATTTGATTTTTTCCAAATTTAAGAGCTTTATTTATGAAAAGAATAAATGTTGTTATTATAAATATAAAAAAACTTTGATTTTGTATGTGGATTTGAATTCCAAATATGACTAAATTTAATATTTCCAGAAAATGTGAATTTTGGTCAAATAGTCAAACTTCGACTTTTAACTTGAAAATTTAAAAGTTTGAAATTTATGAATTTTATCTTTTATTATAAAAATAGATTTAATAACTTGAATACTGCTTTTCGTTTCGTTGCAAACGGATTTAAATTGCAAAAGTTATACTATTTTCAATATTGTGTGTATATTGGGTTATTCAGCAATATTCTTTATTTTAAAATTATATAAATGACATTTTTTTTGATATATTTTATTCTAATTTGTACATTTATGTTATATAAAATATATTTTGGCTTTTAAATATTTTTAAAGTAAGGTAGGAATTTTTCCAGAGTTAGTAGTATTTTTCTTGCAAATTTCCATGCCCTGTTTGTAAATTTTAAACATTTTTCTTTAATCCTTTTCTATTTTCTCCAATTTAATTATCTATTTTATTTTGAAAATGATAAATAAATTATTTTAATTCAAATTTTCACTTCATAATATTTTTATAATGAAGTGTATAGTTTTTCAAGACTGACAGTGATTTATTTATAATTTTTGAACACTGTTTGGTATTTTTAAGTAATTTTCTTCATTCTTTTTATATTTTTCCAAAATTTATTATTTGTTTTCTCATATTTATAATTGATTTCGGTTTGTAAATTATTTTTCTGAATATTTTTGTTTATATAAAGATTAAAAAGAAAAAGAAATATGAAAGGTTGTAAAACACTTTGAAACTTAAGCCCTTTTTTGTCCAAACCCTTCATTTTCTTTAACTCCTCAAATTTTGCCCTAGCCATCTAAAACCCTAGTGTAGCCGCCACTTTTTGTTTCTCATCTTTTCACGTGAAAAAAAATCAGCTCCTCATTTCTCATGGCTTCATCCAAAAATAGGTAATGGCCTCTCCTTCTTTTTCTTCTTTTCTCTTCATTTTCAATGATTTTTGCCATGTTTCTCTTGCTTTGCTTGGCCTAACACCTCCACCATCTCCTCCACCGACCACCACCACTTCCTTCCCCACACCATCCACGACCAAACCCCCTCCTCCTCTGACCATGACAGGCCATGCACTCCTTTTGACTAAAAACCACACAAAACCTTGCACAAATCCCTTAAAACAATGCATAGCCACCACTAGTTGCAACATACCTTCGCCCACCACCTTGGACACCACCTCTACCCGCCACCACCACCTTGCTACCACCACTACACATCACCATCTCCTCTGTCCAGACCTGTAGCAAGTCATGGCGAAGCCTAGGACCTTGTAGACCGAGCCAAAGATGAACCAAAACTCCACCATATTGCATAAAACTCTTCACATGCCTATGTTGTAACTTCCCCATCATCTCTAGCTTGTAGCCGTGCATCCCTTGGTCCAAACCAGACCCAAACCATGTCCAAACCTGAACCAAAACATTCCCTAGGCCATGCAAAAGGATAGAGAAAGCAAGGCAAAAGATTTGACATTCAAATCTCTTTTCGTTTAAAAGTTATTCCATTTCAAGTGCGTTGAAATTGTGTTTGTTTTGATGTATGTTTTGGGTTGTAATACAAGAGTTGTAGCTTTGGATCTTGCTCTCCACTCAAGTCCGTAGTCTTGTCATCGTGCTTTTGTTCCATTGTGTCATTGGTTTTGATATCTCCAGCACAAACAGGTGAGTTATTCTCACCAGACAATATGTACCTATATAACTGATAAACCGACACCATTTGAATCTGTAATGTATATCATCATGTTATATATGCTTATATTATTATCATATGATGTTCACACCTGTTATTGAACCTGTTATATCATATGTTACTATTATATCATGCTATTTTATTATTTTTATCAGTTTGTCACACTGCAAGTTCCCTGTTAGTATAGAAATCACTATGGGTTGAAATGATACATACCCGAATGGACTTTAGAATAAGGGAAAATCGTTATGGGCTGAAATGATAGGCCTGAGCGGTTTTCAAATTCATTTATTTTACTTGGGATTGCGGGTTTGAAATGATAAAACCCGGTTTTTCTTTGTAAACTGCGGATTGAAATGATAGACATCCGTATCACTTGACCTAGGCTAGAAAATTATATACAGACCCGTGGTTTATATATTTTTCTAAAACTTATAAAATATTTTAAAATTATAAATATTTTGATATTTTGATTTAAATTTAAGTAAAAATGATTTTATAGAAATATTAGTGATTTTCTATCAATTAAATAATGAATTAAGTAAATGATAAAGTAGAATTTGAACTATAAGTAAATTTTGGAATTTATGTTTTGTTTTAAAAAGGAAATTTTATGAAGTAAGAAAAAATATAATATTTTGATTTAAAAATGTAATTTAAATGATTTTATAAAATTATAATGATTTTTGAATAAGTTAAAATGTTAAATAAATGAATGTTTAAGTAAATTTTTGAAATATAGCTTAAAATTGGAAATTTTGAATCTTTGTTAAAGGTGAAGTTTTATTTAAGTAAAATAAAAGGGAAATAAACTATATTTTGAGAATTTAAACTTATTGGTTAAGTTAAGAATTTAATTAAAGAAATGGAAATTTAATAATTGAATTTAAATAAGTAAATTGTTATTTAATTTGATTTTGTATGGAAATTTGACTTTATAAAATCATAAGAATAAATGGTATTTAAATGATTGTTTTTAAGTGTGAAATTATATGATTTTTAAGTTAAAAATGATTTATATTAAAAGTTAATTGTATGTGAAATTGTAATTTAACTCTGAATTTGATTTGACTGCATTTTTGAAATGTAATTGTTTAAAATGAACTAAAGGGGTTAATTTAAACTAAAAGCTATTATAGTACTTTGTAAGTTCTATAGTTGATAAAGATAACTAAAGTTTAGTCGAAAATAAAAGAAATCTATTACAGCACTTAAGCGCTGTCTTTTGTTAAATAACTGTTTTAAACTATAACTTTACGTAGCATTTTATAAGTGCTACGGAAACAATATTTTTGTTGTTTTAATATATTTTTAATGAAAAATAATCTTTGGAAAATGATATAACTTTGGAAATTAAATGTTAAATTTCTAAAGATAATGAAGAGACATTTAAATGGTTTTAAATGGAAGAATTTGATTTTTTATGTGAGTTTAAAATGGTATTTAAATTTAATAAAATGAATGGATTAAATGGTATTTTAAATGAATTAAAATGAATGATGTTTTGAAATGATATTTTGATATTTTGAAATGAATTTGAAATGATATTAAATCTTGGAATGAATAATTGAAGTTTATATTAGTATGGAAAATATTTGGTTTACTTGTAATTTGAATCTATTTAAAAGATATTAGACTTATGCAATATAGATAATAAAACTTTGGAAACATTTTATAATTTGAATAGTTATTTTGTGGATTAAATCTATATTTGAAATTTATAAGATTCGAAATGGTCTATGGAAATTTAATTGAAATAAATGATTGAATTGAATTAAAACTTTTGGAAATTGAATACTTGATTTGAAATATAATACCTACACTTTTAAATGATTTAAATGAATTATTTTGATTGAAATATAAACTATTTAAAAGGGTGACTTGAAATGATAATAAATGAATGATATCTTTGAATTTAAAAAGGTATTTAAAGTTGGATATTTGGATTTGAACTCAAATGATGATTTGAAATGAAGTTTGAAAGGATATGATATTTTGATATATTAAAATGATTTGAAATGAAGTTTGAAAGGATATGATATTTTGATATATTAAAATGATTTGAAATGAAGTTTTGGAAAGATATGATATTTTGATATATTGAAATGATTTGGAATGAAGTTTTGGAATGATATGTTATTTTAATATATTGAAATGGTTTGGAATTGATTTAACCTTTATTTTGATAAAGATTTGGATTTGAAATGATATTCTATTTTGAAGTATAAACTATTTTAAATTATAACCATGGGTTATAATAACGATTGGTTGTTAAAGAGACCGGGATCGGATATGGACATACTCTCTGTCGATACCGAAAACCACTTTGACAACTGTGTACGCGGTGGAGTTTCCAGAATGAAGTAGGATGGTGGCGACGATCCTAAGGTATATACGTGGACCCAACTCCCGTGAGTTGGCATAAGGTGGCTAAAACAGGAGCGATTGACGGACCAAGGAGGTAGCACCTCTGATCAGACACATTTCTTCGATATTATACTCTTACTTGTGATTGATTAGATGGCCATCCTCCGATTTGGGAGTGTTGTTCGAGGTGGAACGGTAGTGGCTGCTATGCGTATCCATCAGTCCGTGTGTGTAATTGGTATATCTACCCTGGCATTGCCTAGTTGTGCCGTGTCACCTACCATATCGAGCTTTACTACGATTATGATTTTAAGATCCGACCGCGTTAAGGTTCTCCATCCCCTTAACGCTATTTTCTATATGATTATACTTTACTTATTAGACATTATTATAATAGCGAATATTACTACATAGTAGATATTTTAACGGATCCTTAGAGGATGGGCGGTCCCAAGCATCTTCTAAGTTACTTGTACCTTTATTACAGTTCACTTGAGTTGGTTTACATTATATAAGTATATATTGTCCTGACTCGAGTGTTTTGTGTTTTGCTTTACGCTCGGGTCAGCCTGAGTATTCACAGATTTGGATTTCCACCTTCTGGAGATTTGAATCGCTGGAGATTATTTGCTAGTCTTGTTCTATCAACTTCGGTTCCGTTGTTCTATTCAGCCTGTACTTGGTTATTGTATTGAGACTTCTGCTGTACTTTATTTCTTATGTTGTATCTTATGTAACTCTGATATATTTTCATAGTAGCTTCATGAACTACTATTTCTTTTACTTCCGCTGCATTATTTTACTCTGTGTCAGTGATCTGTGATTATATTTATTTACTGTATATTCTGAGATTTGCCAAATTTTAATTACAACGCGGTATTTTGAGCAATTCAACTCCGACATGTGTGTCTACCTATACACTTATAATGGATGCGAATGGTTGAAAATATCGGGTCGTTACAATATATTATACATCAAATCATACTCAAGAAATTCAAATCAAATCCATTTTCCAAAACAAAATGTAGCAAAGCTACGAACTGGTCTTTCCACTTTGAAACTCAAAAATGAACGTCAATGATGCTGTAGTCATCACCGAAATTATTTCCCAGCGACAAAGAGGAGAGTACCGACTTACTTCTTTTAAAATTCTTTGGAAACAGTTTCTATTCGAAAATGCTTTCAATAGTATATATTACTTTTCCAAAACTTTGAAAATCAAATTTTGAGAAGCACCGAAAATTTAATTCTCAAATTCTTAAATTACATTTTATTGCCAATCAGATTTATTGCCCATGTTTAAAATTTCATCTCCTTATAACACACAACAATAGTTAATGATTTAGGAATGTTGATAAAACAATAAATGATAATATAGTATTATTATTTCTAACAACCAATCCATTAACCATCTAGTTTCAAAAAATTGTACTTTTATATATAAAATATAATCATACTTAAAATTATGGGACAGTTTGACATAGGTCCCTAATAAGTTTCAAAATACACAAAAACCCCAGTAAAAAAGAGTTTGTAAATTTTGTTCCTAGAATTAAGTTACTGAATAATGGCATACACTTATGCAATTATTCAGTGGATAATTGCAGACATTTATGCAATTATATCAAAAAATTGCAGACATTTCCGTAATTATTCACTGAAAAATTGCGGTAATTTACATATTTTTTTCAAAAAATTGCGTAAAATTCCGCAATTATTCACCAAAAAAATTGCGGAAATTTCCGCAATTATTCACCAAAAAAATTGCATAAATTTATGCAACTTTTGGATATAATTGCATAAATGTCTGCAATTATTCGATGAATAATTGCATAACTGTATGTAATTACTTAGTGACTTAATTTCAGGGACCTAATTTACGTACTTTTTTTTACTGGAGTTTTTGTGTATTTTGAAACTTATTAGGGACCTGAGCCTAATATTCACTAAAATTATTTCATTTACCAATTTCAAAACAATATTGTGTCAGTTTGCTCTGTTCAAGTGTTTTGGAATTCCGTCGATAGCGTTGGCCAAACGAACTGATCGAAAACCCAAATCAAACTTAACAACTCAAACAACACCATATAAAACATTTTTATCTTTATTACAAATACACTCCCTCACAGGATGATTCAAGAATGGATTTTAAAACAAGGATAGAGATTCAAATTTAGAGGGACCCTGATCAAAGAGAATTCTAATCAAGAAGATAGGCTCGAAAGGAAGATAAGATAATTAAATTACCAAAAGAGAAAGATGGATAGACTTACATTAATCGCGGTGACCTTAACCGGGTCAACCAAGACATAGAAAATATGAGAATACCATCAACGAAAATGGGGACAAACTTGTTTAGAACATCACGAAAAATGCGATTTATGAGGTCAATGAAGAAGGCAGGAGCATTGGTTAATCCAAAGGGCGTGATTAACCGTTAAAAGAAATCATTCGTCTGGGAGAAAGGACTACTGGTCGAGCTCCAAAAATAAGATCGACGAGGAATTCAATTTACCGCTTAAGAGGGAGGAGTGACTTCACCAAAAACATCAAGATAATTCCTGACTATAGGAGTGGAGTCAAGATCACTAGGTTGAGAATTAGGCAAAGAGATAAAACTGCCTGCACATTTCTGAGGAAATTGACATTCGAACACAAGAAAATTACCCGGATCGTCTACTAGAGAAACGGTTCGGGCTTAGCAAGAAATAACAACATCAAAACCAAGGACGTAGAAATCTCTGGTGAATAGACGCCTGTTGTAAGGGAGTTTCACCCCTTTACAAATCATACGAAGGTTGGCAGGACTGCCAATGGGATCAATCACACACAAGGGTGAAGTTGCAGAGATCGACAGAAATAGAGCTATGGGATGCTCCGGTGTCAAGAAGAACACGAACAGGAAAAGTCACGAATGGACTTCGGGACAAGGAAGAGTTCCAAAAATCCAAAAGAAATCCTAATCCAGGAGGATCCTAACGAAGAAATTAAGCTCGAATGAAGATGATTCTGTAATTAAATTTTTACTCCATATGCTAAGTTTTGTCTAAACCAGAGCTCTGATACCAACTGTAACGACCTGCCATTTTGAACCATTCAAATCGACAATCATCCACTCATGTCAGAATTGAATTGTTCAAAATAATATATTGTTGATTTATATTTGGCAAAATTTAGCATATACGGTAAATAAATCAATCACAGAATCACAGACACGGAGTAATAAAACAATAAGCAACAGAATAGAGAAATAGTAGTTTATGAAGCTACTATAGAACAATAGAGTCTTTAAACAAAAATACAACAGATATCTCAAATACAGAGTAGTCTCAAATACAAAAGTCACTGACAAGACTGAACATAAGCAACTGGAAATAACAGAAGGCTGAACAGATATAAGACAGATCTTCAAGCAAAGCTCCAAGCTCCAAAGGTGAGTCTCAAATGCTATGACACTCGGTCTGACCCGGGCATAAAGAAAAACACAAAACACCCAAGTCAGGATTAACATTCTTATACTAGTAAATCAACTCAAGTGAAATACAAAGTAACTCAAAGGATGTTTAGGATAACCATCCTCCAAGGATCCGTTAAACTATCTACATACATAGTACAATACACTACATCGATAATGTCAATAGTAAAGTAAACTATTAATTAGCATTAATGCGTTACCCATATCCCCCTTAACACATTTTATATAATGCCGTAGTCTATACAGTACTGTAAACTCCACCAAACCGGTGGGCTATCAGGGAGCACTCCATAGGTACGACACAAACCAAACTCGTAGAAGGCGCGATAAGGCATGTGACAAGGCATGCGAGGTAATGCCAGGGTAGGATTCTACCGTTTGCACTCCCGGACTGGTGGTAACGCATAGCAGCTACTACCACCCACTTCAAGACACACTCCTAAAATCAAAGGTGCACCCAATTAAATCACAAAGTAATAGAATGGTATCGAAGAAGCATGCTCGATCGGAGGTGTGACCTCACTTGGCCCGGTATAGCTCCTTTTTTAGCCACATCAAGCTGACTTGTGGGAGTCAGGGTTGCGTTAATACCTCATATAGAATCGTCGCCAAACCATCCTACTTCATTCTGGAATCTCCACCACGTACACAGTTGTTAAAGTGGTTTTTGGTATTGGCAAAGAGTATGACAATATTCGATCCCGGTCTCTTTAACAACCAAACGCTTATTTCACACCGTGGTCATTTATATTTCAAACAGTTTATACTTCATATCAAAATATCATATTCATTTGAAAATCATATCACTTTTGAAATCATATTACTTTCAAAATCATATCACTTTAAAAATCATTATTCACTTTAAATCATTTTCATTTCCAGTAATCATAATCACACAATAGTTTATATATTAAATTAGTTTATATATTATAATGGTTTCAAACTAGAATTGATTTCTTCCAATTCTACAAATCAAATTCAAATCACTTTTAGTTCCAGATTCAATTTGATTAAATCTCAATTCAATTTCTCATCAAAACCATTTTAATTTATCTATTTCAAATCCAGATTCGAACTACAAATTTAAACCATTTCAAATTCAATAGGTTTCGAAGATTAAATTAGGGCTGTTACGGTTGAATCGCTCAACCGCTCAATCGTACCAACCGTTCATGCGGTTACCATATATAATGGTAACAGTTATGGTAACGGTTGAAGAATTTGAAAACCGCGGTTAATTATACCAACCATATATTATTGTTTTATGTAATATTTAACATTAAATTATAAAAATTAGTAATTTAAGTTAAAGGAATAGCTTGTACATTAATAATATGTGTCTTAATGAACTAATGACATGTGCATGCATATTGGTTGTTTTATAAACAAATAAATAAATTTGCAAAAAACAGCTAGAGGTATATCAATTTATCATCAATACTGCATATAATATATGTACGACATGCTTCAAAATTGAAAATAGACGGTTAACCATCATAGACGGTTGCAGTAACGGTTATAAAAATTCATAACCGTCAACAACGGTTACGGTTAAGGTTGGTGGTAATAACGACGATTACCGCAACCGTAACACCCCTAGTTTAAATATTCCAATAATTTACAATAACTCAATTTGATAAATTCCATTTATATTGCAAAATTTCAACTTTAATTCTATTTTAATTTGAAATATTCACTTAATCATTTTTTAATAATATTCAAATAAATCTCCAAATTTACAAATTTAAATCGAAATTAAATATTCGATTACCATTTTATTTAAAGTTGAAAATATTCATTTAATCACTTTTTATCAAACCAAGTTATAGAATCATACCTTTCAAAATCTCAAAAATCAATAAGTTCAAATCAAACCTTATTCAGATTCAATTTTGAACATATTTAATTATAAATCAATTCTTATTTAAATTCAATTCTTAACAAATTAAATTACAAATCAATTCTTATTTAATATACCATTCCAACTTCCATTTACTTAAAGTTATTACAAAAATCTATTTTAAAAATTAATATAGATTTAAATAAATACTTAACATATTATATATGTATATATATTTAAATTAAATTCTTAATAAATTTTGTTATATTAGTTATTATTAAATCAAATCTTATTATGATTAAATCTATTTTAAACCTTAATTTATATATATTAAAAAATAATAAAGTTATAAGTAAGATTTTATAATTTACATTTTTAAAACTTAACTTATAAATTTAAAATTTTCAAAACATATGAATTTAAAATATAAATTTATAAATTTAAAATAAATATTTATATTATGATTTAAACATCAATATTTATCAAAACCCATATATTTTCTTTTCAAAAATTCCGGAAATAATTTTTCAAAATAGACCGACGATATCCGTATATAGTTTTCTAACCTATGGTCAAGTGATACAGATATTTATCATTTCAATCCGCAATTTATTTAAATATACGGGTATATATAATTTCAACTCACAATCCCAGAATTCAAAATCAATGAAAATCGCTTGGGTTTATCATTTCAACCCATAACGATTTTCCCCTAATCTACAAGATCGTTCGGGTATGTATCATTTCAACCCATAGGGAATTCTAACTAACAGGAACTTGCAGTGAGACTATACAATAGCATAAAATCACATATACCAATGACATGCATATATACTTCTAATTAACCAAATAAAAAATATATAACAGGCTATGGTGTCATATGTCAATTTATATAGGTAAACAATTGCAGATAATGGCATATCATATTTAACAATTAAATAACTTAACAATTCAAATTTAACATCATATTTCAATCGTCATTTCATGTGAATTAAATTTACTAAATATAAGAATGTTAATCGTGAGCGATTTCTTACCTTTCGAGGCTAGAGAAATTAGACACACAACAAGCTACGATTCTGAACCATGAACTCGACAATCGACCAATCCAACGACAATCCCAAAGCAAAGCACGATGAACTCGAGATCGATGAAACAAAGCTGATAATTTGGAATCGATGAAAACAAGTCAAAATTAACATGATTAAAAATGGGAACAAAATATATTTTATATCCTTTTTCTAAAAATCAATATTCAATTTAAAACACATATTTAAAATAAAATCTATATATATTTTAAAATCAATAATAAATTTTAAAAAATAAAATCTTGATATATATTCTATTTCAAAACCATTTTTTTCTCTTTCTTAATACACATCTAATAAAATCGAATATCTATATTATATATATATATATAAGCTATGCAAACAAATATACTTTTATATATTACATTTTAAAATAAATACCCAATATGAATGCGCAGCTAAATACAAAACAAACATATATGTAATGTATATACATCTTATAATATATATAGGTAAGATTTTATACTCAAGCTAAAAACTATAAATAAGAAGAAAAAAAGTATAAAACAAAGAAGTCATAACTCCCATCTCAAACATCTATTATAATATATATATGGAAATATACGTAATACTAATATGTAAGAAAATGTATAGACTTATACTTTACATATATATATATAAACTAATTGTAAACAAAAATTTATAAACTCATATACAAGATAATTTGGAAAAAAACATATATATATATATAACTTGGTATTTTATATATATTTTTAGAGGAGGGGAATGGCTTGACCGATATGAAAACAACTAATATACTATATATATTAACAGAGGAGGGACATGCTTTAGGCAAACTTAGGAGGAAACACAAGCATGCTTCGGGTTTGAAGGAAAATACAAATATGGATGCTTCAGGTAAAATAAGCTTTATAATTTATATATCTTTCTCATGATGGATGAAAACTAGATCCACAACTTTGATGAAGTAATAAAATCAAGATAAAAACTTACTTTAAATTCGCAAATATATATATACACACACACACGAGAGAAGATGCCTGCACGTGATCGGCTGCTATGGGGAGGGAGGATGTGGAGCTGCGGCCGAATCAGGAGGCGCGGGTGGCGGACGTGAGGCTGAGCGACAACGGCGGTGAGAGGCCGGATCAGTGGGAGTGTGTGTGTGTGTGTGTGATGTACATGTGGAGAGTTTGTGGGACTTGCATGTGGAGCTGCTAGGTAACGGCAGCAGGGAGGTGGTTACGGGCAGGGCTGTTGTGGGGCTGGAGTAGGTAGTGGGTGAGTGGGAGACGGCGGATCAAGGGAGCAATGACGGATGATGACACACGAGCTAATGGGTTGCTTGGTTGTGGTATGGGTTTGGGATGGTGATGGCAGCGGGTTTGACCGGCGGTGAAAGTTTGTTAGGCTTCGGTGGAGATGGGCGATCTGGAGTGGGGCACGAGTGGCGTACGAAGTAAGGTGGAGGAGGAGAGGCTGGCGGGTCGCTGGCGGGCCGGTGGTGGAAAATGAACCGCCCTCTTTTTTTTTCAGACAGAGGAGATGCACGGAGAAATGCTTCGAGTTTTGGTGATGAGTGCTTCGGGAATGAAGAGGAAACGCACAGGTAAGGCTCCAGAAAACAAAATGAGATCAGCTTAATTTTTTTTTCAAAATGAACGAATAAAACAAAGAGAAAAGGGAGAGAGGGGAGCCAGCAAATAAATTGAATACCAGGAAATAAAAAAAGTCATAGGCATGAATTTATGGAAATAATAATGATAGTGGCCATTTTCTTTTGTCTGGAAACAAACGAATGGGCACAGGAAATCCAATAGACTCCAGAATGGGTACCGATATGGTTAACCGTTACGCAGTTTTCGCCGCGTACCGGACGCCCAAATGCACTAATGAATATACTACGGAGATCAGCACAACGAGACGAACAGAAAGGTACACGGATATCAGTGATACGACCATCCTATCAAAAGTCGACTTTGCCGCCAAAACTGATGCTAAAATGCCGAAAATAAGTTAAAAGGAGCTAGAGCATTCCAAATTTGGCGAAATGAAATATGACGTCTCACTTAGAAAATGATTTACATTTTGTTATATAAAAATATTTAGATTTTGAAAATATTTATTTTTCATATATTTAACTGATTTTAAGTTGAAATTGAGAATTACACCACAAAATTAACTTTCATATTTTCTGATGAAAATCTGACATTTGCTACATTTAAATAGACGTATTCCAAATATCAAATTTTTATTGCTAAATTTTAATTATTTATTTTAAGGAAAAATTCAGTTAATTACGTTACAAAATCATTAAAATCTCCGGGTCTTTACACTAGAATGGTTATAACATAAATAAGGAGGATTCATGTGAGAGACAAAATAGGAATAGGCCGTATTTCCTAACATAAAGCCTTCTCGCTCTCCCATTAGCCTTGTTTACATTTCATTCGTACAAACTAAAGCAAAGACAAGATTAGCCATTGCTAGGAGAAATCAAGAGAAGAAAGCTAGGGAAATCTAAGGAAAAAGCTAATAAGGAATTTAATCAACTCAAATCTCAATTCTCTTTATCAAATCAAGGTGAATAATATTTACATCTCACCATTGCACACTTATTTTAGTTTTATGCCTAAACCCAAATCATATGTTTTTATTTAGTTATGTTATAACTAATTGGTCGGTTATATGCTTGAATGATGAATTATTAGATTTATTATGGAATTATTTAATAGGTTTTAAGAGTAAACCCGGTTTATGATATCCAATTAACTTGAAATTTAGATATGATGTTTATGACATTATTTTAGAATTGGGTTTCTAATTTCATAAAATTTCAAGCAAGTATGAATATTTTATGAATTTCTTAAGTGATGAAAATGATTTATTTCGGGTTTTAATTATTAAAAATAATTAAATAATGTTTTTGATCCTAAAATTTTTATATGTTAAAGAATATGTTAATTCTGATTTATAGTGATTTTTAGGGATTTTTTCCAAGTGTTTATGATTTATTATGAATTTATTAGGCTAGAAAAGCTTAATAATTATAATAAAATATTAATATAAAATTAACGATTTGCAAATTATTTTGGAAATGATAATTCTGATTTACAACAGTTTTCTGAAAAGGATTTGATAAAGAAGTTTATTATCCAATAGCAGTTTGACAAAGGATTGGAGTTGGTGAAAATAAGTTGTTTTTTGAAGAAATAAAATAATTTTTATGTTAATTACGAGATCGCCACATTGTTATTAATCAATGCCGACGTCCATCTATGCCGCAAATATCAATGCCACAAATATTATATCGGCTATGATATGCCGCTAGTATTACTTTAAAGTTAAAGGTATTATGGCAATAATGATGCCGCATATCTTCATTCCTATACAAAGAGGTAGTAACGCCGTCTTTTCGACATTGATATTAAAGGGCAAGATGCCGCGTATATAAAATTTCGACATTATTACTTTAGGCAGCAATGCCGCCGTTATCCCACCTTTTGGCAAGGCCGTGACACCAAGAACTTGACTAAAAACCAAGGGCAGTTCATCCTGGAGATCGGTTGTACGCAGGCTCACTATGGATATCGACGAATTTTTTCTGAGTCCGGATCGAGCTAAAATTGATATGACACGACAAGCAAAGCTATGAGAACCAACGTTCCAAATTTCAAGTCAATCGGAGTTCGTATGCTCAAGATATTGATCGATCACGGTTGAGAAATCCAAACTTGCATCGATCATAACTCGAGATCTACAAGTCCAAATGCCACCAAATTTTCACAGGAGCTTACGTATGACCTAAGGAATGTTCATGCCAAATTTCAACTCGATTGGAGCAAGTCTTCATCGATACGAAATTCGTTCGTGGATGGAAAAACTCCAACTTGCATCGATCATATCTCTTAATCTACAAGTCCAAATGCTATGAAATTTTCACAGCAGCTTACGTATGACATAAAGAATGTTCCTGCCAAATTTCAACTCGATCGAAGCAAGTCTTGATCGATACGAAATTCGTTTGTATCGACCGCGGATGGAAAAAATCTAACTTGCATCGATCATATCTCGCGATCTACAAGTCCAAATGCTATGAAATTTTCACAGGAGCTTACGTGCATGCTGAAGAATGTCCACACCAAATTTCGACTCCATCGGATGCAATCTTGATCGATACGAAATTCGTTCGTATCGATCACGGATCGGGCCAAAACTTTACGGGCTTGGTCGCGTGGGCCCGCTCACGTGCCAGAAGAAGTATCCCGAGATTCGGGCGACATATCAGCCTCCTACGCCTATAAATAGACCCCCAAAGCCTACAGAAAAGGGATCTTTGAATTCTCCAACGCCCAGACTCTACCGGATTCAGTTCCATACTCCATTACTGCTACTGTTAATGAATTTTACTACTATAATCCATTGATATCTGCTGTAACCCGCTGCAATCAATTGTAATCATCAAAGAAACATCAATAAAGCGATCAATTTCATAGTGGACGTAGGCAATACGCCGAACCACTCTAAATTCCTGTGTTTCTATGCATTTTTTATCATTTACATATCTGTTTTTGGATTTTTTGTTAGATAATCCTCTTTTTCCATTTAATTTCTTCATTTTATCTTTTCAAAAACTTCCGAAGAGTGTTGTGCCCATTTTTGGTACAAACACTTTGGTGCTTTCATTGAGAAAAACCCAACTTTTCTCCTGCTCTGTGGATCTACTACCATCGTTGGATTGCAAAAATCTAAGGAGGAGATCCAGATCTTCCGTCCAGTGGTTTCTTCTATTCTATTCAGATTGCTCCAGATCTAAGAGGAACTGCATTCATCTATATTTTCGTATCCATGTTCTCGAATCCAGAGAATATGGTGATTTTCGTATCCATGTTCTCGAATCCAGAAAATATGATCATTTTCGTATCCATCATTTCGTATCCACAAAATATGATCATTTTTGTATCCATCATTTCGTATCCAGAAAATATGATCATTTTCGTATCCATCATTTCGTATCCAGAAAATATGATCATTTTCGTATCCATCATTTCGTATCCAGAAAATATGATCATTTTCGAATCCAGAAAATATGGTGGTTTTCGTATCCATGTATTCACATCCAGAAAATATGACAACATTCGTATCGATCAGCTTTCGTATCGATCGATTATTCATATCGATCAGTTTTCGTGTCAATCAACATTCGTATCGATCGACTTTCGTATCGATCATTTTTCGTATCGATTGGTTTTCGTATCGATCAACTTCGTATCGATCCAGCCATATGCATTTCATATCGATTCTCACACGCATTTCGTATCGATCGCAATTGCTCTGTTCATATCGCTCGCAACTGCTCTGTTCGTATCGATCGAAAATGCTCTGTTCGTATCGATCGAAAATGCTCTGTTCGTATCGATCGCAACTGCTCTGTTCGTATCGATTGCAAATGCTCTGTTTGTATCGATCGCAACTGCTCTGTTCGTATCGATTCTCACACGCAGTTCGTATCGATCCATCTACGTCCAATTCGTATCGATACTCACACGTTGTTCGTATCGATCGCAACTGCTCTGTTCGTATCGATTCTCACACGCAGTTCGTATCGATCCATCTGCGTTCAATTCGTATTGATTTTCACACGTTGTTCGTATCGGTCCATCTGCGCCCAATTCGTATCGATACTCACACGCTGTTCGTATCGATCCATCTGCGTCCAATTCGTATCGATACGAAATTTCAAAAAAAAAAAAAAATCGGGTACAACCCAAATTTCCAAAAAAGAGGCTAATTCACATCCGAAGAGTGTTTCCCCCCGAACCCTAGCCGCAGCGCAGAGCATTCGCATAGTTAATTCAAAACTCAACTTAATAAAGGAACATTTTGATCGTTCCATGATTGGACGGGACGTAGGGGATTATAGTAGCAATTGTTGAGTTGCAATCAAGGAATGGGTAAAGGAATACTAATCAACCGGTGCTCCCGGAGGCTGGAGAACCTAGCTAATATGCCAAGAACTGGAGTTGATTAATATATTATGCTTTTAAGGTGGAATGCAACTTCCTCCAATTGACCAGCTTTTAAACTCCTGAATTGACAACTATGGTACGATGGCTAATATGACGACTACCCTACAATGTCTACTCTGCCCACTCAAAACATAGCTGGTCACCGCCGAACCATCTTCAAATGCCCGCATCTTAATCATACCGTGTCCATATGACTAGAAGCACGACATACAACCTTAAGAGGACTTCCTCAATATCTTATATGGGCCTCCTACCTGGGTGAAAATTAGAAATAATCACCAACCTATGAGCCCATCTTAACCAACTCACCATCCAATCAGCATTACAAACCACTCAAACATTGGGAAATCGTGCATACATCATTCACCAGTGTTATAAGACCCCTTGGCAATAAAATGGACCTGATCATAATGTCGATTGGAGAATCTTTCCCAGTCGAGACCTATTCGTTGAAACCATCCTACATGCAGAACTTCCAGTGAAAATTCAACATGTTAACTATGTCGATGTACTATGGAAATACAACCCCCGACACTACCTTATGAAGTGGGAATGGCACATGGACTCCACCAAGAGTGATGAATGCCATCAAATGCAGATGTCTTCCCCCATTCCTAAAAGAACACTGTCATTCATGGTTAGACATACCAGTTCTACATCTCATATTGTTGAAGTGAATGAAGAAGCTGGCAGCCAACGAATTTATCCAAAGCCCACAGCCAGTTGCTGCCAATACCCATAAATGAATTCATCACCAGAGCTTATTTCCAGACTTTGATAAGAGAATTGGTGGATAGCCGCCGACGACTACACCAACATTTCTAGGCCAATATTGAGTTGATGAATCAGATAAAGGATCAACATAGCAAGATAAGGAGGGGACCTACTCCATACTCTAGATCGAAAAACTCCTCTTCTCTAGATGGCTACCGTGAACGCCAACGCCATAAGGCTGCTCCGGGAAGGACAGCTCCGACAATATGTGCAAGTCCCATAAAAAGAAGGACCGGGAACATCCGACCCCTATCGATCAAGGACTTTGATCAAATTGAACCATTTGCGTTAGACTTCCAACTAAGAAGGGCTGGACTGAAGTGCAATAGTGAGCATACGACGCTGCCTCACTTATCAATGAGATTTGATCTGATCTCTTTTGAATTATTTCTAATTCAATTTCATTTACGTTGCGAAATATGACCTTCTTGAATTAAACTACTTGCAAATGATGCATGTAACCGAGTACTTAAGATTGGGTGAAAAACAACCTCCACGGACTATGATCAAATCATTGAGGTATCATCATGACGAGCATGATTCAACCACTCATCGGCTACTATATGCCCTTGACTTGGGGCAAGGCGTCAAAGCGGAAGAGACCGACAAGGTCAGGACTCTAGTACAAAGTGGATGCAACCGACCATCCACTCATCCGCCTATGCAATTTAATTAGGAGATGTAAGAAAGACTTGGAGTTATATGTCCCAACAATGCACTCTCCATCTCGTACTTGAAGCTCGCCAAAATACTTATGCTTCTTCTGATGCCTGATAAAATCGGAATAACACCAAGGGTGGACGTGACGTCACCATCCATGCATCCAATCTTACATTAGACACTTGGGATTATTTGAGAACACATGTTTAAAGTGGATATGATTTGACCGTTCACTCTCCAGTTTGCTTCTGTAATTTGGCAAAACAGTCATGCCTTAAACCAACTTCATCAGGGTCCAACCCTCAATTTAAAGTCATCAACGATTGACTACCTACCCGCTAACCATCACGAGCTGTCATTTCAACTCTCTTCCTTAGCTCGATCGAAAGAATGCAAAGTATAAATTGGACGTGACTCGACTGTCTGCTCTCCAATTCTTGCACCCGACTTAAAGGAAATTGCACAACTCAAAGTGGATGTAGTTCGACCATCCTTTCCTATGCTCGAGCACAAAGCTTGCCAGAACACTAATCTTACTCCTTAGGCTTAGCAAAAGTGGAATCCAAACGAACATGGATGTGATCCAACCGTCCATAAACTAAATCACATTCTTCGTTGAGGGGCATATAAGAGGAAGTTAATCGGGATCCCACCGATCACTCGCTAAGTGAAACCCCGAGCTCAGGGACAAGCCATCACACTGCGGCAATAAGGGATTGATACACGACAATCCTTTAACTAACTCCGGCTCCTAGAGTGTGAGCTGGAGTATAAACTTATGGACATGGGCTCAAGGAGGATGGATCAGTCCATCTAACGACCTCGCCTTCCGTATTTACAAGCTCGAGGAGGATGGATCCATCCATATAACGACTTCTCTTGCCTACTCAGGGTGGATGTGATCCGACCATCCACGATCCTGATACAGCTTTCGTTCCCAGAGTGCGAGCGAAATCCAAAAACATGTAGCAGATGTGACCGACCGTCTGTTCACTAACTCTGAACTCCCAGAGTGTGAGTCAGAGTATAAACATTAACTCCTAATTCCCAGAGTGCGAAATGGAGTATAAACACCAACTCCCAGAGTGTGAGTCGGAGTATAAACATTAACTCCAGATTCCCAGAGTGCGAACTGGAGTATAAACATCAACCAACTCCAGATTCCCAGAGTGCGAACTGGAGTATAAACATCGACTAACTCCAGATTCCCAGAGTGCAAACTGGAGTATAAACATCGACTAACTCCAGATTCCCAGAGTGCGAACTGGAGTATAAACATCGACTAACTCCAGATTCCCAGAGTGCAAACTGGAGTATAAACATCAACTAACTCCAAGTCCCCAGAGTGTGGACTAAAGTATAAACACCAACTTGGTGCGAATGACCACCCATCAACTTACTTTGGTCCCGAGAGCACAGACTAGAGTATAAACACCAAATGGGTGTGACTAACAACCCATCAACCAACTCCAGTCCTCAAAGCATGGTTTGGAATATAAATACCAGAAGGGATGCGATTCGACTGTCCATCTATAAGCTCTGGTTCCTCAGCAAGTTCTGTAGCACAAAAAGCGAATGTGGTTCGACCGTCTGCTTTCCAATCTTCCCCTTACATGGGGGGACACTTAACACACAAAATTGGATGCGATCCAACCGTCCAGCACTAAGCGGGCATGACACAACCGTCCATGCATCAACTCTTGTCCCCGGCATGGGACCCATAACGTAAATTTATAGGGATGCACTCCAACCCTACAAGACAAAATTTCTTCATTGATTCGATAGGGAGGCGTAGATTCGAAAAAGGGACCTAGTTGGATATCCTATTCTGAATTGATATTACTACCATCCAACCGCAAATGAACGTGGCATGACCTCGCCTGTGATCCGACGGGTTGTGCGTGCAACATGGACGGATGTGACCTAACCATCCGCTAATCAATTCCTTCCTACAGTTCAGTGGGAGAAGCATCAAACTAAAGTTGTTGTAATTTGACCGGCCACACTTCGACTTTTGCCCTTGACTGGGGGCAGAGGAATTGACCGAGGAAAACGCGGTTTGACCATTTTCTACAAAAAAAACTTAGTCCCCAGAGTGTGGACATGGGTATAAACATCAAATAGGTGTGATGAATGGCCCTTCAACTGACTCTGATCCCCAAAGTGTGGCTACAAGAATAGACAAACGAATGAATGTGATTCGACCATTCATTCACCAACTCTGACATGAACTCGACGTGAGGAGTGTAAACTCACTACAGGTGCAATTAGATCATCCACAAACTAACTCTGCTAACCCAAGACTAGGGGCAGAAGTACAAATCACAGAAAAAAGAGAAAGGTGACTCGCTACATCTCCAGCATAGCATCCTTTACAACTTAAGGCGACGACTACAAGGAGACCCTAATGCTAACCAATCTGAATGATGCCCGAACTCCTAGGCAACCAATTATATCGTACCACCGGATCGACGGGCAATATCGATCTGCACCTTTCATATCATACCATTGGATCGATAGGAAATGAGGTCCGAGCATTCTACATCGTGTCGTTGAATCAACGGTCAATACAGATCGATATTGACCCGAACGTCCATCGAATACCTTTGACCAATAGGGCTTGGATAGAAGAATAAACCACGAGTGAGTGTGACTTGACCATTCGTCCTCCGTCGCCTTCCTACGATCTATTTGGAAAAGCGTGAAACCGGATGGGCATGACTTGACTACGTTTGAGCTGACATTATCCCAAGTTCCGACAGGAGAATGTAAACCGAAATGGATGTAGTTAATTTCTTAACTCCTAGAGAATGCAATGTGACCATTCATTCTTTGACTTTTACCATGATTCGATTAAAAGAGCAATTCAAAACAAGTGCAACCTAAACATTTGCACACTGACTCTTACCCTGGATTCGACAAGGGAAGCATCAATCCTGCATTGGATCTGACTAGACGATTCACTCTTTAGTTTTTGCCCAAAGTATGGTGACATAAGCAGCGAAGTGAATGTCATTGACCATCCAGAATCTAGCTTATGTCCGAATGTCGGCAAAGTAACAATATATTCCACCTAGAGGAAAGAACTAGAACATAATGCAGGATAGGCACGACTTAGCCCTCCATCGGTTAACTCGATCCCATGGTTCAATGGGATAGAATACAAAATTGAAGCGGACATTATCTACCCTGCCACTTATCGAGATATTCCCCAGATTTGGGGGCACGAGCAAGAAGATAAGATTAATATGATTCAACCATTCATCAATCAACTCTGATTCTTAAAGCTTGAACTACAGTATAAACACAGCTAGGATGAGACTAGACCGTCCGCGTAGTGCATCCGCCAACCCAAGACTGGGAGCAAAAGAGTGATTATCCGAGAGTTGACTATGACAATTTGAACCTATAACCCATGCCTGATATTCATAACAACTCTAGGTTATGACCGAAAGGATGCCTAGAGATAGAATCATCGGATCAATACCCGAACTCATGGGCAACCGATCATCATTCCGACCCTTACAATGAGCAATGGATCACGAGTACATTGAATGAAAAGCGCATCATTCAGAAACACAAGTAAATTCAATCTCAAAGCTGGAGCCAACTATGTAGCAGCATGCAGTACAAGGCTAAGTTCTACTAATCCTTTGATTCAACATCCTTATAAGCCTGATCATTTACCATTGCAAATAAACACGTGAGGCGCCTACAACCCATCACGAGTATTGTAGATCAGATCACAATTCCGCGCAATGATGAAGAAAGAGTCAATTGTTTTACTTCAGGTGAATCTTGATGTGTTCGCTTGGACTCGATCTCATATATATATATATATGGACTCTCTCCAGCCATGAAGAACCCTACATTAAATGTCGACCCGAGGCATGTCTCGGTGAACAAAAACGATGCGACGTGGATCCGGAGAGATCTATTTCACTTAAAGAGGAGGCGAATCTGCTCAAAACCAGTGGGTTTATCCATGATGCCCTCCAACCAAAATGAGTATCCAATCCTTTACTTATAAGAAAAACGAATAGAGAGTGGAGGACATACGTCAACTACTCAGATTTGCACGGGGTATGACAAAGCACAGCTTTCCACTTCCAATGATCAACCGACTGATGGACCCGACCATCAAACATGAATTACTGTCATCCATGGATGCAAACTCCAGATACAATCGGATACTAAAGCATATCCTAGACCAGGAATACAACTGTTTCATTATTGACCTGGGCCTATAGCGCTATGCTGAAATCCCTGGATTCAAACTTGAGAACGCTTATGCTACTTACCAAAGGACGATTAACAGATCATTAAAAAAAATCAATCATATCGGCCGATCGATGAAAGTAGATATGGTTAATATGCTCGTGAGATCATGACCATAAAATGACCACATCGATGACTTAGCAAAGATATTCAATGCTCTCCAACAATTGCAGGATGAAACTCGATCCTTTGAAATGCTCTTTCACCATTACATCAGAAAGATTCTTTGTTTTCATCATCAATTCTCATGGAATCAAGACTAATTTCTAGAAAATTCCGACAGTTAGAGACACCTATGTACCAAGGACAACCAAGCAGGTACGGAGCCTAAGTTGAAAGATTACTGTCCTAAGTTGATTTGACTCTAGGACCATCTACAAGTGAATTATCTTCTTCAACCCGACCATAAGAGGGAAGAGAACTTTTGAATGAACTAACAACTGCGTTGATGCACTTCCAGCTCTGATAGATCTCTTAAAGAGACCTCCCATTTTACCCAAACCTTTGGATCGCGAAGATTTATACATCAATTGGGCCGTGTCAACACACGCCATATGCGTCGCAATGCTATGTAAAGAGAAATGAATCCAAAGACCAGTATATGATGAAGGCTGGCTATTGACAAGCTCACCCTGTTAATGTCCATATCGACCAACCGTTACGATAGGTCCAATAGAAACCTTAGATGTCTGAAAAGTTACTCAATTGGAGTATCAAGCTAAGCCATTTTGATATCACTTATCTCCCTCGGAGAGCTCTCCATGGTCAAACATTAGCATACTTCATATCTGAAATCACCAAATCAGATGACTATCCAAAGAACAGTAGAGAACCGTCCAACCGATGGAAAACGTACACCGATGAAACTTCCAATAATCGGCTTTCTAACATCGAAGTTGCGTTAATGACTCCTGAGGACCGAACGATCTGCTATGCCCTAAAACTCAACTTCCCTGCAACAAATAACGAAGCTAAGTATGAAGCCTTGGCGCTCAAACTTTCAAGAAAACTACGAGTGGAAACTTTGCATATCTTATGTGATTACTGGTTAGTAGTATACCGAGTCAGGGAAGATTATTCGACTAGGGGGCAACATCTTGCTCCTTATCCTAGCTGGGTCCAAAAGCTACTAGTCGACTTCGACTATTACACCATTACACAAATCCTCAGAGAACCAAACGAAAAGGCTGAATCACTCGCCAAGCTAGCCAGTTCTGAGGATGCGCGACAAATAGACTTTGTCCCAGTTGAAATGCTTATTATTCTAAGCATTGACATATGAAGATCAACTAGATCTTAGAGATGGATCTAGGAAAGGAGTCATGGATGACTCCTATCAAAGATTATCCACAATCGGGGATTCTTATTGAATAAAGGAATAAGAAATGGCATATCCTCCATGAAGCATCACTGCATGATTATGTCTAGATCGTTCGACTCCATCGATACAAAGCATTACTTTTGTATCCATCGATCCGAGACCCAATATTACGTATCCATCGATACGAAGCATACATTCCAACATCTCAGATCGATCCAGGAGAGGATCGATACAAAGGAAGGACTTAAAACAACCATCGATTGTTGTTACAACTCGAATTTCACATCGATCCAGGAGAGGATCGTTACGAAACTCGATAAAAAAAAACTTGACAACGACCCGTGAACGTGCAAACATTGATGGGAGTCAGGCTAACATACATGCATGTATGACAGACTAACATTCAATTTTCAAAATTCACAGGAGTTGAATGCTCACCTGTTGACAGTTACAACAGTGAACAACAAATCGCTAGCACTCGACAATCAGTTACAACAATGCACTACATAATCATTGGCAGTCAACAAATCAACATTTATATTACTGGAAATCAATCGAAGGTTACATCTTTTGACGAAAAGATAGCAATTACTCAGTGGATCAGATATAACTTCTTCAGAATGAAGGATGCAGCATTTCAAAGCACGTCATGTTCACATAAGACATACTTTGGGGGGCAAATGTTATCCCGCCTTTTGGCAAGGCCGTGACACCAAGAACTTGACTAAAAACCAAGGGCAGTTCATCCTGGAGATCGGTTGTACGCAGGCTCACTATGGATATCGACGAATTTTTTCCAAGTCCGGATCGAGCTAAAATTGATATGTCACGACAAGAAAAGTTATGAGAGCCAACGTTCCAAATTTCAGGTCAATCGGAGTTCGTATGCTCAAGATATTGATCGATCACGGTTGAGAAATCCAAACTTGCATCGATCATAACTCGAGATCTACAAGTCCAAATGCCACTAAATTTTCACAGGAGCTTACGTATGACCTAAGGAATGTTCATGCCAAATTTCAACTCGATTGGAGCAAGTCTTGATCGATATGAAATTCGTTCGTATCGATCGCGGATGGAAAAACTCCAACTTGCATCGATCATATCTCTTAATCTACAAGTCCAAATGCTATAAAATTTTCACAGCAGCTCACGTATGACATAAAGAATGTTCTTGCCAAATTTCAACTCGATCGGAGCAAGTTTTGATCGATATGAAATTAGTTCGTATCGATCGTGGATGGAAAAACTCCAACTTGCATCGATCATATCTCGCGATCTACAAGTCCAAATGCTATGAAATTTTCACAGGAGCTTATGTGCATGCTGAAGAATGTCCACACCAAATTTCGACTCCATCGGATGCAATCTTGATTGATACGAAATTCGTTCGTATCGATCATGGATCGGGCCGAAACTTTACGGGCTTGGTCGCGTGGGCTCGCTCACGTGCCAGAAGAAGTCTCCCGAGATCCGGGCGACATATCAACCTCCTACGTCTATAAATAGACCCCCAGAGCCTATAGAAAAGGGATCTTTGAATTCTCCAACGCCCAGACTCTGCCGGATTCAGTTCCATACTCCATTACTGCTGCTGCTATCGAATTTTACTACTGTAATCCATTGATATCTGCTGTAACCCGCTGCAATCAATTGTAATCATCAAAGAAACATCAATAAAGCGATCAATTTCATAGTGGACGTAGGCAATACGCCGAACCACTCTAAATTCCTGTGTTTCTGTGCATTTTTTATCATTTACATATCTATTTTTGGAGTTTTTGTTAGATAATCCATTTTTTCCATTTAGTTTCTTCATTTTATCTCTTCAAAAACTTTCGAAGAGCATTATCAAGCTCCTCCATCCTGGCGTCGTGTTGAGACGACGCATAATCCGGAATCGGAATATCAGCAAGCCCTTCAAAAGGATTCTCTACTTGCAGGGGAGGAGCCTCTGAAATCCTAATCCCCGGGACGGGCAAGGACATAACTACGGATTTTAATCTTTCGGATTTAGAACGCTTGTGAGCAACATCCTTGCCTTTTCTCCTTCCTCATGAATCCTGGACATCGGAAGAAGGCCCAGCATGGAGCTCGGTATTTGTAGGCGTTCTCTCCGTATCAACTTCTTCGGCTATTACGACTCCGGGCGGTTTGCGCTTCACCTGTTTCTTCGAGACCACTCTAAGTGTCCCTTCCAGCCGTATACTTTGCCTCCGTTCAATTAGCCCGACAGTCCTCAAGTTTCTGTCGGTCAGAACCAAGTCGATATGCCTCTCTTCGCCCGGAACCGCTTGGAGAATCCGAACTAGCTCTCTGAAGTATGCACCGTTAGGTCGAGAGATTGCAGCTATAATAGAAGATAAATATGTCAGTTTGGAGGACGGTCATAATTATCTCGATAATTCAAAGGAAAGATTGCAATGCTTACGTCAATCCAACCACCGCCTAGCGAATCCAGGGGGCACTGAACGTAGAACCATTCGGTTTTAAAATAACTTAGCCTTCCCCCAAGAGCCCATTACAATGTGGCAGTTCCTGACTGCTTCCAAGAAGGTGAAAGAAGGGCTGTCTCCACAACTCTTAACGTTAAATAGATATCTAATCTCGATCGGCTTTGGTGGTCGAAAGAGAATCTCCATAAACAGGATGAAAGTGCTATTCAGCAGGGCATATCCGTTGGGATGTAGCTGGGATGGAGCTATTCCAAGGAATGATAACATCTCCCTTATATATTGGTTGAAAGGAGGAAGCGTTCCCGCCGTACAGGCATGACGGTTAAAAGCAATAAACCCCTCCAGGGGATCATGCGGCCTATCATTTGGCCCAGGCAGTAGCACGCCATCGAGCGATAAGCCGTGTCTTAAACAAATCCGTCCCAGCATATCTTCGGAGATACCAGACGGCACAGAATCTTGTGGACGACAAATGAACCGGGCACCTGGATGCTCGTCCGGAGCTGGGTCTATAACTTCGGCTTCAATGACTGGTATTTCGATGGTTGAAGGAATTGAACTTGGGAGTTCCTGCTGCTGTGAACTTGAGGGTTCCATGACTAACTAGCTTATGAAAAATCATTGTTAAACAGACAATAACGCTCGTGCATCCCCCAGTGAAAAGTGTGTGAGTGTGTTGTGCAGTGCAGCACTGTATATCACTCGAGAAGTTCTACAGAATTGGAGAAAACATATAAACAACGAGACTTCGAAATTCAGTCAAAGTGACCATCATCACTGACCGTCACAACCGTGCCATCGAGGAATTAGCAATCAACCCAATCCAAGTTAAAGTTTGTTAAAATTTTGTTAGAGTTGCAGTTCCATCGACGAGCTTCGAAGGGAAATCAAATAAACAGTCCAAAGGTCAAGTCTAATTATGCCAAAATGAAGCTCGTCGGAGTTAGGTGTTCAAATGCACAAAAGTTTTCGATATCATCGAAGTTAAGTTCATTGTCAATCATCAAAAGTTCAAGTTCGAATCGATCGCTCAGGTTCAAGTTCGCATCGATCAGGTTCGATTTTGTATCGATCGCTCAGGGACACTTTCGTATCGATCCCAGGGCTGCGCAGTTTGAATCGGTCCAAGGCCTCCACTTCAAATCGATCTAAGGCCGCCACTTCGAATCGATCCAAGGCCGCCACTTCGAATCGATTCAAAGCTTCCACTTCGAATCGATCCAAGGCCACCATCTCGAATCGATCAGACGCAACCCCTTCGTATCAATCCACATATTCAAAGCACTCGATTTGATGCAAAGCTCAGCCATCGATCGATACGAAGGCCTTCGTCTCATCATCTCGAAGCCCCAATTCCAGATCGACGCGAAGCTAAGGCCGAGGAACCTTCGATCGACCACGACTTTGGGTGGTTTGATGTTAAAGATCGAGTCTCATCGTTTACGCGTTGGCTTCGCTTAGTGGATTACCTAAATCTGACAGTTAGTTCGAGTAATTGAGGATCTGAATCGGTGCGAAGGCAAGAACAGTTTCTTCTTTTCCCGAGTCTCTGAGCGATGCGAAAGCGAGAGCGCAAGAGTAGAAAAGTAAAAAGTGAAAAAATGGCTAAGTACAGAGTATTTATATGGGCTTAAAGGTGAATGGAATAGACGATTCGCCTCCCAGTGGATTTGACCAGTTACGAAGCGCCACCACGAGATCGATTCGAACAAGCTGTTCGACTTCATGGACTCGAGTCTGCATCGATGCGAAGCCCTTCTTCATATCGGTCATCTTCGACTCCCTCCCCAGAGCATCGATACGAACGAACAGTTCGAGTCCATCAGATCGCAGCTCCCAGAAGCCAATGCCTATCGATACGAATGACCGCTTCATGTCCATCAAACCCCACATCCATCGACTCGAAATGCACATTTCGTATCCATCAATGCAATGAATACCGGCGTGAAAACAATGCTTTAAACTTCTACATCGATTCAGGAGAGGATCGATACGAAGGAACATTCAAAAACAACTGTCGAGCGTTGTTACAATTCGAATCTCACATCGGTTCAGGAGAAGATCGATACGAAATTCGATTCGGGATAAACTGACGACGACTCGTGAACGTCAGCGAGGGTCAGATTAACATATATGCATATATGACGGACTAATATTCAATATTCCAGATTTACAAGGATTGGAAACTCATTTGATAACAATTACAACAACAAACGGCTAATCACTAGCGTACAACAATCAGTTACAACAATACAGGGTACAGCAGTTGGCAGTCAACAGTTTACACATCGACAAAAAAGTCGAAGATTACAGCTTTCACCAAAAAGACGATAACTATTCAGAATGAAGATTGCAGCATTTCAAAGCACATCATGTTTCCACAAGACGTACTTTGGGGGGCAAATGTTATCCCGCCTTTTAGCAAGGCTGTGACACCAAGGAATTGACTAGTAACCAATGACGATCCGTCCTAAGATCGGTTATACACAGGCTCACTGTGGATATCGATGAATTTTGTCCGAGTCCGGATCGAGCTTAAATTGATATGACACGACAAGCAAAGCTATGAGAGTCAATGTTCCAAATTTCAAGTCAATCCGAGTTCGTATGCTCAAGTTACGATCGATGCAAAATTGGATAAAAACAACCTCTGTTCGACTCGCTTCGCATCCATCAAACAGCCTCTGTTCGACTCGCTTCGCATCCATCAAACAGCCTCTGTTCGACTCGCTTCGCATCCATCAGATAGCTTCTGTTCGACTCGATCCGCATCCATCAGAAAAATGACAGTTCGACTCGATCGTCTAATGCCTACTTCGAATCCATCAGCTGGAGCGCGTTGCTCGAATCCATCGAGCAACAGTAGTTCGTATCCCTCATTTGTCCAGTTCGTATCCATACTGGAAAAGCCCTATTCGAATCCATTAAGTTCCGGTACTTCGTGTCCATCGTGGATCCACTGATCGAATCAATTGTGTTGCCGTATTCAAATCAATCGACCGGAGTTGAGTTCCATCGATACAAACAGAACCCTAATGACAATACGCGCAACTCACTTTCTATCGATACGAAAAGAGGGTGTTTCAACCGATACGAACAAGGCAAGGACCAAGAATGACTCAGCCAACTCACCATCAAAGGCGGAGCAATCCAGAAATTCAAGCGCCACGTCATCGAGTCGAATAGGACCGAGTCGAAGTGATGGAGTCGAACGAAACAGCCAACCGAAAGTCCTATTTTGCATCGATCATATCTCCTAATCTACAAGTCCAAATGCTATGAAATTTTCACAGAAGCCTACGTGCAAGCTAAGGAATGTCCACGCCAAATTTTGACTCCATCGGACGCAATCTTGATCGATACGAAATCCGTTCGTATCGATCACGGAACGGACCGAAACTTCGCGGGCTTGGGCGCGCGGGCCTGGTCACGTGCCAGAAGGAGCCTCCCGAGATCTGAGTGAAATATCAGCCTCCTACACCTATAAATAGAGCCTCAAGGCCTATAGAAAAAGGATCTTTGAATTCTCCAACGCCCAGACTCTGCCGGATTCAATTCCATACTCCATTGCTGCTGCTGTTAACGAATTTTACTGCTGTAATTCATTGTTATCCGCTGTAACCTGCTGCAATCAATTGTAATCATCAAAGAAACATCAATAAAGAGATCAATTTCATAGTGGATGTAGGCAATACGCCGAACCACTCTAAATCTTTGTGTTTCCGTGCATTTTTATTATTCTCATATCTGTTTTTTGGAGTTTTTGTTAGATAATCCTCCTTTTCCATTTAATTTCTTTATTTTATCTCTTCAAAAACTTCCGAAGAGTGTTGTGCCCATTTTTGGTACAAACAGCCGCCTATAAACCTTACTTTCGACATCGATATAAATGACAATGACGCCGCCTATTTTCTGTATTGACATAAATGACATTAATGACTCTATGATATTAATGCCGAAGGTCATCAATGTCGGTATTCCATATTTCTAAGTTTTAATGCTTTATACTATGCAAACTAAAACCATACCGCTTATATTCGGCAACCTATATATTTATGTTATGCGACATAAATGGGTTTGGCCTTATGCTTTATTAAATCAAATGCTTTAACATAATAGTAACACAGAGGGGTGCGATAACCCACAGCGGCTATACCAATGCCGCACTTTATCAATTCAAATGGTTTTAGCATATATGGCCGCAAAGCTAAGGTTTTGAGGTACGACAACCTCTGAATAATTTCAAAGTTCAACAATGTTATTTTATAAAAGCATATATATATATATATAGGCATAATATTTTGATAAAGTAAAAGGCTATATTTTCTTTGTTTATTGAGTATGATTTCAAGGGTTAAATCAATTATAAAGATATATGTTTTCAATGAAATAGAAAGGGTAATTACCCAGGATTTTACTAGAGAGGTTATTGTCCATATCACCTTTAGATAAATTATGATAGAATAAATTAACTCAAGGATTAGAGAACTGAAAACCAAATAATGGGATTGGTGTAGGGTAGCACTCTATACTTCAACTGTTAGCCCATAGTTTATATTAGTCCACATTTCGAGTGCGTAGGGCTTTATTAAGGGTAAAACTAAAAGTACGTTACTCACCGAAAGAAATCTATAACTTAAATAGGTTATTGGTTGGTCTGCAAAACCATTCGGTTCATAGTGAGTCTAGCAAAACTATGAGATTGATAGACAGTCAGGTAAACACTTAAATGATTATGTTTGGATGGACATTCTAGTTTCTTTCTAACGGCGAGTTAGAGAATTTTGATATATTTGGTAGGCTCGAGTCAGCCATATAGGTTTGTAGTAACCTTGGGAAAATTATAAAGTAGAGACAACGGTCATTTAACTGAGACAGATTAATCAAGGTTACCCATGTAGCATGCATGCATTTAATTATCTTGTGTTTATGTAACCATTATGATTGCAGGAGCATGATTATGATAGACATATTATCAGAGGATACTAGTGGAGGGAAAAACCGTTCTGCTTCGTGATGTGCTCTCACTAGATATAAGTTATCGAGATGGCATATTATTATTCACATCAGATTTTTTATCTAATCCAAAGTTTTGGTTTTTCTCCTTTAACTCTCGAGTACTCATTTGAGTAGTTCGAGAGTAAGTTTCTAGGTTTTAGGTTTGACGAACAAAGCTTTCGAAGACTTGCAAGAGATAGAGCTAGCAAAATAGGAGTCTATTTATGTCCATTGTGTTATCATTTTGTTTGAATGTATGTAATGGCAGAAGTTGTATCTGTCTAGTAGTAAACTCTGATCAACCAAGAGAGCATCTTCATATGTCGCTCTTTGCGTATTTTGTAATAATTATATTTATTTGAACTTGGGCAATGTTTTAGGATTATATATGAAAATTAATTAATTAAATATATATTTTGAAAAAATTTCATATTCCTGTGCTTTTAATGTTAACAATACTATTAACTGATCTCATTTTGTCACCAAGAATAACACTATTGATGACTGCAATATCAGTAGTGCTTTTTTTGGGCCTCGGAACGAGGGATGTTACAACTTGGTATTAAAGCAAAGGTTTATGTAAGACCCAAATTTTGAACTTTAAAAGAGTTTTTGAAAACATAATTCTAATGAATTAAAGAATGAGATTGGGGTATGAGATAATGCTATGGTAATGTACTTGTATTCCCCATATATGTACATATCTTATCTCTATTCTTCCCTCTCTCTTACACAGCTCTTCCATATCTTACTAAGGTTCGAATGCTGATCTAAGGAAAGTAAGATCTGGATGCAAGAAACGAAAGAGTGAATCACTACAAGAAAATCCACTTTTTGTTACACTAATCGGTGGTGTTTGACATGTAAGTGCAACTAATAATATTTTACCCTATATTATTAATACAACAAAAGTTGTCGCCGATCCCGCCTTAAGTAAAAATATTTCACGAATACTTTCATTTACTGTCACGTTTCCCTTCCTCTTCATTATTTAAAAAATTTCTCCCTGCGTTTTACCCCATTTTCTCCAACAAAATCAACCTCGCCCTCTAGAAAAATCCACCTCGCTTCATTTTCATTGTCGTGGTAGCCCTCCTCCATTCTACTCCTCTCCACATCGTTATGGCAGCCCTTCAGCAAAAATTTCTCCTAGCGGTACCCTAAATAGGTATATTTAGGTATGAATTTTATGAACCGATTTTGTGATTCTATAAGGATTTTGTATGATTCTGTATGCATATTCTATTTGAATTTCTACATAAACACTAATTGGAATAGTTGATTTAACCCTAATTGCAATAAACCCTAACTGGAATAGTTGTTTTTATATGATTCTGTTAGAGACAAAAGAGTTTATAAATTTAACATAAATTCTAATCATTTCCTATATTCTGTTAGTGTGATATATTCGCTTTGGTTGTATCCAATTTTACGTTTCATGACTATCTTATGTTTGATAAATTTTCAGTAAATATTATATAGGATAATATACCTATTATTTGCTAATTGATATTCCAAATTTAGCTACTTAAAAGGGCACATTGATATATTTTTTAAATGATGCATGAATAGAGTTATTTCGACCATTTGGTTATATGCTGATAGTAAAAGCATTCTCAGTTTCATATGTTTTGTAAAGAATCTACCATTCAGACTTGTATTGTGTCCTATATTATGTTAATCTTTGAAGTAGATAAACAAACATGTCCTATTACTCGTGCTCAATTAATTAGATCTTTTTACAAGTCAATGTTGAAATATGTAACATTGAAAGAGGTTTTGGTTACGAGTGCAATGGCCGAAAAAGTTTATTAAACAGTTTATCATTTCTTCAAATTACAGTATCGTTCCCTCTATAGCTCTTCAAGAACTAAAATATTTATTCGTAAACAACATAGAAGTTCTACTCATGTGTTAAACGTGTGATGAGATATAGTTAGCATTTGACTTGCACCAAGTTTCTGAATTCATCCATACTCTTTCATGTCTGAATATGATATTTCAGTTATAAATCCTTAGTTTATGCCAAATCTTGAAGAAATTATCATGAATGTATTAAATCAAAGTTAATATGAGTGATATTCAATAGTAGATAGGTTTATTCTTAATTGTTTATTTATTAAATATGTTTTCTAGATGGTTATTTGAGAATTATAAATGCACAACGCAGTTGAATTTGAGAATTTAGTCTACTTACAATAAAAGATATGCCTATATACATAAGCACATTATGCAAATTAGAAACTATAAATGGACAATGGTATGCTTAAAATGTGCACAGCTCGTGCAATAAAATTAATATTTGTTCAATCTGACTGCCTGAACATTTGGAGTATTGGTAGGCATGGTTTTAGTACTCTTTTGCTAGAGAGTAAGAAAAATCAGTCATATAGGAAAAATGTCCCAACACATAATACTCATGGTTGGATATGCTCTAATTCTTTACATGTTGCAATCATCTCCCTATATTTTACAAACTTGAAAAAATTGTTTTGATAGCCAATTGCTATGGGTAAATAGCTAGGATAATGATGTACCGTAGAAATGTTAAACTCGGTTTAGGATGTTTATTATAACTTGAGTTTATATTCGCACAATTTTCAAATTGTTAATGCTTTCTTCTTGCTAGATGTGCACTCTATGATGATTTAATTTGCCATACCATTTGTTGAAAACTTAAAATGCATGATTGATAGTTTTTAGCATATTGATACAGTATAACTTGCAAGTTTAAACAACAAAATAGTAATTATATATACTTTCAGTTGACATTTTCTTCTTATTAGATAAATTAACCACCTAACATGAAAGGTATACTTCATTTTTATGGGAATTAATTCCCTATGCTGGCAGTTTTTAACAGGGAACTAAAACTAGCAGCTCCTATTTTGTTTTTCCGTCTGACTTTATCTTGATTTGCTTCAAACAAGTGGAGAAACCTATATATGTATGTTCACCCATTTCATATGTGGGAAATAGTAGGTAACATGAGAACTATTCCATTATAGATTTGTTATTACAAAGTTGAAATGCAATGGGTTGGATTTATATATTTCGTATACCGTTTATTTTTGTGTGAAGTAGTAACAACGATTAGAGAAAGAATATAAGATTTCCTTATATGAGTTCTAGGAGTTCATCATGGGTGTCGATTACAAATTTTGACAAGTAACTTCAAATGGGGCAACTTATTTATTTAATGTTTAATAAACTTTAGGGTATTATAAATTTTAGGGAATTTTACGCAAATTATTTTCCGTGGTGATTTGAAGCCACCATTTATGGTACGATGGAAATCACCAAGTCGCCATGCAAATCGCCAAGGCCATTCAATATAGTACATCCAACACAACCAATATAGTACATCCAACATATCATTAAAGTATAAAGCATGCATGCAAATCAAACTCCATATTGAATCATACAAGTAAAGATGAATACTTCATCTTAGTTTCTATAGTTCATAATATTAGATTGGGTGTAACTATTTGGGTTTTCAATAGTTCTTTGTTTGATTATAATAGCTAATCAATTTCCATGTCAAAGTTTGGAAACTTATTTGCCTTCTTATATCGATGATGGAAAAAGATTGGGTTTTTTTAAACAGGTGACAATACAATTCTTAACTTAATATGTATTTTGAGAATCAAAACATGTATTCTAATATTAAAACTCAAACATTTTTGTTTTTATTTTTTGTCATAGAACTAGTATAGAGTACCAACAAGGAGCATTGAATTTCGTGCATGCTGCAAAAAGAAAGATAAGAAATGTAGAAATTTTTTTATGTCCTTGCACAAATTGTCGGAATCTTAACCGTCATGATGACCACATCATCGTTGAACATTTAATTATGAAAGAAATGGATCCTAGATACAAGAGCAGTATATGGTATAACCATGTCGAAGAGATAAATGAAGAGAAGAAAGCAAAGTCGTTTGACGTATATGACCTATTTAAGATGATTCACTATGAAGATGAAGATTTTTCGAATCATGAATTTTTTGATGATGATAAAGATAATGATGATTTTCAGAGAAGGGAGGATGAGTTACTTAAGAATTTAAAAGATGTAGAAACTCCATTGTATCCTGGTTGCACAGATCACACAAAATTATCTGCAATCACCGTCTTCTATAATCTTAAATGTGAGACTGGCTTGTCCGATAGTGGGTTTGATAAGCTTTTAACTGTGCAACATTTATTTTTGCCGAAGGATAATGTGCTTCCCAAAACTTTATATGACGTAAAGAAATTTCTTAAAGCATTTGATATGGGTTTTGAAAAGATACATGCTTGTGAGAATGACTGTTGCCTTTTTAAAAAAGAATACAAAGATTTAGATACTTGTCCAAAATGTGGTTCTTCGAAGTGGAAGAAAAATCAAGACACCAAAGAGATTATACATGGTATTCCAGTTAAAGTGTTGAGATATTTTCCAATAATACCAAGATTTAAAAGAATGTATAGATCTCAAAAGATGGCAGAAGATTTAAGATGGCATTTAAGTAATAGAAGCAATGATGGAATAATGCGTCATCCCGTGGATTCCATGGCATGGAAAATGGTGGATGAAAGGTGGAAATCTTTTTCATCCGATCCATGCAATCTTAGACTTGGTCTTGTTACAGATGGATTTAATCCATTTTCCATGTTGAGTTCAAAATATAGTTGCTGGCCAGTAATGCTTGTGACATACAATTTCTCGCCCATGTTGTGTATGAAGAAGGAAAATATTATGTTAACTTTACTTATTCCGAGCCCAAAGCAACCCGGGAATGATATTGATGTATATTTGGCGCCTTTGGTGGAAGACTTGCATTATTTGTGGTGTAATGGAGTTGATGCTTATGATGCATTTAGTAAAACATTGTTTAAACTGAATGCAATTTTGCTATGGACGATTAATGATTTTCCGGCTTATGGAAATCTTGCTGGATGTCGTGTGAAAGGGGAAAAAGCTTGCCCATTACGTGGTGTCAATACCCATAGTCGTTGGTTGAATCAAAGTCGAAAGAACATCTACATGGGCCATAGAAGATTTCTACCTATTACAGATTCACGGAGGAAACAAAATGCTTGGTTTGATAACACCATAGAGAAAGGTAGTGCTCCTAGAATTCTAACTGGGAGAAACATTTATGCATTGTTGAAGGATTTTCCAAATGATTTTGGAAAAGGAAAGGAAAAGAAAGAGAGGGAAAAGAAAAGTAAGAAGAGGAAGTGTGCTCATGATACAGAAGATGAATATGATATGGCAAACGATCCTACAAAAATGGAGTTATCAAGATGGAAAAAAAGATCGATTTTCTTTGATTTTCCATATTGGGAGGTTAGTGGTAAATTTATTTACTTTTCATTATTTTAACAGAATAAAAATATATTAACGCGTTATAGTTTGATTTTCGTAGGAACTTCCCTTACGTCACAATTTAGATGTGATGCATGTGGAGAAAAATATTGGTGAAAGCATATTGGGCACGATGTTGCATGGTAATAAATCAAAAGATGGAATCAACTCTAGAAAGGATTTAGAGGATTGGGGAATTCAAAATGAGCTTCATGCACAACCTCGTGGGAATAAAACATATCTTCCACCGGCTCCATATCTATTGTCAAATTCCGAGAAAAAGTTATTTTGTAAAAGATTGTACGATTTCAAAGGGCCTGATGGCTATTGTTCAAATTTGAAGAATCGGATTTCGTTGCAGGATTGCAAAATTAATGGATTGAAGTCACATGATTACCATGTATTAATGCAACACTTATTGCCAATAGCATCAAGAGGATTAATAGCAAAGAAGGCGAGAAAAGCAATAATTTGCTTATGTTCTTTTTTCAACAAATTATATCAACGTGTTCTTGATAGAGAGAAGTTGGAACAAATCAATATTGAGATTATTGAAGTTTTATGTGAGCTTGAAAAATTTTTCCCACCATCTTTTTTTGATATAATGGTACATTTGTCGATTCATCTTGGAAAAGAAGCACTAATGTGTGGACCAGTTCATTTTCGTTGGATGTACCCATTCGAAAGATATATGAAGACACTTAAAGATTATGTAAGAAACTATGCACGACCAGAAGGATGCATTGCAGAATCCTATCTTGCAGAAGAATGCATGAGGTTTTTCGATGAATTTTTGAAAAAATCAGGACAAATTGAGGAGAAAGAATCTCGGAATGAAGATTATGAAAGCAATGTAATACTCGAGGGACGTCTGATTTCAATGTCCAAGACAGTTACATTGTCAGTCAATGAGAAATAAATTTCTCATTTAGCCGTGTTAATGAATATGGCTGTGGTGGAACCATTTATAGAGTAAGTTTATGTTACATTATTTTAATGTGATTGTAATGCTAAATATAACTTATAATCACTTGTTCTATACTAGTTTGCATTTGGAGGAATTAGAAAATTCAGACGAGCGCATGAGAAAAAATGTGACCTTACTTTGGGAAACACATACAAAAAAATTTGTCGATTGGATTAAAAGGAAGGTTAGTTGGATTTTAAATATATTCTCATTTGACTAATAATATAACTCTAAAATATTCATGTTAAATGGAATTTGTTGTAGATACCTATTAACTCCAAGGATCACAACGAAATGTTAAAATGGATTGCTTTTTGATGCAGCCAAGGAAGCGAATTCGACGATGTAAATTGAATCCGTCCAGGATCTCACACGATTAGCGGAAATAATCGGTGAATCGATGATAAATCGGTGAATTTAAGAATACCCAAATGTCCAAATCCGTTGATCATGAAGATACCGGATTCTAGCAATCTTCGACACGTTGATCGCGCACGATGCCGTGAGAGAAGATCTACAATTCTTCGAACGTTGATCAAGCGCACTTGATTACGTGAATTGGCTTCAACAATCGTTGATTCGAGCGCACTCGAATGCCGAAAGTGGAGATAGGAGATAACACTCAACTACCAATTTTAATGGAGGCAAGAAGCACAAATCAAATTTTATTTCAAATTCAACAACCTTTTACAAATGACCATACACCCCTATTTATAGGAGCTTACAACTCAACACATGTTACAACACTTCACACAACTTAAGAAAAAATACAAACAAACGACTTTCAAAACAAAGCGACTTAAGAAACAAACAATGAATTAACAAATGACTTAACAACATAGGTAGAGCGGCTGAACAAAAACAGCATAATAGCTTCTCGCGACCTAAGCTTCGCGACATAAGGCAGCGACCTAACAGTAGCTTCACGACCTACTGGATGTTGTTCGCGACCTAACATCAGACTTCAACGACCTACTAGAAGTTGTCGCGACCTAACATCAGACTTCAGCGACCTACTGGAAGTTCACGACTTAGGCTTCGCGACCTAACTGGAAGCTCGAGCGGCATAGGTCGTTCGCGACCTAACTGGAAGCTCGACCTAACTGTATCTGCCTCGCGACATTGCTGGAGTGACATAAGGGATGGCAGCGACCTAAAGGGAAGGAGCGACCTATGACTTCTGTTCGTCCGCGATCTAGGGCTCCGCGATTCAGGTCTTTGTAATTTAGGGCTTTGCGATTCAGGGGAAGTGATTTTGAAGTTAGGTCGTACGCGACCTAAGGTGAGTGCTGCATCACTTTTGGTCCGAAGAATGATGCATTGTCTTACAAAGGATATATCATCAATGGGCAACGTTTTCATATAAAAGATGTAGCGAGAGAAACTCAAAATAGTGGGGTGACTTTTGATGCGACTACTATGTGTAGAGCAAGTGCAAAAGATATGTCCCAAGTGGATGATGTGGTCACTTATTATGGAATATTGATTGATATAATTTTATTAGATTATCATGTGTTTTATATTTTAGTTTTAAGTGTTGTTGGGCACATAAAGGAAATGGAGTAAAAGTTGATGAAGATGGGTTCACCGTTGTTAATTTACATCAAAATCAAGCATCGTTTTCAAGAGATCCATACATACTTGTATCTCAAGCAAGACAAGTATTTTATTCACGAGAAATGATATTTCAAATTGGTATGTTGTAATGAAAGCACCATCAAGAAGTTTTTATGATCTAGAGACAAATGATTACGCCGAAGAAGAGACAAATGATCTAGTTTTATGTGAATTTAGGATAAATGGATGTGTCTTCTGTAAGTTAAAATGAAGCATATGAGCTTAGAGGAATATTGACTGGTTTTTTTGTTTTTAACTTATATTAGTCTCTGTTTGAAATGTACAAATTAGCTGTGAAGTTTATGAGCCGATCTTTAAAAAATGAGAGCAAATACAATATACCATATGAGCCGATCATTATTTGTATAAAATTATCAGTATTGTTTTATCAAGTTTAATCATATCATTGTTTGAATGATGAAAATGTTTCAAAGCTTGTACTCAGATAAACATAGCTCTATTTGACTCATAATGGCAAAAGTAGTGTGTCTATGAAATATGAACTAGAACACTGTATTTCCTTTAATGATATTCTTTTGTTCAGATAATTTAATCAACTGTAGTTGTATAACTGCTATAACCACCAATATGTAGGGAACAATACAGAAGTTTTTTCATCTGTAATTAATAAGCTTTGGCAATTTGTTCATACTCATGGCAAACTTCAATTTGTGTGGTTCTTTCCTGAGAAAATCTTTTTATATTTGGATTATTCATATGGTAGCGCTGTACTTGCTTGAGTTGATGGCTGCAGTGATTTTGGGTTTTTATTTTTCATTGTTTTTGCGGTAATTTAACTCCCTTTGTTCATGACTGTATTTGTGGTCCTCTGAGATGCACAACACTGTATTATATAAACATCATTTAATTTTTCAAAATTTGTGCATTAGTTGTGTAGGATGCACCATAATATTCTAACATCTGCATGTAGTTTACTTCTTTTACGTGATGTACATCTAAACAATATTGTATTATGTTTCATTTTCAGAAAAGAGATGTTTCCAAGCTTTATACGTACACGCAACCTGAGAAAGACCGAAGAGGAATCCCGAAAGTATAATTCAAAGCGGAAGTATAATTCAAATATCAAATTTAAGAAGCCAACCAGTGTTTGCAATGAATGGCAAGAACAAACATCCAATGCTAAGAAGCGGAGAAATGATTGCAATGAAGGCCAAGAACAAGTAGTCAATGCTAACAAGCCAGTTGGTGCTTGCAATGAAGGCGAAGGACAAGCAATCGATGATTTCAATGTAGACCAAGAAAGACTTTGCTCAGAAAATGAAAGGCCTTCTGACCTAAATGCTGATGCGGAGATGGAATTTGAAAGACCAAGTGAAGCCGAAACTTCAAATACATCTCGGAAAAGAGTTGGTAGAGGTCCAACAAAAGCAAAAAGACTCCCGTTAACCTATCAAAGTAGAATTGAAGTTGAGTTCAATGATATAGCCGTACCCATAGGACCAGGGTCAGTATATTTATCTTCTTTTCTTGGGGCGCTTGTGCGGGAGCACATTCCATACACGCTTGATGATTGGAGGCTTCTAAGTGATGAGTTGAAAACTGTTTTATGGGAATCGATTCAGGTACGGAAAAGTAAATAATTGCACTAGTTAATAGTTGTTTTGCAGTTTCATCTAGGCACTAGTTAAATAATTCCACTAGTCATGTGTGTGTGTATACCAGGTATTGTAAATGTGAGTGTTGTATGTTTGGTTTTATAAGATTTCAAAGAATAAAGACTTTGAGCACATAGTGCTTCAACTGCAAAAGTTTAAAGAAATTTATGTATAAAGGAAGTGCAAAAGTTTTAAAGAAATTTATGTAAACTTCTTTACATTTCGAGCATATCAAATGCACTTTGTTTTCGGACATTTGCAAAATCCTTGAGTATAGGCACCAAGTGTTTATGAAAATCAGGTTTGTGAAGATGAATGAATTTTGAATCTGTAAAAGTTTGAATGTATATATCATAGTATTTCAAAGTAATATAAACTTCGTGTGTGGATAGGTTTTGAATGTGAAAATTTTAAAGTAATGTTAATATGTATAATTTTTAGATACATATCAGGTTCATTTTAGGAAATCTTAGGGATATGAATAAATACCCTATCATGAGTTTTGGAAATGATGATAATTTTGTCTATGTATGAGTCTTAAGTGTATAAGTTTCGGTTTTAAATAAATGACAACTCTTAAGTATCAATCAATTTTGAAGTATTTATGACTATGGGCAATGTCAAATTTTAAAAGTATAATAACACGAACTTTATAATCCATATATAATTCATAAATGTCCTATACAGTTTCAGTCTGTCCTATACATTTATGTGCGAATATTCCGACTACGAGGTTAATTATGGTCTTTAGCATTAAACTTCAAACTGTATATACATTTACAAGATGCAACATACAACAACAACCTCAAAATGGGAATACTTTGGATAAATTCAAATATTTTCATGTATTGTTGCAGGCTAGATTTAAATTGGAAGAGGATTGGCAAAAAAGAGCTGTATTTCAGCAAATGGGAATACTTTGGAGATCCTCGAAAAGCAAATTGGTGCGAAAAATTAATAAAGTAGAGACAGAAGAGGAAAGACTTAATCTGAAACCGGCCAACATCAAAAGCATGATAGAATGGAGAAAGTTTGTAAAGGCAAAAACAAGTATGGAGTTTAAGGTAACATAAAGGAAAACATGTATAATTACATTCTTTCTTTTATATGTTATTTTCAATATGTTTTTTATACTAGTTACTAAGTTCTAACCCCTTCCAATATTTCCAGAAACGAAGTGAGAAATATACGGCCCTTTGGAATAAACAACTTCCACATACATCTGGTCGTAGAGGAATGGCTAGATTGACCGAGGACCTGGTTAGTTAATTAACTATAGCATTATTTGCCTGGGTATTTAATACATATCAGTTTATTTATTTAATGTTATTCTAAATTTAGAAAGAGCAGAGTTTAGATCCATTGTCCATAACTATAGTTGATGTTTGGATTAAATCTCACATTAGAAAGAATGGTGAACCAGTGAGCATGAATGTTGCAAATACTATTGTAAGAATTTTTTTATTTTATCGGTATATTAAAAATTATCTGAAACTATGATAATTTTACCATCGTACATTATTTGTATGTATTTAATTCATGTAGGAGGAGTTTAAAAAAATAGATAACCTATCACAGTCCAGTTCGTCATATAATGTCAAAGAAGATGCTATTGCACAAGTACTGGGGCAAGATAAACCAGGATGGTTAAGGGCAATGGGAAGGGGTTGCACCTTAGCCAAGCTAACTTTGTCACAGTCCAGAGATAAAAAAGTATCTCAGTGTCAACAACAAATATCAGAATTGCAGAGTATGTTAAAAATGCTGATGGACAAGAAGTTAAACTTTTATTGAAAGATGTTAACAAGCATACTACTCAGCTCAGTATACATTAGTATTAGCTTGTAAAATGCATGTGCTTTTAGGTGTATTATTCATCACCTGTTTACCCAGGAAGGCAGTTATAGTTTAAAAGCTCAATTATGGTGTGTCTGCAATTGTATTACAGAATGATAAAGTATAACACAGCTCAGTATACATTAGTATTATCTTGTAAATTATTCACACATGTATTAGCTGATGCAAGATGTATGTATTAGCTTGTAAAATATACAAAGATGTATGTGTTTTTGTATACTAAGATTTTCTAAATGCTTTGGCACAGGGTAAAAAAACTTCAAAAGAAGGGAGCACACATGAATTGGTAAAAAATAAATATATTACTGAAGAAACAACACTTGGATTTTAGTTTTTGATCCAGTAATTAATATAATTTTTGGTGGAATAATTGTAGGGCAATGCCAACGTATGTGAGCTATTGAATTGGGATGGAACATCTGAAGTTGTTGCCGAAGGGAGAGTGGTGTCTACTGACCCAAATGAGGTTGTCGGTGGCATTCGTATTGGACCAAATGCTGTGAGTGTTGTTATAGATTGCGTGGATAAACCAGATGCTTATTTATGGAGACCTACACCTCATATGTCAGTATTAGGAAACACTGAGAATAAGGTGGTAGCATGGCCAGCTACTTGCATTAAGATGACGCTGCAAGGACACTTGAATGAAGTTAGTACGGTAAATTTTCTGTGCATACTATCAACCGACAATTATAGCTTGACTTTTTTTATTCATTTCAGTCAACATTTTTCAATAAGACATGAAATAATTAACTTTTCTGTGCATACTATATGTTTATATTTTTCCGTTTTAGAGTAACAGCAGCGTCCAATACAGTAGATGCAAGATTTATGATTGGAATGAGGGTGATGTGATAGTTGCCAAAGGAAGAATCTACTCCGGTGATTCAGGACATATTGTGAATGGTATTCCACTTGGTCCATCTGCCGTTGTGGTTTTGGTCGACAATGTAAAAAAGGAGATGCTTACTTATGGCGACCCACAACTGATATGTTGTGTATTTGAGATGCAGTTGGTAGGAAAGTAGCATGGCCAAAATCAAAAGTTGAAGCTGAAAAAGGAAATGTTGCGACTTCTTCTGGACTCGGACCCATAATCTCGAAGAAACCACACCAATATGTAAGTATATATTTTGAAGTATTTTTATGTATGTATGTATTCTGCATAATAACCTCGTTTTTTTCTAGCCAATTGCAAAGTTGATAACAAATAATAAATGCAAGATAATTGATGTGGGTGAAACAAATGAAGTGGTGGCTGAAGGAACTATCGCTTCAACTGATCCAACATCGATGGTCCATTGTCGTCCATTGGGATGTGATGCTGTAAAAGTTTGGGTAGACTTCGTAAGAGTTCCAAATGCAGTGCTATTGGGACCTACATCGGAGTTGACATGCATGGAAGATGCTTTTGGTACATCCATAGCTTGGCCAATCTCAAAAGTCATTGGGGAAACAAAATAAAAGGTGTGATTTCTATTATATATGAAAAGTTATTATTTTAATAGTTAGCCTCCTACTTTTTGCAAAGTTGTTGATCTATAAAAGGTGTGATTTCTAATATATTTATGTTGGAAAAATATTCATGAGTGAGTTGATTGCTTAGTAGTGTCGTATATATAAAACAGTACAAATCCAGGAATAAGTTATCGTATGTTTCATCCAGGAACTCTACTGAATATCATATATTTGATTGATAATATCTGCCTAAAATCGACTGTTTGATGCTCTGTCAGCTGGTTATTTCAAAGTTCAACCATAGCAAAGAAAAAAAACATATTTATTGCAATTTTTTAGTAATTTCAATTACACACATAATGATAATAAATTGAACAAAAAATTATTTTCTTTACTAGGAATAAAAAGTAAAAATATTGAAGATAATGTACAACGATGTTGTTAATATCGTTATTGGATACTTATCAAGCAAGTACTGATATAAGATATCTGCAATATAGGGAAAATTCGAATTATATTGGTGAAATATCAGAATTATAGTTATAGTCTTTACTACGTAATAATAACCTAAAGATATATGATATTCTAAATACCAAGATGAAACGGTAATTTAGTAAATTATTTATGAAGAAAATAAACATTTGAAAAGACCAATCTAAAATTTGGACAATAGACAAAAACAAAATTAGCACACATGCTTTTATATTTGGAGCCATCCATCGTTTAGAACAATTGAATATGGGGAGTTTAACTTTTCCATATCAATATTTTTTAATAATTGCATATATTGATGATACAAATGGTAGTTTGTTAATTTTTCTGAAAAGTGAACTGTGTTTTCAGGCAGAAATTTTAGTAAATCTCGGGAAAATTTTAGCAAATCCTGAATTTTTGTTGCCATTTGATTGATGAAACTATGATTTTCAGTTGTTAAATTTTCTGGTGAAGAATCAGTGCATTCTGAATCAGTTTCAACATCTTCAACTGGGACAAATTCACGTGTGTTTGATGTTTGTTCTTTTTCAGGATGATCTGAAACATAATTTAATAGCCTGAAATATGATTTGGTTACTTGAAATAGAAATTGATTGCAGTGTTGTTTCAAAATTTAGTGATCCTAAAACATATAGTTTCCATGTTTATAAATTTTGATATATAGCTGTTGTGTTTATAAATCCTAACATATATGGTTGCTGTGTTTTATAAATACTGAAACATATGGTAGCCATGTGCCTGTGTAAGTAAATAGTATGTGTGTGTCTTCAGGTGTGTGTACAAAGTGAATGTTCTGGCGTGTGTATTTTTAAGTTTGAAGACCCTATAACACATGGACTGTATCCTGATATTCGAAATTTCTTTAACTCATAGTTTAACAAAGGCAGGACAGTCTTGACATTATGACATATATGCAATTGATTGTGGAGTTGATATTCTAAACATATTTGAAGTTGTTTTGATTGAAATAATTTCAAGTTTCGTATAATTATCTAATATATCTGTAATGTTGAAGTTTATAGATAATAAAAGTTATTAACCTTGGGTTGATATTGCTGTCATATTTCATTGCATTAAATATTTGATCTGGCGAGGACATATGTGGGGTTGAATTTAATTAACTATTGAAGTTTATCAATCGAAACAAATTAGAAGGTAGATGTAGAGTTTACAGTAGGAATGAAAATGAATGCACCTGGGAAACAATTTGTATGGTTATTGATGCTAGAAAAGTGTTGTAAATTATATTTTGGTAGATATGTAATACATAGATGGAATGTTATTTACAAAAAAATTACACAGAGCTAGAGGTGCATTTGTTAAAGACTTTTAAATACACAACATTTAACATTGCAGTGGTTGTACATTTCTAATAGGGTAGCTAAGAACACTAGAAATTATGGTTATACCTTTTTTATTCCAATATTCAAGTTTTAGATCCTCATTGTTGATTATTACTTGTCTACAGGTGGATGAACTTCTCCGAAGAAATTATCAGTTACTTATGGTATTTGCTTAGCTAGTTGTTTATGGTATTTGCTTAGCTAGTCATCTACGTATGGATTTTACGGTAGTTCGGTTGTTTATTTCATTTTGTTTCTGGTATTTCAGTTGTATAAACTTCTCTACATATGGATTTTATGTTAACTTTTGTCTTGAAACTACTGTATTTATGTACTAGTTGTGTGACTATGTACGGTTATGTACTACTTCTGTATCTATGTATGGTAATGTACTACTTGTGTTTATGGTAGTTCATTTGTTCATGTATTTTTTTGTTTATTATTGAACTATTTATTATTACTATTTAATATAAATTATGAATAAAGTGAATTGGAGAGTGAACGAGCTAGCAGAATGTGAGAAATAGACATAGAAAAGCAAAAATATTTAATGGCGTTTATCAAACGCTACGGAAAAAATATAATGGCAGAAAAAAAACGCAACAAAAAATATATTGCTGCGGTGAAATATACAGCCTTTAAAATGATCAATCTATAACAACATCTATTTAGTGGCGTTTAGAAAACGCTACGGAAAAAATATGTTGAAAAAAATCGCTGCCAAAAAATTTGGTGGCAGAAAAAAACGCAACGAAAAAAAATATTGTTGCGGCGAAATATATATTGTGGCATATAATAAACGTAGCTATAAGGTTTGGGTTCAAGTTGTAACCCAAACATCACTTTTGGTGGCGTTTCAACATGCTACATAAAAAGATTTACGGTGGCGTTTTTTTGCCACCGCAATAAGGCACATTATAACGGCGTTTACAAAAACGCAACCAAAAATATTGGTTTTTTAGTTGCATATCGTATGATGGCGTTCTCTAAAACGCCACCATAAGTTATGGTTGCATTTTTTGTGCGCCATCAAAAGTACTTTTTGGTTTAGTGAATCTCAGTGGAGGAAGCACCAAAACCGATGGAAATGTCAGGCTCAACACAAGAGGGAATCTGGGTCGACAAACAACTACTAATATGGGTGTTGGAACACCTCCGATTGACATAGGAGTTATGTACCAGTTCTTTGTCAATATGATGCAAGCTAGATTTGCAGCTGGATTAGTTGATGGTAATGCTGGAGGAGCAAATCCTAAAGTTTCGGTTGTCAACAACTATGCCGTGCTGAGTCGAGATTATGCAAGACTCGAAGGAAAGACATTTATTGGAACGGAGGATGCTATCGAAGTAGAGAATTGGTTGTAACATCCCGCCTTTTTGGACGTTTTAAGCAGGCACACGTGCCGACTCAAACCATACAGAAGGGAGGATTGTTATTGGGGTGAATAAGAAAAAGCAGAGAAAGAAAAAAAAACATAATCTAGCAGCGGAATGGCAAAATATAATAATCAAATAACAGTTCATGAAGCTGTATACAAAACATTTGATTATACTTATACAATACAAATCAGAGTTACACATATCAGAGATAAACAAATAATGCAGCGGAACAGTATGAATGCAGTGGAATAAATATAGTAAACAATAGAAGTACAAATCTTCGTCTTCATCCTCTAGAAATAAGGTCTTCAAATCCTGAAACGCTCAGGCTGACTCGAGCGAATTGAAAAGACAAAACACTTGAGTCAGAACTAAAAGATCTTATGTAAGTTAAAATAACGATAAATAAATATGAGTGGAACAGCGTCAAAGATATTTACGGGGTTTGACATCTCCTATCCAGTGTCTAACGTAAGTGCAGTAACTTAAGAGATGTTCGGGATTCACATCTCCTAAGGATCTGTTAAACTATCTACTATGTAGTATAATACGCTATTATAATATGTCTACAGTAAGATAAACTATTAAAATAGCGTTAAGGCGTTATCTGTTTCCCCCTTAACACATTTTTATATATTCCCATAGCCTATACAGTACCATAATCCCGTCTGTAATGGACGTCGTCAGAGGGCACTCCATAGGTATGGTACAAAACAAACTCATAATAGTCTCGATAGGGTAGGTGACACGACACAACTAGGCAATGCCAGGGTAGATATACCAATTACACTTCCGGACTGGTGGTAACGCATAGCAGCTACTACCGCCCACCTCGAAACACACTCCCAAATCAAAAATCGAGGGTGGCCACCAAATCAATCACAATGTCAGAATAGAGTATCGAAGGAGTGTGCCCGATCGGAGGAATGACATCACTTGGCCCGTCAATTCTTCCTGTTTTAGCCACCTTAAGCTAACTCATGGGAGTCAGGTCCACGTATATACCTCATATAGGATCGTCACCAACCATCCTACTTCATTCTGGAATCTCCATCGCGTACACAGTTGTCAAAGTGGTTTTCGGTATTGGTAGAAAGTATGACAATATCCGATTCCGGTCTCTTTAACAACCAATCGCTTATTACACACCGGATGGTTCTTTTACATTTTCAAAATCATTTCATAATTGATATCAAAATATCATATTCAATTCAAATCATATCATTTTCGAAATCATTACTTACTTCCGAAATTATATCCACCTTTGAAATCATATCACATTTGCAATCATAGTTTGAAATTATATTTCCTTTCAAAAGTCATATTTCCAAAATAGGCTAAACTCTCATATCAAAATATCATATCAAACCAAATATGTTATTTAAATCCCAACTTAGGTTATAACATCATTAACCATATTCACTTAAAAATCGAGAATTTGAATATAAACTCATCCATTTTACTTAGTTTGGAATTTAGAAGAAAATAATTTTAAATAGTTATAAATAGTTAATATAGATTTAAAATAGATTAAATAGCTTTAAAATAGATTAATTAGATTTTAAAATAAGTTAAAATAGTTTAAATAAATTAAATGGTTTAAAATAGATTAAAATGATTTAATAATAATTAATACATGTTAAAATAGTTTAATACTTTGAAATCTTAATAATTAGAAATTTTGAAATAATATATTTTTAAAACATTTTATATTAAAACATGAATTTGGAATTTATATCAAATTAAACTATTCATTTCATTTCAACACATTTGGACCATTTTCAATTTCCAAGTCAACAACCCAAATTCCAAACCTTTAAATTTAACATTTCAATAAACTATTGAATTTCATATCGTTTCAATCTATGTTCAAATATCAATTCGGATTACTCCAATTTCAAAATATTTCAAAGTTATTTTCAAACAACTTCAATAACTTAATTTCGATAGAAGTTCATTTATACTTAAAATTTTACTTTAAACTTCCAATTTAATTTCTTAAAGCAATTCCTTTTTAAACCATTTCACATTTCATCATAAACTTGATTTTCCAATAATACTTCAATTTACATAAATCAAATTTTATTTCAAAATATCATTTAATTAAATTCAAAAATTAAGGATTTTAAATCCATTTAATTTAACCAATCCGGTGTCCGTATATAATTCTCTACCCTAGGGTCAAGTGATACGGATATTTATCATTTCAATCCGCAATTTAAAATGTTACGGTTATATATCATTTTAAACCGCAATCCCGAATTTAATAACAAAATCCATAAAATCGCTCGAGTCTATCATTTCAACCCATAATCATTTTTTCCTTAATCTATAAATCATTCGGGTATGTATCATTTCAACCCATAGTGAACTTGCAGTTTATAACGATATAAAATACAACATCCATTCATCCAATATCAACAATCAACATCCATTACAAACATCATCTAAATCAGTCACCAAATTCGTCCAAACCAACGTCAAAATGTCAGAAATTTCAACACAATCCTAGCGGAGAAAACCGCGCGTGAATTGGACCTCGTATGTGAAAGTTACGATAGTTAGAAGATTAAACAATTTAAATTTGAAATAAAATAAAATAATAATAAAACTTATAAGTGTCACCTCTCTTCACTCGGTCACGAACCTGCACATTCGAACACAGCAGGACCCACACCGCATGTGACGCCCCACCTCTATACCCACGCTAACCAAGAACACTACGATGTAGTGCTGTCAATTAACACAGAGAATAAGGCTGTGGAGGAGCGACCATCCATGTAACTTCTTTGTGCGAGCACCAATATGTCAGATAGAATAGAATGCATATCTTTTAAAGAGGAAATCCGACATACCGATACAAACACAAAGCTATCACACGGTGGCTATATATAATCTTCGAAAACAAACATAGAAATAATCATAACATAAATCAGTCACAGACATCCATATCACAAAGGCGGAAGAAGATATGAATAAATATATAACACATTAAAGTGTACATCAGAGTAGTGGTCGGAAAGATCCACGATAATACAAAAGAATAGTATCACGTGCTATACAAAAGAATAAGTACACAACATAGAGTCTATATCTCAAATGTGTACATCCAAAAACTACTAATCTATGTAGGTAGCCAAAAGTCAGAATAATCCTGAAGAGTAGTCAGGCAGAAGCACCTGTAACATCTCGGTCTGACCCGAGTATTATTTATAAGAAAATAATAAACGGATCAGTCTAACTATAAATATCAGATGATATGGTATAAAGTAAACGACATGACATGAACATGTAATAACCATAATGTCGCACTACTATAAGTATGTAAATGATAATCAACAAGAGATTAATCAATATCACAAGGATCTTCTCAAAGATCCAAACCCATAAAAAGGTAATGACACACTAATTCACCAATACACAAAAGTTGATAAAGCATATCACTGAAAACCACAAAAATTGGTGAAGCACTAAATCCAGAAATCAACACACGAAATCCAGAACAAATCCCAGAAATCAACACACGAAATCCAGAAATCACTAAAAGGGGGAAGTCCGAGCACACGGACGAGAAGCTATCTCATGGAAGCTATCCATTTAATTTTCCGAACACACGGATGGCCCGAAGGCCTTTGACACACGAACGGCCCGAAGACCATGGGGTGTTGCCCCATATATGTGAGTAGAAACATCACCCAAGCGGGGTCTAGTGTCCCTCGCAGACAAAGAGACATCGCTCAATCGCTAGTCTAAATCACAAAAAATGATCGTCATGATCATAAGGAAGTGTCGATCACACCAAGCTAGTAAATATATGAGTTTAGCTTCATGTCCCATAACCACTTGATTAACTTAAATATTTACGAACAAACTGTAGATCTTCACTAGAAAGTTGTCACAAAAAGGTTCAGTCGAACAAGTCCAAGAATTAACCGACGAAGTAAACGCAAGCGTTTCATACCACCTGTTTTGCTAAGTCGTTTAATTAGATTTCTCATCCGAGTGAAGTAAAGGCTTGTATATACTAGTAGATTGGAAAAACGGTTTGAGAAAAAGAGCTTTGTAGTAAAATAGTGTTGAAATCGCTTTGATGAAAGAGTTTTGATATTCTCTACTAGTATTGAAGCCTTCACATTTTTAAAATGACAAGTCACAAAACGATTGTAGAAACAAATCGAATCACAAAATTTCACATTCGAAGACGTGAGTAAAGTCCAAAGGAATCAATCCCAAAAACATCAAAGTATGAATGCCTATGCGACCAAAGGTGGCCGAGTTAAAGTGATGTACGACCTAACGTAGTCGACCTAAGTTGCAAGCGACTTAAGGAGTTAAAGCAGTCCGAAATGTTGTGGCCTAAAACAGTGAGCGACCTAACAAGGTGGCTCGTGCTGAGCGACCTAGTGATAAGGCCGAGCGACTTAGTGGTTGCGATCCAAAGTAATGAGGTCATGCGACCTAAAGGTAAAAGGCCTAGCGATCTAAAAGGGTATAGGGTCAAGCGACCTTTAAAAGGTAGAGGGCTAGGCACACGACCTAGTGCAGAACGCTCCTTGCAGAGTGACCTAAGGGGATGGGGTTGAGCGACCTAAAGGAAGTAGGTCTAACGACCTAAAGAGTTCGCGACCTAAGGGATACGACCCAAGTGGCGAACGACCTAAAATGAGAGGCCAAGCGACCTAGTGGATGCGACCTAAGGGGTACGTGACCTAAGTGGTACGCGACCTAAGGGGTACGCGACCTAAGGGGAAGCGACCTATAGGTAGTAGAGTCCAACGGCCTAAAGGAGATAGGGCCTAACGACCTAAAGGTATTGGGGTCTTGCGACCTACGACCTAATGGTGGAAGGCTGAGCGATCTACGCTCCAAGCAAGGTCGAGCGATCTAAAGAATATAAGGTCTAGCGACCTAAGGACTCGAGCGACCTAAGCACTCGAGCGACCTAACTCCGAACGAGCTATATGCAGGCGGGTCTCATCACACTCGAACGACCTAAGGTATTAAGGAGCTAGCGACCTAAGTCCAGATCCACACCAGAGCGACCTAAGGTCCAGCGACCTACGACCTAACAGCCAGCGACCTAGATGCGAACGACCCAGTTCCGAGGCAGAACGACCTAACTCCAGGAAATTCACAAAAAAACACTAAAATTTGGAGTTTTTCGCCAATCCAATCCAAACTAAAAGCAAATGTTGATGCTAAAGTGATAGGAAATCATTCCCAACAGTCCAATGACAGTTATAGGCAAGATGTGAGATTAAAAATCTCACCTTTGCACCAAAATCCAATGAAGATGAAGCTTGAAGCTAAACAAGAACAACAACAAGCTTGAATCAATGTCTTTACTTGAATTCGGAGTAGATGTTGGATTAGCAATGAAGATTAAAGCTTTGGAGTTTTAATTTCCCATTCCCTCCACCATTTTTGAAGAAACTTTGATGTTTTAGAAATGAAGAATGAAGTGGTGAAGAGAAGGAAGGGGTTGGGCTAAGTTAAAAAGTGGTTCAGCCCAAACTAAAGGTCCAAAGCAAAAGGTGGCGAAAATTCCACTTTCTCCAAACATATCGAAGTTTACACTTAAAAAGATCGCAAACGTCATTTTGAACTCAATGGGAGTGGTCTCGAGTCCTAATTCGACCGTATGCAAAAAGTAGCTTTTCGGACCAAAATCCGATTAACGATAAAATATTTAAATAAAATATTTAAATATAAAATCGATAAATATGCGGGTTGTTACAGACTCCCCTTCTTAAAGAAATTGCATCCTCGCAATATATAAGATGGAAATAAAAAGTAACAACCATAAAAGCATATTAACACAAAAGAAATTTGAAATAAGAAGTTTACCTCAAAGAGCATGAGAAAGCAAGTCCGGATGTGTTCGCTCGATGAATTCTCTAGTTTCCCAAGAGCAGTCCTTAGGATTAGACCATTGAACTTTAACAAGCGGAACATCTTTATTTCGAAGTCGTTTGACCTCCGAAGCAATAATTTGAATAGGATGCTGCTTATAAGTTAAATTAGGTGAAACTTCAATCTCTTCCACAACACCGGGCTCAAGAATAGAATCGGAATCCCGAATGCACTTCTGTAATTGAGAAACGTGAAACACGTCATGCATGGCAGAAAACAGAGCCGGTAATGAAAGGCGATAAGCCATGGAACCAATACGTTCGCTGATAGGAAATGGCCCAATATATCGTGGCGCTAACTTTCCCGATCGACTGAATCGTACAACACCCTTCATAGGTGAAACACGAATAAATACGAGATCTCCCATAGAAAATTCTAATTTTCTTCTTCGGTTATCGGCATAGGATTTTTGTCTACTCTGGGCTTCTTTCATCCTATGTCGAATAAGCTCAATCTTTTCTGTGGAATCTCGAATAAAATCTGGTCCTAAATCCAGCTTCTCACCGGCCTCAAGCCAACAAGAAGGAGATCGGCATGGCCTTCCATAGAGTGCCTCGAAAGGAGCCATACCAATACTAGATTGGAAGCTGTTATTATAGGAAAATTCAACAAGTGAAATATGATCTTCCCAACTTCCATCGAAATCAAGCACATAAGCCAGAAGAAGATCTTCAAGTGTTTGATTCACACGCTCAGTTTGTCCATCGGACTGGGGGTGATAAGCGGTGCTAAAATTAAGCTTCGTTCCCAAAGCTTTTTGAAGACTCTTCCAAAATCCACTGGTAAACAATGGATCACGATCACTAACAATAGAAGTAGGAACTCCATGCAGTTTAACAATTTCTTTAATAAAGAGTTTGGCCAGAAGAGGAACGGTTCGGTTCGACCGAACGGGAATAAAATGGGCAGATTTAGTAAGTCTGTCAACGATCAACCATAAACTATTATGACCCGAACGAGAACGGGGAAGGCCATCAATAAAATCCATGGAAATTTGATCCCACTTCCAAATTGGAATTTCTAATGGTTACAATAACCCACCGGGCCTTTGATGTTCGGCCTTGACAAGTTGGCAAGTCATGCAACACTTAACAAAGTTAGCGATATCAGATTTCATTCCCTCCCAGTAATAAAGTCGCTTCATATCTGCGTACATTTTACTGCTACCAGGATGAATGGAAAATTTGGAACGATGAGAATCTTCTAAAATATCTTTACGAAGATCACTAATATTTGGTACGATAAGTCTACCAAATTTTCGAATGCCGCCTCGAGAATCGATATCAAAGTCTTTCAAACCTTCAGTATCGGTTTTATTCTTAATATTTTGGCTAAGCAAAGCCAATTCAGGATCCAGCATTTGAGCTTCAAGAATGCGGTCCAAAAGAGAAGGATGAGCCTCAAGGCTACATAAAACAAGAGATGAACATAAATCGGAAACACGATCTCGAATTTCACAAGTGGATAAAACCTCGAGATCATTCCATTCAGATATCATCATGGAAACAACCGCTTGTTGCTTTCGACTAAGTGCGTCAGCAACTCGATTTCCTTTCCGGGAGTATAAAGAATATCAGGATCATAAGAAGCAAGGAATTCGAGCCAACGCTGTTGATGCAAATTAAGTTCCTTTTGAGAGAATAAATATTTCAAAGATTTATGATCAGTGTAGAGAATAAACTTCTCTCCCAAAAGATAATGTCGCCAAATTCGAAGGGCGAAAACGATAGCCGCGAGTTCTAAATCATGTGTTTCATATCTAGTCTTAGCCGGCTTCAATTTCCTCGAAGCATAAGCAATAACACGTTCTTTTTGCATAAGAACGGCACCCAAACCAATGCGACTAGCATCGGTATAAATGACAAGATCTTGATTCCCTTCGGGAATAACAAGAATGGGAGCATTAGAAAGGAGTTCTTTTAATTTCTGAAAAGAAGTTTCACATTTGTCCGACCAAATGTATTTAACACCTTTCTTCGTTAAGCCAGTAAGAGGCACGACAATCTTAGAAAAGTCTTTTATAAAACGGCGGTAATAACCTGCCAATCCGAGAAAGCTACGGATTTCAGTCACGCTCTCCGGTCTCTTCCAATCTTGAATCGCTTCTATCTATGAAGGATCCACAGATATTCCGGATTCGGAAATAATATGACCGAGAAATTTCACACTAGATTGCCAAAAATGGCATTTGGAAATTTTTGCTTTTAGTTGATTGCTCCTAAGAGTTTCCAATACAATTCGAAGATGCTTTCCATGTTCCTCTTCGGTTTTAGAATACACAAGAATATCATCAATAAAGATGAGAACAAACCGATCGAGGAAATCTTTGAAAACTCTATTCATAAGGTCAACGAAATAAGCCGGAGCATTTGTTAAACCAAATGGCATAACTAGCCATTCATAAGATCCATAACGTGTACGGAACGAAGTCAAAGGAATACTATCCTCTGCAATACGAAGCTGATGGAAACCGATAGCCAAGTCCAATTGTGAAAAGACTCTAGCACCACTAAGTTGATCAAACAGATCATCAATCCGAGGTAAAGGATATTTATTCTTAATAGTAAGATCATTAAGCTTGCGGTAGTCGACGCAAAGCCTAAGTGTACCATCGGACTTACTTACGAAAATAGCTGAAGCTCCCCAAGGCGAGGAACTAGAGCGAATAAGTTGCTTCGTCTCTAACTCGGATAATTGTTTGCGCATCTCTTCATTCTCCTTATTAGACATGCGATAAGGAGGACGAATAATAGGTTGAGCTCCAGGTATAAGATTAATTTTGAACTCAATTGCTCGCTTGGGTGGTAGTCCTAAAACGGGCTCAAAGATGTCGGAAAATTCACGAACGACGCGAATAAGAGAAATGACATCCTCCTCATCATCATTATCATCATCACGAGGATTTAAAGAATACAAAGATGCAACCAAAGCGGAATCCGAATCTTTAAGAACAATAGAAATCTGGTTAACATATTGCGGATGTCGAAGACAAATAGTCCGCTCCGGACATAGGATATGAGCTTCATAACGATTAAGCCAATCCATACCCAAAATCATACCAAAGCCTAAGTAACGCATGACATGCAAATCGGCTAGGAAAGAAAAATCACATAAAATAATCTCGACATCTTTACAAAGCAGACTAAGAGTTGCGGATCCACCAACTGGATTCGCAATTCTTAAAGAAGTCATTAAAGCAACAACACTTAAAGAAAGAGTGTCTACAAGTTCCTTTGATATAAAAGAATGGGATGCACCCGTATCAAAGAGAACTCTAATAGGTTGATCATGAAATATAATAATGCCATCAAGGACAGAATGAGACATACCTTGACCGCGAGATGTGTTACCAGGGGCTTGAGCCACATTAAGCTTTCCCTCCTTATTGCCTTGACGTCTGGGGCATAAATGTATATAATGATCCGGGCTCTTACAATAGCGACAAGAACGGGGCTTTGAACACTTGTTCGCAAAATGGCCCCTAGCACCACAGTTATAGCATTTCCCATCACAAGAGGAAAAAGTATTTGCAGCAGGAGTTGCTTGCTTACTCTTTTTGTTGGGAGATGGACCTTTGAACTTGTTAGGCCTTTTCTTGTTGTTAAAGTTTGGTTTGGAAGCCACCACTTCAACATCACTGTCCTTATCAGCCTCTTCAAGACGAAGAGCGATATCAATAAGTTGGTCGAAAGAAACTTCTAGCTTTAGAAGTATGGCTTCTTGAGATTCTTATTTAAGCCATAGACAAATCTCTGGTTCTTTTTCAATGGAGTGTTGATGTATTCAACCCCATATTTGGACAGTGACTCGAAGGATGCGACATAATCTGCCACAGAGGATTCGCCTTGAACAAGGTCTATAAAACGACGAGCCAATGTCACATTCTCTGCTTCTGGTATGAATTTTAATTCGAAGCGTTCCCGGAATTGCTCCCAGGTGAGATCCGCTTCATTAATATCAGAAATAAGAAGTTCGTACCAATCCAATGCTCTCTCTTGGAGCATACTGAAGGCCACCTGAACACGGTGAAGATCGAAAAGATTCATGCGAGAAAAGATTCTATCACATGTTCTTAACCAAGCCTGGACTTCAATAATAGTTTTGGAACCCTTGAATGGTTTCCCACCCAAGTTAGTATAATCGTTACGAAATCAAGAAGCTGTTGAGCAGTCATGAAAACTCCATCCTGGGGAGTAACAGTAGATGGTCCAGCTCTGGGACGGCCTGGTCTAGACATTCTCTTTCTTAAACAAGAGAAAAGAAGAAAACTTATTCTCCAAATAAATATCAAGCGAGTCTTGATAGATAAAACAAGGATTCATAAGAGGAAATAGGATAAATCGGTACGAAGACCCGAATTAAATCCTAAGGCACGACTCCTAAGTTGGACTTAGGACGATGATCCTTGTTAAGTTATTCTACATTGTTTCGAAGTTTGGCTCTGATACCAAGCTGTGACGCCCCACCTCTATACCCACGCTAACCAAGAACACTACGATGTAGTGCTGTCAATTAGCACGGAGAATAAGGCTGTGGAGGAGCGACCATCCATGTAACTTCTTTGTGCGAGCACCAATATGTCAGATAGAATAGAATGCATATCTTTTAAAGAGGAAATCCGACATACCGATACAAACACAAAGCTATCACACGGTGGCTATATATAATCTTCGGAAACAAACATAGAAATAATCATAACATAAATCAGTCACAGACATCCATATCACAAAGGCGGAAGAAGATATGAATAAATATATAACACATTAAAGTGTACATCAGAGTAGTGGTCGGAAAGATCCACGATAATACAAAAGAATAGCATCACGTGCTATACAAAAGAATAAGTATACAACATAGAGTCTATATCTCAAATGTGTACATCCAAAAACTACTAATCTATGTAGTTAGCCAAAAGTCAGAATAATCCTGAAGAGTAGTCAGGTAGAAGCACCTGTAACATCTCGGTCTGACCCGAGTATTATTTATAAGAAAATAATAAACGGATCAGTCTAACTATAAATATCAGATGATATGGTATAAAGTAAACGACATGACATGAACATGTAATAACCATAATGTCGCACTACTATAAGTATGTAAATGATAATCAACAAGAGATTAATCAATATCACAAGGATCTTCTCAAAGATCCAAACCCATAAAAAGGTAATGACACACTAATTCACCAATACACAAAAGTTGATAAAGCATATCACTGAAAACCACAAAAATTGGTGAAGCACTAAATCCAGAAATCAACACACGAAATCCATAACAAATCCCAGAAATCAACACACGAAATCCAGAAATCACTAAAAGGGGGAATTCCGAGCACACGGACGAGAAGCTATCTCATGGAAGCTATCCATTTAATTTTCCGAACACACGGATGGCCCGAAGGCCTTTGACACACGAACGGACCGAAGACCATGGGGTGCTGCCCCATATATGTGAGTAGAAACATCACCCAAGCGGGGTCTAGTCTCCCTCGCAGACAAAGAGACATCGCTCAATCGCTAGTCTAAATCACAAAAAATGATCGTCATGATCATAAGGAAGTGTCGATCACACCAAGCTAGTAAATATATGAGTTTAGCTTCATGTCCCATAACCACTTGCTTAACTTAAATATTTACGAACAAACTGTAGATCTTCACTAGAAAGTTGTCACAAAAAGGTTCAGTCGAACAAGTCCAAGAATTAACCGACGAAGTAAACGCAAGCGTTTCATACCACCTGTTTTGCTAAGTTGTTTAATTAGATTTCTCATCCGAGTGAAGTAAAGGCTTGTATATACTAGTAGATTGGAAAAACGGTTTGAGAAAAAGAGCTTTGTAGTAAAATAGTGTTGAAATCGCTTTGATGAAAGAGTTTTGATATTCTCTACTAGTATTGAAGCCTTCACATTTTTAATATGACAAGTCACAAAACGATTGTAGAAACAAATCGAATCACAAAATTTCACATTCGAAGACGTGAGTAAAGTCCAAAGGAATCAATCCCAAAAACATCAAAGTATGAATGCCCATGCGACCAAAGGTGGCCGAGTTAAAGTGATGTACGACCTAACGTAGCCGACCTAAGTTGCAAGCGACTTAAGGAGTTAAAGCAGGTCGAAATGTTGTGGCCTAAAACAGTGAGCGACCTAACAAGGTGGCTCGTGCCGAGCGACCTAGTGATAAGGCCGAGCGACTTAGTGGTTGCGATCCAAAGTAATGAGGTCATGCGACCTAAAGGTAAAAGGCCTAGCGACCTAAAAGGGTATAGGGTCAAGCAACCTTTAAAAGGTAGAGGGCTAGGCACACGACCTAGTGCAGAACGCTCCTTGCAGAGCGACCTAAGGGGATGGGGTCGAGCGACCTAAAGGAAGTAGGTCTAACGACCTAAAGAGTTCGCGACCTAAGGGATACGACCCAAGTGGCGAACGACCTAAAATGAGAGGCCAAGCGACCTAGTGGATGCGACCTAAGGGGTACGCGACCTAAGTGGTACGCGACCTAAGGGGTACGCGACCTAAGGGGAAGCGACCTATAGGTAGTAGAGTCCAACGGCCTAAAGGAGATAGGGCCTAACGACCTAAAGGTATTGGGGTCTTGCGACCTACGACCTAATGGTGGAAGGCTGAGCGACCTACGCTCCAAGCAAGGTCGAGCGACCAAAAGAATATAAGGTCTAGCGACCTAAGGACTCGAGCGACCTAAGCACTCGAGCGACCTAACTCCGAACGAGCTATATGCAGGCGGGTCTCATCACACTCGAACGACCTAAGGTATTAAGGAGCTAACGACCTAAGTCCAGATCCACACCAGAGCGACCTAAGGTCCAACGACCTACGACCTAACAGCCAGCGACCTAGATGCGAACGATCCAGTTCCAAGGCAGAACGACCTAACTCCAGGAAATTCACAAAAAAACACTAAAATTGGAGTTTTTCGCCAATCCAATCCAAACCAAAAGCAAATGTTGATGCTAAAGTGATAGGAAATCATTCCCAACAGTCCAATGACAGTTATAGGCAAGATGTGAGATTAAAAATCTCACCTTTGCACCAAAATCCAATGAAGATGAAGCTTGAAGCTAAACAAGAACAACAACAAGCTTGAATCAATGTCTTCACTTGAATTCGGAGTAGATGTTGGATTAGCAATGAAGATTAAAGCTTTGGAGTTTTAATTTCCCATTCCCTCCACCATTTTTGAAGAAGCTTTGATGTTTTAGAAATGAAGAATGAAGTGGTGAAGAGAAGGAAGGGGTTGGGCTGAGTTAAAAAGTGGTTCAGCCCAAACTAAAGGTCCAAACCAAAAAGTGGCGAAAATTCCACTTTCTCCAAACATATCAAAGTTTACACTTAAAAAGATCGCAAACATCATTTTGAACTCAATGGGAGTGGTCTCGAGTCCTAATTCGACCGTATGCAAAAAGTAGCTTTTCGGACCAAAATCCGATTACCGATAAAATATTTAAATATAAAATCGATAAATATGCGGGTTGTTACACCGCATTTTGACCATCATCCCCCACCAACTCCGGCCGTCGTTCATCAAGCCACCACCCCCATCGCCTTAGGCTTGACTGACCGCACCTAGCCCTGGCCTCCCGAAGTGCATCGCCGCCCCCCTCGTAAGCCGCGCCGCCAGCGAACCCTAGGGTTTCGAAACCCTAGTTCGAGAAATCCGGCCACTTCGCTTCGCTTCGGGTCGTGCGACTACTACCCTCCTACTCCACGCAGAAATCTCCACCAAACCCACAAGCCAATTTCATCGATTTTGGGTTCGCGATTTCTTTGCCTTGTCCGCAATTTCCGATCGATTTGGTCGCTGTTACAGAAAAAGAATACAAGACGCTGCTTCGTATCATCGAGAGCTTCGAGATGATATAAAATTTGATAGGGTTTGGATGATTTTTATTTTCGGATTTGAATTTGATTTGAGATTGAATTTGGAATTTGTTTGTCTACTATTGAGAAGGAGAAGTTGCAAAGGAAAGGTATGTACAGACAAATGAGAATAAGAAATAACCTAGGGTTTATAATGAGCTATTTATAGTCATAGCTGAAAATAAAAAAATAAAAAAAGAATGGACCATATTTGATTTACACGTTGAACGATAAATGCCTCGAAAAGCCCGTTCCGTCTCCGGAACGAAAATGGGGCATCCCATATATCAAAATAGATGCTTTCGATGATTTCAAATTCAATGGAACAAGTTTCAAGTCTCAATTCCATCATATGAAGAAGTTATGTAAAGTCAGTCGATTTCAAATTGATTTCAATTGATTTTAATTAAATTGATTTCTAGGCATTTCAAGCCCGTACGATCAAACGACAAGTCTGATCGCTACGAAACTTGAAATCCTATAATAATTTACCATTACGGATCCGATGAAACTGGTTTCGTCGAAATCCGAGTCAGTGGCCAAAATGACTATTTTCACATTAATTAAATAAATTAACATTATATTAAATAAATTCACTTTTTAATTCAACATTTATTAACTGACCAATTTCATCATTTTTGATCACTTAGACATTTATAATAATTAAAAACAAGTTTACACATCAATTAAGTGTTTAAAATTTTACTAATTACAGTGTTCAATTTCCACTGTAATTAAATCCAATTAATTAAAATTTAATTTCAATGAATTGTTTTAAATTTGATTTCAGCCTTTATATTCAATCAATTATTACTCAAATAACAAAGTTAACTTTTGTTCTATATTTTATTACATTAATATTCTCCAATTTCCATCTTTTATTTGTATTAATTATTATATTTCCATTACATTGAATTTTTGTCAATTTATATATTAATTAAAATTTAAAATCCCAAATTTATTTATATCCTGATTTCATTACTTTATTGAATCAATTATTACATTATGAATATGATTAACATTTCTATTCATTTTATTACATTCACAATTTATAGTTATTGCCTTAACTCCCATTAATGTAACATTTGTTTACATTTAATTTTAATTAAATTAATTAAACTGGTAACAAATAACAATTGTCACCATTTTCACCTTTTAATAACATTTGTTAGTTTATTAATTACAAGCAAATGTTATAACCACTCTTATTACACAATTTTATATAGTTTCCATTTATTACACAATATTCTATGGATTAATCAGTACTTAATTAATTAATTGCTCCTTTAATCCAATTCCCATTAACACATACATTAATATCATTTATTTAAAATCTACATCAAATGTAACCTTTTAATCCTTCCAATCAATTATACTTTTCATTTAAAGCAGTTATCAACTAACTTAATTAATAGTGTTACACTTTTATTCCAGTCATATTCTTATTATTATCACAAATTTTTATTTCTTCCAACTTTAAACCACAATATCTTATTAAATTAACAATTTTTAATTGTCGAAATTTACGGGTCATTACATTGGCTGTTGCATTATGAAAGGATTTTTGGTGATTTAGGCCTAAACTATGAGCAGAAGTGGAATTTGGCATCTAGGCAATTGCAAGAAGCTACATTATACTGGTAGAACTGTAACGACCCTACCGCTATACCCATGTCTTTATTACTTTTCTGAGGATCTGAACTAAAAATTTGACGTGTACAATATCAATACAAAGTAATAAACACATCAATTTAAAATATTCAAAACAATATGTAATACAAAAAAATCAGAATCAGTCATAGATGGCAGCGGAATAATATACATCATATACATAATAGAAAGCAAGCCTACAATATATCAGTACTAGACCCACATGAATATATACATCATATCCAAAATACCGTATTAGGTACAAAGTGACTAAAAAATAATATACGTGACCGGTCATCCTAAGTGTCAATATATATATAATAATGAAGTAAACTGAAACAGTCAAATAGTCTACTCCAATGCTAGCACAAAATCCATAAGTAATTGAGTCCCTGTACCTGTAGAGTCTCGGCCTGACCCGAGTATTATAAAATAAACGGGTCAACTATATCTAATAAAAATATGAGATACTGATATAATAAATATATGAATTAAATAATAAGCCATAATACAAATATGTCGGAGCCAATGATCATAAAAAGGCATATCAATTAAATTCACCATTTCCTAAATCCATATATGACAACCATAAAATAAGTCATCTCGAAATATGCCTAGACCCAATTAATCATAATAATAAGGCATATCAAACCAAATCACCATTTTATAAGTCCATATCAAGTCTCATATGGATTGTCGTCTAAAATATGTTGATAGCAATTCAAAATTTTCCAGAGCCCAAAATAAATTTCTATCCCAAAGTCTTTGAAGAAATCATCATCACTAATGAAATAATAATGGTAGTCAACTATCAGCTTAAAAACAATGACACAGAGTTTGACAAACCAAAATAAACTGATAACAGTCTAATAAACCAAAAAAGACTCTGCCATATAGTGTAAAAGTCTAATCCTACAAAATAGACTACTATTCGAATTTACCTAATCCCACAAAAGAGGCAAACATAGTTTACATTACACAAAATAAACTGATAGATCTACATATAACACTTATCCAAGGGTCAAAAGGGCAGCCATGTCATACCATAACAAACCTAATCCTCCAAAATATGTCTACCTACCCAAATCTAAGAATGTATCGATTTGCAGATCGATGAAAAATGAGTCATCGCCTCTCTAGGATCTATCGGCCTGAAATCCGAACACCTTAAGATAATACAACTCTAAATGTTAATTACTGTCACTCAAGTAATCGCAAGAATTTAAGTAACTGTCCCATACCAGATAGTAAATTCAAGTATTTACTAAAAGCTAGCAATTTCCACTCAAACTCTATTTAACAAATAATGAAAATAAACGAAAGAATTGTACGAAAAGTCCCATACCAATCCGACAATTCCATTATTTATTAAAATTCTTTGTTTCGTAGAAAAGCTCAAAATTTAATAGAAACACAAGTGAAAGAAGTAATTGCTCGAAATCAATGTTTGCAAAAGTCATCAAAGAAATACCAAAATGGTATATAATTAGCCAAAGGCTAAACATAATAAAAGCCAATATGGGTTTATAGTTTGAAAGTAAATAATAAGAATTTACCATATAGGAATTAGTTTCTAAATTAATTTATATACACTTACTTTCAAACTTCTCATTTTAAAATCCATAAATTCATTTTAAAGAAGAGTTACTTATTTACAAAAGCTTTTGGAACTCTTCCAAATCATTCAAACCTCTTTTATAATAAAATTATTACTTTCATAATCGCTTTTATAAAATAATACTATATTTAATCTTTTGCCTCTAAAGTTTTATACTTATAATAGTAAATTTAAAAAGGTTTTAAAATAAATATTACTCATTTTTAAAAATTCTGAATAAGAAATAAGTTAAGAATATAATATAATTTAACTATATATTTTGTAAATAAAATTCCAATAAGGACCAAAATGAATAAAATCTAAAATTTGGAATTCTTTTAAAACATTCAAACAATAAACCCATCGAAAATTCAATATCTAGAGCCAACATCGCTCTAAAACTGTAACCATAATGTGGAATTATTTAGTAATCCGAGTTGCTTTCCGACAACTCCGATCATACAAACAACGTATGTATTTTCAATCATCAATCCAAACTTGAAATGAACGATAAAATCTTGACATGCAACCTTATTTCAATCATTTGATTCATTTTCAATTATCGATTCAAATCCAATATTTTGAACGCATAATTCAACCAATTCAAACATCAATCCTATTGAAATTATAGCATGCAATTTTATTTTAATCCTATCATTCGATCACTACCAAATATTTACGCAATTCATAATTTAAAGCAAGGTATGAAATAGAAATTTAAATAATTAGAGATAGAATTCGTGAGTTTAACAACTCACCTTAACGATGCGAAGTAATCCGCCACTAGCAGTCGCTAGTGCGTCTCCGCTAAACTCCAAATTCACATCGCCAGGCACTTGAAACGTGCTTCGACTACTACCTCCAACAGCCCCGCTTTGACCATCACTGCGGCTGCCATATCCATGCCTCGATCACCCATCTTGCCTTGTCAATCGCGATGCCGCCTCGAAGCTCGCTCGAACACGCAATCTCCAGTACATGATGCGATCGTCGATGCCAACTCCAGGCGCCACCTCCTTTTATTCAACTGTCGCATCGCGATAGAGATCATCTCCAACCGCGATGCTCACCACTGCCAATTCGCGCCTACTACCCACGACCTCGCCGGGGCTTCCTTCTTGTGCGCTAGCCTCGGCCCCCAACACCTCGCGCGTCAGTTCCCCAATCCTAGCGGAAGTCACGCTCGCCTCCTCCCTTGATCGACCTGACTCCTATCGCTCGACGAACATCCGCCATTTTTTTTGCGAAGTCTAATTTGGGAATTAGGTTAGATGAGGGAGAGAGCAAGCTAATCGATTTTGACCTTGTGAGGAGATGAGTTGATTTTTTTAAGGTTTATTTTTACCAAGGACATAGGTGTAGATTCAATTTTGCTTCAATTCTTTTTCTTTGCATTCATTCCGTGTTGCTAATCCTTGTCATATATTTACAATTATATCCTGATCTAATTTAATTTTGTTCACTCTTCATTCTACGAAATATAATTTGATAACACAACAAAATTCAATTCAATATTGTTTCATTATATTTAATTATCTATTGAGCTGATATAAAAGAAATTTGTTCATTTTCATTGAATTATTGATCTTAATGAATATCAAAGAAAATTTCTTTTCATCCATTTTAAGTATATAAAATTATTTGCACTTTAAAATATTTTATATTTATTAAAACATTTTATTTGAATTTTAATATATTTTCTAAAAGGAATTTATCAGCTTATTAAATTCTTATTATTACAAAAATCCTTTATTAATTAGATTTTGTTTGAATAATATTTTGATTTCAAAAATAATAATTATCAAAAATCAAATTTGAACACTACTATTTTAATGAAATTTATTTAATATTATAACTGCAAAAATAGGGTTGTTGCAGGCCTCTCCCCTTATGAAAAATGTGTCCTCGCAATTTCTTATAGGGAGACGTCATACTAAACTCGAACATTAACTGAATTCGAAATCTACAATCAATTTGAAACTCATATGTCCTCTAAGTGGTTAACATTAGAATCACTTATCGTATGATATACATTTAGTTAGGCTCATTTATTAACTTTTATTTTTTTCGCATATAAAAAATTATTGAAATTTTTTCCTAAGTATTGAAAATTTTGAAAAATTTCGCTAGCGTCTCTTTTATACGGAGAGCCATTTACAATTTCACAATTATAATATAAACTATATACATCGATCACAAGGTCGGAAACACAATATATATTAATATTTCTAACACTTCTGTATTTAATCCGAAAGCGTACATTTATTTTAGCATTTAAATCAACTTACTTAGCTATTTAGCATACAAAAGCGAGCCAATGCAGCAAACTAATCCAAATAAGCTCCAAAATATATGTTCTCAACTCAACTTTAAACATTAGCCAAATATAAAGAGTTATATAAACATATATATTCTTTGTAAATAAAAATAACATCACCTTATTATTTTGTGATATGAGCTAGTTAAGAAATAATTAACTTTACACTATGTTTCTTCACCTTTAATACTTTGTTACAGTGAAAAATGAAAATTTAATTACAAATGTCAAATATTGTATTCCATGAATTAACTGCCAATATGCATTTATAATATCTCTCACATGTGACAAATGTTGAAAACCTCATTTCCTAAAGTGTTATTACCAATCAATTGGTCAAAATAACAAAGACAAAAAAAAAGAATGCATGGAATTCATGTATTTCAGATTTATATTGCCTATAATAAATCAAGTTATGTATACAGTTGTGTTGTCAAAAAAAACTATAGATATTCAGTGAACGAATACAAACTAATATGGATCAAAACTACATAATAATAATTAATTTGTACTGAGATCACCTAAGTACTTACATAAAGTGGAGTTAATAAATTTGTCTCACAAAAGTAAAAGAATCCTTATAACCTCACTTGCAACTCCTTTCACAAAAGTAAAAGAATCCTTATAACCTCACTTGCAACTCCTTTCACAAAAGTAAAAGAATCCTTATAACCTCACTTGCAACTCCTTTCACAAAAGTAAGATAGTGGTTAATCAACCATTTTAGTTACAGATATTTGTGATCATAGTGTAGTTCATTCAAAATGTAGTCCTTATATTCTTTAGATTCAATTTTCTAGTACTGCTCACCGCTGTCTGATGCTGCCCGCAGCAGCTAGGGGCTGTTGCCTTACAGGCAGTTTAGTCATCTTTTTCCTTTTTAGAAAAGGGGTGATCGCAAGCAAGTGAAAATAATATGTTGAATATATGCAACATTAGCAAAACAATATTATGTTAATCTGTTGTTCATGTTGGTTGTTGAAAGATTATAGGGTTATGCTGAATTATTTTGCCATGTGATGCTTTTATTGACCCTTTATTTTACATATGCATATTTTGGCTTGTGATACCTTTTATTCCCAGATAAATATGCATATGCAGATGTCTTTTTAATTATCAATAATGACTAATTGATTATTCAAAACTAAACTAGCATTTTGTAGATGCACTTTACTGTTTATAGAAGATGCCTTTATTTGTATTGCTATGCATTCCAAATTATTTTTAATGTTTATCAATGTAAATGCTTCTTCAATATAGAAGGTGCCCATGCAAGGCAATTCAAATTGCAAGTTGTAGCATCAAAGAATAAAGTACCAGCTAATGAGGCAATATGAAATTAAATAACCACTTGATTTCCAGGTATGCACTTAGTTTCATCAAGTGTTATTGCTAGCACCAACATAATAAGCAGACCATTAACAGAAATTAGACTTAACATTCAAACTTAATTTATATGAAGTATAGCAGCTTGGTAATCACATGCATACAATGCAAGAAGGAAACATATCTTTATTTATTTATCTATATTTATTATTATTATTATGTTCACGCTAACTTTACAAAGAACCAAAAAGAATTGATTCTATTGCAAGGAACATGCAACTATACTGCTGTTGCTAAGTCTTCAAGTATATTTTGTCTTCTGACATAAAGTTTTGACATTGAACTTTTACAGTCAAACTTTAGATTCTGCAATATTAGACATCATAGTCAATATAGAGATTCACTTAAAGATAAAGCAATTAGGGGAAATAAAACACTTTACAAAACAGTAATCGGTATGTATTGAACTTTGAGTATATTAAATGTTGTGCGATTACCTCACAAATCCTGTGCAAGCTTGTTTAAAGTGTTCTGATTATAATGTTGATGCGTGAGTTGGGTTATACTGCTCTTGTGTGAGCTAATATGCTGTTCTATTATGCTCTTTTGCAATGGTGACTATGTGATCTTCTTGTTGTATATAAATATAGCATGATCTTATAAGAGAAATCACTCCCTAAGTTTCAGTACTATTTCTAAGAAAAAAATGTATATAATATGATATTATTCATATTAACGTCAAATCATAAGAAAAAAATAAAGGAGATATCTGATAAACACTCGTCTATATATAATCCAATATACTTCCAATAATTAATATATCTCCATTTTTGTTGTAAGAATGATCGACGCACACATAACAAATAGATATTCCTTTTCATATATAGAATAAATTAGACTGGTCAAGTTTTAGTGGTCCAGTGGTTAAGACATAGTGGAGTTGCTACATTGTGTTGTAGTGGCACCGGTTCGATACCCAGCGGCCACAATAATGAGACATAGTGCACAGCCACTTATAAAACCGGCTTAACCAAAGGCGATGGAATACAAATGTATCCATGGCCCCAAAGTTTGCGTCAAGTTCTAGTGGTCCAGTGGTAAAGACATAGTGGAGTTGCTACATTGTATTGTAGTGGCACCGGTTCGATACCCAGCGGCCACAATAATGAGACATAGTGCACGGCCACTTATAAAACCGGCTTAACCAAAGGCGATGGAATACAAATGTATCCATGGCCCCAAAGTTTTGTCAAGTTCTAGTGGTCCAGTGGTAAAGACATAGTGGAGTTGCTACATTGTGTTGTAGTGGCACCGGTTCGATACCCAGCGGCCACAATAATGAGACATAGTGCACGGCCACTTATAAAACCGGCTTAACCAAAGGCGATGGAATACAAATGTATCTATGGCCCCAAAGTTTTTTCACTTTGGGAAATTTGTACCATTTCAGGAAAAAATAACGGGCAAAAAAACTAATTAATGGCTTCCTCTCTCAACTCCATCGTCTGAATCTCTGCCGCCTTTCCCCTTCTCTACATCTGCTTATTTCTTTTATTAGGTCAGCTCCTTAGCGAGCGACTCCTGGTGTTTTGTTCCTTATCTCGATCGTAAGTGAGCGCTGCTGTTTTTTTGGCGTAGTAATGGAATTGGGGGTTTTCTCATTCAGTGGTGTCTTTGGGAGATCTTGCCCTTCCTTTTCTGCTATCGCCATTGCGTTGCTTGATGTGGTGCAACCTCCGCTGTCGGTATGCTTTTCGTCTGACAGCTCGGTTGAGATCTCGGTGTTCTCGATTGGGGCTTTCAGCATTTTGGCTCGATTCAAATTTCTATTGGTAGATGGTGTTTTTATGGAGCTGTCGCCTTGCTTTGTGGAGTCGACTCGCTGCTCTCTTCGTTCATCGTCTCTGGCGAACCGGGATTTCACTACCCAGTTCGAGCCAAGGCTGATTATTGGGGCATCGGTGGGTCTGTTGGATTTCGTCCCTACTGATTTTTGTTTTGGTTCGTTGGTTGGGGAATCTGTCAGATCTGACGATCTCGTTGAGGTGGGTAGGTCGATGAGGAAGACGGGAGAGTTGACCACTCCTGTCATACCTCGTCTGCCGTCTATGTGTGAGTTTGCGTGTTCTTGGCCGGTTGTAGAAGTTCTGTCCTTTGATTCAGCTGTTGGCGTTGCGGAAGATAAAGATTTGACCGCTTTATCTTCTCGCCCATGCCTATTGGCTGTTGATGCTTTGATTTCGAATATAGCTGGTCTTTCTTCTTATTCGGGGAGGTCATTTTGTGGGAGTTCGCTGGTTATCTGTTCTGTTCTGGCTTCTATGGTGGGTGAGGGGAATACCTTGGTTACGGATGATGCTTGCCGATCCGATCCTGACGTTGTAGGTTGGCAGGTAGGTGGTTATCTCTGCAGGCAGGTGAACATCTATTTTTACTACTCTTTTGGCTATTATGGGTTGCCTTCTGGTGATGGGTGTTCGTTGGTTTTGCTTTGCTTTTATTGCCTGAGCCATGACACACTAGCGTGTGTGCTCCCTGACATTGCCGTCTCTCTTGAGACCGGGTGTGTGTCAGGTCATCTTTTGCCTATTGGCTTGGTTTCGTCCTTCAGTTCCATTTCATTTTGCGATCAGTCCCACCCTACCTGGTCACAGGTGTGTTTGTGGGCTCGTTTCGACCGAATAGGATGTATTCATCCCAGGCTTTTTGTCTGGGCTGTTTCGTTGGCTATTCGTTTTTGGTTTCCCTTGTTGAGTCTTGACGATACCATACCATTGTCGTCAACGACTGTGACTTTCTGGTACAGGTCCCCTTTAGCTCGCTTCGATTGGCCGTTTTCGTGTTTGTTGAGGGAATGGAGCTATTGGCTCGGGCGCTACTCTCGTCCTGCACGTATAGTGACCATTATGGTCCACTATACGGACAGACTGAGGGTTAGCCAGCTCTTAAGCTTCTCATTCCCCTCTGATTGGTCCGACTTGCGACTCTTACCTACTACGTGGGGCTGTTTTATTAGTGACAGTCCGGCATTGGTAAGACTCCCACAGCGATATAGGCTGCACTCTGTCTGCGCCCTTACATTGACCCGATCTGTTTCTGTTCTTTCATTCTCTCCCTTGTCCGTTGATTCGATTCCCTCCTTCTGCTCTCCTTCGGCTGAATCTCCTTCATCGTTATCGGTGCTACTTAGCTCGAGCCATTTAGAGTCTTCTAGCTTGTCTGCTTCTCGCCTATCTGCTTGGTTTCTGCAGAAGATTGGTATGAGTCTGTCTCGGTTTCCTTCCTTTTATCGATTCCCTCAGGCTCATTCCTATCATCCGGACCTGGAGAGTCCCTCCTCCCTCTCCGACTCTTCAGATTGTTTCCTACCTGTTTCGTTTGTGTCTTCCCCTGTCACTTCTTTTTCTCTGTCCATATCCATTCCTCTCATGAGTAAGGATGAGATTGCGCTCCTTAACGAGCGTCTCGCATGCCTCTCTAGGAATTCTTCGCCTTCACCTTCGCTTTTTGAAGACACTTTACCTTCGGCTATGGGCTCGGGTCTTGAAGTAGCTTTGGATACTTGTCATCAGCTTTTCGACTCCATACCCAGGGCGTCTAGGCGCCGTTCGCGTAGAGTCCACTCTACTCCCCGCACCATTCGCACACGCTCTATAGCGGCGTCCGAGCAGATAGATCGATCTACCCGGTTTTCCCTTTACCTCGTCTGAGCTCTGTCCGGCTAGCTGTCTGTTCGCGATCTCAATGGCAAATTTGCTTTTTTGGAATGTCCGTGGAATTGGCAATGATGCGTCTTTGGCTAGGCTTAAACGCATTGTCAAGAAGCACTCAGTTGGTTTGGTCGCTCTCCTGGAACCCTTCCTGGGTCCGGAAGGCATTTCCAGTATTGTCTTATCTCTTGGATTTGGCGGTGGCTCTGCCAACGTATCGGGGAAGATTTGGATCTTATGGTCCAAATCTCTGTCGGTCCAGGCTGCTTTTGATTCCTCTCAGCTTTTCTCTTTGGTATGTTCGTCCCCTTCTTTTAGCTCTCCATTTCTTTTCTCGGCGGTCTACGCCAAATGTGATCGGATGGAGAGATTAGTCCTTTGGTCTGACATTCTAGGACTCGACTCGTTGCGTTTTTCGACCTCTGTTATTGGTGGCGATTTCAATATCGTCACCTGCCAAGCGGAAAAACGAGGAGGAGCCGCCATCAACCGGGTAGCGATGGCGGATTTCAACTCGTTCATTGTCAGCTCTGGCCTTTCTGAGCTGCCTTTTGTTGGGTCTGCCTTCACCTAGTCCAACAACCAGGAGGGACCAACCGTATCCTTTCCCGACTGGATCGTGTTTTCGGGTCGGAAGGGTGGCTTCGCCTTCCGTTTTCCTTCTCGATCGCGCATCTCCATCGGTCGTTCTCTGATCATGCTCCTTTGGTAGTTCGCTGCTCGCCCCGTTCTTTAACGGGTCCATCTTCTTTTCGTTTCCAGAGCATGTGGAGATCTCACCATACCTTTCTTCAAGTTGTGGCTGAGTCTTGGAGCGCTCCTCTTGCTGCTTCTCCCTGTGATCTTTTCAGTCGTAAGCTAAAGCGGTTGAAAGCTTGCCTTAAGGTTTGGAATCTTCAGGTATTCAAGAATATTTTCGACCGCGTTCGCTTGGCCGAAGAATCTCTTATTGCTGCTGAATCCCTTCTTGACGAGAATCCTAACGAGGCGAACAAGGAGGCTTGGGCTCTTGCTCAAACCATTTTCTCCTCTGAACTTTGTATCGAGAATGACTACCTTCGACAGAAGGCTAGAATCAAATGGGTTGTCGTCGGTGACTCTAACTCTAAATTCTTCCATTCCACTATTCGTAAGAAGAATAACCTCCTCACCATTCGTGAGATTTTGCGACCGGATCAATCTGTGGCCTCTTCGCCTGAAGATGTTAAAGAGACCGTTCTGTCCCATTTTCAATCCTTTTTGGGTTCTCCATCGGTCTCGGTTTCTGACCCGTCTCTGATGGCTTTTATTCCTCGGGTTGTGCGTTCTCCGGATAGGGACGTTCTCGCAGAACTCCCTACCGCAGAGGAGATTCGTGCTTCTGTCTTCGCCCTAAGCAAGGATAGTGCCAGCGGGCCAGACGGCTTCAACGGTGTTTTTTTCAGGTGTGCCTGGTCTATTATTCAGGAGGATTTTTGCCTTGCTGTCCAGTCCTTTTTTTCTGGAGGGTCCCTGCCTTCTGGTTGGACTTCTACCAACCTCATCCTTATTCCAAAATGCGAGCATCCGAGGTCCTGTATGGATTTCCGGCCTATCAGTCTCTGCAACTTTTCGAACAAAGTGGTTTCTAAAATTCTGGCTTCTCGTTTGGCTCCCTTCCTTGAACGAATCATCTCGCCTTCTCAGGCGGGTTTTGTCAAAGGACGGTTGATTACTGATAACGTCCTTCTCGCTTAGGAACTTATTTCCCAGATCGACCGGAAGTCCAGGGGTTCAAATGTTGTCTTCAAACTGGATATGGCTAAGGCCTACGATCGTATGTCCTGGTTTTTCATCATCAAGGTCTTAAGAGCTTTCGGCTTCCCCGAACAACTTATTGACTTGGTGTGGAGGCTCATCTCCAACTGTTGGTTTTCGGTGCTCATCAATGGTTTGGCCAATGGATACTTCAAGGCAGGTAGGGGTTTACGTCAAGGAGACCCTCTCTCGCCTTCTCTCTTTGTGATCGCGGCGGAGGCTTTCGTTCGCGGTCTCCAATCATTAACTATCTACGGCCAGATTCAGCGCTTCGGGATTCCAAGGGGTTGCCCCCTAATCTCTTCCCTATCCTTCGCTGATGATGTTGTTATTTTCTCTAATGGCAGTGTCTCGTCTGTCCAGCGGCTCCTCATGTTTCTTCATCAATATGAGCGGGCATCGGGCCAGTTAGTCAACCCCGCCAAAAGCTGCTTTGTTCATGCGAAAGATTTGCCCCCCGCTCGAGCTTCTTGGATCGAGTTGGTTTCGGGCTTCAAGGAGGCCTCTCTACCTCTTCCGTACCTGGGTGTTGTGCTGTACCGCGGAAGAAAGATCAATGCTATTTTTGACCCCTTGACTGATAAAGTAAGGGGAAAAATCTTACGCTGGAACGCTTCTCTTATTTCTCAAGCTGGAAGACTTGTTCTTATTAAGTCAGTATTGGACTCGATGGGAACTCATGTTTTCGCGGCTATGACCCCTACCTCGTCTTTCTTTCGTTTGTACCAATCTCTGGCTTCTTCTTTTTTCTGGGGCAACAAGGACAGTGTCCGTCGACACCATTGGGTGTCGTGGGACGTGGTCTGTCGACCCAAAAATGAAGGGGGTCTGGGTCTGCGCAACCCAAAGGACCTTTGCGCAGCTTTTGCCTGTAAATTATGGCACAGATTTGGTGCTAACAACTCCCTTTGGGCATCTTTCCTTCGTGCGAAATACCGCAGTCTTGCGGGCACAAATTTCTCGGGCTCCCCGTCTTTTGCTAGTGAGACCTGGAAACACATGCAATCAGTGAAACAGTTTTCTGACTCTCATGGTGGATCTTCAGGATGGGATGGTTCTTCCTTTTCCATTCTGAAAGCTTGGTCTTCGATCAGAACCCAAGAACCGATTCACCCTGCTTTTTCCTTCATCTGGGACTCTCGTATTCCACCTAAAGTCTCCACTTTGATGTGGCGTATTCTCCATGATGGATTGCCTCTTGACGAGAACCTCCAATCTATCGGTATTCCTTTCGTTTCTCGATGCAGATGCTGCGGCATCGGGAACTCCGAATCCAGGAACCATTTGTTCTTTAGTGGTTATTCTGCCAGATGTTGCTGGAATTACTTTGGAAACCTTCTAGGCATTAGTCGGTCGGCCACCTCGCCCTCAGATCTCCGTAACTCATGGTGGTCTGGGAACGCTGGTAAGACTCTTCGTGCTATCGTTTTCCGCTTGATTCCATGCCTCATCTGCTGGCACCTCTGGTGCGCGCGGAATAAGGCAACCTTCGAGAACACTCGAATGGACCCCCCCCTCTAATATTCGGCGTGTGAGGAACGACGTATATCTCGCTTTCCGTGGTAGACCTTTTAGGGGCCGTCTGAGTTCCCGAGCGGAGCGTCTTGTTGGTCTACTCTCTATCTCGCGTGATTTGTCTCAAGCTCGGTTGGGAATAGGCTGATCTCTGTTTCCGACTGTTGCCGGCTCATGTCGCTCTGTCCCCCCCCCTTCCTATTGGTATTTAATGTGTTTGTTAGTTTCACAGTTACAGGTTTCTTTGGCTATCTTTTGGCCGGGGTTGTGAACTAGTAGTCTAGTTTCGCGGACCGGGTCCCTTTATCTGCTAGTTCTTTAGTGGCTCTCTCCTGCTCTATGACTAGTTCGGGGTATTCGATTCATTTGGATGGGAGTTTTGTCTTCATCGCGTCTGGCTCTCTATTTTGAAGTGGGCATTCCCTGGTCCTCCTTTTATTGCGCCTTGCTGTTAGCGCTCTTTTTGGTTTGGTTTGGTGGTCTGGCCTTATCCTCTTGGACTAGGCGGGTTTGTGTTTGGTGGTCTGGCCTTATCCTCTTGGTCAAGGCGGGTTTGTGGTTGGTGGTGGTTTGGTTTTTCCTTCTTCTGCTGCTGCTTCGTGTGGTGTTGTTGTTATCTCCTTTTGTTTCTCTTACTGTTGTCTTAGCTTTGCTTGTCCGCTGGTTGTTAGCGGTTTTGGTGTTGTACAGTCCTGTTGTTTTCTTTGTTTCTTATTTTCCTGTAAGCCATCGGAGAAAGGCATTTTTTCTCCAGTTATTTATATATTCTCTTATTAAAAATAATATATATATAGAAAATTATTAACATTCCTCATTTATTCATTTATTGACTATTCTACTCATATTGTTTAAATCATATAAAACTCATCTTGATTTATCACTCAAATATGTGATTTTTAATTTTGTTATTCATGTGTGCATTAATAGGTGATTGGAATTAATATATCTTCAAAACAATAATTCTTCATTTTCTAAAATATTAAACTCGTTTCCAAAATATTTTTCATAAAATTGTCTTCGTTTTCAAAACGTATATTCTTTTCAAACCAATAGATCTTCATTTTCCAATCCATTGCTATATTTTTTAAATTTCAAATATGGCTTCTTGAAAATATTAATTTATTAAGATAACTCAAATATTTTACTTTTTCCCAAAACACTTTATTGCTTCCCAAAACTTTGTGTCTAGATGTTTCATCCTAGTGTTTAAGAATCCTTATCGATAACGTTGATCATGTGCATCGATCAGAATCTTTAAAGCACTCAACGGACAATTTAATACAAAATTATTTTCTATAATACACACACACATATCTCTTTTAATAGCATATGCATATTCAAAATATATGCTTGTCTATAATAAACATAATTAAGTTCCATATATATGTATATCCAATGTCAAAAAGATATTGATTCAAATAGATGCTTGCTTTTATTAAAATTCTTTCAATCATTGTTAATGTTATCATAAAAATAATAATTTACTGATAACAATTCCATAGCACCCACATTCATCAATATATACCTCAAGCAAACGTCATATTTTTTAAATTTTATCTTAACATTTAATTAGTGACACATATAAATTAACATTTCATTTTATATAAATTTAAGTTTTCATGTTTCTTGCGGTAACTACACTACCGAAGACGCTGCAAGTTCTTATTGTTATTATTGAGCAGGTTTCAACTTTCAATAGTGATTCGTACCCAATATTAATTTTGTACAATCATTTACAATTTTAAAATAACCAAGCATCCATCAACCAATCAATTTTTATTATATCATATTTTATTTACTAAATAAATTTTCCAATTCCAATTTAATTAAATACATATTATTTGTCATTCTATATTTTATAACTATTAATTACATAGACATTTTTTCTTCCCCAGCGATTCTGTTTGTAGAAACCGCTGGCTTTTATTAATAATTGGGTTCGTCCAAATTCAAATGAGATTATTGACGCAGCGGATTAAACAAAACAATCTTCAATCGGTGAAAGTAGTAATCGGTGGATTGGAAGATACTGAAATGCCCAAATTCGTTGATCCGAAGATACCGAATTCTAGCTATCCCGAACTCGTTGATCGCGCACGATACCGGGTTCAAAGATCTTCAATTCTTCAAGCGTTGATCAAGCGCACTTGATTCCGCGAATCAGCTTCTACAATCGTTGAATCGAGCGCACTCGATTAACCGAAAGAGGAGATAGGAGATTACACTCAACTACCAATTTAGATGAAAGCACACAGCAATCAAAAGAGAATTTTATTCAAAAATCAACAACCAATACAAATGAAACAACTTGCCTATTTATAGGCTACAACATGCAAAGCAGAAAAAAATACAACTCCTAAGTCGGTTCCGACTCATCACTTATGCGACTTACGACTTAGCACTCCTTCCGACTTAGGACTCAGCCAAAGCACACGACTTACAAGTTACAGACGACTTAAAAACAAAGGCGACTCAACATACATGTATATTACAAATGACTCAAAGAACTACATACGACATACGACTCAAAAGATACGAATATGAAACAGACGTCATACGACTTAAGAAATACACACATTAGTACATAGCGACTTAACAATGCCACGAGTTAACAGATGACGACTTAACAAGCAACACAACAACATCTTTCCGCGACTTAAGAATCAACGGTTTAGATTAACTCGGCATAAGAATCAACGGCAACAAGCTTCAGCGACTTAAAGACATGCGGCATCCCAGATCAACGACTTAAGGAAATCAATGGCAGAGATTAACTCGGTAGAAGAATCAACGGTTTCCATCTTCACGTGACTTACGAGTTAATTCTTCTAGGTCGTAACTCGCTTCCTCTTCTTGCCTTTTGTTAAGTCGTGGACGACTTAACCTTTCGTTTTCGATGAGTCGGAGATGACTTATCAGTTCCAAGCGACTTAAGGCTCTGTTAAGTCGTAGCCCTTTTCCTCCAAGCCTGTTAGGTCGTAGACGACTCATAGCTCCTTTGTTAAGTCGGTCACGACTTATGTCCTTAGCTTTGTTGAGTCAGTCACGACTTAGACCTATCTCCTTAAGTCGGTCACGACTTATTACTTGGTCTGCATCCTCCTCCCCAGGTTGAGAAAAATTCGTCCTCGAATTTGCACCCTCATCTCCCACAACAAACTCATTCCCATGATATGGTACGAGATGCTTAACATTGAATACGTCAGACGTATACACATCATCTGGTAGCTTCAATTTATAAGCATTTTTATTGATTCTCTTTAAAATTTCCACTGGACCAATCTTTCGTGCTTTCAATTTATTGTACGTTCCCACCGGAAAACGATCTTTTGTTAACACGGCATAAACCATATCTCCTTCATTAAACTCAACATTTCTTCGCTTCAAGTCTGCAGATCGTTTATACTTCTCGTTTTCTTTCTCTAATCGTTCCTGAACGATTTTATGACATTCCGTCAACCCCTCAACAAAATCAGCAGCTTTTTTAGTTGTCCCCTTCGAGCATGGTATTACCGTTAAATCCAACGGTCCTTTTGGCATACTAGAATATACAATCTGGAATGGACTGAACCCAGTACTTCGATTTACAGCATGATTATGAGCAAATTCTGCTTGGCATAACTTCATGTCCCAACTCTTCAGATTATCCTGTACAAGACATCGTAACAAATTCCCCAATGATCTGTTTACCACCTCAGTCTGTCCATCAGTTTGCGGATGATAAGCACTACTAAACTTCAGCTTCGTTCCCACCATTTTCCACAAACTCAACCAAAAGTGACTCAGAAATCGAGTATCTCTATCCGACACAATAGATTCTGGCAATCCATGAAGTCGATAGACCTCCTTGAAAAACAACTGAGCAACATGAACAACATCCGCCGTCTTCTTACAAGCAATAAAATGTGCCATTTTCGAAAATCTGTCTACCACAACGAATATAGAATCATTTCCCCTTTGAGTTCTAGGCAAACCCAAAACAAAATCCATACTGATATCCACCCATGGTTTTACAGGCACGGGTAACAGCATATATAAACCAGCATTAGTCGCAGTTCCTTTCGAAACCTGACAAATATGACAACGCTCCACAAACCTCTCTACTTCTTTCCTCATCGATGGCCAAAAGTAAGACTGTGAAATCAACTGTAATGTACGGTCTCTCCCAACATGTCCTTCTTCATGTAGTTCTTTTACGATCTTCATTCTCAAACTACAATCAGGTATGCACAATCGATTTCCTTTGAACAGAAAACCGTCTACCATCATAAACTCATCTGTCTTTCCCTCCTTGACTTTATCAAAAAACTTCGCAAAGTAAGGATCTTCGACAAATAATTCTGGTAACTCGTCAAACCCCGTCACTTCAACCTTCATTGTTGTCAACAAATGATTCCTCCTACTCAAAGCATCAGCCACACGATTCGTCACCCCTGACTTGTGTTTAACAACAAAAGTAAATTGTTGCAGATATGCAATCCACGATGCATGTCTCGCTGAAATCTTGTCTTGCCCTTGTAAATGCTTCAACGCCTCATGATCAGTGTAAAGAACAAACTCTTTCTGAAATAGATAATGTCTCCAATGTTTAATAGCTTGCACAACAGCATAAAACTCCACATCATATGTACTGTATCGCATCTTTGCTCTTGACAACTTCTCACTGAAATAGGCAATAGGACGACCCCTTTGACTCAACACTCCTCCAATCCCAACCTTTGACGCATCAGTATGTAATTCAAACAACAACTGAAAATCAGGTAATGCTAGGATTGGTGCTGTCGTCAACAACTCCTTGATTCGTTCAAAAGCAACTCCTGCTTCCTCCGTCCATGTAAACTGTTTACCCTTCATACAATCAGTCACAGGCGCCATCACACTACTAAAGTGTGGAATAAACCTTCGATAGAATGAAGCCAACCCATGAAAACTACGAACTTCCGTTATCGTCTTGGGCTGTGGCCAATCTCTGATCGCCTCAACTTTACTCTAGTCCACCTGTATACCTTCCTTCGAAACAACATATCCCAGAAATAAAACACTCTTTGCCATAAAAACACACTTCTTTGTAGCAGCATAGAATTGTTCTTCACGAAGAATAATTAACACTTTCTTCAAATGTTGAACATGCTCTTCTGTACTAGCACTATAATTAGAATATCATCAAAGTAAACCACAACGAATTTTCCAATGTACGGTCGGAAAATTTGATTCATCACCCTCATAAATATACTTGGTGCATTCGATAGACCAAACGACATTACCAGCCATTCATACCAGCCTTCCCTCGTCTTGAATGCTGTCTTCCATTCGTCCCCTGGTATAATGCGAATCTGATGATAACCGCTCTTCAAGTCAATCTTAGAAAAGATTACGGACCCACTGATCCGATCCAATAAATCATCAAGCCTCGGCATCGGAAATCTGTATCTGACTGTGATCTTATTCAAGGCTCTACTGTCTGTGCACATCCTCCACGTCCCATCCTTCTTGGGTACCAATAAAGCTGGTACAGCACAAGGACTTAAACTCTCCTGCACACGCCCCTGTTTAAGCAATTCTTCTACCTGCCTCCGCAACTCTTCATGTTCCTTCGGACTCATTCGATAATGTGGTCTGTGTGGCAACACAGCACCTGGAACAAGATCTATCTGATGTTGTATATCCCTCAACGGTGGCAATTCCGTTGGTAACTCCTTTGAAAATACATCGTCAAATTCTTTCAAAACTGGCTTTGCTTCTTCCGGAATTTCAACCTCTTCTTTGCTCTCACGCCCAATCAATAAAAATACTTTAGGCTCCTCCTCTACTTCCTTCACAAACTCCTTCAAAGATAACAAAGTTTTGAGCTCTTCAATCTCCTCCAACTTGTTTTCCTCCTGTTGTCGCTTCTTTGGAACTAGAGTAATCTTTGTGCCTTCAAACATGAAACTGTAACTGTTGGTACGCCCATCATGTTGCACCGCCCTATCATACTGCCACGGTCTCCCCAGCAACAAATGACAGACATCCATTTCTACCACATCGCACCAGATTTCGTCTTTATATTTCTTCCCAATTGAAAACTTCACACGAGCCCTTCGTCCAACCTTCACCTCCCCGCCTTTCCTCAACCAAGCTAGCTTGTATGGCTTCGGATGTTTCTCAGTCTTCAATGCCAACTTCCTCACAGCCTCTGAAGAAATTATATTATCACAGCTTCTAGCATCAATAACAAATTTGCAAACCTTCCCTAGAATGGTACATGTTGACAGAAAAATATTGCTCCTTAACCAACTACAATCCTCCTCTTGCTTTGGTGTTAAACAGGACCTCTTAATCATTAGATTATAACCTTCGTCTCCCGACACTTCTTCTTCCTCCTCATCAGGTGGTGAATTGGAACATTCAGCTTCTTCATCCTCATCCTCAACCTCCGCTATCATAGCTCTCTTCTTCGGCTTTTGACGCAGCGGATAATTCAAAACAAATGTAGATCGGTGAAAGTAGCAGTCGATGGATTGATGGATGCTGAATTGCCCGAATTCGTTGATCCGAAGATACCGAACTCTAGCTATCTCGAACTCGTTGATCGCGCACGATACCGGGTTCAAAGATCTTCAATTCTTCAAGCGTTGATCAAGCGCACTTGATTCCGCGAATCGGCTTCTACAATCGTTGAATCGAGCGCACTCGATTATCCGAAAGAGGAGATAGGAGATTACACTCAACTACCAATTTGAATGAAAGCACAAAGCAATCAAAAGAGAATTTTATTCAAAAATCAACAACCTTTACAAATGACTTCACTTGCCTATTTATAGGCTACAACACACCAAAACAGAAAAAGTACAAGTCTTAAGTCGGCAACCGACTTATCAACCTTGCCGACTTAACATAAGTCGCCTTATTTACAACACAGTTCAGAAAGCTTAAAAAAATTGTACTAAGTCGGTTCCGAGTTACAGCTTACGACCTACGACTTAACAAAGACTCCGACTCAACAGTTACAATTTTACAAGCCTTCAGCGACTTAACAAACAGACAAAACATCAAAGAAAATACAAGTACTTAAGTCGTTGCCGACTTAAAAATGTTACGCGACTCAACTTAGTAGCGACTTAAGGAATCAACGGTCCAGCTTAACTCGGCAGCAGAAATCAACGGCAACAAGCTTCAGCAACTTAAAACATGCGGCATCTCAAAAGAACCAATGGTGGAGGTTAACTCGGCAGAGGAATCAACGGCATCAGGGCTTTCGCGACTTAAAATTTCGACCGACTTAAATAAGTCGTAACTCGGTGCCGACCTATCACTTTTCTTAAGTCGGTGCCGACTTAACACTTGTGCCTTGTAACTCGGTGCCGACTCATCACCTTCCTTAAGTCGGTGCCGACTTAACACTTGTGCTTTGTAACTCGGTGCCGACTCATCACCTTCCTTAAGTCGGTGCCGACTTAAATCCGCTTCGTTAAGTCGCAGCCTTGAAGCAACGTCCCCTTTGTTTTTCCAGTTGAGTCGGAGACGACTCATCACCGCCTTCTTAAGTCGGTTACGACTTATGCCTTCACCCCAGTTGAGTCGGTCACGACTCATGCCTGTTTTCTTAACTCGTAGATGACTCATAGCTCCTTCCATAAGTCGCCTACGACTTATGCCTTCATCTCCGGTCTGAACTACATCAGCTTTGGACATTCGCTACTTTTGTGGCCCATTTCTTGGCAATTATAACACTTGAAACCATTATTGACTTTCGCCTTCCCAACCTCATTCACAACTGGTTTTGCAACAACTTTTGAAACATTAGAACTTCCACTAACACCGTTCACTTGATTATTGGAATTTGTAAACACACCACCTCCTCGTCTTCCCTGTTTCTCCCAAGCCAACGCTTTTTGATGTGCTTCTGCCACAGATCTTGGATCGAACATATTAACCATATCCTGGATCTGTATTCTCAATCCCCCAATAAATCTAGATGTCAGCTGCTCTTCCATTTCCATAATATCATTCCTTGCAATAAGCTGGTAAAACTCATCTGCGTAATCATTAACAGTTTTTGTGCCCTGCCTCAAATTCTGCAAACGTTGATACATCAAAGATTGATAATTGTAAGGTAAGAACGTTGCTTTCATCAATTTCTTCATCTTCTCCCAAGATTCAACTTTTGACTTCCCCATCCGTTCACGTGTAAGTTTGGTTTGCTGCCACCACGCCAAAGCTCTACCCCTCAACCTTGTAGCAACCAACTTCACTCTACGATGTTCTGGAACTTCCTTGAAGTCAAAAATCTCTTCTACATTAGCCATCCAATCTAGAAACTCCTCCGCTTGCATACCACCTTTGAATTCAAGAATTTTAGTCTTCATTCCCGACTCCCATTTGTGATCATACTCAGAGTGATTTCTTCCTTGTCTTCGTCCTTGTCCTCGAACACTACCACCATCATATTCCTCTTCAAAATCAGATGTATATCGTTGTCTATCTCGTCCACCCACATCTCTACTACCTTCACGTCTACCACCATCATTCCTTCTATCTACATTCCTCCGTTCACGATCATTCACGTTCCTCCCACGCCCTTGATCATTTTCAACGCTTCTGTCTCGATTGGAATGTGGCGAGACTCTACTACCCCCATGATTAGATTCAGGTGAAATCCTTCTCCGATTTTGATTCATTTCTAACATCATCTTCTCTAACCGTCCAATTCCTTCGTTAAGCTTTTTACTAAAGTTTTCATTGATTCTTTGCTCCATCTCATCAGCTTCTTCTCTTCGATACAAAGCTTCTACGTTTTGGTGACGATTAGCTCTTCTTGGCGGCATACTTGAAAACTTTACAAACACTTCAAATTCAAACACAATTCGAACTTTGATCCAAATGAAATGGATCGAAAACTCCACACTTGTTGCAAATCGCGATGAACACGATGAACACAACTTCTCCAAATGCTAAGATCCGATCTCCAAACTTCAATACAAAGTCGAACACTTCAACTTGATCACGGCTCAACACTTCAAGCTCTCGGCTATCACTTCAACTTCAAAATGAATAGGCTCCAAGTCTCGATTTAGCTATGATTGGCTAAAACAAGCTCTGATACCAAAACTGACGCAGCGGATTAAACAAAACAATCTTCAATCGGTGAAAGTAGTAATCAGTGGATTGGAAGATACTGAAATCCCCAAATTCGTTGATCCGAAGATACCGAATTCTAGCTATCCTGAACTCGTTGATCGCGCACGATACCGGGTTCAAAGATCTTCAATTCTTCAAGCGTTGATCAAGCGCACTTGATTCCGCGAATCGGCTTCTACAATCGTTGAATCGAGCACACTCGATTAACCGAAAGAGGAGATAGGAGATTACACTCAACTACCAATTTAGATGAAAGCACACAGCAATCAAAAGAGAATTTTATTCAAAAATCAACAACCAATACAAATGAAACAACTTGCCTATTTATAGGCTACACCACGCAAAGCAGAAAAAATACAACTCCTAAGTCGGTTCCGACTCATCACTTATGCGACTTACGACTTAGCACTCCTTCCGACTTACGACTCAGCCAAAGCACACGACTTACAAGTTACAGACGACTTAAAAACAAAGGCGACTCAACATACATGTATATTACAAATGACTCAAAGAACTACATACGACATACGACTCAAAAGATACGACATATGAAACAGACGTCATACGACTTAAGAAATACACACATTAGTACATAGCGACTTAACAATGCCATGAGTTAACAGATGATGACTTAACAAGCAACACAACAACATCTTTCCGCGACTTAAGAATCAACGGTTTAGATTAACTCGGCATAAGAATCAACGGCAACAAGCTTCAGCGACTTAAAGGCATGCGGCATCCCAGATCAACGACTTAAGGAAATCAATGGCAGAGATTAACTCGGTAGAAGAATCAACAGTTTCCATCTTCACGCGACTTACGAGTTAATTCTTCTAGGTCATAACTCGCTTCCTCTTCTTGCCTTTTGTTAAGTCGTGGACGACTTAACCTTTCGTTTTCGATGAGTCGGAGATGACTTATCAGTTCCAAGCGACTTAAGCCTCTGTTAAGTCGTAGCCCTTTTCCTCCAAGCCTGTTAGGTCGTAGACGACTCATAGCTCCTTTGTTAAGTCGGTCACGACTTATGTCCTTAGCTTTGTTGAGTCGGTCACGACTTAGACCTATCTCCTTAAGTCGGTCACGACTTATTACTTGGTCTGCATCAATTATAAATCCTTTTTAGTGATAATGTCTTATTCAATTTCATAATTTTAAACTAAGCATAAATAAAAAAAACACTGATGCAAACAACATACATTTCAATCAAATAAACAAACAATCGCCTTCAGATGAAAGCTATCTTCCAGCTTCCACTACGCAACTCTGATCACTAATAGATCATGGAAAAATAATATTCAATTCTAAACCATCTAATGTCTCATTTATGCTATCCATTAAATCTCACCCTTTATAAAAGTGAGTTCCAACCTTAGAATCATTTACATAATAATAATTTGTAAAGTACTTTAAAAATTTCTACAAATACGTCCAAATGATTATTCCCAATAATCATTTATATCTATATCCTAATAAGAGTATAAATACCAATTCTACCGTACACGCCCAAGGGACGGGACTCTAAGTCATCTAGATTTAAATCTCGACTCTATATCAATTTATATTCGATAATGTTCTGAACATAGCTCTGATACCAAGCTGTAACGACCCCGCCACTATACCCATACTATTAAAGAACGGTACAAGTAATGTCATCTAATAAAATAGAGAATACGACTGGTTAACGACGACTGAATGTGAATATCTCTTTGGACTAATGCTGACATGTCTTTATTAGCTTTCTGAGGATCTGAACTATAAATTTGACGTGTAGAGTATTAATACAAATTAATAAACACATCGATTTAAAATATTCAGAACAGTATATAATATAAACAAATCAGAATCAGAGTCACAAATCGTAGCGGAATACATCATATACATAATGCGAGCCTATAAAATATCAGTACCAGACACATATGAATATATACATCACATCCAAAATATCGTATCAGGTACAAAGTGACTAGAAAATACTATGCATGACCGATCATCCTAAGTGTCAATATATATAATAATGAAGTAAACTGAAATGGTAAAATAGTCTTCTCCAATGGTAGCACAAAATCCATAAGTCGATGAGTCCCTGTACCTGTAGAGTCTCGGTCTGATCCGAGTATTATAAAATAAACGGGTCAAACTATATCTAATAAAAAGGTAAGATGCTGATATAATAAATGTATGACTTAAATAATAAGTCATGATAAAAATATGTCGGAGCCAATTATCATAAAAAGGCATATCAATTAAATTCACTATTTCCTAAATCCATATATAACAACCATAAAATAAGTCATCTCAAAATATGCCTAAATCCAAATAATCATAATAATAAGGCATATTAAACCAAATCACCATTTCATAAGTCCATATCAAGTCTCAAATGGACTATCATATAAAATACGGTGATAACAATTCAAAATTCTCCAAAGCACAAAAGAAATATCTATCCCAAAATCTTTGAAGAAATAATCATCGTTAATGAAATAATAATGGCCGTCAACGATCAGTTGAAAAACAATGACATGGAGTCTAACAAGCCAAAATAAACTAATAACAGTCTAATAAACCAAAAAGATTCTGCCACATAGTGTAATAGTCTAATTCCACAAAATAGACTACTATGCGAATTGACCTAATCCTACAAAATAGGCAAACATTGTTTATTGTACACAAAATAAACTGATAGGTCTACGTATAACACCTATCCAAAGGTCAAAAGGGCAGCCTGTAATACCATAACAAACCTAATCCTATAAAATATGTCTGCCTAACCAAATCTAAGAATGTATCGATTTGCAGATCGATGAAAAATGAGACATTGTCTCTCGAGGATCTATCGGCCTGAAATTCGAACACCTTAAGATAATACAACTTTAAGTGTTAATTACTATCGCTCAAGTAATCATAAGAATTTAACTAACTGTCCCATAATAGATAGTAAATTCAAGTATTTGCTAAAAGCTAGTAATTTTCACTCAAACTCTATTTAACAAATTATAAAAATAAACAAAAAAATTGTACAAAAAGTCCCATACCAATCCGACAATTCCATTATTTATTAAATTTCTTTGTTTCATAGGAAAGCACAAAACTCAATAGAAACACAAGAGAAAGCATTAATTTCTCGAAATCAATATTTCCAAAAGTCATCAAAGAAAGGCCAAAATGGTATATAATTAGCCAAAGGCTAAACACAATAAAGGCAATAAGGGTTTATAGTTTAAAAGCAAATAATAAGAATTTACTATATATGAATTAGTTTCTAAATTAATTTATAGATACTTACTTTCAAAATTCTCATTTTAAAATCCATAAACTCATTTTAAAGAAGAGTTACTTATTTAAAAAAGCTAAATTCAATATCTAGAGCAAACATTGCTCTAAAAATGTAATTCCATAATATGAAAGCATTTAGTAATCCGAGTTACTTTCCGACAACTCCGATCATACAAACAACGTATGTATTTTCAATAATCAATCCAAACTTGAAATGAACGATAAAATCTTAACATGCAACCTTATTTCAATCATTTGATTCATTTTCAATTACCAATTCAAATCCAATATTTTGAACACATAATTCAGCCTATTCAAACATAAATCCAACTTAAAATAGCTTGCATTTTATTTTAGTCCTATCATTCAATCACTACCAAATATTTAAGCAATTTTTAATTTAAAGCAAGGCATGAAATAGGAATTCAAATAATTAGAGATAGAATTCATGAGTTTAACAACTCACCTTAACGATGCGAAGTAATCCGCCATTAGTAGTAGCTAGTGCGTCTCCGCTAAAATCCATATTCACATTGCCAGGCACCTAAATTGTGCTTCGACTACTGCCTCCAACAGCCCTGCTTTGACCATCACCACAGCTGCCATATCCATGCCTCGATCACCTATCTTCAGCCACCTTATCAATCATAATGTCGCCTCGAAGCTCGTTCGACCATAGCGACCTCCAGTACATGATGCGATCGTCGATGCTAGCTCCAGGCACCGCCTCCCCTCATTTAACCGTTGCATCGCGATAGAGATCCCCTCTAACCGCGACGCTCACCACTGCCAGTTCGTGCCTACTGCCCATGGCCTCACCGCGCACCCTCCTCCTTGCGCGCCAGCCTCGACCCCCCAGCACCTCGCGCGTCAGTTCCCCGATCCTAGCCGAAGTCGCGCTCGCCTCCTTCCTTTATCGACCTGACTCCTATCGCTCGACGAACATCTACCCTTTTTTTGCAAAGTTTGATTGGGTATTAGGTTAGATGAGAGAGAAAAAGAGCAGGATAATCGATTTTGATCTTGTGAGGAGATGAGTTGATATTTTTCTTTAAGTTTATTTTTACTAAGGACATAGGTGTAAATTCAATTTTGCTTCAATTCTTTCCCTTTGCATTCATTTTTAGCTACTAATCCTTGTCATATATTTACAATTATATCATGATCTAATTTAATTTTGTTCACTCTTCATTCTACGAAATAAAATTTGATAACACAACAAAATTCAATTCAATATTGTTTCATTATATTTAATTATCTATTGAGCTGATATAAAATAAATTTATTCATTTTCATTGATTTATTAATTTTATTGAATATCAAATAAAATTTCTTTTCATCCATTTCAAGTATATAAAATTATTAGCACTTTAAATTGTTATATATTTATTAAAACACTTTATTTGAATTTTAAAATATTTTCTAAAAGGAATTTATCAACTTATTAAATTCTTATTATAACAAAAATCCTTTATTAATTAGATTTTGTTTAAATAATACTTTGATTTCAAAAATAATCATTATTAAAAATCTAATTCGAACGCTACTATTTTAATTAAATTTATTTAATATTATAACTTCGAAAATAGGGTTGTTTCAGGAACAGTGTAACTATGGGAGTATCGGAAGAGAACTTGACTTGGGCAGAGTTCAGGAAGAGGTCTGAAGGGAGGTTCATATTTGAAATAGCCAAGTCAGTTTTGCTTAGAAAGTTTGTTGAGTTGGAACAAGATGATATGTTAGTGCTTGAGTATGCAACCAGATTTTAGGAGTTTCCTATATATGGATATGACACTATAGACATGGTAATCAAGAGGATCAGAAGTTCATCCGAGTATTGAAACTAGAGCTTGCAAGTGCAACATTACCGCATATTAGAGACCCTTATGATGTAGTGGTGGAGATGACACCGATGAATGAAGAGATGCTTGCACTGTTTAGTAATAACAAGCCGGTAGAGACTCAGGGTGGTCAAAGTCAAAAAAGATAGTTCTTTCAGAAAAATGGACTCAAAAGGGTGGAGCTACCAAGAAAGGAAAAGCTAATGTTGTTTGGTACAAGTGTGATAAGAAATGGCACTTTGCCAACGAGTGTCATTCCGGGGATGGAAAGAAAGTTATTGAAAAGAAGAACATCAAGTGATTTAATTGTGACCAAATAGGACATTACAAGAATCAGTGCAAAGAACCAGCTAAGGTTGAGAAAAGAAAAGTTTTTGCTCTGGAACCATCTACCTCGAGACCAACAGCGGAGGAGAAAGAAAAGTTTGTGATGGGAGGTACGCTTTTGATTCATGGCATATCTATTAGAGTATTGTTTGATACTGGTATATCAAATTCTTTTATCTCTCATTGTTTGGTAGATAAGCTTAGTTTAGAACCATCATACCTTGATACTTCCTTAAGGGTTGCGAATTCGATAGGAGAATATGCCACTCTTGGATAAAATGTGAACATTTAGAGTTTGAGTTGTTAGGTCATATATTTTCCTACAGTGTGCATGTGTTTGATTTTATGGGCTTTGGAATTATATTGGGTATGGATTGGTTTAGCAAATATGATGCTAGGATATTTTACCAAGATAGGAAAATACCACTGAGACACCCTAATAGTAATGATTGAATTATATACTCAATAGAGAACTCGAGTTTTGATGTTTGTGCTTTATTGGGTGCAATGAAGGAGAAAGACGAATTGAATCGATTTTTTATTGTTAGAGAGTTTGTAGATGTTTTTGAGCCTATTACAGGACTACCAACGAAATAAGCTATTGAGTTTTGAATAGATTTTGTACTCAGAGATGAACCCGTAAGTAGACCGCCTAGTAGAATGACTCCTACTGAGATGGAGCTAAAGGTGCAGCCGGTGGACTTAGAAGGAAAGAGTTTCATTAGACCAAGCAGTTCGCCTTGGGGAGTGGCCGCGTTGAAGAAACCAGCCAGGTCATTGAGATTATGTATCGATTATCCTAAGTTGAATGAGAAGTCGATATCCTTTGCCAAGAATTGATGATTTATTTGATCAGTTGTGTGGAGCTAAAGTATTTTCCCAACTGGATATGGCGACATGGTTCCATCAACTAAGGGTGGCGGAGGACAATATTCCTTTGATGGCGTTTCGAATAAGATACGGTTTATATGAGTGTTAAAAATACCATTCAGATTAATTAATGCACATGCTTTCTTTATGGACTTAATGAACCGAATTTTCCAAGAGCACTTGGACTAGTTCGTGTTAGTGTTTATATATGACATCCTAATATATTCTAGGAATGAGAAAATGAGACTCACCTTAGAATAGTGCTTGAGACATTGGGATAGCATCAACTGAAAGCCAATTTGTCACGACCCGGCCTTCTCTCCACAGAAGGTCGCATCGCTAATAAGAAAGAAAGGGATAGAAAGAGAAAAGATGAGAAGAAAGAAACAACAACAGAATCTAAACAGCGGAACGAATAAATTATATTAATAACATAAACTATTACATAGTATCATATACAACAACTATCAGAGTTACACAACATATACAACACATACTAGACAGTTATAAACACCTGTCTAGTTTCTACAATATAAGATACAACACAGATAACAATGACTCAGAGATCAACACAGCGGAACTACTATATCTCTACAGCGCTGAAGCCTCCTGCTCCATTGCTCCTCCAGATAACTCATCAAAGCAAACCTGACTCTCTTGGCTACTCGTAAAAATTTGAGTACCCAAGAGTTTATATAAAACAGAAATAAACACTTGGGTCAGACATGGGTCTGGTGTGAGTAAACGGTTTAACTTACTTAACTTCAAAATCTTTGAAATCAAAAGGTATCACGTAAGACTTCCCACACATAAACATGGGTAAGTTTTTACCTTACGCTAACCAAAACATTTGATAGGAAATTCGATTGTATTATAATAGGTCTAGGGTTTTCAAATAAATATGAAATAGCCGAAATTGTTACATTATTAAATTCCAGCATACATAAGTATACAATCAAGACCGTTATCACTTATTGGAAGTTGGACTTCCATACAATGGCAGGGCTACTGGGGTACCGCCCGTCACAGTACGTGGCCTAGATCACCGTACCGAGGAGTACGCCCGCTCCCCTGCAACACAAAGCCGGAACCATCCCTTACTGGATAATTCCGAATAAAATCACCCCACGGTTGTGTACATCAACCGCACCACTAAGTCGAAATAGAAAGGGACATCTAGACAGGGATGACCTTACTCTCAGTGGGCGCTACCCACGAAGCCTTGCTGCACCTCCCCTGTTTTAGCCATTCCCGGTTTGTGAGGCTTGAGGCTACGTTTACCTTAGAAAAGAACACATCACTTAGAATGCTCATCGTCCACCTGACGATGTTTTGAAAGCATTCAATCCATACAAGTTCGTTCCGGGTTCGAACGAAACCGAAGGCATTATCTCGTTACACTCGTTTTGGAATCACCCTCAGAGTTAACGACAATAACCCTTGCACTCTGAATCTTCATCTTCACTTGAGATTCACGACCTATCGTTAATTTGGATCGATGTGGTATTCGGGTCTCCAGACCTGGAAATCCGGTATACGGAAACCCGATCCCGGTCTCATCGAAATCCAAAACGTATCTTTTAAGGCCAAGTTGTTTAAAGGTTTAAACAATTCAATTCAATTTAATACTTGAATTCACATAGCATTAACATAGATAAATATCACACATTTATCACAGATATATCATAGTATATCATCCAATAGATATCAACCAAATCAGACATTCTACTCAACAATCATCTATAAGCAACCATTTATTAATCTTTATTATAATTAATTTAACCCACTTAAATTAAATTAATTACTTAAGAATTAATTCCTAACCTTGCTTAATCAATCATTAATTAATTACTTATCCATTTAATTAATCAATCATTAAATATTAATCACTCTTGATTAATTATTCATTAATTACATAAAGTAATTATCCTTTAATTAATTTTACAAATTAATTATCCTTAATCATTTATAGTAATTAACCTTTAATTACTCTCATTAATTATAATAATTAATATCCTTAATTAATTACATTAATTAATTAATTAACTATAATTAATTACATTATTCCTTAATTAATTACATTAATTAATCATGCATTAATTAATTACTTCCATTAATCAACCTTAAATAATCATCAACAGTAATTAACTATTCTTAATTACTTTAATTTCTTTTATAAATCCTTTTTGATTAATTACACCAATTTCATACAATAATTCATTTATCAATTACTTACACTAAGTAATTACTCTTATCCAATCTTATTAAGTAATTATACTTAATTACCAAGTGACTATCTTTAATTAATTAACAAATTAATTAACTTAAATAAATCACATTCATTCCTAAATCATAACTGAGTAACTCATCCTTAATTAACCTTTAAACAATTTAATTAATCCTTGATTAATTATTCTTTAACTATTAATTAATAAACCTTAATTATTAATCAATATTCTTTAATACAAAGTAATCAATCCTTAATTACTTTTATAATTAATTACTTAAACTTAATTAACTAATTAATTACTTCTTAATTATTAATTAATAAAACTTAATTATTAATTAACAACCTTAATTACCAATTTAATTAATCCATAATTATCTATTAATCAATCTTTAATGATAATTAACTAACCTTAATAACAGTTAATTAATCCTTAATTAACTTTAATTATAAATTAATAATTTCTTAATTATTAATTAAGAAAACTTAATTATTACTTAACAAAACTTATTAAGTACTTCTTAATTACCATTTTAATTAATCCTTAATCATTTAATTAATCCTTACCAATAATTAATTAAATAAATAAATTAATCTTAATTTCTTAATTAAATAAATTAATTTTAACTCATAAAAAAAAATCTTAATTAATCTTAAGATAAAACATTATCATTAAAAACATTTGATCTTAATAATTAACTTACTTAATTAAAATATTAATTAAGTTTTAACTATAAATAATCATTAATTACTTACCTTTAATTATAAATTAACAATCCTTAATTACAAGTTAACAAAACACTTGAAAACTTAATTGTTAATTCACTTATCCTTAATCATTCACCAATTTAATTTAATAAATCATTCTTTATTTATCTCATTAACTATCAACCTTTAATAAGTTTAAAATAAAACCTTTCCTTATTAATTAACCTTATATTAAGTTTGAAAATAACTTAAGATTTTGACTTAATATATTTAAGTTAAATAAATCATACAATTTATTTTATTTAAACAATTTATTTCGAAGTAATAATTTTCAAGGGAATTGATTTAACTTAATTATTTAAATTTACAACTTAAATTAAAAACTGGTTTAACATTTACTTTTGGGTTTAACCCATATGTATTTTAATCAAACAAACACATCTTCTTCTTCTTATTCCTCTTCTTAAAACAGAGTTTTTGTTTTACATTTAAAACTGTTTGATTTTAAAAGAAAATTTAAAATCTTTTTTAAAAACTGTTTCACTCAGCTCACAACAACCCGAAGGCAAACCCGAGCCAGCTCCTAATCTACCCGAGACCTCCCCGAGAATTTTAAAACTGTCGCTTTGAAATTTAAACTGTTAAAAACTTCAGTTATCACACAAAATACTCGTGTACCTCCCCATAATATTACTCGGACCAAAGGCCTTCTTCCCCGAGACCAACTTCGAGGAAAACACCCACGAAACCCAAACCCAAATCAACTGACACGCTGACACTAGGTGCACATGCACCGCCGATCGCCGGAGTTCTGGCATCTCTGACCATCCCCAACAAGTCGACTTCGTCGTGCTCTATCCATCTGATCATTCTTCATCCTCGATTGACCACATCAGTAAAATCGAACCCATCACAGCTTCCTGGAGCCAAATTCGAAAACCAAGATTTGCCTCGTCAAGACGATTCCGACCACCAGAACCCCCTCGACTTCTACCAAAGCTTCGTCTCCGTCCCATGCTTCCATTCCCCCAGGTGCGATAGTCTCTAGTTCATCCATGACATCGAAAAAGATCGCGATTTCAACCATGCCCAAAACCATTGCTAAACCCTAAAACTCCATCGATTGATCACCACGACGAATAATAAATTCATCCACTATTTTTCCCATCATCTACAGCCTTCAACCTACCTCCGACATCAATCACGATGGACCCAGCCCCATCGTTTGTCTGAAAATGACGAAAATGACATTTCCGTTCATCTTACAATTTCTCCACCATTTCTATCTTAAAATTCTTGAATTCTTTTTCTAAATTCATCATTTGTAATTACTAAACAGATTTTAGAATCAAAGTTTAAAATTAACATTTTCGAAATTTACCCATTTCATTTAGTTCTACTGTAAACTTTATATTTTGGGTTAAATGTCTATTACATATCATTGAATCTATTTTTAAAACCTAAAATATATAGTTAGAAACCTTTTTCATTAACACTACCTAGACTAAAATCAAACAGATGTAAAGATATGAATTTTCCTAAAAATTTTGAAGCCTGTATTGATATAAAAACAGAGATATATAGGTATACAGACCTGCATATAATTATTCCTACCTATTTATAAACATGCAAAACAATTTCACTCAAACATTCAAGTACATCTCATATTATACTACTGGAATCAAGAGATATATATATATGGTACAAGGTCTTATAAAGAAGATATTACTCGATAGAAGATAACAGAACAATTATAAATGAAACCAGGCATACATACTTCAATTCTCACATACAAACAGTATACACACATGAACATGCAAATATACTTCATTTAGAAATCATTCGAAAGCAATTTAATTTCATTTTAACTTTTGAAAAAGATGTTTACTCACATATTTCAAAAAGTCAGAGCTTTGAAACTGAATTTCCTTTGAAATCTGGAATGCTTGTTTTTGAAAACTGGAAGCTTTTGAACTGCACTTGCTTTCAATTTCTTCCTTGATTCCTTTTAAATTTTGAAAAGCTCTTGCATGCACTTGGAATGGTGACAGACTTGATTTTGAAACAAGCAAATGGTTACAGGTCTTTTGATAAGTGTTGATTATAGACTTTGTTTACAGGCTTGAAGGAATATGTGGTTTCAGGCATTTGAGAAGGGTTACAGACTTGATTTGAAACATGAAAATGGTTGCAGGCTTTGGCTTTTGATTTCAGTTTTGGTTGAAGATGATTATGGTTTGAGATGAATTTCAGTTTTTGGTTTTGAGGATGATTACGGTTTTGATCATTTTCTGGTTTTAGTTTTTGAGGATTGAGATTAGAAAAGGAAAAGAGAAATGGAAAGGTAGGCTTATATAATCTAAATTGATGGTTTATTAAAAATCAAGCAAAAATGATAATAAAAATAACACTTGTCACATACATTAGTTTATGATCTTACACATGTATTTACATGTGTATAAAATTAACACTTGTCATTAATTGTTTTATATTATTTTTAAAAAGATTATAAAAGCTTATATATTTATTTCCTAAATAGATAAATACATTTATTAGTTATAAATGCTTTTCTATATTATAAATAAATAAAACCTTTAAAAGAAAAACAATAAAACTCATTTATATCCTAATAAAATTATATACAATATTTTTAATTCATTTTTAAGTGTAAACATATCTTTTGTATTTATTTACTATTTAAATAAACACTTTATTTAGTTTGAAATTGATATAAAACAACTCAAGACAATATATACATATTTAAACAATACTTATAAATTTTGGAAATGATAAATCTATTTAAAATCAAATTTATAAAATAACACAATTTAAAATAATTATTCTTATTATAATTCAATCTATATCATAATTAATACATCACATTATTATTATTTGGTTATTTATATTTGAAATAACAATATTATCAATTTAAAATAATTTAAATTTAGAGATTATCATATTTTAAATTCCTCGAAATCCCGGGATATTACACAATTTTTCAAAATGTCATTTTTGGAAGAAAGAAGTGAAGTTCCTTAGTCATGTAGTCTCATAAAAAAGGTTATCAATAGATCCAGCTAAGATGAGGCTGTTAATAATTGAAAGAGACCCATGACATAGATCGAGATAAATAATTTTCCGGGGTTAGCTGGCTATTATCGGAGATTCATCAAAGATTTCTCTCATATAGCAGCACCGATGGCTAAACTAACAAAGAAGGACGTGAAGTATTTTTGCACCGATAAATATAAGGAGGCAATCCTGAAGCTAAAACAATTGTTGACCAATACGCCCATGTTAGTTGTACCAAATGGTAATCATGATTTAGTGGTGTATACAGATGCGTGTGGAACAAGATTAGGAGCTATGTTGATGCAAAGAAGTAAAATAATTGCCTATGCTTCTCGGCAACTCAGACCACATGAAGTTAGGTATCAGACTCATGATTTGGAGTTGGCAGTTGTAATCTTTGCTTTGAGGGTGTGGATACACTATCTTTTGGGAGAAAGATTCGAGTTGTTTATGGATCACAAGTCTTTGAGTTATTTATTCTCTCAAAAGGAGTTGAATATGAGATAACAGAGGTGATTAGAGTTCATAGCAGCTTATGATTTTGGGTATTGAGTATACGCCAGGGAAAGGAAGCAAGGTAGCTGAAGTACTTAACAGAAAACATCAGAATCTGGTATTAGCAATGTTAGCAGAGTGGAAAGATTTAGAAGCATTGACTACTTGTAGTGTGCAATTAAGGTTGACAGCTAGTTTTAGTCAAAATCTTGCCATGTTATCTTGCTTACAAGTTCGACCAGTATTGATCGAGAGGAATGCTTCTAAGAAGAGAGATGATCTATTAACAGCTGAACGAATTAGAAGACTCAAAGGTGGAGTTGTGATAGATGATTTGAAGATTTTAGTCTTGACCAGAATGGATGGTTGAGAAAAAAAGGATGATTGTGTGTTCCAGATGTGAGATACCTAAGAAAGGAAGCTCTTAGGAAGCATCATCGATCGAAGTATACAATTCATCATGGAGGAATTAAGATGTACCAGGACATGAATTGAAGTTTCTTCTGGGAAGGTATGAAAATGGATATAAGTTTATGGGTAAAGCAATGTTTAAATTGCCAGCAAGTGAAAGCCGAGCATCAGAAGCCAAGTGGATTGCTTCAGCCTTTAGATATACCAGTATGGAAATGGGATTCTATTTTTATGGATTTCATTGACGGGTTGCCAATGTCGAATAAGGAAAATGAGAGTATTGGGGTTATAGTGGATAGACAGATTAAGAGTGCACATTTCATTCCCATTCAGTCGACAAGGACGACACTTATTTGTTATTTAAGAAGAATATTGTTAGACTGCATGAGATTCCTAGTAGTATAGTCAATGATAGAGATTTTTTATTCGTTAGTGAATTCTAGAAAAGTCTGCAAAAGAGGTTTTGGGCACTAAGCTCAAGATGAGTACCACTTACCATCCATAGATAGATGTGCTAACAGAAAGAGTTAAGAAAAATATTAGAAGATTTATTAAGAGCTTGTGTGTTAGATTTTGGAGGATTGTGAGAAGACCATCTACACTTGGTCAAATTTTCCTATAACGACAGTTATCAGACTAGTATAGGGATGACACCTTTTGAAGCTTTGTATGGTAGTGTAAATCACCCGTGTGTTGGTTAGAGACCAGACATAGATTAATTCTTGGTCTAGATTTTGTAACGATCCCGATTTAAAGACGAATTTAATTTTGTAATTAAATTTAATTTTTGGGTTAAATTGTAGATTTGTTTGAATTTTTCAAAATTTATAAGATGTATTTACTTATTTATTTTATAAGTAAGATTTGAAATTTAAATGTAATTGAATTGGATTAGAAATAAAATTTTGATTTGGAAAGTTAAAATATTTTCAAAATGAATTTTCTTTAAAAAGTTATAAAAATGTTTAAAATAAAAACTACTTATCAATATTGAATATAAGTGTATAGAATAAAATATATGTTTAATACTTAAGTTAGAAATATAAATATAAGATATTAAGTAAACATCCAAATGAACATCTATGTGATAAAATAATAACAAATGAAATGCAAATAAAACAAAAGGCAAGGATATCATCAGCCGAAGTCAATACAAAGAAAAAAAAACATAAACAAGTACAAGAAAATTGTAACTTCTCCATAATGCAAGCAACTTCACCCATGCTATTGTACAAACAAAACATCTCAGCCATAATGCTAGCATTTACAAAGGACAAATCAAATTGTTTCAAAATAGATACCTGTACAAGATATCATCACCCAGTATCCCTGTTTCTTTATATCACAGCCTTCCTCAATTCATTTTCGTCCATTCCAGACAAGAAAAATCTGAAGTGAACTACAACTTCACTTTAAACAATCATTTCAACATAAACAACAATTTAAGCAAAGAATCAAAGAAAGAGGAGCTTCAGTTTTGCAATCTTCACAAGCCTGTTTCAAAACAAAAAGGAAAGCTCAGTTTATTCTTCTTTCTTCTGGAAAATAGGTGAGTAAACATTTAACTTTAAAATTTAAGTTAATGAATGCTGGAATCTGTGAATTCTAAATGATATTGTGTTATATGATTTTATATAGATGAGTATATCTACATATGTTTTGATAATATTGGTGCTGAGTATGAATAGGTCACTTCTGTTCCTTTTAAGTTCAGAGTTCAATCAAGAAAAAAATTTGAAACTTCACTTCCCTAATTTCTAATAGGTTTTAATCTTCAACAAATAAGTTAGTTTAAACATCATCTATGAGCTGGATTTTGGTTTAAGCTTGAAAATGAACACTTGACTCTGTAAACTTGGTTTACAGTAAAAGAAAGAATCATGTGATAAATTCAAGTATTTTAAATTATTGATTTTATTACATAATTTGAATAAGCATACAAAGATATGATTTTTAAAATTAATATGATGATTTTTAATATGGTAACAAGTGAGTAATCCTAGTTTAACCAGTAAGTGGTCTCGGAGGGTTTTCTGGCAAACGGTAGCGTCGAGGTGGATGGGAACTTCGCTGAAGGTAGGTGGAAGATGGGTGGACTCGGCAAAAATGCGAGGTGATTTTATTATTCGCGATGGCGGCAGGGATTCGTCGTCGTAGGGTTTCAGCTCAATACTGGGTCGAAGGTCTTTGCGAGGCGTTACTGAACTCGTCGACGCATCGGGCATCATCGGGGTTGATCGAATAGGAGCGTATGACGTTGCCGAAGACTTGGGTGGAGTCTCGTGACCTCCGGTGGTCAGAGATTGGGGGTACGAGGTGATTTCTGATAATCGCGGTTTGCTTCAGCTTGGACCAGAATGCTAAATTGGGTTTGGCTCATGAACTCGACGATCTGATTGCACTAGAGGCTTGGGCAGATGGTCAGTGACTTGTCAGTGATGGCGACGATGGCCGGAGGTGATCGTGGCAGAGGTGCACGTGCACGAGGTGGTGAGTGTATCTGGGTTGTTTTGTTTTGTTGGAGAAGAAGCTGTTGAACTCGAAGTCGTTCTCGTGAATGTTCGTGAGTGACTCGTGGAAACGTGGATTGGGTTTGAGTATTTTTTTTACTAGGCTCGAGTTGTTTAATAATTTAACAGGTTTTAAAAGGTTGAAATCAAAATTTAGTTTTAAAGAAAAAAATTAAAGGAAGGGAGAGGTCTCCAATAAGTGTTTGACAAATTTAAGTTAAGACTTTATTTCAAGTGTAATTATTTAAGAAAATACTTAACGATGTTTTCTAAAATCTTAATTAATATTGTAATTGAGTAGATAATTTAAGTTAAGTATTAAAGTTAATTACCATCAAAGTTTCCAAGTTAATAATAATTTGATTTCAAAGTTATGAAGGTAGATTTTTAAATATTAACTTAGATATAATAATTATTATCAATTGATTGTCTAAAAAGGATAGTTAAGAATGGTTAATTAATTTATAATTGTAATTAACTAAGTGATTAGAGATTTATCAATTTGTTTAAAAGATTGGTTGATTTATAATTAAGTGTCTAATTTATCTGTAATTAAGAATTGTAAATGTAATAAATTAAAGTTAATTAATTAAGATAATTAATTAAGGATTAATCAATTTAATTAATTAATTAAAGATAATTAATTAAATGGTGAATTAAATAATTAAAGGTTAATTATTTAATAATTAAAGGTTGATGAATTATAATTAAAGGTTAATCAATTTATTATTAATGGTTAATTAATAAATGATTAAAGGATAATTAATCAGAATGATTTGTAATTAATTAATGTTAGTTAACCAGGATTAGAAATTCATAAGTAATTAATCTAATTTGAATAAATCAGATAATTAACTGATCTTACTTATGAATATTTGGATTCTATTGGATGATTTGATTTTTTGATATCCCTGATATATGATGCTTTGTGATACATCCTGATTTGTGTTGTGATCTTTAATTTATTTATTTAGGATGAATGTAATTGATTATCTGTGATATATATATCTGTGATCTGTGAATGAACGATAAGCGTGATAGTTAATACCGCTTATCAACTATATTTCTGTATTCTGATATATGATGATTGAATGATGTTGCACTATTGTGTTAAACCCCTGGACCACACCATACACACACAAATATGGATTTCACAAGGAAATCGATTAAGTCACAGATTTTTGAAAATAGTTTTGAATCTGAATTTTTTTAAATTCAAATGGTTTGAAAATGAGATTGGGTTTAAAGTGAAAAGCTTTTGAAATGGAATTTCAAAGATGAAATTTATTTTGAATAACTTGATAAAGTTTGAAGTTTAAATAATTTGTTTTAAACTTAAATTCAAATTGAATTCTATGATTCGAAACTAGGGATTAAAGATGTTATACCAGTTATATATGGGTTAAACTATTTTAAAGGTTTTGATTTGGGAATTTGAATTTAATTCAAAGGCTTTAACTCGAGCAAATATAATTGGATTTTTCTGAAACGAAAACTACCTGTTTTCAAATAACAAAAGCTTTCACATAAGAAATGAACTTCCAATTTGTGTTGAAATGATTTCTAGTTTGAAAATGAAGATTATTTCCAAGTTATGAAAACAGTTTGAAAGCTATAAGTTAAATCTTTAATTTAAAGATTAGATGAGTTAATCCTAATTGAAATAGAAATTGTTTTGAAAATTCTATGAATGGATCTTTTTGAAACTGGGTGAACTTTGTGAAATGAATCTTTTTTTTGTTTAAAGATTTAAAATGGTAATTTGTTTAACCATTTAAAATAAAGGTTTTGGGTAATAAGTTGTGACTTAATTGAAATCCCATATCCATATGTTTTAAATATTGCGCTCACTATTCGGTTTAGCCGGGAAAGGACCTTTGTGTCGTATAACCCATTCCGAATATGTGATTCGACGTTATGGATAGCATGTGAAGACTGGTGGTGAAGACCGGGTATTTTCGAAAACGAAAGGGTTTCTTGTCGATTGTCTCTGCACTGGCTGATCCCCGGTATAGAGATCTCCATTTGTGATGGGAAGTCCGGACGTGATTAGAAAATTATCCGGATTTGCAAGGGCTTCGTAAGAAGTGCCTTCGGTTCTGTTCGAACCCAGAACAGACTTGTATGGTTACATGTCTGACATTACATTTTGAGATATAAAGCAGATTTCTTTCAAATACATTTCTGTTTGGTGGCGGAGAATTTGTTCTCTTAGCTTAACACCCTTCTCTGAGACGTACGAGCTCAGAGGTTATGTAGTTGAAGGTTATCAGCGATATACTCCCAATTTGGTAATGTGACATGCTGAGTGTTGTTGTGTGATGATCATTGTTTGATCATTTGTGATATGATCATTTGTTTGATCATTTATCTTTGTGATCATTACTTTGATCATCTATTGATCAAAGCATGGTTTTTTGAAAAGCATAGCTTTGTGGACGAGACTTCGTCGAACCTCACACCCCGGAATGGTCGAAACAGGAAAGATGCAGCAAGGTTATTGGGGGTAGCGCCCCATAGGGTATGTACATCTCCTTCTGGATAGAAGTGGTATAATGGTATGGAGCCCAGATACTTAACTTATGTGGATATCACAAACATATTTATATCTTACTTTGTGATTGTTGCTGGGGCCCCGGTTAAAGGTTGGTTACAACCGGGAGATGGCATACTCGTGTCAGTAGTTACCCAGTTAGGGGTAACCCGGCCTTGTGTTGGCAGAGATCCGGTTAGGTTCTCAGGTCGTCCCTCCAGAGGCGTACCTATGTGGCCCAGGAAGTTCCTTAGCCTGACCATTGTTGGAAATCCAATTCCCAATACGAAACCCTGTACGGTTTTAGTTGTAGAACCTACCATTTACTTATGGTAGTGCCCCACTGTTTAGATGGTAGCTATAGTAGGCATAGTTCGAAATGTCTATGCTGGCTAAGATTAATATTCTATTTTCGAAATGTTTTCTACACTATGCACTAGTAATAATATCAAAGAAATTTCCTCGTACCAAGCATATTTAACTATCATAAGAAGAAATCTCCTCCAATTCTGCGTTTGCATTGTGTGTGTGGTGGGAGGTCTTATGGTGGTTCCATTTTTAAAAGCATACCGGAAAATCTTTTATAAATCTTGTTTTATTTAAATGCAACTGTTTTTGTTGCTCACACCAGTCCCATGACTGATCCGGAGTTTATTGTTTCTTTCCTAAACTCTGGGTGCTCAAAAATTTTCTACACGGGCAGTCTAGAGTTGGGTTTTTCAGATAGTCAAGGTTAGTAGATTTTCTGAAGCTAGTTCAGTCTTTGGATATGGACTGCACTTGCTTATCTTGGTGCATCGTTATTGGGAGTTCGAGCTATTTCTGGATGGGTGCTTTGGAGATGGAGATTATCCGCTGCTGGTGTTATCTATTTTCTTTCTGATGCTATTTGTTGTATCATATCTCTAATGTATATTGATATTCATTTTATCATTCTGTTGTATCAGATATTGTATCAGTGTTGTATATCAATGTATTATTCATTTCTTCCGCTGTGTTGTTATACTTAATTGTGTTATAAGCTCCGGCGACTCGGATTTGAACGGTCGAATCTACGGCATTCGAGTACGATGTAAAGTATGGATGTCGATTTTCAAGCGCGAAAAATCTCGTTCGTCACATTTGGTATCAGAGCTAAGGTTGAGCTTTAGCTCACGAGTATAACACATTGAGTAGCTCATTAGAGATAGGGTGAAGTAAACCCTAGAATGAGTATATCCCTAAGATATCCGTTTGAATGCCTCAGTAAATTCTCTTACTATCCACTGATAGTGAGTATGAGTGCGAGAAGAGGACGAGATAGGGGACAAGGGAATACGACTATAAATGGTCAATATCCTGCAGCAGTGGAAACAACTTTCTTATCAAACTCCTTTGATTCGTTTCCAAATTTTTTTGATTGCTTCGTACCAGCTACAAGAAGAAGTTTCAGTATGATGATGGTTCTACGAATCATTGTAGAAAATTCTTACATCTTATCTTCATCAGTTTCTTATCAGCTTTTCCATTTAAACTTTAATGAATTGGAAATTTGGAGTTGGAAATTTTAAATAAATTGGAAATTTTAAATAAATTGGAAATTTTAAATTGAGTTAAATTGATTAATAGAATATGAAGCTAAATTTGAATTGTATCAATAAAACGATGTCGTTTAAAACCAAATTGATTTTTTATTGTAATTTCTTGTGAATACCAAAGTCCAAAGAGGGACAAATTGGTATGTATTCTGAGATATTTCGACTTGAGTTTGGAATTCATATCTTAAGTTTGAGGAATTATAGGAGATCGAATCTGTCTATCTGTGTTATTTTTCGTGCCTGTAAATTTTAGGGACGAAATTCCTTTAAGGAGGGAAGTCTATAACGTTCCCGATTTAAAGACGAATTTAATTTTGTAATTAAATTTTATTTTTGGGTTAAATTGTAGATTTGTTTGAATTTTTCAAAATTTATAAGATGTATTTACTTATTTATTTTATAAGTAAGATTTGAAACTTAAATGTAATTGAATTGGATTAGAAATAAAATTTTGATTTGGAAAGTTAAAATATTTTCAAAATGATTTTTCTTTAAAAAGTTATAAAAATGTTTAAAATAAAAACTACTTATCAATATTGAATATAAGTGTATAGAATAAAATATATGTTTAATACTTAAGTTAGAAATATAAATATAAGATATTAAGTAAACATACAAATGAACATCTATGTGATAAAATAATAACAAATGAAATGAAAATAAAACAAAAGGCAAGGATATCATCAGCCGAAGTCAATACAAAGAAAAAAAACATAAACAAGTACAAGAAAATTGTAACTTCTCCATAATGCAAGCAACTTCACCCATGCTATTGTACAAACAAAACATCTCAGCCATAATGCTAGCATTTACAAAGGACAAATCAAATTGTTTCAAAATAGACACCTGTACAAGATATCATCACCCAGTATCCCTGTTTCTTTATATCAAAGCCTTCCTCAATTCATTTTCGTCCATTCCAAACAAGAAAAATCTGAAGTGAACTACAACTTCACTTTAAACAAACATTTCAACATAAACAACAATTTAAGCAAAGAATCAAAGAAAGAGGAGCTTCAGTTTTGCAATCTTCACAAGCCTGTTTCAAAACAAAAAGGAAAGCTCTGTTTATTCTTCTTTCTTCTGGAAAATAGGTGAGTAAACATTTAACTTTAAAATTTAAGTTAATGAATGCTGGAATCTGTGAATTCTAAATGATATTGTGTTATATAATTTTATATAGATGAGTATATCAACATATGTTTTGATGATATTGGTGCTGAGTATGAATAGGTCACCTCTGTTCCTTTTAAGTTCAGAGTTCAATCAAGAAAAAAATTTGAAACTTCACTTCCCTAATTTCTAATAGGTTTTAATCTTCAACAAATAAGTTAGTTTAAACATCATCTATGAGCTGGATTTTGGTTTAAGCTTGAAAATGAACACTTGACTCTGTAAACTTGGTTTACAATAAAAGAAAGAATCATGTGATAAATTCAAGTATTTTAAATTATTGATTTTATTACATAATTTGAATAAGCATACAAAGATATGATTTTTAAAATTAATATGATGATTTTTAATATGGTAACAAGTGAGTAATCCTAGTTTAACCAGTAAGTGGTCTCGGAGGGTTTTCTGGCGAACGGTAGCGTCGAGGTGGATGGGAACTTTGCTGAAGGTAGGTGGAAGATGGGTGGACTCGGCAAAAATGCGAGGTGATTTTATTATTCGCGGTGGCGGCAGGAGTTCGTCGTCGTAGGGTTTTAGCTCAATACTGGGTCGAAGGTCTTTGCGAGGCGCTACTGAACTCGTCGACGCATCAGGCATCATCGGGGTTGATCGAATAGGAGCGTATGACGTTGCCGAAGACTTGGGTGGAGTCTCGTGACCTCCGGTGGTCAGATATTGGGGGTACGAGGCGATTTCTGATAATCGCGGTTTGCTTCAGCTTGGACCAGAATGCTAAATTGGGTTTGGCTCATGAACTCAACGATCTGATTGCACTAGAGGCTTGGGCAGATGGTCAGTGACTTGTCAGTGATGGCGACGATGGCCGGAGGTGATCGTGGCAGAGGTGCACGTGCACGAGGTGGTGAGTGTATCTGGGTTGTTTTGTTTTGTTGGAGAAGAAGCTGATGAACTCGAAGTCGTTCTCGTGAATGTTCGTGAGTGACTCGTGGAAACGTGGATTGGGTTTGAGTATTTTTTTTACTAGGCTCGAGTTGTTTAATAATATAACAGGTTTTAAAAGGTTGAAATCAAAATTTAGTTTTAAAGAAAAAAATTAAAGGAAGGGAGAGGTCTCCAATAAGTGTTTGACAAATTTAAGTTAAGACTTTATTTCAAGTGTAATTATTTAAGAAAATACTTAACGATGTTTTCTAAAATCTTAATTAATATTGTAATTGAGTAGATAATTTAAGTTAAGTATTAAAGTTAATTACCATCAAAGTTTCCAAGTTAATAATAATTTGATTTCAAAGTTATGAAGGTAGATTTTTAAATATTAACTTAGATATAATAATTATTATCAATTGATTGTCTAAAAAGGATAATTAAGAATGGTTAATTAATTTATAATTGTAATTAACTAAGTGATTAGAGATTTATCAATTTGTTTAAAAGATAGGTTGATTTATAATTAAGTGTCTAATTTATCTGTAATTAAGAATTGTAAATGTAATAAATTAAAGTTAATCAATTAAGATAATTAATTAAGGATTAATCAATTTAATTAATTAATTAAAGATAATTAATTAAATGGTGAATTAAATAATTAAAGGTTAATTATTTAATAATTAAAGGTTGATGAATTATAATTAAAGGTTAATCAATTTATTATTAATGGTTAATTAATAAATGATTAAAGGATAATTAATCATAATGATTTGTAATTAATTAACGTTAATTAACCAGGATTAGAAATTCATAAGTAATTAATCTAATTTGAATAAATCAGATAATTAACTGATCTTACTTATGAATATTTGGATTCTATTGGATGATTTGATTGTTTGATATCCCTGATATATGATGCTTTGTGATACATCCTGATTTGTGTTGTGATCTTTAATTTATTTATTTAGGATGAATGTAATTGATTATCTGTGATATATATATCTGTGATCTGTGAATGAACGATAAGCGTGATAGTTAATACCGCTTATCAACTATATTTCTGTATTCTGATATGTGATGATTGAATGATGTTGCACTATTGTGTTAAACCCCTGGACCACACCATACACACACAAATATGGATTTTCACGAGGAAATCGATTAAGTCACAGATTTTTGAAAATAGTTTTGAATCTAATTTTTTTTAAATTCAAATGGTTTGAAAATGAGATTGGGTTTAAAGTGAAAAGATTTTGAAATGGAATTTCAAAGATGAAATTTATTTTGAATAACTTGATAAAGTTTGAAGTTTAAATAATTTGTTTTAAACTTAAATTCAAATTGAATTCTATGATTCGAAACTAGGGATTAAAGATGTTATACCAGTTATATATGGGTTAAACTATTTTAAAGGTTTTGATTTGGGAATTTGAATTTAATTCAAAGGCTTTAACTCGAGCAAATATAATTGGATTTTTCTGAAACGAAAACTACCTGTTTTCAAATAACAAAAGCTTTCACATAAGAAATGAACTTCCAATTTGTGTTGAAATGATTTCTAGTTTGAAAATGAAGATTATTTCCAAGTTATGAAAACAGTTTGAAAGTTATAAGTTAAATCTTTAATTTAAAGATTAGATGAGTTAATCCTAATTGAAATAGAAATTGTTTTGATAATTCTATGAATGGATCTTTTTGAAACTAGGTGAACTTTGTGAAATGAATCTTTTTTTTTGTTTAAAGATTTAAAATGGTAATTTGTTTAACCATTTAAAATAAAGGTTTTGGGTAATAAGTTGTGACTTAATTGAAATCCCATATCCATATGTTTTAAATATTGCGCTCACTATTCGGTTTAGCCAAGAAACGACCTTTGTGTCGTATAACCCATTCCGAATATGTTATTCGACGTTATGGATAGCATGTGAAGACCGGTGGTGAAGATCGGGTATTTTCGAAAACGAAAGGGTTTCTTGTCGATTGTCTCTGCACTGGCTGATCCCCGGTATAGAGATCTCCATTTGTGATGAGAAGTCCGGACGTGATTAGAAAATTATCCGGATTTGCAAGGGCTTCGTAAGAAGTGCCTTCGGTTTTGTTCGAACCCAGAACAGACTTGTATGGTTACATGTCTGACATTACATTTTGAGATATAAAGCAGATTTCTTTCAAATACATTTCTGTTTGGTGGCGGAGAATTTATTCTCTTAGCTTAACACCCTTCTCTGAGACGTACGAGCTCAGAGGTTATGTAGTTGAAGGTTATCAGCGATATACTCCCAATTTGGTAATGTGACATGCTGAGTGTTGCTGTGTGATGATCATTGTTTGATCATTTGTGATATGATCATTTGTTTGATCATTTATCTTTGTGATCATTACTTTGATCATCTATTGATCAAAGCATGGTTTTGTGAAAAGCGTAGCTTTGTGGACGAGACTTCATCGAAGCTCACACCCCGGAATGGTCGAAATAGGAAAGATGCAGCAAGGTTATTGGTGGTAGCACCCCTTAGGGTATGTACATCTCCTTCTGGATAGAAGTGGTATAATGGTATGGAGCCCAGATACTTAACTTATGTGGATATCACAAACATATTTATATCTTACTTTGTGATTGTTGCTGGGGCCCCGGTTAAAGGTTGGTTACAACCGTGAGATGGCATACTCGTGTTAGTAGTTACCCTGTTAGGGGTAACCTGGCCTTGTGTTGGCAGAGATTCGGTTAGGTTCTCGGGTCGTCCCTCCAGAGGCGTACCCATGTGGCCCAGGAAGTTCCTTAGCCTGACCATTGTTGGAAATCCAATTCCCAATACGAAACCCTGTATGGTTTTAGTTGTAGAACCTACCATTTACTTATGGTGGCGCCCCACTGTTTAGATGGTAGCTATAGTAGGCATAGTTCGAAATGTCTATGCTGGTTAAGATTAATATTCTATTTTCGAAATGTTTTCTACACTATGCACTAGTAATAATATCAAAGAAATTTCCTCGTACCAAGCATATTTAGCTATCATAAGAAGAAATCTCCTCCAATTCTGCGTTTGCATTGTGTGTGTGGTGGGAGGTCTTATGGTGGTTCCATTTTTAAAAGCATACCGGAAAATCTTTTATAAATCTTGTTTTATTTAAATGCAACTGTTTTTGTTGCTCACACCAGTCCCATGACTGATCCGGAGTTTATTGTTTCTTTCCTAAACTCTGGGTGCTCAAAAATTTTCTACACGGGCAGTCTAGAGTTGGGTTTTTCAGATAGACAAGGTTAGTAGATTTTCTGAAGCTAGTTCAGTCTTTGGATATGGACTGCACTTGCTTATCTTGGTGCATCGTTATTGGGAGTTCGAGCTATTTCTGGATGGGTGCTTTGGAGATGGAGATTATCCGCTGCTGGTGTTATCTATTTTCTTTCCGCTGCTATTTGTTGTATCGTATCTCTGATGTATATTGATATTCATTTTATCATTCTGTTGTATCAGATATTGTATCAGTGTTGTATATCAATGTATTATTCATTTCTTCCGCTGTGTTGTTATACTTAATTGTGTTATAAGCTCCGACGACTCGGATTTGAATGGTCGAATCTACGGCATTCGAGTACGATGTAAAGTATGGATGTCGATTTTCGAGCGCGAAAAATCTCGTTCGTCGCATTTGGTATCAGAGCTAAGGTTGAACTTTAGCTCAGGAGTATAACACATTGAGTAGCTCATTAGAGATAGGGTGAAGTAAACCCTAGAATGAGTATATCCCTAAGATATCTGTTTGAATGCCTCAGTAAATTCTCTTACTATCCACTGATAGTGAGTATGAGTGCGAGAAGAGGACGAGATAGGGGACAAGGGAATACGACTATGAATGGTCAATACCCTACAGCAGTGGAAACAACTTTTTTATCAAACTCCTTTGATTCGTTTCCAATTTTTTTTGATTGCTTCGTACCAGCTATAAGAAGAAGTTTCAGTATGATGATGGTTCTACGAATCATTGTAGAAAATTCTTACTTCTTATCTTCATCGGTTTCTAATCATCTTTTCCATTTAAACTTTAATGAATTGGAAATTTGGAGTTGGAAATTTTAAATAAATTGGAAATTTGAAATTGAGTTAAATTGATTAATAGAATATGAAGCTAAATTTGAATTGTATCAATAAAACGATATCGTTTAAAACCAAATTGAATTTTTTATTGTAATTTCTTGTGAATACCAAAGTCCAAAGAGGGACAAATTGGTATGTATTCTGAGATATTTCGACTTGAGTTTGGAATTCATATCTTAAGTTTGAGGAATTATAGGAGATCGAATCTGTCTATCTGTGTTATTTTTCGTGCCTGTAAATTTCAGGGACGAAATTCCTTTAAGGAGGGAAGTCTGTAACGTTCCCGATTTAAAGACGAATTTAATTTTGTAATTAAATTTTATTTTTGGGTTAAATTGTAGATTTGTTTAAATTTTTCAAAATTTATAAGATGTATTTACTTATTTATTTTATAAGTAAGATTTGAAACTTAAATGTAATTGAATTGGATTAGAAATAAAATTTTGATTTGGAAAGTTAAAATATTTTCAAAATGAATTTTCTTTAAAAAGTTATAAAAATGTTTAAAATAAAAACTACTTGTCAATATTGAATATAAGTGTATAGAATAAAATATATGTTTAATACTTAAGTTAGAAATATAAATATAAGATATTAAGTAAACATACAAATGAACATCTATGTGATAAAATAATAACAAATGAAATGAAAATAAAACAAAAGGCAAGGATATCATCAGCCGAAGTCAATACAAAGAAAAAAAAACATAAACAAGTACAAGAAAATTGTAACTTCTCCATAATGCAAGCAACTTCACCCATGCTATTGTACAAACAAAACATCTCAGCCATAATGCTAGCATTTACAAAGGACAAATCAAATTGTTTCAAAATAGACACCTGTACAAGATATCATCACCCAGTATCCCTGTTTCTTTATATCAAAGCCTTCCTCAATTCATTTTCGTCCATTCCAAACAAGAAAAATCTGAAGTGAACTACAACTTCACTTTAAACAAACATTTCAACATAAACAACAATTTAAGCAAAGAATCAAAGAAAGAGGAGCTTCAGTTTTGCAATCTTCACAAGCCTGTTTCAAAACAAAAAGGAAAGCTCTGTTTATTCTTCTTTCTTCTGGAAAATAGGTGAGTAAACATTTAACTTTAAAATTTAAGTTAATGAATGCTGGAATCTGTGAATTCTAAATGATATTGTGTTATATGATTTTATATAGATGAGTATATCTACATATGTTTTGACGATATTGGTGCTGAGTATGAATAGGTCACCTCTGTTCCTTTTAAGTTCAGAGTTCAATCAAGAAAATTTTTTGAAACTTCACTTCCCTAATTTCTAATAGGTTTTAATCTTCAACAAATAAGTTAGTTTAAACATCATCTATGAGCTGGATTTTGGTTTAAGCTTGAAAATGAACACTTGACTCTGTAAACTTGGTTTATAGTAAAAGAAAGAATCATGTGATAAATTCAAGTATTTTAAATTATTGATTTGATTACGTAATTTGAATAAGCATACAAAGATATGATTTTTAAAATTAATATGATGATTTTTAATATGGTAACAAGTGAGTAATCCTAGTTTAACCAGTAAGTGGTCTCGGAGGGTTTTCTGGCGAACGGTAGCGTCATGGTGGATGGGAACTTCGCTGAAGGTTGGTGGAAGATGGGTGGACTCAGCAAAAATGCGAGGTGATTTTATTATTCGCGGTGGCGGCAGGAGTTCGTTGTCGTAGGGTTTTAGCTCAATACTGGGTCGAAGGTCTTTGCGAGGCGTTACTAAACTCGTCGACGCATCGGGCATCATCGAGGTTGATCGAATAGGAGCGTATGACGTTGCCGAAGACTTGGGTGGAGTCTCGTGACCTCCGGTGGTCAGAGATTGGGGGTACGAGGCGATTTCTGATAATCGCGGTTTGCTTTAGCTTGGACCAGAATGCTAAATTGGGTTTGGTTCATGAACTCGACGATCTGATTGTACTAGAGGCTTGGGCAGATGGTCAGTGACTTATCAGTGATGGCGACGATGGCCGGAGGTGATCGTGGCAGAGGTGCACGTGCACGAGGTGGTGAGTGTATCTGGGTTGTTTTGTTTTGTTGGAGAAGAAGCTGCTGAACTCGAAGTCGTTCTCGTGAATGTTCGTGAGTGACTCGTGGAAACGTGGATTGGGTTTGAGTATTTTTTTTACTAGGCTCGAGTTGTTTAATAATTTAACAGGTTTTAAAAGGTTGAAATCAAAATTTAGTTTTAAAGAAAAAAATTAAAGGAAGGGAGAGGTCTCCAATAAGTGTTTGACAAATTTAAGTTAGGACTTTATTTCAAGTGTAATTATTTAAGAAAATACTTAACGATGTTTTCTAAAATCTTAATTAATTGTGTAATTGAGTAGATAATTTAAGTTAAGTATTAAAGTTAATTACCATCAAAGTTTCCAAGTTAATAATAATTTGATTTCAAAGTTATGAAGGTGGATTTTTAAATATTAACTTAGATATAATAATTATTATCAATTGATTGTCTAAAAAGGATAGTTAAGAATGGTTAATTAATTTATAATTGTAATTAACTAAGTGATTAGAGATTTATCAATTTGTTTAAAAGATTGGTTGATTTATAATTAAGTGTCTAATTTATCTGTAATTAAGAATTGTAAATGTAATAAATTAAAGTTAATTAATTAAGATAATTAATTAAGGATTAATCAATTTAATCAATTAATTAAAGATAATTAATTAATTGGTGAATTAAATAATTAAAGGTTAATTATTTAATAATTAAAGGTTGATGAATTATAATTAAAGGTTAATCAATTTATTATTAATGGTTAATTAATAAATGATTAAAGGATAATTAATCAGAATGATTTGTAATTAATTAATGCTAATTATCAGAATTTATTGCCTTCTGATGCTATTCTTAACCCATGTATTTTAAATCTTTAGCTTATCATGTAATCCTAAAAACTAAATAGTCATGAAATAAAATGCAAAGCACAGAGATAATTCAACACTTAGATAATTAGCCTGCCATCGGGCTTAATATATTACAAAGATTAAAAAACTTACAGATATGAAGAAGTAGTCTTCTTCCTTATTGTACACACCTTACACACTTATTTAATATTACACTCAATACTATTAATGGCAGAGAGCTTTCTTGAAGGAGATGAAGAAGTTGGTTCTGAGTCTGTCCCTCAAAGATGAAAGCTTCATAATATATAAGGCTTCGGAATTCAAAGCCATTTAAATCCGCATGTGTTAGCTTTATTAAAGCTGAGCCACCTGTCTTCTATTATTGTCCTTCATTATTCGAGAATCTTATAAAGTCTTCTACTTTATTAGAGTAGGTATGCCACTCGTGATTGTTTTTGAAAAGTAATTTGTTTGCTAGCCCTCGATTTCAGCTGATTGTTTTACCTTTACCCATATTGTGGGCCTCTCTTTCTAATTTTTCAAAAATTTCATTGAAATCTTCATCATTAAGATCGGAATAATGTTCCTCCTTGTCATCATTTGCCCTAGACGATGCCATTGATACGTCTGAAACATTATCTGCTTCAAAGTTCTTGGCTAAGTCTTTTTTCATTTCATCAATATACGCATATAAAATATCTTCTTTAGTGACATTTCCTTTCTGCATTTGCAGCCTTTTATAGATATATCTAAAAGGACTTTGAACTGGTTTTTCCTGCCTTTTCTCATTCTGCTCCTGATATTTCTTAATAGAGCTTTCAATATTTGAAATCATTTCTTGACCATATATTTGGCCAGACTCATTATCTATTCTGGTTAATTTATCCCAGAATTTTGTTAAAAAGCATCTTTGTAAACAAGGAATTTCCTTGTCAGTTTCGCCAATTTCTGGTTTCCATTTCCAAATCCAAGGAATGGAGAACTCCAAAAAGAAGAACATGCTTCCTGATCCTGAAACCATTAGACTTTGATCTAAATCACATAATTTAGGGGAAATTTTCACCCACTGGGAATATAATTCCATGATATTATTTGGGAGAATAGATAATGACGGACCATAATTTGTCCACCAGTCATAGAACCAATTAGGAATTGGTCTTTTGTAAATTTCACCACAAACCTTTATGAACCAGGAATACTTCTTCTTAGTGTTTTCATAAAGAAACACTTTGCTTAGTGCTTCAACATAATCCCAATAGTTATATCTAATGGTAATTTTCTTATCTTGAAGGAATATTTCCTTTTCTTTAAGGGTTGATAACCCCCACTCTTCTGGCATTATGAGTTTTTTAATAATTATTTTACTGAACCCATAATTGCTTTGGTCATTACCTGTATTATAATGGGTAATTTCACAAGTTTCTGAAGATTTCATTATTGCTTCATAGTATCCTCTGTTTTTGTAAGCTGTAATTGGAAATGAAGCAGTATCAAGATATCTCTGCATTAAATTCCACGGATTATTTTCCCTTTTTATGTCACTAAATTCAAGGAAAATTATCATTTCCTTATGAGGATTTTCTGCATAAGATGTTAAACTTTCCTCATTTTCTTCATTAGCAATGTTAGCATATGATGATGATGATGCTTGGCTATTACCCTCTTGCTTTTTCTTAAATTCTAAGAATTCCTTATATAAAGGATCATTTGTAGATGTTAAATCTGCAGCTATAAGCTTTTTGTTTCCATATTGAGCGAGGATATTTCCTCTACCTCTTCCTCCTCTAAAAGAGGAACTACCCCTTCCTTTGGGAATCATTTTCCTGTAAAAATTCACGGGTTAGGAAATCGGGAAGACTATTTTCTTCTCCTTTTTTATAAATTATTTCAAAATCAAAAGGGGCTAAATGAGCTTGCCACCTAGCAAACATTTGTTTAGAAACATCATGTTTAAAATCTTTATTAAACATATATTTTGCAGATTTGCAATCTGTTTTTATAATAAACTTTTGATTATACAAATCATCTTGAAATTTTAAAACACACTTTACTATAGCAAGAATTTCTTTAGCTATGGTTGCATAATTTCTTTGACTATTATTCCATTTTCCAGAATAAAATCTAATAAGATATTCTTGCTTGGAGTTTGGACAAATTTGTTTTAGGATTCCTCCAAACCCTATGTCTGAAGCATCAGTCTCTATAACCTTATCCCAATTTGGATTTGACAGGTTTAGGCAGGGTAAATTTTTTACTTTTTCTTTTATTATTTGGACAGCTTTGGTATGCTGTTCAATCCATGGTCCTGGATTCTTTTTTAGTCTATCATATAAAATAGCAGCATCTGAAGCTAGATTGGCGTAATAAGAAGAAATATAATTTAAACTTCCTAAAAATCTTTGTAATTGGGTTTTTTCTCTTATTATATCAGGGAATTTTGAAGCAAATTCTATACTTCTATTTATAGGAACTATCTTTCCCTTTTCAATATTATGACCTAAAAATCTTACATTTGTTTGAAATAAAAACATTTTCTTTTTTGATATAACTAATCCATTCTGAATAATAATTTTTCTAAAAATATCCAAGTGTTTAAAATGCATTTCAATGTTTGCAGAAAATACCAAAATATCGTCTATATAGACTATGATAAATTCACTATATGGAATGAAAATATCATTCATTATTTTCTGAAATTCAGAGGGAGCATCTTTTAATCCAAAAGGCATTACTGTCCATTCATAGTGTCCTATTGGAACATTGAAAGCAGTTTTATATTGATCTGATTTATCAATTTGAATTTGCCAATATCCAGATTTTAAATCAAATTTGGAAAATATAAGAGCATTGTAAAGTCTGTCTAATAAATCCTTTTTATTAGGGATTGGATGTCTTATCCATTTCAAGACTTTATTTAAAGGTTTGTAATTAATTACTAACCTTGGAACACCTCTCTCTTGTTCACTATGTTTATTAACATAAAAAGCAGTACATGACCAAGGTGATTGAGAAGGTTTTATTAATCTTTTTTGTAATAATGATTCAATTTCATTTTTACATAATTCCAAATATTCGGAATTCATTTGGCATGGCCTTGCCTTTGTAGAAATTTTCTTTTCATCAAAGTCTTCTTCATATGGAAGACTAACAACATGCCTTTTTCTATCCCAAAAAGCATTTGGATGTTCATTACATATTTCTACAGAAAATTTGTTATAAATCAATTTTATTTTTTCTTCTAGTTTAGGGTTCTGTAGCTTTTCTTCTATATTGAAGAAATTAATTTCTTGTTTTAAATAATTTAAATGAAAAGTCTTTTGTGTCAAAAGGTCTTTCATTTCATGAAGGACCCTTTTAAAAGGTTTAGTTATAAATTGGAAATTTATGGGTTTATTTTCATAAATTCCTGTAATTCCCTTTTTATCAATATTAGTGATAGGATAGATTTTATCTAAGAATGGAGTTCCAAGTATAACTTGGTTAGTAATATTTTTTACTAATAAAAAACTTGTAGGAATACAAATTTTTTCTTTGCAAATATAAGCATGTGGTATTTTAAAACTTATATCAAGTTTTTGTCCACCTGCATGTCTTAAAGAGTTTGTGGTTTTTTGAAAGTATTTAGTTGGGATTATTCCTTCTTGTATTACATTCATATCCGCCCCACTGTCTACTAAAGCAATTAATTTTTTCTGAAAATAATCATCAATTAAGAGAGTTATCTCAATAAACCATTTTTGAGATGTTATAATTTCCATTTTCGAAAGAAAGTCTTTTTGTTCAGGAAATTCTATTTGAGAATAATTTTTATCTTTATCATTAATAATAATACTTTGCTTTGATGATTCTAGAAAGGATATTCTATAATCAAAATTTTTGTTATCCTTTTTTAATTCTTGGATTTCTTTTTTAAGATTTTGAATTTCATTATTCAAATCTTGAATGGTAATAGGGTATTCAATATTCTGTCTTTCTTTTAACATTTTATTAACCTCATTCATAGAATAAGGGTCTTTAATAATAAAATTTTTATTTTTATTTTTGTCTTGGTTTTGACTTGATTCTGGAATATCTTCCATTTGATCTATTACTTTAGATCTTAATTCTTGGTCCTTAATTGATTTTAAGAAATCAACAACATTGCTATTGCTCAAAACATTTATTTTAGAATCTTGAAATTGTGAAAGAATTTTATAAAATTCTTCTTTGTTCTCTTCATCTTCTTTTATTTGTCTTAAACAAGGCTTTCCTTGTGTACAAGGTTGGCAGCATTCATCAGATTCTGATGAATTATCTTCCAAATCATTAAGATCTTCTGAATCATATGGAGTACCTGAATTATTTTCAGTTTCTTCTTCTGAATTATCTTCAGAACTTGAATTTAACAAAAGTTTTGTTAACGATCCTTTTAGTTTATTATCAACTTCTAAATTATCAATTTTCTTTTTTAATTTGCATCTGTTAGCATAATGGCCAACTTTTCCACATTTATAACAGTGAATAATTTTATCTTTCTTTTTATTTATTCTTTCTTCTTTTCTCTTAGCTTTTCTTTCAAGCCTTTTTTGAGAATAATTTCTCTTATTCTTTTTATAATGAGAATCTAAGTATCTTTTCTTTTTATGAAATTTCTTATTGGTTGGAATTTCCATACCAAATTGACTACAAAATTGTCCTAGTTGGTGTTTTTCTGTCAAATTTTGGCGTTGAATTTGTTGATTTAATTTTATTTCATTACATAATGCTAAACCTTCTTGGATACATGTTCCAATAAGTTTCCCATAAGTATAAGAATCATAGGGAATACTTACCCTATCTTTTCTTAAAACTTTTCTTATTCTTTCAGCAAATAATGAAGGTAGACCGTCAATAAATTTAGATTTCCAATGAGAGCTATTACTTTCTGGAAGTTCTAAAACTCTATTTAAAAATGTATCTTTGTACCACCTAAAATCTGTTAATGTTTTACATCTCATATTTTGTAATAATGTACGAATATTATCACTATTGTCAGATACTCTGCCAGTAAAATGTTCTAAAATTGTTACTACCAGTGTATATACAGCATTTTGGACTAATTGTCCATTTTCTTGCCTTACAGTTTTATAAATTTCTTCCTTTTGACTTAAAGGAAGATAATTATCCCACCAACCTTTTAGTTGGCCTGTGAATCCTGCAACTATCATTTTTGCAACGGTAACATCATCATTTCCATTTGTTTTACAAATGGTACTATACATTAACATTCTATGAACCAGAACAGAAATTTGTTTTTCTGTAAATGTATCTAAATTCCACTCATAGATACTTTTACCATTATAACTATTGTTATTAATATATTCTGGTTCTTCTGGTAAAGTATCAATAGGGGAGGGTCTTCTATAATAAAACAATGGTTGAGTAGGCTTATTAGCATACTTTTCAAGTTTATTTACTTCTTCTTGGATGGTTAAATTATTATGGATTGTTCCTTCTTCAAGAGTATTTAATCTCAAATTGTCCAATCCTATTTTCATTTTGTCCAATTTTTCTTTTAGTCTTTTTTCAAATTCTTCTGATTTTAATTTAAAATTTTTAATTTCAGGAGGAGGTTGAAGATTTGAAGAAGTAATAATTTCATTGTCTTCCTCACTTGATGTTGGATTTGTTGGTGTCATTTTATTTATAGCAGAGAATAGTTTTTCTATTTTATTATGTAAAGAATTCATTTGTTCTCCAATTATTGTTAAATAAAGATTTGTAAAGTTCTGTTGTTCCATTATTTGATTTATATGTTTTACTGTAATTTGTAAAACATCATTTTCTAATATTTTGGAAAATGCATTAAAATTTAAATTCTTTCCATTTTTCTCAATTTGAAAAGATTGCTGAGGGGGAAAGACTGATTTTAAAATATTTCCATTTGAAAGTTTATAATCTCTTTCTAATATAGAAAGATATTGTTCAACATAGGTTGATGTAAACCAGGGAACAAAAGGAAATAATATATCTTTTTCAGATGTGAATTTATAAAATTCTTCTTGAAAATATTTCTGTTCTTCTTTTGAGAAGTTTTCAAAAAACCATTTTCTAAATGGTTTCCATTTTGGGAGATTAAATTCATTTTTAATTCTCTGTCTAGCTTGGGAGCCAGAGCTAAAATCTATTTTTGATTTATAATCCATTAAATAGAAAAATTCATTTCTGATTCGGTTATATCCTGTTCTTGGTTGTTATAAATTCCTTTTACAATATTGTCTTTATTTTTGTATAATTTTTCAACAGTATTTTCTTTTGAAGATTCTTCATCAGAAAATCTTTCTTTAATTTGAGATGTTGAAAATCTAGATGGTGTTTCTACGATATAATCTAATGGTGAAATATGGGAATGAAAAGACTTTGTTTTAGGTAACATTAATCTGCTAGAACTTGGTCTAGAACTAGAAGAAGTTCTTTCCATTTCTATTTGTATATTTCCCTCAGGGGTTTGTATAATTTGTGTTATATTATCATTTATTTTTGGTACTGAAGGGATAGCCCTTTCAATAATCCAACTTTCTGGAAGAGGAATCTCTTCCCACTTAATTGATCTTCTAGTAGTTATATTAGACTGACTAAAATTTGTTTCTATTAAAATTGTCTCATTCAAAGGTTTATCTACCAATCTACACTGTGGGTTTAGAGTATATAAAGGTTTATAATAAATTCTATAGCAAATACATATAACTTCAGATCCTGGAATATAATTATATCCATGAGTTTTAACATTCAAAGTAACGGCTTCTAATATGTTTACATCAGATAAGGAAAGCTGTAAATTCGGATATACATTAAAATATACTGGTCCATGTGCCAGACTAGACTGTATTAGTCCCATCAATGATTTTTTCCAGTCTAAGTTTCTACCATCTCTTAGAGCAGCTATAAAACTTTCTGGTAATCCTTCAAGGGTTAAAGGTTTGAAAGCAATTTGTATCAAACCTATGTGAATAAATTTATGTGTTTGCCTATAAGGCTGTAAATCTTTTTCACTTAGCAATTTGATAATCATTTCTTCATTATCAAGTGAAATTGATTGTTCTGTGGTTTTTACCACTTGTTTTAACCCAAGTTTTTCAAAGGTTCCTAACTGATAGATTACCTTTGGTTCGATTTTTGGAATTGTCCATTTATTCAACAACTCCAAATTTTGAGGGAGATTATATTCTTGTTTAATACTGTTTTTAACAGTTTCCTTGTTTCTAATTATATTCATTTATAAGAAAATAAGTGTCGAATTACTCTGAACTATACACTTATCCATGGCTCTGATACCACTCATTAAATTAACACTGTAGCAAAGTTACTGTAGCAGTTACTGTAGCAATTAACTTTGGTTTAGTATAATCCTTTGTAAGCCAGTGTTATTGAGTTCAGTTACTGTAGCAATTAACTTTGGTTTAGTATAATCCTTTGTAAGCCAGTGTTATTGAGTTCAGTTACTGTAGCACCTCAAAGATGAAAGCTTCAGAATATATAAGGCTTCGGAATTCAAAGCCATTTAAATCCGCATGTGTTAGCTTTATTAAAGCTGAGCCACCTGTCTTCTATTATTGTCCTTCATTATTCGAGAATCTTATAAAGTCTTCTACTTTATTAGAGTAGGTATGCCACTCGTGATTGTTTTTGAAAAGTAATTTGTTTGCTAGCCCTCGATTTCAGCTGATTGTTTTACCTTTACCCATATTGTGGGCCTCTCTTTCTAATTTTTCAAAAATTTCATTGAAATCTTCATCATTAAGATCGGAATAATGTTCCTCCTTGTCATCATTTGCCCTAGACGATGCCATTGATACGTCTGAAACATTATCTGCATCAAAGTCCTTTTTAGCCATGAGAAGGCGTTGTCTAGGACAGGTCTTACACTGATTTGTTCATCAGAATTCATTGTCAGTTCAATGCTTGACTTGTAAAATTCCCTGATTTACTTTAAATTTTAGTTTCGTTATGTAATGATCCTGTTAACACTGTAGCAAAGTTACTGTAGCAGTTACTGTAGCAATTAACTTTGGTTTAGTATAATCCTTTGTAAGCCAGTGTTATTGAGTTCAGTTACTGTAGCAATTAACTTTGGTTTAGTATAATCCTTTGTAAGCCAGTGTTATTGAGTGGTATCAGAGCCATGGATAAGTGTATAGTTCAGAGTAATTCGACACTTATTTTCTTATAAATGAATATAATTAGAAACAAGGAAACTGTTAAAAACAGTATTAAACAAGAATATAATCTCCCTCAAAATTTGGAGTTGTTGAATAAATGGACAATTCCAAAAATCGAACCAAAGGTAATCTATCAGTTAGGAACCTTTGAAAAACTTGGGTTAAAACAAGTGGTAAAAACCACAGAACAATCAATTTCACTTGATAATGAAGAAATGATTATCAAATTGCTAAATGAAAAAGATTTACAGCCTTATAGGCAAACACATAAATTTATTCACATAGGTTTGATACAAATTGCTTTCAAACCTTTAACCCTTGAAGGATTACCAGAAAGTTTTATAGCTGCTCTAAGAGATGGTAGAAACTTAGACTGGAAAAAATCATTGATGGGACTAATACAGTCTAGTCTGGCACATGGACCAGTATATTTTAATGTATATCCGAATTTACAGCTTTCCTTATCTGATGTAAACATATTAGAAGCCGTTACTTTGAATGTTAAAACTCATGGATATAATTATATTCCAGGATCTGAAGTTATATGTATTTGCTATAGAATTTATTATAAACCTTTATATACTCTAAACCCACAGTGTAGATTGGTAGATAAACCTTTGAATGAGACAATTTTAATAGAAACAAATTTTAGTCAGTCTAATATAACTACTAGAAGATCAATTAAGTGGGAAGAGATTCCTCTTCCAGAAAGTTGGATTATTGAAAGGGCTATCCCTTCAGTACCAAAAATAAATGATAATATAACACAAATTATACAAACCCCTGAGGGAAATATACAAATAGAAATGGAAAGAACTTCTTCTAGTTCTAGACCAAGTTCTAGCAGATTAATGTTACCTAAAACAAAGTCTTTTCATTCCCATATTTCACCATTAGATTATATCGTAGAAACACCATCTAGATTTTCAACATCTCAAATTAAAGAAAGATTTTCTGATGAAGAATCTTCAAAAGAAAATACTGTTGAAAAATTATACAAAAATAAAGACAATATTGTAAAAGGAATTTATAACAACCAAGAACAGGATATAACCGAATCAGAAATGAATTTTTCTATTTAATGGATTATAAATCAAAAATAGATTTTAGCCCTGGCTCCCAAGCTAGACAGAGAATTAAAAATGAATTTAATCTCCCAAAATGGAAACCATTTAGAAAATGGTTTTTTGAAAACTTCTCAAAAGAAGAACAGAAATATTTTCAAGAAGAATTTTATAAATTCACATCTGAAAAAGATATATTATTTCCTTTTGTTCCCTGGTTTACATCAACCTATGTTGAACAATATCTTTCTATATTAGAAAGAGATTATAAACTTTCAAATGGAAATATTTTAAAATCAGTCTTTCCCCCTCAGCAATCTTTTCAAATTGAGAAAAATGGAAAGAATTTAAATTTTAATGCATTTTCCAAAATATTAGAAAATGATGTTTTACAAATTACAGTAAAACATATAAATCAAATAATGGAACAACAGAACTTTACAAATCTTTATTTAACAATAATTGGAGAACAAATGAATTCTTTACATAATAAAATAGAAAAACTATTCTCTGCTATAAATAAAATGACACCAACAAATCCAACATCAAGTGAGGAAGACAATGAAATTATTACTTCTTCAAATCTTCAACCTCCTCCTGAAATTAAAAATTTTAAATTAAAATCAGAAGAATTTGAAAAAAGACTAAAAGAAAAATTGGACAAAATGAAAATAGGATTGGACAATTTGAGATTAAATACTCTTGAAGAAGGAACAATCCATAATAATTTAACCATCCAAGAAGAAGTAAATAAACTTGAAAAGTATGCTAATAAGCCTACTCAACCATTGTTTTATTATAGAAGACCCTCCCCTATTGATACTTTACCAGAAGAACCAGAATATATTAATAACAATAGTTATAATGGTAAAAGTATCTATGAGTGGAATTTAGATACATTTACAGAAAAACAAATTTCTGTTCTGGTTCATAGAATGTTAATGTATAGTACCATCTGTAAAACAAATGGAAATGATGATGTTACCGTTGCAAAAATGATAGTTGCAGGATTCACAGGCCAACTAAAAGGTTGGTGGGATAATTATCTTCCTTTAAGTCAAAAGGAAGAAATTTATAAAACTGTAAGGCAAGAAAATGGACAATTAGTCCAAAATGCTGTATATACACTGGTAGTAACAATTTTAGAACATTTTACTGGCAGAGTATCTGACAATAGTGATAATATTCGTACATTATTACAAAATCTGAGATGTAAAACATTAACAGATTTTAGGTGGTACAAAGATACATTTTTAAATAGAGTTTTAGAACTTCCAGAAAGTAATAGCTCTCATTGGAAATCTAAATTTATTGACGGTCTACCTTCATTATTTGCTGAAAGAATAAGAAAAGTTTTAAGAAAAGATAGGGTAAGTATTCCCTATGATTCTTATACTTATGGGAAACTTATTGGAACATGTATCCAAGAAGGTTTAGCATTATGTAATGAAATAAAATTAAATCAACAAATTCAACGTCAAAATTTGACAGAAAAACACCAACTAGGACAATTTTGTAGTCAATTTGGTATGGAAATTCCAACCAATAAGAAATTTCATAAAAAGAAAAGATACTTAGATTCTCATTATAAAAAGAATAAGAGAAATTATTCTCAAAAAAGGCTTGAAAGAAAAGCTAAGAGAAAAGAAGAAAGAATAAATAAAAAGAAAGATAAAATTATTCACTGTTATAAATGTGGAAAAGTTGGCCATTATGCTAACAGATGCAAATTAAAAAAGAAAATTGATAATTTAGAAGTTGATAATAAACTAAAAGGATCGTTAACAAAACTTTTGTTAAATTCAAGTTCTGAAGATAATTCAGAAGAAGAAACTGAAAATAATTCAGGTACTCCATATGATTCAGAAGATCTTAATGATTTGGAAGATAATTCATCAGAATCTGATGAATGCTGCCAACCTTGTACACAAGGAAAGCCTTGTTTAAGACAAATAAAAGAAGATGAAGAGAACAAAGAAGAATTTTATAAAATTCTTTCACAATTTCAAGATTCTAAAATAAATGTTTTGAGCAATAGCAATGTTGTTGATTTCTTAAAATCAATTAAGGACCAAGAATTAAGATCTAAAGTAATAGATCAAATGGAAGATATTCCAGAATCAAGTCAAAACCAAGACAAAAATAAAAATAAAAATTTTATTATTAAAGACCCTTATTCTATGAATGAGGTTAATAAAATGTTAAAAGAAAGACAGAATATTGAATACCCTATTACCATTCAAGATTTGAATAATGAAATTCAAAATCTTAAAAAAGAAATCCAAGAATTAAAAAAGGATAACAAAAATTTTGATTATAGAATATCCTTTCTAGAATCATCAAAGCAAAGTATTATTATTAATGATAAAGATAAAAATTATTCTCAAATAGAATTTCCTGAACAAAAAGACTTTCTTTCGAAAATGGAAATTATAACATCTCAAAAATGGTTTATTGAGATAACTCTCTTAATTGATGATTATTTTCAGAAAAAATTAATTGCTTTAGTAGACAGTGGGGCGGATATGAATGTAATACAAGAAGGAATAATCCCAACTAAATACTTTCAAAAAACCACAAACTCTTTAAGACATGCAGGTGGACAAAAACTTGATATAAGTTTTAAAATACCACATGCTTATATTTGCAAAGAAAAAATTTGTATTCCTACAAGTTTTTTATTAGTAAAAAATATTACTAACCAAGTTATACTTGGAACTCCATTCTTAGATAAAATCTATCCTATCACTAATATTGATAAAAAGGGAATTACAGGAATTTATGAAAATAAACCCATAAATTTCCAATTTATAACTAAACCTTTTAAAAGGGTCCTTCATGAAATGAAAGACCTTTTGACACAAAAGACTTTTCATTTAAATTATTTAAAACAAGAAATTAATTTCTTCAATATAGAAGAAAAGCTACAGAACCCTAAACTAGAAGAAAAAATAAAATTGATTTATAACAAATTTTCTGTAGAAATATGTAATGAACATCCAAATGCTTTTTGGGATAGAAAAAGGCATGTTGTTAGTCTTCCATATGAAGAAGACTTTGATGAAAAGAAAATTTCTACAAAGGCAAGGCCATGCCAAATGAATTCCGAATATTTGGAATTATGTAAAAATGAAATTGAATCATTATTACAAAAAAGATTAATAAAACCTTCTCAATCACCTTGGTCATGTACTGCTTTTTATGTTAATAAACATAGTGAACAAGAGAGAGGTGTTCCAAGGTTAGTAATTAATTACAAACCTTTAAATAAAGTCTTGAAATGGATAAGACATCCAATCCCTAATAAAAAGGATTTATTAGACAGACTTTACAATGCTCTTATATTTTCCAAATTTGATTTAAAATCTGGATATTGGCAAATTCAAATTGATAAATCAGATCAATATAAAACTGCTTTCAATGTTCCAATAGGACACTATGAATGGACAGTAATGCCTTTTGGATTAAAAAATGCTCCCTCTGAATTTCAGAAAATAATGAATGATATTTTCATTCCATATAGTGAATTTATCATAGTCTATATAGACGATATTTTGGTATTTTCTGCAAACATTGAAATGCATTTTAAACACTTGGATATTTTTAGAAAAATTATTATTCAGAATGGATTAGTTATATCAAAAAAGAAAATGTTTTTATTTCAAACAAATGTAAGATTTTTAGGTCATAATATTGAAAAGGGAAAGATAGTTCCTATAAATAGAAGTATAGAATTTGCTTCAAAATTCCCTGATATAATAAGAGAAAAAACCCAATTACAAAGATTTTTAGGAAGTTTAAATTATATTTCTTCTTATTACGCCAATCTAGCTTCAGATGCTGCTATTTTATATGATAGACTAAAAAAGAATCCAGGACCATGGACTGAACAGCATACCAAAGCTGTCCAAATAATAAAAGAAAAAGTAAAAAATTTACCCTGCCTAAACCTGTCAAATCCAAATTGGGATAAGGTTATAGAGACTGATGCTTCAGACATAGGGTTTGGAGGAATCCTAAAACAAATTTGTCCAAACTCCAAGCAAGAATATCTTATTAGATTTTATTCTGGAAAATGGAATAATAGTCAAAGAAATTATGCAACCATAGCTAAAGAAATTCTTGCTATAGTAAAGTGTGTTTTAAAATTTCAAGATGATTTGTATAATCAAAAGTTTATTATAAAAACAGATTGCAAATCTGCAAAATATATGTTTAATAAAGATTTTAAACATGATGTTTCTAAACAAATGTTTGCTAGGTGGCAAGCTCATTTAGCCCCTTTTGATTTTGAAATAATTTATAAAAAAGGAGAAGAAAATAGTCTTCCCGATTTCCTAACCCGTGAATTTTTACAGGAAAATGATTCCCAAAGGAAGGGGTAGTTCCTCTTTTAGAGGAGGAAGAGGTAGAGGAAATATCCTCGCTCAATATGGAAACAAAAAGCTTATAGCTGCAGATTTAACATCTACAAATGATCCTTTATAAAAGGAATTCTTAGAATTTAAGAAAAAGCAAGAGGGTAATAGCCAAGCATCATCATCATCATATGCTAACATTGCTAATGAAGAAAATGAGGAAAGTTTAACATCTTATGCAGAAAATCCTCATAAGGAAATGATAATTTTCCTTGAATTTAGTGACATAAAAAGGGAAAATAATCCGTGGAATTTAATGCAGAGATATCTTGATACTGCTTCATTTCCAATTACAGCTTACAAAAACAGAGGATACTATGAAGCAATAATGAAATCTTCAGAAACTTGTGAAATTACCCATTATAATACAGGTAATGACCAAAGCAATTATGGGTTCAGTAAAATAATTATTAAAAAACTCATAATGCCAGAAGAGTGGGGGTTATCAACCCTTAAAGAAAAGGAAATATTCCTTCAAGATAAGAAAATTACCATTAGATATAACTATTGGGATTATGTTGAAGCACTAAGCAAAGTGTTTCTTTATGAAAACACTAAGAAGAAGCATTCCTGGTTCATAAAGGTTTGTGGTGAAATTTACAAAAGACCAATTCCTAATTGGTTCTATGACTGGTGGACAAATTATGGTCCGTCATTATCTATTCTCCCAAATAATATCATGGAATTATATTCCCAGTGGGTGAAAATTTCCCCTAAATTATGTGATTTAGATCAAAGTCTAATGGTTTCAGGATCAGGAAGCATGTTCTTCTTTTTGGAGTTCTCCATTCCTTGGATTTGGAAATGGAAACCAGAAATTGGCGAAACTGACAAGGAAATTCCTTGTTTACAAAGATGCTTTTTAACAAAATTCTGGGATAAATTAACCAGAATAGATAATGAGTCTGGCCAAATATATGGTCAAGAAATGATTTCAAATATTGAAAGCTCTATTAAGAAATATCAGGAGCAGAATGAGAAAAGGCAGGAAAAACCAGTTCAAAGTCCTTTTAGATATATCTATAAAAGGCTGCAAATGCAGAAAGGAAATGTCACTAAAGAAGATATTTTATATGCGTATATTGATGAAATGAAAAAAGACTTAGCCAAGAACTTTGAAGCAGATAATGTTTCAGACGTATCAATGGCATCGTCTAGGGCAAATGATGACAAGGAGGAACATTATTCCGATCTTAATGATGAAGATTTCAATGAAATTTTTGAAAAATTAGAAAGAGAGGCCCACAATATGGGTAAAGGTAAAACAATCAGCTGAAATCGAGGGCTAGCAAACAAATTACTTTTCAAAAACAATCACGAGTGGCATACCTACTCTAATAAAGTAGAAGACTTTATAAGATTCTCGAATAATGAAGGACAATAATAGAAGACAGGTGGCTCAGCTTTAATAAAGCTAACACATGCGGATTTAAATGGCTTTGAATTCCGAAGCCTTATATATTATGAAGCTTTCATCTTTGAGGGACAGACTCAGAACCAACTTCTTCATCTCCTTCAAGAAAGCTCTCTGCCATTAATAGTATTGAGTGTAATATTAAATAAGTGTGTAAGGTGTGTACAATAAGGAAGAAGACTACTTCTTCATATCTGTAAGTTTTTTAATCTTTGTAATATATTAAGCCCGATGGCAGGCTAATTATCTAAGTGTTGAATTATCTCTGTGCTTTGCATTTTATTTCATGACTATTTAGTTTTTAGGATTACATGATAAGCTAAAGATTTAAAATACATGGGTTAAGAATAGCATCAGAAGGCAATAAATTCTGATAAATACAGTGCATCAAAGTCCTTTTTAGCCATGAGAAGGCGTTGTCTAGGACAGGTCTTACACTGATTTGTTCATCAGAATTCATTGTCAGTTCAATGCTTGACTTGTAAAATTCCCTGATTTACTTTAAATTTTAGTTTCGTTATGTAATGATCCTGTTAACACTGTAGCAATTAACTTTGGTTTAGTATAATCCTTTGTAAGCCAGTGTTATTGAGTTCAGTTACTGTAGCAATTAAGGTTAATCAATTTATTATTAATGGTTAATTAATAAATGATTAAAGGATAATTAATCAGAATGATTTGTAATTAATTAATGTTAATTAACCAGGATTAGAAATTCATAAGTAATTAATCTAATTTGAATAAATCAGATAATTAACTGATCTTACTTATGAATATTTGGATTCTATTGGATGATTTGATTGTTTGATATCCCTGATATATGATGCTTTGTGATACATCCTGATTTGTGTTGTGATCTTTAATTTATTTATTTAGGATGAATGTAATTGATTATCTGTGATATATATATCTGTGATCTGTGAATGAACGATAAGCGTGATAGTTAATACCGCTTATCAACTATATTTCTGTATTCTGATATGTGATGATTGAATGATGTTGCACTATTGTGTTAAACCCCTGGACCACACCATACACACAAAAATATGGATTTCACGAGGAAATCGATTAAGTCACAGATTTTTGAAAATAGTTTTGAATCTGAATTTTTTTAAATTCAAATGGTTTGAAAATGAGATTGGGTTTAAAGTGAAAAGCTTTTCAAATGGAATTTCAAAGATGAAATTTATTTTGAATAACTTGATAAAGTTTGAAGTTTAAATAATTTGTTTTAAACTTAAATTCAAATTGAATTCTATGATTCGAAACTAGGGATTAAAGATGTTATACCAGTTATATATGGGTTAAACTATTTTAAAGGTTTTGATTTGGGAATTTGAATTTAATTCAAAGGCTTTAACTCGAGCAAATATAATTGGATTTTTCTGAAACGAAAACTACCTGTTTTCAAATAACAAAATCTTTCACATAAGAAATGAACTTCTAATTTGTGTTGAAATGATTTCTAGTTTGAAAATGAAGATTATTTCCAATTTATGAAAATAGTTTGAAAGCTATAAGTTAAATCTTTAATTTAAAGATTAGATGAGTTAATATTAATTGAAATAGAAATTGTTTTGAAAATTCTATGAATGGATCTTTTTGAAACTAGGTGAACTTTGTGAAATGAATCTTTTTTTTGTTTAAAGATTTAAAATGGTAATTTGTTTAACCATTTAAAATAAAGGTTTTGGGTAATAAGTTGTGAATTAATTGAAATCCCATATCCATATGTTTTAAATATTGCGCTCACTATTCGGTTTAGCCGGGAAAGGACCTTTGTGTCGTATAACCCATTACGAATATGTGATTCGACGTTATGGATAGCATGTGAAGACCGGTGGTGAAGACCAGGTATTTTCGAAAACGAAAGGGTTTCTTGTCGATTGTCTCTGCACTGGCTGATCCCCGGTATAGAGATATCCATTTGTGATGGGAAGTCCGAACGTGATTAGAAAATTATCCGGATTTGCAAGGGCTTCGTAAGAAGTGCCTTCGGTTCTGTTCGAACCCAGAACAGACTTGTATGATTACATGTTTGACATTACATTTTGAGATATAAAGCAGATTTCTTTCAAATACATTTCTATTTGGTGGCGGAGAATTTATTCTCTTAGCTTAACACCCTTCTCTGAGACGTACGAGCTCAGAGGTTATGTAGTTGAAGGTTATCAGCGATATACTCCCAATTTGGTAATGTGACATGCTGAGTGTTGCTGTGTGATGATCATTGTTTGATCATTTGTGATATGATCATTTGTTTGATCATTTATCTTTGTGATCATTACTTTGATCATTTGTTGATCAAAGCATGGCTTTGTGAAAAGCGTAGCTTTGTGGACGAGACTTCGTCGAACCTCACACCCCGGAATGGTCAAAACAGGAAAGATGCAGCAAGGTTATTGGGGGTAGCGCCCCTTAGGGTATGTACATCTCCTTCTGGATAGAAGTGGTATCATGGTATGGAGCCCAGATACTTAACTTATGTGGATATCGCAAACATATTTATATCTTACTTTGTGATTGTTGCTGGGGCCCCGGTTAAAGGTTGGTTACAACCGGGAGATGGCATACTCGTGTCAGTAGTTACCCAGTTAGGGGTAACCCGGCCTTGTGTTGGCAGAGATCCGGTTAGGTTCTCGGGTCGTCCTTCCAGAGGCGTACCCATGTGGCCCAGGAAGTTCCTTAGCCTGACCATTGTTGGAAATCCAATTCCCAATACGAAACCCTGTACGGTTTTAGTTGTAGAACCTGCCATTTACTTATGGTGGCGCCCCACTGTTTAGATGGTAGCTATAGTAGGCATAGTTCGAAATGTCTATGCTGGCTAAGATTAATATTCTATTTTCGAAATGTTTTTTACACTATGCACTGGTAATAATATCAAAGAAATTTCCTCGTACCAAGCATATTTAACTATCATAAGAAGAAATCTCCTCCAATTCTGCGTTTGCATTGTGTGTGTGGTGGGAGGTCTTATGGTGGTTCCATTTTTAAAAGCATACCGGAAAATTATTTTATAAATCTTGTTTTATTTAAATGCAACTGTTTTTGTTGCTCACACCAGTCTCATGACTGATCCGGAGTTTATTGTTTCTTTCCTAAACTCTGGGTGCTCAAAAATTTTCTACACGGGCAGTCTAGAGTTGGGTTTTTCAGATAGTCAAGGTTAGTAAATTTTCTGAAGCTAGTTCAGTCTTTGGATATGGACTGCACTTGCTTATCTTGGTGCATCGTTATTGGGAGTTCGAGCTATTTCTGGATGGGTGCTTTGGAGATGGAGATTATCCGCTGCTGGTGTTATCTATTTTCTTTCCGCTGCTATTTGTTGTATCGTATCTCTGATGTATATTGATATTCATTTTATCATTCTGTTGTATCAGATATTGTATCAGTGTTGTATATCAATGTATTATTCATTTCTTCCGCTGTGTTGTTATACTTAATTGTGTTATAAGCTCCGGCGACACGGATTTGAACGGTCGAATCTACGGCATTCGAGTACGATGTAAAGTATGGATGTCGATTTTCGAGCGCGAAAAACCCGAATCGTTACAGATTTGGTAAGAGAAGCCACAGAAAAGATTGAGTTGATCCAAGCAAGAATGAAGGAAGCTTAGACGAGGCAGAAAAGTTACGTAGATAAGAGGCATAAGGATTTGGAGTTCTCAGTGGGATATCATGTTTTTGTCAAGGTATCACCAATGAAGGATGTAGTCCAATTTGGAAAGTTAGGGAAATTGGCACTAAGTATGTTGGACCGTTTCCTATTACAGAAAGGATAGGAAAGCTCGCTTATCGGATAGAGTTACTAAGCAGTTTGGCCGGAATCCACAATGTTTTTCATGTTTCTCATCTTAGGAAGTGTATTCATGATCCAAAGACTACTATCACTCTGAATGCATTGGAAGACTTAGTGTGGAACCGGACATGACTATTATTAAGCAACTAGTTCGTATTGTGGCTAATGACAAGAAGTTAAGAAATAAGACAGTAGGACTAGTGAAGGGTCTAGTGGAGGAATGACGAGAGAGACTGTACTTGGGAGACAGAGAATAGAATTAGAGATACTTATCCTGATTTGTTTTAATGGTATGTTTTATGTCTATGATTATGTTTAGTGTTATGCACCTTATCATAATCCGAGGATGAAATTCTTTAAGGAGTGGAGTCTGTACCACCCCTAAATTTGATTAACATTATTTAGGATATTTAATTAGATAAATAAAATAAAATAATGTATGGTGAAAAGGAGAATATGATTTGATAATTAAAATGGGTCGTGCCTTAATTGAAGAATTAATAGGAATGGTTATAACATAAATAATAAGGAGGATTAATGTGAGGGGCAAAAAAGGAATAAGCCTTATTTCCTAGCATAAACCATTCTCTCCCATTATCCACATTCACATTTCATTCATGCAAACTAAAGCAAAGACAAGGGCGGCCATTGCTAGGAGAAACCGAGAGAAGAAAGGTAGGGAAATCCAAGGAAAAATCTAAGGAGGAATTTAATCAACTCAAATCTCAACTCTCTTTACCAAATCAAGGTGAATAATAATTATCCAACTCACTATTGCATGTTTATTTCGGTTATATGCCTAAACCCGAATCATATGTTGTTTTTATGCCATATTATGATTGATTGGTTGATTATATGCTTGAATGATGAATCATTGGATTTATTATGGAATTATTGAATCGGTTTTAAGAGTGAAAACCTAGTTTAGAACATCTAATTAACTTGAAATTTGGATATTCATAACATTATTTTAGAAGTCGGTTTTTTTTAATTTCATAATTTTCCAAGCAAGTATGAATATTTTATAAGTTTCCTAAGTGAGGAAAATAATTTATTTCAGATTTTAATTATTAAAAATAATTAAATAATGTCTCTGGTCCTGAAATTTTAAATGTTAAAGTATATGTTATTTTGGATTTATTATGATTTTTGGGGATTTTTCCTAAGTGTTTATGATTTATTATGAATTTGTTAGTGTAGAAAAGCTTAATAATTATATTAAAATACTAAATAAAATTGACAGTTTGCAAATTAATTTGGGAATGATAATTCTGAACTACAGTAGTGTTTTGAAAAGGAACCGCCTTTTCAACCATGGTTATAAACAATGCCGCTAGTTTTCAATGTAACGGCCTGCCTTTTCAACCATCAAAAGTCGACACCGAAGACATCTACGGTATTCAAATGTCAAACATCCAATCGCCGGAAAGGTAGATTGTTAGTGTAAAATTAAAGAAAAAGAAACAAAGAACTAGGCAAATAAAGTCTCACAGCGGAAACGACAACATATAATATAACAATGATAGTATAACCTATCATTCCCAAATATAGGGTACATCAGAGTTAAAACAAACCTCATTAGCCTGGATAGTTATAACTTCCCGACCTTACAATTGCTGATAGGTATGTATATAATAATATAACGAAAAATAAAAATACTATGGCAGGTGAACATCCAGTTCTACTCTATAAGCCCTATGTGCCACCAACGATAACCTGGAAAAATACTCGGTTTGACCCAAACATTATAATAAAATAATACCCGGATTAGTCTGGAAATACCAGTGTGAGAAACTCAAGTAATGTGGTGAACATATAATAATTCTACGATACTACGCCGCAAACAAGGAATGAGTTTTTACCTCACAAAAACAACATCTGGACATGAAGGAATGGAAAGCAAATTAGGACAAAACCCAAAGTTGAAAGAATGGGCATAAACTAGATCAAAATCCAAACTTAAGGAATGGACATAAATAATTAAACATCAAGAAGAGCTCCTATAACTTCTTGATGAAATTAAAGAAACAATTCATAGATTTGAATTAATAACAAGGAAAGGAATTTTCCAACAATGACTAGAAGGGTGCACCCTCTTTACCGAAAGTATATCTCTAGAAATATACTTGAGAACTCCGATGTCTCTCGGAAAACTCCATACTGGACCCCGCCAACTGTTACCGAGTATCTGAATATTTCACATCTCAATTCGTAAAACCAAATTCAATCTAGAGTGAATGTGAAAATACCCTAATGGGAGCAACCCCACATAGCTTGGCCCACACTCGCTCTTTGCGTTTAGTCATTTCCAACTGTTTGAACTGGCTAAATCTCTACCGGATTAGAAAAATAGCCAATCGAATTTTTAATTTAAAAATTAACCGCAAGCGCATAGCGTATAATTCTAGTACGTGGCGAGTACGGGTCGATCCGTAGGGAATTGTTTAGATTTAAAGTTATATTCAATCAAATCAAACCATTATTTGAAATGTTTTTGAGCTAAAAAAATGTAAATAAACTAGCAAAAGAAAATGGATAAAAATATGAGAGTTTGAAGGCAATTTAGACGCAAATCCCTTCTCATGATCACATAAATCAACACAACATGAAATTACGATTTCTCTTTTGGTCATTAGTGAGTTTAATTGATGTGTTTTTCATAAGTATGGAATATTTGTGCTATTAATTAGCCCAATATAAACCATCAAACTATAACACACCCATTAAACCTGTAACGACCCATTTTTTTGTATCCTTTGAATCGACAATAAACCACACATGTCCAACTCAAATTGCATGAACAAGCGGATCATTAAGGGTAGAAAGAAAAATAAAGATAAAACAGAATATAAAAATAAAATCTTACACGAATGGAATAACATATATTATTTCAACAATAATCTTTACAGTGGAAAATTTTAAAACATATATTAGAGTCTAACCTAGATTCAACCTGGAAAGTTAACACCTCCCCTTACAAATGTTGACAAATACAATAGATGCAGCGGATAATAGAATACATCCATATGATGATGAAGATCTCCAGCTCCCCTCTGGAAACTCCAAGCGTCTTCAGCTAATCCTGAAACTACTCGGATCTGACCCGAGTATTAAAAATACCCGGATTAGGCTTGATAAACCAGCGTGAGATACTTGAAATTTAAAATGACGATGTTATCAAAACATATAAAACGAAGGGTATCTCATAAGACCACACCCACACATAAATACGAACGGGTTTTTACCTTATGATAACCAAAACACCTTTATTACCAAAATAATTTGATATTATCTTCAATGACATTCTTTTGGAAAACATCTTTCAAATAAACTTATTCAAATAAGGTATCAATACCCGGACTAAGTCTAAGGGAATATATCTGGACTAGGTCAAATGGAATATACCGGACGGAATATGTGATACAAAAGGGGTAGTTGAAATGTTTGCAAAGCATTACAACTATTTTGGGAATACAATCAAAATCGTAAAGCTCGTATTGGAATTGGATTTTCCAACATGATAGGGAACCTCAATAAGCATGTATAGCAATCGAAACCCAGTGGTTTTTCATGCAAGGACTCACACACCACTATTCCTCATATTGCCACACTTCTTGATATCCGGTGGCTTCTCATGCAAGGACTCACGCACCACTATACCATACAACAAGGGTCCCATCTGGACACCTTAGTGACCTAGATCATACACCGCCAGTCACCTTGAGGGATCATACGCCACCCTCGTCATACTAAGCCTGAAATAGGTAACATAGTTCCCATATCATTTTCGAGATGTGAGGCTTGGGAGTGAGGTTACGCTCAACTTAGACAAAGCCATGCTTTTCATACAAAACCACGCTTTGATCATAACAGGTTCCACTTTGAATGCTATATTGCCGTTCCTTAATCACACAACTGATTTCTACAAACGTATAACTCCTAAGCTCGTACATCTCAGAAAAAGGTGTTAAGCTAAGAGAAGTTGCCTTCTCCGCCACCAAGCTGATAATACGTTGATAGAGATCAATTTATATGATCAAAAATGCACTGTCAGACACTCATCCATACAAGTTCATTCTGAGACTGAACGAAATCGAAGATACTCCTCCTACTACCATTAGTAGCGAGTAGTCCTTGCAATTCGAAGATTTCAAAATACGATAGGACCACTACTATAATAAATGTCTCTATATTGGGAGCTACCCAGAGAATGTCAACAAGTAGTTCTTCAGCTAATGAAGATCCCCGGTCTTCAATAATCATCATCTTCAACATGTCTTCACTTCCAAATGTATACATTGGTTCGAAATGGTTTTCGGATAGGAGTTACCCAAATCTGACCCCGGTTCCTTCAAATCAATCATCGATTAAAAAGATGTTAAGTTCATATGTGACTATCAATTATCATTTAATTTAATTCATTCATAAATATATCTTAGAGATATACTCATTAAATTATTCCTTTATCTTCTCAGAGTATATGGAATTATTAAGCCTCATTTTATCAAATCATTTGTTAAATTTAAACCTTTTTAATCTTGGAATAATTCCAAATCAATCCACCTTTTACTCACGAAAACATTTTCAAATCATTTACTTAACTCTTAAACAAAGATTTTCCATTTCAAATCATAACTTTTAAATGGATCAAAAACTATGTTATTTAAGACATAGTTTACTGCAAACCCAAAAAAATTAATTTCAAGTATAGGAATTAAAATAATTCCAAATCCTTTATTTAATTCTCATATCGGAAAACATTATTTTAGAGCATCCGGGCTTTCCCTTCGATCTATTCCACCCCTTGTCTAAAAGAGAAAATAGAGGCCAGGTAAGTTCAGGGCACTAGTTGCTCCATTCCTAACCTTAGTTACACACCTTGTTTTACCATTTAGATCTCACAGGCGGGACAAATGTACTAGTCATTTCTGCATACTCCTTTCATTTTTAGAAATGATTTATAAAACTTCCAAATCATTATTTAAAATACTTATTCATTTATTTAACCATTCCATAAATCCTTCAAATCACCTTTGAAATACTTATTAATCATTTAAGAAACTTTACAAAACATTTGGAAAAGAATGGTTGCATTTAAAACTATATTTCAAAAGTTACGCAAAAGTGCTGCGAAAAAGTGCTACGGAAAGTGCCTTTTCAAGCTATATTGATCAAATAATTTGAAAATCCATTTTTATCACTTAAATCACTTTCAAAACATTTTAAAATATTTATAAGATTTATTCCACAATTTTTAAATATTTTAAAACATCATTTTCAAAGAAATCCTTTTCTGGATTCCGAACCGCAAAACCGCTATTTTTCTGAAAACTTGTTTTACTCATATTTCAAAATCTACTTATTGAAATCTTGATTTTTCTTTCTTCTTTGGAAAACTATGGATATAGTAGTTCGAAAAATTCTTATCTCGAAGAATTCCGAGCTATATTCCACTTTGTACACTTATTTAACTTTTATGGCGCGAAATCGTGAACTACCATTACGCGACACGCCTACTTTTGACTTATTTTTCAATTTCTTTTCAAACTTCATGGAAATACTTTTAAATGTTTATAAAACATTTCTAAATGATTTTAAACTCATTTTAAACAATATTTTTCATATTTCAAATCCATTTTCCGTTTCATTTCATACTATAATATTATATTATTATAATATCATTTCCAACCTTATTAGATATTTTAAAATCATTAAGAGGAAAAATAATTTTCATACACATATTTATATAGATTTAAATTCTCATTTAATTAACTATGGTTAATTTCTAACCATTTCTCTTATCATTTATCAAACCAAGTAATCATCCATATTAACAATCATGTAAACAACCAACTTTGCATCCAAGTTATCAAACATATTAATCATCTAAAGATATTTAACATTCATATTATTAAACTTGGAATTATTAGTTAATTCAAAAATGGGTACTCACCTTTAACCAAATCGATTAACTACCTACCAACATTCTTACTAACAATACTTCACTTAAACTTCAACTAATCAACTTCTACTTCATTCCTTTTACTTTATGCTATCAACCTCTTCTTCCAAACTCCCGAAAATTGGGCAGAGCTTCCGCAGAACCATGAATTTACTCCTAGCTCCTTGGAATGAAATCGACGGTACTTCCTTCTCTTTCTCTTGCTCCAGAGTTCCCGAACTTGCTTCCTTTTCTCATATGGTTCGTCATTGATGGATTCCATCTCTTCCTCCATTATTTCTTCACTTCTTAGATGCTAAACCATGTTTTAATGGTATTGTAAGATCTTTGGCAAAGTTTGGTGGTGTTTAGAGTTGATTTGATATAATTTTAAAAATAGTTAGTAAGGAAAAGAGAGAAGAAGAAGCCATTAAAGAGAGCTTTAAGGAGGAAGAAGAAGGTGGAAATGGTGTGAAAAAAAGTGAAGGAAGTGGTTGGTATTTATAGAAAATAAATGAAGTGGTAAGTTACCAAAATATCCCTTTACAAAATTACCAAAATAACCTTACTTACTTTTTAAGCAACCTTTTTTTTTCAATACTTAACATCACATTTCAAATCATTACTTTATGTCATTTTCACTTAAATATTAAGTAAAGAATATAATAATTTTATTTTTCTTGATTTGATATTTACTTTTTGACTTTTGTAACTTTTTTTGTCTTTTTATGCTTACTTTTTGTTAATTATATTCTAGAATTTTATAAGTATGTTTATTAAAAGTAAACCTGATTAGTGAATTAATTAATACTTATACTATCTGAATATATGTTCATATATAAGAAAATAAAGGTGCCGCAAAGTTGTGACAATTTTAAATCGAGAAAACGTTTATTTTCGACAAAATGTTTTACGGTCACATTTTGATGTTTTAGTTAAACTATTTATTTATGTAATCCAAATTTAAAAATAAATTTGTATAATGCTATTTAAAATTATAAATACTTATAAATTAATTAAAATAAATTATTTAACCATTGAAACTTACTTTTTCGAAATCAGCATTTTGTCACTTTTGTTGATGTAAGCAAATATTCCTATTTTTATGTATATTTCTATTTTCAAATCCTATCTACACAACAAGAAAATATATTTTTAGCAGCATAGTCTAGCAGCGTTTTACTAAATAAGCTGCGATTATCTATATGATCATTAAAAAAACAAAACTTGTGAAACGCTGCACATAAACAAACGCGGGAGAAATAAAAAATTTCCGCGCCTTATCTATTCCACTCTCGTTCTTTCTTTTATGCCTCCGTTCCTTTTTCCTCTTTTAATTAAAAATTCTGACCTACCTCTCGACCACGCCTAAATCTCCCCTCGTTCCCCATATCCACGACTCCACATCCGCGACTCCACATCCGCCATCGACCACATCTGCGACTCCAGCGTGTACCTCTATCCCTCAACTTTGACTCCTCTTCCTCTCTTGCACACATTCGCGTTATTCAGTTAATTGAAAAATAAGCCATGCATCTCGCCTCCATCGTCTTTTACAGGAGAAGATAGGGCAGTTTTTGCTGGATCCTACCAAGGTTTTAAATCTCCCCGAGATCAGCCGAGATGAAAATCCGAGATATTAGCCAAAATCCGAGATTTGGCAGCTTGGTTAGTTATAAGTCTTTTAAATATCGCCCGAGACAGCCGAGATATTTGCCCGAGATATTGGCCAAAATCCGAGATTTGAAACCTTGGATCCTACATATTTTGGGCATATGGTAGTTAGGTAAATTTACTGATTTTGCTAGTATTTCTTAGTTCATTATTTCTTAGTTAGATAATTTACTTATTTTTCTACTATTTCCTAGTTTATTGTTTGCTATGATTCTCATGCTTTCGTTTTTGTTCGATTTATTTTCTATATGATTTGTGTGAGAAGGAGTTGTCTTGACTGTGTTCAGTTTTATTTAACCAATGATTGTATTTAGTTCAAGTTCTATAATTGTATTTAGTTGGAATGCACCTACATATATTTATATATTACTAACAGGTGTGTTTTTGATGCTTGTACCTACTACGTTTAGTTATATATTTAACCAATGCATATATTTATATATTACCTACATATATTTATATATTTAACCAACACTTGTACCTGTTGTATTCAGTTGGAATGTTCGGTTTATTAGCTGATCAAAAAATAGTTATCCTTTTATACAAATACAAATTGTTACATTACAATGCAGCTACAAGTTGTATCAAAATCTATGTTCAAGCTTGATTTTTTCAAATGCATGTTTTTACAAACAATCTATTTGCATATATAATTCAATTTGTATATGCTGCGTATAATATAATTATACATAGTGCATGACATTGTATTTTGCAGTCCAAATCATACATAAGTAAACACTAAACAATAAACCACTGCAAACAAATATGAAATTGGGACCAATGATTGGTGCAGCAATTCTGATAATAGGGAAATCATGTGAAACACTAGTTGGATTGTGATGTATGTTAATATGCTATGCAATTCTTGTTATAGTGAATTAAATATTATATTATTTAACATTTCCCAAAAATGACTTTGCACTGGATAAAATACCTAGAAACTAATTCCGCACCTGAAGACAAGACTGTCCACTGCTACTTCTAATAGATTGAATTCTAGCACTTGTTCCTGGCCAACCTGCGAATGCTTGAACCTAGAGAGTTTGTGACTATATATGAGAGCCATGACTCCTTTGGCGTTATGGATTGATTTGGCTTTTTGATCAAATGAGAGCCATGACTCCTTTGGCGTTATGGATTGATTTGGCTTTTTGATCAAATGAGAGCCATGACTCCTTAGGCGTTAGCTGAACAAGAAGGATACAAGTAAAAAAAACACTAATATATCCATGAGCAGGTGGAAAAACTTGTTTTTTAAATTTAATAATAAGGTTCTCACATCCAAAGGCCTATTTAACTTTATGATATATTGATATTTAATTCTATTAATAGGAGGTAGTAGATGCAACTTTAAAATAAAATAAAATAAAAAAATGTGTTTTTATACGATTAAACATGAAGCTGTAAATAATACAAAAAATTAACCATATGCACCCGTGATGGCATAATGTATAAGAATACTAAACGATATGCACCCTTGATGGCACTGCACAATCCTTGACACGGTTTAATTTGGGCAAGGAATCCAATTTACTATATGTAGAAGGAAATGCTTCATTGTTATTTGATTATTAGGTGATCATTTGAAAAGCAACAGGTCTCACTCATGATATTATCTTTAGAGAAATGAAATATATATAAAAAGACAAATAAGGTCCCATTTGTTTTTACTTTCTTTGCCTGATCAGAACTTCTTTTGCCTGATCAGAACTTCTTTTGCTTGCTGCGACTTGATAAGAAATTTGCTCAGAAAAACATTAAATTTCCGTCATAAGTGGAAAATAGTAATACTAGAGGTACCGGATAATTTTAATTTTGATAAGGGTATGAATGAAGTTTGACATGGCTTTTCAAAGCATAAAGTTGTCTCTTTTAGCATCAAATGCAGACTAATCTCTTTTATGCTAGGAAAATAAGGGTGTTGGATAAAATTCCATTAGCAGTTTACAGACCCTAATATATATCATTATCTTTTTAATAATTATTTTTAGCATAAGTTGACTACTTATTATGGCTGTATCAGCATTTTCCCTTAAACTGATCAAGGCATAGCACAATATGCTCTTCATTTTGGAAAAAAAGAATTAAGAAGCTTGTGATGCTCGTGTTAAAACTTACGCTATGACTATACTTTAGTTCATGTTAATATTTTTCTTAAGCAATATCTAATTCTATGTTAGGAAAACTAAAATACTAATGAACAGTCCTTTGATTTAGGAAAGTAATTTATAAGAGGGTGTTTTTTATCTTCCTTGAGATGGGCCTTAATTTTTTTGTCGTCAAATTGGTTTGTGAGTCATCGACACAATTGCTAACATAAACTTGACATTTAGATTTTTCTTAGTATAAGAACTATTTGGGCAATAGTTGATCTTCTATCATCATATGTTCATAAAATTGACTAGTTATGGGTCATTATTACTTAGGCACAACTTGAACAGCAAACTAAAAAAAGATATATATAAAAATTAACAAAATAATTGTCCCAATAAACTAAATTTAATTAACAAAGGAACATTATTACATTTTAGATTAATCAGAATTACAATCCTAACTAGTTTAAACCAATTGATGTGAACAACATAAGTTGCAAACAAAAAACAAAACAATATATACAAATTTTATGTGATTTAGAAAGATTTGTGTAGTCAAGATATTACTTGTGATTTAGAAAGATTTGTGTAGTCAAGATATTACTTGTGATTTAGAAAGATTTGTGTAGCATATAACATTATTACATTTCAAATAACAAAGGAACATTATTACATTTTGAGAAACATCTAGTTATTGCTATGATTATACAAAAATAAGTAATGCTATAGAATAAAAAAGATAAACAAAAAAATATAGACTAGGACAAAAGATGTTACTTCTCTGTCTTGAGATTTCTATATTGATACTTTTATTTCAAATTTATTCTATTTTCATTTAGTCCAACTTTTTAGGTGTAGCAGGTATGTCATGTTAACCATTAACCATGTGTGTTGCAAGAAGACTTATTCCACTCTCTAAAGTGACATTAATGAGATTCACATTTTTATCTTTATCTGTTGATTTATTTATTTTTATTTTTCTTGGTTTAAACGGTATTTAACTTCCATAGTTTTGGGTATGTAGAAAGTATACTTGTATCAGTTCTATAATTTGACGTTAAGTTGTTTTCCATCTTCGGGTGTGTGCAATCAATGGGCTCGGCTCAAGAAAATGTTTAGATAGAATGATATTGGTACTACGTTTGCATAGCCTGATTTGTTGCAGTAGCTAGAAATAAAGTAAGGCCGATAAATCAGCAATTTCTTTATGTTCGAGTTGTAATTAAGCGTGAGCAGCCCAATTAATTAAATCAACTATGTAATGTTAGAATTTGATATCTGATTATAATAGTTGACGTGATTACATTTATTTAATAAAGATCATTTGTTCTTGAAAGCTTCTAGTTTTTTGGTAATTTCATGCAGTGTGTGATGGATAATGTATGTTCTAAATAATTTTAAAAGACATCCATTCAAGTTAAGAACTGAATGTATACTTCACAGAGTTGAAAAGGAAAGGGTGAATTATGTTCTAAGTCTTTAGTTTAAACTTAAGAAGGAGGGAAGGATATTGACTATCATCAAAGTTACATACTGACTGAAAATCTCCTTTTTGATTACAGTAATTTATTATTGATTATTTGTTCCCATGTGATATTGACTAAGCATACAGAAGCACTGATCATTTATATTTTGTCAATGTGCTTTTACAGGTGTGAACATAGTAAAAATAAATCAATAATAATGATAAACTGAGAGGTAAGAGCACTCAAATACGTTGTATGCTTATATTTATATTCTTCTATGCAAAAAACTTAAGAGAACTACCTATGTTATTTTCAATGGCATCTCCAATGGCATAAATACTTGAATCTTAAGTAATATCTGCCCTTTCAGCAAGTGCCGAGTTATATGCTCGACGGTCATTTTCTGAAATTTTGAATTTGCACATAAAATCAACTTCAATGTACATAATGTTTAATACAGACAAGTTAATGGGTTATGTATGCAATTCCACAGATAAAGTGTATTATAAATTATTTATCTAATGTGAAATGCACAATAATGCAAGCATAAATTTGCAATATTAACATTTATGCCAAAAGCACATTTTTCTCTTTTGATCCGTTTTTATTTTGTTTAGGAAACATTAGAATTGAAATTGTGGATCAAGATAAGCATATTGAATATATACTATTGATTGAATGATTTTTTCTCAAATATGGTTTTAATTGAGTTCGAATCGAAACGTAAATCAAATTGGAAGAGGAAAGATCCATTCTGTAACGGAAATTCTTGTTCAAGGTCTCTGATATCAATGACGAGGACAAATGGAAAAGTAGAAAAATTGATATAAAAGATATATTTAAAAATGTATATTAAGTTTTAGTTGATATCTAAAAAAATGAAAGGATTGTCTTGTGTACTTCAAAATGAGATATTAGACTACATTTTTTATTCTAGACGAATGTCGGTTGCTTGAATCCTTTATAAATGATTCTAAAAATATAATGATCTTCTTCCCATGTCTGACTGCAAACTGAAATTGCCAGTCAAACTTTGTGTACTTTCTATTGTATTGTATGGTATAATAGATTTGTTATTACTGAGCTACCTAATTTTTGGAAGTTAGAACACTAAACTTAGTAAGGGGGCACCGGATATGCTTGATAGCTCGTTTTCTCTACTTATCATTAATTATGAATTTGATTGATGTTCTTCAGTTTATTTGTTTTCACTTTATGGAACCATAATTTCAAAGTTTATTGGCACTTATTACTTATATTCCTGGCTATTGCAGTTAATAAAACAATTGTAGCAGCAGTTACATTATGCTCTGCATCACCTACAGCAATGTCAGCTGAAGGTAATACTTAGGCGTCAAGCTTTCTCAGGTAAATTTCTTCATTCAAAAATTGATCGAATGTTTTAGTTAGATAAAGTTTTATATTTCATTTACAAAGTTTAATGAAAGTGATCAAAGACCACGAATCCTTCCATCTTTATGCGCTTTGTCACAATACACAGTAAGGCTTCTCTAGGTTGTACTGAGAAATCGTTTCGCATGCCGCAATTCTTCCTTTAATTCTCATGTTCAAAAGCACTGCATCTAGCATCGCTCCATAAGTTATAAAATTTCGTAAAATAATGTACAACACTTAAGTTTTGATGAAACATGTCTTTTTAATGCTAGATTAAGGTCCTTCCCCTTCTTATAATTGAAAGCTTCATTGAACCCAAATTTGGTCTTCAATAGATCAACCTACACATGTTATGAAATGAAATAATATGCAGAATTGATAATCTTAACAAGTAAGTGTGTTTGCTACTATTTAAGTACCTTTTCATCAGAACCAGCACTTCCAACAACATAACAACCCATTAGCTTAGCAAACTGTCCAACAAGCTGGCCAACTGCACCTGAAGCTTAACAAAAGGGAGGTTGTGAATTGAGTTTGGGTTGTAGAAATTGGATGTTGCTAAGTGTTATAGGTTGGTTGAGGTTAGGAAGTAGTTGGTGAAATATGTTGGCAGAAGTGATTGAGGAGATGGTTGCAATGTTTGTAGGCAGAGGGTTTGCCGGTTCCTTCAAACGGTGTCGAGTTTATAGATTAAGGCATGTAGAGCCAATAAATTGAGACATGTCGAACATATAAATATAGCATGCAGAGCTTGTAAGTTGAATACAAAAGTAGAGCCTGTTGTACATATAAGTTAAAGTAGAAATAAATCATGCATGGACTGTAGCTAAGGTTGTCGAATCTATAGTCATAGCATGACGAGAAATAGGCAAAGGATGGCAAATTTGTAACCAACAATAATATCAAACTGGAAAAAAAATGTAGCAATGTCGTGTTTATAAAACATCGAGCTTGTAGATAGTAGCAGTGTTGAGTTTATGATGCCAAAAGGTGGAGGTTTCGAATCTGTATCATATCAGACAAGGATTCAGAGCAAATATCATAAAATTTCTAATATACAGTTTCGAATATATAGGTTTTAAATATATAAATTTTGAAAATACAAGATTTCCAATGTTGTCAAGTTTTGAGATTTCGAATATATAAAGCTTTAAATATATAAGTTTTGTATGTATATACATGTTTTCGAATACACACAGTTTCAAATACAGGAAAATGGGCACAAGGAAGAAGTTGCAAAAAAATTTAGTCTTAAGGACAAAAAGTTTGTTTTTTAGTCTAAAGGACATTTTTTTAGTGTAAACAGAAAATGATAGTTACTACTATCATTTTGTGATTTGCACTAGAAAGTGTCCTTCTACCTAAAAAACAAACTTTTTGTCCCTGAGACTAAATTTTTTTTCAACTTTTTCCTTGAGCCTAAAAACCCCTTTCAAATATACCAAGCTTTTGAAAATATAAGCTTTAGTGTTTCGAATATGTATAAAATTTCTTAAATTAACAGTTGTGGATGTATAAAGTTAAATATTTAACAGGCTTCAAAAATATATTATCAAGTTTTAAATATACTTGGTTTCGTACATATATGATTTTGAATATGTATATGGTTTCAAAAATATGTTGTTCCATATATATATATATATATATATATATATATATATCTGTACATCTCGATATGTATATATAGTATTTAGCTTTGAACATATGTCAGCTTCGAAAGTACTAGTTTTGCATATATCAAATTTAATGATGAACGGTGAATTGAAATGGTGAACTGAATGTTTGTAATGGTTGAAATGTGCAATGCACAGTATGAGCAAGGCAATGCAATGTTCGTAGAGTTTCAGGTTGATGAGGGATTTGGCAAGGGAAATGCTGGTTGAATCTTGCAAGGCGAGGAAGTGGAAGTATTGAAGGGGACAATGCCTGTAACAACTTGTGCAACATAACACAGAAATGTAAATGTGAACACAAAAGAAATGCAAACAAAGAAATGCAAATTGTTCTGGGGATTTGAAACCTTTTTGTAAATGAAATGAAACTAAAATGATATGCAACTGTAATAGTAAATGAAAACAGAAACAGGAAGTGTGGTAGAGAATGAAAACAGTGAATAAAATAAGTGAAAACAGAAAACAAATGAAATGCACAAGAACCGAGACTAAATGAATTGAGAAAATGTAACAGAATGAAATGCACATTTAATTTTTGTTTTTTTGTATTGTTTCTTTTTTAGTGAAAATTATCATGGATTGTCAAATTGACATGGTATAATATATTTATTTTAATATATAGATATAAAACTGCTATACATGTGTGTTTATTTGTCATGCATTGTTGCTTCTTTTATCTGTACCGGTTAATGAGATCAAAGGCTTTATATGTGTATACAAGTGGAAAACCCGTGTGTTGCATGAGGCTTATGAGTTGGTTGTTGGATTATGTTTGGTAAATATTTGGATTATACTTTTAGATTGATTGTATGTGTTAAACTTTGATGAACTGTGTTGAAATAGTATGAGTATGCAGGTCGTTATTGTTTGAATAACCATACTTGTTATGTGTGTTGAATGACCATTTCCAAGCACTATATGACATTCTGCCACCGTTTATCTATAATTGTTTGTAGGAATATAGGACTTTTGAAGGAGAAGAGCTTGGACTTTCCTTGATTTATATTATGCTCTTTTAACAAGCTTTTTTTGGTAAAATTTTATGTCGCTAACATTTGAGTTAAAACACGAATTTTGTGTATGACTAAATCTTATAGTTAATGAAATTGATGAGCTTTGATTATGTTTAATCTTTACAGTTGTTTATTATCTCACATTATATCCATTATTGTGTTATAAATTGAGCAGTTTGTTATTCAATTTGTTAGCTATAACTGATTTAAAACAGCTGCAGTAAATGAAAATATGAAGCAAAACTTTGATATACCGCAGCGTTTTCAAAGTGCCGCAAAACAACAATCATTCACAATATATAGAAAACACTGCACTAACAACTTTTCACAGCATTTTATATAAGCTTCAGTATCCATTTTTTAGCAACCTTTCGGAAACGCTGCGGTATACTCGTTTTTAGCAACTTTTCAGAAACGCTGCGGTATATTAGTGCTCTTTTGCAGCAGGACATAATACAGCGTTCTTTGAAATGCTACGGATGATAATGACAGCAATTCTAAAACGTTGTAAAAGTCCCTTTTGTTGTAGTGCTAATATTATTTGAATCATAAAATCTTATATATTTTATATTTAAAATCACTTTAAATGTTATCTTTGGAGGTGGTCAAATTCTGGGTCGTTACATACTTCCCCCCTTAAATGAATTTCGTCCCCGAAATTACCCAAACCAAAACTTAAAGGTTTGCCAAAAATTTTATTTTTAAACCTACATGCGTATGATGTACACAGATCATCCATACACAATATCTGATCGATCTACTATTCGAATCAACAACTTACTTCCGAACTAGTAATGATCCCCCGGCACTTTAGTGCGGACTCTGATCAGGCTTTTTGATCAGAACTTTAGTTCTCCTTGCATAGCGCTCAACTATGATAGAAAACTCAAGCATCCAACCATAAATCCTTATCAATGTTCGTTATCAAGAATCGAGTGATAAATCCTCTTTCGGATAAGTGTCAAACACGTCAAAGTTCTGCACCCGAATCTTAGATTAAATCGTGCGATGAAATAATCCATATACTTCATATGTATTTATTATCCTTCTCAAAATTCTTATGAAAATATTTCATAAAAATTTCATCTTTTATTCAAACTTTTATAAAGGTACTTCTTTATACATAACCATTTTACATTTTTATTTCCAAAATATTTCAACTTAAAAGAAAAACATTTCTTTTGAAAAGATAAATATCTTTTTATTATAACACATTTCTAAACATATCTTAATGGTTTCTTAAAAAACTAAGTTCCAAAATAATTCATTAAATTGATAAATCACCATAAACTTCTTTTATATATATATTCTCTTTACCTTTATAGTTTGAATATATAAAAGTATTCATATACTTATTTAGTTCTTTAATTATATTCATAATTTACTTAACAAGTTCTACTTACTTTAAAATATAATCGAAGAGATTAAAACAAGTACCACTAAAACATTGTTAAAATAAACTTCTCATTTTATAACTTGTTAATTATAATATTTTCCATCTTTTTATAAAAGACTATAATACTTGTTATTATCTTTAAAATCCCATTATTAAAGATCTAAATATACTCATAAGATTTCTTCTAAAGTGTTATTCAAGGGTTTAAAACAAATGTTGCTAGAACGTCATTTACTACCAATCCAAAATGATTCATTATTAACTTTAAATATTTATAACATAAAAAATTTCTATGGTAAAAGGGAATATACAAAATGGCGACAACAGAGATTCCTAAAACCCTAGGCGAACCAGATGAGGATGACGGCGAAAGCTGGAAAATTGTAAAGCGGAAAGGGAAATTGACATTCGCTGATATCATTAAGCAAAAGCCTACATTGGAAATATGCAAACATGAAAAAAATCCTAAGCCGTGGGTGGAGGCCGTGGATAGCAACATCGAAATTCAAGGTAAAATCGATTACTACGAACCGATAAGAGATGGAATAGAATTCTATCAAGTAATAGATGACCAAGATTATGAAGAATCCAATCAGATGTGGAAGAACTCTATCTATGCGTTACTTGGCTGGAAGAAGACCATACTTTGTATATTTTAATGCATATATAAAAAGGGTATGGAAACCTAAGGGATCATGGGATATATTTCCCAGAGAAACAGATTCTATTTAATCAAATTTGAAAAAGAAGAAGACTATATGCGAGTGCTGAAAGGAGGACCTTGGTTCATGGACAGCAAATTAATAATCATGAAGAGACAAGAAGCAAATTTCAACTTTGAAAGAGTTATGCTAACCATTTATCATATATGGATCAAGTTTAACTGTCTAAACCTAGCACTTTGGAATATGAGATGCATCAGTAAGTTAGCAAGCATTATTGGGAAGCCACTTGATATAGATAAGAACACAAGGAAAGTAAAATGAATTAAGTATGCAAGAGTATTGGTAGAAATAAGTGCAGATGCAGAACTACCAAACACTGTAAAAGAAATAGATAAGAAAGGCAATGTGTATAAACTGGAAGTGGAATATGAATTCAAACCTCAAAGATGTGGGGAATGCAAGTGCTTCGGTCATTCAATAACACAAGGATACAGTGATCAAAATAAGCCTAAGCAAGCATGGGTACCAAAACTATCCACAAGTGGTTCAACTAGTACTAATATGGTAGCTACTGAAGCAGACCCCATGGTAACTGATATAACTACTAGCACTGGGTAAACACCCCAAAAAATTGATGCAGCTACAAAAAGTACAAAAAGCTGCAATCAGTGACCGAGAATCAAAATATATACAAACATCTAATGACACTATTGCTAAAGGCTCTGAAGTAGAGAAAGAAGTAGGTCATCAATCTCAGAATTCATAGGAGGGTAATCTAGAGAACTATAAGCAGCCACAACTGATTCAGGGAAGGGAGGAAATAATGTATTTTTATAAAGAGCATATTCCTGAAACATTAAATGAAATAAAAAAATTAGATATACAGATAGAAACATCTGAAGAGGAGGAGGCAAAAGAAAACATGAGAAAATACACAGAGATCAATGAAGCATATGAAAAAATGTTTTCAAAGAAGAAAAGCAATGCAGCTGAGAAAAAGGATGAGGTAGTATCAGCTCCGATTACAAGGAGAAGAGCAACAAGATCTTAATGTCAATCATATGCTGGAATGTAAGAGGTCTAAATGGTGATACTAGAAAATTAGACCTCTATATCTAAGGAATAAGTATAAACCAACAATACTGACAATACTGAAAAATAAATTTACAAAGGATAGCCTGGAATCTTTTAAATATCAAATGGACAATAATTGGGATGTCATTCATAATAGCACTTGAATAATCAAAGGCAGAATCATGGTGTTGTGGGATAACAATATATGGACATCTAAAATGATAAATATAGACGAACAACAAGCAACAATACATACAAAGAATGTGGGAGGCATGGAGATAGTTACAATTGTTGTGTATTCAAGTAATTTGGATTCTTAAAGGAATAATCTATGGAAAAAACTAGTAGAGAATTCGAAAATTATACAACAACCATGGCTAGTGGCAAGAGACTTTAATGTAGTATTAAAGATCAATGAAAAACAAGGAGGGCTTACATTAGGGGTCTGCCAAGTTTCATAGTTCAATAACTATGTATTGGAAACAAGATTAACAGAAGTATTCCGCACAGGCCTGAAATACACATGGAGAAGTGGTGAGGAAAAAAGAATACACTCAAGATTAGACAGAGCTTTAGACAATGCCGAGCTATTAAATAAAATACCAAATATAAAAGTTACTGTTTTGCCAAGTTCTACAAGTGATCACTGCCCCTTATACATTCAGTTTAATGATGAAAAACAATCTCAAAGAAGAAAATCTTTCAGGTATGCTAATCATTGGCACTTAATAGAAGGCTATAAAGAAGTAGTAGATTTCAAAAAAATTCAAAGTCCCAAAGGTAATCATATGTATCAATACATCATGATAGTCAAACAAATGAAAAACAGACTTAAGGAGTGGAATAAAAAAAGACCAAAAGAAGAAGATGAAGTAATTGAATTACAGAGTAAGTTGAAAAACTTCAATATCAACTAGAGGCAGACCCTCAAAATGAAGATCTAAATTATGAATATTATTCTAATCAAAAGATGTTAAAAAAACAATTGGAAAAACAAGCCACTGAATTGAAGTAAAAAGCAAAAGAAAAATGGATGACAGAAGGGGTTGAATGCAATAAAAAAATTTACACAAAAATATCTCAAAGGAAAAATCAAAATAATCTGTTAAATTGTCTAAATGAACAGGGTGAAATCACTGAAAGCATAAAGGAGCTGGAGAATAAAGCTATAGCTTATTTTACAATGACCTATAATGGTAATCATACACAACAAATACCTCACATCCAGTGCCGAAGACGTATATCCAGAGAAGGAACTAGCATGCTGATAGCTGACATTACTAAAGGAGAATTGAAGCAAGCTACTTTCTCTATCCACAATGGTTCCAGTTCCGGACCCGATGGAATGAGTGCAGCTTTCTTCAAAGTGCATTGGGTAGACCTGAAATATAGCATGTTAAAAGGTTATTAAGAAGCTTTAAATACTAGTGAGTTCATTCAAGAAATTAACCATACATTTATCACCCTTATACCTAAAGTTAATAAGCCAGGAAGAATAGAAGAGTATATATCTATAGCATGCTGTAATGTCACTTACAAAATTCTTAGCAAGATCATATGTATGAGACTCAACAAAGTTTTGCCAGCTATCTTTTCACAATGTGAAGTGCATTTATAAAGGGGAGATTCATATCCGAAAACTCTTTAATGGCCCACGAGCTTGTGAGAGACTTTAACAGGAAAGGATCAGATAGGGTTTGTATGAAAATAGATCTCCATAAAGCATATGATAAACTCAATAGGCAATTCATCCTACATATGTTACATGAAATGGGAGTTCCGGCCAAACTTTTAAAATTTATCATATATTGCATATGCACACCTACTTTCTCAGTGATAATTAATGGAATACCTAAAGGATTTATTAAATCCAATAGAGGGATTAGATAAGGAGACCCCCTATCCCCCTATCTTTTTGCTGTTGCTATGGAATGGTTCTTATTACAAATGAATTAGCTAGTCATCAGACTCTAATCAAACCCATTTACAAGATTCAACCTGAAGTCAATCACTTAATATATGCAGATGATTTGTTAATAGTGTTTAAAGCTAATTCTATGGCTCTGAAAACAATAAAGGAAATTCTTAAACAGATGGAAAATTTAGCTGGTCTCAAAGTGAATGAGCTTAAAACTAAATGCTATATGAATAACTATTGCAAAAACAGAGCAGAGTTTATATCACAGCTTGGAGTAGGGGAAGGAGAATTGCCAGTAAAATATCTTGGAGTGCCTTTGTCAAACAATACAATAACATATGATGAATGTGGAAAACTCATAGACAAAATAAGAGAGAAATTACAGGGATGGAGGTCAAAACTCTTATCTTTTGCAGGAAGAGTTAAATTAGTTCACACTGTCATAACATCTAAATTCAGGTTCTGGTTACAAACATTTCAAATCCCTAACTGTTCAATTGTTAAAATTAATTCTACCTGTGCCAATTTTATCTATAAAGGAGGAGTACATATAGTAAGCTACAAAGACCTATGCAGACCTAAAAAGGAAGGAGGAGTGGGACTTAAAAATCATTTTGAACTTAAAAAAGCTTATGATCTTAAATTAGCATGGAAAATTCTTGTTTCAGAACATCTATGGGCCAAATGGATGAGGGCTAGATATTTAAAAGAAAAATTTGGACAATTAAAATTGACAATAATGCATCAACAACATGGAAAACATCCTTAAATACAGGGAGCTACTTAATGGTCTTATAGAAAGACAAGTTGCTAATGGTCAAGGCACTGACCTACGGAGAGACCCTTGGATTAACAGTAAAAGTTTATTAGATAAGTTGGGATGGGAAAGCTATTCTGCAAACAACACACCAAATTGTCAAGTATCTACCATAATTCAAAATCAGAAATGGGCACCAGAAAAACAAATAATCACTAGAAATTTCAGACAAGAAATAGAGGGGTTCCGTTATACACAGATAGAGAAAAAGACATATGGGCATGGAAAAGCAATAATAGAGGTCAATTTAAAATGAAAGATGCCTGGGAAGATAGCCGACAACATCATCCAACGGTGCAGTGGCATAAAGTAATATGGAGTAAATCTAACTGTACCAAAATGTCTCATACCACTTACAAAGCCATTAAAAACAGATTAACGACTAAAGACATGCTTAAGAGTTGGGAAATTATAGAAGATGATACATGCAAACTGTGTAACAAAGAAATAGAAACTCACAGACATCTATTTTTCGACTGTAAATACAACAAGCAGGTTTGGGCAGTAAAAAAATTAAAAAACTTGCACATAGAAGCAGTGATGAACTTATAGGAAGAGGTCAATTACTTGAGTGATCGGGTAGATATCACATACCTTATGAAGGAAATTAGCAAAATTTCACTGACAACTACCGTCGGGCACATTTGGCGTGAACGGAACGTAAGGGTTTTCAACAACAACAAAGAAAAATCAGAATTAGAGCTATCAGATAACATAGCTAGAGATGTTACAGTAACAATTGGAAGAATCAAGAAACTTACTGTAACGACCCGCAAAATTTAATGGTTTTAACAATATTTTTAACTGGAAATTTGTGAAATTTTAAACAATAAAATTTGAAAATAAAAATTTATTATTTAGAATACGTCTATTTTAATATAGCAACTGGAAAATTTTCATTTGATAATATTGAAGTTTGTTTTCCTGTGAAATTTCATTTTCAAATCAAACCGGTTAATAAAAGTGAATTTAAAAGTTTTCCGAAACCAAAATATGTCAACAGGAGAAAATTTATTCAGATCATTCTTAATCAGACTGCGAAATTCGTTTTTCCAAATTTGGACTTCTATTGCTCCGTTTATCTTAATTCTGACCAAATAGCAGCATTTTCGGTACCGGTTATCGATTTTTGATCCGATGGTCGTACCACCAATATCTGTATACCGTTTTGATCGTCTCGTCGTGCTGGTCTCAACGGTATATTCATTTCTGTATTTTGAGATTCGGTATGCGACGGAAACAATAAACTGTTCGTCGTAATGCACCTTCAATTGTGGCTTTTTTTTTCTTTACATTTCAAGTTTGAAACGTACTGTGCAATCAAATCATTTATTTGCCTTAATAATCTTCAGCGAACTAAGGGATTTGACCGTTGCTATTTCTTTATTTTCATCTGTCTGTTCATTTTTGAACGGTTCAAATGTGCTTTAATATTTGCATTTATGAATTTTTCCATTTCGTTTCTTTCCTTACACAAAGTTCTCCCTTTCATCATTTGTTTTGCACGTTTCACTTGAGGAAACGTATAATATAATGTACGTTACATTTTCTTTATGGTTGACAGCTGTTTCTCTTTTATTCCTCCTATTCACTGATCTATATTTTCACTAGCAAAGTTATTTTCAAAAAGGTAAAAGTGACAGCACCCCTCCTTTCATAAAACCCATATCCTCCTCCACCCCATATTCTTCCCTCCTACCTGCCATATTATCCACGGCCACACTGCGACAGCCCGAACCACCACCTTCGTCATCCACCACCTCTACCCTCCGACCAAGTCCGCCGCCTTCCACCGCCGTTCCAACCTCCACCCCACCCTCTGCATTCCCTCCGCCGCATGAGCCACCACCGTCCTCGCCATCAACAACCACGGCTTCTCTCCACGTCACCATCTCCGGCCTCACAACCCAGCCGCCTAGTGCCGATCCTCCCCATGCCGAGACCACCCTCTGGCCAACGTCCCCTCGCCCTGACCTTGTTTCCACCACCATCAGCCGATCCACCAGTAGCCATGAACCCACTCTCGCATGAAGCCCATCGCCTCACGTGAGTACTCATTCCGTCTCCACGCTTCAAACCTCCACCTCATTTCCTTCCTCTCCTATCGGGTTCCTATAACCACAACTCTCCCCTCGGCCTCCTCCTACCTGACACGCCCTTTCTTCCCCACCATGCCTTGTATGGCCGAAGCCCCTGTTATTGCGTAAGTAAGTTATATGTTCTATATAACCTATGTATGAATTATATTAGTTATATGTTTATATAAATTATCCTATTTACAGTATGATTTTTATATATATAATTTACAATATACTGACTTGCATTTATTCTGTTTTCTATACTGGTTATATACCTTATGTATAGCTATTTTATCTTATATTTTGTTGGCAGTAAGCGGTTGGAAGAAGATTTATATATTCTAAGCTATATATAATGTTATAAAGTATAAGGATAAAAAGGTTATAAAGATGGACAGTTTTTTTTAGATGTTGATCGTTTTCTTCAGCTGAAGTTTTCAAACTATATATATGTAAAGCTTTGAGTGGATTTTTAAAATAAATTATATATTAAAGGTCTATTTGTTTATGCATATGTTATGCAGAAGAAGTTTTGTTTGCCTTCCAATTTGTTTTGCAATGGATCTAGTTTAAGTAGTCTGTACTAGTATTTCTGAGACGTTATATATATATATATAATACAATCTAGAGTATAGGTTTGTATAATCTATTATTTTCTGATTTCGATAATATATATGTATTTGGTGACTTTATAACATATATGGTGTAGTTTGATATATCAGTTATATATTATTTTATGTATATATATTAGTATGAAAAAAAGTAAGGTTTCATAATATATACCAGGTCTGTTGAGTTTTATACCTGTTTGTTTATTAAACATTTAACTACGGTTATATGAATATTTTAAGTTATATATATACATAATATTGTTGTATACGTTTGGATTTATGTTTATATAAAAATCAAATAAGATGCACATAAGTTCACATAAGATTGGATTCTAATATATATATAGATTTTATTTTATAGGTGTAAAGCTAAACTATTGAAAATATATTTTTTTAATAATAAAGTGTATATAATTTGTTTATATCAAGACTGATTCTAATTATTTCTTCGATTCCTTATCTATCAGCCTTGCTCATCAATTCGTGCCAACCTTGTTGTTTTGGATTCGTGCTCAGATTTCGTAACTCAATTCCATTGTCTATTCTCTCTGGCCTCGAAAGGTGAGCAATCACTCACGATTAACATTCTTGTATTTATTAAATTTGATTTCAATTGAAACGACAATTGAAATATGATGTTGTAGTTATTTAAATTGTTATATATGCTATTATCTGTATATGTTCACCTGTGACATCTGACACCAGTATCTAGTATTTATATGCCTGTTATTACTATTATCTGTATATGTTCACCTATGACATCTGACCCCAGTATCTGTTATTTATATTGATGATATATGCATGTTGTTATATTTTTAGTATCTGTTATCACTCTGCAAGTTCCCTGTTAGTTTAGAATTCACTATGGGTTGAAATGATACATACCCGAACGAACTTTAGAATAGGAGAATTTCGTTATGGGTTGAAATGATAAACCCAAGCGATTTTCATTTGAATTGAAATTGGGATTACGGGTCGAAATGATATCTACCCGTATATATTTAAATTTCGGATTGAAATGATAAATATCCGTATCACTTAACCATATGATAAATATATATACAGACACTGTTGGTCCATATATATAAATATTTTGAAATTGAATTCTATGGTTTTGGAAAGAAATATATGGTTTTAACAAATGTTGATTCTTAGAATTTTATATATAAATGGTAATGATATATATAGATTTAATAATGATATTTAATTTAATTAAGATGGATTTGATACATATAATATGTTAAGTATAAAATTTATATTTCAAAATAGATTTTGGTAAAAATTTGAATAAGTTAAGGTTGGGATGATAATTTGAATTTAGTAAAGAATTTTATTTAATTAAACCAATATAAAGCTTATTGAAATTGGAATTTAAGATATGATTTATAACTTGGGTTTGATTTAAGTAATTTAATGAGTACTTCTTGTTTAAATAAATTTAAGGAAATATTCAGAAAAAAAATGTAATTTAAGGCTAGTTAAATGATATTGAATTTACTAAGTGAATATTCCCTGATTAAATAATAATAAAGTTAAATCAAGAGCTATATGAAACCGTTAGATTTAACTTTGAAAATGTTGAATATTAAAGCTTTGAAATATATTGAAAATATAAATGGTATATTTAGAACTGAATTGAATTGAGCTTTGAATAAATTTGAATTTCGAATTTGAGTTGATTTGAATCGATTTGTGAGACTTGAGGAAATTATAAATACTTTACTTTATAAATTATTTAATATATATATATATATATATTTGGAAAATAGATGTATTTGAAATGAAATGATATTTGGGTTTGAAGTATAAATTAAATTGAAATGACCACGGTGTTATAGTGTATATGTCTATATTATAGATAGTTCCACGGATCCTTAGAGGATGGTTATCCCAAACATCCTTTAAGTTAATTGTATTTCAGTTGATATTTCACTTGAGTTGGATTTATTAGTATAAGAATGTTAATCCTGACTCGAGTGTTTTGTGTTTTGCTTTACGCTCGGGTCAGACCGAGTGATACAGCATTTGAGACTCACCTTTGGAGTTTGGAGCTTCCTTTAGAGATCCAACTATCGCCTCAGCTTTCAGCTCTTCTAGTTGATTTGTTCAGAGAAGTCATCTGTTGTACTGAAGACTTCACTGCATTTGAGATATTCTGTTGTATTTTATTTCTAACTCTGATGTTTATATAGTAGCTTCATGAACTACTATTTTATCTATTCCGCTGCGTATTTTTGTATTACTCTGTGTCTGTGATTGATTTATTTACTGCATATGCTGAGTTTTGCCAAATTTAAATAACAATCTGATATTTTGAATTATTCAAGTCCGACATGTGTGGATTTATTGTCGATTTGAATGGTCCAATATACCGGGTCGTTACAGTTGGTATCAGAGCTTTGGCTCTAGGCGAAACTTAGCATATATTGTAAATTTATTTACAGAATCACTTTCGTTTGAGTTTAATCTCTTCCTTTTGACTCGATTTCCTTTGAACTTTGGAACGTTCCCTACGGTTCCAAAATTCATTCTTGTCTCTCTTTATTAGTATTCTTTTGATTCTGGAGTATCCCATAACTCCACTTCGAATGATCTCTATAAGAATAGGCGATCCCGCCAATCTTTGAAGGAATTGTGAAGGGGTGAAACTTCTTTACAATTAGCATTGATTCACCAGAGATTTATATATCCCTCGGTTTAAATGCTGCTATCTTTTGCTATGTCGAATTCTATCTTTGGCGATCGAATGTCGATTTGCCTTAGATTTCCGCATCGATAATATTCTTGAAGTCACGGTTGACCCGGTTAAGGTCGCCCGTGATTTATATAAGTGTATCCATCTACTGTTTTGTAATTAATAATCTCATTTTCTTTCGAACTTATCTTCGAATCAGAATCCTATTTGATTAGCGTCCCTCTAATTTGAATTTCTATCTTTGTTTTGAAATCCATTCTTGAACCATCCTTTGAAAAATCAGGCTTGTTTATATTTTAGAAATTGTTTTATATATCGAAATTATTATATTCTATATATAAAAGTGAAATGTTTTCGATAAAGATTATATACTTTTAAAAAAAAATGAGAATTTGAGGTTTCGAAAGGATTTGTAATTTTGAAAAAAAAACTATATAAGAAATTTGATTTATCTAAAAATGATTTATAACTGAAGGATTTTAAACTTTAAATTCGAGAATTGAACCCCGTTGTTTTGAAATTGGTTTTAAGATTTTTGAAATATATAATAATAATATGATTTAAAAATATTTTCCGAATAAGAAATGTTTCAAATGACTTCAAATGAGTTCCAATGAGTTTCGAAGAAATTTCAAAAGAAGTTTGAGAAAATAAAAGTCCAGAACTAACTTGTGTCGCTGGAAAATAATTTCGGTGATGAGTGCACGCATCATCGACATTGATTTTCGAGTTTCAGAGTGAGGGATAGGCCACTTCAGTAGCTTTGCTATGCGAGTGATTTTTTTTAAACCATTTTTATTTCAAAATTTTGAAGTATGATTGATATTCGAAAGATATATGTATATGTATTTGAAACGATTTGAAATGAGCCGGTGTTAAGTCTTCGAGTTTTGGATTTGATATAACCCTATCTATTAAAATTGATTTACTGATTTGTTGCTGATTTCCAACTCTTGAATTTGAAAATGATTTCTTCAACTATTTTGAAGGTTCGAGCACTTTCAAATCAAGGTTAACTTTTCAAAGCTAAGAAATTTTGAAAAGTATTTTGATAAAGTATATAAGTTTGTTTTGAATGTTTAATAATGAAGTAATATGATTTAAATAAGTTGAAACTGTTTGGTTAAGTAAATGAATAAGGAAATTTTAAATTTTCTAATATGAAATTTAGATTTGAAATGTCTTGAGAAGAATTTGGTCTTCAAAATATTTTGAATAAAATTTAGTTTAAATGTTTTAACTTAGTAACATCTTTATGAAACTATATATTTAACAAGTTGGAATAAATATATAAGTTGTACGTATGCTGTTTTATTCGCATAATTAATTTGATCCAAGTTTGAGTACACAAGTTCGAGGTGGATTACACCATTTCGTGTTAGGATTTTTCATTTGATTCTTGATGGCGAATATTTGATATGGATTTTGGGCTTGATTCTTGAATTCTCTATCGTAGTATATGGCTATGCAAGGAGACCGATGGCTTCTAGTCGAGAAACCATATCGAAATCCGCATTAGGGAAGTCGAATGGACAATACTAGTTCGAAAGCAAACTTGTGTGATCGAGCGAGCGATCAAATGTGATTTTGCGAAATGATGACGTATGTACATCTTATATCCTAATACCATTGATATATTTTGACGCTGAAATTGAAAGCTGTCGAGTTAGAATATCTTTGCTTACTAAAAGTAAATTTCCAACTTAAATTACAAAGATATATAACCCATAAAAGCAAAGATATTCAATCTCATATGGCTCTTGATACAGCGAAACTTATTTTTGAAAAATTTGATCCTTATATAAGATGGACCTTAGGTAAATAAAAGATGATTTTGAAAACCATTTGATTTTGGAAATGAATTGGTTGACTTAAATTATTGATTTGGAAATTTGGATTTATTTTCAAAATCTATTATTTTGGAAACTTTGAAGCTAAAGATAATTAATTTGTGAAGAAATAATTTGGTGAAATTGTATATGATTTTGAAATTGAACTGATATTGAAACAAATTGAAATTTGAGAACCTTATGTTACTAAAAACTTGATTTGGGAGTTGTCAAACTCATATAAAATTGATTTGTATGAGTATGAAATTGATTCGAAAACTATAGATTTGAAAAGGTACTCAATTTGAAAGTGAAATCTTATATAATTGAAGTCTATATAAGTATGATTTGATATACTATTGATTTTGGAAAGTATTTGATTTGAAAATTAAATCTTATATATAATGGATTTTATATAAGTACGATATTTGAAAGTGATTTGAAAAGGTACTATATGATACATATTTTCGAAGTAAAGATATGGAAAGTGCCTTCTGCTTGATATCTGATTTGTGGCCACATCTTGGATTCATTCTATCGATATTATTCTCTCTGATTTTTGGTTTTCCGGATATGATACTCGAGTGTCCTTCGAATTCCATGGCGTTACCCATGGTCTTATTGTTCTCTCGTGACTGCATAGCGCAACTGCCTGGCTGAGTCTTGCCTAGGGGTACGGATTGTTTCCTGGGGGATCCAGGCATAACCATTGTGTATCCTGCAATCTGTGTAGGTCGCGAATAGTAGCGCAAATGCTTGGCTGAGTCTTGCCTGGGGGTACGGATTGTTTCCTGGGGGATCCAGGCGTAACCATTGTGTATCCTGCATTCTACTAGTCATCATGGCGTAACTCGCAGGGCTGAGAAAGCTTACGGATATGGATTGTTTCCTAGGGGACCCAGGCGTAACCATTGTGTATCTGCGAACCATGGTTAGATAAAGGTTTTGTTTGTGTTTTTGATTGGATTGTACTTTCCATATCTGTTTTTAAAAGTTTTTCCAGTATTTTCACTGGGTGTTGAAACAAGTCTACTAAGTACCTGGAGAATTCTAGCTTTGCGCCTGATCAACGCACTGCCAGAGTCTACAGGAACGAGGATAAACTTGTTGAAACATCGAGTTATAAAAGTATTTTCGAAAGAAAATTTGTTTCGTTATAAAGGTATTTTATAATAAAAGTATTTCCAACAAAGAAAATTTTGTATCAATATTTGGAATCAAAACCCTTATGGTTCTAAATTAACTATTCAAGCCCGATGCTATCCTTTTGAATCTACCTTATCTGCTCAGCTTTATTTATTCACCTATGTTCTGCTTTTCCAAATCCTCCTTCTTCTCCTTGTTGACTATATCCTTTTAAATATAGTTTATTTATATACTACATGGTTTAATAGAAATTTTAGTGTTATAAATATTTTTGAGGTTAATACTTAAATAAAACAGATTTAAAGTAAATGATTATTGATTATTAATAATGTTGAAAAGTATCTTGAGATAAAAATTAATAAATTTATGAATTTTGGATTTACATGTTTTCAATAGCTTCTTTGTAAAAATAAGTAATAATGTAAATAATTGTTTTTCAAATAGCTTACATATATTTATAAAGGTGTTATTTAAACCTATAAATGATACTTATAAAGGAAACAAGAAATTTTACAAATGGGTTGAAAAATATTAAGGTATTAAAAATAATTGAATTGTAAATGAAGTTTTCAAATGAATATTTCAAGTAAAAATTTATATAGTTAAATTGATTGTTTATCCTTGTCTTTTAATCTATCTTTTCTGTTTGGTTGTTTCTATTCTCCTACCTCCTTCCTTTTCGGGGACGAAAAGTTTTGAGTGGGGGAGAGTGTAACGACCCGCAAAATTTAATGGTTTTAACAATATTTTTAACTGGAAATTTGTGAAATTTTAAACAATAAAATTTGAAAATAAAAATTTATTATTTAGAATACATCTATTTTAATATAGCAACTGGAAAATTTTCATTTGATAATATTGAAGTTTGTTTTCCTGTGAAATTTCATTTTCAAATCAAACCGGTTAATAAAAGTGAATTTAAAAGTTTTCCGAAACCAAAATATGTCAACAGGAGAAAATTTATTCAGATCATTCTTAATCAGACTGCGAAATTCGTTTTTCCAAATTTGGACTTCTATTGCTCCGTTTATCTTAATTCTGACCAAATAGCAGCATTTTCGGTACCGGTTATCGATTTTTGATCCGATGGTCGTACCACCAATATCTGTATACCGTTTTGATCGTCTCGTCGTGCTGGTCTCAACGGTATATTCATTTCTGTATTTTGAGATTCGGTATGCGACGGAAATAATAAACTGTTCGTCGTAACGCACCTTCAATTGTGACTTTATTTTTATTTTTTTTCTTTACATTTCAAGTTTGAAACGTACTGTGCAATCAAATCATTTATTTGCCTTAATAATCTTCAGCGAACCAAGGGATTTGACCGTTGCTATTTCTTTATTTTCATCTATCTGTTCATTTTTGAACGATTCAAATGTGCTTTAATATTTGCATTTATGAATTTTTCCATTTCGTTTCTTTCCTTACGCAAAGTTCTCCCTTTCATCATTTGTTTTGCACGTTTCACTTGAGGAAACGTATAATATAATGTACGTTACATTTTCTTTATGGTTGACAGCTGTTTCTCTTTTATTCCTCCTATCCACTGATCTATATTTTCACTAGCAAAGTTATTTTCAAAAAGGTAAAAGTGACAGCACCCCTCCTTTCATAAAACCCATATCCTCCTCCACCCCATATTCTTCCCTCCTACCTGCCATATTATCCACGGCCACACTGCGACAGCCCGAACCACCACCTTCGTCATCCACCACCTCTACCCTCCGACCAAGTCCGCCGCCTTCCACCGCCGTTCCAACCTCCACCCCACCCTCTGCATTCCCTCCGCCGCATGAGCCACCACCGTCCTCGCCATCAACAACCACGGCTTCTCTCCACGTCACCATCTCCGGCCTCACAACCCAGCCGCCTAGTGCCGATCCTCCCCATGCCGAGACCACCCTCTGGCCAACGTCCCCTCGCCCTGACCTTGTTTCCACCACCATCAGCCGATCCACCAGTAGCCATGAACCCACTCTCGCATGAAGCCCATCGCCTCACGTGAGTACTCATTCCGTCTCCACGCTTCAAACCTCCACCTCATTTCCTTCCTCTCCTATCGGGTTCCTATAACCACAACTCTCCCCTCGGCCTCCTCCTACCTGACACGCCCTTTCTTCCCCACCATGCCTTGTATGGCCGAAGCCCCTGTTATTGCGTAAGTAAGTTATATGTTCTATATAACCTATGTATGAATTATATTAGTTATATGTTTATATAAATTATCCTATTTACAGTATGATTTTTATATATATAATTTACAATGTACTGACTTGCATTTATTCTGTTTTCTATACTGGTTATATACCTTATGTATAGCTATTTTATCTTATATTTTGTTGGCAGTAAGCGGTTGGAAGAAGATTTATATATTCTAAGCTATATATAATGTTATAAAGTATAAGGATAAAAAGGTTATAAAGATGGACAGTTTTTTTTTAGATGTTGATCGTTTTCTTCAGCTGAAGTTTTCAAACTATATATATGTAAAGCTTTGAGTGGATTTTTAAAATAAATTATATACTAAAGGTCTATTTGTTTATGCATATGTTATGCAGAAGAAGTTTTGTTTGCCTTCCAATTTGTTTTGCAATGGATCTAGTTTAAGTAGTCTGTACTAGTATTTCTGAGACGTTATATATATATATAATACAATCTAGAGTATAGGTTTGTATAATCTATTATTTTCTGATTTCGATAATATATATGTATTTGGTGACTTTATAACATATATGGTGTAGTTTGATATATCAGTTATATATTATTTTATGTATATATATTAGTATGAAAAAAAGTAAGGTTTCATAATATATACCAGGTCTGTTGAGTTTTATACCTGTTTGTTTATTAAACATTTAACTACGGTTATATGAATATTTTAAGTTATATATATACATAATATTGTTGTATACGTTTGGATTTATGTTTATATAAAAATCAAATAAGATGCACATAAGTTCACATAAGATTGGATTCTAATATATATATAGATTTTATTTTATAGGTGTAAAGCTAAACTATTGAAAATATTTTTTTTTTAATAATAAAGTGTATATAATTTGTTTATATCAAGACTGATTCTAATTATTTCTTCGATTCCTTATCTATCAGCCTTGCTCGTCAATTCGTGCCAACCTTGTTGTTTTGGATTCGTGCTCAGATTTCGTAACTCAATTCCATTGTCTATTCTCTCTGGCCTCGAAAGGTGAGCAATCACTCACGATTAACATTCTTGTATTTATTAAATTTGATTTCAATTGAAACGACAATTGAAATATGATGTTGTAGTTATTTAAATTGTTATATATGCTATTATCTGTATATGTTCACCTGTGACATCTGACACCAGTATCTAGTATTTATATGCCTGTTATTACTATTATCTGTATATGTTCACCTATGACATCTGACCCCAGTATCTGTTATTTATATTGATGATATATGCATGTTGTTATATTTTTAGTATCTGTTATCACTCTGCAAGTTCCCTGTTAGTTTAGAATTCACTATGGGTTGAAATGATACATACCCGAACGGACTTTAGAATAGGAGAATTTCGTTATGGGTTGAAATGATAAACCCAAGCGATTTTCATTTGAATTGAAATTGGGATTACGGGTCGAAATGATATCTACCCGTATATATTTAAATTTCAGATTGAAATGATAAATATCCGTATCGCTTAACCATATGATAAATATATATACAGACACCGTTGGTCCATATATATAAATATTTTGAAATTGAATTCTATGGTTTTGGAAAGAAATATATGGTTTTAACAAATGTTGATTCTTAGAATTTTATATATAAATGGTAATGATATATATAGATTTAATAATGATATTTAATTTAATTAAGATGGATTTGATACATATAATATGTTAAGTATAAAATTTATATTTCAAAATAGATTTTGGTAAAAATTTGAATAAGTTAAGATTGGGATGATAATTTGAATTTAGTAAAGAATTTTATTTAATTAAACCAATATAAAGCTTATTGAAATTGGAATTTAAGATATGATTTATAACTTGGGTTTGATTTAAGTAATTTAATGAGTACTTCTTGTTTAAATAAATTTAAGGAAATATTCAGAAAAAAAAATGTAATTTAAGGCTAGTTAAATGATATTGAATTTACTAAGTGAATATTCCCTGATTAAATAATAATAAAGTTAAATCAAGAGCTATATGAAACCGTTAGATTTAACTTTGAAAATGTTGAATATTAAAGCTTTGAAATATATTGAAAATATAAATGGTATATTTAGAACTGAATTGAATTGAGCTTTGAATAAATTTGAATTTCGAATTTGAGTTGATTTGAATCGATTTGTGAGACTTGAGGAAATTATAAATACTTTACTTTATAAATTATTTAATATATATATATATATATTTGGAAAATAGATGTATTTGAAATGAAATGATATTTGGGTTTGAAGTATAAATTAAATTGAAATGACCACGGTGTTATAGTGTATATGTCTATATTATAGATAGTTCCACGGATCCTTAGAGGATGGTTATCCCAAACATCCTTTAAGTTAATTGTATTTCAGTTGATATTTCACTTGAGTTGGATTTATTAGTATAAGAATGTTAATCCTGACTCGAGTGTTTTGTGTTTTGCTTTACGCTCGGGTCAGACCGAGTGATACAGCATTTGAGACTCACCTTTGGAGTTTGGAGCTTCCTTTAGAGATCCAACTATCGCCTCAGCTTTCAGCTCTTCTAGTTGATTTGTTCAGAGAAGTCATCTGTTGTACTGAAGACTTCACTGCATTTGAGATATTCTGTTGTATTTTATTTCTAACTCTGATGTTTATATAGTAGCTTCATGAACTACTATTTTATCTATTCCGCTGCGTATTTTTGTATTACTCTGTGTCTGTGATTCTGTGATTGATTTATTTACTGCATATGCTGAGTTTTGCCAAATTTAAATAACAATCTGATATTTTGAATTATTCAAGTCCGACATGTGTGGATTTATTGTCGATTTGAATGGTCCAATATACCGGGTCGTTACACTTACCAACTTAGAGGCACGAGAAAGACTACTATTGGCGAACTGGAACTTGAGGGCTAAGAGGCGAGGAAGTCTAGAAGTGATCTTGAAACCGCCATAGCTCTAGAATTGAACCATAATTACAAATTGGGAAAGTATTCAACTATGTTAGATTGTGTCGCTTTGTATCTTGAGATAGTTATTATATTTAGTTGATATGCGGATGTAGTTATGGCTATTGGGCAGCATAGCCCAATTAATAAAATCATTAACCCATTTAAAAAAAAACTTTAAATATTTATTTTAAAGATCAAAGCATACCCATGCTTATCAATTAAGATAATACACTTTGATAAATATTGACAGCCATTAATTTATCAAATAAGTGAGTCATATTATGCTTTTTAAGTTTGCAAGATTATATTGATCGAGTAACTCAAAAATGATACCAAAGGAACAAGGTACTACCAGTAGTATCACATATTTCCTTAACGAGAAAGGGAATACTTAAGAGAAACGTTTACCATCCGAACACATCTCCTGCCCATTTTTAGTTACTTTCGAGCCACCCGGATCGATTAACCATAAGATTGTTTTTCGTTTTCAAAATCCCTTTTTAGAAATAATACTATTATTATTCTTTTTCCAAAAGAAATTGGTTATCCTTTATTTGGAATAATACCATTATAATTCTTATTTCAAAATTCCTCTGAAATTTCTTTGTTAATAAATCTCCGTATAAATTTAATTCAAAACTTATTTTATATTACATAACTTTCCCTTTTATACTTTTTCAAAACATTATGATATGAATCCTCAAAACCATCTTTCTCAAACATTATTTTATTTTTGCTAATTACACTTCATTTTGTAGAATATACTTTTATAAAATATATTCTTAAATGATTTCTTAATAAACACTTTTTGTAAAGACACTTCTTTATATTATATAATTTTTTTATTTCAAAATATCCTATTAAATTTGATCGGATATAAGATAGAAGAAGTGCTCTGAGAGGATAATCCAAAGAGAAGTTTAATTAACATTATATTTATACATCCATTTCATAATACAAATTTACTTAAGTTCATAAACATTTTTATACAACATAATCTCATGTTATTATTACTTTACAACTTAAGTTCATTCCATTTCAAATGTCAAATCTATTTAACACGTTTCATTAATTTCATTACAAATCAAATTCAATTCACTTTCATTTAACTTTCCTTAAGTTAACTTCTTTTCATTTAACTTACTCCAGTTAATTCTTTCATATCTCAATTTCAAATTTCCTTTTGTTTGCTTAACCAAAATGTTCAACAATTTTAAAATTTGGTTTTACTTTCCTATTCAAATTCATAAGTCGCAAACTTATTCCTCTTTTTTTATACCATTTTCAAATTTATAAGTTCAAAAACTTTATTTTATATTTATCAAATCATACTTGGAATTTTACAATAAAAGCTTGTTTTATCAAAAGAAAACATCAATAATAAATTATCAAGGTAGTAGTCCATCACTTAGAGACTCGAAAATGAATACTGATGATACTGCAGTCATCACCCGAATTACTTTCCAGTGACTAAAGTGAATTTAGTGCTTTTTCATATTTCTTTTAAATTCTCCTTTTTACTTTATAAATCACATTTATAAATTTATATGTGATTTCACTTATTTCGCCTTGGTTATATAAAACCATTTTTTTTCGTTTATAAAATCCATATTATAAATCTCTTCATAAAATCATCTTATATTAACTTACTTCCTTTTACAATTTATAATTCTTTTTCAAAATACCCAAAATTTAGTTTCTCAAATTTATATAACATATCTTTCATACATTTTACAAATATATTTGGTAAAGTACATTTCTACATGCTTACTTTATTATCTTATATAAATTCATTAAACTTAACCTCATATTCTTATCAAGCATCTTATAGTCAAATCGTGAAACTTAATTCACAAAATGTTCGTTAAATCAACAAATGATGATAACGGAATATTATTATTCCCTTAACCATAAACTGACACACTATTAATAACTAAACCATTTTCGAAAGTTATTTCTTTATAAATAATACATAATCTTAGGTAAAATTATTTCATTTACCTAAATTATTCAAAATTAGTGTGTCGGTTCGCCTTGTTTAAATATTTAGGAACCCTTATCGATAACAGTGATCAGGAGCATCGATCGGGATCCATAAATCACTCAACATATAAATCAACACAAAATATTTTATTAGTTACTAACAAATATGCGCTCATATATAATACTCTCAAACTCATTCTAGGGTGTTACTAACCTTATCTATAATGAGTTACTCGTCCTAGTGTATTACTAACCCTATCTCTGACGAGACTTACCCCAACAAGCCTAGGTGTTCGCTTAACCTAAGCTTCGATACCAAATGTAACGAAGCGTTTTTCCATACCCTTTGAATCGACAATAAACCACACATGTCCAACTCAAATTGCACGAACAAGCGGATTATTAAGGGTAGAAAGAAAAATAAAGATAAAACAGAATAGAAATATAGAATCTCACATGAATGGAATAACATATATTATTTCAACAATAATCTTTACAGTGGAAAATTTTAAAAGATATATCAGAGTCTAACCTAGATTCAGCCTGGACAGTTATAACACATGCCCTTACAAATGCTGACAAAACAAATGCAATAGATGCAGCGGATAATAGAATACGTCCATATGATGATGAAGATCTCCAGCTTTCCTCTGGAAACTCCAAGCGTCTTCAGCTAATCCTGAAACTACTCGGATCTAACCTGAGTATTAAAAAATACCCGGATCAGTCTTGATAAACCAGCGTGAGATACTCGAAATTTAAAATGACGATGTTATCAAAACCTTTGAAAAGAAGGGTATCTCATAAGACCACGCCCACACATAAATATAGATGGGTTTTACCTTATGATAACCAAAACACCTTTACTACCAAAATAATTTGATATTATATTTAATGACATTCTTTTGGAAAACATCTTTCAAATAAACTTATTCAAATAAGGTATCAATATCCAGACTAAGTCTAAGGGAATATATCCGGACTAGGTCAAACGGAATATACCGAATGGAACATGTGATAAAAAAGGGGTAGCTAAAATGTTTGCAAAGCATTACAGCTATTTTAGGAATACAATAAAAACCGTAAAGCTCGTATTGGAATTAAATTTTCCAACATGATAGGGAACCTCGATAATCACACATAGCAACCGAAACCTGGTGGTTTTTCATGCAAGGACTCACACACCACTATTCCTCATATTGCCACACTTCTTGATATCCGGCGGCTTCTCATGCAAGGACTCACATGCCACAATACCATACAATAAGGGTCCCATCTTGACACCTTGGTGACCTAGACCATACACTGCCAGTCATCTTGAGGGATCATACGCCACCCTCGTCATACTAAGCCTAAAATATGTAACATAGTTCCCATATCATTTTTGAGATGTGAGGCTTGGGAGTGAGGTTACGCTCAACTTAGAGAAAGCCATGATTTTTATACAAAACCACGCTTTGATCATAACAGGTTCCACTTTGAATGCCACGTTGCCATTCCTTAATCACACAACTGATTTCTACGAACATTTAACTCCTAAGCTCGTACGTCTTAGAAAAAGGTGTTAAGCTAAAAGAAGTTGCCTTCTCCCCCACCAAGCAGATAATACGTTGATAGAGATCAATTTATGTGATCAGAAATGCACTGTCAGACGCTCATCCATACAAGTTCGTTCTCGGACTGAACGAAACCGAAGATACTCCTCGTACTACCATTGGTAGAAAGTAGTCCTTGCAATCCGAAGATTTCAAAATACGATAGGACCACTACTATAATAAATGTTTCTATATTGGGAGCTACCAAGAGAATGTCAACAAGCAGTCCTTCCGCTAATGAAGATCTCCGGTCTTGAATAATCATCATCTTCAACACGTCTTCACTTCCGAACGTATACATTGGTTCGAAGTGGTTTTCGGATAGGAGTTACCCAAATCCGACCCCGGTTCCTTCGAACCAATTATCAATTAAAAAGATGTTAAGTTCATATGTGACTATCAATCATCATTCAATTTAATTCATCATTTATTCATCCATAAATATCTCTTAGAGATATACTCATTAAATTATTCCTTTATCTTCTCAGAGTATATTGAATTATTAAGCCTCATTTTATCGAATCATTTGTTAAATTTAAACCTTTTTAACCTTGGAATAATTCCAAATCAAATCACCTTTTACTTAGGAAAACATTTTCAAATAATTTACTAAACTCTTTAACAAAGATTTTCCATTTCAAATCATAACTTTTAAATGGATAAAAAACTATCTTATTTAAGACATAGTTTACTGCAAACCCAAAACAAATTAATTTCAAGTATAGGAATTAAAATAATTCCAAATCCTTTATTTAAATCTCATATTGGAAAACATTATTTTAGAGCATCCGGGCTTTCCCTTCGATCTGTTCCACCCCTCGTCTAAAAGAGAAAACATAAGCTAGGTAGGTGTAGGGCATTGGTTGCTTCATTCTTAACCTTAGTTACACGCCTTATTTTACCGTTTAGATCTCACGGGCGGGACAAATGTACTAGTCATTTCTGCATACTCCTTTCATTTTTAGAAATGATTTATAAAACTTCCAAATCATTATTTAAAATACTTATTCATTGTAACATCCTGAAATTTTCAACCATTCGCATCCATACATGTCGGATTTGAATTGCTCAAAATATCATATTGTTAATTTATATTTGGAAAAAACTCAGTATATATAGTAAATAAATAATCATAGAATCACAGACATAGAGTAATATAAAAATAAGTAGCGGAAACAAAAGAATAGTAGTTCATGAAGCTACTATATATATAACAGAGTTAAACAAGATACAACATAAGTCACGAATACATAGATGTCTCAATACAATAGTCAAATACAAGATCTGAACACATCACTGGAATCAACTGAATAACTACAAGCTGAATAGATATAGCTGGATCTCCAAGCGAAGCTCCAACTCCAAAGGTGAGTCTCGAATGCTGGTACACTCAGTCTGACCCGAGCGTAAAGCAAAACACAAAACACTCGAGTCAGTATTAACATTCTTATATCAATAAATCCAACTCAAGTGAAATATCAACTGAAATACAAGTAACTCAAAGGATGTTTGGGATAACCATCCTCTAAGGATCCGTTAAACTATCCACTATGTAGTACAATAGGCTATTATAATATGTCTATAGTAAAGTAAACTATTAAAATAGCGTTAAGGCGTTACCCATATCCCCCTTAACACATTTTATATATTCCCATAGTCTATACAGTACCGTAATCTCCCCAGTAATGGGCGTCGTCAGAGGGCACTCCATAGGTATGGTATAAACTCATAGTAAAGAACGCCAGGGTAGGTGACACGTCACAACAAGGTAATGCCAAGGTAGATATACCAATTACGCATCCAGACTGGTGGTGACGTAGAGCCGCAACAATCGCCCACCTCGAGCCACACTCTCGAATCAAAGGTGCGCACCAAATCAATCACAAAGTAATAGAATGGCATACGATGGAGTGTGTCTGATAAGAGGAGCTACCTCATTGGCTCGGAATCGCTCCTGTTTTAGCCACCTTATGCCAACTCATGGGAGTTTGGTCCACGTAAATATACCTTTAGGATCGTCGCCACCATCATACTTCATTCTAGAATCTCCATCGCGTACACAATTGTCAAAGTTGTTTTCGGTATCGACAGAGAGTATGCCCATATCCAATCCCGATCTCTTTAACAACCAAACGTTATTATAACAACGCAGTCATTTCAAAATAGTTTATACTTCAAAACCAAAATATCATTTTCATTTCAAAAACCCAAATCATTACGATATCATTCTCACTTCAAATATATCCATTTCCAAAATCCATATGTCTTTTAAAGTCAAAACACTTTGGAAATCAAAACCTTGAAATTCATAACATTTTCCTTTAAACAGTTTAGATATTAATAATATTATATATAATAAAATAGTTTATAAAATAAAACAGTTTATATAAAATAGTTATAAGTTAAAATAGTTTATAATAAAATAGTTAGTATATTAAAATAGTTTCTATTAAAATAATTCATATTGAAAATTATTTATATTAAAATAGTTTATATTAAAATAATTTATAAAGTAATATAAAAAACTAGTTTTAATATATATAGTGAAAAATACTTTATATAATAAAATAGTTTCCTCAAATCTCACCAATCGATTCAAATCAACTCGAATTCCAAAATTCAAATTTAAATCAAATCTCAAATCATTAATTTCAATTCGATTCAGTTTCTCAATAAACCATTTCAAATTATCGATTTCGAATACATATTTGAACCATAAAATAAGCCATTTCAATTTCAATATATATTTCAAAGCTTTAAATATTCAACGTTTCAAAACTAAATTCAATAATTTCATATATATATCAAATTCACTTTACTATTATTTAGTTCTGAAATATTTACTTAATCATTTCAATAACATCTAAATACAACTTCAATTTACAAATTCAAATAAACAAAATATCTCATTTAAATTTATATAAATTTGAAATATTCATTTAAGTCAATTTAATCAAATCCAAGTTATAAAAAAAATCATATCTTTAAAATTTCAATTTTAATAAATTTCAAATCAAACTTATTCAAGTGTAATTCTTAAATAAATATAATTCCAAATCAATTTCAAATTTATCTTTTCAACCTGAATCATTACAAACTCTATATTTGAAAATATAGATATTAAATAAATACTTAAACATAATTTATATTGATTAAATCAACTTTATTAAATCAACTTTAATAAATCTATAAAATCAATATTTATTAAAATCATATGCTTCTATTTAAAACCACAGAATCATTTTCAAAATATTTATATATATAGACCAACAGTGTCTGTATAAAATTTTCTACCCTATGGTCAAGTGATACAGATATTTACCATTTCAATCCGTAATTTAAATATATATACGGGTATATATCTTTTCAACCCGCAATCCCAAATTCAATTCAATGAAAATCGCTTAGGTTTATCATTTCAACCCATAACGATTTTCTCCTATTCTACAGATCGTTTGGGTATGTATCATTTCAACCCATAGTGAGTTCTATACTAACAGGGAACTTGCAGAGTGATAACAGATATCATAATAATATAACAGACATATATCATCAGTGATAAAAAACAGATAATGGTGTCAGATGTCACAGGTGAACAGATACAGATAACATCATATATATAGCAATGTAAATAACTAACACCAACATATTTCAATTGTCGTTTCAATTAAAATCAAATTTAATAAATAAAAGAACGTTAATCGTGAGTGATTGCTCACCTTCCGAGGCTAGAGATGGACGAGAATAAGATGGATTACGAATCCAAGCACAAATTTCAGAACAAAGCATGATGGACATGAGTTCGACGATCAAAGCTGATAAATCGGAATCAGTGGGAACAAATCAAATCAGAACTGGAACGATGAAGAAAGTTGATATAAGTGAACATATATATATATATATATAACTGTATATATATCTATATATATAATTATATTCTAAATACAAACACATCTTTAAAATTAAATATATATATACATTATATATATATTTTTTAAACAATATTTATATATCATAAAAGACAATGTCACATACTTTGTTAACTATATGTATCCATATAATTCAAGTCAATTATCTATAAACTGTCACAATGTATAACTCATATAGAACTACATATATTTAAAAATCCAAATATAAAATTAAGAATTAACTTTATTTATATGTAAGCAAAAAAATTTATGTATATACACACAGACCGTATAGATTCAAAACATACTTATACAAACAACATGACATATAAACTAAAATTTTACTTTACTTTTGTATGTAAAACATGACAGCATATATATATATAATATAAAATAAACACTTTCATACTTACAGATAAATAGCACATTATAACCCATAAAATTAACAAATTATAAACTAACATCTATACCGACTGATTATAAAATTGATGTATATAAGTACAACAAACTGCAAATAATACTAATATACTTATACAAACAGATAACCATATATATATATTCATATACACATATTCAATATAATATCTATATATAATTTAAAAACCAATCCATCTCTCCAAATTCGGTAACATACAATAATATATATACGGTACTGTAAAATTACTGAAATCTGATCATAATATATATAAATACTCTTAAACACATATTTATTTATATAAGCTTTCTTTCGGTAATACAAAGCAGAAGGCAAAACAAACATATGCATAAACCTATAGACCTTGTATATATATCTATATAACAAAATCATAACTCATATAACTTTAAAATAAAAATTATACAACTTATATAAATTCATATAAAATAATAATAATAATAAAATAGATTGCAAATCTGTTATAACATATAACTGAATAAAATATTTATAACTACATAACCAGGACTACATATGTGCAACAGTACAGATGCATGTAAGTTAAGAAAATCAATATATATATATACTACCATTATTAACATTATCAGTATATCTCTATGTAAGCAATATGCAACAATATATATATATATATATATATATATATATTGACATACAAACACCAACAAAATGATATAAGGCATATATAAATCCATATATATATAATATGAAGACTACAAATACAATATACTCAAAATAGTATCATATTTATAGGATATGTATATATATTTGGAAGCCGAACTAAAGTATACTCTTATGTACAAAAACTAATACATGTAAACATATACATATGCTAACATATCATATACAAAAATATAAACCTATATGTATTAATATATATATAGCAGATTCCATAATCCAATACATATAACATATAATTGCTGGTAATATTCATGTATGATACATGTACAAGCTAATATTCATACTCAACAAACAATATATATAAACTAATATATATATATAACTTACATATATATACACACGGGTAGAAGCTTGTTTCGTGGAGATGTGAGCTGCTTAGGCTCGGCCATGGAGTTGTGAGATAGGTTGATGGAGTGGGCGAATGTAGGAAGTAGGGAGGCAGTGCACGGCGGAGGTCGTTGGCGGTGATGGCCATTGCACGTGGGAAAGAAGTGGTTCGGTAGTGAGCAGTGAAGCGAAAGCGGTGGCCGATGGGCAAAGGAAAAAAAACGAGAGGAGAGGGGGTGCTCGAGCTTTTGGTGAAATCTGGATCGACAGAATTAGAAGAGGCGAATGATTTTTTTTTACAGTTGCTATGAAATGTTATACTAATATCTCTGAAAAGCAAACGAAAGAACGGACCAGTTCAAATAAATTGCCAATGGAAATATTAATAGTCAAAACGTGGAATTTAGAGAAAAATAATACCGATGGCTATATGTTTACACTGTAAATAAATGAAGGGACACAAGGAACCCAAAGGTTCAAAATGAATACCGGCATGGTAAATCGTATTGTCGATTTCACCGCATACTGGACGCCAAATTACCGAAATAATTATACTCCGGAGATCAGCACGACGAGACGATCAAAACGGTATACAGATGTCAGTGGTACGATCATCCGATCAAAAGTCGATAATCGGTACCAAAAATGCTGGTAATTTGCCAAAAATAAGGTAAACGGGGCAATAGCAGTCGAAATTTGACGAAACAAAATATGATGTCTCACTCAGAAGATGATTTACAAATTTTCTATAGAAAAATATTCAGGTTTGGAAAACATTTCATTATCATCAAATATTAACTGATTTAAATTGAAATAGAATTCCACAATAAAATAAACTTCCATATTATCTGATGAAAATTTACCATTTGCTATGTTTACTTAGACGTATTCCAAATATTAAATTTTTATTCCCAAATTCAAATATTTAAAATTTCACAAAAATTCAGTTAAATATATTATTAATACAACAAAATTTTACGGGTCGTTACACTCTCCCTCACTCAAAACTTTTCGTTCTCGAAAAGGAACGAGGTAGGGGAATGGAAACAACTAAAAGAAAATAGATTTAAAAAAAATAAAAACAATTAATTTAAACCATATAAATTTCAATTTAATTTAATTTATATTCTACAATTGGTTTTAAATTCAAGGTTTTCATTAAATTGATTAAATTTCAAATTTATTAATATTAAATACAAAAAGGTTTCTTTCAAAACAAAAATTCAACTTATCTCATTTATTATTCACTTAACTTATTATTCTATTTATCTTTAATAACATTTTTATAATTAAAATTTAAGTGTATAACATTTATTATAACCAGTCAAAATTTATTTTCTAAAATCATTTTATATTGTATATTATCCAATTACATATTCAACTTCTGAATAATTTAGGTAAGTTGTATTAGAATGAAATTGGGTATTATACAAGTAATTTTCCAATTAAATCATTTCAAGTTTAAATATTTATTCAAGAATTTAAGAGTTAAATTTCTGATTTTAATTCAAACCATTTAGATATAAGTATACTATACTTTCAAATCAAATTTATAAACATATATCTGTATATATATTGTAAATCAAATCATACTCTAGAATTCCAAATCAACCCCAATTTCAAAACAAAAGTGTAGCAAAGCTACTGAGTGGCCTCTCCACTTCGAAACTCGAAAATGAATGTCGATGATGCGGCCGTCATCACCGAAATTATTTTCCAGCGAAAAAAGAGAAGAGCACTGATTTAAACATTTTAAAAGTTCTTTGAAAACCATTTCTATTCGAAAATAGTTTAAATAATATACATTTTAAAACTTTAAAACCAAAGTTTGAAATTTTCGGAATTTAAATTCTCAAATTCTGAATTTAAATTCTTTTCAGTTCCAAATCAATTTAGAAACTATGTTTATGAATTCATTTAGAACAATAAATGATAATCAAATATTATCATTTCAAACAATTAATTTAATTAACCTATTAAATTCTAGAAAAATTTACTTATATGTTTATAATATAATCATACAAACTGATTTCATTTACCAAATTTTAAAATAATATTGTGTCAGTTTGCTCTGTTCAAGTGTTTTGGAAATCCTATCGATAGCGTTGATCAGACGAATCGATCGGAAACCCAAATCAACATCAACAACTCAAACAACACAATATAAAACATTTTTAATATAAATTTACAAATACACTCCCTTACTCGATAATTCCAGAATTGGATTCCAAAACAAGGATAGACATCCAAATATTGAGGGACCCTAATCAAAGAGATTTCTAACCGAGATGATAGGCTTGAAATGAAGATAAGATGGTTAATTAGCAAAAGAGAAAAGGTGGATATACATATATAAATCACGGGAGACCTTAACCGGGTCAACCGTGACTTCAAAATAAGATCGAGGTAGAATTTTGGAGCAAATCGACATTCGATCTCCAGAGATAGAATTTGGGTATAGCAGAAGATAGTAGCATCGTAAACCGAGGATACAGAAATCTCCGATGAATCAATACCGATTGTACAAGAGTTTCACTCCTTTATAAATCATTCTAAGATTGGTGGAATCGCCGATTATTATAGAAATCAATCGAAGTGGAGTTATGGGATGTTCCAGAGTCAAAAGAACCCAAATGAGAAAGACAAGGACGGATTTTAGAACAAGTGGGAGAATTCCAAAAATTCAAAGGAAACCGAATCAAGGAGGAAGAGATTCTAGCTCGAACGAAGGCGATTCCATAATTAATTATTCTCTATATTCTGAGTTTTGCCTAAAACCAGAGCTCTGATACCACATGTAACATCCTGAAATTTTCAACCATTCGCATCCATATATGTCGGATTTGAATTGCTCAAAATATCAGATTGTTAATTTATATTTGGCAAAAACTCAGTATATACAGTAAATAAATAATCACAGAATCATAGACACAGAGTAATATAAAAATAAGCAGCGGAAACAAAAGAATAGTAGTTTATGAAGCTACTATATATATATAACAGAGTTAAACAAGATACAACATAAGTCTCGAAGACATAGATGTCTCAATACAATAGTCAAATATAAGATCTGAACACATCACTGGAATCAACTGAATAACTGCAAGTTGAATAGATATATCCGGATATCCAAGCGAAGCTCCAACTCCAAAGGTGAATCTCGAATACTGGTACACTCAGTCTTACCCGAGCGTAAAGCAAAACACAAAACACTCGAGTCAGGATTAACATTCTTATATCAATAAATCCAACTCAAGTGAAATATCAACTGAAATACAAGTAACTCAAAGGATGTTTGGGATAACCATCCTCTAAGGATCCGTTAAACTATCTACTATGTAGTACAATACGCTATTATAATATGTCTATAGTAAAGTAAACTATTAAAATAGCGTTAAGGCATTACCCATATCCCCCTTAACACATTTTATATATTCTCATAGTCTATACAGTACCGTAATCTCCCTCGTAATGGGCGTCGTCAGAGGGCACTCCAAAGGTATGGTACAAAACAAACTCGTAGTAAAGAACGCTAGGGTAGGTGACACGGCACAACAAGGCAATGTCAGGGTAGATATACCAATTACGCATCCGGACTGGTGGTGACGCAGAGCCGCAGCAATCGCCCACCTCGATCCACACTCCCGAATCAAAGGTGCGCACCAAATCAATCACAAAGTAATAGAATGGCATTCGATGGAGTGTGTCCGATAAGAGGAGCTACCTCATTGGCCCGGAATCGCTCCTGTTTTAGCCACCTTATGCCAACTCACGGGAGTTGGGTCCACGTAAATATACCTTTAGGATCGTCGCCACCATCCTACTTCATTCTGGAATCTCCACCGCGTACACAGTTGTTAAAGTGGTTTTCGGTATCGACAGAGAGTATGCCCATATCCGATCCTGGTCTCTTTAACAACCTAAAGTTATTATAACACTGCGGTCATTTCAAAATAGTTTATACTTCAAAACCGAAATATCATTTTTATTTCAAAAACCCAAATCAATACGATATCATTCTCACTTCAAATATATCCATTTCCAAAAATCATATGTCTTTTAAAGTCAAAACACTTTGGAAATCAAAACCTTGAAATTCATAACATTTTCCTTTAAACGGGTTTGATATTAATAATATTATATATAATAAAATAGTTTATAAAATAAAACAGTTTATATAAAATAGTTATAAGTTAAAATAGTTTGTAATAAAATAGTTAGTATATTAAAATAGTTTCTATTAAAATAATTCATATTGAAAATTATTTATATTAAAATAGTTTATATTAAAATAATTTATAAAGTAATATAAAAAAATAGTTTTAATATATATAGTGAAAAATACTTTATGTAATAAAATTGTTTCCTCAAATCTCACCAATCGATTCAAATCAATTCGAATTCCAAAATTCAAATTTAGATCAAATCTCAAATCATCAATTTCAATTCGATTCAGTTTCTCAATAAACCATTTCAAATTAACGATTTCAAATACATATTTGAACCATAAAATAAGCCATTTAATTTCAATATATATTTCAAAGCTTTAAATATTCAACGTTTCAAAACTAAATTCAATAATTTCATATATATATCAAATTCACTTTACTATTATTTAGTTTTGAAATATTTACTTAATCATTTCAATAACATCTAAATACTACTTCAATTTACAAATTGAAATAAATAAAATATCCCATTTAAATTTATATATATTTGAAATATTCATTTAAGTCACTTTTAATCAAATCCAAGTTATAAAAAATCATATCTTTAAAATTTCAATTTTAATAAATTTCAAATCAATCTTATTCAAGTATAATTATTAAATAAATATAATTCCAAATCAATTTCAAATTTATCTTTTCAACCTGAATCATTACAAACTCTATATTTGAAAATATAGATATTAAATAAATACTTAAACATAATTTATATTGATTAAATCAACTTTATTAAATCAACTTTAATAAATCTATAAAATCAATATTTATTAAAACCATATGATTCTATTCAAAACCATAGAATCATTTTCAAAATATTTATAAATATATAAACCAACAGTGTCTGTATAAAATTTTCTACCCTATGGTCAAGTGACATGGATATTTATCATTTCAATCCGTAATTTAAATATATATACGGGTATATATCTTTTCAACCCGCAATCCTAAATTCAATTCAATGAAAATCGCTTGGGTTTATCATTTCAACCCATAACGATTTTCTCATATTCTACATATCTTTCGGGTATGTATCATTTCAACCCATAGTGAGTTCTATACTAACAAGGAACTTGCAGAGTGATAATAGATATCACAATAATATAAAAGGCATATATCATCAGTGATAAATAACAGATAATGGTGTCAGATGTCACAGGTGAATAGATACAAATAACAGCCTATATATAGCAATGTAAATAACTAACAGCAGCATATTTCAATTGTCGTTTCAATTGAAATCAAATTTAATAAATAAAAGAACGTTAATCATGAGTGATTGCTCACCTTCCGAGGCTAGAGATGGACGAGTATAAGATGAGTTACGAATCCAAGCACGAATTTCGGAACAAAGCACGATGGACATGAGTTCGACGATCAAAGCTGATAAATCGGAATCAGTGGGAACAAATCAAATCAGAACTGGAACGATGAAGAAAGTTGATATAAGTGTATATATATATATAACTGTATATATATATATATATAATTATATTCTAAATACAAACACATCTTTAAAATTAAATATATATATACACATTATATATATATATATATTTTCTAAACAATATTTATATATCATAAAAGACAATGTCACATGCTTTGTTAACTATATGTATCCATATAATTCAAGTCAATTACCTATAAACTGTCACAATGTATAACTCATATAGAACTGCATATATTTAAAAATCCAAATATAAATTTATGAATTAACTTTATTTATATGTAAGCAAGAAAATTTATGTATATACACACAGACCGTATAGATTCAAAACATACTTATACAAACAACATGACATATAAACTAAAATTTTACTTTACTTGTGTATTTAAAACATGACAGCATCTATATATATATATATAATATAAAATAAACACTTTCATACTAACAGATAAATAGCACATTATAACCCATAAAATTAACAAATTATAAACTAACATCTATACCGACTGATTATAAAATTGATGTATATAAGTACAACAGACTGCAAATAATACTAATATACTTATACAAACAGATAACCATATATCTATTCATATACACATATTCAATATAATATCTATATATAATTTAAAACCAATCCATCTCTCCAAATTCGGTAACATACAATAATATATATACGGTACTGTAAAATTACTGAAATCTGATCATAATATATATAAATACTCTTAAACACATATTTATTTATATAAGCTTTCTTTCGGTAATACAAAACAGAAGACAAAACAAACATATGCATAGACCCATAGTGTAACGACCCGTAAATTTCGACAATTAAATTTGTTAATTTAATAGGAGTTTGTAATTAAATTTAGAAGAAAAAAAAACTACTTATAGTAATTCGAAGTTAATTCAAATGATTTTAAATAGTGAAAAGAATTTTACCTGTATATGAATTGAATATAAGGATTTAAGGAAAATATTAAACTGATATAATGTAATAAACATTGTTAACAGTAAATGGAATATGATAATAAGAACAATTGCAAGTTTTGTATTTATGGGAAAATTAATATTGATAGGTAATAATTGTTGTAGAGAATAAATTTCAAATGTTAAAATTTGTAAAATGGTGACAACTATTGTCCGTTAACAATACATGTAATTAATAGCGATTAAAATGAAATTAATCATTGTTTTTTTTTTTGTAAGTTAAGAGAATAACTGGAAATTTTGAAGGTAAAATCAATATAAAGGTTAACTATATGCATAAGATGGAAAGTTGAACAGAATTCTAATAAATAATAATAATGGAAAACGTATACAATCAATGTAGGTAATTAGTAATTACAATGTTGTTGAAATTTTTAAACGTTTCTTGTGACAATTAATAAATAACGAAAGGAGTAAGCGTATTTATTTAGAGTATTAATTACAATCGGATTGGGAATTTAAGCAACAATGTAATGCAAGGTAATTAATGCTAAATTTAAGTAAATAATAATGAATAGTGGTTGAATAACGATTAATTCAAAATTTGTAAACATATATTATAAATTACCTACTTATTGTTAATGAAATTTGAATTGGTAATAAGTGATAAGGAAATAAATGTTACACTAATGGAAATGAAGTAACGTTCGTTTAAATGTTGAGTAATAGTAAGGTCGTATTTATTATTAGCATTACTTTAATAATAATGGTTAATTGTGAAATTTATGCAAGAAGTATGTAAAATAGTAACTAAGAAAGGAATACGTATAAATTGATTATGACCTAAATTTAAGTGTAAGTTAAAAAGTGAAATTGAATCTAATACATTAAATTTGGAAACTTATTTTAATAAATTAGATTCAATTTATAATGAAGGGGGTTATTTTAAGAAATTGAAATTACTATGATTTGGTAAATTTAGTTACTTTAAAATTTAGAAGGGAATTGGTTTAAAGAATTATGAATTAAAGAGTAAATCAAGATGATGAACTTTATGAATTTTTGAAGTTGAACCTTTAATAATGAGTTAATTTGTTAATTTATAATTGTTGGACTTATTGAAATAAATGAAATGAAAATTTAATTATTACATTAAATTAAAAAATTTAGTTGAATAATGGGAAATATTTATGTAATAATTTTAAATCCAATGGCAAGCCTCCTATTTGAAATATGAATGGAATAATTATGGGTAAAGTAAAATTTATGGAAATTTTGGAAATTTACCTATAATTTTGAATTTTATGAAATTTAAGAGTTATATTGATTTAATCTTTAATAAATTGACATTTAAAAAATTGTTAAATCATTTTAAATGTTTGAAAATTTTTAAGTGATAAAATTTGCCAATTCCGAAACTGAAATATAAAAATTGGATTTATTTACTAATTCTTAATTTATTTAATTAATATAAAAATAGCCATTTTTGTCACTGACTCGGATTTCGACGAAACTAGTTTCATCGGATCCGTATTAGTGAATTATTGTAGGGTTTCAAGTTTCGTAACAATCGGACTTGTCGTTTGATCGTACGAACGCGAAACGCCTTGAAATCGATTTAATTGAAATCAATTTTTGAAATCAATTTGAGAATTTCTTTTTCAGCATAACTCCTTCATACAATGGAATTTGGACGTGAAACTTTTTCCATCGCGCTCAGAATATTTTAAAACACCTATTTTGATATATGGGTTTACTCAATTTCGTTCCGGGGTCAGAACGGGCTTTTCGGGCCATAGTTTGTTCCGCACGTTCATCTATCAAGTCTATCTACTCTATCTCTAACCTACCTATATAAACACAGTTATAAACCCTAGCCTCCCTAATCTTCATTTGTCTGTACGTATAATTCATCTTCTTCTTAGCTCCTCATTCCAATGGCAGATAAAACCTAATTCCCAAATTCCAAAATTTAATTTCAAAAAAAAAAAAAATATTCGAGATTTACGCGCTTCGGGTCGCGTTTTGGGTTTCAAAGGGAAAAACCCTGGAGCTACTTCGTGTCACGAAGAAAGTGACTCGGGTCTCCGGGTCGTTTTAGCAAAAACTCAGAGCAAGCATCGGGTATTTGAGGCGGCGGACCGGGTTGAACTCGAAGTCGACTCAGGACCAGAATTTTCCAATCTTCAAATTTTCATAACTTTTGCATACGGACTCGGATTTGGACGCGGTTTCTTTTGTTAGGATCGTATTGAAATTCCAGATCTTTTGACGCTGGTTTGGACGAATTCTGAGACTGTAAAATTTTTGGGTTTAAATTGAATTTAAATTCAATTTAAATTCAAAAGGTGAGTGTTTTAACCCACTCACAACTTCTAAGATTTCTTATGTTTGTTAAATTAAATTTTGATGTGATTTAAAATTTATCTATGATTGTTTGGGCATAGATTTAATCATCATCTCAGTTAGATAACATTTAGTTAAATTTAATTGTTATTTAATTTTATTATTGCATAAAATTTGCGAGTTAAATTTATTTATTATTGCATATAAACTGCCAGTTGAACAGTTATTAATTTTTATTGAATATAAACTATTTGTTGATGCCTGTTATATTTTATATGCTTTATATTGATGTTTTGTTTAAATTGGATGATGATTGTAATAAATGGTTGTTTATTGATATTTGGATGAAGGGATGCTATATTTTATATTGTATAAACTGCAAGTTATTATGCATTTTCATTTCATTCGGGATTGCGGTTTGAAATGATATATAACCGTAAACTTTTATTTTTAAATTACGGATTGAAATGATAAATATCTGTATCACTTGACCATAGGATAGAAAATTGTATACAGGCACCGTGGTCTATATATATAATATTTTAAAGTGATTTTTCTATGATTTGGAAAGAAATATACGGTTTAATAAATATTAAATTTTGATATTATATAAATATTATTTTATATATGGTTAAATTCTAAAATTTAAGCTATGTATAACTTGATGATGTTTTAAGTTTGATTTACGAATATTTCAAGTTTGAGCTTTATTTAAGTGATATTGAATTTATTAAATAAATATTTCTAAACTAAATAATAGTAAATTGAATTAATGTATATATAAGATTATCATATTTTGGTTGGGAATTTTGGAATATTTAAAGACTTGAAATATATCAAAATTTAAATGTTTTATTGAAATTAAGGTATTATTGTTTTTCAAAGTATTGGTTTCGAAATTGTTATAACTTTGAAAGTAATATGGTTTGAAAAATGAATTTATTTGAAATAGTATTTATTTAAGAATTATCTTTAAATATATTGATTTGAAACCGATTGAAATTTTGAGATTAAGAATATGACTGCATTTTGTGATTTGGGTTTAAGATGGTTTTAAAGAATATTTCAAGTTTTATAATTAAAAGTAAGAATAGTGATTGAAAATTTGGATTTTATTTAAATGATATATTATTGAATTTGGTTTTTAAAGTATATACTATTTTGAAGTAAATGATATGTTTTGAAATAGCAATAATAATTCGGTTTTAAAGTATATACTATTTTGAAGTAAAGGATATGGTTTGAAATGGCAATAATATTTTGGTTTTTGATGTATATACTATTTTGAAATAAAGAATATGTTTTGAAAGGGCAATGATTGTGTTTTTAAAGGTATATATATTTTTAAAATGATCACGGTGTTATAATAACGATTGGTTGTTAAAGAGACCGGGATCGGATATGGACATACTCTCTGTCGATACCGAAAACCACTTTGACAACTGTGTACACGGTGGAGTTTCCAGAATGAAGTAGGATGGTGGCGACGATCCTAAGGTATATACGTGGACCCAACTCCCGCGAGTTGGCATAAGGTGGCTAAAACAGGAGCGATTGATGGACCAATGAAGTAGCACCTCTGATCGGACACACTTCTTCGATACCATTCTATTACTTTGTTATTTTGGTGGCCACCCTTCGATTTGGGAGTGTTGTTCGAGGTGGGCGGTAGTGGCTGCTATGCGTCACCACCAGTCCGGATGCGTAATTGGTATATCTACCCTGGCATTGCCTAGTTGTGCCGTGTCACCTACCATATCGAGCTTTACTACGATTATGATTTTAAGATCCGACCGCGTTAAGGTTCTCCATCCCCTTAACGCTATTTTCTATATGATTATACTTTACTGATTAGACACTACTGTATATAGCGAATATTACTACATAGTAGATAGTTTAACGGATCCTTAAGAGATGTGAATCCTGAACATTTCTTAAGTTACTGCACTCACGTTAGACACTGGATAGGAGATGTCAAACCCCGTAAACATCTCTGATGCCGTTTACACTCATATTTATTTCATTGATTTAACTTACATAAGATCTTTTAGTTCTGACTCGAGTGTTTTGTTTTTTTTAAATTCGCTCGGGTCAGCCTGAGCATTTCAGGATTTGAAGGCCCTATTTCTGAAGGACGAAGACGAAGATTTTATTATTACTATTTGTTATATATTCTACTACACCACTGTATTCCGCTGCATAATTATCATTCTCTGGTATGTGTAACTCTGATATGTATTGTATAAGTATAATCAAATGTTTTGTAAAACAGCTTCATGAACTGTTATTTGATTATTATATTTTATCGTTCCGCTGCAAGATTCTATTTTGTTTCTTTTATTTCTCCACTTTTTTCTTATTTACCCCATAACAATCCGCCCTTCTGTATGGTTTAAGTCGACATGTATGTCTGCTTAAGCGTACAAAAAGGTGGGATGTTACAGTTGGTATCAGAGCTTTGGTTTAGCGATAAACCTTAGCTTTGTGGGGTCTGACTCTTTACTAATAGGTAGTAATACCCTATGGGAGTCGCTGAGTGTATATATATGAGAGAGTGTATTTGTTAGTGTTATAAAAGGTTTTAATATTGTGGTAATCTGTTCCGTTTTGTATTTATAAATTTCGGTTGATGCATGGGACGCTGTGACATCAATAGGGGTTTCTAAACACTTAATAGGACAGACCGACATAATATTTGTTTTTAATATAGGCGAATGAAATAATTTTGCCTATTATATTTTCTATATATAAAATAAAATGTTTCAAATGATATCTATATTTGGCTGCAATATATTGGTTGTTAGGTAATAAAGTGTAAATAATAATAGAAATAAGATTGCAAAATAAAATAAATGAAATTTGGAAATTTAGAGCTTAAGTTCCGGGGTTTTTGAAGATTTCTTTCAATTGATTTTGGAATATAATAATAATATTGTTAGAAGTATTTTTTGATATAAATATTTCAATAGAATTTGAAAGAAATGTTTTAAAAGAAATTCCGCAAAGAAATAAGTTGTACTCCCCTTTTTGTCGCTGGAAAATAATTTCGGTGATGGCGGCCGCATCATCGACATTCATTTTCGAGTTTCAAAGTGGGAAGGCCACTGTAGTAGTTTTACTACAAGATTATTTTATTTTAAATTGTTTTAAATATAATTGGATATATAAATTATAAGTATATATATTATCTATTATTTTAAAATGATTTTTGAATAAAACCTGGTATTTAATTCTTAAGTTTCCATTAATAAATAGTCTTAATTACTGAAGTGAATTGGAACGTAGGTAATTAATAAATTGAAACCTCTAGAGGAAATAAGAGATTTAATGCTAGGATATAAATGGTATTAAATGAAAGTTGAAATTGTAACCTATGAAATAAAGGAAATAATTATTGAACATTAAAATAATTAAAAGAAACGAGAAAACTTGTACAACTTTTAATTTCAGTCTTTAAAAGCATAAATATAACTTACCAAAAATTTATAAAAGTTGAAAATGTTTAATAAGAAAATGTATAGTAAATTGTACAAGTAAACTTATGTAATGAAATATTCAGTAAATTTCTTTTATTAATAAGAATTAAAGTATAACTGTTATGCCAAGTAACTAAAATTGAACATGAATATTATTAATAAATGAATAAATAAAATTAAGTAAATGAATAAATATGCAAAGTAAATTAATTTAAAAATGAATAAATGAAATTATTAAGTATTGATGTTCTAGTTGTTATGGACTTAAATGTTATATATAAATAATAATAAACTTAAGTAATAGGTTGAAGTTACCTTAGAATAAAAGATGAATACTGGAAAATGACTGTAAAACTTAAGTAATAAATTTACCTACCAAGGAATTTGGTTGAATGGATAAAAATAAATGATGAATAAAGAGGAAATCAAACAACAATATATGGAATGAAATTAATAATAATGAACTTGATCTATTGTTGAATTTGTTGTTTGTTTGGCTTATGGTTGTTTGGGCAAGGATACTTTAATATTGTTTGGATGTAGGAATAATCTATTTAGTTTCACCTAAGACTGCTGAGTGAAGGGTACACTTAGTAGTTTATTCTTCATTCTATACAATTTAAAGTTATGAACCTGAACAACTATTTCTTTGTTTGATATGAATGAATGATTGATTTTATGGTCGTATGCCTTGTTGCAAGTGTTTAAATTGTAATAGAATATTATACAAGTAGAATTTTGAAATAATGAAAGTATTCAATGAAATTGCTGTTAAATGATAATTTAATGTTATAAACTTAAGTTATAATTGAAATTTTACCAAGTAAATATAATTAAATGTAAGTGTGACAAATGAATGATTATAAACTTAAGTAATTAAAGTGTGGATAAATAAGATCACGAAATAATAAATGAATGAATAATAGTAAGTAGTAAGTGCAAATAAATGAGTGTAATATAATAAAGGGAAATTGTAAACTTAAGAAAAGGGTTGAAGTTATTTCTAAATGAAATAGAAAAAAATAATAATAAAATGAAAATAAATGAAGTAATCACTGAATAAATGAAAGAAAGGAAATCAAACAACTAAAGTATGAAATAAATTTATAATAAGTTAATTTGGTTTGTTGGTTTGAATTGTTATTGCTTGTTTTATGGTTGGTTGGGTAAGGAAATTTGAAGTTGTTGGATTAATAAATAATCTATTTTTGTTCCATATAAGAATGTTGAGTAAATGATGCACTTGATAGTTATTTTCATTCCGTACAATTTCAAGTTTTGAACCCGAACAACTATTTATTTTTTTATTGAATGGTTGTTTTGTATTTGTGTATGCTATTGTTGAAATGGATGGTTGTTGTATTGATTGTTGTTAGTGATTGAACAACTTAAATATTTCATTCTATAAAATTTCTAACGCTTATCGGATTTATATAAGCGAAATGCAGGTTATGGAAGCAAATTGCTACTGCTTTTGGTTCCATAAATAAGCGTTAATTGCCCGACAAATAGGTACGTTTTCGGATTATGGTTTATAGCGCTATTATATTGTTTTTCCGTGTTCGGATATTAAATTTTGGATATTATATGTGGTATATTGATATATTTATATTATATTTTCTTCCGAGCCTCTCCGTACAAAGGAGACTCTGCCGAAATTTTCCGTAAAATTTTGGACTTAGAAATTATTTTGAAATGTTTTCCAAACTTTATAAATTAAAAAAAAATAAAGATTTAATAGTTATAAAGTGGTATATTTTATCTAAATTATTAATTTTATAAATTTAATTGGTTATAAAGTTTTAAATAAAATATATATAGATTTCTTAATTCTTCTTTTCCCTTCTTTTCCTTTCGGGGACGAAAAGTTTTGAGTGGGGGAGAGTGTAACGACCCGTAAATTTCGACAATTAAATTTGTTAATTTAATAGGAGTTTGTAATTAAATTTAGAAGAAAAAAAAACTACTTATAGTAATTCGAAGTTAATTCAAATGATTTTAAATAGTGAAAAGAATTTTACATGTATATGAATTGAATATAAGGATTTAAGGAAAATATTAAACTGATATAATGTAATAAACATTGTTAACAGTAAATGGAATATGATAATAAGAACAATTGCAAGTTTTGTATTTATGGGCAAATTAATATTGATAGGTAATAATTGTTGTAGAGAATAAATTTCAAATGTTAAAATTTGTAAAATGGTGACAACTATTGTCCGTTAACAATACATGTAATTAATAGCGATTAAAATGAAATTAATCATTGTTTTTTTTGTAAGTTAAGAGAATAACTGGAAATTTTGAAGGTAAAATCAATATAAAGGTTAACTATATGCATAAGATGGAAAGTTGAACAGAATTCTAATAAATGATAATAATGGAAAACGTATACAATCAATGTAGGTAATTAGTAATTACAATGTTGTTGAAATTTTTAAACGTTTCTTGTGACAATTAATAAATAATGAAAGGAGTAAGCGTATTTATTTAGAGTATTAATTACAATCGGATTGGGAATTTAAGCAACAATGTAATGCAAGGTAATTAATGCTAAATTTAAGTAAATAATAATGAATAGTGGTTGAATAACGATTAATTCAAAATTTGTAAACATATATTATAAATTACCTACTTATTGTTAATGAAATTTGAATTGGTAATAAGTGATAAGGAAATAAATGTTACACTAATGGAAATGAAGTAACGTTCGTTTAAATGTTGAGTAATAGTAAGGTCGTATTTATTATTAGCATTATTTAATAATAATGGTTAATTGTGAAATTTATGCAAGAAGTAACTAAGAAAGGAATACGTATAAATTGATTATGACCTAAATTTAAGTGTAAGTTAAAAAGTGAAATTGAATCTAATACATTAAATTTGGAAACTTATTTTAATAAATTAGATTCAATTTATAATGAAGGGGGTTATTTTAAGAAATTGAAATTACTATGATTTGGTAAATTTAGTTACTTTAAAATTTAGAAGGGAATTGGTTTAAAGAATTATGAATTAATGAGTAAATCAAGATGATGAACTTTATGAATTTTTGAAGTTGAACCTTTAATAATGAGTTAATTTGTTAATTTATAATTGTTGGACTTATTGAAATAAATGAAATGAAAATTTAATTATTACGTTAAACTAAAAAATTTAGTTGAATAATGGGAAATATTTATGTAATAATTTTAAATCCAATGGCAAGCCTCCTATTTGAAATATGAATGGAATAATTATGGGTAAAGTAAAATTTATGGAAATTTTGGAAATTTACCTATAATTTTGAATTTTATGAAATTTAAGAGTTATATTGATTTAATCTTTAATAAATTGACATTTAAAAAATTGTTAAATCATTTTAAATGTTTGAAAATTTTTAAGTGATAAAATTTGCCAATTCCGAAACTGAAATATAAAAATTGGATTTATTTACTAATTCTTAATTTATTTAATTAATATAAAAATAGCCATTTTTGTCACTGACTCGGATTTCGACGAAACTAGTTTCATCGGATCCGTATCAGTGAATTATTGTAGGGTTTCAAGTTTCGTAACGATCGGACTTGTCGTTTGATCGTACGAACGCGAAACGCCTTGAAATCGATTTAATTGAAATCAATTTTTGAAATCAATTTGAGAATTTCTTTTTCAGCATAACTCCTTCATACAATGGAATTTGGACGTGAAACTTTTTCCATCGCGCTCAGAATATTTTAAAACACCTATTTTGATATATGGGTTTACTCAATTTCGTTCCGGGGTCAGAACGGGCTTTTCGGGCCATAGTTTGTTCCGCACGTTCATCTATCAAGTCTATCTACTCTATCTCTAACCTACCTATATAAACACAGTTATAAACCCTAGCCTCCCTAATCTTCATTTGTCTGTACGTATAATTCATCTTCTTCTTAGCTCCTCATTCCAATGGAAGACAAAACCTAATTCCCAAATTCCAAAATCTAATTTCGAAAAAAAAAAAATTCGAGATTTACGCGCTTCGGGTCGCGCTTTGGGTTTCAAGGGGAAAAACCCTGGAGCTACTTCGTGTCACGAAGAAAGTGACTCGGGTCTCCGGGTCGTTTTGGCAAAAACTCAGAGCAAGCATCGGGTATTTGAGGCGGCGGACCGGGTTGAACTCGAAGTCGACTCAGGACCAGAATTTTCCAATCTTCAAATTTTCATAACTTTTGCATACGGACTCGGATTTGGACGCGGTTTCTTTTGTTAGGATCGTATTGAAATTCCAGATCTTTTGACGCTGGTTTGGACAAATTCTGAGACTGTAAAATTTTTGGGTTTAAATTGAATTTAAATTCAATTTAAATTCAAAAGGTGAGTGATTTAACCCACTCACAACTTCTAAGATTTCTTATGTTTGTTAAATTAAATTTTGATGTGATTTAAAATTTATCTATGATTGTTTGGGCATATATTTAATCATCATCTCAGTTAGATAACATTTAGTTAAATTTAATTGTTATTTAATTTTATTATTGCATAAAATTTGCGAGTTAAATTTATTTATTATTGCATATAAACTGCCAGTTGAACAGTTATTAATTTTTATTGAATATAAACTATTTGTTGATGCCTGTTATATTTTATATGCTTTATATTGATGTTTTGTTTAAATTGGATGATGATTGTAATAAATGGTTGTTTATTGATATTTGGACGAATGGATGCTATATTTTATATTGTATAAACTGCAAGTTATTATGCATTTTCATTTCATTCGGGATTACGGTTTGAAATGATATATAACCGTAAACTTTTATTTTTAAATTACGGATTGAAATGATAAATATCCGTATCACTTGACCATATGATAGAAAATTATATACAGGCACCGTGGTCTATATATATAATATTTTAAAGTGATTTTTCTATGATTTGGAAAGAAATATACGGTTTATTAAATATTAAATTTTGATATTATATAAATATTATTTTATATATGGTTAAATTCTAAAATTTAAGCTATGTATAACTTGATGATGTTTTAAGTTTGATTTACGAATATTTCAAGTTTGAGATTTATTTAAGTGATATTGAATTTATTAAATAAATATTTCTAAACTAAATAATAGTAAATTGAATTAATGTATATATAAGATTATCATATTTTGGTTGGGAATTTTGGAATATTTAAAGACTTGAAATATATCAAAATTTAAATGTTTTATTGAAATTAAGGTATTATTGTTTTTCAAAGTATTGGTTTCGAAATTATTATAACTTTGAAAGTAATATGGTTTGAAAAATGAATTTATTTGAAATAGTATTTATTTAAGAATTATCTTTAAATATATTGATTTGAAACCGATTGAAATTTTGAGATTAAGAATATGACTGCATTTTGTGATTTGGGTTTAAGATGGTTTTAAAGAATATTTCAAGTTTTATAATTAAAAGTAAGAATAGTGATTGAAAATTTGGATTTTATTTAAATGATATATTATTGAATTTGGTTTTTAAAGTATATACTATTTTGAAGTAAATGATATGTTTTGAAATAGCAATAATAATTCGGTTTTAAAGTATATACTATTTTGAAGTAAAGGATATGGTTTGAAATGGCAATAATATTTTGGTTTTTGATGTATATACTATTTTGAAATAAAGAATATGTTTTGAAAGGGCAATGATTGTGTTTTTAAAGGTATATATATTTTTAAAATGATCACGGTGTTATAATAACGATTGGTTGTTAAAGAGACCGGGATCAGATATGGACATACTCTCTGTCGATACCGAAAACCACTTTGACAACTGTGTACGCGGTGGAGTTTCCAGAATGAAGTAGGATGGTGGCGACGATCCTAAGGTATATACGTGGACCCAACTCCCGCGAGTTGGCATAAGGTGGCTAAAATAGGAGCGATTGACGGACCAATGAGGTAGCACCTCTGATCGGACACACTTCTTCGATACCATTCTATTACTTTGTTATTTTGGTGGCCACCCTTCGATTTGGGAGTGTTGTTCGAGGTGGGCGGTAGTGGCTGCTATGCGTCACCACCAGTCCGGATGCGTAATTGGTATATCTACCCTGGCATTGCCTAGTTGTGCCGTGTCACCTACCATATCGAGCTTTACTACGATTATGATTTTAAGATCCGACCGCATTAAGGTTCTCCATCCCCTTAGCGCTATTTTCTATATGATTATACTTTACTGATTAGACACTACTGTATATAGCGAATATTACTACATAGTAGATAGTTTAATGGATCCTTAAGAGATGTGAATCCCGAACATTTCTTAAGTTACTGCACTCACGTTAGACACTGGATAGGAGATGTCAAACCCCGTAAACATCTCTGATGCCGTTTACACTCATATTTATTTCATTGATTTAACTTACATAAGATCTTTTAGTTCTGACTCGAGTGTTTTGTTTTTTTAAATTCGCTCGGGTCAGCCTGAGCATTTCAAGATTTGAAGGCCCTATTTCTGAAGGACGAAGACGAAGATTTTATTATTACTATTTGTTATATATTCTACTACACCACTGTATTCCGCTGCATAATTATCTGTCAAGACCCAAAAGTCGACCTTCGAAAATCGGCACCCGTACTTCACTTGTACTCAAAATGCCGTAGATTCAAATGCCGAATCTGGTTCTCGGGAGCTTATAACACAGTTAAGTAAATAATACAGCAGAAGAAATGAATAATACATTGATATATAATATCTGATACAACAGAGTGATACAATGAATATCAATATACATCAGAGATATGATACAAGAAATAGCAGCGGAAAAGAAAAGATAACAACAGCAGCGGAACAATATCAATAGAAATGATAACTCCAAAATGATCTTCAGACAAGAATGAATCCACAACTCCAAGATAAGCAACTCCGATGAATGAACTAGCTCCAGATAATCTACTAAACCTGAATATCTGAGAAACCCAACTCTAGACTGCCCGTGTGGAAAATGGTGGGCACCCAGAGTTTAGGAAAGGAACAATAAACTCCGGATCAGTCATGGGACTGGTGTGAGCAACAAAAACAGTTTATCTTTAAACAACAACAAAGGATTTTAACATTGAAATCCGCAATGCTTTTGGAAAATGAAACTACCATAAGACCTCCCACCACACACACAATGCAAACGCAGAATTGGAGGAGATTTCTTCTTATGATAGTCAAAGATGCTTACTACGCAAATCAAATCATTTGATATTATTATTAGTGCATAGTGTAGAAAACATTTCGAAAGTATAATATTAATCTTAGCCAACATACGACCAGTATCGTATGCCTACTATAGCTACTATGTTCAATAGCAGGTTACCGCCACATTCCATAGCAGGTAATACAACTAAAACCGTACAAGTCACGTATTGTTTCTTTGGATTTCCAACAAATGGTCAGGCTAAGGAACTTCCTATGCCACGATGGGTACGTCCCTGGAATAGACGACCCGAGAACCTAACCGGATCTCTGCCAACACAAGGCCGGGTTACCTCTGCAAAAATAGGTAACTACTGACACGCGTATGTCATCCCCCGATCGTAACCGATCTTCCCGAGGATCCCCGATTCGCAACAAACCACATAATAATAATGCAGAAACCACATAGGTTAAGTATCTGGGCTCCATACCATGATACCACCTCTATCCAGAAGGAATGACATACACTAAGGGGCGCTACTCCCTAGAACCTTGCCGCATCCTTCCTGTTTCGACCATTTTCGGGGTGTGAGGCTCGATGAAGTCTCGTCCACAAAGCTACGCTTTCTACAAAGCCATGCTTCGGGTCAAACAAATGATCAACCTATGATCACAAAGATATAAGATCAAACAAATGATCATATCGCAAATGATCAAACACTGATCATCACACAGCAACACTCAGCATGCCACATTACCAAATTGGGATATATCGCTGATAAATTTCAACTACATAACCTCTGAGCTCGTACGTCTCAGAGAAGGGTGTTAAGCTAAGAGAATAAATTCTCCGCCACCAACAGAAATGTATTTGAAAGAAATCGGCTTTATATCTCAAAGTGTAATGTCAGACATGTATCCATACAAGTCTGTTCCGGGTTCGAACAGAACCGAAGGCACTTCTCACGAAGCCCTTGCAAATCCGGATAATTTCCAATCACTTCCGGACTTCCCGTCACTAAGGGTGATAAAACCTCTATATCGGGGATCAGCCGATGCAGAGTAACTCGACGGTAATCCTTCCATTTTCAAAAATATCCGGTCTTCAACACCGGTCTTCAAATGCTATCCATATACGTCGTATCACACATTCAGAATGGGTTATACGACCCAAAGGTCCTTTCCCGGCTAACCCGAATAGTGAGCGAAATATTTAAAACATATGGATATGGGATTTCAATTAAGTCACAACTTATTAATTCAACTTCTTTTTAAATGGTTTCCATCGATTACCATTTCAAATCTTTTCAACAAAAAGATTTATTTTAAACAACCTTCAGCGGTTTAAACAATTTCCACATTTAAATCTTTAAATAAAAGATTTATTCACAGATTTTCTAAATCAATTTCCATTTCAGTTTAACTCGTTAAATCTTTAAACAAAGATTTAACTTATAGCTTTCAAAACAATCCCATTTCAAATGATTTAAACAAACATCATTCTAAATCTGTTAAAAATAGACAGATTCAATTCATAGTTTTTCAAAAAGAATTCATTTATAACTTGAAAAAACATTTTTCAATTCGTACTTGAAATTCCTTTAACTAAATTGAAATTTCATTTCTTATCTGAAAGCTTTTATCTTTTGAAAACAAACAGTTTTCATTTTAGAAATCTGATTCATTCATACGAGTTAAAATCTTTGGTCAAATCTTAATTCTCAAAATTTTACTTTTAAAATGGTTCAACTTCATACAAACACATTTATATCATCTTTAATTCCTAGTTTCGAATCATAGAATTCAATTTCACACTTGAATTCAAATCAAATTATTTAAATTTTCAAAACTCGATTAAGTTACTCAAAATAACTTTTATCTTTGAAATTCTATTTCAAAAACTTTTCACTTTAAACCCAAATTTCAAATTTCAAAATCAATTGAAATTAAAATTTCAATTTCAAAACATCAAATTTAAATTATCTGTGACTTAACCGATTTCCACGTGAAATCCATATTTGTGTGTGTAAAAGTGTAGTCCAGGGGTTTTAACACAATAGTGCAACACAATGAATCATCACATATCAGAATACAGGATATAGTTGATAAACGATATAAACTATATCGCTCATCTTTATTCACAGATCACAGATATATATAAATTTCAGATAAATAAACTACAGTAAAGATTACACACAAATCAGAATATATCACAAAGCATCATAGATCAGAATATCAAACAATTCAATCATCCAATCAAATCCAAATATTCATAAGTAAGGTCAGTTAATTATCTGATTTATTCAAATTAGATTAATTACTTATGAATTTCTAATCCGGGTTAATTAATCGTTAATTAATTACAAACCAATATAATTAATTATCCTTTAAATCATTTATTAACTAACCATTAATAATTAATAACTTATTCTTAAATTAATTATCCTTAGTTACTTTCATTAAGCAATTATCTTTACGTGATCGATTGCCCTTTTACTACTTTTAATTACTTAATTAATTCAAAGATAAATCATTTATCTTAATTAATCACTTTATTTTCATTAAAAATCTTTAATTAACGAAATTCATAATAAATCATTATTAACACATAATTTATTCAAAAGATTAAGGTTAATTAAACAACATTTCATTTTAATTAATTACATTATCTATTTAATTTGAGTTAATAATTAATTAATAAGAATGTCACAAAAATAAATTAAACTTAATTACTTTTAAAACAATTTATTCTTAAACTTCAAACTAATCCCATGTTTAAAACAACTTAAACTCAGTTTAAAACTTTATTTTATAATTTGAAATTTAAAACTTTAAAATTCCAAACCCAAAACAGGACAGATTTCTATCCTCAAACTCTGGACAATATTTACCCGAGCCCAGGCTAACTTTCCTCGAGCATGACTTCGAGTCCCCCTTCGTTCCCTATGCTTCGAGCAAAACTTTCAATTTCCTCGTGATCGACTCGAGCCATCTTCGTCTTCCCAAAGCTTCCATTTTACAGACACGCTGAAGAAAACTCGTGCACGTGTGCACGAGCACAACCCCTCCGACCATCCTTGATCGACGCCACGACCACCCACTTGTCATCGGCGACTACGCCACCCCTCTCAATAACCCAGATCAACGTCAACGCCGGCAAATCAAAAATGGGCATCGCGATCGAACTGGAACCCATTCTCACATCAGGAAATCGCCTCTGTCCATCACTTCCGACCTCTGGGATACACCCCGTCCATCCCACAGCTGCGCCACATCCTGACGATCAAATCCCCTACCAAGCGATCAGCTCCTGACGCTCCTATGTCACCAAGATCACCTCGACAACCCATATAAACAAAACATCCCCTAAACCCTACTTCCTCCTCCTCCGGCCGCCACGGTCAACAGAAAAATCACTTAATATTTTTCTAATGGTTTCGAGCATCAATTCTCGCAGCCACAACGAATTCGAGGCTTATAATTTCTTAGATCACCAGATTTTGTCAAAAGTCCACTTTCTGATCGACTTCCATTTCCCAGAGAAATGTGCAATGGAAAATTTTGATTTTTGTTTTTAAAATCATCATTTTTACAGGGAATTCACATAGTGCTATTAAAGTTGAAATTCGTGAGGTTTGAATTTCTTGAAAAATTTGAATTTGTGACAGTACTTCATTGTTTCCAGGAAGAAAGAGCTATGAATGTTGTTTTAATACCTTACTAAAATAAGATACAGGTTCGACAATGTTTTTAACTTGATTACATTCCTTTTTCGGAAGTAAAGAGGGAGAGAGATCTAAAATTTTGGTGTGGGTTACTTTGTAAACCTGTAATTCAACTGTAACTGTTTTTTTCCTGTTTTGTTTACAGTTTTCTAGAAAAAAAAAACTTCAAAACTTTGCTTTTATTAACTACTGAAAATACATAGCATCAGTTTAAACAACTCTAACTTGTTTCCATTTAATTTCAGAAGAATAAAGGAAAGAAGATGGGATTTGACCATAGTTTTTCTTTTCTTTACTGTAAATCAGGAAACTAAGGAAACAGGGAAAAGGAATTACATTTCCAGGCATGCATTTAAATTTTGATTCATACAAATAATTTCAAGGTTAAATTTAGATGTATCTGAACCCCTTTCATTTTTAACACTTCAATCTATACAAAGCTAGCAACAATCAAACTTGGGGTTTGTCGGGTTTTTATTTTCCTGAAGTTAAACAGGGATTTTCTTTTTCTTTTTCTGTAAAATCAACATGCACATACCAAAGTTCAAACACATACTCAAGATTCTTGCATGCCAATCAAAGATTAAGTTTTTCCTACATCATCCAAGCATTCACAGCAACAAAAGATTGAAGAAAGACCCGGGTTTACTCACAAACATCAAGAAACCAAAACAAGTTAGGCTTTTTAAAAATAGGAGTTGCTCACCTATTGGTTGTACAGGAAGAAACAGAGAGTTGCTCTGAGTTTTGAAAAAAATGCAGTTTTGATCCTTTCTTTTTTTTTTCTTCAGTATATTACTTCCAAACTTGAATACTAAGTGATGTTTTTCTTTTCTTTTTATTTCCTGTTCTTTGCTATTTTGTTCAAATGAAATAAAGGTTTGTGGATGTGTAGATATATATGAAGAGTTTGCGTACAGGTTCAAGTACTAAAACATTATATTGTATAGTTACTTTATACATGCTTGTACAAATACCAGAGATATTTGTTTCAAATTGTTGGCTGAAAATCTTACTTTGCTTACTTTACTCGGTTGATGCATACTATATAGTGTACTAGAGGCAATGGCATTAAATGCCTTGGTACTTTATGTCTTCTTTCTTGTTAATTGTTTTATAAGCTTCATAGATATTGATATTTTTATTTTGTTTTCTTATTTTAATTTGTACATAGATGAACAGAATGTTGTCTTATATACTACTACACATACATATTTACTTGATTCAAATTTGTCTACACTTATTCATCTTTAAATGTATTTCTTTTATCTTGTCATATGAATACATTTTGTTTGCTGGTTGCATTCATGGTTTGTACCATATACATTTTATTTTCCTTCGGCTGTATAATGCATGAGATAAAACCTTCCTTTGCCAGCCTATACATATTTGTTTATTTTTACTTGCTTAGCCTGCTTTAGTAAGTTATATACATAACTATGTATTTTTATCTACTTGCTATTTCTTTCTTTTCCAGGCTTTGAACTGAAGCTTGACCTTGTATTTTATTTGCATTACTCTTTTATTCACATCAACTTGATTTGTTTACATACTTGTTTTTAAAGTATTACTTTATAAGATAAATGGATTTCTAATTTAGTTTGTTGTTAGATTTTATTTTAAGTGTTACTTTTATTTTTATAGTTCATCTCTTATTTATTTATATCTCAAATGTTATTTTACTTCTATCTTTTTAGTTTAAATATTTATTATCAATTTATTTTTAAATTTATCTTTAAACCATTTATTTACAATTTAAACACAAATCAAATATATATTACATTATTTCAAATTTAGTCAGATATGTTCAAATACAGATATATATATATTCTCATATATACACACGTATACAATATTTTAATTTCAAATGATTTATACAGAATATATTTGGATTCGGGGAAACTCGCGATCAATAAATCCATTTAAAAATTAATTTTACAAATTTTTATTCAAAAATTCATTTAATTATCAATTTAAATTAAATTAAAATCTAGGGTCGTTACAAACTTCCCCCCTTAAAAGAATTTCATCCTCGAAATTCACAGGCACGAAAACTAAGACAGATGAAGAATGTTTCATCTAATCAAACTGAACATTTATTCTGCATTTGGCTTACCAAATCAGAATATTAAAATCAGATACACGAACGAATCTGTTTAACAATCAACAAAATACTCGGGTTATCCAGATCTATGAAGTATGCAGTGGCATCGGTTAGTTCGAAGTGATAACTAACCATTCGTAGAATATATTGGGATCCAAAGAATAGATAGATATATGGATATCATTCCTAAATTTTTTAACTTTAAGTTTAGAAACTAAATTATACCTATCAACCATAGCAACAAAGCAACCAAGGCAACCAATACATCCAAACAAACAATTTTGGTCCATCCGGAGTTTATGTTCCATATTAATATATCGAATCTTCTTCCTGGATCTACCAGAAATCACCGAAGAATTGAGAAGAAAAATGCTGAACAAAAGAGATTGATAGAGAAAATATTGTTTCCTTGTGGGTACAGGGTATTGACCATTTATAATCGTATTCCCCTGTCCCCTATCTAATCCTCTTCTTGCACTCATACTCACTATCAGTGGATAGTAAGAGAATTTACTGAGGCGTACGGACGGATATCTGAGAATTACTCATTCTAGGGTATACTTCACCCTATCTCTAATGAGCTACTTAACGTGTTATACTCCTGAGCTAAAGTTCAACCTTAGCTCTGATACCACATGTCAAGACCCAAAAGTCGACCTTCGAAAATCGGCACCCGTACTTCACTTGTACTCAAAATGCCGTAGATTCAAATGCCGAATCTGGTTCTCGGGAGCTTATAACACAGTTAAGTAAATAACACAGCGGAAGAAATGAATAATACATTGATATATAATATCTGATACAACAGAGTGATACAATGAATATCAATATACATCAGAGATATGATACAAGAAATAGCAGCGGAAAAGAAAAGATAACAACAGCAGCGGAACAATATCAATAGAAATGATAACTCCAAAATGATCTTCAAACAAGAATGAATCCACAACTCCAAGATAAGCAACTCCGATGAATGAACTAGCTCCAGATAATCTACTAAACCTGAATATCTGAGAAACCCAACTCTAGACTGCCCGTGTGGAAAATGGTGGGCACCCAGAGTTTAGGAAAGGAACAATAAACTCCGGATCAGTCATGGGACTGGTGTGAGTAACAAAAACAGTTTATCTTTAAACAACAACAAAGGATTTTAACATTGAAATCCGCAATGCTTTTGGAAAATGAAACTACCATAAGACCTCCCACCACACACACAATGCAAACGCAGAATTGGAGGAGATTTCTTCTTATGATAGTCAAAGATGCTTACTACGCAAATCAAATCATTTGATATTATTATTAGTGCATAGTGTAGAAAACATTTCGAAAGTATAATATTAATCTTAGCCAACATACGACCAGTATCGTATGCCTACTATAGCTACTATGTTCAATAGCAGGTTACCGCCACATTCCATAGCAGGTAATACAACTAAAACCGTACAAGTCACGTATTGTTTCTTTGGATTTCCAACAAATGGTCAGGCTAAGGAACTTCCTATGCCACGATGGGTACGTCCCTGGAATAGACGACCCGAGAACCTAACCGGATCTCTGCCAACACAAGGCCGGGTTACCTCTGCAAAAATAGGTAACTACTGACACGCGTATGTCATCCCCCGATCGTAACCGATCTTCCCGAGGATCCCCGATTCGCAACAAACCACATAATAATAATGCAGAAACCACATAGGTTAAGTATCTGGGCTCCACACCATGATACCACCTCTATCCAGAAGGAATGACATACACTAAGGGGCGCTACTCCCTAGAACCTTGCCGCATCCTTCCTGTTTCGACCATTTCCGGGGTGTGAGGCTCGATGAAGTCTCGTCCACAAAGCTACGCTTTCTACAAAGCCATGCTTCGGGTCAAACAAATGATCAACCTATGATCACAAAGATATAAGATCAAACAAATGATCATATCGCAAATGATCAAACACTGATCATCACACAGCAACACTCAGCATGCCACATTACCAAATTGGGATATATCGCTGATAAATTTCAACTACATAACCTCTGAGCTCGTACGTCTCAGAGAAGGGTGTTAAGCTAAGAGAATAAATTCTCCGCCACCAACAGAAATGTATTTGAAAGAAATCGGCTTTATATCTCAAAGTGTAATGTCAGACATGTATCCATACAAGTCTGTTCCGGGTTCGAACAGAACCGAAGGCACTTCTCACGAAACCCTTGCAAATCCGGATAATTTCCAATCACTTCCGGACTTCCCGTCACTAAGGGTGATAAAACCTCTATATCGGGGATCAGCCGATGCAGAGTAACTCGACGGTAATCCTTCCGTTTTCAAAAATATTCGGTCTTCAACACCGGTCTTCAAATGCTATCCATATACGTCGTATCACACATTCAGAATGGGTTATACGACCCAAAGGTCCTTTCCCGGCTAACCCGAATAGTGAGCGAAATATTTAAAACATATGGATATGGGATTTCAATTAAGTCACAACTTATTAATTCAACTTCTTTTTAAATGGTTTCCATCGATTACCATTTCAAATCTTTTCAACAAAAAGATTTATTTTAAACAACCTTCAGCTGTTTAAACAATTTCCACATTTAAATCTTTAAATAAAAGATTTATTCACAGATTTTCTAAATCAATTTCCATTTCAGTTTAACTCGTTAAATCTTTAAACAAAGATTTAACTTATAGCTTTCAAAACAATCCCATTTCAAATGATTTAAACAAACATCATTCTAAATCTGTTAAAAATAGACAGATTCAATTCATAGTTTTTCAAAAAGAATTCATTTATAACTTGAAAAAACATTTTTCAATTCGTACTTGAAATTCCTTTAACTAAATTGAAATTTCATTTCTTATCTGAAAGCTTTTATCTTTTGAAAACAAACAGTTTTCATTTTAGAAATCTGATTCATTCATACGAGTTAAAATCTTTGGTCAAATCTTAATTCTCAAAATTTTACTTTTAAAATGGTTCAACTTCATACAAACACATTTATATCATCTTTAATTCCTAGTTTCGAATCATAGAATTCAATTTCACACTTGAATTCAAATCAAATTATTTAAATTTTCAAAACTCGATTAAGTTACTCAAAATAACTTTTATCTTTGAAATTCTATTTCAAAAACTTTTCACTTTAAACCCAAATTTCAAATTTCAAAATCAATTGAAATTAAAATTTCAATTTCAAAACATCAAATTTAAATTATCTGTGACTTAACCGATTTCCACGTGAAATCCATATTTGTGTGTGTAAAAGTGTAGTCCAGGGGTTTTAACACAATAGTGCAACACAATGAATCATCACATATCAGAATACAGGATATAGTTGATAAACGATATAAACTATATCGCTCATCTTTATTCACAGATCACAGATATATATAAATTTCAGATAAATAAACTACAGTAAAGATTACACACAAATCAGAATATATCACAAAGCATCATAGATCAGAATATCAAACAATTCAATCATCCAATCAAATCCAAATATTCATAAGTAAGGTCAGTTAATTATCTGATTTATTCAAATTAGATTAATTACTTATGAATTTCTAATCCGGGTTAATTAATCGTTAATTAATTACAAACCAATATAATTAATTATCCTTTAAATCATTTATTAACTAACCATTAATAATTAATAACTTATTCTTAAATTAATTATCCTTAGTTACTTTCATTAAGCAATTATCTTTACGTGATCGATTGCCCTTTTACTACTTTTAATTACTTAATTAATTCAAAGATAAATCATTTATCTTAATTAATCACTTTATTTTCATTAAAAATCTTTAATTAACGAAATTCATAATAAATCATTATTAACACATAATTTATTCAAAAGATTAAGGTTAATTAAACAACATTTCATTTTAATTAATTACATTATCTATTTAATTTGAGTTAATAATTAATTAATAAGAATGTCACAAAAATAAATTAAACTTAATTACTTTTAAAACAATTTATTCTTAAACTTCAAACTAATCCCATGTTTAAAACAACTTAAACTCAGTTTAAAACTTTATTTTATAATTTGAAATTTAAAACTTTAAAATTCCAAACCCAAAACAGGACAGATTTCTATCCTCAAACTCTGGACAATATTTACCCGAGCCCAGGCTAACTTTCCTCGAGCATGACTTCGAGTCCCCCTTCGTTCCCTATGCTTCGAGCAAAACTTTCAATTTCCTCGTGATCGACTCGAGCCATCTTCGTCTTCCCAAAGCTTCCATTTTACAGACACGCTGAAGAAAACTCGTGCACGTGTGCACGAGCACAACCCCTCCGACCATCCTTGATCGACGCCACGACCACCCACTTGTCATCGGCGACTACGCCACCCCTCTCAATAACCCAGATCAACGTCAACGCCGGCAAATCAAAAATGGGCATCGCGATCGAACTGGAACCCATTCTCACATCAGGAAATCGCCTCTGTCCATCACTTCCGACCTCTGGGATACACCCCGTCCATCCCACAGCTGCGCCACATCCTGACGATCAAATCCCCTACCAAGCGATCAGCTCCTGACGCTCCTATGTCACCAAGATCACCTCGACAACCCATATAAACAAAACATCCCCTAAACCCTACTTCCTCCTCCTCCGGCCGCCACGGTCAACAGAAAAATCACTTAATATTTTTCTAATGGTTTCGAGCATCAATTCTCGCAGCCACAACGAATTCGAGGCTTATAATTTCTTAGATCACCAGATTTTGTCAAAAGTCCACTTTCTGATCGACTTCCATTTCCCAGAGAAATGTGCAATGGAAAATTTTGATTTTTGTTTTTAAAATCATCATTTTTACAGGGAATTCACATAGTGCTATTAAAGTTGAAATTCGTGAGGTTTGAATTTCTTGAAAAATTTGAATTTGTGACAGTACTTCATTGTTTCCAGGAAGAAAGAGCTATGAATGTTGTTTTAATACCTTACTAAAATAAGATACAGGTTCGACAATGTTTTTAACTTGATTACATTCCTTTTTCGGAAGTAAAGAGGGAGAGAGATCTAAAATTTTGGTGTGGGTTACTTTGTAAACCTGTAATTCAACTGTAACTGTTTTTTTCCTGTTTTGTTTACAGTTTTCTAGAAAAAAAAAACTTCAAAACTTTGCTTTTATTAACTACTGAAAATACATAGCATCAGTTTAAACAACTCTAACTTGTTTCCATTTAATTTCAGAAGAATAAAGGAAAGAAGATGGGATTTGACCATAGTTTTTCTTTTCTTTACTGTAAATCAGGAAACTAAGGAAACAGGGAAAAGGAATTACATTTCCAGGCATGCATTTAAATTTTGATTCATACAAATAATTTCAAGGTTAAATTTAGATGTATCTGAACCCCTTTCATTTTTAACACTTCAATCTATACAAAGCTAGCAACAATCAAACTTGGGGTTTGTCGGGTTTTTATTTTCCTGAAGTTAAACAGGGATTTTCTTTTTCTTTTTCTGTAAAATCAACATGCACATACCAAAGTTCAAACACATACTCAAGATTCTTGCATGCCAATCAAAGATTAAGTTTTTCCTACATCATCCAAGCATTCACAGCAACAAAAGATTGAAGAAAGACCCGGGTTTACTCACAAACATCAAGAAACCAAAACAAGTTAGGCTTTTTAAAAATAGGAGTTGCTCACCTATTGGTTGTACAGGAAGAAACAGAGAGTTGCTCTGAGTTTTGAAAAAAATGCATTTTTGATCCTTTCTTTTTTTTTTCTTCAGTATATTACTTCCAAACTTGAATACTAAGTGATGTTTTTCTTTTCTTTTTATTTCCTGTTCTTTGCTATTTTGTTCAAATGAAATAAAGGTTTGTGGATGTGTAGATATATATGAAGAGTTTGCGTACAGGTTCAAGTACTAAAACATTATATTGTATAGTTACTTTATACATGCTTGTACAAATACCAGAGATATTTGTTTCAAATTGTTGGCTGAAAATCTTACTTTGCTTACTTTACTCGGTTGATGCATACTATATAGTGTACTAGAGGCAATGGCATTAAATGCCTTGGTACTTTATGTCTTCTTTCTTGTTAATTGTTTTATAAGCTTCATAGATATTGATATTTTTATTTTGTTTTCTTATTTTAATTTGTACATAGATGAACAGAATGTTGTCTTATATACTACTACACATACATATTTACTTGATTCAAATTTGTCTACACTTATTCATCTTTAAATGTATTTCTTTTATCTTGTCATATGAATACATTTTGTTTGCTGGTTGCATTCATGGTTTGTACCATATACATTTTATTTTCCTTCGGCTGTATAATGCATGAGATAAAACCTTCCTTTGCCAGCCTATACATATTTGTTTATTTTTACTTGCTTAGCCTGCTTTAGTAAGTTATATACATAACTATGTATTTTTATCTACTTGCTATTTCTTTCTTTTCCAGGCTTTGAACTGAAGCTTGACCTTGTATTTTATTTGCATTACTCTTTTATTCACATCAACTTGATTTGTTTACATACTTGTTTTTAAAGTATTACTTTATAAGATAAATGGATTTCTAATTTAGTTTGTTGTTAGATTTTATTTTAAGTGTTACTTTTATTTTTATAGTTCATCTCTTATTTATTTATATCTCAAATGTTATTTTACTTCTATCTTTTTAGTTTAAATATTTATTATCAATTTATTTTTAAATTTATCTTTAAACCATTTATTTACAATTTAAACACAAATCAAATATATATTACATTATTTCAAATTTAGTCAGATATGTTCAAATACAGATATATATATTCTCATATATACACACGTATACAATATTTTAATTTTAAATGATTTATACAGAATATATTTGGATTCGGGGAAACTCGCGATCAATAAATCCATTTAAAAATTAATTTTACAAATTTTTATTCAAAAATTCATTTAATTATCAATTTAAATTAAATTAAAATCTAGGGTCGTTACATTATCATTCTCTAGTATGTGTAACTCTGGTATGTATTGTATAAGTATAATCAAATGTTTTGTAAAACAGCTTCATGAACTGTTATTTGATTATTATATTTTATCGTTCCGCTGCAAGATTCTATTTTGTTTCTTTTATTTCTCCACTTTTTTCTTATTTACCCCATAACAATCCGCCCTTCTGTATGGTTTAAGTCGACATGTGTGTCTGCTTAAGCGTACAAAAAGGTGGGATGTTACACATAGACCTTGTATATATATATATAAAACAAAATCATAACTCATATAACTTTAAAATAAAATATATACAACTTATATAAATTCATATAAAATAATAATAATAGTAAAACAGGTTGCAAATCTGTTATAACATATAAATGAATCAAATATTTATAACTACATTACCAGAACGACATATGTGCAATAGTATAGATGCATGTAAGTTACAAAAATCAATATATATACTACCATTATTAACATTATCAGTATATCTCTATGTAAGCAATATGCAACAATATATATATATACTGACATACAAACACCAACAAAATGATATAAGGCATATATAAATCCATATATATATAATATGAAGGCTGCAAATACAATATACTCAAAACAGTATTATATTTATAGGATATGTATATATATTTGGAAGCCGAACTAAAGTATACTCTTATGTACATAAACTAATACATGTAAACATACACATATGCTAACATATCATATACAAAAATATAAACCTATACGTATTAATATATATATATAGCAGATTCCACAATCCAATATATATAACATATAATTGCTGGTAATATTCATGTACGATACATGTACAAGCTAATATTCATACTCAACAAACAATATATGTAAACTAATATATATATATAACTTACATATATACACACACGGGTAGAAGCTTATTTCGTGGAGTTGTGAGCTGCCTAGGCTCGGCCATGGAGTTGTGAGATAGGTTGATGGAGTGGGTGGATGTAGGAAGTAGGAAGGCAGTGCACGGCGGAGGTCGTTGGCGGTGATGGACATTGCACGTGGGAAATAAGTGGTTCGGTAGTGAGCAGTAAAGCGGAAGCGGTGGGCGATGGGCAATGAAAAAAAAATGAGAGGAAAGGAGGTGCTCGAGCTTTTGGTGAAATCTAGATCAACAGAATTAGAAGAGGCGAATGATTTTTTTTTTACAGTTGCTATGAAATGTTATACTAATATCTCTGAAAAGCAAACAAAAGAACGAACCAGTTTAAATAAATTGCCAATGGAAATATTAATAGTCAAAACGTGTAATTCAAAGAAAAATAATACCGATGGATATATGTTTACACTGTAAATAAATGAAGGGACACAAGGAACCCAAAGGTTCAAAATGAATACCGGTATGGTAAATCGTATTGTCGATTTCACCGCGTACTGGACGCCAAATTACCGAAATAATTATACTCCGGAGATCAACATGACGAGACGATCAAAACGGTATTCAGATTTCAGTGGTACGATCATCCGATCAAAAGTCGATACTCGGTACCAAAAGTGTTGTTAATTTGCCGAAAATAAGGTAAACGGGGCACTAGTAGTCGAAATTTGACGAAACGAAATATGACGTCTCACTCAAAAGATGATTTACAAATTTTCTATAGAAAATATTCAGGTTTGGAAAACATTTCATTATCATTAAATATTAACTGATTTAAATTGAAATAGAATTACATAATAAAATAAACTTCCATATTATCTGATGAAAATTTACCATTTGCTATGTTTACTTAGACGTATTCCAAATATTAAATTTTTATTTCCAAATTCAAATATTTAAAATTTCACAAAAATTCTGTTAAATATATTATTAATACAATAAAATTTTACAGGTCGTTACATTTATTTATTTAACCATTCCATAAATCCTTCAAATCACCTTTAAAATATTTATTAATCATTTAAGAACCTTTACAAAAGTTTTGGAAAAGAATGGTTGCGTTAAAACTATATTTCAAAAGTTAATGAAAAATGCTGCGAAAAAATGCTACGGAAAGTGTTTTTTTTAAAGCTATATTTATCAAATCGACTTTTTATTATTTGAAAATCCATTTTTATCACTTAAATCACTTTTGAAACATTTTAAAAGATTTATAAGATTTATTCCATAATTTTTAAACGTTTTAAAACATCATTTTCAAAGAAATCCTTTTTTGGATTTCGAACTGCAAAACCGCGATTTTTCTGAAAACTTGTTTTACTCATATTTCAAAATCTACTTATCGAAATCTTGATTTTTCTTTCTTCGTTGGAAAACTATGGATATAATAGTTCTGAAAATTCTTGTCTCAAAGAATTCCGAGCTATATTCCACTTTTTACACTTATTTAACTTTTATGGCGTGAAATCCCGAACTACCAATACACGACGTGCCTACTTTTTACTTGTTTTTCAATTTCTTTTCAAACTTTATGGAAACACTTTTAAATGTTTATAAAACATTTCTAAATGTTTTTAAAATCATTTTAAACAATATTTTTCATATTTCAAATCCATTTTCCATTTCATTTCATACTATAATATGATATTATTATAACATCATTTCCAACCTTATTAGACATTTTAAAATCATTAAGAGGTAAAATAATTTCCATATACATATTTATATGGATTTAAATTCTCATTTAATTAACTATGGTTAATTTCTAACCATTTCTCTTATCATTTATCAAACCAAGTAATCATCTATATTAACAATTATGTAAACAACCAACTTTGCATCCAAGTTATCAAACATATTAATCATCTAAGATATTTAACTTTCATATTATTAAACTTGGAATTATTAGTTAATTCAAAAATGAGTACCCACCTTTAACCAAATCGATTAACTTTCTACCAACATTCTTACTAACAACACTTCTATTAAACTTCAACTAATCAACTTCTACTCCATTCATTTTGCTTTATGCTATCGACCTCTTTTCCAAACTCCCGAAAATCCGCCAGAGCTTCCGCAGAACCATGAATTTACTCCTAGCTCCTTGGAATGAAATCGACGGCACTTCCTTCTCTTTCTCTTGCTCCGGAGTTCCCGAACTTGCTTCCTTTTCTCATATGGTTTAGCCTTGATGGATTCCATCTCTTCCTCCATCATTTCTTCACTTTATAGATGCTTAACCATGTTTTAATGGTATTCTAAGGTCTTTGACAAAGTTTGGTGGTGTTTGGAGTTGATTTGATATGATTTTAAGAAAAATTAGTAAGGAAAAGAGAGAAGAAGAAGCCATTAAAGAGAGCTTCAAGGAGGAAGAAGAAGGTGAAAATGCTGTGAAAGAAAGTGAATGATTGGTTGGTATTTATAGAAAAAAATGAAGTGGTAAGTTACCAAAACATCCCTTCACCAAATTACCAAAATAACCTTACTTACTTTTTAAGCAATCTTAGTTTTTTTCAACACTTAACATCACATTTCAAATCATTACTTTATGTCATTTTCACTTAAATATTAAGTAAAGAATATAATAATTATGTTTGCCTTGATTGGATGTTTACTTTTTGACTTTTGTAACTTTTTATGCTTACTTTTTGTTAATTATATTTTAGAATTTTTTAAGTATGTTTATTAAAAGTAAACTTAATTAGTGAATTAATTAATACTTATACTATTTAAATATATGTTTATATATAAGAAAATAAAGGTGCAACAACGTTGCAACAACTTTAAATCGATCGACAAAACGTTGATTTTCAACAAAATGTTTTACGGTCATATTTTGACGTTTTAGTTAAACTATTTATTTATGTAATCCAAATTTAAAAATAAATTTATATAATGATATTTAAAAATATAAACACTTATAAATTAATTAAAATAATTTATTTAACCATTTAAACTTACTTTTCTAAAATCATCATTTTGTCACTTTGGTCGATATAAGCAAATGTTTCTATTTTTATATATTTCTCTTTCCAAATCATATCTAATATTATTCGAATCATAAAATCTTATATATTTTATATTTAAAATCACTTTAAATATTATATTTGGAGGTGGTCAAATTCTGGATTGTTACAAAACCACTTCTTAAATATCATGAAAAGGACAATGAACTTGAAAATAAAATCTATTCTAAGCATGATCTATTAACTATTGATTTGAAATATAGACCATCTAATTTTGATTTTAAAATTACTTCATTACCATAATCATATGTAGATGAAGAGATAATTTGTGTTTTTATTTATTTAAGCATAGCCTATTTGGTGTCAACAACATAGGCTATCAAATTCAAAGCTAAAACAACAAAGTTTAACCCATTCAAACATTTCCATTAAACACAAAAAGAGATCAAAATTTATCAAAATGTTGAATCTACATGATCAAGAGAGCTTCATTACCCCTAAATTGAAGGGGTTTAGCCTCTTATATTTGTTATCATTTCAACAAATGTAGCATTCAACATGAAATAAAAACAAGAAGAAAATGAGAGCAAAGTAGCAAGAGAGAAAATTAAAATAAAATAAAAACTAATATACTTGCATAAAAAATGAAACTAAGCTACTAACATAAGAGGAAAGAGAGCATGTAAATAAGAAAGAGATGAATTAACATTGCATAAAAAGAAAATTACATAAAAGAAGAATGGCTAACTAGACATGAAAAAGAAAAGAGAGTTTTGATTTATTTGTGAGCCTAAGACTAAACTAACTAAAATGGAGGCTCAAAGGAGGCTAAGAGATTAATTACATGAACATATGAGGTATTTATACAAGACTAAAACCCTAATTATATTTTTAGGAACTACCCAAACTACCCTCTTAGGAAATGTGGCCACCAAGTTATCATTAACATGAATTAATCCTCTATTAAGAGTGCATGTAACTTTAATGGTCATTAGCATGTGCATTAGCTCCTAATTGTACATCATGGTAAGTGGGTAGGTTTGGTCCTCCATGATACATGAGTTTGAATTATTTTCATCTTCATTCCTTTGTTTCTTCTTGTGCATGCATATTTTCCATGAAAACCTCTTCCATTTGAATCTACATTCTTATAAAATAACATAAAAATATCCAAGTAAAAATTCTCAAATTAATATATGCACAAAAATAACCATTTTGCCCCTATATGAAGATGAATAAATGATAATCTGAAAATAATTTGAATTTTGGTTTAAACATGTTAAATTACCCTATATGCTCAATTATTTATTTAAATTAGATTAAATATGGAAGTAAAACTATGCACATTTATGTGCACATTAAATACCCCCACACTTATCTTTTTATTCGTCATCATGACAAATCCGTTTTTGTAGGGAGCACGATTGCATTGAGCGTATGTAACAAGCCGTTAAACCTCTAGGTGTCCCTAGTAAGACGAGTGTTGTCTCGTGAGAGCTTTCAGCGGATATTACCCGCAAAATCCAAATGCAAAATGAAAAATTCCTAGAAGCAAGATTTATTTACAAAGATATGGATGCAAGTTTTTGAAAATATTTACAAATGAAGAATTTACTTTCAAATTGACACGAATATGTTAAATATAAGTTTGGTCATCATCATGAAATTTTAGTCATTTTACTTGTCAAAATTAACAAATAGACTCTAGTTTGGCTAGTTGTTTCGGTTGATAACACAATGTAACTATGAAATGGATCCTTAATTGATTATCAAAGTTTTTCAAAGTAGTATTTTCATTTCTTTTGAATAACAAGTCAAATCAAATAAGTAAAAATAGTGCTTGGATTTCAATTGCTTACTCTCTCTTATTTGAAATTTTTTATTGATATTAACAATATTTACATATATTTAACTCAGAAAACCGAGGCCAGATATATTACCCATGCACTGCCTTTCGAGCTTACGTGAGGGGAACACAAAGCATGGTGAGTGCACACACAAGTGTGTACACCTATCGACTGTATGTGTTATTAATGAAAGAATTTTTATATGCATACACGGTTTAAGCAATGTCAAATACATTTGTCTCATCAAATACAAGAGACACGGTTTAAGCTTAAAAAACTAAACCATAAATTTTTTTGGAGTTGACTGTTGATATGGAAAAACGAATGTCGTTTTATTAAAAATCGTATGAGTTGTTTTATTTTCGATGATTTTTGGGGTAGGTAAAACAACTGATTGGAGTTCAAGTTTATTTTCACTAATTTGAAATTCAGAAGCATCATTGAAAACTTCTTCAGAATATTGATTTCAAAATCAGAATGGTGATTTAAATCTTCCCCTTTAGGATTTAACAACTCATCTTCGAAAAGTCCATAAAATTTATGTTCACAAAATTCATCTTCCTTTGTTGGATTATCAACAACTACATCGCATATATCAATTTCAAAATCCAAAGTTGTTGTGTTCAAATTTTAAATTTGGTTCCACACTCTCAAAAGAATAGAAATCCAACTCAATTAACATATTTTCAACAACTTCGTTAAGATTGTCATTTCCAATTTCAAAAGTTGTTATTTTAAAATCGTCAATTTGGTAAAAGGTTGATTATCACTTGACTCGTCACATGTTGGGATTTGATTTTGTTGCTCACGTTGTTTCAATTATGTTTCAAATAATAAATCCGTGTGATCTTTGTGTATTTCATCCATTTGCTCAACAAAATCAAATTTATAATTATTATTTTGAAAATTTCCAATTTGAACTTGTTGAGAATGAGAATTAGCAATTGCATCGTAGTCGAGATTATTCTCATTCCAAAATTGTTTAAAAGTGGTTCACATTTCCATTTTGACTTTGAAATTTATTTTTAAGTTCGAAGTTGTATTGGCATGAGTTATAATCGAAATCATTTGAATTTTGAAGTAAATTCAAATTTTGATTATTTTGAAAACTTTGACTTGAGTTATTGCACAAATATGAATTACACAATTCATTATCATTTGATCATTTTGTGTAGAGAGTTCAGGTAAAGACGAAATCGCTTATATGTTTTTTCAAGAGTTGAGGGTTGGTCATCATTTTGAAAATTTTGTTGTTCAAAATTTGAATTGTTTGTACAATAGTTTTTGTTAAAATATCCATAAGAATTTGGAGTGAAATTATATAGGTTATTTTGATTTTCATAACTATCTTAAAATTCATGTAAGTAGGGAAATTCAGGCATTTTCAAAAATCTCTCTTTTTTTTGAATTTTTTTATAAAGCAAAACTATTTACCGAAAGGAATTTTATTTTTCAAAAGGAAAATTTAATTTTTGTTTTTTTTTTTTGGAATTTCAAATTTTTTTTCTTGTTTTTGAAATTTTTTTATAATTTTTTGGTTGTTTTCTAAAAAAAACTAACTTAAAAATATATATATATATTTTTTAGATTTTTTTTAAATTTGAAAATTTTCAAAGGAAAGGATTTAAAAACTAAGTTAAGGAATATTTACAAATTTTTAAAAAAAAATATGCATGAACTAATGCAACTAAATGAATGCAAGGGCGCCAAAAATTAACCGCAAGCGCACGGCGTTTACGTGGCGAGTACAGGTCGATCCGTAGGGAATTGTTTAGATTTAAAATTCTATTTAATCAAATTAAACCAATATTTGAAATGTTTTTGAGCTAAAAAAAATGTAAATAAACCAGCAAAAGAAAATGGATAAAAATATAAGAGTTTGAAGGCAATTTAGAGGCAAATCCCTTCTCATGATCACATAAATCAAGATAACATGAAATTATGATCTCTCTTTTGGTCATTAGTGAGTTTAATTGATCTGTTTATCATAAGTATGGAATATTTGTGCTATTGATTAGCCCAATATAAACCATCAAACTATAACACACCCATTAAACCACTTTTTTACTCTCATGAAAATGACAATGAACTTGAACATAAAATCTATTATAAGCATGATCTATTAGCTATTGACTAGAAATATAGACCATCAAATTTTAATTTTAAAATCACTTTATTACCATAATCATACGTAGATGAAGATGTAATTTGTGTTTTTGTTTGTTTAAGCTTAGCATATTTGGTGTTAACAACATAGGCTATCAAATTCAAAGCTAAAACAACAAAATTTAACCAATTCAAACATTTCCATTAAGCACAAAAAGAGATAAAAAATTATCAAAATGTTGAATCTACATGATCAAGAGAGCTTCATTACCCCTAAATTGAAGGGGTTTAGCCTCTCATATTTGTTATCATTTCAAAAAATGTAGCATTCAACATGAAATAAAAACAAGAAGAAAATGAGAGCAAAGTAGCAAGAGAGTAAGTTAAAATAAAATAAAAACTAATCTACTTGCATAAGAAATGAAACTAAGCTACTAACATAAGAGGAAAGAGAGCATGTAAATAAGAAAGAGCATGAATTAATATTGCATAAAAAAAATTACATAAAAGAAGAATGGCTAAGTGGCCACGAAAAAGAAAAGAGAGTTTTGATTTATTTGTGAGCCTAAAATTAAACTAACTAAAATGGAGGCTAAAAGGTGGCTAAGAGATTAATTACATGAATATATGGGCTATTTATACAAGCCTAAAACCCTAATCATATTTTTAGGAACTACCCAAACTACCCTTTTAGGAAGTGTGGCCACAAAGTTATCATTAGCATGAATTAATCCTCCATTAAGTGTGCATGTAACTTTAATGGTCATTAGCATGTGCATTAGCTCCTAATTGTACATCATGGTAAGTGGGTAGGTGGGGTCCTCCATGACACATGAGTTTGAATTATTTCCATCTTCATTCCTTTGTTTCTTCTTCTGCATGCATATTTTCCATGAAAACCATTACCATTTGAATCCAAATTCCTATAAAATAACATACAAATATCCAAGTAAAAATTCTCAAATTAATATATGCAAAAAATCACCATTTTGATCTTATATGAAGATGAATAAATGATAATCTGAAAATAATTTGAATTTTGGTTTAAACATGTTAAAATACCCTATATGCTCAATTATTTATTTAATTAGATTAAATATAAAAGTAAAAATATGCATATTTACGTGCACATCACCAACAAAGGATATCAAAGCTCAAATAAGCAACACACCGTCTTAGAGTGACAAAATACAATGAAGATAGCAGAATCAAAATCGATAGTCAATAAATCAACTATCGTAATTAACAAAGTGATTTGTTTATGAGAATTAAATCGCATGCACTTACCACTAGTAAATGAATCGAACTTTTAAAATATTTGATTCACATTTGGGCTTGATATTAACATTTCGAATATTGTAAAATACTTTAAAAATACTCTTTGAAATAGTCTTTTAAAAGAACAAATTATAATACTAAGTGTATTAAAACAAGGGTCAAAACAAATATCATTAAAACATTGCTTACTACAAACCCAAAACAATTTACACTTAGTTTTATTTTTTAAACAATCCCTTTTAAAGGGTTTTCTGATTTATAAACTATCATTCGTAAATTCAAAACAACACGTATTATGCCAAAAGATAATAAATCAATTTAAATACCTTCATAAATTTAAAATCATGTTCTTATCCCAAAGGATAATTTATATACAACTCTTTTATAATTTTAAAAACAATTAAAGTTTCCCAAAAGAAAAGAAATCAAATTTTGAAACCTTTTTATAAACTTTAAAACAACATTAATTATCCCGAAAGATAATTAATCACATTTATAATCTGTTTTAATAAACCAATCAATATATTTAGAGCACCTTTGTTAAATTAGTTTAATAACTTTGAAACACTAAATCAATTAATAACTTTTAAACACTTTTATTAAATCACTTAATTTACTTTAAACTCTTTCATTAAATCAGTTAGTTAACCTTTAAAACACCATTAATTGAAATTATCAATTAAATCCAAATATCATTATCTAAATGGATTGATTAAATTCAAACATCATTAATTAAAATTATTAACTAAATGCAAATATCATAAATTAAAATGATTAACTAAATTTAAATATCATTGGTTAAATTGATTAATTAGACTCAAACACCATTAATTAAAATGATTAACTAAATTTAAAACATCATTAATTAAAATGATTAATTAAACACAAATACCATTAATTAAAATGATTAATTAAATCAAATATCATTAATTAAAATGATTAATTAAACTCAAATATCATTAATTAAATTGATTAATTAAACTCAATATCATTAATTAAAATGATTATTGAAACTCAAATATCACTAATTGAAATGATTAATCAAACTCAAATATCATTAATTAAAATGATTAATTAAATCAAATATTATTAAGTAAAATTATTAATTAAACTCAAATATCATTAATTAAAATAATTAACAAAAACTCAAATATCTTTAATTAAATCAAATATCATTAATTGAAATGATTAATTTTTTGGCAAGGCCGATTGAAATGATTAATTAAACTCAAATATCATTGATTAAAATGATTAATTACATTCAAATATCATTAATTAAAAATAGTTAACTAACTTCAAATATAATTATTTTAAATGGTTAATTAAATCTAAATCTCATTAATCCAAACGATTAATTAAATTTAAACATCATTAGTTAAAACGAATAATAATTTAAATATCATTAATCAGAATGATTAATTAAATTTAAACATCATTAATCAAAACTATTAATGAATTTTAAACATTTATTTTGTGAAAATACAAGCTCAAGACAACTCACATAAAAGTTTAGGGGATGATATTCAATAAGTGACAGTATAGCGAAAATCGCCATAACGACACTTAAACAATTCAAATAGAACGTCTTAATTATTTTCAGTCGAACAACAATATAAGCAACGCAAGGATGTAAATAAATTAATATTGGCGAGAAACCCCTTAGGTCTCTCTATAAATGTCCCCTGTAAAAGCAATGGTTATGAACAACATAAATAATTATATTGTTTCACTGCAAATTAGATAATATGTAATTCATTTTCCCAAAAGGGAATCCAACCAAGCAATCAATTAAACAACAATATACTAACATCCAAGCATACAACAACAAGCTATAGCGACACAGATATTATATAGTTTATTTAAAGGTGACCTTATTCAATCGAAATTCCAATTGACGCTTTCGCGTTCCGGTTTGGTCAAAAATCGAACGACATTCAATTTTAGTCCTAAAATTCAACTAGCTCCAAGTTCAACCAAATCTGTTCCAAAACTAAGATAATATTCTTATGAGTCCAATGCAACTGACTGCGTCTAAATCTGAACTCGTATGAGTAAGCTAGAGTTTAATAGGATATTAAATTAATTCTTTAATTACAACTTTAATTACCCTTTCCACTTCGCTAAAACCTAATCATGTCTAACCCAGGCCGCTGCTTTTCATCACGTTCATCACCTTTGTGGGCCACCATCGACCACCGCGCCCCAGTTGTCGCCTTCCCAAACCACGATGATCCCAGCATAGCCAAGCTCACCCCCGCACGACGACGACACCTCGAGCATGAACCCAAACAAACGAACCCGTTCATTTAGACCTAACCTCCACCGCCGTCGTTGCCAGCCCACTAAACTCCACCAGATCGTAGCGCTAATTTAACCCTACAACTTTACTTCAGGTCCGCCGCCCAAATATTACCATCAACGACGAAAATTCCAACCCTAGCCGCGACGTAAATCATGACTTCACCGCCCCGTCGCCTCGATCCACCACAATCCAACCTGTCAAAACACTTATCTCACTCCCACAAATTTTTCATGTTGGGACCATCATCTAATTCGGCCTCTAGTGGCGCCGATCAACGATAGGCATTGGATTTGGCTAACCTAGGTTTCTAAGTTTAGAGAATAAAGAAAGCAAGGGTCCTCTTATAGAGATTTTTTCCGACACAATTCACGCCCTAAATTCATGAATTCCAATAGAGGCATGCTCACTAGCGTTTCTAGCTAAATACCCATATTCCAAACTCAATGGAACTATTTTCGGGACCTAATTCCGAAATATACAAAAATTAGATTTTATAGTCCAGTTATATTATTTTAATTTTTCTAAATTAATTGTTACGTGTTTCGAGTTCGCACAATCACATAACATGTCCTATCACCACAAAACTCGTCAACATGCAACAATTCATTATTCCGGATCCAATGGCACTAGTTTCGTTAAAATCCGAGATAGTGCCTCAAAATGATAATTTCACACATTTAAATATTGTTTTATATATTCGATCCAATTATTGATATTTATCTAAACTATTTAGTATTTTAAATAAATTTACATATTGAATTCACCAATATTATTTATTAATTAAAAGGAGTTAAATAATATTATTAAATCCATTTAATTAATATTTAATTCATAAATTCAAATATTTAAGTAATCCATATATATATATATGAATATAAGTTATAAAATTCCAAAATCCAATTATTTAAATATTTAAAAATTAATTAAATATATAAAATCCAATGACCAAAATTCTAGTTTGTTACATTCTCCCCCCTTAATAGAATTTCGTCCTCGAAATTCCCAAGGAAGAAAATGACTCCAAACCGTTAAGTTTAGAACTATTAATTATAGTGAGTTATTAAATTCTTAAAGTTCCTTAAATTACGGAAATTTTTGGCAGCACCTCCTTTGCACCGCTCGGTTGGAAAAAACTACAAATTTGCCACAACGAGCCCAAAGAAATCAAAATAAAAGCCAAGAGGCCTCCCATATTTGGGGCATAAATTCAACAACCAAACAAAATACCAAACTTCTGAATCTACTAAGTACCTTTTATGCATTTGATTTATATTTTTGCAAGCAACTTATTATCTCGGTGCAAATGCTAGTACATAAGAAATCAAGTAGAAATCTCTTGCTTATTTGTACTTACACAATCCAAAAGAGAGTTAGGCTGACAAAAGAGCAATACACTAGCTATTTCTATTATAAGCTTATACAGCATAAACAATATAACATTTATAGGCAACAAGACAATATGATGCAACTGATAATATTGAGGCAACTCTACATGCAAAACTGATATGATATAAATCTACATGCAACTCCAATGAATAAAGCTACATGCAACCAAAAGTAACATATCAACCATATGCAACAAAATACAGAGAATACTCCGTAATAAGATAATATGCATTCGATCTTTTCAAAAGATAAATTTAGAACTAAATTCCTGGGTTTTTCTATTCATTTTTGTTTCAAAACTCTCTCCAATGAGAAATATATCAAAAATATTTCCCACAATGACTAGGAGGGTGCGCTGTCCTTTTCGAGCATGGTATAACTCTAAATAAAAAATGGAGCCCCCGATGGTATTCTGATACCTCTTAAACACAATAGAGTAAACAAATATACCTAGCGGGTCCTAAAATGGAGAAACTCCCAACCGCCTTTGGTTTTAGTTATTTATCGAAATAAATAAAAATATTTGTATAATTCTTTGCAAATATTTATTAGAAAAAATTCCAAACTCCCATCGAAATAATAATATTTCTCAAACACTTCAAATCATACTATTATTATTTCTTTCCGTAATCATTCCAAAAACTCTTTTCAAAACTATTCCAAAACCGCCGGGATTTAAGTCCTAAGAAATAACAATCCAAAAACCTTTATTTATAAATTCAAACTTTATAAACTACGGTGTATAATCACACAACCAATCAGTCAAATCAAATTACATATAGGAATAAACTAACAATTAATATTATTTAAAATGTTAAATGAAAAACAATCAAATCTCAGCTTAGGTTCAAAACTTTCTTGATTGTCCACAAATATAAATAATTTCCCAAGCGTACCATTTTTCTCATCAGCCTTTGGTTATTGCTTAGAAGTTATCTAAATTCCCTAGGATAAAAATGAAACTCACTTTCTAGAATTATAGGTTTCTTAACTATACCAATTTTTCTAAATCACTTATATTTCCTATTTAGTATTTCATTCAACATTAAAATTGTTTATGAACTATTTCATAAAATTTCACCTAAGTTTGTAAATATTTTATAAAGATATTTATTTATAAAACAACAATTAAAGACTTACTCCACTATCTAATTGTATAATACTCTTCTATATCCTAAGAGTACATACAAAACACTAATTTGATTTTACTTTTCAAAATTTAGATGGAGATCTAATCAAAATATAGGTCTTTTAAACCTGAGTAAATCTTTCTGCCCTAGAGTGTTATAACGAAAGATGTTTATAGGTATATGGGTCTTTTAAACCCGAGTAAATCTTTCTACCTTACAGTGTTATAATGAAAGATGTATGTGGGTTGACCCAAAAACAAGAAATAGTTTCCACCACTTAAAGTTTTAACCAAAAGCTACGATTTTAATAAAACAATGTCTATTAAAACCTCCCTGTCTAATTTAATGCATTTTAAAATTTGTGTTAAATTGTCCTTTTTTTTATTCAAGGGTAAAAATTCATTTATCAAATCATCCTTTTATCAAAAATACCTTTTATTTTGAAATCAATTCCCTTTAAGGGAACTTAAAAACTAATCATCCGGTTTGTAATTTCAAAACCCATTTTTGAAGGACATACTACATATATTTCTTTTATGAAATAACTTTAATAATTTTTTATTAAAACTCACTTTGGTTCGTCCAGATTTGAACTCAGTTCGATCGCACAATGATAGAGAGAATAATTTACTAAGTGCTCCATAATGTTTGCCTAAGCAAACATTCGATCATCGCTTAAAAGATTATTCAGAATCCCACAAAAACTAATTGAGACGATTTCTTTCAAATTACCCTAAAGAGAATGTATTCCACTTAAAATTTCTCTTCAAAAATGTTTATATTTAGAAATATTTCCAAGTAGTATTACTACATATTTTTTTTTTAAAAACTTATCTAAATTATTTCAAACGACTACGGGATTTAAATTTAAAAAAAATCCTTTTCAAAACACATTTTATAAATCAAATTTATATAAAATTACCTTTGTATAAAACCATTTCATATTATAATAAAATTTTCCTAAATATTTATTCTCTAAATGTCTTATCTTACCATTTAGATTGTTTTAAACAACTTTTTATTAAAAGTTTACTTTTAAACTAGCATTATAATCGAACACCTTATAGTCAAATTGTGAAACTTATTTCACAATGGATTCATTTATAATCAAAATAATAAATGCTTAAAAATAAGCTTAGCATAAATAATCAGCAATCGACAAATGACAATCAACACTCCTAATTTAATCAAGCATAACTAATTGAACAACAGTGATAATAAATAAATATTATCACATTCAAAAAAACAAACATACTCTATAACTATATAAAGTTTGAAAATTATTCCTTTATATATATAAAAATATAAACAAAGGTAAAGTATTTCATTTACAAATTTTTAAAAGTCAATATCATGTCTGTTTTCTTTGTTCAGATGTTTAGAAATCCCTATCGACACTATGGCATCCCACGTCTCGACCAAAATTCATAAATAACTCGATTGACCAATCATCACAATATGTTTTTATAGCAATAACAAATACACTCTCGTATATATAATACTCTCAAACTCAATCTAGGGTGTTAGTTACCCTATCTCTAATGAGCCACACCATAACAAAGCCAAGGTTCTCTCTTAACCTTTAGCTCTGATACCTAGTTGTAACGACCTGCCTTTTCGACCAACCAAAGTCGACACCGAATTCATCCATGATATTCAAATGCCAAACATCCAATCGCCGAAAAGATAGACTGTTAGGGTAAAAAAACAAAGAACGGTGGAAATAAAATCTCACAGTGAAAGTGACAACATATAATATAACAAAGACAGTATAAACTGTCATTCTAAAATATAGGATACATTAAAGTAAAATTAAACCTCTTCAGCCTAGACAGTTATAAGTTCCCGACCTTACAATTGCTTATGGGTGTGTGTGTGTGTGTATAATGGAAAATAAAAATACTATGGCAGATGTACATCCAGCACTACTCCATGAGCTTCATGTCCCATCAATGACAACCTAGAAAAATAATTGATCTAACCCGAGCATAATAATAAAATAACACCAGGTTAGTCTGGAAATACCAGCGTGAGAAACTCAAGTAATGTGGTGAACATATAATAATTCTGTGAGACCATGCCACAAACACGGTGGGTTTTTACCTCACAAGAACAACATCCATACATGAAAGAATGGAAAAAAAAATTGGACAAAACCAAAACTTGGAAGAATGTGCATAAACTAGAACAAAATCCAAAGTTAAGGAATGAACACAAATAATGGGAAGAGCTCCTATCACTTCTCGTTGCAATTAAGGAAACAATTCAAGGTTTAGAATTAATAACAAGGAAAGGAATTTTCCAACAATGACTAGAAGGGTACCCCACCTTACCAAAAACATACCTCTAGAAATATACTTGAGAACCCTGATGGCTTTCGAAAACCTCCAAGCTGGACCCCGCCAACTGTTACCGAGTATCCAAGTATTTCACATCTCAATGCGCAAAACCGAATCCAATATAGAGTGGATGTAATGACCTGCTATTTTGAACCATTCACATCCGCACATGTCGGACTTGAATTGCTCAAAACAACATGTTGTTAATTTATAATTGGAAAAACTCAGCATATACAGTAAATAAATCAATCACAGAATCACAAACACAGAGTAATAACAATAAGCAGTGGAATAGATAAATAGTAGTTTATGAAGCTACTATAAAACATCAGAGTCTGAAACAAAATACAACCGAAATCTCAAATACAGAGTAGTCTCAAATACAAAAGTAACTACAAGACTGAATAAAAATAACTAAAAACAACTGAAAGCTGGCTAGATATACGATAGATCTTCAAGTAAAGCTATAAACTCCAAATGTGAGTCTCAAATGTTGTGTCACTCAGTCTGACCCGAGCATAAAGCAAAACACAAAACACTCGAGTCGGGATTAACATTCTTATATCAGTAAATTCAACTCAAGTGAAATGTCAACTAAAATACAAATAACTTAAAGGATGTTTGGGATTCCCATCCTCTAAGGATCCGTGGAACTATCTACTATGTATTACAATACGCTATTATAATATGTCTATAGTAAAGTAAACTATTTTAATAGCGTTAAGGCATTACCCATATCGCCCTTAACACATTTTATATATTCCCATAGTCTATACAGTATCGTAATTCCTCCATAAACTGGAGGGCTATCAGAGGGCACTCCATAGGTATGGTACAAACAAAACTCGTAGAAGGCGCGATAGGGCATGCGACATGGCACTCGAGGCAATGCCAGGGTAGATATACCATTTGCACTCTCGTACTGGTGGTAACGCATAACAGCTACTACCGCCCACCTTGTGACATACTCTGTAACGACCCTGAATTTTTGACTTTAGGAATCAGGATATTTAATTGATTTTAAATATCTGGAAGTCAGTTTAATTTGAAATTCAAATATCAGAATGAATTTGGCAATTTAATTATTGAATTTAATTTATTGCAGTTGAATAAATTTTTGAATTTTCAGTTTTAAGTCTGTTAAAATTAGTTTAAAGGCTTAGAAAATTCATATTGATAATACTGAAGATAATAGAAGTTTCAGAATTGGATTTGGAACTGTTTTGTTCAGTTTTGAAATTTTATCGTTTAAATTGAATTTAAAAATAGCCTTCCTAGGTACAGTCTCGGAATTTGACGAAACTAGTTCCACTGGATCCGTAATATTGTATTATTATCGGATTTCAATTTCGTAATGTTTGGAGTGATCGTTTGGCCGTACGGTAAGCAAACGCGCTGAAATTAAATCGAAAATTTAATATTATAACTGGTCCAAAAAGCTATATTCTCCATACGATTGAATTTGGACTCGGAACCTTTTCCATTGCGTTCGGAATAGGCATATAACATTATAAACGCCTAGCGGCACGCCTTGATAGGATATCGAGATTTTTTGTTGCAAATTCGTGACGATTTAAAAATTTGAATTTGAATTTAAATTGAATATTTATACTAGTCAACTGCAGTTGAAATTATTTCACATCAACTTTTCTTTTCCATCAGCTTTTTTTCAAATCACTGTAGACAACTTTGTACACGCGACCATCACTTCTTGTCTCCCCATCTTCTTTTTAAATTGCACGCATCAGATCATTCTTCCAGTTCAAAACAAAGAAAAAGAAAATGGCCGCTTTTCTGTACATTGTGAATCCTTCCTTCCTCATCTGTTTAAAATCATGTTCAAAACTGCCTTTCCTCTCCTCCTTCAAATCGTGTTCCTCTTCGAATCCAAATCGACCGCCCACTTCAAAAAAAAACCAAATCGCTGATATAATCGACATCGTAGTTCGATTGAAGAGAAGGGGGGCGCACGCCGCGCGCTCGCGACTGGGGTTGCGCCTTCGTGCGCATTCAGGCAAGGCAAAGTCGAAGTCTCGAAGCTAGGGCTTCGGCGATACTCGATGTCAAAGTTTGGGCGTTCGCACGCGATGGCGAGTAGTGTCGCGATAACTGAAATGGTGAAGGCAAAGCAAGCGGCGCACGCGTAAGCGTGGTCGACGAGGAGGAGGAGCGGCGAACTTCGAGGAGCAAGCGGCACGCAGCAAGGGTTTTCGCTAGGGGTCAGTAGAGTTCGTTTTCTGGATCGACGATGGCGGCAAGTCGCGTACGCAAGCAAGCACAGTGGAACGCCGCGATCGACAGTAAGGTATATATACATAATTTTAGAAAATTACAGTTGTTTAAAATTGCATTAAAACAAGATGATATAAATACAAATATATATATATATATATATGTGCATGAAAAAAAATATATAATTTTTGCAGTAAAGGAAAATTCTATTTTTACAGTGAAGAAAAATGTACACATGTTTAAATATATAGGTAAACAGAAAATATTATATATATAGGTAAGGATTTGGTGAAAATGGTTTAACTAACTTATTTAATTATCTTAATTTCTGAAAAGATTTTTTTTTAAGGAAAAGGAAAAAAATATATTCCAGTAAAGATTTTTAAGGGAAATTATTAGTTTAAAATTAAAATTTTAGTTGAATTAAAACTATTAAACGGTAATTGGTAATTCGATTATTTCGAATATTTATGAATTGTATAAATGTTTATACAAGGTCTGAAATGGAGGAAAATAAACCGGAATGGAAATGAGTTGGAAATGGATTGCAAAATAAAAAGCTAAGGTGAGATCTTCTCACTCAAATTAAAATTTAAATTGCAATTATTGATTGATTGCCTGATTGTGATAGTATATATAGTAGTATATAGCAATATATATATATATTGGAATATATATATATATATTGGTGATTGATTTTCCCGCATTATATAGCGGATGAGACCCTACGCGCCGCATAATAGCGGATGATATTTTATAAATCCCATATACCGCGATATTCCACCTCGAAGTGGAATTAGTATTTAATTGTTGTGCTAACATCTGTGGATGCAGGGAAACAGGTTGGAGGGATCCAACTGGATTCCTCAAATTGTATGAATTTGTTTCATATATTGTATGAATTTGTTTCATATGTTGTGTGATGATTTATTGATAATCTGTGAATGATTATATTGATGATTGAATCTGTTGAAGGCTATAATTTAGCCAAATGTATTTTTGGTATCGTTGGATACCAGAAATAAATGAAATTGGATTTTTGAAATTAAAGTTGGAAATTTTAAGTAAATTTGTTTTGAAAGAATTGGGTGAATTTAAAAGAAGGAATTTAAAAGCATAAAGTTGATTTTTAAAATCTTATCGAATTATTTCCAAAATATGGGAAAAGATATAAATAAATGAGTTTTGAATAATATTGTTTAAAAGTAAAGAATTTATTGGAAATGGAATTTTGAATAATTTGGAAAGAATAAAGGGATTTGTTTTAAAAGGTGATAAATTTGTTTGAAACTCATTTGATAATTAATCTGGTATTGGGAAATAAATTTTTGGGAAATTAATAAGCTAATTGATTTGGTGTTTGAATGAAAATTTATTTTATGTTGAAATAAAATTAGAAATCAATTTGAAATTGATTTAGTGTTTGAAAAATAAATTGGAAATCGATTTGAGAAAAAATTGATTTAGTATTTGAAATAAATTTGGAAATCAATTCGAAAGTTGATTTGGAGTTGAAAGTGAATAATTTAAGAAATCGATTTGAAAATCGTATAAAAAGTGAATATTTGGGAATGTAAATTCAAAATGGAATTTATAAAGGAACGGGAAATTTGTTTTAAAAATAAACACTGATTTATTTTTAAAGTGTGGAAATAAATTTACGGATTTGGAACGTAAATTTAAAATAAATCGATAAGGATTATTTAATAGGTTTAAATGGACCATTTTGAAGTGAAAGTGTATTCTCACTATAAAGCCGAGTATATTTCCAAAGTAGCTTTTAAAAATATAAATTAAAGGTTCTAAAGTTGGTTTTTAAAAGAAATATTTGGAAATATATTCCGCGTGAGGGAATTGATTTGAAATTTATTTTCAAAAGTTGAAAGGTGAAAAGTGATTTGAAATTTGTTTTCAAAGTGTTGAAGTGTGGAAAAAATATATATCTTGTGAAGATATTTTGAAAATAAATAATTTGGGAAAATTATTTAAATCTGATGATTGTTGTAAATATTGTTTGATAGTTAAATCACCGACTATCAATATTTGCCTTTGAAATGGCATTTGAACTTGTTTTAAAACAAGCGCTCATTATTCGGTTTAGCTGGGAGAGGACTTTGTGTCATATAACCCATTCCGAATAATGATACGACGTTATGAATTGCAATTGAAGACCGGTGTGAAGACCGGGTATATTCGAAAATGAAAGGACAACCTGTCGAATGTCTCTGCACCGAGTTGCTTCGGTATAGAGATTTATATCACTCTTCTTGTGATGGGAAGTCCGGACGTGATTAGTGAATATCCGGATTGCAAGGGCTTCTTTGGAAGTGCCTTCGGTTCTGTTCGAACCCGGAACAGACTTGTATGGTTGTATGTCTGACACTACACTTTGAGATATAAAGCTGATTTCTTTCAAATACATTTCTGTTTGGTGGCGGAGATTTATTCTCTTAGCTTAACACCCTTCTCTAAGACGTACGAGCTCAGAGGTTATGTAGTTGAAGGTTATCAGCGATATATTCCCAATTTGGTAATGTGACATGCTGAGTGCTGTTGTGTGTTGATCATTGGTTGGTCATTTGTTGATCAAAGCATGGCTTCTGTGAGAAGCGTAGCTTTGTGGACGAGACTTCGTCAGACCTCACACCCCGAAAATGGTCGAAACAGGAATGATGCGGCAAGGTTATGAGGGATGCGCCCTTTAGGGTATGTCATTTCCTTCTGGAAAAGGGTGGTATCAGGTATGGAGCCCTGATATTTAACCTATGTGGTTGCTCCAATCTCATTTCTTTGTGGTTGTTGCTTTGTGATCGAGGCGCCTCGGATAAAGGTCCCAAAGGACCGGGGGGTGTTATATTCGTGTAGTAGTTACCTAGTGTAAGGGGTAACCCGGCCTTGTGTTGGCAGAGAGCTAGTTAGTTCTCGGGACGTCCATCCAGAGGCGTACCCATATGGCAGTAGGAAGTTCCTTAGCCTGACCATTTGTTGGAAATCCAATTCCCAATACGAACCTTGTACGGTTTTAGTTGTAGAACCTGCCATTTACTTATGGTGGTCACCACTGTTTAGATGGTAGCTATAGTAGGCATAGTTCGGAATGTCTATGCTGGCTAAGATTAATATTATACTTTCGAAATGTTTTCCACACTAGACATTAATAATAATAATCCAATGATTTTGCGTAGTAAGCATGTTTGACTATCATAAGAAGAAATCTTCTCCAATTCTGCGTTTGCATTGTGTGTGTGGCGGGAGGTCTAATGGTAGTTTCATTTTCCAAAAGCATTGCGAATTTCTTTTATTTTCTTTGTGGAAATAACTGTTTTACGATCTCACACCAGTCACCATGACTGACTCAGAGTTTATTGTTCCCTTTCTAAACTCTGGGTGCCCATAATTTTCCATACGGGCAGCCTAGAGTTATTGTATCAGGATATTCTGGATATTCTGGAGCTTTGGAGGCAAGCTGGATGGCGAGACGTACACCCGTACTTGTTTATTTATTCCGATGTATATTCTGTATGAGGACAAGTTGATATAACTGTCCATTGTTGTATTGAGTTGTATATTGACTCTCATTGTTGTATTGTATAAACTGATATAGTTCTTTGTTTAAAAGACCAGTGATTATCTATTATATATTGTTCCGCTGCGAATGTGAGATTCTGATATTGTTTCTGTTTCTGTTTTTCTACTCTCTTTTTCTTCTGTCTTTGTGACGACCCATCCATGACCCCTGCACCGAATCTATAGATAGTGCGCTGTAAAGTGTGTCAGGCGACCATGGACGATTGTCAAGGTAAGATTTAAAACAACAGAATCTATCGTATTACTCACAGCGCATGGACAAAATACAATAGAACATATGTATAGTGAAGCTTTACAGAACAAAATGACATCATATAAAACTCCATAATAGTTGAATACAAGCATCCACATAGTCAATACATCTAGCCTCACTACATATCTCTCAGAGAATACAAAACAGCGGAATATCCAGTACATATAATAAGAAGATAATATGCAACCCTCCGGCTCGTCTTCGATATCAGCATCGTGAGAAGAGAACAGCACCTGTCACCTGCTACCTAGTCTGCCCGTCCAAAATGGACGAACAGCCCAAGGCAATAAGAATTAAAACATAAAGCCTTGAGTCAGACAACAGTCCTAGTGAGCAGTAAATTAACTAACAACATACCAAAAGAGCATAAAGGAAAAAGGAATAGGAATACAACCCTCCCACTCCAACCTCATTCTACAGTGATAGCCCCCAGACACACACTAAGCAGAAGCAACATAGAAGAGCATACAATTTAAAGTAAAGCTACTATCACTCGAGTCAAGGGCGATGTTTTCCAAGTACCAAGGCCTAAATCAGATAAGCACCCAGAAAATACCGCTCTTGAGTCCGAATGACGATACATCCAAACATCCATGACTCTGGCTATCACTGTTATCATTGCTTCGATATCACCGTTAATTGAATGACCGGCACATTCTTTCAGCCGTCCGCCAAGGGCTAATGGAAACCCCGGTTCTAGACATAACTCCCGCACGTCGTCGCAGCCCGTGCCTAGGACTATCGAATCTGCCCAGAGTACTCGACCATCAACAGTTGGCCGTTGGGACTATCGAATCTGCCCAAACGTACTCTTGCTTAGAGCATGCTAGAACCTTCAACAACGATGCTATCCAAGCCTCCTAGTCATCCTCCTCGACGACTATTCTCATATCCATTCATTATCCTCAACTCGAATCATATCACCGAGTTATCAACATGCTTGGAATGATCCCGTCTGGATTAGACCAAGTCTTCATCACATGATTGCCTCGCTTCATTACATCCTCGCAAAGCCTCATCTCATCATCACATCATCAAATCTATGCATAAGAGCTTCATCATCCCGCTACATATGCCACGAGCAGCTTTCCCAATTCAAGAGCCTTTCCCTTAGCTTTTGAATCGTCTTCGGTCTAAATCTAATCATCAATCATCTATTTCATAACAATCAATCAAATCAAACATCAATCCAAACAATCAAGCATTCAAATATGATCTAAGTAGACAATTATAACAATAATGGCATTTTCGTAATTAAAGAGTTGAAAGTCCAATAAGCATGAAAACATGGATTATATCTCTACAAACTTGATGAATGAACTTACATAGGTTAACATATGATAAAATGGATGTAACATCATCATGAACAATGGATCTATATGGATCTACACATAGGATGAAGAAAATGCATGGAAATCTCTATTTTAACACCAAATTGAGCCAACAATCCGATATACTCCTTTGGATCCGTGTGAGAGATAATCACCACTCACCAAATCACCTAAACAACCTCAAATCAACACGCTTCAGATCTGGACAGCGAAGGATCAAGCTTGATCTATCACGAATCCGCTTCAAACGAAGAAATCTCTCTTGAAAAGATGAAGATCTTCAACTTTAGCTCTTGAATCTTCAATCTTGATCTTCAACTTGGATGGATGTAAGCACTAGATTAGAGTGGAGAAAAGAAGTGAAGAAGTGTAGAAGTCGAGCTCTCAAAATGCCAGCACTTCGTCGCTTCAAAATCCGGATCCCAAAAATGAAGAGAAGCTCTCCTACTTATAGCAGAAAATACCCTAAGTCGTAACTCGGCCATCTTCTTAAGTCGCTGCCGACTTAACACTATGCCGACCTACGACCTAACGCTTTGCCATCCTACGACTTAACCAGAAGCATCTGCGACCTAACAACTGCTATCTCCTAAGTCGGTCACGACTTATAGCATGCGCGCCTACGACTTAAGACTCATGCGCCTCTAGCGACTTACCACTAGTCACGACTTATAACTCGGCAGAAGATACGACTTAACAGATCTGTGCTTCTACGACTTAACAAACAACTGGGTTACGACTCAACCCCTAAGTCGTCTACGACTTAACACATAGGCTAACTCTTAAGGTCGCCAAGACGTACCCCTTAGGTCGCTAACCCACCCAGTCGACTTAACTTGGTAACAACTTAACCCTTAGGTCGCTTACGACCTAACCAACCAAGCTACCAGACGACCTAACACATAGCGACCTATCCCTTAACTCGGTCACTACGACCTAACTCTAACCTTAAGTCGTCTACAATCATAAGTCGGTCAACCCACTAACTCGTCCAACCGACCTAACTACACTAACCCAGTAACCACTAGGTCGCTTACTCCACTAGGTCTGCCACCCTTGAGTCGTCATATCCTTAAGTCGGTCAGTTCTTTAGGTCGTTAACTCGCCCTGCCGACCTAATACTTAACCAAATCCTAGGTTGCATAATTCTATAGGTCGCTCCAACTAACCCACGACCTAACACTAACTCGCCGAATTCCTTAACTCGGTCACGACTTAGCTCTTAGGTCGTTCACGACCTAGGACTTAGATAAATCTGCCTAAAAATCTGAAATGACTTAAAAATGCTAAAATTCCAGATTTTGACGAACTTGTCGATCCGTAAAAATACGGGTCGTTACAGTCTTCTTCTTCCTCTTCTTTTTAACCCTAATGGTTCGGTTTTCCGGCATTCGATTGCGCGGCATTTGATACAGTGGACGTATTAATGTCGACTTTCGAGCGTCGAAAGATCGAAATCGTTACATGTGGTATCAGAGCTGTTGGTTAAGCGATAACCTTGGCTCTGTTGGGTGTTACTCATTATAGATAGAGTCAGTAGTACTCTAGAATGAGTGTGAGTATAATAATAGATATGAGCGCCTATTTGTTAGTGAATACAAAAATTGTTTTGTATTGTGTTGACTTATCGGTTGATTGTTTATAGATTCTGGTCGGTGCAGTCTGGCCAACTGTAATCGATAGGGGTTTCTAAACTCTTAAACAAGATAAACTAACACAGTATTGTTTTAAATAAGGTAAATGAAATAATTTTACCCAAAACTATTTTTGTATAGAAAAGAAATGATTTTCTATGAATTATTATAGTATATGGTTGCTTGGTTGTTAGAAAGTGATAATATTGAATTATTATCATTATTATATGGAAATTGAATAAGGAATAATGGTATAACCAAAGATTTGGAGATAAATTCATTTAACAAATGAAATTTATAAATATGAATTGAAAGATAAGCAAATGAATTCATATACGAATGAGATTTGTAAATGTAAATTGTAATGTGATTTATAATTGGAAATAGAATTCCAGAAAAATATTTGAAAATAAAATTCATTGATGGAATGAAATTGTAATGTGAATTTATAAATGAGTTTTATAAAATGAAATGAGATTTGATTTGAATCAAGTCGAAGTGAGAATCCAACTTGGAAAAAAATAAAATAATATGGATTGAATTCAAGTAAACTAACTTGATAAATTATTAATTCATAAAATAATGAATTGGAAGTTGAGTTAGTTAAATAAATAAATAATTGAATTGTGAGCTGAATAAAAATGGTTTGAATTTGCATATAAATTCAAGTAAGTAGTAGAAATAAATTGAAATTTTCTTGTTATTGATAAAGTAAATTCAGGATGAATTGAATATGGAAATGTGAAATTTAAAGAGGATAAGTGAATATACTAATTGAATTAAATTAGTAGATGGAATGGATTTGAGAAATGAAAAATCAAATCAAAGATTTAAATTGAAAATTGTTTACAAGGAAACTATAATTTGTGTTTTGAGTTGAAATAACTTAAGCAATATTTGGATAAATGCTCGACTTAAGTAAAATTGAAAAATGGTTGTTGTCGAGTTTTGAGAAATGGTTTCAAATGAAATGAATGTGAATATGGAATGTAAATTAAATTGAATGGAATCAATTGGAAATGAAATGGAATTAAAATAAATTGAGTTGGTATCAATTTAAATTACTTATAAAATAGAATGGATATTCTATTAAAGGGATATCGTTGAATTTGCATATAAATGGTTGTCGTTTGACGCAAACGAGATTGTATAAAAATCTATGAGTTATTAAAAGCAAATAAAATTGATTTTTGAATCAATTGAAATGGATATGAATCCATTTCTCTTAGAAATGAATTGAATAAAAGAAAGTGTGTTGTAAAACATTGAATTGAATGTAAATTTGATGAAAGCGATTAAATTTGTATTGAAACCATATAAATTGCTTATGGGAATTATTTTGAATACATTACTTATGAAAACTACTTATTTGTTATTGAAAACAAGTGAAATGTGAATATATTTTATATATATGTCACTTACGTGTTTAAATTGAGTAAGTACAGGTAGCAGGGGTGTCGTTTGGCTGGATTTGGTTGCGCTAATAAGCTAATAAGTAACTGCTTTGTTTAAAAATGCTAAAAAGGTACGCCTACGCAATAAAAATAGGAAATATGAACTGTTTTTTTGCTTTTCCGACCGTATGGGTCGATGTATATATATTTATATCCCTCGTCAAATTGCAAAAGCTCCTCCGTACAAGAGAGACTCCGCCAAAATTTTCCAAAAATTTTAGGAGTTAGAAAAAAATTTGGAAAATTTTTGTTAACGGAAAATTGATATTTCAAATTGTAATGGAACGTAGGAATTGAACTAGAAAATGAAAACCATTGTTTTGGTTGAAGTTGAAAGCTTTGGAAAAAGTGAATTTTTGAAGATAAAATGAATTCAAATAGAATTGAAATTGTAAATTGAATTCAAATGGAATTGAAAATGCAAAGTTGAATGGAAATGAATATATAACTTTGATTAGTGAAGTGAAAATAAATATAAGAAGTATGTAAATACTTATATTGAACTTAAGAAAGGAATGGAGAAAATTCTTAAGTAAAATTTAGAATTGAGAAATATTCTAAGTTAATAAGTGAACGAAAATTTAACTGGAATGTTGTAATTGGACATTATTGTCAAGTAAAATATACAGGGGTTATAAAGGAAAAGAAAATTGGGATTTTTGATTTTGAAGATAATTTAAATTGCTCGACAATAAGGTATGTATTTGAATTTCGATATGAAATTTGATGAGTTTCTGATTTTGCCACTTGGCATTTTGTTTTCTTTTGGAAATTGGGAGTCCGTAGGGACATTTTGTAGTTGTACCGAGCTAGCCGCGCAAAGGAGTCGCTGGCAAAAAATTTCGGAAATTTAGAGAGTTAGAAAATTTTTGAGAAATTTTGGATAATTTAAAATTTGGATTTAAATTTAAATTTGAATGGTGAAGTAAAATAAAGTTGTTTGAAACTTATGGTTGTGTTTGGAAAATTAATGAGGAACGATAGTGTCTTTAATAAGAAAATTGGTTTGGAAATTTGATAAAACTGTTTGGTTTTGGGAAAATGACAAACGGGTATTGGAGCATTCTTCTTAACTTGTAATTTCGGGACGAAATTCTTTTAAGGGGGGAAGATTGTAACGACCCTGAATTTTTGACTTTGGGAATCAGGATATTTAATTGATTTTAAATATTTGGAAGTCAGTTTAATTTGAAATTCAAATAGTAGAATGAATTTGGCAATTTAATTATTGAATTTAATTTATTGCAGTTGGATAAATTTTTGAATTTTCAGTTTTAAGTCTGTTAAAATTAGTTTAAAGGCTTAGAAAATTCATATTGATAATACTGAAGATAATAGAAGTTTCAGAACTAGATTTGGAACTGTTTTGTTCAGTTTTGAAATTTTATCGTTTAAATTGAATTTAAAAATAGCCTTCCAAGGCACAGTCTCGGAATTTGACGATACCAGTTTCATTGGATCCGTAATATTGTATTATTATCGAATTTCAATTTTCGTAATGTTTGGAGTGATCGTTTGGCCGTACGGTAAGCAAACGCGCTGAAATTAAATCGAAAATTTAATATTATAACTGGTCCAAAAAGCTATCTTCTCCATACGATTGAATTTGGACTCGGAACCTTTTCTATTGCGTTCGGAATAGGCGTATAACATTATAAACGCCTAGCGGCATGCCTTGCTAGGATATCGAGATTTTGAGTTGCAAATTCGTGACGATTTAAAATTTTGAATTTAAATTGAATATTTATACTAGTCAACTGCAGTTGAAATTATTTCACATCAACTTTTCTTTTCCATCGGCTTTTTTTCAAATCACCGTAGACAACTTTGCACACGCGACCATCACTTCTTGTCTCCCCATCTTCTTTTTAAATTGCACGCATCAGATCATTATTCCAGTTCAAAACAAAGAAAAAGAAAATGGCCGCTTTTCTGTACATTGTGAATCCTTCCTTCCTCGTCTGTTTAAAATCAAGTTCGAAACTACCTTTCCTCTCCTCCTTCAAATCGCGTTCCACTTCGAATCCAAATCGACCGCCCACTTCAAAAAAAAAACAAATCGCTGTAATAATCGACATCGTAGTTCGATTGAAGAGAAGGGGGCGCACGACGCGCGCTCGTGACTGGGGTTGCGCCTTCGTGCGCATTCAGGCGAGGCGAAGTCGAAGTCTCGAAGCTAGGGCTTCGGCGATACTTGATTTCGAAGTTTGGGCGTTCGCACGCGATGGCGAGTAGCGTCGTGATAACTGAAATGGTGAAGGCAAAGCAAGCGGCGCACGCGTACGCGTGGTCGACGAGGAGGAGCGACGAACTTCGAGGAGCAAGCGGCACGCAGCAAGGGTTTTCGCTAGGGGTCAGTAGAGTTCGTTTTCTGGATCGACGATGACGGCAAGTCGCGTACGCAAGCAAGCACAGTGGAACGCCGCGATCGACAGTAAGGTAAATATACATAATTTTAGAAAATTACAGTTGTTTAAAATTGCATTAAAACAAGATGATATAAATACAAATATATATATGTATGTGCATGGAAAAAAAATATAATTTTTGCAGTAAAGGAAAATTCTATTTTTACAGTGAAGAAAAATGTACACATGTTTAAATATATAGGTAAACAAAAAATATTATATATATAGGTAAGGATTTGGTGAAAAATGGTTTAACTAACTTATTTAATTATCTTAATTTCTGAAAAGAGAAAAGGAAAAAAATATATTCCAGTAAAGATTTTTAGGGGAAATTATTAGTTTAAAATTAAAATTTTAGTTGAATTAAAACTATTAAACGGTAATTGGTAATTCGATTATTTCGAATATTTATGAATTGTATAAATGTTTATACAAGGTCTGAAATGGAGGAAAATAAACCGGAATGGAAATGAGTTGGAAATGGATTGCAAAATAAAAGGCTAAGTTGAGATCTTCTCACTCAAATTAAAATTTAGATTGCAATTATTGATTGATTTCCTGATTGTGATATTATTTATAGTAGTATATAGCAATATATATATTGGAATATATATATATTGGTGATTGATTTTCCCGCATTATATAGCGGATGAGACCCTATGCGCCGCATAATAGCGGATGATATTTTATAAATCCCATATACCGCGATATTCCACCTCGAAGTGGAATTGGTATTTAATTGTTGTGCTAACATCTATGGGTGCAGGGAAACAGGTTGGAGGGATCCAACTGGATTCCTCAAATTGTATGAATTTGTTTCATATGCTGTGTGATGATTTATTGATAATCTGTGAATGATTATATTGATGATTGAATCTGTTGAAGGCTATAATTTAGCCAAATGTATTTTTGGAATCGTTGGATACCAGAAATAAATGAAATTGGATTTTTGAAATTAAAGTTGGAAATTTTAAGTAAATTTGTTTTGAAAGAATTGGGTGAATTTAAAAGAAGGAATTTAAAAGCATAAAGTTGATTTTTAAAATCTTATCGAATTATTTCCAAAATATGGGAAAAGATATAAATAAATGAGTTTTGAATAATATTGTTTAAAAGTAAAAGAATTTATTGGAAATGGAATTTTGAATAATTTGGAAAGAATAAAGGGATTTGTTTTAAAAGGTGATAAATTTGTTTGAAACCCATTTGATAATTAATCTGGTATTGGGAAATAAATTTTTGGGAAATTAATAAGATAATTGATTTGGTGTTTGAATGAAAATTTATTTTGTGTTGAAATAAAATTAGAAATCAATTTGAAATTGATTTAGTGTTTGAAAAATAAACTAGAAATCAATTTGAGAAAAAATTGATTTAGTATTTGAAATAAATTTGGAAATCAATTTGAAAGTTGATTTGGAGTTGAAAGTGAATAATTTAAGAAATCGATTTGAAAATCGTATAAAATGTGAATATTTGGGAATGTATATTCAAAATGGAATTTATAAAGGAAAGGGAAATTTGTTTTAAAAATAAACACTGATTTATTTTTAAAGTGTGGAAATAAATTTACGGATTTGGAACGTAAATTTAAAATAAATCGATAAGGATTATTTAATTGGTTTAAATGGACCATTTTGAAGTGAAAGTGTATTCTCACTATAAAGCCGAGTATATTTCCAAAGTAGCTTTTAAAAATATAAATTAAAGGTTCTAAAGTTGGTTTTTAAAAGAAATATTTGGAAATATATTCCGCGTGAGTGAATTGATTTGAAATTTATTTTCAAAAGTTGAAAGGTGAAAAGTGATTTGAAATTTGTTTTCAAAGTGTTGAAGTGTGGAAAAAATATATATCTTGTGAAGATATTTTGAAAATAAATAATTTGGGAAAATTATTTAAATCTGATGATTGTTGTAAATATTGTTTGATAGTTAAATCACCGACTATCAATATTTGCCTTTGAAATGGCATTTGAACTTGTTTTAAAATAAGCGCTCATTATTCGGTTTAGCCGGGAGAGGACTTTGTTTCATATAACCCATTCCGAATAATGATACGACGTTATGAATTGCAATTGAAGACCGGTGTGAAGACCGGGTATTTTCGAAAATGAAAGGACAACCTGTTGAATGTTTCTGCACCGAGTTGCTCCGGTATAGAGATTTATATCACTCTTCTTGTGATGGGAAGTCCGGACGTGATTAGTGAATATCCGGATTGCAAGGGCTTCTTTGGAAGTGCCTTCGGTTCTGTTCGAACCCGGAACAAACTTGTATGGTTGTATGTCTGACACTACACTTTGAGATATAAAGCTGATTTCTTTCAAATACATTTCTGTTTGGTGGTGGAGATTTATTCTCTTAGCTTAACACCCTTCTTTGAGACGTACGAGCTCAGAGGTTATGTAGTTGAAGGTTATCAGCGATATATTCCAAATTTGGTAATGTGACATGCTGAGTGCTGCTGTGTGTTGATCATTGGTTGATCATTTGTTGATCAAAGCATGGCTTCTGTGAGAAGCGTAGCTTTGTGGACGAGACTTCGTCAGACCTCACACCCCGGAAATGGTCGAAACAGGAATGATGCGGCAAGGTTATGAGGGTCGCGCCCTTTAGGGTATGTCATTTCCTTCTGGAAAAGGGTGGTATCAGGTATGGAGCCATGATATTTAACCTATGTGGTTGCTCCAATCTCATTTCTTTGTGGTTGTTGCTTTATGATCGAGGCGCCTCGGATAAAGGTCCCAAAGGACCGGGGGGTGGCATATTCGTGTAGTAGTTACCTAGTGTAAGGGGTAACCTAGCCTTGTGTTGGCAGAGAGCTAGTTAGTTCTCGGGACGTCCATCCAGATTCATACCCATATGGCAGTAGGAAGATCCTTAGCCTGACCATTTGTTGGAAATCCAATTCCCAATACGAACCTTGTACGGTTTTAGTTGTAGAACCCGCCATTTACTTATGGTGGTCACCACTGTTTAGATGGTAGCTATAGTAGGCATAGTTCGGAATGTCTATGCTGGATAAGATTAATATTATACTTTCGAAATGTTTTCCACACTAGACATTAATAATAATAATCCAATGATTTTGCGTAGTAAGCATGTTTGACTATCATAAGAAGAAATCTCCTCCAATTCTACGTTTGCATTATGTGTGTGGCGGGAGGTCTTATGGTAGTTTCATTTTCCAAAAGCATTGCGAATTTCTTTTATTTTCTTTGTGGAAATAACTATTTTACGATCTCACACCAGTCACCATGACTGACTCGGAGTTTATTGTTCCCTTTCTAAACTCTGGGTGCCCATAATTTTCCGCACGGGAAGCCTAGAGTTAATGTATCAGGATATTCTGGATATTCTGGAGCTTTGGAGGCAAGCTGGATGGCGATACGTACACCCGTACTTGTTTATTTATTCCGCTGTATATTCTGTATGAGGACAAGTTGATATAACTGTCCATTATTGTATTGAGTTGTATATTGACTCTCATTGTTGTATTGTATAAACTGATATATTTCTTTGTTTAAAAGACTAGTGATTATCTATTATATATTGTTCCGCTGCGAATGTGAGATTCTGATATTGTTTCTGTTTCTGTTTTTCTGCTCTCCTTTTCTTCTGTCTTCTTCTACCTCTTCTTTTTAACCCTAATGGTTCGGTTTTCCGGCATTCGATTGCGCGGCATTTGATACAGTGGACGTATTAATGTCGACTTTCGAGCGTCGAAAGATCGAAATCGTTACACACTCCCAAATCAAAGGTGCACCCAATCAAATCACAAGATCAATAGAATGGTATCAATGAAATGTGCCCGATAGGGGGAATGACCCCACTTGGCCCGGTATAGCTCCTGTTTTAGCCACATCAAGCTGACTCACGGGAGTCGGGACTACGTAAATACCATATAGAATCGTCGTCAAACCATCCTACTTCATTCTGGAATCTCCACCACGTACACAGTTGTTAAAGTGGTTTTCGGTATTGGCAGAGAGTATGACAATATCTGATCCCGGTCTCTTTAACAACCAAACGCTTATTTCACACCGTGGTCATTTCATTTCAAATAGTTCATGCTTCATATAAAAATATCATATTCATTTCAAAACCATATCAATTCGATATCATTATTCACTTTAAATAATATTCATTTCCAAAAATCATAACACTTTAAAAATTATAACACTTCCAAAATCATAACACTTTTGAAATCATAACACTTTGAAATCATAACACTTTGAAAATCATAACACTTTGGAAATCATAACACTTTCGACTTAAACAGCTTAGATATTGAAAATAGTATATATATATATATATTAAAATAGTTTATATATTAAAATAATATATATATATTGAAATAGTTTATATTAAAAATACTATATAATAAAAATAGTTTCCTCCAATTTCACAAGTTGATTCAATTGGCTTAAATTCCAAAATTCAATTTAAATCAATCCATGTTCAACACTTTCAATTTTAAAATGTTAAGGTTCAATTCACATTCTCAATAAACCATTTCAATTTTTATCGATTTCAAATCCAGGTTTGGACTGTCATTTCTAATCCAATAAGATCCAAAGTTTAAATATTCAAACATTTACAATATAGGTTTCATTTATATTTCAACATTTAACTTTAATTTTACTCAAATTGGAAAATATTCACTTAATAATTTTAACAACTGTTTAATAAAGTCTCAATTTATAAATTTAAATCAATACTAAAAATTCAGTCTCAATTTTTATTTAAAAATGAGAATATTCATTTAAATCACTTTTCATCAAATTAAGTTGTAAGTCATACCTTTCAAATCTCAAAATTAATAAGTTCAAATAAATTCTTATTTAAATTCAATTATTAACCAATTAAATTTCAAGTCAATTTTTCTTTATTTTAAATCTTATTTTATATATTTAAAAATAATAAAATTAAAAGTAAAATCTTAAAATTTATATTCTCAAAACTAACTTATAAATTTAAAATTTCCAAACATATAACTTAAAAAATCTGATTTTACAAAATAAAATATCTTTATATTATATTTAAAAATCAATATTTTATAAAATCCTTCCTTCTAAAATTTAGGAAATCATTTCAAAATATAGACCAATGGTGTCCGTATATAATTTTCTATCCAATGGTCAAGTGATACGGATTTTTATCATTTCAATCCGTAAATTAAATATTTACGGGTGTATATCATTTCAACCCGCAATCCCAAAATTTAAAATCAATGAAAATCGCTTGGGTTTATCATTTCAACCCATAACGATTTTCCCCTAATTTATAATATCGTTCGGGTATGTATCATTTCAACCCATAGGGAATTTTAAACTAACAGGGAAGTTGCAGAGTGAGAATAAATAATATAACATATCAATAACAGGCATATATCATCAATAACAAATTAAAATATAATATATATAACAGGGTTATGGTGTCATATTTCATAGGTGAAAAATTGCAGATAATAGCATATCAGATTTAACAATTAAATAACTAACAATTCAATATTTAACAACATATTTCAATCGTCATTTCATGTGGATTGAATCTAATCAATATAAGAATGTTAATTGTGAGTGATTGCTCACCTTTCGAGGCTAAAGAGACGGAAACTGAGAAGCAGCAGACATAAATACGCAAGCGACACGGCGACAAAGCTAGAATCCAAACAACAAATTCCAAAGTTCAACACGATGAACACGAATTCGACGAACGAGCAAAGCTGGGATGGAATTCGAAAATCGATGAAAACAATATATATATATATATATATATATATATATAAATTTTAAAATCTAACATTTACTCATATAAAATCTTTCTAATATATATTTTCCCAAACAATCAATATTCGATTTTGAAACACAAATCAAAATAAATTCTTTATATATATATATATATATATATATATTCGAAAATCAATATTTAATTCAAAACCCATATAAAATAGAATCTATATGTATAATATATATTTCAAATCCTTACATCTTAAATACACATTTTTAAATTAAAACCTTAATTTATATTTGAACACCAAACTCTTGTATATTTATATTTATATAGGCAAATCTATAGACTAGCATATACACTTACATACATATTATATCTTAAGGTCAATATTTATTATGAAATCAATGTAAACTTACATAAACTTTATATATACACACAACTGATTGTATGTTACTGATATAAACATTTATATAAAACTAAACAGATCAGATATAAAACTAATATAACTTGCACACTTTTAATAGTTTATACTTTATATATTCGCAATTTTCAAAAATCAATATTTTCCAAAATAAGAACAGAGACACAAATAGTATAATATATAATACTTCTCTATATAACTCTTTTATATATATATACTGTAAACACATTCATACGTTAAACATATATAATATTACTAAATTCTTTCACAGCAAACCAAACAACATACGAAATATATATGTATATATATATATATAAACATCTATATATATAACCACTATATATATTTAAACTGATATATAAACTAACATTTGTACAAACTGACAATATATAAAACTTACATAAATAAATAAATATATATATATACTTACATGTTATGAAAGAGGGGCTAGGCCGCTAGGAGAGGTGCTACACGTGGAGGCTTCGGCTCAGGTGGGTTCAAGGCTGCTGTTAGGTGCTGGGGTAGGTGGTGCGCTCGGCTGAGGTTGCTGTGGAGAGCTGGAGTAATGTCAAACTGGTCGGAGATGCGGGTTTTGGGTTGTCATGGTAGAGTTATGGTGGAGCACATGCGAGTTATGGTGGGCATAAGGGTTCGGTGTAGAGCAGTGGAGGCCACATGCAGTGGGTAGGTGATGGCGTTGGTCTGGTCGTCGGCGGAGGGAGGTTGGTGGAGCAGAGGGTGGTCGAAGTTGTTGCGTGTGGTGATGGAAGCAAGGAAGTGGCTCGGCAGTTTCAAAGGAGAAGGTGAGTGATGTTTACGAGCAGGCAATCCAAGCAACTAGGTCGAGCAACGTTTCTAAAATTATATGCTGGCATATATGACATTTTTTTAGAGAAGGAGGAAGCAATAATTTCGGCCGTGAAAGGAAGGGAATGTGAGCAGGAAGGAGATGAGCGGTTAGATCCAGAAACAAATAACTTATATACTTTTTAATATATATATATTCTTACAGTGAAAGAAGATGGACAAGCAACTTTTCTCTACTAAATAAAATTTTATAAATTATATATTTTATATTAGAGCAAATTAACAGAGCAAAAATGAGAAAGAAACGAAGGGACCAACCAATATATGACGAATCAGTGGGATTGGCAAAAGCCAAACGTTGAATATCAGAAAATAATAAAGGCTAGTGAACATTCATTATCAGACGGATACGCGATTTGAAAGAAAACAGAGCACCAAAAGGCTCAAAATGGTACCAATATTCTCGACCGTTTCATAGATTTCACCATCCACCGGACGCGAAAACATATAAATGAATATACTGTGGATATTAGTACGACGAGACGAACAAAATGGTACACAGATATCAACGATACGTGTAACATCCAGATATTTTCAACCATTCGCATCCGCACATGTCGGACTTGAATTGCTCAAAATATCATATTGTTAATTTATATTTGGCAAAAACTCAGCATATACAGTAAATAAATAAATCACAGAATCACAGACACAGAGTAATATAACAATAAGCAGCGAAAACAAAAGAATAGTAGTTCATGAAGCTACTATATATATATATAATCAGAGTTAAACAAGATATAACAGAAGTCTCGAATACATAGAAGTCTCAATACAATAGTCAAATACAAGATTAGAATATATCACTGGAGTCAACTGAATAACTGGAAGCTGAATAGATATAGATGGATCTCCAAGCAAAGCTCCAACTCCAAAGGTGAGTCTCGAATGCTGTGACACTCAGTCTGACCCGAGCGTAAAGCAAAACACAAAACACTCGAGTCAGGATTAACATTCTTATATCAATAAATCCAACTCAAGTGAAATATCAACTGAAATACAAGTAACTTAAAGGGTGTTTGGGATAACCATCCTCTAAGGATCCGTGGAACTATCTACTGTGTAGTAATATACGCTATTATAATAATGTCTATAGTAAAGTAAACTATTAAAACAGCGTTAAGGCGTTACCCATATCCCCCTTAACACATTTTATATATTCCCATAGTCTATATAGTACCGTAATCTCTCCCATACTGGGCGTCGTCAGAGGGCACTCCATAGGTATGGTACAAAACAAACTCGTAGAGGTCTCGCTAAGGTAGGTGACACGGCACAACTAGGCAATGCCAGGGTAGATATACCAATTACACTTACGGGCTGGTGGTAACGCATAGTAGCCACTACCGCCCACCTCGAGCCACACTCCCAAATCAAAGGTGCGCACCAAATCAATCATAAAGTAATAGAATGGCAATCGAAGAAGTGTGTCCGATCGGAGGAGCTACCTCACTTGGCCCATCGAGTGCTCCTGTTTTAGCCACCTTATGCTAACTCACGGGAGTAAGGTCCACGTATATACCTCATGTAGGATCGTCGCCACCATCCTACTTCATTTTGGAATCTCCATCGCGTACACGGTTGTTAAAGTGGTTTTCGGTATTGGCAGAGAGTATGACAATAACCGATCCCGGTCTCTTTAACAACCAAACGTTATTATAACACCGCGGTCATTTCAAAATAGTTTATACTTCAAAACCAAAATATCATTCCCATTTCAAAACCATATCAATACGATATCATTTCACTTCAAATATATTCATTTCCAAAATCATAGCACTTCAAAGTTATAACACTTTCGAAACCAAAACACTTGAAATTATAACACTTTGGAAATCATAACACTTTGAAATCATAACACTTTGGAAATCATAACACTTCCCTTTAAACGGTTTAGATATTAATAATAGTATATATAATAAAATAGTTTATAAAATAAAATAGTTATTTATAATAAAATAGTTAGTATATAAAAATAGTTTATATTAAAAATAGTTTATATTAAAATGATTTATATTAAAATAGTTTATATTAAAAATAGTTTATATTAAAAATAGTTTATTTTAAAATAGTTTATATTAAAAATAGTTTATATTAAAAATGATTTATATTAAAATAGTTTATATTAAAATAATTTATAAGCTAAAACATATAAATAGTTTTAAATATAATTTAAAAATACTTTATATAATAAAATAGCTTCCTCAGATTTCACAAATCGGTTCCAATTCAACTCAAATTCCAAAATTCAAATTTAATCCAATCTCAAATCATCAATTTCAATTCAATTCAGTTTCTCAATAAACCATTTCAAATTATATCGATCTCAAATACAAATTTGAACCACAAAATTAACCATTTCAATTTCAATATATTTCAAAGCTTTAAATATTCCACAAATTTCAAAACTAAGTTTGATAATTTCATATATATATATATATATATATCTAAATTTAACTTCATTATTATTTAGTTTTGAAATATTCACTTAATCAATCCAATGTCATTTAAATAAACTTTAAATTTCAAATAAATTAAATATTTCCTTTAATTTATTTAAACTTAAAATATTCATTAATCACTTTAAACCAAAATCAAGTTATAAAATCATATCCTTTAAAATCTCAAATTCAATAAGTTTCAAATCGATTTTTTATTAAATATAACTCTTAATTAAATACCATTTCAAATCCATTTCAAATCTATATTTCCAACCCTAATTTATATAAAATTTATTATAAACTTTATATTTGAAACTATAAATTTAAATAAATACTTAAAACATATTATATATATATATATTAAATCAAATTTTATTAAATTAAACCTTATTATCAAACTTATTTTATATTAAAATATAATTTATATATATATATAAAATAGTAAAATCTATACGTAAAATCTTAAATTTATAATTTCAAAACTAACTTATAAATTTAAATTTCCCAAACATAAAATTTTAAAAATCAAGAATTATAAACATATATAAAATAACATTTATATATAATATTTTAAAAATTAATATTTATATAAAACTATATATATATATCTTTTTAAACCTTGGAAATCATTTCAAAATATATATATACCAACGGTGTCTGTATATAATTTTCTATCCTATGGTCAAGTGATACGGATATTTATCATTTCAATCCGCAATTTAAATATCTACGGGTATATATCTTTTCAACCCGTAATTCCAAATTCAATTAAATGAAAATCGCTTAGGTTTATCATTTCAATCCATAACGATTTTCTCCTATTCTACAAGATCGTTCGGTATGTATCATTTCAACCCATAGGGAATTCTAAACTAACAGGGAACTTGCAGAGTGATAACATATATGATAATAATATAACAATCAGCAACAGGCATATATTATCAGTGATAAAATAAATAACATATCATGTTGTTAGATGTCACAGGTGAACAGATACAGATAATGGCATATATATAACAATTAAATAACTAACAGCAGCATATTTCAATTGTTGTTTCAATTGAAATCAAATTTAATAAATATAAGGACGTTAATCGTGAGTGATTGCTCACCTTTCGAAGCTAGAGAGGATAGACAATGAAATTGAGTTACGAAATGCAAGCACGACTCCCGAAGTAAAGCTAGATGGACATGATACGACGAACAAGCTGATAAATAGAAATTGATGAAATCAATCAGAATTGGATCAATGATGATAAATGGTATAAGTGAACTTATATATAACTATATATATATATAAATCATATTCTGAATTCAAACACATATTAATTTAAATATATATATTTCAAAATTATTGTTTCAAATTAAAACACATATGTTAAAATATATCCTTTATATATTTACAAACCATTTTTGATTTAAACATATATTTCTAAGATCACTATTTACATATCTGAAAACCAAATCCACATCTCCTGATAAATAAACTAATATATATATATAAACATATACATCAAAAATCCAAATCTATATATATTCCAAGATCATTATTAAATTTAACACATACCTCTAATATATATAAATATATGATATTAACAGTACATGAAATCATTTAAAACTAATATATTATATATTATACTAATAAACTTTATAAACTAAGATGTAACTTTATAACAAAATATGTATGTACAAACTTCTTTTATAAAACAACAGCCAGAACATATGTATCTAAACTAACTCATATAACTGTTTATATAGCAGACTTTCTATAAACACTATATATATACCTTTAAATAAAATAACAGAATATAGCTTATCTATATAAGTGTATCATATACAGATTATACATTCAACTAACATATACATAAACTGATATTTTATAAACTTATATAAACTACACTTATTAAAAATCCAAGTATATATATGGACTACTGTTAAATTATATATTATAATTATTTAAAACATATCAGTAAGTAAAGAAAAACTAAATAAACTAACCTATATACACTAGTACCCAAGGATATAGAAGATATATATCCTACCGAAATATATAAACTAATATATATGACATATATGTATTTAACTTACAAAGCAGAAAGGATGGGGAAAAAGTTCGACCGAGATGAAAGCTGGCTTCGGCCTGGGTACATGCGCACAGGAGGAGAGAGGAAAAATGAGGTCAGGGAGCTCGGGGTTGGTGGCTTCGGCTAAGGTAGAAGAAGAAGCCATGGTGGGGTCTTGTGCTCGACAGATCTGGGTTTCACGCATGGAGGAAAGGAGGGGAGAGGGATGGGCAAGAGGCCGGCATGGAAGAGGGTGGGTAGTGGCTCTCGAAAATAAGGAAGAAAAACTTACTGTAAATGTTTTTTTTTGCAGAAGAAAGAATTGAGGAATGAGAAGTCAGGCAAGAAAAATGAACGCATAAAAATGAACGAACCAGTAAAGTTGATGAAACATTGGAATAGAAAAGATCAAAGGCTGAATAATAATTGTTGATGACCGTTTGAATTCACGTGGATAACTGAAAAGACAAAAGAAACCAAAAGTTTCGAATGCGGAACCGGTACGACTGATCGGTTCACTGATTTCATCGTGTTCCGAAATCCGAAACACATGAATGAATATACCGCAGAGATCAGCACGACGAGACGATCAAAATGGTATACAGATATCTGTGGTACGATCATCCTATCAAAAGTCGATAATCGGTACCGGAAAAGCTGCTAAAATGTCAGAAATAAGATAAACGGAGCAATAGCAGTCCAAATTTTACGAAACGAAATATGACGTCTCGTTCAGAAGATGATTTACAAATTTATTGTATAAAATATTTAGGTTTGAAAAACATTTTATTATTATTAATTTTAACTGATTTAAATTTAAATAAAATTACATAATAAAATAAACTTTCATATTATCTGATGAAAATTTACCATTTTCTATGTTAAAGTAAACGTATTCCAAATATTAAATTTTTATTTCAAAAATTTATTATTTAAAATTTCACAAAAAAAATTCAGTTAATTACATTATTAAAACCAATTAAATTTATGGGTCGTTACACTCTCCCCCACTCAAAACTTTTCGTCCCCGAAAAGGAAGGAAGCAGGAGAATAGAAACAACCAGAAAGAGACAGATTCAAAACAATTAATTTAAACCATATAGATTTCAATTTAAATTAATTAATATTCAATAATTGATTTAATCCATTTGATTTCACTTAAGTTAAATCAATCTTAACTATTTCTAAATTCATTATCTTATTATCCAATTATCCTCAATTAACAATTTTTAAAATCATAAATTTGAATAGTCATTTATTATAATCATATTTTATTCAACAAATTTAATTCTTCTTTATTCCAAATTATTATTAAATTTATTCCGTTTAATATATCTTATCACATAGATTAAGTAGATTGTCACTTATTATAACCAATCAACTCCTATTTATAAAATCATTTTATATTGTATATTATTCAATTACATAGTCAACTTCTGAATAATTTAGGTAAGTTATATATGGAATGCAATTAAGTATTATACAAATAAAATTTCCAAATTCAGTTATTCCAAAGTTTAAATATTTATTCAAAAATTTGACTTCATTTTAAAATTGAAATCACCCTTTAACATAAAATTTAAGAGTTAAATTTCCGGTTCACTTTGAACCATTTGAGATAAGTGTATGCATATATATATATATATATATATATTATAAATCAAGTCATACCTAAGAAATTCAAATAAAATTCATTTTTCTTCAAAACAAAGTGTAGCAAAGCTACAGAATGGTCTCTCCACTCTGAAACTCAAAAATGAATGTCGATGATGTGGCCGCAATCACCGAAATTATTTTCCAGCGACAAATGAGAAGAGTACAGATTTAAAACTTTAAAAATTCTTTGGAAAAGATTTCTATCCAAAATACTTTTAAATAATATACATTTTAAAACTTTAAAACCAAAGTTTGAAATTACCAAAAATTGAATACTCAAATTCTTAAGTTAAATTTATATTTGGCAAAACTCAAGTTTGACATGTGTGGATGCGAATGGCACGAAATATCGGGATGTTACAATATGACCATCCTATCAAAAGTCGATATTCGCTGCCAAACTGCTGCTAATTCGCAGAAAATAAGATAAACAGGGCTAGAGAATACCAAATTTGGTGAAACGAAAGATGACGTCTCACTCAGAGAATGATTTACAATTTTAGTTTATAAAATATTTAGATTTTGAAAATATTTTATTTTCATCAAACATTAACTGATTTAAATTGAAATTGAAATTACACAACAGAAATAAACTTCCATATTTATCAACGAAAATCCGCCATTTGTTATGTTTAAATAGACGCATTCCAAATATCAATTTATCATCATTAAATTTTATTGTTTATTTTCAAGCAAAAATTCAGTTAATTACGTTATTTAAACCATCAAAATTTTTGGGTCGTTACAGTGGATGTGAAAATACCCTAATGGGAGCAACCCCACATAGCTTTGCCCCCACTTGCTCTTTGGGTATAGTCATTTCCAATAAAGGATATCAAAGCTCAAATAAGCAACAAACCGTCTTAGAGTGACGAAATACAATGAAGATAGCAGAATCAAAATCGATAGTCGATAAATCAACTATCGGAACTAACAAAGTGATTTTTTTATGAGAATTAAATCGCATGCACTTGCCACTAGTAAATGAATCGAACTTTTAAAATATTTGATTCACATTTAGGCTTGATATTAACATTTCAAATATTGTAAAACACTTTAAAAATACTCTTTGAAATAGTCTTTTAAAATAACAAATTATAATACTAAGTGTATTAAAACAAGGATCAATACAAATGTCATTAAAACATTGTTTACTATAAGCCCAAAATAATTTACACTTAGTTTTATTTTTTAAACAATCCCTTTTAAAGGATTTTCTCATTTATAAACTATAATTTATAAATTCAAAACAAAATCTATTATCCCGAAAGATAATAAATCAATTTAAACACCTTTATAAATTTAAAACAATGTTAATTTATCCCAAAGGATAATTTATATTGCAACTCTTTTATAATTTTAAAAGCACATTAAGTTTTCCGAAAGAAAAGATATCAAATTTTAAAACCTTTTATAAAGTTTAAAACAACATTAATTATCCGAAAAGATAATTAATCACATTTATAATCTCTATTAATAAACCAATCAATTATCATCAGAACACCTTTGTTAATTAATTAGTTCATTTACTTTGAAACACTAAATCAGTTAATAAATTTTAAACACTTTTACTAAATCAGTTAATTTATTTTAAACTCTTTTATTAAATCAGTTAATTAACTTTTAAAGCACCATTAATTAAAATTATCAGTTAAATCCAAATATCATTATCTAAATGGATTAATTAAATTCAAACATCATTAATTAAATCCATATATCATAAATTAAAATTATTAACTAAATTCAAATAGCATTAGTTAAGGTTAATTAGATTCAAATATCATTAATTAAAATGATTAAATAAATTAAAACATCATTAATTAAAACGATTAATTAAACTCAAATATCTTTAATTAAAATGATTAATGAAATCATATTTCATTAATTAAAATGATTAATTAAACTCGAATATCATTAATTAAAATGATTAATTAAATTAAATATCATTAATTAAAATGATTAATTAAATTCAAATATCATTAATTAAAATGATTAATCAAACTCAAATATCATTAATTGAAATGATTAATTAAATCAAATATCATTAATTAAAATGATTATTCAAACTCAAATATCATTAATTAAAATGATTAATTAAACTCAAATATCATTAATTAAAATGATTAGTTACATTTAAATATTATTAATTAAAAATAATTAATTAAAGTAAAATATCATTACTTAAAATGATTAATTAAATCTAAATCTCATTAATCAAAGTGATTAACTAAATTTAAACATCATTAGTTAAAACAAATAATTAATTTAAATATCATTAATCAAAATGATTAATTAAATTTAAACATCATTAATAAAAATGATTAATGAATATTAAACATCTATTTTTGAAATTACAAGCTCAAGACAACTCACAAAAAAATTTAGGGGATGATATTCAATAAGTGACGATATAGCGAAAATCGCTATAATGACACTTAAATAATTAAAATAATGTCCCAATTATTTCCAACTAAACCACAATATAAGCAATGTAAGGATGTTATAAACTAATATTAGCGAGAAACCCCTTGGGGTCTCTCTACAACCCCTACAAAAACAATGGCTACGAACAACATAAATTGTTATATTATTTCACTACAAATTAGATAATATGTCATTCATTTTCCAAAATAGGAATCCAACCAAACAATCAATCAAACAACAATATACTAACATCTAAGCATACAACAATAATATATAGCATTAGAGATATTATATAGTTTATTTAAAGGTGAGTTCACTCATCAAAATTCTAGTTGATGCTTTTACATTCCTGTTTGGTCAACGACGTTCGATTTTAGCCCCAAAATTCAACCAAATCAGCTCCAAAATTAAGATGACATTTCTTCGAGTCCAATGCAACTAATCGCATCTGAATCCGACCTTGTATGAGTAAGATATTAGTTTAAAGATATTAAATTAATTAATATAATTAATTCTTTAATTACAACTTTAATACCCTTTCCACTTTGCTAAACCCTAATCACGTCTAACCTAGGCCGTCGCTTTTCATCACGTTCATCACCATCACCAGCCACCACTGGCCACCATGCCTCCACCACCGCCTTCCCAAACCATGATGACCCCTGCATCACCGAACTCACCCCCCACGAGGACGATGCCTTAGCACAAACCCAAAACGACCTTGTTGATCTCGACCTTGCCACCACTGCTGTTGATGCTGGCCCACAAAACTCCACCAGATCGTAGCCTTAGCTTCCCCCTACAACTTTGCTTCAGGGCCGCCAGCGAAAGATTACCATCGACGACGAAAATTCCAACCCTAGACATGACGTAAATCATGACTTCACTGTCGCCTTGCCTTGATCCACCTCATTCCGATCGATCAAAACTCTCATCTCACCCCCACGAACATTTTTCATGTTGGGACCATCGCCTAATTTGGCCTTTAGTGGAGCCGATCAACGACAGCCATTGGATTTGGCTAATCTAGGTTTCTAAGTTTAGAGAATGAAGAGAGCGAGGGTCCTTTTATAGAGATTTTTTTCCGATACTTTCATGCACAAAATTCACGAACTCCAACAAAGGTGTGCTCACTGGTGTTACTTGCTAAGTACCTCTATTTTGAACTCAATGAAACTGTTTTCGGGACCTAATTCCAATATATACAAAAGTTAGTTTTTATAATCCAATTATATTATTTTAATTTTTCTAAAAATAAATGTTACAGGTTTCGAGTTTGCATGATCACACGGTACATCCGATCGCCACGAAACACAACGGCATGCAAAAATTCATTATTTCAGATCTAATGGCACCCGAAATGATAGTTTCACACATTTAAATATCGCTTTATATTTTCAATCCAATTATCGATATTTATATAAAATATTTATTATTGTAAATAAATTTACAAATTGAATTCACCAATATTACTTATTAATTGAAAGGAGTTAAATAAGATTATTAAATCCATTTAATTAATATTTAATTCATAAATTCAAATATTCAAGTAATGCCTGTATAAGAATATAAGTTATTGAATTCCAAAATCCAACTGCTTAAATATTTAAAAATTAATTAAATATTTAAAATCCAATAACCAAAATTTTGGGTTGTTACATTCAATATCAACTCCTTAAAACTATGATGCAGCATTTTTTAAACCGACATTAATATTTATAGCGGCAATGATGCTGCATATCTTCATTCCTATACAAAGAGGCAGTAATATCACATTTTCGACATTGATATTAAAGGGTGTGATGCTGCATATATATAATTTCGACATTATTACTTTAGGCAGCAATGCTACATATAAACCTTACTTTCGACATCGATATAAATGGAAATGGTGCCGTCTATTTTTTATATTGACACAAATGACATTAATAACTCTACAATATTGATGTCGAAGGTTATCAATGTTAGCATTCTTATATTTCCAAATTTTAAAGCTTTATACTATGCAAACCAAATACTATGGCGCTTATATTCGGCAACCTATATATTTATGTTATTGGGCATAAATGATTTTGCCTTATGGCGTTATGCTTTATTAAATCAGGTGCTTTAATATAATAGCGACATAGAGGGGTGAGTCAACCCATAGCGCTATATCAATGCTGCACTTTTTCAATTCAAATGGTTTTATTATATGGCTTCATAGCCTTGGTTTTGAGGTGCGACAACCTCTGACTGATTTCAAAGTTCAACAATCTTATTTTATAAAAACATATACATATCTTGGCATAATATTTTTGATGAAGTAAAGGCCTATATTTTCCTTGTTTTTTAGTATAATTTAAAGGGTTAAATCAATTATAAAGATTTATGTTTTCAAAGAAATAGAAAGGGTAATTAGCCTAGGATTTTACTATAGAGATTATTGTTCTTATCACCTTTAGATAAATTGTGATAGGATAAATTGACTCAAGGATTAGAGAATAGAAAACCAGATAATGAAACTGGCGTAGGGTAGCTTCCTATATTTTAAATGTTAACCCGTAGTTGATATTAGTCCACAATTCCGGTGTGTATGGCTTTGTTAAGGGTAAAACTAAAAGTGAATTACGGATTGAAAGGAATTTATAACTTAGATAGGTTATTGGTTGGCCCGTAAAACCATTAGATTCGTAGTGAGCCTAGCAAAACTATGAGCTTGATAGACAATCATGTAAACACTCATATAATTGTGTTTGGACAGACAGTCCAGTTACTTTCTAACGATGAGTTTGAGAATTTTGGTACATCTAGTAGGCCTGAGTTAGCCATATATGTTTGTAGTAACTCAAGGAAAACTATGAAGAAGAGGCAGACAGTTTATTAATTAAGATAGATTAGTCAAATTACCCATATAGCATGCATGCATGCATTTAATTATCTTGTGTTTATGTAACCATTTGATTATAGGAGCATGATTGTTATAAACATATTATCAGAGGATATTAGTGAGGGGAAAACCCATTCTGATCAGCGGCGTGGTCTCACTAGATATCTATTATCCATGTGGCATATTATTATTCACAACAGACTTTTTGTCTTACCCGAAGTTTTTGTTTTTCCCCTTTAACTCTCGGGTACTCATTTAAGTAGTTCGAGAGTAAGGTTTCCAGATTTTAGGTTTGGTGAACAAATCTTTCGAAGACATGTAGGAGGCGGAGCTAGCTATATAGGAGTCTATTTATGTCCGCTATGTTACCATTTTGTTTGAATGTATGTATTGGCAGAATTTGTATCAGTCTAGTAGTAAACTTTGATCAACCAAGGGGCCATTTCCATATGTTACTCTTGGCGTATTTTGTAATAATTTTATTTTATTTGAACCTGGGAAACGTTTAATTTATGTAATGAAAATGGAAATTAATTAATGAAATCCATGTTTTGATTTTTTTTTTCATATTCACGTGATTTTGATGTTAATGATACTATTAACTGGTCTCATTTTATCACTGGAGAATAATACTATTAATGACTATAGCATCAGTAGTGCTTATTTTTGGATCTCAGAATGACGGATGTTATAGAAAGATTGAGAAGCCGTGAAGGAGGAAGAAGCTTCAGATGTTGTAATCTTTGTAGGGATGTTAGTATTATTATCATCATTAGAAAAGGGATCAATATGAACAAGATCAGATTTAGCTAAACTGTGAGTGTTGGATGGAAAAGAGTAAAATGATATATGTTCAAGAAATACAACATTACGAGACTAAAGTTTTTGAGTGGTTAGATCAAAACATCTATATTTCCTTTTACCCTACCTATAGCGAAGAAAAACACAAATGACTGAATGAGATGATAAATTTTACATTCTATATAAGAAGAAGAGCAAAGCAAGTACAACCAAACACTTTTAAAAAAGAATAATCAGGTGTGTGTCCATACAATTTTTCAAAATGTGAAATACCTAAAATATGTAAGGATGGAATAGTGTTAATAGTCTAACAGCTTAAGAACAACTTCACCCCAAAACTCCCCAAGAACAAAAGAAGAAAGTAATATAGATTGAGCAATTTGAAGAACATATTTATATTTTCTTTCTACAACTCCCTTTTGCTGAGGAGTATTGGTACACGAGGTTTGGTAAGTGGTTCCATCCATGGAAGCAATTCACCCAATTTCTTAGAAATGTAATCTCCACCTAAATCACACCAATAACATTTTATATCAGATGAATGTTTTATTTTGAAATGTACCCGAAAGTTTTTGTTTATTTCAATGATTTTAGAACGATGCCTCATCAAATAAATCCAACAATAGTGTGTATAATCATCGATAATGGACACATAATATTGAGACCCTCCTTCAGTAGAAATTGGAGAGGCTCCTCATACATCAAAGTGAATCAAATCAAATGGAGCAAAAGAAAATAAGATGCTATTATTAAAAGGTAAAGAATAAAATTTTGCAAGTTTACATCCACTACAATCAGAAAAATCATGAGTTTCCAATTTTCCAAATGCACCTATTGATGATGAAAATCTTAAACAAGAAGAAGAAAATGACATAGACGAGAATGCCATAAGTAAAAACAAGAAGAAGAGGGTCATAAACGGAAAGCGGATAAATCATTACTAGTAGTAGCACTAAATAGAACTTTTAGTTGATCCAAAAAATATAAGCCTCCTTTCCTATGGCATGTCCCGATTATCTTTTGATACTGCAAATCCTGTACAAAATAAGAAAAATCGATAAATGTGATTATATTGCCAGAATCTCACAATTGGCCAATGGATGCAAGGTTAATGTAAGATTTTGTACATGGTAGACTCTAGGAAGAGATAAATTTGGAGTAATGACAGACCCAACTCCTAATAAGGGAGTAAGAGTGTCCACAACAGTCATAACATGAATAGAAGATGTGGGTAGAGAAGTAAGGAATGAACGATCTCAAGAAATATGATGAGAAGCACTAGAGTGCAAGGTCCATAAAGATGACTTACTTAAAGAGTGTTTACTTATTTTACTTATAGAGGAAGAAGCAGATATTGCTTGAGGTTGTAAAGACTAGAATTTTTGAAATTACTCAACAAATAAGAGTGTTTGAAGGAGCTCTCGCACTGAAATATCTCGACTGTGTGTGTAAAGGTCTTTATCTTTTGTTTCATAGGACATTGATGTTTGTGGTGACCAGTTTGTTTGTGTTTGCAACTTAATTGTTCACAAACACCCAAGTATAGTTTTTTTAGAGAAGTAAATGAAGAAAAACAAAATTAAAATGAGTAAATGAATTAATAAGCAATAGAGAATGAACTATAATCAGAGACACAAGAATTTATAGTGGTTCGACGATTGTATGCCTACGTCCACTTTGAAGATTAGTCTTTATTAATCACTTATATATCTGATTATAGCAGTAGAAAATAGCAAATGCTTGATTACAATGGATTCTAGAGTAACAAGCAGCGTAAAGATCCCTAGAATGACCCATCATGCCAGTATTTATAGACAAAGATAACCATGTATATCTCTGAAATTTCGGCTGAGGGACCTACTACGCCACATGGTCCCACTAAAGGGATCGTTGGGTCCAATTCCCAAAGAGGAGGGATCGGTACTGATCCCTTCCATAGTTGATTTTTAGGGACCCTATGGTGGCTTCCTTATGCAAAAACATGTTTGGCCTTCAATTTTCATGCCATTTGAATCAATAGAACTCAAGTTGTCGCTTGATCTTTGATTCAACATGACTTGAATGCTGCCTTTGCCGATCCCTCTCGAGGGGTGTATACCGATCCCTCCGACTTTGTCCATTTGATATGCGATCCCTAGGGTATGTTCCATAGGGTTCCATATATCTTGCTTTCCAAATTTCATATGCTTTGGACTTATAGATCTCGAGATATTGATTGTTTTATGCAAGAATGCTCTTGTATTACGATGTATGCCGATCCCTCCTTCATGAAGTATGTTGATCCCTCTAATTGAGCCAATCTATACCGATCCCTTTCATCCTTTGAGAAATATTCCATACTTTGAGCGTTCTACATTGTACATCCATCAAATCCATTCAATCCTGAATAATACGACTATTTGTACTCGACTTCTGGGTCCCACAATCACCACTCTAGAGTCGTCGGCCTTGATGGCAATCGAATCTAACTCGTGCAATCAGTTCGATATAGCATGGATAGAATGTCGGATAACACTTGCCCCCCAAATTACGTCTTGTAATGAACATGGCATGCTTTGAATCGAAGAAAATTAGAGTCGTTGACAAGAAATCCATCCAGCCTTCTGAATAGCTGATATTCATCGGTTGAACTATTTCTCCAAGGCGTTATTTTTCTCATTGATCGTCATGATGCTTGGTCAATTTCCAATAGTACAGATCCATTGGTATACTCCATTAGTTAATATTCATAAGTTTAGTTCCACAAGACTAACAAGTTTTGGTTGTTTGTTCCAGCCTCGAACTTGAAGGCTTCAGGTTTGATTTCAATTTCTGTCGATTTCAAAAAATTGAGCCTTTGGGTCACACATGTGCACATTCATATACACGTTCTTATTGCTGGCTTCCGGACGTGCTCGCACGTTCATAGATCGTTGCCAACTTTCCTGCATTTTATATGTACATGTTTATAGCCGAACCCTCATAATCATTTTTTAAGAAGCATTTGTAGGGATCGACTTATGTTTAGTCGATCCCTCTCTCTTGATCCTTGTTTTTTTTACAAGGATCGGTTCTTTCTATGCCGATCCTTCTTTCTCCTTCTATTTCTTTTTTATTATTCATGCTTATATGGATCGGTAAACTTTCATGCCAATCCCTTTTTCCATGCTTCGTGCCAAAGACTTGGGCCAGTTCCTCAATTCATATATATATATATATAAAGCAACTTTTCCAATTCCTTCACTTTTACTTACTTCATATTCTCATCACCATCCAAAGCACCGAACCCTTTTCGTTCCTTTGTTCAAACCGAGCCTTCCTTCTCCTCTTCTCCCCTCGATTCCAAAACGAATCCTTCTCGTGCTTCAATCCGCCCTTATAAATCATCTTCCCCATACTTTTCATCTCGATGCTTTCGAGCTATCCGCCAATTCCTTTAACATATAAACACATAGGTGAGCTTTCTTGCTTTATCTTTTAGTTCCATAGTAAGGTAAGAGATTCTAAAGTTTGACGTGATGATGGAACAACAGTCAAATTTGGAGATAAAACGTTGAATATGAATGGGTACGGTAGAATGAAGGAAGAGGAAGGAGGAAGAAGATAGAGTGGAAGAGGGATCGGTGTTGGAGTTTTGGATCTATACAGATCCCTCGGTGTAGAGGAATGATGAATAAAGGGTGAAGTAAAGGGGTTGGTAGGATTAGGGATCGACGGTTTTAGGTTGAAGAGAGGGATCGGTTGAGAGGTGATGGGATAGGGATTGGTATAAATATAGGGATTGGTATAAACATAGGGATCAGCATAAAGATAGGGATTGACATAAAGAGCTCTTTGAACTCGTAATCTAATCCTACCTTACTTGTTTGGACAATCACCACTAATTCGCCTCTATTAACTTGGACATATGATGATGATGAACAATAAAACTTGCATATTCACTATTAATCTTGTGATTGAACAATCAAATCCTTGGAACTTTCAAAATAGACTAAAGACTTGCATACGGACTTGAACGACAAACTTTACACTTCAATATGCTGATAGTCGATCCCAAAGCTTTCACAACCGATTAATCTTTTTTGTTGGTTGAGAGGGTCAACGACGACGGTCACTCTGGTCAGAATTCAAATTCTCGTCATTTAACTTCATTTTCTAATTTTAAGCTGTATATTTCTGTTATACACTTCACTACACTGCACTAGCTCACACTTAACACAGGAGGAACAGGTAAACTTTTCTAACCTCGATTATCTATTGAGCATAGTTGACATGGACTCCAGACGCTCAGAGCATTTAGCTGCTATGTCTTCTGAATTGACCATGCAACATAGCAATCCTGAAGCAAAATTGAGCTCTATGACTATATCTAGTAGGCTTTCTCTTAGTCATCAAGCCGAACAAATGGAAGTTTCTAGCCCATTGGTCAACCTTTCTTAAGACATTCCGGTCCTTTTAGTGGAGGATATAAGCCAAACCCCGATGTAGTAGAAGGTGCCATTTTCCCAGATAACCCGATAAATTCTCAAGCCTTCGGAATTGGTGAGGCTGCCCTTCGCAGGCTATGTTGCATATATGGAATTTCATTTGTAAACGTCCTGGTTCCTTTGATAAACGACAGGTCTCACTTGCTCTGGAGGGGTACACCGCGTGCAACAAATTTATGTGATGGATTAGATGTGGGCCCTTCAATTCGTTTGTTCGAGAAATGTTGAAATATCTTGGAATAGCTCCTACGCAACTCCATCCGAAAAGCTACGCTTTCCTACATGGAACTTTTCTGCTGTTCATGAGCGTTTTATTTCGCTTGCCGGCTCTTGAGGATATAAGGTTCATTTATAACGTTAAACGATGGTCAGGAAGTCCTTCCTATTTTTCTTGAACCTTCACCCAACTGCCAAGTCTTAATGAACGCTTGGAATAAACTCTCTCTTTTCAAACACGAGTGGTTCAACGTTCGGTGCCCACCTGGCTTCGCAAGGCAATGGTTGGAAGGACATAAGTGTTATTTTCATTTCATTCTTAAGTCCATTAATCCAAGTCATATTTTTGAATCTACTAACATCGAAATTCCTACAGGTATTCGCCTAGGTCCTGAAGGTATTAGTTTTTCATGAGCGGTCTCCGCTACCCGTGCTACCCCTGTCGAAGACAAGGACATCAAACTTCTTGTAACTAATGAGTTATTATCTCTATTTGGCTTGCTGGAAGAGGGTCATAGCATTGGGCTCCTCGAAAGTGCAGCACTACCGAGAAACGCTGCAGAGCAAGAAAGGGATGCCAACAATCCTATCGTGCCCCTAGTCAAGTTAACTCGGGACGATATTGAAGAGAGTGAAATCATGGGTGCCTAGGTCGATGAGCCTGACAACACTAGTGTAGGCCCGGATAAAGCACCTTTGGTCGAATCATCATGAAACATGCAACCCCAAGCTCCATAAGAGAAAGAAGAAGCTGGCATATAAACTTTGAAGAAGAAAAACTGCTGCAGATCCAAAATTTGTCGTCACATCCATTGATGAAGAATCATTTTCCTAACACTTAGAAAATTCACTGAAAGGATTTTCAAATCTCCAAATTCCCGATAACATTATGATCTACGACTTTCCAAACATCAATATTGAGGGGCTTAATTCTCCTACTAGGATGGTGAAGGCATTCTTCTTATCGATTGTGGAGAGAAAACACCCATAAGCAAGGCTACAGCTATTGGTCTGTCGAAGGGAACACTAGGACGCTCACAACCACGTGCACTTCACTACATGCTCTTCATCAATCCTTCTCATAACATTTACTTACATGTTCTCATTTGGTCTTTGCAGGTGCAATGACTCAATCTCGGTCTTTTGATCGCCTAAGGGACTCTTCAATGCATTATGGATCTAGCTGCAATTAAGAACTTGGCAGGCATAGGGAAAAAGATGACAGACGAGAGAAAAGCTATCATTCAAGAGAATCTACTTCTTCCAAGCCTAAGTCCTAGTCCCAGTCCCAGTCATCTCACAAGGGAGACTAGCCCAATCTTCCTGTTTACGGCGGAAACTAGCCTTCCTTCCACGGCCCTCAAATCGCCACATCACATGAGCAGCACTCTGGTTCGTCTGGCTCTAGGAAATCTCATGACCACTGGTTGAGCAAGCATCAAATTGCCACTTCCGATCCATCCTTGCTGACCGCTGCTCCTGAAACTTCTATAGCAGAGAAATTGGCCGAAATTAAGACCACTTTTCCAAAAATCTGTTTCGATGGGCTTAAATTCCCTCCCACAATACATATGATCCCAGGGCATGTCAAAGCAAGCTCTCTTGCATGTGTTAATTACATGTTCAGGCAGCATTAATCGTTTCAACACTTAGCGGAAAAAATCTCCTTAGTGTCAATCGAGCAATAATATGAAATAGATCTTCTCAAGCTAGAGGCGATCCACGATAAAGACATAATCAAACACCAAGATAATGAGCTATCGAAGCTGAAAACAAAACTTGCTGAGGCAGAAAAGAGTGCCAAGGAAATGTCGGAGGTAGGAGTCATTTCGAGGCTTCCCATAAGAAAGAACTCGATGTTGTCCTCAATCGCAGTGCGGTACTTGCTCTGAAAAAAGACTCCTTGCAAAAAGAGAAAGATGTCTTAGGCCGTCATGTTGAGGAACTTGAAGAGCTCCTTAAGAAAGAAAAGGAAGAAAAGATCAAGGCTTACGAACAATCACAAAGGTAATATGAAGAGGCTGTTGAAGCCAGGAGCCTGAAAATTAAACTCGACGAGCAATTTTCCAAAATAGAAACCCTTAAAGAAGAGGCACGAGAAGAAGGCCGCAAGGAGATGATGGAACATATTGAAACACGAGTAGAAGATATTAATGATTCCGGTTGGAATGGAATTAAGGACTTATTTGATCCACTGATTATCGAATATAATACCAAAGTCCTCATTCACCGTGACGTGAGTTTTCTTGGCGAAGGTTATCTCGAGCCACTTGCTGAAGCCCGAGAGTACATTATTGAGATGAAGAAGAGGGAGCTAGGTGAAGCAGAGTTAGATGAAGAGAAATTGGTGCAAAGATCCTCCGTGGAAATGAACCCCTAAATCTTGCTACCATGAGAATCCGATATTTTGATATTTAAACACCTTTCGATAAAGGGAAACATATTGCTGGATCCTCGAAAGCCGATCCTAAAGGCCTCTCTTCTTTTCAAGTGGTTGGAGCATCGGTTTCCTTTGGCCCAGGGCAGGACTTGAGCTATGATGCAGATAAGCCCGGTAATCAATCCAAAGCGCTGACCCCTATTTTGGAAGAGGGCACTCCAGCAACAACCGAGAGCTAGCCAGATGTAGGTATTTCACTTTACTCTCCACTCTACGAGAGGTTTTGTTCTTCATGCCCAATGATTTTAGGCTTATCTGCTTGTTTTAACAAATTGGTAGGTCTTCCAGGCCCGGCCAAACTCCTAAAAGCAGCATTGCCATGGAGCAACAAGAGAAATTATCAGATATTCCCATGGCCACCGATGTACCGAGGCCCGATGCTCAAGTCATTTGAGCACTCGACGATGATAAGGCTGAAGAACCGCTGCCGATAGATGAATCCGATGATGTTGTGATTACCGGCACCTCCGAACGCACTAATGAGATCAGCTTGAAGGAGTGTATTAAGAAGGAGGAGTTACTAAAGAAAACGGCTAAACCTGAGCCCACTGAGGTGGACATTGATGATCCACACCCTATCCCACTATAAATCATTCCACCTGGTGAGTCGATTCCCAAAGAACCCCCTCTAAGCTTTCAATGCTCTCCCGCCAAAGGAAGTAAGGGATCATGGTAGAGAACTAGTGAAAGTTCAAACGGCACCATTCCCTAAAATCCAAAAAGGAGAGAAGATCGAAGAAATAGCCGTCACTTCGGCTCGTTGTGTGCATAGTTTGCATAGCTGTTTGTTCATTATTTTCTTTTATTAGTTGTGGCAGTACAGGTATGAATCCCGGTTTTTTAAATAACTTGTACCAAAATTTTAAACTTATCATGTGAATAAAAGTTCTTGTTTTTAGTTGAGCTCTCATGTGAACTTTTATTCAAGTAGTTAAACTATTACTTTCCATTCAATGTACTTGTAATTTGTTGTTTATTAATTCTGGTAACAATCCACTGGCTCTATCCCAAGGCCTCATGTGGTTATGGCCTTGAGTCACATCAAACACTAGGCTCAAGCCTTAGTGTTATGTCGTCGAATTCAACGGTTTTGAGTAATTATATCCCTGCCCTCAGTCTTAGGTAAGCGTGGTTAGACGTTGGACGGTCGAGCTCCATCCTTAGCGGGTTTATACTCTTCCTGTCGATTTTAGGCTGAAGTTCATGGAATAGTGAATGGTCGAACCTCACTTATCTATTTGTCTATACTCATATCCTCACTCTGAGGATAAGAGTTAGTTGATGGGTGGTCGATTCACACCCAATTTATGTTTATACTCAGTTTCGCACACTGGGAACTTAGAGTTATTTTGCGAGTGGTCGATTCACACCCAATTTATGGTTATACTCCAGTCTGCACTTTGGGGACTTAGAGGTATTTCACGGGTGGTCAATTCACAGCCGTTTCATGGTTATACTTCAGTCTGCACTGTGGGGACTTGGAGTTATTTTTGGAGAGTAGCTAGATCGTACTCTCTTTAATTGATTGATTTACCCTCCAAGGTCCGGGGTTTGATTTAGCGAGCGATCAGTCGTGTCACGATCGCTCTTATTTTATTTTAGTCCCATCGTTTGGTAAGATTTGTTCAGTCATCAGATTGTCGAGTCACATCCATTTCTCATTGTGTACCTGTCTATTGGATTATGAATTAGAGTTAATAAATGAACAATCAGACCAAGCCCATCTTGTTTAGTCCCATTGGGAACTAGCGTAATTGATTAATTCCAAACTCTGGGAACTTGTTCGGACATATCGACATCAATTAGCTTCATTATGTTACTAATTCTTCAACAAACAAATATATAAAGGAAGCCAAAACATTATTTGCTAAATAGAAGGGAATGACATAATCTGTCTTATTACATATCTATAAAATCAAATGCTAAAGCAAATTCTAAAAGCAAATACAACTGAACGAAGAAGAAATAAATTAAGTGAAATAGCATCGTAAATGCTCGCTATTCCACGCCCTTGGGAGTGTGATGCCATCAACAGTTGCTAGCTTGAAAGTTCCCTCTCCAAGCCTCTGTTTAATGACATATGATCCTTCCCAGATTGGACTCATGTGTAATGGGGTAGGAAAACCCCACTTCAAGACGAGATCACCGATTTCAAAAGTTCTAGGCCGGGCTTTAACGTTGTAGTATCAGGCGAATCAGTGTCAATGCACAGCTGCCCTCAGATTGGCTTCCTCGTTCTTCTCATCAATAAAATCAAGAGATTCCAAAATGAGATCTTTATTCGTTTTGGGATCATAGTAAGTTACTCAATGAAAAGGAACTTCGAGCTAAACATGAATGACGGCTTCGGAACTATAAGCAAGGGCGAATGGAGTATACCCAGTCGCGGACTTATGGATGGTCCTATAAGCCCACAGTGTTGTAGGGAGTTCATCCCCCCACTTGCCTCTAGCCTTTTCCAAAAGCTTCTTTAGAATGGACTTTATGATTTTGTTTACAGCTTCAACCTGTCTTCAACCTGTCCATTCACTCGAGGGTGAGCGACCGGTGCAAACCACTTTTCAATATGATACCTCTGATAGAAGTCTTTGGATTCAACACTATCGAATTGAGTCCCATTATTTGTTACAATAGTTCGTGGAGACTGAAACGACATATGATGTTTCAGACAATGAAGTTGATTATTTTCTTGGTTGTGGTCATCGCTAATGGTTCTGCTTTGGCCCATTTTGTAAAGTAATCAACTGCGGCGATAGTGTACTTTGCGCCACCTTTAGAGATTGGTAAGGAACCGATAATATCTATACCCCACAAGGCAAATGGCCATGGGTTGACCATTTGCATGATTTCAATCAGCGGAGCTCTTGAACTTTTGCATATATTTAGCACTTATCGCATCGTCTTACATAGTCATCGGTGTCTCGATTGATAGTTGGCCAATAATACCCGTAACGGAGTATTTTCTTTGCCAGAGTTTGCCCCCCAGTGTGGTCGCCACATTCCCCTTCATGAACCTCTTTTAGGACATGTTTTATCTCATCATGAGCGACACACCGGAGTAGGGGAACAGAGAAACCTTTTCTATACATAATTCCTCCTTGCATGACATATCACGAAGCTTTATGAAGGAATTGTTGCTTTTCATTTCTTTGATTTGGTAGGACTCCATGTAGAAAATAGTCTTTGATCGGAGTCATCCATGATTCCTTCTCAGGCTCCGCTTCTAATGCCCGATCGATTTCCATCATGTTTATACTCGAGGCATTTAATACTTCAATCGGAACCAAGCCCATCTGCTGTGCATCGTCGGTGCTAGCAAACTTCGGCAACGAATAAGCCTCTCTATTTCGATCCCATGGAATATGCGAAATATCATAGTACTCAAATTCAGTCAACAACTCTTGGAATTGGGTAAGGTATGGAGCAAGCCGTTGTCCTTTAGCTTGATAATCTCCCCTAACTTGGTATACTACCAACTGTGATCGCAAAAGATTTCAAGAGACTTTATTCCCAGTTATCTAGCGAGTTTAAGTCCCAGTAACCAGAGCTTCATACTCAGCTTCGTTGTTTGTCGTTGGGAAATCAAGCTTTAAAGTATAACAAATTGGTCGATTTTTGGGAGTTACAAGCACAATTCCAGCTCAGAACAATGATCATTTGATGCTCCATCAGTATACAATTTCCACCTTATGGTAGGGATTTCGCTGCCCCCCAGGAATCGTCCTACACAGTGAACTCTACAAAAAAAATTGCTAGTGCCTGACCCTAGGTAGCCCTCCAAGGGAGATAAGTGATATCGAGTTGATTGAGCTCGGTATTCCACTTGAGTAACCTCCCAGACGTCTCAGGTCATTATAGGACCTATCGCAACGGCTGGTCAGTGTAATCTTTGATCGGGTGTGCCTGGAAGTATGGGCGAAGCTTTCGTGATGCAGTCAGCAAGCAGTATGCTAATTTCTCTATTTTTGGATAGTTCATTTCAGCTCCCGTCAATCGTTTGCTGACAAAATACACCGGCTGCTGGATTCGATCTTCCTCGCAAAGCAATGAGGCACTTATAGCATGTGCCGATATGGCCAAATAAATGTACAAATCTTCATGATCCACCGGCTTTGACAAGATGAGGGTCTTTTCAAATGATTCACCAAAGCTTGAAATGCATCTTTACAATCCCATGTCCATTCAAAGTTTCTTTTCCCTTTCCTAATCAAGTCAAAGAAAGGAATGCATTTGTCAGTAGCTCTGGAAATAAATCGGCCTAAGGAAGCAACTTTCCCATTTAAATTTGTACTTGTTTAATGGTCTTTGGCGCTTAGATATCACGGATAGCCTGAATCTTCTCGGGATTAGCTTCTATTTCGTGGGCTTTAACAATAAAACCAAGAATTTTCCTGATGCAACACCAAAAGAACACTTCAAAGGATTACTTTTCATCTTGTAATGTCGGAGGATGTTGAACATTTCCGCCAAGTCTTTTATGTGGTTGCTTGGTCATCGTGACTTCACAAGCATATCTTCCATATATACTTTCATTGTCTTTCCTATCCGATCTTTAAACATCCTATTGACTAGGAATTGTTAAGTAGCTCTTGCATTCTTTAGTCCAAACGGCATCACCACATAGCAACATAATCCAACATCAGTAATGAAACTGGTGTGCTATTGACCGGGGATGTGTATCGGGATTTGGTTATATCCTAAGTACACATCCATGAAAGATAGCAATTCGTGTTCCGTGGTTGAGTCCACCAGCTGGTCGATTCTCGAAAGGGAAAACTGTCTTTTGGATACGCCTTGTTCAAATTTAAGTAATCAATGCATGTTCTCCATTTCCCATTCGCCTTTTTCACAAGTACAAGGTTAGATACCCACTTAGGGTAGTGGACATCGTGGATAAACCTATTGTGATTGAGTCTATCCACTTCCTCTTTGAGAGTGGCAGATCTCTCCGGATCCATGCCGCGTCTTTTCTGCTTCACCGGGACATGCCTCGTGTCCATATTCAATGCATGTCTCGCAATGGCTGGCGAGATTCTACACATGTCAAAGTGAGTCCAAGTGAACACATCTAGATTTGCTTGGAGAAAACCAACGAGTTCTTTCATCATCGGGGGGCTGAGCTGTGATCCGATCTTTAGGACCCGTGACGGGTGTCATGGTTGACCGTGATATCAATCATCATCTCAGCCGGTGTAGCCTTGGTCTCTTTGGGCTACTCTTCATCATCTCTTGGATCTATATCTCTATAGAGCCAACTGTGGCGTCCAAGCCAAGGCTCAGGTGCTAGTTGTCAATCTTCGGTAGATGCGGACAGTCATGTCCACACCCTTTCCTTTCTATTTGTGTTGAGCATCCCTCAACTCATCTACATAATAAGCACGTCTAGTCTCCTGATCACCATGAACAACTCTAACACCATTATATATCGGAAACTTAAAAGTCAAACACCATGGGGCAAGAGCTGCCCAGAATTCGGCTAGGGCCGGTCGACCTAGAAAAACGTTGTAAGGAGACTCAACATCCAAAACAACAAATGGCAAGGTTTGCACTCTCCTACAGTCACCTTTTCACAACTCTATAGGTAATTCCACATAACCAATAGTTTCAGTTGCAACACCGTTAAAACAATGTATGTGAGCTTTAGACGGCTTTAAATCCTTAGCTTCCATTTTCATCTGATCATAGGCTTTTTCTGAAAATTATATTTGCTGAACTTCCACAATCAATCAATATTCTTCTCACCAAAGTAGGGCTGATCATGGCCGAAATGACCATTGGGTCGATCATCGGTGCCTCTACCTTGTCCGCATCTCTATTTCTAAACACAATATCATCTGTCATTGTATGCTACTATTTTACCGGAGCTCCATCTTCTATATTTGAACAATACTCATAATCCACATGCCTAATCACGCAAGCATAACGCTCCATCTCTTGTCAACTTTTATCTGCTGGGTGCGGTCCTTCGACTATCGTATTTATCACCAATCTTCCACCAGTTCGTGTGGGCTCCTCAGCCCTGCATGGTACTTATCCTCGGTTGGGGTCGGATGTCCCATGTCCACCATCCTGTGGGTTTTCACAAATTGCTACAATTTACTTTCTCAAATCAACTTTTCGATAATGTCTTCGAGATGCATGCATTTATTCATGCTATGTCCATAGCATTCGTGGAACCAACAATATTTTATGGTTTGTTTCTTCCTTTCAGTCGATTCTTCTAGAGGCGGCTTCCTACATTGCATGGTATTGCAAGTAGACAAATAAATATTCTCCAAGGACGTATTTAATGGTGTGTAAGTATCAAACATCAGAATCCTAGGCTTCCCTCTTCCAAATTCCCTCTTTCGTTCTCGGCCCCTATCTTTGTCTTTCTTTTGCTAATTCAGCTTGTTTTGGACATTCACTTGGACTTTTCTTGAAATATCATCAGACTGCTTTACTGCGATGTTACTTTGTACTCCCCCTTTGCTTGGCCCCGCAACATTCTTTTTCCTGGAGGACCTGGCTTCCTCCTTTCTTAAATACTGAGCTGCCTTTGCATAAAAATGCTCCAACATTATGGGCGGCTTGCCAGCTGACCAATTGCAGAAATCAAATTTTGGATCTATCCCACTCGTCACAGCCATCAATATCGCATGGTCATTCGGATTAATGATTTTCATAACAGCTATTTGAAATCTCTCCAAATAATCTTTCAATGACTCTCCTAGAGCTTGAAACATGTTGGACAGGGACATCACATCTTTGGAACGAGTTGCATGCATACTGAACTGCTCCACAAACTTTGTTGCCAAATCCTCGAATCTAGAAATTGATCGTGGGGGTAATCTTCTAAACCACATCGTTGTTATCCCAGAGAGAGTTATGGAAAAGCATCTTCACTTGGTCGCATCATCCGCTCGTGCAGAATCCCTCAGCCATTCACATCTCATGATATGCTGCCTAGGATTGGTTTTTCCCTCATCGTCAAGATTCCATAGTCATTGTTAGTCAAGCCCCGGTCCTCTCTCACCAGTTGTCTGACCATTGCTAATAAGTCCGACGTTTAGATGGTTGGTGCCAAGCGGTGGTCGCACTCCACCTCACGTGAATGATTCAGTTGATGTCTGCGTGTTGTTTCACACCTTCTTAGTAGACCATCTTCCCGATGTGTATCTTGTAAATTCACTTCATCGACATTCCAGGCAAGTGCTTAGTCAACATTTAGCTGAACTCCAGCATCTAAAAAAACCGTAATAGCTCCAACTTGATTGCCATAAGGCATAGATGGATTCCTCCTTCTTGTTGAGGGATCGGCATTGATCAATCCTTGTAGACCACGATGGTTTGCCAGTTGACGCCTCGAAGTTTATGTACGATATTCGTCTATTCTGCAATGCTTATGCCTGTGATACTCATCTGATAAGATAGAACTCTCCGATGCCGAGTAAGGAGTGCGGTCTCTCCTAGCTTTTCCCCGCTACTGCTGATTGAGTTGGTCAATCAAGTTGATATTAGTTTGAATTTGTTGATTTAATTATCGATGGCTCTCCATCAGCTCTCTTATTTAATTATGAAATTCAGCTCTTGTAATAGAATCAGTGGGATTCTGAACTTTAACCAATTCGACATTCACATTTATTGGTTGATTGCTTGGGTCTCCTTGCTGGATGCTAGTATTCTCATTTCCTTCCACGTTCTGAGAAGTAGATCTAGTGTTTCTCACCATTATCAATAGCTTTGCTTAGATTTCTACAAATCTGAGTAGTATAAGCAATTTCTTAAAGATAACTGCAGATCTCCTTTGGGGGATTTATCCAATCTAGTAGCAACAAAGGTATCCTAATGAACCGAGAATCAAGTCTCTTGGTGAAAGCACCAAAATGTTTGCAACTAAGTTGGTCACAAACAGCAAAGAATAGTTTTTGTAAAGAAGTAAATAAAAAAAGCAAAATTAAACCGATTAAATGAATTAATAAGAATATAGAATGAACTATAATCAGAGACACAAGAATTTATGGTGGTTCGGTGATTGTATGCCTACGTCCACTTTGAAGATTATTCTTTATTAATCACTTATAAATTTGATCAATGCGGTAGAAAATATCAAGTGCTTAATTAAAATGGAGTTTTGAGTAACAAGAAGCGTAAAGATCCTTAGAATGACACATCATGCCAGTATTTATAGACGAAGACGACCATTTATCTCTTTGAAATTTCAACCGAGGGACCTACTACTCCACATGGGCCCACTAGGGGGATCACTGGGCCCAATTCCTAAAGAGGGGGGATCGTTACTAATCCTTTCTTTGGTCGAGTTTTGGGGAGCGATCCCTATGGTGGCTTCCTTATGCAAAAACATGTTTGCCTTCAATTTTCATGCCATTTGTATCAATGGAACTCGCGTTGTCACTTGATCTTTGATTCAACATGACTTGAATGTTTCCTTCTATCAATCCCTCTTGAGGGTTATATACCGATCCCTCCAACTTAGTCCATTCAATATGCGATCCCTAGTATAGGTTCCATAGGGTCCACATACCTTGTTCTCTAAATTTCATATGCTTTAGACTTGTAGATCTCGAGATATTGATTGTTTTCTGTAAGAATGCTCTTGTATTTCGATGTATGCCGATCCCTCCTTCATGAAGTATGCCGATCCCTCTCAATGTGCCAATCTATGCCGATCCCTTCCACCCATTGAGCCATATTCCATACTTTGAGCATTCTATGTTGTACATCCATCGAATCCATTCAATCCTGACTTTATATAACCATTTGTACTTGACTTCTGGATCCCACAATCACCACTTGGAGTCGTTAACCATGATTGCAATCGAATCTAACATGTGCAATTAGTTCAATATAGTCGGGCTAGAACACCGAATAACAGTTTGCAATAATGACAAAATAGCTTATTATAATCATTGGGTATTGACTTTGTAGTTACTGCTAACATAGAAGTGTTTGGAGGAGCAAAACTTTATTTTTGTGAAAACGACTTTAGACATATTTCCTCAGGTAATAGCTTACGTACAACTGAATTAATCGATGAGTGTGGAGAGTGAGGAAAATCTGGAATTCTAAGTCCTTTAAAATAACTATGAAGTGCCATTAAAAATTAGAATAATCATCGCTCCTCTCTGTATGCGATATATTACAGGCCTTTAATCCAACAGGTTCTATAATAGCCAATTGATTCCAAAGATCTATCATAGCTGAATAAAATTCTTGGATACTCATATTATTTTGTTGAAGAGCCCATATGTCATTTTCAAGCTGATACTGTTTTGAGTTTATTTGTATGAACAACCTTTCCAAATGATCTCAAATCTCTTTTGCATCTCATACTTAGCTAACTGTGTGCCTATGACACTCTCGATCAAATAATTAATCCATGTCATGATTTTTGTATTAATTACTTCCTAAATGTCCAATTCATCAGCATTTTTATTGTTCGACTGCTTGCAACTTCCACAGACATAACTCCATAGCATTTTTCCTTTAAGAAATTTTTTCATTACATAGCTCCAATGCAAATATTTATTTTTGTTCAGTTTTACACTTACACATTGAAGTGAATCACCTTCGCCAGCCATAACTTGATAATTGATGAAGCGCTGATAAAAATTTCATAATTGTTCTTCTTAATTTTTTTAATGTTCAATAAATATTTTTATCTTCAGACCAAAGAAAATAGAATAAAATAAGAATTGATATAAACAAAAGGGCTTACTCTCTAGAAGTAGGTATATCTGATGCGGTGTCACAAACATCGAGTGGTGGCTTGGATTGGATGTTAGGTTTCTGGATAATCGTGGATTTGAAGGTGGGGACCATTTGGTAGCGCGAGTATGAGTGCAAGTGCCATAGATTTGTGTAGGTTTCAGGCGATGGATTATGCAGGTTATTGGCGATGGTGGAAGGAGTGTAGGACTAGGGTTTGGTTAGAAGAGGAAGTAGGATTTTAGTTATGATTCCACGATAGGTTTTTAGTTCATGAAGATTATTCTTGTAAGAGGAAGAATACGAGGTTAAGACAGTGCCAGTGGAGAGTAAGGCAGAAACAAAAGATAGTTAGAGAAATCCCTGTTCTGATATCATATTAAATTTATTGAATATATGAAAAATTCATTACAACTTGATAATTGCAATACAATTCATAACCAGCTATTTATAATTATATTACTTAGAGCCTAAGTAATTACGATAGGAACCCAGTTTTAATATGAGAAAGCCTAGACATTGAAATTCTTTTGATTTATTCTTAATAGATAATAATGATCTATTAAACTATATAGTTAATATCGGATAATATCACCGATATATCTCATATCGCTCCTAAGTTGATATTTTTTTAAAATATCGCTTAAAATATCATTACCAATATATCTTTCGATATTTGTTTACATATCACTCTGATATTTAGTGTTTAATATTTTTTAAGAATATCGTTCGTTATTGTATGTGTTCGAGAAAATATCTTTACAAATAAGTATCTTCACATCCTCAATATTTGTTATTTATATATAGTGAATGACAATTTATAGATTATATTATAAATTCCAGTGCACTAATTTTTAGTTTTAACCATACATATTAGGCTTCTCCATTAGTCTTTCAATAAAGAAAACTGTACTTATTCCATTATTTTATATGTTTTGTTTATCTTAAAGACTTTACCACAAAAGACAAGATCATGAAGGAGTACTTCTCTTTTTAGTACTTTTTTGTTCATTAATTCTAGTTGGAAGTTAGCTTATGAAAGTTCATTTTATTACTTATTGTCATGCACACCGAACAAAAAGTTAAACAACTTAAAGTTATATATTTAAAATAACGATAAGGAACGAGCTAAAGTAGTAATTTTTATCAAATCATTACTTGTTCAATAAATTAAGTGAAAATGAAAATGACAAAACTATAAATATGGAAAATTTGGGAAATTTATATAGATGGTTAGATGATCGAAGAAACAATAAATAAAGTATAAAAAGGAATAAAATAATAAAGATGTACGTTATAAGAATTTCTCAATTTTTATGAGCATACATTATGAATTGTATTAAATAGAATACCACAGTAAATGGATTATAATATATAAACTATATGCAATCAATCTTTGATAGTAATTTGGAATTATTTATCCAAATACTTAACATCAATATAACATTATAACATAGTACAATATCATTTATAATATGTTCTACACAAGCCCGGTATTTTACTGATATTATCCGATATTATCACGATATTTTAAATCATCTCATATTGGAACTTGACCAATACTTATCCGATACCAATATTAACTGCATAGCTCTTAACATTAACAAATCTAGACTAACAATATCGAAAAGGATTTGATAAATAAAATTCAAATTTTGTACGCGATTGTCTATCCTTAAGTGTAATTTTAACATAGTTGTGTTCTAGTAGGTTTGATAACTCTGTTATATGTCTTTGAATGCTTATTCTCCATTCAGATGTCTTCGTTTGATTTATTTTGACGTTTTTTGTATATTCAACTTTACTGGATTTCTATCGATTGCCAACATAACTTAGTTTCTTTATTAGTGCTAATATACATGAAATAACTCAATAAAATCATTAGTAGCATTGCATATGGTTGTTATCAACAAAACACTAGAATCATGTTTGTGACAACTTAGATTTTTAACGTATGTTAATTGGGTGATTAACTGATTTAAAGTATTGGGATATTAATTTTGACTGGTCGAATAAATAAATTTTCTAATGTTAAAAATACCTGAATCTATATGTTGGTTAAAAACTAGATTAAATATTGGATTATAAAATTTCGGATATGATAAATATCATAGTTATATGTATACATGTAACGACCCGATATTTTCAACCATTCGCATCCATTATAAGTGTATAGGCAGACACTCATGCCGGAGTTGAATTGCTCAAAATACCGCGTTGTAAATAAAATTTGGCAAATCTCAGAATATACAGTAAATAAATATAATCACAGATCACAGACACAGAGTAAAATAATGCAGCGGAAGTAAAAGAAATAGTAGTTCATGAAGCTACTATATAAATATATCAGAGTTACATAAGATATAACAGAAGAAATAGAATACAACAAAAGTCTCAATATAATAACCAAGTACAAGCTGAGTAGAACAACGGAATTGAAATAGATAGGACATGACAAGCAGATAATCTCCAGCGATTCAAATCTCCAAGAGAGTGGAAATCCAAATCTATGAATAACTCAGGCTGACTCGAGCGTAAAGCAAAACACAAAACACTCGAGTCAGGACAATATATACTTATATAATGTAAACCAACTCAAGCGAACTGTAATAAGGGTACAAGTAACTTAAAGGATGCTTGGGACCGCCCATCCTCTAAGGATCCGTTAAATATCTACTATGTAGTAATATTCGCTATTATAATAATGTCTAATAAGTAAAGTATAATCATATAGAAAATAGCGTTAAGGGGATGGAGAACCTTAACGCGGTCGGATCTTAAAATCATAATCGTAGTAAAGCTCGATATGGTAGGTGACACGGCACAACTAGGCAATGCCAGGGTAAATATACCAATTACGCACACGGACTGATGGAGCGCATAGCAGCCACTACCGTCCACCTCGAACAACACTCCCAAATCGGAGGATGGCCATCTAATCAATCACAAGTAAGAGTATAATATCGAAGAAATGTGTCCGAGAAGAGGTGCTACCTCACTGGTCCGAGATCGCTCCTGTTTTAGCCACCTTATGCCAACTCACGGGAGTTGGGTCTACGTAACATACCTTAAGAACGTCGCCACCATCCTACTTCATTCTGGAATCTCCACCGCGTACACGGTTGTCAAAGTGGTTTTCGGTATCGACAGAGAGTATGTCCATATCCGATCCCGGTCTCTTTGCCAACCAATCGTTATTATAACCCGTGGTTATAACTTTTAAAAACAATACTTTACTTCAAAATAAAATATCATTTCAAACCATATCTTTATCAAAATAAAGATTAAATCAATTCCAAACCATTTCCATATATTTAAATTTTCATATCATTTCAAAACATCATTTCAAATCATTTTAATATAATAAAATATCATATCCTTACAAAACTTCATTTCAAATCATTTTAATAAAATAAAATATCCTATCAGTTCAAATCCAAATATTCAACTTTAAATACCTTTTAAATTCAAAGATATCGTTCATTTACTATCATTTCAAATCACCTTTAAATAGTTTATATTCCAATCAAAATAATTCATTTAAACCTTTTAAAAGTGTAATTATTATATTTTCAAATCAAGTATTCAATTTCCAAAGTTTCAAACCATTCTGAGTTCGTTTACTAAGTCAAAAACCCTAATTATTAAAATTTCAGCATTTCACAGCATTTAAAAACAACTGCTATAAGTTATATTTGAAAACATTTTTAATTCAGCAAAGACAGCACTTAAAACTGCTGTTAAAACTTAGTTTTAGTTGAATTATAGTTCAAAACAGAAAAGACAGCATTTCAGAAGTGCTGCGGTAATTCAGATTTCAAAACAAGGGTTAAATTTGATTTCAACATAGACTGCAGACCATTATAGCATTTCCAGAGAATGCTATAATAGGCCTGAGTTCAATATTAGCCTATAAGTTCAACTACAGCAACTACAGCATTCCAGAAATGCTGTAATAGCTCCTTTTTACACAATTTTAGTTCAAAACAGAATCTATAGCATTTCTGAATGCTATTAAAAGTTAATTTCAAGTGTTAGTGTATTTCCAGCAATTAAATAACTTTAATTTAAAACACATAAACATTTTTAAAATCATATTTTAACATTTAAAATGTTCATTTACATATCATTTAACATATATCTTTTCACAATAAATTTCTTATAATCAAATCCAATTTTCAACAATTTACTTAATAAATTTTAGTGTAAAAGTGTCCAATTCTTCACATTTCAACAAATAAACTTAACACTTAAAATTTAAATTACCATTTCACAATTTAACTAAATTTCCAATTTTATTTAATTAACTTAAACCTTTAATTAAAACCAAATTTCACATTTCCTAGTCAAGTTATATTTTAAAAGATCACTTTTAAACATTCATTTATTTAACCACTTAAACTCATAGAAAAATCAATAATACTTTAATAAATCACTTACATTCAAATTTAATCAAATTATCATATTTACCATTTCCAAATAAAATTAATATCCATTTTATTTATATAACTTAAATATCATTTTTAACCAAAATTCCAACTTAAGTTATATTTCAAAAATCCAGTTAAACCATTCATTAATTACATTTTTAACACATAGAAAAATCAAAATTTCTTTAATTCAAAATATTTCAAAATCTGTTTAAATCAAATTTCATAAATTTATATTTTTAAAATACTTAAAAATATTCAAAACACTTTATAAAATAACCACGGGCCTGTATATAGTTTTCTAGCCTAGGTCAAGTGATACAAATATGTATCATTTCAATCCGCAGTTTAAAAAGAAAAATCCGGGTTCTATCATTTCAAACCCGCAATCCCAAGTTAAAATAAATTAAATAAAAACCATTCAGGCCTATCATTTCAGCCCATAACGATTTTTCTCTATTCTAAAGTCCGTTTGGGTATGTATCATTTCAACCCATAGTGATTCTAGTCTACAGGGAACTTGCAATGGTGATAACTGATATAAATAACAGAATAACATTAAATAACAGTAACATATGATATAACAGGTGTATAAACATCATATGATCATAAAATAGTCAAGTATAACATGATAATATATTTCTACAGATTCACAGGGTGTCAATTTACTAGTTATATAGGTACATATTGTCTGGTGAGAATAACTCACATGTTTGTGCTGGAGATATCAAAACCAATGACATAATGGAAACAAAAGCACGATGACAAGACTACGGACTTGAGTGGAGAGCGAATCCAATCTACAACTCTTGTGTACAACCCAAAACAAACAATCAAAACAGCAAAATTCAATACGACTTTAAAATGCAATATCATTGAAATAAAAGGAGATACGACTACGAAGTCTTTTGCTTTGCCTTCTCTATTGTTTGGTATGGCTTTGGGGTCTGATGTGGTTCAGATGTGGTCAAGTTTTGGGTCAGGTTTGGGCTAACATAGCTCGGGTTCAAGGCAAGACAAGGTGGAGTTTGTACATGAGGAGGTGATGTGGTTTTGAAGGCAACTAGGTGGTTTTTGGTCAAAACAAGGGCTCGGCCATGGGGATTGGGCTCGGCCTATGGTGTGTCATGACTGGACAGAGGTGGGGAGGGGTGTGTCAAGGTCAGGTCAGGGGAGTGGTGGCGGCTATGGTGGTGGTTTGGGTGGTGGTTGAAGTGGATGAGCATGTAGAGGTGAAATAAGCATGGATCTAGGCATCTAGGTTGTAGTTTGAAGGGTTTGGCCATCAAGGGGGTTCGGCCATGGTCAGATCTGGTGGGGTAGATGGCGGTGGTGGTCTGGAAGAGATGGAAGGAGGTGGTGGCCGTGGAACAAGGGGGAGAGGCCGATCTAAACAAGGGAGAAAACAAGGCAAAATTGCATAGAAAAAGTAAGAAAAAAAAGTAGAAAGAAAAGAGGGATTTACCTAATTTTTTTCAAGATGGAGGCCATGACTTTTTTTAGGGTTTTGGAGATTGAAAATTCGTGAATAACAGAAGGAAGACGGCTGGAAAAAAAGGAATGAGGAATAGTTAGGGTTAATTGGTGAAAGGTTAGGTTAAAACGTAAAAAAAGTGGACGATAAAAGCTCATAGGAAGATAGAAGGTTTAGGCCCTTTCATATTACTTTATTTTATTTTTATAACTTTATATTTCTGGAAAAAATAATAATCCCAGATAAAATTTAGAAATTTTATCAAAATATAATAGTTTATATAAATATTTATCAATCATATAAAGTTAAATTAAGAAAATAGCTAAAAATAGTAAACTAGTCTAGAAAATTTGAAATTGAATAGAATAAATTTTAGAAAAATTCATATGAGCTTGTAATATATTTCTAAACATAAATAATAACATAAAATAAAAATATATTCACAAAATAAATATATAAAATTTAATTTAAATATAATTTTAATGAAGAAAATAGCAGAAAATAAGAAAACTGCCTTTAAAAATAGGAAATCAACACAGTAAACATTGGAAAAATTCTATTATTATTTTTGAAATATTTAGAGATGAAAATATACATAAATTAACATATTGACACATATTAAATAAAATATAAGAAAGAAAAATATGATTTATAAAATTTAAAATAGGCAAAATTGCACAATAAAACAAATTATACTAAAAATTGAAATGTACATAACTTTTACATTTTAACTCTGTTTCCAACGAAACGAAAAGCAGTATTCAAGTTATTAAATCTATTGTCATAATAAAAGATAAAATTTATAGTTTCAAATATTTAAAATTTAAATTTAAAAGTCAAAGTTTGACTATTTGACCAAAATTCACAATTTCTGGAAATATTAAATTTAGTCATATTTGGAATTCTAATCCACATCAAAATCAAAGTTTATACTTAAAATAACAAAATTTATTCTTTTTCATAAATAAAGCTTTTGAATCTGGAAAAATCAATTTAAAAATATTTGAAAAATACAGGGTTGTTATAATACATAAACTCCACCATCTAGAATAGTGTGTATGGAATCTCCATATATTTATGTGTGTGTGTATATATATATAATATAGACAAATTTTATGATGTTTAAATATAAATATATATATATATATAAGTACATAAATATGTATATATATATGTTAGATAAAATAGTGAATATGTAAATATACATGTTTGTGAAAATATTGTATATGTAAGTAAGTGTACATACATAAAGGTACAAGCTTCAAAAATGGCAAATTTTAAAACATATGAGTATAGTATATGTATATATGTTCATATTAAATAAGAAATAAGAAATATGTAAAAAAGCATGTGTATATAAATAAGTGTAAACATATGAATATATGATGACAAATATATATGAGTGTGTGTATATATATAGTGTGCATGTACGTACACAAGGAGACAACCTCATCAATGCATATCAAAGTCAATGGCAAATCAACATAATAAATCAAATGAAGCCTTAGATCAAATCATCTTTTATTCAAATCAGGTTTACATGTTTTCAAATCAAAATCAAAACTTTTCATATGAAATCAAATCAAGATAATAAAATAAAAATGTAAAAGACTATAAACAAAATCTCAGCCTGTACATATGTTAGCTTGCTCTGCACACTTCATCCCTCTATATATACACATATATGTGGCCGAGCATATGTTTTGTCAAGAAAAAAAAGATCAAGCAAAAAGAGGATCAAGGTAAATAAAAGCTTGATGCAGAGCAAACAACAGTTCATCATCCCTTTTTTAACAAAAAACTGTGAGTAAAACTAAAAATCTTTACACTGTAACTATGTTTTACACTTGGATTGAAGTATTGTTGAAATATAGGCTTGTATAGGGATGTATATATACACTTATATATGAATATATACTAAGTATTTGAACCAGAGACTCTCAGGTCTGTATATTCTTTCCTTCCACCTCTGCTCTGTGTGTTTTAATATCATTCCTAGCTTCAAAATTCTCTATCTCCCAACTTAATCAGATTTAGGATATGATGTTAAAAGGAAAATTATTTGTTTTGACTATACTTTGTTTTAAAATTTGTTTTATTAAATATTATCAAGTATAAAGGTATAAAAGTATAAATTACAGTAAGTTATCCCATTTTGTAAAGAATTCAAATATCACTTTGTATGCTTTTACTTATACGAATCTGATCGGCATGGAAAACGATGATTTTTGGAGGTGGTTATGGAATTTTTAGTAGGGTTTTGAGTGGGAAATTCATGGATGAACTGAATGTCATTTTTGGGCAAATTCCGGCAAGGGAGTCGATGGTGGGAGTCGGTGCTTGGCCAGAGGGAAGCTGGAAGGAGGGCGCACTCGGGAAAAATGGGGATGATTTTATTTGGTGGCAGGGTGGTCGGACGAGGACGATGTAGGGTTTGGAGGGAGGTTTTGGGTCGTGGTCAGGTTTGTGGTGATGGTGGCGTCGTAGTGGGGATTTAGGCTTGCGGTGTAGGGGAAAAAGGAGGAGGAAAGGGTGGCGAAGCTTCTAGCGAAGTTGGGTGGACTCCGATGGTCGGAGATGGCGGGACGAGGGGAAGGAAGGGTGGTCGGTTCGTTCCGGTTGTGGGCTCGAGTTTTTTTTTTGAATTAGGCTGTGTCACAGGAAAATTGGGTGCTCAGGGGGATTTGAAGGTCGGAGGCGACTTGGAGGAGTGGTCGGAGGTGGTCGGCGACTCATCGCCGGCTTATGCACGTGCACGGTGAAGGGTATGTGCAGGTAGAAGTAGCAGGAAAAAAAGAAAGAAGGAAGAAAAGAAGAAAGGAAGAAGAACTGGAAGAAAAGAAAGGGGAAGGGGAGAGGAATTGGGCTGGGTGGTGATGGGCCGGGAAAAAAACAAAAGAGAGGAAAAAGAAAAGATAAAAAAAAGTAAAATGGAAAGGAAAAGTAAAGGAAAAAAAAGGGAGGGAAAAAAAAGAAAGTGAAAAGAAAACGAATTTTAAACTTATATCCTTGCACTATAATTTTTACCTTCCCATATTTTAAGCTAAAATTATTTTGTGTAAAGTTAAGTTTAATTATTAAGGTAAGTAATTGATTTGAGTCTTAATTAATTAAATCTTAAGTTAATAAAATAAGACTTAGCATTAATTGGATTTCTTGATTTTAACTAATTTTTTTTTTGTTTTATCCTTTCTTTAATTTGTAATTAATTTAGATAAAAATATAAATTGATTCGGTTAAGTAAAGTTAATAAAATTCTAATATGTGAATTGTTGATCGTTAAATCAGTAGCAATCTATATCTTGGCTTGATTCGATTGGATATTTATTTCAAATTATTCTTGTCTGTGCCATTAAATGGTCAGACGGACTGAAATAGTTAGAATAAAGTGATGATACGTTTCTGGAATAAAAATCTGAAATAAATTCCCACATTTGAATATTGTCACTCTAAGTAATAAATTGATATTTAAAACAATTTATCCTTTTAAACTTATTACTTTGATTCGAAGAGACCGGGTTCAGATATCAGTGTTATCCGGCACCGTTTCAATTTAATAATCTCTACGAACCTTTAAGGGTTTGGTTTTAGAATTTAATATGCTGGAATTGGATTAATTTCACAAATTTGACTATCTTAAATAAGTACTATACTTAGACACTATTATGACATCGATGGATTTCTGTAAAATGTTTTGGTTAAAATAAGATGATAACTCGTTGGGTTTATACGAGTTACCTTGGTTTCAAAGATTTTTAACTTAATTATTTCAAATTAAGTGAGTTTACTCACACTGGTTTCCAGCCTGACTCGGGTGTTACTTTATTGTAATGCTCGGGTCAGACCGAGTATTACAGAATTTCAGGTTAGGACGCTTTGGAGCTTAGGAGACGAGCTGGATGGCAGAGACATATTGGTTATATTCTGCTGTGTATTGTAGACCGTATAGTCAGTATTTGGGGACAAGTTATTATACTGCCCAGATTTATTGTACTCTGATAACTTGTATGTATATTAACATTTATAGCTTTCCTTTGTATAAAATGTTGTTATTGTATATTATAGTTTATTCCACTGCGATTGTGAGATTCTGCGCTGTTATTTCTATTTCTTATTCTATCTCTTTTTCTTAAACCCTAACAACCTGGTATTTCCGGCACTCGTTTCTCGACACTCTATACAGTGAACGTATTAGTGTCGATTTTTGGGGGTCGAAAATCGCTCGGCTGTTACACCTCTGGTATCAGAGCAGAAGGTTAAGCGATAACCTTGGCTATGGTGGGGATTACCCATTAGAGATAGGGTCAGTAGTACCCTAGAATGAGTTGAGTGTATTATATATGAGGGCGTAGTTGTTATTTTCATAAATAATGATTTTAAAAACGATTTTAAAATAATTTTTATATAAGATTATATTTTGATATAAAAGAAATAATTTTTGTGGATTATTATAGTATATTAATGTGATTGGATGTTGTTCTTATTATAATCAATTGAGGTTATAAAATTTAAGGGTAATGTGTATATAACCAGATAGGAATTTGGTAAGAATGAACTATGCAAATAAGTTAAGCTAAAAGTAGGTTCAAACTAGAAATTTAAAATTTTGAAAATCGCAGAAGTGTTTTTCAAAGTGTTTTGTAATGAAATAAATTTACCCTAATTATATTTTATAGAAATAATCTCTTAGGAAGTTATTGTGAAATACATGGTGTGTTTGGTTTCTAGATATGATAATATTGGTTATTATCATAAAATTTGTGTTGTGTCTGAATAAAGGATGTTTATTACAGAATAAACAATGATAAAACATTATGAAATGTTTAAGGGAGTGAAATTATATAAGCTTAATTTACAAATGTGACTTATAAATTTAAATGAATCTAAATCTGGAAGTTTTAAATCTAAGCCCCAGAAAATTTTGAAATTGTTTCAAAATGTTTAAGGAAATAATAAGTAATATTATTAGGATATATCTGAACATGGAAATCTTTGTTTTAAAACAAGAGTTGTTTTGAAATTTCCAAAGGGATTTGTTTTGGATAGAAACCATAGTTAGTTAAAATTTAAAGTGTGATATGATATGTAAATGGGATAAATATGTATATACATGTGGATATATGTGATTCAAAGTTAATTTGAAATAAATATTGATGTTTGAATTCTGAAATCCCCTTTAGAATGAGATGTATAACCCAAAGGGAAATAAGTTTTTGAACTTATAAGTGGAAAGTAATATTGATAAGAAATTTAAACTTGGGATGTAAAAATTCAAATTTGAGTAGGTTAAATGGATTGAACGAATTGAAAATTTAATCAGGGCAAGTTAAATAAGTTTTGAACTTATAAACCGAATTTGGAATTTCAAGGTGAAATTAAGATTTAACTTGTGGGAGTTAAATGAAATAAATTGTGAAAGAAAAGGTATAGATTGAAAGAGAGTGCAGAAGAAGTTATGTGTAGATGATTTCAAAACGATTTTTGAAATAAGAATGGGTTTTGAATTCTGGAAATTTGTGGTGGATGCTATTGATTGATGTTTTGGATAATTTGGATGTTTATTTACTTTGACATATCCTACTATCATCATGTTTGTTATTTATAGTATATAACAATGTAAATTGGATTATTTCGAATATATTAAGGAGTGGATTGAAAGGATGTATATCCATTCCTGTAATTAAATGGAAACAAAACTTTATTTTGAAACTATTTAAATGATTTTGATTTTTAGGAAATAAAATCGAATTTATGAAAATGGAATCATTTTGAACTTAAGTTTGAAATGTTAAAACAAAACTTGTCAACCGGAATTGTTTAAAGAATTGGGTTTAAAATTTTGATGTTATAATTGGGAAATAAATTGAATTTCGAAAATTGATTTGTTCTAAAAAGATTTGAACTCTCGCACTTGATCCTTGAAAGTAAGTTTAAGTAGAGGTAATTTAAATTGATATTTGAAATTTGGGCTCAGAATTGAATTATTTTAAAGATTTAGATTGTTAAATTAAATATTAAGGGTCACTTTGGTTAAGTGATTAAATCGGCATTTTGAAAACCGAACTCGAATTTATATAAATCAAGATGGTCTAAAATTTGAGAATGGTATTGAAATTAATTCAAAATTGAAATTGAATTGAATTAATTGGAATTGTAATCGAAGTTGAATTAGTTCGAATTCAAAATGGGATTTGATTTGAATTGGAATTGGAATTGAAGTTAATTCAAATTGGAATCGGAATTGAATCAATGGAAATGGAAATTGAAAATTGATTGGATTGGAGATTGGAAATTGAATCAGTTGACTCTGAAACTATTTTCAAATAAATTATTTTAATATGAACTGTCTTAAATCTATCTTCTTAAATATTCAAATTTATTTTGTTTTTTTCAAACTATTTACTATGCAAACCATTCTTTTTACAACTCAACCCATCTTATATTAGCTATTTAACTATTTTAAAACTATTCAAACTATTTTCTAAATTCAAATTGGTCAGAATGGAAATTACTTATATTTAAATCATGGGTTTAAATACAAATTGTGATAAATTGAAGTTATAATCCAAATGGAATTCGAAGCAATTCTGAATTGGAACCGAAATCGCAATATCAAGGCAAAAATGATTTTGAAATGGAATAGTATATTTGAGAAAAAATATGATGGTTATAAAATAAAGATGGAATAGTTACTATAACTGAAACTTACTTTATAAGGAGTAAGAAATGTTACAAATAACTTTGTAAAGAGAGCGAACTTGAAATTTTTGATTTGGCATTAATAAGGTTATGTATATTTGTTATATATTAAAACTCACCTTATTGAAGTTATAACCGAAAGGAAATGATCTTTGAAGGATATTTGAAATACTAAATAAAGTTTATATAAGTATGAAGGGACTCAAAAAAAATTTGATCTGAAAATTATTCGAGTTGAAAAGAATAATTTTATGTGTATATGAGAATGGAACTGTAATGGTTTTGGAACCCATTGATTTTAAAAGACTTTCGACTTGGGCAAAAAATCAATTTTGGAAATTTGCTAAACCAAATTTGAGAACTATCGATTTTGAAGATATCGATTTTATATAAATGAAGTTTATATATGATGCATATAAAGAGTATGATTTGAAGGTACTATATATGTATATAGTATAATATGTTTTGAGGAAGGTACGGAAAAAAAGGCACCCCCATGATAGTCGAAACTTATAGTAGGAGATCCACTGGGTGGTTCTGCTTAGAATCCTAAGGGCGGGTCAATGAAATTGGGATCCCAGAGGACGTCTGGAAAGAAACTCGAGTTCCTGATGATCATTTGTTGGGTAGCGTAAGTCGGGTGGTGCTGATGCCTACAGTTACGTTGGGTTTTGCCGTGATGGCAACGTAACCTTTGTTGTAACTACGATCGATCGCAGTTCCATAGCGTAAGTCAAGTGGCAGTGATTGCCTACAATCTACGTTTGATTTCGCTGGGATAGCGACGTAACATCGGTAGATTACAATCTATGTGGTTTGGTTCCATAGCGTAATTTGTGTGGCAGTGAGTGCCTACAGTCTACACTGGGTTCCACTAGAATAGTGACACAACTTTGTGTAGTCTGCGATCTATGTGGTAAAGTTTCGTTTGGCAGCGTAATTCGAGTGGCGCTGATGCCTAAAGTTTCACGGGTTTTTCTGTGATGGCAAGGCAACCCTGGGTGTAGCTGTGATCTGTGCAGTTCCCGTGGCGAAAGTCAAGAGGTGTGGATGCCTACAGTTTTCTTATGGATTTCGCCGGGATGGCGACGCAATCATCGTGCTAACTACGACACATGATGGTGGGGGGCGTGATGCTTTCCATAGCATTTTTGAAAAAAGGTTTTCAAGTATTTTCACTGGGTATTGGAAACGGGTCTACTAAGCACTTATAGTTTTTCAGTCCTACGCCTGATCAACGTATGACTAAATTTCTATGAGAACAAGGATGGACTTGTTAAGACATCGAGTTATGAAAAGTATTTTTATATAAACTAGCTTGGTAATACTATATAATTTAAAGTGTTTTAAATTGTATAATTAAAAGAGCAAGGAGTTAAAATGTTTAAAGATGATTAAATTAATAATATACATCGAAATTCAAATTCTCGCTTTGTTCCTTTTCGAGGACGAAAAGTTCTACGGGGGGAGGAATGTGACGACCCGGATTTTCAACGTATGTTAATTGGGTGATTAACTGATTTAAAGTATTGGAATATTAATTTTGATTGGTCGAATAAATAAATTTTCTAATGTTAAAAATACCCGAATCTATATATTGGTTAAAAACTATATTAGATATTAGATTATAAAATTTCTGGATATGATAAATATCATAGTTATATGTATACATAAACTCCACCATCTAGAATAGTGTGTATGAAATCTCCATATATTTGTATATATATATATATATATAATATAGACAAGTTTTATGATGTTTAAATATAAATATATATAAGTACATAAATATTTATGTATATATATATGAGGATTAAAAATACGTAAGTCTATGTATATATATATATATACATATATATATATATATGTCAAATAAAATAGTGAATAGGTAAATATACATGTTTGTGAAAATATTGTATATGTAAGTAAGTGTATATACATAAAGGTACAAGCTTCAAAAATGGAAAATTTCAAAACATATGAGTATAGTATATGTATATATGTTCATATTAAATAAGAAAAGAAATATGTAAATAAGCATGTGTATATAAATAAGTGTAAACATATGAATATATGATGACAAATATATATGAGTATATATATATAGTGTGCATGTACGTACACAAGGAGACAACCTCATCAATGCATATCAAAGTCAATGGCAAATCAACATAATAAATCAAATAAAGCCTTAGATCAAATCATCTTTTATTCAAATCAGGTTTACATGTTTTCAAATCAAAACATTTCATATGAAATCAAATCAAGATAATAAAATAAAAATGTAAAAGACTGTAAACAAAATCTCAGCCTGTACATATGTTAGCTTGCTTTGCACACTTCATCCCTCTATATATACACATATATGTGGCCGAGCATATGTTTTGTCCAGAAAAAAAAGATCAGGCAAAAATAGGATCAAGATAAATAAAAGCTTGAAGCAGAGCAAACAGCAGTTCATCATCCCTTTTTAAAAAAACTGTGAGTAAAACTAAAAATCTTTACACTGTAACTATGTTTTACACCTAGATTGAAGTATTGTTGAAATGTAGGCTTGTATAGGGATGTATATATACACTTATATATGAATATATACTAAGTATTTGAACCAGAGAAGCTCAGGTCTGTATATTCTTTCCTTCCACCTCTGCTCTGTGTGTTTTAATATCATTCCTAGCTTCAAAATTCACTATCTCCCAACTTAATCAGATTTAGGATATGATGTTAAAAGGAAAATTGTTTGTTTTTGACTATACTTTGTTTTAAAATTTGTTTTATTAAATATTATCAAGTATAAAGGTATAAAAGTATAAATTACAGTAAGTTATCCCATTTTGTAAAGAATTCAAATATCACTTTGTATGCTTTTACTTATACGAATCTGATCGGCATGGAAAAACGATGATTTTTGGAGGTGGTTATGGAATTTTTAGTGGTGTTTTGAGTGGGAAATTCGTGGATGAACGGAATGTCGTTTTTGGGCAAATTCCGGCAAGAGAGTCGATGGTGGGGGTCGGCGCTTGACCAGAGAGAAGCTGGAAGGAGGGCGCACTCGGGAAAAATGGGGAGTTATTTATTTGGTGGCAGTGTGGTCGGATGAGGACGATGTAGGATTTGGAGGGAGGTTTTGGGTCGTGGCCAGGTTTGTGGTGATGGTGGTGTCGTGGTGGGGATCTAGGGTTGCGGTGTAGGGGGAGAAGGAGGAGGAAAGGGTGGCGCAGCTTCTGGCAAAGTTGGGTGGACTCCGGTGGTCGGAGATGGCGGGACGAGGGGAAGGAAGGGTGGTCGGTTCATTCCGGTTGTGGGCTCAAGTTCGTTTTTTTCGAATTAGGCTGTGTCGTGGGAAAACTGGGTGGCCAGGAGGATTTAAAGGTCGGAGGCGACTTGGGGGAGTGGTTGGAGGTGGTTCGCAACTCATCGTCGGCGTGTGCACGTGCACGGTGAATGGTATGTGTAGGTAGATGTAGCAGGAAAAAAAGAAAGAAGGAAGAAAAGAAGAAAGGAAGGAGAACTGGAAGAAAAGAAAGGGGAAGGGGAGAGGAATTGGGTCGGGTGGTGATGGGCCGGAAAAAAAGAAAAGAGAGGAAAAGGAAAAGATTAAAAAAAATTAAAAGGAAAGGAAAAGTAAAGGAAAAAAAGAAAGGGAAAAAAACAAAGAAAGTGAAAAGGAAACGAATTTTGAACTTATATCCTTGCACTATAATTTTTACCTTCCCATATTTTAAGCTAAAATTATTTTGTGTAAAGTTACATTTAATTAATAAGGTAAGTAATTGATTTGAGTCTTAATTAATTAAATCTTAAGTTAATAAAATAAGACTTAGCATTAATTGAATTTCTTTATTTTAATTAACAAATTTTTTTTTGTTTTGTCCTTTCTTCAATTTGTAATTAATTTAGATAAAAATATAAATTGATTCGGTTAAGTAAAGTTAATAAAATTATAATGTGTGAATTGTTGATATTGTTGTTGATTGTTAAATCAGTAGCAATCTATATCTTGGCTTGATTCGATTGGATATTTATTTTAAATTATTCTTGTCTGTGCCATTAAATGGTCAGACGGATTGAAATAGTTAGATTAAAGTGATGATACGTTTTTGGAATAAAAATCTAAAATAAATTGCCACATTTGAATGTTGTCACTCTAAGTAATAAATTGATATTTAAAACAATTTATCCTTTTAGACTTATTACTTGGATTCGAAGAGAGCGGGTTCGGATATCAGTGTTATCTGGCACCGTTTCAATTTAATAATCTCTACGAACCTTTAAGGGTTTGGTTTTAGAATTTAATATGCTGTAATTGGATTAATTTCACAAATTTGACTATCTTAAATAAGAATTATACTTAGACACTATTATGATATCGATGGATTTCTGTAAAATGTTTTGGTTAAAATAAGATGGTAACTCATCGGGTTTATACGAGTTACCTTGGTTTCAAAGATTTTTATAATTTAAGTATTTCAAATTAAGTGAGTTTACTCACGCTGATTTCCAGCCTGACTTGGGTGTTACTTTATTGTAATGCTCGGGTCAGACCGAGTATTACAGAATTTCAGGTTAGGACGCTTTGGAGCTCAGGAGACGAGCTGGATGGTAGAGACATATTGGTTATATTCCGCTGTGTATTATAGATCGTATAGTCAGTATTTGGGGACAAGTTATTATACTGTCCGGATTTATTGTACTCTGATAACCTGTATGTATATTAACATTTATAGCTTTCCTTTGTATAAATGCTATTATTGTATATTATACTTTATTCTGCTGCGATTGTGAGATTCTGTGTTGTTATTTCTGTTTCTTATTCTATTTCTTTTTCTTAAACCCTAACAACCTGGTATTTTCGGCACTCGTTTCTTGGCACTCTATACAGTGAACGTATTAGTGTCGATTTTCGGGGGTCAAAAATCGCCCGGCTGTTACAATGTTCCTAACATTCTCTCCTTTTCTGACGACGACGTCGATACAACTTCTATATTAAAAACACCCGCTTAATTATCACACCCCATACTCCCCTTACCGATGTGCTTAAGTTTTTTGCATTTTCTCCCCATTTTTCATCAGCAAAAAGAGATAAAAACTTAGAAAATATAAACAAATACTTAATAAAATATATTTCTCTCCTTTTGTAATATCATTTTCTCAATCAAAATAAATAATCATTTTATATTTTTAAAGTACAAATTCCCAGTTGTTTTACAAACATTTTGGTCATTTAGAGTTTTAGTTATACCAAAAATAATATTCTTAATATTTATTAAATTTTTAAAAAAACTTATAGAGCATTTATAATAATTTTTATATACAAGACATTTAAAAATTAAAAGTTAAGCTTAAATGTGTCCATATTATTTTTCTAAATGAGCATCTAGAAATTTTTGCAAGAATTAAGGTTTAATGATACTCAAAAATTTAATCAACTAACATTTTTTTTTCAATTTTAGGAAAAGTAAAACTAACATAGATTTACCGATTTTCATGATATTACATTCTATAAAAGCCCAAATTCCCAAATATATGGTATATCTACATTTTAGGGTCTATATATTTGTTTTAGTACTCACCTCCTACGCTAGAGTCCATAGGTTATTTGTAGGGTTAGAACCATACAAAAAAGTGCGGTTGCACCCTTAAGAAGAAATATAACTTGAGATCCATATACTGAGGGTATTATATATAAGTAAAATCTTTTAAGTACTATGATACCCTAATCTATTTTTTATAAATTTTAGGAAATCATACCCAAGAGGGTTTGGTTGTATTTTAAAATTAGTAGTTCTTTATATCGACTACTTTTTCGAAACAATCGCTATTCCTTATCATACTTATTCATATTAACGGGTAACCGTAATTTAATATTACATGCAACTAATTTAGTACTTGAAAAATATCTTTTATCATTTCTATACGAAATACTATTATATCAGTATGTGATTCTAGAGCTATCTTCATTTTTAGTACGAGCAACAGTTTTTTAGCATATAATAATGCATATTCAGTATTGTTTACATTTTTAACATTATTATAGCCCAACCCACATCTATCTTTAAAAGGTCTAGAATTAGATAAAACCATATTTAAATCACTTTGACCTTTGTTTAAATTTTCAACTTTCTCATTAATTGTATCAAATTCTTCTTTGTAGTTACAAACTTCTTTTTCAAAAGTATCAGTTTTATTTTTTAAAATATTGATTTATTAAATTAATTCCAAATTTTTATTGTTTAATGCATGGTTCTCTTTCTCAAGAAATAAAAGTTAAGAATTCGATTTATTTAAAAATAATCCAAAATATTTTTCAAATCATCAATTTTTGTTGTAAATTCACTTATTTGATTTTGAAATGATTTTATGGAAGAATGAAATTCATAATTTTCTTATGATAATTTGACGTTCTCTTCTCTAATGCTTTTAATTTCCTGTTGAGCTCGTAGAGTTGAGAATTCAAATATTCAGAGGAATTTGGTGATATTAACCGTTCTTCCTTCAAAATCAATTTTTCGCCTTTCAACTTGTACTTCTTGTTTTGTCCATTTAACCACCCTACAAAATAATTATTTGTTTTCTTAAGACGTTTGTATTTACTATGCATATAAATCATTAATGTCAAGTTGTGGCCCTCACTATCGCTTGGAGTTGCCTCTGTAATATTATTGTAGCATGAATGTCATTCTTTATTGTTTGGTATGTATCGACTGGATCTTCATATTTTGTTGGCTATAGTACTAGGATGTTACTATGATCTACAAAACACCAGGCTTTGTTACCATAGTAAATTTGTATCGCTATTGAATATGGCTGAATGTACATAATCAAAGAATGTAACTATAAAGCAACAGAAAAAAAAAGAAGTAGATCACTCGGTCGATTTTATATTGGTTTGGACTCCTAGCCCATGTCTAGTCCTAGAGCTCCATCTACAGTTTCACTAAACAACCCCACTTCACCTAGAGGAACAGATTTCTAAAACTACCAGAACAAATGAATTGGACTGCAATATGACTACATACTGTAATAGGACTTCAACTTTACTGACTTCTCAGACTTAAGCAATAAGTAGAAAATATTTTTCTTGACTTCACTATGTATGAATAAAACGATATATCTTTATCATAATAAAAAATTCCTATAGCATATACAAATGATATTGGGTGAAGGTGAAGACATTTAGGTAGTTCTTTGACCAGAATATGAGAATATGTAGTGAATGATCATCGGTAATACTAGTTATAATATTTATTTGAATGTATAGCGTAAAATTCAGAGATCCGAGAGAAATAATAAAGTAAAAAAATTGATGTTCTTATCTGGGAGAGAGTAATCCATTGTATATGTGATGTAGGAATGCTTTTGAGTGGATGCTACTGTTAAAAATGGTAGAGAAATGTCTCCGGAATGAAGAGGGAGAAGAGCCATACGTGATCAAAACATAAAATTGGATTTCAAAAAAATTACTTAGGGAATTCATGCAGTGAGGTCTGGTTAGATTTAAGGGAAGACCTGGGTCATGTATGCTAAGGTTTTAGAAACATTAGGGTTTGAGATAGCGTTCCAATGACTTCGTGTGGGGGATGGAGAAGCCTTAGAGAAATTGAAAGGATGGACTAAAGTTGATTAGAAGTAGTTCAAAAAATAGGCCATACTTCATACATGTCGACCTATGCTATTCATACAGTTTGATCTATGTAAATAGATTAGGTCAACATGTGTGTATTTTATTTCTTTTTTTAATATTCTTTTAAAACTTTTGCTTTTTATTTTTGTTTCGATTCTTTTTAGCCCTCAAAAAAATCCTCAAAATCAAAAAAATATTGTACGATTTTTGTAATAATGTGTCAAAATTTGGAGCAATTTAGAGATCGTTTGTACAGTTTTGACAAATCTAGACTTATAGGACTCGATAAGTACTCGATAAATAAAATATTCGACTTTTGTATCTGATTGTTCATCTTCAAGTATGTCTTCAACATTGCATGTTCCAGTAAATTTGGTAACTCTAATAGATGTCTTTGAATGCTCGTTCTCTATTGTAGATGTCTCGGTTTGATTTTTTTTTGACATTTTTTATGCATTTGCCTTAATTGAACTTCTATCAATAGCCATCATAACTCACCTTCTTTACCTAAAATAACTCAAAACATTGGAATCGTGTTCTTAACATTAATATTTGGGAATTGTTATGATGAGTAATTGGTTATCTTAGTTTTAGATTGCGATCTTGGACATTTTTTTTGAAAGGAGTTGGTATGGTCCATGATCTAGTTAATTGGCTTGTTTGGATTGAGGCTGTTGGTTGATAAATATTTTGTGTCCTTACTAAGTAGAAGAAAGAATGTCAAATTCATTCACTTTCTGGAGAATTTTGTTCAGTTGCGGTGTTCTTTATTTGTTTGTCACCAATATGAACTGAATCATGAGAGCAGGATATTTTTTTGGTTATGGTGCTCTTCGTGATTGGCGTTAGAATTTCAGCAATGAAAATAATGAATCCTGGTTAGAATTCCACTTTTAATCCCATATGAGTTTCCTTATTTCTACTTTCTTATTTGGAATTCCAACTTGGAATTTCAGATTGGAATTTTACTTCTAATCGTAGAAGTTTCCTTATTCATGTTCTCCTTTTATGGGATTCTAACTCATTTCTAGTTGGGATTCCATTTCCAATCATTAAGGAATTTTTTTTATTCCTATTACTTGTAACAAAATTTTGATTCCTGATTTATTGTTCTCCTATTTTTAGACGTAGTTTCCTACCAATCAAATTGCAATTGGAATTTGATGTTACTCTCTGGCAACAATTAATAATTGGTTTTGAATTTTTGGATGGCTTGGATGGCATTTCTTATTACTAGATTTTTTGTGCTTATTTTCGATTTGGAAAATTTCAACTGCTACACATTTTAAGCTTGAGGGGGGTTTGAAAAATATTACATAAGATTAGCTACTATAATATGTACTCATTATCTTAGCTTTCCTTTTTATATTTACTTAGTCTCTAAGTAATATGTCAATTAGAGTGTTGTATCAGCATTTATTTCTCGGTCATATAATAAAGATGTAGTCCATTAATTATATTCATTCTCTTCTTCTCCCTTCCTCTAATTATTTATTTCATTTTTTTATTTAGTTATTTTACACTTTTATCATTTGGTTAAACTCATTTTGGAAATTGTTATTTTTGAAAATGGGCTTATTACACAAAACCGAAAATAATTTTTCTTTTTGATTTTCATTTTTCTAGACCCACTAAAAATTTAGAAAACCCAAAACTAAAATTAAAATTAAAGGCAGCTAAACCTAGCATCCCTTCCCTAGTAACAAATTTCGTCTTCTCCAAATTTTTAATCGATCATCCAAAAATTAGGTAAAATCACACATTATTGTTTCTTTCATACTTTATTTCATTTAATTTAACAAATTCATCGAGTTTATTTCTGTTTACTAGAGTGGTTCCTTTTCTTCAGTATGGATTATGGTTTCCTTTCTGATTCAATGTTATTCAATAAATATATTAGATACATGAGCTATATAATATTTCGAGGCCTTGTTGATAACCAAACTTAACTTTAATAAAAGAATTGAGTGATATAAATCTATAACATGATTGATAGGCAAGTATATCATTTTATAAAATAAGTTGAGACCTTCATAAAATAATATGAAAAGATATGATTGGAATAAACATAAATAATATGACTGTTAAATTAATTTCTTAAGTAAGATGAATTTGGTTGAATTGGATGATTTATAGGAGTTGTTTAATGGTGTAGATTTGTTGATATGGTTGTATAAGACCAGTTCCAAGTAGTGGCGGCCTGGGTATGGAGCATTAATAGGGGATTTTTATCCCCATTCCAGACGCGAGTTGGCGTAAGGCTTTAGCATGACTTTGGGAAGACTTTAGGCTACTTGAGAAAGCAGAATGCAAGGCGAAGCTCGAGATTCTAATGTAGTTTAAAGAGATCGGTTGTAGGGTCACATGTGATGAGCATGTACGATTGCGCAGGGATAGTCCATGCCTCTTGGCTTTAACCTTGGTGTAAATATGTTTTGATTGGTGGTATTGGTTTTATATTAGTGGTCGCACCTATTATTGGTCTTATAATAGAGGCCATACTTATGAATAGACTATGACGTGATATTGGTCTTCGTTTGTGATAGGCGTATTCGATTACATGACATTACGTTTGATATATATATATATATATATCACTTATGCTCGTGAGCGACATGGTGAGATCCACAAGTGGGTCAAATACCACTTATGCTCGATGAGGGATATAGTGGAGCCCATATAGGTTTAAGATATGTAGAGTTTATCACATGTCACCTATGCTTGATAAGGGATAGTGAGATCAACAAATGGGTTAGATATTAATTATACTCGATGACGAACATGGTGAGATCCATAAGTGGGTTTGATACCACCTATGCTCAATGAGGACACAGTGGGACCCACATAGGTTTTAGATATGTAGAGTACATCATATATCACCTATGCTTATTGAGGGACACCGTGAGATCAACAAGTATGTTAAATATCACCTATTCTCTAGGAAGGACATGGTGAGATACATAAGTGAGTTAGATACCACCTATGCTCGATGAGGGGCGTGGTGGGACCCAAATAGGAATCATTGGATTGCGATTAAAGCCTATAGTATAATTCGATACTGACTCTATTTGTTTAAATCCTATAGAGGGATTATTGAATCGATTGGTGTCCGTAGTAGACTCCACCCATCAGTAATGATGGGTATCAATTTGTATTTTATGTTTCATTTATCGTTATGTTGTGTGTGGTATATCAGTTGGTTGATAGTATTACTGTGATATCTATATTACCCCTGCATTTGTATATTGGCTTACCTTTATCCTGGTATAGTGTTACGTATCAGTCATATTGTATTAGTTGTGCTGACTTGTTGATGAGAAAAAAAGCGCAGGTTGTGGTATGATTCCCTACATTTGAGTTGGGTATACTTTACTTGTTTATGGGAAATCCAAATTATCCTTGAGCCATATTTGTGCAGAGAACCGGCTGTACTTCAGTAGTTTCCTATTTATTTGTATATGATTTTGATATACAGTATTTTTGAGATAGTTCCCTCATACCAGGCTTTATGTCCGCCCATGTTTTGTCGTTGTCTGTTTATGTCATGACAACTCTTGGGTACTCGATTGAGTGGTTTGTGAGCCAGGTGCCCTTAGGGATATGCTTTAAGGACAGATAGAGCACTTTAGAGATGAAGTCGATACTTTAGATACATACTTGATATTGAAGTAATACATGTATTTATATATCAGACTTGTTGTATTAGATATTATTTTCTGACTTTCTCTATTGATATTTATTTACCAATTATTCCATTAGTACAATCTTTAATATATTGTTTATCATGTTTTGTTGAATATATTATATATTATCATTCCGCTATAAGATTTTTGATAGAGTTACTAGTATGCCGAAGGGGCAGTTTTGTAATTTGTTGTAAATTAATTAACTTTGTAATCAATTCTCATTTATAATAAAGGCGTTTTTTCTTGAACCAAGGGCTAGAGTAGTTCGGTTAATAATAATTGATATTATTGAACCAAAGACTTTGTGTTTGGACAATAGAGTTGAATATAGATGATATTAGAATTTTGACCATTACCAAGTACCATAAGTCTAAAATGATATAGTTTTGACAAAGAGAATTGGTGTAAATAATCATCACTACTGGGTAATGCTCAACAAAGTAAAATTGGATTTTACCGAAACCAAATAAGCGATAAATTTGGCCAAAATATCATACCACCTTATAGGTGACGTGTGAACGTTAATATCTAAATTGTTCGATGTTAATTGCTAACCAAATTTACACATAAGAGTCACACAACCGAAACGTTGAATAATCCTTCGACTACGTGATTTAATTAATTCATAATTGTTACCGATTAATTAATATTATGGAATATTAATTATAAAAAAATTATTTGATATGTTGAAAATATGTTTATAATAGTTATAAATATATTAATTGATATACGATATCGATACCCATTTAAATTGGATTTAAATGCAATAAATTTTGTTCGGGCTTGAAGTGGGTTTGAAATCTATATGGGAAATAGGATTTTTGACCATGATTTAATCATGGAATGGGTGACCATATGATGGTAATAGGGGTTGGGTTTTGATTTGTTAAAAGGTAGAGAATGATTAACAGAAAAAGTGGGATCTTGATCCTACTTTATCTCTTTAGTCTCTCCTTTATATAAGGATCATAACCCTTATTCTAAAAGAACTCTTGAACTTCCATCTATTCTTTTGTTGGTCGAAAATCATCTCTCTCCTTCCTCCAAAATTTTCAAGCTTAAATCAAATAAATTCAAAAGTATACAAAAGTTGGTGATCAACAATTCGAAGCTAGCATCTTCTGGATTATGATAACATTAAAGGAGTTTATTTCTACGTCTCAACATGTGAACCCTAGGCTTTAGTGAAAGGCAAACTACTTATTTGCTATTTTTTAATATTATTATCTATTATTGCATTATTTTGTTGGTTATTAGATTATTTTGCGAATTTAGTGTATATATGTTCTATCACATATTATATGGTTGAATATATTAGTGCACCTACATATACGTTAATTAAAAAAAATTGTATACATACTAGCATTAAAATCACGGTTTAACATTAAAAATATCAATTTTTAATTAAACAATATTACATATGATTTTATTAATTAATGTATTATATCTTAAAGATAAAATCATACGACAAACATTTTAAAATTTACAAAAATTTATTTTATACAGTATTAATTCGGCAGCAGTGATGTTCAATTTTAATATATTTTTATATTTCTTTTATATTTAATAAATGATATAACTATTATCTAACTAGAAATTAATTATGTATAAATATATAACATAGTTTGAAATTAATTATAAAATTTTACTTAGAATGAGGACATAATTTTCAGATCTCGGAAATGATTTTTTATAAATTTAAATAATTAAATTAAATTGGGTTTAAAATTATTTTAAAATCTGAAGAATTATTTTAGTTTTTCTACTATAAGCTTAAAGTTAGGTATTATAAAAGAATGTGTGTGTGTGTGTATGTGTGTGTGTATGTATGTATATATGTATGTATGTATGTATGTATGTATGTACACACACATGTGTTTGTATATGTGTAAATATTTATAACTAAATATTAAAAAAAAATTGCACACAACTTTGCAGTAGTAATTCGAATATAAAAAATATTTTTTGTTATTTTATAGTAGTTATTAAATGATTTATTATTTAATATAAATAAACATCCATTCTATATATTTTAAAATATTATATATAAATTATTATAATTATTATTTCCATATACGCATGCACGCACACAGAAACACACACAAATATATAATTATATTTTACATAAGAATAATTTCAGAAAAATATTCATTCACTTTTTGATGCATATACATATATATTTATTTAGACAGCACATAAAATACTAAAGGGGCTAACATATGCGTTGCAATATAAATCTCAGCACCCATACACATGCATGTCAAACCATGCACACACTACTATGTTGTACATGCACGTGCACACATATATGTATATCTTATACATATTCAAACATAATACAAAATAATATGAAGTAAAACTTTATTTATAAAATTAAATAAAATGATGATTTTATTTTAAAGAAATTTAGAAAAGTTCTAAATTAATTAGACTTCATAAGCCCAATAAAGATGTAAAATAGATTTTTTTTTAAAATTCACCCATTTCTTTCGCTACGGGCTAGCCCATCCAATAATTATATCGTTGTGCCTTGGTATGGTGTTTATTTATTTATTTTACACCGAAAACTCTCTTTCATGGTATTCGTGAGTCACATGTTGTCATTCGACATCAACTTTGGGGTGCTATGAAGGATGTATTGTAACATTTGGTATTGGAGCATAGGTTTAACACTAAGGACCAAGTGGACTAGTTTGAGTTAAGCAAACCAGTAGAGGAAGATATGTTGAGATAGCGTACTTGTATTTTTCTACTATATCATACTGCATACACCACTTATTCTCTGGACTTTGATTTATTTCTATCGCTAGGTATCTTCATTCAGGTTATCAATATGAGCAGACGGAGTAAACGAGCGACTACAGAGAGGCAGTCTAGGATGCCTAATTAGTTCAGAGACTATTAGGCTATTGCGCGGGGTGTTCCATCATGTGCAAGCAACACAACGTTAGCCATAGATGTTTATGGTGGTGTAGCCATTGGGGCACCGGTATTTCTTGCTCCATAAGCTTTAGACTTCCCGAGCCTTGATAGGAATCCATATCTAAGTTCTAAAATTATTGCTGAGACACAAGCTTGGACACATGCAAATGAGGGAGCTTTCGCAAGTATGGACTTATAGAATGTTTTCATAAGAAAAATTGCATCCCATCATCTTGAGAGGGAAGACTTTGGCTTGGTGGGACATAATGGTAGATGAGGTTGATGAGCAGTCTGTGACTTGCGTTGACTCTAAACGTTGCTCTGAGCCTTGGTTTATCTCTAAGATCGGGTAAGGCATACAATTTGAGTGTTTCATCCATTCGCAGCTGGTAGCTTGTCAGTGATGGAGTATGTTAGTTGATTTAATCTTTTTGGGTAAATTCTATTTTCAGATGGTTAGTACACCATTGTAGATGGTAAGAGTTTGCTATAGGTCTTAATGCATCGATTGTGGATTCATTGCTTAGTCTGAGCCCAGTAGGAGGCCACTTTTGAGAGACTTGTGGTGTTAGCTCTTCTCCATGAGACAACCCGCGAGGTACCAATGGAGGTAGTAAAGCTGGAAAGAAAACTAAAGTCTAAACCGAAGCGCAAAGGCCAACATACAAGGAGAGATCAAGCTTATCCAAAAATGAGAGCTGATATGGTACGCTGTTATTGCGGCATCATGGGGCATTTCATTATGGAATGCCGTGCAGCTTAACCGAAGCGTAAGCGCTTCAATTTCGATCGGTTTGGTCACTTAAAGGAAGATTATCCTACACTTTTGAAGGGTGAGAAAGTGATGATGACTTATGCCTTGTAGGCATTACCGGGTCCTAGTAGACCTACTGCTCAGTAGTAAGGAAAGAAATTCATTTAGCAAGGTGTGCTTTAATTGTAAGTTACTTGCTTACATTCTTTCCCATGCTTGGGTTTTTTATTGCTAGTTACCTAGTAGGTAGACTAAACTTGACACCTTTCATAGTTAGTAAATTCTTTAGTTAAACCTTGTATAAATAACCTTAATTGCTAAGCTAAGGTATAGCGACCAAGAGTATACAAGTCAAACTTGACGCATGAGCTTTCAAGTTGAGTGGAGTTGGTCAATGAAGTGTGACTTGGGTTCATCAAAGTAAGGTTTGGTAATTGCCCGGTAATGAACAAAGACTGAGTAGATGACTTAGTAATGTTATACGTGGATTCATTCGTGTTAGAAGTGGTTATCCTTATGTGAATAAAGCCTTAGGTGATGGATGTAATCCCATGTGCTAAAGAAGCATTTTCTAAGGATTAGCCTATTCACGTGCCAGTTCCTAATTCCTCATTCAAACCTAGAATTTCTAGGCAATTTGCACCAGTTAGGCTAGGGTTTTTCACTCGATTCTTAAAGAAAATCACTTGAGTCGGATTCTTGAAGTGATTGAGGAATTGTTTAAGCATGGCTTTAGTTGTGCGAGAATATTTCAATAGTCGAATCAAGGAACCAGATCGGAGTTCGCATGAGAAGAGTCAGTGGCTGACACAATTTAACAAAGAAATCCTACGATTAAAAGAAGGATTGGATCAGGCATCGTATCATTTTGGATGATCTTTAGTTATTGTGAAATTATAGTATAGTATTGTTAAGATTTCTTGTGATAGTTTGGGGAAGGGCTATTCAACTAGTTTTGTGATGATTTGGATAATCTCCTAAGTGGTAATAGGAGACTTGCCTAAGCGAGCATCGTAGTATATTTAGTGTATTATCCATATTAGCATTATATGCCTGAGGTGAGTTTGAACCCGAACGAACCCAAGCATTTGTAGATCGTCATTTAATGATGACTTAGTTAGTTAAGTTTTCTCCTTTAGAGAATGAGTTTTGTTCGAAAAAGAAGGGAAGCTGAGACTTAGATTACTAGATTTATTCGAGAGTTTTGAGACTTGATGATCTAACATATCGTAGAAGTTTTCCTTTTCATAGTGAGAGGTGTAATAGTCTTTCGTGTATTGTATTCTTGAAAGGAGTTACACTTAAGCATTTTGTTCATCTTGGATGTCGAACAAGCTCATGTGAGTTTCTAGCTTAATATGCGCATTTTGACTATTGTTGGTTACCAAGCGTGTAGACCCGCATTTTACATATAGGAGAATCATAAAATATTATTATCTAATTCATACGAGGTCGTATGACTATGATATTTTGGAAAATGACCTTTAGAGATTTTTCCATATGTATGATTTTTATCGAATTTCTATGTGACCATTTTAACCTTGAAAATCATGTATGGCCTATAACTTTTGATATGAGCTGAATTATGGGTTGAAACCACTTCCACTACTTCAGGATGATGGTTTCTAATTCCGTAGAGTGGTCTGATGATGGTTTCTAATTCCGTAGAGTGGTCATAATAATAGAATGGACTTACCATTTCAAATTTATGGTTGTTTTAAGTTTTTACTACCGTTGTCAGGTATTATCTGTTAACTAGGCTAACCCACATTTAGGCCTACTAACCCATTTTGGGATTGGAGCTTAAGTGGGACCGATTGGACTGTTCCAAGTCATTTCCATCTTTTGTAAAACATTTCTAAGCCCCTATTAATCTTAATCTCTTCAGAGATCATCTCTTTTTCTTACTAATCTAAGCCTAATCTGTAATTAGAGAGGTAATTAGTGAAGGGAATAGTAGATCTACCATTTTGGCTATCTTGGAATCCATGCTCTTGCAGTCACATCTCATATTTGGAGAATTAAAGTGGTAATTGGGTATTAGGTGAGTGGTTATTGGTCTCTCACTATTATATGCTTGTTTATGTAGTTAAATTTGGTGTTTTATTGTAACAAACATGATTAAACTATTTTATACTTTAATACACCTTTATATATGCTTATGGACAATTAAGAGATTAAAAATGGATTTTGGTGATTTAATAACCTCTTTTAGACCAAATTGTCAATCTTAGTAAATGCTAGATCTAGGCTAAATTTTATATATTAAACATATTTGATTTTCTTGGTCATGATGTATGAATGCTTATGAATGCCTTGTATGTTTAGATGTATTTTTTCGATCTTGTTTGTTGTGTTCTTTAGGATAGTTAGGCGTTGGTTGATGAAACGAGCAAAACAAAGTCAAATTTTCTTGAAATTGGATGAAACTTAGAGGAGAGCTCTAGAGTTAGATATGAAGCTACACTATAGGTCGTGGGTTGATTGGACAAGATCTTGTGGGAGAACTTCAGGTTAACATCGACCTAAAGTAGTGATGTGGATTTCAGGTCAGGGAAGTTTTACTTCTAGTCGAGCTTCGTGCTTAAGACCATGTGACTTTGGTTTAGGTGTGAGAAACTCGGGGAAACTTTAGGGTTGAAATTTTTGGGAAGATGAGTATCAAAACAGGTCGATGTAGGATGGTGCTTTGGGACAAGGTGGAGGTTGCTTCTGGGCTTCGAGACAGAAATTAAGTGCAGTTGGTTAAGTTGAAGGTCGAAATTTGACTAAGAATTCAGGTCGGTACCTACCTGAACTGGGCAGAGTTGGACTTGATTTTTGACTTGGGGATTTTAAAAAGGAGAAGAGGAGTTCGAGTGAAGGCCAAATACCAAGGTTAGGGTCAAAAGCTCAGGTCGGTACTGTTAACCCACCTTTTGCTAATGCAGTATACAGGTGGATTTAACCCAACGGACTTCATGATTATCAAGGCCGACGAGTACAGAGCGACGATTGTAGGGCACAGAAATCAGGTATAAAAAATAGCATCAGGTCAAGATTGAATGGAATTGAAAGATATGCAAGGCAGAATCTTCAAAGTATGAAATATAGCTCAATGCATAAGAGGGACCGGCATAGATTGACTCCAACAAGAGGGATCGGCATACTTCAAAGTACAAGAGCATTATGGTGAAAAATAATCAATATCTCAAGATATACATGTCCGATGCATATGAAACTTTGTGAGCAATATGTGGGGACCCCAGGGAGCCTACCCTAAGGATCGCATATCATTTGGATAAAGAAAGATGTCAAATATTCACATTTCAAATGTCAAAAATCCAGGGAGCCTACCCTAAGGGTAACCCTGAATTTTTGACATTTGAAATGTGAATATTTAATTGAGTTTAAATATTTGAATGATAGTTTAATTTGAAATTCGAAATATCAGAATGAATTTGGCGATTTAATTATTGAATTTAATCGTTAAATCTGGGTAAAAATTTGTGTCTTCAGTTTTAAGCTGATTAAAAATAATTTAAAGGCTTAGAAAATTCATATTTATGATACTGAAGGTGATGGAACTTTCAGAATTGAATTTGAAACTATTTTGTTCAGTTTTGAACTTCTATTGTTTGAATCGATATTTAAAAATAGCCGTCCGAGGCACAGTCTCGAAATTCGACGAGACCAGTTCCATTGGGTCCGTAATATTGTATTATTATTGGATTTCAATTTTCATAAGGTTTGGAGTGATCGTTTGGCCGTACGATAAGCAAACGCGCTGAAATTAAATCGAAAATTTAATATTGTAACTGGTCCAAAAAGCTATCTTCTCCATACGATTGAATTTGGACCCGGAACCTTTTCCATTATGTTCGGAATAGGCGTATAACATTACAAACGCCAGGCGGCATGCCTAGATAGGAGATCACGATTTTGAGTTGCAAATTTAGAGACAATTTGAATTTAAATTTAAATTATATATATTATATTGGTCAATTCCCAGCTGCATTATTTCACATTAGTGCTTTTTCCTTTCACCTCAGAAGCACTGTAGCCTGTCAATTGAGCACATGAACGTGTTCTCTTGTCTCCCCATTTCTTTACAAATCTCATACGAGATCAGTTCGTTCAGAAAGAAAAATAAAACGAAATAATGGCCGAACAGTTTTCTTCCCTTTACAATTCGAAGACGAGGCTTCCTCCTTCATTCAAATTAAAGACAGTTCGAACGAAATCTTATCCTCACTCAAAATCATCCCGTTCTTTCTTCGGTCCTCCAATTCAATTTCACGAACTCCATTCCCTCAGCCAGTTTAAAATCGATAACGAATCTATTTTCGTCGAGATGCAGAAAGGGAAGGCGAAGCAGGATGGTCGTGGGGGAGCTCGAGGGGGAGCAGGCTCGGGGGTTTTTGGTCGATTAAGAGAGGAAGTGGGGTCGAGCGGAGTGGCGGTCAGGTTTGGGTCATGCTTGAGGTTCGACGTTGATCTAGAGCCGAGATGAGTGGGAGTTTTTGGCCGGCGAGGTAACTCACGCTCGATTAATTTTGTGCTCGACGACGTCTGAGGCGCTCAGATCCACGGCAGTGTTGGTCGATGCGTACGAGTGCGAGCTAGGGGTTGGGTCGAAGTCTCTCGAGCTTGCTCGCGAGGTCAGGGTGGTTGTTTGCGTAGAGCTCGGCTGCGTGGGTGGCCTGTTCTTGTCTAGGCTTGCTGTTGTGAGCAGGCAGTAAGGTATAAAAATGATTCTGTTTTAATTTAAATTTTATAATTATATGTATATAGATCTAATGTGTGTGTATATATATATCAGATTTGAAAATGGGAATTTTAAAATGGTTATGGATTTTATTCGAAAAGAAAAATATATTCATAAGGGTTTAAACTGTAGTCAGAGAAGTATGTGCAGATTTCACTTTATATATATATATATATATGTATGTATGTATAGATAACTATGAGGGGAGAATGTAATATAAAGATAGATACACATACCTGTTTTTATTTAAATATGTATATAGGAAAACCAGAATATAAAATATAAACACGTACACATATTTTATTGTATGAAGATAAACAGTAATAATATATATATAGGATTTTGGGAAGAGACATGAGAGTTTAAAGTTTATGTAAAGTTTGATTTTTGAACCTATATAGATTATTTTATATACAGTTTGAAAATGAAAAATAAAATAAATATATATATACACATTTTTTTTAATATCTACTAGTTTATTTTATGATAAAGTATTATGGTGATTAACCTATTTAAATCATTTTAGTTACTAAGAAATCTATTAAAGGAAGACTAGTTTAAATTGAATTATTAAATGGCAATTAATTGTTCGATTTATTTCGGATATTGATAGATTGTATAAAATATTTATACAAGGTCTATAAATCGAGAAAACAAACTGGAATGGAAATGGATTGCAAATTAAAGGTGAGATCTTCTCACTCAAAATTGAAAGTTGGATTTGCAGTTATTGATTGATTGCTGTTTTGATGTGATATAGTATATATAGTAGTATATAGCAATATATATATATATTGGAATATGTATATATTGGAGTTGTTGATTTCCCGCATTATATAGCGGATGAGACCCTATGCGCTACATAATAGCGAATGATATTTTTATAAATCCCATATACCGCGATATTCCACCTCGAAGTGGAATTGGTATTGTGCTAACATCTGTGGATGCAGGGAAACAGGTTGGAGGGATCCAACAGGATTCCTCGAAACATTTGAATTGGTTTCATATGTTGTGTGTTGATTATTTATAATCTGTGTATGATTATATCTGTGATTGAATGTGTTGAAGGCTATAATTTAGCCGAATGTATTTTTGGTATCGTTGGATACTAGAAATAAATAAAATTGGATTTTTGAAATTAAAATTGGAAATTTTAAGTAAATTCTTTTGAAAGAATTGGTTGAATTTCAAAGAAGGAATTTTAAAAATATAAAGTTGATTTTTGTAATCTTATCGAATTATTTCCAAAATATGGGAAAAGATATTTATAAATGGATTTTGAATAGTATTATTCGAAAGTTGGGAAATTTATTTAAAATGGAATTTTGAATGGTTTGGAAGAGATAAAGGAATTTATTTTAAAAAGTGATAAATTTGTTTAAAATCAAATTGATATTTGATTTGGTATTTGAAATTAAATCTTTGGGAAATCGATATGAAAATTTATTTGGTGTTGAATTAAAATGGATTTTGTGTTGAAATGAATTTAGAAATCAATTTGCAAATGATTTGATATTTGGGAAATAAACTTAGAAATTAATTTGTAATTGATTTGGAATTTGAAATAAATGTGGAAATCAATTTGGAATTTGATTTGGAGTTGAAAGTGAATATTTGGGAAAATGATTTGAAAATCGTATACAAGTGAATATTTGAAAATTTACATTCACAATGGAATTTGTAAAGGAAAAGTGAAAATAAATAAAATTCGGAAATTTTATTTCGCGAGTGAAAATATGATTTGAAATTGGTTTTCAAAGTGATGAAGTGTGGAAAATATATATCTTGTGAAGATATTTTGAAATTTAATAATTTGGGAAAATTATTTAAATTGGTTGATTGTTGTGAATGTTGTTGATAGTTAAATAACCGACTATCAATATTTGCCTTTGAAATGGCACTTGATTTGTTTTTAAAACAAACGCTCATTATTCGGTTAAGCCGGGAGAGGACTTTGTGCCATATAACCCATTCTGAATAGTGATACGTCGTGAATGGACATTATTTGAAGATCGGTGTGAAGACCGAGTATTTTCGAAAATGAAAGGACAACCTGTCGAATGTCTCTGCATCGAGTTGCTCCGGTATAGAGATTTATATCACCCTTCTTGTGATGGGAAGTCCGGACGTGATTAGTGAATACCCGGATTGCAAGGGCTTCTTTGGAAGTGCCTTCGGTTCCGTTCGATCCCGGAACGGACTTGTATGGATGTGTGTCTGACGTTACACTTTGAGATGTAAAGCTAGTTTCTATCAAATACATTTCTGTTGGTGGCAGAGAATTTATTCTCTTAGCTTAACACCCTTCTCTGAGATGTACGAGCTCAGAGGTTATGTAGTTGATGGTTACTAGTGATACATTCCTAATTTGGTAATGTGGCATACGAAGTGATGTTGATCATTTGTTGATCAAAGCGTGGCTTTGTGAAAAAGCGTGGCTTTGTGAAAAAGCGTAGCTTTGTGGACGAGACTTCGTCGAGCCTCACAACCCGGTAATGGTCGAAACAGGAATGTTGCGGCAAGGTTGTTAGGGGTCGCGCCCCTAGAGTATGTCATTTCCTTCTGGATAAAAGGTGATATCATGGTATGGAGCCCATATATTTTACCTATGTTGATGCTGCAAATTTATTATACTTTGTGGTTGTTGCTTTGTGGTTGAGGATCCTCGGATAAAGGTCGGTAACGACCGGGGGATGGCATAGCTTGTGTGTTAGCTACCTAGTTACAGCTGTAAAGCGTGAGGTAGCGTCGGCCTTGTGTTTGCAGAGAGTAGGTTGACTCTCGGGGCGTCTTTCCAGAGGCGTTTCTATTTCGGTGTAAGGAAGTTCCTTTGACTGACCATTTGTTGGAAATCCAAAGAAACAATACGAACCCTGTACGGTTTTCGTTGTAGAACCTGCTATTTAACATAGCAGCTATAGTAGGCATAGTAAAATGGTACCTATGCTGGCTAAGATTGATATTATACTTTCGAAATGTTTTCCACACTAGACATTAATAATAATATCAACTGATCTTTCGTAGTAAGTATCTTTGACTATCATAAGGAGAAATCTCCTCCAATTCTGTGTTTGCATTGTGTGTGTGGCGGGAGGCCTTATGGTAATTTCATTTTCCAAAAGCATTGCGAATTAATTTTATTTTCTTTGTGAAAATAACTGTTTTACGATCTCACACCAGTCACCATGACTGACTCGGAGTTTATTGTTCCCTTTCTAAACTCTGGGTGCCCATAATTTTCTACACGGGCAGCCTAGAGTTATATTATCAGGATATTCTGGATATTCTGGAGCATTGGAGATGAGCTGGATGGCGAGGCGTACTCCCATACTTGTTTATTTATTCCGCTGTGTATTCTGTATGAGGACAAGTTTATATAACTGTCCATTGTTGTATTGAGTTGTATATTGACTCTGATTGATGTATGTATAAACTGATATAGTTCTTTGTTTAAAAGACTAGTGATTATCTATTATATATTGTTCCACTGCGAATGTGAGATTCTGATATTGTTTTTGTTTCTGTTTTTCTGTTTCTTTTTCTTCTGTCTTCTTCTACCTCTTCTTTTTAACCCTAATGATTCGGTTTTTCGACATTTGATTGCGCGGCATTTGATACAGTGGACGTATTAATGTCGACTTTCGAGCGTCGAAAAATCGCGATCGTTATAGATATGATAAGACATGTTCCAAGATGTGAGCCTATAAAGTGGAGCTAGGGCATTCTCTATTATAGAAATGGAGATGGATAAAACGAGGAAGAGTTCTACAATGATGGAATAAATTAAACTAGGGCAGGTTCAAAGACCTATGCGAAGGGATTATTGATACTCAGAGTTTTCAAATGTGCTCATAGAGTAGGTGTGGGTAAGGATACTCATTGGATATTAGGATGTATACCCGTGGATCTAGGACATGATCCATATACCTTGGATTGCCAGGATGTGCAGTTTACTTGTCCTGATCTACTGGGTGGCGTGGATTTCGACCACCAAGGAACCGAGACTTTTACATTGATCTGTGGCATAAGACGGTCATAGAAGTTATCATATATCCAAAGCACTTGAGTGATAGTGAGGATTGTTTGATGGATGCTATGTTAGATTTGATTGTTTCTCCCACAGTTTATCAATCTAGGGATGTCACTTGACATGGCTATTTAGGACGTGGATGCCTAGAATCTCGATATTATACTTAGGACGTAGTACATTTTGATGATGATAGTAGAGTAGCATACTGTAGATGTTGTATGCTAACTCTTTAGATGTAAGGATAGGTCAGGTATGACTCTTATACCTTTTCTTCCTACTATATCGACTTGTATATTATGTTGAGATTCATTTATCGCTCACGCCACTGACTCAAGGTTTATGCTTTGCTTCTTATTATCTTGGGTACTCTTAAATGAGTAGACTAGATAATAGGTCTATGCATACGCGGTGGTAGTCAGAAGATGAGCATGATGGAGCTTTCTCATATTATATATGGGTATTATATTGCTTATTCTTCTATTCAACACTGTGGAGCCTAGGCAGTGTTTGCTATCCTATTGAAATAGTTTTATTCGAGTTTATTTCATTTGTATAAACTATATTACTATATTGTATGACATTGTGGATATGCGCTCTGATATTTGGTTCACTTAGTTATTACTATCTCTCTTGTTTTATATCTATGATGTATATTATATTTTATTCCATGTGCTATTAGATATACTACAGATTCTTTGATATTCTATTTCTTTTTAACCCTTGACCATTATCCTACATCGACCGGGCACATCAGCAGTGCATTGCTTAGTTATATTGGGTGTCAGTGGTCTACGACGGTCGTCACATTTGGTATCAGAGCTTAGGTTGCATCGTTTAACCTAAGGAATACCAAGGTCCAATAAAGAAAGGGTGGGGATTATCACCCTAGACTAGATTGAGAGAGAGAGAGAGAAAGTGCGTGTGTGTGTGTACGAGAGAAAGCGTACTTGTTATATATTTTGGTTTTCAAAACTATATAGTATATAAGTTGCATGCACACACGAGTACCATTGATGCAGTTTTCTTTACGGGAGAACGATCATTCTTGTTATAGATCAAGAATGAGCTGATATACAAGAAACACAGTGAGAAACTCTGTCTCTAGAGTTAAAGAGGAAGGAGCGGGCTCGGGGGCTACTAACCCTTAGTTGTAGGTGATTTTCAATATGATGTTGGCGACCATGCTACAAAATGCCAAAGAAGTTGCTCTGAATGTTGCTATTAGTGGTGGTGCTCAAGTGCAGGCATCCAGAGTTGATTTTGCTAAGCTAAATAAGGACATTGTCGGTCTCAGTGGCAAACCATTCTAAGGAGCAGAATCGGCTATGGACGTGCAGGATTGGTTGGACACCTACAAAAGGATTTCTGATGACCTTGGATTGGATGATGCTATGAAGAAGTGGTTGGCTTTCCAACAGCTTCAAGGGAGAGCCATGAACTAGTGGAACGCTATTAGAGTTGCTACACCCAAGGATCAGCTTACTTGGGATCAGTTCAAAACCTGATTCGAGGATAAGTTCATTCCAGCTACTCAGAAGTTGGAGCTATTCGAGAAACTTGCTAATTTGAAGCGGGGAGACATGTCTATCATCGAATATGTTGTGGTGTTCGACGCCTTGTAAAAATATGGGATATCCTTCATTGACACTCCGTTGAGAAAAAATGAGAAGTTTCGTATAGGTTTGGACGACTATCTTAAGGGAAGTAGGTGAGTTACATTGCCGAGCCATTTGAAGACACATTGAAAGCTCTTCACCATGAGAGTTTGAACTCCAAGTCCAAATCAACTATTGTGGTCAAGGAAGATTCAAAATCGTAACAAGGCAGTCAAGGCAAGAAGAATGGAACAAGAAGAGAAAGCAGTTCTAGAATAAAGACGCTAAGAAGAAGGGCAAGTGGGAACCTACTTATTTTAACCGTGGAGAGAGAGGCCACCTGAGTAAGAATTGTAAAGTTGAGGGCAAGAAGTGTTTCAGCTGTAACAAGATAGGGCATATGCAGAGGAATTGTCCAGAACCAATAAAGCAAAAGCAGATGGTAAAGGCATATGCTTTGGACGTTGTTTCGACTTCGTCGAGTGCTCCATCGACTAATTAGAAGGGGAAGGGCATTGTTATTTAAGGTATGCTTTCCATTTATGATGCTCATAAAAGTGTTTATTCTATACCGGGGCTTTGCATTCCTTTATATCTAATGACATGTTAGATAGATTAAGATTGAAACCTGAAATAGATTATCAACCTTTGGTCATGACGAACCCTGTTGGAGGCTCTACTACCCTTTGTATGGTTTGTCGTGGTTTGGTTTTATCGAGTCATGGATTCTCTTTTGTTTGTGATTGCTTTTTTTGAATTTTGTTGGTTTGAGATTATCCTATGGATGTACTAGCTAAGGAAGTAAGTAGTAATGGTGGACCGCGAGAAGCTTTTGGTGATAATTGGGGTTGTAGATGGGGGAATGGTAGTGATTGGTTGCGTATCGAAAGATAGGTTTATGGTTATCTTTCTATATTCGATCGAGGTTCCACATGATGGGTTGTCATCTGTGCATATCATGAGAGAGTATCTGGATATGTTCGAGGAGGTGATCAGATTACCATTACACCGAGTGATTGAGCTTCGCATAGACCTAGTGAAGGATGCTAGATTGACAGTTATGCTTTTGAGGTGTATGGCACACAAAGAGCAGAAGTAGTTGGAAGTGTAAGTGAATGACCAGTTGAAGCTAGCGTGCATTTGAAAGAGCATATCTGAGTGAGGTACACCTGTAGTATTCGCCACAAAGGCCGATATCTCTTTGAGGTTGTGTGTAGATTACTGTGAGCTGAATAAGGTAACAAGAAAGAACAAGTATCTACTCCTGTGTATTGATGAATTATTCGATCAACTTCATAATGCAAAGGTTTTCTCTTAGTTGGATCTTACAACGGGATTCCACCAACCGAAAGTAGTAAAGGACGGTGCACCGATCACCGCATTTTATATGCCGTCTGGTTTCTATGAGTGGTTGATTATGCTGTTCAGGCTTACTTTGTTGACCTCATGAACCTTGTCTTCAGGGATCAGTTGAAAATGTTTGTGCTTGTGTTCGTGGATGATATTCTGATCTATTCTAGGACAGAGGAGGAATGCAAGACACATTTGAGGGTTCTGCTTGAAGTGTTGACGAAGCATAAGTTGAAAGAAAACCTTTTGAAGTGTTAATTCTAAAGGAGGGAAGTAAGATTCTTGGGTCATGTCTTCTCAGAGCAAGGCATCATAGTAGATCCTGCCTAGGTGGCAGCAGTTCAGGATTGGAACTAACCCAAAAATGCTACTAATGCGAGAAGTTTCCTAGGATGGCATAATATTATAGATGTTTTATCAAGAACTTCTTGAAAGTTGCAATTTACTAATTTAATGAAAAAGAACCAGACTATATTTAGGATGTGAAGTGTGAGCATGCATTTGTGAGTTTGAAAGAGAGGTTGACAAATGCACCAGTACTGACCATTCCGAGTAGGAATGAGGAGCTGACAGTATACACAGACACTTGTGGTACTAGATTAATTGCAGTGTTGATGCAGAGGGGAAAGGTTGCCGCCTATGCCCATCGATAACTGAAACTGCACGAGAAAAAGTATCCAACTCATTATTTGGATTTGGCCGTGATAGTGTTTGCTTTGAAGATTTGGAGGCATTATCTAGAAAGGTTCGAGTTGTTCATGGACCACAAATCCTTGAAGTACCTTTTTTTTCAATCTTCGCCGGCAGCGATGGTTGGAATTCTTGACCTCCTATAACTTTGATATTTCTTATAGGCCCGTAAGTAAAGTACAGTCGTCGATGCATTGGGTAAAAGCAAGGTTTTAAATCTCGGATTTTGATCACGTCTCGTCTCAAAGAATTTAGAGAGCTTATCTTTTATCGAGTGAGATCTCGAACGAGATGAGTGCATCTCGGTCGTCCATCTCGAATCTACATCTCGGTTTCTAAAATTCATTTCGGAGTTATCTCGGAGTATATGTCATGTCAAAAATTAGTTTTCATATACCTAAATTTATAATACTAGTCGCTACCTTAAGGAAAACACTATGCGCTTACCTTGAATATATCGCACGCTTATCATTAGTAATTTAGTATGGAAAAATATCACTTGTATCATGTAAAATAAACAATAACTAGATTTCATGAATAATGTTCAATATAATATCATATGAGATAAAGTAGACAAGAAACAAACCATAACATATGCACCTTTACTTTGTTTGATCATTTAGTTAACTTTCTTACACAATATAATGTCTCATTTCTATCTTTTATGATTCATAGTGCTGCAGGGGAAATCTTAATTTTATAACTTCAAATACAAAAGTCTACAAGTAGAATTAAGATATTCTATGTCTGATTATAGTATTTAATTTTTAGCAAACAAAATCTCATTAAGCAACTAATAGCATAGATATTTCAAATAAACGTAGAAAATAGCATACATAGTACAAACAATTTTAAAACATTTAGTAATATTATAAGAAAAGAAAAAAATGATATACGAATGAACATGTAATCGTCAAATGAAATTAATAGATGAAAGAGAATTCCTTTATTGCTTAAAAATAAGCATTGAGGAAAAAAATTATAGCAGCAAAGACTAAATGAAATCAAATTGGGAATCCATTTGGAACATAAAGTTAAATAAGTCAAGCCCAAAATTTATAGCCGCAAAAAAATAGGGTTAGGAAAAAAACTCAAGAAAGTGTCGAAAAAAGAAAAATAAAATCGGATGTAAATTAATTTGGATCAGAAACCTAAATGAAAATCATAAAGTGAAATACTTACCATAATCGATGTAGATTTTATCATATTCTTACACTCGTCACTGCCGTAAAATAAGAGACGAAGATTAAATGAGATTTATATAAGAAATAAGGGTTAAAAAAAGTACAATTAAGAAGGCTTAAATTAAGGTAAAGGATGAGCCAGCCCAATACGAAAAAAGAGTTGATTTTTTCCAAAATTTAACAACTCGGCCGATATCTCACTGTTAAATCTCATCCGAGATACCAGACGAGATACTGAAATATCGTCTGAGATTTGGGTCAGATGAGATTCAAACGAAATAGCCTATTTCGAATCGTCCGGGCTTGAAAACGAGATCTCGGCCGAGATGAGCGAGATTTAAAACCTTGGATAGAAGACATGCCAATTTAGGAGCGATATTCCTAGAGTGGAAGTACTTGAAGTACACTGTTGGCTATGACTTTATACCTCATTACAAGTTAGAGCCAGAGATGTCGACAAGCTTGAACATCAAACCTACTTTGATTCAACCGATTGGTACTAGTCAGAAGTGAGTTGCTGGACTAGTGGAGATAAGGGAGAAGATAAAAGAACGAGTAGAGCTTGAAGAGATTAACCAATACGGACTCGATAAATATGGTTGGCTTCATAAGGAAGGGACATTGTTTTTTCCCAATGTTGATGGATTGGGAGATAAGGTGCTACGAGAATGTCATCACTCTAGATTGACTATACTTCCCGACGGTAATAAGATGTACCATGATATGAAGTAGACCTATTATTAAGAAGGGATGAAGAAGGATGTCAGGATATTCATCTCAAAATGTATGAACTACCAGTTGGTGAAGGCAAAGAAGAAGAAGTCAAGTGGATTGCTGCAACCACTTGAAGTTTCCAAGTGGAAAAATTGGAGAAAGTATCTATGGATTTCATTGATGGATTGCCAAGGACTAGAGGAGGTTATGATAGCATTTGGATTATAGTCGATAGATTGACGAAGAGTGCCCGATTCATACCCATTAAGTCTAGTAGAACGACATCTAAAGCGGCCGAGTTGTATGTGAAATAGGTAGTGTGATTCCATGGTGTGCCTAAGAGCATTGTGAGGACGGAGACCCTATATTCACTAGTGGGTTTTGGAAGAGCTTACAAGAGGTGTTAGGGACTAAGCTACATCTCAACACGGCTTATCACCCATAGACTGATGAGAAGACCGAGAGGGTGAATCATATACTGGCAGATTTCCTGCAAGCCTGCATACTCGATTACGGAGGCTCGTAGGATGATCACTTACATTTGGTATAGTTCGCATACAACAACATCTATCATTCTAGTATCAGTATGGCACCATACAAAGCATTGTATTGCCGATCGTGTAACACTCCTTCATGTTGGTGGAAAGCGGGCAAGAAACTGATACTCGGGACAGGTATGATCATAGAAATCTTAGAGAAGATTAAGATTGTTCGGCAATGTATAAAAGCTGCTCAAGATGGGCAGAAGAGTTACGCTGATAAGAGAAGTCAAGTTTGGAGTTCTCTATCGGCGATATGGTATTTATGAAGATTTCTATGTTGAAGAATCTTATTTGATTCGGTAATAAAGGAAAGTTGGCGCCGAGATTTGTAGGTCATTTTCTGATAGTAGAGAGGATTGGAAACCTAGCATGTATGGTTGACTTACCTCAGGGATGGCAGGCATGCACAACATCTTCCACGTCTCACGCTTGGAGAATTTTGTGCATGACTCAAGCATGACGATTGTATCGGATCAGCTTGATGAACTGAGATTGAACTAGAAGCTTTGAGACCTCGGAGGGCGGTTTGTATTGTTGGACACGATATGAAATAGCTTAGAGGAAGACGTTGTAGTTGGTGAAGGTTCAGTGGGGCAAAAATCAAAGAGATTACATATGGAAACCGAGGAGAGCATGAGGGTTGCATATCCAGAGCTCTTTGCATGGTAAGACCTACTAATTTTTGCGTTTACTTTCACTTTCGATATCATTTAGGATAGTTTAGTATCTTTCATGCTAGGATATGTTTATAAATACTATTAACTGCATGGCTGCCTGATTGATATGTTTGATGGTTGCACATGATTGTTACGCATGCGGGGTAACTATAACTGACTGTTCTTTAGCTTATTTGGGGATTTCAAGGGTGAAATTCTTAAAGGGAGAGAGTGTAACGACCCGTATTTTAAGTATCGGAGGATTGTTAAATATTAGTATTTAATTCATATGAGGTCATATGATTCTGATATTTTGGGAAATGTCTCTTAGGGACATTTTCCACATATATGATTTTTATGGAATTATCATGTGACCATTTTGATCTTGAAAATCTTGTGTGGCCTATAACTTTTGACAGAACCCGAGTTAGGGTCCGAAACCACTTCCATTTCTTTAGGATAATGGTTTTCCATGAGTGGTCATAATAATAAAACGGACTTTTCGTTTGAAAGTCAAGGCTGTTTTAAGTTTTTGATGCTGTTGGCCAGTATTATCGGTAATTAGGCTAACCTACATAGGCCCACTAACCCATTCCGAGATGGGAGCCTAAGAGGGACAATGGGACTGTTCCAAGTCATTTCCATCTTCTCCGAAATAGTTCTAAGAATCCATTAACCCTAATCTCTTTAAATATCATCTTATTTTCTTACTAATCTTAGCCTAATCCATAATTAGAGGGGTAGTTAGTGAAGGAAATAGTAGATCTACCATTTTGACGGTCTTGGAATCTGTGTTCTTGTTGTCCCATCTCATATTTAGAGAATTAAAGTGGTAATTGGGTATTATGTGACTAGTTATTGATCTCTCACTATTATATGCTTGTCAATATAGTTAAATTTGGTACTTTTGATGTAATTAACATGATTAAATGATATTAAAATTTAATTACACCTTTATATATGTTTATGGATGAATTAAAATGATTAAAATCGATTCTGGTGATTTAATAACCTCTTTTAGACCATATTGTCATTCTTACGTGAATGCTAGATCTAGGCTAAATTTTATGTATTAAACATGTTTAATTTGCTTGATCATGATGTATGAATGCTTGAGAATGCCTTTTATGTTTGGATGTATTGTTTTGATCTTGTTTGTTAAGTGCTTTAGGATAGGGCGTTAATTAATGAAATGAGCAAAACAAAGTCAAATTTGCTCGAAATTTGATGAAACTTGGAGGAGAAGCTCTAGAGTTAGAGATGAAGCCACACTTAAGGTCATAGGTTCATTGGACATGTTCTGGTTGGCACCGACATGAAGTAGTGATAAGGATTTTAGGTTGGGGAAGTTCTACTGCAAGTTGAGCTTTGGATTTAAGGCCATGTGACCTTGGGTTAAAGGTGTGGGAAACTCGGGGCGACTTTTGGGTTTGAATTTTTGTAAAGGAAAGTATCAAAATAGGTCTGTGTTGAATGGTGCTTTGGGATAAGCCAGATGTTGCTTTAGGCTTGGTTTCGAGACAGAAATGAAGTAAAGCTGGGAAGTTGAAGGTATAAATTTGACTAAGTGCTCACCTGAACTGGGGAGAGTTGGACTTGGATTTTGACTTTGGGACTTTAAAACGAAAAATGGAGTTCGAGTGAAGGCCAAGGACCAAGGTTAGGGTCAAAAGCTCAGGTCGACATCGGCCTCTTCTATAGCACCCCACCTCTATACCCATACTACCAAAGAGTTTACAGTGTAATACTGTCTGATAATACGGAGAATGAGGTTATATTGGGCTTACATATAGGAATATTCCATTGGGCTAACACTGGTACGTATTTAAAAAAACATAAACAACTCAACCATACGTACATAGTATCGGCACAAAGCAATAAACACATGCGTCACCAAGATAGAACAATACAAAATAAAAATAATCAAAGAATCATTAGTAGCGATAACATAAAATATACACGAGTCCAAGTGGGTCTAATAAGTAGTCAAATGACCGCTATCATAAAAAATAGATACAATATGTCCAATATACATCTCAACAACACATACATATATAAATACAAGTTTACAAACAATATACGAATATTATATCCATCTATGCCCAACATCCACAACTGGTCAACTGTCTCTGAACTTGTAATGTCTCGGACTGACCCGAGTATTATATAAATAACACATGTGTCAAACTATATCTAAAATATTGGCATTAATATTTAATAACAACCAGCATTGTGAAAATCGAGTATCACAAGTGGAATGCAAATTTCTAAATAAATCAATGTCGATCAAAACCATGCACCTAAAATATAACCCATAGTAAATAATAGTCCAATAACCTATCAAATCTCACAACAAAAATTTGAGTGAAATAGCATCCATAAAAACTAAACTGCTATATATGAACACTATACACAATAATGTACATCTCAACCACTAACCCTGATGAGAGACAATGCTCTTGATCATGCGGTCCTAAGAGACGTGGTACAACATAGGATGCAGACTCAAACTATATAACACAAATATGATATAATGATCCTATATGATACAATGATTAATCTCGACCAATAATTCTTATTAGAGGGAACACTCTCGGCTGAATGGCCTATGGGATAGTGATGTGCACATAAAAGTGCATATTTTTACTCCCACATTTAGTTTACTTTTATTAAAATAAATGAGCATATTAGGGTATTTTTACATGTTTAACCCAAAATCTTAATTGTTTTTAAATCATCATCCATTCATCTTTATTTGGGGGGAAAATTATGATTTTGTGTATGGATTAATTTTGAGAAAATTTATTTACACATTTTTATTTGTAGGAAACTGAGTGCAAATTGGATAGAGCTTCATGGATGTATGCATGCACAAGTGTTCAAGGCTAAATGAATGTAGAAAAGAAAAGAAATAATACAACATGGAGGAGCCCATATGCCCATTAACTAATGGAACATAATTAAAAGCACATGTATATGTTAATGGAGATTTAAAGGCATGTTAGTGGTGATTAATTAATTCCATAATGATTACTTGGAGGCTATACAATCTCAAGTGCATTGTTAGTAGTCCCATAAAAATGAAATTAAGGTTTTAGGCATGTATAAATACCCTTTATGTTTCATGTAATTGGCTCTTCTCTTTTATACACGTTGTAGGCATAAAATTAATGATAAATAAAATGTTTTTTTAATGGCTTCTTAGCCTTCTTCTTATTCGATTTTGTTCACATGCTCTTTTCTCTTATGCTGTTTTATCTCATGCCCTTTTATGTTAGTTTATGTCTTTTTTATTTCATGTTAATAGCGTAGATTTAATTCATGCAATTAGTTTAGATTTATTTTATGTAAGTAGTTAGTTCTCTTTTCTTTTGATTAGCTTTTATTTCCCTTGTTTTTCATGCTAAAAGCATTTTGTGTTGAGATGAATTCAATTATGAGAAGCTAAACCCCTTTAATTTAGGGTCAATGAAGCTCTCATGAATCATACTAAATCAACATAAAATAGTGCCATTTGTGATCTCTCTTTTGTGCTTAATGGAAATTAAGAATGATGGTAGTTTATGTTTCTCTTTTTAGTGAATTTGATAGCCTATGTTGACATCTCAAATAGGCTATGCTTAATCCAATATAAATGTAATAATTTGATCATTTGCCTAAGTGATTTTGATAATGAAAGTGAAACTAGAATCAAAATCTGATGCTCTATGTTACTAACTAATAGTAAATAGATCATGGTTAAAATAGATTTTATTTTTAATTTCATGTCATTTTTACGAGAGTTGATAAGTGGATTTGAATGGTGTGTTAGAGTTTGATGGTTTAAGTTGTGCTAATTAATAGCACAAATAAACCATATTTGTAATAAACAAGGACAAACTTTGCAGTCCAATTAGTTTCTAGGACACACATTCAAAAAAATTACTTTTAAGGCCAAAGTCAGCAGAATAATTACTTTCAAGGACAAAGTCAGCAGTCCAATTACTTTCAAGGACATAATTTCATAGGTTTTTAGGCCCTAAAAACTAATTATTTTACGTTTTGTCCTTGAAAGTAATTATTTCAATTGTGTGTCCTAGCATCTATCATTTCTACTTAAAATTTAAATGAGAGATTATAGATGAATTTTGTGTTGATTTATATGAATGATTGAAAGTGGATTTGCCTCTAAATTGCTCGTTAATCTCATAGTTTTTTCTCATTTACATTCTACTTTTAGTTCATTTTTCTATAATTTTAGCTAAATCTCCTTTTAATTTTTGGCTAATTTGATTGAGTAAATTTAAAAATTAATTCTTTCCATATGGATCTCCTGTACTCGCATACGTACTACGATTGTATGCCGTGCATTTGTGGTTTTATAATGATTTTCTTTAGACAGTTTTCTAATCGATAGAAAATCCGTCGTTTAACAAGGTTTTGGCGCCGTTGTCGGGAATATCAATTTGGTTTTAATTCTACTTTTCGAATTTATTTGGTTTGATTTTATTGTGTGTTCATTTCGTGTGTTGATTTGCATAAAAAACAAAAGAAAAAGAAAATATTATTGTGTATTTGTGTGTCATTTTTATTTTCATTTTGTTTGTGTGCATCTCCTGTTTTCTTCACTTTTGTTTTGTTCACTTGTTGTGGCTTATCAATTTATGAATTTTTGGTTTGTGTTTTCATTTTCATAAAATAAATATTGCATTTTACATTTGCATTTCTGTGCATCATCATTCAACTACTCCAGCCACTGCCTAAATTCATTTATTTCTGTTTTTACATTGCATTGTTACATTACACATTGCATTTTCATTTCTATTTTTCTGTTTCTGTGCATTTCTGTTGATTGTGCATATATTCTACTGTTTCTGTGCATATATTCTACTGTTTCTATTCTCCTGTTTTTGTGCATTTCATAATTTTCTTTTTGTTTGTTTTATTTTGTGTTATCTTATTATTTTAAAAGAAAATTTTTTTGACTCTGTTCATTTCATGATCCATATTCATTTTGTTTATCTCTGTTCATTCTCTATTCAAAGGAAAAACAAACAAAATTTTCTACTGTTCTATTCATTTGGTATTTTATTCTCTATTGTTACATTGCTTATTTTCAATCACTTCTAATTCTCCTTACTGCCTATTACAAACTGCTCCACGCTTCCATTATCACCACCGCAAACAACTGACATCACTAACAAGTCATCTCTGCCCCCTTTCCTTCTTCACTTTGCATCTGAAACAACATTCAACCAGGAACCCATATCCACCACTGCAACCGCTAAAATGCAACCACCTCCCTGCCCATACAAAACCCACAGCAACATCAATTCAACCAAACAACCCCAAAACAATATGCTCCATAATTCAACTCCTACACTATTCACAGTACATCCCTTACTGCCAGCAACACCATCAACTTCAAATACTACTCCATCACTTCAACATAGCACAACTTCAAACATCGATCATCTTAGCTTAAATTTTCATCTTCCTCCACGCCTACAACCAATTCCATACATAATTCCTCTACTACTCAACTGACTGTACAACCGTCATCTACATCAACATCTGCCTAGCCTACCTCAATCCACAAACTGCTCCTCCTCCCTATACAAATCAATCACCATCAATTATCAAACACCCACTGCAATCTACAAACATCACCAAAATTTCCTCTACCATTCGCTGCAGCAAAACCTACTTCCCAAAAGCTTCCCTCCTCCTTCAAACTCTCTAACCACTTCCTTGCTGCCGCTGAACAGCCAAACAACCATGACCTCCTCTTCCAATACAACATCAAAACACTGCACTAAATCATCTTCCTCTGCTTCTACAGCTGCACCAAACAACCAGCCTACAACACGCTACCATTTCTATCATCAGCATCAACATTTATGAACATCACCTTAACCACCACTAACTCCTCCCTCACTATTGCCACTGCCTTATCACCCTTCCCCTTGCAAACTACTTAAATTAACCACCACATACCCACACTACCCCAAACCTTCAACTCCTCCTGCTACACCCATACATTGAATCACCCACCCACAACCAAGAAATCCACACCTGCACCACTGCATTCATCCATCCACCACTGCAACAATAACAGAACATACAATTTCCAACCAAAGAAAAAAACATTCACAACTCGAACCAATTAATCACACAACTAACCTCACCTCAACCACCTTCCAATCCAACACGTCTAGCCTCATCAAAATCTCAACCCACAACTGTCACCAAACTCCTCCTACCACGACTACCCCTCTGCAATTGACAATCTGAATCAACCTGCAACCTTCAACAAGTTTCCTACTGCAAGCTTCCATCACTGTCTCCAACAAAACCTCAGTTAACCTCCTCAATCAATTCCCTGAATCGAATAGTTATCGCCTCAAATCACCAACCAGCAACACAAATCCAGTTTCCTCCCCTCCATCGAACCACCCTCAAAACCACAACTTCGGACCCAATTGTCATTCCCAATCGCGATTTCAAAAGCTGCTTTTAATTTGCTAATCGCAATCTCAATTTCATTCTTCGATTTTAATTTCAATTTGGAATTTGCATCTTGGAAATTACAACCGCAAGTTGCAATCTTGGAAAAAAAAATTCTTCGTGTTTCTGTTTGTTGAAGAGGAGTGTGTAGTTTTTTGAAACTGAGAAGAATGGGGTAAGGGTTAAGGAAAAACTTCAATAGTGGGCTTGTTTAGGTAGTGGGCTGTATGTGTTGATTTAATATTTTTTTTTTAAAAGCATTTTATGCACTTTTTTCTCTTCTTTTAGTTAAAAGAAAAAAAGACCTTAAAAAAATTCTTCCAAATTTCGGATTGAGTTGAATTTTTTAAGATTTATTTTGTTTTTGGATTTTTAAAACAAAAAAAAATAGTGTGATTCATCTTCTTTTGTTTTTTTTATCATTTATAACAAAAAATTTGTTCAAACAAAAGGAGCACTTGCTAGCTAGAAGATTTCATTGCTTGCTTATAATAAAAATTGCCGTTTTAAAATAAATTGCTAATAATTCTGCACGCTCTGGTATCGTGCTCTTATATATTGTTTTTATTTTCTTTGCATTATTAGTTGCTTGCATTTTAAAAATCCAAAAAAAAAATCAAATCTCATTTGTAGTTGCATTGTTAATACACATTTAATTTCTGTTTTGCATTCATTTCATCTTATTTTCTTTTCTAAGGGCACTACCCAATTTCACATAAGGTTGGGGATTTCACCACCCTTCCTTGGTCCACAAATTGCATATCATCTTAGAATTTGACTGATAATAACGGTTAGACATTGGACTTAAGAGAGTCAGGAGCTCATCTAGGGCAAAATTGTTTCTTGACAAGTTAATTTCTTTTAACAAATTATTTCTTGGTGTCTAGGCTATGGCAGAGCAATAATCATTTAAAAATATCATGATGATTCATAAATATTATAATGATTGTTTTTCTGAAGGTACTTAAACCATCGACCATAAATGACAACAATTCATGTCCTGTAGTCGAATTAACTAGCTGATCAATCCTTTGAAGGGGAAAACTGTCTTTAGGACATGTCTTGTTCAAATCTGAATAGTCGATGCACGTTCTCTATTTCCCATTTGCCTTCTTAAGTACAAAATTCGATATCCGTTGAGAATAGAGGGCATCGCGAATAAACCCATTGACTTTTAGTTTATCCATCTCCTTCTTAAGAGCGACGGATCTCTCCGGATCCATGCCTCGTCTTTTTTGTTTCACCGAAATGTATTTCGGGTCAATGTTCAATGCATGGTTCGCAATGGCAGGCGAGATCCCACACATGTCAGAATGAGTCCAAGCGAATATGTCTAGATTCACTCCAAGAAAACCAGCAAGCTCTTTCATCGTTTGGGGGCTGAGCTGCGATCCGATCTTCAAGACCCATGATGGGTCATCGTGGCTGACCGTGATATCAATCGTCAGCTCAGCTGACGTAGCCTTGGTCTCCTTAGGCTCCTATTCGTCATCTCTCAGATCTATATCTTTATAGAACCGACTATGGCACCCAAGCTAAGGCTCAGGCGCCAATTGTCAATCTTCAATAACTTGGATGCGGGCAGATTTGTCCACACCCTTGCCCTTCTCCTTACGCTGAGCTTTCCTCAACTCAGCCACATAACAGGCACATCTAGTTGCCTGATCACCATGAATCACTCCTACACCATTATCAGTTCGAAACTTTAAAGTTAAACACCATGGGGGAAGAGCTTCCTGAAATTCAGCCAGGGCCGGTCGGCCCAGAAAAACATTATACGGTGAATCAACATCCAAAACAATGAACAGTAAGATCCGCACTCTCCTACGTTTACCTTCCCCTAATTCAACAGGTAACTCCACATAACCAACATCCTCAGTCGCCACACCATTGAAACCATGTATGCGAGCTTTAGATGGTTTCAAATCTTTAGCCTCCATTCTCATTTGATCATACGCCTTCTTGAAAATAATATTCACCGAGCTTCCATAATCAATTAAAATCCTTCTCACCAAAGCAGAACCAATCATGGCAGAAATGACCATTGGGTCAATTGTAGGAGCCTCTACTTTATCTGCATTCCTACTTCTGAACAAAATATCATCAGTCATTGTGTGTTGCTGCTTGGCCTGAGCTCCGTCCTCTATATTCGAACAATAATCAAAGTCTGCATGCCTTATTGCGCTAGCATAGCGCTCCATTTCTTGCCAACTCCTATCCGCAGGGTGCGGTCCTCCAACTATTGTGTTTATCACTAGTCTCCCACTGGTTCGCGCAGGCTCCTCAGCCCTACGCGAAGCTTGTCCTCGATTGGGGTCAGATGTCCCCTATCCGCCATCCTGCGGATTTCTCACAAACTACTGCAATTTCTTTTCCCGAATCAACTTCTCGATTGCATCCTGGAGATGCTTGCACTCATTCGTATTGTGCCCATAACACTCGTGAAACCGGCAGTACTTTCCAGTCTATTTCCGTGCCTCTGTCGACTCCTTTGGGCACGGCTTCTTATATTCAACAGTATTACAAGTGGATAGATACATATTCTCCCGGGATGTTTTTAGAGGTGTATAGTTGTCATACATAGGAATCCTAGGTCTTGGTCTCCCAGGCTCCCTCTTCCGGTCTTGATTCCTATCCCTATTTCTCTTTTGTTGATTCGGCTTGTTCTGAACATTAACTTGGACTTTCCCAGAACTATCATCAGACTGCTTTATAGCAATGTTGCTTTGTACTACTTTTCCTTTCAGTCCCACAACATTATTTTTCCTAGAAGATATGGCTTCCTCCTTCATCAGAAACTGAGCCGTCTTTAAACAGAAGCGCTCAAATATGTCCAGCGGTTTTCTAGTTAGCCAATCACCAAACTCAGATTCTAGATCAATCCGTCTCGTCACCGCCATAAGTATAGCATGATCATTTGTGTTGCTAACTTCTGTAGCGGTGATATGAAATCTTTCCAAATAGTCCTTCAATGATTCTCCCGAAGCCTGGATTACGCTGGAAAGTGACATCACATCTTTAGGATGAGCAGTGTGGATCCAGAACTACTCCACAACATAGTTTCCAGTTCATCGAAACATGAAATCGCTCGTGGAGGAAGTCTTGTAAACCACATCGTCGCTATTCTAGAGAGGGTTATGGGAAAGCATCTACATTTGGTCGCGTTATTGGCTCTCGCTTAATCCATCAACCATTTGTACCTCATAATGTGCTGCCTAAGGTCGGTCTTTCCCTCATAGGCAGACATCAAAAGCATGTTGAACCTTCTCCAATATTTCGCATGCAAAACATTGTCAATAAATGGAGTATGGCTCCTTGAGATTCCCCAATCATTATTCCCCAAGGTGTTCCTTCCTCCATTTATGGAAAAACAGAGGAATATAGCAATATAATTAGCAAACCAAAACAGAAACAAGAACAATAAGATTTATAGTGGTTCGGCGTTGATTGCCTACGTCCACTTTGAATATTCTCTTTATTGATTCACTATAGTCTTGATTACAGTAGCAAACAACAAGAAATAATGGAGTATTGAAGAGAGTTTATTACAATAAAAGAAGCTATGTAACCGGCAGCGTAAAGATCCTCAGAATGACCCTCTAGGCCAGTATTTATAGGTGAAGGCGACCACCAATCTCTCTAAAACTTCGGCTACAAGATTTCCTTACCCATATGGGCCAACCATAGGGGGCGCTAGGCCCAAATCCCAATGGAGAGGGATCAATACTGATCCCTCCATTGGTTGATTTTGGGGCTGCGATCCCTTTGGTGGCTTCTTCATGCTTGGATATGATGGTATCTTAAATATATGATCGATTGGACAAGTAGAGTTCACGCTTTTGATCGATCTTGAATTCAGATTCCATTTAGAGTTGTTCCTACTGATCCCTTCGTTTTAGATCATGCTGATCCCTCTTGCATGCCATTCATGTGTATTTTTTGAACTCCCTTATATAATGTTGAACCCTCTACTTCCATAATACTATGTCGAACCATCATCCTCCAGAATATTATGTCGATCAATCTGACGCCCTATCGGGCCGATTCCTATTATAACTTTACATGTCGACCCCTCTTACACCATTACACTCTTCCGATCCCTCCAATAACCATCTATGTCGAGCCAAGCACCATCAACTATGTCGATCCCTCCATTGGTTCGAGCATTCCTATCCGCTTGCATAACCAACATATCGATCCCTAGTGTTCTACCCTACTATGTCGACCCGTTATAATCCAAGCTTTCTTCCATATTTTTAGCATCCAGCATCATCTATCCATCAACTCTGTTCCATCCGGGCTTCATACAAACATATGAACTCTACTTTTTGGCCCAATAGCCATGGTTCCATAGTCATCCTTCTTGACAACAGTCGAATCTGCCTTGAGTAATCAATCTAATATAGTCGGGTTAGGATACCGAGTAACATGTTATAAGTTGTATATCCTTTATGAGTATGACTTCAGTTTAGTTACTTAATATTTCTTATAAAACAATGTAGTTATATTTGGTATTGAACATAACAAAGTTCTTTTGTTTCTTTAAAGTTATGGAAAACAAAGAAACTAGTACTTCAACTTATAGTCAAGAGGCTCGAACCTCCACACAACAAAATCCTATGGAGTTGTTCGCATCCTTCATTAAAAAATGGAACAAATTTCCTCAAGACCTGTGAAAAATTTATTTGATAAGTTATTGAGTCATTTTAAGAATTTACATCCAGATAAATTTATTGGAGATACTGATCCATTTAAATCTGAACAATGGATCCAACATTTAGAAGACATCTTTGAAGTCTTGGATTGTAGTGAAATAGACAGAAGGAAGTTGGTTGTATTTCAACTAGCTGTAAAGGCAAGGAATTGATGAGGTTAATCAGGACTATAACTGATTTAAGCGTGATGACTTGGAGTAGTTTAAAGGAAATGTTTTTTGAAAAGTATTATCCAGAACATGAAAGAGAGAAGATGGAATTGAAATTTCAAGCTCTCACACAAGGAAACATGATAGTAGCCCAATATAAAAGTGGATTTGTGACATTGTCTCGATTTGCAAGTAATTTAGTTAATACACCTGAAAAGAGGGCTATAAGATTTGCAAAAGGACTGATTCCACCAATAAGGAGACATGTAATTGATGATCGTCGGAAAACTTATAAGGAAATCATATCTAAAGCTCTTAACCTCGACGAAGACTACATTCAACTTCAACAAGAAAGGAATCTTTCAGATAAGAGATATCCCAACAATCAAGGGAAATCCAATAAAAAAACAAACTCAACAGGAAGAAGCCATATACAAAGTGGAAGAAAATCAGGGAGGGGCACAACAAGGAGAGGGTCTAAATAAAATAAAGACATCTTATAGTTGCAATGAGAAGGGTCATATTGCTCCTAACTGTCCAAAGGGAAGAAAAAGGATTGTTTGCTATAATTGTAACGAACCTAGACACATAAGCAGAGACTATAAAAAGCCGAAAAAAGGAAAATAAAGTAACACCAGGAAATCGGGTCAGGGTATATAAGGTAGTTTGTGAACAACCATGTGTGGAAGGTACCTTATTTATTTTTGATTTTCAAGCTAAAGTTTTATTTGATCCGGGTGCCACATATTTCCTAATATTTGTAGTATTCGCTACTAAGTTAGGATTACCGATTCAGTAATTAACAAATCCCCTAATAATTGATAACTTAGTAGAAGGGGAAACTAAACTTAGAAGTATATGTAAGAATTGTCCTCTTTATATTAAAAATAAGGAAATGCCTATGGATTTGTTCCTTTTCCCAATGATTCATTTTAATCTCATTCTTGGAATGAATTGGCTTTACAAACATTATGCCAAACTAGATTATCATGACATGACCATAACCTTTTCCATTTCGGGATATGAGACATTCATATATTTGTGTAATAAATTTGGAATCATATTTAGATACCTAGCACATGTAGATATTAAAAATGCAGGCCAATAACTAGATCAAATCAAAGTGGTCGGTGAATTTGAAAAAGTATTTAAAGATATACCGGGACTACCACCAAAATTAAGAATTCGATTTTTGTATTCATATATTTGGTCCCTGGTACAAATCCAATAGCAAAAACAGCTTATTGTATGGCTCCACTAGAAAACAAAGAACTAAAGAAGAAAATTCAAGAGTTAGAGGATCGAGAATTTTTTAGGCCAAGTAAATCACCATGAGAAGCTCCAGTATTATTCGTAAAGAAGCAAGATGGGTCCCTACGATTATGTAGTGACTATCGAGAACTTAATAAGGTTACAATTAAAAATAAGTATCCATTACCTCGGATTGGTGGTCTATTTGATCAACTCCAAGGAGCTACCATATTCTCAAAGATAGATTTGAGGTCTGGTCATCACCAGTTAAGGATGAAGGAAGAAGATATTCCAAAGACAACTTTTCATACACAGTATGGACATTATGAGTTTTTTCATGCCTTTGGCACTAACTAATGCACCAGCAGTTTTCATGGACATTATGCATCGTGTGTTCCATCCATGCCTTAATCAATTTGGCATAGTATTTATAGATGATATCTTAATTTACTCTAAATCAAGAGAAGAGCATGAGAAACATTTTCATATAACACTGCAAACATTAAAGGAACACAAATTGTACGCCAAGTTAAGTAAGTGTGAGTTTTGGTTGAAGTAAAATTTCTCAGGCGTGTTATTTCAAAATATAGGATAGGAGTAGACCCATCAAAAGTTGATGCAGTTTTGAAATGGAGTCCTCAAAGAACACCTTCGGAGATTCGAAGTTTTATTGGACTGGTTGGTTATTATAGAAGATTTATTCAAAAAAATTAAAAATTAGCAGCTTCACTAACTAAGTTAACACAAAAGGACATAAAATTTGTGTGGAATGAGAAATGTTAGGTGGCATTTCAAACATTAAAAAGAAAATTAACTAAAGCACAAGTTCTATCATTACAAAGGAGTGGAGAACAGTAAAAAATATATTGTGATTCATGTTGTCAAGGATTAGGATATGTATTGATGCAGGAAGATAAAGTTATTTCTTATGCCTCTCGACAATTAAAGAAGCATGAAGTAAATTGTCCAAATCATGACTTGAAATTGGCAAAAATAGTGTTTGCATTATAAATATGGAGACACTATCTTTACAACGAACAATTTGATATTTATTCTGACCATAAGATTTTAAAGTATTTATTCTCCCAAAAGGAACTTAATATGAGACAACGAAGATGGATGGAGTTTTTGAAGGACCGTGACTTCACATACATTACCTTCCCAGAAAAGCCAACATGGAAGAAGATGCATTAAGTTGAAATTCATATGGAATTATAGCTAACCTAGTGATTACAGAATGGGGAGCTTTGGAAACTTTAGTAGAAATGAATGCTCGACCTAAGGTGATTAATCAAATAAATAGTGAAAGGATGGCCCTTATGTGCGGTATGGTCATTTAACCTACTTTAGTTAGTATAATTATACAAGCCCAAGGATAAAATGAGAAGTTAAAGGATTAGTTAATGAAAATGAAAAACAAAGACCTAGTATATTGGAAGGTAGGAAGCGAAGGAAATAGTTATTGAAATATACTTTGCATGCCAAATCAAGTAGAATTGAAGAATGAGATTTTGAATGAGGTGCATCATTCAAGGCTCGCTATACATCTTAGAAGCACGAAGATGTATATGGATCTAAAGCGTCAATTTTAGTGGAATGGAATGAAGAAGGATGTTGTAAGATTTGTTTCAGGGTGCTTCACATGCCAACAAATTAAGGCTGAGCAACAATGACCATCTGGGTTGTTGCATCTGCTTCCTATAGCGGAATTGAAGTGGGAACAAATTTCAATGGACTTTATTATTGGACTCCCAAAGTTGAACCAAGGGCATGATGCAATATGGGTTGTGGTGGATCGCTTAAGAAAGTTAGCTCATTTTATACCCTATAGTATGGGATACTCAATTGACAAACTAAGTAGTATCTACTTAAAAGAAATTGTCAGATTGAATGGAGTACCTGTCGCAATTTTTTCAAATAAAGACTCACGATTTACCTTTAGATTTTGGAAAAGTTTTCAATAGGCTCTGGGTAAAAAGCACAATATGAGTACTATCTTTCATCCTCAAACAGATGAACAAACAGAAAGGGAAAATCGGGTAATAGAAGATATGTTAAGATCTTGCACGATGGAATTTGAAAGTACCTAGGAAACACACATACCATTAATTGAATTTGCATATAACAATAGTTATCACAAGAGTATTGGTATGACCCTGTTTGAAGCTCCATATGGAAGACCATGTCGTTCACTATTTTGTTGGACATGGGTAGGAGATAATAAACTGCTCCATCTATGTAACGATCCAGATTTTCGCGCTCGAAAATCGACATCCATACTTTACATCGTACTCGAATGTCGTAGATTCGAGCGTTCAAATCCGAGTCGCCGGAGCTTATGACACAGTTAAGTAAATAACACAGCGGAAGAAATGAATAATACATTGATATACAATATCTGATACAACAGAATGATACAATGAATATCAATATACATCAGAGATATGATACAACAAATAGCAGCGGAAAAGAAAACGATAGATAACATCAGCAGCGGATAATCTCCATCTTCAAAGCACTAATCCAGAAATAGCTTGAACTCCCAATAACGATGCACAAAGATAAGCAAGTGCAGTCCGATCCAAAGACTGAACTAGCTCCAGATAATCTACTAAACCTGAATATCTGAAAAACCCAACTCTAGACTGCTCGTGTAGGAAATTATGAGCATCCAGAGTTTAGGAAAGGAACAATAAACTCCGGATCGGTCATGGGACTGGTGTGAGCAACAAAACAGTTTATCTTTAAAAACGAACAACAAAAGAATTTTAAAGTCAATTCGCAATGCTTTTTGGAAAATGAGACTACCATAAGACCTCCCGCCACACACACAATGCAAACGCAGAATTGGAGGAGATTTCTTCTTATGATAGTCAAAGATGTTCACTACGCAAAATCAAATCATTTGATATTATTACTAGTGCATAGTGTAGAAAACATTTCGAAAGTAGAATATAAATCTTAGCCAGCATAGACATTTCGCACTTATGCCTACTATAGCTACCATGTTCAATAGCAGGTTACCACCACATTCCATGGCAGGTAATACAACTAAAACCGTACAGGGCTCGTATTGTTTTGTTTGGATTTCCAACAAATGGTCAGGCTAAGGAACTTCCTATTCCACGAAAGAAACGCCTCTGGCGGGACGTTCCAAGAACCAACTGTTCTCTGCCAAACAAGGCCGGCAACCCCTTTTCCCAAGGGATAAAAGAAACCTCAGATATGCCACCCCCGGTCCTTTGGGACCTTTAACCGAGGCGCCTCGAATCCAACATCACACATAATAAATAAGTGTATCCACATGAGTAAATATCTGGGCTCCATACCATGATACTACCCTTTTCCAGAAGGAATGGTCATACCCTAGGGAAGCTACCCCTGAAAACCTTGCCGCACGATTCCTGTTTCGACCATTACCGGGTTGTGAGGCTCGACGAAGTCTCGTCCACAAAGCTACGCTTTTTCAAAAAGCCACGCTTTGGGTCAACAGATGATCAACCTATGATCACAAAGATAAATGATCAAACAAATGATCATATCACAAATGATCAAACACTGATCATCACACAGCGACACTCAGCATGCCACATTACCAAATTGGGATATATCGCTGATAAATTTCAACTACATAACCTCTGAGCTCGTACGTCTCAGAGAAGGGTGTTAAGCTAAGAGAATAAATTCTCCGCCACCAAACAGATATGTATTTGAAAGAAATCGGCTTTATATCTCAAAGTGTAATGTCAGACATGTAACCATATAAGTCTGTTCCGGGTTCGAACAGAACCGAAGGCACTTCTCACGAAGCCCTTGCAAATCCGGATAATTTCCAATCACGTCCGGACTTCCCGTCACAAAAAGAGTGATATAAATCTCTATACCGGAGCAACTCAGTGCAGAGACATTCGACAGGTTGTCCTTTCATTTTCGAAAATATCCGATCTTCATCACCGGTCTTCAAATGCCATCCATATACGACGTATCACTATTCGGAATGGGTTATACGACCCAAAGGTCCTTTCCCGGCTAACCCGAATAGTGAGCGCAATATTTAAAAATATATGGACATTGGGATTTCAATTAAGTCACAACTTATTACCCAAAATCTTTCTTCAAATGGTTTAACAAATTACCATTTTAATCTTTAAACAAAAAGATTCATTTTAAACAACCTTCAACGGTTAAACAATTTCCACATTTAAATCTTTTAAATAAAAGATTCATTCACAGATTTTCTAAATTAATTCTCATTTCAATTTAACTCGTTAAATCTTTAAATCAAAGATTTAACTCATAGCTTTCAAAAACAATTTCATTTCGAATGGGTTAAATAAATCACCATTTTAAATCTGTTAAAAATAAACAGATTTAATTCATAGCTTTTAAAACAGTTCATTTATAACTTGGAAAAACAATTTTTCTTCAATTCAATCTTGAAATTCCTTTAATTAAACTGGAATTTCATTTCTTATCTGAAAGCTTTTATCATTAGGAAACAAACAGTTTCATTTCAGAAAATCTGATTCATTTATACAAGTTAAAATCTTTGGGTTAAATTCAAATTCCCAAAATTATACTTTAAAAATGGTTTAGATTCATACAAACACATTTATATCATCTTTAATCCCTAGTTTCAAATCATAGGATTCAATTTCAAATTTGAATTCAAATTTAAATCAAATTATTTAAATTTTCAAAACTCGATTAAGTTATTCAAAATAACTCTTATCTTTGAAATTCTATTTCAAATGCTTTTCACTTTAAACCCAAATTTCCAATTTCAAAATCAATTGAAATTAAAATTTCAATTTCAAAAAACATCAAATTTAAATTATCTGTGACTTAACCGATTTCCACGTGAAATCCATATTTGTGTGTGTAACAGTGTGGTCCAGGGGTTTCACACAAAAGTGCACAACATCAATCATCACAGATATATCGATAAGCGGTATAACCCATAACGCTTATCTTCATTCACAGATTCATAGATAAAATAAATTTATCAGTCACAAAGATTCACTATTACGATTCGATGTGGGTTTCGGATAACCAACTGTAATCCGACTCCCTGTCGCATCGAAATTCAAATGTCGTTTACGGGTCAAGGGATTCATATTCACATAGTAATGTATCACAGAAACAGAAATCACAGCTCAGCACAAAGTAATTCATATCACAAAGCATCACAATCACAAACAGGGATATCAAACAGCTCAATCATCCAATAGAATTCAAATATTCATAAGTAAGATCAGTTAATTGTCTGATTAATTCAAATTAGATTAATTACTTTTGAATTTCTAATCCTGGTTAATTAACATTAATTAATCACAAATCATTCTGATTATTATCTTTTAATCATTTATTAATTAACCATTAATAATAAATTAATTACCTTTAATTATAATTCACCAACCTTTAATTATTAAATAATTACCCTTTAATTATTTAATTCACCATTTAATCATTTAATTATTCTTTGATTAATTATATAAACTAATTAACCTTTACTAATCACCATTAAATTAATTATCCTTTAATTAGTTAAAACTCTAAGTAAGTAAAGATAAATCCTTATCTTAATTACTTATTTAATCACATCATCAATTTCTATTTGAAAACCCTTAAGAATATTTTAGACAATCATTCCAATATAATTATTCAAAGCCCAAAACAATTTTTTTAAACACATTTTAAATTTAAAAATCAAATCTTTGAAAACTTGACTTAAAACCTGCTTATAAATTAGATTCGAATACTTGGTTTATTTTTTTCTTTAAAACTTATTTTTAAATTTAAAACCTTAAAACATGCCCCCTTTTAAAATCTGGAAATCTGGTTTCAAATTAACAAACCCGAGCTAATTCAGATTTCTCTCGAGCAACTACTCGAGTACCCCACATCTTCCTTTTGCTTCGAGTCCAACCATCATTTTCTCGCGACCATCCCCGAGACCAATTTCTTCCCCAAACTCCACAATACTCCCAGATACATTGATACGCGCGTGCACATGCACCGGAGTTCTGGCGTCTTCCGATCAACGTCGCCACCACCCACGAGTCACCCCCGACCTCGACGACGAACTCCACTACCCAGTTTAACAATTTCGTCACGAATTCGAATTTGAGCAAATTTATCAAAACTGGAACCCAAACGAGTTGTCTGAATCAACACCGTGCCGACGACCTCGACCATCGTTCTCTACGCAATCTCGACCACATCACCGCAAGGCTTCCACGCAGCTACTCCCAAAATCGTTCGCAACTCGATCCACTACAGAATTTCCAATCACGCAATTTCGAACGCGCCCCAAAACACTATGCTAAACCCTACTACGAACTATTCTGATCATCACGGCCAACTCCAGACCTCCGCGCCATTTTTCCTCGATTCCCTTCAAGCTCCTCTACCCTCTCGCGAAAACCCGGCCTCCCTAGTGCCTCCGATCATCTCGAATTGACCAAAGACCATCTTCCGATCAACCACGAACTGCTCTCGAATCACTTGCTTAAAAATCGCGAAACAAAGCTTAAAATTCCTATTTTCTAAAGCAGATTCGTATTATGTAATTGAATTCGAGAAATTAAACATTCGAATTTTGTATATATAGTGATGTTTCACAGTACTGTGTTTTTTTTTCCAGAGCAAAAACAATTTGCTTGATCCTTAACAGATTTTAAAATTAAACAATGATGTACCAATACATTCATTCCATCTTAGGTTTAAATCAAATCCGAAAATCAAAAAGAAAAAAAAACAAATGAAGGTTTGGGGTTTGCTTTGAATCTGGAACAAGGTCAGGAACAATTTCAGACAGAGCAATGCATATACTCAGTAAAAATGTACATATAGCAATACTTTGCAATATTTTTAAAATCAGAGAACAAGTATACATCATTTAACAAATATTTAAAACGATCACTGGTGATGTTACCCACCTATGTTTTTGAGAAGAGGGACAGAGCATCTCTGGTTGCAAATATATGATGCTTCTTTCTTCTCATTTCAGTTTTGTTTATATATTTTTTTATATTAAAAATATTTTTAAAATTTGTATTACTTTGTTACAATTATCTTACTTTCAGGAATCATAGCTTGAAAGAGATTAGACAAAAGATATGAAATTTTTTTCTTTGGTTGTTCTTGGGTCTAAAATCACAGTAGAGTACATATATACCCAGGCATGTATACTTCCAACCACACAAACAAATATATACATGTAGAGATATTCATTTATCATTTTTCACAACAACTACTTCACAAAGCATCATAGATTCGAATTTCAAAGGGGTCAGTTTGCTCACCGATTTCCCGAGAAGAAGAACAGAGAACAAAGTTTCCTAGATTTTTGAAAACTGGCTTTTGAAAGTAGCTAGCCGAAATCTTCTCTTGTATTGATTTGGATTGTATTGTTGTTTAAATCTGGGTTGTTGTTGTTTAAGGTTGAGATGATATTTGCTTCCATTTTTCTTAGTTTAAAAATGAACGAATGGATATAAGAAGTTTACAGGGTATATTACTTTGTACAGGTGATGTTGTTTTTCTTTATACAAGGTGATAAAATATTGTTTGTATATACAATGGGTATGGCAAGAGATACTTGCATTAAATGCTAGAAGTATGTTGCATTTATCACCATGGTCCTTTGCTCGGCTGAAATGATTTTGGTATCTTATTTTATATATGTGATAAAGTTTGCTTTGTACAATCTACACTTTGTTTATTCCTTTATCTTGCTTTGCATAATCACTTACAAGTTACATACAAGCTTCCTTTACTTAGCTTGTTTATGTACTTGCCTACATTATTTGGCTTGGCTGAGAAGTGATGTTGTATTAGTTTTGTTTACTTAATTATGTATTGGTTCATAGATATGTTTATTTGTTTTATTACTTAATTTGCAATGTTATCTTACTTATATATATTTATTATCTTATATTATTTTATAACTCAAACCATTATTAAACCATCAATAATAAATTCAAAATTATTTATTATTATTATTTATATTTTCAAATTCACTCATATGACGATCGGGGAAACTCGCTTCCATTTTATCGATTTATTTTACTAATTTTATCCAAAAATTTATTTAATTACTCAATTTAATTCAAAAATTCATTTAATTATTAATTTAAATAAATTTAAATTTCAGGGTCGTTACAAACTTCCCCCTTAAAAGAATTTCGTCCTCGAAATTCGCAGGCACGAAAACAGCACAGAGATAGACAGATTCAATCTCCTATAATTCCTCAAACTCAAGATACGGATTCCGAATACAAGTAGGAATATCTCAGAATACATACCAATTTATCCCTCTTCGGACTTTGGTATTCACAAGAAATTTCAATAGAATTTCAAAATTTGGTTTTCAAACGAAATCGTTTTATTGATTAAATTCAAATTTTAGCTTCATATCCTATTAATCAATTTAACTCAATTTAAAATTCCAATTTCAAATTCATTAAGGTTTAAATCAAAAAGCTGATAAGAAATCGATGAAAATACGAAGTAAGAATTTTCTACAAGGATTCGTAGGCCATCACCGCACCGAAACTTCTTCTTGTAGCTGGTACTAAGCAATGAAAAGAATTTGGAATCGAATCAAAGAATATTGATAGAGAAAGATTATTTCCACTGTCGCAGGGTATTGACCATTTATAGTCGTTTTTCCCTTTCCCCTATCTCGTCTTCTTCTTGCACTCATACTCACTATCAGTGGATAGTAAGAGAAATTACTGAGACGTTTAGACGGATATCTTAGAGATTACTCATTCTAGAGTTTACTTCACTCTATCTCTAATGAGCTACTTAACGTGTTATACTCCTGAGCTAAAGTTCAACCTTAGCTCTGATACCAAATGTAACGATCCGGGTTTTCACGCTCGAAAATCGACATCCATACTTTACATCGTACTCGAATGTCGTAGATTCGAGCATTCAAATCCGAGTCGCCGGAGCTTATGACACAGTTAAGTAAATAACACAGCGGAAGAAATGAATAATACATTGATATACAATATTTGATACAACAGAATGATACAATGAATATCAATATACATCAGAGATATGATACAACAAATAGCAGCGGAAAAGAAAACGATAGATAACATCAGCAGCGGATAATCTCCATCTTCAAAGCACTAATCCAGAAATAGCTTGAACTCCCAATAACGATGCACAAAGATAAGCAAGTGCAGTCCGATCCAAAGACTGAACTAGCTCCAGATAATCTACTAAACCTGAATATCTGAAAAACCCAACTCTAGACTGCTCGTGTAGGAAATTATGAGCATCCAGAGTTTAGGAAAGGAACAATAAACTCCGGATCAGTCATGGGACTGGTGTGAGCAACAAAACAGTTTATCTTTAAAAACGAACAACAAAAGAATTTTAAAGTCAATTCGCAATGCTTTTTGGAAAATGAGACTACCATAAGACCTCCCGCCACACACACAATGCAAACGCAGAATTGGAGGAGATTTCTTCTTATGATAGTCAAAGATGTTCACTACGCAAAATCAAATCATTTGATATTATTACTAGTGCATAGTGTAGAAAACATTTCGAAAGTAGAATATAAATCTTAGCCAACATAGACATTTCGCACTTATGCCTACTATAGCTACCATGTTCAATAGCAGGTTACCACCACATTCCATGGCAGGTAATACAACTAAAACCGTACAGGGCTCGTATTGTTTTGTTTGGATTTCCAACAAATGGTCAGGCTAAGGAACTTCCTATTCCACGAAAGAAACGCCTCTGGCGGGACGTTCCGAGAACCAACTGTTCTCTGCCAAACAAGGCCGGCAACCCCTTTTCCCAAGGGATAAAAGAAACCTCAGATATGCCACCCCCGGTCCTTTGGGACCTTTAACCGAGGCGCCTCGAATCCAACATCACACATAATAAATAAGTGTATCCACATGAGTAAATATCTGGGCTCCATACCATGATACTACCCTTTTCCAGAAGGAATGGTCATACCCTAGGGAAGCTACCCCTGAAAACCTTGCCGCACGATTCCTGTTTCGACCATTACCGGGTTGTGAGGCTCGACGAAGTCTCGTCCACAAAGCTATGCTTTTTCAAAAAGCCACGCTTTGGGTCAACAGATGATCAACCTATGATCACAAAGATAAATGATCAAACAAATGATCATATCACAAATGATCAAACACTGATCATCACACAGCGACACTCAGCATGCCACATTACCAAATTGGGATATATCGCTGATAAATTTCAACTACATAACCTCTGAGCTCGTACGTCTCAGAGAAGGGTGTTAAGCTAAGAGAATAAATTCTCCGCCACCAAACAGATATGTATTTGAAAGAAATCGGCTTTATATCTCAAAGTGTAATGTCAGACATGTAACCATATAAGTCTGTTCCGGGTTCGAACAGAACCGAAGGCACTTCTCACGAAGCCCTTGCAAATCCGGATAATTTCCAATCACGTCCGGACTTCCCGTCACAAAAAGAGTGATATAAATCTCTATACCGGAGCAACTCAGTGCAGAGACATTCGACAGGTTGTCCTTTCATTTTCGAAAATATCCGATCTTCATCACCGGTCTTCAAATGCCATCCATATACGACGTATCACTATTCGGAATGGGTTATACGACCCAAAGGTCCTTTCCCGGCTAACCCGAATAGTGAGCGCAATATTTAAAAATATATGGACATTGGGATTTCAATTAAGTCACAACTTATTACCCAAAATCTTTCTTCAAATGGTTTAACAAATTACCATTTTAATCTTTAAACAAAAAGATTCATTTTAAACAACCTTCAACGGTTAAACAATTTCCACATTTAAATCTTTTAAATAAAAGATTCATTCACAGATTTTCTAAATTAATTCTCATTTCAATTTAACTCGTTAAATCTTTAAATCAAAGATTTAACTCATAGCTTTCAAAAACAATTTCATTTCGAATGGGTTAAATAAATCACCATTTTAAATCTGTTAAAAATAAACAGATTTAATTCATAGCTTTTAAAACAGTTCATTTATAACTTGGAAAAACAATTTTTCTTCAATTCAATCTTGAAATTCCTTTAATTAAACTGGAATTTCATTTCTTATCTGAAAGCTTTTATCATTAGGAAACAAACAGTTTCATTTCAGAAAATCTGATTCATTTATACAAGTTAAAATCTTTGGGTTAAATTCAAATTCCCAAAATTATACTTTAAAAATGGTTTAGATTCATACAAACACATTTATATCATCTTTAATCCCTAGTTTCAAATCATAGGATTCAATTTCAAATTTGAATTCAAATTTAAATCAAATTATTTAAATTTTCAAAACTCGATTAAGTTATTCAAAATAACTCTTATCTTTGAAATTCTATTTCAAATGCTTTTCACTTTAAACCCAAATTTCCAATTTCAAAATCAATTGAAATTAAAATTTCAATTTCAAAAAACATCAAATTTAAATTATTTGTGACTTAACCGATTTCCACGTGAAATCCATATTTGTGTGTGTAACAGTGTGGTCCAGGGGTTTCACACAAAAGTGCACAACATCAATCATCACAGATATATCGATAAGCGGTATAACCCATAACGCTTATCTTCATTCACAGATTCATAGATAAAATAAATTTATCAGTCACAAAGATTCACTATTACGATTCGATGTGGGTTTCGGATAACCAACTGTAATCCGACTCCCTGTCGCATCGAAATTCAAATGTCGTTTACGGGTCAAGGGATTCATATTCACATAGTAATGTATCACAGAAACAGAAATCACAGCTCGGCACAAAGTAATTCATATCACAAAGCATCACAATCACAAACAGGGATATCAAACAGCTCAATCATCCAATAGAATTCAAATATTCATAAGTAAGATCAGTTAATTGTCTGATTAATTCAAATTAGATTAATTACTTTTGAATTTCTAATCCTGGTTAATTAACATTAATTAATCACAAATCATTCTGATTATTATCTTTTAATCATTTATTAATTAACCATTAATAATAAATTAATTACCTTTAATTATAATTCACCAACCTTTAATTATTAAATAATTACCCTTTAATTATTTAATTCACCATTTAATCATTTAATTATTCTTTGATTAATTATATAAACTAATTAACCTTTACTAATCACCATTAAATTAATTATCCTTTAATTAGTTAAAACTCTAAGTAAGTAAAGATAAATCCTTATCTTAATTACTTATTTAATCACATCATCAATTTCTATTTGAAAACCCTTAAGAATATTTTAGACAATCATTCCAATATAATTATTCAAAGCCCAAAACAATTTTTTTAAACACATTTTAAATTTAAAAATCAAATCTTTGAAAACTTGACTTAAAACCTGCTTATAAATTAGATTCGAATACTTGGTTTATTTTTTTCTTTAAAACTTATTTTTAAATTTAAAACCTTAAAACATGCCCCCTTTTAAAATCTGGAAATCTGGTTTCAAATTAACAAACCCGAGCTAATTCAGATTTCTCTCGAGCAACTACTCGAGTACCCCACATCTTCCTTTTGCTTCGAGTCCAACCATCATTTTCTCGCGACCATCCCCGAGACCAATTTCTTCCCCAAACTCCACAATACTCCCAGATACATTGATACGCGCGTGCACATGCACCGGAGTTCTGGCGTCTTCCGATCAACGTCGCCACCACCCACGAGTCACCCCCGACCTCGACGACGAACTCCACTACCCAGTTTAACAATTTCGTCACGAATTCGAATTTGAGCAAATTTATCAAAACTGGAACCCAAACGAGTTGTCTGAATCAACACCGTGCCGACGACCTCGACCATCGTTCTCTACGCAATCTCGACCACATCACCGCAAGGCTTCCACGCAGCTACTCCCAAAATCGTTCGCAACTCGATCCACTACAGAATTTCCAATCACGCAATTTCGAACGCGCCCCAAAACACTATGCTAAACCCTACTACGAACTATTCTGATCATCACGGCCAACTCCAGACCTCCGCGCCATTTTTCCTCGATTCCCTTCAAGCTCCTCTACCCTCTCGTGAAAACCCGACCTCCCTAGTGCCTCCGATCATCTCGAATTGACCAAAGACCATCTTCCGATCAACCACGAACTGCTCTCGAATCACTTGCTTAAAAATCGCGAAACAAAGCTTAAAATTCCTATTTTCTAAAGCAGATTCGTATTATGTAATTGAATTCGAGAAATTAAACATTCGAATTTTGTATATATAGTGATGTTTCACAGTACTGTGTTTTTTTTTTCCAAAGCAAAAACAATTTTCTTGATCCTTAACAGATTTTAAAACTAAACAATGATGTACCAATACATTCATTCCATCTTAGGTTTAAATCAAATCCGAAAATCAAGAAGAAGAAAAAAACAAATGAAGGTTTGGGGTTTGCTTTGAATCTGGAACAAGGTCAGGAACAATTTCAGACAGAGCAATGCATATACTCAGTAAAAATATACATATAGCAATACTTTGCAATATTTTTAAAATCAGAGAACAAGTATACATCATTTAACAAATATTTAAAACGATCACTGGTGATGTTACCCACCTATGTTTTTGAGAAGAGGGACAGAGCATCTCTGGTTGCAAATATATGATGCTTCTTTCTTCTCATTTCAGTTTTGTTTATATATTTTTTTATATTAAAAATATTTTTAAAATTTGTATTACTTTGTTACAATTATCTTACTTTCAGGAATCATAGCTTGAAAGAGATTAGACAAAAGATATGAAATTTTTTTTCTTTGGTTGTTCTTGGGTCTAAAATCACAGTAGAGTACATATATACCCAGGCATGTATACTTCCAACCACACAAACAAATATATACATGTAGAGATATTCATTTATCATTTTTCACAACAACTACTTCACAAAGCATCATAGATTCGAATTTCAAAGGGGTCAGTTTGCTCACCGATTTCCGGAGAAGAAGAACAGAGAACAAAGTTTCCCAGATTTTTGAAAACTGGCTTTTGAAAGTAGCTAGCCGAAATCTTCTCTTGTATTGATTTGGATTGTATTGTTGTTTAAATCTGGGTTGTTGTTGTTTAAGGTTGAGATGATATTTGCTTCCATTTTTCTTAGTTTAAAAATGAACGAATGGATATAAGAAGTTTACAGGGTATATTACTTTGTACAGGTGATGTTGTTTTTCTTTATACAAGGTGATAAAATATTGTTTGTATATACAATGGGTATGGCAAGAGATACTTGCATTGAATGCTAGAAGTATGTTGCATTTATCACCATGGTCCTTTGCTCGGCTGAAATGATTTTGGTATCTTATTTTATATATGTGATAAAGTTTGCTTTGTACAATCTACACTTTGTTTATTCCTTTATCTTGCTTTGCATAATCACTTACAGGTTACATACAAGCTTCCTTTACTTAGCTTGTTTATGTACTTGCCTACATTATTTGGCTTGGCTGAGAAGTGATGTTGTATTAGTTTTGTTTACTTAATTATGTATTGGTTCATAGATATGTTTATTTGTTTTATTACTTAATTTGCAATGTTATCTTACTTATATATATTTATTATCTTATATTATTTTATAACTCAAACCATTATTAAACCATCAATAATAAATTCAAAATTATTTATTATTATTATTTATATTTTCAAATTCACTCATATGACGATCGGGGAAACTCGCTTCCATTTTATCGATTTATTTTACTAATTTTATCCAAAAATTTATTTAATTACTCAATTTAATTCAAAAATTCATTTAATTATTAATTTAAATAAATTTAAATTTCAGAGTCGTTACAATCTGGATCTAGTGATAGAGACAACAAAGAAATTACAACCAACGAGAACGAATAAAAGATGCTTAATGTAGACAAAAGAGCTATGTAGATTAGAAAAGGAAAGACTTGAAATTTGAAGTAGGGAAACAAGTTTTTCTAAAGATTTCTCCAATAAAGGGTGTAATTGTTAGAGCATTATGTAACAACCTTGGTTTTTGGATTACCGACGAAATAAAATTATAAATTGAAATTTGAAAAAAAAATTGCAAATTTATTGCAAAGTTAGTTGAAAATAACTAGGTTAAGTTATACTCCCTAATTGCCTTCACGTGTGAGAATAGGCCAGTTAATAACAAGTTTGAACACTTTGCTTTACTGCCATCATCATTATATGCAAGCCGTCCTTTTCTTTCTCTGATGCACGTTTCTCACATAAATGCATTTGTACCCAATTCTTGCCAGCACATTGTTGCCTTGACTTGTTCACAAATTGGTAAAGGAAAAGTAAACACTTCATCATTCTTTTGTTTTAGCTTCCAGTAGCTCGGTAGAGCATTAATGGCGTTTTCAAAATTCTTGCTCCATTCAGATCTTGGTTGCTAATTGATTCTGAAACAAATTATAGGTGAGTGCAAACTCGCACTTCTAATTAAAACTATGCTGCCTGTTTTTATGCTGTTTTGTTGTTTATAATGTTTTGAAACTTTTCGTTAGTTAAGTTGTTTATATGTTTTTATGCGTACACTTGCAATGCACTGGACAATAAGAGTAAGTAGCATGCACAGAACATAGTTGCACCAATGTTTGAAATGCTATCAGCTCATTTTATCCATGCGTGCAAAATTATATTGTCAGGCCTTTCTTTATAATTTGAACGTGCGTGAAAATTTTTAGGGAGTTCATATTGCACGAAAACGGGGCCAGTTCATTATATCTAGTGTATTACATTACGTACCTGCATGTAATATTGCCTAGCCACCTTTTGTGTTCCTTCCATGCGTGGAAGTAATATTGCCCAGACCATTTTCTATCTCATTTTGGTGCAAATCCAGGTCATTTTATATTTGGTTATGTGGGTGTAAGTGCTTTTTACAAAAATAAGTCCAGGTCACGTTATTTTTATTTACTTTATTACTTGCATGGAAGTAGGCTCGCACGTTAATATGTCAAGATCATTTTGTACAGGCGTGCAAATAGGTGAAGCACGAAAGTAAGTCCAGGTTAGCATGTTATATGTTGTTAAGTCTAGTTCAATTTATTTTTGTTTATATTGATTACGTACGTGCATATATTGTTGTCCTAGTCATTCTTTGTAATTTAGTACGTGCGTGCATGTAGTTAGTGCTCAGGCAGTTCTATATTTGTTGCATATATAAGTAGTGTAGACCAATGTTTAATTTATTTTGAACCGGTGTTTTGTTTTGGAACGTATTTTGTTGCCGTTATTTTTATAACGGGTTTTTACCCCGGTGTTTATATTTGAAGTGTGTTCTTTTGATGAGAATTTTGACGAATAAAAATTACTGTTGTTTTGACTTCAGTAACCGTCAATTTAAAGTGAATTTTCAAGCGGCTATCTTGCAATCAAGAAAACCCGCAACGCTGATTTTATATCCGTTTTTACGATGTTTTGTGAAGCACGATTTCCTTGTTGAAATTGCTATAGAAGTTGATGTTTTAATCACGTGTTTTTAAATAGTTTTAAAATATAATTGTTTCCAAAATTTTCACAGTTTACTCTTTCAAAGGAATGAGAAATCGATTTAAATGCTTCAGCAAAATTAAGGACTATGAACCCTTACTTTTACTGATTCGCTTAATTCCGGACTTGTCCATTTGAGAATGTAAAAATTATTTATATAAAATACAAAATTTTGCACTTTCAAGGAAACGATGATGAGATTTAAACGACTTAGCAAAAGTGTGGAATATGGAACCACACTTTTACTAATTCGGTTAATTCCGGACTCGTTAATTGAAATGTCGTGAAGTGGCCTGTTTGAAAATTTTGATGATTTTGTTGGGCTTTCGAGCCACTATGCTGGACCTTCGGATCAATTACCAGTACTAGGCCTTCGGGTCATTTGTTGGACCTTCGGGTCATTCGTTGGGCGCCAAATATTATGCTGACAGTACTTGGTAGGCTTCGGCCATTTGAGATGCACGTGCGGCGTAGCTTAGACTCGCCATATGCTAGGATCGATCCATTTTATGCTGGTTTTTCTAGTTATCGTATTTTGATTTCTAGATTTTTGTGTATTGCTGTTTTGAATTCAATTATGAATTTGGAAGTTGATTTTGATGGTGTTTAATGAAATTTCTTCATTTAAACTATGTTGATTATTTATGCTGAATTGTCCCATTCGAGATTATAATTAACTTTCTTTAGTGTTGTTTATCATGCACTTATTTCTAAGTTTAAATTAGACTGATCCGTTTATTATTTTCTTTTAAATAATACTCGGGTCAGACCGAGCTATTTCAGGGTAATCGCTATCTCTGATTCTGTTGTTGCTTCGGCTTTTGGGATTTCACCTCATCTTTTGTTTAGGCTTCGGGGTGTTACTTTTGGTGTACTGACTCTCATCTCATGTATGTTATAATGACTATGTATATGTACATTTGGTTCATGTGAACCACCAAGTGTTGTAGCATGTATCCAGACTTATCTTCCGCTATGTATGATATTTATGTTATGTGATTATACTTATCTATGTTGTTGCTATTATGAGTTGTTCTGAATTTTTAATAAGCCACCGTGGTTTCGTTTTAGATTTGGATTGAATGTATATCGTTAGGAGTAATTTAATAAATGAAAAAAAAATTATACAACTCCTATCGATGTAATCAATACTCGTCTAAGGCATAACTTACGGATGGTCGCCTCTAACAAGCCTTATTCTTCGCAGTAGCAGACGTTATTACCTTATAATAACCTTTGTTATTGTGAGCATAGAGGTGGGGCGTCACAGTTGGTATCAGAGCTGAGGTTCAGAACAAATTATAATAAACACGGAACAGAAGTAGAATGGAACATGTGTTACAACTATTCGAGGGTTTTATTCGTGCCTTTCTAATATATTCCTTCCACTCTAACATGTTGGAATATGTCTAGGAATAAATCTCATATTTCCGTAGTGTTCCGTTTGTTAAATTCCTTATCAATCTAGTATTGTTTTAACTAATCCTTATCTTCTCTTGTTCTCTCAGCCTATGGCTGGAAGAGGTAGAGGGAAGCGTTCTACTGCAGGTCCGTCTAGTGATTCTCATCCGGACGGAGTCTATATGTCAGCTGATCAGTTTATGGAGCTATTTCGGGGTACTCAGCCTTCTATTGCTACTCCCGCAGCTCCCACTCACAAGTCTGCCTTCGCCCGCATGTGTAGTGACTATTCCCACCGTGGAGGCAAGCCTTTCAAGGGATCAGAAAGTGTATTGGAGGTTCAAACTTGGTTGCGCGCTAGTTAGCGCATATTTTCTCGGATGGATCTTTCAGATCATCATCGCATTCTCGTGGCATCTAGCATGTTGCAAGAACGTGCGCTTGATTGGTATAAGCTTTTGATTGTGGAAGTTGATGAGTCCTCTCTCTCGTGGAATCAGTTTAAGGAACATTTCGAACTTCAGTTCGTTCCTGAATCAGAAAAAGCCAATCTTGCTCGTAGTTTCCTTGAGTTAAAACAAGGAAAGTCCTCTGTTTCTGATTACGTTGCATCTTTCGAGGCCTTATCCAAATATGGAGGTGAGTTCATTAACACTCCACGTAAGAAAAATCTTAGATTTGTAGAAGGTTTGAAGAAGTATTTGAAGAAAGTCCTTTTGCTTTAGCTTAAGCTTCCTTTTGAGGAACTTGTTGATTCGGCACTTTGCCTTGAAGCTGTCGAAAAGGAACGTGATAGTAGTGATGAGGTTGAGGTTTCTAAGAACCCAAACAAGAAGAGGTTTCCATTTCATAAGCCTAATTCTTCTTCCAACAAGAAGAAAAAGAAGCAAGCTACCTCTAGTTCTCAGCCTAGTAGTGCACCTTCTAATAAGAGGGCGTGCTATAATTGTGGTTCGCTGGATCATCTTCTCCGTAGTTGTCCTAAGCCTCGCATCTGCCGCTATTGCAAGAAAGAAGGTCATTGGGTTTTTGATTGTCCTACTGCTCCTAAGGGTTTCAAATCTGGGAAGCTTAATGTTGCTAAAGCTTCTGGTGATTCCTCTCAACCCAAAGGTATTCCTCCTTCTGTTTTGGAAGGTTTTATTTTATTTCATGGTCGTTCTATTAGAGTTCTTTTCAATACGGGTGCATCACATTCATTCATATCAAAGGAGCTTGTTGATGTTATTCCTTTGGATGTTGTTAGGCTTTGCGACCCTTTGAGGATTGTGAATCCTATTGGAGGATCCGCTACTCTTGGGTTGTTATGTGTTGATGTTGAGATTATTCTATGTGGTTTTTCCTTTCATGCGAATCTGCATGTTATGGATCATCTTGGTTTTGATATGATTTTGGGAATGGATTGGCTCATTCGTTATGAATTTCAAATCCTATGTCCCGAAAGAACTTTATATCTCAAGCATCCCAATGCTATCGAGCAGTTATCTATTACGTTTCAAGACATGGACCATGCTTCAAATGCTCTCATTTCTTCCTTCGAATCGGAGGATGTCATAGCTAGTATTCCGATTGTTTGTGATTTTTCTGATGTCTTCGAGCCTATTTCATGTTTGCCGCCGAAGAGGGCAATTGAGTTCCGTATTGATCTTATCTCTGGTGCTCATCCTGTCAGTCGTCCTCCCACGAGGATGTCTGCTAAGGAAAATGAGGAACTCAAGCAACAATTATCTGAATTGGAAGCCAAGCATTTTATTCGTTCTAGCTCATCTCCTTGGGGCGCCACCGTTGTCTTCGTTAAGAAGCCAGATGGTACTCTTAGGCTTTGCATTGATTATCGCAAGCTTAACGAGCTCACTATCAAAAATAGGTATCCATTACCTAGGATCGACGACATGTTCGATCAATTAAGTGGCGCTAAGCTTTTTTCCCAACTCGATCTTGCTATCGGTTTTCATCAGTTACGAGTTGTGGAAGATAGCATCCCTCTTATCGCATTTCTCACTCGTTATGGTTCTTACAAATGGCTTGTTATCCCTCTTATCGCATTTCCATATACGCGTGCACGCACACAGAAACACACACAAATATATAATTATATTTTACATAAGAATAATTTCAGAAAAATATTCATTCACTTTTTGATGCATATACATATATATTTATTTAGACAGCACATAAAATACTAAAGGGGCTAACATATGCGTTGCAATATAAATCTCAGCACCCATACACATGCATGTCAAACCATGCACACACTACTATGTTGTACATGCACGTGCACACATATATGTATATCTTATACATATTCAAACATAATACAAAATAATATGAAGTAAAACTTTATTTATAAAATTAAATAAAATGATGATTTTATTTTAAAGAAATTTAGAAAAGTTCTAAATTAATTAGACTTCATAAGCCCAATAAAGATGTAAAATAGATTTTTTTTTAAAATTCACCCATTTCTTTCGCTACGGGCTAGCCCATCCAATAATTATATCGTTGTGCCTTGGTATGGTGTTTATTTATTTATTTTACACCGAAAACTCTCTTTCATGGTATTCGTGAGTCACATGTTGTCATTCGACGTCAACTTTGGGGTGCTATGAAGGATGTATTGTAACATTTGGTATTGGAGCATAGGTTTAACACTAAGGACCAAGTGGACTAGTTTGAGTTAAGCAAACCAGTAGAGGAAGATATGTTGAGATAGCGTACTTGTATTTTTCTACTATATCATACTGCATACACCACTTATTCTCTAGACTTTGATTTATTTCTATCGCTAGGTATCTTCATTCAGGTTATCAATATGAGCAGACGGAGTAAACGAGCGACTACAGAGAGGCAGTCTAGGATGCCTAATTAGTTCAGAGACTATTAGGCTATTGCGCGGGGTGTTCCATCATGTGCAAGCAACACAACGTTAGCCATAGATGTTTATGGTGGTGTAGCCATTGGGGCACCGGTATTTCTTGCTCCATAAGCTTTAGACTTCCCGAGCCTTGATAGGAATCCATATCTAAGTTCTAAAATTATTGCTGAGACACAAGCTTAGACACATGCAAATGAGGGAGCTTTCGCAAGTATGGACTTATAGAATGTTCTCATAAGAAAAATTGCATCCCATCATCTTGAGAGGGAAGACTTTGGCTTGGTGGGACATAATGGTAGATGAGGTTGATGAGCAGTCTGTGACTTGCGTTGACTCTAAACGTTGCTTTGAGCCTTGGTTTATCTCTAAGATCGGGTAAGGCATACAATTTGAGTGTTTCATCCATTCGTAGCTGGTAGCTTGTCAGTGATGGAGTATGTTAGTTGATTTAATCTTTTTGGGTAAATTCTATTTTCAGATGGTTAGTACACCATTGTAGATGGTAAGAGTTTGCTATAGGTCTTAATGCATCGATTGTGGATTCATTGCTTAGTCTGAGCCCAGTAGGAGGCCACTTTTGAGAGACTTGTGGTGTTAGCTCTTCTCCATGAGACAACCCGCGAGGTACCAATGGAGGTAGTAAAGCTGGAAAGAAAACTAAAGTCTAAACCGAAGCGCAAAGGCCAACATACAAGGAGAGATCAAGCTTATCCAAAAATGAGAGCTGATATGGTACGCTGTTATTGCGGCATCATGGGGCATTTCATTATGGAATGCCGTGCAGCTTAACCGAAGCGTAAGCGCTTCAATTTCGATCGGTTTGGTCACTTAAAGGAAGATTATCCTACACTTTTGAAGGGTGAGAAAGTGATGATGACTTATGCCTTGCAGGCATTACCGGGTCCTAGTAGACCTACTGCTCAGTAGTAAGGAAAGAAATTCATTTAGCAAGGTGTGCTTTAATTGTAAGTTACTTGCTTACATTCTTTCCCATGCTTGGGTTTTTTATTGCTAGTTACCTAGTAGGTAGACTAAACTTGACACCTTTCATAGTCAGTAAATTCTTTAGTTAAACCTTGTATAAATAACCTTAATTGCTAAGCTAAGGTATAGCGACCAAGAGTATACAAGTCAAACTTGACGCATGAGCTTTCAAGTTGAGTGGAGTTGGTCAATGAAGTGTGACTTGGGTTCATCAAAGTAAGGTTTGGTAATTGCCCGGTAATGAACAAAGACTGAGTAGATGACTTAGTAATGTTATACGTGGATTCATTCGTGTTAGAAGTGGTTATCCTTATGTGAATAAAGCCTTAGGTGATGGATGTAATCCCATGTGCTAAAGAAGCATTTTCTAAGGATTAGCCTATTCACGTGCCAGTTCCTAATTCCTCATTCAAACCTAGAATTTCTAGGCAATTTGCACCAGTTAGGCTAGGGTTTTTCACTCGATTCTTAAAGAAAATCACTTGAGTCGGATTCTTGAGGTGATTGAGGAATTGTTTAAGCATGGCTTTAGTTGTGCGAGAATATTTCAGTAGTCGAATCAAGGAACCAGATCGGAGTTCGCATGAGAAGAGTCAGTGGCTGACACAATTTAACAAAGAAATCCTACGATTAAAAGAAGGATTGGATCAGGCATCGTATCATTTTGGATGATCTTTAGTTATTGTGAAATTATAGTATAGTATTGTTAAGATTTCTTGTGATAGTTTGGGGAAGGGCTATTCAACTAGTTTTGTGATGATTTGGATAATCTCCTAAGTGGTAATAGGAGACTTGCCTAAGCGAGCATCGTAGTATATTTAGTGTATTATCCATATTAGCATTATATGCCTGAGGTGAGTTTGAACCCGAACGAACCCAAGCATTTGTAGATCGTCATTTAATGATGACTTAGTTAGTTAAGTTTTCTCCTTTAGAGAATGAGTTTTGTTCGAAAAAGAAGGGAAGCTGAGACTTAGATTACTAGATTTATTCGAGAGTTTTGAGACTTGATGATCTAACATATCGTAGAAGTTTTCCTTTTCATAGTGAGAGGTGTAATAGTCTTTCGTGTATTGTATTCTTGAAAGGAGTTACACTTAAGCATTTTGTTCATCTTGGATGTCGAACAAGCTCATGTGAGTTTCTAGCTTAATATGCGCATTTTGACTATTGTTGGTTACCAAGCGTGTAGACCCGCATTTTACATATAGGAGAATCATAAAATATTATTATCTAATTCATACGAGGTCGTATGACTATGATATTTTGGAAAATGACCTTTAGAGATTTTTCCATATGTATGATTTTTATCGAATTTCTATGTGACCATTTTAACCTTGAAAAACATGTATGGCCTATAACTTTTGATATGAGCTGAATTATGGGTTGAAACCACTTCCACTACTTCAGGATGATGGTTTCTAATTCCGTAGAGTGGTCTGATGATGGTTTATAATTCCGTAGAGTGGTCATAATAATAGAATGGACTTACCATTTCAAATTTATGGTTGTTTTAAGTTTTTACTACCGTTGTCAGGTATTATCTGTTAACTAGGCTAACCCACATTTAGGCCTACTAACCCATTTTGGGATTGGAGCTTAAGTGGGACCGATTGGACTGTTCCAAGTCATTTCCATCTTTTGTAAAACATTTCTAAGCCCCTATTAATCTTAATCTCTTCAGAGATCATCTCTTTTTCTTACTAATCTAAGCCTAATCTGTAATTAGAGAGGTAATTAGTGAAGGGAATAGTAGATCTACCATTTTGGCTATCTTGGAATCCATGCTCTTGCAGTCACATCTCATATTTGGAGAATTAAAGTGGTAATTGGGTATTAGGTGAGTGGTTATTGGTCTCTCACTATTATATGCTTGTTTATGTAGTTAAATTTGGTGTTTTATTGTAACAAACATGATTAAACTATTTTATACTTTAATACACCTTTATATATGCTTATGGACAATTAAGAGATTAAAAATGGATTTTGGTGATTTAATAACCTCTTTTAGACCAAATTGTCAATCTTAGTAAATGCTAGATCTAGGCTAAATTTTATATATTAAACATATTTGATTTTCTTGGTCATGATGTATGAATGCTTATGAATGCCTTGTATGTTTAGATGTATTTTTTCGATCTTGTTTGTTGTGTTCTTTAGGATAGTTAGGCGTTGGTTGATGAAACGAGCAAAACAAAGTCAAATTTTCTTGAAATTGGATGAAACTTAGAGGAGAGCTCTAGAGTTAGATATGAAGCTACACTATAGGTCGTGGGTTGATTGGACAAGATCTTGTGGGAGAACTTCAGGTTAACATCGACCTAAAGTAGTGATGTGGATTTCAGGTCAGGGAAGTTTTACTTCTAGTCGAGCTTCGTGCTTAAGACCATGTGACTTTGGTTTAGGTGTGAGAAACTCGGGGAAACTTTAGGGTTGAAATTTTTGGGAAGATGAGTATCAAAACAGGTCGATGTAGGATGGTGCTTTGGGACAAGGTGGAGGTTGCTTCTGGGCTTCGAGACAGAAATTAAGTGCAGTTGGTTAAGTTGAAGGTCGAAATTTGACTAAGAATTCAGGTCGGTACCTACCTGAACTGGGCAGAGTTGGACTTGATTTTTGACTTGGGGATTTTAAAAAGGAGAAGAGGAGTTCGAGTGAAGGCCAAATACCAAGGTTAGGGTCAAAAGCTCAGGTCGGTACTGTTAACCCACCTTTTGCTAATGCAGTATACAGGTGGATTTAACCCAACGGACTTCATGATTATCAAGGCCGACGAGTACAGAGCGACGATTGTAGGGCACAGAAATCAGGTATAAAAAATAGCATCAGGTCAAGATTGAATGGAATTGAAAGATATGCAAGGCAGAATCTTCAAAGTATGAAATATAGCTCAATGCATAAGAGGGACCGGCATAGATTGACTCCAACAAGAGGGATCGGCATACTTCAAAGTACAAGAGCATTATGGTGAAAAATAATCAATATCTCAAGATATACATGTCCGATGCATATGAAACTTTGTGAGCAATATGTGGGGACCCCAGGGAGCCTACCCTAAGGATCGCATATCATTTGGATAAAGAAAGATGTCAAATATTCACATTTCAAATGTCAAAAATCCAGGGAGCCTACCCTAAGGGTAACCCTGAATTTTTGACATTTGAAATGTGAATATTTAATTGAGTTTAAATATTTGAATGATAGTTTAATTTGAAATTCGAAATATCAGAATGAATTTGGCGATTTAATTATTGAATTTAATCGTTAAATCTGGGTAAAAATTTGTGTCTTCAGTTTTAAGCTGATTAAAAATAATTTAAAGGCTTAGAAAATTCATATTTATGATACTGAAGGTGATGGAACTTTCAGAATTGAATTTGAAACTATTTTGTTCAGTTTTGAACTTCTATTGTTTGAATCGATATTTAAAAATAGCCGTCCGAGGCACAGTCTCGAAATTCGACGAGACCAGTTCCATTGGGTCCGTAATATTGTATTATTATTGGATTTCAATTTTCATAAGGTTTGGAGTGATCGTTTGGCCGTACGATAAGCAAACGCGCTGAAATTAAATCGAAAATTTAATATTGTAATTGGTCCAAAAAGCTATCTTCTCCATACGATTGAATTTGGACCCGGAACCTTTTCCATTATGTTCGGAATAGGCGTATAACATTACAAACGCCAGGCGGCATGCCTAGATAGGAGATCACGATTTTGAGTTGCAAATTTAGAGACAATTTGAATTTAAATTTAAATTATATATATTATATTGGTCAATTCCCAGCTGCATTATTTCACATTAGTGCTTTTTCCTTTCACCTCAGAAGCACTGTAGCCTGTCAATTGAGCACATGAACGTGTTCTCTTGTCTCCCCATTTCTTTACAAATCTCATACGAGATCAGTTCGTTCAGAAAGAAAAATAAAACGAAATAATGGCCGAACAGTTTTCTTCCCTTTACAATTCGAAGACGAGGCTTCCTCCTTCATTCAAATTAAAGACAGTTCGAACGAAATCTTATCCTCACTCAAAATCATCCCGTTCTTTCTTCGGTCCTTCAATTCAATTTCACGAACTCCATTCCCTTAGCCAGTTTAAAATCGATAACGAATCTATTTTCGTCGAGATGCAGAAAGGGAAGGCGAAGCAGGATGGTCGTGGGGGAGCTCGAGGGGGAGCAGGCTCGGGGGTTTTTGGTCGATTAAGAGAGGAAGTGGGGTCGAGCGGAGTGGCGGTCAGGTTTGGGTCATGCTTGAGGTTCGACGTTGATCTAGAGCCGAGATGAGTGGGAGTTTTTGGCCGGCGAGGTAACTCACGCTCGATTAATTTTGTGCTCGACGTCGTCTGAGGCGCTCAGATCCACGGCAGTGTTGGTCGATGCGTATGAGTGCGAGCTAGGGGTTGGGTCGAAGTCTCTCGAGCTTGCTCGCGAGGTCAGGGTGGTTGTTTGCGCAGAGCTCGGCTGCGTGGGTGGCCTGTTCTTGTCTAGGCTTGCTGTTGTGAGCAGGCAGTAAGGTATAAAAATGATTTTGTTTTAATTTAAATTTTATAATTATATGTATATAGATAAAATGTGTGTATATATATATCAGATTTGAAAATGGGAATTTTAAAATGGTTATGGATTTTATTCGAAAAGAAAAATATATTCATAAGGGTTTAAACTGTAGTCAGAGAAGTATGTGCAGATTTCACTTTATATATATATATATATATATATATATATATATATGTATGTATGTATAGATAACTATGAGGGGAGAATGTAATATAAAGATAGATACACATACCTGTTTTTATTTAAATATGTATATAGGAAAACCAGAATATAAAATATAAACACGTACACATATTTTATTGTATGAAGATAAACAGTAATAATATATATATAGGATTTTGGGAAGAGACATGAGAGTTTAAAGTTTATGTAAAGTTTGATTTTTGAACCTATATAGATTATTTTATATACAGTTTGAAAATGAAAAATAAAATAAATATATATATACACATTTTTTTTAATATCTACTAGTTTATTTTATGATAAAGTATTATGGTGATTAACCTATTTAAATCATTTTAGTTACTAAGAAATCTATTAAAGGAAGACTAGTTTAAATTGAATTATTAAATGGCAATTAATTGTTCGATTTATTTCGGATATTGATAGATTGTATAAAATATTTATACAAGGTCTATAAATCGAGAAAACAAACTGGAATGGAAATGGATTGCAAATTAAAGGTGAGATCTTCTCACTCAAAATTGAAAGTTGGATTTGCAGTTATTGATTGATTGTTGTTTTGATGTGATATAGTATATATAGTAGTATATAGCAATATATATATATTGGAATATGTATATATTGGAGTTGTTGATTTCCCGCATTATATAGCGGATGAGACCCTATGCGCTACATAATAGCGAATGATATTTTTATAAATCCCATATACCGCGATATTCCACCTCGAAGTGGAATTGGTATTGTGCTAACATCTGTGGATGCAGGGAAACAGGTTGGAGGGATCCAACAGGATTCCTCGAAACATTTGAATTGGTTTCATATGTTGTGTGTTGATTATTTATAATCTGTGTATGATTATATCTGTGATTGAATGTGTTGAAGGCTATAATTTAGCCGAATGTATTTTTGGTATCGTTGGATACTAGAAATAAATAAAATTGGATTTTTGAAATTAAAATTGGAAATTTTAAGTAAATTCTTTTGAAAGAATTGGTTGAATTTCAAAGAAGGAATTTTAAAAATATAAAGTTGATTTTTGTAATCTTATCGAATTATTTCCAAAATATGGGAAAAGATATTTATAAATGGATTTTGAATAGTATTATTCGAAAGTTGTGAAATTTATTTAAAATGGAATTTTGAATGGTTTGGAAGAGATAAAGGAATTTATTTTAAAAAGTGATAAATTTGTTTAAAATCAAATTGATATTTGATTTGGTATTTGAAATTAAATCTTTGGGAAATCGATATGAAAATTTATTTGGTGTTGAATTAAAATGGATTTTGTGTTGAAATGAATTTAGAAATCAATTTGCAAATGATTTGATATTTGGGAAATAAACTTAGAAATTAATTTGTAATTGATTTGGAATTTGAAATAAATGTGGAAATCAATTTGGAATTTGATTTAGAGTTGAAAGTGAATATTTGGGAAAATGATTTGAAAATCGTATACAAGTGAATATTTGAAAATTTACATTCACAATGGAATTTGTAAAGGAAAAGTGAAAATAAATAAAATTCGGAAATTTTATTTCGCGAGTGAAAATATGATTTGAAATTGGTTTTCAAAGTGATGAAGTGTGGAAAATATATATCTTGTGAAGATATTTTGAAATTTAATAATTTGGGAAAATTATTTAAATTGGTTGATTGTTGTGAATGTTGTTGATAGTTAAATAACCGACTATCAATATTTGCCTTTGAAATGGCACTTGATTTGTTTTTAAAACAAACGCTCATTATTCGGTTAAGCCGGGAGAGGACTTTGTGCCATATAACCCATTCCGAATAGTGATACGTCGTGAATGGACATTATTTGAAGATCGGTGTGAAGACCGAGTATTTTCGAAAATGAAAGGACAACCTGTCGAATGTCTCTGCATCGAGTTGCTCCGGTATAGAGATTTATATCACCCTTCTTGTGATGGGAAGTCCGGACGTGATTAGTGAATACCCGGATTGCAAGGGCTTCTTTGGAAGTGCCTTCGGTTCCGTTCGATCCTGGAACGGACTTGTATGGATGTGTGTCTGACGTTACACTTTGAGATGTAAAGCTAGTTTCTATCAAATACATTTCTGTTGGTGGCAGAGAATTTATTCTCTTAGCTTAACACCCTTCTCTAAGATGTACGAGCTCAGAGGTTATGTAGTTGATGATTACTAGTGATACATTCCTAATTTGGTAATGTGGCATACGAAGTGATGTTGATCATTTGTTGATCAAAGCGTGGCTTTGTGAAAAAGCGTGGCTTTGTGAAAAAGCGTAGCTTTGTGGACGAGACTTCGTCGAGCCTCACAACCCGGTAATGGTCGAAACAGGAATGTTGCGGCAAGGTTGTTAGGGGTCGCGCCCCTAGAGTATGTCATTTCCTTCTGGATAAAAGGTGATATCATGGTATGGAGCCCATATATTTTACCTATGTTGATGCTGCAAATTTATTATACTTTGTGGTTGTTGCTTTGTGGTTGAGGATCCTCGGATAAAGGTCGGTAACGACCGGGGGATGGCATACCTTGTGTGTTAGCTACCTAGTTACAGCTGTAAAGCGTGAGGTAGCGTCGGCCTTGTGTTTGCAGAGAGCAGGTTGACTCTCGGGGCGTCTTTCCAGAGGCGTTTCTATTTCGGTGTAAGGAAGTTCCTTTGACTGACCATTTGTTGGAAATCCAAAGAAACAATACGAACCCTGTACGGTTTTCGTTGTAGAACCTGCTATTTAACATAGCAGCTATAGTAGGCATAGTAAAATGGTACATATGCTGGCTAAGATTGATATTATACTTTCGAAATGTTTTCCACACTAGACATTAATAATAATATCAACTGATCTTTCGTAGTAAGTATCTTCGACTATCATAAGGAGAAATCTCCTCCAATTCTGTGTTTGCATTGTGTGTGTGGCAGGAGGCCTTATGGTAATTTCATTTTCCAAAAGCATTGCGAATTAATTTTATTTTCTTTGTGAAAATAACTGTTTTACGATCTCACACCAGTCACCATGACTGACTCGGAGTTTATTGTTCCCTTTCTAAACTCTGGGTGCCCATAATTTTCTACACGGGCAGCCTAGAGTTATATTATCAGGATATTCTGGATATTCTGGAGCATTGGAGATGAGCTGGATGGCGAGGCGTACTCCCATACTTGTTTATTTATTCCGCTGTGTATTCTGTATGAGGACAAGTTTATATAACTGTCCATTGTTGTATTGAGTTGTATATTGACTCTGATTGATGTATGTATAAACTGATATAGTTCTTTGTTTAAAAGACTAGTGATTATCTATTATATATTGTTCCACTGCGAATGTGAGATTCTGATATTGTTTTTGTTTCTGTTTTTCTGTTTCTTTTTCTTCTGTCTTCTTCTACCTCTTCTTTTTAACCCTAATGATTCGGTTTTTCGACATTTGATTGCGCGGCATTTGATACAGTGGACGTATTAATGTCGACTTTCGAGCGTCGAAAAATCGCGATCGTTATAGATATGATAAGACATGTTCCAAGATGTGAGCATATAAAGTGGAGCTAGGGCATTCTCTATTATAGAAATGGAGATGGATAAAACGAGGAAGAGTTCTACAATGATGGAATAAATTAAACTAGGGCAGGTTCAAAGACCTATGCGAAGGGATTATTGATACTCAGAGTTTTCAAATGTGCTCATAGAGTAGGTGTGGGTAAGGATACTCATTGGATATTAGGATGTATACCCGTGGATCTAGGACATGATCCATATACCTTGGATTGCCAGGATGTGCAGTTTACTTGTCCTGATCTACTGGGTGGCGTGGATTTCGACCACCAAGGAACCGAGACTTTTACATTGATCTGTGGCATAAGACGGTCATAGAAGTTATCATATATCCAAAGCACTTGAGTGATAGTGAGGATTGTTTGATGGATGCTATGTTAGATTTGATTGTTTCTCCCACAGTTTATCAATCTAGGGATGTCACTTGACATGGCTATTTAGGACGTGGATGCCTAGAATCTCGATATTATACTTAGGACGTAGTACATTTTGATGATGATAGTAGAGTAGCATACTGTAGATGTTGTATGCTAACTCTTTAGATGTAAGGATAGGTCAGGTATGACTCTTATACCTTTTCTTCCTACTATATCGACTTGTATATTATGTTGAGATTCATTTATCGCTCACGCCACTGACTCAAGGTTTATGCTTTGCTTCTTATTATCTTGGGTACTCTTAAATGAGTAGACTAGATAATAGGTCTATGCATACGCGGTGGTAGTCAGAAGATGAGCATGATGGAGCTTTCTCATATTATATATGGGTATTATATTGCTTATTCTTCTATTCAACACTGTGGAGCCTAGGCAGTGTTTGCTATCCTATTGAAATAGTTTTATTCGAGTTTATTTCATTTGTATAAACTATATTACTATATTGTATGACATTGTGGATATGCGCTCTGATATTTGGTTCACTTAGTTATTACTATCTCTCTTGTTTTATATCTATGATGTATATTATATTTTATTCCATGTGCTATTAGATATACTACAGATTCTTTGATATTCTATTTCTTTTTAACCCTTGACCATTATCCTACATCGACCGGGCACATCAGCAGTGCATTGCTTAGTTATATTGGGTGTCAGTGGTCTACGATGGTCGTCACATTTGGTATCAGAGCTTAGGTTGCATCGTTTAACCTAAGGAATACCAAGGTCCAATAAAGAAAGGGTGGGGATTATCACCCTAGACTAGATTGAGAGAGAGAGAGAGAGAGAAAGTGCGTGTGTGTGTGTGTACGAGAGAAAGCGTACTTGTTATATATTTTGGTTTTCAAAACTATATAGTATATAAGTTGCACGCACACACGAGTACCATTGATGCAGTTTTCTTTACGGGAGACCGATCATTCTTGTTATAGATCAAGAATGAGCTGATATACAAGAAACACAGTGAGAAACTCTGTCTCTAGAGTTAAAGAGGAAGGAGCGGGCTCGGGGGCTACTAACCCTTAGTTGTAGGTGATTTTCAATATGATGTTGGCGACCATGCTACAAAATGCCAAAGAAGTTGCTTTGAATGTTGCTATTAGTGGTGGTGCTCAAGTGCAGGCGTCCAGAGTTGATTTTGCTAAGCTAAATAAGGACATTGTCGGTCTCAGTGGAAAACCATTCTAAGGAGCAGAATCGGCTATGGACGTGCAGGATTGGTTGGACACCTACAAAAGGATTTCTGATGACCTTGGATTGGATGATGCTATGAAGAAGTGGTTGGCTTTCCAACAGCTTCAAGGGAGAGCCATGAACTAGTGGAACGCTATTAGAGTTGCTACACCCAAGGATCAGCTTACTTGGGATCAGTTCAAAACCTGATTCGAGGATAAGTTCATTCCAGCTACTCAGAAGTTGGAGCTATTCGAGAAACTTGCTAATTTGAAGCGGGGAGACATGTCTATCATCGAATATGTTGTGGTGTTCGACGCCTTGTAAAAATATGGGATATCCTTCATTGACACTCCGTTGAGAAAAAATGAGAAGTTTCGTATAGGTTTGGACGACTATCTTAAGGGAAGTAGGTGAGTTACATTGCCGAGCCATTTGAAGACACATTGAAAGCTCTTCACCATGAGAGTTTGAACTCCAAGTCCAAATCAACTATTGTGGTCAAGGAAGATTCAAAATCGTAACAAGGCAGTCAAGGCAAGAAGAATGGAACAAGAAGAGAAAGCAGTTCTAGAATAAAGACGCTAAGAAGAAGGGCAAGTGGGAACCTACTTATTTTAACCGTGGAGAGAGAGGCCACCTGAGTAAGAATTGTAAAGTTGAGGGCAAGAAGTGTTTCAACTGTAACAAGATAGGGCATATGCAGAGGAATTGTCCAGAACCAATAAAGCAAAAGCAGATGGTAAAGGCATATGCTTTGGACGTTGTTCCGACTTCGTCGAGTGCTCCATCGACTAATTAGAAGGGGAAGGGCATTGTTATTTAAGGTATGCTTTCCATTTATGATGCTCATAAAAGTGTTTATTCTATACCGGGGCTTCGCATTCCTTTATATCTAATGACCTGTTAGATAGATTAAGATTGAAACCTGAAATAGCTTATCAACCTTTGGTCATGACGAACCCTGTTGGAGGCTCTACTACCCTTTGTATGTTTGTCGTGGTTTGGTTTTATCGAGTCATGGATTCTCTTTTGTTTGTGATTGCTTTTTTTGAATTTTGTTGGTTTGAGATTATCCTATGGATGTACTAGCTAAGGAAGTAAGTAGTAATGGTGGACCGCGAGAAGCTTTTGGTGATAATTGGGGTTGTAGAGGGGGGAATGGTAGTGATTGGTTGCGTATCGAAAGATAGGGTTATGGTTATCTTTCTATATTCGATCGAGGTTCCACATGATGGGTTGTCATCTGTGCATATCATGAGAGAGTATCTGGATATGTTCGAGGAGGTGATCAGATTACCATTACACCGAGTGATTGAGCTTCACATAGACCTAGTGAAGGATGCTAGATTGACAGTTATGCTTTTGAGGTGTATGGCACACAAAGAGCAGAAGTAGTTGGAAGTGTAAGTGAATGACCAGTTGAAGCTAGCGTGCATTTGAAAGAGCATATCTGAGTGAGGTACACCTGTAGTATTCGCCACAAAGGCCGATATCTCTTTGAGGTTGTGTGTAGATTACTGTGAGCTGAATAAGGTAACAAGAAAGAACAAGTATCTACTCCCGTGTATTGATGAATTATTCAATCAACTTCATAATGCAAAGGTTTTCTCTTAGTTGGATCTTACAACGGGATTCCACCAACCGAAAGTAGTAAAGGACGGTGCACCGATCACCGCATTTTATATGCCGTCTGGTTTCTATGAGTGGTTGATTATGCTGTTCAGGCTTACTTTGTTGACCTCATGAACCTTGTCTTCAGGGATCAGTTGAAAATGTTTGTGCTTGTGTTCGTGGATGATATTCTGATCTATTCTAGGACAGAGGAGGAATGCAAGACACATTTGAGGGTTCTGCTTGAAGTGTTGACGAAGCATAAGTTGAAAGAAAACTTTTTGAAGTGTTAATTCTAAAGGAGGGAAGTAAGATTCTTGGGTCATGTCTTCTCAGAGCAAGGCATCATAGTAGATCCTGCCTAGGTGGCAGCAGTTCAGGATTGGAACTAACCCAAAAATGCTACTAATGCGAGAAGTTTCCTAGGATGGCATAATATTATAGATGTTTTATCAAGAACTTCTTGAAAGTTGCAATTTACTAATTTAATGAAAAAGAACCAGACTATATTTGGGATGTGAAGTGTGAGCATGCATTTGTGAGTTTGAAAGAGAGGTTGACAAATGCACCAGTACTGACCATTCCGAGTAGGAATGAGGAGCTGACAGTATACACAGACACTTGTGGTACTAGATTAATTGCAGTGTTGATGCAGAGGGGAAAGGTTGCCGCCTATGCCCATCGATAACTGAAACTGCATGAGAAAAAGTATCCAACTCATTATTTGGATTTGGCCGTGATAGTGTTTGCTTTGAAGATTTGGAGGCATTATCTAGAAAGGTTCGAGTTGTTCATGGACCACAAATCCTTGAAGTACCTTTTTTTTCAATCTTCGCCGGCAGCGATGGTTGGAATTCTTGACCTCCTATAACTTTGATATTTCTTATAGGCCCGTAAGTAAAGTACAGTCGTCGATGCATTGGGTAAAAGCAAGGTTTTAAATCTCGGATTTTGATCACGTCTCGTCTCAAAGAATTTAGAGAGCTTATCTTTTATCGGGTGAGATCTCGAACGAGATGAGTGCATCTCGGTCGTCCATCTCGAATCTACATCTCGGTTTCTAAAATTCATTTCGGAGTTATCTCGGAGTATATGTCATGTCAAAAATTAGTTTTCATATACCTAAATTTATAATACTAGTCGCTACCTTAAGGAAAACACTATGCGCTTACCTTGAATATATCGCACGCTTATCATTAGTAATTTAGTATGGAAAAATATCATTTGTATCATGTAAAATAAACAATAACTAGATTTCATGAATAATGTTCAATATAATATCATATGAGATAAAGTAGACAAGAAACAAACCATAACATATGCACCTTTACTTTGTTTGATCATTTAGTTAACTTTCTTACACAATATAATGTCTCATTTCTATCTTTTATGATTCATAGTGCTGCAGGGGAAATCTTAATTTTATAACTTCAAATACAAAAGTCTACAAGTAGAATTAAGATATTCTATGTCTGATTATAGTATTTAATTTTTAGCAAACAAAATCTCATTAAGCAACTAATAGCATAGATATTTCAAATAAACGTAGAAAATAGCATACATAGTACAAACAATTTTAAAACATTTAGTAATATTATAAGAAAAGAAAAAAATGATATACGAATGAACATGTAATCGTCAAATGAAATTAATAGATGAAAGAGAATTCCTTTATTGCTTAAAAATAAGCATTGAGGAAAAAAATTATAGCAGCAAAGACTAAATGAAATCAAATTGGGAATCCATTTGGAACATAAAGTTAAATAAGTCAAGCCCAAAATTTATAGCCGCAAAAAAATAGGGTTAGGAAAAAAACTCAAGAAAGTGTCGAAAAAAGAAAAATAAAATCGGATGTAAATTAATTTGGATCAGAAACCTAAATGAAAATCATAAAGTGAAATACTTACCATAATCGATGTAGATTTTATCATATTCTTACACTCGTCACTGCCGTAAAATAAGAGACGAAGATTAAATGAGATTTATATAAGAAATAAGGGTTAAAAAAAGTACAATTAAAAAGGCTTAAATTAAGGTAAAGGATGAGCCAGCCCAATACGAAAAAAGAGTTGATTTTTTCCAAAATTTAACAACTCGGCCGATATCTCACTGTTAAATCTCATCCGAGATACCAGACGAGATACTGAAATATCGTCTGAGATTTGGGTCAGATGAGATTCAAACGAAATAGCCTATTTCGAATCGTCCGGGCTTGAAAACGAGATCTCGGCCGAGATGAGCGAGATTTAAAACCTTGGATAGAAGACATGCCAATTTAGGAGCGATATTCCTAGAGTGGAAGTACTTGAAGTACACTGTTGGCTATGACTTTATACCTCATTACAAGTTAGAGCCAGAGATGTCGACAAGCTTGAACATCAAACCTACTTTGATTCAACCGATTGGTACTAGTCAGAAGTGAGTTGCTGGACTAGTGGAGATAAGGGAGAAGATAAAAGAACGAGTAGAGCTTGAAGAGATTAACCAATACGGACTCGATAAATATGGTTGGCTTCATAAGGAAGGGACATTGTTTTTTCCCAATGTTGATGGATTGGGAGATAAGGTGCTACGAGAATGTCATCACTCTAGATTGACTATACTTCCCGACGGTAATAAGATGTACCATGATATGAAGTAGACCTATTATTAAGAAGGGATGAAGAAGGATGTCAGGATATTCATCTCAAAATGTATGAACTACCAGTTGGTGAAGGCAAAGAAGAAGAAGTCAAGTGGATTGCTGCAACCACTTGAAGTTTCCAAGTGGAAAAATTGGAGAAAGTATCTATGGATTTCATTGATGGATTGCCAAGGACTAGAGGAGGTTATGATAGCATTTGGATTATAGTCGATAGATTGACGAAGAGTGCCCGATTCATACCCATTAAGTCTAGTAGAACGACATCTAAAGCGGCCGAGTTGTATGTGAAATAGGTAGTGTGATTCCATGGTGTGCCTAAGAGCATTGTGAGGACGGAGACCCTATATTCACTAGTGGGTTTTGGAAGAGCTTACAAGAGGTGTTAGGGACTAAGCTACATCTCAACACGGCTTATCACCCATAGACTGATGAGAAGACCGAGAGGGTGAATCATATACTGGCAGATTTCCTGCAAGCCTGCATACTCGATTACGGAGGCTCGTAGGATGATCACTTACATTTGGTATAGTTCGCATACAACAACATCTATCATTCTAGTATCAGTATGGCACCATACAAAGCATTGTATTGCCGATCGTGTAACACTCCTTCATGTTGGTGGAAAGCGGGCAAGAAACTGATACTCGGGACAGGTATGATCATAGAAATCTTAGAGAAGATTAAGATTGTTCGGCAATGTATAAAAGCTGCTCAAGATGGGCAGAAGAGTTACGCTGATAAGAGAAGTCAAGTTTGGAGTTCTCTATCGGCGATATGGTATTTATGAAGATTTCTATGTTGAAGAATCTTATTTGATTCGGTAATAAAGGAAAGTTGGCGCCGAGATTTGTAGGTCATTTTCTGATAGTAGAGAGGATTGGAAACCTAGCATGTATGGTTGACTTACCTCAGGGATGGCAGGCATGCACAACATCTTCCACGTCTCACGCTTGGAGAATTTTGTGCATGACTCAAGCATGACGATTGTATCGGATCAGCTTGATGAACTGAGATTGAACTAGAAGCTTTGAGACCTCGGAGGGCGGTTTGTATTGTTGGACACGATATGAAATAGCTTAGAGGAAGACGTTGTAGTTGGTGAAGGTTCAGTGGGGCAAAAATCAAAGAGATTACATATGGAAACCGAGGAGAGCATGAGGGTTGCATATCCAGAGCTCTTTGCATGGTAAGACCTACTAATTTTTGCGTTTACTTTCACTTTCGATATCATTTAGGATAGTTTAGTATCTTTCATGCTAGGATATGTTTATAAATACTATTAACTGCATGGCTGCCTGATTGATATGTTTGATGGTTGCACATGATTGTTACGCATGCGGGGTAACTATAACTGACTGTTCTTTAGCTTATTTGGGGATTTCAAGGGTGAAATTCTTAAAGGGAGAGAGTGTAACGACCCGTATTTTAAGTATCGGAGGATTGTTAAATATTAGTATTTAATTCATATGAGGTCATATGATTCTGATATTTTGGGAAATGTCTCTTAGGGACATTTTCCACATATATGATTTTTATGGAATTATCATGTGACCATTTTGATCTTGAAAATCTTGTGTGGCCTATAACTTTTGACAGAACCCGAGTTAGGGTCCGAAACCACTTCCATTTCTTTAGGATAATGGTTTTCCATGAGTGGTCATAATAATAAAACGGACTTTTCGTTTGAAAGTCAAGGCTGTTTTAAGTTTTTGATGTTGTTGGCCAGTATTATCGGTAATTAGGCTAACCTACATAGGCCCACTAACCCATTCCGAGATGGGAGCCTAAGAGGGACAATGGGACTGTTCCAAGTCATTTCCATCTTCTCCGAAATAGTTCTAAGAATCCATTAACCCTAATCTCTTTAAATATCATCTTATTTTCTTACTAATCTTAGCCTAATCCATAATTAGAGGGGTAGTTAGTGAAGGAAATAGTAGATCTACCATTTTGACGGTCTTGGAATCTGTGTTCTTGTTGTCCCATCTCATATTTAGAGAATTAAAGTGGTAATTGGGTATTATGTGACTAGTTATTGATCTCTCACTATTATATGCTTGTCAATATAGTTAAATTTGGTACTTTTGATGTAATTAACATGATTAAATGATATTAAAATTTAATTACACCTTTATATATGTTTATGGATGAATTAAAATGATTAAAATCGATTCTGGTGATTTAATAACCTCTTTTAGACCATATTGTCATTCTTACGTGAATGCTAGATCTAGGCTAAATTTTATGTATTAAACATGTTTAATTTGCTTGATCATGATGTATGAATGCTTGAGAATGCCTTTTATGTTTGGATGTATTGTTTTGATCTTGTTTGTTAAGTGCTTTAGGATAGGGCGTTAATTAATGAAATGAGCAAAACAAAGTCAAATTTGCTCGAAATTTGATGAAACTTGGAGGAGAAGCTCTAGAGTTAGAGATGAAGCCACAATTAAGGTCATAGGTTCATTGGACATGTTCTGGTTGGCACCGACATGAAGTAGTGATAAGGATTTTAGGTTGGGGAAGTTCTACTGCAAGTTGAGCTTTGGATTTAAGGCCATGTGACCTTGGGTTAAAGGTGTGGGAAACTCGGGGCGACTTTTGGGTTTGAATTTTTGTAAAGGAAAGTATCAAAATAGGTCTGTGTTGAATGGTGCTTTGGGACAAGCCAGATGTTGCTTTAGGCTTGGTTTCGAGACAGAAATGAAGTAAAGCTGGGAAGTTGAAGGTATAAATTTGACTAAGTGCTCACCTGAACTGGGGAGAGTTGGACTTGGATTTTGACTTTGGGACTTTAAAACGAAAAATGGAGTTCGAGTGAAGGCCAAGGACCAAGGTTAGGGTCAAAAGCTCAGGTCGACATCGGCCTCTTCTATAGCACCCCACCTCTATACCCATACTACCAAAGAGTTTACAGTGTAATACTGTCTGATAATACGGAGAATGAGGTTATATTGGGCTTACATATAGGAATATTCCATTGGGCTAACACTGGTACGTATTTAAAAAAACATAAACAACTCAACCATACGTACATAGTATCGGCACAAAGCAATAAACACATGCGTCACCAAGATAGAACAATACAAAATAAAAATAATCAAAGAATCATTAGTAGCGATAACATAAAATATACACGAGTCCAAGTGGGTCTAATAAGTAGTCAAATGACCGCTATCATAAAAAATAGATACAATATGTCCAATATACATCTCAACAACACATACATATATAAATACAAGTTTACAAACAATATACGAATATTATATCCATCTATGCCCAACATCCACAACTGGTCAACTGTCTCTGAACTTGTAATGTCTCGGACTGACCCGAGTATTATATAAATAACACATGTGTCAAACTATATCTAAAATATTGGCATTAATATTTAATAACAACCAGCATTGTGAAAATCGAGTATCACAAGTGGAATGCAAATTTCTAAATAAATCAATGTCGATCAAAACCATGCACCTAAAATATAACCCATAGTAAATAATAGTCCAATAACCTATCAAATCTCACAACAAAAATTTGAGTGAAATAGCATCCATAAAAACTAAACTGCTATATATGAACACTATACACAATAATGTACATCTCAACCACTAACCCTGATGAGAGACAATGCTCTTGATCATGCGGTCCTAAGAGACGTGGTACAACATAGGATGCAGACTCAAACTATATAACACAAATATGATATAATGATCCTATATGATACAATGATTAATCTCGACCAATAATTCTTATTAGAGGGAACACTCTCGGCTGAATGGCCTATGGGATAGTGATGTGCACATAAAAGTGCATATTTTTACTCCCACATTTAGTTTACTTTTATTAAAATAAATGAGCATATTAGGGTATTTTTACATGTTTAACCCAAAATCTTAATTGTTTTTAAATCATCATCCATTCATCTTTATTTGGGGGGAAAATTATGATTTTGTGTATGGATTAATTTTGAGAAAATTTATTTACACATTTTTATTTGTAGGAAACTGAGTGCAAATTGGATAGAGCTTCATGGATGTATGCATGCACAAGTGTTCAAGGCTAAATGAATGTAGAAAAGAAAAGAAATAATACAACATGGAGGAGCCCATATGCCCATTAACTAATGGAACATAATTAAAAGCACATGTATATGTTAATGGAGATTTAAAGGCATGTTAGTGGTGATTAATTAATTCCATAATGATTACTTGGAGGCTATACAATCTCAAGTGCATTGTTAGTAGTCCCATAAAAATGAAATTAAGGTTTTAGGCATGTATAAATACCCTTTATGTTTCATGTAATTGGCTCTTCTCTTTTATGCACGTTGTAGGCATAAAATTAATGATAAATAAAATGTTTTTTTAATGGCTTCTTAGCCTTCTTCTTATTCGATTTTGTTCACATGCTCTTTTCTCTTATGCTGTTTTATCTCATGCCCTTTTATGTTAGTTTATGTCTTTTTTATTTCATGTTAATAGCGTAGATTTAATTCATGCAATTAGTTTAGATTTATTTTATGTAAGTAGTTAGTTCTCTTTTCTTTTGATTAGCTTTTATTTCCCTTGTTTTTCATGCTAAAAGCATTTTGTGTTGAGATGAATTCAATTATGAGAAGCTAAACCCCTTTAATTTAGGGTCAATGAAGCTCTCATGAATCATACTAAATCAACATAAAATAGTGCCATTTGTGATCTCTCTTTTGTGCTTAATGGAAATTAAGAATGATGGTAGTTTATGTTTCTCTTTTTAGTGAATTTGATAGCCTATGTTGACATCTCAAATAGGCTATGCTTAATCCAATATAAATGTAATAATTTGATCATTTGCCTAAGTGATTTTGATAATGAAAGTGAAACTAGAATCAAAATCTGATGCTCTATGTTACTAACTAATAGTAAATAGATCATGGTTAAAATAGATTTTATTTTTAATTTCATGTCATTTTTACGAGAGTTGATAAGTGGATTTGAATGGTGTGTTAGAGTTTGATGGTTTAAGTTGTGCTAATTAATAGCACAAATAAACCATATTTGTAATAAACAAGGACAAACTTTGCAGTCCAATTAGTTTCTAGGACACACATTCAAAAAAATTACTTTTAAGGCCAAAGTCAGCAGAATAATTACTTTCAAGGACAAAGTCAGCAGTCCAATTACTTTCAAGGACATAATTTCATAGGTTTTTAGGCCCTAAAAACTAATTATTTTACGTTTTGTCCTTGAAAGTAATTATTTCAATTGTGTGTCCTAGCATCTATCATTTCTACTTAAAATTTAAATGAGAGATTATAGATGAATTTTGTGTTGATTTATATGAATGATTGAAAGTGGATTTGCCTCTAAATTGCTCGTTAATCTCATAGTTTTTTCTCATTTACATTCTACTTTTAGTTCATTTTTCTATAATTTTAGCTAAATCTCCTTTTAATTTTTGGCTAATTTGATTGAGTAAATTTAAAAATTAATTCTTTCCATATGGATCTCCTGTACTCGCATACGTACTACGATTGTATGCCGTGCATTTGTGGTTTTATAATGATTTTCTTTAGACAGTTTTCTAATCGATAGAAAATCCGTCGTTTAACAAGGTTTTGGCGCCGTTGTCGGGAATATCAATTTGGTTTTAATTCTACTTTTCGAATTTATTTGGTTTGATTTTATTGTGTGTTCATTTCGTGTGTTGATTTGCATAAAAAACAAAAGAAAAAGAAAATATTATTGTGTATTTGTGTGTCATTTTTATTTTCATTTTGTTTGTGTGCATCTCCTGTTTTCTTCACTTTTGTTTTGTTCACTTGTTGTGGCTTATCAATTTATGAATTTTTGGTTTGTGTTTTCATTTTCATAAAATAAATATTGCATTTTACATTTGCATTTCTGTGCATCATCATTCAACTACTCCAGCCACTGCCTAAATTCATTTATTTCTGTTTTTACATTGCATTGTTACATTACACATTGCATTTTCATTTCTATTTTTCTGTTTCTGTGCATTTCTGTTGATTGTGCATATATTCTACTGTTTCTGTGCATATATTCTACTGTTTCTATTCTCCTGTTTTTGTGCATTTCATAATTTTCTTTTTGTTTGTTTTATTTTGTGTTATCTTATTATTTTAAAAGAAAATTTTTTTGACTCTGTTCATTTCATGATCCATATTCATTTTGTTTATCTCTGTTCATTCTCTATTCAAAGGAAAAACAAACAAAATTTTCTACTGTTCTATTCATTTGGTATTTTATTCTCTATTGTTACATTGCTTATTTTCAATCACTTCTAATTCTCCTTACTGCCTATTACAAACTGCTCCACGCTTCCATTATCACCACCGCAAACAACTGACATCACTAACAAGTCATCTCTGCCCCCTTTCCTTCTTCACTTTGCATCTGAAACAACATTCAACCAGGAACCCATATCCACCACTGCAACCGCTAAAATGCAACCACCTCCCTGCCCATACAAAACCCACAGCAACATCAATTCAACCAAACAACCCCAAAACAATATGCTCCATAATTCAACTCCTACACTATTCACAGTACATCCCTTACTGCCAGCAACACCATCAACTTCAAATACTACTCCATCACTTCAACATAGCACAACTTCAAACATCGATCATCTTAGCTTAAATTTTCATCTTCCTCCACGCCTACAACCAATTCCATACATAATTCCTCTACTACTCAACTGACTGTACAACCGTCATCTACATCAACATCTGCCTAGCCTACCTCAATCCACAAACTGCTCCTCCTCCCTATACAAATCAATCACCATCAATTATCAAACACCCACTGCAATCTACAAACATCACCAAAATTTCCTCTACCATTCGCTGCAGCAAAACCTACTTCCCAAAAGCTTCCCTCCTCCTTCAAACTCTCTAACCACTTCCTTGCTGCCGCTGAACAGCCAAACAACCATGACCTCCTCTTCCAATACAACATCAAAACACTGCACTAAATCATCTTCCTCTGCTTCTACAGCTGCACCAAACAACCAGCCTACAACACGCTACCATTTCTATCATCAGCATCAACATTTATGAACATCACCTTAACCACCACTAACTCCTCCCTCACTATTGCCACTGCCTTATCACCCTTCCCCTTGCAAACTACTTAAATTAACCACCACATACCCACACTACCCCAAACCTTCAACTCCTCCTGCTACACCCATACATTGAATCACCCACCCACAACCAAGAAATCCACACCTGCACCACTGCATTCATCCATCCACCACTGCAACAATAACAGAACATACAATTTCCAACCAAAGAAAAAAACATTCACAACTCGAACCAATTAATCACACAACTAACCTCACCTCAACCACCTTCCAATCCAACACGTCTAGCCTCATCAAAATCTCAACCCACAACTGTCACCAAACTCCTCCTACCACGACTACCCCTCTGCAATTGACAATCTGAATCAACCTGCAACCTTCAACAAGTTTCCTACTGCAAGCTTCCATCACTGTCTCCAACAAAACCTCAGTTAACCTCCTCAATCAATTCCCTGAATCGAATAGTTATCGCCTCAAATCACCAACCAGCAACACAAATCCAGTTTCCTCCCCTCCATCGAACCACCCTCAAAACCACAACTTCGGACCCAATTGTCATTCCCAATCGCGATTTCAAAAGCTGCTTTTAATTTGCTAATCGCAATCTCAATTTCATTCTTCGATTTTAATTTCAATTTGGAATTTGCATCTTGGAAATTACAACCGCAAGTTGCAATCTTGGAAAAAAAAATTCTTCGTGTTTCTGTTTGTTGAAGAGGAGTGTGTAGTTTTTTGAAACTGAGAAGAATGGGGTAAGGGTTAAGGAAAAACTTCAATAGTGGGCTTGTTTAGGTAGTGGGCTGTATGTGTTGATTTAATATTTTTTTTTTTAAAAGCATTTTATGCACTTTTTTCTCTTCTTTTAGTTAAAAGAAAAAAAGACCTTAAAAAAATTCTTCCAAATTTCGGATTGAGTTGAATTTTTTAAGATTTATTTTGTTTTTGGATTTTTAAAACAAAAAAAAATAGTGTGATTCATCTTCTTTTGTTTTTTTTATCATTTATAACAAAAAATTTGTTCAAACAAAAGGAGCACTTGCTAGCTAGAAGATTTCATTGCTTGCTTATAATAAAAATTGCCGTTTTAAAATAAATTGCTAATAATTCTGCACGCTCTGGTATCGTGCTCTTATATATTGTTTTTATTTTCTTTGCATTATTAGTTGCTTGCATTTTAAAAATCCAAAAAAAAAATCAAATCTCATTTGTAGTTGCATTGTTAATACACATTTAATTTCTGTTTTGCATTCATTTCATCTTATTTTCTTTTCTAAGGGCACTACCCAATTTCACATAAGGTTGGGGATTTCACCACCCTTCCTTGGTCCACAAATTGCATATCATCTTAGAATTTGACTGATAATAACGGTTAGACATTGGACTTAAGAGAGTCAGGAGCTCATCTAGGGCAAAATTGTTTCTTGACAAGTTAATTTCTTTTAACAAATTATTTCTTGGTGTCTAGGCTATGGCAGAGCAATAATCATTTAAAAATATCATGATGATTCATAAATATTATAATGATTGTTTTTCTGAAGGTACTTAAACCATCGACCATAAATGACAACAATTCATGTCCTGTAGTCGAATTAACTAGCTGATCAATCCTTTGAAGGGGAAAACTGTCTTTAGGACATGTCTTGTTCAAATCTGAATAGTCGATGCACGTTCTCTATTTCCCATTTGCCTTCTTAAGTACAAAATTCGATATCCGTTGAGAATAGAGGGCATCGCGAATAAACCCATTGACTTTTAGTTTATCCATCTCCTTCTTAAGAGCGACGGATCTCTCCGGATCCATGCCTCGTCTTTTTTGTTTCACCGAAATGTATTTCGGGTCAATGTTCAATGCATGGTTCGCAATGGCAGGCGAGATCCCACACATGTCAGAATGAGTCCAAGCGAATATGTCTAGATTCGCTCCAAGAAAACCAGCAAGCTCTTTCATCGTTTGGGGGCTGAGCTGCGATCCGATCTTCAAGACCCATGATGGGTCATCGTGGCTGACCGTGATATCAATCGTCAGCTCAGCTGACGTAGCCTTGGTCTCCTTAGGCTCCTATTCGTCATCTCTCAGATCTATATCTTTATAGAACCGACTATGGCACCCAAGCTAAGGCTCAGGCGCCAATTGTCAATCTTCAATAACTTGGATGCGGGCAGATTTGTCCACACCCTTGCCCTTCTCCTTACGCTGAGCTTTCCTCAACTCAGCCACATAACAGGCACATCTAGTTGCCTGATCACCATGAACCACTCCTACACCATTATCAGTTCGAAACTTTAAAGTTAAACACCATGGGGGAAGAGCTTCCCGAAATTCAGCCAGGGACGGTCGGCCCAGAAAAACATTATATGGTGAATCAACATCCAAAACAATGAACAGTAAGATCCGCACTCTCCTACGTTTACCTTCCCCTAATTCAACAGGTAACTCCACATAACCAACATCCTCAGTCGCCACACCATTGAAACCATGTATGCGAGCTTTAGATGGTTTCAAATCTTTAGCCTCCATTCTCATTTGATCATACGCCTTCTTGAAAATAATATTCACCGAGCTTCCATAATCAATTAAAATCCTTCTCACCAAAGCAGAACCAATCATGGCAGAAATGACCATTGGGTCAATTGTAGGAGCCTCTACTTTATCTGCATTCCTACTTCTGAACAAAATATCATCAGTCATTGTGTGTTGCTGCTTGGCCTGAGCTCCGTCCTCTATATTCGAACAATAATCAAAGTCTGCATGCCTTATTGCGCTAGCATAGCGCTCCATTTCTTGCCAACTCCTATCCGCAGGGTGCGGTCCTCCAACTATTGTGTTTATCACTAGTCTCCCACTGGTTCGCGCAGGCTCCTCAGCCCTACGCGAAGCTTGTCCTCGATTGGGGTCAGATGTCCCCTATCCGCCATCCTGCGGATTTCTCACAAACTACTGCAATTTCTTTTCCCGAATCAACTTCTCGATTGCGTCCTGGAGATGCTTGCACTCATTCGTATTATGCCCATAACACTCGTGAAACCGGCAGTACTTTCCAGTCTATTTCCGTGCCTCTGTCGACTCCTTTGGGCACGGCTTCTTATATTCAACAGTATTACAAGTGGATAGATACATATTCTCCCGGGATGTTTTTAGAGGTGTATAGTTGTCATACATAGGAATCCTAGGTCTTGGTCTCCCAGGCTCCCTCTTCCGGTCTTGATTCCTATCCCTATTTCTCTTTTGTTGATTCGGCTTGTTCTGAACATTAACTTGGACTTTCCCAGAACTATCATCAGACTGCTTTATAGCAATGTTGCTTTGTACTACTTTTTCTTTCAGTCCCACAACATTATTTTTCCTAGAAGATATGGCTTCCTCCTTCATCAGAAACTGAGCCGTCTTTAAACAGAAGCGCTCAAATATGTCCAGCGGTTTTCTAGTTAGCCAATCACCAAACTCAGATTCTAGATCAATCCGTCTCGTCACCGCCATAAGTATAGCATGATCATTTGTGTTGCTAACTTCTGTAGCGGTGATATGAAATCTTTCCAAATAGTCCTTCAATGATTCTCCCGAAGCCTGGATTACGCTGGAAAGTGACATCACATCTTTAGGATGAGCAGTGTGGATCCAGAACTACTCCACAACATAGTTTCCAGTTCATCGAAACATGAAATCGCTCGTGGAGGAAGTCTTGTAAACCACATCGTCGCTATTCTAGAGAGGGTTATGGGAAAGCATCTACATTTGGTCGCGTTATTGGCTCTCGCTTAATCCATCAACCATTTGTACCTCATAATGTGCTGCCTAAGGTCGGTCTTTCCCTCATAGGCAGACATCAAAAGCATGTTGAACCTTCTCCAATATTTCGCATGCAAAACATTGTCAATAAATGGAGTATGGCTCCTTGAGATTCCCCAATCATTATTCCCCAAGGTGTTCCTTCCTCCATTTATGGCAAAACAGAGGAATATAGCAATATAATTAGCAAACCAAAACAGAAACAAGAACAATAAGATTTATAGTGGTTCGGCGTTGATTGCCTACGTCCACTTTGAATATTCTCTTTATTGATTCACTATAGTCTTGATTACAGTAGCAAACAACAAGAAATAATGGAGTATTGAAGAGAGTTTATTACAATAAAAGAAGCTATGTAACCGGCAGCGTAAAGATCCTCAGAATGACCCTCTAGGCCAGTATTTATAGGTGAAGGCGACCACCAATCTCTCTAAAACTTCGGCTACAAGATTTCCTTACCCATATGGGCCAACCATAGGGGGCGCTAGGCCCAAATCCCAATGGAGAGGGATCAATACTGATCCCTCCATTGGTTGATTTTGGGGCTGCGATCCCTTTGGTGGCTTCTTCATGCTTGGATATGATGGTATCTTAAATATATGATCGATTGGACAAGTAGAGTTCACGCTTTTGATCGATCTTGAATTCAGATTCCATTTAGAGTTGTTCCTACTGATCCCTTCGTTTTAGATCATGCTGATCCCTCTTGCATGCCATTCATGTGTATTTTTTGAACTCCCTTATATAATGTTGAACCCTCTACTTCCATAATACTATGTCGAACCATCATCCTCCAGAATATTATGTCGATCAATCTGACGCCCTATCGGGCCGATTCCTATCATAACTTTACATGTCGACCCCTCTTACACCATTACACTCTTCCGATCCCTCCAATAACCATCTATGTCGAGCCAAGCACCATCAACTATGTCGATCCCTCCATTGGTTCGAGCATTCCTATCCGCTTGCATAACCAACATATCGATCCCTAGTGTTCTACCCTACTATGTCGACCCGTTATAATCCAAGCTTTCTTCCATATTTTTAGCATCCAGCATCATCTATCCATCAACTCCGTTCCATCCGGGCTTCATACAAACATATGAACTCTACTTTTTGGCCCAATAGCCATGGTTCCATAGTCATCCTTCTTGACAACAATCGAATCTGCCTTGAGTAATCAATCTAATATAGTCGGGTCAGGATACCGAGTAACATGTTATAAGTTGTATATCCTTTATGAGTATGACTTCAGTTTAGTTACTTAATATTTCTTATAAAACAATGTAGTTATATTTGGTATTGAACATAACAAAGTTCTTTTGTTTCTTTAAAGTTATGGAAAACAAAGAAACTAGTACTTCAACTTATAGTCAAGAGGCTCGAACCTCCACACAACAAAATCCTATGGAGTTGTTCGCATCCTTCATTAAAAAATGGAACAAATTTCCTCAAGACCTGTGAAAAATTTATTTGATAAGTTATTGAGTCATTTTAAGAATTTACATCCAGATAAATTTATTGGAGATACTGATCCATTTAAATCTGAACAATGGATCCAACATTTAGAAGACATCTTTGAAGTCTTGGATTGTAGTGAAATAGACAGAAGGAAGTTGGTTGTATTTCAACTAGCTGTAAAGGCAAGGAATTGATGAGGTTAATCAGGACTATAACTGATTTAAGCGTGATGACTTGGAGTAGTTTAAAGGAAATGTTTTTTGAAAAGTATTATCCAGAACATGAAAGAGAGAAGATGGAATTGAAATTTCAAGCTCTCACACAAGGAAACATGATAGTAGCCCAATATAAAAGTGGATTTGTGACATTGTCTCGATTTGCAAGTAATTTAGTTAATACACCTGAAAAGAGGGCTATAAGATTTGCAAAAGGACTGATTCCACCAATAAGGAGACATGTAATTGATGATCGTAGGAAAACTTATAAGGAAATCATATCTAAAGCTCTTAACCTCGACGAAGACTACATTCAACTTCAACAAGAAAGGAATCTTTCAGATAAGAGATATCCCAACAATCAAGGGAAATCCAATAAAAAAACAAACTCAACAGGAAGAAGCCATATACAAAGTGGAAGAAAATCAGGGAGGGGCACAACAAGGAGAGGGTCTAAATAAAATAAAGACATCTTATAGTTGCAATGAGAAGGGTCATATTGCTCCTAACTGTCCAAAGGGAAGAAAAAGGATTGTGACGACCGCCCATGACCCCTGCACCGAATCTAAAGATAGAGCGCTGTAAAGTGTGCTTGGCGACCATGGACGATTGTCAAGGTAAGATTAAAACGACAGAATCTATCGTATTACTCACAGCGCATGGACAAAATACAATAGAACATAAGTATAGTGAAGCTTTTACAGAACAAATTGACATCATATAAAACTCCATAATAGTTGAATACAAGCATCCATATAGTCAATACATCCAGCCTCACTACATATCTCTCAGAGAATACAAAACAGCGGAATATCCAGTACATATAAGAAGATAATATGCAACCCTCTAGCTCGTCTTCGATATCAGCATCGTGAGAAGAGAACAGCACCTGTCACCTGCTACCTAGTCTGCCCGTCCCAAAATGGACGAACAGCCCAAGGCAATAAGAATTAAAACATAAAGCCTTGAGTCAGACAACAGTCTTAGTGAGCAGTAAATTAACTAACAACATACCAAAAGAGCATAAAGGAAAAGGAATAGGAATACAACCCTCCCACTCCAACCTCATTCTACAGTGATAGCCCCCAGACACACACTAAGTAGAAGCAAACATAGCGGAGCATACAATTTAAAGTAAAACTACTATCACTCGAGTCAAGGGCGATGTTTTCCAAGTACCAAGGCCTAAATCAGATAAGCACCCAGAAAATACCGCTCTTGAGTCCGAATGACGATACAACCAAACATCCATGACTCTGGCTATCACTGTTATCATTGCTTCGATATCACCGTTAATTGAATGACCGGCACATTCTTTCAGCCGTCCGTCAAGGGCTAATGGAAACCCCGGTTCTAGACATAACTCCCGCACGTCGTCGCAGCCCGTGCCTAGGACTATCGAATCTGCCCAGAGTACTCGACCGTCAACAGTTGGCCGTTGGGACTATCGAATCTGCCCAAACGTACTCTTGCTTAGAGCATGCTAGAACCTTCAACAACGATGCTATCCAAGCCTCCTAGTCATCCTCCTCGACGACTATTCTCATATCCATTCATTATCCTCAACTCGAATCATATCACCGAGTTATCAACATGCTTGGAATGATCCCGTCTGGATTAGACCAAGTCTTCATCACATGATTGCCTCGCTTCATAACATCCTCGCAAAGCCTCATCTCATCATCTCATCATCAAATCTATGCATAAGAGCTTCATCATCCCGCTACATATGCCACAAGCAGCTTTCCCAATTCAAGAGCCTTTCCCTTAGCTTTTGAATCACCTTCGATCTAAATCTAGTCATCAATCATCTAGTTCATAACAATCAATCAAATCAATCATCAGTCCAAACAATCAAGCATTCAAATATGATCTAAGTAGACAATTATAACAATAATGGCATTTTCGTAATTAAAGAGTTGAAAGTCCAATAAGCATGAAAACATGGATTATATCTCTACAAACTTGATGAATGAACTTGCATAGGTTAACATATGATAAAATGGATGTAACATCATCATGAACAATGGATCTATAAGGATCTACACATAGTATGAAGAAAATGTATGGAAATCTCTATTTTAACACCAAAACGAGCCAACAATCCGATATACTCCTTTGGATCCGTGTGAGAGATAATCACCACTCACCAAATCACCTAAACAAACCCAAATCAACACGCTTCAGATCTGGACAGCGAAGAACTAAGCTAGATCTATCACAAATCCGCTTCAAACGAAGAAATCTCTCTTGAAAAGATGAAGATCTTCAATCTAAGCTCTTGAATCTTCAATCTTGATCTTCGATTTGGATGGATGGAAGCACTAGATTAGAGTGGAGAAAAGAAGTGAAGAAGTGTAGAAGTCGAGCTCTCAAAATGGCAGCACTTCGTCGCTTCAAAAAATCCGGATCCCAAAAAGTGAGAACAACCCCTCCTATTTATAGCTGAAATCTGTCCTTAAGTCGAAATCTGGCTATCTCTCCCTAAGTCGCTTCCGACCTAAGCCTCTCCGACCTAAGCCTCTCCGACCTAACAGATGTACGACTTAACTCCTCAGCGACCTAACACTTTGACGACCTAAAGCAATGCGCTTTCCTTCGACCAATGACTTAGTTGGGTTGCGACCTAACAACTTAGACTTCTACGCGACCTAACACAACATACGACCTAACAGCTTAGCAACCTACGCGACCTAACAGTGATATGACCTAACACATAGCCTAACTCCTAAGGTCGCCAACTTGTTAACACCTTAGGTCGCTAACCCACCCAGTCGACTTAACTTGGTAACATCTTAACCCTTAGGTCGCTTACGACCTTACCACCCAAGCTACCAGACGACCTAACATATAGCGACCTATCCCTTAACTCGGTTACTACGACCTAACTTCTATACACTCTAAGTCGTTGCCGACCTAACCACACACCCAGTAACCACTAGGTCGCTAACCCGGTAACCATTAGGTCGCTAACTCGCCCTGCCGACCTAACACTTAGCTCACCGAAACTCTTAGGTCGCTCACAATAGTTCCTTAGGTCGCAGATCTTCTCTAAGTCGCCAACAACATTTAGGTCGCGTACGACCTAGGACTTAGACAAATCTGCCTAAAAATCTGAAATAACATGAAAATGCTAAAATTCCAGATTTTGACGAACATGTCGATCCGTAAAAATACGGGTCGTTACATTCTCTCCCCCTTAGAAATTTCGCCCCCGAAATTCCAAGCAATCAAAAACTATTCTGTACGCCTACCATCCATAGCAATCAACAAACCATGCATCCAATTCTAGCTTAGCGTACAGAATTCTAAGACTTAGAACAAGTTACAATATCGCGAGATGAGACGACACCTTAGGGCCATACCTTGAAGAGTTCAGGATGAGCTGCCTTCATCCTCTCTTCCACCTCCCACGTACAGTCGTTATCATCATCACTCCATTGTATCTTGAGCAACTTAACTACCTTTCTCCTAAGCTGTTTCGTGTCGGTTTCAACAACACGAAGCGGCTTACGAGGTCTTCTATCAACTGGATCAACTTCAAAGTCTTCACAGCTATCAGCAGAAACCACTGTACTCGAGTCGTGCACATACTTCCGTAGATATGATACGTGAAAAACGTTGTGCACACTCGACATCTTCTCTGGTAACTCCAATCTGTAAGCGAGCTTTCCAATTCGCTCGATGATCGGGAATGGTCCAACAAATCTCGGAGTCAGTTTTCCTTTCTTCCCGAATCGAATAACATTCTTCAGTGGAGAAATCTTCACAAAAACCATATCTCCTACGTCGAATTCCAAATCCTTTCGACGCTTATCGGCATAACTTTTCTGACGGTCTTGGGCTGCCTTCATTCGTTGCCGAATGATCTCTATGCAATCCGAAGTCTGACGAATCATCTCTGGCCCAAGCATCAACTTTTCTCCAGTTTCCAACCAACATGTCGGAGAGTTACACGGTCTTCCATACAATGCCTCATACGGTGCCATACCAATACTTGACTGGTAACTGTTATTGTATGCAAATTCCACCAAATGAAGGTGATCTTCCCATGATCCTCCGAAATCCAAAACACAAGCTCTGAGGAGATCTTCCAAAACTCGGTTGACTCTCTCGGTCTGACCATCTGTTTGAGGATGATAAGCTGTACTCAAACACAACTCGGTTCCCAAGACTTCCTGGAAGCTCTTCCAAAATCCACTAGTGAACAATGGGTCTCGATCGCTCACTATACTCTTCGGAATACCATGAAATCGGACTATCCACTTAACATACAACTCAGCCAACTTTGATGCAGTCCTAGTCGATCGAACAGGAATGAATCGTGCACTCTTAGTCAGACGATCCACAATGACCCAGATCCCTTCATTTCCCGTTCTGGTTCTAGGTAATCCATCGATAAAATCCATCGACACTTGTTCCCACTTCCATGTAGGAACTTCTAATGGCTGAAGCAATCCGCTTGGCTTCTTCTGTTCGGCTTTTACCAACTGGCAATTCATACACCTGGAAATGAAATCTCCAACATCCTTCTTCATGCCTTCCCAGTAGTAGGTTCTCTTCATATCTCGATACATCTTATTTCCTCCTGGATGAATTGTCAACTTCGAGTGATGACTTTCCTTCAGAACTTCACTCCTCAATTCATCTATATCGGGAACAACCAGTCGTCCTTGCTTTCGAAGCCAACCCTCTCGATCGACCTCGAATCCTTTATCCTTTTCTGGACCCAATCCAGATTCCAATTCACGGATAATCTTGACAAGCTTATCATCTCGCTTTTGGCTCTCACCAATCCTTTCCACAAGAGTGGGTCTTATTGATACGTTTGCCAACATCTCAGGTTCCAACTCACATCTAGGCCTGAAGTCAAATCCAGCTAAATACTCGAGATTCTTCCATTCAGAAAACATGGCTCCTAATCCTGCATGTCTTCTACTTAACGCATCGGCCACTGCATTACCTTTTCCCGGAGTATAAGCTATACCAAAATCATATGATGCTAAAAACTCTAGCCAACGTTGCTGCCGAAGATTCAAATCCTTTTGGGAGAAAAGATACCTCAACGACTTGTGATCCGTAAATAACTCGAATCGAACTCCCAATAGATAATGTCTCCACATCTTCAGAGCAAATACAATTGCCGCCAATTCCAAATCATGAGTTGGGTAATTCCTTTCATGCGGCTTCAGTTGTCGACTGGCATACGCAACAACTTTATCCTTCTGCATCAGCACTGCTCCAAGTCCAGTACCACATGCGTCGGTGTAAACCACCATCTCATCATTCCCACTTGGAATAATCAAAACAGGAGCACTTGTCAATCGCTCTTTCAGGATTCCGAAAGCTTGCTCACACTTAGCATCCCAACTGAATACCTGGTTCTTCTTCGTCAATCCTGTTAACGGTGCAGCTATTTTAGAGAAGTCTTTGATAAACCGTCGATAATAACCTGCTAATCCAAGAAAACTTCTCACATCAGATGCATTCTTAGGTCTAACCCAATCCTGGATTGCTGCCACCTTAGCGGGATCAACCGCTATTCCATTTCCAGAAATCACATGGCCTAAGAACCTCACTTCACTCTTCCAGAAGTGACACTTCGAAAACTTAGCCTTCAACTGATGTTTCCGCAAGATTTCCAAAACAATACGCAAGTGCGTCTTGTGCTCTTCTTCAGTTCTGGAATAAATCAGAATATCATCCACGAACACAAGTACGAACTTGTTCAACTGATCTCTGAACACTCTATTCATAAGATCCACAAAGTATGCTGGCGCGTTAGTCAATCCAAACGGCATTACCAGCCACTCATAAAAACCGGATGGTGTCCTAAAAGCAGTCTTCGGCACACTATCCTTCGCTACTCTCAACTGGTGAAATCCCGTTGCCAAATCCATCTGAGAAAACACCTTGGCTTCGTGAAGCTGATCAAACAAGTCATCTATTCTCGGCAATGGATACTTGTTCTTCTTAGTCACCTTATTCAGCTCACGATAATCGACGCACAGTCTTAATGACCCATCTGCCTTGGTTGCAAACACAACTGGTGCACCCCACTCGGACACACTACGCTGAATGAATCCTTTCTGCAAAAGATCATCAACTTGCACCCTCAACTCCTGCTGTTCCCTAGGCGCCATCCGCCTAAGAGGCATCACAACAGGTCTGGCCCCTTCAACTAGATCTATACGAAACTCGATCTCTCTATGCGGCGGCAACCCTTTGACTTCGTCAAAGACATCCTCGAATCCATTTGCGATTGGCACTAAAGACAGTCCATCCCGTGGAACAACTAGCGAATACATGAAGCTCATGAAGACGCCTTCCTCATGCTTACATCGTATCACAATCTTTCGCCCTTCCACATTCTCGACTGTCACTTCCAGCCTCTCACAGTCAACCTTAGCCCCATACTTCCTAAGCCAGTCCATACCCAAGATAATTCCGAACCCCGCAAAGTTCAGAACAAAACAATCACAAACAAAAGAGCAACCATGACTCGACACAACTAGACCACGGCATAACATACACAAACAAGACGAACCCCCAACTGGATTAGTCACAACCAATGGCCTATCAACAATATCCGGTTCCAAACCTAACCGGCCTACTAGTTCATTACAAACAAATGAATGCGACGCTCCAGTATCAAACAGAACTCTAACTGGAACACCACATAGGAAAAGAGTACCTTGAACAACCACACTCTTTCCCTTCTCTTCAGCAGTAGGAGCTTTCGAAGACGACGGAACAGCTCCCAAAGCATAGGCTTGCACAATCTGCCTGTCCTTCCTCGGTTCTGGACAATTCTTTCTGAAATGCCCTGGTTTGTCACAGTTGTGACACTTCATCGGTGCCTTCGGATTCTTACAATCCTTAGAGAAATGGCCCTTCTGCTGACAATTGTAGCAAGTCACCTCGCCTTTCGGCTTCTTCTGGCCATCCTTACCCTTTTGCTGCTGCTGCTTCCTCTTCTGGTTTCCACCCTGCTGTGGTTTAGATTCTCCCTTGGTAACAGCAACAACAGGTCCTTCCTTAGGAAACAGACTCTCATGCCTAAGTGCTTTCTCCACAAGCTTCTCAAATGAATCGTCCAAATGATCCACCAACTGTCTCCCAAGATAACTATCCAAGCCGGTCACAAACTTCTCATTCTTCTGGTAAGCAGATTCAATATATGACCGAGCATACTTGGACAAAGCTTCAAACTCAGAAACATACTCAAGAACAGATCTTCCACCCTGCTTGAGTTCTACAAACTTCTTGAACAGAACAGATTTCTGAGCTGTAGAAATGAACTTAGCTTCAAATCTAGCTTGGAATTGCTCCCAAGTAATCTCTTCCTCCGCAGTATCGATGGTAATAGAGTTCCACCAATCAGAGGCTCTCCCTTGAAGCTGTCTTGATGCCAACTTCCTCTTAGTTGCATCATCAATTCCCAAATCACCAAAGATCCTTCTACAAGCATCTATCCACCTCTGGACCTCAACAGTTGATTCTGTTCCCAAGAAAACCTTCCCTCCAAGAGCAGTATAATCCTTGCACAGCTTAGCAAAATCTACTGGTTTCGGAGTTTGGACTTGAACTCCAACATCAACTGCCGCTCCCGGAACCGGTATCCTCCTCATGATCGAAGTCATCATAGCTTCGAACATGGCTGCATAATCAGCAGTCTCTTCAGTAGCACGGCCTTCCCTAGCAGCTGGTCTCCCTCTTCGACTCATTCTCAATATCTATAAAAAGGAATGATTAGAACATCTAGAGAAACAACTGCATAAAGGACTCAAACTCTACCAAGCTACTATATTATATATAGTAATCATCCATCAAAATACAATTACGTCTCTCATACGTAGTTACTCCAGCGAGCGTTGGGTAAAATCGATTAACCAATGCTCTGATACCAAATGTGACGACCGCCCATGACCCCTGCACCGAATCTAAAGATAGAGCGCTGTAAAGTGTGCTTGGCGACCATGGACGATTGTCAAGGTAAGATTAAAACGACAGAATCTATCGTATTACTCACAGCGCATGGACAAAATACAATAGAACATAAGTATAGTGAAGCTTTTACAGAACAAAATGACATCATATAAAACTCCATAATAGTTGAATACAAGCATCCATATAGTCAATACATCCAGCCTCACTACATATCTCTCAGAGAATACAAAACAGCGGAATATCCAGTACATATAAGAAGATAATATGCAACCCTCTAGCTCGTCTTCGATATCAGCATCGTGAGAAGAGAACAGCACCTGTCACCTGCTACCTAGTCTGCCCGTCCCAAAATGGACGAACAGCCCAAGGCAATAAGAATTAAAACATAAAGCCTTGAGTCAGACAACAGTCTTAGTGAGCAGTAAATTAACTAACAACATACCAAAAGAGCATAAAGGAAAAGGAATAGGAATACAACCCTCCCACTCCAACCTCATTCTACAGTGATAGCCCCCAGACACACACTAAGTAGAAGCAAACATAGCGGAGCATACAATTTAAAGTAAAACTACTATCACTCGAGTCAAGGGCGATGTTTTCCAAGTACCAAGGCCTAAATCAGATAAGCACCCAGAAAATACCGCTCTTGAGTCCGAATGACGATACAACCAAACATCCATGACTCTGGCTATCACTGTTATCATTGCTTCGATATCACCGTTAATTGAATGACCGGCACATTCTTTCAGCCGTCCGTCAAGGGCTAATGGAAACCCCGGTTCTAGACATAACTCCCGCACGTCGTCGCAGCCCGTGCCTAGGACTATCGAATCTGCCTAGAGTACTCGACCGTCAACAGTTGGCCGTTGGGACTATCGAATCTGCCCAAACGTACTCTTGCTTAGAGCATGCTAGAACCTTCAACAACGATGCTATCCAAGCCTCCTAGTCATCCTCCTCGACGACTATTCTCATATCCATTCATTATCCTCAACTCGAATCATATCACCGAGTTATCAACATGCTTGGAATGATCCCGTCTGGATTAGACCAAGTCTTCATCACATGATTGCCTCGCTTCATAACATCCTCGCAAAGCCTCATCATCTCATCATCAAATCTATGCATAAGAGCTTCATCATCCCGCTACATATGCCACAAGCAGCTTTCCCAATTCAAGAGCCTTTCCCTTAGCTTTTGAATCACCTTCGATCTAAATCTAGTCATCAATCATCTAGTTCATAACAATCAATCAAATCAATCATCAGTCCAAACAATCAAGCATTCAAATATGATCTAAGTAGACAATTATAACAATAATGGCATTTTCGTAATTAAAGAGTTGAAAGTCCAATAAGCATGAAAACATGGATTATATCTCTACAAACTTGATGAATGAACTTGCATAGGTTAACATATGATAAAATGGATGTAACATCATCATGAACAATGGATCTATAAGGATCTACACATAGTATGAAGAAAATGTATGGAAATCTCTATTTTAACACCAAAACGAGCCAACAATCCGATATACTCCTTTGGATCCGTGTGAGAGATAATCACCACTCACCAAATCACCTAAACAAACCCAAATCAACACGCTTCAGATCTGGACAGCGAAGAACTAAGCTAGATCTATCACAAATCCGCTTCAAACGAAGAAATCTCTCTTGAAAAGATGAAGATCTTCAATCTAAGCTCTTGAATCTTCAATCTTGATCTTCGATTTGGATGGATGGAAGCACTAGATTAGAGTGGAGAAAAGAAGTGAAGAAGTGTAGAAGTCGAGCTCTCAAAATGGCAGCACTTCGTCGCTTCAAAAAATCCGGATCCCAAAAAGTGAGAACAACCCCTCCTATTTATAGCTGAAATCTGTCCTTAAGTCGAAATCTGGCTATCTCCCTAAGTCGCTTCCGACCTAAGCCTCTCCGACCTAAGCCTCTCCGACCTAACAGATGTACGACTTAACTCCTCAGCGACCTAACACTTTGACGACCTAAAGCAATGCGCTTTCCTTCGACCAATGACTTAGTTGGGTTGCGACCTAACAACTTAGACTTCTACGCGACCTAACACAACATACGACCTAACAGCTTAGCAACCTACGCGACCTAACAGTGATACGACCTAACACATAGCCTAACTCCTAAGGTCGCCAACTTGTTAACACCTTAGGTCGCTAACCCACCCAGTCGACTTAACTTGGTAACATCTTAACCCTTAGGTCGCTTACGACCTTACCACCCAAGCTACCAGACGACCTAACATATAGCGACCTATCCCTTAACTCGGTTACTACGACCTAACTTCTATACACTCTAAGTCGTTGCCGACCTAACCACACACCCAGTAACCACTAGGTCGCTAACTCGGTAACCATTAGGTCGCTAACTCGCCCTGCCGACCTAACACTTAGCTCACCGAAACTCTTAGGTCGCTCACAATAGTTCCTTAGGTCGTAGATCTTCTCTAAGTCGCCAACAACATTTAGGTCGCGTACGACCTAGGACTTAGACAAATCTGCCTAAAAATCTGAAATAACATGAAAATGCTAAAATTCCAGATTTTGACGAACATGTCGATCCGTAAAAATACGGGTCGTTACAAGGATTGTTTGCTATAATTGTAACGAACCTAGACACATAAGCAGAGACTATAAAAAGCCGAAAAAAGGAAAATAAAGTAACACCAGGAAATCGGGTCAGGGTATATAAGGTAGTTTGTGAACAACCATGTGTGGAAGGTACCTTATTTATTTTTGATTTTCAAGCTAAAGTTTTATTTGATCCGGGTGCCACATATTTCCTAATATTTGTAGTATTCGCTACTAAGTTAGGATTACCGATTCAGTAATTAACAAATCCCCTAATAATTGATAACTTAGTAGAAAGGGAAACTAAACTTAGAAGTATATGTAAGAATTGTCCTCTTTATATTAAAAATAAGGAAATGCCTATGGATTTGTTCCTTTTCCCAATGATTCATTTTAATCTCATTCTTGGAATGAATTGGCTTTACAAACATTATGCCAAACTAGATTATCATGACATGACCATAACCTTTTCCATTTCGGGATATGAGACATTCATATATTTGTGTAATAAATTTGGAATCATATTTAGATACCTAGCACATGTAGATATTAAAAATGCAGGCCAATAACTAGATCAAATCAAAGTGGTCGGTGAATTTGAAAAAGTATTTAAAGATATACCGGGACTACCACCAAAATTAAGAATTCGATTTTTGTATTCATATATTTGGTCCCTGGTACAAATCCAATAGCAAAAACAGCTTATTGTATGGCTCCACTAGAAAACAAAGAACTAAAGAAGAAAATTCAAGAGTTAGAGGATCGGGAATTTTTTAGGCCAAGTAAATCACCATGAGAAGCTCCAGTATTATTCGTAAAGAAGCAAGATGGGTCCCTACGATTATGTAGTGACTATCGAGAACTTAATAAGGTTACAATTAAAAATAAGTATCCATTACCTCGGATTGGTGGTCTATTTGATCAACTCCAAGGAGCTACCATATTCTCAAAGATAGATTTGAGGTCTGGTCATCACCAGTTAAGGATGAAGGAAGAAGATATTCCAAAGACAACTTTTCATAAACAGTATGGACATTATGAGTTTTTTCATGCCTTTGGCACTAACTAATGCACCAGCAGTTTTCATGGACATTATGCATCGTGTGTTCCATCCATGCCTTAATCAATTTGGCATAGTATTTATAGATGATATCTTAATTTACTCTAAATCAAGAGAAGAGCATGAGAAACATTTGCATATAACACTGCAAACATTAAAGGAACACAAATTGTACGCCAAGTTAAGTAAGTGTGAGTTTTGGTTGAAGTAAAATTTCTCAGGCGTGTTATTTCAAAATATAGGATAGGAGTAGACCCATCAAAAGTTGATGCATTTTTGAAATGGAGTCCTCAAAGAACACCTTCGGAGATTCGAAGTTTTATTGGACTGGTTGGTTATTATAGAAGATTTATTCAAAAAAATTAAAAATTAGCAGCTTCACTAACTAAGTTAACACAAAAGGACATAAAATTTGTGTGGAATGAGAAATGTTAGGTGGCATTTCAAACATTAAAAAGAAAATTAACTAAAGCACAAGTTCTATCATTACAAAGGAGTGGAGAACAGTAAAAAATATATTGTGATTCATGTTGTCAAGGATTAGGATATGTATTGATGCAGGAAGATAAAGTTATTTCTTATGCCTCTCGACAATTAAAGAAGCATGAAGTAAATTGTCCAAATCATGACTTGAAATTGGCAAAAATAGTGTTTGCATTATAAATATGGAGACACTATCTTTACAACGAACAATTTGATATTTATTCTGACCATAAGATTTTAAAGTATTTATTCTCCCAAAAGGAACTTAATATGAGACAACGAAGATGGATGGAGTTTTTGAAGGACCGTGACTTCACATACATTACCTTCCCAGAAAAGCCAACATGGAAGAAGATGCATTAAGTTGAAATTCATACGGAATTATAGCTAACCTAGTGATTACAGAATGGGGAGCTTTGGAAACTTTAGTAGAAATGAATGCTCGACCTAAGGTGATTAATCAAATAAATAGTGAACGGATGGCCCTTATGTGCGGTATGGTCATTTAACCTACTTTAGTTAGTAGAATTATACAAGCCCAAGGATAAAATGAGAAGTTAAAGGATTAGTTAATGAAAATGAAAAACAAAGACCTAGTATATTGGAAGGTAGGAAGCAAAGGAAATAGTTATTGAAATATACTTTGCATGCCAAATCAAGTAGAATTGAAGAATGAGATTTTGAATGAGGTGCATCATTCAAGGCTCGCTATACATCTTAGAAGCACGAAGATGTATATGGATCTAAAGCGTCAATTTTAGTGGAATGGAATGAAGAAGGATGTTGTAAGATTTGTTTCAGGGTGCTTCACATGCCAACAAATTAAGGCTGAGCAACAATGACCATCTGGGTTGTTGCATCTGCTTCCTATAGCGGAATTGAAGTGGGAACAAATTTCAATGGACTTTATTATTGGACTCCCAAAGTTGAACCAAGGGCATGATGCAATATGGGTTGTGGTGGATCGCTTAAGAAAGTTAGCTCATTTTATACCCTATAGTATGGGATACTCAATTGACAAACTAAGTAGTATCTACTTAAAAGAAATTGTCAGATTGAATGGAGTACCTGTCGCAATTTTTTCAAATAAAGACTCACGATTTACCTTTAGATTTTGGAAAAGTTTTCAATAGGCTCTGGGTAAAAAGCACAATATGAGTACTTTCTTTCATCGTCAAACAGATGAACAAACAGAAAGGGAAAATCGGGTAATAGAAGATATGTTAAGATCTTGCACGATGGAATTTGAAAGTACCTAGGAAACACACATACCATTAATTGAATTTGCATATAACAATAGTTATCACAAGAGTATTGGTATGACCCTGTTTGAAGCTCCATATGGAAGACCATGTCGTTCACTATTTTGTTGGACATGGGTAGGAGATAATAAACTGCTCCATCTAGATCTAGTGATAGAGACAACAAAGAAATTACAACCAACGAGAACGAATAAAAGATGCTTAATGTAGACAAAAGAGCTATGTAGATTAGAAAAGGAAAGACTTGAAATTTGAAGTAGGGAAACAAGTTTTTCTAAAGATTTCTCCAATAAAGGGTGTAATTGTTAGAGCATTATGTAACAACCTTGGTTTTTGGATTACCGACGAAATAAAATTATAAATTGAAATTTGAAAAAAAAATTGCAAATTTATTGCAAAGTTAGTTGAAAATAACTAGGTTAAGTTATACTCCCTAATTGCCTTCACGTGTGAGAATAGGCCAGTTAATAACAAGTTTGAACACTTTGCTTTACTGCCATCATCATTATATGCAAGCCGTCCTTTTCTTTCTCTGATGCACGTTTCTCACATAAATGCATTTGTACCCAATTCTTGCCAGCACATTGTTGCCTTGACTTGTTCACAAATTGGTAAAGGAAAAGTAAACACTTCATCATTCTTTTGTTTTAGCTTCCAGTAGCTCGGTAGAGCATTAATGGCGTTTTCAAAATTCTTGCTCCATTCAGATCTTGGTTGCTAATTGATTCTGAAACAAATTATAGGTGAGTGCAAAATCGCACTTCTAATTAAAACTATGCTGCCTGTTTTTATGCTGTTTTGTTGTTTATAATGTTTTGAAACTTTTCGTTAGTTAAGTTGTTTATATGTTTTTATGCGTACACTTGCAATGCACTGGACAATAAGAGTAAGTAGCATGCACAGAACATAGTTGCACCAATGTTTGAAATGCTATCAGCTCATTTTATCCATGCGTGCAAAATTATATTGTCAGGCCTTTCTTTATAATTTGAACGTGCGTGAAAATTTTTAGGGAGTTCATATTGCACGAAAACGGGGCCAGTTCATTATATCTAGTGTATTACATTACGTACCTGCATGTAATATTGCCTAGCCACCTTTTGTGTTCCTTCCATGCGTGGAAGTAATATTGCCCAGACCATTTTCTATCTCATTTTGGTGCAAATCCAGGTCATTTTATATTTGGTTATGTGGGTGTAAGTGCTTTTTACAAAAATAAGTCCAGGTCACGTTATTTTTATTTACTTTATTACTTGCATGGAAGTAGGCTCGCACGTTAATATGTCCAGATCATTTTGTACAGGCGTGCAAATAGGTGAAGCACGAAAGTAAGTCCAGGTTAGCATGTTATATGTTGTTAAGTCTAGTTCAATTTATTTTTGTTTATATTGATTACGTACGTGCATATATTGTTGTCCTAGTCATTCTTTGTAATTTAGTATGTGCGTGCATGTAGTTAGTGCTCAGGCAGTTCTATATTTGTTGCATATATAAGTAGTGTAGACCAATGTTTAATTTATTTTGAACCGGTGTTTTGTTTTGGAACGTATTTTGTTGTCGTTATTTTTATAACGGGTTTTTACCCCGGTGTTTATATTTGAAGTGTGTTCTTTTGATGAGAATTTTGACGAATAAAAATTACTATTGTTTTGACTTCAGTAACCGTCAATTTAAAGTGAATTTTCAAGCGGCTATCTTGCAATCAAGAAAACCCGCAACGCTGATTTTATATCCGTTTTTACGATGTTTTGTGAAGCACGATTTCCTTGTTGAAATTGCTATAGAAGTTGATGTTTTAATCACGTGTTTTTAAATAGTTTTAAAATATAATTGTTTCCAAAATTTTCACAGTTTACTCTTTCAAAGGAATGAGAAATCGATTTAAATGCTTCAGCAAAATTAAGGACTATGAACCCTTACTTTTACTGATTCGCTTAATTCCGGACTTGTCCATTTGAGAATGTAAAAATTATTTATATAAAATACAAAATTTTGCACTTTCAAGGAAACGATGATGAGATTTAAACGACTTAGCAAAAGTGCGGAATATGGAACCACACTTTTACTAATTCGGTTAATTCCGGACTCGTTAATTGAAATGTCGTGAAGTGGCCTGTTTGAAAATTTTGATGATTTTGTTGGGCTTTCGAGCCACTATGCTGGACCTTCGGATCAATTACCAGTACTAGGCCTTCGGGTCATTTGTTGGACCTTCGGGTCATTCGTTGGGCGCCAAATATTATGCTGACAGTACTTGGTAGGCTTCGGCCATTTGAGATGCACGTGCGGCGTAGCTTAGACTTGCCATATGCTAGGATCGATCCATTTTATGCTGGTTTTTCTAGTTATCGTATTTTGATTTCTAGATTTTTGTGTATTGCTGTTTTGAATTCAATTATGAATTTGGAAGTTGATTTTGATGGTGTTTAATGAAATTTCTTCATTTAAACTATGTTGATTATTTATGCTGAATTGTCCCATTCGAGATTATAATTAACTTTCTTTAGTGTTGTTTATCATGCACTTATTTCTAAGTTTAAATTAGACTGATCCGTTTATTATTTTCTTTTAAATAATACTCGGGTCAGACCGAGCTATTTCAAGGTAATCGCTATCTCTGATTCTGTTGTTGCTTCGGCTTTTGGGATTTCACCTCATCTTTTGTTTAGGCTTCGGGGTGTTACTTTTGGTGTACTGACTCTCATCTCATGTATGTTATGATGACTATGTATATGTACATTTGGTTCATGTGAACCACCGAGTGTTGTAGCATGTATCCAGACTTATCTTCCGCTATGTATGATATTTATGTTATGTGATTATACTTATCTATGTTGTTGCTATTATGAGTTGTTCTGAATTTTTAATAAGCCACCGTGGTTTCGTTTTAGATTTGGATTGAATGTATATCGTTAGGAGTAATTTAATAAATAAAAAAAAAATTATACAACTCCTATCGATGTAATCAATACTCGTCTAAGGCATAACTTACGGATGGTCGCCTCTAACAAGCCTTATTCTTCGCAGTAGCAGACGTTATTACCTTATAATAACCTTTGTTATTGTGAGCATAGAGGTGGGGCGTCACAGTTGGTATCAGAGCTGAGGTTCAGAACAAATTATAATAAACACGGAACAGAAGTAGAATGGAACATGTGTTACAACTATTCGAGGGTTTTATTCATGCCTTTCTAATCTATTCCTTCCACTCTAACATGTTGGAATATGTCTAGGAATAAATCTCATATTTCCGTAGTGTTCCGTTTGTTAAATTCCTTATCAATCTAGTATTGTTTTAACTAATCCTTATCTTCTCTTGTTCTCTCAGCCTATGGCTGGAAGAGGTAGAGGGAAGCGTTCTACTGCAGGTCCGTCTAGTGATTCTCATCCGGACGGAGTCTATATGTCAGCTGATCAGTTTATGGAGCTATTTCGGGGTACTTAGCCTTCTATTGCTACTCCCGCAGCTCCCACTCACAAGTCTGCCTTCGCCCGCATGTGTAGTGACTATTCCCACCGTGGAGGCAAGCCTTTCAAGGGATCAGAAAGTGTATTGGAGGTTCAAACTTGGTTGCGCGCTAGTTAGCGCATATTTTCTCGGATGGATCTTTCAGATCATCATCGCATTCTCGTGGCATCTAGCATGTTGCAAGAACGTGCGCTTGATTGGTATGAGCTTTTGATTGTGGAAGTTGATGAGTCCTCTCTCTCGTGGAATCAGTTTAAGGAACATTTCGAACTTCAGTTCGTTCCTGAATCAGAAAAAGCCAATCTTGCTCGTAGTTTCCTTGAGTTAAAACAAGGAAAGTCCTCTGTTTCTGATTATGTTGCATCTTTCGAGGCCTTATCCAAATATGGAGGTGAGTTCATTAACACTCCACGTAAGAAAAATCTTAGATTTGTAGAAGGTTTGAAGAAGTATTTGAAGAAAGTCCTTTTGCTTTAGCTTAAGCTTCCTTTTGAGGAACTTGTTGATTCGGCACTTTGCCTTGAAGCTGTCGAAAAGGAACGTGATAGTAGTGATGAGGTTGAGGTTTCTAAGAACCCAAACAAGAAGAGGTTTCCATTTCATAAGCCTAATTCTTCTTCCAACAAGAAGAAAAAGAAGCAAGCTACCTCTAGTTCTCAGCCTAGTAGTGCACCTTCTAATAAGAGGGCGTGCTATAATTGTGGTTCGCTGAATCATCTTCTCCGTAGTTGTCCTAAGCCTCGCATCTGCCGCTATTGCAAGAAAGAAGGTCATTGGGTTTCTGATTGTCCTACTGCTCCTAAGGGTTTCAAATCTGGGAAGCTTAATGTTGCTAAAGCTTCTGGTGATTCCTCTCAACCCAAAGGTATTCCTCCTTCTGTTTTGGAAGGTTTTATTTTATTTCATGGTCGTTCTATTAGAGTTCTTTTCAATACGGGTGCATCACATTCATTCATATCAAAGGAGCTTGTTGATGTTATTCCTTTGGATGTTGTTAGGCTTTGCGACCCTTTGAGGATTGTGAATCCTATTGGAGGATCCGCTACTCTTGGGTTGTTATGTGTTGATGTTGAGATTATTCTATGTGGTTTTTCCTTTCATGCGAATCTGCATGTTATGGATCATCTTGGTTTTGATATGATTTTGGGAATGGATTGGCTCATTCGTTATGAATTTCAAATCCTATGTCCCGAAAGAACTTTATATCTCAAGCATCCCAATGCTATCGAGCAGTTATCTATTACGTTTCAAGACATGGACCATGCTTCAAATGCTCTCATTTCTTCCTTCGAATCGGAGGATGTCATAGCTAGTATTCCGATTGTTTGTGATTTTTCTGATGTCTTCGAGCCTATTTCATGTTTGCCGCCGAAGAGGGCAATTGAGTTCCGTATTGATCTTATCTCTGGTGCTCATCCTGTCAGTCGTCCTCCCACGAGGATGTCTGCTAAGGAAAATGAGGAACTCAAGCAACAATTATCTGAATTGGAAGCCAAGCATTTTATTCGTTCTAGCTCATCTCCTTGGGGCGCCACCGTTGTCTTCGTTAAGAAGCCAGATGGTACTCTTAGGCTTTGCATTGATTATCGCAAGCTTAACGAGCTCACTATCAAAAATAGGTATCCATTACCTAGGATCGACGACATGTTCGATCAATTAAGTGGCGCTAAGCTTTTTTCCCAACTCGATCTTGCTATCGGTTTTCATCAGTTACGAGTTGTGGAAGATAGCATCCCTCTTATCGCATTTCTCACTCGTTATGGTTCTTACAAATGGCTTGTTATGCCGTTCGGTTTGACGAACACTCCAGCGTATTTTGTTGATCTTATGAATCGGATATTCCGAGAATATCTCGATAAGTTCGTCTTGGTTTTCATAGATGATATTCTTATTTATTCCAAATCTGAAGCCGATCATATTCAGCATTTGGAGATTGTTTTGAGCACTCTTCGTCAGCATCAGCTTTATGCCAAATTCTCCAAGTGTCACTTCTGGGAGAATAAGGTGAATTTTCTCGATCATATTGTTTCTTCCGATGGTATCTCTGTCGATCCTTCCAAGATCGAATCTATTCAGAATTGGAAGAGGCCCGAGACCGTTACTGAGATCCGTAGTTTCCTTGGATTGGCGGGATATTATCGCCGGTTCATTAAGGACTTTTCTCGTATTGCTTTACCGCTTACCACTCTTATGAGAAAAGCTGTTCCTTTTATTTGGTCTGATAAGTGTGAGTTTTCTTTCATGAAGTTCTCCTTACTCATGCTCCTATCTTAGTGATTCCCGAAGGGAATCATGATCTTGTTGTTTATACCGATGCCAGTGGTTATGGACTCGGTGCTGTTCTCATGCAAAAGGATAGAGTAGTTGCCTATGCTTCTAGACAACTAAAGCCTAACGAGATTCGTTATGCTACCCATGATTTGGAGTTAGCCGCTATAGTCTTTGCTCTAAAGATTTGGCGACATTATTATTTATTGGGCAAGCGTTTTGTTCTCTTCACTGACCACAAATCTCTGAAATACCTCTTCACTCAGAAGGAACTTAATATGAGGCAACAGCGTTGGCTCGAATTTCTTGCTTCATATGATTTCGATATTCAGTATACCCCTGATAAGGGTAATCGAGTTGCTGATGCGCTTAGTCGCAAGCAGCAAGTTGTTGTTTCCATGATGCTAGCAGAGTGGAATATGTTGGAAGCTTTATCTCATTGTGACATTAGAGACCGTCCTTCAGTTTCTGATTCTCCTGTACTTTTATTTAGCATGGGAGCTCGTCCTAGTTTGTTGGATCGTATTGCCGATGCCCAGAAGCAAGATCCAGATCTCGCTTATCTTATTCAGAGTTATAAATCGGAACCCCGAAGTGATAATCTAAAGGATTTCGATATTGATATTCATGGTTGTATTCGAAAGAAGGGAAGGTTGATCGTGCCTAATGTTCCTAATCTTAGAAATGACATTCTTGAGGACTGTCATCGTTCTAAGTATACTATCCATCTGGGCAGTAGTAAGATGTATGCCGACATGAAACGCTTATACTTTTGGGAGGGTATGAAGCGTGATGTTGCAAGTTATGTGAGTCGTTGCATGACTTGTCAACTTATTAAAGCGAAACACCAACATCCTAGTGGTCTTTTGCAGCCTCTTGAGATTCCATTATGGAAATGGGATCAAATTTCTATGGACTTCATTGATGGTCTACCTCGTTCGAGGTCGGGCCATACTAGTGTTTGGGTGATTATTGACCGATTGACCAAATCATCCCATTTTATTCCTATCAAATCCAATCGGACTGCTCCTTTGTTGGCTAAGCTTTTTATTAAAGAAGTCGTTCGACTTCATGGTATTCCTAGTTCCATTGTTAGTGACAGAGATCCGCTTTTCACTAGTGGTTTCTGGCAGAGCCTTCAGAAAGCTTTGGGTACTAAGCTCAACCTCGGTACAGCTTATCATCCACAGTTTGATGGTCAGACTGAAAGAGTGAATCAAGTCTTAGAAGGTCTCCTTCGCGCTTGTATTCTTGACTTTGGAGGTAGTTGGGTAGACCACTTATCTCTTGTTGAATTTTCTTATAACAACAGTTTCCAATCCAGTATCGGTAAGGCTCCTTTCGAATCCCTTTACGGAAGGCCGTGTCGATCACCATCTTGTTGGTTGGAATCAGGGGAAAAGTTAGTTCTCGGCCCCGATTATATTCGTGAATCTTCTGAGAAGATTGATATTATTAGACAGAGAATGAAAGAGGCTCGGAATAGGCAGAAATCTTATGCCGGTCATCGTAGGAAGCCTTTGGAATTTTCTGTAGGCGATCGCGTGTTCATTCGTGTTTCTCCGATGAAGGGGGTGGTGCATTTTAGTAGCTCCGGAAAATTGGCTCCTCGATATGTTGGACCATTTCCTATTACGGAACGCATTGGCCCTGTTGCTTATCGTGTATCGCTACCTATTCAGTTTTCGGGAATTCATGACGTATTTCATGTATCCCAACTTCGTTGATGCCTTCGAGATTCGGATTCTATTATTAATCCTCATGTATTGCAAGATCTTGAGATCTCATCCGACTTGTCTATGGTGTAAAATCCTATTTGTGTGCTAGCTTCGGAGGTTAAACACCTTCGGAATAAAGAAGTCCCGCTTGTGAAAATTCAATGGTCCGCAAGCCCCAAAGATTGCACTTGGGAAACCAAAGAATTCATTGAGCGTTCTTATCCCAGTTTTCTTTCCTCTTCGGGTAGGGGTGAGCATTCTTGATTCATCTATTCTATTTAAATTTTTTTTGTGATGAATTAATTGTATTATAGACTGCTTCTAGTATGAAAATTGCGGGGATGCAATTTTTATAAGGGGCGGAGTCTGTAACAACCTTGGTTTTTGGATTACCGACGAAATAAAAATTTAAAATAGAAATTTTAAATTGAGATTTGAAAAAAAAATTGCAAATTTATTGCAAAGTTAGTTGAAAATAACTAGGTTAAGTTATACTCCCTATTTGCCTTCACGTGTGAGAATAGGCCAGTTAATAATAAGTTTGAACACTTTGCTTTACTGCCATCATCATTATATGCAAGCCGTCCTTTTCTTTCTCTCATGCACGTTTCTCACATAAATACATTTGTACCCAATTCTTGCCAGCACATTATTGCCTTGACTTGTTCACAAATTGGTAAAGGAAAAGTAAACACTTCATCATTCTATTGTTTTAGCTTCCAGTAGCTCGGTAGAGCATTAATGGCGTACACTTGCAATGCACTAGACAATAAGAGTAAGTAGCATGCACAGAACACAGTTGCACCGATGTTTGAAATGCTATCAGCTCATTTTATCCATGCATGCAAAATTATATTGCCAGGCCTTTCTTTTAATTTGAACGTGCGTGAAAAATTTTAGGGTGTTCATATTGCACGAAAAAAGGGCCAGTTAATTATATCTAGTGTATTACATTACGTACCTGCATGTAATATTGCCTAGCCACCTTTTGTGTTCCTTCCATGCGTGCAAGTAATATTGCCCAGGCCATTTTCTATCTCATTTTGGTGCAAATCCAGGTCATTTTATATTTGGTTATGTGGGTGTAAGTGCTTTTTACAAAAATGAGTCCAGGTCACGTTATTTTTATTTACTTTATTACTTGCATGGAAGTAGGCTTGCACGTTAATATGTCCAGATCATTTTGTACAGGCATGCAAATAGGTGAAGCACGAAAGTAAGTCCAGGTTAGCATGTTATATGTTGTTAAGTCTAGTTCAATTTATTTTTGTTTATATTGATTACGTACGTGCATATAGTGTTGTCCTGGTCATTCTTTGTAATTTAGTACGTGCGTGCATGTAGTTAGTGCTCAGGCAGTTCTATATTTGTTGCATATGTAAGTAGTGTAGACCAATGTTTAATTTATTTTGAACCGGTGTTTTGTTTTGGAACGTATTTTGTTGCCGTTATTTTTATAACGGGTTTTTACCCCGGTGTTTATATTTGAAGTATGTTGTTTTGATGAGAATTTTGACGAATAAAAAGTACTGTTGGTTTGACTTCAGTAACCGTCAATTTAAAGTGAATTTTCAAGATGCTATCTTGCAATCAAGAAAACCCGCAACGCTGATTTTACATCCGTTTTTACGGTGTTTTGTGAAGCGCAATTTTCTTGTTGAAATTGCTATAGAAGTTGCTGTTTTAATCACATGTTTTTAAATCGTTTTAAAATATAATTGTTTCCAAAAATTTCACAGTTTACGCTTTCAAAGGAATGAGAAATCGATTTAAACGCTTCAGCAAAATTAAGGACTATGAACCCTTACTTTTACCGATTCGCTTAATTCCAGACTTTTCCATTTGAGAATGTAAAAATTATTTATATAAAATACAAAATTTTGCACTCTCAAGGAAACGATGATGAGATTTAAACGACTTAGCAAAAGTGCGGAATATGGAACCACACTTTTACTAATTCGGTTAATTCCGGACTCGTTAATTGAAATATTTGCCGTGAAGTGGCTGTTTGAAAATTTTGATGATTTTGTTGGGCTTTCGAGCCACTATGCTGGACCTTTGGGTCAATTACCAGTACTAGGCCTTCGGGTCATTTGTTGGACCTTCGGGTCATTCGTTGGGTGCCAAATATTATGCTGACAGTACTTGGTAGGCTTCAACCATTTGAGATGCACGTGCGGCGTAGCTTAGACTCGCCATATGCTGGGATCGATCCATTTTATGCTGGTTTTTCTAGTTATCGTATTTTGATTTCTAGATTTTTGTGTATTGCTGTTTTGAATTCAATTATGAATTTGGGAGTTGATTTTGATGGTGTTTAATGAAATTTCTTCATTTAAACTATGTTGATTATTTATGCTGAATTGTCCCATTCGAGATTATGATTAACTTGCTTTAGTGTTGTTTATCATGCACTTATTTCTAAGTTTAAATTAGACTGATCAGTTTATTATTTTCTTTTAAATAATACTCGGGTCAGACCGAGCTATTTCAGGGTAATCGCTATCTCTGGTTCTGTTGCTGCTTCAGCTTTTGGGATTTCACCTCATTTTTTATTTAGGCTTCGGGGTGTTACTTTTGGTGTATTGACTCTCATCTCATGTATGTTATGATGACTATGTGTAACAACCCTGAGATTGCAATTACCGAATAATGAATTAAAATTATAATTTTAAGTTGAAAAGGGAACTAAACAAAATTTTGGGAATTTAAATTTGCAATTGGTTTGCAAATTAAAGTATTTTGGGTTTAAAATGGGGAAATTAATATTTTTGGAATTTAATATTTAAAAGGGGAATTTTTAAATGTGATAATGGGTTTAATTGGCTAATGAGACAATTATATGGTTTTAATTAAAACTAGGATGCCACTTAGGATTTTGTTCACATGATAACCTTAGAAATTAAACTAAGTCCTAAAGGGTTTAAAAACCTCCTAACATAGCCCATTAACCAACCCACTCCTATATAATATCTCAAACCCCTTCCTTAAACCCTAACCCTCCTCTTCATAATTCCTAAACCTAGATCTAAACATAATTAATGGCCTCCCTTTAGAAGACCCATCTCCTTCTGTTCATAATTAGACTAGTTTAATCTTTGAAAGGTAATGCAATCTCCCCTATTCTCTAATCCATCTTAATCCATATTTTATCTCTACCATCTTGTTGTAATCTTTGTTTTGTTTTTTTTTTTGATTTTTGGATCCTTGAAGTTGTTTGATCTTTTGCTTTGGGGTTGAGAATTTTGGCTTGCTTTGGTTGTTGCACACAAACTATTTGATCCTTTGCTTCATTGAGGTAATTACTATTTATTAGTGATTATTGCTAGTTATAATATTGGTGAAATTTGATGCCAAAAACTTGAAAAAAACACCCCAAATCACCAAAAACCAGCAATTTGTGCTGGCTGGAATGTTTCAACCTGAAAACAGGCTGAAACAGGGTTCTGGGTGCACCAGGGCAGGCCTGGGCTGCACCCAGGCTGCTGCCCGGGCGCAGCAGGCTAGCCCTGTTGGGCTAGCCGGTTGCAGGCCAGCCCAGGTGGGCTGGCGCGTCCCCCTTCCACCCAGCCCAAGCGGGTTGGGGCTCCCCTTCCACCCAGCCCAGGCGGGCTGGGCTCCCCCTGCATCCCCAGCCCAGGCGGGCTGGGGGCTCCCCTTACCTCCCCAGCCCAGGCGGGCTGGGGGCTTCCCACCACATCCCAGCCCAGGCGGGTTGGGCTCCCACCACCTCCCCAGCCCAGGCGGGCTGGGTCTGCTCCCAATTCCCCAGCCCAGGCGGGCTGGGCCTGCTCCCCCTCCCCAGCCCAGGCGGGCTGGGGGCCTGCCTCCCCCTCCCCAGCCCAGGCGGGCTAGGGGCCTGCTTCCACCTCCCCAGCCCAGGCGGGCTGGGGGCTTGCTCCCACTTTCTCAGCCCAGACGGGCTAGGCTTGCTTGTTTCCAGATTTTTATCTCCACTTTGCGACGCCGCCACAATCGCATCCGAAGTCGGAATTCGACGTTTTTGGTCTCGTTGGAAAGGTGGAGTTTCGAACTCCATCTCTGGAAAATTTGGGCAACATCGGAGTTAATTTGGTACTCCGAATTTCGTATCGAAGTTGAACTCTGGTCGCTGTTGGTAAACAGTGTGAATCTTGTTCTGGGTCCAACTTTGAGATGTCATTGTCTCTTCGTCTCAACTCGGAATTCAGAAATTCTTCTTGCATCTTAAAGTAGGGATGTTGGACTACATGCCTGCAAATTTTCATGACATTTGGACACAGTTTGCTGGTCCAAATAAATTGCCGAACTTGGGTTCGCAGCTGTTTTTGAATGTTTACAAACACTTAGAATATTTTTGATGATTTTCTAGTTTTCGTCGATTTCTTTGAGATTTGTCTCTAGATTTCGTACACGTGTTTTATGAATTATTTTCAAAGGATTTTTCACTCCTAAATGGCTTTCGAAATTATTATTATATAATGTTATTTTTAATTATTAAACTATTTACTCCATAATAGGAGAGTATTCAAAAGCCGTTTTAAAGTGATTTCAAAATCAATTATAAAACCGTTTCGCACCATTATTTTCTATAATAAAAATCTCACACTCACTTTTTAGCACGTCGAGCGAAGTGGAAAGGTGCTTAAACGGTTAGGAAATCTCCGGCCTATGGAACCGTGTGTATTTTCTTTCCGGTTAATCCCCAACCTATTCGATTGATCGTTTTGACCTTTGGGTCTAGTTTACCGATGATACGAGGTGGACTTTTTATTGTTTGGAGTGTGAGCTTTCTATTGGTTAGTAAACCGTTTAGTGCGAACGTGGGGTATGGGACTCATTGTTAACACTTTACGGGTTCCTCTCCAAGAAGTTAGTGACACATTAGCCTCTGGGCGGCCAGTACTGGACCTCTGGGTCACCACGCCTCTGGGCAACCGTCTCTGGACACCTGCTCTATGGAGCAGTTTATTTTTCGGCGTGCGCCTCTGGACCTTTATCCTTCTGGGAAGGATCTCGCCGTCTTGCGCATTCCTCATCTGTGCGAGTGATCGATCACAACTCTACAGTACTTGGCAACAACGACTCTGGTCGGTGCACGTGCAATATTGGTATTATTTGATGATTTTTATATCCATTCGAGTATCGCCATTCAGTGTTGGTTCTATGGAACCATACGATGTAAGTGCGATTGCCTTGTGGATTCACAGTGTCTCTGGACACTGCTTTTCAGTGTTGGATTTCATTGACTTTTTAGTATATCCCCATTGCTCTTTGGAGCATCGATCTTTGCTTGGGCATTGATTACAGACTCTGGTCACTCTTGGGATTATTGCCTATTGGCATCTTTTTATAGCTTTGGCTACGCCGATGATATGAGGCGATTTTATTTATTCTACACTTTGGTGTTGATTTCTCTTTGGAGATTTTTATTGTTTATTGATGATTAGGGATCGTCATTATATTCATGTGGTTCATAATCTACTTCTCTTTGGATAAGTACTGTTTTATTTATGTACCGCATTAGTATATATCTCAGTTATTACTGATTGTTTAGCTAGCCTGACCCGAGTGTTTTCGCTCGGGTCAGGCCGAGTTGTTTCAGGTTAGGTCTATGGACTTAGCTTCTGTGCTTCCGCTTGGACATTATCTGCTATGCTGATAGATAGCGCTTTTATTTTTCCACTATTCTGCTACTCTGTTGTTATTCAGACTTTGATATGTACATATTTTTGACTCACATGTGTGAGCAGTGGCTTTGTACCCACTTATAGTATTTGGATCTGTATTGACGATGTATTGTTCTGGGATTTTATATCTGTTATGTGATTCTGTTCTGTGATGTTTTATCATTTATTACTATGCTTGTTTCTGATAGGTCTTTAGCCATTGTAATTTCGTTATAAATATTTATTGAATATGTCGAACCACCTGAGAAAAATATATAGATACCATCCTTTCGACGTATTCAGTAGATAGTTATAGCTTGATTACAAATGGTCGCTTCCACTATACTCTATTCTCCGCTTTAACAGACAGTATTACTCCCGTAATACTCTTTGTTACAGTGGGTCTTAGAGTGGGGCGTTACAGCTTGGTATCAGGGCCTGGTTTCAGGGATAAGCATAATAAACACAGAACAGATACACTTAGTACAATACATTTTAAATTAGATCCGAATTAAATCAAATCCCTTCCTTATGTTTATTGATAGATAAGTTAGGAATATGTATAGGAATCCATTATATTCCGTAGTATTCCTTAATTAATTATCTATCATTGAATCATGCCTCGTTATGGTTCTTTTGAGTGGTTGGTCATGCCGTTCGGCTTGACGAACGCTCCGGCTTTCTTTGTCGATCTTATGAATCGAGAATTCCGGGAATACATCGATAGATTCGTTCTGGTTTTCATCGACGATATTCTTATTTATTCTAGATCCGAGGCAGAGCATGCTCATCATTTGCGGATCGTCTTGGATACTCTTCATCAGCATCAGCTCAGGGCCAAGCTCTCCAAGTGCCATTTTTGGGAGAGCAAGGTCAAGTTCTTGGGCCATATTGTATCATCTGAGGGTATTTATGTCGATCCTGCCAAGATCGAAGCTATTCAGAATTGGAAGCATCCCGAGAACGTTCATGATATTCGCAGCTTCCTTGGGTTGGCGGGTTATTACCGTCGATTTATTAAGGATTTCTCTCGTGTTGCACTTCCCCTCACGACTCTGACTCGTAAGGGGGTTCGCTTTATTTGGTCTGATAAGTGTGAAGTTTCTTTCCAGCGATTGAAGGAACTTCTCACTCATGCTCCTATCCTTTTGGTTCCTGAGAGTAACCAGGATCTTGTTGTTATCACCGACGCTTGTGGTAGCAGCCTCGGTGCTATGCTTATGCAGAAGGATCGGGTAGTTGCTTATGCTTCTAGGCAGCTACGTCCGAATGAGGTTCGCTATCTGACTCATGATCTTGAGTTGGCAGCTATCGTCTTTGCTTTGAAGACGTGGCGTCACTTTCTATTAGGCGAACGCTTCACTCTTTACACTGATCACAAGTCTCTGAAGTATTTATTCAGTCAGAAGGATCTCAATATGAGGCAGCAGCGATGGCTTGAGTTCCTCGCCTCATATGACTTAGACATTCAGTATACCCCTGGCAAGGGTAATCGTGTGGCTGATGCACTCAGTTGCAAACACTCGGCGGTAGTTTCTATGATGATAGCCGAGTGGGATATTCTTGAGACTCTTTCTATGTGTGATATTCGAAATCGAGCTCCGTCTTCTGATCCTCATATCTTGCTATTCAGCTTGGAAGCTCGACCTATTCTATTGGATCGCATTGCCCATGCTCAGCGGCAGGATCCAGACTTGTTGCGATATATTCATCTCCTTGAGTCGGGATCCAGTGATGAGACATTGTTGGATTATTCTATTGATTCTCATCGGTGTCTTCGCAGGAAGAACCGTATTTTGGTACCATCTGATTTATCACTTAGGCATGACATTATGGACGAGTGTCATCGCACTAAGTACACCATCCATCCCGGGTCGAGTAAGATGTATGCCGACATGTGTCGCCTATTATAATGGGAGGGCATGAAGAGTGATGTGGCAAGTTATGTAAGCCGTTGCATGACTTGTCAACAGATCAAAGCTGAGCACCAGCGTCCATCCGGTCTTCTTCAGCCGCTAGAGATTCCATTGTGGAAATGGGATCAGATATCCATGGATTTTATTGACGGTCTGCCTCGATCGAGGTCAGGCCATACTTCTATTTGGGTCATCGTCGATCGCTTGACCAAATCAGCTCATTTCATTCCTATTAAGTCCACTCGGACTGCTCCTCAGCTTGCCAAGCTATATGTGAAGGAAGTCGTTCGACTTCATGGTATTCCTAGCTCTATTGTCTGTGATCGAGACACTATCTATACTAGTCACTTCTGGAAGTGCCTACAGTCAGTTTTGGGCTCAAAGCTGAATCTCTCGACTGCTTATCATCCTCAAACCGACGGTCAGACGGAGAGGGTGAATCGTGTTTTGGAGGATCTTTTACGCTGTTGTATTTTGGATTTCGGAGGTAGTTGGGAGGATCACTTACCGCTTGTAGAGTTCTCCTACAACAACAGCTTTCAGTCTAGTATCGGCATGGCACCTTTCGAGGCTCTCTACGGAAGGCCATGTCGCTCTCCTGCTTGTTGGTTAGAATCTGGCGAAAAGCTCCTTCTTGGTCCAGATTCGGTTCGGGAATCTCCTGAGAAGATTATTCTTATCCGTCAGAGAATGAAAGAGGCACAGGACCGCCATAAATCCTACACGGACAACCGTAGGAAGCCTCTTGAGTTCTCCATTGGTGATCATGTCTTTATTCGGATATCTCCCATGAAGGGGGTTGTGCGTTTCAGCTCTACAGGGAAGTTGGCTCCTCGCTATGTCGGACCATTTCCAATTACGGAACGCATCGGCCCCGTTGCTTATCGTGTGGCTCTACCTGCTCATTTCTATGGAATACATGATGTGTTCCATGTTTCTCAGCTTCGCAAGTGTGTGCGCGACCCTGATTCTATTGTCGAGCCTCTTATCATGCCCGATTTGGAGATCTCACCCGATCTATCTATAGAGCAGCAACCTCTTCGTGTGCTTGATTCGGAGATCAGACGTCTTCGAAACAAAGAGGTTCCGCTTGTGAAGATTCAATGGTCGTCTAATCCTAAGGACTGCACTTGGGAGACCAGAGAATTTATCGAGCGCACTTATCCTGGTTTTCTTCCATCTTCTTCTGCGGGTGAGAATTCTCTATTTTATATCTATCACTTCTTTTGTGGATTTGACGTTATAGACGACATCTATCTTAAGGAATTGCGAGGATGCAATTTTCTTAAGGGAGGGAGTTTGTACCAACCCTGAGATTGCAATTACCGAATAATGAATTAAAATTATGATTTTAAGTTGAAAGGGAACTAAACAAAATTTTGGGAATTTAAATTTGCAATTGGTTTGCAAATTAAAGTATTTTGGGTTTAAAATGGGGAAATTAATATTTTTGGAATTTAATATTTAAAAGGGGAATTTTTAAATGTGATAATGGGTTTAATTGGCTAATGAGACAATTATATGGTTTTAATTAAAACTAGGATGCCACTTAGGATTTTGTTCACATGATAACCTTAGAAATTAAACTAAGTCCTAAAGGGTTTAAAAACCTCCTAACATAGCCCATTAACCAACCCACTCCTATATAATATCTCAAACCCCTTCCTTAAACCCTAACCCTCCTCTTCATAATTCCTAAACCTTGATCTAAACATAATTAATGGCCTCCCTTTAGAAGACCCATCTCCTTCTGTTCATAATTAGACTAGTTTAATCTTTGAAAGGTAATGCAATCTCCCCTATTCTCTAATCCATCTTAATCCATATTTTATCTCTACCATCTTGTTGTAATCTTTGTTTTGATTTTTTTTTGATTTTTGGGTCCTTGAATTTTGTTTGATCTTTTGCTTTGGGGTTGAGAATTTTGGCTTGCTTTGGTTGTTGCACACAAACTATTTGATCCTTTGCTTCATTGAGGTAATTACTATTTATTAGTGATTATTGCTAGTTATAATATTGGTGAAATTTGATGCCAAAAACTTGAAAAAAACACCCCAAATCACCAAAAACCAGCAATTTGTGCTGGTTGGAAACAGGGTTCTGTGTGCACCAGGGCAGGCCTGGGCTGCACCCAGGCTGCTGCCCGGGCATAGCAGGCTAGCCCTGTTGGGATAGCCGGTTGCAGGCCAGCCCAGGCGGGCTGGCGCGTCCCCCTTCCACCCAGCCCAAGCGAGCTAGGGCTCCCCTTCCACCCAGCCCAGGCGGGCTGGGCTCCCCTTGCATCCCCAGCCCAAGCGGGCTGGGCTCCCCCTTACATCTCCAGCCCAAGAGGGCTGGGGGCTCCCCTTACCTCCCCAACCCAGGCGGGCTGGGGGCTTCCCACCACATCCCAGTCCAGGCGGGCTGGGCTCCCACCACCTCCCCAGCCCAGGCGGGCTGGGCCTGCTCCCCCTTCCCAGCCCAGGCGAGCTGGGGGCCTGCCTCCCCCTCCCCAGCCCAGGCGGGCTGGGGGCCTGCTTCCACCTCCCCAGCCCAGGCGGGCTGGGGGCTTGCTCCCACTTTCTCAGCCCAGACGGGCTGGGCTTGCCTGTTTTCAGATTTTTATCTCCACTTCACGACGCCGCCACAATCGCATCCGAAGTCGGAATTCGATGTTTTTGGTCTCGTTGGAAAGGTGGAGTTTCGAACTCCATCTCTGGAAAATTTGGGGAACATCGGAGTTAGTTTGGTACTCCGAATTTCGTGTCGAAGTTGAACTCTGGTCGCTGTTGGTAAACAGTGTGAATCTTGTTCTGGGTCCAACTTTGAGATGTCGCTGTCTCTTTGTCTCAACTCGGAATTCAGAAATTCTTCTTGCATCTTAAAGAAGGGATGTTGGACTACATGCCTGCAAATTTTCATGACATTTGGACATAGGTTGCTGGTCCAAATAAATTGTCGAACTTGAGTTCGCAGCTGTTTTTGAATGTTTACAAACACTTAGAATATTTTTGATGATTTTCTGGTTTTCGTCGATTTCTTTGAGATTTGTCTCTAGATTTCGTACACGTGTTTTATGAATTATTTTCAAAGGATTTTTCACTCCTAAATGGCTTTCGAAATTATTATTATATAATGTTATTTTTAATTATTAAACTATTTACTCCATAATAGGAGAGTATTCAAAAGCCGTTTTAAAGTGATTTCAAAATCAATTATAAAACCGTTTCGCACCATTATTTTCTATAATAAAAATCTCACACTCACTTTTTAGCACGTCGAGCGAAGTGGAAAGGTGCTTAAACGGTTAGGAAATCTCCGGCCTATGGAACCGTGTGTATTTTCTTTCCGGTTAATCCCCGACCTATTCGATTGATCGTTTTGACCTTTGGGTCTAGTTTACCGATGATACGAGGTGGACTTTTTATTGTTTGGAGTGTGAGCTCGCTATTGGTTAGTAAACCGTTTAGTGCGAACGTGGGGTATGGGACTCATTGTTAACACTTTACGGGTTTCTCTCCAAGAAGTTAGTGACACATTAGCCTCTGGGCGGCCAGTACTGGACCTCTGGGTCACCACGCCTCTGGGCAACCGTCTCTGGACACCTGCTCTATGGAGCAGTTTATTTTTCGGCGTGCGCCTCTGGGCCTTTATCCTTCTAGGAAGGATCTCGCCGTCTCGCGCGTTCCGCATCTGTGCGAGTGATCGATCACAACTCTACAGTACTTGGCAACAACGACTCTGGTCAGTTTACGTGCAATATTGGTATTATTTGATGATTTTTATATCCATTCGAGTACCGCCATTCAGTGTTGGTTCTATGGAACCATACGATGTAAGTGTGATTGCCTTGTGGATTCACAGTGTCTCTGGACACTGCTTTTCAGTGTTGGATTTCATTGACTTTTTAGTATATCCCCATTGCTCTTTGGAGCATCGATCTTTGCTTGGGCATTGATTACAGACTCTGGTCACTCTTGGGATTATTTCCTATGGGCATCTTTTTATAGCTTTGGCTACGCCGATGATATGAGGCGATTTTATTTATTCTACACTTTGGTGTTGATTTCTCTTTGGAGATTTTTATTGTTTATTGATGATTAGGGATCGTCATTATATTCATGTGGTTCATAATCTACTTCTCTTTGGATAAGTACTGTTTTATTAATGTACCGCATTAGTATATATCTCAGTTATTACTGATTGTTTAGCTAGCCTGACCCGAGTGTTTTCGCTCGGGTCAGACCGAGTTGTTTCAGGTTAGGTCTCTGGACTTAGCTTCTGTGCTTCCGCTTGGACATTATCTGCTATGCTGATAGATAGCGCTTTTATTTTTCCACTATTCCGCTACTCTGTTGTTATTCAGACTTTGATATGTACATATTTTTGACTCACATGTGTGAGCAGTGGCTTTGTACCCACTTATAGTATTTGGATCTGTATTGACGATGTATTGTTCTGGGATTTTATATCTGTTATGTGATTCTGTTCTGTGATGTTTTATCATTTATTACTATGCTTGTTTCTGATAGGTCTTTAGCCATTGTAATTTCGTTATAAATATTTATTGAATATGTCGAACCACTTGAGAAAAATATATAGATACCATCCTTTCGACGTATTCAGTAGATAGTTATAGCTTGATTACAAATGGTCGCTTCCACTATACTCTATTCTCCGCTTTAACAGACAGTATTACTCCCATAATACTCTTTGTTACAGTGGTTCTCAGAGTGGGGCGTTACACTATGTATATGTACATTTGGTATATGTATGATATTTCTATTCTATGATTATACTTATCTATGTTGTTGCTATTATGAGTTGTTCTGAATTTTTAATAAGCCACCGTGGTTTCGTTTTATATTTGGATTGAATGTATATCGTTGGGAGTAATTTAATAAACGAAATTTTTTTATACAACTCCTATCGATGTAATCAATACTCGTCTAAGGCATAACTTACGGATGGTCGCCTCTAACAAGCCTTATTCTTCGCAATAGCTGGCGTTATTACCTTATAATAACCTTTGTTATTGAGAGCATAGAGGTAGGGCGTCACACATTAAGTCTCTGTTTTAATGATGACAACTATACACTGCACATATATACTATATCATGATATCGGGTTTTCATTCAAGAAGAAAACAACACAAGGCAAAAAGCAAGAAGAATCATCTATAAGTCGAAGAAGTCAAAACTATGGAGCTTAAAGATCAATAGTATGTATATGGTCTTAGATTGAATTGTAAAATCTCCTAGATAGTTCATATACACACACAAACACACACTCAAACACATATGTCAAGATATCATTGAAGTTTGAAATTCGACAAAGGTTAAAACTTTAATGCAAACTGAACTTACACGGTTCAGTCGACTGAAATTGGTTTCAATCGACTGAGCTCAGTCAACTGAGCCCAATTTCAGTCGGCTGATGTAACGACCCGTATTTTTAACTATTTGAAATTATGAAATTTGATATAATTATTTAACAAAAATGGTTAAAAATAAAAATTTAATGATTTTGAATGTAAGTTATTGGATATGAACTTGAATAAATTTTTGAAATAAACTAATTTCGAAAATTTAAGTAATAACAAGTATTGGAAGGAAATGCTATGTATTTAATATGTTTACAATCAATAGTTGAATTGAATAATAAATGTTGAATTCATTAGATGTAAATAAAGTAATTGATTGATACCTAAAATTCATTTGAAATCTAATATTGAAATTTGTTGAATATTAGACGGTTAAATTGTTTAAGTTTAAAATTTTAAAATTATTTGAATAACTGAATCCTAAATTAAATATGAATAAAAATGATTTCAAAAGTTGATTTAGATATTATGTAAATATGAATGATGATTGTCAACACTAAAAAAATTGAATTTAAGTGATTAATTTAAAATATGGAAATTTTATATTTTAATTGACGAGTAAAAATAGCCATTTTGGCTACTGTCTCGGATTTCAATGAAACCAGTTTAGACGGATCCTAAACAGTGAACTATTATGGGATTTCAAATTTTGTAATGATTGGAGTTACTTTTTGGTCATACAGGATCGAAATGCGTTGAAATTAATATTGGAAACTAAATTTTCTAATTCGATTCGGAAAGCTATCTTCCACATACGATCGAATTAGGTCTCGAAACATATCCTATTGTGTTTGAAATAGAGGTATAACAGTATGAACGCCTGATGGCATGCCTCGATTGGGGTTCGAAATTTAAGTTACTTAAATCGAGATATTTTGAAAATTTAATTAATATATTTTTCAAGTCAACCTTTCTTTTCGGTGGCTTACCTATCTCTTCCATCCACCCTATGATGTGATCGTGCCTATTCCTTCTACAAAATGCTTCCCCTTCTTCGTTTTAAAAGCACGCAACAGAAAGAGGAAAAAAAGTAAAGGAAAGAAAACTTCAAAAATCAAATTCTGGAAATCTATTCGACTGAAAAATGTGAACCAACTCTAAAAATCCTAATTCATCTAGAGCTTCGATCTGATATATAGAGTGTCGGGTACGACTTCGAATTGGGTTGATCGACAGTGAAGTCAAACGAGAGTTCAAAACTAGGGCTTGGGGATATTTGGAGCTATAGGCTTCAATTCGTGAAACGAAGGCCATATTCGAACTTGTCGTGGAAAATAGCACCTCGACAGCGATTTTGGTGTCGTGCGATGCTGTGTGGAGGAGTGCGACTTGTACGGACCTGGGGGAAGGAAGTGGGCTGTCACATTTTGCTAGGGGTGGTCGAGATTGTCATTGTTGTGTCGAGCAGGTGGAGAATTCGAAGAGAAGTTTGGCGAAGTCGTCGAATTCAAGTTTAGAAAACTGTAGCTCCGTATCACTGTTTGGATATGCACAGCAATGTCGTACACATCTATCTCATACTGGAGCAAGTTAGAAAGGAGAAGATGGCAATTATGTAATTTATTTGACCTTATAATTTGTTTATTTAATTTAATTTAAAAAATGTTCAATAACTTATAAAATTCATAACTCTCTCATACGAGGTCCGATTAGGACGAAACTTTTTGCGTTGTGATCATGATGACGAGGGCTTCACAATGAAATAGGTTTGGATGGATTTGGAGACTGTCGAAATTTGGGCTAAAATCGGACGTTGTTCGGTTTTAGTTCCAAACTGGAACGCCTCGGCGATAACAAAAAATGAAGGTGAGGTTTTTTAACGCTCACGACGTATTATAATAATTTTATGTTTGTTAAAATTGAATCATGAAGTTATCTAATTTTATTGATTGTTAATTGAAAATGAAATTGACATATGAATTAACTGTAGATATTAAATTTGACAGTTAAATTTGAAATTGGAATTTAATTGCCAATAAATTGCCTAATATTGATAACTATGAAATTGTTGTGAATTATTGGCTGATTTGGATGTTGATTGTGATGGATGCTATTGATTGATGTTTTAGATGATTTGGATGTTTATTTATTTTAATATATCCTATTATCACCCTGTAAATTATTTACAGTATATAAAACTGTAAATTGAATTATTTCGAATAAATTAAGAAATAGGTTGAAATGATATATACCTATGACACTGTGATTTGGATTGAAATGATATATATCCATCCCTGAAATTAAATCGAAATAACTGATCACTTGGCCATAGGATAGAAAATTATATACGGACACCGGAATTGTTAAATTAAAGGATTTTAAAATTTTTGATTTGAAATTTATTTAAATGGTTTTAATTTAAAGAAATAAAAATCACATTTATAGAAAATTAAATTTATTTTCGAACGTGAGCTCGATATGTTGAAATTTAAATTTGGTAAACGAAATTGTTTAAATAATCGAAGTTGAGATTTTAAAGTTATAATCGAAATATGATTTGAAATTTTGGAAATTGATTTTTTTAAAAAGATTGAAATTTATTTTGAATTTTGAAATATTGCTAAGTAAAGTAATATAAAACAATATTTAAAAATTGAGCTCAAAATTGAATTATATTTGAAGATTGGGATTTTAAATTGAATATTGAAGGTTAATTGGATTTAAGTGTTTTGAATCGATATTTTGAAAATCGAGCTCGAAATTGATATAAATTGAAATTGAAATTAATCTGAAATCGAAATTGAATTAATTTGGAATCAAAATCAAAATTGAAATTGATTTGAATTAAAATTGGAATCGAAGTTAATTCGAATTGAGATCAGAGTTGAATTGATGTAAATGGAAATGGAAATTGAAAGTGATTTGAATTGGAAAATTTGGAAATTGAATCAGTTTGACTTTGAAACTATTTTTAAATAAATTATTTTATTATAAACTATTTAAATCTATCTTTTTAAATATTCAAATTATTTGCATTTTAAAAACTCTTTTGCTATATAAACCATTTTAATATTTAAACTATTTTATATCAGACCATTTTAACCATTTAAACTACTTTAGCTATTTTAATTATTTAAACTATTTTAAAACTATTCAAACTATTTTTCTAGAATTCAAATTGGTTGAGGGTGGAATGTTTATTTTTAAATCATGGATTTAAATACGAATTGGATCAAAATGAAGTTATAACCCAAATTGAAATTCGAAACCATTTTGGAACCGAAATCGAGATATTAAGACGAACATGATTTTGAATTGAAATAGTATATTTTGAGTAAATATGATGATTTCGAAAAGATTTTGATTTTGAAGCGAATATGATATTTTGATATCAAATACGCATTGTTTTCGAAATGTAAAAGCACCAACCGGTGTGTAAAATTAACGATGTTTGGTTGTTAAAGGGACTGGGGCCTCCTATTGGCATACTATCTGTCAATATTGGAACCACTTTAACAACTGTGTACGTGGAGTGATGATCCAGAATGAAGTGGTTGGATTTGGCGTCGCTTGTTGGATTTGAAGGAAGAGAACGATGATGGATTAGCTTGACACTTGTGCCAAATTAAAATGACTAAAACAGGAGCCGTACCGACCAAGCGGTCTAGCTACCCCGAGCGGACACACTTCTTGTATTACCATCATTTACATTGTGATTGATTGGTGCGCACCCTCGGATTTTGGGAGTTTTGGATGCAGTGGGCGATCATGGCTATGATGCGTTACCACCAGTCGGGAAGGGTGTACTAGTAGTATCCTACCTTGGGCATTGCCTCACGTGCCTTGTCATACTTTTATCCCTATACGAGACCCCTACGATTTTGGTTTAGTGTTGTCGTATCACGGCGCATCACTGACTACCAACGTGCTACTGGTGGTGTCAAATGCAAACTGTACGCCAATTCTTAAAAAGCGTTAAGTGGGATTAATGTAAAGCATTAACGCTAAGAAAGATATTTATTTTATTGATTAGACATTACATATATAGTGTACTCTACTACATATAAATATTTTGACGAATCCTTAAGAGATGGAAAATCCTGTAATATCTCTTGATTTATTGCATGCATGTTATATATTGGATATGAGATGTGAAATCCCGTAAACATCTGTGATGCTATTACACTCATGTTATTTGCGATATTGATTTGACTTACATAAGGATATTTTAATCCTGACTCGAGTGTTTTATCTTTTCATTATACTCGGGTTAGCCCTGAGTTTTCAGCTTATCGAAGATTATTCTCTGGAGGACGAAGACTAAGATTTGGTATATTATTACTACTAATATTATTCCCAACATCATGTTGTTCTATTGTATTATATTTTGTTTCTGTTGTATATATATAACTCTGATAAATGTTGTATAAATTATAATTAAAAGTATAGTAAACAGCTTCATGAACTGTTTATTTGATTATTATATTTTATCATTCCGCTGCGAGATTCTGTATATGTTTTCTTCTTCTTTTCTTATTTTTCTTAATTCACCCCATTGATTATCTATATTCCAGATTGTTTAAGTCGGACATGTATGGATTATTGTCGATTTAAACCTTCCGAAATGTGGGTTGTCACAATTGGTATCAGAGCTTTGGTTTAGCGATAACCTTAGCTTTGTGGGGTTTGACTCATTATAGATAGGGTTAGTAACACCCTAGAATGAGTCTGTTTGAGTGTATATATAGGAGAGAGTGTATTTGTTAGTGTTGTATGAAATGTTTTATATTGTGTTGTTTGAATTGTTAAGTTTGAATTTTGGGTCCTGATCGGTACGTGGGACGCCACTACATCGATATGGATTCCAAAACACTTGAACAATGCAAACCAGCACAATATTGTTTTTAAAATTTGGTAAATGAAATAAGTTTACCTAAGATTATATATAAAAGAATGATTTTTTGAAATGTAGACAGTTAAATGAATTGGTTGTTAGAAATGATAATATTGATCATTATCGTTTATTGTTTGATTAGTCAATAATCCTAAACTATTAGCTATTATATGATTATAAGAAAATGAAACTGTATAAATGTGATTTATAAAATATAATTTGCAAGTAAAATGAATATAAAATTGAGAATTTGAGAAATTTAGATTCTGGTGTTTCTGAAAAAGGTTTTCAAAGTTTGGAAAATAATATCAGTATTGGTTAAAAGTATATACAAGTACAAATTATTTTCAAATAAATTTTAAAAGGAATTAATTCAATGCTCCCTTCTTCTGTCGCTGGAAAATAATTTCGGTGATGACTGTGTAGCATCATCGACGTTCATTTTTGAGTCTCAAAGTGGGGGAGATTTCTGAGAAGCTTTGCTACAAAATTGATTTGATAAACAGATTTTGGTTTAAACTCCAAAAGTATGATTTGATATACAAAAGATATAAGTATATATACTTATTTCAAATGATTTGAAATGAACCCGGTATTTAAAAATTTTAAGTTCTGTTAATTAATAATCTTCAAATTATCCGAAGGAAATGAAATATTTGAATGACCAGAGCTTATAAAATAAGAGAACTAGGAAATCTGTAACGACCCTAGATTTTAATTTAATTTAAATTGATAATTAATTGTATTTTTGAATAAAAATAGTAAAATAAATGGATTAATTGATTTGCGAGTTTCCCCGAATACAGATAAAGTCTGTATAAATCATTTTGTATATATGTGGATATATATGTGTATGGATATATATGAGTAAATCTGGAATTATAAATATAAGTATATTTGATTTAAAATAAATTCTTAAATAAATGATTTTGAAAAATAAAATAATATATATATATACTTTTGACACAAGTATAAAAGTAAGTAAACAAATAATTTAAATTTGAACTTGATGGTTTATATTAGAAATAGAAATAAAAATAAAAGTTAGGTTACCAAAATATAAAGTAATATATTTGCTAAAAATTTAACAACAAAGTAAAGTAACAAACAAAACATCTTCACCCATGCTATTGTATAAAACAAGACAGTAAACATACATTTAACAAACAAAAAAAATCTATGTACATACATAATTAAACAAATAAATAAACTGTACATACATATCAAATAGTAAGTATGCAAACCATCCCTATATCTATCAGCCGAAAGCAAAGGAAAAGGAAATAAAAATTGAATTTGTACAAAGCTAATAAATGTTTGGCCACTACAACAAATCTATCAGCCAAGATTCTGTTTAATAAACTAAAGAAAGAAAACAATATAAAGTAGACAAAGCAAGATTTCAGCCGGCCAAACAAGAGAAAAATCTCTGACTTGATAAGAAGATAAAAATATATATGTACTTGTATTGTACAAACAAAACAATATAATACCCTGTACACTCCATAATAACACACCATGTCTACTTCAATTCTTTATATCTCCTCCTCACATCAGTTCGTTCATTTCAAGCCAAGAAAAACTGAAGTAAACAAAACTCAACTTAAAAACAAAATTTCAACTTTTAACAACAATATGAATCAATTCAAACTAGAGATCAGAGAAGGGTTTCAACTTTGCAAATGTTCAAGCCTGTCTCTCTGTTCTTCTTTCTAGCTGAGTAACCTTTCTTTTTAACACAGATTTCCTTGTTTTTTTTTTCTTTTCCTGTGAGTAAACTCTTTAATTAAAAGTTTAGGTAGATAAACAATAGTTGCTTGTGAAATTTTCTGTGATGATGATTGTTTTGTATGAATGTATATCGATAAGTCTCTGTGCATTTAGAAAATGTGCATATCTATGATATGTTGTCATCCCTATTCTGGTACAGGATTATTAAGTTATAAAACACATTTCCTTTTTTCTCTTCCTTTGATTTCATATGGGGTTTGGTCTTCAAACATTAATTGTTTGTTTAGACTTAAATTAAATTTAAAAAAAAAAGAATTTAAGTAAAAATATTTAGAGGGTTATTTGGAAAATGGAAATACAGTGAAAATCCTTTAAACATGTAAAAATCAGTCATTGAAATCTACTGTTTCAAGATCATAACCTAAATACACTTTAAAAGTTATGATTTTTAAAACATATATCACAATTTCTAATATTGAGATGGATGTAAATTTTGGTGATGTCTGGATTATGGGTTTTGAGCAATTATGGGTGGTTGGAGGAACAATGGTGGTCGGCGTTTGGTCTGGAGATGGAGCGAGGTACGGTGGCTATGGGAAAAATGGTTGGAGGCGGTAGAGATCGCCGTGGCGTCAACGGCGAGGTGATTTAGGTTTTTAAACCTAATTTGGTCGAGCGTGGTAAATGGATCGGTGATTCTCCTCTGGTGTATCGAGTGCGATGGGACCAAGGGGGATGGGTTCGGGGATAGTCAGAGCTTCGGTGACCAGAAGTGCAGCGTCTCTGGTGGCCGGCGACGTGAGTTCGGGGTAGCTTTCTGGTGATGTCGTTTGCGCTAGTTCGATCGATATAGCTCGATCTCGGATGCGACGTGGGTTCACGCTTCAGGAGGGTCAGGTTGGTCGGCGAGGTCATCGTCGATGTGTACCTGGTCTCGGCGACGACTGGAGTTCGCCAGAGCTCTCGTGCACGTGCACGATTTCATTTGCGTGCCTGTCAATGTCAGGCTTTGGGAAGAAAATGTTTACTCAGGGAAATTCGAGTTTGTCTCGGGTCATTCTCGAAGTTTCCGCGTGTGTGACTCGAAGTAAGCGAGGGACGCGGAGTGGAGCTCGGGTTTGTGGGTGATTTGCTCGAAGCAGGGGGAGGCGTGACTCGAAGCATTTTTCTTTGCCTCGGGTAAATTAAAACAGGGTACAGGATTTTTGTAACCTGATGGAAATTTGAATTTAAACCAAATTTAAATAAAATTTAAATTGTGAGTTAGATTTAAACAAAGTTTAAATCTAGTATGGAGTTTAGATACAAATAAACTTTTGAATCTTAAAGTTTTAAAATGAAGTTTGATTTTTAAATTAAAGTTTAAAATCAAAGTTAAATCAAGTTAGTTTGTGAGTAAATAAATTCTTAACTTGTTTAAACTTTTAAAGTATTTGAAAGGTTAAAAAAGGAATGTGAATTTAAACGGGATTTTTGACTTGTAAAGAAAGAACTTAGACCAGTTGAATCAAATTTGGAAATCTGGAACTAAATCTAAATTTGATTGAGTTTTGGGATAAAAAGGAGTTTTTGAATTTAAATTATTCTAAATAATTTGAATGATTCAATTTAATTTGAATTTAAATCTAAAGTGTAATGTGTAAAATACACTTAAAAGTTAATGAAATCATTAATAAAGAAATTAATTATCTTAGAGATAATGAAGGTAATAAAATGATAGAAATTATTAAGTAATTAAAGAATGATTTATTTAATGAATAAATAAATAAAATTTAGATTAATTTAAAATTAGAAATGATTTAATAATGAATTAATCTAAGATAATTTCTTAAGAAAGTAATTTGAGAAATGTTATTAGTTAATGAAGAAAATTAACTAGAAATTATTAAGTAATTAAATTTATTTGATTAAATTTGATTTGAATTAATAAGACTTATTAATTAAGATAATCAATTGTAAATTGTTAATTACTTAATGAAAGCAATTAAGGGGTTACTTAATTACGTAATTAGTTTAAGGTTAATTAATTAATATGATTTATAAATTAAGGTAATTAATTTGAGGGTAATTAATAAATGATTTAAGGTTAATTAATTAATATGGTTTATAATTAATTAATGATTAATTAACCAAGATATGTAGTTTATTCATAAGTAATTAATCTGATTTGAATTAATCAGAAAATTAACTGACCTTACCATGGATATTTGGATTCTATTGGATGATTTGAATTGTTTGATATCCCTGATTTGTGATGCTTTGTGATATACCCTGATTTATGTTGTGATCTGTAATTTACTTATCTGTGATATATATCTGTGATCTGTGAATGAACGATAAGCGTTATAGTTCATATCGCTTACCAACTATATTTCTGTATTCTGATCTGTGATGATTGTATGATGTTGCACTACTGTGTAAAATCCCTGGACCACACTGTTACACACACAAATATGGATTTCACGTGGAAATCGGTTAAGTCACAGATAATTTAAATTCAATGTTTTTGAAATTGAAATTTTAATTTCAATTGATTTGAAATTAGAAATTTGGATTTAAAGTGAAAAGCTTTTGAAATGGAATTTCAAAGATAAAAGTTATTTTCGAATAACTTAATTAAATTTTGAAATTTAAATAATTGGATTTAAATTTGAATTCAAGTTTGAAATTGAATTCTATGATTTGAAACTAGGGATTAAAAATGTTGTACAAGTTATATATGAGTTAAACTATTTTAAAGGTTTTGATTTGGGAATTTGAATTTAAATCCAAAGGCTTTAACTCGAGCAAATATAATTGGATTTTTCTAAAAACTACTTGTTTTCAAATAATAATAGCTTTCATTTTAAGAAATGAATTTCCAAATTGTGTTGAAAGGTTTCAAGTTTGAAATAAAAATTGAAATGTTTTGAAAACTATAAAATGGGTCCTTGATTCAAAAACCGAATGAGTTAATCCAACTTGAAATAAAATTGTTTTGAAAGGCTATGAATGAATCTTTGGAAAAATGAGTTTTGAAAGCTATAAGTTAAATCTTGACTTAAAGATTTAACGAGTTAATTCAATTGAAATAGAAATTGTTTTGAAATCCATGAATGGATCTTTGTGAATGAGGTTAACTTTGTGAATTGAATCTTTTTATTTAAAAGATTTGAAAATGGTAATTGGTTTAAACTATTTGAAAGAAAGTTTTAAATTATTAAGTTGTGACTTAATTGAAATCCCATATCCATATGTTTTAAATATTTCGCTCACTATTCGGGTTAGCCGAGAAAGGACCTTTGGGTCGTATAACCCATTCCGAATATGTGATACGTCGTAATGGATGGCATTTGATGACCGGTGTTGAAGACCAGATATTTTCGAAAACGAAAGGGTTTCTTGTCGATTGTCTCTGCACTGGCTGATCCCCGGTATAGAGATCTCCATATTGTGACGGAAAGTCCGGACGTGATTAGAAAAATTATCCGGATTTGTAAGGGCTTCGTAAGAAGTGCCTTCGGTTCTGTTCGAACCCGGAATAGACTTGTATGGATTGTATGTCTGACATTAAATTTTGAGATATAAAGCCGATTTCTTTCAAATACATTTCTGTTGGTGGCGGAGAATTTATTCTCTTAGCTTAACACCCTTCTCTGAGATGTACGAGCTCAGAGGTTATGTAGTTGAAATTTATCAGTGATATATTCCCAATTTGGTAATGTGACATGCTGAGTGTTGCTGTGTGATGATCATTGTTTGATCATTAGTGATATGATCATTTGTTTGATCATTTATCTTTGTGATCATTGCTTTGATCATCTGTTGACCCAAAGCATGGCTTTGTGCCAAAGCGTATCTTTGTGGACGAGACTTCGTCAGGGCCTCACAACCCGGAAATGGTCGAAACAGGAATATGCGACAAGGTTATGAGGGTCGCGCCCTTTAGGTTATGTCATTTCCTTCTGGAAAAGGGTGGTATCATGGTATGGAGCCCAGATACTTACTCATGTGGACACACTTTATTTATTATGTGTGATGTTGGTTACCGAGGCCTCGGATAAAGGTCCTAAAGGACCGAGAGGTGGCATATTCGTGAGTTACTTGTTACAGGGGTAACCCGGCCTTGTGTTGGCAGAAAGCAGTTTGTCTCTCGGGACGTCCAGCCAGAGGCGATCCCATTCGGCAGTAGGAAAGGAAGTTCCTTAGCCCGACCATTTGTTGGAAATCCAAAGAAACAATACGAACCTTTACGATTGCAATTGTATAACCTGTTATGGAATGTGGCGGTAACCTGCTATTGAACATAGTAGCTATAGTAGGCATAACGCGAAATGCCTATGCTGGCTAAGATTAATATTATACTTTCGAAATGTTTTCTGCACTATGCACTAGTAATAATGTAACGACCCGTAAATTTCAATTGTTTTAATAACGAAATTAGTTGAAATTTTGTGAAATTTTAAACGATAAAATTTTGAAATATAAATTTGATATTTGGAATGCGTTTAGTTAAACATAGCAACTGGTAAATTTTCGTCCGAAAATATGAAAGTTTATTTCGTGCGTAAATTTACTTCAATTTAATCAGTTAAAAAGCGATGAAATAAAATGTTTCCGAAACCTAAATATTTTTACATAGAAAATTCTAAACCATCTCCTGAGCAAGATGTCAGTTTGTCGTTTTTCCAAATTCGGACATCTTTGGCTCCGTCGATCTTATTTTTCAGCGTTTTTCTTGCATTTTCCGCTATTAGAAAATTCGAATTTTTATAATTCAATCATATCACTGATTTCAGTATACCGCCCTGTTCGTCTCGTCATGCCGATCTCCGCAGCATATTCGTTGGTGTATTTCGGAGTCCGGTACGTGGCAAAAATCTATGAAAGCGGTAACCGTATCGGTACACGTTTTTTAGCCTTTTGGTTTCTTTGTCCGTTCGTTGTCAAGTGTGAAATCAAATAGCTAAGCAGTTAATATTCTTAGCTTCTGACTTTGGTTATTCCACCCTATTTAAGTATATTTACATTTTCAAAGTTGCTTTCAAATTTTTCACATAGATTCTCGTGACTTTAACTATTCCTATTAGCATATATATTTGCATTGAAACGCTGTGCATTCTCTTTCCTTACTCATTCTTGTCTGTTCATCTTTTGAGAAAAAAAGGATTTTTATAATATAAGTTTATAAACCCATGTCCGTGAAGCTACTCAGGCTCCTTCATGTCACCCGCATGCGCTCATCCCCCCAACCTTCCCTATCGGCCATCACGTAGTCACCGCACCCTGCCGTACGTCCGCCACCAGTTCAGTCTAGCAGCCTTTTGACTTCGCAACCCATCACCATGACCAGAACACCATCATCCACCCTACAAACGTCCCCACTTCGGCCTCGTGTAACCCACTTCTACATATTTTCCTTTTGCACCAAACATCACGTGACCGCCATAGTAGCCAAGATCTCCATCTCCCATCGACTTTGCCCCCTCGTCCAACCTGCCACATCCTCGCTTTTTCTCCAGCCTTTGTTTCCTTTTGCCGAGTATCACCTGCACCGTCCCCCTCTCTCTCCTCCCTCTGCCGCTTGGCCTCTGCCACGCAAGCACCTTCGGCCTGCAACCACCCTCCACGTCAGTTCCACTCCTCTACCTTCCCTCCGCCACCAGCGACCCGCTGTGAACAGTCGGCCTCACGTCACTGACCACCCAACCTGCCTCCATCTAGTTCTTCTCTCCACCATGGCTGTAAAGGTTATCTATAGGGTAAGATCTGTTGTTCGTATATATATAGTAACCGGATTATTATTATTTTCAAATATGTATTACCAGTACATGCATTATACTTTATACTTGAGATTTTAAATATAATTGACTACAATATATAATGTCTGTATATCACATAATTGATATTTGGGGTTGTTTGAAGGGTATATAGTGTATATAAGTTTAAAAACAAGTTATATGATCTATTATATATATATAAAGTTATGTGACGTATAAGTTATATGTAAGTTTAGTTAAGCTATGTGTAACCTGTTATATGTATGCGTTTCTATAAGTTGGAGACTATACCATTCTTTCATTTATGCATTGACTGTAATAATGTATATGATTTAAGTTTCATGGCAGAGATGAGAATATAAAGTTTTATATATATACAAAATAAGCATTGAGGTTAGTTTATATAAGTTTGTTTCAGAAAAGTTGCTTTCCTATTTTCTGAAGCATAAGCATATTTTGATTCTCCTCTTTTATAAAACTATATATATTTACTTACAATTTATAAACTAAGTTGTCTGCATAGTGTTTGACCTTTTGTTTTAAGTGATTTACAATGAACGACGGGCTGCATTTGCAGTTTTTAAATGTACATGCATGGAGCAATTCATGCTATGATTTGTATATATTATACTATTCGAAGCTATACCATATATTATACTCTTGTATAAGTTACATTGAACTGTTTGTATAGTTTAATTGGTTTAATACGTTTAAAACATTATATTATATAAGTTTTCATACGTGTTTTATTTGAATAATAGAATTTGAAATACATATACATTCAATATAAATATATTTGAATTTAAAATATGATTTATATACATATATGGTTATATATAAATGTACTAATACCCATTTTATCTGCATCAATCCAGTTCTGATTTGATTTTTCTATTTCGTATCTATCAGCTTGTCCGTCAAATTCGTGTCATCCCACTTTGCTTTGGAATTCGTAGCTTTCTTCCTTATCAAATTCTATCTAGCCTCGAAAGGTGAGCAATCACTCACGATTAATGTTCTTTTATTTATTAAATCTGATTTCAATTGAAACGACAATTGAAATATGCTACTGTTAGTTATTTACACTGTTATTTATGCTATTAACTGTACCAGTTCACCTGTGACATCTGACACCATTATTTGTTAATTATACGATGATAATCCCGTTTGGTTGATAAGTGATTGAATGTTTGTTGTTTATATTGGATGTTAAATTGTAATGTATAAAGTGATAAATTGTATGCAATTGAATTTGACGAAGGATGGTTAAGAATTTGAATCGACATATGTGTTGAATTTGATTCGTTAAATGTGTATAATATGACCCCTTTGGATGTAAATAATTTGACACGTAGAAATAGTGTTAACGACACCTTGAACCATTTAAATGTATGTTGTATAAATTGATGTGGGTTGAAATTGAATAATAAATATCAAGTGAAAAACCGTAATGTAATAATCTTTAATCTACATGAAATGATAGTGTAGATTCTAGAATTAATTATATTAATTCGCACAAACAACAATGTGAATTAATACGATTATTTCGGGATTATTTGAATTGATTATTGGATTGATATTGGTTGTTGTTATTGCTTGTTTATTTACTTTGACACAATCCCAGTTATCACACTGCAAGTTCCCTTTGCTATGCTTTGATTTTTGAGTTGAATTGGAATCGGGTTGAAATGATAAATACCCAAATTGAACTTTGACCTAGGATAGAAATTTAATAAAACCCGATTGGTCAATAATTTGATTTAAAAATAAACGAAGATTTTATTTGAATAAATAATATGGTTTTGAAATGAAGTTGAAATTTGAATTTTAATGAAAAGAAAATGTTAATATTTTATAATCTGAAACAAAATATTAACAATGTAATTGATAAGAATGTTGTTTAATTTGAGAAATGATTGAATTAAGTTTGAAATTTTAATTAAGTTTGAAATTATTAAACTTTGAAATTATTTAATAATTAAGTTTTGAATTATTTAATAATTAAATAAGATTGAATTATTTAATGATTAGATTGAATTGAATTCTTTAATAAGTGAACTTGAACTTTTGAATAAGTGAATTTTACTTCGTAAATAATTGAAATTGAGTTTCTTTATTAATTAAGTTTTGGAAAATTATTTAAATAAGTAAATAAGTGAAATTGAATTTCTTTAAACAAGAAATAAAATGTGATTTATTGAAATTAATGTAAGACTTGAAATTTAAAGAATTTGATTTGATGAATTTAATTTAATTCAATTTGTAAGTTTTGATATAATGAAGTTGAATTTAAATAATGGATTTAATGAATTGGAAATTTAATAGAAATTGTTTTGAATGGCAAATTTACATAATGAATATTGAATGAAATCGATAAATGAATTTAAATTTGATTTGAATGTTAAATTAAATTAATTTAATTGTTTTCGAAATGAAACTTATATACGAACTTGAATCGATATTTGAATGGTTTTAAATAAAGATTGAAATTGAATTATAAGATTTTGAAATGATAATTTGGAAGTTTTGAAACGTAAATTATAGGAAATTGGTTTTGAAAGACAAATGAAATGTTGATTTACGAATTCTATTTGAAATTGAAATTGATTTAGTTTTGAAATAAACAAACGACCAATCGGTGTAAGAATTACGAAAGTTATTAAAGAGGCCGGAATCGGTTATGGACATACTCTCTGTCTAAACTGAAAACCACTTTAATAACTATACGCGGAGTGGTGATCCAGAATGAAGTGGTTGGAATGATGTTCGTGATGACTGAAGAAAGAGAACGATAATGGATAGCCTTGACACTTGTGTCAAATTGGAAATGACTAAAACAGGAGCCGTGACGGGCCAATGGAGGTCAGCTACCTCAAGTGAACACACTTCTTCGAACTACTCATTACTTGTTGTCGATTGGTGCACCCTTGATTTTGGGAGTGTTGTTTCACGATGTTGCGGTCGCTGCGGCGATGCGTTCTCACCAGTCCGGATCAGGCAAACGGTAGTATCACTACCTTGGGTATTGCCTCATGTGCCTTGTCATACTTGTATTCCCTATTCGCGACCACTACGAATTTGTTTTGTACCTTTAGTATATGGATTGCCCTCTGGTGACTTCTGGTTTTGGGGAAACTACGGTTTTGTATATGCTCTTGGGAATAAAAATGTGTTAAGGGTGGAATGGGCCATGACTTAACACTATTTTGATATCTTTATATTACTGATAGACATTATCTATTTACCGTACACTACTACATAGTAGATAGTTTAACGGATCCTTAAAGAATGGTCATTCCAAACATCCTTTGAGTTACTTGTATTTCAATTGCTATTTCACTTGAGTTAGATTTATTGATATAAGAATGTTAATCCTGACTCGAGTGTCTTGTGTTTTGCTTTATGCTCGGGGTCAGACTGAGTGTACCAGTATTCGAGACTCACCTTTGGAGTTGGAGCTTTGCTTGAAGATCCAGCCATCTATTCTGCTTTCAGTATTCGAGGATTCCAGTGATGTATTCCGTTTTGTATCTGATGTATCGTATTACTTTTCCGTTGTATCTGGTTTAACTCTGATGTAACTTATACATTTATATAGTAGCTTCATGAACTACTATCTCTTTTATTTCCGCTACATTTATTACTCTGTGTCTGTGATCTGTGATTATTTTATTTACTGTATATGTTCAGTTTTGCCAAATTTAAATTAACAACGCGGTATTTTGAGCAATTCAACTCCGGCATGAGTGTCTACCTATACACTTATAATGGATACGAATGGTCCAAAATAACGGGTCGTTACAGTTGGTATCAGAGCTTTGGTAGCTCTAGGCAAAACTTAACATATAGGGTAAATGTATTTACGGAATCACTCTCATTCGAGTTTCAATCTCTTCCTTTTGACTCGATTCCTTTGAATTTTGGAACGTTCCCCTCGGTTTCGAAATTCATTCGTGTCCTTCACTATTCGTCTTCTTTCAATTCTGGAGCACCCCATTACTCCATTTTGAATGATATCTATAATAGATCGGCGGTCTCGCCAATCTTCGAATGATTTGTAAAGGGGTGAAACTTCTTTACCATAGGCATTGATTTACCGGAGATTTCTTTATCCTCGGTTTACGATGCTATCTATCTCCTGCTATACCTGAATTCTATTTCTTGAGATCGAATGTCGATTTACCGCGAAATTCCACATCGATCTTATTCTTGAAGTCACGGTCGACCCGGTTAAGGTTGCTCGCGATTTATATAAATTTATCAATCTTCCTACTTTGTTACTAATCATCATATCTTTGTTTCGTACTTATTTTCGAATCAAAATTCTCTTTGATTTGAGTCCATCAAATTTGAATCTCTATCTTTGCTTTGAAATCTATTCTTATATAGTCGAGCGAGGAAGTGTATTTGTAAATTAATATTTAAAATGTTTTAAAATATATTGTGTTGTTTGAGTTGTTGATGTTGATTTGGGTTTCCGATCGATTCGTCTGATCAACGCTATCGATAGGATTTCCAAAACACTTGAGCAGAGCAAACTGACACAATATCGCTTTCAAATTTGGTAAATGGAATAAATTTGCATGAATATATTATCAAAATATATAAGTAAAATTTTCTGAAATTTAATAAGTTAATTTAATTGGTTGTTGAAATGATAATAATTGATTATCACTTATTGTTCTATAAATGAATTTTTAAACATGGGTTATAAACTGATTTGAAATTTAAATGAATTTAAAATTTAGAATCTGAGAATTCAATTTCCTAAAATTTCAAGCTTTGGTTTTTAAATTTTAAATTGTATGTAATTGAACGTATTTTCGAATAGAAACCGTTTTCAAAGAATTTTTAATTTTGAAATCAGTGCTCTTCTCTTTTGTCGCTGGAAAATAATTTCGGTGATGGCGGCCACATCATCGATATTCATTTTCGAGTTTCGAAGTGGAGAAACCATTCTGTAGCTTTGCTACGGTTTTGTTTGGGAAATATTTTATTTTGAATTTCTTAAGCATGACTTGATTTATATATATATATATGGGTATATTATTTTAAATTTAATTTGATTCAATATATATAGTATACACATAATTATTTCTAATGGATTTGAAACTAAACGGAATATTAATTCTTAAAAATCATGTTAAAGGATGTTTTCAATTATAAATAAAGCTAAATTTTGAATAAGTATTTAAACTTGAGATAATTGAATTTGAAAATTTTATTTGTATAATACAAAAATTGCATTTCAATATAACTTACCTAAATTATTCATAAGTTAAATTGTAATTGGATAATATACAATATAAAAAAATTTATAAATAAAATTTGAGTGTTTATAATAAATGTTATACACTAAATTTTGATTATAAAGATGTCAATTGAGTTAGATAAGATAATAAATAAAACTCAGTTAATAATAAAATAAATTGTTTTGAAAGAATTAATAAATTTGTTTTGAAAGAAGTAATAAAATGAAAATTGATCAACATATGAAAATACCTTGAATTTAAAAGAAATTAATAGATGTAAATTAATTTAAATCGAAACTTTTATGTTTTAAATTAATTTATATGGGTTAAATATATTTGAGTAGATATATTAAGTGGAATAAATTTAACAATAATTTTGAATAAAGAAGAATTTAAATTGCTGAAAAAAAATATGATTATAATAAAAGACTATTCAAATTTATGGTTTTAGAAATTGTAAATCGAAGATAATTGGATAATAAGATAATGAATTTAGAAATAGTTGAGATTGATTTTAGTGAAATCAAATGGATTAAATCAATTATTGAATATCAATTAATTAAAATTGAATTTATATGGTTTAAATTAATTGTCATTTTGTATTTCAAATTTGTTTTTCTTTCTGGTTGTTTCTTTTCTCCTACCTCGTTCCTTTTCGGGGACGAAAACTTTTGAGTGGGGGAGAGTGTAACGACCCGTAAATTTCAATTGTTTTAATAACGGAATTAGTTGAAATTTTGTGAAATTTTAAACGATAAAATTTTGAAATATAAATTTGATATTTGGAATGCATTAAGTTAAACATAGCAACTGGTAAATTTTCGTCCGAAAATATGAAAGTTTATTTCGTGCGTAAATTTACTTCAATTTAATCAGTTAAAAAGCGATGAAAATAAAATGTTTCCGAAACCTAAATATTTTTACATAGAAAAATTCTAAATCATCTCCTGAGCAAGATGTCAGTTTGTCGTTTTTCCAAATTCGGACATCTTTGGCTCCGTCGATCTTATTTTTCAGCGTTTTTCATGCATTTTCCGCTATTAGAAAATTCGAATTTTTATAATTCAATCATATCACTGATTTCAGTATACCGCCCTGTTCGTCTCGTCATGCCGATCTCCGCAGCATATTCGTTGGTGTATTTCGGAGTCCGGTACGTGGCAAAAATCTATGAAAGCGGTAACCGTATCGGTACACGTTTTTTAGCCTTTTGGTTTCTTTGTCCGTTCGTTGTCAAGTGTGAAATCAAATAGCTAAGCAGTTAATATTCTTAGCTTCTGACTTTGGTTATTCCACCCTATTTAAGTATATTTACATTTTCAAAGTTGCTTTCAAATTTTTCACATAGATTCTCGTGACTTTAACTATTCCTATTAGCATATATATTTGCATTGAAACGCTGTGCATTCTCTTTCCTTACTCATTCTTGTCTGTTCATCTTTTGAGAAAAAAAGGATTTTTATAATATAAGTTTATAAACCCATGTCCGTGAAGCTACTCAGGCTCCTTCATGTCACCCGCATGCGCTCATCCCCCCCAACCTTCCCTATCGGCCATCACGTAGTCACCGCACCCTGCCGTACGTCCGCCACCAGTTCAGTCTAGCAGCCTTTTGACTTCGCAACCCATCACCATGACCAGAACACCATCATCCACCCTACAAACGTCCCCACTTCGGCCTCGTGTAACCCACTTCTACATATTTTCCTTTTGCACCAAACATCACGTGACCGCCATAGTAGCCAAGATCTCCATCTCCCATCGACTTTGCCCCCTCGTCCAACCTGCCACATCCTCGCTTTTTCTCCAGCCTTTGTTTCCTTTTGCCGAGTATCACCTGCACCGTCCCCCTCTCTCTCCTCCCTCTGCCGCTTGGCCTCTGCCACGCAAGCACCTTCGGCCTGCAACCACCCTCCACGTCAGTTCCACTCCTCTACCTTCCCTCCGCCACCAGCGACCCGCTGTGAACAGCCGGCCTCACGTCACTGACCACCCAACCTGCCTCCATCTAGTTCTTCTCTCCACCATGGCTGTAAAGGTTGTCTATAGGGTAAGATCTGTTGTTCGTATATATATAGTAACCGGATTATTATTATTTTCAAATATGTATTACCAGTACATGCATTATACTTTATACTTGAGATTTTAAATATAATTGACTACAATATATAATGTCTGTATATCACATAATTGATATTTGGGGTTGTTTGAAGGGTATATAGTGTATATAAGTTTAAAAACAAGTTATATGATCTGTGATGATTGTATGATGTTGCACTACTGTGTAAAATCCCTGGACCACACTGTTACACACACAAATATGGATTTCACGTGGAAATCGGTTAAGTCACAGATAATTTAAATTCAATGTTTTTGAAATTGAAATTTTAATTTCAATTGATTTGAAATTAGAAATTTGGATTTAAAGTGAAAAGCTTTTGAAATGGAATTTCAAAGATAAAAGTTATTTTCGAATAACTTAATTAAATTTTGAAATTTAAATAATTGGATTTAAATTTGAATTCAAGTTTGAAATTGAATTCTATGATTTGAAACTAGGGATTAAAAATGTTGTACAAGTTATATATGAGTTAAACTATTTTAAAGGTTTTGATTTGGGAATTTGAATTTAAATCCAAAGGCTTTAACTCGAGCAAATATAATTGGATTTTTCTAAAAACTACTTGTTTTCAAATAATAATAGCTTTCATTTTAAGAAATGAATTTCCAAATTGTGTTGAAAGGTTTCAAGTTTGAAATAAAAATTGAAATGTTTTGAAAACTATAAAATGGGTCCTTGATTCAAAAACCGAATGAGTTAATCCAACTTGAAATAAAATTGTTTTGAAAGGCTATGAATGAATCTTTGGAAAAATGAGTTTTGAAAGCTATAAGTTAAATCTTGACTTAAAGATTTAACGAGTTAATTCAATTGAAATAGAAATTGTTTTGAAATCCATGAATGGATCTTTGTGAATGAGGTTAACTTTGTGAATTGAATCTTTTTATTTAAAAGATTTGAAAATGGTAATTGGTTTAAACTATTTGAAAGAAAGTTTTAAATTATTAAGTTGTGACTTAATTGAAATCCCATATCCATATGTTTTAAATATTTCGCTCACTATTCGGGTTAGCCGGGAAAGGACCTTTGGGTCGTATAACCCATTCCGAATATGTGATACGTCGTAATGGATGGCATTTGATGATCGGTGTTGAAGACCAGATATTTTCGAAAACGAAAGGGTTTCTTGTCGATTGTCTCTGCACTGGCTGATCCCCGGTATAGAGATCTCCATATTGTGACGGAAAGTCCGGACGTGATTAGAAAAATTATCCGGATTTGTAAGGGCTTCGTAAGAAGTGCCTTCGGTTCTGTTCGAACCCGGAATAGACTTGTATGGATTGTATGTCTGACATTAAATTTTGAGATATAAAGCCGATTTCTTTCAAATACATTTCTGTTGGTGGCGGAGAATTTATTCTCTTAGCTTAACACCCTTCTCTGAGATGTACGAGCTCAGAGGTTATGTAGTTGAAATTTATCAGTGATATATTCCCAATTTGGTAATGTGACATGCTGAGTGTTGCTGTGTGATGATCATTGTTTGATCATTAGTGATATGATCATTTGTTTGATCATTTATCTTTGTGATCATTGCTTTGATCATCTGTTGACCCAAAGCATGGCTTTGTGCCAAAGCGTATCTTTGTGGACGAGACTTCGTCAGGGCCTCACAACCCGGAAATGGTCGAAACAGGAATATGCGACAAGGTTATGAGGGTCGCGCCCTTTAGGTTATGTCATTTCCTTCTGGAAAAGGGTGGTATCATGGTATGGAGCCCAGATACTTACTCATGTGGACACACTTTATTTATTATGTGTGATGTTGGTTACCGAGGCCTCGGATAAAGGTCCTAAAGGACCGAGAGGTGGCATATTCGTGAGTTACTTGTTACAGGGGTAACCCGGCCTTGTGTTGGCAGAAAGCAGTTTGTCTCTCGGGACGTCCAGCCAGAGGCGATCCCATTCGGCAGTAGGAAAGGAAGTTCCTTAGCCCGACCATTTGTTGGAAATCCAAAGAAACAATACGAACCTTTACGATTGCAATTGTATAACCTGTTATGGAATGTGGCGGTAACCTGCTATTGAACATAGTAGCTATAGTAGGCATAACGCGAAATGCCTATGCTGGCTAAGATTAATATTATACTTTCGAAATGTTTTCTGCACTATGCACTAGTAATAATGTAACGACCCGTAAATTTCAATTGTTTTAATAACGAAATTAGTTGAAATTTTGTGAAATTTTAAACGATAAAATTTTGAAATATAAATTTGATATTTGGAATGCGTTTAGTTAAACATAGCAACTGGTAAATTTTCGTCCGAAAATATGAAAGTTTATTTCGTGCGTAAATTTACTTCAATTTAATCAGTTAAAAAGCGATGAAATAAAATGTTTCCGAAACCTAAATATTTTTACATAGAAAATTCTAAACCATCTCCTGAGCAAGATGTCAGTTTGTCGTTTTTCCAAATTCGGACATCTTTGGCTCCGTCGATCTTATTTTTCAGCGTTTTTCTTGCATTTTCCGCTATTAGAAAATTCGAATTTTTATAATTCAATCATATCACTGATTTCAGTATACCGCCCTGTTCGTCTCGTCATGCCGATCTCCGCAGCATATTCGTTGGTGTATTTCGGAGTCCGGTACGTGGCAAAAATCTATGAAAGCGGTAACCGTATCGGTACACGTTTTTTAGCCTTTTGGTTTCTTTGTCCGTTCGTTGTCAAGTGTGAAATCAAATAGCTAAGCAGTTAATATTCTTAGCTTCTGACTTTGGTTATTCCACCCTATTTAAGTATATTTACATTTTCAAAGTTGCTTTCAAATTTTTCACATAGATTCTCGTGACTTTAACTATTCCTATTAGCATATATATTTGCATTGAAACGCTGTGCATTCTCTTTCCTTACTCATTCTTGTCTGTTCATCTTTTGAGAAAAAAAGGATTTTTATAATATAAGTTTATAAACCCATGTCCGTGAAGCTACTCAGGCTCCTTCATGTCACCCGCATGCGCTCATCCCCCCCAACCTTCCCTATCGGCCATCACGTAGTCACCGCACCCTGCCGTACGTCCGCCACCAGTTCAGTCTAGCAGCCTTTTGACTTCGCAACCCATCACCATGACCAGAACACCATCATCCACCCTACAAACGTCCCCACTTCGGCCTCGTGTAACCCACTTCTACATATTTTCCTTTTGCACCAAACATCACGTGACCGCCATAGTAGCCAAGATCTCCATCTCCCATCGACTTTGCCCCCTCGTCCAACCTGCCACATCCTCGCTTTTTCTCCAGCCTTTGTTTCCTTTTGCCGAGTATCACCTGCACCGTCCCCCTCTCTCTCCTCCCTCTGCCGCTTGGCCTCTGCCACGCAAGCACCTTCGGCCTGCAACCACCCTCCACGTCAGTTCCACTCCTCTACCTTCCCTCCGCCACCAGCGACCCGCTGTGAACAGCCGGCCTCACGTCACTGACCACCCAACCTGCCTCCATCTAGTTCTTCTCTCCACCATGGCTGTAAAGGTTGTCTATAGGGTAAGATCTGTTGTTCGTATATATATAGTAACCGGATTATTATTATTTTCAAATATGTATTACCAGTACATGCATTATACTTTATACTTGAGATTTTAAATATAATTGACTACAATATATAATGTCTGTATATCACATAATTGATATTTGGGGTTGTTTGAAGGGTATATAGTGTATATAAGTTTAAAAACAAGTTATATGATCTATTATATATATATATAAAGTTATGTGACGTATAAGTTATATGTAAGTTTAGTTAAGCTATAGGTAACCTGTTATATGTATGCGTTTCTATAAGTTGGAGACTATACCATTCTTTCATTTATGCATTGACTGTAATAAAGTATATGATTTAAGTTTCATGGCAGAGATGAGAATATAAAGTTTTATATATATACAAAATAAGCATTGAGGTTAGTTTATATAAGTTTGTTTCAGAAAAGTTGCTTTCCTATTTTCTGAAGCATAAGCATATTTTGATTCTCCTCTTTTATAAAACTATATATATTTACTTACAATTTATAAACTAAGTTGTCTGCATAGTGTTTGACCTTTTGTTTTAAGTGATTTACAATGAACGACGGGCTGCATTTGCAGTTTTTAAATGTACATGCATGGAGCAATTCATGCTATGATCTGTATATATTATACTATTCGAAGCTATACCATATATTATACTCTTGTATAAGTTACATTGAACTGTTTGTATAGTTTAATTGGTTTAATACGTTTAAAACATTATATTATATAAGTTTTCATACGTGTTTTATTTGAATAATAGAATTTGAAATACATATACATTCAATATAAATATATTTGAATTTAAAATATGATTTATATACATATATGGTTATATATAAATGTACTAATACCCATTTTATCTGCATCAATCCAGTTCTGATTTGATTTTTCTATTTCGTATCTATCAGCTTGTCCGTCAAATTCGTGTCATCCCACTTTGCTTTGGAATTCGTAGCTTTCTTCCTTATCAAATTCTATCTAGCCTCGAAAGGTGAGCAATCACTCACGATTAATGTTCTTTTATTTATTAAATCTGATTTCAATTGAAACGACAATTGAAATATGCTACTGTTAGTTATTTACACTGTTATTTATGCTATTAACTGTACCAGTTCACCTGTGACATCTGACACCATTATTTGTTAATTATACGATGATAATCCCGTTTGGTTGATAAGTGATTGAATGTTTGTTGTTTATATTGGATGTTAAATTGTAATGTATAAAGTGATAAATTGTATGCAATTGAATTTGACGAAGGATGGTTAAGAATTTGAATCGACATATGTGTTGAATTTGATTCGTTAAATGTGTATAATATGACCCCTTTGGATGTAAATAATTTGACACGTAGAAATAGTGTTAACGACACCTTGAACCATTTAAATGTATGTTGTATAAATTGATATGGGTTGAAATTGAATAATAAATATCAAGTGAAAAACCGTAATGTAATAATCTTTAATCTACATGAAATGATAGTGTAGATTCTAGAATTAATTATATTAATTCGCACAAACAACAATGTGAATTAATACGATTATTTCAGGATTATTTGAATTGATTATTGGATTGATATTGGTTGTTGTTATTGCTTGTTTATTTACTTTGACACAATCCCAGTTATCACACTGCAAGTTCCCTTTGCTATGCTTTGATTTTTGAGTTGAATTGGAATCGGGTTGAAATGATAAATACCCAAATTGAACTTTGACCTAGGATAGAAATTTAATAAAACCCGATTGGTCAATAATTTGATTTAAAAATAAACGAAGATTTTATTTGAATAAATAATATGGTTTTGAAATGAAGTTGAAATTTGAATTTTAATGAAAAGAAAATGTTAATATTTTATAATCTGAAACAAAATATTAACAATGTAATTGATAAGAATGTTGTTTAATTTGAGAAATGATTGAATTAAGTTTGAAATTTTAATTAAGTTTGAAATTATTAAACTTTGAAATTATTTAATAATTAAGTTTTGAATTATTTAATAATTAAATAAGATTGAATTATTTAATGATTAGATTGAATTGAATTCTTTAATAAGTGAACTTGAACTTTTGAATAAGTGAATTTTACTTCGTAAATAATTGAAATTGAGTTTCTTTATTAATTAAGTTTTGGAAAATTATTTAAATAAGTAAATAAGTGAAATTGAATTTCTTTAAACAAGAAATAAAATGTGATTTATTGAAATTAATGTAAGACTTGAAATTTAAAGAATTTGATTTGATGAATTTAATTTAATTCAATTTGTAAGTTTTGATATAATGAAGTTGAATTTAAATAATGGATTTAATGAATTGGAAATTTAATAGAAATTGTTTTGAATGGCAAATTTACATAATGAATATTGAATGAAATCGATAAATGAATTTAAATTTGATTTGAATGTTAAATTAAATTAATTTAATTGTTTTCGAAATGAAACTTATATACGAACTTGAATCGATATTTGAATGGTTTTAAATAAAGATTGAAATTGAATTATAAGATTTTGAAATGATAATTTGGAAGTTTTGAAACGTAAATTATTGGAAATTGGTTTTGAAAGACAAATGAAATGTTTATTTACGAATTCTATTTGAAATTGAAATTGATTTGGTTTTGAAATAAACAAACGACCAATCGGTGTAATAATTACGAAAGTTATTAAAGAGGCCGGAATCGGTTATGGACATACTCTCTGTCTAAACTGAAAACCACTTTAATAACTATACGCGGAGTGGTGATCCAGAATGAAGTGGTTGGAATGATGTTCGTGATGACTGAAGAAAGAGAACGATAATGGATAGCCTTGACACTTGTGTCAAATTGGAAATGACTAAAACAGGAGCCGTGCCGGGCCAATGGAGGTCAGCTACCTCAAGTGAACACACTTCTTCGAACTACTCATTACTTGTTGTCGATTGGTGCACCCTTGATTTTGGGAGTGTTGTTTCACGGTGTTGCAGTCGCTGCGGCGATGCGTTCTCACCAGTCCGGATCAGGCAAACGGTAGTATCACTACCTTGGGTATTGCCTCATGTGCCTTGTCATACTTGTATTTCCTATTCGCAACCACTACGAATTTGTTTTGTACCTTTAGTATAAGGATTGCCCTCTGGTGACTTCCGGTTTTGGGGAAACTACGGTCTTGTATATGCTCTTGGGAATAAAAATGTGTTAAGGGTTGGGCCATGACTTAACACTATTTTGATATCTTTATATTACTGATAGACATTATCTATTTACCGTACACTACTACATAGTAGATAGTTTAACGGATCCTTAAAGAATGGTCATTCCAAACATCCTTTGAGTTACTTGTATTTCAATTGCTATTTCACTTGAGTTGGATTTATTGATATAAGAATGTTAATCCTGACTCGAGTGTCTTGTGTTTTGCTTTACGCTCGGGTCAGACTGAGTGTACCAGTATTCGAGACTCACCTTTGGAGTTGGAGCTTTGCTTGAAGATCCAGCCATCTATTCTGCTTTCAGTATTCGAGGATTCCAGTGATGTATTCTATTTTGTATCTGATGTATCGTATTACTTTTCCGTTGTATCTGGTTTAACTCTGATGTAACTTATACATTTATATAGTAGCTTCATGAACTACTATCTCTTTTATTTCCGCTGCATTTATTACTCTGTGTCTGTGATCTGTGGTTATTTTATTTATGGTATATGTTCAGTTTTTCCAAATTTAAATTAACAACGCGGTATTTTGAGCAATTCAACTCCGGCATGAGTGTCTACCTATACACTTATAATGGATTCGAATGGTCCGAAATAACGGGTCGTTACAAATAATATGGAAAAGAAATTCTCTCGTATCAAGCATCTTTGACTATCATAAGGAGAAATCTCCTCCGATTCTGCGTTTGCATTGTGTGTGTGTGCGGGAGGCCTTATGGTAGTTTCATTTTCCAAAAGCATTGCGAATTGACTTTAAAATTCTCTGTTGTTTGTTTTAAAGATAAACTGTTTTTGTTGCTCACACCAGTCCCATGACTAATCCAGAGTTTATTGTTTATTTCCTAAACTCTGGATGCTCAAAATTTTTCTACACGGGCAGTCTAGAGTTGGGTTTTTCAGATAGTCAAGATTAGTAGATTTTCTGGAGCTAGTTCAGTCTTTGGAGCGGACTGCACTTGCTTATCTTGGTGTATCGTTATTGGGAGTTCAAGCTATTTCTGGATTGATGCTTTGGAGATGGAGATTATCCTCTGCTGGTGTTATCTATTTTCTTTCCGCTGCTATTTCTTGTATCATATCTCTGATGTATATTGATATTCATTGTATCATTCTGTTATATCAGATATTGTATATCAATGTATTATTCTTTTTCTTCCGCTGTGTTATTTACTTAACTGTGTTATAAGCTCCGGCGACTCGGATTTGAACGGTCGAATCTATGGCATTCGAGTACGATGTAAAGTATGGATGTCGATTTTCGAGCGAGCAAAATCCGACTCGTTACAAAATCTAAGCTAAATGTTTCGAGAAGCTTTAGAATTGAAGTTCCAACTCTAAAATTTAAAGTAAAGAAAATTTAAACAAGTTAAAATAGTGAACATTCTAATTAAGTAAAATGAATCAGATTAATTTGTATAATACCAAATTGCATTCTAATAACATATAATAAGACTTACCAAATGTTAAAAGTCAAAATGATGATTTGGATATGTAATGGAATATTATACAAGCAAACCAATACTTAAGTAATTAAAATGTTTATAAATGAAATTTAAGTTGTATGATAAATGTTATATACTTAATTAGTGTATTATGAAATGATTAAGGACTAACTTGAACTGGTTGGAATAAAAGAAACGAACCTTTATAAAATGGTGATAAACTAAAGAAATAACAAATGAAATGTTTCACGAATGAATTTAGTGTTAAATGAAAATTTGTGAAGGTAAATGAAAAGGAAATTTAAAATGAGATATGAAATTTGATACAACTTAAGTAGAGTTAATGGAAATAAATAAATGTGTTCTGTTAAGGAAATAAATTAACAAAATGAGTCAACTAAAATAGAATTTGATTCAAAATGAAAATTAAATTAAACTGTCAAGTTATATTGAATGTAATAACTTTAACCATTGAATGTAAGAGAATGAATGTAAATAAGTGAATGTGAATCAATTTAAAATAAAGGGAAGAGAAGGTGAGCATAATAAAAAATTTAATGAATGGAATGAAAATTCATTGGATGATAAATAAAATGAGTGTCATTAAAATAAATATTAATCAATTGAAAGAAAATCAAGTGAATGTAAATAAAATAGAAGTGAATAAATTGAAAGTAAATCAATCCAATGTTAATAAATTTGAAGCAAACTGTAACAACCCTGAATTTTGTGATTTATTTTAATTGTTTATTTTGATTATTTTATTTGAATTTTGATTTAAAAACTTTATTTTATTTATTAAAATGAATAAATTATGCTATTTTAAATATAAATGTTGATTTTTATGAGAATTATAATTTCAAACCAGAATAAATTGAATATTTCCAGAAAAAGTGGATTTTGGTCAATTTGGTCAAACTTTGACTTTTAAATTTTAAATTTAAATATTTGAATTCTTGAATTTTATCTTTTATTATGAAAATAGACTTAATATCATGAATACTGCTTTTCGTTTCGTTGAAATTGGATTTAAATTGTGAAAGTTATATTGTTTTCAATATTGTGTGTATATTGAGTTATTTAACCATTTTCTTTATTTTTAATTTATAAAATGACATTTTTATTTGATATATCTAACTTAAATTTGTATATTTGGGTTATACTATATATGTTTTGACCTTTAAATATTTTTAAAGTGATAATAAGATTTTTACAAAGTGCATTGAATTTATTTCTAATTTTTAAAGCCTAGTTTGCATTTTTAAAGCTATTTTCTTAATTTAAATTCTATTTAATTAAAATTTAATTATTTATTTTATACATTTATTTTATTTCTGAGTTTTATCTTTATTTATCAGTTTTTATATGTATTTATAGATTACAAAATAAATAAAAGAAATTGGAAGAGTTGTGACTCTTGATTTGCTTAAGGCTTTTGGTTTTCCCACCTCTTTGTTTTCCAAACTCATGCATTCAATTTCTTTGGCCGACCTAATCATTCTTTCAGCTGCATCTTCTTTCATTTTCACGTATAGGAAAGTTTCTCAAATCAAAAAAAATTCGGCCATCATCTCCTGAAGCAAAGATTGTTAAATCTCTTCTTCTTTTTTTCTCTTTTTCTTCTTGTTTTCTTATGTTCTTTGCACTTGCCTTCACCTTTGTAGCTCAGCCCTTGCTCCTCCTTCACCATGGCCGCCTCCACCACCACCACATCAGGCCACCATCTTCTCCAGCCCACTGACCATCCATAGCCGTGGCCATATATGATGAAGATCCACCAAAAATATGAGCAAACTCCACCTAAACTTGCATAGCCTAGCACATATTGCCTTCACCACTCCAACCACCACCTTGGCCACCACTTGCACCACCTGCTCCAGCCACTTCCTGACCTGACACCACCTGCCACACCACCTCCTGACCCCACCAGGCCTGGCCGTGCCCATACTTGCCTTGGCCGTGGCTTGTAGTTGCATAGAAACCTTGTTTGTTGCCTTGTACTTGTAGTTTCATGCATCACCACCTTTCACACCATCATATCCATGTTTGGCCGACCCTATTGAGCCCAAGACCAGATCCAAATCCACACCTTAGCCTTGTATTTTAACCTATGGCTGAAACATAAGTGGTTGAAAGCAAGTGCAAGGAGTTTTGGTTACTTTTGTGCTTGTATTTCTTTGTTATTTCAAATTTTGTTTAAGTAAATATTCATGGGTTGTATATTGTTTTGTTTCATATGTGACAAGACAAATAGCCTTGGCTCTTCCTCTCACTTGAATCTGTAGTCGTGTTTTCATGCCTTTGTGGATCATTGTTTGTGTGTCTGAATCTGTTATCTCCAGCTTGTAGAGGTGAGTAATTCTCACCAGACGATTTGTACTTATATAACTAGTAAACTGACACCATTTGAATCTGTAAAAAAAAATATCATCATGTTATAACTGCTTATGCTATGATCATATGATGCTCACCCTTATTATCACACCGTGTTATATTATCTGTTACTGTTATTTATTGTTAAACTGTTCATTTATACCTGTATCACACTGCAAGTTCCATGTAGATTAGAAATCACTATGGGTTGAAATGATACATACCCGAACGGACTTTAGAATAGGGAAAAATCATTATGGGCTGAAATGATAGGCCTGAACGATTTTTATTTATTTCATTTAACTTGGGATTGCGGGTTTGAAATGATAAAACCCGGATTTTTCCTTTGAAAATTTCAGATTGAAATAATATATTATTCGTATCATTTTATTTAAGTTAGAAATTTTTATATAGACTATGGTTAAAACATTTCTCTAAATTTTAAAGTATATAAAAAAATGTAAATATTATGATATCTTGATTTAAATTTAATTAATTTTTTTTTTATAAAATGTTAGTGTTTTCTATAAATTAAATAAGTGAATTAAGTAAATGGTGAAGTGGAATTTGAAATATAAGTTAATTTTGGAATTTATGATTTTGTTTATAAATAGAATTTATGTAAAGTAAGAAAATATGACAATTTTGATTTAAAATGAAATTAAATGATTTTTTATAAAGTGTTAATGATTTTTGTATAAATAAAATATGAAATAAATGGATATTTAAGTTGAATTTTGAAATATAACTTAAATTGGAAATTTGTGAATTTTGTAAAAAATGTGAATTTTGTAAACAATGTGAATTTTGTAAAAAATGTGAATTTTTAATTAAGTAAATAAAATGAAAATAGGTTATATTTTGAAATATAAACTTAAATGTTAAGTTAAAATATTTAATTATAAAGAAAGGAAATTAATGCTGGAATTTAATAAGTAAAATTATTATTAAATTTGATTTTGAATGCAAATTTAACTTTATAAAATCATAAATATAACGGTATTTCAATGATTGTTTTAAAGTGTGAAATTATATGATTTTATAAGTTAAAATGTTTTAAATTAAAATTTAATTTATTATTAAATTGTATTTAAATTCTTGAATTTTAATTGGCAGCCTTTTTGAAATGCTATCATTTCTAATATAAAGGATATTACAGCATTTTGTAAATGTTGTAATTGATATAAATGAACTTAATGGCTAAAATGAACTAAGGGCTGTTACTGCACTTTGTAAGTGCTGTAGTTGTTGAATTTAACTAAAGTTTTATTTGAAATCTAAACCTATTACAGCATTTTAATGCTGTCTTTTGCTAACTGAATTGTTTTTAAACATAACTTTCCGTAGCATTTTCTAAGTGCTGCGAAAGTTTAAATTTCACTGTTCTAATAAATTTAAGTGAATACATGAATTGTGAAAAGACTAAAATTTTGAGAATTGAATATTGACTATTAAATATAATAACTTCATTTTTAAATGATTTAAATGGAATAATTTGATTTGAAATATTTTGATATTTTGAAATGGATTTGAAATGATATTTGATTTCGAAGTATAAATTACCATTTTGGAATTTTAACCACGGGATGTAATTAAATTTATGGTTTAACTGATCCTTAGAGGATGGGCGATCCCAAGCATCCTTTAATTTATTGTGCATTACTACTACAGTTCACTTGAGTTGGTTTACATTATATAAGTATGTATGTCCTGACTCGAGTGTTTTGTGTTTTACTTTACGCTCCGGTCAGCCTGAGTATTTACAGCTTAGCTTTGGATTTCTTTTCTGGAGCTAGGAATCGCTGGAGATTCTGCTTATCTAGTTATCTATTCCCTTTCAGTTTCAGTTGTTCTATTTCAGCTCTAGTATTTATAAACTTTTATGTATTTGAGATTTCTATTGTATATGTTTTTTTTTCCAGACTGATATTATGTATTTTGTTTGTGATTTTGTTATAGTAGCTTCATGAACTACTATGGTATTTTAATTTCCGCTACGAGTTATTCTGATATTCTGTGTCTGTGATTCTGTATTTGATTTTATTTGCTCCAAATTTTATTACAATCTATTATTTTGAATTATTCAAGTCAGACATGTGTGGATTATTGTCGATTTGAATGGTCCAAAATAGTGGGTCGTTACACAAACCAATTAAATATTAACAAAGAATGAATGTTAATAAGAAATGAAGTGTAAAATTGAAATAGTGACATCGGATAATGTATGAATTAATTGGATGAATACTAATGATTGAATGGTTTCTTTTGTTGTAAATCGTCGTTATAACTATTTTATTGTATATGATTGTTGTTTATTGTACACTAATGCTTATGTTATGGTTTGGATTTAAAATTCATGTTATATGCTTTTATAAAACTCATACATGCTTTCTATATCATTATATGCAACTAATGTTCTAAACTGAGTCGAGATAGGTACATTTGATGACCGTTTGGACGTATACGCGGATTTTATATGCTTTTGCTTTCTTAATACGAGCGAACTCGCTAGTATTATTAACAATAAGGTACGTATCTCGGATTACATACCGTGATTTTATATTTTTCCCTTCGGGATGCCTCATCATTGAGATGAGATGTATATTTGGTATATTTGATATCTATTTGGGTTATATATTGTATTGTAAAAATTTTCTGATCAAGCCGCGCAAAGGAGACTCTGCCGAAATTTTCCGTAAATCTGGATGTTAGAAAAATTTTGAAGTTTTAAAAATTTTATAACTTGTTTTTATGTATAAGTTATATTTTCCGTAAAAACGATGTCGAAGTGGCGTAGTAGAAGCGTAGTAATAGTTTTGCAAATAAGGTGTTTATGTTTTGTAAGTTAATTCTTTTGAATATAAGTGTTAAATTCCGTACTTAGTTCCTTTTCGAGGACGAAAAGTTTTGAGTGGGGGAGAATGTAACGACCCGTATTTTTAACTATTTTAAATTATGAAATTTGATATAATTATTGAATAAAAGTGGTTAAAAATAAAAATTTAATGATTTTGAAGGTAAGTTATTGGATATGAACTTGAATAAAATTTTGAAATAAACTAATTTAGAAGATTTAAGTAATAACAAGTATTGGAAGGAAATCCTATGTATTGAATATGTTTACAATCAAAGTTGAATTGAATAATGAATGTTGAATTCATTAGATGTAAATAAAGTAATTGATTGATAACTAAAATTCATTTGAAATCTAATATTGAAATTTGTTGAATATTGGACAATTAAATTGTTTAAGTTTAAAATTTTAAAATTATTTGAATAACTGAATCCTAAATTAAATATGAATGAAAATGATTTGAAAAGTTAATTTAGATGTTATGTAAATATGAATGAAGATTTTCAACACTAAAAAAATTAAATTTAAGTGATTAATTTAAAATTTGAAAATTTTATATTTTAATCGACGAGTAAAAATAGCCATTTTGGCTAATGCCTCGGATTTCGATCAAACTAGTTTCATCGGATCTGTAACAGTGAACTATTATAGGATTTCAAATTTCGTAATGATTGGAGTTACCGCTTGGTCATACGGGATAGAAACACGTTAAAATTAATATTGAAAATTAAATATTTTAATTCGATTTGGAAAACTATCTTCCACATACGATCGAATTAGGCCTCGAAACATATCCCATTGTGTTCGGAATATGGGTATAACATTATGAACACCTAGCGGCACACCTCGATAGGGGTTCGAAATTTTAAGTTACTTAAATCGAGATATTTTGAAAATTTATTTAATATATTTTTCAAGTCAACCTTTCTTTTCAATCGCTTATCTATCTCTTCCAGCCACCCTATGATGTGATCGTGCCTATTCCTCCTATAGAATGCTTCCCTCTTCTTCGTTTTAAAAACACGCAACAGAAAGAGAGAGAAAATAAAAAGGAAAGAAAACTTCAAAAATCAAATTCTGGAAATCTACTCGACTAAAAAATGTGAAACCAACTCTAAAAATCCTAATTCATCTAGAGCTTCGATCTAATATATAGCGTGTGGGGTGCAACTTCGAGTTGGGTTGATCGATAGTGAAGTCGAATGAGAGCTCGAAACTAGGGGTTGGGATATTTGGAGCTATAGGCTTCAATTCATGAAACGAAGGCCATATTCGAACTCGTCATGGAAAATAGCACCTCGACAGCAATTTTGGTGTCATGCGATGCTGTGTGAAGGAGCGCGACTTGTACGGACCTGTGGGAAGGAAGTGGGCTGTCACGTTTTGCTAAGGGCGGCCGAGATTGCCATTGTTGTGTTGAGTAGGTGGAGAATTCGAAGAGAAGTTTGATGGAGTCGTCGGATTCAAGTTTAGACAACCGTAGCTCCGTATCACTGTTTGGATATGCATGGCAATGGCGTACACATCTATCTCGTATTGGAGCAAGTTAGAAAGGAGAAGATGGCAATTATGTAATTTATTTGAACTTATAATTTGTTTATTTAATTTAATTTAAAAAATGTTCAATAACTTATAAAATTCATAACTCTCTCATACAAGGTCCGATTAGGACGAAACTTTTTGCATTGCGATCATGATGATGAGGGCTTCGCAATGAAACTGGTTTGGATGGATTTGGAGACTGTCGAAATTTGGGCTAAAATCGGACGTTGTTCGGTTTTAGTTTCAAACTGGAACGCCTCGGCGACAACAGAAAATGAAGGTGAGGGTTTTTAATGCTCACGACGTACTATAATATTTTTATGTTCGTTAAAATTGACTCGTGAAGTTATCTAATTTTATTGACTGTTAATTGAAAATGAAATTGACATATGAATTGACTATAGATATTAAAATTGACAGTTAAATTTGAAATTGGAATTTAATTGCCAGTAAATTACCTGATATTGATAACTATGACATTGTTATGAATTATTGGCTGATTTGGATGTTGATTGGGATGGATTCTATTGATTGATGTTTTGGATGTTTATTTATTTTGATATATCTTGCTATCACCCTGTAAATTATTTACAATATATAAAACTGTAAATTGAATTATTTCGAATAAATTAAGAAATAGGTTGAAATGATATATACCTATTACACTGTGATTTAGATTGAAATGATATATATCCATCCCTGAAATTAAATCGAAATAACTGATCACTTGGCCATAGGATAGAAAATTATATACGGACACCGGTTTGGTTAAACTAAAGGATTTTAAAATTTTTGATTTGAAATTTATTTAAATGATTTTGATTTAAAGAAATAAAAATCAAATCTATAGAAAATTAAATTTATTTTCGAACGTGAGCTCGAAATGTTGAAATTTAAATTTGGTAAAAGAAATTGTTTAAATAATCGAAGTTGAGATTTTGAAGTTATAATCAAAATATGATTTGAATTTTTGGAAATTGATTTGTTTTAAAAGATTGAATTTTATTTCGAATTTTGAAATATTGCTAAGTAAAGTAATATAAAACGATATTTCAAAATTAAGCTCGAAATTGAATTATATTTAAAGATTGGGATTTTAAATTGAATATTGAAGGTTAATTGGATTTAAGTGTTTTGAATCGATATTTTGAAAATCGAGCTCGAAATTGATATATATTGAAATTGAAATTAATCTGAAATTGAAATTGAATTGATTTGGAATCAAAATTGAAATTGAAATTGATTTGAATTAAAATTGGAATCGAAGTTAATTCGAATTGAGATCGGAATTGAATTGATGTAAATGGAAATGGAAATTGAAAGTGATTTGAATTGGAAAATTTGGAAATTGAATCAGTTTGACTTTGAAACTATTTTCAAATAAATTATTTTAATATAAACTATTTAAATCTATCTTTTTAAATATTCAAATTATTTGGATTTTCCAAACTATTTTGCTATATAAACCATTTTAATATTTAAACTATTTTATATCATACTATTTTAACCATTTAAACTACTTTAGCTATTTTAATTATTTAAACTATTTTAAAACTATTCAAACTGTTTGCAAGAAGAAATGTCGGAACATTAAATCATCTAGAGTAAACGATTTCAAGTGGAAGAAATATTATACATTCATATTTGCTTTACAAGATAACTTACATAGGTCTAGTTTTGAATTCATACACATATGTACATCAAGACTTACAATACTAAACATAAGCTAAAAAGATTCCTTCACTTTCATTTTTTCATGAAAAGTCCCAAAAACTAACTTTACTTATCCAAACATGAAATGTTCATATGTAGCATCATGAGCAACACTGACTCAGTGAGGTATCTATTTAATCTAATCTCAGGTCATGTCACAAAGTTCTCCAAGATGTCCAAACCATATTTTAAAATATATATTATGGTTTTATGTAAGTAAAATAGGTAAATTTTCTCCGAACATATTTGTAAAATTCATTCGACATACATAAATATCTTCTGTAAATAAGGAACATAACAAAATATGAAATTAATGTCAAAATTAATTTGACTATGCATGAATCTAACTCAAACATGGAGTAAGAAATTGGATCCTGGAAACTTTTTATCACATCGCGGCTGGCATCCTAACACACAGTATGGATGTACTCTATCTCCTAATACACAGTATGAAAATAAAGTAATAATGCACTATCCTAGATCTTTTAACTTTTATCACATTCGTCCGAAAGCCATCGTTAATCATAAGTATATATGTAAGTATTCTTCAAGATACTTTATAATCATAAACTTATATAGTTTATTTTTTCTTTCAAATAACCGAAGCATCAATAATGCACACTTGGTTGATGTCAAAAATATTATAAGCAAAAGATATGTCTATAATACCAAAAGGGTTAAGATAGTGCAACATATAGATCAAACATATTATAAGTTACACACTGCTTCATGGAATGACTTGAAATTTTAAAATTAGATAGTTTTCCTCACCTTAGCAATTATAGTTTTAGCCTATGGTTTAGCTCATTGGCTTTTCTTAAATCTTCCTTGTTTTCTTACTTTTTTTAGCTTTTAGAGTTATGGAAGTATGAAAACCAAATGAAATTATCATCTTATTTATAGCCTCTCTTCAAGACTAATTTAGTCTTATTAATTTGGACACCTGTCCATTCTTTTCCATGCAAACTTTGGTGTAATGACACATGCCCCATTGGATGTCATCTTGATAAACAAGGTGATATTACAAGCTTACACCTAACTAGTCTATATGCCATTACCTCCTTTAAATGTCATGCTTAATGCCACCTCATGCTTAATAAACAAGGTGTTATTACAAGCTTACATCTAATTAGCTTATGTGCCTCTGCCTTCTTTAAATGTCATATTTCATGCCATATCATGCATAAAGGTGATATTACAAGGTTACACCTAATTAGTCTATAAAAAATCTCTTGGCCTTTGAAACAGAGTTGTATCTTAGTATTTCATCTTTCAAACAATTATAATATCATCTCATTTTGGATTTACGAACACACAAGAAAGTAAATTAATCAAGTTCTTACATTCCACCCTTCTTAAAAGAAGATTTCGTCCTCGAAATCTATACATCGAATAATGTTGGATAATCTTTAAGCATTTTTGATTCAAGTTCCCATGATGCCTCATTTTCATCATGATTATTCCATTGAACTTTTACAAAGGGGATTTCTTTTGTTCGTAGTTTCGTGACTTTTCTTTTAAGACTTTGAATTGGTTGTTCAATGTATGAGGTACCCTTCTTGACTTCGATGTTAGTCAAATCAGTCACATGCAATGGGTTTGGAATATACTTTCGTAGCATTGATATATTGAAAACATTATGAATATCCGATAATTTTTTAGGGAGTGCAAGTCGGTATGCAACTTTACCTATCCTTTCAATGTTTTGAATGGTCCAATATCTGGGTGATAATTTTGCCTTTTCCTTTCCAAATCTCATTACTGAAAGAAATAGTGGATCGTGTATGGCTAATAAAGGCAAGTATATATACTAATTTATACTGTGAAAAACTAAATCAATAAGTAAATGTACACACCGAGATTTATACTGGTTCGAAGCACCTCTCCTACGTCCAGTCCCTAAGCACCTCTTAGGTATTTCCTTAGTAAATCCCTCACTTGACTCGAAGAAATAAGTTTAAAACTTAACCGATTTGAGCACCACTCAGATTTATTCTTTCTTTGACTAATACAATTCTTGCTTGACAATCTTGTGTTAGTCTAACACTGATTTTGACTTGACAGTACAATGATTCCTATAATCTCCTTGATGATTCGAAGTGAGTGCATCGTGATTATTGGAATAATAGAAAATGAGACAATGGAGTTGAAAGTACAAAATTGCTTAGAATAGCACAAGAGAATAGATACAATAGAAATCAGAGTAGAAAGTTAGAAATCTAAGTATGAGTTGTTGTGCTATTTATAAATACTGAAGAGAGGCAATCAAGAGTTGTTAATCTTCAGAAAAATCCTTTCAAATTAAAAAACTGTTCAAAATGGTTGCAACTCTTGATGATGGCTTTTCAGAAAATATAACTGTTACATCATCTTGGTCTACTAAGCGATTACGTCAGTCTACTGAGTTTGAACGTTTACAATTTCGTGGCAAAAAATTTGAATTTAAAAAAAATTGTTTTACACAGTTTTAGCTATGACGACCCACATTTCAGAAGGTTTAAATCGACAATAATCCACACATGTCCGACTTAAACAGTCCGGAACATAGATAATCAATGGGATTAATTAAGAAAAATAAGAAAAGAAGAGGTAAACAAACACAGAATCTGGCAGCGGAACGATAAAATATAATAATCAAATAAACAGTTCATGAAGATGTTTAGTATACTTTTGATTATAATTTATACAACATTTATCGGAGTTATATATATACAACAGAAACAAAATATAATACAGCGGAATAACATGATGCTGGGAATAATATTAGTAATAATTAATAATATACCAAATCTTCGTCTTCGTCCTCCAAAGAATAATCTTCGATAAGCTAAAAACTCAGGGCTGACCCGAGCGTAATGAAAAGACAAAACACTCGAGTCAGGACTAAAATATCCTTATGTAAGTAAAATCAGTATCGCATATAACATGAGTGTAACAGCATCAGAGATGTTTACGGGATTTCACATCTCCTATCCAGTGTATAACGTGCGTGCAATAACTCAAGAGATGTTACGGTGTTTTCCATCTCTTAAGGATCCGTCAAAATATTTATATGTAGTAGAATACGCTATATATGTAATGTCTAATCAATAAAATAAATATATTTTTTAGCGTTAAGGCTTTATTTAATCCCACCTTAAAGCGTTTTTAAGCATTGGCATACAGTTTGCATTTGACATCACCAGTAGCACGTCGGTAGTCAGTGATGCACCGTGATACAACAACACTAAACCAAAATCGTAGGGGTCTCGTATGGGGATAAAAGTATGACAAGGCACGTGAGGCAATGCCCAAGGTAGGATACTACCAGTTTACACTTCCCGGTTGGTGGTAACGCATCATAGCCATGATCGCCCACCGCGTCCAATACTCCCAAAATCCGAGGGTGCGCGCCAATCAATCACAATGTAAATGATGGTAATACGAAGAAGTGTGTCCGCTCGAGATAGCTAATCCGCTTGGCCGGTACGGCTCCTGTTTTAGTCATTTTAATTTGGCACAAGTGTCAGGCTAATCCATCATCGTTCTCTTTCTTCAAATCCAGCAAACGACGTCAAATTCAACCACTTCATTCTGGATCATCACTCCACGTACACAGTTGTTAAAGTGGTTCCAATATTAACAGAGAGTATGCCAATAGGAGGTCCCGGTCTCTTTAACAACCAAACGTCGTTTTACACACCGGTTCGTGCTTTTACATTTCGAAAACAATGCGTATTTGATATCAAAATATCATATTCGTTTCAAAATCAAATTCATTTCGAAATCATCATATTTACTCAAAATATACTATTTCAATTCAAAATCATGTTCATCTTAATATCTCGATTTCGGTTCTAAAATTGTTTCGAATTTCAATTTGGGTTATAACTTCATTTTGACCCAATTCGTATTTAAATCCATGATTTAAAAATAAACATTCCACCCTCGACCAGTTTGAATTCTAGAAAAACTTGTGACACTAATATATAACACCACATTATGAGAGTAGCACTCCTGAGTCCAGCCAAGAGTATTGAAGCGAGGTGTTGCATCTTGGAAGGCTACGCCCATCCCCGACATTCGAGAGATGGTAGTTCCATCGCGCACCCCACGGGAAATGCTAGAGGTTACTTCATCTCTCATACCACTATCATCATGTTCGGCATCACCTCTACCTCCCATTTCTTTTGAACTAGATTTGTCACTCTTGCTGTTACGAACCACACACTTAAATCTTCTCATTTTGTTTAAGGATGATACTATATGGCATCTACCAAAGTTCGCTCTGCACCTATTTAAAGAAATAATGGAATAAACTAACCAAAACAACTTCAAAACCCATCAACTTCAGATGGACAAAAACTAAATTAAAAATAAAAGGAAAAAGTTGCATAATCTAGCAACATGATATCAAAATTGATTTTCATTCTTAGACATACTGATTTCATTTACTGTCACTTTCAATGGTAGAAGAAAGAGAGATAAATAATGTAAGTAGAATTATTTTATAAATTATGAACTACTATAAATGATTTTCTTTTTAAGCTTATAATATTAATATCAATTAATATGCTTGCAATTCTATTATTTATACGAAAATAAATAATGTTTAACTAATGTTGTATATTACCCTTTTGTCGTGATTATGCGTACCTTTTGACATTCATATTGTTTTACATATCATTCATTATTGGAAGATAAAAATAAGATGAATAATGTAAATAAAATATATTTTTATTGTTTTCATATTAGTATTTTATTATTTAAGAGATTTACATGAATATTTAGACTATGTGGTGTAGTACATACAGTTTTAATAATTGAATTTTGATTTTACATGATGATCAGATTTATGATACTTAATTTCCAACAAATTTGATTTTGATATTTAAGTTTTGAGAAAGAAAAGCTTTTTTTGAGAAGAGGAAAAGAGAGAATGTTTCAATTTTATCAAATGGTAGGAAAAAAAAGTAAGTATGGATGGATGAGATAAACGTTTGATTGGACAAGACAGATATGGGTAAAGGGCGGTGTTTTAGTACGTGTGACTAGTATCATTCTTGTTTAAAAACAGTGAAACAATGAAGAGCTATATGGGGAGAAATGTTTCTTTTATATACACACACATAGACACACATATGTATATACCAACATATGTGTACACACACACATGGTATGTAAAAGGAGTTAATATAGCAGTTTATTCGGCAATATCTCGTCTGATAAATTCATAGGTGAGATTATCAATAGCGTTGCATGCGGATCTGCGTCTGAATGGAAAAGATAAACACATGTTTACCCATTAACATAAATGACAGATAAACTTGTTAGGTCCTACTAGGCGTTAGTTAGGGCGGGCTAGTGTGAGTTGAGTGGTGTTTTGATGACCTGCCAAATTGGTACGGACCATGTCATTTTTCTATTGGTTGTGCTCTCCAAGAGTATAGTCAAAGGAACATCCACTCTTGGTGTGAGGTGAACAATGCAAGTCATGTCTCCCACCTTGCCATTCATTGGATTCCTTCTATAAAAGAAATATAAAAACTGTGTGCTACTGTTCGCATTTGCTTCAACTTTTTCTCCTCTGTACTGACGACCTTAGCTTTTAAAAGAAGAAGAAAAAAAGAAACAAGAATAACTACTGTCTTGTTGATTATTCAACATATTTTTTTTATCCCATTTTACTTTTCCTTACCGTTTGACTTTGTTCGGCCATACTTTGAAATATGACCAAGAAGTCACTGATTATGATTTCTTAGCGATTCAAATATGCCTCCATACGATGATGTATGCATCTATCCTGTAACTTATAATAATACTTTTAATGCACTATGAATTTATGATGAAAAAGCGACTTCACAGTTCACATGCAAATAGGTCAACACTTCTATTTGAATAGGAGAAAGGCCGAGACAGTATTAAAAGGAAAACGAGGACAAACTAATATATATACAAATGTGAAAAAGGTTGACGCAAGAATATGGTAAAGAAAGATGGTATGGTCATACACCATATATTTATAAAACGATAAAGTAAGAAAAAAAAACATATTAACATCCAGATGCAGCAGCATCCTTCAGTTGAAGGCTAAATTAAAAAAAAAATGAAATGCGTCTACTTTTCTTTTCTTCTTCAATCACAGCAAGCTTCCAGAAGGCAGCAGCAGCACAAAGCAGCCAAGCTGTTTTTTCAACATCAAAATCCACGTCAGTCAAACACATATATATGGCGTATGAGGCAGAACAATATGAAGTATGAGCAGGAAAAAAAAAATCATAATCCAAACATTTATCTGTTATATATCCAATTTATAAATCCGTTTGAAATAGTTTTCTAGTATAATAGACCTTCTTGAAGCTTGTATAACTTTGTGGTTAGTTTTCCAAATGTAAACATTAGAGAGAAAACATACAGACTTAATCAGAGAAATCATTGTTCCATTAAGCACCCAGAAATCTCTAATTAAATTAAGTTAGCATTGCAAATTTTTTTCTTAAATTTGATCAATAATATCCATATACCAACAGAGAGAGAGAGAGAGAGTCATTCAATGACAAACTTTGTATCCATAAGTATTTGGTTTGTTATTTTTAGTTTTGAGTTTTCATCCATACAAAATAAAAAACCTGCCAATCACTTATTAATCTTTATGAGTTTACCAAGAACTCTTAGGAAAACATAATAAATTACTTAGAAATTACTAAATCATACACAACAAATATTTGGTTGTCACTTATTTTAAATTTACAAAAAATGAGCTTTTAAATTCCAAACAGGTCCCAAATATTCATTACAATTTTAAATTACTTGATAGAAAGTTTCAATACCTGGACCATTTAAGTTCTATTAAAATGAAAAGAATTCTTTTGAAGATTTAGTCGATGCGTAAACTCAAATTTTGTTTACAGACAGAACATACCTTTTTTTGTGAATTTGGATGGTTCTTATACTCAATTTGCTTCATATCAAATATTAACATTTGAATATTTTATTTTCTAGCTGTTGTAAAGTTTAAAAATATAAATATCACTGATTTGTTGAAGATTGTAGGCAATGAATTGTTGCTGTGATGCATGAAAGATCAAAACAAAAATTAATTGTAAAAAGTAATAATACACACATACTACATTTACTTTAATAAAGATGCGTAAAATCTTTTGGTTCACAGCTTAAAATCAAACATCGATAAACTCGCATCGCAAACTAAACCCTAGATGTAAAATGAAATAAATCATACCATCCTTCCATGCAGGAGGGACCACTACTCTGCTGCTGCTGAGGCGGCGGCGGCTGTGCATACTGCGGCTGCGGTGCATACTGCGGCGGCGGATACCCCTGCTGCGGTGGGTAGCCCTGAGCATACCCTTGCGGTGGGTACCCTGGTGGCGGATACGCATCTTTCCCATATCCTAATTCGATTATTTACAAATCGATCAGATCCCTAAACTGTATAATCAGAAACAGTACAAATTATCAAAACCCTAGATTAGTAGTGTACCTTGGGGCGGAGGAACGCCGACTGGATGCTGTTGCTGATCGTAGTAACTCATGGATACTATATTTCTCTCTAAATAGGGATATTTTTTCAAGATTAATGTGCTTTGGGTGACGGGTTTAGAGAGAAAAGGTTTCGAATTTATACAGGGACGAAAAGGAAGGTGGTTTGAAGCTTCGTTTAGCAACGGGTTCAAATAACGCGTTTTTTATTACCTTCACGGCGAATAATTGTCCTTCTTTCTAGGTTTCTGGATTTTCAGATTAATCTTTGACTGAATAAACAAACGCAGTGGTGTTCAAAGCATCGGGTTTCATGCTAGTTGCACCGTGTTTGGTGATGGTTTTCCATCAAACGCAGTGCCAAAAAATAAAAAACAAAAAATTTCGGTGTCGTTAGCATGTTGATCTGGTGTCTTTAGTTCATCTTTAAACAAAAAAGAAAACATCTAGTACAGCCTTCTCTACTTATTCTTTAAGGTATAAGGACACCATACATCATTTATCTATACAATTTGAGAAAACATCGAAATGAAGCTTTTGAATTTACAGAATTATCCTATTTTAAATTCAACTGCAACTGATATTTCAAGCAGGTTTTTTTGTCATTCTCATTTATCATGTTTTTATCTGCACGTCCACCCAAATTTCTTCCATTATAATTTCCACTTCACTTTTGTTTGCTTCAGATTCCATTTATGATAATTACTATGTTCATTAAAACAAATAATTAAATAGCAGAACAATGAAAATGGTGAAAAAGGGAGCTCTCAATCTTAAAAATCTTCTCAACTGGCATGATAGCCCTATCGAACACCATTGGTTCCTGAATGATCGGTTGCAGCTGCTGTCAACAAGTGTCGTGGGAGAATTAATTAGTGGCAGTAGTGGGAAATTCCCAAGAAGTAGGATTTTGAAGATTTAAATTTCTATATGATTGACCTGCTTTCTTGAGAGAGTAAACTATATATCATGAGAGATCATCGGTACTCTCGAGCTGGAGAGGAACTTCAATGGTGGATATCAAACTTCTATAAGAGGGAACGGTAACTTCACCACTACCTATTTTATTCTTTGTATCACACAATGTCTCCATATCATGTTTCTTTCCAAATTAAACAAAACGCATGCATAGATTCTGATCCAACATTCGTTTTATAGAAAGTTAAATTTAATTTCAATCCATGCTCATTGGTCAATGTACTTCTTGTTGATCAGTAATCTATTATTCTTTTTGATCCACGTTCATATTAATGTTTCTCTACTAAAATTCTAGCCACTATTGTTCTAAAGATGAACTTGAGGCAAATTTAATTTCAATCCATGCTTACTAATCGATGTTCTTCTTACCGATCAATATTATATTATTCTTTTCGATCCACGTTTCTATCAACGTTTCTCTATTGAAATTATATGCCACTACTGTTCTAAAGATGGACTTAGCAAGTAAATTTAGTTTATTATGTGCAAACTATTTTCACTTTTTTTATTTATCAAAGTGTTACTCATTAATTAATAATTTGTAACTTTTGGAAATTCTTATCATTCATGTCAGTTTAGTTTTTTCATTCTTGATCATTTGATTTTCTAATATTGTAGGTCCAAAAAGCGAACATGAAAGTTACTATGCCTTTTATTGTAGGTTAGTTGGTTGCTGAAATATGTAACTAAAATAAAAGCAGAACATATTCATGTTATTGTTGATCTTTTAAAGTTGTACATATCTTAAGTTCAGCCCACTACTTGATAAGTCTTTATTGTTTTTAAATGTATTTTTCATTGCAGATAAAAAAAACTCACCTCTTGAAGTTATTTTGGTTTCTACTACTAGTAAGTTGTTCGTTATAGTGTATATGTATGTACTGGATTACTTATTTAAAAGGAAAGTACTTTGATATTACAAATTAGTTTCAAAATGAAGCGATTGTGGTTGTATCCATTGAATTATTGCTTCTAAAGTTATTTTAGTGATAGATAATAGATAATCCATTGATGAATATGACATCTTCGATATTCCCACTAGAAAGCTGAATTTTTGTTGAGCCGATATCTACCTTAAAACGATGGGAAAAAGGGGATTGGAAGAGGAGCAACAAAGCGAAAGAAAGATTGCTAATCTATACTATTATATTATTACCGGGTTCCATTTTAAGCTCACAGAAGCCCCCATGGAAATTGTGAAATCAAACGTCGCATTCTATTCTACTACTCTCGCAGCTCCGCCTAAAGCAATAACCCTAATTTCATTTACGCTTACATCATTCATATTATTTTTCGAAAAGCTATAGCTAATCGACCTCCCCTTAAACCAAGAACCCAAATTTCATTTAGGTTACATCATTCAGATTCGTTTTCGGAGAAGCATGGCTAATGGTCGTCACCCCGATTGCTGCTGCTCGCGTCTCCCTCGAACGGCGGCATCGCCTCTTTTCCCACCATTGTTTCTGATGGCTGTACTTCCTACCTCCGGCTGCATCTGCGCAACGATATGATGTTTATCTTGGTCGATTGTATTGTGCTCTGTCGTTGATGTAATCGTCCAAAAATTCGAAACTGTCCTCCAGATAAACTGCAGTCGCAACGATTCTTCATTTCGTTATTTCAATTGTGCTCTAATTCATCGGTTGGTAATTCAAGTATCTTATGCTATTTACTTCTTGACAGATATATCAATTGCAATAACTAATTTGAATTTTTTTTATTAGACAGAATTGGAGTACCCCATTTTGAAATCGAGGGTTTCCCATACTGCTGCAACTGCAAGTTGGTTAAACTTGGAATAAAATAGAGTAAGTTCAATTTTGGCCATTTTCATTAATTAATTCATCACATGTAACCTAGAATTTTGGAATATTTCATTACTTTTATTGTCGTTTGGGCACTGCTGTTATCATTAAAGGTATATGCCTTTTTAATTATCATTTTTATTGTAGTGCAAGTATGTATAGTTTGGCATTAGACAACGCACAGTAACCAAGCATGTATAAGCTCGCCAATTATCGAACAGTAGAAGTTGAATAAGCAAACAAAGTAGCTACATAGTACGTGTGATGTGGAGCATGGTGTGAAAACAGTGAAAAGAAAATATGGGGGTAAGCTGGAACAAAACGGTGCAGTTTGAAGCAGAAAATAACCAAACTTTGCAGCATGATGTTAGACAGGAGTATGATGCCAGACTGAGGGGGTCAAAAAGCAAATCATTGCTATAAAAGGTGGATAGGATCGTTAGAACTGTAGTGTATACCTATAGTAGATCCGTGGACCATCCAAGAAAAAATCCAGTGCAACTTTACAAGCAAGACATAGTCTGAACATGAACCACACATGTGCGGGTAACAAACATCACAATGACAGTAGATCAGACTTGAAATAAGATGCAAATCAGTTGCAACAAATATGGATGCATGCTTAGAAATGGGATCGGATGCATGCTTAGAAATGGGATCGGATGCATGCGGGGGGAGAAACTTATGCACATGAGAAGAATATGTGTGCAAGGTAATTGACAACATGATATAAAAGAATGGCTTTGATATATTTCAATTTATGGAGGTATTAGATAGAGTGGTGCACCCCTCCTTTGAAAATTTGTACATTAAGTGATGTGAAATACATAGAATCAAAAATGAGCATTCATTCATTTATAGCAAAAGGCATGAGTCTGCCGTTTATAGCATACCCAGAATAGCGTACAAGGTGCAAATAAAATTAAACATAAGTGAAGCAGGATTACATTTGGGTAAACAATTTCAAATCCACAAACCTCCTATTTTCATTTTTGATCTTTTTCTTCCCTTTTACATAATATGAATTTTTTTTGTGATTGAGATGTGAGACTAGGGCGATGGATGTATTATTGTAATAGTGTGTTTAAGAATTTTTATGGTAATGTGATGTTGCTGATGGAAATGAAAGAATATCGGTAACTTAGTTTGTCATATTTTATATTCACTATTTTCTTATATATTTTAGCATCCTTGAGCCTGGATTATCCTAACAATTTCCCCAATTTTTAGATTTAGGTTTATTTCATTTTGTTCTCTGTGATTTGTTGCGCCGAATCATTTCATGGTTTATTTGGCTTACATTTTTTTGCTTATTTTTCCTTAGGTATCAAGTTATCTTATCGAATGAACTTAGTACAACTTTCAGGTTGACTCCTGAATGTGATAACTAATTTTGTTTCTTTTTTTGTTGTGCGTTAACATATTTTGAACCTTTAAAGATGCAACAATATTTGACTTTTGTGTGGCTGCTTTTGTCTATGTTCATAAATGTTGTTGTTGTTGAGTTTCTTTGGTGTATGATTGTGTTAGCTCTGATTTAGCTATTTCTGTTTCTTTACCGGGTTTACATGCATCAACTATAAATCAAAACATTGGTTTTCTCAAGCGTTGGGGTTTTTTTCTTCAAAAAAATCTACATTTATTACATTGTTGTTTTTAAGTCCCATTTTCAACCTATATACCTTTACCAATTTTAGAACAAAATCATTTTGTTTGTTGCTCTGTGGCAGTCAGTATAGATTACAAACCTTAAAAAATACCGGCTGTTGGTCAATGAATAAGAGGATGACTTCTATAGAAGATGATAAGTCAAGCAAGGTACTATATGCTGAGTAGTAAATTAAGTAATTAAGAGTTTATATGTATTTACTTTAACGTCTTTCATGAATGTTGCACGTTATTTCAATATGTTGTTTTATTCAAACTACCATACTCTCACCAAATTTCCTAGCATTAATGTAATGCAGATATAGCTTCTTGCAGCCTTTTTTTTATTATATTGAAAATTTAAAATTCATGTTTTTAATTTTTTATTACAATGGTTTTAAGTTGAATGTGAACTATAATAATTTGAAGGATTAAAGATAGTGTATCTATGTATGCATGTACGGATATGGAAAAGTTCTATTACATCCTTCTTTGATGCACTCCGTTCATAAACTTTATTATTTTTCAAGTTAGATAATTTGAAATTGGATAATTTCTCATAAATATGTTCTTACATCCCTCGGGATCATCTTCATGGAATTTTGGTTAATTTGAATAATCTAACATGTTTAAAATACATTGCAAATCGGCAGTTTATTTTTTTAGCCCTATTTATATTATTTTTTGAGATCATGGGGAACTTTAAGATCATGGTATTCATTGATACTCAGTTAAGTAAACCCCACGTCGTGTGTCTACCCCGTTAGCCCTATTTATATTTTAAGTGATGATATTGGCTTGACAGTTTAAAAGTGTTAGAAATTCAAAATGATCTCAATTTTTATGAACACGATTTTAAAGCATGACTTGAATAATCTCATAGCTTTATTTGATTTTGAACGGTGCAACACTAAAAATTCATATGGTTCTAGAATGAGATTTAGAAAAGGAGGGTTGTAGTATTTCCTTACCCATATATATTATATATATTTGTGTGTGTGTGTACACATACATAGATGCATGCATGCATACATATATCCATATATATGTGTGTGTATGGACATTATTGTGCTGGATATTTTGATGTTTGTTATTAGTGTGCTAGAAATTAAATATCACTACCATGTTAATACTTGATTATTAAATAATTTTGTAGGGGTATCTAACCCTAGATCATAACTGATTAATTCAAAGAAGCTTGAGATTCTTAAATGGTTAATTGATACAAGGTATTGGCAATCTATATTTTATGCTCAGTAAGTTCAAAGTGTTATATGATCTATGGTATCATTGATGCTATTAGTTCTCTCAAGAAATTTTCTTAATTTTTGTAAGAAAAACATAGCTTCAGGATGTTTTTGTGCTTTACATTGCAAGATAGTATTTTTCCCTCCCAACCGCTGGATGTGAGGCAAATAATTATAAGAAATTAAGCTAAATCAATACATTTTTTCAGCAACAAAAGAAGATGTCACCTAATATTAAACGCTAGAACATTAAATTTATCCCTCTAATTCTCTGAAGAGTCAATTTATCTGAGGATGCACATTTATGTTAGGAAAGAGTAGTGAATGCATTTTTCAACTCCTAATTGCATGAAGTTCAACTTTTTCAGACTTAATTCATCTATTTTTTAAATTTAGACTTATTTCACAAATACGTAGTGGATGCGCGCAATATTTGTTGAATTTGATACCTGAAATTCCAACTCGAAGGAAGAGGCGGAGGAGGAAGTCATGGGATTGGAAATCCTAGCTGGAGTGGCATTGAGGAGGACCGAACCAAACTGTGGCTCAGTATTGAGGCTATGAAGGCCGAACGAGTAATTTAGTTCGGTGGAGGAGCAGTTTCATTTGGTGCTTGGGCTTCTTGATGATTTCATTCGGCGAAGTGAAGCTAGGGCTTTGTTTGGTAAAAGAGATCTGAAGACAAAGTCTTGGAGTGGTGAAAATAATGTCGAACGAAATATTTCGTTCGGTTGCATGCCGGTCCAATTATTTTGCTCGGGCATTATGCCGAACCAAATTAGTTTTTGGTAATGCCGAACCAAATGATCTGCTGTGTTTGCCGAACCAGATGCAAATGCCGAACCAGTTCACCGAACCAAAGTGATGCGCTGAACCAAATGGATGCCGAACCAAACCCCAGAGTTGCTATATAGCAGCTGCCCCTCCTCATTTCTTCACTCTATAAATAATGGAGCTTCTAGACAACAATGACAGCTATCCTAGAAAGTTGAAACTCTGCAGAATTTTGTCCGTATTGTTAATTCTTCTTATGTATAGCCTCCAAAAGTGAATCAACCTTGTAACTCTAATCTTTTAGTGATTAATAAAATCTCCTCTCCCCAAGTGGATGTACACTACCTTGCGGTAGTGGAACCACTGTAAATACTGGTGTTATTTATTTTTATGCATTGCATAGATATGTGACTGCCTGTTCTGGTGTTTATCTCTATTTGTTTCATCTCACTACAATCACAATCCAGTTGTTTTCTGCTGCGTTGGGTTTTTTATTCCCTTAGATTGACCATCTGAAGGGATTTTCCCCAATAGTCTGGTATCAGAGTAACAAGGTTGATTGAGGAGTGTTAGACGGTATGGCAGGAGATGAAGCGACTCCAGTTGTTACAAGACCCTATACTAGAGGGATGTATATCGCGTCAGGATCACAGTTGGCAATTGAGAAATGGAATGGGGATAAAGACTTCGAGAAGTGGCAATGGAGGATGAAGGCTGTTCTAATGAGGAATGAAGTTCATCCAGTAGTGTTTGCCCCTGAGGAGTTGACGGTTGACATCTCAGTCGCAGAAAGGAAGGAAATGGAGAAATGGGTATTTACTACTTTGCAAGTAGCTATGGGAGAGAATGTTATCTCAGAGATTAGCATTGAGACTACTGCTAGGGCATTTGGACCAAGCTAGAAAATCTCTACTTGAAGAAATATCTGACTAACCGTCTGATATTATTGAAGACATTTTTCACCATGCGGATGAGAAAGGGTACTTCAGTAAAGGAACATCTTGATTTCTTTGATGATATCGTGATGAAGATGAAGACTGTTGACTTGAAGATGGATGAGGAGCAAACGACAATGATTCTTTTGTGTTCTCTTTCGGAGTGATACACAGGTTTCGCTAACAGCCTTATCTTCGCTAGAGACACATTGACAGTGGAAGATGTGAAGTCAGGCCTTCTATCTTAGGACTTGAGAGATCAGATAAAGGAGATAAGTGAAGGAAGTAGAGGTGGAAGTAGTAGTCATGGCTTGTTTGTTGAAAGAGGAAGAGATGATAAGAAGAATTGGCACTCTAGAGGGCGTTCCAAGTCCAGGAAGCCTGGTAATGGTAGGAGAGGAAAGTCTAAGGATGAGAAGTGCTTTATCTGCAAGAAACCTGGTCATTGAAAAAAAGATTGTCCAGATTTAAAGAAGAAGGAAGAAGACAGATCTTCATCATTTGCGGTGGATAAGTCTGTATCTGACGACGTGTTGTCTGCAGCAATGTCAAATGTCTTAGACCATTGGGTGCTGGACTCAGGGCGTCTTTTCGTATGACGCCTAATAAGGATTACTTCTGTTCTTTCGTTGGACGAGAGGGAAGCTCTATTCTTATGGGTAATGATGCTAGCTGTAGAGCAATGGGTGAAGGTACAATAAGGATCAGGATGTTTGTCGGAGTGATACGCACTTTCACAAGTGTCCGGTATATTCCAGGTCTTCGGAAGTCCTTAATTTCTTTAGGACAATTGGCATCTTTGAGATTCAAGGTAACTATCGAGAAGGATAGTCTGAAGGTTTTGAGAGGTGGACTAGTTCTTATCAAAGAAGATGTGTTCTGAAATCTGTATTTGCTGAAAGGAATCACAGTTCTTGGAGGGTCTTGTGCTGGAGTAGATAGTTCTCGTGCATTGGATGCCACAAAGCTTTGGCATCTCAGGTTGGGTCATATTTCAGAGAAGGGCTTAGAGTTGCTTCGAAGACGAAAGATCATCAAAGGAGAAAGCTTCGACAAGAAAGACTTTTGCCAGGAATGTGTGTTAGGCAAGCAAACTAAAGTATCTTTTGGAGTTGGACTCCATAGATCGAGGCGAGTACTTGAGTACGTGCATACAGATGTTTGGGGACTAGTTGCTACTCCTTCTCTTGGAGGAGCAAAGTATTTTATCTCTTTCATTGATGATTTTTCTCGAAAATTATGGGTGTATGTGATAAAGGCCAAATCAGAGAGTTTTGAGAAATTCAAAGACTGGAAAGCGCTTGTTGAGAACCAATCTGGTTCTAGGTTGAAGGTGTTGAGATCTGATAATGGCGGTGAATTTGTCTCTAGGGAGTTCCTCGACTTTTGTAGACAACATGGCATTCAGAGATATTTCACTACACCCGAAGATCCGCAATCCAATGGGGTTGTAGAAAGGATGAACATGACTCTACTGGAGAAGGCTCGTTGCTTGAGATTGATGGCGGGCTTGTCTAGAGGCTTTTGGGCTGAGGCATTATCAACTGCGGTGCATATCATAAATCGAATTCCATGCTCAGCCATAGATGGGAAGATTCTAGAGGAAAAGTGGAGAGGTAAAGCAATGTATCTTGGTTACTTCTAAATTTTTGGTTGTCCTATGTATGTTCACTATACAGGTGATGACAAGTTAGAGGCTAGAGCATACAAGGGCATAATAATGGGATACACCGATGGTATCAAAGGGTATCGAATTTGGAACCCTGTTGATCAGAATATTGTTCATTCTAGACATGTTACTTTTGATGAGTCTGCTATGTTCAATCCGAAGGAGAAGCTGCCTACCACATCAGAAGATTCTGATAGGCCTAAGGAGATGGAAGAAGTTTCCGTGTTCTAGCCAAATAGTAGAGTTGTTGTTGATGCTGTCGAGGAAAACGCAGTTGATGAAACATCATAGGATAGTCCACGGGTACCTTCTAGTAGTGCTTGTGATGTGCATGAATCTAGAGGAAGTTCAGTTCAAGGTGGAGTTGAAAGGAGTTTAGGTGAAGCAGTACCTACCCGGGTCAGTTGTAGGACTATTAGGTCGCCTGAAAGGTATGGTGATTGGCTGTTTGTGAACCTTAGCCTTGGTGATCAGTTTCACTATGCCTACATGTGGTTCTTGAGGATACGCTTGACCTTGATGAAGCTTTGAAGTCATGTGACAGTTCGAAGTGGATGTGCGCTGTGGAAGAGGAGTTAGAGTCGTTAAAGAAGAACAAGACTTAGGATTTGGTATCACCTCCTCAAGGAAGCCGAGCCATAGGTTGTAACTGAGTGTTCAAGGTGAAGGATGATGGGAGATACAAGGCTAGACTAGTTGCTAAAGGGTTTTCACAAAGAAAAAAATTGGAGTATAATGAGATATTCTCTCCAGTAGTGAGGCATACGTCCATCCGCATTTTACTCGCTATCGTCACAACTCATGACTTGGAGCTGTAGCAACTGGATGTGAAAACCGCTTACTTGCACGTAGACTTGGATGAGACCATCTACATGAAGCAGCCAGAAGAATTTGTTGTAGATAGGAAAGAAAACCGGGTTTGCAAATTGAAGAAGTCATTGTATGCACTACACCAGAAAAGTCATTTCGCCACGGCTTTGGGCCGTGGCTAAAAGCTTTTGCCACGGCTTTGGGCCGTGGCAAAATAGGCAGTGGCAAAAATTTTGCCACGGCCCAGAGCCGTGGCTGTTTTCAATTTTGCCACGGCTTGAGGCCGTGGCAATATTTCGATCAGCCACGGCTTAGAGCCGTGGCAAATATATGTTTTGCCACGGCTTTAGGCCGTGACAAATTTTTGTATGTTGCTCAAATCAATTAACCGTCAGCGGTTCTTACTTCGGTTCAATTCAATACAAAATAATGCCTCAGTTGAAACTCAAAACATAGAGTAAATGTCTCAATTCACAATACGGTTCACTGTTATAAATAGTTCATCAATTACAATACAATGATACATGAAGACAAAAGTTTCCGATAATTAATCAAGTACAATACGATGCCACATGGAGACAAAAGTTTCAGATAGTTCATCAAGTACAGTACAATGATACATAAAAACAACAATTCAGCAACAATACATAATACACGCTACAAAGTGTAACTAATCTCCAACATTGTTGTGAGGAGGCAATACATAATACAAGTACAGTACAATGATACAATAAGATTTCGCATATAAGGCATGTATTTCAACTTCAGGCTTCACATCATCCACTTCAACAGTAAGTCCTGTAAAAAGGATATATAAATAATTAGTTGATGTGGGATAGTAATATCTAATAAAAAAATCTTGGCTAATTCTACTATCAAGTTAACCATTATTTTCAAGTGAATACAAAACAAACAAAACAACCTCTTAGTAAACATAATTGCTTTTGTTTGTTACTTATTAATGCCACAAGTGTGTAAGAATAATTTGTAAACACTGTACGTTTTGTATGGAAAGTTAGTTTATTCACAATGCATAAAGTTTCAAAATGCAATTGATGACAGTAAAAATAGGAGTCAATGAACACATTGGGCAGAAATGATTACATTTAATCACTAACTGGACAGAGCAACTCTTATATAACTAAACGTTCAAATCTAAATACATCAAACAGCAAAGACAAAAAAAACACTTTTACACACATAGACACGGGAATGAAATGATTACATGTCGCAAAGCTTTGTTATTCTTTGCAGTGTACAAGATTTGATGGGTGAAATTAAATGCAGCAATGTAGTTTGAGATGTTCAAACCTCCTTCTTGCTACGTTTGTCTCTATGCTTGATAATCTCCTTCTTGCTATGTATTACTGAATGTCATTCAAATGACGTTAAGGTTTAAATAGATGAACCATTTCACATCTGAGACTCCTTAAGGTTTAAATAGATGAACCATTTCTCATTTGAGACTCAAATGCAACGAGGTCGTTTATACTTTATAGTTATCAAGCGTATCAACAGGAATTTAATTTTTTGTATTCCCTACTTATTTTAATCAAATGTCACAAATCAGCAGATAAGAAACAAGGAATAAATAATGCATGTTAATTTATTAGTGAACCTGTGCAACGCATTATAAAAGTAAGTAAAACTTGATTCAATGAAACAAAATGAGATATGTCTACAAACACAATAAATGTTTTTTATTCTTCGGTATCCAAACGATATTTATATATAGTATACATTGTGTAGGAAGCTAGAAATAAATTGTAAAAATTGAAAATTCAGTTGTTGATTAAACCATATTCAGTTTAATCCGTGGCAAAAATGTATACAATTAGTTGTAAACTGAAACTACTCCTACTGCTATTTCTATTTGAATGAGGGATATCCCTAACTAATTAGCATTAAAAATGGTAATTAACTGGGAAAAACAAAGTTTGAAAGCTATGAAACTATCCTTACATTATACTAAAATTGCAAGAATCGCTCTCTTCTACCACTATTTTCTTCCCAAAATGAAATCAAACATGACCTATTGTTTTGTAATGCTATAAATTCAAAGAAACCACCTATAAACTATTATAAACTAAAGAATGAAAACTGTCAACAAAATTAAATGTTATATTTGATCATACATGCATCACTATAAAGAATCATTAATGGTGAAATATTCTCCTTTTATTACTTACGAGTTAAAATCCAAATTAATCTTTCATCCGTATGTTTTTATGTTCACACATCATATGGAAGAATAATCCTTTGCCTAAACAACCATACAATACCTATTTTAATTTTTTCAGAAAACATAGTACATATTTTGCTCCAGTGTAAAATTAAAATAAAATAGACAGAACTGTTGCATACATTACATACATCTAAAATGTATAAATCCCAAAAACACTCATCATAATTGTTACACTAAATTAAATTTTTAAAAATACATTAAAGTATTAACATAGTAAAAAAACAAAGTAATTAGTTTCTTGGTCTTCTTTTTTTCATGAAAGACAGCTTATAATCACATGTGGTTGCTTTAAATGCCATAAAGACCACATATAAGAGGTATAAAATTCCTTAAATTTACATATTATTTTTGCATATTGAATCACATGTGATGCTGTTTTTAACGATGTGACGAAGCAAATACTGACAGTTTAACAACCTAGTAATGTTCCAATAATTGAATAAAGTGTTGTCATTCACATTATTAGTTGGGCAAGTGGATACCAAAAGGATTAATAATGAATAACGTGTTCCAATAATCAATCAGCTCCACTATATTTTACCAATTTTGTCTGTTTTTCATCGAATGAAGGTATCAGGTTTAAATTCCCAGTCCCAAAAGGTAAAATGCAATTTCCGAATTAAACAAGTTTTGTTCCCACTTGTGAAGAGACGTTTATTTAATGTAATAAGTAAGCAGATATTAAATGAAGGCAAGTACTCACAGCTCAATGATCAACATAGCTTTATAGGTCAATTTGTCTAAATCCATTAGCTAATTCTTTCCCATATTATATCGCCACTTGCCTATATAGAAAGAAAAAACAATACTTAATTCAAAGTAAATCCATAATTAAATAATGAGATGTAATAATTAAATAGCCTTTATATTCCAACTTATCATCAAAAAGGGAAAAATTGTCGAAAAACTCTTAGCAGTCTTATCTCCTTGGTATTCTAACAGTGGTGGAAACTAGTTGTCATTAACTAATACTGCCCTTCTCAACCAAACCCTTTCCAATCATCTCTATGTTACCCACTGTTGGATGTCCATACACTTGGAAAAACAAGAGTAAATATGCAAAAAGAACCTTATGTTAATTAACTAATCATTTTACGGTCTTGAAGCTTTATGCCTTTGGCCAAATTTCTCCATATTTGTCCCTACTTCGAGCATCTCAGATCACTCTCCCACTATCCTATCTTCCAACAGGAAGGACGTGAAAAACCACCGATCTTCTAAATTTTTTAACTTCTGGATTAATAAACTAGAATTTAAGTCAATTACTTTACAAGGTTTAGACTTCAAACCAAACTTAAGAACAATAAAACACCATTGGAACATGGACTAGAGACTTGTGTGGTGATGGTAACAAAAGATCAAGGGAACACTGAGAAAAGCTCAATAAAATACAAATGGACATGATGAAAATCAAGTACTTGCAGGTTCAAAAAAGTCTACAACTTCATATGAGTTCAAAAAAATAAAAAAATAAAAGTTTGCCAAAATAAAGGAAAGCAACACGATTAACCTCATTCTATGGCTGGAACTGGGTGAGCTCTCTTGTCTTTTCTTGTTCTTTTCTTCAAAGCAGTCATGTGAGCTTTAAGCATTGTTGCATAAGAAGATTGAAACTTTTGGTGCTCTTTAGCAGAGAGCTTCAATTACAAGAAAATGTATCGTTGCATGAGAATATGAAACTGACATTAATAAGATATTAATCGCAACAAAATAGAAAAACGCTAACAGTAAAACAGGCATTCAATCAAGTATAGCATACCGCAGTGGCAATATTTTTCTTTCCATTAGTAGCACGGACAAGGCATTTATACTCAATGGTCTTTTTCTGTTTTCATTTTGTTTTTCACAGCTTTGCTTTTCATGGATGCTATTTACATAATACAAGTCGAGAGTGAGAAAAAAATCATCACTCGGGTATAAAGGTCAACCAAAATATATGAATAACATTGTAAGATACAGAATCACGAAAAACTTACAGCGCCTGAAAGTGACCCAAACAAATCCCTTCTCCCATGCACCTTTATACAATTTTATAAGCTCATTCAAGAATTGGGGTGAATCGAGATGAACCTTCAACAAAAAAAGGATTAAAAAGAAATCCATGTATTGAATTAAATATAATCAATTATACATCACAATAGTTTAATCACTGATTGTTGGCATGGCTCTTTTCCACATCACTTTAATAAACTCGATTTATTAATAAAAACATTTCGATTGATACATCCCATCACGATAGCTGAAAACCCTAATAAACTATCACGCAACAATCAGTGACCTAATCTCAATAATCATCAGGGAGAAAAAAAGACTCAGACGTTAAACAATAATAATCAATTGACCCAAATCAATGTTAGAGGATTACCATTTTCGACAAAGCAAAAAGCGGAATTGGATGGAAACGATGAGAGCGGATGAAAACTGAGGAAAGGGGGTGACAATTGACGCAAGCTAGGGCACGGAGGTGAATAATTGGGGATGGATGTGCAGGGCGTTTTTTTTTACAAGGGGGTGAATTTTTGAGATATACAGCAACACGGGCAGGGGTGAATTTTGTTGGATAACACTGGAATGTTCAATAGCCGTTCCAAAATTACCACGGTCAACAACCATGACAAATTAGTTTGCCACGGTTCGGAACCATGGTAAAATTGCCACGGCTTAAGACCGTGGCAATTCTTCTGCATTTGGGTGTGGCAAAATAGACAATATGGTGTAGTGATGGACTTAAGAAGTCGCCTGGACAATGGTACAAGAGGTTTGACTCTTTTATGCTTTCACTTGGTTTTGATCGTAGCATCAAAGAAGCTTATGTGTACTTAAAGTATTTAAAGAATGGTAGATGGGTGTACCTACTCTTGTACGTGGATGATATTTTGATTGCTTCCAAGGATAAGGCTGAAATCGATAGTTTAAAGCGAAAGCTAAAAGCAGAATTCGAAATGAAAGACCTTGGAGAAGCAAAGAAAATTTTGGGTATGGAAATCCAAAGGGATAGAAAGCTAGGACTTTTGAGCCTCACTCAAAAGGAGTACATTCGAAAGGTGCTTGCTCGGTTTAGCATGGAAGGAGCGAAGGCAATCAACACACCCATGCCTTTGCACATACAGCTTTCTAGTAAAGGCTCTCCGATCTCGGAAAAGGACAAGGCCTATATGATGAAGGTCCTATATGCAAGTGCAGTTGGCAGCTTGATGTATGCCATGGTCTGCACTAGGCCTGACATTGCACATGCGGTTGGATTGGTGAGTAGGTTCATGGAAAATCCAGGAAATACGCATTCGAAAGCAGTGAAGTGTATCTTCAGATACCTTAGAGGAACTCCAAACCATGGACTTGTCTTTGGCGGCAATGGAAGAGATTTCAGCTTGGTTGGATTTTGTGATTCTGAATATGCCGGTGATAGAGATCGAAGAAGTCAACCTCCGGATATGTGTTCACCATTGGTGGGATAGCGATCAGTTGGAGAGCGAGGTTGCAGACGATTGTGGCTTTGTCCACTACAGAGGCAGAGCTCATAACTACGGTTGAAGCAGCTAAGGAGGCACTTTATTTGATGTGACTATTGTGTGATTTGGGCTTCGTATATGAAGGTGTGGATGTGTACTGTGACAGTTAGAGTGCAATTCACTTAGCTGAAAATCTGGCGTTCGGCTCGAGGACGAAGCATATTAAGGTGAGAGAGTCGTTCCTTGTTTCGATGAGTGAAGAGAAGCTAGTTCGTCTTCAGAAAGTTCACACAAAGGAGAATGTAGCAGACATGTTTACCAAGTCGTTGCTTGTTGCTAAGTTTGAGCATTGCTCGGACTTGATTCGCTTAATGAAGTGCTAGGTGCCACAGGGTGGCACGGGGGGAGAGTTGGGATGGTTCATGGAGATGTTTGTTTTCATGGTGGAGATTGAAGGTTCTACACGGACTGGGTACTTCGAACACTTTGTTGATGGACGGTGGCCTTGCCGGAGTTCGTTGACAAAGTGTAATGGGTGATGACTTTGCCGAAGCTCGTTGGGTAAGTATCCATTACTTAGAGTATGAAGGTGTAGATGAAGTTGGATGCCTTGATGGAATTTGGTATCAAGGTGGAGATTGTTGAATTTGATACCTGAAATTCCAACTCGAAGGAAGAGGCGGAGGAGGAAGTCACGGGGTTGGAAACCCTAGCTGGAGCGGCATTGAGGAGACCGAACCAAACTGTGGCTCGGTGTTGAGGCTATGAAGGCTGAACGAGTAATCTCGTTCGGTTGAGGAGCAGTTTCATTCGGTGCTTGGGCTTTGTGATGATTTCGTTCGGTGAAGTGAAGCTAGGGCTTCGTTCGGTAAAAGAGATATGAAGACAAAGTCTTGGAGCGGTGAAAATAATGCCAAATGAAATATTTCGTTTGGTGGCATGCCGGTCCAATAATTTCGCTTGGGCATTATGCCGAACCAAATTAGTTTTGGGTAATGTCAAACCAAATGATCTGCTGTGTTTGCCGAACCAAATACAAATGCCGAACCAGTTGACCGAACCAAAGTGATGCGTCGAACCAAATGGATGCCGAACCAAACCCCAGAGCTGCTATATAGCAGCTGCCCCTCCTCATTTCTTTACTCTATAAATAGTGGAGCTTCTGGACAAAATTGGCAGCCATCCTAGAAATTTGAAACTCTGCAGAATTTTGTCTGTATTGTTAATTCTTCTTATGTATAGCCTCCAAAAGTGAATCAATCTTGTAATTCTAATCTTTCGTGATTAATAAAATCTCCTCTCCCCAAGTGGACGTACACTGCCTCGTGGTAGTGGAACCACTATAAATAATCGTGTTATTTATTTTTCTGCATTGCATAGACTTGTGACTATCTATTCTGGTGTTTATCTCTATTTGTTTCATCTCACTGCAATCACGATCCAGTTGTTTTCCACTGCATTGGGTTTTTTATTCTCTTAGACTGATCATTTGAAGGGATTTTCCCCAACAATATTCCACCTCCATGATTTGTAAACTTTCTGTTGTTATGAACATACATTAAAACCGTGTTATAAAATAGTCATTTTATATTGAATAGTGTATTATTCATATTTCATTTGTATGCAAGTACCAAAATAAAATTCGAGAAGTAGCGTAAATCAAGTGTTGCAACACAAAAGCATAACAATCCTTAAATAATCATACAGTTGAAATATATTTAAATTAATGGATGGGGTAGGTGTATAAGTTTTCAGTTTTGTTTATTATGATTTTCTTGGTTTGACAATGCCCACATAAAGCAGTTAGAATCCAACACTAGAATGGTAAATATATAAGGCCGACTATTAAGATATATAGTTTTTCTAGATAAAGAGGATAAGTTTATTTATATTATCACCTTGAATTTAGTTATTGTACAACAAAGTTAATAGGTCGATGACTTCTAAGTTATACAACCAAATATGATATTACTGCAAGACATCTAGCTACTCAATCACCACAACAACCATTATTGGCATACTCATATATTTAATATTTGTTTATTTACATAAAAAATTATCTATTATTGCTTCAGCATGAGCCATACATCTTCAGTTTCAAAATCAGTCTTTTCCTCATCAGACCATACAAAGTAATTAAACTCTAATAATTTATTCCCATTTATACTTTAGTTCTTATTTAGTTTATTTTTTGGATTAGCTATTAAGTGTTTTTCTCCATTTGTCATTTAAGTCTTCTATTTTTCCCTGTATTTGTTTCCTTTTAGAATTTGGATTATATGCCAAAAAAAATTAGAAACGTGTTTTCATGAAAAAAATCTTTATTTAGGGCTCTTAGAATTTTTAAACCTTCCTTTTCTTTTATCATAATATGTATAGGTGTACGATTAAGAGCACACTGTTACTGTCTTGCGGAGAGCACCATTACCTTAAATGCTTTCCCTGGAGCTGTTTATAATTCTCCTGTAATTTTTTTAAAGGAAACCCATTGGTAATCATGAATTTTTGATTGGTTGTATGTAATCCACATGCTTTAGCGATTGGTTGGAGATATAAACACTTCAACCAATGATAACATATACACGACTAACTAAATCTCACTGTTATTTTTGTATATCTTTGTAGATGAAAAAAAAGTTAAAAGATTGTAACAATGAAATTAGTTCCATATTGTATTCTATAAAAAATTGTCCAACAAAATTTTAGTATCAACTTAGTCTATCAATGTGCATATTGTCTAAAATGAAATTGCATCTGCCTTTGTTGAAGCAGCATGTTTCAATTTTATAATGATATCTTATCATAGTTTTAAGGTTTTTTATGCTTGAAACAACACACATTTTCCTTCCTTCCATGTATTTTATTTATTTATTTAAAATATAAATTATTATTGTTTCGCTAAAAGAAAATATGCAATAATGAAGTTGCATATACAACCGTTGGAAAGCATTTATTGATCCGTCAATCTGATATATAATTTAATTTTCATTTAAAGTTGGGTTAAGATGATAAAATATTTATAAAAATAGAATATATGAGTAACTTATTGTACACCTATGAGTAAAATATAAGGGTTTACCTTACATAGGAGCTTGGATTATCATGACAATTTCCCTAATTTTTAGATTTAGGTTTATTTCATTTTGTTGTGATATGTTACTGTAATTTTTTGCGCTGAGTCATTTCGTGGTTTATCCGACTTACGTTTTTTTGATTATTTTTCCTTAGGTATATGGCATCAGATTGCATCAAGTTATCTTATCGAATGAACTTAGTACAACTTTCAGGTAGACTCCTGAATGTGATAACTAATTTTGTTTCTTTTTTCTTTCAACTATGTTCTCTTAACTATGGGAAGTTGACATTGTGCTTTGTAAATTAGCATTTTGGTTTAGTTAAAATGCCACATTAACTATACATGCTATTTTCTTAATATCAACTAAAATTAGTATCGAAAATCATTGAGAACTATATTTGCCAGCATATTATAACCTGATAAATCAAGCGTTCATAAGCATTGAAGTCTTCGTTTCTTATCGTAAAATCCATTGTGCTAAAAGGGCGAGAGCTATCACTAACACACCTCTGTAATCCTATAGGGAATAGACTATTAATTAGAATTCCCTTGGTGCTAATTATATGCTAGAGATTGATCCTTACATGTAACCAATATTTTGTTGCCTTTGCTCTTCAAACCATTAATGCATAGCCCTTATTATATTTACTACTATGTGCTAATCCAATCACATGCATTTATATATTAAGAAGTTAACATTAATTTATAGTTAAGGCAGCTTCAAGTGAGAACTATTGCATAAATAATGAAATAATGAGAGATAAAAATATATCACAAAACTTAACTATAAAGCTAAGGTTTTAAAACCGTATGCCACTGCTACTATGAAATAATAAAGTACAATGTATAAAGACCTAATACTTACCTCATCCGACCACATCAAAAAATTACTACTGGCCTATTCAAACCAGCGTAAGTTCTTTTTTAAAAACAAATATTTTGATCAAGTATGTTCGACTTTTGCTTATAATATCATTTTTAACCACTATCTGATTCAAAAATTGGTTAACTGGCAGTGAAAAGATATTTTATTCCAGTGTCCACAACTATAAAAAGTTACACTAGACATTGTTCTGCAAGTATTAAAAACATAATCATGACATAGTGTTTAATCGAATGATATATCAAATGATAATAGCATGAATATTGACTCGATGTATAAGAAAATAATGATATAACTAGCAAAAAAATGAGTTTTGAAATAAAAATCAAATTTTTGACATGCTACTTTAGGTTCAAAACTCATACAACTATTTTTTCCCTTTTAATTTACAACACTTTTTTGCTTCTTTTAACCATTTTTACAATTGTTATTCAAACATTCATCATGTTGTCCATTCACCTCTATTTATTTTACCTTTCTCTTTTTGATGTTATGATTTAGTTAAAACTAACAAAATATTGCCTGTGATTTAGATATGAAACTTTGCGACAGTTGCTAGAGAACACAATGTCAACTAAATATAGGAGTAGCGTTTATTATGGTAATGCAAATGACGACATAAAAACTTAAGATGATTATGTATAGTTATATGCTTCTTATAGCAGTGGTTGTATTTGACTAATGTCCTTGCATGTACCGTAATTGGATTCTTGAATCTGGAATCGTCATATGATATTACTTCTCTTTGTTGCATTAATCTCAAAGCCTTCTACTATATTTGTGTATGTCGTATGCTATATTTAAAAAAAACCATGAATGTACTTCTATTTTGATCCTAGCTTTGAAATTCAAGTCTCCATCTTTCGTAAAGTTGTTGAGCTATTACTTCAGCATGTTAATAAATTTATCAATGCGTTTTTTGGTTTAATTGGTTTGATGTCATGCTTGGTAAGTTGTGCACAATGTCGTTATTCTCTTAGAAAAATATATTTTTTTATTCCACTGAGTTATTTGTAATAAATGTTGCACATGATATAAGATTCCTTGATCTAATTGCCACCCATCATCAAATAGTCATGTTATTTGTAGTTGTATTTTCTTCTATTTTTCCCAAAAAGTGACCAATGAAATCATATTACTAATAGGTAAAAAAGTTGAATTTCAACTTTATGTTAAAGGTCAATATACTTCACTCATTCAAATTACCGGTTGGGTTTAGTCTGCTGATGGTTTTTAGCATTTATTTTTAACAATTTATGGTATTATAGCTCTATTGTAGGAGTTAGATTTTCTTAACCGCCTGTTGATGGTTGTAAATGTGTTTCAATTTTTATTTGTTGCCTTATTGATCCTAGATGTTTTCATTCTTATTGAGTTTATTGTGCCTTTGATATTTTCTTGTAAGCAATTAACTTCTAATCGCTACAAATTTGCACAGCGGCTAAATATACCAGTCAATAATTAATCTGAACAAGTATAAAGATGTAGCACACATTCATGTTTGGTGAATAAGAAATATGCAGCACTACCTATTCAAATAGTTAAAGACTTAAAGAGTGAGCAATGGTATCATTTGAAATGTTATCTTAGTAATATTTATGTCATCGGATCCGAATATTATTTTTTTGGGTTTTAAATATGTATATAAAAAATATGACATATGAGAAGGGGAGAGGATAAGTAATCAATAGCCATTACAATGAATGAGAAAAAAAATGTGAGAAGTGCTTTTAATATCTAACAACAAAAATTTTGTATGTTAAAATCATTTTTTAAACTGTTCATTTTTCCACTTTTTGTAAATACTTAACAGATACGTTTTGGTTAAAATCAAAAGTTGAAAACCAAATAATACCTAACCTTTTATGGTCAACAAGGAAGATGAAATTCTTTGTTTTATCATTTAAAAATTCATTAATGCAGGAGTTTTTATTGCTAACACATAACATAACTATAGTTCAAATTTTGATTTCATCGTAGCGCCAAGTATCCACGGGCATGTGTATATTTTTTCGTAATGTGAGTATTCTGAGAAAACAATGGGCTTTTGTTTTCATTTATAATTTATTTAATCATCTTTTGTTAAATTTTTTGATTATCGAGGAACTAATTAAAGATGGGAGAGCTTGGTTTTAGCATCCGTTTTTAAAAAACTTTGTGATATTAGCTTTATTGTTGGAGGTAGATTTTCTTTACTGCCTGTTGATGGTTACAGACACGTTTTAACTTTTATTTGTTACCTTATTGGTCTTAGATATTTTCATTCTCATTGAATTTGTTATGCCTCTGTTATTTTCTTATAAGCAATTATTGTATGATTTGCTATAAATTTGCACTAAACCTAAATGTGTCAGTCAATAATTAATCTGAACAAGTACAAAGATGCAATCATGAGTGAATTACCATTTGACTACTGATTGCTTTTTGATTCATGTTACTAATACATTACTTTTTAATTTTAAAATTTTAAACAAAAACCGTGTATGAAGCACGAGTTTGAAAGTGTACGTGCAGTACTAAGGATCGTGTAATATGGTATATTAATGCGGAAACTGGTAATAACAGTAAAGTAAAAATTAAAGTAAGCACACCAGGAATTTTTATACTGGTTCGAACTTCCCGTTCTACGTCCAGTCCCAGAATACCCTCTGGATTTAAACTAAACCCCTCACTTAACCCGGAGGAATAGGTATACGACACCTGAGCAGCCGAACAGGAATTTTTCCGCCTCAACAACCGAAGAGGACTTCAACTTAATACAAAATGTTTTTTGACGAATGTGTTCTAAATAACACTGATTGTCTTTTGATAGTACAACTTTCCTATAATCAAATCCTCAAGAGTATGTATGTGTGTGAAGATTTAGAAGGAAGATAATCACGTAGAATCGAAGTATATGAATAAATTCAAGGATTCTAGTGATATTGAATAAGAGTGAATGCTTTTAATTGCAGAAAATGAAAAGAGATTAGATTTCAGAAATATAAACAAGAATCGGTGATTGTAGAAGTGAATTGAATATGTTTATATAGTTGTAGAAGAGTTGTAATCTTTCATGAAGAGTTTTAGTCAACAGTAGTGTCCATACCTCTTGAAATAGAGGACATTACTCTTCATGAAAAGATCGCGTCTCTTCAGAAAACTAGCCATTTTTCTCTGGTCGGTCGACCGGAAAACCTGGCCGGTCAGCTGAGTTGAAAAACGTATACAAAACTGAAAGTCACTGTGCATATGATACAGGGTCGGTCGACCGAGGATCCTTGTCGGTCGGCCGACCTGATGTTATATGCACAGTGAACACCATTTTGATATAAAAAGTTTTGTGTGCTTGTGTAACTATTTGAGGAATGATTTTAACATTATTCTAAGAGTCAATAAAATAAAATATCCATACTAATCTCTGGATTGTAAGATTATCTCCTTTGTAGTGCACGGTATGCACTTATTCTCTTTTTGTCGCTTCCATATAATATTCTCGTCGTATGATCTCTGAAGCTTGTGTCATGAATCAAAACTCATGAATCAACATTCTCCCCCTTTTTGATTGATGACAATACTTATGTGACGAAGTAATATTGACATATATATTATAGTTCTCCCCCTGAATATATGGCGACTTTTCTGCAAAAATTCGTTAGTTTGCATACATTTCTCCCCCTTTGTCATCGACAAAAAGGAATACTTATAACAAATTAAGGTAATGCTCAGACATTTAAATTTACATGGTGCATTCTTAATTAGAAATAATTTAAAGATGTTTGCTTAAATCATAACATAACAATAATTAAGAAAACAAACAAAGTACAGGAATTTCTTGAAAGCAAATTAATTGTAAAAATACTACAATTACTCTTCTTCATCGTCGGTATCCCACTGTTCTGGATGAAGATTTTCATCGAGAGGAGCCGGTTCCTTACCCCGTCTTTGAGTGGTAGGTGCGGGAGTTGCCGATGTGCTGGAACTTGTGTTCTTGGATGTAGACCAAGAGAAATTTGGTGCTGGTCTTTTTCCAGGAGCAACAAATGAAGCACCGGCTTCAGAAGAGCATGATAAGGCATCCCATAAATTTACGAAGAAGCCTTTGATCTTCTTGAAACGTCCATCAATTTTTCGAAGGCGAGAATCCAAAGCTAGTTGATTTTGGGCCAAAATATCAATGGCAGCCGCTGTGCTAGTACCGGGAGGTGGTCTTTGGATCCTCGTGGAACAATAGACTTCATCATGAATCGATGAAAAAGTCGTGCTGTAGGTCGGAGAGATGAAGTTTGCCTTAAGTCGGTAGCATCATCTTCAAAGAATAAGTGACTTAGGAGGTCATGAGTTGATGGATTACAATCTACATCATGTAATGAGATTCCACCCGGTCGAGCATTTAAAATATGATTCATTCGATCAATGGAGAGAAACATCGAAGTGCCACAAACCGATGTCCAAACACAATTTTCAGTGTTTCTTGGTGGATTGACAAGATTGAGATTTGCTAAGAATAACTTGACCATTATATGATTAATCTTCAAGTTGTTTTTCCTATGGTCAAGAAAAGCATCAAGACCACTTTCAAGAGCGGCATTTTCAACACCGTAGGCGGTAAAATCAGGATAACTTACAAAAGACTCCTCAAAGATTTTTGCATCTTGAAGCCTTATCCATCTTTCTAAGGCTTTTTCACTTACTAGCCAAGAAGCAATTTGAGAGTCTACAGGAGTTGAGGAAGATTGGCCAGCAGTAGTCTTCGATCTCTTCTTGGGAGCCATTTTTCTTTGAAGAATTTGAAGAAATTTAGGAAGGTTTTAATGGGGGCTAGGGTTAAAATCTGTTGTGGGAGAGTAAAGTGAAGAGGTGAGATAAAAAGGTGAAGGGCTGGGTTAAAATATGAAAGCAATTTCAGCAGAATAACACGTTCGGTCGACTGAAGGACCTGGGTCGGTCGACCGAGTTGAGGTTTAGGACAGTGCTGAAACTTTTGGGAAAAGCTTCGATCGACCGGTGCAGGGAATTCGGTTGACCGAGTTAAAAAATATTCTAATGTCATTCGGGAAATGCGTTCGGCTGACCGAGTCAGGTATTTCGGTCGACCGACTTGGAAGAAATCTGTTTTTAAAAACTTCTCGGGACAGCTTCGGTTGACCGGTTCAGGCATTTCGGTCGACCGAAAGCATGTCAATAGACATTTTCATGTTGTTTTTTTCAAACAAGAATTATAGAAATATAATTATATTATTACATCATATTTATCTATACAGCTTATTAAAAAAATAACAGATATATATTAAAATATAGCCATGATGAATTAGCATCGACGTTCCCATGAATTTGGAGATGGAACGTTTTCTACCGGTGACCATATTGGAGCAACTGGAGATTGAACATGGTCAGAAGGAGATGGAGTTCTGTAAGAAGGCTCAGCTATATCATCCTTCTTAGATGAACAAAATTTCATGGCAATCTTTTCAAGGAAGCTTAAACGTCTTGTCGTGACTTTTTGTTCGTAATAAAGTTCCCTTTGCATATTCATCTGTTGATGTTGATAGTGATGAATTTCATCAATCTTTTGTTTTGTTGTTGGAGATACTACCATTTCCTTTTTCCCTTTCTTTTTGTCAGGTGTATAACCTGTATGGGAATCTTCCCATGGTTTCCACCTGTGTCGGGGATCATTATCCGGAGAGGATAATTCTAGGACACGGTTTGGCATTGGAAATGTAGGATAAGGACCACCTTCGGGGATACGATCAGAATAGTCGTCGTCCGGGGATGTATAAGAGAGATGAGAATTTTCAGAATTGTAGACATCATTGTTAGAAGACATTTTTGTTTCAAGTTTTGTTTTTGTAAGAAATTTTTTTTTGTATTTTATGTTCTATTCAATAAACATATGTATGTATATATATAACCATAGTTTCTAAAAAAATAGTGGTCTAAAATCAAATTTTAGTTTTAATCACAGAATTCTTTAAACAAAAACTGTTTACAAATGAATGACATACAATGCTTTAGAGTAAAAAAATAGTATATTCTGAAATTAAGTTTTAATGATGCAAATTAGAAGCAAAGCTGGAACAAGAAACACCCATAGCCCAAGTGGCTATACTACAACATCTAACATATAAGTCAGAAGTCATGAGTTCGAGTACAGCTTTGGTCAGAAAAATAATTTTATATTTTTCATCATTTTATATTTTTTTTTATTCATAAGTCTTTAAACGACATTATACCTAAATCTCGTCTTAGTTTTATAAAAGAAATTTCATTTAGTGGTTTAGTAAAAATGTCGGCTATTTGATTTTCAGTGTTGATAAATTCTAGATTTATTAATCCTTTTTCCAAACAATCATGAAGAAAATGATGACGAATATCAATGTGTTTTGTTCGGGAATGATTGACCGGATTTTTTGAAAGGTTTATTGCACTGGTATTATCACAATAAATTATTGATTTTTCAAGATGACAATTAAAATCTTGTAATGTCTGTTGCATATATACGACTTGTGCACATGCCAAAGCAGCAGATATATATTCTGCTTCACATGTTGATAAAGAAACACAATTTTGTTTCTTACTAAACCAAGAGACTAAGGAACGTCCAATGAAGTGACACGTTCCGCTCGTACTTTTTCGATCCGTCCGACTTCCTCCAAAATCAGCATCACTGTAGGAAACTAATTCAAAAGGACATTCTTTTGGATAAAATAGTCCGAAATCTTTGGTTTTAGTTAGATATCAAATAATGCGTTTAACTGCTCTCATATGTGATTCTTTGGGATTTGCTTGAAATCGAGCACACAAACAGACACTCATCATAATATCGGGGCGACTCGCTGTTAAATAGAGTAAAGAACCTATCATACTACGATATAACTTTTGATCAACACTTTTGCCATCTTCATCTCTATCGAGATGAACCGTTGTACTCATGGGAGTTGGTTTGGCAGCAGTGTTTCCAAGACCAAAACGTTTGATTAAATTATAGCAATATTTCTCTTGATTAATAAAAATTCCATTTTCAATTTGTTTAATTTGTAATCCAAGAAAATATGATAGTTCTCCCATATGAGACATTTCAAATTCATTTGTCATTATAGTTGAAAACTCTTGACATAATTTTTCATTTGTCGAGCCGAAAATAATATCGTCAACATATATTTGAATTATTAAAATATCTTTATTAGTTTTCTTAATAAAAAGTGTTTGATCTACTTTACCGATTTCAAAACCAGATTCTAATAAATAACCTTTAAGACGATCACACCAAGCACGTGGTGCTTGTTTTAAACCATATAACGCCTTTTTAAGTTTATATACATGATCTGGAAATTTTTCATGATTGAACAAAGGTGGTTGTTCAACAAAAACATTTTCTTTTATGAATCCATTTAAAAATGCACTTTTAACATCCATTTGATATAGTTTAAAATTATGAAAACACGCATAAGCTAATAGTATTCGTATTGCTTCAAGTCGGGCGACTGGAGCAAACGTCTCTTCGTAATGAATACCTTCTTCTTGATTATATCCTTGTGCAACTAATCTAGCTTTATTCCTTGTTATATTTCCTAGTTCATCTGCTTTATTTTTGAAAACCCATTTAGTACCGATGACTGATTGATCACTAGGTCTAGGAACGAGTTCCCAAACTTCGTTTCGTTCGAATTGATTTAATTCTTCTTGCATGGAAAGTATCCAGTAGTCATCAGTTGAAGCTTCTTTTATATTCTTAGGTTCTATGTTAGAAAGAAAAGCAACATGACCAGCTTGATTTAATTGATGTCTGGTTTTAACATTCGTATTAACTTCTCCAATTATATTTTGCACAGGATGATCTTTTAAAATTCTAGGTGGAGATTTTATTAAATTAGAAGTTACATTTGTATTGGTTTCATGAATATCAAGATTTTCATTTGCATTATTATTTTCATTCTGAGTAGATTCATCATCGGAATCTATAGTAACACTTGGATTTATATTTTTAAAATTTTCATTGAAGGAAACATGTAAACTTTCTTCAATAATTTGAGTTCGTTTATTATAAATTCGATAAGCCTTGCTTCGTTCCGAATATCCAACGAATATTCCTTCATCGGATTTTGGATCGAATTTACCTAATTGATCTTTAGTATTTAAAATAAAACATTTCGAACCAAAAACTTTTAGATATGAAATATTTGGTTTTCTTCCATTTAGAAGTTCATATGGTGTATTTTTAGTTAATGGTCGAATAGAAACGCGATTCAGTACGTAACAAGCAGTAGCTACAGCTTCTGCCCAAAATTGTTTCGATAAAGTTGTTCCATTTAGTAAAGTTCTTGCACATTCTTGTAACGTTCTATTTTTCCTTTCTACAACTCCATTTTGTTGTGGTGTTCTAGGAAAAGAGAAATTATGGTTAATACCTTTCTTGTTACAAAATTGTTCAAAAACTTCATTTTCAAATTCGCCTCCATGATCACTTCTTATATTTTTAATCTTTAATGTTTTAATATTTTGAATTCTTTTAACAAAAACTTTAAAATTATCAAAAGTATCACTTTTATTTTTCAAAAAGAAAATCCAAGTATATCTAGAGAAATCGTCTACAATAACAAAAACATATCTATTATGGTTAATAGATTGTACTTGAGTTGGACCAAAAAGATCCATGTGTAAAAGTTCAAGTGGTTGTTCTGTAGATATTACTTTCTTTGATTTAAAAGAAGATTTTGTTAATTTTCCTAATTTACATGCATCACAAAATATGTTAGTTTCGAATTTTATATTGGGTAATCCTTTAACTAATTTATTTTTCGCAAGTTTGTTGATGGTATTAAAATTTATGTGACAAAATCTTTTGTGCCAAAGACAGGAATCGTTTTCTTTAGCTACTAGACACAAATTTGAATCATTATTAATATTCATATTTAGGATATAAATATTTTTATCTCTATTTCCTTCGAAAATGATGTTGTGATTTTTATCAAAAATGTTACATTTATTTTCTGAAAAAGTTATATTAAAACCTTTATCGCATAGTTGACTAATACTTAATAAATTATGTTTTAAATTTTTAACTAATAAAACATCAGTAATGAGAGGTAAATTAGATGTACCGTTGCTATTAACATTGCCTTTGCCGATGATATATCCTTTTGAGTTATCTCCAAAGGTGACTGCTCCTCCATTTGAGTATATAATGTTTAATAACATTTCTTTGTTTCCAGTCATGTGTTTTGAGCAACCGCTATCTAGAATCCATTTTCCTCTCTTCTTATGTGGTACCTGCAAAAAATTATAAAAAGTTGGTACCCAATCTTTTTAGGGTCCTAAGAGTTAGATCTTAGGAAGCGAAACCCATACGGGTTCAGAATTCCCTTTATAAACATAATTTTTGTTATTATGAACAGTTTCCATAAAACTTTTGATATGTTTATTCCTTATCAATGTATTATTGGTTTTTGGAATCCATATCTTAATAGTTTTAGTATTTGAATAAACTGTTTTCCTAATATCTTTCTTAATTTTATTATTAATTTTACTTTTAGCAAAAGTATTTTGTTTTTTAAATCCTAGTCCAGATTTATTGTTAGGAGTTTGAGAGTTTTCTAAATATACTAGAAAGATTTTCTCTTCCTTTATTGAAATTAGAAACATTTTTAGAAATATCATCAAATTTTATTTTAAGACTAGATTTTTCTAGCTCTAAATCCTTAATCTTAGATATTAAACTATTATTTTCAAAAAGAAAAACATCATTTTTATTTTTCTGAGTTTCTAGTTCCTCAGAAATTGACGTAATTTGAGAAGATAAGTTAGAATTCGGTTGTTGAGATATTTCAAGTTCTTCTTCCAATATTACCTTCTCATCTTTTAACATATCTACTTCTAAAGCTGTTCTATCTAACTTTCTTTGCAACTCCTTATTTTTCTTTTTAAGTTGTTTTGTTAAATTTACTAATTCAGAATTTATTTCAATTAAATCTTCAAAAGTAAAATCACTTACATCGTCTGATGAAGCCATGAAGCATACATTTGCTTGTTCATTATCACTTTCGCTCTCTGATGAGGATGATGAATTAGTGTCGTCCCAAGTGACTGAAAAATCTTTTCGTTTGGTTTTGTCCTTCTTGAAATTATTCTTTTTACGATCTGGACAATCTTTCTTCATGTGTCCTTTCTTATGACATTCATAACATTCCATTGTTGAAGATGATGGTTTGCTGCTATTGGAATTGTTTTTGTTTCCCTTGAATTTGTTTCTGTTGAATTTCAAAAACTTTTTGAAATTTTTAGCGATCATGGCCATATCTTCATTATCTGAGTCGGAATCATCTTTTTCTGCTTGGAATGCTACATTTTTCTTTTCTTGTGCTCCATTTCGTTTTGCCTGCAAATTTACTTCGTAGGACATTAAATTACCTATCAACTCTTCTGGTTTTAATGTTGACAAATCAGTTGCTTCTTCAATAGCTAGGACTTTTCGTTCCCATTCGTCCGTTAAAGAATTCAAGATTTTTGTAACAACATCAAAATCAGTAAACTTTTGTTCTAGAGATAATAAAGCATGATAAATATCCTGAAATCTAGAGTACATGTCATTTATAGATTCATTTGGCCTCATTTTAAAGTTTTCAAATTGATGTTTCAGCATAGAGATTTTGCTCAATTTAACTTTGTTCGTTCCTTCATGTGAAACTTTAAGAGTTCTCCAAATTTCATAGCCGGAAGTACACATACTAACTCTATTGAATTCATTTCTATCTAATGCACAAAATAAAATATTCATAGCCTTAGCATTTGATGTAGCATCTAGTTTTTGTGTGTTACTCCAAGTCGAGTATTCTCCAGTAGGAATTGTGTATTCTCTTTGTATAATATTCCAGATATCAAACCCACTTGATTGCATATAGATTCTCATTCTAGTTGACCAATAATTATAATTTATACCATTGAAAAGTGGAGGTCGTGAAGTAGATTGACCTTCTGTGAAACTAGAATTAGTGTGAGTGTTAACATCGTTAATTTGTGTGGTTGCCATATTACTAAAAATAAGTAAATATCAAATAACTTTGTGATGGTTATAAGATGACCTTGCTCTGATACCAAATGAAAGTGTACGTGCAGTACTAAGGATCGTGTAATATGGTATATTAATGCGGAAACTGGTAATAACAGTAAAGTAAAAATTAAAGTAAGCACACCAGGAATTTTTATACTGGTTCGAACTTCCCGTTCTACGTCCAGTCCCAGAATACCCTCTGGATTTAAACTAAACCCCTCACTTAACCCGGAGGAATAGGTATACGACACCTGAGCAGCCGAACATGAATTTTTCCGCCTCAACAACCGAAGAGGACTTCAACTTAATACAAAATGTTTGTTGACGAATGTGTTCTAAATAACACTGATTGTCTTTTGATAGTACAACTTTCCTATAATCAAATCCTCAAGAGTATGTATGTGTGTGAAGATTTAGAAGGAAGATAATCACGTAGAATCGAAGTATATGAATAAATTCAAGGATTCTAGTGATATTGAATAAGAGTGAATGCTTTTAATTGCAGAAAATGAAAAGAGATTAGATTTCAGAAATATAAACAAGAATCGGTGATTGTAGAAGTGAATTGAATATGTTTATATAGTTGTAGAAGAGTTGTAATCTTTCATGAAGAGTTTTAGTCAACAGTAGTGTCCATACCTCTTGAAATAAAGGACATTACTCTTTATGAAAAGATCGCGTCTCTTCAGAAAACTAGTCGTTTTTCTCTGGTCGGTCGACCGGAAAACCTGGCCGGTCAGCTGAGTTGAAAAACGTATACAAAACAGAAAGTCACTGTGCGTATGATACAGGGTCGGTCGACCGAGGATCTTGGTCGGTCGGCCGACCTGATGTTATATGGACAGTGAACACCATTTTGATATAAAAAGTTTTGTGTGCTTGTGTAACTATTTGAGGAATGATTTTAACATTATTCTAAGAGTCAATAAAATAAAATATCCATACTAATCTCTGGATTGTAAGATTATCTCATTTGTAGTGCACGGTATGCACTTATTCTCTTTTTGTCGCTTCCATATAATATTCTCGTCGTATGATCTCTAAAGCTTGTGTCATGAATCAAAACTCATGAATCAACAGAGTTCACATTAGTCACATACAATTAGGTTAGTTTTTTTATCTTTGTTCTCATGATTCTATGTAGAAGCAAGCTTTTTTGCGCATATCTATTACTTTTTTAACCTATAAAAACTAACAAATTCATTGCTATCGAGTACATGATAAGCAAAAAAGTTAACATGAATGAGTTCATACACTATTCTATCTGTTACCATCTTGAGGCTAACATTTCTTTCACAAAGCAATGTTTAAATATATCTGATAAAAACCTTATATTGAAAGCCATATTTATTTGCTAGTAGCAAAATTCGCAAAGAACATGGCTTACAGAATCAATATTTTTTTATTATGAAAAACTTTGATTTTGCAAACATAAGTATAATTTTACATATTAAGTATTTGTCCTTGGGTTGCCTATTTTATATTGGTCAGTAATATACAGTCATTTTATTCTATATATTAGATTAGCTACAAATATCTATGAATACCCAGGCAAGTCTGAGTGTTTGTATGCGTTTGTATAGTTGGATACAAAGAAAGAGTAGGAAGGGGAGACGCATACATGCACATTTTGATTTGAAGCTTTGACTTAGGAACTAATATAACTTAATATCGTAATACTTTGATTGTGTGCATGCACACATGCTGGACTAATATGATGTGCCAAACATAACTTAGCAAGTATAGTCTATTTTTTTTCTATGATCTTCGTGGCTGCATGGTACAATAACTTACCTACATTGATAAATCCAATATGGATATCAAATTGCTATTTGACATTCATGAGCAATTTTTTTCTTCTTATTGTTGATAAGAATGTTCTCGTACAAGTATATAATTCATATGTTTAAAATACTCATGTTCAAATCATGTGATGAGCACTATAAAAGATGCAAGAAAATATTCATTATCCTATAGTAATAAACAATTTTCAAGCTCAACAAAGTAGGCCATGCCATCCGCCTCCTTTGTGCACATTCCTACCCCATACACATGGATCGTTACTAAAAATCACAGACAAACTTCACCTCTTCTTTGAATTCGATGATGCTTTCCTGACCTACTAGGACCTAACCACAGAGTCCCAGCCTCTAACCATCCCTTCTATACACGAAGGCAACATTAGAACCGGATTGGCCGCAATTCAATTATGATTGCAACACTTATATCAACTTGGTATTTTGGTTAGTATTCTTTGCCATGTTTTGACCTATGCACATCCATAACAACTCATGGTTTAACTATGCTCTCAAATGATAGGCATTAACGAAGCCTCTAACTTTTAATTACTCTCCTTATTTATAGAGTTAATTAACTAATTAAAGAAGAGAAAAAATACCAAAACGGAGCTCTCAATTTCAAATAACCTGCTTAGTTGACATGGCATCCCTTCCAACCATTGTGGGTTATCGGGTATCTGCAACTCCTATTGCTAGCATGTGTCATAGTAGACCTACTTCAGTGCTATAATGGTGAGAATTTCTTAGATGGTGAAGGTGGAAAAATCCATTTTGAAATGTCCAAAGTAGCCTTTTAAATGTCTATTGTTACATAAGGATATCTTTTATTTTTATCAATTTTGTTTTCTACGTTCTAATCCACTGATTGCAACTGCAAGACATTTCCTCTTCAACCATTTGTATGCAATTGAAAGAGCTCCTTCTTCCAAGATGAAAACAATAAGGTTTTCCAAGCGCCAATTGCAAAAAACTAAGCCCGCTTAGGTGAAGATTAAGGCAAATTTTGAAATAGCTCAAGCATAGAGATTTTGTATTTTTCTGTTATTGAGTTAGTTATATCTTTTTACAGAAAAATGGATGGTAACAAGCTATTTCATACATTTCTAAAAGCATTACTTAGGTGCTAAACTCAAGACATCCAAGTTCTCTTCCACGTTACTTAGTTTTAAGTAAACGAGTAAGAAGACTACTGTAAATATTTTAGGACTTAATGTCATCCATGGAATGCTTTAAAATTTGATTGAGATTATGTGTCACGACACTGTATTTAGCGTCAATTGTGTTGCATTTTGCTATTTAATTATAGTTTCTGTAAAACAAAGTATATCAAATTATGACATGTACTGTGTACTGATAATAACTCTAGGAAAATAGTACGAAATAATTTGTTAATGCTACACTTTATAATTATTAGAAGTAAATGGATAAAAATCATAAAACATATGTGCATAATAGGATACATGATTATGTTTAATTTGCTTCTCTTAAAATAAATCTCATATATGGAAGTATTGGAGCATTTTATCAAAGCTAATTACAAAAATGGCAAGTGGAAAAGCGAAATGTATAAAATTTGGTTTAGTTATGCTGTTAAAAATTTTTGTGCACGATATATATTTTCCCTTCGGTATTTACGGACTAACTAAATTTATGCACATAATGAACACAAGTTTTGTGTGTGTTTGCACACTATTTTGCACTAAAATAAAGTTAACACACGTCTTCCTTTGAACACATCCAACGGACGTGCCATACGTACTGTGTATATATAAGCTAATTTTATGTATCATGTTAAAATTATAACCAACTTTTACCAACTATAGTTGAGGGGCGGGTCTAGACTTTAAGAGGTTGAGTAAGAAGTCGTTTAAATTGTTAGTATGATATTAGACGCCTCGATGCAAGCATCAAATTTCGTGTTTAGCTGGCTCCATCACTTTATAAATGCCGCAACCTAAAATTTTCCATTATTAGACCATAAAATCCAAAAATCTAATAGTATTGTCAATCCAAATGATCAGAAATTTAAGTATATTTTTACATATTCATGTTTAATATCTTTGTATATATAGTTTTTATACTTTTAAAGGTAATTTTGGTGGTATACATAATTTTCTCTTTTCGAAATGTCACATTAAGATGCGTCGCAATTTGTCGCCAATTGGACTTAACCAGTATTGTCATTTCCATGAGTCACATGGACATGACACCAATAAATGCTGCCACTTGCTATACTTCGTTATGGAATACATCAGTAAGAGGAAGTTGCAGTGGTAAGTTAGAGACCTAAATGGTGCCCTGACCCCCGTACTTCAACCGCCAAGGCCATGCAACTTGGTGACGTGGGAGAAGGAACCAGTGCTGTCCTTGGAAAATTAGAAGGTTGTGGTCAACATGATAATAAGAGGACCATAAGTAGCTGACAAGAGTTGGGTCAAAATGGAAAGGTATGCTAAACCGTTGAAGAACGACGAAAAGATTTTACACACTATAGACGAGGAGTGCGTGCCCAAGGCCCCACATCGAATCAACACCCAGATTACATTCAATGATCAAGACTTACATGAAAACCCCACACTGATCTAATGGTTCTCAGCAATGCTTGGCCCAACCAAGGTATGTCAAATTTTGGTACATAGTGAGGTTTGGTTAATATAATATTTTAAGGATGCACCTGACAAAACATGATTGTTAATGAAGAACATCGCTCTATGAAACAAACATTTACACTGATTCATCGAAGAAAAAGAAAATGCCCTTGGAATAGTTAGAATTTGTCGAGCCCGGGGACCATCCTAGATCAGTCATATGAAAGCATTCTTTCAATTTGATGAACAGTTTTGTGGCGTACTGTAACATCCCCTATCCGGTGGTCCAAAGCTAAGCGCTACAAATGCTACAGTCATCCATAGTATTTACTTCCGGTGACCAAATACGGTAATGTTAATGGTATCCATAATATCAAAAGCACTTAAATATGAAACAAAATCATAGATTTCAAAAACAACTACATTTTACTGATTACATTTCAAAACACATGTTTCACATTCAAATTACATAATCCCATAATTGTTTCCCAAGTTCAGATAAAATATAATTATTACATAAATACGCCAAGAGCGACATATGATGATGCCCCCTTGGTTGACCAGAGTACTATATAGTCATAACCGAATTAATACAACACAGTGGAATAAACAAATTAAAACAACAACTTCTAATAGCTATCCGTCAGCCTCCTCCTTGTCTTCGGTAGCTTTATTCGTCATCCTACTAAAAACCTGTAAACCTCAACCCTCAGCCCACTCAAATCAATTTTGAGCACTCGAGAGTTTAAAGGGAAAAACATAAACTTCGAGTCAGACATAAAGCCTTGTGTGAATAATACTATACATCTCGATTATTTGATATTAAGTGAGACTACGCCACTTAGCGGAATGAGTTTCCCCTCACTGATATCCTTTTAAAACTTAACTTTTGCAAATCATAATCCTGCAACCAGAACTGGTTAAACTGTAAAGCATTATTATGTAAACATACATATCAGGTAACAAATGAACTATCTATCCGAACATTATAGTTTTGTTTGGCTAACTACTAGCCTTTGGCTGGCTTGGGACTACCAGACAATATAAACAAAATAATCTAACACCTGTTAGATACTCCTCTTCTAGATGGTATGTCCCTAACTTAACATCTCCTAGGTCACCTGATCCTAATGGTTTTGCGGGCTCACCAATAACCTATCTGTATAAAAACATATATTCCCTTATGTTTGTAATCATAATTTTAGTCTTACTTGTGACAAAGCCCTACACACTGGAATTTTGGACTAAATTAGCTAGGGCTAATAGGTAATGTATAGGGCGCGACCCCATACCAGTCCCATCTTGTATTCTAATATCTGAGTCATTTTACTTAGGGTAATCTTCCTAAAATTTTCCTTGAAAACCTTTTCATCTCAAATTGATTTAAAACCTTTAAACCAAACTTAAACAAGGAAAATACATATACTCTATGCTTGACTCAAAATCACCTTGCCATGTTATATATATACTTTACACAGATCTTTGTTGATGAAAACATTTAAACCTTTGAAAGTACCCATTTCGAATCCATTGAAAGTACCCCTTTCGAAACCAAGTAAAACCCTTCTTTATAACATAAGACAAAAGGCCAAAACATTCCTTTCGAAAGCATTCAATCTTCCTTTCAAAGACATTGAAAAACCATTCCTTTGAAAGCATTTAAACCTTAGACATCCTTCTTTAAAACACTTTAGACTGCCTTCCGAAAACATTGGAAAACCATTCCTTTCAGACCTTTCGAAACCATTGGGGGAACCACCCCTTCGAAACCTTCGTCTAAACCTTTCGAAAGCATAAACACCTTTATAAACATCAAACCTTTCAAAAGAATTTGGGTTCAATTTAAAACATATGGAAACACCTTTTGAAACCATTTAAACTAAACCATTCGAAACCTTTGGGTTTTACCTTAAACAGAGCAAAAAGGTTCACTAAAACCATTTAAGTCGAAAGCACTCTTTGGAAAGCAATTCCTAAGTAAAGAAGTGATGGTGTCGAAACCAACCTTTCGAAAGCATTGGAGAAGTGCCAAGTTTAAAAACAAAGTATACCTTCTGAAACCATTGACTTCGAAAGGTAGGAAAAGCGGCAGCAAAGGGCTTCGACCTAGTCAAAAGCATATACTTAAAACAAAGGTGCAACCTCTTAAAATCATTCTTTTAAAACCATTGACCTAGTCGAAAGCAAACCAAGTCGAAAGCTATACTGTCGAAAGAAAAGCAGGCGCATTTTCATTTAGAACAAAGCAGCACTTCAACCCCTTTGGAACCCCTAGTTTCGACCTTACACCTTCCGCCTTCTTTCCAATTCGCTGCACACCAAGTCTTTGATGCTATGCGCATTGGTTTCAATAGTGATGGAGGCGGAGCTACTAAGTCGAAAGCCATCTAAGACGGAAGCATGCCGAAAGTGGTGAAACACGCAATTTGCATGTAAAACTGATTTTTAACCCTTTTAAGTAATCTTTTTTACTAGCCTGCCTTGTTTGTCAAAATCTTATTGGTTGCAAATTTTCTTTTCTAAAAGCACTGCCATTCAGAAAAAAACAATTCAAATCATTTACAAAATATCCCATCTCCTTTTATAAATATATAAAACATTTAAGTTCCATACCTTAAATAATTTTATATATTCATTAAACACTTAGGAAAATTCTACAAAAATTCAAGAAAATCATTTTTAATATGTTTTCCAACATATATTAATTTCGGACCCAACTCATAAATTATTCAACTGTAAATAATTTTTAAACCCAATTAATCATTTTCTTTACTATAAAATTAATATAAAATCCACATTAATTCAAAAAATTATGAAAATTGAAACCCATCTCTAAAATATCATTTCTGATCTAAATCTAAAATCACAAGTGTTAGCACCAAAATTGGTCACTAACACTCAAGAAAAGATTTGTCTAGAGAGATTGATGAAGACAGAAAATTAAAATAGAGGAATGTATGCAAAATTAACTACAGAAACAAGAACACCAGAATTATAGTGGTTCGGCGTAACTACCTACGTCCACTTTGAGTTTAATCTTTATTGCTTCTTTACACTATTGAATACAGATACAATCCGTACACTAACGACTTGATTACAAGTTTGGATCGAAAATAGATGAGTCTTCGAAATGGCAGAGTCTCCCCGGAGTTCTCCAAAAAAGGTCCCATTTCACTGCGCCCCTCCCCCTCTATTTATAGACGAAGATAGGCTGGACTTCCTCCATGGGCCCAGGAACAAGGTACTTCGGCCCATAGCAGGTGACTTCTACACACCAAGCCAGGTATGCCGAACGAGACACGTCGAACGACAGATGCCGATCCAGGGTGGCCGAACGGTGGTTATCAGATGATTGACTCGAAGCGAGCTCTCAAAGGATTCGGAGTAACCCGCGGCTGAACTCGAAGTGAAGCAATGTCGAACTCCTCAAGCTGATGTCGACTTCTACGAATCAATCAAATCCCTCATCTTGCTTTGCAACACCTATATCGAACGCTCATGCCGAAACAACTTCGCCCGGATGACAACGGCTCCTCCATCTTGACCGAACCACTTGGCCTCCCAATCCTGGCCGAGCGATATACACCGGACCGTACAGACCGAACGAGAAATACCGAGCCATGTTAGCCGAACGAAGGCGGCCGAGCGACGTGCGTTGAGTCCCTTCTAACACTTTTCTTCCCATCGAGCGGCATACATCACCACACCAGGCCGAACCATGCATGTAGGCAGACCCGTGTACTCAGGCCGGACCATATATTCAAACCGAATGATGTATCCAGGCCGAACGGCTCTTGCATGCCGAACCATGTATACTGGCCGAGCCGTGCCTTCATACCGAACGACATGTACATATGCTAAACCTCTCAATTCGAGCCAACCTTTTACATTTTCCAACCTTCCTCTGGCTCGAGTATCATTTTTATTCAATCAGAACCTCTACAACTAGTATCTAGTAGCCGGGCCGAGCAACCGGGTAACATTTGCCCCCCAAAGCGTATTATGAGAGTCATCATGATGCGCTTTGAACCATAAGCAATCCATGCCCCCCCATTCTTCTTATACTATCAGGTGGGATCTGATTCTCCATTGCATTATCATCTGTGGTGTGGGCCGGTCGACGCACACACACCGAATCGCTCGTTCGACATATTCATCGTCGCCCGACGAAATTGCTTACCGAACCACCGAGGTGTTCTGAACCGGCCTACTGGTTAATGCCTGTTCACCTCCCCTTCTTCATATAAAAGCCAACACTTCTCCTTTTCTTTCTTTCACTCTCACTTCAACTCTATAGGACCTTTTAATTTACCTTTCCCCAAACTTCAGCTACTGCCTCAACCTTCCTCTCCCATCCAGAGTCCAGTACGTTTGCTCCACAACTCCCCTCGATAACAAGTCTGAACGAACTTTAATCTCAAAATTAACAGTTCCCTAAGCTTTGATTTATTCTCTTAGGTATGAATTTCTCATTCGATTGATTTTTTCCGAATTAGAGGTTTTGTACGAGATTTGAATCCACGAATTTTCTTCAGATTACGGGTGGTAGGAATCGTGTAGGTGAGGAAGACGAATCTGAGGTAATAACATGCCCTGGGTTGGAACTTGATACAGCCTTAACTGAGTTTGAGGCCGGTGAGATGGAGAGGAGAAAGAAAAAGGGTACCGGTGGTTTCTAGGACGCCGGTTCCTGTTGGGCAACCGAGCGAGGGAGAAGGAAGTAGTAGTGGTTCGGTAGGAGTTAATAAGTTTAAAAGGTGTTGGCTGAGTGTCAATGCCGAGTTGTTAGGTTGGGTGGAAGCTTACTAGTCGGTAGGTTGGGTGTAGTGTACGAGTGAGAGTGTCGTTCGGTGGGCAACTGGGAGAGCGTTTAGGTGACTCGAGAAGATGAGATGGAGGAGAGTGAGTGGGTCGGTGTTCTCTGTTCCAGAGTGTCGTTCGGTCCCGAGGGCGAGCACGGGACGGTAGAGGATTGGGAAGGTGGGTAGGTCAAAGTTCGAGTGTGGTCGGTCGGTAGTCTATGGAAGTTAGTGAGTGGGTAGGTATAGGTTAAGTATGGCGCTTGACATTTTGAGTGGGAAGTTGGAAGTATGTGGTTCGGTATGCGGGTTCAGGGAAGCGATCGGTCTCGGACTTCGGATCGGTATTAGCAACCAAAATCTTATTCACTTAAACACAGTACATGTTAAGATCATACATCTCCACGCCTAACCACATGACAATGAATAATGACAAGAACTTAAGCATATAAGCATATTGAATTAATTTGGATTGATATCTCCCCAGTTCCAACAACTATAAGCCTGAATTCAACTCGATACTTTATTAGTTTATTTATTGACGATTATGGAGTTATATAAACTGATTTAGATAATGTTTGGTGATAATTTAAGCTTATGTTTATGTTATAAACATGATTATATTAAAACATTATTTGTTTGAGACTTTAATTACTAATTTTAGAAAATTTAGTAAGCTATGAAATTGATTTGAGGTTAATTGAATGATTGTGTGTGATGTTATGATGGATTAAAGGCTAATTAGATGTCATGATGATGTACATGTCATTTATAAGTAATAATTAAGCTATTTGAATTGATTTTGGAAAAGTTAGTAAGTAACTAAGTGTAGTTTTGTTCTCGCGTAATTATTAGAGTGATTGGAGGCTTAATGAAGATTAAGTAGTACTTACAAATATTATCTAAGTAAAGAAATAATTTTACGAGCAAATGATATATTTTATAAAATAGTATTTTATATTGTATAAAATAATATAAATGAAGCATTTTATAAAATATAATGAGATATTTAGTAAAATAATGTAGATGAAAGATTTTATAAAATAGTGTAAATGATATATTTTATAAAACAGTATGAGAGATGTTATAAAATAGTATAAATGAATAATTTTATAAAATAGTATGAAATATTTTATAAAATAATATAAATGAAATATTTTATAAATACTATTGAAGAGATATTTTATAAAAGTATAAGATTTTATAAAATAGTATAAACATATATTTTTTAGAAGAATGAGATTTTATAAAATAGTATGAAAGAATTATTTTATAAAATGGTCATAAGGCTTTATAAAAGAACCATGAGATTGATATCTAACCTTAAGGAAGAATTTTTTTTGATGTAAGAGTGATCCTCGAATGCGGAGAGCACTCGATATTTTCTTAAAACTAAAACAGAGAGCATACAAAAGTGTCTGAGTGGTATAATTAATTACAACTAATCAAGATTATCACTTTGATGATCCACAAATTGAGATTAGAAAAGGAAAAAACCGAGCAGAAATATGTATAATAGGTTGTGCACGAGGGGGAGTTGCTGCTGGATGATGCCAAAAAATAAATGCCCACCGTGTAATTATTGAAAACAACATATTGGACTAGATGATGATACATGAGAAGTTGCATGCTATTCCATCCAACATGAGATATATCCACTAAAATTTGTTGTTAACCAGAACAACAACATGGAAAGCCTAAGATGTCATTGCACATACAAAATAAGAAATGGAGAGAAGTGCACAAGCAAACTGACACGACCAAATGAATCGATGCTTGGATTTGAGAGAGCTATATGAAGATCACTTGACTATATCACGAGGATGGATAGGAGGTCAATGCAAATGAACATGCGAGAAGTGATCAGATTTGAACTTGGACGCAACAAGTAGTAAAAGGAAGACCGTGTAATGAAATCTAAATTGAGAAAATAGACAAGGGCTGGAGATGTGTCGACGAAAGATGGAGATCCGAACATGCACTAGAGCTATGCTATTCTGTGAGAAGAGGGATAATATCTAAGGAGGAGAATTCGTTGATGACCTCAGCCAGATGAGATCCCTAAACCGCATCTCCTTCGATAGAACCTGTCCATATAGAAATACACCAAGCAATACCATATATAATAGAAGTGGGAGTTTTGTCCACATTATTGAAAATTCTATTATTTCTTTCGAGCTAGAGTCCCCAACTAGTGATAGAATAAATTGCATTTATGTAGTTTCTAGTTGTTTTAATGAAGTCATATCTAAAATTATTCCAATATTCAAATGGTGGAGGAATAATAGAATTGATGTCAATGCTAAAAATATAGAGTAATTTACTAATAATAGATTGGGTGAATTGATAGTTGTAAAATAGATGATGAGTGGTTCTGGGATGAAGATTACAGGAATATCACATTTTGTTATTAATATTGTTAGATAATTTAGAGTTAAGGCATTCAATAGTGTTCAATTTATCATGTAACACTATACACATATGAATCTTTACTTTATTGGAAACCCTCATTTCTAGATATATTTGGAAAAGTGTTGAGTTCAGACACCTGAGAAAGGCAAGAATCTATACATTGATTTTGAAGTGTATCTTTCGCAATTAACCCAGCACCAAATCAAGCTATCATGATGATCATCTAGATTGATGTGGTTAATTTTGTTAATCAAATTTTGAAATTAGATAAATCCACTCCCTACAAAATTTTGGCTAAAAGAAAGATTCAATTGAAATTTTCGGAAGATACAAAAATATCGGTAATAAGACCATTTTTGTTGTTAAAGGCGAAGAAAAGGTTAAGAAACTAAAATTTTAGGGCGATAGGCGAGACCCATGGATCGTGCCAAAATGATGTTTTATTACCATCATGTAAGTTAAATTTTAGACCTAATCTAAAAATATGACACAAAGAAGAAATATTTTTCCAAAAAAAGGATAGCGGACGATTGTTTGGTTTATATAAACATTTAATTCCATTGTTGTAGTAGTTGCTAATGATATCTTTCCACGAGGAAGGGTAATTGTCTAGAAAATTCCAAATCCATTTACATAATAATGAAATGTTAATGTCTTCAGATTGATTATTCCTAGACCTCCTTGGATTTTGGGTTTATAAACAAGTTCCCAATTAATAGGACAGTTTAGGTTAGAGCAGTCTGTTCTCCCTTTTCGGAGAAATTTCCTTTTAATGATGTCTATCTTATTGATTACCCATATAGGAAAGCGAAAATAGGACATCGTGTAAATAACAGTAGTAAATAAGACCGAGTTGACGAGAATCATCCTGTTTGCCCTAGACAGGCAATTCGATTTCCATAGTGGGAGCCTTTTATTTATTTTATCTGTAATCATGTTCCAGTCCTCTCTTTTAGGTTTCGAATGACTAATGGGAATGCCTAAATAGTTTATCGGCAAATTCATAGTTTTATAGTTTGTGTTTTCCAGACCATGGTTTATGTAGAACAGTCGTTGATTACCAGAATAGAACTTTTATGGAAGTAAATTAAAACTTGCATCCGTAGCGACTATCGCTATATGGACTACAACTTTAAAACTTGTTTTATAAATTAAATAACCTTTAAACCACTTTGAAACTCTTTTAAAATATTTATATACCATTTTTATAAAACTCCATTTCTTTTTATATTTTAAACCACTATAGATATAGTAAACATCTTACATAAAAATATTATAAAGTTGAAGTTTATTTAAATCCATAACTTTTCAAATTCGAAAAGAGGCTTATCGACCATTATGGTACTTAAACAAGCTACCATTTATTTTCATATCTCAAAAGGATTCAACTTTTAATATGTATCAATGTCATATCTGATATGGTCAGGCAACCAAGCTTTTGGCACTCAACAATTAACAATCAATAGATAACAAATCATTTATTCAATATTAATTAATCCACATATTAATTAACTTCAAAAAATATCATTTTACTTAGCAAGCACAGAACGGGGATTTATTCCGCTCAATAGATGTCCAAAGTAATATATTTAGTTTAATTATAACATAACGGTATCTTATTCTGCTAAATAGATGTCACAAACAAAGTATAACTAATTTAACCACATTATTATGTAAATCAACATAATAATATTCAATTACTATTATTTTATCACAAATTTATACTTCACCCAAACTAACAACTATTTATACAAAAATGTTGTACTTATTAGTACAAGTCTAATGCAAATATCCACGGGTTAACAGATTTTTTGGATGAGATTTTTCAAAGTTAAATTATTTAATAACTAAATTAAATAACTAAATTGGTTTTAAAAAAATTGATTCTCACCCAACTCACTACAGCCCAAGGCCCAAGCTTCTCCAACTCGAACTCGCTTCCCTTCTTCCCTCCCAAATTTGTTTCTTTCATGAACATGAAAACGTGCACGGACGTGCACGTTACACCACAAACCACACCACCAACCATTGATCTAAGGCCACAAACCAACTCCATTCGCTAAGGTTGACACGCCCACACCCTCATCACTCACTCCAATCATCCCCATTGAGATCCGACTGTACCCCCCAAATCAAATCACGCTTTCAAGTACAGAAACCGATCACGATCAATGCTTCCCTGCCGCCGCTACACCTCACCTAAACCTACGCCACAACCACCACCCAACCACGACCCACCGCCACACCTTCTGGCCAATCCACGACCAACTCGGCTCCTTCCTCCACCGCTAGCAACCACGACAACCGAACCCAAAAAAACAATGTTCATAAACCCTAACCGACCTCACCCCACCGCTGTTGTCCACCGGACTAACTCCGACCATACTTATCCTCTCCGCCATGACCCAATCTTCCTCCCAGTCACCGCCATTCGATCCCAACCCGCCTATATCGTCAGAAATTAATTTATGATTGGATTTTTGATCAAAATCCATCCATAGCCAACTCCGGCCATTAAAAAATACGAGACCACCACCAAAAATCTCGCCTTGCAAAGACGAACATGACCATGCCCTCCATTCTCCAGTTCGTGATCATCGAAAAACGACCAATACTCAACCACCACTGTTTTCAGGCAATTTCCACCACCACGCTCGACCAAACTTCAAGCACCTATTTTAAAAAAATATTAGAGGCTATAACGAGCAACTTTCATGTTTAGTGATTTAGTTGAAGGTGAATGGATTTTGAGACGTTGATTTAGAAGTTTGAAAGTGGAAGATGTATTTGTCTATGGGGAAATGGAAATGTTAAAAGAAGAAGAAAGAGAAAATAGAAATGAGAAGAGGCGAGTGAAGATATACACACTTATAACATAACCAATGTCAATTACTTCTCACATAAGCAAACCAAAATTTCCAGGCAACCATCGCATCAAAATCAAATCACACTTAATGACTTAATTTGAAAAGTTTGAATTTGACTTGATTTGAAAAAGTTTTGAAAAGCAAGTTATGCGGTACTCCGCTACATAATATCGAACCGTGAACATCAAAAATAAAAATACGATCGCACATAACAATACGACACGATCCCAAAACAACTATAAAATACACTGGTTATCTTATTCTGTTTTGTTTTCAAAACAAACAACCTTTGCCGTAAAATACGTCAAACGAAAATTTAAATATTTTGTAAATTAAAATTTATGGAAAAATCTCATAAATTCATTTAAAAATACCTTAGTAAAAAATCAAGTCATTTTATCAAAAATTGATTTTCTTATTATTTATTAAATTCGAATCAAATTCAAATATTTAAATAAATTAAATATTTTCATTCGAAATGCTAAAAATTTCATGTTGTTACAATAGGTATACATATAAGTGTTTTTGATATTATATAATAATCAATAAAATTCATGTACTGTAATTAGAATTATTGAATGACTTGGATTGTTGATAATGGTTGTATATTTTTGTGAATAAATTTATATATATGTATGTGAATATCTATATTTGTGTATGAGCACGTTCCAAGCATCTCATGTCGCCATAGCAGCTATCATGTGCGCTAAGTTGTGTGAGAGAATTCTAGGTCGAGTGATCGCTCCGGTGATGCTCGAACCGTGATTTGTGAAGTGAAGCGTGTTTGCATGTGTATGTGCATAAGCATGCACAAGTAGTTGCATCAACACACGTGTATGAATCATACGAGGCAAGTAGGCTAGTTGAGTTTTTTTTTCCATGCTAGAGGAGGCTAGGTCGAAAGAATCGCCCTAGGGAAACTCTACGCGAAAAAGTGTGAATTTCATATTGAAATCGATTTCCGAATACAAAAGGAATCACTCCTAAAATATTAACCAATGAACTCTGAAAGAGGTCTGATGTGGTGGAAGAGGCTAGAGGAGCCGGGCGATTCATCGGACAAAACAACGGAGAAAACGGGGTTTAAATCAGTGATTAGCATGGCATGAAGGGTACCTACCCAGGCTTACTGCCTATTGTAGGCTATAATTGGTCCACCGGTGGATATACCACCGGTGCACCGGTGGGGGCGCAGGCTTGGGCAGTAAGCATAGGCAGAGGTGCATGATGGTTTGGATTTTCTCCTCCATTCCGAGCACAAGTCAGCGTAAGGTTTTGGCACAAATTCGAGGAGAATCTGGGCTACTCAAGAAAGTGGAACGCAAGGTGAAGCTCAGGATTTAGATGCTAATTTAAGTGGTGCGTATGTGATCGATAACGATCCGACAGGAGATCGGTACAGTAGTTGGTTGCCCGATCACATTCGATGAGTGTGTACGATTGGGTGAAGTTAGTCCTCGGTTTCGACATTGGGATAGATATGTTTAATGAATCGTATTGGCCTTATATTAGTGACATACATCGTACTGGTCTTACATCAGTCGCCGTACAAATTATTGGTTTTACAGTAGTGACCATTTGTATAGATAGACGATGACAAGATATCAATCTTCATTCGTGAAATGTGTATTTGATTATGTGACATTACATTTCATGTGCATATATATTTGTGGCCTCGATACCATATTATACGGGACAAACCCATCGTTCTCTTTTGTAGAGGCATTATGCGAATTTGTTATGAAATACACGATGACTAGAGAGGGAGATGACGACGATCATCTATGAGTGGATCATATATCACTTATACTCGATATATTGGCACAGTGAGATCCACATGGTTCCAAATATCTAGGATAGGTCATATATCGCTTTTACTCGATATAGGGGTACAATATATCACTTATACTCAATATAGGGGTATAGTGAGATCTACATGAGTTCGATCAAAGATGGATGAGGCTCAAGATCTATGGTATAATTAGATACTGACATTTTTATTTTGGACCCTCGAAGGGAATCATTGGATTGCGATTAGTGTCTATGGTGCAATTCGATATCGACTCTAATTATTTTGGACCTTAGATAGGTATCATTGAACCATAATTAATGTCCATTGGGACTCTACCCATCAACAATGATGGGTATCAATTTATATCCTCTATATGATTTATATCGTTATGTTGTAGATGATGCGTAGTATAGTAGTTAGTTGATATTATCATTGTGTATTATAGGATAGGCTTATATTATGATATCTATATTACCCTTGCATTTGTATATTGGGTTACCTTTATCATGGTATATTATTATGTACCAGTTACATTATATTAGTTGTGCTGACTTGTTGATTACATTAGAAGAGCATGCTATGGTATGATTCCCCGCCTTTGAGATAAGTTTGATTTACGTATTTATATGTAGTTCGGATTATCGCAGAGCCACGTTTGTGGATATTACCGAATGTGCCTTAGTAGCTTCATGTTTTATATATGTATATAGTTTTGATATACAGTATTTTGAGATAGTATCCCTCACACCAGGCTTTATATTTTATCCACATTTTATCTTTGTTTATTTATGTCATGACAATTCTCGATACTCAATTGAGTAGCATGAGAGTCGGGTGCTTTTGGGGATACGCTTTAAGGACAGTTGGAGCACTTTAGAGGCGAAGTCGATATTTTGGATATATATATACTTGATATTGTAGTAGCACATGGAAGACATGTATCTGTATATGAGACTTGTTGTATCAAATATTCTATTCTGACTTTCTGTATCGATATTTATTTATCAACGACTTCCGCCGGTGCAATCTTTTATATATTGTTCATCCTATTCTGTTCATGAATATTCGGTATATTGTACGTTATTATTTCGTTTTGAGATTCCATCAATATGTCTTGATATGATGTTTTATTTTAATTTTACTTCGACAAATTGTCTTTTGTGGTATTCAAAATTCAAACGTTGTTATTTGACGTTGATTTCACGGTATTACGAAGGACGGGTTAATACATGCAATCACCTTTTTTCTAAGAAAACAATCTTTTAATTTTTTTTATTTACAACAATCGTAAACTCAGATCTCATTGACCTCAATTCTTTTTTTACAAATTTACATCAATTCAAAATTTGATCAAAAATTGAAGTAATTTGATAATTTTTGAGTCTTAATATGCTAGAATATTAGACAATTTCATTTGAAACCTTTTTCAAACAATGAAAATTGAAGTTACGACAATGACGGCGTGACAAGAAGTAATTCCTGAGGATGGTAAATAAATTTGAAGTGAGATTATCAATAAAGTTGTTAGAAATTTAAATTTTTTACATTAACAATGGTTGTTCGAAGTCTTTAATTTTTACTTCTTTTACCATCTTTCCTCGTCCCGGTCTCTTTATCTAGTAACACACGTTAAATTTGCTGTAGAATTAGAATTAGCCTTATTTCGCTCTAATTTCTATATCCCCAAATCATTTCAGAACCCTAGTTAGCAAATGGCCCACTTCCTCCGCCGTCTTTCCTCCATCTTCAGTCAACCTCCCCACTCACTCAATCAGACACGCCGTATCCGCGTAGACGTCCCAGACGGCAACCTTGAACGAGCCCTAGCAACATTGCAAAGAAAAATGCAGAGATCGGGAATGGAAAGGTTGATTAAGAGGAGGGCGGATTACGGGGAGAGGCACATGAAGAATACAGAAAAGAAGGTTCTTGCCAGAAAAAATCTTGAACGGCGAATCCAATCTCAAAAGCTTGCACGGAGTCTGCAGAATATTATTGTCAAGAAAATCAGGTCCTTTTACTTTATTTTGTTTATTTTTATTCTTTTAACATTTGATGTATGCTGATTGCGAACTTGTTTTTGGTGTACATTGTTTTGTAAACTGTTAAGCTAGGTAAACTTAGAAACCAAAAATCATAATTAACCATTGAAGAGTATTCAAAATTCTGAAGCAGTGCACTAACTTTTAATGAATTGTGGAGAGTTGTTCAGTGCATGCTATATTTATGTGGCAATGAAGTTCCTAAGAAGGCAGACCCTAGCAAGTTTTGAGCTGGGGGTTGAATTTGTAATTGGGTCCCTTCTACATGTACACTGTAAAGTGTATCATAAATAAACATGCCTAAATCTAAGTTACATTATATTTTGATTAGTTAACCTTTTTGTAGGCTCTAAAGTTTACTTTGGCGATGAATATAAAACCCTAATAAAAAGGCAGTGAACTGATAATGTAAAATTGAGCTTGTGATGTCATACAAGAAGTGTTAAACTGCTAACCTGCTAACCTGCTACCACTTAAGCTACAGTATATGAAATATTTGATCACGAATATAGCAATTGTGTGAACTTTTAGATATTTAAAACTACACTTTGATACACTCCGGACCTTATTAAAAGTGTGGATCGGGATGGTTGCCCTTCTCACCCTTCTTTAGGACTGACCCTATTTGTGAGCATCTCTTCAACTTAACACAAACATTTGGTTTCTAGACACCCCTCATTGATTGTTATTAATGGTCCTCTTTTCTGGATGCCCTCTATATTTGCTTTAATATTGTTAGCTTTGATTAATATTTGTCACGCTCTTGCTTTAACATTGTTATCTCAAACTAATATTGGTCACACTCTCTTGAGCTTTGTATTTTCATTCTTTTACTTAATTGATCTACATTTTCATCCTTTAGTTGAACCGATACTTAGACAACTAAAAGTTTTGAGATAGTATAATTTGCAGAAGTTGGTTTTTACTAATCATTGTCAACTTGAAATATAAAGTCAGCTGATATTGATATGTGCTTTCTCTTACTACGACGACGATTCCATGATATACCGAGAGTTATGCTCAATTTTGTGGCTGAAATATCAAAATTTTGGGTTCTTTTTATATGTGTGTGTTACAATAAGAGAAGTTTCAATTCTATAAAAAATGCATGTCAACCCATAGCGGACATAAATAATGAATTATCCGAGCCACATATGATATTTGTTTTCATTACGTATAAACTTATAAATTGATTTTTTTATTATAAATTATTTACATCAAATAAGAAACTGCTTATGAAGTCAAATGGAATACGTTTTAATTTAGAGAAAGCATGCAATCAATTAATAATTTATGTTAAAAAATAAAATTATAACGACGTACTGGAGAATTTCTTCTACCAGTTCAAAAGAAGTTACCGCCATCATTTTTTAATAAGAATTTACCAAATATCTTGTCGTGACCAAGATTTTTTTCAAAACATTTTCATATGAGATAATTGCTAATTCGCCATGGTTGTTTGTAGATAATATTTGATCAGTATTAATTTAGGGAAAAAAAGTCTTTCCATCGAAGCAATCATTGTTGGATGGTTTATAAAATTCGATAAGCAACTCATGCATATTTAAATCCACCATCATCCAAGTAAGGTCTTATAGAGTTAAGAATGTCAATTGGTTCAGTTACTTCCTTGATCAACATTGTTTGCAGAACTCGTAGATCTTCAGATAAATCTTTTTATCACATTGTTTGGCTAATCCAGATTTTCCAGTTTCTCGTCATTAATGTTCAACATAGTATCAGCTATATTTGACACATATTTGTCATATAATTATATTAACACCATTTTTAGTAATCTTGTTCATCAGAACTTTCTTTAAACTTTAACATGTTAAGTTCAATTTAATATGCTACAAAACAAATTGAAATCAATTTTCAATCTGAATTATATTTATACCAGTAGAATCAGTGACGCAAAATGCTTATAGGAGCAACTTTTTATGCGAAAACCACTTGATCAATCCATAAGCATACCACGGGTTGATTTGTAGGTCAATTTGTGTCACAGTTTCCGATCCAATTGCAGGTGCATATGCAATCTTCCAAAGATGCTCTTATATTTTTTGTTGAAAAACTTGGTGTAACGTATGAGATGATTTAAATACCATTATAACAAATAAAAGCGGGAGAAACTCGAATCACCATCATAGCAAGTCTTTTATATCTTGAGTTTTGGACTATTTATTATTTTTTGTATGTGTGTGTATTCTTTTATGTTTTTTCTAATCAAGATATTTATGCACATATTTTTTCTAGTTTTTTCCTTAAAGATTAATTTGTACTTATACATATATTGTTCCTTATTTTACTCTGTGTACATTGATTCTCTTAATAGGAACAGCTTACGCTTACTTCATTACTTAACTTTTGATTCCGATCATTATTTTATATATTTAAAAGTAATTTAAAACAACTTATTTTTTCTAAGTAATTTTTGAAATTTTGTTAAGTTATATATATATATGTGTGTGTGTGTGTATACATATACATATATATACATACATATATACACACACACAATGTACATATATCATTATTATATACATAGATATACATACATACATACATATGTACATATATCTATATGTATGTATGTATATAAATCAAGTCTTGAGATTACTTCCAGCTGTTGACTTAGTTCATATCATATAGTACATGCAAGGTTTTTTCTATTTTAAGTCAATATGTATGTTTTTCTAAATTATCATATTTTAAAACCGTAGAATTTCAATTTTATTGTATCATGTTTTTGCATGCTTCCTGAAGAATTGTAGGTAACATATTTTCATGGTTCTACAAATAACCCCCTGTAATTTTTTTTATTTGTAGATTAATTTTCCCCGTAACCCAATGTGGTTCCTCAACATTCGGGTTCCTTTGGCTTCCATTCTGGGCCAACCCTGGATATGATGTACTCGTTGGAATATATATCTGTATATAGGCCAATATTTGGAATTTTTATTTGGTGATGCAAGTAATGTTTATGTTTGCTGACTGTAACACAATTCTGGAAAGTGCATTTGTTAATGGACGCTAACTTAACATGTATTGTAATTTTTTTTTAAAGTCAGCTATTTAGTAACAAGGGCACATGACTTAATTCATTCAAAATTTTACTTCAGGTTTGAAATCCTTGAATTTTCTATACATAACTATGGTGATCATCTGCACTGTTAATTCTCTTCCTTCTCTGTCTGTAATCCTTCTGTCCAATTTTCATAAATTCACTATATATTTCAATTAACCTTTTGATTTCTTGGTTCGAACTATTATAGTGCCAAGTTTTTAATCTCGGTCTTCGCATATAAATATGTTTTTGCTATGCCCCTTGTCCACACTTTCTCCATAAGTGCCTTGATATTTTCAAAATATATATTAAATATGAACGAGACAGTGATCGCTGATTGATTTCATTATCTTTGTAATGGTTTTATCCAAAAGATGGTTTATATATTTGTATAATAGCTTCATTAAGGTATGCTAGTTACAAGATGATTCCTTCCAAACCCATGCATAACTGACGATGTGCGTACTGGGTCTCTCCCTCCCTCCCTCCCTCCCTCCCCCCCTCTCTCTCTCCCTCCCCCCCTTTGGTGTCAGAACTGTGAGGATGAGGAAGAAATGACAATACTGATTATGTTTCATGTGTGTTATAAATTAGTTATAAGTTACACTATAGCTATAGGTAAGCAGGAAAAAAGAAAAGAAATTAGAGTGGCAGGTTGTTTGGTAAGATGGTAGCTGGACAAATATGTTTGTGCAATGGTAGGATTAACATTTTACATGAAGATGAATTTAATGACACTGATATTTTAATGATTTTTTCATCTTTGATGTGATAATACATACATGCACATGTGCGCGTGTGCACGTACTATACTGCATTCCTTGATTTACATAATCTTTTAGAATTAGTCTAATCAAATAATTACTAGTAATAAGAACATAAATAGACAATCATGTCTTGTTGAATGCTAGTTCTCTGTTGTATTTTGGCGACACTATATGTCAGATTGAAAGAAAATGAGTTAGCTTCGTCGATGATGTCGGTTCGTGATTTGGAGTAACGGAACTCATGTTATCGCGTGTTGAAGTAGTGATGTACACACAAGATTTGACCTGGATGGTGTAAGTTTCATCGACTATTTAGATGCTTGAAATGGAGTTCAGACGTCTGAACATGAGGCCAGGCGTCTGAAAATGCTTGAGTTTCAGGGTTTTGTTTTCTACGTATATTCAGATCATTTTGGCATGGTGTAACGACCTGGTATTTTGAACCGTTCAAATCGACAATCATCCACTCATGTCAGACTTGAATTGCTCAAAACAACAGATTTTTAATTTATATTTGGCAAAACTTAGCATATATGGTAAATAAATCAATCACAGACACAGAGTATTACAACAATAAGCAGCAGAATATATAAAAATAGTAGTTCATGAAGCTACTATAAAACATCAGAGTTTGGAATAAAATACAACATAATATCTCAAATACAATGTAGTCTCGAATACAAAAAGATGACATTTTGTACAAAACAACTGGAAAAGTTGAATTGATAAGACAGATCTTCAAGCAAAGCTCCAAGCTCCAAAGGTGAGCCTCAAATGCTGTGACACTCAGTCTGACCCGAGCATAAAGCAAAACACAAAACACCCGAGTCAGGATTAACATTCTTATATCAGTAAATTCAACTCAAGTGAAATGTCAACTGAAATACAAGTAACTTAAAGGATAGTTGAGATTTCCATCCTCTGAGGATCCGTGAAACTATCTACTATGTAGTAATATACGCTATTATAATATGTCTATCAGTAAAGTAAAGTATTAAAATAGCGTTAAGGCGTTACCCATATCCCCCTTAACGCATTTTATATATTCCCGTAGTCTATACAATGCCGTAAGCTCCACCAAACCGGTGGTTTACCCAGAGGACACCCCATAGGTACGGTACAAAACAAACCCGTAGAAGGCGCGATAAGGCATGTGACAAGGCACGCGAGACAATGCCAGGGTAGAGATACCGTTTGTACTCCCGGACTAGTGGTAACGCATAGCAGCTACTACCGCCCACTTCGAGACACACTTCCAAATCAAAGGTGCACCCAAATCAAATCACAAAGTAATAGAATGGTGTCGAAGAAATGTGCCCGGTCGGAGGTGCGACCTCACTTGGTCCGATATAGCTCCTGTTTTAGCCACATCAAGCTGACTTACGGGAGTCAAGGCTGCGCTAAAACCTCATGTAGAATCGTCGCCAAACCATCCTACTTCGTTTTGGAATCTCCACCACGTACACAGTTGTTAAAGTGGTTTTCGGTATTGGTAGAGAGTATGACAATATCCGATCCCGGTCTCTTTAACAACTAAACGCTTATTTCACACCGTGGTCATTTCATTTCAAATAGTTCATACTTCATAATCAAAATATCATATTATTTGAAAATCATATCAATTCAATATCATTATTCACTATAAATCATGTTCATTCCAAAAATCATAACACTTTAAAAATCATAACAGTTTAAAAATCATAACCCTTCCAACTTAAACAGTTTAGATATTGAAAATAGTATATATATTAAAACAGTTATAAATCAAAATAGTTTATATATTAAAATAATTTATATATATTAAAATAGTTGTAAATTAAAAATAGTTTATATTTATTTAAAGAGATTATACTGAAATAGTTTCCCAATTAGGAATCCAATTCCACAAATCGATTCAAATCAACTTAAATTTCAAAATTCAATTTAAATCCATCCCAGTTCAACACTTTCAATTTAAAAGGTTAAAAATTCGATTCAAATTCCCAATAAACCACTTCAATTTTTATCGATTTCAAATTCGGGTTTGAACTATCTCTTCGATTCCAATAAGATTCAAAGTTTAAACATTCAAACATTTCAATATAAGTTTCATTTAGATTTCAACATTTAACTTTAAATTTTATTCAAATTGGAAAAAATATATTCACTTAATCATTTTAATAACAATTAAATAAAATCTCAATTTATAAATTTAAATTAATATTAAATATCTAGTCTCGATCTTATTTAAAATTGAGAATATTCTTTTAATCAACTTGTTATCAAATCAAGTTATCAATCATATCTTTCAAAATCTCAAAATCAATAAGTTCAAATCAATTCTTATTTAAATTCGATTATTAACCAATTTAAATTTCAAGTCAATTTTACTTTATTTTTTTCCAACCTCTATTTATTTAAAGCTATTACAAAAAATCTGTTCAAAAATATTAATGTAAATATTTAAATAAATATTATCTACTAATTAATTTTTTTTAAAATAAATTATATCAAATTAAATCTTATTAATAAATCTATTTTAAATTTTATTTTATATATTTAAAAATAATAAAATGATAAGTAAAATCTTAAAATTTATATTTTCAAAACTAACTTATAAATTTGAAATTTCCAAACATATAATTTAAAAATCTAATTTTACAAAATAAAACATCTTTATATTATATTTAAAAATCAATATTTAATAAAATCCTTCCTTCCAAAACTTTGGAAATCATTTCAAAATACAATGGTATCCGTATATAATTTTCTATACTGTGGTTAAGTAATACAGATATTTATCATTTCAATCCGCAAATTAAATATTTACGGGTGTATATCATTTCAACCCGCAATCACAAAATTTCAAAAGCAATGAAAATGCTTGGATTTATCATTTCAACCCATAACAATTTCCCCTAATCTATAATATCGTTCGGGTATGTATCATTTCAACCCATAGGGAATTCTTAACTAACAGGGAACTTGCAGAGCGAGAACGATATGATAATAATATATAACATATCAACAACATGCATATATCATCAGTAACAAATTTAAATATAATATATACAACATGTTATGGTGTCATATGTCACAGGTGAACAGTTACAAATAATGACATGTCATATATAACAATTATATAATTAACAAATTCAAATTTAACAACATATTTCAATTCTTATTTCAAGGTGAATTAAATTTATTGAATACGACCTCCCTAGAACCCGCAATTTAAAAAAAAGCCAACCCCAACTTGTTTGGGAATAATGGCTTTGTTGTTGTTGTATAAGAATGTTAATCGTGAGTGATTGCTCACCTTTCGAGGTTTGAGAAATTTGACAACTCGATAAGCAACGAATTGAATCGCGAACTAGACAATCGACCAATCCAAACGACGAACCTCAAAGCTAAGAAAGATGAACACGGATTTGACGAACCAAGCCGATAATTTGGAATTGACGAAACAAATCAAACTAGCTTAATATAAATTGAACAAAATATATGTTATATATATAATTTTTCTTTAAAACCAATTTTAAAACATATATTAAAATAAAATACATATGTATTTTCAAATCAATATTTTAACTTTAACACCTATAAAATAAATAAATAAATATATATATATATATATATATATATATATATTTGGAAACCAAACTCATGTAAACTTGTGTGTCTATATATATATAAACTTACATACATTATATTTTAAAAATCAATACTGATTATAAAATCAATATAAACTTACTTTATTGTAACATACACATATGTATAACTCAACAGATCCTTTATAAACTTATAGAAACATATATATACTCAAATGAACATATTATATATAACTAATATAAATATATATACATAAACCAACAGATCTTATATTTCATATACAAACTTGTATATATATGAACATATATGCAGATCTTACATAACTTAAATAAACTTATATACATATGTATACAAACAGATTATATATATATATAACCTATACATCACAACTATATATATTTATAAATTCATATATATGCAGTAAAAATATTTAGTAAACAAACGGGTTTATATAACATATATAAATTTATATATAAACAAAGAGATTGCGTTTCTCATATAAACAGATATATGAAACCCAACAGACCGGATTATAACAAGTATAACTATACATTGTAAACACTTTATATTATATAAAACACAATTTAAAAATCAATATTTTTTTCAAATAAGAACAGAGAGAAGGGTGGCGTACGCAGATGAAGGGGCAATGTGACGTTGTGGGATGGCCAGAGTTGGTGCCGTGGGTGATGCGGCTGAAGGTGATGGTGGCTGTTCGATGACAAGCTGTGGTGGAAGGCTGAGATGGGCTTGAATCTAACGTTTTTGGGCGAAGGAAAATGGAGGGTTGGCAATACATGGCTGTTGTGGCCACTGGCGGCGTCGCTGGATGATGGTGGTGTTCAGCCAGGGAGGAGATGGTCGGTCGTGGGTAGGGGAAGATGCAGGGCGGTCTGGAAGGTGGAGCAGCGGGTTCGTGGTTGCTCGGCAAAGTCTGGTCGTTTGGTTATGGAGGAAGTGACAGATGGACGTGGGAGAGGTGGAGTTTGTCGTGGCTATGCGGAGGCTAACGTGAGGGGAAGTTGATGGCGGCAGGGTTTCAGATCCAAACTTATATATATGCGTGCAAAAATTAAAGAAGAGGCGGACGTGGGTTTCAGGGAAGGTAGTGGTCGGCCAAGCAAGGTGGTAGAGGCGGGTTTTGTGGGATGTGGAAGTCGATCAGGGGAAGGAGGCTGAGATACGTGGGTTTTGATGCGGAGCTGCTTCGGGAGGCAGGCGAGGCTAGGCGAGGCTTGCTGGGCAGCAACAATTTGGAAAAACGTGCATTCCAGGTGGAGAATGAAGATGGTTCAAATAAAAATGACGAAGTTTATCAGGCTTTCTAAATATCAATGCAACTTAGTTATTATAATATTATATATATTTCTCAAATGACAGAAACGAAAAGGTGAAAGGAAGGCGAGTGAAGATTTGATGAGGTGGGAGAGCTTTTACCAAGACAAAGATGAATGCAACATATATATTATTAATTTTGAACTATTATTATTATATTGTAGAAGAACAACAGTACGAAATGTGAAGGGGAAGCGATAGAAAAATGATGAACCAAAATATATAAATTAGCAGTGGGAATAGCAGAAGGTCGGCATGAATTCTGAAATAATAAAAGAACATGTCCATTTGTTTTAAACGGTGGATAACGAATGGTCACAAAGAAACCAAAAGGCGTACCGTTACGGTTAACCGTTTCGCGTGTTTCACCGCGTACCGACACCGAAACACATAAATAAATATACTACGGAGATCAGTACGACGAGACGATCAGAATAGTACATAAATATCAGTGATACGATCATCCTATCAAAAGTCGATATTCGCTGCAAAACTGTTGTTTAAACGCCGAAAATAAGATAAACGGAGCTAGAGAAGTCCAAATTTGACGAAACGAAATATGACGTCTCACTCAAAAAATGATAAATATTTTATATAAAAATATTCGGATTTCAATAATATTTTATTTTCAAATTATCTGATTTAAATTAAAATAGAATTACACAACAATATAAACTCCCATATTCTCTGATGAAAATCTGACATTTGTTATGTTCCAATAGACGCTTACCAAATATCCAATTTTCATTGCTAAAATTAATTATTTAATTTCAAGCAAAATTTCAGTTAATTACGTTATAAAACCGTTAAAATTTACGGGTCGTTACGCTCTCCCCCACTCAAAACTTTTCGTCCCCGAAAAGGAACGAGATAAGAGAATAGAAGCAATAGAAAGGGAAGATAGATTTGAAATATAACAATTAATCAAAACCATATAAATTTCATTTATTTTATTTCAACTAATTTGGTTTAAATCCATTTTATTTGATCGATAAATATTCATTGTATTCACATTTGGTTGATTTCAATTTAGTGTATTTTCATTCAATTGATTTGCTTTTAATTTATTAACATTTGTTACAAAAAATTTCTTTCAAAACAAAATTTATTTTATTTAACTCATTTATTTTATCCATTTATCTTCAGTTAAGTTGATTCCACTTGAAATTTAATTTCAACCTTTCTTAAGTTCATATTTACTTAAATAGCATTTCTCTTTTATTATTCAATTTATTTCACTTAACATTTCTTATAACATAAATTAAACATTCATTTTAACAACCAAATCTTTATTTATAAATTCTCTTAACAAAATTCAAATTTTGGACATCATATTAATTATAGCATATTGTATATTGTTCGATTACATTCAAATCCTTTCCAGGTAAGTTTTATTAATGATTCCAATGTAATTGAATACTATGCAAATTTCTCTTTTATTTACAATATTACTATTAAACAAAATTTAGTTTGAATATTTTTATCATTTAATTTTCTCTTGTATAACATTCAATTTCAAATTCACTTTCATTTTAACTTTTGAATATTTTAGGTAAGCTATATATATTTTAGAATGCAAATGAGTATTATACAAATTAAATTCTAGTTCAACTATTTCAAGTTATTTTAAATTCCAATTCTCATTTAAGCACTCTAACTATTCAAAAAAATTCTCCATTTCAATAATTATAAACCATCACTTAATATAAACTTAAGAGTTATTCCGGTTTCATTTCAAAAAAAATTTGAAATACATATATTTATTTTATTTTGTACATCAAACATACTCAAGAAATTCAAATCAAATCCATTTTCCAAAACAAAAGTGTAACGAAGTTACTAAGTGGTCTCTCCATTTTGAGACTCGAAAATAAATGTCGATGATGCTACAGTTATCACCGAAATTATTTTCCAGCGACAATAGAGTAGAGTACCGACTTACTTTCCATTCAAAAATACTTTCAAATAATATATTTTTAAAACCATGGAGACCAAATCTTGAAAGTATCGGAAATTTAAACCCTCAACTCCTTAATTTTAATTTCAATTCATTTGCAAATTAAATTTATAAACTATGTTTTAAAACTATACAACAATAGTTAATGATTTATGGATGTTAACAAAACAATAAATGATAATCTAGTATTATCATTTCTAACAACCAATTCGTTTACTATCTAATTTCAGAAAATATACTTATATAATAAATATAATCATACATAAAATTATTTCATTTACCAATTTCGAAAATAAATATGTGTCAGTTTGCTCTGTTCAAGTGTTTTGGAATTTCTATCGATAACGTTGGTCAGACGAATCGACCGAAACTCCAAATCAAACTTAACAACTCGAACAACACAATATAAAATATTTTATATTAATTACAAATACACTCCCTCACAGGATGATTCAAGAATGGATTTTAGGACAAAGATAGAGATTCAAAGCTAGAGAAACTCTAATCAATGTGAATTCTAACAAAGAAGATGGATTCGAAAGGAGAGAAGATAGTTAAATTACAAAAGAGGAAAGATGGATAGACTTATTAATCGCGGCGACCTTAACCGGGTCAACCGAGACTCAAAAGAGATGAGAATATGATCATCGAAAACTAGGACGACTCGTTGAGAACATCGCGGAAAACGCGATTCAGGAGACCGACGAAAAAGGCAAGAGCATTGGTTAATCCAAAGGGTATGACTAACTGTTAATAGAAACCATTCGCTCGGAAGGAAGGACAACAAGTCGAGCTCCAGAAATAAAATCGATGCAGAATTCAATTTCCCGCTCATGAGGTGGAGGAGTGGCTTCACCAAACATTAGGATAATCCCTGACCATCGGGAAAGTTCGGATTACTAGGCTTAGAATCAGACGAAAGAATAGAACTGCCCGCACAATCCTAAGGCATTTGACATTCGATTACAAGAGAATTACCCGGATCGTCTGCTGGAAAACGGTTCGGGCCATACAAGAAATAACAACATCTAAACCGAGGACGTATAAATCTCCTGTTAATCGATGTCTGTTGTAAAGAGTTTCACCCCTTTACAAACCATAATAAGGTTGGCGGGACTGCCGATGGAATTATTTACACCCAAGGATGAAGTTGCCAATTGAGGTAGCATGATGGGCTCAAATTTATTACAGAGATCAACAGAAATAGAGCTATGGGATGCTCCAGTATCAAGAAGAACACGAATAGGAATAGACAAGATGGATTCCAGGACGAAGGAAACATTCCAAAAGTCAAAAGGAAATCCGAATCAAAAGGAAGAAACTTAAGTTTGAACGAAGGTGATTCTGTAACTAATTTTACTCCATATGCTAAGTTTTGCCTAAACCAGAGCTCGATACCACTTGTAACGACCTGGTATTTCGAACCGTTCAAATCGACAATCCACTCATGTCAGACTTGAATTACTCAAAACAACAGATGGTTAATTTATATTTGGCAAAACTTAGCATATATAGTAAATAAATTAACCACAGAATCAGAGACACAGTATTACAACAATAAGCAGCAGAATAGATAAATAGTAGTTCACGAAGCTACTATAAAACATCAGAGTTTGGAATAAAATACAACAGAATATCTCAAATACAATGTAGTCTCGAATACAAACAGATTACATTTTGTACAAAACAACTGGAAAAGCTTAATAGATAGGACAGATCTTCAAGCAAAGCTCCAAGCTCCAAAGGTGAGTCTCAAATGCTGTGACACTCAGTCTGATCCGAGCATAAAGCAAAACACAAAACGCTCGAGTCAGGATTAACATTCTTATATCAGTAAATTCAACTCAAGTGAAATGTCAACTGAAATACAAGTAACTTAAATGATAGTTGGGATTTCCATCCTTTGAGGATCCGTGAAACTATCTACTATGTAGTAATATACGCTATTATAATATATCTATCAGTAAAGTAAAGTATTACAATAGCGTTAAGGCGTTACCCATATCCCCCTTAACACATTTTATATATTCCCGTAGTCTATACAATGCCGTAAGCTCCACCTAACCGGTGGTTTACCTAGAGGATACCCCATAGGTACGATACAAAACAAACCCGTAGAAGGCGCGATAAGGCATGTGACAAGGCATGCGAGGCAATGCCAGAGTAGAAATACCGTTTGCACTCCCGGACTGGTGGTAACGCATAGCAGCTACTACCGCCCACTTCGAGACACTCCCAAATCAAAGGTGCATCCAAATCAAATCACAAAGTAATAAAATGGTGTCGAAGAAATGTGCCCGATCGAAGGTGCGACCTCACTTTGCCCGGTATAGCTTCTATTTTAGCCACATCAAGCTGACTCACGGGAGTCGGGGCTGCGTTAAAACCTCATATAGAATCATCGTCAAACCATCTTACTTCGTTCTGGAATCTCCACCACGTACACAGTTGTTAAAGTGGTTTTCGGTATTGGCAGAGAGTATGACAATATCCGATCCCGGTCTCTTCAACAACCAAATGCTTATTTCACACCGTGGTCATTTCATTTCAAATAGTTCATACTTCATAATCAAAATATCATATTCATTTCAAAATCATATCAATTTGATATCATTATTCACTTTAAACCATGTTCATTTCCAAAAATCATAACATAAAAATCATAACACTTTCGAAATCATAACACTTTTGAAATCATAATCCTTCCAACTTAAACAGTTTAGATATTGAAAATAGTATATATATTAAAATAGTTATAAATCAAAATAGTTTATAACTAAAATAATTTATATATTTAAATAGTTGTAAATTAAAAATAGTTTATATTTATTTAAAGAGATTATACTGAAATAGTTTCCCAATTAGAATTGTTTCATCCAATTCCACAAATCGATTCAAATCAACTTAAATTCCAAAATTCAATTTAAATCCATCCCAGTTCAACACTTTCAATTTAAAATTCAATAAGATTCAAAGTTTAAATATTCAAACATTTCAATATAAGTTTCATTTAGATTTCAACATTTAACTTTAAATTTTATTCAAATTGGAAAACATATATTCACTTAATCATTTTAATAACAATTAAATAAAATATCAATTTTTAAATTTAAATTAATATTAAATATTCAGTCGATCTTATTTAAAATTGAGAATATTCATTTAATCACCTTTTTATCAAATCAAGTTATCAATCATATCTTTCAAAATCTCAAAATCAATAAGTTCAAATCAATTTTTATTTAAATTCGATTATTAACCAATTTAAATTTCAAGTCAATTTTAATTTATTTTTTTCCAACCTCTATTTATTTAAAGTTATTACAAAAAAGCTGTTTAAAAATATTAATGTAAATATTTAAATAAGTATATATCTACTAATTAATTTTTTTTAAATAAATTATATCAAATTAAATCTTATTAATAAATCTATTTTAAATCTTATTTTATATATTTAAAAATAATAAAATTATAAGTAAAATCTTAAAATTTATATTTTCAAAACTAACTTATAAATTTAAAATTTCCAAACATATAATTTAAAAATCTAATTTTACAAAATAAAATATCTTTATATTATATTTAAAAATCAATATTTAATAAAATCCCTCCTTTCAAAACTTTGGAAATCATTTCAAAATATAGACCAACGATGTCCGTATATAATTTTCTATCCTGTGGTTAAGTGATACGAATATTTATCATTTCAATCCGCAAATTAAATATTTACGAGTGCATATCATTTCATCCCGCAATCACAAAATTTCAAAAGCAATGAAAATCGCTTGGATTTATTATTTCAACCCATAACGATTTCCCCTAATCTATAATATCGTTCGGGTATGTATCATTTCAACCCATAGGGAATTCTAAACTAACATGGAACTTGCAGAGTGAGAACAATATGATAATAATATATAACATATCAACAACAGACAAATATCATCAGTAATAAATTTAAATATAATATATACAACAGATTATGGTGTCATATGTCGCAGGTGAACAGTTACAAATAATGACATGTCATATATAGCAATTATATAATTAACAGTTCAAATTTAACAGTATATTTCAATTGTTATTTCAAGGTGAATTAAATTTATTGAATATAAGAATGTTAATCGTGAGTGATTGCTTACCTTTCGAGGCTTGAGAAATTTGACAACTCGATAAGCAACGAATTGAATCACGAACTAGACAATCGACCAATCCAAACAACGAACCTCAAAGCAAAGAAAGATGAACACGGATTTGACGAACCAAGCTGATAATTTGGAATCGATGAAACAAATCAAACTAGCTTGATATAAATTGAACAAAATATATGTTATATATATAATTTTTCTCTAAAACCAATTTTAAAACATATATTAAAATAAAATACATATATATTTTCAAATCAATATTTTAACTTTAACACCTATAAAATAAAATATATATATATATATTTGGAAACCAAACTCATGTAAACTTGTGTGTCTATATATATATATATAAACTTACATACATATTATATTTTAAAAATCAATACTGATTATAAAATCAATATAAACTTACTTTATTGTAACATATACATATGTATAACTCAACAGATCCTTTATAAACTTATAGAAACATATATATACTCAAATGAACATATTATATATAACTAATATAAATATATATACATAAACCAACAGATCTTATATTTCATATACAAACTTGTATATATATGAACATATATGCAAATCTTACATAACTTAAATAAACTTATATACATATGTATACAAACAGATTATATATATATATATAACTTATACATCGCAACAACTATATATATTTATAAATCCATATATATGCAGTAAAAATATTTAGTAAACAAACAGGTTTATATAACGTATATAAATTTATATATAAACAAAAAGATTGCGTTTCTCATATAAACAGATATATGAAACCCAACAGACCGGATTATAACAAGTATAACTATACATTGTAAACACTTTATATTATATAAAACACAATTTAAAAATCAATATTTTTTTCAAATAAGAACAGAGAGAAGGGTGGCGTACGCAGATGAAGGGGCAGTGTGACGCTGTGGGATGGCCAGAGTTGGTGTTGTGGGTGATGCGGCTGAAGGTGATGGTGGCTGTTCGATGACAAGCTGTGGTGGAAGGCTGAGATGGGCTTGAATCTAACGTTTTTGGGCGAAGGAAAATGGTGGGTTGGCAATACATGGTTGTTGTGGCCACTGGCGGCGTCGCTGGATGATGGTGGTGTTCAACCAGGGAGGAGATGGTCGGTCGTGGGTAGGGGAAGATGCAGGGCGGTCTGGAAGGTGGAGCAGCGGGTTCGTGGTTGCTCGGCAAAGTCTGGTCGTTTGGTTATGGAGGAAGTGACGGATGGACGTGGGAGAGGTGGAGTTTGTCGTGGCTATGCGGAGGCTGACGTGAGGGGAAGTTGATGGCGTCAGGGTTTCAGATCCAAACTTATATATATGCGTGCAAAAATTAAAGAAGAGGCGGGCGTGGGTTTCAGGGAAGGTAGTGGTCGGCCAAGCAAGGTGGTAGAGGCGGGTTTTGTGGGATGTGGAAGTCGATCAGGGGAAGGAGGCTGAGATGCGTGGGTTTTGATGCGGTGCTGCTTCGGGAGGCAGGCGAGGCTTGCTGGGCAGCAGCAATTTGGAAAAACGTGCATTCCAGGTGGAGAATGAAGATGGTTCAAATAAAAATGAAGAAGTTTGCAACTTAGTTATTATAATATTATATATATTTCTCAAATGACAGAAACGAAAAGGTGAAAGAGGGAGGCGAGTGAAGATCTGATGAGGTGGGAGAGCGGTTATCAAGACAAAGATGAATGCAACATATATATTATTAATTTTGAACTATTATTATTATATTGTAGAAGAACAACAGTACGAAATGTGAAGGGGAAGGGATAGAAAAATGACGACAACAACAACAACTAAGCCATTATTCCCAAACAAGTTGGGGTCGGTTAGAGATGGAACCCAAAACTAAATGAAAAAAAAATCAATTTAAAAGTTATAATAATAACAAAAACAATAATAAAATCAAATCAAATAAGTAAATTAATAATAATAGCTAAGTAAAATAATAAAAATATACATGTATATATATAAGAGGAATGATAATAATAATACTAATAGCGATAATGATACTAATAGTGATATTGGTCAAAGACTAAACCTACGTCTTAGGCTCAAGTTTCCTAGTCCTATAATCTAAAACTTATAAAACTCAACGCTCATGGTTCTGGTACGTGAATCGCTAACTTCCACTCGCTCCGATCCGTCACCAGCTCTTCGGATACACCCCAATCCTTCAAATCCCTTTTTACTACTTCCTCACATGTCAACCTTGGTCGACCTCTACCTCTCTTTGAGCATTCAACGCGGCCTATAACTCCAACACACACAGGTGCCTCGGGCGGCCTTCGTTGAAGATGTCCAAACCATCTTAAGCGATGTTGAATTAGCTTCTCCTCAATTGGTGCTACTCCAAGTTTATCACGCATATCATTATTTCTAATTCGGTCTCTTCTTGTATGACCGCAGCTCCATCGCAGCATACGCATATCTGCTATGCTCATCTTTTGGACGTGTTGGCTTTTAGTAGGCCAACATTCTGCACCATACAACATCGCAAGCCTGATTGCCGTTTTGTAGAACTTTCATTTAAGCTTTTGTGGGACCTTCCTGTCACAGAGAATTCCAGACGCTTGTCGCCATTTCACCCATCCCGCTCGAATTCTAAAACTAACATCTTCATCAATCTCACCATTATACTGCAATATTGATTCTAGATATCGAAATGATTCCTTCTTGGGAATTATTTGTCCGGCCAGAGTGACATCTCCATCCTCCGACCTGACACCGCTGAACCCGTATTTCATATACTCTGTTTTAGTTCTGCTAAGCCTAAATCTCTTTACTTCTAAAGTCTGTCTCCACAGCTCCAGTTGTCTATCAACCCCAATCCTACTTTCATCAATTAGCACAACATCATCAGCAAATAACATACACCAAAGAATCTCACCTTGTATACCCTTCGTAACCTCATCCATCACTAGAGTAAAGATGTAGGGACTCAAAGCTGATCCTTGATGTAATCCTATGTTAATGGGAAAGTCACTGGTTTCATTATCGCATGCTCTGACACTAGTCACAACATCATCGTACGTATCCTTGATAAGTGTAATGTACTTTGTTGGGACTCTCTTCTTTTCCAGGGCCCACCACATCACCTTTCGTGGTACCTTGTTATAAGCTTTCTCCAAATCGATAAATACCATGTGTAGATCCTTCTTTTGCTCCCTAAACCTCTCTATAAGTTGTCTTATCAATAAAAACGCCTCTGTGGTCGACCTCTCAGGCATGAAGCCAAATTGATTTTTGAAACACTTGTCATTCTTCTTAATCTATGCTCAATGACTCTTTCCCAAAGCTTCATTGTATGACTCATAAGCTTAATTTCTCGGTAGTTTGTGCAACTTTGGATATCTTCTTTATTTTTAAAAATTGGAACTAGTATGCTTCTCCTCCACTCATCTGACATCTTGTTTGATTTGAAAATATTATTGAACAACTTAGTTAGTCAAGCTATTCCTGCATCTTCAAGGCATCTCCACACCTTAATGGGGATGTCATCAGACCCCAATGCCTTGCTTGCTTTCATCCGTTTTAGTGCCTCCTTTACCTCGGATTCTTGAATTCTTCGAACAAAATGTCTGCAGGTGTCATCAGAAGATTCGTCTATTTCAATCGTAGTGCTATCACCTTCTTCATTAAATAGCTTGTCGAAATAATCTCTTCATCTATTTTTTATCTCCTCGTCCTTTACCAAAAGTCTATTATTGTCATCTTTGATGCATTTAACTTGGTTGAAGTCTCTTGTCTTCCTCTCGCGGAGCTTAGCTATCCTATAGACGTTTTTTTCACCCTCCTTCGTACTTAGGTTATGATAGGGATAGAAAAATGACGAACCAAAATATATAAATTAGCAGTGGGAATAGCAGAAGGTCGGCATGAATTCTAGAATAATAAAAGCACATGTTCATTTGTTTTAAACGGTGGACAACGAATGGTCACAAAGAAATCAAAGGGCGTACCGTTACGGTTAACCGTTTCGCGTGTTTCACCGTGTACCGGACACCGAAACACATAAATGAATATACTATGGAGATCAGTACGACGAGACGATCAGAACAGTACACAGATATCAGCGATACGATCATTCTATTAAAAGTCGATATTCGCTGCAAAACTGTTGTTTAAACGCCGAAAATAAGATAAACGGAGCTAGAGAAGTCCAAATTGACGAAACGAAATACGTCTCATTCAGAAAATGATAAATATAAAAATATTCAGATTTCAAAAATATTTTATTTTCAAATTAACTGATTTAAATTAAAATAAAATTACACAACAATATAAACTTTCATATTCTCTGATGAAAATCTGACATTTGTTATGTTCCAATAAACGCATACCAAATATCCAATTTTCATTACTAAAATTAATTGTTTAATTTCAAGCAAAATTTCAGTTAATTACGTTATAAAACCGTTAAAATTTACGGGTCGTTACACATGGTTTACAACGTTAGAATTTCAATACAGATGGTCTGAAATGATGTAAAATGCCCTGCTTTAGGTTATTGCAGTGTGCTATACTTCATGGGCAAATTTGGAATGTGTCTATTATCAGATTTCTCCACATAAAGTAAAATTTGAGATCTATTTTAGAGAGTTAATTATTTTAGTAATAACAAGAGTTGTCCTCCATTAATCTTCTTCGTTTTTTCAAATCTCAACACAAAGCAAATTCTAGCAAGAATTCTTTAATCGAAATGTTCTCCCCCAAAGTGGATGTACAGTCACAAAACATGAGTAAAACCACTATAAATCTCACTTGTGATTTATTTGCATTATTATATATATATTTATATATATTCTCTTGTTATTGTGTTTTATTTTATGCTTGGATTAGTTGAGATTGGGTTGAGATATTGAGTGGTTTTTTGCACATCTTATAACAATCCTAAATCTTCCAATGTGTTGTTTTGGTTGTGTATTGGTGTTTGGTTGTCGAATCTCAATTTCAGCAACATTCTTCACATCTCTTATAATTAAAAACACTTTCTCATAAAGTGCTGAGAGGATCGGTTTTTTCTTTTTCTTTTTGAACCGCCATTCATGTATTTTATGATCTTGCGCTCTCTCTCTCTCTCAATTATCATGTTTGTTCTCTTTGTTTTTGTGATGTCCGTTGATCTTTCAAAGGGAATGACCAAACCTTCCAAAACATCTCTCTCATTTTTTCTCTCCTGTATAAATCAACATCTACTTTCACTTGTATATTTTAGTTTCCAACTTTTATAATGTTCTACAACAAAGCGAATCCCATCTCTGCCATATTCATATATGTGAAAAAGGTATTTATGAAATCCTTCAAATCACAAAAGTAAGTAATGTTTGCATAACAAGGATGTAGTATGCCATCCTTTATACCAACAAATGTTTGATTCTATGTTTCACTTACTATTTTTCTCTTGAATGATTGACTTATGATAACTCATACCCTCGATCACATCTATATATGCTTGAATGCAAAACATTCTTCATTACTGCTACTCGTGCATGAAAATGAAATTTTAGTGTCACCCTCTTTAACTCTAATTTTGAGTTTATTTTCATCTTATTTTATTTGTTAATAGTTGTAAAATAATGTTTACCATGCTACTTTTCTTTTATATTGATGTAATGCATGATATGTATAACCCTAATATAAGCGGATCGAAAGTCGTCTGAAATGTCATGTTCATGTCAATTCCACTATTTACTAATAATAAGTGTTTTGAAGTAATTTGTCTTATACGCTAAAATAAGTTGATTTTGATGTTTGTGTGGTACGACTTATATAACTCAGGAATGTTTGAAACGACAAGGCTATCACAGTAACAAGCAACCACCTCAATTTTAACTTCTAAGCCACTTAACATTTTTGTAAGGATGTTCCAAGTGCTCAAATTCAAACTAGCTACTTATTACCTCGCAATAAGTTGTTTTGACTATTTGTAAAGTGTTGCAACCATGTTCTTAACTCTTGTGCAGATTTGAGCAGTAATTTTGTCAACCCTTGATGTAATTTACTGTGCCAAAGATATATTAAAATTTGCAAGTTCCACCTGATTCATATTTTAAGTCATTATACTATTTCTTTTTAAGTCGACCTTTTTGCAAGCAAAAAAAGAAAAGAAAAGATGGAATAACTTTTGGGTAACCTCATACAGTCTTCTTCTGGAATAACCTTATAGTTATATTTTGCCACATACTATAGTAAAATTTAATAAGTTTCATACATCCATTTTCAGTTATATCCCTTGTATTACTACTAATTTGTATATGTTTACTAATTTTGTTGATGATGTTACAGGAATCTTTGAGCTGGTCCAGGCTCCAATGTTTCTCCACAATATGCATTATTTTTCTTCTTTCACTGTCGTGATTCAATGTATTTTTGGTCTCAGTCTTGTCAGCCATGAATAAAGTTCTGTGTAGTACTATATTTTGTATCTAGTAGCTCAAAATTTAACACTTTATTTCCATCTCCATGTAAGTATTAGTATTTTTGATTAATATGGATCATGTGACAGTGGAAACAATATATGCAAACACGACAATTAAATTGCGGCAAATCTGGTTCAGAAATTTGCTTAACATACACCGCGATCTATGATCACTTGTTCAAGTGATATGTGGTATGATGCTGTAAATTGAGGTTCTAAAGGCAGAATGATGATTGTATTCAATACCGTATTCTAGCTACCACGAACAAAACTTTAGAAATCATAAGCATAAACATCTGTGCCTAGATGTAATTTCATCTTCCTCCTAGTCTTTTTCTTCTTCTAATAAATTGTCTTTTTCAAATTTTCCACCATCTTTATCCATCTTTAGCCAGGAAAGGAAAGTAGATGAAAAGTTAAAAATACGAGAAGACATAATTTATTTTAGTCAAATTACCACAAGGTTAAACAAAATTTTATTTAAAAGAAAAATTCAATGAGGGGTGAAAGACAAAAAGTGTTGTGCTAATTGAGTCTGAAAACCAAAGAGTCGGGATAAATGGAGTTATAATAAAGGGAAATCAGAAAAAAAACAAACTTCAAAAAAAATTTAGATCGAAGGATATGCAGTTTTATTTTTAAGCTGAAGAACAAATACTAGTTATAATTAGTATTATGTTCAAATTTCACAGTATGCAAAATGCTAGTTAACTAGCATTATATTCAATTTCACACTATGCAAAACGCTAGTTATAACTAGCATTATATTCAATTTCACACTATGCAAAACGCTAGTTATAACAAAATGCTGGTTATAATCAACATTATATTCGGTTTCACACTGCAAAACGCTAGTTATAACAAAATGTTGGTTATAATCAATATTATATTCGGTTTCACACTATGCAAAACGCTAGTTATAACAAAATGTTGGTTATAATCAACATTATATTCGGTTTCACACTATGCAAAATGCTAGTTATGACCAGTATTGTACTTTAGTCAAAAATAAAAAACTCGATGTCCTCCACACTAATTTTTTTTTTAAGTTTGTTCTTGAGCCTATTTTCTTATTATAATAAATGAAAAATTAGTTAATTTATTTGGTTAAATGTTTATAGTTTGATCATTTCTTTTATTTTTAGGATTTTGTTGATGGGTATGGTTATTAATATAAGTTAAATCAATCTGGGAAACCAAAGAGCCGAATATTGACATTTGTGTATCCGTAACATCAGTTATTTGTACACACATTTAAATGTGCTTCAACAACGATTAATACCACAAGGAAACGTGGATACGAGTCAAAAAGTATTACTTGTTTTGCCTGTTTCTGCAGGTCCTTTGTGATATATTACTTTTGAATCAATATGAAACATTGAACAAAATGGTGCTTCAGCTCAATTGGAACATTCAAACACACATTTTTAATGTGTTGCGAATGATACTTTCTACGTACAACTTTAATTTTGAATAGCTCCTAACATGCAAAGCAAAGGCCACGTACATGGTCTTACTTTGAAATACTATGGAATATATGCAAACATCATAATCAATGTGCACTAATTTAACATGTTCTGAAGAACGTGCAAATATATTGTCGTAATTGTTTTTTCAGACTCCGCGATTTTTTTGTTTTTTCAAAATTTTATGTTTGTATTGGACGTCAGTTTTTTTATATCCATTACATGCATATAAATAGATATAACCATGTTGAAGTAGTTAATAATCATCTAGATTCGGAATAATCGATTATTTGTCGATAAGAATATTAACAGCTAGAAATTTTTAATCAATTTGGAACAAAGTATTGATCGAATCCTAGTTGTGAAATATATGAATCATATCGATTTCAACTAGAAGATATGTAAATAATAATAATAGCACCAAATAAATAAATAATAAAAGAAGTGATGCCTGTGAAAGTCATATCTGATTTCATAAATTGATTGAGATAAAGAGAATGATCTGAAAGTAAATAGATGCTTTAATCTTCCAAATTAACATAAGTATACATTTATATTTCTCTTTACAAGCGGATCAGAAGAAAAATAAAACTTGTGTAATTTGGAAATCCTAACTCCACATATATGATAGTATGATATTTCCAATTTAGCCTTTCAACATATTGAAAATCACTTGACTTCTACGTATTCTTTCCATTACAATTACATCTTTAAGTCTTAAATGTTTATATATACATATTTGTAAACATTGTTTATAAAATAGCAAAACATGTTTCATATATACGTATGACCCACATGTTGAATTTTTTCTTACAATCTCTTCTCGAACCACATACAAACTCCAATATATAACATAATGTATAACATATGTTTAAAATAGTATCTTCCATTAGATATGTTGGCAGAGGATCAAAACGACATTCCTTATCTTTACTGTAACTAAATCCATCAACATTCACATATACCAATTCAAAACATGGATCAATCATGGATGTGTAGTATTGAAATTACATGAAATATGATCCATACATGTATATTTCCAATTAGTCCTACTTTACTCAAGTAAGATCAAAATCTAACGCATGAACTAAATAGAGTGTAAGAAAAACTTAATTGCATCATTTTGATCAAAAAAATATAATACAAAAATATGTTTATAACCAAATTACAGAACAATGTTATATGACAATATCAAACACAACCCTCCCATCTCACCCCACCCCAACACCCCCCTCCCCCAAACCCACAAACCAAAATATCCCTAAAACAAACCAAAATATCCTTGAATGAATGTACAATTGTGTAGTTAAAGTCTCGTCAATGCCCTGCTAAAGCATTTAGCGCACTTTGGTTACTATGATATTTTAATTTAATGCTATTAAATAGTATATCCGCTTAAAACCCATTATTTTATGTTAAGCCCACTAAATTAAGAGTTTTTAGCACTCGCTTTAGCAACTTTAAAAGGTTAATTTGATTAGTTCTCTTATAAACCAAATTAACATATTTAGTTGTTTGAACCAAAAATGGCACAAACACCCAAAAGAGTAAGAGAACGGAGATTAAATGAAGAAAGTAAATGAAAAACAGAAGAAATCAAACAGAAAACAAGCACACACAGATTTATAGTGGTTCGACAATCTTGATCTAAGTCCACTTGAATGATTTTATTGCTTTTGCACTATATTTTGTGGTTACAAGTAGGAGGAATCAGTAGGGATCCCAGAGTACAATGGAGTTTGTGTGTAGCAGCAGCGTAAAGATCCATAGAATGAACCATGCCCCTTGTATTTATAGGGGTAAACGACCAAATATCTCTCTGATATTTCGCCTACAGATCCTCACGATGAAGATGAAGTCCTCCAAAAAATCTCGCCTTAGTTCCCCTATGGTTGGGGATTGGTACCAATCACTGTAGGGGATCGGTACCGATCCATATATATGGAGATAGGGGATCGGTACCGATCCCTATATACGGAGATAGGGGATCGGCGATTATTCATTGTGGTTCTTATTGACGTTGGCTTCGAGTTTCCAATGTTGTTTTGTTTAGTTGCCTAGATGTTTTTTGATCCAAATGATGGATCTACAGAATGTTGAATTGTTGTTTTAGACTGTATATGGAGATTGTCAATACGACGCATAGGAACTTCTGAAACAACACTCGAATCTGGCTTTATATAGATAGAGAAGAGTGCCACAGAAGTGGGGACCACTCTGGATGTACCCTTAGGGATCGGTACCGATCCCCTTTATAGGGTGGAGTACCAATCCATACTTAGTTTATTCCAGGGTGTTGCTCTTCTAAGTCCGTTTGACCATCGTCTCATGGTCTTGTCTATACTTGGTTCTTGGATCCTAGGATCATCTCTATGGATGCTTGCCTTGATAATCGTCGAGTCTAACTTTTCCAGTAAGTCTGAATATAGCCGGCTCAAAAGGCTGGATAACACTTGCTCCCCCAAAGTACGTCTTGTTTCAAACATGACGTGCTTTGAATCGAGAAAGTTAGGGTTGTCGAAAAGGATTTCACCTTTTGACTCAAATGGTTGCTATCCCTCCTCTTAATCACTCCTGTGAAAAGTCGTCCATAATGATTTTTCATGATGCTCTATTGGCATTTAACACTACAAATACCAGAGTACAGTCTCTTGATAATTGTTTGAGCTCGGTTCCATCGAGCTAGTTAATTGAACTAGTAGGCTTTAGTTATCTGAACTGGTTTCTTTTTCGAAAGCCTCATGTAAGAATTCAATTTTCATCGATTTGGGAAATTGCATGTCGAGTATGCATATGTGCTCGTACGTCCATGCACATACTTTTGCCATTGGCTCCCAAGCATGTTCATATGCCTATACGTCGTTGCCAAGTTCCATGAAATTGTAATCACAAGTCGGTATGTTTGTTTTTTGATCCTAAGGCATCCTTTCGGTCGTAGCCTTAACTCGTATCGAACACTAGGCACAAACCAAGTGTTAATCTGTCGTATTCAGCTTTCATGTGATTATACTTCTACCCCCAGTCTTGGGTTAGCGGAGTTAGTGTATGGACGGTTAAACCTTGTCTCTATGAAGTTATACTCTTCTCGCTGGGTCTAAGGTCTGAGTTAGTGAATGGGTAGTCAGGTCATACCCATCTTGAGCTTGCACTCCCCCTATCGGATCAAAGGTAGGAGTTGGCGAATGTCCAGATCGTAGATAGTGTCAGTTGATAGATGGTCGGATCACATCCATCTTGAGTTGTGCTTCTGGTCCCGTTTTAAGGGCAGAAGCTGGTAAGTGAATGGTTAAGTCACGTCCACCTTTGTTTGGATGGTCAAAGTTGGCGAATGGACGGTCATGTCACATTCATTCTAATTTCATACTCCTCCCGTTGGATTAAGGGAGAGAGTGGGCTGATAGATGGTCGGATCACATCCATCTAGGATCGGATGGTTGAGTTATGCCCACTTTATGATTAGTGCAGTTCTTGTCGAGTCAAGGAAAAGAGCTAGAAGTCGAATGATCGGGTCACATCCTCTCTAAGTTTAGTGATGGATGGTCGGATCATGTCCTTCTGTGTTTAAACTCCCTTGTTGGGTCAAGGGAAAAAGTTAGGTTGATGGATGGTTAGCCACATCTATTTTGGTTTGATCTCCCCCGTCGGGTCAAGGGATAGAGTTAAGTTGATGGATGATCAGTCACATCCATTTTGGTTTGATCTCCCCCTGTCGGGTCAAGGGATAGAGTTAAGTTGATGGATGATTGGTCACATCCATTTTGGTTTGAACTCCCCCTGTCGGGGTAAAGGGATAGAGTTAAGTTGATGGATGGTCAGTCACATCCATTTTGGTTTATGTTTTGGGCCCTATGTCGAGGGAAAGAGTTAGTGCGTGGACGGTCATGTCACATCCATGTTAGACTGGGTTCTGAGTCTGCTAGGCTCCAATCAAGGCGTAAGTGTTCTGCAAAATACCGGGTACAAGTTTGAGAGCGGATGGTCGAGTCACATCCACTTTTGGATCACGGTCTTGATCCCAAGTCAGGGGCAAGAGTTGGCTGATGAGCAGTCGAGTCACGCTTGCCTCATAGAGCTCCGTAGATCTGATCATGGGCCATAGAGATTTGGTGGGCACCTAACTCTTAGTACCTGCATTATTCATATGCAGTTTTCATTCGAGTTGGTCGTGGTTCACAACAAAATTGCATAAAGTTAAAGTTACATAGCTGGAAAGCCATTTTATTGAAAAATCACAAAGTCTATCTTATGAAATAATTCAAAGCAAGTAGGAATAAGTTTTATTCTCGAGCAAAATAGCATCGTAGATGCTTGCTATTCCATTCTGCTCCAGCCCTTCACAGTTGGAAGATGACCGTCAATGGTCTAATTTATAATCAATCTCCTTTCAGCCTGCCCTAGGTTTGTCAGCACTAGGAGCGGTCTGTCCTTATTGGGGGTCAGATGTTCCTTGTCCGCCATCCTACGGGGTTTTCACAAACTATTGGAGCTTTTTCTATCGGATCAATTCTTTGATCTTATCATGAAGGTGTCTACACTCGTTCATGTCATGACTACGGAAATTTATAGACTTCCTCTGGTCTTCAGTTGACTCTCTCAGGGCTGGTTTCCTATATTGCGCCGATTCGCGAATAACTAAGTAAATATTTTTAGTTGAGTCATTCAATGGGGCGTAGGTGTCAAATCTCAGGATTCTCGATCTTATCCTAGAATCCTGGATTTTCGTCTAGGGCCCCACTACGGTCTTTGCTCTGACCATTGCTCTTATTCTGTACATTCACTGCTTTGTTCCTGGAAGTCGCTCCGGACTGTCTTACAGCAACGTTGCTTCGCACTGCTTCAGACTGATAGCCTATATCATTGCCTCTCCTAGTCAATGTAACCTCCTCCTTGCACAAGTACTAGGCCGCTTTATTGTGAAAATGATCCAAAGTAGCAGGAGGCTTTCTCGATAACCATTCACCAAAGTCTGTATGGGGGTGGATCCCCCTGATCAAAGCCATCAAGATTATGTTGTCCTGAGGGTTGCTCACCTCGGTCACAGCTGTATTAAATCTTTATAGAAAATCCTTGAGTGATTCCCCTAGTCCTGAAAAGAGGTTGGATAGCGACATGACATCCTTGAAGCGAATCGCGTGCATCCTAAACTGCTCGATAAACTTTCTCGCTGGCTAGTCGAACGATGAGACGGACCTTGGTGGTAGTCGAGTAAACTACATGGTTGCTACTCCTTCTAGAGAAATAGGAAAGCATCTACACTTGATTGCATCTGTTGCTCTGGCAGAGTCCATATGCCACTCGTATTTTATGAGGTGTTGCCTAGGATATGTATTTCCTGAGTATGACGGCATCGTCAGCAGGTTGAATCTCTATAGGTACTCTTCACGTAAGACTGCTTTAGCGAAGGGATTTTGACTAGGGAAAGTGCCCCAGTCATCGTTAGTTTGGCCATGACTTTCTCTCACAAGTTGCCTTACCATCTCGGCCAAGTTTGGCTCTTGGGTACCTATTGGGTTGTGGTAATCGTAATTTATTCCTTGTGCCTGGCCCGAAAAATGATCTCGGTTTGTGCCTCGTCTCTTAAGTTCTCCTAGCTTCGAAAGAGCCGTTTGCTTGGCAGCTCTACGTTCATTCCTTGGGGGAAATTCAGTAGCAAACTCTTGATTTCCGGTGCCCTGGTCAGTCATAGTGCATCCGGATTACATCCCAATTCCAACTTGAAGTCCCGCTCCTTGGTGGATAGGTTCGGTACCGAACCCTATAGGGGAGGGATATGTACCGATCCCTATGCCTAGGTAGGAGTTAGGCGCGTAATCTCCAGGCAGTTGCCTTGATGCTCCAGCTCTGTGTGCGTCTGTCCTTTTCCTTTTGTTCCTTCGGAGATGTTCAAATGATGAGGAATTTCCAGATTCCGAGTACGGAGGAGATGGCTCTCTCCTAGTCTTCATATGGTGAGTATTCAACTGGGTCATCAAGTTTCTGTTTTCTTGAATTTTCCGGTTCAACTCTGCACGGCTATCCTGTAGCTATTTCATCATATGCTCTAAATCAATCCTGGTGATAGCATCTGATGGGTTCTGGACATTAACAGCTTCTTACTGCGCATCTTCAATCTGAATGTGGAAGTTAGTGTTCTCTGCTTTATCAGTAGCTCTTTAGGAGGCAACAACTTTGTCTTTCTTAGGAGCCATTGAAGATAGCTTCTTGTAGACTTTGTTCAAATATGAGTAGTAGGGAAATTAGCCAAGAAGAAATTGGATCTCTTCTTTGGATTTTAAGCAATCCAATAGTAGACAAGGATTCAAATAGCATGAGAATCGAGTTTCTCATTGAAATCACCAAAATGTTTGAAAAAAAGGCTCAAACACCCAAAAGAGTAAGAGAGTAGAGATTAAATGAAGAAAGTAATGAAAATTAGAAGAAATCAAATAGAAAACAAGCACACACAAATTTATAGTGGTTCGACAAATTTGGCCTACGTCCACTTGAATGATTTTATTACTTTTGCACTAGATTTTGTGATTACAAGTAGGAGGGATTGGTAGGGATCCTAGAGTACAATGGAGTTTATGTGTAGCAACAACGTAAAGATCCTTAGAATGAACCATGCCCCCTGTATTTATAGGGTAAACGACCAAATATCTCGCTGATATTTCGCCTAAAGATCCTCACGATGAAGTCCTCCAAAAAAATCTCGGCCCTAGATTCCCTATAGTTGAGGATCGGTACCGATCCCTATAGGGAGGTCGGTACTGATCCCTATATATTAAGATAGGGGATCAGCAATTCTTCATGGTGGTTCTTCTTGATGTTTGCTTCGAGTTTCCAATGCTATTTTGCATAGTTGCATAGATGTTTTTTGGTCCAAGCGATGGATCTACGGATGGCTGAATTTCTGCTTTAGATTATATATGGAGATTGTCAATACGATGCAAAGGAATTTCTAAAACAACACTGGAATATGGCTCTATACAGATAGAGTGGAGTGCCATAGGAGTGGGGAACACTCTGGATGTACCCTTAGGGATTGGTACCAATCCCTTATGTAGGGTGGAGTACCAATCCATACTTTGTGTATTCTAGGGTGTTGCTCTTCATAGTCCATTTGACCATCCTCTCGTGGTCTTGTTTGTACTTGGTTCCTGGACCCTAGGATCATCTCTCTATGTTGCTTGCCTCGATAATTGTCGAGTCTAACTTGTCTAGTCAGTCTGAATATAGCGGGTCAAAAGGCTGGATAACAAGAGTATATGTCTAAGTTTAAGTTATAAGCCATCAAGATAAATTAGAACTCTATTCTATTCACCAAGTTTGAATTGCATGAATCTTGAGATTCTTCGGTTTTGTTACACAGGAGTGAACATGCTTCTTTCTTCTACCCAAATGATGTGGGAATGAGAATAAATCAAATTTGAAGATTTGATTTTCTCCACAACAAAGATTTTTACACCTTCCCTATTATCCGATATATTTTCGCTATAGCTTTTTGCGTCTCCACCGCTGTAAACATCTAAGCATTTTAACTGCATAGATATACACCCACTTGAGCAATATGCTGATTAGATACTTTAGATGTTATCATTTTGTAAGTAGATCTACTATCAAGGAGCTTATCCAAATTAGCTATATACATGTTACTCTATTTTGTACTCTCCTTTATAACCAGAACATAAAGTCAATATTGTTTGGCTTAGTCGAACTCCCGTTGTTATTGGAAACTAATACTGTTATTTATTGTCACAATGCAACTTTAACAATCTTTCATTTTTTATAATCTACAGCTTTATGACAAAATTTTGCATTTATTTTTCATCATTGGATGCTCCATAACAAATCAAAAACGCTATTTCCATGGCGAAGTTGATTAAAAGTGTATATATGCCATCTTTCCTAATATAGTTCCACCAATTTACAATAAAAAAATTATAGTCTAAAGTAGATTTTTTGCACTCTTGGCATCTAACAAATGGAGATCGTAATGCTTATGATCTCCAAATGATCCTATCTTTTACTTGTGAGCAAATGATTTTTTGTACCTTAAAGATATCTCATAACCATCTTGGTTACTAACCAATGATTCACTTTCAAGGTTACTAAGATACTTGCAAAACAAACCATTATTATACACCATATCTGAATATATACAAGCCTTAACATGCATTAGGCTCTTCGCTACAAATGAACTAGGAGCCTTTTGCATTTCATTAAATTCAAGGATGTTCTTAGACCACTATTTAAAAAAAAATAGTCTTTCCTTTAAAAAGAGGGAATAAATGATTTGCAATTTTGTATGCTAAACCCTAATTTTTTTAGCATTTACTCGTATATCTCTTTTGTAATAACCCAAATTCAACCCATAAACAATAATGGTGTTTTTGAATCCTAGATACAAAAGAGTAATCCATACGTAGACTTCTACTTGTTTCACTAATGACTCTTGTTGGATATGTTTCTACCATCATCGAGCCAACACGAGGAAGCAAGAGACGAGCCACCAGAATAACCGAACCAACTATATGGCATTCCCTAACCAACCTCACCTACCGGTCCAACCTCGCCTATCGGTCCAACCTCACCTACCGGTCCAACCTCGCCTACCGATCCAACCTCCCCTACCGAGCCAACCTCACCTACCGGTCCAACCTCACCTACCGGTCCAACCTCACCACCGAACCAACCTCACCACCGAGCCAACATCACTACCGGTCCAAACCCCACTTTCATGCATAGCCGAACCAGAGTGCTTCCGGACCAAGACGTGCCAGGCCAGATCACATCAGCCTAGGCCCACCAGCAGCTATGCACATCCAAGACCCCTACCCCCAGCGTCACTCTATAAATAGAGGGGCAGGGGTACAACAGAAAGACACAAGTTTGGGAGCTCAAGCATGGAGAGAACTTTCAAACAACTTTCTTTTACTTGTATCAAAGCTTTGTACTTGTAATCTAAACAAGAGAAGAGAAATAACATATAAAGTGGACGTAGGCACATTTTGGCTGAACCACTATAAATCTGCGTGTCTTTTTACAGTTTAGCCCCTGCTTTTCATATATTTGCATAAATCACCCAAACCACTAAGAACAACATAAGATCTACTATATCATACGACTTTGAGGTGTTTGTCCATTTTTTTGTGCAAACATTTTTGGTGCTTTCACTGAGAACTAGAAGCTCGGAGCTTCAGCTTCATCCACTTAACATTTTTCCTAACAGCATCGTTCGCCACTTGGAAAACATGCCTCCCAAACAGAAAAAAGATGTTAACAAAGGAAAAAACATCGCATCCAGTGGTCTTCCATATCCAGCTGTCACGAATCAAGTAAATCGTCCTCCTCCAGCAGCAGTACCAAATGAAGGACAGGCTAATCCGACCACTCCTGCCACAGAACAGCCCGCAGCAATTACTAGGGCAGACTTAGACAGGGTTGTGGTTGAAGTAACTAACCGCTTCACGTCCCAGCAGGAAGCCTTGGTGGACCATCTCATGTCACGCTTAAGGGATGCTGAAGAGTCCAACCGCAACACTGAATCATGGGGCGAGTCCCAGTCTGGAGGATCTCAGAGACAACAAAGATCTTCCTTCTTCGAAGGAGCTAACGGTAGAAGTAGCCATGGTAGGAGCCGAGATCGAGCACAGCCCGAAGTTAGGCCTGAGGAAATGTTTGGAGCCGAACCCAACGGGGGAGGTACCGGGCGAAGGTCAACTGTAGCTGAGCCTGTCATACTGCGTAACCACGGAAACGCCAGTGAACGGGGCTGAGCTAGAGTCCAGCCCGAAGTTGGACCCGAGGAAGTGCTTAGATCAGAACCCAGTAGGGGAAGATCAAGGCAAGGGCCAACTGTAGCTGACCCTAGCATGCTCCCAGAAGATCAAAGGCAGCCACTGGAAAATATGAGGAATGATAGACGATACCATCCCTACAGGTCATCTGGACGGAATCAATCCCATAGAACAGAACCAAACTCGTTTCTATCTACTCCAAATTCTGATGAAAGGATGGCACGCTTATTCAGAGAGTGCGTCCAACGGGAGCAAAGAGATCGAGGGATAGGCGCTAGGGTAACCAGCCCTTTCGCCCGCAACATCGAAATTGCTATCACCCCCCGAGAATGGAAGATGCCAATAATGGAACCTTACAAAGGAACCTCCGACCCCGTTGTACACTTACAGAAATACACACAACATATGCTCATGAGTGGAGCGACAGAGGGAGTACTGTGCAAATGCTTTCCACTCTTCTTAGCAGATCTCGCTACCCCTGGTTCTGTCATCTACCCCAGGGATCCATCAGCTCGTGGGAAATGTTGAAAGAAAAGTTTATCAGTCAGTTCTGCATTCATGTGGAACAACCTAAGGACGTTTATTCCTTATCCAGCGTCAAACAAAAACCTGGAGAGAAACTGCAGCAATACCTAACCCGATTCAATGCCGCAGCAGCCGCAGTCCAAGATGCCGATGAGAAGCTTATCCTAATGGCCCTCTGTAGTGGTGTGCATCCGGACACTAAATTTGCTAGAAGGTTGACAAAAGAAAAACCAGCTACTTTACTCGATTTCTTCCACGAAGCCGGGAAATATATGAGGCTTGAGGATGCTGCCGTTGATGGGCAGTCAGGACAGCAAAATAAGGCAACTCACAGCAACGCCCCTGCTGTGGCAAGGGATGTTCGAAGAAATGATTTCAGAGACAATGCTGGGGGCAAGAAGGGAGAAAAGCACCTATATCGGCCAGGACCGAGATTTGACACTTACACTCCTTTGAACGAGACCATCGAAAATATCTTCCTTGCCACCCAAGGCGAAGTTAGATACAAACGCCCACCATACAAGAAGGAATCAGATAACGCGCAGAAGTCTGGGAAGTTCTGCCGTTTCCACGAATCTCATGGGCACGATACCAATGAATGCCATCATCTCCGGGACTTGATTGAGGAACACATCAGGAGGAAGAAACTGGAACGCTATGTAAAAGGTCAGGACAGGACTCCAGCTCCTGCCAATGAGAACCCAAGGCTACCCTCACTGGAGATCGGCAGAGGAAACCGCAACACTAGCGGCTCTAGTCAAGAGAATATAGTGGTCCATACCATCTCGGGAGGACCGCACATCGCAGACAGGAGCTGGAAAGAGATGGAAAGATATGGAAAGTTGCTCAAAGACAATAAAGACTGTGTCAATTCGGTTATAGAAGAGCGCCACCCAAAGCGGAAAGAAAGTGATGACATCACATTCGGTAAGCGTGACCTGGAAGGAAGGCAATACCCTCACATGGATCCCATGGTTATCTCTGCCCGGCTCGGTCCCGCCGAAGTTGTCCGAATTCTAGTAGACACTGGAAGCTCAGTAAATATCCTGTTCAAACATGCATTCGACAAAATGAAACTATCAATGAAGGATATATCTCCCTGCAATAAACCACTACACGGTTTCACTGGAGATGCGAAGATGCCCCTCGGGCAACTGGACCTATTTGTTGAAATTGGAAGCTATCCCCGCTCCGTCGTACGGAGACAGACGTTTGTGCTAATAGAAATCCACTCGGCCTACAACGCCTTCTTAGGAAGGCCAGCCTTGTCTGACTTCCAAATTGTCCTTGCCCCATGGTGCCTAAAGATGAAATTTCCAACGGACAATGGAGTAGGGGAAGTAGAAGGAGACCAGAACGTTGCTCGAGACTGCTATGTGACTGAACTTCGCAACAACCTCAGGAAGGATAAAGGGAAGGGTGTAGAGGTTGCCCTCTGCACGAAAAGTCTAGAAGCATAGCAACTAAAGAAAGCCCCTCCTCTTCGATATACCAGCGACCCTTTCAATGAATTAGACCCTAGGGACACAGAGGAGGAGGCCACCGCTGAGCCTGCAGAGGCTATGGAGTTTGTATCTGTAGACAAGCACGACTCGGGTAGACTGTTGAAAATTGGGTCCCAACTAAAAGCAGAGTTGAAGGAGCAACTCGTCGACTTTCTCCGCCACAACTTGGATGTATTCGCATGGTCACACGCTGACATGACCGGAATCTCCCCCGACGTAGCATGCCACATACTAAACATTGATCCTACCAAGGCGCCCGTAAAACAGAGAAAGAGAAGTATGGGAGCGGAGCGATCAGCAGCCCTCGATAAAGAAGTAAAGAATCTACTCGCCAATGACTTCATACGAGAAGCCATCTACCCGGAATGGATCGCTAACCCGGTGCTGGTAAAGAAGGCTAATGGGAAGTGGCGAACATGCATTGACTTCTCCAACCTAAACGACGCCTGCCCAAAGGATTGCTTCCCACTTCCCCGGATCGACCAACTTGTAGACAGCACAACCGGGCACGAACTCTTATCTTTTATGGACGCGTACTCAGGATATAACCAAATTCCTATGCATGCTCCCGATCAAGACCACACTAGTTTCATCACTGACCAGGGTTTATACAGCTATAAGGTAATGCCTTTCGGACTTAAAAATGCAGGAGCCACCTACCAGCGCCTCGTCAACAAGATGTTTGCAGGGCTAATAGGGCAAACTATGGAAGTATACGTGGATGACATGCTGGTAAAGTCAAGGAAAGCCGACGATCACGTAAGCCACCTAGGCGAGATGTTTCAAGTACTTCGCCAGTATGGAATGAAGTTGAATCTAAAATGATCCTTCGGAGTATCATCAGAAAAGTTCTTAGGATTCATCGTCCATGCCAGAGGGATTGAAGTAAACCCTGAACAAGTCCGAGCGCTAAGGGATATCAAGATACCTTCCACTCGAAAGGAAATGCAAAGCCTGAATGGAAAAGTGGCCGCCCTAAGCCGATTCACCTCCAAGGCAACGGACAAGTGCGTCCCCTTTTTCGAAGCTCTAAAGAAAGACAAAGGAAAGTTCGAATGGACTGACGAATGCTTAACCGCTTTCCTTAACTTGATCGAACACCTCCAGATACCACCGGTACTCTCGACTCCAAGCGAAGGCGAAGAGTTATACCTATACCTTGCTGTGTCATCTCACGCCCTAAGCGCTGCCTTGGTAAGGGAAGACAACCGCACGCAGCGGCCAGTTTACTTCGTAAGTAAGAGGTTTACGGGGGCAGAAGTCAGATATCCTAAACTTGAGAAGCTAGCATACTGTTTACTAGTCACATCATGGAAACTACGTCACTACTTCCAGTCCCATTCCATCAAAGTTCTGACCGATCAACCACTAAGGCAGGTACTCCACCGTCCCGACACTTCTGGGCGACTACTTAAATGGTGCATTGAACTAAGTCAGTATGATATCACCTATCACCCTCGCACCGCCATCAAGGGACAAGCCATGGCTGATTTCATTGCAGAATTCACTACCAACGAAGATAAGGAGCAATTGGGAAAAGCAGAAAACATCAAGTGGGATCTCTTCGTGGATGGTGCATCAAACGAATAAGGCTCGGGGGCAGGTGTGGTAATAATCACTCCCAGGGGAAATAAGCTGCACTATGCTATAAGGTTGGAGTTCGCTGCCACCAACAACGATGCAGAATATGAAGCAGTGATAGCTGGATTAGAACTTGCCATAGAAATCGGAGCCAATTCTATGTGTCTTCATAGCGATTCTCAACTTATTGTTAATCAAATACTAGGAGAATTCCAAGCTCGAGAAGAACGACTCATAGCATATTTAAAGAAGACCAAGTTACTTCTCAGCCGATTGGACCACTACTTAGTCAAACACATCCCTCGGGAAGAGAACCAAGAAGCCAACGAATTGGCAAAGCAAGCAAGTGTGAGAGACATCGCCATCTTCGGGGCAGTAACCATCTCAAAGCAACTAACCCCAAGTTTTGAGCAAGTGAATCTGATAGCTGCAACCGAAGAAGCAACTTGGATGACTCCCATCCGAGACTACCTACAAAGCGGCACACTACCCAACGGGCGTAACGAAGTCAAGAAAATCTTGAGGAAAGCATCCCGCTACACAATACAAGAAGACATCCTCTATCGGCGCGGATTCTCTAACCCGTTATTAAGGTGTGTCGCTGGGAGGGAAGCCAAGGAAATCTTATTCAACATTCATCAGGGAAGCTGCGGAGATCACACCGGAGGGCAAACATTAACGAAAAAGATACTCCGATATGGATATTTCTGGCCCACCTTAAGCAAGGACGCCTTAGATTTCGTCAAAAAGTGCGACAGATGCCAGAAGTTTGCTAAGATTCCGCGGCTACCAACAACTGAGATTACTCAAATGACCAGCCCTTGGCCCTTTGCAGTATGGGGAATTGACTTAATCGGCGAACTACCAATGGGCCGAGGCGGGGCCAAATATGCTATAGTGGCAGTCGACTATTTCACCAAATGGGTGGAAGCAGAACCTCTGAATAAAGTATCTTCAGCAAAAGTTATTAACTTCTTGATCAAAAATGTTCTGTGCAGGTACGGAGTCCCACTCAAAATCATATCAGACAATGGACTTCAGTTTGACAGCGAGGAATTCGCCAACTGGTGCCGAGAGCACGGAATTCACAAAAGCTTCTCATCCGTAGCGTATCCCCAATCAAACGGACAAGTCGAAGTTGTCAACAAAATTCTGAAAACTCTAATAAAAAAGAAACTCGAAAAGTCAAAGGGCGCTTGGGTGGATGAACTCCCTACGGCACTGTGGGCCTATCGCACATCCTTCAGAACATCGACGGGGCATACTCCTTTCTCTTTGGCATACAGATCGGAGGCTATGCTCCCAGTTGAAACCATTGTGCCTTCCCACCGTAGGATCCACTATAACCCAGAAGAGAACGAAGAACTCCTTCACATGTCTTTGGATCTAGTTGAGGAGAGAAGAAATGATGCAGTCCTTAAAGCAGCGGCCCACAAGCAAAAAGTGGCAGCACAATACAACTCCAAAGTCAAGCATCGTACCTTACAAGAAGGGGATCTTGTCCTCAAGCGAATTTTCCCTTTCCCCGGAGCACTAAATCCAATCTAGGATGGACCATATGTAATTCATAAAGATCTCCACAATGGAGCTTATATTTTGTCAACAGTAGATGGAGAGGTGTTCCAGAGGGCATGGAACATCCAAAACCTCCGTCGATACTTTTCTTAACTTGTACTGCCCATATGAAATGAATTAACAAAGAGAATCAGTGGACGTAGGCCTTTTCGTGCTGAACCACTTTAAAAAACCTTGTCTCTTTTTTAACTTGTTCCTTTATATCTTGGCTACTTGTTAACTTTATCCTTTTCTGTTGAACAAAATCCTATAACATTTCAACTCAAAGCACTCCACAGCGCAACTTCACCTGGAAAAGACCTAACAGGTACTATGCGAATCTATGCCCTCGCCAATGAGACACTTTTGCTCCAGCATCCCTCTGCTGCGGGTTAACTCATTGCTCGCGATGGCCCTTAAAAGCCAACTGTAATGAGCCGATTATAAGCCACCGAGAAGGCCGACTATAGCCGAGGCAGCTCATTACGGCGTTCGGCTCGCCGGCAACTGTGAACCGACTATAAGCCCCAACATAAGGTGTGGCCAGCCAGGGGCAGTTCACGGTTGACGATCGGCACCCACGCTAGCCGGCCACAGTAAATCGAATAATACCCACGATTACGGGCCATAATGGCCCGGGTAGTTACTGTGCGCGATCTCGGCTCCGATGTGTCTTAAGTGCGGCTGTGGTAAAAAAGGATTAACTCCCCGCGGAGGCGTAAGATGAGTGACAAATGTTTCCAAGACCCACAGCTAGGGAAAGTGACTACAAAGCCCGTTTTCCACGAACTTAAGCACATCGAAGGCCTTCCGTGATTGGAAGTTTTACTTTTTCACATATTTCAATTTTACTTAAGAAATTTTTCTCCTATCCTCTGTAATAATCCCTGAAGTACAGGACACAGAACAGGAAACACTCACTAATAGAAGCGGATACTCACAGCAAGATACTGGACCGCATCCCTTACTCGGTCACACAGGATATTCAAAGCTGCCATCTACAAGCAAAATATAAAGGGCAGTATTTCCTTCTTTCATATGCAAACACATTACTATAATTTATTCACACCTCACGCTAACATTGCAAGTCATGAAATTATGTTTTAAACAAGAACCTGACATCAAACACAATTTGATTACAAGAATATGCATAGCTATATTTCTCATACAACACGTCAAAATAGCAAAAAATGTTCAAAAGACGACAAAATCAGCTTAAGTTAAAGAATTACACGTCAAGAATAGAGCTATTTACTACAAGTAGCAAAAATTACAACCTAAGAGTTACTCTACCGTTTTAAGACTAACATATACAACCATGTCAAGTCCACAAAAAGAATTTTCCAGGTCTAATCAAGAATCCGGCTGCGTCGGAGTCTTATCCTCGTCCTGTTGCCCACCTGTCCGGTCAGAAAAAGAATTCGTTAGTGATAAGCAACCAAGTTAACGGAAAAACTAGAAAGGAAGACTTACCAGCATCTGCTCCTTGATCAGCTTGATCATCATCCTCCGCTTGCACACCTGTCTCCTCAGCTGCAAGCAACCGCATGCCCTCCTTCACTGCCACCTTCTCCTCCTTGGTAAACTGGGCGGTAACAGCATCCATCCTAAAGGCCACGCCACTCTCCTTATCTGCCTCAGCCTGGACCTCCTCTAGAGCCCTGAGATAGATTCTAGCCATAACCCGAGGGTAATCATCCATCCAGGACAAGTTACCCTGCCTCCAAGTACGGAAGTACATATCCTGGAGCATCCCCTCCATCAGCCCTCGTTCTCTTCAAACTCCCTCGCCCGGGCCTCGGAATCCGACAACCTTACGACGACGACATCCCTCTCCAGCTGGTATCTCGAGCAGTCATCCTGAAGGGATTTCCGCATCGCCTCCATCTCCTCCCTCAACTTGGCTTGAGCAAGCTCTACAGCCTCAAGCTTCCCGGATAACTCCTCTATCTGCTCAAGATCCGCTTTCCGAACCTCGTCCACCGTGGCAATGGCCATATCGATCCGTTCCTTGCAAGTAGCCTCCATTTTCCGCAGTTCGGCCCAGCTGGCCTCTTCCATAGTTTTCTTTAGACGTCCGAAGGCGGCCTCGTGCTGAGAGATCTGGATGGCCTGATCAGCGAGTTGCTTGGCCTGGTCGGAAACCACTAATCGCAGTATTATGTTGGCACTCCCAATTTCCTCCCCGGCCTTAACCAATCGGGCATGATGCCCCATCAACTTCCTGGTCTCCTCAGTAACCCGGTCGATATTTGCTTTAGCTTCGTTCCCCATAGCGACAACCCGAGTAGTAAGCAAATCAAGGTCCAGGGATTTGGCCTCATCAAGCACCTTTACCATAGGGTTGCGAGAAAGAAGGTGCTCACCGGTAACCTCGTCGAAGGAAATATCATGAGAACTTGGATCCAGATCAGGATGACCCGCAAATGGATTACGAGCCAAGCCAGGACGATCAATCTGAGTAACGGTAGGATTTTCAGATGGGTGCGGAGAGGGTGTGAACTCAGTATCCTCCTCCGTGATATCATGAAGAGGCTGAATTGGGGGCTGAGGACCAGGTGAAGGCTCGGATAGGGAGCGACTCCTCTTTCTCTTTTGAATATCCTCTCCAATAACCTCGAGAAGAGGACGGTAGCTGACTACATCCCCGGAACGGTGGGTCGGAGGCTTCGGCTTGGCGGAAGCTTTGGAGAGCTTGTATGTTCAAGCCTGTGCCGAAGATCTGAGGTCTTGGCCATTTTACCTGCTCCTGATATGAAAACCAAGTGTCACCAACATGTATTGAGCCATCATTCAAGAATAAAAAGAGTAAAGTGAAATTCACCTTGGACCGCCGAAGTTGCTTCAGTAGGGGTGCTCCCGGAAGACAGATCGACGCCGGTCCCAACGTTATCGGCTTTCTTGGACTTCTCCGTCCCCTCCAAACTTTCGAAGGCTTGGCGGAAAGCGTCATCCGTCCACTCTTGCATCTCGCCTACTTGCCCAGAAGACAAAGCCTCGACACCGTCACCACCTCCAGCGCCTTCTCCTCCATCTTCGCTTTGCTCCTCCTCCACGTCTCCCTCCTCCGGGATATTTGGACATGAGCTGGGAGAGGGGCCGTCAGACTTTTTGAGCTTCTTCCCCTTGGCAGCCGGGTGTTTCGGAAAGGGCCTCCTTTTACTGCTCTTCAACTCGGCCCCTTCTTTAGCTTGGGCAGCCTTCTCTTCAGCCGTGTCCCTCTGCTTGACCACAGACTGCTGTGGAAGGATCAAGCTGTACTCCAAGAGTGTAGCGTTCCTGATCAGATAGGCAGCCGACCTATCTCTCCCAGTAATAGCTTCTATTTCTGCTGCCGTCTGAACCAGGCGGTCATTCTCCACGACCGCAAAACCATCTGTCGCTAGCAAAAAATAAAAACACATAAGAAAGAGTATTGCAACCAGAACGGGAATTAAAAATAAAGCTTCTACTTACATCCGGAGGTGAAGTGCCGAATAGAAACGGAGTCATCCCTGACAAAGAACCATTCCTTCTTGAACATGGTGTACTTGGAGTATAAATCCAGGACCGGCTTAAAGGTTACGACCGATTCCAAGCTGATGTAGGGAGACCCCTTCTTGTAACCTCTCAAGTTGTACAAATACCGGATCTCCCGGTTGGAAGGAGGACGCCCATATCTCCTCTGGAAGATGACAAAGAGACTCACCAGAATGGAATAAGAGTTGGGCTGAAGCTGGAATGGAGCTACCTTTAGATATGTGAGAAAGCTGACTACCCAGGCGTTGAGAGGCGGGATGGCACCACACATGCAATGGTATCTGCTGTAGGCAAAATATCCTTCGGGAGGATCATACGGCATCACTCCCGCAGCCGGCAATAACATGCGCGCTCGGTCGATCCCGAAAGAGCGAGATATAACATCAAGTTGCTCTCCCTTAAGTGAGCTAGGGAAGCAATCAGGAGGCAAGTTAAGAAGCTCCCGAGGACCGTACCCGCCACTTGCGATCTCGGGGTGGGCCCATGTCGTTCTGGATTCAGCTGAATTGGGGGCACGACGGGAGATTCTCTTCTATCCGTAGTTTTCTTCTTGTCAGAACGGGTTTCAACTCTGTGAGACATTATCTGCGATACGAAAAAGTACGCCGTTAAAACAAAGGATGTAGAGATATAAGCAGGCAAGTGCGTACAATCCAGAATTTCATTTGTAATTCGAAACATGGAAGCCCATTCGGCATTCTCGAAGCTCATTCGGCATTCCGAATATGGAAGCCTATTCGGCATTCTCAACATAGAAGCTCATTCGGCATTCCGAATATGGAAGCCCATTCGGCATTCTCAACATGGAAGCTCATTTGGCATTCCGAATATGGAAGCCCATTCGGCATTCAAAACCACAAAAAGCTCATTCGGCAGAAGTAAGCTAACCTGGTCCGGTAGCTGAAAGTGGCACGACACGTATCGATTCGGCAGTTCAAAAGTTGGTTCGGCTATCTCGTTCAGTAAGGAAGGACAAGGGCTTGCGTCTCCTACTTATAGGGGAAGGTCGGATAACCAGACCAGCCGGTTGGATTCTCAGACCAGATATGGCTGTTAAACCAAAACAAAGCACGACATATGCTGAACATATGCCCTACTTTGGGGGGCAAATGTTGGATATGTTTCTACCATCATCGAGCCAACACGAGGAAGCAAGAGACGAGCCACCAGAATAACCGAACCAACTATACGGCATTCCCTAACCAACCTCACCTACCGGTCCAACCTCGCCTACCGGTCCAACCTCACCTACCGGTCCAACCTCACCTACCGGTCCAACCTCGCCTACCGATCCAACCTCCCCTACCGAGCCAACCTCACCTACCGGTCCAACCTCACCTACCGGTCCAACCTCACCACCGAACCAACCTCACCACCGAGCCAACATCACTACCGGTCCAAACCCCAATTCCATGCATAGCCAAACCAGAGTGCTTTCGGACCAAGATGTGCCAGGCCAGATCACATCATCCCAGGCCCACCAGCAGCTATGCACATCCAAGACCCCTACCCCCAGCCTCACTCTATAAATAGAGGGGCAGGGGTACAACAGAAAGACACAAGTTTGGGAGCTCAAGCACGGAGAGAACTTTCAAACAACTTTCTTTTACTCGTATCAAAGCTTTGTACTTGTAATCTAAACAAGAGAAGAGAAATAACATATAAAGTGGACGTAGGCACATTTTGGCTGAACCACTATAAATCTGCATGTCTTTTTACAGTTTAGCCCCTGCTTTTCATATATTTGCATAAATCACCCAAACCACTAAGAACAACATAAGATCTACTATATCATACGACTTTGAGGTGTTTGTCCATTTTTGTGTGCAAACAACTCTATTTTAAGAAACACAACTTTAACATCTATACGATATTGTTCAAAATTAAAATTTGTAGAAGTGACAAGCACCATTGTCGCAATGGTTAAGTGATTCGGCTTTGTTGCGAGAGGTCACAAGTTCGAAACTTGCGTAGCGTGATTCGAACGTTTATTGACATGTGATATGTTTTCCTAGTGACATGTTGTATATAAAGTACCATTTCAAAAAAAAGAAGATATTTGTAGAAGCCCTAAAATGATTCTAAATGGTTCCATTGTAAGATTGAAGAAAAGGTCTTTAAAATCATTATTTTGTATGAGGTTATAGTCATTTCTATAAGACGGGCCTTATATCTTTATTCGTTACCCATTGAATTATTCTTGATTTTGAATAGCCATTCGTAACCAATGGACTTCTAATCTTGAAGTAGGAGAAAAGATCCCAAACTTTATTATCTTTACTACAAGAAGATACTATTTTTCGATGCCAAAAGGGAGTCGGTATGGCATCATAAGAGCCCTTATTGATGCCATATATATCATCAGAAAGATGGTCATCGGAAATGAATTTTCCAACCAGCTACAAACGCCATCCATAGGCATCTTATCAATGCCAAACCGACGCCATCCGTGGACTTCACCGATGTCTACACGATGCCTTTCAAAGCACCAAATTTGGATTTGCCCTAGTGGAATTTTTTTTACTGCATTACCATAGCATTTCTTACCCTCAATCTCCCATCTACATAATTCCACAATATTTCAATCTAATCCATAATGAACAACATAATAGTATATTAATCAACCACAACAATATCAAAAATAAATACAACAACTAAATTCATGAACAAAATATTGTCAATATCAACAATATCACAAATAAACACATCAACCAAATCCAAAATCAACCGAATACAACATCACCCAAACAAAATATGATCAATAATACATTCTAACCAAATCCATGGTGGTAAATCCATCAATAATACATGCACATATCAATATAAAATTCAAAAAGAAATACTTACTCATCTCCTCAACCCCTTCCCCATCATCATTATCATCATTTGGGAAGTGCCACTGCATAATATACTTTAAGCTATTGGAGTTTCTTCTTTAGCACATTGACCTCCGCTCTTAATTCAGTTTTTTTACCAATATTCAACAACGTACGCGGAGTCTCTTTCTCTTTTTCACTGTAATTAATTTGATGTCATTTTGGATTCGATATAATTCAAATTTGATATATACTTTTGAATTTTACTTTTGATTTGATTTTAATTTTGAAACCATTTTGATAAAAGTGGTTAGTAAAACTAAAAATTCTAAAATTGAATTTGTTAAATTTTAATTTTGATATAAGTTTAATTTTAATTAAGATTTTAGTTTCAATTGGATGAGTTCTTAAATTTTGGATAATTTAAATAAATAGTTTAAATATAATTTTGTCTAATGAAGCCAATTGTTAATTAGTGTAATATATAATGTTGATTAATTATAAATTTAGAATTCTTTGTACCAAGTTTTATACTTAATTATTTTTATTTTGATAAAAGTTATTACTTATAAGTGAAAAATTAATTACTTATTAAATCTTTTGAATATAAAACCGATAAAAGTTTATTGTAAAATTTATAATTATATTCTTGCATTTGATTAATTTTTAATTTTGATATAGTTTGATATAAGTTTCTTATAAACAATATTAATTAGTTTAAATATAATTATCTATAATGAAGCTACTTATCAAATCATGCAATACATAATGTAGATTAATTATAAATTTAGAATTCATTGCAGCAATTTTTATTTTCATTACTTAATTAGTTTTATTTTTGCATAGACAAACAGATTTTATAGCGGGTCATTCACTTTATATATAAATAAATAAGTGTGAGGCATAAATGCCTCAACAACTACAAAGGCATGGTTTAGTACTAGAGCAAAACATTATGTCTCAATTACTAGAACAGATAGGAAGAAATAAAAACAAGTTAAACGCCTCCATAGGGTAGGGGATAACTTGCCAACTTATCTCAAAAAATATCTGACAAGATCCAGAAGGAAAAACAAGGAATATGTAGAGTATAAGGAGGACCTATCTCCTTTTAAATGCTAAAAGAAGCGAGTCTCCACTAATAATATATCGTGGATATCTGTTCTTTCCTACATGACTAGTGGCAAACTTGTAGACATGCTTATAAGATAGGGAATATCTCATAAGGGAATTCCGATGAATCTAAATCCTTTGCCTTGATCAGGTAGGACACGCAATATGTCAAGGGTTACAGGAGGGATCACAACTGGTTGAGTCTCAACTATGATGGGGATGAAGAGATCAATCCTGAAACGATTGTTTCTATCTTAACCAGTGTTTTAAATCTCGGATTTTGGCCAATATCTCGGGAAAATATCTCGGCTATCTCGGGCGATATTTAAAACACTTATAACTAAATAGGCTGCCAAATCTCGGATTTTGGCTGATATCTCGGATTTTTCATCTCGGCCATCTCGGGGAGATTTAAAAGCCTGATCTTAACTTATTAATTTACTCAGAAGCTAGTTCCTTTAATGTAGCTTTAACCTTCTACTGACTAATAAGAGGCTTGGGGAGGAGAATCTTTAGAAGCAAGGCCTCAAGTAAGGTATCAGAATAAGGGCAAGTGTAATGGCTTGCTTTTTGGACCATCGAAAGTTGGCACCAAATACATCCACGGTATTCCAATGCCCAACATTTAATCGCCAGAAAAGTAGATTGTTAGGGCAAAATAAAAGGAACAAACAGAGGAAACATAATCTCACAGCGAAAATGACAACATATAATTTACTAAAGACAGTATAAACTGTCAATCCAAGGTACAAAGTACATCAGAGTTAAAAACAAACCTCATCAGCTGGAAAGTTATAAATTTTCTGATCTTACAATTGCTGAGGTATAAATAATACAGCGGAAAAATAAAATTATTACTGTAGTGAACATCCAGCTCTACTCCATGAGCTCAATGTCCCACTAAAGACAACCTGAAAAAATATTCAGTCTGACCCTATAATAAAATAACACCCGGATCAGTTTTGAAAACCAACGTGAGTAAAAACAAATAACATAAGGAACATATAATAATTCTGTGAGACCACGCCGCTAAATGTGGAATGGGTTTTTACCTTACAAGAACAACATGCATGGATGAAAGAATGGAAACAAATCAGAACAACAATCCAAACAAGAAAGGATGAACACAGACAAAACCAAAATTCAAACTTAAAGAATTGACACAAATAATTAAACATCGAGAAGAGCTCTAGACAATTCTCGATGCAATTAAGGAAACAATTCAAAGGTTTGAATTAAATAAGGAAAGGGAAAATTTCCAACAATGAATAGGAGGGTGATCCCCCTTACTAAAAGTATACCTCTAGACAATATACTTGAGATGGTCATTTTCTCCGTGACTCTCTCGGGAACTCCAAGCCGGACCCCGCCAACCTTACCGAGAATCTGATTATTTCACATCTCCGCAAGCATAAAACCGAATCCAATCTAGAGTAGATGTAAAGATACCTTAATGGGAGTACCCAACATAGCTTGGTCCCCACTCGCTTTTTGGTTTTAGTCATGTTCGACAAATGATATCAACGCTCAAAGGAGCAACAAATCGTCTTGGATTGATGAAGCACAAAAGAAGAAAAGATTAATTCAAAGGTTCAAACCGAAACAAGGAGAATAAATTTATCCAACATGATTAGGAAGGTGCGCCCCTCCACTGAAAGTATACAACTAGATAAAATATACTTAAGAGCCCATGCCAAACATGCATCACTCTTTGGAACTTCCAAGCTGGACCCCGCCTCACACGAGCATCCGAATATACTCACATCATGCATGCACGTTATCGATAACTTTCTAGATAAATGTGAATATATCCTAATGGGTGCGACCCACATGGCTTGGCTCCCACTCGCTCTTTGGTTTTAGCTATCCATGGCATTGGATTCCAATGCTCAAAATGAGCGACAAATTATCTTAGATTGACAAAGCGTAAAGATTGATACCAAAATCGATAGTTAATAAATCAACTATCAAAAGTAAATGAATGATTGGGTATGGGAATTAGATCGCATACACTTGTCACCAACAAACGAATCAAGATTTAAAACATTTGATTATTACTTATGCTTGACTTTCACATCACAAATATTTGTAAAACACTTTAAAAACCCACTTTAAAAATATTCTTTTGAAGGAGCAAATTATATTTCTAAGTGTATTAAAAAGTTACACCTAGCTTTGTTTTTAAACATTCCTTTTTAAAGATTTCCACATTTATAAACTATCAACTATAAATTTAAAAACCACATTAATTCAAACAATCAATTAAGATATAATCTTTTTTATATATATTTAAACATCATTAATTATTCCAAAAATAATAAATCAAATTTATTATCATTTAAAACAACATTTTTTTGGAATAGACAGCGAGGTTGACTGGGCCCCTACCATATTTTATTGAGACGGAAGAAAAAAACACACAGAGTGCGACACAAAACATGCTTTGTGCCAACACTAGGAAAGAAAATAGAAGGTCAATAAGAACAAAGAAAGAGAAAAAAATAAAGACAAGAACACACCACAGAACAAATCAGCAATCACAAAAACAACAACACAGACAAAACACAGAAGCAAACTAAGAAAAACAAGCAAATTGGAGAACAAGCATGCAACCCACGTACCATTTGCATGCACAAAGCATGCACACAGCAGACACTGGGTGCACACAGCTCCCCAATCAGTAAAACACTAAGCTAACTCCATAAATCAGCGTGATGAGGGGAGAAGCAATGTCCAGAAGCACGAATACCATATTCTATTTCTCTCATCATCTGCTGCCATAGTGACAGAGCAGAAACAACCACGTTTCAAAAGCACCGACTATTCCTCTCTAACCAAACATTTCACAGATATATTTTCATAACATAGTAGACAATGTCCCATCTACTGGGTCTCCACCCTGTTGCCTTTCGAAGAACTAACCAGTTGTTCGTCGATGGAAATTCTATCAGTTTAGAAAACCGTCGAACGAATTTAGAAATAAAATATCCGCAAGCGCACGGCGTACACTTGTAGTACGTGGCGAATACGGGTCGATCTACAGGGAATTGATTATTTTAAAAATCTATTCAATCAAATTATGCCAAAGTCGAGAGATTGTTAAGCTAGAAAAATGAAAAAACTAACAAACTAGCAAAATAAAATAAAATAAAAAATATGAGAGTGTAGAGGCAATTTAGAGCCATTTCCACTCTCTAGATCACATAAATCAACAAAATGAAGTTATGATCTCTCTTTTCTTGTCATTAGTGTAATTAGTTGATGTGCTTATCATAAATATAGTATATTTGTGCTATTAATTAGCACAATATAAACCATCAACCTATTAACTATTGTTTAGAAATATAGGCCATCAAATTTTAATTTCAACAATCACTTTATTACCATCATCATATGTAAATGAAGAGGTAATCATTGTTTGTGATTGTTTAAGCATAGTCTGTTTGGTGTCAACAATATAGGCTATCAAATTCACATCAAAAACAACAAGTTAAACCACTTCAAATGATTCATTAAGCACAAAAAGAGAGCATAAACATCAAAATGTTGCATCTACATACTAGAGAGCTTCATTACCCCTAAATTGTAGGGATTAGCCTCTCATATTTGTTATCATATGAACAAATGTAGAAAGCAACATGAAACTAACAAGAGGAAAAAGAGAGCAAAATGTAACGAAAACTATTCTACTTGCATAAAAGAAAAGAAATATACACTACAACATAAGAAAGAGAGCATGTAAATGTAAAGAACATATATTGAATTGCATAAGAAAGAAAAGAAAACTTACAAGAAATAAAAATGGCTAAGTAGCCATGAAAAGAGAAAGGGAGATTTCTTTTTAGTTTAAGCCTAAACTAAAACTAAGAGAAACTAAGAGGAGGGTTACATGAAACATAAGGGGTCTTTATACTTGTATGAAACCCTAATTCATATTTTTGGGGAATGCCCAAATTGCCCTTGTGGTAGTGTGGTGGCCAAGTAATCATTAGCCTCCCATAATCATCCATTTAAGTGTGCATGAAGATTTGATGGTCATTAGCATGTGGATTAGCTTCTAATTTGTACATGAAGGAAGGTGGATAGGTGGGGTCCTCCATGATCTTCACTTTGAATTATTTCCATCTTCATTTGTTCTCTTCACTCTTGGGCATGCATATGTGATCATGAAACCACTTTTATATGAATTTAAATTCCTACAAAATAATATAGAAATTTTCAATTAAATTTTAGAAAATTAATATATGCACAAAAATGACCATTTTTCCCTTGGATGAAGATGAATATGTGACAATTTGAAATAATTTGAATTTTAGTTTAAACAAGTTAAATACTCGATATGATCATTTATTTAATTTAAATAGATTAAATATGGTGGTAAAAATATGCACATTTACGTGCACATCACCAGTCTGAAACAGTGACACCCAGAATTCCATTAACCCCAGCCATTTGCATGAGAGTTAACCACATATTAATTAAGTAACTGCACTCAAAGAATAGGCGATCAACAGATTCAAGTATCATATTGCAAAATACACATAGATTCTCCACTTCCATTTCTACCGCCACAAGCTTATCCGTTGTCAGCAATGCTTTGTTAACAACCTTCCAAAACAAAAGATTATCTGAGTTAGAAGAATAAGTAGTCCATGCAACTTTAACCCATAATGATTCAGGCATATCCTCAAACTTGGAGAGGAGATCATAAACTGCACTGATGCAGTGTGATTTACCCCTCCATAAAAGAGCTTCATCACGAGCAACAATAACTTTGTGATGAGCCAAGTTACTCCAAAGTGTGTTGATAGAATGATTATTTGAATGTGGAGCCTGCAATTTCCCATGAGCAATAAAATTAACAACCCTAGCATTGAAACTAATCCTTGATTAAACTTGATCATGCATAGACAACATTCTGGATAAAACACATCCATAGCTTATCTAAGGGTCCTTCCAAAAGCTCACTGTACTAGTAGGAGACAAATTGTATTTAATCAGGGGGAGCAGCAAACTTCTAATTCCTAATATTTTATGCAATATCCCACTACTTCCCTGAGAGACTTCCATAGACCAAAAGTCTTTGTCCTTTATATGATATCTCCAAGTCCACTTCACCCATTGGCTATCTTTCTTCACCAAGATGGCATTGACATGTGCACTCACAGCAGCAATATTCCATAGTTTGATGTTTATGATACCAAAACCCCCTTTCCTTTTTGGCCTTTCCATATAAGAGTAGGATATAGGAATTAACTTCCTGTTATGAATAGAACCAGTCCATAAGAATCTCATCATTGCAGCTCTGATCATATGAAGAAGCTTGATTGGAAGAATGAAGCTTCTAGCCCAATAAACTGTCATAGAAAAACACACTGTTTTGATGAGCACAGGTCTTCCCGCCATAGAAAGAAACCTTGTAGACCAAGAATTCAACCTGTTTGTGATCCTATCAAATAGAGGAAGACAAACAGATCTGGTTACCTTCGAAGTGCACAGAGGAAGACCTAAAAATGTCATACTATTATCCATAGGCTGAAGACCTGACAATTCCTCAATCCTCACCCTATCCTTGTCATCTAGCCCAGCAGTAAGAATATGAGATTTTGATGTGTTCAGCTTGAGGCCAGTGGCCAGGTAGAAGGTGTTCAGAGTGTCAAGAATATTAAGAATGGAATTATCAGTCGGCTTAGTGAAAATCATAATATCATCGGCAAAGAAAAGGGATGAAATACGTAGGGATTGACATCTAGGATGATATAAAATTCTTTTATCATCAAACTTGGAGAATAACATACTGGAGAGAGCCTCCATGGCAATTATGATTAAGTATGAAGATATAGGATCCCCTTGCCTCACTCCTTGTTTCCCTTTGAAGTACCCAGCAGTTTTCCCATTATAACAGAGAGAAAATGTGGGACTTGAAATGCATAAATACAACTAGGCCACAAAATCTTTAGGAAATCCCACAGCAGACATTATTCGAACAATAGATGACCAATGTATGCTGTCATAAGCTTTACTTATATCAAGTTTCATCATTGCACGTGGGGAAGACTGACTCCTAACATAACCATTAATTAATTCATGAGCCATCATAACATTGTCAAGAATGTTTCTGTCATGTATGAATGCAGTTTGGTTTGTCGAAATAATTAAAGGCAGAACATGAACAAGCATAGATGCCAGGATTTTAGATATACATTTATATACAACATTACAACATGAAATTGGTCTAAAGGATGTTGCAATTAAAACAGGTCTAACCTTTGGGATGAGGACAAGATTAGTTTCATTAACTTCTCTCAAGAGCTTAAATTTCTCAAAAATATTATGAACAGTAGCATAAAAATCAGAACAAATGACATTCCAGCCTGTCTTGAAGAACACCAGGTTAAAACCATCTGGCCCACCACATGAACTTGAATTCATAGAAAATAAAGCTTTTTTGATCTTTTGGTTAGTCACTTTTGCAACCAGCATATTTTTCATACTAGCTTGCAACATGGGAAGGGTGATATTATTAAGCTTATCAAGATCAGAAACAAAGTTAGAGGAGTTAATAAGATGATCAGAGAAAGATTGGAGCAGATAATTGTCAATCTCCTCGTTAGAGGTAAGAAGGACCCAGCATCATCCCACAATGTAGTTATTCGGTCTCTTGCATGCTTGTTCTTAATAGAAGCATGAAAATAATCAGTATTCCTATCCCCTTCAGTAACCCACTTCTGATGATACTGCTGCTTCCTCATGCTAGCTTCAGCATATAGAGCATCATTGAGTTGGAGAAAAAGCTTGGATTCATTCTGAGCAAGGACAAGATTGGAAGGGTCCTCATTTCGCAACACCTGAGCTAGTTTCAACTAGTCCTTGATATTCTTTATGTGGAGGGTACCATCCCCATATTTTTCATGAGCCCACTGTCGTAGAGCATTCCTAGAGGCCTTTAGCTTCCTGCAAAGAATAAACATTGGATTGCCATGTATAGGATTAGACCATGAAGAAGAAATTATATTATTATACTCAGGGTCTAAAACCCAAGCATTATAAAAGTTAAAAGCCCTCTTTCCTCTACTAGCTAGATAAGAAATAGAAAGAATAAGGAGGGAGTGATCAGATAAGATTGGTTGAGGCATAAAAGCAGAGAGCGAACGCCATAGTGAGAAGGCAGTAGCATTGTAGAAAGTGTGGTCAATATTAGAGAAAGTTCATATGCCAGACCGACTTCTATTGTTCCATGAAAATGGAACACCAAAGTGAACAACTGGGAGAAGACCAGAATCAGATAGTGAGATGTTTATAGGAGCTATATCCCTAGGCAACAGAGGCAGACCACCTACTTTTCAAATAAATTTAAGCAGCAATTGAAGTCTCCCAACACAATCCATGGATGGGAGTTTTGCCTTAAGGAAGGGAGAGTATTAAGAAGAGTTTGCCATGAGGCAACAACATTATGCGCATAAATGAAAGTTATATAAAAGGAAAGTTGATTAGGCAAAAAAGGGCATGGAGATGAATCATTTGAGAGGAAGAGAGAATTGGTTTGAGAGAGAAAACTGTGGGATCATGAACAATGAGGATACGTCCATAAGGAGCTTCATTCAAATTGTGATTGTAATCCCAGGCTGGATTAATATAGTTTGCATCTCTGATAGTTAATGTAAGAGAGAGCTTGGTTTCCAAAATGGCAAACATTTTGATTTTATGGTCATGAATTAAGGATTTAACATGATCAAGTTTCCCAAAATTATGGGCACCCCTAATGTTCCAAGATGCAATCTTATTCATCATTAAAAACTACAAGGAGAGGTGAGACACTCCTATCTTACTCCTTGTTGAAGGAGGTTCATTTCTAACAGACTTTAGCTTAGCAGATTGAGAGGAAGTCTTAGCTGATGAAGGGTTGACAGAGGGAGGATCAGAAGGAGGAGAGACCCATCTAGGGATGGTTCCCTTGAAAATATATGGGGAGGTGATGGGGATGGGTGGAGTAGATGATGTATGGGATTCTTGTAGAGGAGAAAGAATGTTTGATGAAGATTGAAAGAGATGTAGGACAGATTTTTCAATGCTTTGCATGAAGTCTTTCTCAAGAGGCAAAAGAAAATTTGCATGTGGAACCACCTTTGCATGAGAATCTGGTATATTAGGAGATGATTGGTCAGTAGTACTACTGTTATTAATAGCTGGACCTTCATAACACATTGAATTTTGATGTTTTTTACCAAAACCTGATACCTTATCAATGTTTGTATGAAACTGAGAGGTATTTAATTTATCTGCCAAATGAACTGAAGGATCAAGTTCACCTTCTCTAAATTAGAGCTTGTTTCCAAGTTTGATTCATCTCCTATTCCAGAACACTGTAATATATAAAAAGGATTGGGGTTCAACATTGCTTCGGGAAATAAGTCTAGCTGCACCGGTCCTATTTCGAGTTTATCACTCTACTGTGTCATGGAATTAGAGATTGTAGGAGCTGCTTCGGGCTCTTCATTCAAATTACCTGAAGTTGCTTCGGGTTTATCCCCCACCTCAGTATCCTCTGCAACAGTTAACACTTTCTCTTTGTATTTACTATTGTCAGTTTCAATCCCTTTCCTTTGATCAAACTTACTTATCCTTTCCTTCCATAAAGGAACCCTTCTCCACCCACCTTTCCTACCTTTTTCTCTTTCTACATCAACATTTCTTTATCAATCCTATTCAAGTTATCAGATTTACTAACACCAAAATTTTCCTTTATTAAAGCTTTCTCTGTCTTATCACTCAACCAAACATTCTTGTTTATCATGCCCAAACTCCTTGCAACCCCCACATATCTTTGGTTTCCCCAAGTATTCAACCTTCACCACTTGCACCGAGCCATCTAACAACTTCACCGTGAATGACTTAGGTAATTCGAACATATTCGTAACCTCCACCAAACACTTTGCATACCTAATCCTATCTAGCTTTTCAGTTGTTTCATCCATACAGAGGAATCTTCCAAGCCTTGTTGCTAACCAGTTGATGCCTAAATGTGACCAACAGTATATGGGGATATTGGACAGCTTTATCCACACTGGTACAGTTTTTATGGTACTGACACTATTGCCAATGGAGGGATCCCACTCCTTTACTATAAACAACTTGTTCCTCATAACTATTGGTTCTTCCTAGATGATCTTCCTTCAATCCTCATCAGAAGACAGATTGAAGAGGAACAAGTTTCCATCAGACTTAACTTGAATAGAGCCTTTGAGCCTCCAAACTCGCTTAAGATGGTTCAGCACAACAAGATACAACATGGGCTTGTCAAAGAAGAAGCCAACAAGGTACTGACCCCAAACTTCATTGCCAGCCTGAATAACTTCAGTAGGAGGAACAAGGGCTTCCCCTTCAAAAACAAGAGGAAAGCTCACTGGGATGAACTTCCCTACATTCCGCAGTCTGGACTTGAACAAAGAGCACCAAGGTAAGGCTGGAGTAGAAGATAATGGAACCGGTTGAGAGAGAGAAGAAGAAGGAAGACTAGAAGCATGAAAAGGAGAGGGTGAAGGAAAAGTGGAGGACATTTGACAAGAAGGGGAGGACGAGCTAGAGGAAAAGGAGGAGGTTCAGGAGGCTGAGGAAAGGTGGTGGAAGAGGAGCAAGGACAGTATAGAGGTATGGTGGAGGAAGAGAGAAACGGGAAAGAAGAAGAAAAAGGACGAGGGTGAGGCCATTAGAGGAAAAAGTACATATTAAAACAACATTAATTAACTTAAGAGATAATAAATCAAATTATAATCATTTATAAACTCAAAACAACGTTAATTATCTTGTAAGATAATAAATCAAATTTATAACCTCTTTTATAAATTTTAACCAATACATATTATAACGATCCTGAACTCGGCCTTCGAAAATCGGCACCCGTACTTCACTTGTACTTGAAATGCCGCAGATTCAAACGCCGAATCTGGCTCGCCGGAGCTTATAACACCACTAAGTATAACAACACAGCGGAAGAAAGAAATGAGTGATATCATATACAACTCCAACGAATACAATATCCAGAATGATATACAACAATGATATCAATATGATACAACAATATCAGAGGCAAATAATGATACAGCGAAAATAACAGAAGTGATAACTCCAAATGATCTTCAAAAGTGAATGAATCCAACAACTCCAACGACAAGCTCGAACCATCATCACGTCTCACAAAGATAAGCAAGGTCGGTCGTGATCTCCAAAAACTGAACTAGCTCCAACTAGTCTACTAAACTTGACTATCTGAAAAAAAACCCAACTCTAGACTGCCCATGTGGAAAATTGTGGGCACCCAGAGTTTAGGAAGGGAACAATAAACTCCGAGTCAGTCATGGGACTGGTGTGAGTAACAAAAATAGTTTATCTTTGAAAAAAACAAAAAAAGAATTTTGAACATTGAAATCCGCAATGCTTTTTGGAAAATGAAACTACCATAAGACCTCCCACCACACACACAATGCAATCGCAGACTTAGAGGAGATTTCTTCTTATGATAGTCAAATATGCTTACTATTCAAAAAAACTCTTTTTGATATTATTACTAGTGCATAGTGTACAAAATCATTTCGAAAATACAATATTAATCTTAGCCAGCATAGGTACCATTATATTATGCCTGCTATAGCTGCCGCCTGAGGAGACAGGTTATACAACTGCAATCGTAAAGGGCTCGTATTGTTTCTTTGGATTTTCCAACAAATGGTCAGGCTAAGGAACTTCCTATGCCACGTAGGAACACCTCTGGAGGGACTCCCCGGGAAACAACTGCTCTCTGCCAAAACAAGGCCGGTTACCCCCTTCCCGAGTAGTAAACATGAGATATGCCACCCCCGGTCGTTTGCGACCTTTATCCGAGGCGCCTCGATCACAAAGCAACAATCACACAGTAAATGAGATTGGAGCAACCACACAGGTAAATATCCGGGCTCCATACCATGATACCACCTTTTTCCAGAAGGAATGGACATACCCTAGGGGAGCTACCCCTGAAACCTTGCCGCACTTTCCTGTTTCGACCATTACCGGTTTGTGAGGCTCGATGAGGTCTCGTCCACAAAGCTACGCTTTACACGAAAGCCATGCTTTGATCAACAAATGATCACCAACACACAGTAGCACTCAGCATGCCACACTACCAAATTGGGAATATATCACTGATAACCTTCAACTACATAACCTCTGAGCTCGTACGTCTCAGAGAAGGGTGTTAAGCTAAGAGAATAAATCTCCGCCACCAAACAGAAATGTATTTGAAAGAAATCAACTTTATATCTCAAAGTGTAGTGTCAGACATACAACCATACAAGTCTGTTCCGGGTTCGAACAGAACCGAAGGCACTTCCAAAGAAGCCCTTGCAATTCCGGATAATTTCTAATCACGTCCGGACTTCTCATCACAAAGGGTGATAAAATCTCTATACCCAGGACCAGTCGATGCAGAGACATTCGACGAGTTGTCCTTTCGTTTTCGAAAATATCCGGTCTTCACCACCGGTCTTCAAATGCTATCCATTTACGTCGTATCATTATTCATTTATACGAGTTAAAGTCTTTGGGTTAAATTCAAATTCTCAAAGCCATACTTTTAAAATGGTTTAAATTCATATAAACACATTATAACATCTTTAACCATAATTTCCAAACATGGACTTCAATTCCAAATTTCGAATTCAAATTCAAATTAAATTATTTAAATTGGAAACATTACCAAGTTATTCAAAATAACTTTTATCTTAAAACTCCTTTTTAAAAGCTTTAACATTTAACCCAAATCCATTTCCAAAATCAATTGAAATTAAACTTTCAATTTCAAAAATATTAAATTTAAATCATCTATGACTTAACCAATTTCCTCATGAAATCCATATTTGTGTGTGTATGGTGTCGTTCAGGGGTTTCACACAGTAGTGCAACATTACAAATCATCACATCATCATAGATTTAAGCATATCAATATCGATAAGCGGTATATTCCTATAACGCTTATCTTTATTCACAGATTCATAGGTAATATAAATCTATCGCAAATAAATAAGTTACATCACAGATGAATAAATTACATCACAGTTCACAGTTCAAATTAGAATAATTCATACCACACAGCATCACATATCGGGGATATCAACCGATTAAATCATCCAATAGAATCCAAACATCCAAAGGTAAGGTCAATTTATTTATCTGATCAAATTAGTCACTAATCCTGGTTAATTAACATTAACTAATTACAATTTTATTTTAATTAATTAACCTTTAATAATAAATTAATTAGCCTCAATTAATAAATTAATTAATTATCATTTAATTAATTATCCTTAATTAATTACATTAATTAATTTATTAATCCTTAATTAATAATCATCCCTTAATCACTTTCATTTATTAATTAACCTTTAAATTTATTTAATTATTCTCAAATTAATTTCCTTAATTAATTTGTCACATTAATTAATTACCTTTAATTAATTACAATAAGTGATTATTCTTAATTATCTTCATGGATATCAAAATCTTTAATTAATAACCTTACTCTTTATCATTATTAACACATTAATTTATTCAAGAAATTAAGGTTAATCAAAATATCAATTTATCTTAAATAATTTCATTATTTATTTAAAATAATTAATTAATAAATAATGTCATAAATTAATTTAAATTAAAACTTAATTACTTTCAAAATAATTAACTTAAACCTTTGCTAATCCCATTTTCAAATAAAACAATTTATTTTTAAAAGAATAATTTAAAACATGTTTAAAACTTGAATTTATTTTAAATTTGAAAACTGTTTTAAACCTCCCCGAGTCAAACCCGAGTGTTACCCGAGCCATTCCACCATCTGCTTCGAGTTTTAGCAAAAATCAACCCGTACAAAAATTTTCAACTTAAAATTTGTTTAAGTTTTTAAACGACCCGGTACGCATTCAAACATACTCGAATCCAAACTCGAGCCAGCGCCAATGCTTCTCGAAGACAACTTCGAATCCACCCATCATTCCTCTACCAGGCTACCTGATACTCGTGACATATCGTGCACGTGCACCAGAGCTCAGACGAGCTCCAGTCGACCTCGCCGCCCTTCTCAAGTTGACGACGACCCACCTCACGTCTCTAACCACCCAGGTTCTCAAGTCGATGACGAAATCGACATTTGGGTAAATCGACACAACCTCAAACCACTGTACAACTAAAGATCACCTCGACCCGCCTATTCCGATCACCGGAATACTTGCCGTTCCACCCAGAGCCATGCCACAACACCATGCTTCGATTCCCCTAGGTCCCGTTCAACTCGATCCCCTGATGACGATGAACTTGCCTCGACAAACCCACCTATTAAACTAACAGTCGAACCCTAAATCAACCACGTTAATCTCCCATGATCGATAAAAATTTTGTGAACAATTTTCCCATGCTCTCCTATACGTCAGCTTCCTTCACCATTGATCACGACGCCCAGCTCGACGTTGATCGCCGGAATTTGACCCAAATACGTTTTCCGTTCATTTCGATAATGCTCGACATTCACGAACTAAAAAATCATGAAACTTCTTTTTAAAATCATCATATTGCAAGATAAATCTGATCCAATGATCAAAGCTTAGGATTTAGATACTTGAATTTTCAGTTTTAAATGTTTTTCCTCTGTAATTTCAAAATTTTGAATTATTTACCAAATATGTTTACTTGAGATTATTTTTAAAAATAACTTTATGTTGTCATGAACATTTTCTCTTCAGGATTCATGACTTGGATTGGCTTAAACAAGAAGATATGGATTTTTTTCTTAAATCTGGTTACCCCGTTACTAACAGAAACATATTCATATGTATACGCAGACATGCATCCCCACATCCAACTATATTCCAGTTTTAAAGAACATTCACACAATCATATTTCATCACTTCACTTCAATATCAATCACAGCATTAAGTTATGTAAGCAAATTCAAGGTTTAAAATAAAAGTTTGTTCACAGGCATTTTAAATATCAAAGAAAACTGGGTTGAATTTCTCACAAACAAACTAAGTTTCAGAGATAAGTAGGCAACAAAACGATATATTTAAACCATTTAGATTGTGGAGTTACTCACAGTGATTTCCATAAATGAACAGAGTTGATGAAGAACCAGACTTGAACTTTGCTTGCTGAATTTTTTTTCTTTTGATCTCTGGTTGTCTTGATTTAAGTTGTTTGTTTGGATTGAATTTTTTGTTTAAGTTTTTGTTTTAGTTTAAGATGATAACTGCCTTAGATTTCCTCAGCTTGAAATGTCGAACTGAAATGAAGTTGATATGTTTAAAAATAAGTTTACAGGGTATTCATTTTATACAAGTTGATATGAGTTTAGTACTAAATCAAGTCAGAGATTTTTTTCTTTTGACTACTGATATTTGTTTTGGGTGGCTGATATGTTAACTTTGGTGTGCTAGCATTAATTAGTTTGTACAAAACTATATTTTCTTTCATTTCGTTTGTACAGTGCATGAAGATAATTTTTGTGGCTTCCTTTACAAGCCTACATATGTTTCTTTTGTCATGTTCAACCTGATTTTTGTTTTGTGAGCACTGTCTTGTTAATTGAACATGAATGTATATATATAATTTATTTGTTTGCTTGTTTACTTGTTTTATTACTTGCATATGTATTTTGTTTAGTTTCTTTTTTTTTGACTTGTCTTTATTACTTGGTAATATAAGTGAGCTTTTATTTTATTTTATTTTCTTTTAATTATTTTTGTAGTCTATTCTATGTGTTCTATTTTGTAATGATTTATTAACATGAGATTAAGATATATATATTTGTTTTTATTTCTACTTCTATCAATTATAAATTCAAAATTATTTATTTTGTACTTGTGTCAATGTCTATATTTTATATTTATTTTTAACCCATTTATTTAAGATTTAAATTCAAATCAAATATATACATATATATTCAAATTTACTCATATATGCCCGTATACATATATATTCACATATATACAATATTTACAATATTTTAAATTTAAACGATTTAACATATATTCTGTTTGAATTCGGGGAAACTCGAATCAATTATTCAATTAAATTTCCCAATTTTTATTCAAAAATTAAATTAATTATCAATTTAAATATATATAAAATTCGGGGTCGTTACAACCTTCTCCCCTTAAGAAATTTCGTACTCGAAATTTTCCAAGGAGACACAAAGATAGATGAAGAATGTTTCATCAAATCAAACTGAATATTTATTCTGCATTTGGCGTACCAAATCAGAATATCAATAATAGATACGAGAACAAATCTATTGAATTTTTTTCCACAAGATACTCGGGTTATCCGGATCTACGAAATATGCAGTGGCATCGGTTAGTTCGAAAGGATAACTAACCATTCGTAGAACATATTGGGACCCAAAGATAGACAAATATATGGATACAATTCCAAAACTTTTTAGTTTAGAACTAAAGTATACCTATCAACTATAGCAACTAATGCATCCAATTCATCCAAACAAACAATTCTGGCCTATTTGGAGTTTATGTCCCATACAAATATATCAAATCTTCTTCCTGGATCTATCAGGAACTATCAAAGAATTGAGAAAAAGATGCTGAACAAAAGAGATTGATAGAGAAAAGATTGTTTCCTCGTTGTTACAAGGTATTGACCATGTATAGTCGTATTCCCCTGTCCCCTATCTCATCCTCTTCTTGCACTCATACTTACTATCAGTAGATAGTAAGAGAATTTACTGAGGCATACGGACGGATATCTTAGGGATACTCATTCTAGGGTATACTTCACCCTATCTCTAATGAGCTACTTAATTTGTTATACTCCTGAGCTAATGTTCAACCTTAGCTCTGATACCAATTATAAAGACCCTCACGAGGCAGTGGCGACCGGTAGGCTTTGCAACCATCCCAGACCCACCGTGGCATACACTGGTACCCTGCCCTTGCTTTTACGACCAGCCTTTCGACTGTCTCACCTTATGGCTAACCAACCCCACCACGAGGACATGTAGGGGTAAGAGTCTCCCGTTCGCCACCAAACCACGAAGCGAGAACCCCCTATCACGTTTGAGAAACATAAGCAAGGTCAATCATGATCTCCAAAAACTGAACTAGCTCCAACTAGTCTACTAAACCTGACTATCTGAAAAAAAACCCAACTCTATACTGCCCGTGTGGAAAATTGTGGGCACCCAGAGTTTAGGAAGGGAACAATAAACTCCGAGTCAGTCATGGGACTGGTGTGAGTAACAAAAACAGTTTATCTTTGAAACAAACAACAAAAGAATTTTAAACATTGAAATCCGCAATGCTTTTTGGAAAATGAAACTACCATAAGACCTACCACCACAGACACAATGCAACCGCAGACTTGGAAGAGATTTCTTCTTATGATAGTCAAATATGCTTACTACGCAAAAAAACTCTTTTTGATATTATTACTAGTGCATAGTGTACAAAATCATTTCGAAAATACAATATTAATCTTAGCCAGCATAGGTACCATTATATTATGCATGCTATAGCTGCCGCCTGAGGAGACAGGTTATACAACTGCAATCGTAAAGGGCTCGTATTGTTTCTTAGGATTTTCCAACAAATGGACAGGCTAAGGAACTTCCTATGCCACGTAGGAACGCCTCTGGAGGGATGCCCCGAGAGACAACTGCTCTCTGCCAAAACAAGGCCGGTTAACCCCTTCCCGGGTAGTAAACTTGAGATATGCCACCCCCGGTCGTTTGCGACCTTTATCCGAGGCGCCTCGATCACAAAGCAACAATCACACAGTAAATGAGATTGGAGCAACCACACAGGTAAATATCCGGGCTCCATACCATGATACCACCTTTTTCCAGAAGGAATGGACATACCCTAGGGGAGCTACCCCTGAAACCTTGCCGCACTTTCCTGTTTCGACCATTACCGGTTTGTGAGGCTCGACGAGAACAAATCTATTGAATTTTTTTCCACAAGATACTCGGGTTATCCGGATCTACGAAATATGCAGTGGCATCGGTTAGTTCGAAAGGATAACTAACCATTCGTAGAACATATTGGGACCCAAAGATAGACAGATATATGGATACAATTCCAAAACTTTTTAGTTTAGAACTAAAGTATACCTATCAACTATAGCAACTAATGCATCCAATTCATCCAAACAAACAATTCTGGCCTATTTGGAGTTTATGTCCCATACAAATATATCAAATCTTCTTCCTGGATCTATCAGGAACTATCAAAGAATTGAGAAAAAGATGCTGAACAAAAGAGATTGATAGAGAAAAGATTGTTTCCTCGTTGTTACAGGGTATTGACCATTTATAGTCATATTCCCCTGTCCCCTATCTCATCCTCTTCTTGCACTCATACTTACTATCAGTAGATAGTAAGAGAATTTACTGAGGCATACGGACGGATATCTTAGGGATACTCATTCTAGGGTATACTTCACCCTATCTCTAATGAGCTACTTAATGTGTTATACTCCTGAGCTAAAGTTCAACCTTAGCTCTGATACCAATTATAAAGACCCTCACGAGGCAGTGGCGACCGGTAGGCTTTGCAACCATCCTATACCCACCGTGGCATACACTGGTACCCTGCCCTTGCTTTTATGGCCAGCCTTTCGACTGTCTCACCTTACGGCTAACCAACCCCACCACGAGGACATGTAGGGGTAAGAGTCTCCCGTTCGCCACCAAACCACGAAGCGAGAACCCCTATCACGTTTTAGAAACATAAGCAAGGTCAGTCATGATCTCGAAAAACTGAACTAGCTCCAACTAGTCTACTAAACTTGACTATCTGAAAAAAAACCCAACTCTAGACTGCCCGTGCGGAAAATTGTGGGCACCCAGAGTTTAGGAAGGGAACAATAAACTCCGAGTCAGTCATGGGACTGGTGTGAGTAACAAAAACAGTTTATCTTTGAAACAAACAACAAAAGAATTTTAAACATTGAAATCCGCAATGCTTTTTGGAAAATGAAACTACCATAAGACCTACCACCACACACACAATGCAATCGCAGACTTGGAGGAGATTTCTTCTTATGATAGTCAAATATGCTTACTACGCAAAAAAACTCTTTTTGATATTATTACTAGTGCATAGTGTACAAAATCATTTCGAAAATACAATATTAATCTTAGCCAGCATAGGTACCATTATATTATGCCTGCTATAGCTGCCGCCTGAGGAGACAAGTTATACAACTGCAATCGTAAAGGGCTCGTATTGTTTCTTTGGATTTTCCAACAAATGGTCAGGCTAAGGAACTTCCTATGCCATGTAGGAACGCCTCTGGAGGGATGCCCCGAGAGACAACTGCTCTCTGCCAAAACAAGGCCGGTTACCCCCTTCCCGGGTAGTAAACCTGAGATATGCCACCCCCGGTCGTTTGCGACCTTTATCCGAGGCGCCTCGATCACAAAGCAACAATCACACAGTAAATGAGATTGGAGCAACCACACAGGTAAATATCCGGGCTCCATACCATGATACCACCTTTTTCCAGAAGGAATGGACATACCCTAGGGGAGCTACCCCTGAAACCTTGCCGCACTTTCCTGTTTCGACCATTACCGGTTTGTGAGGCTCGATGAGGTCTCGTCCACAAAGCTACGCTTTACACGAAAGCCATGCTTTGATCAACAAATGATCACCAACACACAGCAGCACTCAGCATGCCACACTACCAAATTGGGAATATATCACTGATGACCTTCAACTACATAACCTCTGAGCTCGTACGTCTCAGAGAAGGGTGTTAAGCTAAGAGAATAAATCTCCGCCACCAAACAGAAATGTATTTGAAAGAAATCAGCTTTATATCTCAAAGTGTAGTGTCAGACATACAACCATACAAGTCTGTTCCGGGTTCGAACAGAACCGAAGGCACTTCCAAAGAAGCCCTTGCAATTCCGGATAATTTCTAATCACGTCCGGACTTCTCATCACAAAGGGTGCTAAAATCTCTATACCCGGGACCAGTCGATGTAGAGACATTCGACGAGTTGTCCTTTCGTTTTCGAAAATATCCGGTCTTCACCACCGGTCTTCAAATGCTATCCATTTACGTCGTATCATTATTCGGAATGGGTTATATGACACAAAGTCCTCTCTCGGCTAAACCGAATAATGAACGCAATATTTAAAAACATATGGAAATGGAATTTCAATTAAGTCACAACTTATTACCCAAAACTTTTCTTCAAATGGTTTAAACACATTACCATTTTAATCTTTTTAAACAAAAAGATTCATTTCACAAAGTTCACCCAGTTTCACAAAGATCCATTCACAGATTTTCCAATCAATTTCCATTTCAATTGGATTAACTCATTAAATCTTTAAATCAAGATTTAATTCATAGCTTTCAAAAAGAATTCACTCTTAACTTGGAAAACCATTTTTAATTCAAACTAGAAATTCCTTTAACTTAAATTGGAATTTCATTTCTTATATGAAAGCTTTTATCATTTGAAAACAAACAGTTTTCATTTCGAATAATCTGATTCATTTATACGAGTTAAAGTCTTTGGGTTAAATTCAAATTCTCAAAACCATACTTTTAAAATGGTTTAAATTCATATAAACACATTATAACATCTTTAACCATAATTTCCAAACATGGAATTCAATTCCAAATTTTGAATTCAAATTCAAATTAAATTATTTAAATTGGAAACATTACCAAGTTATTCAAAATAACTTTTATCTTAAAACTCCTTTTTAAAAGCTTTAACATTTAACCCAAATCCATTTCCAAAATCAATTGCAATTAAAATTTCAATTTCAAAAACATTAAATTTAAATCATCTACGACTTAACCGATTTTCTCGTGAAATCCATATTTGTGTGTATGGTGTAGTCCAGGGGTTTCACACAGTAGTGCAACAATACAAATCATCACATCATCACAGATTTAAGCATATCAATATCGATAAGCGGTATATTCCTATAACGCTTATCTTTATTCACAGATTCACAGATAATATAAATCTATCGCAAATAAATAAGTTACATCACAGATGAATAAATTACATCACGGTTCACAATTCAAATCAGAATAATTCATACCACACAGCATCACATATCGGGGATATCAACCGATTAAATCATCCAATAGAATCCAAACATCCATAGGTAAGGTCAATTTATTTATCTGATCAGATTAGTCACTAATCCTGGTTAATTAACATTAACTAATTACAATTTTATTTTAATTAATTAACCTTTAATAATAAATTAATTAGCCTCAATTAATAAATTAATTAATTATCATTTAATTAATTATCCTTAATTAATTTATTAATCCTTAATTAATAATCATCCCTTAATCACTTTCATTTATTAATTAACCTTTAAATTTATTTAATTATTCTCAAATTAATTTCCTTAATTAATTTGTCACATTAATTAATTACCTTTAATTAATTACAATAAGTGATTATTCTTAATTATCTTCATTGATATCAAAATATTTAATTAATAACCTTACCCTTTATCATAATTAACACATTAATTTATTCAAGAAATTAAGGTTAATCAAAATATCAATTTATCTTAATTAATTTCATTATTTATTTAAAATAGTTAATTAATAAATAATGTCATAAATTAATTTAAATTAAAACTTAATTACTTTCAAAATAATTAACTTAAACCTTTGCTAATCCCATTTTCAAATAAAACAATTTATTTTTAAAAGAATAATTTAAAACATGTTTAAAACTTGAATTTATTTTAAATTTGAAAACTGTTTTAAACCTCCCCGAGTCAAACCCGAGTGTTACCCGAGCCATTCCACCATCTGCTTCGAGTTTTACTAAAAATCAACCCGTACAAAAATTTTCAACTTAAAATTTGTTTAAGTTTTTAAACGACCCGGTACGCATTCAAAAATACTCGAATCCAAACTCGAGCCAGCGCCAATGCTTCTCGAAGACAACTTCGAATCCACCCATCATTCCTCTACCAGGCTACCTGATACTCGTGACATATCGTGCACGTGCAACAGAGCTCAGACGAGCTCCAGTCGACCTCGCCACCCTTCTCAAGTTGACGGTGACCCACCTCACGTCTCTAACCACCCAGGTTCTCAAGTCGATGACGAAATCGACATTTGGGTAAATCGACACAACCTCAAACCACTGTACAACTAAAGATCACCTCGACCCGCCTATTCCGATCACCGGAATACTTGCCGTTCCACCCAGAGCCATGCCACAACACCATGCTTCGATTCCCCTAGGTCCCGTTCAACTTGATCCCCTGAAGACGATGAACTTGCCTCGACAAACCCACCTATTAAACTAACAGTCGAACCCTAAATCAACCACTTTAATCTCCCACGATCGATAAAAATTTTGTGAACAATTTTCCCATGCTCTCCTATACGTCAGCTTCCTTCACCATTGATCACGACGCCCAGCTCGACGTTGATCGCCGGAATTTGACCCAAATACGTTTTCCGTTCATTTCGATAATGCTCGACATTCACGAACTAAAAAAATCATGAAACTTCTTTTTAAAATCATCATATTGCAAGACAAATCTAATCCAATGATCAAAGCTTAGGATTTAGATACTTGAATTTTTAGTTTTAAATGTTTTTCCTCTGTAATTTAAAAATTTTGAATTATTTACCAAATATTTTTACTTGAGATTATTTTTAAAAATAACTTTATGTTGTCATGAACATTTTCTCTTCAGGATTCATGACTTGGATTGGCTTAAACAAGAAGATATGGATTTTTTTCTTAAATTTGGTTACCCCGTTACTAACAGAAACATATTCATATGTATACGTAGACATGCATCCCCACATCCAACTATATTCCAGTTTTAAAGAACATTCACACAATCATATTTCATCACTTCACTTCAATATCAATCATAGCATTAAGTTATGTAAGCAAATTCAAGGTTTGAAATAAAAGTTTGCTCACAGGCATTTCAAATATCAAAGAAAACTAGGTTGAATTTCTCACAAACAAACTAAGTTTCAGAGATAAGTAGGCAACAAAACGATATATTTAAACCATTTAGATTGTGGAGTTACTCACAGTGATTTCCAGAAATGAACAGAGTTGATGAAGAACCAGACTTGAACTTTGCTTGCTGAATTTTTTTTTCTTTTGATCTCTGGTTGTCTTGATTTAAGTTGTTTGTTTGGATTGAATTTTTTGTTTAAGTTTTTGTTTTAGTTTAAGATGATAACTGCCTTAGATTTCCTCAGCTTGAAATGTCGAACTGAAATGAAGTTGATATGTTTAAAAATAAGTTTACAGGGTATTCATTTTATACAAGTTGATATGAGTTTAGTACTAAATCAAGTCAGAGATTTTTTTCTTTTGACTACTGATATTTGTTTTGGGTGGCTGATATGTTAACTTTGGTGTGCTAGCATTAATTAGTTTGTACAAAACTATATTTTCTTTCATTTCGTTTGTACAATGCATGAAGATAATTTTTGTGGCTTCCTTTACAAGCCTACATATGTTTCTTTTGTCATGTTCAACCTGATTTTTGTTTTGTGAGCACTGTCTTATTACTTGAACATGAATGTATATATATAATTTATTTGTTTGCTTGTTTACTTGTTTTATTACTTGCATATGTATTTTGTTTAGTTTCTTTTTTTTTGACTTGTCTTTATTACTTGGTAATATAAGTGAGCTTTTATTTTATTTTATTTTCTTTTTATTATTTTTGTAGTCTATTCTATGTGTACTATTTTGTATTGATTTATTAACATGAGATTAAGATATATATATTTGTTTTTATTTCTACTTCTATCAATTATAAATTCAAAATTATTTATTTTATACTTGTGTCAATGTCTATATTTTATATTTATTTTTAACCCATTTATTTAAGATTTAAATTCAAATCAAATATATACATATATATTCAAATTTACTCATATATGCCCGTATACATATATATTCACATATATACAATATTTACAATATTTTAAATTTAAACGATTTAACATATATTCTGTTTGAATTCGGGGAAACTCGAATCAATTATTCAATTAAATTTCCCAATTTTTATTCAAAAATTAAATTAATTATCAATTTAAATATATATAAAATTCGGGGTCGTTACAACCTTCTTCCCTTAAGAAATTTCATACTCGAAATTTTCCAAGGAGACACAAAGATAGATGAAGAATGTTTCATCAAATCAAACTGAATATTTATTCTGCATTTGGCGTACCAAATCAGAATATCAATAATAGATACGAGAACAAATCTATTGAATTTTTTTCCACAATATACTCGGGTTATCCGGATCTACGAAATATGCAGTGGCATCGGTTAGTTCGAAAGGATAACTAACCATTCGTAGAACATATTGGGACCCAAAGATAGACAGATATATGGATACAATTCCAAAACTTTTTAGTTTAGAACTAAAGTATACCTATCAACTATAGCAACTAATGCATCCAATTCATCCAAACAAACAATTCTGGCCTATTTGGAGTTTATGTCCCATACAAATATATCAAATCTTCTTCCTGGATCTATCAGGAACTATCAAAGAATTGAGAAAAAGATGCTGAACAAAAGAGATTGATAGAGAAAAGATTGTTTCCTCGTTGTTATAGGGTATTGACCATTTTTAGTCGTATTCCCCTGTCCCCTATCTCATCCTCTTCTTGCACTCATACTTACTATCAGTAGATAGTAAGAGAATTTACTGAGGCATACGGACGGATATCTTAGGGATACTCATTCTATGGTATACTTCACCCTATCTCTAATGAGCTACTTAATGTGTTATACTCCTGAGCTAAAGTTCAACCTTAGCTCTGATACCAATTATAAAGACCCTCACGAGGCAGTGGCGACCGGTAGGCTTTGCAACCATCCCAGACCCACCGTGGCATACACTGGTACCCTGCCCTTGCTTTTACGGCCAGCCTTTCGACTGTCTCACCTTACGGCTAACCAACCCCACCACGAGGACATGTAGGGGTAAGAGTCTCCCGTTCGCCACCAAACCACGAAGCGAGAACCCCTTATCACGTTTGAGAAACATAAGCAAGGTCAATCATGATCTCCAAAAACTGAACTAGCTCCAACTAGTCTACTAAACCTAACTATCTGAAAAAACCCCAACTCTAGACCGCCCGTGTGGAAAATTGTGGGCACCCAGAGTTTAGAAAGGGAACAATAAACTCCGAGTCAGTCATGGGACTGGTGTGAGTAACAAAAACAGTTTATCTTTGAAACAAACAACAAAAGAATTTTAAACATTGAATTCCGCAATGCTTTTTGGAAAATGAAACTACCATAAGACCTCCCACCACACACACAATGCAATCGCAGACTTGGAGGAGATTTCTTCTTATGATAGTCAAATATGCTTACTACGCAAAAAAACTCTTTTTGATATTATTACTAGTGCATAGTGTACAAAATCATTTCGAAAATACAATATTAATCTTAGCCAGCATAGGTACCATTATATTATGCCTGCTATAGCTGCCGCCTGAGGAGACAGGTTATACAACTGCAATCGTAAAGGGCTCGTATTGTTTCTTTGGATTTTCCAACAAATGGTCAGGCTAAGGAACTTCCTATGCCACGTAGGAACACCTCTGGAGGGATGCCCCGAGAGACAACTGCTCTCTGCCAAAACAAGGCCGGTTACCCCCTTCCCGGGTAGTAAACCTGAGATATGCCACCCCCGGTCGTTTGCGACCTTTATCCGAGGCGCCTCGATCACAAAGCAACAATCACACAGTAAATGAGATTGGAGCAACCACACAGGTAATTATCCGGGCTCCATACCATGATACCACCTTTTTCCAGAATTAATGGACATACCCTAGGGGAGCTACCCCTGAAACCTTGCCGCACTTTTCTGTTTCGACCATTACCGGTTTGTGAGGCTCGATGAGGTCTCGTCCACAAAACTACGCTTTACACGAAAGCCATGCTTTGATCAACAAATGATCACCAACACACAGCAGCACTCAGCATGCCACACTACCAAATTGGGAATATATCACTGATAACCTTCAACTACATAACCTCTGAGCTCGTACGTCTCAGAGAAGGGTGTTAAGCTAAGAGAATAAATCTCCGCCACCAAACAGAAATGTATTTGAAAGAAATCAGCTTTATATCTCAAAGTGTAGTGTCAGACATACAACCATACAAGTCTGTTCCGGGTTCGAACAGAACCGAAGGCACTTCCAAAGAAGCCCTTGCAATTCCGGATAATTTCTAATCACGTCCGGACTTCTCATCACAAAGGGTGCTAAAATCTCTATACCGGGGACCAGTCGATGCAGAGACATTCGAGGAGTTGTCCTTTCATTTTCGAAAATATCCGGTCTTCACCACCGGTCTTCAAATGCTATCCATTTACGTCGTATCATTATTCGGAATGGGTTATATGACACAAAGTCCTCTCCCGGCTAAATCGAATAATGAACGCAATATTTAAAAACATATGGATATGGAATTTCAATTAAGTCACAACTTATTTCCCAAAACTTTTCTTCAAATGGTTTAAACACATTACCATTTTAATCTTTTTAAACAAAAAGATTCATTTCACAAAGTTCACCCAGTTTCACAAAGATCCATTCACAGATTTTCCAATCAATTTCCATTTCAATTGGATTAACTCATTAAATCTTTAAATCAAGATTTAATTCATAGCTTTCAAAAAGAATTCACTCTTAACTTGGAAAACCATTCATAATTCAAACTTGAAATTCCTTTAACTTAAATTGGAATTTCATTTCTTATATGAAAGCTTTTATCATTTGAAAACAAACAGTTTTCATTTCGAATAATCTGATTCATTTATACGAGTTAAAGTCTTTGGGTTAAATTCAAATTCTCAAAGCCATACTTTTAAAATGGTTTAAATTCATATAAACACATTATAACATCTTTAACCATAATTTCCAAACATGGACTTCAATTCCAAATTTCGAATTCAAATTCAAATTAAATTATTTAAATTGGAAACATTACCAAGTTATTCAAAATAACTTTTATCTTAAAACTCCTTTTTAAAAGCTTTAACATTTAACCCAAATCCATTTCCAAAATCAATTGAAATTAAACTTTCAATTTCAAAAATATTAAATTTAAATCATCTATGACTTAACCAATTTCCTCATGAAATCCATATTTGTGTGTGTATGGTGTCGTTCAGGGGTTTCACACAGTAGTGCAACATTACAAATCATCACATCATCATAGATTTAAGCATATCAATATCGATAAGCGGTATATTCCTATAACGCTTATCTTTATTCACAGATTCATAGATAACATAAATCTATCGCAAATAAATAAGTTACATCACAGATGAATAAATTACATCACAGTTCACAGTTCAAATTAGAATAATTCATACCACACAGCATCACATATCGGGGATATCAACCGATTAAATCATCCAATAGAATCCAAACATCCAAAGGTAAGGTCAATTTATTTATCTGATCAAATTAGTCACTAATCCTGGTTAATTAACATTAACTAATTACAATTTTATTTTAATTAATTAACCTTTAATAATAAATTAATTAGCCTCAATTAATAAATTAATTAATTATCATTTAATTAATTATCCTTAATTAATTACATTAATTAATTTATTAATCCTTAATTAATAATCATCCCTTAATCACTTTCATTTATTAATTAACCTTTAAATTTATTTAATTATTCTCAAATTAATTTCCTTAATTAATTTGTCACATTAATTAATTACCTTTAATTAATTACAATAAGTGATTATTCTTAATTATCTTCATGGATATCAAAATCTTTAATTAATAACCTTACTCTTTATCATTATTAACACATTAATTTATTCAAGAAATTAAGGTTAATCAAAATATCAATTTATCTTAAATAATTTCATTATTTATTTAAAATAATTAATTAATAAATAATGTCATAAATTAATTTAAATTAAAACTTAATTACTTTCAAAATAATTAACTTAAACCTTTGCTAATCCCATTTTCAAATAAAACAATTTATTTTTAAAAGAATAATTTAAAACATGTTTAAAACTTGAATTTATTTTAAATTTGAAAACTGTTTTAAACCTCCCCGAGTCAAACCCGAGTGTTACCCGAGCCATTCCACCATCTGCTTCGAGTTTTAGCAAAAATCAACCCGTACAAAAATTTTCAACTTAAAATTTGTTTAAGTTTTTAAACGACCCGGTACGCATTCAAACATACTCGAATCCAAACTCGAGCCAGCGCCAATGCTTCTCGAAGACAACTTCGAATCCACCCATCATTCCTCTACCAGGCTACCTGATACTCGTGACATATCGTGCACGTGCACCAGAGCTCAGACGAGCTCCAGTCGACCTCGCCGCCCTTCTCAAGTTGACGACGACCCACCTCACGTCTCTAACCACCCAGGTTCTCAAGTCGATGACGAAATCGACATTTGGGTAAATCGACACAACCTCAAACCACTGTACAACTAAAGATCACCTCGACCCGCCTATTCCGATCACCGGAATACTTGCCGTTCCACCCAGAGCCATGCCACAACACCATGCTTCGATTCCCCTAGGTCCCGTTCAACTCGATCCCCTGATGACGATGAACTTGCCTCGACAAACCCACCTATTAAACTAACAGTCGAACCCTAAATCAACCACGTTAATCTCCCATGATCGATAAAAATTTTGTGAACAATTTTCCCATGCTCTCCTATACGTCAGCTTCCTTCACCATTGATCACGACGCCCAGCTCGACGTTGATCGCCGGAATTTGACCCAAATACGTTTTCCGTTCATTTCGATAATGCTCGACATTCACGAACTAAAAAATCATGAAACTTCTTTTTAAAATCATCATATTGCAAGATAAATCTGATCCAATGATCAAAGCTTAGGATTTAGATACTTGAATTTTCAGTTTTAAATGTTTTTCCTCTGTAATTTCAAAATTTTGAATTATTTACCAAATATGTTTACTTGAGATTATTTTTAAAAATAACTTTATGTTGTCATGAACATTTTCTCTTCAGGATTCATGACTTGGATTGGCTTAAACAAGAAGATATGGATTTTTTTCTTAAATCTGGTTACCCCGTTACTAACAGAAACATATTCATATGTATACGTAGACATGCATCCCCACATCCAACTATATTCCAGTTTTAAAGAACATTCACACAATCATATTTCATCACTTCACTTCAATATCAATCACAGCATTAAGTTATGTAAGCAAATTCAAGGTTTAAAATAAAAGTTTGTTCACAGGCATTTTAAATATCAAAGAAAACTGGGTTGAATTTCTCACAAACAAACTAAGTTTCAGAGATAAGTAGGCAACAAAACGATATATTTAAACCATTTAGATTGTGGAGTTACTCACAGTGATTTCCATAAATGAACAGAGTTGATGAAGAACCAGACTTGAACTTTGCTTGCTGAATTTTTTTTCTTTTGATCTCTGGTTGTCTTGATTTAAGTTGTTTGTTTGGATTGAATTTTTTGTTTAAGTTTTTGTTTTAGTTTAAGATGATAACTGCCTTAGATTTCCTCAGCTTGAAATGTCGAACTGAAATGAAGTTGATATGTTTAAAAATAAGTTTACAGGGTATTCATTTTATACAAGTTGATATGAGTTTAGTACTAAATCAAGTCAGAGATTTTTTTCTTTTGACTACTGATATTTGTTTTGGGTGGCTGATATGTTAACTTTGGTGTGCTAGCATTAATTAGTTTGTACAAAACTATATTTTCTTTCATTTCGTTTGTACAGTGCATGAAGATAATTTTTGTGGCTTCCTTTATAAGCCTACATATGTTTCTTTTGTCATGTTCAACCTGATTTTTGTTTTGTGAGCACTGTCTTGTTAATTGAACATGAATGTATATATATAATTTATTTGTTTGCTTGTTTACTTGTTTTATTACTTGCATATGTATTTTGTTTAGTTTCTTTTTTTTTGACTTGTCTTTATTACTTGGTAATATAAGTGAGCTTTTATTTTATTTTATTTTCTTTTAATTATTTTTGTAGTCTATTCTATGTGTTCTATTTTGTAATGATTTATTAACATGAGATTAAGATATATATATTTGTTTTTATTTCTACTTCTATCAATTATAAATTCAAAATTATTTATTTTATACTTGTGTCAATGTCTATATTTTATATTTATTTTTAACCCATTTATTTAAGATTTAAATTCAAATCAAATATATACATATATATTCAAATTTACTCATATATGCCCGTATACATATATATTCACATATATACAATATTTACAATATTTTAAATTTAAACGATTTAACATATATTCTGTTTGAATTCGGGGAAACTCGAATCAATTATTCAATTAAATTTCCCAATTTTTATTCAAAAATTAAATTAATTATCAATTTAAATATATATAAAATTCGGGGTCGTTACAACCTTCTCCCCTTAAGAAATTTCGTACTCGAAATTTTCCAAGGAGACACAAAGATAGATGAAGAATGTTTCATCAAATCAAACTGAATATTTATTCTGCATTTGGCGTACCAAATCAGAATATCAATAATAGATACGAGAACAAATCTATTGAATTTTTTTCCACAAGATACTCGGGTTATCCGGATCTACGAAATATGCAGTGGCATCGGTTAGTTCGAAAGGATAACTAACCATTCGTAGAACATATTGGGACCCAAAGATAGACAGATATATGGATACAATTCCAAAACTTTTTAGTTTAGAACTAAAGTATACCTATCAACTATAGCAACTAATGCATCCAATTCATCCAAACAAACAATTCTGGCCTATTTGGAGTTTATGTCCCATACAAATATATCAAATCTTCTTCCTGGATCTATCAGGAACTATCAAAGAATTGAGAAAAAGATGCTGAACAAAAGAGATTGATAGAGAAAAGATTGTTTCCTCGTTGTTACAAGGTATTGACCATGTATAGTCGTATTCCCCTGTCCCCTATCTCATCCTCTTCTTACACTCATACTTACTATCAGTAGATAGTAAGAGAATTTACTGAGGCATACGGACGGATATCTTAGGGATACTCATTCTAGGGTATACTTCACCCTATCTCTAATGAGCTACTTAATTTGTTATACTCCTGAGCTAATGTTCAACCTTAGCTCTGATACCAATTATAAAGACCCTCACGAGGCAGTGGCGACCGGTAGGCTTTGCAACCATCCCAGACCCACCGTGGCATACACTGGTACCCTGCCCTTGCTTTTACGACCAGCCTTTCGACTGTCTCACCTTATGGCTAACCAACCCCACCACGAGGACATGTAGGGGTAAGAGTCTCCCGTTCGCCACCAAACCACGAAGCGAGAACCCCCTATCACGTTTGAGAAACATAAGCAAGGTCAATCATGATCTCCAAAAACTGAACTAGCTCCAACTAGTCTACTAAACCTGACTATCTGAAAAAAAACCCAACTCTATACTGCCCGTGTGGAAAATTGTGGGCACCCAGAGTTTAGGAAGGGAACAATAAACTCCGAGTCAGTCATGGGACTGGTGTGAGTAACAAAAACAGTTTATCTTTGAAACAAACAACAAAAGAATTTTAAACATTGAAATCCGCAATGCTTTTTGGAAAATGAAACTACCATAAGACCTACCACCACAGACACAATGCAACCGCAGACTTGGAAGAGATTTCTTCTTATGATAGTCAAATATGCTTACTACGCAAAAAAACTCTTTTTGATATTATTACTAGTGCATAGTGTACAAAATCATTTCGAAAATACAATATTAATCTTAGCCAGCATAGGTACCATTATATTATGCATGCTATAGCTGCCGCCTGAGGAGACAGGTTATACAACTGCAATCGTAAAGGGCTCGTATTGTTTCTTTGGATTTTCCAACAAATGGACAGGCTAAGGAACTTCCTATGCCACGTAGGAACGCCTCTGGAGGGATGCCCCGAGAGACAACTGCTCTCTGCCAAAACAAGGCCGGTTAACCCCTTCCCGGGTAGTAAACTTGAGATATGCCACCCCCGGTCGTTTGCGACCTTTATCCGAGGCGCCTCGATCACAAAGCAACAATCACACAGTAAATGAGATTGGAGCAACCACACAGGTAAATATCCGGGCTCCATACCATGATACCACCTTTTTCCAGAAGGAATGGACATACCCTAGGGGAGCTACCCCTGAAACCTTGCCGCACTTTCCTGTTTCGACCATTACCGGTTTGTGAGGCTCGATGAGGTCTCGTCCACAAAGCTACGCTTTACACGAAAGCCATGCTTTGATCAACAAATAATCACCAACACACAGCAGCACTCAGCATGCCACACTACCAAATTGGGAATATATCACTGATAACCTTCAACTACATAACCTCTGAGCTCGTACGTCTCAGAGAAGGGTGTTAAGCTAAGAGAATAAATCTCCTCCACCAAACAGAAATGTATTTGAAAGAAATCAGCTTTATATCTCAAAGTGTAGTGTCAGACATACAACCATACAAGTCTGTTCCAGGTTCGAACAGAATCGAAGGCACTTCCAAAGAAGCCCTTGCAATTCCGAATAATTTCTAATCACGTCCGGACTTCTCATCACAAAGGGTGCTAAAATCTCTATACCGGGGACCAGTCGATGCAGAGACATTCGACGAGTTGTCCTTTCGTTTTCGAAAATATCCGGTCTTTACCACCGGTCTTCAAATGCTATCCATTTACGTCGTATCATTATTCGGAATGGGTTATATGACACAAAGTCCTCTCCCGGCTAAACCGAATAATGAACGCAATATTTAAAAACATATGGATATGGAATTTCAATTAAGTCACAACTTATTTCCCAAAACTTTTCTTCAAATGGTTTAAACACATTACCATTTTAATCTTTTTAAACAAAAAGATTCATTTCACAAAGTTCACCCAGTTTCACAAAGATCCATTCACAGATTTTCCAATCAATTTCCATTTCAATTGGATTAACTCATTAAATCTTTAAATCAAGATTTAATTCATAGCTTTCAAAAAGAATTCACTCTTAACTTGGAAAACCATTTTTAATTCAAACTTGAAATTCCTTTAACTTAAATTGGAATTTCATTTCTTATATGAAATCTTTTATCATTTGAAAACAAACAGTTTTCATTTCGAATAATCTGATTCATTTATACGAGTTAAAGTCTTTGGATTAAATTCAAATTCTCAAAACCATACTTTTAAAATGGTTTAAATTCATATAAACACATTATAACATCTTTAACCATAATTTCCAAACATGGAATTCAATTCCAAATTTTGAATTCAAATTCAAATTAAATTATTTAAATTGGAAACATTACCAAGTTATTTAAAATAACTTTTATTTTAAAACTCCTTTTTAAAAGCTTTAACATTTAACCCAAATCCATTTCCAAAATCAATTGAAATTAAAATTTCAATTTCAAAAACATTAAATTTAAATCATCTATGACTTAACCGATTTCCTCGTGAAATCCATATTTGTGTGTATGGTGTAGTCCAGGGGTTTCACATAGTAGTGCAACATTACAAATCATCACATCATCACAGATTTAAGCATATCAATATCGATAAGCGGTATATCCTATAACGCTTATCTTTATTCACAGATTCACAGATAATATAAATCTATCGCAAATAAATAAGTTACATCACAGATGAATAAATTACATCACGGTTCACAATTCAAATCAGAATAATTCATACCACACAGCATCACATATCGGGGATATCAACCGATTAAATCATCCAATAGAATCCAAACATCCATAGGTAAGGTCAATTTATTTATCTGATCAGATTAGTCACTAATCCTGGTTAATTAACATTAACTAATTACAATTTTATTTTAATTAATTAACCTTTAATAATAAATTAATTAGCCTCAATTAATAAATTAATTAATTATCATTTAACTAATTATCCTTAATTAATTACAATAATTAATTTATTAATCCTTAATTAATAATCATCCCTTAATCACTTTCATTTATTAATTAACCTTTAAATTTATTTAATTATTCTCAAATTAATTTCCTTAATTAATTTGTCACATTAATTAATTACCTTTAATTAATTACAATAAGTGATTATTCTTAATTATCTTCATTGATATCAAAATATTTAATTAATAACCTTACCCTTTATCATTATTAACACATTAATTTATTCAAGAAATTAAGGTTAATCAAAATATCAATTTATCTTAATTAATTTCATTACTTATTTAAAATAATTAATTAATAAATAATGTCATAAATTAATTTAAATTAAAACTTAATTACTTTCAAAATAATTAACTTAAACCTTTGCTAATCCCATTTTCAAATAAAACAATTTATTTTTAAAAGAATAATTTAAAACATGTTTAAAACTTGAATTTATTTTAAATTTGAAAACTGTTTTAAACCTCCCCGAGTCAAACCCGAGTGTTACCCGAGCCATTCCACCATCTGCTTCGAGTTTTAGCAAAAATCAACCCGTACAAAAATTTTCAACTTAAAATTTGTTTAAGTTTTTAAACAACCTGGTACGCATTCAAAAATACTCGAATCCAAACTCGAGCCAGCGCCAATGCTTCTCGAAGACAACTTCGAATCCACCCATCATTCCTCTACCAGGCTACCTGATACTCGTGACATATCGTGCACGTGCACCAGAGCTCAGACGAGCTCCAGTCGACCTCGCTGCCCTTCTCAAGTTGACGGCGACCCACCTCACGTCTCTAACCACCCAGGTTCTCAAGTCGATGACGAAATCGACATTTGGGTAAATCGACACAACCTCAAACCACTGTACAACTAAAGATCACCTCGACCCGCCTATTCCGATCACCGGAATACTTGCCGTTCCACCCAGAGCCACGCCACAACACCATGCTTCGATTCCCCTAGGTCCCGTTCAACTCGATCCCCTGATGACGATGAACTTGCCTCGACAAACCCACCTATTAAACTAACAGTCGAAACCTAAATCAACCACGTTAATCTCCCATGATCGATAAAAATTTTGTGAACATTTTTCCTATGCTCTCTTATACGTCATCTTCCTTCACCATTGATCACGACGCCCAGCTCGTCGTTGATCGCCGGAATTTGACCCAAATACGTTTTCCGTTCATTTCGATAATGCTCGACATTCACGAACTAAAAAATCATGAAACTTCTTTTTAAAATCATCATATTGCAAGACAAATCTGATCCAATGATCAAAGCTTAAGATGTAGATACTTGAATTTTCAGTTTTAAATGTTTTTCCTCTGTAATTTCAAAATTTTGAATTATTTACCAAATATTTTTACTTAAGATTATTTTTAAAAATAACTTTATGTTGTCATGAACATTTTCTTTTCAGGATTCATGACTTGGATTGGCTTAAACAAGAAGATATGGATTTGTTTCTTAAATCTGGTTACCCCGTTACTAACAGAAACATATTCATATGTATACGCAGACATGCATCCCCACATCCAACTATATTCCAGTTTTAAAAACATTCACACAATCATATTTCATCACTTCACTTCAATATCAATCACAGCATTAAGTTATGCAAGCAAATTCAAGGTTTAAAATAAAAGTTTGCTCACAGGCATTTCAAATATCAAAGAAAACTGGGTTGAATTTCTCACAAACAAACTAAGTTTCAGAGATAAGCAGGCAACAAAACGATATATTTAAACCATTTAGATTGTGGAGTTACTCACAGTGATTTCCAGAAATGAACAGAGTTGATGTAGAACCAGACTTGAACTTTGCTTGCTGAATTTTTTTTTCTTTTGATCTCTGGTTGTCTTGATTTAAGTTGTTTGTTTGGATTAAATTTTTGTTTAAGTTTTTGTTTTAGTTTAAGATGATAACTGCCTTAGATTTCCTCAGCTTGAAATGTCGAACTGAAATGAAGTAGATATGTTTAAAAATAAGTTTACAGGGTATTCATTTTATACAAGTTGATATGAGTTTAGTACTAAATCAAGTCAGAGATTTTTTTCTTTTGACTACTGATATTTGTTTTGGGTGGCTGATATGTTAACTTTGGTGTGCTAGCATTATTTAGTTTGTACAAAACTATATTTTCTTTCATTTCGTTTGTACAATGCATGAAGATAATTTTTGTGGCTTCCTTTACAAGCCTACATATGTTTCTTTTGTCATGTTCAACCTGATTTTTGTTTTGTGAGCACTGTCTTGTTACTTGAACATGAATGTATATATATAATTTATTTGTTTGCTTGTTTACTTGTTTTATTACTTGCATATGTATTTTTTTTAGTTTTTTTTTGACTTGTCTTTATTACTTGGTCATATAAGTGAGCTTTTATTTTATTTTATTTTCTTTTTATTATTTTTGTAGTCTATTCTATGTGTACTGTTTTGTAATGATTTATTAACATGAGATTAAGATATATATATTTGTTTTTATTTCTACTTCTATCAATTATAAATTCAAAATTATTTATTTTATACTTGTGTCAATGCCTATATTTTATATTTATTTTTAACCCATTTATTTAAGATTTAAATTCAAATCAAATATATACATATATATTCAAATTTACTCATATATGCCCGTATACATATATATTCACTTATATACAATATTTACAATATTTTAAATTTAAACGATTTAACATATATTCTGTTTGAATTCGGGGAAACTCGAATCAATTATTCAATTAAATTTCCCAATTTTTATTCAAAAATTAAATTAATTATCAATTTAAATATATATAAAATTCGGGGTCGTTATAACCTTCTCTCCTTAAGAAATTTCATACTCGAAATTTTCTAAGGAGACACAAAGATAGATGAAGAATGTTTCATCAAATCAAACTGAATATTTATTCTGCATTTGGCGTACCAAATCAGAATATCAATAATAGATACGAGAACAAATCTATTGAATTTTTTTCCACAAGATACTCGGGTTATCCGGATCTACGAAATATGCAGTGGCATCGGTTAGTTCGAAAGGATAACTAACCATTCGTAGAACATATTGGGACCCAAAGATAGACAGATATATGGATACAATCCCAAAACTTTTTAGTTTAGAACTAAAGTATACCTATCAACTATAGCAACTAATGCATCCAATTCATCCAAACAAACAATTCTGGCCTATTTGGAGTTTATGTCCCATACAAATATATCAAATCTTCTTCCTGGATCTATCAGGAACTATCAAAGAATTGAGAAAAAGAAGCTGAACAAAAGAGATTCATAGAGAAAAGATTGTTTCCTCATTGTTACAGGGTATTGACCATTTATAGTCGTATTCCCCTGTCCCCTATCTCATCCTCTTCTTGCACTCATACTTACTATCAGTAGATAGTAAGAGAATTTACTGAGGCATACAGACGGATATCTTAGGGATACTCATTCTAGGGTATACTTCACCCTATCTCTAATGAGCTACTTAATGTGTTATACTCCTGAGCTAAAGTTCAACCTTAGCTCTGATACCAATTATAAAGACCCTCACGAGGCAGTGGCGACCGGTAGGCTTTGCAACCATCCCAGACCCACCGTGGCATACACTGGTACCCTGCCCTTGCTTTTACGGCCAGCCTTTCGACTGTCTCACCTTACGGCTAACCAACCCCACCACGAGGACATGTAGGGGTAAGAGTCTCCCGTTCGCCACCAAACCACGAAGCGAGAACCCCTATCACGTTTTAGAAACATAAGCAAGGTCAGTCATGATCTCGAAAAACTGAACTAGCTCCAACTAGTCTACTAAACTTGACTATCTAAAAAAAAACCCAACTCTAGACTGCCCGTGCGGAAAATTGTGGGCACCCAGAGTTTAGGAAGGGAACAATAAACTCCGAGTCAGTCATGGGACTGGTGTGAGTAACAAAAACAGTTTATCTTTGAAACAAACAACAAAAGAATTTTAAACATTGAAATCCGCAATGCTTTTTGGAAAATGAAACTACCATAAGACCTACCACCACACACACAATGCAATCGCAGACTTGGAGGAGATTTCTTCTTATGATAGTCAAATATGCTTACTATGCAAAAAAACTCTTTTTGATATTATTACTAGTGCATAGTATACAAAATCATTTCGAAAATACAATATTAATCTTAGCCAGCATAGGTACCATTATATTATGCCTGCTATAGCTGCCGCCTGAGGAGACAGGTTATACAACTGCAATCGTAAAGGGCTCGTATTGTTTCTTTGGATTTACCAACAAATGGTCAGGCTAAGGAACTTCCTATGCCATGTAGGAACGCCTCTGGAGGGATGCCCCGAGAGACAACTGCTCTCTGCCAAAACAAGGCCGGTTACCCCCTTCCCAGGTAGTAAACCTGAGATATGCCACCCCCAGTCGTTTGCGACCTTTATCCGAGGCGCCTCGATCACAAAGCAACAATCACACAGTAAATGAGATTGGAGAACCCACACAGGTAAATATCCGGGCTCCATACCATGATACCACCTTTTTCCAGAAGGAATGGACATACCCTAGGGGAGCTACCCCTGAAACCTTCCGCACTTTCCTGTTTCGACCATTACTGGTTTGTGAGGCTCGATGAGGTCTCGTCCACAAAGCTACGCTTTACACGAAAGCCATGCTTTGATCAACAAATGATCACCAACACACAGCAGCACTCAGCATGCCACACTACCAAATTGGGAATATATCACTGATAACCTTCAACTACATAACCTCTGAGCTCGTACGTCTCAGAGAAGGGTGTTAAGCTAAGAGAATAAATCTCCGCCACCAAACAGAAATGTATTTGAAAGAAATCAGCTTTATATCTCAAAGTGTACTGTCAGACATACAACCATACAAGTCTGTTCCGGGTTCGAACAGAACCGAAGGCACTTCCAAAGAAGCCCTTGCAATTCCGGATAATTTCTAATCACGTCCGGACTTCTCATCACAAAGGGTGCTAAAATCTCTATACCGGGGACTAGTCGATGCAGAGACATTCGACGAGTTGTCCTTTCATTTTCGAAAATATCCGGTCTTCACCACCGGTCTTCAAATGCTATCCATTTACGTCGTATCATTATTCGGAATGGGTTATATGACACAAAGTCCTCTCCCAGCTAAACCGAATAATGAACGCAATATTTAAAAACATATGGATATGGAATTTCAATTAAGTCACAACTTATTACCCAAAACTTTTCTTTAAATGGTTTAAACACATTACCATTTTAATCTTTTTAAACAAAAAGATTCATTTCACAAAGTTCACCCAGTTTCACAAAGATCCATTCACAGATTTTCCAATCAATTTCCATTTCAATTGGATTAACTCATTAAATCTTTAAATCAAGATTTAATTCATAGCTTTCAAAAAGAATTCACTCTTAACTTGGAAAACCATTTTTAATTCAAACTTGAAATTCCTTTAACTTAAATTGGAATTTCATTTCTTATATGAAAGCTTTTATCATTTGAAAACAAACAGTTTTCATTTCGAATAATCTGATTCATTTATACGAGTTAAAGTCTTTGGGTTAAATTCAAATTCTCAAAACCATACTTTTAAAATGGTTTAAATTCATATAAACACATTATAACATCTTTAACCATAATTTCCAAACATGGAATTCAATTCCAAATTTTGAATTCAAATTCAAATTAAATTATTTAAATTGGAAACATTACCAAGTTATTCAAAATAACTTTTATCTTAAAACTCCTTTTTAAAAGCTTTAACATTTAACCCAAATCCATTTCCAAAATCAATTGAAATTAAAATTTCAATTTCAAAAACATTAAATTTAAATCATCTATGACTTAACCGATTTCCTTGTGAAATCCATATTTGTGTGTATGGTGTAGTCCAGGGGTTTCACATAGTAGTGCAACATTACAAATCATCACATCATCACAGATCTAAGCATATCAATATCGATAAGCGGTATATTCCTATAACGCTTATCTTTATTCACAGATTCACAGATAATATAAATCTATCGCAAATAAATAAGTTACATCACAGATGAATAAATTACATCACGGTTCACAATTCAAATCAGAATAATTCATACCACATAGCATCACATATCGGGGATATCAACCGATTAAATCATCCAATAGAATCCAAACATCCATAGGTAAGGTCAATTTATTTATCTGATCAGATTAGTCACTAATCCTGGTTAATTAACATTAACTAATTACAATTTTATTTTAATTAATTAACCTTTAATAATAAATTAATTAGCCTCAATTAATAAATTAATTAATTATCATTTAATTAATTATCCTTAATTAATTACAATAATTAATTTATTAATCCTTAATTAATAATCATCCCTTAATCACTTTCATTTATTAATTAACCTTTAAATTTATTTAATTATTCTCAAATTAATTTCCTTAATTAATTTGTCACATTAATTAATTACCTTTAATTAATTACAATAAGTGATTATTCTTAATTATCTTCATTGATATCAAAATATTTAATTAATAACCTTACCCTTTATCATTATTAACACATTAATTTATTCAAGAAATTAAGGTTAATCAAAATATCAATTTATCTTAATTAATTTCATTATTTATTTAAAATAGTTAATTAATAAATAATGTCATAAATTAATTTAAATTAAAACTTAATTACTTTTAAAATAATTAACTTAAACCTTTGCTAATCCCATTTTCAAATAAAACAATTTATTTTTAAAAGAATAATTTAAAACATGTTTAAAACTTGAATTTATTTTAAATTTGAAAACTGTTTTAAACCTCCCCGAGTCAAACCCGAGTGTTACCCGAGCCATTCCACCATCTGCTTCGAGTTTTAGCAAAAATCAACCCGTACAAAAATTTTCAACTTAAAATTTGTTTAAGTTTTTAAACAACCCGGTACGCATTCAAAAATACTCGAATCCAAACTCGAGCCAGCGCCAATGCTTCTCGAAGACAACTTCGAATCCACCCATCATTCCTCTACCAGGCTACCTGATACTCGTGACATATTGTGCACGTGCACCAGAGCTCAGACGAGCTCCAGTCGACCTCGCCGCCCTTCTCAAGTTGACGGCGACCCACCTCACGTCTCTAACCACCCAGGTTCTCAAGTCGATGACGAAATCGACATTTGGGTAAATCGACACAACCTCAAACCACTGTACAACTAAAGATCACCTCGACCCGCCTATTCCGATCACCGGAATACTTGCCGTTCCACCCAAAGCCATGCCACAACACCATGCTTCGATTCCCCTAGGTCCCGTTCAACTCGATCCCCTGATGACGATGAACTTGCCTCGACAAACCCACCTATTAAACTAACAGTCGAACCCTAAATCAACCACGTTAATCTCCCACGATCGATAAAAATTTTGTGAACATTTTTCCCATGCTCTCCTATACGTCAGCTTCCTTCACCATTGATCACGACGCCCAGCTCGACGTTGATCGCCGGAATTTGACCCAAATACGTTTTCCGTTCATTTCGATAATGCTTGACATTCACGAACTAAAAAATCATGAAACTTCTTTTTAAAATCATCATATTGCAAGACAAATTTGATCCAATGATCAAAGCTTAGGATGTAGATACTTGAATTTTCAGTTTTAAATGTTTTTCCTCTGTAATTTCAAAATTTTGAATTATTTACCAAATATTTTTACTTGAGATTATTTTTAAAAATAACTGTATGTTGTCATGAACAATTTCCCTTCAGGATTCATGACTTGGATTGGCTTAAACAAGAAGATATGGATTTTTTTCTTAAATCTGGTTACCCCGTTACTAACAGAAACATATTCATATGTATACGCAGACATGCATACCCACATCCAACTATATTCCAGTTTTAAAGAACATTCACACAATCACATTTCATCACTTCACTTCAATATCAATCACAGCATTAAGTTATGTAAGCAAATTCAAGGTTTAAAATAAAAGTTTGCTCACAGGCATTTCAAATATCAAAGAAAACTGGGTTGAATTTCTCACAAACAAACTAAGTTTCAGAGATAAGCAGGCAACAAAACGATATATTTAAACCATTTAGATTGTGGAGTTACTCACAGTGATTTCCAGAAATGAACAGAGTTGATGAAGAACCAGACTTGAACTTTGCTTGCTGAATTTTTTTTTATTTTGATCTCTGGTTGTCTTGATTTAAGTTGTTTGTTTGGATTAAATTTTTGTTTAAGTTTTTGTTTTAGTTTAAGATGATAACTGCCTTAGATTTCCTCAGCTTGAAATGTCGAACTGAAATGAAGTTGATATGTTTAAAAATACGTTTACAGGGTATTCATTTTATACAAGTTGAAATGAGTTTAGTACTAAATCAAGTCAGAGATTTTTTTCTTTTGACTACTGATATTTGTTTTGGGTGGCTGATATGTTAACTTTGGTGTGCTAGCATTAATTAGTTTGTACAAAACTATATTTTCTTTCATTTCGTTTGTACAATGCATGAAGATAATTTTTGTGACTTCCTTTACAAGCCTACATATGTTTCTTTTGTCATGTTCAACCTGATTTTTGTTTTGTGAGCACTGTCTTGTTACTTGAACATGAATGTATATATATAATTTATTTGTTTGCTTGTTTACTTGTTTTATTACTTGCATATGTATTTTGTTTAGTTTCTTTTCTTTTTTTTTGACTTGTCTTTATCACTTGGTAATATAAGTGAGCTTTTATTTTATTTTATTTTTATTATTTTTGTAGTCTATTCTATGTGTACTATTTTGTAATGATTTATTAACATGAGATTAAGATATATATATTTGTTTTTATTTCTACTTCTATCAATTATAAATTCAAAATTATTTATTTTATACTTGTGTCAATGTCTATATTTTATATTTATTTTTAACCCATTTATTTAAGATTTAAATTCAAATCAAATATATACATATATATTCAAATTTACTCATATATGCCCGTATACATATATATTCACTTATATACAATATTTACAATATTTTAAATATAAACGATTTAACATATATTCTGTTTGAATTCGGGGAAACTCGAATCAATTATTCAATTAAATTTCCCAATTTTTATTCAAAAATTAAATTAATTATCAATTTAAATATATTTAAAATTCGGGGTCGTTACAACCTTCTCCCCTTAAGAAATTTCGTACTCGAAATTTTCCAAGGAGACACAAAGATAGATGAAGAATGTTTCATCAAATCAAACTGAATATTTATTCTGCATTTGGCGTACCAAATCAGAATATCAATAATAGATACGAGAACAAATCTATTGAATTTTTTTCCATAAGATACTCGGGTTATCCGGATCTACGAAATATGCAGTGGCATCGGTTAGTTCGAAAGAATAACTAACCATTCATAGAACATATTGGGACCCAAAGATAGACAGATATATGGATACAATCCAACTTTTTAGTTTAGAACTAAAGTATACCTATAAACTATAGCAACTAATGCATCCAATTCATCCAAACAAACAATTCTGGCCTATTTGGAGTTTATGTCCCATACAAATATATCAAATCTTCTTCCTGGATCTATCAGGAACTATCAAAGAATTGAGAAAAAGATTCTGAACAAAAGAGATTGATAGAGAAAAGATTGTTTCCTCATTGTTACAGGGTATTGACCATTTATAGTCGTATTCCCCTGTCCTCTATCTCATCCTCTTCTTGCACTCATACTTACTATCAGTAGATAGTAAGAGAATTTACTGAGGCATACGGACGGATATCTTAGGGATACTCATTCTAGGGTATAATTCACCCTATCTCTAATGAGCTACTTAATGTGTTATACTCCTGAGCTAAAGTTCGACCTTAGCTCTGATACCAATTATAAAGACCCTCACGAGGCAGTGGCGACCGGTAGGCTTTGCAACCATCCCAGACCCACCGTGGCATACACTGGTACCCTGCCCTTGCTTTTACGGCCAGCCTTTTGACTGTCTCACCTTACGGCTAACCAACCCCACCACGAGGACATGTAGGGGTAAGAGTCTCCTGTTCGCCACCAAACCACGAAGCGAGAACCCCCTATCACGTTTGAGAAACATAAGCAAGGTCAATCATGATCTCCAAAAACTGAACTAGCTCCAACTAGTCTACTAAACCTGACTATCTGAAAAAAAACCCAACTCTAGACCGCCCGTGTGGAAAATTGTGGGCACCCAGAGTTTAGGAAGGGAACAATAAACTCCGAGTCAGTCATGGGACTGGTGTGAGTAACAAAAACAGTTTATCTTTGAAACAAACAACAAAAGAATATTAAACATTGAAATCCGCAATGCTTTTTGGAAAATGAAACTACCATAAGACCTACCACCACACAAACAATGCAATCGCAGACTTGGAGGAGATTTCTTCTTATGATAGTCAAATATGCTTACTACGCAAAAAAACTCTTTTTGATATTATTACTAGTGCATAGTGTACAAAATCATTTCGAAAATACAATATTAATCTTAGCCAGCATAGGTACCATTATATTATGCCTGCTATAGCTGCCACCTGAGGAGACAGGTTATACAACTGCAATCGTAAAGGGCTCGTATTGTTTCTTTGGATTTTCCAACAAATGGTCAGGCTAAGGAACTTCCTATGCCATGTAGGAACGCCTCTGGAGGGATGTCCCGAGAGACAACTTCTCTCTGCCAAAACAAGGCCGGTTACCCCCTTCCCGAGTAGTAAACCTGAGATATGCCACCCCCGGTCGTTTGCGACCTTTATCCGAGGCGCCTCGATCACAAAGCAACAATCACACAGTAAATGAGATTGGAGCAACCACACAGGTAAATATCCGGGCTCCATACCATGATACCACCTTTTTCCAGAAGGAATGGACATACCCTAGGGGAGCTACCCCTGAAACCTTGCCGCACTTTCCTGTTTCGACCATTACCGGTTTGTGAGGCTCGATGAGGTCTCGTCCACAAAGCTACGCTTTACACGAAAGCCATGCTTTGATCAACAAATGATCACCAACACACAGCAGCACTCAGCATGCCACACTACCAAACTGGGAATATATCACTGATAACCTTCAACTACATAACCTCTGAGCTCGTACGTCTCAGAGAAGGGTGTTAAGCTAAGAGAATAAATCTCCGCCACCAAACAGAAATGTATTTGAAAGAAATCAGCTTTATATCTCAAAGTGTAGTGTCAAACATACAACCATACAAGTCTGTTCCGGGTTCGAACAGAACCGAAGGAACTTCCAAAGAAGCCCTTGCAATTCCGGATAATTTCTAATCACGTCCGGACTTCTCATCACAAAGGGTGCTAAAATCTCTATACCGGGGACCAGTCGATGCAGAGACATTCGACGAGTTGTCCTTTCGTTTTCGAAAATATCCGGTCTTCACCACCGGTCTTCAAATGCTATCCATTTACGTCGTATCATTATTCAGAATGGGTTATATGACACAAAGTCCTCTCCCGGCTAAACCGAATAATGAACGCAATATTTAAAAACATATGGATATGGAATTTCAATTAAGTCACAACTTATTACCCAAAACTTTTCTTCAAATGGTTTAAACACATTACCATTTTAATCTTTTTAAACAAAAAGATTCATTTCACAAAGTTCACCCAGTTTCACAAAGATCCATTCACAGATTTTCCAATCAATTTCCATTTCAATTGGATTAACTCATTAAATCATTAAATCAAGATTTAATTCATAGCTTTCAAAAAGAATTCACTCTTAACTTGGAAAACCATTTTTAATTCAAACTTGAAATTCCTTTAACTTAAATTGGAATTTCATTTCTTATATGAAAGCTTTTATCATTTGAAAACAAACAGTTTTCATTTCGAATAATCTGATTCATTTATACGAGTTAAAGTCTTTGGGTTAAATTCAAATTCTCAAAACCATACTTTTAAAATGGTTTAAATTCATATAAACACATTATAACATCTTTAACCATAATTTCCAAACATGGAATTCAATTCCAAATTTTGAATTCAAATTCAAATTAAATTATTTAAATTGGAAACATTACCAAGTTATTCAAAATAACTTTTATCTTAAAACTCCTTTTTAAAAGCTTTAACATTTAACCCAAATCCATTTCCAAAATCAATTGAAATTAAAATTTCAATTTCAAAAACATTAAATTTAAATCATCTATGACTTAACCGATTTCCTCGTGAAATCCATATTTGTGTGTATGGTGTAGTCCAGGGGTTTCACATAGTAGTGCAACATTACAAATCATCACATCATCACAGATTTAAGCATATCAATATCGATAAGCGGTATATTCCTATAACGCTTATCTTTATTCACAGATTCACAGATAATATAAATCTATCGCAAATAAATAAGTTACATCACAGATGAATAAATTACATCACGGTTCACAATTCAAATCAGAATAATTCATACCACACAGCATCACATATCGGGGATATCAACCGATTAAATCATCCAATAGAATCCAAACATCCATAGGTAAGGTCAATTTATTTATCTAATCAGATTAGTCACTAATCCTGGTTAATTAACATTAACTAATTACAATTTTATTTTAATCAATTAACCTTTAATAATAAATTAATTAGCCTCAATTAATAAATTAATTAATTATCATTTAATTAATTATCCTTAATTAATTACAATAATTAATTTATTAATCCTTAATTAATAATCATCCCTTAATCACTTTCATTTATTAATTAACCTTTAAATTTATTTAATTATTCTCAAATTAATTTCCTTAATTAATTTGTCACATTAATTAATTACCTTTAATTAATTACAATAAGTGATTATTCTTAATTATCTTCATTGATATCAAATTATTTAATTAATAACCTTACCCTTTATCATTATTAACACATTAATTTATTCAAGAAATTAAGGTTAATCAAAATATCAATTTATCTTAATTAATTTCATTATTTATTTAAAATAATTAATTAATAAATAATGTCATAAATTAATTTAAATTAAAACTTAATTACTTTCAAAATAATTAACTTAAACCTTTGCTAATCCCATTTTCAAATAAAACAATTGATTTTTAAAAGAATAATTTAAAACATGTTTAAAACTTGAATTTATTTTAAATTTGAAAACTGTTTTAAACCTCCCCGAGTCAAACCCGAGTGTTACCCGAGCCATTCCACCATCTGCTTCGAGTTTTAGCAAAAATCAACCCGTACAAAAATTTTCAACTTAAAATTTATTTAAGTTTTTAAACAACCCGGTACGCATTCAAAAATACTCGAATCCAAACTCGAGCCAGCGCCAATGCTTCTCGAAGACAACTTCGAATCCACCCATCATTCCTCTACCAGGCTACCTGATACTCGTGACATATCGTGCACGTGCACCAGAGCTCAGACGAGCTCCAGTCGACCTCACCGCCCTTCTCAAGTTGACGGCGACCCACCTCACGTCTCTAACCACCCAGGTTCTCAAGTCGATGACGAAATCGACATTTGGGTAAATCGACACAACCTCAAACCACTGTACAACTAAAGATCACCTCGACCCGCCTATTCCGATCACCGGAATACTTGCCGTTCCACCCAGAGCCACGCCACAACACCATGCTTCGATTCCCCTAGGTCCCGTTCAACTCGATCCCCTGATGACGATGAACTTGCCTCGACAAACCCACCTATTAAACTAACAGTCGAACCCTAAATCAACCACGTTAATCTCCCACGATCGATAAAAATTTTGTGAACATTTTTCCCATGCTCTCCTATACATAAGCTTCCTTCACCATTGATCACGACGCCCAGCTCGACGTTGATCGCCGGAATTTGACCCAAATACGTTTTCCGTTCATTTCGATAATGCTCGGCATTCACGAACTAAAAAATCATGACACTTCTTTTTAAAATCATCATATTGCAAGATAAATCTGATCCAATGATCAAAGCTTAGGATTTAGATACTTGAATTTTCAGTTTTAAATGTTTTTCCTCTGTAATTTAAAAATTTTGAATTATTTACCAAATATTTTTACTTGAGATTATTTTTAAAAATAACTTTATGTTGTCATGAATATTTTCTCTTCAGTATTCATGACTTGGATTGGCTTAAACAAGAAGATATGCATTTTTTTCTTAAATCTGGTTACCCTGTTACTAACGGAAACATATTCATATGTATACGCAGACATGCATCCCCACATCCAACTATATTCCAGTTTTAAAGAACATTCACACAATCATATTTCATCACTTCACTTCAATATCAATCACAGCATTAAGTTATGTAAGCAAATTCAAGGTTTAAAATAAAAGTTTGCTCACAGGCATTTCAAATATCAAAGAAAACTGGGTTGAATTTCTCACAAACAAACTAAGTTTCAGAGATAAGCAGGCAACAAAACGATATATTTAAACCATTTAGATTGTGGAGTTACTCACAGTGATTTCCAGAAATGAACAGAGTTGATGAAGAACCAGACTTGAACTTTGCTTGCTGAATTTTTTTTTTCTTTTGATCTTTGGTTGTCTTGATTTAAGTTGTTTGTTTGGATTAAATTTTTGTTTAAGTTTTTGTTTTAGTTTAAGATGATAACTGCCTTAGATTTCCTCAGCTTGAAATGTCGAACTGAAATGAAGTTGATATGTTTAAAAATAAGTTTACAGGGTATTCATTTTATACAAGTTGATATGAGTTTAGTACTAAATCAAGTTAGAGATTTTTTTCTTTTGACTACTGATATTTGTTTTGGGTGGCTGATATGTTAACTTTGGTGTGCTAGCATTAATTAGTTTGTACAAAACTATATTTTCTTTCATTTCGTTTGTACAATGCATGAAGATAATTTTTGTGGCTTCCTTTACAAGCCTACATATGTTTCTTTTGTCATGTTCAACCTGATTTTTGTTTTGTGAGCACTGTCTTGTTACTTGAACATGAATGTATATATATAATTTATTTGTTTGCTTGTTTACTTGTTTTATTACTTGCATATGTATTTTGTTTAGTTTCTTTTCTTTTTTTGACTTGTCTTTATTACTTGGTAATATAAGTGATATTTTATTTTATTTTATTTTTATTATTTTTGTAGTCTATTCTATGTGTACTATTTTATAATGATTTATTAACATGAGATTAAGATATATATATTTGTTTTTATTTCTACTTCTATCAATTATAAATTCAAAATTATTTATTTTATACTTGTGTCAATGTCTATGTTTTATATTTATTTTTAACCCATTTATTTAAGATTTAAATTCAAATCAAATATATACATATATATTCAAATTTACTCATATATGCCCGTATACATATATATTCACTTATATACAATATTTACAATATTGTAAATTTAAACGATTTAACATATATTCTGTTTGAATTCGGGGAAACTCGAATCAATTATTCAATTAAATTTCCCAATTTTTATTCAAAAATTAAATTAATTATCAATTTAAATATATATAAAATTCGGGGTCGTTACAACCTTCTCCCCTTAAGAAATTTCGTACTCGAAATTTTCCAAGGAGACACAAAGATAGATGAAGAATGTTTCATCAAATCAAACTGAATATTTATTCTGCATTTGGCGTACCAAATCAGAATATCAATAATAGATACAAGAACAAATCTATTGAATTTTTTTCCACAAGATACTCGGGTTATCCGGATCTACGAAATATGCAGTGGCATCGGTTAGTTCGAAAGGATAACTAACCATTCGTAGAACATATTGGGACCCAAAGATAGACAGATATATGGATACAATCCCAAAACTTTTTAGTTTAGAACTAAAGTATACCTATCAACTATAGCAACTAATGCATCCAATTCATCCAAACAAACAATTCTGGCCTATTTGGAGTTTATGTCCCATACAAATATATCAAATCTTCTTCCTGGATCTATCAGGAACTATCAAAGAATTGAGAAAAAGATGCTGAACAAAAGAGATTGATAGAGAAAAGATTGTTTCCTCGTTGTTACAGGGTATTGACCATTTATAGTCGTATTCCCCTGTCCCCTATCTCATCCTCTTCTTGCACTCATACTTACTATCAGTAGATAGTAAGAGAATTTACTGAGGCATACAGATGGATATCTTAGGGATACTCATTCTAGGGTATACTTCACCCTATCTCTAATGAGCTACTTAATGTGTTATACTCCTGAGCTAAAGTTCAACCTTAGCTCTGATACCAATTATAAAGACCCTCACGAGGCAGTGGCGACCGGTAGGCTTTGCAACCATCCCAGACCCACCGTGGCATACACTGGTACCCTGCCCTTGCTTTTACGGCCAGCCTTTTGACTGTCTCACCTTACGGCTAACCAACCCCACTACGAGGACATGTAGGGGTAAGAGTCTCCCGTTCGCCACCAAACCACGAAGCGAGAACCCCCTATCACGTTTGAGAAACATAAGCAAGGTCAATCATGATCTCCAAAAACTGAACTAGCTCCAACTAGTCTACTAAACCTGACTATCTGAAAAAAAACCCAACTCTAGACTGCCCGTGTGGAAAATTGTGGGCACCCAGAGTTTAGGAAGGGAACAATAAACTCCGAGTCAGTCATGGGACTGGTGTGAGTAACAAAAACAGTTTATCTTTGAAACAAACAACAAAATAATTTTAAACATTGAAATCCGCAATGCTTTTTGGAAAATGAAACTACCATAAGACCTACCACCACACAAACAATGCAATCGCAGACTTGGAGGAGATTTCTTCTTATGATAGTCAAATATGCTTACTACGCAAAAAAACTCTTTTTGATATTATTACTAGTGCATAGTGTACAAAATCATTTCGAAAATACAATATTAATCCTAGCCAGCATAGGTACCATTATATTATGCCTGCTATAGCTGCCGCCTGAGGAGACAGGTTATACAACTGCAATCGTAAAGGGCTCGTATTGTTTCTTTGGATTTTCCAACAAATGGTCAGGCTAAGGAACTTCCTATGCCATGTAGGAACGCCTCTGGAGGGATGCCCCGAGAGACAACTGCTCTCTGCCAAAACAAGGCCGGTTACCCCTTCCCGAGTAGTAAACCTGAGATATGCCACCCCCGGTCGTTTGCGACCTTTATCCGAGGCGCCTCGATCACAAAGCAATAATCACACAGTAAATGAGATTGGAGCAACCACACAGGTAAATATCCGGGCTCCATACCATGATACCACCTTTTTCCAGAAGGAATGGACATACCCTAGGGGAGCTACCCCTGAAACCTTGCCGCACTTTCCTGTTTCGACCATTACTGGTTTGTGAGACTCGATGAGGTCTCGTCCACAAAGCTACGCTTTACACGAAAGCCATGCTTTGATCAACAAATGATCACCAACACACAGCAGCACTCAACATGCCACACTACCAAATTGGGAATATATCACTGATAACCTTCAACTACATAACCTCTGAGCTCGTACGTCTCAGAGAAGGGTGTTAAGCTAAGAGAATAAATCTCCGCCACCAAACAGAAATGTATTTGAAAGAAATCAGCTTTATATCTCAAAGTGTAGTGTCAGACATACAACCATACAAGTCTATTCCGGGTTCGAACAGAACCGAAGGCACTTCCAAAGAAGCCCTTGCAATTCCGGATAATTTCTAATCACGTCCGGACTTCTCATCACAAAGGGTGCTAAAATCTCTATACCGGGGACCAGTCGATGCAGAGACATTCGACGAGTTGTCCTTTCGTTTTCGAAAATATCCGGTCTTCACCACCGGTCTTCAAATGCTATCCATTTACGTCGTATCATTATTCGGAATGGGTTATATGACACAAAGTCCTCTCCCGGCTAAACCGAATAATGAACGCAATATTTAAAAACATATGGATATGGAATTTCAATTAAGTCACAACTTATTACCCAAAACTTTTCTTCAAATGGTTTAAACACATTACCATTTTAATCTTTTTAAACAAAAAGATTCATTTCACAAAGTTCACCCAGTTTCACAAAGATCCATTCACAGATTTTCCAATCAATTTCCATTTCAATTGGATTAACTCATTAAATCTTTAAATCAAGATTTATTTCATAGCTTTCAAAAAGAATTCACTCTTAACTTGGAAAACCATTTTTAATTCAAACTTGAAATTCCTTTAACTTAAATTGGAATTTAATTTCTTATATGAAAGCTTTTATCATTTGAAAACAAACAGTTTTCATTTCGAATAATCTGATTCATTTATACGAGTTAAAGTCTTTGGGTTAAATTCAAATTCTCAAAACCATACTTTTAAAATGGTTTAAATTCATATAAACACATTATAACATCTTTAACCATAATTTCCAAACATGGAATTCAATTCCAAATTTTGAATTCAAATTCAAATTAAATTATTTAAATTGGAAACATTACCAAGTTATTCAAAATAACTTTTATCTTAAAACTCCTTTTTAAAAGCTTTAACATTTAACCCAAATCCATTTCCAAAATCAATTGAAATTAAAATTTCAATTTCAAAAACATTAAATTTAAATCATCTATGACTTAACCGATTTCCTCGTGAAATCCATATTTGTGTGTATGGTGTAGTCCAGGGGTTTCACACAGTAGTGCAACATTACAAATCATCACATCATCACAGATTTAAGCATATCAATATCGATAAGCGATATATTCCTATAACGCTTATCTTTATTCACAGATTCACAGATAATATAAATCTATCGCAAATAAATAAGTTACATCACAGATGAATAAATTACATCACGGTTCACAATTCAAATCAGAATAATTCATACCACACAGCATCACATATCGGGGATATCAACCGATTAAATCATCCAATAGAATCCAAACATCCATAGGTAAGGTCAATTTATTTATCTGATCAGATTAGTCACTAATCCTGGTTAATTAACATTAACTAATTACAATTTTATTTTAATTAATTAACCTTTAATAATAAATTAATTAGCCTCAATTAATAAATTAATTAATTATCATTTAATTAATTATCCTTAATTAATTACAATAATTAATTTATTAATCCTTAATAAATAATCATCCCTTAATCACTTTCATTTATTAATTAACCTTTAAATTTATTTAATTATTCTCAAATTAATTTCCTTAATTAATTTGTCACATTAATTAATTACCTTTAATTAATTACAATAAGTGATTATTCTTAATTATCTTCATTGATATCAAAATATTTAATTAATAACCTTACCCTTTATCATTATTAACACATTAATTTATTCAAGAAATTAAGGTTAATCAAAATATCAATTTATCTTAATTAATTTCGTTATTTATTTAAAATAATTAATTAATAAATAATGTCATAAATTAATTTAAATTAAAACTTAATTACTTTCAAAATAATTAACTTAAACCTTTGCTAATCCCATTTTCAAATAAAACAATTGATTTTTAAAAGAATAATTTAAAACTTGAATTTATTTTAAATTTGAAAACTGTTTTAAACCTCCCCGAGTCAAACCCGAGTGTTACCCGAGCCATTCCACCATCTGCTTCGAGTTTTAGAAAAAATCAACCCGTACAAAAATTTTCAACTTAAAATTTGTTTAAGTTTTTAAACAACCCGGTACGCATTCAAAAATACTCGAATCCAAACTCGAGCCAGCGCCAATGCTTCTCGAAGACAACTTCGAATCCACCCATCATTCCTCTACCAGGCTACCTGATACTCGTGACATATCGTGCACGTGCACCAGAGCTCAGACGAGCTCCAGTCGACCTCGCCGCCCTTCTCAAGTTGACGGCGACCCACCTCACGTCTCTAACCACCCAGGTTCTCAAGTCGATGACGAAATCGACATTTGGGTAAATCGACACAACCTCAAACCACTGTACAACTAAAGATCACCTCGACCCGCCTATTCCGATCACCGGAATACTTGCCGTTCCACCCAGAGCCACGCCACAACACCATGCTTCGATTCCCCTAGGTCCCGTTCAACTCGATCCCCTGATGACGATGAACTTGCCTCAACAAACCCACCTATTAAACTAACAGTCGAACCCTAAATCAAACACGTTAATCTCCCATGATCGATAAAAATTTTGTGAACATTTTTCCCATGCTCTCCTATACATCAGCTTCCTTCACCATTGATCACGACGTCCAGCTCGACGTTGATCGCCGGAATTTGACCCAAATACGTTTTCCGTTCATTTCGATAATGCTCGACATTCACGAACTAAAAAATCATGACACTTCTTTTTAAAATCATCATATTGCAAGATAAATCTGATCCAATGATCAAAGCTTAGGATTTAGATACTTGAATTTTCAGTTTTAAATGTTTTTCCTCTGTAATTTAAAAATTTTGAATTATTTACCAAATATTTTTACTTGAGATTATTTTTAAAAATAACTTTATGTTGTCATGAACATTTTCTCTTCAGGATTCATGACTTGGATTGGCTTAAACAAGAAGATATGGATTTTTTTCTTAAATCTGGTTACCTTGTTACTAACAGAAACAAATTCATATGTATACGCAGACATGCATCCCCACATCCAACTATATTCCAGTTTTAAAGAACATTCACACAATCATATTTCATCACTTCACTTCAATATCAATCACAACATTAAGTTATGTAAGCAAATTCAAGGTTTAAAATAAAAGTTTGCTCACAGGCATTTCAAATATCAAAGAAAACTGGGTTGAATTTCTCACAAACAAACTAAGTTTCAGAGATAAGCAGGCAACAAAACGATATATTTAAACCATTTAGATTGTGGAGTTACTCACAGTGATTTCCAGAAATGAACAGAGTTGATGAAGAACCAGACTTGAACTTTGCTTGCTGAATTTTTTTTTCTTTTGATCTCTGGTTGTCTTGATTTAAGTTGTTTGTTTGGATTAAATTTTTGTTTAAGTTTTTGTTTTAGTTTAAGATGATAACTGCCTTAGATTTCCTCAGCTTGAAATGTCGAACTGAAATGAAGTTGATATGTTTAAAAATAAGTTTATAGGGTATTCATTTTATACAAGTTGATATGAGTTTAGTACTAAATCAAGTCAGAGATTTTATTCTTTTGACTACTGATATTTGTTTTGGGTGGCTGATATGTTAACTTTGGTGTGCTAGCATTAATTAGTTTGTACAAAACTATATTTTCTTTCATTTCGTTTGTACAATGCATGAAGATAATTTTTGTGGCTTCCTTTACAAGCCTACATATGTTTCTTTTGTCATGTTCAACCTGATTTTTGTTTTGTGAGCACTGTCTTGTTACTTGAACATGAATGTATATATATAATTTATTTTTTTGCTTGTTTACTTGTTTTATTACTTGCATATGTATTTTGTTTAGTTTTTTTTTGACTTGTCTTTATTACTTGGTAATATAAGTGAGCTTTTATTTTATTTTATTTTATTTTTATTATTTTTGTAGTCTATTCTATGTGTACTATTTTGTAATGATTTATTAACATGAGATTAAGATATATATATTTGTTTTTATTTCTACTTCTATCAATTATAAATTCAAAATTATTTATTTTATACTTGTGTCAATGTCTATATTTTATATTTACTTTTAACCCATTTATTTAAGATTTAAATTCAAATCAAATATATACATATATATTCAAATTTACTCATATATGCCCGTATACATATATATTCACTTATATACAATATTTACAATATTTTAAATTTAAACGATTTAACATATATTCTGTTTGAATTCGGGGAAACTCGAATCAATTATTCAATTAAATTTCCCAATTTTTATTCAAAAATTAAATTAATTATCAATTTAAATATATATAAAATTCGGGGTCGTTACAACCTTCTCCCCTTAAGAAATTTCGTACTCGAAATTTTCCAAGGAGACACAAAGATAGATGAAGAATGTTTCATCAAATCAAACTGAATATTTATTCTGCATTTGGCGTACCAAATCAGAATATCAATAATAGATACGAGAACAAATCTATTGAATTTTTTTCCACAAGATACTCGGGTTATCCGGATCTACGAAATATGCAGTGGCATCGGTTAGTTCGAAAGGATAACTAACCATTCGTAGAACATATTGGGACCCAAAGATAGACAGATATATGGATACAATCCCAAAACTTTTTAGTTTAGAACTAAAGTATACCTATCAACTATAGCAACTAATGCATCCAATTCATCCAAACAAACAATTCTGGCCTATTTGGAGTTTATGTCCCATACAAATATATCAAATCTTCTTCCTAGATCTATCAGGAACTATCAAAGAATTGAGAAAAAGATGCTGAACAAAAGAGATTGATAGAGAAAAGATTGTTTCCTCGTTGTTACAGGGTATTGACCATTTATAGTCGTATTCCACTGTCCCCTATCTCATCCTCTTCTTGCACTCATACTTACTATCAGTAGATAGTAAGAGAATTTACTGAGGCATATGGACGGATATCTTAGGGATACTCATTCTAGGGTATACTTCACCCTATCTCTAATGAGCTACTTAATGTGTTATACTCCTGAGATAAAGTTCAACCTTAGCTCTGATACCAATTATAAAGACCCTCACGAGGCAGTGGCGACCGGTAGGCTTTGCAACCATCCCAGACCCACCGTGGCATACACTGGTACCCTGCCCTTGCTTTTACGGCCAGCCTTTTGACTGTCTCACCTTACGGCTAACCAACCCCACCACGAGGACATGTAGGGGTAAGAGTCTCCCGTTCGCCACCAAACCACGAAGCGAGAACCCCCTATCACGTTTGAGAAACATAAGCAAGGTCAATCATGATCTCCAAAAACTGAACAAGCTCCAACTAGTCTACTAAACCTGACTATCTGAAAAAAACCCAACTCTAGACTGCCCGTGTGGAAAATTGTGGGCACCCAGAGTTTAGGAAGGGAACAATAAACTCCGAGTCAGTCATGGGACTGGTGTGAGTAACAAAAACAGTTTATCTTTGAAACAAACAACAAAAGAATTTTAAACATTGAAATCCGCAATGCTTTTTGGAAAATGAAACTACCATAAGACCTACCACCACACAAACAATGCAATCGCAGACTTGGAGGAGATTTCTTCTTATGTAGTCAAATATGCTTACTACGCAAAAAAAAAACTCTTTTTGATATTATTACTAGTGCATAGTGTACAAAATCATTTCGAAAATACAATATTAATCTTAGCCAGCATAGGTACCATTATATTATGCCTGCTATAGCTGCCGCCTGAGGAGACAGGTTATACAACTGCAATCGTAAAGGGCTCGTATTGTTTCTTTGGATTTTCCAACAAATGGTCAGGCTAAGGAACTTCCTATGCCATGTAGGAACGCCTCTGGAGGGATGCCCCGAGAGACAACTGCTCTCTGCCAAAACAAGGCCGGTTACCCCCTTCCCGAGTAGTAAACCTGAGATATGCCACCCCCGGTCGTTTGCGACCTTTATCCGAGGCGCCTCGATCACAAAGCAACAATCACACAGTAAATGAGATTGGAGCAACCACACAGGTAAATATCCGGGCTCCATACCATGATACCACCTTTTTCCAGAAGGAATGGACATACCCTAGGGGAGCTACCCCTGAAACCTTGCCGCACTTTCCTGTTTCGACCATTACCGGTTTGTGAGGCTCGATGAGGTCTCGTCCACAAAGCTACGCTTTACACGAAAGCCATGCTTTGATCAACAAATGATCACTAACACACAGCAGCACTCAGCATGCCACACTACCAAATTGGGAATATATCACTGATAACCTTCAACTACATAACCTCTGAGCTCGTACGTCTCAGAGAAGGGTGTTAAGCTAAGAGAATAAATCTCCGCCACCAAACAGAAATGTATTTGAAAGAAATCAGCTTTATATCTCAAAGTGTAGTGTCAGACATACAACCATACAAGTCTGTTCCGGGTTCGAACAGAACCGAAGGCACTTCCACAGAAGCCCTTGCAATTCCGGATAATTTCTAATCACGTCCGGACTTCTCATCACAAAGGGTGCTAAAATCTCTATACCGGGGACCAGTCGATGCAGAGACATTCGACGAGTTGTCCTTTCGTTTTCGAAAATATCCGGTCTTCACCACCGGTCTTCAAATGCTATCCATTTACGTCGTATCATTATTCAGAATGGGTTATATGACACAAAGTCCTCTCCCGGCTAAACCGAATAATGAACGCAATATTTAAAAACATATGGATATGGAATTTCAATTAAGTCACAACTTATTACCCAAAACTTTTCTTCAAATGGTTTAAACACATTACCATTTTAATCTTTTTAAACAAAAAGATTCATTTCACAAAGTTCACCCAGTTTCACAAAGATCCATTCACAGATTTTCCAATCAATTTCCATTTCAATTGGATTAACTCATTAAATCTTTAAATCAAGATTTAATTCATAGCTTTCAAAAAGAATTCACTCTTAACTTGGAAAACCATTTTTAATTCAAACTTGAAATTCCTTTAACTTAAACTGGAATTTCATTTCTTATATGAAAGCTTTTATCATTTGAAAACAAACAGTTTTCATTTCGAATAATCTGATTCATTTATACGAGTTAAAGTCTTTGGGTTAAATTCAAATTCTCAAAACCATACTTTTAAAATGGTTTAAATTCATATAAACACATTATAACATCTTTAACCATAATTTCCAAACATGGAATTCAATTCCAAATTTTGAATTCAAATTCAAATTAAATTATTTAAATTGGAAACATTACCAAGTTATTCAAAATAACTTTTATCTTAAAACTCCTTTTTAAAAGCTTTAACATTTAACCCAAATCCATTTCCAAAATCAATTGAAATTAAAATTTCAATTTCAAAAACATTAAATTTAAATCATCTATGACTTAACCGATTTCCTCGTGAAATCCATATTTGTGTGTATGGTGTAGTCCAGGGGTTTCACACAGTAGTGCAACATTACAAATCATCACATCATCATAGATTTAAGCATATCAATATCGATAAGCGGTATATTCCTATAACGCTTATCTTTATTCACAGATTCACAGATAATATAAATCTATCGCAAATAAATAAGTTACATCACAGATGAATAAATTACATCACGGTTCACAATTCAAATCAGAATAATTCATATCACACAGCATCACATATCGGGGATATCAACCGATTAAATCATCCAATAGAATCCAAACATCCATAGGTAAGGTCAATTTATTTATCTGATCAGATTAGTCACTAATCCTGGTTAATTAACATTAACTAATTACAATTTTATTTTAATTAATTAACCTTTAATAATAAATTAATTAGCCTCAATTAATAAATTAATTAATTATCATTTAATTAATTATCCTTAATTAATTACAATAATTAATTTATTAATCCTTAATTAATAATCATCCCTTAATCACTTTCATTTATTAATTAACCTTTAAATTTATTTAATTATTCTCAAATTAATTTCCTTAATTAATTTGTCACATTAATTAATTAACTTTAATTAATTACAATAAGTGATTATTCTTAATTATCTTCATTGATATCAAAATATTTAATTAATAACCTTACCCTTTATCATTATTAACACATTAATTTATTCAAGAAATTAAGGTTAATCAAAATATCAATTTATCTTAATTAATTTCATTATTTATTTAAAATAATTAATTAATAAATAATGTCATAAATTAATTTAAATTAAAACTTAATTACTTTCAAAATAATTAACTTAAACCTTTGCTAATCCCATTTTCAAATAAAACAATTGATTTTTAAAAGAATAATTTAAAACATGTTTAAAACTTGAATTTATTTTAAATTTGAAAACTGTTTTAAACCTCCCCAAGTCAAACCCGAGTGTTACCCGAGCCATTCCACCATCTGCTTCGAGTTTTAGCAAAAATCAACCCGTACAAAAATTTTCAACTTAAAATTTGTTTAAGTTTTTAAACAACCCTGTACGCATTCAAAAATACTCGAATCCAAACTCGAGCCAGCGCCAATGCTTCTCGAAGACAACTTCGAATCCACCCATCATTCCTCTACCAGGCTACCTGATACTCGTGACATATCGTGCACGTGCACCAGAGCTCAGACGAGCTCCAGTCGACCTCGCCGCCTTTCTCAAGTTGACGGCGACCCACCTCACGTCTCTAACCACCCAGGTTCTCAAGTCGATGACGAAATCGACATTTGGGTAAATCGACACAACCTCAAACCACTGTACAACTAAAGATCACCTCGACCCGCCTATTCCGATCACCGGAATACTTGCCGTTCCACCCAGAGCCACGCCACAGCACCATGCTTCGATTCCCCTAGGTCCCGTTCAACTCGATCCCCTGATGACGATGAACTTGCCTCGACAAACCCACCTATTAAACTAACAGTCGAACCCTAAATCAACCACGTTAATCTCCCACGATCGATAAAAATTTTGTGAACATTTTTCCCATGCTCTCCTATACATCAGCTTCCTTCACCATTGATCACGACGCCCAGCTCGACGTTGATCGCCGGAATTTGACCCAAATACGTTTTACGTTCATTTCGATAATGCTCGGCATTCACGAACTAAAAAATCATGACACTTCTTTTTAAAATCATCATATTGCAAGATAAATCTGATCCAATGATCAAAGTTTAGGATTTAGATACTTGAATTTTCAGTTTTAAATGTTTTTCCTCTGTAATTTAAAAATTTTGAATTATTTACCAAATATTTTTACTTGAGATTATTTTTAAAAATAACTTTATATTGTCATGAACATTTTCTCTTCAGGATTCATGACTTGGATTGGCTTAAACAAGAAGATATGGATTTTTTTCTTAAATCTGGTTACCCCGTTACTAACAGAAACATATTCATATGTATACGCAGACATGCATCCCCACATCCAACTATATTCCAGTTTTAAAGAACATTCACACAATCATATTTCATCACTTCACTTCAATATCAATCACAGCATTAAGTTATGTAAGCAAATTCAAGGTTTAAAATAAAAGTTTGCTCACAGGCATTTCAAATATCAAAGAAAACTGGGTTGAATTTCTCACAAACAAACTAAGTTTCAGAGATAAGTAGGCAACAAAATGATATATTTAAACCATTTAGATTGTGGAGTTACTCAAAGTGATTTCCAGAAATGAACAGAGTTGATGAAGAACCAGACTTGAACTTTGCTTGCTGAATTTTTTTTTCTTTTGATCTCTGGTTGTCTTGATTTAAGTTGTTTGTTTGGATTGAATTTTTTGTTTAATTTTTTGTTTTAGTTTAAGATGATAATTGCCTTAGATTTCCTCAGCTTGAAATTTCGAACTGAAATGAAGTTGATATGTTTAAAAATAAGTTTACAGGGTATTCATTTTATACAAGTTGATATGAGTTTAGTACTAAATCAAGTCAGAGATTTTTTTCTTTTGACTACTGATATTTGTTTTGGGTGGCTGATATGTTAACTTTGGTGTGCTAGCATTAATTAGTTTGTACAAAACTATATTTTCTTTCATTTCGTTTGTACAATGCATGAAGATAATTTTTGTGGCTTCCTTTGCAAGCCTACATATGTTTCTTTTGTCATGTTCAACCTGATTTTTGTTTTGTGAGCACTGTCTTGTTACTTGAACATGAATGTATATATATAATTTATTTGTTTGCTTGTTTACTTGTTTTATTACTTGCATATGTATTTTGTTTAGTTTTTTTTTTGACTTGTCTTTATTACTTGGTAATATAAGTGAGCTTTTGTTTTATTTTATTTTCTTTTTATTATTTTTGTAGTCTATTCTATGTGTACTATTTTGTAATGATTTATTAACATGAGATTAAGATATATATATTTGTTTTTATTTCTACTTCTATCAATTATAAATTCAAAATTATTTATTTTATACTTGTGTCAATGTCTATATTTTATATTTATTTTTAACCCATTTATTTAAGATTTAAATTCAAATCAAATATATACATATATATTCAAATTTACTCATATATACCCGTATACATATATATTCACATATATACAATATTTACAATATTTTAAATTTAAACGATTTAACATATATTCTGTTTGAATTCGGGGAAACTCGAATCAATTTATCAATTAAATTTCCCAATTTTTATTCAAAAATTAAATTAATTATCAATTTAAATATATATAAAATCCGGGGTCGTTACACATATCCTGGATTTTCAAAATTCGCAAATATTTGAAAATATAGTTTAAACAATTTTCAAAGTGTAAAAACACGACCAAACATTTATTTAGTAAAAATACAAGCATAAGATCAACACACACAAGGGTTTAAGGAGATGATATTTCAAAAGTGACGGTATAGCAAAAATTGCCACAACGACACTTACACAATTCAAATAGTATGCCATAAATATTTTAACCAAACATTAATATAAGGAAATAAAAGAATATAAATAAGACACAGATAACGGTAAATAAATAATGGTGAGAAACCCCTTAGGGTCTCTCTACAAAGGCCCTGTAAATCACACATATGAATGTGTATTTTCGAAGTGCTCCGTAGCGACTTATTCGCTACAAACACTTCAACTTCTTCTTTTTGTCCCCGCAACAAAATGGTTATTTATGACATTCGCTATTAAATGGGAATTCAAATCAAAACAAGCAGTCAAATATTAATAAACATTTTACTTTGCAAGCACATAATGATGATTTATTCTGCTCGATAGATGTCCAAATAATCTATTCAATTTAATTATAGCAGAACAGAGTTTTATTCTGCTAAAAGATACCCCAAATGAAGTATAACTAATTTAACTACATTAAACGTAATTAAATTAATCACTATAATTTTGTCACTAATCTACACTTCATTAAAACTATCAATTATCATCCAAGCATTTAATAACAATCTATAACAACAAAAATATCATATAGTTTATTTAAAGGTGAGTTATTTCATGAAATTCCAGTTGACGTTGAAGCGTTCCGATTTGAAATAAAATCTAACGACATTCGATTTTAGCCCAAAATTCCACTTGCTTCAAATTAGACGAAACTAGTTCCAATTCGTAGCTAACGTTCCTATGAGTTCAATGCAACCGACCGCGTCCAAATCCGACCTCGTACGAGCGAGATATGAATTTTATAAGTTATTGATTTCAATTAAACAATAAAATTCAACTAATTACTTAATTAATAACTAATACCCCTTAACACAATTTAAATCTATTTTCTCAAACACTTCCCTCCCAAAACGTGCATACAGAGACATTCATTCATGGTCGCAACTTCAAACTCCGATATCTCCTCTAATACTTGACGAAAACGGCTCCCATTTGCTCCAACACACTTCTCTTCGTGACTACAACACAATAACCCTAAAATCTCCCCTTTCTATCACTCGAAACACAAACTGACCTGCTACCTCTCACATCGACATTAAAAAGTCGCACACCCCTGAATGAGGTCAGACATCACAAACATTTAGGTGATGGTGCGCCTTCCCTCGAGCAATGCAATGGAGCCCACGCTAAACCTCTCGCCTCACAAGTTCCAAGAAAACTCAACCCTAGCTTATTGCTTTGCCTCGACCAAGGCCATCGAACACTGTAAAACAATCCGCACTCGATGAAACCTACAGTAAATCGTAGATCGCCTCGATATGAACTCACTGATTTTTGTTTTATATATTTTTTATTGTGTAAATTGTTGGAATTTTATTTTTGAAATAAGCGGCCTTCATTTTTCTTTTAGTACAGGAAGATGGAAAAAAATGAGAAAGAGAGTTAGAGTATGAAATGATTTAAGTGGATTTGCCTAAAGTATATACATAAGTCACTTTCCTACCTTCTAACACAAGTTAAACAAATTTTTTAACCAAACCAAAATTTACAGGCCACACATCACACCCTCGTCAAAAATTTTGAATTTTGATTTGTTTCTAAAAGTTAAAAATAGAGTTTTGTGGTACTCCGTTACCCAATATCCCATTCGCATATGAACCGCGAACATCAGTAATAAAAATACGATCATGTACCAAAATGCGACACGATCACAAATAGACATATTATTTAATTTTGTGAAATTTGAAAAATAGCCGTAAAATCGCCAAACGTTAATTTAAATATTTTTTAAACTAAAAGTTATGGAAAAATCCTATAAATTCAATTAAAAATATTAGAATAAAAATCAAGTTGTTTTTATTAACAATTGATTTTATTATTGTTTATTCGAACCATTTATTATTGCAAACAAATTTACAACAACAGCTTGCTATAATTATTTATTAATTAAATGGAGTTAATTAAGACGATTACATCCACTTAATTAATATTTAATTCACAATTAAAATATTTAAATAACACTATATTTGAATATAAGTTATTAAACTTTAGAAAACCAATTATTTAAATATTTCAAATTAATTAAATATTCAAGAATCAAAATGATAAATTTCTGGATGTTACATTCTCCCCCACTTAAAAGAATTTCGTTCTCGAAATTTCCAAGGAAGAAAATGTCTCCTAACCCTTAAGTTTAAAGACTATTAGTTAAAATGAGTTATTTAAACTTTTTAAGTCCTTGATGTTACCGAAAATTTTGACAGCACCTCCTTTGCATGGCTAGATCTGAAAAACTCCAACTCGACACAACTGGCCCAAACCAATCAAACAAAACAAAAGCTAATTGGCCTTCCATATCTGAGGCATAAAATCATCAATTTCCAAATCTACCATATACCACTTTTGCGTTTGATTTTTATTTCTACAAGAAATTTACTGTCTTAATGCAAATGCAGGTGCGCAAGAAATCAAAAAGTAATCTTTTACTTCCCTGTGCCTACCTTGTACTCATACTCCAAAAGAGAACTATGCTAACAAAAAATACATAAGCTATTTCTATCATACACAATAAGAACGCAGACAATTATAACAACCATATATATGCAACAAAAGTATATAGAATACTCTGTAATAAAATACTAAGCATCCAATCTTTTTAAAAGCTAAATTTAGAACTAAATGCCCAGGTTTTTATATTCAAAATATATTTTCAAATTCCTCCAAAGAAAAATAAATTAAAACCAAAATCAATTATGACAAGGAGGGGGCTCCTCCTATTGAAGTAGGGTATAACTCTAGAATTAAAACAACACAGAGCATTCATTATTATTTCGGTTCCTCCTAAAACAACTAGAGTAAACAATTCTACCTGGTGTGTCTTCCAAATCGGAAAAATCCCAATCGCCCAACTTTAGTCATAACCAATTTTTTTTGAAAAATCACTTCACAAAACTTTTTTCAAATATTCTAAAATAATAATACTTTACCCAAGTTTTCAAAATAATAATATTATTATTTCTTCCACAATTCTTTCGAAATCACTTTTTTTTCAAAAGCATCAGGATTTAAGTCCTAATAAACAACAACTTTATAAACCATAGTCTATAAAATCACACTATCAATCAAGTCAAATTGCATGGAGGAATAAACTAACACTTAGCACTATTTAAATTGTTAAATGACTAAAGAACAATATTTAGAAATTTTGCTTAAGTTTATAATTTTCTCGATTGTCCAAGGATGTAGAAAATTTCCTAAGCTACACAACTAAGTATATTAATATACTTAAGCCCATATAATGTACATAAATCATCCGTACACACTATTTAATTTGACTACTTGCTCGGATACATAAACTTCACCTCTGAACTAGTATTGCTTACTCGACCTCCCTAGTGTGGACTCCGATCAGGTTTCTTGATTAGAAATCTCCATTCTTCTTGCATAGCCATATACTATGATAGAAAACCTCAGTATCATATCAAGAATCCGAATCAAGTGTTGCTGACATGAATCAAGTGAGAAATCCTTTTTCGGACTAGTATGAACCACCCGAAGTTATGTATTCGAATCCTAGATCAAGAACCATGTGAATAAATGATCAACGTGTAACTTACGTACTTAATCCGATTAGTTTCTTAATTACACCAATCTCTTTCTAAATCACCTCCATTTTTTAATAGTATTTCATTCAATACTAAAATTATTTATGAATTATTTCACAAATTTCCACTTAAGTTTATAAACATTTTATAAAGACACATCTTTATGAAACATTAGATTAAAACTTACTCAACTTTTATTTACTTGTATAATACTCTTCTATATCCTAAGAATACATACAAAATGTCAATTTTAATTTATTTTTTTCAAAATTCAAAAGGCGACCCAAAAAAAATATGGGTCTTTAAAACTGAGTCAACATTTCAACCTTTTTACCTTAGAGTGTTCTAAGGAAAGATGTTTACAGGTTGGTCTAGCAACATTAAATTGTTTATAAGACTTGGATGTTTAAACAAAAAACCATGGTTTTAACAAAATAATGCTTAATAAAACCTTCCTATCCAATTTAACCCATTTAAAACTTGAGTTAAATTACCACTTTTCTATCCAAGAGTTTAAAATTTTCATTTATCAAATAATTATTCAAAATAACTTTTATTTTATATCAATTTCCTTTAAGGAAACTTAAGACTAAATACCCGGTTTGTTATCCGGGTTTTTAACCCAATAGAAACCAATAAGAAACAGAGCAACCTCGTGTATATAGGATGGTTCAGAACTTAACCAGAAAAGCTAGGATAAGGAATTAACAAGGGCCAAGCTATATGACTAAGGCAATGACTAGGGTCAACGAGGCCGAGGGATCAACATTCTTTTAGTTCAATCAGCGGTTAAGCGCAAACAGCTAGTGAATTGCCATCGAAGCGAAACAGCTGCGATAAAAGACTATGGAAACATCTCCAATTCCAAACTCCAGAAAAATCCTAAGTGGTTGGATCATCAGCAACCCATACCTCTCCACAAACCTTCAAACAAACTAGCCAAAGAATACTACGAAAAGAGGCCAAGACCTTGGCTCACAAAACGAGCCAAGGCCATGGGTCGCTAGCGACCTATTGCTTTGCCTCATTTCGCAAGCCAAATTCTCCCTGGGTCATTTCCTACCTACCTGCGAGCTGATGGTGGAGTGGCCTGGCCCAGAAGCTCTCCGATCCATATAAATACCATCCTACCTACAACATAAATGGGATATTTTCCGGACTGGTTGTTGAAGCTCTACTGGAGTTATTCTTCACTCTTTATCTCCCTCGTAACAATCTCCAAAGGAATACACTATGATTCTCTAGTGGATTCCAACTCTGGAGATTCAATCTAGCTAAGAAATAATCAAGCCTTGTAATCAAACATCTCTTGTAATAGCAATCAGTCTTTAATAAAACTATAAAGTGGACGTAGGCTTCATTAACAGCCGAACCACTATAAAAATTCTCTGTCCACTTTCTTTTACTGTTCTTTTCTACATCTATTATTCGTGATATTGCTCTATCGGAACAGAGCTGGTGCTTTCAAATTCAAATCAGGGTGTTGGTCCATTTTTTGGGTCAACATTTTGATGCCTTTACTGAGAAAGTCCAATTAGGATCCAGATCTGGCTATCTACTTTGGATCCCATAGGTCCAGAAGTTAGATCCCTAATCTTCGCTTGAAGAATCCACTGTTTGGAATCAATGGCTCGTGGAAGAAGAAGAACTGCCTCTGGAAGGTTTATATGGGCAGTAGTAGCTGGAAAAGATGTTAATCCCCAACAAACCGAAGTGAATGGCGCTAACTTAGGGAATCAGGCGCCTGCCTCCTCCAATCAGCATGAAGTTGTTACCAGGGATGAGTTAAATAAAATGGTTGATGGGATCAACCAAAAAATGGAGAGTAGCCAAAAGGCTCTAATGGATAAGCTTAACACTCTCCTAACCCTTCAGTCAAATCCCGCTCCAAGAACTATGCCTGAACCCGCGGCTGCTATGGAACAAGAGAATTCCTATGATTCTGGTCTACATAGAAGAAATGGAAAACAGCCACAAAAAAGGGTGACAACTTGACTTAACATGGACGGTAATGCAAGTACTCCGTATGCTACAAGGCAACCTATTCTGAATTTGAGTCAGGGGGCAAAGACCCCCGTAGAATACATAGCTATGGATCTTTCCAACTCAGAGGATGGAGAGCCAGATGACAAATCGGAAGAAGACGCCAATGCATTTGATAATGTAAGGAATACCCAAACTGCTCCAATGAGACCAACTGCAAGCCAACGGGACCCTGTAGGAGTGTCTCTCCCGAAGGCAGGAGAGCCTAGGTCTCAACCCACTCACCAAGAATGTTTGCAAAGTCAAACACTTGGTGCAGTGACTGATCGCCATCCTCACAAACATCAGAGGCATACATAGCGGACATGGTTAAATGATTAATAGAGGAGGGTAAAGATAGAAGAGATGATGAGTGGGGATCGACGCCAAGCCGGACTCCCTTCATCGATGAAATCCTGAACTAGAGATATCTAGAAAAGTTCACAATGCCAACTATTCCATCCTATGATGGAACAAAGGACCCGAAGCATCACTTGTAAAAATACAGTTGGTATATGGATGGAGCGAATGCCTCTGAAGCTATTCGATGCAGATGCTTACTTATCTTTCTCGAAGGGGTTGCGTCAATGTGATTCACTAGGCTTCCACCAAGATCTATCTCTACTATTGACCAACTTGCAACAAGGTTCCTTGATCAGTTCAGACTCCATACTGCGCAGCCAAAAGATGTTATGTCCCTATCCGGGTTATTCCAAGGGCATAATGAATCACTGAAGTCTTTCATGAACAGGTTTAACACCACGATGATAGAAGTAAGCAACCCCAACAAAGACATGGTTTTTATGGCATTAGTTCATGCCATTCACCCAGAAGCTGAATTCGGAAAGTGGATTAAAATGAAGCAACTTACCACCAGGAAAGATTTCAATCGCAAAGCAAGTCAGCACCTATGGTTGGAGGAAGCGCATGAATTGGAAGGGAAGTCTACTAGTGTGCAGCCATCAAATACCAGGAAAAGCAATGTAGCAATAAATCAAAATGCGCACACTTCTCGAACTGTTGAAGGAACCACTGGAAAATACGGGAACTCAAAGAAAAAAGGTCAAAACTCCAATAAGAAGAATGGTAATGGTAGCAATAAAAAGCTCAAAAGGTTTAGACCTAAAGGCTACATTCCCTTGAGTGACACACTAGAAAACATTTTTCTCGCAATTCAAGGAATTGAGGAATGCAAAAAACCACTCAGATAGGAGGCGACCGAGTAGCAGAAGCGCTTAGGGAAGTTCTGCCGCTTCTACGAGACACACGACCACAGTACGAACGAATGCCGCCCCCTAAAGAATCTCATTGAGGAACTGATCCAGAACAACAAACTCCAGCAGTACGTAATACAACCACAAAACCCCGATCAATCTGCAACTCCTCAAAACCCAAGGGAACGAAGGAATCAAGCATGAACCAGTGAAGTTGGGTCGAAACGAACTGACCAAAGACTCATCATTGGAACAATATCCGGGGGACCACATCCCGCACAAAGAAGTTGGAGGGAAATGGAGCGATATGCAAGTTCATTGAAGCACGCTCCGAAGGAACCATGTTTGGCTGTGGAAGATGAAACTCCAGTTAAGATGCAAAGGATCTTGAATGATGATATTGTGTTCCAAAATCGGGACACCGAAGGGACCAAAGCTCCAACTTTCGATCCGATGGTGGTGCCGGTAGGAATTGGACCTGCTGTAGTTTGGAGGGTGCTGGTTGACAGCGGCAGTTCTGTTAACATTCTCTTTAAATGCACTTTTGATCAAATGAAGATTGGCATGAAAAGTGTGTTCGCATGCCAAACAAAGATTCAGGGATTTACTGGTGAACCCAAATAACCGTTGGGAACAATTGACCTATATATGGATCTCGGAGAGGGTGAGTGAAGGGTCACCCTCATTCAGACTTTTGTGATCGTGGATGAAATGTCAGCATACAATGCCTTCTTGGGACGGCCCGCATTAGCCGACTTCAGAATAACACTGGCCCAATGGTACCTTACAATGAAGTTCCCTACGGAACACGGAGTTGGAATGGTGAAAGGAGACCAAAGCGCCGCCCGGGAATGCTACATAGTAGAATTGCGTGAGTCAAGAAGAAAGGAAAAAAGAAAGGATGTGGGGAAAACCCTCCACATCCGTGAACCCTCCGAATAGCAACTACAGAACCGCCCCTGGCCTGGGGGCCATAGCCCATTCGACAAGGTTTAGGACCCTAGAAAGAAGAACTCAGGGGAGGATCGGGCAGCACCGACTGAATTGACGGTGTCTGTCCCAGTCTGTATGGATGACCAAACACGGGTCCTGAAAATTAGGTTGCAGCTTGGAAACAAGATGCAGTCGGAACTAACCAAATTCTTTCACGCCAATTTGGATGATTTGCTTGGACACACTCCGATATGTATGGGGTGTTGCCTGCCATGCTCTTAATATTGACCCCAAATTCACACCGGTAAAGCAAAAAAGGCGCAGTTTGGGCCCCGAATAGTCCAAAACATTGAGAGAGGAAGTAGATAAACTGATGGCTAACGGATTCATTCGAGATGTAGCCTACCCTGAATGGGTATCAAACCCAGTCCTAGTCAAGAAGTCCAATGGAAAATGGTGAACTTGTATTGATTTCTCGGACCTCAACAAAGTCTGTCTGAAGGATAGCTTCCTGCTCCCTAGGATTGATCAACTGGTGGAAGGAACTGCGGGACACGAGCTGCTATCATTTATGAATGCATACTCGGGCTATAACTAGATCCTGATGCATGAACCAGACCAAGAGAACACCAGCTTCATCACCGATTTGGGACTATACTGCTACCGAGTAATGCAATTCGGTTTGAAAAATGCAGGGGTAACGTACGAAAGGCTAGCGAATACTATGTTCAAACGCCAGATCGGGAAGACTATGGAAGTTTACGTGGACGATATGTTAGTCAAATCCCGAGTAGCTTCTAACCATCTTGACAACCTCGCCGAAATGTTCGAAATACTCCGGAAGTATGGAATGAAACTTAATCCACTCAAGTGCTACTTCAGAGTAGCCTCTAGGAAATTCTTGGGATTCATAGTAAGTGCCCGGGATATCGAAGCGAATCTAGAGAAAATAATAGCATTACGGGAAGTCCAAGCCCCTAAAATTAAGAAGGAACTTCGAAGCTTGAATGGAAAAGTCACAACACTGAGTCGATTCATCTCAAAAGCTACAGACAAGTATATGCCGTTCTTCAATGCGCTAAAGAAGGGAAAGAAAAACTTTGAATGGAGCGAAGCTTGTCAAATAGCTTTCGAGGAATTGCCGCGACACATGGAAACTCCCCTAATCTTATCAAAACCAGTCAATAGAGAAGACTTATTCGTTTATTTAGCAGTTTCCTCGCATGCACTGAGCGCCGCTCTTGTGCGGGAAGAGGCAAGAATCCAGTGACCCATAGTCTAACTTTAACTCCAAAGTTCATAGCCAAACTTTTGAAGTTGGAGATCTTGTGCTTAAACGAGTTTACCCTATTCCGAGGGCCTTCAGACCAAATTGGGAAGGACCATATTTATTAACTAAAATCTCAAGGATAGGACTTTTAAGTTGACAACCGTGGATGGGGTCACAATTCCCAGAGCCTGGAATAGCAATTCGCTCCGCCGCTATTTCATTTAAAAAACTACTTTATGTATTTCATATTTTTCAGTAAATAAGCCATCTCGGAAATGCCGGAGGCATTGTAAAAATAGGCAAAGAATTGCCATGCTTTCCTTAATAAAGTTTGCTTCTTGAACCAACCAAACTGTGTTCATAATAATTACCCGCAAAGTCGATGGAAGCAAATCGACTCAAACCGTTGGATCGGCGGAACCCAATCTTTGCCTTCTAAAAACCGGAGCTGCTCCGGCAGCATCTAAAGGGCCAAAATAACAACTCCTCATATTGCCCGAAGATAGGAAAAATAAAAGCCACGGATCTCATAAGCCGCGCACCAAAATAATAACTCCTCGTGTTGCCCGAAGATAGGCAACACTGAGGAAAAACAAAAGCCACACATCTCATAAGTCGCGCACCAAAATAATAACTTCTCGTGTTGCCCGAAGATAGGCAAAACCGAGGAAAAACAAAAGCCGTGCATCTCATAAGCCGCGCACTAAAGTAATAACTTCTCGTGTTGCCCGAAGATAGGCAATACCAAGGAAAACAAAAGTCACGCATCTCATAAGCCGCGCACCAAAATAATAACTCCTCGTGTTGCCCGAAGATAGGCAACACTGAGGAAAAACAAAAGCCGCGCATCTCATAAGCTGCGCACCAAAATAATTGCTCGTGTTGCCCGAAGATAGGCAACACCGAGGAAAAACAAAAGCTGCGCACCACAATAATAACTACTCGTGTTGCCCGAAGATAGGAAACATTGAGGAAAAACAAAAGCCGCGCATCTCATAAGCCATGCACCAAAATAATAACTCCTCGTATTGCCCGAAGATAGGCAACATCGAGGAAAAACAAAAGCCGCGCATCTTATAAGCCACGCACCAAAATACCAACTCCTCACGCTGCCTGAAGATAGGCAACACCGAGGAAAAACAAAAGCCGTGCATATCATAAGCTGTGCACCAAAATAATAACTCCTCATGTTGCCCAAAGATAGGCAACACCAAGGAAAAAAAGCCACGCATCTCATAAGCCGCACACCAAAGTAATAACTACTCGTGTTGCCCGAAGATAGGCAACACCAAGGAAAAAAAAAGCCGCGCATCTCATAAGCCGTGCATCAAAATAATAACTCCTCGTGTTGCCCGAAGATAGGAAACACCGAAGAAAAACAAAAGACGTGCATCTTATAAGCCGCGCACCAAAATAATAACTCCTCGTGTTGCCCGAAGATAGGCAACACCGAGGAAAAACAAAAGCCGCGCATCTCATAAGCCGCGCACCAAAATAATAACTCCTCGTGTTGCCCGAAGATAGGCAACACCGAGGAAAAACAAAAGCCATGAATCTCATAAGCCGCGCACCAAAATAATAACTCCTCGTGTTGCCCGAAGATAGGCAACACCGAGGAAAATCAAAAGCCACACATCTCATGAGTCGCATACCAAAATTATAACTCCTCGTGTTGCCCGAAGATAGGCAACACCGAAGAAAAAAAAAGCCGTGCACCTCATGACCCGCGCACTAAAATACCAACTCCTCATGCTGTTCGAAGATAGGCAACACCAAGGAAAAACAAAATCCACGCATCTCATGAGTCATGCACCAAAATTATAACTCCTTATGTTGCCCGAAGATAGGCAACACCGTGGAGAAACAAAAAGCCGTGCACCTCATGAGCTGCGCACCAAAATACCAACTCCTCACGCTGCCCGAAGACAGGCAACACCGAGGAATGCAAGAAACCGCGCATTTCACAATCAACGCCAACCGCTCCCATAGCCGGGAATGATGAAAGCAATTCCAACAAAATTAGAATGCTACAAACCAAATGAAAAGCCTCAACTATGGACACATAAGGGTTAAAACTGCCTTCAATTAACCTATGCACTTTGCGCATTTGAAATACGCGTATATTGCATACTCGCTGAAATATCGCAAGGAGCTTGGGTTACGTGCTAAAGTTGCAGAACTTCCAAAAGTAAAAATTAAGAAAGGAGAATCAAGTTGCGACTTAGCCAAATTTTAGATAAAAATTATCTAAACCCTAAAGCTACCGGCTACTTGAGAATTGTTTGAAGTAAATAGCCCTGTGAACTGGGGGGCATATACCTGTACGAAGATAGAAAGGCGTGAAAACAATAGGTTCACAAGTTCTGTTACTCAAACCAACAAGTCCTCAAGTTCTGTCTCAAAGTTTTATATATGTTTCGAAATTCTAAACAAAAATTTCAAAGTTTTAGAGTTTTTAGGAGTTTTATGAATTTCTAAACATTTTGTTAAAAATTTTGGGCTGTTACACTACCACATGTAACGACCCAGTATTTTGGACCATTCAAATCGACAATAAATCCACACATGTCGGACTTGAATAATTCAAACAATGGATTGTAAATAAAATTTGGCAAAACTCAGCATATACAGTAAATAAAATAATTACAGATCACAGACACAGAGTAATATAATAATGCAGCGGAAACAAAAGGATAGTAGTTCATGAAGCTACTATATAAATATAACAGAGTTAGACAAGATACAACAGAAGTCTCGAATACAATAGATGTCTCAATACAATAATCAAATACAAGATCTGAATACATCACTGGAATCAACTGAATAACTGAAAGCAGGATCGATAGATAGCTGGATCTCCAAGCGAAGCTCCAACTCCAAAGGTGAGTCTCAAATGCTGTATCACTCAGTCTGACCCGAGCGTAAAGCAAAACACAAAACACTCGAGTCAGGATTAACATTCTTATATTAATAAATCCAACTCAAGTGAAATATCAACTGAAATACAAGTAACTTAAAGGATGTTTGGGATAACCATCCACTAAGGATCCGTTAAACTATTTACTATGTAGTAATATACGCTATATACAGTAGTGTCTAATCAGTAAAGTATAATCATATAGAAAATAGCGTTAAGGGGATGGAGAACCTTAACGCGGTCGGATCTTAAAATCATAATCGTAGTAAAGCTCGATATGGTAGGTGACACGACACAACTAGGCAATGCCAGGGTAGATATACCAATTACGCACACGGACTGATGGATACGCATAACAGCCACTACCGTTCCACCTCGAACAACACTCCCAAATCGGAGGATGGCCATCTAATCAATCACAAGTAAGAGTATAATATCGAAGAAATGTGTCCGAGAAGAGGTGCTACCTCACTGGTCCGAGATCGCTCCTGTTTTAGCCACCTTATGCCAACTCACGGGAGTTGGGTCCACGTAACATACCTTAAGAACGTCGCCACCATCCTACTTCATTCTGGAATCTCCACCGCGTACACGGTTGTCAAAGTGGTTTTCGGTATCGACAGAGAGTATGTCCATATCCGATCCCGGTCTCTTTGCCAACCAATCGTTATTATAACCCCGTGGTCATTTCAAAATAGTTTATACTTCAAAACCAAAATATCATTACTATTTCAAACCCAAATTATCAATGTATTATTTCCATTTCAAAACCCAATTCAATAATATATCATTTCCATTTCCAAAACAATTCAATAATATCTCATTTAAATAAAACCAAATAATTTATAAAGTAAAGTATCAATAGTTTAAATATAATTTAAAATTTCTTTATAAAATAAGATAGTTCCTCAAATTTCAGAAATCGATAATTTGAAATGGTTTATTTAGAAGCTGAATTGAGTGCTGATAATTTCTAAAATCCTATTAACTTCCAAAGTGCTGATAATCTCTAAGTTCCATTAATTCGAATGAAGGGCTCTGATTATAATCACAGAACTAGAGAAGTATGAAATGAAACAAGCACAGGTACACAGAACATATGTGAACAGATAGATAAAAGTACAGTAAAAATATCATTGTATTGCTTCTAATTTTCTGTACACAGGGTAAAAATGTGGGGGCCGTACCCATAGAACAACGGCCAACAAAAAAGAAAATACAAACTCTATGGTAAGGATGCAAAGTGCAGACTCTGCACTTAAAGAGAATGACTCAAAAAGAAACAAAAACAAGTCAGTCTTCCTGCAAGTTGTAAGCCGAAATCAAGTCCATCCTCACACCGGTGCTCAATGCTTCTTGCCACCACTACCCTTTCCACCTTTGGTTGGTAGTTTCTGCTTCTTTTCAGGAGAAGTGTCGTTGCCGGTAACATCAACGAACACTTCGGTGGCAATATTCTCCTCTTCCTCCGAGAATTTCTTAGAAGAGCCTCCCTTCCCTTTGCGTTTTCTCAATTTTCGAGAACTCTTCGAAGCCTTGATTGCCTCCACCTTTTCCTTCTTAACGGCAACCAAATCATGCTGAGTCTTCTGTGGCTGCTCCGTCTGCATTTCCTGCTCCTTGGCTTCTGCTGTAGTTATATCACCTTCCAAAGACGCCGAAAAGTCATCCGGGCCATGGAGCGCAGCTATCTTCTCGGCTTCTAGCCTCGGTTGTGGGCTAGACGCAGATTTGGGAACCGAAGCAGGAACAGATACAACCGCAGAAGATGTGAAAATGGCAGTAGGCATGGGTGCCGAATTAGCTGGCGTGTCGACAGGAAAACTGGATGGAGCTGTAAGATCAAAAATGAAAGCATTAAACTCCTCTTGCTCTTGTGGTGTAAGTTGGAAGCTCCCGAATTCGGGAGAAGCATGGACGTTACATGTACCAGAGGAATGATCATGAATGGCAATCTCGAATTCACCACATACGCCTTCTTTTGAGGGCTCCACCACATGAGGAATAATATCAAGTCCTGAACTCATTGGCTGGTCATGGAGCTGCTCTGATGGTTCACCCACGCCAGAGATAGAAGGCCTGGTAAGCATTTCGGTGGTGGTTATCAAGGCAACACCGGTGGCCTCCTTCTCTTGTTCAACTTGGAGGATCTCCTGGCCATTGAGTAGAGCTTTCTTGGATTCATTGTTGAGATAAGCATCTCGCAACTCTTGATCAGAATAAACGTCGCCGCTCTCAGCAAAGTGAGATTAGATTTCCTCCAAAACAAGGGCAAGAGTGCACAGATACTTCGGGTTGAGATAGATGAGGGTCCCCTGATGCAACAAAAAGTTAACATAAAAGTTCATAATTGTCGCATCCAGCTTCTCCATTTTCCTGTCAAAGGCATGTTGGAGGTCCAAGTAATCCTCTTTCGCCGCAGCCCTCTCAATTTCAGCGGCAGTCTTGTCGGCACTAAGCTGCACGACTTGAGCCTTTAGCTTGGCAATGGTCTCGGCTTGGTCGGAGATAGTTTTGTTGTGCCCTTCAGATATTAAATCGTGGTCCATGATGGTTTTTCTTTGAGCTTCAATGATGGCATTACAAGCGACCACTTCTTCTTTTAGCTTCGCCTCCTCCGCATGAGTCTTTTTAGTCTCGTCCCTCCAGACAATCTCAACTTTTTCATGCGCCTCCTTCAACTCCTTCATCAGACCAGCGGTTCTCTTACTTTCACGAAGCGCCTCCTTCTTCTCTTCCTCCAACTATTTGATCTTAGCATCCCGATCAACCAATGCCTTCTCGAAATCATCTTTCTTGGATTCGAAGGAAAGGATCTCCCGATAGTTATTTCTATTTGTATTGACCAGCTGTTTGCAGAGTTTCTCCCATCACTCAGCCTGTTCTAGGTCGTTCGAGATAGCTTGGAGATGCAGCATGAAAGAATCTCTGCGAATGGGGTGGAGATCCTGGTCAAACTTGACCCCTTTTAAGAACCAACCCGGAAGTGCTGCCTCAAGCTTAGGAGGGCCCGAAGGAAGAACGTAGGCAGGCCTTCGGTGTGGGCGAGAGGAACCAGGAGCAGCAGTAATGATGGAAGAGGATGAAATATGAGCTGGGGGCAGAATCAGGGTAGAAGTGATGGGAATTTCTTGGCCCGACGGAAGAGTGTTTCGAAGCAAGCTCTGAAGGATGGGGGCGATAATCAAACTTTGACTTCTTAGACGATTCATCTCTTTCCTTAAGAGATCTTCTTTTTTCATACCCGCCTTTATGAGAACGAGCTCGATCTCTTTCTTCTTTACGGTGGGTTTCAGCCTCTTGTTCTTTCCTCCACCTGTACTATTCTTCCGTCTCTCGGGCTTGATGGCGGTTGGAGGACTGCTTTGGGTACCGCTGTGAATCAGTGTAGTCTTCGAAGTCTTCGTAAACACGTCGTCCCCGCGTCATACCTAGGATGAGGCATACATAAAAGACGTTAGAAGCATAACATAAGCTAAGAAAATATATGAAAGAATGGAAATAAGTGTAATCCTAGTGCAACATGTTGTGTGTTTCTAATATGGGTCTAAGACGTCATCACGAACCGGAACAAACGGCTGTCTTAAGTGGGATTAGACTGACTTCGGTTATTATAGGCGAGACCAAGCTAACTGCTGGCGCGATATTGCTCGAACAGGAAGGCGTTATGTCAAATTTAAAGTCCCCCTTCATGAGCGCGTCGAAGTCGACAAAAACATCGTTGAAATCTCCGAGCCCCGTTGCGACATCCTTACTCTAAGAATCTTGATGTCTTCCAGTTTTGGGGACTTTGCCTTTGCCACTTGCATCGAAAGGAGGTGGAATCAGGAGATCGAGACTCATTCCTAGAGTCTCATCGCAAGACTCCGAGTCTTCACCCTTATATTCTGACGAAAAGTAATCACTAGCGGTAGACTCGTCGCTACTACTCTCGAATTCTCCTTCTTCTTTCTCCAAGTCCAGCGCGGCTTTTCCTTCTCTGTGCGTGAACTCGTCTTCTGCATCCTTTGAGATTGGGGGGCATTCTAACTGAATCGCTCAGTCTAGTCGCAACAGCGTCTTCCTCCCCATGGGTCTCACCGGGTGATCCCCCGGACGGGCTACCTCTCTCTTGACCTTCCTCGAAATCGTGGGATAAAGAAGTGGATCTTGTGTGAACCCTTGATCGATCAAGAGATGGAGTTTCAATCTGAACGGCGGATCTACCCAGAGCCAACAGTTTGTATCAACGCAAGTTCTCGTCGGTCAGCAGAACTTTAACGCACCTCTCCTCGACGTCGATAGCCTTTAAAGTTTGGCAAACTTCATCAATAGTAACATCTCTATTCAGACTTGGGATAACTGCAAGAGACATGTAATTAGTTAGAAACTCCACTACAACGCTTCGGAGCTTGACAAATATAAAAGAGAAGCTTACCCCCTGTCGTCCACCGACGGTTGAACCCCTTGGGGCATCTAACAAAAAAGTACTGCGTCTTGAACTATGATAAGTTTCTTTGCAAGCGCAAGACGATCTTTCAATTTCTCTGGGCCTCGGTTATAATCAAAGAGGGGCAGTCATCCCTCCTCTTGAACGTTAGAAAATACCGCAACTCATCAAAACTTGGAGCGCGGTTGAACGTACGCATAAAAAGGACGTGCAAGCAAGTAAGGATGGCGTAGCTATTCAGATGAAGTTGGAATGGGGCAATTCCCAAGTTCGAGAGAATCTCACGCAGAAAATCATTGAAGGGACGCACGACTCCGTTCAGACACATGTACTGATGGCAAGCAGTGTACCCCGAGGGGGATGGGCATATGAGCGAATTCGTCTTTCGTCGGCAGATGCACATCCTCTTCGGAAATTCCATGCTGCATACAAATTTCATGAAGAACCTTGGCGGAAACCACCGATGAAGCCCTCTCGGGTGGATTAAGCAGAACTCTGAAGTTGGGGGAGCACGATCCATGATCGGCCCAACCGGGATTAACTGGCCGTATTGAGCTTATGAAGTGGATGATGACTCGGCTTCTGAGAGCGTCGGGCTTCGCCTGCTTGACTTATGACACATGGATGGCTGCTTCATTCTATATAATAGAACTCGTGTCTGAAAATGGTCAGGTAAATCTATCCTAATTTCATAAGTTTCCCCTACCACACTTGAATTCCAAAGATACACTAACTAGTAATCGACATGTCGGATTTCAAATGCGAACTGGATCAAGTGCAATATGCTATCTATATGGGATAAACTCGGTGCTCGATACACTGTAAACGCTCTATCCCGTGTCGATAGTTCGCTCACAGTGGAAGAAGTAAAGAACTTCCAGTGTCAGTTCGTTTTTCATTTTTATTTCTACTCCTTGTACACTTACTGGTTATCGATCGATGATCGATAACGGATCCATTGTCCGAAGTGACATGGAAAATTATTCTCACCACAGGAACACTAATTGCGGAATAGACAAGCAGAATAAGCCCAAATTCTCTGGAAGAATCAGGATAGAGTGGTAATATGTCGTGCGACAACGTCTATAAAACTGGGCATAAGTTGATTCTGGTCTAACAGACGAAGATAGCAAAATGCATCTAGTATTGGACCACAGCCCAAAATGTCGTTTCAGGAAGAAACTCAAGACTCGATTGGCTATCTGGACCCGTCAAACCATAATCAACTTGAACTGCTCGTAATCAACGTTGCAAATAGAGACTAGTCATCAAGTCATTTCACGAAGGTAGTAATTGGTGAATCAAATGAGCAAACCCACCTCAAACTGATTTTTAAGGCAAAGGAAGAATTAAGAACCAAATTCAACGAACTTTGAATAGGTTCGGTGGCAAGTTAGAGGGTCAGTGGTGACTCAAGAAGGTAGCGATCTGGGGGTAGGTCAGCTACAGTACAACAGCCAGCTTGGGCTTGGATTCAGCGAGGTGATAGGTCGGCTAGGGTTTCACGAAACAGGCAAGAGCATGAATCAAATCAGTAGCAAACAAATGCAAGTGTAGTAATGAATTGGATCGAGCAAATGCTTGGGTCATATGGAATCAAATCGCCGGCAATAAGATCATGTGAAGAGGCAAGGTTCGTTCGGGTCATTTTGCCCTTGGATGAAGATGAATATGTGACGATTTGAAAATAATATGAATTTTGGTTTAAACAAGTTAAAATGCCCGATATGATCATTTATTTAATTTAAGTAGATTAAATATGGTGGTAAAAATATGCACATTTACGTGCACATCAAATACCCCCACACTTATCTTTTTATTCGTCCTCGAATAAAGGAAAACTAAGATAAATCCGTTTTCGTAGGGAGCACGATTGCATTGCGTATGCAACAAGCCCTTAAACCTTTGGTTGTCCCCAGTAGGACGAGTGTTGTCTCGTGAGGGTTTTCAGTGGATACTACCCACTAAATCCAAATGCAGGATGAAAATATTTTCAAAATGCAAGATTTATTTACAAATAGATGAATGCAAGTTTTTGGAAATATTTACAAATGAAAGATTTACTTTTAAATTGACACAACTAAGTTAAATATAGGTTTTGGTCATTATCTTGAAAAATTAAGTCATTTACTTGTCAAAATTTCCAACAAAAATCAAGTTATCAAAGCAAATATACTATAGTTTAACTCGTTGTTTCGGTGGATAACAAAGTGTAACTATGAAATGGATCCTTAGTTGATTATCAAAGTTTATCAAAGTGGTATTTTCGTTTCTTTTCAATAACAAGTCAAACCAAATAAGTTTAAATAGTGCTTGGATTTCATTTGCTTACTCTCTCCATTTTTTTTCTTTTGAAAAATTTATTGATATTAACAATATTTACATATGCCTAACTCAGATAAACTGAGGCCAGATATATTACCCATGCACTGCCTTGCGGACTGATGTAAGGGGAATACAGAGCATGGCGAGTGAACACGCAAGTGTGAACACTTATTGACTGTAGGCGTTATTAGTAAAATAATTTTTATATACACACCTAACTCAGATAAACTGAGGCCATATATACCGATCGTGCACTGCCTTTCGGGCTTACGTGAGAAGGGTACAGAGCATGGCGAGTGAACACATGACTCTAGGTGTTTATTAAGAAAATATATACATATATACAAGAAATATTTTGTTTTTTTTGTGTTTATGTATTTTTTTAGGGAGAGAGTTTCACATAATCATCTTAGCATCATTTAACTTAGAAGACAAAAAAATGTTATATCCTTTACTTTAAATCAACCACTTTTTAAAACAAAGATTTTCAATTAGTATATATTTCATAATTATCATTTATGAATCTTTCTATATACTAGTTAAACAATTATTATTTGTAATCAAACTTCATTTTTATTTTTGTTAAGACGAATAAATTTTCATAAATTTCAATTTAATAAACCAAAACCATATATTTATCTTATAATGTTTCTTTAAACATAAATCAAAATGCTTAAAAAAATTGTTTTTGGGATTTTTTTTGAGTTTTTAAAAGAAAAAGCAAAAATAAATCATGAAAAATTAAAAATGAAGATGAGTCTCCCCCCACACTTGATCTTGACTATGTCCCCACAGTCAACCCAAGTGGAAGGAGAAAAATAAAAATAAAAACATGACCTTTATTTAAATGAAAATTAACGGTATTTACATGAGATCAGAAAGTATATCGTCAAAAAGTAAATGAAACGGTCTTCCAAAGACCAATTCATTTGTCTCGTCAAGTATGCAAGACACAACATAATCTCGGAAAACCAAACCATAAAAGATTTCGAAGTTGAATTTGGATTTGGAAAAACGAATGCCGTTTTATTGAAAATCGTACGAGTTGTTTCCTTTTCGATGATTTTTGGGGTTGATAAAACGATTGATTGAAGTTCAAGTTTATTTTCACCAAAGTGAAATTCAAATTTATCATTGAAAACTTCTTCAAAATTGTTGATTTCAAAATCAAAATGGTGATTTAAATCTTCTCCATCAAAATTCGACAACTCGTTTTCGAAAGGTCCAAAGAAATCGTGTTCATTGAATTCGTCTTCCTTATTTGGATTATCAACAACTTCATCGTATATCTCAAGTTCAAAATCTAAAGTTATTGTATTCAAATTTTCGAAATCGAGAAAAGGAAGATCGAATTTTAAATTTGGTTCCACACCCTCAAAATAATTGAAATCCAACTCAATTACCGTGTTTTCAACAACTTCGTTAAGATTTACATTTTCAATTTCAAAAGTTGTTATTTGAAAACCGTCGATTTGGGTAAAAGGTGGATTATCACTTGACTCGTCATACATTGGGATTTGATTTTGTTTTTCATGTTGTTTCACATAAGTTTCAAACAATGAATCTGTGTGATCATCGTAAATTTCGTTCATTTGTTCAACAAAATCCAATTTATAATTATTAGCATGAGGATATTCGATTTGGATTTGTTGAGAACAAATTTTTTCACTTGCATCATAGTCGAGATTATTCCCATTGCCAAAATTATTTGAAAAGTGGATCACATTTTCGTTTTGATTTTGAAATTCATTTTGGAGTTCAAAATTGAATTGACATGGGTTATACTCGAAATCGTTTGCATTTTGAATTGAATTCGAATTTTGATTATTTTGAAAACTTTGATTTGAATCATTGCCCAAATATGAATTGCACAAATCATTTATCATTTGATTTTGTGGTGTAGAGATTTCAAGTAAAGACGAAATGTTATTTTCAAGATTTGAAGGTTGGTCATCATTTTGAAAATTTTGTCATTCAAAATTCGAATCGTTTATGCAAAAGCTGTTGTTAAAATATCCATACGAAATTGGAGTGAAGTCATATGGATTATATTGATTTTCACAACTATTGTAAAGTTCACGTAAGTGGGCAAACTCGGACATTTTCAAGAATGTTTTTGGTTTTTTTTATAAAGGAAAAAATATTTACAAATAAAATTTATTTTTCAAAAGGGAAATTGATTTTTGTTTGTTTTTTTCTTCTTTTTGGTTTTTTTATTTTTGAAAAGGTTTTGTAATTTTTTTTGGATTTTTCTAAATTTTTTTTTTGGATTTTTTGAAATTTCAAAGAAAAAGGATTTAAAAATTTCCAAAGAAAAGGAATATTTACAATTTTTTTTAGTTTTGGATTTGGAATTTTTTTTAAATATGCATGACCTAATGCAACTAAATGAATGCAAGGGCTAATTACAAATGATTTATCCTAAGTTAAGCCAAAATTGTATAATCACACTCTATCTTAAATCAACAAGATAGTTCTCAGCCAGGTAACGGGCATGAGTTATCGGTGCACCACGAATCACCGTAGCAATGCAGCCAAAGGTTTAAGTACCTTCAGAGGAACAAGCACTATAATATTCACGAATCACCGTAATATTTATAAATGGTTATTACTCTGCCGTAGCCTAGACACCAAGAAAGTAAATTGTTCAAAGAAGACAACTTGTCAATATACAATTAAGAGCTATCGATGTCTAACCGTTATTATTAACAAATTCTAGGATGAAATGCAAAGCAGAAATTAAACGTGTATTAACAATGCAACTACGAATGAAATTTCTATTTTTGTTTTATGAATTTTTTTTGATTATTTTTTCTAAAATGCAAGCAAACAACAATGCAAGGAAAATACAAACTAGAGATGAAAGCAAATTTTTTTTAAACAAGCAACTGGAGTAGTTTTACAGCAGCAGCTCCTCTTCTTCTGAAATTCTTCTTTGTCAACCTGAAATAAAAACAAAATATATACAATTTTTTATATCAAAGAAAGACCGAAACAAATGAAAAAAATAGAACAAACTAAACCCAAACAAATTCACAACAACCGCACCCTTTTTTTTAACAAATTTCAAAGTTTTTTTTTTCTTTTTTCTTATTTTTTTGGGAAGGAAACTTAAAAGTGAAGTTTTACTTAAAATTTTTTTTTTAATGAGAAGGAAACTAAAACAAGTGGAAAATCAAGATAAATAAATGTAATAAAATAAAACAAATACTCAAAGCAATTCAAAATCAAACCAATTACAAATGAAACAAAGAGGGAAACCTATTTGTTTTTTTTATAAAAGAATTAAACAACACAAAATAAAACTAAAACTCAAATTAATTCAAAATCAAAGGAAAATTTCTCTATGAAACCAGGCCCGAACAAAAGACACCAGCCCACTTTAAAATAAATGAACCAAGTGTTTTTTTTATTAGAAAAAGACTCAAAACAAAACACTCTCAGCAACGCACAGAAAACAAACCTCAAGAAATAAAAAAAAATCTGTTAACACAAAAACTCAAACCTAACCAAAAGATTAACAACCGCAGCCCATTCCAAAACCTTCACCAATGGAGTCTCATTGTTCGAATGGCTGTTCGCTGTTAATGCTTGGTTCGAGATTGAGGAAATTGATTCGTGGTCGGTGATGTTGGTCACGGGAGGCGATTCGATGCTTGCAGATGGTGTCGGAAGGTCGTGAATTTGTGATGTTCAAATTGGGGTCTCTGGTGGTTGATTCGATTTCGTGATTTGGGGAATGTCGATTGGGTTGCGGAATTGCTTTGCTGCTGGTAGTTGCGAGTGATGAGGGGATGGAAGTTTGCGACTTCGGTTACTTGGTTAGGTCAGTGAGATGTTCAGGCGAAAGCTGCAGTGGAAGGTGATTTTGTTGGTGGTTGTAATAACTTGTTGTAATGAAGGTGATGGCTGTGTTGAAGGTGATTGTAAGGCGGATAACAAGTTTGAAGAACAAGTAATAGATGGTAATGTGCAGATGGTTATTGCGAGTAGATGGCAATGTTAGTTGGATCGGTGAGGGAGTGAGTGGCTTGCTGAAGGAGATACAATGATGACAAGTAGCTTGTGGCAGGGGACAGTTGACAAGGGTAGTGATAGTTTTGGTGTTGTGGCAATGGAGGATGTATTGACAAGGGTTGTTGTCTGATGCCACTGATGTTGTTGTATGAGGTTGATGATGTGGTTGCATGAATGTTCACGGGTAAACAGAGAATGTGCACTGGTTTTCGGCGATTGTGGTGTTTTCGTGGTCAGGTATGTGCTAATTTGCGGTCAGGTATGTGGTGAAGGTTTGGTTCAATGTGCAGCAGAAAATTGTAATTAGACCGTAGTAGTTTCTGGTCGGTTGATGATATATGTTTGGTTAGAGGAGGTGCAGTATTACTTTGATGTTGTGTGCAGAAGTGGGAGGTGCAGTATGGTGGTTTGTAGAATTGATGGTAGTGGGATGAGATGGGGGTCAGTGGTGTTGTGAATATAGAAGAAGCAGAGGAGCAAGGGGAGTGAGGGTCAGTAAAATATGGTGGTCAGATTGATGATGGTGGTGCACATCAGTTTATCAGCAAGAGTTTTGTAACTGTAAACTCAATTTAGAATGTAAATTCAATAGCAAGCAAGAGTAGGCAGTAGAATGTAAACTCAATGGCAGTTTTGTTTTATGAAAATGTGTACAGATGATTGTATTTTGTAAAACAATGAAATATGTATGGTAAAACAATGAAAAATGCAGCAGAGGGTGATATGTAGAACAATGAAATGCAAAACAATGTAACTGCACAGTGAATGAAAATTCTTTTTTTTTTGAAAAATATAAAATGCAAATGCAAAGGAACAAACAATAAATGCACACAAACAAATGCAAGCTACAAACACACACAACACAAATTATTTTTAAATACAAACATACACACAATGAAATCAAACAAAAAATAATCCGAAGAATAGAAAATTAAAATCAAAGATAATTCCCCGCCAACGGCACCAAAAACTTGTTCGGACGGCTAAATGTCCATCGAGTTAGAAAATAGCCGAACAAATTTTGAAATAAAAATAACCGCAAGCGCACGGCGTACACTTGTAGTACGTGGCGAATACGGGTCGATCCGTAGGGAATTGATGATTTTAAATATCTATTCAATCAAATTAACCAAAGTTCAAAATGTGATTAGCTAAAAATGTAGAAAACTAGCAAAAGAAAATTGATAAAAATATGAGAGTGTGAAGACAATTTAGAGGCAATTTCCACTCTCTAGATCACATAAATCAACAAAATGAAGTTATGATCTCTCTTTTCTTGTCATTAGTGTAATTAGTTGATGTGCTTATCATAAGTATGGTATATTTGTGCTATTAATTAGCACAATATAAACCATCAAACTATAACACAACCACTAATACACATTTATCTCTTATGAAATATGACAACAAAGTTGAAAGCAAAATCTATTTTAAGCATGGCCTATTAACTATTGTTTAGAAATATAGGCCATCAAATTTTAATTTCAACAATCACTTCATTACCATCATCATATGTAGATGAAGAGGTAATCATTGTTTGTGATTGTTTAAGCATAGCCTATTTGGTGTCAACAATATAGGCTATCAAATTCACATTAAAAACAACAAGTTAAACCACTTCAAATGATTCATTAAGCACAAAAAGAGAGCATAAACATCAAAATGTTGCATCTACATACTAGAGAGCTTCATTACCCCTAAATTGTAGGGATTAGCCTCTCATATTTTTTATCATATGAACAAATGTAGCTAGCAACATGAAAGCAAAAGGAAAGGAAAATGAAGACTAATGGAAAAGAGAAGCTAATTAACAAGAATTAAAACTAACTACTTGCATGAAAGTAAATCTACACTACAACATGAAAGGAAATAAACAAGAAAAGAAAAAGAACAAGTATTGAATTGCATAAAAAAGTTACATGAAAAGAAGAAATGGCTAAGTAGCCATGAAGAGAAAAAGAGAAAATCTTTCTTTATTTTTGAGCCTAAACTAAACTGAAGAGAGACTAAGGGAGAGGGTTACATGAAACATAAGGGGATTTTATACATGTGTTAAACCCTAATTCATATTTTTGGGGAATGCCCAAAATACCCTCTTAGGAAGTGTGGAGGCCAAGTAATCATTAGCTTCAAATAATCCTCATTTAAGTGTACATGAAGCCATTAATTCCATAAGCATGTGCATTAGCCTCTAGTTTGTACATTAAGGTAGGTGGGTAGGTGGGGTCCTCCATTATCATGCCTTTGAATTATTTCCATCTTCATTTCTTTATCTTCACTCTTGTGCATGCATATGTCTTCATGAAACCACTTGTATATGAAGCCAAATTCCTATAAAATAATATATAAATTTCTAATTAAATTTTCTCAAATTAATATATGCAAAAAATGACCATTTTGCCCTTGGATGAAGATGAATATGTGACGATTTGAAAATAATATAAATTTTGGTTTAAACAAGTTAAAATGCCCGATATGATCATTTATTTAATTTAAGTAGATTAAATATGATGGTAAAAATATGCACATTTACGTGCACATCAGGTCAAATGAAGAAATGATGGGTCGGTTCGAGTATAAGTAGGCAGGCAAAAAAGCAAAGGAGCTAAATTTTAGCTAAGCAATAGGTTCACCAGTGACCTGATCTATCATGGGTTGCCTGCGACTCGACCTAACTTTATGATGTTAAAATTTTCATATGCAATTAGGTCGCTAGCGACCCATCCCACATGGATCGCTAGCGACCCACCGAAAAAAAAAGAAAAGAAGAGAGAAAGAGGAAAGGAAACTTCACCTATTCTTCTCGAACTCGATCTCTTACGGCTATTCATCATTCCAAGGCATGCTGGGAAACTACGGGCAGAAATGTGATATGTTGTGGTAAGCAGAAGCAGTCAGAAACAAAGAAACCAACAATGTTGGGTTAGTGTATCCGTAAAGCTCTAATGCAATCACTTGGAGATCAACGGATGGATATTTAGAACGATAACTTCCAGAGCACACCTTGTTTACCACGAAGACATACTCTGGGGGGCAAATGTTATCCAGGATTTTAACCCAGCAGGAACCAATAAGAAACAAAGCAACCTCATGTATATAGGATGGTTCAAAACTTAACCAGAAAAGCTAGGACGAGGAATTAACAAGGGTGAAGCTATATGACTAAGGCAATGACTGGGGTCAACGAGGCCGAGGGATCAGCATTCTTTTAGTTCAATCAACAGCTAACCACAAACAGCTAGTGAATTGCCATCAAAGCAAAACAGCTACGATAAAAGACAATGGAAACTCTCCAATTCCAAACTCCAGAAAAATCCTAAGTTCTTAGATCATCAGCAACCCATACCTCTCCACAAACCTTCAAACAAACTAGCCAAAGAATACTACAAAAAGAGGCCAAGACCTTGGCTTGCAAAACGAGCCAAGTCTATGGGTCGCTAGCGACCCATAGGCAATGGGTCACCAGCGACCCATGGCTTTGCCTCGTTTTGTGAGCCAAATTCTCCCTGGGTCGTTTTCTACCTACCTGCAAGCTGATGGTGGAGTGGCCTGGGCCAGAAGCTCTCCAATCCATATAAATACCATCCTACCTGCACCATAAACGTGATCTTCTCCAGACTGGTTGCTGAAGCTCTGTTGGAATTATTCTTCACTCTCTACCTCCCTCACAACAATCTCCAAAGGAATACACTGTGACTCTCTACTGGATTCCAACTCTGGAGATTCAATCTAGCTAGGAAATAATCAAAGCCTTGTAATCAATCATCTCTTGTAACAACAATCATCCTTTAATAAAACTATAAAGTGGACGTAGGCTTCATTAACAACCGAACCACTATAAAAATTCTTTGTCTACTTTCTTTAACTATTCTTCTTCTATATCTGTTATCTGTGATATTGCTCTGTCAGAACAGAGCTTGCGCTTTTAAATTCAAACTAGGGTGTTGGTCCATTTTTTGGGTCAACACGGTTTTTATTTCAAAACCATTTTTGAAATCATACAACATATATATTTATATATGTATAAAATAATTTTAACAATTTATTCACCAACACTCGCTTTAGGTTCGTTCGGATTTAAACTCATTTTGATCGCGCAATGATAAAGAGAATACTTTACTAAGTGCACTACAACATTCGCCTAAGCAAACGTTCGATCGTTACTTAGAAGATTATTCAGATTACCATAAAACTAATCGAGATATTTTCCCCAAACTATCCAAAGAAAATGTATGTTTATTAAAAATTCTCTTTGAAATATCGATATCCATAAATACTTCCAAGTAATATTACCATTATTTTTCTCAATGATCATTTTGTTTTTACTTATAAAACACCTTTTTATGCATCATATAAATCATCTCTTATTATAATAATTCTCCTTTATTATAATAAAATTTTATCAAATTTTTATCTTCTAAATGTCTTATCTTTCCATTTAGATTATATTAAACAAATTTTATTAAAAGATGACTTTTAAGTTAACACTTCCTCCAAACACCTTATGTTCAATTTGTGAAACTTAATTCACAAGGGGTTTGCTTTAATATATTCACAATTATCAAAACAATAAATGCCAATAAATAAGTTAAGCGTAAATACTCAACAATCAACAAACAAAAAGTCGATGCTCCTAAACTAACCGAACATGACTAATAAAACAACAATGATAATGAATAAATGTTACCATTACCAAACAAATACCATAAATAACTATATCCATTTTCAAATTATTCCTTTATATAGATAAAATATATAATCCTAGGTAATATATTTCATTTACCAATTTTCAAAAATCAATATCGTGTCCGTTTGCCTTGTTCGAGTATTTAGAAATCCATATCAACACCACGGTGTCCCACGTCTCGACCAGAATTCATAAAAAACTCAATAGACCAATTAACACAACACATTTTCATAGCAATTAACAAATACGCTCTCGTATATTTAATACTCTCAACTCATTCCAAGGTGTCACTTATCCTATTTCTAATGAGCCATAGCCTACCAAAGCTAAGGTTTTCGCTAAACCTTCAGGTCTGATACCAAATGCAATGACTCACTTTTTCGACCATCAAAAATCGACACCAAATACATCCACGGTATTCCATAATCGAATATTCAATCGTCGAAAAAGCAGATTGTTAGGGTAAACTAAAAGGAACAAACAGAGGAAACATAATCTCACAGCCGAAACGATAACATATAATATAGTAAGATAGTAAAATTGTCACTCCAAGATACAAAGTAGAACAGAGTTAAAAACAAACTTCATCAACTGGGCAGTTATAAATTTTCTGACCTTACAATTGCTGATAGGTATAAATGATACAGCGGAAAAATAAAATTATTATGGTAGGTGAACATCTAGCTCTACTCCATTAGCTCCATGTCCCACCAATGACAACTTGAAAAAATACTCGGTTTAATCCGAGCATTATAATAAAATAAAACCCAAATCAGTCTGGAAAACTAGCGTGAGAAAACTCAAGTAATATGAGGAATATATAATAATTTTGTGAGACCACGCCCTAAATGAGGAACAAGTTTTTACCTCGCAAGAACAACATCCATAAATGAAAGAATGGAAAAAAATCAGAACAACAATCCAAAAAAGAAAAGATAAACATAGACAAAATCAAAATCCAAACTTATAGAATGGACATAAATAATTAAACATCGAGAAGAGCTCCAAACAATTTTCGATGCAATTAAGGAAATAATTCAAAGATTTGAATCAAATAAGGAAAGAGAAATTTTCCAACAACGTCTAGGAGGGTACATCCCCTTACCAAAAGTATACCTCTAGACAATATACTTGAGAGGGGTATTTTCTCTGTGACTCTCTTGGGAACTCCAAGCCGGACCCCGCCAACCTTACCGCAAATTCGAGTATTTCACATCTCCACAATTATACAACCGAATCCAATCTGGAGTAGATGTGAAGATACCCTAATGGGAGTAACCCAACAGAGCTTGGCCCCCACTCGCTTTTTGGTTTTAGTCATTCTTGATAAAGGATATTAATGCCGAAAGGAATAACAAATCGTCTTGGATTGACGAAACATAAAAGAAGAAAAGATTAATTCCAAGGTTCGAGTTGAAATAAGGAGAATGAATTTATCCAACATGACTAGATGGGTATGCTCCCTACAGCGAAAGTGTACCTCTAGAAAAAATATACTTAAGATCCCATGCCAAACACGAATCACTCTTGGGAACTTCCAAGCCGGACCCCGTAGAGCATCCGAATATACTCACATCAATGCTTGCATGCTACCGACAACTTTCTAGATAAATGTGAGTATATCCTAATGGGTGCAACCCAAATGGCTTGGCTCCCACTCGCTCTTTGGTTTTAGTTATCCATGTTGTTGGATACCCATGCTCAAAAAGAGCGAAAATCATTTTAGATTGATGAAGCACAAAGATTGATGTTAAATTTTAGGGGATGGTGCGCCTTTCCTCGAGTAATGCAATGAAGCTTGCGCTAAAGCCTCTCGCCTAAAAAATTCTAAGAAAACTCAAACCCTAGCTATTTCCTTGATCAAGACCATCGAACACTGTAAAACAATGCCGCACATGACGAAACCTATACCAAATCATAGATTGCCTCGATACGAACTCATTGATTTTTGTTTCACATTTTTTATACTGAGTTAATTGTTGGATTTTTATTTTTGAAACAAGCGGCCATAACTTTTCTTTTATTATAGGAAGTTGAAAAAATTATAAAGAGATGGAGAGTATGAAATGATTTAAGTGAATTTGCCTAAATATATACACAAGTCACTTTCCCACCTTCTGACACAAGTTAAACAATTTTTTTAACCAAACCAAAATTTACAAGCCATATGTCACATCACTGTAACGACCCGTCATTTTGAACCATTCACGTCCATTATAAGTGTATAGGTAGACACTCATGCCGGAGTTGAATTGCTCAAAATACCGCGTTGCTAATTTAAATTTGGCAAAACTGAACATATACAGTAAATAAATAATCACAGATCACAGATACAGAGTAATAAATGCAGCGGAAATAAAAGAGATAGTAGTTCATGAAGCTACTATATAAATGTATAAGTTACATCAGAGTTAAATCAGATACAACGGAAGAGTAATACGATACATCAGATACAAATCAGAATACATCACTGGAATCATCGAATGCTGAAGGCAGAATAGATGGCTGGATCTTCAAGCAAAGCTCCTACTTCAAAGGTGAGTCTCGGATACTGGTACACTCAGTCTGACCCGAGCGTAAAGCAAAAACACAAGACACTCGAGTCAGGATTAACATTCTTATATTAATAATTCCAACTCAAGTGAAATAGCAATTGAAATACAAGTAACTCAAAGGATGTTTGGAATAACCATCCTTTAAGGATCCGTCAAACTATCTACTATGTAGTAATGTACGATAAGTAGATAATGTCTATCAGTAATAATAAGATATCAAAATAGCGTTAAGTCATGGCCCATTCCACCCTTAACACATTTTTATTCCCAAAAGCATATACAAGACCGTAGTTTCCCCAAAACCGGAAGTCACCAGAGGGCAATCCATATACTAAAGGTACAAATCAAAATCGTAGTGGTCGCGTATAAATGGAATACAAGTATGACAAGGCACATGAGGCAATACCCAAGGTAGTGATACTACCGTTCGCCTGATCCGGACTGGTGAGAACGCAACGCCGCAGCGCCCGCAACACCGTGAAACAACACTCCCAAAATCAAGGGTGCACCAATCGACAACAAGTAATGAGTAGTTCGAAGAAGTGTGTCCACTTGAGGTAGCTAATCCTCCATTGGCCCGGCACGGCTCCTGTTTTAGTCATTTCCAATTTGACACAAGTGTCAAGGCTATCCATTATCGTTCTCTTTCTTCAGTCATCACAAACATCATTCCAACCACTTCAATCTGGATCATCACTCTGCGTATAGTTATTAAAGTGGTTTCGGTTTAGATAGAGAGTATATCCATTACCGATCCTGGTCTCTTTAATAACTTTCGTAATTATTACACCGATTGGTCGTTTATATATTTCAAAAACCAAATCAATTTCAATTCAATTAGAATTCGTAAATCAACATTTCGTTTGACTTTCAAAACCAATTTCCAATAATTTACGTTTCAAAACTTCCAAATTATCATTGCAAAATCTTATAATTCAATTTCAATTTTTTTTTTACAATTCAAATATCGATTTAAATTCGTATATAAGATCCATTTCGAAATCACTTAAATTAGTTTAACATTCAAATCAATTTAAATTCATTTATCGATTTCATTCAATATTCATTAAGTAAATTTGCCATTCAAAACAATTCTATTAAATTTCCAATTCATTAAATCCATTATTTAAATTCAACTTCATTATACCAAAACTTACAAATTGAATTAAATTAAATTCATCAAATCGAATTCTTTAAATTCCAAGTCTTACATTAATTTCAATAAATCGCATTTTATTTCTTGATAAAGAAATTCAATTTCATTTATTTACTTACTTAAATAATTTTCCAAACTTAATTAATAAAGAAACTGAATTTCAATTATTTACGAAGTAAAATTCACTTATTCACAAATTCAATTTAATTTAATCATCAAATAATTCAATCTTATTTAATTATTAAATAATTCAAAACTTAATTTTTAAATAATTTCAAACTTAATTTATTAAATAATTTCAACTTAATTATTAAGTAATTTCAACTTAATTATTAAATAATTTCAACTTAATTATTAAATAATTTAAAAACTTAATTATTAAATAATTTCAAAACTTAATTCCATCGTTTCACAAATTAAACAACGTTCTTTCATCAATTTCATTTGTTAATATTTTGTTTCATATTATTAAATATTAACATTTTCCTTTCATAAAAATTCAAATTCCAACTTCATTTCAAAACCATATTCTTTTATTCAAATAAAATCTTCGTTTATTTTTAAATCAAATTATTGACCAATCGGGTTTTATTTAATTTCCTATCCTAGGTCAAAGTTCAATTTGGGTATTTATCATTTCAACCCGATTCCAATTCAATTCAAAATCAAAGCATAACAAAGGGAACTTGCAATGTGATAACTGGGATGGTGTCAAAGTAAATGAACAAGCAATAACAACAAACAATAACAATCCAATAATCAATTCAAATAATCCCGAAATAATCGTATTAATTCGTATTGTCATTTGTACGAATTAATATAACTATTTCTAGAATCTACACTATCATTTCACGTAGATTAAAGATTATTACATTACGGTTTTCACTTGTCATCTATTACAATTTCATCCATCATCAATTTAACAACATACATTCAGTGGTTCAAGATGTAATTAAACAAATCCTACGTGTCAATAAATTTTGACAGTTAAATGGGTCATATTATACAAATTTCAATTAATCAAATTTAACATTCAACTATCCTATATCAATTTCAATTGCATACTATTTATCATTTTAACATTAACAATTTAACGTCCAATATAAACATCAACAATCAATCAATTTCAACCAAATTGTATTATCATTGCATAAATAATTAACAGATAATGGTGTCAGATGTCACAGGTGAACTGATACAGGCAATAGCATATATAACAGTGTAATTAACTAACAGCAGCATATTTCAATTGTCGTTTCAATTGAAATCAAATTTAATAAATAAAAGAACGTTAATCGTGAGTGAGTGCTCACCTTTTTACGTTGAAGTTTGCAAGGCAAACACACAAACAAAAATCCGGAAAGCACGACTAGACACAATTCTGATTTGAATGGATAGAGAGCCTTGATATTTATCTTGTAAACAATAACCAAAACAAGATAATATACACATAAATATTCAACACAAAACAATGTTGAAACAATTTTAAATAAGGAGCAACAAAGAAATAGATGACTTGACCTTGCCTCAACCATTCAAGTGCTTGGCCATGACATCATTTGGCTCAGCCATGATCAGGTCTAGACCTGAAATACTCATCCAATGGTCAGAAAAAAGAAGGCAAAACAATGGAATGATGATGGTAGGAGTTACACATGAAGGAGATAAAGAGTCAAGGCCAAAAGGAGTGGTTTTGGTGCACACTAGGCTCGGCCTATGGCCTATAGGGGCTCGGTCATGCATGGTTCAGGTCAGGTCAGAGGAGAGGCTGATGGTTAGGGGTCCGGTCATGATGGTGGTGGAGCTAGGGAAGGTGGCCAAGGCAAGCTATGAAGGTGATGGTGGCATATAGGTCAGCTAGGCATTGTTTTGTGGAGTTTTGCAATGTTTTTGTGGTGCTTTGTTCAAGGAATGGTCATGGAACTTCTAGGTCAGAGGAGAAGGTTTATTGGTCGTGGATTAGGTGGGGAAGGAAGTGGTGGTGGTGGTCGGAGGAGATGGTGGTGGCTAAGGCCAAGCAAGGCATGAAGAATCAAGGCAAAAATCAAGCAAAAACAATGGAAAAAGAAGAGAAAAAGTAGAAAAATTTGGAGAAGCCATTACCAAAATTTCAGAAATGAGTTAGGCCGAAATTTTTGATGGAATGAGAAGTCTTTTACGTGAAAAACAAAGATAAAACACACGGCTACAAAAGAAAATGAAAAGGCCAAGGCAAATGAAGAGTTTAGGCAATGAAAAGTCACACAAGTTAAAGCTTAAGTCCTTTCAAATTTCCTTTTCTTTTAAATCAAATAAAACAAATAAAAATAAGTAAATGAATTACAGAAATGAAAACAAAACAAAATAATAAATAAATAAATAAATAAATTTAGGAAAATAGGAAAAGAGTTAAAGAAATTGCTTAAATATTGAAAACAGGGTCCAGAAATTACAAATAAATCACCATTGGCTTTGGAAAATATCTACTTCATTTAAAAATATGTTCTAAAGAAAAAATTTGAAATAAATAATTCATTTATCATTTATAAAGTGAAATAAATAATTAAATTTAGAGAAAATAGAAAAAGAATAAATAAATAGTCTATTTAATTAAAACAAGGCTTAAAATTACAAATAAAACATCACTAGCTTTATCAAATTTCTATTTCACTTTAAAACAAATAAAAGTCAAATAAGTAAAATAAATGATGAACAAAATAAAGTGGAGATTAAATAAAATAAGTTCTTAAGGAAATAGAAAAATAAATAAATATTTTCTTTAATTAATTGAAACTGGAAATTAGAAATTATAAACAAAATACAACTGACATTGGAAAATGTCAATTACACTTTGAAAAATGTTTTAAAACCAAAATATATACATAACAAGTTATTTTACCCATATATATAAACATAAATTAGAACATTACATGACCAAATAAAATATTATTTGTGTAATTTAAAATAAACAATTTAGTTAAATACAGCAAATTACACACAATATTCAAAAGGGCATAACTTTCACATTATAAACCAGATTTCAACGAAACGAAAAGCAGTATTATTAAAATTTTATTTACTTTCATAATAATAGATAAAATTCAAAAATTCAAACTTTTTAAAATTTTAAATTAAAAGTCAAAGTTTGAACATATTGACCAAAATTCATATTTCTTGAAAATATTATATTTGTTCATGTTTGGGATTATAATTCACATACAAAACATAATTAATATTTAAAATAACAAAATTTTCCATTTTAATAAATAAAATAAAGTTTTTAAATCAGGAAATTCAATTTAAAATAATTACAAAATACAGGGTTGTTTTCAATCACCGTTAGAAATTTGTATTTTGATTTGTTTTTAAAAGTTAAAGATAGAGTTTTGCGGTACTCCGCTATCCAATATCCCATTTGTGTACGAACCACAAATGACATAAATAAAATATGATCGTGTACCAAAGTATGGCACGATCACAAATCAACAATAAAATACATAGATTATTTAATTCTGTGAATTAAAAAATACCATTGTTTGCCGTAAAATCATCAAATGACAATTTAAATAATTTCCAAATTAAAAATTATGAAAAAATCCTATAAATTCAATTAAAATAATTACAATAAAAATTAAGTCGTTTTTATTAACAATTGATTTTATTATTATTTATTTGAACCATTCATTATTGCAAAAACATTTACAATAACAAGCTTACTATAATTATTTATTAATTAAAAGGAGTTAAATAAGACTATTAAATCCACTTAATTAATATTTAATTCATAATTCGAATATTTGAATAACACCTATATTTGAATATAAGTTATTAAACTTTAAAAAACCAATTATTTAAATCTTTAACATTAATTAAATATTCTAAAAATCAAAACGATAAATTTCTATGATGTTACAGCAGGCCACGAGTTAACATCCAAAAGAGTGAAAGGAATCACATTTAGCTAGTTTCCACCGATACTCAACATTGATATAAGTAATACTGTCATCAGAAATGGAAACTGGAATGCAGGAAGGTAGTTGGCTGGTTGAGGCAATCTCAATAAGTGATTTGGCATACTCAAGCCGATGATGTCGCTTGGTGGAAATATCAAAGCATATTAGCTCTTTGATATGATTAGCTAACCAGTTAATAACTTCTTTAGGCTGAAAGAGTGAAGGAATGTTGAAGAGATAGACTCACACAAAAATAGAAAGAACTTGCTCATGGGCAAGATCAACAAAAGTGCTTCACTAAGTAACGATAAAGTTTCCCTTCAACATTAATTGGATTAGCCTCCAAAATAAAACTTCTCCCTTGAGGGCATGAAAAAAATACATGGATTTATCATATTTTACGTCAACCATTCCTCTGAAACTGCATGTACTAAGAACTTGGTTTTTCATAATACTATAGTAAGTTGAATGATCTAAAAAACCAAGTGATTTTTTCAAAATGAAACACCAGCTTCGACTACTAAGAGGAGGAAATAATTTATTAATAAAATTCACAGCAAATTGCTTAGGGGCATAAGATCCTGCCTTTTTCGGCTTTATCTTAAAAAGAGAAGTCCAAAAAATTAGGGATTTTGAACTAAATATATTCTCATTTCTTTTGAAAAACTTAAGACTGGATAAAACATCATCCAAGATGACAACATTAACATTTCTTATTTTATTATTTTTGAGAACATGGGAAGATACCTTATGATTTGTGTCATGAGTAGCAGATTTGATAGCAGGCTACATAATATCACAAGGTACTGCAGGTTGGAGAGTTTTGTGAGCATAAAGATGATTTTCCATGAATTGAATCAACAATACCAAGAGTAGGAAAATGAGATTTTGAAGCAGATTGGCCATCTATCAAGGACACATTGACAACATACATATCAAAAGTTAACGGAGGAAAGGTAGCTTCATCCAGGCTCAATAACGCAACTACAGGCTTCACAACAGGTTTGTATATTCTCTAGATCAGTGGAAAGATGGCAAGGGAGAAGCGGCGGCTAAAGCAGGCGGAGGGCCTAGAGAAGAATGGCTGAATGAGCCTTTGAACTTTGGATGATTAAGGTGTGCAACCCTAGACATAATAAGATTTGAATATATAATGAGACGACGTCAAGAAGGGATGAGAAGAGAGGAAGGCGAACAGGGGAAGAGGATAAAATTAATCACAACTCCCAGCCTATTATTGCCTCCTATTTTCCTCTCTTCAATCCTAGATCCGTGCTTCCCTGGCCTCAAATATTCAGACCTTCTAGCATCTACTTTTTATTTTTTGATTAGGTCACATTTTTCGTTGAAGTAAAAAATCAAGAATTAGTTTTATTTTGACACCAGTTGATTACTTATAAATAAAAAGTTGATTACATGTTAAATAGATTGAATATAAAGTTGATAAAAGTTCTAGTAAAATTATAATATTAATCCCCCATTTTGATTAAAATTTAAATTTGATTTAATGTTGATTTTCTTATATAATGTATTTTTGCGTTTGATTAAATTTAAATTCTTATTTCATGATTTAATGTTGATATAAGTTTCTTATATAATGCATTTTTGCATTTGATTGAATTTAAATTCTTATTTTCTATCAATTTTGATATGGTTTTGATATAATTCTAAATTATGAAACTACTTACTATTTATTATACTATAACCATGTCAGTGACTTGGTAAAAAATAGTATCAAGTATGTAATGCGCTTACTAAAGTTTTAAAGGATTACTGTTAGAATATTTACCGTAGTTGGGCCTGCGGTCCGCTCTTTTGGCAGGAGCTTTGTTAAGCACGCTGAATACCTATTTCGACACTTCATTTATTATCACTATGCCTCGGCTTTGAAGCTCATCAATCTAAGTTTGATATTTTGCATTTTTCATATTCATTAGTATTGTACACATATGTAAATATTATTCAAACAAAGTTTATGGATGACTTCTTACAAACTTCGTCCAAGCATTGTCTGCCTAATGTTGTTAATGGACCCTTCTCATGACTCAATATTATGAGTCTTATGGTAGACCTGTAAGGAGGTGGGTTCGCTATGCTGCTCTTCATACCGAATAATTAAAACAATAATTTGCCATATGTGTTTGCACAAAAAACGGACAAACACCTCCAATCAAGTTTACAACAACTAGTTGAATAGGAATAGAATGCAAAAAAGTAAATTACACATAGATTTATAGTGATTCAACCATAATTAACCTACGTCCGTTGTTTCTTTTTATTGCCTTTCTTATATTTGATCTGGCACAAGTGTTTGAATACAAAGTACAGTGACTTACAGTCATATGTTGGAATCTGGAGGCTTGTTCAGCTATTCCTGACTACAGAGTCTTGAAACTCCAAAAATTTGTCCACATGGCTACCAAATGCTCAGATATTTATAGGATGCAGAGGTGGATGGATTGCTTGGGTAAATCAGGCAATTTCCGTGCATAGCTTACTTGGTTTGGATGTTTCCATATATAAAAGACATGATCATAAATTTCCAAATATATCCAGATTTTATTCCATATGTAGCTTGTCTGGTTCGACTTGGAAACCTTTGTTCGAGGTTACCTGGTTTGGGGAATGGACCTGGACTCCTTACCGACCAAGTTCTTGAATGTATTGTTTGGTTTGGCTTGCCATCCCTCGGTTTTGCTACTTGGGTTTGCTTCAACATGCACCGAGCATTTCTTGGGGCTGGAAAAAACCGAACAGGGATTCCTGTTTGGCACTTGAGTAACCGAACTTAATTTCCTCTTTGGTACTGTGAATAACCGAACAGGATCTTCTATTCGGCATTGGTGCAAATGGATCAGAGGGTCCTTGCCTTGCTCCTCTTCTCTGCCAAACAAAAAAAGGGAAACATGCTAGCCTCCTAAATCTCCTTGCCTTCTTTCCTCCCTCTTCATTCTAAGCCTTGATCTCTACCCTACTAAGGCCAAACTTCTTGGGCGCAAACGCCCGTAGCACTTACCCTTCGAAGCTTGGTTCATAGACTAAGAGATGGGCTTTGTTGAATGCTCCACGAATCCATCAGCAAATACACGCCACTATCCTTGGCTTTGGTTTAATTCAGCCCGTTCTTGATTTGGCATGCATTTGGTTTGGCATGCATTCGGTCGGGCATGCATTTGATTCGACATGCATTCGATTCGGCACCAAACAAGGCCATGTTCCTATATAAGCTCCTAAACTCTCTACCACCAAATGCCTTATTTCATTTTTCTAGCTTCTCCAAGTTTTGAGGCTGTTCGCCTCCCCTCCAATTGCAAGCGCTAATCTTCACTTCAATCACCTTTAAATTGTTGTGGCCGCTGCCAAGTGTCATCATCCAGTTTAGTAGGTCTCTCTTTATCCATTTAAGCACCCATGATATCAAATTGTATGCCATGATAAATGTTTTGCTTAGTAATGGGTTAACATGTTAGGGTTTTCACTTGTTCAATCTTTGTAAAAAATAGAGGTTAGGACTCATTTATGGAGGGGGTACCTCGAACTGCAAAAGTATGATTATAAGATGCCTTTGAATCGATGGGTCCATGAACTCCCATATATGGTTTGACGGTTCGTGCGTTCGGCTACTGAACAAAGAGGAGGTTGGCTACATGTTGAATTCTGCTTGTTATTTTGGTTTCGATTGTCGAGTAAGACTTCGTGTAAGTTTTACCGGGAAAATCGTGGCATTGAAATAGGTTTTTCTTATATTAGAATGTCTAAATTAATAATTCCTTAGGACTAGTTATTTTCCCATTGCATATGCACACACTTGTGCACACACAAACACTTACACACTCTGTAATGGTACATGAGATAGGTTGCTGTATCAGGCAGGTATGTTGGATCATCACCTGACTTGTTCTCTAACCGCTTCTGGAGGAGAAGCTCCATCTTCTTCTTCTACTCCTCTAGATCTCATGCCATCAAGGCATATGATTAACTGGCCTAGTTCTGCCCACTCTCTAGTGTATGGATATGGGTTGTCCGAATTGTTGGTTGACCTTATTGACTTGGAGGCCTCTATCTTGACTCCTAAGCAGTTGGAGATTATCGTAGCCACTTACGGTCTTCCAAAGGAAGAAGTTCTTTTTCCTACGCTTGCGCAACGTGATCATGCTTCCCTGGAGGGATACATGGCTTACTCTAGGCACCATTACACGACCACCTCCTCTCTCTCAATGGATTGCATGCTTCCTTGTGTACTTGAAGATTGTTCCATTCCAGCTGCACCTCAATGGTTATGCTATTCTGACCAACTTGTATGCTATTTTTATGAGGGAGTTTCAGGTTCCCCCCGCTCATCATCAGATTAGGTACTTTATACTATAAAGAGCAAAATGGAAGGCTCTCCGTTTATCTATCCTAAAGCGGGGAGATAATTTAAGCTGGTCGAGAACCTGTACTCCAAGTATGGTATGTTCAAACGTGGGTACTTCCATCAATGGCTTTCAGGATGTAACTTTCCCTATCTCTTTTCATATTTTGCCTTAAGGAACTCTACGTTCGTTATTAATTTTGATTCCTTCTCTGTTTCTCCCTTCCAGGTGTGGTGAGAGCAGCAATGGGGGAAGACCTAGAAAATATGTTGCGAAGGCTCCAACAAATCCTGATAGAGTTAAGGGAGGTCCCTTGTCAAGTTACAGATGATAACTTGAGGCAGCTTGGGCTACTAGCTACCGGTCCCTTGATTGAAAAAGGCAGGGGTGCCCTCCATTCATAGACCCATTAAGAGAAAGAAAGGGAAAACTTCTACAACTGGAGAAACAAGTGAAGTTCCATCTTCTTAGACTTCTGTTTCTCGTACTATGTTGGCCGTAGACTCATCTGGGACCGGCCCCACCATTGTTAATAATATAGAAGGGTTAGCACTAGGCTCTTTTAGGATTGAACCATGAAGAAAAGGCCAATTTATGAATTTAAGGGAGTGGGATGATGACAATTTTTGCACAAAGATAGGAGACTGAACAAGTCCCTAGTCTAATGATAGCTACCATACTATTTCGGTTCGTAGCGAAGCACATTCTTTCGGGCGTATTGGCCCGGATAGCTCACTCCCTCTAGAGTGGAGGAAGCCCTGCACTGTGCCTTTGGTATTGATGAGGAGGAAACTTTTAGTCCTGGACAAATTTCTATTTCTCATTATCTTCAAGATCCGAAATTAGAGATTGAATGTGGGTATTCCACATCAATAATCAAAATTTAGCGGTAGTTAGAAACCTATGAGGACCCCAAGGGTTCATTCAGATGCTGTGTATCTTAGTTTGCACACCCGCACACAACCCTGCATGTTTATATCACACTCATGCACCTTCTGAGCATTTGTGTGTCCTTAACTTGTCTTTTTTGTGCAATCACAAGAAGCATGAGTCCTAAGAGAGAAAAATTGCTATCTAAGATGAAGCAGTTGGAGACTATAGCTCCTCCTAAAGACATCCTAAAAGCTACATCTTCGTTTGGCCAAAGCAAGAATGTAGGGTAGTCTACTGAAGAAATTAAGACAGGAGAGATTGTTCACCAATGACCGACCGAGGACAGAGGCAACTAGGACCATAGGATAGCTCATTGAGAAGATCCTACTCTCCTGCTAGCAAATCGAGATCCCGAACCTTGGGCCATTCCTCCAAATCTCCCTGACCTTAACCTTTTCCTTCATCTAATTCGAAAACCTCCAAAAAAAAAGGACGGATAAGAGAGGAGCTGTAGTCCTTGCCCCCAGGAGAAGAGATAAGGGGAAGGATAAAGAAGGAGTAGTTATCATTAATGACATTACGGACCCGAACTCGATGAGTTCCAGCACCCTATTAGCCGAGAGATCCCATGGCCCTCCTACTTGCTGACACACCCCTTCTTTTCTTTACATGGGTGATTGACCTTCTTGCGTACGGATTAGGAGGTGTAAAGACCATGTCGGGTTTCATACTAAAGTCATTAAGGCTGGGGAAGAGATCAGTAAGAAGAACATCGAGCAAAATATAAAGATTTTTGATTTGAGGAAGCAGCTACACTAGAGGGATTTGGATCACAAAAAGGAGGTAAAGGCAATAGAGAGATCTCAAGATGAAGAGAATATGAGGCTCAAGGTCGCTAACACTAAAGAATTGAAGCAGCTGAGATGGGATCAATCTGCCAACATTAAAGCTTCCAAGAAGGAGTACTGCAATAAGGTTGAGCAGCTCTTTGATGATTACAAGAATGTCAAGACTAAATTCACTAAGAGGTTAGATGCGCTCCAGGTGGTAGCTTAGAAAATAGAGACTGGCTTTGCTGATCTGAAGAAGAGAGTTATAGAGTGGAGAGCTAAGAGGGTCTCTCTCAAGGCAGAGCTCAAAGCCTTATCTTCTGGAAAGGCCGCCGAATCTTCCAAAGTTGAAAAGTTTTAGGCAGAGTGTGATGATTTAAACAGCCAGCTGGACCAGGTGGAATCACTTTCTAGATGGAATTTAATTCAAAATGTTCATGAAAAGAAGCCTGGCATGCATGGATGACGACTATCAGGAAATCATAGTTTTAATCCATAAGCGACTAATTAAAGAAGCTAAAGCCGCTAGTAAGTAGGGTGGTTCACCCTTTAACCTTGAAGCCATTGATGCTCCCTTTTTAGCAGAGGAAAAGGAGACCGTTTGCCTTGGTTACATCAAGCTAGCTGAAGATGGGAAGGTCTAGAAGAAAGAGGAAGAGAAGAGAAGAGAAAGGATGGTGGCTTCACCTCTAGGGCAAGAACACAAGGTCAAATTTCAAAATCGGTCATCTATGCTCCCATGCATGATGTTCCTTTAACCGTTTTCCATGTTTCTTTAGATGCATCCACTGCAACTCAGCCTCGGGAAATGCCTCTGTCTTCGGATCATATTCAACCTCCTAGTGATGTTTCATGTTCTCCTAAAGTAGCTATGATTCTTATTTATAGTCCACGTGCCACTGCTCAGTACGCTCGAGTTTGTTTGGGAAAATTCGTATCTTATAGCCCTCCTCATTTCCATGTAGGTAGTGCACTCGTGACAGATCCTATTGGGGCTACAATTACTTCCAGAGCTCCATTATCAGGGACCGTGCCCCAAGCCCCTCTGATCCTCCTATCGATGAGGCCCATCATGAGATGATCGTTGCCCTCAAGAATGACACCTACCATGAGATATTGGGTGTCACAGAGCCTACTGAGGAGTTTGATAGGGAGAAGGCTTGGCAAGAGATAAGATTAAAGCCCTGAAGAAGCTAAAACCTATCAAGAATAAACAAGCGGAACTTGATGAGGTAGCCGCAAATAAGTAGGAGAAAGAGGAGAAAGAATCTGAGCGCCAATGCCATATGTCTCACGGCAAGCAGACCATCTCCAAGTCTCGGTCCAAATGACAGCAGCATTCACATCCTCCCTTGTTTTTCTCTTAGATGAACTACTAAATGTCCCTTATTTGTAATAAAGATTATTGTTAACATTTGCATTTGATGTGTTGATTAGAGCAAGTATACATTATTTCCGGAGATTTGTAAATCTATGTTGCAAATATTTGGGTATCTAGCAATGTTGACCCTTGAGCTTATCATCTTTATATATCTACTTTTATTCTTGCACCGCCCTCTCTTTTTATTTCTCATGCTTGTAGCTTATTACATATACAACCATGTATACTCTAAGTAAATTTAGTTTAATGGTTACTTTCTCCTCCTAATAGACCTATATGCATTTCCTGTTGATAAGAATCAGAGTTCAGTCGTGGGGGGCGAACTAGCTAGGCGACGGTCATCCATGAACCACCGATAAGTTGGGTTGTTCACAATCGGCTAAGTACTTTGGGACTATCATCAATGGTGAATACCTGATTGAGGTCACTCTTCTCCATCATCGTTGACAAAAAAAGTTGAGCTGATCGGTAATGGTGGATGCCCATTAGGGTCACTTTGGCCCGCTATTGTCGATGAGAAGTTTGAACCAATCATTAATGATGGACACCATGTTAGGGTCATTTTGGTCCATCACTATGGGCGAGAAGTTAGGTCGATCGTCAATGATGGACACCCCGTTAACGTTACTCTAGTCCATCACTACTAACGAGTAGTAGGGCTAATTGTCAATGATGGGACACTTAGTTAGAGTCACTGCCAACAAGAAGTTAGACCGATCATCAATGACGGACACCCGATTAGGATCACTCTGGTCTATAATTGTCGATGAGAAGTTAGGCCGATCGTTAATAATGGACCCCCGGTTAGGGTCACTCTGGTCCATCACTGCCGGCTAGAAGTTGAGCCAATTGTCAATTGTGGACACCCGGTTAGGGTCACTCTAGTCCATTACTGTTGGCCAGAAGTTGGGCCGATCGTCAATGATGGACACCTAGTCAGGGTCACTCTGTTCCATCACTGCCTGCCAAAAATTTGAAGGAACTCTTTGTCACAGCAACACCATTTCCCCCAAATGAAAAAGTTGAGACTGTCAGGCACATGCAACGTTTTCTAAGTGTTAATGTTATATTGACATGCGTAGGTTATTATGCAAAGGTATATTTTTGTATCCATTATCTGTCATAACAAGATTTCAAGGAAGCACACTTTATTATAATCATTTCATAATTCTTTGAATTACATGTTTACAATACAATTAGCAAAATAGTAGGAAATTAAGTAAAGTAGTGATGGAGATTCTATGCATTCCAAGATTTTCTGAATATTACTCCATCCACCATGCTAAGGATGAAAGCTCCACTGCCTAAGTACTTGTGGATAACATACGATCCTTCCTAGATTGGGTCAAGTGCCCTTAGTCTGGGGAATATTCGTTTCAGTACAAAGTCCTCTTCCTTGAGTGGTGTTAATCAACGGAATTTCTATCGAGTTAGAAAACCGTCGAAAAATTTCGAAATAAAATATAACCGCAAGCGCACGACATACTATTGAAGTACGTGGCGAGTACGGGTCGAACCGTAGGGAATTGATGATTTTAAAAATTCTATTCAATCAAATTAAACCAAAGTCGAGGGATAATAAACTAACTAAAAAAGGTAAGAACAAGCTAGAACTAAGGAGAATAAAAAAGAGCAATTTAGAGGTAAATCCCCACTCATGATCACATAAATCAACATAATGAAATTATGATCTCTTTTTGGTCATTTGTGAGTTTAGTTGATGCATTTATCATAAGCACGGCCTAATTGTGTTATTAATTAACACACTTAAACAATCAAACTTTAATGCACCCTCTAACCCACTTACTAACTTCAATGAAAATGATATGAATTAAAAGCAGAATCTATTTTAAGCATGGCTTATTAACTATTGAATTAGAAACATAAACCATCAAATTTTGATTCTAAATCCACTTCCATTACCATGATCATATGTAGATGAAGAGGTAATTAGTGATTCATATGACTAAGCATAGCCTATTTGTTTTGAACAACATAAGCTATCAAACTCAATATTAAACACAAATCACACAAACATCCAACTTTCCATTAAGCACAAAAGTGACATAAATGAGAAATTATGTTGCATCTACATGATTCAAGAGAGCATCATTACCCCTAAATTGTAAGGATTAGCCTCTCATTTGTGTTATTATGTCAACACAAGTAGAAAGCAACATGAAATAAACAAAAATAAAAAGAAAAGGAAAATGAAAGCTAATGGAAAAGAGAACTAATCTAATTGTATAAAATAAAAGAGATCTACACTACAACATGAAAGGAAATAAACAAGAAAATGAAAAGAACATGTATTAAATTGCATAAAAAGTTACATGAAAAGAAGAAATGGCTAAGTAGCCATGAAAAGAAAGAGAGCTCTCATTTTATTTTCCTAAGAGAAGATACTAAGAGAAGAGAGCCTAAAAGAGAGACTAAGGGAGGAAGAGGGTTACATGAAACATAAGGGGATTTTATACATGTGTTAAACCCTAATTCATATTTTTGGAGAATGCCCAAAATACCCACTTAGGAAGTGTGGAGGCCAAGTAATCATTAGCTTCAAATAATCCTTATTTAAGTGTACATGAAGCCATTAATTCCATAAGCATGTGCATTAGCCTCTAATTTGTACATTAAGGTAGGTGGGTAGGTGAGGTCCTCCATTATCTTCACTTTGAATTATTTCCATCTTCATTTGTTCTCTTCACTCTTGTGCATGCATATATCATCATGTAACCACTTGTAAAATTCACCAAATTTCCTACAAAACAACATAGAAAATTCCAAGTAAATTTTCACAATTTAATAAATGCATAAAAATGACCATTTTGCCCCTATATGAAGATGAATATGTGACAATTTCAAATAATTTGAATTTTGCTTTAAACAAGTTAAAATACCCAATATGATCATTTATTTAATTTAAATAGATTAAATATGGTGGTAAAAATATGCACATTTACGTGCACATCAAGTGGGTAGTGTATGACCTTGGAATTATATTACATGGCTTCATTTGTGTACTTCGGCCTTCAGGGTGGCTTTCTCATGCCTTTCATCAATCAGATCTAGTGACATGTTTAGCAACTCCTCATTTTCTTTCGGGTCATAGCGAATCCTTTGGTGCGATGGTATTGCCGTCTCCACTAGTAACATCGCATCTGATCCATAAGCCAATGAGAAAGGAGTGTGACTTATGGCCATCTTAAAGGACGTACGATAAGCCCATAATGCCAATGGAAGTTCGTCCACCCAAGCTCCTTTCGCCTTTTCCAACCGCTTCTTAACGAGGGTCTTTAGAACCTTATTGACCGCCTCCACTTGTCCATTAGCCAATGGGTATGCTACCATTGAGAAGCTTTTCTTTATCCCATGCTATCAGTAGAAATCAACGAACTCCTCTGTGTCAAACTGTAATCCATTGTTTGAGATAATCTAAAGGAGAACTCCGTACCTACATATCACATTCTTAGCTTTACCCCATGCCATTAGAAGTTCTTTGATTTGATCTATCCCCCAGACCATGAAGAGCTATGGTCTAACTATGTGAGTCAACTTGGTTGGGGGTGACCTTGGAATCTTCGTGAACCGTTGGTACTTGCCACACCTCTTTGCATACTTCATCGCATCACAGTTTAATGTTGGCCAAAAATATCCATACCGTAGTACTTTCTTCATCAAGGTCTGCCTCCCAGTGTGATCTCCATGGCTCCCTTGATGTACATTTTCCAACACCTCCTCAGCTTCCTTTCCAGCGACGCACATTAATAGTGGGTTTGAAAATCCTCTCCGATACAACACACCATATTGATTGATGAATCACGACGCCTTCCGCAGACTTTCCTAGCCTCGTTCCTATTACTCGGTAATACCCTTTCATTCAGATATCTTATTAGCGGTGTCATCCAGGTTTCCTTATCACTGATAGTTGCAATTACATTTACCTCCTTAAACAGGGACAAAACCGGGTCACAATGGGTACCGATCCCAATAAAGGCCCAACTTCTGAACTTGCCGACTTTGCCAGCTCGTCCACATCCTGATTCTCTTCTCGGGGAATGTGCTTTATACATAGTACTCCATCTCATTAAGCAAGACCTTCACCTCCCCCAAATAGGATTTCAAGTGCTCTCCCTTAGCCTGGAATTTCATGAGCACTTGATTCACTACTAACTGTGAGTCACTATGCACGCACGACATCCTAATTCCTAACTCCTTCGCTATCTCTAACCCTGCTATTAAAGCTTCATATTCCACTTCATTGTTGGTGGCCTTGAACTCTAGCCGTATTGCATAGCTTAAATTCTTTCCTTCAAGTGTCAACAATATTACTCTCACGTTGGAGGCATGCTCGTTTGTTGCTCCATCCACATACATTCGCCATTTAAGAGCTGCTTCCTCTCGGGAATCCACTTCATTGTCTCTAATAGTAAACTCCGTAATAAAGTATGCCAGGGCCTACCCTTAGATTGCTGTTTGTGGATGATAGGTTATCTCATATTGACTCAACTCAATACTCCATTTGGTGAGCCTTCTTGAGGTATCTGGTTGGTGCAATACTTGTCTTAGAGGCTGATCGGTTAGTGGTCGGATGGGATGCGACTGGAAATAATGTCTCAACTTCCGAGATACAATCAGCAGGCGACATGCCAACTTCTCTAGCTTAGGGTATCTAGATTCTAGCCCTTTGAAATGCTTACCCACATAGTATAGTGGGCGTCGCACCCAATCTTCTTCTCTAACCAATGCTGCGCTCAGGGCATGGAATGATACGACTAAGTATAGATAAAGGTCTTCTGCCTTGACTGGCATAGAAAGAACCAACGGCTACAAATGTTCTAAGAAGTTAAGCAATGCGGCCAAGCATTGTTCTATCCATGTGTAATTGCCCTTCTCCTTCTTAAGTGCTTCAAAGAGAGTAGCATACTTATCTGTAGCCATTGATATCAACCTGCTTACTACTGCTATTGTCTCGTTTAGACTTCGCATCTCCTTTTGAGTTTCAGGAATTTTTATATCTTTCAACGCCTGAACTTGTTCCGGGTTTCCTTCTATTCCCTTGGCAGCATGAGAAATCCTAAGAGATTTCCAAAGGACACCCCAAAGAAACATTTTAATGGATTTAATTTCATTCCAAACATTCATAGGATCTGAAACATTTCATCCAAGTGTGAGATGTGGTCCTTAGCCTTTTTCGACTTTACCAACATATCATCGACATAAACTTCCATAGTCCTTCCGATCTGGCTAGTGAACATCTTGTTGACTAAACACTAGTATGTCGCACCTACATTCTTAAGCCCATACGGCATAACCTTGCAGCAATAGAGTCTCAGGTCGATAACAAAGCTAGTGTGTTCCTGCTCTGGGACATACATCACAATCTGATTGTATCCTGAGTATGCTACATGAAAGATAAAAGCTTATGCCCCACCGTTTCATTTATGAACTGATCAATCCTTAAGTGCCGAAAGCAATCATTAGGACAAGCGTCGTTTAGGTTGGAGAAGTCAATGCAAGTACGTCATTTTCCATTGGACCTCCTAACCAAAATCGGGTTCGCAATCCATTCCGGGTACCGAGACTCTCGGATAAAGCCATTATCTAACAAAGTCTTCACTTCTTCATTAAGAGTTGCTGACTACTCCAGTCCCATGCTTCTTTTCTTTTGCTTAACCGGGGGTTTCCTAGGGTCAATATTTAATGCGTGACATGTTATCGATGGGGGAATTTCGCACATATCCATGTGAGACGAAGCAAACATGTCCTGGTTATCCCATAGAAATCTTGTTAATAACACTTTGAGGTCCTGTTTTAAACTAGATCCGATCTTCACAAGCCTAGTCGGATCACTGCTGTCTATCTCCACAAATTCTATCACCTCTCCAGGCTTAGTTGTAGTCCCTCTCCTCCATCTCTCGGGTTAAGTTCATTATAAGGATTACTTATAAACCTAAGTGGGGGCCTTTCCTATAATTTCTATGCGATATAATGTTTGGTGCAAAATGAAACCTCTGCACCTTTCCCTTTCTCTTGTCTTTTGTTTTTCTCTGAGTTCTGCTTCGTAGCATTCCCTGGCAGTGTTCTAATTCCCTTCCACCGCTCCTACTCCAAAGTTATAGGGAACTTAATGGTTAAACACTAATGAGCTACCACCGCACGAAAGTCAGATAAGGCTGGATGCCATAGGAAGGCATTGTATGCCAAAAATCCATCTACTAAGATGAAAGTATGCTTTCGTATGGCTGATCGGGGATGGTTTCTTATCTCGACAGACAAATCCAGCCTTCTCAAGGGCAGTGTGCCCTCTCTTATAAAACCATGTAACCACTGGTTGTAGGGTGTGACATTTTCCATAGACAACCCCATCTTATCAAATGCATCCTTAAACAGAATGTTCACTGAACTCCCACTGTATACTAACATCCAATTCACCTCAGCCGGGCCGAGCATAGCTGAAACTAATAGGCCCATATGTGGGTATTACTTACCCTGCAAGTCATTGTCGTTGAAGGTTATCTCATCCTGTTACCGACATAGAGCCTTGGTTTTTCACTCCTTGCCAACATCATATACGTAAGACTCTCCATTCTTTAATGGCTTTGCGTATATCTCCATCTCTGCCCAACTTTTATCGGCTACATGCAGTCCTCTTGTTATGTTATTAATCACCAACCTCCCATCTTTTCCACGATTAGCGTTGGATCTTTCACCCCTATTTCACGATGGGAGCTAGTTCGGGGTCAGATTCTCAAGAGCCAGGGAGCATTTGATTTCTTGACATATTGCTTTAGCTTTCTCTTCCTGATGTGTTCTTGAATTATGTCCTGTAAATGATGACATTTATTAGTGTTATGCCTATGGGATTCATAAAACCTATAATACTTTCTCCTGTTTATCTCGGAATCAGTTTCTTTTCTCGACGCAGGCCTATTGTATCTGAGTTTTGCTTGCATGGCGAGGTAGATGTTTTCTATATTATCATTCAATTCCGTATAAGTATCAAACCTCGTGCCAGGCTTGAACCTCCTTCGTTCTATTTTCCTTCCGCTAGAGTTGCTTGGGTTATTGTTTTTCTTTTTCTATACACCACTGCCTCCATCATTTTTAACCATAACATTCATACTATTAGAGGCTACTGATGGTTTAATAGTTGTTCCAATTTGTCGTCCAATAGCGGTTTGTTCCAACCGCATATATTTTGCTGCTTCGAAAAAGAAATCCTGTTAGGTAGCTGGTTTCTCCTTAGCCAATCTCCGAGCCATCTTTGTACCGGGAAGAACATCATTGCACAGTGCCATAAGAGTCAATCATTCGTTAGCATTCTGGACGTTTGTGGCTATAGTGTTAAAACGAGTCAAGTATTGCAGCAGTGTTTTGTCCTCCTATTATTTCACATCTGACAAAGAATATGGGTCCTTGGGTTGCTCTATATGAACCTAAAATTGGCTGATAAAATTTTCTTTCAACATCTCCCATGAGTGGATTGAGCCGAGGGAAGACGACAGAACCACATAGTCTCTAAATTCAATAGGAAGAAGGAAAAACACTTACACAAGACTTTTTTGTCACTCCACTCATTAACATATGTTGTGTATACCGTTATAGATGCGCTATAGGCTCAGTCAAGCCTTAGTAACGGTCCATAGTAGGCATTCAGAAGCTCCTAGGATTTGAGCTATCTCTATCTCCATAGGAAATGGGTTGTCGACTCTTGCTTCGATTCCATGCTCTATTTGCTCGCAGCAAACGCACTCTCTTATAATTCATGTCTTACAACCTTCTAGCTCTGGAGTTGAGTGGAACTAGGTCGACCTCTTGAGTTGAGGCGAGAGGCTTCTTTCATACTTCTATGATGACTTGTCCTACGATCTTGGCTTCATTCCTTGCTTTAGGATCGCTTTCGACGATAAGCTCTCCTTCCATCAGTTGCTGCTTCTTCCAAGACTGGAGAGCATTGCATAGGACGGGAAGGTTCAGCCATGGCTACCTTGGTTCGTCATCTCGTCTGTTCGGTTCAGTGCCGAACCAGTCCTCGGGCATGGTGTACGGCTAAGCCCTTGCTCGACCTACTTCCTTGGAGTCTGCTTATCCTACTCCTCGATTTTCTTGATTTGATTTGCCGCTAGAGTATGACCTCCTCCTCTTTTTGGACCCTTGAGAACTGGTCCTTTCCTTTGTTTCAGTGCTGTGTACGGCTGGTTGCGTCTGCTCCAAGCATGTCATGATTTGGCCTATAATAGCTTGCTACTGGGCAGCGAAATGGGTGTCGAGATCCGCCTCAATTCTTTCTAAGTCACCGCTAGTAATAGTGTCTGGTGCTGGAGTACTGGATGAATGGTTATTCTGTTCTGTAACAGCTCGGTTAGCATTGCCACTGGTGCCACCAGTCTTGCTTTTAGATTTAGAAGGCATGTTAAGAAAGCTCTCAATGAAAGCACCAAAAATGTTTGCACAAAAAATGGACAAACGCCTCCAATCAGGTTTACAACAACTTGTTAAATAGGAATAGAATGCAAAAAAGCAATCTACACACAAATTTATAGTGGTTCATCCAGAATTTGCCTACGTCCACTGTTTCTTTTTTATACCTTTTGTATATTTGATCCGGTACAAGTATTTGAATGCAATGTACAATGATTTACTGTCGTACGTTGCAATATGAAGGATGCGTTCGGCTATTCTTGCTTTACAAAAGTCTTAAAAGTCCAAAAAGTTGTTCCCATGGCTGCCAAATGCTTAGATGTTTATAGGGATGCAGAGTGGATGGATTACTCCGGTAAATCAGGCAATTACCATGCATAACTTGCTTGGTTCAAATATTTTCATATATAAAAGAAATGATCATAAATTTTCAAATATATCAATATTTTATTCCATATATAGCTTGTTTTGTTCGGTTGGGAAAGATTTGCTCGGGGTTACCTGGTTCGAGGAATGGACCTGGACTCCTTAGCGGCCAAGTTCTTCCATGTCTTGCCTTGGTTTGCCTTGCCATCCCTCGGTTCGGCTACTTGGGTTTGCTTTAACACACAGCGAGCATTACTTAGGGCTGGAAATAACTGAATAGGGATTCCTGTTCAGCATTTGAGTAACCATGTAACGACCTAGAATTTTGGTTATTTGAAATTGGAATATTTAATTGATTGTAAATATTTAAAAGTAATTTTATAGATTTAATAACTTGAATTTCAAATATAACGATTTATCGGGTAATTTAATTATTGAATTCAATAATTGGAAATCGTTTAAATAATTTGAATCTTGAATTTTTATTTGGATAAAAATGATTTAAAGGCTTATTTAATTTCTATTAATAAGAATGAAGATAATAAAACTTTTAAAATTGATTTATAAGTGATTTACTCGATTTTTAAAAATAACTCGTTCTAATTAGCGAGTAAAAATAGCCTTCCGGGGCACAGTCTCGGATTTCGATGAAACCAGTTCTATTAGATCCAAAATAGTGTATTTTTATCGGATTTCAAATTTTGTAGCATTTGGAGTTACGTTTGGTCGTACGGGATAGAAACGCGTTGAATTTAATGTTGAAAATTTAATATAATAATTGGGTTCAAAAAGCTATATTCTCCGTACGATCGAATTGGGGCTCGAAACTTGTTCCATTGCATTCGAAATAGGAGTATAACATTAGGAACGCCGGGTGACACGTCTCGATCGGAGGCCGAATTTTAATAGCCTGATATTTTGAAATTAAATAATATATATTTATATCGATTTAACTCATTAGCCCACAAACTTACTCTCACCCACCCTATAATCGTGCCTATTCCTTTCCTTTTAAAAAAGCGTTCCCTACCTCTCTTTTTTAACATAGTAGAGGAAAAAAAATATTAACTTTTCAAACTTAAATTTTTCAAAAAAAACCCCAAATCTATTCCATGAAAAATTCGAAAACAAATATCCTTGAAATCGTGAAAGCTTGAGCTTCGATCATTTCGAGTTTGCTTTGGTGCGGTTTCCTATTTCAGCAATCGACAGTATTGGGGATCTTGGCCGATAGCTAGGGTTAGCTTGTAGGCGAGATGAAGGCAGTGATTCGACAATCGAACTGTAGATTTGGATTTATAAGGTCGAGTAGCATCTACGGGAGGAATTTGGAGTGTCGCGACACTTCCTTAGTAGTCGCGACATTGTGCTACAGTAGGGAGGAGATGGGGGGTAGTCGCGTTTTGCTGTGGTGGTTCGAGTCGACGTTTGTGAGGTTGGGGAGGTGCGATTTTCGATGGGAAAGATGATGGCGTTGTTGGAATTTGAATTCGTGGAGTCGAGTTCTGTGTCACTGCTTATTCATGCACGGCCATGGCTGCTATATCTTTCGTGCATAGGAGTTTTGAATAGAGGGGGAGAAGAAGCAGTAATGGGTAGTGATTATAGATGGGATGTACCCGTTAGTTTTTGGTAATTAGTAAATTTAAAATTGTAATTGAGTTTATTGACTTTTTTAAATTAAAACAAATGTTTATAGTTCTATAACTTCTACATACGAGATCGAAATTAAAAACAACAAGTGGCGTTGGATTCGTAACGATGGGATCTACGCTATGGAATTAGATTGGGGCGGTTTGGAGCTTCCAGAATTTTTAGCTAAATTCGAACGTGGAAGCGACAACAAAAATAAATGTGAGTAAATCTCACTCATTTGGATAACTGGATTTAATTTACAATAATTAAAATTAATTATTAAATGATTGGTTGAATTTATATATTATTATCAGTTGGATATTATATTATATATGGTAGTGTATATATATATATATAGTAGTTAGGTATATTCCGGCCGTTGGAGCGGATGAGACACTATGCGCCCCGCATAATAGCGGATGACTCTGTATTACCGCAATATCCCGCCTCGAAGCGGGATTGGTATTTTATGTTATATGACATCTGTGTTGCAGGGAAACAGATTGGAGGGATCCAACTAGATTCCTCAAAAATGTTGATTTTAATTTCATATATAGTGATATATGATGTGTTTGAATAATCAGAGATAGATTATGATATGATTTGATTTATTCGATGTTATGGTAGCACTGGCCAAAATTTTAGTATTTTAAAAACTATAAATATTATTTTGGATTTGAATGGAAATTGAAAAGCGATTGGAAGTGAAATATTTATATTGAATTTTGGATTAATAAAAAAAATAAATTGATTTGGACAAAATAAACGGTTTGAATTTAAATTTGTATTTAATTATTTCATGATATATTTAAAATAGAGATTTTGAAATAATGTATGTAAAGGATTTTAAATAATAATCTTAAGTGATATCTGTTTAAAGTAAAAAGGGTTTTAAAAATCGATATTTCAATAGATTGGGAAAATAAGAGAAATTTATAAAGGACTATATTTATAAATGGAATTTTTAATATAAACCGGTTATTAACAAAGAAAAAAAAAATGGAAATGAGCATATGAATTTATAAAAAATGTTTATAAATAAAGTGGAATGATTATCATTTAATAGATTGGAAATATAAATTCATAGTGTGAATTAAAAGTGAGATATGACAATCGGTTTAGAAAGAAATAGTGGATTCTATATTGGAATTGGAGAAGGGTTATGAAATTGGGAACGTAAATCAATTTGTGATGAATCGAGAGAGGATTCACAAATATAAAATCGGTTACATTGGAATTTTAAAAATATATCTTTATCAAGAAGTGAGGTTTGTTTTAGAAAAGGATTTTATTTATTTATTGAGCTATGTAGTTTTAAAACTATTAATTGGATTGAAATATTTCAGAAGGTTAGTTATTTAAATATTTAAAACTTATTGAAATGAATTCTAAGTTTTATAAACAAATTTTGAAAATCGATTAGAAATTTTATAAATGAATTGGAATTAGTCATTGACGTTTATTTTAAAAGTACTTTGATATTTTAAATAATCATTTAACCATGTTTTTTGAAATTTATTATTATTATATATATATAGCTTAAAAGTACGTGATTGAAATTTATTTATAAATGCTCTCGAGATTTGGATGTGATTTTATAAGTGAAAATCTTGTAATGGAATTCGGGAACTTAAGAACTTTGAGAAAAGGAAATTTCTAAATTTGTTAGATACGGGAACTTCGAAATGAATTTGAATTCATAAAACGAGTTATAAATTTTTAGTTGGATTATAAATAAGTATAATCGATAATTTTTGGACATTGTAAGGGAATTAATAAAAATTCCGGAGATGTAAGAGATGAGTATGGAATATTTCCTAAGTACAGATATTAGAAATGATTTTTGAAAATAAACTTATAATATTCTCCTAAGTATTGGAATTAAAGGTTTTGGAGATATTTTAGCAACGAAATGATTTATATAGAAATATTTTTCTAAGTAATGAATTTAATTGGATTTGGAAATATTCCTAAGTTTTGATATGGTTGAAAATATCCTATTATGGATATATGTATTCGGAATTGTTTTCAAATATGAAATATTGAAAGAAATTCGAATATATATCTTTGTAAAGATATTTTGAAATAAATGTTTGAAAGATTTATAATATGGCCTAGTGACTGCTTATGTGTGTAATTTGATAGTTAAATAACCAACTATCAAATTTGGCTAAATTCGTTAATTATTTCGAAGAGACCGGGATCAGATTTAATTATCCAAAAACCACTTTGATCCGATTTGTGCGTTACGAATTGTGATATCCTGAAGATAATGAAGATGGAGATTTGGTTTGTTCGAACCTAGAACAACTTGTATGGATGAATGCTATCAGCACATTGTCATTGGAGAAGTGTAAATTTCTTGAAAGGTAAACGTAGCCTCAAGCCTCATCAACCGGGAAATGACTAAAACAGGGCATGCAGCAAGGCTAAGTGGGTCACTCCCATTAGGGTATGCCATCATTTTTCTAGATACCATATATCTACATATTTATGGATTGGTTGTGCATGAGATCTCAAAAAGGTCGGAAGACCGGGATGATGACATATTCGATACTAGTAGTTAAGTGCTAGGCCGGTTCTGTATGGCAGGGTACAAGAGGTTCTTGTCAAACCCGGGTGCATTGATCTAGAGATGCACTCATCGGAGGTAGTTCCTTACCTGGTCATAGTATGGAATCCATTCTCCAATACGAGCCTTTACGGTTTTGATTGTAGAGCTTAGTATGCTGGAATTTAATTAATGTAATAATTACGGCTATTTTAATAAGTATTTGTACTTAGACATTATTATAATATCACAGGATTTTCCATAAAAGTGGTTTTGGTTATCGTAAGGTAAAAACCCGTTGTGTTTATGTGTGGCGTGGTCTTACGAGATACCTTTTGATTTTAAAGATTTTCTTATAACTTTAAGTCCAATTGGGTGTGTTTTCTCACGCTGGTTTTCCAGATTGACTCAGGTGTTATTTTATTATATTGCTCGGGTCAGATCGAGTATTACGGATTCAGTTTAGGATGCTATGGAGCTCAGAAGACGAGCTGGAGGATTCCCAGGCGTATTCCATGTACTTGATTATATTCCACTGTGTGCGTTGGCTGTATATTCAGCACTTGTGAGGACTAGTTATTATAACTGTCCAGATTGATTTGTTGATTGTTTACTCTAATGATGGTACGTATAATAACAGTTATAGTTCTTTTTATGTAAAGAGATGTTATTATCTATTATATATTGTTCCGCTGAGATTGTGAGATTCTATGTTGTTATTTAGTTTTCTTCTTATCTACTTTCTTCTTTCTTTTTCCCCTAACAATCGGGTTTTCCAGCATTCGATTGCTTGGCATGTGATACAGTGAACGTATCTGTGTCGATTTTTGAGGGTCGAAAATCTTGGTCGTTACAAACCAAACAAGAATTTCTTTTGGGTACTTGAGTAACCAAATAGGATTTCCTATTCGGTATTGTGAATAACCGAACAAGACCGCCTGTTTGACATTGGTGCAAATGAATCAGGGGGTCTCGCCTTGCCCCTCTTCTCCGCCGAACTAAAAGAAAGAGAAACATGCTAGCCTCTTGAATCTCCTTGCCTTCTTTCCTCCCTCTTCTTTCTAAGTCTTGATCTCCACCCTACTAAGGCCAAACTTCTTGGGTGCATACTCCGGCAACAATTGGCATATTTTGATTTATTCATATGTTAAATCAATTTAACAAGTAAATACAATATTGATCTACGTATGATCTAAAGCCACCGTAATGCAAGTTGGGGTTTTTTCCCCTAATTTCAGACTTTATTTTGGTTTCACCTTAAGTCCTCCGGTTCTTAATGTAAGAAATGTTAGAACCAGGCCAGTCGAAAGAAGGTGAAATATGTAGATTTTAAAATATATATTTTATTTTAGATCTATTGGGCCTATGAAGTCTAATGGATATTTTGGATCAAATCTAAAATATTTTAAATAAAGTCTTTATTTTATTTTATTTGTTTGAAAAGGATTATCTTTGATTCGATGTTTATACAAATCAGAGTATATCGAATATACTCTTATATATATATGTAACAGTTACTAGTTTAATTTAATTTTGAAAACGAAACCTTTCGTTTCTCTCCCTTAAAGTTATTCAATAATTGAGGAAAGATTTTATTTTATTTAGAGAGAGAAAAATTTCATTTCTTTCTCTTTAATTAAATTGATTGATTTGTTAAATGGCATATATGACCAATTTTACACTTGGCATGGGTATATCCAATTATACTGTAATGAAAAATGTGCAAGTGCAACATAGTATAGGGTATACTTACTTAATGTATACATACATAAATGTTGAGATTTGCATCTATAACGTCTACATTGGCCATTTATACATGAAATGGTTGTCATTAGGCATTTTAAACTTATATGCAAGTTTACGTGTGTGTGCCTATATATATGTGTGTGTATGCGCGCGTGTGTGCATCAAATTAATTTATGCATTGAGTGAAAAAATTGATTTAAAATATCTGATAGATTTGACTATATCAATAAAAGGAATCAAATTTGAGTGGAAGGGTTGTTAAGTTTCATTAAAAGAAAGAGTAAAAGACATTTATGTGGCTATTTAATGGAGGAAAAGATGGAAAACTTTTGGCTTTTATTTAACCTTCCTTTAGCTTACAGTTAAACAATTTTATACGTATATGTGTGCATGTCTACATATATATCAAAATTAATTTATGTGTTGAATGAAATAAATAATTCAAAGTATTTTGAATATATTTGATTAAATCCATAAAATGGAGTCAAATTTAAAATCCATAATATCTAATTTTGCTAAGTAATAATTTTAAGTACTAGACTAGAAATGACTAAATAGTTGAAGAACTTTAATATGGACACTCAATTTTGATATAGTTAAATCGTGGCATGACGTCCATCGAACGACTATAGTTGAGTATGAGTTGAAGTAATGGAAGTGAAACGCTATTCAATGGAGAATTCATCTTCTCAGTTATATGAGCTTAGTATCATGGTCAACTGTAGTTAACTCAAATTCCAAATCTTCGGGCAGAGCAGTTTAGTTAATAATAATCATTATTATTGAACCAAAGGCTTATTATTTAGATTATACAAGATGAATATTGATGATATTGGAATTTTAACCAAAACCAAATTCCAATATGATATAGTTTTGACGAAGAGAATTGGTGTAAATAATCCTTAACACCGGGTACCGCTTAAAAAGGTAAAATTGGATTTTACTAAAATGTGTAAGTGATAAATTTGACCAAACTATTACACCACTAGCTCAGGTGACATGTGAATATTAATATTCGAATTGTTTGATATGAACCGCTGATTGAATTTACACATGCAAGTCGCACAACCACGTTGGTAGATTCTCCAATAAACCATATGGTTTAGTTGATTCATAATTTTTATAAATTAGTTAAATTAATAAATATATATGAAATATTAATTATTATTTTATTTGATGAATTAGGTGCCATTACTATTTCCTAGGTGCCAATAGCAATTAATTATGTGCGCATATAAAAGCTATATATATATATATACACACACACGAATCGATACTCAATATCGACATGCAATTAAATTTGATTTGAATATAATCAATTTCTAATGGGGTTGGAATGATTATGGCCTACATAGCCTTATGTAGTGTAACGACCCGTAAATTTAACTGGTTTTAATAACGTTATTAATTGGAAATTTGTGAAAATTTAAAAATAAAATTTTGAAATAAAAATTTAATATTTGAAATGCGTCTAATTAAACATAGCAAACTGTAAATTTTCATCCGAAAATATGGAAGTTTATTTCGTGCGTAAATTTACTTCAATTTAATCAGTTAAAAATCGATGAAAATAAAATGTTTTCAAAACCTAAAAATTTTTACATAGAAAAATTCTAAATCATCTTCTGAGCAAGACGTCACTTTCCGTTTTTCAAAATTCGGATTCTTTAGCTCCGTCGATCTTATTTTTCTGCGTTTTTCTACATTTTCCGCTAGTAGAAAATTCAAAATTTTATAATTAAATCATACTACTGATATCCGCATACCATTTTGATCGTCTCACCGTTCTAATTTATACGGTATATTCATTTCTGTGTTTTGATGTCCGACGTACGACGGAAACGATGAAACAGTACGTCATATCGGTACCAAATTTGTGACTTTAAACTTTCTCTTATTTTCAAATCTTTAGCCGTGTCATCCAAGAAATAATGGACTGCTTTAATTATTTTACCGGATTTTGGGCGAGTGACCATTGCTTTGGAAGAAATTATAATATATAAGTTGTATCAAAACTGCTGCCAGTCCTTTTCTATTTCCTATGAGCTGCTTCCTTTTTTTTGATCTCCTCTCCTCCTTTAATTATCCCTGCAGTTATTCTTCAATTTATTAGTGGCTCTTTGTCCAATTTGTATACCCTGTTATGTGTTACTTATTGGATTTTTTTCAGTGATACATTTTATTACTTTCTTCTGCAAACCTGCTCTTGCTCTGTACTTCAAAGCAAAAAAAAAGGGAGAGAGAAGCTTCAACATTTTTCTTTCTTCTCGAAAACTATTGTGCCAGCAAACTTCCTTCTCAAAGGCCATTGGCCGATCTTCTACATCCTTAACCATCCAACGCCGATGCATTGCCAGCCCACGCAGACCTCGCCTCATGACAGCCGACCGGATCCGTTCGCCCCGACCTTTCCACCGCCACTCAAGCCGTGCATATCAGCCTTCATCCCCTCCGACTATACTTGCAACCCATCACGTAACCGACCTCCCTCCTCCGGCCATGACGTGACCACGTTCCCGCGACCAACCTCCTCCTCCCTTGCCGAACCCACTCTTCCCTGCTCCTCTCGTTCTCTGTCACCTTGCCACATCTCCACTCACTCGGCCTTCCACTGCCCTGCGTCTTCAACACATCGCCTGTCTCATCACGGCCACACCTAGCTTCTATCTCGGCCGAGCTCTTCTCTTCTTGCTTCATATCTCCTCCTCTGTTTCAATGAGGTAAATGAATATATCTTATTATATATATAGAAGTTTATGTATATTGTTTATAGAATATATATTAGCTTGTACCTGTGTATGTTGGTATATTATACGTTATCAGCAATTATGTGACGCATATACGATTTTTTTTTTGTTTTTTGTTTTTTTTTGTATATATGTCTGATCATATATGTCGATGTATAGTTGATTTAAACAGATATTTGTTATATCTTGACTTTACTGTGTATTGTAGAACTAAGTTGCATATAATATGCGCATCCCAGTTTATATGTTATGTGGGTTTTCATTTATTTACAGTATTGAGTTAGCATATGTATTTCCCGACTTACTTTCAACAATACTTGTAAAATATGTTTATAAATATTGTTTGGGTATTTTGAAAAATATATATATACACTGATTTGTTTATTTGCTTTGAATTTGATTATATCTAATTCTGATTGGATTTTGGAGTATATTAGCAAGTTAGTCCATTTTGTGGTATCTATTGGTATATAGGGCTAAGTGTAAAGATTTTATGTTACAGTAAAATTCTAATATGATATTTGTACATGATTGTACATATTAGTTTATCCATACTATTTTGTTTACACTCAAATTTTGTTTACAGTATACTGTTTTGAAGAAGTATGAGTTGGTTTCAAAAATATAGATATTATATATACCAATTTTAATATCTTAAGTATATTCATTTATAGCAAGTTATATTTTTATATGAATTTAGATTTTTAACGTAAGTATAGGTGAGTTTACCTTATTTTTTTTCTTTTTTTTTCTTTTCAGAACAACAGTTAGACTACATGTTCACGATATCATATCTCACTCATGTTTTATCGGAATGGGTTGATTCTATTTTTAAAAAGGAGTCGAAGTTATCTAGTTTATGCCTGTCAAATTTCAGCAAAATCCGACATCGTTTGATTAGTGGTCGAGGATCTGGAAGTTAGACCCAGGCAACTGTTCTTTTGTACTTGAAATTATTTTACACTGCTCCAAACACGACCTGAGTTCATGTTTGACGCATCGTATCTCTTCTGTCTTACGTCGGAATATAGTGATTCCATTTTTGTTTAAAAGATAGAGTTTTCTACTTTCTGTATATAAAATTTTAGCTTCATACGAGGTGGTTCAGTCCTCTGTTTCTTACCTGAAAGTCAGACCCAGAGGGGTTTTCAGACCTGAACAATTGACAGTCGCAACATGGCCTGAGTCTATGTTCGTGACATCGTAACTTTTCTCGTCTCTTGTCCAAATCAAGTGATTCTTTTGCAGTTTGAAATAAAAGTTTTGATCTTTATTCATACCAAATTTCAGACCATTTCGATCTCGGTAGCACATAGAATTATATTGCTAAATCTTGACGCAGGACATGTTTTTTTTATTGTTGCTATGTTGAATGTTTTGATTTGATTTCGGCAATTCCTATTTAACAGCTTTGCTCGTCGATTCGTGCCAATCTAGTTTATTTCGGAAGCCGTGCTTGCAATTCGTAACTCAACTTCGTTGTCTATTCATATCTCTAGCCTCGAAAGGTGAGCAATCACTCACGATTAATGTTCTTTTATTTATTAAATCTGATTTCAATTGAAACGACAATTGAAATATGCTATTAACTGTACCAGTTCACCTGTGACATCTGACACCATTATCTGTTAATTATACGATGATAATCCCATTTGGTTGATAAGTGATTGATTGTTTGTTGTTTATATTGGAGGTTAAATTGTAATGTATAAGTGATAAATAGTATTCAATTGAATTTGACGAAGGATAGTTAAAAATTTGAATCGACATATGTGTTGAATTTGATTTGTTAAATTTGTATAATATGACCCCTTGAATGTTTAATTATTTGACACGTAGTAAAATAGTTAATTACCCTTGAACCATTTGAATTTATGTTGTATTAACTGATGAAGTATGAAATTTAATAATTGATGTCAAGTGTAGAATTGCATAGAATAATTTGTATAATAATCTTTAATCTACATGAAATGATAGTGTAGATTCTAGAAATAATTATATTAATTCACACAAATAACAATGTGAATTAATACGGTTATTTCAGGATTATTTGAATTGATTATTGGATTGATATTGATTGTTGTTCTTGCTTGTTTATTTACTTTGACACCGTCCCAGTTATCACACTGCAAGTTCCCTTTGCTATGTTTGATTTTGAATTGAATTGGAATCGGGTTGAAATGATAAATACCCAAATGAACTTGACTTAGGATAGAGAATTAAATAAAACCCGATTGGTCAATAATTTGATTTAAAAATAAAATGAAGATTTTATTTGAATAAATAATATGTTTTGAAACGAAGTTGGAATTTGAATTTTAATGAAAGGAAATGTTAATATTTAATAATCTGAATCAAAATATTAATATAGTAGATAATGAATGAACGTTGTTTTAAAATTTGGAATTATTAATAATTAAGTTTGAAATTATTTAATAATTAAGTTTTGAAATTATTAAGTAATTAAATAAGATTGAATTATTTAATAATTAAATAAATTGAATTCTTTAATAAGTGGAATTGAACTTCTTGAATAATTGAAATTGAGTTTCTTTATTAATTAAGTTTGGAAAATTATTTAAGTAAGTAAATAAGTGAAATTGAATTTCTTTAACAAGAAATAAAATGTGATTTATTGAAATTAATGTAAGACTTGAAATTTAAAGAATTTGATTTGATGAATTAAATTTAATTCAATTTGTAAGTTTTGATATAAGGAAGTTGAATTTAAATAATAGATTTAATGAATTGGAAATTTAATAGAAATTGTTTTGAATGGCAAATTTACTTAATGAATATTGAATGAAATCGATAAATGAATTTAAATTGATTTAAATGTTAAATTAAATTAATTTAAATGATTTCGGAACGAAACTTATATACGAACTTGAATCAATATTTGAATTGTTTAAATAGAAATAGAAATTGAATTATAAGATTTTGAAATCATGAATTTGGAAGTTTTGAAACGTAAATTTTGGAAATTGGTTTAGAAAGACAAATGAATTGTTGGTTTACAAATTCTATTTGAAATCGTAATTGATTTGGTTTTGAAATATATTAAACGACCAATCGGTATAATAATTACGAAAGTTATTAAAGAGACCGGAATCGGTTAGGGACATACTCACTGTCTAAACCGAAAACCACTTTAATAACTATACGCGGAGTGTGATCCAGAATGAAGTGGTTGGAATGATGTACGTGATGACTGAAGAAAGAGAACGATAATGGATAGCCTTGACACTTGTGTCAAATTGGAAATGACTAAAACAGGAGCCGTGCCGGGCCAAATGGGGGTTAGCTACCTCGAGCGAACACACTTCTTCGAAACTACTCATTACTTGTTGTCGATTGGTGCACCCTTGATTTTGGGAGTGTTGTTTCGCGGTGTTGCGATCGCTGCGGCGATGCGTTCTCACCAGTCCGGATCAGGCAAACGGTAGTTTCACTACCTTGGGTATTGCCTCATGTGCCTTGTCATACTTGTATCCCTTTTACGCGACCAGTACGATTTGTTTTGTGTTATACCTATGGAGTACTCCCTGATATCCCACTAGTTTACGGTGGAGTTTACAGTGCTGTATAGTCTATAACGCATATATAAAATGTGGTAAGGGGAATAATGGTAACGCCTTAAAACTATTTTGATACTTTATATTACTGATAGGCATTATCTACTTATCGTACACTACTACATAGTAGATAGTTTAACGGATCCTTAAAGGATGGTTATTCCAAACATCCTTTGAGTTACTTGTATTTCAGTTGCTATTTCACTTGAGTTGGATTTATTGATATAAGAATGTTAATCCTGACTCGAGTGTTTTATGTTTTGCTTTACGCTCGGGTCAGACTGAGTGTACCAGTATTCGAGACCCACCTTTGGAGTTGGAGCTTCGCTTGGAGATCCAGTTATATATCCAGCTTTCAGATATCCAGTTGATTCCAGTGATTGTATTCTGATTCTTGTATTTGATTATTGTATTCGAGACATCTGCTGTACCTTATTTAACTCTGATATGTATATAGTAGCTTCATGAACTACTATCTTTTGTTTCCACTGCAAATTATTACTCTGTGTCTGTGATCTGTGTTCTATTTATTTACTGTATATGTTCAGTTTTGCCAATTTAAATTAACAATTCGGTATTTTGAATTATTCAAGTCCGACATGTGCGGATGCGAATAGTCCAAAATAGCGGGTCGTTACAGTTGGTATCAGAGCTTTGGTAGCTCAAGGCAAAACTCAGCATATATGGTAAATGTATTTACAGAATCACTCTCATTCGAGTTTCAATCTCTTACATGTGTGTCTGCCTATGCACTTGGCGGGTGCAGCATGATAGGGGGTTCTCGCATTTGGTTTGGTATCTAGCGGATGACTCTTACTCCTACATGTCCCTGCGGGGTTGGTGCAGTCGAGAGGCTGGCTGTAAAGGCAGAACACAGGTACCGCTGTATGCTACGGTGGGCGTTACCCCACTGACGCGGTCGTTACAGTTGGTATCAGAGCTTTGGTAGCTCAAGGCAAAACTCAGCATATATGGTAAATGTATTTACAGAATCACTCTCATTCGAGTTTCAATCTCTTGCTTTGACTCAATTCCTTTGAATTTTGGAACGTTCCCCTCGGTTCTGAAATTCATTCGTGTCCTTCACTATTCGTCTTCTTTCAATTCTGGAGCACCCCATAACTCCATTTTGAATGATATCTATAATAGATCGGCGGTCTCGCCAATCTTCGAATGATTCATAAAGGAGCAAAATTCCTTTACAATAGGCATTGATTTACCGGAGATTTCTGTATCCTCGGTTTACGATGCTATCTATCTCCTGCTATACCTGAATTCTATTTCTTGAGATCGAATGTCGATTTACCTCGTAATTATACACCGATCTTATTTTGAAGTCACGGTCGACCCGGTTAAGGTTGCCCGCGATTTATATAAACTTATCCATCGCCTTATTTTGTTATTTAATTATCTCGTCTTTGTTTCAAACCTATCTTCGAATCGAAATTCTCTTTGATTTGAGTCTATCAAAAATTTGAATCTCTATCCTTGCTTTGAAATCCATTATTGTATCGTTAAGTGAGGAAGTGTATTTGTAAATTAATTTTAAAATGTTTTTTTATTTGTGTTGTTTGAGTTGTTGTTGTTGATTTGGGTTTTCGATCGATTCGTCTGATCAACGCTATCGATAGGATTTCCAAAACATTTGAGCAGAGCAAACTGACACAATATTGTTTTCAAATTTGATAAATAAAATAAAAGTTTTGTATGATTATATTATATATAAATATAAGTTTTCTGAAATTAAATTGTTAATGAATTTGTTGTCTGAAATAATAATATTTGATTTTCATTTATTGTTTTGTAAACCATTGACTATTGCATAATATAAATAAATGAATTTATAAACTTGGTTATAAATTGATTGGAATTTGAAATGAATTTAATTCAGAAATTTGAGTATTTATTAGTTTCCGGTGATTTCGAACTTTGGTTTTTAAAATTTTAAAGTATATATTATTGAAAGTATTTTCGAATAGAAATCGTTTTCAAAGAATTTTTAAAATGTTGAAATCAGTGCTCTTCTCTTTGTCGCTGGAAAATAATTTCGGTGATGGCGGCCGCATCATCGACATTCATTTCGAGTTTCGAAGTGGATATACTATTCTGCAGCTTTGCTACAGTTTTGTTTTGAAAATATCTTGATTTGAATTTCTTCAGTTTAATTTGATTTATATATATATATAGGTATCTTATTTTAAAATTTAATTTGATTTGATATAAATATATTATATATATCTCTAAATTGTTTAAAGTTAATCAAAAATCTAATTCTTAAATTTTTGTTAAAGGATGATTTTAATTATAAATAAAACCAAAATTTGGAATAAAGAAGTATTAAATTTGTCGAATAAGATATGATTATAATAAATGACTATTCAAATTTATGATCTTTGAAATTGCTAATTTAAGATATTTGGATAATATACAATATAAAATGTCTTTATAAATAAAATTTGAGTGCGTATAAAAATGTTATACACTTAAAGATTAATTATAAAATGATTAATAGAGATAAATAGAATAATAAGTTAGTTGAATAATAAATGGATTTATAAAATAAATTGTTGTTTGAAATAAATTTTGTAACAAACAATGATAAATTGAAAATAAATCAAGTTAATGAAATTCCTTGAGTTAAAGTCAATTGTTGATTATAAATGAATTTAAAATGAAATTTATATGATTAGAATTAACGATTGAACTAACAAATTTAAATCGAATGACTATTTATTGATTTAATACAAATGGATTTAACCAAATTGAAAAAAATATAAATTAATTTAAATTGAAATTTATATGGTTTAAATTAATTGTTTTACTTGTATTCCAATCTATTTTCTTTCTGGTTGTTTCTATTCTCCTACCTCCTTCCTTTTCGGGGACGAAAAGTTTTGAGTGGGGGAGAGTGTAACGACCCGTAAATTTAACTGGTTTTAATAATGTTATTAATTGGAAATTTTTGAAATTTTAAAATTAAAATTTTGAAATAAAAATTTAATATTTGAAATGCGTCTAATTAAACATAGCAAACTGTAAATTTTCATCCGAAAATATGGAAGTTTATTTCGTGCGTAAATTTACTTCAATTTAATCAGTTAAAAATCGATGAAAATAAAATTTTTTCGAAACCTAAATATTTTAACATAGAAAAATTCTAAATCATCTTCTGAGCAAGACGTCACTTTCCGTTTTTCAAAATTCAGACTTCTTTAGCTCCGTCGATCTTATTTTTCTGCATTTTCCGCTAGTAGAAAATTCAAATTTTTATAATTAAATCGTACTACTGATATCCGCATACCGTTTTGATCGTCTCACCGTGCTGAATTATACAGTATATTCATTTCTGTGTTTTGATGTCCGACGTACGACGGAAACGATGAAACAGTACGTCATATCGGTACCAAATTTGTGACTTTAAACTTTCTCTTATTTTCAAATCTTGAGCCGTGTCATCCAAGAAATAATGGATTGCTTTAATTATTTTACCGGATTTTGGGTGAGTGACCATTGCTTTGGAAGAAATTATAATATATAAGTTGTATCAAAACTGCTGCCAGTCCTTTCCTATTTCCTATGAGCTGCTTGCTTTTTTTTTATCTCCTCTCCTCCTTTAATTATCCCTGTAGTTATTCTTCAATTTATTAGTGGCTCTTTGTTCAATTCGTATACCCTGTTATGTGTTACTTATTGGATTTTTTTAGTGATACATTTTCTTACTTTCTTCTGCAAACCTGCTCTTGCTCTGTACTTCAAAGCAAAAAAAAAGGGAGAGAGAAGCTTCAACATTTTTCTTTCTTCTCGAAAACTATTGTGCCAGCAAACTTCCTTCTCAAAGGCCATTGGCTGATCTTCTACATCCTTAACCATCCAACGCCGATGCATTGCCAGCCCACGCAGACCCCGCCTCATGACAGCCGACCGGATCCGTTCGCCCCGACCTTTCCACCGCCACTCAAGCCGTGCATATCAGCCTTCATCCCCTCCGACTATACTTGCAACCCATCACGCAACCGACCTCCCTCCTCCGGCCATGACGTGACCACGTTCCCGCGACCAACCTCCTCCTCCCATGCCGAACCCACTCTTCCCCGCTCCTCTCGTTCTCTGTCACCTTGCCACATCTCCACTCAGTCGGCCTTCCACTGCCCTGCGTCTTCAACACATTGCCTGTCTCATCACGGCCACACCTAGCTTCTGTCTCGGCCGAGCTCTTCTCTTCTTGCTTCATATCTCCTCCTCTGTTTCAATGAGGTAAATGAATATATCTTATTATATATATAGTAGTTTATGTATATTGTTTATAGAATATATATTAGCTTGTACTTGTGTATGTTGGTATATTATACGTTGTCAGCAATTATGTGACGCATATACGATTTTTTTTTGTTTTTTGTTTTTTTGTATATATGTCTGATCATATATGTCGATGTATAGTTGATTTAAACAGATATTTGTTATATCTTGACTTTACTGTGTATTGTAGTACTAAGTTGCATATAATATGCGCATCCCAGTTTATATGTTATGTGGGTTTTCATTTATTTACAGTATTGAGTTAGCATATGTATTTCCTGACTTACTTTCAGCAATACTTGTAAAATATGTTTATAAATATTGTTTGGGTATTTTGAAAAATATATATATACACTGATTTGTTTATTTGCTTTGAATTTGATTATATCTAATTTTGATTGGATTTTGGAGTATATTAGCAAGTTAGTCCATTTTGTGGTATCTATTGGTATATAGGGCTAAGTGTAAAGATTTTATGTTACAGTAAAATTCTAATATGATATTTGTACATGATTGTACATATTAGTTTATCCATACCATTTTGTTTACACTCAGATTTTGTTTACAGTATACTGTTTTGAAGAAGTATGAGTTGGTTTCAAAAATATAGATATTATATATACCAATTTTAATATCTTAAGTATATTCATTTATAGAAATTATATTTTTATATGAATTTAGATTTTTAACGTAAGTATAGGTGAGTTTACCTTATTTTTTTTTTCTTTTTTTTCTTTTCTGAACAGCAGTTAGACTTCATGTTCACGATATCATATCTCACTCGTGTTTTATCGGAATGGGTTGATTCTATTTTTAAAAAGGATTCGAAGTTACCTAGTTTATGCCTGTCAAATTTCAGCAAAATCCGACATCGTTTGATTAGTGGTCGAGGATCTGAAAGTTAGACCCAGGCAGCTGTTCTTTTGTACTTGAAATTATTTTACATTGCTGCAAACACGACCTGAGTTCATGTTTGACGCATCGTATCTCTTCTGTCTTACGTCGGAATACAGTGATTCCATTTTTGTTTAAAGATAGAGTTTTCTACTTTCTGTATATAAAATTTTAGCTTCATACGAGGTGGTTCATTCTTCTGTTTCTTACCTGAAAGTCAGACCCAGAGGGGTTTTCAGACCTGAACAATTGACAGTCGAAACATGGCCTGAGTCTATGTTCGTGACATCGTAACTTTTCTCGTCTCTTGTCCAAATCAAGTGATTCTTTTGCAGTTTGAAATACAAGTTTTGATCTTTATTCATACCAAATTTCAGACCATTTTGATCTCGGTAGCACATAGAATTATATTGCTAAACTTTGACGCAGGACATGTTTTTTTTATTGTTGCTATGTTGAATGTTTTGATTTGATTTTGGCAATTCCTATTTAACAGCTTTGCTCGTCGATTCGTGCCAATCTAGTTTATTTCGGAAGCGGTGCTTGCCATTCGTAACTCAACTTCGTTGTCTATTCATATCTCTAGCCTCGAAATGTGAGCAATCACTCACGATTAATGTTCTTTTATTTATTAAATCTGATTTCAATTGAAACGACAATTGAAATATGCTATTAACTGTACCAGTTCACCTGTGACATCTGATACCATTATCTGTTAATTATACGATGATAATCCCGTTTGGTTGATAAGTGATTGATTGTTTGTTGTTTATATTGGAGGTTAAATTGTAATGTATAAAGTGATAAATAGTATGCAATTGAATTTGACGAAGGATAGTTAAAAATTTGAATCGACATATGTGTTGAATTTGATTTGTTAAATTTGTATAATATGACCCTTTGAATGTTTAATTATTTGACACGTAGTAAAATAGTTAATTACCCTTGAACCATTTGAATTTATGTTGTATTAACTGATGAAGTATGAAATTTAATAATTGATGTCAAGTGTAGAATTGCATAGAATAATTTGTATAATAATCTTTAATCTACATGAAATGATAGTGTAGATTCTAGAAATAATTATATTAATTCGCACAAATAACAATGTGAATTAATACGGTTATTTCAGGATTATTTGAATTGATTATTGGATTGATATTAATTGTTGTTCTTGCTTGTTTATTTACTTTGACACCATCCCAGTTATCACACTGCAAGTTCCCTTTGCTATGTTTGATTTTGAATTGAATTGGAATCGGGTTGAAATGATAAATACCCAAATGAACTTGACTTAGGATAAAGAATTAAATAAAACCCGATTGGTCAATAATTTGATTTAAAAATAAAATGAAGATTTTATTTGAATAAACAATATGTTTTGAAACGAAGTTGGAATTTGAATTTTAATGAAAGGAAATGTTAATATTTAATAATCTGAATCAAAATATTAACATAGTAGATGATGAATGAATGTTGTTTTAAAATTTGGAATTATTAATAATTAAGTTTGAAATTATTTAATAATTAAGTTTTGAAATTATTAAGTAATTAAATAAGATTGAATTATTTAATAATTAAATAAATTGAATTCTTTAATAAGTGGAATTGAACTTCTTAAATAATTGAAATTGAGTTTCTTTATTAATTAAGTTTGGAAAATTATTTAAGTAAGTAAATAAGTGAAATTGAATTTCTTTAACAAGAAATAAAATGTGATTTATTGAAATTAATGTAAGACTTGAAATTTAAAGAATTTGATTTGATGAATTAAATTTAATTCAATTTGTAAGTTTTGATATAAGGAAGTTGAATTTAAATAATGGATTTAATGAATTGGAAATTTAATAGAAATTGTTTTGAATGGCAAATTTACTTAATGAATATTGAATGAAATCGATAAATGTATTTAAATTGATTTAAATGTTAAATTAAATTAATTTAAATGATTTCGGAACGAAACTTATATACGAACTTGAATCAATATTTGAATTGTTTAAATAGAAATAGAAATTGAATTATAAGATTTTGAAATCATGAATTTGGAAGTTTTGAAACGTAAATTTTGGAAATTGGTTTAGAAAGACAAATGAATTGTTGGTTTACAAATTCTATTTGAAATCGTAATTGATTTGGTTTTGAAATATATTAAACGACCAATCAGTATAATAATTACGAAAGTTATTAAAGAGACCGGAATCGGTTAGGGACATACTCACTGTCTAAACCGAAAACCACTTTAATAACTATACGCGGAGTGTGATCCAGAATGAAGTGGTTGGAATGATGTACGTGATGACTGAAGAAAGAGAATGATAATGGATAGCCTTTACACTTGTGTCAAATTGGAAATGACTAAAACAGGAGCCGTGCCGGGCCAAATGGGGGTTAGCTACCTCGAGCGAACACACTTCTTCGAAACTACTCATTACTTGTTGTCGATTGGTGCACCCTTGATTTTGGGAGTGTTGTTTCGCGGTGTTGCGATCGCTGCGGCGATGCGTTCTCACTAGTCCGGATCAGGCAAACGGTAGTTTCACTACCTTGGGTATTGCCTCATGTGCCTTGTCATACTTGTATCCCTTTTACGCGACCACTACGATTTTTTTGTGTTATACCTATGGAGTACTCCCTGATATCCCACTAGTTTACGGTGGAGTTTACAGTGCTGTATAGTCTATAACGCATATATAAAATGTGGTAAGGGGAATAATGGTAACGCCTTAAAACTATTTTGATACTTTATATTACTGATAGGCATTATCTACTTATCGTACACTACTACATAGTAGATAGTTTAACGGATCCTTAAAGGATGGTTATTCCAAACATCCTTTGAGTTACTTGTATTTCAGTTGCTATTTCACTTGAGTTGGATTTATTGATATAAGAATGTTAATCCTGACTCGAGTGTTTTGTGTTTTGCTTTACGCTCGGGTCAGACCGAGTGTACCAGTATTCGAGACTCACCTTTGGAGTTGGAGCTTCGCTTGGAGATCCAGCTATATATCCGGCTTTCAGATATCCAATTGATTCCAGTGATTGTATTCTGATTCTTGTATTTGATTATTGTATTCGAGACATCTGTTGTACCTTATTTAACTCTGATATGTATATAGTAGCTTCATGAACTACTATCTTTTGTTTCCGCTGCAAATTATTACTCTGTGTCTGTGATCTGTGTTCTATTTATTTACTGTATATGTTCAGTTTTGCCAATTTAAATTAAAAATTCGGTATTTTGAATTATTCAAGTCCGACATGTGCGGATGCGAATAGTCCGACAGGAGAGTAAGAGAGGGGCTAAACATTTAAAAGTTGGATCTAGAATTAGTAACAGAGATGAAGTAAACCAAGGAGAGAATATCTCCATTACTCTCTCTATAAAATGCCACACTACCCCTCATTGTTCAGGTTACACTTTTTGTTATCCCTTTCTTATGTGATAGTTGCCATTTTCAACCCTCTTAGGCTAAAAATATTAGATCCAAATATCGAATAAAAATCAAAAGTGGTTCACTAAGCAGTTGCAAAGTTAGGAGCTTGAATCAGGATCAAATCTAGGAGAGTTTGCCAATTAAGGTGCAAATCTAAGGTAACATTTTTGAGGAAACATCATATAATCTATGATTGATACGTCATCATGTTAATATAGTCAATTAGAATATAATTGAATGAATCTATATGCACGATTGTTGTTCTACTTAACTGTATTGTTATATATATGTATATAAGTATAAATCTACGGATTTAACCATCCATCAATTCTATTTGTTTCAATTAATAATTTTTTTTATATTATAGTAATAATTTATTATATAATTCTTAAAAATTTTTAAAACATAAAAACCAATTTAAATTGATTTTAACACTATCTTAACTACAAATATAAATAAACAAATCAATTTATGTATTTTCATGTCCATAATGTATCATAAGATAATGTTATAAGAAATAAAATCAGAATATAATTTTACTTATTTAAATATAAACTTTTTTTTTGAAATTTGGTTAAAGCTTTATTAATGGACTATTGGGTCCAAAGCTAAAACTTTACATTTTCATTTAATACAACATATCAGTTTATCTCCGACCAAACTGAAAACATTCCCAAATTACGAGGGTTGTTTTGTGCGAGCTATGGCGGCTTCCAGGTCGTTACTTGATTTCCTCGTTCATCAACCTTTAAGCTCCAGTTCTCCAATTGTCATCTTTCTCGTTCCTCTGAGCTGGTACACTGCTTTATCCTTCCAATTGTGATTGTTACATCTCTAGCAATTAGTTTTGAAAGCTCTAACTCTTCTTTCTGCTTTCTATCGAAAGTCCTTATGTTCCTTTCTCTCCAGATGTTAAATATAAACTTTATATATATATATATATATCTATGTGTGTGTATATATTCATGTTTAACGTAACAAGTATTAACTAGTATTATATATATTAAGATTTTTTACTTTATAAAATTATAATTTATTGTTTACAATTTTTTTAAATATATATAATTTTATTTTTTATTTTGACCGTAAGGCATTCTTTTTAAATATATACTTTAGTTATTTTATTAATTATATTAACGTATTATTATTTTACGTATGTATATATGTATATGTATGTATGTATGTACAAATTATTTTTGGAAATTATATGATAAAATATATTTATGATATTTTAATTTAATTATATATATAATATATATGTATTTCTAATTTAACTCTATATATCTAGATTTATTTTTAAATTGTTTTACTAATTAAATAAATTAGATGTTATAAAATGAATTTTGAATTTCAAAATTATTGAATTATCCAAAATAACCAATTTTATTTATATTTATGATATTTTTATTTAATTTTATATTCTATATATATAATTCAAATCTATAGATCCAGATCTGTTTTAAAACTGTTTTACTATTAAACAAATTAGATATTTCAAAATTATTTTTGTAGCAATGCGCACTTAAAGGGCTAGTGTGTCCGTTGTAGTGTAAATCCCAACACCTACACTCATTCACGTTAAGCATGTATGCAATATCTATATATTGCACATACACTTTACATATATGTGTGTATTTGATACACATATAGAGTATATACCATATATAACAAAATCAAATCTTTATAATGATTTATTAAATAAAATAAATTTTTTATTTAAAGTTATTTAGATTGGATATAAATCAATTTAGACTTCATAGCCCCACTAAGATCTAAAATATTTTTTTTAATTCAATAATTTAACCTGCTACGCGCTGACATAGTTTCATCAATAGTATCAAAGCGCAACAACCTATGCGGTCTAAATTAGTAGTATTAAGGGTAACTTATTAAATCCTACCCATTTAGTAGGTTTTTTAGAAAAGTAGAGCTAAGGTTGGGTTTGGGTAATCAAGTATTCTTCCCAACCTGGTTACTGGCATAAGATGGGGTAAGCCCAACGGTTATATCCAATATAAAGAACTAGACTTATTTTGGGCCTTGGGCTAATTTTCAAAATATATTTTAAAATTATAAGTTATAATTTAAATTTAAAAAGTTAAATATAAAAAAACATTTTTCAAAATTTTTGAAAAATAATTAACTATTTTCAAAGACAATAATAATAATTAATTAGATTAAATAAATAAATATTTAATTAAAAGTTAATTAATTAAATTAAGAACATATATAATGATATATGTAAATTTATCTTAAAATGCTTAAGGTAATAAATAAATAATTTTCAAAATTAATTAATATTATTTCAATTAAATAAATAAATTAAAATTATTTTAATTAAATAAGTTAATTAAAATTATTTTAATTAAATGTTAATTAATAAATAAAATAATATACATGTATTATGAATGTTAAAATGTTTAAAATGAATAAAATTAAATTAATTAAAATACTAATTAATTAAGATTTAATTAATAAAGTTAATATAAGATTATACATATGATTATTATATAAGATATTAAAATATAAATTGTTATACAAGAATTAAACTTATATAATATGAATATATAATAAAAGGTGGAACTACAGTAAACCCACATTAGATTTAAGGAATAAATATATACGTATGGTACATATATCGTGATTCATATGTGTTTGACACTTAAATCATAAGGGTATTTCAAAAGAAATAAATTATTTCATAAGTCGATATCACTCAATAAATATATTAAAAAATTATTAGTTTTTAATATAAGTGTTGTCCTCTATCAATTATATGTCAGTAGAGTACTTGTATACTCTTTAGTTGTTGAATTTTCCTTAAGCTAAAGATGTTAGGTGTACTAATATTAATGTATAGACTAGATGAGGTAAAATACTTGCACATATTTAATGAGTTTTCATAAAGGTATGTGTAGTATGCTTAGGTCATCGTGAAATGATAGATACAAGTGAATAATCTCTTTTTATATTTATTGAGCTTTCCATATGGTAAAGATGAGATTATGATAAAGACCATGGGTTAGGAGTTGTATATGATACAACTGATAAGCTGTTTTCCACAACAGGCAGGCCTATGATTTGTTGAGCTTTCCTCAAGATCAGAATCCCAAAGCATGCGAGTCCTAATACCCACCAAAGAAGTCGAAAGATTTCTGTGTTTCCTCTTATGATTTTGAGAAATATAATTATCTAGTGGGAACCTTATTAGAAAATTGAAACGGTAACATTTAACCTTTATAATATTGTAAGAACATATAGTATGTAAAGTAAAAATAATCCGCATCGACAAATTTGTGCAACTAATATAATTGATTAAACTTTTATTAGTTAAATTATACAATTGAACTGAATTAAGACTAACATAGAAACATAAAATATACCCACTAATATATTATTGCATTTTTTCAATTCAAGACCCATATAAGAGCGTAATTATACAACTACCAAATACTTTTGTAACTCAGTCACTTATGTATTTATTTGCTCGAGACTGTGTATTGTCTTTTATGAGTTTCGTACTTTAAAATTATACAAGAATATGAATCTCTGGTCCATATTCAATCACATATAAATGTTATATGGTGAACGATCACAATTTGTAATATTCGAAACTTCGATGAAATTAGTTCATTCGAAATAAGCAAGTACACTATAATATGAGATCATGTATTTAATACGATTGATTACAATGAAGATCTTGTTGTGCTAGATGTAGCACTAGACCAAGAGCTACAAGATATACCTAGGAATTTGGTTACTGGAATTTCAATTGATTAGTTTATGTAAAATGCAACTTATTTGATATCCTTAAATGTTGAGGATTGCTATATGCACTTTTCTATAGATTTGTTTAGTCTTGTAGTAAGAATTTCCTTCAGAATGGCTTGAACATTGGAAAAAAAGCGAATATATGAGAATAAATGTAACTTAATGCACAGTTGGGATGAAGAGAGTGAATGATCACCTCTGCTTCTTGTGAAGATATTGGAAATGAGAATTGTATAAAATACTAAAAAATACTTAATATAGAATAAGAAATGTGATTTCAATTCCAAATGTATTTTCTTATAGAAAATTGGTTTCTATAAAATTTATTTCTTAGAATTTAAGATATTTGATCTAAAACACTTGACTGTAAACTATTGTAGTAAATGAAATAAAATCCCATAATAAGTGGTTGAATGGAGCTTTGTAATACGTTGGAAATTTTTTAAATATTTTAAATCATATTCATAATATAATAACATGAAAATAATTGAATTTGATGTGTTAATCAAATAATTTAAAAATAAGGAGAGGTAAAATGGTCATTTTCAACTTTTGAATTTAATGACGAAACTAGCACCATTATGACAGTCTAATTTTTCTTTATCACGTAGTATTTTGGTTTGCCTCGTTTGGAGTTCATATGAAGAAATTACAAGCAAATAGGTATTGGGTTGAACGGACGTCAAAAAACCTGAAGTTTGAAATTTGAATTTGGGCAGATAAATACTTTCCCCCCTTCCATTTGCAAACTCATAATTCACTTTCAGTTTTTAGAACCGACTACTTCTTCTTCTTCCTTCTTCTTTCTTCCTCATAAGATTCCAAGAATCAAAATACAAAATCTCCTTCAAAACTTAACTACTCCCTCAAAACTTAATGAAAATTTGTAAGATCAGAAGCATTACGAAGCTATCAAAGGGTACTATGATCCTAAAGCGATATGGAGGCGAAACTCTAAAGCACGGAGATGAAGTAGGTTGAACAAAGGAGATCTAGGTAGTGAAGAGCATCTTGGTAGTAATTCATCCATTTCTCCACATATAATGTAATACTAATGCCCTAATTATTATATATGGGCTATAATTGTGTAGAATAACATAATTAAACAAGTAAATTTAGATTAAATGGGGATTTAGGAGGGATTTGGCTAATAACAGCGAATTAGAACTAGGTTATGCTAGAGTATGGTAATTTGATAAATATATGTTCAACTTGATGAAATAGTATGCTAAACCGGACTTAGAAACGAAGGTCTAGGTACTAGGTACGTTCTTAGAAGACCCGAGGAAAAACATAGGCACCTGGATGTGGAAATGATGACAAAAACCACTAATTTCCGCAACTGCCACAAATTACATGCTCTGGTCCACTGATGGGTGTGACCGAGGCACCGGTGGCCTATTCTGGGCTCAGGTTGAACCTGGACCAAGAAAGGGCTATATAAATAATAAACGATCGATTCAAGAATTGTTTCTCTTTTGTTTTAGAATGTGATTGGAGGCTATTTACAAGGTAAATGACGATAATACGAATTGAGTGAATGTTTGTGATGATTGGTTGCTATTTGAAATGAATATATATGTTATTGCGATGCGAAGACGTGATATGATAGTGAACATGAAACGTGGAGGAGTCTGTGGAGCAAGTAGACATCACGGGATGGGCATGGATATAGATATGGATGTGGATATGGATATGATATAGATACGGATATGGATACAGGTATGGATATGGATACATATATGGAATTGGATACAGATATAGATACAGATGCAGATACAGACCCTGTGACACAAGTAGGTGATCCGGTTATTACTTTGCTCCCCTATAGTGCTTCTGTGGGACAAGTGAGGAGGTGGATGTTAAGTGACCCTGTAATTTATGGGTGGACTAGGGCATGAGTCTAATTAGTACGAGCACAACATGGTTTCGTATAGGCTTCAGAAGGTCCAAGAAAGTGAGTCCTATATGTGATTCACATGATGATGTTCAATAGGTGACTCTATAAGGAATGAGGCCAGTCCAAGGAAGTGAGTCCATATTGGGAAAATATGGTATGACTAGATGTGTACAATAATTTGGTGTGACATGATGATAGGACATGATATGACCGTACGATAGACTCATATTATGTTATAGTATTATTTTTATAGTGCATATAGAATAAAAGTATGGTTCAGCCACTAGACTTATATTTGACTCCCTCATATTTGTAACGACCCGGAATTTCAAAATCTTCATATTTAAATATCTAAACTACTTAAATATTTGTATATAGGATTTAGTATGGATAAATATAATTTTATAACCTTGTTAAACACTTATTAATTAATAACTAATGATAGAAAACTTATTTTTGAAATGTGTTTACAAAAATATACATTTTGAATAAATACTGAAAATGTGACCGGAAAACATTTTGATAAAAAAAAATCAACTTTTTATTCAATACAAGTTGTGTAAATATTTTGCAACTTGTATAGTTATCATATGCACATATAAACAAGTATTAAAACATCTCTTTTCCTAATCAAACTAATTAAAGTAAGCATGTATAATTAAGGGAACAAAGTGTACTAAAGGATGCTTAAATGGTGGAGTGATTCAAGGAGAGTATGGTAGTGTAAGAGCATGGATGTGGAAGGGTATAGTGTGCATGTTCTTTAGCTTGAAAGGAGAGGGGTTTTTAACATCTTTTCCACTCATTTCCTAAGTCTATAAACACACAAACACACTCACTTCATGAGCTAAGGAGGAGGTGGTGGTTATACGTGAGCTTTAGGGATGAAAAGGAGGGTTTTGGAAATGTTTTGGTGAAGTATAAAATGATAGTAGAAGTGGTGATTTATTGAATGTTGATAGGAAGAAATTAGTATGAATAAAAGTGAGTAATTCTCACTTTGAATTAGTTTAATATCACTTGATAATTTCTTGCTAAATCGCTTGTTAAAATGCTTGCTATATATTAGTAATAATAGACATTAACTACTTAAATTAAACCCTTAATCAAAAAAGTAAAAATGGCGACCTGCTTTCCCTATGTTCCTCCTTCCTATCGAAATTTTAATTCTTTTTCTTCTTTCGATTATCAACTTTTCTATAGGTCTTCCGATCCCAATTTCTATCCTTACAATCGATCTTATGCCCAAGCGTTTAAATATCGAGCTCGTCCTCATTCCATCTTTATAAATTCTAATAAGTGAAGTGGTTTTGAGAAGAAACCGAATTCTTGTTTCAGATGCGGTGATGTTTCACACTATGTTAAAGACTGCTAGGTGCGTTTTCGCTGCTTCAGATGCAGTCTTTTAGGGCATAAGAAGAATCATTGTTCGAGGAAATTGAAGAATTCAAATTCTTTTGACATTAATCAGCTAAGTATTTCAGATCATGGATTCAATTGTGTTTTAAAATGCATGAAACTCAAACGTATTTTATTGGATCAATTATGGGTTCAAAGATTTGAGGGTATTGATCTTTTAGAGGATCTTTTTAAACACTTCGATGCTGTTAGTTCTGTTAATATTGGTATGAATTATATTGAAAAATTTAGGGATCCAAGTGTTTTTTTTGGGGACTGATAGTTACAAAGATAGAGTATTCTCAAAGAATAGATCGTGTGAAGTAAATTTGGATGTGAATACTATTGTATTAGGAACAAATTCTATCACTCAGTCAAAATTTGATTCTATATTATTGGATCCTTTTGTTGTGAATCGCATATCAAAAGGTCGAGAGACAGTTACTGGATGTGATCTTCTAGAACAAGTGTTAGATCTAAATGATTACTACTTTAGGAAAAATCGTAATACAAATGGAAACTATAGTTTGAAGTATATGTTTTCTTCATCTTACAGTATTGATAGTTTTAATATTTTGGTAGAATCGGATATGAAGTCAGAGAGGTGTATGGATATTTCTTGTGTGGATGTTGACAGTTTGATTGTTTATAGTGGTGATGGTATACATGCCTTGGATTTGGCTAGAGTTCAATCTGAAGATGGTTTATATGTTTCAGATATTGATGAGTTACAACAGTCGTCAAGATTTTCTACAGATTCTATTTGTGTGATGGGATTTTTGAATGCAGTTGTTAATTTTTCTGTTGAATCTTTTTCCATCTTCCATTGGATAGCAATGTAGTTAGGATTGAGAATGTTAAATTCAAGGTTGGCATGGATATAAATGAAAATTCGAGATATAACATGCTTGATTTTGGGAAAGTGTGTAATGGTACTGATTCATCTATTGGTGATAGCAACAATATTTATGCTAATGAGAATAATATGTTTTATGGCTATGATGTTGATGAGGTCAGTATTAACAATGATACTAATGTAGCTCCTGACAAGAATAATGCAGTGGATGTGCATAAACAAATTGCAGCGAGATTGAGTAGTACGATTGATAGGTTTACAGTCTTCGTGAGATCTGTAGTGCAACAGTTTGAGGGTAAGCTTGGTATACCGGGGCTGTTTAGTCGTTTTGTCAACTTAAATGTGGTTGTTTCTTTGGACATGGTTTTCGCGAAGCATGCCTCGCGTGTTGACTTTGGGCTGGGTGGTTCTTTTGAGTGTAGCAATTTGATTGAAGAAGTCGGTTCTGAGCAAGCTGTTTATTATTGTGCCGGGGGTTGCAGATTTGTTATGTATTGTTGTCTAGCATATATAGGTAAATTTCTTCGTTCTCCTAAGCTTGCTTGTGAATCGACTCGTGCATCCAAATCTAGTAGAAGAAATAGTAGGAGTTATTCAACAACTAATATTAGGAGAAATCCTCATTTAAAATTTAAAGCTGCTTAGTCTTTTGCTAGAGGACTGCAGTTTTTTTGGGAAATTATAATGGTGATTGTTGTTTTGGAGTCTTTAGGTGGCTTGATCAGTTGTTTTCAGGTTTGGTTATCGAGATTGTGGTTGTGGAGGTTGTTTTCGGTGGCAGCTTATCCTCCGGAGAAGTTTCAGACTTTAGTTTCTTGGTAGAGTTGTTTGTTTTGGGAGAGTCTTTAGTTTCTTTTGCCTTTGGGAGGGGTTTTTATCTTTCCTTTTGTATTGGGGGGTTTTTGGCTACCTGCCAGGCTTGTTGGCAGCTCCTTTACTTACATATATGTACATGTGTGCTCTCCTCTACTGCAGAGGATCACACATTTCTCTCAAAAAAAGTTAAACCCTTAATTATATGCTTTAAAAGTATGTAGATTGCTAAAGTAGTTAGCTTATAACCCATCAAATTGTGATAAGTTCACTTGAACATTTATAGTGGACATATTGATTAGCATATATGTTAATACATGTTTAGTAGTAGTATGGTTTGAATTTGGAATCATATATGTGTATAAAATGGAATGAAACTAAATATTGAATTGAATATGGAATTGTCCGTACAGTGATAGTCGCTATAAACGCACTTTGAAATCCCTTAACTTTAATTTGTGAAAAGTGATGATTTAAGAACATATTTTGATATAACTTGTTTTGGTTGATTTACACACTTCTATAAGCGTTTGGAAAAGTAATGTATATGTCTTGAAAATATATAGAAAAAGCAAACCAAAGATATGAAAGTTAATTCCAAAAAGATTGCTATATCGACACTTTTAAATAACTTGTTTTTGGAAAATAACATTTATTTTTATAGAGACTTTCTTTAGGTTTTTTTTATTTTTTTAAAAAATTAATAATATATTATTCTTATTGGGAAAGTTTTAAAGTTAAAATAATTTGATAGCTAGTTGAATGAAGAAGCAAAAGTTATAGCAAAATAGTCGCTATATAAGCACTTTGGAAAAATACATTGTTTTTGAAAATTTATATAAAATAATTAAAAGAAAATCTTTGGCATTTTTCTTCGTATGTTTCAAGTACCAAAAATATACTAACTAGTACAAAAAGAATGGATCTAAAATCATTTGTTAAGGCATTGAAAACTAGACACAAAGTTGTAGCAAAAATGTGTTAAAACGTGTAACAGAACTTTAGACAGCCCTTTTAAAAATGCTATCTTTGCTATTTGAAACTATAAATTGTTTAAAAATGATATTTAAATTATGTATTTTTCTATAATCATTTTAGGGTTGTTTTCTAACTTATAATAGGTTGTTTTAAAATTGATTTCATATTTAAATATATTTTAATAATTATATAAGCTTTGAAAAAGGTAATTAACTTTACATAACGTTAAAAGCCAATGAGTAAACTTATCTATTTGTGAGATTCAAGAAAGAAGTGTATAGACAAGGCTTTGATGCAACTAGTGCTCAAACTTACCTGGCTTTAGGAATAGTATAAGTTGAAACATCGAAAACAAGTTAAGTATACTTCATTAATGACATCTATTTAGCAGAATAAATCCCCGTTCTACTATTATATAAATTTGGACATATATTTATATATACCATTAATTTCTAATTTATGTGTATTATTCAGTTTGTTGAGTTATTGATAATAACGTATTGTTATTATTATTTGTTTGGTTGTTTGAATTGTGCTCGGCCAGTTTATAAGCAACTAATTTCTATATGCATGGGTTGGGTAGATATGAATACCTTATGATTAGAATTTCACAGTTTGACTATAAGGTGTTCAATGAAAATATTTGATTATGTAATTGTTAAAATAAAAGATATTTATTATAATTTTAAAGATGCTTATCTTTTAAATGAAATGGTTTCTTTGAAAAAAATAGAAATAATTGGAAATAAATATTTTTGAAGTGATTTATATAAAGGTATTTATAAAATGTAACGACTTGGAATTTCACTACTTTGATTTACGAATATTTAATTAATTTCAAATATTCAAATAATAGATTTTATAATTAAAATTAAACTATTTTTAAAAATAAATACTGGTGGTGAAATAGTTTTTCAAATTTGTTAACAAAAATATTTAGCCCGAAGAAAGATCGAAAATGTGGTCGGAATTCGTTTTTCAAATTTACGACTTTTCATCGGCTAAAAGTTGTAGAAAATTTTGTAATAAAAATAGCATATGTATATACACATTCATTTAGAAATAAATTAGGATATGTATGTATTCATGTATGCATTAGTTAAGTGTATGTAGGTATATATATACTTAAGATAATATAATATAAAATTATATAAAAGTAAACATCACATCATGTAAACATGTTTAAACATTAAGTACATGCATTTATGGCATGTTGGATTTAATTAGAAAGGGGGAGGAGGCTATGGTGGCATGAGTACAAGGGGAGGGTGGCTTGGTGAACATGTAGAAGCATATGAATGGAGGGCAAAGTACAAGGATATAGCAGTAATTTTCTTTATGCATTTTATATAAAAGCTTTTTCCATTTTCTTTTTCCTTTGTCTTTTCACTTTTTCCATTTTTCAAAAAGTCTTCATCTTCCTAAAAGCTTTTCCAAAACCTTTTAATTTCTTCCATTCAAAATTTTAAGTTCTTAAAAATCCAAGTTTAATCTTTTAAAATGATTTCAAACTTATATAATCTCCTCCTTTTAATTTTAAAAACTTCTCCATTTTCCTCCCACTTCATTCGGCCATAACTTCCTCTAAAATACACAAAATAAATATTTTTTTTTTCAAACCATATAGAATTCCAGTGGCTACAACTTTCATTTGAATTATATTTTCAAATTTCGAATATTTTTGAGTCTAAAATACATTTTTTTCTGACTCATTTTCAGACCCATATTTTCAAGCCCGAAAATAGCACTCCTTCTTTTGACCATATCTTCCTCAAAAAAAATTCAAATTGATTCATTAGTTTTTTGAAATGATAAAGAAAATAATTTTCAAGAACTTTTCTTTTGACCACTTTTTAATATTCTAAGGGTAACATGGCCAAAAATCGAGGAGAAGATGATCCGTTTTCGAGTGATTTTTGTGTGGTTTTCCAAGCTTTACAAGTTCTAAAGCATTTCAAGTTTTCAAAGATTTTGGGCATGTAAACGTCTAATTTTAGGAAAGATGTTTCCTTTGCTTATATAATGGTATTTATATATGATGTTAATGCTTGGATTATGATATGGTTTTGTTGTATATGTATGTGGTAGTTTGTGTTTAGGCATTAGACTTGAATCGATGGATTAAAGTGATGTGTTTGGTTTTAAAGTTGTGATCTTGTTTATGTGTAGTCGTAAAAATGGTGTGTGTTATAAACATGTTTATATGGTGTATGCTAGATAGCATCTTGTTTGTAAAAGTGATATGGAATTTTTTATGGAAACTATAATAAATAGTTTGAAATTAAAAGCTTAATTTTCCAAACTTTGTTTCTCTTATGTTTGAAAAAAAGGTTAGTAAACTTTAAGTTGAAGTTTCAAAAGGAAAGATAAAAATAAATTGAGATTATGGGTATCCATAGCGATAGTCGCTATGGATGCAGTTTTGCTTAAAAATCCGATTTTTTGCAAAATTTGGTTTTATTAGCTTATAGTGTTTTGAAACTGTCTTATAAACTTAATAATGATATTTTATAAAGTTGATTAAGTTTTTAATGATTAAATTTTTATTAATTAAGTTTAATTAATTAATAATTAATGAAGATTAAACATGGTTTATTAATCATAATTAAGTAAAGATTAGTTATTAAATAATTATCTTTTAAAGATAAGATTAATTTTAATTAATTATTAATTAAGTAAGATTAATTTTTAATTAAATATAATTTACATATATGATTTATTTTTAGTTAATTATTAATTAAGTATAAGGTTAATTGTTTAGATAAATCAATTATTTAATTATTTTTAATTAATTAAGGCTTGATTTTAATGTAAATTATTTATTAAAGGTTTAATTTATTCTTTAAGTTTTTAATTAAAAGATTATTTAATTAATCAATTGAGAATAATTAATAGCTAATTATTAATAAAGGATTTTAAATATTGTTTGATAATTAGTGAATGATTAATTAAGGGTTTAATTTATAAATAAATTATTTATTATAGGTTTAATTATTTATTAATTTATAATTAAATTAAGTTCAAATTTAATAAAGATTAAAAATGATTTAATAAGAGTTTAACTTGTAATTCATCATTTCAAATGGAGTTTTAAGTTTTTAATCCTTGTTTTCCAAGAATCACATTGTTAAAGGTACTTCTTTTTCAAAGATGGTTTTGAACATAAGGGATTCAAATGTCGATACCATTAAGTAGACAAACAATTATGAAAGAGTTATGTAAATGGTTTGATTGTGTGGATATGTGTTAGGAGAATAAATCCCCATACTGCTATAATGTAAGTGAGTTGATTGTTGTGGACATAGATTAGCAGAATAAATTCTCATTCTGCAATAGATTGGCTATTTGATTATATGGACATATGTATTAGCGGAATAAATCCTCGTTCTACTATAAGTTAATTGTTTGATTGTTGGGTACTTATTTGGCAAGACAAATCACCATCTTGCTATTGTGTTATTTGGACATGTATATGCCAGTTAGTTTATATTGATATGTTTTCCAGATTTGGATATGAAGTGTGTTTTTATATATGTTGACTTATGTAAATAAGTTGTTGAATGACTTGAAAGTGAGATTGAAATTAAATGGTAACTTTACCTGGTACCATTGGGATTGCTAAGCCTCCTTTTGAATTTATGAAGTATGATTTGAATTAACTTCAATCCTTTAATCAATTTTGGGGTTTAAAGTTTATAAATGATTTTAAAGTTATATAATTACTTAATAAAGATATTTATAAATAATAACTTGTTATAAAATGGGCTTTACTAAATAAAAGAGTTTATTTAAAGTGATTTTTAAAAGATGTTTTGGAAATGATGTTTGTAAAGGATTTTTCTTTAAGAAGGTTTATTAAAAGAATTTTAAAAATAGGAAAATGAGGTCTAAATGATTTTATAGATTGTAAAGATATTTTTAATTATGAAGTGAACTTTTAAGAAAGGAAACTTTTTGTGAAGGATAAGTGGGTTGGTATTATAGGAAGAAATGTTTTAAATAGAATTTTTTTGGTCATTAATATGGAATATGAAGAGAGGAAATCTCTTATAAAGTTTGGTAATGTACTTATATCATTGAGATGAGTATATAAATGTTTTCCAACTATAAAAGGGATGTAAGGGGTTTTGGAAATAGTGTTTTGTAAAAGATCTTTTGATCGAATGTTTACAAAGTTATTTTAATTTATGAAAGATTAATTAATAAAGGCTTAGTGGATCCTATTTGGAATTAAATCAATGTTGAATGATTGTTTATTTGATAGTTAAATAAACGACTATCAAATCTGGACCAAAATGCAACTTTGAAAATCTCTAGGAGAAACACGTGAGTTATATGGCACAGTCATCCCCATTGATGTTGTACTATGCGTATAGATCTCGTTTTGTTCTTCTAGTATAAATGATAAGGAACTACATCCACAAGCAGTTAGGAGGTGAACTCTGTTCTTATCTTTTATTTGCTTATTTCCTAAAGAACCGAGGTCGAGTTTGCCAGAAATTATCGAAAGTTGTTTCGAAGAGACCGAGATCGGATATGTTATCCGAAAACCACTTCGATCCAACCCAAGCGTTTCAAAATGAAGACATCTTGAAGAGAATAGAGCCAAAGATGGAGCCATTAAAGTGCAAGGGCTGCTTGCTATTAATCCTGAGGACTATTCCAAAATGGATGTAGTAGAAGTAACGCCTTCGGTTTGTCCTTATCCTGGACAACTCGTATGGATGAATGCTGGCACAACATTGTTACTTGGATGGCAGTCTTAGCATTCCAAGAGGGATTGCTATTCTAAAAGGTAAAGACGTAGCCTCAGGCCAAATCAATCGGGAATGACTATAACAGGGGAGATGCAGCAGGGCCATGTGGGTCGCACCCATTAGGGTATGTCATCACCAAATCTAGAATCGATATTTGACCCAATTTTGTATGCTTTGGTACGGTTGCCGATCCCAACCGTGGTGGTGATTTGTTCGATACTATCCAGCATGGGGTAGGCCAGTCCTGTTTTGGCAGGGAATCCAGGCGAGGTTCTCGGTATGTTTATCTAGAGATGCGCTGTGGCGGCGGTACCCCAGTAGCCCAGTCATTATATGGAATCAACTGTTTAATAAGTGTCGTACGTTTTTAGTTGTACCCAAATATGTTGGAATTTATGATGCAAGCATTTCAGCTATATTCTATATTTACTTTCAAAACCCTAGACATTATCATAATATCACTGGATTTTCTATAAAAAGTATTTTGGTTATCATAAGGTAAAAACACATCCGTGTTTATGTGCGGCGTAGTCTTACGAGATACCTTTGATTTTAAAATAAGTTTTTAAACATGAAAATCCAGTCGTTTGAGTTTACTCACACCAGACCCATGTCTGACCCGGAGTTTTATTTTTTTCCCTCAAACTCTTGGATGCTCAAATTTTTATGTGCTGCCAAGTAGTTCAGGTTTTCCCACGGATGCATTTTGGAGGAGCTTGGAGTAGGAGGCTTCGTAGGTAGCTAGTTATTATCTTATTTCCGCCGTATGTATGTATCTTGTATCAATTAGGTAGGGACAAACAGTTATAACTGTCCAAGGGTAGAATTGTATTAGTATGACTCTGCTGTATCATTTTTGAAATGACTTTGTAAAGTATTATGTCGATTAATATATGTTATTCCATTGCGTTGTAAGATTTTGTGACTGTTTAGTTTCTTCTTATCTTCTATCTCCTTTCTTTCCCATAATACTCTCTCTTTCCAGCACTTAGTTATTCGGCACATGAATACCGTGGATGTATTAGTGTCAACTTCTGGGGTTCGAAAAGGTGGGTCGTTACTGCCTGGTATCAGAGTGTAATGTTAAGCGAGAACCTTGAAACTGGTGGGGTAAACTCTTTTTAGATCAGGTACGTGAGACCCTAAAATGAGTATGAGTGTATTATATATAAGTGCGCGTATTTTTTAGTGACATAAAATGTTTTATATTGTGTTGATTTATTTGTTGAGTGGTTTAATAATTTGATCGAGACGTGGAACGCCACGGAACGATAGGGGTTCCTAAACACTTGAACTTGGCAAACTGACAAAGTATTATTTTGAAATTGGGTAAATGAAATAATTTTACCTCAAAATATATTTTGTATATAAAGAATGATTTCAAGAATGGTATAGTATTTTGAGGTATTGTTGTTAGGAGATAATAATATTCTATTATTATCATTTAGGATTTGTTTAGTCATGCTCGTCCAGTTTGAGCATTGACTATTGTGAGTGTGTATAAATAGCTTCCCTTTTAAGATTTGGGGTGGGTAAATAGAAATAGGGAAAACATTGAAATGAACACCTTGTGAATTGAGTTTCACAATTTGACTATAGGGTGTTCGATGTTAATGCTAAGGTAAAATTTGATGTAACAGAAGATGTTATTGAAAAGTATGAATATTTTGCAATATATATTTGGAAATTGATTTTATAAAAGTTGATTTATAAACTGAATTTATAAGAAGGTGTCTTCTACTTAAAAAGAAATTAAGATAAAAAAGAACTAAAATCCAGGTGGTTTTGGAATATGATTTTCAAGGTTTTGGAAGATATTAATAATATTATTTGAAAGCAATTTTGGTTCAAGAATAAAATTTTTAGGGATGAAAATGTTAAGAATGAGGTGTTTCCTTTGGATTGGTTCAAGAGGAGGAGTCTTGATTTGTTTTGCGATGATCTAAATAATCTTCTAAGTGACAATCATATGATTACCTAGGTGAACGTTGTGGTGCACTTAGTAAATTATTCTCTTTATCATTGTATAATCGAAACAAGTTCAAATCCAAACGAACCCAAAATGAGTTGGTGATAAATGTTTTGTTGGAAAAATGAAAAGTATTGTTTCAAAAATGAGATTTTGAAATAAAATTAATATTTTTAAGTTACCTAGTTCGAGTGGCTCGAAAATAACTTAAAATTGGTAAAGAGATGTGTTCGGATAGTAAACACTTCTCTTGAGTATTACCTTCTTAGTAAGGGAATGTATGATACTGTTTGGTATTACCCAGTTCCTTAGTATCATTTTGGAGTTACTCGGGCTATATATATTTTCTATGATTAATATATAGAATTTTCAATTCAAAAAGTTTTTGAAATAAGACCGGGTATTTGGATCTTGAGTTTTCTTAGGAAAATAAATGTAAACTGGAGTAGTTGAATCAAATAGTGGTATATACTCTTAACATGTATAGTATCAAAGTTGAACCTAAGTTTAGTTTTATGAAATGTTTTCATAAATAATTTAGTGGGAATAGAGTTAGTATTAGTGAGAACCAATTAAATAAGTGCATAAGTTGGACGTAGATCATCTCTCATTTCCATATAGTTGATCTAAGATTCGAGTACATGGTTTTGAGGTGTTTCACACCATTCCGTATAAGGATCTATTACTTGATTTTTGATGGCGAGCATTTGATAAGGATTTTTGGTATGATACCAAAGTTTTCTATCATAGTATATGACTATGTAAGGAGGACAGAGGTTCCTAATCAAGAAACCTGATCGGAGTCCGCACTAGAGAATCTGGCGAGCGATACCAGTTCGGAAATAAAGTAATGTATTCGAGTATAGGCCAAATCAGATTTTTGTATAAGAATGATCTATATACATCATGTGAATTGGTATATAGTGTTAAGTTCTTGCTAGAATGGGTTGAGGTGTAATTTCGAGGATGAAATTCTTTAAAGGGGCGAATAATGTAACGACTTGGAATTTCACTTCTTTGATTTGCGAATATTTAATTAATTTAAATATTCAAATAATAGGTTTTATAATTAGAATAAAACTCTTTTTGAAAATAAATAGTGGTTGTGGAATAGTTTTCAAATTTGTTGAAAAAATATTTAGTTCGAAGAAAGATTGAAAATGTGATCGGAATTCGTTTTCTGAATTTTCAATTTTTCGTCGGCTAAAAGTTGTAATCAAAATAGCATGAGTATATACACATTCATTTAGAAATAAATTAGGATATGTATGTATTCATGTATGCATTAGTTAAGTGTATGTATGTATGTATGTATGTATGTATCTATATATATGCACTTAAGAAAATATAATATAAAATTATATATAAGTAAACATCACATCATGGAAACATGTTTAAACATTAAGTACATGCATTTATGGCATGTTGGATTTGATTATAAAGGGGGAGGAGGCTATAGTGGTGTGAATACAAGAGGAGGGATGCTTGATGATGAGGTGGAAGCATATGAATGGAGGCCAAAGGACAAGGGTATAATGGTAATTTTCTTTATGCATTTATATAAAAGCTTTTTTCCATTTTCTTTTTCCTTATTCTTTTCACTTTTTCCATTTTTCCAAAAGTCTTCATCTTCCTAAAAGCTTATCCAAAACCTTTTAATGGCTTCCATTCATAATTATATGTTCTTAAAAAATCCAAGTTTAATCTTTTATAATGATTTCAAACTTGTATAATCTCCTCCTTTTCATTTTAAAAACTTCACCATTTTCCTCCCACTTCATTCGAACATAACTTCCTCTACAATACTCCAAATCAATATTTTCTTTTTGTCAAACAATATAGAATTCTAGTGGCTATGATTTTTATTTGAATCATATTTTCAAATTTCGAATACTTTTGGGTTAAAAATACTTTTTTTTGACTTATTTTCGGACCCATATTTTCAAGCCCGAAAATAGCACTCCTTCTTTTGACCATATCTTCCTGAAAATAAATCCAAATTTAGAAATTCCTTTTTCGAAATGATAGAGAAAATAATTTTCAAGAACTTTTCTTTCGAACACTTTTTAAAATTCCGAGATTAACATGGCCAAAACTCAAGGAGAAGATGACCCATTTTCGTGGGATTTTTGTGTGGTTTTCCAAGCTTTACAAGTTCTAAAGCATTTCAAGTTTTCAAAGATTTTGGGAGTGTAAACTTCTAATTTTCAGAAAGATGTTTCCGTTGCTTATACAATGGTATTTATATACAATGTTAACGTTTGGATTATGATATGATTTGGTTGTATATGTATGTGATAGTTTGTGTTTAGGCATTAGATTTGAATCGATGGGTTAAAGTGATCTATTTGGTTTTAAAGTTGTGATCTTGTTTAGGTGGTAGTCGTAAAATTGGTGTGTGCTATAAACTTGTTTATATGGTGTATGCTACATAGCATCTTGTTTGTAAAATTGATATGAAATTTCTTATGGAAACTATAGTAAATAGTTTGAAATCAAAAGCTTAAGTTTTCAAACCTTGTTTTTCTTATGTTTGAAAAAAAAGGTTAGTAAACTTTAAGTTGAAGGTTAAAAAGGAAAAATAAAAATAAGTTGAGATTACGGGTATCCACAGCGATAGTCGTTATAGATGCAGTTTCGCTCAAAATTTGGTTTTATTAACTTAAAGTGTTTAGAAATTGTTTTATAAACTTAATAATGATGTTTTATAAAGTTAATTAAGTATTTAATGATTAAATTTTTATTAATTAAGTTTAAATAATTAATTAAGATTACACAGGGTTTATTAGTTATAATTATGTAAAGATTAGTTATTACTTAATTATCTTTTAAAGATAAAATTAATTTTAATACACACACACATGTGTGCTCTCCTCTACTTTAGAAGATCACATATTTCTCTCAAAACGATAAGATTAATTTTAATTAATTTTTAATTAAATAAGATTAATTTTTAGTTAAATATAATTTAAGTATACGATTTATTTTAAATTAATTATTAATTAGGTGTAAGGTAATTATTTAAATAAATCAATTATTTGATTATTTTTTAATTAATTAAGGCTTAATTTTAAAGTAAATTATTTATTAAAGGTTTAGTTTGTTATTTAAGTTTTTAATTAAAAGATTAATTAATTGAGATTAATTAATAGTTAATTATTAATAAAGGTTTTAAATTATTATTTAATAATTAATTAAGGGTTTAATTTATAAATAAATTATTTATTAAAGGTTTAATTATTTTTTAATTTATAATTAAATTAAGTTCAAAGTTAATAAAGATTAATTATGATTTAATAAGAATTTAACTTGTAATTAATCATTTAAATGGAGTTTTATGCTTTTAATCCTTGTTTTCCAAGAATCAAATTGTTAAAGGTACTTCTTTTTCAAAGATGGTTTTGAACACAAGGGATTCAAATATCGATACCATTAAGTAGACAAATAATTGTGAAAGAGTTATGTAAATGGTTTGATTGTGTGGATATATGTTAATCGTTCTGCTATAATGTAAGTGAGTTGATTCTTGTGGATATAGATTAGCAAAATAAATTCTCGTTCTGCAATAGATTGTTTGTTTAATTGTATGGACATAAGTATTAGCAGAATAAATCCTCATTCTGCTATAAGTTAATTTTTTGATTGTTGGACACCTATTTGGCAGGACAAATCACCATCCTGCTACTGTGTTATTTGGACATGTATACGCCATTTAGTTTGTATTGACATGCTTTTTCTGATTTGGATATGAAGTGTATTTACATATATATTGACTTATGTAAATAAATTGTTGAATGACTTGAAAGTGAGATTGGAATTAAACGGTAACTTTAACTGGTACCAATTGTATTGCTAAGCCTCCTTTTGAATTTATAAAGTATGATTTTGAATTAACTTCAATCCTTTAATAAATTTTGGTTTTTAAAGTTTATAAATGATTTATAAGTTATATAATTATTTAATAAAGGTATTTATAAATAATAACCTGTTATAAAAGGGTCTTTACTAAATAAAAGGGTTTATCTGAAGTGATTTCAAAAGATGTTTTTGAAATGATGTTTGTAACATATTTTTCTTTAAGAAGCTTTATTAAAAGCATTTTAAAAATATGAAAATGAGGTATAAATGATTTTATAGATTGTAAATGTATTTTTAATTATGAAGTGAACTTTTAAGAAAGGAAACTGTTTGTGAAGGATAAGTGGGTTGGTTTTATAGGAAGAAATGTTTTTAAGCGGAATTTGTTTAGTCATTTAATATGGAATATAAAGAAAGGAATCTCTTATAAAGTTTGGTAATATACTTATATCATTGAGATGAGTATATAAATGTTTTCGAAGTATAAAAGGGATGTAAGTGGTTTTGGAAATAGTGTTTTGTAAAAGGACTTTTGATCGAATGTTTATAAAGTGATTTTAATTAATGAAGGATTAATTAATAAAGGCTTAGTGGCTTCCTTGTGGAATTAAATCAATGTTGAATGATTGTTTATTTGATAGTTAAATAACTGACTATAAAATCTGGACCAAAACACAACTTTTGAAATATCTAGGAGAAACACGTGAGTTATATGGCACGGTCATCCCTAATGATGTTGGTAAATGATAAGGAAATCTATCCATTAATGGTTAGCAGGTGAACTTCGCTCTTATCTTTTAACTGCTTATTTCCTAAAGAACCGAGGTTGAGTTTATCGAAAATCATCGAAAGTTGTTTCGAAAAGACCGGGATCGGATATGTTATTCGAAACCACTTATATCCAACTCAAGCATTTCAAAATGAAGACATCATGAAGTGCATGGAACCAAAGACGAAGCCATTGAAGTGCAAGGGCTGCTTGCTATTAATCCCGAGAATTATTCAAAAATGGATGTAGTAGAAGTAGTGTCTTTGGTTTGTCCTTATCCTGGACAACTCGTATGGATGAATGCGGCACAACAATGCTGCTTGGAAGGCAGTTTTAGCATTCCAAGTAGGATTGCTATTCTAAAAGATAAAGACGTAGCCTCAGGCCTCAACGACCGGGAATGACAAAAACAGGGAAGATGCAGCAGGGCCATATGGGTCGCACCCATTAGGGTATGTCATCACCAAATCTAGAATCGATATTTGACCCATTTTTGTATGCTTTGGTACGGTTGCTGATCCCAACCATAGTGGTGATGTATTCGGTACTATCCAATAAGGGGTAGGCTAATCCTATACTGGCAGGGAATCCATGCGAGGTTCTCGGTATGTTTATCTACAGATGCACTATGGCGGGCGGTACCCCAGTAGCTTAGTCATTGTATGGAATCCATTCTCCAATAAGTGTCGTACGTTTTTAGTAGTACCCAAAATACGTTGGAATGTGAGATGCAACCATTTCAGCTATGTTCTATATTTACTTTCAAAACCCAAGACATTATCATAATATCACTGGATTTACTATAAAAAGTGTTTTGGTTATCGTAAGGTAAAAAGCCATCTGTGTTTATGTGCGGCAGGGTCTTACGAGTTACCTTTTATTTTAAAAGAAGTTTTTAAACATAAAAGTTCAATTGTTTGAGTTTACTCACACCAGACCCATGACTGACCCGGAGTTTTATTTTCTTTTCCTAAAACCCTTGGGTGCTCAAATTTTTATGGCAGCTAAGTAGTTCAGGTTTTCCCATGGATGCATTTTGGAGGAGCTTGGAGCAGGAGGCTTCATCGATAGCTATTTATTATCTTATTTCCATTGTATTATATGTATCTTGTATCAGTTAGGTAGTGGTAGGCTGTTATAACTATCCAAGAGTAGAATTGTATTACCATGACTTTGATGTATCATTTTTGAAATGACTTTGTAAAGTAATATGTTGATTAATATATGTTATTCCGTTGCATTGTGAGATTCTATTTCTTATCTTCTATCTCCTTTCTTTCCCTTTAAAATCTATCTTTCCGACACATAGTTATTCGGCATATGAATACCGTGGATGTATTAGTGTCGACTTTTGGGGTTCGAAAAGGTGGGTCGTTACAGCATGGTATCAGAGCGCAAGGTTAAGCGAGAGCCTTGGCACTGGTGGGGTAAACTTGTTTGAGATCAGGTAAGTGAGATCCTAGAATGAGTATGAGTGTATTATATATAAGAGCGCGTATTTCCCAGTGACATAAAATGTTTTATATTGTGTTGATTTATCTATTGAGTGGCTTAAAAACTTTGATCGAGACGTAGAACGCCACGGAACGATAGGGGTTCCTAAACACTTGAACAAGTCAAACTAACATAGTATTGTTTTGAAATTGAGTAATGAAATAGTTTTACCTAGAAATATGTTTTGTATATAAAGAATGATTTCAAAAATGGTATAGTATTTTGAGGTATTGTTGTTAGGAGATAAAAATATTCTATCATTATCATATAGGATTTTGTTTAGTCATGCTCATCCAGTTTGAGCATTGACTATTGTTAGTGTGTATAGGCAGCTTCCCTTTTTAAGATTTGGGGTGGGTAAAATAGATATAAGGAAAACATTGAAACGGACACCTTGTGAATTGAGTTTCACAATTTGACTATAAGGCGTTCGATGTTAATGTTAAGGTAAAATTTGATGTAATAAAAGATGTTATTAAAAAATTTGAATATTTTGCAATAACTATTTGGAATAATTTTATAAAAGTTGATTTATAAACTGAATTTGTAAGAAGGTGACTTTTAATTAAAAAGAACTTAAGTTAAAAACATGAGAACTAAAATCCAGGTGCTTTTGAAAAATGATTTTCAAGGTTTTGAAAGATAATAACAGTATTATTTGAAAGTAATTTTGGTTCAAGGATACAAATTTTGGGGATGAAATTGTTAAGAATGAGGTGTTTTCTTTAGGTTGGTTCAAGAGGAGGAGTCTCGATTGGGATGATCTGAATAATCTTCTAAGTGACAATCGGATGTTTGCCTAGGCGAACATTGTGGTGCACTTAGTAAATTATTCTCTTTATCATTGTACATTCGAAACAAGTTCAAATCGAAATGAACCCAAAGTGAGTTGGTGATAAGTGTTTTGTTGGAAAAGTGAAAAATATTGTTTCAGAAATGAGATTTTGAAATAAAATTAATATTTTTAAGCTAATTAGTTCGAGAGGCTCGAAAATAACTTAAAATTGGGAAAGCGATATGTTCGGATGGTAAACACTTCTCTTGAGTATTACCTTCTTAGTAAGGGAATGTATGATACTGTTTGGTAGTATTCAGTTCCTTAGTATTATTTTGGAGTTACTCGAGCTATATATATTCTATGATTAATATATTAAAGTTTCAATTCAAAAAGTTTTTGAAAAAAGTCCGCGTATTTGGATCTTGAGTTTTCTTAGGAAAATAAATGGTTAAACGGTAGTTGTATCAAATAGTGGTATATACTCTTTGGATGTAGTGGAATAGTATCCTAGTTGAACCTAAGTTTAGTTTTATGAAATGTTTTCATAAATAATTTGGCGGGAATAGAGTTGGTATTAGTGAGAACCAAAGAAATTAGTGCGTAAGTTAGACGTAGATCATCTCTCGTTTCAAAAGGAATTGTTTTATATCCCAAAGTAAAGTATTATTTGATATAAAAGATATATATAATTATATCAAAAGGATTTGAAATGAAACCGGAATTTAGTTCGAAGAGATTGTATTCGAATAAGTATTTTCAAAAGAGATTATTTTTGAAAATAATAAAGTTAATTATATTCATAAATTTAAGTGTGAAGATTTAACCAAAGGGGTAGTTTGGGAATTGCATATTTTTTGTTTGTACATCGTAGGCACCTTGAGTCCTATTTATGAATAGGAGAACTACATTGGCTTGATCCTGAATCTAATGGGTACCCGATTAGATAGGGGTACGTAGGCAGTCACAAGTGGTAGTGACGCAGCCCCAATAATAATATATCTTTTTCTTGTTTATTGTTTGCTAATTATCTTGCGTTGTTATATCTTTCCGGCTTACTATTTTATTCCACATTTACATGTTTATTGAGTTTGAAGGAATGGCTATTGTTGTCTCTTTCCTCAAAGTTATGCAACAGTAGATTTATAGTAAATCTTAGTTTAGCACACCCAGTAGAATAAATGATTAGAACTCTGATAAGTTGTATTATTGAGTTTGTACCCTATACGTTTAGTGTTGTTACATATTTATCAGATTATGATGTTTACTAAATTGGTAGTTTTCATTTGTAGTTTTAGAATGGATGGGCTTTCGGCAATTTTGACTAGTTTGAAAATCCGGGTCGGCACAGCTGGTATCAAAGCTTAGGTTAGGTGCCTAAGTAAAATTCACATAGGGTTAGTAAATCAACCTAGGAATTTTAAAATGAAACTACCTTAATTTGAAAAAAAATGGATAGGATAAGGCACCATACCTCCAAAGGTTCCAATAAGAATAATAACTGGGATTATGGTATCAAATTTCTTAGTAATGGTATCCATTAGATACGAATTCTTTAACATTTTATTCCTTATAGACAAAGAATTTTTTAGTAAACTTGCAAAATAACCCAAAAAATGGAAGGAATAGTTTGATAATTTAGGTTGTGGGTGATATTATTTTTAGTTTGCTTGGCTTTTATTAATTGTTTGGTTTTTTTTAGTTTTCCATCCTTCGAATTCTGAGGACGAAATTCTTTTAAGCAGGAAGAATGTAACAACCCGAAATTTTAAACACTTCATATTTAAATATCTGAATTATTTAAATATTTGTATCTAGCATTTAATATGGATAAATATGATTTTATAACCTTGTTAAATAGTTATTAATTAATAACTACTGATAGAAAACTTATTTTTGAAATGTGTTTACAAAAACATACACTTTGGGTAAATACAGAAAATGTGATTGGAAAACATTTTGTTAAAAAAATCAACTTATTATTCAATACAAGTTGTGTAAATATTTTGCAACTTGTATAGTTATCATATGCAATCATATGCATATATAAACAAGTATTAAAACATCTCTTTTCCTAATCAAACTAATTAAAGTAAGAATGTATAATTAAGGGAACAAAAAGTACCAAAGGACCTTTAAATGGTGGAGTGATTTACGTATAGTATGGTGGTGTAAGAGCATGGATGTGCAAGGGTATGGTGTGCATGTTCTTTAGCTTGGAAGGAGAGGGGTTTTAACATCTTTTCCACACATTTCCTAAGTCTATAAATACACAAACACACTCACTTCATTTGCTAGAACTAAATCACTTCTATTACATATGTCTTCACTTCTTTCTCTTCTCCTCTTCATGTCCTCTTCCCTATGGCCGTGAGCATGGAATGAAAAGAAAGGCCTTTAGGCCATGAGTGTGGTAAGGGGAGGTGGTCTTGGACGTAGGGAGAAGGGAGTGATGGCTGTGGGTATTATGTTGGTGGAGGAGGTGAGGACGTGGGCTCAGGAGGTGGTGGTCAATGCCGTACCTAATTTTGATGTTCCAAGGCCATAGCTATGTGCTTTAGGGAAGATAAGGAGGGTTTTGGAGATGTTTTGGCGAAGTAGAAAATGATAGTAGAGGTGGTGATTTATTGAATGTTGGTAGGAAGAAATTAGGTTGAATAAAAGTGAGTTATTCTCACTTTGTATCAATTTAACATCACTTGATAATTGCTTGCTAAATCACTTGTTTAAATGCTTGCTATATGTTAGTAATAATAGATATTAACTACTTAAAGTTAAACCCTTGATGATATGCTTTTAAAGTATGTAGATTGTTAAAGTTGTTGGTGTTTACACCAAAAATGGGCACAACACTCTTCGGATGTAATTGAAGAGATTAGAATAAAGAAATAAAATGGAAAATGAGGCTAATCTAACAATCACACCAAGAATTGTAAGCAGTAATAGAAAAGGACAAGAATTTATAGTGGTTCGGTGTTGTAGTCACTACAAGAAAATTCTTTATTCATAGCATAAAAAATTAACAAAAAACAGCGTTTTAACATCGAACGCTTTCATTCCTCATTTGACTAAAAAAAAACTAAATAATGGCTCGTTGTGAAATGTTCCCGCTTACCACTTCAGCGAAATATTTTGAAGGCTGCTTATTTCTCTTTTTCTCCATTTCAGTATTTCTTCCCCAAAACTAAGGAAACCCAAACGAAGAATGAACTAACCCTAAAAAAAATCCCTCTTTCCTATTTGATATCTCTCGTCCTTATTCCTCTTGCCTTTATTCCTCTCACTCCGATTCTCTTTCACCCAGATTATAAGTCATCTCAATGATAGAAGCTTCTTTGTTAAATGGTTTATTTGGCCCATCAACGAAGAAAAGAGCGTGAGTTCTTCAGCCTTGTGGTGATGAGACAACGAGAACCATGACTTAGCCCAATTGAAGACACATGATCGGGTCATACTTACCTGATAAAGCCCAAAAAGATCGATGTGCCAGTAGGCTAAGCTGGTATAGGTTTCATATAATTGGAAGATTTGGTGGAGATGCCGGTGATGGTAACTTATGGTTTCTTCCTAATCTCTTATTACCGAGTTATACATGTAGCATAACATTAGATAAAAAACACTAAATAAGTTATGCATGTTCGTGACATTATTTTCCTTCTTTTTCTGATTTGATAAACTCTTCTTGGTAGAAGAGAATTATGCATGTTTAAATAGTGGAAACTAATGAGTTATTTGATTTTTATTTGATGGTTAAATAAGTTGATTATTCAAAAAAAAGGTACTTACTGTAATTTGCACGAAAAACAAGACAGACAACTGCTCTTCTAGGACTTAATCTGTCACCTAACTCGATAAGATGACCTTTAAATTAATTAGCTTCATGTTGTATGTAAAGGAAAATGCATCGGCTATTTGTTTCTCATACTGCTATCTAGATAAGCTTAGCCTTAGAAATGTGTTTCAATGATACAAGGACCATTATCCAATTATTACTTATTTGATCTCAAAAATATCTATAATATAATCATGTAACGTCATATGCAACATTGTCTAAGCATGAGAACAAGTGCAAATCAGACTACATATGTTTTTTCTTCGGATAATTAGCAAAACCCTTTAAAAGGTATGTTGATGGTGTCGAAGGTGTTGTTGACTTCTTCTATATGACCAAAATAACCAAATATTATGCACATACCTTTTTCTTTACTGTATGCATAAAATAAAAATAATTGTATGTTGGTTTTAAGTTGTTGAAATTTTTGAATAGCGAATTCCTTCTATTAACGGCGAATTAGGCTAACTCATTGAAAATTTTAAACATTAGTTAATTTAAATCGGTGGTAAGAAATCATGTACATAGATTCAAAATATTTGCTTATCAATATGCTGAGAAGCATATATTAAATGTTAAATACTTAACTAGCAATAGTTATGTGATAATTAATTTTGAACATAAGACTAAAATTGCAATTAGTATTTTTCTACTTCGAGTTATATGATAACTTTTTTTTATGAACTTGGACACTGTGACAACTTCTTTAATTTTCAACACTTTAAATTATGAATGCAATGAGTTATAAATGCATGTTCTTACTTTTAATTTTTAGATATTTTTCATACAAACTTATAACTATTCATTTTTACGTTGAAATTGCAATGATGTTACAACTCAGTTTCCATAAAAAATCTAATTTAAAAACCTAAGGGTTTATGTGACCATGTGTCATAAATTTCATTTAATTTTTATTTAACTGTTGCAATAAAACTTATGCAAATGTTGGACTAATATGGTTTGAATGCATTGATCATACAAAATTCAGTTCTGATATCTTAGCTGGAACATGATGAACATTAGATGAACTTTACTTTTATTAGCTGAAACACTTTTGAGATTCTTTTCTAAATGTGAAATGCATATCTAATTTGATTGCAGACAAACTCACTTTCTATTTACTCCACTACAGTATGGTTGATAATGCATATTTGTGCATTAATTTTTTAGGACTGACTTCATCATAGATTAAAGATCAAGTTTGTACAGTATGGCTGACAATGATTAGTTTCTCCTTGAGAGAAATAAAACCAGGGACTCTCTTTTTCTAGGCCTCATTTATCTTAATGCAACAGACGTGATTTTATCTTCTTATACCAATTTAATTTAAACCTAGATCATATTACTTAAGAATCTTTGGCCCTACAATTGTAATTAAATGTGAACCTATCAAATCAGTTTGATAATAAATTACTTAAATATAGGATTAATCTGATATGAAGGCAATGATTCTACGATTATACCTTTTTGCTGCGAATAGTCAATTTATTCGTACTAGGACCATATGTATATATGAGGCTAACAAGAACTACCTACATGTTAGTAAAAGGTTAATAAATTCAAATATATGAAAGAGAATGATGAGTTTCTCCTTAAAATAAAATAAAATTAGGGCTCTTTTTATAGGATTCTTTTATCCTAATGTCGTAGATGTGAATCTCTCATCCCGATAATTAAAATAGTATAATCCTGAAACGTAGTATTCACATTAGTGCCAAAATTGCATGGAAATGCGAACCAATGAAATTACTTTGATTACAAATTTACTTAAATGTTGGACTAATATGAGATGAATGCACTGATTCAACAATTATACCTTTTTATTGTGAATAGTTAATTTATTATGAATAGTTGATTTACTTAAATGTTAGACTAATATGAGATGAATGCATTGATTACAAATTTACTTTTTTCTAAATGGCTAATAAGAGCATGTTGGTTAAAATTCAATAAATTTAAAACATTTAGGAATAGAGGAGTTTTCCCCAAACAAAAAGATACTTAGGAGCTCTCTTTTTGCAGGCTTCTTTTATCATGATGTAGCAGATGTGAGTCGCTCATCTTGATAACTAAATTACTCCAAACTTCAATAATAGTATCTAAGACACTTTTGCCCCAAAATTGCAATGAAATATATACGTTTGAAATCTATTTGATAGTAATTTACTTAACTCTAAACTAATATGGCATGAACACACTGATTATGCAATTATACCTTATTTTTTGTCTGAATAGCTAATTTATTCCCACCCTGACATGTGTGTATATATGACCAACAAGAACAACCTACATGTTGATAAAACTCAATATATTTCAAATGTTCAAGAAAAAAATCATTTGCCCATACGATAATTGATATTTAAATTTATTTACCATGTTTGACTTAATTACAAAATACTGCAATTTTATTGGTTTTAAAAAGTTTTATTTAGAGTAGATTTGTAATCATCCATTTGATGTTGAAAGATAATTAACAACATACAAGGGCTAATTTGATTATAAATCTCTTCTTCCTCATCTAATACAGTATCTTCATATCAAACTATTTTTCTTTATATTTTTCTATTAAAAAGCCTATCTTGATCATAATAATTCTTACAATCTACATATAACACTATTGGTTATGTTTTATAAAGACTCGCATCCGTGCCATTGGCATGGGCTCCATACTAGTATTATATAAAATATATATGTGTGTTTATATATATATATATAATTATATATGAATTTAGTTATTAAATACTAACAGATTCAACACTTAACTTAAGATGACCTTATACTGCTAATTAATTTTCAGGTGCAGCGTTATGTCCTTCATCAATGTTTAATGCAATGTTTGTTTCGGATTAATTTTTTTAGATTGGAGACTAAATCTTCTTAACCTTTATATAAACTGAAATATATGCATGGTTGAATTAAAAAAATCGAACATTGAAAATTTATCTAGTTAAACAAGTGCTTGCGAGATAACACACTGTTATAAAACTTTAAGCACAATAAACAAAAGTGGAAAGATATATATAACATACATTTTTATTGGATTTTTTTGTATTATTTATTTGAATCGCATTGCATCAAATTGTTTTAGCGTATATTATTTGTTTGGATCGCTAAATTTGGAATGTTTAAAAATCGTTACCATGGTCCACACTTGTAAAGATTGGAAATGATGTTACTCTGGTTTTTCTTGCACATTGAAAACTCACTTGCAGCTATTCAGCTAATATTAGTACTTTGTGCTATGTTTCAGGAACAAACTAGTTTGACATTTAATACGTGTTTAAAGCAACGGTGAGGTAAAGTGCATCATCAAATCAATAATATAAAGTACGTCAATGTGTGTCACGATATACTTTAGAATCTTGATAATCTCTTATGGTGTAACATCCCGCCTTTTTGTACAATTTAAGCAGACACACGTGCCAACTCAAACCATACAGAAAGGCGAATTGTTATTGGGGTGAATAAGAAAAAGAAGGGAAAGAAAAAAAAACAAAACAGAATCTCGCAGCGGAATGACAAAATATAATAATCAAATAACAGTTCATGAAGTTGTATACAAAACATTTGATTATACTTATACAATACAAAATCGTAGTTACATAAATAGAAAATAAACAAATAATAATGCAGCGGAATAGTATGATGTAGTGGAATAATAGAATAAGTAATAATAGTACAAATCTTCGTCTTTGTCTTCCAGAAAAAGGTCTTCAAATCCTGAAATGTTCAGGCTGACCCGAGCGAATTGAAAAGAAAAAACACTCGAGTCAGAAGTAAAAGATCTTATGTGAGTTAAATCAACGGGAAATAAGTATGAGTGTAAACGGCGTCGGAGATGTTTACGGGGTTTGACATCTCCTATCCAGCGTCTAACGTGAGTGTAGTAACTTAAAATATGTTCAGGATTCACATCTCCTAAGGATCCGTTAAACTATCTACAATGTAGTACAATACACTATTATAATATGTCTACAGTAAGATAAACTATTAAAATAGCGTTAAGGCATTACCCATATCCCCCTTAACACATTTTATAGGTATGCCAATAGTCTATACAGTACCGTAACTCCCTGTAAAATGGAGCCACCGGAGGATACCACATAGGTACGACATAAAACAAACTCGTAGAAGGCGCGCTAGGGTAGGTGACACGGCACAACTAGGCAATGCCAGGGTAGATATACCAATTACGCATTCGGACTGTTGGTAACGCATAGCCGCAACTACCGCCCAACTCGAAACACACTTTCGAGTAAAAAATCGAAGGGTGGCCACCAAATAAATCACAAGTCAGAATATAGTATCGATGGAATGTGTCCAATCAGAGGAGCTACCTCATTGGCCCAGAATCACTCCTGTTTAAGCCACCTTATGCTAAATCACGGGAGTTAGGTCCACGTAAATGTACCTTTAGGATCATCGCCACCATCAGACTTCATTCTGGAATCTCCACCGCGTACACAGTTGTCAAAGTGGTTTTCGGTATTGGCAGAGAGTATGACAACATCCGATCACGGTCTCTTTAACAACCAATCGCTTATTACACACCGGATGGTTCTTTTACATTTCCAAAATCGTTTCATAATTGATATCAAAATATCATATTCAATTAAAACCATATCACTTTCGAAATCATTACTTACTTTCGAAATCATATTAACCTTTGAAATCATATCGCATTTGAAATCATAGTTCGATAATTTTATTTCCTTTCAAAAGTCATATTCACAATTTATACCAAATTATCATATTCTGAAAACCATAATATTTTCGAAGTCATGTTCACTTTAAAAATCGAGAATTTGAATATAAACCCATCCATTTTACTTAGTTTGGAATTTGAAAGAAAGTAGTTTAAATAGTTATAAATAGTTAAAATACTCCAAAATAGTTTAATTCTAGGTAAAGTACCTTTAAATTGATTTAAGATAGTTAAATAGATTTATTTAGATTAAATATAATTAAAATAGATTAAATAGCTTAAAATAGATTAATTAGATTTAAAATAAATTATAATGGTTTAATTAGTTTAAAATAAATTAAATTGGTTTAAAATAGTCAAATAATTTATATAATTAATATTAGTTAAATAGTTTAATAAATTTGAAAATCTTAATAATTATAAATATATTTTAAAACAGTTTATATTAAAATATGAGTTTGGAATTTATATCAGTTTAAACTACTCATTTCATTTCAACATATTTGGACCATTTCAAATTTCCAAATCGACAAGCCAAATTTCAATAAACTATCGAATTTCATATCAATTAAATCCATGTTCAAAATATCAATACGGATTACTCCAACTTCAACATATTTCAAAGTTATTTTCAAACAAATTCAATAACTCAATTTCGACATAATTTCATTTATACATAAAAGTTTAACTTTAAACTTCCGATTTACTTCCTTAAAGAAATTTATTTTTAAACCAATTTGCATTTCAACACAAACTTGATTTTTCAATAATACTTCAACTTACATAAATCAAATTTTATTTCAAAACATCAATTGATTAAATTCAAAATTTAAGGATTTTAAAATCATTTAATTTAACCAATCCGGTGTCCGTATATAATTTTCTACCCTAGGGTCAAGTGATACGGATATTTATCATTTCAATCCGCAATTTAAAGATTTTACGGTTGTATATCATTTCAAACCGCAATCTCGAAATAAATAAAAATCCATAACGAACTTGCAGTTTATAACGGTATAAGATATAACATCCATTCAACCAACATCAACAATCTACTTCCATCACAATCATCATCCAAAGCAATCAATAAATATCAATATAGAACTGATAATCAATAACGGGTATTAAACTGGCAATTTATATTCAATAATAAATTAAATAACGATTTAATGTAAATAAATTCAAATTAATTGAGATATATACCAAACAGTCATAAATAAATTTCTAATCACATCATAAATTTAAATTAACAAACATAAGAAAATTTTGAAGTTGTGAGTGGGTCAAAACACTCACCTTTTGAATTTAAATTGAATTTAAATCCAATTTAAACCCAAAATTTGAATGGTCTCAGAATTCGTCCAAACCAGCGTCAAAATGTCCGGAATTTCAATACGATCCTAGTGGAAGAAACCGCGCATGAATCGAACCTAGTATACAAAAGTTAGGTGAGTAAGAACGAGTTGAAATTGAAATTCTAACAAAAAAAAAAGAGAACCCCTTCCATTGCCGCGTCACTGCTCATCTTCAACACACGATACAACACGGTAACCCAAATCACGCAAACCCCTCGTTCGAACACTACGCCGCCGGAAATCTGACACAATCGATCGCCGCTCGAAGCACCGCCCCTCGCCGCGACCTCGGCTACCATTTCGACCCCTCCCCTGCGACTATGGTGCCTCGTTTGGTGCTCAAACGAGCAGTCGCCGCCTAGAAGATTCAACCGTAATTGAATTATTACGGCAGATCCAGCCGTCAATTCGACAAACTACTCGCTCCGATGAACTACGCATGCCTCTCTCCACAACCTGGTATTATTGTTTCGCCGATCGGTTGCAGTCGATCGCGACGAATTTAACGGTCGAGAATTTCCCTACAATTTCTGGACAAATAGTGGTTCAAATTGGAAAATGAATTATAGATCTGAGATGCGCTCGTCGAGAGCTTCAAATCGATATATATTTGATATAGTTTGAGGAGTTTGAATTCTTGATTTGGAATTTGATTTGAAATTGCAAGTGGTAATTAGGGTTTGTAAGCCATTGGGATGAGGAGTTGAGAAGGAGATGTACATATAGACAATAGAAATAAGAAATGACCTAGGGTTTATAACGAGGTATTTATAGGCAAAGCTGAAAACAGAAAGAATGAACCAAATTGATTGAACGATACACGACCCGAAAAGCCCGTTCTGTCTCAGGAACGAAAATGAAGCATCCCATATATCAAAATAGATGTTATCGATATTTTTAAATTCAGTGGAACAGGTTTCAGGTCCTAATTCCATCGTATTAAGAAGTTATATTAAAATCAGCTTAGTTCAAATTGATTTCAATTGATTTCAATTAAATTTGATTCCTAGGCATTTCGAGCCCGTACGATCAAACGGCAAGTCCGATCGTTACGAAACTTGAAATCCTATAATAATTCACCGTTACGGATCCGATGAAACTAGTTTCGTCGAAATCCTAGTCAGTTGCCAAAATGGCTATATTTTAGTCAATTAAATAAATTAATATTAAATTAATTATATCACTTTTTAATTCAAATAAATTAACCAACCAATTTTATCATTTTTGATTTCATAAACATTTATAATAACTTAAAACAAGTTTCCATGTTAATCCAAAGCTAATTATTTCACTAATTATCAGGTTTACTTTCAATTTCAATAAATACAGAAATTGTAAATTAAATTTTCCAATAGTTCCATTTAATTGACCATTTCCTATTATTCAATCTGTTATTACCAAATGGGTGAAATTAACATTGGTTCATGATTTATTACATTAATATTCTCAAATTTTGTCTCAATTTCAAATAACGTAATATTTAGTTTCATTTTAATCACAATTAATTTCCAATTTAGTTTAATGGACTACATACATAGGTAACTTATAATAATTGTCACTATTCACTTTTAATTTCATTTATAAGTTTATTACTTACAACAAATGTTACCATTAGTTTCATAACAAAAATCTCGTTCAATTTCTATTGATCAATGTATTATTTCCTTGGTTAATTCAATATTTACTTTTATTTTCTTATATTAAATTTATAACCAAGCATAGCATTTAAATTACAATGAATTGGAATTTCATACACATTGTTAATAATCAACTTACATTAACATTGTTACACTTTATTTTAGTGTTCATTTCATTATTACATAATTGGAATTACATTTCAATTGTTAAAAATTAGCTTTAATTACCATTGTTACATTTCATTTTAGATATTATTTCATTCATAACTCACAAATTTTTATTTATTTCCACAATAAATTGCAAAACTTAACTAAATTAACAATTTTAAATTATCTAAAATTACGGGTCGTTACACTCTCCCTCACTCAAAACTTTTCGTCCCCGAAAAGGAAATAGAAGGGAAAAGAAGAAATTAAACAGTCAATATATCTTATTCAAAATATTAACTTTATAAACAAATAAATTTACAAAATCAAATAATTTGAATAAACTATATAAATTTATAAACACTTAAATCTTTTATTTTCAATTTAATAAAAGTTTGGAAAATATTTCATAAAAATTTTCTAAGTCCAAAATTTTTGAAAAAATTTGGCAGATTCTCTTTTGTACGGAGAGGCTCGGGAGAAACAATAATATCAAAATATAACAATATATATCACAATATCTCAAAATAATAAATCCCAACAATGGGAAAATATATATATATATATATATACTGCTAGAAAACCGTAATCCAAGAACGTACCTATTTGTCGGGCAAACAACGCTTAATTATGAAACCAAAAGCAGTAGCAATTGCTTCCATAACCTGTATTTCACTTATATAATCCAAAAAAAGAGTTAATAATTATATAAAATGAAATATTTAAAGTTGTTTCAACCACTAACAAACAAATCAATATAAACAACAATCACTTGCAATCACATCATACAATCATCATATTAAATCAATATAATCAACCATTCATCCATAGTAAACAAACAAATGGTTTGTTTAGGTTCAGACACTTTTAATCACATAGAATGACAAATAACTACTAAGTATACCATTTAGTCAACAGTCTTAGATAAAACTCAATATATTATTCATACATCTTAAACAATTAGAAGTATCCTATCCCAAACAACCCATAAACCAAAACAAACAATAATTTACAAGGATTAATCAAGTTCATTCTTATTAATTTCATTTCACAACATTCATTGTTTATTTTCCTTTTCATTTACACAATGATTTGTCTTTTTAATTTACATTTATTTCTTACAAATTTCTATTTCCATTCATTCATTCAGAGTTTATTTCATTTATTTTCATTCATTACTTACAAACTCATTTTTCATTTATTCATATAATGCAAATTTCTTTTATTGCATTACATTCATTTTATTATTTACTGTAATTGTAAATAGTTTCAATATTAACTTAAGTTCAAAATTATTTACTTATAGTACTCATTTTCTATTTCATTTAATTGGTAGTATTACAATTTTAACTCAAGTTTATAACTATTTTCATATCAAATTTCTTATTTATAAAAGTAAATTTCATTGAACACTTCCATTACATAAGTTTTACTTGTAAAAATTTCCATTACATATTCTTTTAACATTTCAACTTTTTATAATTGGTAAGTTATATATATATGTCTTTAAGAATGCAATTGAAAGTTACACAAGTTTGACTTACTTACTCTAATTAACTCAAGGTTCAATAGTTATCATTCCTTATTTTCATATTCTCTTCGTTTACAAGTTACAATTTCAAATTCCTTGTATATTTCAGTTATAACTTAGCATTCAGTTTATTATTTTCATTTTAGAGTTTCCAATTATTAAATAGTTAAAATTTTATTCCATTTCAATAATTGAAATCTCTAGTTTATAAAAATTTAAGAACTAAATGCCGGGTTCCATTTCAAATCATTTAAAACAATAGATGGATGTATATACTCATAACTTATATATCCAATTATATTTAAAGCAATTTGAAATTTATATTTGTTTATCAAAAATAAATTGCAGTACAACTACTACAGTGGCCTTCCCACTTCGAAACTCGAAAATGAACCTCGATGATGCGTGCACTCAACACCGAAATTATTTTCCAGCGACATAGAGGGAGTATAGAACTTATTTCTTTCCAAAATTTCACTAAAACAATTCTTTCCAATTATATTGAAATATTTATATCAAAAAATACTTCTAATAATAATATTATTATATTCCAAAGTCATTCGAAAGAATTTTTCAAAAACCCCGGAACTTAAGTTTTAAATTTCCAAATTTCATTTATTTTATTTTCAAATCTTATTTCCAACCAATATTTATAAATTTTCACTACCTAACAAACAAATATATCACAACCAAATATATCATTTATAAAATTATTATTTTATATATAAAAATATACAATAGGTAAAATTATTTCATTTACCTACATTTCAAAACAAATATTGTGTCGGTCTGTCCTATCAAGTGTTTAGAAATCCCTATCGATGTCATAGCGTCCTATGCACCAACCAGAATTTATAAATACAAAACGGAACAAATTAACACAATATAAAAACCTTTTATAACACTAACAAATACACTCTCTCATATATATACTCTCAATGACTCATTCTAGGGTATTACTACCCTATTTTTAAAGAGTCAGACCCCACAAAACTAAGGTTATCGCTAAACTTGGCTCTGATACCAACTGTAACATCCCGCCTTTTTGTACGCTTTAAGCAGACACACGTGCCAACTCAAACCATACAGAAGGGTGAATTGTTATTGGGGTGAATAAGAAAAAGCAGAGAAAGAAAAAAAAACAGAATCTCGCAGCGGAATGACAAAATATAATAATCAAATAACAGTTCATGAAGCTGTATACAAAACATTTGATTATACTTATACAATACAAAATCAGAGTTACATAAATAGAAAATAAACAAATAATAATGCAGCGGAACAGTATGATGTAGTGGAATAATAGAATAAGTAATAATAGTACAAATCTTCATCTTCGTCTTCCAAAAAGGTCTTCAAATCCTGAAATGCTCAGGCTGACCCGAGCGAATTGAAAAGACAAAACACTCGAGTTAGAAGTAAAAGATCTTATGTGAGTTAAATCAACGGGAAATAAGTATGAGTGTAAACAGCGTCGGAGATGTTTACCGGGTTTGACATCTTCTATCCAGTGTCTAACGTGAGTGTAGTAACTTAAAAGATGTTCGGGATTCACATCTTCTAAGGATCCGTTAAACTATCTACTATGTAGTACAATACGCTATTAATATGTCTACAGTAAGATAAACTATTAAAATAGCGTTAAGGCGTTACCCATATCCCCCTTAACACATTTTATAGGTATGCCAATAGTCTATACAGTACCGTAACTCCTCGTAAACTGGAGCCGCCAGAGGATACCACATAGGTACGACATAAAACAAACTCGTAGAAGGCGCGCTAGGGTAGGTGACATGACACAACTAGGCAATGCCAGGGTAGATATACCAATTACGCATCCGGACTGTTGGTAACGCATAGCCGCAACTACCGCCCAACTCGAAACACACTCCCGAGTAAAAATTCGAAGGGTGGCCACCAAATAAATCACAAGTCAGAATATAGTATCGATGGAATGTGTCCGATCAGAGGAGCTACCTCATTGGCCCGGAATCGCTCCTGTTTTAGCCACCTTATGCTAAATCACGGGAGTTAGGTCCACGTAAATATACCTTTAGGATCGTCGCCACCATCCTACTTCATTCTGGAATCTCCACCGCGTACACAGTTGTCAAAGTGGTTTTCGGTATTGGCAGAGAGTATCACAACATCTGATCCCTGTCTCTTTAACAACCAATCGCTTATTACACACCGGATGGTTCTTTTACATTTCCAAAATCGTTTCATAATTGATATCAAAATATCATATTCAATTTAAACCATATCACTTTCGAGATCTATACTTACTTTCGAAATCATATTAACCTTTGAAATCATATCGCATTTGAAATCATAGTTCGATAATTTTATTTCCTTTCAAAAGTCATATTCACAATTTATACCTAATTATCGTATTCTCAAAACCATAATATTTTCGAAGTCATATTCACTTTAAAAATCGAGAATTTGAATATAAACCCATCCATTTTACTTAGTGTGGAATTTGAAAGAAAGTAGTTTAAATAGTTATAAATAGTTAAAATATTCCAAAATAGTTTAATTTTAGGTAAAGTACCTTTAAATTGATTTAAGATAGTTAAATAGATTAAATTTAGATTAAATAGCTTAAAATAGATTAATTATATTTAAAATAAATTATAATGGTTTAATTAGTTTAAAATAAATTAAATTGGTTTAAAATAGTCAAATAATTCATATAGTTAATATTAGTTAAATAGTTTAATAAATTTGAAAATCTTAATAATTATAAATATATTTTAAAATAGTTTATATTAAAATATGAGTTTGGAATTTATATCAGTTTAAACTACTCATTTCATTTCAACATATTTGGACCATTTCAAATTTCCAAATCGACAAGCCAAATTTCAATAAACTATCGAATTTCATATCGTTTAAATCCATGTTCAAAATATCAATACGGATTACTCCAACTTCAACATATTTCAAAGTTATTTTCAAACAAATTCAATAACTCAATTTTGATAGAATTTCATTTATACATAAAAGTTTAACTTTAAACTTCCGATTAACTTCCTTAAAGAAATTCCTTTTTAAACCAATTCGCATTTCAACACAAACTTGATTTTTCAATAATACTTCAACTTACATAAATCAAATTTTATTTAAAACATCAATTGATTAAATTCAAAATTTAAGGATTTTAAAATCATTTAATTTAACGAATCCGGTGTCCGTATATAATTTTCTACCCTAGGGTCAAGTGATACGGATATTTATCATTTCAATCCGCAATTTAAACATTTTACGGTTGTATATCATTTCAAACCGCAATCCCGAAATAAATAAAAATCCATAACGAACTTGCAGTTTATAACGGTATAAGATACAACATCCATTCAACCAACATCAAAAATCAACATCCATCACAATCATCATCCAAATCAATCAATAAATATCAATATAGAACTGATAATCAATAACGGGTATTAAAATAGCAATTTATATTCAATAATAAATTAAATAACGATTTAATGCAAATAAATTCAAATTAATTGAGATGATGATTTAAAATATACCAAACAGTCATAAATTTATTTCTAATCACATCATAAATTTAAATTAACAAATATAAGAAAATTTTGAAGTTGTGAGTTGGTCAAAACACTCACCTTTTGAATTTAAATTGAATTTAAATCCAATTTAAACCCAAAACTTGAACGGTCTCAGAATTCGTCCAAACTCGCGTCAAAATGTCTGGAATTTCAATACGATCCTAGCGGAAGAAACCGCGCGTGAATCAGACCTAGTATACACAAGTTAGGTGAGTAAGAACGAGTTGAAATTGAAATTCTAACAAAAAAAAGAGAACCCCTTCCATTGCCGCATCACCGCTCATCTTCAACACACGATACAACACAGTAACCTAAATCACGCAACCCCTTGTTCGAACCCTATGCCGCCGGAAATTTGACACAATCGATCGCTGCTCGAAGCACTGCCTCTCACCGCGACCTCGGCTACCATTTCGAACCCTCCCCAGTGACTACGGTGCCTCGATCGGTGCTCAACGAGTAGCCGCCACCTAGAAGATTCAACCCTAATTGAATTATTACGGCAGATCCAGCCATCAATTTGACAAACTACTCGCTCCGATGAACTACGCATGCCTCTCTCCATAACATGGTATTATTGTTTCGCCGATCGGTTGCAGTCAATCGCGACGAATTTACGGCTGAGAATTGCTCTACAGTTTCTGGACAAATAGTGGTTCAAATTGGATAACGAATTACAGATCTGAGATTCGCTCGTCGAGGGCTTCAAATCGATATATAATTCGATATAGTTTGAGGTGTTTGAATTCTTGATTTGGAATTTGATTTGAAATTGCAATTGGGAATTAGGGTTTGTCTGCCATTGGGATGAGGAGTTGAGAAGGAGATGTTATCGATGTTATCGATATTTTTAAATTCAATAGAACATGTTTCAGGTTCTAATTCCATCGTATGAAGAAGTTATATTAAAATCAGCTTAGTTCAAATTGATTTCAATTGATTTCAATTAAATTTGATTCCTAGGCGTTTCGAGCCCGTACGATCAAACGGCAAGTCCGATCGTTACGAAACTTGAAATCCTATAATAATTCACCGTTACGGATCCGATGAAACTGGTTTCGTCGAAATCCGAGTCAGTTGCCAAAATGGCTATATTTTAGTCAATTAAATAAATTAATATTAAATTAATTATATCACTTTTTAATTCAAATAAATTAACCAACCAATTTTATCATTTTTGATTTCATAAACATTTATAATAACTTAAAACAAGTTTCCATGTTAATCCAAAGCTAATTATTTCACTAATTATCAGGTTTACTTTCAATTTCAATAAATACAGAAATTGTAAATTAAATTTTCCAATAGTTCCATTTAATTGACCATTTCCTATTATTCAATCTGTTATTACCAAATGGGTGAAATTAACATTGGTTCATGATTTATTACATTAATATTCTCAAATTTTGTCTCAATTTCAAATAACGTAATATTTAGTTTCATTTTAATCACAATTAATTTCCAATTTAGTTTAATGGACTACATACATAGGTAACTTATAATAATTGTCACTATTCACTTTTAATTTCATTTATAAGTTTATTACTTACAACAAATGTTACCATTAGTTTCATAACAAAAATCTCGTTCAATTTCTATTGATCAATGTATTATTTCCTTGGTTAATTCAATATTTACTTTTATTTTCTTATATTAAATTTATAACCAAGCATAGCATTTAAATTACAATGAATTGGAATTTCATACACATTGTTAATAATCAACTTACATTAACATTGTTACACTTTATTTTAGTGTTCATTTCATTATTACATAATTGGAATTACATTTCAATTGTTAAAAATTAGCTTTAATTACCATTGTTACATTTCATTTTAGATATTGTTTCATTCATAACTCACAAATTTTTATTTATTTCAACATTAAATTGCAAAACTTAACTAAACTAACAATTTTTAATTATCGAAAATTACGGGTCTTTACATGTGGGCTCAAGAACCATCATTCAAATTTTAATATTTGTCGCATGTCCTTTATTTCTTAAGTTTGCGCCCAAACCCTTAACAAAAGCTATTTGAAAATGGGACTTTTCTAGCCGAAGAACTTGGTTTAAGGTCCAATGAGCTTTAGAAATTGCTATTGCCTCCGAAATTAATTAAGGAAATTTGATGTGGAATATAAAAGTACGAATACATTATGAATTCCACAAATCACATCCAAAATTTGTCTTCGTACTTTTTAACATGGTTAATTAATGTTAAATTGGTGATTTTTGGTTTATTTTTATTGAATATTTCAAACAAAGGAGAACTATAATTTTTTGTTTATTTCTTAAGGATAGCCAAAAGCTTATAGCTTTGTCTTCTAAAAATAGAAGATTGCTAAGTGGAAGTAGAAATTAATTCAATATACTCTGATGGACACATGTATTGCAAAGTGGAAATAGAAATTAATTCAGTACACTAATGGAACCAGTACATTAAATTACTATGTCCATCAGGTTAAAATGGATATAGCAACCGGAACAGATATATCACGGGCAGGCTCTAGGCTACAGCTTAAGCTAAAGTCATAAGTTCAAATACTAGTTATATAATTTATTGTCTGGCCCAAATATTGTTATAGCCTATGTTCTTTTGCATCTTAAAGTCTTTTAATTAATGTTTTACCATTCGTCAATGCCTTGAATTTTTTTTTCAAAGTTTGTCATTTGTTGTATGATGCAGGTTCATTTATTTCTTAAGAGGAGGGTCGGTAATTTGTCAGATGCTAAGGTTTCAAGGCTTAACTCATGGGTGCTTGGCCTTCAAGTTCTAGCTTTATTGCCATTGCCTTCTTAACAAAGGTGCTCTGGGTTGCATTAACATCCTCATTATATCGTTGAATTCCTGTTGATGATGAAGCGACTTCAGGTTGATGCTTTGGTAATACTATGTTTGAACTTTTACAAAGTATTTAAGTTGATCTTATTTAGGGTTCAAATGGAACTATATTACATGACCCTTGCTATAATCCTCTGTGCTGTTCAGTGAGCTAATAGATATTTGTTTCAATGTTTGTCTTTATTTTTTTTTTGTAATTTGGTACTTTATTATATCTTTTAGACTGTAACATAGTTTAACTTTTTGTTCGTAGATTTGGAAACATGCATGAGCGAAACGTAGACTTCTACATCGTGCAAAGTAGCTTAAAAGAAGGGTAAGATCGGTGCGGTTTGCATGTAATTTTTGTACGGTAGAGTTTGAAGATATGTCTGAGGAAAATCTCGAAGTATTTCTATGCAATCGCCACAAAAAGGAGGGTACTTTGCAACTGCATTTTTTTCAAAGATACCGACTAGGAGGTTATATGTTGCTTCATGATTACATTTATTTAAGCTAATTTCTTAATGAATTATTAGTATATATATTAATTATTTTTCTTCTGCTTTCACTATTTAGTATGTCATTTAATTCGCCAATATAAGCATTAGTATTTGAAGCATTGGCGGTAAGGTGTTTGAACCTAGGTAGGCTTTAAACTGCTGCATATGAGACTGAACCTAGGTAGGCTCTAAAGTGATAAATGTGTGACTTATCTCTTTTGTGGACTTCCCTAAACTGAAAGCATGGGAGATAGCCTGAAAAAGCTCCTCTTTAATTTCATCCCAGTGAATTTGTAAAATTGTGCATTGAACCCATCTATACACGGACTACTATTACCATTTATTTGAAATGCAGCTTTCCTCATTTCCTATATATCAACAGCTTCAAAAGTTTCCTTTTTTGCTTCTTCGGTTATGATTTTTTTGCAAACAATATTCTAAAATCTGTTTTTAATTTATACCGAGTTATACGAATGCTTGGAATAATAGATATCATCCTCTGTCAAGTTTTTTGTATTTGTTGTATTCTCTCCATTTTCATCCAGTTGATCGCTCGTGTTTGTTTTACTTCTCCTTGTTGACATCATAACATGATAAAACTTTATGGGTTAATCTCCTTGAGTAAGCCGTTTCACTTTTTATTTTTAAATATTTTATACTGCTTCAGTATGTGACATTGCCTACAACTACTCAACACTTTGCGTGTATTCACTTATCAATTTTTCATCATGTGGGTTGTGTAGAATTTGCAAGTGAAATGCATTGGTATTTCTTGTAGTCCTTATTTCATCATTTCTTCCCTGATGAGAATAGAGAAGAAGTCTCTTCAAGGTTAGAAATAGTGTCCTTTGCTTGTTAGTTGAATGCTTGTTTCTTATAGTCATCTGTAGTCCTTATTTCTTTGTCTCTTATTAATTTTTTTTGGGTATTTGTTGTTGCAGAGGCACTTGAATCTTTCGAGGAAGTATGTGAATTTGTTCCTTCTAATCAAGGATTCCTTGACCAGGTTTGACAGCACTACTAATGCTTGTTAGCATCATTTTCTTTTTGTGTAGGTTGCATGGGTATAAGTTTTATGTTAACTAAGTTAACTTTGTTTTATAAAAATTAAACAAGTTTATATAAATTAAACAAGTTTATAAAAATTGACTAAATTTTATAAATTTTTAACTAAGTTAACTAAGTTTTATTATAAAACCAAGTTTCTAATATTAATTAAGTTTTATAAAGATTTAACAAACTCGACTAAGTATATAAAAATATAAATTAATAGAATCTTCTATAATAATAATAATAAACAACTAAGATTTATAAATATTAAATAAGTTTATAAAAATTAACCAAGTATTTTAAAATTTAACTAAGTTAACTAAGTTTTATAAAAAATTAACGATTTAGTTTATAAAAATTAACTAAGTATATATAAAAAATGTATATAACTAAATCTTCTATAATATTAATAACAATAAGAATAATTATTACTATTATTAACTAAGATTTATAATAATACTAAGTTAACTAATATTCATAAATATTAAAGTTTATAAAAATTAACTAAGTATTATAAAAATTTAACTAAGTTAACTGAGTTTTATAGAAGTTAACAAGTTTAATTTACAAAAATTAACTTAGTATATAAAAATATGAAATATAACTAAATCTTCTATAATAATAATAATAATAAACTAAGATCTATAATAATAATAATAAGTTGACTAAAATTTATAAATATTAAATAAGTTTATAAAAATTAACTAGTATTATAAAAATTTAACTAAGTTAACTAAGTTTTATAAAAAGTAACAAGTTTAATTTATAAAAATTAACTAAGTATATAAAAGGATAAAATATAGCTAAATCTTCTATTATAATAATAATAATAATAACAATAATTATTATTATTAACTAAGATTTACAGTAATAATAAGTTAAATAAGTCTAAAATTAACTAAAAATTATAAAAATTTAACTAAGTTAACTAAGTTTTATAAGAATTAACAAGTTTAGTTTATAAAAATATAAAATATAACCGAATCATCTATAATAATAATAAAAATAAACTAAGATTTATAATAATAACAATAAGTTAACTGAGATTTATAAATATTAAAGTAAGTTTATAAAAATTAACTAAGTATTGTAAAATTAACTAAGTTAACTAAGTTTTACAAAAATTAACTAAGTATATAAAAATATAAAATATAACTTAATCTTCTATAATAATAATAATTAACTAAGATTTATAATAATAATAATAAGTTAACTAAGATTTATATAATAATAATTAACTAAGATTTATAATAATAATAATAATAATAAGTTAACAAAGATTTATAAATATTAAACAAGTTTGTAAAAATTAACAACGTATTATAAAAATTTAAAATTTTGCATAACTATCATTGGTTATTTTTAATTTTTTTGACATAAATGACAGTTTTGCATTATCATCTGACAGTTTTGGAAATAGCCTGTTTAGCGATGATACCAATACTGATGTTAGTATTCTACCTCCGTTTAACAGTGATGCCTCCGGGAACGAAAGAATTTAAAATGAATTGTATTAAAATTTTACAAAATTAAAGGAGTTTGATAAGAAAATATTTATATATTTTTAACGTGGCGTTTTCTAGTTAAAGATGATTGAAACCCAGAAAAATATTACTGTTTTGAAATGAAATATGCAGAGGTTGAATAACTTGAATTTAATCTTCAAGTGATAACAACTATTAATCATTGTTTCCATGCTAACCTGAAACTTAGCGTACATCACTTTCATACTGCTCAAAAAAGTTATATATATATATCCGATACAACATTGAATAATTTGGCTATACCTATTTACTCAGAAATCATACAACTTAATGACGTGGTAATATTTAGTGGCATGACTAAACAATAACATTTCAAAAAATTCCTAATCACTTTCACTAAGGAAAAAACAGAACTGTGATTATAAGATAATGTTTAGTTCTATATAGGCATTTAACTTTAGCTAATATTTACTTTAAAGATTTGTAATATCTGAAAAAATAGATATAAACAAATTCAATAAGACAAAAAAGGAAAAAGGGAAAACTGAAGAAGAAGAACAAAGAAACTGAGTAGTTGTTTTAACAAAAATTCAATACTACGCTTGAGGATGTGAGTTACGTCTTAGCAGTATGATTCTCTTTGTCTATCAGTTCTGTGATGCAGTTATGCAACAATGGAAGACCCTAACTAATTATTTCATTGCATGATGCAGTATACCATATATGGAAAAAGTTTATTTGATACGATTTTGAGTATTGGTGTTAATTCTACTTTCTTTTCCATCACAGCGTTTTAAATCAATTGCGTTGGAGGCTGATTATTTGCTTAATGATCTGCAAAGAAGTCTCTTCAACCAAAGGGATAAATTGACTTCATTTGCAAACCAGCACCGTGAGGTTGATTCCAAACTATTGGTTTGAAATTCAATTTTATTCCTTTTGTTATTCCCAATAAATTTATTAAATTGGCTAACCATTAAGGGGCACTTACAAGTTGTAGAGACAAGTTGAACAATTTTAAAGGTCACAACCAATTTTTCTGCACTCTGGACAACCATGTATCTAAGTTGATAATAGAGTAATATATTGAAAGAAACACAAAATGTACAAGACCAACAACTTTATGATCTTGAGAATAAGTTTGAGGTATATCTCATTGCTGATTAAATATTTTGTCGGCCTACAGCAATACGGTCTTGTCTATTTCCTCTGATTATTATATGTTTTATGCTTTTAAAAGGAGTGTGCTGCAAATGAAGAACGGGAGCTGCTTGAAAAGGTAGCATAGATGTTTGCTAGTTCATGTGCTAGAAAGAAGGAGCCGGTATTCTTTCTCTATTCTTTTAGTATGCAACAAACAATACTGCAAATAATGGTTAGAATCACATTTATATACTAGATACTAACACAGAGTCTAAGACTCTAAATTCACATTAGTGGTACAATGGATAAAACAGTACACATTGAATTATATACTGATCAAATACAAACGGTACAAGTTTATATTGTAACTGACCTTGCAATTAATAATAGCAAAAAACAAGTATAAAAGAAATGTTTCAAGCTCATTCTTTCGCATGTTTATTTTATAAAGCTTGAAATAACTTGAGAACTAGCTACTTAATGTTTTCTTCTTTTAATCCTAATCAATTAAGTATAATAAAGAACTTTTCCTTTGCAGGTGGATAGATATATTTGATGGAAAAAAATAGTAATATACTGCAGCAAGTTATGGATTCGAAGTTACTTTTGATGACATAACTACATTTTGGTTTGTATGCTTGTATGTATTACTACTTTGGGTTACTAGTTGCTGCTTGTTCTATATTGAAATATTATGAACTTATTATCTATTTTGATGTAAGAATATTGCGTATGTTTATTATGTAATGTTTCATGTTAATTGTAAGAAGTGTGATTAATATAATATGTTGATTATAAAAGTGGGAATTAGTCACAAGGGCCTCTTTAGCAAGGGAAATTAATTTCTAGGACACACAACTAAAATAATTACTTTTAAGGACAATATGCAAAATAATTAGTTTCTAGGACCTAAAACCCTACGAAATTATGTTCTTGAAAGTAATTGGATGGTTGACTTTGTCCTTGAAAGTAATTATTCTGCTGACTTTGGCCTAGAAAGTAATTACTTCAGATGTGTGTCCTAGAAATTAATTGGACTGCAAAGTTTGTCCTTCTGGTGAAATGCCCCATTATAAAATGTGTGATTAATATAATATATGTTTGTTATGAAATATATGTGTTTATATAAACTATGTTATACATAAATTATGGTGGCATATAGAATTGGAACCTGCTATATATTGGTTAGGAACTGAGCAAAATACGACAGCGTTTATAAAATGCTAGAAAATATTTAACAGCGTGTATAAATTGCTATAGAAAAGATAAAACAACGTTTTCGAAACGCTATAGAAAGTTTTAACAGCATTTTCGAAATGCTATAGAAAGTTTTAACAGCATTTTCGAAACGCTATAAAATAGGACCCTAGCATTTCAGTAAACGTTGTAAATAAATATCATAGCAGCAAAAGAAACTCTGTAAAAAGTATTAATGACATCAAAAAAACGCTATAGATAAGTGGATTTCACAAAGTTTTTTTTATCTTGCTATGGTATATGTCTGACCTATAATGGCATGTTAATATACAGCATGGTTAAAAACGCTGTTAAAGGTTTTTATTGCATTTTTGAAACGCTATGATAAGTACATTTTGTTGTAGTGAGCCTACGTCCACTTTGAAGAGTTTGATGTTTATTGATGATTCTCAACTGATTTACAACAGTACAATAGCTAGCACTCAAGTTACAATGGAGTTTTAGCAAAGCAGCAGCATAGAAGTTCCAAAAGTCCTCTTTTAGTTGGCGTAGGGGTGCTATTTATAGGTGAAGAGCTAGAAATATCTCCTTCAAATCTCGAAATACCCTTTCTCATACGTAGGTGGGCCCACATGATCGATCTGGAGTTGTTTGGGATCGATCTTGATCGATCCATACTCGATTCATATCGGTTAAGAAATGGCCCAATAGGGCTGCGATCGATCATGGGCGTTCTTGAGTTGATATGTAAGCTTCAGTGAAAATTTCATGGCATTTTGACTTGTAGCTTGACAGATATGATCGATCCAAGATTGGACTTTCTAGCTAGGCTGAACACTTCGCATCGATACATGCGTATCGATGGACTTTGTATCGATGACGTGGCGTGAGTGTTTTGTGGAGATCCATATTTCACGCTTAAAGACCGTTTCCTTCGAATTGACCTCTTCCTTCATATCCATCTTATACATTACTCTTCGTATCGATGCTTGTCTGTGGTTTCGTATCGATGCTTAGCCCTTATCTTCATATCGATCAGATATGGGATCGATACAAAATGTATAGCTGTTGAACGAGTTGACTTCGATCGATCCGGGAAATGCTGAAAGCTATTGAAATCTAAGGGATACAGATGATGGATGCTGAGTGGTGGACTTATTCTCATTTTGTATCAATCCGGATGGATACGAAAGGATGGATATGGGTTGATGGATATGAAATTTGCTAGATGTATCGATACGAAATAGACATGCTTCACATGGATTTTGATCGATCCATATCTTGAGCATATGAACTCCGATTGACCTGAAATTTGGAATGTTGCCTTTCATAGCTTTGCTTGTCATACCATGCTAATTGTAGCTCGATCCAGACTTGGACCAAGCTTTCCTATATCCATCGTGGACCTGTAGATAACTGACCTCCGGGGCGGATTATTTTCAGTCTTTAGTCAAGTCTCTGGTGTCACGGCCTTGCCAAAAGGCGGGATAACATTTACCCCTTAAAGTATGTCCTGTATGAACATAACGTGCTTTGAAAAGTTGCAATCTTCATTCTAAAAAGATTCTATCCGATTTGCTGAGCATTTATCATTCCTTCATCAAGTAATGTGACCTTTGGTAGAATTTCAGTAGTATAAATGTTGAGTTGTAGACTGCCAATGATCACGCAGTTTCTAGTTGTAACTGAAGGCCGAGTGCTAGCAATTTGTTGTTTATTGTACTGATTGTCACCAGGCAAGCATTCAATTCCTGTTACTTTGAAAATCAATTGTTAATATGGCATACATGCACGTATGTCAACTTGACTCCCATTCATGTTTGCACGTTCATGGGTCGTTGCCAAGTTTTTTCCTTTTTTTTGAATCGAGTTTCATATCGATCCTCTCCTGGATCAATGTGAAATCCGAGTTGCAACAACGATCAATGGTCGTTTTGATCCCTTTCTTTGCATCGATCCTCTCCTAGATCGATCTGGGATGCATCATGATGGACTTCGTATCGATGGCGATCGATACGAGATGGGTATACATAAGATGTGCTTCGTATCGATGGATATGAAATTTTGGGTCTCGAATAGATGGAAACGAAAGTGATGTTTCATATCGATGGAGTTGAATGGTCCAGACATAATCATGAAGTGATCTTCGTATCGATGGATACGAAATAATAGGCTTCGGATCGATTCGCATCGATGGATACGAAGTGTTGACTTCACATCGATAGATACGAAATGTTAGGCTCTAGATTGCCTTGTGTTGATGGATACGAAAGTCGTTCTTCATATCGATGGATACAATTGATCCAGATATGATTGTGCAGCGCCCTTCGTATCGATGGGAGTTGACCACTTCTGTCAGTTTACATGACTAGGATACGAATCGTCCCCTAGGTCGATACGAAGAAGTAAAATTTGATTTTGGACTTAGAAATTTTTTCACTTGCTTTTGTTATTTCGTATTGATCGAAGAAAAGAAATACTACAGAACTCTCATCTTCAAACAGCTAATCCAATAACCCTTAATCTAATTCCTTCAATCTAGGTAAATAACCAGTAGATCCACGTTTCTAATGAGAAGCATCGAGCTTCATGCCCTTCCGTTCAAGGCGATGGCCAACTCCGGTGCCGTTGGTGCCGGAGTGGGGCTTGGGTTAGGTCGAGGAAGTAGTTGATGGCGACTTGGAGGCTTGGAAAAGAAGGAGAGCACTGGAAGGAGCTGATGGGGTCACTGATTTCAAGTTTTTTCTCAAACTTGCATCGATGGATCGATTTGAATGCTTAGGAGATGATTGCAGGCAGTCCTCACGATCGATCTGAGATGTGTGGAGCATGCTTCGTATGGATCTGGGAAGTGTGGTGATGCATATCGATGTAGACTGATGGATACGAAACCGAATACTCTGGATCGATATGAAATGATCGATGCATGTAGATTGATCGATACGAAGAATGCTGTCGGCCTACTCCACTGATCGATGCAAAATGATGGCTTTAGGGGAATGATCCAAAGTGAACTATGATGGATACGAACTCCATCGCTTTTTTCATACTTAAACACCTAACTCTGACGGGCTTTAACCTTGCATATTTGGACTTCATTGTAAAACTTCATATATGACTATCCTTCAAAGCTCATCGATGGAACTGTAACTCGATGAACACAAAAAATCTTAACATGGATCGTTCTTTGAAGTCAGGATGGCACAGTTGAGAAGGTCAGTGATGACGGTCACTCCGGTCGAATCTTAAAGTCTTATCGCCTTACCATCTTTCAAACTTCTAAAAATTTAGAGTATTATGTAGCACTTCACACACAACACGATCACTCACTTTGCACCAGGGGGAACACGGGTTTCTTTCCGTCTAATAACTATTTTTACCGAGTTCAATAGCTATGGATCCTGGAAGCTCGGAGCAACATGAAGTTCAAAGTCCTCGGTTTCCTAGAATGAAAGTGCCAGACATCGCGGCAGGTACAGTATACCCTTCTTCGGATGAACTGCCAGATGCATTATTGGTTATGAATCTAGAGGACTCCGTCCAGTCCAAGATCTCAGAAGAAATGCTGGGAAGAATTTTTCTTAGGCATGGACTATCTTTGGAAGTAGTTCAATTACCGGGGCCAGAAGATAGAGCGCATAATCCCTTAGAAGGGTTCACTTCATGTAGTAGATTCATGTGCGTGGCTGGAACATTTCCCCCATTCAATCAATTCATTCGAGATATGCTATTGTTCCCGAGGATCGCGCATTCCTAGCTGCATCCTAATGGATACACGCCTCTCAATAGCCTATATATCTTATTTATGGAGCATCTCCTATGACCCCTGACCGTCGATGAGATCATATACTTATTTAATGTCAAGAGTCGGGGGGACAATCTGTCGTTTACTTTTCTAGAAGCGGTCAGGAACTGCCAAGTGGTGGCAGGTGCTTGGAGTAAACTGAGCTACTTCAAGATAGAGTGGTTCTTTGTGAGATGCCCAACGAGGTTTGCTATGTGATGGTTGGTCAGACGTAAGTGCTTTAACTTCTTGGTCAATTAATTGGATAATATAAATCGATGCTGAATCCATTACTGCATTTCTTTCACAGCTTCTATTCCATGGCCTGATGGAGCACAGTTTAAAGAGATTATGAGGACACTCCAAGCGGTGCACACCGAACTTAGAGAAATATACGAAGTTCTTACCGATGATAACTTGATTGCCGTCGAGCTCATAGAGAGAGGTCAGAGTATTGGGCTGACTGGGGTTCCCATAGTGGGCCCAGTAAGACATAGTGGAAGACGGGCTCCTATCGTGCCCCCAGTCGAGGGAGCTCAGGCCGCGCTTAGTGTAATAATCATCGAACCTCGGGATGATGAAGGTATAGCAGCTGGTCATGAGCTCGCAGTCGCGTCTCCGTAGGGCCCTCAATTATCTATGCCAAAGAGGAAAGGCAAAAATGCTGTCCACAAAAGAAAAAGGCAAAAGACCATCGAAGCAACTCAGCCCATTGTAACTTCTATAGGTCAGGAGACCTCTTCTCCGAAGATGGAAAGTTCATTGAAAGGGTTATCAGACATTCCTATCCCGGATGATATATTGCCATTCTCTGATCTCGGGTTAGACGGGCTTCATTCCACATCAAGAATTAGCGTAGGCCTACCTTCAATAGATAAAGGGGAGACAACTCCAATAAGCAAGGCTACTACAACCGGTCGGTTGGGGATTTGCACATGCGTACACACACCTCAGGGCACCACACGATATTCCATCGCACGCTTCTTAATTTCTGGCGATAACTAATTCTACTCCTTTTTTCGTTTTTGTAGATACAATGGTGAAACAAGGCTCCATGCTTAGTAACCTCCGCTCTTTGTGCCATTCATCTGGATCGCGTTCCGAGTCACATCCCCGCGAGAGCAAAAAAGATTACAATCATGGCTACCAAGAACGTGAGCGCTACAACAGAAAGAAAGAAAGATCATATCAAAGCATGCACCATTCTAGGTCGCGATCTCCGCTACCAAAAGGACCGTCTACACCCTCTGGCTCCGGTAGGCCTTCTTCTAAATCCTCACATCAAATAGCGCTGCCTCACGCTCCGAGAACCGGCAATTAGTGCCACAGAATCGAAACAGAAACTCCTGACATCGTAGAACAAACTGCCATAGAGCCAACGGGGGAGGGAGCCATTCACATCGCCAAACTGAAGAAAGATTTTCCGAACATATGTTTTGATGGCTTCCACTTTCCCCCCAACTTGAAAAGAATCCTAAGTGACATAGAGAGATTAGTGCAGGACTATGTGCATGAGGCATATAGCCAGTATCACGAATGGGTTAAGACGGTAGAACGGATTTCGGCGATGTCTTTTGAGCGGGCTAAAACGATTGAGAAACTGGAGGGCGATCTTTCTCAAAAAGGCAGAATAATAGCGACACTTACCAACGAGCTTGAATCTTCAAGGAAAACCAAGATGGAGGTTGAGCAGAGAGCCGAGGAGGCCAGGAAGTCTTTGAAGGAGATGAGGAGAATGTACATGGACTTGGTGTAGAAAATGGGGCATCGCAACACGATTATTATGCGAGAAAAGGACGCTGCATGGAAAAAAGTTGATGAGCTAAAGGCGAAGCTGAATGAGGCTCTTAAAGAGAAATACAAAGCTAACAAAGTGGCCCAGGAGGCATGCGAGGAGTTGGTGAAACTTAGGGAAGAGAGGGATTCTACGAATAAATGGGCCGAAGAAGTCGACGCTAGGGTGGAAAGGGAAATAAAAGCTATAGAGGCCAGGATGGAAAGCGAATTTGAAGATCTTCTAGTCACTTACAACGCTAATGTCTTGAGAAACCGCAACCCTAACTGGCTCGGCGAGGATTATCCTTTCCAATTATATAAGGCCTGGAATCGCTTGCTTGAGGACGAAAAGGCGATCCGCAATGCTGTAACCGTCGATGAGTTTGAATTAGAAACTCAGGTGCTGATCGGAGATGAGCCTAAGGTCCTCCATGAGACAACCATCACGCTTCAGGAAAAAAACCTGGCCGCTAAGTATATGAAAGCCGGAGAAGGATCGGGGAGTGAACACCTCGAAGTTGGTCCCGAAGTGCCTCCAGCATCTCAAACTGAGCCTACATCCTTTGTCGATCCCCCAATCGTCCCAGGCTATGATCCTGATAGACCACATATCTCTCCTATTCTCAAGCGCGGTCCGGAAGGCACGTCGGCTCAACATGGGAGCCAAATCGAGGAAGGTATTCTGGACACTTCTCCTATTTCTCAAAATGTAGGAACACTATCAGAAGATATTACTAATATATTCTCTTATCTTCATTCAGTCTTAGATTCTGCGCCGGCCGACCATCCTGCAACTCAAGAAGTTCATCACGAGCAGGAGGTGTTAGCGACAAAGGCCACAACCGTAACAATTACTTCTTCGGCTTGGGAGACACATGATAGCGGCTATGCCTTTGATGACCAATTAATGGAAGCACTTTTCAGCGCCTCGAGCATCGAGATGCCCTTCAATGTGGATGAAGATGTTATTATCATGGGCTCCTCGGGACCGACTGGCATTCTCTCGATGGGCGAGCAAGCAGATCGAGAGGAAAAAATAATGGAGGAGATTAAGGCTGAGATTGAGCAGGCTGAGCAAGCTCGTAGAGCCAACAGAGGCATGGCGGATCCCGGTCCAGTCCCTATTCTTGTGGTTTCTCCAGGTGGCACTATTATTGAGACCAGCATGCCTGATTCTTCTAGCATCGAGAGTGCCACCATTCCACCGATTCCACACACAGAGGACACTTCAATCCCTGTGAGTTCTCAAGAAGAGACCGCGTCGATTCCCCCAGCTGGAGACAAGCCAACTAGAGCAAGCCGGGGAGGCAAGGGTTCGAAGAGAGGTCCAGGCGGTAGCTCGGGCGGATCTACGCCAAAGAAAGTCAAGAAGAAACCGAAGGCGTAGATTTGCATTTTCGCTTCTTCTTTTGTAGATGGCTAGAATAAGCTTCTCTTTTGCCTTTTGCAGGCCATGTATAGATGCGGGTTTTGCCCCTGCTTATAGGAATTCTTTGAACAGATTTTGTACTTACTTTCTCAAAGAATAGGGTGAATAAAATTTTTCCTTTGTTTCTAGCATAACTCTATGTTTATTCGTCTAAGTACTTTAGCACTCACATTTTCATTCAATGTACTCGTGAGGCTTTAGTCTCTGAGTCGAACTTGAGTCCGGTCTTTAAGTCCTGAGGTCATGGCCTTGGGTCATAATCAAATGTTGAGTCGAGTCCCAACGTTGCGATGTCTCGGTCACTGGCGGGAACTTGAGTTATGCCTCCAGTTCTGGGGAGAATTGAAGTAGTCGGTTGGTAGTCATCCTTCGCCTTTACTGACTTTGATTTAACTTAATCAGAACAAAGTTAAAGTGACACAAGTTTGAGCGGTCGGATCACACTCGCTCGCTTGCTAGCATTTACATCCACACTTTGTGGATTTAGACTTGTATGCCGGTGGTCGGTCATGCCTACTTATTTTTTAGAATTATATCCATACTCCGGGGACATAAGTTATTTTACGGGCAGTCGGTCACACTCGTTTAATATTTATACTCTACTTCACACTTTAGGAATCTAGAGTCAGTTGACAGACGGTCGACCACATTTGTTTAAGTATTACGATCTTATTTGCACTCTGGGAATAAGGAGTTGGTCAAGGTCATGGATGGTCAAATCACATCCTCCTTGATCCAATAAGCAAAGTCGTAGATGGATGGATCCATCTTCTTCGAGCTTGAAAAGAAGCGAGGTCGTGGATGGGCGGATCCATCCTCCTCGAGCTCTGAAAATAAGTAAGGTCGTGGATAGATGGATCCATCCTCCTCGAGCTTTTGAAAATAAGCGACGTCATGGACAGACGGATCCATCCTCCTAGAGCTTTTGAAAATAAGCAAGCTCGTGGATGGATGGATCCGCCCTCCTCGAGCTTTCGGAAATAAGCGAGGTCGTGGATAGACGGATCCATCCTCCTCGAGTTTAGGAAATAAGTGAGTTCATGGATGGATGGATCCATCCTCCTCGAGCTTAGGAAATAAGCGAGGTCTTGGACGGATGGATCCATCCTCCTCGAGCTTTGGAAGTAAGCGAGGTCGTGGATGGATGGATCCATCCTCCTCAAGCTTTTGGAAATAAGCGAGGTCGTGGATGGACGGCTCCATCTTCCTCGAGCTTAGATTTTGGAGTTTTGCACTTCAGATCGCACTCTGGGGAGCTGGAGTTCGTCGGAGGATCATCGTGTTACAATCCTTCTTTATTTTATCATTGTTTGCCCCCGAGCTTAGGGTTTTACTTAGCGAGCGAACGGCCGGATCACGATCACTCTCTATTCGAATAGGTCCCATAGTAAGATGGAACTTAGCTCTTCGTACATCGTGACAGTCGCACGATGCACTTCAAGAATCACTAATCTGGCTTAATGAGTCTGCGCTTTATTGCTGAAATAAGAAATCATGGAAAAATTAGTTGCCTTACTACAAATGAAAATTCTCGAATAGCATAAAAAAACTTGAAAAGGAAAGCAGACTAAATGAATGAAAGCCAATCATATGTAATAGCGGTAGAGACATTCGCTGTTCCATGCTCTCGGTTCCGCAACATAACAGGTGCGTCCAGCTGCCTGATCACCCTGTACTACCCCGAATCCATTATAAGTGGGGAATTTTAGAGTCAAACACCAAGGGTAATCGCTGCCCTGAATTCCGCAAGGGCCGGTCGGCCCATAAAAGCATTATAAGGGGAATGTATATCCAACACAACAAACTGCAACATCCGGACTCTTCGGCGATCTCCAACACCCAACTCAACAAGTAACTCCACCATCACAGCTGGTATTGTTGCACTTCCATTGAAACCATGTATATGTGACTGACACGTTTTTAAGTCTTTTGCTTCCATCATCATTTGGTCATAAGCGCGCTTAAAAAGTATGTTCAAAGAATTTCCACTATCGACTAAGATATTCTTCATCCAAGTAGGACCTATTTGGGCAGAAATAACCAACGAATCAATAGTGGGGGCCTCGACTCTATCGGCACCGCGATTTCTAAAAATGACGTCGTCCATCATCGTCCTCTGTTGCTTTGCCAAGGCCCCTTCTTCAGTACCACTACAACATTCGATGTCCACATGCCTAATTGAACTAGCATATGACTCCATTTCCTTCCAGCTCCGATCAGTCGGATAAGGACCACCGCTCACAATATTAACCACTAACCTCTCGCCAGTACGTGTGGGTTCTTCAGGCCTAGCCTGGCCTTATCCTTATTGGGATTAGACTGGCCCGCTCCGCCATTTTGCGGAGTCCGTACAAATTTCTCTAACCTTCTCTCTCTAATCAATCTCTTGATGTTATCATGCAAATGACGACACTCATTAGTGTTATGGCCGTAACAGTCGTGGAACCTACAGAACTTCTCGGTCTGAATCTGCTTCTTTGACGATGGTTTCAGAGCTGGCTTCTTGTACTACCCTGTATTGCAGGTTTGAAGATAAACATTCTCTAATGATGTGTTCAAAGGAGTATATCGATCGAACATAGGAGCTTTGGGTCTCCCACGGTGAAGGTCTCTCTTCTTTCCTTGACCTCCATCACCCTTCTGCTGACTTTGCTTATTCTGGATATTCAACTATACGTTACCAGAATTTTCACTGGTCTGCTTCATAGCGACATTACTCTGGATACCTTCATCACTAGGCCCCACAATGTCCTACTTCCCGGATCGTTTGGCGTCTTCTCTCCTAAAAAACTGGACCGCCTTTGCATAGAAACGATCCAACAAAGCGGGGGATTTCCCAGCCAACCAATCGCCAAATTTGGAATCAGGATCGATCCCTTTAGTCAATGCCATCAGAATAGAGTTGTCATTAAGATTGCTGACTTCGGCACGTGGAAACTTTCCAAATAATGCCTCAGAGTCTCTCCAGGAGCTTGAGTAACACTAGATAAGGTATTGACATCCTTCGGCCTTTTAGCATGCTTACGGAACTGCTCAACAAACTTAGTAGCTAACTAGTCAAAACATGAAATGGATCTGGGTAGTAAACTGGTGAACCACATAGTTGCAATGCCTCCTAAGGAGATAGGGAAGCTTCTACACTTAACTGCATCGTCAGCTCGAGCGACATTCATAAGCCATTCATATTTTAGAATATGTTGGTTGGGATCCGAATTTCCTTCATACATCGGTAAGGTCGGCATTCCGAACCGACGTGGCGGCTCCGCATAGAGAATGTCATTAGTGAATGGAGTATGACTTCTAGAAATTCCCCAGTCATCATTTGTGAGGCCTTGACTTTCTCTAATCATCTGACGTATCATGGTTGGAATGTCAGGCATCTGGATATTCAGGGCCAAGGCATGGTTGGGTTCCATGTCATGTGGATGGTCCGTTCCACGCCTCCTTGGCTCCCGAGCTTCATGAAAGTGAGGATCTTGAGCATGAATGTAGTGACGAGGGGCTAGATCTGGTTAGTTCTGGATCTTGGCTTCCAGATCTATGGCAACAACAGCTGCATGGTCATGAGTGATGTGATAAGGAAGTGTCCCTCCTTGGGAGGAGGGTCCAGCTTGATGCCCTGTAGAACGACCAATCTCGTACTATCCAAGATTCACAGCATGCGAGTGCCTGGAGGCTTCTGCGTAGTTTCCATCCAACCGACGGTGTGTAGATTTATGATAGGAGTCAGATGATGCCGAGCTTTCAGTCAAAGAACAAGAGGCATGCTCCCTTCTAGATCTCCGTCAACTTTCTTCATTCAGCTGGTTTGTGAGTTTCGTGTTGGCAAGGATCTACTGAGTGAGCTCTTGACGACTTTGAGTGAGCTCCTTCATAAGGGTCTAGAATTCATCTCTAGTTACGGGACCAAGTGGATCTGGAACTCCAGCTGATGCTTGGCCTATGGTGGTCAACGGTGTGGGATTTTGCCTATCCCTTCCTTTCAGATCAGCAACATTGGAAGTAGTTCTGGTATTGCGCACCATGTTGGATGTAGTTCTTCTTAGATATGGAACAATCTGAATAAGATAGAAGGAACCACTGGAAAACAGATCTGGATCTCCTCCTTAGATTTTAGCAATCTGACAACGGTAGGGGATCCGTAGAGCAGGAGAAAAAGCAGAGTTTTTCTCAGTGAAAGCACCAAAGTGTTTGCACCAAAAATGGGCACAACACTCTTCGGATGTAATTGAAGAGATTAGAATGAAAAATAAAATGGAAAATGAGGCTAATCTAACACTCACACCAAGAAAAGTAAGCAGTAATAGAAAAAGATAAGAATTTATAGTGGTTCGGTGTTGTAGCCTACGTTCACTTTGAAGAGTTTGATTTTTATTGCTAATTCTCATAAAATTTATAGTAGTACAATAGCTAGCATTCAAGTTACAATGGATTTTTAGTAGAGCTGCAGCGTAGAATTTCCAAAAGTCCTCTTTTAGTTGGCGTAGGGGTGCTATTTGAAGAGCTGGAAATATCTGCCTTAAATCTCAGAATACCTTTTCCCATACGTAGGTGGGCCCACACGATCGATCTGGAGTTGTTTTGGATCGATCCTAATTGATCCATACCTACTTCGTATCGATTAAGAAATGACCCAATAGGGTTGCGATCGATCATGGGCATTCTTGAGTTGATATGCAAGCTTCTGTGAAAATTTCATGGCATTTGGAGTTGTAGTTTGAGAGATATGATCGATCCAAGATTGGATTTTCTAGCTAGGCTGAACACTTCGTATCGATACGTGCATATCGATGGAGTTCGTATCGATGACGTGGCGTGAGTGTTTTGTGGAGATCCATATTTCACGCTTAAAGACCGTTTCCTTCGAATTGACCTCTTCCTTCGTATCCAACTTATACATTGCTCTTCGTATCGATGCTTGTCCGTGCTTTCGTATCGATGCTTAGCCCCTATCTTCGAATCGATCAGATATGGGATCGATACGAAATGTATAGCTTTTGAACGAGTTGACTTCGATCGATCCGGGAAGTGCTGGAAGCTATTAAAATATGTTGGATACGAATGATGAATGCTGAGTGGTGGACTTGTGCTCATTTTGTATCATCCAGATGGATACGAAATGATGGATATGGGTTGATGGATACAAAATTTGCTAGATGGATCGATATGAAATAGGCATGCTTCACATGGATTTCGATCGATCCATATCTTGAGTATACGAACTCCGATTGACCAGAATTTTGGAATGTTGCTTTTCATAGCTTGCTTGTCATACCATGCTAATTGTAGCTCGATCTAGACTCGGACCAAGCTTGCCTGTATCCATCAGGGACCTGTAGATAACTGATCTCCAGGGCGGATTGTTTTCAGTCTCTAGTCAAGTCTCTGGTGTCACGACCTTGCCAAAAGGTGGTATAATAGTTGGCATATAAACCATTGAATTGTGATAAGTTCATTTTAACATTTACATTGGACATATTGATTAGTATATATGTTAATACATGTTTAATAGTAGTATGGTTTGAATTTGAAATCATATATTTGTATAAAATGGAATGAAACTAAATATTGAATTGAATACGAAATTGTTCGTATAGCGATGGTCGCTATAAACGCACTTTGAAATCCCTTAACTTTAATTTGTGAAAAGTGGTGATTTAAGAACATATTTTGATATAACTTGTTTTAGTTGAGTTATATAATTCTATAAGTGTATAGAAAAGTAAAGTATATGTTTTGAAAATATATAGAAAAAGCAAACTAAAGATATGAAAGTTTATACCAAAAAGGTCCCCATATCGATAGTTTTAAATATCTTGTTTTTGGAAAATAACTTTTATTTTTGTAGAATATTTCTTAATGCTTTCTTTACATTTTAACAAGTTAATAATATATTATTCTTATTGGGAAAGTTTTGAAGTTAAAATCATTTGATAGCTAGTTGAACAAAAAAGCAAAAGTTATAGCGAAATAGTCACTATATGAGCACTTTGGAAAAATACCTTGTTTTTGAATATTTATATACAATAATTAAAAGATATTCTTTAGGATTTTTCTTCATATTTTTCAAGTACCCAAAGTATACTAACTATTGTGAAAATAATGGATCTAAAATCATTTGTTAAGGCATTGAAAACTAAACATAAATTTGTAGCAAAAATGTGTTAAAATGTGTAATAGAACTTTAGATAGTACTTTTAGAAATGCTATCTTTGCTATATGAAACAATAAATTGTTTAAAAATGATATTTAAATTACTTATTTTTCTTTAGTCTTTTTAGGGTTGTTTTCTAATTTATATTAGACTGTTTTAAAATTGGTTTCATTTTTAAATATATTTTAATAATTATATAATTTTGAAAAAGTAATTAACTTTTCTTAATGCTAAAAGCAAACGAGTAGATTTATCCATTTGTGAGATTCAAGAATGAAGTGTTCAAACAAGGCTTTGATGCAACCAGTGCTCTAACTTACTTGACTTCACTCTTGGGCGAGGAATAGTGAAGCATCAAGAATGAAGTGAAGCATCCCAAGTCGTTGGATCGCCATCGACCTAGAAGCTATGGATCGCTAACGATCCATAGCCTATGGATCACTAGCGATCCATCAAGTTAGCTCGGTTCGAGATGAAACTAGCAGTGCATCTTCTTACAGTCGTTTGCAAGCATCTGGCAAGAAGGCCTAGCTTGCTAGCTCTCCAACCTCTATAAATACTCACCTATCTGCAACATAAAGAGGATCCTCTGGACTGGCTTCTGAAACTCTACATAATCTATTCTTTAATCTTCTCCTCCCTCCTCACAATAGTCATCTAAGGGGTTTACTGTGATTCTCCAGTGAACTTCAGCATTGGGGACTTAGTCTAACTCGAGATATCCAACAACTTTTTAATCCAATTCACCTTGTAACAGCAATTAGTCAAAAATAAAAGTTATAAAGTGGACGTAGGCTTCATTAACAACCGAATCACTATAAAAATCTTCTTGTCTTCTTACTATTTCTACTTTTTCTACATTTATTCTCTGTATTATTGCCCTATAAGAATAGGGCTGGTGCTTTCATGCTCAATCCAAGGTGTTGATCCATTTTTTGGGTTAAGATTTTGGTGCTTTCATTGAGAACTCCAACTTAGAGTTTAGATCTAGCTATCTACTTTGGATTAGATGGGTTCAGAAGTTAGATCCTCAGTCTTTGCTTAAAAAATCCGTTGCTTAGAATCAATGGCTCCAGGAAGGAAAAGAACTGCCTCTGGGAGATCCATAAGGATAGTAATTGCTGAAGAGGAGATAAATCATCAACAAACCAAAGAAAATGGCACTAACGTAGGAGATCAGGTGCCAGGATCCTCCAATCAACGTGAAGTCGTTACAAGAGATGAATTGAATATTCTGGTTGATGAAATCAACCAGAAAATGGAAAGTAGTCAGAGAGCTCTGATGGATAAGCTTAATGCCCTCTTGACTTTACAATCACATCCTGCTCCAAGAACTATGGCCAAACCGATGGCTGCCGTAGAACAAGAAAATTATTCTGTTTCTGATCTAAACAGTAGAAACATAAAGCAATTGCAAAGAGGAGTGACAGCTGGAACCGCGGGAAACAATGTAGAAGGAAACACAAGTACTCAACCAACCGCAAGGTAACCAGTATGAACTTGAACCAAGGAGCAAAGACCCCACAAGAGGATATAGCCATGGACCTCTCTGACTCAGAAGATGGAGAGTAATTTAACGATGGCAAGTTGGAAGGAAACACCAATGCATTCGATCATGCTAGGAAAGTCCAAACTGCCTCAATCAGGTCAACTACAAGCCAACGGGACCTCGAGGGAGTGGTCTTCCAAAGACAGGAGAGCCTAAGCTTCAGCCCACTCACCAAGACCGTTTGCCAAGTCAAACGCTCGGTATGGTGACTAACAGCCGACTCTCAAACTATCGAACATCAGAGGCATTTATCGCGGATATGGTTAAGCGGTTGATGGATGAGAATAAGAATAGAAGAGACGATGAATAGGGATCCGCTCCAAGTCAGACTCCCTTCACTGATGAGATCTTGAATGAGAGGTATCCAAAAAAGTTCACTATGTCAACTATTCCGTCCTATGACGAAACAAAAGACCCAAAACCCCATTTGTACAAGTACAGTTGGTACATGGATGGAGCGAATGCTGTTCGGTGTAGATGTTTCCTAATTTTTTTTGGAAGGAATTGCTACCATGTGGTTCACTACGCTTCCACCAAGATCCATCTCCACTTTCGACCAACTAGCAACAAGATTCCTTGATCAGTTTAAACTTCACAAAACGCAGCCTAAAGATGTGATGTCCTTGTAAGGCCTATTCTAGGGATGAAATGAATCTCTAAAGTCTTTCATGAACCAGTTTAACACTGCAGTGACAGAGGTAAGCAATCTGAATGAGGATATGGTTTTCATGGCTTTGGTCCGTGCTATCCACCCCGAAACTGAGTTTGGAAAATGGATCAAGATGAAAGAACCTACCACTAGGAAGGACTTCAACCGTAAGGCGAGTCAATACTTGAGATTAGAAGATGCACAGGAGTTGGAAAGGAAGTTTACTAGTGTGCAACAAACGAACGTTGGGCAGAGTGACATGGGGATGAACCAGAACATAAATGCCTCCGGGACCGCCGAAGGAAGTGCAGGGAAAGAGGAAAACATAAAGAAGAGTTCAGGGGAGGATCGGGCAACACTGGCGGAATTGACAGTGTTTGTTCTTTTCGATATGGATGACCAGACACGGGTCTTGAAAATTGGATTGCACCTTGGAAACAAGATGCGATTAGAACTCAACAAATATCTTCATGTCAACTTGGATGTGTTCGCTTGGACACAGTTCGGTATGTGTGGGGTATCGCCAGAAATTGCATGCCATGCGCTCAACATTGACCCCAGGCTTACACCGGTAAAGCAAAAGAGGTCCAGCCTGAACCCCGAGCGGTCCAAGGCATTGAGAGGAGAAGTAGACAAACTAATGGCTAATGGTTTTATCCATGATGTAACCGTCCCTGAATGGGTATCTAACCCAGTTTTTGTCGAGAAGTCCTACGGGAAATGGTGAACTTGCATTGACTACTCATACTTAAACAAAGCCTGCCCAAAGGATAGTTTTCTACTTCCCAGAATTGACCAGCTTTTGGATGGAATGGTTGGGCATGAATTGCTATCATTTATGGATGCGTACTCGGGCTACAATCAAATCCTAATGCATAAGTCCGACCAGGATAACACCAGCTTCATCACTGACCAAGGATTATACCGCTATAGGGTAATGCCATTCGGTTTAAAGAATGCAGGGGCAACCGATCAAAGATTAGTAAACGCCATGTTCAAACATCAGATCGAAAATACCATGGAGGTCTATGTGGATGACATATTGGTGAAATCATGAGTGGCAGCCAATCACCTAGATAATCTTGCCGAAATATTTGAAATAATCCAAAAATATGGAATGAAACTCAATCCACTCAAATGTAACTTCAGGGTAGCCTACAGAAAGTTCTTAGGACTCATAGTGAGTGCCAGAGGCATTGAAGCAAATGCAGAGCAAATAACTTCCCTACGAGAAGTCCAAGCCCCGAAAATAAGAAGGAATTACAAAGCTTGAATGGGAAAGTCACAGCGTTAAGCCGGTTCATCTCGAAAGCCATTGACAAGTGTATACCGTTCTTTGATGCATTAAAGAAAGGAAAGAAGAACTTCGAATGGAATGAAGCTTGTCAAAAGGCATTTGAAGAGTTGCTGCGACATATGGAAGCCCCGCCAATCCTATCAAAGCCAGTAGACGGAGAGGACTTATTCATCTACTTAGCAGTCTCATCTCATGCGTTGAGCACTGCCTTTGTGCGTGAAGAAACTAGGATTCAGTGACCCGTATACTACATTAGCAAATGGTTTATTGGAATCCAGAAAAATTATCCAAAATTGGAAAAGCTATCGTATTCCCTCTTGATCGCGTCTAGGAAGTTACGACCATATTTCCATGTGCACCCGATTAAAGTACTGACTGATCAACCTTTAAAGCAAGTATTGTACCGACCCGAAACTTCTGGGCGACTCCTCAAATGGAATATCGAATTGATCCAATATGATATCACTTACCATCCAAGAAGGGAAATCAATGGGCAAGCGCTGGCAGTTTCCATCACTGAGTTTACCATACGGGATGATAAGGAAGAAATACCATTGGAAATTGAAACGCGATGGAAGCTCATCGTCGATGGCGCGTCTAACAATCTCTGCTCGGGGGAAGAAGTGCTGCTTGAAACCACCGAGGGATGAGTCATTTGCTATGCCCTATGCTTGGAATTCCCCACGACAAATAACTAGGCAGAATACGAAGCGCTAATAGCAGGACTGAAAGTTATGAAGGAACTTAGAATAACGTCCGTTCTCATCTACAGCGACTCTCAACTAGTCGTCTGTCAGGTGAAAGGAAAATACCAGGATCGAGGGGAGAACCTTGCCGCATATCTATCTAAAGTGCAAGAGTTGCTGAACGACATCAAACACTACACCATAACTCACATCCCATGAGAGCAGAACAGACTACTTAGCCAAACTGGCCAGCTCTGGAGAAGCTCAATCGTTGGGACTAGTCCCTGCTGAGAACTTGACTGCTACAATTATAAGCAAAATGGATATCAACCATAATTTTGAAAGCACTATTGAACCAGAAACCTGGATGATGCCAATCAAAGACTATTTTCTTACAGGAACCCTTCTCGCAGATAGAAATCGGTGGAAAAAGCTTCTTCGGAAAGCACCGCGATTCATAATACAAGATGGGATACTCTGCCGAAGGGGGTTCCCTACCCTTTGCTTAGATAGGTGACCGACGACGAAGCTTGGCGAATCCTGAAGGAAATTCACGAAGGCGACTGCAAAGACCACACAGGGAGGCAAATCCTTGAAAAGAAAATCCTCCGGTATGGATATTTCTGGCCAACGATAAATCGCGATTTAGCAGATTACGCCAGACGGTGTGATCTGCCAAAGATTCAGCAAGATTGAAAGAACTCCTTCAACAGAGCTAACATAGATGGTCATCCCATGGTCGTTCGCAATATGGGGTATTGACCTAATTGGCGTATTGCCGATAGCTAAAGGAGGGGCTAAATATGCTGTGGTTGTCGTTGTCTATTTCACAAAATGGGCCGAACCGGAACCGCTGGCTACCATTACCACAAAGAAAGTTATTAATTTTGTTACTAAAAACATCATTTGCAGGTTTGGCATGCCATAAAAAATCATCACTGATAATGGGACCCAATTCGAAAGCGCCGAGTTCAAAGACTTTTGCAAACGCTTTCGAATTGAGAAAAGCTTTTCCGTAGTCGCTCATCCCCAAGCAAACAGGCAAGTGGAAGCAATAAGCAAGATCGTCAAGTCCACTATCAAAAAGCGGCTGACTAAAGCTAAAGTAAATTGGGTTGATGAAATTCCACTCGCACTATGGCCTATAGAACAACACACAAAGCAACAACAGGGCATACCCGGTTTACTTTGGCATATGGTTCAGAATCAACGATCATTGTAGAGCTAGAAGTCCCCTCCCATCAAAAACAGAATTTCAATCAAAGGAAAAACGAGATGCTCCTACTCGAGTCGCTTGATATGATTGACGAAAAGAGGGAAGAAGCCGAACTGAGGACCGCTGCTCACTAAAAAAGGGTTGCACGGTACTTTGACTCCAGAGTTCGCAACAAAAGCTTCAAAGTGGGAGACCTCATCCTCAAAAGAGTCTATCCCATGCCGGGAGCCTTCGAACCGAACTGGGAAGGGCCATATGTAGTCAATCAAAAGCTGGGAGACGGAATTTTCAAACTAAAAACCGTGGACGAAATCCAAATTCCTCGAGCATGGAACAACGAATCAAAATAAGCCATCCCGGGATACCAGGGGCATTGTAAATAGGCAGAACTTGCCCAACTTTTCTTAATAAAATTGATTTGCTTTCTAAACCAATAAAACTACGTTCAAAATATTTACCTGTTGAGTCGATAGGGTCAAATCGGCTCAAAACCATTCAAGGGTTGCTTGAGATAGTGGAATCACACTCAAGTACACCCCACTTATCCGTCGGGTTGACGGAAGCAAATTGACTCGAATCGTTCGATCGGCGAAACCTGATCCCTGTCATCTAAGAACCTGTGTTTCTCCGACGGCATCGGGAAGCTCAAATCAAAGCCGCCCATCCCATAAACCACGCCCTATCTTTTCGAGCCGTGGAATCACGCTCTTAAACCATAAACTCCTCACGTTGTTCGAAGATTGGTAATGTTAAGAAGTTTCAAAACTATTCTGGATCAACGCGTCATATTAGTCCTAAAATCCGTGCATCCAATAAGCCGCACACTACTTATTCGAGCCGTGGAGTCACACTCTTAAAGCATAAACTCCTCATGTTGCCCGAAGATTGGCAACATCGAGAAGTTCCGACACTGTTCTGGATCGACGGATCATATCGGTCCCAAAAGCTGCGCATCCCATAAGCCGTGCACTACCTTTTCAAGCCATGGAATGACGCTCTTAAAGCATAAACTCCTCATATTACCCGAAGATTGGCAATGTTGAGAAGTACTGAAACTGTTCTAGACCGACGGATCATATCGGGTCCAAAAGCCATGCATTTAATAAGCCGTGCACACTTTTAATTACTAGAATTGCCCCGGCGATACCGAGAAACTCATCCATTACAGGAATAAAAAGGAACAACCCGCTCCTATTATCAGGAGTAATGGGCATGAATCCAACAAAATCAAAGTGCCACAAGTCGGCAGAAAATTCCAATTATTGACCGACAATAAATTTGTAGTTAAGCCGTTCAAATCATAAGTTCCCAAGGATAGGAACCATATAGCAAGTCTGGTGATAAAGAAGACAATAATAAACAAGCACTCGGATCAACCGGTCGTTTGTCAGGTGTTCGAAGTAAACAGCCTTATGAACTGGGGGGCATACATCGGTACTCAAATAGAAATGCTCAAGAATAAAAACACTCCACAAGTTTTGTTACTCCAAACAAAGAATTTTGGCGGTAATCAAAGGACTAGATAAAATAAAATAACAGTAAATGAAATAGACATAAGTATATAAAACACAAATAAGCAGACAAGTAAAGTTACAATCAAAATGTCAACGTTGTATTACTTATCACTTTTCTTTTGTACAAGGTCAAAATGTGGGGGTCGTACCCACATAATACCGACCAACAAAAAGGAAAAGTACAAACGTTACAACAAAAGCAGTAAGTGCAGACTCTACACTTAAACAAAACAAAACAAAATGCCTTAAAAATCAACTCCACGGCCATCCGAGCTTCTCAATGCCTCTTTCCGCCGCTCCCCTTCCCGCCTTTGGTTGGAAATTTTTGGTTCCTCTCAAAATCCTGGCTAGGGATAGTGTCGCTGCCGGTGATATCGACTATCTCCTTGGTGCTGACATCTCCTCCCCACTCTTTAGCCTTCTCGGAAGTCTCCCTTTTCGTCTTGCGCTTCCGGGATTTGTGAGGGCTTTTCGAGGATTTTATCGCTTTTTTCTTTCTTGATGGCAACCAGTTGCTGTTTAACTTTACATGACTGCTCAATCTGGACCTCCTGCTCCTGAGCTTCGGCTATCATAAAGTTGCCCTCCAAAGATACGAAAGGGTCATCTTAGCTATGAAATGCAGTGATTTTCTCAGACTCTGGCCCTAGCTGCGAGACGGACGCGGACACAACAACCGGAGCAGCTATGGAAATGAGCACAGAAGCGGTTGAAATTGCAACAAGCCCGGGCGTCAAAGAAACCGGCGGATCGGCAGGTAAGGAAGATGGACCTATAAGATCAACAATGAAAGCATTAAGTTCCTCTTGCGCCTGTAGCATGAATTGAAAATTCTCGAACTCGGGATAAACAAGAAGGTTACCTACATCAGAAGGTTGACCAAGAATGTCAATCTCATATTCACCGCCTTCTCCTTCTTTTGATGGTTGCACAATCTGTGAAGAAGCTTAGGGCCCAGAACTCGCCAATTGATCGCGAGGCTGTCTTGACGATTTGCCAAGTCAAGTAACAAGGGGCTCCGGCAACGTTTTGGCAGTTGCAGTCATGGCCACATTGGCAACTTCCTGTTCCCTCCCAATACGCAGGATCTCTCGGCCTTCTATCAGTGCTTTCTTTGACTCCTCATTAAGCTAGGCATCCTCTAGCTCTTGCTCAGTGTAGGCATCCCTGCTATCTCGGAAACGGGTCAAAATTTCCTCCCAAACCATGGCGAGAGTGCATGGAAACTTGAGGCCCAAATAATCGAGACTCCCTTGATGCAACAGGGAGTTGACGTAGAAGTTTAAGATGGTATCATCCATCTTCTCCATTTTCCTATCAAAGGTGTCCTGTAGCTCCAAATAATCTTCCATAACGACAGCCATTTCAATTTCAACATGAGTTTTGTCGGCACTAAGCTGCGAACCTTTCTTGGAGTAGGGCAACCGTCTAGGCTTGATCAGAGACGGTCTTATCACGGGACATCACGATCCATTCATACTCTGCGATTGTTTTGTTATGCCCTTCAACAATCTTGTTGTGATCAGCGATGGTCTTCTTCTGGGCCTCAATAATCGTATTGCGAGCTTCGAGCTCCTCTTTCAACTTGACTTCGTCCGTATGGGCCTTCTTAATTTCATCTTGGAGACGATCTCTATTCTCACATGGGCCTCTTTCAGCTCCTTTAGCAAGCCGACGCTATTTCTACCCTCCAGAAGCACCGCGTTCCTTTCTTGTATTAGTCGTTCAATTCTAGCATTACGTTCCGCCAATGCCTTCCATCCTTCTTCGATTCAAATGAGAGGATCTCTATATGATTGTTGCGGTTCATATCAGCCAGCTGCTTGCATAGTTTTTCCCATCCCTCGGCTTGCTCCAAATCACTTTGGATCACTTGAAGGTGGGGCATATATAAATCTTTGCGGACTGGGCGAAGGTCACGGTCAAACTTAACCCTTTTTAAGAACCACCCGGGGAGTGCAGCTTCATGTCTAGGAAGACCAGACGGAAGAACATAAGCCGATCTCCGATGAGGGTGCGAAGAACCAAGGTCAAGAACCACGTGGGATGATGAAACTTGGGATGAAAATGTAGCTTGAACAGAAGAAACTGGAACTTCGAGACCGACTGAAGCTGGGGCCAGGGCAGAGGCCTGCTGTTCTGAAGGATGAGAACTGCGATGGACCTTTGACCTTTTGGATGGTTTCTCTCGCTCATCAAAGGTCTTTCTCTTCTTATAACTGCTTTTGTAAGTGTTTGTACCAAAATTGGGCACAACACTCGTCGGAAGTCTTTGAAGAGATAAAGTGAGGAAATTAAATGAAAAAAGAGGAATTATCTAACAAAAACTCCAAATTTCAGAAATGAGAATAATTAAAGTGCAAGGAGACACAAGGATTTAGAGTGGTTCGACGTATAGCCTACGTCCACTATGAAGTAGTTTGCTTTATTGATCTTTCTTTTGTGTTTACAAGTGAATTCAATGATTTACAACAGTCAATTGTGATTTGCAGCAGAGAATTTCGTTTGTGGCAGTAGTAATTGAGTTCAGATTTGGATCTGGCGGAGTACGGGCATTGGATATCTCAAAGAGGAAGAAGTACCCCTTTTTTGTTGGCTTTGGGGGTCTATTTATAGGTGTAGGAGACTGATATTTCGCTCAGATCTCGGGAGACCCTCCCTGGCACGTGACCAGGCCCGTACGCCTAAGCCCGTGAAGTTTCGGTCCGATCCGTGATCAACACGAGCAGATTTCGACTCGCTTGAGATTTCATCCGATGGAGTCGAAATTTGGCGTGGACATTCTCTAGCATGCATGTAGTCTTCTGTGAAAATTTCATAGCATTTGGACTTGTAGATTGGGAGATATGATCGATACGAAATGGAGTTCTCGGTAGGCTGTTTCCTTCGACTCGCTTCCCGTTTCGACTCGCTTCCGTTCGAATCGATGGTGTGGCATTCGATTCTCACTCTGTCCTAGACGTTGCTTCGAGCGAGTCGAAGCAAGCATTTTGGTCGCGCGAGTCGAAGCAAGCGTTGGTCGAGAGAGTCGAAGCAAGCGTTGGTCGAGAGAGTCGAAGCAAGCGTTGGTCGAGCGAGTCGAAATGGGAAGCGAGTGGAAATGGAGCGTCCTGGGAGGTTTGAGCAGTGGAGTCGAAGTATGCACTTTCGATGGTTTAAAACTAGAGCGAGTCGAAGTTCAGTAGCTCTGAGGGGCGTGGAGCGAGTCGAAGTTGGCTTCTCCTGGGTGTTGCGAAGCGAGTCGAATGGTGACTGATTTTTGTCCAATTTTGTATCCTTCATAACTTGAGCATACGAACTCGGATTGTCTTGAGATTTTGAACGTTGGCTCCCATGGCTTAGCTTGTTATGTCCTACAATTTTGGCTCAATCCGAACTCGGAAAAAATTCATCGATATCCGTAGTAAGCCCGTATATAAACTGATCTCTGGGACGGGCCGTCACTGGTTATTAGTCAATTCCTTGGTGTTACGGCCTTGCCAAAAGGCGGGATAACATTTGCCCCCCAAAGCACGTCTTGTGAAAAAATGATGTGCTTTGAAGTGATGCAGTCTTTACTCTGAATAGTTATTGTCTTTTCGATGAAAGTTGTAACCTTTGACTGTTCTTCTTGATAATGTAAACCATTGACTGCTGTACCATGTATTGTTGCAACTGATTGATGTATGCTAGTGGTCACCCATTTGCTGTTGTAATCGTTATTAGATGAATTTCTGATTTATGAAAATCGGGAATATTGGATGTTAGTCCGACATTCATGCATATATGTTAATCTGACTCCCGCTGACGTTCGTACGTTCTCGAGTCGTTGTCAGTTTATTGTTTTCTGAATTCCATATCGATCCTCTCCTGAACCGATGTGGAATTCGTTGCAACAACGCTTGACAGTTGGTTTTGAATGTTCCTTCATAACGATCCTCTCGAAGTGCTTGTTTGACTCGATGATGGACGTGACCCGAGCGAGTCGAAATGGAGCGAGTCGAAAGGCGCTTCCCTGACGGATTCGAACTACTTGTATCGCTGCACTGGAGAGGGAATCGAAACGCACCGGAGACAGGGGAGCGAGTCGAGGAAAAGATGGAGTCGAAGTGATGTCTTTCATTGCTGTATAAGGGAGTCGAACTGGTCATGGGGATGGAGTCGAAGGAGCGACACGAAAGGGAGCTCTGCATCAGTGCGCTGAAGAGGGAGTCGAAGCACGTGTTCGACCCCGCTGGAATTCAAATCGGTTATTCCCCTTACTTTCGAGTCCATATAAATACCTGGCACTTAGCCGTTTTTTTTATTTTTTACTTTTCATCTTTATCTTCCTTGCCTTCGCATCGCTCTGAGACTCGAGAAGAAAGAACGAAAATCCTTGCCTTCGAATCGATTCACACAATCACTTATTCGAACTAATCTGACAGATCTAGGTAACCCATTAAACGAATCCAACGCGTGAACGATGAGACTCGGTTTTCTAGCACTAAGTCAACCTGAGTTGTGATTGATCGAAAGTTTCAGGATCTTAGCTTTGAGTCGATCTGGAGTGGGAGGTTTTGAGAGGATGAGGCAGAGGCTTTCGTATCGATCGATGGTGGAGCTTCGCATCGAGTCGAACGCCCTGAATCTTTGGATCGATACGAAGGGGCTGTGTTTGATCAATTTGAAACGATGGCCTTTGATCGAATCGAAGTGGGTAGCTTCGGAGCAAGTCGAAGTCGATGGCTCTGGATCGAGTTGAAGTGTAGAGCCTTGGGAGTGAGTCAAACTCGATGGTCCTGGGGAGCGAGTCGAACTGCGTGGTCTTGCGACCGAGTCGAACTCGTGATCTTGGGACCGAGTCGAAGGAGCGAATCGAACTGTGGATTTCGAATCGGGTCCTCCTGGTTTGAGTCGAATTTTGCATGCCCACCTTCTGACCGAGTCTGACTTATATGCATATGACCATAGCCTATTGATGCGAACACGGCTCTTGCGAGCGATACAAATTTTGGTCGTCCAAAAATTTGAAAATTTTAACATACTTGAACAATTGTCTCCGACGAGCTTCAAACTTGCATAACTGGACTTAACTTTTTAACTGCATATCTGATTTTCCTATCGAAGCTCGTCGACGAAACTGCAACTTATAAAAAATGACAACGAACTTTGACCTGAAATGATAGTCGATGGTAGGATGGTATAGTTGTGATGGTCAACGATGATGGTCCGTTCGACCGAATTCCGAAGTCTCGTCGTTCATACGCTTCCTTCAATCCTGTTGATCTTCTCAAATAACATATAGTACTGCACTGCACAACACGCTCGCACACTTTACACTGGGGGATGCACGAGTGTTATTTGTCAGTTTAACAATGATTTTTTATAAGCTAGCTAGTCATGGACCCTTCAAGTCTCAGCAGCCGGAAATTCCAAGTTTTATTCCTCCAACCATAGAGATACCGGTTATCGAAGCCGAAGTCATAGAGCCGGCTCCGGATGAGCGTCTGGGTGCTCGGTTTATACTCAATCCATCAGATTCTGTGCCGTCGGCTATCTCTGAAGATATGCTTGGACGGATTTGCTTAAGGCATGGTTTGTCGCTTGACGACGTGCTACTTCCTGGGCCCACTGACAGGCCACACAATCCCCCGGAGGGGTATACCGCTTTCAACCGTCACGCTTGCACAGCGGGGACACTTCCTCCCTTCAATGATTATATAAGGGAGATGTTATCATTTCTTGGCATAGCTCCATCTCAGCTACATCCCAACGGGTACACCTTATTGAACAGCATCTCTGTTCTCTTCATGGAGATCCTTTTTCGACCACCGAAGCCGATCGAAATCCGATATTTATTCAATGTCAAGAGCCGTGGAGACAGCCCCTCTTTCACCTTCCTGGAAGCGGTCAGGAGCTGCCACATTGTACAGGGCTCCTGGGGAAGGCTAAGTTATTATAAAACCGAATGGTTCTACGTTCGGTGCCCCCTTGGATTTGCTGGGCGGTGGTTGGATAGACGTAAGTGTTGCCACTTCTCCCTTGAGTCATTGAGATACTAGTAACTAACTTCAAAAACTGACACACTTTTTCCTTCTTACAGTTGCAATCTCTCGTCCCGATGGCGCGTACTTAAAAGAGCTTGTTCGGATTCTTCAAGCATTTCCGAGCGAAGAAAGGCACATAGACTTAGTCCCGACCGACAGGAATTTGAGGGCTGTCGGGCTAATAGAGCGGAGACAGAGCATACATCTGGAAGTGGTACATAGAGTGATCCCGAAGAAACGTGTGAAGCGCAAAGCGCCCGCAGTTGTGATCACCGAAGAAGTTGACCCAGAAAGAACGCCCACCGATACCGAGCTTCTAGCTGGGCCTTCTGCCGATGTCCTGGACTCGGGTGGAAGAAGAAAAGGCAAGGTCGCTGCTCACAAACACCTTAAATCTAAGAGATTTAAATCCGTCGTCGTGTCTTTACCTTTCCAGGGGATCAGAATTTCAGAAGCTCCTCCCCCGCAAATGGATAGTCCTTTTGCAGGGCTTAATGATATCCCGATCCCGGATTTCGTGTTGTCTCCACACGACGCCGGGATGGAAGGGCTTGATAGTGCTTTTGAACCGAGCGGGTCGCTTGCTATGAGTGCGGCTGACATTTCTGGTTGGTCGTGGGATTGCACATGCATACACTTCACTACACTACATGATCCACAATTGTACTTCGTCCAACTTAGGAAGTTGCTAACTCTTTCTTCGCTTCTCATTTTCAGGTACTATGTTTGGAAGAGGATCAATACTGACCAGTCTTCAGTCAGCCCAAAAGGCTTCTGGTTACTACGATTCTCGCAGGAGGGATTCTGATAGGGATCGCGATCGCAAGCACTCTAGTCAGGATAGGTATGGGCGTGACAGTGATAGAGAATACCGACGCCGGTCTAGATCACGTTCTCCTTCTCCTAGGCTTCCATCTCCTCCTCCCGTTCAAACTTCATATCCACCAGAGCCTCCTCGTCACAGGCCTTCTTCTCACACTTCCAGATCTGAGACTCATCTCCAGAGAGTCAAGACTACATCTTCCATGGTTACAGAGCAGGTCCCCGCTGATCCCACTGGAGAAGGGGCCTTTAAGTTGGCTCAAATGAAGAAGGATTTTCCTAATATTTGCTTCGACGGTTATGTTTTCCCTCCCCACTTGAAGAGAATTCCATCAGGGGTAGAAGGCACGATGCATGACTTTGTCCACGACATCTATACCCAATATCAAGAGTGGGCGAAGGCTGCCGAAATAGCTTCTAAATTGGCCTTCGAGTGGCCTAAAGAGATCGAGAAGATGGAGACTGAGCTTGCAAAAAGGGATCACATTATCCAAGTACTTTCTGCCGAGTCCGAGTCTTCTCGGAAATCTGAGATTGAGGCCATTAAGAAGGCTGACAAAGCGAAGACAAAAATGGAGAGGTTGAGTCAGGCACATGTTGCCCTGGTGGAGGAGATGGGCCACCGGAATACCAAAGTTATCGCCAAGCGGGATGCGGCGGTCAAGGAGCTTAATGACCTAAAAGCCAAATTCGCCAGCTTGGTCAAAGAAAAAGATGACTCGAACTACGCAGCCCAGGAGGCGTGCGATCAAGCTATTCTGCTCAGGGGAGAACGGGATGCGGCGGTGGCCAAAGTCCATAAAGCGGAGACTGAGGTCGAGGAGAGGGTGAAGTTGGCCGAGTCCAGGTTAGAGGCTGACATTGAGGACCTCCTTGTTATTTACAACGCTAACATGCTGAGGCAAGAGAGCTTGGGGCCGACTGGTTGAGGAAGAGAAAGAGGCGCACCAGGGTGAGTCTGTGGATGAATTCAAGCTCGAGAATTGTCTGTTAACTGATGACGAAAAGAAGATTCTCCATGATTCAATGATCTCTTTTGAGAAGGAGAGGCTCGGCACCCAGCACCTGGAGATAGGAGAGGGCTCCGGGGTTGGACATCATGATGCAAGTCTTGACATTCCGATGTCAACCCAGCCTGAATCTTTGCCTGCGGCTGATCCTCAAGCTGTTCCTGCCTATAATCCGGATCAGCCGCGGATGTCTCCGACTGCAGTGCCAGCGACTGAAGCCGCCCCGTCGCTTACAAGCCAAACTGAGGAAGGTACTCCGAACATTCTACATGTCTTTCATGAGTCGAAGTCTTCGATCGAGTTTAAGTTCTAACAATTCTTCTATTCCTTGTCCAGTGATTGACGTTGCGCCGCACATGCCTCCTGCTAGTCAAGGATTATATCAGACGCAGGAGGCTATCGTGAACGAGGCAACCACTGTGAGCACAGTTGCCCCGATTGATGATATGCAGGGGGTTCGATCGTGTTCAATGAGCAGCTGATGGAAGAACTTTTTCGCTGCCACGGCGATCCTCGTGCTGACTTGCCATCTGTTATGAGCGGAACTGATCCTGCTGCAAACTCTTCAATGCCGACTGCTGATGCCCCCAGCGGGGCTCAAGCAGTGACTGAAGAGGAGATGTTTGCCTAGATTGACGCTGAACTGGCAGCAGCTGGTTATGGCGGCAGCTTTGGAGGTGGGATGGCAGCATCGGAACCTGCCCCGCTCGGAATGATGTCTCCTGGTGGTTCTGTCTTTCTCACCAGCCTGCCCATTCCACCGTCTGTAATTGATCCCATTCCTCCGACTCCGCCTGTAGGGAGCATTCTTATTCACACGAGTTCGGAGGAGGACGTCGACATAATGCCCTCGCCTGAAGACCAATCGTCGAAAAGCAAAGGCTCGAAGAGGAAGACTAGCGATGGTTCCAATGGGTCCGCATCGAGGAGGAAGCTACGGAAAAAGAAAGATTAGGCATGCTCTCCCGGTGTATTTTGATTTGCATTTTGTTAGCCGTGTATAGATGCGGGCTCGGCCCCTGCTAGTAGGAATTTTCTGGAAACTTGTACACGAACTTCTTCTATAATCAATAGAAATGATACTCTTCTTTTTTGACTTCTTTTCTGTCATTGTGTATTTGTCTAAGTGTTTCAGTGTCTGGACTGCACTTGGGAAGTTTTAGTTTCCGAATGAAGTTCATTCCTGTTCGCCAAGTTTGGGTATTGTGGACATGATTTGCGACCGGGAAATGAGTCGAACTTTGACGTCGTATTGCATCAGTCAATGGTTGATTGTCAAGTCTTGCCCCCCAGTCTTGGTGGTATGTTGTAAAACATGAGTCGGCGGTTGCCCTTTTCTCCTAGCATGTTGAGTCTAGTGCCGCTGTATGAGCGTTTAAGGCAAACGGGGATTGAGCGGTTTATTCGCGCTTGTTCGATTGTCGACGATCATATCCGCACTCCGGGGATCCTCATTTGTTTACCGGCGGTTGGTGACGCTGGCTTGAGTTTCAATCATATGCCCGCTGTCTGGGGACTTGGAATTGGCATTTGTACTCCGACTCGTGCTCCGGGAGTTTGGAGTTGATAAATATATTTCGATCCATGCTTCGGGAACTTGAAGTTGGTTTTTAGGCCCCGTTCTGCATTCTGGGAATCCGGAGTCGATGTCTATGCTCCGACTTGCACTCTGGAAATTCAAAGCTGATGTTTATACTCCGGCTCGCGCTCTGGGAGTTTGGAGTTGACATTTATACTCCGCTTCGCACTGTGGGAATACAGAGTTGATGTTTTTACTCCACTTCGCACTCTGGGAATACGGAGTTGGATGTTTATACTCCGACTCGCGCTCTGGGAGTTCGGAGTTGATGTTTATACTCTGCTTCTCACTCTGGGAATACGGAGTTGATGTTTATACCCCACTTCGCACTCTGGGAATATGGAGTTGATGTTTATACTCCGGTTCGCGCCTTGGGAATTCGGAGTTGGATGTTTATACTCCGACTTGCGCTCTGGGAGTACGGAGTTGAATGTTTATACTCCGGTTCACTCTTTGGGAATTCGGAGTTGGATGTTTATACTCCACTTCGCACTTCGGGAATATGGAGTTGAATGTTTATACTCCGGTTCGCGCTTTTGGAATTCGGAGTTGGATGTTTATACTCCGACTCGCGCTCTGGGAGTATGGAGTTGAATGTTTATACTCCGGTTCGCGCTTTGGGAATTTGGAGTTGGATTTTTATACTCCACTTCGCACTCCGGGAATGTGGAGTTGAATGTTTATACTCCGACTCGCGCTCTGGGAGTTCGGAGTTGATGAAGGGTTGTTGTGTACCAATCCCTTTTTAGACTTTGATGTGATGGCTTGCCCCCGAGCTCGGGTTTCACTTAAGGAGTGATTAGTTGCACCGCAACCACTCTCTATTTGAATAAATCCCACCGTATGATGAGACTTAGCTCTCCGTGCATAGTGATGGTCATATGAATTATTTCAAGTAAATCACAGCTCTGGCTCGAAGAGGTTGCATTTTATTGCTGAAATAAGAAAGTATGGAAAAGTTAGTTGCCTTATTACAAGTTCTAATTTCGAAATGCATAAACAAATTGCAGAAAAGGAAAGTAAACTAAATGGATAAAGATAGCCTGTTAGGTGTAATAGCGGCGAAGGCTCTCGCTATTCCAAGCTCTTGGCCGGGTAAGATCGTTGACGGTCGATAACTTGAATGTGCCATCTCCGAGCCTTCGTTCAATAACATACGGTCCTTCCCATGTCGGCTTCATGTGTGAAGGAACCAGATAGATTCTTTTTAAGACGAGATCGCCTAGTTCGAAGGTTCGCAGACGGACCTTGGCGTTGTACAATCGGGCGACTCGACTTCGATGCGCAGCTGCCCTCAAGTCAGCTTCCTTACGCTTCTCATCTAGTAGATCGAGAGATTTAGCGAGTAATATAGCATTTGTCTTTGGATCATAGTATGTCACACGATGAGAAGGTACTTCTAGCTCGATTGGAATAACGGCCTCTGAACCGTAGGAAGGAGAGAACGGAGTGTGGCCGGTTGCGGTCTTGTGGGTTGTTCGGTAAGCCCATAGAGCCATAGGAAGTTCATCGACCCACCTGCCCCCAACCTTTTCCAGTCGTTTCTTCAGGATGGATTTTATAACTTTATTAATTGCTTCGACCTGTCCGTTTGCTTGAGGATGTGCAACTGTGGAGAATTTCTTTTGGATGTGAAATCGTTTGCAGAAATCTTTGAATTCAGCGCTGTCGAATTGGGTTCCGTTGTCCGTAATTATGGTGTGTGGGAGACCGAATCGACATATGATGTTACGAACCACAAAGTTGATTACTTTCTTCGTTGTAATGGTAGCGAGAGCTTCGGCTTCAGCCCACTTTGTAAAGCAATCAACTACGATGAAGGCGTACTTCGCTCCACCTTTTGCCAGAGGTAGAGCACCGATGATGTCGATGCCCCACATTGCGAACGGCCATGGGCTGACCATTTGCGTTCTCTCAGTAGGAGGAGCTCTAGGAATTTGGGCATATTTCTGGCACCTATCACATTCCTTCGCATATTCCAACGCATCACGATTCACGGTAGGCCAGTAATATCCGTAGCGAAGTATTTTCTTGGCAAGCGCCTGCCCCCCATGTGATCGCCACATTCTCCCTCATGCACATCACGTAGCACTTTTTTGATTTCATCGTGAGCGATACATCGAAGTAGGGGAACTGAGTACCCCCTTCTGTACATGAGTCCATTCTGGATGGTAAACCTTGATGCCTTTCGAAGGACCTGTCTTTTTTCACTCCTGCGCTCCGGCAGGGTTCCGTGCTCAATGTAATTTCTGAGTGGAGTCATCCATGAATCCCTTTCGGGGACGGTTTTGCATACCCGGTTCGTTTTTGCCCGGTCGATACTTAGGGAAGATAGCGTTTCTACGGGAACAAGTCCCATTCGTTGAGCTTCGCCTGTGCTGGCTAGCTTTGCCAACGAATCGGCCTTTTGGTTACATTCTCGAGGTATACTGAATATGGCGTAGTAATCGAAATGGTCTAGTACTTCCTTAACTTGCGCTAAATAAGCAGCCAACCTTCGATCTCTTGCCTGATACTCTCCTCGTACTTGACACACAACCAATTGTGAATCACAATAAATTTCCACTGCGATAATTCTCAAATCTCTAGCAAGTTTCAAGTCGGCTAGGAGGGCTTCATATTCAGCTTCATTATTAGTCGCAAGGAAATTGAACTTTAAGGCATAACATACGGATCGACCTTCGGGAGTTTCAAGCACAATATCGGTGCCTGAACACCGGTCGTTTGATGCTCCATCAGTATAAAGTTTCCAGACGTACTCGGGGGATTCACTGGCTTCGGGCAAGTCCTCTGGGATGGTAAATTCAGCTATGAAATCGGCTAGGACTTGTCTTTGTATGGTCCGTCTCGGAGCGTAAGTGAGGTCAAATTGGCTCAGTTCGATGTTCCACTTGAGTAACCTTCCAGACGTCTCAGGCCGCGAGAGGACCTGTCGTAATGGCTGGTCGGTGTAAACAATAATGGAATGTGCCTGGAAGTATGGTCGGAGTTTTCTTGATGTAATGACAAGGCAGTAAGCCAACTTTTCCAGCTTCGGCTAATTTCTTTCAGCCCCAGTCAGTCGTTTGCTGACATAGTATATGGGCCTCTGTATCTTGTCTTCTTCTCGGATTAATGCAGCGCTGATAGCGTTTTCTGATATCGCCAGATATATGAACAACTTCTCATGATCAATAGGCTTTGACAGTATCGGTGGTGTAGACAGATGTTGGACTAGTGCTTGGAAAGCGCCCTCGCACTCTGTGGTCCATTCAAAGTTTCGTTTCCCTTTTCGAATCAGATCGAAGAAGGGAATGCATTTGTCAGTGGACTTTGAAATGAACCTGCTCAATGCTGCTACCTTCACATTGAGACTCTGGACTTGCTTTATAGTTTTGGGAGTTTCAAGATTTTTGATTGCCCAAATCTTTTCGGGATTGGCTTCGATTCCTCGGGCGTTAACGATGAATCCAAGGAACTTTCCGGATGAAACCCCAAAGTGACATTTCAGTGGGTTGAGCTTCATCTTGTATTCCCGAAGTATGTTGAACATAGTTTCCAGGTTTTTACATGGTCGGTGGAGAGTCGTGACTTCACAAGCATGTCGTCTACATATACTTCCATTGTCTTCCCGATTTGATTATCGAACATCCGATTGACCAACCGTTGGTAAGTAGCTCCGGCGTTCTTGAGTCCGAACGGCATAACTTTGTAACAGTAAAGTCCCAGATTGGTCACGAAGCTGGTGTGTTCTTAATCGGGTAAATGCATCGGTATCTAATTGTAGCCTGAATATGCGTCCATGAAGGATGAGAGCTCATGTCCAGCCGTCGAATCCACTAGTTGATCAATCCTAGGAAGCGGGAAACTGTCTTTGGGGCATTCTTTATTCAGAACGGAATAGTCGACACATGTTCTCCACTTCCCATTTGGCTTTCGGACGAGCACGGGATTTGACACCCATTCGGGATATAGCGCATCTCGAATGAAACCGTCCGCTTCAAGCTTTTCTACTTCCTCTTTAAGGGCGGAAGATCTCTCTGGATCCATACCGTGCCTTTTTTGTTTGACCGGGACATGCCGCGGGTCAATGTTCAAAGTGTGGCTCGCGATGTCCAGCGAGATCCCACACATATCAGAATGTGTCCAGGCAAATACGTCAAGATTTGCCCGCAGAAATTCAACCAATTCCTCTTGAGTTTTCTGGCTTAGCTGAGATCCAATCTTTATTATTTTCAAATCATCGTTATTGTCAATTGGGACATCAATCGTCAGTTCGGCTGGGGATGCTTGACTTTCTTTAGATTCTCCTTCGTCTTCAGTTTCTCTCAGGTCAAGGTCCTTGAGGAATTGGCTGGGGTGCCCGGGCCTGGGCCCGGGCGTTAATTGTCAATTATCGGCGGAACAGACGCATAGAGATTCCTCTACGCCCTCCCCCTTCTCCTTCCGCTGCGCCTCCCGTAGCTCAGCAACATAACAGGCTCTAGCAGTGGCCTGATCTCCATGAACGATTCCTATTCCATGATCAGTGGGAAATTTTAAGGTCAAACACCATGGGGCAATGGCTACTCTAAATTCAGCGAGGGTCGGTCGGCCCAAGAAAGCATTGTAAGGGGAGTCTATGTCCAGAACGATGAATTGCAACATCCGTACTCTCCGACATTCTCCTATTCCAAACTCCACTGGCAGTTCCACCATTCCAGTGGGAATCGTGGCACTTCCGTTGAAACCGTGGACTCGAGATTGACAAGGCTTCAAGTCTGCGGCTTCCATATTCATTTGATCATAAGCTCGTTTGGACAAAATATTCACAGAGCTTCCACTGTCAACTAAGATCCTTTTTATCCAAGCGGGACCTACTTGTGCTGAGATGACCAGTGGATCAATAGTGAAAGCTTCGACTTTATCTGCGTCTTTACTCCTGAACACGATGTCATCACGATGTCATCCATCATCGTTTTCTGTTGCTTGGCCGGAGCCCCCTCATCAAAACTACTGCAACACTCGAAGTCCGCATGCCTGATAGAACTGGCATACGAATCCATTTCCTTCCAACTTCGATCTGCCGGGTGAGGACCACCGCTTATTGTATTGATGACCAACCTCCCGTCCGCACGAGCGGGTTCTTCCTGTCTTTCCTGATTCAGCTCACGGTTCTGATTTGTTGGGCCCGCACCATCGGATTGCGGCGCCCGTACATACTGATCCAGCTTCCGCTCACGTATCAATTTTTCAATGAGGTCTTGTAGGTGACGACACTCATTGGTGTTGTGGCCATAACGCTAATGGAATCTACAGAACTTTCCTGTTTGGATTTGTCTTTCAGTTGGTGGTTTCGGGGCAGGTTTCTTATATTGCATGGTATTGCAGGTCTGCAAGTACACATTTTCCAACGACGTGTTCATGGAGTGTAGTTTTCGTACATGGAAGCTCTACGCCGTGGTCCACGATCCTGATCGCGTTTTTTGTTCTGATTTCTATTGTCCCTCTGCTGATTCTTCTTATTTTGGACATTCAACTGAACTTTTCCAGAACTATCTCTGGTCTGTTTAACATCGACGTTACTCTGGATACCTTCGATGTTGGGTCCTGCATCATCCTGCTTCCTAGACTGTCTCGCATCCTCCCTTCTCAAGAATTGGGCTGCCTTGGAATAGAAACGGTCCAATGACGCAGGTGGTTTCCCAACTAACCAACTTCCAAACTCGGAATCAGCATCAATCCCCTTAGTCAAAGCCATCAGGATAGAGTTATTGTTGGGATTACTTATTTCCGCACACGCGGCATGGAATCGCTCCAAGTAACGTCTAAGCGTTTCTCCGGGAGCTTGCGTAACACTAGACATAGTGTTAACGTCCTTCGGCCTCGCCACATGCATACGGAATTGTTTGACAAACTTGGTGGCCATCTGGTCAAAGTTAGAGATGGATCGTGGTGGCAAACGTGTGAACCACATGGTAGCGATGCCCCCTAGGGAAATAGGGAAACTACGACATTTTACTGCATCATCAGCTCTAGTAGCATTCATCAGCCATTCGTATTTCAGGACGTGTTGATTGGGGTTAGAACTCCCTTCATAAACTGGCAAAGCTGGCATCCTGAAGTGTCGAGGTGGTTCAGCATATAAAACATCATCGGTGAAAGGGGTATGACTTTGGGAGATTCCCCAATCGTCATTAGATATACCCTGACTTTCACGGATCATTTGGCGGATCATCGCTGGTATATCTGTCGTTTGGACACTTGGAGCATGTTGTGCCAAGATGTGGTCGGGCTCCACAGCGCGAGTCTGGACCGGACGCGGTCGACAGTCCGTGCCTCGCCTCCTTGGTTCAACATCCTCAGGGACATAAGGTTCAAGAGTTTGCTCCCGTCGACTATGTTGAGGATCAACTTGGTTCCTAGCATCACCTCCTCGTCCAGCAGTGGTGGTAGTAGCAATGTTGCGGGTAACATGATAAGGAGCAGCTCCTCCCCGAGTTGTAGGTTCTGTGCGGAGGCTAACAGATGGTCCAGCTCTTGGTTGCCCAAGGTTCGAAGCAGGTTGGTGTCCCGTGGCCTGGGTGTAGCTTCCACCCAACCGTGGCCGTGTGGATCTAGTTTGGCCATCGGAGGAGGCTGAGTTCTCTATGGAGGAGTGAGAACCTTGGTCTCTTCTAGATCTTCTTCGCCTTTGGCGATTTAGCTGGTTAGTCAACTCCGCGTTGGCGCGTAGCTGCTCCGCTAGCTGCTGTCGACTTTGGGTCAACTCCTGAAGCAATGTCTGGAATTCTTTTCTAGTGATTGGATCTGATGGATCTGAAGGTCCTGCAGCATTTTGGTTGGAAGGAGGTGATTGCGCGGGATTTTGTCGGTCCCGCGCTCCCTGATCAGCAGCTGTAGAGGTGGTACGTGTGCTCACCATAATGAATTGATGAAGTCCTTTCCTAGATCTGATTGCAAATCTGAGTAGAATGGAAGGGCTTCGAAGTTCTAGATCTGGATCTTCTTCTTAGATTTATGCAATCCAATACAGATAGGAGATCCAAAGAGCAGGAGAAAAATTGGGTTTTTCTCAGTGAAAGCACCAAAGTGTTTGTACCAAAATTGAGCACAACACTCGTCGGAAGTCTTTGAAGAGATAAAGTGAGGAAATTAAATGAAAAAAGAGGAATAATCTAACAAAAACTCCAAATTTCAGAAATGAGAATAATTAAAGTGCAAGGAGACACAAGGATTTAGAGTGGTTCGGCGTATAGCCTACGTCCACTATGAAGTAGTTTTCTTTATTGATCTTTCTTTTGTGTTTACAAGTGAATTCAATGATTTACAACAGTCAATTGTGATTTGCAGCAGAGAATTTCGTTTGTGGCAGCAGTAATTGAGTTCAGATCTGGATCTGGCGGAGTCCGGGCGTTGGATATCTCAAAGAGGAAGAAGAACCCCTTTTTTGTTGGCTTTGGGGGTCTATTTATAGGTGTAGGAGGCTGATATTTCACTCAAATCTCGGGAGACCCTCCCTGGCACGTGACCAGGCCCGTACGCCTAAGCCCGTGAAGTTTCGGTCCGATCCGTGATCAACATGAGCAGATTTCGTCTCACTTGAGATTTCATCCGATGGAGTCGAAATTTGGCATGGACATTCTCTAGCATGCACGTAGTCTTCTGTGAAAATTTCATAGCATTTGGACTTGTAGATTGGGAGATATGATCGATATGAAATGGAGTTCTCGGCAGGCTGTTTCCTTCGACTCGCTTCCCGTTTCGACTCGCTTCCGTTCGAATCGATGGCATGGCATTCGATTCTCACTCTGTCCTGGACGTTGCTTTGAGCGAGTCGAAGCAAGCGTTGGTCGAGAGAGTCGAAGCAAGCGTTGGTCGAGAGAGTCGAAGCAAGCGTTGGTCGAGCGAGTCGAAATGGGAAGCGAGTCGAAATGAAGCGTCCTGGGAGGTTTGAGCAGTGGAGTCAAAGTATGCACTTTCGAGGGTTTCAAATTGGAGCGAGTCGAAGTTGAGTAGCTCTGAATGGCATGGAGCGAGTCGAAGCTGGCTTCTCCTGGGCGTTGCGAAGCGAGTCGAAGGAGCGAGTCGAATGGTGACTGATTTTCGTCCAATTTTGTATCCTTCATAACTTCAGCATACGAACTCGGATTGTCTTCAGATTTTGAACGTTGACTCCCTAGGCTTAGCTTGTTATATCCTACCAATTTTGGCTTGACCCGGACTCGGACAAAATTCATCGATATCCGTAGTAAGCCCGTATATAACTGATCTCTGGGACGGGCCGTCACTGGTTATTAGTCAATTCCTTGGTGTTACGGCCTTGCCTAAAGGCGGGATAACAGTAAGCATGACTCTGTTCCCTCTCGTCTCGGCGATGAGCTTCAGCCTCCAAGTCCTTCAGTTTTCTCCATTTCTCCTCAGTTTCATGAGGCTACTGACGGCTAGTGGATCATTTCGGCCAGTGTTGCGAATCGGTGAACTCCTCGAGATCGTCATAAAGAACACATCCTCTCATGGTACCTGACATGCATAATAGATAAACAGCTTTAGTAATGGAAAATAGGCTTGAATAATGTGTGTAAGTGAATGTAACCCTAGTGAAACATGTAATGTGTCTAGGGAGGCCTAAAATGACGTCAAAAACCAAATCGGGCAGGCATTGTGGTAGAAATCGAACTGATTTCGGATGCAACATGGCCTAGATGAGGAGACATCTCCTCAAGTTTGAAATCTTCCCCTATAAGTTCGTCAAAATCGACGTAGACATTGCTCGGATCCCCAAAGTCTATGCCGGCATCTATAATCGGGGAATCCCAACATTGCTTGACTTCTGGGGTGGCATCTTTATTGCGGGTCTCTTGAGGAGGCGAGTTCGGAATAACGGGACTCATCCCTGGAGTCTTGATCCAGAGTCTTCGTCACTAGAACCTGCATCAAAATCATCATCACTAGAGGAGGAATCATAGCTACTGCTACCCTCAACTTCACCCTCCTTTTTTTCCGTTGCCATCGCAGCCTTGCTTTCTTGTGTTTAAACTCTTCTACCCCTTTCTCCAGAATCGAGGGCATTCTGGTCCGGCAGCTGGCTTCGGTCGCGACGTCTTTTCCCTCATGAGTCTCTTCAACCGACTCGCCGGACAAGCCTTCCTTTTCTTGAAAAACACCCTCTTCAGAACCATGAGATGAAGAAGTAGAGAATGTTCGTATTCTGGAACGAGAAGGAGACGAGACCTCAAATGCTATGGCGGATCTCCCTGGATGCAACAGTCCATACGAAGCAAGTATTCATCCATCAGTAAGAATTTAACCGATCTTTCCCCGACATCTACAGCCTTCAGGGTATGGAAAGTTTGATCAAGTGATAGGTCTTTATTCGGCCTTGATATAACTGTAGAAAATATTTGACTTGTCAGAAATTCCATAGCGACATATTAAAACTCAATAAGTAAGAAAGATAACTTACCCCCCATTGTCCAAAGGCGATTGAACCCTTCAGCACACCTAACGAAAAAGTACCGAGTCTTGAATTAAAACAAATTACTTTGTAGTTGCACCACGATTTTGCGATTCCTTTAAGCCTCGATGACGACTAGAGATGGGAACTCGTCTCTCCTTTTAAACGAGAGAAAATCTCTCAACTCGTCGAAACTCAGGGCATGGTTAAATGTCTGCATAAACAGAACGTGCAAGCATGTTAAGATAGCATATCCATTAGGGTGAATCTGGAACCGGGCAATTCCCAAGTTTGAAAGCGTTTCTATTAAGAAGTCATTGAAAGGAGGCACTTCTCCGTTAAGGCACATATATCAATGGCAAGCGGTATATCCCAAAGGCGACATGTGGGCGAATTCATTCTTCTCCGAGAGGCGCACGTTGCCCTCCGGAATGTCGTGTTTTAAGAAAATGTTGTGCAAAACCTTGGCGGAGATCACGGAGGAGGCTCTCCCTAGTGCATTAAGAAGAACTCTGAAGTTCGAAGGAGTTCGATTCACAACCGGACCAACTGGAACCAGTTGACCATATTCAGCTTGCGAAGGAAGAGGCGACATACGACGACTCAACTTCTAAAAGTGCTAGACTTCCTCCGCTGGACTTATCGCGAGAAGACAAGTACTTCATTCTAAACAATAGGACTTGCGTCCAAAGAAGTCGGGTAATTCTGCTCTAAACTAAGAATCCCCCATACAACACTTGAATTCCGAAGGAATATCGATTCACGCCGACACGTCGGATTTCAAGTATGTACCAGGGTAAATGCGGTATGTTATCTATGAGGGGTGAGCTCGGTGCCCTGAACCCTACAAACGCTCTATCCTGTGTAGATAGTTCGCTTACAGTGGAAAAGGAAAAAGACTTTTCGTATCTTTTTTTTGGAATTACTTCTGCTACACTTACCCATTATCGATCAACGATCGATAACGGATCCGTTGTCCAAAGCTATGTCGAAAGTTCTTTCCAGTACAGGTACACTGAGCATGCAAAAAACAAGACCAATATGAATCCTCCAGAAGGGTAAAACTAATTTGCGATGTGTCATGCTGTATCGGCAAGGTAACTTAGTACAAGTCAATTTTGGTTCTATGGACGAAGAAAGCAAAACATACCAGGCACCGAGGCAAGGTCCGAATGTCATTCCGTGAAGAACTCAAGGCTCGATTTACTATCTTGCTCCATAAAATTACAATCAACTCGGACACTTTGCTATAATCATTACCAATACACTCCATCTTCGAATCGCTAAATGAACGTCGTAATTAGCATTACCCACCTTGAATTAAAGATCAAAAGGCAAAGATGGTCGGAGTTTTCAACCCAATGATCCAAGCATGGTTGGTCGGCGGCAATCCAAGGAAGGAGATGATGGAGTTAGGGTTTGGTCGATGACGATCTAAAAGAAGCCAGGTTGAAATCAGGGCAACGGTGAGATTCAGGTCAATCAACGGTGAAGGGATCTGGTGGTGAATGATTGGCGACGGTATATATCGGATGGACTTAGGTCTTGAACAAAACTTGGATCGAATCGTAGGGGAAGGCTCGGGTCGCAAGAAGAAAGTAAGAACAGAGATAAGGTTGGCTCAAGGAAGTTATATATGAGGATTGCACGAAAGAAAAAATGCTAAGTAATTGGGTCACCAGCGATCCATAGGCTATGGATCGCTAGCGATCCATCGATTTGCATACGATCGATCTCGAACTTATCTAGCAAGATCCGCGTGCTGCTTCAGGGCATTCTAAAAGTTATGAGGTAAAAATTGGTCAGTTGTGACAAGTAACGACAGTTTAGGTCAAAAATTAATGAGCAACTAAGTAGCCGAAGTCAAATTCATGTGGCCCTAACATGGTTACTTGAACCTCACCAAGCAAAAACTGGAAAGCAATAACTTCCAGAGCATGCCTTGTTTTCAATGAAGGAATACTCTAGGGGGCAAATGTTATCCAGGTTTTTAACCCAGCAGAACCCAATGGAAGTCGGAACAGCTTCGTCGAGTTAGAATATCTCAAGAGCCAACCAAAAAGACTAGAACAACAAGCCAAGAGAAATCAGAGAAATAGAAAGCAAAAATAGGCAAAGGTGATGGATCGCTAGCGATCCGTCATCTATGGATCGCTAGCAGTCCATAATCTTTCCTCGTAGATTCATGAATTAACTTGCATCATGGTCCAATGGGTATTCTAAGAACAATGGGTAAGTTTGATGAGATTTCGAGCTAATTAAATCAAGAGACTAGCATTCGTCTAGTTCAATCTAATGCAACCAGTAAGCAGACCGTCATCAAAACAAGGCAATATGCTTTGAAATTACTTGGAGGACACCACCACGAGACAACAAATGCACCCCAGAAGACAAAGTCCAAAAATCAGCTAAGTACATGGATCGCTAGCAATCCATGTACTATGGATCGCTAGCGATCCTTTCCATTTTGCCAGGTTGCCATGAAGTTTAAGGTAGAAGGTAAGGGAAGTATCCCAAGTCGTTGGGTCACCATCGACCCAGAAGCGATGGATCGCTAGCAATCCATAGCCTATGGATCGCTAGCGATCCATCAAGTTAGCTCAGTTCGAGATGAAACTTGTAGTGCGTCTTCTTACCGTCATTTGCAAGCATCTGGCAAGAAGGCCTAGCCCGGTAGCTCTCCAACCTCTATAAATACTCACCTATCTGCAACATAAAGAGGATCCTTTGGGTTGGCTACTGAAACTCTGCAAAAACCGTTCTTCAATCTTCTCCTCCCTCCTCACAACAGTCATCCAAGGGGTTTACTGTGATTCTCCAGTGAACTCCAGCATTGGGGACTTATTCTAATTCGAGATATTCAACAACTTTGTAATCTAATTCACCTTGTAACATCAATCAGTTGATAATAAAAGTTATAAAGTGGACGTAGGCTTCATTAAAAGCCGAACCACTATAAAAATCTTCTTTTCTTCTTACTATTTCTTCTTTGTATTATTGCTCTGTGAGAACATGGCTGGTGCTTTCACGTTTAATCCAGAGTGTTGATCCATTTTTTAGGTTAACACATGGGTTGGGTAGATACGAACACCTTGTGATTAGAATTTCATAGTTTGACTATAAGGTGTTCGATGAAAATATTTATTATGTAATCATTATAATAAAAGTTATTTATTATAATTTTAAAGATGTTTATCTTTTAAATGAAATGGTTTCTTTGAAAAATAGAAATAATCGGAAATAAATATTTTAAAAGTGATTTATGTAAAAGTATTTATAAAAGGTTTTTTATAAATAAATGAGAATTTTGAGAACTTAAATTCTGGTGTTTTTGAAATTGATTTCGAAAAGTTTTTGAGGAAGTAAACAATACTGTGTTTGAAATTATTTGTGATTATTAATGAAAAATGATTTGCTACTTCGGGAAACAAAATGATTTGTTATGTTACCGATGATTTGGGTAACCCATAACTAAAAAGTAGGCAAGAGGGTTCTTGTAACCCTAGGTATAGTCTACTCTTTATATAGAGGGATATACTTTGTTTATTTATTTTGGAGAGGCTGGGACCCAGTTGCTTTATTATTGGAAGAAACCTCCTGATCTGGTTGCATATATTTTGATATGCTTTTATAGTAGAGTATTTTTGGATTTCCAAATAAATATATAAAATACATCACTATATTATTATATAGATTATTTGATGCCGTTTTCAAAAGGTGATTTGTTTTATATCCTGAAGTAAAGTATTATTTGATATAAAAGATATATATAATTATTTCAAAAGGATTTGAAATAAAACCGGGAATTTAGTTCGAAGAGATTGTTTTCGAATAAGTATTTTCAAAAGTGATTATTTTTAAAAATAATAAAGTTAATTATATTCATAAATCTAAATGTGAAGATTAAGCCAAAGGGGTAGTTTGGGAATTGCATATTTGTTTGTTTGTGCATCGTAGGCTCCTAGAGTCCTATTTGTGAATAGAAGAACTACGTTGGCTTGATTCTGTATCTAATTGGATACCCGATTAGACAGGGGTACGTAGGCGGTCACAAGTGGTAGTGACGAAGCGCTTATAATAATATATCGTTTTCCTGTTTATTGTTTGCTAATTATCTTGTGTTGTTGTATCTTTCCTGCTTTCCATTTTATACCGCATTTACATGTTTATTGAGTTTGCAGGAATGACTATTGTTGTCTCTCTCCTTAGAGTTGTGCAGTAGTAGATTTATAGTAAATCTTAGTTTAGCACACCCAGTAGAATAAATGGTTAGAACTCTGATAAGTTGTATTATTGAATTTGTATCCTATAGGTTTAGTGTTGTTATATATTTATTAGATTATGATGTGTATGTTATTAGAAGTTTTCACTTGTAGTTTTAGAACTAAAAGGGTTTTCGGCAATTTTGACTGGTCTGAAAATCCAGGTCATCACATTATTTTTCCCTTTATATATATATATATCCAAATTGATGGAGTTTGGAGATGAAATGGTATCAGAGATAGAGACTCATTTTTATATATTGTGTATGATAGTATTATAATCTGTATTTACTATCGATATGGATTGGGCTGTAGTTTTATTGTTCAAACATATGTGTTTGACATTGTGGACATGTTATAGTGATGTGACTATGGTCATTATTGATGTATTTTCTTTTATATTCCTTCCACTGTGAGACCTTATAAGTAGATAGTTAGTATTGTATTGTATTGTATATGTCTGTACCAGTTATATGCTTATTTATCTCAACCCCCAACGACTCGTCCTTTTGATTCTCATGATGTTGATGTCGGTTCGGGTTGAAAGGGCGGGCTGTTACATTTGGTATTAGAGCGTGGTTAAGAACTAGGATAGGAATTAGGAACGTATTGAGATAATGTTTTTGTATTTTCTATTATATATATAGGAATCAAGTACACATTCACATAACCAATTACTGTTCTAGTTTTGTTTACTAAATATTAGGACGTTGCTATTGAATCCCTTTTTTTTTATAGTCGAAATGAATAATTCAATTGAAACTAGAACAGAGACCAACACAGCCAATGTTGATGGGGTAGAAACCAAGGCAAGGAATAGCTCATGGGTAAATGTATGTGATATTCCCGGAGTCAATATTCCAATATGGTTCAGATGCTATATTCAGGTGACGAGCCAAGCTGTGCTAACCATATTGAACCTGTAGCCACCACTACCACTACTAACCTAGGTGTGATTCCAACTCCAGCACCATCAACTATTGACTTTTGTAAGCCCTGTAAGTAATTCTCCAGCTTTAATGGGAAGCCTTTTCTTAGGATGGAACCATATTAAATTACTTGGGCATGGCTGAATGATTATGATTAGAATTTCAAAATATTAGGACTTGGTGATGCTACTAAGAGATAGTTAACTTCTTGGCATTTGAAAGGTGAGGAAGGCATGTTGGTGGGAGGTGGTGATAGCTAAAGTAGATGAGAATACAATTTCTTGGAGGATGTTTAAGGCAAGATTTGAGACGAAGTTCCTTTCTGGTGCCGAAAGGACCTGTTATTGAAGAAGTTTATCCATTTGAAGCATGGAGAAATAACTGTTGGAGAGTATATTGGTCAGTTCAATGGGTTGGCCATATCTGGATTTAGATTAGTGAATACTGAAGGGAAGAAGGCATTGAAGTTTGCAAAAGGTTTGAATTCACCTCTGAGAGAACTAGCATTAAGTCAGATTCCATATAGAGTGATATTTAAGGAAACAATGAAGGCATAACTGTTGTATTCTATGAACGGAATGGGTTAAGGATCGGGCTAAGAAGGGAAATGGCCAATAATAGGGAAAGCGCAAAGGAAATGGAATGCAAGGAGGTTTAAGGCAACAAGAATGTGGTTACTTATCATCTATGCAGTTAAAGCGCTTAGCGGTGGAGGTACAAAAAGTTACAGCGGGATAAATGGGAGATATAGTAGAAAATAGCGGAGGTGCAAAAGGTTTCATTGGATATAAAACCAAATATTTAAAGTTAATTTATTCTCATTCACACATCATTTGTGTAGGAAAAACAAATATTGTTTAATATTATATAACAAAATCGAAGAATATCATTAGTTATGCAGTCCAGATTTGGTGACTATAATAGATTTCTAACTTATATTGAGCACTAATGCCTTGAAATTAGGTTATTACCATAACTTTGTTGATTTAGTTTAAAAGAAAACTGGTCAAATCAACCTTTTTATATTAATGTTACTAAAGTGGGTGCTAAAAAGCTTTGATTTACCGGGTGATGTGGAAAACAATGAGGCTTAAAGCGGATCTACTATTTAATAACACTGTATTGAAAAAGCATAGCGATCTAAGTGTGTTATGCGCCATAGCATGGTTTTATGGGGCTTTAGCGGGTTTTAACTGCACAGCTTGTCAAAGACGTCAAAAAGTAGGACATGTGGCCATGAACCATAGGACGGAACTTTTGAAGGGAAAATGTTATAATTGTAACCAGGTGGGACATATGGCGAAGGATTTTAAGGAAACCCCAGCTCAGAAGAAAGTGAAGTGTTGTAATTGTGACCAATTTAGACATATAAAGAGGGATTGCCCGACTTTGAGGGGTGAATGCTAAATAATGAAGGCATATGTTTTAGATGTCATTCCAACCTCTAGTAGTGTACCACTGTCAACTCAAGAGAAAGTAAAGATGATTGTGACGGAGTGTGTATTGATTTTACCTTATTCTCTTGTTTGTATTTTATTTGACACCAGTACATCTCATTCATCCATAGTAAGTGCATTAGTCGATAGTTTAGCCCTTAAACCTGCCAATGTGCATGAGTCTATTTCGATGTTGAATCCTACCGTGGGATCGACCCATTTATCGATGGCATGTCATAATTTAAAGTTGGCCATCCAAGGTGTGGAGTTCCCTTGTGATAAATATGTACTAAACTTTTTGGGGTATGGGTTGATTTTGGGAATGGGTTGGATGTCTGCTATGGGGGAGTGTTTGATTGTAAGAAGAGGAGGGTTCGATTTAGGAAGGGCGAAGGACTTGATTTGATTCTTTGTTGTCAGCCCGGTATTTCTTTAACGGAAATGTATATGTATTTTAACTTAGCCTTTCACAGGAAGAGCTATCATGTATACCTTTAGTGAAGGATTATCTAGATGTATTCGAAAAAGTTTCTGATTTCCCACTTCGAAGAGAAATTGAGTTTCATATTGATCTCGAGAAAGACGTAAGGCTGGTTGTGATGCCTCTTAGGCATATGACTCCGAAGGAAAGGATAGTTGGACAAGAAAGCTTTTAAGCTATTGAAGAAAGCCTTTATTATAAGGAGTATCTTGAAATTGGGAGCGCCTATCATTTTTTCTACTAAGGCAGATGGTTCTCGAAGGTTATGCATCGACTATCGAGAATTAAATAAGCTGACGAAGAAAAACCGATATGCATTGCCTCGCATTAATGACCTCTTTAATTAGTTAGCCAAGGTGAAGGTTTTCTCTCGGCTTGATTTGGAAACTTGGTTTTACTAGTTAAGAGTGGCTAAATATGGTATCCCAATGATCGCTTTTCATACAGCTGATGGATTGTTTGAGTGGCTGGTCATGCCGTTTGGATTGGCTAATACTTCGGCTTATTTTGTGAATCCGATGAGTATGGTATTCCAGGAGCAGTTGAATAGGTTTGTTGTGGTCTTTGTGGATGACATTCTTATATATTATAGAAGTGAGGAAGAGCATGAGATTCATTTGAGAGAAGTGATGGGTGTTTTGAGGAGAAATCAGTTTAAAGCTAAATCTCCAAGTGTCACTTCTGGAGGAAAGAAGTTCGCTTCCTTGGGCATGTAGTATCAGTAGATGGATTAACAGTAAACTTAGGGAAAGTAGCTATAATTAAGGATTGGAAAATGCTGAAGAACGCTTCAATGGTCCGTAGTTTCTTGGTTTGGCTATATTATATCGAAAATTTATTAAAGATTTTGCAAAGATATCGGCACCTCTGACCTGTTTGACGAAAAAAACTTGATTTATACTTGGAGTCCTTAGCATGAAGCGAAGTTTGTTAAATTGAAAGAGTTATTGACAAGTGCTCCAGTTTTGGTGATTTTTGATGGTGTCAAACCATTTACCATGTATACTGATGCATGCAGTACTTGTCTTGGTGCTATTGTTATGCATGAAAGAAAAGTAATATGCACCTGGGTTGTTAGTGACGATGGAGGTTAGACATGCACTGATGGATCGTATTGGCTCAAGCTAAAGGCAAGATGCATCGTTGGTTATTATTCTGGAGTAGTTAAGATGAGGTGACTAGTCAAGTCATTTGGATCGTTACTCCAAACATAAGAAAGGTTATTTGCAATGAGACAGAAGACTATGTGCACCATAGGTTAAGGAGTTGATAGAAGAAGTCTTGTGTGAATGTCATTATTCTAAAATGACCATTCATCCAGGAGGAGATAAGATGTATAGGGATGTGAAGAAGATATTCTACTAGCCAAGAATGAAGAGACAGGTAGTATAGTATGTGGCGAAGTGTATGATGTGCTTAAGAGTGAAGGAAGAACAGACGAAGCCAAGTAGGATATTACTTCCGTAAATGTGCTACGACGGAGACACATCTAACGAAAGTGGGAATGAGTACCTGTAACAATCCAAACCTTAATGGGCATAATTTTCGACTACATCAAAAATCGAAGTCCACTAGGGTACGTATTATTGGTGTTGGTAACCTACAATAAACACATGTATATCAAAGAGTTATCTGTACGAACTCATAGTGGAATAGTAAAATAGAGTAAAACATATATACAGACTAAGGCTACTACCTTGGAACCAATATTGTCCCTTGGATATCTAGTTGTCGTGTTAGTGCCGAGCATGAATGAGAAGACCCGCCCACCTACTGTTCCCGTCTTTTACTAGTATCATGTCCCTCTATATCTATCATGTGGGTTGTAATGAGGAGGGGTTGGAACAACGCCAGGTGACTGGTAAATTACATACTTTATCCATAACACTAGTTTATGCCGATTGATTTCCATTTAAGTGTTATGTCTATTATTCATGGATTAGTCATTTAATTCCATATGTGCGTATGGTATGTCCAACCTACTCCTAGGTATAATTGTATATATGCATACGCGCACACACACAGATATATATATACACACACACAGACGTACACACATATAAATATAAGCGTTGTTGTACGCCCCAATAAGAACACCCCGACCACTTAATATTTCTTAAATAGGAGAAATGCAGACCCAACGGCCATTTAATACTTCAACCCCAAAGCGGGCACTTCGTAACGGCCATTTAATACTTCTTAAATAGAGAAGATGCAGAACCAATGGCCATTTAATACCTCGACCTCGAAGTAGACCCCTTAGCAACTATGGAGTATATTGGGTTTAACAACACATCTCCCTTCCAGTCATATCCTCACGATGCGAGAGAAAGTAGCTGGGCCACTTAAGTCCTTTAAAAAAGAGGATAGATAGACTCTTTAGTCATTTAATACTAGACCCAAGGCAGGCTCTCAAGCCATTTAATACTCAAATCTAATGCGAACCCCTTCCAATAGTTCTAGTTAGCATCGTAGAAATCCTCTTATATGCCACTTAATACTTCTTAGATAGTGAAGAGGCAGACTTCTTCTTAATTAGGAAAGAAGCGGACCGCAACAGCCATTTAATACCTCAATCCTAAAGCAGACCCGTCCTGGAATTACCACATGCCAAAAAGGAAATCCCGAGCATTAATACTTCTTAAATAGTAAAGAGGCAGAACCCAACAACTATTTAATACCTCAGTCCCGAACCAAGCTCGTACTAGGATTACCCAATGTTATTTATGGGAAATTTCCTAAGTCATTTAATACTTCTTAATCAAGAGGAGGTAGACTCTAAACTAGCCATTTAATACCTCAACCCCGAAGCAGACTTCTCTTGGAATTTCCGTAAACCTATATGCAAATGTATATCGCCCATGGGTCCTATAATTGGAGATGTACCACATCTGTAGTACGTATACACACTTACTAGTAGTCCCTTGCAGATGGCAGACTTCTATTGTGTAACTCTACTGACCTCACATCACAACCATACTAAACCAAGTCATATATAATTAATCTAAATATTGGGCTAGGCCCACCAATTGGCATTCGTCGCAAATGTATTATTGAGGCCATATAATTTCAACTATGGAAATTATTACGCCTCCTAAGTTCTATTCTTAGTATTCATTCATTTACTTTCTATGAACTCCCCTTTTATTTTACACACTTACTATCTTTAACCTCTTATTTCATTACTATTATTAAATATTATTTACTGCTTCTTTTACCTCCAATTAATACCCTTTATAAATGGCCTTTTTTATTCAAATGAGACAAATGGTAATGACATTATTTGTACGTTTCAGAACTAATTTACCATGCTTATTTAATTTCCTTCATAATGTCATATTTTGCCTCTATAATTAAATTTATTAAATGGGTTTATACCCATATTGGCTCGATTTCTGTAACTTCACATGAACTCCTTAATTTATTACATTACTCTTATTTTAAGCGTTTTATTTGTAATTAATATGATAATGTACAATTAATTGCACGTTACTATATGTATGTATTTATGTCATAACTTTCATTTATTTATATAATTCTTAAACTTATACTTTAATGTATATATTTTATTAATTGGTAAATGGGATTGTTTATGTTTCTCTTAGTAACTTTTTAGTTTCTACATTTAGAGATTTTGGGTTATACACTTATGTGTAAATTCCCTAGAAATATTTATTTCTACATCTCAATGCATTGGAACCGTATCATTCCTAAGAAGGAAATGTTATCGTTGCAACCTTTCATAAACTGACAAAAAGTGGGATTGTGCTGTGTTAGCAATCTCAAGGAATTATCTCCTTCTATTTTTATTGAAATAGACAACGCAAACTACGGAAAGGAAATCCCTACTTTGCATATCTCTTTTATTTGGATATATTTCTTGTTATTTTAAACAACGCACCTTTCATATATAATTGTGAGGTTGGACCATTTATGGAAATTCACATGACAATCTATACAACTAAATTGTACATTCTACAAATACAATGAATTAAAATACAGATAATTTACATCCCAAATCAAATTAGAGCATTCCAAATGAATGATTAATAGTTTACAATCTAAATAACAAGAATTTGGAAATAACCATCCAACTCTATCAATATTATATTTCATAAATTTTAGAGAACATTTTTCCTAAATTCCAGATCTAGGGTGTATAAACTATTTCATCAAGGTTAAACAATTTACTGAATATATAGATAAGGGTTTCAAAGTTAGATTCACTTATTTAAGCCTACAATTCAATGGTTTCCACATAGGCAAAATAACAAAAATAGAATGTCAACGATATAAATTTAGTATTATGTAAATTACATAATTTTCCACTCACTTTTTGGCTTTCAAATCTCCAGATCCAAATCCATTCCTCTTACTTGACTCCTTTTCTTTCAACTAAACATATGTATTTAAAATGCACACATATCCATTAGAATTATAGACTTGATAGACGATTTGACTTATGTGGAGTCTAAGTTTATAATTCTAGAATTTACCTTTTTGCAAAATTGATTCACTCCTTCCTTTCTTCTCTTTTATTTTTTGTCCTTCTCCAATATATATATATATATATATATTTATATATATATATATTTATTTATTGGTTTTGTAATTTCTAGAAGTAGTGGAGGAGGAGAAATGACAGAGCTCTGCTGCTCAGTTCACAAAATATGAGAAGAGAAGTAAGGGGCTAGGCTTGTATTTGTAGGCGCTCGTATCAATTATGTTCATTAGATTATTGTTTATTAAATCCAGGCCGTTAGGCCGATGTTAAAGCCTTAACCGACCGATCGATATGGGCGGTCGACTACTAGCGGTCGACCAAGCCTATTTAGCTATTGACCGGTAGTGGGTCCGGTGATTTCATTTCCCCATTGGCGTTATTTTAAACTCTTGCTTAAATGTTAAATTTATTATTAACATTTTCTTTACTATTAATTTATTAATATTTGTCTCCTTAATCTGTTTTGAATTATTTTCAATCCGAAATTTTCAAATGTCGATTACTTCTTCGTTTAAACTTTAACCGCGAAGCTTTATATATGAAAGTTCCTCAGAAAATCTCCATGAACACAATGGTGCAAGTTTCGTGGCTAAATTCTGACATTTTCTCAAATTTCATTTTGATCCTTAATAATTATTTATTAATTCTTTCAAATTAATTATTGTTTATTTTACGGGGGTTACGTTTTGCCCTCCTTAAAAGAATTTTGTCCTCGCAATGCCACAAGTACTGAACCATGCAATATAGTACACAACCATTCTAAACTATTCAACCAATTAATGTATAACCAATTTCGCAACCAATCATATGTAAGTGCACAACATATCACAACACTATGATATGTATGCTAAATAATACTAAATCGATGCCTCCTATATGAATGCATTCTTTAAAACAATTTTGAAAATATGGTAAAAACAACCTATATGTACTGCAATTCTTTTATATCTATTCTAGTTTAAAAAAACAAAACCTTTGTTTTCACACAACAATTCCCACACTCTACGAATAGAAGTATGGTTCAAGATTCAATCCCTACCATCCAATACCTAACACACAATTTCTAACATCTAGAATTTTGAAAATCTTGTTTTCCTTAATCTATTCCCTTATGCCAAAAAAGGAATTTAGACGGAGATTTTTTATTTCCATCCTTCTTTTGTGCACCAATTCTGTTATACCTTGGAACTTTCTCTTTTGCCCTTAAAAATTTTCCAACTTTCCAAGTACAATTTGCATAAGGAGGTTTATTTTTTAAAAATTTTAAACAGAATTATTTTCAAAAACCAGTTTTGTTTACTATTAAGAAGGTATGGAAATAGAAGTTTCAAAGCTAAAATAGCTTTTTCCCTTGTTATTTTCTATGTTTTGTATATTGTTACACTTACTAAATAGTAAAATTAATATCCACTAACACTTCGACCCTCAAAGCGCAAACTATGTGGCATTTGAAAATCGGAGATTTTCTCATTTTCTACTTAAAATCCTTTCCCTATTCAATTAAATTCGTAAAATAGCTTGAAATTTTAAAACATTTTTTTGAACTCAATTTTTCAAAAGCATTTGCCTTTACACCTTAAAACAAAATCAAGCCATATCTTAACGAAATTGGGATTCAGTCATTGGGTTAACGTATATGATTGACCATAGCATGTTACACAGTTAATATTAAATTTATAAAAACCTTTTCCTTTACTTCAGAACAATAAACAACAACAAGTACATTCATAAATTTTAGCTTTTAAGACACATGGATAGTGACTTATGAGTTTCGCAACAGCCTTTCCCTGTCCTTCGCTTGTTAAAATTATTTTTCCCAAAATTCTAGAGTTTTTGGGATTTAAGAATTCTTTATTTTTAGTTGCTAATTTAGTTAATTTCCTGATTTATTTTATAAACTTCTAGCCTTATTTACGTTCATCATTAGTTAAGTGTCCTTATGAGATTTCTCTATTTGTACCATTTTCCAATATACATATGGTCAATGCTCATCTAGAGCAACACAATAATAAAATAGGAACATAATACATATCATATCGTATCATTTCCAATACCCGAAAATATACAACTAACGATTACAACCCAAATAACCTAAAAGAAACAATTACTGGAAGCTGCCCTTCGACGTCAACTGGTATTAATAATGTTGTAGCCCTATTACTTCTTACTCAATAAACTGGACACTTTTCGTATGTCATTCTACTATGACTCACATGTCTTAACTTACCTTTTTGGCTTCTAATAAATCTGATCCATCCATTACTTCAATTATAACAACCAATTATATGATAAATTATGCATTTATGCACCGTAATATGTAAGAAATATAACTATGCACAATTATAAAAACTCATCGGAAAATTGGCTTAGCGAGATAAATTTCCTACCACCCATCTTGCCTTCTTTAATCAAAATTTCTTGATAGTATTCTTACATTTCAGTAATTAATTTCTTTATTTTTGATCTTTCATGCGAGTATACTCTAGAACTCGGTGAAGTGTATTTTGACACCATTCTTCATTCCTTTGTGGGTTCTTCTCATGGCTTTCACACATGTCTAATAAAACATTCCTTGGTTCATACCAACATTCCTTATATTCAAAAGGGGTTCCTTGTTGCTATGCAACGAGCATTCGTATTAATCATAGCCTTAACTTTTACCTTGTCTTACCTAAGCAGTGATCCTTATCTACTTCATATCAAAATTGCTTTGGTCTTCACCACACTTTCTAAAATTATTAAAATTCGCAGTCATGAAGCACTTAACCCAATTTTTTTCTTCCTTCGAAAATATAAACTTAGAAACCTTTTATTAAATTCAATAATTGCTTGGTTTCCAAAAGGAGCCATGAAAAACTACTCATTTTATCTAACTTTGATTATAGGTGTCATAACTTTAAAAACTATAATTTAGAATTTATGAAGTAAGTTCATTTATTAAGGTCCAAAGTCAAGGTTAGCAATTTAATTTAAAAAGATCATTTCCTTAAACAACATATTATTTCCCTTTTTTCAAATAGTAAGATTCAAGTTTTTATTGCATGAATAGTCATAAAATCATTACTCCCTTTAAAGGCCATTTTACAACAAAGATTTTACTACTTAAAAGGTGATTTTTAACTCAAGCCATTTATTAAGTTTTGCATTCAAAACTCAATTGTTATAACAAACCATTTTTTTAGAATGCATTGTTATAGTACTTCTACAACATCTTTTATAACTTTAAATAATAAAAACTGGAGTAGACAATGACAACTTTCATTCTATTATTTTCCTATTACTCGTGCTATTTCCACTTTCAACCGTAGTGGAGACTCTAATAGCATATGAGGATATGAGGGGGACATTTTAAAAGACATGTGCATTTATTGCACATATCTATAGAAACTATCCATTTTTCCTTTGTTTTTCCTTTAATTTCTTACATTGTTTCTAATTAGATTATTTTAATATAAATTTCTAACATTTCCTCAATTTAAATTTCTTAATGTTGCTACTATTTAAATTCTTGCTTCCTAAATTGCTCTTATTTAAATTGCTCCTTCTTATAGCTCTTTTTCTCTTTTATTTGATTTTTTTCTTCATTGGATCATTGCAGTGCGTTTACCTACTACTTTAGCTATTGGGATTTTCTCTATTAATAAGAAACTATTTACTTTTTGTGCATAAATCTATTTCAACTATTTTTTTTTTGTATTTCTCGTATACGGGAATGTTTTTCCTATCTTCATTATCGGGCATTTTTACCCTTCCATTCTCTTTTCTCCATTTAAATCAAGTAGCATTTCCATTTATCCACCCCTCAGTTTAAAAATTTTAAATTAAAGAAACAAAAAAATGATCGAGCCAAAACTAGGTTGTATTTTCCATTAATTTCAAAAATAAAGGTTCTTGGCTTTCCTTAAATTTTCTAGTGTTTTTCAAGTATCTATTCCAAAGGGGTAATTTATGTGGCAGGAAATTTAGTAAGTAAATAACAACTTTTTAGGGATAAATTTCTTTTATTTTTAAATAAATTCTTGTAATGCCATTTCAAATAATTTGAAAAACATCAAAATCTTCTTTTACTAAATTCTTTCATATGGGGTTGGACTTTGAAATGGATTTCTATTTGTCCCTTATTTTGGTAGTTTCTTCTTTCCTAATTGTTCTTAGCATATCTTCATTAGGAACATATTAACATCTGGTCATCATCTTGCAGTGGCTAATGAATACCTTCTTGTGCGAATCTACTCATTCCTATTTATACCTTACCTCTTGATGTATGCAATGTATAGGTTCTTACTTCCTATTTCTCTAGATGAAATGTACATCATCAATCAGCAATCCAACGAAATCCACAATCATATGGCAGTCTAGGCCCAACAAAAGGAGTCAAGTACTATCCAACTTCAAGTACCATTCTATATGTCATGCTCATGCTCTTCTTAAGTCAATGCCTTACGGTACAGCCTACATCCCGTAGGGTAATCGAGGTAGGTGTATAAATTTAACTTAATTTATTATTCCAACTCATAGTTGCCATATCCATCTTTCCATAATATGGTCGCAACTACTTTTATAGTCGGAACTTTTAGAGTTTGGAGTGTAATATATATAGTTCTAGATAAAAATACAAATATGTTTACTCAGCATATCCTAACTCTTATGATCGACTAACCTATGCTCGCATACCAAATGTAACAACCCCCACCTTAATGAGCCTAATTTTGGACTAAATTAAAAACCCAAGTCCATTAAGGTACGGATCATTGGTATTGGTAACTTGCAATAAACATATGTATATCAAAGAGCTACCTGTATGAACTCACAACGAAATAGTAAAATATACTAATGCATATATACCGATTAAGGCTAATACCTTAGAACCAATATTATCCCTAAAAAATCTAGTTGCCTAGTCAGTGCCAACATGAGCGAGAAGACTTGTCCACCTATCATTCACGTCTTGTACTAGTATCATGTTCCTCTATGTCTATCCTATGAGTTGTAATGAGGAGGGGATCAGAACAATGTTCTGGTGACTGGTAAATTACATATTTTATCCATATTACTAGTTTATGCCGATTGATTTCCATTTAAATGTTATGTATACTATTCATGGATTAGTCATTTAATTCCACATGGATGTACGATATGTCCAACCTACTCCAAGGTATAAGTACATATATGCATGTGTGTGCATATAAGCATCGCCGTACTCCCTAAAAAGGACACCCCAGCCACTTAATACTTCTTAAATAAGGAAGAGGCATACCCAACGGTCGTTTAATACCTCAAAACAAAAGCAGACTCTCTGTACAGGACATTTAATACTTCTTAAATTGGGAAGAGGCGGACCCAATAGCCATTTAATATCTCGACCCTGAAGCAAACCCCTTCGAAACTATCGAATATATTGGGTTTAACAATCCATCTCCCATCCAACATATCCTCAGGATACGAGAGAAAGTACTTGGGCCACTTAAGACGTTTTAAACTGGGGGTAAGTAAACTCTCTAGTCATTTAATACCTAGACCCAAGGCAGACTCTCCAGCCATCTAATATCTAAACCCAATGCCAACCCCTCTTGGTACTTCCAAGCCGGCATCATGCAAAATATTTTATAGGCCACTTAATACTTCTTAATAGGGAAGAGGCAGACAGTCCAAACATTTAATACCTCAACCCCAAAGCGGACAACCCCAGGAGATTTTCACTGATGCACCTAAAAGATAATTCTGACCATTTAATACTTCTAAACTAGGAAAGAGGTAGATCCTAACAGCCATTTAATACCTCAATCTCAAAGCAGGCCCATCTTGGAATTACCTTATGCCAAAAAGGAAATTCCGTCCATTTACTACTTCTTAAATAGGGAAGAGGGAGACCCCAATGGCTATTTAATAGCTCAACCCCGAACCAGGCCCATCCTGGGATTACCCAACGTTATTTATGAGAAATTCCCTGAGTTATTTAATACTTCTTAAGGGAGGAGGCAGAATCTAAACCAGCCATTTAATCCCTCAACCCCGAAGTAGATTTCACGTGGAATTTCCTTAAACCTATATGCAAACATATATCCCCCATGGGTCTTATAATTGGAGATGTTCCACATTTGTAGTACGTATATACAACTGCTATTAGTCCTTTGTGGAGGGCAAACTTCCATTTTGTAACTCTACTAACCTCGAATCCTAACCCATACTAAACCAAGTCATTTATAATTAATCTAAATATTGGGTTAAGCCTACTAGTTCACAACCATCACAAATGTATTATTGAGGCCGTATAATTTCTACTGTGCAAATTATTACGCCTCATAGGTTCAATTATTAGTATTAATATATTTACTTTCTATGAACTTCCCTTTTATTTTATACGCTTACTGTCTTTAACTTCTTATTTCGTTAATGTTATTAAATGTCATTTACTGCTTCTTTTACCTCCAATTAATGCCCTTTATAAATGGTCTTTTATATTCAAATTGGAAAATGTTAATGACATTTATTTTCACATTTCAGAATTAATTTACCAGGTCGATTTAATTTCCTTCATAAATGACATATTTGGCCTCTGTAATTAAATTCATTAAATGGTTTATTCCCATACTAGCTCAATTACTGTAACTTTCCATTAACTCCTTAATTTATTACATTATTCATATTTTTAGCATTTTATTTGTAATCAATATGATAACGTATAATTAATTGCACATTGCCATATGTATGTATTTATGTTATAACTGTCATTTGTTTGTTTATTTCTTAAACTTATACTTTACTTTATGTGTGTATATATATATTTAACTGATAAATGATATTATTTATATTTCTATTTGTAACCTTTTAGTTTCTACATTTGAGTATTTTTGGATATACACTTATGAGTAAATTCCCCAAAAATATTTATTTCTACATCTTAATCCATTGGAATCGTGTCTTTCCCAAGAATGAAATGTTTCCATTGTAACTTTCCATAAACTACTAAAAAAGGGATTGTGTCGCGTTTGCAATTTCAAGGAATTATCTCCTTTTATTTTTACTAAAATATACAGTGCAAATTGTGGAAATGACATCCTAACTTTGCATATCTCTTTCATTTGGAAATATTCCTTGTTATTTCAAACGAAGCACCTTTCATATATAATTGTGAGGTTGGAACATTTATGGAAATTCACATGGTAATCAATACAACTAAATTGTACATTGTACATATCCAATGAATTGTAATGTAGAAAATTTACATCCCAAATCAAACTAGAGCATTCCAAATGAATGGTTAACAGTTTACAACCCAAATAATAAGAACTTGGAAATAACCACCCAATTCTACCAATATTACATTTTATAAATTTTAGGGACCACTCTCCCTAAATTCCAAATCTAAGATGTATACACTATTTCATCAAGATTAAACAATTTACTGAATATGTAGGCAAGGGTTTCAAGTTAGATTCATTTGTTTAAGCCTACAATTTAATGATTTCCATATAGGCATAATAAGAAAACTAGAATTTCAATGATATAAATTTAGTATTATGTAAATTATATAATTTTTCACTCACCTTTTTGCTTTCAAATCTCCAAATCCAAATTCATTTCTCTTACTTGACTCCTTTTCTTTTCAGAAAAACATATGTATTTACAATGCATGCACACCCATTAGAATTACAGATCTAATAGGAGATTTGAGTTGAATGGAGTCTAAGTTTATAATTCTAGAGTTTACCTTTTTCGCAGAATTGATTCACTCCTTCCTTTCTTCTCTTTTATTTTTTGTCCTTACCCGATATATATATAGTATTTTTATAATTTATAAAAGTAGCGAAGAAGGTGAAATAGCAGAGCACTGCTACTCAGTTCAGAAAATATAAGAAGAAAAGTGAGAGGCTAGGCCTGTATTTATAGGCGATCGATCAATTCTGTTTGTTAGTTTATTATTTACTAAATCCAGACCATTAGGCTGATGTTCAATCTTTGCATGCCCTAACCGACCAGTCGACCGGTCGATATGAGAGGTCGACCGCTAGCAGTCAATCGACCCTATTTAGTCGTTGAACGATGGTGGGTCCGGTAGATTAATTTCCACATTAACGTTATTTTTAATGCTCACTTAAATGCTAAACTTATTATTTATGTTTTCTTTATCATTAAGTTTATTAATATTTCTTTTCTTAATCTGTTTTGAATTATTTTCGATTCAAAATCTTCAAACATCAATAACTTCTTCGTTTGAACTTCGATTATGAAGTTTTATATATGAAAGTTGCTTAAAAAGTCACTGTGAACACAATGATGAAAAATTTCTGGCCAAATTCTAACTTTTCTCAAATTACATTTTTGAACCTTATAAATTATATATTAATTCTTTCATATTAACAACCGTTTATTTTACAAGGCGACATTATCCATGAATTTTATGGATGGATTACCTAGGAGGAAGAGGAAATGAGAGCATATGGGTTGAAGTAGATCGTCTGATGAAGAGTATGCATTTTATTCCAATAAAGACCACAAGAAGGGCTACCACATTAGCGATGTAGTATATTAAAGAGATGGTTAACTGCATATAGTTCTAGCTAACATAATGAGTGACCAGGATCCACTTTTCATGAACGAATTCTGGAGGAATCAAAAGGAGCATTAGGAATGAAGTTGAATTTGTGCATGATGTATCATCCGTAGACCGATGGACATAGAGACAGAGTAAACCGAGTATTGGAAGACTAATTAAGAGCTTGCATACTTGATTTTGGAGGATCTTGGGAGGATCATTTACCTCTTGTAGAATTTGCATATAATAATAGCTACCATGCGAGTATAGGCATGACACCTTTTGAAGTATTATACGGAAGACAGTGTAAGTCACTTTCATGGTTGTGGGAGTCTATAAATAAAATTATTTTGGATCTAGATATGGTTAGAGATACTGCAAAGAAGATAGAACTTATAAGAAAGAAGATGAAAGCTACACATGATCAGAAGAAGTCATCTGCCGATAGGAGAAGAAAAGATTGGAACTTGAAGTGGGAGATTTGGTTTTCATCAAAGTTTCTCTGTTGAAAAGGGTGTTAAGGTTCGAAAGTTCAGGGAAGTTAGCATCCATATTTTTCGATCCATTTCTATTGCTAGAGAGGATAGGGAGTTTGGTGTATGGAGTGGAACTTTTAGAGAATATGGAAGGATTCCATAGCATGTTCCATGCGTCACATTTAATGAAATGAGTACACGATTCGACAACTGTGATAGCACCTAGTCAATTGGTGGAGGTAGAATTGGAGTCTGAGCCAAGTCCATCACGTGGTCCAACCCATATTTTGGAATGTGAGGTGAAACATCTTTGAAATAAAGTAGTGAAGTTGGTTATACTCTAATAGGGTAATGACCTAGCGGAGAGTACACGGGAGCTTGAAGAGAAGATGAGGACTACTCATCCTCAACCCTTTTCTGGTACGTTTCCATATTCTAGTTTGATTCCCTTAGTTTAACTCATTCAAGGATTTGGACTTGGATGTTTTATTATTGGAATTACATTCATATATGCAAACACACACACACATATATATATATATATAAGAGTGTGTGCGTGCGCGCATGCTCTAATATATTATGATGTTATGCATCGCGCCTAATATGCCATCTTATTGCGTTCATATAGGTTTCATTAGCTTCATTTCTGCATCGTAAGTATAGAACTACAAGTACATGCCATTATTCATATCTATACGCTATCTATATTATTTATATCCATATGTTATTTGCATTAATTGTATGATATGTCGCTAATTTGATTGATATGTGTTTGACGAATGAGTAGGCGTCATATTACATTTTTCGTTGCTTAGGAATTTCAAAGATGAAATTCCTTTAAGGTGGAGAATGTAATACTGTAGAAAATTTGTAAATATTATAATATAATATAAATAATATAATAACGTGAAATAATTGAATTTAATGGGTTAATAAAATAAATCTAAAACAAGGAGACGCAAAATGATCATTTTTCCAACTTTGGAATTTGATGACGAAACTAGTGTCATTGCGACCATCTCCTTTTTTTGAGTCACGTAGTATTTTGGTTTGCCTTTTTCAGAGTTTGTATGAAGAAACTATGGGGAAAATGGTATTCGGTCGAATGGGCGCCAAAAATCTAAAATTTTAAATTTGAATTTGGGTGGACGAGTACTTTCCCTCATTTTATTCAAAAAACTAACTCGCTTATTCACTTTCATTTCTCAGAACCAACTACTTCTTTTTCCTCCTTCCTTCTTTCTCTTAACATACTAAAAATCAGAATACCAAATCTCCCTCAAAACTCAATGAAAATCCACGAGACTAGAAGCATTGTGAAGCTATCGAAGAGGATTACGATCTTGAAGTGATTTGAAGGTGAAACTCTAAAGAAAAAAAATGCAACAGGTTGGACAACGAATATCTATGATGTGGAGAGCATCTTGGGTGAGTGTTTCATTATTTTCTACTAATATAATGTAATCTTGATGCTCTAATTATGACGTGCGGGCTATAGTTGTGTAGAATAACACAATTAAACTACTAAATTCAGATTATATATGGATTTGGATAGGATTTGATTAATAATAGAGAATTAGAACTAGATTATGGTAGAGTATGGTAATTTGATAAATACATGTTTAATTTGATGAAATAATATGCTAAACCGGACTTAGAAACATAGGGTAACAGACTCGATATGTTCTCAGGCGACCGAAGGTAGAACGGAGGCAGTTGGTGGCAGAAACGACAATGGAAACCACAATTTCTATAACCTAGCAATTGCTAGGGATTACGTGCATCGGTCCACTAATGGGTGTGACTGCGGCACCAGTGGCCTATTCTGGGCTCAGGTTGAACCTAGACCCAGAAGGCACCATATAGATAATAAACGATTGATTTGAGTCTTGTTTCTCTTATGTTCTAGAAGGTGATTGATGGCTATTGATGAGGCAAACAACGGTGTTACGAATTGAGTGAATGTTCATGATGATTGGTTGCTATTTGAAATGAACATATATGTTATTGCTATGAGAAGATGTGATATGATGGTGAACATGAAGTGAACGAGTCTATGGCATTGATAGACGTCACGGGACATGGATATGGATGCAAATATGGATGTGGATATGGATGTGATATGGATATAGATATGAGTATGGATACAATTATAGATATGGATACAGACACGAATACAAATATGGATATGGATACGGATACAGACCCTTTGACACAAGTAGGTGATCCAGTTATTACGTTGATCCCCGCTTTGGTAGGCCAAGTGGAGGAGGTGGATATTATGTGACTCTGTAATCTACGGTGGATCAGGGCATGAGTCTAATTAGTACGAGGACAACAGGCTTTCCTATAGACTTTGGACGGTCCAGGGAAGTGAGTCCTATATGCGATTCACATGATGATGTGCAACAGGTGAACCTGTAAGGCATGAGGCCAATCCAAGGAAGTGAGTCCATATAGGGATGATGTTGATGACTAGATGTGTACAATATTTAGGTATGACGTGATGATAGGACATTGTATGATCGGACGATGGACTCATATCATGTTATAGTATTATTTTTATAGTATATATAGAGTAAAAGTATGGTTCACCCACCAGAATTATATTTGTCTTCCTTTCATTTTTCCTTTTATATATATATCCAGGTTGGTTGAGTTTGGAGATGAAATGGTATCAGCAATAGAGACTCATTTGTATATATTGTGTATGATGTAAATAAGTGTTGTAACCTGTATTTGACTATCGGTATGGATTGGGTTGTAGTTATATTGTTCAGACATATGTGTTTGCCATTATTTACATGTTGTGGTGATGTGACTATGGTCATTATTGATGTACTATATTTTATATTCCCTTCGCTGTGAGACTTTATAAGTAGATAGTTAGTATTGTATCTGTTTGTACCAATTATATGCTTATTTTATCTCAACCCCCAACGACTCATCCTTTCGATTCTCGTGTTGTCGATGTTGGTTTAGGTTGAAAGGGCTGGTTGTTACATTTGGTCTTAGAGCTTCGTTAGGAACTAGGATAGTAACTAGGAATGTATTGAGATAGCTTCTATTATATATATATATATAGGAATCAAGTACATAAGCACACAACCAATTGTTGTTCCAGTTTTGTTATTTATCTATTGGGACACTGCTAATGAATCCTATTTTTTCAAATAGCTGAAATGAGTAATTCGATCGAAATTGAAACAGAGACCAACATAGCCAATGATGATGGGGTTGAAACCACGGTAGGGATTAGCTCCCGAGTAGATGTACGGGATATTCCCGGAGTCGGTATTCAAATACGGTTTAGATGCTATATTCAGGCGATGAGCCAAGCTAGTGCTAACCCGACTGAACTCGTAGCCACCATTACCACTACTAACATTGGTTTGATTCCGTCCCTAGCATGATCAACTGTTGACTTTCGTAAGCTTTGTAAAGAATTCTCTGGCCTTAGTCAAAAGCCTTTTCTTCGGATGGAACCATACTTAATGACTCGAGCATGGCTGAATGATTGTGAAAAGATTTTCAAACTGTTAGGACTTGGTGATGCTATGAAGAGATAGTTAACTACTTGGCATTTGAAAGGTGAGGATGGCATGTTGGTGGGAGGTGGCGATAGCTGAAGTAAATGAGAATACAATTTCTTAGAGGTTGTTTAAGACAAGATTTGAGATGAAGTTCCTTTCTGGTTTTGAAGAGGATATGTTATTGGAGAATTTTATCTATTTGAAGCAAGGAGAAATGATCATTGGATAGTATTTGACACTGGTGCATCTCATCATTCATAGCAAGTGCATTAGTCGATAGTTTAGCCCTTAAACCTGACATTGTTCATGAGTCTATTTCGATGTCGAATCCTATTGAGGGATCGACCCATTTATCGATGGTATGTCATAATTAAAAGTTGGCCATTCATGGTGTGGAGTTCCCTTGTGATGAATATGTACTAAACTTTCCGAGGTATAGGTTCATTTTAGGAATGGATTGGATGTCTCGCTATGGGGTAGTGTTGGATTGCAATGAGAGGATGGTTCGATTTAGGAAGGGTGAAAGACTTGATTTGATTCTATGCTGTGAGCCTGATATTTCTTTTATGGAAACATATCTGTATTTTCACTTAGCCTATCACAAGAAGAGCTATCATGTATATCCATAGTGAAGGATTATCTAGATGTATTTGAAGAAGTTTTCGAAGAGAAATTGAATTTCATATTGATCTCAGAAAGACGCAAGGCTGATTGGGATGCCTCTTAGGCATATGACTCTGAAGGAAAGTAGAGAGTTAGACAAGCAAGTTTTGGAATTATTAAAGAAAAGATTTATTCTGAGGAGTATCTCGAAATGGGGAGTACCTACCGTTTTCGCTACTATGGAAAACGTTTCCCTAAGGTGATGCATCGACTATTGAGAATTAAATAAGTAGATAAAGAAAAACCGATATTCGTTACTTCGCATTGATGACCTCTTTCATCGGTTAGTCGGGGAGAAGGTTTTCTCTCGGCTTGATTTGGCAGTTATGTTTTATTAGTTAAGAGCGGCTAAAGATGGTATACTGAAGATTGATTTCCGTACACCTGATGGATTGTTTGAGTGGTTGGTCATGTCATTTAGACTGACTAATGATTCGGCCTATTTTGTGGATCTGATGAGTATAGTATTCCTAAAGAAGTTGAAAAGGTTTGTTGTGGTCTTTGTGGATGACATTCTTATCTATTATAGAAGTGAGGAAAAGCATGAGATTCATTTGAGAGAAGTGATGGATGTTTTGAGGAGAAATCTGTTTAAGGCTAAATCTCCAAGTGTCACTTCTGGAGGAAAGAAGTTTGCTTCCTTAGGCATGTAATTTCTATAGATGGATTAGCAGTTGACTCATGGAAAGTAGCTGTAATAAGGGATTGGAAGATGCTAAAGAATGCTTCAGAGTTCTGTAGTGTTCTTGGTTTGGCTATATTATGTCGAAAATTTATTAAAGATTTTGCGAAAATATCGACACCACTGACCTATTTGAGGAAAAAGAACCTAATTTATACTTGGAGTCCTAAGTGTGAAGCGGCGTTTGTTTAATTGAAAGAGTATTGACAAGTGCTCCAGTTTTGGTGATTCCTAATGGTACCAAACCTTTTATCATGTACCCTGATGCATGCAGTACTAGTCTTGGTACTATTCTTATGCAAGAAGGAAAAGTAGTATGTGGTACTAGTCTTGGTACTATTCCTATGCAAGAAGGAAAATTAGTATGCAGCTGGACTGTTAATGATGATGGAGGTTAGACCTGCATTGATGGATCATATTAGGTCAAGCCAAAGGCAAGATGCATTGTAGGTTAGTATTCTGGAGCAGTTAAGATGAGGTGAATAGTCAAGTCATTTGGATCGTTACTCCAATAATAAAAAAGGGTTATTTGCGAAGAGATGGAAGACTATGTGCACCATAGGTTAAGGAGTTGATAGAAGAAGTCTTGTGTGAATTTCACCATTCTAGATTGACTATTCATCTAGATGCAGATAAGATGTACCAGGATGTGAAAAGGATATTCTACTGGCCAAGGATGAAGAGGCAGGTAGTAGAGTATGTGGAAAAGTGTATGATGTGACAAAGAGTGAAGGCATAATAGAAGAAGCCAAGTAGGCCATTACTTATGCTAGATGTGCCACGGTGGAAGTGGGAATGAGTATTTGTAACATCTTGCACCTTAATGGGCCCAATTTCTGACCAAATCGAAAGCCAGCGTCCATTAAGGTACGGATCATTGGTGTTGGTAACCTATAATAAACATATGTATATCAAAGAGCTATCTCTACGAACTCACAGCGGAATAGAAAAATATAATAAAACATATATACCTACTAAGGCTACTACCTTCAAACCAATATTATCCTTTGAATATCCAGTTGCCTTGTCAGTGCTGAGCATGAGTGAGAAGACCTATCCTCCTAACGTTCCCATCTTTTACCAATATGATGTCCCTCTAAATCTATCATGTGGGTTGTAATGAGGAGGTGGTTGGAACAATGTTCGGTGATTGGTAAATTACATACTTTATCTATAACACTAGTTTATGCCGATTGATTTCCATTTAAGTGTTATGTCTATAATTCATGGATTAGTCATTTAATTCCATATGCACGCATGATATGTCCAACCTACTCCAATGTATAATTATACATATGGATATATATGAACATATACACAAATACACATACAGACACACAGATATATATATGTATGTATGTATATATATGTAAGCATCGTTGTATTCCCCAAAAAGAACACCTCGGGCCACTTAATACTTCTTAAATAGGAGAGAAGCAAACCCAACAACCATCTAATACTTCGACCCCAAAGCGGGCCTTTCGTAACGGCCGTTTAATACTTCTTAAACAGGGAAGAAGCAGAACCAATGGCTATTTAATACCTCGACCTCGAAGCAGACCCCTTAGCAACTATGGAGTATATTGGGTTTAACAACCCATCTCCCATCCAATCATATCCTCACAATGCGAGAGAAAGTACCTGAGCCACTTAAGACCATTTAAATGGAGGATAAGCAGACTATCTAGTCATTTAATACTAGACCGTAGGCTTGCTCTCTAGCCATTTAATACCTAAATTCAAGGTAAACCCCTCCCGGTACTTCCTAGTTGGCATCGTAGAAAATCTCTTATATGCTACTTAATACTTCTTAGATAGGGAAGAGGCAGACACTCCGGCCATTTAATACCTCAACTACGAAACGGACCCACCAAAGGATTTTCACTAATGCAACTAAAAGATAATTTCGATCATTTAATACATCTTCATTAGGATACTTGTACATATTTTGTTGAGCTTTCATAAAGGTATATGCAGTATATTTAGGCCATCGCGAAATGATAGGTACGAATAAATAATATTTTATTTTATTTATTGAGCTTTACCCAAGGTAAAGATGAGATTATGACGAAGACCATGGGTTAGGAGTTGTATATGATACAATTGATAAGGTGTTATCCATCGCATGCATGCCTATGATTTGTTGAGCTTTCCTCAAGATCAGAATCCCAAGGCATGCGAGTCCTAATACCCGGTAGAAAAGTCAAAAGATTTCTATGTTTCCTCTTACAATTTAGAGAAAATAAATATCTAATGGGAACCTTATTAGAAAATTGAAATGGTATTGTTTAACCTTTATAATATTGTAAGAACATATAGTATGTAAAGTTAAAATAATCTACATCGATAAATTTAGGCAACTAATATAATTGATAAAACTTTTATCAGTTAAATTATACAATTGAACTGAATTAAGATTTACATGGAAACATAAAATATACTCACCGACATATTTTCATGTTGTCAATTCAACACCCATGCAAGAGCCTAATTATAAAAATACTAAATACTTTCATAACTCAGCCACTTACGTATTTATTAGTTTCAGACTATGTATTATGTTCTATGAGTTTCGTACTCTAAAATTATACAAGATTATGAATATCTAATCCATATTCAATCAAATATAAATGTTATGTCATGAACGATCACAATTTCTAATGTGCAAAACTTCGATGAAGTCAATTCATTCGAAATAAGCAAGTACACTATAATGCAAGATCATGCACTTAATACGATTGATTGCAATGAGGATCTTATTATGTTAGATGTTGCACTAGACCAAGAGCTACAAGATATACCTAGGAATTTGATCACTGGAATTTTAGTTGATCAGTTTACATAAAATGCAACTTTAATGATATCCTAAAATGTTGAGGATTACTATATGCACTTTTCTAAAGAGTTCGCTATGGTCCTTTAGTAAGGATTTCCTCTAGAATGGTTTGATCATTGGGAAAAGAAAGCGAATGTATGAGAATAGATGTAACTTAATGCACAGTTGGGATGAAAAGAGAGAATGATCACCTCTGCTTCTTATGAAGATATTGGAACTGATAATTTTATAAAATACTAAAAAAACTTAACATAAAATGAGAAATGTGATTTCAATTGCAAATGTATTTTCGTATGCAAAATTGTTTTTTATAAGATTTATTTCTTAGAGTTAAAGATACTTGATTTAAAACTCTTGACCATGAACTAGTTGCCGTAAATGAAATAAAATCCCATAATAAGTTGTTGAATGTAGCTTCGTAACACCCTGGAAAATTTGTAAATATTTTCTAATTATATTAATAATATAATAACGTGAAACCGATATAATTTAATGTGTTAATCAAATAAATTAAAAATAAAGAGGGGTAAAATGGTATTTTTTCAATTCTTGAATTTGATGATGAAACAAGCGCTATTACGACCATCTCGTTTTTCCTCGTCATGTAGTATTATAATTTTCCTCGTTTGGAGTCCGTATGAAGAAATTACGGGCGAAATGGTATCGGGTTGAATGGACATCAAAAAACCTAAAGTTTGAAATTTGAATTTGAGTGGACAAATACTTTCCCTCTTCCTATCTGAAAACCTAATTCACGTATTCAATTTTAGTTTTCAAACCGACTACTTCTTCTTCCTCCTTTCTTCTTCCTCGTAACATACTAAGAATCAAAATACAAAATATCCTTCAAAACTCAACAAAAATCCACGAAAATCCGTGAGACCAAAAGTGTTGCAAAGCTATCAAATAGTACTATGACCCTGAAGTGATTTTGAGGTGAAACTCTAAAGCAAGGAGATCCAGCAGGCTAAACAATGGACATTTAGGCAGCGGGGAGCATCTTGAGTGAGTAATTCATCCTTTTCTCCTCGTATAATGCAATCCTGATGGTGTAATTATTATATGTGGGCTATATTAATGTAGAATAACATAATTAAAAAACTAAATTACAATTAAATGGGGATTTAGGAGGGATTCGGTTAATAATAGCGAATTAGAACTAGGTTATGCTAGAGTATGGTAGTTTGATATATATATATATATATATATATATTCAATTTGATGAAATGGTATGCTAAACCAGACTTAGAAACGTAGGTCTAGGTACTAGGTATGTTCTCAGGCGACCGGAGGAGGAATGAAGGCAGCTGGAGGTGGAAAGGACGACGAAAACCACTAATTTCCACAACCTAGGAACTGCCACGAATTATGTGCTCTGGTCCATCGGTGGGTGTGACTAAGCCAATGGTGGCCTATTCTAGGTTTAGGTTGAGCCTGGACCTGGAAGGCCCTATATATATAATAAACGATCGATTTGAGACTTGTTTCTCTTTTGTTCCAGAGGGTGATTGGTGGCTATCGACAAGGTAAATGACAACTATACGAATTGAGTTAATGTTTGTGATGATTGGTTGTTGTTTGAAATGAATATATTTGTTATTGCGATGTGAAGATGTGATAAGATGGTGAACGTGAAACATGAACGATTTTGTGGCATAGGTAGGTTTCACAAGACATGGATACAAATGTAGATTGGATGTGGATATGGATACAAATACATATACATATACAGATACGAATGTGGATACAGACTTGTAACACAAATAGGTGATCCAGGTATTATGTTGCTCCCTTGTAATGCTTCGGTGGGCCGAGTAAAGGAGGTGGATGCTAAGCAGCTATGTAGGCTATGGGCAAACAAAGGTTTGAGTCTAATTAGTATGAGGACAACAGGCTTTCCTGTATGCTTCGGGCGGTCCAGGGAATTGAGTCCTATACGCGATTTATGTGATGATGGACAACAGGTGACCCTGTAGGGCATGAGATTGGCCAAGGAAGTGAGTCCATATAGGTATGATGCAGTATGACTAGATGTGTATGATAATTAGGTATGACATGATGATAGGTCGTGAGATGGCAGGATGATAGACCGATATTATGTTATAGTATTAGTTTTGTAGTATATGTAGAGTAAAAGTATGGTTCACCTAACGAACTTATGTTTGACCCCTCTTGTTTTTCCATTTATATATATTTCGCTTAATGGAGTTTGGAGAAGAGATGGTATCAGCGATAGAGACTCATTTGTATATATTGCGTATGATGTAAATAAGTGTTGTGTCCTTGATTTGACATTGGTATGGATTAGGTTGTACTTGTATTGTTTAGATATATATATATATATATATATATGTATATATATATATGTGTGTGTGTGTGTGTAACATTATAGACATGTTATGGTGATGTGAATATGGTTATTATTGATGTATTATATTTTATATTCCTTCCTCTGTGAGACTTTGTAAGTAGATAGTTAGTACTATATCTATCTGTACTAGTTATATGCTTATTTTATCTCAATCCTCAATGACTCATCCTTTTGGTTCTTGGGTTGTCGACGTTGGTTCGGGTGTTATATCTAAGGTCTAAAGGGTGGCATGTTACTAGCTTTGTATTTTGTATGCTATTATAGCACTTGTAACTACCCACACCTCCGAATACGCCGATCCAAATCCCAAAAATGGCATTTGAACTCACGTCGTATGGTCATTGAGTTTTAAGTTTTGCATGATACAAAGACCGATAAAATTTTAGGATATTCTACACATTTAAATCTCATAGTGGAAGGAATATAACATAAATACAGAAAATAACCCAAAGTGGTACAGCTTCGAGATAATCATGACACATACAATGTTTGACAAAATAAAATCTCTGAATAACATCGTAATAAAACTCTAGTAGATAAAATAAGGTACATAGAAGAATGACTATAAATTGATAAATCTCCATGCTTCATGTCCCCATCTCCATGAACCCTTTCCAAATCAACTCACCTATTTCCCTATCTTCTTGTAATAAATATAAAAGGGAAGAAAAGAAAGGGATCAGACAAAATCTGGTGAATGAATTGTATAACTAGTGTATGGTGTTCACAAGTAATTAAATTCCCTTTATAATCTACTTGACTTAGGGTCCTCATTGGTCATGGAATACTTACAAGAAACTAGCAATCTACATACTATGGTGTAACAACTCTAAAAGTATCTAAACGCACATCAAATAAACATCCTCAATGATGAACCACCAAACAAATATATTGAGTCAACAATCTTCAGTTTGAATCCATATTACCTCGACAACATTGAGTAACCTCGTTAATGTTCGTTATCCAACGCACAACACTGGGTATACATCACAATGTCTAAGACCGATTGCCCCTAAAACATTGAGTAACCTCCCCTTTAGTGCATGATATCCGAAATTTTATGCGTCGCACTGGGTATATATAACACAATGTCTGGGCCTACTTGCCCATAAAACATTGAATAACCTCACTGTTAGCACCCGTAGCTATGCACAACATCAAATATACATCACAATGGTTAAGCCCACTTGCCCCAAAAGCATTGAGTAACCTCCTCGTTAGCGCCCATATGCTCCAAAAGCATTTAATTGCGATGGAACCGTACACCGCTTTGAGTGTTACATTTAACAACCTTACAAAGTGAGAACCTAAGACACCGTGTTATACCGGTACATCTCGTTGTATACCTTGATTCAGTAACCTAGACTCCTAATGTCAACGAAGTGGAAACAAGTTTCCCCGATCTGCCCTACTTAGTTTGCAATAGGTCTAGGTTCGACCCGGGCTTACTTCAGCCATTCAGACATCTGATTTTTAATTCAGACATCTGACTCCCTATAGTAAAATTTGGCTACATGCATTCAAATGTCCGATCCTATATTCAGACATCTGACGTTGATTCCAAACATCTGAATATAAGTGCAAACATCCAAATCATATAAGATTTGAAATGATTCCTTTCCGTTTCATATTTCCTGAAATTTATGTGTTGATTGTCAATTCAGACATCTGAATTGATGTTACCAAGTCCGTTAGCTTACTTATTTTAATCATCTTCTTCGTAGATTCAAGTATACCTGTAAGGATTGATTTTCAATGGTATTTTAGGTTTAATTTCTATTTTTATTTATACACAACTTCAGCTAGTTTATCTCAACAATTGTATAAAACATTTCAATCACTTACCCACATATATTTATGTCAATAATCTATGAATATTTCAAGGTTGATAGATCAATTCTAGATAAGTTCTAAAGGGTGTATTCAACTACCTCTTTATTCATCAAAATCAATCCAAATTATCATATAAAAACTAGATCTAAAGAATTAGATTAGTTTCAATTTAATTTACCCTTCCCTCCCAAGTTCCAACAATTATGGTGTTTTAACTCTTTTACAAGGGTTTTCCAATTTGTACAATTCATAAGAATTATCAACTGAATATCATTGATTCAAATTAAAAATCACGCTTTCAATTTTTAGTAGATATATAAAAAATTCCAATTGCTTACTTACATTTATCGCAATAAATGCACTCACCATTTAGCTTTTCTTCTCTTTCTTTTGAAATTTCCCCCCAAATCTGAATCAAATTAATGTCGTCTTCCTCTGTCTTTTAATTCATTTGTTCTTCTCTAATCCTCTTTTTATGCTTTCAGTTTGTTTTGTTTTATTTTTGATTTAGAAATTTGAATAAGAAAATAGAAAAGCGTTTATATTTGAGAAGTTTTGAGGAGGGGGAGGAGGAATAAGAAAAGGACGTGCATAATTAGAGAGGCAGTAACTAGGGTTAGAATGAAGAGAAGTGAGGGTTAGGTCTGTATTTATTGTTAAAAATGAGGGCTACCGGGTAAAATCCTGAAATCAATATTTTTGTAAATGCCGATGGCTGCTAATTCTGATCCATTTTATCAATTCCAACAATTATGTATGTTTCTTGACTGTAAAAAGCATTTCGAATGCAATAGAATAAGTCCTAATGCCTAATTCCAACATTTGTAAAAATTTACTATTTTGCCTTTATTTGTAAAATTACATCTTTACCCTTATTGGCATTTTAATTTATTACTTAAATTTTCCAATGTAACTCCACCTGTGTAGTTTTCTATGCCGCCAATCCCAAGCCAAGATAAAGGAGGAAGGTTGTGATAGGCTTGGCGAGCCAACATAAAAACCATAGCCTCTCTTATGGAAATGGAACCTGATTATATTTCGTTGGGGCATAACCCTCTTAGTGACGCACCATATCGAAGCTCTGATATGATGATAAGTGAGCAAGGGCTGGATCGCCACTCCCTTAGTGGCACGCCATATCGAGGCTCGGGTATGGTGATAAATATGCAAGGGCAGGGTCATCACTCCCTTAGCGGCGCGCTATGTCGACGCCCCGATGTAGTGATAAATAAGCAAGGGTCTTTGCACTTTACTTGGCGGGTGCGAGGGGTAAGGAAGCTAGTCGATGAAAGTAGGATTCGGTTAGGTAGTTGGAATGTAGGATCCTTAACAGAAAAATTAAGAGAGATAATTGATACTATGACTAGGAGATGTGTAAATATCTTATGTGTTCAGAAGACCAAATGGATGAGCCAAAAAGCAAAGGAGGTGGGGAACACTGGCGTTAAGTTATGGTACATGGGAAAAGAACGTAACAAGAACGGCATAGACATCTTAATTGACAAGAACCTTAAAAGTAGAGTGGTCAACATTAGGAGACAAGGGGACATGATGATCCTAGTCAAGCTGGTAGTTGGTGATATGGTTCTAAACGTCCTTAGTGCCTATGCCCCACAAGTAGGCCTAAGTGAAGCCGTCAAAAGAAATTTTTGGGAAGAGTTAGATGTCATGGTTAGAGATGTGCCTAGTAGCGAGAAACTTTTCATAGGAGGAGATTTCAACGGCCAAGTTGGTACAACTAGTTGGGGGTTTGAGAGAGTGCATAGTGGTTTTGGATATGGTGATAGGAACCAAGAATGAGAAGAAAAATTGAATTTCGCTATTGCTTATGACCACATGATAGCTAATACCTTCTTTAGAAAGAGACAATCGCACTTAGTTACTTTCAGTAGTGGCCAACACTCTAGCCCGATTGACTTTGTCCTTACTAGAAGAGACGATAAACGAGCTTGTGTAAATTGCAAAGTCATACTTGAAGAATGTGTCATCTCACAACATCAGCTTATGATATCGAAGTTTCGTCTCCGAATACGTGTTCGACATGATAAAGGAGCCAAGATTAGTCGGACGAAATGGTGGAAGCTCAAAGGAGATGCCTCACAGGTGTTTAAGGACAGAGTAATGGGAGAAGGGGCATGGAAAATGGAAGGAGAAGCAAATGACATATGGAATGAGATGGCAACGTGCATTCGGAAAGTGGCCACTGAGGTGTTTGGGATAACGAAAGGAAACAAATACGAACCTAAAGATTCATGGTGGTGGAACAGTGATGTGCAAAAGGCTATCAAAGAGAAAAAAGAATGTTGTAAGTGTTTGCATCATTACAGGAGCGAGGACAACATGCAAAAGTACAAAATGGCAAAGAAGAACGCAAAGAGAGAGGTCAGTGAAGTAAGTGGTCGGGTGTGTGAAGATCTATATCAAAAGCTAAGTACGAAGGAGGATGAAAAAACATCTATATGATAGCTAAGCTCTGCGAGAGGAAGACGAGAGACTTCAACCAAGTTAAATGCATCAAGGATGACAATAATAGACTTTTGGTAAGGACGATGAGATAAAAAAATAGATAGAGAGATTACTTCGACAAGCTATTCAATGAACAAGGTGATAGCACAACGATCGAGCTGGATGACTCTTTTGATGACACCAGTAGATATTTGTTCGGAGAATTCATGAGTCCGTGGTAAAGGAGGCGCTAAAATCGATGAAAGTGGGGAAGGCATTAGGGCCTGATGACATCCCCATTGAGGTGTGGAGATGCCTTGGTGATGCATGGATAGTCTAGCTAACTATGTTGTTCAATAATATTTTCAAATCAAACAAGATGCCAGATGAGTAGAGGAGAAGCATATTAGTTCCAATTTTTAAGAACAAATGAGATATTCGAAGTTGCACAAACTACAGAGGAATTAAGCTTATGAGTCATACAATGAAGCTTTGGGAGAGAGTCATTGAACTTCGATTAAGAAGGATGACAAGTGTTTCAAAAAATCAATTTGGTTTCATGCTTCGGAGGTCGACCACAGAGGCAATTTTCTTGATAAGCAACTTATGGAGAGGTTTAGGGAGCAAAAGAAGGATCTACACATGATATTTATCGATTTGGAGAAAGCGTATGATAAAGTACCGAGAAAGGTTATATGGTGGGCTCTGGAAAAGAAAAGAGTTACAACAAAGTACATTACCCTTATCAAGGATATGTATGATGATGTTATGACTAGTGTTAGAGCATGTGGGGGTGAAACCAGTAACTTTTTCATTAACATAAGATTACATCAAAGGTCAGCTTTGAGCCCCTATATTTTTGCCCAAGTGATGGATGAGGTTATGAAGAGTATACAAGGTGAGATTCCTTGGTGTATGCTCTTTGCTGATGATGTTGTGCTAATTGATGAAAGTAGGATTATGGTTGATGGACAACTGGAGCTGTAGAATCAAGGGGTTTTAGGCTTAGCAAAACTAAAACATAGTATATGAAGTGCGACTTCAGTGGTGTAAGATCAGAGGATGTTAGTTTTAGAATTCGAGCGGGACGGGTGAAATGGCGACAAGTGTCTGGCATTCTCTGTGATAGGAAAGTCCCACAGAAGCTTAACGGAAAGTTCTACAGAACTGCAATCAGGCCTACGATGTTGTATGGTGCAGAATGTTGGCCTAATAAAAGCCAACACGTACAAAAGATAAGTGTTGCAGAGATGCATATGATGCGATGGAGTTGCGGTCATACAAGAAGAGATTGAATTGGAAATGATGATATACATGATAAACTTGGAGTAGCACCAATTGAGGAGAAGGTAGTTCAACACCGCTTAAGATGGTTTAGACATCTCCTACGGAGGCCTCCCGAGGCATCTGTGCACGTTGGAATTATAGATCTCGTTGGATGCTCAAAGAGAGGTAGAGGTCGACCAAGATTGACATTGGAGGAAGTAGTAAAAAGGGATTTGGAGGATTAGAACATATCCGAAGAGCTGGTGTCGGACAGGAGCGCGTGGAAGTTAGCTATCCATGTACCGAAACCATGAGCTAGGAATTTTTTTGCTTAACGTAGGCTTAGGGGGTAGTGTTATAAGTTTTAGATTATAGGACTAGTGAATAGTAGCTTAGGATGTAGTGCTTGGTCTTTGGTCAATATTGCTGTAAGTACCATTATTACTATTAGTATTATTATCATTATCTGTAGGATCGATTTCACTCTAGAGGGGCAGTGAATAGGGTGATACTAATAATTATAAAAATTTAATGTGGAAGTATAAAATAATTTCAGCACAGATCACAGTAGATTAATAGCAGAATATAAAATAGAACACACAGATTTACCCAGCTTCGGTAAACCCTGCCTACGTGCTGCCTCCAAGGTTTCTACTAGAAATTAAGTAGTCAGACGCTTACACACGTAAACTTGCGACACCCGCTATCGACTAACCTAACTCTACGCTCAAAACCCTACCACAACTCAGCCACTGAGTTGCGAATTCTCGAACTACACCACCGTAGTTCGTCCCCTAGTTACACGACAAGAAATTACAAAAGTTTAAAAGAGCAAATACAAATTAAAAAACAAATTAAAAAACAAAACCCTAATTTTTAAATATTAAGCCCAAAGAGTAATTTAAAGAAGCCGGCCCAATAAGTAATAAAGATATCCTCTTCTCCCTTTTTATTTTCGGCCTTGTATTCTTCTTTGTTAAAATGGCTGTTGCTCGTTTGTTCTGAAAGTATAAACTAGGGCTTTGGAAAAGGCGCTGCTGGAAATTGCAGTGATGAAGTATTCTTCAATTTGATCCCTCTGATGAATGTTGCTTGCGGCTGCTTCAATTCGTCGAGGTTGAATGTTGCTTTGAATTTGGTACGTTTGTCCCCTTTTCGATTTATATTACACTCGACTTGATTCGAGTTCTAAATTGATGTTTTCTCTCTGATTCTTGATTGAACTCGAATAATTAATTTGCCAATGATGATTGAGTTTATATAGGATTCTAAATCCTATAATTTCCTTCGTATTTTTCATATTGAATTCGTCTGTTTATATGCTTGGCCGCTGATCTTCGTATAGATGCTCGTGATGATTTTTGACCTTTTTAATACGTATATTTTCGTTGCTTGATTGGCACGGTTTTGATTTGCTTTGTTCGACTCCTTGGCCACCACATCTCTGACTTTGGTTTGATTTTGAACTGTTCGATTCCGTTCATTTCTCTGACTTGTTCATCGTATTCTTCGATTTTGTGAATATCGCAGCTTTTAGTTTCTGGCATGTCTGGCTTTGCTTTGGATTTGTTCGAACTTGCCTTGATTATTTTGAAACTACTACTGTTAGTCATCATGCAGCTTGTCTGCACGTGATGTTCATCATGAACTTGGCTCTGTGATTATTATTGAACTCGAATTGTGTCACTATGTGTACACATGTATATATGTATGCACTGGTTGTCTTGTTGAGTTCATCCTGGTTTGCATTGTGCTATTTGTCACTTTGTTGTGCATTTTTGTGATGAGTTGCTCCTGTGTTCATGTGGTCTGTTATTGATTGTTTCATTGATATGTCTTCACTTGTTTACTTGTTTCACTGTTGGTCTGTCTCGATTGTCTACTGCATCTGTTAGCCGAGTTGTCCTGTTGCACTGCCTATATATGTATATATATATATATATATATATGCGTATACATATGTATATATATGATAGTTACATTGTTGTTTCACTATTTTACTTGAATCTGTGTTGTATGCATTTTGTCCTTGTTAGCATATTTAGCTCGGTTGTCTCGAGCACATTTGTATATATGATGCTTTGACTGTTGAGGCAGTGCCATTGATATTTGAGTCTTCATTTAACCTTCATTGTTGAGGCTACACTTGTACATTTGATATTTGAGTCTGCTAGGAGCTTGTTTGCACTTGGTTTCACTGGATGCTTTGTTGTATCTAGTCTGGTTTTTCTTCATGCTGTTTTCACACTTCGAGTTGTATAAACTTGTTGTATACTTGCATATTTGTGTACTTCATGGTTGATTTTGGTCTGCTTGGATATTGAACTTAATCATTTCATGTTGTACATTGCAGACATGAGTCTTGTGGTCTTCGTTGCACTGTCCACTGATATTTGAGTTCATATGCATTTAGAACTGGTTCATGATATCTTTGTTGCCAGACTTTTTTATTTGCATACAGTATCATTCCTGAAATGTTGGTTGAGCTTTGTATTCATATGCTTGCATTTGACTGTGCAGTCTGACCTTAGTTGATGTTGTTATGGACTTGAATCTATAGCTCTGGTTCCTTATTTGACCAGCTACATTGTTTTCTTGTGCACGTCACTTTTCATTTTGATTTCACTTGAAAATCATCTTGATTTTTGAAATTGCACCTGAGTTGAATCCAGTATAAGGATCGGGTTTGACCTTGTGCTCGTGTCGTGACATTATTTGTATTTCACTTGAGTTAAACCTGGCTTTTAATTGGGTTTGACCTTGTGCTCACCTGTCCCTGTAATTTTATCAAGTGTATATCGGTGTGCACGGCCTTGTGGCATGTACAGTGATACACTGTGCATGTCACAAGTTGTTCGTGTATGATGAATTCAAAATAAATGATGACGAACAACCCAAATAACTGAGGCAATAATATTTTCAAAAATCATTTTATTTTACACTGCAAAAATATTTCTTTTTTCAATTTTACTACGTCAGTGTATATTTTTGCAGATAACTCAGATGCTGGATTCAATCTGGAATGGAGTTGAAGATCAAATATGAGTGAACGAGTGATATGTAGTGAGGTGCTAATGTAAGTGATAAATTGTGATGTAATCAAAATTGTATATATATAGTGAGAGCTCAAATTTTTACTATTCAAAATTGTAATAAATATTTGTTTGAATAAAATATCCGTTTGAATTCAAATTCTGTGTTATTTATTTTATTCAGCAAATATTTATTAATTATGTGAAAAATAAAATAGTACATTAACAAATACATCTAAATATATATATGTTTGTTATCATCAAACAAAAATCATATACTCGCATATTCAAAAGTCTCCCCCTTTTGATGATAATAAACATATATTTAAGATTTTGAATTTGTTAAATGTATTTGATCATTCAATTTGCTCCCCCTATTTGAATGCTCCCTCTCTAAAATAAAGCTCCCCATCATATATGCATGATAATAAATAAAAATATGCAAATGAACCTAGATACAAATAGAAAAAATATTTGATCGTTATTTGCCAAAATCTTAACCATTCTCTCCCTCTTTTGTTATCAGCAAAAAAGTAACAGTGTTAGAAAAATAGAGATAAAGTGATAGACATTAATACAATATTAATACTCAATCTGGTATAAATATTAAATTTAAATAAAAAAATCAAACAAAAATCATAAATACTCTGTTTGACGCATATTCCACTTTAGAATGATAGGGGTAATGTCATCATATAAAACCATATAGTTGTGTATATTTGTGGTATATTTATATCGGGAATTTGAATATCTACTAACTATGCATAACCGTTAGGACTTTTAAATGAGATTAGTAGTATTCTAAATTTTAGAAAAAAACGAATTCAAGTATCTTCTAACCATGCATAACCGTGAGGACCTTTAAATGGGATTAGAATCAACTTGTCTATTTAATCAATCAATTTTGATATGCATTCCATACATGCATAACCGTGAGGACTTTTAATTGAGAATGGAAGCACATAATCAAAAATTCCAAGTAATTCACCCATGCATAACCGTGAGGACTTTTAAATGAGAGTGAATACTTTGGATGTTTTTATTTGTTAAAAATATAATGAAATGAAAAATGAATGATTTCCCGTTTAAAATACCACATATTGACATACTATATTGGATTTTGATGAGTCATGGTCGATAGAAATATGATAGAAATAGAAATGGTCATGGAATTTTTACCAACAAAAAGTTTTTATAACTCTTGTTTAAATTTTTAAAGAAATTCACTAAATATACTGTCTCGAGTTATAATATATGATCAATATCAACACTCATCACTTTTTCAATCACTATTTATCTTTTTGATAATCAATAGGGAGTCAAATTAGTTAATGTAGTCATTTAAAATCAAATCAAATTTCCTAAAATGACTAATCTGAAACTAGGTCAACAAAAATTGATTTTCTAGAAGGGGTTTTAGAAAAATGTCTGCTATTTGAAAATTATTTGAAATGAAAAATATGCAGATATTTTCTTTAAAAAAGAAACGATGCAGCTAATGAATGTCTCTACATAAAACACGTTCCACTAGTAATTTTTCTATCAACTAGATTACCAATGTAATCTGCATCTTAATTCCCCTTTAACTCAAGGTTATCATTTTTTAAAAAATAAGTGAAAATCAATTTTCTGTAAGGGGGTTATGTGAAAATGACTTCAAGTTGAAAATCAATATAATAATTGCAAAAATAATTCCAACATGAAATGATGTAAGATACCACTTGTAATTGAGATATTTATTGTGATATATAGTGGTATATAAGAAACATGTGTACTCCCCAATACTTAAATTTTCAGCACGTCTATTTATATCAAGCACAAGTAATCTAAATTGAGCAGAAAATGCATATTCAGAAAATTTTGTCAAAGCCGTTTTTTATGATATTCCAAAGTGAATCAAGAGTCAGAGAAATTGTAGCATTATCGAATAGCTTTTCAAAAACTTCAAGAATTTCACAAATCAAAGTTGAGATGATCAAGATATGTCAGAAATACTCCAGCAATGTCGATCAAAACATAATTAACAATATGTGACCAAAAATTGAGTTGAGAGATCATACCTCACTTCCCTTCTATTCTGTGATATCTAAAATGCGATGATCTCCATCTAATCTTTATAGGCTAAGGAATGTTTAAATTTTGGTTTATCAATCACTTAGAACAACTTGAAATCTATCTCCATCAAGGTTGTTCCTTAGCCCACTTGTGTGTCTAAATTTTGGGGAAGGCAAGTGGTCTAACTAAGGATGTAGGACCACTTTTATTTTCTATTGAAATCTTTGGTACCCAAATTTGTCTATATAACAAACCGTTCGCATTTACAATTGTACCCTTGGGAATCCAAATATGTTTAAATTTCAAACCATTTATATTCGTACTTTTTGGAATCCATATTTGTTTAACGGTTTTGTGTTTGAATATATTTCAACAATTATTCTTGCTATGTCCAGTATTTTCACACTTTACACATTTGGGTATCACATATTTCCCATTGACATTGTTATTAGTTGTTTATTCATATTTTGACACCTTTTTCAAATCTTAGTCCTTTCCTTTTATTCACAAAGAGTTGATTTTCTAGGAGCATATTAAATAATTTTTCTCTAGGGAAATTTTTTTGAGTAATCAACTCAAGTTTATTAACTTTGGATTTTAAAAGTTTATTTCATTCATTAACTTCAAACAACAACTAATGCTATTATCTCTCTTTTCAAAATTCTTCATTTTCAAGTCCATATTTTCATTTTTAAGCTCTCTAATTTTATTCTCAATTTCAAGCATCTCAGTATCAAAGGGTTGGAGTTTTTTATATTTAATTTTTTCAAAATCCTTGATTTTTCAATCTCCTTGATTTTTTCAATCTCCTTTTCAAATTCGTGATTTAGTCTAATAATTTTAGGTTTGCTTAAAATCATGTTTTCTTTTTCATGGGTTTTGAAATTTTCATTGATCTCATTTAATTTCTTCTCAAAAAGCGTATTTTTAGAACTTTCTGACTTCTTAAAGCTATCTTACTCTTTTTGCAAAATTTTGTTTTTACAAATCAACTCAGTCTTGTTTTTCTCTTGAATTAAAATTTCATTTTCTAACTTTTGAAAGTTTTCATGAAGACGGGCAAATTATTTTTCATGATTCAAACACCTTTTGCAATTAGAAATTTTATTTTTCTAAATATTTTTAAGCTCATTTTCCAAATCATTATTTTTCCAATGAAGTATAGCTTGTTCCCTTTCCAACTTATTATTTTTCAATTCAAGAGCTTTATTATTTTCAATTACTTTTTGGCACAAGAGAACTAAATCATTGATTGGAAAATCACTAATCTCATCGGCTATTGAATCTTCATCACTGCTGCATTTTGCCAGTCCTATCAAGCACGTTTTTGAGTTGATTATGGGGGACCTCTCATGGTTGTTAACTTGTGCACCATATATTGCATCAAAAGTATTCCAGATTTCCTGTGCATTTTCACAATGAGAGATAAAGTTAAAATTATCTTAATTAACATGAGAATATAATATATGCATAGCAAGAGCATTAATCGAAGTAATTTTCTCGTCTGTTATATCACACCCATTTTTAATAATATCCCAACATTTAACATTAACAGATTTTAAATAAAATTCCATTTTCGATTTGCAATTCAAAAAATCTGTTCCATCAAAAACAGGAGGAATAATATTGGACCGACCCTCAGCAAAAGTATTATTAAAAGAAGCCATTTTAAAAATTCAAATTTTTATAAACAAAAATTGATTTTTGAAAAATCAAAATTTTAAAACTAAAATTGACTTCTGTTTCTAGCTCTTATACCACTTGTAGGATCGATTTCACCCTAGAGGGGGGGGGGTGAATAGGGTGATACTAATAATTATAAAAATATAATGCAGAAGTAAAAAATAATTTTAGCACAGATCACAGCAGAATAATAGCAGCATAGATAATAGCAGAATAGAAAATAGAACACGCAGATTTACCCAGCTTCGGCAAACCCCTGCCTACGTGCTGCCCCCAAGGTTTCTACTAGAAATTAAGTAGTCAGACGCTTAAACATGTAAACTTGCGACACCTGCTATCGACTAACCTAACTCTACGCTCAAAACCCTGCCACAACTCAGCCACTGAGTTGCAAATTCTCGAACTATACCACTGTAGTTCAACCCCTAGTCACACGACTAGAAATTACAAAAGTTTAAAAGAAAAAAAATACAAATTAAATAACAAATTAAAAAACAAAACCCTAATTTTTAAATATTAAGCCCAAAGAGTAATTTAAAGAAGCCGGCCCAATAAATAATAAAGATATCCTCTTCTCCCTTTTTATTTTCGGCCTTGCATTCTTCTTTGTGAAAATGGCTGTTGCTCGTTCGTTCTGAAATTATAAACTAGGGCTTTGGAAAAGGCGCCGCTTGAAATTACAGTGATGAAATATTCTTCAATTTGATCCCTCTGCTGAATGTTTCTTGCGGCTGCTTCAATTCGTCGAGGTTGAATGATGCTTTGAATTTGCTACGCTTGTCCGCTTTTCAATTTATATTACACTCGACTTGATTTGAGTTCTGAATTGATGTTTTCTCTCTGATTCTTGATTGAACTCAAATAATTAATTTACCAATGATGATTGAGTTTATATAGGATTCTAAATCCTATAATTTCGTTCGTATTTTTCATTTCGAATTCGTTTGTTTATATGCTTGGCCGCTGATCTTCATGTGGATGCTCATGATGATTTCTGACCTTTTCAATACGTATATTTTCATTGATTGATTAGCATGGTTTTGATTTGCTTTGTTCGACTCCTTGGCCACCACGTCTCTGACTTTGGTTTGATTTTGAACTGTTCGATTCCGTTCATTTCTCTGACTTGTTCATCGTATTCTCTGATTTCGTGAATATCACAGCTTTGAGTTTCTCGCATGTCTGTCTTTGCTTTGGATTTTTTCGAACTTGCCTTGATTATTTTGAAACTGCTATTGTTAGTTATCATGTAGCTTGTCTGCACGTGATGTTCATCATGAACTTGGCTCTGTGATTATTATTGAACTCGAATTGTGTCACTATGTGTACACATGTATATATGTATGCACTGGTTGTCTTGTTGAGTTCATCCTGGTTTGCATTATGCTATTTTTCACTCTGTTGTGCATTTTTGCGATGAGTTGCTCATGTGTTCATGTGGTCTGTTATTGATTGTTCCATTGATATGTCTTCACTTGTTCACTTGTTTCATTGTTGGTTTGTCTCGACTGTCTACTGCCTCTGTTAGCCGAGTTGTCCTGTTGCACTGCCTATATATGTATATATATATATATGTGTGTGTGTGTGTGTGTGTACATAGGTATATATATATGGTAGTTACATTGTTGTTTCACTGTTTTACTTGAATCTGTGTTGTATGCATTTTGTCCTTGTTATCATATTTAGCTTGGTTGTCTCGAGCACATTTGTATATATGATGCTTTGACTATTGAGGCAGTGCCATTGATATTTGAGTCTTCATTTGACCTTCATTGTTGAGGCTACACTTGTACATTTGATATTTGAGTCTGCTTGGAGCTTGTTTGCACTTGGTTTCATTGGATGCTTTGTTGTATTTGGTCTGGTTTTTCTTCATACTGTTTTCGGACTTCGAGTTGTATAAACTTGTTTTATACTTGCATATTTGTGTACCTCATGGTTGATTTTGGTCTGCTTGGATATTGAACTTGATCATTTCATGTCGTACGTTGCAAACATGAGTCTTGTGGTCTTCATTGCACTGTTCACTGATATTTGAGTTCATATGCATTTAGAATTGGTTCATGATATCTTTGTTGCCAGACTTATTTATTTGCATACAGTATCATTCCTGAAATGTTGGTTGAGCTTTGTATTCATATGCTTGCATTTGACTGTGCAGTCGGACCTTGGTTGATTTTGTTGTGGACTTGAAACTGTAGCTCTGGTTTCTTATCTGACCAGCTACATTGTTTTCTAGTGCACGTCACTTTTCATTTTGATTTCACTTAAACTTCATCTTGATTTTTGAAATCGCACCTAAGTTGAATCCAGTATAAGGCTCGGGTTTGACCTTATGCTCGTGTCGTGACATTATTTGTATTTCACTTGAGTTGAACCTGGCTTTTAATTGGGTTTGACCTTGTGCTCACCTGTCCCTGTAATTTTATCAAGTGTATATCGGTGTGCACGGCCTTATGGCATGTACAGTGATACACTGTGCATGTCCAAAGTTGTTCGTGTATGATGAATTCAAAATAAATGACGACGAACAACCCAAATAACTGAGGCAAATAATATTTTCAAAAATCATTTTATTTTACACTGCAAAAATATTTCTTTTTTCAATTTTACTGCGTCAGTGTATATTTTTGCAGATAACTCAGATGCTGGATTCAATCTGGAATGGAGTTGAAGATCAAATATGAGTGAACGAGTTATATGTAGTGAGGTGCTAATGTAAGTGATAAATTGTGATGTAATCAAAATTGTATTGTAATCAAAGATTGTATATATATAGTGAGATCTCAAATTTGTACTATTCAAAATTGTAATAAAGATTTGTTTGAATAAAATATCCGTTTGAATTTAAATTCTGTGTTATTTATTTTATTCAGCAAATATTTATTAATTTTGTGAAAAATAAAATAGTACATTAACAAATACATTTAAATATATATATATATATGTATGTTTGTTATCATCAAACAAAAATCATATACTCGCATATTCAACATTATCATCTTGGTTTTTTTAATATATTTTTATTTTTATTTTTATCTTATTTAGTTATTATTATTTGTTTACTTATTTGACTTTATTTTGGTATTATTATTATGGGTTTTTTAATTATTATTACAGTTGTTGCTGCTGTTAGGACTTTTAAATTGACTTTGTCTTTTAGTTTTGGGTTCCATCTCTAGCCGACCCCAACTTATTTAGGAATAATGGCTTAGTTGTTGTTGTTATATTTAAAATTTCCAGCATTTTACATTCTCCCTACTTAAAAGGATTTCACCATTGAAATCTCTAAGCACAAAAAATGTAACGTGTTCATAAAATAAATATCTACAACCATATACTCGACCATCAACTACTTGCAAACATTGTCCTTAAATTAAAATTTTCTAATGCAACATGTACATATAGGTATGGAATGCATATGAAGACATATATAGTGTAAAATTAGGCAGTATCCTAAACTAATTGACCTCCTGAAATGCAAGTGCTTATGTCATGTATCCAAAATGTAAATAGTGCCCTATGTATACTTGCAATTATATATGGATAAGCAACCATCGATACATATGCAAAATGAAAAAACTATTTTGCACCTAAACTAATATAATAAAATAGACAAGATGATGTACGTCGTAGGCTAACATAAACATTTCAGTCCATATGTGCAATACTAATTAATAAAATACATCCATTAGCAACCATCATATAAAACTTGTCCTAATGACATGTTCACATCCATGCCAAGCACTCGTACATGTTTACTTATGGAATAAATTGAGCTAAATTCTATGGGTTCGAGCAGTCATACTAACTTAAATAGAAACTACCGAAAAGAGCTCTGGATGGGTAGCTTGGATTTTCTCCTTGGGATCCCAAGTACATTCAGCTGGATCATCTCCCCACTAGACTCTAACCAATCTGATTACTTTGTTATATAGTCGCTTTATCCCATGCTCAACAGTGCAGGTAGGTGCAAGGCGAACATGTTAATCTCTCGACTTCAACTTCTTCCAACTAACTCGGCTCGACCATAGTAGCTAAATCATGTAAACATTTCTACAAGTGTGACGCATGGAAAACATTATGTATCCCCGTCATCTTTTTGAGACCTCCACATATAAGCTAACTTCCTTATTCTTTCCAAAGTCGGAAAGGCCGTGCAAACCTTGGTGCCAACTTTCCCGAACTACCAAACCTCATAACATGTCTAAGTGGTAAGACTTTCACAAAAACCATGCAGCCTGCCGCGAACTTTGACTTTGTGCGTCTCCTATCAACATATGGTTTTTGTCTGTCCTATGTAGTCTCCATCTTCCTATAGATCAGCACTACTTTCTCCAAAGTCTTTCTAATCATGCCTGGTCCAAGAATGATTCTATCAGTAGTGTCTCACAAATAAGTTGGGGATCTACATTGCCTCCCATACAATTCCTTGAATAGTGCCATCTCAATACCTACTTGATTGCTGGTATTATATACTAACTCTACTAACGACAAGTGATCCTCCCAAGATGCTCCAAAGTCCAAAATACACACTCGCAACAAATCTTCTAACACCTTTTTTACCCTCCTAGTCTGTTTGAATTTAGTGCAATACCTAAGGCCTTCTAAAATTCCTCTAAAACTCACTAGTGAAAAGCGGATTGCGATCACTGATAATACAAGAAGGAACTCCATGCAAACAAACTGTCTCCTTCACATACATGATTGCCAAAGATGCAGTTGTCCTCGTACTCCTAACTGGAATAAAAAGAGTGCATTTGGTTAGTCATCAAGTATGAGCTAAGTACTCTCATTTCCCCTTCTACTTCTAGATAGCGCATCAACCAAATCAATGTAGATACTCTCCCATTTCCACAACAAGATATCCAAAGGCCATAATAATCTACCAAGCTTCTTCTGCTTCTCCTTTACTCTCTGACAAGTCACACACTAGGAAATAAACTCTGCCATATGCCTTTTGTTAACAAGAAATCTTGCCAACACCCCAAAGAAGAATTTAAGGACAAGGTGAATTCCTAGTGATTTCCTTTGGATTAGTTATGGAGAGTGGAATGTGTATATTTTCTTTGGTATCCTTTCGAATAGGCTACTATAGTAAAAGTTTGCTTAGGTCGACCTTTCGACTCGATCGAAACGGTTGGTTTCGTTCCTTATCAGCCTTTCGATCTTGCTGAGATGGTTTGGTTTTCTCTTCGAAAGCTCTCCTTTCAAAGTGGATGCAGAACCCAAATGGATAACCTTAGGAATCATTGGGTGAAGATTGACTTAGTGGATTTTGACCTTGTGGAACGCTTAAGTCGTTGAGTGGCTTGGGCTTCAGTTAAAAATCCGAGATAGAGGTTTCGACCCTGTTGAAAGCTGTAGACTTAAATGTCTTGGGTTTAGATTTGAAATCTTAGGTTAATGTGATTTGGAATTAGGTTTTGATCTTGTCGTAAGCTGGATCCTTAGACACCATGTGTTAGGTTTGTGTTTCTATGGTTCTAGTGGATTGAGGTTTTGTTTCAACCTTGTTGAAAGCAGAAGCCCAAAGGAAGTTAGCCTGGAGAGTAAAACTGAAGTCACTTGAATAGGATAGGTTTTGATCAGGTCAGAAGGGACCTTTATATACAGTCGATACCTGTAACACAAGGTTATATCTGACAAAAGCTTGAGAAACAGTAAAGTAATTGAAGACTTCCCTTTTTTAACTCAAAGAATACATTATTAATAGATTTTCCTAATTCGATTTACAAATTAGGGTTTTACAGCTTTTTTAAGTAAGAGAATACAAGATTGGAATGACTGAGTTCGGATCCCCAAAACCAGACCTCTTGGGTCTTATTTTTAAGATGCGGGTCAGCACCTTTCGACCCCAATGCTTTCGACCTGGTCGAAAGGTGGCTGCCGTGTTGACACTAGTATGCTTCCGCGTTTATCGAAAGGAGTGGTTACACTTCCCTCCTCTATGTTGCTATGTAAGAGCTTTTGACTCTATCGATAGGCTTTGTCCAGTGGTTTCGAAGATGCTGAGATGCTGATGGTTTCGATGCTGTTGGTTGCTTCCAAACTCTTGCATGTGACTTGATGTGGAACCTCCTTGGACAATAATGGCTTTGACCGGTACGAAAGGCTTTGTTTAGCATTCGAAAGGGTTGTTCGGGCCAATACATGCTTTCAAGTGGGTTGAGTGGAGGCGAATCTTTGGCTTCGAAAGGTTTGGCGTGTATTTGAAGAGTTGTCTTTTATTGTGTTCGAAAGGCGTTGCTTCAACTCATTCGAAAGTTTTTCAATCATGTGGAATCACCTGTTTTGAAAGGTGCTCACTGAAGGTGGAAGAGTGCTTTCGACTCCTTCGACCCCTTCGAAAGGTAATGAAGCTTTTGGAATTTGGCTGTAGCATTCCTTCGACTCTTTCAAAAGGTTTGGTTAGAGTCTTTTCCTCTTGTTCTTCTTTATCTTCTGCTTAAACAGGTTTCGACTAAGTCGAAAGATATTTTTGGTAGTTACTTTTGCCCCCTTTTTCGAAGGGAGGCACGTGACTTTCCAAGTCAACTATTTCAAAACCAAGAAACTTCCCGCCTTTTGGCATTCCCGTGTAAATCTGGGCCATTTATTTAAATCTGATCTAATGGTTTGCCACCTTCTTTGACTTTTCTTATAAAGTACGCTTTCTTCTTCTTCCTCTTCACTTATCTGCAACTAAACCAACTTTGAGAAAAAGTAAAGATATTTCCAAAAAATTTCCAAATCACTTTTTCTTTAATCAAAGAAGAAATTAGATCCAACGTAAGTGAAAATCATTTTTGTAAATCTATTTCTCTTTCTCTATTTTCTGTGTTTTACGGTGAATTTTTAATCTCTCAGATTTCATGGTAAAAATTTTAGTTTTCAATTTGGTTTACTGAGTATTGTTTGAGTTTTAAGTTTCAGTCTATCTAGGTGAACTCTGCGATTTAATTTCATGGATCGGTTAAATTTATTTTCATTAAGTTTGCTTCAAACCTAATTTCATTTCTCATCATTACTATCACTTTTAAGAAAATTTAAATTTTCGTTTCAGTGATTTTGAAACCTAAAAGGTTGATTCATGTTTAAATCTGTTAATTCATTGGGTTTAATTCATTTGTTTGTTCAATTTTTGAATTCCTGGATTTGAAATCGGGTATGGGGAAGAAGGGCTCACTGTTTTCTTCGCCCGGAAGCTTTGGAATTGTTTAGATTAAAAAATTGGCGACACAAATTTACTTTTCTAACCCTTCAAAAGGGTTTAAGGTGGCAACTTTCATTTTTCTTTCTTAACCTCTTTCGATGGGGTCAAAAGGTGTTGTGGCGCTAATTTGACTGACCTTGTCGAAAGGCTATATAGTAAAGTGGCATGCAGTTAAACCCTTCGAAAGCAAAACGTTGCGACCTAGTCGAAACCTTTTGTGTTGAATGAAATCTTTTCTTTTAGTATGCTTTTCAAAACTGTGATACCCTTTCGACCTTATCGAAACCTTCTGTAACTTAATGAGTCGAAACCCTCCATAAACACCTTTTTCCAGCATTGTCGCAACGTTTCAAGTTTATATGACTTTAACTTAGAACCTTTCAACTCAATGGGTATATAAGGTTTTGTGGGCATTCACATTTCTCCGAGAAAACTTAAGTCATTGGTTTCGACATTGTCGAAGGGTCTTGTTATCTTATATATTGAATATTAGTTGTATGAACTTTGTTCAAGTTTTTAGGTTAGGTTTAACTATTTGCTTCTAACAACCTGGTTCTTATTGAGCTTTCAGCACTATTGAAGGGTCTCGATAGGATATATATTCCAACTCTCCCTTTTGACTGGGTCGAAAGCTTGGCGGATGTTCATATTTAAGCTTTTGACATTGTCGAAAGATGTTTGCTAAATGTTAACTTTTCCATCCCTTTCGACTCTGTCGAAAGCTTTTAGTTTCTGATTTTCTTTAATTTTAACATTCTTCCAAGAACTTGAAGTTTCATGTTTGGTTTTATGTTTGGTTTTATGTTTGAGTTGCCATAGTAGGTTTTTTCCAATTCTTGAAAGAATATTAAGTTCATAATAAACTAGAAGTTTTAACTGAAAATTTTTCACCTGGCAGAACCATGAGCTCTCCGAAGAAAGTCGAAGCCACTTCCAAGCATTCTCTCATATCTACACAATACGTAGTGGATGCCATCCTTAATGACTACGGCATTACTGGTGTGGAAGCCATTCCACCTAAGGAAACTGATACCATCAACAACCCTCCAGAAGTGTTCTTTGCTATACTGCGATCCATATATGGCACAGAGGGTTCCTCCCTTTTCCAGAATTCTTGTCCAAGTTTCTTTCTTACCTCGGAATCGCTCCAATTCAACTGTCCTCGAACGTATACACCTACCTTCTGTCTTTGGAGCTGATGGCATTGGAGTCTGGCCTCCCTTTTTTAAATGCTGAAGTATTGAGCCACTTGGTTCGACTGGTCAAGCTTAGCAATCTTAATAACCAAATCTTTAGGGAAAACCCTCATAAGAAGCTAATATCAGAGGGGGTTAACAAGTTTAGAGACTGGGAGAACAAGATCTTAGTCGACAAGTGCTTCCCAAATATTAGTGGGACTTTATCTACCCCCCGTAAGTTTGGATTTTCGTTATTTTCCTTCTATTCAGTGGTTTTTTCTTGTCTAATCTTCACTTTTGTCAGGTACCCTTTCTAAATAGCTAAATGAGGAAGATAAGAGAATAGTAGTCTCTGATCGCAGCCTCAAGCAAGATCGGGTGTAGATTGACGCTGTTAACTCCGACAAATTTGCAAAAGCATTCCCATCTGCCGGCAGGCCAAAGGTTCCTTAACAATCCTTCTTTTGTCCAACATACCTCCCGAAGCAAACGCTTCCTTTCTCTAGAAGACCCATCAAACTTTTCTCCCATGTCACCCATCTATGCTAGCCACTTCAGTAAGTGATAAACGCTGCACTTGTTATGCATTGCTGTGTGTTTTTTTCTTCAAATTATTCTGTTGACTTATAATCTGTCTGAATTCTTTTCAGTTGCTCCTCAAGTGGAAAACCCACCAGTGGTCCTGCTCCTCCTTCCTCGACATCACATGCATCATCTTTTTCCCAGGCCATTGCATGGTCAAAGATGGCTGCTAAAAGAAAGTTAATCAAAACGTCTGTGGTGGAGCCACCTCAAAAGAAATTTAAAGTGGTCGAGGTTCCTGATTCTCCACCGTTGGTCGAAGTGGAGTCTATTAATGCTGGGGAGTCTTTAAAGAGTCCATCTATCGAAGCTCCTTATGTCCTACCTAAGGAAACTCCCTCCAAAATCGATCCTCTCTCACGCATTATTGTCTCCAGCTCTCCGAGCGTAATTGAGCAGATGCAACAAGCATTGGGGACTTCGACCCCTACTCAAGTTCTAAATCTTCCGGGACCATCAGCTTCCACACCTCCAAGTGATTTCGAAAAGCTGGTCCATTCTATATTAAATTCTCCATCATTTACTTCAATTTAGCCGCCATCCTCCATTCCTGATTTGGAAGGACACTACCGATCCCTTATCAAGCAACAAATCCTGGTATGTATTATGTTACTTAACATTATTATCTATGTTTTTCTTTAAGACTTTTAACTTATGTTGTATATTTCTCACAGATTTCCAAGAGTTGGCTAGTTTTGCACGAGTAGGCATCTAAGACTTCTATTGAGACCTCTAATTTTCAGGAGGATATTTCTACCTTAAAAACCAAGTTTCTTCTTTATCTGCAACAAAAGATGAAGCAACCTCTGAACTGGAGCGATTGAGAACTTCTCTCACCCAGTCAGAATCTGCTATTTTGGAAGAAAGAAAGGCTCACCAACTCCTCATCGATGAAAACTCGGTGATGCAATTAACCCTGAAAGAATTCGACGAGGAGAAGGCCAGAATGGCAAATAAGCATGCCACTTAAAAGAAAAAGTTGGAAAATAATAAAGCCTCCCTGAAACTGGCTATTGGCACCATTTCGGATGCGAAGCAGCGAGTATCGCAATTCCTTGACTCCTCTCTCGAAGACATCATCATGAACTCCTTTGAAGACACCTTAATGCTTTCTTATGCCGATAATGTCGATAAGTGCTTGGATTTGAGTTTCTCCTCACTCGACCCTGCTCTTGTTGATAGGGTGATGGATAGAATCAAAAAGATGAAGCAGGAGATTAATGTTGCCGAGTGGGAGGAAATCGATGCCTCCAAACTTCTTTCTTTTGAAGTTCCTCCTTTTGAAGTTGAGTCCGACTTAGAGGATGAAGGCAACAAAGATGATGCTATTGAAGAGGAGGGAAATAATGATGATGACAACAACGACGATGATAATGATGACGACGACGACGACGTCAACGGTGGTTAAGGTTTAGGTGGTGACGAAGAAGGCCACACTGAGTCTTCTGATAGATAGAGACAGTAATACAAGAGCTCCTGAGAAAGAACCATCTCATTACACAGCAATCCCTCCTGAATTTTCCGCCCCTTCTGCTCCTCAAGAAGATCCCGCTTCTATTAATGTTGATGAACTGAGAGGAAAAGAGTAGGTTTCTAAGACTTCTGTCTCAATATCTAAGGTATGGGATTCTCTGTTTAAATATCTTTCACTTCGAAGATAACAATAGTGTAAATCATTCATTTTAGATAAGGAAGAAACCTATCCTCCCCTATAAAACCAAACTTGAAAGAAAACAAGCAGAGATAAATAGATTATACAAGGAGTTAGACAAGCAAATAAGGGAACACAATGTACTTTTCGATAAATATCATAGGCTTAATAGAAGTGCATCAGTACTGGCGTATTTTAAGCATAAAAAAGCTGCCCCTACTAAGGAGAGCGCGCCTTCGCTACGTCACTCTCTTAAAATAAAACTAGGAATTAATCACCTTATTCTAAATGTTGATTGAAGAGAGGAACATTTTAGTTAATTTCTTATATAAGGCCTATTGTAGACACCCAATGTTGACTTTTCATATCTAGGTGAATTTAGTGTGAGTCTAGTTAGGCGCTTTCATAAGAAATACTTGGATGAATTCGGATCTGACCCGCATCCTGGAGCTTATTGGAACTTACCCCAAGTCAGATCCATTCCCCAATATATCCTTCCCGAAAAACTTAAGTACGATAAGGATAAATTTGTCTCTGAATTATTTACTAAATCTACCTTGTATGAACCAGATGAATAATTGTAAACATGGAATAATATATTGATTTTGTAAACATTTGTTTTAGTCTTGCTTTTTATGCTTTGCTTCGTTTTATTATATTATCACAGAGTGACTGTTCATCAGGCCAACTTGTTTCTAGAGACCATTTAAGCCAGTATGTTAAACTGAGAAGATTTTATCTTGAAAAGGCATCAATTTTAAAGTCTTCAAAATTAGCAAGATACTGTTTTCTTAGAGATATACAAAAACTCTACTTGGAATATCCTCGTTTTCACTTTTATTTCCTTAGTGATGAGAAAGAGATCTTAAGGAGATCAGAACATTTCATACGAAATTAATTTGTGGTCGCGATAGTCCTCCAGTTGGGAAGTGGGACTATAGCAAATGTCCATCGGTCATTACTCTAGAAGGAATCAATATTTCTTTTGATTCAACAATTAGCTTTTCTGCTAATTCATTAAATAAAGTTAGAAATGCAGTTTCTCAACTTTAGATATAGAACAATTATCTATTGTATCTTTTAGTTTTTGTTGTCATTTGAATTGTAATCTTTTATCATAATAATAAAGAGATTTTTAATTCTAATTTTGACTCCATTTTGTTTCTTTTCTATTTAAATAGGAGTTACAATTATCAGCAGCTCCTCTCTCACTTGATTCAGCGTTGTGCTTTACGAATCTTAGAGATAAGCCTTCGATAGAATTTGAAAGGAGCAAACTTCTTGATGACACCTTACTCGAAAGCTTTCATGGCAATACCGAATCTTTAAGATGGCACAAAAGATATTTACTTTAGAAAACTATTGTTAACAATCTTAAAGATCAAATTGCCAACTTAGAGGCTGATATCAAAAGTAAAGATGAAATGATTTCTGCACTAAAGCGACAAGTAAAGTCGAACCCTTCAATCGACTTTGATTAGAAAAGTCAGAAATCTTTCAACAAATTAGTGATTTAGAGGTGAAACTAAAGGATAGCCAAGTTTAATGCGAATCGTTGGAATATATTATGAGGGATAATATTCAGAGTATCGATTTACCGGCTCCCCGCGCTACTCCTTCTGTTACTAGACCTACAAGGTCTACTTCCCTCGCTGTTCAGAAATTCCCTACAATGACTACTCCCTCTCCTGACTTAGACAAGAGAGTAGTGGGTGGATTGTGTAGGAAAGTTAAGTTTGAAGTGGCAAAGTATTTTGATGAACAACAAAGGATTAAATATTCGCAATGTATAAACGAGTATGCCACCATAATTCAGGAACTTGAGCGCGGCAACTACTTCCTTCAGAAGCGCATCCCGGAATTAGAAAGGGAAAATAAAACCCTTAAAGGCACAAATATAGCTTTCAATTGCGCTTTGAAGACTAACATCGATGCAATCGACGATGCAGATAGGATAAGGAAGAAAGAAAAGAAACTCAAAGTGGTCCTCTACATCACAATTCGTCACATAATTGATCCTTCGATTGCTGAGAATCTGAACAAGGCTACTTAAGATTTGTGATTTATTTGTATTCATGAAATGTATATGCTTGTCCTGTATATTTGTAAATAGTTTCATAAATCATGTAAATCATATAAAATTTGTAAACATCACCTGATTTGCGATTCTTTCCTGTAATGTCATTTCTGAAGCGCTTGTTTGATAGCTCATAGTGTTTTCATGACCTTATCCTACCTCGGTCCGACCTCGAATAACCCTGAACCTTGGACCACCACGGTTCGGAACTCAATCGGACCTCATTCATCCCTGAACCTTGGTCAGACCTTCAAAAAAACGGTCCTCCGTCAATTTTACCTGGTTGAACCACGGTTCTTTTGTTTTTTCCTACTTTCTCATCGTGTAATTCTCTCTCATTATCATCTTTTGCATTGCTTTGAAGAAAATAAGTATATATATATATATTTCAAAAATCATAATCGTTCCAAAATCTAAACTAACTTCATCACTTTGTTCTTCACTGCTTCAAACTCCTCTAATACCACTATAAGATTCGTCAAGTTCGTCGTCATTAAACTTCTATTGTTATGCACTACTGTACTATATACAAAGCTATAGTTGTGCACTACAACAATACACAACTTCTGTTACAAACCTTGAAGACCGTCTAAAACTTGTGTACATAGCATTATTATTTCAATTTTTTTATGTATAGTTTGTAGTTAAATGAGCAAATTTTTCGAAAAAATAAATCACGATTTCGACGGTTTGACCGGTTGAACCATTAAAACCTTAAACCTTCAATCATCATGGTTCGAGGCACGACACGGTCATTAAAACTATGGCACATACTATAATTTTTGTATTTGTTGAATTCTTTTATTCTTCTTCGCTGTTTTGATTTCCCTGAAAAGTATGAAGCAAACAATATTCCCAACTGTTAGCTTGAAATTGACATATAAGTCTATGTTTTCCATTCATGTAGATCAACAAATTATCATGTTAATCGCATGAAAAGTAGTTTATATCAAATGTCTAAATCCCATCCTTAACCATGATGAGAAATAATTAAAAATTTAACTTTAACCATTTTGCCGGAATGTCTGTAGTCTGTCGATAGAATACCCTGCCCTAAAGCAGGGATATAAATGTGAGAGAGTCATTCTCTAGAGATAGTTAATAAAGATCTAAGTTTGGAAAGGTCCAGAAATCATTAGCTGAATATTTTTAATATCAACCCAATGACCCGTTCTTTGGTATTTATGGAATTTGGAAACTTAGAAATCCAAAACCCAGATTCGGGTATTAGCAGAAACTTATAAAAATGACCTTCTTAAGAATATTCTTTGACCCCGATTTGGGCATTTGTGATAGAAATCCATAATAGAATACATAATTGAAATTTCAAGCCCAGGTTAAGGCATTAATAAGTAATAGTCTCGCAACCCAGATTTGGGCATAATAAAGACCGAAAGTGATTGATAAAGATTCGAAACCCAGATTCTGGTATTAATAGATGAAATTCAGAAATGAGGGTCCTGAAACCCAGATTCGGGTATTAATAAATGAAATTTAGAAATGGAAGTCCCGAAACCCAGATTCGAGTATTAATAAATGAAATTTAGAAATGGAAGTCCCAAAACCCAGATTCGGGTATTAATAGACGGAGTCTTGCTTTACTCCTTAGATTATGTCTTCTTTGACATGCATAAACCCATTAGGCCTTGTACAATAGTAATCTAATTGGCTGCTTCTCGAGCTTAGACGTCTTAGTCCATAATCCGATGTGCCACTTCTTGGGCCTGGACATCTTAGTCCATTAGAGATATACCGCTTCATAGGTTCGGACATCTTAGTCCATTGTTTGCCGAGCCTCTTCTTTGGCTTTGACATCTTAGTCCATTGTTTGTTGGGCCTCTTCTTGGGCTTGGACATCTTAGTCCATTGGACATCTTAGTCTATTGTTGTTTGTGCTCTTGGTTAGCTCATCTTAGAAGTTGAAACCAAGGACATACCCAACCTCCCTCTAGGAGGCGCCCTACACTGGCCATAGCATGGTGCGGACAGGGGCTTGCTCGGTGCTTTAACCTAGCCATAGCGTGGTGCAGATAAAGGCTTACTCCGTCCTCCCTCTAGGAGGTGCCCTACCCTGGCTATAGCATGGCGCGGATATGGGCTTGTTCGGTGCTTTAACCTGGCCATAGTATGGTGTGGATAATGGCTTACTCTATCCTCCCTCTAGGAGGTGCCTTGACCTGACCAGAGGCGCGGCCAAGGGCTTGTCCAGTGCTTTAACCTGGCCATAGCATGGCGCAGTTAAAGGCTTACTCCGCCCTCCCTCCAAGAGGTGCTCTGTCCTGGTTAACTCGACGTAGACATAGGCTTTCTACCATCTTAGGTAGTGTCCAAATGCAAGGAGTATTTCACTCCTAACCATATAGATCTTTCTTAGAAAAGTAACTCTTCATTGATTATTTTCATGTTCTCTTTACATATTCATTAATCTTTCCTTGACGGAAGAAATTGATTATCATCCCCTCCAGGGCTCTGCAATGATTAGTCTCATGTCAGTTCATCATGTGATAGTGAAAGTAGGACCCTCCTAGATTCCTATCATGTTTTGGCTTTTTTTTCTGTGATGGCCAATAGTTAAGCTCATACTTGGTTACCAAGTATACATTTTCTATTGATGTTGTCAAGTTGCATTCTTTAGGAAGTCTAGATTTGAAACTTGATTCTTAAGGACGAATTTTTGATTTTTTTGTTCCTTGGCCTTGTAGTTTCACACTCTTCGATCGCTTTTCTTTTTTCCACCCTTTGTAGTTCTTATGTTAGAAGTGTTCTTGTTGTAGTATGTTGCCATTTATATGCAAAGGCATTGTAGTCAGCCATTATCTCTTTTTCAAAGATCGTGCCTTTGGAATAATGTTGAATAGTTCTTCTCATTTAACTGAATACATTGTCACTTCCACTTTTCCTTTTTCCTAAGGAAAAAATAGGGGTGGATCCAAAATGAAAGGGGTTCAAGCTCCATTCTCTAGATCATACGATTCCTCTTTTTTCCTGTTTATAATTATTAGAGCTTCTAATCTTAACCTTTGCTCTTCATATTGGTTGGAATCCTTAATGGTTCTTTGGGAGAATCCTGTCAAATGTGGTTCCGAGGATCCTTGCTCTGATCTTTGGATTCTTTTATCCATGATGATGTTGGATCAAAGTAGATAAGCTCGGAATTGAGTTGGGTTAGGTTAGAGACAAATGGTGTTGGGTGTTTAACCAAGTCAAAGGTTTAGGCCCTCCTTCTAGTGCCAAAATGTTAACAAGAAATCTCGCAAACACCCTAAAGTAGAATTTAAGGACAAGGTCAATTCCTAGTGATTTCTTTTGGATGAGTTAAAAAGAGTGGAATGTGTAAATTTTCTTTGGTATCCTTTCGAATAGGCTGCTATGGTAAAAAAATTCTTAGGTCAACCTTTCGACTCGGTCAAAATGGTTGTTTTTTTCCTTATCAGCCTTTCGATCTTACTGAGATGGTTTGGTTTTCTCTTTGAAAGCTCTCCTTTCGAAGTGGATGCTGAACCCAAATGGATAACCATAGGAATCACTGATTGAAGACTGACTTAGTGGGTTTCGACCTTGTCGAAGGCTTATGTCATTGAGTGGCTTGGGCTTCAGTTAAGAATCTGAGATAGAGGTTTCGACCCTGTCGAAATCTATAGACTTAAATGTCTTGGGTTTAGATTGGAAATCTTAGGTTAATGTGATTTGGAATTAGGTTTTGATCTTGTCGTAAGCTGGATCCTTAAACACCTTGTGCTAGGTTTGGGTTTCCATGGTTTTAGTGGATTGAGGTTTGGTTTTGACCTTGTTGAAAGAAAAAGCCCAAAGAAAGTTAGCCTGGAGAGTATAACTGATGTCACTTGAATATGAAAGGTTTCGATCGAGTCAGAAGGGACCTTTCTATACAGTCGATACCTGTAACACAAGGTTAGACCTAACAAAAGCTTGAGAAATAGTAAAGTAACTGAAGACTTCCCTTTTTTAACTTAAAGAAGACTTTATTAATCAATTTCCCTAATTCAATTTACAAATTAAGGTTTTACAGCTTTTATAAGTTATGGAATATAAGCTTGGAATGACTAAGTTCGGATCCCCAAAACCAAACCCCTTGGGTCTTATTTATAGATGTAGGTCAGCACCTTTTGACCCCAATGCTTTCAACGTGGTCGAAAGGCGGCTACCGTGTTGACACTAGTATGCTTCCGCCTTGATCAAAAGGAGCAGTTGCGCTTCCCTACTTTATGTTGCTTTGTAAGAGCTTTTGACTATGTCGATAGGCTTTATCCAGTGGTTTCGAAGATGTTGAGATGCTGATGGTTTCGATGTTGTTGGTTGCTTCCAAACTCTTGCCTGTGACTTGATGCGGAACCTCCCTGGACAATAATGGCTTCGACCGGTTCTAAAGGCTTGGTTTAGCTTTCGAAAGGGTTGTTCAGGCCAATACATGCTTTCGAGTGGTTTGAGTGGAGGCGAAACCTTTGGCTTCGAAAGGTTTGGCATGTATTTGAAGAGTTGTCCTTCATTGTCTTTGAAAGGTGTTGCTTCAACTCATTCGAAAGGTCTTCAATCATGTGGAATCACCTGCTTCGAAAGGTGGTCATTGAAGGTGGAAGAGTGCTTTCGATTCCTTCGACCCCTTCAAAAGGTAATGAAGCTCTTGGACTTTGCCTATAGCATCCCTTTGACTCTTTCGAAAGGTTTGATTGGAGTCTTTTCCTCTTGTTCTTCTTTATCTTCTGCTCAAACAGGTTTCGACTAAGTCGAAGGATATTTTTGGTAGTAACACCTTTTCATACTTGGCTAACAGAACACTCCCTTCATATCACGATACATTTTTTACCACCGGGATGAATAGTCATCCTAGAACAATGGTACTCTCCTAGTATCATGTCCACCAACTCCTTAATTAGAGGAATAAACAACCTACCATATATTTACATCCATCCTCTTGAATCAATGAAATAATGATCCAAATGACTTTAATGTTACCCTTTGCTCAACTTCTCAAAAATGCCCAATAAATTTGTATCTTGCTTTTGACTCACGCCAGTATGGTCTATGAATGAAGGGCGAACATTTAAAGTGCCAATAGCACCAGTGTAAGGTCCAATGAATGTCGAAAATCAAATGTAGAAATGAAATCCAAATGCCTTTATTCAAAAAACATAGGGCTTAACATTGCATTCTTTCTACTCAAGGCATCGACTATAATGCTACCTTTGCCTGAAGTATATGAGATACTGAAATCATGCGATGGCAAGAACCCCATCCACCTCTACCGCCTCAAATTCATATTTTTTTTGGAAAACAAATACTTAACAGATTTATAATCCATGAAAAACTCAAATGATCCCCCAAAAGCTAATGCCTCCAAGATTTGAGGGCAAAAACAATAGCTTCCAACTCAAGATCGTGGGCTGGATAGTTTCTCTCGTGCACTTTCATTTGTCAACTAGCATAACAAACAACTTTCCCTCTAGTATAAACATAGTGCCCGGTCATGTACCATAAGCGTCAGTATATACCGTAAGAACTTTTGAACCATTAGGGAGTACTAAAACAGATGCACTTGTCAACAACTCTTTTAGCTTAATAAAATCATGTTTGCATTTCGAGTTCCATGAGAAAACCAAATTCGTTTTAGTAAGGCGTGTTAACTGTGTTGAAATTTGTGTGAAGTTCGTAATGAACTTCCTATAATAGCCAGCCAAACAAAAAAACATCGCACCTTTGTAGCATTCGTATATGCCAATCCCATATGATGACAACTTTACTAGGATCAAATGTTAGTCCTTGCTCGGAAACATGTCCTAAAAAGTGAACCTCCTTGCACCAAAAGTGACATTTGAAATTTTTTACCTACAACATGTGTCTATAGAGGGTTTTGAGAACTTCTCTTAAATGCGATTGTGCTCTTCCTCATTTTTTGAATAAACAAGTATATCATCAATGAGTACCACCACGAACTTATTTAGCAACCCTCTAAAGACTCGAGCCATAAGGTCAACTAAATAAGCCAATGCATTGGTTAGTCCAAATGGCATGCCTAAACACTCATAAAGTCTGTCTGGTGTATGAAAAGCGATTTTCTGAATATTCTCGTCGACCATATGTAACTGATGGAATTCAGTAGCCAATTCAAGGTGGGAAAATACCTTCACTCCAACTAAGTGATCAACGAGATCATCTATCCATTGCAGTGGATAATGATTCTTCTTTGTCAGCTTATTTAGCTCACGATAATCGATGCAAAGTCATAAATTACCATCTACTTTAGTAGCAAAGGCTACAACTGCTCGCCATTCTGAAATACTTCTTTGAATAAAACCATTCTCCAATAACTCATTCACATGTTTATTCAGCTTGCGCCTTCCTTTATGAGCCACATGCCCAAGGTGTAAGGCAATAAGTCTAACATTCTCTTCTAGATAAATTCAAAATTTGATCTACCATTAGGAGGAAGACCAAAAACTTTGGAAAATACATTAGGGAAGTCACAAACTATAGGCATGGGAGCAAACTCATCATGTGATAGGTCAATAGAATATAGTTAACTCAGCATAAAAAAACTTTTGGGATTGCGGTAAATCTCAAGGCTGCGCCTACAACAAGTACCCAAATGAACCACACACCTATCACATCCAGTACCACTCCATAGTCCATACATAATCAAACAGTACATCCTCTTAATTAAACCAAACCTAAAAATACCAATTTAAAAGCATTGCAATCAAATTTGACACCTAAGATATATAATTTCAAACCCTTATAAATCATGGATACATGGACTGCTCCTCCAATAGGGTTCATCACTATAACTGGATCTATAACTATACTAGTCTCTAAGTGCAATTCATCTACTAGCTTACTCAAAACTAAACAAAGATTACTCCACTCTGGAAGGAAAACCATTTCTTAGAACGAAATCAGCCATTGAAGTGCAGGATTGGTTGGACACCTGTAAATGCATCTTTGAGGATATGGAATTAGAAAATTCGATGAAGAGGAAGATGACCTTTAGACAGCTTCAGGGACGAGCTATGGGGTGGTGGAACACCATTAAAATTACTACTCCTAAGGATCAGATTACTTGGGAGTAGTTTAAGCAAGGTTTGAAACGATGTATATACCGATCGCTCAGAAGTCGGTGCTCTTCTGGAAGTTTGCTAACTTGAGACTAGGGGATATGTCTGTGATGATGTACGTGGCCGAGTTTGACATGCTATCAAAGTACGGACTATCTTTTATCAATACTCCGCTCAAGAAGAACGAGAAGTTTATCATTGGCTTGGATGATTATCTTAGAGAGAAGCTAGTATGGCATATTGATGAGCCGTTTGAGAGGTTGGTGGAGAAGGCTCTTCGACATAAGATTCTGTATCCTAAGCCTAAGTAGGTTGTTGCTCCTAAGAATGAGCCAAAGTCGCAAGCTGGCAGGGGAGGCAAGAGGAAGTAGGACAACAACAAAAAGAAGAAGCAGTTTCTGAAGGGTGACCATAAGAAGGGCAAGTTTGAGCCTACTTGCTACAATTTCGGTGAGAATGGCCATCTAAGCAAAGATTGCATAAATGATATGAAAGGAATGCTGTAATTGCAACAAGCAAGGGTATATGAAGAAGGATTGCCCAGAGCCACTGAAGAATAAGTAAGTTGTGTCTGCTTATGCTTTGAGTGCTGTTCCAGCTTCATTGAGTGCTCCATTGGAAAAGGAGAAGCGGAAGAGCGTCATCATCTAAGGTATGCTTTCTATTTCTAATACACATGTATGTGTTTTATTCAATACCAGGGCTTCACATTCCTTTTTATCTAGTGATTCGGTAGATAGATTATGATTTAAACCTGAGATAGTTGACCGACCTTTGATTGTTACGAACCCAGTTGGAGGATCGACTAGCCCATGCATGGTTTGTCGAGACATAGTAGTATCAAGTCATGGATGCTTATTTGCTTATGATTGCTTTGTTTTGGGCTTTGTGGGGTTCGGTATTATACCGATGATGGACTGGCTGAGGAGGTATGCGATAGTGGTGGATTGCAAAAGGCTGATGGTGACTATTGAGGTTGTGGAAGGCCGGACGATAATGATTGGCTACATGCTGGAGGATGAAGTTATGTTTAGCTTTCTATATTCCCTTGAGATTCCATAAGATAAGCTGTCATTTGTGCCTATCATGAGAGAGTATCCGAACATGTTCAATGAGGTAACCATATTACAGCCGCACCGAGAGATTGAGTTCTGCATAGACTTGGTGAAGAATGCTAGACCAATAGTTATGCCTTTGAGGCGTATGGCACCCAAAAATTAGAAGGAGTGTGAGGTGCAAGTGAGTGACCTGTTGAGGCGATGGTTCATTCGTAGGGGCATATCTAAGTGGGGCACAGCTGTAGTATTGACCGCTAAGGCAGATGGCTCTCTAAGATTATGTATAGATTACCGTGAGCTGAATAAGGTGATGAAAAAGAACAAGTATCCACTCCCATATATTGATGACTTGTTCAATCAGCTCCATGGTGCGAAGATGCTCTCTCAGTTGGACCCTGCGACGAGGTTTTATCAACTGAGTGCCATCTGGGGTTTTATCAGTTGTTGGTTATGTCGTTTGGACTAACCAACGCACCAGCATACTTTATTGATCTTATGAACCATGTTTTCAAGGATCAGTTAAATAAGTTTGTACTTGTGTTCATAGATGATATCCTTCTTTATATGAGGACGTGGAAGAACACAAGGAGCATTTGAGGGTTGTGCTCGAGGTGTTGAGGAAACACCGATTGAAGGTGAAGTTTTCAAAGTGTCCCTTCTGGAGGAGGGAAGTGCGATTTGTGGGTCAAATTATTTCTGAGCAGGGTATTGCAGTAGATCTACGAAGGTGGCAGCAGTACAGGACTAGAATGGACCCAAGACCACTACAGACATGAGCAGTTCCTTGGTTTGGTCGGATACCGTAGACATTTTTATCTAGGACTTCTCTAAGGTAGCAGCACCGTTAACCAACTTGATGAAGAAGAATCAGATTTTTATTTGGGACGCAAGGTGCGAGCATGCTTTTGTGGCTCTGAAGAAGAGGTTGATGAGTGCATTGTTATTGGTCATTTCGAGCGGGAATGAGAAGCTGAAAGTATACATAGACACTTGTGGTACTAGACTGGGTGCACAGTATTGATGTAGAGGGGAAAGGTTATTGCCTACGCTAGCAGATAGCTGAAATCGCACAAGAGGAAGTATTCGACTCACGATTTAGAGTGGCGGCGATAGTTTTCGCTTTGAAGATATGGAGGCACTATTCGCTTGGGGAGAGGTTCGAGTTGTATACAGATCATAAGTCGTTGTAGTATCTGTTCTCCCACAAGGATCTCAACCTTCGCAAGCAACGATGGTTGGAATTATTTGTCTCTTACGACTTCGACATTTCCTATACATCTGGTAAGGGAAATGCAGCCGCTGATGCATTGAGTAGAAGACTTGCTGGGTTAGGGGCAATTCTCCTAGAGTGGAAGTGTAACATCCCCCATTTTTAGGCCCGAAATTAAGCGCTACGGATGCTGCAGTCATACATAATATTAATTTCCAATGACAAATGCGGAAATGTTAATCATATAAATAATCAGAAGCATATGAATATGAAAAATATTAAACACAATTTTTCTTAACAAATTTTCACATTTCACATCACAAATGATATTTCATATTAAGTACATAATCCCATTCACAAACCTTCATTCAGAGAAATTATAATTAGTACAAAATACTCCAAGAGCGATATAGGAAGATGCCTCTTGGTTGATTTGAGTCTAACACTTAGCAATTATATAACTTGCCATTACATCCATACATACAGAACCAAACAATACAGCGGATTAGATAGGTACTCCAAATAGTTTAGATTGCCTCCTGCACATCTCCGTAAGCTTATTCGTCTAATTGGGAACTTGAAAACCCTTACTTCCGGCCTACTCAAATGGGTACCCGAGAGTTTGAGGGGAAAATAAAAACTTCAATTTAAACAATAGTCTGTTGTGAATAATAACCTACTGTTATCCCGCTATTTGGTCAAAGCAAGAATATTAACAAATGGGCTAAAAAGGATGGATATCAGGATTGGAGATCGATTGGAAACAAGGAGATGATCGATACTTTCAAAATTGGACCAAGCTCCAATCAAGGTGGGATTAATCAAAAATGATAAACAAGGCTCGGTGAGGCTACACTTCGAATTTCAAGTCAATCGGAGTTCATATGCTCGAGTTATGAATGGATCAATATTCATGAAAAACCGGCTCGTATCGATACTCTCATATCGATCACTATGGATACAGATTTGGATTAACACATGTGCTTTACATTTGGTTTAGATTGATCGATATTCGTATCGATACATCTCGTATCGATACAATTCGTATCGATCAGGCAGCTCTAGGAAGGATACAGGTTGATGGATGTGGATTGTTGTTTTCATATCGATACATGCATATCGATCGGATGGATACGGCAAAGCATGTTGAAGACCCGATATGGATTTGACTACGACTCAAGGAAAATGGTTTCGATCGATATAATTCATATCAATCAAAGCTGCGATCGATACGAGGAATAAAGCAACTGATGGATAAAGAGGCAACTACACTTGGAAGTATTTCGTATCGATCATTCATATCGATTGATACAAAAGAAGCGGTCAAAGAACGGAACGCATTGCATGGATCACAATGCAAGACTCGGATGGACAGGCAAATGATGGAGTGCTACTGATGGATATAAAACTCTTCAGGGATACGAAATCATCGGCCTACATTTGCAAAGGCAAACTTGGATCGATCGTATCTCGAAAACTACACGCTGGAATTTGATGAAATTTGGAGAGCAAGGACTTTGCACTATCATCTTTTAGCATAATCAATCTTAGCTCGATCTAATGTGGGGATTATCAATACAAAGGACTTATTGATCGATCCCAAAGCATGGAGGTAGGCCCTATCGACCTGCTTATGGGCCCACATAGACCAAGAAAATTCTAGGCTGAAATTTCAACTGGATATTTTGCCTCTTTCACCTATAAATACAGGAGGCATGGCAACAGGAGAAGGACTTTTTTCCCGGCTTCTCTTTATCTCTTTTTTGGCTAAACTCTATCACTTTGGTGATTGATATTATAACCGTAATCATAGTATAAAAGGAATAAAAGGATCGATTCAAAGTGGACGTAGGCCAGAGATAGCCAAACCACTATAAATTTCTTTCATTCTTTACTTTCTTGCTCATTTTACATTTGCTATTTCTTCACTTTTACTCTCTACATTATCTGGATCGGTAGTCTGTGTTTGGATATTGAGAATTTGTGTGTAAACACTGGTGGTTTCACTACTTTTGGGGTTTATGACCATTTTTGGTACAAACCCTTTGGTGCTTTCACTAAGAAGAACCAACTCCCACTACTTGAAAGGATTGGATCTAAAGCTATGGTTAGGCAATCGGCTAGAAGGACATTACCAGAAAGGAGCCATCATGAGGGAAGTCAAGGGGCTTCCTCTTGGAGCTGGAGCAGATCAGGCATCCATCTACATCACAAGGGATGAGATGCGGACAATGATGGATTCCATGCAGGAGAGATTATTGAAGAGCCAATAGGAGAGGATGCAGAATCTCTTCAGGAAAATGGGCACAGCTGGAATCCAAAACCCATGAAATGAAGCAACCGCAACTGCCGGCAATGTAGAACAAAGAGTCGAAGCTGTAGATTTCTTTGGAGGTCACATCCAGAAACAAAATGGAGAACGTGAAGGGAACCAGCAAAGGCCTGGGAGCAGACCCTTAGGATCAGATATTGGAAGGCCCATGAATGAAGCTCAGCAAGCTGGGGCCAATGCAAATGTGAATGAGAAACATGAAGAGTACTACTCAGAATACCCTCCAGGCCATGGGGGGCAGGATGGAAATGCATATAAGACGAGCGGATGGCTGGATTAATAAGAAGGATTATGAGAGGAGGGCTACCGAGCGGAGGCTTGGAGGAAGTTAGTCGGAGGCCGTTCACTTCGAATATAAAAAATGCAAGGAACCCTCCAGAATTCAAACTACCAACGTTGGAGGCCTATGATGGGAAGTTAGACCTAACTATGCATGTAACCAGATACATTAGACATATGGAAGTGCTGGGGACATCTGAAGAAATTATGACAAGATGCTTCATGTTGTATTTGATAGATTTAGCCGCGCTCTAGTTTAGGCAGTTGGAGAGTGGATCGATTAGGACATGGGGCGAACTAGCGGAACACTTCATAAGACAATTCAGGGTCCAAGTTACACGACCAATAACGTAATGACATTGGCATCGATGAAGCAAAGGACAGGAGAGTCTGTAAGGAATTTTCTAATGCGGTTCAATGCAGCCGTGGCTTCGGTGGATCGCCCGGATCCCTCAATGATTATGATGGCGGCGATAGTAGGAATTGTAGAAGGAACTGAGTTCAAGGACTCATTGGCATAGGATCCACCACAGGATCTCGAGGAGTTCTATCACGAGGCGGAAAGGTTTATACCATTACACATGTAGAAAGGCAGGAGGTGAACGCCACGCAAGATGAAGGAACGTTTGGAAAAAGACGTGGGATGGATAAAGGAAAGAGAAAGCAGGATGATGGATACGATGGTTCTAACAAAGGGAGGAGAGACCGGGAACCCAAATTCACTACATACACAAACTTGACGAAGAATCTGGAATGAATTTACTTGGAAACACGGGCGCATCTCCCTTATCGAAAACCACCCAGAAGGAATCCCATAGAGCGGGAGCGCAGGAGCGGGAGGTACTGCCTATTCCATGAGCTGGAAGGACATATCACAGATGAATGCCACCACTTGAGGCACATGGTGGAAGAACACATCAGGAGTGGCAGATTTCCACAGTATATGAGGAACCAGACAACAATGGTAGAACATGAGCAGCTACCGCCTACACTAAACAGGAATGACCCTGGATAAGGGTCTCGACTCGTCATCAACTGATCATGATGGCAAGGGCCGAGTTCAGGATTTGAACTTTGGTCATCAAATAATCTTTCTGGTTTTGTTTCTAAAAATAATGCGGCTATGCCACTTACACATGTAAGGGAACTGGAGCAATTCCCAAGCATGCTCTGAGATGGCAGTAGACCACTCTGCCCGGAGAGGCAACACTTAGTTTTTTTCTGTTTTTTCATTGAACATTTGGAATTTGGATTTAATAAATGGATTTTGATTTTATGAAACAAATCCATGACCGGAGAGTTACAGTACGGATACTCGAAGTTAGATGGAAATCGATCGCTTTATGACCCTGTCTGAAGAGACAGGGACCAGAGCGCAAGAAGTGAGTCGCTTCGCCGGAGAGCGATAGGATCGACTCACTTGACGTTGTTCCCCATTCACCGGAGAGTGATTTGATTGGGGTTCGACAAGAGCCTAGAGTGGCTGTAATTGGTCTAGGACTTAGGCCATGGCATCGCTTAATGTTCAGGGATACTGAACCGGAGTGTAGGGAGTGACTCCGCTTCATCGGAGAGCGACAGGATTGGCTTGCTCGACGTTGTTTCCCATTCATCGGAGAGTGATAGGATGAGATCCAGCAAGAGCTCAGAGAGGCTATGATCGGTCTAGGAGGACCAGGACATCGCTATATGCCCCTAGTGGGGCCGGAGTGCAAGGGATTGGTTGCTTCGCCGGAGCACAACAAGATCTTCCTATTCAATCTTTAAGTTTGGATCGAGCTTAGCAAGGGTCCAGAGAAGGCCGTTAATGATCCGGAGAGATCGTAGGATTTGGTTACTAGCTTCCAAGATGTGAAATGGATATTGATTCAACCTTTAATGCCTGAGGTTTGGATAAGGACCCAGAGCAATCCTGGATTCGGTTAATGACCCGGAGAGGTCATGGATTTGGATATGGATTTGGTTATGGTTATGGATTCAGATAGTGGCTTTGAATAGCTAAGGATTTGGCTAAGGACCCATAGTGGTCTCGGATTTGGATATCGACTCGGAACAGTCGTGAATTTGGCTATTGGACTTGGATGGAATTGCTTGGTAATGGATTGAATTATTGATTGGATGATATGGCTATCAATGGAGTATGGATTTTGGATATTGGATTTAAAGCAATTCAAAACACGCCTTCCTATCGCAAGGCATGTTTTGGGGGGCAAATGTTATCCCGCTTTTTGGTCAAAGCTAGGATATCAACAAATTGGCTAAAAAGAATAGATATCAGGATTGGTGATCGATTGGAAACAAGGTTATGATCGATACTGTCAAAATTGGACCAAGCTCCAATCAAGGTGGGATCGATTGGGAATGATAAACAAGTCTCAGTGAGGCTACACTTTGAATTTCAGGTCAATCGGAGTTTATATGCTCGAGTTATGGATGGATCAATATTCATGAAAAACTGGCTCGTATCGATACTCTCGTATCGATCACTATGGATACAGATTTGGATTAACACATGCTCTTTAGATTTGGTTTGGATCGATCGATATTCGTATCGATACATCTCGTATCGATACAATTCGTATCGATCAGGCAGCTCTTGGAAGGATACAGGTTGATGGATGTGGATTGTCGTTTTCGTATCGATACATGCGTATCGATCGGATGGATGCGACAAAGCATGTTGAAGACCCGATACGGATTTGACTACAACTCGAGGAAAATGGTTTCGATCGATACACTTTATATCGATCAAAGCTAGGATGGATACGAGGAATAAAGCAACCGATGGATACGGAGGCAACTGCACTTGGAAGTATTTCGTATCGATCAATACGAAAGAAGCGGTCAAAGATTGGAACGCATCGCATGGATCACAGTGCAAGACTCGGATGGAAACGCAAATGATGGAGTGCTGCTGATGGATATGAAACTCTTCGTGGATATGAAATCATCAGCCTACATTTGCAAAGGCAAACTTGGATCGATCATATCTTGAAAACTACACGTTGGAATTTCATGAAATTTGGAGAGCAAGTACTTTGCACTATCATCTTTTACCATGATCGATCTTAGCTTGATCTAATGTGGGGATTATCGATACGAAGGACTTATTGATCGATCCCAAAGCATGGAGTGGGCCCTACCGACCTGCATATGGGCCCACATGAACCAAGAAACTTCTTGACCGAAATCTCAGCTGGATATTTTTCCTCCTTCACCTATAAATATATGAGGCTTGGCAACAGGAGAAGGACATTTTTCCCGGCTTCTCTTTATCTCTTTTTTGGCTAAACTCTATCACTTTGGTGATTGATATTGTAACCATAATCACTGTATAAAAGGAATAAAAGATCAATTCAAAGAGGACGTAGCCTGGAGATAGCCGAACCACTATAAATTTCTTGCGTTCTTTACTTTCTTGCTCATTTTACATTTGCTATTTCTTCACTTTTACTTTCTACATTATTTGGATCTGTAGTCTGTGTTTGGATATTGAGAATTTGTGTGTAAACACTGGTGCTTTCACTAGTTTTGGGGTTTGTGACCATTTTAGGTACAAACACCTACCATCTCGAACCCATTAAATATCTAGTGAGACCATGCCGCTAAGCGGAATGGCTTTTCTCCTCACTAGTATCTTAACTGAAACATCTCAACCATATACTATGCTCTTGCATCCACAATGGTTATAACATTATAATATATTGATATGCAAACATGAAATATACACTAGATTACCCATCCCAAGTTATTAGACTAACCATCTAAGTTTTCATTGACTATCTGTCTTGTACTTATGTGGACTACCCATCTTACATATATTAATTCTGTGGATTACCCGTCCCCTACTATGTTGACTGCCCATTGTCCATGGTTTCATTAACAAAATTATGTGGACTATCCATCTCACAGGTAACTATTACTTGGATTACACATCCCTTACCATATGGACTACCCATCACACATGGTTTAGCTATTTAAATTATGTGGACTATCCATCACACATATTCCATTCATTTAAAATGATGTGGAATATCCATCACACATATTCCATTCATTTAAAATGATGTGGAAAATCCATCACACATCCCATAGTTTTCCTAGGATAACTATGAACCCTTCATTGACCTCGTAAAGACTATTCATCTCCGGCATGATATGGGCTATACATCACACACCCTATAGTTTTCTTGGGATAACTATGAAGCCATCACTTTACAATATAATTCATATTACCCATATGTTTAATCTATGTCTATTGGTATCCCCAATTAGGTGATCATCCTTTAAAGTTATAGCATCTTAAAATGATGTGCAATGGTGTCCCCATAATCTATCTCAAACTTATCAACAATCTACATTGGTATCCCCAATGATCTATATCTAAGTTGCAAAGTTAATTACATTGGTATCCTCAATGACGGTGTCAAATTTATTAAAACACATAGCATGTTGAAAATAAACTTCATTGGTATCCCCAATGACAATGTCGAAATTTACCCTTTGAAATATATTGACATCTCCAATTATGACATGGAAAAAGACAACTTAAGGCTTGCCACCCTTAATAAAGATGATAGAAGACACCTATGCCACACTATCACATTGAACTTCTACCTAAGGTTGGAAAATAAGGCTTACATTCTTTTAAGTATAAAACCTCTTGTCGAAAATGATGGTGTCGACTTTCATATACGATAGGTTATCTGCCTATTTAAAACAATGTCGACACTTATAGTCACGGCAGCAATGCCGCACAACATTCTTGCCAAAGCAGTATATAGGGACCTTACCGACCTTGATGAGCAGCGGCCTTAAGGCTCGTGGTGACTTTATAAACATACTTCGGGTATTATGCCGCAAATCATATATATATATATATATGTGTGTGTGTGTGTGTGTGTGTGTACAGTCAACGTTATAAACGGCGGTGAAAACATGTTACAATAAGAAACACGACATTAAGAAACACGGCAAGGAGATTAGAACCAGGGGTATAAGCTCGCCGACACTGATGAAAAGCGGCAAAATGTTTGGGATGTTGTTGATGTGCCGTGTCATTGTCGTACGCATGACCTCAACACATCCCACACTTAGAATATAAGCGTCCAATATGTTGTCGCCTCTCATCATTGACGCCGTACCTCATGGTGTTGCCACCTCTCAATTGCGTTAATGTAAATCTTGTGAAAACTGTTTTATTACTAGTAAAAGTAAATGCATTTCAACAAATGCAATTATTTGTCAAAATATGATCGGTTTACAACAAAACATTGCATTTTCTTTTTAGATTTTCAGCCGCATATCAGTTTTAAAGTTCCAAAACATTTATCAAACTCATTAATTAATATCCTTAATTAATTATCCATTTTAATGCTTATCTAGCATAATAAATTTGTAATAATTTCAAATCACTTGGGAAATCCCAGAAATTAGAAAAGATCATGTTCATTACCACATAAAAATTTCAGGACCAAAATCTATATTTAATTATTTTTAACTATTTTAAACCCGAAATTAAGCTATTTCCTCCTTAGGAAATTCATAAAATATTTATTATAACTTGGAAAATTATGAGATTAAAACTCATATCCAAATTAACCTTTTACTCAACATACCAGAAAATCCAAGCTATTGGAGATTAAAACCTATGTTTTACCCTTAAAACTCTATTAAATAATTTCATAAAAATTCTACAAATCTTTATTCTATCCAAACAATGATTATAGAACCATATCTTGGTAAAACAAACAATTATAATTTGGGTACTATCCATAATCGAATATAAACACAGGCAAAAGAGATGGTTCATGTATTATTCACCATAGATTTAAATGGAGTTTGAGATTTGATATTGCTTTAGTTTTCCTTAAACTCCTTCTCTTTGAATCCCCTTTATTTCTTGCTTCTTAGCTTGATTAATGCCCGACCTCTTTTCTTCCTCTTGATTGTTTATGTTTTTATGAAAAATGAGAATGATACGAGGGGAAGAGGGTTCGATGGATAAAAGCAAGGTCTATACCTAAATTGCCCCTCTCATATATTTTTTCTATATTTAAGTTTAAAAATTCTTTCTTAGTTCATTTGTAATGGCTCGACTTTATAAATTTTCAAATCTCATTCTCCATAACCATTTACATTATTCTATTTAATCTATCCAATTAAATACCTTGAATAATGTTAAATTAAAATTAAGGGTGTTACAGGCTCCCCTCCTTAAAGAATTTTTTCATCAAAATTCAATAAGGACTATATAACAAGCGTAACGACATGCAAATAATGCTAGTATATCCTACCAGCTATAAAGTCTATATACAACAAATATAGAACATACCATCATAACAACTCAGGATAAGTATCCCTAATCTTATCCTCTATCTCCCGAGTATAGTCTTTCTCATTGTCACTCCACTGGACCTTCACTAATCTGACTGTCTTGTTCCTTAACTTCTTCTCATCTCTCACCACAACTCGAACTGGTTGTCTCATAAAAGTCAGATTCGGTTCTACTATTAAATCTTCCAATGCAATCGGAGCAATAGTAGTCACTGGATCATGCACATACTTCCTATGATGAGAAACATGAAACACATTATGGACACCTGCTAAACTACTCGGTAACTCTACTCGATACGTGAGTTTTCCGATCCTCTCTATAATAGGGAATGGTCCAACATATCTCAATGTCAGTTTCATGACTTTCCAAATTGTACCACACCCTTCGTCGATGATACTTTATTGAAAACATGATCTCCAACCGAGAACTGTAAATGTTTATGCCTTTTATCCGCGTAACTTTTCTTCCTAGACCGAGCTTCTCTCATCCTATCTCGGATTAACTCAATCTTCTCTGTTGCCTCTCTTACCATATTTGGACCAAGGACCAATCTGTCTCCGGTCTCTAGCTAACATGCTGGTGATCTACATGACCTTCCATACAAAGCTTCGAAAGGCGTTGTTCCTATACTAGTTTGATAACTATTATTATAGGAAAACTCAACCAAGTGCAAATAGTCTTCCTACGACCCACCAAAGTCTAGTACATAAGCTCTCAATAAATTTTCCAATACCTTATTGACTCTCTTTATCTGCCCATCCGTCTATGGGTGATAAGTGGTACTTATCTTAAGATTGGTACCTAATACCTCCTGTAGACTCTTTCAGAATTCACTAGTGAACAAGGCATCTCTTTCACTGACTATACGACTAAGAATCCCATGCAGTCTAACAATATTCTTCATAAACAACTTAGCCAGTACAGGTGCCGTCCTAGTAGACTTAACAAGAATGAAATGTGCACTCTTAGTCAGTTTATCCACCGTGATCCAAATACTTTAATTTCCCCTATTTGACCTTGGCAATCCATCAATAAAATCTATGGGTATCGAATCCCATTTCCAAACTGGCATGTCTAAAGGCTGAAGCAATCCGCTCGGCTTTTGATGATCGACTTTAACTTACTGGCAATTCACACATTGCTTTACCCATAAGCATACATCCATTTTCATACCTTCCTAGAAGAAACTTCTCTTCATATCCTGATACATCTTAGTTCCTCTAGGATGAATCGTAGACTTCAATCGATCACACTTCTTAAAAACTTCCCTTTTTAGATCACCAACATCTAAACGTATAACGGCTCCTTCTTCCTTAACCATCCTCTCTATTTAAGAATAAAATCTTTCAAATCATCGATCTTGATTCCACTTCCAATCTTTTAATCCATTCAGCTAGCAATGGATCATCTTACTGCTTAGAAGCGATCCTTTCGATCAGTACTGGTCGAACTTCCAAGTAAGACAACATGGTTGTACTTTGACTAGAACTAGCAGTTGACCTTAACTGCACACTATAAGTAGTCAATGCCTCCAAATCCTTCCATTCAGCTAATATAGCTAACACCATATTATGATGTTTCCTGCTAAGTGCATCTGAAACTTTATTTCCTTTCCCCGGTGTATACTCAATACCAAAATCATAAGCTGCTAAAAACTCCAGCCACCTCTGTTGTCTCATATTTAACTCTTTCTGAGATAATAAATACCTCAAAGACTTATTTCTGTATGTAACTCAAATCTTTCTCCTAAAAGGTAGTGTCTCCACAGTTTCAATGCGAAAATCACCGCTGCCAGGTCCAAATCATGAATCGGATACCAAACTTCATGTGGTCTGAGCTGTTAAGAAGCGTAGGTAATCACTTTACCCTTATGTATCAATGCAGCTCCTAATCCTGTTCCACACGCATCCGTATACACCACCAAATCTTGATTCCCATTAGGAACAACTAATGCGGGAGCATTGGTTAACAAATGCTTTAACTCAAGGAATGCTTCCTCACATTTATCAGACCAAATAAAATTCACATCCTTCCTGGTTAGTCTAGTCAAGGGTGTTGCTACACCCAAGAAATCCTTGATGAATCTCCGGTAATAGCCAGTGAATCCAAGAAAACCCCTTATCTCGGTCACCTCTTGGGTCTCTTCTAACTATTTACTGCCTCAGTCTTAGCTGGATTCACGTACAACCCTTTCTCTGAAATTACATGACCAAGAAACTTCACTTCTCTTTTCCAGAAATGACACTTTGAAAACTTAGTTTTTAGTTGATTTTGCCTCAATGTCTCAAGCACCATTCTAAGATGAATCTCATGATCTCTTTTATCCTTAGATATATCAGAATGTCATTAGTAAATACCAACATGAAACTATCCAATTTCTCTTGAAAAATCTGGTTCATCAAATCTAAAATGAAAGCAGACGCATTAGTTAATCCAAATGGCACCACTAACCACTTGTACGAACCATATCTCGTTCAACATGTCGTTAAAGGAATATTGTCCTCTGCCACCCTCAATTGATGGAACCCTGTGGCTAAATCCAACTAGGAAAATACTTTGGCTCCACTCAAATGATCAAATAAATTATCAATTCTCAAAAAAAGATTTCTATTCTCTATCATCTTCTCATTCAACTTACAATAATCAATACATAATCTCAATGACCCATCCAGTTTCTTTACGAACACCACGGCCGCTCCTTAAGATGAAATGCTTGGTCTAATAAAATTCTTTCCTTCTAAGTCCACTAGCTGTATCTTTACTCCTTCATCTTGTTAGGTGTCATCCTACTAGGCGGTCTACTTACGGGTTCAGCTCCAGGTACAAGATCTACTCGAAACTCAATAGCTCGTTTCGTTGGTAGTCCTGTAACCAGCTCAAAAACAGCTACAGATTCCCTTGCAATCAAAACCCAATTCACTTCGACTTCTACTTCCATTACTCCCTACAAAGTCCAAATATACACACTCGAGTTATCTACTGATTATATAACTCGATCACTACTATCAGGGTGTCTAATTGATATTTCCTATCAGAACAAAATATCCTAGCATCATATTTTCTTAACCAATCCATACCTTAACTGGTATCTAACTTATTTACCAAACACTGAGATATAAATGAATGCGATGCACTAGTATCAAACAGTACCCTAAATGGTATGTGTAACAACCCGTATATTTGGACCATTTAAATTGACAATAATCCACGCATGTCAACTTAAATAATACAAAACACGAATCATTATGGGATTATGAATACATATATGTAAATGAGAATCAATACAACATCACAGACATAGAATAGTCACAGAATAATGCAGCGGAAAAGTACATCATCATAATAGTAGTTCATGAAGCTACTACAGGAATACAACAATGTCTCAACATAAAGTAACAAATAGAAATACAAGATGTTCAATACATAAGTTCATCAAATACTAGAAAGGAAATAAATGATAAAGATAAATGCTAAGTCTTCAGCATCTTCAACCAACCTTGATCAGCAATTGGATAGCTTCAGACTGACCCGAGCATATACAAAAGAAACACTCGAGTCAGGACTCAAAATCTTATACAGGATAATCAGGTGCAAATAATAAAGTTCATAACTCAAAGATGAATGTGTTACACATCTTTAAGGATCCGATAAACTATCTATATATACAATAGAATACGCTAAATAGATAAGGTCTAATCAGTAAAGTATGATATCAAAATAGCGTTAAGTCGTGGCCCATTCCACCCTTAACACATTTTTATTCCCAAGAGCATATACAAGACCATAGTTTCCCCAAAACCGGAAGTCACCAGAGGGCAATCCATATACTAAAGGTACAAAACACAACGTAGTGGTCGCGAATAGGATAATCAGTATGACAAGGTACATGAGGCGATACCAACTAGGATACTAGTAGTTGCCTGATCCGGACTGATGTTGAGCATAGCAGCTACTATCTCAACACCGCGAAACAACACTCCCAAATCAAGGGGTGCACCCAAATCAAATCACAAAAGTAGTAGATATGGTATCGAAGAAGTGTGTCCGCTAGAGATGGCGATCCTCAATGCCCCGGCGCGGCTTCTGTTTTAGTCATGTCAGGGGTCATCCAAAATCGTTCTCTTTCTTCAGTCAACGCGTTCATCAAAATCATCCACTTCGTTCTGGATCAACACTCCGCGTATATTAGTTATTAAAGTGGTTTTCGGTATCGACAGAGAGTATGTCCATAACCGATCCCGGTCTCTTTAATAACTACGTATTAATTACCCGATGGTCATTTAATATTAAAGTTTAAACAAATGAAAGTCCAAAAGTCAAGTTGCAAGTTTGACTTTCAAAATTTGACATTTCACAATTCAATTTATTTCGAACATTTAAACATCATATTTCCAGATGGAGTTTTAGTTCAAGTCCTTGAGTTAACAACACTTAAGTATTCAATTTCAACTTAATTCCTATTCCCATTTATCGTTACATTAAATTTAATCAAAACTTTGATTTACCAATTTCAACAGCTAAATCAACTCCTTAACTTTAGTGGGTTTTACATTCCTTTTAAGTCACTTTGTACTTAATCTCAAATTAAATTTATAACAAATTCCAAATTTATTAAATTTATCCAATTTAGGTTTAATTTCGAATCTAATAAATTCAATTTATTAGATTCTAAAACTTACTTATTCAAATCTCATTTCAATTAAATGTGTCAATCCGTTTATCTCATTAAATAGATTTATTAATCCGTTTCAATTTAATCCATTAAGTTATTACAATTAAGTCCATTAATTATTGCAATTAATCCTATGAATCTAATCCATTGATTTATTTCAACTAAATCCATTTATTCATTACGATTAAATTCATTCGTTTATTTCAATTAAATCTATTGATTTATTACAATTAAATCTACTCATTTATTACAATTAAATCCATTGATTTATTACAATTAAATCTATTCATTTACTATAATTAAATCTATCGTTTTATTACAATTAAATCTATTGATTTATTACAATTAAATCTACTCATTTATTACAATTAAATCCACTGATTTATTACAATTAAATCTATTGCTTTATTACAATTAAATCCATTCATTTATTTAAATTAAATCCATTCATTTATTTCAATTAAATCTATCGTTTTATTACCATTAAATCCATTTATTCATTTCCATTAAATCCATTCATTTATTTCAATTAAATCCATCGTTTTATTACCATTAAATCCATTCATTCATTACAATTAAATCTATTGATTTATTACAATTAAATCGGTTCATTTCTTAATCTCAAATGGATTTTAATTCCAAAATGATTTTGTTGACCAATCAGGTTTCTTATTTTTAATTATCTATCCTAGGCCAAAGTTGTTCAATTTGGGTATTTATCATTTCAACCCAATATAAATAAATAAATAAAACAAAGCATAACAAAGGGAACTTGCAGTGTGATAACTGGGATGGTGTCAAAGTAAATAAACAATCCATAGCAACCATACATAACAATTTGACCGTTTATTTAAATAATCCCGAAATAATCATATTTAATTTACATTTTTATTTATGTAAATTAAATAAAATTATTCCTAGAATCCACACTATCATTTCATGCGGATTAAAGATTATTACATTATAAGTTTTCACTTGGCGTTTATTATCAAATTATTACAGCAATCATATATTCAATGGCCAAAGTATAAATAATCCTATTTCTACGTGTCGGTTTATTTAACATTTAAAGTGACAAGTTCAACATATATAATCTATTTTGAATTTTAGACTATCCTGTATCAATTCCAATTACATATTAATTATCACTTATATTAACAACCAAACATCACATAACAAATTTAATGTCATAATTATTCTCATATCTAACTTCAAATCACAATTTAACATCAATTATTTTAACATTCAAATTAACACCAATAACATATATCACTTGATTATCATAGCATAATAGATTGAGTCGTGAATGAAATATTCACCTTGCGTGGTTAGAGATTCGATGACGAAGCACGAAAATGAATAGACTAGATAGACGACACAAACACGAATCCGAACACGAACAAAGCAAAGAAACTAGATAGATCCGACAGGCTGAATGGAAGCCTAAGTCTCCGAAGCAGTAGCTGGAACAAAAACATAGTAAAACACTGCATATGAGTAACCAGAAATTCAAAGCTATATACTGCTATAAAGTATACAGTTTCATATATATATAATTATATATATAACGGAAGTGCAAATGAAAATTCGACCGCGGTCAAGGTGGGCACGACAGTGGCGGTGTAGCAGAGGACAACGTGGTGGTCGGGGTGTAAAGCGGGCTGGTCACTGGCGGTTGCGGGCTGGGGTTCGGCTGGGTCGTTGGCGGGTTCAGGTGGTCGGACGGATTCGGTAGGTGAAGGTGGAACTGCAGGCGGTGAGGGTGGTGGTGGCAGGCGGACAGAGGCCTAGCTGGGGCGGGCGAAGGCTGGGCTGGACCGGGGTGCTGTATGGCTGTAGGGCAGGGACGGGTGGAGGTCTGGGCGGAAGGGAAGTGGGCCGGGCTGGTCGTGGGAGAAAGCGGAGGGTTGGGCGAATGGGCTGGGCGTGGGCGAAGGCGGAGCGGTGGGAGGGGACTGGGGTAGTGGGACGGAGGGGTCAGGCGAAAGGCTGGGGAAGGTGGCGGAGGGGACTGGGGCAGGCGGAATCTGAGGCGAGGTGGTTGGGCTGATGGAGGGGAGTGGCTCGGGCTGGTGGATCTGGTAGGCGATGGTTCAGACGGAGGGGCAGGCGAAGGGATGGGGTGGGGAAGGCAGTGGGAGCGGGTTGGGACGGCAGGCGGAGGGGCTGGGGAGAGGCTTGGCGGTAGGGCAGTGGGGCGGAGGGGACGGGTCGGGGCTGGGGTGCTGCATGGGGCAGTGGAGGGGAGTTCCATTTGTTGGGGGAAGAAGAAGACAAACTGATAAAAGAATATTATGCAGAGGGAATAAAGTGAGCTACGCACCAGAGAAGTAGAAGGTGAAGCAAACAATAGCTGTATGCATAGTGTACCAGGTTTATACATAGATGTCTAGAATCCAAGGGTCACAATATTTATTTTCTTGGTAACCGCTGTGACTATTGGGTTTTCTAGAAAGCTGAATGGTCAATAGTCCCGTAGAATTATGAACAATTAGACAATTGGGTACCGGTTTAGGTTGCGTAACGGACCGGTTTATACTCCGTTGAACAATTTTAACTTGCAATGCCGAACTCCGTTTGATACAAATAAATATACCGTTTTGATCAACGCGACGAGGCGAACGCAACGGTATAAAGATATCAGTGGTACGATTAAATTATAAAATTCGAAATTTTTCCATTGTGAAAAATGCAGCAAAATCACCGAAGAATAAGATCGACGGAGCTGAAGATGTCCGAAATTTGAAAAACGAAAAATGACGTCTTGATCAGAAGATGGTTTAGAATTTTTCTAGGTAAAAATATTACGGTTCAGAAGATAAAAATTTTCGCGTTTAAAATGAACTGATGTGAAGTAAACGCGAACGAAATTTACTGCGGTATTTTCCGACGAAACTTTTCCCATATCTATAACTATCTAGGCGAAATTTTTAAGCAAAGTTTGGACGCTAATTGAAATCGTAAGAAAGTTCCATCATTTTATGTTAAAATAGTGGATTCAAAAATTTAAAATTGGGTCGGAATTTCAAGGTCGTTACATTCTCCCCCACTCAAAACTTTTCGTCCTCGAAAAGAACGAAACGGTGAAGTAAGAATGGAGTAAACGGAAAAGTCAAGATAGATTTTTAAGAAAATTTGATTTATACCTGAAATTAGTAGTTCGGGGTTTGAATCCTGAATGCTATCCTCAGTTTCCCAGGTGCAATCTCGCTCATCTGCACTCCATTGGACTTTTACGAGATTTATAGACTTCCTTCTTAGTTGCCTTATTTCCCGATCGACTATTCGAAGTGGTCTCCTTTCGATAGTCAAATCTGGCTCGATATCTACTTCATCTAACTGAGCAATTGGAATGGTCATGGATGGATCTTGCACGACTTTTCGGAGATGTGAAACATGGAATACGTTGTGCACGCCCTCAAACTTTTCTGGTAATGCAACTCTATAAGCTAGTGTACCAATTCTCTCTGTGATAGTAAATGGTCCAACAAATCTTGGAGCAAGCTTCCCTCTACGACTAAATCGAATAACATTCTTCAAAGGTGATACTTTCAGAAATACCTCATCCCCAACCTGAAATTCCAAATCTCTTCTACGCCTATCAGCATAGCTCTTCTGCCTATCCTGTGCGGTCTTCATCTTCCTTCTGATCTCATTAACCTTCTCGGATGCTTCCATAATCATATCTAGGCCAAGAATTAATCGATCACCAGGCTCAATCCAACAAGCTGGCGATTTGCATGGCCGTCCATATAAAGCTTCGAACGGTGCAATATCAATACTTGCCTGATTATAAAGATAGTTATATTTCAATTCGAATTTTTTTTTCTTGTTCAAATTGAAATTTTTGGATTACCTGATAGCTTTTATTATACGTGAATTCAACTAAATGTAAATGGTCTTCCCAAGATCCACCAAAATCAATGATGCAAGCTTGGAGCAGATCCTCCAAAATCTGATTTACCCTTTCAGTTTGGCCATTCGTTTGTGGATGATAAGCTGTGCTCAGATTCAGTTTAGTGCCCAAGACGTCTTGAAATGCCTTCCAGAATTTACTAGTGAATATAGGGTCTCGATCGCATACGATACTAGATGGAACCCCATGAAGTCTAACAATCTCTCTCATATATATCTCTGCCAAACTTGAAGCAGTACGAGTGGTCTTAACAGGAATAAAGTGAGCAGATTTTGTCAACCTATCAACGATCTCCCATATACTCTCGTTACCTTTTCTGGTCCTTGGTAATCCATCGATGAAGTCCATAGAAATCTGATCCCATTTCCAACAAGGAATCTCTAGCAGTTGAAGTAAACCGGCAATCTTCTGGTGATCGGCTTTGACTTGTTGGCAAGTGGTGCATCTACTGACATATATAGAAATATCTCTCTTCATCCCACTCCACCAATATAAACGCTTCATATTACGATAGATCTTAGTGACACCAGGATGAAGTGAAAGTGATGACTGATGATTCTCCCTAAGTACTTCTTGTCTCAGTCCATCGACATTAGGAACACAAATACGGTTGTCGATCCTTAGGATTCCATTACTATCAATCTGCGCTCCTATTTTACTGTCAGCATTTCCAACTCTACCAAGAACTAACTCCTTCATACGATAGAGCAAAGTGTCCTCATATTGTTTAGCTTTTATGCGATCCATAAGAGAGGGAGAGATAACAAGCTGAAATAACATGCCTTCAACAATATTACAGCAAGACAATGCTTTGCTACGACTCAATGCATCGGCTACAACATTTGCTTTCCCAGGAGTATAAGTGATGTCAAGATCATATGCAGCTAAAAATTCAAACCATCGGACTTGCCTTTGATTCAAATCCTTCTGAGAAAAGATATATCTTAAGGACTTATGATCAGTGAATAATTCAAATTTTGTTCCCAAAAGATGATGCCTCCATAATTTCAGAGCAAATACAACGGCAAGAAGCTCTAGGTCATGTGTGGCATAGTTTAATTCATGAGTCTTTAACTGACGGCCAGCATAAGCAATAACCTTTCCATTTTGCATAAGAACAGCGCCTAAACCTTCTCGGCAAGCATCTGTATAGGCAGTTAATCCTTCACTTCCATCGATTACCGCAAGAACAGGGGCTGAAGTTAACTTACGCTTCAACTCATTAAAAGCTGATTCGCACTTCTCACTCCAAATAAACTTAACGTCCTTCCGAGTTAAAGCAGTAAGTGGGGCAGAAATCCGGGCAAAGTGCTCAATAAATCTGCGATAATATCCGGCTAAACCCAAGAAACTGCGAATATCTGTAGGAGTTTTAGGAGTCTCCCAATCCTGTAGATAAATTTCAAAATTAGAAAGGAATAAGAGGGATTGAAAAAAATAGCGAATAGGATAGATCTTACATTGATTACGACAATCTTAGCTGGATCAACCGAAATCCCATTTTCAGAAACTATGTGGCCCAGGAATCTCACTTCGTCTCGCCAGAAGTGGCATTTAGAGAATTTGGCCTTAAGCTGATGATTTCGGAGAGTTTCCAGAACATAAGCAAGATGTGTCTCATGCTCCTTCCTGTCTTTGGAGAAGACGAGAATATCATCAATGAATACAAGAACAAACTTGTTAAGTACGTCCCGAAAGACTCGATTCATCAAGTCGACGAAATAAGCAGGTGCGTTGGTCAAACCGAATGGCATAACCAACCATTCATAGAATCCATTCTCGGTACGGAAAGCTGTCTTATGGATACTATCTTCAGCAACTCTAAGTTGGTGGAATCCAGTGACTAGATCAAGTTGTGAGAAAATTTTAGCTCCATGGAGCTGATCGAATAAATCGTTGATGCGAGGCATCGGATAACGATTCTTGAGAGTACGTTTGTTCAGTTCTCGGTAATCGACACACATGCGAAGAGATCCATCTGATTTGGTGACAAATACAACTGCGGCGCCCCATTCAGAGCAACTTCTCCTAATCAAACCTTTAGCAAATAGATCATCAATTTGGGTTTTTAGTTCATCTTTTTCTTTAGGAGCCATCCTTCGGTGTGGGAGAACTACGGGAGTAGCTCCAGGAATAAGATCAATACGGAAATCGATTTCCCGTTTAGGTGGTAGAGAGTTGACCTCTCCAAATACATCGGGAAATTTATGAACAATAGGAGTAGTATTAAGATCATCTGGATGAGCATCAAGAGAGAATATGAAGCTTCCGGCATATTTCTGTGGTGATTTGCATTCAATGACAAGCGGCTGATCCATGTCGCTTACCAAAGAAACTGAATGAGTTTTGCAGGAAATAACAACATCAAATTTGCTTAACCAATCTTCTCCTAAAAGAAAGTCGAATGCTTGGAATCCAAGTACATAGAAATCCCAAGTGAATCGAGAAAAATCATACATAAGTGCAACTCCCTTGCAAACACTTCGGAGGTAGGCGGGTCCACCGATAGGATTTGAGACACATAAGGAGGTAGTAGCAAGAGTAGGTTCTAATTTGAGTTTATTACAAAGGTCAACTGATATAAAGCTATGTGAAGCACCAGTATCGAATAATACCCTAACAGGTGTAGCATGTAAATGAAAAATACTTCGCAAGGTACCTTGATCATCCTGAGCAGGTGGTGTAGGAGTGGTGATAGCAAATACTCCAGATGGTGTGCCACGCTTATACATTCGACATTCTTTCTTGAAATGACCCGGCTGGAGGCAAACATAGCATAAATCTTTCCTAGTCGTAGAAGGTGGTGGAACAGCAGCCCCGGTAGATGGACAACTATTAGCATAATGGCCCTTCTTATCGCATTTGAAGCAAGTGATATTAGCAAGGTCGATTGGGCTTTTCTGAGCATATCCCAATCCTGTAGTCTTCTGCCAAGCTTTCTTTTGTTGATCAAAGTTCATCTTCCTTTTTCCCGGCTGGCTAGAAGATGGCTGAGTAGGAGTGGCCTTGGCAGTAGGTCCCTTAGGCTTCGCCCCATATCTAAGAGCATAGTCAACAAGCTCTGTGAAGGTGCAGTGAGTGTGGCCAGTAAGCAAGTCATAATATTCAGGTCTAGCTCCCAAAATGAATTTGTCGTTCTTCAGAAGTGGTGTATCGATCAAGCCAGGTCCAAATTTTGAGAGTTCGTTGAATTTCCTCTCATACTCAGAAAAAGTCATACTACCTTGCTTAAGATCCATGAAAGCTCTATAAAGTTGGGTTTTCCCAGCAGCTGGCATCCATTGTGCCGAGAAAGTATCCCTAATCAAAAGATAGGCTAGATAAATAACATTCCAAAGATTGAAAGAAAAGTTATGCTACGAAAACCAACGGATTTATACCTAAACTGGGCCCAAGTGATGGTGTCCTCCTCGATACGAGAAGTAACTGATTCCCACCAATCTTACGCGGCATCCTGAAGTTGCCAGGCAGCAAGCTGACGCTTCTGAGCATCAGTGATCTCTAGACCCGAAAATATCTTCTCCAAGCTTTTAAGCCATTGCTGAGCCTCAATAATGTTCTTGGATCCAGAAAACTTAATACCTCCAAGCTGTGAATACTCTTTACTAAGAATGGTGAAGCTGACAGGAGCTGGAGCGGCAGGTGCAGCCTGAACAGGACCATTGCCTCTTCCACCCCTATTGTTTCTTCTGGCACTCATCCTGAAATACCAAAAGAAATTTAGGACCAAGGATAAAATCAGAGAACTCAAGAGGAAATTTAATCGACGAATCAAAGAAGTTCGAATAGAAAGGACTTGGATATTGCATCGATTCTCCTCATTCTAGGGTATTGCTACCCTATCTCTAATGAGTTTCATAATCCCGAACTAAGGTTTTTAGGAAAACCGAAGCTCTGATACCAACTATAACAACCCGTATATTTGGACCATTTAAATTGACAATAATCCACGCATGTCAACTTAAATAATACAAAACACGAATCATTATGGGATTATGAATACATATATGTAAATGAGAATCAATACAACATCACAGACACAGAATAGTCACAGAATAATGCAGCGGAAAAGTACATCATCATAATAGTAGTTCATGAAGCTACTACAGGAATACAACAATGTCTCAACATAAAGTAACAAATAGAAATACAAGATGTTCAATACATAAGTTCATCCAATACTAGAAAGGAAATAACTGATAAAGATAAATGCTAAGTCTTCAGCATCTTCAACCAACCTTGATCAGCAACTGGATAGCTTCAGACTGACCCGAGCATATACAAAAGAAACACTCGAGTCAGGACTCAAAATCTTATACAGGATAATCAGGTGCAAATAATAAAGTTCATAACTCAAAGATGAATGTGTTACACATCTTTAAGGATCTGATAAACTATCTATATATACAATAGAATACGCTAAATAGATAAGGTCTAATCAGTAAAGTATGATATCAAAATAGCGTTAAGTCGTGGCCCATTCCACCCTTAACACATTTTTATTCCCAAGAGCATATACAAGACCGTAGTTTCCCCAAAACCGGAAGTCACCAGAGGGCAATCCATATACTAAAGGTACAAAACACAACGTAGTGGTCGTGAATAGGATAATCAGTATGACAAGGTACATGAGGCGATACCAACTAGGATACTAGTAGTTGCCTGATCCGGACTGATGTTGAGCATAGCAGCTACTATCTCAACACCGCGAAACAACACTCCCAAATCAAGGGGTGCACCCAAATCAAATCACAAAAGTAATAGATATGGTATCGAAGATGTGTGTCCGCTAGAGATGGCGATCCTCAATGGCCCGGCGCGTCTTCTGTTTTAGTCATGTCAGGGGTCATCCAAAATCGTTCTCTTTCTTCAGTCAACGCGTTCATCAAAATCATCCACTTCGTTCTGGATCAACACTCCGCGTATATTAGTTATTAAAGTGGTTTTCGGTATCGACAGAGAGTATGTCCATAACCGATCCCGGTCTCTTTAATAACTACGTATTAATTACCCGATGGTCATTTAATATTAAAGTTTAAACAAATCAAAGTCCAAAAGTCAAGTTGCAAGTTTGACTTTCAAAATTTGACATTTCACAATTCAATTTATTTCGAACATTTAAACATCATATTTCCAGATGGAGTTTTAGTTCAAGTCCTTGAGTTAACAACACTTAAGTATTCAAGTTCAACTTAATTCCTATTCCCATTTATCGTTACATTAAATTTAATCAAAACTTTGATTTACCAATTTCAACAGCTAAATCAACTCCTTAACTTTAGTGGGTTTTACATTCCTTTTAAGTCACTTTGTACTTAATTTCAAATTAAATTTATAACAAATTCCAAATTTATTAAATTTATCCAATTTAGGTTTAATTTCGAATCTAATAAATTCAATTTCTTAGATTCTAAAACTTACTTATTCAAATCTCATTTCAATTAAATGTGTCAATCCGTTTATCTCATTAAATAGATTTATTAATCCGTTTCAATTTAATCCATTAAGTTATTACAATTAAGTCCATTAATTATTGCAATTAATCCTATGAATCTAATCCATTGATTTATTTCAACTAAATCCATTTATTCATTACGATTAAATTCATTCGTTTATTTCAATTAAATCTATTGATTTATTACAATTAAATCTACTCATTTATTACAATTAAATCCATTGATTTATTAGAATTAAATCTATTCATTTACTATAATTAAATCTATCGTTTTATTACAATTAAATCTACTCATTTATTACAATTAAATCTACTCATTTATTACAATTAAATCCACTGATTTATTACAATTAAATCTATTGCTTTATTACAATTAAATCCATTCATTTATTTAAATTAAATCCATTCATTTATTTCAATTAAATCTATCGTTTTATTACCATTAAATCCATTTATTCATTTCCATTAAATCCATTCATTTATTTCAATTAAATCCATCGTTTTATTACCATTAAATCCATTCATTCATTACAATTAAATCTATTGATTTATTACAATTAAATCGGTTCATTTCTTAATCTCAAATGGATTTTAATTCCAAAATGATTTTGTTGACCAATCGGGTTTCTTATTTTTAATTATCTATCCTAGGCCAAAGTTGTTCAATTTGGGTATTTATCATTTCAACCCAATATAAATAAATAAATAAAACAAAGCATAACAAAGGGAACTTGCAGTGTGATAACTGGGATGGTGTCAAAGTAAATAAACAATCCATAGCAACCATACATAACAATTTGACCGTTTATTTCAATAATCTTGAAATAATCGTATTTAATTTACATTTTTATTTATGTAAATTAAATAAAATTATTCCTAGAATCCACACTATCATTTCATGCGGATTAAAGATTATTACATTATAAGTTTTCACTTGGCGTTTATTATCAAATTATTACAGCAATCATACATTCAATGGCCCAAAGTATAACTAATCCTATTTCTACGTGTCGGTTTATTTAACATTTAAAGTGACAAGTTCAACATATATAATCTATTTTTAATTTTAGACTATCCTGTATCAATTCCAATTACATATTAATTATCACTTATATTAACAACCAAACATCACATAACAAATTTAATGTCAAATTATTCTCATATCTAACTTCAAATCACAATTTAACATCAATTATTTTAACATTCAAATTAACACCAATAACATATATCACTTGATTATCATAGCATAATAGATTGAGTCGTGAATGAAATATTCACCTTGCGTGGTTAGAGATTCGACGACGAAGCACGAAAATGAATAGACTAGATAGACGACACAAACACGAATCCGAACACGAACAAAGCAAAGAAACTAGATAGATCCGACAGGCTGAATGGAAGCCTAAGTCTCCGAAGCAGTAGCTGGAACAAAAACATAGTAAAACACTGCATATGAGTAACCAGAAATTCAAAGCTATATACTGCTATAAAGTATACAGTTTCATATATATATAAATATATATATAACGGAAGTGCAAATGAAAATTCGACCGCGATCAAGGTGGGCACGACAGTGGCGGTGTAGCAGAGGACAACGTGGTGGTCGGGGTGTAAAGCGGGCCGGTTGCTGGCGGTTGCGGGCTGGGGTTCGGCTGGGTCGTTGGCGGGTTCGGGTGGTCGGACGGATTCGGTAGGAGAAGGTGGAACTGCAGGCGGTGAGGGTGGTGGTGGCAGGCGGACAGAGGCCTGGCTGGGGCGGGCGAAGGCTGGGCTGGACCGGGGTGCTGTATGGCTGTAGGGCAGGGACAGGTGGAGGTCTGGGCGGAAGGGAAGTGGGCCGGGCTGGGCGTGGGAGAAAGCGTAGGGTTGGGCGAATGGGCTGGGCGTGGGCGAAGGCGGAGAGGTGGGAGGGGACTGGGGTAGTGGGACGGAGGGGTCAGGCGAAAGGCTGGGGAAGGTGGTAGAGGGGACTGGGGCAGGCGGGTTCTGAGGCGAGGTGGTTGGGCTGATGGATGGGAGTGGCTCGGGCTGGTGGATCTGGTAGGCGATGGTTCAGACGGAGGGGCAGGCGAAGGGACGGGGTGGGGAAGGCAGTGGGAGCGGGTTGGGACGGCAGGCGGAGGGGCTGGGGAGAGGCTGGGCGGCAGGGCAGTGGGGCGGAGGGGACGGGTCGGGGCTGGGGTGCTGCATGGGGAAGTGGAGGGGAGTTCCATTTGTTGGGGGAAGAAGAAGACAAACTGATAAAAGAAAATTATGCAGAGGGAATAAAGTGAGCTACGCACCAGAGAAGTAGAAGGTGAAGCAAACAATAGCTGTATGCACAGTGTACCAGGTTTATACATAGATGTCTAGAATCCAAGGGTCACAATATTTATTTTCTTGGTAACCGCTGTGACTATTGGGTTTTCTAGAAAGCTGAATGGTCAATAGTCCCCTAGAATTCTGAACAATTAGACAGTTGGGTACCGGTTTAGGTTGCGTAACGGACCGGTTTATACTCCGTTGAACAATTTTAACTTGCAACGCCGAACTCCGTTTGATACAAATAAATATACCGTTTTGATCAGCGCGACGAGGCGAACGCAACGGTATAAAGATATCAGTGGTACGATTAAATTATAAAATTCGAAATTTTTCCATTGTGAAAAATGCAGCAAAATCACCGAAGAATAAGATCGACGGAGCTGAAGATGTCCGAAATTTGAAAAACGAAAAATGACGTCTTGATCAGAAGATGGTTTAGAATTTTTCTAGGTAAAAATATTACGGTTCAGAAGATAAAAATTTTCGCGTTTAAAATGAACTGATGTGAAGTAAACGCGAACGAAATTTACTACGGTATTTTTCGATGAAACTTTTCCCATATCTATAACTATCTAGGCGAAATTTTTAAGCAAAGTTTGGACGCTAATTGAAATCGTAAGAAAGTTCCATCATTTTATGTTAAAATAGTGGATTCAAAAATTTAAAATTGGGTCGGAATTTCAGGGTCGTTACAGTATGCTATGAATCAAAAGCGTACCTTCCATCACAAACTTTCTCTTCTCAACAGTAGTCGATCTTGATGCAGGTGGCTCCAAAGCAAACACCTTTCCTTTATTAGCCTTGGCCGCTCCTGGATATTTGTTCTTATAATGCCCCACCTGGTCACAGTTAAAGCACATCACATTCTGGTTGCCCACAACCGTCTTTCAATCACCTGATCAACACTCATTTGCATAGTGCTTCTTCTTATCACACTTATAACAAATGATATATGCCTTCCCTTTCTTAGCAGCTTCACCCTTCTGAGCTCCCTTTTCCATAAAGAACTTTTTCTTCTTATTCTGGGAACTCTAGGTTCCAACTGGCTTCTCCTTTCCAAAAGTAGAAAGAATCTCCTCATTTCTGATTGCCATCTCCACTACTACATTCGATGGATCCCGAAGATGTGGCATAGTTGCCCTAGCAATATTTGGTCTCAAACCCCAGATAAAGTTCTTGTTCCTCTTGATAACAGTGTCAATAGTGGCATAACCATATCTGGGCAGTTTATCAAACTTAGCAGAGTATTCCAACAATGAAATTCCCCTCTGCTCCAACTCCATAAACTTCCTAAGAAGGGTTGAATTGGCTACTTCAGACAAAAACCTTTCCTCGAATCTCCTTCAGAATTCTGCCAGAGTCCATTTCTCCGTTGGTACCCCTACGATCACCCCATTCCACTAGAACAAAGCAGCTCCTTGCAACCGTCGAAACCAACCTCCTTTTCTACTCATCATTTAGACCCAAATCAGAAAAAATCCTTTTACATTGTAACAGCCGGTTCTCCACTTCTATTACTTTCTCGGTCCCAAAAAAGGCTTTCTACCCAGAATGGTGAAATCTCGACTCAGATTAGCATAGTTATTACCAACTGGTGTTATGGGATTGATTCCTCTCGCATTAGCAATATTTCCTCCAGCTACTCCTGCAGCTGCTCCAGCTTGCATCAGATTTACGAAGAACCGATACATAGCCCCATACCTACTGGTGGGATCGCAGCACAACTACATTGGTATTTGCATTTTGATTAGCATTTGCTTGTCGACCTAGATTTCTTCTGGTGTTGGGCCAAGCATTTCCATTGGTTGTGATGCTTCCGCCACCTGGATTCACTCTTCCGTTTCCTGCTTCCATATCGTTCTTCCTTGTAAATCTGCATACGAGCATTAGTAAGACATGGAAAAACGGCCTAAGAGAGAGGGGAGAATAGAGATAGAATACATACTTATATATAGCAAATACAAGAACGTTACTATAGCATTATCCTATACCACAATCTTATTCTCTGATTCATTAGGATTATGTTTTTAAAAGTCTTTTAATCTATTAGGTTTTATATAAACCTATGCTCTGATAAAAAACTTGTAACATCCCTCATTTTGAGGCCCGAAACTAAGCGCTACGGATGCTGAGTCATCCATAATATTAATATCTGGTGACAAAATATGGCTATGTTAATCATATCAATAATTAGAAGCAAGTGAATATGAAAAATATTAAACATAATTTTTCTTAATAAATTTTCACATTTCATTTCACAAATGATATCTCATGTTCATTAAATAATGTAACGACCTGCCTTTTCGATCCTCAAAAGTCAACACTAATACATCCACAGTATTCACGTGCCGAGCATTGAAGTGCTGGAAAGACAAATTGTTGGGGAAAAAGAAAGAAAAGACAACAAAATCTCATATCGTGCCGGGTAATATATAATATACAACAGATCTTTAGGAAAGAAAAATGTAATATATATACATCAAAATTAGAGTACACTTAATCACTAGTCAACAGCCTGGATTGTTATAACAACTTATCCTTACAAATGCTGACAAATAAAACAACACATGCAGCGAAAATAAAGAATATACAGAGAAACGTCTTGGATATCCAACTCATCTCTTGAAGCTCCAAAGCACCCAAACTAGATCTGAAAATATGCTCGGTCTGACCCGAGCATAATAAGAAAAATAACGTCGGATCACTCTGGTAAACCAGCATGAGAAACACACCTCAAATGAATTTTAAAGTTGTAAAACCTTTCAGAATAAAGGTATCTCGTAAGACCATGCCGCACATAAACACAGACGGGTTTTTACCTTACGATAACCAAAACATTTCTATAGAAAATCCAGTGATATTATAATAGTGTCTAGGGTTGAAAATAAATATATAAAATAGCAAGAATGCTTGCATATCATGTTCCAGCATAGTTGGGCACAACTAAGTCCATACGACGCTTATTGGAGAATGGATTCCGTACAATGACAAGGCGCCGAGGTACCGCCTGCCATAGTACACCTTTAGAAAATGTAAAGAGAGCCTCACATGGACACCATACAAATCAGGACCGGCCCTATACCTTACTGGATAGTTCCGAATATTTCATCACCCTGGTTGCTTTGCAACCTTCCCGAGAGCTCTCATGCACAACCAAATCCATAAATGTATATATCTAGAAAGGGTGATGATAATACCCTATTGGGTGCGACCCACTTAGCCCTGAAGCATATCTTCTATTTTTTCATTCCCGGTTGTTGAGACTAGAGTTTACGTTTTACCTTTCTAATAGAATATCCACTTGGAATACTAACACTGCCCTCCAGGCTGCAATGTAGTGCCAACATTCATCCATACAAGTTATTCAGGATATGAACTAACCAAAGTCACTACTTCTTCTACATCCATTTTGGAACCACCCTCAGGATTAGTAGCAAGAAGCCCTTGCACTTCAAAGGGCTCCGCCTTCGATTATCTTCAAGATATTCCAATTCGAAATGCTTATGCCTTTTCAAAGTGGTTTTCAGATAATATACCTGACCCGGTCTCTTCGAACCGACAACGATAGTTTTAAAAACTGGCCAACATTTGATAGTCGATTATTTAACTATCAAATAAACAAATGATTTGACCAGAGATTTAATTCCATAAGGAAAATAACACTAGTTAAGCGCATAAGTACCCACTAAGTCTCTTTAATTAATCCTTTCATTAATTAAAACTACTTTGTAAATTCTCGTATTAAAATACTTTTACAAAGATGTATTTACAAACTCTTTATACTTCTTTAAATAATTGGAAAAATATTCATATACTTATCTCAACGGTATAAGTATATCTACAAAAGCACTACACTTTCCCTATTCAGAAAATGTATTTATATACATATCTTAATGGTAAAAGTATATCCACAAAACATTATGTAAAATTTCTTGTTTCGAAATCATATCAAAAGGATTAAAACAAATATTGTTTTAAAAGAAACAGAGATAAGGATAAACCTAAACACTATTCCTTCGGTGTTAAGCATGGAATGAATGTTCACACCATCAACAATCTCGGCTTCTTTTATAAATTTATTTAATAAATCCTTTCAAATAAATATCTTTCATTAATGAACATCTCCTTTACTAAAATTCCAAATCCATTTATAAAACTCTTATTAAATCTCTAATTTAATTTGTAAAACACTTTTATCAATATCCAAAACCATGTATAAAACTTCTTTTATAAATATCCAAAATCATTTATAAAACTTCTTTCCAAATATCAAGATCTATTTTCAAGTTATAAAAATCCCTTATTAATCTCTAAATCAATTTACAAAACTCTTTTTATAAGTATAAGCTCTAAATTCATTTTGGAATTCCTTTTATAAAATATCATTTATAAATTCCTTTGAAAATATATATAGATGCACACACACACATATAACATAATTACAGCCTCCTTTTATAAATCCCCAAACTTTACTTAATGTCTCCTTCATAAACACTTTTTATATTATTTATAAAATCTTTTATAAAAACATCTTTTTTATAAAATACCATTTATAACTTATTTTATAAATCCCCGACTTATTTGCAACTCTTTATAAAACTCCAAATTCATTTATAAAATTCCTTTTATAACTTTTCTAAATAAAATTACCAGAACTCCAAATACAAAAAAATTCCAAATATCAATCTAAAACACATATGCTTTCCATAACATGATCTTTTTCATATATTTCAATAAATTTCCAAATGGAATTTATTGCTCCAATTTATCAAAATGATATTAATTTCCTTTTATAAATCTATTTCAATTTATAAAACACCGCTTATACCTCTCCAAATTTACCACACTTCCAATTTCCAAATTATATCCAACTACTTTCTCTAAAACGACCATTCCACATATTATTATAAATCCACAAATGTGATTTATTTCTCAAATTTATCGAATGGTAATATCTTCCCTTTTTATAAAACATCACTTATAAGACTCTCCTTAAATTTAAAAGGTGCTATTTATAAATCTCTTCTTTCATTTACTACATTTTATATAAAATGTCTCATAAAGTTTATTTTCAAAATATTTCCATCTTCTTTAAAATAAAAATCACTTTTAAATAAAATATAACCTTTTTTATTTACTTTTGAATACAACTATTATTATTATAATAATTTTATGTTAAAACAAATACTTCCAAAAATAATTATTAAAACATTTATTTAAATATATTAGAAATGAAAAATGAAAGAAGTTGAAATAAAACAGAAAAGTTCAAAAACTCTTTTAATTTAAAATATCATACATATTCCAAAATAGTAAGATGTAAAATCATTTTCCCAAATCAAAAAAATCATTTCCAAACCAAATCAACAAGTCATAGTATTTCACAATACTATATCGAGGCCAAATAGTTACTCTAGCACTTAACCAGTGTATAACTACCTTTCCTACTAAAAAGGTCCAATTTTCACATATGTCAGTGTCGCATCCAAAATGGCCATGCGGTCAAATTTCAGCATTTAACAATCTATTTAATAGGAATATAACTAAAAATAAACAATCACAATTTCGAGAAATCGGGATTTTTTTACAAATTTTCCTGTATTTCAGTTTTAAATACTAATTGCTTTTCAAAGTGGATATTTTAACGAAGCAGCCAATAATTTTAACCAAACACAAACAATAAAATTTTATCTACTATACAATATACTGATTTATCCAAAGAGGAGAGTTTAACTCACCGAAATTCCAATTGGCCCCGAAGCGTTCCGGTTTGAACTAAAATCGAACGATGTCCGATTTTATCCCAAATTTCCATATTGCCCCAAATTTAACCAAACCAATTCCATCACGTAGCTTTCTCTATTACAAGTGCAATGCTAAATGTTTCGTCTCGAATGAACCTCGTATGAACAAGTTATTCAATATATAAGTTATTCAGATTATCTCATTTCATTAATTCCTTAAACAAATTAATTACCATTTTATTTTCTTAAATCCTTCTTCCTTAAAGCAAATACATTCCCTCCAAAACAACTCCATTGTCACCTATACACGAGAGCGTCGAGCACCTCCTCCTCCCCTCTAATCAACTTTACGATGAGCCGACTCCGTAGACGAGTCCCCCTTCACTAGTTCCACCTTATCCACCCAAAAAAGACACCCTCGACGCCCTATAACCCATAGCGACCTACTACTAACGACCTGATACCCAAAACGACACGACGCCTTATATGTGATCGGATATCACCAAAGTTTAGCCGCAGGTGCTCCTCTCTCCCACGAACGCGAATCCACATTTTGATTCATTGATCGATGCTCAAATCTCCAACGACACTAAACCCTAGCCTCCTCCTAAAAGTTGGTCTCAGCCCAAAATACGGTCGCACCCACATTCAAGCACACCAACATGTAGATCTTCCCCTCATGAATCCAAATAATCTATATTTTTATTTTTCCGTTAAGAACAAAATTTTATTTTAGTTTTTGAAATCAAAATTGCTTATTTTTTCCATTTAAAGGAAACGATAAAAGAAAATGAGAAAGAGAAAGGAAAGTCAAAGAGCTAATTTTTATTAAATCTTAGGTTATACATATCTACAAATTTGAAGCATCTTATTACACAGAAATTTGTTTGTCTAAGGCCCGCAACAACAAAACAAAAAATACGGTCGCTCATAAAAATGCGACACGATCATAAAATAAAAATAATATGCACCGGTCAAGTGATTCTGTAAAATCACAAAAATACCGTCGTTTGCCAAAAAATCATCAGACGGTAATTTAAATATTTTCCAAATTAAAAAAATTGTGGAAAAATCAAATAAATTAGATTAAAAATATGTCAATAAAAATCGAGTCGTTATATTAAAAATTTATTTTCTTATTATTTATTCGAAACTGTAAATAAATTTGCAAAAGGAATTCACCGTCATTATCTATAAATAAAAAGAAGTTAAATAAGACTATAAAATCAAGTTAATTAATATTCACATTAAAATCCTGATATTTAAAACACTATTCAAGTATTTAATTCACATTTTCAAAGATTTTAAATAATCTGTATATTTTGAATTCTAGTTATTAATTTTTAAAACCAATATCTCAATATTTAAATTTAATTATATATTCAAAGTCAAACTGGAAAAATCCATGTTGTCACATTCTTCCCTCTTAAAAGAATTTCGTTCTTGAAATTCCAAAGATAAGAAAAACGATTCCAAACCCATTAGCTTTTCAGAATCAAATAGTTGAACGAGTTATTAAATTCCCAAGTTCCTTAAAATTACGGAAAATTTAGGCCGCGTCTCCTTTGTGCAGCTCGATCAGAAAAACTGCAAATCGCCACTACGGACCCAATATAACAAAAGAAAACAAAAGCCAAGTGGCCACCAATATCTGGGGCATAAAACCACCAAAGCAAAAAAATATAAACATGTACCTATTTGTCGAGCAAACCAACTCTACTCATGAAACCAAAAGCCAACCTAGCCTTTGCTCCCATGAACCAGCATCATACTTACACATAATATCCAACCATATAACTTGCAAATTCTAATATCAAATCCATATGATGTATTAAAACCCGTACGATGTACATATACCATCTGTACGCAATATCAAGTCTGATTGCTCGCTCGATTACACAATTTCACTTTCAAACTAGTATCGCTCACTCGACCACTCTAGTGTGGACTCCGATCCAGTTCCTTGATTAGAAAGCTCCGTTCTCCATACATAGCCATTAACTATGATAGAAAATTTTAGAATCAAATCAAAAATCCGTATCAAGTGTTTTCTTTCAAGAATCGAGTGAGAAATCCTAACTCGGACTTGGTATAAATCACCTTGAACAACTTACGTATGTATTCAATTGTTTTCTTAACTATACCAAATTCTTTTTATTCTCATATGTTTTAAGTCCCAATTAATTACACCAATAGTATTTAATTTAATACTAAAATCATTTATGAACCATTTCATAAAATTATTACTTAAGTTTATAAACACCTTATAAAACCCAAATTATGTAAATCAATCACTTTACAACTTAAGTTCATATTCAATCAGCATTCTTCTACAACCTAAGAGTATATACAAAAAATCCAAATTATTTTACCAAACCAATATGTTTAACAAATCTAAAATTTTTTTTAACTTGCTAATTTCTCAAATTTATATTTTACAAAAACTTTTTATCTTATATTTTTCACAAAAACACTTAGCTTCAATATCTCAACTAACTCGAAAGTTTTTGACTGTTCAAAATCGTCGAAAAATTCTTTTTATTTCCACAAATGAAAATTTCCATATGATATCTCAAAATGAGATACACAAACTAAACTACCTAAATGGATAAAATGCACGAGTCTACAATATTACTCAACCGAAAATTCCAGAATTTAACACCCGGTTTTATTTCAAGTCGATTTGAAATAACAATATACATATCTTATTTTATATATCAAATCATACTTTTGGAAATTTTAGAGCAAAACTTGCTTACCAAAATAATTCTGAAGCAAAACTACCATGGTAGAAATCTGTCACTTAGAAACTCGAAAATGAACGCCGATGATGCTGCATTCATCAACGGAATTATTTTCCAACAACCAAAGTGAGATCAGTGCTTTCTATCTCTTTAAAATCCTTTTTAAGATATTATTTACTCCAAAACTTTGGAAAGCGATTTTCAAAAACACAGGGATTTAAGTTTCCAGATTTCTAGTTTAAATCCATTTAACTATAAACAATACTTTATAATTCTTATTTTATAAATTCACTTCATAATTATATAACTTTGTTTGAATTATAATAAACAACTTTAATTAAGCTTAATTTTTAATTTTAACCCAACATTATCATCGAGTGCCTTATAAGCAAATTGTGAAACTAAATTCAACAAGGTGTTCATATTTAATTTAGCCAAAGAAATAAATTCTCGTAAACTATTTGTGCATAAACAATTAAATAATAAACGACAATAATCGAATATTATCATTCTCTAATAACCAAACACATCATAAATAACTATATTAATTTTCTGAAAATTATTCTTTTATGTAAAATATAATGTAGGTAAAATTATTTCATTCACCAAATTTTCAAAACAATATTGTGTCGGTTTGCCTTATTTAAGTGTTTAGAAACTACTATCGATACAGTTGTCCTTTTGTACCGATCGGAATTCATAAGCCACTCAACGAATAAATCAACACAATATAAATCATTTTTATAGCACTAACAAATACATGCTCATATATATAATACACTCAAACTCGTCCTAGGGTCTCACTTAACCTATCTTAAATGTGTTTACCCCACCAAAGCCTAGGTTTTCGCTCAACCAAAGCCTAGGTTGTAACGACCTGCCTTTTCGACCCTTAAAATCTGACACTAATACATCTATGGTATTCACTTGACGAGCATCCAAGTGCCAAAATGGTAGATTGTTAGGGAAAAGAAAGAATAGACAGAACAAAATCTCACATCGTGCCGATTAATATATAATATACAACAAATCTTTACAAAAGAAAACTATAATATATATATATATATCAAAATCAGAGTGCACTTAATCACTAATCATTAGCTTGGACATTTATAACAACATGTTCTCATAAATGCTGACAAATAAAACAAAACATGCAGCGGAAATAAAGAATATACTAGAGATACGTCTTGGACATGCAGTTCGTCTCTGAAGCTCCAAAGCATCCAAACTAGATCTAAAAATATGCTTGGTCTGACCTGAACATTATAAGAAAAATAATGCCCGGATCAATCTAATAAACCAGCGTGAGAAACACACCTCAAATGAATTTTAAAATTGTAAAACCTTTCAAAATAAAGATACCTCGTAAGACCATGCTGCACATAAACACAGATGGTTTTTTACCTTACGATAACTAAAACATTTGTCTAGAAAATCCAGTGGTATTATACTAATGTCTAGGAATGAAAATAAATATATTAAATAGGTGGAATGTTTGCATCTAACCTTCCAGCATAGTTGGAAACAACTAAGTCTGTATGGCGCTTATTGGAGAATGGATTCCATACAATAACAAGACACCGAGGTACCACCTGCCATAGAACATCTCTAGAAAATGCACCGGGGGATTCACATGGACCCCCTATGATTCCGGACCGATCCTACCACTTACTGGATAGTTCCGAATATTTCATCACCCCGGTTGCTTTGCAACCTTCCCGAGAGCTCTAATGCACAACCAAATCCATAAATGTATATGTCTAGAAAAGGAGATGCAATATCCTAATAGGTGTAAGCCACTTAGCCCTGAAGCATATGCCCTGTTTTAGTCATTCTCAGTTGTTGAGGCTAGAGGCTATGTTTTACCGTTTGAATAGCAATTCCACTTGTAATGCTAACACTGCCTCTAGGCAGCAATGCAGTGCCAGCATTCATCCATATAAGTTGTCAAGGATATGAATAAACCGAAGGCACTACTTCTACTACATCCATTTTGGAATCACCCTCAGGATTAGTAGCAAGTAGCCCTTTCACTTCAATGAGTTCCGTCTTCGATTATCTTTAAGATATTCCAATTTGAAACGCTTATGCCGATTGGAAGTGGTTTTTGGATAATATATCCGATCCCAGTTTCTTTGAAGTAACAACGATAGTTTTAAAAACTGGCCAACATTCGATAGTCTGTCATTTAACTATCAAATAAACAAACGATTCAACCGGAGATTTAATTGCATAAGGAAAATAACACTAATTAAGCGAATAAGCACCCACCAAGCCTATTTAATTAATCCTTTCATTAATTAAAAATACTTTGTAAATTCTCGTATTAAAATACTTTTACAAAGATATATTTACAAACCCTTTATACTCCTTTCAATACTTGGAAAAATATCCATATACTTATTTCAACGGTTCAAGTACATCCACAAAAACACCACACTTTCCCTATTTAGAAAATGTACTCATATACTGTAACAACCCTAGATTTTACATATAATTTAAAATTTTGATTTTTTTGAAATTATTTTTAAGCTTGTTTTATTTCAAACATTTCATTTTTAAATATAAATGTTGATTATTATGTGAGTTATAGTTTCAAACTGATATAAATTGAATATTTTACTAAAAAGTGAAATTCTAGTCAAACTGTTCAATCTTTGACTTTTAAACTTCAAATTTAAATTATATAAAATCTTAAATTTTATCTTTTATTATGAAAATAGATGTAATAACTTGAACACTGCCTTTTGTTTCGTTGAAAACGGAGTTAAACTGTAAAAGTTATGTATATTTCAATATTGAGTGCAATTTGTTTTATTCTGCAATTTTGTTATTTTAAATTGTATAAAATATATTTTCTTTGTCATATTCTATTTTAATATGTGTTAATATGTTATTTTATGTATATTTTTATCTTTTAATAATTTTAAAGTGATAGTATAATTTTTCTAAAGTTTATTTGAATTTATTTCAATTTATGAAACCTAGTTTCCATTTTCTTTGCTATTTTCTTAATTTAATTATATATAATTAAAATTTATTTATTTATTTTATGCATTCAATTTTATTTTCTGTTTTTTTACTTTATTTATATTCATTCTACATGTATTTAAATTAAAATAGATTTTTCCAAAGTGTACTGAAGTTATTTCTAATTTTTAAAGCCTAGTTTGCATTTTTAAGCCATTTTCTTAATTTAAATTCTATTTATTCAAAATTTAATTATTTATTTTATATATTTATTTTATTGCTGAGTTGTTATCTTTATTTCTCAGTTTTATATGTATTTATAAATTACAAATATATATAAAAAAAATTTGAAAGGTTTTAAACTCTTTAACTTCCAAAGCCTTTTTACATTCCGACCTTTCATTTTCTCAACTCCACTCTTTAATGATTTTTGGCCGTGCTTTCATTTCTCACCACCACCCTATCACCCCACCATGGCCAAGCCGAGCCATCTAAGGCTTGAACATCCACCAAAAATCCAAAAATCCAACACCTACATGCAAGCCTAGACCTAGTTTGCTATCACCACCTACAATCACCTTTAGCCGCCACTACCTCCACCACCACCTCTGACCTGACCTCCAACCTCTGCCACATCACCCACCACCACCTGCACCACTGGTTGGGCCCACACAGCCCATGGTCGAACCTAGTTATAGCTTGAAATGATGTAGTTTGCCTTGTAGTGTAGTATTGTTGCACCTATATACTCCATCACCTTTTACACCATGTTGGCCGACCCTGTTTGAATCAAACCCAGCCCTTAGTCCATGTTTTATCTGAGCTTAACACACCTATAACTGATCCATGTGAAGTTGAGAACAAGTGCAAACCATTCGATATTGCTTTGGACATTGATTTCTTGAATTGTTTGGTGATAATTTGGTTTGAAACTTATATATTGTCATATTGTTTTGTGTAAATGTTTGAACAAGGAAATTGGCTTTGACTCTCCACTCCCAAGTCGTATCCGTGTCATCCTGCCTTTGTTGTATCTGTATTGTGTGCTTTGGTGGAAATCTCCAGCTTTGAACAGGTGAGTAAATCTCACCAGACTAATATGTACTTATATAATTGATAAACTGACATCACTTGAATCTGTAAATTTATATCATCCTGTTATAGCTGTTATATTATGATTATATGATGTTCATTCCTGTTTATACACATTTTATATCATCGGTTACTGTTATATATTGTATACTGTTTATTTATATCAGTTTATCACACTGCAAGTTCCCTGTAGATTAGAATCACTATGGGTAGAAATGATAAATACCCGAACGGACTTTAGAATAGGGAAAAATCGTTATGGGCTGAAATGATAGGCCTGAACGATTTTTATACATTTCATATTACTTGGGATTGCGGGTTTGAAATGATAGAACCCGGTTTTTCTTTGTAAACTGCGGATTGAAATGATACATATCCGTATCACTTGACCTAGGCTAGAAAATTATATACAGACCTCTAGTTATATATATTTTTCTGAAAATTTTAAAATATTTTAAAAATGTAAATATTATGATATTTTGATTTCAAATTTTATTAAAATGATTTCTATTAAATATTTGTGATTTTTTTACAAATTAAATAAGTGAATTAAGTAAATGGTGAAGTAGAATTTGAAATATAAGTTAATTTTGGAATTTATGATTTTGTTTATAAATGGAATTTATGTAAAGTAAGAAAATACGACAAATTTGATTTAAAAGATGAATTTATTGATTTTATTAAGTAATAATATTTTTTAAAAGTGTTAATGATTTTGTTTAACTTAAAATATGCAATAAATGAATATTTAAGCTGAATTTGGAAATATAACTTAAATTGAATTTTGTGAAATTTGTTTAAAAGTGAATTTTTAATTAAGTAAAATAAATGGAAATAAGTTATATTTTGGAAATTTAAACTTAGTTGTTAATTTAAGAATTTAATTAAAGAAATGAAAATTTAATTGTTATTTAATTTGATTTTTTGTATGGAAATTTGACTTTATAAAATCATAGAAATAATGGTATATAAATGATTGTTTTTAAAATGTGAAAATATATGATTTTATAAGTTAAAATGATTTATATTAAAAGTTAATTATGTGGGAAATTGTAAATAAAACTTTGAATTTGATTTGACAGCATTTTTGAAATGTAATGTAAAGATAGTACAGCATTGGAAAATGCTGTAGTTGTTTTAAATGAACCAAATAGAAAATTTGAACTAAGAGTTATTATAGCACTTTGTTAGAGCTATAGTTGTTAAATTTAACTAAAATTTTTATTGAAACTAAATTAAGATATTACAGCATTTTAAATGTCGTCTTTTGTTAATGAACTGTTTTTAAACATAACATTTCGTAGCATTTTCTAAGTGCTGCGAAAGTTGTATTTTCTTTGTTTAATAAATTCAAATGAATAAATGATCTTTGAAAAAGATTAAATTTTGGAAATTAAATATTTAATTATTAAATATAATGAATTGACTTTAAATGATTTAAATGGAATAGTTGATTTGGGAAATACAACTATTTTGAAATATGATTTAATGGTATTTAAATTTAAATTAAATAGATGATGTTTTGAAATGATATTTTGATATTTTGAAATGAATTTGAAATGATATTAAATCTTGGAATAAATAATTGAAGTTTATATTAGTATGAAAAATATTTGGTTTACTTGTAATTTGAATCTATTTAAAAGATATTAGACTTGTGAAATATAGGATAATAAAGCTTTGGAATTTATTTTATAATTTGAATAGTTATTTTTTGGATTAAATCTATATTTGAAATTTATAAGATTTGAAATGGTCTATGGAAATTTAATTGAAATAAATGATTGAATTGAATTGAAACTTTGGAAATTTTAATACTTGATTTGAAAGTATAATAATTACACTTTTAATGGTTTAAATGAATTATTTTGATTGAAATATAAATTATTTAAAAGGGTGACTTGAAATGATAATAAATGAATGATATCTTGAATTTAGAAAGGTATTTAAAGTTGAATATTTGGATTTGAACTCAAATAATGATTTGAAATGAAGTTTTGAAAGGATATGATATTTTGATATATTAAAATGATTTGAAATGAAGTTTTGAAATGATATGATATTTTAAATATATATTGAAATGGTTTGGAATTGATTTAATCTTTATTTTGATAAAGATTTGGATTTGAAATGATATGCTATTTTGAAGTATAAACTGTTTTTAAATTATAACCACGGGTTATAATAACGATTGGTTGTTAAAGAGACCGGGATCAGATATGGACATACTCTCTATCGATACCGAAAACCACTTTGACAACTGTGTACGTGGTGGAGTTTCCAGAATGAAGTAGGATGGTGGCGACGATCCTAAGGTATATACGTGGACCCAACTCCCGTGAGTTGGCATAAGGTGGCTAAAACAGGAGCGATTGACGGACCAATGAGGTAGCACCTCTGATCGGACACACTTCTTCGATACCATTCTATTACTTGTGATTGATTTGGTGCGCACCCTTGATTTGGGAGTGTTGTTCGAGGTGGGCAGTAGTGGCTGTTATGCGTCACTACCAGTCCGGATGCGTAATTGGTATATCTACCCTGGCATTGCCTAGTTGTGCCGTATCACCTACCATAGCGAGCTTTACTACGAGTTTGAATTTCTCCCGTAGCCTGTGGAGTATCGAGGGTAGCCCCTATTTTGGGAGTATGCTAATACTGGATAGACTACTGGGACTATTACGTGTTAAGGTGGAAAATGTAAAGCCTTAATGCTATTTAAAAGTATGTTTATTTTATATTAGACATTATTATAATAGCGAATATTACTACATAGTAGATAGTTTAACGGATCCTTAAAGAATGGGCGATCCCAAGCATTCTTTAAGTTACTTGTACCTTTATTACAGTTCACTTGAGTTGGTTTACATTATATAAGTATGTATGTCCTGACTCGAGTGTTTGTATTTTTATTTACGCTCGGGTCAGCCTGAGTATTCATAAATTTGGATTCCACTTTCTGGAGTTTGGAATCGCTGGAGATTATCTGCTTATCTAGTTTTATCTATCTCGGTTCTGTTGTTCTATTCAGCTTGTACTTGGTTATTTTATTGAGACTTTTGTTGTACTTTATTTCTTCTGTTGTATCTTATGTAACTCTGATATATTTACATAGTAGCTTCATGAACTACTATTTCTTTTACTTCCGCTGCACTTCTTACTCTGTGTCTGTGATCTGTGATTATTTATTTACTGTATATTCTAAGATTTGCCAAATTTTATTTACAACGCGGTATATTGAGCAATTCAAGTCCGACATGTACGGATGCGAATGGTTAAAAATATCGGGTCGTTACATATACTTATCTCAACGATATAAGTATATCCATAAAACATTAAGAAAGATTTCTTATTTCAAAATCATATCAAAAAGGATTAAAATAAATATTGTTTTAAAAGAGACGGAGATAAGGATAAACCCAAACACCATTCCTTCGGTGTTAAGCATGGAACGAATGTCCACACCATCAAAATTAAGAAGACCAGTTAGGGGAAACCCAATCTTAGTTTCTTTTATAAATTTATTCAGTAAATCCTTTTTAATAAATCTCTTTCATTTATGAACATCTCCTTTACTAAAATTCTGAATCATTTATAAAACTCTTAATAAACCTCCAAGTTTATTTATAAAACTCTTTTATAAATATCCAAAGTCATTTATAAAAATTCTTATATAAATATCCAAAATAATTTATAAAACTTCATCCACTACGCTTCGCACAACTAAATACTAACACACTTTTCAAGTTCGGTTTTGAAGTTATAAAACCCCCTTATTAATATCTAAACCAATTTATAAAACCCTTTTTATAAGTATAAGTTCTAAATTCATTTCAGAATTCCTTTCATAAAATATCATTTATAAATTCCTTAATAAATATATATAAAAAACATAATTACAGCCACCTTTTATAAATTCCTAAACTTTACTTAATGTCTCCTTTATAAACACATTTTATATTATTTATAAATATTTATAAAAACTTTGATTTATAAAATACCATATATAACCTATTTTATAAATCTCCGACTTATTTGCAACTCTTTATAAAACTCCAAATTCATTTATAACATTCCTTTTATAAATTTTCTAAATAAAAGTACTAAAACTCCAAATATAAACAAAGTCCAAATATCATCATAAAACTCATATGCTTTCCATAAAACGATCTTTTCCATATATTTCAATAAATTTCCAAATAGAATTTATTGCTCCAATTTATCAAAATGACATTAATTTCCTTTTATAAATTCATTTCAACTTATAAAACACCGCATATACCTCTCCAAATTTATCACACTTCTAGTTTTCGAAATAGATCCAACTACTTTCTCTAAAACGACCATTCCACATATTATTATAAATCCACAAATGTGATTTATTTCTCAAATTTAACAAATGGAAATATCTTCCCTTTTTATCAAATATCACTTATAAGAATTTCCTTAAATTTATAAGAAATCGTTTATAAATCTATTCTTTTATTTACGACATTTTATATAAAATGTCTCACAAAAATTTATTTTCATAATATTTCCATCTTCTTTCTAACAAAAATCACTTCTAAATAAAAGATAACTTCTTTTTATTTACTTTTGAATACAATTATTATTATTATAATTTTCTATTAAAATAAATACTTCCAAAAATAATTACTGAAACATTTATTCAAATATACATATATATATATATTAGAAAACAAAAATGAAAGAAGTTGAAATAAAATAGAAAAGTTTAAAAACTTTTTTAATTTAAAATTTCATAGATTTTCCAAAACAGTCGGATTTAAAATCGATTTCCCAAATCAAAAAAATCATTTCCAAACCAAATCAACAAGTTATAGTATTTCACAATACTATATCGAAGCCAAATAGTTACTATAACACTTAACCAGTGCTATAACTACATTTTCTACTAAAATGTTCAATTTTCACATATGTTAGTGTCCCATCCAAAATGGCCACACAGTCAAATTTCAACAATTAATAATATTTAACAGGAATATAACTTGAATAAAACAATAGTGGAAATTAATATATACAATTTTGAGAAATCAGGATTTTTCTACACTTTTACTTTATTTCAATTTTAAATACTAATTGCTTTTCAAAGCGGATATTTTAACTAACCGACCAATAATTTCAACCAAACACAAATAGTAAAATTTTATCTACTATACAATATACAGATTTATCCAAAGAGGTGAGTTTAACTCATCGAAATTCCAGTTGGCGCCGAAGCGTTACGGTTTGAACTAAAATCGAACGATGACCGATTTTATCCAAAATTTCCATATTGCTCCAAATTCAACCAAAATAATTCCATCGCGTGGCTTTCTCCATTACAAGTGTAATGCAAAAAGTTTCGTCTCGATTGGACTTCGTATGAACAAGTTATTCAATATATAAGATATTCAGATTAACTCATTTCATTAATTCCTTAAAAAAATTAATTACCATTTTATTTTCTTAATTCCTTCTTCCTTAAAGCAAATATGTTTCCTCTAAAACAACTCCACTATCACATGTACACGAGAGCGCTGTGCACCTCCTCCTTCCCTCCGATTAACTTTACGATGAGCTGACTCCGCAAATGAGTCCCCCTTCGCTAGCTCCACCTTATCCATCCAAAAACGACACCCTCAATACCCTACAACCTATTGCGATCTATTACCAACGACCTCGATACCCAAAATGATGCGGCGCACCATATGTGATCAGACATCACCAAAGTTTGCCATAGGTGCTCCTCTCTCCCACGAACGTGAATCCACACTTCGATTCGTTGATCGATGCTCAAATCTCTAGCGACACTAAACCCTAACCTCCTCCTCAAAGTTGGCCTCTACCCAAAATATGGTCGCACCCACATTCAAGCACACCAACATGTAGATCTTCCCTCATGAATCCAAATAATCTATATTTTTATTTTTTCGTTAAGAACACAATTTTATTTTAAGTTTTGAAATCAAAATTGCTTACCTTTTCCATTTACAGGAAACGATAAAGGAAGATGAGAAAGAGGAAAGGAAAGTCAAAGAGCAAATTTTTCTTAAGGCTTAGGTTATACATATTTGCAAATTTGCAGCATATCATTACACAGAAATTCGTTCATCAAAGGCCCAAAAAAATGGTCGTTCACAAAAATGCGACACAATTACGAAATAAAAATAATATGCACTGGTCAGCTGATTCTGTAAAATCATGAAAATACCGACGTTTGTCGAAAAATCATCAAATGATAACATAAATATTTTTCCAAATTAAAAAAATTATGGAAAAATCAAATAAATTAAATTAAAAATAAGTCAATAAAAATCGAGTCGTTATGTTAAAAATTTATTTTCTTATTATTTATTCGAACCATTTATTACTATAAATAAATTTACGAAAGGAATTCACCATCATTATTTATAGATGAAAAGAAGTTAAATAAGACCATTAAATAAAATTAATTCATATTTACATTAAAATCTCGATATTTAAAACACTATTCAAGTATTTAATTCACAATTTCAAAGATTTTAAATAATCCGTATATTTTGAATTACAGCTATTAACTTTTAAAGCCAATATCTCAATATTTAAAATTAATTAAATATTCAAAATCAAACGGCAAAAATCAATGTTGTTACATTCTCCCCCCTTAAAGGAATTTCGTCCTCGAAATTCCAAAGATAAGAAAAACACTTCCAAAACCATTAGCTTTTCAAAATCAAATAGTTGAACGAGTTATTAAATTCCCAAGTCCCTTAAATTTACGGAAAGTTTCGATCGCATCTACTTTGTGCGGCTCGATCAGAAAACTACAAATCACCACTACGTGCTCAACCCAACCAAAGAAAAAAAAGCCAAGTGGCCTCTTATATTTGAGGCATAAAACCATCAATCGAACAAAATATAAACATGTACCTAGTTGTTGAGCAAATCAACTCTACTCATGAAACTAAAAGCGTCAAACTGGCCTTTGCTCCCACGAACCTGCATCTTACTTACACATATACCAACCATATAACTTGCAAATTCTAATATCAACAACATAAAATGTATTAAAACCCGTACGATGTACATATATTGTCTGTATGCAATATCAAATTCGATCGCACACTCGATCACACAATTTCACTTCCAAACTAGTATCGCTCACTCGACCACTCTAGTGCGGACTCCGATCCAGTTCCTTGAATAGAAACCTCCATTCTCCTTACATAGCCATCAACTATGATAGAAAATTTCAGAATCAAATCAAAAATCTGTATTAAGTGTTCGTCGCCAAGAATCGAGTGAGAAATCCTAACTCGGACTTTGTGTAAATCACCTTGGACAACTTACGTATGTATTCAGTTGTATTCTTAACCATACCAAATTCTTTTTATTATTATTCATTTTAAGTCCCAATTAATTGCACCAATAGTATTTAATTTAATACTAAAATCATTTATGAATCATTTCATAAAATTATTACTTAAGTTCATAAACATCTTATAAAACCCAACTTATGTAAATCAATCGCTTTACAACTTAAGTTCATATTTAAACAGCATTCTTCTGCAACCTAAGTGTATATATAAAAAATCCAAATTATTTTACCAAACTAGAATGTTTAACAAAATTAAAATTTGTTTTACTTTCCTAATTTCTCAAATTTATAGGTTAAAAAACTTTTTATCTTATATTTTTGACAAAAACATTTAGCTTCAATTTCTCACTAACTCGAAAGTTTTCGACTGTCCAAAATCGTTGAAAAAACCTTTTTATTTCCACAGAAGAAATTTTCCACATAATATCTCAAAATGAGATGCACAAACCAAACTATCCAAATGGATAGAATACATGAGTCTACAATTTTACTTAACTAAAAATTTCAGAATTCAAACACCGGGTTTTATTTAAAGTTGATTTGAAATAACGATATACATATCTTCTTTGTATATCAAATCATACTTTTGTAAATTTTAAAGCAAAACTTGTCCTACCAAAACAATTTTGAAGCAAAACTACCATGGTAGCAATCCGTCACTTAGAAACTCGAAAATAAACGTCAATGATGCTGCATTTATCACTGGAATTATTTTCCTGCGACCAAAGTGAGATCAGCGCTTTTTATCTCTTTGAAATACTTTTTAAGATATTATTTACTCAAAAACTTTGGAAAACGATTTTCAAAAACACCGGGATTTAAGTTTCCAAATTTCCAGTTTAAATCCATTTAACTATAAACAGTACTTTATAATTTTTATTTAATAAATTCACTTCAGAATTATATAACTTTGTTTGAATTATAATAAACAACTTTAATTAAGCATAAATTGTAATTATTAATTTTCTTTTATAAATAATATTATGTATTGCTCCAATTTATGAAAATGTTATTAATTTCCTTTTATAAATCCTTTTCAATTTATAAAACACCACTTATACCTCTCCAAATTTATCACACTTCTAGTTTCCAAATTAGATCCAACTACTTTCTCCATAATGACCATTCCACATATTATAATAAATCCACGAATTTGATTTATTTCTCAAAATTTTCAAATGGAAATATCTTCCCTTTTTATAAAATATCACTTATAAGACTCTCCTTAAATTTATAGAATGCCATTTATAAATCTATTCTTTCATTTACAACATTTTATATAAAATGTCTCACAAAAATTTATTTTCAAAATATTTCCATCTTCTTTAAAACAAAAATCACTTTTAAACACAAAAATAACCCCTTTTTATTTACTTTTGAATACTACTACTATTATTATTATAATAATTTTCTATTAAAACGAATACTTCCAAAAATAATTATTAAGACATTTATTTAAATATATATATATATATATATATATTAGAAAAGAAGAATGATAGAAGTTGAAATAAAATAGAAAAGTTAAAAAAACCCTTTTAATTTGAAATGTCATAGATATTCCAAAATAGTCAGATTTGAAATCATTTTCCCATTTCAGAAAAATAATTTCCAAACCAAATCAACAAGTTATAGTATTTCCCAATACTTTATCCAGGCCAAATAGTTACTATAGCACTTAACCAGTGCTATAACTAACTTTTCTACAAAAAAGGTTCAATTTTCATATATGTCAGTGTCACATCCAATATGGCCATACGGTCAAATTTCAGCATTTAACAATCTATTTAACATGAATATAACTGAAATAAAACAACAAGAATATAACTGGAAATTAATAATAACAATTTCGAGAAATTCGGATTTCTCTACAAATTTTTTCCTGTATTTCAATTTTAAATACTAATTACTTTTCAAAGTGGATATTTTAACCAAACAGCCAATAATGTCAACCAAACATAAATAGTAAAATTTTATCTATTATACATTATACTAATTTATCCAAAGAGGTGAGTTTAACTCATCGAAATTCCAGTTGACGACGAAGCATTCTGGTTTGAACTAAAATCGAACGACGTCCGATTTTAACCCAAATTTCCATATTGCTCCAAATTCAACCAAACCAATTGCTTCGCGTATCTTTTGCCATTACGAGCGCAATGCAAAAAGTTTCCTCTCGATTGGACCATGTACAAACATGTTATTCAATATATAAGTTATTTAGATTAACTTATTTCTTTAATTCCTTAAACAACTTAATTAACAAATTAATTACCATTGTATTTTCTTAAATCCTTCTTCCTTAAAGCAAATGCATTCCCTCCAAAACAACTTCACTGTCACCTGTACACGAGAGCACCGTTCACCTCCTACTCCCCTCCGATAAACTTTACAACAAGCTAACTCCGCAAACGAGTCCCCCTTCACTAGCTACACCTTATCCACCCAAAAACGACACCATCGATGTAACACCCTAGATTTTTGGTAACATTATTTAGGATATTTAATTAGTTGAATTAAATAAAATAATGTGTTGTTTAGGGGATCGAGGTTTGATTTTAATTAAGGTATACCCGTGTCATTTAATCATGAATTAAAATAAGGATTAACTTCAAATAGAGGAGGGGTAAAATAAGAAAGAAGCCACTCCTATATCCTCCAAACCTTGGCCGTGTATAATTTTACATGTTTATTTCATTTTTTAAATTTTTAAAAGAGGCCGACCATCATTAACAAGGAAGAGAAGAAGAAAAGCTAGGAAGAAGCTAATTCAAATCAAATGTATTCACACCTCAATCTCCATAATCTCTAAAGCTAAGGTGAATAATGCTTACATGTCATTTTTTATTGTTTTCGATTTTAATATGAATTCCGAACATTTTGCAATGATTTTCCATGTTTTTGAATGATGGAATGAATATATATACTTGTTGATGAATTATGGTTATTCATATTGAATTTATGATTTGTTTTAAGGTGAAAACCATATAAAATGACATCGAATTGCCTTGCAATTTTTACGAAGATCATAAATATTTTTTTTGAGATTGGTTTCAATTTTCAGATTTTTTTGAATTTTCTTGGAATTAGTATGTATTTTCTAGCAAAGAAAATGGTATTTTGGCTTATAAATTAATTACGGTAAATATTTAATTATTTGGATCTGAAATTTTTACATGTTAGAAAACATATATAATGTGATTTTTTGGAATTTTTCTAGATTTTTCCTAAGTGCTTTAATGGTTATATAAAATTATTTAAGGTATGGGACTTAAACGTTTTATATAATTAAAAGAGGAGAAGGGGCTTTTTGTAAAATGATTTAAATTTTAAAATCTGGAAAGTCGGCAACACTTTGGATAAAGTGTGGTACTTTTTATTGGTAAAGAAAAAGGCAACCAATCAATTAGACACGTGAAGCAGGTTAGGTGAAAAGAACTATTTGCTTATATTTTTCGTTGTTTCTTCTCTTTGACACCAGGTTCCGCCTCTATACTATCGCCTCCGACACAGTCGAAACCAATGCATATGGTATCAGCCAACTGCTACATAATGAATTGGATGATGGCGGAAGGTAGGGAGTCGAAACCAGGGGTTTCGAAGGGGCAGAGGCAGTCCTTTGTTTTTAAATTAAAGAAATATGTCTGCTTGCTTTCGACTATATGGATTTCGAAAAAGTAGCTTTCGCCCAAGTCAAATGATTTAAAGAAAATGGTTTTGATTAGGTTGCACCTCTGTATTTAAATAATTGCTTTCGACTAAGTCAAAACCTTTTTGTTGTCGTCCTTTTACCTTTCGACTCAGATGGTTTCGAAGGGGTTGTTTTGTTTTCTAAAATCTGGCCACCTCTCCAATGCTTTCGAAGGGATGGTTTCGACAACATCACATCATTACTTAGGAAATAGTTTCAAAGCAGTTGCTTTCGACTTAAATGTTTTTAAGACCCTTTTTCTATAAGTAAAGTAAAACCCAAATGGTTTCAAAAGAAATAGTTTCAAAAGGTTTCGAAACTGATGCTTTCAACTTTAATGGGTTTCTGATCCTTTTGCTCTACTTGAAGGCAGAATCCAAATGGTTTCGACCTAGACATTTTTGAATGGTTTCGAAAGATTTCCACATATTTATATTGAACCCAAAGTGCTTTCAAAAGGATGGAGTTTTGACTGTTTCGAAAGGTTTTAATGAATGGTTTCGAAAGAATTGGTTCCCTAGGAAAGGATTGAAAGGAAGGTTTTTCCTATGTTTTTTGAAAAGCAATATTTAAAAGGTTTTGAAAAGGGGATGTCTAATATTTTGAAGCTTTCGGAGAAAAGAAAGGAAAGGCTTTCAATGTTTTCAAATGGATATATTTAATGGTTTTAAAAGGGTCTTCCAATGGTTTCGAAGGGGTTACCTTCAAGGGTTTCGAAAGGGTTGTTTAAAGATTTTAAAAAAAGGTTTCGAATGTATTAAATTGGCAATGTAGCCTAAGTATTTTCAATTTAAAAAGGGTTTTGACTTGTTTTGGAAGGATAGTTTATCCTAATTAAATCCCATCAACATTATTTTGAGTAAAGTGTATATAACATGGCAAAATGGCGTAGAGTAAAGCTAAAGATATTTTTTCCTTATATATACATATGATTTTAAGGACTAGATCATTTTGAAAAGGTTTTCAAAGAAAATTTAAAGGGTAGTTAACCCTAGGAAAATAATTCAGACAGTCAGTCCATTTTGCAAGCAGTCAGCCTAGATTTCAGACAGTTAGTCCAGTCTGCGGGCAGTTAGCCCAGTTGTATGGACAGATAGTCCATTTGTAGCATAACAGACCTTGCTATTATATGTGGGCAGATAGTTCACATATTACTTGTTTTACAGACAGCTAGTCCATTTATTAGCATAAAGGATATTTCTATTTTGATATAATCAGTTTGATTAATCAGTTTGGTTACAAGAAAGGATTTGCAAAATATATGTTTTAAAGAGGATATTAGTGAGGGGAAACCCGTTCCGCTAAGTGGCATGGTCTCACTTAATATTAGTAAACTGAGATGTAATAGAATTATTCACACCAGGCTTTATGTCTGAATTGAAGTTTTTGTTCCCCTAAAACTCTAGGTAACTCAAAAATTGATTTGAGTAGGCAGAGGGTTGAGGTTTTTGTCTTTTGGAAAATAAAGCATCCGAATACGAGTAGGTGGTTGATGGATAGCTAATTAGCATTTGTCGTTTCATTTTGTTTTGATTCCACTGTGTATATAAGTCAGATATGACTATATTGCTTTGATCAACAAAGGAGGCATCATCATATGTCGCCCTTGGTGTATTTTTGTAATGATATATTTAATCATAGCCTGGGAAATGTCAAAGGATTATGTAACATGGATATGAATGATTGTTTTGAAATGTAATCAGCAAACTATTATTTTTTTTAAATCAGTGATTTTGTTCATATTCATGTGCTTTGGATATTATGGATACCATCATCATTACAGTATTTTGTCACCAGAAGTTAGTAATATGGATGACTGCAGTATCTGTAGCGCTTAGCTTTTGGCTTCCAAATACGGGATATTACAACTTGGTATCAAAGCATGGTTTATGAAAAACTTTAAATTAAAAATGGTTTTTTTAAAACATAATCCTAAGCAATTAGAGTAATATTGGGGTATGGGATAACGCTATAGTAACGTACTTGTATTTGCTATATATAAGTATACACTTGGGCTCTAGTATCCTATCTTTGTTATGATATTTTTCTATATCTCATAAGGTTTGAATACAGATATGGAAGGAAGAAGAGGAAGAGTTAACCATGGAGGGGAGGGCACCAAAGGAAATGCCAAGCCTAATGTGAGAATAGGTCAAGGTCAGGCACAAGTAGAGAATACAGGTGCTGGAGTCCCGCAAGTGGACATGGGGACTATGTATCAGTTTTTTGTGAATATGATGCAAGCTGGAGTTGCAGCTGGAATGGTAGGAGGAAATGCTGCTAAGGCAGGAGTTCCGGAAGCTCCGGTAGTTAATCATTATGCTAAGCTGAGTGGAGATTACACCAAGCTTTGGAGGAAAGCTGTTTGTTGGAATGGAGGATACCATTTAGGTAGAGAATTTGCTGTTGCACTACGAAAGGATTTTTGCAGATTTGGGGTTCACTGATGAGCAGAAGAGAAGGTTGGCATCTAGACAGCTTATGGGAGCAGTTCTGGTGGAGTAGTGTGACTGTGGTAGTGGATGAGGAAACTATAATCTGGGAAGATTTCAAGGGAAGGTTCCAAGAGAGGTTTATGTCAGCAATGGCACAGTCAGCTCTGATAAGGAAGTTTGTTGAATTAGAGCAAGGGGAGATGTAAGTTCTGGAGTATGCAAGGAAGTTCGAGGAGTTGGCCCAGTATGGGTATGCCTTAGTAGATACAGTCATGAAGAGGAACGAGAAGTTTATCAGGGGGTTGAAGCTTGAGTTAGCTAGGGCCACATTACCTCATATTAGAGATCCTTCTGACTTTGTTGTAGAGATGGGCTTGATGCATGAGGAGTTGCTTGATTCTCTAGAGAAGAGTAAGGCTAAAGAAGTCCAGGTTGGGCAGAATCAAAATCAGAAGTTCTTTCCTAAGAAAGGTGCTCAGAAGGGTGGAGCAGCTAAGAAGGGGAAGTCCGAGATTGTCTGTTTCAAGTGCAATAAGAAGGGGCACTATGCTAATGAGTGTCGTACTGGGAAAGCTAAGGAAGTGGTTGGAAGAAAGAATGTCATGTGGTACAACTGTGACCAGATTGGCCATTATAAGAGCTAGTGCAAGGATCCCGCAAAGGATGGAAAGGGCAAGGTGTATGCATTGGAGCCTGCTGCTTCTAAGCTTACAACTCAGGAAAAAGGAAAGGCAGTCTTGGGGGGTACGCTTCAGATTCATGATATGATTGTTAGCGTTCTATTTGATACTGGTGCATCGCATTCTTTTATATCTAGATGTTTGATAGATAAGCTTAACCTAGAACCCACTTATTTAGTTACTTCCTTACGGGTTGCGAATCCAATAGGAGGGTATGCAACTCTAGGGATGAGATGTGATCAGATAAAGTTTGACCTGTTAGGTCATACTTTTTTTGCGTTTTGCATGTGTTTGATTTTGTGGGGTTCAAGATTATTCTCGGGATGTATTGGTTAGGTGAGTATGATGCTAGGATATTTTTCCAAGATAGTAAAATATCGCTTAGACACCCAAATTGTAGTGATCAGATAGTTTATACCATAGAAGGTTCTTGCGGTGAGATGTATGCTTTGTTGGGTGCTATAGAGTTGGATGATGAGTGGAGTTGAGTTTTCGTAGTTAGAGAATTCGCAGATGTTTTTGGATCCATAGTAGGATTGCCGCCGAAATGAGCCATTGAGTTTCAAATAGATTTGGTTTCGGGAGTAGAACTAGTGAGTGGACCACCAAGCAGGATGGCCCCTACAGAGATGAGGGTGTTGAAGGTGCAGTGGGTGGATTTAGAAGGCAAGAATTTTATCAGGCCGAGTGGTTCGCCTTGGGGAGCAGCTGCAGTTTTTGCTAAGAAGCCGGATGGATCGCTAAGGCTATGTATCGATTATCGTAAGTTTAATGAGAGAACGATAAAGAATCGATATCCATTTCCACGGATTAGCCATTTGTTCGACTAGTTGAGTGGAGCCAAGGTATTCTCGCAATTGGATTTAGCGACAGGTTTCCATCAGCTCAGGGTAGTAGAGGATAGTATACCTTTGATGGCTTTTAGGACCAGGTATGGGTCGAACGAATGGTTAGTCATGCCGTTCGGACTAACTAATGCGCATCTTTCTTTGTGGATTTGATGAACCGGGTTTTTCGAGAGCACTTGGATAGGTTCGTATTGGTTTTCATAGATGATATCTTGATTTACTCTAAGGATGAAAGAGAGCATGAGGTTCATCTTAGAGTGATGCTTGAGATGTTGAGGCAGCATCAACTAAAAGCGAAGTTCTCAAAGTGCCTTTTTGGAAGAAAGAAGTGAAGTTTCTTGGTCATGTAGTCTCAGAAGAAGGGTTATCAGTGGATCTGATTAAGATTGAAGCGGTGAACAGTTGGAAGAGACCCGAGACAGTAACCGAGATAAAGAGTTTCCTTGGGTTAGCTGGTTATTATCGGAGGTTTATTAAGGATTTTTCACGGATAGCGGCGCCAATGAACAAGCTGATAAGAAAGGATGTAAAGTTGTATGGACTGATAAGTGTGAGGAAGCATTCCAGAGTTTGAAACACTTATTGACCCATGCACCGTTGTTAGTTGTTCCGGAAGGGAATCAAGATTTGGTGGTTTACACCGATGCATGTGTTACAGGATTGGGAGCCATGCTGATGCCGAGGGGTAAAGTGATTGCCTACGCTTCTAGACAGCTTAAACCGCATGAGGTCAGATATTCGACGCATGATTTAGAATTGGCTGCAGTGATTTTTGCTCTAAAGGTGTGTAGACATTACCTTTTGGGAGAAAGGTTTGAGCTATATAAAATCATAAGTCGTTGAAGTATTTGTTCTCTCGGAAGGAGTTGAACATGAGACAGCAAAGGCGGTTAGAGTTTATCGCTGCTTATGATTTCGGGATTGAGTACACACTAGGGAAATGCAACAAGATTGTAGATGCACTTAGAAGAAAACATCAGAATGCAGTTTTAGCAATGATTGCTGAGTGGAAAGACTTGGAAGCATTAACAGATTGCAGTGTGCAGTGGAGATCCGTGGTTGGGTCTAGTGGAGATACAGTTGTATTATCTTATTTGGAAGTTTGACCAGTGATGATCGAGAGGATTGCTTCTAAGCAGGAAGAGGATCCAATGTTAGCTGAACCAATCAAAGAGCTAAGAAAAGGAACCGAGAACGATGACTTGAAAGGTTTCAGTCCTGACAAGAATGGGAGGTTGAGAAAGAAGGGAAGATTATGTGTTCCGAGTGTAGGAAACATAAGGAAAGAAGGCTTAGACGAATGCCATCGTTCGAAGTTCTCTATTCACCCAGGAGGTACTAAGATGTATCAAGATATGAAGAGGAGTTTCTTCTGGGAAGGTATGAAGCGGGATATTGGGTTGTGTGTGAAGCAGTGCATGATTTCCCAGCAGGCAAAGGCCGAACACCAGAAACAAAGTGGGTTGCTTCTGCCATTAGATATTCTAGTATGGAAGTGGGATTCTATCTCCATGGATTTTATTGACGGGTTGCCAAGGTCGAAAAGGGGAAATGATAGCATATGGGTTATAGTGGACAGATTAACCAAGAGTGCCCATTTCATTCCAGTTAGGTCAACCAGAACGGCGCCTGTTTTAGCAAGATTATTACTGAAGAATGTGGTTAGATTGCATGGAATTCCTAGTAGCATAGTTAGTGATAGAGATCCTTTGTTCACTAGCGAGTTCTGAAAGAGTCTGCAGGAAGTTTTGGGAACCAAGCTTTAGATGAGTACCGCTTACCATCCGCAAACAGATGGGCAAACGAAAAGAGTTAACAAAATCTTAGAAGACTTGGTAAGGGCTAGTGTTCTAGATTTCGGGGGATTATGGGAAGACCATCTGCATTTAGTCGAGTTTTCGTATATCAAAAGTTATCAGACTAGTATTGGGATGGCACTGTTCGAAGCTTTGTATGGAAGGCCATGCAAATCTCTCATTTGTTGGCTAAAGACTGGTGATAGGTTGGTTCTTGGTCCAGATTTAGTCTGAGAAGCTGCAGAAAATATTGAGGTCATTTGGGCTAGAATGAAGGAGGCTCAGTCTAGGTAGAAAAGTTATGTAGTAAGAGACGGAGGGATCTAGAGTTCTCAGTTGGAGACCAGGTTTTCTTCAAAGTATCACCGATGAAAGGTGTGATAAGATTTGGAAAATCGGGGAAGTTAGCACCGAGATTCGTTGGACCTTTTCCAATTATTGAGAGGATCGGGTAACTCACATATAGAGTTGAGTTACCGAGTAGTTTGGTAGAAGTCCATGATGTTTTTCATGTTTTCATCTCAGAAAGTGTGTTAGAGACCCGGAGACTGCTACTGTACCGACTGTGATAGATGATTTAATGGTAGAGCCGGATTTGACCATAGTAAGGAAGCCAGTTCGCATAGTTGCGAGAGATGAGAAGAGGCTTAGAACCAAGACGGTCAGAATAGTCAATGTCCAATGGAGCGATGATGACAATGACTGTACTTGGGAGATTGAGAGCAGGATTGGAGATACTTATCCTGACTTGTTTGATGGTATGTTTTGCCTTCTTGTTTGATTTGTTGTGTACCTTATCGTAATTTCAAGGACGAAATTCTTTAAGGAGGGGAGTCTGTAACACCCTTGATTTTTGGTAACATTATTTAGGATATTTAATTAGTTGAATTAAATAAAATAATGTGTTGATAAGGGGATTGAGGTTTGATTTTAATTAAGGTGTAGCTGTGCCATTTAATCATGAATTAAAATAAGGGTTAACTTGAAATAGAGGAGGGGTAAATAGGAAATAGGCCATTCCTATATCCTCCAAACCTTGACAATGTATAATTTTACATGTTCATTTCATTTTCAAAAATTTTAAAGAAGCCGGCCATCATTAACAAGGAAGAGAAGAAGAAAAGCTAGGATGATGCTAATTCAAATCAAATATATTCACATCTCAATCTCCATAATCTCTAAAGCTAAGGTGAATAATGTTTACATCTCATTTTGATTGGGTTTTTGATTTTAATATGAATTCTGAATATTTTTCAATGATTTGCCATGTTTTTGAATAATGGAATGAATATATATACTTGTTAATGAACTATGGTTATTCATATTGAATTTATGATATGTTTTAAGGTGAAAACCCTACAAAATGACATCCAATTGCCTTGCGAATTTTTATGAAGATCATAATGTTATTTTGGAGATGGGTTTCAATTTTCAGATTTTTCTGAATTTTCGTGGAATTAATATGAATTTTCTAGTAAAGAAAATGGTATTTGGGTTATAAAGTAATTACGGTTAAATAATTGATTATTTGGGTCTGAAATTTTTATATGTCAGAAAACATGTATAATGTGATTTTCTGGATTTTTTCTGGATTTTTCCTAAGTGTTTTAATGGTTATATAATACTATTTAAAGTATGGGACTTAAACGTTTTATATAGTTAAAAGAGGAGAAGGGGCTTTTTTTAAAATGATTTAAATTATAAAATCTGGAAAGTCGGCTACACTTTTGACAAAGTGCAATAAATTTTATTAGTAAAGAAAGAGGAAACCAATCACAATTAGATACGTGAAGCGGGTTAGGTGAAAAGAACTATTTGCTACATATTTTTCATTGTTTCATCTCTTTCGACACCAGGTTCCGCCTCCATACTATCACCTCTGACATAGTCGAAACCAATGCATATTGTATTAGGCAACTGGTACATAATGAATCGGATAATGGCGGAAGGTAGGAAGTCGAAGGGGTTGAGGTTGTCCTTTGTTTTTAAATTAAAGAAATACGCATGCTTGCTTTCGGCTATATGGCTTTCGATAAAGTAGCTTTCGACCAAGTCAAATGATTTAAAGAAAATGGATTCGATTGGGTTGCGCATCTATTTTTAAACAATTGCTTTCTACTAAGTCGAAACTTTTTTGCTGCCGCCTTTTTACATTTCGACTCAAATGGATTCGAAGGGGTTGTTTTGTTTTTTAAAATCTGGACACCTCTCCAATGCTTTCGAAGGGATGGTTTCGACACCATCACTTCATTACTTAGGAAATGGTTTCGAAGCAGTTGCTTTTGACATAAATGTTTTTAAGACCCTTTTTCTATAAGTAAAGTAAAACCCAAATAGTTTCGAAAGAGATAGTTTTAAAAGGTTTTGAAACTGATGCTTTCGGCTTTAATGGGTTTCTGATCCTTTTGCTCTACTTGAAGGCAGAATCCAAATGATTTCAACCTAGACGTATTTGAATGGTTTTGAATGGTTTCCACATGTTTTAAATTGAACCCAAAGTGCTTTCATAAGGATTGAGTTTTGACTGTTTTAAAAGTTTTAATGAATGGTTTCGAAAGAGGTAGTTCCTTAGGGTTTCGAAAGGATTGAAAGGAATGTTTTTCCTATGTTTTTCGAAAGGCAATATTTAAAAGGTTTTGAAAAGGGTATGTCTGATATTTTGAAGCTTTCAGAGAAAAGAAAGGAAAGGCTTTTCCAATGTTTTTGAAAGGCTATATTTAATGGTTTCGAAAAGGTCTTCCAATAGTTTCGAAGGGGTTGTTTATATTTTTTTTAAAAGGTATATATAACATGGCAAAATGGCTTAGTGTAAAGCTAAAGATATATTTTCCTTGTATATATGTATATATAATGATTTGAAGGACTATATCATTTGAAAAGGTTTTCAAGGGAAATTTAAAGGGTAGTTAACCCTAAGAAAATAATTCGGATAGTTAGTCCATTTTGGAGGCAGTCAGCCTGGTTTTCGGACAGTTAGTCTAGTTTGCGGGCAGTCAGCTCAGTTGTATGGACAGATAGTCCATTTGTAGCATAATGGACCTTGCTATTATATGTAGGTAGATAGTTCACATATTACTTGTTTTAAGGATAGATAGTTCATTTATTAGCATAAAGGATATTGCTATTTTGATAGAATCAGTTTGATTAACCAGTTTGGTTGCAAGAAAGGATTTGCAAAATATATGTTTTAAAGAGGATATTAGTGAGGGGAAACCCATTCCGCTAAGCGGCGTGGTCTCACTTAATATCAGTAAACCGAGATGTAATAGAATTATTCACACCAGGCTTTATGTCTAACTCGAAGTTTTTGTTTCCCCTTAAACTCTCGGCTACTCAAAAATTGATTTGAGTGGGCTGAGGGTTGAGGTTTTCAGGTTTTGGTGTTTTGGCGAATAATGCATCCGAAGACGAGCAGGTGGCTGATGGATAGCTAATTAGGATTTGCCATTTCATTTTGTTTTGTTTCCGCTGGTATATAAGTCAGATATGACTATTGCTTTGATCAACCAAGAGGGCACCATCATATGTCCCTCTTGGCGTATTTTTTAATGATATATTTAATCATTTCCTGAGAAACGTTAAGGTATTATGTAACATGGATATGAATTATTGTTTTGAAATGTAATTAGCAAAGTGTTGTTTTTTTGAAATCTATGATTTTGTCCATATTCATGTGCTTCTGATATTATGGATACCATTATCATTACCGTATTTTGTCACCAGAAGTTAATACTATGGATGACTACAATATCTGTAGCGCTTAGCTTTTGGCTTCCAGATACGGATGTTACACTCAACACCCTACAACCCATCGCGACCTGCTACCGACAACCCTGATACCCAAAACGATGCGGCACCCCATATGTGAACAGACATCACCAAAGTTTGGCCATAGGTGCTCCTCTCTCCTACGAACGCGAATCAACACTCCGATTCGTTGATCGATGCTTAAATCTCCGGCGACACTAAACCTTAGCCTCCTCCTCAAAGTCGATCTCCACTCAAAATATGGTCGCACCCACATTCAAGCACACCGGCATGTAGATCTCCTTATGACTCCAAAAGATCCATGTGTTTTTGTTTTTCCATTAAGTACACAATTTTATTCTAATTTTTGAAATCAGAATTGCTTACTTTTTCCATTTACAGGAAACGATAAAAGAAATGAGAAAGAGGAAAAGAAAGTCAAAGAGCTGATTATTCTAAAGTCTTAGAATATATATATTTACAAATTTGCATCATCATGTTACATGGAAATTCGTTCGTCTAAGGCCCGCAACAACAGAGCAAAAAATATAATTGCTCACAAAAATGCGACACGCTCACAAAACAAAAATAATATACACTGGTTAGCTGATTCTGTAAAATCACAAAAATACCGTTGTTTGCAAAAATCGTCAAACGATAATTTAAATATTTTCCAAATTTAAAAAATTACGGAAAAATCAAATAAATTGAGTTAAAATACGTCAATAAAAACCGATCGTTATATTAAAAAATTATTTTCTTATTATTTATTTAAATCATTTATAATTGTAAATAAAATTTACAAAAGGAATTCACCGTCATTATTTATAAATAAAAAGAAGTTAAATAAGACCATTAAATCAAATTAAATAATAATCACATTAAAATCCCGATATTTAAAACAATGTTCAAGTATTTAATTCACAATTTCAAAGGTTTTAAATAATTCATATATTTTGAATTCCAGTTCTTAACTTTTAAAACCAATATCCTAATATTTAAAATTAATTAAATATTCAAAATCAAACGACAAAAATCTGGGTTGTCACACATAATCTCATTTACAAACCCACGTTCAGAGAAATTATAATTATTACAAAATACATCAACAACGACATATGAAGATGCCTTATTAGTTGATTAGAGTCTAACACTTGGCAATTATATAACTGTTATTACATTTATAAAGAAAAAACCAAACAACACAATAGATTAGATAGGTACTCCTAAATAGCTAGATTGCCTCTTGCACGTCTTTGGAAGCATATTCGTCTAATTGGAAACCTGAAAACCCTTACTCCTGGCCTACTCAAATGAGTACCCGAGAGTTTAATGGAAAAACAAAAACTTCGGGTCAGACAACAATCTGGTGTGAATGCTAAAACTACCATCTTGAACCTATTAGATATCTAGTGAGGCCACGCCGCTAAGTGAAATGGGTTTTCTCCTCACTAGTATCTTAATCGAAACATCTCAACCATATACTAAGTTCCTACATCCACAATGGTTATAACATAATAATATACTGAAATGCAAATATGCAATATACACTAGGTTACCCATCCCAAGTTATTAGACTACCCATCTAAGTTTTCATTGACTACCTATCTTATATTTATGTGGACTACCCATCTCATATATATTAATCCTTTGGATTACCTATCCCCTACCATGTTGACTACCCATCACCCATGGTTTCACTAACAAAATCATATGGACTATCCATCTCACATGTAATTATTGCTTGGATTACCCATCTCTTACGATATGGACTACCCATCATACATAGTCTAGCTATTTAAATTATGTGGGCTATCCATCACACATATTCAATTCATTTAAAGTGATGTGGACTATCCATCACACATCCGATGGTTTTCCCAGGACAACTATGAACCCTTTATTAACCTCGTAGAGACTATCCATCTCCGGCATAATGTGGACTATCCATCACACACCCCATAGTTTTCCTAGGATAACTATGAACCCATCACTTTACAATTTAATTCATGTTTAACCTATGTCTATTGGTATCCCCAATTTGGTTATCATCCCTTAAAGTTACAGCATCTCAAAATGCTGTGCAATGGTATCCCCATAATCTGTGTCAAACTTATCGACAATCTACATTGGTATCCCAAATGATTTATATCGAAGTTGCAAAGTTAATTACATTGGTATCCCCAATCACGGTGTCGAGTTTATTAAAATACATAACATGTTGAAAATAAACTTCATTGGTATCCCCAATGACAGTGTCGAAATTTAAACTTTAAAATATATTGGTATCTCCAATTATGACATCGAAAATGACAACTTAAGGCTTACCACCATTAATAAAGATGATAGGCAACACTCATGCCGCACTATCTCATCGAACCTCTACTCAAGGTTAGAAAATAAGGTTTACATTCTTTAAGTATAAAACCTCTTGTCGAAAATGATGGCGTCGACTTTCATATACGATAGGTTATCCACCTATTTAAAACAATGTCAACGCTAATAGTCACTACAGCAATGCCGCATAGCATTCTTGCCAAAGCAATATAAAGGGACCTCGTCGACCATGATGAACAGCGACCCCAAGACTCGCGGTGACTTTAGAAACATAATTTGGCTATTATGCAATCAAATTTATGTGTGTGTGTGTGTGTATTCAACATTATAAATGGCGGTGGAAACATGCGACAATAAGAAACACGACATTAAGAAACGCAGCAGGGAGATTTAAACCTGGGGTATAAGCTCCCCGACACTGATGAAGAGCAGAAAGATGTTTGGCGACATTGTTGATGTGCAGTGTCATTGCCGCACGCATGGCCCCAACACTTAGAATATAAGTGTCCCATATGGTATTCCATGTTACTGTCGCTTCTCATCATTGACGCTGAACCTCATGGTGTTGCAGCCTCTCAAGGGCATGAATGTAAATCTCGTGAAAACTATTTTATTACTACTAAAAGTAATTGCTTTTCACCAAATACAATTGTTTTCAAAATATGATTGGTTTACAATAAACTTTGCATTTTCTTTCCAGGTTCTCTACCGCATATCAGTTTCAAAGTTCCAAAACATTTATCAAACTCATTAATTAATATCCTTAATTAATTAACATTTTAATGCTTATTTAGCATAATAATTTGAAATAACTTAGGAAAAATCCCATAAATTCGAAAAGACCATATTCTTTACCATATAAAAATTTCAGGGCCAAAAACTATATTAAATTATTTTTATCCATCAAAACCTAAAATAAAGCTATTTCCTCCTTAGAAAATTCATAAAATATTAAATATTACTTGGAAAATTATGAAATTAAAAACCTGTCTCCAAATTAATGTTTTACTCAACATACCAGAAAATCCAAGCTATTGGATATTAAAAATTTAGGTTTTACCCTTAAAACCTTTTCAAATAATTTCATAAAAATTCTATAAATCATTATTCTATCCAAATAATGACTATACAACCATATCTTGGTATAATAAACAATAATAATTCGGGCACTATCCATAACCAAATATAAATACAAGTAGAAGAGATGGTTCATGTATTATTCACCTTAGATTTGAATGAAGTTTGAGATTTGATATTTCTTTAGTTTTCCCTAAGCTCCTTCTCTTTGAATCCCCTTGATTTCGTGCTTCCTAGCTTGATTAATGGCCGGCCTCTTTTCATCCTCTTGATTGTTTATGTTTTATGAAAAATGAGAATGATGAGGAGGAGAGGGTTCAAGGGATAAAAGATAGATCTATACCTAAATTGCCCCTCTCATATATTCTTTTCTATATTTAAGTTTAAACAATCTTTTTTAGTTCATTTGTAATGGCTAGACCGTATAAATTTTCAAATCTCATTCTCCTTAACCATTTTCATTATTCTGTTTAATCTATCCAATTAAATGTCTTTAATAATATTAAAACAAAACTAAGGTTGTTGAAGGAAGTAGTTGAAGTTTATCAATGGCTATGATTTTAGACCTCGATGTAAGCTAGAGCCAGTAGTGTAGGCTAGCCTGATGATCAGATCTACCATGATTAAGAAGATCGATACTAGTCAAAGGTGAGATGTTGGACTAGCGAAGATCTTGGAAAAGATAGAGGAAAGAGTAGAGTCTGAGGAGATGAAGCTATACGGGCTCGATCGTGATGGTTATCTCTGTGAGGATGGGAGGTTATTTGTTCCTGATGTCGAATGATTAAGGGATGAGGTGATACGCGAGTGCCATCATTCAAAATTGACTATACATCTAGGTAGCAATAAAATGAACCGTGATATAAAGAAGGAATTTTATTGGGAAGGGATAAAGAAGGACATTGGGGCATTCATCTCATAGTGCATTAATCATCAGTTGTTAAAGGCAGAGTAAAAGAAGATGAGTGGTTTACTACAACCGCTCGAGATTCCCAAGTGGAAATGGGAACAAGTTTCGATGGACTTCATTGATGGATTACCGAGGACCAAAGGAAGGTATGATAGCATCTGGGTTATAGTCAATAGATTGACGAAGAGTGCTAGATTTATACCTGTCAAGTCTAGTATAACGACATCCAAATTAGCCGAGTTGTATATGAAGTGGGTTATGCGATTCCATGGTATGCTGAAGAGCATTACGAGCGACCGAGACCCTTTGTTCACTAGTGGTTTTGGAAGAGCTTATAGGAGGAATTGGGGATGGAGCTGCATCTCAATATAGCTTTGTTGAATATGCTAGTATATGATTTTTGTTTGATGATAATAAACCTATATATATTCATTTAAATGTATTTGTTATTGTACTATTTTATTTTTCACACAATTAAATAAATATTTGCTGAATAAAATAAATAACACAGAATTTAAATTCAAACAAATATTTTATTCAAACAAATATTTTATTACAATTTTGAATAGTACAAATTTGAGTTCTCACTATATATATACACAAATTTCCATTACAATACAATTTCGATTACATCACAATTTTTCACTGTACAATGTTTACATACATTTGCACCTCACTACATATCACTCATTCATTCGTATTTTATCTTCAACTCTACTCCAGCCCGAATCTATCATCTGAGTTATCTGCAAAATACACACTGACGCAGTAAAATTGAAAAGGAAATATTTTGCAGTGTAAAATTAAATATGGTTTTGAAAATGTTATTTGCCTCAGTTAGAGGGTTGTTCGTCATCATATTTATTTTGAATTCATCATACACGAACAACTTGTGACATGCACAGTGTATCACTGTACATGCCACAAGGCCGTGCGCACCGATATACACTTGATAAAACTGCAAGGATAGGTGCTCACAAGGTCAAGCCCAACCCAAAGCTAGGTTCAACTCAAGTGAAAACCAGAGATTCAGGCATGAATGCAATGAATTGGTCAGAGCAACCCAAACTATCAACAAGCTCCAAAGCAGACTACATGATGAACACAAATGCAAACCAGACTATACATGACCACATACATATTTACATATGTTTGCACACATGTATACATATATATACATGTGTCACATTTCAGGTTCAGCTCAACCAACATATACAAGTGAAATGGCCAAAACCACATCTACACCAGATTTCAACATGAAGTGGATTCAAGGCAAATGGAATCAGTGCACATGAAAACAGTGACAACAAGGGCTGCAACAAGACTCAAGTGAAATCAAGGACAACATGCAACAAAAATGAAGTACACAACATACGTAGATGCATATGTGTAGTGATAACTAGTACAACAAGGCTAGACAGTCAGTACATACATATATACATGTATACAATAACCAAGTGAAGACTCCAACCAGAACAAAGCCACAATGCTTTAGACATACATATATACAACAAGCACATGACTCAAAGCATCATAAATGAACCAGTACAAAAAGAGGTGGACAACACACTTGAAGCTCACATGAAATGCAATCAGACAAACAAATGTACACTAACTGAACTCATGCAAGAAACTGGCTCGAAGCAACGACCAAATGCAAACACATGAAACCAACAAGTCCCAGTCTCCAAAAAGAAACCAAACCAATTGCAGAATAACACAAAAATGGACACAAGTTCAAATGCAAGTACTCAAATAGGACAAAGGATATACATTCATTCAAACTGTATACATATGGAACCAGACCTGGCAACAATGGAACTAGACCAAGCTAATGAACAAACAAAACAACCAGACCGGGCAACATGAACAACATGATCTGGCTCGAATCAGTAAACAACATGTATACTTATGCAGTGGCAATATGAGATAAAATGGAAGCAGTTCAATATCCAAGCAAGAATACAACTTCAAGCAAACTACATGGTGCAATAAACATACATACATACATACATACATACATATATATATATATACACACACATGTGCATACACACATGTATACATATATATATGCACATGAAATGCAAAGTACAGACCACATGAACATAGTACAAGTCACTATTCAAAGAAGTAGCAGTTTCAAACAAAGTCAATTTGCAGTTACAAAAAATCAAGGTAGAGTTTGAACAAAGTCACCGGAGAAAAGAAATTCACATAGCAGGTTTTACAAGTTTCAAGTCAAGTCAAAAACCAAACAATCCATGGGTCAAAAATGTTCAAACATATATATATATATATAGTAAATTGAACAAGTGGTATCAATCTAGATTATCAAAAAAATTAATGCCGAAGTCAAAAGGAATAAAGAACGGAACCAAAGTCAAGTTCAAATGCCAGAGAATCAAAGCCATGGTGACCAAGAATAAAATCTAACAAGCCAAAATCAAACCCATGATAATTAAGGAAAAGTATATACGAAATTGAACCAGTCAGGATGAATCACATGTATTTGATCAAAATCAAACGGCCGAGCTAAAATTATCAGACGAATTCAAATAATATATTCGATCGAAAATTTATAGTTTTCAACCCTATAAAACCCGCTAACATCATCGGCATTAAGAATAAATCGAGTTCAAGCAAATTAACCAAAAAAGCAAAAAGGAAATTACGTACCAATTCATATCGAACCTGTAACGACCCGTAAATTTCAACTGTTTTAATAACGTAATTAGTTGAAATTTTGTGAAATTTTAAACAATGAAATTTTGAAATAAAATTTTTTATATGGAATACGTCTAGTTAAACATAGCAACTGGTAAATTTTCGTCCGAAAATACGAAAGTTTATTTCACGCGTAAATTCACTTCAATTTAATCAGTTAAAAAGCGATGAAAATAAAATGTTTCTGAAACCTAAATATTTTTACATAGAAAAATTCTAAACCATCTTCTGAGCAAGATGTCAGTTTGTCGTTTTTCCAAATTCGGACATCTTTGGCTCCGTCGATCTTATTTTTCAGTGTTTTTGCTGCATTTTCCGTTAGTAGAAAATTCAAATTTTTAAATCTAATCGTACCATAGATATCTGTATACCGTTTTGATTGTCTCGTTGTGCTGATCTCAACGGTTTATTCAGTTTTGTATTTTGAAGTCCGGAAAACGACGGATTCTACGGAACATTTGGCGTATTGGTTCCATATTCGGATTTTGTACCCATTATCTTTAATTTTCCAACTGTGTAAATTCTAACGGCCATTTGCATTTATAATTTTTAAAATTCCAAGTTATGACATTTCAATATGTTGCATTTATCAGATGCTTTAATTATCTGCGTGAATAAATGATTCTTTGGTTATTTTCATTTATTCGATAATTTATTGTAGCCGGCGCCCATTCACGTTTTCTTTTAAACTTCTCTGCCCTGTGACCTTATTCATTCTTTTCTCCTCTGTAATTTCTAATTCCACTTTATGTTCTGGAAATTTTCATTTTCTATTTTGTTTCCACCCATCGCTTGACCGTGCTCTCCGCCTCCAAAGCAAGCAAGTGCTGATCTTCCCTGGTCTTCTCTTCCCGACTTCGACCAGCAAACCCAACCACCTCTCTTTCTTCTACCTGCCGAGCACGCCGTCGTGGTGCCAACAAGCACAACCGGCCTTCCCCTTAACTGCTGCTCCACCCTCTGAACTAACCCACCGACCACCCTGAAGCCGAAGCCTGTCTCGGCCCCACCATGCAGCCATGGCCGCCTACACGTCTCCCACTTGCCGTTCACCACGCACGCCTCGTGACAGCAAATCTCGCCTTCTCTGAGTAGCCAACAGGGACCACCCAAAACCCCACTGACCTACGACATCGCCGCCTAGTGTTCCACTGGCCAGCAGCCTCCCTTATTGTCGAGCACTTCACCTCCGTACGTCGTTTGATGTGAGCCACCTCTGACCGAAACCATTTGCCCACTGCAGTAACTTCGGGCACTACCGCATCAACCCTCACCTCTCACTTTCGAGCACCGTAGCCTTGCATTGCCTCCGCTCCTCAGCCCATCTTCCCCTCCGCCTGCCTAACGCCCTCCTTGCCAACCTCCTGACCGGCAACGCCCTTCACAGCAGTGCAACTCTAGGTAGATCTCCACTTGTTTGCTATTTCATATTTTGTTGATTCTGGTTTTCCTATTCGTGAGTGATGGAAGTTCTAGCATATAGCCTATAATATTAACATCCACTAGCGATTTATATAATGCATGAATGAGTTGTTAGTATTGAAGTATATTGTACAAACCATTTTGATATCAACTTATTTGAACAAAGAGCTATATCTTATGCACTCTATGTTATTAAAACACATAGTACTATATTTATCAATTTCTTTAGTTTGAACATGTATTATTTAGCAGTTGACAATTCTTAAATGCATAAAGGATGGGTTGCTATACATGTTTTGTATGTGTTATATAGCCTAACTATTTAATAGCTATGCTTATGTATATAAATTAGTGCCTGTCACTTTCATTTATGGTATATGCTAACTTTATATATATAACCTGACACGTTTTTGCTTTTGATATAATTACCTTGTTTAAGCCTAACTATCTAATAGTTGTGTAAGTTTGTTTATATATGTATTTGTAAAGTTTATACAATTCCTTATTTGATTTCAAGTTATATATATATATAAAAACATTGTTTTAAATGCTATATTGTATTGTTTATATACGTAAGTCGTGATATACATCGATTTTGCTATTTACAGTTTTGATGTCTTAAAGATATGTTTTGTTTATAATTTTATGATATCTGTTAAGCTGATTGATGGTTTATATTATTATATATATGTATATTGATTTACGTAAGCTACTTTCCTACATAAATATATACAGCTATGTATAGACAATAAGTTGTTTATATGTGGGTCACCGTATATTAGTGTTACGCATGCCAGTATATAAGCTTTGTTTGTTGGTTCATGGTGAAGGCATATTTTATATAATATGTTATTGTATATAAAAATGCATGTATTATATAGTATAGTTCTGTCTAGATTTGCTGTTATGTAATTGTTATAAGTGGAATATGTTCTTTATTTTACTTTTGATATATAGTATATATGTTGTTCTGAGTTATACATTTTATAAGTTGTATAAATGTATACTTTATTTTATAAGTATGGGTAAATATTAATTTGAAAGTAAATATATGTTCTAAATTGATTTCAGAAAATAATAGATATATATATATATATATATATATTTAGTTCAATGTATATAAATTGATTCAATCGTTCTCATCGATTTCTCATTATCAGCTTTGTCCGTCGTGCCCGTTTTCTTCATCAAAACATGTCCATCCAGCGTTGCTTTGAAGTTCGTAGCTTGTTTCCTTGTCAAATCTCTCTAGCCTCGAAAGGTGAGCACTCACTCACGATTAACGTTCTTTTATTTATTAAATTTGATTTCAATTGAAACGACAATTGAAATATGCTGCTGTTAGATATTTACATTGTTATATATATTATTGCCTGTATCAGTTCACTTGTGACATCTGACACCATTATCTGTTAATTATGTATGGGATGATAATACAGTTTGGCTGATAATTGATTGATTGTTGATGTTTATATTGGACGTTAAATTGTTAGTGATAAATGATAAATAGTATGCAAAATTGAAATGGATATAGGATAGTTAACAAATTTTTAAAACTGATTTATATGTTAAATTTGATTAGTGAATATGACCCCTTTTAATTGTTAATTTAATTGACATGTAGAATAGTGATAATTACACTTTGAACCATCGACGTATGTTGGATTAATTGTTGTAGTATAAAATTGAAATTGAATGAAAAGTGAAAATCGTAATGTAATAATCTTTAATCTACATGAAATGATAGTGTAGCTTCTAGAAATAATTATATTAATTCGTACAAATAACAATGCGAATTAATACGGTTATTTCGGGATTATTTGAATTGATTATTGGATTGTTATTGATTGTTGTTATTGTTTGTTTATTTACTTTGACACCATCCTAGTTAACACACTGCAAGTTCCCTTTACTATGCTTTGTTTTTTTATTGAATTGGAATCGGGTTGAAATGATAAATACCCAAATTAAACTTTGACCTAGGATAGAGACTTAAATAAACCCGATTGGTCAATAATTTGATTTAAAAATAAACGAAGATTTTATTTGAATAAATAATATGGTTTTGAAATGAAGTTGAAATTTGAATTTTAATGAAAGGAAAATGTTAATGTTTAATAATCTGAAACAAATTATTAACAATGTAATTGATGAAAGAATGTTGTTTAATTTGAGAAATGATTGAATTAAGTTTGAAATTATAATTAAGTTTGAAATTATTAAACTTTGAAATTATTTAATAATTAAATTTTGAATTATTTAATAATTAAATAAGATTGAATTATTTAACGATTAAATTAAATTGAATTTTTGAATAAGTGAATTTTACTTCGTAAATAATTGAAATTGAGTTTTCTTATTAATTAAGTTTTGGAAAATTATTAAAGAAAGTAAATAAGTGAAATTGAATTTCTTTAACAAGAAATGAAAATGTGATATTTTTGGAATTAATGTAAGACTTGTAATTGAAAGAATTGATTTGACAAATTCAATTTAATTCAAAATTGTAAGTTTTGATTTAATGAAGTTGAACTTAAGAAATTGATTTCATGATTTGGAAATTCAATAGAAATTGTTTTGAATGATAAAGTAACTTAACGAATATTGAATGGAATCGATAAATGAGTTAAATGGATTTGAATGTTAAATTAAATTAATTTAAATGTTTTCGAAATGAAACTTATACTCGAACTTGAATCAATATTCGAATTGTTTTAAATAAAGATTGAAATTGAATTATAAGATTTTGAAATGATAATTTGGAAGTTTTGAAACGTAAATTATTGGAAATTGATTTAGAAAGGCAAATGAAATGTTGGTTTACGAATTGAAATTGAAATTGAATTTGATTTGGTTTTTGAAGTATATAAACGACCAATCGGTGTAATAATTACGAAAGTTATTAAAGAGACCGGAATCGGTTATGGATATACTCTCTATCTAAACCGGAAACCACTTTAATAACTATACGCGGAGTGATGATCCAGAATGAAGTGGTTGGAATGATGTACGTGTTGACTGAAGAAAGAGAACGATAATGGATAGCCTTGACACTTGTGTCAAATTGGAAATGACTAAAACAGGAGCCGTGCCGGGCCAATGGAGGATTAGCTACCTCAAGTGAACACACTTCTTCGAACTATTCATTACTTGTTGTCGATTGGTGCACCCTTGATTTTGGGAGTGTTGTTTCACGGTGTTGCGGGCGCTGCGGCGTTGCGTTCTCACTAGTCCGGATCAGGCGAACGGTAGTATCACTACCTTGGGTATTGCCTCATGTGCCTTGTCATACTTGTATCCCTATTCGCGACCACTACGAATCTGTTTTGTACCTTTAGTATATGGATTGCCCTCTGGTGACTTCCGGTTTTGGGGAAACTACGGTCTTGTATATGCTTTTGGGAATAAAAATGTGTTAAGGGTGGAATGGGCCATGACTTAACACTATTTTGATATCTTATTATTACTGATAGACATTATCTACTTATCGTACACTACTACATAGTAGATAGTTTAACGGATCCTTAAAGGATGGTTATTCCAAACATCCTTTGAGTTACTTGTATTTCAATTGCTATTTCACTTGAGTTGGATTTATTGATATAAGAATGTTAATCCTGACTCGAGTGTCTTGTGTTTTTGCTTTACGCTCGGGTCAGACTGAGTGTACCAGTATTCGAGACTCACCTTTGGAGTTGGAGCTTTGCTTGAAGATCCATCCATCTCTGTTTTCAGTATTCGATGATTCTAGTGATGTATTCTGATTTGTATCTGATGTATCGTGTTACTCTTCCGTTGTATCTGGTTTAACTCTGATGTATCGTATTACTCTTCTGTTGTAAACTCTGATGTATCTTATACATTTATATAGTAGCTTCATGAACTACTATCTCTTTTATTTCCGCTGCACTTATTACTCTGTGTCTGTGATTATATTTATTTACTGTATATGTTCAGTTTTGCCAAATTTAAATTAACAACGCGGTATTTTGAACAATTCAATTCTGGCATGAGTGTCTACCTATACACTTATAATGGATGCGAATGGTCCAAAATTTCGGGTCGTTACAGTTGGTATCAGAGCTTTGGTAGCTCTAGGCAAAACTTAACATATAGGGTAAATGTATTTACAGAATCACTCTCATTCGAGTTTCAATCTCTTCCTTTTGACTCGATTCCTTTGAATTTTGGAACGTTCCCCTCGGTTCCGAAATTCATTCGTGTCCTTCACTATTCGTCTTCTTTCAATCATGGAGCACCCCATAACTCCATTCTAAATGATATCTATAATAGATCGGCGGCCTCGCCAATCTTAGAATGATTCGTAAAGGAGTAAACTCCTTTATAATAGGCATCGATTTACCGGATATTTCTGTATCCTTGGTTTACGATGCTATCTATCTCCTGCTATAACTGAATTCTATTCTTGAGATTAAATGTAGATTTGCCTCGAAATTCTGCATCGATCTTATTCTTGAAGTTACGGACGACCCGGTTAAGGTTGCCCGTGAATTAAATAAACTCATCCATCTCCCGATTGTGGTAATTGAATTATCTTATCTTCTGTTTCAAACTTATTTTCGAATCAAAACTCTCTTTGATTTGAGTCAACAAAAATTTGAATCCCTATCCTTATTTTGAAAATTCATTCCTGTATGGTCGAGCAAAGAAATGTATTTGTAAACCAATATATAAATGTTTTAATATATACTGTGTTGTTTGAGTTGTTGATGTTGATTTGGGTTTCCGATCGATTCGTCTGATCAACGCTATCGATAGGATTTCCAAAACACTTGAACATAGCAAACTGACATAATAGTATTTTCAAAATTTGGTAAATAAAATAATCTTGTATGATTATATTTTTTTATATATATAAGTACACATTTTCTGAAATTAAATTGTTAACTGAATTAGTTGTCAGAAAGGTAATATTTGATTTTCACTATTTGTTTTGTAAATCATTGATTATTCCAACATAAAAAAAATGGAATTATAAAAGTTGGTTTATAGATTTATTTAGAAATTTAAATCAAATTAAAGTAAGAATTTGAGAATTTAAATTCCTAAAATTTCAAGCTTTGGTTTTTAAAATTTTAAAATGTATATTATTGAACGTATTTTCAAATAGAAACCGTTTTCAAAGAATTTTAAATGTTGAAATCAGTGCTCTTCTCTTTGTCGCTGGAAAATAATTTCGGTGATGGCGGCCGCATCATCGACATTTATTTTCGAGTTTCGAAGTGAAGAAACCATTCTATAGCTTTGCTACGGTTTTATTTGGAAAATATTTTGATTTGAATTTCTTCAGTATAAATTTGATTTATATATTTATATGGGTATCTTATTTTAAATTTAATATGATATAAATATATTACATATATATCTAAATTGTTTAAAGTTAATTGGAAATCTAATTCTTAAATTTTGTTAAAGGATGATTTTAATTATAAATAATACCAAAATTTGGAATAAATATTTAAACTTGAATAATTGAATTGAGAAAATTTTATTTGTATATTGTTCAACTGCATTCTAATACAACTTACCTAAATCATTCAGAAGTTGAATATGTAATTGGATAATATATAAGATAAATTGAATTTATAAATAAAATTTGAATGTTTATAATAAATGTTATACACTAAATTTTGATTATAAAGATGTTAATAGAGTTAGATAGGATAATAAGTAAACTCAGTTAATAATTAATAAATTTGTTTTGAAAGAATTAATAAATTGAAATTTGATCAACTTATGAAAATACCTTGAATTTGAAAGCAATTAGTAAATATAAATTAATTTAAATTGAAACTTTTATGGTTTAAATTAATTTATATGGGTTAAATATATGTGATTAGATATATTAAGTAGAATAAATTTAATAGTAATTTGGAATAAAGAAAAATTTAAATTGTTGAAAATAAAATATGATTATAATAAAAGATTATTCAAATTTATGGTTTTAGAAATTGTAAATTGAGGATAATTGGATAGTAAGATAATGAATTTAGAAATAGTTGAGATTGATTTTGGTGAAATCAAATGGATTAAATCAATTATTTAATATCAATCAATTTAAATTTGAATTTATATGGTTTAAATTAATTGTTATTTTGTATTTCAAATCTGTTTTCTTTCTGGTTGTTTCTATTCTCCTACCTCGTTCCTTTTCGGGGACGAAAAGTTTTGAGTGGGGGAGAGTGTAACGACCCGTAAATTTCAACTGTTTTAATAACGTAATTAGTTGAAATTTTGTGAAATTTTAAACAATGAAATTTTGAAATAAAATTTTTTATTTGGAATACGTCTAGTTAAACATAGCAACTGGTAAATTTTTGTCCGAAAATACGAAAGTTTATTTCGCGCGTAAATTCACTTCAATTTAATCAGTTAAAAAGCGATGAAAATAAAATGTTTCCGAAACCTAAATATTTTTACATAGAAAAATTCTAAACCATCTTCTAAGCAAGATGTCAGTTTTTCGTTTTTTCAAATTCGGACATCTTTGGCTCCGTCGATCTTATTTTTGAGTGTTTTTGCTGCATTTTCCATTAGTAGAAAATTCAAATTTTTAAATCTAATCGTACCACAGATATCTGTATACCGTTTTGATTGTCTTGTTGTGCTGATCTCAACGGTTAATTCAGTTCTGTATTTTGAAGTCCGAAAAACGACGGATTCTACGGAACATTTGGCGTATTGGTTCCATATTCGGATTTTGTACCCATTATCTTTAATTTTCCAACTGTGTAAATTCTAACGGCCATTTGCATTTATAATTTTTAAAATTCCAAGTTATGACTTTTCAATATCTTGCATTTATCAGATGCTTTAATTATCTGCGTGAATAAAGGATCCTTTGGTTATTTTCATTTATTCGATAATTTATTGTAGCCGGCGCCCATTCACGTTTTCTTTTAAACTTCTCTACCCTGTGACCTTATTCATTCTTTTCTCCTCTGTAATTTCTAATTCCACTTTATGTTCTGGAAATTTTCATTTTCTATTTTGTTTCCACCCATCTCTTGACCGTGCTCTCCGCCTCCAAAGCAAGCAAGTGCCGATCTTCCCTGGCCTTCTCTTCCCGACTTCGACCAGCAAACCCAACCACCTCTCTTTCTTCTACCTGCCGAGCACGCCATCGTGGTGCCAACAAGCACAGCCGGCCTTCCCCTTAACTGCTGCTCCACCCTCTGAACTAACCCACCGACCACCATGAAGCCGAAGCCTGTCTCGGCACCACCATGCAGCCATGGCCGCCTACACGTCTCCCACTTGCCGTTCACCACGCACGCCTCGTGACAGCAAATCTCGCCTTCTCCGAGTAGCCAACAGGGACCACCCAAAACCCCACTGACCTATGACATCGCCGCCTAGTGTTCCACTGGCCAGTAGCCTCCCCTATTGTCGAGCACTTCACCTCCGTACGTCGTTTGACGTGAGCCACCTCTGACCGAAACCATTTTCCCACTGCAGCAACTTCGGGCACTACCGCATCAACCCTCACCTCTCACTTTCGAGCACCGTAACCTTGCATTGCCTCCGCTCCTCAGCCCATCTTCCCCTCCGCCTGCCTAACGCCCTCCTTGCCAACCTCCTGACCGGCAACGCCCTTCACAGCAGTGCAGCTCTAGGTAGATCTCCACTTGTTTGCTATTTCATATTTTGTTGATTCTGGTTTTCCTATTCGTGAGTGATGGAAGTTCTAGCATATAGCCTATAATATTAACATCCACTAGCGATTTATATAATGCATGAATGAGTTGTTAGTATTGAAGTATATTGTACAAACCATTTTGATATCAACTTATGTGAACAAAGAGCTATATCTTATGCACTCTATGTTATTAAAACACATAGTACTATATTTATCAATTTCTTTAGTTTGAACATGTATTATTTAGCAGTTGACAATTCTTAAATGCATAAAGGATGGGTTGCTATACATGTTTTGTATGTGTTATATAGCCTAACTATTTAATAGCTATGCTTATGTATATAAATTAGTGCCTGTCACTTTCATTTATGGTATATGCTAACTTTATATATATAACCTGACACGTTTTTGCTTTTGATATAATTACCTTGTTTAAGCCTAACTATCTAATAGCTGTGTAAGTTTGTTTATATATGTATTTGTAAAGTTTATACAATTCCTTATTTGATTTCAAGTTATATATATATAAACATTGTTTTAAATGCTATATTGTATTGTTTATATACGTAAGTCGTGATATTCATCGATTTTGCTATTTACAGTTTTGATGTCTCAAAGATATGTTTTGTTTATAATTTTATGATATCTGTTAAGCTGAGTGATGGTTTATATTATTATATATATGTATATTGATTTACGTAAGCTACTTTCCTACATAAATATATACAGCTATGTATAGATAATAAGTTGTTTATATGTGGGTCACCGTATATTAGTGTTACGCATGCCAGTATATAAGCTTTGTTTGCTGGTTCATGGTGAAGGCATATTTTATATAATATGTTATTGTATATAAAAATGCATGTATTATATAGTATAGTTCTGTCTAGATTTGCTGTTATGTAATTGTTATAAGTGGAATATGTTCTTTATTTTACTTTTGATATATAGTATATATGTTGTTCTGAGTTATACATTTTATAAGTTGTATAAATGTATACTTTATTTTATAAGTATGGGTAAATATTAATTTAAAAGTAAATATATGTTCTAAATTGATTTCAGAAAATAATAGATATATATATATATATATATTTAGTTCAATGTATATAAATTGATTCAATCGTTCTCATCGATTTCTCATTATCAGCTTTGTCCGTCGTGCCCGTTTTCTTCATCAAAACATGTCCATCCAGCGTTGCTTTGAAGTTCGTAGCTTGTTTCTTTGTCAAATCTCTCTAGCCTTGAAAGGTGAGCACTCACTCACGATTAACGTTCTTTTATTTATTAAATTTGATTTCAATTGAAACGACAATTGAAATATGCTGATGTTAGATATTTACACTGTTATATATATTATTGCCTGTATCAGTTCACATGTGTCATCTGACACCATTATCTGTTAATTATGTATGGGATGATAATACAGTTTGGCTGATAATTGATTGATTGTTAATGTTTATATTGGATGTTAAATTGTTAGTGATAAATGATAAATAGTATGCTAAATTGAAATGGATATATGATAGTTAACAAAATTTTAAAACCGATTTATATGTTAAATTTGATTAGTGAGTATGACCCCTTTTAATTGTTAATTTAATTGACATGTAGAATAGTGATAATTACACTTTGAACCATCGACGTATGTTGGATTAATTGTTGTAGTATAAAATTGAAATTGAATGAAAAGTGAAAACCGTAATGTAATAATCTTTAATCTACATGAAATGATAGTGTAGCTTCTAGAAATAATTATATTAATTCGTACAAATAACAATGCGAATTAATACGGTTATTTCGGGATTATTTGAATTGATTATTGGATTGTTATTGATTGTTGTTATTGTTTGTTTATTTACTTTGACACCATCCCAGTTAACACACTGCAAGTTCCCTTTACTATGCTTTGTTTTTTTATTGAATTGGAATCGGGTTGAAATGATAAATACCCAAATTAAACTTTGACCTATGATAGAAACTTAAATAAACCCGATTGGTCAATAATTTGATTTAAAAATAAATGAATATTTTATTTGAATAAATAATATGGTTTTGAAATGAAGTTGAAATTTGAATTTTAATGAAAGGAAAATGTTAATGTTTAATAATCTGAAACAAATTATTAACAATGTAATTGTTGAAAGAATGTTTAATTTGAGAAATGATTGAATTAAGTTTGAAATTATAATTAAGTTTGTAATTATTAAACTTTGAAATTATTTAATAATTAAATTTTGAATTATTTAATAATTAAATAAGATTGAATTATTTAACGATTAAATTAAATTGAATTTTTGAATAAGTGAATTTTACTTCGTAAATAATTGAAATTGAGTTTTCTTATTAATTAAGTTTTGGAAAATTATTTAAGAAAGTAAATAAGTGAAATTGAATTTCTTTAACAAGAAATGAAAATGTGATATTTTTGGAATTAATGTAAGACTTTTAATTGAAAGAATTGATTTGACAAATTCAATTTAATTCAAAATTGTAAGTTTTGATTTAATGAAGTTGAACTTAAGAAATTGATTTCATGATTTGGAAATTCAATAGAAATTGTTTTGAATGATAAAGTAACTTAACGAATATTGAATGGAATCGATAAATGAGTTAAATGGATTTGAATGTTAAATTAAATTAATTTAAATGTTTTCGAAATGAAACTTATACTCGAACTTGAATCAATATTCGAATTGTTTTAAATAAAGATTGAAATTGAATTATAAGATTTTGAAATGATAATTTGGAAGTTTTGAAACGTAAATTATTGGAAATTGATTTAGAAAGGCAAATGAAATGTTGGTTTACGAATTGAAATTGAAATTGAATTTGATTTGGTTTTTGAAGTATATAAACGACCAATCGGTATAATAATTACGAAAGTTATTAAAGAGACCGGAATCGGTTATGGATATACTCTCTATCTAAACCGGAAACCACTTTAATAACTATACGCGGAGTGATGATCCAGAATGAAGTGGTTGGAATGATGTACGTGTTGACTGAAGAAAGAGAACGGTAATGGATAGCCTTGACACTTGTGTCAAATTGGAAATGACTAAAACAGGAGCCGTGCCGGGCCAATGGAGGATTAGCTACCTCAAGTGAACACACTTCTTCGAACTATTCATTACTTGTTGTCGATTGGTGCACCCTTGATTTTGGGAGTGTTGTTTCACGGTGTTGCGGGCGCTGCGGCGTTGCGTTCTCACCAGTCCGGATCAGGCGAACGGTAGTATCACTACCTTGGGTATTGCCTCATGTGCCTTGTCATACTTGTATCCCTATTCGCGACCACTACGAATCTGTTTTGTACCTTTAGTATATGGATTGCCCTCTGGTGACTTCCGGTTTTGGGGAAACTACGGTCTTGTATATGCTTTTGGGAATAAAAATGTGTTAAGGGTGGAATGGGCCATGACTTAACACTATTTTGATATCTTATTATTACTGATAGACATTATCTACTTATCGTACACTACTACATAGTAGATAGTTTAACGGATCCTTAAAGGATGGTTATTCCAAACATCCTTTGAGTTACTTGTATTTCAATTGCTATTTCACTTGAGTTGGATTTATTGATATAAGAATGTTAATCCTGACTCGAGTGTCTTGTGTTTTTGCTTTATGCTCGGGTCAGACTGAGTGTACCAGTATTCGAGACTCATCTTTGGAGTTGGAGCTTTGCTTGAAGATCCAGCCATCTATTCTGTTTTCAGTATTCGATGATTCCAGTGATGTATTCCGATTTGTATCTGATGTATCGTGTTACTCTTCCGTTGTATCTGGTTTAACTCTGATGTATCGTATTACTCTTCTGTTGTAAACTCTGATGTATCTTATACATTTATATAGTAGCTTCATGAACTACTATCTCTTTTATTTCCGCTGCACTTATTACTCTGTGTCTGTGATTATATTTATTTATTGTATATGTTCAGTTTTGCCAAATTTAAATTAACAACGCGGTATTTTGAACAATTCAATTCTGGCATGAGTGTCTACCTATACACTTATAATGGATGTGAATGGTCCAAAATTTCGGGTCGTTACAGAACCCGACGAATTGAAGCAGCCGTGTGAGAATCGAAGAAACGATCGATTGACAAAGAAATCAACACTAAACATTTATTCAATTGATTAACTAGTATCAGCTGTTTTCAATTTCCAAAACCCTAATTTCATAAAGAAGAACAATCGCTGCCATTTTCACCAAGCAAGAAAGCGGGCCAAAGGAATAAAAGAGAAAAGGGGGAACAATTGTTTTATCAAATTTTTGGGTCGGCTTTTAATCTTCTTTGGGCTTTAAATTTTAAAAATTGGGGTTTTATTGTTTTAAGTTGTTTTTATTTTGTATTTCTCTTTTAAACTTTTGTAAAGTCTAGTCGTGTGACTAGGGGACGAACTACGGTGGTGTAGTTCGAGATTTTGCAACTCAGTGGCTGAGTTGTGGTAGGGTTTTGAGCGTAGAGTAAGATTAGTCGATAGCGGGTGTCGCGAGTTTACGTGTGCAAGCGTCTGACTACTTAATTTCTAGTAGAAACCTTGGGGGCAGCATATGGGCAGGGTTTTGTCGAAGCTGGGTAAATCTGTGTTGTTCTATTTCTGCTTTTAATATTCTGCTATTATCTGTGCTGCTATTATTCTGCTATTATCAGTGCTGCAATTATTTTAAATACTTCCACATTAAATTTTTATTATTATTAGTATCACCCTATTCATCCCCCCTCTAAGGTGAAATCGATCCTACAAGTGGTATTAGAGCTAGGAACGAAAAGCCAATTTTTGTTTTAAATTTGATTTTTCAAAAACAAATTTTTGTTTTTAAATTTTTTAAATGGCTTCTTTTAATAATGCTTTTGCTGAGGGTCGGTCCATAGTTAGACAACCAATGTTCAATGGTGAATATGCTTACTGGAAAAATAGAATGAATTTTTTTTCTAAAAACCATTGATGCTTGGAATATTGTTGAGACAGGTTATAGAGCACTAACTATAGTTGTAGATAATCAAGAAATTGAAAAACCGATGGATCAATGGACAGATCTAGAAAATAAACTACATAATGCTAACGCGAAAGCTATGAATTCTATTATCTGTTCATTAGATCAAATTGAATTTAATCGTGTCTCACATCGTCTAACTGCATAGGAAATCTGGCACACACTTGAAGTGACTCACGAAGGAACATCTCAAGTCAAGGAATCTCGTCTTGCCATGCTTAGTAGCGAATACGAGAACTTCACAATGGTCAAGAATGAAAATGTCAAAGAGATGTATGGACGACTTTCCAATATTGTATACAAATCAAAAGCTCTCGAAAAATCATACATAGAGTTGGAAATAGTTCGAAAAATCCTCAGAGTCCTTCCACGAAATTTTGAAGCGAAAGTTACAGCCATTCAAGAATCAAAAGATTTGAAACAAATCAAAGTTGAAGAACTCATCAGAAGTCTCTCCACTTATGAGCTAGAAATGAAATTAATGGAAGAACGAGAAGGAGGTGATACTCGAAAGAAATCAATAGCTCTCAAAGGAACAATGGAAAGTGATGATGATGATGATGATGATGATGGAGCGGCTGAATTGGCACTATTAATAAAGAAATTAAAAAAGTGGAACTACAAGTATGGAAATCCAGCTTGAAATCAACAATTGAAAAGTAGAATAACTAAAGTACTAGACAACTCAGAAGAGCAGGAGATCATTTGTCATAAGTGCAATAAACCCGGTCATATCAAGCCCAACTGTCCTCAGAATCGACTCAACCAAGGAAAGAAAAAGAAAAGGAGAAGTTTTGCAGCCACTTGGGATAAAACTGATGAAGATGATAAAAGCACTGGTAGTGAGAGTGAAAAAGGAAATCTGTGCCTTCAAGGAGAAACAACTGACAGTGATGACGATGAACCAAGCGAGGTATCAAAACTTACTCATTTAGAATTACTTATTTATTTTCACGAAGTAAATGGCTGTTTTGAACGACTTAGGGAGAAGCACGCTAAAATTGAATCACAAAGAGATACTTTGATAAATTTAAATAAACAACTTGACCAATTAGTTAAAAACTATCAAACCAAGAGCCCTAAGTGTGATAAGTTTCCATCACTTGAAGAAGAAATTAAAAATCAAAAATTAAAATTAAATCACTTGAAAATGAAATTCTGATTTTGAAAGAAAGTGAAAACACGAGGAGAGAAAATCTATTAAAAAGTGCACACAATTATTGAATGAAAATGAATCCCACAAAACAGAAGTCCAACAATTGTCTACTACTTTAAGAAAATTTTCAAAAGGAGAAAGGTCGCTAAATATGTTATTAGGGAAACAAACTGTCAATACTATTAGACAAGGACTTGGATATAACCAATCTGAACCTGTTAGAAGTGGAATTAATCAAGTCAATTCCAAGTGCACAATTTGTGGAAAAACTGGACACAATCACAACATTTGCTAGTATAGACCCAAACACGTGAAAACCATTCCAATTTGGGTTCCAAAAGGCACGAATATAAAATCCCTTAAAGTTAAACAAATCTGGGTGCCAAAAGAAACAAATATAAATAGTCTTTGGTCAACACAAACATATTTTTCAACAACTTTTGCCACTAACAACCATGGACCTATAAAAATAAATAGTTCACAAAAATCTTTTCTTGTGTAGGTGTGGTGGCGGGCTAAGGAATAACAAAAGTGTTACCTGGATTCTGGATTTTCCAGGCACACAACGGGCAATAAATCAAAGTTCCTTAGCCTAGTACAAAGGTGGCAGAATCACAATGGGCAACAATAAAAATTTATCATAAAGGTAAAATAGGTAATGGTACATTTATCTTGAACGATATATTAAATGTGAAAATCTACACCATAATCTGATTTAAATCAGCCAGTTATGTGAAATGTTGATTTTGATTTTAAAAATGTTGACCAATCATCTTTGAACTATTTCATATAGATTTGCTTGGACTAACAATGTTGGTTGATGATTACTCAAGATACACGTGGATATATTTGTTTATCTCATTCTGATACTATGTTCATTGTTTGTTTATTTACACGGCTTCAATTCAAATCCAAAAGAATTTCACTTAAAAGCTGTAAAAAGGATTTTAAGGAATTTGTTGCAACTTCATGATCTAGTCAATAACATCCAACTAATGATAATCTTGAGTCAAAGGAAAATTCGGATGTAGATTACACTGGTAATCTAGTTGATAGAAAAATTACTACTGGAACGTGATTTATGATGAGACATTCATTAGTTGCATCACATTTTCAAAGAAAATATCTGCATATTTTTCATTTCAACTGATTTTCAAATTAGCAGACATTTTTCTTATAAAACCCCTTCAAGAAAATAGTTTTTATTGACCTTGTTTCAAATTAGTCATTTTAGAAAATTTGATTTTATAATTATTTTTGGATGTGATCTCAAATGACTACATTAACTAATCATACTCCCTATTGATCATCGAAAAGATAAATAGTTATTGAAAAAGCGATGAGGGTTGATATTAACCATATATTATAACTTGAGACGGTATATTTAGTAAATTTCTTTAGAAATTTAAACAAGATTTATAATAACTTTTGATGGGTAAAAATTCCATGACCATCTCTATTTCTATCATATTTCTAACGACCATCACTCGTCAAAATCCAATATAGTATGTCAATATGTGGTATTTTAAACAGGAAATTATTCGTTTTTCATTTTATTATATTTTTAGCAATAAAAACATCCAAAGTATTCACTCTCATTTAAAAGTCCTCATGGTTATGCATGGGTGAATTACTTGGAATTTTTTATTATGTGCTTTCATGCTCATTTAAAAGTCCTCACGGTTATGCATGTATGGAACACATATCAAAATTAGTTATTAAATAGACAAGTTGATTATAATCCCATTTAAAAGTCCTCACGGTTATGCATGGTTAGAAGATACTTGAATTCATTTTTTTATAAAAATTTGGAATACTACTAATGCTCATTTAAATGTCCTAACGGTTATGCATGGTTAGTAGATATTCAAATTCCTGACATAAATATACCACAAATAGACACAGCTATATGGTTTCACATCATTCCTATCATTCTAAAGTGGAATATGCACCTAACAGAGTATTTATGATTTTTGTTTAATTTTTTATTGAAATTTAATATTTATACTCGATAAGGTATTAATGTTGTATTAATGTCTGTCACTTTATCTCTATTTTCTAACACTATTACTCTTTTGCTGATAACAAAAGGGGGAGAGAAAAGTTAAGATTTTGGTAAATAAAGGTCAAATATTTTATTTTGTATTTTCTATTTGCATCTAGGCTCATTTATGCATATATGAAGGGGGAGCTTTGTTGTAGAGAGGGAGCATTCAAATAGGGGGAGCAAATTGAATGATCAAATACATTTAATAAATTCAAAATCTTAAATATATGTTTGTTATCATCAAAAGGGGGAGATTGTTGAATATGCTAGTATATGATTTTTGTTTGATGATAATAAACATATATATATATATATATTCATTTAAATGTATTTGTTATTGTACTATTTTATTTTTCACATAATTAAATAAATATTTGCTGAATAAAATAAATAACACAGAATTTGAATTCAAACAGATATTTTATTCAAACAAATATTTGAGTACAATTTTGAATAGTACAAATTTGAGCTCTCACTATATATACACAAATTTCCATTACAATACAATTTTGATTACATCACGATTTTTCACTATACAATGTTTACATACATTTGCATCTCACTACATATCACTCATCACTCGTATTTTATCTTCAACTCTACTCCAGCCCGAATCTAGCATTTGAGTTATCTGCAAAATACACACTGATGCAGTAAAATTGAAAAGGATATATTTTTGCAGTGTAAAATAAAATGTGTTTTTGAAAATATTATTTGCCTCAGTTATTTGGGTTGTTCGTCATCATATTTATTTTGAATTCCTCATACACGAACAACTTATGACATTCATAGTGTATCACTGTACATGCCACAAGGCCGTGCACACTGATGTACACTTGATAAAACTGCAAGGACAGGTGAGCATAAGGTCAAACCCAACCAAAAGCTAGGTTCAACTCAAGTGAAAACCAGAGATTCAGGCATGAATGCAATGAATTGGTCAGAGCAACCCAAACTATCAACAAGCTCCAAAGCAGACTACATGATGAACACAAATGCAAACCAGACTATACATGACCACATACATATATACATATGTTTGCACACATGTATATATATATATATATATATATACACACACACACATGTGTCACATTTCAGGTTCAGCTTAACCAACATATACAAGTGAAATGGCCAGGACCATATCTACACCAGATTTCAAGATGAAGTGGATTCAAGGCAAATGGAATCAGTGCACATGAAAATAGTGACAACAAGGGCTGCAACAAGACTCAAGTGAAATCAAGGACAACATGCAACAAAAATGAAGTACACAACATACATAGATGCATATGTGTAGTGATAACTAGTACAGCAAGGCTAGACAGTCAGTACATACATATATACATGTATACAATAACCAAGTGAAGACTCCAACCAGAACAAAGCCACAATGCTTTAGACATACATATATACAACAAGCACATGACTCAAAGCATCATAAATGAACCAGTACAAAAAGAGGTGAACAACACACTTGAAGCTCACATGAAATGCAATCAGACAAACAAATGTACACTGACTGAACTCATGCAATGAACTGGCTCGAAGCAACGACCAAATGCAAACACATGAAACCAACAAGTCCCAGTCTCCAAAAAAGAAACCAAACCAATTGCAGAATCACACAAAAATGGACACAAGTTCAAATGCAAGTACTCAAAGAGGACAAAGGATATACATTCATTCAGACTGTATACATATGGAACCGGACCAGGCAACAATGGAACCAGACCAAGCTAATAAACAAACAAAACAACCAGACTGGGCAACATAAACAACATGATCTGGCTTGAATCAGTAAACAACATGTATACATGTGCAGTGGCAATATGATATAAAATGGAAGCAGTTCAATATTCAAGCAAGAATACAACTTCAGGAAAACTACATGGTGCAATAAACATACATACATATATATATATATACACACATACATGTGCATACACACATGTATACTTACACACACACACACACATATATATATATATATATGAACACCAAATGCAAAGTACAGACCACATGAACACAATACAAGTCACTGTTCAAAGAAGTAGCAGTTTCAAACAAAGTCAATTTGCAGTTACAAAAAATCAAGGTAGAGTTCGAACAAAGTTACAGGAGAAAAGAACTTAACGTAGCAGGTTCTACAAGTTTCAGGTCAAGTCAAAAACCAAACAAGCCGTGGGTCAAAAATGTTCAAACAGATATATATATATATATATATATATAGTAAATTGAACAAGTGGTATCAATCCAGATTATCAACAAAATTAATGCCGAAGTCAAAGGGAATAAAGAACGGAACCAAAGTCAAGTTCAAATGCCAGAGAATCAAAGCCGTGGTGACCAAAAAAAATCAAACAAGCCAAAATCAAAGCCGTGATAATCAAGCAAAAGTATATACGAAATTGAACCAGTCAAGATGAATCACATGTATTCCACCAAAATCAAACGGCCGAGCTAAAATTATCAGACGAATTAAAATAATATATTCGATCGAAAATTTAGGGTTTTCAACCCTATAAAACCCGTTAACATCATCGGCATTAAGAATAAATCGAGTTCAAGCAAATTAACTAGAAAAGAAAAAAGGAAATTACATACCAATTCATATCGAAATCGACGAATTGAAGCAGCATGTTCGAATCGAAAAAACGATCAATTGACAAAGCAATCAACACTAAACATTTATTCAATTGATCAACTAGTATCGGCAGTTTTCAATATCTAGAACCTTAATTTCACGAAGAAAAACGATCGCTGCCATTTTCACCAAGCAAGAAAGCTGGCCGAAGGAATAAAAGAGAAAAGGGGGAAAATTGTTTTATCATGTTTTCGGGCCAGCTTTTAATCTTCTTTGGGATTTAAATTTTAAAAATTAGGGTTTTATTGTTTTAAGTTGTTTTTATTTTGTATTTCTCTTTTAAACTTTTGTAAAGTCTAGTCGTGTGACTAGGGGACGAACTACGGTGGTGTAGTTCGAGAATTCGCAACTCAGTGGCTGAGTTGTGGCAGGGTTTTGAGCGTAGAGTTAGGTTAGTCGATAGTGGGTGTCGCAAGTTTACGTGTGTAAGCGTCTGACTACTTAATTTATAGTATAAACCTTGGAGGCAGCACGTAGGCAGGGTTTTGTCGAAGCTGTTTAAATCGTGTTGTTCTATTTTTGCTTTTAATATTCCGCTATTATCTATGCTGCTATTATTCTGCTATTATCAGTGCTGCAATTATTTTATATACTTCCGTATTAAATTTTTATTATTATTAGTATCACCCTATTCACCCTCCCCCCTCTAGGGTGAAATCGATCCTACAAGATTATCACCTATAGATAGATGGGAAGACTGAGAAGGTGAATCATATTCTAGAGGATCTCTTGTGAGCTTGCATTCTTGATTTTGGTAGCTCGTAGGACAATCATCTGTAGTTAGTAGAGTTTGCATACAACAAAAAGTATCAGTCCAACATCGGTATGACACCATTTGAGGCATTAGATGGCCGATCGTGCAATGCTCCTTTATGTTGGTGGGAAGTGAGCGAGAAACTGATACTTGGGCAATGAATGAAAGCTACTCAGGATAGACAGAATAGCTATGTTGCTAGGAGAAGATGTGATTTAGAGTTCTCCGTCAGCGACATGGGGTTTATCAAGTTCTCTTCGCTAAAGAATGTTGTTCGATTCGGTACTAAGTGGAAGTTCGTGCCGAGACTCATTAGTCTTTTCCCGATACTTGAGAGGATAGGGAACTTGGCTATATAGAGTCAACTTACCTCGGAAGATGGGAAGCGTCCACAACATGTTCCATGTTTCTCACTTGCGGAAGTTTTTGCATGAATCAGGCGCAATAGTTTAACTGGATCAACTTGATGATATCGAGATTGAACCAGAAGCTTCGAGACATCGTAGGCCTATTCGTATCGTCAGACGTAATATAAAGCAACTTAGGAGGAAGATGGTAGAGCTGGTGATGGTTCAGTAGACTGAGAGTGAAGGCGGTCGTACTTGGGAGATCGAGGAGAGCATGAAGACCGCTTATCCAGAGCTCTTTACTTGGTGAGACTTCTATTTATCACATTTACTTTCTCTTTCGATATCATATAAATTAGTTTAGTATCCTGCATGCTAGGGTAGGTGTTGATTTACCTACTTTTGTTTGCTTGTTTGATGTTCGATATGGTTGCTCGTGGATGTTAGGCATGCGAGGTAGCTATGTTTGATTTTATCATGGTTATATTGGCGATTTCGGGGGCGAAATTCCTAAAGTGAAGAGTATAACTAGTGCTGTTAATGGATACCCAAAAAATCCAAAGTCCCTCTGCACCTATCCTAAAAGCGGATAAATATTCGACTACAAAGACATCCGCATCTAAAATTATCCGTTGGGTATTTTTCAAGATTATAGTTTAAGTTATGTGTATTTTAGTACAATTACATATATTTATTTATTGTTTTATTAGGTTAAAAGTTTATATTATATGCACAAAATGCATATTGACTGCCTAAAACTATTTATTATCTTCATATTTGTTTACTTTTAACACATTAATAATCAATGAGTTTGAAAAAAGTATGTTAAACTAAAATTTTCCATTTATGTTTCTTGATTTATTGGTCGTTGGCGGTTAGGATAATTATCTGATATCCATCCGTATCCATGGATGTGGATATCTTATATCCAAAAATGATTTTAGATGTAGATATAGATATGGCACTATTCGCATTCGAGAGTTTTCGTTGACAGGCTTAAGTGTAACGACCTGCATTTTACGTAACGGAGGATCGTAAAATATTATTTTTAAATTCCTATGGAAGTCATATGACTTTATAACTTTAGGAAATGCCTAGTAGTGACATTTCCTATCTATAGAATTTTTTAAGATGATTTTACCCTTAAAAACTTGTATTAGATATAAATTTTGATAGGTGATGAATTAGCGTCCGAGACAACTTCAATTGTAAAGATATGATGGTTTCCCTTTCCGTAGAGTGGTCATAATAGCGATTTGGATTTAGATAGTTTTTGGGGGTAGCTTAGTGGGTATTAGTGAGTTTAGGGGCAAGCCCACTAACTATTTTGGGTTCAGAGAGTATATTTGGCTGAACCATCATCCGCAAATCACTTTTACACCTTCTCACATAGATCTAAGCCTCCATTAATCCTTCCTCTACCCAAATCCTTTTTTCTCTCCTCCAAATCATGTCAGAATCATAGATTAAGGTTACACTAACAAGAGGATTCAGTAAAGATCTTCAAATCTACATTTTTGGGGAGAGAAAATTTCATCATTGCCGTTCATTGTCAGATCTGCCTAGATTTGCATGCAAAACTTGGATTTAGGAGGTTTTGGTGAGTGATTTATCATCTCTCACCTTATTATATATGTATATATAAGTTTTAACATTTTTTGGATCCATTTTAGAGTCAAATTTAAGTTTTAATGTTGTTTTAAAACCAAACCTGTAGTAAAAAGGTGAATAAATGGATTTTTGGGGTTCTAGACATGTTGTAGGGATATGTGATTACCTTGATAGATATTAGGCTATGTTGTATACACCTTATATGATGATTGCTATGATTGATTGTGTGTTTCACATGTTTATTTGTTGTTTGGTGCATGTATGGTGTTTTTTTGTATGCTTGTATGGTTGAAACGCTTATCGAAGCGAGTTAGAGGTAGGAACCGTGAAATTGGGCTTCGATGAATAAGCTCTAGAGCATTTGGAACTGTATCACTACATAGGTGATGCACTGTATCACTACATAGGTGATGCATAAGGGTTGAAGTGTTGAGTGTAGTGATGGAATCAGCACGATGTTGAAGTGCTGAAGGAGCTACATGTTTTGGTTTAGCAAAGTTTGGTCTGGTATGAGATTATTCGGTGGTAGGCTTCAGGAAGGGAAGTATTTGGTTCGGCATTGGTGGGTTCGACATTGGGTGGTTTAGCTCTGAAGGATCGGACTAGAAATTCAATTCGGTGGGTATTGGCTCGGTAGGTGGCTTGGCTCAACAAGTGGAGGACTAAACAGAAAATGCGGTTCGATAGGTCTTTGGTTCGGCTAGGAAGTGTCAAACAGAAAATGTGATCCGGTAGGTGGGGGTGCTGAGAAGGAGTATTTTTTCGGTGTTGCTTCTATTTGGGGAGAAGTATGGCTTCTAGCCGAACAAAGGGAGGCTGAATCGATGATGGAGTGAGGCTTTTTGAGTGTAGGCTTCGGGGCAAGACTTGTGGTTGCTTGGTGGTCTTGGGAGTTGGTTCGGAATAAGGATGGATGACCCCAGGATGGATCTAGATAACTTTGGAATAGCAACCAACGAAGTACAACGACTTCGACGACTCGATGTGGCAAGTGACTATAGCATCTGGTAATGGACTGAAAGGATGAGTTTTGCTTGATAGCTCAGAGAGTAGCATATGAGGTTGAGATGCTCGTGAGTAGGAAAGGGTAGTCCGCGTGTACCCAGGGTAGTCTACGTGTACCCTTGTGTTTGGATGTTTACGTGTGCCTAGTTTTTAGCCATCTGTGTGGGCATGAGTTGAGCATCTATGAGGCTGATCTACTATCGGTATGTGTGCTAAGTGATTGATAGACAACTCTATGGTTGTGATGCTCATTGTTGGGGCAGGGTAGCCTATGTTTACCGAGGGCAGTCTACGTGTACCCATATTGTAATGCCCCGTAAATTTTAAAGGTTTTAATAACTTAATTAATTAAATTTTTGTGAATTTTTAAATAATTGAATTTAGAAATGATTGAATTTAGAAATAATTGAATTTAGAAATAAAAAGTTGATATTTGGAATACGTCTATATAAACATAGCAAATGGTAAATTTTCATCAGATAATATGGAAGTTTATTTTATTATGTAATTTTATTTCAATTTAAATTAGTTAATTTGATAATAATAATATATTTCTCAAACCTGAATATTTTTATATAATAAATTTGTAAATCGTCTTCTGAGTGAGACGACATATTTCGTTTCGTCAAATTTTGACTGCTATTGCCCCGTTTATCTTAATTCTGGCGTTTTAGCAGCATTTTTGGTACCGAATATCGACTTTTGATGGGATGATCATACCACTGATATCTATATACCGTTTTGATCATTTCGTCATGCTGATCTCTACGGTATATTCATTCGTGCGTTTTGAAGTCCGGAAGACAACGAAATCTACAGAACGATTTCCGTATCGGTTTCGCATTTGAGGCTTTTTATAACATCCCAATTTTGGACCATTCAAATCGACAATAAATCCACACATGTCGGACTCGAATACTTTAAAACAGTGGATTGTTAAGAAAATTTGGAGCAAATAAAATCAACCACAGAATCACAGACACAGAATATCAGAATAACTCGTAGTGGAAATAAAATACCATAGTAGTTCATGAAACTACTATATAAATAATCTCAAAACAGATACAAAATACCATAGTCTAAAAAAAATACAACAGAAGTCTGAATACATAAGTCAACTAACACAAAAGCAATACTGAATAGGAAATAATTGAAATGGAAATAGATGACAGATAGATAAATAAGCTCCAGCAAATCTCTAGCTCTAGAAGATGAATCAAAGCTGTGATACTCAGGCTGACCCGAGAATAAAAAAAACACAAAACACTCGAGTCAGGACATACATACTTATACAATGTAAACCAACTCAAGTGAACTGTAATAGCAGTGCACAGGTAACTTAAAGGATGTTTGGGATCGCCCATCCTTTAAGGATCCGTTAAACTATCTACTAAGTAGTAATATAGGCCATCATAGTAATGTCCAAAGCAAAGTAAACTATGAAAAATAATAGTGTTAAGGTGGATAGGGTAAGGCAAAGCTGCAGCAATCGCCCACCTCTAGCCACACTTATAACATCCAACCGTTATTATAACCCGTGGTTATAAATTTCAAAAATGGTTTATATTTCAAATCAAATTAATTCATTTTAAACCATTTTGAAATGAAGTCATTATACTTTCAAATCAAATATTCAATCCCCAAAATTTTAGCAATTTCTAAGTTCGTTTATTCAATTATAATATTTCAAACATTGTATTTTCAGCATTCGCAGCACTTAGAAAATGCTGCTGTAAGTATAATAATAGGTTGAAAAACAATTCAATTCAGAAACTGCAGCAGTTATAAACTGCTGCTGTAATTATAGTGTAAATTTGGAAACAGTTCATTTCAGAATCTGTAGCACTTATATACTGCCGCAGTAGGGACAATAGTAGATTTGGAAAACAATACATGGAAACCACAGCATTTCTGGAATGCTACAAATTCTGTTATAAGTTTTACTATGACATTATAAACAATATATCTTCAACCTTTATCATTTTTAACTTATCAAACTTATCACACCTTTCAAAATTATTTATTTGGATATCATTTAACTTATAATTTTAATAAAATAACATTTTATTAATAAATATCCAATTAAATTATAATTCATTTACATTAAATCAAAATTTCACTATAAGTTGCTTAACTTTTATTTTATCAAATAACTTAATATTTTCTTTTACTTTAAAAATATCTGTAACGACCCAGAATTTTGAACAAATTAAATTGAGAATATTTAATTAATTTTAAATATTTGGACGATGATTTAATTTGAATCCCGAATATAACTTTGAATTTGGCGATTAAAATTATAAAATTTAATCTATTAATAGTCGAATAAAAATTTGATTCTTCAGTTTAAAGTTGAAGAAAAATATTTCGAAAGCTTTTAAAATTCATATTGATAATACTGAAGATAATTGAAGCTTCAGAATCGAATTTGGAATTGAATTGTTCAGTTTGAAATTATATCGTTCGAATCGATATTTAAAAATAACGTTCCGGGGCACAGTCTCGGAATTCGACGAAACCAGTTCCATTGGGTCCGTAATATTGAATTATTACTGGATTTCCAATTTCATATTTTTCGGAGTTGTTTCGTGACCGTACGGTGAGGAAACGCATTGAATTTTTATCGAAAATTCAATTTAAATTTAAATTGTAATTAGTCAAACCTCAGCACGTTTCGTTCCATTTATCACGCCTAAATTCACGCCTAGTTTCACGAAAATAATCGTGTAGAACATCCCTCCTCCAATTTTAAATATTCATGTCCTCTTCCTCACTTTCAAAATCGATTCACAGAAGGAAAAAAATGGCGTCCACCTTATTTTCTTTATTTCGTTCGAACGAAGCCAACTTCCTCAAATTCGTTAACGAATTCTTTCCAGTTCAATAGCAATCTCCACGTCGCGATGCTTGAACCCGTGAAAACTAGGGTTTCGTAAATCAACGCCTTCGAGGTAATCATCACTGCATACTCGGCTATTCCATCAGCCATCGTCGACTCGTCCTTGCCCCTACGTGATATTTTCTACTGCCGATTTGAAGTCCTGCTGCAGTCTCCCATTACTGCAACTGTTCTCGCGATCTGGGGGGGGTTCGGCGATGCGATTCAGGAAGGGAGGCACTCGAAAATCTGGATGATCGCGATGGAAATTGGGGCAATGGCGAAGTGGAGGGCTCGATTTCGAGCAGCGCCTGGGCAGCGCGAACGAGCGCGATGGTGGCGATGTTCGTATGGGCTCGATCGAATTGCGGCATGGGATGAAAGTCGAGTGCGTCGACACTGGAGGAGATCGCGAGTTGCCCTGCAATCGAAGTCGTGGCGTACGATTTCGTTCAACGGTGGCGCAGTCGCGATTTGGTGGCCACGCGAGATAGTCGTTCGGCGATCACGGTGAGGTAATCATTTTATGTTAAATTCAAAAACTTGTATTCATGATAAATTACAGAGGAAGAAACAATATCATCTCTGAGTTAGTGGAATTTTACAGTAATGCATTAATGTTTACCGATTTTAACTTGCTGTTAGGATTAAAATTTGATACTAAGATGTTTTAAAATCTAATTTATGTTAAGAAGATGAATTTATTTCTTTAGAATAAGAATATATATATATAAGTATTAAAGTTTTAGTTTACTTTAAATAATGATGTTAGTGTAATTAAATTTACTTATTAAATTTCTTTTAGTCGTTAAAGAAAATTTAGTTTTAAATTTAAAATTTTTAGTTAAATAAATTTATTTAAAGGAGAATTGGTTTAAACAAAACTATCCGTTAATTTGACTATTTAACGATAATTGATTTATTCGAATGTTCGAATATTAACGAATTGTAAAATTATATATATACAAGGTCGAATGCAACGACGAAATCAAGTCTGAATTGAAAATTGGATGGCAAATTAAAAGCGAAGGTGAGATCTTCTCACTCAAAAATTTAGAAGTGGAATTTTCAGTTATTGATTTGATTGCTATATTGGATGTGCTATTAGATATAATAGGATATCTATATATATAGCAATATATACATATTGGCATATGTATATATTGGATTGATGATTTTCCCGCCTCGTATAGCGGATGAGACCCTATTGCGCCGTTAGTAAGCGGATTTTTATAAAACCCATATACCGCGATAATTCCGTACTGGAGCGGAATTGGTATTGTGCTAACATCTTTGGATGCAGGGAAACAGGTTGGAGGGATCCAACTGGACCCCTCACATTGATTGAATTTATTTCTACTGTGATGTGATAATCTGTGAATGATTATATTGATCATATTGATGCCTGGAAATTGTTGAAAGCTAAAATTTAGCTGAATGGATGTTTTGACATCATTGGATTCCAAAGATAAACGAAAATGAATTTTTGAAATTCAAGTAGAAAATTTCTAAGTGAATCAATTTTTGAAATTGAAGAAATTTTGAAGAAAGGAATTTTAAAGGATAAAAAGTAAATTTTTATAATCGTATTGAATAAATTCCAGAATAAAGTGAAAATGTTAAATAAATGGATTTCGTAAAATAGTGATTATAAATTGAAGAAATTAATTTAAATTTGGATTTTTAAATAGATTGAAAGAAACGATTGAAATTTATTTTCTTAAAAAGGAATTTATTTAAAAGAAGATAAGTTGGAAATTCAGTTTGAAATTTAATTGGTAAATTGAAATAAGTTGTGAAATCAATGTAAAATGATTTCAATTTGAAGAATCCATTTTAAAACAGAATATTGAATAATTTGAGAAAAATAAGGAATTTATTTAGTAGTGATAAATAAAATTTGAAATCAATCTGTAATTGATTTAATATTTAGAAATGAATTTTTGAGAAATCAGTATGGAAATTTTATTCAAAGTTGAAAATAAATTTTGAAATCAATATCGAAATTGATTTGGGATTGAAGCTTTTATAAATAGAATTGGAATTTATAAAAGTTGTTTATAAATCCGAAATCACTTATTTTGATAAGTAAAAATATAGAAGTTGATAAAAAGAAGATTTATAAGTCGAGATTGTTATTGAAATAGAAATAGAATTTGTAAACGTGTTTATAAATTCGAAATAGATTGAATGTGATAAATTAAATATAGAAGGTTATTAAAGAAGTTATATTCACGATTTTGGACAGTGAATATATTGTTAAGTAAAATGGATTTATTTTTGAAGGAGTGATATAAAAAAATGAAGTTAAACATTTTAAAGATGTTTTAAAATGTATTATGAATTGAAAGCATAGATTTCAACAGTTCTTGTTGAAATAGACGTTTTCGAGAAATTTAAGGAAATGGTGGACTATAACACTGTTGTTATGGTAAATGGTTTCCGAAAGGAAATGTTTTATATAGTATTGGGATTTACCTATCTATCTAAATTTTTGAATCCCTATACTAGCGATTTTGGGTCGTCGTAACGATGTTTTACGTAACATTCGTTTTGACCCAAATAAATGTGTTAAAAGAATATTTTCCTTAAAGAATGAAATTATACTTAATTTGATTTAAGTATATCGAATATTTTCCAAGTGTTGAAAATAAATAGATTTGTGAAATACTTATTATTAAATAAGTAGGGAAATGCTTTTCCAATATGAAATGAACGTTTTGAGATTTTATCTTCTTAAAGATAAATCGAAAATGAATATTTGAAAACGATTGAAAATCGAATATTAGTAGATATTCGAAAAATGTAAATTCAATATGGAATTTATAAAAGGAGTGGAAACTGTTTAGAAAAATAAATATTGATTTATTTTTGAAGTGTGGAAATTTTATATCTAGTAAAGATATTTTGGAAGATAAATAATTTGGGAAAATTATTTGGAATCTGATGATGTTGCGCATCTTTATTGATAGTTAAATAACCGACTATCAATAATTACCTTTAGATAGGTATTTGTTGTGAATTGGATGAATTTGAATGCCACACTTATTTTTGAATAATCGCTCACTATTCGGGTTAGCCGGGAAAGGACCATGGGGTCGTATAACCCATTCCGAATATGTGATACGTCGTTATGAATTGCATTCGAAGACCGGTGTTGAAGACCGGATATTTTTGAAAACGGAAGGATTACCGTCGAGTTACTCTACATCGGCTGATCTCCGATTTAGAGGTTTTATCACCCTTAGTGATGGGAAGTCCGGACGTGATTAGAAATTTATCCGGATATGCAAGGGCTTCGTGAGAAGTGCCTTCGGTTCTGTTCGATCCCGGAACAGACTTGTATGGATTGTGTGTCTGACGTTACAATTTGAGATATAAAGCTGATTTCTTTCAAATACATTTCTGTTGGTGGCGGAGAATTTATTCTCTTAGCTTAACACCCTTCTCTTAGACGTACGAGCTCAGAGGTTATGTAGTTGAAATTTATCAGCGATATATCCCAATTTGGTAACGTGGCATACTGAGTGTGGCTGTGAAATGATCAGTGTTTGATCATTTGCGATATGATCATTTGTTTGATCTTATATCTTTGTGATCATAGGTTGATCATTTTGTTTGACCCGAAGTAGGGCTTTTTGAGAAAGCGTAGCTTTGTGGACGAGACTTCGTCGAGCCTCACACCCCGAAAATGGTCGAAACAGGAAGAATGCGGCAAGGTTCTAGGGAGTAGCGCCCCTTAGTGTATGTCATTCCTTCTGGATAAAGGTGGTATCATGGTATGGAGCCCAGATACTTAACCTCTGTGGTTGCTGCAAAATTTATTTCTTTGTGGTTGTTGGAAATCGGGGATCCTCGGGAAGATCGGTGACGATCGGGGGATGGCATACGCGTGTCAGTAGTTACCTATTTTTGCAGAGGTAACCCGGCCTTGTGTTGGCAGAGATCCGGTTAGGTTCTCGGGTCGTCTATTCCAAGGACGTACCCATCGTGGATAGGAAGTTCCTTAGCCTGGCCATTTGTTGGAAATCCAAAGAAACAATACGACACTTGTACGGTTTTAGTTGTAGAACCTATCATTCACTTATGGTGGTCACCACTGTTTGGATGGTAGCTATAGTAGGCATAAGTGCGGAATGCCTATGCTGGCTAAGATTAATATTATACTTTCGAAATGTTTTCTACACTATGCACTAATAATAATATCAAAAATGATTTGATTTTGCATAGTAAGCATCTTTGACTATCATAAGAAGAAATCTCCTCCAATTCTGCGTTTGCATTGCGTGTGTGGTGGGAGGTCTTATGGTAGTTTCATTTTCCAAAAAGCATTGCAAATTGACTTTAAAAATATTTTGTTGTTATAAAGAATAACTGTTTTACGATCTCACACCAGTCTTGCTATATTACAGCATGATAGGGGATTCTCGCTTCGCAGTTTGGTGGCGAACGGGAGACTCTTACCCCTACATGTCCCTGAGAGGGATGGGTTGGTTAGGCAGAGGCCGTGACAGTCGAGAGGCTGGCCGTAAAAGCAAGTTTGGGGTACCATTGTCAGCCACGGTGGGGCCGGGATGGTTGAAAAGCCTACCGGTTGTGACCGCTTACTTCGGTATGTGACAAAGTGGTATCAGAGCATATGGTTAAGCGACAACCCTGCTCTGTTGGGTGTTACTCATTAGAGATAGAGTCAGTAGTACTCTAGAATGAGTTGAGTGTAATAATAGATACAAGCGCGTATTTGTTAGTTAATATAAAATTGTTTTGTATTGTGATGATTGGTTTATTGAGTGGTATATGAACCTTCGTCGGCACAGTCTTGCAAAACTGTATCGAAGGGGTTTCTAAACACTCGAATAGAACAATTCGGCACAGTATTGTTTTGAATAGGGTGAATGAGATAATTTTACCCAAAACTATTTTTGTATAGAAAAGAAATGATTTTCTATGAACTACTATAGTATATGGTTGCATGGATGTTAGGAAGTAATAATAGTAAATTATCATCACTGAAATTGAATAAGAAATTGGAATCGTAATTCCAAAGTTAAGAAATAAATTCACATACAAATGAAATTTGAGAATATAAATTATAAATGTGATTCGTAATTAAAAACGGAATTCCAGAGAAATTTTTGGAAATTTGGAAGTTTAAATCATTTTTGATTTGAAAGTGAATTTCAAAAGTTTTGAAAAGTATTTTGGAGAGGTAAAAGCTCTAAACTCTTTTCGGTCGCTGGAAAATAACTTCGATGATGACCGCGGCATCATTGATGTTCATTTTCGGGTTTCCAAAAGAGGAATTGCTGCCAAATTGTTTTAAATGGAAGTTGTTTGAAAATTTGGGTTTTGTTTTGAAAATTCAAGGAATAAATTAAATTGTTTTCAAAAATGGTTTTGAAAATGTTATTAAGACTCTGGAATGCTATACAAAAATATTTATGAGAATAATAAATGAGTTGATAACTTATACAATTTGTTGTGAATTTAGATTGAATAAATTTAACTTAAGGAATTTAAAGTTGAATTAAGGTAAGTATAAGTTATATAACTTATAAAATGAGAAATAAAATAATAACCAAAGATTTGAAAATAAATTCATTTAACAAATGAGAATTATTAATGTGAATTAAGAATATAAAGAGATGAATTCATATATGAATAAAAGTGTAAATATGAATTTGTAAGTGAATTTATAATTGGGAAATGGAATTCCAGAAAAGATAATTGAAATGTGAAATTGAATGATAATGAATATGTAACTTCAACAGTGAAGTAGAAATGATATAAGCAGTTTATATTGAAAATTTTGTAACAGAATTGGCAAAATGGTTTGAATGTGTAACTAGATATTATGGCTAGTAGGATATACAGGTGATAAATTGGGATTTTGATTTCAAAGATAATTTGAATTGCTCGACAAAAGGTACGTATTTGAATTATAATATGAAATTTGAAGATTTCTGGTCTAGCCGCTTGGCTTTTTCTTTTTCTTTTTGAAATCTGAGAGTCCGTAGGGACGTTTTGTAGTCGTACCGTATTAGCCGCGCAAAGGAGACGCTGGCGAAATTTTTTGAAAATCTCGAGTGTTAGAAAATTTTTGAGAAAATTTTGAAAGTTTGAAATTTGAATTTAAACTTAAATTTGAATTGTTAAGGTAAAACAATGTTGTTTGAAACTTATAATTGAAGTTGGAAAACGAGTTGAATGATAACGAATCTTTAGTAGAAAGATTTGTTTTGATGAATTGATAAAACTATTGAATTGTGAAAAATAGTAGACGAGTTAAGGACATTTTTTTCCTAACTTGTAATTTCGAGGACGAAATTCTTTTAAGGGGGGAAGTTTGTAACGACCCAGAATTTTGAACAAATTAAATTGAGAATATTTAATTAATTTTAAATATTTGGACGATGATTTAATTTGAATCCCGAATATAACTTTGAATTTGGCGATTAAAATTATAAAATTTAATCTATTGATAGTCGAATAAAAATTTGAATCTTCAGTTTAAAGTTGAAGAAAAACATTTCGAAAGCTTTTAAAATTCATATTGATAATACTGAAGATAATTGAAGCTTCAGAATCGAATTTGGAATTGAATTGTTCAGTTTGAAATTATATCGTTCGAATCGATATTTAAAAATAACGTTCCGGGGCACAGTCTCGGAATTCGACGAAACCAGTTCCATTGGGTCCGTAATATTGAATTATTACTGGATTTCCAATTTCATATTTTTCGGAGTTGTTTCGTGACCGTACGGTGAGGAAACGCATTGAATTTTTATCGAAAATTCAATTTAAATTTAAATTGTAATTAGTCAAACCTCAGCACGTTTCGTTCCATTTATCACGCCTAAATTCACGCCTAGTTTCAGGAAAATAATCGTGCAGAACATCCCTCCTCCAATTTTAAATATTCATGTCCTCTTCCTCACTTTCAAAATTGATTCACAGAAGGAAAAAAAAATGGCGTCCACCTTATTTTCTTTATTTCGTTCGAACGAAGCCAACTTCCTCAAATTCGTTAACGAATTCTTTCCAGTTCAATAGCAATCTCCACGTCGCGATGCTTGAACCCGTGAAAACTAGGGTTTCGTAAATCAACGCCTTCGAGGTAATCATCACTGCATACTCGGCTATTCCATCAGCCATCGTCGACTCGTCCTTGCCCCTACGTGATATTTTCTACTGCCGATTTGAAGTCCTGCTGCAGTCTCTCTTTACTGCAACTGTTCTCGCGATCTGGGGGGTTCGGCGACGCGATTCTGGAAGGGAGGCACTCAAAAATCTGGATGATTGCGATGGAAATTGGGGCAATGGCGAAGTGGAGGGCTCGATTTCGAGCAGCGCCTGGGCAGCGCGAACGAGCGCGATGGCGGCGATGTTCGTATGGGCTCGATCGAATTGCGGCATGGGATGAAAGTCGAGTGCGTCGACACTGGAGGAGATCGCGAGTTGCCCTGCAACCGAAGTCGTGGCGTACGATTTCGTTCAACGGTGGCGCAGTCGCGATTTGGTGGCCACACGAGATAGTCGTTCGGCGATCACGGTGAGGTAATCATTTTATGTTAAATTCAAAAACTTGTATTCATGATAAATTACAGAGGAAGAAACAATATCATCTCTGAGTTAGTGGAATTTTACAGTAATGCATTAATGTTTACCGATTTTAACTTGCTGTTAGGATTAAAATTTGATACTAAGATGTTTTAAAATCTAATTTATGTTAAGAAGATGAATTTATTTCTTTAGAATAAGAATATATATATATAAGTATTAAAGTTTTAGTTTACTTTAAATAATGATGTTAGTGTAATTAAATTTACTTATTAAATTTCTTTTAGTCGTTAAAGAAAATTTAGTTTTAAATTTAAAATTTTTAGTTAAATAAATTTATTTAAAGGAGAATTGGTTTAAACAAAACTATCCGTTAATTTGACTATTTAACGATAATTGATTTATTCGAATGTTCGAATATTAACGAATTGTAAAATTATATATATACAAGGTCGAATGCAACGACTAAATCAAGTCTGGATTGAAAATTGGATGGCAAATTAAAAGCGAAGGTGAGATCTTCTCACTCAAAAATTTAGAAGTGGAATTTTCAGTTATTGATTTGATTGCTATATTGGATGTGCTATTAGATATAATAGGATATCTATATATATAGCAATATATACATATTGGCATATGTATATATTGGATTGATGATTTTCCCGCCTCGTATAGCGGATGAGACCCACAACACCAAAAAGGCCATTTTATCACACTTATAACCGTGATAAATTAAATTACCCACGGTTATAAGCGTTGTCCCAAGTGGCGTGGGCAAATATTATCACAGAAAAAATAACGCTTATAACCGTGATAATTTTGGGTATTGCTCACGGTTATAAGCGTGAGAGTTATGGTGTTTACTCACGGTTATAAGCGTGAGAATGATGAATCACGGTTATAAACGTGGGAAATTTCATATCTATCACGTTTATAAGTGTGATAAATCTAGATTTAATCGTAATTTAAAGTAAAACGGTTATAAGCGTGAGTTTTCTAGGGTTTCACCACGGTTATAAGCGTTAGTATTCAAAAGCACACTATGTTTTATAATATGCATATATACCTACCAACACATGCATTAATATGGACGTCAATATTGCACATGCAAACAAATAAACTTCATATAGCAATTGACATGTGCATTACTATGGATAGTTTTTTTAAATACATAAATCTCGTACAAAACAGCTAAAAAGAACTAATTAAAACATGACCATAAATATTTTCAGTTCTCCTAGACATTACTTGCATGCAAAAAAGTGATACACACAGTGAAACTCAATCAATCAATTCGAATAATACAAATATTAGTTCTAACTGTCCTCCTTTAACAGAACATGATAATGCATTTACAATAAATAAAACTAGTAGTAATATGGCACCATTTGTTGGTGAGTCTACAATAGTACAAACGTCAGGGAAAAAGCCAACCAGGAACCAAACTCAACGATCGACAAAGCCCAAGCTCCTGATTAGATGCAGGCAGATCTTACCGGATAGACTTTGACCCTGCAAGTATTGAAATGGGTTCAACAGTAGTTCCTTCATCAAAGCAACAAGCAGCCTGCAACTCGTCTAACACTCAAACAGCTCTGCAAAATAATCCTGAAACAAAAGGAGGTAATTCTGGAATGAGAACCAAACATACAAGAAAAGCTTGGGCCGATGAACACAACTTCTATCTTAAAGATATAGGACATAAATAGGTGGTCGATAATCCGAGATAAATACACAATTCTAATATGCATAGATGGTAAGCGTTGCTGTGCTTTATATACTTTCTTTCTACCATAACTTGACAAATAATGTTATAGAATGTATGCTGTGAGTTTGTTGATATATGTTTGTGGAGTGCATGGATGTATAGCAAATATTTACATGGTCAGCAGTTTTGGGGCATAGCTATTAACGATAATTTCTCTTGTACAATGAAATATCTACTTTGCATTAGAGATAAAACAGCTGCTATTATGAAGAGAATTATTGTTATTGGCCAATCGACTTCATTATGGTGTGATCCGTGGTTGAACCATAAATCTATGGTGGATCTATTGGGTTAGCATAGAGTATCCCTATGTCCTGGCAATAATTCGACAGTGAGCTCTATTATTCAACGTGATAGTTTTCATCCCGAAAGACTATCATCCACTAGAGAATTAGCAGACATTATATCCCATATTCCTATTGATTTAGCTCATTCGGAAGGCTATTGGACAATTTCAAATTCGAACAGTTTTAAGTTTTCATCAGCGTGGGACTCAATTAGGTCTTCATCACCTACTGCTGATTGGGGGACAATCATATGGAATTGACGTATTGCTCAAAAATTTAGTTTTACTGCGTACAAAGCTTGTATGAATATATTATCTACACTTGACCGTCTACATTCATGGGGGATTCTAGATTTAACTGACTACGTTCTATGCAATGAAGAAATAGAGACACATGAATATTTATTTTTTAAATGCAAATATAGCACTTATCGGTGGAATTATGTACGATCTCGACTTCGATTGACTCCAATTCCAAATCCTTCTTTGTTAGAAGAATTACGATTTCTCTAAAACAATTTCAATCGCAAAGGAATTGGAAGAGAAGTGGCGATTATGGCGGCTGTCACTCTCATTCATCATTTGTGGTAGAGAGGAATAGTAGAACATTTTCGGGTAGGAAGCTTAATGTTGATCAGAGAAGCAGACTGATGGAGGTTGATGTGAGACTCAATTTCATGGGAGAATTCATTTTATCGCAAACGATACTAATTAGTAACTAATTCAAGTCTAGAAAAAATTAACTTACTAAATTGCATATTCATTTTATCTTCATTTAGCTTCCAAACGATACTAATTAGTAACTAATTCAAATCTAGAAAAAATTAACTTACATATTTTCACTGATATCGCAAACGATACTCAGGCCAGATCACAAAACCCCCATCAACTAGCTCGGATAGCGTGTAATGGCCATTTTGCGGTGCATCAAAAAGTGAAGCTTCTGGATCAATAACATCTTCAATCCAAACGACTTGTTCTCCTTCAACCACCTTTCTACCATGGCACATTTTTTGCGTCCCAATGTGCCCTTTTGCTACCTCCTTCAAATCTGGTGCTAGCAGCTTTACTGATTGTTTTTCTCTAGTAGAAGATCTCGTTCCTTTATCTAATGAAGCACTTTTGCTAGGACCTCTATCTAATGAAGCACTTTTGCTAGGACCTCTATCTAATGAAGCACTTTTGCTAGAACCCGGATTGTTGATATTCTCATTATTCTGCTCGGTGTTCGAAACATCTTCCGGTCTTGATGTTGACACGTTTCCCCCAATTTGATTCACAAGCAACTGCATACATTGTTTCATATCAATGATAGCCGAACTCATTGTTTTAATCTCTTCATACATTTGATTGTGTTGGTTCTGCATTTCTGTTCTCCATTGTTGATTTCCACTCTCTTGGTAATTGAGTATTGCTTTCGAAGCTTGCACGAGTTTTACTTTCTTTACATTAGCCGTAGAGCTGATAGCACGACAATAACTTCTCTTTCTATCATCTCCAAAAACTTCAGCAACGGGATCTCTTTCAAACTCTTCTAAACTTCTTATGCCATCACCTCCATTGACACTAGATTTTGATTTTTGTCTTTCTTCTACTGCTTCTATCAATGCCTACATATATAAACCAAAGTCAGAAAAAACAAAATGAGTTTATTTCAGGTTGTGTCGTTTGTTATTTAAAGATAGCTGCCGAAATTTGCAGGGTGCGAACAAGATGGTTTAGTGTATGTGTTTTTGAAGGGTTGATATGGCAGCATATTCAGGCAAGTAAGTTCCCTTAAACCAAATGAAGAAGCCAGTCAGAAGAACTATACATTTAGCAGGTTTTGTTTGGTTAGCCATTTAGCAGGTATAGTTAACTTGTTCAAATAAGTGAACAAGTTAAAGAAAATGAAGGTAGGAAAATTAACTTACATATTTTTCAGCAGCGCAAGGAATCACATCTCCGGTTTTTTTACTTGTGTGTGCCACTTTCCACGCCTTAGTTCGTGAAACTTTACTATTAGGATCTTCCGCTTCCTATACAAATAAATATGAATATATTCAAGAGCCACACAATATTATCGAAAATTACCGTAAAAGACTTGATACGAACCAATTCTTCATATAATCGAGCATAAGATTTTCTACCCAATGTGTGATTTATAGTGTTCTTTGCTTTGTTATCACTGTTCGTCTTGCATTGTTTTTTCTTCTTATCCGTGTATTCATTGTCGATGAACCCCTCCCACTGAACTTTATCGATGTCATCGGGTCGGTTTTCAATTGCAAGATGTCTAGGCAAAAACTCCTGCTCTTTTGTTTTAATATATGTCTTCCTCAATTTTGCTTTTGCCGTTCTGAAATATTGTGGAAAAAACTGCTCCAAAATTGGTCGAGCAACATCGGGATTTATATTCAACTCAAACTCCTTCTATTAAAAAAATTGTAAAAAAAGTATTGATTATTCACACATCTCACATAAAAAGATTGTAAAAAAAGTAAAGAATTCTAGAAAGTAGGCACAAGAGTAAAGGTTGTTTTCTATAAAGGATAAAGTAAAATACCATAAGCGCTTTCCATAAATTGTTTTTGTAAAACATATCCACTTTCCTCCAATCGTCGTAGTTAATAGGAATATGCCTCCGAATCAAAACGCCACAACGGGATGCCCACTTTGATGAGTCTTTACCTTTTGCACCATCCATTTCAACAATTATTGAGTATTTTTTGTTTGGAGGAGGAGGAGGAACATCTTCTTCTATGCTTTCTGCTATATGTTGCGATGGATTGCTGCAACTAGCCGACATTCTGCATATATACAAATATATACTTCATAGTATCCAAATATATAACAAAGAACAAGACAACGAAAGAAAACATTGAATGACTTACACGGTTCCAGGAAGACTTACACGGTTCCAGGAAGACGAGGTCCAAATAAATGAAAGTTTGACTGAGTGGCAGGTCACTGGTTTAAGTCGAAAAGGGTAAAAAGGAAGGCCCACGAGGAAAAGGAAACTTGTTCAGCATAAAAAGTAAACTGTGCAGCAGAAAAAGAAGAAACAACTGTCAGACTTGTCATTTTAAGAATAAAACATGGTATTACCTGCTTGCAACACCAACTTCTCAGTATCCCAAGATAACATGTTTCTAAAAGTATTTGTTAGCAGGTCTGGCGCAAGTGGTGCTAGTATTTCCCATGCTTTCGTTAGAAGTTCAAATGTGCAGACTATAAACTTCAGACAATAGCATCAGTGAAAATTTTGGTTACAAGTTTAATTAATTCTTATACGGATGCTCTAAATGTGCTTTTGGTTACAAGTGAAGGAAAGTTTACAAATTAAGCTATGAAAATAAACAAAGAACTATAACTATTTTACACTAAAGTACTATTTAATTGACGTATTATAATCGAGAACACCATGTGCACAGCAGAGGTTCGAACTGCACGTGTACACCCTAAATAAGGTAAGTTATGCATATATTACACAAAAGATAGATTGTATCCAATTGATCAAGCACATCAGTTGATTTGTCTGCATTGAAAGACATTAGTATTTGTACTCAACATTTACCAAGTCTCTTTTACAGGGATATGCTACTCAATAATATATTGTGCATACCTGGCTTAGGCTTAAAAAAATATACAATTCCAGGATTCACATTAATTTGTGATACATTTTTCGTGCTGTGTTAAAAAATTTAACTTCCTTTTACAGAACCAGATGGAAGTCATGAATGTTATGCCTGATGCAGGAAACAAAGTGACTGTACAAACTGAACGAACTGCAAGCAGGTAAATTTACTCATTTTCATTTTTTTTCCAACTGTAAATAATTGAATACGGTATATCGCTGCACAGTTTACCTGAATGGAGAAGGCTTTGAATTACCTGCATTAAACCTCAAAGGATCTGGTTTTGCAAATATTAAATGAAAGTAGATAAAAAATAGCAGCACAAATTATTCAGCTTCAACCAAAACGATGCACTTGTTGCAATTTATCACATAGAGAAAACCATAATACATTCATCTATTTGACTTCAATACATTTTGACAACGCTACTAAATTAGGTTGCTCATTTAAAGTTGATTGAAAGTTTGTTGGCATCTTGTAATCATCCACGCTATCGGTCAAACTGAATTTGATGAATGTGAGAAAATAGTGTACTTGGTGAAAATTAGTACAAACACAATACAGGTAGTAATGATCATGATAAGGATATATGTGAACAATGGTCATAGAAGGTCTTACCCTCCATCCTCTTTGATACTGGTTTTAATGGGACAAATTGAAGGCTACTGCCAAATCTCTATATAGGTTCGAAGCATTCTTGTTTTACTTATGTTTCCCTATTTACTCCTCTTTACTTTCAGGTTCAAATCTATAAAAAAAGTTAGGAAACCAACCCAACATATTGGCGTAGAGCAACAAAATAGGCAAGTGAGTTCTGTGCTCACATCAGATACCGGATTCAATCAGTTTTTCATAAACATAAAGTTAACCTATGGTGACACACATCCAAGGAAGTTTCTCCCTGTTGCGCTTAAGATCAATACGGAATAAATTTTTATAATCAAGTTCTAACATTTAGTAAAACAACAACATATTAGAAAATTCAATAAAGTAAGCTTGCATTATATTCACAGTTCACTTGCATATTTGCATCATATTAAGTAATAAGTTTGACCAATTAATCACAATCTTCTCTACATAGATATATTCATTTCTGCAAATTTTAGGGATATCTAACTATTCCTTTCAAGATTAAAATGATGCGAAAAATTGATGAGATTACCTTGAAATAAATAAACAAAAAAACTATTCCAAATTTATTAAACTGCACAGACCAATTTTCATTTCTTTAAAAATACCTGTTGACTCTTTATATCAGTAAATCTAACCTTTTTTTGTTAAACTTCCTGTAAAGTACTCAAAACGGGCGTATAAAGTGATAAGAGAGGTACATATTTTACTTTTGTGCATATTAAAGATCGTATACAATGTGACATGCGAATACAAATTAAAGAGCAGTTCATCGTATTGTATATATTTTAGAATGCAAATAAGCTAACAATGGTTTGAATTACACTGTTGTACCGGTTAGCATATAAATTATGTTTTTATTGTCCAGTTACATGCTCAATCGTGCTGAGGATCTCATAAAAAATATATATATAATGCCACAGATATTGTTTTTAGGTTCGCACTCAAGCAAGCTACAGATCAAAACCACTGGAATGCGATCTAGTACATGTAATATTAGCAACCATAATGTGTCTTGAAAAACATAAAAGAGAATTCTAATAGTATAATGCACAACATCCAGAAAACAACATATGATGGACATACCGTTACAAATTACAGCGGATTTGGCGAAAGAGAAAGGCGGATTAGGAGAAACAAATGGAAGGAGGCTTTGAAAATACGTCTATATTCTGAAACATAAATGTTTTGCAATTAAGATTTAATTATTTCTAACAGAATACTTTAAAATTTTGTTGTTATCTCTTGAAAAACAAGGTTACTACAACTAATCTGTAGAAAAAATTCTTTGAAGAACAAGAATGTGTACACTATTGCAGTAACAGGATATACGCTGCAATAATGGCTAAAACTCAGAGCACATGATATCATCTTTTATATGTAAATCATTTTGATTAACAAAGCACATAACTGCTTTTAGAATTCTCCAAGTCTCTGAGTTTGCAATTGATATGTGATATTATTTGCTTTAAATTTGGAAACACAACCTTTGAAAATTTAAAAACTTGAAATATAAAAATTTTAAAAATTGATTTTAAAGGGTTTCTAGCTTTTAAATTTAAGAACTTGAAACCAGCCACAAATATTTCAACTTCAATCACCATTCCTCCCACCACATTACACTGCATATCAACTTCAATCACCATTCCAGTTCTTCCCCCTTGCACAGTAGTGCATCCACTACAATTCACCAACAAACAACTCCACATCCATACACTCCCCTCCACCAATTCATACACTATCAAATAGCGATATTTGTCACTCAAAAATCAAGCAAACAGTCCTACAGCGTATGAAGCCCAGGTAGAAGAACACAACACATCCACATTAAAAAAAATTACCGGCACATTGCAACAAATAATGATTAAGAGCAGTCACATAATGTGTAAATGATCTGGAATTTCACATACCAAATAATCATACATAATGATCTAAATATGATTCAACAAGTCAAAACATGTCCAACAAAATGGAGAAAAGTATAAATAAAAATGTAACAAAAAATATAACACATATGCAATTTGCAAGATAATGAAATGTAACAAAAACTCTTCACTTCTAAACACATGTAACACTTAATATTGACACTTGTAATTTATAACACATAACAAACACCTAGATTTCAGCCAGCATAGGTTTGTGTTCAATGATATTCAACCCTCTAGAAGGAGGTAGACATGCAATTTGTGAGACAATCAAAGCACCCCAAAAGATTTGACATTAGAACAAATTCTTCTATTCACAGAGACAAAAATTGTTGAACTACCAAAATCAAAAGCAAACAACCTAAATAGGTTGTGTAAGTATTTCTATGTAATACCCTGTTACATAATTCACAAACTACCCTAAAAAGAAAATAAAGAGAAAGAGGAGGCATGAAACCTAATCAGCATAAATAAATCCAAATTTTCCATACCTGGAAAAGGGGGCGCTGAAACGAGGGAAAGGCGGAGGCCTGCAATCAAATCAATTATCGTTACGTTCATCTTTAAAGCTTGAATTTGATAAATAGCAAGACAAAACGCGAAAGTGAAACAAACCTGCCACTGAAACAAGGTCGAAGGCGGAGGGCTTGGTACGCAAAAACCCCAATCTGGCCTGCTATCAAATCAATTATCGGTTACGTTCATCTTTAAAGCTTGAATTTGATAAATAGCAAGACAAAACGCGAAAGTGAAACAAACCTGCACTGAAATGAGGTCGAAGGCGGAGGGGTTGGTAAACGCAGCTCCAATTTTGGCTTGCGAAATAAGGAAGAAGCAAGTTAGAACCGTGACAAAGGGCAGAGATAACAATAGATACCAAACTGGCGAATCTACCCACTATGCTTTGAACTATTTACGAAAATACCAGATTGTGTTATGGTAATAACCGTGACCGTTATATATCACGGTAATAACCGTCATAAATTTCCCACGCTAATAACCGTGAGAAATCGAAACGAAAAAAGTGTTACAAAATGCCATATTTGGTGTTGTGACCCTATTGCGCCGTTAGTAAGCGGATTTTTATAAAACCCATATACCGCGATAATTTCGTACTGGAGCGGAATTGGTATTGTGCTAACATCTTTGGATGCAGGGAAACAGGTTGGAGGGATCCAACTGGACCCCTCACATTGATTGAATTTATTTCTACTGTGATGTGATAATCTGTGAATGATTATATTGATCATATTGATGCCTGGAAATTGTTGAAAGCTAAAATTTAGCTGAATGGATGTTTTGACATCATTGGATTCCAAAGATAAACGAAATTGAATTTTTGAAATTCAAGTAGAAAATTTCTAAGTGAATCAATTTTTGAAATTGAAGAAATTTTGAAGAAAGGAATTTTAAAGGATAAAAAGTAAATTTTTATAATCGTATTGAATAAATTCCAGAATAAAGTGAAAATGTTAAATAAATGGATTTCGTAAAATAGTGATTATAAATTGAAGAAATTAATTTAAATTTGGATTTTTAAATAGATTGAAAGAAACGATTGAAATTTATTTTCTTAAAAAGGAATTTATTTAAAAGAAGATAAGTTGGAAATTCAGTTTGAAATTTAATTGGTAAATTGAAATAAGTTGTGAAATCAATGTAAAATGATTTCAATTTGAAGAATCCATTTTAAAACAGAATATTGAATAATTTGAGAAAAATAAGGAATTTATTTAGTAGTGATAAATAAAATTTGAAATCAATCTGTAATTGATTTAATATTTAGAAATGAATTTTTGAGAAATCAGTATGGAAATTTTATTCAAAGTTGAAAATAAATTTTGAAATCAATATCGAAATTGATTTGGGATTGAAGCTTTTATAAATAGAATTGGAATTTATAAAAGTTGTTTATAAATCCGAAATCACTTATTTTGATAAGTAAAAATATAGAAGTTGATAAAAAGAAGATTTATAAGTCGAGATTGTTATTGAAATAGAAATAGAATTTGTAAACGTGTTTATAAATTCGAAATAGATTGAATGTGATAAATTAAATATAGAAGGTTATTAAAGAAGTTATATTCACGATTTTGGACAGTGAATATATTGTTAAGTAAAATGGATTTATTTTTGAAGGAGTGATATAAAAAAATGAAGTTAAACATTTTAAAGATGTTTTAAAATGTATTATGAATTGAAAGCATAGATTTCAACAGTTCTTGTTGAAATAGACGTTTTCGAGAAATTTAAGGAAATGGTGGACTATAACACTGTTGTTATGGTAAATGGTTTCCGAAAGGAAATGTTTTATATAGTATTGGGATTTACCTATCTATCTAAATTTTTGAATCCCTATACTAGCGATTTTGGGTCGTCGTAACGATGTTTTACGTAACATTCGTTTTGACCCAAATAAATGTGTTAAAAGAATATTTTCCTTAAAGAATGAAATTATACTTAATTTGATTTAAGTATATCGAATATTTTCCAAGTGTTGAAAATAAATAGATTTGTGAAATACTTATTATTAAATAAGTAGGGAAATGCTTTTCCAATATGAAATGAACATTTTGAGATTTTATCTTCTTAAAGATAAATCGAAAATGAATATTTGAAAACGATTGAAAATCGAATATTAGTAGATATTCAAAAAATGTAAATTCAATATGGAATTTATAAAAGGAATGGAAACTGTTTAGAAAAATAAATATTGATTTATTTTTGAAGTGTGGAAATTTTATATCTAGTAAAGATATTTTGGAAGATAAATAATTTGGGAAAATTATTTGGAATCTGATGATGTTGCGCATCTTTATTGATAGTTAAATAACCGACTATCAATAATTACCTTTAGATAGGTATTTGTTGTGAATTGGATGAATTTGAATGCCACACTTATTTTTGAATAATCGCTCACTATTCGGGTTAGCCGGGAAAGGACCATGGGGTCGTATAACCCATTCCGAATATGTGATACGTCGTTATGAATTGCATTCGAAGACCGGTGTTGAAGACCGGATATTTTTGAAAACGGAAGGATTACCGTCGAGTTACTCTACATCGGCTGATCTCCGATTTAGAGGTTTTATCACCCTTAGTGACGGGAAGTCCGGACGTGATTAGAAATTTATCCGGATATGCAAGGGCTTCGTGAGAAGTGCCTTCGGTTCTGTTCGATCCCGGAACAGACTTGTATGGATTGTGTGTCTGACGTTACAATTTGAGATATAAAGCTGATTTCTTTCAAATACATTTCTGTTGGTGGCGGAGAATTTATTCTCTTAGCTTAACACCCTTCTCTGAGGCGTACGGGCTCAGAGGTTATGTAGTTGAAATTTATCAGCGATATATCCCAATTTGGTAACGTGGCATACTGAGTGTGGCTGTGAAATGATCAGTGTTTGATCATTTGCGATATAATCATTTGTTTGATCTTATATCTTTGTGATCATAGGTTGATCATTTTGTTTGACCCGAAGTAGGGCTTTTTGAGAAAGTGTAGCTTTGTGGACGAGACTTCGTCGAGCCTCACACCCCGGAAATGGTCGAAACAGGAAGAATGCGGCAAGGTTCTAGGGAGTAGCGCCCCTTAGTGTATGTCATTCCTTCTGGATAAAGGTGGTATCATGGTATGGAGCCCAGATACTTAACCTCTGTGGTTGCTGCAAAATTTATTTCTTTGTGGTTGTTGGAAATCGGGGATCCTCGGGAAGATCGGTGACGATCGGGGGATGGCATACGCGTGTCAGTAGTTACCTATTTTTGCAGAGGTAACCCGGCCTTGTGTTGGCAGAGATCCGGTTAGGTTCTCGGGTCGTCTATTCCAGGGACGTACCCATCGTGGATAGGAAGTTCCTTAGCCTGGCCATTTGTTGGAAATCCAAAGAAACAATACGACACTTGTACGGTTTTAGTTATAGAACCTATCATTCACTTATGGTGGTCACCACTGTTTGGATGGTAGCTATAGTAGGCATAAGTGCGGAATGCCTATGCTGGCTAAGATTAATATTATACTTTCGAAATGTTTTCTACACTATGCACTAATAATAATATCAAAAATGATTTGATTTTGCGTAGTAAGCATCTTTGACTATCATAAGAAGAAATCTCCTCCAATTCTGCGTTTGCATTGCGTGTGTGGTGGGAGGTCTTATGGTAGTTTCATTTTCCAAAAAGCATTGCGAATTGACTTTAAAAATATTTTGTTGTTATAAAGAATAACTGTTTTACGATCTCACACCAGTCACCATGACTGACTCGGAGTTTATTGTTCCCTTCTAAACTCTGGGTGCCCACAAATTTCCACACGGGCAGCCTAGAGTTATATTATCAGGATATTCTGGATATTCTGGAGCTTTGGAGATAAGCTGGATGACGAGACGTAGTATTTGTATCTGATAGTATTTATTCCGCTGTGTATTCTGTATGAGGACAAGTTTATAAAACTGTCCATTGTTGTATATTGACTCTGATGATTGATGTATGTATAAACTGATATAGTTCTTTGTTTTAAAAGATTACTGATTATCTATTATATTTTGTTCCGCTGCGATGTGTAAGATTCTGATATTGTTTTCTGTTCTGCTCTGTTTCTGTTGTTGTTCTGCTCTGTTTCTGTTGTTGTTCTGTTCTTCTTCTCTATTCTCTTCTTTGTTTTTCTTCTTCTTTCTTCTTCTTCTGCCTTTTTCTTCTTCTTAAAACCCTCACTATTGGAGTTTCCGGCACCCGATTGCTCGGCAGTCGATAAAGTGAGTATCGATGTCGAATTTTCGAAAGTCGAAAATTTCGGTATGTGACAATATCCATTTCATAAATAAATATTTTAATTACTAATTTAAGCTTAAAATTTCCATTTTAACTCAAATTTCAATTAGTAAGTTAAATCAAAATTTTAAATTATAATTTAAACCATTTATTAACTTATACAATTTTAACTTTTAGGAAATCACTGTTTAAATCATTTAAATCCAATTTAAGTCAAAATTTCACATTTTTACATTTAAACATACTTAATAATTTTAGAAAAATCATTTTAAATTAACCACGGGTCTGTATAATATTTTATAACCTAGGTCAAGTGAATACGGATAATATATCATTTCAATCCGTAATGAATTAAAATTCCGGGTTTTATCATTTCAAACCCACAATCCCAAGTCAAATAAAATGAAAATCGCTTGAGCCTATCATTTCAGCTCATAACGATCTTCCCTTATTCTAAAATCCGTTCGGGTATGTATCATTTCAACCCATAGTGATTCTATACTAACAGGGAACTTGCAGTGTGAGAAACAGAAAATAAATAAACAGTAAAACATATCATATGATGTCAGGTGACGCACAGGTATAAAATCAGGTTCTATCATTATACAATGTCAGATAACAGGCAGGTGTGAACTTATAACATAGCATATCAACTACTACAATTCAGGTGACATTGTTTCACATTTATATAAGTACGATTTTGTTGAGAGTGATAAACTCACCTTTTTAAAGCTAGAGACAACAATCAAACACAAGACAAACTACTCCAAAAAGCAAACAAAGCACAAATCAAATACGAGTGGATGGAGAGCCAAGATTCAATCTTGTAACAAACAATTACAAAACATATATAAGAATATGATTATACAAAGAATTTAGACTTAAATCAAAATCAAAATATGAACAAAGAGGAACAGAATGACTTAACCAAAGCAAGTAGGCTCGGCCACTTCCAAAATAGGCTAGACCATCATCAAATGAGCTTGGCTATCATGGTTTGAGGCAACTAGGCTCGGCCTGGGTTACAAATACACACGGCTAAGCAAAGGAAAGTGAAGGGATTGGCAAGTAAAAGTCAAGTGAAGGCAAAAGGTCAAGGGAAAGTGGAAGGTCATGCACACATGGGTTCGGCACTATGTCTAAAGTGGCTCGGCCATGGTGTGATGGGCTTGGTCAAGTGGTCATAAGGCATGACTTGGGGTGGTGTAGATCATGGCAAGGCAAAGGGGAGGTGGGATTTGGTGATGGCCGAGGCAACATAAGGGGAAGGTGATGATCAATAGGCTCGGCTTGGGTTTGATGCAAGGGGTGGTGGATTTTGATCAAGGCAAGTCACAGCATGGGTTAGGTTAGATCATAGTGAGGCCGTGGAAGGTGGTGGTGGAGTTGTTGGTGGAGTAGATGAGGTCGATTAGGAAGGATGCATGGCCAAACTTGCTTGAGAATAAAAGAAAAGAGAAAAGAGAAGAGAAAGAGGAAGAAGACATGAATACTTTTCTGTAATTTGTTTTGAGGAAAGAAATGAGAAGAGATGAGAAACAAATGTGTTATGAACATGAAAAAAAAGAATGTGGGGAGGAGTTGTACGGCTAAAAAAGTGGATGGCTAGAAAATGAAGAGGCTTCAATTAAACACAAATAACTTAAGTTTTTTGAATATCCAAGTCAAAAATCAAATAAAAGAAAAATAGAAAGTAGAGAAATGAAAATAATAAAATGAAAAATATAGACAATATAAATGAAATAGAAAATAACAATGAGATACTGAAAATAATTGCATGTAAACGCTAAATTTCATTCAATTTAAAAAGTATAAAACAGAATTTAACAAAACGAAAAGCAGAACGAATGTCAGAAACAAATACAGTTTCAAAGAAAAAGATTAGAATAAAAATTTAAATTTAACATTTCACTGAAAATCAAAGTTTGACAAAAAATGGAACAAAATATGAAATTTTCAAAAAATCATTATTTAATTATATTTGGAAAACAAAATATAAACAAAATCACAAAATACATTGGAAAAATTCCAAACTTTCCATTTAAAACGATTAAAAATCAAAGTTTCAAATAAAATTAATTTAAAAATATTTGTTAAAATATGGGTTGCTACACTCTCCCCCACTCAAAACTTTTCGTCCTCGAAAAAGGGACAAGGTAGGAGAATAGAAGCAACTAGAAAGAAAAATAAGTTGAAAGACAAGGATAAACAATTAATTTAAAACTATATAAATTTCAGTTTGAATTATTTACTATTTAATAATTTGGTTAAACCCATTTGTAAAATCTCTTGCTTCCTTTATAAATACCATTTATATGTTTAAATAACACCTTTATAAATATATGAAAACTTATTTGAATACAATTATTTATATCATTACTTATATTTACAAAGAAGCTATTGAAAACATTAAATCCATAATTCATAAATTTATTAATTTATCTCAAGATACTTTTCAACATTATTAATAAAGCAATAATCATTTTCTTTAAATATATTATATTTAGTTAATAACTTCTAAAATATTTACAACACTAATAATTTACTATTAAACCATGTAGTATATAAATAAACAATATTTTAAACATTTTAAATTATTTATAAAGAGAATTGATCAAAATATCCATTATATAATACTTTATCAAAATAGTTTTATATAAAGTACTTTTATATCGAAACAAAATTTCCTTTTGAAAATAATTTTATAACTCGATGTCTCAAAAAGTTTATCCTCATTCTTGTAGACTCTGGCCATGCGTTGATCAGGCGCAAAGCTAGATTTCTCCAAGTATTTAGTAGACTTGTTTCAACACCCAGTGAAAATACTAGAAAAACTTTCAAAACCGATATGGAAAGTACAATCCAAACAAATCAAACAAATCAAACCGAATCATGGATCGCAGATACACAATGGTTATGCCTGGATACCCTAGGAAACATCCGTACCCGTAGGCCGTCACAGCCCCTACGAATTACGCCATGATAACAACTGTAGACCGCAGATACACAATGGTTACGCCTGGATCCCCCAAGAAACATCCGTACCCATAGGCAGTCACAGCCCCTGCGGATTACGCTACAAAACGACCCATAGAATCGCAGATACACAATGGTTACGCCTGGATCCCCCAGGAAACATCATTACCCGTAGGCAGTCACAACCCCTGCGAATTACGCTATGCAGTCGAGTTCATAAGACTATGGGTAACGCCATGGAATTCGATGGACACTCGAGTATCATATCCGGAAAACCCAAATCAGAGAGAATAATATCGATAGAATGAATCCACAATGTGGCCATAAAGCGGATATCAAGCAAAATGCACTTTCCATATCTTTACTTTGAAAATATGTATCATATAGTACCCTTTCAAATCAATTTAAAATATCATACTTACACAAATTCCATTATATATAAGATTTCATTTCAAATCAAATACTTTCCAAAATCAATAGTATATCAAGTCACACTTATATAGACTTCGATTATATAAGATTTCGCTTTTCAAATTGAGTACCTTTCCAAATCAATAGTTTCGAATCAACTTCATACTTATACAGATCGATTTTATATAAGTTCGATAACTCCCAAATCAAGTATTTAGTAAAATAAGATTCTCAATTTCAATTCGTTTCAATATCAGTTCAGTTTCAAAATCATATATGATTTCACAAAATTATTTCTTCCAAACTAAATATCTTCAGTTTCAAAGTTCCAAGGTAATAGGTTTAGAAAATAATCCAAGTTTATTTCCAAATCAACATATTTTATGTTAGACAAATTCATTTCCAAAATCATAGTACTTTCAAGGATATAATACTTTCGAACCCAAACAATTTGAAATAATAATACTTTGGAAATCATAAAACTGTGAAATTCAAGCTTGGGAAATCATAAGACTTGAAATCATAACACTTTCCTTCAAACAGTTTAGATATTAATAATAGTATATATAATAAAATAGTTTATAAAATAAAATAGTTATATAAAATAGTTATAGGTTAAAATAGTTCCATTAAAATAATTAGTATATTAAAATAATTTATATTAAAAATAGTTATAAGTTAAAACAGTTTATATTAAAATAATTTATAAAGTAAAATATATAAATAGTTTTAAATATAATTTAAAAATACTTTATATAATAAAATAGCTTCCTCAAATTTCACCAATCAATTCAAATTAACACGAGTTTCAAGATTCAAATCTCAATTCATTAATTTCAATTCAATTCAGTTCCTCAATAAACCATTTCAAATTTTTTCGATTTCAAATACAGATTTGAACCACAAAATAAACCATTTCAATTTTCAATGTATTTCAAAGCTTTATATATTCAATATTTCAAAACTAAATTTGATAATTTCATTTATATCTCAAATTCACTTTACTATTATTTAGTTTGAAATATTTACTTAATCATTTCAATAACATCTAAATACAACCTCAATTTTCAAATTTAAATAAAAATAATAACCCCTTCAACTTTATATAAATTTGAAATATGCATTTAAGTCACTTTTAATCAAATCCAAGTTATAAAAATCATATCTTTGAAATTTCAGTTTTTAATAAATTCCAGATCAAACTTATTTAAGTATAATTCTTAAATAAATAAAATTTCAAATCAATCTCAAATTCATCTTTCGAACCTGAATCATTATAAATTCTATATTTGAAAATATATAGATATCAAATAAATACTAGGTTTTAAAGCCCAATCTATTTTCGAAATCAAATCTTTTTCTCAAAATCAATTATACCCCAAAAATGATTTCCCAGTTTATAACCATCCTTTTAAATCCTTTAAACTATTTTTTTTGAAAGATCCACTCTACCCTTTGAAAATTATTATTATTATATATATATAAATAGTTTTATAAAAGATGTTACTAAGTTAAAACATTTAAAACTAAATTTTATTCAAAACATTTCAAAACTAAATTTCATATTAGTATAATTCAAAATAGTTGTAACAGCCCTATATTTTACAAATATTTTTAAATTGATTTTTCCAGATTCAAAAGTTTTATTTATGAAAAAGAATAAATTTTGTTATTTTAAATATAAACTTTGAGTTTGATGTGGATTAGAATTCCAAATATGACTAAATTTAATATTTCCAGAAAATGTGAGTTTTGGCCAATAGTCAAACTTTGACTTTTAAATTTAAATTTTAAAAGTTTGGAAATTTGAATTTTTTTTCTTTTATTATGAAAGTAAATAAAATTTCAAGAACACTGCTTTTCGTTTCGTTGAAATCCGAATAATATTGTGAAAGTTATGCTTTTTACAAAATTGGATGTAAATTGTTTTATTTAACAATATTGTTTATTTTAAATTATATAAATAATCTTTTTAATTGTCATATATTATTCTAAATTGTATTATATGTTATGTTACATATATTTTTACCTTTTAAATATTTTTAAAGTGATGTTTGAATTTTTCCAAAGCTCATTGAATTTATTTTCTATTTTTAAAGGTTAGTTTCCATTTTTCTATTATTTTCTTCATTTAAATTATATTTAATTAAAATTTATTTATTCATTTTTATGTATGCATTTTTTTAATGTTTTTATCTTTATTTATAAATATTTTTCATGTACATACAATTTTCCCAAAAGTTCATTTCATTTATTTTTAAATTTTCAAGCCTAATTTACATTTTTTTTTGTTATTTTCTTAATTTAATTATATTTAATTAATATTTATTTATTTATTTCCTTTCTTACTTTATTTTGTTCAGTTTTGTATTTTATTTACTGAAATATATATGGTTTATTTTAATTTAAAGGAAATAGAAATATAAAGAGTCAAACCTTTTCATATTACTTGTGACTTTCCATTTACTTTGACCTTTCACTTGCTTTGCCCTTTCATTTTTTTTGAGTAGCCGTCCATTTTTTTTTGCATTGCCTTGAATTCTTCCTCAAATTCACGTGAAATATGTTTCTCATCTTCTCTTAAAAACTCACGGCATGAGAAAAATAAAATATAAAAACAATGGCTTCCTTTATCTCTTCTCTTCTTCACAATTTCAATGATTTTGCTTCCCTCTTTGCAAAGCTTTGCTTGGCCCACTCTCCACCATCTTCACCGACCATCACCTCCTCCATCTACAGCTGCAACATCAGCCTCTCCTCTGTCCATTTCAGGCCATGGCATCCCAAAGATGGAAATACCACAAAAATTTGCAAAAAAACTCCACAAACATGCCTAGTCTGGCCATAAACTCCATTATCTCCTCCATATCTTACTTTGGCCGCCACCAACTCCACCTCCACCACCAATAGACGACCTGAAACCCACTACCACACCTGTACCTAACCCCCTACAGATCTGGCCATGCCTATGGTTGCCTTGGCCATGGCCTTTGGTTGCATGAAATCATGTTTGTTTGCCCTATAGTTGTAGTTCCATGCACACATACCTTTGCATCATCTTTTCCTATGTATGGACGACTTGTTGAACCCAAACCTGATCCAAACCTGATCCAAAACCCTTCCATTACAGTGCTTTTACAGCCCATTGCTGAAGCATATGAGGTAGAAAGCAAGTGCAAGCATTTCTATTTGATTCTGTGCACTCTATTCTAGTGTAGTTTTGATCGTAGCTGATTTGAAACTCATCGTTGTTGTATTGTTTTGTTTGACTTGTATTCTAGGAATTTGATACTTTGGCTCCTCCACTCTTATTTGAATCATGTTATCGTGCTTGTTTGGATCTCATTCGTGCATTCGTCGTTGTGTCTCCAGCACAAAACTGTGAGTTATTCTCACCAGACAGTTTTATACTTATATTAATAGTAAATTGATCACATGTGAATCTGTAATTGCACCACCATATTATATTTGCTATGTAACTATTATATGATGTTCACACCTGCTTAAACACCTGTTATATCATATGTTACTGTTATATTATGCTGTTTTGTTATTTTCATTAGTTAATCACACTGCAAGTTCCCTTTAGATTAGAATCACTATGGGTTGAAATGATACATACCCGAACGGACTTTAGAATAGGGAAAAATCGTTATGGGCTGAAATGATAGGCCTGAATGGTTTTTATTTAATTTATTTTAACTTGGGATTGCGGGTTTGAAATGATAGAACCCGGATTTTTCTTTTTAAACTGCGGATTGAAATGATACATATCCGTATCACTTGACCTAGGCTAGAAAACTATATACAGGCCCGTGGTTATTTTATAAAGTGTTTTTGGATATTTTAAGTATTTTAAAAATTTTAAATTTATGAAATTGACTTAAATAGATTTTGAAATATTTTGAATTAAAGAAATTATGATTTTTCTATGTGTTAAAAATGTAATTAATGAATGGTTTAACTGGATTTTTGAAATATAACTTAAGTTGGAAATTTGGAATTTTGGTTAAAAATGATATTTAAGTTATATAAATAAAATGGATATAAAATTTTATTTGGAAATGGTAAATATGATAATTTGATTAAATTTGAATTTAAGAGATTTATTAACGTATTATTGATTTCCTATGAATTTAAGTGGTTAAATAAATGATTGTTTAAAAATGATCTTTTAAAATATAACTTGACTTGGAAATGTTAAATTTGGTTTTAATTAAAGGTTTAAGTTAATTAAATAAAATTGGAAATTTAATTAAATTTGTGAAATGGTAATTTAAATTTGAAGTGTTAAGTTATTTGTTGAAATGTGAAGAATTGGAAACTTTTACACTTAAATTTATTAAGTAAATTGTTGAAAATTGGATTTAATTATAAGAAATTTATTGTGAAAAAGATACATGTTAAATGATATGTAAATGAACATTTTAAATGTTAAAATATGATTTTTAAAATGTTTATGTGTTTTAAATTGAAGTTATTTAATTGCTGGAAATACACTAACACCTGAAATCTACTTTTAATAGCATTCAGAAATGCTATAGATTCTGTTTTGAACTAAAATTGTGTAAAAAGAGCTATTACAGCATTTCTGAAATGCTGTAGTTGCTGTAATTGAACTTATAGGCTAATATTGAACTCAGGCCTATTATAGCATTCTCTGGAAATGCTATAATGGTCTGCAGTCTTTGCTGAAACCAAATTTAACCCTTGTTTGAAATCTGAACTACCGCAGCACTTCTGAAATGCTGTCTTTTCTGTTTTGAACTATAATTCAACTAAACTGAGTTTTAACAGCAGTTTTAAGTGCTGTCTTTGCTGAATTAAAAATGTTTTCAAATATAACTTGTAGCAGTTGTTTTTAAATGCTGTGAAATGCTGAAATTTTAATAATTAGGGTTTTTGACTTAGTAAACGAACTCAGAATGGTTTGAAACTTTGGAAATTGAATACTTGATTTGAAAGTATAATAATTACACTTTTAAAAGGGTTAAATGAATTATTTTGATTGAAATATAAACTATTTAAAGGTGATTTAAAATGATAGTGAATGAATGATATCTTTGAATTTAAAAGGTATCTAAAAGTTGAATATTTGGATTTGAACTGATAGGATATTTTATTATATTAAAATGATTTGAAATGAAGTTTTGTAAGGATATGATATTTTATTAGATTAAAATGATTTGAAATGAAGTTTTCTAAGGATATGATATTTTATTATATAAAAATGATTTGAAATGAAGATTTGGAAAGATTGATATTTGATATATTAAAATGATTTGAAATGAAGTTTTGGAAAGATATGATATTTTGATATATTGAAATGATTTGAAATGAAGTTTTGAAATGATATGATATTTTAAATATATGGAAATGGTTTGGAATTGATTTAATCTTTATTTTGATAAATATATGGTTTTGAAATGATATTTTATTTTGAAGTAAAGTATTGTTTTTAAAAGTTATAACCATGGGTTATAATAACGATTGGTTGGCAAAGAGACCGGGATCGGATATGGACATACTCTCTGTCGATACCGAAAACCACTTTGACAACCGTGTACGCGGTGGAGATTCCAGAATGAAGTAGGATGGTGACGACATTCTTAAGGTATGTTACGTGGACCCAACTCCCGTGAGTTGGCATAAGGTGGCTAAAATAGGAGCGATTGACGGACCAAGGAGGTAGCACCTCTTATCGGACACACTTCTTCGATACCATTCTATTACTTGTGATTGATTTGGTGGCCACCCTTGATTTGGGAGTGTTGTTCGAGGTGGGCGGTAGTGGCTGCTATGCGTCACCACTAGTCCGGATGCGTAATTGGTATATCTACCCTGGCATTGCCTAGTTGTGCCGTGTCACCTACCATATCGAGCTTTACTACGATTATGATTTTTAAGATCCGACCGCGTTAAGGTTCTCCATCCCCTTAACGCTATTTTCTATATGATTATACTTTACTTATTTAGACACTATTATAATATCGAATATTACTACATAATAGATAGTTTAATGGATCCTTAGAGGATGGGCGGTCCCAAGCATCTTCTAAGTTACTTGTACCCTTATTACAGTTTGCTTGAGTTGGTTTACATTATATAAGTATATATTGTCCTGACTCGAGTGTTTTGTGTTTTGCTTTACGCTCGGGTTAGCCTGAGTTATTCACAGATTTGGATTTCCACTCGCTTGGAGATTTGAATCGCTGGAGATTATCTGCTTGTCTTGTCCTATCTATTTCAGTTCCGTTGTCCTACTCAGCTTGTACTTGGTTATTTTATTGAGACTTCTGTTGTTCTCTATTTCTTTTGTTGTATCTTATGTAACACTGATATATTTATATAGTAGCTTCATGAACTACTATTTCTTTTACTTCCGCTGCATTATTTTACTCTGTGTCTGTGATCTATGATATATTTATTTACTGCATATTCTGAGATTTGCCAAATTTTATTTACAACGCGGTATTTTGAGCAATTTAATTCCGGCATGAGTGTCTACCTATACACTTATAATGGATGCGAATGGTTGAAAATATCGGGTCGTTACAGTTGGTATCAGAGCTTTGGCTTTGAGGCAAAACTCAGCATATGGAGTAGATTTATTTACAGAATCACTTTCGTTCGAGTTTGAATCTTTTCCTCTTGATTCGAATTTCCTTTGAATTTTTGGAACGTTCCCTGCGGTTCCAAAATTCATTCTTGTCCCTCACTATTCATGTTCTTTTGATTCTGGAGTATCCCATGACTCCACTTCCAATGATCTTTATAGTGAATTGGCGGTCTCGCCAATATTCTAATTTTCTTGTAAAAGGGTGAAAATCCTTTATAATCAGCATCGATTCACCAGAGATTTATATTTATCCTTGGTTAGATGCTAATATCTTTTATTATTCCAAACTCTATCTCTTGAGATCGAAGGTAGATTTACCCCAGAAAATCCACATTTGATCTTATCCATTAAGTCACGGTTGACCCGGTTAAGGTTGCCCGCGATTTATCTAAGCTTACCCATCTCTCTACTCTGTTTAATCATCTTGTCTTTTGTTCCAATCTATCTTCCAAACATTTTGAACTGTACTTGTAAATTAATGTTTTGTTTTATATTGTGTTGTTTGAATTGTTGATGTTGATTTGGGTTTCCGATCGATTCGTCTGATCAACGCTATCGATAGGATTTCTAAAACACTTTGACAGAACAAACTGACACAATATTATTTTAAATTTGGTTAATGAAATAAAATTTTGATATATAAGTAAATTTATGGAACTTAATAAATTGATTTTAATTGATAATTTGAAATGATAATACTTGATTTATCATTTATTATTCTACAAATGAATTTATAAATAGTTGTTTATAAATTGATTTGGGAACTGAAATGAATTTGAATCAAGAATTTGAGAATTCAAGTTTCTGATGGTTTCAAACCTTGTGTTTTCAAGTTTTAAAAGGATATATTATTTAAAGTATTTCGAATAGAAATTTTGTTTTCAAAGAATTTTAAAAGGTTTAAAATTTAGTGCTCTTCTTTTTGTCGCTGGAAAATAATTTCGGTGATGACTGCAGCATCATCGATGTTCATTTTCGAGTTTCGAAGTGAAGAGACCGTTCTGTTGTCTTGCTACAGCCTTGTTTTGGAAAATCTAATTGATTTGAATTTCTAAATATGACTGGATTATAATATATATAGATATATGATTTAAATTTGATTTGACATATTATGTATATATAATTACTTATCTCTAAATGGTTTGAAAGGAATCAGAAGTTTAATTCTTAAATTTTATTTAAAAAAAAATAACTTCAGTTATAAGAAGAAAATCAAAAATTTTAATAAATGATTCAAACTTGAGATAATTGAATTGGAAAGTTTTATTTGTATAACACACAATTTCATTCCAATATAACTTACCTAAATTACACAGAAGTTGAATATGAAATTGGATAATATACAATATAGAAAGGATTTTATAAATAAAATTTGAGTGGTTATAATAAATGTTATACACTTAAATTTTAGTTATAAAAGATTAACAGAGGTAAATATTGAAAAGGAATCTAAAGAGATTTTATTTAAATAACTTAATAATCAAATTTGATTTAATATGGAACCTTAAGTCTAACCTAGGAATTTTAATAAAGGTTATTTCCTGAAATGAATATGTTGTATAATAAATAATGTATCTTTGAATAGATAAAATAAAATACATTTGAATTGGACTTTTGGTAATAAAGTTTATTTAACTTGAATTCATAGTTTAATTGATGTCTAAATGAATAAATGTGTAAAGAAATTTGATTGTTATATTTGCTGTGATAAATATTTTAATTATGAAATAGATATGTCTTGAAAAATGAATAATTATGATTTAAATAGTTAAAATGTATTTTAACATCACTAAAATTTGATAGTTGAGAATTTGGTTTTCAAATGGAATTTTAAGTGTAACTTATTAAAGGAATATCTATTTATGAAATGGGTATTTTAAAATAAAGTGTTAGGTTATGTGTTAAATTAAGAGCTAACTAAAATAGTGAACTTTTAACTTAATAAATGAAGTATAGTTTGATTTGAATATTCCATTCATAAAAGTTTGTTTTAATAAGTCATAAGTTAAATGATATCCAAATGAATATTTCTGAAATTGAACTGATTTGAAATACTAATACATCTACTGTAGCATTTTATAAGTGCTACTATTTTGAAAAGACAATGTTTTGGAAATTTTTATAATTGAATGAACTTAGAAATGTTACAACTTTAAAATGAATATTATTTGACCTTGAATTAAAATGGTTTAAATGAAGATAATTTTTTTAAGGGTGTTATGATCTTCTAAGTATTATGTTTTTTTTTAAAGAATAACTTGTCCAAAGTGTTATGATTTTAGTAGTGTGATTTCCAAATGATAAACATCCCTAAATTATTATGATTTCAAAGCATTATGGTTTCAAATTTATTATCTTATTTTGTTTTTCAAACTACCTTTTGGTTGTCCTTATTTCTTTTATCTTGTTACAGAATGGGAAGGCTATTGTTTATACCAGTCCGTTTAGAAATCTTTCTGTAATCTTTGATAATCTTTGTTACTCATCTGGATCTGAACACTGTTTTTCCATTCATAGACCATCGGTCAAGTGAAAAGGGTGATTCAGACTCTAGAGGATCTTTTTCCTGTTTGTGTTCTTGATTTGATCACCTCCATCTTGTTAAACTTACCTATAACCATAGTTATCATGCGTAATTTAAGTCTCCTTATCATCTTATTTTAATCTTATTTCACTATATCTTTTTCTGTGCTTTCCCGTACCTCGTTCCTTTTCGAGTCCTCGAAAAGTTTTGAGTGGGGGAGAGTGTAACAGCCCTATATTTTACAAATATTTTTAAATTGATTTTTCCAGATTCAAAAGTTTTATTTATGAAAAAGAATAAATTTTGTTATTTTAAATATAAACTTTGAGTTTGATGTGGATTAGAATTCCAAATATGACTAAATTTAATATTTCCAGAAAATGTGAGTTTTGGCCAATAGTCAAACTTTGACTTTTAAATTTAAATTTTAAAAGTTTGGAAATTTGAATTTTTTTCTTTTATTATGAAAGTAAATAAAATTTCAAGAACACTGCTTTTCGTTTCGTTGAAATCCGAATTATATTGTGAAAGTTATGCTTTTTACAAAATTGGATGTAAATTGTTTTATTTAACAATATTGTTTATTTTAAATTATATAAATAATCTTTTTAATTGTCATATATTTTTCTAAATTGTATTATATGTTATGTTACATATATTTTTACCTTTTAAATATTTTTAAAGTGATGTTTGAATTTTTCCAAAGCTCATTGAATTTATTTTCTATTTTTAAAGGTTAGTTTCCATTTTTCTATTATTTTCTTCATTTAAATTATATTTAATTAAAATTTATTTATTCATTTTTACGTATGCATTTTTTTAATGTTTTTATCTTTATTTATAAATATTTTTCATGTACATACAATTTTCCCAAAAGCATTTCATTTATTTTTAAATTTTCAAGCCTAATTTACATTTTTTTTTGTTATTTTCTTAATTTAATTATATTTAATTAATATTTATTTATTTATTTCCTTTCTTACTTTATTTTGTTCAGTTTTTTATTTTATTTACTGAAATATATATGGTTTATTTTAATTTAAAGGAAATAGAAATATAAAGAGTCAAACCTTTTCATATTACTTGTGACTTTCCATTTACTTTGACCTTTCACTTGCTTTGCCCTTTCATTTTTTTTGAGTAGCCGTCCATTTTTTTTTGCATTGGCTTGAATTCTTCCTCAAATTCACGTGAAATATGTTTCTCATCTTCTCCTAAAAACTCACGGCATGAGAAAAATAAAATATAAAAACAATGGCTTCCTTTATCTCTTCTCTTCTTCACAATTTCAATGATTTTGCTTCCCTCTTTGCAAAGCTTTGCTTGGCCCACTCTCCACCATCTTCACCGACCATCACCTCCTCCATCTACAGCTGCAACATCAGCCTCTCCTCTGTCCATTTCAGGCCATGGCATCCCAAAGATGGAAATACCACAAAAATTTGCAAAAAAACTCCACAAACATGCCTAGTCTGGCCATAAACTCCATTATCTCCTCCATATCTTGCTTTGGCCGCCACCAACTCCACCTCCACCACCAATAGACGACCTGAAACCCACTACCACACCAGTACCTAACCCCTTACAGATCTGGCCATGCCTATGGTTGCCTTGGCCGTGGCCTTTGGTTGCATGAAATCATGTTTGTTTGCCCTATAGTTGTAGTTCCATGCACACATACCTTTGCATCATCTTTTCCTATGTATGGACGACTTGTTGAACCCAAACCTGATCCAAACCTGATCCAAAACCCTTCCATTACAGTGCTTTTACAGCCCATTGCTGAAGCATATGAGGTAGAAAGCAAGTGCAAGCATTTCTATTTGATTCTGTGCAGTCTATTCTAGTGTAGTTTTGATCGTAGCTGATTTGAAACTCATCGTTGTTGTATTGTTTTGTTTGACTTGTATTCTAGGAATTTGATACTTTGGCTCCTCCACTCTTATTTGAATCGTGTTATCGTGCTTGTTTGGATCTCATTCGTGCATTCGTCGTTGTGTCTCCAGCACAAAACTGTGAGTTATTCTCACCAGACAGTTTTATACTTATATTAATAGTAAATTGATCACATGTGAATCTGTAATTGCACCACCATATTATATTTGCTATGTCACTATTATATGATGTTCACACCTGCTTAAACACCTGTTATATCATATGTTACTGTTATATTATGCTGTTTTTTTATTTTCATCAGTTAATCACACTGCAAGTTCCCTTTAGATTAGAATCACTATGGGTTGAAATGATACATACCCGAACGGACTTTAGAATAGGGAAAAATCGTTATGGGCTGAAATGATAGGCCTGAATGGTTTTTATTTAATTTATTTTAACTTGGGATTGCGGGTTTGAAATGATAGAACCCGGATTTTTCTTTTTAAACTGCGGATTGAAATGATACATATCCGTATCACTTGACCTAGGCTAGAAAACTATATACAGGCCCGTGGTTATTTTATAAAGTGTTTTTGGATATTTTAAGTATTTTAAAAATTTTAAATTTATGAAATTGACTTAAATAGATTTTGAAATATTTTGAATTAAAGAAATTATGATTTTTCTATGTGTTAAAAATGTAATTAATGAATGGTTTAACTGGATTTTTGAAATATAACTTAAGTTGGAAATTTGGAATTTTGGTTAAAAATGATATTTAAGTTATATAAATAAAATGGATATAAAATTTTATTTGGAAATGGTAAATATGATAATTTGATTAAATTTGAATTTAAGTGATTTATTAAAGTATTATTGATTTCCTATGAATTTAAGTGGTTAAATAAATGATTGTTTAAAAATGATCTTTTAAAATATAACTTGACTTGGAAATGTTAAATTTGGTTTTAATTAAAGGTTTAAGTTAATTAAATAAAATTGGAAATTTAATTAAATTTGTGAAATGGTAATTTAAATTTGAAGTGTTAAGTTATTTGTTGAAATGTGAAGAATTGGAAACTTTTACACTTAAATTTATTAAGTAAATTGTTGAAAATTGGATTTAATTATAAGAAATTTATTGTGAAAAAGATACATGTTAAATGATATGTAAATGAACATTTTAAATGTTAAAATATGATTTTTAAAATGTTTATGTGTTTTAAATTGAAGTTATTTAATTGCTGGAAATACACTAACACCTGAAATCTACTTTTAATAGCATTCAGAAATGCTATAGATTCTGTTTTGAACTAAAATTGTGTAAAAAGAGCTATTACAGCATTTCTGAAATGCTGTAGTTGCTGTAATTGAACTTATAGGCTAATATTGAACTCAGGCCTATTATAGCATTCTCTGGAAATGCTATAATGGTCTGCAGTCTTTGCTGAAACCAAATTTAACCCTTGTTTGAAATCTGAACTACCGCAGCACTTCTGAAATGCTGTCTTTTCTGTTTTGAACTATAATTCAACTAAACTGAGTTTTAACAGCAGTTTTAAGTGCTGTCTTTGCTGAATTAAAAATGTTTTCAAATATAACTTGTAGCAGTTGTTTTTAAATGCTGTGAAATGCTGAAATTTTAATAATTAGGGTTTTTGACTTAGTAAACGAACTCAGAATGGTTTGAAACTTTGGAAATTGAATACTTGATTTGAAAGTATAATAATTACACTTTTAAAAGGGTTAAATGAATTATTTTGATTGAAATATAAACTATTTAAAGGTGATTTAAAATGATAGTGAATGAATGATATCTTTGAATTTAAAAGGTATCTAAAAGTTGAATATTTGGATTTGAACTGATAGGATATTTTATTATATTAAAATGATTTGAAATGAAGTTTTGTAAGGATATGATATTTTATTATATTAAAATGATTTGAAATGAAGTTTTCTAAGGATATGATATTTTATTATATAAAAATGATTTGAAATGAAGATTTGGAAAGATTGATATTTGATATATTAAAATGATTTGAAATGAAGTTTTGGAAAGATATGATATTTTGATATATTGAAATGATTTGAAATGAAGTTTTGAAATGATATGATATTTTAAATATATGGAAATGGTTTGGAATTGATTTAATCTTTATTTTGATAAATATATGGTTTTGAAATGATATTTTATTTTGAAGTAAAGTATTGTTTTTTTTTTTGAGATCATGGGGAACCTTAAGATCATGGTATTCATTGATACTCATTTAAGTAAACCCCACGCCGTGTGTCTACCCCGCTTTTATTTAGTCGTCGCACACGGATGCGTAACGTTGAAACTCCCACTGATGGTTTGGCGCTAGGATTCGAACCTGCCCAGACACAGTCCTTTGGTTCCCATCTCCTAGCTCCCAAACCAACCGAGCTACGAACGGCGGGTAAGTAAAGTATTGTTTTTAAAAGTTATAACCATGGGTTATAATAACGATTGGTTGGCAAAGAGACCGGGATCGGATATGGACATACTCTCTGTCGATACCGAAAACCACTTTGACAACCGTGTACGCGGTGGAGATTCCAGAATGAAGTAGGATGGTGACGACGTTCTTAAGGTATGTTACGTGGACCCAACTCCCGTGAGTTGGCATAAGGTGGCTAAAATAGGAGCGATTGACGGACCAAGGAGGTAGCACCTCTTATCGGACACACTTCTTCGATACCATTCTATTACTTGTGATTGATTTGGTGGCCACCCTTGATTTGGGAGTGTTGTTCGAGGTGGGCGGTAGTGGCTGCTATGCGTCACCACTAGTCCGGATGCGTAATTGGTATATCTACCCTGGCATTGCCTAGTTGTGCCGTGTCACCTACCATATCGAGCTTTACTACGATTATGATTTTTAAGATCCGACCGCGTTAAGGTTCTCCATCCCCTTAACGCTATTTTCTATATGATTATACTTTACTTATTTAGACACTATTATAATATCGAATATTACTACATAATAGATAGTTTAATGGATCCTTAGAGGATGGGCGGTCCCAAGCATCTTCTAAGTTACTTGTACCCTTATTACAGTTCGCTTGAGTTGGTTTACATTATATAAGTATATATTGTCCTGACTCGAGTGTTTTGTGTTTTGCTTTACGCTCGGGTCAGCCTGAGTTATTCACAGATTTGGATTTCCACTCGCTTGGAGATTTGAATCGCTGGAGATTATCTGCTTGTCTTGTCCTATCTATTTCAGTTCCGTTGTCCTACTCAGCTTGTACTTGGTTATTTTATTGAGACTTCTGTTGTTCTCTATTTCTTTTGTTGTATCTTATGTAACACTGATATATTTATATAGTAGCTTCATGAACTACTATTTCTTTTACTTCCGCTGCATTATTTTACTCTGTGTCTGTGATCTGTGATATATTTATTTACTGCATATTCTGAGATTTGCCAAATTTTATTTACAACGCGGTATTTTGAGCAATTTAATTCCGGCATGAGTGTCTACCTATACACTTATAATGGATGCGAATGGTTGAAAATATCGGGTCGTTACAATAGTCTTATTTATTTACTTAACAAAACAGTTTCAAACTTATTTAAATTATATTACTTCATACTTAAACATACAAAACTAAACTTATATACTTTATCAAATAATTTATAGTTTTCAAAATTACTTAGCTTTGAAAATTAAACCTTGATTTGGAAGTGTTCGAACATTCAGAATAGTCGGAGAAATCAAATTTCCAATCCAAGAGTTGGAATCAGCAACAAATCAGTAAATCAATTTCAAAAGATAGGGTTATGCCAAATCAAATCCAAAACTCGAGGACTGAACACCGGGCTCGTTCAAACTGTTTCAAATATATATACCTATATCTTTCAAATATCAAATCATACTTTGGAATTCGAAATCAAAATTAGTTTCACAAAATCAATCGCATAGCAAAGCTACTAAAGTGGCCTCTACCCCACTCTAAAACTCGAAAATCAATGTCAATGATGCGTGCACTCATCACCGAAATCATTCTCCAATGACGTAAGTGGGTTCTGGACTTCTATTTTATTGAGAACTTCTTTGAAATTTCTTTGAAACCATTGGAACTCATTTAAAACATTTCTTATTCGGAAAATACTTTCAAACCGTATTATTATATGTTTCAAAATCTGAAAACCAGTTTCAAAATGTCGGAGTTCAATCTCTCAAATCTCAAATACAAAACCCTTCAGTTATAAATCATTTTTATACAAATTAATTTCTTATATAACTTCCAAAATTTCAAATCCTTTCGAAACTTCAAATTCACGTTTTTAAAAGGTATATAATTCTTTTCTGAAACATTTTCACTTTTATATATAAATATATCATTCTTATCAAAATAATTGTTTCGATATATAAAACAATTTCTAAAATACAAACAAACACAAATTTTTCCAAGGGATGACTCAAGAATGGATTTCAAAACAAAGATAGAGATTTAGATTAGAGGAACTCTAATCAAATAGAATTCTGATTCGAAGATAGGCTCGAACGAAGATGAGATAATTAATTACAAAATAGTAGATGGACATACATATACAAATCGTGGGGGACCTTAACCGGGTCAACCATGACTTCAGGAATATGATCGATGAAGAATTCTAAGGCAAATCGACATTCGATCGCCAGAGATAGAGTTCGGCATAGCAAAAGATAGAAGCATCTAAACCGAGGGTATTGAAATCAAATCTCCGGTGAATCAATGCCCATTGTAAGGGAGTTTCACCCCTTTACAAATCATTCAAAGATTGGCGGGATCGCCGAGTTTTATAGAGGTCATTCGAAGTGGAGTTATGGAATGCTCCAGAATCAAAAGAATACAAATAGGGTAAGACAAGAATGGATTTCAGAGCAAGTGGGAGCGTTCCAAAATTCAAAGGAATCCTAATCGATGAGAATCCTAATCAAAGAAATTACTAACAAGGTGGACAGGGAAAGGAATGAAGTCTAGAAAATTTTGCTTTCAAAACAAGAAAATTTATATCAAAATAATCTTTGAAAATCCTTTGAAAATCCTTTGAAAATCATTTTATATTTTGAAAATACGTTCTCTCACAAAGAAATGATTCTGAGATTGATTTCACTCATTCTAGGGTATTTCTACCCTATCTCTAATGAGTTTTTGCTCCGCAGGCTAAGGTTTGCCTAAACCAAAGCTCCGATACCAAATGTATTCCCACTATTTTGGACCATTCAAATCGACAATAAATCCACACATGTCGGACTCGAATACTTCAAAACAGTGGATTGTTAAGAAAATTTGGAGCAAATAAAATCAACCACAGAATCACAGACATAGAATATCAGAATAACTCGCAGCGGAAATAAAATACCATAGTAGTTCATGAAACTACTATATAAATAATCTCAAAACAGATACAAAATACCATAGTCTGATAAACAAATACAACAGAAGTCTGAATACATAAGTCAACTAATACAAAAGCAATACTGAATAGGAAATAACTGAAATGGAAATAGATGACAGATAGATAAATAAGCTCCAACAAATCTCTAGCTCCAGAAGATGAATCAAAGCTGTGATACTCAAGCTGACCCAAGCGTAAAGCAAAACACAAAACACTCGAGTCAGGACATACATACTTATACAATGTAAACCAACTCAAGTGAACTGTAATAGCAGTGCACATGTAACTTAAAGGATGCTAGGGATCGCCCACCCTTTAAGGATCCGTTAAACTATCTGCTAAGCAGTAATATACGCCATCATAGTAATGTCCAAAGTAAAGTAAACTATGCAAAATAATAGTGTTAAGGTGGATAGGGTAAGGCAAAGCTGCAGCAATCGCCCACCTCTAGCCACACATATAACATCCAACCATTATTATAACCCGTGGTTATAAATTTCAAAAATGGTTTATATTTCAAATCAAATTAATTCATTTTAAACCATTTTGAAATGAAGTCATTATACTTTCAAATCAAATATTCAATCCCCAAAATTTTAGCAATTTCTAAGTTCGTTTATTCAATTATAATATTTCAAACATTGTATTTTCAGCATTCACAGCACTTAGAAAATGCTGCTGTAAGTATAATGATAGGTTGAAAAACAATACAATTCAGAAACTACAGCACTTATAAACTACTGCTGTAAATATAGTGTAAATTTGGAAACAGTTCATTTCAGAATCTATAGCACTAATAAACTGCTGCAGTAGGGACAGTAGTAGATTTGGAAAACAATACATGGAAACCACACCATTTCTGGAATGCTACAAATTCTGTTATAAGTTTTACTATGACATTATAAACAATATATCTTCAACTTTTATCATTTTTAACTTATCAAACTTATCACACCTTTCAAAATTATTTATTTGGATATCATTTAACTTATAATTTTAATAAAATGGCATTTTATTAATAAATATCCAATTAAATTATAATTCATTTACATTAAGTCAAAATTTCACTATAAGTTGCTTAACTTTTATTTTAACAAATAACTTGATATTTTCTTTTACTTTAAAAATATCCATTTCATAAATAAATATTTTAATTACTAATTTAAGCTTAAAATTTCCATTTTAACTCAAATTTCAATTATTAAGTTAAATCAAATTTTTAAATTACAATTTAAACCATTTATTAACTTATACAATTTTAACTTTTAGGAAATCACTGTTTAAATCATTTAAATCCAATTTAAGTCAAAATTTCAGATTTTTACATTTAAACATACTTAATAATTTTAGAAAAATCATTTTAAATTAACCACGGGTCTGTATAATATTTTCTAGCCTAGGTAATGTGAATACGGATAATATATCATTTCAATCCGTAATGAATTAAAATTCTGGGTTTTATCATTTCAAACCTGCAATCCCAAGTCAAATAAAATGAAAATCGCTTGAGCCTATCATTTCAGCTCATAATGATCTTCCCTTATTCTAAAATCCGTTCGGGTATGTATCATTTCAAACCATACTGATTCTATATTAACAAGGAACTCGCAGTGTGAGAAACAGAAAATAAATAAACAGTCAAACATATCATATGATGCCAGGTGATGCACAGGTATAAAATCAGGTTATATCATTATATAATGTCAGATAACAGGCAGGTGTGAACTTATAACATAGCATATCAACTACTACAATTCAGGTGACATTGTTTCACATTTATATAAGTACGATTTTGTCGAGAGTGATAAACTCACCTTTTTAAAGCTAGAGACAACAATCAAACACAAGACAAACTACTCCGAAAAGCATGACAAAGCACGAATCAAATACGAGTGGATGGAGAGCCAAGATTCAATCTTGTAACAAACAATTACAAAATATATATAAGAATATGATTATACAAAGAATTTAGACTTAAATCAAAATCAAAATATGAACAAAGAGGAGCAGAATGACTTAACCAAAGCAAGTAGGCTCGGCCACTTCCAAAATAGGCTAGACCATCATCAAATGAGCTTGGCTATCATGGTTTGAGGCAACTAGGCTCGGCTTGGGTTACAAATACACACGGCTAAGCAAAGGAATGTGAAGGGATTGGCAAGTAAAAGTCAAGTGAAGGCAAAAGGTCAAGGGAAAGTGGAAGGTCATGCACACATGGGTTCGGCCCTATGTCTAAAGTGGCTCGACCATGTTGTGATGGGCTTGGTCAGGTGGTCATAAGGCACGACTTGGGGTGGTGTAGATCATGGCAAGGCAAAGAGGAGGTGAGATTTGGTGATGGCCGAGGCAACAAAAGGGGAGGTGATGATCAATAGGCTCGGCTTGGGTTTGATGCAGGGGTGGTGGGTTTTGATCAAGGCAAGTCATGGCATGGGTTAGGTCAGATCATGGTGGGGCCGTGGAAGGTGGTGGTGGAGGTGATGGTGGAGGAGATGAGGTCGGTTAGGAAAGATGCATGGCCGAACTTGCTTGAGAATAAAAGAAAAGAGAAAAGAAAAGAGAAAGAGGAAGAAGACATGAATACTTTTCTGTAATTTGTTTTAAGGAAAGAAATGAGAAGAGATAAGAAACAAAAGTGTTATGAACGTGAAAAAAAAAGAATGTGGGGAGGACTTGTACGGCTAAAGAAGTGGATGGCTAGAAAATGAAAAGGCTAGAAAATGAAGAGGCTTCAATTAAACACAAGTAACTTAAGTTATTTGAATATCCAAGTCAAAAATCAAATAAAAGAAAAATAGAAAGTAGAGAAATGAAAATAATAAAATAAAAAATATAGACTATATAAATGTAATAGAAAATAACAATGAGATACTGAAAATAATTGCATGTAAACGCTAAATTTCATTCAATTTAAAAAGTATAAAACAGAATTTAACAAAACGAAAAGTGTAACGACCCCGAATTTTACAAATATTTGAATTAAAGTTGTGAAATTAATCGAATTAAGTGATGCGAGTTTCCCCGATTCCGAATATATTCTGTATAAATCATTTAAAATTAAAATATTATATACATGTGTATATATGAGAATATATATGTATTTAAATATATCGGAGTAAATTTGAAATAATATAATCTATATTGGATTTGAAATAAAATCATAAATAAATGGTTTGAAAATAAAGATACAAATTTTATAGGATATAGAGTATAAAATAAAAACGTTGGATAAAATTTAATAGCTTAAACTAAATCTAAAAATTCACTTATATTACCAAATTTATGTAAGAACAATTTGTATTAAATTTAGAAATAAATAAAGGATAAATAAATATAAAGTAAAATAATATGTATATGAAGTATTGCAAAATGAAGTAACAAAATGTATAATATATGAAAGCATAACCCGGCATGAGAAAAATATTAAGAATCTTGTAGGTGAAGGTTGAAAAGGCAAAGTAAGAGACATAGAGTACACATACATTTAATGCTAGCATACTTAAGTCAATTCGAAATGTTTGAAAATCCTTTCAGCCTCCTTTTGCAAGAAAAATCTCCGATCGAAATGAAAAATCTTGTACCAGCCTGAATACCTGTTTTCTATTTATCAAGCACTCTTCTTCTTTTCGTTCATTTAAACAATGCTATGAGAAAAACAAAATGCAACATCTTTAAAACTCCAAACAAACCAAAAACAACTTCAAGCCTGGAAACCATACAAACATTATCAACTTGCCTGGAAATCAATTCAAACGAGCAAGATTTCAGCTAGCTATTCATAGCATGATTCATTTAAAAAGCCTGTTATCTTTTTCTTCTCTTTCAAAAGCCTGGAATCAAGTTCCAGTTTCAAAGTTCCAAGTTTTAAGGCTTTTCAAGTTTTCAGTTTTTAAGTCAAAGCAAGGCAAAGATCTCTGGAATCAAAATAACAGAAGTATTCAAGTTTCAAATTTCAGTTTTGCAAGCCTTTCCAGTTTACAAAAAGATCAACCTCTCTGCCTTTTCAAAAAAAATCTTGTGAGCAAACTTCCATTTTTTTTTTACTTGATCTTCCTTATTATCTCAAGTCTGGGATGATGATAACTTGGATATGGGTGGTATGAATGTGAAATGTGATTGTATGCCTAAGAATATAGTTGTGGCTATGCATGTCTGTAAAAAGAAATATGGATCTCTGTTCTAAGTTTTACAGAGTTCAAACCTATTTAGAAAAAGAAAATCAAAAGCTCATCCTACAATCATTTAGAGGCTTTAATGTCTAAGTAAATTATAGTTATATAGATCAGTATCTAAGTTTTAAAATTTAATTTCAAGTTTAAATTGTCAAGGGTTGCTAGAGAACAAAAAAACACAGTGAAACTCTAAACTATGTCAAAATTCAAACATCATGTTGTTTTGTTTCGATAATATCATCAAAATCGTTATCGAAAATGCTGATTTTTAAAATTCGAATCAAGATTTTTAAGTATGTAATTATGGAGAAATCACGAGTTGAACGGAATCGACGTTTTTGCCAAATTCTGGCAATCGGCAAGGATAGGCGGCTCGAGGTTAATGGCAGAGGAGTGACCAAGGAATCGGGGAAAAATGGCCGGAGGGTGATCAGGTAGCCGTGGAGTTTGCAGTGGTCGTTTTCAGTTTGTAAACCTAGTTTTATCTAGGATGAATATTTTGATCGCCACGTCCCCTACAAGCGATCGAGTGCTTTCGGGTTTTGGGCAAGGGTAGCTTGGCCGTAGACGAGGTCGTGACCGGAGTTGGAGGGATTCTGGTGGACGGGGCTGCGAAGTCGAGGTGATGACAGGCTTTTGTGTTTGGTCGCGAGTTTGGTTCCAGACTTCGTTTGCTCGAATTCGAGTTCGAGAGGCACTGCAGTGGTGCTGAGGGTTGGGATCGGAACTGGAAGTGATACTCTACTTACTCGTCGATGTAGTGATGGTCGGAGACGTCGTTGTGGGGTGTACACGTGCACAGCTGGTAATTTTTGTCAGTAGAAGAAATTGGGGAAGAAGGATGGTCTCGGGGAAGAACTCGTGGAACTGGGTGGGAAACTCGGGTATGGGTACGAGTAGAACGCGAGTGATAGTCGTATTCCCAGATTTCAATGTAAAAAATAAAATTAAACTAAGTTTTAAAGAAATTAAAAGAAGAAGAAGTAACGAATGAGAGGGGAGAAGAATGACCCGTGAGATTTGGTGGGAAACTCGAGAGGCTACTCCAGTAGATCTGGGGGGATTCTCGGGTTGTTGATGTTGGGCGAAACTGTTTGCAAACTCCAGAATAAAAGAATTTAAGTTATATTCCCTTAAAACAATTTTATATGATCATTATTGATTAACTGTTTAAAAAGGAGTTATGAAGAAGGATTAACTAATTTATATTTGTAATGAATTAAGTAATTAAAGATTTATAAGGTAATTAAAGAATGATATATTTTTATTTATAAATTAATCAATTTAATTTATTAGAAATGATTAATAATAAACTATTTCTTAAGTAAGTAATCAAAGAAATGTTATTAGTTAATGAAGATAATTAACTAAGGAGTGTTAAGTATTTGATTTAAGTGATTAACGTTAATAATTTATTGATTCATTAATTCCGAAAATCAATTATGAATTGTTTAAAATGTAATTACTTAAGGAAAGAAATTAGAAATTAATCACTTATTGTAATAATTTTTTGGATATTTGGATTTATTATGGTAAATTAAATTATGTAATTGGTTTAAAGTATAACTTGATTAATATGATTAATTAAGAAAAATTTAATAAATTAAAGTGTTTGATAAATTAATCTATATTAAATGGTTGGTAATTTATAAATCAGGATGGAATAATTAATTCATAAGAAATTAATTTAATTGAAAATAAGTTGAATAAAGTAAGATTAAACAATTAATTTATCCTACTTATAAATGACTATTGAATCCTACTTATAAATGACTATTAAATGCTTGACCTTACTTATGGATGCTTAGATTATATTGGATGATTTGAGTTGTTTGATATCCCTGATATATGATGCTATGTTATACACCCTGAATTATGTTGCGATCTGTGATAAATTATCTGTGATGTAATTTACTTATCTGTGATTTATATATCCGTGATCTGTGAATAAAGATGAGCGTTATAGTTTATATCGCTTATCAACTATATCCTGTATTTTGATCTGTGATGATTCATTGTGTTGCACTATTGTGTTAAACCCCTGGACTACACTATTACACACACAAATATGGATTTCACGTGGAAATCGGTTAAGTCACAGATAATTTAAATTTGATGTTTTTGAAATTGAAAATTTTAATTTCAATTGATTTTGAAATTTGAAATCTGGGTTTAAAGTAGAAGCTTTTGAAATGGAATTTCAAAGATAAAAGTTATTTTGAATAACTTAATCGAGTTTTGAAAATTTAAATATTTGATTTAAATTTGAATTCAAATTTGAAATTGAATCCTATGATTGAAACTAGGGACTAAAGATGATATAAAATGTGTTTGTATGAATTTAACCATTTTAAAAGTATAAGTTGGGAATTTGAATTTAACCCAAGGATTTCAACTCGTATGAATGAATTAGATTTTCCGAAATGAAAACTGTTTGTTTTCAAATGATAAAAGCTTTCATATATATAAGGAATGAAATTCCAGTTTAATTAAAGGAATTTCAAGATCGAATTGAAAAATGGTTTTTTTCCAAGTTATAAATGAATTCTTTTTTGAAAACTATGAATTGAATCTGTCTATTTTTAACAGATTTAGAATGATGTTTGTTTAAACCATTTGAAATGGAATTGTTTTGAAAGCTATTAGTTAAATCTTTGATTTAAAGATTTAACGAATTAATTAAACTGAAATGGAAATCGATTTGGAAAATCTGTGAATGAATCTTTGTGAAATTAAGTGAACTTTGTGAATTTAATCTTTTTGTTTAAAAAGATTAAAATGGTAACTTGTTTAAACCATTTGAAGAAAGATTTTTGGGTAATAAGTTGTGACTTAATTGAATTCCCAATATCCATATATTTTTAAATATTGCGCTCACTATTCGGGTTAGCCGGGAAAAGACCTTTGGGTCATATAACCCATTCCGAATAGTGATACGTCGTATATGGATGGCATTTGAAGACCGGTGGTGAAGACCAGATATTTTTCGAAAATGAAAGGACAACCTGTCGAATGTCTCTGCACTGAGTTGCTCCGGTATAGAGATTTATATCACTCTTTTGTGACGGGAAGTCCGGACGTGATTGGAAATTACCCGAAATTGCAAGGGCTTCGTAAGAAGTGCCTTCGGTTCTGTTCGATCCCGGAACAGACTTGTATGGTTACATGTCTGACATTACACTTTGAGATATAAAGCCGATTTCTTTCAAATACATTTCTGTTGGTGGCGGAGAATTTATTCTCTTAGCTTAACACCCTTCTCTGAGACGTACGAGCTCAGAGGTTATGTAGTTGAAATTTATCAGCGATATATCCCAATTTGGTAATGTGGCATGCTGAGTGTTGCTGTGTGATGATCAGTGTTTGATCATTTGTGATATGATCATTTGTTTGATCTTATATCTTTGTGATCATAGGTTGATCATTTGTTTGACCCGAAGCATGGCTTTGTGACAAAGCGTAGCTTTGTGGACGAGACTTCGTCGAGCCTCACACCCCGGAAATGGTCAAAACAGGAAGGATGCAGCAAGGTTCTAGGGAGTAGCGCCCCTTAGTGTATGTCATTCCTTCTGGATAAAGGTGGTATCATGGTATGGAGCCCAGATACTTAACCTCTGTGGTTACTGCATTATTATCATTATGTGGTTGTTGGAAATCGAGGATCCTCGGGAAGATCGGTGACGATCGGGGGATGGCATACGCGTGTCAGTAGTTACCTATTTTTGCAGAGGTAACCCGGCCTTGTGTTGGCAGAGATCCGGTTAGGTTCTCGGGTCGTCTATTCCAGGGACGTACCCACCGTGGCATGGGAAGTTCATTAGCCTGACCATTTGTTGGAAATCCAAACAAAACAATACGAACCTTGTATGGTTTTAGTTGTAGAACCTGCCATTTAATATGGTAGCTATAGTAGGCATAATATAATGGTACCTATGCTGGCTAAGATTGATGATATTCTACTTTCGAAAAATGTTTTCTACACTATGCACTAATAATAATATCAAAAATGATTTGATTTTGCGTAGTAAGCATCTTTGACTATCATAAGGAGAAATCTCCTCCAAGTCTGCGTTTGCATTGTGTGTGTGGCGGGAGGCCTTATGGTAGTTTCATTTTCCAAAAGCATTGCGAATTGACTTTAAATTCTTTTGTTGTTCGTTTTTAAAGATAAACTGTTTTTGTTGCTCACACCAGTCCCATGACTGATCCGGAGTTTATTGTTTCTTTCCTAAACTCTGGATGCTCAAAATTTTTCTACACGAGCAGTCTAGCGTTTGGTTTTTCAGATAGTCAGAATTGTAGATTTATCTGGAGCTAGTTCAGTCTTTGGATATGGACTGCACTTGCTTATCTTTGTGCCTCGTTATTGGGAGTTCGAGCTATATCTGGCTTAGTGCTTTGAAGATGGAGATTATCCGCTGCTGATGTTATCGTTTTCTTTCCGCTGCTATTTGTTGTATCATATCTCTGATGTATATTGATATTCATTGTATCACTCTGTTGTATCAGATATTGTATCTGATATTGTATATCAATGTATTATTCATTTATTCCGCTGTGTTGTTTACTTAACTGTGTTATAAGCTCCCGAGAACCAGATTCGGCATTTGAATCTACGGCATTGTGAGTACAAGTGAAGTACGGGTGCCGATTTTCGAAGGTCGACTTTTGGGTCTTGACATTTGGTATCAGAGCTAAGGTTGAACTTTAGTTCAGGAGTGTAACACGTTAAGTAGCTCATTAGAGATAGAGTGAAGTAAACCCTAGAATGAGTAATCCTTAAGATATTTGTCCGTACGCCTCAGTAAATTCTCTTGCTATCCACTGATAGTAAGTATGAGTGCAAGAAGAGGATGAGATAGGGGACAGGTGAATACGATTATAAATGGTCAATACTCTGTAACAACAAGGAAGCAATCTTTTCTCTATCAATCTCTTTTGTTCAACATCTTTTCTCAATTCTTCGATAGTTTCTGGTAGATCCAGGAAGATTCAATACATCAATAAGGGACAATAAACTCCGGAAGGACCAAAATTGTTGTTTGGATGTATTGGTTGCCTTGTTTGTTTTGGTTGCTATGGTTGATAGATACTTAGTTCTGAACTAAAACTTTGAAATTGTATCCATATGTCTATCTATCTTTGGGTCCCGATATATTCTACGAATGGTTAGTTATCCCTTCGGACTAACCGATGCCACTGTATATTTCGTAGATCTGAATAACCCGAGTATCTTGTGAAGTGTCAAACAGATTCGTTCTTGTATCTGTTATTGATGTTTTGATTTGGTAAGCCAAATGCAGAACAAATGCTCAGTTGATTTGATAAATCCTATTTCATCTATCTTTGTGTCTCCTTGGTAATTTCGAGGACGAAATTCTTTTAAGGGGGGAAGTCTGTAACGACCCCGAATTTTACAAATATTTAAATTAATAATTAATTCAATTTTTGAATTAAAGTTGTGAAATTAATCGAATTAAGTGATGCGAGTTTCCCCAATTCCGAATATATTCTGTATAAATCATTTAAAATTAAAATATTATATACATGTGTATATATGAGAATATATATGTATTTAAATATATCGGAGTAAATTTGAAATAATATAATCTATATTGGATTTGAAATAAAATCGTAAATAAATGGTTTGAAAATAAAGATACTAATTTTATAGGATATAGAGTATAAAATAAAAACGTTGGATAAAATTTAATAGCTTAAACTAAATCTAAAAATTCACTTATATTACCAAATTTATGTAAGAACAATTTGTATTAAATTTAGAAATAAATAAAGGATAAATAAATATAAAGTAAAATAATATGTATATGAAGTATTGCAAAATGAAGTAACAAAATGTATAATATATGAAAGCATAACCCGGCATGAGAAAAATATTAAGAATCTTGTAGGTGAAGGTTGGAAAGGCAAAGTAAGAGACATAGAGTACACATACATTTAATGCTAGCATACTTAAGTCAATTCGAAATGTTTGAAAATCCTTTCAGCCTCCTTTTGCAAGAAAAATCTCTGATCGAAATGAAAAATCTTGTACCAGCCTGAATACCTGTTTTCTATTTATCAAGCACTCTTCTTCTTTTCGTTCATTTAAACAATGCTATGAGAAAAACAAAATGCAACATCTTTAAAACTCCAAACAAACCAACAAAACAACTTCAAGCCTGGAAACCATACAAACATTATCAACTTGCCTGGAAATCAATTCAAACGAGCAAGATTTCAGCTAGCTATTCATAGCATGATTCATTTAAAAAGCATGTTATCTTTTTCTTCTCTTTCAAAAGCCTGGAATCAAGTTCCAGTTTCAAAGTTTCAAGTTTTAAGGCTTTTCAAGTTTTCAGTTTTTAAGTCAAAGCAAGGCAAAGATCTCTGGAATCAAAATAACAGAAGTATTCAAGTTTCAAATTTCAGTTTTGCAAGCCTTTCCAGTTTACAAAAAGATCAACCTCTCTGCCTTTTCAAAAATATCTGGTGAGCAAACTTCCATTTCTTTTTACTTGATCTTCCTTATTATCTCAAGTCTGTGATGATGATAACTTGGATATGGGTGGTATGAATGTGAAATGTGATTGTATGCCTAAGAATATAGTTGTGGCTATGCATGTCTGTAAAAAGAAATATGGATCTCTGTTCTAAGTTTTATAGAGTTCAAACCTATTTAGAAAAAGAAAATCAAAAGCTCATCCTACAATCATTTAGAGGCTTTAATGTCTAAGTAAATTATAGTTATATAGATCAGTATCTAAGTTTTAAAATTTAATTTCAAGTTTAAATTGTCAAGGGTTGCTAGAGAACAAACAAACACAGTGAAACTCTAAACTATGTCAAAATTCAAACATCATGTTGTTTTGTTTCGATAATATCATCAAAATCGTTATCGAAAATGCTGATTTTTAAAATTTGAATCAAGATTTTTAAGTATGTAATTATGGAGAAATCACGAGTTGAACGGAATTGACGTTTTTGCCAAATTCTGGCAATCGGCAAGGATAGGCGGCTCGAGGTTAATGGCAGAGGAGTGACCAAGGAATCGGGGAAAAATGGCCGGAGGGTGATCAGGTAGCCGTGGAGTTTGCAGTGGTCGTTTTCAGTTTGTAAACCTAGTTTTATCTAGGATGAATATTTTGATCGCCACGTCCCCTACAAGAGATCGAGTGCTTTCGGGTTTTGGGCAAGGGTAGCTAGGCCGTAGACGAGGTCGTGACCGGAGTTGGAGGGATTCTGGTGGACAGGGCTGCGAAGTCGAGGTGATGACAGGCTTTTGTGTTTGGTCGCGAGTTTAGTTCCAGACTTCGTTTGCTCGAATTCGAGTTCGAGAGGCACTGCAGTGGTGCTGAGGGTTAGGATCGGAACTGGAAGTGATACTTTACTTACTCGTCGATGTAGTGATGGTCGGAGACGTCGTTGTGGGGTGTACACGTGCACAGCTGGTAATTTGTGTCAGTAGAAGAAATTGGGGAAGAAGGATGGTCTCGGGGAAGAACTCATGGAACTGGGTGGGAAACTCGGGTATGGGTACGAGTAGAACGCGAGTGATAGTCGTATTCCCAGATTTCAATGTAAAAAATAAAATTAAACTAAGTTTTAAAGAAATTAAAAGAAGAAGAAGTAACGAATGAGAGGGGAGAAGAATGACCCGTGAGATTTGGTGGGAAACTCGAGAGGCTACTCCAGTAGATCTGGGGGGATTCTCGGGTTGTTGATGTTGGGCGAAACTGTTTGCAAACTCCAGAATAAAAGAATTTAAGTTATATTCCCTTAAAACAATTTTATATGATCATTATTGATTAACTGTTTAAAAAGGAGTTATGAAGAAGGATTAACTAATTTATATTTGTAATGAATTAAGTAATTAAAGATTTATAAGGTAATTAAAGAATGATATATTTTTATTTATAAATTAATCAATTTAATTTATTAGAAATGATTAATAATAAACTATTTCTTAAGTAAGTAATCAAAGAAATGTTATTAGTTAATGAAGATAATTAACTAAGGAGTGTTAAGTATTTGATTTAAGTGATTAACGTTAATAATTTATTGATTCATTAATTCCGAAAATCAATTATGAATTGTTTAAAATGTAATTACTTAAGGAAAGAAATTAGAAATTAATCACTTATTGTAATAATTTTTTGGATATTTGGATTTATTAAGGTAAATTAAATTATGTAATTGGTTTAAAGTATAACTTGATTAATATGATTAATTAAGAAAAATTTAATAAATTAAAGTGTTTGATAAATTAATCTATATTAAATGATTGGTAATTTATAAATCAGGATGGAATAATTAATTCATAAGAAATTAATTTAATTGAAAATAAGTTGAATAAAGTAAGATTAAACAATTAATTTATCCTACTTATAAATGACTATTGAATCCTACTTATAAATGACTATTAAATGCTTGACCTTACTTATGGATGCTTAGATTATATTAGATGATTTGAGTTGTTTGATATCCCTGATATATGATGCTATGTTATACACCCTGAATTATGTTGCGATCTGTGATAAATTATCTGTGATGTAATTTACTTATCTGTGATTTATATATCCGTGATCTGTGAATAAAGATGAGCGTTATAGTTTATATCGCTTATCAACTATATCCTGTATTTTGATCTGTGATGATTCATTGTGTTGCACTATTGTGTTAAACCCCTGGACTACACTATTACACACACAAATATGGATTTCACGTGGAAATCGGTTAAGTCACAGATAATTTAAATTTGATGTTTTTGAAATTGAAAATTTTAATTTCAATTGATTTTGAAATTTGAAATCTGGGTTTAAAGTAGAAGCTTTTGAAATGGAATTTCAAAGATAAAAGTTATTTTGAATAACTTAATCGAGTTTTGAAAATTTAAATATTTGATTTAAATTTGAATTCAAATTTGAAATTGAATCCTATGATTGAAACTAGGGACTAAAGATGATATAAAATGTGTTTGTATGAATTTAACCATTTTAAAAGTATAAGTTGGGAATTTGAATTTAACCCAAGGATTTCAACTCGTATGAATGAATTAGATTTTCCGAAATGAAAACTGTTTGTTTTCAAATGATAAAAGCTTTCATATATATAAGGAATGAAATTCCAGTTTAATTAAAGGAATTTCAAGATCGAATTGAAAAATGGTTTTTTTCCAAGTTATAAATGAATTCTTTTTTGAAAACTATGAATTGAATCTGTCTATTTTTAACAGATTTAGAATGATGTTTGTTTAAACCATTTGAAATGGAATTGTTTTGAAAGCTATTAGTTAAATCTTTGATTTAAAGATTTAACGAATTAATTAAACTGAAATGGAAATCGATTTGGAAAATCTGTGAATGAATCTTTGTGAAATTAAGTGAACTTTGTGAATTTAATCTTTTTGTTTAAAAAGATTAAAATGGTAACTTGTTTAAACCATTTGAAGAAAGATTTTTGGGTAATAAGTTGTGACTTAATTGAATTCCCAATATCCATATATTTTTAAATATTGCGCTCACTATTCGGGTTAGCCGGGAAAAGACCTTTGGGTCATATAACCCATTCCGAATAGTGATACGTCGTATATGGATGGCATTTGAAGACCGGTGGTGAAGACCAGATATTTTTCGAAAATGAAAGGACAACCTGTCGAATGTCTCTGCACTGAGTTGCTCCGGTATAGAGATTTATATCACTCTTTTGTGACGGGAAGTCCGGATGTGATTGGAAATTACCCGGAATTGCAAGGGCTTCGTAAGAAGTGCCTTCGGTTCTGTTCGATCCCGGAACAGACTTGTATGGTTACATGTCTGACATTACACTTTGAGATATAAAGCCGATTTCTTTCAAATACATTTCTGTTGGTGGCGGAGAATTTATTCTCTTAGCTTAACACCCTTCTCTGAGATGTACGAGCTCAGAGGTTATGTAGTTGAAATTTATCAGCGATATATCCCAATTTGGTAATGTGGCATGCTGAGTGTTGCTGTGTGATGATCAGTGTTTGATCATTTGTGATATGATCATTTGTTTGATCTTATATCTTTGTGATCATAGGTTGATCATTTGTTTGACCCGAAGCATGGCTTTGTGACAAAGCGTAGCTTTGTGACAAAGCGTAGCTTTGTGGACGAGACTTCGTCGAGCCTCACACCCCAGAAATGGTCAAAACAGGAAGGATGCAGCAAGGTTCTAGGGAGTAGCGCACCTTAGTGTATGTCATTCCTTCTGTATAAAGGTGGTATCATGGTATGGAGCCCAGATACTTAACCTCTGTGGTTACTGCATTATTATCATTATGTGGTTGTTGGAAATCGAGGATCCTCGGGAAGATCGGTGACGATCGGGGGATGGCATACGCGTGTCAGTAGTTACCTATTTTTGCAGAGGTAACCCGGCCTTGTGTTGGCAAAGATCCGGTTAGGTTCTCGGGTCGTCTATTCCAGGGACGTACCCACCGTGGCATGGGAAGTTCCTTAGCCTGACCATTTGTTGGAAATCCAAACAAAACAATACGAACCTTGTACGGTTTTAGTTGTAGAACCTGCCATTTAATATGGTAGCTATAGTAGGCATAATATAATGGTACCTATGCTGGCTAAGATTGATGATATTCTACTTTCGAAAAATGTTTTCTACACTATGCACTAATAATAATATCAAAAATGATTTGATTTTGCGTAGTAAGCATCTTTGACTATCATAAGGAGAAATCTCCTCCAAGTCTGCGTTTGCATTGTGTGTGTGGCGGGAGGCCTTATGGTAGTTTCATTTTCCAAAAGCATTGCGAATTGACTTTAAATTCTTTTGTTGTTCGTTTTTAAAGATAAACTGTTTTTGTTGCTCACACCAGTCCCATGACTGATCCGGAGTTTATTGTTTCTTTCCTAAACTCTGGATGCTCAAAATTTTTCTACACGAGCAGTCTAGAGTTTGGTTTTTCAGATAGTCAGATTTGTAGATTTATCTGGAGCTAGTTCAGTCTTTGGATATGGACTGCACTTGCTTATCTTTGTGCCTCGTTATTGGGAGTTCGAGCTATATCTGGCTTAGTGCTTTGAAGATGGAGATTATCCGCTGCTGATGTTATCGTTTTCTTTCCGCTGCTATTTGTTGTATCATATCTCTGATGTATATTGATATTCATTGTATCACTCTGTTGTATCAGATATTGTATCTGATATTGTATATCAATGTATTATTCATTTATTCCCCTGTGTTATTTACTTAACTGTGTTATAAGCTCCCGAGAACCAGATTCGGCATTTGAATCTACGGCATTGTGAGTACAAGTGAAGTACGGGTGCCGATTTTCGAAGGTCGACTTTTGGGTCTTGACAAAAAGCAGAACGAATGTCAGAAACAAATACAGTTTCAAAGAAAAAGACTAGAATAAAAATTTAAATTTAATATTTCACTGAAAATCAAAGTTTGACAAAAAATGGAACAAAATATGAAATTTTTAGAAAATCATTATTTAATTATATTTGGAAAACAAAATATAAACAAAATCCCAAAATACATTGGAAAAATACCAAACTTTCCATTTAAAATGATTAAAACTCAAAGTTTCAAATAAAATTAATTTAAAAATATTTGTTAAAATATGGGTTGTTACACTTTTGGATTTCCCTATGTCCTTTCATTTTCCAGCCGTGAGATGATGAAAAGCCTCTAACCTTTAAAATTCCTAGAATTCAACTCCTTGGCTTTTAATATTCCTTGGCTTCAATGTATATTCTCTGTTCGTCTCTGCAATTCTTTCTTCTTCCTCCTATTTTTGTTCTGTTCAAAAAAAATATAGATCTAAATATATTAGTATATTTGGTTCATATAATTTGCTTCACTAGAAACTACTCCTCCTTTTGACGAAACCTTCCCCTCCTTTCTTGACTCTCGGCCACCATCTTCCATTGCCGTCCCCTTCACTTCTCTCTCCTCCGTACCCTCCTCCTTGACGGTAGCCACCTCCTTAGAACCACCCCTCCCTCTTCCCCGCGAGCACCTCACGACCCACAGCTTCACTCCTCCTTCTAGTAACCATGCACCCCTCAAACCCAAACCCGTGAAGCTTGCTCCGCCTCCATCTCGTCTCCTCACCCGAAGCACAGCCTATCCCCTAGCTCCTCCACCCACAACACCTAGCCGCTGCTATCTTCCCACTCTTGTATACATATGTGGTGGCATTGTATATATGCGTATGATATTTGAAGGTAATATTTGTTATCAATATTTTTTATACCGTATATATATATATACAAAGTATGTTATTTTGTCTCAACCGAAAGAAACGTTTGTATATATTTATATATGTTATATAAACCTATTTGTTTACTGAGTATTCTACTGTATGTATATAAATATATTGGTTTTGTATTTATATAAAGCTTACATGGGTTATTTTTATGATCTGTTGAGTCTGCATATAAGTTTATATTATATATATATATATATTGTACGTTTATATATATAAGTTATATATTGGTGTATATAAGTGTTGTCTGGCTATAGTCTATATATTAGTAGTTATAATATGCTCATTTTATATGATTAGTTTATAAAAAACATTATGTTATATAAGTTTATAACATGCCTGGTTATATTGGTAAGTATGAAGTTGCTTGTTTTATAAAGTATAAGTTTATATATGGATTTTATAACTTCTGATTTGAGAGTGTGTATATATATATTATATGAAAACTTTATGCGTTTGTTTCTATATACATATGTATGTCAGTTAGCTTGTTTATATATGTATACTATATTATACTATATTACATTACATTACATTAAGTGTATTATATTTTAAGTTTAGCTTATATATGCAAGTATTTTGCATTTTTCTTTTAGTACATAAATACGTATTTATTTCAAAATATACATTGTATATATGTTGATTTAATATATGTGTTTTAATTTAAAACAATGATTTTTGAAATACATATATATTTAATTTTATATGTGTTTGAAATTTAGAATATGATTTTATATAAATAGTTATATATAGCTATATATATATTCACTTATACCATTGATCTTAATCAATCCAGTTTGATTTGATTTTGTCAATTCCGAGCTATAAGCTTTGCTCGTCAAATTCGCGTTAAATCTTGCTTTGCTTTGGAATTCGTGCTTGGATTCATAACTCGGTTCATTATCTATTTTCTCTAGCCTCGAAATGTGAGCAATCACTCACGATTAACATTTTTATATTATACAATTTGATTTCATTTGAAACGACAATTGAAATATGTTGTTGCTAGTTATTTAACTGCTATATATATGATATGCCATTATCTGTAACTGTTCACCTATGACATCTGACACCATGATATGTTGTTTATATTTTATCTGTTATTGATGATATATGCATGTTATTGATATGTTATATTATTATCATCACTATTCTCACTCTGCAAGTTCCATGTTAGTTTAGAATTCCCTATGGGTTGAAATGATACATACCCGAACGATCTTGTAGAATAAGAGAAAATCGTTATGGGTTGAAATGATAAACCCAAGCGATTTTCATTGAATTGAATTTGGGATTACGGGTTGAAAAGATATATACCCGTATATATTAAAATTTCGGATTGAAATGATAAATATCTTTATCACTTGACCATAGGATAGAAAATTTTATACAGACACCGTTGGTCTATATATATTTTGAAAATGATTTCCAAGGTTTTGAAAAGAAATATATAGTTTTAATAAATATTGATTTTAAGATATTATATATAAATGTTATTTTATAAAGGTTTAAAATTTAGATTTTTAAAATTATATGTTTTGGGAAATTTAAATTTATAAGTTAGTTTTGAAATTATAATTTTAAGATTTTACTTATATTTTTATTATTTCTAATATATATATATATATATATTAAGTTTTAATATAAATTAAGTTTAATAATAAGATTTAATTTAATAAAGTTTGATTTAACTAATATATAATATGTTTAAGTATTTATTAAAAATTATATTTTAAAATTATATTTTTATAATAATTTTTAATAAATTAAGGTTGGAAAGATAAATTTAAGTTGATTTGAAATAGTATTCTTTTAAAAAATTTATTTAATAAAATCGATTTGAAACTTATTGAATTTGAGAATTTAAGATCTGGTTTTGTAACTTGATTTTGATTTAAAGTGATTAAATGAATATTTCGAGTAAATAAATTGAAGGGAATATTTAGTTTATTTAAATTTTAATTTAAGGTTTTATTTAAATGATATTGGATGGACTAGGTGAATATTTCAATATTAAATAATAGTAAAGTTGAAATTGAAATATAAACGAATTTATCCAAAATTGAGTTATTATAAATGTTTGAATATTTAAAGCTTTGAAATCTATTGAAATTGAAATGGTTTGATTTGTAGTTCAAATCTATATCTTAAATCGATATAAAACGGTTTATTGAGATGTTGAATTAAATTGAAATTTGTTAATTAAGATTTAATTTAATTGAATTTTGAATTCGAATGATTTGAATCGATTTGTGAACTTGAGGAAACTATTTACTATCTTCAGTTTTTTAATATATATATATAAATATTTTACTTTATAAATTATTTTAATATAAAATTATTTTAATATAAACTATTTTAATATAAAACTATTTTAATATAAAACTATTTTAATATACAAATAACTTTAATATAAACTATTAATTTATAACTATTTTATATACAAATTTATTTTTATATTAACTATTTTATTTATAACTATTTAATATATATATATACACAATTATTAATATCTAAACTGTTTAAGAGGAAAGTGTTATGGATTTCAAAGTATTATGATTTTCAAAGTTATATTTTCAAAGTGTTGTGAATTTCAAAGTATTATATTTTCCAAGTGTTACGATTTCCTAAGTGTTATAATTTCAAAGTGTTATAATTTCAAAACAGTTATAATTTTGGAAAGTGTTATGATTTTGGAAATGAATATTATTTTAAGTGAGAAATGATATCGTATTGATATGGTTTTGAAATGGATATGATATTTTGGTTTTGAAGTATGATATTTTGAAATGACCACGGTGTTATAATAACGATTGGTTGTTAAAGAGACCGGGATCGGTTATTGTCATACTCTCTGCCAATACCGAAAACCACTTTAACAACTGTGCACGCGGTGGAGATTCCAGAATGAAGTAGGATGGTGGCGATGATTCTATTTGAGGTATATACGTGGACCTGACTCCCGTGAGTTAGCTTAAGGTGGCTAAAACATGAGCAATTGACCGGCCAAGTGAGGTAGCTCCTCCGATCGGACACACTTCTTCGATACCATTCTATTACTTTGTGATTGATTGGGTGCACACTTGGATTTTTGGGGGTATGGATCGAGGTGGGCGGTAGCTGCGGCTATTCGTTACCACCAGCCCAGAAGTGTAGTTGGTTTATCTACCCTGGCATTTCCTAGTCGTGCCGTGTCACCTACCATATCGAGCCCACTAGTAGTTTGTTTTGTACCATACCTATGGAGTGCCCTTTGATAAGCCTCCAGTTTACGGGGGAAGTTACGGTACTGTATAGACTATGGGAATATATAAAAATGTGTTAAGGGGGATATGGGTAACGCCTTAACGCTATCTTAATAGTTTATCTTACTATAGACATATTATAATAGCGTATATTACTACATAGTAGATAGTTCCACGGATCCTTAGAGGATAGGCATCCCAAACATCCTTTAAGTTACTTGTATATCAGTTGATATTTCACTTGAGTTGTATTTATTGATATAAGAATGTTAATCCTGACTCGAGTGCTTTGTGTTTTTGTTTTACATTCGGGTCAGACTGAGTGTCACAGCATTTGAGACTCACCTTTGGAGTTGGAGTGCAACAACCTGAAATTTTCAACCATTCGCATCCATACATGTCAGATTTGAATTGCTCAAAATATCAGATTGTTAATTTAAATTTGGCAATACTTAGCATATACAGTAAATAAATAATCACAGAATCACAGACACAGAGTAATATAACAATAATGCAGTGGAAACAAAAGAATAGTAGTTCATGAAGCTACTATATATATATATATATAACAGAGTTAAACAAGATACAACAGAAGTCACGAATACATAGATGTCTCAATACAATAGTCAAATACAAAATCTGAATACATCATTGGAATCAACTGAATAACTGAAAGCTGGATAGATAGCTGGATCTCCAAGTGAAGCTCCAACTCCAAAGGTGAGTCTCAAATGCTCTATCACTCAGTCTGACCTGAGCGTAAAGCAAAACACAAAACACTCGAGTCAGGATTAAGATTCTTATATCAATAAATCCAACTCAAGTGAAATATCAACTGAAATACAAGTAACTTAAAGGATGTTTGGGATAACCATCCTCTAAGGATCCGTTAAACTATCTACTATGTAGTAATATACACTATTATAATAATGTCTACAGTAAAGTATACTATTTAAAAATAGCGTTAATGCTTTACATTTTCCACCTTAACACATTTTTAGGTATGCCAATAGTCTATACAGTATCGAAATACCCCGTAATCTGGAGCTACCAGAGAATACTCCATAGGTACGACACAAATCAAACTCGTAGTAAAGCACGCTATGGTAGGTGACACGGCACAACTAGGCAATGCCAGGGTAGATATACCAATTACACTTCCGGGCCGGTGGAAACGCAAAGCCGCAGCAATCGCCCACCTCGAGCCACACTCCCGAAAATCCGAAGGTGCGCATCAAATCAATCATAAAGTAATAGAATGGCATACGATGGAGTGTGTCCGATCAGAGGAGCTACCTCATTAGCCCGTCAATTGCTCCTGTTTTAGCCACCTTATGCCAACTCACGGGAGTCAGGTCCATGTATATACCTCATATAGAATCGTCGCCACCATCCTACTTCATTCTGGAATCTCCACTGCGTATGTAGTTGTTAAAGTTGTTTTCGGTATCGACATAGAGTATGCCCATATCCGATCCCGGTCTCTTTAACAACCAATCGTTATTATAACACCACGGTCATTTCAAGATAGTTTATACTTCAAAACCAAAATATCATTTCCATTTCAAAAACCATATCAATACGATATCATTTTCGCTTTAATATATCATTTCCAAAATCATATCACTTTCCAAAGTTATAACGCTTTCGAAATCATTAGTCTTTTAAAATCAAAACACTTTGGAAATCAAAACCTTGAAATTCATAACACTTTGAAATCATAGCTTGGAAATCATAGCATTTTGGAATCCATAACAATTTCCTCTTAAACAGTTTAGATATTAATAATAGTGTATATAATAAAATAATTTATAAAATAAAAATAGTTTATATAAAATAGTTATAAGTTAAAATAGTTTATAATAAAATAATTTATATTGAAATGATTTATATTAAAATAGTTTTTATATTAATGAAAAATATAAATAGCTTTAGAAGTGGTTTAAAATACATTATATATAAAAAATATAGCTTCCTCAAATTTCACAAATCGATTCAAAATCAAATCGAATTCTAAAATTCAAATGTAATCAAATCTCATATCATCAATTTCAATCGATTCAGTTTATCAATAAACCATTTCAAATTATCGATTTCAAATACATATTTGAACCATAAAATAAGCCATTTCAATTTCAATATATTTCAAAGCTTTAAATATTCAACATTTTAAAACTAAATTCGATAATTTCATATATATATATATATATATCAAATTCACTTTACTATTATTTAGTTTTGAAATATTTACTTAACCATTTCAATAACATCTAAATACAACTTCAATTTACAAATTTAAATAAACAAAATATCCCATTTAAATTTACATAAGTTTGAAATATTCATTTAAGTCACTAATCAAATTCAAGTTATAAAACATATCTTTAAAATTTCAAATTTAATAAATTTCAAATCAAAACTTATTTAAGAAAAATTCTTAAATAAATATAATTTCAAATCAATTTCAATTTATCTTCCAACCTGAATTATTATAAACTCTGTATTTGAAAAAATATATATTTTAAATAAATACTTAAACATATTATATATCAACTTTATTAAATCAACTTTAATAAATCTTTAAAATCAATATTTATCAAAACCATTTATATCTTTTCAAAACCATAGAAATTATTTTGAAAAAATATATATATATATAGACCAACGGTGTCTGTATATAATTTTCTATCCTATAGTCAGGTGATACAGATATTTATCATTTCAATCTGCAATTTAAAATATATACGGGTATATATCTTTTCAACCCGCAATCCCAAATTCAATTCAATGAAAATCGCTTGGGTTTATCATTTCAACCCATAATGATTTTCTCCTATTCTATAAGATCATTCGGGTATGTATCATTTCAACCCATAGGGAATTCTATACTAACAAGGAACTTGCAGAGTGATAATAGTAATGATAATAATATAAAAATCAGTAACAGGCTTATATAATCAGTGATAAATAACAGATAATGGTGTCAGCTGTCACAGGTGAATGGATACAGATAATGGCATATATATATAGCAATGTAAATAACTAACAGCAGTATATTTCAATTGTCATTTCAATTGAAATTAAAATTAAAAAATATAAGAACGTTAACCGTGAGTGATTACTCACCTTTCGAAGCTAGAGAGATTCGGCAATGATTGAGTTACGAAATGTAAGCACGACTTCCAAAGCACAGCTAGGTTAGCACGAATATGACGGACGGAGCTGATTGATAGGAATCGACGAGAATGAATCAAATTAGCTTGATAACTGAAACAAGTAAATACTATATCCATATAAATATATTCTCTAAAAATTAATATAAAATTTTAAACTCATATTTAAAATAATATAAATTTCCAAAGAAAATCCAAATCATTAATTATTATAAAATCAATATAAACAATTTTATAAATATGCATATATAAACTTACCTTGAAACCTTATATATACACAAATTTGGAAATCATGCATATTGCTAATAAACATACCTTAAGTCTGTACTATGCGAAATATTATCATATAATACAGGTTTGATTATATGTATATAACTGTTGAAACTTATATATTAGGCTTGCTAAAAAATTTATAAATTCATAAATGACGTATGTATGGTCATTACCAAAATTCATAAAAAAATACTAACAAAATTTAAAGTTCATAAACACTAACATATATATACTGTATCACCTAATATATAATTAATATAACTATACACATCTATATAATAAACAACTTTAAGCAATTCGAATATATATATATACATATATATATACACAACAGACTAATATATATATAATATAAATATAAATACATAAGTTAAAACCAAACATATATTATACAACCCACTGTACAACCTACATATGCTATATGTATATAATATATAAATTCTGAACACATTATATATAACTGTAATGTAAACATTTATATTATAACTGAATACATAAAAAAAATACAACGAAGCAGTTATATGCATATACTTAACAAACTGCTATACATACTTTGAAATCAACAAATATAAAAGTTGATATATATATATATATATATATATATATATAAACTAAGATAACCTCCATATTACAGATTATGTAAATATAAGCTTATATGTAAACTAGCTCTATATTGTAATCCAGATTTTATATTTTTTGCATATTAAAAAAACTGTAAAAGTATAATATAAACCAAAATATGAAAGCTTCATATATCTTCCATACATACTCAAAAAAAATCATATAAGAACCTTATACAATTAGATTCAAAGCTATAGCTCACAGTATGTACTATATATATGTTTTTGTGGCCTGCATAACAAGGAGATAGGCACGAAGAGAATGGATGCGGTTCAGGGTTCGGCTGTGTTGACTTCGTGAGGTGGAGGCTCGGCTATGAACAGGCGGTGGAGGAAATGAACAAGGTGCGGCTGCGGGCAAAATGTAAAGGGATATATATATATATATATAAATTCTCTATTGATAATTTCAAAGCAAAAGAAGTTATAAATATATATTGCCCTTTGTTGCAAAACGGAAGTGGAGGAATGCTGTCATGGCAAAGGAAAGATGGGTGGCAATGTTGGTGGTGGTATGCAGATGGCGTGGAGGCTGTGTGGGGACCAAGTGGTGAAGAGGGAAGCGGTGGGGAGTTTTGTGAAATAGCTGCTAAGAAAATGGAGGGGGAAGATGAATATGTAGGCTACAGGTAAAGAAATATATGTATAAAAGCTTTATATTAAATATAATAAATTTTTTCTCTTGAAGTACACCAAACAAAAATGAAAATGAAAGGACATACCCCCATACATATTTGAACGGTGGGAATGGAAGAGTCAAGCATTGATTATGCAAATAATAAATGTTAGTGGTTATTTTCAGCCGATGGACGAACCAATAAGCACAGGAAACCCAAAGGACCAAAACGGGCATCGATACGGCGGACCGTTTCACGGTTTCCGCGACGTGCCTGACTCTGAAACACACAAATGAATATACCACAGATATCAGTGCGATGAGACGATCAAAACGGCATACAAATATTAGTGGTATGATTATCCTATCAAAAGTCGATAATCGGTACCGAAAATGCTACAAATTTGTCAGAAATAAGATAAACGGGGCAATAGAAGTCAAAATTTGGAGAAACAAATTATGACATCTCACTCAGAAGATGATTTACAAATTTTCTATAGAAAAATATTCAGGTTTGAAAAATATTTTATTATCATCAAATATTAACTGATTTAAATTTAAATAAAAATTACACAAGAAAATAAACTTCAATATTATCTGATGAAAATTTACCATTTGTTATGTTTAATTAGGCGTATTCCAAGTATCAAATTTTTATTTCCAAATTTTTTTATTTAAAATTTTACAAAAATTCAGTTAATTAAATATTAAAACCAATAAAATTTTACGGGTCGTTACATGGAGCTTCGCTTGGAGATCCATCTATATCTATTCGGCTTTTAGTTATTTAGTTGACTCCAGTGATATATTCAGATTTTGTTATTTGACTATTGTATTGAGACTTCTATGTATTCGAGACTTCTGTTTTATCTTGTTTTAACTTTGTTATATATAAAGTAGCTTCATGAACTACTATTCATTTGTTTCCGCTGCTTATTGTTATATTACTTTGTGTTTGTGATTCTGTGATTGATTTATTTACTGTATATGCTGAGTTTTGCAAAATATAAATTAACAATCTGATATTTTGTGCAATTCAAGTCCGACATGTGTGGATGCGAATGGCACGAAATACCGGGATGTTACATGTGGTATCAGAGCTCTGGTTTTAGGCAAAACTTAACATATAAAGTAAATTTAATTATAGAATCACCTTCGTTTGAGCTTGAATTCCTTCCTCTTTGATTTGGATTTCCTTAGAATTTTGGAACTTTCCCCTTCGTTCTGAAATCCATCTTTTTCTCCCCATTCGTGTTTTTCTTGATTATGGAGTATCCTATAGCTCCACTATATGATTTGTAAAGGGGTGAAACCCCCTTTACAACTGACGTTGATTCACCAAAGATTTCTATATCGTCGGTTTAGATGCCGCTATCTCTTGCTATGCCTGAATTCTATCTCTTGTGATCTGACGCTGATTTGCCTCAGAATTCTGCATCGATCCCATTCTTGAAGTAACGGTTGACCCGGTTAAGGTCGCCCGCGATTAATATCAGTATATCCATCTTCATATTTGAAATAAAATTATTTTTATCTCCCACTCAAGCCTATCTTCTTAGCTAGAATTCTCTCTGATGTGGGTTCTTCTAATATGGATCTCTATTTTTGTTTTCAAATCCATTTTCTTGAATCATTGAGTGAGGGAGTGTATTTGTAATTAATATAAAAATGTTTATATATTGTGTTGTTTGAGTTGTTAGGTTGATTTGGGGTTTCGATCGATTCGTCTGATCAACGATATCGATAGGAATTTCAAAACACTTGAACAGAGCAAACTGACACAATAAATTTTGTATGATTATATTATATAAGTATAAATATTTGGAATTAAATAGTTAAATGAATTTGTTGTTGAAATGATAATATTTGGTTTCCATTTATTGTTTTGTAAATCATTGACTTTTGTCACATAAAATAAATAAATGGAATTATAGACATGGTTTATAAATTGATTTGAAAAAAATAAAATGAATTTAAGTTTAGAATTTGAGAATTTAATTTTCGGTGATTCCAAACTTTGGTTTTAAAGTTTAAAACGTATATTATTTTAAAGTATTTTCAAATAGAAATTGTTTCCTAAGAATTTTAAAAGTTCAAAATCAGTACTCTCCTCTTTTTGTTGTTGGAAAATAATTTCGGTGATGACTGTAGCATCATCGACATTCATTTTCGAGTTTCAGAGTGGAGAGACCACTTGTTAGCTTTGCTACACATTTGTTTTGGAAAATGAATTTGATTTGAATTTCTCAAGTATGACTTGATTTATAATATATAGGTATATGTTTATAGGTTTGATTTTTTTTTATATATATATATATATCTAATGGTTTGAAAAGAAATCGGAAATTTAATTCCTAAATTTTGGTTAAAGGATAATTTCAATTAGATAATGAAGTCAAAAATTTTGAATAAATATTTAACTTGAAATAAGTTGAATTAGGAAAATTTTACTTGTATAATACTCAATTGCATTCTAATATATATAACTTACCTAAATTTTTCAGAAGTTGAATATGTAATTGAATAATATACAATTTAAAATGATATTAATGAAATTTATTAATAAATTTGACAGTGTCAATATACTTAATTTATAATTATAAAAATGTTAATAGAGATAAATAGAATAATAAGATAATGAGTAGATAAATATGAATTTAGAAATAGTAAAATTGAATTATAAGTGAAATTAACTTAAGTGAAATCAAATGAATTAAAATCAATTGTTAAATATTAATTAATTTTAAATTTTAAATTTGTATGGTTTAAATTAATTGTTTTATTTTATATATCAAATCTATTTTTCTTTCTGGTTATTTCCATTCTCCTACTTTCTTCTTTCCGGGGATGAAAAGTTTTGAGTGGGGGAGAGTGTAACCACCCGTAAATTTTAAAGGTTTTAATAACGCAATTAATTGAATTTTTGTGAATTTTTAAATAATTGAATTTAGAAATAAAAATTTGATATTTGGAATACGTCTATATAAACATAGCAAATGGTATATTTTCATCAGATAAAATGGAAGTTTATTTTATTGTGTAATTTTATTTCAATTTAAATCAGTTAATTTGATAATAATAATATATTTCTCAAACCTGAATATTTTTATATAATAAATTTGTAAATCATCTTCTGAGTGAGACGTCATATTTCGTTTCGTCAAATTTGTACTGCTATTGCCCCGTTTATCTTAATTCCGGCGTTTTAGCAGCATTTTTGGTACCGAATATCGACTTTTGATGGGATGACCGTACCACTGATATCTGTATACCGTTTTGATCGTTTCGTCATGCTAATCTCTACGGTATATTCATTCGTGCGTTTTGAAGTCCGGAAGACAGCGAAATCTACGGAACGATTTCCGTATCGGTTTCGCATTTGAGGCTTTTGGCTTTCCCTATGTCCTTTCATTTTCCGGCCGTGAGACGATGAAAAGCCTTTAACCTTTAAAATTCCTAAAATTTAACTCCTTGGCTTTTAATATTCCTTAGCTTCAATGCATATTCTCTATTCGTCTCTGCAATTCTTTCTTCTTCCTCTTATTTTTGTTCTGTTCAAAAAAAATAGATCTAAATATATTAGTATATTTGGTTCGTATAATTTGCTTCACTAGAAACTATTCCTTTTGACGAAACCTTCCTCTCCTTTCTCGACTCTCGACCACCATCTTCAATTGTCGTCCCCTCAACTTTCTCTCTCCTCCGTACCCTCCTCCTTAAAGGCAGCCACCTCCTTAGAACCTCACCTCCCTCTTCCCTGCGAGCACCTCACGACCTACACCTCCACTCCTCCTTCCAGTAACCATGCACCCCTCAAACCCAAACCCGTGAAGCTTGCTCCGCCTCCATCTCGTCTCCTTACCCAAAGCACAGCCCATCCCCTAGCTCCTCCACCCACAACACCTAGCCGCTGCTATTCTTCCCATTCTTGTATACATATGTGGTGGCGTTGTATATATGCGTATGATATTTGAAGGTAATATTTGTTATCAATATTGTTTATACCATATATATATATACAAAGTAAGTTATTTTGTCTCAGCCAAAAGAAATGTTTATATATATTTATATATGTTATATAAACCTGTTTGTTTACTGAGTATTCTACTATATTTATATAAATATATAAGTTTTGTATATATAAAGTTTACATGGGTTTTTTTATGATCTGTTGAGTCTGCATATAAGTTTATATTCTATATTTTTTTTGTACGTTTATATATAAGTTATATATTGGTGTATATAAGTGTTGTCTGGCTATAGTCTATATATTAGTAGTTATAATATGTTAGTTTTATATGATTAGCTTATAAAAAAAATTATGTTATATAAGTTTACAACATGCCTGGTTATATCGGTAAGTATGAAGTTGCTTGTTTTATAAAGTATAAGTTTATATATGGATTTAATAACTTCAGATTTGAGAGTGTGTATATATATATTATATATGAAAACTTTATGCGTTTGTTTATCTATACATATGTATGTCAGTTAGCTTGTTTATATATGCATATTATATTATATTATATTATATTACATTATATTACAGTGTATTATATTTTAAGTTTAGCTTATATATGCAAGTATTTTGCATTTTTCTTTTAGTACATATATATGTATTTATTTCAAAATATACATTGTATATATGTTGATTTAATATATGTGTTTTATTTTAGAACAATGATTTTTGAAATACATATATATTTAATTTTATTTGTGTTTACAATTTAGAATATGATTTTATATAAATAGTTATATATAGCTATACATATATATTCACTTATACCATTGATCTTCATCAATTGATTTGATTTTGTCAATTCCGAGCTATCAGCTTTGCTCGTCAAATTCGCGTTAAATCCTGCTTTGCTTTGGAATTCGTGCATGGATTCGTAACTCGGTTCATTATCTATTTTCTCTAACCTCGAAAGGTGAGAAATCACTCACGATTAACGTTCTTATATTATTAAATTTGATTTCATTTGAAACGACAATTGAAATATGCTGTTGCTACTTATTTAACTGCTATATATATTGTGACGCCCCACCTCTATACTCACGCTAGCCAAGGACACTACGGTGTAATGCCGTCGACTAGCATGAAGAATAAGGCTGTTGAGGAGCGACCATCTGTGTAATTGCTTTGTGCGAGTACCGATATGTCAGAAAATATAACTTACATTTCATTTCCAGAGAAAATCCGACATATCAAATGCAAACTCAAAGCTACCACACAGTGGCTAAGTGGACCTCGGAAAAAAACATAGAAATAAACATAACACAAATCAGTCACAAACATTCATATCACAAAGGCGGAATAAGATATGAATATATCACATGAAAGTGTACATCAAAATAGTGGTCATATAAGATCCACTACATCACAATGAATAGATACAAGTGCGAGACAAAAGAATAATTATACATCAAGGAGTCTATATCTCAAATGTATAATAACAAAAACTACTAATCTAAAGTAGTTAGCCAAAAATCAGATGATAATCCCTGATAAGAAGTCAAGCAGGAGCACCTGAAATACCTCGGTCTGACCCGAGTATTATTTAAGAAGAAAATAATAAATGGATCAGTCTAGCTATAAATATCAGATAAAATGATATAGGATAAGAGATATGACCAAAAACGTATGATGACAAAGAAATGCCATACTGTGTCAAGTATACATCAAATAACAATCCAAAATCACCATATCTCGAATCATCTCAAACCACTAAAAAGAATATCATATTCTTTATTTTATTCACCAAACTACAAATATTGACAATCATATAAATGCCAAGCGCAAAAGTTGGTGAAACACGAATTCTAGAAACCACAACGAGAAATCCAGAAATCACAAAAGGGGGAGGCCTATCACAAACGGGAGCATGAAAACTCACCAACACGTGTATCACAAACGGGTTGTTAATCCCATGGTCGCTAACCATAGAGTCGGTGCCACGACGTAGTACTGCGAATGCCCGAGGAACCAAACTCAAACAATAAGGAACAACGACGTAGTACAGCGTTTTACGCCCGATGAACCTAAACACAAATAGTACGGAACAACGACGTAGTACAGCGAACGCCCGATGAACCGAACTCAAAAAACCGGAACAACGACGTAGTACAGCGTTACGTCCGATGGACCGAACTCCATAAAACTATAGGATGAAAGCCTATAAAAATGAGAAGAAGCTCAAAAGAACGGGGTATAGTCCCCCACGTGGACAAAGAGACATCACACAATGCTAGTCTAAATCACAAAATGATCATCATCGATCATCAAGAAGTGTCGATTACACTAAGCTAGTAAATATAAGAGTTTAGCTTCATGTCCCATAACCACTAGCTTAACTTAAATATTTACGAACAAATTGTAGATTTCCACTCGAAAATTGTCACAAGATTTTCAATCGAACAAGTCCATAAATTAACCGGCGAAGTAAATGCAAGCGTTTCATACCACTTATTTTGCTAAGCCGTTTAATTAGATTTTCTCATACGAATGAGGTAAAGGTTTGTATATACTAATAGATTAGAAAAGGGTTTTATAAACGAACTTTGTATTAAAAATGGAGTTGAAATCATTTTAGTAAAAGAGTTTGAATATTTACTACTAGTATAAAAACCTTTGTATTTTAAAGTGACAAAGCACAGAAATGATTGTAGAAACAATCAACGATCCAAAAATTCACATACAAAGACGTGAATCAAATCCAGAGAAATCGATGCCGAATCCATCAAAATGGATATACCCAAAAATCCTGAAATAGAAGTCGTCAAAATTGATAACAAATGATAACAACAAAACGGAGAATCAAGAATCGATTAAAAATTGGAAACTCAAACACAAAAGGCAAAATAGGAAGAGACAACAGATTCAGTCGACTGGACCTGGGTGGTCAATCGACTGACACAAATCCTGGAAACTTTCTGTTTCCAGGTTCGGTCGATTGAGCCTGGGTGGCCGGTCGACTGAATCATGCCTGGAAACTTTCTGTTTCCAGGCTCAGTCGACTGACCCAGAGTGGTCGGTCGACTGAATCATGCCTCGAAACTTTCTGTTTCCAGGCTCGGTCGATTGACCCAGAGTGGTCGGTCGACTGATACTGGAAATTCCAGTATTCTCAGCCTAGCCCCCAAGGGGCAAAATCCCAAACAATTGGCGAACGGACGAGCGATGGGCGCTAGAGGTTTACGCCAATCGGCAACCCAGCCCTATAGGCTCTTCGATACGCCACCAAAATCATGTTCACAAATCAAAACAAGGATTTTCAAAGTTTTGGCTTCAAAACACCAAAAATTGAAATTTTCACCAAATCAATTCAAACCAAAAGCAATTGAACATGAATATGTGTTAGGAATTCATACCTAACATCAATGATAGAAATAGACATAGATGTGAGATAAAAATCTCACCTTTAATCCCAGAAACAATGAATGAGAAGCTTGAAAGAAAAGGAAGATCAACCAATCAACCACTTCAACTCTAGAAGCTTGAATCTAAGCTCAAAGAAGAACATTTCCTAAGTTAGGTTTAGGAACTTTTCGAAATCAAAGAGAGAATGAGTTGGAGAAGAAGGAGATACTTACCAAAGCTTTGCCTTGATTTTGGAGCAAGAATTGAAGCTTGCAAAAAGGAAACTAGGGTTATGAATTTCTAATTCCACTTCTCTTCCCCAATTTACAGTTTAGCTTGAGAGTGTTAGGAATAATGAGAGTGAATGGAGAGGAGGGGGCTGAGTTAGGGTAATAGATTTGTTTGGGTGAAACCCAAACCCAAAAGCCCACTTAGAAAATGTCAAAATTCGACTTACTCCAAACATATCGATGTTTATACTTAAAAAGGTCGCAAACGCTATTTTGGACTCAATGGAAGTGGTCTCGAGTCCCAATTCGACTGTTTGCAAAAAGTAGCTTTTCGGACTTCAATCCGATTAACGATTCTATATTTAAATAAAATATTTAAATATTCCATCGTAAAATATGCGGGTTGTTACAGACTCCCCTCCTTAAAGAAATTGCGTCCTCGCAATAATTAAGAGGAAAATAAAAAGTAACAACCATAGAAGCATATCAACACAAAAGAAAGTTTGAAATAAGAAGTTCAACATAAAGAGCATGAAAGAGAAGGTACGGATGTGTTTGCTCAATGAATTCTCAAGATTCCCAAGAGAAATCCTTAGGATTTGAGGACCATTGAACTTTCACAAGAAGAATACCTTTATTTCGAAGGCATTTAATCCCCGAGGTAATGATACGAATATAATGTTGCTCATAAGTCAAATTTGGTGAAACTTGAATTTCTTCAACAACACCGGGCTCAAGAATAAAAAAAATCAGAATTCCAAGGTATTTCCGCAGTAAAGAGACGTGGAAAACGTCATAAATAGCACAAGATTGAGCCGGTAATAAAAAGGCGATAAGCCACGGAACAAATACGTTTGGTGATGGGAAATGGACCAACATATCGAGGTGCTAACTTTCCCGATCGACTGAAACGCACAACACCCATCATAGGTGAAACATGAATGAACACCAATAACATCTGGACCTAAAACCAGTTCTCATCGGCTTTAAGCCAACACGAAGGAAATCGGCATAGCCTTCCATAGAGTGCCTCGAAAGGTGCCATACCAATACAAGGTTGGAAGTTATTATTGGAAGAAAACTCAACAAAAGAAATATAATTTTCCCAACTTCCACCAAAACCAAGAACACATGAACGAAAGAGATCTTCAAGAGTTGATTCACACGCTCTATTTGTCCATCGGATTGAGGACGATAAGCGGTGCTAAAAAATTAAGCTTTGTACCCAAAGCTTTTGAAGATCTTACCAAAGTCCACTAGTAAAATAATGGATCACGATTGCTAACAATAAAAGTAGGAACTCCATGCAATTTTAGTTTGACATAGAGTTTAGCCAAAAGATGTAAGGTCCAAAAGAGAAGGACGAGCCTCACGGCTACACAAAACAAGAGATGAACATGAATTGGATTCACAATCTCGAATCTCATAAGTGGATAAAGTCTCGAGATCATTCCATTCGGATATCATCAAAGAAACAACTGCTTGTTGCTTACAACTAAGGGCATCGGCAACTCGATTACCCTTTTCCGAGGTACAAAGAAGATCGAGATCGTAAGATGCAAGGAACTCGAGCCAACATTAAGTTCCTTATGAGAAAATAAACATTTCAAAGATTTATGATCGGAGTGGAGAACGAATTTCTCCCCCAAAATAATGATGCCGAACTCTAAAAGCGAAAACAATAGCCGCGAGCACTAGATCATGAGTGGCATATCTAGTCTCGATAGGCTTTAGTGATTTAGAAGCAAATGATAGCATGTTCTCTTTTGCAAGAGAACAGCACCCAAACCAATACGACTAGCATCGGTATAAACAATAAAGTCTTGGTTCCCTTCGGGAATCACAAGAATAAGAGTATCGAAAAAGAGTTCTTTTAAATAATCTTCCTTCCCGAAAAGCTAAAACTTTCAAAATTACAATTATCTTTATGTAATAATCTTTTCATAAAAATTTACATTTTACAAGTCAATTTACTGTGTCTGATCGTCTCATCATAGCGTTTAGGAGATTCCTATCGATAACGTTGATCAAGCGCATCGACCGGAATTCTTAAAGCACTCAATGGGCAATACAATCACAAAATCATCTTTTATATGATAAATATGTCTCTTAAAGTTTTTAAGAATATTCCTTGCTCGTTTTAAGAACAAAAATCCAATCATACTTATAAATAAATCTTACGAAAAAGATTTGCAAAATTTTAAATTGCTGTTTTCATCCAAAATCAATAAATACAAGAATGGAGTCATCGAGATATTCGTAGAATACTCGATTCATAAAATGGATGAAATATGCTGGACAAACTGAATGACATAATAAGTCATTCATAAGAATCATAACAAGTGCGGAATGCGGTAAGTGGAATGCTAACTTCCGCAATTCGTAGCAAATGAAAACCGGCGGCAAGGTCGAGCTGAAAAGACCTTAACACCACTCAAAGGACTGCTTAGGTGTTAATCCTAAGACAAGCTCAAAAATACCGGAAAATTCCACAAACTACCCGAATGAGAAAAATAACACTTTCCTCATCAAGTGAGTTTAAAGAACTAAAATGATATCACCAAATTTGGAAATCAAAATCATTAAGAACAAAAGAAATCTGCTTAACAGATCGAAAATGTCGAAAATAAATAGTCCACATTGGACATAGGATATGGCCTTCATAATGATTAAGCCAATCCTTTCCTAAAAATCAATCTCGAAGCCTAAGTAACGCATAACATGCAAATCGGCTCGAAAAGAATAATCACATAAAATAATCTCGACATTTTCATAAAGTAAATTGAGTGTTGCGGATCCATCAATCGAATTCGCAATTCTCAGTGAAATCATCAAGCCCATAAAGATTAAAAGAGAAAGAATCATCAAGTTCTTTTGATATAAAATAGTGAAATGAACCCAAATCAAAAAGAACTCGAATAAGATAATCACAAACAAATATCGTCAAGGATAAAATGAGAATTACCTTGACCAAAAGAAGTGTCACTAAGAGCTTGCACGACATTTAACTCTCCCTCTCTCCTACTTTGGAGTATGGGACATGTAGATATAAGATGGCCTGAACTTTTGCAATAACGACAAAAAAAATGGTTTCGGGCACTTATTTGCATAGTGGTCCGTAAGACAACAATTGTAGCATCGTCCACGACTAGGGGTAGGAGACTTTGCTATCGAAGTTTCTTGCTTCCCTTTCAAGTTGGGATTGAGATTGGGGCCTTTGAACTTAATAGGCCTCTTCACGTTATTGTTGAAATTCTGTTTGGCACCCACAACTTCAACATTACTTTCATTATCGGCCTCTTCAAGTCGAAGAGCGATATCAATAAGCTGATCAAAAGAAACTTCTAGTTTCAGAAGCAAAGGCTTTTTAAGGTTCTTATTCAACCCATAGACGAACCTCTGATTTTTCTTAAATGGGGTATTAATATATTCGACCCCATATTTAGATAGAGATTCAAAAGATGCGACATAATCTACCACAGAAGATCCATCTTGAACAAGGTCAATAAAGCGTCGGGCTAAAGTTACTTTTTCAGCCTCCGGCACAAACTTCAATTCGAATCTTTCCTGGAATTGCTCTCAAGTAAGATCCGCTTCAATAATTTCAGAAATCAAAAGCTCATACCAATCTAATGCTCTTTCTTGGAGCATGCTAGAAGCCACTTAGACACGAAGTGAATCAATAAGATCCATGCGAGAAAAGATGCGATCGCATGTTCTAAGCCAAGCTTGGATTTCTATAACACTTTTGGATCCCTTGAATGGCCTTCCACCCAAAGCGGTATAATCTCTGCACAGGCATGCAAACCCGGATTTAGGGTGAGTTGGCGCTGGAAAGGGTCCGGCAGCTCGGACATTGTTCACAAGATCTAAAAGTTGTTGAGCTGACATAAATACTCCATCCTGAGGAGTAGCAATAGATTGACCGGCGCTGGGACGGCCAGGTATAACCATTTCTCTTCTCTAAGAAAGAAAGAAAGAAGAGAAAAAGGTTATTCTCAACATGAATATCAAACAACCTTGATTGATAAAGCAAGGCATCACAAAAGAAAATAGGATAGAACGGTTCGAAGACTCGAATCAAATCCTATGGCACGATTCCTAAGAAAGACTTAGGACAATGATCCTTGCTGGATTATTTTACATTGTTCCGAAGTTTGGCTCCGATACCATGCTGTGACGCCCCACCTCTATACTTACGCTAGCCAAGGACACTACGGTGTAATGCCGTCGACTAGCACGAAGAATAAGGCTATTGAGGAGCAACCATCTGTGTAATTGCTTTGTGCGAGTACCGATATGTCAGAAAATATAACTTACATTTCATTTCCAGAGGAAATCCGACATATCAAATGCAAACTCAAAGCTACCACACAGTGGCTAAGTGGACCTCGGAAACAAACGTAGAAATAAACATAACACAAATCAGTCACACACATTCATATCACAAAGGCGGAATAAGATATGAATATATCACATGAAAGTGTACATCAAAATAGTGGTCATACAAGATCCACTACATCACAATAATTAGATACAAGTGCGAGACAAAAGAATAAGTATACATCAAGGAGTCTATATCTCAAATGTATAATAACAAAAACTACTAATCTAAAGTAGTTAGCCAAAAATCAGATGATAATCCCTGATAAGAAGTTAAGCAGGAGCACCTGAAATACCTCGGTCTGACCCGAGTATTATTTAAGAAGAAAATAATAAACGGATCAGTATAGCTATAAATATCAGATAAAATGATATAGGATAAGAGATATGACCAAAACCGTATGATGACAAAGAAATGCCATACTGTGTCAAGTATACATTAAATAACAATCCAAAATCATACCATATCTCGAATCATCTCAAACTACCAAAAAGAATATCATGTTCTTTATTTTATTCACCAAACTACAAATATTGACAATCATATAAATGCCAAGCGCAAAAGTTGGTGAAACACGAATTCTAGAAATCATAACGAGAAATCCAGAAATCACAAAAGGGGGAGGCCTATCACAATCGGGAGCATGAAAACTCACCAACACGTGTATCACAAACGGGTTGTTAGTCCCATGGTCGCTAACCATAGAGTCGGTGCCACGACGTAGTACAACGAACGCCCGAGGAACCAAACTCAAACAATAAGGAACAACGACGTAGTACAGCGTTACGCCCGATGAACCAAAACACAAATAGTATGGAACAACGACATAGTACATCGAACGCCCAATGAACCGAACTCAAATAAACCATAACAACGACGTAGTACAGCGTTACGCCCGATGGACCGAACTCCATAAAACTATAGGATGCAAGCCTATAAAAATGAGACGAAGCTCAAAGGAACAGGGTATAGTCCCCCACGTGGACAAAGAGACATCGCACAATGCTAGTCTAAATCAAAAAATGATCATCATCGATCATCAAGAAGTGTCGATTACACTAAGCTAGTAAATATAAGAGTTTAGCTTCATGTCCCATAACCACTAGCTTAACTTAAATATTTACGAACAAATTGTAGATTTCCACTCGAAAATTGTCACAAGATTTTCAATCGAACAAGTCCATAAATTAACCGGCGAAGTAAACGCAAGCGTTTCATACCACTTGTTTTGCTAAGCCGTTTAATTAGATTTTCTCATACAAATGAGGTAAAGGTTTGTATATACTAATAGATTAGAAAATGGTTTTATAAACGAACTTTGTATTAAAAATGGAGTTGAAATCATTTTGGTAAAAGAGTTTGAATATTTACTACTACTATAAAAACCTTTGTATTTTAAAGTGACAAAGCATAGAAATGATTGTAGAAACAATCAACCATCCAAAAATTCACATACGAAGATATGAACCAAATCCAGAGAAATCGATGCCGAATCCATCAAAATGGATATACCCAAAAATCCCAAAATAGAAGTCGTCAAAATCGATAACAAATGATAACAACAAAACGGAGAATCAAGAATCGATAAAAAATTGGAAACTCAAACACAAAAGGCAAAATAGGCAGAGACAGCAGATTCAGTCGATTGGACCAGGGTGGTCAGTCGACTGACACAAATCCTGGAAACTTTCTGTTTCCAGGTTCGGTCGAATGAGCCTGGGTGGTCGGTCGACTGAATCATGCCTGGAAACTTTATGTTTCTAGGCTCAATCGACTGACCCAGAGTGGTCGGTCGACTGAATCATGCTTGGAAACTTTCTGTTTCCAGGCTCGGTCGACTGACCAAGAGTGGTCGGTCGACTGATACTGGAAATTCCAGTATTCTCAGCCTAGCCCCCAAGGGGCAAAATCCCAAACAATTGGCGAACGGACGAGCGATGGGCGCTAGGGGTTTACGCCAATCGGCAACCCAGCCCTATAGGCTCTTCGATACGCCACCAAAAACATGTTCACAAATCAAAACAAGGATTTTCAACGTTTTGGCTTCAAAAGACCAAAAATTGAAATGTTCACCAAATCAATTCAATCCAAAAGCAATTGTACATGAATATGTGTTAGGAATTCATACCTAACATCTATGATAGAAATAGACATAGATGTGAGATAAAAATCTCACCTTTAATCCCAAAAACAATGAATGAGAAGCTTGAAAGCAAAGGAAGATCAACCAATCAACCACTTCAACTCTAGAAGCTTGAATCTAAGCTCAAAGAAGAACATTTCCTAAGTTAGGTTTAGGAAATTTCTGAAATCAAAGAGAGAATGAGGTGGAGAAGAAGAAGGATATACTTACCAAAGCTTTGCCTTGATTTTGGAGCAAGAATTGAAGCTTGCAAAAAGGAAACTAGGGTTTTTAATTTCTAATTCCACTTCTCTTCCCCCATTTTCAGTTTAGCTTGAGAGTGTTAGAAAAAATGAGAGTGAATGGAGAGTAGGGGGCTGAGTTAGGGTAATAGATTGGTTTGGGTGAAACCCAAACCCAAAAGCCCACTTAGAAAATGTCAAAATTCGACTTACTCCAAACATATCGATGTTTATACTTAAAAAGGTCGCAAACGCTATTTTGGACTCAATGGAAGTGGTCTCGAGTTCCAATTCGACAGTTTGCAAAAAGTAGCTTTTCGGACTTTAATCCGATTAACGATTCTATATTTAAATAAAATATTTAAATATTCCATCATAAAATATGCGGGTTGTTACATATATGATATGCCATTATCTGTAACTGTTCACCTATGACATCTGACACCATGATATGTTATTTATATTTTATCTATTATTAATGATATATGCATGTTATTGATATGTTATATTACTATCATCACTATTCTCACTCGGCAAGTTCTATGTTAGTTTAGAATTCCCTATGGGTTGAAATGATACGTACCCGAATGATCTTGTAGAATAGGAGAAAATCGTTATGGGTTGAAATGATAAACCCAAGCGATTTTCATTGAATTGAATTTGGGATTGCGGGTTGAAAAGATGTATACCCGTATATATTAAAATTTCGGATTGAAATAATAAATATCCGCATCACTTGACCATAGGATAGAAAATTTTATACAGACACCATTGGTCTATATATATTTTGAAAATGATTTCCCAGGTTTTGAAAAGAAATATATAGTTTTAATAAATATTGATTTTAAGATATTATATATAAATGTTATTTTATAAAAGTTTAAATTTAAGATTTTTAAAATTATATGTTTTAGGAAATTTAAATTTATAAGTTAGTTTTGAAATTATAATTTTAAGATTTTACTTATATTTTTATTATTTCTAAAATATATATATATATATTAGTTTTTAATATAAATTAAGTTTAACAATAAGATTTAATTTAATAAAGTTTGATTTAATTAATATATAATATGTTTAAGTATTTATTAAAAATTATATTTTAAAAATAGATTTTTATAATAATTTTTAATAAATTAAGGTTGGAAAGATAAATTTAAGTTGATTTGAAATAGTATTCTTTTAAAAAAATTATTTAATAAAATCGATTTGAAACTTATTGAATTTGAGATTTTAAGATCTGGTTTTGTAACTTGATTTTGATTTAAAGTGATTAAATGAATATTTCGAGTAAATAAATTGACGGGAATATTTAGTTTATTTAAATTGTAAGTTAAGGTTTTATTTAAATGATATTGGATTAACCAGGTGAATATTTCAATATTAAATAATAGTAAAGTTGAAATTGAAATATAAACGAATTTATTCAAAATTGAGTTATTATAAATGTTTGAATATTTAAAGCTTTGAAATATATTGAAATTGAAATGGTTTGATTTGTAGTTCAAATCTATATCTGAAATCGATATAAAATGGTTTATTGAGATGTTGAATTAAATTGAAATTTGTGAATTAAGATTTAATTTAATTTAATTTTGAATTCGAATGATTTGAATCGATTTGTGAACTTGAGGAAACTATTTACTATCTTAAGTTTTTTAATATATATATATATATAAAAATATTTTACTTTATAAATTATTTTAATATAAAATTATTTTAATATAAAACTATTTTAATATAAAACTATTTTAATATACAAATAACTTTAATATAAACTATTAATTTATAACTATTTTATATACAAATTTTTTATTTATATTAACTATTTTATTTATAACTATTTAATATATATATATATATACTATTATTAATATCTAAACTATTTAAGAGGAAAGTGTTATGGATTTCAAAGTATTATGATTTCAAAAGTTATATTTTCAAAGTGTTATGAATTTCAAAGTATTATATTTTCCAAGTGTTACGATTTCCTAAGTGTTATAATTTCAAAGTGTTATAATTTCGAAAGAGTTATAATTTTGGAAAGTGTTATGATTTTGGAAATGAATATTATTTTAAGTGAGAAATGATATCGTATTGATATGGTTTTGAAATGGATATGATATTTTGGTTTTGAAGTATGATATTTTGAATGACCACAGTGTTATAATAACGATTGGTTGTTAAAGAGACCGGGATCGGTTATTGTCATACACTCTGCCAATACCGAAAACCACTTTAACAACTGTGCATGCGGTGGAGATTCCAGAATGAAGTAGGATGGTGGCGACGATTCTATTTGAGGTATATACGTGGACCTGACTCCCGTGAGTTAGCTTAAGGTGGCTAAAATATGAGCAATTGAAGGGCCAAGTGAGGTAGCTCCTCCGATCGGACACACTTCTTCGATACCATTCTATTACTTTGTGATTGATTGGGTGCACCCTTGGATTTTTGGGACTATGGATCGAGGTGGGCGGTAGCTGTGGCTATTCGTTACCACCAGCTCGGAAGTGTAGTTGGTATATCTACCCTAGCATTGCCTAGTTGTGCCGTGTCACCTACCATATCGAGCCCACTACGAGTTTGTTTTGTACCATACCTATGGAGTGCCCTTTGATAAGCCTCCAGTTTACGAGGGAAGTTACGGTACTATATAGACTATGGGAATATATATAAATGTGTTAAGGGGGATATGGGTAACGCCTTAACGCTATCTTAATAGTTTATCTTACTATAGACATATTATAATAGCGTATATTACTACATAGTAGATAGTTCCACGGATCCTTAGAGGACGGGCATCCCAAACATCCTTTAAGTTACTTGTATTTCAGTTGATATTTCACTTGAGTTGGATTTATTGATATAAGAATGTTAATCCTGACTCGAGTGTTTTGTGTTTTTGCTTTACGTTCGGGTCAGACTGAGTGTCACAACATTTGAGACTCACCTTTGGAGTTGGAGCTTCGCTTAGAGATCCATCTATATCTATTCGGCTTTCAGTTATTCAGTTGACTCCATTGATATATTCAGATTTTGTTATTTGACTATTATATTGAGACTTCTATGTATTCGAGACTTCTGTTGTATCTTGTTTTAACTCTGTTATATATACAGTAGCTTCATGAACTACTATTCATTTGTTTCCGCTGCTTATTGTTATATTACTCTATGTCTATGATTCTATGATTGATTTATTTACCGTATATGCTGAGTTTTGCCAAATATAAATTAACAATATGATATTTTGAGCAATTCAAGTCCGACATATGTGGATGCGAATGACACGAAATACCGGGATGTTACACATATTTTGGACATCTGCGTTTGTCCAGTCCTTTTCCATCTGTATGGGCAATGAGTTAAGCATCTTAAACATTTATCGTACATCTAAAGCCCTTGAGTGAGAGATGCGAGGCTATATGATGGATGTTATGTTTGTTGTGTGCTTGATATGCTGTGTGATACCCCTATACCCTATATTTTCCTCTTGTGATAGTAGTTTAGCATATATTATGTTTATGTGCTAACTCTTTGGATGCAGGGATATGTCAGGTATGGTTGCTCATACCATATAACCTATTTCCTATATACAATTTTATAGTATTTTGAGATGATGTATCGCTCACACCAGACTGTTGTCTGACCCGAGGTTTTATGCTTTGCTTATTATTATCGCGGGTTCTTTTAGATGAGCAAATTAGGGATAACAGGTCTGCATAGTGCATGGAGCTGTACGAAGTCCGAGCAGGAGGCTACTCTTTCGTATATCTATACTTTGGAGCTTACTATCGCTTATGCTTGGTTGTGTAGTACTCTAGTGCTATGTCAGTACTTAGACTTTTGAGAGATAGTTATAGAGTTTATTTTGGAAAATTTGGGATGTATAAACTCTTATTTCAGTTTTTGTATAGTCTGTAAACCTAGTGCACTCTGATGTTATTATTTATGGTTCATTTGATCATACCACTGTCTCGCCTATTTACATCTATGTTGTTACATTATATTTTGTCTATGCGCTGTAAGATGTTTTACAAGTTCTGTATTTGGATTTTTCTCTACTTTACACTCTTAGCTACTATCATGCATCGGTCGGGTACCTCCAAAGCCCATCACATAGGTATGTTGGGTACCAGATGTAACATCCTGAAATTTTCAACCATTCGCATCCATACATGTCGGACTTGAATTGCTCAAAATATCATATTGTTAATTCAAATTTGGCAGAACTCAACATATACAGTAAATAAAATAATCACAGAATCACAAACATAGAGTAATATAAAAATAAGCAGCGGAAACAAAAGGATAGTAGTTCATGAAGCTAATATATATAACAGAATTAAACAAGATACAACAAAAGTCTCCAATACATAGATGTCTCAATACAATACTCAAATACAGGATCAGAACACATCACTGTAATCAACTTAATAACTGAAAGCCGGATAGATAGCTAGATCTCCAAGTGAAGCTCCAACTCCAAAGGTGAGTCTCGAACACTGAATCACTCAGTTTGACCCGAGCGTAAAGCAAAACACAAAACACTCGAGTCAGGATTAACATTCTTATATCAATAAATCCAACTCAAGTGAAATATCAACTGAAATACAGTAACTTAAAGGATGTTTGGGATAACCATCCTTTAAGGATCCGTTAAACTATCTACTATGTAGTAATATACGCTATTATAATAATGTATAAAGTAAAGTAAACTATCAAAATAGCGTTAAGGCGTTACCCATATCCCCCTTAACACATTTTATATATTCCTATAGTCTATACAATACCGTAATCTCCCCTGTAATGGGCGTCATCAGAGGGCACTCCATAGGTATGGTACAAAACAAACTCGTAGAAGGCACACTAGGGTAGGTGACATGGCACAACTAGGCAATGCCAGGGTAGATATACCAATTACACTTTCGGGCCGGTGGTAACGCATAGCAGCCACTACCGCCCACCTCGAGCCACACTCCCGAAATCCGAAGGTGCGCACCAAATCAATCACAAAGTAATAGAATGACATACGATGGAGTGTGTCTGATCATGGGTGCTACCTCATTAGCCCGTCAATTGCACCTGTTTTAGCCACCTTATGCCAACTCACGGGAGTCGGGTCCACGTATATATACCTTTAGGATCGTCGCCACCATCCTACTTCATTCTGGAATCTCCACCATGTACACAGTTGTTAAAGTGGTTTTCGGTATCGACAGAGAGTATGCCCATATCCGATCCAGGTCTCTTTAACAACCAAACGTTATTATAACACCACGGTCATTTCAAAGTAGTTTATACTTCAAAACCAAAATATCATTTTCATTTCAAAAACCCAAATCAATATGATATCATTTCACTTCAAATATATCCATTTCCAAAAATCATATCACTTTCCAAAGTTATATCGCTTTCGAAATCAAAAGTCTTTTAAAATCAAAACACTTTGGAAATCAAAACCTTGAAATTCATAACGCTTTGAAATCATAGCTTGAAATCCTAACATTTTGGAATCCATAACACTTTCCTCTTAAACAGTTTAGATATTAAAATTTGTATATATAGTAAAATAGTTTATAAAATAAAATAGTTTATATAAAATAGTTATAAGTTGAAATAGTTTATAATAAAATAATTTATATTGAAAATGATTTATATTAAAATAGTTTATACTAATATAATTTTATAAAGTAAAATATAAATAGTTTTAGATATAGTTTAAAATACTTTATATAAAAATAGCTTCCTTAAATTTCACAAATCGATTCAAATCAACTCAAATTCCAAATTCAAATTTAATCAAATCTCAAATCATAAATTTTAACTCGATTCAGTTTCTCAATAAACCATTTCAAATTATCGATTTTCATGTAAATATTTGAACCATAAAATAATCCATTCAAATTTCAATATATTTCAAAGTCAAAATAATCAACATTTCAAAACTAAATTCGATAATTATATATATATATATCAAATTCACTTTACTATTGTTAGTTTTGAAATATTTGCTTAATCATTTCAATAATATATAAATACAGCTTCAATTTACCATTTAAATAAACAAAATATCCCATTTAAATTTATATAAATTTGAAATATTTATTTAAGTCACATTTAATCAAATTCAAGTAATAAAACATATCTTTAAAATTTCAAATTTAATAAATTTCAAACCAAACTTATTTAAGTAAAATTCTTAAATAAATATAATTTCAGATCAATTTCAAATTTATCTTTCCACCCTGAATCATTATAAACTCTATATTTAAAAATATAAATTTTGTATAAATACTTAAACATATTATATATCAACTTTATTAAATCAACTGTAATAAATTTTTAAAATCAATATTTAATAAAACCTTATATTTCTTTTCAAAACCATAGAAATCATTTTCAAAATATTTATGTATAGACCAACGGTGTCTGTATATAATTTTCTATCCTATGGTCAAGTGATACGGATATTTATCATTTCAATCCGCAATTTAAATAGATACGGGTATATATCTTTTCAACCCGCAAACCCAAATTCAATTCAATGGAAATCGCTTGGGTTTATCATTTCAACCCATAATGATTTCCTCCTATTCTACAAATCGTTCAGGTATGTATCATTTCAACCCATAGGGAATTCTATACTAACAGGGAACTTGCAGAGTGATAACAGATATGACAATAATATAACAATCCGTAATAGGCATATATCATTAGCGATAAATAATAGATAATGGTGTCAGATGTCACAGGTGAACAGATACAGATAACAGTATATATATATAGCAATGTAAATAACTAACAGCAGCATATTTCAATTGTCGTTTCAATTGAAATCAAATTTAATAAATAAAATAACGTTAATCGTGAGTGATTGCTCACCTTTCGAGGCTAGAGAGATGAACAGAAATGGAAGCGAATTGTAGATCCAAACACAAATTCCAAAACAAAGCTGAATTAGTACGAATTTGATGGACAAGCTGATAAATAGGAATTGACGAAATCAAATTAGACTAGATCGATGAAGATTAATGGTATAAGTGAACATATATATATATATATAATTAGGTACATAAAATTATATTTTATATTCAAACACATTTTTAAAATTTAAATATATATGTATTCCAAAATCATTGTTTTAAATTAAACACAAAAAAAATCAAAAATTATAAAAGAAATCAATATGTATAACTACTCAACAGATCAATATAACTTTTATATATAAACTGTATATGTAAATGACCAGATCATATAAATAACAACCATATTCAGTTAATATATAGTATATACTTCTTTTATATAACTTCTTCTATATTATACAGTAATCATATATATAGTATAAGCCTATATACTTTCTTCACAGATTTCCAATTGGATAGTTAACATAATTTTTTTTAAAGCTATTTCAAAACTACCACCAATTATTAATAACAAATTTAAATATATTAATTTAACACTTCAAAAACTTACACATGTTATACCATACTAACAATTTTTTTTTCTGTAACACATGTATATATGTACTTATATCCACTTTCAAAATCAATACATACATATATAAATAATAGCAAATGCCACTTTAAAACTAACCCATATATAATATAACTTATATACTGTATATAAACCAAAATTTACATTTTATGTTATAAAATCTGAAACATTTCGACATAATAAAAATCACACAACTCTTTACACTATAAACATAGATGCAGATATATATATATATAAACTGTGTATATCTCATACAAATAAACAACAAGGCAATATAATTGCAAACAGGTAATATAAACATGTGTACAAACTAACATACATACAACTTGTATCTTGTATGTATAGGTATGAATATATATATATATATATATATATATATACTGTTATAGAAAACACTTATAAATTTTTTGCATATGTCTTTGTAACTTATATATCATTGCAATTATATATAGTACTGCATATCAACATATAAAATATATACCATATATACATACATGTCAATGTGCAGACCGTAAAACAACAAAATATGCAAACAACAGGTTATATATATGATTTTACAAATATATATACAACTCCCATTAAAAAACAAGAGACAAACGTATATATATACTATAACTAACCTTTATAACTATAAAAATACAACTTACTGTATATATATAACCCATATACGACTCATAATATATATTATAAATAAACTGTTCTAACACAACATACTTTATATATATGCTTATTGGTGCAACTTACCAAAGCTAATAATATATAAAATACAATAAATATCGTATACTTAAAATTTTGTATAAACTAACATTTACACTACATATAATAAAATATACCAATATAAACCAGACTCATGCATATACATATCTATATATATATATTCACTGATACATTACTAACATATAATACTTACATACATACAAACCAACCTATATAAGCTAGTGTTGGCCAAAAGAAGGCAACGACATGGTTAGAGGCAAGGGGTTAGGCGGTGGAAGACAGCCGAGTGGAGGAAGAATAGGAGAGGGGAGGTGCGGAAAAAGCTTGAGGAGAGAAGATGACGGTGGTGGAAGAAGATGGCTGGGTTCGCGTGGAGACGAGGAAGAAGGAGTTTGGTGGTGAGGCTAGACCAAAGGAGAGGTGGAGGAATCTCAAGCAAAAATGAAACGATAGCAGGTAGGGGATGATTTTTATATCAAATACAAAATATAAAAGGTATGAATGCTTTCAGGTGGTCTAGTTTCAAAATGAAGAGGAGCCATCTTAGAACTAATAGGTACGAACAGAAGGTTTTTAATGCAAAGCAGATGAACAGGTTAAACTCGATTAAAATATCATTATATATAAAATTTTCCAAAGCGCAACATAGAGGAACCAATGGATACAGAATGAAAATGGACCAGCAAATAAATATTGGAACCGGTGTGGAAAAGGAAAAGTCACCATAAATTTTGGAAAAATAATAAACGACAGTGGCTATTGATTCTACGGTGGAAAATGAAACGGTTTAAGATATCAAAAGACAGAAACCGGTTACCGTTTACACGGATTCCGTTTCGTACCGAACTTCAAAACACAGAATTGAATATACCACAGAGATCAGCACGACAAGACGATCAAAACGGTATACATATATCAGTGGTACAATTATTCTGTCAAAAGTCGATAATCGGTACTGAAAATGCTGCTAATTTGCCAGAAATAAGATCAACGGAGCAATAACAGTCTAAATTTAATGAAATGAAATATGACGTCTCACTTAGAAGATGATTTACAAATTTTCTATAGAAAAATATTCAGGTTTGAAAAACATTTCATTATCATCAATTTTAACTAATATAGATTTAAATAAAATTACACCAGAAAATAAACTTCAATATTATCAGATGAAAATTTATCATTTACTATGTTTAAATAGACGTATTTCAAATATTAAATTTTTATTTCAAAATATTATTGTTTAAAATTTCACAAAATTTCAATTAATTAAATTAATAAAACCACTAAATTTTACGGGTCGTTACACCAGAGGTATAGATGGTCGTCACAACGGATATGTTAGCTCATCCAGTATGCAGATATATTGTTAAAATATATGTATGTATTTGTATTTGTATTTATATATAAATATATATATATTATAGTTTTGTTTAAATAATTTTATATAAGTATATAAGTACATAAATATATATTATGTAATCATATGAATAAAATATTAATATTGTATATACATACTATATAATAGACTTATTTAAATATAGAGAAATTATTTATAAATATTTATAATATATATATCTATTTATTTGTAAAAATCGTAAGTAGTACATATATATATATATTATTTATATATACAAATATATGCATAATATAATAATATATATATGTATGTATATGTTAATAAAATACTCAAAAATATTTTGATAAACATGAAAGACTAGGTCTTGTGCATGGTTCAAGAAATATATAATTTATTTATGTATTTTTTAATTTTTAAAAATATATTTTATTTAAATACTAATTAAAATTATTTGCTTGATATTATTTCAAAAAATAAATTTCTAATGAATCCTAAATGATATTTTATAATTTGAAAAAAATTCAAAATATTTCGATTTAAAAATAATTTTAAAGCTATTTTTCTATTTTCGGCTGCAAATTTAAAATTAATTTAAAATTTTAAAAATTGTTTTTATTTATGTTTATTGAGAGTGTCTTTATTGATAATGTTATTTATAAAATATAATTTTTATAATATATTTGAACTAATATTATTAATTTATATAATAAACTTGTTTAAATAATATTCAAAAATAATAAATATATATATATAATATTTTATCACCACCAAAAATTATCATACCCTTAATTCTTTACGTATAAAATTATATGATCATATTTGACTGAGGTATTATGTTAGAATTAATTATAGACTATATATATATATATATCTATTTATTCAATATATTTTAATTCAATAAAATAATAAATTGGTTTTTTATTACTTAGCCGTACTGACCTAGGTTATTTATGATATTTTCTTTTTCAATATATACCTATGATATTAAAGCGCTTAGCTGTTCTATAGCGGTGGAGGTGCAAAAAGATATAGCGGGGATAAAGTGAGGATATTGTGGAAAATAACCGAGGTGCAAAAAGCTTCATTAGATATAAATCAAATATTTAAAGTTAATTTATTCTCATTCTCATACCATTTGTGTAGAAAAAAGAAATACTATTTAATCTTCTATAACAAAACTAAAGTATATTATGATTTATGCAGACTGGATTTGGTGACTACAATAGATTTCTAACTTATACTGAGCACTTATGCCTACGAATTAGTCTTTACCTTAACTTTTTTTATTTGGTTTAGAAAAGAACTAGTGAATCAACCTTTCTATATTAATGTTGCTAAAACAGGTGTTAAAAGCCTTGATTTAGCGTGTGTAGTGGAAAATAGCGGGGTTTACAGCGAATCTACTGTTTAATAGCACTGCATTGAAATAGCATAGCAATTGAAGAGCGCTAAGCGCTATAGCAGGGATTTTGCGAGGCTTTAGCGGGGTTTTAACTGCATAGATATATACATACATATAACCAAACAATTTTGTGACAATATCATTCGCATATCAGAATCATCACCTAACTAATCAACAAATTATATATGTAACGACCCCGGATTTTATATATATTTAAATTGATAATTAATTGGATTTTTGAATAAAATTTGTATAATTAATTGATAAATGGATTGCGAGTTTCCCCGAATTCAAATAATTTTATGTTAAATCATTTAAATTTAAAATGTTGTATATATATGTAGATATATAAATATATATTTTGATTTGAATTTAAATATTAAATAAATGGTTTAATAATAAATGATAATAATAAATATTAGAATTTATGGTTAATAATGGTTTGAGTTTATAAAATAATATAAGACAATAAATATGAATAAATGTAGACAAATATGAAAATAATAATACATTCAATTATATTACAAAGCAATGTGACTAAAGCAAAGAAAAGAAGACAACATTATATACATTCAAGTATAGACAAGTAAAAGGCTAAGTATGTAGACTTGAGAAAATAAAGCCACAACAAATCATTTCAGCCGAAATGAAGATAAGTATAAACACTAGGCAAAAGAAAATAATACTCATATATGTATAGCCGAGTTAAAGTAATGCAAAGCAAAGATACGTGTATTCATGTACAAGAATAATAAGATAAGTATGAACAAGTAAAAAGGAAAATATAAATATCATAAGGAAACACAAAGTACTCATGCATTTAATGCTAGCACAAACGAGTCATTCGAAATGTTGAAAAATGTTTTCAGCCTGGGAAAATCTCTGATCAAATACAAAGTATCTTGTACTAGAGAAGAAAGATATATCAAATTTGTACAACCAAATTATCACATTGTACAAAACATACCACCTGTATACTTCATTTTCTTATATCAATTCTTTCCACCAGTTCGATCATTTTAAAACTGATAAATCTGAAATGAGCTTCAGCTCAAAACTAAAGAAAAAGAAAATTCAATTAAAACAAACAAAACAAAATCAATACAAACAAGAAGATTTCAACTGGAAGTTAAAAGCTTGGATCAAAAGAAAAGAACTTCAACTTGTATTTTCAAAAGCCCGTTCATCAGAAAACTCTGTTTATCTCTAGAAACAAATGTGAGTAAACTTTTAATCTAAAAACTTAAGTAACTTGTAAATCTCTGTGTTAATGATTGTTTTACTTGTATGTGTTTGTGCTAGCCTTTGTGAATTTATGTTGTGTGCATATCTGATGATTTAAATATCTCTGATCTAGTCAAGTCTCTGTCTTTAATCTGTAAACCTGAGACATCTTTAGTTTTTGATGCATACGACTTATAGTTGAAGTAACTTGTGATGTATGCGTGAAAATGTGTTTGTATGTTGGTTTTAAACACTGAAACTTGTGAGTATGTCTAGATAAATCACTGTGATCATCTGTGTTTTAAATCTCCAGAGATTTAAACTTAGATCTAACTTCAAAAATACTCCACACTCTAAATTCATTTAGGCTTAAGTATTTAAAACAAAGTTTGTTGTTCTAAACTAAACTAAGCTTTAGGAATAGTTGCAAGAATTATAGATAGAAACATTGTCTGGGAACATTGAAAACACAGAGGAGTTCGACAATAAGTTAAAAATCAAACATTGAAATTTGTTGATATAATTATATATCTGGAATAGTCTATGAAAGATAGGATTTTTAAAATCAAATCTACAATTTTTAATAAAGTATTAAATGTGTTATTTGGTGGTGACTGGAATTTGAGTTTTCGAGTTTCTCTGGTGATCTAGTTGATCTGGAGAGTTGTAGTTCTTTCTGGAGATGGTGGGATGATCGGAGACTTCAGCAAAATTGTCTGATGGTGATATATGTCAGTGGGGAGGTGGTGGTCGTCATTAGAAATCTAGAACCCTAGTTTTACTAAGCTAGATAAAGTCGATCATCACGGCTCCTAGTGTTGATCGAGTTCAACTGGGTTTTGGGTTTTGGTAGTAGACGTGTAGAGGAAGTCGAGGCCGGAGGGGTTGACCTTCAGATGGTTGGAGCGGCGAGCACGACGAGTTGTCAGGTTTTGAGCGAGTGCGTGTTGTTAGGTTTCCAGGCTTCAGTTGAATCGAATTTCAAATTCGAGTTGAGATAAAAGGATCTGGTGATAGGGATGGGTTTTGGGGATGATCGTCGACGAGAGAACGTCGTCAAACTTGATCGGAATCGATCGAGATCGATGTGCATGTGCACGGTGTTCCACTGGTGGATGCTGAGAGTATGGTTTGAGCAGGAATGGTAGTCTCTAGTTTTCTCGAGTAGTTTGGGGTTTGTCTCGAAGCAGTCTGGTGTTCAACTCGAAGAAATTTAAGGTAGACTCGGGTTATCTTGTGGTTGCCAGTTTTAAAGCCTGTCAGGGTTTTAAAGTTTTAAAATTTAAAGCTGGGTTTTAAACAAAGTTTAAAACCAAAAATTTAAGATGGATTCAAATTTACTTTTGTCTCCTAGTTTTAAGTAAATATAAGTTTTATAAAAGTAAAATGTTTAACAACTTTAAAGTGTTTAAAGTAGATTTTAAAGTGTGTTTTAAATTTTGCCAAGTTAAATTTGTAGTTATTTTTGAATCTAAATTTGAAATAGAATGTAAAAGTAAATTCAAAAGCAAAATGTCTCAAATGCATTTGTAAATGAGAATTTGATCATTAATAAGAAAATGTTTTATCCTTTAAATAATGAAGATTTAAGGATTTGTGATTATTAAGTTAATTAAAATGAATAATTAACTAATTTAATTAATTAATGATTTGGATTAATTAATTTAGTAATTAAGAGTTAATTAGTTAACCATTAAGGGCTAATTAATTAAGATAATTAATTAAGGTAAATTAAATAATGAAAGTGATTAAGAAATACTTATTATTTAAGGAGTAATTAATTAGTTGTTGTAATTAATTAAGAATTAATTATTAATTAGAGGTTAATTAATGATTAATCAAAGAATAATTTATTAAATGTTTTGTAATCAATTGATTATTAATTTACCATGACTAGTAAATTTATTCATAGAAATTTATCTGATTTGAATCAATCAGATAATTAAAGTGATCTTATCTATGGATGTTTAGATTGTATTGGATGATTTAATTGTTTGATATCCCTGATATATGATGCTTTGTGATACACCCTGATTTATGTTGTGATCTGTGATAAATTATCTGTGATGTAATTTATTATCTGTGATATTTATATATCTGTGGTCTGTGCATGAACGATAAGCGTTATAGTTTATATCGCTTATAAACTATATCATGTATTTTGATCTGTGATGATTCATTGTGTTGCACTATTGTGTTAAACCCCTGGACTACACTTTTACACACACAAATATGGATTCCACGAGGAAATTGGTTAAGTCACAGATGATTTAAATTTGATGTTTTTGAAATTGAAATTTTAATTTCAATTGATTTTGAGATTGGAAATTTGGGTTTAAAGTGAAAAGCTTTTGAAATGGAATTTCAAAGATAAGTCTTATTTTCGAATAACTTAATTAAGTTTTGAAATTTAAATAATTTGACTTAAATTTGAATTCAATATTTGGAATTGAATTCAATATTTGGAAATTATGGTTAAAGATGTTATAAATGTGTTTATATGAATTGGAACCATTTTAAAATATTGGTTTGAGAATTTGAATCTAACCCAAGGAACCTTAACTCGTATAAATGAATCAGATTTCCAAAATGAAACTGTTTGTTCTAAAAGAATAAAAGCTTTCAGATAAGAAATGAAATTCCAGTTTAATTAAAGGAATTTCAAGATTGAATTAAAAAATGGTTTTCTAAGTTATGAATGAATTCTTTTAGAAAGCTATGAATTGAATCTGTTTATTTTTAACAGATTTAAAATGATGATTTGTTTAAACCATTTGAAATGGAATTGTTTGAAAGCTATAAGTTAAATCTTTGTTTTAAAGATTTAACTAGTTAATCCAATTGAAATGGAAATTAATTTGGAAAATCTGTGAATGAATCTTTTGTTTAAAAGATAAAAATGTGGGAATTGTTTAAACCGTTGTAGGTTGTTAAAATGAATCTTTTTGTTTTAAAAGATTGTAAATGGTAATTTGTTTAAACCATTTGAAAGCAAAGTTTTGGGTAATAAGTTGTGACTTAATTGAAATCCCATTATCCATTTGTTTTTGAATATTACGCTCACTATTCGGTTTAGCCGGAAGAGGACCTTTGTGTCACATAACCCATTCCGAATAAGTGATACGTCGTATATGGATAGCAATTGAAGACCGGTGTTGAAGACTAGGTGTTTGCGAAAACGATAGGATAACCTATCGATTGTCTCTGCACTGGGTAGCTCCTGGTATAGAGATCCCCTAAGTGATGGGAAATCCGATCGGGATTGTGAATACCCGGATTTGCAAGGGCTTCTTCGGAAGTGCCTTCGAATCTGTTCGAACCCGGAACAGACTTGTATGGTTACATGTCCGACATTACACTTTGAGATATAAAGCACATTTCTTTCAAATACATTTCTGTTGGTGGCGGAGAATTTATTCTCTTAGCTTAACACCCGTCTCTGAGACGTACGAGCTCAGAGGTTATGTAGTTGAAGGTTATCAGCGATATATTCCCAATTTGGTAATGTGACATGTTGAGTGTTGCTGTGTGATGATCATCATTTGATCATTTGTGATATGATCATTTGTTTGATCATTTATCTTTGTGATCATTTATTTGATCATCTGTAGACCCAAAGCATGGCTTTGTGCCAAAGCGTAGCTTTGTGGACGAGACCTCTTCGGACCTCACAACCCGGAAATGGTCGAAATAGGAATATGCAGCAAGGTTATGAGGGTCGCGCCCTTTAGGGTATGTCATTTCCTTCTGGAAAAGGGTGGTATCAGGTATGGAGCCCTGGTATTTAACCTATGTGGATACTCCGATCTCATTTATTGTGATTGTGTGTTATCGAGGCGCCTAGGATAAAGGTCCCAAAGGACCGGGGGATGACATATTCGTGAGTTACCTGTTACAGGGGTAACCCGGCCTTGTGTTGGCAGAGAGCAGTTGTCTCTCGGGACGTCCAGCCAGAGGCGATCCCATTCGGCAGTAGGAAGGGAAGTTCCTTAGCCTGACCATTTGTTGGAAATCAAATGAAACAATACGGACCTTGTACGGTTTAATTGTATAACCTGCTATGGAATGTGGCGGTAACCTGATATTGAGTATAGTTGCTATAGTAGGCATACAATAATGGTTGTATGTTGGCTAAGATTAATATTATACTTTTGAAATGTTTTTCTCCACTATGCACTAGTAATAATATACAATGATTTGTTTTGCGTAGTAAGCATCTTTGACTATCATAAGGAGAAATCTCCTCCGATTCTGCGTTTGCATTGTGTGTGTGTGTGGGAGGCCTTATGGTAGTTTCATTTTCCAAAAGCATTGCGAAATTCAATCTTACTTTGGTTTAAAGATAAACTGTGTTTTTGTTTGCTCACACAAGTCCCACGACTGACTCGGAGTTTATTGTTCCTTTCCTAAACTCTGGGTGCTCATAATTTTCTACACGAGCAGTCTAGAGTTGGAGTTTTCAGATATTCAGGTTGAGTAGATTATCTAGAGCTAGTCAGTCCTTGGACGACTGACCTTGCTTTCCGCTAGCTATGGATTGGAGCATTCTATTGGAGATATTCTATCCACTGCTGGTGTTATCTATTTTCTTTCCGCTGTTATTTCTTGTATCATTCTGTTGTATCATATTGATATCTGTTGTATCATTCTGTTGTATCATATTGTATCAGATTTTGTATTTGTCGTTGTATCAATGTTATGTATATTGATATATTCTTTTTCTTCCGCTGTGTTGTTATACTTAATGGTGTTATAAGCTCCGGCGAATCGAATTTGAACGGTCGAATCTATGACATTCGAATACGATATGAAGTATGGATGTCGATTTTCGAACGCAAAAATATGAGACGTTATATTTGGTATCAGAGCTGAGGGTAAAACTTTAGCTCAGGAGTATAACACATTAAGTAACTCATTAGAGATAGGGTGAAGTATACCCTAGAATGAGTATTCCTCAGATATCTGTCTGTAAGCCTCAGTAAATTCCCTTGCTATCCACTGATAGTAAGTATGAGTGCAAGAAGTGGATGAGATAGGGGACAGGGGAATACGACTATAAATGGTCAATACTCTGTAACAACGAGGAAGCAAATCTTTTCTCTATCAATCTCTTTGGTTCGACATCTTTTCTCAATTCTTCGATAGTTTTTGGTAGATCCAGGAGGAAGAAATTCGATATATTAAAATGGGACATAAACTCCAAATAAGCCAAAATTGTTTGTTTGAATGAATTGTTTGTTATGGTTGATAGATATAATTTGGTTTCTAAACTAGAAATTCTGAAATCGTATCCATATGTCTATCTATTCTTTGGGTCCGGATATATTCTACGAATGGTTAGTAATCTCTTCGAACTAACCAATGCCCCTGCATATTTCGTAGATCTGGGTAACCCGAGTATTTTGTTGATTGTCAAATAGATTCGTTCTTGTATCTATTATTGATATTCTGATTTGGTAAGCCAAATAGATTTTTAGTTTGATTTGATGAAATATTCTTCATCTATCTTTGTGTCTCCTTGGCAATTTCGAGGACGAAATTCTTTTAAGGGGGGAAGTCTGTAACGACCCCGGATTTTATATATATTTAAATTGATAATTAATTGGATTTTTGAATAAAATTTGTATAATTAATTGATAAATGGATTGCGAGTTTCCCCGAATTCAAATAAATTTGTGTTATATCATTTAAATTTAAAATGTTGTATATATATGTAGATATATATATATATATATTTTGATTTGAATTTAAATATTAAATAAATGGTTTAATAATAAATGATAATAATAAATATTAGAATTTATGGTTAATAATGGTTTGAGTTTATAAAATAATATAAGACAATAAATATGAATAAATGTAGACAAATATGAAAATAATAATACATTCAATTATATTACAAAGCAATGTGACTAAAGCAAAGAAAAGAAGACAACATTATATACATTCAAGTATAGACAAGTAAAAGGCTAAGTATGTAGACTTGAGAAAATAAAGCCACAACAAATCATTTCAGCCGAAATGAAGATAAGTATAAACACTAGGCAAAAGAAAATAATACTCATATATGTATAGCCGAGTTAAAGTAATGCAAAGCAAAGATATGTGTATTCATGTACAAGAATAATAAGATAAGTATGAACAAGTAAAAAGGAAAATATAAATATCATAAGGAAACACAAAGTACTCATGCATTTAATGCTAGCACAAACGAGTCATTCGAAATGTTGAAAAATGTTTTCAGCTTGGGAAAATCTCTGATCAAATACAAAGTATCTTGTACTAGAGAAGAAAGATATATCAAATTTGTACAACCAAATTATAACATTGTACAAAACATACCACCTGTATACTTCATTTTCTTATATCAATTCTTTCCACCAGTTCGATCATTTTAAAACTGAGAAATGTGAAATTAGCTTCAGCTCAAAACTAAAGAAAAAGAAAATTCAATTAAAACAAACAAAACAAAATCAATACAAACAAGAAGATTTCAACTGGAAGTTAAAAGCTTGGATCAAAAGAAAAGAACTTCAACTTGTATTTTCAAAAGCCTGTTCATCAGAAAACTCTGTTTATCTCTGGAAACAAATGTGAGTAAACTTTTAATCTAAAAACTTAAGTAACTTGTAAATCTCTGTGTTAATGATTGTTTTACTTATATGTGTTTGTGCTAGCCTTTGTGAATTTATGTTGTGTGCATATCTGATGATTAAATATCTCTGATCTAGTCAAGTCTCTGTCTTTAATCTGTAAACCTGAGACATCTTTAGTTTTTGATGCATACGACTTATAGTTGAAGTAACTTGTGATGTATGCGTGAAAATGTGTTTGTATGTTGGTTTTAAACACTGAAACTTGTGAGTATGTCTAGATAAATCACTGTGATCATCTCTGTTTTAAATCTCCAGAGATTTAAACTTAGATCTAACTTCAAAAATACTCCACACTCTAAATTCATTTAGGCTTAAGTATTTAAAACAAAGTTTGTTGTTCTAAACTAAACTAAGCTTTAGAAATAGTTGCAAGAATTATAGATAGAAACATTGTCTGGAAACATTGAAAACACAGAGGAGTTCGACAATAAGTTAAAAATCAAACATTGAAATTTGTTGATATAATTATATATCTGGAATAGTCTATGAAAGCTAGGATTTTTAAAATCAAATCTACAATTTTTAATGAAGTATTGAATGTGTTATTTGGTGGTGACTGGAATTTGAGTTTTCGAGTTTCTCTGGCGATCTAGTTGATCTGGAGAGTTGTAGTTCTTTCTGGAGATGGAGGGATGATCGGAGACTTCAGCAAAATTGTCTGATGGTGATATATGTCAGTGGGGAGGTGGTGGTCGTCATTAGAAGTCTAGAACCCTAGTTTTACTAAGCTAGATAAAGTCGATCATCACGGCTCTTAGTGTTGATCGAGTTCAACCGGGTTTTGGGTTTTGGTAGTAGACGTGTAGAGGAAGTCGAGGCCGGAGGGGTTGACCTTCAGATGGTCGGAGCGGCGAGCACGGCGAGTTGTCAGGTTTTGAGCGAGTGCGTGTTGTTAGGTTTCCAGGCTTCAGTTGAATCGAATTTCAAATTCGAGTTGAGATAGAAGGATCTGGTGATTGGGATGGGTTTTGGGGATGATCGTCGACGAGGGAACGTCGTCAAACTTGATCGGAATCGATCGAGATCGATGTGCATGTGCACGGTGTTTCACTGGTGGATGCTGAGAGTATGGTTTGAGCAGGAATGGTAGTCTCGAGTTTTCTCGAGTAGTTTGGGGTTTGTCTCGAAGCAGTCTGGTGTTCGACTCAAAGAAATTTAAGGTAGACTCGGGTTATCTTGTGGTTGCCAGTTTTAAAGCCTGTCAGGGTTTTAAAGTTTTAAAATTTAAAGCTGGGTTTTAAACAAAGTTTAAAACCAAAAATTTAAGATGGATTCAAATTTACTTTTGTCTCCTAGTTTTAAGTATATATAAGTTTTATAAAAATAAAATGTTTAACAACTTTAAAATGTTTAAAGTAGATTTTAAAGTGTGTTTTAAATTTTGCCAAGTTAAATTTGTAGTTATTTTTGAATCTAGATTTGAAATAGAATGTAAAAGTAAATTCAAAAGCAAAATGTCTCAAATGCATTTGTAAATGAGAATTTGATCATTAATAAGAAAATGTTTTATCCTTTAAATAATGAAGATTTAAGGATTTGTGATTATTAAGTTAATTAAAATGAATAATTAACTAATTTAGTAATTAAGAGTTAATTAGTTAACCATTAAGGGTTAATTAATTAAGATAATTAATTAAGGTAAATTAATTAATGAAAGTGATTAAGAAATACTTATTATTTAAGGAGTAATTAATTAGTTGTTGTAATTAATTAAGAATTAATTATTAATTAGAGGTTAATTAATGATTAATCAAAGAATAATTTATTAAATGTTTTGTAATCAATTGATTATTAATTTACCATGACTAGTAAATTTATTCATAGAAATTTATCTGATTTGAATCAATCAGATAATTAAAGTGATCTTATCTATGGATGTTTAGATTGTATTGGATGATTTAATTGTTTGATATCCCTGATATATGATGCTTTGTGATACACCCTGATTTATGTTGTGATCTGTGATAAATTATCTGTGATGTAATTTATTATCTGTGATATTTATATATCTGTGGTCTGTGCATGAACGATAAGCGTTATAGTTTATATCGCTTATAAACTATATCATGTATTTTGATCTGTGATGATTCATTGTGTTGCACTATTGTGTTAAACCCCTGGACTACACTTTTACACACACAAATATGGATTCCACGAGGAAATTGGTTAAGTCACAGATGATTTAAATTTGATGTTTTTGAAATTGAAATTTTAATTTCAATTGATTTTGAGATTGGAAATTTGGGTTTAAAGTGAAAAGCTTTTGAAATGGAATTTCAAAGATAAGTCTTATTTTCGAATAACTTAATTAAGTTTTGAAATTTAAATAATTTGACTTAAATTTGAATTCAATATTTGGAATTGAATTCAATATTTGGAAATTATGGTTAAAGATGTTATAAATGTGTTTATATGAATTGGAACCATTTTAAAATATTGGTTTGAGAATTTGAATCTAACCCAAGGAACCTTAACTCGTATAAATGAATCAGATTTCCAAAATGAAACTGTTTGTTCTAAAAGAATAAAAGCTTTCAGATAAGAAATGAAATTCCAGTTTAATTAAAGTAATTTCAAGATTGAATTAAAAAATGGTTTTCTAAGTTATGAATGAATTCTTTTAGAAAGCTATGACTTGAATCTATTTATTTTTAACAGATTTAAAATGATGATTTGTTTAAACCATTTGAAATGGAATTGTTTGAAAGCTATAAGTTAAATCTTTGTTTTAAAGATTTAACTAGTTAATCCAATTGAAATGGAAATTAATTTGGAAAATCTGTGAATGAATCTTTTGTTTAAAAGATAAAAATGTGGAAATTGTTTAAACCGTTGTAGGTTGTTAAAATGAATCTTTTTGTTTTAAAAGATTGTAAATGGTAATTTGTTTAAACCATTTGAAAGCAAAGTTTTGGGTAATAAGTTGTGACTTAATTGAAATCCCATTATCCATTTGTTTTTGAATATTACGCTCACTATTCGGTTTAGCCGGAAGAGGACCTTTGTGTCACATAACCCATTCCGAATAAGTGATACGTCGTATATGGATAGCAATTGAAGACCGGTGTTGAAGACCGGGTGTTTGCGAAAACGATAGGATAACCTATCGATTGTCTCTGCACTGGGTAGCTCCTGGTATAGAGATCACCTAAGTGATGGGAAATCCGATCGGGATTGTGAATACCCGGATTTGCAAGGGCTTCTTCGGAAGTGCCTTCGGTTCTGTTCGAACCCGGAACAGACTTGTATGGTTACTTGTCTGACATTACACTTTGAGATATAAAGCAGATTTCTTTCAAATACATTTCTGTTGGTGGCGGAGAATTTATTCTCTTAGCTTAACACCCTTCTCTGAGACGTACGAGCCCAGAGGTTATGTAGTTGAAGGTTATCAGTGATATATTCCCAATTTGGTAATGTGACATGTTGAGTGTTGCTGTGTGATGATTATCGTTTGATCATTTGTGATATGATCATTTGTTTGATCATTTATCTTTGTGATCATTTATTTTATCATCTGTTGACTCAAAGCATGGCTTTGTGCCAAAGCGTAGCTATGTGGACGAGACCTCTTCGGACCTCATAACCCGGAAATGGTCGAAACAGGAATATGCGGCAAGGTTATGAGGGTCGCGCCCTTTAGGGTATGTCATTTCCTTCTAGAAAAGGGTGGTATAAGGTATGGAGCCCTGGTATTTAACCTATGTGGATACTCCGATCTCATTTATTGCGATTGTGTGTTTATCGAGGCGCCTCGGATAAAGGTCCCAAAGGACCGGGGATGACATATTCGTGAGTTACCTGTTAAAGGGGTAACCCTACCTTGTGTTGGCAGAGAGCAGTTGTCTCTCGGGACGTCCAGCCAGAGGCGATCCCATTTGGCAGTAGGAAGTGAAGTTCCTTAGCCTGACCATTTGTTGGAAATCAAATGAAACAATACGAACCTTATACGGTGTTAGTTGTATAACCTGCTATGGAATGTGGCGGTAACCTGCTATTGAACATAGTAGATATAGTAGGCATACAATAATGGTTGTATGTTGGCTAAGATTAATATTATACTTTCGAAATGTTTTTCTCCACTATGCACTAGTAATAATATTCAATGATTTGTTTTGCGTAGTAAGCATCTTTGACTATCATAAGGAGAAATCTCCTCCGATTCTGCGTTTGCATTGTGTGTGTGTGCGGGAGGCCTTATGGTAGTTTCATTTTCCAAAAGCATTGTGAAATTCAATCTTACTTTGGTTTAAAGATAAACTGTGTTTTTGTTTGCTCACACCAGTCCCACGACTGACTCGAAGTTTATTGTTCCTTTCCTAAACTCTGGGTGCTCATAATTTTCTACACGAGCAGTCTAGAGTAGGGGTTTTCAGATATTCAGGTTGAGTAGATTATCTGGAGCTAGTCAGTCCTTGGACGACTGACCTTGCTTTCCGCTAGCTATGGATTGGAGCATTCTATTGGAGATATTTTATCCACTGCTGGTGTTATCTATTTTCTTTCCGCTGTTATTTCTTGTATCATTCTGTTGTATCATATTGATATCTGTTGTATCATTCTGTTGTATCATATTGTATCAGATTTTGTATCTGGCATTGTATCAATGTTATGTATATTGATATATTCTTTTTCTTTTGCTGTGTTGTTATACTTAATGGTGTTATAAGCTCCGGCGAATCGGATTTGAACGGTCGAATCTATGACATTCGAATACGATATGAAGTATGGATGTCGATTTTCGAACGCGAAAATCTGAGACGTTACAATATATGTATATAATAAAACATTATAATTAAGCATAACTATTTATATTATGATTAGAGTTATACCACACTTCTAAGGCCTTGTGTACACCTTGAAATGATGATATATGCCCTTTGAAACTACTTCCGATTCAACAGAGAGTTAGTCCTTGAACTATTTACCACCAACTATTGGATATAGCTAACTTGATTTGATTTAAACTCAAGATAAATGGAGAGGAGAGTAAAATTTTGACCAAGAGAAACTTGAAGTGGAGGCTAACAAGGTCTATAATATATGAGTATAGAGATGCTTATATAGTGGGTAGAAAGGAGAGAAGTATGGATCTCATCCCTTACTCATTCTCCTTTAATCTCAGCCATCAAAAATCAAGCCTCTTTCCCCATAATTTTCACCGCCCACAACCTATGTTACTACCGAACTTACTAGCACCTACCATGGGCTTCAAACCCATTTAAAGCCGAAATGAATATTTCACATTTTAAATCTAGTTTATAACACTTATCGATATCGTATATCAATTAATGTATTTATAACTTTTATCTTAATATTCATTTATCATGTCAAAATCAAATCTATAAATATTATTTCATAAATATTATTTAATTTGATCAATTTATAACAATTATAAATTAATTAAATCATTTGGTCAAAGGAGAATCGTTTTGGTTGTGCGACCTATCATGTGTAAATTTGGTCAACAATTAATATCGAACTATTCGAATATTAACGTTCACATGTCATTTAGCAGATGGTGCGAAATTTTGGCCAAATTTATTGCTTACCTAATTTCGATTAAATCCAATTTTACTTTGTTAAGAATTACCCGTTTTTGACTTTTATTTACATCAATTCTCTTCGTCAAATTTTATCACTTTGAACTTATGGAATTTGGTAGCGGTAAAAATTCCAGTATCGTTCATATTCAACTTTATATTCCAAAAACAAAGTCCTTAGTTCAATAGTAACAATTATTATTAATCAAAATGCTTTGGCTAGAGACTTTGACTTTGAGTTGGCTTCAGTTGACCGTGATACTAACCCCATATAACTAAGGAGACGAATCCTCTGTTGAATAGTGCTTCTCCTCCAATACTTCCACTCGAGCCAACTGTAGTCACTTGATGGACACCGTGCCATGATTTGACTATAATCAAAGCAGAGCTTTCATATTGAAGATCGATAGTAGACTCAAGTCGAGAGAACAGTGTAAATTAGTCACATCGATATTTCATGTTTAACCTTAGTTATATTCACTAATATAAAACTATCAAGTGAGTCATTCCATAGTTATCTAATAAATATAAGTACGTAACCTCTTACTGCCCCCAGCAGCCATGAGTAATACACCGCTCGAAATTTAAAGAGCATTAGGTACTCTAGTCTCAAAGGATGTTTCGATATCTGGTATCGATACATGTTGACTAAGAATATTTAAAATGGTATATTTACTTTTATTTTGATAAATTACTCATGGTTACAATACTTTGTAACTACTGTCACAAAACAGACCTTTCATCGATTTTCTATTAAATATACTTTTAATTAAATTAATTAATTAACGTAACACGTTATATCAAGTATATAATGGAAAGAAAACACCTTTCATTCTGAAGAAGAATTGCTATCGACTTAGATATATGTAATAAATTACATAACTGTCCCTAGGGCATGCCTTCTCACTCTATCAACAAAAATAGTTCCAAATACTTCATTAAATTAAATGATGAATTATCACAGACATAAACATGTGTATTTGATTCACATGTAGTATATCTATAATAAGTTCATAGAATATAAATGGAAGTAAATAATATAACGTGCATAAGAAAATAAAACGATTTGATTTGATCGAATAAATAAGTAAATTAGAAAGTGTTCCAAAATTACTTAAATGAATACAAATCTTAAAGTCACTCCTCCCCATGATACATAGATGTATCAATAAGAAGTAATCAGAATTTGTTAAATAAAATGTGATTGATAATGCATGAAGTTGAGTTAACTTCTTTTTGTAAGGTCGTGCACTTAAGAGTAGTACATAAAGTTAAAATTAATTTTGTCTAAAGCATAGTTTTCGATATTATAAAAGATAAGAGTTTATAATAAACACCTACATGCTCTAGATCAAGGAGTTATCAAAATGTGCAAGTCGAAAAACTGCACGTAAGAAATGTTTATGAGGGATCTTGTGTAGACCATCCCAAAGAAGTTTGGGACCGATCAATGTTGATCGACCAATTTTCTTTTTAATATAAGTTTCATGAACTAATACCAAATCAGTTTTACATATATAATGAAATTTATGAAATGTTTATGAATACCCATTCCATTTCATTGAGAAATAATTATTGTTTCAAAAAATACCGATTTCGTAGCGAAGGAATTTCTTTTAGAAATTGTTGGTAGTAAAATGAGTTTGGATACGATCTAAAGATAAAACCGATAATGAGGGATGAAATGTAATTAACCAGACATAATTGGATACAACACATTAGAATGTTGGTCGACGATGGAAAATTCTATCGATTAGAATACCGTCGAAAATATATCGTAATAAAACTGCAAGCGCACGACGTACAATCGTAGTACTTATGCAAGTACGGGTCAATTCACAAGGAAAGAATAAAATTCTAAAATTACTCAATCAAATTAGCCCAATGTTTTGAAATTGTGTTAAACTAAGAAAATTGTAGAAAACAAATTAGAACAAAAGTGAATAAAACTATGAGATTAATAGGCAATTTAGAGGTAAATCCACTTTCATGTTCAATCAAATCAACACACAATAAATTTATAATCTCTCATTTTAATCATTTGTGGAATTAGTGGATGTATTTATTATAAGTATGGCCTAATTGTGTTATTAACTAACACACTTAAACCATCAAACTATAACACAACCTCTTACCCACTTATCAATTCTCATGAAATTTACATAATTTTAAATAAAATCTATTGAAGTATGATCTATTTACTATGAATTAGTAACATAGAGCATCAAATTTTGATTCTACCTTCAATACCAAAATCATATTTAGATGAAAGAGGAACTTGCATTTATGTTTAATTAAGTATAGCCTATTTTTTATGAACAACATAGGCTATCAAATTCAATATAAACAACAAAATTTCATAAACATAAAAATTTCCATTAAGCACAAAAGAGAGATCATAAATTAAATCCTTATGTTAATTTTATATTATTCACGAGAGCTTCATTACCCCTAAATTGAAGGGGTTTAGCTTCTCATATTTGAGTATATGTTAACATAAAGTGGTGTCAACAAAAGCATAAAGGAAAATGGGAGCTAATTAAAAGAAAAGAGAACTAACTACTTGCATAAAATAAATCTAAACTAATTGCATGAATTAAAAGAGAGCATAAGATAACATAAAGTAAAAGAGCATAAAAGAAAGTTGCATAAAAAAAGAACAAGGTCAAGAAGCCATTAAAGAGACATTTTATTTACATTGATTTTGTGCTACAACTTGCATAAGATTAGGGTATTTTATTTACATAATGAGTATTTATACATGCCTAAAACCCTAATCCTCTTTTTAGGGGACTACAAAAAATGCCCTTGAGTTTGTGTAACATCCAAGTAATCATTAGGGAATTAATGAATCCTCACTAACATGTGTTTTTGCCTTTAAATCTCCACTAACATGTGCATGTGCATTTATTTATGGTCCATTAGTTAGTACGTATGTGGGCTCCTCCATTTGCATGAATTCTTTTATTTCCTTCTTTCTTTGGCTTTGAACACTTGTGCATGCATATATCCATGAAGCTACATCCAATTTGCACTCAGTTTCCTACAAATAAAAATAAAAATGTGCAATTAAATTTTTTCATAATTAATTCATACAAAAAATTACCCTTTTTCACCCAAATGAAGATGAATGAATGATGATTTGAAAACATTTTAGATTTTGGTTAAAACATGTAAAATACCATAATATGCTCATTTATTTTAAAAAGAAGATTAAATATGAGAGTATAAATATACACTTTACATGCACATCATATGTCTAATAAGAATTTTTCCACGTTAAAGAGAAACCATGAGTTTCATATCAATGTTAAAAAGAACTTCTTAAGTTGTTAATAAAACCATTATGAGTATTGACTCAACCATATAGTATGATGCGCAAATCCTGAATAAATTCCAGTATCAGAATATGACTTTGATGGTTGTACCCAAGGGATATGAGCCATCGGCCATAAATGTTTTTCCAAGAAGAAGCCAATGCAATTGGAATATAGTGCGCAATTTTGATAATAATAACATCGTAAATTTCAATTGTTGGAGTTAACTTAACAAATTACTCATTCAATGTGCTTAACATAATTCAGATTTTATTCGTAGAATTATTGCCTGATATGACTTTGAGTTTTGGTGCATATGTGTTAAAACAGAAAATTCTAATAATGATTTAGAATAGACTGTCACCACTTGACAACCAAAGTATCTCAAAGTTAGTGGGAGCGATACAGAGTTTGTGGGTTTCGAATATGAGCCAATAAATGACACGAAAGTATTATTCGATAAGCATCAAAGTTGAAGAAATATTTTAATAGAAATATCAAATAGTTTTATTTTCGATCAAAATACAGAGGAAGCGTGTGTTTATAAGAAAGAACTATATAAGTACTTGAATATTTCTAAAAGATAAATGGAAATTTTATTATTATTAATGATGTACTCAAGTTAAAATCTTTATACTTTGGTTGTTTGATACTCGATGTTGGATCCGTAAATATATCTTTTATAATCGGTATAAAAGGAAGTTGATATTGTCCCAAATGGTATACACACACCCCGCATTAGAATGTTTAGTTTGGAGCATGTAAAATGGATTTTGGCAATTGGAATGATCATATATGTAGTATTGTCTACAATATCCCATTTTGGTTATGTACTTAACACATAAAGAAATATCAAATCCAAACTAAGATCGCTAAGTGGCAGTTAAAAGTATTCTCAAGTGAGATAATAGAGAATTGTTTGATAAAACAATAAGCTTCTTATGAAGAAGTACCCAGGCTCAAACTACATAAGTGATATTATATACAATGAGTCAATATTAAATTCATGGTCAGACCATAGTTAAGGAGGATTAAGTTGGAAAATTTCCAAAAAAATGTTATGGCAGATTCAATTAAAAAGGCTAAGTACAACGCCTTGAATAAAGCTGCAATAAAAGCATTATGTGTGTGTGTATTTATATATAGAAATACACAAAAATTTATAACTGGGCTATGAGTAATTCAAAATATTGAGAATCCCTTGTGACTATTATATGATATCAATGTCATGATACAGATCATGAAAGAACCTAGAGCTCACTAGAAGTCGAGAAACATACCTCTAAAAGTTCCAAATGATAAAGGCAATTTATCAACGTTAAAGAGAGTTGATTGACAAAGTATATATTTAAAATTAAATAGCATACCGTTCACTAAGGTACTAACCGATTAGTTTATGAAAAAAATCAATCGAAGGAGTTGGAATAAGATTCCATAATTGACCCCAAGTGCAAGTCAGATTTGATAGAGTTAGGGTTATGCCTTATGGGCAATTATGTAATTTGTTACATATATCTAACTCAGTAACCATCCTGTTCAAAATAAAAGGTGTTTTCTTTCTATTATATACTTGTTATATTATGATATAATTAATTAAGTAATTAATTTAAATTATATTAAATAGAAAAATTCTTAAATGATATGTTATGTGATAGTAATTACAATGTTTGTAATCATAAGAAATTTATCACACTAAAATGACATATTATTATAAGTATTCCTAGTTAAAATGTTTTGAGATAGGATATCGATACATCCATTAAGATTAGAGTACGTAAAGCTCCCCAAATGTTTAGTAGTGTATTACTCATGGCTATGGGGGGGCACCAAGAGGTTACATATAAAGAGTTATTAGCTAACTATGGAATGATTCACTCGTGAGCTTTATGTTGTTTAATATAAGTATGGTCAAATAGAGAGTCTCGAAGTGATGATATTACGAAGTTCTCTTGACTTGAGAATATTGTTGAACTTTGATGTGGATACTCCATTTTGATTATAATTAAATCATGGAATGGCTTCACTGAGCAACTATACTTGGGTCTAAGTTGAATCATTAGGAGCAATATGCTATTCAGTAGAGAATTTGTTTCCTCAGTTATACGAGGTTAGTATTATGATCAACTATAGTCAACTCAAAGTCATGGTCATTGGCGAAAGAAGTTCGGTTAATAATAATTGTTATTATTGAACCAAGGAATTATTGTTTGGATCACACAAGTTGCATGTGGATGATTTGGAATTTTGATCAAAACCAAATTTCATAAGTCCTAATGTCATATAGTTTTGATGAAGAAAATTGGTGTAAATAATCATTATTACTAGGTACTGCTTAGAATAGTAAAATTTGATTTTACCGAGAAATGTGTAAGCAATAAAATAGGCCAAAATGTCACACCACTAGCTAAAGTGACATGTGGATATTAATATTCGGATTATTCGATATTAATCGCTGACTGAATTTACCCATGCGAGTCCCACAACCACTTTGGTATATTCTCTTATATACCACAAGATTTACTTAATTTATAATTATTATAAATTAAATAAACTAATTAACTTTTATGAAATATTAATTATTTGTTTATTTGATTTATTGGGTGTCATTCGAATTTTTTGGGTGCTAATAATAATTAATTAAGTGCATATATAAAATTTATATATGTACCAATCGATATTCGATATCGACATGAATTTAAAGTTGATTTAATATGATTAATTGCTAATGGGTTTGGAATGATTTAATGTTTTTATAGTCTAATCTTAGGCGGGCTTTAGGAGAGCAAGAGTAGGGCTAAAGATTCCAAAGTTGGATTAAGATTAGGTAATAAAGATGGCGTAAACCAAGGAGAGAATATCTCATTTACTCTCTTTATAAAAGGCCATACTACCCCTTATTGTTTAGGTTACTTGTTTTGTTACCCTTCTCCTCTATGATAATCGTCATTTCCAGCCCCCTTAGGCCAAAAATATTGATCCAAACATTATATAAAAATAAAAAGTGGTTCTTTAAGCAGTTGCAAAGATGGGAGCTCAGATCAGGACCAAATCTAGGAAAGTTTGCCAATCAAGATGCAAATTTAAGGCAACATTTTTGACATAACGATCTATAATCTACAATTGATATGTCACCATGTTAATATAGTTAATTAATATATATATATATATATATATATATATATTGATGAATTTATATGCATAACTGTTGTCTTGTTTAATTGTATCGCTATACATATGTATATATAAGTATAAATCTATAATTTCATTATCGACCAATTTTATTTCTTTCAATTAATAAAAGAAATTATATATATTATCGAAATAAAATTATATATATAATTTTTAAAACATTAAAACCTATTTTGATTTATATTAAAATTATCTTAACTACAAATATAAATTAACAAATCAATATATGTATTTATGTGTCTAAAATTAGTTTATTATTGATGTGCACGTAAATGTGCATATATTTACATCCATATTTTATCTAGTTTTATTTAAATAAATGTCATATTTGCGTATTTTAACATATGTAAAACCAAAATTCAATCATTTTCAAATCATCATATATTCATCTACATAAAGGGCAAAATAGTCATTTTTGTGCATATGTCAATTTGAGAATTTTTACTTGGACATTTTGTTATGATTTTTATAGGAATTTGGATGCGTATGGAAGAGGCTTTTATGAAGATACATGCATGCACAAATGAATACAAAGGAAAGAAGAGGGAAATAATTCAAGCTTATGATCATAGAGGACCCCACTCACTTACCAAAATCTATAACTAGAAGCTAATGGACAACTAAGTGGAGGTTAAAGCTTCATGCACATTTAATGATGGATTAATTAGTGGCTAATGGTTACTTGGTGGCCACACTTCCTAAAGGACATTTTAGGAAGCACCTTAAAAATTGAATTAGGGTTTTATGCATGTACAAATAGCCCTCTTATGTACATGAAAATATCTTCTACTCTCTTATTCTACTTAGGAAAATTAGCAAGCAAGTTGTAAACAAAATGTTTCATGAAGTAAAAATGGCTTTCTAGCCTCTTTCTCTTCTCTTTTCAACTTGTTTTTTCTTTACTTTATGTTGATGTTTATTTCTATGCATTCTCTCATTTCATGTTTATAGCATAGATTTACATTCATGCAAGTAGTGTAGCTTTAATTTTTGTGCAAGTAGTTAGTAGTTAATCTCTTTTTCTTCCTTTGCTTAGTTTTCTTTCTTTGCTTTTTAATGTTGAAATTTACAAGTGTTGATTTGATAACACAAATGAGTAGCTAAACCCCTTCAATTTAGAGGTAATAAAGCTCTCTAGCTTTATGTAATTTCAACATTTTTATGATTTATGATCTTTTTTATTTGTGCTTCATGAAAGTGAATTTTGATGTAAGTTTATACAAGTGGGTTTGATAGCTTATGTTGCATATGCAAATGAGCTATTTTTACTCAACATAAACACAATTTATATCATCATTCACTAATTGATTTTTGATTTTGAAATGGAAGTTAAAACAAAATTTGATGATCTATATTACTAATTACAATAGTAAATAGATAATACTAAAATAACTTTTGCTTTGGCTTCATTTTCATGAGAATTTATAAGTGGTTTATTTGTTGTATTATAGTTTGATGGTTTAAGTTATGTTAATTAATAACATAAATATACCATACTTATGATAAATGCAACAATTATTTCACTTAATATCAAAGCTAGAGATCATAAATTATTTGTTTGTTGATTTACAAAAATATGAGAGTGGATTTGTCTCTAAATTGTTCTCTAATCTCATAGTTTTTAATCTCATTTTAATTCTAGTTTTAGCTTCATTTTGCTTATAGTTAACAATTTCCTCTCCATTTGGTATAATTTGATTGAATAGATTTTTAAAATATAACAATTCCCTATGGATCGACCCATATCGCCACGTACTAACTTTTGTACGCCGTGCGCTTGCGGTTAAATTTTAATTTTAAATTTATCGGCGATTTTCTAAACCGATAGAAAATTCGTCGTTAAACAAGTTTTTGAAGACGTTGCCTGGGAATAGTTTTGATTTTAATTTTCTATTCTTCGAATTATTTTTGTTTGAATTTTGTGTGTTTGTTGTGTGCTAGTTACATTTAAAAAAAAAATTTTGTTGAGTGATTTTTGTGCTCATTTTGTTGTGTGCTTGTTTGTAGTCTATGTTTGTTTTGCATTTGCATTGCTATTAAAAAAACACACAATTTCAAAGAAAAACAAACAAAAACATTTTTTATTTACATTTCTATTTTGATCATATACATTTCCGTTTACAATTTCTTACTTTTTCAATTACATTTGCATACACTTTTGTCGACACTATGCACTGCCAGCCCCTGCACATTCACTGGCATTGTGCACCTGACCGCTTTCCTGTCATCAATCCTTAACAGTGCAAACATTTCAACCCTGCCAACTTTTCTGCCTTTCACTTCTGTTCAAATTTCCAAACCATACTTCACCATACATTTCAACACAACTGCAGTTACACCACCCTGTCATTGTCCCTCCTTCTCACTGCTACAACCCTCTTCTACAAAATTTCTACAAACTCAACACAGTGCACCATACAACAGCTACAACTTCAAACACAACTGCCTTCCCGTCATTCAATTCGCTGCCATATCAGTGGACAGTGCACACAACTCCATATCACCATCCTCTGATCATCCTTGCACACTGACCAAACAAGCAAATACCCCCTCAACCATACTGTCACAGCAAACATTATTTGTCCATCCAATACATTACATTACCAAACATCAGACAACTGACCACATCACACATCTGGTCATCCTTCAAACTGTTGCAACAACTACAACATAACCCTACAAGCATCTAACCTCTCCACTTTCAGTTCACCATCACCAGAGATCAATTGCCTTGCAACTGCCGAAACTAGCCTCATCACCCACCATAACCGAAGCATCGAACAGGCAATCGATCAGCCATTCAGACACTACACTGCAACAATCCTCTCACCTTCAACATCAAGTCTCCTCCACACTTGATACAACTGATACAAATCCAACCAACAACCCCACTGCTCACTAGAATCCAATTCGACGAACACCCTCCAATCCAAGTTGAGAAGCATAACCGCGACCCTAAGCGCAACCTCACCACAATCCTCCAATCACCAAAATCGAACAAACCTCAAATCGACACGAATAACCACCACCCTGAATCCAGAATCGTAATCACCTCCTTCAGCGCTAATTATCGCCAATCATTGCAATCAATTCCTTAGTAGTATTTGACTTCGCGAATTCATAAGTTTTTGTTTCGTAATTTTATTTTATTTTTCTCTGAATTCGCCCATCCCTTTGGCTTGGAAATTTTTATTTTAACAGAGAACAGTGATATAATTTGAGGGTGTTTGGGTTTGTTTATTTTGTAGGGTCGGGTGGGTAATACCACTTTATTTTTTATTTTTTATTTTGTGACTTAAGTGAATTTTGTGAATTAAGTGATTATTTGGGTCCTTTGCAAGGTATTTTGTTTGAATTATTTTCTTCCATTTTGTTGTTCCATCTTATTTAAAACAAAAGAAACGAAAGAAAAAAATAAAAGAATTTTTTTTTTGGGTTTTGTTTTGGTCTTAAATTGTCTAGTTTTAATTTGTTTTACGTTCCACCCATTCTTTTCTTCAAAAAAAGAGATAAAAAATTGTATATATATATATATATCTTGTTTTTATTTTCAGGTTGTCAAAGTAGATAAAATAAAGAAGAATTACTTGATTTGCTAAAAAAATCGCCGCTATAAATAATCTGCACGCTCTGGTATCGTGCCTTTTCCCTTGTTTTTATTAGAATTGCATTGTTGGTTGCTTCCATTTTCATTTATATATATAAAAAAATTTCAAAATCCAAAAACAAAAACAAACTTCATTTTAGTTGCATTGTAAATTCACATTTAATTTTTGTTTTGCATTCATCTCATCTTGTTTTATTTTCTAAGGGAAATACCCCAATTCACATAAGGTGAGGGATTTCATCACCCTTTCCTTAGCCCACTAATCGCATTTCATCGTAGAATCTGACTAATAATAAAGGTTAGACATTCGACTTAAGGGTGTCGCGAACTCACATAGGGCTTAATTGTATCTTCACAATTGTTTTCTTTGAACAATTTTATTTCTTGGTGTCTAGGCTACGATGGAGTAATAACCATTTATAAATATTACAGTGTTTCGTAAATATTATAGTGGTTGTTCCTCTGAAGGTACTTAAACTTTCGGTTGCATTGCTACGGTAATTCGTGGTGCACCGATAACCCCTGCCCGTTACCTGGCTGAGAAATATTTTTGTTGATTTAAGACAAAGTGTGATTATACAATTTTGGGTTAGGAGCTACTAAGGACAGAAATTGTAATTAAGTCCTTCGCATTCATTTAGTTGCATTAGTCCTGCATATTTAAAAAAAATCAAAAATTCAAAATCCAAAAAATTTTGTAAATTTTACTTAACTTAGTTTTTAATCCTAAAAAATATCCTTTTTCCTTTCCTTTGAAAATTTCTAGTAAAAAAAACAAAAATCCAAAATAAAATAAAATATATATAATCTTTTCAAAAAGAAAAATAATTTCAAAAACAAAAACAAAAAATCAAATTCCCATTTTGTAAAAAGAAAAACAATTTTTTTTCCTTTTGGTAGATATTTGAAAATTCAAAAAACAAAAACTAAAACAAAATCATATAAAAATTTGAAAAGCAAAAAAAAAACAAAAATCAAACTTTTCTTTTGAAAAATAAATTTCACTTAGTAAATAGTTTCCTTTCTTGAAAAAAAAAACAAAAACAATTTTTCACTTCAACTCATATTTAACTTCTTTCTCTTCTCGACTTTCACTTGTGCATGAGTACTTGGACTCGTGACACAACAACAAATTGTTGGATTCGCGACCCTTCTACAAATCGTTTAACCCGAACAAACGATCCTCCCGAAATGGCAAACAAGAATGTTGGATCTAGATTTACCGTAGAGGGGGGGTGAATAGGGTTATAGCAAATTTTCTTAAATTTAAATACGAAATCAAACTGCAGATAAGTAAGTATGCTGAAAAGTAAATCACACACAAAATTTACCTAGCTTCGGCAACCCCTGCCTACTGCTGCATTCCCAGATTTCTATTAGAATTAAACAGTATCCCGCTTACAAACACTCTAACAGACTCGCAAACCCTGCTCACTGAACTAATCCTAACTAGACAATCTGACACTACCTAAATCCTAGGTGGTGATTTACCCTGATTTGATTCGAAGAGTACAAAATTTTAAAACAGAAACTAAGAGCAAAATTAAATTGAAAATTTAAAACCACTTTTGCTCCCAAAAAAATAACCCGGCCCAAACTAAATAAAATAAAGAAAAACTAAAGCTTTTTAAAACAAAGCCGGCCCAAAAATTAGATTAAGATATCGGCCCCTTTTCACTTTTGTCGACCCGCTTGTTTTTGTTGAGATAATGGTGGCTTCTGGATTTAGGGCTTCGGCTCGATCTCCTCTGTGATGTTGTTCCTCCTTGTCTGCTGCTCTGAATTAGGGATTCGGCTCGATGCTTCCAAAATTAGGGCTTTGCCCTTGTGTTTACGGCTTCGGCCTCGTCCTTCTCTAGTGGTTCCTCTGTGAGCAATATGAATTTCGAATTACTTTGTCGATGCATTTGCTCTATTGATTCGAGATGATTGATTTGTTCAATTGTTGGCTTTGGTATGTGATTTCTGCTCTGTACTTTTTAACCTGATTGCTTGAACTCGATTGTTCTTGCTTTTGCGCTCTGCTCTGTTCTGTTTATTTGGGTTTTATTTTCTCTGCACACTGTCGATGATGATTTGGGTTCTGTATATATAGGGTTTTCGAAACCCTAATACTTCGTCTGATTTGATTTACTTGATTCCCACGTTGTTAAAACTTTCCGTTAATATGTTTGCTGTTTTAAGAAGGTACTTCGTACCCACGGTTTTGATTTTTAAACGACCGGTCTTTCTTTGATTTACATACCAGAAACTTTCCTAAATTATTTCTGACTTTGACTTTTTCAATTTGTATATATATACTTGATTTGAAATTGTTTGTGGCCATGTTGACTTCGACTCTGACTAGATTTTGTGAACATCGGCCTTGACTTTCTGTGTTCATCCCTGAGTTTAGCTTTGATCTGACTTGATCATTGTCTCTGATCATCTTCTTCTGGTCATCTGTGTTTATCCCTGACTTTGGTCATAGTTCGGTGATGATCACCTGACTTTGTCTTCACTGACTTGTTCATGCTTCCACTGTTTCACTTGTACTTTGATGTTTGAACTTGATTTAGTTTGAACTTGTTCTTCACTGACCTGACTTGTTCAATGTTTCTGATCATATTCTCTGGCCATCTGTCAACAAATGTTGACTGCATTTGAATTTTGCTTTGTTTCTGTTTTACTGTGACTTCGGTCACTTGAATCACATTTATTTTGATTTCTCTAGTCTCATATGCATACTGCCTATGCACATGCTTGATTCAGTTGCAAGTGTACTTGATATTTATGTTGTGGTTGTATTGCTTGTGATCTCTGTTTGACCTGTACACTGTCATGTACATGTAGTTAGTTGTAGTGTATTATCACTTATCTGTGGTTCATTTTTCTATGATCCCTTTGCCTATGCTCTCTGTAGTATGATGCACTGTTGATGGTCTTTGAGTTGCAGTGCTTTGTGCACTTGTGTAGCCAGTTGATATAGTGCTTCATTACTTGTCTATTTTGATGTGCATGTGGACTTGATCATGGTTGCAGTTGTAACTGGACTTGAACTTGTTGCATACCATTTATGTGTGTTTGTACTTGCAACCTTTAGAGGCAGTTGGCATTTGAACTTGTTATTCACTGTGTCTTCTGATGCATACTGTTTGTCACTTGAACTTGTTTCTCTGATCAGTTGGATATGCATGTGTTGATTCTGTGTTTGTTCATGTAAGTGCTTCCCTGTTGCCTGTGTACATGCACAGTTCTAATCTGTAGATTTAATCTTGATATTGTTGTCATGTATACAGTTGTGTTGACTTGAATCTGCATTAGAGTTGTGCATTGCATTGTCTTTGATCATTGTTTTGGTCTGGTCATTTGAACTGTAGTTGTTGCATTCTTGTGTTTGTTGGTTTCACTTGAGTCTGGTCTCTGTTTTGTAGCATCCAGTTTTGGTTAGTTCTGCATTTGATTGACTTGTAGCCTTTATGCATGCTGATAGTCCACATCTCTGTTGTCATAGTTACAGTGATACTTTGAGTTGTTGATTAAGTTGTATTACCATATTGTTCATGTGTACATTTGGATTTTGGTCGAGGCCATCTGAACTTGAGTTGAATCTGATTTGGATTTGACCATGTGTTTGGTTGACTTTGCACACGAGTTGGCGAGGCAGTGCACACGTGTATCAATGTACACGTGTGTATTGCAGCCACTCACAATTACCTGTCCCTGATATGAATACTGATATGCACAGATATTACACAATCAAAGATGATGACAATAACCTATATATATCTGAGACAACGACAAAAACAAATTTTATATTTTTGCAAATTCAAATTTGTTTATTTTTAGATTACTGCTGTAGTTGTTAATTATACAGGTACACAGGAGACAGGACAAGAACTGGAGCTGGACAATGCAGATAGTTATAGTTGAGTGTTGAGTGATGTAGTGAGGAAACAAATGTAAATATGAAATGTATTAAATCAGTGTAATGTATGAAATCATGAAATGTATAAAATCAGTGTCTGAGCTGAAAACTTTTGTACTGTATAAAATATTTTATTGAATAAAAAATACTGATTGAATTTGTTAAATTCTGTGCAATAGTATTATTATTCAATATGAATATTTATTCCTATATGTGTATAGTACAATCTGCAAACACATCTATAAATTGATATATATTTTGTTATCATCAAACAAGAAACACACATCAAACAATCTCCCCCTTTTGATGATGACAAACATATATATTAAAGATTTTGAAATTCTGATAAATGTGTTTGAGCATGAAATTTTTAGCTCCCCATATATGAATGCTCCCCCTACATGAATACTCCCCCTACAACTGAGACCACTCCCTATTTAGAAGATTTAGGAAATTACAGAAGAATAAAAGAACTATAGAAAAATAACTAACAGCATTTAACAAATTTGGTGAAGTATTCCAAAAATACTTATTTCCTTATCAAAATCTCGTTCTTCTCCCCCTTTTGTTATCATCAAAAGACTGACAAACTAATGGAACAGTAGGGGAAAAAACAAATGTAAAACCAAGAAAAACCATAATATATCATAACAAGATAACAATTTCCACATTTTAAAGAATGGATCGATGAATTTGGTTTTTATATAATGAGAAGAGGGATGTTTTTTTTTCTTTAAAAATAATTTGACAGTTAAGCACAAAAATAAGCACTTACTAACCACGCATAACCATAAGGACTTTTAAATGGGATTAGCAGTTACTCATTAGCTATCAAGCTCCATCCATGCATAACCATAAGGAATTTTAAATGAGAATGGAGTGATGATAAACTAAAATTAATTTACACACATGATCCATCCTTGCATAACCATAAGGACTTTTAAATGAGAATGGATGCATGAGAAATATTTTAAAAAAAAAAATTCTTTTAATTTTCTTTTTAATTTTAAAAAATAATTCACTCTTCTCATTTTTCAAAACCATTAAGAATTATAGAAAGATGGTAGAAATAGAAATGGTCGTGGAATAAGTTACCAAATTAATCATATTATGAAATTTCTTGAAATAGAACAGATATATTTCCACTACTGAATACCATATTCGAATCAATCTTTGAATAATATCCAAAACTGGTTTGAATCCTAGAAATTAAAGTTGAAAATAAATATCCAAGAATATTTCAACCAAAGAATTGAAAAATGATTAGTCAATTTCCATAATCCCCAAATCCAAACGTAATATGGAAAATCTGTCTTCGGGGAGGGGTTTTGTGAAAATATCAGCAAGTTGATCCTCAGTTGAAATGAATTCAATGCATAGGTCTTCCTTAGCAATGTGATCTCTAAGAAAGTGGTGTCTCACATCAATGTGTTTTGTGCGTGAATGATGAACAGGATTATTAGACAAGTCTATTGCACTTTTGCTATCACATTTTAATGGAACTAGTTTATAAACTAAGCCAAAATCAGAAAGAGTTTGCATCATCCATAAAATTTGAGCACAACAACTTCCTAAAGCAATATATTCTGCTTTAGTGGTGGATAATGCAACACAATTCTATTTTCGACTTGACCATGAAACTAATGAATGTCCTAGCATGAAACATGTCCCACTAGTGCTTTTCCTGTCAACCAATGAACCGGCATAATCAGCATCAGAATAACCAACTAAATCAAAATTTTCACAAGAAGGGTACCATAGTCCAAATTTGTGTGTGTGTGAAAGATATCTCAAAATTCGTTTAGTGGCTTTCAAATGAGATTCTTTAGGGTTAGATTGAAAACGTGCACACAAACACACAGAAAACATAATATCAGGTCTAGAAGCAGTAAGATAGAGAAGTGAACCAATTATCCCTCGATATTTCTTCTGATCAACAGCAACTCCTTTCTCGTCTTTATCCAACTTTGTTGATGGGCTCATAGGAGTTTTCTTTGGTTTAGAGTTTTCAACTCCAAATTTCTTCAACAGTTCCAACACATACTTGGATTGTGAAATGAGAATACCATCACTGCTTTGCTTGATTTGAAATCCAAGAAAATATTTCAATTCTCCAACCAAGCTCATCTCGAATTTAGCCTGCATGACTTGTTCAAATTTCTCACACAAGAGTTCATTAGTAGCACCATAAATGATATTATCCATATAAACCTGAACAATCAAAAAATCACTTTATGTAATAGAAACAGTGTCGTGTCAGCACTTCCCCTTTTAAAGCCATTTTCCAAAAGATATGTACAAAGACAGTCATACCAAGATCTAGGAGCTTGCTTAAGACCATATAATGCTTTTTCTAGTTTATACACATGATTTGGAAAAATCATGATTTTCAAAACCAGGGGGTTGTTCAACAAAAACTTCTTCTTTCAATTAACCATTTAGAAAGGCACTCTTTACATCCATTTGTTTAAGTTTGAAACCCTTATATCATGCAAAACTTAGCAAAATCCTAATGGCTTCTAACCTAGCAACTGGAGCAAATGTTTCATCAAAATCTATGCCTTCTATCTGGTTATATCCTTTTGCGACCAACCTAGCTTTGTTTCTAATTACATTTCCTGATTCATCAAGTTTATTTTTGAACACCCATTTCGTTCCAACAATTGGATAATCTTTAGGCCTAGGAACTAATTTCCAAACTTTATTTCTCTCAAATTGATTAAGTTCATCTTGCATTGCTAAAACCCAACTTTCATCATTAAGAGCCATTTCAACAGAATCAGGTTCAATCTCAGAAATATTTTCAACAACTTTTAAACGAAATGATTTTAAATTGAAGTCGTGTTAACCATCAAACTAATATCATAGTGTCAGATTTAGAAACCGTAGGATCAACAGTCATTAATACATCATCATTATTTCAAAACAATTTCTTGAAGTTTCACCAATAAAGTTCCAACAGTTTCAACAATTTCTAAAAATCCTTTTTATAGCATGAGTAATCAGTAATCAATCATCATAATTTGACCAAACAGATTAAGTTCAATGATGGAAAAAATGATTGGTCAAACTTTTAAGCACAAATCAAAGTCATAGATAAGGACAGGTCATGTAAGATCTTATCAAGTAAGTTAGAATCTGTCAACCATCATAATTACTTTGAATAATTCTATTTAAAGATGATTAGTAAAAAAAATCAAAATTAACATCATCAATCATTTCACATAACTGCCTGATTTAATTCAGATTATGGTGCAGATTTTCATACTTTATCTATCGTTATACAATTACCTGTCTTACCTGTACGATACTCTTTCGTTGTTTGCCCATTGTGAATCTGTCACCTTTATACTAGGCTAAGGAACGTTGATTTGTCGCTCGTTGTGTGTCTGGAACAGCCAGAACCCAGATAACACTAATGTTGTTCCTTAGCGTGCCACCACACCTACACGGTAAAAGATTTTTGTGACCTATTTGTTTTTATAGGTCCATGGTTGTTAGTGGCAGAATAATTTGATGAATATGTTTGAGTAGACCCAAAACTATTAATATATGTTCCTTTTGGCACCCAAACTTGTTTTGTCCTTTCATTCTTGTTCCAATAGACATGAAATTTGTTTGTAGAATTCTTAGGAACCCAAACTTGTATAAATTTTGTGTTCTTGTTCTTATGACTGCAATTTTCAACACGTTGTTCAATTATTTCACATCTAGTAAAGATACTCTTACCTTTTCCATTATCATCAACTTGTGTTTTCCCAAAGCCTAGTCCTTTCCTATTGTTAGCATAAAGTTGATTTCCCAATAACATGTTGAATGATTTTTCTCCTCTTGAAAAGTTATTCAGTGATTTCTCAAGATCTTGGACTTTGGTTTTTAGTGTTGTGTTTTCAGTCACAAGTGAGGTGCACCTATTTATAAAATCCTTTTTCCTAGTGTCAATTGTTTCCTTAAGATTCAAGTTTTCTTTTTCAAGATTCTCAAAGCTATTCTTCAGTTTTGATAATTCTGAATCTAAAATTTTACATTTTTTACAGTCTAGGTTTTGAATATTTTCAAGTTCAGTTTCTAACCTAAAATTTTCATGGGCAAGTACTCTTCTATCAGATTTCAGTTTTTCAATTTTTGATTCAAGAGCATCAACTGTTTTAGTAAGATCAAGGCACATTAAAACAAGATCTTTATAAGAATAGTCACCTACCTCACTAGATTCCTCTGAGCTTGCTTCTGAATCTGATTTTCCCATAAGACACAAGTTAGCCTCCTCTGAACTATCATTCGAAACTTCCTCTCCTTCCTCATCATCCCAAGTCGCTACAAAGGCTTTCTTCTTCTTTTTCTTTCCTTTGTTGTTTTTGAGAAGTGGGCATTTTTGTTTGAAGTGGCCAGGCTTCTTGCAGTTATAGCAGGTTAATTCATTTTCGGAATTGTCAGAATCTTTTGACCTATTACCACTTGTTTTCTTCTTGCATGGCTTGAATCTTGACCATTTTCTAAGATTATTGACAGCCGTTGCAAGTTCTTCAATTGGATCTTCTTCTTCTTCATCGCTCTCTTCTTTGCTCTTTAAGGCAATCACCTTCTTATTTGATTTAGAGTTGTTGCGTTCCTCCTTTGCTTTTAGCTCAAGCTCATATGTCATCAAGTTGCCTATCAAATCATCTATGCTTAGTTTACTCAGATCTTTGGATTCTTGTATTGCCGTGACTTTTGCCTCAAAGTTCATCAGTAAGACTCGTAGTATCTTCCTCACTAGTTCTACCTCAGTGAATACCTTCCCAAGTGCTCTAGCATTGTACACCAAGGTTGAGAAGCGTCCAAACATGTCTTTTATGCTCTCGCCTTTGTCCATCACAAAGTTCTCGTATTCATTGCTGAACAGGGCTAGACGAGACTCCTTAACTTGAGAAATCCTTCGTGTGTCACCTCCAAGGTATGCCAAATTTCCTGTGCAGTTTTACAATGAGAAATTCTATTAAATTCAGTCTTATCAAGAGCACAAATCAAAGCATTCATGGCTTTAGCATTTGTAGTTTTTAATTTCTTATTGTTAGCATCCCACCTATCCTTTGGTTTAGGAATCTCAGTATCACCAACAGTTATAGTGGGAGATTTATAGCCAGATTCAATAATATCCTAAACATCATAATCAACAGAACTAAGATAAATTCCCATCCTAACTTTCCAATACGCATAATCATTCCCATTAAACATGGGTGGCCTAGCAATAGATTGCCCCTCAGAAAAAGCATTATTTGGTGGATTCATGACTCTAGAGTTAAAGAAAAAATTTACCGGGCTCAGATACCACTTGTAGGATCTAGATTAACCCTAGAGGGGGGGGGTGAATAGGGTTATAGCAAATTTTCTTAAATTTAAATACGAAATCAAACTGCAGATAAGTAAGTATGCTGAAAAGTAAATCACACAAAATTTACCCAGCTTCGGCAACCCCTGCCTATTGCTGCATTCCTAGATTTCTATTAGAATTAAACAGTATCCCGCTTACAAACACTCTAACAGACTCGCAAACCCTGCTACCGCCTATAGAGTTTTGCAAACTCGCAAACCCTGCTCACTGAACTAATCCTAACTAGACAATCTGACACTACCTAAACCCTAGGTGGTGATTTACCCTGATTTGATTCGAAGAGTACAAAATTTTAAAACAGAAACTAAGAGCAAAATTAAATTGAAAATTTAAAACCACTTTTGCTCCCAAAAAAATAACCCGGCCCAAACTAAATAAAATAAAGAAAAACTAAAGCTTTTTAAAACAAAGCCGGCCCAAAAATTAGATTAAGATATCGGCCCCTTTTCACTTTTATCGACCCGCTTGTTTTTGTTGAGATAATGGTGGCTTCTGGATTTAGTGCTTCGGCTCGATCTCCTCTATGATGTTGTTCCTCCTTGTCTGCTGCTCTGAATTAGGGCTTCGGCTCGATGCTTCCAAAATTAGGGCTTTGCCCTTGTGTTTACGGTTCGGCCTCGTCTTCCTCTTGTGGTTCCTCTGTGAGCAATTTGGATTTCGAATTACTTTGTCGATGTTGTTGCTCTGTTGATTCGAGATGATTGATTTGTTCAATTGCTGGCTTCGGTATGTGATTTCTGCTCTGTACTTTTTAACCTGATTGCTTGAACTTGTAATGACCCTAAAAATGAAATGAAAAAAAATATAAATAAATATTTATATTAGGAAATTCTGAGATATAAAAAATATATATATATATTGCATTAAAACAGAAAAGAATTTAGCAATAAATAAAATTGCATGGGAGCTTCTGTTTGATAAAATGCAAGGAATTAAAGTGATTAGAAGAAAAATGGGAACTCAAAATAAATATAGCTTTATGTTCAAAGAATTATGTAAATATATATATATATATATATATATATATATATATTTAATATATATGGGGTATTTTATGTTTTATATGAAGATAAAATAAAATGAAGTTTAATAAAAAGGTTTATATGTCTTATAATTATGCCAAAAATAATTAGCATAATATATGTGATTTTTATTTAAATATGGAAGGAGTTACTGATTTGACAAAGAGGCAGAAATATATATATATATACACACATATAAGAATCAAATAAAAATTTCCATACCATATTTATTCCAAGCAAATAATTTGGGCAAATGATTTTACATCACATAATAAGGTATGATAGTATGCATGATTGAAGGGAAATAACAGATAGGTAGAAAAAAAATACAAAGGAAATTTTCAGATTCCTTAAACTTGTAAAAAGAAATAATGAACTGAGGGTCACATGCTTATTGCATGAGTAGAAAAGAGTCATGAAAATAGTATTGAGTGTTTAAAAATGCATGATCCCCGAAATAGCTAATTAAAGTAACCTAAATGTGTGCATTTCCAATTTATGATCACACAGGAATATGATGTGTACATAAACATCTAAGGGTATCAGGGGAATTACCCATTTTCTTAAACCCTAGAATGGATTTATAAATAACTGCACATAGCCAAATCCATCATTCTCTCGGGATCAAAACAAAAATAAAAGAATAAACTAGGAGAAACACCAGCTTGAGGCTTTGGGGAATTTGCTGTTCAAAGGATTAAGGCAGTAAAAGGAAAAACCTTAGGTGAGTATTTATCCTTTGTATGCAATGGCATTAAGTCCTATTGCAGGCAGCCTAAAAAATATTATGAGTCATTTGAATCTCTGAAATAATTTGTTATGGGTGATATGGATGTTTGGTTGTGCATTTTTGTTTGGAGCATTAATCTGTAAGTGGGTTTTTAGAGTTAACATGATTTGAGCATTCTTGTTCTATTTTTAAACATGGACATAGATTAAACAGGGGAACATGGGGTTGAACCAGAAAATATACAAGTAGTCATATCTCTCTGAAATATGAATGAAAGAAAAACTAGATTGGTCACTTGGGAGATAGTCAATGATCTGCTTACTCCAGGTGGGAGCAAGCATATGCATGGTGCAACTGCATCCTGAGGCCTTTGTGTGTTGGAATAAATTAAGTAACCTGGGAGTTTCCTTCACAATGCATACATAGTGTTCATTTGACAAGGAGTTAAAGACCATAAAACAAATGGGGACCGGGGTTTAAAAATCTGGGTTATAAATATTCAGATATGGTGTTAGATTTAATCAAAATAAACATTGTTCATTGATTAATTGCTGGGTGAAATTTGGAGTATGAAACCTGAGTTTACTTATCTAAGATTTGGTGTGGATGAATTAAGAATTGTACACATGATTATTTCAACTGTTTGCTGTGTATTGTTTAATTTGTTGAATGTGACTTTGTATCTCTTTGAATGAACCAAAACATGCTAAGTATAAAACCTGTTAAACTAAGAAGGCACTGCAAGATTACTAAAATTATGTGTAAGTATACAAAAATTGATAAATGCTCATACCAGTGTAAACTGACCCTTTTGGTTGCCCTTGCAATCATCTGGGTGTCTCAAAAATTCTTTGGGGCAGCTAAATGATTTGCTTGCAGGAAATTGAAGTTGGCTTGATGAGTAAAGAAGGCATTGGCTGCTAGTATAAATAAGAGAGACTTGTTTTAAAATTTGCAGTTGCATTGTAATGAAATTACTAGACAAATTCTATTTTCTGTAATTGAAGTTACTTGTAGGAAACTTTCTAAGTATTTTGGGGTTGAAAACATGTACTTAAGCAAAACCTGTTGTGTGTGATCATTGATGATGTCTGGTTAACTACTAATTTATTTTATGAATGATTGATTTGGAGAAAATAAGGAGATAGACATATCATATACATATGATATGTGCATAAATATTTGATCTCTGATTTTTATTGCCTATATTTTGCCTTATGGAAATTAAACAGTTAAGGGGATTGATTTTTGAAATGAACTCTCAAGATTTTAGTAGAATATTCAAGTGAAATGAATTTGTGCATGGCAGGTAAATGATACTGGCATGTGCATGAATTCTGGAAGTTGTATGTATTTGAATATTCAAATTTCAAATAGCACTATGAGAGCAGTAGACTTGGAAGATACTGAATTTTGAATAATTGAATGAATACATATAAGAAAGCATTTCAAAAAAAAACTAGACACAAACATGCTGGGGATTAGAAGTAGGAATTTGTAGAAGCTTGTTAAAATGAGGGATATGGGTTTGCAAGTGGTAAAAGAGGGACTATGGCTGGTCTAGATGGCCATTGGTCAAACCTTTGGAGCCTGGAACCACTTCATTTCAATCAGTGAAGTGTAAAGTGCTTCCGGGACAAATCAAAGAAAACACCAAGCAGCTCATGGATAACACCAAGCAGCCCATGGATAACACCAAGCATATCCCACAAATCACCAAGTATGTAAGTCTGCATCATGTTAAATTTAAAAATGCTAAAAATCCTCATCTGATCAACCTGGTATGATAAATGGAAATTAAGTCCAATATCCATGCCTGCTAGTAAAATTTGTAAGTAATTTCATGCATACACTTGATAACTATCATGAGATCAAGGAAACACCATTTTAGTGTTAATAGAACTATTTAGGCAGATTGATATATATATAGTCAAATAAAAGTATAAGTGTTATAATTTGCTAAAAACATACCTCTGGCAGTAGAACAAAATTTAGAAAGGAAATAAGTGGCTTGTCAATAGCTTGTATGGTATTTTGTTTTCAATTTGATTTAAATCCCCTCTGATAAAATAATAATAATAATAATAATAATAAAGAAACAATTGTATATCATCAAATATATAATTGTCTTAATTTGTTTGTACACTGATATGATTATATTGGTAAAAATCAGGGTCTTGGGAAAAATATTTGGAAACTATATAAAAATTCAAATATAAAAGAATTGGGGTTTAGTGGTGAATTCCTCTTGAATGTAAAAAAAAAATCTATGTGTTTTAGAGTGAGGGTCACCACAGTTGGTATCAAAGCTATGTTTTAAATAACATAGTAAATGTTGTTGCATGTATATGGATGTTTGACTGCATTGTTTGAATTATTGGTGTTGAATGTTTTTTTTTATGTCAAGAAATATATGTGTGTACATGTGACACATGCACAGTGTGCACAGAAATAAAAATGAACCAAGTAAAGACACCAAAAACTGATAGGGGTAAATAAACTAATATAACAATCATATTTATAGCATTATGGTAGGACCAAGGCATCACACAGGTGCAGGATCATCACGTGAGCCACCTGTGATGAGCATGGAGGATTTTGTGAGAGCTTTAAGGGATGGAATGGCACCAAGGCAAGACAATCCTCATGAGGAACTCTCCAAATTGCTTAAGACATGTACCACTTTGGGAGGAAAGGATTTTGAAGGTACTGAAGGAGCTATAGGTGTTCAAACTTGGATAAAAACTATGGAGAGGGTCTTCACAGATATGCAAATCAATGACCAAAGGAAGAGACAGATAGCTTCAAGGAAATTGAAGGGGGCTGCACTGGATTGGTGGGAAGTTGTGACAGCAGGAAGACAAGAGAATACCATCACTTGGAATAATTTCAAGGACATGCTTGAGGCCAGATTTGTCCCAGCATCTGCCAAGGCCACACTGCTTGAAGACTTTATTAGATTAAGGCAAGGAAGCATGAGTGTGAATGAATACACTCAGAAGTTTGAAGCATTATCCAAGTATGGACTGGTGTTAATAGGGAATGCAGAAGCAAAGAATGCAAGGTACATTCAAGGCTTGAACCCTAGTCTGTCAAGGGCAATGTTGCCATACAAGGACAAAACCTTCGATCAAGTAATTGATCTAACTCTCTCATTTGAGCAACATGACACTGCAAGAGAGAAATTCAGGAATATGAAGCTCAATAAGAAGAAGGGTGGTCAGAACAAAGTGCAACCTTATGACAGGAGAAATGCAAGTAAAGGAGCTAAGAAAGGGGAAGGAGCAACAGCACCTGAAAGCAAGAAATTCACTCATTGTTTTAATTGTGGAAAAGCTGGACATTATAGTAACCAATGCCCTGACCCCAAGATACCCAGAGGAGGCTGCTATAATTGTGGAAAGATGGGTCATCTCAAGAAGGATTGCCCAGAAACTAATAGGGGAACAGCAAGGGTAGGAGCTTTGGCAGCAAGTAACACTGGGAATGTTGGGCAACTTGAAGGTATAATTTTTATTCATACCCAACCAATATCAATAATATATGACACTGGTGCCTCACATTCGCTAATATCTCTGGAAATTACAAAGAAATTAGCACTTGCATGTGTTTCTATTGATCAGCCCTTAATTGTACACAGTCCCATAGGGAGTCATTGTATGTTAGGGATGAAGTGTATGGGTCTGAAATTAATGATAGGAGGTTATGAATTTAATTCAGACTTATATACCTTAAATTGTCCTGGTATTGGGATTATTTTGGGAGTAGATTGGCTAATGAGAAATAAAGCAATTTTAAATTTAGAAAACCTTACTATTTCTTTGGAAACAAATGAAGGCAAAAGAATTACCATCTTAAGTGAAATAGCAAAGAATACATGTTTTAATAAAATCTGGAGCATTAATGAAGTTCAAAAGGAATTAAAAATAGAGGAAATCCCAGTAGTCAATGAATATATAGATGTGTTTGGAGAAGTGAAGGGAATTCCTCAAAACAGACCAGTTGAATTTAAAATAAAATTAATCCCAGGAACAAATCCAATCATTAAGAAGCCTTATAGAATGGGTCCAAAAGAGTTGGTAGAATTAAAACATCAACTAGAAGAATTAGAAGAGAAAGGATTCATAAGATCAAGTAGTTCCAGTTGGGGTTCCCCAGTGCTATTTGTCAAGAAACATGATGGCACAATGAGGTTGTGTGTAGACTACAGGGATTTAAACAAGGTAACTATCAAGAATAAGTACCCACTGCCTAGAATAGATTATCTATTTGATCAATTGCATGGAGCTAAAATATTTTCAAGGCTAGACTTAGCCTCTGGATTTCACCAAATGAAAGTTGCAGAGGAAAGCATTGAGTACACAGCCTTCAATACAAGGTATGGCCTATATGAATTTCTAGTAATGCCATTTGGCTTGACCAATGCTCCCTCCTATTTTGTAGACTTGATGAATAGAATTTTTAGAGACTTTTTGGATAAGTTTGTCTTGGTATTTATAGATGACATATTAATTTATTCAAAGACAGAAAATGATCATGCCATGCACCTACATTTAGTATTATCCAGACTTAGAGAGCATGAATTAAAATCCAAGTATTCGAAGTGTACATTTTGGCAACATGAAGTAAAATTCTTAGGACACATAGTGTCACAACAGGGAGTAAGTGTAGATCCAAGAAAGGTCATTGCAGTTCAATCATGGAGTAGACCTAAAACAGTGACTAAGGTGAGGTCATTCTTAGGTTTGGCAGGGTACTATAGAAGGTTCATCAAGGATTTTTCAAGAATAGCCTCACCAATGACCAAACTAACCAAGAAGAACCAACCATATGTGTGGACTGAGCAGTGTGAACAAGCTTTTGAGAAATTGAAGCAAGCATTGGTGGAAGCTCCTGTCCTACAAATCCCAGAAGCAAATGAAGGAATGATTGTATACACTGATGCTAGTGGGTCTGGGTTAGGTGCAGTGCTTATGCAACATGGCAAGGTGGTGGCATATGCATCAAGACAGCTTAAACCCAATGAAACCAAATATGCAACTCATGATCTAGAATTAGCTGCAATAGTGTTTGCACTAAAACTATGGAGGCATTATTTGCTTGGGGCAAAATTTGAATTATTCACAGATCATCAAGCATTGAAATATTTATTTTTTCAAAAAGATTTAAATATGAGGCAAGCAAAGTGGTTGGAGTTTCTAGCTGCATATGATTTAGATATTTTGTACACTCCTGGAAAAGCTAATAGAGTGGCAGATGCTTTGAGCAGAAATCATGTAAGATTAGCCAGTTTGATGATTGATGAGTTTAAAAACCTTGCAGTGCTTGGGGAGGCAGATATATAAAGCAAGGATGCAGTGAATTTTAAAGAACATGGTGATATGGTGGAGTATGGTACACTGGGAATAATCATAGTGAAGTCTAATCTGGTGGAGAAAGTTGGTAGCATGCAAGATCAAGATCAAAGTCTAAAGGAGAAGAAAGAAATGTTATTAAATAACATTGAGTCAGAGAATTTTAAAATAGATTCCCAAGGTTATTTGAGGAAAAATGATAAGCTTTGTGTACAAAACATTGCAGAGTTGAAGGAAGAAATCATGAATGAGCATCACAAGACCAGGTACACCATACACCCTGGTGGTACTAAAATGTATCATGATTTAAAAAGAATCTACTGGTAGCCAGGAATGAAGCAAGCAGTGGCAAGATATGTGGCAAAGTGTTCCACATGTCAACAAATTAAAGCAGACCACCAAAAGCCTTCTGGCATGTTGCAACCTTTGGAGATACCTCAGTGGAAATGGGAAAGTATTTCCATGGATTTTGTGGATGGTTTGCCTAGAACTAAGAAAGGCAATAATAGTATATGGGTAATTGTTGATAGACTAACCAAATCAGCTCACTTTGTTCCTGTCAGGTCAGATAGGAATGCATCTAAGCTTGCACAATTATTTATTAAAGAGGTGGTGAGGCTACATGGTATACCCAAGACTATTGTGAGTGATAGAGACACTTTGTTCACCTCAAGATTTTGGGAAAGCTTCCAAGAAGCAATGGGAACACAACTTTTTTTAAGCACTGCTTACCATCCTCAAAGTGATGGGCAAACAGAGATAGTGAATAAAATATTAGAAGATTTACTTAGAGCATGTGTGCTTGATTTTGGGGGTAATTGGGAGGATCATATTCATTTGGCAGAATTCACTTACAACAATAGCTATCAATCAACCGTAGGAATGGCTCCCTTTGAAGCCTTGTATGGGAGACCCTGCATGTCTCCTGCCTATTGGTTGGAAGCAGGAGAGGGTGTAATATTGGGGCCAGATCATGTTAAAGAAACCACCAACATGATTGAATTGGTTAGGCATAGAATGAAGGCAGCACAATCAAGACAAAAGTCTTATGCAGATAGAAAGAGAAAGCCAATGGAGTTTGAAGTAGGAGAGCATGTTTTTCTGAAAGTATCACCAATGAAGAAAGTGTTCAGGTTTGGAAAATCTGGTAAGTTATCACCAAGATTTGTAGGACCATATGAAATTATGCAGAGAATTGGTGCTATGGCCTACAGACTTAAGTTACCTGAGGAGTTGAGTGGTGTGCATCCTGTATTTCATGTTTCTCAATTGAGAAAATGGGTGCATGATGAAGGAGCAATTCTGGAGTCACCTACTCGAGTTCAAGTCCAGAAGAATTTGGTTTATACAAATGAACCAGTAGGGATAGTTGCCAAGGAAGAGAAAAAGTTGAGGAACAAGGTGATCAAACTGGTGAAAATCCAATGGAGCTTGGACACTAATGATTGTACATGGGAGGTTGAAGATAAAATGAGGGCTAAATACCCCAATTTGTTTACTGATGGAGAGGTATGTTTAAGCAGCCTATGATGATTTTTCTAAATATATTTATATAATGTTTGTTTTCATAAAAAAAAATGAGTATGGGGTTATGGAGTTACAACAGGCTATAGATTAGAGCTCTTAATTAAAAAAAATTAGGTGAAATTATGGGGACATAATTCCTTTAAGGGGGAGGGTATGTAATGACCCTAAAAATGAAATGAAAAAAAATATATAAATAAATATTTATATTAGGAAATTCTGATATATATAATATATATATATATATATATATTGCATTAAAACAGAAAAGAATTTAGCAATAAATAAAATTGCATGGGAGCTTCTGTTTGATAAAATGCAAGGAATTAAGGTGATTAGAAGAAAAATGGGAACTCAAAATAAATATAGCTTTATGTTCAAAGAATTATGTAAATATATATATATATATATATATATATATATATATATTTAATATATATGGGGTATTTTCTGTTTTATATGAAGATAAAATAAAATGAAGTTTAATAAAAAGGTTTATATGTCTTATAATTATGCCAAAAATAATTAGCATAATATATGTGATTTTTATTTAAATATGGAAGGAGTTACTGATTTGACAAAGAGGCAGAAATATATATATATATATATATATATATATATATATACACACACACACACACACACATATAAGAATCAAATAAAAATTTCCATACCATATTTATTCCAAGCAAATAATTTGGGCAAATGATTTTACATCACATAATAAGGTATGATAGTATGCATGATTGAAGGGAAATAACAGATAGGTAGAAAAAAAAATACAAAGGAAATTTTCAGATTCCTTAAACTTGTAAAAAGAAATAATGAACTGAGGGTCACATGCTTATTGCATGAGTAGAAAAGAGTCATGAAAATAGTATTGAGTGTTTAAAAATGCATCCCCGAAATAGCTAATTAAAGTAACCTAAATGTGTGCATTTCCAATTTATGATCACATAGGAATATGATGTGTACATAAACATCTAAGGGTATCAGGGGAATTACCCATTTTCTTAAACCCTAGAATGGATTTATAAATAACTACACATAGCCAAATCCATCATTCTCTTGGGATCAAAACAAAAATAAAAGAATAAACTAGGAGAAACACCAGCTTGAGGCTTTGGGGAATTTGATGTTCAAAGGATTAAGGCAGTAAAAGGAAAAACCTTAGGTGAGTATTTATCCTTTGTATGCAATGGCAATAAGTCCTATTGCAGGCAGCCTAAAAAATATTATGAGTCATTTGAATCTCTGAAATAAATTGTTATGGGTGATATGGATGTTTGTTTGTGCATTTTTGTTTGGAGCATTAATCTGTAAGTTGGTTTTTAGAGTTAACATGATTTGAGCATTCTTGTTCTATTTTTAAACATGGACATAGATTAAACAGGGGAACATGGGGTTGAAACAGAAAATATACAAGTAGTCATATCTCTCTGAAATATGAATGAAAGAAAAACTAGATTGGTCACTTGGGAGATAGTCAATGATCTGCTTACTCCAGGTGGGAGCAAGTATATGCATGGTGCAACTGCATCCTGAGGCCTTCGTGTGTTGGAATAAATTAAGTAACCTGGGAGTTTCCTTCACAATGCATACATAGTGTTCATTTGACAAGGAGTTAAAGACCATAAAACAAATGGGGACCGGGGTTTAAAAATCTGGGTTATAAATATTCAGATATGGTGTTAGATTTAATCAAAATAAACATTGTTCATTGATTAATTGCTGGGTGAAATTTGGAGTATGAAACCTGAGTTTACTTATCTAAGATTTGGTGTGGATGAATTAAGAATTGTACACATGATTATTTCAACTGTTTGCTGTGTATTGTTTAATTTGTTGAATGTGACTTTGTATCTCTTTGAATGATCCAAAACATGCTAAGTATAAAACCTGTTAAACTAAGAAGGCACTGCAAGATTACTAAAATTATGTGTAAGTATACAAAAATTGATAAATGCTCATACCAGTGTAAACTGACCCTTTTGGTTGCCCTTGCAATCATCTGGGTGTCTCAAAAATTCTTTGGGGCAGCTAAATGATTTGCTTGTAGGAAATTGAAGTTGGCTTGATGAGTAAAGAAGGCATTGGCTGCTAGTATAAATAAGAGAGACTTGTTTTAAAATTTGCAGTTGCATTGTAATGAAATTACTAGACAAATTCTATTTTCTGTAATTGAAGTTACTTGTAGGAAACTTTCTAAGTATTTTGGGGTTGAAAACATGTACTTAAGCAAAACCTGTTGTGAGTGATCATTGATGATGTCTAGTTAATTACTAATTTATTTTATGAATGATTGATTTGGAGAAAATAAGGAGATAGACATATCATATACATATGATATGTGCATAAATATTTGATCTCTGATTTTTATTGCCTATATTTTGCCTTATGGAAATTAAACAGTTAAGGGGATTGATTTTTGAAATGAACTCTCAAGATTTTAGTAGAATATTCAAGTGAAATGAATTTGTGCATGGTAGGTAAATGCTACTGGCATGTGCATGAATTCTGGAAGTTGTATGTATTTGAATATTCAAATTTCAAATAGCACTATGAGAGCAGTAGACTTGGAAGATACTGAATTTTGAATAATTGAATGAATACATATAAGAAAGCATTTCAAAAAAAAACTAGACACAAACATGCTGGGGATTAGAAGTAGGAATTTGTAGAAGCTTGTTAAAATGAGGGATATGGGTTTGCAAGTGGTAAAAGAGGGACTATGGCTGGTCTAGATGGCCATGGGTCAAACCTTTGGAGCCTGGAACCACTTCATTTCAATCAGTGAAGTGTAAAGTGCTTCCGGGACAAATCAAAGAAAACACCAAGAAGCCCATGGATAACACCAAGCATATCCCACAAATCACCAAGTATGTAAGTCTGCATCATGTTAAATTTAAAAATGCTAAAAATCCTCATCTGATCAACCTGGTATGATAAATGGAAATTAAGTCCAATATCCATGCCTGCTAGTAAAATTTGTAAGTAATTTCATGCATACACTTGATAACTATCATGAGATCAAGGAAACACCATTTTAGTGTTAATAGAACTATTTAGGCAGATTGATATATATATAGTCAAATAAAAGTATAAGTGTTATAATTTGCTAAAAACATACCTCTGGCAGTAGAACAAAATTTAGAAAGGAAATAAGTGGCTTGTCAATAGCTTGTATGGTATTTTGTTTTCAATTTGATTTAAATCCCCTCTGATAAAAAAAATAAATAATAATAATAATAATAAAGAAACAATTGTATATCATCAAATATATAATTGTCTTAATTTGTTTGTACACTGATATGATTATATTGGTAAAAATCAGGGTCTTGGGAAAAATATTTGGAAACTATATAAAAATTCAAATATAAAAGAATTGGGGTTTAGTGGTGAATTCCTCTTGAATGTAAAAAAAAAATCTATGTGTTTTAGAGTGAGGGTCACCACAGAACTCGATTGTTCTTGCTTTTGCGCTCTGCTCTGTTCTGTTGATTTGGGTTTTATTTTCTCTACACACCGTCGATGATGATTTGGGTTCTGTATATATAGGGTTTTCGAAACCCTAATACTTCGTCTGATTTGATTTACTTGATTCCCACGTTGTTAAAACTTTCCCTTAATATGTTTGCTATTTTAAGAAGGTACTTCGTACCCACAGTTTTGATTTTTAAAAGACCGATCTTTCTTTGATTTACATACCAGAAACTTTCCTAAATTATTTCTGACTTTGACTTTTTCAATTTGTATATATATACTTGATTTGAAATTGTTTGTGGCCATGTTGACTTCGACTCTGACTAGATTTTGTGAACATCGGCCTTGACTTTCTGTGTTCATCCCTGAGTTTAGCTTTGATCTGACTTGATCATTGTCTCTGATCATCTTCTTCTGGTCATCTGTGTTTATCCCTGACTTTGGTCATAGTTCGGTGATGATCACCTGACTTTGTCTTCACCGACTTGTTCATGCTTCCACTGTTTCACGTGTACTCTGATGTTTAAACTTGATTTAGTTTGAACTTGTTCTTCACTGACCTGACTTGTTCAATGTTTCTGATCATATTCTCTGGCCATCTGTCAACAAATGTTGACTGCATTTGAATTTTGCTTTGTTTCTGTTTTACTGTGACTTCGGTCACTTGAATCACATTTATTTTGATTTCTCTAGTCTCATATGCATACTGCCTATGCACATGCTTGATTCAGTTGCAAGTGTACTTGATATTGATGTTGTGGTTGTATTGCTTGTGATCTCTGTTTGACCTGTACACTATCATGTACATGTAGTTAGTTGTAGTGTATTATCACTTATCTGTTGTTCTTTTTTCTGTGATCCCTTTGCCTATGCTCTCTGTAGTATGATGCACTGTTGATGGTCTTTGAGTTGCAGTGCTTTGTGCACTTGTGTAGCCAGTTGATATAGTGCTTCATTACTTGTCTGTTTTGATGTGCATGTGCACTTGATCATGGTTGCAGTTGTAACTGGACTTGAACTTGTTGCATACCATTTATGTGTGTTTATACTTGCAACCTTTAGAGGCAGTTGGCATTTGAACTTGTTATTCACTGTGTCTTTTGATGCATATTGTTTGTCACTTGAACCTGTTTCTCTGATCAGTTGGATATGCATGTGTTGATTCTGTGTTTGTTCATGTAAGTGCTTCCCTGTTGCCTGTGTACATGCACTGTTCTAATCTGTAGATTTAATCTTGATATTGTTGTCATGTATACAGTTGTGTTGACTTGAATCTTCATTACAGTTGTGCATTGCATTGTCTTTGATCTTTGTTTTGGTCTGGTCATTTGAACTGTAGCTGTTGCATTCTTGTGTTTGTTGGTTTCACTTGAGTCTGGTCTTTGTTTTGTAGCATCCAGTTTTGGTTAGTTCTGCATTTGATTGACTTGTAGCCTTTGTGCATGCTGATAGTCCACATCTCTGTTGTCATAGTTGCAGTGATACTTTGAGTTGTTGATTGAGTTGTATTACCATATTGTTCATGTGTACATTTGGATTCTGGTCGAGGCCATCTGAACTTGAGTTGAATCTGATTTGGATTTGACCTTGTGTTTGGTTGACTGTGCACACGAGTTGGCGAGGCAGTGCACACATGTATCAATGTACACGTGTGTATTGTAGCCACTCATGATTACCTGTCCCTGATAGGAATACCGATATGCACAGATATTACACAATCAAAGATGATGACAATAACCTATATATCTGAGACAAGGACAAAAACAAATTTTATATTTTTGCAAATTCAAATTTGTTTATTTTCAGATTACTGCTGTAGTTGTTAATTATACAGGTACACAGGAGACAGGACAAGAACTGGAGCTGGACAATGCAGATAGTTATAGTTGAGTGTTGAGTGATGTAGTGAGGAAACAAATGTAAATATGAAATGTATTAAATCAGTGTAATGTATGAAATCATGAAATGTATAAAATCAGTGTATGAGCTGAAAACTTTTGTACTGTATAAAATATTTTATTGAATAAAAAATATTGATTGAATTTGTTAAATTATGTGCAATAGTATTATTATTCAATATGAATATTTATTCCTATATGTTTATAGTACAATCTGCAAACACATATATAAATTGATATATATTTTGTTATCATCAAACAAGAAACACACATCAAACAATCTCCCCCTTTTGATAATGACAAACATATATATTAAAGATTTTGAAATTCTGATAAATGTGTTTGAGCATGAAATTTTTAGCTCCCCCTATATGAATGCTCCCCCTACATGAATACTCCCCCTACAACTGAGACCACTCCCTATTTAGAAGATTTAGGAAATTACAAAAGAATAAAAGAACTATAGAAAAATAACTAACAACATTTAACAAATTTGGTGAAGTATTCCAAAAATACTTATTTCCTTATCAAAATCTCGTTCTTCTCCCCCTTTTGTTATCATCAAAAGACTGACAAACTAATGGAACAGTAGGGGAAAAAACAAATGTAAAACCAAGAAAAACCATAATATATCATAACAAGATAACAATTTCCACATTTTAGAGAATGGATCGATGATTTGGTTTTTATATAATGAGAAGAGGGGTGTTTTTTTTCTTTAAAAATAATTTGACATTTAAGCACAAAAATAAGCACTTACTAACCACGCATAACCATAAGGACTTTTAAATGGGATTAGCAGTTACTCATTAGCTATCAAGCTCCATCCATACATAACCATAAGGACTTTTAAATGAGAACGGAGTGATGATAAACTAAAATTAATTTACTCACATGATCCATCCATGCATAACCATAAGGACTTTTAAATGAGAATGGATGCATGAGAAATATTTTTTAAAAAAAATTCTTTTAATTTTCTTTTTAATTTTAAAAAATAATTCACTCTTCTTATTTTTCAAAACCATTATGAATGATAGAAAGATGGTAGAAATAGAAATGGTCGTGGAATAAGTTACCAAATTAATCATATTATGAAATTTCCTGAAATAGAACAGATATATTTCCACTACTGAATACCATATTCGAATCAATCTTTGAATAATATCCAAAACTGGTTTGAATCCTAGAAATTGAAGTTGAAAATAAATATCCAAGAATATTTCAACCAAAGAATTGAAAAATGATTAGTCAATTTCCATAATCCCCAAATCCAAACGTAATCCGGAAAATCTGTCTTCGGGGAGTGGTTTTGTGAAAATATCAGCAAGTTGATCCTCAGTTGAAATGAATTCAATGCATATGTCTTCCTTAGCAATGTGATCTCTAAGAAAGTGGTGTCTCACACCAATGTGTCTTGTGCGTGAATGATGAACAGGATTATTAGACAAGTCTATTGCACTTTTGCTATCACATTTTAATGGAACTAGTTTATAAACTAAGCCAAAATCAGAAAGAGTTTGCATCATCCATAAAATTTGAGCACAACAACTTCCTAAAGCAATATATTCTGCTTTAGTGGTGGATAATGCAACACAATTCTGTTTTCGACTTGACCATGAAACTAATGAATGTCCTATCATGAAACATGTCCCACTAGTGCTTTTCCTGTCAACCAATGAACCGGCATAATCAGCATCAGAATAACCAACTAAATCAAAATTTTCACAAGAAGGGTACCATAGTCCAAATTTGTGTGTGTGTGAAAGATATCTCAAAATTCGTTTAGTGGCTTTCAAATGAGATTCTTTAGGGTTAGATTGAAAATGTGCACACAAACACACAGAAAACATAATATCAGGTCTAGAAGCAGTAAGATAGAGAAGTGAACCAATTATCCCTCGATATTTCTTCTGATCAACAGCAACTCCTTTCTCGTCTTTATCCAACTTTGTTGATGGGCTCATAGGAGTTTTCTTTGGTTTAGAGGTTTCAACTCCAAATTTCTTCAACAGTTCCAACACATGCTTGGATTGTGAAATGAGAATACCATCACTGCTTTGTTTGATTTGAAATCCAAGAAAATATTTCAATTCTCCAACCAAGCTCATCTCGAATTTAGCCTGCATGACTTGTTCAAATTTCTCACACAAGAGTTCATTAGTAGCACCATAAATGATATCATCCACATAAATCTGAACAATCAAAAAATCACTTTATGTAATAGAAACAGTGTCGTGTCAGCACTTCCCCTTTTAAAGCCATTTGCAAAAAGATATGTACAAAGACAGTCATACCAAGCTCTAGGAGCTTGCTTAAGACCATATAATGCTTTTTCTAGTTTATACACATGATATAGAAAAATCGTGATTTTCAAAACCAGGGGGTTGTTCAACAAAAACTTCTTCTTTCAAATCACCATTTAGAAAGGCACTCTTTACATCCATTTGTTTAAGTTTGAAACCCATATAACATGCAAAACTTAGCAAAATCCTAATGGCTTCTAACCTAGCAACTGGAGCATATGTTTCATCAAAATCTATGCCTTCTATCTGGTTATATCCTTTTGCAACCAACCTAGCTTTGTTTCTAATTACATTTCCTGATTCATCAAGTTTATTTTTGAACACCCATTTTGTTCCAACAATTGGATAATCTTTAGGCCTAGGAACTAATTTCCAAACTTTATTTCTCTCAAATTGATTAAGTTCATCTTGCATTGCTAAAACCGAACTTTCATCATTAAGAGCCATTTCAACAGAATCAGGTTTAATCTCAGAAATATTTTCAACAACTTTTAAACGAAATGATTTTAAATTGAAGTCGTGTTAACCATCAAACTAATATCATAGTGTTAGATTTAGAAACCGTAGGATCAACAGTCATTAAAACATCATCATTATTTCAAAACAATTTCTTGAAGTTTCACCAATAAAGTTCCAACAGTTTCAACAATTTCTAAAAATCCTTTTTATAGCATGAGTAATCAGTAATCAATCATCATAATTTGACCAAACAGATTAAGTTCAATGATGAAAAAAATGATTGGTCAAACTTTTAAGCACAAATCAAAGTCATAGATAAGGACAAGTCATGTAAGATCATATCAAGTAAGTTAGAATCTGTCAACCATCATAATTACTTTGAATAATTCTATTTAAAGATGATTGGAAAAAAAATCAGAATTAACATCATCAATCATTTCACATAATTGGCTGATTTAATTCAGATTATGGTGCAGATTTTCATACTTTATCTATCGTTATACAATTACCTGTCTTACCTATACGATACTCTTTCGTTGTTTGCCCATTGTGAATCTATCACCTTTATACTAGGCTAAGGAACGTTGATTTGTCGCTCGTTGTGTGTCTGGAACAGCCAGAACCCAAATAACACTAATGTTGTTCCTTAGCCTGCCACCACACCTACACGGTAAAAGATTTTTGTGACCTATTTGTTTTTATAGGTCCATGGTTGTTAGTGGCAAAATAATTTGATGAATATGTTTGAGTAGACCCAAAACTATTAATATATGTTCCTTTTGGCACCCAAACTTGTTTTGTCCTTTCATTCTTGTTCCAATAGACATGAAATTTGTTTGTAGAATTCTTAGGAACCCAAACTTGTATAAATTTTGTGTTCTTGTTCCTATGACTACAATTTTCAACACGTTGTTCAATTATTTCACATCTAGTAAAGATACCCTTACCTTTTCCATTATCATCAACTTGTGTTTTCCCAAAGCCTAGTCCTTTCCTATTGTTAGCATAAAGTTGATTTCCCAATAACATGTTGAATGATTTTTCTCCTCTTGAAAAGTTATTCAGTGATTTCTCAAGATCTTGGACTTTGGTTTTTAGTGTTGTGTTTTCAGTCACAAGTGAGGTGCACCTATTTATAAAATCCTTTTTCCTAGTGTCAATTGTTTCCTTAAGATTCAAGTTTTCTTTTTCAAGATTCTCAAAGATATTCTTCAGTTTTGATAATTCTGAATCTAAAATTTTACATTTTTTACAGTCTAGGTTTTGAATATTTTCAAGTTTAGTTTCTAACCTAAAATTTTCATGGGCAAGTACTCTTCTATCTGATTTCAGTTTTTCAATTTTAGATTCAAGAGCATCAACTGTTTTAGTAAGATCAAGGCACATTAAAACAAGATCTTTATAAGAATAGTCACCTACCTCACTAGATTCCTCTGAGCTTGCTTCTGAATCTGATTTTCCCATAAGACACAAGTTAGCCTCCTCTGAGCTATCATTCGAAACTTCCTCTCCTTCCTCATCATCCCAAGTCGCTACAAAGGCTTTCTTCTTCTTTTTCTTTCCTTTGTTGTTTTTGAGAAGTGGGCATTTTTGTTTGAAGTGGCCAGGCTTCTTGCAGTTATAGCAGGTTAATTCATTTTCGGAATTGTCAGAATCTTTTGACCTATTACCACTTGTTTTCTTCTTGCGTGGCTTGAATCTTGACCATTTTCTAAGATTATTGACAGCCGTTGCAAGTTCTTCAATTGGATCTTCTTCTTCTTCATCGCTCTCTTCTTTGCACTTTAAGGAAATCGTCTTCTTCTTTGATTCGGAGTTGTTGCGTTCCTCCTTTGCTTTTAGCTCAAGCTCATATGTCATCAAGTTGCCTATCAAATCCTCCATGCTTAGTTTACTCAGATCTTTGGATTCTTGTATTGCCGTGACTTTTGCCTCAAAGTTCATCGGTAATACTCGTAGTATCTTCCTCACTAGTTCTACCTCAGTGAATACCTTCCCAAGTGCTCTAGCATTGTACACCAAGGTTGAGAAACATCCAAACATGTCTTTTATGCTCTCGCCTTTGTCCATCACAAAGTTCTCGTATTCATTGCTGAACAGGGCTGGACGAGACTCCTTGACTTGAGGAGTTCCTTCGTGTGTCACCTCCAAGGTATGCCAAATTTCATGTGCAGTTTTACAATGAGAAATTCTATTAAATTCAGCCTTATCAAGAGCACAAATCAAAGCATTCATAGCTTTAGCATTTGTAGTTTTTAATTTCTTATCGTTAGCATCCCACCTATCCTTTGGTTTAGGAATCTCAGTATCACCAACAGTTATAGTGGGAGATTTATAGCCAGATTCAATAATATCCCAAACATCATAATCAACAAAACTAAGATAAATTCCCATCCTAACTTTCCAATACGCATAATCATTCCCATTAAACATGGGTGGCCTAGCAATAGATTGCCCCTCAGAAAAAGCATTATTTGGTGGATTCATGACTCTAGAGTTAAAGAAAAAATTTACCGGGCTCAGATACCACTTGTAGGATCTAGATTAACCCTAGAGGGGGGGTGAATAGGGTTATAGTAAATTTTCTTAAATTTAAATACGAAATCAAACTGCAGAAAAGTAAGTATGCTGAAAAGTAAATCACACACAAAATTTACCCAGCTTCGGCAACCCGTGCCTACTGCTGCATTCCCAGATTTCTATTAGAATTAAACAGTATCCCGCTTACAAAACCTCTAACAGACTCGCAAACCCTGCTACCGCCTATAGAGTTTTGCAAACTCGCAAACCCTGCTCACTGAACTAATCCTAACTAGACAATCTGACACTACCTAAACCCTAGGTGGTGATTTACCCTGATTTGATTTGAAGAGTACAAATTTTTAAAACAGAAACTAAGAGCAAAATTAAATTGAAAATTTAAAACCACTTTTGCTCCCAAAAAAATAACCCGGCCCAAACTAAATAAAATAAAGAAAAACTAAAGCTTTTTAAAACAAAGCCGGACCAAAAATTAGATTAAGATATCGGCCCCTTTTCACTTTTGTCGACCCGCTTGTTTTTGTTGAGATAATGGTGGCTTCTGGATTTAGGGCTTCGGCTCGATCTCCTCTGTGATGTTGTTCCTCCTTATCTGCTGCTCTGAATTAGGGCTTCGGCTCGATGCTTCCAAAATTAGGGCTTTGCCCTTTGTGTTTACGGCTTCGGCCTCGTCTTCCTCTTGTGGTTCCTCTGTGAGCAATTTGGATTTCGAATTAATTTGTCGATGCTGTTGCTCTGTTGATTCGAGATGATTGATTTGTTCAATTTCTGGCTTCGGTTTGTGATTTTTGCTCTGTACTTTTTAACCTGATTGCTTGAACTCGATTGTTCTTGCTTTTGCGCTCTGCTCTGTTCTGTTGATTTGGGTTTTATTTTCTCTGCACACTGTCGATGATGATTTGGGTTCTGTATATATAGGGTTTTCGAAACCCTAATACTTCATCTGATTTGATTTACTTGATTCCCACGTTGTTAAAACTTTCCCTTAATATGTTTGCTATTTTAAGAAGGTACTTCGTACCCACGGTTTTGATTTTTAAACGACCGATCTTTCTTTGATTTACATACCAGAAACTTTCCTAAATTATTTCTGACTTTGACTTTTTCAATTTGTATATATATACTTTATTTGAAATTGTTTGTGGCCATGTTGACTTCGACTCTGACTAGATTTTGTGAACATCGGCCTTGACTTTCTGTGTTCATCCCTGAGTTTAGCTTTGATCTGACTTGATCATTGTCTCTAATCATCTTCTTCTGGTCATCTGTGTTTATCCCTGACTTTGGTCATAGTTCGGTGATGATCACCTGACTTTGTCTTCACTGACTTGTTCATGCTTCCACTGTTTCACTTGTATTCTGATGTTTAAACTTGATTTAGTTTGAACTTGTTCTTCACTGACCTGACTTGTTCAATGTTTCTGATCATATTCTCTGGCCATTTGTCAACAAATGTTGACTGCATTTGAATTTTTCTTTGTTTCTGTTTTACTGTGACTTCGGTCACTTGAATCACATTTATTTTGATTTCTCTAGTCTCATATGCATACTGCCTATGCACATGCTTGATTCAGTTGCAAGTGTACTTGATATTGATGTTGTGGTTGTATTGCTTGTGATCTCTGTTTGACCTGTACATTGTCCTGTACATGTAGTTAGTTGTAGTGTATTATCACTTATCTGTTGTTCTTTTTTCTGTGATCCCTTTGCCTATGCTCTCTGTAGTATGATGCACTGTTGATGGTCTTTGAGTTGCAGTGCTTTGTGCACTTGTGCAGCCAGTTGATATAGTACTTCATTACTTGTCTGTTTTGATGTGCATGTGCACTTGATCATGGTTGCAGTTGTAACTGGACTTGAACTTGTTGCATACCATTTATGTGTGTTTGTACTTGCAACCTTTAGAGGCAGTTGGCATTTGAACTTGTTATTCACTGTGTCTTATGATGCATACTGTTTGTTACTTGAACCTGTTTCTCTGATCAGTTGGATATGCATGTGTTGATTCTGTGTTTGTTCATGTAAGTGCTTCCCTGTTGCCTGTGTACATGCACAGTTCTAATCTGTAGATTTAATCTTGATATTGTTGTCATGTATACAGTTGTGTTGACTTGAATCTGCATTAGAGTTGTGCATTGCATTGTCTTTGATCATTGTTTTGGTCTGGTCATTTGAACTGTAGTTGTTGCATTCTTGTGTTTGTTGGTTTCACTTGAGTCTGGTCTTTGTTTTGTAGCATCCAGTTTTGGTTAGTTCTGCATTTGATTGACTTGTAGCCTTTGTGCATGCTGATAGTCCACATCTCTATTGTCATAGTTGCAGTGATACTTTGAGTTGTTGATTGAGTTGTATTACCATATTGTTCATGTGTACATTTGGATTTTGGTCGAGGCCATCTGAACTTGAGTTGAATCTGATTTGGATTTTACCTTGTGTTTGGTTGACTGTGCACACGAGTTGGCGAGGCAGTGCACACGTGTATCAATGTACACGTGTGTATTGCAGCCACTCACGATTACTTGTCTCTGATATGAATACTGATATGCATAGATATTACACAATCAATGATGATGACAATAACCTATATATCTGAGACAACGACAAAAACAAATTTTATATTTTTGCAAATTCAAATTTGTTTATTTTCAGATTACTGCTGTAGTTGTTAATTATACAGGTACACAGGAGACAGGACAAGAACTGGAGCTGGACAATGCAGATAGTTATAGTTGAGTGTTGAGTGATGTAGTGAGGAAACAAATGTAAATATGAAATGTATTAAATCAGTGTAATGTATGAAATCATGAAATGTATAAAATCAGTGTATGAGCTGAAAACTTTTGTACTGTATAAAATATTTTATTGAATAAAAAATACTGATTGAATTTGTTAAATTCTGTGCAGTAGTATTATTATTCAATATGAATATTTATTCATATATGTGTATAGTACAATCTGCAAACACATATATAAATTGATATATATATTTTGTTATCATCAAACAAGAAACACACATCAAACAAAGAACGCCCCTCTAACTCTTATGGATAGAATCTTTCCCGATAGAGTTTCTATTCCATCTTGCATCATGTTACCCGCCCCTATAGGTAACCACTTCGAAATTCACTCGAACCATATTGCCACGCTTCCAAAATTTGGCAATTTTGAACACGATGACCCATACATCTTTTTGACTAAATTCGAACAAGTTTGAGCAACCATTAAACTCCAACAAATTTCTGATGATGGAATCAAACTTCGATTAATCACATTCGCTCTTACGGATTACGCTAAAAAATGGTTGTACAGCTTACCATCAAACTCGATTAAAACTTGGGAAGAATTCGTAAAAGCTTTCTTAAAAAAGTTCTACCCCTTGGAAAAAACCGAGTATAATCCGAAACGAAATTGTAAATTTTCATCAATTTAAGGGAGAACCATTCGGAAAATATTTTGAAAGATCCAAAGAGCTTTTGATAAAATGTCCACACCATAACTTCGAAAAATGGACGATTTGCCAAATCTTATACGATGGACTCGAAAACAGCTCACGAACCATGCTCGAATCAATGTGCCAAGGCAACTTTCTTGTCCAACATCACAACAATGCTTGGCAATTTCTTGAAAACCTTGCTGAAAAGTCGTCCCAATGGGAACGTTCAAACGAAAAATCAATTTACTCACGATCAAGTACACACTGGATAGGATCTTCTTTTGCTTTGGAAGCTAAGATCGATGCAATGATTAAAAAATTCGATAACGTTTCCTCATCGAATCAAATGAACCAAGCTTCCCAACCAATGTGTTATAAATGCAATGATCCTAATCATACAGCCAATCAGTGTCCCAATTCTGTCGAACAATTCAATGCTTTCAATAAAGCCAAAAATGACATGTTTTCTCCAACGTACAATCTTGGTTGGAGAAATCATCCGAATTTTTCTTGGAACCAAAACAATCCCAACACAAATACGATTCGTCCCAATTTTCAAGCATTTCTGAATAATGCTTCGAATCCTCCCTTTCAGCCCAACCATTTTCAACCAAACTTTGCAGGTCCGTCTCATAATCAACGGCTACAATCAAATTTTCAACTAAATTATGCTTATCCTCCCCAAGACGATAAACGTTTAAGTTCACTTGAAAAAACTCTTGAAAGTTGGAAAAAGCAACTACTCAAAGCCTTCAATCAAACTGCAATTTGCAAAATTTATTAACCTTATATGTGCAAAACACAAACCAATCGATTGCAAAACTTGAAATGCAAATGAGTCAATTAGCCATGTCTGTAAGTGAACGCAAACGAGGAACATTCCCAAGCCAGTTCCTTCCAAATCCCTGAAATCAAAACAAAATTCAAATCAAGCCCATGTTGTTCAAGATAGTAACGTCACCCAATTGAATGCAATCACAACTCTACGTTCCGGTAAATAAATCGATAATCAAGTTGTTAATCCAAACGATTTATCGGAAACCTCTCTCGACACTTCTAAAACAATGAACGAATCTGAACAGAATGGGGAGCCATTCGTCGAATCGAATTCCAATCAAAATTCTTCTTCTTCTACTCGAGTAGACCCGCCTACCGAGTATTGTGTTCCATTTCCACATCGTCTCCGACCCAAGAAACACTCGGACCAAATGGAAAAGATGTTGGAAATTTTTAAACAAGTAAAAGTTAACATCCCACTTCTTGACATCGTTCAGCAAGTCCTTACATATGCAAAATTTCTTAAAGACTTGTGTACCCAAAAGCGACACACTCAAGTGCCCAAAAAAGTCTTCTTAGCTGCCAGTATGAGTGAAGTCTTGTCCCAATCCATGCCCGTTAAATACAAAGATCTTGGCTGCCCTACGATTGCATGTACAATTGGAGACAAGACGATTAACAAATGTTCGATAAACTTAGGTGCGAGTGCCAACTGGATTTCATTTTCCGTGTACGAACAATTAGGCTTAGGTAAGCTCAAACCCACAAAGGTCACGCTTCAATTCACCGATCGTTCCATTAAGAAGCCTGTGGGTGAAATCGAGGATGTGCTCATTCGAGTAGGGCAATTCATATTCCCAGTTGATTTTATCATTCTCGGAACACAACCCGTGATAAATCCCACGAGTCAAATTCCATTGATTTTACGCCGACCATTCTTAATCACTTCAAATGCCTTAATCAATTGCCGTAATGGTTCGATGAAAATTTCTTTTCGAAACATGACGTTGGATCTTAACATTTTCAATCTTGAAAGCCAATCAAATGAACCTCGCGGCCAAACACTGGAAGTTAGTGTCATTCGCAAACATTTTGAAAACGAGACACTTGACATTAACGACGAACGCGAAGCTGAATACGAAAAATTGTTTCACGAAATCCCCAACGAGATTGAATATAGTCTTCCCTTTGAATCGCTTCAAGTTGAGTCCGAATCTCAACCCAATTCTTCGATCGAGCAACTCCCTAAGTTGGACCTCGAACCACTTCCCGATTACTTTATGTACGCATACTTAGGTGAAAACGAAACTTGTCCAGTCATAATTTCTAACGATCTTTCTCTTGACCAAGAAGCTTCTCTTCTCTCTATTCTTTCAAAAAAAGGAAGTGATTGGATTGTCAATCTCCGATATAAAGGGAATTAGTCCTGCTCTTGTTCAACATCGGATCCATTTAATCGACGATGCCAAGCCTGTTCGTGACGCACAACGAAGGCTTAATCCAAAAATGAAAGATGCGGTGTGTGATGAAATTCTTAAAATTCTCGACAACAGAATCATTTACCCAATCTCTGATAGTTCATGGGTTAGCCCAATTCACGTTGTACCGAAAAAGTCTGGGCTAACCGTTGTCAAGAACGATTCAAACGATTTTATTCCAACTCATACTCAAACGGGTTGATGTGATTGCATTGACTATCGAAAACTAAATGCCGCAACACGTAAAGATCACTTCCCTCTTCCTTTCATTGACCAAATGCTCAAACGTTTAGCTGGCCATGAATTCTACTGCTTCCTTAATGGTTATTCCGGCTATAATCAAATTCCAATCGCTCCCGATGATCAAGAGAAAACGACCTTTATGTCTCCATTCGGTACCTTTGCTTATAGACGTATGTCATTCGGACTTTGTAACGCTCCTGCGACTTTCCAACGATGCATGGTTGGCATCTTTTCTGACATAATTGAATGCTTTCTAGAAGTTTTAATGGACGATTTCTTTATATTTGGCGATTTTTTTTTCCAAAAGTTTACATCATCTCGAGTTGGTTCTAAATCGATGTAAAGAAAAACATTTGACTTTAAATTGGGAAAAATGCCACTTTACGGTAAAAAAACAAGGCATAGTCCTTGGACATATCATCTCAAATAAAGGCATTGAGGTAGATAAAGCAAAAGTTGATGTAATTGCAAATCTATCCATTCCCAAATCTGTTAAGGACATTCGATCATTTCTCGGACACGCTGGCTTTTATCGATGCTTTGTGAAGGACATTAGCAAAATCACTCGTCCTTTGACGACTCTTCTTTGAAAAGATGTTCCTTTCGATTTTAACTCTGATTGTATCTCTTCTTTCGAACGTCTCAAAAACAAACTCATTTCTGCTCCAATCATTTTCTCACCTAATTGGGATCTCCCATTTGAAATGATGTGTGATGCTTCTAACTTTGCGGTGGTGCTGTCTTAGGACAACGCATCAACAAAATCCTTCATGTCATTTACTACGCGAGTATGACTATGAACGACGCTCAACTCAACTACACAACAACTGAAAAAGAGCTTCTAGCTGTTGTTTTTGCGCTCAAAAAGTTTCGACCTTACTTGATAGGTTCACACATCACGGTCTACACTGACCATACTGCTCTTTGATACCTTTTTGCCAAAAAGGATTCTAAATCCTGTTTGATTCGTTGGATCCTTTTACTTCAAGAATTTGATCTTACAATCAAGGACAAAAAAGGATCTGATAATGTCATAGCCGATCACTTATCTCGTCTTCCGAACACACCATCTTCTTTGCCAATAAATGAAAACTTCCCCGATGAAGAACTTCTTTCAATTTCTATTGATCCATGGTATGCTGATATAGTGAACTACTTAGTCACTAAAGAAACTCCCTCATCTTGGTCCAAACAGGACAAATGCAAATTCATGTCCCAAGTGAAGTATTTCTATTGGGACGATCCATACTTGTTCAAATATTATCCTGACCAAATCATCCGACGTTGCATTTCGGATAATGAGATTAGGAGTGTTCTGTCGTTTTTCCACGATCAAGCGTGCGGTAGACATTTCGGTCCACGAAAAACTGCGGAAAAGGTGTTTCAGTGTGGTTTCTATTGGTCTTCTCTTTTTAAAGACTCATTCAAATTATGCATAACTTGCTATCGATGTCAAATGCTTGGACGAATTTCTCGATGAGATATGATGCCTCTAAACCCCATTCTTACGATCAAAATCTTTGATGTTTGGGATCGACTTTATGGGACCTTTTCCCAATTCCTTTGGAAACTTGTATATCCTTCTCGCTGTTGATTACGTCTCAAAATGGGTCAAAGCCGTTCCTTGCAAAACCAACGACCATAGAATTGTTGTGAAATTTCTCAAAAAAAACAACTTTTCAAGGTTCGGCATACCTCGCACAATAATCAGTGATAAAGGAACCCATTTCGCAACCATTCTTTTGAAACTTTAATGAAAAAAATACTCGATAACCCACAAGTTACCCAATCCGTATCATCCTCAGACTTGTGGCCAAGTTGAAGTTTCAAATCAGTAAATAAAACAAATCTTGGAGAAAGCTGTTAACAAAAATCGAAAAGATTGGTCTCAGAAATTGACCGACGCGCTTTGGGCTTACCGTACTGCTTTTAAAACTAGCCTTGGGATGTCCCCATTTCGTTTAGTTTACCGTAAAGCTTGCCATTTACCATTGAAATCGAACACAAGGCGTTGTGGGCAATAAAGAACTTGTAACGACCCGGATTTTTGGCCATCGAATATTGGGTAATTAACTGATTTTATTATTGAAATACTGATTTTATAAGTCGAACAAATGAATTTCTGATATCTGGATATATAAGTTAATTTAAAAGCTATATTAAACATCGAATTATAGAATCTCTGGAATATGATGAATCTTATAGAAAAATAAATTATGTGTATATAGGAACTCCACTATTTAAATTAAGATAAAATACCCATAAATATATATAGATAAATATATACAAACTTTATGATGTTTGAAAAAATATGTATAAGTATATACATATACTAGTATATGAATGTATGCTCATATGAAATAATATATATATATATATATATATATGAAAATTTGTATAGAAGGAGAACATACATATATAAGGACAAAATGCACATAAGTAAAATATATGAAGAATATGTATAAAATGTATAAATATATATATGATAATTAAGAATATATAAGCTTATGATGTTTAAATATATGAACAAGTATATAAGTAATATATATATTTACCATATGAACTAATGTACATGGAAATTGTAAAAATGAAATTAAGTATATGTATACATACATACATATATATATATATAAAGGTGCATAGGGAAATATAAATATCTATACATAGGTAAACATGGAACTTTGTGTATATATATGTTTGTATAAGGGAAATAAGACAAAACTTTGTTTATATAGATGTAGTATATATATGTATATTCAAAGATGAATATATACATGTAAACACATAAGAGGACATGGCATTAAATACACATCCCCTCAAGCCTATATTATATCAAATCCACTTTTCAAAATATCAAAGCTTTTTTCATATGAAATCAAATCAGGTCAAACTATTTTCATATCAAAATAAAACAAGGGAAAAAGAAAAAAATGCAAAAGACTGTAAACAAAAATCTCAGCCTGTTAGCTTGCTATGCACACTTCTTCCACCCTATACACACACACACACACACAAACCACTACTTTGTGGCCTTCAAGTTTAACATCCTCACAAGCAGAAAAAAAAAATAATAAAACAAAGAAGATCAAGTAATAAAAGCATGAAAGCAAGCGGTGTTTTTTCAAAAAAGGTGAGTAAACTAAATCTTTTTATGCTAATCTATGAGTATGCCTAGTTATAGAAGTGGCGGTGTTTTGATAAGTTTGTTTGCACTAAAATACATGAATACAAATATATACGGATGTATATAAAGTTTTATTACTAGAGCCTGTACAACATCCTTGCATTCTACTCTGGTTTCTTTTTTTTCTTTCTGTTGTGTTAACTTCAAAAATTCCTATCTCTTCTTCTAAATTTTTTCAGGTAAGGATGTAAAAAAGCAAAGTGTTTTATTTTTGGATGAATATTGCTTTAAAATTAGTCTGGTTAAGTTTTATCGGGTATAGAACATAAAAAGTGAGTTTTACAGTAAGAAATCAAATATTGTAAAAAATTCAATTATCAAAATATGAACCTTTACTTATGTGGATGGGTTCGCCATTGGAAAAGATGAATTTTGAGGGTGGTTTCATGATTTTTAGTTGCGTATGTGTTGAGAGATAAGAAGTTGACCAGTTTTTGGGTTTTGGTCGATTTTCGGCAAACGAGGCGATAGGGAAGGTCGGGGTTTGGCCAGAAGGTGGCTGTGGAGTTAGTGAGCTTGGGAAAAATGGTGATGGGTTGTATAAAACGGCGGGGTGGCTAGTCAAGGTCAATATAGGGTTTTAGGTGAGTTTCCGGTCGTGTTCGGTTATTTGGTGATGGCGGTGACGGTAAGGAGAGAGGAGGCTGCGGTATGGGGGGAAGGAAGAGGAAGGTGTGGCGAAGCCTCTGGTGAAGTGGGGTGGACTCCGGTGGTCGGAGGTGGCTGGACAAGGCGAGGTTAGGTGGTCGGTCGTTTTCTTGGTGGTGGCCATGTGTTCGATTCTTCGAACTAGGCCTTATCGTGGAATTCTGGGTGGTCAGGGAGGATGTGCAGGTCGGGGGTGACTTGGGGAGGAAGTCGGAGGTGGTCGGCGACTCATCGCCGGCGTGTGCATGTGCACGGCGTGGTCTTGTGCAGGTCGAAAGGAAGGAGGAAGGAAGTAGTAGCAGGAGAAGTAAAAGAAATATAAAAAGAGAGGAAGAGAGGAAATGGGCCGAAAAAAAGGAATTGGGCCTGGAAAAATTAAAAGATAAAGAAAAGAAAAAAAATAGAAAGGAAAGGGAAAAAAATAAAAATAAATAAAAAGAAAAAAAAGAGAAAAGAAAGGGAAAAGTAAAATAAGAGAAAGAAGAGAGAAGAAAAATGGAACTTATATATATATATATATATATATATATATATATATATATCTTCTTTTATTTTCACTATAAATTTATTATAAATTCGTATTTTTGAGTTAATAATATTTTATAATGGGTGATTAGTCTTATTATCATTATTTGGCTTAAACTTATGAAATTTACAATTAGATATTAAATAGAGGATTAAACTTCGGTTAAGAAATAATAAATTGTTTTTTTAAAATTTAAATTAATTTGGATTTAAACATAAATGGATTTCAGTTAATTAAAGTTATTAAATTCTAAAGTGAAGCTGTTTGATGTTATAATCGTTAATTGGGTTAACGATCTATATTTTTGTTTAACTCTATTGGATATTTAATTTAATTAATTCTGTCAGTGCCATCAAGTGGTTAGACAGGTTAAAATAATTAGATTAAACCGATGATACATTTTCATTTGAAATTAAAATATGTAATAAATTCCCATATTGGAATATTATTACCCTAATTTTAAATTGTTTATCATAAACAATTTACCCTTCCAAATTTATCACTTGGATTCGAAGAGTCCGAAATCGAATACCAGTGTTATCCGAAACCACTTCGATTTGAAAATCACTACGAACCTGTACATGTTTGATTTTTGAGTTTACTATACGGGAATTGGATTAATTTCACAAATTTGACTATCTTAAATAAATATTATACTGGACATTATTATGATATCGATGGGTTTCTGTAAAATGTTTTGGTCAAAATAAGATGATAACTCGTCGTGTTATACGAGTTACCTAGGTTTTCCAAAGATTTTGATAACTCCAGTATTTCAAATTTAATGCGTTTACTCATGCTGGTTTCCAGCCTGACTCGAGTGTTACTTTATTGTATTGCTCGGGTCAGACCGAGTATTACAGTTTTCAGGTTAGGACGCTTTGTAGCTCAGGAGACGAGCTGGATGGCAGGGATGTATTTGACTATATTCCGTTGTGTATTATAGGCTCTATAGACAGCAGTTGAGGACAAGGTATTATAACTGTCCAGATTTGTTGTACTCTTATATCTTGTATGTATATTGACAATTACAGCTTTTCTTTGTATAAAATGCTGTTATTTTATATTATATTTTGTTCCGCTGCGATTGTGAGATTCTGTGTTGTTATTTCTGTTTGCTTATTCTATCTCTTTTTCTGAAAACCCTAACAACTGGGTATTTCCGGCACTCGATTACTCGGCACTCGATTGCTCGGCACTCTATACAGTGGACGTATTAGTGTCGATTTTCGGGGTCGAAAATCTCCCGGCCGTTACAGAACTTAAGCTTTGATCTTGAGAAAGCTGGCGAAAACCGAAAACTACAACTCAACGTACTAGAAGAACTTAGTAACGACGCGTATGAAAATGAGAAAATTTACAAAGAAAGAACAAAAGTTTTTCATGATAGGTCAATCCTAAGGAAAACGTTTTCGCCTAACCAGAAAGTTCTTTTATATGACTCAAGACTTCATTTATTCCTTGGGAAACTTAAATCGAGAAGGACTGGACCTTTTGTGGTACGAACTGTTTTTCCACATGGTGCTATAGAAATAGAAAACCCCAGGGATGGATCGATTTTGAAAGTCAACGGTCATCGTTTGAAACCTTTCTTGGAATTTCCAAATAACCAAGAGGAGGAGCTCATGATTCTTCATGAGCCAAGCTACGTCTCGTAAGAATGATAACCCTCTTTTCTAAATATGTACATATTTTTCCCCGTTACACTCATTGTATCATGCACTTACTGTGGGGACACAGTAAGAACTAAGTGTGGGGGGAGTCTCATTTTTATTTTTTTAAAGTTTCATGGCATTTTTGAATTTTCATTTTCTTTTAACTCAAAAAAAATCAAAATTTCTAAATCTCAAAAACATTTTCTTTTTAGCATTTTGATTTATTTTTGAAGAAACACTATAGGATAAGTATATGTTTTGGTTAATAAATTAAAATTTTTGAAAATTTATTTGTCTTAACAAAAATAAAAATGAAGTTTGATTACAAATAACAATGGTTTAACCAGTATATAGGAAGGTTCATATGTGTTAATTATGAAGTATATTCTAATTGAAATCTTTTTTTAAAAAAGTGGTAAATTTAAAGTAAAGGATATAACATTTTTATCTTCTAGGTTAAATGGTGCTAAGATGATTTTGCAAAACTCTCTCTTTCTAAAAAATATAAAAAAAAAACACAAAAAAAACATTTGTATATATGTATATATTTTTAACACCTAAAGTCATGTGTTCACACTCGTGTGTTCACTCGCCATGCTCTTTACCCTTCTCACGTAAGCCTGAAAGGCAGTGCACGATCGGTATATCTGGCCTCAGTTTATCCGAGTTAGGTGTATGTATATAAAAATTCTTTTTAATAATGCCTACAGTCGATAAGTGTTCACACTTGTGTGTTCACTCGCCACGCTCTGTATTCCCCTCACATCAGTCCGCAAGGCAATGCATGGGTAATATATCTGGCCTCAGTTTACCTGAGTTAGGCATATGTAAATATTGTTAATATTAATAAAATTTTCAAATAAGAGAGAGTAAGCAATTGAAATCTAAGCATTATTTTTACTTCTTTGATTTAACGTGTTATTGAAAAGAAATGAAAATACCACTTTGACAAACTTTGATAATCAACTAAGGATCCATTTCATAATTACATTGTGTTATCAACCGAAACAATTAGCCAAACTATAGTCTATATGTTATGACAACTTAATTTTTGTTTGAAATTTTGACAAGTAAAAGGACTTAAATTTCTTGATAATGACCAAAACTTATATTTAACTTATTAGTGTCAATTTGAAAGTAAATTCTTCATTTGTAAATACTTTCAAAAACTTGCATTCATCCCATTGTAAATAAATCTTGCATTTTGTAAATATTTTCACTTTTCATTTGGATTTTGTGGGTAGTATCCGCTGAAAACCCTCACGAGACAACACTCGTCCTACTAGGGACACCCAGAGGTTTAACGGCTTGTTGCATACGCTCATGCAATCGTGCTCCCTACGAAAACGGATTTATCTTAGTTTTCCTTTATTCGAGGACGAATAAAAAGATAAGTGTGGGGGTATTTGATGTGCATGTAAATGTGCATATATTTACATCCATATTTTATCTATTTTTATTTTAAAAAATGTCATATTTGCGTATTTTAACATGTTTAAAACCAAAATTCAATCATTTTCAAATCATCATATATTCATCTACATACAGGGGAAAAATAGTCATTTTTGTGCATGTGTCAATTTGAGAATTTTTACTTGGATATTTTTTTATGATTTTTATAGGAATTCGGATGCATATGGAAGAGGCTTTTATGAAGATACATGCATGCACAAATGAATACAAAGGAAAGAAGAGGGAAATAATTCAAGCTCATGATCATGGAGGACCCCACCTACTAACATAAATCTACAATTAGAAGCTAATGGACAACTAAGCGGAGTTTACAGCTTCATGTACATTTAATGATGGATTAATTAGTGGCTAATGGTTACTTGGTGGTCACATTTCCTAAAGGTCATTTTGGGAAGCACCCTAAAAATTGAATTAGGGTTTTATGCATGTATAAATAACCATCTTATGTACATGAAATATCTTCTATTCTCTTATTCTACTTAGGAAAATTAGCAAGCAAGTTGTAAACAAAATGTTTCATGAAATAAAAATGGCTTTCTAGCCTCTTTCTCTTATCTTTTCTACTTGTTTTTTCTTTACTTTATGTTGATGTTTATTTCTATGCTTTCTCTTATTTCATGTTTATAGCTTAGATTTACATTCATGCAAGTAGTGTAGCTTTAATTTTTATGCAAGTAGTTAGTAGTTAATCTCTTTTTCTTCCTTTGTTTAGTTTCATTTCTTTGCTTTTTAATGTTGAAATTTATAAGTGTTGATTTGATAACACAAATGAGTAGCTAAACCCCTTCAATTTAGGGGCAATGTAGCTCTCTAACTTTATGTAATTTCAACATTTTTATGATTTATGATCTTTTTTATTTGTGCTTCATGAAAGTGAATTTTGATGTAAGTTTATACAAGTGGGTTTGATAGCTTATGTTGCATATGCAAATGAGCTATTCTTATTCAACATAAACACAATTTACATCATCATTTGCTAATTGATTTTTGATTTTGAAATGGAAGTAAAAACAAAATTTGATGATCTATATTACTAATTACAATAGTAAATAGATCATACTTAAAATAGCTTTTTCTTTGGCTTCATTTTCATGAGAATTTATAAGTGGTTTATTTGTTGTATTATAGTTTGATGGTTTAAGTTATGTTAATTAATAACATAAATAAACCATACTTACAATAAATGCAACAATTATTTCACTTAATATCGAAGCTAGAGATCATAAATTATTTGTTTGTTGATTTACAAAAATATAAGAGTGGATTTGCCTCTAAATTGTTCTCTAATCTCATAGTTTTTAATCTCATTTTTAATTCTTGTTTTAGCTTCATTTGCTTATAGTTAACAATTTCCTCTCCATTTGGTATAATTTGAATGAATAGATTTTTAAAATCTAACAATTCTTTGCGGATCGACCCGTACTCACCACGTACTAACTTTTGTACGCCGTGCGCTTGCGGTTAAATTTTAGTTTGAAATTTATCGGCGATTTTCTAAACCGATAGAAAATTCGTCGTTATACAATTATGTATCATAAGGTAATGTTGCAATAACAAAAAAATTGAAACTGTGCGTATTAATGTTTAATGTAACATGTATTAACTAGTATTATATATATTAATATTTTTATTTGGTAAAATTATTGTTAGCACCAAAATTGGTCACTAACCTCGTTGAGAATGATTATGTAGAGAGATAAATGATGAAAGTAAATTTAAACAAAGAACAATATGCTGAATTGAATGCAAAGACGAAAACACCAGATTTATAGTGGTTCGGCGTAACTGCCTACGTCGACTTTGAGGTTAATCTTTATTGCTTTACTTGATAATTGATTACAGATACAATCTGTAGCCCAACTACTTGAATACAATTGCTAAGTAAAGAGAATGAGTCTTGAAAGCGGCAGAGTCTCTCCAGTGTTCTCGAAAAAAGGTCCATTTCACTGTGCCCTTTCCTCTCTATTTATAGACAAAGATGGGTTGGACTTCCCTGGTGGGCCTGGCAGCCGAACAGTTTGGCCCAGAACGTGTGAGTTCTCTGTGCCGAACGAAGTGATGCCGAACAGAACTGATGTCGATCAGAAGTGATGCGAACAGAAGTGATGCCGAACAGAACTGATGCCGAACAGACTGTCGTCGAACGAAGTGATGCGGAACAGAAGTGATGCCGAAACGAAGTGATGCCGAACAGAACTGATGCCGATCAGAAGTGATGCCGAACAGAAGTGATGCCGAACAGAACTGATGCCGAACAGACTATCGTCGAACGAAGTGATGCCGAACAGAAGTGATGCCGAACAGAAGTGATGCCGAACAGAACTGATGCCGATCAGAAGTGATGCCGAACAGAACTGATGCCGAATAGAATCGATGCCGAACAGAATCGATGCCGACCAGAATTGATGCCGACCAGACTATTGTCGAACGATTTAGGTATGCCAAACGTTTTGCTATGCCGACCACTCTAGAATGCTGAATGATATATAATGCCGATCACTCTAGAATGCCAAACGATATATAATGCTGAAAGACTCTCCATGTCGAACGATATGTAAGTGCCGAGTGCCTAGTTGCCTGGTCAAACCTTCAGGTAACACTTGCCCCCCAAAGTACATCATGTGGTTAAACGTGGTGTGCTTTGAATCAACCTGGATGCCGAATGATATGCCCATATCGAACGACACAGCCGAAAACGAGCAGACTGTATGCCGAATGACATAGCCGATGCCGAGCACCCTGGATGCCGAACAATGTCAATTTGACTGGTTCTACCGGTCATAGTCTCTTCGACTTCCCTTCTCTCTATATAAGCCAATGCTCCTTCTTCTTCTCCCTTTTACTTCCACCTCCGTTTCTCATTATTTATGAACTTTGCCTCTCAACAGACTTCAGAGAATACTATACTTTTCCCTTTCCTTCTCAAACATCACTCGTTGCCTCACTTCCCTCCCCAACCAATTGAATCCAACTAGAACCACGTTTCCTACTCCAGAATCTTCTCGAGCTTCGACTCATTTCTTAGTTAAAAAACTTTTCCTTAAATACTTCACTCCGATTAGGAAAACTAGCTTGAGATTCGAACTCGCGAATCTCTGCAAAATCAAAGTCAGAAGCAATTGCGTGGAGCAGGAGGAGTTAAGGGTGAAGTGTGGGTGTTTTGAAGGAGTTTAAGGCTAGGCGAACGGTAGAAGAGAAGAGAATGGCAGAGGTGTGTAAAGGAGGGAGTTGGTGGAAGACGTATTGATGTGGCTCGGCATGACTTCCTTATGCCGAGCGATGGAAGGGAAGAAGGGAAATGATGTTAAGGGCAGAAGGCCGAGTGAATCAGCTCCGCACGACCTGCTGGGTGCACTCGTCTTCAGGCTGAACAGAAGAGAGTTCAAACAGAATTCTGGTCGGACAGAATTTTGGCCGAGCAGAATTTTTGGTCGAACCAGAACGAAGGCCGAACGAAAGTCAAGCCGAACAGAACTTAAGCTGAACAGGACTCTAAGCCGAACATAACCTAAATTGAACAGAACCTTAGCCGAACATAATCTAAACCGAACATTCTTAAGCCGATCAGGACTCTAAGCCGAACAGAATTCTAAGCCGATCAGAACTTAAGCCGATCAGAACTCTATTCATCTTGCCTAATCAAACATCAAACACAAGGACATGGACTTAAGCATACCAGCATATCGAACTAAACTGGACTGATAACTTCTTAGTTTCAATAATCACAAGCCTGACCTTAAACCAATAATAACGGATTAAATCTCTTAACACGTAGTGCCAATGTCCGAATTCAATATTGAAAATATTACAATGCTGGCTTTCGGAGACGGTCAACGATGACGGTCTTCGGAAACGACAGTTCAATGCTTAACTTCATACCATCGATTCTGTGACTTATAATTTCTCAGCGTTTACATCCAAATGGTCGCACTAGTTCACACACTACATGAGGGGAATATTCACATTGTTAAGTCTAACGTCGATTCTTTTTTAAGTATAGTTCGAACAGGTACTTTGATAGATTCATTCCTTATCAGCGATGTCTAGAAAATCTAGCTCCGCCACTATCTCAGACAGGCCCGGGCCTTCCTCCCGACGAGAAGTCGCAGATACTTCAAATTCGTCAACTTCCCCTGCACATGACTTAGCTCCCGATGCACTGGAGGCAGCAATTTTCTTGGACAACCCTGTCGATTCACTTACTTCAAAGATTAATGAAATACACTCCGCTGGATATGCTCTGTCCACGGGATCACTTTTGATGACGTGCTAGTCCCATCGGGGCATGACCGTCCGCACTTGCCCCCAGTCGGATACACAGCTTGTAACAAATTTATGTGTTGGGTTGGCAGCGTGCCACCATTCAACTCATTCCTTCGGGATGTGCTGCAGTACATCGACATCGCTCCATTGCAACTGCACCCGAACGACCATGCATTCCTCTACGGCACTTGCATCCTCTTTATGAATGTCTTCTCTAGGCTTCCAACTCCGCGCGATATCAGATACATATATTGCATCAAGAAGCGGAAGGATAGCCCATCATTCGTGTTTCTCAAGCCGCACAACAAATTTCAAATCCTAACTGGAGCGTGGACCAAGTTTGCTTTGTATAAGCAGGAATGGTTTTATGTGCGTTGTCCTCCCGGCTTTGCGAGGAGATGGGTTGAAGGAAGTAAGCCTTTTTCTTGAACCGTTACTCGTGTTTAGCAACAGCCGTACCTCTTATAACTTTTACCCATCTTTTCAGGTATCACTCCACGTCCTGACGGCCGCGGACACTCTGATGACGTCGAAGCTATTCGAGCCCTTCCTGCCGGAGAACGGGACATTAGAGCTCTCATTTCGAATGAGTCACTTACAAGGCTTGGGCTGTTGGTAGAAGGACGTCGGATAAGCCTTCCTCAGGGCGTCACCATTCCCAGGCCTGGTTCTGGCAAAGGGAAAAAACAGGCGGAGTCTTCAGCATGCAACGCTCCCAATACACCAGAAGAGGGGGAAATCAAGGAGACTGAGAAACCCGAAGCACAAGATGAGAATGTCAGTGACATTCAAGACCCAACGGTCGAAGTTCACGACATCGAAACGTCATCTTCCCCTTCTAAGGGGAAAAAGAAACCGACATACAAGATGAGAAAGGAAAAAGCTGGTGGAACTTCCAAAATTACCCTTGTTCCAGTGGAGAAAGAAGCTTCCTCATCACATTTAGAAAGTCCTCTGAAGGGCCTGTCGAACCTTACCCTTCCTGATGATCTACTCAACTACGGTTTCGACGATCCAGAGGCCCTCAAGTTTCATTCGCCCGCTAGAGGCGACACGGGAGTTCAAGCCCCAGTCCAGGGAGATAATACTCCTGTTAGTAAAGATAAAGGAACCGGTCCGTCGGGGGGAACACTAGGACACACACACACCCATGCACTTCACCATACACTTCAATTTTTGCCATTACCCCGATTCTTCCTAACTCGCTGTTATTTTTATTCTATGCAGGTGACATGGGGCGCTCCCACGAGTTCGATCGCCTCCACGGCTCTTCTATATTTCACCATTCTAGACGGGATTCAGGCTCTGGTAGACGCAAGGACAGAGACGATTACGAAGATCGAGACAACCGTCCCCGTGAGTTGTCTTATCGAAAGAAAACATATTCCCAGTCTTCATACTCTCGCGATCTCCCTCCTCAAACTGAGACAGACAGCGAAAAACTTCCGCAAAAGGGGTCTCAATCCGATGTTTCCCGAGATCAACATTTCGGTTCATCAAGCACACGGTAATCTCGGGAACATCGGAAGAGAACAGAACTTTCAAAGCCCACTCCCCCTGTTACTGCGGCTGGCCCAACGATAGCAGAGAAGATGGTCGATCTTAAGGCTAAATTTTCCAAAATCTGCTTCGACGGTCTGAAGTTCCTCCCAGCTATTCATCACATTCCAGGGCATGTCAAGCAGAGTGCCATCGCCTGCAACAACGACGTCTTTGTTCAACATGACACGTTTGTACATTTGGTCGAAAAAGTCTCGGAAGTATCCATTGAGTGCCAACAGGAAATTGACCGCTTGAAGCTATCTTTGACAAGGACATCATCAAGAATCAAGATGAAGAGCTCGCTTTGTATAAGTCCAAGCTTGAAGCCGCAGAATAGAGTGCTAAGGAGACTGCGGAGGCCGTCGCTCGTCTAGAGACGGCCCATAAGAAAGAACTTGACGTCGCAGTCCAACGCAGTGGGGCCCTAGCTCTAGAAAAAGATTCTATTCAAAAAGAAAGGGATACACTCGCCCTGCAGGTCAAAGAGTTGAAGGAGCTACTCTCTAAGGAGAGGGAAGAGAAGATAGCGGCTCAAAAAGAGTCTCAACGGTACTATAACGAGATCGTTGATACACGTCTCTTAAAAGCAAAGCTCGTTGATGAGCTTTCTAAGGTTGAGACGATGAAGAGCGAAGCCCGTGAGGAGGGCAAGATACTAGCTTCCGAGGAGATCCGACTCCCGTCTTAAAGCAGCTACAGAGGCTGGCGGAGAAGAGGTCAAGTGTATGTTTGACCCGCTGATTGCCGAATACAGCGCCCGCGTCCTCATGCACCGAGACCTGACTTTCTTAGGCGAAGGCTATCTTGAATCTCTAGCTGAGGCCTGGGAGACTTTAATAAAGATCAAGAAGGTTGAGTCGGGCATGTAGAGGTTGATGAGGAGGCTTTAGTGAAGGAGTTTCTCAGGGGGAAAGAGCCATCGGACTTGTCTGCAGCTATGGCTCTCTATGGTAAAGGCTCTCCCCTATCGAAAGAGAAAGATGACGAAGCTGGCCTATCTGGGGCTGAGGCTGCAGTTCCTCCTTCTACTCAATCGGCCGATCCGCCAGCACTTGACCCATTCGAGCAGCATGCCAGCTACGATCCGGAAGATCCCGGTCTCGGCATTCACGTGCTATCCCCTATTCTAGAGGGTGAAACCTCGCGCACAGCTAAAAGCCAGCAAGAAACCGGTATAAAACTCTTCTTTTAGAAGTTCAAAGATCTGTCGCTTTCTGTGAGCGGTTATTGATCCTAATATTCGTTCTTTATGTTTTTATGCAGGCCGCTTTGATCCTGAACCAACTCCGAGGAGCGATGACGCCAAGGAGGAGGCGGGGAAAACAAGCGATGTCGCTCATGCGGGAGTAACTCCCGACCCTGACGCTCAAGTGATCGGGGCGCTAGATGATGATAAGTCTGACACTTCATCTCCCGTTGAAGGGAGTTATGAAATCGAAATCACTGGCGCCTCAAAACATACTTCGAAGGTGAGTATGAAGGAGCGACTCGCAGAAGAGAAGAAAAAGAAGGTCGAGATCAAGGTCGAGCCTCAAATACTAGAACTTACCGACCCGCTGAATAGGCCTCTGAAAATCATTCTTCCCGGCAAATCCAAACCACTGGATGTTCCTTTCTCCCAATCCTGACTTCGCTTCTTTGGAAAGCAAAAAGTCCAAGAGGAAGCGTGAGGGAGAGGAGTCATCCAAGAAAACAAAGGAAGACAAGAAAAAGAAGCCGAAGAAATAGCCACTATACTCGTTCAACGAGATTTTGCTTAGGTCCTGTAACTACTTTTACTTTTTCATTTTCGTAGTTTGTGTAGATAGATTTTTGACTCCAAGTTTTGGAGGAGTGGTTGTATAACCCCATTTTGGATTATTGAATAAAGTTTAGTTTCTTTGTCATTTGAACGATTCTTTTGCTTTTTTAACTTTCTGTATAACTGTGGTCGAAACTCAAGTTCTTATGAGTTGCATAATTTCCCAATCCATTCTTACATTGTTCGAACATTCATTGGAATTGTACATTTCTCGTTTCACATCTTTGATACTCAGAATATTTTCTAATCCACGCTCTGAGGACTCAGAGTAATTCGGTCCGCATTCAGGGGACTCGGAGATTGGAGTCGTTTATACTCTAGTCCATGCTCCGGGGACTTAGAGTATTCCGGTCCGCATTCAGGGGACTCGGAGATTGAAGTTGTTTATACTCTATTCCACGCTCTGGAGACTTAGAGTACTCTGGTCCGCACTCAGGGGACTCGGAGATTCAAGTCGTTTATACTCTAGTCCGCGCTCCGGGGACTTAGAGTATTCCGGTCCGCATTCAGGGGACTCGGAGATTGAAGTTGTTTATACTCTATTCCGCGCTCTGGGGACTTAGAGTACTCCGGTCCGCACTCAGGGGACTCAAAGATTCAAGTCGTTTATACTCTAGTCCGCGCTCCGGGGACTTAGAGTACTCCGGTCCACATTCAAGGGACTCGGAGATTGAAGTCGTTTATACTCTAGTCCGTGCTCCGGGGACTTAGAGTACTCCAGTCCGCATTCAGGGGACTCGGAGATTGATGTCGTTTATACTCTATTCCGCGCTCTGGGGACTTAGAGTACTCCGGTCCGCACTCAGGGGACTCGGAGATTCAAGTCGTTTATACTCTATTCCACGCTCTGGGACTAGAGTACTCCGGTCCGCACTCAGGGGACTCAGAGATTCAAGTCGTTTATACTCTAGTCCGCGCTCCGGGGACTTAGAGTACTCTGGTCCGCACTCAGGGGATTCGGAGATTGAAGTTGTTTATGCGAGTTCGTATATCATATGGAATAATGTAACTCCAGCGGTTCATCACCAGATTATAAGGTACAAAAACATCAATAATTCATGGAAAAGACGGCTTCAAGCCTTAATTAACGAAACAAACTAAATTGTCCGATTACATGCTAAAAAGGAAACTAAGAATCAATGGAATAAGAACATACAGCAAACAATTGTACCCAAAACAGAAAAGAAACATGCTAAACATAATAACGTCGTAAATGTTCACTGTTCCACGCTCGTGGGAGTGTCACGCCATCAACGGTCGCTAGCTTGAAAGTTCCCTCTCCAAGCTTCCGTTCAATGACATAAGGACCTTCCCAGTTGGGATTCATACGTGATGGTATCGGGAAAACTCATTTCAAAACGAGATCACCCACATCAAAGATTCTTGGGCGGACTTTGTCATCATAATATCGCTTGACTCGGTGCCTATATGCTGCCGCCCTTAATTCAGCCTCTTCACGTTTTTCATCGATGCAGTCCAGTGATTCCAACAAGAGGTCCTGAGTTGTCTTAGGATAATAATACGTCACTCGATGCGATGGAACTTCAAGCTCCACGGGTATAACAGCTTTTGAGCCATATGCCAATGCGAATGGAGTGTGGCCAGTTGCGGACTTGTGGGTAGTCCTATAAGCCCATAGCGCTGTTGGGAGTTCATCTACCCACTTTCCTCCGGCTTTTTCCAAACGCTTCTTCAATATGGACTTGATTATTTTGTTCACGGCCTCGACTTGTCCGTTAGCTTTCGGATGTGCAACGGTGGCGAACTTTTTCTCAAAGCCATACTTTAAACAGAAGTCTTTGAATTCCCTGCTTTCGAACTGCGTTCCATTGTCCGTAATGATGGTTCGCGGAAGGCTTAAGCGGCATAAAATGTTTCGTACAACGAAATTAATGACCTTCTTGGAGGTGATTGTGGCTAAAGGCTCTGCCTCGGCCCATTTTGTGAAATAGTCGACCGCAACTATCGCGTATTTTGCACCACCTTTGGATATAGGAAAAGAACCGATTATGTTGATTCCCCGGATTGCAAACGGCCAGGGACTAACCATTTGTGTGAGTTCTGTTGGTGGAGCTCTCGGGATTTTCACATATCTTTGACACTTGTCACATTTTCTTACGTAATCTGCAGCATCACGATTCAATCTTTTTTGCTAGTGTCTGCCCCCCAGTATGGTCGCCTCATTCTCCTTCGTGAACCTCCTCCAAGACCTGCTTTGCCTCATCACGGGCAATGCACCATAGTAAAGGGACCGAGAACCCTCTCCGATACATTACTTCGCCCTGCATCACATATCGAGCGGCTTTACGAATGACCTTTCGTCTTTCGCTTCTTCTTTCGGGCAAAGTCCCGTTTAGCAGGTATCGTTTGAATGGGGTCATCCACGACTCCTCCTCGATTCCCGTTTCCAATGAAAAATTGACTTCCATCGCATTTATGCTTGGAGTGTGTAAGGTTGCGACGGGGACTAATCCCATTTGCTGCGCGTCGCCAGTGCTTGCGAATTTGGCCAACGAGTCGGCTTCCTTGTTTTGTTCACGCGGGACATGCGAAATGTCATAATGTTCGAAGTTCGCCAATAGTTCCTGAACCAGAGCAAGGTATGGAGCAAGCTTTTGCCCCCTTGCTTGGTAGTCTCCTCGCACTTGGTACACCACCAGCTGCGAGCCACAAAAGATTTCAACTGATTTAACCCCGAGTTCTCCAATGAGTTTTAAGCCAGCTATCAGTGCTTCATATTCTGCTTCATTATTCGTAGCCGGGAAATTGAGCTTCAAAGCGTAATAAATCGATCGATTTTCTGGAGTTACGAGAACTACACTAGCCCCGGAGCAACAGTCATTTTATGCCCCATCGGTGTACAATTTCCATCGAATGGGGGAATTACACTGTAATTATCTGGTTCGTCAGATACAGTAAACTCAGCGATGAAATCTACTAGTGCTTGCCCTTAGATGGCTCTTCTTGGCAGGTAGGTAATATCGAACTGACTCAACTCGATATTCCATTTTAACATCCTTCCAGAAGTTTCTGGTCGTTGGAGTACCTGCCGTAAGGGCTGATCGGTATAGACACTGACCGAGTGTGCTTGAAAGTATGGACGTAGCTTACGTGATGTAATCACCAAGCAATATGCCAATTTCTCAATTTTAGGTTAATTTCTTTCTGCCCCCGTTAAACGTTTACTAACGTAATATACCGGCTTTTAGACTCGATCCTCCTCGCGGACCAAAGCCGCACTTATAGCATGAGGGGATACGACCAAGTATACGTATAGCATCTCGTGGTCTACTGGTTTTGACAGCACTGGAGGATTCTTCAAATGCCTCACAAAATCTCGGAACGTTTCCTCACAGTTGGATGTCCATTCGAAATTCCTCTTCCCTTTCTTTATTATATCGAAGAAAGGAATGCACTTGTCCGTGGCTCTGGATATAAATCAACTCAGCGCAGCCACCTTTCCATTCAAGCTTTGCACCTGTTTTATAGTTCTGGGTACTCGCACATCTCGAATAGCTTGAATCTTTTCCGGGTTAGCTTCAATTCCCCTAGCATTAACAATGAATCCCAAAAACTTCCCCGACGCAACGCCGAAGGAACACTTCAGAGAGTCGATCTTCATCCCATAATATCTGAGTATATCGAACATCTCTGCTAAGTCTCGAATGTGGTCATTTGATTGTCGTGACTTCACGAGCATGTCATCCACATAGACTTCCATCGTTCTACCAATCTGGTCTTTGAACATTCGATTCACCAAACGCTAATAGGTCGCTCCTGCATTTTTCAATCCGAAAGGCATTACTACATAGCAATATAGCCCAACGTCTGTGATGAAACTGGTGCGTTCCTGGTCCGGAATATGCATCAGGATCTGATTGTATCCCGAGTACGCATCCATGAACGATAACAACTCGTGTCCTGCAGTGGAATCGACCAACTGATCAATCCTAGGCAATGGGAAACTATCCTTGGGGCAGGCCTTGTTCAAATCGGAATAATCTACGCAAGTTCTCCATTTCCCGTTCGCCTTTTTTACCAGCACGGGGTTTGATACCCATTCAGGGTAGAGGGCGTCACGGATGAACCCATTGGCTTTGAGTTTGTCCACCTCCTCTCTGAGAGCAGCGGACCTCTCCGGGTCCATCCCTCTCCTTTTTTGTTTAACCGGGGCGTACTTCGGGTCTATGTTCAACATATGACTCGTAATAGCGGGAGAAATCCCACACATATCAGAATGTGTCCGAGCGAAAACATCAAGATTCGCTCGGAGGAAATCACTAAGGTCTTCAGTCATTGCGGGGCTGAGTTGTGATCCAATTTTCAATACTCGCGATTGATCTTCTCGGCTGACTGAAATGTCAATCGTTAACTCAGCCGGTGCTGCTTTCTCCTCCCTGGGTTTCTCATCGTCGTCTCTCGGATCTATGTCTCTGAAGATCCGAGAATCATGCCCGAGCCAGGGCTCGGGCATCACTTGTCAATTGTCGGTATTATGGATGCGGACGGGATTGTCCGCAACCTTTCCTTTCTCCCTCCGATGGGCCTCTCGGAGCTCAGTCACATAACATGCACGACCAGTTGCCTGGTCGCCATGAACAACACCTACTCCTTTGTCAATCGGAAACTTCAAAGTCAAGCACCACGGGGCTAATGCTGCCCTAAACTCAGCCAGGGCCGGTCGACCCAAGAACACATTGTACGAAGAATCCACATCCAAAACTACGAAAGGTAGGATTCGCACCCTCCTACGCTCACCTTGTCCCAGTTCAACTGGTAACTCAACATACCCCACTGCATCGGTCGCTGCACCATTAAAGCCATGTATACGAGCTTTAGACGGTTTCCAATCCTTCGTCTCCATCTTCATCTGGTCATAAGCCTGTTTGAAGATGATATTGACAGAACTTCCACAATCAATCAAAATTCTCTTCACATAAGCCGGCCCGATTGTCGCAGATCTGACCATCGGGTCGATGGTAGGAGCCTCTACTTGGTCAGCATCTCTGCTCCTGAATACTATATCGTCTGTCATCACGCGCAGCTGTTTAGCAGGGGTCCCATCCTCTACGTTGGAACAACACTCGAAGTCTGCGTGTTTCAGGGAACTAGCATACCGCTCCATCTCTTGCCAGTTCTTATCCGTAGGGTGAGGCCCGCCGATGATAGTGTTTATGACTACTCTGCCCACGGTCCTGGCAGGCTCCTCGGGATGACGCGGAGCTGGTGCACGACCTGGATTGGATACTCCCTGTCCACCTTCCTGCGGATTCTTCACAAACTCCTGTAACTTTTTCTGCCTAATCAACTTATCTATAGCGTCGTGTAGGTGTCTGCACTCTTCAGTATTGTGCCTATAAGTCTCATGAAAGCGGCAGTACTTCCCGGTCCGCTTTTGTTCCTCGGTCGACTCCTTTGGACGTGGATTTCTGTACTGAAAGGTATTGCAGGTTGATAGGTAAATGTTCTCAAGAGACGCATTCAGCGGGGTGTACTCGTTGTAGGTTGGAATTCTCGGCTTTCATTTCCCCGCTTCTCTCTTCTTCCCTTGATTTCTTCCTCTGGATTCCTTAGATTGCCCGGGCTTGTTCTGGACATTGACTTGAACTTTTCCCGAGTTGTCCCCGGACTGCTTTACAGCAATGTTGCTTTTCACGGACTCCTGGACAGGCCCTGGTGCCTTATCTCACCTTACCCACCTGGCTTCCTCTCTTCTTATGAACTGATGTGCCTTTGAGTAAAAACGCTCTAGCGTAGTCGGAGGTTTTCCTACCAGCCAGTCTCCAAACTCTGAATCCGGATCCACACCTCGCATCACAGCCATAAGAATTGCATGATCATTGGGATTGCTGACTTCAGTCGCCGCAACATGGAATCTCTGTAAATACTCCTTCAATGATTCCCTAGGAGCCTGGATTACACTTGATAATGACATCACGTCCTTGGGACGAGTGGTGTGTATTCTGAATTGTTCTATAAATTTCTTTGCCAACTCCTCGAAACTAGATACGGACCGCGGAGGAAGTCGGGTGAACCACATGGTAGCGATCCCAGATAGAGTTATTGGAAAGCACCTGCACTTGGTTGCATCATTCTCTCTAGCTGAATCCATCATCCATTCGTACCTCATCACATGCTGTCTGGGATCAGTCTTTCCTTCATAAGTCGGGATAGTTGGCATGCTGAACTTCCTTGGGTATTCCGACTGTAGAACAACGTCTGTGAAAGGAGTATGACTTCTAGACACTCCCCAATCGTCGTTCGATAATCCTTGATTCTCTTTCATTAACTGTCTGATCATAGCTGTCAGATCTGGGGTTTGTATGGAAGGTGGAAGGTTGGAGTCTGTCCGACGGGATTGATCAGGCTGATGCCTCCTCTGCTGGCGATCTGCCAAACGTGCATCTTGAGGTTCGATATCATTTGCCTCTCGGCGAGCCATGCATCCAGCCTCCACCTGCACTCCAGCTCCTAAGATTCCAGTTCCGGCTTGGTCACGGTCCCCGAGGTGTAAATGGTCCCCAGCTGTTCGGACAGCTGCATCTGTCTGTGTGGTTTCAGTCTTACGGCGTCTACGCCTGGAGGTTCATCGGACGAAGTCAACCTGTCAGATGAAGAATAAGGAGCTGGATTGCCCCCAGCATTCTGATGCTGTTGTTGAGTGAGTTGTGCCATGAGGTCGGCGTTGGCTTGCATCTGCTCTCCGAGTTGTCTCCTGCTTTCCCTGAATTCTCTCATCAAGTCGTTGAACTCTATTCTGGTGACAACCGACATTTGGTCCTGAGCGGTAGTCCCTGCACCTAGAATTGCTTGCTGATTGCTAGGCCCTGCTTGCTGTACACTAGCAGTCTCGTGGGCGTCCGCATTATGAGAGGCTGATCTGGTATGTGGTCTTTCCATTGTAGAGTTATTGGTATGAACTCTGAGTAGAATCAACAGACGTCCTACGAATGAATCAGATCTTCTTTGGGGGATTTATTCAATCCAGTAGCTTCAAAGCAGATCCTTGAGGTCTGAGAATTCGATTCTCAGTGAAAGCACCAAAGTGTTAGCACCAAAATTGGTCACTAACCTCGTTGAGAAAGATTATGTAGAGAGATAAATGATGAAATTAAATTTAAACAAAGAACAATATGCTGAATTGAATGCAAAGACGAGAACACCAGATTTATAGTGGTTCGGCGTAACTGCCTACGTCCACTTTGAGGTTAATCTTTATTGCTTTACTTGATAATTGATTACAGATACAATCCGTAGCCCAACTACTTGAATACAATTGCTAAGTAAAGAGAATGAGTCTTGAAAGCGGCAGAGTCTCCCCAGTGTTCTCGAAAAAAGGTCCATTTCACTATGCCCCTACCTCTCTATTTATAGACAAAGATGGGTTGGACTTCCCTGGTGGGCCTGGCAGCCAAACAGTTTGGCCCAGAACGAGTGAGTTCTGTGTGCCAAACGAAATGATGCCGAACAGAACTGATGCCGATCAGAAGTGATGCCGAATAGAAGTGATGCCGAACTGAACTGATGCCGAACAGACTGTCGTCGAACGAAGTGACGCCGAACTGAAGTGATGCCAAAACAAAGTGATGCCGAACAGAACTGATGCCGATCAGAAGTGATGCCGAACAGAAGTGATGCCGAACAGAACTGACGCCGAACAAACTATCGTCGAACGAAGTGATGCCGAACAGAAGTGATGCCGAACAGAAGTGATGCCGATCAGAAGTGATGCCGAACAGAACTGATGCCGAACAGAACTGATGCCGAACAGAATCGATGCCGAACATAATTGATGCCGACCAGAATTGATGCCGACTAGACTATTGTCGAACGATTTAGGTATGCCAAACGTTTTGCTATGCCAACCACTCTAGAATGCCGAACGATATATAATGCCGATCACTCTAGAATGCCGAACGATACATAATGCTGAAAGACTCTCCATGTCGAACGGTATGTAAGTGCCGAGTGCCTAGTTGCCTGGTCAAACCTTTAGGTAACAATTATACTTTATTATTTACGAATTTTTCTTGTATATATAATTTTATTTTTAATTTTAGCCATAAGGAATTTTATTTTAATATATATTTAAAATATTTTAATGTATTATATATATGTATAATTGTCTATGTACATATAAGTTATTTTCACCAACTATATGATATAAATATATTTATGATATTTTATTTAATTTTATATTATATACACACACAAATTTAAATCTATAGATCTAAATCTACTTTTAAACTGTTTTACTAATTAAACAAATTAGATATTTAAAAAATGAATTTTGAATTTCAAAATTATCGACTTATTTAAAATAACTTATTTTATTTATATTTCTGATATTTTGATTTAATTTTATATAATATATTTATATTTAGGTTTAAATTAAATCTATAAATCAAGATCTGTTCTTAAACTATTTCACTAATTAAACAAATTAAGTATATTGAAAATGAATTTTGAGTTTCAAAATTATTATCTTATTCAAAATAACTTATTTTATACTAGTAGTGTTTGAAATTTAATTATTATACATATACGCGCGCGCACACGCACACACATTTATTTAAAATTGTTTTACATAGTAAGGCACATATAAAGGTCCAATGTGTTTATTATGGTGTAAATCCCAACACCTACACATATACACATTAATCATGTACACAAAATCTATATGTTGTAAATACACTTTACACATATGTTTGTATTTGATATACATATACATTACATACTATATATATAATAAAATTGAATCTTTATATTATTTAATTAAATAAAATAAAGATTTTATTTAAGATTATTTAGATTGGATCTAAATCAATTTAGACGGGCCCACTAAGATCTGAAATGTAAGTTCTTTTTGAAATTCACCCATTTAACCCATTGTGTGTTGGCCCAGCTCCATCAATTATATGTATATGCATAAACTACTTAAATTACACAAGTTTGAAATATACATATAGTTATAAAATTAACAACATTATATGTATATGTATATGTATATGTATATGTATATGTATATGTATGTATATGTATATGTATATGTATATGTATATGTATATGTATATGTACATGTATATGTATGTATGTAGATTCAAACGGTTATAGATGATAACATTTGAAATACAAAATCATTGTAAAATATAAAGGATCTTATCTATACTAATAAGATCTGATATATATATATATATATATATATATGTATGTATGTATGTATGTATGTTTGTATGTATGTATGTATATGTATATAACTAAAAAGAAGATTAGATAATTACCTTAAGAAGTAGCCTAAGAACCACACCTTGAATGTATGAAAACTCCTAGATCCAATTGGATCTTCTCCAGAAATTGCAATAATCTAAAGAACTACCTTTATGTTTATTTCATTTAATGTTTATACTATTTTTGGATTCTTTTTAATTCACGAAGACATTAATTTTTGGCCATTAGTGAAGAGGAGGAGACCAAGAGAAGGGAAAATGAATTTTGTTAGTAAGAATGAAATAAAAGAAATGAACTGAGATATGTTTTAAAGGAATGATTGAAACCTTTCCAATTCTTTGTTAAAACCTTCCCTCTTTGATTCTTTATTAAATCTCAAATTAATCAAACCAAACCCCCCATCCATACATAGCTGGCCCTAGATAGAATTTACAAAATTTCCAAACACATTTAGTAGTTAATTTACTTACATCAAATTTAAATAATCTATTGATATCTTATATCGATAACGCATATATATCTTCTATATATACATTTCATTAAATACTAATAGCACTAATACATTAAATAAAAGTTAATAGTTAATATATCATATATATTAATTAATTTAAAACAAATTATAAATTGATTAAATCATATGGTTTTTTGAGGTATTCATCATCACGGTTTTGCAGCTCAAAGGTGAAAATTTAGTCAGCGATTAATGTCGAACATTTCGAATATTAACATTCACATGTTACCCTAACTAGTGATCTGAAATTTTGGCTAAATTTATCGCTTACACTTTTTTTTCGTAAAATCCAATTTTACTTTATACCCAGTAATAATGTTTATTTATACCAATTCCCTTCGTCAACACTATATCACATTAAGACTTATGAAATTTGGTTTTGCTCAAAATTCCAACATCGTCCACATTCAACTTGATTAGTCCAAACACATAATCCTTGGTTAAATAATAACAATTGTTATTAACTATACTGTTCTGGCCAAATACTTTGACTTTAAGTTAACTACAGCTGACCGTGATACTAACCTCATATAACCGAGGAGATGAATTGTCTATTAAATAGTGATTCACTTCCTATGCATCAACTCAGGTCCAACTATAATCATTTAATGGACGTCATGCCACAATTTAACTATAATCAATGTAGAGTGTCCATGTTGATGTTCAATAGTATTCGCAAGTTGAGGTAGTTATGCAATATCAACACTTCAAGATTCTTTTTTTTACCTCAATTATGTTAACTAACAAAAAAACTCTCGAGTGAGTCATTCCATAGTTATCCCATAACTATCAGCGTGCAACCCCTTGGTGCCCCCAGTAGCTATAAGTAATACACTGTCCAACAATTGAAGAGTGTTTTTCATTGTCGTCTCAGCGGATGTATCGATATCCTGTCTTGAAAAATCCGACTGGAAATATTTAAAATAACATGTTATTTTAATATGACAACTTTCTCATGATTATAACACATTGTAATTACTATCACATAACATATCATTTAAGGACTTTCTATAAAATATACTTTAATTAATTACTTAATTAATTATATCATAATATAATAAGTATGTAATAGAAAGAAAAAACCTTTTATTTTGAACAAGATTGGATGCCGAGTTAGATATATATATAAAATTACACAGCTTCCCCTAGGGCATACCCTAACTCTATCACCAAGTACTTCTCATGTAACTCTTGTCCAAGGGTTGGATGCTTTTTGCCCCTCTTGCGCATAGTGTTGGTCCATTTCCAATAGTTGATGCTTGCTTTGGACACTCAAAATTTTCTCACTATTTCTTCAGACATGTCAACTTTCCAAGCAAATTTTCTCTAAGCATGTTAGCTGAATATATTATAAATAAAATGGCAAGCATACCTATAAGACACATATGTATATGTATACTATTATGTAATAAATTTATTTTACCATGAAATCATCAAAACATGACTTTCTTTACATCATCAAGAATGTCACTAAATATGAGCTTGAAATTAGTGATACATCCAAGTATGCCTTTATAAATGGCATCAGATGCATCAATATGCTAAAGTTCGACCTTCATGCATAATTTGTATTAATATATACGTGCATATGAGTGTATGTGTGTACACGTACATGCATGTATGTATCAATGTATATGTATGTATGTATGAGTGTATGTGTGCATGTGCGTGCATCAATATATGTGTGTGTATGAGTGCATGTATATATGATTGTTTTTGTTTTCAAATAATTAATTGCTCACTCTTCTTTAGCCTTCATGTAAATACAAACTCATTTGATGAAACAAGAGTCCATCTCAAATGCACGAGTGGATGAACCAGCAATATTAACAAAAATATGAGTATTAGTGTTCATAAAAGGAGCCATGATATGCACACCATGCTCATCTAAGTAGGATCCACAATGATCTGTGTAGGACCAACTATGGTTATATCTATGCCCACGACTATATATATGTGGTACAATAATATATATCTAGCTATATATATAATATAATAATAAATATAACATGAATATAAGAATTAAATATATAAAGTAACCTAAGTATGCGAAAGTAACTAAACTATATATTATTGACAACGGGGAAAACTAAAAATAACGTGCATACATAAAATCAGTTTGACTATCAATTATACATAGAGAATCTTATTTAAAACGAAGTATGCTTTTGGTTTTAGTATTCTCAGTACACCATTATAAGATATTAACAGCGGGTAAAAACCGTTGTTAAGTCCAAAAGCAACGGGTAAAAACCGTCTTCATTACAGGAGTGGTTGAATTTAGCGACGGGAGAAAACCGTTGCTTTATGTCCAAAAGGCAACGAGTATAAACCGTTGCAAATTGTGACAAAGGCAACGGGTATAAACCGTTGCAAATTGGACCAAAGGCAATGGGTATTAACCGTTGCAAATTGGGCTAAATGCAACGGGTATAAACCATTGCTTTATGGACAATAGGCAACGGGTATAAACCGTTGCTGAATGTACAAAAGGCAACGGTTACAAACCGTTGCTTAATGGGCAAAAAATCAACAGATATAAACCGTTGCTCTCTGTCCAAAAAGTCACACATAAAGCAACGGTTAACAACCGTTGCACATAGTGTTTGCTCCTGCTCCTACAAAATCACATTTGTAACTCACTACTACGTTACACGCATATCTCAGTATATATACCAGAATATCAATATATATCAAAATATGCCAAAATATCAAAATATTGGTACACAAGCACTATAAACATATCGCATATATACCATACATATAAAATTATCAAACTTATAATTACACTCATTGTTTTGCAAACAGAATGCTACCGTGCCGGAATATCATACTTATTACACTGTGCATTGTTTATTACACTACAGTACAAAGATTTCATTAATTACACTACATTGTTTTGCAAGCAGTGAAGTCTACATGGTTCATTACAGGGCAAAGCATTCCAGTTTTCAGACTTCAATGTTCAATCTGGTTCATGTGCAACTCGAAGATTAAATTCAGAGGCAGTTCAACTTCATAAATCTGGAAAGAATATTCCAGTTCAAAAACAAAAAGCATCTACCTGATTCAAAAAGTCTGAAACAATTTAAAACAAAGTAGAACCCAAGCAAAGAGCAAATCAAATAATGCAAAGCAATTCAAAGCAAACAACGGTTAGGATAAAGCAAATTTGATCAAGCCTCAATTTCCAGATTTTGAAATCTTTTTCAGGTTCTCTTTCCTCTCTGTCAAACTATCCAGGTGAGCAAACCACCCTTATAAATTCTTAAAACTTGATATATCTATTTTGCATGTGATAAGTCTTGAATGTAAATTGTGAAAGGTGCTTGCATGCTTGTATTTATGTATGCATGACTGTGTGTATGATTGTGTACAGGCAACATGCCTATGTTTATTCATGACAGGTTTGATAAACCTGTCTAAAAATTCATACCACCCAAAAGAATGAATGTTAGGCTTTGATCATTAAAAGGAAATTGCTTGAAATAATGTAATTTCATATATGAAAATAATTTCAGATAAAAACAGGTGCATTGCTATTCTTATATCATAGTTATGTACACAGGCTGCTAATATTGTTACTTATCTTCTTGTTTAATCAAGAAAAGCATTAGATCTTGGGGTGCATGTTATCATCTGAACATCATTGATGTGGCTGAATTCAATTAGATTATCAACCCTCTTGTTTTTGGTCAGTCTTGAATAGACACTGGATGTAATCTGACTCAGTCCGTGTGACATAAGTATTAATTACCACTAATAGAAGTTGCATTGAATCTTGAATGCAATTCATTATCCAACTTTGAACTATTTCTATTCTATTATTTCGAATATCAAAATAAAATTGGTGAATGTTTGATTATCTTTCTAGCTCAGACTTTGAAATGCAAAGTCAATATAATGTTTTATGCTTTGTACGAGTTGGCAACACTTCTTTCAAGTTGCAAATATATAATGTTATAATAATTTTTAAACACGGTTGTTTTTTAGTTTGAGAGGCATTGAAGGAGAATATAATGGGCTTCAACCTTTTTTTTGGAAGGTAAAAGCTTTACTTCCTAGTATTTTATAAATTGTCGATTATCTTGTAAACAAGACAGACCAGGACAAAATACACATGCATTTGCATATGCAAATTTCATATACAGCAAACAAAAGAAAATCAGCAATATATGCAAAGAACAAGTCAGAAATATCAATACCTCCGACTAAAGATATCGTATCAAACCCTTTTGATGGCTCACATAACCTCCGGCTCCAACATCCCCAAAGGTCTCGGTAAATTGTCGACATATTTTGGCGGTTAGCTCATCCAGCAATAAAATTTTGTCCAACAACACTTTTTCATATATGGGTGGTACTGGTTTTCCATGAATTACTAATGCTGTGGAATCTCGGCATATAGTACCTGTTATATAAGCATTTCTGGAGTGAATATATGGAATCACATTTACAGAACTAACAAGCTCCCAAACATTTAAGAGGTGGTATATATGGGCACAAAAGCATAAGTGTGCGCATGAAATAATTTCAATGCAAGGATACACATATATTAGAGGTGGTATATTTGCATGCTTCAGGGACACTACACACGCAAGAATAAAAGTTTTAAATCTTGGAACCATTTGCCTTTAGAAAATTATACATGCAATATATATCACGCATGCAAGAATTTCCACACAAAAATCAAAGTAAAACACACGTATAAAGCATGTAATTTGCAAAAATAACACACGCAGGTAACAAAGAAATAAACTTGCATGGTTCAGGGGCAGTGCATACGCAGGTACAAAAGGATTTACTCGCATGCATCAGAGACAGTGCACCAGATTTTTTTAGGATGAAAACTTATATAAACAAAAAAAAAACTCATGCTACCCAAAACCATTTCACAAACATGCAGCGATGGCCCAAGTTTCATAGCATATGAACTAGACCCAAATTTGCCTAATAATGACTTAGGTTTAATGCCAGAAGTGAATTATAGAGAATTACAGAGAATTTCACAAACATGCAGCGATGGCCCAAGTTTCATAGCATAAGTGTTTGAATTATCTTTCCAGTACAAGATGCAGTCATTAATGCATGCATCATAAGTTATGTAATTCATCCCAACTTGCTTAATGATCTTCTTCACGTCGGGGTACTTTGACGGTAGCGTGTTACCTACGGGGAGTAACTCCTTTATGAATTCGAGTAGTGCAGTCACACCATTGTCTGAAAAGCCGTATTGGGTCTTCAAGCTATTCAGTTTCACAATGGCATACAACTTTGTAATCTCTTTTGGACAAGAAGGATACAATGGCTCTGTTGCAGTTGCACTATCAAAAAATGATTTATCCGTAAACTGCTCACCAATATTAGCATTATCATGCAACTGACTTGTAGGTTGAAAATGATGGAATCTATCTGCACCATTGATCAAATCCTCCATCCTAATATGTTCGGACTCATCAGTATTTGTGGCATGACTAGCCGGTTGTTGTTTTGGCTTCTCCGGTATTCTTTCCCCGCGAAAACACCACACGGGATATGATTGAACAATACCATATCTAAGCAAATGAAAATGAATGTCATTTAATTTGAATGTATCTTCATTTTTCCACCGCGTGCAAGGGCACGAATACTTTTCCTTATTGCCACCGTTTTCAGCAACAAATTTAACGAAATTTCTCACACCTTCCACATATTCTGTATTTCTTCGATTAGATTGATTCATTCATTGTTTGTCTATACTAAAAGACATACTGAAAGAAAATAACAAGAGCTAATAAGAAATCATGGGTAACAATATCTTATGGCTTTCCACCAAGTTCAACTCTGATATTAACTAAACAGATGTATATTCTTCTGATTTCACTTGAAATTTAACATTAGCATCAAACTGTTTCCAAAAAATTTGCCATTACAACGGCGCCATTTTGTAGCACCAGAGTAATGTCTATGCATTACCCCTCTCCTGATACTTGGCTTGCGCCATTAACAACAATTTTATCCACTTACTAAATATGGTCTCATATTTAGTAAAACAAAATTCATTGCATCAACTTATACCCTAGCAGTCACTATAAGCAGCTATGTCTAACTAGCATGCAGTGCAGTACAGTACATTACAATTTGTAAAACAAATCATATATAAATGTAAAAAGATCATCCCTTGCATAACCAATTGTTTCTTGGTTCTCTAACACTGTACACTTAAAACATCAAATATGTATTCTGATGGTTCAGATTAGAAGGTGCATCTCTACTTTGGCAAACTGTTAAAGAGTAGTAGATATTGACTATAATCAATCCCCAAAAACTTAATGAAACATCAATCCTAAAAGCAAGGGCGGCCCAAAGAATCGGTTGACCAAGCCCAATGTGAATTTTTTTGCCCGTTACTATATAACATGTCAATTTTTTTTTTCTTTTTCATATATAACCATAAAATCACATATAAAACTATAACATAACAAAGTACCAACTTTTTATACAAAAGTTGCCACATTAAGTGGGCTGCAATACTTATAGTCTCAAATAGTTTACAAAACAGTGTATTTAATTTTTAACGAAATGTATCAAGTTTACAAACTAGTGTATCTAGTTAAGTGTACAGGCAAATCATATTGGGTTCTTCCTAAATGTTTGCGGGTAGACATACACACACTACAGGAAAAATAGTACATCAATGTAAGTATCAGTTCCTAAATAATTATTAGTTTTTTAGCTTCAGCTTTCAAATTTCAATTCCTAAACGATTATTTATAGAAAACTAGTTGTTTATAACTAAATACTAATAAGTTATTAGCTTCAGGCATTTTCAAGGTTAATGAAATCTAAAGCAGTAAAAGGGCGACTCAATTTTAGAAAATTAGACAACTCAAAACAAGAAATTCGCATACTTAATTAGCAGTGGCAGTATAGAGACTGTAGCAGGACTTCAAATCAGCAGTAGAAAATATCGCGTAGGAGGCAAGCATGAGCCGACGATGGTTGATGGAATAGCCGAGTATGCAGCGATTATTATTTAGAAAGCGTTGATTTTTGAAACCCTAGTTTTTTTGGGTTCGAGCATCGCCAACATGGAGATTGCTATTGAGCTGTAACTGTGAAGTAAAACAGATTTTTGGTGTTGCCCGGCTCAGTTGGTTGCCCCATCCCAGGGGCTTGGTGGGCTTGCCACTGGGCCGGCCCTGCCTAAAAGATTTACGACGGTTAGTAACCGTTGCTAATTAGCCACGGTTGAAAACCGTTGCTAATTAGAACGAAGCGCGCCAAAAATTATGGCGCGAAAGGATGAAATTCACCGCCATCATTTGTCTCCAAAGAAGCTACGGTTAATAACCGTTCCTAATTAGCAACGAGAAAAAACCGTTGCTAACTGAACCAAGGCGGTTATTAACCGTTGCTAAATGGCAACGGTTAGTAACCGTTGCCAAATGCGCGGATGGTTAGTTGCAAATCTCAGTATTTGGTGTAGTGTCTATCATACGTATTGTTATATTGGATATAAGTAATGTATACATTAATTATATATATGTATAAGTAAAAAATCTTTAGGAAAAGTATTTAGACTCTTTAGGAAAATCTAAAAGAGCTGCAAATGTGCTTATAGCTATGAGTTTGAACCGGTATTTAAATATTTACTTGTTAAATATTCCTAATCAAGACATGTCAAGAAAATAATATCGACGCATCCATTGAGATCGGTGTATGTAATGCTCTCTATATAATGGCAAGTTAATTATCCATGACCGTTGGAGGACCAAGAGGATACAAATTTCTAGTTGTTTGGAACAATCATGGAATAACTCAATGGGAGTCTTCTATAAGTTAATACAACAAATACAAAATAGAAGATGTCATGTAACGATGTGCATTAATCTTTAGACTTGAGGGTAATATGGATCTTATATGACTAGACTATACTTTAATTGTGGTCTAACACATGACATTGTGATCATTTTACGGCTATAATTGGGTAGACATTGAACAACTTAAAGTGAAACACTATTCAAAAGAGGGTTCGTCTCTTGTTTTGAAGAAGGTTAGCATCACCGTAATCGGTAGTCATCTTAAAGCCAAAATCTCTGGCTAGAGTAAATCGGTTAATTGATAATGTTATCAAATTGAACTAAGGACTTTAAACTGATATATATAATTAAATAAGGATAGTATTAGAGTGTTTGGACCTTATATCGGTTATCCAATATTTGAACCTAGCAACTTTCTAGCTAATCTAGATGACTAGACAAAGACAAAGTGGTTTAAAAACTTGGAGGCAAGCTCAAGAAGATAATGGGAAGGAACTTTAGAGGACCGACCTCGAAAGACCAAAAAGGTCGGTACTGAAATGAATCATGTCGGTACTGATTTGTTTGGTTGTATTATTTTGAGCCACTACACTATGATCAAGTGATGGAACTATAAAGTGGTCATCCTGGTACCTATATCTAAAGGAGTAGGCGAACAACTTCTAAGCTGTGCAGGAAAGGACAAATACCAGATGAAGTAGTTCATTTCAATATTGAGTAGAATTTAGAGGCAAAATGCCTTACACTTGAAGACTTAAAGAGGAAAAATGGAGTGATGAAAAAGGTGTTGATTGACACGAGGCAAATCATCTTGGTACCGACGTGATGAATGTCAGTGCTAACATGATTTGTGAGATGAAAAGACTGCATCTTCCTCCCTGTTTTCATGGTCTGGATTATTACTCGGTCTTTTGTGCTCTTGCGACTCTAACGGGCGATTCTCCTATAAATATAAAGTCTAGAGCAACTATGAGAGGGGAATGAGGCTCTTATTTTCTTCATCTTCTATCCTCTATAAACCATTATCATTTAAGAGCTTCATTTTGATGTTCTAGACTAAAAATCAAATTACAAAGCTCTTGTACCCATGACAGTCAATCTATAATAAGACTAAAATGGACGTTGGCTATAGAATTGCTGAACCACTATAAAAATCTTTATCTTATTTACTATTTTCTTGTTGATTTGCTAGATCTATCTCATTTTTTCTTTGAATTGGGATGTTGCACCAATTTTTGGTTCAACGTTTCTGGTGCTTTCATTGAGAGTTGAACTCAGGAGTAGATCTAGCTTAGTACTGTGGATTAGAGCGTCCAGAAGTTAGATCCAAAACCTTGTTGTTGTAGATCTAAAGTAATGGACCCCAAGAGATCTAGAAGATCTGAAGCTATAGCCGGTAAGGGTGTAGACGGATCAGACCGAACCAGACGAAAGTGTGCCTTAGTCCTATAAGAGATTCGGATGGACATGGGTCGGACAAGCATTAAGCATGGACATTGTTCTTATGAGCCGGACAATGGACGGGCCATGTTCGGACAATAGAAAAAGATTGAACATTTTCGATCGAACATACTTTCATACATTTTTTCTTGTCCCAATTCATGTACTAAATGAGAATCATACGGACACGGACCTGATGCCTTACAGCCTCGAATCAAGCCGAATGTCGGATAGTCCTACAAAATTTACAGCACTAGTAGTTGGTGAAGGAGATGAAGCTTCTCACCATAATGAAGAGACTAACCAGACCATATGACCTTTAAGAGGTGGTGACAAAAATGAAGTTTGACAGAATGGTGGCTGAATTTAACCAAAGGTTGGTGGAAAGCCAGAAAGTGCTTCTTAGTAAGATGGATACAAGTATTTCCTTATTGATCCAACAATCCCAAAGGGCTAGAATAAGAAGGAGAGATATGTTAACTTCTGCTTCGAAAGAAGAGAATTCATCTACATCTGGTCAGAACAAAAGGGATGAGAAGCAAAAAATAAAGGAGAAGACTACTTAAGACTTAAGGAAAAGCCACTGGAAAAGTGGCCATGTATTGTCCATCGTTGGAGAACTCAGTACCAACATGAATCAGGTCGGTATCGAGATGAATGTGGGTGGCCCTGGAGTTGTGTTACCTAATGCTGTCGACGTGTCAAACAGTAAGGGTGATTTGCAGGACATTGGCAACGATTCTAGACAGAATGTTGGAGTACAAAACGCAGGAGCTTAAACGACCACCACAGAACTAGCCAGGCATCATAAAAGACCCACAGGAGTGCTCTCCTAGAGATAGGAGAGCCTAGACATCATCGAGCGAACTGAGACTGTTTGCGGAGTCAAACACTTGGGTCTGCTCTCGAGAGTCATTTTTGGATCATCCGACCAGTGAGTAATATATTGCTGATATGGTGAAGCGGTTAGTGGAAGAAAACTGATGGAGAAAGAAGGACGAGTGGGGTTTCGCACCTAGTAGAACTCCATTTTATAGAGACTATTCTATGAGAGGAATATCTCAGGAAGTTTTTAATGCCTACGATGTCAACATATAATAGAACAATGGATCCTAAGCAACATCTGATAAAGTATTAATGACACATGGATGGTGCCAGAGTGACTGATGTAGTAAGATGTAGGTGTTTTTCCATCTTTTTGGATAGAGTAGCTTCAATATGGTTCATCCGGCTTATACTAAGATCCATATCAACAATTGATAAACTAGCAAAGAAGTTTATGGAGAAGTTCAGACTCCGCATTGCCTAAACAAAGGTTGTAATGTCCTTGTCGAATATCAATCAAGGTCTCTGGGAGACTCTGAAAGGATTTTTAAGTAGATTCAATACTGTCATAGCGGAAGTGAATAACCCAAAATAGGATATTGTGCTAATGGAGTTTGTCCTAGGGAAACATCCGGCCACAAACTTGGTAAGTGGTTAAAGACGAAACGACCATCTACCATGGAAGGGTTCTATCATAAGGCCTACCAATATTTGCGCTTGGAAGAGGTGGATTTGGTTGCTAGAATGGCTGATAGTAGCCATCAAAGGAAGTCATGCAAAGTTACGTGGCTACTAGACAAACTGGTGAGAGTGCTGGTAATGTTGCTATAAATGTGGAAATAATAATAGTGGTACAAAGAAGAGAAATCATGGCGCATGTGGTAGGAGAAACGATGCCAAGAAGCGTACAAGATATTTTAAACCATAGGAGTACATTCGCATGAATGACAATATGGAGAATTTATACCTTGCCACTCAAGGAACGAAAAGGTGTAAAAGGCCACCTCAAAGGGAGGAAACAGAAGCTGAACAACGCATTGGGAAGCATTCTCGCTTCCATGACACTAATGGATACAATACCAACGAGTGTCCTCAGATGAGGAACGTGATTGAGGAATTAATACGAAAGAAAAAATTGCGATAGTATTTGAGAGATCTACAGGATGGCAAAAATGATGTTAGACCTTAGGGATAGAACGCCCAAAGGGATCAACTGAGTCTAGTGGAGAAGGGCTCAAGCGATCAGATGGTAGGATTGTGATCAATATGACAACTATAGGAGTAGCAGAGAAGAGCTGGAATGAGTTGGAATGGTATAGAACTTCATTGAAGCACGCGTCATAGGAGAGCTATTTTGCCATCAAAGTTGGAGCTCTAACAAAATAGTTGAGGATAATAAAGGATGAAATTGTGTTTCATGATAGTGATTCTGATAGGATCGAAGCACCGGCTCGTGGTCCCATGGTAATTATGGTCGTTGTTGGGTTAGTTACTGTATGCCAAATGTTGATTGATATGGTTAAAATTCTATTCAAGAAGACTCATGGTTAGATGAAAATTAGTCCAAAGGTTATCAAGCCAAGTAAATCTAAGATTCAAGAATTTACTAGAGAGGCAAAGGAGCCTATCGGGACTATTGACCTATCCGTGGAGTTAGGTAAAGGAAATCGCAAGGTTGTGCAGATGCAAACATTTATTATTGTTAATGAATTCTCGGCTTATAACGCCTTTTTGGGTCGATCGGGCTTTGCCAATTTTAGAATAGCATTGGCTACTTGGCGCTTGATGATGAAGTTTTCAACAGAGAATGAAGTGGGTGCTATTCAAGGAAACCAAAGCGTAAGTCTTAAATGATATGTCATTGAGCTCAAAGAGGCAAAACGATGAGAGAAGGGAAAGGGTGCAGAGAAAGCTCTCTGCGTCAAGACTGCGAAGCCCTGGCGTGGTAGCTATAGCAAATTCTTCAAACCTATGGTTCCCCGAAAGAAGCCAGAGGAAGCGCGGGCAGCCCAAGTAGAGCCGACAATCAACATCCCAATCAATTTGGATGATCCTACTCAGGTCCTTAAGATCAGATCTCGGCTTAGAACCATATTGAGACAGGAGTTGGTTGGTTTTCTTCGGGCAAATCTAGATGTTTTTGCTAGGACACATTTAGACATGTGTGGAATATCATCGGAGATAGCATGCCACACATTGAATGTGAACCCAGAATGCCCCATAATGAAGCAAAAAAGATACATTCTTGGTCGGAGCGATCCGCTGCTTGAAAAAAGAAGCGGATAAGCTGAAGGTGAATGGATTTATTTGCAAACGCTGAATGGGTATCAATCCCATGTTTGTCAAGAAGGAAAATGGAAAATGGTGGGCAAGCATCGACTGTTTGAACTTAAATAAGAGTGCTCGAAAGACAGCTTCCCTATGCCGAAGATAGACCTGCTTGTGGACTCAATGGCTAGGCACGAACTGTTATCCATTATGGATGCATACTCTGGCTACAATAAAATAGCAATGCACGTTCCAGATCAGGAACATATAGTTTTATCACTGCTTTACGCCTGTACTGCTATTGAGTCATGCCGTTCGATTTAGAGCTGCTACTAGCGATTGGTAAATTGAATGTTTGAAAATCAAATCGGGCAGACGATGGAAGTGTAAAAGGATAATATGCTTATGAAGTTACAACTATCAATTAACCACATTGATGATCTTTCCAGGATGTTTGATGAGTTGTGGAAGTACATAATGAAGTTGAATCCATTGAAATGTTCCATCAGAGTCACATCAGGGAAATTCTTTGGTTTTAATTGTGAATGCAAGGGGAAACATGGCTAATCTAGAGCATTTTAATGCCTTGAAACATGTAACTGCCCTAAGGAAAAGGAGGGAAATGCAGAGATTGAACGAGAAAGTCGTTGCATTGATTTGATTCGTCTCGAAGGCAATCGATAAGTGTACCGTTCTTCGATGCCCTCAAAAAGGGAAAGCTTTTCCATATGAAGGAATGCCGGGATTCTTTCCAGTAATCGCTAAAGCATATAGAGAGACTGCCGATCCTATCGAAGCCTTTGGAAGGTGAAGATATGTTTATATAGCAGTATCTACTCACGCACTAAATGCGGGCCAGGTATGTGAGGAGACAAAGATCCAAAGTTCCATATACTATATCAGTAACTATTTTACTAGAGTAGAGAAGAACTATCTGTTACCCGTCATTCTAGCCCGGCAATATTGAACTGATTGCACGAATTATATGTGATTGTCATAAAGGCTGATGGTCCAGAATGATGATTGTGGGGCTTGGATGTTGAGTACAGATGATTATATGAAGTCGGAATTGAATGGATTTGATAGACGTACAATGTAGGATGCTCGAAGCATGGAATAAGGCTCACCGAATGGAAGGTTCGACATAACTTGGCAAATAGGAAGGGATCGACATGATTGGTGTAAAGGGATCGGTAGGCTATATTGAAAAGGGATCGACATCCAACAAAATTATAAGAGTATTCATGCACACAACACTCCATATCTCAGGATCTACAACTCCAAAGCTTATGAAATTTGGAAGGCAGTGTACGTGGATCCTAGGGAATCTTCCCTAGGGATCGCACATCACTTGGGAAAAACCTTCAGGGATCGGCATGTAACCTTATAGAGGGTTTGATAGTTAGTAGTGAAAAAATCATATCAAGTCAAAGATTAAACAATAACTTGAGCTCCAGTTACCAAAATGACATGAGATTTGAAGGGCCGACATATTTTAAGCATGCAGAGGCCACCATAGGGACCGCTGCCCAAAAGTCAACCAATGAAGGGATCGGTACCCCTCCCTCCTTATTGGGAGTTGGGCTTAAAGACCCCTTTGGTGGGCCCATATAGATTAGAAGGTCCGTCAGCCAAAGTTTCAGAGAGATTGGTGGTCGTCTTCACCTATAAATACTGGCCTAATATGTCATTCTGATGATCTTTACGCTGTTTGTTACTTTAGACTTTATTGTAATCAAGTGTTCTCTATTCTCAACTTCTATAATCAGATTTAGAAGTGATCAATAAAGATAATCTTTAAAGTGGACGTAGGCATACGACGTGGAACCACTATAAATCTCTGCGTTTTTTATTATTGTTTTTATTTGTTATTAGCTTAATCTTTTCCTCAGTTTAATTTTATTTTCTTCACTTCTCTACAAAAATATGTTGTGTGGTGTTTGTGACCAATTTGGTTGCAAACATTTTGGTGCTTTCACTAAGAACCCTTGATTCTCAGTTTGCTAGGATCCCCTTTGTGCTACTAGATTGGATAAATCCCCCAAAGGAGATCTATAGTTATCCTCAAGAAGTTGCTTATACTAGTTAGATTTGGAGGATTCTAAAGAAAAGTAATCAATAATGGTGATACATACTAGATCTACTTCTTAGAACGTGGAAGGAAATGAGACTGCTAGCATTCAGCAAGGAGACCCAAGCAATCAACCAACAAATGTGAATGCTGATCCGATTAAAGTTCAGAATCATATTAAATATATTACCAGAGCTAAATTTCATAATTCAATGAGAGAGTTGATGGAAAGTCGTCGACAAATAAATTAACAAATTCAGACTAATATCAACTTGATGAACCAAATTACTCGACATCAGCGTGGGAAAGCTAGGAGGGATCCCACTCCTTACCCAGCATCGGAAAGTTTTAGCTCATCAAATGAATATCACTGGCATAAGCGTTGCAGGATTGAAGAAAATTGCGTAGAAACTTCAGAGCGTCACCTGGCAAACCATCATGGTCTGCCAGGATCGATTGGTGGTGATCCCTCCTTAGTGATCGGTATAGATCCCTCCTCCTTAGGAGTGATTTCCTCCATACACTTGGGGAATCATGATGGAACCATTTCTGAAGGTTTGGATGATGGAGTTCGATTGAATGCTGACAAGTTACCTCCTCGGAATGATGATGGAGTGAATATACAAGATGCGCGTTGGGAAGATGGTGAACCAAGAAGGCATGAAACGACCCGTAGACATCGATCAGACCATTCTTGTAAGGTGGAGCGTGGCCACCGCTTGGCACCAACCATCCAAATGCCGGACTTATCAGCAATGGTCAGATAGTTAGTGAGGGAGAGCCAAGGCTTAACCAACGATGACTGGGGAATCTTAAGAAGTCATACCCCGTTCACTGATAGTGTATTACATGCACGGTTCCCAAGGAAGTTCAACATGCCGTCGATGCCGGCCTACGAGGATCGACCCTAGGCAACACATCATGAGGTATGAATGGTTGATGAATTCCATGCGAGCTAATGATGCAACCAAGTGTAGATGCTTTCCTCTAACTCTTTCTAGAATAGCGACAATGTGGTTCACGAGACTACCCCCACGATCAATTTCTAGATTCGATGATTTCGCAACTAAGTTTGTGGAGCAATTCTGGATGCACGCGATTCATCCTAAAGACGTGATGTCCCTTTCCAACGTGATTCAGGCTCCAGGGGTGTCGTTGGAAGATTATTTGGAGAGATTTCATACAGCTGTTACGGAGGTCAATAATCCAAATGACCATGCGATACTCATGGCCGTGAAGAGAATAATTGATCTAGAGTCTGAGTTTGGCGATTGGTTAGCCGGTAAGCCGCACACAACGTTGGAACGCTTTTACACAAAGGCGGCTCAATATTTGAGAAAGGAGGAAGCTAGGTCCTCTAGGAAGAAGAATTTGCGGGACCAAGTGGAGAAGGAGTACAGAGTAACATTGCGATAAAACAATCCGATGACAGTTTTGGAAAAGTCCAAGTAAATGTTCAGAATAAACAAAATCAGCAAAAGAGAGGTGGAGATAGGAACCAAGAACAAAAGAGAGATTCTGGAAGATTGAAGCCTAGGATTCCAATGTATAGTAATTACACGCCATTGAATACGTCATTGGAGAATATCTATTTGTCTACTTGCAATATCATGCAGTATAGGAAGGCGCCTCTGAAAAAATCAACAGAGAAGCAGACCAGGTAATATTGTCAGTTTCATGAGTGTTATGGGCACAATACAAATGAATGTAGGCATATCCAGGAGATTATAGAAAAACTGATTAGAGAAAAGAAGTTACAATAGTTTGTGAGAGCTTCGCAGGATGGCGGGCAGGGGACTTCTGACCCCAACCAAGGACAAGCTCCACGTAGAGCTAAGGAGCCTGCGTAGACTGGTGATAAACACAATAGTCGAAGGACCGCAGCAGACATATAAGAGTTGGCAAGAGATGGAGCGCTATGCTAGCGCGATTAGGCATGTGGATTTTGAATGCTGTTCGAATACGAAAGATGGAACTCCAGCATAACAGCAACGTACAATGACGGATGACATTGTGTTTAGGAATAGAAATGCTGATAAGGTAGAGGCTCTGACAATCGACCCAATGGTCATTTCAGCCATGATTGGTCCTACCTTGGTGAGAAGGATTTTGATAGATTATGGAAGTTCGGTGAATATAATCTTCAAAAAAGCTTATGATCAGATGAGGATGGAGGCTACAGATTTAAAACTGTTTAAAGCTCGTATACAAGGTTTTAACGGTGTTGCAACCGAAGCTGATGGTTATGTGGAATTACTAGCTTAGTTGGGAGAAGGTGAACGAAGGAGAGTGCGGATCTTGCCATTTATTGTTTTGGATGTTGACTCTCCATAAAATGTTTTTCTTGGTCGATCAGCCTTAGCTGAATTCCGGGCCGCTCTTGCCCCATGGTGTTTGACTTTGAAGTTTCCGACAGACAATAGCGTAGGAGTTGTTCATAGCGATCAAGCAACTAGACATGCTTGTTATGTAGCTAAGTTGAGGGAAGCTCGGCGCAAAGAAAAGAGTAAGGGTGTGGACAAGACCGTCCACATACAAGCTACCGAAGATTGAAAACTAGCACTTGAGCCTTGGCTCGGGAACACAGTCGGTTCTATAGAGATATAGATCCGAGAGATGGTGAAGATGAGCCAAAGAGACCAAGGCTGCACCGGCTGAGCTGACGATTGATATTGTGGTCAGCTATGACGACCCACCACGAGTCCTAAAGATTGGGTCATATCTCAGCCCCCAGATGATGAAAGAACTTGGTGGTTTTCTCTAAGCGAAGCTAGGCGTGTTCGCTAGGATTCACTCTGACATGTGTGGAATCTCGCCTGCTATTGTGATCCATGCATTAAATACCGACCTAAGGCATGTCTCAGTGAAGCAAAAAAGACGTGGCATGGATCTGGAGAGATCTGCCACTCTTAAAGAGGAGGTGGATAAACTAAAAGATAATGGGTTTATTTATGATGCCCTCTACCCTAAATGGGTATCTAATCCTATACTTGTGAAGAAAGCGAATGGGAAATGGAGAACGTGCATTGATTATTCAGATTTGAACAAGGCATGTCTGAAAGATAGTTTTCCACTTTCGAGGATTGACCAGCTAGTGGATTCAACCGCAGGACATGAATTGCTATCTTTCATGGATGAATACTCGAGATATAATCAAAGCCCAATCAATATTCCCGATCAGGAGCACACCAGTTTCATTACTAATTTTGGATTGTACTGCTATGTAGTAATGCCGTTTGGATTAAAGAAGGCAAGAGCGACTTATCAGTGCTTGGTTAACAGGATGTTTAAAAATTAGATCGGAAAAACAATGGAGGTGTATGTGGATGATATGCTCATGAAGTCACGACGATCAAGCGACCATATTAGAGACTGAGCGGAAATGTTTGACATCCTCCGACATTACAAGATGAAAATCAATCCTTTGAAGTGTTCTTTTGGTGTTACGTCAGGGAAATTCTTAGGTTTTATTGTCAATGCTCATGCAATAAAAGCTAATCCCGAGAAGATTCAGGCTATCCGTGATATCCAAGCACCAAGAACTATTAAACAAGTGAAGAGTTTGAATGGGAAAGTTGTTGCCTTAAGCCGATTCATCTCCAGAGTTACCGATATAAGCATTCCTTTTTTCGATTTGATTCGGAAAGGGAAAAGAAACTTCGAATGGACGTAGAATTGTAAAGACGCGTTCAAGCTTTGGTGAATCATTTGGAGAGACCCCCTATCCTGTCAAAGCCAGTGGATCATGAGGAGTTGTATAGTTATTTGGCCGCATCGGCACATGCTGTAGGTGCCGCATTTCTTCATGAGGAGGATCAGATCCAGAGGCTGGTGTATTGCATCAGCAAACGACTAACATAAGCTGAAAGGAACTGTCCAAAAATAAAGAAACTAGCATATTGCTTGCTAATTGCATCACGGAAGCTTTGTCTGTACTTCCAAGCACATCCGATCAATGTTTACACTCACCAGCCATTACGACAGGTCCTATAACGACCTGAGACGTCTGGAAGACTACTTAAGTGGAATATAGAGCTCAGTCAATTTGATATTACTTATCTCCCTCGGAAGGCTATCAAAGGTCAGGCACTGGTAAATTTTATAGCAGAGTTTACTATGCAGGATGATTCTCCGAAAAGTAGCGAAATCCCTACCATAAGGTGGAAATTGTATACTGATGGAGCATCTAATGATCATTGTTCTGGAGCTAGAACAGTACTTGTAACTCCTGAAAATCAGTCAATCTGTTATGCATTAAAGCTTGATTTCCCAGCAAAAACAACGAAGCTGAGTATGAAGCTCTGATTGCTGGGCTTAAACTCGCTAGAGAACTTGGAATAAAATCTCTTGAAATCTTTTGCGATTTGCAATTGGTAGTGTATCAAGTTAGGGGAATTATCAAGCTAAGGGACAACGACTTGCCTCATACCTTACCCAAGTCCAAGTGGTGACAGAATTTGAGTACTATGACATTTCGCATATTCCATGAAATCGAAACAGAGAAGCAGATTCATTGGCAAAGTCTGCTATTACCGGCGAAGCACAATAGATGGGCTTAGTTCCGGTCGAAGTATTAAATACCCCAAGTATAAACATGATAGAAATTGACCAGACACTGGAAGCGGAGACCGAAAGGGAATCGTGGATGACTCCAATCAAAGACTATTTGCTACATGGAGTCTTACCAGATAAAAGAAATAAAAAGCGACAAGTCCTTCGCAAAGCTTCACGGTATATCATGCAAGAAGGAATTATGTACAGGAAAGATTTCTCAGTCCCCATACTCCGGTGTGTCACTCATGATGAGATAAAACGTGTTGTAAGAGAAGTTCATGAAGAGGAATGTGGTGATCACACTGGGGGCAAACTCTGGCAAAGAAAATACTTCGTTATAGGTATTATTGGCCGACCATAAATCGAGGCTCCAATGATTATGTGAGACGATGTGATAAATGCCAGATATATGCAAAAGTCCCAAGAGCTCGGTTGATGGTAATCATGCAAATGGTAAGCCCATGGCTGTTCGCCATGTGGGGTATAGACATTATCGGTTCCTTGCCGATCTATAAAGGTGGCGCAAAGTATGCTATTGTTGCAGTTGATTACTTAACCAAATGGGCCGATGTAGAACCCTTAGCCACGATCACAACCAAGAAAGTAATCAACCTTATTATCCGAAAAATCCTATGCCACTTCAGTCTTCCATGAACTATTGTAACAGATAATGGAACTCATTTTGACAGTGTTGAATATAAGACTTTTGTCGAAGATATCGTATTGAAATGAGATTTGTAGTGGTCGCCGAATGGACAGGTTAAAGCTATAAATAAAATCATAAAATCCATTTTGAAGAAGTGTTTGGAGAAGGCCAGAGGCAGGTGGGTGGATGAACTCCCTATAGCACTATGGGCTTATAGGACCGCCCACAAGTCCTGCCATAATCCATTCGCCCTTGCTTACGGTTCCAAAGCCGTTATTCTTGTTGAGCTCAATATTCCTTCTCATCGAGTGACTTACTGTGATCCTAAAATCATATATGATAAGCACGAGGAATTCGATCTGAGGGCAGCTGCACATCGACACCGAGTCGCCCGATATTACAACATTAAAGTCTGACCTAGATCCTTTGAAATTGGCGATCTCGTCTTAAAATGGGTTTTTCCTACCCCATCGCACATGAATCCAATATGGGAAGGATATGTCATTGAACAAAGGCTTGGATAAGGAACTTTCAAGCTAGCGACTGTCGAAGGCATCACACTTCCAAGGGCATGGAATAGCGAACATTGACACCGAGTCACCCGGTATTCTTGTTGACCACGAGAGATTCTCTTGACTTCATAGATGATAAGCACGAGGAATTCAATCTAAGGGCAGCTGCACATCGACATTGAGTCGCCCGGTATTACAACATTAAAGTCCAACCTAGAACTTTTGAAATTGGCGATCTCATCCTAAAACAGGTTTTTCCTACCCCATCGCACATGAATCCAATCTGGGAAGGACAATATATCATTGAACAGAGGCTTGGAGAAGGAACTTTCAAGCTAGCGACTGTCGATGGCATCACACTTCCAAAAGCATGGAATAACGAACATCTACGACGCTATTTCACTTAGTTTATTCCTTTTTCATTTCAGTTATATTTGCTTTTAGAATTTTCTTTAGCATATGATTTTCCAGATGTGTAATAAGATAGTTTGTGTGTTTTCCTTTCCTTTTAATGAATAAAGTTTTGGACTTCCTTTATATTTATGTTTGCTCTGGCATTATATATTAATTACATAGTGAAACTGATTGATATCGATATGTATGAACAGGCTCCCAAAGATTGCAATTAATCAATCACGCTAGTTCCCAATGGGACTAAATAAGATGAGCTTAATCCACTTGTTTATTTGGCAACTCTCATTCATAGTCCAACTAACGGGATGCACGACAGGGAATAAACATGGCTGACTATCTGATGATAAAATCAATCCGACCAAACTGTGGGATTGAGATAAAATGAGAGTGACTGTGACACGATCGATCACTCGCTAGATCAAATCCCAGAACCTGGGGGGCAAATCAATCAATTAAGGGGAGTGCGATCAGACTGCTCTCCGAACTAACTCTAAGTCCCCAGAGTGTGGACTATAGTATAAACTTAAATCTACTGTGAATCGACCACCCGCAAAATAAATCTAAGCCCCAGACTGTGGACTAGAGTATAAACATAAATCGGGCGTGAATCGACCACTCGGAAATTAACTCTAAGTCCCTAGAGTGCGGACTAGAGTATAGACATAGATTGGGTGCGATCCGACCACCCATCAACTAAATCTTATACCCAGAGTGCGGAAACGAACATGAATGAATTGATGAGTGGAGTTTGACCATTCACTATTCCATTAACTCTGGCCTGAAACCGATGGGAGGAGCATAAATAGCTATCAACATCTAACCCCGCTAACCTAAAACTGAGAGTGAGAGTATAGTTTCTCCAAAACTACTGAATTCGACAGCGTAACACTAAGGCCGAGCCTAGTGTTTAATACAACTCGAGGCCATGACCACTTAGAGGCCTTGAGATAGAGCTGGTGGATTGTTACCAGAATTCATGAGCAATGAATTAAAAGTACATTGAATGGAAAGTAATAGTTTAACTACTTAAATAGCAGTTCACACAAAAGCTCAATAGAGAACAAAAACTTTTATTCACATGACAGGTTTTAAGGTTGTAGCACAAGTTATTTCAAAAAACCGAGATTCATACTCGTACAACCATAGTTAAAAAAAGAAATGGCAAACAAACAACTATGCAAAATATATACACATTAAGCCGAAGTTATAGCTATATCTTTGACCTCCTCTCTTTTTTGGATTTTTAGGGAGTGGTGCCACTTGAGCCCTCGATGTTTCTCTTCCTGGATCCTTTGCCACCTTTTGCAGGAGAACATTCAGAGATAGTAGGAAGTTCACTAGGAATTGACCCGCCAGGTGGAATAACTTGTAATGGAATAAGGCGTGGATCGTTGATGTCCACCTTGACAAGCTCAGCTTTAGCCTTTTTCTTCAGAAACTCTTCCTTTTCAATCTGCTCTTTCAAGCTAATCTCATCGGTGCGTTTGGAGGAGTCGGTAATCACAACATCGTTAGACTTATCCGTTTGGAGTGGATTTTCGACCTTGTCATCATCAAGAGCTCTGATGGCTTGAGCATCGGGACTCAGTACATCACTAGTTGTCAGGACCTCTACTGGTTTCTCTTATTGCTCTATAGTAGCATCGCTCTGGAGTTTGACCGGGACTCGGAAGACCTGCAAAATTTGTTAAAATAAGGAGATGAGCTTAAAACCATTGAGCGTGAAGAACTAAACTTTTCATAAACTGAAGAGTAAATTGCCATACCCATATACAGTTGGCTCTTAGTGGTTGCTTGGGTGCCTTCTTCAAAAATAGGGGACAACACCTTGGTTGATAGCTGGGTTTATCTGGACTATAGCCCAAGTCCTTCTTTGTGCCGAAGGAGATCGATGCTCTGGCTGCTTGGGAAGAAGAGGGACTCTTAGGATCGGCCCCTGAATATCCAGCGATATGCCCCTTTCTCGATAGGTGTAGAAACGTTGAAGTATCGAAGTTTCATGACAGCCAAATCTAAAAGTTCATTTTTGCGGAGGACCTTCCGTGCTAATTTTTCTTCATCAAGTTCAGCTCCGCCCAATTATCTCTTTTTCATCTCAATAATATGCTCCTAATCTTCAGCAAGTGATTCGAGATAGCCTTTGCCAAGAAAACTTAAGTCGAGATGGATAAGGACTTTAGCGTTGTACTCAATGATTAATGGATCGAACAAGTCCTTGATTTCATTCCTACTGGACTCTTTAGCGTCTCCCACATGGGATTCAATTTGTTCAATCATTTCTTTAAGGCCTTCCTATTGAGCCACCCCTTTAAGAGCTTCAATTTTGGCAAACTAATCATTAATTTTAATTTTCAGGCTTCTGGCCTCGATAGCCTCTTCGCGGTACTTTTGCGATTCTTCTTGAGCCTCTATTTTCTCTTCCCTTTCTTTTTTGAGAAGCTCTTCAAGTTCCTCGATGCGGTGGGCCAAAACATCTTTTTCCTTTTGCAAGGAATATTTTTCCAAAGCAAGTGCCCTGCTGTAAATGAGGGCGGCGTCGAGTTCTTTTTTATGAAAATTTTCCAAATGGCTCACCGCCTCTACCATTTCCTTAGCATTTCTCTCTGCTTCGGCAAGTTGTGTTTTCAATTCTAACAATTCGGCATCTTGATGTTTGATTATGTCTTTATCATGTATCGCTTCTAACTTGAGGCGGTCTATTTCATATTGTCACTCAATGGACACTTCAGAGAATTTTCAGCCAAATGTTGAAACGATTCGTGTTGCACAACCACATCATTGACACATGCGAGAGAACTCGCTTTGGCGTGCCTTGGATTTGTATGTAATATAGGATGGAATTTAAGTCCATCAAAGCAGATTTTCGGGATAGTAGCCTTAAGCTTGGCCAATTTCTCTGCTGTAGAAATGTCGGGAGCAGTAGCCGGCAAGGACGGATCAAAAGCGGCAATTGGATGTTTGCTTGATCTATGTTCTCGAGACTGCCTAGAGCTCGAAGAGGCATAATGTTGCTCGTGTGATGTGGCGATTTGAGGGCCGCGGTAAGGAGGCTAGTCCCCTTGTAAGTAGAAAAATTAGGCTGTTCTCCTTGATATGATGTTTGGGATTGAGACTTATTCTTAGAAGAGTAAGATACCTTGAATGATAGCATTTATACCATCTATCGTTTTTCTCTCTACGCCGGCTAGACTCCGAGTCATGGCTAGATCGATGATATGTTGAAGAACCTCTTAATCGATTGAAGGCCTGGGACTGAGTCATTGCACCTGCAAAGTCAAAATGAGGACATGTGAGTAATTATTGTATGGAAGATTAATAAAGAGCATGTAGTGAAGTGCACATAGTCGTGAGTGTCCTAGTGTTCCCCTTGATAGACCGGGGGCTGTAGCCTTGCTCATGGGCATTCTCTCTCCTTTATCAGAAGGATGAATGTCTTCACCGCTCCTAGTAGGAGAATTGAGCCCTTCGATGATGATATTCCGAAAGTTGGAGGTCATAATATTATCTAGAATTTGGAGATTTGAAAATCCCTTCAGTGAACTTTCCAAGTGTTAAGAAGACGATTCTTCTTCAATAGCAATAATGATGAATTCAGGATCTGCAGCAGTTTTTTTTACGAATTTTGTATACAGCCTCTTCTTTCTCTTGGTAGGTGTTTAGGATTGTGCGCCTTGCGATGGTTCGACCATGGTCGCCTTGCATGGGCCTACATCAGCGTCTTGGGTTCACTGGCCTGAGAACCCCTAATCTCACATTCTTCAATGTCATCCCGCGTCCCCTCGGCAGGGGGCACGACAGGATTGATGGCAACTCTTTTTTGCTCTATAATGTTTCTCGGCAATGCTATGCTTCTACGGAGCCCAATGCTACGACCCTCTTCTAATAGCCCGAATAAAGATAGTAGCTCATCAGTGACAAGATGTTTGATATCCCTATCTTTGATAGGGGCAGCAGGAATGGCGGCGACCGCTCTTGAAAATTTAACGCCTTCAGGATGTGGAAGGACACCTGAAAGAATCCCAGATGTTAGCAGATTCAAAGAAAAAGATATGACTTGGATTAACAGACTTGAGAATGAGATGAAAGTAACACTTACGTCCTTCCAACCATCGCCTCACGAACCTAGGTGGACATTGAACATAAAACTACTCGTGCTTGAATAAAGAAAGTTTGTTCCACGCCAGTCAAGACATGGTAGTATGGTGAAGGTTCAAGAAAGACATAGGCCTTGACCGCCTTTTATAGTTGTAAATGATTCTTATGTCCTCGGGAGTTAGGGATGAAATAGAACAATCATGAATATCAAGAAGGTTCCATATATAAAGGTGTAACTGTTTGGATGGACTTGAGTGGGAGTTATTCAAAGGTATCTCAACATTTCTCGAATGAATAAATTAAAGAGCGGTACGCATCCTGCCTGGCACATAAATTTGTTACATGCCTTGTACCCCTCCGGTGGCAAGTGGGGCCTATCATTTATTGAAGGAACCCTGACGTCCAAGAATGGGATTCCATGTATATAGCATAGTTGACGAAGGGCATCCCCACAAATTCGGGAGGCTTGTGAATCTATGGGTTATGTAGAAGAATGGCGCCCTCAACTACATCAGGGGCAGGACTTATATCCTCTGTCGGGAAGGCCGGAACATCTGAGAAAAGGTTGACTGGTGGACCGGAAACTTCTATCTGTTCTGCTTGATGGCTGGGAGAAAGCCTGCTGGATATAGTCGCATAACTTGATTTTGCCTCAGAATCAATGCGTTGCATTGCCGGATTGGAAGACATACCAGCTAAACGCCCTGAGCATCTGGAGTCCATATTAGCTATACTCAGTAGATAATCGAGGGTAGAAAAGTTTACTAGTTCCCTTCATGTTAGGTGTAAGCTAGTGCGGTGTATTGAAGTGTATGGCAGACATAAACTAAAATCAGAAAAAACGAAGTTAGACGACGAGACTCTAGGTTCTAACCAGAGTGACCGTCATCGCTGATCATTACAACTAGCAGAGAGATTGATCGATTATAAAAATTTTCGGATCGACTGTCGGTATATCGAAGTGTGAAGTTTGTCGTTCAAGTCCATTTGTAAGTTTGTAGTGTATGCAAAAAATTTCATGGGTTTGACTGTTTAATCTCGAGTTCAGTAGTATATATGCATGTTTTAATGTTCGTTGTCACCATATGTCCAAGTTTGTTGGATAGATTAGTGTCAAACAAGTAAGATTAGGGTAGTGTATAAGTTCAAAGAACCTCTACAAGTCCTTATGTCGATCCAATTGACCGAACCCTACATACCGATCCCTATCCCAAAGCTTCTCTACTGATCCCTCTCTTCAACCAAGGCCTATCGATCCCTAAGTCCAACCGATCCCTATGGATAGGCCGATCCTTATGATAGGCTGATCCATTTCCCATAGCTTCACAACCGAGCCCTCTCTCCTTATACCACCGATCCCTTATTTTGAGCATAACTTTGCCGACCCACAATTACACCAACGCCTCTGCTAGAACAAAGCTAACTGATCCCTTTTCCTTTTCATCTTCTCAAGCCACTATGCCGATCCCTTGCCATCAAATGAAAGACCAGCCTAGAACCAAATCCCTAATACCGAACCCTCCTCCACTTCCTCCTTTTCTTCCTCCTTCAACATTCTACGAATTCCAACTCCTTTCCACACCTCGTCTTCCCCAAACAACCAATGTCCTCAACCATCCACTTCATTGCAAATCAAACCGTCGTCCATGAAGCAATATCTATTGACTCGCCTTAAAGTCAAGAGTAAGGTAGGATGCTCACATAATTCAGTTGAAGAAAACTGTAGATGGATAGAGATTAGGCTACGATTCGGTTGGAGGGAGGAACAATGGTCCAAGACTAAGTAAAGAAGGTGGGTTAATTGATTTAAGCGATGGTTTAGTGAAGATGAAGGGTTCGACTCTTGGGGGAATTTCGACTGTGGAAAATGGGAAGGTAGCAAGAAAATGAGACAAATGAAAATAGAGAGAAGTAGAAATGTCGCTTAATATATGTGGATTATAGGTTCGGTCAAAGTACCGACGTGTGAAGACAGAGAGGGATCGGCTAGGGGTGTGCCGACCCCTATAGTAGTAAGAATTATAGAGGAAGGGTCGACATAGTACATGTCGATCCCTATGGATTTCCCTAAAAAATTGATTATAAGGGTTTGGCTATAAGCATGAACATACAAAATACTATAAAAATTGGCAATGACCTGTAAGTGTTCGAACACGTCCGGGAGCCAACTACGAAAACGTGTATATGAGCACGCCCGTGTATGACTGAAAAGTTCAATCTTTGAGTTTGATAGAAACTGAAGTCAAACCTAAAACCTTCGAGTTCGGGGCTGAACCGGATAACAAAAGCTTGTTAGTCTCATATAACTAGATTTATATATATCAGTTGACGGGACATGGCGCTGGATTTATATTATTGGAAATTAACCAAGTGTTAGGACAGTCAATAAGGAATTCAACGCTTTGGAAAAACGATTCGTTAAAAGAATAGAAAATGTTCGAAAAGCTAGATGGATCTCATTCTTAACGATTCAAAGCACGTCATGTTAATCACAAGACGTACTTTGGGGGGTAAGTGTTACCCGACATTCTAGCTTGGCTATATTGAACTGATTGCAAAACTTAGATCCAATTTTCATAAAGGCCGATGGTTCAAGAATGATGATTGTGGGGCCCAAATGTTGAGTGCAGATGATTATATGAAGTTAGAATTGAATGGATTTGATAGATGTACAATGTAGGATGCTCAAAGCATGGAATATGGCTCAATGAACGGAAGGGTTCAGCATAACATGGCAAATCGGAAGGGATCGGCATGATTGGTGTAGAGGGATCGGCATGCTATATTGAAAAGGGATCGACATCCAGCAAATTCCGAGAGTATTCATGCACACAACACTCCATATCTCAGGATCTACAACTACAAAGCCTATGAAATTTAGAAGACATGGTATGTTACATTACAGTATAATACTCTAGAAGTTTAAAGCCATGTCATTTCAAACACGGACATTAGGTTTCTTCCATATTTGTTTTATTACAAGATGTCATTTTCATGAATGCTTCCATACTATTTTTATTCGGCAATGTTATTATTCCTTCTTTTCTTTACCTATATGGTTGTACATCCAACTTTGAACTTTCAAATACTCCATCTTTTACTATACACATAAACAAAAATTATAATTTAAAAAAATAAATTATAGTATTATTTTTCTTTATAAAACCAAACATTACTAATAATGTAGTATATTACTATCTTCTAATTAATAAAACTAGATATTATTAATTTTTACTACTAATATCATATATTATTATTTGACTAATAATAACAATAATTTATTATTCTTCATCAATAATAACCATATATATTCATCTTTATTAATAATACAGTATATTGTTGTTGTTATTTTGGAACTTAGTTCAATACCCATAATGACATTTAGTTGTAAGAATTGAACCCTTAACCTTATATGTAAGCACAGCACGTCCTAACCAACTTCACTATGCTTGTGGGCCATATATTGTTGCTAATAATCACAACAACAATAACAACATACATTGTTGTTGTTATTAATAATAGTAAGGCAATATATATTATTTTTTATTTTTGGTACCATACATTATTAATTTAAATCAATAATATAATCATTGTTATATTTTGCAATCAATACCATATTGTTATTAATTTTTTTATAAATAACATCATACATTATTTTTAATTTTTTATTATACCATGCAAAATATTATTATTTTTTGGTTAATACCATATATTATTATTTTTGCTTAATAATACCATTCGTTGCTATTTTTTATTCTCGGCACTATTTTGTTATTATTTTTTTAAAGGTAATACCATATGTTATTATTATTTTATTATTTACTCAATATAATTTTTTTTATTAATCCCGTACATTACTAATTTTAACTAATACCATTCATCGTTATTTTAGGAATCAATATTATATTGTTAATAATTTTTTATTATCAATACCATTTCGATAACAATGAATTTGATACCAATGATTTTACAAATAAGTTCAAAGTTGCACCCAGTTATTTCTATACTTTTTCAAATGGCCGGCCATCCTACTTTCCATTATAAATGTAGTTATATTTATACTTTGCAACAAATCAAACAATTAACAAAAGTTTAGTAGCACTTCTCCTTATTTCCTATATCTTACGTTAAAGTGAGTACACGGAGAACTAAAAGGTAATGCTACCAAATTTTGTTAACCATTCGATTTAAAATGATTCACGAAATGTAAATATCATTGTGTTTATAACTTGTCCAATATAGGGACAAATTTGAAAATTAACGTGTCAGATAATTAACGATCTTTGTTTAGTTAAAAACGAATAGCTATACAACAATTGCATATTGTACTTGTCAGACGAGGTCAAATTAAATATCTAAGGGGTTTCATTAATAATACCTTATATTGCTAATGCCATATAGTATTAAATTTAAATAAATAACACTATATATTATTATTATTTTACAAATAATATGAAATATTATTATTTAATATTAGTGTTTGAGCCAAAATCGGTCATAAACACCCAATAGAGTTTGTGTAGAGAAATAAATAAAGAATATTCAATCTAAACAAAGAGAATATAACAACAAAGCAATAAGAAATAAGCAAATAACAAAGACACGGCAATTTACAGTGGTTCGGCTTTATTTGCCTGTGTCCACTTTGAAGAGATAGCTTTATTAATCACTTTATGAACTGAGTACAGTAGGGATCAGATTGGAATCCTTTATTACAAAAAAGTACAAAGCAACAAGAAGTGTAAAGATCTCGAAAATAAACAATCAAGTCTATATTTATTGAGGAAGATGGCGAAATATTTCCCAGAAAATCTGGCAAAAGGATCTCCAAAACCATAGGGTCCACAAGAGGGATAGCATGGCCCAAATCCCAAGAAATACGGTTCAGGGCTGATCCTTATTTTGGAGGAGTTTGGGTGTACGATCCCTATGGGAGCTTCTCCATTTCGTATTATGTTTGGTTTCCAAGTTTCATGCCAGTTGGATTATAGAACTTGAGTTATTGGTTGATCTTTGTTGCAACATGATGTGTAGCCTGATTTAGGTCGATCTCTCTAGAATGAAGAGGGACGATCCCTCTAGAGGGAAGAAGGCCGATCCCTCTTGCTTGCTTCTTTTGGAGTGCGATCTCTAGGGTGGACTACCTAGGGTCCCCACATCTTGTTATCAAAGTTTCATATGCATTGTACTTTTGGATTTGAGATATCGATTATTTTCCATTGAATTGCACTTGTTTAGCTGAAGTAATCCGGTCCCTTTGGTTGAGAGGGATCATAGCCGATCCCTTTTCTAGATTAGACAATATTTCATACTTAAAACGTTCTGTATAACATATCTCTTGACTCTATTTGATCAAGGCTTCATATTACCATCTGTACTTGAGTTTTGTAATCCACAATCATCGCTTTAGACTTACTGGCCTTGATAACAGTCGAGTCTAACTTGTCCAATCAGTTCGAATATAGCCGAGTCAAAATCTCGGATAACACTTGCCACCCAAAGTACATCTTATGTTGAACATGACGTGCTTTGAACATTACCATCCTTCTGTTGAATTATTTACCCAAAGTGTCATATCACTCTTTGATCGTCATGACACTTGGTCAATTTCCAATAGTATAAATTCAGGATTGTATTCCATCAGTTACTGTCTATGTCTGGTTCTACGGGACTAGCAAGCTTTGCCTATCTGATCCAGTTTAGTTCTTCAAAACTTTAGGTGAGAATCCAATTTCTGTTGATTTCAAAAATTGAATTTTTAGGATATACACGTGCACGTTCATGTACATGTTCTTGTCATTGGCTCCTGGATGTGTTAGCAAGCTCAAAGGTTATCGCCAATTTTCATCGAATTAGAAGCAATTTCATTCCATTTTATACTTATTTACTTTTTTATGTATATGTTTGCATGCACATAGGGGTCGTACCCGATCCCTTTCCTCTTTTTTTAATGTTTATAGGGATCGGAATTCTTCTAGCCGACCCCTTTCTCTCCCATCTTCTCTCTTATCTTTTTTTAATAGGGATCGGATGGATCCCTCTTGGGTAGGGATCGTACCCAATCCCTCTCAACATTAGGGACTCAATGTTTTCAGCTTCGTGGAGAAGCTAAAGCAAGCCGATCCCTATAAGCCCTCATATATAAGCCAATACTCCATCCCTCCACCCATGTACTATACTTTATTTCTCATTTGCCTTTGTTTTCTTCAAGCTCACCTCTAAACCCTCTCCTTCCAACTTGAACTCCGATCCCTTCCATTCAAATTAATTACTGCCTTCATCCTTAGTCCCGCCATTCTCTCTTACACTAGACCACCACTCCGTCTTCGATTTTAATCGAAATCCAACATCTCCCTTCGAGTAACTCGTACTTTATACATTTAGGTAGGATTTCTTGCATTTAAATTTGGTTCATAATGAGATGTTGGGTTTTTTTATGTTAATTAACATGAGCATGGGTTAAGTTCAGAGAAGATGAGATGGATGGTAGCGAAGTAGGGTTTAGTGAGGTGGTTGAGGAGGAGGAAGAAGAGGAGTGAAACACGACAGAAGTAAAGGGATCGGTTGTGTGTGGAGTTGATATTGTTTTGTGAGGGACCGACGATGCGATGCAATTGCCTGCAATGTGAAGAAGATGGCTTGTGGACTCACTGATTGAGGGATCGGTGGTGGAGTGTTAGGCCAAGGGATCGGTTACTAACGTCTTTGAGTAAGGAGGGATTGGTTGTAGGCTTTATGAGAGGGATCAGATGTTTATGGAGTATGAAGGGATCGGTTGAAAGGGTTTCGGCATAGGAATCAGCTATGTTGAGAGATGGGAATAAGGACCGGTCATGTTGGTTAAAAGGGATTGGTTGTTTGCTTTAGGAGAGGGATCGACTATTGGGGATTAGCCGATTTCAGACCCTTGAACCAAGCTTGAACCCTTAAAAAAACCACCCGATGCGAACTTGTACGAACAATTAAAACCAATCCCGTCCCAATGAACTTGAACATATGACTATAACGGACAACTGGATTTGCATATCCAATATCGAACTTGAAATTGAATGACTAAACTTCTGGGACTTAGAATATGAATTAAAACTTAACATAAGGACTTCAATAATGAACTTTACACTTTGATATGTCGATGGTCCATCCTAAATCTTATATAACCGGTCAATCTAAACAACAGTTGAGACGGTCAGTGATAACGGTTTATCACCACACTAGTTTACAGTTAGCATGGGGGAAAGATTAATTTTTCTAATCTTGATTATCTACCGGGTTTAGTTGATATGGGCTCCAGACGTTTAGGGTGTTTAGCTGTAATGTCTTTTGGACAACCTTCATAGCACAGTAATCCAGGTGTCGAGTTGAGTCCCACGACCGTATCTAGTAGACTTTCTCCTAAACACCAAACTGCACAAATGGAGAGTTCTGGTCCATTGGTTGACCTTTTCTCCGACGTTCCCATCATTTCGGTGGAAGAGACAAATACTTCCCCTGACACTTTAGAGGGTACTGTATTTCTAGATAACCCGGTGGATTCCCAGGCCTCCAGAATTAGTAAGGCCGCTCTCTGTAGGCTGTGCTCTAAACATGGGTTGGACATGTGCCACTTTTTAATTCTTTTATCCGAGAGACTCTAAATTGTCTGGAAATAGCTCTTTCTCAACTACATCCGAATAGCTATGCCTTTCTTCATAGCACTATCTTGCTAATTATGAATGTTCTTTTTCTCCCATAATCTCCTGAAGACATCAGTTTCATCTCAATTTCAAGCAATGGACGAGTAGCCTTTCTCATACTTTCCTCGAGCCCATGCCCAACTATCGAGTTCTAACTGGTTCTTGGAACAAGCTCGGTGTCTTTAAACATGAATGGTTCTACGTTCATTGTCCATCCGGCTTCACGAGGGGATGGTTGGAAGGACGTAAGTGTTGCCTTCACTTTATTTCCTAATTCATAAGCTCAAATCGTATCCTGAACTAATAAATACTTTGAAAATTTATAGGTGTCCATCCACGACCCGAAGGTGATAATTATTCAAGGGCGGTTTATGCAATCGTGTCGCCCAGTTGAGGATAGGGACATCAGATCCCTTTTAACCGATGAGTGGTTATCTCTTTTTAGGCTGTTAGAAAAAGGTCGCAGCATCGGGCTTTCAAGAAGCGTTGTGTTACAAAGAAATGTTGCAGAACAAGAAGGCGACACTGATAGCCTATCAGACCTCCAGTCAAGGAGGCTTAGGATGATGCCGAAGAAGGTGAAATTAGATGTGATAAAGCCAATAAACTTGGAAATGATGATGCAGGTCCGAGCAATGCGTCTGTGGTCGAATCATCACAAGGCATGAAATCTCATTCGCTAACAAGAAAAGGAAAAGGCTAGCGTACAAACTCCATAGGATAAAAACTGCTAAAAAGTCCGAGTTCATCATCATCTCTGTTGAAGAAGAGTCTTCTTCGAGGCCTTTAGAAATTTCGATGGATGGTTCTAAAATCTACCGATTTCAAACGACATCGAGACTTTTGACTTTCCTAACATTAGTGTTGAGGGGATTAATTATCCCACAGGACTGGTGATGACATTCCTCCCTTTGCAAAGGGGAAATCACACATATGAGCAAGGCAATAGTAACTGGTCCATCGAGAGACACTAGGACACTCACAATCATGATCACTGCACTGCACGATTTTTGTCCATTTTATTTGATGGTTACTTACACGCCCTTGTTTGGTTTGCAGGTGCTACGTCTCATTCTCGTGCCTTTGATCGCTTGAGGGGCTCCTCAAGACAGTATGGATCCAGTCGTAGTCTAGACTCGAGCAGGTGTCAAGAAAGGGACGACGGTCGGGAAAGAAGTCATTGTTCAAGGGAGTCTTCATCCTCTAAGCACAAGTCCAAATCTCAATCATCTCATCAGGAAGTTCAGCCCAATCTTCCTGTACATAGTAGCGATCAGACCTCTTCTCATATTCCCTAAACTGCTGTGCCACCCGAGCATCATTTAGGTTCATCTGGTTCTTGACATCCTTGCAATCGCTGGTCGAGCAAACATCCTATTGTTACTTCTGATCTAGCTTTGACTACCACAGCTCTTGAGGCCTCTATGGTAGAAAGAATGGTCGAACTTAAGGTCAATTTTTCAAAAATCTGCTTTGATAGGCTAAGTTTCTTCCTTCCATCCATACAATTCCAGGGATTGCTAAAGCGAGTTCACTTGCACGTGTCAATGATGTTTTTGTGCACCACAAAGCATTCTAGCATTTAGCCAAAAAAAACTCTAAGGTGTCTACTGAAAAGCAAAATGAAATTGATCGCTTTAAGCTAGAGTCGGTCCATGATAAAGACATAATCAAACACCAAGATGATGAGATCACGGAATTAACCACGAAGTTAGCCACGACAAAGAAGAATGTTAAAGAAACATCCAAAGCGGTTAATCGTTTGGAAGTGGCTCCAAAAAGAAGCTGGACGCTGCCCTTAGTCACAACAATGTTGTTGCTCTTGAGGACATACTGCAAAAAGAGAAAGAAACTCTAGCCTGCCACATTGAGGAACTAGAAGAGCTTCTTAAGAAAGAGAAGGAAGAAAAACTTGAGGCTCAAGAGGAGTCTCAAAAGTATTGTGAAGAGGCCATCGAGGCTTGGGACCTGAAAATTAAACTTGACGAGCAGCTCGCTCAAATCGAAGCTCTTAAGGAAGAGGCAAGGGAAGCTGACCATAATGAATTTAGAGGGCAAATTAAGGCCTAGTTAGAGGATGCTAAAAAGGCTGGCCAGAATGAGATTAAGGACATGTTCGATCCTCCGATTGTTGAATACAATACCAAGGTCCTAATCCATCGTGACTTGAGTTTTCTTGGGGAGGGCTACCTTGAATCGCTTGCCGAGGCTAAGGAATATACCATTGAAATGAGGAAGAATGTCCTTGGCGAAGCTGATTTGGATGAGGAGAAATTGGTACGAAAGGTCCTTTATGGGAATGAAACTCTAGATCATGCCGCTGCAAAGCTTTGATACTTCGATATTCTGGCACCCTCTAGTAAAGGGAAAGACATCGATGAAGCTTCGAAGTCCAATCCCTAAGATTTCCTTTCACTTCAACCTGCTGAAGCATCAGTTTCACTTGGCCCGGGACAAGATCCGGGCTATGATCCAGATAGACCCGGTTATAAATCAAAGGTGCCAACTCCTATCCAAGAAAGGAGCACTACGGCAATAATTGAAAGTCAGCTGGATAGGTATGCTGATCTATTCTCCATTACTCAAGAAGTTTCATTCTTCATATCCAATAGTTCTAAGCTTATTTTCTTATTCCCGTGAATCTGCAGGTCTTTCAGCTGCCAGTCAAACTCTAGGAAGTGGTGCCACTATGGAGCAACAAACGACGCTTCCTGATGTTCCAGCGGCTACTGACATTCCAGGGGCTGATGCTTAAGTTATTGGAGCTCTTGCCGATGAAAAGACCGATGATCAGCCTCTAAAAGATGAATCTGATGATGTTGTAATCACGGGTACCTCCAAGCACACTGATGAGATTATCTTGAAGGAGTGCATCGAGAGGGAGGAGTTATTAAAGGAGAAAGCTAAAACGAAACACGTTGATGTAGACATCGATGATCCAAGCCTTATCCCACTTCAAGTCATCCCACCTAGCGGGTCGGTTCCTGAAGGACTCCCTCCAAAATTTGAAATCTCTCCTGCTTGAGGTGGTAAAGGCAGTGGTAGAGGATCGAAGGGAGGAGCAAGCAGAGGCTTGAGTGGGTCCACTCTCAAAAACTCAAGTGGGAGAAGAAGCAAAAAAAGTTGTCGTCACATCGGCTTAGTTTGTATATAGCTTATGTAGCTATTTTTCTTCTTGTTGGCTGTGTATATGTGGGTACGGCCCCCGCTTTTGAATAAACTTGACGATTTCCATGTTTAATGTGTAAATAAAAGTTCTTTATTTTCTGTTGAACTCTTACATGAACTTGTTTAAGTGGTTGAGCCATTACTATTCCATTCAATGTACTTGGAATTCATTACTCGTTGATTGAGATAATCATCAGTTAATTTTATTCAAGGCTTCCATGTGGTCGTGGCCTCAAGTGTACCGAACGCTAGTTTGAGCTCTAGTGCTATGCTGTCGAATTTAGCGGCTTAAGGGATTATACTCCTGCCCCCAGTCTCGGGTTAGAGGAGTTAGATAGTGGATGGTTGAAATCCATCTTTAGCGAATTTATATTCCTCCTGTCGGTTTCAGGTCAAAGTTTAGGGAATAGTGAGTGGTCGAATCGCACTCATCTACTTGTTTATACTCATATCCGCACTCTGGGGATAATAGTTAGTTGATGGGTGACCGAATCACACCCAATTTGTGTTTATACTCCAGTCTACACTTTGGGGAGTTAGAGTTATTTCAAAAAAATAGTCAGACCGTACTTTTCTTAATTGCTTGATAAGCCCCCAAGTTCGGGGTCTAACTTATCGAGCGATCGGTCGTGTCATGATCGCTTTTGATTCATGTCTGTCCCATCGCTCGGTGGGATTACTTTGGTTATCGGATGGTCAAGTCACATACATCTCCCATAAAGTACTCCATCTATCGGGTTGTGAGCGAGGATCATCGAATGAACAGTCAGACCATGTTCATTTTGTTTAGTTCAATCATGAACTTATGTAATCGGCAAGCTCCAAACTCTGGGAACCTGCTCCAACATGTCAATATTAGTTAGTCAGATATCGTAACTAATATGTAATGCTATAGCAATCACAGATATTAAGGAAATTTCAAACTTTATTTGACAAGTGGAAAGAAATGACATAATTAGTTTTATTACATATGTGGAAAATCAAATGCTAAAGAAAATTCAGAAATTGAATACAACTGAATGAAAAAGAATAAAATAAGCGAAATAGCATCATAAATGCTCATTATTCCACGCCCTTGGGAGTGTGACACCATCAACAGTCGCTAACTTGAAAGTTCCTTCTCCAAGCATCTGTTCAATGACATACGGTCGTTCCTAAGTAGGATTTATGTGTGACGAGACAGAAAAAAACCATTTCAAGGTGAGGTCGCCGATTTCAAAGGTTATAGGCCGGACTTTAGTGTTGTAGTATCGGGTGACTCGGTGTCGATGTGCAGCTGCCCTCAAATCAGCTTCTTCGCACTTCTTATCTACAAAGTCTATAGATTCTAAGAGGAGATCTCTATTCATTCTGGGGTCGTAGTAGGTCACTCGATGAGAAAGGACTTCAAGTTTAACGGCAATGATGGCTTCGGAGCTGTAAGCAAGGGCAAATGGAGTATGGCCAGTCCCAGACTTGTAGGTGGTTTGGTATGCCCATAATGTTGGTTGGAGTTCATCCACCCACTTGCCTCTAGCCTTTTCCAAATATTTCTTCGGAATGGACTTTATGATTTTGTTCACAGCTTCAACTTGTCCATTTGCTTGAGGGTGAGCAACTGTCGCAAATCTCTTTTCAATATGATGCCGACGGTAGGAGTCTTCGAATTTCGTGCTATCGAATCGGGTTCCATTGTCGGTTACAATGGTTTGTGGAAGGCCAAAATGACAGATGTAGTTTCGAACAATGAAGTTGATTACTTTCTTTGTCATGGTTTTGGCTAAAGGTTCCGCGGCCCATTTGGTGAAGTAATCAACTGCTATGATGGCGTACTTCGCACCACCTTTAAAGATCAGTAAGGAACCAATAATATCTATGCCCCATGTGGAAAACGGCCATGGACTGACTATTTGTGTAATTTCCATCAGCGGAGCTCTCAGAACTTTCACACACATCTGGCACTTATCACATCACTTAGCGTAATCAGCATCATCTCGGTTATGGTTGGCCAGTAATACCCATAATGGAGTGTTTTCTTCTCTAGGGTTTGCCCCCTAGTGTGATCGCCACGTTCCCCTTCATGAACTTGTTTTATGACTTATTTTATTTCATTATGAATGATATAGTGGAGTAGGGGAACGGAAAAACCCTTTCTATACATGATTCCTTCCTGAATGATATATCGTGGAGCTTTGCGGAGAATTTGTCGTCTTTTATTCCTCCGTATGAGAAGGATTCCCCATAACAAATAATCTTTAATCGGAGTCATCCACGGCTCCATCTCAGGCTTTGTCTCTAGTATCTAGTCGATTCCCATTTGGTTTATTCTCGGAGTGTCTAGTACTTCGACTGGAACCAAGCCCGTTTGTTATGCATCCCCGGTGCCAGCAGACTTTGCCAATAAGTCGGCCTCTTTATTTTGATCTCGAGGAATGTACATGATGTCATAATTTTCAAAGTCAGTCAATAGCTCTTAGACTTGGATAAGATATGGGGCAAGTCACTATCCTTTAGCCTGGTAATATCCCTTGACTTGGTATACCACCAATTGGGAATTGTAAAAGATTTAAAGAGATTTTATCCCCAATTCTCTAGCAAGCTTAAGTCTAGCGATCAGAGCTTCATATTTGGCTCATTATTCATTACATGGAAGTCAAGCTTCAAAGCGTAGCGAATTAATAGATCCTTTGGAGTTACTAGCACGATTTCGGCTCCAGAACAATGATCATTGGATGCTCCATCCATATACATTTTTCACCAAATGGTAGGGGGTTAACCGCTCTTTGGGAGATCATCCTGTGCAATTAATTCTGCTATAAAGTCTGCCAGTGCTTGTCCCTGGATGGCCTTTTGAGGAAGATAAGTGATGTCGAATTGGCCCAGTTTGATGGTCCAATTTAGTAACCTTCTAGATGTCTTAGGTCACTGGAAGACCTATCATAATGGCTGATTGGTGTAAACGTTGATGGGATGAGCCTAAAAATAGGGGCAGAGCTTTCGTGAAGCAATCAACTAGCTGTATGCCAATTTCTCTATCTTCATATAGTTCCTTTCAGCTCTTGTTAATCGCTAGCTAACATAATAGACCTGTCTCTAGATTCGATTCTCCTCACGAAGTAGTGCGATACTTATAACTTGTACCGACTGGACCAAGTAGATATACAAGTCTTCATGATCCACAAGTTTTAACAAGATGGGAGGCCTCTCTAAGTGGTTCAGTAAAGCTTGGAATGCGTCTTCACAATCTTGTGTCCATTCATAGTTCCTTTTCCCTCTTCTAATCAAGTCGAAGAAAAGAATGCATTTATTAGTGGCTCTGGAAATAAATCGACTTAGGGCGGCAACCTTCCCCTTTAGGCTCTGTACTTTTTTGATGGTCTTTGGCGCTTCGATGTTGCGAATTGCTCAAATCTTCTCGGGATTTGATTCGATTTTGCGAGCATTGATGATGAAACCTAAGAACTTTCCTTATGCACCGCCAAAAGAACATTTCAGAGGATTGATCTTCATTTTTAATATTGAAGGATATCAAACATTTCTGCTAAGTCTCCAATGTGGTCGCTTAATCGTTGTGACTTTACGAGCATATCATCCACGTATACTCCATTGTCTTTCCAATCTAATCTTTAAACATTTGGTTGATTAGGCACTGATAAGTTGCTCCAGCATTCTTCAATCCAAATGGCATTACCACATAAAAATACAATCCAACGTCGATAATAACGCCGGTGTGCTCCGGTCCACAACGTGCATTAGTATTTGATTATATCCGGAGTATGCATCCCTAAAAGACTGCAACTCGTGTCCTGTTGTAGAGTCCACCAGCTGGTTATTTCTCAGAAGGGGAAAACTATCTTTCGGGCATGCTTTGTTTAAATCCGAAAAGTTAACACATGTCCGCCACTTTTCATTCGCCTTTCTAGGGTAGAGGGTGTCGCGTATAAACCCATTGCTTTTGAGCCTATCCCCCTCCTCTTTAAGGGCAACAGATCTCTCCTAATCCATGCCACACCTTTTTTGTTTCATCGGGACATGCCTTGGGTCGATGTTTAATGCATGGCTCACAATGGCAGGCAATATCCCATACATATCAGAATGAGTCCAAGTGAACACACTAAGCTTCGCTCAAAAAACCAGCAAGTCCTTTCATCATCGGGAGGTTGAAATGTGATCCGATCTTTAGGACCCGTGAAGGGTCATCGTGGCTGACCATGATGTTAATCGTCAGCTCAGTCGGTGCAGCCTTAGTCTTTGTGGGCTCCTCCTTGTCATCCCTTGGATTTATATCTTTATAGAATCGACTGTGGCGTGTAACACCCCATATTTTTAGTTACATTATTAGGAACATTTAATTAGGTAAATTAAATGAAATAATGAAAAAAGACTGGGAGATTGAGATTTTGGTTGAATTAAAGGGTAGCCGTGCCATGTAACCAATAAACTAAAGAAGAGCTAAAATGAAATAGAGGAGGGGTAAAATAGGAAAGAGATCATTCTTATACCCTAAACCCTGAGGACTACACATTTATTACTAAATCAAAAATCAAAGTAAGTAGAGGCCGACCACCATTAGCAAGAAGAAGATAAAGAAAGCAAAGGAAAGAAGATTAATCAATTTAATCCATTCAAATCTCAAAGCTAAGGTGAATAATGACTACACCTCATTTTTCTAATTTTTTTTTCGGTTTAAGGTGAATTCGTTTCCCAGGTACAATCCCGGTCATCAGTACTCCATTGCACTTTGACCAAGTTGACAGATTTCCTTCTTAGCTGCTTCGTACCTCGATCGACGATACGAAGTGGCTTCCTCTCAACAGTCAGATTAGGCTCAATATCCAAACTATCAAGAGCAGAAGGCTGGACAAGACGAGATGGATCATGCAGATAGCGACGAAGATGCGAAACATGGAATACATTATGCACTCCAGAAAACTTCTCGGGCAAATGCAGACGATAAGCTAAAGAACCAATTCCTTCCACAATGCAGAAAGGACCAACGAACCTAGGAGTAAGCTTCCCTCTACGACCAAACCGAATCACATTCCTTAAGGGAGAGACCTTAGAGAAAACCAAATCACCAACAGAAAACTCCAAACTTCTTCTACGCCGATCAGCATACTTCTTCTGCCTATCCTGAGCAATCCTCATCTTCCTCTTAATCCCCTCAACCTTCTCCGAAGCTTCCAAAATCATCTCAGGACCAAGAACCAAACGATTACCGGATTCAATCCAGCAAGATGGAGATCTACAAGATATTCCATAAAGAGCAGCAAACGGAGACATCTTAATGCTAGCCTGAATTCGAAGATAGAAATGAGATAGATAAAAGGTTAAGACAAGATCAAAATAAAAGATAGAAATTATACCTGATAACTATTGTTATAGGTAAATTAGACAAGATGGAGATGAACTTCCCAAGACCCTCCATAATCAAGTACACAAGCACGAAGAAGATCCTCTAGAATTTGATTCACCCTTTCTGTTTGACCGTCGGTATGCGGATGGTAAGCAGTGCTCAGATTAAGATGAGTACCCAAAGATTCCTGAAAAGCTTTTCAAAACTGACTGGTAAAGATAGGATCACGATCACAAACAATACTGATAGGAACACCATGGAGACGAATAATCTCTCTCATATAGATCTAAGACAAACTAGAAGCATAACAGGTAGACTTTACCGGAATGAAATGAGCTGACTTGGTCAATCTATCCACAATAACCCAGATACTCTCATTACCCCTCCTAGTCCTCGGTAATCCATCAATAAAATCCATAGAAACTTGTTCCCACTTCCAATTGGGAATCTCAAGGGGCTGCAACAAACCAGGGGTCTTCTGATGATCGGCCTTGACTTGCTGACAAGTCGCACACCTACTAACAAAGATGGAGATATCTCGCCTCATACCTCTCCACCAATACAACTTCTTCATATCCTAATACATCTTGGTCACTCCCGGATGAACAGAAAGTCTGGATCGATGACTTTCCCAAAGTAACTCCTGCCTCAATCCATCAACATTCGGGACACAAATCCTATTATTAATCCTCAAAGTACCTCTATCATCGATCTGAGCTCCACTACCATCAAGACTACTTCCTCCAACCCTACTACGAACATTCTCCTTAATAAGCCTAAGCATCCGATCATCATCCTACTTGGCTATGATATGATCCAAAAGAGAAGAAGAAACAACAAGCTAACACAACATCGTCTTCTTCCGACTCAAAGCATCTACTACTACATTAGCTTTCCTAGGGGTATAGTTGATGTCGAGGTCATAAGAAGCAAGGAACTCTAACCACCTAACTTGTCTCTGATTCAAGTCTTTCTGGGTGAAAATATACTTCAATGACTGATGATCAGTGAAGAGCTCAAACTTAGTACCCATAAGATGATGCCTCCAAAGCTTCAAAGCAAAGACAACAGCAAGCAACTCTAAATCATGAGCCGCATAATTGGCTTCATGGGTCTTCAACTGACGACTAGCATAAGCAATAACCTTCCCATCCTACATCAGAACAGCTCCCAAACCTTCACGACAAGCATCAGTGTATACCGTTAATCCTTCATTTCCATTTGGAACGGTAATAACTGGTGCGGAAGTAAGCTTGTGCTTTAACTCATTGAATGCAGCTTTACACTCATCACTCAAAATAAACTAAGCATTCTTTCAAGTCAAAGCGGTGAGAGGTGCAGCAATCCGAGCAAAATTCTTAATGAATCTCCGATAATAATCGGTAAGTCCCAGAAAACTACGAATATCAGTTGGAGTCCTAGGAGTTTCCCAATCTTGCATAGAATAGGGGTAAATAAGGACAATCGGAAAAGATAGAATAAATTAGCAAAGAGAGAGGAGAGAAAGGCTTACATTGATCGCAGCAATCTTGACTGGATCAATGTAAACTCCATTACCAGAAACAATATGCCCGAGAAATCGGACTTCATCCTTCCAGAAATGGCATTTAGAAAATTTATCCTTCAACTGATGATTTCTAAGAGTCTCAAGAACAGATTTCAAATGCGAATCATGCTCTTTCTTAGACTTAGAGAAAACGAGAATATCATCAACAAAGACTAGAACAAATTTATTAAGCACATCATGAAAAACACGATTCATCAAATCAACAAAGAAAGCAGGAGCATTAGTCAAACCGAAAGGCATGACCAACCATTCATAAAACCCATTCTCAGTACGGAAAGCAGTCTTAGGAATACTTTCCTCAGCAACTCTGAGCTAGTGGAAACCTGTGGCAAGATCAAGCTGAGAGAAAACAGTAGCACCATAAAGCTGATCAAACATATCATTGATGCAAGGCATTTGATATCTGTTTTTCATAGTGAGCTTGTTCAGCTCCCTATAATCAACACACATCCGGAGAGAACCATCGGACTTAGTGACGAAAACCACCGCTGCTCCCCATTCGGAGTGGCTAGGTCTGATCAGACCCTTGGATAACAAGTCCTCAATTTGCTTCCTCAACTCAACCTTCTCACGGGGTGCCATTCTTCTAGGAGGAAGAACTACAGGTCGAGCTCCAGGAATAAGATCAATATGGAAATTGATTTCCCGCTTAGGGGGTAAAGCAGTGACTTCACCAAATACATCGGGATAAAGTTTGACCACACGAATCGATTGAAGATCAACATGAGAAGAATCGAGAGAATAAATAAAGCTGCCAGCATAATCATGAGGCATACGACACTGAATAACCAAAGGATTTCCCAGATCATCCTCAAGAGAAACAATTCGGGATTTACAAGAGATATGAGCATCGTGCCTCTTAAGCCAATCACCTCCAAGCAACAAATCAAAAGCATCGAAACCAAGAACATAGAAATCACCAGAAAATTTATGGCCAGAATAGAAGAGTCTCACTTGTTTACAAATCCAATTAAGGTTCGCGGGACCACCAATAGGATTTTTAACACATAAAGATTCAACAGCATACACAGGAGAAAGAAGATGCTCAAACTTATCACAAAGATCCACAGAAATAAAACTATGCGAAGCTCCAGTATCAAATAAAACACGAACAGGATAATTAAATAAAGAAAAGGTGCCCTGAAGAGTACCTTGATTATCACTAGGAGCAGGAGCAGGTGCAGGTGGAGCAGGTGAAGAAGCGGAGGTAACAGCAAAAATACTAGATGGCTTGCCCTTCTGATACATAGGACAATCATTCTTGAAATGACTAGGTTGCAGACAGACATGACAGAGGTTGTTCCTGGTATTCTGAGGTGGAGGAACAGCATCACCAACTGAATTAGGGAAACTATTAGCATAGTATCCCTTCTGATCACACTTGAAACAGGTAATGGAAGATAGGTCGATAGGGTGCCTCTGAGAAGGAGAAGAAGAAGATCCCAAATCCGGATTCTTGAGCCAATTCTTCTTCTGCTGGTGGAAATTTGGCTTTCTCTATTTAGATTTAGCAGAGGAAGACTGAGATGAAGGAGCACTAGCAACAGCAGGTGTAACGACCCTAAATTTTGAACAATTTAAATTGAAAATATTTAATAAATTTTAAATATTTGAATGATGGTTTGACTTGAATTTCAAATTTATCTTATTCAATTAAATTAAAGACTCTACATTTCATTTGATATGATATGATATGATATAGGCAAATAAATGTAATATAGATAATGATGTTTAAAAAGAAATAAATTTTATCAATACAAAAATAATAATAAAATAAAACAAAGCAAAGGGAAGTGAAGATTGCAAAGGAACATAGACAAAGTACAAAGCATAATAAATCTCAGCCGAAATTCAAGGCAAGAAACAAGTTGTTTATGTACAAAATAATAGAACAAAAGAGAAGAAAGGACTTAGGCATTTAATGCCGCATCCTCTCGGCATGTCCAAGATCCTCTCAGCCGAAATTCAAGGGCAAGCACGATCTTTTTCTCTGCAAAGCCACGCAACTTTCCTTTGTTTCCGCCTGAAATCACGCTCCCCCCTTCCTCATAAAATACGAAGCCGGCCCTATTCTCCCTTTTATTTTAGCCCGGTCTTCTTTTCTCTGGCTTGTGAAAAATAAATAGCGGCCGTGTTCTTCGTCTCGACAGATTAGGGCTTTCGAAATTCTTCGAGTTCGCGCCTCTGTCTATCGATCAGAGGATAATCGCAAGTAGCTTCTATCCATCGTCTCCTCGTTGTTCACTTCTGCCGCTTCTACCTGGTCGAATTCGTCTCCACTTCGAACAAGCTGAGTAATTTCGATTACTCACATCTAATTTGTTCTACCGTTTAAATTGATTTGAGGTCCTTGATTTTTGTTTGTCTGAATTCCTTTACTAGATGATTTCTGACTTTGTTTGAATTCGTATATTTTTGTGACTATACGTAAATTCACAGTTTTTGTAATGAATTTCTGATGGCATCGGCAGAGTTTGATTCAAACTGTAGTTGTTGTTGATTTTTGGTTTGATCTCGTGCCTTTGTGCTTCGTTCGAACCTGCTACCACTGTTTTGATACTCTGACCTTTTTGTGACTTTGTTCATTTGAAGTGATTTTGAGACTTTAACATGTCTATTTAAAAACTGTTGCCTGATCTTGTTATAACAGTGACATGCTTTGAAACCATCTCTGCTAAATTGTTTTGAAACTATTCATATGATGATGTTTACTTCTGCTTTGAATTCGAACTTGTCTTCTTGTCTTTGATGCATTGTTTCTCGGCTTCACACAGATGCTAACGATCTTGGCCTTTGTATACTCTGCTGATATTGTTTCTTTTTACTATTGCATCGTCTTTGTGGTCTTCATATTCAAGTGTGTCTGTTGCACTTGTTAATGTTCCTTGAGCATTGCCGAGTCTTGATTTGTGTCACTTGATTGCTGAGTCTTTGAGCATTGTTATGTCACTTGATTCTTCTGAAGCTCGAGTTGCACACTGCTGTGTTTATTTACTTGGTTGTGTACTTGGGCTTTTAGCATTGAACTGTACTGATGCGTTAGTTCATCTTTGTTGTATATATGCTTCACTGCATCTTCATTTACCTGTTGTACATGTAGTGTATTGATTATCTGCATTGAGGCTGCAGTGTTGCATGCTCACGTCATGTGTTTTCACCTTAGTAGTCTGCATATATGAATTCACTTTAATTTGCTGCCTGGTTATGTTAACATGTGTGTATGTATATGAATACATCTTCCTAGGATTGCACTTTGGTGTTCACCTGACATTCTTGGTTTGTGATTCACTGTCGTAGCCTGTTCCAGTTTTCAGTCATCATGTAGTTGCATAACTAGTTCATCATTTGTGTCCACTGCATACCATCTGAAGTTTGATATGCTTGCTCGTAGTCCACGTGTTCACATTGAAGTACATGCAGTCTGCTTTGATTTTACCAGTTCACTGTTGAGTTCATTTGCATGATGTGCTTGAGTTTTTGCTACTGTGGTTGGTCTTGCTATTTCTTTGATATTATGTAGCCTGGTTTGAAGTACATTTTGGTTCAGGTTGCACATTGTATCTGACCATGTTTGTGGTCATGTTTGTGTACTCTGATGTTTTTATCTGGTCTGACCTTCACTTGAGTCAAGCTGATTTTTGGTTGAGACTTGTTTAGTCGTCTTAACTGTTTTCCTATACTCGTACATTGATTTGTACATTGAGTTGAATCCAGCCTAATCGCTCGGATTTGACCTTATGCTGATTTATATTTCTTCACTGTACTGGCGAGGCAGTACACGCGTGCGTGTACTGCAGCCACACAGAATTGACAGATTTTAATTGATATTTCTTTTGTTCTTGATTCATTGATCTGTTGCATATTTCGTATGCCGTATTGGCGAGGCAGTACACGTTAGCATGTACTGCAGCCAATCAGAATTGATGTTTTCTATTGCTAAAAAAAATTGTTTTATGTTGCCAATTCAATATATTCTGAATCGTATTTTGATTTGGATAAATTAATGATTTTGTTGTTAATTGTCGTTGGGCAATTCTGATGTTTTCTAAATTATCTTCATTGATGATCTTTTCATTTATCTATGTTGATATTTTAAATCTGCTGATTTGTTGTTTAACACTGTTAAGTGTTATAATTACCGTCATCCGATTTCTTTGTTAAAAGGGTTGGATAGACGGGAATTATTGTGACTGTCGTCTATTTGATTGTTTAATTATTATTGCCTCTATGCACTAATAACTGAGTTTGAATTAGACTGACCTGTGTATTATTTTCTTTTGAATGTAATACTCGGGTCAGACCGAGTATTTTACAGCTTGAAGGTTTTCGAGCAGCGAAGTTAGAGAGAGGGGAAAACAATCACTTTAGTTCAGGAATTTTGTACTTAAAGAAATATTCCGTTGTAAAAATTCAATACATTGTATAAACTCTGATAATTGTAATAAAATTCATTGTTGCGAAATATTATTATTCTGTGATTCTATGGCTGATTCTGTTTAAACTCTATAAACTAAATAACAATCCGTCATTTTGAACGTTTCAAGTTGGTTTAATTACCGACTAGGGGCGGTCAGAAGGGCGGGTCGTTACAAAAGTGGTATCAGAGCTTTGGTTTATACAAAGCTTAGTTTATGGCATTTAATATGAATAGTTACTAGAATCACTTTAAAGAAAGCGTTTTTCAAATCTAAAGAAGTATAAAATTGTTTTTGAAAATAAAAATTATTTTGAAAATTCAAATCCTTTTCGAAAATCCCCTCTCTAAATTTAGGTTTACGATAGTTTCTCTTCGGTAAGGTCTCCTTAGATTTGAGTCCCGATCATTCGAAAACCCATTATCGAATTGCTGAAATTTATGAAAAAATAAAATATAAGTTAAGTGAATTAATGAATTGGTTTAAATCAAATATTTTGAATATCTCCAAAGTAATAATTGGGGAATAAAATGACATGTCAATTTAGTTATAGCCAAAGGGGATTATTGAACTATAACTTGGGAATTTGATTCTGAATTCTTTTGAAAATTGAAGTTTTGTTTTGATAAATAAAATTGAATATGAAATAAAGATTTTTAACTTAAGAAAAGTTAAATTGAATTGAGTTAGCATTAATAAATATATGATTTGAAATTTAACTAAAGGAAAGTTAAATAAATTGAACTAGATTAGATAAATTATTGAAATGGAAATTTAAACTTAAAAGATAAGTGATTATATAATATGAATTGGGAAGTTTAAATTAATAAGTTGTATAACTTTTAAAAAATGAGAAAATTTAAGTAAAACCAATTGTTAAAATGGTTAAACAGTTTTGTTAAGTAAAACAAAATCTGAATTTTTAATAGTGATATGAATTAGACTTTAGTAAAAGTTAAATAAAATGACTTTAGAAATGAAATCTAAGTTAAGTTAAATAAAATAGAATTTCAAATAAATTAGAGACGAACTTAAGTTGTATATTGAAAATAAATGCAAGTGAAGATAAAATGAAACATAGTTTAAGTAATGTTGAATGAGGATGAATTTGATATCAAAATGAATTAATAAAGTGAAGTAATGAATATGAATTTGAGTTATATAAAGGAAATTCAACTTTAATTGTAAAAGTGAATTAGTGAATAAACATGGATTAGAAATGTTGTTAAGAGTTGAATAAAACTTAAGTTAAGAAGTTGTGAATATAGTGAATATTAGAATTCAATCTGAATTAGAATATAAACCAATTGAAATTAAATGTGTTAAACCAAATTGAATATAAGCAAAGTAAATAAATTTGGTTATGTTGAATGTGCACTGGTTGTTAGATGGTTGCTAGTTGATTGTATAGAAATTCATTAAGTGTTAATGAAATTGAATTAATGGAAATTGAAAGCTAAGTGATTGAATTCAAATTGAAAGATAAGTAAATCTAAATAGAATCAAATTTGATTTGAATTGAAAGCAAACTAACTTGAATATAAATTAGTGAAAGCAAACTAATTGAATATGAATGAATGTTAGTAAAATCCAATGTAAATGAACCAAATGTGATTAAATTGAAAATCAATTCGATGAATGGCTTGCTAAAGGACTAGTTGATTATTTTGGAAATAGAAAACAAATGCAAAGTTCAAATGGGATTTAGAATTTCAATTTTGAAGTTTGTCAACATGATAATCCATAATAAATTTAATAGATTCAGTGATGAATTTAAATTTGAACTTGCAGAGAATTAAGTTAAGTGGAAAACTTAATATTGGAAAGTTTGAAGTCGGTTTAAAACCAATATTGTGAAAAGTATGTGGAATTCAAACTATGAATTAAGTTGAAGTTGAAAAGGTTAAATGGGAAATTTGAACAACTAGTTCAACTTGGAATTTTTCAAAAAAAAAAATAAATCTTGAGTTAAATTGAGTTTAACTTCGACACCAAAAACAATATAAGTTGAGTTTTGAATTTCAAATGGTCGGTTTGGATTGTATGTCTAACATTGTGAATTGATGACATAGCAATTGATCTCTATTAAATATATATCTGTTTGGTGGCGGAGAATTTATTCTCTTAGCTATATACACCCTTCTCTGAGACGTACGAGCTCAGAGGTTATATATCGGTAGACATCAATTATGTGTTGAGAATTGACAAGGTAACGTGTAATCCAAATTGAATGTGAAGTCGATAATAAATGGAATTATGAATATGAATTGGGTTTGAGATAACCTTAAATTTCCAAATCGACTTAATGGAAAATTTTAAATCGGTAACGAGATGAAAAATTCAGGAATCCTCTATTTGTTATGGGTATGGAATATGTAGGTTTTCGGAACTTATATATGAGAATGTAGTAAATTCGAAAACCATCAGTTTGGAAAGTAATTGTTATGGAAATCTTATGTAAGTTTACATAGGTATGATATGTACGAAATGTGAAATGAAGTACTACATATATATGACATTATGTTTTCTAAACTGAGGATATGGAAAAGTACCTTCCATTTAAAATTTGTGAAGGTGTTGGAACTCAGTATGAGTGTCCATTTGAAATTCATAGCTACGTAGAATTTCCATTAGTCGGAGTGACTATTTGAATTGGAATCCCTCGTGATGGGATCATGTTGATGAGATCATGTTGATTGATTATGATGTATGCTGGCGTAATTTGAGGGGCGTGATGCCTACAGTTACAAGCGATTCCACTGGGATAGTGGCGCAACCGCCATGTAAACTGCAATCTGGATGCCAAAGCGAAATTTGAGGGGCGTGATGCCTACAGTTACAAGCGATTCTACTGGGATAGTATCGTAACCGCCGTGTGAACTGCGATCTATGGCAACAACCATGGCGAAATTTAAGAGAAGTGAAATCTACAGATTACAAGCGATTCTACTGGCATAGTAGCGTGACCGCCGGGTAACTGTGATCCATGGGGGAACGTGCTTTCCATATCCATTTTTAAAAAAGAATTTTTAAGTATTTTCACTGGGAGTTGAAACAAGTATATTTAGTACTTGGAGATTTTTAGTCCTGCGCCTGGCCAGCGTATGCCTAATGTCTGTAAGAACGACGATAGACTTATTAAACTTCGAGTTAGTAAGTATTTTCAAACTGTAAATAGCAAATCAATAGTTTGAAATTAAAATTACATAATTCCAACCTAATAAACTAAAGAAGAAGATCTTTGAAATGTCTTGAAAGTCCATAGCTTTGGAAGAGATATATTATGCAAATCCCTAACATGAAGAATTTCAAGTTTAAATCTGAATTTTGTAAGTCGAAAATTTTGGTAAAAGACTTTTGCGTTTTGATTGTAGAAATCAATGAACAAAACTAGCGAGATAAAACAAAAGGAATGAATCCTATATTTATTTATTTTTAATAAGTTTTGAGCTTAGAAAAAAAACTATGTAGGGTATAAATATTGGTGAAATTTTAACAACCTCTCCTTTTCGGGGACGAAAAGTTTTAAGGAGGGAAGATTGTAACGACCCGGAATTTTGAACAATTTAAATTGAAAATATTTAATAAATTTTTAATATTTGAATGATGGTTTGACTTGAATTTCAAATTTATCTCATTCAATTAAATTAAAGACTCTACATTTTAACATTTGATATGATATGATATAGGCAAATAAATATAATATAGATAATGATGTTTAAAAAGAAATAAATTTTATCAATACAAAAATAATAATAAAATAAAACAAAGCAAAGGGAAGTAAAGATTGCAAAGGAACATAGACAATGTACAAAGCATAATACATCTCAGCCAAAATTCAAGGCAAGAAACTAGTTGTTTATGTACAAAATAATAGAATAAAAGAGAAGAAAGGACTTAGGCATTTAATGCCGCATCCTCTCAGCATGTCCAAGATCCTCTCAGCCGAAATTCAAGGGCAAGCACGATCTTTTTCTCTGCAAAGCCATGCAACTTTCCTTTGTTTCAGCCTGAAATCACGCTCCCCCCTTCCTCATAAAATACGAAGCCGGCCCTATTCTCCCTTTTATTTTAGCCCGGTCTTCTTCTCTCTGGCTTGTGAAAAATAAATGGCGGCCGTGTTCTTCGTCTCGACAGATTAGGGCTTTCGAAATTCTTCGAGTTCGCGCCTCTGTTGATCGATCGGAGGATAATCGCGAGTAGCTTCTATCCATCGTCTCCTCGTTGTTCACTTCGGCCGCTTCTATCTGGTCGAATTCGTCTCCGCTTCGAACAAGGTGAGTAATTTCGATTACTCACATCTAATTCGTTCTACCGTTTAAATTGATTTGAGGTCCTTGATTTTTGTTTGTCTGAATTCCTTTACTAGATGATTTCTGACTTTGTTTGAATTCGTATATTTTTGTGACTATACATAAATTCACAGTTTTTGTAATGAATTTCTGATGGCATCGGCAGAGTTTGATTCAAACTATAGTTGTTGTTGATTTTTGGTTTGATCTCATGCCGTTGTGCTTCGTTCGAACCTGCTACCACTGTTTTGATACTCTGACCTTTTTGTGACTTTGTTCATTTGAAGTGATTTTGAGACTTTAACATGTCTATTTAAAAACTGTTGCCTGATCTTGTTATAACAGTGACATGCTTTGAAACCATCTCTGCTAAATTGTTTTGAAACTATTCATATGATGATGTTTACATCTGCTTTGACTTCGAACTTGTCTTCTTGTCTTTGATGCATTGTTTCTCGGCTTCACACAGATGCTAACGGTCTTGGCCTTTGTATACTCTGCTGATATTGTTTCTTTTTACTGTTGCATCGTCTTTGTGGTCTTCATATTCAAGTGTGTCTGTTGCACTTGTTAATGTTCCCTGAGCATTGCCGAGTCTTGATTTGAGTCACTTGATTGCCGAGTCTTTGAGCATTGTTGTGTCACTTGATTCTTCTGAAGCTCGAGTTGCACACTGCTGTGTTTATTTACTTGGTTGTGTACTTGGGCTTTTAGCATTGAACTGTACTGATGCATTAGTTCATCTTTGTTGTATATATGCTTCACTGCATCTTCATTTACCTGTTGTACATGCAGTGTATTGATTATCTGCATTGAGGCTGCAGTGTTGCATGCTCACGTCATGTGTTTTCACCTTAGTAGTCTGCATATATGAATTCACTTTAATTTGCTGCCTGGTTATGTTAACATGTGTGTATGTATATGAATACATCTTCCTAGGATTGCACTTTGGTGTTCACCTGACATTCTTGGTTTGTGATTCACTGTCGCAGCCTGTTCCAGTTTTCAGTCATCATGTAGTTGCATAACTGGTTCATCATTTGTGTCCACTGCATACCATCTGAAATTTGATATGCTAGCTCGTAGTCCACGTGTTCACATTGAAGTACATGCAGTCTACTTTGATTTTACCAGTTCACTGTTGAGTTCATTTGCATGATGTGCTTGAGTTTTTGCTACTGTGGTTGGTCTTGCTATTTCTTTGATATTATGTAGCCTGGTTTGAAGTACATTTTGGTTCAGGTTGCACATTGTATCTGACCAAGTTTGTGGTCATGTTTGTGTACTCTGATGTTTTTATCTGGTCTGACCTTCACTTGAGTCAAGCTGATTTTTGGTTGAGACTTGTTAAGTCGTCTTGACTGTTTTCCTATACTCATACATTGATTTGTACATTGAGTTGAATCCAGCCTAATCGCTCGAATTTGACCTTATGCTGATTTCTATTTCTTCACTGTACTGGCGAGGCAGTACACACGTGCGTGTACTGCAGCCACACAGAATTGACAGATTTTAATTGATATTTCTTTTGTTCTTGATTCATTGATCTGTTGCGTATTTCGTATGCCGTATTGGCGAGGCAGTACACGTTAGCGTGTACTGCAGCCAATTAGAATTGATGTTTTCTATTGCTAAAAAAAATTGTTTTATGTCGCCAATTCAATATATTCTGAATCGTATTTTGATTTGGATAAATTGATGATTTTGTTGTTACTTGTCGTTGGGCAATTCTGATGTTTTCTAAATTATCTTCATTGATGATCTTTTCATTTATCTGTGTTGATATTTTAAATCTGCTGATTTGTTGGTTAACACTGTTAAGTGTTATAATTACCGTCATCCGATTTCTTTGTTAAAAGGGTCGGATAGACGGGAATTATTGTGACTGTCGTCTATTTGATTGTTTGATTATTATTGCCTCTATGCACTAATAACTGAGTTTGAATTAGACTGACCTGTGTATTATTTTCTTTTGAATGTAATACTCGGGTCAGACCGAGTATTTTACAGCTTGAAGGTTTTCGAGCAGCAAAGTTAGAGAGAGGGGAAAACAATCACTTTAGTTCAGGAATTTTGTACTTAAAGAAATATTCCGTTGTAAAAATTCAATACATTGTATAAACTCTGATAATTTTAATAAAATTCATTGTTGCGAAATATTATTATTCTGTGATTCTATGGCTGATTCTGTGGCTGATTCTGTTTAAACTCTATAAACTAAATAACAATCCGTCATTTTGAACGTTTCAAGTTGGTTTAATTACCGACTAGGGGCGGTCAGAAGGGTGGGTCGTTACAGCAGGACCCTTGGAAGTAGGGTTCTCATAACGGATAGCCATATCCATAAGCTCGGTGAAAGTGCCATGAACATGAGAAATGAGACGATCATAGAACTCTGGGCGAGCTCCAGCTATGAACTTCTCATTCTTCTTAAGTCGGGTGTCAATAAGGCCAGCAACAAACTTGGAAAGTTCGTTGAACTTCCGCTCATATTCAGAAAAGGACATGGTGCCCTGCTTGAGATCCATAAACTCACGATAAAGCTGAGATTTCCCGACTTCGGGCATTCATTTTGCCACAAAAGCCTCCCTGGAAAAAGATATATAAGCTTAAGATAGATTTTAAAGAGAAAAGATGAACAGAACACAAGACAACACAAGAAGATACCTAAACTGATCCCAAGAAATATCTGCCTCCACGGTCTGAGCTGTGACAGACTCCCACCAATCCAAAGCTGCCTCCTTCAACTGCCAAGCTGCCAACTGATGCTTTTGCGCATCAGTAATCTCCAAACCAGTAAAAATCCTCTCAAGACTCCTCAACCACTGTTGAGCCTCTATGATGCTCTCAGATCCAGTAAACTTGGTACCACCAAGTTGAGTGAATTCCTTGCAAAGAGTAGTGAACCTGATGGGTGCAACAGGCTCGGGAACTGGGGCAATACCACGACCCCTACCTCTGGCATTCCCACGATTCATCCTGAAAAATCAAGAATGAATTTGAGTACAAAGGTAAAACAGAAAGACACAGATAAGATTCAACTAGAAATGGAAATCCTAATCAACGGATTTAAATAAACAAGATGGATTCGAAAGGAATGAAGTTAGGAAAATGAGATTTTAAAACAAGGAAATTTTATATCCAAAATAATCTTTTTAAAATCTTTTAAAATCATTTGAAAAACATATTATACTTAAAAATACGTTCTCACAAAGAAATGATTCTAAGATTGATTTCACTCATTCTGGGGTATTTCTACCCTATCTCTAATGAGTTTTTGCTCCATAGGCTAAGGTTTGCCTAAAACCTGGCTCTGATACCAAATGTAACGACCCACTATTTTGGACCATTCAAATCGACAATAAAACCACACATGTCGGACTTGAATGATACAAAACAATAGATTGTAATAAATTTGGAGCAAATAAAACCAATCACAGAATCACAGACATAGAATATCAGAATAACTCGCAGCGGAAAATAAAATAAATAGTGGTTCATGAAGCCACTACAATACTGAATGGAAATAGATAGCAACTAAATAAAAATGATCTCCAGCAGTCCTAGCTCTAGAAGGTGAAATCCAAAGCTGATACTCAGGCTGACCCGAGCGTAAAGCAAAACAAAAACACTCGATTCAGGACATACATACTTATATAATGTAAACCAACTCAAGTGAACTGTAATAAAAGGTACAAGTAACATAAAGAATGCTTGGGATCGCCCATTCTTTAAGGATCCGTTAAACTATCTACTATGTAGTAATATTCGCTATTATAATAATGACTAATAATAAAGTAAACTTACTTTTAAATAGCGTTAAGGCTTTACATTTTCCACCTTAACACATAATAGTGCCAATAGTCTATACAGTACCTACATACCTCGAGAGGCTACGAGAAGATACTCCATAGGTACGACACAAATATTAACTCGTAGTAAAGCTCGGTATGGTAGGTGACACGGCACAACTAGGCAATGCCAGGGTAGATATACCAAATACGCATCCGGGCTGGTGGAAACGCATAGCAGCCACTACCGCCCACCTCGAGCCATACTCCCAAATCAAAGGGTGCACCCAATCAATCACAAAAGTAATAGAATGGTATCGAAGAAGTGTGTCCGATCAGAGGTGCTACCTCATTGGCCCGTCAATCGCTCATGTTTTAGCCACCTTATGCCAACTCACGGGAGTCGGGTCCACGTATATACCTCAATTGGATCATCGCCACCATCCTACTTCATTCTGGAATCTCCACAGCGTACATAGTTGTTAAAGTGGTTTTCGGTATCGATAGAGAGTATGTCCATATCTGATCCCTGTCTATTTAGCAACCAATCGTTATTATAACCCGTGGTTATTCTTTTCAAAATGGTTTATATTTCCAATCAAAATAATTCATTTAAACCATTTAAAAATAAAGTCATTATTCTTTCAAATCAAATATTCAATTCCCAAAAATTTAGCATTTTTGAAGCTCGTTTATTTAATTAAATACTTCAAAACATTTAAATTTCAGCATTCGCGGCAATTAGAAAATGCTGCAGTAAGTTATATTTGAAAACAGTTCATTTCAGAAAAGACAGCATTTAAAAACTGCTGTAGTAGTTCAGTGTTCATTTGAAAATCTCTTCATTTCAGCAAACAGCAGCACTTATCAAGTGCTACAGTAGCCCTTTAGTTAATTTTTGATTTTAGTTTCTTCAGCACAGTAGCACTTATCAAGTGCTACAGTAGCCCTTTTATTCAATTTTTTATTTTAGTTTTCTTTTAGCAACCACAACACTTACCAAGTGCTGTAGTATCATTTACTTTAGATTTTAAATTATTTTCAGCAACGACAGCATTTCTGAAGTGCTACCAATTCTAATTCCAGATTTATTATAAAAATTTCAGAAACAAATAAACTTCGATTTTTAATCATTTAACTTATAAAATCATATTTTTTCACTTCAAAAATGGTTGTTTGGATAACCTTTACTTATGGTTTTATAAAATAAAATTTTATTAATAAATATCCAAATTTTTAGCAATAATTCACTTATTAAATCAAAGTGCACCGTGTTCTTATTCTTTGTATTTTTAACAATTGACTTAACAGTATATTTTAAAATACCATTTCATAAATAAAACTTAATTTCCATTTATTTACTTAACTTAATCTTCCATTTCAAACCAAATCTCAAATTTTCAAGTTAAGTTATATTTTCAAATTAACATTTAACCATTTATTTATTTACACATTTTAACTCATAGAAAAATTACTACACTTTATTTAAATCAATACAATCCAAATTTAAGTCAAAACATCATATTTTACATTTAAAAATACTTAAAATTTTCCAGAAAATATATATATAGTAACCACGGGTCTGTATAATATTTTCTAACCTAAGTCAAGTGATACGGATAATATATCATTTCAATCCGTAATTTACAAAGAAAAATCCGGGTTCTATCATTTCAAACCCGCAATCTCAAGTAAATAAAACAAATAAAATCACTCGAGCCTATCATTTCACCCCGTAAAGATTTTTCCCTATTCTAAAGTCCGTTCGGGTATGTATCATTTCAACCAATAGTGATTCTATTCTACAGGGAACTTGTAGTGTGAGAAGCAATAATTAAATGAACAGTAAACATATAAAATAATAACAGATGATGTAACAGATATAAACAACATTTATCATTATATAAATATATCACAGGCAAGTATGAATAACATGTCAATTTATACAGCTTCGCTTGCCATCATTTCACAAGAATATAAGTACATATGTCTAGAGTGATACAACTCACCTTTTTGAAGCTAAAGATCAAATCAAACACAAGACAAACAACTCCAGAAAGCACGATAAAGCACGAACCAAATACGAGTGGATGGAGAGCCAAGGTCCGGATCTTGTAACAACCAAAATAAATAACATACGTAAGAATAAAATTTACAAAAGAATATAAACAAAAAAAAATGAACAAATCTAGATTAAAAGAACATTCATTGGCTTAACCAATGCAAGAGGCTCGGCTACAACCCAAAATGGCTTGACCATGGTCTTGTAGTGCTCGGCATGGTTCAGATCTGAGGCAATGGTTTGGCCTAGGTAAGAATATGAAGAGATGTGGAGTTACAAGGCAAGTGAATACAAAGGGTCAAGTCAAAAGAGGAGTTTGGTTGCACCTAGGCTCGGTCCTATGTCAAGTATGGCTCGGCCATGTTCAACTACAGGTCAGATCTGGTCAAGTGGTTGCCAAAGGTCGGTGATGAGGTTAGTCACGTGCTGGGGAAGGTGGTGGCATGATGGAGGCCGAGGTGAACAAAAGGAAGTGGTGATGGAATTTAGGGTTCGGCTATGGTTTGCTTGGAGTTTTTGTGGTGGAAGTCCAACATGGTGGCCACGACAATGACTGGCCAGTGGAGATGGTGATGGAGACCGGTTATGGGTGGTGATGAAGTGGTGGTGATGGTCGGTGGAGGAGGAGGATGGGTAGAGGCCGAGCCTTGCTTTGAGACAAAGCGAAAACAAATTGAAAAAGAGAATAAAAAAAAGGAAGAAGCCATGAAAAAAGAAACTTACATTTTTTCTCAAGAATGGAAATGAACGTGAGAATGAGATGTGGGAAAGCTTTGTACGTGAATTAGTAATTATTTGAGGAGGTTTTTTTCTTTCTCACGGCTAATCAAGTGGAAGAAACGGTCAAGCAATCAATGTTTTAAACGGCAAGAGAAAATAAAGGGATTTAATTCCTATTAAATAAAAAGAACAAAATGGAAAATGAGAACTCTTCCTTTTTCCACGTGAATTGATAGGTAGGCACGGCTACATATTTGAGGTAGGAACGGCTAGAAAGTAATTAAGGAGGTAGGAAAATAAAAGATAGGCAAGTAAAGAGGTAGGAAATAAAGCAAAGTAACGTATGCCAATTTAAAGCAAAGTAACATACGTCAAATAAATTTGTTTCCTAGCCATTAATTACAAGATATATATACAAAGAAACATTCAATAAATAAAATAAAGTTTATACAAACACAAGAACATTTAATAAATAAAATTTTAAAAAGATACGCCTTTAAGGCAATATAACGTATATTCATTAAAATTCTTTTCCAAGAAGTAAATAAGAGATATAAACACATAACAATTCAATTAATAAAATGAATGTCTAAATAAATAAAAATAGAAAGATGAAATAGAGATGGATATTATGAAAAATAAATAAATATATATATATAGAAATTATTTATTTTATTATATTTGGAAAGGAAATTACAACAAAAAATCCACTTCATTGGAAAAATTCCAAAATTCAAAATTTTAAATCATTAAACACCAAAGTTTTTAAATAAAATGAATTAAAAATATTTATTAAATTTTTTGGGTTGTTACAGTTACCACCAGCCGGGAAGGGTAAACTAGTAGTATCATACCTTGGGCATTGCCTCACGTGCCTTGTCATACTTTTATCCCTGTATAAGACCCATACGATTTTGGTTTAGTGTTTTCATATCATGGCGCATCTCTGACTACCGACTTGCTACTAGTGGTGTCAAATGCAAAGTGGACGACAATGCCTAAAAAGGCGTTAAGGGGGACCATTGTAAAACCTTAACGCTAAGAAAAATATTTATTTTACTGACTAGGCATTATATATGTAGCGTATTCTACTATATATAAATATTTTGACAGATCCTTAAGAGATGGAAAAATCCCGTAACATCTCTTGAGTTATTGCATGCACGTTATACACTGGATAGGAGATGTGAAATCCTATAAACATCTCTGACGCCACGACACTCATGTTTTGTGATATCGATTTGACTTACATAAGGATATTTTAGTCCTAACTCGAGTGTTTTGTCTTTTCGTTACGCTCGGGTCAGCCCTGAGTTTTTCAGCTGTAACATCCTGAAATTTTCAACCATTCGCACCCATACATGTCGGACTTGAATTGCTCAAAATATCAGATTGGTAATTTAAATTTGGCAAAGCTCAGCATATACAGTAAATAAATAATCACAGAATCACAGACACAGAGTAATATAACAATAACGCAGCGGAAACAAAAGAATAGTAGTTCATGAAGCTACTATATATATATAATAGAGTTAAACAAGATACAACAGAAGTCTCGAATACATAGATGTCTCAATACAATAGTCAAATACAAGATCTGAATACATCACTTGAATCAATTGAATAACAGAAAGCTGGATAGATAGCTGGATCTCCAAGCGAAGCTCCAACTCCAAAGGTGAGTCTCGAACACTGAGCCACTCAGTCTAACCCGAGCGTAAAGCAAAACACAAAACACTCGAGTCAGGATTAACATTCTTATATCAATAAATCCAACTCAAGTGAAATATCAAATGAAATACAAGTAACTCAAAGGTTGTTTGGGATAACCATCCTTTAAGGATCCGTTAAACTATCTACTATGTAGTAATATACGCTATTATAATATGTCTAAAGTAAAGTAAACTATTAAAATAGCGTTAAGGCATTACCCATATCCCCTTTAACACATTTTATAGTGCCAATAGTCTATACAGTACCGTAATACCCCGTAAACTGGGGCTACCAGAGGATACTCCATAGGTACGACACAAATAAAGCTCGTAGTAAAGCACGCTAGGGTAGGTGACAGGGCACAACTAGGCAATGCCAGGGTAGATATACCAATTACACTTCTGGGCCAGTGGTAACGTAGAGCCGCAGCAATCGCCCACCTCGAGCCACACTCTCGAAATCCGAAGGTGCGCACCAAATCGATCACAAAGTAATAGAATGGCATACGATGGAGTGTGTCCGATCAGAGGAGCTACCTCATTAGCCCGTCGATTGCTCCTGTTTTAGCCACCTTATGCCAACCCACGAGAGCTGGGTCCACGTATATACCTCATATAGAATCGTCGCCACCATCCTACTTCATTCTTGAATCTCCACCGCGTACATAGTTGTTAAAGTGGTTTTCGGTATCGACAGAGAGTATGCCCATATCCGATCTCGGTCTCTTTAACAACCAAACGTTATTATAACACCGCGGTCATTTCAAAATAGTTTACACTTCAAAACCAAAATGTCATTTCCATTTCAAAATTCATATCAATACGATATCATTTCCATTTCAAATATTCACCTCCAAAATCATAGTACTTTCAAGGTTATAATACTTTCGAAACCATACAATTTGAGATGATAATAATACCGTGGAAATCATAATACTTTGAAAATTCATAACTTTGGAAATCATAACACTTTGAAATCATAACACTTTCCTTCGAACAGTTTAGATATTAATAATAGTATATAAAATAAAATAATTTATTTAAAATGGTTATAAGTTAAAACAATTTATATTAAAATAATTAGTATATTTAAAATAGTTTATATTAAATTAGTTATATTAAAAATAGTTATATGTTAAAATAGTTTATAATAATATAATTTATATTGAAAATGATTTATGTTAAATAGTTTATATTAAAATAATTTATAAAGTAAAATATAAATAGTTTTAGATATGGTTTAAAAATGCTTCACACAATAAAATAATTTCCCCAAATTTTACAAATCGATTCAAAATCAACTCGAATTCCAGAATTCAAATTTAGTCAAATCTCAAATCATCAATTTCAATTCAATTCAGTTTCTTAATAAACCATTTCAAATTATCAATTTCAAATACATATTTGAACCATAAAATAAACCATTTCAATTTCAATATATTTCAAAGCTTTAAATATTCAACATTTCAAAGCTAAATTCGATAATTTCATATATATATATATATCAAATTCACTTTACTATTATTTAGTTTTGAAATATTTACTTAATCATTTTAATAACATCTAAATACAACTTCAATTTACGAATTTAAATAAACAAAATATCCCATTTAAATTTATATAAGTTTGAAATATTCATTTAAGTCACCTTTAAACAAATCCAAGTTATAAAATCATAATTTTAAAGTTTCAAATTTAATAAATTTCAAATCAAACTTATTTAAGTACAATTTTTAAATAAATATAATTTCAAGTCAATTTCAAATTTACCTTTCCACTCTGAATCATTATAAACTCTATATTTGAAAATATAAATTTTATATAAATACTTAAGCATATTATATATTGATTAAGTCAACTTTATTAAATCAACTTCAATAAATCTTTAAAATCAATATTTATTAAAGTGAATATTAGGCTCAGGTCCCTAGTAAGTTTCAAAATACACAAAAACCCCAGTAAAAAAAAGTGTGTAAATTAGGTCCCTAGAATTAAGTTACTAAGTAATTGCATATAGTTATGCAATTTTTTTGGTGAATAATTACGGAATTTTCCGCAACTTTTTGAAAAAATTGCGTAAATTTCCGCAATTTTTTGGGTGAATAATTGCGGAATTTTCCGCAATTTTTTGAAAAAATTGCGTAAATTTCCGTAATTTTTTGGATGAATAATTGCGGAATTTTCCGCAATTTTTTGATATAATTGCATAAATGTCTGCAATTATTCACTGAATAATTGCATAAGTGTATGTCATTATTCAGTAACTTAATTCTAGGGACCTAATTTACAAACTTTATTTTACTGGGGTTTTTGTGTATTTTGAAACTTATTAGGGACCTATGCCAAACTGTCCCTTTATTAAAACCATATATTTCTTTTCAAAACCATAGAAATCATTTTCAAAATATTTATATATAGACCAACGGTGTCTGTATATAATTTTCTACCCTATGGTCAAGTGATACAGATATTTATCATTTCAATCCGTAATATATATATATATATATACACGGGTATATATCTTTTCAACCCGTAATCCCAAATTCAATGTCAATGAAAATCGCTTGGGTTTATCATTTCAACTCATAACGATTTTCTCTTATTCTACAGATCGTTAGGGTATGTATCATTTCAACCCATAGTGAATTCTATGCTAACAGGAAACTTGCAGAGTGATAACAGATATGATAATAATATAACAACAATAACGGGCATATATCATCAGTGATAAATAACAGATAATGGTGTCAGATGTCATAGGTGAACAGATACATGTAATAACATATATATAGCAATGTAAATAACTAACAGCAACATATTTCAATTGTCGTTTCAATTGAAATCAAATTTAATAAACATAAGAACATTAATCGTGAGTGATTGCTCACCTTTCGAGGCTAGAGATGAACGATGAAATGAGTTACGAATCCAAAGTAAAGATAGATTGAACGCGAATTTGACGAGCAAAGCTGAAAAATATGAATCGATGAGAACAAATCAGATCAGCTTGATATAAACGGAAAATATATATATATATATACTATTTATTTATAAAATCAACATTTTAATCTTAAGAAAAATATTAAAATGTGTGTATATATATATTATAAAACCATTGTTTAAATTTAAAACACATATAACAAAGTCTCCATATATAAATTTGAAAAAATCAAGCAAATGTATACTCATTTATATAAATTAATATACATACATATACAACTCATATTATATACTTTAGAGATATGTGCTGTAAAATATATCAATACCAACATAAAATATATTACTAACAGATATTACTGTACATGAATCATTATCTGCAAAACATATATATATATATATATATATATAACCATAAACATTGTAACAACCCTGTATTTTATGATTATTTTAATTATTTTAAATTAAATTTCCTAATTTGAAAACTTTATTTTATTTATTAAAATGGATAAATTTTGTTATTTTAAATATAAATTTTGATTTCTATGTGAATTATAATTTCAAACATGATTAAATAAGATATTTTCCAGAAATGTGAATCTTGGTCAATATGGTCAAAGTTTGACTTTTAATTTAAAATTTTAAAATTTGAATTTTTGAAATCTATCTTTATTTTTGTGAAAGTAAATAAAATTTTAAGAATACTGCTTTTTGTTTTGTTGAAATCTGATTTATAATGTGAAAGTTATGCCTTTTTCAATATTGTGTGTAATTTGCTGTATTTAGCAAATTGTTTATTTTAAATTGTATAAATAATATTTTATTTGGTCATGTAATGTTCTAAGTTATATTTATTTGGGTAAAATAACTTTTATGTATATAGTTTGGTTTTAAAACATTTTTTTATGTGTAATTTACATTTTTCAGTGTCAGTTGTATTCTGTTTATAATTTTTAATCTCCAATTTCAATTAATTAAAGAAATTCTTTATTTATCTCTCTATTTCCTTAAGATCTTATTTTATTCTCATTCCCAATTATTTTGTTCCTCATTTTTCTATTAATTTGACCTTTTATTGGTTTAGAAGTAAAGTTATAATTTTTCTAAAACTAGTGATATTCTATTTGCAATTTTTAAGTCCTATTTTGATTTTTAAACAATTTCTTTAGTTCTTTTTCTAATTTCTCTAAATTTAATTATTTATTCCATTTTGAAATATATGAATTATTTTACTTCACATTTTTGTTTTAAAATATTTTTAAAATGAAGTAGATATTTTTCTACAGCTTGTGATGATTTAATTGTAATTTTTGAACCCTATTTTCAATATTTAAGCAATTTCTTTAATTCTTTTTCTATTTTCTTTAAATTTAATTATTTATTTTAATTTTATTTTACTTTGTTTCAGTTTTTAAATTCATTTACTGAAATCTTATTTATTTTATTTAATTAAAATAGAAATGGAAATTGAAAGGACTTAAGCTTTATAACGTGTGACTTTTCAGCTGCTAGTCTTTTCATTTTCCTTTGTCTTTTCATTGCCTTGAGTTTTGGCCGTATACCTCATTATAGCCATCAGTTTCTCACTTCAATTTCATGTGTAAAACTCCTTCTCTATCTCATTTGCATGGCTAAAACAAAAAAAAGGGTAATGGCTTCTCTCTTCTTCTCTTTTTCCTCCCTTTTTATTGATTTTGCCTAGATCTATTCATGCTTTGCTCAGCCAAACCCTCCACCATCTCCACCATAGCCTCCACCACCTTCCTCCTCCCCTTCCATTGCTTCAAACCCCTCTTCCCTCTTCTGACCATATCAGGCCATGGCTTTTAAATGAAGACAAACACCTCAAAACATTGCAAAAACCCTTCCAAATCATGCTAGTCGATCACTATTGCACTACCACCACCATAGATTGCCTTGGCCACCTCCTATTGCTCCACCACCACCTTGACACACCCCTAACCATCACCTCTTACCTCTTTCCAGACCTGTACATGAAATGGCCGAACCTAGATGGGACATAGACCGAGCCAAAAGTTGAACCAAAACTCCACTATTTGCATAAGCCTCTTCATATTCATGTGTAGTAACTCCTCCACCACTTCAACGCCTTGTAGCCATGCCTCTTTGAACCCAAAGCTGAGCCAAAGTCATGCCAAACCTGAGCCAAAACATCCCCTAGACCGAGCAAGCAATGGTAGAAAGCAAGGCAAAAACATTCATTCCTTTATTGCTTCTTATCTTCATTGTTTCAACATTGTTTTGTGTTGAATATTTATGTGTATATTGTCTTGTTTTGGTTATTGTTTACAAGATAAATATCAAGGCTCTCTATTCATTCTAATCAAAAGTCATGCTGTATCGTGCTTGTCGTGCTTTCTGGAATCTATTCTGTGTGTTTTGATCGCTAACTCCAGCATAAAAAGGTGAGTAAATCTCACACGACTATCCATACTTATATAATTGTGAAGCGACCACAACTGAATGTGTAGAATTAAAAATGATGTTATAATTGCCTGTGATTATTTATATATGATGTTAAACCTGTTAAATTTCATGTCATATCACATGTTACTGTTATATATTGTATATTGTTTATTTTATATCTGTTATCACACTGCAAGTTCCCTGTAGAATAGAATCACTATGGGTTGAAATGATACATACCCGAACGGACTTTAGAATAAGGAAAGATCGTTATGGGTGAAATGATATGCCTGAGCGACTTTTAATAAATTTTTATTTATTTCATTTAACTTGGGATTGCGGGTTTGAAATGATAAAACCCGGATTTTTCCTTTGTAAATTACGGATTGAAATGATATATTATCCGTATCATTTGACTTAGGTTAGAAAAATTTATATACAGACCCATGGTTAATATATATATTTTCTTGAAATTATAAAATATGTTAAACATGTAAATATTATGATAATTTGATTTTTATTTTAATTTAAAATGATTTTATAAAGTGTTATTGATTTTTCTATAAATTAAAAATAGTTAAATAAATAAATGTTTAAAAGTTGAAATTTGAAGTATAACTTAACTTGGAAAATGTGAAAGTGTTTTAAAATAAAAGTTAAGTTAAGAAAATAAAATGGAATTTAAATAAAATTATGAAATGGTAAACTTAATTAAAATGTTAAGTAAATGAAATGTTATAAATTTTACATTTATTTTATAAGTGAATTATTAAAGATTTGATAATTGTTTGTGAAACTTTCACTTTGTAAAATCATAAATTAATGGTTATTTAAATGATTGTTTTTAAAGTAAGAAAATATGATTTTTATAAGTTAAAATGGATTTAAATAAACTTTAATTGTTTATGAAATTGTAGTGAAAGTTTGGAATTTAAATTGAGCATTCCTGAAATGCTATCATTTCTAAAGTTAAAGATATTACAGCATTTTGTAAATGCTGTAATTGATATAAATGAACTAAATGGTTAAAATGAACTAAGTGCTGTAGTTGCTGAATTTAACTAAAGTTTTATTTGAAATCTAAACCTATTACAGCATTTAAATGCTGTCTTTTGCTAATTTAATTGTTTTTAAACATAACTTTCCGTAGCATTTTCTAAATGCTGCAAAAGTTGAAATTTCACTATTTTAATATATTTAAGTGAATAAATGAATTCTAAAAATGGTAAAATTTTGAGAATTGAATATTTGACTATTAAATATAATAACTTCATTTTTTAATGATTTAAATGGAATATTTTGATTTGAAATATTTTGATATTTTGAAATGGTATTGAAATGATATTTGATTTCGAAGTATAAAATACCATTTTGGAATCACTACGCCATAGATTGCATACTGCAACACCAAAGAAGTGATGCAGGAAGTGCCAAAAAATGTTGCTGTAGGCTAAAAAAGGGCAAAGGCAACACTTTCTCGGTGATGCATTTTGCCGCGTTGCCGCAGACCTCAAAGGCAACATTTTGACTATCTAAGGCAACATAAGAAATATTGTTGCAATAGAACCCTATTTGGGTCTATGGCAACATCCATAGGTGTCTGTACCAACATTCCAAAATGTTGCTATAGATATTAACTTTCTGAATTTGTGGGGCCCACAATGTAGAGCATATTTGATTTTTTAATAGAAATAAATATTTATTTAATAAAATGCTATTGCATAGAATTTGATATTCAAATAGTAATTTATTTAAATAAATATTTTATTTCAACATTTAAAATAGTACAAATTCCTAACTCCACTATTTTACAATTCAATGATAAATAACACTGATATTCACATATACAGATATTCCTCACTACATTACTCAGTTCACTCATTACATATGCAGTTTCAATTTATACAGACACCGACACTGACAAATATATGACGAGCCGAGTGCCGAGCCGAAGGCGAGCCGAGAAGCGGGTCCGGGCGCAGTCCCGGCGGGGGTCCGGGGCACCGCAGTCCCGGCGGGGATCCGATTTCGGAAGATCGAGCGTTCTTTGAAATGACGTAAAATGATGCACAAATGAAGACTGAGCTTAATTCCTATCCTCCATCTCCTCGCCTAAATCTGCTTGAATCCCCTACGGCCAAACACCAAAACTCTAATGCAAACTCTTTTCAATTTCCAATCACCACATTAGCTTCTCTCCGTAACCAATACACAACAGCACTCTACCATTGTCAAACTCCAAACTCCGTCTACATCTCTCTGCCAACATTCAGGCATCACACTACCAACTGAAACTCCTCTGCATCACCAACTTCCACCATCACTTCCATAACTTACCAAACCAACCAACCAACCTTCAACCAATACAACTACATCCAGATTCAATGGTGAACCAACCAACCAGATTATGAACTTGCGATGGACTTGCGATGGAGGCACAGGGCATCCAGAAGCAGTACATACCCAGCCAGATTCTGAAACATTAACAAGTGTTAAAGGAGCATTTGCACAAACATATGGGGGGCATACTATCTTATTGAAATTACCAGTACCAAGTGAAGCAACCGCAATCATAGGGGAAAGTACGAAGAGATCAGCCTGGGATCTGCTCTGAACTTGCGATGGAAAGTACGAAGTGAACCAAAATCTCGAGGGCAGCAGTTCGGGTTTTGGGAGAAATTAAGGCGCTAGAAGGGTTTTCAGGTGAAGTAGTCTAAAGGAGAAAGGTAGAGAGGTTGGTGGCGAGCAAGTCTTCTGTTGGAGGTGAGAGCTGATAGCGACGACATCGGTGGCAAAAGGGGTTTGAACGGAAAAATTTGTTTGGCTTCGGGTTTTGGTGTCGTGACGGGGCTCTGGTTGGAGCTAGATGGTCGCGATGGGTCAGGGGGTAGCTGGGGGTGAGGGTGACAATTTGGTGGCGGAGGCGAATGAGGAAGCAGAAGAAGAGGAGGGTGACAATTTGGTGGCGGAGGCGAATGGGAGGAGGCGAATGGGAGGAGGCAAATTGGAATGAAAACCAAAAGGGGATCTACTCTGAACTAGGCGGGAAAACGAAATTTTGGGGAAAATTGCAGTGGTGATCCATTTTAACAACCAGAGTAAATGTAGACCGTTGGATCGTATTCACGCGGATTGCTAATTTTATTAGTTTTTTAATTTGAATACATCTATAGCTACTGCAACATCTTGTTGATACCTATGCTAACACCTTGAAGCGAGTGTTGTAATAGACAAAAATCAACATACCTATCGTTACATTATAGCTAGCAACACCATGTAATTTCGTTGCAGTAGGCCATCTATGGCGTAGTGAATTTTTACCACGGGATGTAATTTAATTTATGGTTTGACTGATCCTTAGAGGATGGGCGATCCCAAGCATCCTTTAAGTTATTGTGCATTACTACTACAGTTCACTTGAGTTGGTTTACATTATATAAGTATGTATGTCCTGACTCGAGTGTTTTGTGTTTTACTTTACGCTCGGGTCAGCCTGAGTATTTACAGCTTAGCTTTGGATCTCTTTCTGGAGCTAGGAATCGTTGGAGATTCTGCTTATCTAGTTATCTATCCATTTCAGTTTCAGTTGTTCTATTTCAGCTCTGGTATTATAAACTTCTATGTATTTGAGATTTCTATTGTATATGTTTTCAGACTGATATTATGTATTTTGTTTGAGATTTTGTTATAGTAGCTTCATGAACTACTATGGTATTTTAATTTCCGCTGCGAGTTATTCTGATATTTCTGTGTCTGTGATTCTGTGATTGATTTTATTTACTCCGAAATTTATTACAATATGTTATTTTGTATTATTCAAGTCGGACATGTGTGGATTATTGTCGATTTGAATGGTCCAAAATAGTGGGTCGTTACATTTGGTATCAGAGCTTTGGTTTTAGGCAAACCTTAGCCTGCGGAGCAAAAACTCATTAGAGATAGGGTTAGAAATACCCTAGAATGAGTGAAATCAATCTCAGAATCATTCCTTTGTGAGTGAACGTATTTTCGAAGTGTAAAATGATTTTCAAATGATTTTTTAAGATTATTTTGATATAAAATTTTCTTGTTGAAAGAAAATTTTCTGGACTTTATCCCTTTCGTATCCACCTTGTTAGTAATTTCTTTGATTATGATTTCCTTAAATTTCTGAACTTCTATCTTAGTTGGGATTTCTTCGATTAGGATTCCTTTGAATTTTGGAATGCTCCCACTTGTTCTGAAATCCATTCCTGTCTCCCCTAATTGTATTCTTTTGATTTTTGGAGCATTCCATAACTCCACTTTGAATGACCTCTATAAAGACTGGCAATTCCGCCAAACTTTGAATGATTTGTAAAAGGGTGAAACTCCCTTATAATTGGCATTGATTCACCGGAGATTTCGGTAACCTCGGTTTACGATGTTTTCTATATTCTGCTATATTTAGATTCTATCTCTGGCGATCGAAGGTCGATTTGCCTTAGATTTTCGCATCGATTATATTCCTGAAGTCGCGATTGACCCTGTTAAGGTCGCCCGCGATTTATATGAGTTTATCCATCTTCTATTCGTAATTTAATTATCTCATCTTTGTTCGAGCTTATCTTTGAATCAGAATTCTATTGATTAGAGTTCCTTTAAAAATTTGAACCTCCGTTTTTCTTTGAAATCCATCCTTGAATCGTCCCTTGGAAAGTTTGTGGTTGATTGTCTTTTGAAAATTGTGTACTCATCAAAGTTGTTGTTTTGATAAGGATGACCATATTATATATAGAAGTGAAATGTTTTCGATAAGGATTATATACCTTTTCAAAATGAAAATTTGAAGTTTCGAAAGGATTTGAAATTGTGAAAATTTTATAAGAAATGGTTTCATATAAAATAATTTATAACTGAAGGTTTTGAATCTGAATTTGAGTGATTGAACTCCGGCATTTTGAAACTGGTTTTAAGATTTTGGAATAATAAATAATATGATTTGAAAGTATTTTCCGAATATGGAATGTTTCAAATGATTTTAATGAGTTTCAAATGATTTCGAAGAAATTTCAAAAGAAGTTGAGAAAATAGAAGTCCGGAACCCATTTATGTCGCTGGAAAATAATTTCGGTGATGAATGCATGCATCATCGACATGGATTTTCGAGTTTCAGAGTGGGGGAGAGGCCACTTCGGTAGCTTTGTTAAACAATTGACTTGTGAAACCAATTTTGATTCCAAATTCCGAAGTGTGATTTGATATTAAAAAGATATATGTATATATATTTGAAACAATTTGAAATGAGCCGGTGTTCAGTTCTTGAGTTTTGGATTTGATTTGATATAACCCCATTTTTGGAATTGATTTATTGATTTAATTGTGATTTCCAACTCTTGGATTGAAATATGATTTCTTCGACTATTTTGAAGATTCGAGCACTTCCAAATCAAGGTTAACTTTTCAAAGCTAAGAAATTTTGAAAAGTATAAAGTATATAAGTTGGTATGTATGTTAAAGTATGTAGTAATATGATTTAAGTAAGTTGAAACTGTTTTGTTAAGTAAATGAATAAGGCTATTTTGAATTTTTCTAATATGAAATTTAGATTTGAAATGTTTTGAAAAGAATTTTGTCTTCAAAATATTTTTGAATAAAATTTAGTTTAAATGTTTAACTTAGTAACATCTTTATGAAACTATATATTTAAAAAGTTGGAATAGATACATAAGTTGTACATATGCTGTTTTATTCGCATAATTAAATTGATCCAAGTTTGAGTACACAAGTTCGAGGTGAATTACACCATTTCGTTTTAGGATTTTTCATTTGATTCTTGATGGCGAATATTTGATATGGATTTTGGGCTTTATTCTAGAATTCTCTATCATAGTATATGGCTATGCCAGGATACTGATGGTTTCTAGTCAAGAAACCATATCGAAATCCGCATTAGGGAAGTCGAATGGACAATACTAGTTCGAAAGCGAACTTGTGTGACCGAGCGAGCGATCGAATGTAACTTTGCGAAATGATGACATATGTACATCTTATATTCTAATACTTGACGCTGAAATTGGAAGTTGTTGTGTTGGATATCTTTGTAATTTAATTGGAATTTTCTTTTATGAAAAACTACTATCAATTTAAAACCATTTTTCGAAACTATTTTTCTTTTGTTCTTCTTAAACAAACTATTTTATTCTATTTTACATACAAACTATTTTATATACAAAAGAATTCTAAATAAAAAAAACTTTTATAAAGCAAAGATGTTCAATCCTATATAGCTCTTCGTACAGTGAAATTTATTTTTGAAAATTTTGATCCTTATATAAGATGGACTTTATGTAAATATAAGATGATTTTGGAAATGAATTGTTTGACTTAAACTATATTGATTTGGAAATTTGGATTTATTTTCTAAATTTATTATTTTGGAAACTTTGGAACTGAAGATATTTGATTTGGGAGGATAATTTGGTAAAAGCGTATATGATTTTGAAAATTATATTGATATTGAAACAAAATTGAAATTTGAGAACCTTATGTTACTAAATACTTGATTTGGGAGTTATCGAACTTATATAAAATTTGGTTTGTATAAGTATGATGTTGATTCGAAAACTATGGATTTGAAAAGGTACTCAATTTGAAAAGTGAAATCTTATATAATTGAAGTCTATATAAGTGTGATTTGATATACTATTGATTTTGGAAAGTATTTGATTTGAAAATGAAATCTTATATATAATGGACTTTATATAAGTATGATATTTGAAAGTGATTTGAAAAGGTACTATATGATACATATTTTCGAAGTAAAGATATGGAAAGTGCCTTCTGCTTGATATCCGCTTTGTGGCCACATTGTGGATTCATTCTATCGATGTTTTTCTCTGATTTTTGGTTTTCCGAATATGATACTCGAGTTTCCATCGAATTCCATGGCAATCTCCATGGTCTTACGAGCGCGACTTCATGGCGTAATCGCAGGGTTGGGTGGTGACCTATGGGTACAGATGTTTCCTGGGAGATCCAGGCGTAACCATTGTGTATCTGCGGTCTATTGGGTTGCTTGGTAGCGTAATCAGCAGGGGCTGCGAGAGCCTAGGGTACGGATGTTTCCTGGCGGATCCAGGCGTAACCATTGTGTATCTGCAGTACTACCAGTCTTCATGGCGTAATCGCAAGGTTGGGGTGCGGCCTACGGGTATGGATGTTTCCTAGGGGATCCAAGCGTAACCATTGTGTATCCGCCATCCATGATCGACATGTTTCGTTTTTTTTGGATTGTACTTTCCGTATCTGTTTTTAAAAGTTTTCCATTATTTTCACTGGGTATTGAAACAAGTCTACTAAGTACCTGGAGAATTCTAGCTTTGCGCTTGATCAACGCACTGCCAGAGTCTGCAGGAACGAGGATAAACTTGTTAAGACATCGAGTTATAAAAGTATTTTGATAAAATATTATATAAAGGATATTTTGATCAGTTATTTTCCTTTCTAAAGGATTTTAAAAGGTTTTAAATATTGTTTACCTCTTTGACCAACAATTTTAATTAATGGTTCATCCTTGTCTTTCAACCTATTTTTCCTTCTAGCTATTCCTATTCTCCACCTTGTTAAACTTACCTATAACAACAGTTATCAGGTATAATTTTAATCTTCGTGTCATCTTGTCTTAATCCTATTTCATTCTATCTTTTTCTGTGTTTCCGTACCTTATTCCTTTTCGAGGACGAAAAGATTTGAGTGGGGGAGAGTGTAACAACCTTGTATTTTGTGATTATTTTAATTATTTTAAATTAAATTTCCTGATTTGAAAATTTTATTTTATTTATTAAAATGGATAAATTTTGTTATTTTAAATATAAATTTTGATTTCTATGTGAATTATAATTTCAAACATGATTAAATAAGATATTTTCTAGAAATGTGAATCTTGGTCAATATGATCAAACTTTGGCTTTTAATTTAAAATTTTAAAATTTAAATTTTTGAAATCTATCTTTGTTTTTGTGAAAGTAAATAAAATTTTAAGAATACTATTTTTCGTTTTGTTGAAATCTGATTTATAATGTGAAAGTTATGCCTTTTTCAATATTGTGTGTAATTTGTTGTATTTAGCAAATTGTTTATTTTAAATTGTATAAATAATATTTTATTTGGTCATGTAATGTTCTAAGTTATATTTATTTGGGTAAAATAACTATTATGTATATAGTTTGGTTTTAAAACATTTATATATGTGTAATTTACATTTTTCAGTGTCAGTTGTATTCTGTTTAAAATTTTTAATCTCCAGTTTCAATTAATTAAAGAAATTCTTTATTTATCTCTCTATTTCCTTAAGATCTTATTTTATTCTCATTCCCACTTATTTTGTTCCTCATTTATTCTATTAATTTGACCTTTTATTGGTTTATAAGTAAAGTTGTAATTTTTCTAAAACTAGTGATATTCTATTTGCAATTTTTAAGTCCTATTTTGAATTTTTAAACAATTTCTTTAATTCTCTTTTCTAATTTCTATAAATTTAATTATTTATTCCATTTTGAAAATATAAATGAATTAGTTTACTTCACATTTTTGTTTTAAAATATTTTTAAAATGAAGTAGATATTTTTCTAAAGCTTGTGATGATTTAATTGTAATTTTTGAACCCTGTTTTCAATATTTAAGCAATTTCTTTAATTCTTTTTCTATTTTCTTTAAATTTAATTATTTATTTTAATTTTATTTTACTTTGTTTCAGTTTTTAAATTAATTTACTGAAATCTTATTTATTTTATTTAATTAAAATAGAAATGGAAATTGAAAGGACTTAAGCTTTATAACGTGTGACTTTTCGGCTGCTAGTCTTCTCATTTTCCTTTGTCTTTTCATTAGCTTGAGTTTTGGCTGTATACCTCATTGTAGCCATCAGTTTCTCACTTCAATTTCACTTGTAAAACTCCTTCTCTATCTCATTTGCATGGCTAAAACAAAAAAAATGGGTAATGGCTTCTCTCTTCTTCTCTTTTTCCTCCCTTTTTATTGATTTCGCCTAGATCTATTCATGCTTTGCTCAGCCAAACCCTCCACCATCTCCACCATAGCCTCCACCACCTTCCTCCTCCCCTTCCATGGCTTCGAACCCCTCTTCCCTCCTCTGACCAGATCAGGCCATGGCCTTTAAATGAAGACAAACACCTCAAAACATTGCAAAAACCCTTCCAAACCATGCTAGCCGATCACTATTGCACTACCATCACCATAGATTGCCTTGGCCACCTCCTATTGCTCCACCACCACCTTGACACACCCTAACCATCACCTCTTACCTCTGTCCAGACCTATACATGAAATGGTCGAACCTAGATGGGACATAGACCGAGCCAAAAGTTGAACCAAAACTCCACTATTTGCATAAGCCTCTTCATATTCATGTGTAGTAACTCCTCCACCACTTCAACGCCTTGTAGCCATGCCTCTTTGAACCCAAACCTGAGCCAAAGTCATGCCAAACCTGAGCCAAAACATCCCCTAGACTGAGCAAGCAATGGTAGAAAGCAAGGCAAAAACATTCATTCCTTTATTGCTTCTTATCTTCATTGTTTCAACATTGTTTTGTGTTGAATATTTATATGTATATTGTCTTGTTTTGGTTATTGTTTACAAGATAAATATCAAGGCTCTCTATTCATTCAAATCAAAAGTCATGTTGTATCGTGCTTGTCGTGCTTTCTGGAATCTATTCTGTGTGTTTTGATCGCTAACTCCAGCATAAAAAGGTGAGTAAATCTCACACGACTATTCATACTTATAAAATTGTGAAGCGACCACAACTGAATGTGTAGAATTAAAAATGATGTTATAATTGCCTGTGATTATTTATATATGATGTTAAACCTGTTAAATTTCATGTCATATCACCTGTTACTGTTATATATTGTATACTGTTTATTTTATATATGTTATCACACTGCAAGTTCCCTGTAAAATAGAATCACTATGGGTTGAAATGATACATACCCGAACGGACTTTAGAATAAGGAAAGATCGTTATGGGCTGAAATGATAAGCCTGAGCGACTTTTAATAAATTTTTATTTATTTCATTTAACTTGGGATTGCGGGTTTGAAATGATAAAACCCGGATTTTTCCTTTGTAAATTACGGTTTGAAATGATATATTATCCGTATCATTTGACTTAGGTTAGAAAAATTTATATACAGACCCGTGGTTAATATATATATTTTCTTGAAATTATAAAATATGTTAAAAATGTAAATATTATGATAATTTGATTTTTATTTTAATTTAAAATGATTTTATAAAGTGTTATTGATTTTTCTATAAATTAAAAATAGTTAAATAAATAAATGTTTAAAAGTTGAAATTTGAAGTATAACTTAACTTGGAAAATGTGAAAGTGTTTTAAAATAAAAGTTAAGTTAAGAAAATAAAATGGAATTTAAATAAAATTATGAAATGGTAAACTTAATTAAAATGTTAAGTAAATGAAATGTTATAAATTTTACATTTATTTTATAAGTGAATTATTAAAGATTTGATAATTGTTTGTGAAACTTTCACTTTGTAAAATCATAAATTAAGGGTTATTTAAATGATTGTTTTTAAAGTAAGAAAATATGATTTTTATAAGTTAAAATGGATTTAAATAAACTTTAATTGTTTATGAAATTGTAGTGAAAGTTTGGAATTTAAATTGACAGCATTCCTGAAATGCTATCATTTCTAAAGTTAAAGAAATTATAGCATTTTGTAAATGCTGTAATTGATATAAATGAACTAAATGGCTAAAATGAACTAAGTGCTGTAGTTGCTGAATTTAACTAAAGTTTTATTTGAAATCTAAACCTATTACAGCATTTAAATGCTGTCTTTTGCTAATTGAATTGTTTTTAAACATAACTTTCCGTAGCATTTTCTAAATGCTGCAAAAGTTGAAATTTCACTATTTTAATATATTTAAGTGAATACATGAATTCTAAAATTGGTAAAATTTTGAGAATTGAATATTTGACTATTAAATATAATAACTTCATTTTTTAATGTTTTAAATGGAATATTTTGATTTGAAATATTTTGATATTTTGAAATGGATTTGAAATGATATTTGATTTCGAAGTATAAAATTCCATTTTGGAATTTTTACCACGGGATGTAATTTAATTTATGGTTTGACTGATCCTTAGAGGATGGGCGATCCCAAGCATCCTTTAAGTTATTGTGCATTACTACTACAGTTCACTTGAGTTGGTTTACATTATATAAGTATGTATGTCCTGACTCGAGTGTTTTGTATTTTACTTTACGCTCGGGTCAGCCTGAGTATTTACAGCTTAGCTTTGGATCTCTTTCTGGAGCTAGGAATCATTGGAGATTCTGCTTATCTAGTTATCTATCCATTTCAGTTTCAGTTTTTCTATTTCAGCTCTGGTATTATAAACTTCTATGTATTTGAGATTTCTATTGTATATGTTTTCAGACTGATATTATGTATTTTGTTTGAGATTTTGTTATAGTAGCTTCATGAACTACTATGGTATTTTAATTTCCGCTGTGAGTTATTCTGATATTTCTGTGTCTGTGATTCTATGATTGATTTTATTTGCTCCGAAATTTATTACAATCTGTTATTTTGTATTATTCAAGTCGGACATGTGTGGATTATTGTCGATTTGAATGGTCCAAAATAGTGGGGGTTATTACAAACATCGACACTGATATAAATATATATGGTCAGATAGACGAGAACCAACTTAATACTATATATACAAATGTAACATAAATATAGTAGACTTATGTACAGATCTAAAATCGAACTAATATAAAGTCTACACACTTTTAAACATATTATACAACATATAACCTACACATACGTATCAGTATAAAAAATATGTAAAACTATATGCTTAAAATATAACACTTAAATAACTCAAAACAATATATACGTGCTGTTCAACATAGGTAGTACTTCCCTTATAATAAAATATATGCCATAAACCTATTTAAACACCCAATTGTTTGCAAAGTGACAAAATAAATACCTCTATATATATGTACTGTAGCATTTTATAAACTTATATACACATACTGTTATAGGAAAACACTTATATAATTTGTGCATATGTCTCTGTAAATATATATATCATTGCAATTTCCTAATACTTATATAAACTATCATATTATATAACTAGCCTACATATATTATATTTTAAAATAAAGTAAATATCAAGTTCGAATGCATAGAGAAAAAAAAGGAACAAATATATATGTATACATCCCTGACAAAGCTTGGCTTGAAAAACAACATAAGCAACTAGAATTAAGCATATATAAAACCAAATCCTGTACGTATATACATATGTATAATAATAAAACTGATATATATATAAACTATCACGCCTGTAAACATATGACACAAAACTATAGTTTATAAAACTTATATATACATATATATTACAACTCACATTATATACGAAACATACCTTGGGTAAAACAAACCAAAATCAAGTATACATATAAATATAGGACAACAGCCAAATCACTCAACAAAATTCATTTAAATTTTGTAAACATTTATATGCTACTATACTTATAACTCTTACATAGGCTAAACACATATGTAGGCTTCACAAATATATATTCAAAACTCACCTATATCTATAACATGCATTCGGCTTTAACAAAGAGGAGGCAAGTGGCAAGGCTGTCACGGGAAAATGCAGAGAGGGTGAGGCTACTATGTGGTTCTGTTTTGTAGTGGAAAAACAGTGGAGGAATCAAGCTGCGGGGTGGCGAGTAGCTGAGGCGGGGGGTAGTCTGACTTCGGCCTTGGGTGAGCATGAGGTGGTCAGTGAGGCTTAGAAGGTGAAAAGGTGAACTGTGTGGCGTCGGGTAAGATGTGAAGCTCGGTGGAAGGTGGCCTACTTGGAATATAAGGTGAAGAATGAGAGAGCAGGTCACGGCCATTTGGCTTCAGGCTAAATATAAAGTTTTTTTTCGAAAACGAACGGTCGTGGGCAAAAATAGGAGAACGAATGGACAAGTAAACAAATTGAAGCTGAGGAAAAAGAAAATTCAGGCACGGTTTCAAAAATATTAAATGTCAGTGGCTATTGGGTTAACACAGTGGAAATTGAATAGTCAAAAGAAATTTGAAATGTTCGAAACCGTACTGATACTGCAGATTGTTTCATCGACCCCGCAGCGAGCCGGACTTCAAAACCCAGAAACGAATATACTGTAGAGATCAGCACGACGAGACGATCAAAACGGTATACAGATGTCAGTGGTAAGATCATCCGATCAAAAGTCGATAATCGGTACCGAAAATGCTATTAAAATGTCAAAATTAAGATGAACGGAGCAATAGAAGTCCAATTTTGAAGAAACAAAATATGACGTCTCACTCAGAAGATGATTTACAAATTTATTGTATAAAAATATTCAGGTTTGGAAAACATTTTATTATCATCAATTATTAACTGATTTGAATTAAAATAAAATTACACAATAAAATAAACGTCCATATTATCAGAAGAAAATTTACCATTTGCTATGTTAAAGTAGACGTATTCCAAATATCAAGTTTATATTTCAAAATTTTATTGTTAAAAGTTTCACAAAATTTCAATTAAATATATAAATAAAACAAATAAAAATATTAAAATTTACAGGTCGTTACACTCTCCCGCACTCAAAACTTTTCGTCCCCGAAAAGAAGGGAGGTAGGAAAATAGAAACAACCAGAAAGAAATTAGATTGAAATACAAATAAAACAATTAAATTAAAACCATATAAATTTCAAATTGAACTAATTAATATTCAACATTTTGGTTTAATCCATTTGAGTTCACTTAAGTTAAATCAATCTATTTATTTCTAATTTCATTATCTTATTGTCTAGTCATCCTCAATTAACAATTTCTAAATCATCAATTTGTATAATCATTTATTATACTCATATATTATTCAACAAATTTAATTTTTTTATTCCAAATTATTATTAACTTTATTCCACTTAATATATCTTATCACATATATTTAAACCATATAAATTAATTTAAACCATATAAATTTCAATTTAAATTAATTTATATTCAATAATTGATTTTAAATTCAAGGTATTTTCATAAGTTGATTTTATTTCCATTTATAAATGTTTGATACAAAACATTTCCTTCAAACAAAATTTTATTTAATTTGTCTTATTTACTATTCAATCAACTTATTATTCTACTTATCTCAAGTAAAATTTTTATAATTAAAGTCTAAGTGTATAACATTTATTATAACCACTCAACTTTTATTTATAAATTCCTTTACATCATTTTACATTGTAAATTATTCAATTACATAATTAACTTCTGAGTAATTAAGGTAAGTTATATTGAAATGTAATTGAGTATTATACAAGTAAAAGTTTCTTATTCAACTTATTTCAAGTTTAATTATTTATTCAAAATTTTCGCTTTATTTTATTATTAAAATCACCTTATCAAAATTTAAGAATAAAATTTCCGGTTTCAATTCAAACCATTTAGATATATATATATATGTATGTATGTATGTATGTACAACATATATCGAATCAAATTTATAATCATATACATATACATATATATATATATATATATTATAAATCAAGTCAAGTTCATTTTCAAAACAAAGTGTAGCAAAGCTACCAATTAGTCTCTCCACTTCGAAACTCAAAAATGAATGTCGATGATGCGGTCGCCATCACCGAAATTATTTTCCAGCGACAAAGAGAGAGCACTGATTTCAACATTTTAAAATTCTTTGAAAATGGTTTCTATTCGAAAATACCTTCAATAATATATATTTTTAAAATTTTAAGACCAAAGCTTGAAATCATCGGAAATTAAATTCTCAAATTCCTGATTTTTAAATTCATTCCAATTCCAAATCAATTTATAAACCATGTTTATAAATTCATTTATAGAACAATAAATGATAATCAAATATTATCATTTCAAACAACCAATTTAATTAACTTATTAAATTCCAAAAAATTTTACTTATATATAATATAATCACACAAATTTAGTTCATTTACCAAATTTGAAAATAATATTGTGTCAGTTTGCTCTGTTCAAGTGTTTTGGAAATCCTATCGATAGCGTTGATAAGACAAATCGATCGAAAACCCAAATCAACATCAACAACTCAAACAGCACAATATAAAACATTTTATTATTAATACAAATACACTCCCTCACTGGATGACACAAATTGATTTCAAAGCAAGGATAAAGATCCAAACTAAAGGGACCCAAATCAAAAGGATTCAAATTCGAAGATAGGCTCGAAACGAAGATAAGATGATTGAATTTCAAACAAGGAAGCGGATAGACTTATATGAATCGCGAGCAACCTTAACCGGGTCAACCGTGACTTCAAAATAAGCTCGAGGTAGAATTCTGGAGCAAATCGACATTCGATTACCGGAGATAGAATTCAGGTATAGCAAAAGGTAGCAGCATTGTAAAACGAGGATGCAAAAATCTCCGGTGAATCAATGCCTATTGTAAAGGAGTTTCGCCCCTTTACAAATCATTCTAAGATTGGCGGAATCGTCGATTATTATAGAAATCAATCGAAGTGGAGTTATGGGATGTTCCAGAGTCAAAAGAACCCGAATAGGAAAGACAAGGATGAATTTTAGAACAAGTGGGAGAGTTCCAAAATTCAAAGGAAACCGAGTCAAAGGGGAAGAGATTCAAGCTCAAACGAAAGTGATTCCGTAATTAAATTTACTTTATATGCCGAGTTTTGCCTAAAACCAGAGCTCTGATACCACATGTAACATCCTGCCATGGAAGTGGGGCACCGTAGCATACATTGGTACCTGTGTTCTGCCTTTACGGCCAGCCTCTCGACTGCACCAACCCTGCAAGGACATGTAGGAGTAAGAATCATCCGCTCGCTACCAAACCAAATGCAAGAACCCCTTATCATGCTGCATCCGCCAAGTGCATAGGCAGACGCACATGTCGGACTTAAATTGCTCAAAATATCAGATTGTTAATTTAAATTTGGCAAAGCTCAGCATATACAGTAAATAAATATTCACAGAATCACAGACACAGAGTAATATAACAATAACGCAGCGGAAACAAAAGAATAGTAGTTCATGAAGCTACTATATATATAACAGAGTTAAACAAGATACAACAGAAGTCTCGAATACATAGATGTCTCAATACAATAGTCAAATACAAGATCTGAATACATCACTGGAATCAATAGAATAATTGAAAGCTGGATAGATAGCTGGATCTCTAAGCGAAGCTCCAACTCCAAAGGTGAGTCTCGAACACTAAGCCACTCAGTCTGACTCGAGCGTAAAGCAAAACACAAAACACACGAGTCAGGATTAACATTCTTATATCAATAAATCCAACTCAAGTGAAATATCAACTGAAATACAAGTAACTCAAAGGATGTTTGGGATAACCATCCTTTAAGGATCCATTAAACTATCTACTATGTAGTAATATACGCTATTATAATATGTCTAAAGTAAAGTAAACTATTAAAAAAGCATTAAGGCGTTACCCATATCCCCCTTAACACATTTTATAGTGCTAATAGTCTATACAGTACCGTAATACCCCGTAAACTGGGGCTACCAGAGGATACTCCATAGGTACGACACAAATCAAGCTCGTAGTAAAGCACGCTAGGGTAGGTGACACGGCACAACTAGGCAATGCCAAGGTGGATATACCAATTACACTTCCGGGCCAGTGGTAACACAGAGCCGCAGCAATCGCCCACCTCGAGCCACACTCCCGAAATCCGAAGGTGCGCACCAAATCAATCATAAAGTAATAGAATGGCGTACGATGGAGTGTGTCCGATCAGAGGAGCTACCTCATTAGCCCGTCGATTGCTCCTGTTTTAGCCACCTTATGCCAACCCACGAGAGCTGGGTCCACGTATATACCTCATATAGAATCGTCGCCACCATCCTACTTCATTCTTGAATCTCCACCGCGTACATAGTTGTTAAAGTGGTTTTCGGTATCGACAGAGAGTATGCCCATATCCGATCCCAGTCTCTTTAACAACCAAACGTTATTATAACACCGCGGTCATTTCAAAATAGTTTATACTTCAAAACCAAAATGTCATTTCCATTTCAAAATTCATATCAATACGATATCATTTCCATTTCAAATATTCACTTCCAAAATCATAGTACTTTCAAGGTTATAATACTTTCGAAACCATACAATTTGAGATGATAATAATACCATGGAAATCATAATACTTTGAAAATTCATAACTTTGGAAATCATAACACTTTGAAATCATAACACTTTCCTTCAAACAGTTTAGATATTAATAATAGTATATAAAATAAAATAATTTATTTAAAATGGTTATAAGTTAAAACAATTTATATTAAAATAATTAGTATATTTAAAATAGTTTATATTAAATTAGTTATATTAAAAATAGTTATATGTTAAAATAGTTTATAATAATATAATTTATATTGAAAATGATTTGTGTTAAATAGTTTATATTAAAATAATTTATAAAGTAAAATATAAATAGTTTTAGATATGGTTTAAAAATGCTTCACACAATAAAATAGTTTCCCCAAATTTTACAAATCGATTCATGTAATATCCCGGAAATTTTGACAATATCAATTTAATAAACTGTTGAATAATTAAATTGATATGGATAATCTTTGATAATAAGATTTGAATTTAATTTAATAATCTGATTAAATTAGTATTAATTGATGATTTTATCTTTTAAAAGTTAATAAGATATTTCTATTTGAATATATATTTATTTATTTATATATATTGTAAATAGAAGCTTTGATAAATTGGGAATTTATATTTAATTTAATCTGGACTTTTCAAAGATAGTAAAATAAGTAATTTATATTAAGGGATAATTTCTTCTATAAATTTTTTTGAGATTTGATAAATTGTTATTTCAAATTGAATTTATGTAGTTATATGTATATATATATAACTTGATTTTTAAATTAGATTTTCAATTTTAATTTGAATATGAATTTGGAATTTATTTTGAAATTCAAAGGATAGATATTTAAAATGTTTTGGATCTTAAAAATATTGGGATAAACTTTTATTTGTATATATATAATTTGTTTTATTGCATTTTCTTTAAAAAGAAATTCATATATGTATTTACATATGAATTAATAAATTAAGTTAAAAGCTTTATTTAACATTTTAAATTAAAATAAAATACTTAAAGAACAAATGTCATCATATTAAAGCATAATAGTACATGTGTAATAAAACTAATAATGGTAAAAGACAAGTGTCCCTTACTTATTTTATTTTCTTTAATTTTTGATAAATCCAAAATTTATCTATATACACATCTCTTTTCTCTTCCCATTCTTTTTCTCATTTTCCAAAAACAAGAAAACTCAAACCCATTCTCATAAACAAAATGAAATCAGTAATCAAACTCTTCAAATCTGAAAAACAATAACTTCTCTAAAAATCCAAAGTCTGTTTCTGTTTCAAGCTTGTAATCATTTTCCCAAGTTTTCAGATGAAATATGGAAGTCATGCCTGCATGCAAATCTAAGAACTAAAGTTTCCACTTCCTGTTTCAAAACAAAATCAGTTTCTCCTCAAACAAAAACCAAATTCAAAAGCCTGAACTCATTTCTTAAACCTAGACATTTCTTCAACCTGAGACAAATTAGCAAGCAAACCCGAATTGAATCAAAGCAACTTCTTCTCTGTTTTAAGAAGAAAGATCATCTCAGCAATGCAAAAGATTCAAGTACAATAAATCAACAAGCAACTATTTCAAACCTGAGCAATTCAAGTTCCAGATTTCAACTTAAAAGAACTGCTCTCTGTTTAATTCCTGGTGAGTAAACTATAATTTTAAAAACAGCTTAAAACCCGGATTTAACTTTGATATATAAATGAAAATCATGTTGCTTGCCTGAAAAACCTGAATTGAAATGGATGCATGTGTATGTGATAGTATTGAATGTCTGTATATATGCTCTGTTGTGTTTAAATATTTGAAAGTTTATAAATAACAGTGAGTAAACCTTTTATTTAAAAACAGTTTATAAATCTGTGATGAAATCTTGTTGCATGTGTAGAAATATAGTCTATAATGCTTGCATGAGTTTTGAATATAAATGTGTGTATATAAGTATAACATGTCTGTATATTGTCTCTGTACATTTATATTGGTGCTCTGTTATTAGTAACAGGTTCAACTTCATCACAAAATAATTCCTAACTTCCTAAATAATCAATATTAGACTTTGATTAATGAAAAGAAAATGATAATAACAACGTAATCTTGTTTTTTTTAAAAATAAAATATCTTAAGTGTTTATATTTACTTAATATTCTAGAATTGAAGTTTACAGTAATAATCAAAATAAAAGTTGAAAATCAATTTGTATGTTTTCATCTTTGAATTATAGAATGTGATTCGTACAAGCAAATCACGAATTTAGATATGAATTTGGTAATTTTTAGAATGGTATGTGCTGTGAATTTATAAGTAGATCGTTTTTGGGTTTTAGTCAATCTCTGATGATCGGCGATGTGCGGGTTGTCGTGCTCGTTGTTGGAGGTAGGTTGTAGGCCAGGGATCTTAGGAAAAATGCTCGGAAAATTTTCTGGTCATCATGGAGGTGGCAAGGCATTGAAATAGGGTTTCGAAGCAGGTCTTATTCGACGTGGGTTTCTTGGTTACTGCATCGTCGTCGTGGAACCGGAGTGGACCGGTCCAAGGGGAATAGGCGCGTGGTTGGTCGATGAAGCTATGGTAGGGATCGCGAAGGCTCTGGTGGTCGTGGGTGTCGGATCGAGGTGGTTCTTGGATGATCGACTTTGTTCCAGTGGGTGATTGAGAAGCTCGATTTCGATTTTCAGGTCAGATCGTGGCGCTGGGTGGTTAGAAAGCTCGTATGGGTTGTCGTCGACTTGGGGATGGTCGTGGCGAAGGTCGGAGTCGCTTCGTTCAGATGTGCACGTGCACGAGTGTATATATGTCTGGCGATGTTAAGCTAGTGGGAAGGAGGATGCTTTGCTCAGGTTTAGCTCGAAGTTTTCTCGTGTTCGACTCGAAGGGAGAGAAGATCGTGAGAGCTCGAGTTTTTGTAAGGGGTTTGGCTCGGGATTATTGAAGTATGGCCCGGGTTTCTTTTTAGCTGAATTAATCGAGTTTAAAGGTGGAGTTGTTAACAAGTTTTAAAACAATATATATGTATTAACCAGATTTTCTAAGATAAAATTGTTAACCATGTTTTGAAAATATATGAAAGTATATTTTAAAATGATTTGAATTTAAATGAATTGGTTTAAAACTCTTATAAATTTCTTTTATAAAATGTTAAGTGTTTCTTTAACATTTGGATTTAAAAAGGTTTTGTAAATTTGATTAAAGTTAAATTTGTAAATTTTATTTTAAATCTTTAATTTGAAATGAATCAAAAGGAAGATTTAAAAGTAAAATGTTTCAAAGCCTTTTGTTAATAATAATTAAAGTAGTTATAAAGGCTAATACTTTATTCTGAAGATTAATTAAGGGTTGTAAGTTGATTAATTTAAAGGTTAATTAATTTGAAATCAAGGATCATTAATTAGATGAGATCAGATTATAAATTAATGGTTAGAAATTAATTAATCAAGTAATTAAAGATTAATTAAGTTACAATTAAGAATTTATTTATTTAAGTAATTAGAGATTAATTAATTGGTAATTAAGAATTAATTAATTTGTAATTAAAAATGGTTGATTAAAGTTTAATTACTTAATGAAAGTAATTAAAGAATTGTTAATAGTTAATGAGAGATCATTAACTAGGGATTATTAAATAATTAATTAATATAATTAATAAGATTAATTAATTAAGGATAATCATTTATAGAATTGGTCAAGTATAATTACTTAAAAGAGTAATTAAAGGTAATTACTGGATGTAATTAAATGAAGATAATAAAAGTAATTTGAGTTAAATTACTTTTGTATAATTAATTAAGGGATTAATTAAAAGATAATTAATTAAGAGGTAATTAATTTATGGAAGAAGTAATTAAGGGTAGTTAATTACTGATTAAAGATTAATCAAGGTGATTAATAAATGTTGTTTAATTAAAGATTAATTACTTAATGTAATTAATTTAATTGAGTAATTAATAATTAAGTTGTAATTAAGGATCATAAATTAATATAATTAATGATGTAATTAAGATTGATTAATTAAGTAATAATTAATAAATGAAGTAATTAATCAATATAATTAATTAAGGATTAATGTAATTAATTATAGTTGATTAACTTAATAAATTTTAGTTAATTAATTAATGATATAATTAAAGGTTAATTACTATAAGTGGTTAATGATAATTAATTTGAGTAATTAATTAAAGATAAATTACTTGGATGTAATTAAAAGATAATTAATCAAGATGATTAATTGAAAAGGGTAATTAGAGGATAATTAATTAATTAAATTGTAATTAATAAATGGTTAAGTAAGAAGGATTTATAAAATAAAGTAATTAATTTAATTCACTTTAAATTAATTAGAAATGATATAAATCATTACTTATGAATGAGTGATAGTATTGTATACTTGGCATTGATTGATATCTCTGATGAGATATATGCTGTATGATATGGATGTTAGTTGAATTGTGATGATAATATGGATTATCTGATAATGTTGATTATCTATTGTGAATTATCTTTCTTTGTGTATAAAGATAATGAATTGAATTGTTTTAACCTTTAAAACAACTTGGCCTTAAAAGATACGCTTTGGATTTCGATGAGACCGGGATCGGGTTTCCGTATACCGGATTTCCAGGTCTGGAGACCCGAATACCACATCGATCCAAATTAACGATAGGTCGTGAATCTCAAGTGAAGATGAAGATTCAGAGTGCAAGGGTTATTGTCGTTAACTCTGAGGGTGATTCCAAAACGAGTGTAACGAGATAATGCCTTCGGTTTCGTTCGAACCCGGAACGAACTTGTATGGATTGAATGCTTTCAGCACATCGTCAGGTGGACGATGAGCATTCTAAGTGATGTATTATGATTAAAGGTAATCGTAGCCTCAAGCCTCATCAAACCGGGAATGGCTAAAACAGGGGAGGTGCAACAAGGTTAGTGGGTAGCACCCAAGTAGTATGAGATTCCTCTGTCTAGAGGTCCCTTCTTTTTATTCGGCTGTGTGGGCGGTTGAATAGCTACAACCGCTGGGGTTTCTTATGCGGGAATTATCCAGTAAGGGATGTTCCGGCCTTGTGTTGCAGGGGATTGGGAGTGATCCTCGGTACGTTGATCTAGGCCACGTACTGTGACGGGCGGTACCCCGGTAGCCCTGCCATTGTATGGAATCCAAAATCCAATAAGTGCCGTACGATTTAGTTGTGCCCAACTATGTTGGAACGTGAGATGTAAGCATTCCAGCTATTTCTGTATTTTACTTGAAAACCCTAGACCCTATTATAATATAACTCGATTTCCTATCAAGTTTTGGTTAGCGTAAGGTAAAAACTTTTCCATGTTTATGTGTGGGAAGTCTTACGTGATACTTTTGTTTTCAAAAGGCTTTGAAGTTAAACAACTTTAACCCGTTTACTCACACCAGACCCATGTCTGACCCAAGTGTTTATTTCTGTTTTATAAACTCTTGGGTACTCAAATTTTTACGAGTAGCCAAGGGATTCAGGTTAGCTTTGACGAGTTATCTGGAGGAGCAATGGAGCAGGAGGCTTCAGCGTTCGTAGATATAGTGTTCCGCTGTGTTAGTTTCTCTGAGTCATTTGTTGAGTTGTATTTGAGTTGTAATAACTAGACAGGTATTTATAACTGTCTAGTATGTGTTGTATAAGCTGTGTATCTCTGATGTATATGATACAATGTAATATCTTATTTGATTAATGTAATTTATTCGTTCCGCTGTTTAGATTCTGATGTGTTTCTTTCTTTCTTCTCTATCTTTTCTCTTTTCTATCTCTTTCTTTCTTCAAGATGATACGACTTTTTGTGGAGAAAAAGCCGGGTCGTCACAGTTGGTATCAGAGCTTAGGCTGGCGACAACCTTGGCTCTGGTGGGAATTTTGAGAATATTAATAGATATGAGCGCGTATTTGTTAGTGAATATAAAATTGTTTTATATTGTGTTGATTGGTTTATTGAGTAGTTTATGGATTCTGGTCAATGTGTGGGACGCCACAACATTGATAGGGATCTCTAAACACTTGTATAGAACAATTCGACACAATATTGTTTTAAAGAGGTAAATGAAATAATTTTACCCAGAAATAATTTCTATATAAAAAGTATCATTTTAAATATATATATATATTTCTACCTATTTGTTGGGTTACCTGTTCGGGTTTTCCAATATAGGATATAAAGGTAGATAGGGTAGTAGTATGTGTAACACGACTACCAATGGTTGGAGTTTGAGTATTGAGGTTGGAAGTGTATCTGTCGAGACTGTAGACCTAATACTGTCTCGAGTAAGCTTTGCTATGGTGAAGGATTTCATCGATCTCTGAAGGAAACCTTTTAAAGGTTCGGAGTTTATCTCTGAAGTTTGGATGAGTAAAGTTGGATCTGTCGGTTGAACAGAAGCGAGTGATGGTACCTTGATACCTCAGGTAATAGTAGCTGTATGATGAGATACAGTGACGATGGATGTTCCTGAAGATGTTTTCCTTGGAACAAGATTAAGGAAGTGTGCCTGTTTCGGTGTTGTCACTGAATTCAGCATGGTGTTTCTGCTTTGGTTTGGAGTTCGAGTTTCTCGAAGAGCTTTGGATAGGAGCATCAGTGTCAGCAGTGCTACTCGGAGTGTTCTGTGATGGCAAGAAGTTTTCTAGCTGAGCAGTTTTTCTGGAAGTGAAGATCAGAAGCAGCAGAATGGATCCATTTCTTCGATGGATTGGATAGTTAAGTATGAGCTGTTCGGATTGGTAAAGAGGAACAGTTTTTCTTTGGAAATAGGTTGGGTTGATCGCAAAAGTGACTTGTGATTGCTGAGTGTTCTCTTGTGTTGTCAGAGTTTTCTGGATGTCTTCAGAGAAGTCAGAAGTTTGTCCGCATCTGAAGGTTGAGTTTTCTTATCGACTGGATTCCAGGAGTGATACCGATGGTTCAGTCTAGTGGAAGGATGTTTCCTAGAGATGGAGTTGGTGAAGCAGCTCAAGTTTTGCTGGAGTATCTGAGTTTTCTTTATGGATCAGTGAACCTTATTTCTGGAATGAGTTGTCCAGTCTGTGCTTGTGTTCTACCTCAGATCAGAGTTGAGCAGCGAAAGCAGTTTGGAGTGTATCTCTGGATGGGAGAAGTAAGTTTGGAATCTACTGATAGTTGTGAAGTAGAGTTATGTGTGGATCTCGTTTGTGTTCTGATTTGGATAAGTAATTGGTCTACTTGGTTGAATTGTCAGTTTGGATAACTGGAATTCAGAGTTTTACGTATCTCTAAGGGAATACGTATTTGATCTATCTCTGGTTGTAGAATCTGCAGTTTTGGAAGTTTGGTAGTTGAGTCAGACTCGTCTGTAGTCTGATAACCTGATTAGTTCTGTATATCTAGATGTGAAGGAGATCTATAGCTTAGTAGTTTAGGTTGTTTGTAGAGCGAGTATCCCGGTATATATATATACTTGGGGAAACTCGAGGGATTTTATCTAGAATTTTGTCTGGATAGTTAGAATTGATTGTTTGGATGTTTGGTTGCTATGGTTGTTAGCATATGGATGATAATATATGCTTGTGATTTAAAATTAAAATCTTTAATAAGATTATTAAATTACCTTTGTTTAAATTTCGGGGACGAAATTATTTTAAGGGGGAAGGAATGTAATATCCCGGAAATTTTGACAATATCAATTTAATAAACTGTTGAATAATTAAATTGATATGGATAATCTTTGATAATAAGATTTGAATTTAATTTAATAATCTGATTAAATTAGTATTAATTGATGATTTTATCTTTTAAAAGTTAATAAGATATTTCTATTTGAATATATATTTATTTATTTATATATATTGTAAATAGAAGCTTTGATAAATTGGGAATTTATATTTAATTTAATCTGGACTTTTCAAAGATAGTAAAATAAGTAATTTATATTAAGGGATAATTTCTTCTATAAATTTTTTTGAGATTTGATAAATTGTTATTTCAAATTGAATTTATGTAGTTATATGTATATATATATAACTTGATTTTTAAATTAGATTTTCAATTTTAATTTGAATATGAATTTGGAATTTATTTTGAAATTCAAAGGATAGATATTTAAAATGTTTTGGATCTTAAAAATATTGGGATAAACTTTTATTTGTATATATATAATTTGTTTTATTGCATTTTCTTTAAAAAGAAATTCATATATGTATTTACATATGAATTAATAAATTAAGTTAAAAGCTTTATTTAACATTTTAAATTAAAATAAAATACTTAAAGAACAAATGTCATCATATTAAAGCATAATAGTACATGTGTAATAAAACTAATAATGGTAAAAGACAAGTGTCCCTTACTTATTTTATTTTCTTTAATTTTTGATAAATCCAAAATTTATCTATATACACATCTCTTTTCTCTTCCCATTCTTTTTCTCATTTTCCAAAAACAAGAAAACTCAAACCCATTCTCATAAACAAAATGAAATCAGTAATCAAACTCTTCAAATCTGAAAAACAATAACTTCTCTAAAAATCCAAAGTCTGTTTCTGTTTCAAGCTTGTAATCATTTTCCCAAGTTTTCAGATGAAATATGGAAGTCATGCCTGCATGCAAATCTAAGAACTAAAGTTTCCACTTCCTGTTTCAAAACAAAATCAGTTTCTCCTCAAACAAAAACCAAATTCAAAAGCCTGAACTCATTTCTTAAACCTAGACATTTCTTCAACCTGAGACAAATTAGCAAGCAAACCCGAATTGAATCAAAGCAACTTCTTCTCTGTTTTAAGAAGAAAGATCATCTCAGCAATGCAAAAGATTCAAGTACAATAAATCAACAAGCAACTATTTCAAACCTGAGCAATTCAAGTTCCAGATTTCAACTTAAAAGAACTGCTCTCTGTTTAATTCCTGGTGAGTAAACTATAATTTTAAAAACAGCTTAAAACCCGGATTTAACTTTGATATATAAATGAAAATCATGTTGCTTGCCTGAAAAACCTGAATTGAAATGGATGCATGTGTATGTGATAGTATTGAATGTCTGTATATATGCTCTGTTGTGTTTAAATATTTGAAAGTTTATAAATAACAGTGAGTAAACCTTTTATTTAAAAACAGTTTATAAATCTGTGATGAAATCTTGTTGCATGTGTAGAAATATAGTCTATAATGCTTGCATGAGTTTTGAATATAAATGTGTGTATATAAGTATAACATGTCTGTATATTGTCTCTGTACATTTATATTGGTGCTCTGTTATTAGTAACAGGTTCAACTTCATCACAAAATAATTCCTAACTTCCTAAATAATCAATATTAGACTTTGATTAATGAAAAGAAAATGATAATAACAACGTAATCTTGTTTTTTTTAAAAATAAAATATCTTAAGTGTTTATATTTACTTAATATTCTAGAATTGAAGTTTACAGTAATAATCAAAATAAAAGTTGAAAATCAATTTGTATGTTTTCATCTTTGAATTATAGAATGTGATTCGTACAAGCAAATCACGAATTTAGATATGAATTTGGTAATTTTTAGAATGGTATGTGCTGTGAATTTATAAGTAGATCGTTTTTGGGTTTTAGTCAATCTCTGATGATCGGCGATGTGCGGGTTGTCGTGCTCGTTGTTGGAGGTAGGTTGTAGGCCAGGGATCTTAGGAAAAATGCTCGGAAAATTTTCTGGTCATCATGGAGGTGGCAAGGCATTGAAATAGGGTTTCGAAGCAGGTCTTATTCGACGTGGGTTTCTTGGTTACTGCATCGTCGTCGTGGAACCGGAGTGGACCGGTCCAAGGGGAATAGGCGCGTGGTTGGTCGATGAAGCTATGGTAGGGATCGCGAAGGCTCTGGTGGTCGTGGGTGTCGGATCGAGGTGGTTCTTGGATGATCGACTTTGTTCCAGTGGGTGATTGAGAAGCTCGATTTCGATTTTCAGGTCAGATCGTGGCGCTGGGTGGTTAGAAAGCTCGTATGGGTTGTCGTCGACTTGGGGATGGTCGTGGCGAAGGTCGGAGTCGCTTCGTTCAGATGTGCACGTGCACGAGTGTATATATGTCTGGCGATGTTAAGCTAGTGGGAAGGAGGATGCTTTGCTCAGGTTTAGCTCGAAGTTTTCTCGTGTTCGACTCGAAGGGAGAGAAGATCGTGAGAGCTCGAGTTTTTGTAAGGGGTTTGGCTCGGGATTATTGAAGTATGGCCCGGGTTTCTTTTTAGCTGAATTAATCGAGTTTAAAGGTGGAGTTGTTAACAAGTTTTAAAACAATATATATGTATTAACCAGATTTTCTAAGATAAAATTGTTAACCATGTTTTGAAAATATATGAAAGTATATTTTAAAATGATTTGAATTTAAATGAATTGGTTTAAAACTCTTATAAATTTCTTTTATAAAATGTTAAGTGTTTCTTTAACATTTGGATTTAAAAAGGTTTTGTAAATTTGATTAAAGTTAAATTTGTAAATTTTATTTTAAATCTTTAATTTGAAATGAATCAAAAGGAAGATTTAAAAGTAAAATGTTTCAAAGCCTTTTGTTAATAATAATTAAAGTAGTTATAAAGGCTAATACTTTATTCTGAAGATTAATTAAGGGTTGTAAGTTGATTAATTTAAAGGTTAATTAATTTGAAATCAAGGATCATTAATTAGATGAGATCAGATTATAAATTAATGGTTAGAAATTAATTAATCAAGTAATTAAAGATTAATTAAGTTACAATTAAGAATTTATTTATTTAAGTAATTAGAGATTAATTAATTGGTAATTAAGAATTAATTAATTTGTAATTAAAAATGGTTGATTAAAGTTTAATTACTTAATGAAAGTAATTAAAGAATTGTTAATAGTTAATGAGAGATCATTAACTAGGGATTATTAAATAATTAATTAATATAATTAATAAGATTAATTAATTAAGGATAATCATTTATAGAATTGGTCAAGTATAATTACTTAAAAGAGTAATTAAAGGTAATTACTGGATGTAATTAAATGAAGATAATAAAAGTAATTTGAGTTAAATTACTTTTGTATAATTAATTAAGGGATTAATTAAAAGATAATTAATTAAGAGGTAATTAATTTATGGAAGAAGTAATTAAGGGTAGTTAATTACTGATTAAAGATTAATCAAGGTGATTAATAAATGTTGTTTAATTAAAGATTAATTACTTAATGTAATTAATTTAATTGAGTAATTAATAATTAAGTTGTAATTAAGGATCATAAATTAATATAATTAATGATGTAATTAAGATTGATTAATTAAGTAATAATTAATAAATGAAGTAATTAATCAATATAATTAATTAAGGATTAATGTAATTAATTATAGTTGATTAACTTAATAAATTTTAGTTAATTAATTAATGATATAATTAAAGGTTAATTACTATAAGTGGTTAATGATAATTAATTTGAGTAATTAATTAAAGATAAATTACTTGGATGTAATTAAAAGATAATTAATCAAGATGATTAATTGAAAAGGGTAATTAGAGGATAATTAATTAATTAAATTGTAATTAATAAATGGTTAAGTAAGAAGGATTTATAAAATAAAGTAATTAATTTAATTCACTTTAAATTAATTAGAAATGATATAAATCATTACTTATGAATGAGTGATAGTATTGTATACTTGGCATTGATTGATATCTCTGATGAGATATATGCTGTATGATATGGATGTTAGTTGAATTGTGATGATAATATGGATTATCTGATAATGTTGATTATCTATTGTGAATTATCTTTCTTTGTGTATAAAGATAATGAATTGAATTGTTTTAACCTTTAAAACAACTTGGCCTTAAAAGATACGCTTTGGATTTCGATGAGACCGGGATCGGGTTTCCGTATACCGGATTTCCAGGTCTGGAGACCCGAATACCACATCGATCCAAATTAACGATAGGTCGTGAATCTCAAGTGAAGATGAAGATTCAGAGTGCAAGGGTTATTGTCGTTAACTCTGAGGGTGATTCCAAAACGAGTGTAACGAGATAATGCCTTCGGTTTCGTTCGAACCCGGAACGAACTTGTATGGATTGAATGCTTTCAGCACATCGTCAGGTGGACGATGAGCATTCTAAGTGATGTATTATGATTAAAGGTAATCGTAGCCTCAAGCCTCATCAAACCGGGAATGGCTAAAACAGGAGAGGTGCAACAAGGTTAGTGGGTAGCACCCAAGTAGTATGAGATTCCTCTGTCTAGAGGTCCCTTCTTTTTATTCGGCTGTGTGGGCGGTTGAATAGCTACAACCGCTGGGGTTTCTTATGCGGGAATTATCCAGTAAGGGATGTTCCGGCCTTGTGTTGCAGGGGATTGGGAGTGATCCTCGGTACGTTGATCTAGGCCACGTACTGTGACGGGCGGTACCCCGGTAGCCCTGCCATTGTATGGAATCCAAAATCCAATAAGTGCCGTACGATTTAGTTGTGCCCAACTATGTTGGAACGTGAGATGTAAGCATTCCAGCTATTTCTGTATTTTACTTGAAAACCCTAGACCCTATTATAATATAACTCGATTTCCTATCAAGTTTTGGTTAGCGTAAGGTAAAAACTTTTCCATGTTTATGTGTGGGAAGTCTTACGTGATACTTTTGTTTTCAAAAGGCTTTGAAGTTAAACAACTTTAACCCGTTTACTCACACCAGACCCATGTCTGACCCAAGTGTTTATTTCTGTTTTATAAACTCTTGGGTACTCAAATTTTTACGAGTAGCCAAGGGATTCAGGTTAGCTTTGACGAGTTATCTGGAGGAGCAATGGAGCAGGAGGCTTCAGCGTTCGTAGATATAGTGTTCCGCTGTGTTAGTTTCTCTGAGTCATTTGTTGAGTTGTATTTGAGTTGTAATAACTAGACAGGTATTTATAACTGTCTAGTATGTGTTGTATAAGCTGTGTATCTCTGATGTATATGATACAATGTAATATCTTATTTGATTAATGTAATTTATTCGTTCCGCTGTTTAGATTCTGATGTGTTTCTTTCTTTCTTCTCTATCTTTTCTCTTTTCTATCTCTTTCTTTCTTCAAGATGATACGACTTTTTGTGGAGAAAAAGCCGGGTCGTCACAATTCAAAATCAACTCGAATTCCAGAATTCAAATTTAGTCAAATCTCAAATCATCAATTTCAATTCAATTCAGTTTCTTAATAAACCATTTCAAATTATCAATTTCAAATACATATTTGAACCATAAAATAAACCATTTCAATTTCAGTATATTTCAAAGCTTTAAATATTCAACATTTCAAAGCTAAATTCGATAATTTCATATATATATATATATATATATATATCAAATTCACTTTACTATTATTTAGTTTTGAAATATTCACTTAATCATTTTAATAACATCTAAATACAAGTTCAATTTACAAATTTAAATAAACAAAATATCCCATTTAAATTTATATAAGTTTGAAATATTCATTTAAGTCACCTTTAAACAAATCCATGTTATAAAATCATATCTTTAAAATTTCAAATTTAATAAATTTCAAATCAAACTTATTTAAGTATAATTTTTAAATAAATATAATTTCAAATCAATTTCAAATTTATCTTTCCACTTTGAATCATTATAAACTCTATATTTGAAAATATAAATTTTATATAAATACTTAAACATATTATATATTGATTAAGTCAACTTTATTAAATCAACTTTAATAAATCTTTAAAATCAATATTTATTAAAACCATATATTTCTTTTCAAAACAATAGAAATCATTTTCAAAATATTTATATATAGACCAACGGTGTCTGTATATAATTTTCTACCCTATGGTCAAGTGATACAGATATTTATCATTTCAATCCGTAATTTATATATATATATATATATATACACGGGTATATATCTTTTCAACCCGCAATCCCAAATTCAATGTCAATGAAAATCGCTTGGGTTTATCATTTCAACCCATAATGATTTTCTCCTATTCTACAGATCATTCGGGTATGTATCACTTCAACCCATAGTGAATTCTATGCTAATAGGGAACTTGCAGAGTGATAACAAATATGATAATAATATAACAACAGTAACGGGCATATATCATCAGTGATAAATAACAGATAATGGTGTCAGATGTCACAGGTGAACAGATACAGGTAATAACATATATATAGCAATGTAAACAACTAACAACAACATATTTCAATTATCGTTTCAATTGAAATCAAATTTAATAAACATAAGAACATTAATCGTCAGTGATTGCTCACCTTTCGAAGCTAGAGATGAACGATGAAATGAGTTACGTATCCAAAGCAAAGATAGATTGAACGCGAATTTGACGAGCAAAGCTGATAAATAGGAATCGATGAGAATAAATCAGATCATCTTGATATAAACGGAAAATATATATACTATTTATTTATAAATACATCATTTTAATCTTAAGACAAATATTAAAATGTGTGTATATATATATATTATAAAACCATTGTTTAAATTTAAAACACATATAACAAAGTCTCCATATATAAATTTGAAAAAATCAAACTAATGTATACTCATTTATATAAATTAATATACATACATATACAACTCATATTATATACTTTAGAGATATGTGTTGTAAAATATATCAATACCAACATAAAATATATTACTAACAGATATTACTGTACATGAATCATTATCTGCAAAACACACACACACACACATATATATATATATATATATAACCATAAACATCGACATTGATATAAATATTTATGGTCAAATAGACGAGAATCAACTTAATACTATATATTAAAATGTAACATAAATATAGTAGACTTATGTACAGATCTAAAATCGAACTAATATAAAGTCTACACACTTTTAAACATATTATACAACATATAACCTACATATACGTATCAGTATAACAAGTATGTAAAACTATATGCTTATAAAATAACACTTAAATAACTCAAAACAATATATACGTGTTGTTCAACATAGGTAGTACTTCCATTATAATAAAATATGTGCCATAAACCTATTTAAACACCCAATTGTGTGCAAAGTGACAAAATAAATACCTCTATATATACGTACTGTAGCATTTTATAAACTTATATACACATACTGTTATAGGAAAACACTTATATAATTTGTGCATATGTCTTTGTAAATAAATATATCATTGCAATTTCCTAATACTTATATAAACTATCATATTATATAACTAGCCTACATATATTATATTTTAAAATAAAGTAAATATCAAGTTCGAATGCACAAAGAAAAAAAGGAACAAATATATATGTATACATCCCTGCCAAAGCTTGGCTTGAAAAACAACATAAGTAACTAGAATTAAGCATATATAAAACCAAATCATGTATGTATATACATATGTATAATAATAAAACTGATATATATATATATATATATAAACTATCATGCCTGTAAACATATGACACAAAACTATAGTTTATAAAACTTATATATACATATATAATACAACTCACATTATATACGAAACATGCCTTGGGTAAAACAAACCAAAATCAAGTATACATATAAATATAGGACAACAGCCAAATCACTAAACAAAATTCATTTAAATTTTGTAAACATTTATATGCTACTGTACTTATAACTCATGCATAGGCTAAACACGTTTGTAGGCTTCACAAATATATATTCAAAACACACCTATATCTATAACATGCATTCGGCTTTAACAAAGAGGAGGCAAGTGGCAAGGATATCATGGGAAAATGCAGAGAGGGTGAAGCTGCTATGTGGTTCTGTTTTGTGGTGGAAAAACAGTGGAGGAATCGAGCTGCGGGGTGGCGAGTATCTGAGGCGGTGGGTAGTCTGACTTCGGCCTTGGGTGAGCATGCGGTGGTCGGTGAGACTAAGAAGGTGAAAAGGTGAACGGTGTGACGTCGGGTAAGATGTGAAGCTCGGTGGAAGGCAGCCTACTTGGAATATAGGGTGAAGAACGAGAGAGAGCAGGTCACGGCCATTTGGCTTTAGGTGAAATATAAAGTTTTTTTCGAAGACGAACGGTGGTAGGCAAAAATAGGAGAACGAATGGACAAGTAAACAAATTGAAACTGAGGAAAAAGAAAAGTCAGGCATGGTTTCAAAAATATTAAATGTTAATGGTTGTTGGGTTAACACAGTGGAAATTGAATAGTCAAAAGAAATTTGAAATGTTCGAAACCGTACTGATACTGCAGATTATTTCATCGACCCCGCAGCGAGTCAGGCTTCAAAACCCAGAAACGAATATACTGTAGAGATCAGCACGACGAGATGATCAAAACGGTATACAGATGTCAGTGGTATTATCATCCGATCAAAAGTCGATAATCGGTACCGAAAATGCTATTAAAATGTCAGAATTAAGATGAACGGAGCAATAGAAGTCCAATTTTGAAGAAACGAAATATGACGTCTCACTCAGAAGATGATTTACAAATTTATTGTATAAAAATATTCAGGTTTGGAAAACATTTTATTATCATCAATTATTAACTAATTTGAATTGAAATAAAATTACACAATAAAATAAACTTCCATATTATCAGATGAAAATTTACCATTCGCTATGTTAAAGTAGACGTATTCCAAATATCAAGTTTATATTTCAAAATTTTATTATTTAAAGTTTCACAAAATTTCAATTAAATATATAAATAAAACAAATAAAAATATTAAAATTTACAGGTTGTTACATCAGCGCATTGAAGATCTTTTTATGGAGGACGAAGACGAAGATTTGATATATTATTTCTACTATTGCTCCCGCATCATGTTGTTTGCTGCATTATTTTATTTATCCCTGTTGTATATAAACTCTGATGAATGCTGTATAAATTATAATCAAATATATAGTAAACAGCTTCATAAACTGTTTATTTGATTATTTTATTTTGTCATTCCGCTGTGAGATTCTGTATTTGTTTCCTTCTTCTTTTCTTATTTTTCTTAATTAACCCCATTGATTATCTATGTTTCGGATTGTTTGAGTTGGACATGTGTGGATTATTGTCAATTTAAACCTTCTGAAATATGGGTCGTCACAGTTGGTATCAGAGCTTTGGTTTAGCAATAACCTGAGCTTTGTGGGGTTTGACACATTAGAGATAAGGTAGTAATACTCTAGAACGAGTCTGTTTGAGTGTATATATATGGGAGAGCATATTTGTTAGTGTTATGAAATGTTTTATGTTGTTTTTACCTATCCGTTGAGTTGTTTATGAATTCTGGTCGGTGTGTGGGACGCCATGTTAGGTTGACATTGTATGAAATAGCTAAATAAATATCAAAAATCAATTTATTTATTTTATCCATTATTTTAAAAATCCTCAATTTAAAATTCTATTGAAACCATTGTACGAAATAGCTAAATAAATATCCAAAATCAATTTATTTATTTTATCCAAATCAATTCCTTTTTTAATAATCCCAAAATTCAATATAAAAATTATCAATTCCAAAATGGCCTTTGAATTTCCTTTTTAAATTCAAAAATATTTTCTATAGTATTTTTAATACCAAAATTAAGGCCAGTTCTACTATAGCATCCAAAAATTCAAACCACAACATAATCTATATCAGATTATTCACATACATCATATATCACTATATATGAAATTAAAATCAACATTTTTGAGGAATCCAGTTGGATCCCTCCAACTAGTTTCCCGGCACCCACAGATGTTATATAACATAAAATAATAATCCCACTTTGAGGTGGAATATCACAATAAAAAGGGTCATCCGCTATTATGCGGGGCGCATAGTGTCTCATTCGCTCCAATCGGCGGTAATATACCCAACTACTAATATATACTAATATATATAATATAACATCCAACTGATAATAATAATTTATCAATTCATCCAATCAACCAATAATAATTTTAACACTTTTTAAAATAAAACCAGTTATCCAAAGTGAGTGAGATTTACTCACCGAAATTTTTACGTCGCTGAACCATTTCGGATTCCGTCTGAATTCGTACGACATTCGACTCCAGCGAAAAAATCCACTAGATCTAATCACCACTAATCCAATCCGATATCATAGTATTTGACGATATGATCCTAACATGACTGATCGCGATCAATTCCAACCTAATATGAGTTAAATATCATGTTTATAAGATTACCGAATGAATTAACTAATATAATTCACTAATTACAATAGTTAATGCTAATCACTCAACTTAACCCTTAATCTCCCATTTATCTCCCGTTCTTGAAATTCAGGTAGCAACCCATTGAAGCACGACCTTAACCATCAATCGCCATTCCTCTGGCCACCAGCCTTGGCTGCATCATCGCCCGAAAACCCCCTTTCCCGGCCTTGAGACGACCTTCCTCTCTCACGACGCATATCGAAACCGACACCCCACTAGTAAACGATAAAAACCCAACGTGGTTACCACCTGAGCGTCGCGCCACCCCTTGCCTATCTCGATCGACACGCCTTTGACTGAAAAGCATCGTGCTGCCCTTCCTTCGACCAATCTCCTCCTTTGGCCTCATCAATTCCCAACCCTGGCTATTAAAGCTCCTTGACTTTACTGTCGAGCTTCCAGAACTATGGCCGCATCCCTCAACTGGATGAAACTTACCGATTCAATCAAAGATTCTATTTTAATATATTTTTTGATTAACTTGAATTTTAGTTTCGAATTTTTTATATCTTAAGCTTTGGTAGATAAAAAGGGGAAGGACGGAATGGAAGGGAGGACAAGAAAAAAAGAGTTCGGCTATGTGTACTTTTTGCTATGGTTGACTTGAAATTTTAAATATTATTTAATTCCAAAATATCTCGTTTATAGTAACTTAAAATCTCGAACTCCTATCGAAGCGTGCCGCTTGGCATTTCTAATGTTATACCCATATTCCGAACACAATGGAACAAGTTTTGAGACCTAATTCGATCGTATGCAGAAGATAACTTTTTGAACCCAATTATAATATTAAATTTTTGATACTAATTTCAACGCGTTTCTATCCCGTACGACCAAACGGTGCATCTGATCGCTTTGAAATTTGAAATCCAATAACAGTAAACTATTGCAAATCCAACGGAACTAGTTTCGTCGAAATCCGAGACTGTACTCCGGATCGCTATTTTAATGCATCGATTAAATCGACGAGTTCCAAAATCGACGAAATCATTTGAAATTTCAGTTTTCAAAACTTACTAACTCAATTATAATTACAATAGAATTTATATCCATATTAGAAATCATTTTGATTAATATTCAACTCAAATTTCAATTATTTATCATTTCCGTATTATGATAATCGCTATATTTGAAAATTTTAATTCATTCTAAAATCCTAACCAAAATCTTCATATTAACAATCAGTTTTTATTCCAAATCCAACATTTAAAACCATTTAAATATTCAATATCAAATGACCGAAAAATCCTGGTCGTTACATTACTGGATAGTACCGAATATGTCACCACCTTGTTGTCTTTCTAACCTTAATCGAGAGCTATCGTGCACAACCAAATCCATAATATAATGATCTAGAAAGGTGATGACACACCCTAATGTGAGCGACCCACATAGTCCTGCTGCATCTACCCTGTTTATTCATTTTCGGGTTGTGAGGCTTGAGGCTACGATTAATTGTTCTTAAAGATAATCCCACTTGGAATGCTAACGTTGGCCTTCACGTAGTAATGCAATGCCAACATTCATCCGTACAAGTTCATTCTGGGTTTGAATGAAATCGAAGGCACTACATCTACTACATCCATGTTGGAATCACCATCAGGATTAGTAGCAAGTAGCCCTTGCACTTTAAAGAACTCCGTCTTCGATCATCTTCAAGATGTTTTCCATTCGAACACTTATGCCAGTTTGATGTGGTTTTCGGATAACATATTCGATTTCGGTCTCTCCGAACCGACAATGATAGTTTAAAACAGACCAAGTTTGATAGTCGGCGATTTAACTATCAAATAAAACAATAATCCAAACAAGGATTTATTTTCATAGGGAACACTGGTTAAGCACATAAGCAACCACTAACCTCTTTAATTAATCCTTTCATTAATTAAATCACTGTGTAAATACTTGTATCAAAATACTTTTACAAAGATATATTCACAATGTGATGTCCCGATTTTTCATACCCGAAAAATCGAACCATTAGGGTTAAAGAAGAAAGAGGTAGAAGAAAGAAAATAGAAAATCAACATCAGAATCTCACAATCGCAGCGGAATAATATATAATAGTTAACAACTGACCCTTTACACAAAAGAAACTATATCTGTTTTATAATTACATTATCAGAGTACACACAATAAATAACACGCAACTGGACAGTTATATGAACTTGTCCTCACCAACAGACAACACAACTTACAACATAGCGGAATAATACATCAAGTACGTATGCTACTCCTCGTCATCTAGCCCGTCTTCTGAGCTCCATAGCATCCTTTCCTGTATCTATAATACTCGGTCTGACCCGAGCATTATAAATAAATAACACCCGAGTCAGTCTGGAAAACCAGCTTGAGAAAACACACTCAATTGGATTATTAAAGTTTTCCAAACCCTTTGAAATCAAAAGCATCTCGTAAGACCACGTCACAAATAAACATGTCGGGTTTTTACCTTACGATAGCCAAAACACTTTCTTATCAAAATCCTCTGATATTATAGTAGTGTCTATATACAAATACTTATTCAAATAGCTGAAATTGTTACATGATTAAATTCCAGCATACTAGCCACAAAGTAGGTTCTACAAACAAAAACCGTAAAAGGCAGGTAGGGAGAATGGATTTCCAACTAATGACTAGGCACTGGGGTACCACCTGTCACAGTACATGGTCTAGATCAGTGTACCGAGGACCACGCCCGATCCCCTGCAACACAAAGCTGGAACTACTCCTTACTGGATAATTCCGAGTAAGATCACCCCACGGTTGGGACCAGCAACCGCACAACTAAGCCGAAATAAAAGGGACATCTAGACAGGGATGACCTCACCCTAATGTGCGCTACCCACATAGCCTTGCTGCATAACCCCTGATTTTCAGTCATTCCCGGTTGATGAGGCTAGAGGCTAAGCGTTACCTTTTTAGAACATATCCCTTAGAATGCCCACCGTCCACCTGACGATGTTTCGAAAGCATTCATCCATACAAGTCCATTCCGGGTCCGAACGGAACCGAAGGCACCATTCCTACTACATCCATTTTGGAGTCATCCTCAGAATTAGTAGCAACTAGCCCTTGCACTTCACTGCTCCATCTTCGACTCCAAACTCGTTTTTCCCACGATAACGTACAAACCGGATCGAAGTGGTTTTCGAGAAATTAATCTCGATCCCGGTCTCTTCGAAACGATCAGTGCATTGGCCTATATTGATAGTCGGTTATTTAACTATCAAATAACATTCACAAACAACCATCAGATCTTTAAATAATTTTCCAAATTATTTATTTCAAAATATCTTCGCAAGATATTTTTCCTCACTTCAACCCCTTAGAAGTCAGTTCCAGATTTCATTCCACCCGCGGAATAAATTCTCAAAATTGTTTATTTCCCACCGAAATCACCAAGTACAAATGCTTTAGAGTTAAAAATAAATTTTAAAACAGTATATTATAAAATATACTTTAAACATTTACATTTAAAAACTACTTTAATACTTTATTCAAAAATATATACTTTAAAAATATTTACAATAAAACTACTTTATACCATATAAATATTAATAATTATCTTTTAAAACATAATACCAATTAACCTTTAAAAATAATTACTACTATAACTATTTTATTAAATATTTACCTTTAAAATTTTAACAACTTAAATAATTATTTCTTAAAACATTCTTTTAAACAACTTTAAAACTTTTCAATTTATATTTAAAAATCTACTTGAAAACGTACTTGGCTTTCCAGGAAAATTCTCTTTTCTTCCACACTCTTTTTAAAATAAACTTCTATTTATTTTAAAACAAATTCACATTCCTATATAAATTCCCACCTTGAATTTATGATTCCAAATATCCACTGATATTTTATTTCACTTTATAAACTCAGTTTATAAGTTTTCAAAATCTCAATTCCCCTTTAAAAATCCAGGGTTTAAAACACTTAAATCAACTTCCAAATTGATTTCCAATTTACTCATTTTGAAATAAATTTCCTTACTTTCTCCATTTATTTCAAATCCATTAACCTCATATTTTATTTCTTATTATGATTTAAAAATCCTTTTTAACTGAGAATACCAATTTCGGATTCCCAAATTTCTTTCTTATCCTTTTTAAATAAATTTAAACCTTGGATTACAATGAATTCTTTATTCCTTTAAATAGTATCAATTAAGTTTTAAAATTTAATATTTCTCTGTTTATTTATAATTCCTTTTCCCATACTTGGAATTTAATTATTAAAATTAAAATCACTATTATTCTTTCCATTTCATTCTTAAATTTTATTCAAATTCTCTAAAATTATTTACTTAAAATTTTACTCTTGTATTTCTTTCAAAAATCCAATTCTATATATTTTATAACTCAGTGTTCCGAAATATTTCAATCAGACCATATAATCCAATATCCCAATTATCAATATAAATTCATCATAGAATATCAAATATTCATAACATAGAATATTAAACAATCTAAAAAAATTTTGAGGAATCCAGTTGGATCCCTCCAACCTGTTTCCTTGCATCCACAGACTTTAGCACAATACCAATTCCACTTCGAGGTGGAATATCGCGGTATATGGGATCATAAAATATCATCTGATATTATGTGGCGCATAGGGTCTCATCCGCTATATAATGCGGGAAATCAATCACTCCGATATATATACTACTATATATAATATATCACATCCAATCAATTTCAATCAATCAACCAAATATTTAAATTTAAATGGAAATCCAAATGAGTGAGATTAACTCACCTTTTATTTTACTGTTTGTAATCCATTCCAAACGGGCTTGTTTTCTTCACGATTTTGTCCTTGTATAAACAATTCACGATTTATTACTAGTTGAATAAATCAAACAATTAATCACCATTAACTTATTTAAACTTAACCAATGATTTCATTTTAAACAAATAATTAAATTTTTAAACAAATTTTCTTGTTACAATCTTTAGTGGCTAAAATAAATTGAATAAGTCAATTAACATAATAAATTGCCCCATTATAGAACAATCTTGTAAAGTGAAATATGTAAAGGTATACTGATTTTCTTTAGGAACCACATATATATATTTATAAAATAATCTCTATAGATTTCATAGAAATATAATTTGGATAAATTTTCAATATTTTCAAATCCCTATTATTTTTTTCAAACCTTAACTATATAAAATAATTTCCTATTAACTTCTATATATTGAAACATGCATTAGGATATATATACTTATTAAATTAAAAACAAAATTATTTTATACTTTGCTAAAATAAAATTTCTGTTTAAATATTTCCTTATATATCCACAGATATATTAAATTAAACAGAACTACTACTCCTTTTCTTTTTTTTTCTTTTTTGTCTCTTTTCTCTGCTGCTCATATATAAAAACTGCATATGTTATACTGTATATATTTTTTCATTTTCTGTATACATATATATTTAAAAGGAAAAGTCTACATATATGCATATATATAAATTAAATAAAAAGGAAATAACCCCGTTTTACCTCACAGCTTGTTCCCAAATCAGCCGCCATCTTAAAGCTCGAATCCCCATCAGATCGAAGCTCCGATCCCTTGCCATCGTGCCTAGATTCCTTCCTTCAAAATCACGACCACCATCGCATAGCCGAACGCAACTCGAAAGCTACCCCAGCAATTCGCCAACATCTCCATCCTATCGCGAGCGTTTCGACTGATTCCATAAGCCTCGACTCTGCCCGCGACTCCTAAATTCGTGCACAGTCGCCGACCTTGCTTCACGAGATTCCAACTTCGTCTCACGCGATTCGAGCTTCGATCGTGTCGTCACTTTCTATCGCCTCCCTCAGGGAATCGCGATGCTACGTGATTTGAAATTTTTATATTTTTTTTTTCTCAGAAGAGGATTTCGATCGGCTTTGGTTTTGAATTGTAGAGAGTGGGAATTGAGACGAGGTTTTTATTTTGAGAAGATATTGGTTTCGGCCATTTATTTGCTTAATTTTTTTTTATTTTCCCAACCGATCACTTGTTCTTCTCTTACTTTTTTCCTTTTTTCTCTTCGAAGTGAAATGAGGAGGAAGATGTGATTTAAAACAGAGGAAACATGTTTGAAATGCTTGTGTATAGGATATGTCTTGTTATAGTGCTCTTGAAAAAACTCTGATGTGAAAAGAAACGGCGACGTGAAGAATTTGACTAGTCAAATAATATATTTATTATATTTAAATTCGATATAAATTTTCAACGCGTTTACATACCGTACGACCACACGACAACTCCAAACACTACGAAAATTGAAATCCGATAATAATACAATATTACGGACCCAATGGAACTGGTTTCATCGAAATCCGAGACTGTGCCTCGGAAGGCTATCTTTAACATCGATTTAAACGATATAATTTTAAAACTAAACAAACTACTTTCGAATTCAATTTTAAAAGTTCTATCACCTTTAGTATTATTAATACGAATTTTCCAAGCCTTCAAACTATTTTTAACAGGCTTCAAACTCCAGATTCAACATTTTACCCAACTCTAAATCATTTAAATTTAATAATTAAATTACCCAATAAATAGTGATATTTGAAATTCAAGTTAAAAGTTTACTTTTGAATATTTAAAATCAATTAAATATTCCAATTTCAAATGTCCAAAATTCTGGGTCGTCACATTCCTCCCCCCTTAAAAGAATTTCATCCTCGAAATTACTAGTTAAGAAGAATGGTTCAATACCCGTTACTATTTTCCCAAGACCAAACAGCTTTTTAAACATCCTTTCAAAATAATCTTTTCATTAAAGACACATTATTACTTATTAACTTTCCAGACTCTTACATGGGTTTCAAACAATACTATTTACTCAACCATTCAAATTTCAATACAAATTCAAAATTTAAATTATCAAAAATTTCTCAAAATTTTTCTAACTCCCTAAAATTTTGAAATTTTTTGCCAGCGTCTCCTTTGCACGGCTAGCTCGGGTGTACTACAAAATGCCTCTACGGGCCCCCAGATTCCAAAAGAAAATGAAAAACAAATGGCTAGACCAGAAAATCATCAAATTTCATACAGAAATTTAAACACATACCTTTTGTTGGGCTATTTAAATTTATTTTCTGAAATAAAAAACATCCATTTATCCTTTGCCTTAACACACCTGTATATCCTATTCAGCAATAATGTCCATTTACAACATTCAAAATCATTATGTGCATTTTTTTACAAAAGTTTCAATATCTATTTCATTCAAATCCGTACGATACACATATATTATCCGTACGCAATATCAATTCGATCGCTCACTCAATCACAATTCCACTTCCGAACTAGTATCGTCCACCCGACCTCCTAGTACGGACTCAGATCTAGTTTTCTTGATCAGAAACCGTCATTCTCCTTGCATAGCCATAACTATGATAGAGAATTTCCAGAATCAATCAAAATCCATATCCAGGGTTCGCCGTCGAAAATCGAGTGAAAAATCCTAGCTCAGATCAGTATAATTACCTAGAAATTCTGTGCTCGAATCCGGACCAAATCACTATGCGAATAAAATAATATACGTACATCCTACGTATTAATTCCAATTGATTATCAACTATATCAATTCTCTTTTATTCACATTCATTTTTATTGTGATTCTCTTATTCACAATCATCCCATTTTCCCATTTCCAGTTATAAATCTTCAATTATTTACTTAGTATATTTTTCCATTCCAAAATTACTTAGTATATTCCCAATATCAATTTACTTAAGAATTCCATTCTTTCATTTCTTAAGTTCAGTATAAATATTTTATATACTTCTATTCACTTTGCTTTTACAATTCCATTTGAATTTATTTACCTTCCAATTTTTAATATTGAATTCAATTCATCTCATCTCAACAAGATTTAATTAATCCTTCTTTAAATTAGTTCCACTTACTAATTTATTTTAAATCTCAAACAAAAGTTTATTTGCAAACTCTTTCTTCCTTCAGTTTCTTTGAACAATTTCTTCGATTTGACCTTACTTCACATACACACTTTTAAATTAGATTTCAATATTCAGTTTCACCTCTATTTGCTTACAACTTTTAAATCATTTGTCGTTAGTGAAAATTTTAAAAAATTTCTAACTCCCAAAATTTTCGAAATTTTTTGGCAGAGTCTCCTTTGTACGGAGGAGCTTTTGCAATTTGACAAGAGATATAAATATATATACATCGACCCACACGGTCGGAAAAACAAAAACAGTTCATATTTCCTATTTTTATTGCGTAGGTATACCTTATTTAGCATTTTTAAGCAAGCGGATTATTATTTTAGCATTTTGCATGACCCAATCCAGCAAAACGGCTTCCCTGAACATGTACTTACTCAATTTGAATGTGTAAGTGCTATATATAAGAAGTCTATTTACATTTCACTCATTTCGATAGTTAGCACATGGAATTCGTAAGCAATGCATACTAAACAATTCTTAAAAGCAATTTTTAAAATTGCGACACTAATTCAAATAACTTCCAACCAATTTTATTTAGTTAGAATGGTTTATTTATTTAATCGCTTATATTCAATTCCTTTTTAATCCAACTCTATTTTATTCAACAACATTTCCAATTATATTTAATTCACCAACAATCCAAGTTGAATTTTTATTTATAACTCGAGTTCATTTCCAACTTCATTACTTACTCACAATTCAACTTTCATTTAACCAAGTCAAGTTACATTTCCATATTTCATTTACTAATTAATTATCAATTAGTTTATTCCAATTTTACACCCAATATTTGATTTTTTTATTTCAAAAATCACTTTAACTATTTTACTTGAGTTCAATTATTTTATAATTCAAGTTTGGATTGTATTCATTTCCCAAAAAAAAAATGATTTTATTTTGGGCTTATTTATTCCACTTCTAAATTTACAATAAATCCCATTCACATTTTACTTTTTAACTCGGGATTATACATTTTATTTAGCCAAGTATATATGTTTATTATTCCATAAACATTTTAAATAAGATTCCAGAGTTTAAACAATTTCCCAAAATTTCAAAATCACCTTTGAAATTAATCATATCCAAACTTCTTGGGTATAACCAATTATCCCTTTGAATTTTAAAACCAAACCCATTTTACAAACAATTCCAATTTAAAACAATTTGGTAGCAATTCTTCTCTTGGAAACTCGAAAATGAACACCGATGATGTCGCGATCATCATCGGAATTATTTCCAGCGACCGAAGAGAGTTTAGTGCGTTTACTACTTTCAAAAATATTTCAAATATTTTTAAATTCTAAATCTCACCAGATTTCAAATCCTATTCAAAAATATTTTTCAAATAATATCACCATTATTTCTTCAAAATCTTTGAAATTCATTTTCAAACTCAAAGGAATTTAATTTCTAAAATTTCAAATTCCAAATCCCTTTCAATTCATATATAAATATTACTTTGGAATTTTTATTTCATTTCCAATTACAAACCATATTTATAGTTCACATTTACAAATTTTATTTGTATATGAATTTTTTTTCTTGACTTTTAGTTATGATTTCATTTTCTAAATCCAACTTCCACTTAACAATGATAATAATTTAATATTATCATCTTCTAACAACCAAGCAACCATATATACTTATAATAATTTACGAAAAATTATTCCTTTTTATATACAAAATAATTTGGGTAAAATTATTTCATTCACCCTATTTTAAAACAATGCTGTGTCGAATCGTTCTATTCAAGTGTTTAGAAACCCCTTCAATACAGTTGTCCAGACTGTGCCGACGAAGGTTCATATGCCACTCAATAAATCAATCAACACAATATAAAACCATTTTATTCACTAACAAATACGCGCTCATATCTATTAATACACTCGAACTCATTCTAGAGTACTACGGATTCTATTCTAATGAGTATTTCCCACCAGAGCCAAGGTTATCGCTAGTCTATGCTCTGATACCAACTGTGACATCCCGATTTTTCATACCCAAAAAATCGAACCATTAGGGTTAAAGAAGAAAGAGGTAGAAGAAAGAAAATAGAAAATCAACATCAGAATCCCACAATCGCAGCGGAATAATATATAATAGTTAACAACTGACCCTTTACACAAAAAAACTATATCTGTTTTATAATTACATTATCAGAGTACACACAATAAATAACACGCAACTGGACAGTTATATTAACTTGTCCTCACCAACAGACAACACAACTTACAACACAGCGGAATAATACATCAAGTACGTATGCTACTCCTCGTCATCCAGCCCGTCTCCTGAGCTCCATAGCATCCTTTCCTGTATCTATAATACTCGGTCTGACCCGAGCATTATAAATAAATAACTCTCAAGTCAGTCTAGAAAACCGCCGTGAGAAAACACACTCAATTGGATTATTAAAGTTTTCCAAACCCTTTGAAATTAAAAGCATCTCGTAAGACCACGCCACAAATAAACATGTCGGGTTTTTACCTTACGATAGCCAAAACACTTTCTTATCAAAATCCTCTGATATTATAGTAGTGTCTATATACAAATACTTATTCAAATAGCTGAAATTGTTACATGATTAAATTCCAGCATACTAGCTACAAAGTGGGTTTTACAAACAAAAACCGTAAAAGGCACGTAGGGAGAATGGATTTCCAACTAATGACTAGGCACTGGAGTACCACCTGTCACAGTACCTGGTCTAGATCAGCATATCGAGGACCACGCCCGATCGCCTGCAACACAAAGCCGGAACTACCCCTTACTGGATAATTCCGAGTAAGATCACCCCAGGGTTGGGATCAGCAACCACACCACTAAGCCGAAATGAAAGGGACATCTAGACAAGGATGACCTCACCCTAATGGGTGCTACCCACATAGCCTTGCTGCATAACCCCTGATTTTCAGTCATTCCCGGTTGATGAGGCTAGAGGCTAAGCGTTACCTGTTTAGAACATATCCCTTAGAATGCCCACCGTCCACCTGACGATGTTTCGAAAGCATTCATCCATACAAGTCAGTTCCAGGTCCGAACGGAACCGAAGGCACTATTCCTACTACATCCATTTTGGAGTTATCCTCAGGATTAGTAGCAACTAGCCCTTGCACTTCACTGCTCCATCTTCGACTCCGAACTCGTTTTTCCCACGAAAACGTACAAACCGGATCGAAGTGGTTTTCGAGAAATTAATCTCGATCCCGGTCTCTTCGAAACGATCAGCGCACTGGCCAATATTGATAGTCGGTTATTTAACTATCAAATAACATTCACAAACAACCATCAGATCTTTAAATAATTTTCCAAATTATTTATTTCAAAATATCTTCGCAAGGTATTTTTCCTCACTTCAACCCCTGTAACAACCCTGAGATTGCAATTACCGAATAATAAATTAAAATTATGATTTTAAGTTGAAAAGGGAGCTAAACAAAAATTTTGGGAATTTAAATTTGCAATTGTTTTGCAAATTAAATTATTTTGGGTTTAAAATGGGAAAATTAATATTTTTGGAATTTAATATTTAAAAAGGGAATTTTAAAGTGATTATGGGTTAATGGGCCAAATGAGACAATTACATGGTTTTAATTAAAAAATAGGATGCTTATTAGGATTTTTGTTTACATGATAACATTAGAAAATAAACTAAGTCCTAATGGGTTTTAAAACCCCTTATCATGACCCATTAGCCTAACCCACTCCTTTATAATATCTCAAACTCATTTCATAACCCTAACCCTCATCCTCTTCATAAATTCCTAAACCTAGATCTAAACAAGAAAAAAAAATTAATGGCCTCCATTTAGAAGCTCCATCTCCTTCTCTTCATAATTAGTTTAAATCCTAGAAAAAAAAAAGAAGAAAGGTAATGCAATCTCTCATATTCTCTAATCCTCCTTCTTAATCCCTATTTATCTCAACCTTCTTGTTGTAATCATTGTTTTATTTTTGTTGATTTTGGGTCCTTGGAGTCTATTGATCTTTGCTTGGAGGTTGAGGCTTTTGGCTTGCTTGATTGTGCACAAATACTATTTGTTCTTTTGTCTCATTAAGGTAATTACTATTGATTAGTGATTATTGCTAGCAGTGATTATTTTTAGTTAATTTTGGTGAAAATTTTGATGCCAAAAACTGAAGAAAAAAAACACCCCTAAATTCCAAAAAACTCAAAAAACATGTTGGCTGGAATTTGCAGCCTGAAAATAGACTGAAAACCCATTCTGAGTGCACCAGGGCAGGCCTGGGCTGCACCCTGGTTGCTGCCCTGGTGCAGTAGGCTAGCCCAGCTGGGCTAGCCAGAGGCAGGCCAGCCCTGGATGGGCTGGCCGCACCCCACACCCCCCAGTCCGCCTGGGCTGGGGGTTTACACAGCCTCCCCAGCCCAGGCGGGCTAGGAAAGCGGGGACGCGGGCCGAAGCCCGCGTCCCACCCCAGCCCAGGTGGGCTGGGGATTTAAATCCCCCCCAGCCCGCCTGGGCTGGGGGATAGAAGACGCGGGCTTCGGCCCGCGTCTCAACCCCAGCCCAGGCGGGCTGGGGATTATACTTCCGAGCCCGCCTGGGCTGGGGAGCAGTGGACGCGGACCGAAGCCCGCGTCCCAACCCGGCTCAGGCGGGCTGGGGCGGACTGACGCGGGCTGGGTCCGCGTTAAAAAAAAACGAAAATAAAAAAATCACCTCTGTTCCAGTTTTTATCTCCACTTCGCGATGCCGCCACGATCGCATCAGAAGTCGGAATTCGACTTTATTGGTCTCGTTGGAAAGGTGGAGTTCCGAAATTCATCTCTACAAAATTTGGGCAACATTGGAGTTCGTTTGGTACTTCGAATTTCATGTCGAAGTTGAACTCTGGTCGCTGTTGGTAAACAGTGTGAATCTTTTTCTGGGTTCAACTTTGAGATGTCGCTGCCACCTCGTCTCAACTCGGATTCCAGAAATTCTTTTTGCATCTTATAGTAGGGATGTTGGACTATATGCCTACCTATTTTCATGTCATTTGGATTCAGTTTGCTGGTCCAAATAAATTGCCGAACTTGGATTCGCAGCAGTTTTTGAATGGTCAAACACTTAGAATGAAAATCAAATATCCCTTCTGTTTCCAGCTTTTGAGCGCCACTCCGCGATGCCACCACGTTCGCATCGGAAGTCGGAATTCGACGTTTTTGGTCTCGTTAGAAAGGTGGAGTTCCAAACTCCATCTCAGGAAAATTTGGACAACATTGGAGTTCGTTTGGTACTTCGAATTTCGTGTCGAAGTTGAACTCTAGTTGCTATTTGTAAACAGTGTAAATCTTGTTCTGGGTCCAACTTTGAGACGTCGCTGCCACTTCGTCTCAACTCGGAATCCAGAAATTCTTTTTTCATCTTAAAGTAGGAATGATGGACTACATGCCTGCAAATTTTCATGACATTTGGACACAGTTTGCTGGTCCAAATAAATTATCGAGCTTGAGTTCACAGCTGTTTTTGAATGGTTACAAACACTAAGAATAGTTTTGATGATTTTCTGGTTTTCGTCGATTTCTTTGAGATTTGTCTCTGGATTTCGTACATGGGCTTTATAAAAAGGTTTTAAAAGGATTTTTCACTCCAAAATGGCTTTTGAAAATTATTATATAATATTATTTTAATTATTAAATTAATTACTCCATAATAGGAGACCTTTCAAAAGACCGTTTTAAAAGTGATTTCGAAAATCAATTATAAATCCGTTTTACACCATTATTTTCTATAATAAAAATCTCACACTCACTTTTAGCACGTCGAGCGAAGTGGAAAGGTGCTTAAATGGTTAGGAAATCTCCGGCCTATGGAAACCGTGTGTATTTTCTTTCCGGTTAATCCCCGACCTATTCGATTGATCGTTTTGACCTTTGGGTCTAGTTTACCGATGATATGAGGTAGACTTTTTATTGTTTGGAGTGTGAGCTTGCTATTGGTTAGGAAACCGTTTAGTGCGAACGTGGGGTATGGGACTCATTGTTAACACTTTGCGGGTTCCTCTCCAAGAAGTTAGTGACACATTAGCCTCTGGGCGGCCAGTACTGGACCTCTGGGTCACCACGCCTCTGGGCAACCATCTCTGGACACCTGCTCTATGGAGCAGTTTATTTTTCGGCGTGTGCCTCTGGGCCTTTATCCTTCTGGGAAGGATCTCGCCGTCTCGCGCGTTTCGCATCAATGCGAGTGATCGATCACAACTCTACAGTACTTGGCAACAACGACTCTGGTCGGTGCACGTGCAATACTTGTATTATCTGATGATTTTTATATCCATTCGAGTACCGCCATTCGGTGTTGGTTCTATGGAACCATACGATGTAAGTGCGATTACCTTGTGGATCCACAGTGTCTCTGGACACTGCTTTTCAGTGTTTGATTTCATTGACTTTTCAGTATATCCCCATGGCTCTTTGGAGCATCGATCTTTGCTTGGGCATTGATCACAGACTCTGGTCACTATTGGGATTATTGCCTATGGGCATCTTTTTATGGCTTTGGCTACGCCGATGATATGAGGCGACTTTATTTATTCTACACTTTGGTGTTGATTTCTCTTTGGAGATTTTTATTGTTTATTGATGATTAGGGATCGTCATTATATTCATGTGGTTCATAATATACTTCTCTTTGGATAAGTACTATTTTATTTATGTACCGCATTATTATATATCTCAGTTATTACTGATTGTTTAGCTAGCCTGACCCGAGTGTTTTCACTCGGGTCAGACCGAGTTGTTTCAGGTTAGGTCTCTGGACTTAGCTTCTGTGCTTCCGCTTGGACATTATCTGCTATGCTGATAGATAGCGCTTTATTTGTCCACTATTCTGCTACTATATTATCATTCAGACTTTGATATGTACATATTTTTGACTCACATGTGTGAGCAGTGGCTTTGTACCCACTTATGATATTTGGATCTGTATTGACGATGTATTGTTCTGGGATTTTATATCTGTTATGTGATTCTGTTCTGTGATGCTATTCCATTATGTTATTATGCTTTGTCCTGATAGATCTTTAGCCATTTGTAATTTCGTTATAAGTATTTACCGAATATGTCGAACCACCTGATTGAGAAAAATTTAAATAGATTCCACCTTTCGACGTATTCGGTAGATAGTTATAGCTTGATTACAAATGGTCGCTCCCACTATACTCTATTCTCCGCTTTAACAGACAGTATTACTTCCGTAATACTCTTTGATACAGTGGGTCTCAGAGTGGGGCGTTACAGCTTGGTATCAGAGCCTGGTTTCAGGAATAAGCATAATAAACACATAACAGTAACACTTAGTACAATACATCCTAGTATGATTCGAATATTACAAAGCCCTTTCCTCATGACATTGGATAGATAAGTTAGGAATATGTTTAGGAATACATTTATATTCCGTAGTATTCCATTTGAATTATCTATCTTTGAATCGTGCTTAACTCGCATCTTCATCTCAGCCTTGAGGTACGCATCCTTCCGTTCTCGAAGGTTCTATTTTATTTCACGATCAGTCTATTAGAGTTCTTTTGATACGGGTGTCTCTCACTCATTCGTATCAAAGGAACTAGTTGATACTTTATCTTTGGATGCTACTTGTATGGTTTCTTCACTAAGGATTGTGAATCCCATTGGTGGATCCACGACCCTTAGCTTGCTCTGTGAGAATATAAATATTAATCTTTGTGGATTTTCTTTCCGTGCGAATCTGCACGTTGTGGATTAGATGTTATAGACGATTTCTATATTTAAGGAATTGCAGGGACGCAATTTTCTTAAGGGGGGGGGAGTCTGTAACAACCCTGAGATTGCAATTACCGAATAATAAATTAAAATTATGATTTTAAGTTGAAAAGGGAGCTAAACAAAAAATTTGGGAATTTAAATTTGCAATTGTTTTGCAAATTAAATTATTTTGGGTTTAAAATGGGAAAATTAATATTTTTGGGATTTAATATTTAAAAAGGGAATTTTAAAGTGATTATGGGTTAATGGGCCAAATGAGACAATTACATGGTTTTAATTAAAAAATAGGATGCTTATTAGGATTTTTGTTTACATGATAACATTAGAAAATAAACTAAGTCCTAATGGGTTTTAAAACCCCTTATCATGACCCATTAGCCTAACCCACTCCTTTATAATATCTCAAACTCATTTCATAACCCTAACCCTCATCCTCTTCATAAATTCCTAAACCTAGATCTAAACAAGAAAAAAAAATTAATGGCCTCCATTTAGAAGCTCCATCTCCTTCTCTTCATAATTAGTTTAAATCCTAGAAGAAAAAAAAAGAAGAAAGGTAATGCAATCTCTCCTATTCTCTAATCCTCCTTCTTAATCCCTATTTATCTCAACCTTCTTGTTGTAAACATTGTTTTATTTTTGTTGATTTTGGGTCCTTGGAGTCTATTGATCTTTGCTTGGAGGTTGAGGCTTTTGGCTTGCTTGATTGTGCACAAATACTATTTGTTCTTTTGTCTCATTAAGGTAATTACTATTGATTAGTGATTATTGCTAGTAGTGATTATTGTTAGTTAATTTTGGTGAAAATTTTGATGCCAAAAACTGAAAAAAAAACACCCCTAAATTCCAAAAAACTCAAAAAACATGTTGGCTGGAATTTGCAGCCTGAAACTAGACTGAAAACCCATTCTGAGTGCACCAGGGCAGGCCTGGGCTGCACCCTGGTTTCTGCCCTGGTGCAGTAGGCTAGCCCAGCTGGGCTAGCCAGAGGCAGGCCAGCCCTGGATGGGCTGGCCGCACCCCACACCCCCCAGCCCGCCTGGGCTGGGGGTTTACATAGCCTCCCCAGCCCAGGCGGGCTGGGGAAGCGGGGACGCGGGCCGAAGCCCGCGTCCTACCCCAGCCCAGGTGGGCTGGGGATTTAAATCCCCCCCAGCCCACCTGGGCTGGGGGATAGAAGACGCGGGCTTCGGCCCGCGTCTCAACTCCAGCCCAAGCGGACTGGGGATTATACTTCCCAGCCCGCCTGGGCTGGGGAGCCGTGGACGCGGGCCGAAGCCCGCGTCCCAACCCGGCTCAGGCGGGCTGGGGCGGACTGACGCGGGCTGGGCCCGCGTTCAAAAAAAAACGAAAATAAAAAAATCACCTCTGTTCCAGTTTTTATCTCCACTTCGCGATGCCGCCACGATCGCATCAGAAGTCGGAATTCGACGTTTTTGATCTCGTTGGAAAGGTGGAGTTCCGAACTTCATCTCTACAAAATTTGGGCAACATTGGTGTTCGTTTGGTACTTCGAATTTCATGTCGAAGTTGAACTCTGGTCGCTGTTGGTAAACAATGTGAATCTTTTTCTGGGTTCAACTTTGAGATGTCGCTGCCACCTCGTCTCAACTCGGATTCCAGAAATTCTTTTTGCATCTTATAGTAGGGATGTTGGACTATATGCCTACCAGTTTTCATGTCATTTGGATTCAGTTTGCTGGTCCAAATAAATTGCCAAACTTGGATTCACAGCAGTTTTTGAATGGTCAAACACTTAGAATGAAAATCAAATATCCCTTCTGTTTCCAGCTTTTGAGCGCCACTCCGCGATGCCGCCACGTTCGCATCGGAAGTCGGAATTCGACGTTTTTGGTCTCGTTAGAAAGGTGGAGTTCCAAACTCCATATCAGGAAAATTTGGACAACATTGGAGTTCGTTTGGTACTTCTAATTTCGTGTCGAAGTTGAACTCTAGTCGCTGTTTGTAAACAGTGTAAATCTTGTTCTGGGTCCAACTTTGAGACGTCGCTGCCACTTCGTCTCAACTCGGAATCCAGAAATTCTTTTTGCATCTTAAAGTAGGGATGTTGGAATACATGTATGCAAATTTTCATGACATTTGGACACAGTTTGCTGGTCCAAATAAATTATCGAACTTGAGTTCACAGCTGTTTTTGAATGGTTACAAACACTAAGAATAGTTTTGATGATTTTCTGGTTTTCGTCGATTTCTTTGAGATTTGTCTCTGGATTTCGTACACGGGCTTTATAAAAAGGTTTTAAAAGGATTTTTCACTCCAAAATGGCTTTTGAAAATTATTATATAATATTATTTTAATTATTAAATTAATTACTCCATAATAGGAGACCTTTCAAAAGACCGTTTTAAAAGTGATTTCGAAAATGAATTATAAATCCGTTTTACACCATTATTTTCTATAATAAAAATCTCACACTCACTTTTAGCACGTCGAGCGAAGTGGAAAGGTGCTTAAACGGTTAGGAAATCTCCGGCCTATGGAAACCGTGTGTATTTTCTTTCCGGTTAATCCCCGACCTATTCGATTGATCGTTTTGACCTTTGGGTCTAGTTTACCGATGATATGAGGTAGACTTTTTATTGTTTGGAGTGTGAGCTTGCTATTGGTTAGGAAACCGTTTAATGCGAACGTGGGGTATGGGACTCATTGTTAACACTTTGCGGGTTCCTCTCCAAGAAGTTAGTGACACATTAGCCTCTGGGCGGCCAGTACTGGACCTCTGGGTCACCACGCCTCTGGGCAACCGTCTCTGGACACCTGCTCTATGGAGCAGTTTATTTTTCGGCGTGTGCCTCTAGGCCTTTATCCTTCTGGGAAGGATCTCGCCGTCTCGCGCGTTTCGCATCGGTGCGAGTGATCGATCACAACTCTACAGTACTTGGCAACAACGACTCTGGTCGGTGCACGTGCAATACTTGTATTATCTGATGATTTTTATATCCATTCGAGTACCGCCATTCGGTGTTGGTTCTATGGAACCATACGATGTAAGTGCGATTACCTTGTGGATCCACAGTGTCTCTGGACACTGCTTTTCAGTGTTTGATTTCATTGACTTTTCAGTATATCCCCATGGCTCTTTGGAGCATCGATCTTTGCTTGGGCATTGATCACAGACTCTGGTCACTATTGGGATTATTGCCTATGGGCATCTTTTTATGGCTTAGGCTACGCCGATGATATGAGGCGACTTTATTTATTCTACACTTTGGTGTTGATTTCTCTTTGGAGATTTTTATTGTTTATTGATGATTAGGGATCGTCATTATATTCATGTGGTTCATAATATACTTCTCTTTGGATAAGAACTATTTTATTTATGTACCGCATTATTATATATCTCAGTTATTACTGATTGTTTAGCTAGCCTGACCCGAGTGTTTTCGCTCGGGTCAGACCGAGTTGTTTCAGGTTAGGTCTCTGGACTTAGTTTCTGTGCTTCCGCTTGGACATTATCTGCTATGCTGATAGATAGCGCTTTATTTGTCCACTATTCTGCTACTATATTATCATTCAAACTTTGATATGTACATATTTTTGACTCACATGTGTGAGCATTGGCTTTGTACCCACTTATGATATTTGGATCTGTATTGACGATGTATTGTTCTGGGATTTTATATCTGTTATGTGATTCTGTTCTGTGATGCTATTCCATTATGTTATTATGCTTTGTCCTGATAGATCTTTAGCCATTTGTAATTTCGTTATAAGTATTTATCGAATATGTCGAACCACCTGATTGAGAAAAATTTAAATAGATTCCACCTTTAGACGTATTCGGTAGATAGTTATAGCTTGATTACAAATGGTCGCTCCCACTATACTCTATTCTCCGCTTTAACAGACAGTATTACTCCCGTAATACTCTTTGTTACAGTGGGTCTCAGAGTGGGGCGTTACAACCCCTTTGAAGTCATTTCCAAATTTCATTCCACCCACGGAATAAATTCCCAAAATTGTTTATTTCCCACCGAAATCACCAAGTACAAATGTTTTAGAGTTAAAAATAAATTTTAAAATGGTATATTATAAAATATACTTTAAACATTTACATTTAAAAACTACTTTAATACTTTATTCAAAAATATATACTTTAAAAATATTTACAATAAAACTACTTTATACCATATAAATATTAATAATTATCTTTTAAAACATAATACCAATTAACCTTTAAAAATAATTACTACTATAAATATTTTAATAAATATTTACCTTTAAAATTTTAACAACTTAAATAATTATTTCTTAAAACATTCTTTTAAACAACTTTAAAACTTTTCAATTTATATTTAAAAATCTACTTGAAAACGTACTTGGCTTTCCAGGAAAATTCTCTTTTCTTCCACACTCTTTTTAAAATAAACTTCTATTTATTTTAAAACAAATTCACATTCCTTTATGAATTCCCACCTTGAATTTTTGATTCCAAATATCTACTGCTATTTTATTTCACTTTATAAACTCAGTTTATAAGTTTTCAAAATCTCAATTCCCCTTTAAAAATCCAGGGTTTAAAACACTTAAATCAACTTCCAAATTGATTTCCAATTTATTCATTTTGAAATAAATTTCCTTACTTTCTCCATTTATTTCAAATCCATTAACCTCAGATTTTATTTCTTATCATGATTTAAAAATCCTTTTTAACCGAGAATACCAATTTCGGATTCCCAAATTTCTTTCTTGTCCCTTTTAAATAAATTTAAACCTTGGATTACAATGAATTCTTTATTCCTTTAAATAGTATCACTTAAGTTTTAAAATTTAATATTTCTCTGTTTATTTATAATTCCCTTTCCCATACTCGGAATTTAATTATTAAAATTTTAAAATCACTTTTATTCTTTCCATTTCATTCTTAAATTTTATTCAAATTCTCTAAAATTATTTACTTCAAATTTTACTCTTGTATTTCTTTCAAAAATCCAATTCTATATGTTTTATAACTCAGTGTTCCGAAATATTTCAATCAGACCATATAATCCAATATCCCAATTATCAATATAAATTCATCACAGAATATCAAATATTCATAACATAGAATATTAAATAATCTAAAAAAAATTGAGGAATCCAGTTGGATCCCTCCAAACTGTTTCCCTGCATCCACGGACGTTAGCACAATACCAATTCCACTTCGAGGTGGAATATCGCGGTATATGGGATCATAAAATATCATCCGCTATTATGCGGCGCATAAGGTCTCATCCGCTATATAATGCGGGAAATCAATCACTCCAATATATATATACTACTATATATAATATATCACATCCAATCAATTTCAATCAATCAACCAAATATTTAAATTTAACTATTTAAATTTAAATGGAAATCCAAATGAGTGAGATTAACTCACCTTTTATTTTACTGTTTGCAATCCATTCCAAACGAGCTTGTTTTCTTCACGATTTTGTCCTTGTATAAACAATTCACGATTTATTACAAGTTGAATAAATCAAACAATTAATCACCATTAACTTATTTAAACTTAACCAATGATTTCATTTTAAACAAATAATTAAATTTTTAAACAAATTTTCCTTTTACAATCTTTAGTGACTAAAATAAATTGAATAAGTCAATTAACATAATAAATTGCCCCATTATATAATAATCTTGTAAAGTGAAATATGTAAAGGTATATTGATTTTCTTTAGGAACCACATATATATATTTATAAAAAAATCTCTATAGATTTCATAGAAATATAATTTGGATAAATTTTCAATATTTTCAAATCTCTATTTTTTTTAAAACCTTACCTATATAAAATAATTTCCTGTTAACTTCTATATATTGAAACATGCATTAGGATATATATACTTATTAAATTAAAAACAAAATTATTTTATACTTTGCTAAAATAAAATTTCTGTTTAAACATTTCCTTATATATCCACATATATATTAAATTAAACAGAACTGCTGCTCCTTTTCTTTTTTTTCTTTTTTGTCTGCTCCTCATATACAAAAACTGCATATGTTTTAACCTGTATATATTTTTTCATTTTCTGTATACATATATATTTAAAAGGAAAAGTCTACATATATGCATATATATAAATTAAATAAAAAGGAAATAACCCCGTTTTACCTCGCAGCTCGTTCCCAAATCAGCTGCCATCTTAAAGCTCGAATTCCCATCAGATCGAAGCTCCGATCCCTTGCCATCGTGCCTAGATTCCTTCCTTCAAAATCGCGACCATCATCGCATAGCCGAACGCAACTCGAAAGCTACCCCGGCAATTCGCCAACATCTCCGTCCTATCGCGAGCGTTTCGACTGATTCCATAAGCCTCGACTCTGCCCGTGACTCCTAAATTCGTGCATAGTCGCCGACCTTGCTTCACGAGATTCCAACTTCATCTCACGCGATTCAAGCTTCGATCGCGTCGTCATTTTCTATCGCCGCCCTCAGGGAATCGCGATGCTACGTGATTTGAAATTTTTATTTTTATTTTTTCTCATAAGAGGATTTCGATCGGCTTTGGTTTTGAATTGTAGAGAGAGGGAATTGAGACGAGGTTTTTATTTTGAGAAGATATTGGTATCGGCCATTTATTTGCTTTATTATTTTTTTTCCCAGCCGATCACTTGTTCTTCTCTTACTTTTTTCCTTTTTTCTCTTCGAAGTGAAATGAGGAGGAAGATGTGATTTAAAACAGAGGAAACGTGTTTGAAATGCTTGTGTATAGGATATGTCTTGTTATAGTGCTCTTGAAAAAACTCTGATGTAAAAAGAAACGGCGACGTGAAGAATTTGACCAGTCAAATAATATATTTATTATATTTAAATTCAATATAAATTTTCAGTGCGTTTACATACCGTAAGACCACACGACAACTCCAAACACTATGAAAATTGAAATCCGATAATAATACAATATTACGGACCCAATGGAACTGGTTTCATCGAAATCCGAGACTGTGCCTCGGAAGGCTATCTTTAACATCGATTTAAACGATATAATTTTAAAACTGAACAAACTACTTTCAAATTCAATTTTAAAAGTTCTATCACCTTCAGTATTATTAATACGAATTTTCCAAGCCTTCAAACTATTTTTAACAGGCTTCAAGATCCAGATTCAACATTTTACCCAACTCTAAATCATTTAAATTTAATAATTAAATTACCTAATAAATAGTGATATTTGAAATTCAAGTTAAAAGTTTACTTTTGAATATTTAAAATCAATTAAATATTCCAATTTCAAATGTCCAAAATTCCGGTCGTCACACACAAACCATTTATACTTCTTTCAATATTAGGAAAAATATCTATGTACTTATCTCAACGGTCCAAGTATTTTCACAAAATACTGTGAAAGACTTCCTATTGGTGTTAAATATGGAAAGATGTTCCACACCACCATAATTATTAAAAGATCATTTATGTAAATCAAATCACATCTTCTTTTATAAATTTCCTTTTTATGCAACTCAAAAATCATTTATAAATCTATAAACCATTTATAAAACTACTTTAATAAATCTTTGAAACAATTTATACGCTCTTTTATAATTCTATAAAACCATTTATAAAATTACCTTTATAAATCTCCAAAACAATTTATAAAACTCTTTTATACATTTTTAAAACAATTTATAAACTTCTTTTCTGAGGTCATTTTAAAACCAAACTTCTTTTCCAACTCCAAGACCTCTTTCAAATTTATAAACTCTTTTAATAAATCCTTATATTAAATAAAAACCTTTATATAACTCTTTCCATTTAAAATGATACCTTTTTATATAAATAGTTTATTGTTTTTAAACGTCTTTTATAAAACAATTTATTATATAAAAACATCCTTAAATAAAACAATTAATTATATTTAAACAACATTAGTAACATAATTAATTTACTTAAAAAACATTATTAATACAATTGTTAATAACATCGAAACATTATAAATAAATAATTATTATTTACTTCAAAAAATTATTATATAATAATAATTATTAACAGCAAAACATTACTAATAAATAATAATTATTAACTTCAAACATAGAATAGAAATAGTTAATAATTTCAAACATTATAAATAAAACAATAATAATTAATCTTCAAACATTATTATAATTAATACTAGTTAACTTCCAAAACATTATTAATAAATAATAATTATTAATTCCAAAACGTCATTAATAAATAACTATTATAAATTCCAAAAAAGTATTAATAACTAATAATTATTAATTATCTTCAAACAATATTGGTTATTTAAATAAATAACTTTTTACAGTATTAGAATATAAATAAATAACCTTAAAACATTATTTGATAATAATAAAATAATTTTAAAAAATTATTAAATTATAATTAAACTCTTTTAAAACATTATTAAACAATAATAAAATAACTTTTAATCATTTTGAATAATGATAAAACATTTTTAAACATTTCCAAATATATTAGAGAAGACAAATAAAAGGGTTGAAGTAAAACGGAGAAATTCAGAATCCATTTCAAATAAAATATCATTGGAAACTCTAATAGACAGATTTAAAATCATTCTTTGAATTCAAAACTAATTTCAAGCCAAACAACAATTAAAAGTATTTTCAAAATGCTAAATTAAGGCCAATAGCCACCAAAGCACTTAACAATTATTGTTATTGATTTTTATCACTACAGGGTTAAGTTTCAACAATAAAAATGTTATAACCAATAGGGCCAAAAAATCAGGTTTTGATATTCAATAATTCATACAACAACAATATGATTAAAAATAAATCAACAATCGCGAGGAATTCCGTTAGATCCCTCTACAAATTTCATGTTCGTCATATAAATTCCTTGCAAATGATTTCATATATTGATCGTTCTCAAAAATGACAATTCATCAAAACCAAACAATCAACAATAAAACATCCAGGCATACAATCAACAACTTTTATCTACTATAAAACATTTCTAATGAACCAAAAAGGTGAGTTAAACTCACTGAAATTTCAGTTATCGGCAAAGCATCTTGGTTCTGCCTAAAATCGAACAGCATCCGATTTTAGCTGAAATTACTACAAGCTCAAAATTCCATGAATTCAATTCCTAAGCATAGCTATCGTCGATATAAGTGAAATGTGACTTACAACATTCGATTTGGACGTAGTATGAACAAGTTATTTAATTTACAAGATTCTAGAATTAAATAATATATTTAATTCACTAATTTAAATCACTAATTACCGAAATTAATTACCTAATCATGTGCTTATCTAGGCTACATCTTCTCTAAACCTTAGCCGCCTGCATCTCGACTCGAGATCGTTGTTTCATCCACCACCGCCATCCCTAGCCCACCATAGGTGCCGCAAGCTCACTATCGACAGCCCCCGCCACACTCGACTCAACGACACCGGCCTCGTCACCCACCGCCACCTATTGCTCGCTGGCAAACCCAAAAAAAATCATCAACGTTGAACTTGATTTGCTGCCTCCACGACGCTCCTCCGTCCAATCCCACCATACAAAACCATTATCTCCCACCGTGATCATTTCTCCAATTGGGGTCGAGGCCCAACTCAGCCTCTTGTGGCTCAAATCACCCACAGTCGTTGGATGATGGGAAACAAAAATGGCGGCTAGGTTTTAAATTTTAAGGTTTGAGCAAAATAATAAGGGCAGGGGTCCTTATATAGGCAACCAACAGATATTATTCACGCCCAAAAATTCTCGAACTCCAATCTAGGCATGCTCACTGGCGTTACTAGCCAAATACCCTTATTCTGAACTCAATGGAACTATTACTAGGGCATAATTCCAACATATGCAAAAGTTAGCTTTACAGTCAAATTTATATTTTAATTCCTGAAATTAATCGCTACGCGTTTCGAGCTAGCAGGACCACACAATACGTCCGATCGCCATGAAAATTGCCAGCGCACATCACTTCATTATTCTAGGTCTAATGGCACTAGTTTCATCAAAATCTGAGATAGTGCCCCGAAATGATAATTTCACATGTTAATTAAAATGAATTATTATTTAAACAATTTTAATCACTTAAATTATAATTTAAAGTTTACACAAATGATTTATTATTTAAAAAGAATTTAATTAAGCTTTCAAAATCACTTTAATCAAACTAAATTCAAGATACAATTGTTTAAATAATTCCTATATTTAAATCACTATTCGGATATTAAGATAACAATTTATATATTCAAATAAATTCCTATATTTGAATTTTAAGTTATTTGATTTATAAAACTAATATTTCAATATTTAAAATTAATTAAATATTTCAAAATCAAATGACTGAAATTTCGGGTCGTTATAGAAGATAATCACATTCCGGCTTTAAAATAAAATAAGGAATGATATAATTTGCCTCGCACATCATAGAAATCCAAGTAATATCCGTTAATATTCATGTATAATGTAGAATAATTCACTGATATCCAAGTATCAAATGCTCGGTCTCCAATGAATTACCCAACATTATACTTGTGTTGAGTAAATATATATACCCTACATGGACGTCCTAAACCGCCTGGTGAAATATAATTATAGACATAACACCCTCAATTAATCAGCATTAAATAAATTTTCACTTCGCTTTTTAAATTTCCCATCACTTACTTTTTATTTCAATTCATTATTCTTTATTTTCATTGCTTTATAATTCAACACAACAGGAAATTTAACTTCATCTCATAGCAAACAAATCAGCAATCATACATACACGCATTAGTATATAATTCAACTATTGATTAACGAGATGAAGGGTTTTGTTTAAATATATTTTCACTTCTATTTTTCCTTTTATTTGTAAAAACACTTCGATTTAATTTAATCACAAAACAATACCTTTTTTCCTTTTTATAAACCCAATTCAATTAATTTAACAAATACCTCTTTTATTCATTTCCCCCTCTTTATAAAATAAATAATAATCCTCAAAAACCCATATTTAATATCACATATTTATTTTCAAAGAGACTTTATTAAAATTCATCAATGAATTCAAAACCACTAAAATCCTTTCGTCTCAAATTTCTAATAATATATAATAGAAATATAACAAAAAAATTTATATTTTCAAATACATCTAAAAACTTCAAATCAAAAGAATATTCTCAATCCATAAATATTTTCAAACTCAAATATATAATTTCAAAATCATCATTTAAAATTCCCATTTATTTTCCAAACCACTTTATAACCATTATTATTGAAAAGTAATCCATCAAACTCATAACTTACCTTATATAATATATTCTCAAAATACTTTGATAATCTAATACAAATACATATATTACTTCCAAAAATTCACTCAACAACATATATATAACAAATCCTCTCAATGATAATTTCCATTCAATAAATAAATTGCATTCAACTTACAATTACTTCAAGATATTATTTTATAAATTTCCAATTTATTAAATTCAAATATAACTAACCCCTCACTTTAAAATATAGATTTCAAATATCATTTCATAAATATCCTTTAAAGATTTTTATAATCATCAATAAATAATAAAATAAATCTTCAAAATCCACTTATTTAATAAAATTCAAAACTCATCATTTATCAAATAATTTATATTCACAAAATCTTTAAAATTATTCCACTAATAGATTTTCCAAAATCATCCCTCTTTTAAATTTTCCGTTAATCATAAATAACCTCAATATTAAACCAGAACACCATACTTTATTAGGAACACACACTTTTTCTCTCTCAATAATGGTGTCCATAGAATTGTTAATCACCCAATATTCATAGATGAAAACTAATATCAGATTGGCTATTCTCCTCAGGACTTTTGTGACGCCCCACTCCGAGACCCATATTAGCAAAGAGTATTACTAGGTAACACCGTCTGCTAATACGGAGAATAGAGCTGGATAGGAGCGACCATCTATAGCCTTATCTTAATTATCTATTGAATACGGCGACAATTGCCACTTCTTTCTCAAATGGATCGATATATCCAATAAATACTTAATACAAAGCCATAGGTGGCTGAAGGATCTATCAGAATAAAATATAACAACTCAAATGTAACACACATCATAGAACAGTATATCATCACATACATTTACACATATTAAGATACATTACACAGTATACAAAATGATACATGTCAAGTGGTAAAGCAAACCACAATATACAGGCGAGTTAAAAGAATACATATCAGAGTTACAGCCAAAAAGGACTACACAAAAAGCGATAACAAAAAGGAGCTAGAAAAATAGTCCATGCGGAAACAAAATAGGCTAAGTCCAATGTACCTAACTTGAAACATCTCAGTCTGACCCGAGTATAAAATACACGGGTCAGTCTAGCTAAACAAATTAGTTAGATAAACTAAATGATAATGAACATACAAGGTCATAAAATACCACAAATATCTCCAAAAGAGATAACCAGATCTTTTAACAAAAGATGAATCATAATAAGCCTCATATCATCGACAACTCAAATAAACAAAGGATATGAATATCCTAAACAAGCCAAAAAGGCAAATAACAAATACCAATAAAGGTAACATAAGTTTCCACAAGGTAATCGCTATATATCGTGTGGTTCAAAGGACATACACCGAAGGGCGATACACTAGGGAAATATAATTATCAAAGAAATAAAAGATGCTCGAGCTCAGTACTGTATAACAAGGATCCACAAGCCCGAAGGCAACAAACCCAAATATCTCTCGAGCGGTGACGAATGACCAACTCCAAAAGCGATACTATAGGGCAACAAACCCAAAGGCATAAACCCGAAGGTACAAACCCAAAGGCATAAACCCGAAGGTACAAGCCCGAAGGCAACATACCCAAAGGAAACAAACCCCGAAGGCTCAAACCCAAAGGCAACAAACCCCGAAGGCAACAAACCCTGAAGGCTCAAACCCGAAGGCAACAAACCCCGAAGGCAACAAACCGTAGTGGCGAAGGTCCGGAGGCCCAGTACTGGACACCACCAACTGGAAGAATGTGTCACAACTCTTAGAAAGGAACCCAAAAAATGTTAACGTGAGTCCCATACCACACGTTCGCACTAAACGGTTTACTAACCGTTAGTCAATTTCACACTCAAAGCAGTACAAAGTTCACCTCATCTCATCGGTAAACCAGACCCATAGGTCAAAACGGTCAAACGAATAGATTAGGGATTAACTGAAAAGACAAACACATGTGTTCATAGCACGCGTTTTATTTAATCATTTAATTCTCCTCCCTCTTCGCTCGAAGTGCAAAATTGTTTGTTTTATATAGAAATTATAAGTTGGAGAAACGAGATTTTAATACCATTTAAAAAGATCACTTTATAAAAACCCGTGTAAAAAAACTAAAAAGAATCATCAAAGTCAAAAATGTGATAACAACTAATTGGATCGACAAAAATCGATAAAAATTGAAATTCACTCAAAAATAGGCAAATAGGCAAAAATAGGCAGTTCCAGACGTCTGATTTAAAATCCAGACGTCTGATTTAAAATCCAGACGTCTGATTTAAAATCCAAACGTCTGGATTTATTCACAGTAAATTCTGAAACCTTCCAAATGTCTGGAGGGTGGCTTCAGACATCTGACATGTTGCATCAGACGTCTGAAAGGTTGTTTCAGACGTCTAACACAATGTTTCAGACGTCTGAGAGGTTGTTTCAGACGTCTGACTTTGTTTTCTGCAATTTTTATAAATTTCTGCCGTAAATTTTGTGTTCCAGGTTTAAAACCAGACGTCTGAACTTGCATTTCAAACGTCTGAAGACCTGGTCTGGGCAACAATTTGCCTAGGCCTTGATGGCCAAAACGAATGGAAAGCTATCGGACGAGAAACGAAGACTAGGGGATTATGCCAAGCGACAACCCAGCCTTATAGGCTCTTCGATACACCCCAAACAACATGTCCAAATATCCACAATAGGATCATTAAAGATTTTGTCTCCAAAACACCAAAATTTGGAGAATTCACCATATCAATCCAAATCAAAAGCAAATGAACATGAATAGATGTTAGGAATTCATACCTAACAACAACGAAAGCTATAGACGTAGATGTGAGTTCAAAAACTCACCTTTTAACTCAAAAACAATGATGAGAAGCTCAAACACAAAGAAAAGATCAACCACTCTTCACTTCAACTCTACAAGCTCCAATCTATGATCAAAACAAGTATTTTCTAAATTAGATTATAGGAAATTTCTGAAATTGGAGAGAGATTGAGATGGAGAAGGTGAAAAGAAGGCTTACATAAGCTTCTCTTTGATTTGGAGCAAGAATTTGAGTTTGCAAAGAAAACTGGGGCTTGGAATTTCTATTTCCCATTGTCTTCCCTCATTTTCAGTTGAGCTAGAGTGTTAGGAAATGAAATGAGTGAATGGATGAAGAGTTAATGAGTTAGGGTGTTAAGTTGGGTTAGGGGGCTGAAACCCAAACCCAAAGCCCAAATAGAAAATAGCAAAATTCTACTCAACTCCAAACATATCGATGCTTATACTCAAAAAGATCTCAAATGCCATTTTGGACTCAATGGAAGTGGTCCCGAGTCCTAATTCGACCGTTTGCAAAAAGTGACATTTCGGACTTAAATTCGACTAACGACGCTATATTTAAATAAAACATTTAAATATACAATCGTAAAATATGTGGGTTGTTACAGATCTCCCCTCCTTAACAAAATTGTGTCCGTGCAATTCCTAGTGAAGAATTTGTAACAACTACATACTTACATCACCCAAAAAGGAAAGAAAAATAAGCTTGAGATAAAGAGATATTCTCACCATTGCTAAGCAAAGATAGAAAACCCGGATAGGGTCGTTCGATAAACTCTCTGGTTTCCCAAGTACAGTCATTGGGATTAGCGGACCATTGAACTTTAATGAGCGGCATGTCCTTATTTCGAAGGTGTCTCACCTCCGAGGCAAGTACGCGAATAGGCTGCTGTACAATAGATAAGTCTGGTGAGATCTCAAGCCCTTGCAAATCAGGAGAATCGATAACAGAATTCGATCCAGACACTTCCGAAGCTGAGAGTCGTGAAACACGTTGTGAACATCGGATAAATGAGCTAGAAGTGAAACTCTATAAGCCACAGGGCCAATATGTTCAGTAATAGGAAATGGTCCTACAAAGCGAGGAGCCAATTTCCCTGTCGTACTAAAGCGCATAACCCCTTTCAAAGGAGAAACACGAATAAAGACGAGATCATCAACCGAGAACTCGAGAGGCTTCCTACGGTTATCCGCATAGGATTTCTTGCGGCTCTGTGCCTCTTTCATTCTCTGATGAATAAGATCAATCTTCTCAGAAGAATCATGAACGAACTCTGGGCCAAGAATAAGCTTCTCCCTAGATTCCAACCAACATGAAGGTGATCGACATGGCCTTCCGTATAAGGCTTCGAAAGGAGCCATACCGATACTGGACTGAAAAATATTGTTGTAGGAGAACTCTACAAGGGGTAGATGATCCTCCCAACCACCTCCAAAATCAAGAATACAAATCTGGAGGAGATCCTCTAAGATGTGATTCACCCGTTCAGTCTGTCCATCAGACTATGGATGATAAGCTGTGCTGAAATTAAGCTTTGTTCCCAAAGCTTGCTGAAGACTCTGCCAGAAATGACTTGTGAATAAAGGATCACGGTCACTCACAATCGAGCTAGGAACACCGTGAAGTCTCATGATTTCCTTGATATATAACTTAGACAAAAGAGAAGCAGTCCTATTAGATTTAATAGGAACAAAATGAGCTGATCTGGTGAGGCGATCAACAATAACCCAAATGCTAGAATGGCCCGATCTCGTACAAGGTAGGCCATTAATGAAATCCATCAAAATCTGATCCCATTTCCACAATGGAATCTCTAGAGGCTGAAGGAGACCAGAAGGGCGCTGATGTTCGACTTTAATACATTGACAAGTCATGCAATTACTCACATAAATCGCCACATCGCGCTTCATGCCTTCCCAATAATAAAGGCGATGCATATTGGCATACATCTTACTACTGCCAGGATGAATGGTATACTTAGAACGATGACAGTCATCAAGAATGTCATGCCTAAGTGCAAAATCAGAAGGCATAACAAGACGGTTCTTCTTGCAAAGACACCTATGAAAATCAATGTTGAAATCCCACAATGCCTCATCACGGGATTCAGTCTCACAAAGCTGAATAAGATGCACAAGATCAGGATCACGCCGCAGAGCTTTGGCAATACGATCAAATAGAGAGGGTCGAGCTTCCAAACTGAATAATAATATCGGAGAATCAGATGATGGAGCTCGATCATGAATATCATAAAAAGATAAAGTCTCAAGAATATCCCATTCGGCAAGCATCATAGAAACGACACTGCGACTAAGCGCATCAGCAACACGATTACCCTTACCAGGAGTATACTGGATATCAAAGTCATAGGCGGCAAGAAACTCGAGCCAACGTTGTTGCCTCATATTGAGTTCCTTCTGAGTAAAAAAATACTTCAAAGATTTATGATCGGTATAGAGAATGAAGCGCTCGCCTAATAAATAGTGTCGCCAAATCTTCAAGGCGAAGACAATGGCGGCTAACTCAAGATCATGGTGGCATAGCGAACTTCATTCGGACGCAGTTGCTTAGAAGCATAAGCAACTACCCAATCCTTCTGCATAAGCACGGCACCGAGACCACTGCCACAAGCATCGGTGTAGACAACAAGATCATGATTCCCCTCGGGAACCACAAGAATAGGAGCATTAGTGACAAGTTCCTTTAATGTCTGAAAGGAAGCTTCACACTTATCGGACCAAATATAACGACTAAGGCTGGTGAGAGGAAGCACAACATGGGAAAAATCCTTAATGAACCGATGGTAATAACCCTCCAATCCAAAGAAACTACGAATCTCATGAACATTCTCAAGCCTCTTCCAATTCTGGATAGCTTCGATCTTTGAGGGATCAACAGAAATGCCATCGGAAGATACAACCTGGCCTAAGAACGTAACCTTATTCTCCCAAAAATGGCACTTGGAAAATTTGGCTTTAAGCTGATGGTGACGAAGAGTACTCAAGACAATTCTCAAGTGATTAGCATGCTCGGGTTCAGACTTAGAATAAACAAGAATGTCGTTGATGAACACAAGGACGAACTTATCGAGATATTCCAAGAATACTTGATTCATAAGATCAACAAAGAAAGCAGGGGCGTTCGTCAAACCGAACGGCATAACGAGCCACTCGAAAGAACCATATCGAGTGCGGAAAGCTGTAAGAGATATGCTATCTTCCACGACTCGGAGCTGGTGAAAACCAGTGGCAAGGTCGAGCTGAGAGAAGACCTTAGCGCCACTCAATAAATCGAACATATCATCGATCCTAGGCAATGGATACCTATTCTTGATGGTCAACTCGTTAAGCTTGGGATAGTCGATGCAGAGCCTAAGAGTTCCATCGAACTTCTTCACGAAGACGACCGCGGCACCCCACGGTGAAAAACTGGACTGAATCAACTGTTTGGACTCAAGCTCTAAAAGATGCTTCCTAAGTTCCTCATTTTCTTATGTAGACATCCTCGTGGGAGGACGGCCAACTGGCTGCGCAGCTGGAATGAGATCAATGCGGAACTCGATTGCCCGCTTGGGTGGCAAACCCGAAACCGGCTCAAAAAAATCGGAGAAGTCACAAACAATAGGAATACGAGATATATCATCATCATCTCGTGAGTCAAGAGAATATAAAGCCATTTCAGAATTACCCACATTCCAAAGGATAAGTGATAGCTGAGTAAACGAATCTGGGTGTCGAAGATATAAAATTCTTTCAGAACAAATAATCCTGGCATCGTATCTCACTAGCCAGTCCATACCCAAAATCATATCAAATCCCAGATAGGAAATAACGTGCAGATTCGCACGAAAAGAAAAGCAACATAAAACAATCTCAACATCATCACAAAGCATGCTAAGGGTTGCGGATCCCCCAATATGATTCGCAATCCCCAACGAAGTAACCATACAAGAAACATCCAAAGACAAATCATCGACGAGCTTCTTCTTATTGGGGTTCTTGCGAACCTCAACATCATCACCACTATCACACTCCTTCTCGATGGTTTCGAGATGAAGTGCCGAGTCAACCAACTCTTCAAAAGAAAGCTTAAGCTAAAGCATTAAAGACTTCTTAAGATATCTCTTAAGACCAGAGACAAACTTCATATTCTTCTTATAAGAGGTGCTAATGAATTCAAGGCCATACTTAGACAAGGCCTCGAATGATACAACATATTCAGAGATGGAGGACTTCCCTTGCTTCAACTCAAGGAAGCGACGAGCTACTAAAACTTTCTCAGATTCAGGAACGAATTTGAGTTCGAATCGTTCCCGAAACGGAGTCCAAGAAAGAGCAGACTCATCAATTTCGGCTACAAGACGCTCATACCAATCAAGGGCACGCTCTTGCAATAAGCTAGAAGTTACAAGAACTCGATCGTGGACAGAAAGATCCATGCGAGAGAAGATACGCTCGCATGTGCGAATCCAAGCTTGGACCTCAAGAACGGACTCGGAGCCCTTGAATGACTTTCCTCCAAGATGAGAAAAATCACTGCACAGGCGTGCAAAGGCAGACTTGCATGGAGGAGATGCTCGAGTAGGAGCTGGAGGCTGAGTGCTCCTAAATAACTCCAAAAACTGCTCGGCAGACATATAAACGCCGTCCGGATGCGAGCCGCTGGATTGCCCAGCATCCGAGCGTCGTCCTCTGCCTCTTCCGGCCATTAGCTGAAAATTAAGATAAGATAAAGATTATTCCCAAGGTAGATATCATTAATTCAAATATGGATTACTACGGAATAAATGCATTCCTAGACGTATTCCCAAAATTTTATCTACCCCAAAGGCACGGAAAGAATAAAGGCACGATGATTCAAAAATTCGTAACATTCGTACTACACTTTGATGTACCGTAATATGTGTCTCTGTTCTATATTTATCATATTTTGTTCTCAACACAGCTCTGATACCAAGCTGTGACGCCCCACTCCGAGACCCACATTAGCAAAGAGTTTTACTAGGTAACACCGTCTGCTAATACGGAGAATAGAGCTGGATATGAGCGACCATCTATAGCCTTATCTTAATTATCTATTGAATACGCCGACAAATGCCACTTCTTTCTCAAATGGATCGACATATCCAATAAATACTTAATACAAAGCCATAGGTGGCTGAAGGATCTATCAGAATAAAATATAACAACTCAAATGTAATACACATCACAGAACAGTAGATCATCACATACATTTACACATATATAGATACTTTACAGAGTGTACAAAATGATACATGTCAAGTGGTAAAGAAAACCACAATATACAAGCGAGTCAAAAGAATACATATCAGAGTTACATCCAAAAAGGACTACACAAAAAGCTATAACAAAAAGGAGCTAGCAAAATAGTCCATGCGGAAGCAAAATAGGCTAAATCCAATGTACCTAACCTGAAACATCTCGGTCTGACCCGAGTATAAAATACACGGGTCAGTCTAGCTAAACAAATCAGTCAGATAAACTAAATGATAATGAACATACAAGGTCATAAAATACCACAAATATCTCCAAAAGAGATAACCAGATCTTTTAACAAAAGATGAATCATAACAAGCCTCATATCATCGGCAACTCAAATAAACAAAGGATATGAATATCCCAAACAAGCCCAAAAGGCAAATAACAAATACCAATAAAGGTAACACAAGTTTCCACAAGGTAATCGCTATATATCGTGTGGTTCAAAGGACCTACACCGAAGGGCGATACACTAGGGAAATATAATTATCAAAGAAACAAAAGATGCTCAAGCTTAGTACTGTATAACATGGATCCCCAAGCCCGAAGGCAACAAACCCAAATATCTCTCGAGCGGTGACGAATGAACAACTCCAAAAGTGATACTATAAGGAAACAAACCCGAAGGCACAAACCCGAAGGTACAAGCCCGAAGGCAACATACCCGATGGCAACAAACCCCAAAGGCTCAAACCCGAAGGCAACAAACCCCGAAGGCAACAAACCCCGAAGGCTCAAACCCGAAGGCAACAAACCCCGAAGGCACCAAACCATAGTGGAGAAGGTCCGGAGGCCCAGTACTGGACACCACTAACTGGCAGAATGTGTCACAACTCTCAGAAAGGAACCCGAAAAATGTTAACGTGAGTCCCATACCACACGTTCGCACTAAACGGTTTACAAACCATTAGTCAATTTCACACTCAAAGCAGTACAAAGTTCACCTCATCTCATCGGTAAACCAGACCCAAAGGTCAAAACGGTCAAACGAATAGATTAGAAATTAACTAAAAAGATAAACACACATGTTCAAAGCACGTGTTTTATTTAATCATTTAATTCTCCTCCCTCTTCGCTTGAAGTGCAAAATTGTGTGTTTTATATAGAAATTATAAGTTGGAGAAATGAGTTTTTAATACCATTTAAAAACAACACTTTATAAAAACCCATGTACGAAATCTAAAAAGAATCATCAAAGTCAAAAATGCGATAACAACTAATTGGATCGACAAGAATCGATAAAAATGGAAATTCACACAAAAATAGGCAAATATGCAAAAATAGGTAGTTCCAGACGTCTGATTTGAAATCCAGACGTCTGGATTTATTCACTGGAAATTCAGAAACCATTTCAGACGTCTGGAGGGTGGCTTCAGACGTCTGACATGTTGCATCAGCCGTTTGAAAGGTTGTTTCTGACGTCTGACATAATGTTTCAGACGTTTGAGAGGTTGTTTCAGACGTCTGACTTTGTTTTCTGCCATTTTTATAAATTTCTACTGTATATTTTTGTGTTCAAGGTTTAAAACCAGACGTCTGAACTTGCATTTCAGACGTCTGAAGACCTGGTCTGGGCAATAATTTGCCTAGGCCTTGATGGCCAAAACGAATGGAAAGCTATCGGACGAGCAACGAAGACTAGGGGATTACGCCAAGCGACAACCCAATTTTATAGGCTCTTCGATACACCCCAAACAACATGTCCAAATATCCACAATAGGATCTTTAAAGATTTTGTCTCCAAAACACCAAAATTTGGAGAATTCACCATATCAATCCAAATCAAAAGCAAATGAACATGAATAGATGTTACGAATTCATACCTAATAACAACGAAAGCTATAGACGTAGATGTGAGTTCAAAAACTCACCTTTTAACTCAAAAACAATGATGAGAATCTCAAACATAAAGAAAAGATCAACCAATCTTCACTTCAACTCTACAAGCTCCAATCTAAGATCAAAACAAGTATTTCCTAAATTAGGTTATAGGATATTTCTGAAATTGGAGAGAGATTGAGATAGAGAAGGTGAAAAGAAGGCTTACCTAAGCTTCTCTTTGATTTTGGAGCAAGAATTTGAGTTCGCAAAGGAAACTAGGGCTTGGAATTTCTATTTCCCATTCTCTTCCCCCATTTGCAGTTGAGCTGGAGTGCTAGGAAATGAAATGAGTGAATGGATGAAGAGTTAATGAGTTAGGGTGTTAAGTTGGGTTAGTGGGCTGAAACCCAAACCCAAAGCCCAAATAGAAAATAGCAAAATTCTACTCAACTCCAAACATATCGATACTTATACTCAAAAAGATCGCAAACGCCATTTTGGACTCAATTGAAGTGGTCCCGAGTCCTAATTCGACCGTTTGAAAAAAGTGACATTTCGAACTTAAATCCGACTAACGACGCTATATTTAAATAAAACATTTAAATATACAATCGTAAAATATGCGGGTTGTTACAACTTTCCTCCTATGTCAAATCTCAACCTGCTTTCATCACTAATTCAGAACAAGAAACACCTTGATATTGATGAGGAGGGGTTTCAAAGAAGAAGGGATCGACAGAGGAACCCTATTCCTTAAAACCACCTTCAAAAAACCCACGAAAGGTCAAGAACATTCCAACAACAATATAAAAATGGCCAAAGATTCTCAAAAACTGCTCAAGACACTAGATCAAATTAGAGAAAGCATATCTGCAAGTTCAATCTCAAGCAACGAGCACAAATACACTGAAACAACCTTCATCTTAAGCAGAGATGCTTAAAAATGAAGGGTTTAATTCTGACTTTGATCTAGAATATGTTGCTTCAACCATCTTGAACAAGAAGAAAATTATAGTGGTGAAAGAAGCAGTCGGCAGAAGAACAGAAGTTAAGTGGAATAGGTCAATTATAGCCATGTCTTTGGCGACCGCCTAGCCTATCATCATTTCAAGGCATTCGTGTTAAGAACTTGGAATCCGATAGGTGATTTTGATATATACACCAAAAATAATGGATTTTTTTGTTATCAGATTTGCAAATCCTTTAGATTGTGAAAAACAGTAAATGCAGGACCGTATTTTATCAATGGAAAATTAATTATCTTAAAAAATGAACCAGTAAAATAAAAATGGATAAAGACCTGCTCTCGACTATTCCTATTTAAACCAAGCTCCCTGAGTAAAATCTGAAATTATGCGATAAAGAAGCCTTTACCACAATTGCAAGTGTTATAGGCATGCCATCAAAGTTAGACGAGCTGTAACACCCCATAAAATTTAATGATTAAAATAAAGTAAAATATGGAAATTTTGTAAAATTCAGAATTGGTCACGGAAGTTGCACCATTATGTTCGTGGCGATTTTCTGATCAATTTACACATATAATATGTTGAAATCGGAGTTCAAACGAAGAAGTTATGAACGTTTGAAGTTTCGAAATTAAAATTAGTTCGAACAAGTTTAAATTTGAATTTGAATTTAAAAATATGAAGTTTGACTTTTAAAATTTGATGGAGAATTAACGTTCAAGAAAACGTTTGGGTTAAATGTAAGTAATTAAAGTATATAACCAATTAAAATTAAAACGGGAAATAAATCACAGTCATAAAACAAAGATCGGTCGACAGCTTGAGGGTAGCGGTCGACTGGTTATTTTAGCGGCAGATAGGGTTTAGCTTATTTTAAACAGCTCCGATTTGTTTATTTTTAATCCAATAATCGTCATTCCTTCCACCTCTATAAATAGACCCCTAGACCTCCACTTTCCCTTCATAAAATTCTATAGCAACGATGAAGCTCTGTCAAAATCTCACCCCTTAGGATTTCAAAAACAATAAACTTTCTTGTAATCATTTCTAATTTCTAATTAAAATTAATCCTTCTTCTCCCTATCTTCTGATTTCTGAAATCTAATCTATATATACATTCTATTTGTTGTATATTCAAAAGGAGGAAGAGCTAATAGTGAATTAGGAGGGTTAGATCTCACCTTCTTCTTCTTCTTCTTTAGATTCCACAATCAGTTAGGAATTGCGAGTAAGAGGTTTAGATGGTTAGTTCTATTGATTTCAGATTATATTTCTCTCTAATTTCTGGTTCTAAATCTAATTTCTATATACAATTCACTTTGTTGTATATTACAAAAATGGTAGATCTGAAAGAGAAATAGGCATGGTGGAATCAAATCCAGTTAGGAAGCAAACAATTCTCTGTAAGTGGAAATATCAAGTTTTTTCACATTTTTGTAATTTAATAGTATTTATTTGGATTTGTTGTATGCCTTGAAAAATTTTGGTAAATGAAAAAAAAACATCTAAAACCCCAAAAATTTCCCTAAATAAATGTAAATCTATTAATATGTTTGAGTTTCAATTGTCTGTATTAACATAGTAGGATCAGATCTGTACTTGAGATTTAGATAATTCATAATCTATTCCACTTTATTTCTTTTGTTTCTGCTTGAAGTATGAAAAGAGTTCTAAAAGAAAGTGAATTAGAAATGGAGTGCAAAGTATGAATTTTGTTGTAGTTTGCAGTGCCTATTTCTGTAAATTTAAACATTTATGGGCCCTTTTTTACTTCGAAAGTGCTTTGTGTAAAAGTTGAATAGAATATGAAAGATCTAAATTATATGACTTGTGTTACTTGAAATAGAAGAGGTAAATTCTACTATGTTAATATGAGATGGGTTTCGTATTACTCCTTTTCATATACAAGTCAGTTTTTGGCTAAGGATATTAGTTATATATTTTGTTGGAATTTGCGACTTGTATAAGTTTGACATTTAAATGAACTAGCATTTTCTTTGCGTGTAATTAGAAATATTCTATTAGAATCTCGTGTGTATGTATATAATGTTAATGTATTGATTATCCAAACTATTAACATATTGATTATAGCGTACTGAACGTATTGATTAGAATTAATAGCGTAGTAAATAACATCAATTCCTTATGAAGATAGTTAATGTAATTAGGGAGTTAATCCCTAATTAGAGGCATAATAAGGGGTTACCTTATACGGCCTCAACAACAAATTGTTCATGATGGTATATGTATATTATTGGTGTACATATAAGGCATGGCTAAGTTATAGGAATGCGAGGTTAGTCCAAAGTTGCATGGAAGTCTGCTCAGTTAAATCTGGCTACCAACGGTGTGGCTTTGCGGACTAATGTGAAACATCACCTATAATAAATAACCCTAGTGGATGCGAGGTTAGTCCTAATTCTATGGGATAAATCTGCCCAATCAATCTGGCTACTAGTACCCACGAATAGTCGGATTAATCGGAGATGTCACGGTTACGTTATGAGTCATAAGTTATGCTTTTAGTATGGTAGGTGAAATCTCTAGTAGGGGTCCACTTCGAGTTAGAGGTATTAAGTTGCTATGGTAGGGTCCGCCTCTTTCTTAGGAGAAGTATTAAGTGGCCTGATGTGATTTCTTACGATGTCAGCTAGTGAGAACCATGTTAGAACCCGCCTTGGGTTAAGTCTTAAATGACAGGGACCTACCTATTTTGTAGATCTTAAATGGTCAGAGTTTGCCTAAGTCCCCGGAAACAGGTATTAAGTGGTTTAGAGGTTCTTGTTCTCACAACGTTAACCATAGTTGCATTAGAATTTAGAAATGGGTTAGATATAATGTGATGGGAACTTGCATATTTTATACGTATTAAATGGTTAGAGTCTATCTAATCTCAAATAAAGGGTATTTATTGGTTTGGGTGCTTTCTCTTGCATCATTAATTTTAGTTACATTGGAGTTTTAGAATTGGACTGGAAAGGCCTTTAAGCTTACAGTTAAAGTTATTAGTATAGTATAGTGTTAAATACGTAAGACATATTTTTTATCCAAATAATATTGCGCAAGTACAGTTATGGAAAAGCTTGAGATTTCCATTTCACCAGACATTTGTTGTTCTGACCCACTCCTCATTACAACCACAGGTTAGAGGAGGCAGTGCTGATTTAGGAGACGAAAGTGGAGATGAAGATTTATAACAGTTATCTATCGATTTATAAGTTTTAAATATTTTTGTCGTACCTTGTTAGCGCCAAAATTGGTCACTGACACCCAAATACAGTTGAGAGCACCAAATACCAGTCACAGCTCACAGATAGAGTATATGTGGAGAGTAATAATGTGAAGAACAGTAAAAATTAAAAAGAAAGCAGTAAAGAACAACAAATTTTATAGTGGTTCGGCTAACTCTGGCCTACGTCCACTCCAGAAGTTTCCCTTTTATTGATATTCGAATCAATTATAGTTACAAAATGGCAGAGTAGCCTCGGCCTTAGAAAATAGAAAGTAAGAGAGCAGAAAGAAGATCCCTTTTCTGAACCCCCACATACTGTATTTATAGGCAAAACCAGGTTGTTGGACCTCCTGAATAGTTTGGGCCCACCAAGAGCATTGCCGAACCATGTATACCCTTCGTCCCCGACCAAGCGGCATTCGTCGAGCCACCTAGGCCGAGCCGTATCCCATCAATGTCGAGCCACTTGATGCCGACCCACGCATGCCGAACGAGGTTGGTCCAAACAGAGAATACCGAGCAAGGTTGCCATGCCAAACGAGATTTCCATGCCGAACGAGGTTGCCATGCCAAATGCGGTTGCCATGCCGAACGAGGTTGCCATGCCGAACGACCCACGATGCCGAGCGACCACTGCCGAGCCACCCACGCTGAGCGACCAATGCCGAGCCACCCATGTCGAGTGACCAATGACGAGCCACCCATGCCGAGCGACCAATGACGAGCCACCCATACCGACCGACTAATGCCGAGCGACCCAGTGCATCCAGACCGAGCCATGCAACTTCTCCATTCCTCGTCTGAACGACATTTCCAGGTGAACTTCATCCTTTTAAACCGAATCCATCATGTTCCTGCCTCGATTATCGTGAAGTCAACTTGGTTAAATCCGCCTGCCTACAGCCTTGCCAAAAAGGCGGGTTAACACTTTGCCCTCCAAAACATGCCTTGTTGTTGGAAGGTGTGTTTTGAATAGCCTCAAATCCGATATCCAAAGTCCATACGTCATCCATAGCCGCACCATCCGATCAAATATCCAATCCATTCTGTCCAAGTGCCGCTACCGCATGCTTATCCAAATCCATGACTGTTCCGAGTCGACATCCGATTCCTATCCAGTAACCAAGCCCTTATCCAATTCCACATCCATCTGAACCCGACTACCGAGTTCCAATCCATCCAAATCTAATAACCTATAACCGTATTCGTGACCTCTTCGGGTCGATATCCAAATCCGGGACCGCTCCGGGTCCTTGTCCGAATCCTTAGCTATTCATAGCTAATATCCAAATCCTTAACCTCTCCGTGTTCTGGCCAAGTGCAACTTGCACCTGATGACCTATGTCAAGAAATTCCATGGTGTTCCTGGTTCAGTGTCCCTGAACGTTGAGTAATGCCATGGCTTAAGTTTTAAGCCGAATCCTGGTCACTCCGGACCCTTGTCGAGCATAATCCATACTCGACGACCTGAGATAATAACCGATAATATAGGGCCTAAGTCCTAGGCCGAATCCTGTCTCTCCGGTCCCTTGCTAACCATAGTCCATGCTCGACAACCTTTTAGCCAAAATCCAAAGGAAAATCTAATCAAAACCTAAAAACTAGAAATCCATATCAAAAAATCCAAACCAAAAAATAAACATCCAAACCAGAATCCAAACCAGAAAACGAGCAAATCAGGGAGTTCAAACCAAACTCCAAAACCAAACCAGAAAAGGCAAATGTCCAAGTCGAAGGAAAAAACAGATTTCACAAACCAGGGCGTCTCGGTAAGCCATCATCTCAAAGCATGCCTGAGGGTTATCTCTGACCCCGTACATGAGTAAGTAGTTTAACCGTATGCCCGGGGTTTGTTACTTATTCCAAACCATCAAGATTAGTTGATGACCAATCGGCCACCATTACTTGGCCTCGTGCCCTCATCGTTCAAGGTAGGTGGTGGCTGCTCCTGTTCCACCACCGCATTCCGAGTTCCGACATATTGTCGCAACTGACCATTCCTTATATGCTCTTCGATTATATCCCTTAGATGTCGGCAGCTGTTAGTATCATGCCCGTCCAGGTCATGAAAGAGACAGTGCCTTCCTGATGCCCTTTCACATTCTGTGGGTTCCCTCCTTGCTGGCCTTCGATAGGGAAGGCGATCCTGAGTATCCAAGAAAATCTGCTCCAACGTTGCATTCAATCCTGTGTAAGTGGAGAACTTTGGTTCTCCCCAGCGCTTCCTTTTCCCTTTATCCTTGCCCCCTCCTGAGCTTTCGTCGGGTAGTCCTCCATCCTTAGTCATGTTTACTTCCTTTGACCTTATGTCCAAACATGCATCCTCCTGTCGAAGAAATCTTTCAGCTTCATGAAAGAATTCCCCAAGATCCAATGGTGGGTCCCGTACCAACGATACTTTGAAATCCGAATTATCTCTGACTCCTGATACTGTAGCCACCAGAACCATTGATGGATCTGGTCGATCCACTGAAGCAACTGCTACATTAAATTGAGTTAAGAATGTCCTGAGCGATTCATCCGCCCCCTGTTTGACTGACGTTAGCGTCATCACGTTCTTTGGACTTTTTATGTGAACTTGAAACTGACTTAAGAACATGTCCACCAGTTTCGTCCATGTTCCAATGGATCCATCCTCCAGCTGTCTGAACCACATAGCAGCAACATCAGTCAAGTACAGGGGGAAACATTGGGCCATAACCTCCTCCATTGCCCCTAGCACTTCCATATGCCTAGTGTACCTCATCAAGTGGTCGGTGGGATCCGTCTTCCCGTTGTATACTTCCAGAGTGGGTAGTTTGAAATTAGGCGGATTTTTAGCTATCCTGATGTTCCGGGTAAACGGACTTTTGTTAACTCCCTCTGAATCCCTGTTTGTCAGACCTCCGCGAATAGTTCGCCTGATAATGTCAGCCAATCCAGTGTTTCCAACCAAGGGTTCCCCCTTATCCATGTTTTCAGACTGCCCCCCAAGTCCCCAAGGAAATTCTAGCACATATTCTTCATCACGTACTCCTGTATTCCTATCGACGTCAGGCCGTGTAGTGTCATCCGGTATCCCTCCATGAACTGGTCCAGCATCACCTGCTGGTGTGCCCCCAAGTCTAGGTCCATCTAGATTGTTAGTTGTTTGTTAATTGGGAGCTGCCCCCTGCTGAATCACTCCATCTGTCCGCTGGCTGAGTTCCCTTGGACCAGTTCCAAGAACTTGAGCACCTGCAGTTCCTGGTTGTCCAAATTGCCTAAGAAGAGCCTGCATCATCTCCTCTTGCCGTTTCATCATCTGCTCCTGCATAGAATTCATCATCACCCGCATCTCGTTCCGAGTTATGTAGATGGATGCATGATCCTCTCCAGCTCTAGAGGAGGCCGCTTGACTTCCTTCCTGATTGCTCCTTTCCACTACTTGCTTCCTTATTGGTGGTCTAGCCATTGCTTTCTAGGATCCAAGTTCCAAACTCCAAAATTCCCGAGTGCTTGCGTTCTCGGTGAAAGCACCAAAGTGTTAGCGCCAAAATTGGTCACTGACACCCAAATCTAGTTGAAAGCACCAAATACCAGTCACAGCTCACAGATAGAGTATATGTGGAGAGTAATAATGTGAAGAACAGTAAAAATTAAAAAGAAAGCAGTAAAGAACAACAAATTTTATAGTGGTTCGTCTAACTCCGGCCTACGTCCACTCTAGAAGTTTCCCTTTTATTGATATTCGAATCAATTATAGCTACAAAATGGCAGAGTAGCCTCAGCCTTAGAAAATAGAAAGTAAGAGAGCAGAAAGAAGATCCTTTTTCTGAACCCCCACATGCTGTATTTATAGGCAAAACCAGGCTGTTGGGCCTCCTGAATAGTTTGGGCCCACCAAGGCCATTGCCGAGCCATGTATACCCTTCGTCCCCGACCGAGCGGCATTCGCCAAGCCACCTAGGCCGAGCCATATCCCATCAATGTCGAGCCACTTGATGCCGACCCACGCATGCCGAAGAGGTTGGTCCAAACAGAGAATACCGAGCGAGGTTGCCATGCCGAACGAGGTTGCCATGCCGAATGAGGTTGCCATGTCGTACGAGGTTGCCATACCGAACGACCCACTATGTCGAGCGACCAATGCCGAATGACCCACGATGCCGAGCGACCAATGCCGAGCCACCCACGCCGAGCGACCAATGCCGAGCCACCCATGTCGAGCGACCAATGCTGAGCCACCCATGCCGAGCAACCAATGCCGAGCCACCCATACCGAGCGACTAATGCCGAGCGACCCAGTGCATCCAGACCGAGCCGTGCAACTTCTCCATTCCTCGTCCGAACGACATTTCCAGGTGAACTTCATCCTTTTAAACCGAATCCATCATGTTCCTGCCTCGATTATCGTGAAGTCGACTTGGTTAAATCCGCCTGCCTACAGCCTTGCCAAAAAGGCGGGTTAACATACCTAGTTCAGATAGTTATGTTATTTTGAATATTTTACAATGGAGGTTTCCTGTAAACATGTTGTAATATTTAACATGCTATGTTTTTGAAATGGTTTTCTTTTTGAAATGGGTACTTATTTATGATATTATATTTTATCCGTTCCATTGTGAGATTCTGAAAGTATAAATAGATAGCTCTGTATATTGTGTAATGTTTTATTTTATCAACTTAACAACTCGCCTTGATATGGGCCTAAGGTTCAACTGGCTTTTATTGGGTCAAAATTAGGTCCGTTTCGGGGGGCTTGTTACATTTGGTATGAGAGCTTAGGTTACCCAATCTATGTAGATAGGTATAAGTATGAGTGGCGTATTTGTTATTTATGAAAGTATTTTTCAAAAACCTACTATATATAAATATATGTACTAAATTTGAGCTTACTCTATAAATTTCGACTATAGAAGTAGTTGCGACCATATTTTGAAAGGATAGGTGAGGCGACTATGTGTTGGAAAAATAAATAGATTAAAGAATGTAAATAGAAAAGATTGTAATCCTAAAATTAATAGAACGATAAATGTGAAAAATAGAGAGTTACAATAATTTAATAAGGACATAGATGTACTAATTAAAGAGATTATTAGGGTAATTATGGAGAGGTAAAGGAGTTTTAATAGGAAAAGTTGGATGAATAAATAAATGTCTTTTGAAATTGTACGATTAGAATAATAATCATTATAACAGGCAATCAACATTTATAGAAATAACTAATAGGCAGGTTAGGTTGTAATTAAATGCTACAAGACAGTATAGTTGTAAACATCCGGAGAAAGGGATGATAGAAGGAAAAATGCAATAAAGAGGACAGCTAAAGTCAATTTCTAAAATCCAATCCCATGTGAAACAATTTGATAAAAAACTTTTCTTTGAAAACTTCCTTGAAATGTTTTGAATGGATTTTTTCAAAATATTTATTAGGAAGTTGTTTTGAAAAGTAAGGAAAATCATAAATTAAAAATAAGTTGTGGAGTCAAAAGTTTTGATTAAAAGATTTTTGGTAAAAAGGGGTTTTTCATTTGCGAAACTCTTAGTCTAAAAATTTGTTGGGTTAAAATGTTTTCAGTTTAAATTTTTTTTAATAAAGGGATTTCTTTTTGAAATAAATGTAAAATAAAGCGTATGTGAGACTTGATGATTTTTCCTATTTCAAAAATTTTGAAGTTCTTTAAAATTCTTCTTTTTAAAATAGAAATGGAACTTGATTAAAATGATGTAGAAGCCATTTGAGTAGGAAAAATATAAATAGAGGCAATATTGGGAGATTTGGATATGATTGGCGTTAGGGTCTTATGAATGGGATTAGTAATCTGGTTAGAGATACAATAGAAGAGGAGTGATGAGAATGGGATATGAATTGATGGGATAAGAGTTTACTCTGTCTACTGCACTTTTCATTGTTTAAAATTATAAAAGATGTTTTTGAATGTTTTGAACTAAAAGACTAAACTATTAAAGGAATAAATCTTTGATGTAGAAAGTTTTTGAAAAAGGAAATTATTTTGCTCCTTTTTAGGATTAAGCAATCCTTTTGAAATTTAGATAGCTTGGTTTAATAATTGAGTTCTTAAGTGTTTTGCAAGTTCCTACTTTTATAGAAGTAAGTCTTTGAAGTAAATGTATTAGAGAAGGAAAATTATTTTACTAAGCAATTTTAGAATCTTTTGAATTTGGGGTTAAGAATAAAGCGGTAAATGTTTTGAAAGTTTTGAAGAGTTGGGTTCTAACATTTTTGGCAGTTTTTGTTCAAATGTTTAATAATAATGGAATAGATATATGGAATAAAATAAAATATGATGTTTAGATGCTTTTGGGAATTCAATTCCCCAATTATTTTTACAAGTTGGAAATTCTTTTGGAAAGTATGCTTAAAAGTTTTCTCTTGAGATGTGGAAATTCTTTTGCAAGTATGAATTTCGAATGTCGCATAATAGCATAATGTGGATTTCTAAATTTATATTTTATGAAGTAGGTAGGGATCACTATCTAGGACAGGAAGGTTAAAGGTTCCATGATATGAATAAAATAAATAGTATGTACAACTTGATCTGGAAATTTGAAATTAGTCTCGGGCATTTGTTTGTAGAATGTTTGTAATATTATAAAGGTATTCCAGATCTATAATTGGATTGTAAGTTAGGTTGCCCTTGGAATATGAATTTCTGCATTTTGATTTATTGGTAGCGGCTCCTTGTAATTTCCGTAAATAATCTAATTCCTTTAATGAATAAAAAGTGCAATATTTGAATTGACAAGGGATATACCAAAAAGGGAAGGAGATGTGTGAGATATGAATATTCTTTTTCGTGGTTTATACTATCTATTTCATTAAAAGAAAATGATATAATCCCTTATAATTTTAAATAAAGAAAAAATATCGCTTATAGTTAATTTATGGAAATTTTTAGCGGCAATCCTATTAAGAAGGATGACTCTAAAAAAATAAAATATGAAAAGGAATGTTCTAGTTTAGTAATTAATAATTAGAAATAATAAATACATAAATAGCATAATTTAAAACAGTATTTGTATTAATTATAAACAGCGTAGTAATTATAGGACTAGGATGTACGGACATTTATTACAGATTTAATAGGTGATAAATTTTTAATTAATAAGAATAAAAAGGGATTAAATAGGGGATTGATTAAGGAATCTATTATAGACATTATGAAGGAATTGAATACTCATAATAAGTAAATTTTAGAACCGGTAAGAGGTTCAAAAGGATATTAAATAAGAATTTATTAGAGACAGTCAATTTTGACGTTAATAACCAGTTATTATGGGTAATATTTATTAAAATTAAGAAAATAAATTAAGAAAGGTGGGATAAGGTAGAATGACATTTAAAGAATGCGGATCCTAAATTGGTAAGGAGCATTAGGACCCCAACATCATTAACACCAGTTAATGATTAAGAGCATTTTCCAGCAAAATTTTCTTTTGGATTTTTTGGGTTAAAATCGCTAGTTCTCCTTTAGGAAAAGTGTTTGATATGGTATAAGACGTGTTCCTATTTTATCACTATGTTGATTTTATGGAGGAATATCGTAAATAAGGAAATTTCTTAATTACACTTAACTAACAATAAACCATAGGTAAGACTAGAAGTTAGTAAGGAAATTAGATTAGAATGCTTCAAACCCAAAGCTTGTGAAGGGCCACCATTCACCCCGAATGTGATAAGGTGTATAGGGATATGAAGGGAATTTTATAATGTTTCAAGGATGAAGAATTTGTTTCCTGATGTTTGATGTGCCGAAGAACTAAGATTGAGCAAGGAAAATCCGAAGGGTTGTTATTACCATTGGAAGTTCCAACTTGGAATTAAGAGTATATATGGACTTTATAAATGGTTTGCCTAGAGGTAATGATGCTAATTAGGCCATAGTAGATTTTCTCATTTTATTCTCAATAAGGGTAATAGGACTGCAACATCTCTAGTGCAGATTTATGTTGGGAAGGTGGTGTAACTACATGGAGTTCAAGTTAGCATTTTTTGTGATAGAGACCCTTTTTTCACTAGTGAGTTTTGGAAGGGGTTTGCAACCTGCTTTGGAAACGACTTTGAATTTAGAAAATTTGTTGAGAGCTTGCATTATGGATTTTGGAGGACCATGGAAAAGGTAGAAGTGTTTTGGCGGCAAATGAAGACCACATAGGACCGTTAGGGGTCCTATGTTGATAGGCAAAGAAAGGGATTTGAATTTTTAGTTGGGGACATGGTATTTGTTAAGGTTTCCCCTCTTAGAAAGGTTGTGAAGTTTGGAACATCTGGGAAGTTGGCGCCTAGGTTCGTTCGGCCTTTTCTGATTTTAGAGAGGGTAGGGAAACTTGCTATTGGGTGGAGCTTCCAGACTAGTTAGCGGGAGTACACGACGTCTTTCATGTTCCACACTTAAGGAAATGTGTACACAACATTGTCTCTGTAATAGAGCCTGATCAGTTAATTGATGTTGAAACGAAGCCCATTGCCACCCCCTCCCCCATGCCATCGCATGCATTATGGAGCACGGTATTAAGAGTCTTCGTAACAAAGTTATTAGGTTGGTTTGAGTTCAATAGGGAGATAACCTGGCGGAAAGCGCATGGGAAACCAAAGAAAAGGTACAGGTTTCTCATCCCAAGCTTTTCTCTGGTAAACTTTTCTCTTCAAAAGTATAGGTATTTAGTTGCATCGTGGTTACTAGATTGGATGGTAGGAGATGGTTACCACACTTTTTACTATTATTGTTGCACTCATAAAATTTTATGTATATTTAGGATGTTTGCATACATGCCTATTTGTTACGACCTTGCATTCACGCTAGGATTGAGCTCACCTAGAATATGTTTGCATACTTGATCATATTGCATTTTTGGTTGAGTAGATGGTTGTGTAGATTATTGTAGATAAATTGGTTGTATAACATGGCTCTTGAGTGCACGTTATAATATCTTCCCTTGGTGATTTCGTGGGAGAAATCATTTTGGGAGGGAATGCAACACCCCGTAAAATTTAATAATTAAAATAAGTTAAAATTAAAATTATGTAAAAGTTAGAATTTGGTCACTGAAGTTGCACCATTACATCCGTAGCGATTTTCTTATAAATTTCCATTTATAATATGTTGAAATCGGAGTTTAAACGAAGAAGTTATGGACGTTTGAAGTTTCTAAATATAAATTAATTCAAAAAGTTTAAATTTGAATTTAAAAATATGAATTTTAAAATTTGGCAAAGAATTAACGTTTAAGAAGACATTTGGGTTAAGTTGGTAATGCAAGCAATTAAATTATATAATCAATTAAAATTAAAATGTGAAATAAATCACAATCATAAAACAAAGACTAGTCGACCGCCCATTACCAAGCGGTTGACCGCTTGAGGATAGCGGTCGACCACTTATTTTAGTGGCGGCTAGGGTTTACCTTGTTTTAAACGGTGCAGATTTTTTTATTCTTAATCTAACGGTCGACGTTCCTTCCCACCTCTATAAATAAACCCCTAGACCCCTATTTTCCCTTCATAAAATTCTGTAGTAATGGCGAAGCTCTATAAAAATCTCTCCCCTAAGGGTTTCAAAAACATTAAACTTTCAAGTAAGTAATTCTAATCTCTAATTTAACATAATCCTTCTTCTCCCTATCTTATGATTTCTGAAATCTAATATATATATCTATATATATATATAGACACTCGGACATAATCTATTTGTTGTATATTCGAAAAGAGGAGAGAATTAGGAGTGGTAAAAATCAGATCCCACCACCACCTTCTCCTTCTTCTTCTTCTTTAGATTCTAGAATCAGTTAGAATTTTCAGGTAAGTGGGTTAGATGTTTAATTCTTTTGATTTGTGATTCTTTCCTCTCTAGTTCTGATTCTAAATCTAATTTCTATATATAATTCACTTTGTTGTATATTCCAAAAGGGGGAGATCTGAAAGAGAATTAGGCATGTTGGAATCAAATCCAGTTAGGAAGCAAACAATTCTCTATAAGTGAAAATATCAAAAAAAAATCAAATTTTTGTAATTGAATAGTATTTATTTGGATTTGATGTATGCCTTGGAAAAAATTTCAAAACAAAAACATAACTTCTAAAACCCCCAAAATTTCCCTAAATAAATGCAAATCTGTAAATATGTTGGAATTTCAATTGTCTGTATTAACAAAGTAGGATCAGATATGTACTTGAGATTTAGATAATTCATAATCTATCCACTTTATTTCTTTTGATTTCACTTGAACTATAAGAAGGGTTATAAAAGAAAATATTAGAAATTAGGTGAAAAGTATGATTTTTATTATAGTTTGCACTGCCTATTTCTATGAATTAAACATGTATGGGCCCATTTTCGCTTCAAAAGCGCTTTGTGGGAAAGTTGAATAGAATATGAAATATCTAAATTATAGAACTTATTTTACCTGAAATAGAAGCGGTAAATTCTACTATGTTAATATGAGATGAGATGGGTTTGATATCATTCCTTTTTGTATACAAGTTAGTTATTGGCTAAGGATATTAGCTATATATTTTATTGGAATTTGGGACTTGTATAAGTTTGATATTGAAACTAATTAGCGGTTTCTTTGCTTGTGAATAGAAATATTATATTCGAATCTCATGCATGTGTGTGTGTGTATGTATATAATATTAAAGTATTGATTATAGCGTATTGAACATATTGATTAGAATTAATAGTGTGGTAAATAACATTAATTTCTTAGGAAGATAGTTAACGTAAATTAGGGAGTAATCCCTAATTAGAGTCGTAATAAAAGGTTATCTTATATGGCCTCAACAACAAATCATGTAGGATGGTATATGTACATAATTGGTATACATATAAGGCATAACTAAGTTATAGGGATGCGAGGTTAGTCCAAAGTTACATGGAAGTCTGCTCAATTAAATCTTGCTACCAGTGGTGTGGCTTTGCGGACTAATGTGAGACATTGCAACAATAAATAACCCCAGTAGATGCAAGGTTAGTCCTAATTCTATAGGATAAATCTGCTCAATCAATCCGGCTACTAGTACCTACGAATGGTTAGATTAATCTAAGATGTCACGGTTGGATAATGGGTCATAAGTTACGCTTTTGGTACGGTAGGTGAAATCTCTATGGGGGGTCCGTTTTGGGTTAGAGGTATGATGTAGCTATAGTTTGGTCCGCCACTTTCTTAGGAGAAGTACTAAGTGGCTTGATGGGATTTCTTACGATGTCTGCTAGTGAGAACCATGTGGGAACCCACCTTGGGTTAGGTCTTAAATGACGGAGACCTGCCTTTGTAGGTCTTAAGTGGTTAGAATCTGCCTAAGTCCTTGGAAAGAGATATTAAGTGTTTGGAGGTTCTCGCTCTTGCACCATTAACGATAGTTGCGTTAGAATTTGGAAATAGGTTACGTATTAAGTGATGGGGACCTGCCTATTTTATATGTATTAAATGGTTAGTGTCTGCCTAATCTCCAATAAAGGGTATTTATTGGTTTGGACACTTTCTCTTGCGTCATTGATGTTAGTTGCTTGGAGTTTTGGAATTGGACTTGTTAACCCGCCTTTTGGCAAGGCTGTATGCAGGCGGATTTAACTAAGTCGACTTCACGATTATCGAGGCAATAACATGATGGATTCGGTTTAAAAGGATGAAGTTCACCTGGATATGCCGCTCGGCATTAAGATGAGGTTATGCCGCTCGGCATTGTGGTGAGGCTATGCCGCTCAGCATTGTGGCAAGATTGGGGTCGTTCGACATTGTACCTCGCTCGGCATTGGAAGTCGCTCAGCATTGGATGTCGTTCGACATTGTACCTCGCTCGGCATTGGAAGTCGCTCGGCATTGGACGTCGTTCGGCATTGTACCTCGTTCGGCATTGGAAGTCGCTCGGCATTGGACGTCGTCCGACATTGTACCTCGCTCGGCATTAGAAGTCGCATGGCATTGGACGTCGTCCGACATTGTACCTCGCTCGGCATTGGAAATCGCTTAGTATTGGATGTCGTTCGACATTGTACCTTGCTCGGCATTGGAAGTCGCTTGGCATTGGACGTCGTTCCACATTATACCTCGCTCGGCATTGGAAGTCGCTCGGCATTGGACGTCGTTCCACATTGTACCTCGCTCGGCATTGGAAGTCGCTTGGCATTGGACGTCGTTCGACATTGTACCTCGCTCGGCATTAAAAGTTGCTCGGCATTGGACGTCGTTCGACATTGTACCTCGCTCGGCATTGAAAGTCGCTCGGCATTGGACGTCGTTCGACATTGTACCTCGCTCGGCATTGGAAGTTGCTCGGCATTGGACGTCGTTCGACATTGTTCCTCGCTCGGCATTGAAAGTCGCTCGGCATTGGACATCGTTCGGCATTGTACCTCGCTCGGCATTGGAAGTCGCTCGGCATTGGACGTCGCTCGGCATTGGACGTCGTATCGGCATTGTGATTCGGTCAGAGTCACTCGGCGTTGTCGTTCGGCCTTGGTTGCCATTCGGCATGTGTAGGTCGGCATAGCAGGAGGTTGGCGTTTTAAGGAAGGAGGTTCGACACTTTGCTGCTTTGAGTTGTAGGCAAGTTTACTCCGAGCCTTGGATAGAATTGCTTCGAGTAGTGCCCGGGAGATGTGGATCGGCATTGGTGGGATGGTGGATGTCGTTCGGTGAAGGTTGGAAGTCCATATGTAACTCAGTCGTTGGTGGAGTGGTTCGGCATAGGCCGGTCGGCACGGCAATTTGGGTCATTTTCGATGAGGGATGTTAGCTTGGCTATGACCTTGATGGGCCCGGGTCACTCAGAAAGCCCACCAACTCAGGATTTGTCTATAAATACAGTATGTGGGGGTTCAGAAAAAGGACTTCTTTCTTCTCTCTTGCTTTATATTTTCTAATGCTGAGATTGCTCTGCCATCTTGTAACTGTAATCAATCATTACAGCAATAAAAATAAAACTTCTGGAATGGACGTAGGCCGGAGATAGCCGAACCACTATAAAATCTGTTGTTCTTTACTGCTTTCATTTTAATTTTTACTGTTCTTCACTTCATCACTCTCTACACACATTCTATTTGTGACTTATGACTGGTACTTGGTGCTTTCAATTAGATTTGGGTGTCAGTGACCAATTTTGGCGCTAACACTTTGGTGCTTTCACTGAGAGCGCAAGCACTCATGAATTTTGGAGTTAGGAACTTGGATCCTAGAAAGCAATGGCTAGACCACCAACAAGGAAGCAAGCAGCAGAAAGGAGCAATCAAGAAGGAAGTCAAGCGGCCTCTTCTGGAGCTGGAGAGGATCATGCATCCATCTACATAACTCGGGACGAGATGTAGGTGATGATGAATTCTATGCAGGAGTAGATGATGAAACAGCAAGAGGAGATGATGCAAGCTCTTCTTAGGCAATTTGGACAACCAGGAACTACAGGTGCTCAAGTTCTTGGAACTGGTCCAAGGGAACTCAACCAGCGGACAGATAGAGTGATTCAGCAAGGGGCAGCTCCCAATCAACAAACAGCTAACAATCTAGATGGACCTAGACTCGATGGTACACCACTAGGTGATGCTGGACCAGTTCATGGAGAGATACCAGATGACGCTACGCGGCCTGATGTCGATAGGAATACAGGAGTACGTGATGAAGAATATGTGCCAGAATTTCCTCGGGGACTTGGGGGGCAGTCTGGAAACATGGATAGGGGGCAACCCTTGGTTGGAAACACTGGATTGGCTGACATTATCAGGTGGACTATTCGCGGAGTTCTAACAAACAGGGAGTTAACAAAAGTCCGTTTACCCAGAACATCAGGACAGCTAGGAATCCGCCCGATTTCAAACTACCCACTTTGGAAGTATACAACGGGAAGACGGATCTCACCGACCACTTGATGAGGTACACTAGGCATATGGAAGTGCTAGGGGCAACGGAGGAGGTTATGGCCCGATGTTTCCCCCTGCACTTGACTAATATTGCTGCTATGTGGTTCAGACAACTGGAGGATGGATCCATTGGAACATGGACGGAACTGGTGGACAAGTTCTTAAGCCAGTTTCGAGTTCACATAAAAAGGCCAAAGAACGTGATGACGCTAACGTCAGTCAAACAGGGGACGGATGAATCGCTCGGGACATTCTTAACTCGATTTAATGCAGTAGTTGCTTCGGTGGATCGGCCAGATCCATCAATGGTTTTGATGGCTGCGGTATCAGGAGTCAGAGATAATTCGGATTTCAAAGTATCGTTGGTACGGGACCCACCATTGGATCTTGGAGAATTCTTTCATGAAGCTGAAAGATTTCTTCGACAAGAGGATGCATGTTTGGACATGAGGTCAAAGGAAGTAAACATGACTAAGGATGGAGGACTACCCGGTGAAAGCTCGAGTGGGGGCAAGGATAAAGGGAAAAGGCAGCGTTGGGGAGAACCAAAGTTCTCCACTTACACAGGATTGAACGCAACGTTGGAGAGGATTTTCTTAGATACTCGGGATCACCTTCCATATCGAAGGCCAGCAATGACGGAACCCACAGAACGTGAAAGGACATCAGGAAGGCACTGTCTCTTTCATGACATGGACGGGCATGATACTAATAGTTGCCGACATCTAAAGCATATAATCGAGGAGCATATAAGGAATGGCCAGTTGCGACAATATGTCAGAACTCGTAATGTGGCGGTGGAACAGGAGCAGCCACCGCCTACCTTGAACGATGAGGGCATGAGGCCCAGGAATGGTGGTCGATTGGTCATCAACTAATCTTAATGGTTTGGAATAAGTAACAAACTCCGGGCAAACGGTTAAATCACTTACTCATGTACGGGGTCGGAGATAACCCTCAGGCATGCTCTGAGATGATGGCTTACCGAGATGCCCTGGTTTGTGAAACTTGTTTGTTCCTTTGACTTGGACATTTGCTTTTTCTGGTTTGGTTTTGGAGTTTGGTTTGAACTCCCAATTTTGCTCGTTTTCTGGTTTGGATTCGGGTTTGGATGGTTGTTTTTTTGTTTGGATTTTTCATATGGATTTCTAGTTTTCTGTTTGGATTTGGATTTCGGATTGGGTTTTGATTGGATTTTCTCTGGATTTTGGCTAAAAGGTCGTCGAGTATGTACTATGCTCGGCAAGGGTCCAAAGAGACCAGGATTCGGCCTAGGACTTAGGCCCTATATTATCCGTTACTATTTCAGGTCATCGAGTATGGACTATGCTCCGCAAGGGTCCGGAGTGACCAGGATTCGGCTTAGGACTTAAGCCGCGACATTATTCGGCATTCAGGGATACTGAACCAGGAACACCATGGAGTTACTTAACATAGGTCGTCAAGTGTGGACTGCGCTTGGCAAGAACCCGGATAGGTTATAGATTTGGATATTGGCTATGAACAGCTAAGGATTTGGGCATGGACCCGGAATGGTCTCGGATTTGAACATCGACCCGGAGAGGTCATGGACGTGGTTATTGGTCGTTGGATATGGATGGATTGGAACTCGGTTGTCGAGTTCAGATGGATATGGATTTGGATAAGGATTTGGTTACTGGATTCGGAATTGGATATCGACTCAGAGTAGTCGTAGATTCGGATAAGGATACGGCGATGGCACTTGGATAAGAAGGATTGGATTATGAATCGAAAAGTATGGATGTGGATAACATACATACTTCGGATATCGGACGTGAGGCTAATCAAAACACACCTTCCAATGGCAAGGCATGTTTTGGGGGGCAAAGTGTTAACCCGCCTTTTAGCAAGGCTGTAGGCAGGTGGATTTAACTAAGTCGACTTCACGATTATCGAGGCAGGAACATGATGGATTCGGTTTAAAAGGATAAAGTTCACCTAGATATGCAGCTCGGCATTAAGGTGAGGTTATGCCGCTCGGCATTGTGGTGAGGCTATGCCGCTCAGCATTGTGGCAAGATTGGGGTCGTTCGGCATTGTACCTCGTTCGGCATTGGAAGTCACTCGGCGTTGGACGTCGTTCGACATTGTACCTCGCTCGGCATTGGAAGTCGCTCGGCATTGGACGTCATTCGGCATTGTACCTCGCTCGACATTGGAAGTCGCTCGGCGTTGGACGTCGTTCGACATTGTACCTCGCTCGGCATTGGAAGTCGCTCAGCATTGGACGTCGTTCGACATTGTACCTCGCTCGGCATTGGAAGTCGCTCGGCATTGGACGTCGTTCGACAATGTACCTCGCTCGGCATTGAAAGTCGCTCGGCATTGAAAGTCGCTCGGCATTGGACGTCGTTCGGCATTGTACCTCGCTCGGCATTGGAAGTCGCTCGGCATTGGACGTCGCTCGGCAACGGACATCGCTCGGCATTGTGGTTCAGTCAGAGTCACTCGGCGTTGTCGTTCGGTCTTGGTTGCCATTCGGCATGTGTAGGTCGGCATAGCAGGAGGTCGGCGTTTTAAGGAAGGAGGTTCGACACTCGGCTGCTTCGAGTTGCAGGCAAGTTTACTCCGAGCCTTGGATAGAACTGCTTCGAGTCATGCCCGGGAGATGTGGATCGGCATTGGCGGGACGGTGGATGTCGTTCGGTGAAGGTTGGAAGTCCATATGTAACTCGGTCGTTGGTGGAGTGGTTCGGCATAGGCCGGTCGGCACGACAATGTGGGTCGTTTTCGATGAGGGATGTTAGCTTGGCTATGGCCTTGATGGGCCCGTGTCACTCAGAAAGCCCAACAACTCAGGATTTGTCTATAAATACAGCATGTGGAGGTTCAGAAAAAGGACTTCTTTCTTCTCTCTTGCTTTATATTTTCTAAGGCTGAGATTACTCTGCCATCTTATAACTGTAATCAATCATTATAGCAATAAAATGGAAACTTCTGGAGTGGACGTAGGCCGGGGATAGCCGGACCACTATAAAATCTGTTGTTCTTTACTGCTTTCATTTTAATTTTTACTGTTCTTCACTTCATCACTCTCTACACACATTATGTTTGTGAGCTGTGACTGGTACTTGGTGCTTTCAACTGGATTTGGGTGTTAGTAACCAATTTTGGCGCTAACAGGACTAAAAAGGCCTTTAGGCTTAAAGTTATAGTTATTAGTATAGTATAGTGTTAAATATGTAAGACATATTTCTTATCTAAATAATGCTTCCCAAGTACAATTATGGTAAAGCTTGAGATTTCCATTTCACTAAACATTTATTGTTCCGACGGACTCCTCATTACAACACACAGGTTAAAGGATGCAATGTTGATTTTGGAGACGAAGGTGTAAATAAGACTTGTGGAAGTTATTTATCTGTTTATGCTTTTTAAATATTTTTATTGTACCCAGTTTATACAGTTATGTTATTTTGAATGTTGTAGTATGAAGGCTTTATATAAAATGTTGTAATGTTTAACATGTTATGTTTCTGAAATGGTTTACTTTATGAAATGGGTACTTTTTTGATATTATATTTTATATGTTCCATTGTGAGGTTATGAAAGTATAGATAGATAGCTCTGTATATTGTGTATTGATTTATTTTATCAACTTAACAACTTGCCTTGAGACAGGCTAAGGTTTGACGGGCTTTTATTTGGTTGAAATTAGGTTCGTTTTGGGGCATGTTGTTACATGAGCCAATAGCTAAAGAAATTAGTCTGAATTATGCAAGAATCTTAGTTGAAATCAATGTAGATGCCAAATTGCTTGAAGAGGCTTTCTTAAAAATGCATGATGGTGAAAATTTAGTACAAAAAATTGAATATGAATGGATTCCTCCAAGATGTAAAATGTGTGCATGTTTTGGTCATAATTTTGAAAGCTATATTGTTAAGAAAGTATGGAAAGGAAAACCAAATCAAGATAAAAACATGCAAGTAATTGTTGAAGAATCAGATGAAGATTGTATGTTGACCGAAGAAGTGCTGGTATAAAAAAAATATGGCATCAACAGAAAATTCTTATGCCGACATTTCCAAAACTTATGAAAAACTTTAGAAACCCCAATGAACCAATGCATGGAAACAAGCAGCATAATGTTACCAAATAAAATTGCAAATTAGAAAGAACCAAATCCTACGGTTTCCAATAGTGTTAATGTGTTGAATGAGGATGTAGATCAAAATGTGAACCTAGAAGAACCCATTCAAGACAAGAGATTAAATAGGGTTGTAGATCAAGAGATAAACATATAAGATCCCACTATGCAAGATGTAGTTCAAGTTAGCAATTTCAATCAAGAATCAGCTGTTCATTTGCAAGTAAATGGGGACTATATGAAATAGGTCTTTGAGCATCCCCCAACAGGAAAGCTCAAGTTTAATTATAGATAAGGAAAAAAATGAAGATTATTCAGCATAGAGGAAAGCCATTACTACTGTAGCTTCCTCACAAAGGGTAGGAACATATAAAAACCAATTAATACCAGAAGCAACTAAACTACTTTCAACTTCATCCCCTTCAGCAAAATCAGGAAAAAGAAAGAGGTGTAGAATAAATAATATCAAATAAATTATCTCAAACAATGCATACGCTACTGAAGAAAGTGAATTCAAGAGCAAATACATAATGAAAAATCCAAATTGGGATGCTCAACTTTAAGTGCAGGGAAAAGCTTAATGCAAAAAAGGGAAAGATACTGGTGAAGGAGGACTATTATAGAATTTCACTGTGATAAAGAGAAATATCCTCTATGGTATCCTTTATAAGTAATTTTTGCTTATTATATAAGTTTATTTATGTTGAATGCTGCTTGGAATATAAGGGGATTAAACTCCTCAGAAAGAAAAAAGATTTAGCATATTTTTAAAATATATATATAAACCTAGTATTTTAGGAATACTTGAACACAAATTAGATAATAAAAAAATATAGTTTTATCGTACTAGATCTTTAAATAATTGGAGAATAATAAATAATAACACAATCGTTGGAAATGGTAGATTTATGATTTTATGGGATCCAAATATCTAGGAAATAAAACAATATTTTATAAATTTATAGTATATTCACTGTTTATGTACAAATAAAGGAGTATTTCTTTTAGAATTCACCTTTATATACGCATCAAATAGTGAAAATGAAATATCATTTCTTTGGAAACAATTAGAACTGTTAAATAAAAGAAGAAAAACCCATGGCTATTGCTATGGGATTTCAATACTATATTACATGCTTTTGAGAAAAGAGGGGGTATTCCTATTGCTTTAAAAAAAATTAACAATTTTATACTGAAAACAGGGTTAGTGGAACCCATAATTTATGGTAATAAGTTTACTTAGAAATCGGGAGAAAGTAGAAATATTCCCTATAAACTAGATAGAATATTGATAAATCAAGAATTCAAAAAACATTTCCAAATTTCAATTGTAATACACTTCCCATGCATCAAGTGATCATTTTCCACTGTAAGTTTTTCTTTCAAAAAATGTAACAAATAAGAGAAAAATCCCTTTTAGATTTGTAAATGGGTGGGTATAGGAAAATTCATACATGGAAACAGTAAGAAATAACTTTGTTGTTACCATACAGAGCACTGCCCAATTTAGATTCAACAAGTTATTACAAAATATTAAAGAAAAATTGAAAATTTGGAATAAAAAAAACTCAAAAACAGAAATCAAACTAATAAGAGAAGAATGTGAGTGTTTGCAGATTAGTATAGGTAAGGATAGCTTAGACCCTTCTCTAGTAAATAAATTTTTTCAAACTCGGAGAAAATTAATTAAAGCTCTTCATGTACAAGAAATCAATATGAAATAGAAAGCTAAGGTGGACTAACTTACTAATGGTGATTAATCTAGCAAATTTTCATATGCAAAATGTCCAATAGAAAACATAAAAATGACGTAGGAAATTGTTAGATATTAATGAAGTTGCAATCAATGAAGCTTCTAAAATACAGGCAAAAGCTATTAACTATTTTAGCTCCTTGTATAATGCAGACTCTTACATAAAGAGTTTTCCAATTATAGATGCTAAATTTTTACTGCATCCAAATAGCCAAGACAATCTATTAGCCCCCATATGTACAGAAGAGATAAAGGGCATCATACTTAATGCTCAGTTGCTAACAATGAAAAAAGCCCTACTCTAGTTGGATTTGGGGCTAAATTTTATAAAACCCATTGGGAGGATATTAAATTTAAATTATTTGATGCAGTAAATGAATATTTTGAGAATGGAAATTTTTGAAAAACATAAGTCATATTCTAATCATGTTGGTACCAAAAAAAATTCCAAATGACTTAAGGGATTATAGGCCAATACATGCCGCAATTTCATTTATATAATCATTGCAATAATACTCTGTAATATAATTAAAGTGTTTCTAAAATATCAAATATCTGAAACTCAAAGTGCCTTCATCCCAAGGAGGCTAACTACAAAAAATACTTTATCCGCTCATGAAATGATTTGAAACTTTAATTAAGGCAGCAAAAACAAAATGTGCATTAAAATAGACCTATACAAAGCTTTGATGAAATAAATAGGCATTTTATCTTGCATATGATGAAGCTACTTGGCTTTAATGATAAATTCTGTGATTTGGTTAGAGTATGCATTGGCAATGTAACATATTCAATACTTATAAATGGTTCTACTAGTGGTTTTATTCATAGCAACAGGGGAATAAGACAAGGAGATTCTCTTTCTCCTTACTTATTCACTATTGCAATGGAATTTCTATCTTTACAAATGGAAGTTGAACAAATCAAAGTAAATATAAAAACCACTAATAGAATAAAACCATTCAATTATATGCAAAGGACTTGTTATTATTTTAAATGTAGATGAGAAGAGTGCAAGTACCATGGAAAAAATCTTTGAAAAGCTAAAAGAGTATGCTATATTAGAAATTAATAAGGGCAAAAGAAATATATACACACAGAAATCAGAAATGCTGAACATACTAAAATTCCAAGAGGGATCTTTACCAATGAAATATCTAGGGCTGCCACTCAGTATCAATTAAATTAGTGATAAATATTTTGCAAAACTATGTGACAGCATACAAAATATGCTAGAGGGATGCTCTAGCAAATTACTTTCTCTAGTTGGAAGATTAGAATTAACACACATGGTCATCACTACTATTGTCATGTGCTGGCTACAAACACATAACATTCCAACAAAAGCAATTCAAAAAATAGAAAAAATGTACTAAAACTTCATTTGAAAAGCAAATACCATAAAGTTTCTTTGTAAACTGTATGCAAATCGAATAAATCTAATGGCTTGGGATTAAGAAGCTCCAAAGATCTAAGCACAGTTTGCAATCTCAATTTTTTTTTTGAAATTTTTAAAAGGTTTATCCCTATGGGAAAAATGAATGAAAGGAAAATATGTCAAAAATAAGACTTTCTGGACAATGCCAGTGGAAAAGCACTACTCCAATACTTGGAAAAATATTTTAAATTGCAAAGAAATTGGAATCTAACTTAAAAATTCAAGGATGGGAAATAGACCAGTTTTTGGTTTGATCCTTTGATTAATGGAAACTCGCTTGTAAAGCTATTAGGTTGGTAGAATATCTACTAATTTTGGGATGCTGATGCAACAGTTAACTACATAATACAAAATCATATATGGAATACGCAACAAAAGCCAGCAGAACAATATTCAAAGCAGCTATAGAAAAAATTATAATCAATCCTGGTTTAAACAAAGACAAATGGATATGGAAATTATGTTCAAAAGAAAATTTTCTTTCAAAAGTACGTGGGAATATACAAAAGAAATAGAAGTAGACTAGTTTTCTATCATCTCGAATAGAACAAATAGCCCAAAAATGGCTCATTGTGCATATTTTTCACTACTGAACATGCTAGCAACCGGAGACAGGTGTAAAAAATGGAACTCCAACAGTGAAACAATCTGTCTACTATGAAAATTTGAACTAGAAAGTTGTTAGCACATATTTTTTGATTGAGCTTGCTCAAGACACATTTGGTCAATCACAAAAGCAAAATGTAACACCCCTAATTTTTGTTTAACATTATTAAGAGAATTCAATTAGATAAATTAAATAGAAAAATGTAAGGTGGTAAGGAGAATGAAATTTGTTAGCTAATTTGGGTTAGGCCTTAATTATTCAATTAAAAAGATTGTTTTAAACATTAAATAGAAAAGAATTAATGTGAGGGGATAACTCCTTATTTCATTCCCTAAACCCTTCCTCTCTCATTCATTTTCATTTTCATTTTCTAGATCAAAACAAAACATGAGAAGGAGCCAACCATTACTTAAGGAATAAGAAAGCTAAGGAGTTAAAAGGGGAAAGCTTAGGGAAATTAGTCCGCATCAAATATCAATCTCTCTTATCCGGTCTAAGGTGAATAATAGTTTATGTCTCATTTGCTCATGTTTATTCTCAGATTTATAATTGATTTACGAATGTATTGTGATGATAAGTCATATTTAGATTGATAATATCATTATGGGACTGAATGATGATTTGTTGGAATTTTATGAAATTATTCTAATGGGTTTTAAAGGGAAAAACCTAAGTTTTTAATCTTCTATTGACTTGAAATTTTGATATGTTGTGTAAAACATTATTTTGGCGGATTACAAGTTCATAATTTTCCAAGTTCATATGAATATTTTATGAATTTCCTAAGAGGGAAAAGTGTTTATTTCGAGTTTTAATTATTAAAAATAATTAAATTAATATTCTGGTCTCGGAATTTTTATATATGAAAGAAGAAGGAAATTAAGATTTTTGGTGATTTTTGGAGAATTTTCCTAGTGGTTATGATTTTCTATGAATTTATTATTCTAGAAAAGTGTTTAATTAGTATAAGTTTAATATATTAATAAGGGTTTGTAAAGATATTTAAGAAGATAGAATATGATCTACCAGTAATTTTTGAAAAGAATATGTAAAGTATTTTGTTATGCAATTATAATTTGACATGAGGCAAGAGTTAGTGGAAAGTTTTATCTTTAAAGAGAAACAAATCGGTTTTTAACTTATTTACAGAAATGCCATTGTAGAGATTCAATACGCTTACTTCATTGATACTCGACAACTTTAAAGGCTGGTACATGGAATAACTACTCGATAGTTTTATGAGGTGTTGACTTTATAGACTCGATAACTATGAAGATCGATGCATGTTATAGCTAATCGATAGCTATGTGATGTATCAATTTCCATAAAAACTCGACACCATATGTTTTTAGGGGATCAACATCTCGTTGGAGTTAGAAGCTTGACAACCTTAGGGTTTAGAGACTCGACACCATTCTTTTAAAGTTTGATACTTTCATGTTTTCAGAGGCTCGACGCCCTCGTGTGTATAGGCTCGGCATCCCTAAGTGTTTTAAACTCAAAACCTCATGTCTTTTATTGACTCGATACCTATGTTTTCTAGCAGCACGATAACTGTTTGTTTTATAACCTCAATAGCGATATTTTTATTGGTTCGACAACTATGTTTTAGCAGCATTAAAGCCATATGTTTTACAAACTCAATAATTATGTTTTAGAGGCTCGACATAGAGACTCGATAACCCTATTTTAGCGGCACAGCAGCCATATGTTTTATAACCAAGAGCTATGTTTTAGAGGGTCGATGGTCCGGTATTTAAAGGGTCAACAACCCAAATTTGATAAAAACATGTTTCGATAGCTATGTAAAGATGTTAGTGCTTCGGTACATGATTTGGGCTATGTGTTTAGACTATGTTTTCCTTGTTTTTAAAAAAGGTTTCGAGTGTGTAATCAGTTCTAAATATAAATTTATTCAAGGAATTAAAATAGTGTTTTAACCGAATTTTATATGAATATTGTCAAAAGAATTATTACTTAAAATTAAGTAATTTTGTGAAGGATGTGACTATTGATTAAACATATTTTGATGGATGATGTGTTCTTGCTATCATTTAATCAGTTAAATTTACATGCTTTATCATTTGTCATACTCACATCTGCATTACCTAACATTGCATCTTGGGATTTAGGAACAGAATTTCATGTTAGGTTGTTCCAGTAGTGAGTATGGTCAGACTAAACTCCTAAATGAGTAGAATTGCATCCAGGAGATCAGATAGATCAATTGTGTTAGGATGCCTTGACCTGATCGAAGAAATATGGCTCATGAATTCAAAACTAGATAATTTTAATGTGGGACTGGTGTAGGGTCACGCCCTATGCTTCATCCATTAGCCCTCGATTGGTAAAAGCCCGTGATTCCAATGCGTAAGGCTTTGTCAGTAGTGAGACTAAAAGGAAGTTTACGCATATAAAGGAACTCGTAGCTCTATATGCTCATAGATAAAGGTTATTGGTTAGCCTGCAAAACTATGAGATTCATAGTGGTCCTAGGAAAACTATGATTCAAACAGACAATCCAATTTCCTCATATCCGTATTTGGAGACCTCATAACCATATTTGGAGATTTTGGTATATCTAGTTATGTTTTGGCCCAAGTCAGGCAGATAGGTTATTGGTTGGCCTGTAAAACCATTAGGTTCATGATGATCCTAGGAAAACAATGATTTGAGACAAATAGTCCATTTTATGGGATGGGTAAACTTTGGGAATGCATAACCCTTTATTGACAGACTAGTCACATTTACCCATTTTGCATGCATATGATCATATCATGTTTATTTTAACCATTGTGCACTACGCCATAGATGGCCTATTGCAACGAAAATACAAGATGTTGCTAGCTACAATGTAATGATAGCTATGCTGATTTTTGTCTATTACAATATTAGCTTCAGGATGTTAGCATAGATATCAACACTATGTTGCAGTAGCTATAGACTTATAAAAATATTATAAAAAATGAGTGCGGGCTGGAAAAAAGCGGGCTGAAATAATTTTTAATGCGAGAAGCAAAAACAAAGCGGCAAAAGTTAACAAAATATTGAAGGGTTTCACTCAAACACTTAACAAAATACGTACTCCGCCGCTCAACCTCTCAAACACTCAAACACTCTGCGATTTCAATTAGGGCTAAAATGGCGGCTCAATCTCGTTCCTTTTTCGCTCTGAAATTAGGGCTTTGCCTTTGGTTCGCTCCAGTGAGTTTTGCTAGGGCTTCGGCCTTGTCTTCTTTCCTGTGAGATTGGCTAGGGCTTCGGTCTTGTCTTTGCTCCTTTGAGATTTTCTATGGCTTCGGCCTTTGTGAATTTAGGGCTTTGGCTATCGAAGAACCCGATTGATTGTTGATCGATTACGATTGATCTTCTGATTCGCTTTGGCAATCGATCGTCTCCTTGCTTTGATTACAGCTCCTTCGATTTGAGTTCAACTGAGAATACAATATGTAATTAGCACTTTTTCTTTACTATTTTTTTTCTTGCTTGAACTCAATTCGATTATTCGAGTTGAATGATTATTGTTCTCTGTTTAGCTCGAACTCGAATGATTTTTTGTAGCCGATGATGAATGGGTTAAATAGGAATCGAATTCCTTAATTTTCGTTCGTATATTTCATACGAATTCGTCTGATGATATTTCTCGGCCACTTGATTTTGCTTGAATGCTGATGATTTTTCTGACCTTTTCAATTCCTATATTTTCATTGCTTTATTCTCACGGCTTTGATTTTGACTTGCTTGGCCACCACAGTGTTGATTTTTAACTGTTCGATTTCGTTGGTCATTACGGCTTCGATTCTCCTCTGGCACTTGATTTTGGTTCCGTGAATTTCTCTTTGTGCTTGTTGACAATGATAATCTTTGACTTCGGCACTGACTTGTTCATTCACGGCTTCGACTTGATTTACTTCCTTGTGGTTTGGTTTCACTATTTAGTTTCAATGCACTACATCTTAGCATTGGCTTGACTTGACTGCTTGACCATACACATGCATTCATATAGTAGCTGGAGTTGCTTAATTCACTGCAACCATATCATTACTGTATTTTGTTGTTTCATGACTTGATAAATTCATGTTATATGTCACAGTTGCATTTACTTGTGTACATGGTGGTCTTGGCCGAGTCTGGTGCTTGAATTTTGTCTTGTTTCCTGTAAGACTGTAGTTGTCTTTGACTTGATGCTTGATCACTTGTAGTTGTCGTAGTGTTGCAGTCTTGTTTATGTTTGCTGATGATGCTCTGACTGTTGAGGCAGTGTCATTGATATTCGAGTTGTTGTTCATTGTATACATGTGTGTTCATATATGTGCTCCATTGTATATTTGTAATCTCTGAACACTTCAGTCGGGTCTGGTTGCTTCATATGCATTGATCTTGAGTTGTTTTCATGTTGCATTTGTTTATATGTATGCTTGATTTGTAACCTTGTCTCATTTGCATATGATGCTTAGTACTTTGATCCCTGTTTCATTCTTTAACCATCAAGTGTTGTGTCTGGTTTGAACTCACTTTTGTGACCTGCTTCTCTGGTCTGTTCCATTTCACTGGTTTGGTGATGCTGGTTTCTTGTCTCTCTCTTGTGCATGCCTGAACTACTTTGTTCATGTATTGCTTGGACTTTGCTGATTTGAGGTTGCCTATGACCTTTGTACTACTGTACCACTTTACTTGTATCCTATGCACTGTTGTACCTATTGCTTTTGTTGTTCCTTCTATTCTTTGATCTCATATTCATATATACTGACCTGAACTTATCATTGAAATGCATTGCCTTGCCTTTGTTGGTTTGTGTATTTGCTTAAGTATTGATTTGAGCTGTTTTGTTGGTTCTTGATCATTTCAGGTTGATTTTTGAAATTGTACTTGAGTTGAATCCAGTTTCAAAACTCGGGTTTGACCTTGTGCTCGTGTCGTGACATTATTTTTATTGCACTTGAGTTGAAACCGGCTTTTGGGTTTGACCTGTGCTCACCTGTCCCTATAATTGTATCAAGTGTATATTGGTGTGCACGACCTTGTGGCATGTACAGTGATACACTGTGCATGTCACAAGCTGTTCGTGTATGATGAATTCAGAATTAAATGATGACGAACAACCCAAATAACTGAGGCAAATAATATTTTTAAAATTACATTTTATTTTATACTACAAAAATATTTTATTTCCAATTTTACTGCATCAGTGTATATTTTTGCAGATTGCTCAGATGTTGGATTCAATCTAGAATAGAGTTGAAGTTTAATACGAGTGTGAGTGAAATGTAGCGAGGACATTTGTAAATGAAAATTTGTGATGTAATCAAGATTGTATTGTTATTGAAATTGTGTGTATATATATAGTGAGAGCTCAAATTAGTACTATTCAAAATTGTAATAAAATATTTGTTTTGAATAAAATATCCGTCTGAATTTAAATTCTGTGTTATTTATTTTATTCAGCAAATATTTATTAATTATGTGAAAAATAAAATAGTACATTAACAAATACATTTAAATGAATATATATATATATATATAATATATGTTGGGACCCAGATTGTGGGGCCTACTTTTTAGTAAATTTGGTACCTGTGGCAGCAACATAACCGATGTTTCCCTAGGGCCGCAAAGATGTTGCCTTTGACTCTAGGGCAATGCGGCAAAAAAATGCATCGCCGAGAAAGTGTTGCCATTGCCCTTTTTTTGCCTACAGCAACATTTTTTGGCACTTCCTGCATCACTTCTTGGGTGTTGCAGTATGCAATCTATGGCGGAGTGGTGGTTGCAGGCGCATCATTTATTTTCGATTGACATTTGATAAGATACTAAAGAAAGGAAAACCCGTTCCATTCTACGGCATGGTCTCACCGGGTATCTGTTTTTGGTTCAAGATGGTATATTATTATTCACACCAAACTTTTTGTCTAACTTGAAAATTTTGTTTTTCCCATTAAACTCTAGGGTACTCATTTGAGTAGTTCGGGAGTAAGGTTTTCAGGTTAGACGAATAAGCTTCCGGGGACATGCAGGAGGCAAGCTAATATTAGGAGTTTATTTTCGCTGTGTTGTTTGAAGTTTATATATTTTTTGAATGGATGTAATAACAGAAATTATAATTGTCAAGTAGTTAGAATATGATCATTCAAGGGGCATCTTCAAATGTCGCTCTTGGAATATATCTGTTATTAATATATTTTCTCAAAACGAGGAATCGATGGGATTATGTAACAGGATTATGTGATGAATGTGAAAAGTACTAATGACATGTGTTTTCAAATTTTCATATTCATGTGCTCTTGATCTAATAGATTCTATTAACTTATCTCATTTTGTCTTCGATGATTGATACTATGGATGACTGCAGCATCCGTGGAGCTTAGTTTCAGGCCTCAAATTGTAGGATGTTACAACTTGGTATCAGAGCATAATTTTATGTAAAACATAATAGATTTTGATAAAATAAAACTTAAATGATTATGAAAACATAATCCTATTAAATTAGAGAATAAGATTGGGGTATTGGATAATGCTATAGTAACGTACTTGTTATTTGCTATGTATAAGTATGTATTCTATCTCTATTCTCCCCTCTCTCTTAAACCATTCTTATATATCTTATGAAGAATCATATGCAGATTACGAGAAAGCAACATATGGAAGTAGGAAATGGAAGAGTGAATCTAGGTGGAGGAAGCATCACAACTAATGAAAATGTTTGACCCAATACTAAAAGGAATCCGGATCGACAAGCAAACGCTAACCCAAATGCAAATGCTAATATGAGTTCTAGAAACTCACCAGTAGATATGAGGACTATGTGTCAATTCTTCATGAATATGATGCAAGCTGGAGCTACTACTGGTTTGGCGGAAGGAAATGCTAGTAATGCGAAAGGTGCTAATCATGAGGTAACAGCTCGTTATAATTATACCATGTTAAGCCATGATTATACCAAACTAGGAGGAAAACCTTTTATAGGAATGGAAAATGTCACTGAAGTTGAGAATTGACCGTTGCATCGTGAAAGGATCTTTACAGAATTTGGCTTGAATGATGAGTAGAAGAGAATGTTGGCATTTAAACAATTGCAAGGAGCCACTTGTATTAGTGAAACGGTGTGACTGTAAGAGTACTGGAGGAGAATTTGACTTGGGCTGAATTTAGGAAGAGGTTTGGGGAAGGGTTTTTGTCCGAGATAGCTATGTCAACTTTTCTTAGGAAATTCATTGAATTGGAGCAAGGAGAGATGTCTGTACTGGAGTATGCAATTAAGTTTGATGTGTTGTCCAGATATGGATATGATACTATTAATACTATGATTAAAAGGAACAAGAAGTTCATTCATGGATTAAAGCACGAGATTGCTATGGCAACAGTGCCGCATCTCAGAGATCCAAGTGATTTGGTGGTGGAGATGACATTAAGGAATAAGGAAACACCTTCAACATTTCGAAGTGACAAGCCTGTGGAGACTAAAGGTTTTCAAGGCAAGAAGAGGAAGTTCTTTAATAAGAAGGGAGCTCAAAAGGGCGGAGATGCCAAGAAAGGGAAGGCCAATGTTGTTTGCTTTAAGTGCGATAAGAAAGGGCACTTTACTAATGAGTGTCGATCTGGTAATGGAAAGAAGGTTGTGGGAAAGAAGGGCGTGAAGTGTTACAACTGCAACCGGATGGGGTATTACAAAAATGAATGTCTAGAACCGGCCAAGGCCGATAAAGGGAAATTTTTTGCTCTGGAACCATCAGGTTCTAGACCAACAGCAGAAGTGAAAGGAAAGTTTGTGATGGGAGGTATGCCTTTGATTCATGGCATACCCATTAAAGTGTTATTTGATACCGGTGCATCATATTCGTTTATCTCGCAATGTTTGGTAGATAAGTGAAATCTAGAACCATCATACCTTATTAGTTCCTTAAAGGTTACAAATCCAATAAGGGGCTATGAAACATTTGGTAGAGATGTGACCATTCAGAAATTGAGCTGTTAGGTCATGCATTTTTTGCAATTTACATGTGTTTGATTTTGTGAGTTTTGTGATTAATTTTGGTTTGAATTGATTAAGCAAATATGATGCTAGAATATTTTTCCAAAACAGAGGGATATCATTAATATACCCTAATAGCCGTGATCGAATTATATACTCGGTAGAGAATTCGAGTTTAGATGTATGTGCTTTATTGGGTGCAATGTAAGTAGAAGATGAGGTATATCGTTTTTCCATTGTAAGAGAATAAACAGATGTCTTTGAGCCAATTACATGAATACCATGGAAATAAGCTATTGGGTTTCGAATAGACCTTGTACCTAGAGTTGAATCCATAAGTAGACCGCCTAGCAGAATGACACCTATTGAGATAAAAGAGTTAAAGCTGCAACTAGTGGAATTATAAGGGAATAATTTTATTAGACTAAGCAGTTTGCCCTAGGAAGCGACCGTGGTGTTCGTGATGAAATGAGATGGATAGTCGAGAATGTGTATCGATTATCGTAAGTTAAATGAGAAGATATAAACAATGGTATCCTTTGCCCAGAATAAATGATTTGTTTGATCAGTTGAGTGGAGCCAAGATATTTTCCCAATTGAACCTAGCGATAGGGTTCCATCAATTGAGAGTGGTAGGGAACAGAATTCCATTAACGACGTTTCAAACACGATATGGTTCATATAAATGGTTGGTCATGCCCTTTGGACTGACCAATGCACCTACTTACTTTGTGGATTTGATGAATCGGATTTTCCAAGAGCATTTGACCAGATTATGTTAGTGTTTATATATAACATTCTGATAGACTCTAAGAATAAACAATACTGTTAGATTCATCTTAGAAATAGTGCTAGAAAAGTTGAGGTAGCATCAACTAAAAGCGATGTTTTCAAAATTTCATTTTTGGAAGAAAGAAGTGAAGTTCCTTAGTAATATAGTTTTAGAAAAAGGGTTATCAGTAGTTCCAGCTAAGATTGAAGCAGTTAATAATTGAACAAGACCCAAGACTGTAATCGAGATAAGAAGTTTTCTAGGGTTAGCTGGCTATTATTGAAAATCATCAATGATTTCTCTCGTATAGCGGCATCTATGACTAAACTAACAAAGAATGATGTAAAATTTGTTTGGACCGATAAATGTAAAGAAGCATTCTTAAACTTGAAACTTTTATTGACCAATGCGCCTATGTTAGTTGTTCCAGATGGAAATTAAGATTTAGTGGTGGATACTAATGCATGTGGGACAGGGTTGGGAGCTATATTAATGCAAAGAGGTAAAGTGATTGCCTTCGCTTCTTAATAGCTTCGACCACATAAAGTTAGATATACAACTCATGATTTAGAGATGGCAGTAGTGAACTTTGCTTTGAAAGTGTGGAGATGCGATCTTTTAGGAAAATGATTCGAGTTATTTACAGATCATAAGTCTTTGAAATATTTGTTCTCTCGGAAGGAGTAGAATATGAGACAACAAAGGTGGTTAGAGTTTTGGCAACTTATGATTTCGGTATTGAGTATACGCCTAGGAGAGAAAATAAAGTTGCAGATGAACTTAGCAAGAAACATCGAAGTGTGGTGTTAGGTATGTTAGAACAATGGATAGATATAGAGGCATTGACTATATGTGGTGTGCGGTTAAGGTCAATGGCTAGTACTAGTCGGAATATCGCAATGTTATCCAGTTTGGAAGCTCGAGCAGTAATGATCGAAAGAATTGCTTCTAAACAGAGAGATGATCCATTATTAGTTGAACGGATTAGAAGACTTGAAGAGGGAACAAAGATTGATGATTTAAAATATTTTAGCCCTGATCATAACCGATGGTTGAGGAATAAGGGATGGTTGTGCATTCCAGATGCTTGTAACCTAAGGAATGGAGTACTTAGAGAGTGTCATCGATCGAAGTTTACTATTCAGCCTGGAGGAACTAAAATGTATCAAGGTATGAAGAGGAACTTCTTCTGGGAAGCAATGAAAAGAGATGTAGGCTTATGGGTTAAATAATGTTTGAATTGCCAATAAGTGAAAGCCAAGCATCATAAACCAAGTGGATTGCTTCAACCTTTAGTAGTACCACTTTTGAAATGGGATTCTATGTCCATGGATTTTATCGATGGTTTGCCAAGGTCGAAAAGGGGAAATGAAAGTATTTGGGTCGTGGTAGATAGATTGACTAAGAGCGCACACTTTATTCTTGTTAAGTCGACAAGGACAACACCTACTTTTGCGAAGTTGTTTCTGAAGAATATTGAAGACTTCATGGAATTCCTAGTTTATAGTCAGTAACAGAGATACTTTGTTCACTAGTAAATTCTGGAAGAGTCTACAAGAAATGTTAGGTACCAAGCTGAAGATGAGTACCGCTTACCATCCGCAAATGGATGGGCAAATGGAAAGAGTTAACAAAGTTCTTAAAGATTTGTTAAGGTATGGTGTACTAAACTTTGGAGAGTTGTTGGAGGACCATTCGCGCTTAATCGGGTTTTCCTATAATAATAATAATAGTTATCAAACTAGTATAGGAATGGAACCTTTCGAAGCTCTTTATAGAAGGCCATGCAAATCACCAGCATGTTGGTTAGAGACCGAAGAAAGATTGATTCTTGGTCCAGATATGGTGATAGAAGCTACATAAAATATTGAGTTGATTTGAGCAAGGATGAAGGATGCTCGGTCTAGGCAGAAAAGTTACGCAGATAGGTGGCGTAAGGATTTAGAGTTCTTAGTTGGAGACCATATTTTTGTTAAAATATCACCGATGGAGGATGTGGAACGGTTTGGGAAGTCGGGAAAATTGGCACCGAGATATGTTGGTCTGTTTCCTATCATAGAAAGGATCGAGAAATTCGCTTATCTAATAAAGTTATCGACTAGTTTTGCAGGAGTCCATAATGTTTCTCATGATTCTCATCTTAGAAAGTGTGTGCATGATCTAGAGACTACTATTGCACCGAATGTATTAGAAGATTTAGTAGTGGAACTGGATATGACTTTTGTTAGACAACCGGTTCGTGTTGTAGTAAGAGATGGGAAGAGATCAAGAAACAAGACAGTCAAGTTAGTGAAAGTCTAGTGGAGTGACAATGAGAAAGAATGTACTTGGAAGATAGAAGACATGATTAGATATACTTATCCTGAGTCGTTTTGTTGGTATGTTATATATATGTCAAATAGACTTGTAACTAGCAGGATATGCTAGTATTGTTGTTATGTGTTAGGCATACATGTTTGCATGATTGATATGCCTGTTGATTTCCTTATCGTTATATTAAGGATGAAATTCTTTAAGGGGGAGCCTGTAACATCCCTAATTTTGGTTTAACATGATTTAAGGAATTTAATTGGATAAATTAAATAGAATAATGTGAGGTGATAAGGAGAATGAGATTTGTTAACAAATTTGGATCAGACCTTAATTAATTAATTAGTAAGATTGTTTTAAACATATAATAGAAAGGAATTAATGAGAGGGGCATAATGAGGATAACTCCTTATTTCATTCCCTAAACCCTTCCTCTCTCATTCAATTTCATTTTCATTTTCGAAATCAAAACAAAACATAAGAAGGGACCGACCATTACTTAAGGAAGAAGAAAGCTAAGAAGTTCAAAGGGGAAAGCTTAGGGAAATTATTCTACATCAAATCTCAATCTCTCTTATCTGATCTAAGGTAAATAATAATTGCCATCCCATTTTCTTATGTTTAGATTTATGATTGATTTCTAAATTGATTATGATAATATATCATGTTTGGATTAATAATATCATTATGGGATTGAATGATGATTTGTTGGAATTTTATGAAATTATTCTAATGGGTTTTAGAGGCAAAAACCTAAGTTTTTGATCTCTTATTAACTTGAAATTTTGATATGTTGTGTAAAACATTATTTTGAAGACGGGTTTTCAATTTCATAATTTTTCAAGTTCATATGAACAGTTTATGAATTTCCTAAGAGGGAAATGTGTTTATTTCGGGTTTTAATTATTAAAAATAATTAAATCAATATTCTGGTCCCGAAATTTTATATATGAATAAAGAAGGAAATTCGGATTTTTGGTGATTTTCGGAGAATTTTCTCTAATGTTTATAATTTTTTATGAATTTATTATTCTAGAAAAGTATTTAATTAATATAAGTTAAATGTATTAATTATAAGGATTTATAAAGATATTCGAGAAGGTAGAATGAAATCTACCAATAATTTCTGAAAAGAATATGTAAAGTATTTTGTTATGCAATTATAATTTAACATGAGGCAAGAGTTATGGAAAGTTTTATCTTTATAGAGAAACAAATCAATTTCTAACTTATTTACAGATATGTCGTTGTAGAGATTCGGTACCCCTACTTCATTTATACTCGACAACTATAAAGGCTAGTACATGGAATAGCTACTCGATAGTTATATGAAGTATCGAATTTATAGATTCGATAACTATGAAGACTGATGCATGTGATAGCTATTCGGTAGCTATGTGATGTAACAATTTTCTTAGAAACTCAGCACCATATGTTTAGGGGATCAACATCTCTTTGGGTGTAGAAGCTTGACAACCTTAGGGTTTAGAGGCTCAATACCATTCTTTTTAAAGTTTGACACCTTCATGTTTTCAAAGGCTCGACACCCTCGAGTGTAGAGGCTTGGCATCCTTACTGTTTTAAACTCGAAATCTCATGCCTTTTATTTACTTAATACCTATGTTTTCCAGCCGCATGATAATCATTTGTTTTATAAACTCGATGGCCATGTTTTATTGATTCGACAACTATGTTTTAGCAGCATTAAAGATGTATGTTTTACAAACTCAGTAACTATGTTTTATATGATCAACATAGAGACTAGACAACCCTATTTTAGTGGCATAACAACCGTATGTTTTATAACCAAGAGCTATGTTTTAGAGGGTCAATAGTCCTGTATTTTTAAGGGTCGATAACCCTACTTCGATAATAGATGTTTCGAAAGCTATGTAAAAATGTTAGTGCTTCGGCATAAGATTTTGGCTATGTGTTTGGGCTATTTTTTTCCTTTTTTTAAAGAAAGGGTCGAGTGTGTAATCACTTCTAAAGATAAATGTTTTCAAGGAAATGACATTGTATTTTTGCCCAATTTTGTATAAATACTGCCAAATGAATTATTACTTAAAATTAAGTAATTTTTTGAAGGATGTGACTGCTGATTGAATATGTTTTGATGAATGATATTATATGTTCTTTAATCAGTTAAATTTACATGTTTTATCATTTTTCATACTCTCATCTACATTACCCAACATTTAAACTTAAGATTTAGGAACAGAATTACTAGTTAGGTTGTTCCAGTAGTGAGTATAGTCAGATTAAACTCTTGAGTGAGTAGAATTGCATCCAGGGGATTAGATAGGTCAATTATGTTAAGATGCCTTTAATTGATCAAAGAAATATGAGCCATGAATTTAAAACCAGATAAGATTAATATGGGACTGGTGCAGGGTTGCTCCCTATGCTTCAGCCGTCAGTCCACGGTTGGTAAAGGTCTGCAATTCCAATGCGTAGGGCTTTGTCAGTTGTGAGACTAAAAGAATTTTTATGCACAGAAAGGAACTCGTAGCTCTATATACTCTCAAGAGAATGCTATTGGTTGGCGTGCAAAACCATTAGGTTTATAATGGCCCAAGGAAAACTATGATTCAGATAGACAGTTTAGTTTCCTCTTAACTGTATTTAGAGACCACCCGACCGTATTTGGAGATTTTGATATATCTGGTTAAGTTTCAACCCCATTCAGCCAGATAGGTTATTGTTGGCCTGCAAAACCATTAGGTTCATAGTAACCCTACAAAAACTATGATTTGAGGCAAATATTTCATTTTATGGGATGGGTAAACTTTGAGAATGCATAACCCTTTATTGACAGACTAGTCACATTTACCCATATTGCTTGCATATGATCATTTCATGTTTATTTTAACCATTGTGGTTGCAGGTGTATGATTTATGTTCAGATTGGCATATTTGATAAGATACTAGTGAGGGGGAAACCCATTCCATTTTTTGGCTTGGTCTCACTATATTATTTTTTGTTCGAGATGGTATGTTATTACTCACACCAAACATTTTGTCCGATTCGAAGTTTTTGTTTTCCCCCTTAAACTCTCGGGTACTCATTTGAGTAATTCGGGAGCAGGGTTTTAAAATTAAACTAATAAGCTTTCGAGAAGTGCATGAGGCAAGCTAATATTATAAGTTTAATTCCGCCGTGTTGCTTGAAGTGTATACTTTTTTGAATGGATGTAATGATAGAAATTATAACTGTTAACTAGTTAGACTATGACCATCTAAGGGGCATCTTCATATGTCGCTCTTGGAATATATTTGTAATTATTATATTTCTCTAAACGTGGAATCAATGGGATTATGTAATGAATGTGAAAAGCATGAATGAAATGTGTTTTAAAATTTTCATAGTCATGTGCTCTTGATGTTATAGATACGATTAACTGATCTCATTTTGTCACCGGGAATTAATACTATGGACGACTACAGCATCCGTGGTGCTTAGTATTGGGCCACAAAATGGGGGATGTTACACAAAATCAAATTCAACCAATATCAAGCGCTACAAAAACATAAGAAGTAGTGTCCAATACATTTAGCACAAATTCAAAATCAAAACAAAAGAGTTCAATTCTACTTGCATAGCACTCACTACTATAATATTTCACTTATGGAAAGAAAGGAATTTGAGACTACACAACAATAAAGAACCAGGTTGCTTGCAAATTTGGAAAATAATTCACTTTGAAAGTTTGATCTTACAGAAAAAATTAGATAAACCAACAAAGCATTCAAAAAGCATGAATAAACTACTGACTTATCGGAACTGTCCAACTACAAGGATTAAATAAAAGCTTACTTACAAAAAGCGGGAAACATTCCACCGATGTTTCCCATGGAAGACTTAATAAATCTAGAGGAGGATGCGACGGACTTGCGTTCAGAGGCCGCCATCCACAAACCCATACCAGATGCAACACCTGCGAAGACAAAGAAAAAGCAAATCAAAGACCTGAAGCTGATAAATTATTTGAGAAATCAAGGTCAAAGAGAAGAAATTTACCAGATATGGAGAAGAACTACCGCACTTGCATAACATAGCTTACCGAACATTAACAACTACAAAATCTTGAAGATCCAAGCATATTAGACGTCATTCCAAACACAAATCGTGAATTTTAGAGAAGCAAAATAAATCATGAGATATATAACTTATCTTGCTTGCAAAGAGGATATAATAGTTACGCAAGTGCTAACTTAGGTCAGTTCTACAGAGAATCGATGTCTCAAGTAATAACAGGAAATACTCCTAGAAATCAAGCAAAAAGGAGGCATGGAAGCTTTGGAAGCCACCTTAAGCCACGAAAACAAACAGGAGAAAAGCATATTCTTTGAACAACAGAAATATCTCCATTTTTGTGTTTTTTTACTTTCGTTTGTAAAAAAAGATATTGAATGTAGCAACTAGGGTTTGAGAAAGATAACCCTAGTATAAGCGGTATTGGGAATATGTACCCAAAATTGATAATTTTAGGCCTTGGGCCCTGTAAATCTTTTATCACTTTAAAAAAAAGTTAAGAACATTATTCTAAATTCACTGTTTATTTCCAAAATAATTTATTTATTTCCAAAATAATTTATTTATTTCAAATTTACATCTGTTAATTCTTTTACATCTTTTCCAAACAGTTTCAAATGTCATTCAATTATTTTGCAAACATATATTTACTACTCAAACATCACAAATCAATAATATAACAATAATCATTGCAATAACAAATAATTCATAGTGCACAACGCAATTCCAACCGATATAAACCATATCAACCATCAATCATCAACAAATAATCAATTTCATCCAAGAAAACAACAATCCATTCAATCAAGCAAATCAAGTAAATATATGGGTGAATACACATCAAAGAATATGAAATAGACATAGATGTGAGTGAGATAACTCGCCAAAACGACTCTCGAGTTCTGAAATAGCAACTACCATCGATTCAGTGCAATGGCCAATCACCGCCTTCTTCATTGTTGTCAAACTCGTTCGCACAGCCTCCCGCATCCCACAAGTACATTGTAACTTCCCTAAATTGTCGCTTTAACTCAGCCACCAACCCCTGCCAAAATGGATCAACTCTACCACCTCCAAAGCTTATCGCGCCACCATCGTGACGTCTCCAGGTCGTGGCTTCAGATCCGTGTACGCCTGCCACTTCATACCACACCAGCATGCTTGCCCAACCTATTTTTGCACCACGTTGCCCATTCCTATGAATGCATGCAAATTTGCATCCCCTGATCACACCCTAGGTCGCTCCTCTCATGATGCCACCATACATCGCGAGCCTTCAAGCACGCTCATTTTTTATAAGTTTGCCACCATTTTTCTTTTGAGGGGTTAGGGCCGAAACTAATTAAGGGGGTTTGGGCTTGAGTTTGAAGAGTGAAACCAAGGAGTATTCTGGAATAGGATAGAAAAGAATAAATGTAAATGGGCTTGGGCCTTAATTGCTTTGGGCCTGATTTCTACTCAATTTAAATTCTAATTCAACTAGTTTTATTTTTACTTCATTTTGCATTCGAATTTAAATTTAAATTCATGATATTTATTTATAAAAATACTTCAATCCAGTTCAAAATAATTTACACTTCATTATACAAGATATATCTCGATAGCCGCACAATTTCCTTCAATTCGATATTTGTTTACTTCTATTTTTTTTCAATTATTTCAATCTTATAAAAATTATTTACACTTTAAAATATTTATTATTCATTAAAATATTTTATTTAATTTCAATAAATTACCAAAAAGAATTTATTAATTTAATTATATTTATTACAACAAAATCTTTAATTAAATACAATTTAATTAACTAAAAAATTATTTTCAAAATATATGTCATCACAAATCAAATTTGAACACATTTATTTTAATAAAATTTATTTATTTATGCAATGTAGAAAGCAGGGCTATTAAAGACTTTCCCCTTAAGAATATTGCGTCCTTGCAATTTCTTATAGGGAAGTCGACATACACAACTCTTACCCTTACTTTCTTTATATTCAATGCTCTTCTATCAAACTCAATTACACATAATCCTCTACGAGGCTTTTACACTACAACTTTGCATGCTATGCTTTTAAATAGATTTAAATATTGACTTTCTATACTTCATATACGATAAATTTTGTGAAAATATTCTAAGTGTCGGTTTTTTAGAATTTTTTTGCAGAGTCTCCTTTGTACAAAGAGCGTTTTGAAAAATCAAAATCTATATTATCACAAAACATATATACATCCTAACACGAGGCATCCCAAAATACAGGAAAATAAGAAAATATCATAATATATTCTGATATAGTGTAAAACCATACCTTTCTATTAGCATTATAAGTCATTTACCATGCTATTAAGCGTGCATAAGCAAGCTAACATCTCTGATAAGTCCATATGTGCTTTATGTATACCTATCTCAACTCAAACAACATGAGATCACAATTAAAAGTACAAAGTAACATTTTATTCATAGAATTAAGCAAGAAAATTTCCTTTTCATTATCGTTAACTTCACACAAAAGGTTTAAGTATCAAAAACACAAAATCACTTAATGGTTCCAAAATTAAAGTTGTAGAGTTATGAATATTGCTTCCAAAACATCTTTCGGATCATAAAATTATAATGCACCTCAAGAGTTATGGTCGATTTACTTTACATTACTAGTTTTGAAATGAACATAAGAATGTAGGCCCACCATCTAAATTTTTTTTAGCCATGAAAAGATCAAAATTTCGCAAAACACTTCAAACGGAATAAGTTTCTTATGTTTTAAGCTTTTCAAAAAGGCTAAAATCATCGAAATCAGACAAACCTTTCAAAATTTATGAGCAAATGAGTTTAGCTCTGTTTTATTGTAATTTTACATTTCGGGAAAGCAACACACACCCAATTCAATTCTTGTTTAATCCATAGTAAATCTCAAAGTTTTGCATTGCATTTTAATTAAAATTTATGCTCGAATGACATAGCTTTTTAATAAAGTTAAAATCGTCGAATATAGATTATTAATTTGAGATCTAAGGTCAAAACTAATGGTACTATTTTAAAATGCTATAAAATTACTTCACTTTCAAAAGATTTCCAAAACTATTTTGTCAAAAATCATTAAATTTACAAATCTATTTTGATAATATTCTATATCATCTCTAAATATATATATATATATATATACCATCCTCATTTCACAATTTTCAAGTACTTCAAAACTAACTTTTCAAATCTTTTATCGTATTTTACAAAATAGTATTTATCTTACTTCAACATAAAACAATCTCAATATATTTTATTAGCACCAAAATCAAAATATTTATTTCATTCCATTTTTTCAATATGCATCATATCATAAACATTTTCACAACATGCATCCAAATCACAGATATCATATAATATAGCAGGCATAAAATCGCAAAACATCACAACCATAGTAATTCAAATGTATTTCTAAATTTAGCGATAATGCCATGCCATGAATTTCTAGTGGTTTACTTTACCAATTGGCTGTACTGTTGACCGTGTGATCAACATTGCCTAACAATCGACTTCAGCTGTGCACTAATGCTCGATGGCTGCAATCATCACATCAAATATCTAAACATGGAAAAATACCTTTAATATTTTTCAAAATGATTCATTACCTCACCATACTAGTACTCACACTCATATACATACACACACACACACACACTCAAGTCAAAACAATTTCTAAAATTTCAAAATAGAATAACATTTTCATATCCCATCTTTACTAAATAACCATCTCGAAACAATATTTATCTTACCTTATCTTATATATATATATATTCCACTTCTTAAACCTTCATCTATATTCTTTCCAAAACTAAACTCAAATGCTCTAAATGCCTTTCTCAAAAATATTTCTTATACTTTTCCTCAAATTGCATACTTCATTCCAAATAATAATTCTTCATTATCTAAAACAATTTGCTAATTTAAAATATTCTTCATATCGCTCTAATCTCTTCTAAATAATTATATAACTTTCTTTGAAATATTATTTCATACATTGGTTTTTAATATAGCTCAAAATATATTACTTCTTTTCAAAATAATACATCACTCTTCGAAACCTTGTGTCCATTTGTCTCGTCCTAGTGTTTAGGAATCCTTATCAACAAAGTTGATCAGGCACATCGACTAGAATTCTTAAAGCACTCAATGGACAAATTAACACAAAATCGGCTTCAAAAATTTCTTTAATATTTAAATGCTTTCATATTCTTTAAATAACTTAACCATTGATAAACCTTCTTTCTAAACCATATACACACACATTATAACCAAAAAGATTTTTTATCAAACATATGCTTGCTTATATTAAAATGTTTATAAATAATCTATACGAGTACAAAACCCCAAACATCATTAATCAACCATCCACAAAGTAAACAAGCAAGCTTTCATCTTTATTTTGATCCCAATTTTAATTTTATGTGAAAAAATTCCCATTATTCCTTGCGGTAAATTCACGACTGAAGACACAGCTGAGTTTAAATTATGCAAACTCAAAGGCGATACTAACTTGAGCAATAATTCCTAACGAATACCAAATTCAAGAGGGATCCACAAGCAAAGCATCAACAATCGATGTAATCGTACAAAGATGTTCAAACATCAATCATCCGATCAGAATAACCAAACAATCAAGATATCTAAAGAAAAGCAATCTATATACTTCCGTAGTGCCACTTTAATCACTACTAGATCTTCTTACTCATCTCGCATAATTGCAATTTAAAACCATGAAGTATTCGATATGAGATTCGAATTAGGATCTTTTATAGCTTCCCTAATCGAACAACTCAATCTTAGCCACACAGAGTTTTAACATTCATCATCAATACCGACACTACTGGTTGGACTAACTACTTCAACCTTCATAGCCTCATCAATTTCTCCACATCTCATATAGAGACTTATACTCAGACAAAGGTAGAAGAAAAATATTGTTATTATATAAAAAGAAAAATACATATACATCCCCAAATGATTATTAATCATCGTATAATCCTATTATCACTTAAATATAAATAATAATATACCATACACCCTCGGGGACAGGGACTCTAAGTCTCATTTAGGCCAAAACTCATGTCTCTTATACTCTGTATTATTCTAAACCTGCTCTGATACCAAAAATGTAACACCCCACCTCTATACCCATATTACCCAAGAGTATTACTGAGCAATACTTGTCAAGTAACACAGAGAATGAGGCAATGTGGATGATGCACATATGAATATTACCTTAGACCAACACGGAATACATCTCATAATATAAAAATCACTCACCTCAAGGTAAACAGTCTCAGTAAAGAGCAATAAACATGTGCGGTTTCCTAGGATAGAATAATACATAATGTAAAATAAATCACAGAGAACACGGAGTCATCAACGCAGTGATAACATATAATACAAACTATATACAAGTCTCAGTGGGATACAAAGATAAGTTAAATTCCCAACAATTTTCAAATATATATACAAGATAGATCTAATAAATCTACCAATGACATCTACATACATGAGTCCAACTTATGATATAAATACAGCTAATAATCTAACCTCCAACTAAACCCAATAAGCAACCTGGTCACATCGTGTAACAACCATGCTTTCTATGTTGTAATAATAAATAAATTTAATTAAAATAAAATGTTTTAATCAATTATAAATATTTTAAAGTGTAAATAATTTCTATATATAATTAAAATAGTTGGAAAATAAATAAATTATACAACGAATAACTAAATAAAAACAAACAAGTATCGAATCGAAAGAAATTGTGCAATATTAAAATATAAATTATAGAATGAAGTATAAATCAATTTAAATTGGATTGAAATGTATTTATAAAATATATAATAAGGATTAATATTTAAATTTAAATGCAAATCAAAATGAAAAAAATTAAAGCTAAATTAAATTAAAAATAATGGCTCATTCAAGCTAAGGCCCAAATGTAACCCAAACCTTTAGTATAGATTATTCCCCAATACTTTAAGCTAGCCCATATTATCTATTTTTACCTAAGTCCCGTAATCTCCTGAATCTTCAAATTTTAAATCGTAGAAGAAAATAAAATAAAACGAAATTGCATGAGTCATCCCGAGCTGGGCAACGCAAATTAGCACGATTGGGGATGGAGGAATTGCGACCTAGCCATGATGAGGTGGGCGACATGGTGTAGGTCAAGTCATGTGAGGTGCAATCGATATTTGGAGGTGGAAACGCCAATGACGAGTTCAATGTCAGTGATGGTGTGTGTAACGACTCAAAATTTTACCGCCCTGATTTGTGAATATTTATTAAATTTTAAATATTAAAATGATAGGTTTTATAATTAAAATATAAATCTTTTAAATAATAACAAATTATGGTAAAATATATTTGTAACAACCCAGGACTTTGCCACCTTGAAATAGGCTATTTAAATATACTTTATATAATCAATAAATGGATTTTTATTAACAAATAAACCTATTTTAATTATTTAATAACAATGATAAAATAGTTTTCAAAATTTGTTAACCAATATAGATAATTCAAGTAAAAATAGAAAATTTGACCGAAAAACGTTTTTCAAAAATTTGATTTTTCAACACTCGAAAGTCGTCGGAAATGCTGTGCACATTTGTGCACCATGTACACACATATAGAAATCAGGATTGGTATTAATAAATACACTTATATATGTTAACTTATAATTATATACATATAAGAAGTGATGTGACTAATTATGAAAAAGTTTAAAAGAAAGTAAAATAAAATAAGAAAGTTATCATGTTAAGCCATACCTTAAAGTCATCACAAGTACACACAACATGGCTAGCATGATTTAGGGGTAAGGGGGGCCTTAACCAACGTGGGTAGCATGGAGGAAGTGATGTGGCGCATTTTGAGTGGAGGGTAGTTGTGGTCATTTGGGTAATTTTGCATTCCTATGTCTGTATATACACACACCTTCTCATGTTCTTCACTTTACATTCTCATTTGCTTATTTTCTAAACCTTCTTCATAAACTCCTCCTTACATTCATTGTTTCCAAAACAAAATTCCTAAGATAAAAGCTAGTGGATACACTTCTAGAAAACAAATTAAATCGCCTTACTTCACTTCCAAATACCAATACTCCTTAAAATTAAACCTTTACACCCAAAAGCACATAGGGCCAAACCCATATAAGCTCAGGCCGAGCACAATTTTGCTCTTGGCCAAGCCCAGTTGCACCATAGATGGTCATATTAGGTCCTATTTTGAAGCTTAGGTGGTTTGCAAGTATTATAGCCAAATTCGGTGGAAGTTGAGTTTGATTTTGACATATTTCGGTGAGTAAAGATTCTCTTTTTGAATCAAGATACTAACCTTAAATTTGATGTAAAAATGGTACTAAATAATGATGATTGGTTGTGGAGTAAGATGTGAATTGGTTATGCTTGAGCTTGTTGGAAGTGTTGAAGATTTGGTTATGCATATGCATGTCATGTATGTTGTAGTTAAACTTGAAATTTGAAGTTAGTTGGTGAAAGTTAGTATATTGTTATGATTATGGTTATAATGTGCATGAATGATGGATATGGAGTTTAGTAAAGTTAGTTAACGTTAGAAAAGTTAGCACTTACTAACTTAAAGCGATATGGAAATTCCTTTTATAAAAGGGTGAAATATGGTTTTTGAAATTATCGTTATTTTAAAGTTAAAATCTTTGTTTGAGTTTCAAACACATTTCTTTATATTTTAGAGGTAATAAGAGTTTCAAAAGTCAAAGTTTTAAAAGTTAGAATGTAAAGTTTCAAGTTTTGAAAATTACGGGTCCGCATAGCGATAGTCATTATATGCACGGTTCGTGAAAAAAACGAATTAAATTTTCTAAATCTTAAATGTTTACTCTTAAAATATTTTTAGAAAATGTTTCTAACTATAATTTAGTAATTAGAGAAAAATTATTTATTTATTTAATTATTTATTATTTAATTATTATTTAATTGATTAATTAATTAATAAAGGTAATTAGTATTTAATCATTTGTTAATAATGGTTTTTAAACTTAAATGTTAATCAATTAAGTTAATCATAATTTGTTACTTAATTAAATTTAATTTTTATTTAATTATTAACTAAGGATTAATTAATTACTAATTATTTAAGACAATAATTAATTAATTATTATTTTTAAAAGGGTTTTTATCTTTGACTAAAGTTAATTATGTTTTAATAAGGTAATTAAGGTCTAATTACCTTGAATTAGAGTTTAATTACTATTTAACAAGGATTTGATTCTCATTTACAAGGTTTTAATTTATTTTAAAATCGCTTTGAGTTTAAGTAATCGGTTTTGTTTTAAACTGTTTTTTTTGTCAAATTGTTTTTAAATCAAGGGATTTCTATGTCGCTTACCCTTAAGTAACCCCATATAAATAGGAAACTAAATGACATCTATTAGTAGAACAAAACACCATTCTGCTAATATAATTAACTTGGACATTTACTTAAGTTGATTGATTGTTATGTGTTGATCCCTTATATACATGTTGTTATATGTGATGCCACGTTAGACTGGATAACTAAAGCCAAATTAAAAGCACCATTGTGGTCATTAAGCCTCCGTTGATTTTTTAAAGATAAATATTCCAATTTCTTTTTGAGATGGTTTCAAAGGTATTTCAATTTGAGCAAGATATTTAAAGAATGATTTGACAAATGGTTTTTGCTAAAGATGTTTTTAACAAATGGGAATGGTTTTACATGCTACAAAAAGAAGATTTTAAAAAGAGTTTTATGAAGGAATTTGGAAATTTATAAAGTGAATTAGGTAAATGGATTTGAGTTTTTTAAGCAAAGAAGATTTCACAAATAAGGAACATTTATAAAATGGATTTGCATATTAAAGGAAGCTAATTTGATTAAGTTATTTAGGAAGTTTTTTAAGCAGGAAATGTTTATAAAGAAGTTTTATATATGAATTTTGGTTATTTATAAAAGAATTTTTAGAAAATGGTTTGGATATGTACAAAGGGAGTTTATAAAAAAGGTTTGGTATTTATAAGAAATTTATATAACAGTTTTGGATATTTATAAAAGAAATTTATGTAAATGATTTTGAATATTTATAAAAGGGTTTTATAAATGAATTTGGAAAGTTTGGAAAGTATTCTGAAATGGATTTGGGTTTCAAGAAAAAGGGATTTCATGTATGAAATAGATTTGGTTAAAAAAGATTTATCGAAAGAAGTATAAAAAGAATTTGAGATTTGGGTTTCTCTAAACTGACCTTTTAAAAAATAATGGTATGGAATATTTGTTCCACACTTAACACCGAGGGGATAGTGTTTAGGGATGACCTTACCTCCAATTTAAAACACTTTTGTTTAATCCTTTTTAGCATAATTTGGAAGTAAGAAGTTATTCACAAATGTTTTGTGTATATACTTATGTCAGAGAGATAGTATATAAATGTTTTAAACAAACGTTTTGAAAGGAGATTTATTAAATAAAGATTTTCCTTGAGGCTTAGTGGTTGCTGTGGATAAATAAATTACAATTGGAATTGGTTGTTGTTTATTTATTTGATAGTTAAATAACCGACCATCAAGTATGGAACCAAAATGTAACTTTGGAAAATCTAGAAGAAACACGTGAGTTATAAGGCACAGTCATCTCTGATGATGCTGTATTGTGTGTATAAATCTCGTTTCATTCTCTTAGGACAAATGATAAGGAAATCTATCCACTAACGGTTAGGAGGTGACCTTTGCTCATATCTTTGACTACTTATTTCCTAAAGAACTAGGGCTGAGTTTACCAGAAACTACCGAATGTTGTTTCGAAGAGACCGAGATCAGATATGTTATCAGAAAACCACTTCAATCCAACTCAAGCGTTTAGAAGGGAAGACATCTTGAAGATGATAGAATTGAAGAAGGAGATCTTTAAAGTGCAAGGGCTGCTTGCTACTCATCCTGAGGGTAATTATAACACCCTTAATTTTTAATAACATTATTCAGGAGATTTAATTAAATAAATCAAATAGAATAATGTAAATTTAGAGTGATAAGAGGATTGAGATTTGAAAATTTAATTAGGGCCATGCTTAAATAAATAAAAAGAATAGGTTATGGAAATGTTTTCATAAATTAACTAATGAGGAAATAAGGCAAGGGCGTTATGGGGAATAGCCGCACCCATAACCCCATAACCCCATAACCCCTAAACCCTTGTTCCATTCTCTACACGTTCATAATTCAAAATTCTAAAATGTAAACTAAACTCAAGCCGACCATAACCTAGGGGAAAAAGAGGAGAAAAATCAATTAAAGCTAAGAAATCAAGCAAGGGGAATTAATCAAAGATCAAATCTCAAGTTCCTTACCCTAAGCAAGGTGAATAATAATCAAAACCTCTCTATTTTTGTTTTTAAAGAGCATTAGATTTTGGTTTTAAGTTCAAATCCATTATGAAGATTTTGACGATGATATGCTTGGATTACATGATATGTTATAATCAAACAAGTTTGTTTGATAAATGTTTTATTCGATTTTAAGGCTAAAATCATTTATATTGGGTTTCGAACACCATGAGGATTTAATATGTTACGTAAAAAATTATTTTGGAAATGGTTTTAATTTTCCATAATTATCCAAGTTATGGATAATTTATTATGAATTTTCAAAGGAAAATATGAATAATGGGGTTTAAAAATTAATTTCGGTAATTATATAAAGGAATTTGGATCCAAAATTTTTATATGTTAGATAACATATTAAAAGTTAATTTTGAGAATTTTTGTAGATTTTTCCTAAGTAATTTACTATATAAATTAAATAAATTTAGTTGGGGGACTTAAATGTCTAAATTGTTTTGCTTAAGGGAAGGGCTTCTTTGCTTTTTTTTTTTGTTAAATCTGAGATGAATTCGGCAATATTTTAGGAAACAATTTTAGTAAAGTTTATAGCAACCAATTATATTTTTACAAATAGGAAAGTTAGTTGAAAAGTATTACTTAAAAGGCAATGAAAACAGTTTTGCATAAGTTTATTGTTTCGTCACTTTTAGTAGCTACCTTTCGAACCTATACTTCCACCCCAACCAAGTCAAAACCAATACACAAGGTATCAATGCATTGGTACGTAGTGGATTGGAGAATGGCGGCATGTATGGAGTCGAAACTAAGCTTTTGAAGGGGTCGAGGCCTTTGTTTTACTATCCAAAGAAATGCCACTTGCTTTGTTTTCAAAAGAATGCTTTCGAAAGGGTTTTATATTACTTTCGAAGAAGTTGTCGCCTTTATGTTTAAAGGGTAGCTTTCGAATGAGTTACCTTGTTTTTAAATCAATGCTTTCGAAAGGGTAGTTTGAACCTAGTTGAAACCATGCTGCCGTCTTTATGCCTTTCGAATGGATTGAAGTCACCAACGAGTACGAAAGGTAGCTTTTGTTTTGTAAAAGTAATAAGCCACTTCCCAATGTTTTCGAAAGGGCTCCAGTAGCCACTTATACCAAAGGTTTCGAAGGCAATGGCTTCGAAAGGGGTTTCGAAGCTATCCTTCCAAATGTTTTACTTAAATGATTAATGCTTTCGAAGGGATGGTTCTGAAGCCAGTAGTTTTCCTCAAACTCTTTTGTTTGAAGATTAATGGTTTCGAAAGGGGTACTTTCGTTTATACTCACTTGGACCCAAAAGATATGTTTAAGATTACACCCAATGGTTTCCAAGCTATGCTTCTATGAGTTAATAAGTGAAGCTTTAATGCTTTCGAAAGGTATGTTTTGATGGTTTCGAAAGAGAGTTTTAAAGTGTTTCTAAAGGCATGTGCTTAGTGTTTTGAAAAGAAGATTTGAATGCTTTCAAAAGAGGTTTTCCAATGGTTTCGAAAGTAAAGGTCGAAGGGTTCGAAAGCCTTAGTTTTCAAAATAAAGAACCCAATCTCAATTTTTAAAGGAAAAACCCATGGCACTATAAATGAGCTTTAAAATGGCTTTTAATTTTGGAGTTTTTGAAGAAGCTTTCCTTGATAAAATAATAGGCTAAAGGGATTAACCATGTTTCATGTGAAAAATGATTTCAAGATATTAAACCATTAATGTATGTATTGATATGTTATTATGTTTGCTTCCTCTAAATACATATTCACTATGTAATGGACCCATAACTGTATTTTGGGGAGAAAGGGCAGAATAACTAGTTAGGTTGACCCAGTAGTGAATGTTAGTCCTTGAGATGATGGTTTTGATGACAACAACCTTAGAATAGATTATAAAATATAAATACTAACATTACAAGTTTAGATATATATGTATTTGCAGGATCTAACCATGCAGGTATCAAGAATGAAGACTGTACAATATAAAGATTCAAGATACACAGATAGAAGACTCATGAGTATCAAGATTATCAAGAGTTCAAGGTTAAGTCTGTTTTATTAGGTATATTTGTTAAAACTCGTAGAAAAGCACTGGCATCTTAATATCCAATTTATTCGTGGAATGGAATCCACTTCGAGCCCGTTAAAGGGATGGAACCCTAAGTAGGATGGAACCTACGAAAATCTAGTGGGACATTGTTTTGTATCCACTAATTTTAATTCAAATGATTTTACAAAATTATCTTGTTTTCAAAATGATTTCAAAACTTTCCTTTTAAAAGATTCAAAACTCTCTATCTTGATTTTAAATAATTTTAGCCTCAAAACATCTTTAATTTCAAAGTCAAAATACTCCTGTTTTTTAAATGTCTTTTCAAATAATATATTTAACTTTTAATATTTATACTTAGATTTAAATATAAAATTATAGTTAAATTATGTATTTATTGTTCTTTATATTTACTTATGAATTTCAACTATATTCAAGTATATTTATAAAGTTTTAAATAGTTTTTATATAAGATAAATATTGTTTTTATAGAAATTCAAATTATCATTTTTGGATGAGGGATGTCGACATGCCCCTAGGTAGTATGTCGACATAGTGACGGTTGAAGTTCAAATTCAAATTTCAAAAGAAGTGTCTATTCGCCATAACTCTTCATGAATGGTCATGGCTGTTGGTTTTCTATAAATAGGGGTCAGTTTCAACGAATTTTTAATCACTTTTTTCTGGTTTTCACTTCTCTTCATCTTCCACATTTCTTATTACAAAATCATACCATTACTCTGCCGAAATCAATATCGAATCATACTCGATTACTTCTAGTTTGATTCTACATCGCTATCTCTACAAGGTTCTCAGTGCTATTCAGAGTTATAGGTTTCTTTGTAATATATTAGCGAGAAAAGGTGTGATTGTAGCCTTTGAAATCAATCAAGCGAGAAAAGGTGTGATTGTAGCCCTGGAAATCAATTGGGTGAACTTGTTGCCCGGTAAATCAAGTATCCCTACCCAGAGGATTGGTATTCTGGAGGGTATACCTCGTAGCCTTGAAATCGAGGGTTGTAATTGTTGAATTGCTTTTGAAAGGAAATCTGTACTTAGTTGTGCGGGACTGGATGTAGGGTAACTCCGAACCAGTATAATATCCGGTGTGTTCTTTCCTTTACTGCTTTTACTTTATATTTGCATCTGTGTTTGATTCTGTGTTCATATCTGTGTCTGATTAGTGTATACATTGTTAACAAATTAAGATAAACTCAAAAAGATTAACAGATTTCTTAAAACACTATTCACCCCCCTCTAGTGTTAATTCTAGCCTTAAGATCCTTAATCCGCATTTCTCACATTTGGTATCGGAGCCTTGGTTTTCAAAAGTTTCATAATCTAAATTTTGAAAAAGCTTTTTTTAAATGGCTAGTTTTGAAAAATCTGTTAAAACTAGTTTAGAATTGTTTAAATCATCATTGTTTCATGAGTGTGCATATGAATGTTATTCAAATTCTAGTTGTCTACCCCAATTTTATAATGTGCAGGAAAGATGCTTTATGGGTATTGAGGAATCAATCCACAATGGACAATTTGTGCAGATCAAAAGGAATAAGTGGATACTTGATAGTGGTTGCTCTAGACACATGACTGGTAATCCAGATATGCTGAATAATGTTATATACAAAGACGGAGGACTGGTTAACTTTGGAGACAACTCGAAAGGATATGTGATTGGCATCGGCAATGTCGGTAACTCTGAAACTCCTATTATTACTAATGTTTTGCTAGTTAAGAATCTGAAACACAATCTGCTAAGTATAAGTCAACTATGTGATAAAGGATATAAAATTAAATTTGAAAAAGATAAATGCCATATTGAAGATAATAACTCAACCATAATATTTGAGGGAACTAGGAAAAAGAATATTAATATTCTTAGTATGAAAGTTTCAAATGATAACCTATGTCTTTTGGCAAATACAAGTGACCCTTGGATTTGGCATAAGAGATTTGGACATTTGAATTTCAAACTCTTATCTAGACTGTCAAAACATGATCTAGTAAGAGGTCTCCCTAAAATGAATTTTAAAGTAGATAGTTTATGTGATGCATGTCAATTAGGAAAGCTTAGAAAAAGTTCCTTTAAATTAAAAGATATGATTTCAACTTCAAAACCCCTTGAGTTACTTCATCTTGATTTATTTGGTCCATCTCAAATTTTGTCAATAAATCGTAGTAAATATGTTTTTGTAATTGTAGATGATTATTATAGATTTACATGGACAATATTTTTGAAACATAAAAGTGATACTTTTGAATGTTTTAAAAACTTTACAAAAAGGATTCAAAATCAATTATCTTTAAAAATTATAACTATTCGTAGTGATCACGGTGGTGAATTTGAAAATGAAAAGTTTGAGGAATTCTGCAATAAGAAGGAAATAACTCACAATTTCTCATTTCCAAGAACTCCACAACAAAACGGAGTAGTTGAACGTAAAAACATAACGATTCAAGAGTGTGTGAGAACTATGCTTTCAGATAGTAATTTACCAAAACACTTTTGGGCAGAAGCTGTTGCTACCGCTTGTTATATTTTGAATAGAATTTTAATTAGACCTTTAACTGATAAGACACCTTATGAACTTCTTAATGGAAAGAAACCTAAGGTATCATACTTCAGAAATTTTGGAAGTAAATGTTTTATTTTAAATACAAAAGATAATTTAGATAAATTTGATCCTAAATCCGACAAAGGAATCTTTATCGAATATTCTAATAGAAGTAAAGTTTATAGAGTTTTTAATTTGAGATCTAACACCATCGAAGAAACAATGCATGTTTCGTTTGATGAAAATTTAAAAGATTTTGAAATTACAAATGATGAAGAAGATTTAATTACTCAAAACCAAGAGTCAACTGAAACTAATAATGAATTAAATCATCCTAATAAAAGGATTAGACTTTTAAAAGATCACCCTGTAGAGAATATACTTGAAGATATGCAATCTGTTGTTAAAACTAGAAATCAACTAAGTCAAATGAGTAATGTAGCTTTTATATCATCTATTGAACCCAAAAATCCTAAAGAAGCATCAACTGATGATTCATGGATTTTGGCTATGCAAGAAGAATTAAATCAATTCACTAGAAATGAAGTTTGGGAACTTGTTCCTAGACCTGAAGATAAAACTATAATTGGAACTAAATGGTTCTATAAAAATAAAATGAATGAACAAGGGGAGGTCGTTAGAAATAAAGCAAGATTAGTCGCCCAAGATTATTGTCAAGAAGAAGGTATAGATTATAACGAAACCTTTTCTCCTATAGCAAGATTAGAAGCCATTAGGATTCTACTTGCTTTCGCAAATCATAATAATTTCAAATTATTTCAAATGGTTGTTAAAAGTGCATTTTTAAATGGATTTGTAAAAGAAGAAGTATATGTTGAACAACCACCACTTTTTGAAGATGAAAATTCACCAAACCATGTGTACAAACTTAAGAAAGCTTTATATGGTCTAAAACAAGCTCCTAGAGCCTGGTATGATAGACTAAGATCTTATTTATTACAATCAAATTTTGAAATTGGTAAAATAGATAATACTCTTTTTATTAAAAGAAATAAAAATGATATTCAACTAGTTCAAGTATACGTAGATGATATCATTTTTGGTTCAACTAACTTTGAAATGAATAAAGAATTTTCTGAAATAATGACAAAAGAGTTTGAGATGAGTCATATGGGTGAATTAAACTTCTTTCTAGGATTGCAAATAAAACAGTTAGATAATGGTATTTTTATTAGTCAAGAAAAATATGCTAAAGACCTAGTTAGTAAATTTGGTTTGACTACTGCGAGTGGAAAACCCACTCCCATGGCAACCAATGAGTACCTTAGTAAAGAAGATATCTCGAAAGATGTAGATCAAAAGTTGTATAGAGGAATGATTGGATCACTACTCTATATCACTGCTAGTAGACCTGATATCATGCATAGTGTATGTCTCTGTGAAAGATATCAATCTCATCCTAAAGAAACTCACTTAAAAGCTGTAAAACGTATCATAAGATATATTAAACACACCTCTGATTATGGCTTATTTTATCCTAAAAATGATTCATTTGATTTAATATCTTACTGTGATGCTGATTACGCTGGTTGTAAATCAGACCGAAAAAGTACAAGTGGAACTTGTCACTTTTTGGGACATTCTCTGGTTTCCTGGTTTAGTAAAAAGCAAAATACAGTTTCTTTATCAACAACTGAAGCAGAGTATATTTCTGCTGCTTTGGCTTGTTCTTAAGTAATATATATGCAACAAACTTTAAGAGATTTTGGACTAAATATCTCAAAATCGCCAATTTATTGTGATAATACTAGTGCAATAAATTTATCTAAAAATCCTACTCATCATGCTCGAACTAAACATATTGATATAAGACACCATTTTCTCAGAGATAATATAAGTAGAGATGTAATTACTCTCGACTATATCAATTCTGAAAATCAAATTGCTGATATTCTAACAAAACCCTTAAATGAATCTACATTTACTAAATTAAGAAGAGAATTAGGTATTTGTTCTTTAACTGAAATATAAATAACGAGTATAATTAAAATTAATTCAAAATAAATTAAAAAGGTAAAAATACAATGACCATGTCGACATACCCACTAGACCCATGTCGACATATAACGATTTTATTTTTTAAATTTCTTTTCCCACCAAAATTTAAATAAGTGGTTATAAATTTCTTCTATTTCGAAATTTTCTTCACTTTCTCTGTTCTCTTTCTTGTCTATTCTCTGAAATCAGTTTATCATGGCCTCCTCTTCCAAATCAAACTTAAAATCATCCTTTTTGTTTCCATCGCCTACTTCTGGTCCGTGTCAACATTCTACGCTCGCTCGTGTAACGAAAATAGAGGATTCTATGAAGGATACCCTTCAGTTAATGACTGAAATCCAAGTGATGCAACTTCGAATGGCCAAAGAACAAGAGAGGCAAGGCAAAATCCTTAGGAATTTGCAAAAATTTCTAAGGGATAATCATGCCAACCCAATCTTGATTAACGAGGACTCATCAGAAGACCATGTTCAAGAGGCCAGCGAAGAAGAAGAAGAAGAAGAAGAAGTAGTCCCCATGGAAGAAGCGCACGTGGAAGACAATGACAAAGTCGTTTGCGTTGGCGAAGTGTGCTTTGACAAAGATGGAAATCTTGTCGAACAACGTGGAAATTTCTGTTTCCACTATCCAAATTGTTCGGTTCATAGATCTCCTATGTTCAAAAACACACATTAGTTTCTTTTCTTCCTTTTCTATTTGTTGTTTGTTTTTGTTTCGATCTCTATGAAAAATGTAAATATAAACGAATATATAATTAATAAAAAATGTGTGTTCTTATATATGTTCTATTAACAGTATTATTCTTAGTTAGGAGAGTTTGTAATTTAGGACTAAGTTTGAATTGATGATAACACTATCATCATATAGGATATTAGACTAAGAGTTATATAGTTTGGAGTTATATAGTTTAGAGTAAGTTTTTGTTGATGACAAAGGGGGAGAAGTATAAAATAGGGTAGTTAGGCATAGATTAAGGGGGAGTTGTTAGTTTTAGGGGGAGTTATTAGGATAGAAGTGATATTTTATAAACAAAAGTTGTCATCATCAAAAAGGGGGAGATTGTTAGTCCTTGAGATGATGGTTTTGATGACAACAACCTTAGAATAGATTATAAAATATAAATACTAACATTACAAGTTTAGATATATATGTATTTGCAGGATCTAACCATGTAGGTATCAAGAATGAAGACTGTACAGTATAAAGATTCAAGATACAGAGATAGAAGACTCATGAGTATCAAGATTATCAAGAGTTCAAGGTTAAGTCTGTTTTATTAGGTATATTTGTTAAAACTCGTAGAAAAGCACTGGCATCTTAATATCCAATTTATTCATGGAATGGAATCCACTTCGAGCCCGTTAAAGGGATGGAACCCTAAATAGGATGGAACCTACGAAAATCTAGTGGGACATTGTTTTGTATCCACTAATTTTAATTCAAATGATATTACAAAATTATCTTGTTTTCAAAATGATTTCAAAACTTTCCTTTTAAAAGATTCAAAACTCTCTATCCTGATTTTAAATAATTTTAGCCTCAAAACATCTTTAATTTCAAAGTCAAAATACTCCTGTTCTTTAAATGTCTTTTCAAATAATATATTTAACTTTTAATATTTATAATTAGATTTAAATATAAAATTATAGTTAAATTATGTATTTATTGTTCTTTATATTTACTTATGAATTTCAACTATATTCAAGTATATTTATAAAGTTTTAAATAGTTTTTATATAAGATAAATATTATTTTTATAGAAATTCAAATTATCATTTTTGGATGAGGGATGTCGACATGCCCCTAGGTAGTATGTCGACATAGTGACGGTTGAAGTTCAAATTCAAATTTCAAAAGAAGTGTCTATTCGCCATAACTCTTCATGAATGGTCATGGCTGTTGGTTTTCTATAAATAGGGGTCAGTTTCAATGAATTTTTAATCACTTTTTCTGGTTTTCACTTCTCTTCATCTTCCACATTTCTTATTACAAAATCATACCATTACTCTGCCGAAATCAATATCGAATCATACTCGATTACTGCTAGTTTGATTCTACATCGCTATCTCTACAAGGTTCTCAGTGCTATTCAGATTTATAGGTTTCTTTGTAATATATTAGCGAGAAAAGGTGTGATTGTAGCCTTTGAAATCAATCAAGCGAGAAAAGGTGTGATTGTAGCTCTGGAAATCAATTGGGTGAACTTGTTGCCCGGTAAATCAAGTATCCCTACCCAGAGGATTGGTATTCTGGAGGGTATACCTCGTAGCCTTGAAATCGAGGGTTATAATTGTTGAATTGCTTTTGAAAGGAAATCTGTACTTAGTTGTGCGGGACTGGATGTAGGGTAACTCCGAACCAGTATAAAATCCGGTGTGTTCTTTCCTTTACTGCTTTTACTTTATATTTGCATCTGTGTTTGATTCTGTGTTCACATCTGTGTCTGATTAGTGTATACATTATTAACAAATTAAGATAAACTCAAAAAGATTAACATATTTCTTAAAACACTATTCACCCCCCTTAGTGTTAATTCTAGCCTTAAGATCCTTAATCCGCATTTCTCACAGTGAATATAAAATTGAATTAACTCCTGTATGAGTAGAGTTGCATCCAGGAGGTCAGGTAGACCAGAACATAGGATGCCCAAAGACTGATTAAATAAGTTGTCAATTAAGACAGGTTCATAGTAAACCCATGAAAACTATATTTGGGAAGAGTTATTGGTAGGGGCAATTAGGTTCATAGCGATCCCATGAAAACTATATCTGGATAAAGTTATTGATAGAAGTCAATAGGTTCTTAGTCAACCCATGAAAACTATGATATGAGATAACTTATTGGAGATACCAATAGGTTCAAGGTGAACCCATGAACTAATGAAACTATTGGTAAAGGCCAATAGGTTTTTAGTGATCCCATGAAAACTATGAGACCGGACAGATACTCCATTAGCTTTAAAGAGGTTATTAGTCAGCCTATGAAAACTAATAGTTTAATAGTGACCCTAGAAACTATAACCGAGATAGATAGTTAAATGAATGGGGATGGGAAATCCAGAATAATTTACTTCTTTGCATATCATCGTAATATTTTAATTGCTATGTTTTAACCATTGTGGATGCAGGAGCATAGTATATGGTTCTTATTATTTTTGGATAAGATACTAGTGAGGGGAAAACCCGTTCATCTAAGCGGTGTGGTCTCACTGGATATCTAAATGGTTTGAGATGGTAGGATATTATTCATACTAGGCTTTATGTCTGACTCAAAGTTTTTGTTCTCTCCTTAAACTCTCGGGTGCTGAATCAATTTTGAGTAGTTTGAGAGTTAAGGTTTTCAGGATCTCCTTAGACGAATAAGCTTTCGGAGACGTGCAGAAGGCATGCTAGCTAGTAGGAGTTCTTTGCTATTTTGATTTCGCTGTGTTTTAGTGTAAAGGCAAAGTTGTTTAATTGCATATATATATATATATATATATATATACACTCTGATCATTCAAGAGGGCATCTTCATATGTCGCTCTTGGCGTATGTTGTAATAAGTATAATTTCCTTGAATGTGGTTCTCGAATATGGGATTATGTAATGAATTTGAAATGATTTAAAATGGAATATGGAAGTTGTTTAATGATTTTATAAATTTTTCATATCCATGTGTTTCTGTTATATCAATGTATCTAACATTACCGTATTTGGTCGCCGAGGATTAATAACTATGGATGGTTGCAGCATCCACAGCTGTTAGTTTTGGGACTCTAAGTGGGGGATGTTGCAGTAATTTCAAATTGGATGTAGTAGAGGTAGTGCCTTCGGTTTTTCATATCCTGAACAACTTGTATGGATGAATGCTGGCATTTGCATTGCTACTTGGAGGGCAGTGTTAGCATTCCAAGTCGAAAGTGCTACATGAAAGGTAAAACGTAGCCTTATCAGCTGGAAAATGACAAAAATAGGACATGCAGCATGGCCATGTGGGTCACTCCCATCAGGGAATGGTCATCCCAAATCTTGATCGATTACTATCTAATCATGTAAGCTTCGAGGCCCAAAGTGGGATGATCATATTCGGTACTACTAGTCAAGAGATAGGCTAGTCCTATGTGGCAAGGGTACATGATGTTCTTGTCGGACCTTGGTACATTTTATCTAGAGATGTACCAACGGAAGGTAGTTCCTTACCCTGTCATGGTATGGAATCCATTCTCCAATACGTGCCTTTACGGTTTTGATTATAGAACCTAGTTTGTTGGAATTTGATCAATTTAAAAACTTCTACTATGATTAATAAGTATTTGTACTCTAGGCATTATTATAATATCAATGGATTTTATATACAAATGTTTTTGTTACGTTATGTAAAATTCCATCAATGTTTATGTGCAGCGTTATCTTACGATATGCCTACGATTTAAAGGTTTTTTTAACAATGTTAAGGACTTATAATTTACTCACGCCAGACCCATGTCTGACCCAAAGTTTATTTTCCTTTTCCTAAACTCTTGGATGCTCAAATTTAAATGGGCAGCCAAGCAGTTTAGGTTTTTTCATAGATTTACCTTTGAGGAGCTTGGAGCGGGTGGCTTCATGGATAACTAGTTATTTTTCTTGTTTCCACTGTATTGTATGAGTATTGTATCGGTTAGGTAGGGATAGGCTGTTATAACTGTCCTAGGCTAGAATTTGTATTAGTATGACTATGATGTAACATTTTGAAATGACTTCGTAATATATTATGTTGAGTCTGTTGCGTTGTGAGATTCTATGTTGTTTAGTTTCTTCTCTTCTATCTTTTCTTTCTTTCACCCCTAATGACCTTTCTTTCAGACGACTAAATAATCGGCACACAAATACCGAGGATGTATTAAGTGTCGTCTTTGGTAGTAAGAAAGGCGGTTCATTACATTTGGTATCAGAGCTTAGGTTGAGTGAACACCCTAGGCTTTGGTGGGGTAAACTCAATATAGATCGGGTCAGTAGTGCCCTAGAATGAGTCTGAGTGTAATATATATGTGTGCATATTTTTTAGCGAGTAAAAATGTTTTATATTGTGTTGTTTGACCTGTTTAATGGCTTAAAATTCTGGTCGATGCGCTTGATCAACTTTATCGATAGAATTTCATAAACACGTAAACAAGTTAAATTGACATAACATTGTTTTAAACTTGGTAAATGAAATAATTTTACCTAGGAATATATTTTCTATATATAAAAAGGGATGATTTTCAAAATCTATGTAGTTATCTACTAGGAGAGTGCGTTAGTAGTTAATAAAATTCAAATTATTAGCATCTAGGGTTTAACTAGTCATTCTCGTCCAGTTTTGAGCATTGAATATTGTCAGATTTAATAGTAGATTTGTTCTTTCCATCATGAGTTGGGTAGATAGAATTTGTAGGAACATTGAATCAAACACCTTGTGAATTGAGTTTGACAATTTAACTAAAAGGCGTCTGATGATATGTAGGGTAAATTTAATTTTAATAAAGGTGTTTATCAAAAGAAATTTTTTAGATAGTTTTATAAGATCAATTAAGAGAGATGATTTTACAAATCAGAACTACTAAATGTGTTTTAAAAATGAAAATGGTTTTGAGAATGTTAAATCCCGATGGCTTTGATAGATTCAAATGATTTTGAAAAATAGTAGTGATCTTTCTTAAAGATATTCTAAGATATAGATATTCTAAAATAAAGTTTGAGAGTAAGGTTTTCTTTGGATAGTTCGGGAATATGTCTTGATTTATTTTGTGATGATCAGAATAATCTTCTAAGTGACAATCGAATGTTTGCTTAGGCAGATAGGATGGTGCACTTAGTAAATTATCCTCTTTGTCATTCTACATGGGCACAAGTTCAAATTTGAATGAACCAAAAGCAAGTGGATGATTTGTTAAAAACTATTTGTCTATTAATGGTATTGTTTCAAGAAGAAATTTGGAAAAATAAGAAATATTTTTATTAACTGGTGCGAGTGTCTCGGAAATGACTAAAAATGGGTAAGAGATGTGTTAGGATGACAAACACTTCTCTTTAGTATCGCCCTTCTTAGTAAAGGGGTATATGGTACTATTTGGTAGCATTCAGTTCCTTAACATCATTTTGGATACTCGGGCTGTATGTATGTTTCCAAAAGGTTTTTGAAATAAAACCCAGGTATGTGTTCTTGGATCCCTTAAAAGAAAGAGGGGATTTCAAAATAAAATGATTTTGATTAAAAAGGGTGGATTAATAAATGAAGTTTTAATTAGGTAAAAATTAATAAGGGGATTTAATAAAGTTTGTTTATTTAAACTGTGTCTTTAGATTTTAACATCAAGGATGTGAAGAATTATTTGATGTTATTTGGCCGACTAATAGACATTTTTACCATAGAAGTGTCTAAGAAAATGTAGAATTAAAAATCAGATGTTTGAATATATTCTTAGGATGTAGAAGATATTATATAAGTTAATTAAATTTAAAAATTGATTCTTATGAAGCATAGTGGGAGGGTAGAAAGTAGTTAGATAGTAAGAATCGTTAGATAAATTCATAGGTTGTATGAAGATCATTTCTCATTTTTGCATAGTTCTCGATCCTAGATTCGAGTATATGAGTGGAGGTGTTTTAAACCATTCCGAATAAGGATTTATCACTCGAATTTTGACAGCGAGCGTTGGTGAGGGTTCTTACGTGGAACCAAAAAATTTCTTTCATAATTTATGGCTATGCAAGGTGAACAAAGATTTCTAATTAAGAGGCCTAACCAAAGTCCGCCCTAGGAAGTCGGGTGAGCAATACTAGTTCGGAAGTGAAGTTATGTGTTTGAGTGAATGATCAAATCAGATTTTACATAGGAATGATCTATGTACATCATATAGGTTGATGAATAGTTTAAGTGTTTCTGGGAATTAGGGTGGTGGTACAATTTTAGGGACAAAATTCTTTTAAGGGGGAAAGAGTGTAACGACCCAGATTTTACCACCTTGATTTGCGAATATTTAATAAATTTTAAATATTAAAATAACCGGTTTTATAATTAAAATATAAATCTTTTAAATAATAACAAATGATGGCAAAATAAGTTTGAAACAACCTAGGATTTTACCACCTTGAAATAGGCTATTTAAATATATTTTATATAATCGATAAATGGATTTTTATTGGCAAATAAACCTATTTTATTGATTTAATAATGATGATAGACCGAAAAGCGTTTTCTAAAAATTCGAATTTTCGACATCCGAAAGTTGTCGGAAACATTGTGCACATTTATGCACCATGTACACATATATAAATGTCAGGATTGGTATTAAAAAATACACTTATATATGTTAACTTATAATTATATACATATAAGAAGTGATGTGACTAATTATGAAAAGGTTTAAAAGAAAGTAAAATAAAATAAGAAAGTTATCATGCTAAGCCATACCTTAAAGTCATCACAAGTACACACAACATGGCTAGCATGATTTGGGGTTAAAGGAGGCCTTAACCAACGTGGGTAACATGGAGTGGAGGAGGTGATGTGGTGCATTTTGAGTGGAGGGTGGGTACTTATGGTCATTTTGGTAATTTTGCATTTCCTATGTCTATATATGCACATATCTTCTCATGTTCTTCACTTTACATTCTCATTTGCGTATTTTCTAAACCTTCTTCATAAACTCCTCCTTACATTCATGGCTTCCAAAACAATATTCCTAAGATAAAGCTAATGCATACACTTTTAGAAAACAAATTAAATCGCCTTACTTCACTTCCAAATACCAGTACTCCTCAAAACCAAACCTCTACACCCAAAAGCACATAGGGCCAAGCCCATATAAGCCTAGGTTGGGCACAATTTTACTCTTGGCCAAGCCTATTTGCACCATGAAAGGTCACATTAGGTCCTATTTTAAAGGTTAGGTGGTTTGCAAGTGTTATAGCCAAGTTCGGTGGAAGTTGAGTTTGATTTTGACATATTTCGGTGAGTAAAGATTCTCCTTTTGAATCAAGATACTAACCTTGAATTTAATGTAACAATGGTAGTAAATAATGATGATTGGTTGTGTAGTAAGATGTGAATTGGTTACACTTGAGCTTGTTGGAAGTGTTGACGATTTGGTTGTGTAGATGCATGTTATGTATGTTGTAGTTAAACTTGAAATTTGAAGTTAGTTAGTGAATGGAAAGTTAGTATATTGTTATGATTATGGTTATGATGCGTATGTATGGTGGATATGGAGTTTAGTAAAGTTAACTAATGTTATAAAAGTAAATACTTACTAATTTTGAGCGATATGGAAATTCCTTTTATAAAAGGGTGAAGTTTGATTTTTAAAATTATAATTATTTTAAAGTTAAAATCTTTGTTCATATTTCTTTATGTTTTAGAAGTAATAAGAGTTTCAAAAGTTAAAGTTTTAAAAGTTAGAAAGTAAAGTTTCAAGTTTTGAAAATTACGGGTTCGCATAGCGATAGTCGCTATACGCGCAATTTGTGAAAAAACGAACTGAATTTTCTAAATCTTAAGTATTTACACTTAAAATCTTTTTAGAAATTTTTTTATAACTTTAATTTAGTAATTAGAGAACAATTATTTAATTATTATTTAATTGGTTAATTAATTAATAAAGGTAATTAGTACTTAATCATTTGTTAGTAATGGTTTTTAAACTTAAATGTTAATCAATTAAGTTAATCATGATTCATTACTTAATTAAATTTAATTATTATTCAATTATTAATTAAGTATTAATTAATTATTATTTTATTGTTTATTTAAGATAATTATTATTTAAAAAGGGGTTTTATTTAATTAATCTTTGACTAAAGTTAATTATGTTTTAATAAGGTTTAATTACCTTTAATTAGAGTTTAATTACTATTTAACAAGGATTTGATTCTCATTTACAAGGTTTTAATTTATTTTAAAATCGCTTTGAGTTTAAGTAATCGGTTTTGTTTTAAACTGTTTTTTTTGTCAAATTGTTTTTAAATCAAGGGATTTCTGTGTCGCTTACCCTTAAGTAACCCCATATAAATAGGAAACTAAATGACATCTATTAGTAGAACAAAACATCATTCTGCTAATATAATTAACTTGGACATTTACTTAAGTTGATTGATTGTTATGTATTGATCCCTTATATACATGTTGTTATATGTGATGCCAAGTTAGACTGGATAAGTAAAACCAAATTAAAAGCACCATTATGGTCATTAAGCCTCCGTTGATTTTTTAAAGATAAATATTCCATTTTCTTTTTGAGATGGTTTCAAAGGTATTTCAATTTGAACAAGATATTTAAAGAATGATTTGACAAATGGTTTTTACTAAAGATGTTTTTAACAAATGGGAATGGTTTTCCATGCTACAAAAAGAAGATTTTATATAGAGTTTTATAAACGAATTTGGAAATTTATAAAGTTCTTTAGGTAAATGGATTTGAGTTTTTTAAGCAAAGAAGATTTCACAAATAAGGAACATTTATAAAATGGATTTGCATATTAAAGGAACCTAATTTGATTTAAGTTATTTAGGAAGTTGTTCAAACAGGAAATGTTTATAAAGAAGGTTTATATATGAATTTTGTTATTTATAAAAGAATTTTTAGAAAATGATTTTGATATGCACAAAGGGAGTTTATAAAAAAGGTTTGGATATTTATATAATAGGTTTGGATATTTATAAAAGCAATTTATATAAATGATTTTGTATAACTATAAAAGGGTTTTATATATGAATTTGGAAGTTTGGAAAGTGTTCTAAAAGGATTTGGATTTCAAGTAAAAGAGATTTCATGAATGAAATTGATTTGATTAATAAGGATTTATCGAAAGAGGTATTAAAAGAATTTGATATCTCAGTTTCTCTAAACCGACCTTTTAAAAAATTGTGGTATGGAACATTTGTTGCATAATGAACACCGAGGGATAGTGTTTAGGGTTGTCCTTATCTCCAATTTAAACCGCTTTTGTTTAATCCTTTTTAACATGATTTGGAAGTAAGAAATTATTCACAAATGTTTTGTGTATATACTTACGTTAGAGAGATAAGTATATGAATGTTTTAGACAAACGTTTTGAAAGGAGGTTTGTTAAATAAAGATTTTTTTGAGGCTTTGTGGTTGCTATGGATAGATAAATCTTAAATGGAAATTATTGTTGTTTGTTTATTTGATAGTTAAATAACCGACTATCAAATATGGAACCAAAACTTAACTTTGGAAATACCTAGGAGAAACACGTGAGTTATATTGCATAATCATCTCCGATGATGTTTAACTGTGCGTATAAATCTTGTTTCGTTCTCCTAGGACAAATGATAAGGAAATCCGTCCACTAACGGTTAGGAGGTGACCTCTGCTCTTATCTTTGACTGCTTATTTCGTAAAGAACTGGGGTTGAGTTTACCAGAAACTATCGAATGTTGTTTAGAAGAGACCAAGATCGGATATGTTATCTAAAAACCACTTCGATCCAATTCAAGTGTTTCGAAGTGAAGACATCTTGAAGATGGTGGAATTGAAGACGGAGCTCTTTGACGTGCAAGGGCTGCTTGCTACTATTCCTGAGGGTAATTCCAAGATGTATGTAGTAGAGGTAGTTCCTTCGGTATTTTCATATCCTGAACAACTTGTATGGATTAATGCTGGCATTGAATTGTTGCCTAGAGGGCAGTGTTAGCATTCCAAGTGGGAAGTGTTATATGAAAGGTAAAACGTAGCATCAAGCCTCATCAGTCGGAAAATGACAAAAATTGGGCATGTAGCAGGGCCATGTGGGTCGCTCCCATTAAGGTATAGTCATCCCAAATCTTGATTGATTACTATCTACTCATGTATGCTTAGTGGCCAAAAGTGGGGTGATCATATTCGGTACTACTACTCAAGTGGTAGCCAGTCCTGTGTGGAAGGGGTACATGATGTTCTTGTCAGACCCAGGTACATTTTATCTAGAGATGTACCATCAAGAGGTAGTTCCTTACCTTGTCATAGTATGGAATCCATTCTCCAATACGTGCCTTTACTGTTTTGATTATAGAACCTAGTATGTTGGAAATTAATTAATGTAACAATTTCGGCTATGATTAATAAGTATTTGTACTCTAGACATTACTATAATTTCAATGGATTTTATATACAAATGTTTTGATTATCGTAAGGTAAAAACCTGTCCATGTTTATGTGCGACATGATCTTACGAGATACCTTTGTTTTAAAGGTTTTTTTATAAAGTTAAAAACTTATGCTTTACTCACACCAGACTCATGTCTGACTCAGAGTTTATTTTCCTTTTCCTAAACTCTTGGGTGCTCAAATTTGAATGGGCAGCCAAGTAGTTCAGTGTTTTCCACATATTTACCTTTGAGGAGCTTAGAGCAGGTGGCTTTATCGACATCTAATTACTTTTCTTGTTTCCAGTGTATTATATGTATATTGTATCAGTTAGGTAAGGATAGGCTTTTATAACTATCCTAGGCTAGAATTTGTATTAGTATTACTCTGATGTAACATTTTGAAATGACTTTGTAATATATTATGTTGAGTAATATATATTGTTCCGTATCGTTGTAAGATTCTATACTGTTTAGTTTCTTCTCTTATATCTTTTCTTTCTTTCACCCCTAATGACCTATCTTTCAAACGACTAAATAATCGACACACGAATATCGAGGATGTATTAAGTGTCGTCTTTGGTAGTAAGAAAGGAAGTTCGTTATATTTGGTATCAAAGCTTAGGTTGAGCGAACACCTTAAGCTTTGGTGGGGTAAACTCATTATCAAAGGTCAGTGGGATCCCAATTATGTAAGCATGGAATAATAGCACTTGAGCCACTATTTCACTTGATTTCTTTAATATTTGGCATTTACTTTCATTCAAATTGGATGTAATAAGGCGACATTTTCCATAGGTTTATCCAAACAAAGTTAGCTTTTTGAATCTGTGGAACCGTATTTTTAAAGCTTGACTTTGTGCCATAAGATTAGTGGCACGATCAAACACTTTGTGTTTTGGAAACCTAATGTCTTGGTACCCGGAGTTAGGTACTAATGAACTCCTTGGTACCATAATCGGGCCATTGGAGCATAATCAGATTGAGACTGGTCAGACAATTCATCCCTATGCATTTTATCTTTAACCAATGCCCAGGATAGGTGAGGTCCGAGGTAGATGCTCGAAAATAAGCGAGGTCCAAGGTAGATGCCTGGAGATTAGCATCGCAAACCTAGTGCTCAAAGATAGGCTTTAGTGTATAATTGAATTTTGCAAGTATAATACTGGATTATATTATTGTTCATGTAAATACAAGGGAAAATCCATATAGTCTCAGTTGCAATGATGGAATACAGTTTTATTTGTAGTTAAATACAAAATGTTTGACCGGTAATAAATAAAACCGAGCTTTGGGTGGATGCTAGTAGAAATTTATTTATATGTAAGGAGTTACAATAAATAAAGGCATTGCATAGATCACTAACATAGGAAGGTATGATATATAAGTAATTTCATTACAAATGATTATATATTTATACATGTTGACAAGTACATGGGCAATTAAATAAAAGATGCAATAAAGTAAATAAAACAAGGTTGAATAGTAAACCAACTTTTATTTACTTATCTTTTGATTACAAAATGGCGAGGGTCCTGCCCACATAACAATGAACTATGTGCATGGATCCAAAAAGTAAAAAGTAGAAAAGGCAAAAGGATGCATCAGTTGATAAGATCAGTCAACTCTTCCCTCTCTTAACCTTCTTCTTGTCCCTTATGGATCCTGGAGGTTTCCTCTTCCCCGGTAGGTGTCTTTGGATGGAGTTGTTCATTTTTCCTCATCGGCATCCCAATCAGCTGACTTAGTGGGGGTCTTAGGAGGCTCATCAGCTGCTTTGGAGGCAAGAGCGATAGGAAGTTGGATATGGAATGGAGGGATCAGCAAAGAAATGGATGAAGTCTTAGGAAGATTTTCCAACCCAGGTTCGACCTTTAGTCTTTATCTTAATGATGTCAGTAGCCTTATTCATCACCAAGGAAGGATCAAGCCCTTTCACATTACTAATAAGAACATCTTTCTCATCGATGGAACCATCAACCTCGTCCATAACCACCTTGATTAGAGCATCTATCTTCTCAACATCGGGACTGGATCCAGTAGAGGAGATTGGAATAGCGAAAGAGGATTTTATAATGATAGAAGTGGTGGTAGAAGATTACGGGCCTGGGGCAATAATAATCTTTGGCAAAGGCATCAAAGGTGGTTGTCCTATAAGAAGGCAAATGGAATGATAAAGACTAAAAACTTCTTGGATGGCATTTGAAGCTTTTCAAGAACCGGAAAAGCCCATAGATATACCTTCTGAAGCTGGAGTAAATGCTTTAGGAGATTCCATGTATACCCCTCTTCATGGATAGGTGCAATAATAAAAAGGATAAGAGTAGTTGGTGGTCGAACAAATCCTGAATCTTCGAGGTTATACCCTACAGTAGTTGGTGTAGCAGCAGCAGTAGCCGGTAGGGCTGTCAATGGATACCCGAAAAATCCGAAATTCGTCCGCATCCGTATCCGAAAAGCGGATAATATCCGATATCCGAAAAAACGGATGCGGATACGGATACGAAAACATCCGCATCCGAAAATTATCCATCCAGTCTTTGTCAATATTATAATACAAATTGTGTGTATTTTAGTATAATGAAACATATTTATTTGTTGTTTTATCAAGTTAATAGTTTATATTATATGCATTTAATGCTTATTAACCACTCAAAACTATTTATCATCGCCATATTTGTTTATATTTAACACTTTTATGATCAATTGGATTGAAAAAAATGTATGTTAAACTTAAAATTTATATTTATATTTCTTGATTTATCAGTCGTTAGCGGATAGGATAATTATCTGATATCCGTCCGTATCCGCGGATGCGGATATCCGATATCCGAAAATCATTTCGGATGCGGATATGGCACTATCCACATCCGAAAGTATCCGTTGACAGGCCTAGTAGCCGGTGGCAATGGCATGGATGTAGAAATCATAACAGCATCAAATTTGGCTGCTAAGGAAGTGGATATCTCTATCTAGGACTTAAGTGGGAGTGATGTTTTAAACTAAGCCTTTAGAGATGGACTCAACAAGAGCCCCAGAGGCGTTGGTGCGATAATAGAAGCTTTGGCGGTCCATGCTGCTTGTCCCTTAGCCAGGGCCTTCAAATCATAATCATCGAAGAGGAGGGCCTTTATCAATTCTTCGTACCTCACCTCCTTTACATGCCTTCTCTTAGCTTAGGATCTCATCGTAAACCTCTGTGTGGGTCTCTGAATATTTGTCTTCAAGCCATTTTATGTTACCCGTCCTTATGATGTTCATGTAGAATTGCAAGATGGTTGTATCGACTTTGTTTCCAAATGCATTCTTTTCTTTTTCCATTTGGGTGAGGCGAGTTTCCATCTCTACGACCCTGTCCCCTAGCGTTTTTATTTCATTCCTTAGACCGCATTTCTTTTCAGCATATATTTGTGTTATTTTTATAGCTTTAACTTATTGCCCTTTTTTTAGTTCGACCTGCAACTTTAAGAGTTTAGAGTCCATTTTGTCTTAAATGTTGGTCTTCTCTTGAGTCAAATCCTTGGTGCACACATGAGCGGCTTGAATTTGTTTGTCCAGCACCTTGATTTTGGCTTCCACTGCCCAGACTTTAGCCCGGTGCTTCTCTTTGGCATCTCTAGCAACCATGAATTTGGCAGTTATCTCTTGCCCAAGCATTTCAATTTTGCTAGAGAGTTTTTTCTTTATCTCTTCATCTTTTTCACCCTCCTTCTCCATCATCACTATGATTAGGCGATTTCTCTTGTTGAGATTGACCAAACCCTTGGATAAATTTCTCCATGAGCGATACTACTCCACCAACTCTTTGTGAAGTGACAAACCCACATCCAGGTCCTCGGGAAAATGTCCTTTACATTGCACATGAATTTAATCCACATTAAGTCCATTCTGAGATAAAGGAGATCTTGCTTTGATAGAGCCTTGGTGGACGAGATTTCAAGAGTTGTCAATGTAGTGGTGGTGGTGGTGGTGTGTTTCTTGCCTTATCTTTATTATGGGAAGAGTAAGCGGCTTTTCATTTATTCTGAATGGAAGTTAAGGCATGAGAAAATGGAAGGATATAGGTGATGGGAGCTTTAGAGATTGGAGGTGGAGACGGGCTTCTCCCCTTGGAGAAATGGGCCTATCGGAATATGGATTTAAAGACCTCTAAAGTGGAGATCGACCCCGGTGTGGAGAGTTAGAACTTCTCTTCGACCCAGAACGATTTTTAAATCTTTCGCGCTTGGAGTATTGCTTTTTTCTTTCCTACTCTTGTCTCTCTTTTTCTCCTTCCTCCTAGCTCATTCATAGTCAGATTCTTGGAAGGTGTCACTTCGAGAGTGAGAGCCAAACCGATGGAAGGAAGGGTGACCACTTCTTAATCTTTTGTCCGGAGTGTCAAACTGGATTTTCCCATTGTATCTATAAGAAGTAGAAGATGGAATTAGAACTTGGGAATCAGATAAGAGTACATGTGGAGTAAACATGGTTGTGAGTGCGGTGTGAAGTGTTGGTGTACCTTATTGAAACTAAAGACCATGCTCGGATGGATCTGTCTTCTCCCTGAGGAGGCAGGGACACATCAATAGAACTTTGATTCAGGTTTTGAACATGGGAAGCGATGAAGTCGTCAATATTGAAGTTTTGATTGTCGAGATCTCCTATGTTTTCTAGAAAAATGTAGATTTCTTTCTACATCAAGAGCAACATTGACTCTCTAATTGGGTTTCGACACTACGCCATAGATGGCCTATTGCAACGAAATTACAAGGTGTTGCTAGCTACAATGTAACGATAGCTATGCTGATTTTGTCTATTGCAACATTCACTTCAATGTGTTAGCATAGATATCAGCAAAATGTTGCAGTAGCTATAAATATATTCAAATTAATAAAATTAATAAAAGTTTACACCTCAGCGATCCACACCATCATTTAAAACAAAATCTCAACCATCAATCCACACCATCAATCCACACCTTAGCAATTTCCATTTCCCGCTTTACTTTTCTTTCTCGTTCCTCTTTGTGTGAAAATTAGGGCACGGCATTTTTCTTTCTCGTTCCACTCTGTGAAAACTAGGGCACGCGATTCCAGTTGCTTTGATGCTCTGATTGATCGAATCTAGTGTGAGAAACGTTTCTGGTAGCTTGCTCCTTCATTCTCCTTGATTGATTGCTCGAATTGCTTTGACTTCGTCGTCCGGTGCGATGTGATATTATTTGGTATGTTTTCTGCCTTCTGGTTTACTTGATTATTCTCGATTTTGGTTACACTCGCACGCTTTTGCCGATGATGAATTGGGATTTATTTATAGGCTTTATTTCCTATAATCTCGAGTTTAATCTTTCTGTTGGACTTTGAGAAATCTGGTATGTTGGATTGCGATGATGTATTGATATGTTGGACTTTGAGAAATCTGGTATGTTGGATTGCGATGATGTATTGATATGTTGGATTTTGGTTCACTGGCTTGATTTTGCTTTGCCGATGATGAATTGCGATGTGATATTATTTGGTATGTTGGATTTTGGTTCACTGGCTTGTTTTTTATTTCTGATCTGAGCTTGTTAGCTCCTTTCTGCTGCATTTGTTAAACCAGAACTTGAACCTTTGTTAAACCAGAACTTGAACCTTTGTTAAACTTGTTAACATACCTTTGTACCTTGCTGCATTTGTTAAACCAGAACTTGAAGTATTTGTATTCTGTTGTCCTCTAGAAAACTGCTTCACTTGAAAACTTCTGCATTTTTGAAAATCAGAACTTTGAAAGTGATCTTTGGTCTTCTAAAACTGTTGACTAATCTGAACATTGAGTTTTGATTTCCACGATATATACAAACATATGTGTGTTGAGCTTTGTTGGTTTTTCTTGGTCTGGACTGAACTGGTACCATGCTAACCTTGTTCTTTAACATGAACTGATGCTCCAAGTCCTCTGTATATCATATTACTGCCTATGTTTCTCTTGTACATTCCTGATGCATTCACTGTTTTTGCTTGATGGGCTGCCTATGTGTACTGCTGTATTTCTTGCACTGGCTTGTCTACATTTTGCTGAACCTGGTTCTTGTTTGTTTTGTTGGTTGCTTGGCCCTGAGTTGAATCCAGTCGATGACTCGGGTTTGACCTTGTGCCGTGTCCATTTTTTTGGCTTGTCTACATATCTGGCTGCACTTGAGTATGAACTTGCACTTGAGTAGTTGCACTTGAGTAGTTTCTTGTACCAAGTCTTATGATGCATGTATGTTCATCCATGTACATGCATTTCTTGATCATGTTATGTTGCTTGCTGTGTTGAGTACTACTTTGTGCACTTGGCTTCTCCTTTGTGCATTTTTGCCTGAACTGTTGCTTGGTGTCTTCCATACTGTGTATATCACAGGTTGTCCGTGCAAATATTTGGTCCCTGTCAGAAAAAAATATGAAAAGAAACAACCCAAATACCTGAGGCAAATAATATAACAAAAATATTTTCATTTTCTGTTCAAGTTAAATATTATTTTCCAGATTACTGCTTTTGAATTATATGTGACAGGTATTGAAGACTGGACAGCTGGATACAAGCTTGAAGACAGAGTCAAATCAAATGTGCATGAGTGTATGAATGCATGAGCTTGAAGACAGGTTTCAAAGAAGGCTCGATCTTCCGAAATCGGATGAAGACAGGTCGATCCCCACCGGGACTGCGGTGCCCCGGACCCCCGCCGGCGCTGCGCCCGGACCCGCTTCTCGGCTCGCCTTCGGCTCGGCACTCAGCTCGTCATATATTTGTCAGTGTCGGTGTCTGTATAAATTGAAACTGCATATGTAATGAGTGAACTGAGTGATGTAGTGAGGAATATCTGTATATGTAAATATTAGTGTTATATATCATTGAATTGTAAAATAGTGGAGTCGGGAATTTGTACTATTTCAAATGTTGAAATAAAATATTTATTTAAATAAATTACTGTTTGAATATCAAATTCTGTGCAATAGCATTTTATTAAATAAATATTTATTTCTATTAAAAAATCAAATATGCTCTACATTGTGGGCCCCACAAATTCAGAAAATTAATATCTATAGCAACATTTTTGAATGTTGCTACATGCACCTATGGATGTTGCTATAGACCCAAATAGGATTCTATTGCAACAATATTTCTTATATTGCCTTAGATAGTCAAAATGTTGCCTTTGAGGTCTGCGGCAACGCGGCAAAATGCATCACCGAGAAAGTGTTGCCTTTTCCCTTTTTTAGCCTATAGCAACATTTTTTGGCACTTCCTGCATCACTTCTTTGGTGTTGCAGTATGCAATCTATGGCGTAGTGCGATATGGCTTGGGGATTGATCTAGAAGATGTGACCCTAATTCATCTTGGCTTGGGGACATGCATGACTTAAGGTTCCTTCATTTAGAGTTATCTCCCTGATTGACTCACTACATCTTCTTCCTTTTTTTTCATCATAATTTTCTCCCTCTTCCTCACTTATCTCTCCTTTTTAGCTATATTTTCTTTATCTACCTTGGTGGCATTGTTGATGTCCTTTTATATATTTGGAGCCTCAGGGTGCACAAGAGCTGGAGGGTCAATCTCAGCCTACGGGGCTGCTTGAGTGGCCTTTAGTGCAATGTGCTTATTGTTAACCTTTCGACCATTATGCAGCATGAGGAAGTGGCACGGCCGAAGGTCATTAAAAAGATTTACCCTTCTTCTCTCATCTTATAGGACATCTTTAAGGAGATGGAGTATTTAAGCTAAAGAAGCATTTGTAGTCCTTTGAGGAATATCAGTAAGAGAAAAAGTGAAAGAGGGTTAGTGACCCAAGTAAAGTAAGGTAGGATATAGAAAATCAGAACTTAGATCCAGACAATCACCTTTGGGCGAAGCCATTTGGACATCTTATGAAGAAGTACCTACCTTAGATGCGGATTAGCTTTTTTTGGAGGCTGATGATGACTTGGAAACTGTGGAATGACTCTAAGATGGTTAGAGATAAAGATTTGAACATCTCCATAAAGTTATATAGATATTAAATCTCCTATAGGCTCCCTAACTAAGAGTCGGGCAAAGATCATGTAGGTGTAGGAGAGCATAGCATACTGACACCCGTTTGGATGAAGTTGAGATGGAGCTAGCTTCATGAGTTAAAGCATACTTCCAAGGAAGTGATTGAATGGAGGAATGACTTTGAATAGGCACATGTAGCAGTTACAAGTTGTGTAACCTCTACGAGATTGTGTGCTCTCCGGTGTGGTAGCAGAACTAGGGTCTCCGCTTAGGGAATAACATAATGATCGTATATTCTCTTAACATTTGCCACAATTGACCTCAATGTTGGGAATCCAAGGGTTGTCAAGAATCATAACACCAACGAAGTAAACATTTGAAGCAATGTTATCCTCCATAGGCACATAAGGAACTACTTGTAATGGTTGTTTAGGTTGACGTCGAGGTTGCCTAGCTCTAGAAGGAGTTAAGGTGAAAGTCAGGGTAGAAGTAAAACCTACTATCAAAGCAGTGAAGTCGGAAGTAGAAGGGATGGCGGCAGTTATAGAGAGATGCCCTGAACATTTAAGTGGTTCCATTTTAGACTAAAAGCTTGAGAATAAGCTTGCTTGGCTATGATTTTAATTTCTATATTTATTTTGAATAAACCCTATGTGTAAAAGATGAGTAGGGTCCAACAAATGTTGACATGTGTCAACCAATCGGGTTCTGTATATCGACTGGGATAGTAATCTATATCAATCTATGCAGTGTGTTTCCTACATCCTTGGCACTATGTATGGAAGCATTGTGTGTAGATAGCCTACTTATATTAGAAAATGAGCTTTGGCACTCGATGGAACTATGTATTGGATAACGTAAGATTTACAAATGGAATCGAAAGATACCTAAGGTAGTACGGAGCATTTCTTTCTAGGACTATAGGTAAGTGATATTCAATTTCGAGTTTGCTATAGTGGATATTCTAGAATATACCGACCCTTGAATTTATTAAGCGCTAAAGTGCATTCAATTAGATAGTTTCTTGAAGCATCTCGATCGAAGGCCGAGACACTATCCCATACTCAAAGTCAGCCCAAATGAAATTTTCCTTATTCTTATCCTTCACCACTTCTAGCCTATATCTAGTTCGTGACATGCGGCTAGTTATTGGGCGACGGGGTGGCGTTGTTAAAGGATGGCGAGGGTGAAAATATGGATCGACATAGTATGGCAAGAAAAGTCATGTAAAGGCGGCGATAGCCTTGTGTCCAAGCATCGACCCACCGAAGTATATTTGAATCTACATTAATATTAAGGTGGAGAACGATAGTAAAGTCAATCTTTAGTTCGATTTGAATGGATTTGTAGGTAGCATTCTTGTTCTTATGAATCGACGATGATAGAACTAGAGTTAATCAAGGTAAGAACGGCAACTGACAATGTTAATACATGCGAGGAACGCAAGGTCTTGAAGTCACAATTGCAAGAGCTCAGAAAATATGGAGGCTAAAATAAGGTCAAATGAAGGCTGAAATTTTCTAAAAGCTTGAGTATATATATATATATATGAATTTGTGCAAACCGCTTGCTACCAATTGATATGAATCAACATCGAACAATATAGGTGTTTTACCTGGCTAAAGAATGGAATAAGTTCAAGAGATTCTCTGTGATGAATGAAGACTTTGGATAGAAGATGTCCATATTTATCTCTATCGACAAGATGCAATCAATAATTGTTTAGAACGACATTCGGTATTCTCCATGAAGATGCGGTGTTTCATGAAAATAGCTTGACTGATAGAGGCGTCATTGTAGATTAGGATTTGCTTGCTTGTCTCGATCCAAAGCATGTTTTGAGTTCACAAAGCGTATTTAGGGGGCATGTGTTATTCGGTATTTGAACCAAGCGACATTTCAATCGATATATGCTACGAAATGATGAAAGAGTGGATCAAGAAGAATGGAAGATGCCATGATTGAGGACCTTAGAAAATTGGTTAAGTATTGAATAAATACTATCGGTCAGTGCCATATGATATGGTTCGATATCGAATGAAATTGAATAAGTAGTGGGGAACCACTATGCTACTATGTGGACTCAATATTTAAGGTTGAAGAAGATAAGTACAAATGATGTGTCATCGTTCAGTGCTGAACAATTATCTTTGACTATTTTACCTTTGAAACTCTAAAGTCAAATATTTAAGCTATTTAGAAGAATAATGAAAGAAATAGTCAACCAAATTGGTCGATATCGATCCATATGGATCAGTGCCGAATGACCTAACTATTTAGAAATGTGCAATTTTGACTTGTTTTTCATGCTTAAAATTTGGATCTACATGTTTCACAAACTCAACTGATGATTTGACGATTTTGAAGTGAAATTCTTATATGAATAGGAATCCTACAACAACTAAAAAAAGAATTTTTGACTCTTCACTAATTTTTATGCAGAGCTGCCTCCAAATTTGAAATATACAACTGGAGATTCGAAGTAATTTGGTTGTAATTGTAAACTCAATTGGTAATAAAAGATATAGTAGACGTAGCACTTGATTTAGGTTGAACCATTTTAAAATCTAAGTGTGTTCTCTTTCTCTTTCTAGTTCTTTGTAACGACTCGTTTCTTCGACTCCCAGATATCGACACTAATACATCCTCGGTATTCATGTGCCGTAGATCCAAGTGCCGGAGAAGTGGATCATTAAGGGTAAGAAAGAAAAATAAAGACAGAACAAAATCTCACATATGTTATTTCAACAAATAATCTTTACGGTGGAAATTAAAATATATTTATCAGAGCTAAACATGGACAGTTATAAATATCTGTCCTTACAAAGGCGAAATATAAAACTACTCATGTGTCGTGGAAATAGATAACAAATCTCCAGAAAAATCTTCTAACTCCATGCTTTGAGCTTCATCCAGCTTTCTTCTAAACTAAACCTGATTACTAGGCTGCCCGGAGAAAATTAGGGCACCCAGAGTTTAAGGGAAAAGGAAAATAAACTCCGGGTCAGTCATGGGACTGGTGTGAGAACTCAAAATACATCTTTTGAAAACAAAAGGGTATCTCATAAGTCCATGCCGCACATAAACACGGAACCGGTTTTTACCTTATGATAACCAAAACATCCTACGTCAAAATAATTGATATTATTTTTAATGACATATCTTTGAAAACATTTGCAAGTAAATTTTTTAATCTTAGCTGAAGTTGTTACATTATTAAATTCCAGCATACCACCTTGTAATACAAGGCTTTCTACATTCAAAATCTTATGGGCTTTTATTGGAGAATGGGTTTCCATACAAACGACCAGGTGAAGGGACTACCTTTCGGTAGTACATCTCTAGAACAATGTATCGAGGCCCAATAGATGGTCCTCTACCAATACAAGACCGGCCTACCCTTCCTTAGATAGTACCGAATATGTCATCGCCCCGGTCGTTACCGACCTATTCGTGGATCCTCATAGCATACATCCACAATAATTTACACTCTGAATGTCATAGTGGGAAGAAACACATCTAGAAGGGGATGATCTCACCTTAATGGTTGCGAACCACATTGCCTTGCTGCATCCAACCCTATTTCGGTCATTTCTAGGGTGTGAGGCCTGAGGTAATGATTACCTTTTCACATAGCATATCATCTTTCTTTGAATGCCACACTACCATTCTATCGATCATTTATTGACTTCCACAAACATACAAACTCCGAGCTCATACATCTCAGAGAAGGGTGTTAAGCTAAGAGAAGTTTCCTTCTCCGCCACTAAATAGATGTACGTTTATAAAAGTCAACGATGTAAATCTCAAGAATGCAATATCAGACATACGTCCATACAAGTTCGTTCTAGGACTGAAGGTGCTCTCCTACCACATCCTGTCGGGAATTTACCCTAGGATTAGAAGCGAGAAGTCATTGCAACATAAAGAATTTCAGAAATGTAAAGACTGCTACTACTTTATCATTAGGAGCTAACCAGAATTATCAACAAGCAGTCCTTTCATCCCAAAAATCCCTGGTCTTTATCCTTCATTCTCTCTATTAGGTCTTCATTTTTTGAACGCATACATTGGTTCGAAGTGGTTTTCGGACAGGGATTTCCCCAGATCTGACCCGGTTTCTTCTAAGCCAATCATCGATAAAAAGAGGTTTTGTGAATAGGGAATCATTCTTTAATTGATTAAGTTCTTTTTATCAAAAATCTCCATTGGAGAAATATATATTTCTAAAACATACTTTCTGGTATATACGAAATATCAAACCTCTCTTATCAAATCTTTGATTACTAAAAACCCTTTCTAAACTTGGACTAATCCGAAATCATTTCTTTTATACTTAGGGAAATATCCCCCAAATCATTTCATTTAAATCTTAACAAAGATTTCTTAATTTAAAACTCTCAATTTCATTTGAGTTAAAACCACGTTATTCAGGATGTTAATCCAGATACTAGTAATTATTAAGTGAGCAAAACCTATAGAAATCATTTAATTCTACTCAATATCAATCCCTGTATTCAACAAATACTATGGGCGGAATAACAATGAAATCACCTTTTAAAGTCCATGAATAGTACGAGTTCCCTCTTCAGGCTTTAACACTGAGTATAAGAAGATCATATCCATAAAATCCAAATCGTACTAATGCTGAAAAATTTTATTCTTTATTCTTTAGAAAATTTCGTTCCGAGTAAGTCAAATTCACAATCCCATCCGTCGAGCTAGTCCGGATAGCCAGGGAGAGTAGGAAACTGGTTTTCCAAACTCAATCCTAGACACTATCTCTTTGAAACCCATAAGGCGGTCAAGTTATTTGATCGACTCTAAACCATTAAAACATTTTGATCATTTCATAAATCTTTCGGATTTCCTTTAAAACACTTTATTAATTATTTAAAAACATTTTCAAAAGATTTTGAAAAGAATAGTTGCGTATAAAATTATATTTCAAAAGTTATAGAAAAGTGCCGCGGAAAGTGATTTTTAAGCTATATTAATCAAAACGACTTTTATTATTTGAAAATTCAATTTTATTACTCAAATCACTTTTAAAACATTTTAAAAGATTTAAAAGATTTATTCCATATTTTTAAACAATTTAAAACATCATTTGTAAAGAAATCCAGTTTTGGATTCCGAACTGTAAATTCGGGATTTTTCAAAAACTTGTTTTACTCATATTTCAAAATTCACTTATCAAAATCTCGATTTTCTTTCTTCGTTGGAAAACTATGGATATAATAGTTTGGAAAATTCTTATCTCGAAGAATTCCGAGCTATAACTTTTGCACTATTTTGACTTTTGTAGCTCGAAATCGCGAACTACCGTTACGTGACGCGCTTATTTTTAACTAAATTTTCCATTTCTTTTCAAACTTCAGCAGAATACTTTTGAATGCTTATAAAACATTTCAAATACATTTTAAACCATTTATAAGAGGTTTAACACTTCCATATATCCCATTTCATTAATCTAAGGAAAGTGATTTCCTTTTGTGTTTATCGACGTGTATAATTGTGACTTGCATATATATTCAACATTCATATGAAAACAACAAAACTTGATATTAAAAGAATACTAAACATCCATTTGCAACATCATATCATCATCCAACGTATACTATAATAAATTAAGGGTTCTCACCTTCATTTCGACTCGAACTAGTTTAAAAAGCGGCTATAGCTCCGCTATCTCGAAATGAAACTTCAAGAATTCTAGCTTGGATCCTTGATAAGGCTCGGCCAAGCCTTGTTACTCCTGGCCTAGGGTGGTAAGGAGGTGGAGATCACAGCCAAAGGTGGTGGATGGTGGTGTCTTGGGATTTAGGAGGTGGAGAGGTGGAGAATTGAGCTTGTTTTGAAGTGTTTAACTATATATAGCTATCTATTCTAAATTTTATTTCTTTTTGAAATAAATTTGGACATTATTTTATTCTAGAATGGAAGACATTAAAGTGGAGGTAAAAGCTTGAAAATTGTGAAGAAGAAGATGAATGGAAAAAGAGAGAAGAGGGTAGGGTATTTATAGAAAAGGAAGAGTGTAAAAGTATCCATACATACATCATCATTTTATCACCATTTCAAAGCTTCTCCAACACACTTCTCCCCCCCCCCCCTTATGTACGGCTAGAACCTCCCCCCCCCATGTGCCCATCCCTTCCATCATCTAATGTATGCATATGTTGACTTATTTAAGCTTAAGGAGTAAGAAACTTTAAAATACATTATTTATTTTATATTACTTTCTTATATTTAATTATACTCCTACATGTATGTTTATATGTATGTTATCATGTGTATGTAACATATAAATGTATGTACATGTAGGTGCAAAACACTTCAAAAGACTTTGAACAACTTTTGTTCTTTAAATCGTTGAAATCCGGAGAATCGATTATCGATCACATTTTCACTTATACTTTAATGTACATATATTTGTAAACAAAATTTCAAATTAAATTTCTTATCAATGATCATATTTTATTTATAAAACCATATAAATTCATATTAAAAATTATTTACAAAAATTACTATTATACCGATAAAGCGATATCGATTTTTCCTTATATTTTCAAATCAAATATATCTCTTTATAAAACTATTATAAATGATTCATTATCACTTAATAACTATTTAAAATGAATTATTATTATTTAAAATAATTATTTGAATAGTTAAAATAATAATTAAATCATTAAATTTTAATTTAAATAAACCTATATTTAAATATGATGTCACTAATTGATAGAATTTTCGAGGAAAATATTCTCGTAAATATTTATTCAAAATAAGTTTACTATTACTTATCATTACTTGAAATGATATTATCTGTATCGTCATTTTTAATTTAAAAAAAATTCAATTTATCGATGTGATAAATTGGCGGGTCATTACAGACTCTCACTCTTAAAAGAATTTCATCCCCGAAATTACCCAAAACAAAAACCCAAAGGTTTTGCCCAAAATATTTATTTTTTAAACTTATTCCCGTATGATGTATATAGATCATTCGTACGCAATATCTGATTCGATCTACTTTTCGAATCCACAACTTTACTTCCAAACTAGTATTTGATCCCCCGATCCTTTAGTGCGGACTCTGACCAGGCTTCTGATCAGAACTTTAGTTCCCTTGCATAGCTCTCAACTATGATAGAAAACTCAAACATCCAACCACAAACCCTCATCAATGTTCGTCGTCAAGGATTGAGTGATAAATGCTCTTTCGGATAAGTGTCAAAACACATCAAAGTTCTACACTCGAACCTTAGATTAAATCGTGCGATGAAATAATCCATATACTTCATATGTATTTATTAACCTTCCCAAAATTCTTAAATTAATATTTTATTTATAAAACCATATAAATACATATTAAAAATTATTTACAAAAATATTTCAATCTATTTTTTTCCAAAACATTAGGATGTCCATCTTTCTCAAACATCATTTTATTTTTGCTACTTACACTTTAATTTATAAAATATACTTCTATAAAATATATTATTAAATAATTTCTTTATTTAAACACTTTTTTTATAACATGATAATTATAATGTTTTCTATCTTTTTATAAATGACTCTAATACTTGTTATTGTCTTTAAAATCCCATTATTAAAGATCTAAATATATTTATAAGATTTCTTCCAAAGTGTCATTCAAGGGTTTAAAAAAATGTTGCTAAAACATCGTTTACTACAAACTCAAACTATTCATTATTAACTTTAACTGATTCTTTTCAAGATCCATGCATACCTGTGCTTATTAATTAAGATAATACACTTTGATAAAAAATTGACAACCATTAATTTATCAATTACCGTTTCACATTATTCCTTTCAACTTTATAAAATTATATTGATCAAGTAACTCGGAAATGATACCAAGGAACTGGGTACTACTAATAGTATCATATATTTCCTTAACAAGAAGGGGAATACTTAAGAGAAGCGTTTACCATCCGGACACATCTCCTGCCCATTTTTAGTTACTGTTGAGCCACTTGAATTAATTAATCATAAGATTATTTTTCGTTTCCAAAATCCATTTTTTTAGAAATAATGCTATTATTCCTTTTCCGAAAATCATTTGAAATTCCTTTCGAAAATACCAAAATTTAAATTCACAAAAATTCCTTTATAAAGCATGTTTTATAAATCCAGTTTATACAGTTACGTATATAAAACGTATTCACAAGATTTATTTATCATAAATAAATCTCTTTAATAACCATTTGTTGAATACCTCATAGTCAAATTGTGAAATTAAATTCACGAGGTGTTCGAACTTAACTTTTTAAAATTAAACAACTGATCCAGTTATGATAATAGCTGAGCACTATTCTTTCCTTATTCAAATTACTTGAAAAATATTCTTTGTATTCAAAATATAATCGTTGGTAGAATTATTTTATTTATCCATTTTCAAAGCCAAAATCACCTAACATCATTAAATCCTTCAATACGAGGGTCCAGAAGAAGATACCCCCCCTCCCCATTTTTTAAACCATTACACTCAAAATAATACATTAAAACAAAACACACTACTTAGACATACTTAACAAGATACTATTTCTTACTCTTTTGAGTCTGATGACAATGGTGGACTCCAACATCCCAAATCAATCATTATATCCCCTTCTTCCTCACTATCCAACTCATCATCGGCCTCGTTGTTGTCTTCCTCTTGTGCTTCTTCAATTCCCTGGGGTAACCATGGTTGATTCTATGGGACATGTCCTAAGCCTACTGGTACTCCCAATATGACTCCTCCTTCTTCCAACTCTTCTAATCCGGGCACATTTTCTTCCCACGGATTTTCAAATACTCCTACTCCTTCCTCTTCTTCCTCTTCTTCCTCTTCAGCAGTCTCCTCGTTGTGGCTTCCCATTGTGCTCTAGTTGATGTAGGAACTAGACGATGCCTCCTGCCAGATAACATTTTCCCCACTCATCTCCCATATCACATTGTTACATTCGCTTGATATGATAGCGTTCGGGTATTCCATGGGCTCAAATTCCTCCTCTTGGTTCTTCGGGTTCTGGTTCTTCTTCCATTGGCTCCTCTTCCTTAATTGTTTCTAGAATGGAACTAGCAGGATCCGCTACCCAATTTCCCTCCAAGGCCTGCCCGGGTTCATCGTCACTCGAGATCATAATAATTTCGGGAGCTGGGGGTGGCATAAGCATTCCTGCAACAGGGTACCCATCTTCATCCATACGAGTATACAGGGCATATTCTTCCTTAATCGGAGATCCACCATTGCTAGGCAGATGTTCTGGCTGTCCTTCCTCATCGCTGGAAAGAACTATAAGGTTGTTCTTCTTACCCTAATTCGCCCTAGAGGATTTCCCCTTCGAATAACCCCCCCTATATGGTTTCTACAAGAAAAACAAATTTTCTTTTTAGACATAGGTAGTAGGTAATTGCTAGCGTATTCTTAAGTAGAGAGGTTGGGTTAATACTTAGAAAGATGTTTCGATGTTCATTTTTGAAAGACGCTTTTAAAATTCTTTGTATAAGATGTTTTGTTTATTTCGAAAATTTTTGAAAATTTTACCAAAATATTCTTTTCCTTTCAAATACATATATACATATTTAGGTAAAATGATTTCATATAAAACCAAATTAATTTGTCTATTTTGTTAACAATTACGCGCTCATATATAATACTCTCAAAGCTCATTTTAGGGTGCTACTAACCCTATCTCTAATGAGTTACTCATCCAAGGGCATTACTAACCCTATCTCTGATGAGTCTTTTACCCCTATCAGGCTCAGTTATTCGCACAACCTAAGCTCTGATACCACGTTGTAACAGCCCGTTTCTTCGACTCTCAGAAACCGACACTAGTACATCCTCGGCACGTGCCATAGATCCAAGTGCCGGAGAAGCGGATCATTAATGGTAAGAAAGAAAAATAAAGATAGAACAGAATCTCACATACGTTATTTCAAAAAATAATCTTTACAGCGGAAATTAAAATACATTTATCAGAGTTAAACATGGACAGTTATAAATATCTGTCCTTACAAAGGCGGAATACAATACTACTCAAGTGTCGTGGAAATAGTTAACGAATCTTCAAAAAATCTTCTAACTCTATGCTTCGAGCTTCATCCAGCTTTCTTTTAAACTAAATCTAACTACTAGGCTGCCCGGGGAAAATTAGGGCACCCCGAGTTTAAGGGAAAGGGAAAATAAACTCCGGGTCAGTCATGCGACTGGTGTGAGAACTCAAAATACGTATTTTGAAAACAAAAAGGTATCTCATAAGACCATGTCGCACATAAACAAGGAACGGGTTCTTACCTTATGATAACCAAAACGTTCTACGTTAAAATAATTGATATTATTTTTAATGACATATCTTTGAAAACATTTGCAAGTGAATTTATTAATCTTAGCCGATTTTGTTACATTATTAAATTCCAGCATACCACCTTATAATACAAGTCTTTCTACATTCAAAATCTTATGGGCTCTTATTGGAGAATGGGTTTCCATATAAATGACCAGGTGAAGGGACTACCTTCCAGCAGTACATTTCTAGAAGAACGTACCGAGATCCAACCGATAGTCCTCTACCAACATAAGACCGACGTACCTTTCCTTAGATAGTACCGAATGTGTCATCACCTCGGTCGTTACCGACCTATCCGAGGATCCTCATAGCATACATCCACAATAATTTACAACCCGAACGTAGCAGGAAGAAATACATCTAGAAAGGGATGATCATACCCTAATGGTTGCGAACTACCGTTACGTGACGCGCTTATTTTTAACTAAATTTTCCATTTCTTTTCAAACATCACCAAAACACTTTTGAATTCTTATAAAACATTTCAAATACATTTTAAATCATTTATAAGAGGTTTAACACTTCCATATCTGCCATTTCATTAATCTAAGGAAAGTGATTTCCTTTTGTGTTTATCGACGTGTATAATTGTGACTTGCATATATATTCAACATTCATATGAAAACAACCAAACTTGATGATCAAAGAATACTAAACATCCATTTGCAACATCGTATAATCATCCAACATATACTATAATAAATTAGGAGTTCTCACCTTCATTTCCACTCGAACTAGTTTAAAAAACGGTTATAGCTCTGCTATCTCGAAATGAAACTTCACGAATTCGAGCTTGGATCCTTGATAAGGCTCGGCCAAGCCTTGTTGCTCATAGCCTAGGGTGGTAAGGAGGTGGAGCTCATGGCCAAAGGTGGTGGATGGTGGTGTCTTGGGTTTAGGAGGTGGAAAGATGGAGATTTGAGCTTGTTTTGAAGTGTTTAACTATATATAGCTATATATTATAAATTTTATTTCTTTTTTAAATAAATTTGGACATTATTTTACTCTAGAATGGAAGCCATTAAAGTGGAGGTTAAAGCATGAAAATTATAAAGAAGAAGATAAATGGAAAAAGAGAGAAGAGGGTAGAGTATTTATAGGAAAGGTGTAAAAGTATCCATACATACATCATCACTTTATCACCATTTCAAAGTTTCTCCAACACACTTCTCCCCCCGTATGCATGGCGAGAATCTCCCCCCCTATGTGCTCATCACTTCCATCATCTCATGTATGCATATGTTGACTTATTTAATCTTAAGGAGCAAGAAATCTTTAAAATACATTATTTATTTTCTATTAATTTCTTATATTTAATTATATTCCTATATGTATGTTTATATATATGTTATCATTTGTATGTACATGTAGGTGCAAAACACTTCAAAAGACTTTGAACAACTTTGGTTCGTTAAATCGTCGAAATCCGTAGAATCGATTATCGGTCACATTTTCACTTATACTTTAATGCACATATATTTGTAAACAAAATACCAAAATAAATTTCTTGTCATTTTAAATGAATTAAAATGATCATATTTTATTTATAAATTCATATTATAAAATATTTACAAAAATTGCTATTATACCGATAAATTTTTCCTTATATTTTAGAATTAAATATATCTCTTTATAAAATTGTTATAAATGATTCATTATCACTTTATAAATATTTAAAATGAATTATTTTTATTCAAAATAATTATTTGAATAATTAAAATAATTATTAAATCATTAAATATTAATTTAAATAAACCTATATTTAAATATGCTGCCACTAATCGATAGAATTTTTGAGGAAAATATTGTCATAAATATTTAGTCAAAATAAGTTTACTATTACTTATCATTACTTGAAATGATATTATCTGTATCATCATCTTTAATTTAAAATAAATTCAATTTATCAAAGTGATAAATTGGCGGGTCGTTACATTCTTAGTTCTTTAATTTTTTTGATCAATTAGGAGTGTTTGTCCATTTCACGTGCAAAATAGTAGTTTTTACATTTTGATGCAAAGTGTTAGTGTCGTTCTGTACATTGGGGTAGATACAATACATTATTCCACCTTCTTGATGATTTCGTAGGAGAAATCCTTTCAAGGGCAGAAAAAATGTAAAGAGCCATATTTTAGACCCTCGGTAATTAATGTTAATAATCGGTTTAATTCAACTGGTAGACAATAATTAAACTTGATCGAAACAATGACTTAAAAAGTGAATATTTCAAAGATAAATAATTTAGGATTTGAGACCAATTCCATTGCATATGTAATGCCGCTTATATGTGAGAAACAGTGGAACAAAATTATTCTAAGGGATCAGAAATTCTTCCATCAAGGTTTACTCTTATTCGTAATAGGCGACCAAACATCTAAAATTCTGTTCAGACATATAGATTGTGAAGTTTTTATTTTCCTACAAGTTTATAGTGCAATTCAAGGGTTATTCAATTGTCTAGATGCCTGATCTATACCTATAAAATCAAACCAGATGTTTGATTTGTCAGTTCAAACATCTGGTTTGTTGTAGAATTAATCATTATGCTAGCCCTGAAGTTTTGGGGTTTTGGGTTCGATTTATGGGCCTGAGAGGAATTTGGAAGGTCTATATTGACTAAGAAGCAATAGTACGATATTGAGGATAGTATGCCATGTCTTGGAAAGCATGGGTTAATTCCAAGTGATATGGAGACTACGTTTATGGTTCGGGATGCGATCTGATTTGTATAGCGGTTTGATAGAGTCGTTTGGTGATTTCGAATGAGATAACTAGAGTATTGCGATATACGATCACATACGATGTTGTGAATATGGAGTAAGTCTTACCTTTGGCTATGACCTTGGAATTTTATATCTATAGACCTTTGGTAACATAAAGCATGGTTATCTTGATAACGCATGTCTAGCGACTTTAAGATGGAGATTAGGATAAGTCCTATCTTGGTAGCAATAGCCATAAAACTCAAGCTACTTTATAGAAAGGGCTATGTGCCTCGAATTACCTGTCTTATTGACAAAGGTATGGTATGACCTTGTAGAAATTATGTTATTTGATTATTTAACTTAACTCTTATTATGAATATTGTTCGAAATATAGTAAACTTTGGTTTTATTATCTATTGTATTTATTGTATGTATTGTTATATTCGGATATAAATAATGTTATAAATATATTAAATATATACAATAATAAAATCTTTAGAAAAATTATTTAATTGATTATAGTTACGAATGTGTTTGTAGCTATGAGTATTGAATCAAATAAAATAAATATTTTCCTTTAATGTTCCTAGTCAAAGACGTATCGAGAATAGGATATCAATATATATGTTTAGATTACTATACGTAATGCTCTTTATATGATGGATGGTGAATTACATGATCATTGGGGGCACCATGGGTTACGTACATGTAGTTGTTTGGAACCATTATAGGATGACACATTGAGAGTCTTCCATAGGTTTAAAGTAAAATAGAAGATCTCACAAAACTACGTGCAATTTTTTTGAACTTCAAAATATAGTGAATCTTAAGTCTCTAAAGTATACTTTGATTATGGTCGATCACATGACAACGTGGATCATGTTAAGGCCATAGTTGGGTATAAGTTGAACCACTTAAAGCGAAACACTATTCAAGAGAGGATTCGTCTTCTCTGAATAGAAAGGTTAGTATCATTGTAATTGGTAGTCAATTAAAAGTCAAAGTCTTTGATTAAAGAAAATCAGTTAATCAATCATTGTTACCAGACTGAACTATGGACTTTAGTTTGGACTTTCCAACTAGCTATGGGTATTAATAGAGTTTTAACCACTGATCATGCTTTAGATATCTAAGTGATATATTGATAACGAAGAGAAAATGTGCATAATATATCGTTTCTTAAGTGTGTTTCTAATTAGATTTCACCTAGATAATTTATAAGCAACTGAACTTATGTCAAACTACCGTGCTTAAGCAAATTCTGTATGAACTTTAATATTTAAAATATTTAAATATTACTAATGGCTAAGTTCGCATTTTAGAGTCACACAACCGCAACTCTCAGTTTTCGATTAAAAATAATTTACATGAATAATTTGTAAAAAGTTATAAATTATTATTATAGAGAAATTAATATAACGGTCATGTTAATTAATTTATTATTACTTTTAGTTATTATCAGAGATAAAAAATTAAATAATAAAATATATAATTGTTATATTATTACATGATTAATTTTTAGCCAATATACTAATTTAAATATAATAAATAATATACACACAAATGTATATATAATTTATTTTGGTAGCCAAAATTTGTAAAAGTGTTTTAATATAAGGCGGGCCAAAACATAGGTGGGTATGAATTAATTAAGTGGGTATAATAATTAATCAGGATAAGATTCATTTACAATGGGGTCATACCCTAAATGGTGGATCTGGGTAAGATATTTTCACAACCCATTAGTGCTGCTTTGTGCAGTTAAAGCGTTTAGTGGTTCTATAGTGGTGGAGATGCAAAAAATTATAGCGGGGATAAAGCGAGGATATAGTGGAAAATAGCAGAGGTGTAAAAGCTTCATTAGATATAAAAGCAAATATGTAATGTTAATTTATTCTCATTCACACATGTTATATATGAGAAAGAAATATTGTTTAATCTTATATAACAAACCGAAGAATATTATGATTTATGCAGACTGGATTTGATGACTACTATAAATTTTTACTTATGCCTTAAAATTAGGTCTTTACCCTAGCTTTGTTGATTTGGTTTAAAAGTGAACTAGTCAAATCAACCTTTGTATATTAACATTGCTAAACATGTGCTAAAAAGTCTTGGTTTAGAGGGTGTAACAAAAAATAACAGGGCTTTAGCAGGGGTTTAACTATACAAACGCTGCTATAAATAGACCAAGATGCCTTCATTCTTAAATACAAAATATCATTCTCTATCCACAAATATAAATTACATCTTAACGGTGGACTTTGCAACTCTGCCATTGAGTTAGAGAATCGTTCTTTCTAAAGCAATGATGATGGTTTAAGGTGAATTTAACCGATCAGATTATCGAGAAAATAATTTCAATGATTTTTTCGAAATCGATTTTAAGTTTGTTTAAATAAATTTCTTTTAAAATCATTTTAGTTTTATAAAAAAACATTTTTTATGCATGCACAATTGGTTTCTCTTCATGTACATATCTGCGTCAACACGGTAATCGTTCTGATCACCGTCACTTTGGATCTTATGCACAGACGGCATGGACTCATTGATGGTAAGTTGAGAAATATGTTTGTTGGCAATAATAGCTTCAGGTTGTCGAACTGAATCAAAACTAGGGTTTGGCCATGGAGTTTGAGCTCGACATTTAGGCCGCTCTAATAATCTACTTGGTGAGACAATTACAACCATGGGGTCGGCGGCGTTGATGTGGGCCTATGCTAGCAGAGATAATCAAACAAGAATGAACTAAAAGGCGGCCAGGGTTATGCAATTTGAAGAAGGTATAAACTAATTTCATCCATGTCCTAAATGTTTTATTGATTACAATATAACCCCATATAATTCGTAATCCTTATAACTTTCACATACCAACTTTTGTTTTGTGTAAAACATGGGGCGTTATGTTAATATTAAAATTCTGGACACGTTAGCATTACTAAATTATATACCATACACTTATATACGACAATGTTATTTGGATATTGATACATTCATGCATATATATATATATATATATGTGTGTGTGTGTGTGTGTGTGTTATTAGGATATTTATAAATTAAAACTATTATTCAAAATTGATATATTAATATATTATTCTTTAATTCGAATAGTTGATATTTGGATTAAGATGAATCATAATCATTTAAATTTAAATTATTAACTTAATTGACATTGAATTTATATTAAATTTATTTAATTAGTTATTATCATTCAAATATTAATTATATATATATATCGTTTTATATAAAATAATTTTATTGTTAATTTTACCTTTGAATAAGTGTTATTTAATTTACAATGAATTATTTTTGTTAAACATTTTGAACAAATAAAAACATTGTAAACTATATTAATAATAATAATACAATGATAATATAATCTAATACAAAATTCGAATCAATATCATTTAGTAAGACATAAAATATGATTTAATCTTATCGATATTATTCATTATATGGTATAAAAGAAATAGTGTATAATGAATTGAAAAGAAAATGAATTCAAAATTTGCTCTTTTACCCTGCTTCTTGATTCAGCTATCCAACAATGGTGTTAGAATCTGCATTAAGTTATTTCGAACAATATATAAAATTTGAATTTGACAATGGCTTAAATTTAGATTTAAATCATAAAGGTTATGAATAAATTTTAAAAAAATTAAAATTTGTATTCATAAAAGTAACAAAAAAATTAGTCTAAATTTTATTAATTTAAATTAAAATTTATAACGGTTATGAATATAATTTAAAATTATTTTAAATTTATATTCTTGAAGGTTATAAATACACAAATTTAAAATTTTCTAATATCTATAAAGGTTATACATAAAAAATTTAAATGTTTAAATTAGAATTTATAAACGCTTTAGATATATAAATTTTAAATTGTTTTGAATTTAAATTATAAAAGTTATATATAAACAAATTTAAAATAATTTTAAAATTATAATATGAACAATAAACATTTTAGTTTATAAATGGTTAAAAAGTTGTAATATTAACAAATTGTTAACTAATAGTAATATATACATAGATATAAGTTTAATATCAAATTATAAATTTTATAATCAAATAAAAGAATCTTATATATTGTATATAAAATAAAATTCGATCTCAAAGGTTAAAATCGAAATAAAACCAATAATAGTTAAAAGGAATAAATACATATGTATATATTCATGTCTTTGTGTGTGTGTATAATGACAAATTATGTCATTAAGTATTATGAACACTTATTATTCCTTTAAGGCGATAATACTCTATATTATTATTTTGAGATTACGAATTTAAAATAATGTTTCTCTTCATCATTTACGATAATAAAAGAGTATTGTGCATACTAATGGTTGTTGGGAGCTTTTAAGTCATAAAATAGTTATGGTGATGTTTATAATGCCTCTAGATATATAAGAACATTTTGTAACTTTGTTGAGCACCCTCACAGATTATAAAATTTTCCTGTTGTGAAATGATGAGTTATGAGTATCTAATGTACTTAATGGTTCGTTGTGCACCCTCAACGTCATATAGACAATTAAGAGCCAAGAATATATGATTAGAAGTTATATACGAGATATAACTAATAACATGTTATTTACCATTTATGAGGACTATAATTTATTGAGCGCCCTCAAGGTTGTAGTAACATGATAAGAGAATATTAACACTCACTAGAGGAATTTACAAAATTCCCACATTTCATTTAGGGTTTTCGAGTGATGTAAAATCTAATAGGAGCCTTATTAGAAAAATATAATAAACCATTTTAATAAGTATAAGAGCATATGTAATATATTAAAATAATATACTTTCATAAATTTGCAAGATAATATAACTGGTAAAATTATTTATCGACCAAAATGTATGAAATAAAAAAAATGATAATGAAATATAAAATTTGTTATTACCGATAAATTAATCTTTTAGCATGTTGTCATTTCCATACCCATCCAAGACCCGAATCATACAACCATTAAAATGTTTATGTCTTGGTTACTTAAATGTGAAGTTTCCCTAGACTGTGTATTATGTTCAATGAATTTTGAATTCTACACAATACAAATATGAATATTTGACTCATATTCGATCATATAAAAAATTTGTATGGTGAACAATCACATTAGTAGTGTATGGAATATCAATGAAATTGTTTGTTTCATTCAAAATGAGCAAGTAAACCATAGTGTGAGAACAAGCATTCAATATGATAGAATAATATGAGAATCTTGTTGTGTTGTAAATAAGACTTAACCAAAGATGATGGATAGACCAAGAAATTCAATCACTGAAATGTTAGTTTTGATATGTTTACTTAAGTGCTACTTATTCAATCTCCTTAGATGATAAGGATGACTGGGTACATTTTTTAAAAATACCGTGGAGTCTCGTAGTAAAGGGATTTTCCTCTTAAATGGTTTGACCACTTAAAAGAGAAAGTGAAAGTCCGAGTAGATATAACATAAGCACCATTGGGATGAAGAGAGTGAATGATCATCACTCTTAGTGAAGTGATATCTGATATGAAACTCACGACTGTGAATTAGTTACAGTAGAAGAAATAAATAGCCCATGGTAAGTGATTAAATAAAGCTTTGTATTTCAAACATTTTTATTGAACAATAGAAATAATATGATCATGTTATATGACACAAAATAATGGACACATCAAGTTTTGAAAATTTGCTTTCATGTATGCTAAATACTATTTACGAAATAATAATTATTTTCAATTTTGACCAAAAATAGATGCCACTTTGTTTTAATATAAATATTCATCATAAACAAAATTTTTTTTGGTATTCAATGATGGTATTTGTTCTCATAACAATAGCAATGTGTTAGCTATATAGAAAACAAAGAAGCATCTAAAATATTAACAGTTATTTTTGGATATATAGACTAAGCCAAATCTTTGGGAAATTATTTTTTAATCATATGATTGTGAGTCATATGGTACTTGTGAATTATATCTCAAAAGGGTAAGAGCAAGGCGCTCATTCAATGGGAGAAACAAAAGAGTTAACGAAATCTTCTGATTGATACATATAGATGTATGCAGTCCAAGGTATAATGACATTAAAACCTGATCCACTTACTTTTTTAAATCCACTAATGAATTTTCTCTGATATGAACGTGTATATTTGAACACAAGTTAATTATATATGTATGATAAAGTTCATAGAATAGTAAATAGAAGTAAAAAATAATAATGTGCAAAGGAATTAAACAATTTGATTTTATTAAATAGGTGAGTATCTTGGATAAAAGTTACAATAGTACGTAGAATTCAATTCACTCTCAAAGCTATTCCAACATATGCTACATAATGATGTATTGATAAGGAATAATCGAACTCTGTTAGACAAAGTATGATTGATAATGATTTAAGTTGAGTTACCTCGAGTAATAACATATGCTAAATTTTTATTGTCTAAGGCAGAGTTTACGCTTTCATATATGATATGGATTCGCTAGAAACCCCATCTTGAATAGTTTAAGATATGTGGTTGTCCAATCAATGTTATAAACACAAGTTTCGTGAACTCAAGACTAAACCTGTTATATGTAAGTCTTTAGGCAGTTCATAAAATGTTTTGAATTTCCATTCCATTGCACTTAGGAACAAACTATTGTTTCAAGATACATCACCTTCGTATCGAAGGAATTTCTTTCTAGAGAAATTAGTGGTGATGCGACGGACTTTGATATGATCCAAGATTCTAACATAGAAACCAACTATATATGAAACAAATTTAATCAAGCCTAAAAGGACACAACTCATTAAAAAAATTGATAGGGATTCTTGCATATTGAAGAAAAACTATGAGTTTCTTATCAATATCGAGAAATTAATTAGATTGTTAGTAATAACAATCTCCTTAGTTTTTAATAAGCCATAAAGAGTAAAGAATTTACCACATGACATGATGCTTTAAATCTGAAATGGATTCCAAGAACATCAACAAAAATTGATTTTAGAGATCGTACCCAAAAGAATTTGATCCGTCCACCGCAAGTGGGTCTTTGAGAAGAAGATTAATAAAATTGGAATAGTACAAAGCAAGGTTAATGGAAAATGATCTCATCGATTTCAAATGTTGAAATTAATGGAGTAATTTCACTAATCAACATGCTTAAGTCCATTCAAATTCTACTCGCAAATTAACGTGCAATATGACTTAAAATTTTGCGCATTGACTTTGAAACAGAAATTCTAAATAATGATTTAAAGGAGACTATTTGAATATAACACACTACACCATATAGGCAATTTTGCAACCCAACTTTACTGGGAATTCGTAATGACTCTGGACCATTACAATATTGCTATGACTTAAAGCCATTGTAAAAAGTTTAGTAATGGCTAATGACCGTTACAATTTTGCAGTGACCCTGGACCATTGCAAACCTTCACGGTTTTAGTTAAAAAAATTAGAAACTTAAAGCATACATCCCATACTCAAAATAACACGCTCCCCAACAAATATGCTCAAAAAAAATTTCATATGGAATCCCTAATTCCATCTCTTTCGAACTCAATGCCACCGACGTACTCGCGTTTCACCCTAAAATCCACCGCCTACTGCCGACCGCCTCGCCAAATTCGTAGTCTTCACCTCCTCATTTCGATCCAAATCACGAATCCTCCCAATACGTTTGGGATAGTGAGAAATATAAAAGGACACAAACCGTGTTCAAATCAGAGCTCCAAACGGATTCTTCTTGCAAGTACTAATCAACTTCTTTTGCAGCCCTATAATCTCTTCTTACTTCTTCAATTATGTTTTAGCTTTGTATTTTTTACATTTTGTTAGGTTAAAATGAATGTACTATTGTGCTAGATTATGCAGATTGCGATAATTAGAGCGATAATCAATCCATTTGTATTTACAATTAACTATGTTGGTTGATTGCAAGGGAATTTCAAATCACAAATGGCTATGGAGCAAAGACTGCTTCAGTCAAGAGAGCAAGCTTTGCTTTTCTTTTCTTCTATTTTCTTTTCTTTTCTTTTACTTTAAAAAAATATGTATTCCTTTTTCTCTAATTTAGTACATAACTATGACAATGTATAGGAACAGTGGAAAACATTCATATTAGAGAAAGATTTCAAGTTCGTATCAAAAAACGGGTTAAACAACGTGCAAATTCTAGTCAGGTGGTAGATCACAAGCGATCCAAATCTACCATTTCCTTTTCTCGGTCGATCGCGTCATGATCTAGACAATGCATTTTTCTGGCCAAGTAAGTTAATTAACACATTGTTAACCATTCAACAATATTTTTAAAACTAAACAAGTAATATATTAACTATGATATTTAATTAAGTTTGTAGATAATAAGTAAATAAAAAATGTAAATAGATAAAATATTTTGGATCATGAAGTATGAAAGTGGCATTCTCAAATTTTAAATTATACTAAATAGCATTTTCAAATTTAAGCAAATAAAAGGAATCTTTTCAGTTTGCAATCATGATTTGATCATTCATAATATCTGCTCAATCATGTTTGAGTATGGACTGTAAATTATCCAATTGTTAAATTTAACTTTGTATTTCACTAGAAAAGTAAACGAAAATGTTTTAATCATGACCCAAACTCAAAATTGAATAAAAAATAAATAATGCAAACTTTAAGTTAGACTGGTTAAATTGTTAATTATATTAGATGTATAATGCACTTGCTATACTTTACATTGTGTAATTATGATATTTTGATTAACATAACAGGTGCAAGGAAGTGGAGGAAGTGGAGGAATTAGAGGTTATGGTTGTGACCTAGAAGGATGGATGGTAGATGTGGAATGAACAACCATGCCAAGTGATATGGTGACAACTTATTTGACATTTATTTTTAATTCATGCTGGATTATTTTCATAATATTATAGGATATAAACATACAATCCAAAGACTGAATTACATGATACTAAGTTATGAGATGCAATATTATCATCTCATTAGGATTCATTTGTTATTAGATTTTATTTTTTAACTACATAAATCCTTAGCTAGCCGGTCTTTGGTTGTTTGTTGTGGCTATGAAGTAGCCTATGCATGCAGCTTATCATTTTGTTTGCAATACAAAGTATTAGGGCTATATTTCTCCTATAAAGTTTTGTGTTGATAATAACATAATGTCCCCTTAATACTGTATGTAGTCTCACACAATAGTAAATAGAATTTAATATCAAGCAAGATGAAAATTAGACACCCTCTTAAATTGCAGGTCTAGAATTATTTATTGAGTTCGTTTGTCAGTTTTTCCTCATAGCAACAATTGAGTTGTTAGAATTAGGGGTTTGCATTGATGGAGTCATGTTAAATTTTATGGTGCGTTCTATTTACAAATGGATATTCACATTATATCTTGAATATAATGTTGATGTAGCATAGTTATGGGGCATATAATCCCGACAACATATATATTCTTCCTTGTTAAATTTTAGCGACACTATAAGGAGAACTGTAGAGGTTGGAAGTAGCTTCGTAACGGAGAAAACGGTTCGCAAATCGAAGTTCGGAGGTGAAAGTTATAAGAAAAAATGTGAAGTGGGCTGAATTGCTAGCGCCAGACGTCTGACCAAATGGTCAGACATCTGAGTCTATGCAGAAATTCTTTCAAAGAGTTAGGTCAGACGTCTGAACAAATGGTCAGACGTCTGAGCCTGTATAGAACTTTTTCTAGAGGATACGGAGAGACGTTTGTCCCTTTATGACAGACGTCTGAGGCGACTTCCGCATGTTTTCAAGCGTGGGCTTGGCATAAAGATTTGTGATATTTACAGGGGCAATTTTGAAACATTGCTTAGTGTTTCTATTCTCATATATAAGCTAGCTTCAGGTTCCAGATCTAGGTGTGCGTGCAAATGACAAAAAGCGACTACAAGAGATTAGCCTCCACCAATTAGGGTTTATCAAAACCTAATTTTCTTCAATTCTCTTCTCCACAAATCAATTTTTAATTAGAATATTGATCATCGTATCCATTCTCTTGTACTCTTCTTATCAATATTAATAAAAGCTCTCTTTTAAAGTGGATGTACACTAACACAATGTTAGTGGAACCACTAAAAATCTCTATGTATTTTTTTTGTTATTGCTTTGATTTCTATATTGCTTGTTTGGGATTGTGATTGCTTTTGGATTGGTTGATATTGGAATTGAGTTATTGATTGGTTGTTTTTACACTTCTTACCACGATCCCGTCTTCCACTGTGCTTGTGGGGTTTCGATTTGAGTGGTCTCCAGTTGGAATCCCATCCCAACATTTGGTATCAAAGCATGGTATTGGTAGGTGGTTGTAAAAATGTCGGAATCAGATAATACCTCAGGTAGTTCCTCAATGGGTAATCCAAGTGGTGTAGCGCCTTAGGTACGTGGATCATATGCAGCTTCAGGATCACAATTGGTTATAGACAAGTGGAATGGCGATAATGATTTTGAAAAATGCCAATGGAAGATGAAAGCGGTTCTAAGGAGGAATTGGGTGCATCGGGTTGTGTTCGATACACATTTATTGCCAGCAGACATCTTGGATGTTGAGAGAGAGGAGATGGAAGAGTGGGCATTCACTACACTCCAACTTGCTATGGAAGAGAATGTTATCTCTGAAATTAGTAGTGAGACCACCGCTAAGGGTATTTGGAACAAGTTGGAGGAGTTATATATGAAAAAGTCATTGACAAATCATTTGATCTTATAGCAAACGTTCTTCACCTATAAGATGAAGGAAGGTACTTCGCTTAAGGCGCACTTGAATACTTTTGATGATTTGCTAATGCAGATGAAGGTGGTAGATTTGAAGATTGAGGAAGAGCAAAAGGCGATGATATTATTGTGTTTGTTGCCAGAACATTATACAGGTTTCTCAAACAGTTTGATCTATAGCCGAGATACATTAACTCTTGATGATGTTAAGACGGGTCTTCTTAGCGAGAAGTTGCGGGATCAAATGAAGGAGCTAGGTGATGGAAGTAGTGGTGCTAATAATGGTCGTGGTTTTCTTGTAGAGAAGGAGAGGTATGTGAAGAAGGAGAACCAGAGGCGTTTTAAATCAAGGAACCTCAGTTGGAGAGGAAAGTCGAAGGAGAGAAAAGGAAAGTGTTATATTTGTAAGAAACCCGGTCATTGGAAGAATGAGTGTCCGGACAAGGAGAAGGAAAAGAAGGAAGTAGCAACTTCATCTGTAGCGATGAAGAGTGGAGTTGGTGAGGGAGACGTTGATGTGTTGTCGACGGTAGCATTAGATGTTTCGGGTAGCGAATGGGTGCTCGATTCGGGGGCATCTTATCATATGACGCCAAATAGAAATTGTTTTTCTTCTTACATAGACAAAGAAGGAAATTCAATTGTTATGAGAAATGGTGCTATTTGCAAGTCGAAAGGCATTGGTTTCGTGCAAATTCGGATGTTTGACAGAGTGGTTCATACTCTCACTAGTGTACGCTATGTTCCCGGACTTAGGAAGTCTTTATCTCTTTGGGGCAACTGGATTCTTTAGGTTGTAAGATCACTATTGAGAGTTATAGCTTGCGGGTTTCAAAGGAGGCGCTTGTGGTGATGAAGGATGCTAAGACTCATGGTATTTATTTGCTTCAAGGAGTGACTGTAGAAGGTGAAACTTGTATAGGAGTTGATAGTTCTCGTGGCTTGGATGCGACTAGATTTTGGCATTTGAGGTTAGGTTATGTCTCGGAGAGGAGTTTGGATGTTCTTCGAAAGAGGGAGATGATCGATGGAGAGAGTTTCAACAAGTTAGAGTTCTGTGAAGAATGTGTCATGGGGAAGCAAACTAAAGTTTCATTCGGTGAGGGAAAACATGATTCAAGAAGGGTTCTTGAGTATGTTCACACGGATGTTTGGGGACCTGCACCAGTAGCTTTTAGGTGAGCTTGCTATTATATTTCTTTTATAGATGACTTTTCTCGGAAAGTTTGGGTGTATGTAATGAAGGCCAAGTCGGAGGCATTTGCAAAGTTCAAAGCATGGAAGGCTTTTGTTGAGAATGAGAGTGGAAAGTCTTTGAAGGTTCTAAGGTCCGACAATGGCGGAGAGTATGTTTCTAGAGACTTTTTGGAGTTTTGCAAGCATCATGGTATTCGAAGGCATTTTACAACACCTGGAGATCCGCGGTCGAATGGTGTTACGGAAAGGATGAACCGTACTCTACTTGAGAAAGCTCGATGCTTGAGATTGACATCGGGTTTGGCGAAGGGATTTTGGGCTGAAGCTTTGTCAACGGTAGTGCATATTGTTAATCGAATTCCATGCTCAGCTATTGGTAACAAAATTCCGGAGGAAGTATGGAAGGAAAAGAGCACTGACTTGAGTTATCTTCGTGTGTTTGGTAGTCTTGCTTATGTTCATAATACTTGAACCTAGAGCTTTCAAGGTGATTTTGCTTGGCTACACGGATGGAGTAAAAGGCTATCGGATTTGGAATCCAAAAACGAAGAAGGTTGTGAATTCTCGCCATGTTACTTTTGATGAGTCGCCGATGTTCAAGGAGAAAGAAAGCTCATCGGATGTTCTGGACTTGGTTCACGATGAATCAAAGAAGAAGGAAATTATTTCTACATTTTGTCCAAGGACTAGAGAGAGTAGAGTAGTTGAAGATGCTTGTGAGCAAGTAGTGGTTGATGTTACATCACATAGTCCACAGGGTTCCTCTAGTAGTGTTGGTGATGTGCATGATTCTAGAGAAGATTTGGTTCAAGGTGGAGTAGAAAGGAGTTTGGGTGATGGTATTGCTACTCGGGTTGGTCGTCGTACTATAAGGTCACCCGAAAGATATGGTGATTGAAACTATCTTAGCTTTTGTGATAATTTGGACTATGCTCTTCATGTAGTCCAAGATGAGCCGATGGACCTTGATGACGTCATGGAGTCGAGTGATAGTTCGAAGTGGATTTGTGCTATGAAGGAAGAGATGCAATCATTGTTGAAGAATCAAACTTGGAATTTGGTTCCACTTCCTAAAGGAAACCATGCTATTGGGTGCAAATGGATATATAAGGTGAAGGACGATGGGAGATACAAAGCTAGGCTAGTAGCTAAGGGATTTGCACAAAGGAAGGGAAAGGAGTATGATGAGATATTCGCACCGGTTGTGCGTCATACTTCTATCCGGATATTACTTGCTATTGTTGTTATTCACGACTTGGAGTTGGATCAACTTGATGTGAAAACCGCATTCTTGCATGGTGACTTGGATGAAGACATCTACATGGAGCAACCAGAAGGTTTTGTTGTGGATGGTAAGTCAAATTTGGTTTGCAAGTTGAAGAAATCACTATATGGACTAAAGCAATCACCTAGACAATGGTACGAGATTTGATCATTTTATGCTTGAAAATAGTTTTGATAGAAGCATCAAAGATGCTTGTGTTTATTTCAAGAAGTTGAGAAATGTTTGTTGGGTGTATTTACTCTTGTATGTGGACGACATGCTCATTACTTCTAAGGATAAGAATGAAATCAGCAAGCTAAAACTGAGTTTCAAATCGGAGTTCAAAATGAAGGATCTTGGAGAAGCAAGAAGGATATTAGGCATGGAAATTGTAAGGGATCGAAAGCATTTTGAGTTGAAACTAACTCAAAAGGAGTACATTGAGAAAGTGCTTTGCCGATTTAGCATGGAGAATGCAAAGGCATCAAATACACCTTTACCTTTGCATATGAAGCTTTCGAGTAAAGGATCACCTATCTTGGAGGAAGACAAGGCTTATATGGCAAAGGTGTCATATGCTAGTGCGGTTGGAAGTCTAACGTATGCTATGGTGTGTACAAGGTTAGATATTGCAAATGCCGTCGGGATGGTTAGTCAATATATGGCTAATCCGGGAAAATCGCATTGGGAAGCTGTGAAGCTTATATTGAGATACCTTAAAGGCACATCATCTCATGGTCTTGTTTTTTGCGGTAGTAAGACGATGAATTGCAAGTTGGTTAGTTATTGTGATTCGGACTACGCCGGTGATAGGGATCGAAGAAAATCAACTTTCGGATATGTCTTCACACTTGGTGGTACAACCATAAGTTGGAGATCGAGATTGCAGACCGTAGTTGCTTGATCCACTATAGAGGAGGAGTTGATAGCCGCAGTGGAGGCGGCAAAGGAGGCACTCTATTAGAAGCGATTGTTGTGTGACTTGGGATTAGAGCATGATAGTATTGATGTTCGATGTAATAGCCAGAATGTGTTGGAATTCCTAAAATACTAATGTGAATAATAATATACATAAGTCCTACATTGCCAAAATTGCAAAGCTATTCTAGTATATTAATAACTTTGCAATGAAGGGGTTGGGGCCATGGGGCACCCAAATGTTTGCTTCGTTGTGAGGAAGGAGATCATGCATCACCACCATACACATGCGTGCCGCCGCCGCCGTCCGTCCGACCGAACCGGGCCGGGTTCGGGTTTGGGTCTAATATGATCCTATTTTTACTGCAAAACTGGGCCGGGTTTTCTGACAGTTGCAGGCTATACAAACAGGAGCGAATCTGTTCAGAAGCGGACCCGGATTGACTGAGGGGGTGCGACTTCTGAAGTGGGCACGGGTTTTTTGGCGAACATACGCATCCATTAGCAAAACGGAAGCAGGTGCGACCCATTAGATGCGAGCGGGTGCGACTTATGGCAACAGCAGGTGCGAACGCAGAACCAGTAGCGAACGGGTGTGACCCGTTAACGAATAGCAGCAATGAAAGGCAATGGGTGCAACCCGTCAGGCAGACGCGACTGTTCGAAGGGGTGCAGACAAAATTATAAATAGAAGAGAATATTGATCACATTCTCATTCAATTCCAATTCTAATTTTTTCTGCTTCTTCTTCTCTACTGCTCTATACAATATATTACAGAGTTGACATACTCATTACAATCTTGTGCAGATTACGTCTGTTGTATCTTGGGAGACTTTAAATAAAGTCTTAAGGAAATTGTTACACAAGCCTCGGACGGAATTTCCTTCTTCAATCGGTTAGGTTTATAATTGATTTATATATATATATATATATATATATATCATTTTCGTTTTCTATGTTGTACTATTTCTGTAAATAGTATTACATTTGATATATCGCTATAGTTATTGCTATAGTTGTTAGTTTGTTGTTGTAATTTAATTACGACATAACTATTGCTTAAATTAGCTAATACAGACTTCCAGAGTAGTGGAAATCTGATTAATAAACTTGTGAGACGAGTTTATAATTGATTATTCTCTTTTTTGGTATACTAGACGTATAACATCTTAAGACTTTCCTATTTTAACTAAAACAGAGATGGCAACAATTGAACTATCAACAAAGGCTACTACACACAACAGGCCCGATCCTTTTAAAGGAGATGGTGACGACTTTTTAACATGGCAGAATCAGATGTTATTTTATCTCACCACACTCGGTCTGCAACGGTATCTCGAGGAGGAGGAACCGTTTCCTGCACCAGGCAAGGAATCAGATGTTGATACGTGGAAGCATTCTGATTTCCTATGCAGAAACTATATTCTGAATTGTCTCGACAAGGTACTATACAAAGTATATCGACCTCTAAAGACAGCAAAAGCACTTTGGAATGCACTTGCCACGAAGTACAAGACGCGGAATATCAGTCTTAAGAAATTCATTGTAGACAAATTCATGGACTACAAGATGGTTGACTCCAAACCGGTGACTGCTCAATTGCATGAACTGCAAATCATCATTCATGAACTCGAAGCAGAAGGTCATAAGGTTGGAGAATCGTTTTTGGTTGAAGCCATCACGGGAAAACTGCCGCTGTTATGGAGAGACTACCGCAACTATCTAAAGCATAAAAAGAAAGAGATTTCTTTGCAGGACCTCATCGTACGATTAAAGATTGAGGCAGATAACCGTGGAATTACCAAACAAAGCGAGGAGGCATTGGTAACAGAAGGGTTGAAGAACAAGAATGAAGGCCACTTCAACAACAAGAAGAACTTCTCAAAGAAGAGGAAAGCTCCTGAAAACAAACCCAAAGATAATAAAACCAAGAAGTTTAATGGCGAATGTTGGGTTTGTGGCAAAATGGGACACGCCGCTAGAGATTGCAGACACAAGAAGGAACGCAACTCAGAGGCAAATATAGTTGACAACATGGAAGTGGACGAGTCCAATTTTTCAACAGTTATATCTGAATGCAATTTGGTTCAGAATCCTAACCAATGGTGGGTGGACACAGGAGCTACTCGTCATGTCTGTTCTGATAAATCCATGTTTTCAACATATCATAAATTCGATCAGAAATAAAAACTCTACATGGGTAATTCTACTGTTTCCATGATCGAAGGCAGTGACACAGTAGTCCTCAAGTTTACTTCAAGAAAAACTGTCAAGTTGAATGACGTGCTCCACGTTCCAGACATATGCAAGAATCTGATCTCTGGTTCAGTACTATCAAAGAAAGGATTCAAAATGGTGTTCGAGTCAGACAAGATGGTTCTGTCCAAAGCTAGAATGTATATCGAAAGGGGATATTTATGTGATAGCCTATTTAAGGCAAATGTAGCTGTTATCGGCAATAAAACTATGTATTCTGATTGTGTTATTAATAAAATTGAAGTTTCTTACTTGCTTGAGCACGAAATTTTACTATGGCATGATAGATTGGGAAATGTAAATTTCTGAAAAATGAAAACATTATCAAACTTGGGATTAATTCCGAAATTCCAAGTAGATAAGAACCACAAATGTGAGACATGTGTAGAAGCAAAAATGGTTAAAAAACCATTTCAATCTGTTGATAGAAGCATCGAACCACTAGGTTTGGTTCATACAGATTTATGTGATTTCAAATCGTTACCTAAAAGAGGTGGGAAAAAGTACTTTATCACGTTTATTGACGATTATACGCGATATTGCTATGTCTATCTTTTGAATAGTAAAGATGAAGCAATTACATCATTTATAAAGTACAAGGCTGAGGTAGAAAATCAGTTAAATAAAAAGATCAAGATATTGAGATCTGATCGAGGTGGAGAATATGAATCACCATTTGAACAGTTATGTGCCGAAAATGGAGTAATTTATCAAACAACAGCTCCATATTCGCCACAACAAAATGGTGTAGCCGAGAGGAAGAACAAAACATTAAAAGACATGATTAATGCCATGCTTTTAACCTCTGGTCTACCGACAAACTTGTGGGGGAAAGCCTTAAATATGTCTAATCACATATTAAACAAAGTCCCTCACAATAAAACAAGAACAATTCCATATGAGTTATGGAAAGGACACAAACCAAGTTTTAAATACCTCAAAGTGTGGGGGTGCTTGGCAAAAGTTCCAGTTCCGCCTCCCAAGAAAGTCAAACTTGGACCAAAAATAGTAGGTAGTTACTATCTAGGGCCAGCCCAAAATAGTAGTGTCTGCAGATTTTTGGTATTCAAGTCTGATATAGCTGATGTTCATGTAAATACAATCATGGAATCAAGAGATGCCTCTTTCTTTGAAGATGTGTTCCCACATAAAAGAAACGGTGGAAATCTTATCCCAAAGAGGACAAGAGATAACAGAGATGAGACATATTGAGATGAAACTCATCAGGACAAAAATGAAGTTGAACTAAGAAGAAGCGTAAGGGCAGAACTTCCAAGACATTTGGTTCGGATTTTTTAACTTATATGTTAAAACACGAACCTCAAACGTACGAGGAAGCAATGTCATCTTCTGAATCTTCATGTTGGAAAGAAGCAATCCAAAGTGAAATTGATTCAATTCTAAGTAATAAAACTTGGGAAATTGTTGATATTCCACCTGGAATAAAACCTATTGGCTGCAAATGGATTTTCAAAAAGAAAATGAAAGCAGACGGCTCTATCGACAAGTATAAAGCTAGATTAGTAGCCAAAGGATATCGTCAAAAAGAAGGAGTAGACTTCTTTGATACATATTCGCCGGTAACACGAATAACCTCTATAAGAATTCTAATAGCAATTGCATCGACCTATAATCTAGAAATTCATCAAATGGATGTAAAGACAGCATTCTTAAATGGAGATCTCGATGAGGAGATCTACATGGAGCAACCTGAAGGTTTTGTTTCCAAAGGAAATGAAAACAAAGTCTATAGATTAGTAAAATCATTATACGGACTAAAACAAGCTCCAAAATAATGGCATGCAAAATTTGATAGTGTCATGATGAGAAATGGTTTTCGTATAAATGAATGTGATAAGTGTGTTTATTATAAACAAATTGGACAATCATATGTGATGATTTGTTTATATGTCGACGATATGTTAATATTTGGTCCAAATACTCAAGTAATAGAGACCATAAAGAAGATGTTAATTAGCAATTTCGATATGAAAGACTTAGGAGTTGCAGACGTTATTTTGGGAATCAAAATAATAAGAACACCTAATGGAATTGAATTATCTCAGTCACACTATGTAGACAAAGTGATTGAAAATTTTCAAAATTTTGGAATTAAAGGAGTAAGAACACCTTTTAATCCATCAGAAGTACTGCATAAAAATACTAATGAGAGTGTAATGCAACTGGAATACTCTCGTGTAATAGGATGCTTAATGTATCTCATGAATTGCACTAGACCAGATATCGCTTACGCGGTAAGTCGACTAAGCAGATATACAAGTAACCCAGGGAAGGAACACTGGAAAGCACTAATGAGAGTGTTGGGATATTTAAAGAATACCACTAATTTTTCTTTGCATTATGGAAAATATCCTACGGTCTTAGAAGGATATAGTGATGCAAACTGGATCGCAGATTCAGAGGAATCAAAATCAACAAGTGGTTATGTCTTTACCTTAGCAGGGGCAGCAGTGTCATGGAAATCAACTAAACAAACATGCATAGCTCGATCACTATGGAATCAGAGTTCATCGCTTTAGATAAAGCAGGTGAAGAAGCAGAATGGCTTTGTCATTTTTTAGAAGATATTCCATTTTGGCATAAACCTGTATCGGCCATATGCATACACTGTGATAGCCAAGCTGCGCTAAGCAGAGCGCACAACTTTTTGTATAATGGAAAGTCACGACACATTCGTCGACGCCATAACACAGTTAGGCAGTTACTCTCAAATGGAACTATTTTCATAGATTATGTGAGAACAAATGATAACCTAGCGGATCCATTTACTAAAGGTTTATCAAGAGAGAAAATTGACTGCGCATCGAGGGGAATGGGTTTAAAAGCCTAAACCACCAAGAGTTATCTTATACGGAAACCTATCCTAGCCACTGGAGATCCCAAGGACTAAGATCAATAGACAAACCAGTTCTGAGTAACTCAAGACGTAATGCATTTACTTGGACATGGTCCAACTCCATTCCTATGGTGCACAATATAAAATGCATGCCTACAGAAGTATTTAAAGGTTAAAACTATGTTTTTAATGATGACTGTATCTTGAATATAACAAGTGGAGTATATGTAGGATACTCTTAATGGTTGCGATCACCTATGTTAGTGTGAGCTGGGTCAGCTCTGTGAGAATATTAAAGGCTTATATTTTCTATAAACACTCGCAGAACCAAACAAATTTGTTCAGGACCAAAATGAACACAACCAAGAGTTTGGATGAGAAGGGAATCAATGCTTCGTAAAGCTTATTGTCTGGATATACAATAAATGCCGATGGTTCAAGATGAAATAATTCACCGATTAGCCAAGTAGATCCGATAAGTTTTAACTAGGGTAAGTTCAAAGTGAAATATCTACTTATCCACGATAAAGCATTATTCCATATGTACTCTGTGATATTTCGCTTTGTGTGGGGGATATGTATATTATCATTCATGTAGGGGATTGTTGGAATTCCTAAAATACTAATGTGAATAATAATATACATAAGTCCCACATCGCCAAAATTGCAAAGTTATTCTAGTATATTAATAGCTTTGCAATGAAGGGGTTGGGGCCCTGGGGCACCCAAATGTTTGCTTCGTTGTGAGGAGGGAGATTAAGCATCACCACCACACGCGCGCGCCGCCACCGTCCGTCCGACCGAACCGGGCCGGGTTCGGGTTCGGGTCTAATATGATCCTATTTTTACTGCAAAATTGGGTCGGGCTTTCCCATTAGCAGACGGAAGCGGGTGCGACCCGTTAGACGCGAGCGGGTGCAACTTATGGCAGCAGCAGGTGCGAACGCAGAACTAGTAGCGAACGGGTGCGGCCCATTAACGAACAGCAGCAATGAAAGGCAATGGGTGCAACCCGTCTGGTAGACGCGACTGTTCGAAGGGGTGCGGACGAAATTATAAATAGAAGAGAATACTGATCACATTCTCATTCAATTCCAATTCTAATTTCTTCTGCTTCTTCTTCTCTACTGCTCTATACAATATATTACAGAGTTGACATACTCATTACAATCTCGTGCAGATTACGTCTGTTGTATCTTGGGAGACTTTAAATAAAGTCTTAAGGAAATTGTTACGACAAGCCTCAGACGGAATTTCCTTCTTCAATCGGTTAGGTTTATAAATGATTTATATATATATATATATATATATATATATATATATATCATTTTCGTTTTCTACGTTGTGTTATTTCTGTAAATAGTATTACGTTTGATCTATCGCTATAGTTATTGCTATAGTTGTTAGTTTGTTGTTGTAATTTAATTACGACATAACTATTGCTTAAATTAGCTAATACAGACTTCCAGAGTAGTGGAAATCTGATTAATAAACTTGTGAGACGAGTTTATAATTGATTATTCTCTGTTTTGGTATACTAGACGTATAACAGAGTGCTATTCACTTACTAGAGAATTTGGCGTTTAGCTCACGGACTAAGCATATTGAGGTGAGAGAGTCATTTCTAGTAGCCATGGATGAGGATAAGCAAGTATATCTTCGGAAAGTGCACACAAAGGATAACGCGGCGAATATGTTCACTAAGGCATTGCCGGTTGGAAAGTTCGAGCATTACTCGAACTTGATTCGCTTGGAGAAGTGTTAGGTGCCATGAGGTGGCACGATTAAGGGAGATGCTTGGTGGTAATGAGGAAGAGTATCGGTGAAAGATTGAGGTTCTATCTTCTTGGTAAGTGCTAGTCTTTGGTGAGATAGCTTAGGATTTGGATGTTTTCAACATTTCATTAGCGGGCGGGGGCTTTGCCTGAGCTCGTTGGTGGAGTGGAATGGGCGGTGGCTTTGCCGGAGCTCATTGGGAAAACATTCATGTTTGGTTGAAGGTAGAAGAAGTGATAGTTGGTGCTATCAGTTGTCGTTGATGGTATGGTACCATTGGAGTTGGAGATGAATATAGTGTCGAGGTGGAGTGTTAAATTTTGACGACACTATATGGAAAATTGTAGAGATCGGAAGTAGCTTCGTAATGGAGAAAACGGTTCGCAAATCGAAGTTCAGAGGTGGAAGTTATAGGGGTAAAGCTGAAGTGGGCTGAATTGTCAGTGCCAGACGTCTGACCAAATGGTCAGACGTCTGAGTCTGTGCAGAAATTCTTTCAGAGAGTTGGGTCAGACGTCTGAGCATGTATAGAACTTTTTTCATAGGATATGGAAAGACGTCTGTCCCTTTATGACATACGTCTGAGGCGACTTCCGCATGTTTTCAGGCGTGGGCTTGGCATTAAGATTTGTGATATTTACGGGAACAATTTTGGAACATTGCATAGGGTTTCTATTCTCCTATATAAGCTAGCTTCAGGTTTCAGATAGGTGTTCGTGCAAACGACAAAAAGCGACTGCAGTAGATTGGTCTCCACTAATTATGGTTTATCAAAAACCTAATTTTCTTCAATTCTCTTCTCCACAAACCAATTTCTAGTTAGAATTTTGATCATTGTATTCCATCTCTTTTACTCTTCTCATCAATATTAATAAAAGCTTCTCTTAAAGTGGATGTACACTAACACAACGTTAGTGGAACCACTATAAATCGCTGTGTGATTTATTTTTCGCTATTACTTTGATTTCTATATTGATTTGATTTCTATATTTCTTGTTTGGGATTGTGATTGCTTTTGGATTGGTTGAGATTGGAATTGAGTTATTGAATGGTTGTTTTTACACTTCTTACCACGATCCCGTTTTCCGCTGTGCGTGTGGGGTTTCGATTTGAGTGGTCTCCGGTTGAAATCTCGTTCCAACATTCCTAACTAAGGAAGCGAGCATTGTTGTCAAGACCTATTCAAATAGTCCAAGATAGGGGATGGGCCACAAATATACATGTAATCTTCAAAAAAGCATTCAAATTTTTTTTTAGAACATAACATAAAGGTATTAATGAGATTAAAAAGAAGCAGATTGAAACAATAACCTGGACATGTAGCAATTGTAGGTTGATTGAGTACACCTGTTGTGCTCTTGTTTTAGTTGAATTCCAAATCTGTGACAATCAGACGTGGATGCAAACCAAATTCAGACCTTAGTTAAATCAGAAAGTAGTCAACATTGCTCAGCCATGATAATATCCGTGGGAATAAATAATAAATGTAGTAAGACAGAGAAAAATAATGGTATAAGGGGTGAAGTATTTTTGAATATTTAGTGAAGTACAACTAAAACTGATATTAAAATAATGTATGGTGTAGATGGTACAAATTGATAGGTAACATAGGTAAGATGCATGTAGTAGTTACCTCGATGGAACAGTATATTAATTTCTTAATATTGTTTCTTTTGACTTGAAGCTACGATGTAACTGATGTGCAATATTTATATATGTCACGTCAATTTTAGAAACTACTATACAGTTGCCCATGTTTATGTTAATCATTTTTTATGGTAGGTTGGTTTGAGTAACCGTGTGTTAGTGTTTAGTTACTTTATAATGTGCTACTGACCAGTAGTTGAGAAAAATAGTAATATACTCAAACATATAATTTATTCACTAATTACTACTATCTATTAGTTATAATGGTGGGCATAACGATGAATTTTTAGCTCTCGGTCAATGTAAAAAACGTTAGCAGTAAGAACTGAGAATGTTCAGTTTTCCTTCTCAGTGGTCCGTAGACTACATACTCTACCAGCTGTTACATGCATTAGCACATACCTTCACATATTTGGACAAACCTACACCAAATGTACACACATGCATATGGTCATCTAAACACGATTACAACACTCCTCGTGAGCTTCATGTGTGGGGATGAATGATATTTCTAATTGTAAACTTAAAGGTGGCATGGTTCCGATTGCCTTATCAAATAAACTATAAAATTTGATTCTTTGATGTTACAAAAAGAGAGGGGATGAATTTGTTTGTACAGTTAGTTGCAGTTAACAAATAAAGCGATAGATGTAGGACACTGAATGGATTATGAAACAAGGCTGCTAACTATTATTTATACCTATGATAATGACAGGTTCACATATACACTCAACATGGTATTTCTTCCGATCATAAAATACACGGTTTTTATTTACTAACATGAATACAAAAATGCTATCTTTATTTGTTGAGAAATATGTAATGCACATTCTAGCTGAAACCATCATATTACAGCTCTATCATATCGAAAAATATGTAATGCTCGTATATTGAATAACCATAAAATACTGCAGCAACACTTACGTTATTCATCATATTGAAGCTCTATCTCAATATTTGCCACTGCACAATACTGAGTTGCAACATGTTGTATCATCATCATCTAGAACTCATCACTCCAGATAAATAATTAAATTAATTGACATCACAAGTCTCTAGAACATTTTACATAAGAAAACTAATATTGCTTAAAACTTTTGGTTTCCAATATGGCTATGAAAATGTTTGTCTTTTGATATGTTGTGACATAGATTCAGTTTGTACTTGTGTTGAACTCTCTATCACCAATTCATCTACAGCACTTGAATATGTTTAGTAGCGTTGTTACGTATGTGATATTTGGTATATCATATATTCTTATTGTTAGATAATGTAGGAGAGGGAAGCAATAACCATAATTAATTATAAAAAATATTGGACTATTTTGCAATGGCTTAAAATCGTTGCTAATATATATTTAGCAACGATTTTGAGCCATTGCGAAATGTAGATTTGCAATGGTCCAAAGCCGTTGCTAAATGTAAATTAAAAACAGTTCGAAGCCGTTGCTAAATTTTAGTTACCAACAGCTTTAGACCATTGCTAAAATTTAGTCACTCCCTATTTCACAATGACGTTGGGCTATTGTAAACTCCTTTTGCAATGGCTCAAAAACGTTGCAAATAGCTTTTCTAGTGTAGTAACAGCCAAAATGTCTCAAAGTCAGTGGGAGCAATAACTCAACTTGAGGATTTTTATTATACAATCTTAAACTAGCATCTAGAGGTTGTGTGACGACCTCCCACCACCTATGATTCCCAAATACCAATATTAATAGTAGTGCGCTGCAATGGTACCCAATCGATGAAGGGAAATTGTCAAGGGTTTAAATGATATGATTAATTAATGGATAGCTTGTCGTATACCACACAGCGCATAGATAAAATATAATATCAGAAATATATATAAAATAGGTGAGGCGGTAGCATAATCAAATGTACCAAAAACTTCATTAAAGTGTAGCACAGGTACGTCAGATTATACACTATAGAATATATGAGTTTATACATCTTCGTACATCATAAAAAGCATAATATAAAATTGTCACTATATACAATAAAGTGTTGATAACTCTATAGCACTGCATAGTGGAATAAATAGTAGTAGCTCCATAAAATATTATATACATGAGTATTCGTTTTCTGCATAACTCTATGCACTATCCTTATATATGTCTCTCAATCTACTCATTTAAGAGTACCGGAGAATATAAGTAGCAATGCAAATAACATCGAGTCAGACGGTAATCTGGTATGAGCGCTCTATAATCCTAAATAATATATATAAAGTCGATGGACCATAAATAAGAGAGTTAAGATATCGAAATTCATACCTATCCTGCTCCTGCATCTAACAACTTAGCAAATAATAACATCATATACTAATCTACTATCATTGGTATAGGTGTACTACTCGATCTAATTACATATTAGTTGGTTAAGGTACTAGACTCGATAATAACTACATCACATTGACTACCTAGCAACCATAGAAACCATCAAACATTCTAGCATCTCTCATACTCACAGTGCACTTGGATATATGATTATAAAACAACCAACACCTAAGGTTAGTGACTACTCAACATTGTGGCTCCATCGATGCTAGAATCCATACCCACTCAAAATGGCTAGGAACTAGACCACTAGCGTAAGGTTCAGAGATACAAATCATATCATATGATACAAAGTGACCGTTCCCACATACTTCTTCCTTACAAGTATACATTATAGCCATTGGTTATTGGCGATCCCTTGACATACACACGTACCGATAGTAGAACCCCTTAATTCCACTCCATGAGTCGTCGTCATATAGAACCTGCCTGTTTGGATGATCCCCTGATGCTCCAGCTAGCTTCTTGCTATAGCCCCCATCACTTGACTACAGTAGAATGGATTAGTGCCGATCTATCATAGACTGGTACTGGTGCACATACTTAGTCAAAATTGATTTCAACCTTTATGCCATAGCTTAAAATGCCCAAATCGACTACCTTGATGAATCGGTACTTACCCATCATGGATCGGTGTCAAACCATACACTTCGCCAATTTTCACTTCCTTGGCTACAATCGATTCCACATGTCTTTAAGCCACCAAAAATGCTTAGTATTCAACATTATTGGATTGGTACTGATATATATGGATTGATGTCAATCCATCACTTAGCCAAATCTGGCTGTCTTTTACCTTTGTCCCTTCCAGCCATTGATCCATCTTCTTTCTGGCCTCTTCGATCTTTATGCATCCCTCGTTTGCAGCAATCAACTACGAACACTCTAGAGTCGATCTATAAAAGTATTTTATGAATATGAATTCTCCATCCTAGTGTAATCAATCGAAAACTCCATCAAAATAGCCTTCCTCTACACCCGAGAATTCTCCATCCATAATAATCACCTTCGTTTCACTCCATGTGAGTGTTTCATCCATACAAACAATAGACAATAGTCATCATATCAAGTCATTCATACATTCTAACATTTGCATAACATGCATATGTGAATCCATAGTGTTTAAATATATGATTTAAGCCATACCATCAAAATAACATTTGAAATTCGTTTTCAGATCAGCTCAGAGTTTAAAATGTAGTTTTTAATTGAAAAATGGATCCAAAATACTTTTGAACATATATTTCAACATAAAATATATAAAAGGTCACAACCCACTCATATATGGATGGGAATCCACATAGCAAGATTTTGAATCCCCTTTCCCAAACAGATGATTTGATCTATCTACTGATATATAAAAACGAGAGTTGTTACATTCTCCCCCTCTTTAAGAATTTCGTACCCGAAATGTCAAGCTTAAAAATAGCCAAAATAAAATAAGCAACCTAAAATAATAACATAAAAGCATAACATGCAATCTGTACTACCACCCTATCATGCATATAATACTATTAATCAAATAGAATACAAAATGTGATATTAAATGCGATAAACATAACCTTAATAAATGAAGAGCTCAGGATAAGTAGTCCTCATGCTCTCCTCATTCTCCCAAGTACTTTTGCATTTGTTCTCACTCCATTGAACCCTTACAAGCTTTATGGTCTTTCCGGAAGTTAGTTTGTACTGTACTCGACCATACGAATAAGCTACGAGGTCTTGCTCCTTTACATACAACTTCTAAGTCATCAAGTCAATCCGATCCAACTACCACGCCCGAGTCATGCACAAACTTCATAAGATGTGAAACATGGAAGACATTGTGCACACCCACCCTTATGAGGTAAGTCGACTCTATATACAAGATTCGAAATCCTCTAGAGTATCGAAAAAGGTTTAATGAATCTCGTTGCTAATTTCCCTTTATTATCGAACCGAACTGCATTCTTTAGCAAAGAAATTTAGCAAACACCATATTGCCAACAAAGAACTCTAGATTGCATCGCCTCTTATTAGTGTAACTCTATTGTCTGCCTTGTGTAGCTTTAATTTGTTTTCAAATGGTCTTAATCTTCTTCGAAGTCTCTCTAATCATATTTGGCCTGAGTATCAGTTTCTCCCTATTTTCCCACCAATAAGAAAGGGTATTGCATGGTTGGTCATATAAAACTTCAAATGGTGCCAAGCCAATGCTCAATCGATAACTATTGTTATATGTGAACTCTGCTAAATGGAAATAGTCTTCCTATGAGCATCCATAGGCAAGTATGCAACCCTGTAAAAGATCCTCCGGTATACGGTTCACTCTCTCGGTCTGATTAATAGTTTATGGGTGATAAGCTGTACTTAAATTTAGCTTTGTCACCAATACCTCTTGCAATCTTTTCCAAAATCCACTTGTAAGTAATGGATCTCTATCGCTAACGATGCTTTTTGGTACTCCAAGGAATCATACTATCAAATGCATATATAACTTAGCTAGTTTTAATGTCGTTCTATTGGACTTTATAAATATGAAACATGCACTTTTAGTCAATCAATATTCAATGACCCAAATATTATCATACCCTCCTCTAATCTTTGGCGATCCATCAACGAAGCCCATTGATATCTGCTCCTACTTCCACTATGGAACTTTAATCGGTTGCAGCAAACCGTGTAGTTTCTTTTGCTTACTTTTACTAGTTGACAATTTACATTGGAGATGGATGTTCCAACATCCTTCTTCATTCTTTCCTAATAAAATGTCTACTTCTTATCTCCATCTATTTTACTACCTCCAACATGTGTAGTCAGCTTCGAGGGATGGCACTCTTGTAGCTCCTCATCTCTAAGTCCATCCACATCAGGAACATGTAGTCTCCCCTCTTTATGGAGAAAACCATCTGGTCGAATCCATACATATTCAAATCTTAAGAATCTACTCCCGCATCAAGCTTTGCAATGATCTCTACTAGTCTGGCATCATGCTCTTGACTACTACCGATTCACTCTATAAGAGTAAGTCCAATCATCAAAATTGCTAACATCTCTAGCTTAAGTTCACATCTAGGTCGAAAATCATATCCAACTTCATACTATAACTAGGTCTGCTTAAAAATCATAGCTCCCAAAGTAGCATGTCTCTGACTCCATGCATCAACGACTACATTTCCCATACCAAGTATATTGGAAACGTTAAAGTTGTAAGAGGCTAAGAACTCTAACCATTTCTGCTATCATATATTAACGTCCTTTTATGAGAAAAGGTATTTTAATAATTTATGGTCGGTGAATAACTTGAACCTTTTTCCTAGCAAGTAATGCCTCCACTCCTTCAATGCGAATACAATAGCAACTAACTCGAAATCATGGGTCAGACATCTCTTCTCGAGCGATATCAATTACCGACTCGCATAAGCGATAACTGTACCTCTTTGCATCAATACTGTCCCATGTCCAGTACCACATGCATCCATGTATACTATTAACTCCTCATTCTCATCTGAAATAACTAATACAAGGGCACTTGTTAACCTCTCTTTCAGACTAACAAACGCATACTCACACCTCATGCCCTAACTAAAATTCAGATTCTTCTTTGTCAAATGTGTCAATGTTGTAGCTGTCTTAGAGAAGTCCTTAATGAATCTTCTGTGATAACCTGCTGATCTAAGAAAGCTTCTAACATCAGTCGCATTCTTTGGTCTTTCCTACTCTTGGACCGCTACTACTTTGGCAGGATCTACAGCTATGCCCTACTCTGAGACAACATGATCCAAGAACCTCACTTCCCTCCTTAAGAAGTGACAATTTGAAAACTTAGCCTTTAACTAGTGCTTCCTTAACATCTCAATCACCACTCTCAAATGCATCTTGTTTTCCTCTTATATTTGTGAGTAGATAAGTAAGTCATCATCGATACAGAAGTATGAACTTATTAAGATGATCTCAAAAAAATGTGATTTATAAGATCAAGAAAGTATATCGGTGCATTGGTTACCCCGAACGACATAACCAACCACTCATAAAATCTCGATGGCATGCGGAATGCTATTAGCACACTATCTCTCACCACTCTCAATTGGTGAAAGCACATTGCCAAATACAACTAAGAGAACACTTTTGCACCATGAAGTTGATTGAACAAGTCATATATATGCAAAATGCAATACTTGTTCTTTCTCGTCACTTTATTTAGCTCACCGTAATCTACAAATTGTCTTAAAGGGCCATCTACCTTAGTCGCGAACACTTTAGGTGCTTCCTACTCAGAATGTGCTTCCTACTCAGAAGCAATCTTCTGGAATCCCTTCCTTAGTAAATCATTCACTTGCATCTCTAGTTATCATTGCTCTTTGGGTTTCAAAATTTATGACAATTGGTCTAGAATCCTTCATTAAATCGATATAGAACTCGATATCTTTATGTGGCGGTAATCTTGTAACCCCTCGAAATTATTGGGATACTCCTTTGCAATGGGTATCAATGACAACTTGCCATGTGGGATCTCGAGCGAATATAAAAAGATATCCATCACCGCATTCTCATGCATGCAACTCAACTCTAGCTTACACCTATCGTCACTCCCTATTGTCATTAGTAATCTCTCATATTCGAGCACTACTCTATATCTCTAAAGCCGGTCCATCCTAAAAGTATTCCCAAACATGACAAAACCAAGACAAACATATCATAAGCAAACATGCATCCATTACTTGATAAAACAACTTCACAACAAACCTTACTCAAATTAGAAAAACCTCCCATGGGATTCGACACTACTAAGGGTCTGTCTACTATATTAGGTCCCAATCTTAACTTATCTATCAGGTCACCATATATAAACAAATGTGGTGCTCCCGTATCAAACAAAACATGAACGTATATATCATAAATGGAAAGCATACCCTAGATGGTAATGCTCTTCCCTTTCTTCTTTGTCGATGGAGCACTTAATGAGATAGGAATAATATTTAGCGCATAAACCTTCATTACTTGCCTATCCTTAGTCGGCTCTGGACTGTCCTTCTTGATGTGCCCTAGCTTATCACAATTGAAGCACTTCTTAATAGCTGGACAATCCCTAGAGAGATATCCACTATGTCCATAGTTAAAGAAAGCCGGTTCTTATTTTCCTTTATACTAACCATCTTTTTTTTCAGCTATTTCTTTCCTTTATTATTCCAGTGTTGCTTCCTTTTTCCACCTTCGCTTACTTATGATGTAGCCTCCTCCTTCGGAACAAAAACTAGCTTTGACTTTGGGTATAAGCTCTCATGCCTCAAATCCTTCTCTATGATCTTCTCAAAATTCTCATACGTATTGTTTACTAAGTGCTCTTCCAAATAGTCATCCTAATAAGAAATTCTCATTTTTCCTTAGTTTAGTGTCAATGAATGACATCTCGTAATTTGAAAAAGAGTATACTCAACCACATACTCATATACATGCATATTACATTACTTCATAAATTTATTAAATAATATGGATTTCTAAGTAGCAAGAATGAACTTCTCTTCAAAGCATGACTTAAACTAATCCTCAGAAGTAGCATCTTTGATTGTATTCCATTAACCCATCGCTCTATGTTAAAGTTGTCGCTAGGCTAACTTCCTTTTCTGAGCTTCCTCCAATTCCAAATCATCACCTCGCTGGTTGTTCTATCGGACCCAGGTAAAGAAATAATTAGTTCGGGTCTAGGTTTTTCGGTGAATTAGATTCTTTCCTGGCATCGGCAAGAGGTAGCCCGCATCGTATTAATGAAATCACTCTTAATGTGTAGCTGCCTCCTCATCCCCTTATACGATACTCTCTCAAGTATTTAGCAAGTCCTAAACAACTATAGAAGATTCTGCTCTTATGATTGGTTTTCCTTCAAGACTAGCATAATCCTTGTTAAGCATAGAAAAATTAACTCATTACACTTGCACTTGAGCACCACCACCGGGCACTACACTAGAAGCTCCTTCTTGGGGATTTTACATCATGTTTTCATCATTTGTATGAACATAGTTTGTATGTTAATGTTAACATTTACCCTAGTGCCTGATCCAGTTTTGATTCCCGATACCGAGTTCCTTGTATGTCGGCTTATTCTTACAATCGGTGATAAGAATGATAAGTCTCTGATAAAGTATAATAGCATAAGTGGACTCATGTATGAAATGCATCTTACTATATATATAGACACACACTATATATTTTAAAATCAAATATAACAAGTAGGCTCTCTCATATCTCATTGAATCCATTCTAAGACATATCTCTTACCTCATCTTTAATGGTCTACTCAAAGAGTCTTTTTTATTCTCTCAACCTAAGCTCTGATACCAAATGTGATAACCTCCCTTCACCTTTGGTACCAAATACCAATATCGACAGTAGTGCACTACAATAGTACTCGGTCGATGGAGGGAAATCATCAAGGGTTTAAATGATACAATCAATTAATGGATAACCTGTTAAATATCTCACAATGCATAAGCAAAATACAATATCAAAAATAGAAATAAAACAAGCAAGACGATAGGATAATCAAATGAACCAAACATCATCAGAGCATAACACATATTCATTAGATTATACATTACAGAATACGAGTTTATACATCTCCATACATCATAAACAACATAATAAAAAATTGTTCCTATATACAATAAATTGTTGATAACTCCATAAGATTGCATGATAGAAATAAGTGGTAATAGCTTCATATAATAATGTGTATATACATATGTGTGAGTAAGCATAATCCTCCTACTTGTCCTCTGCATAGCTCCATGCTCTATCATTATACATGTCTCTCAATCTATTCATTTTAGAGTAATCAAGAATATAAGAAATAATGCAAATGATCTTGGGTCGGATAACGGTCTTATATAAGCAATATATAAGCCTATACAATAGATATAAAGTTATATATCATAAATAAGAGAAATATGGTATGGAAAGTCATGCCTTACCTACTTCTACATCCAATAATTTAGCACATAATAACATCATGTGCTAATCTACTATCATTAATATGGGTGTATTGCTCCATCTAAGTACATATTAGGGTGTCGAGGTATTAGACTCGATAATACCTACATCACATAAACAACCATAGTAGCCACAACAACCATCAAACAATCTAGCATCTCTCATACTCACTATGCACTTGGATATATGATAACTTAGATGACCACCATTGTAAGGTCAGCTACTACTCAACATCACAGATCCAATGGTGCTCGAATCCTTGCCCACTCAAACGGTAAAGAACTTCACCACGATCATAAGGTTTAGAGATATGGATCACATCGTATGATCCATAGTGAGTTTCCCTGCCTATTCTTTTACAAACATACATCAAAGCCTTTGCACTACGCCAAATCAGTGATTTTTCACCATTTGCATTTGTCAATTTCTAACACTTAAAATGTTACAAACCACCAATAGTAAAAAAAGTGTTGGGATAACTGTAAAAGTGTTATTAATAATAAATAGTCTTTTATATAAACTTTTCAACGGTTTAGTTATGATTTGCAACAAAAATAAGTGTTACAACAGCTTCTAAATACATAAATAATTCAATAACTATTGGACTGTTTTGTACTTTTATATTTTTAATTTTTCATGCTTACCCATTCCTAATCAAATATACGGCCAGATATCTTTTATTTTCATATTAGGGTTTCTCTCGCTTAGCCAAATTGACGTTCAATGTCGACTTCAACATCAATGATGGCTAGGCGACTAGATCGACATCAAAATTGACAAGTTCTCACAATGACTATTCTCTTGGAGATTGTTCTCATGGCAATTCACATAGTGACTAAATCGACGGCTCATGAAACTTGTTCGATGGTATCAACAATGGTTCTCTTAGCTTATTTTTCAACAACGATCGATATTAGCAGCTTATTTTTGAGCAATGCCAACTTTAATGATTTAAAAAACTTTAGCAACTCTCGACATTACCAGCACACCATCTTTCAACCTCTACATCAATAGTAAATTATTTTTCTTTCTTAATGCTATTTTATTTTCTAATTTCATATTTGTTTATATTTCGAGAATTCATTTAGGTAGCACTTGCCCTTTTCGCATATCACTTCAACTGATTATACTTGTTTTAGTAGTATAATAATTAAGTACGCATCTACTATGTGTTAACCTTCCCACTCTGTGATCATTTTGTGTTACTTTTAAACTTGTTATCACATATATAGTGAATAAATAATAAACTATATATTATACCTTAAAGAAAATAGTTTATTATGTTTGTGCTTTTTGTGCCTCTATAAAACCTGTAGCATTTCATAAAAAACAGTTGATTCTTAAGATAAAGGATCACACTTGCATACCATTAAAAAACCTATAGCTTTTCATATAAAGGTTTATTGTGTGGAAAATTTTACCATTCAGCAATAATCACACTTGCATACGATAAAAAAATAACGTAAAACTTATAGCATTTCCTGTATTCACATTTCCACATTATAAAAGGAAAACACATATTGATTTTTGGAGTATAAAATGATTTTAGTATAATTCTTAAGATAAAGGAAAATGAAAGGGAGGACAAAAGAATAGAAAGTCGTCCTTGGAAAAGGTTTGTTTAACTTCATTATCAAAATTACTTGGAAGTTAAAAGTTATCATTTGATGACAAAATTGGATGAAAAGTCATCACAAATTATGACAGTCAAAAATAGTAAATTGTTTCTGCTAATGTTATAGTTTTACTCTTGTAAAGGCATGGGTAACCACAAACATGATTTTAAATCCCCTATATATCGCCCGAGATCTCCTTTTCACACTTAAACGAGATGAGACATGAAATCTCTTCCATATCTCCCTCGACACTCATCTCGTCCGAAATATTCTAATCTCACACGAAATATGGATCAAAATCTCAATCCGAGATCTCACCCGAAATTATACATTTTCTTATTTTCCCTAATATTTTTTATCTTCATATTGATTCAAAAGAAACTACTCAATCCAATTATAATTTATCAACTTCTTAAACATATTCTTTACTTTTTATCATAATAAGTCATAGCGAAAGGTTTCACTTCTTTATTATGTTCAAATGAAAGGATATTATTCAATCATTACAAATCAATTAAGCTAATAAAGCTACTACTCTTCTAAAAATATTCATTTTTCCATGTAAATCAAGTATGTAACCATTTTTATTTTTACTAAGAAAGTTATAACTGTTAAATAAATTTTTGACACATCAATTTTAGAAACATAAGTACATCCGAGATATTTCCGAGATGCATTATAAGACCCGAGATGTCAATCTGAGATGTACACTCGATATGTACTCATCTCGTCCGAGATCTCCCCCGATACGAGATAACTTGTGTAAAAATTCCGAGACGAAACGTGACCGAAATACAATATTTAAAACCTTGACCACAAATATAAATCATGATAGTCAAAAGGAAGTGTACTCATCATTCTCGTAAATTAATTGGTTGATTGTCTAAATAGATGGGTAGAGATTCAAAAGTAGTAGTTTAAGTGTTAAATAGAATAATAAATTTCTTGTTTAAGGAATACCGATCATTTTCTTCAAAGATTTTTTTCATGGGTTGTAACCATTATAGCAGGAACATAGTAATAAGTACTTATGAATGACTTCGAACCAAAACAAATTTGATTTGGTTAAATTCATTTTTTAAACTAAGCTAAAAAAATCGGTTTTAAATGAGTAAGAATTCAATTTTAAACAAAGTTTAAAAACTAAGTTTTAACTTAGTACAAGCTTAGTTTTTAAACCAAGTTAAACTTGGATTTTAAACTCAGTTTAAAAATAAAGTTAAAAACTCAATTTTAACTGAACCAAAAAAAATGTTAAATTTTAAGCTGAGTTACACTGGGTTTTTGAACTGAGTTATACTTGGTTTTTTAACCAAGTTTAGAAAAAAATAGGTTTTAAAAACTTGGTTAACAAACCCAGTTTTAGCTGAATTTAAACTCACTTTAAACTAGGTTTAAACTCACTTTAAATTGAGTTTAAACTCACTTTAAATTGAGTTTAAACTCAATTTAATGAAATTGTGTTTTTACTCGGTTTAAGATGATTCATTTTTCTGGGTATTTTTCTTCTATATTTATAACATTACAGAGGCTTATTTCCAACCCATTAGGTAGGCAGTGACTAGATGTGGTGTACATGTTGTTTGTTGATGTTTATGGACATGAAGATTCAAAATATAAAAATGAGTTTACTTAGTGCAACTAGGTAAAGTCTCAGTGTTGTTGCTTAGTGAATAGATGAACTCTCGATGACTAGATGAAGTCTAGGTTTAACTCAAAAAATAAAAATGATTTTACTAACATTGACTAGCACTAGATGAAGTCTCGATGCACAGCAGCACAGAGTTTAGCTTAGTGCACAACACACTGAGTTAAACTTAGTGTAGTGCACAGTGTTAAACTCAATGGTCGAAGTACATTCTTCATTTTTTATTTTTTAATGAAAGCTAGTTCCGATTAATGGAAAATTTGATGTTCGAATTCTCATTAATGGCATATTGAATGTAGGCATTTGCGAAGAGAAGGAAGAAAAACAAAAGTAGGAATGAAGTGGTAATTTTAGAGAGGTGGTGCAAAATGTAGAGAAAGCTATTTGGATGATGGAAGTTTAAGAATCGGAAGCACTGATTTACGATGGTCCTCAAAATAGGCATTGCAAGCTTTTTGAATTTTCGAATGGAAGCTTGTGATATGACCCAAGTTTCACTTTCGAAATGTCTAAAATTCTATATCAATAGTAAGACTTTATTATGTTTTTTTATAATTTGGATATGATAGTGCTGTATTTTGAAATTAAAAAGTTCGTTGTTCATGTTATAGTATTATCTAAATATGAATTGTTGTATTTGTGATATGGAAGCATTTTAAACCCACTAAATCAGTATGATGAATTATATGTGTGATGTGGAAACCATTGTTTATGTTATGTTGTGCTTCATTTGTTTTAAGAATTTTAATATTTATAGTGCATGAAATTGTGTAAAATCATATATTTCTAATGGTAATGTATATGAGTGTTACCAATATATGGATTAGCAATAGTTATAAACGTGACGAAACTAAATGGTACGCAACAAAGAACAAAACAATATATTTGTAGTACCATTTATAATTGTTACTACGGTAATGATATTTACTCTTATAAGTGCACAAATTATCTTTAGTAACACTTATTGTTATTAAATAAATGTTTTCCAATGCTTATAAGTGTTATGAATTAATATAGTAGCAGCGATGATAAATGTTATTAATATGCATACTAGTATGACAAAGTTAGTCACTTCAATGCTCACAAATCATTGGACACTTAAAAAGTATTATTGAAATTATTTGTAACATTTATAAGTGTTAGGAATTATCTCTTTTTTGGTATAGTGAAGATCCATTGGCATATACCAATAGTAGAACACCCTTGTTCCACTCCATAAGTTATTGTCAAATAGAACTTGCCAACTCGAAAGATCCTCGGATGTTGGAGCTAGCTCCTCACTATAGCTCACATCCTTTCACTACTATAGTATGGATCGGTATAGGTCCACATACTTAGTCAAAATTAACTCCTATATTCATGCCATGGCTCAAAATTCTCAAATTGACTATCTTGATGGATGGTACCGATCCATCATGTATCGATGTCAAACCGTAAACTTAGCCAATTTTTACTTCCTTGGCCTACGGTCGACATGTGCCTTTTAGCCCAAAAATGCTACATCTTCAACGCTAGCATAGATCAATACTGATCCATATGGATCGGCATTAATCAATAATTTAGCCAAATTTTGCTAAATCTTTTTTGTTTGTTCCTTTTATACATCGATCTATCTTATGGCCTCTTTCGATCTATGTGCATTCCTTATTTGCAGCAATCAACTTCAAATACTATAGCACCGATTCATCAAAGTATTCTACAACTATAGATTCTCCATCCTAGTGTAATCAATTGAAGACTCCATCATAATAGCCTTCCTCCATGCTTGAGCATTCTCCATCCATAGAATAATCACCTTCATTTCACTCCACATGAGTGTTTTATCCATACAAACATAACATGCAAGCGAAAAAAAGCAAACAATCATCATATCAAGTCTTTCAACCATCCAAACATTCTAAAATACACTTAGCATGCATTTATGAACCATAGTCTTAAACCAAAAATGAGTAACACCCATAATGCATGAATGATGAATGAATTCTTGATTTGAGTATATATAATAACACGATTGAGGATGGCTCTGTCGGTATTGATTGAATCAAGAACAAATCTATCATTCGAGGCTAAGTGCAATAAGATATAATTAGGAGGAGATGAGTTATAATGCCTATGGGTTTTAGATGTTGCAATTTTGATGACTCATATGTTACCTTGGAATATGATATTCGAGATCCCTTAAAGTCACTTGGAACAAATTGTTCGAGAGCTCTTAAGATCACTTAGAATGATATATTCGAGAATCCATAGGGTCTTTAGGAATAGCATACTCCAAATCTCATGTCATATATCTAAAGGAGAAAGAAGATAAGTGGAAAGTATGTGAAATAACCCATTAAGCGTGTTAGTGAAATAATTTAATAGCGCTTATGTTCATAATCCAATGTCTATATGTAATAGGCAAGATATGCATATAAACACTAGTTTAGACCGAAGCTCATGTGAAACCATGTAAAATAGAATCGTAATTGCTTCAGGTCTAAATAGCTTTATTATATGCGTATTCATGTCCAACAATGTTCAAAGTGCACAATCAAGGTAATATGTATGTCTAAGTCCTTGTTCATATAAATCGAGCATATTTAAAATCAGATTAGAATTGTCCCTAATTCAATTTAGGGTTACAAGAGTCTAATTCTGAGAGTTGAGAAAAGAAAATGAGATCCCTTTCCTCCTCACCCCTAGGGTCGTATTTATAGAGGTAGAAGGGTTCAACGCAGCTGCCCATGCCGCTTTTGGCGTCCAATTTTCAACATGCACAGTCTTCGACGTCATCAATGGCACCATGTTTCATGTTTTACTTTCGATGATCTTCAAAATACTTTAACGATATAAGACGACACCAATATGAAGCAATGTTGATATGGGATGACATCGTTTAGTATTATATACATTTTGATAGCTTTTACATGGACATTGACGATAGTCATTATCAATGTCGTATCGAAGGTCTACGGTGATAACTCTGAAGTGTGGTATCGATATAATGCAATGTTGAAGTGAGACAGTATTGATGCAACGCTGATTCTTGATATTGATAAGAGTTGGCACTAATTGGAGTTGATATTGATTAAGTGCAACATCAATCCCAACCTTGTTGATATGTGGCGTTACTTGAGTGGTAGCACTGATGAGTAACGACATTGAATAGAGGCAACATTAAGAAAGTATGGCATTCATAAATCATGTGGCTTCGATGATGGGTGATATAAAATATATGCGGCATTGACTAAGTGTGGCATCCTCCTTCTCCTTATTGATGAAATGTGGCATAGATAGTATTCAACATGGAAGCGGTGTGGTATCACCTGAGGCTTGATATTGAGAGGAAGCATCATCGCATGAGGCACAATATTAAAGAAAGGCAGCATGAAGGAGTGGCGTTATGGATGGGAGATGGCATTGTATGATATGCGGCATGGCCAAGTAGTGACGTTGCATGAGACGCGGCCTAGATTACACTAATAAATCACGTCGTTACTTAATGATATAAGAGATTCGTCATTCATTATCTAACTCTATAAATGTTCTGTGGTGTTGTATATGGCATTTTATGATAAGTTGTGGCATTGTAGGCTTTTGGTATCAATCCTAGCGGCATTGGTTTCTTTGTGACGCCTCCACTTATAGCATTTCCTTCAGCATTGAAACTTTATGGATAACATTTTCTCCCCTTTTATAAAAGAAGCTTTTTACACTTTAGTGTAAAACCAAAAAAATCATGGCTATCTCGATTCCATGTGAGGTTTTCTTTTCATTTCCTTATAAAATATAATTGAATGATACTTTTCATTATTAATTTTAAATTCAATTTCCATTTCGACCAATCCCTTTTTGGATTTGGTTGAACGACAAAATATTGTATGTGTGTGTGTATTTCCCATATTAGTATGAATCAAAATTATTAGTTTTCTTTAAGAGATCAATAAATAAATTAATTTTTGAATGGAAGCCTAGAAGATTATCTGGTAATATCATAGAAGGGAGCATCAGAAATTTTCTTTGACAATATTATAAATAAAAGATTAAAAACCCTTATGGCAGCAATAATATTCTGAATAGGAAGCTTAGAAAGTTATCTGTAAATAGAAGACCAAAAATCCATCTGGTAATAACAGAAGACCAGAAATTCATCTGTAATAACAAAAGACTAGAAATTCATCTGGTAATAATAGAAAACCATAAATCCATCTAGTAGTAGTAGAAGACCAGAAACAAGAGACTAGAAATACATCTGCTAATAACAGAAGACCAGAAATCAAATACATCTAGTAATAATAGAAAATCAGAAATCCATCTGATAATAGTAGAAGATCAAAATTCCATCTGATAATAGTAGAATATCAGAAATCCATCTGATAACAGTAGAAGACCAAAAATCCATCTGATAATAATAGAAGACCAGAAATATAGCTAGTAATAACATAGATCAGAAATCCATCTAATAATAATAGAAGATCAAAAATCCATCTAGTGACTAAAAATTGCTTTTTCTTTGGAATAAACGGTTCATATTCGCCGGATCTTTCTTCAGAAGATTGTTTTTGCTTTGGAGTGCTAATCGGCTCATATTTGGTAGATCTTCCTCTAGAAAATAGATTGATTTTATTTTGGAGCATAGATGGCTTGCTTTTGACAGATCTTCCTCTAGAAGATTGTTTTTGATCCATTCTTTAGGATAGAGTTAGATTTGCTTTTGAATTTGAATGGCACCATCTTAGGTGATGATCTCAACTTGAATTGAATCCCATATCACTGTCTTAGGTGATGATTTAGGCCTTATTGTCCAGTGCGTTTGGTTAGCTTCATCAAGTAGGACCGTAGACTTACCTGACCTCCTTCTAAGAGGCACTTTAGTAAAGCCTTTGATGACGGCACTAAAGCTTAGTCTGGTGCGTTTAGTTAGCTATATTAAGAAAAAATGTAGACTTACCCAACCTCCCTCTAGGATATGCTTTAGTGAGGTCTTTGATGACGGCACTAAACGCTGGTTCGGCATTCTAGGTAGCTATCTTAAGCAGAACCAGAGTCTTACCCAATCTATCTCTAGAAGGCACTTCAGTGAGGCCTTTGATGACGGCACTAAAGGCTTAGTTCGATGCTCTTGGTAGCTATCTTAAGCAGAACCAAAGACTTACTCGACCTTCCTCTAGGAGGCGCTTTAGTGAGGTCTTTGATAACGGCACTAAAGGCTTTTTCTGTTTATATAAGGAGAGTCTTCATGTTGATCCAATAGACATTCTTATCTCAACTTCTTCATTCATCCGTTGTCGGGAAGTATAGTAGAAAATGTTCAGCATTCCATGTTATTACTATCACATTGCCATTAGGTCAGCATAATCAGTAGGTCCTAGGTGGGATTACTTTGTGTATGATTAGTGGTCCTTCCTAATTTGGCCCAAGTGGTCCATCTGTCGAGTTTTTAGTATTTGCCATAACTTTTCGAAGTGCCAAATCTCCTTTTTGGATTAATCTTGCTTTTTTACTTTCGAGTTGTAATACTTAGATATCCTTCATTGGTATTTAGTTGTCCAAATGGATGCCTCATCTCTTAACTCATTAATTAGATCTAAGGATTTTTTCCTCAATTCTTGATTTGGATTGAACGCATATGCAATTCTTCGATGAGAGGGCACCTCCACCTCAACTGGGAGCATTGCTTCACACCCATATGTTAATGAATACAGAGCATGTACTGTTGCTGTTTTAGTAGAAGTTCTATAGGCCCATAATACCAGAGGTAGCTCTTCTACTAAGTTTTCTTTTGCTTTGTCTAAACGTTTCTTGAGAATGGTTTTGATAGTTTTATTGGCTGTCTCAATGGCTTCGTTACCTTTAGGGTGAGCTACAGATGAAAAACTTTTAATGATTCCATTTCTATTGCAGAATCAAGTGAATTCTTCACTTTCAATTGAGTTTCATTATCAAATATTATCTTTTGTGGGATTTTGAATCTAGTAATAATATTATTGATTACAAACTTAGTACTTCTCCAGATGTGATAATTGGTAGAGGTTCTGCTTCTATCCACTTAGTGAAATAATCAATGGTCACTACAGTGTATTTGGCTCCTCCTTTAGATATAGACGGTGGTCTTATTATGTCGATTCCCCATATGTCAAAAGGCCATGGGCTTAAGATTGAAGTTAATTCACTTGGTGACAAATGTGGGATTTTAGAGAACTTTTGGCACTTATTGCATCTTTTCACATAGTCAATGGCATGATTAATCATTTGAGACCAGTTAAAGCCTTGTCTTATGACCTTCTTAGCTAGTTTTATCCCATTAGAATGAACCCGGAAAAATCCTTCATGGGCTTCTTTCAATAGTTTTAGTCCACTTTCTAGATTAACACATCTTAAGTAGGGAAGAGAGTATCCCTTCTTATAAAGTACTCCATCCATTATAAGAAAAGTTGGAGCCTGATACTTAATCCTTCTTGCCTATTTTGTCAATCGATAGTGTTCCATTTACAAGATATTCAACAATGGGGGTCATCCAATTACTCTTATAGTGATTGACTGTCTCGAGGTGGGACACTCTCTCTTATTGGATCTCATCTTTATCTTCTATTTCTTCCTCTCTATGTGCTAGAGCTTGAGATCTGGTCAATACCATCAATTCTTTCTTTGATTTGGGAATCTTTTCTTCTATGCTAGGACTTGGCTGATAACCTACTAGAACAATCCGGGTTTCTGGCGCTCCTAGCGAACTGGCTAGTTTGGCTAAAGAATCAGCTTGGGAGTTCTTTCCTCTTGATACTTGATGTATTGAGAAATCCTCAAATTAGTTCAGCATTTTTAATACCTTCTTCATATAAGACTAACTTGGTGCCCTTTGTCTGGTATATTTGTTTCAATTAATTTACCATTAGTTGGGAATTGCTGAAAATTTCAATTCTGGGAATTTTCAGTTGTATGGTCAAAGTGAGTCATGCCACCATTGATTCGTATTCTGCCACTTTATTTGTGGCTGGAAATCCTAATTTCATTGCATAATATAAGCGATGTCCATCGGGGGGTGATAATGACATATTCTACTCCAGCACCTTATTACTCGACGCTCCATCTACGCATAGTTTCCATTTGGGTTTTAAATCTTTTTCCTTTTTTGACTACTCTTTGATGAAACCCATACACTCCTTAACAAAATCAGCTAAAGCCTGACCCTTTGATTGATGGCCGAGGCAACAATTCAATGACATATTGGCTAAGCTCTATCCCCCACTTTACCAATCTTCCTAAGGCTTCTGGTTTGCTATAAACTTGCTTAAGCGGGAAATTGGTTAAAATCTTGATTGGATATGCTTGAAAATAAGCTCTTAATTTTCATGCTATGAGCATTAAGCAGTATGTTAGCTTCTCTATGGCTGGATATCTAGTCTATGCATCTCTTAGGCTTCTGCTTACATAGTATACCAAAAGCTTAATCCCTTTCTCTTCTTTTATCAATATAGAGATAACTGCATGTTTAGAAACCGCTATGTAAAGACAAAGGTTTTTCCCTTCTACGGGACTAGATAGGATTGGTGGTTTCTCAAGATGGCCTTTCAACTACTTGAAAGCTTTTTGATAGTCTTCTTCCCATTCGAAGTTCTTCTTTTTCCTAGTCTCGAAGAATGGAATGCATTTGTCAATGGCCTTGGAAATAAACCTATTCAATGATGCCACTCTTCCGTATAGACTCATTACGTATGTACTCGTTTTGGGCTCAGCCATATCTTTAATAACCTGGTCAGGGTTAGCTTCAATTCCCCGGATATTAACAATGTATCCCAGGAACTTCTCAGATTGAATTCCAAAAGAATACTTCTGTGGGTTGAGTTTCATTTGATACTTTCACACCACCCTGAACATCTCCTCAAGATCTTTTGAATGGCTGCTCCCTCCATGAGAATTGACCAACATATCACCTACATATACTTCCATATTTCGACCAATTTGCTCATTGAACATTATGTTTACTAATCTCCGGTATGTAGCACCAGCATTCTTTAATGTCCCAAAGGACATTACCTTATAACAATAGGTTTCCCAATCGTTATGAAACTAGTGTCCTCCTCGTCTGGCTCGAACATGGGAATTTGATTGTAACCAGAATAGGCATCGATGAAAGACAAAAGTTTGTACCCAGTGGTTGCATCAACCAACTGATCTATTCTCAGAAGGGGGTAGCAGCCCCTTAGACATGCCTTATTTAGATCTATATAGTCAACACATGTTCTCCACTTTCCATTGGATTTCTTGACCAGCGCTGGATTGGCTAACCACTTAGGATAAAGTACCTCTTTGATGAACCCATTCTCAAGCAATTTTTTGACTTCCTCTTTTAATACGTTGGACCAGACTTTATCAAATTGCCTCTTTTTCTATCAAACTGTTGTTATATCTGAATTGATATTTAGAGCGTGTAACGATTCGGATTTTCGCGTTCGAAAATTGACATCCATACTTTACATCGTACTCGAATGCCATAGATTCGACCGTTCAAATCCAAGTCGCCGGAGCTTATAACAACACTAAGTATAACAACACAGGGGAAGAAAGAAAACAGAATATATCAATATACATAACATTGATACAATGACATTGATACAATGACAGATACAAAATCTGAGACAATATGATACAACAGAACGATACAACAGATATCAATATACATCAAAGATATGATACAAGAAATAGCAGCGGAAAAGAAAATAGATAACACCAGCAGTGGATAGAATATCTCCAATAGAATTCTCCAATCCATAGCTAGCGGAAAGCAAGGTCAGTCGTCCAAGGACTGACTAGCTCCAGATAATCTACTCAACCTTAATATCTGAAAACCCCATCTCTAGGCTGCTCGTGTGAAAATTTATGAGCACCCAGAGTTTAGGAAAGGAACAATAAACTCCGAGTCAGCCGTGGGACTGGTGTGAGCAACAAAAAAAGTTTATCTTTAAAACAAAGTAAGATTGAATTTCGCAATGCTTTTGGAAAATGAAACTACCATAAGGCCTCCCGCCACACACACAATGCAAACGCAGAATTGGAGAAGATTTCTCCTTATGATAGTCAAAGATGCTTACTACGCAAAATCAAATCATTTTTGATATTATTATTAGTGCATAGTGTAGAAAACATTTTCGAAAGTAGAATATCAATCTTAGCCAACATAGACATTTCGAACTATGCCTACTATAGCTACCATCCAAACAGTGGGGCGCCACCATAAGTAGATGGCAGGTTCTACAACTAAAACCGTACAAGGCTCGTATTTGATGAATGGATTTTCCAACAAATGGTCAGGCTAAGGAACTTCCTTTCCTACTGCCGAATGGGATCGTCTCTGGCTAGACATCCTGAGAGACAACTGCTCTCTGCCAACACAAGGCCGGGTTACCCCTGTAACAGGTAACTCACGAATATGCCACCTCCCGGTCCTTTGGGACCTTTATCCGAGTGCTCGGTAACAACATTACACATAATAAATAAAGTGTGTCCACATGAGTAAGTATCTGGGCTCCATACCACAATACCACCCCTTTCCAGAAGGAAATGACATACCCTAAAGGGCGCGACCCTCATAACCTTGCCGCAACATTCCTATTTCAACCATTTCCGGGTTGTGAGGCCCTGACGAATTCTCGTCCACAAAGCTACGCTTTGGCACAAAGCCATGCTTTGGGTCAACAGATGATCAAAGTAATGATCACAAAGATAAATGATCAAACAAATGATCATATCACAAATGATCAAACAATGATCATCACACAGCAACACTCAGCATGTCACATTACCAAATTGGGAATATATCGTTGATAACCTTCAACTACATAACCTTTGAGCTCGTACGTCTCATAGAAGGGTGTTAAGCTAAGAGAATAAATTCTCCGCCACCAAACAGAAATGTATTTGAAAGAAATCGGCTTTATATCTCAAAGTGTAATGTCAGACATGTAACCATACAAGTCTGTTCCGGGTTCGAACAGAACCGAAGGCACTTCCAAAGAAGCCCTTGCAATCCGGGTATTTACAATCCCGATCGGATTTCCCATCACTTAGGAGATCTCTATACCAGGAGCTACCCGGTGCAGAGACAATCGATAGGTTATCCTATCGTTTTCGCAAACACCCGCTCTTCAACACCGGTCTTCAAATGCTATCCATATACGACGTATCACTTATTCGGAATGGGTTATATGACATAAAGGTCCTCTCCCGGCTAAACCGAATAGTGAGCGTAATATTCAAAAACAAATGGATATTGGGATTTCAATTAAGTCACAACTTAAACCCAAACTTTCTTTTCAAATGGTTTAACAAATTACCATTTCAAATCTTTAAACAAAAAGATTCATTTTAACAACCTTCAATGGTTTAAAACAATTTCCACAATTTTTTTTTATCTTTTAAATAAAAGATTTAATTCACAGATTTTCCAAATGAATTTCCATTTCAATTTGATTTAACTTATAGCTTTCAAAACAATTTCATTTCGAATGGTTTAAATAAATCATCATTTTAAATTTGTTAAAAATAAACAGATTCAATTCATAGCTTTCAAAAAGAATTCATTCATAACTTGGAAAACCATTTTTTCAATTCAATCTTGAAATTCCTTTAATTAAACTGGAATTTCATTTCTTATCTGAAAGCTTTTATTCTTTTAAAACAAACAGTTTTCATTTTGGAAATCTGATTCATTTATACGAGTTAAAATCCTTGGGTTAAATCCAAATTCTCAAAATTTTACTTTTAAAATGGTTTAAATTCATACAAACACATTTATATCATCTTTAATCCCTAGTTTCAAATCATAGGATTCAATTTCAAATTTAAATCAAATTATTTAAATTTCAAAACTTAATCAAGTTATTCGAAATAACTTTTATCTTTGAAATTCCATTTCAAAAGCTTTTCACTTTTAACCTAAATTTCCAATTTCAAAATCAATTGAAATTAAAATTTCAATTTCAAAAACATCAAATTTAAATTATCTGTGACTTAACTGATTTCCACGTGAAATCCATATTTGTGTGTGTGAAAGTGTGGTCCAGGGGTTTCACACAATAATGCAACATCATAAATCATCACAGATTATATCAAATATCGATAAGTGGTATAATCCACAACGCTTATCTTCATTCACAGTTCCATAGATAAAATAAATTTATCAACCACAAAGATTCAGCATTACAATTTGATGTGGGTTTCGGATAACCAACTAGAATCCGACTCCCTGTCGCATCAAAGTTTAAATGTCGTTTTACGGGCAAACAGGGTTTTCATATCAATAAAGAACAAATCACAACACAGTGTAGAACATGGCAATCTACAGCACACAGTGTCATAACAGAACAGAATATCAATATAGTGCACAGCAATAGCTAATTATTTTCCAATATGATTTAAATAAATTTACCACACGATTAATTTTAAATCAACGATAAGAATTTGGATAAATAAATTAAATCTTGATTAACTTGGTTTATTGTTTCGAATTTAATTATTTTAATTAACCGCTAAATTTGATTTGTTAACTTTAATTTATCTGGATAATAAATTCTTAATTTACAAATTGTTTTGAACCTTAATTGTTTATTAATCGATTTACTTACAAATTGTAAATCATTCTTTTCAAAATCATTGATTAATTATTTAAATGAAGGGTTAATTTAAATTATTTAAATGGTTTAAACTTATAGTAAGTTTGAATTTAACATAATTAATCTTGGTTGCATTTCAAATACAAAAATTACTTAGCATTTTAAATTCTGAATTTTATTGGGCCTAACCCCATTCTTAACAAACCCGAGTAAAACCCAGGTGTTACTCGAGTCAACCTCGCATTCATTCACATTATTCACCGAGCCATCTTCCTTTCTTCCCCCATGCTTCCTTCTTCTTCTCCCTTTTTTTTTATTAGCTTAAGTTATAAACTGCAGTATAACGCACACTCACGAACGTACCCAGGTAATCGAAACATTTCCCCCCATCCTACTCGAGTTTCATTCGAGTCGAAACAACCTCCGATATCACTGACACACCCACGCCACCGTGCACGTGCACGGTGGTTCGTCGCGACTCCGATGATCATCACGATCATCGACATGTCAGAAATCCTATGCCCACTCGAAATCAAACTTCGATTCGACCCAAAAAAATCGAAATCGAAAATTCACAGTTCGAACGAAGTTGGCAAATATCCTTACTAACTCAAATCGCCTCGTCCACCATCGTACTGACCATCTGAGGCGCCAAAAATTCGTCCACACCTCGACAACACTCCCAGCAACCCTCCCCCAAAGCACCGAACAACTCGATCTCGTTGTGAAGACGAACTCGACACATTACAGTTATGAACAAAAACAGGAACTCAAACCCTAAATCCATCTCGTTCAACCCATTCTTGTTTTTGAAAAATATTTCAACAATTTTTCCAACATCCCTGATGTTAAAGCATGCTTCAATACGAATTTCAATATTTACAAATGATTTGATCATCAGAAATTCGTAAAAATACCATTTTTGTTCATATACAAATTTCTCTGAGAATATTTCACTAAAAATCACAAATTTTGTTTCAAAAATCTTGTTTTGCTTTGTGGATTCAAGTTGTAAAATTTAATTAGCAATTTAAAATACTTGAATTCAACGGAAAATTTGGATGTTGAACTGTACAACAAGATGTCAGTTAATATACTTTACTAACAGGTTGAAAACAAATCTTACAAGCTTGATTTATGTTTAAACAACATATTTTGTTCTAAACTCAAAGCTATAAAGTAGCTAGATGAAAATATTTTAGGGGAATATGTTCACTCACATTGTTCAAAAGAGGAAAGGTTATGTTCGAGAGCCTGTATATATATCAGAGGTATATATAACATAAGGAACACAAGCATACACAGGAATTACAGAATAAATTCATGCTATAATCCAAACATCTATCATCCATGCAAACAATTCCACACATATCAAAGTATAACACAAATCTAACTTAATTTGGGATAGTTTGCTCACCTTATTTTCCAGAAAAAACAGAGCCTTCTTCGTTTGAATCAGGCTTTGAAAAATTTGCAGCTGAAACCTTTCTTCCATTCTCTGATTGGTATTGTTGTTTTAGTTGAATTTGTTGAAGTTTAAAGATGTTGTTATTTTTTTCTTCTTCTGATCTTTTCTCAGCTTTACTTAGCTTTGAATGAATGAATTTGAAATGAAGTGGTTTGATATCTAGGAAATGAGTTTGCATGGGATGTATTATTTTGTATAAGTGATATAATTTGCTTTGTACAAATACCAGAGATTTTTATTTGGTTTTGGAGGCTGAAGTGATCTATCTTGTGCGTGCATTAATTGATGTTGTACCACTTATATTTTCTTTTCACTTTTAGCTGTACAATATAATCTTTCTCGGCTGTACAAGTATTGTTTTGGTTGACTTTATTTTCATGAGTACATACTTGAATATACTTCCTTTGCAAGCTTATAGTTATATATTTGTCTTGCGTTGGCCTCATCACTTTGCAGTATACATGAGTCCTATTATATATATTTTTCTTGCTGTTTTCTTTTGCTTTATATTTTCCTTTCTACTTGTTTCATTCTTTGACAAGTGTTCATATATATGTTTATATCTTCTTTTCTTTATTGTCCTGTTTCATACTTGAAGATATTTTGTATTTCTTCATGTTTTGAATATATACTTGCTGCCTTGTTTTGCCAGCTAAAACATACTTAGTTTATTTGTTTGTACTAACATATATATTTTCTTAAGTCTTGTTTCGTTTGTTTTCTATCCTATGTGCTTCTATAAAGTTGTTTTAAAATTATCTTAAGTGTTCATTTTATAGTTTTACATCCATAAATCTATTTAAGATATTCATTTCTATTTTTAAATTTAACTACCAAATACTTAATTGATAATTATTTATTACTTATTACTTATGTTGTTAGAATTTAGCCAATGTTTACTTAATTATTATCATATAACTATATAAGTGATCATATATATTAAATTTAAATTTAACATGTTGTTAAATTTCTAGAAATTGTTTACTTTGTATTTTATTGTCTTATATTTATTTTATAAATTCAAACCATTATCAACCATCATTTAATTTCACAATTTTAAATCAAAAATAAATTAAATTATCAATTTAAAATTGATTAAAATTCGGGATCGTTACAGACTTCCCCCCTTAAAATGATTTCGTCCTCGAAATTGCTAGGGAGACACAAGGATAGATGAAGAATATTTCATCAAATCAAACTAAATATCTATTCTGCATTTGGCTTACCAAATCAGAATATCAATAATAGATACAAGAATGAATTTATTGAATTCTTTTCCACAAGATACTCGGGTTATCCAGATCTACGAAATATGCAGGGGCATCGGTCAGTTCGAAAGGATAACTAACCATTCGTAGAATATATCCGGACCCAAAGAATAGATAGATATATAGATACAATTTCAAATCCTTTTAACTTAGAAACTAAAGTATACCTATCAACCAATGCAACCAGAGCAAACAAAGCAACCAATACATCCAAACAACAATTTTGGTCCATCCGGAGTTTTATGTCTCATATCAATATATCGAATTTTCTTCCTGGATCTACCAGGAACTATCGAAGAATTGAGAAAAGATGTCGAACCAAAGAGATTGATAGAGAAAAGATGGTTTTCTTGTTGTTACAAGGTATTGACCATTTGTAGTGGTATTTCCTGTCCTCTCTCTCATCCTCTTCTTGCACTCATACTTACCATCAGTGGATAGTAAGAGAATTTACTGAGGCGTTCAAACTGATATCTTAAGGATATACTCATTCGAGGGATACTTCACCCTATCTCTAATGAGCTACTTAATGTGTTATACTCCTGAGCTAAAGTTCAACCTTAGCTCTAATACCAAATGTAACGATTCGGATTTTCGCGTTCGAAAATCGACATCCATACTTTACATCGTACTCGAATGCCATAGATTCGACCGTTCAAATCTGAGTCGCCGGAGCTTATAACAACATTAAGTATAACAACACAGCGGAAGAAAGAAAATAGAATATATCAATATACATAACATTGATACAATGACAGATACAAAATCTGAGACAATATGATACAACAGAACGATACAACAGATATCAATATACATCAAATATATGATACAAGAAATAGCAGCGGAAAAGAAAATAGATAACACCAGCAGTGGATAGAATATCTCCAATAGAATGCTCCAATCCATAGCTAGCGGAAAGCAAGGTCAGTCGTCCAAGGACTGACTAGCTCCAGATAATCTACTCAACCTGAATATCTGAAAACCCCAACTCTAGGCTGCTCGTGTGAAAAATTTATGAGCACCCAGAGTTTAGGAAAGGAACAATAAACTCCGAGTCAGTCGTAGGACTGGTGTGAGCAACAAAAACAGTTTATCTTTAAAACGAAGTAAGATTGAATTTCGCAATGCTTTTGGAAAATGAAACTACTATAAGGCCTCCCGCCACACACACAATGCAAACGCAGAATTGGAGAAGATTTCTCCTTATGATAGTCAAAGATGCTTACTACGCAAAATCAAATCATTTTTGATATTATTATTGGTGCATAGTGTAGAAAACATTTTTGAAAGTAGAATATCAATCTTAGCCAACATAGATATTTCGAACTATGCCTACTATAGCTACCATCCAAACAGTGGGGCGCCACCATAAGTAGATGGCAGGTTCTACAACTAAAACCGTACAAGGCTCGTATCGGATGAATGGATTTTCCAAAAAATGGTCAGGCTAAGGAACTTCCTTTCCTACTGCCGAATGGGATCGCCTCTGGCTGGACGTCCCGAGAGACAACTGCTCTCTGCCAACACAAGGCCGGGTTACCCCTATAACAGGTAACTCACGAATATGCCACCTCCCGGTCCTTTGGGACCTTTATCCGAGCGCTCGGTAACAACATCACACATAATAAATAAAGTGTGTCCACATGAGTAAGTATCTGGGCTCCATACCATGATACCACCCCTTTCCAGAAGGAAATGACATACCCTAAAGGGCGCGACCCTCATAACCTTGCCACAACATTCCTGTTTCGACCATTTCCGGGTTGTGAGGCCCTGACGAATTCTCGTCCACAAAGCTATGCTTTGGCACAAAGCCATGCTTTGGGTCAACAGATGATCAAAGTAATGATCACAAAGATAAATGATCAAACAAATGATCATATCACAAATGATCAAACAATGATCATCACACAGCAACACTCAGCATGTCACATTACCAAATTGGGAATATATCGCTGATAACCTTCAACTACATAACCTCTGAGCTCGTACTTCTCAGAGAAGGGTGTTAAGCTAAGAGAATAAATTCTCCTCCACCAAACAGAAATGTATTTGAAAGAAATCGGCTTTATATCTCAAAGTGTAATGTCAGACATGTAACCATACAAGTCTGTTCCGGGTTCGAACAGAACCGAAGGCACTTCCAAAGAAGCCCTAGCAATCCGGGTATTTACAATCCCGATCGGATTTCCCATCACTTAGGAGATCTCTACACCAGGAGCTACCCAGTGCAGAGACAATCGATAGGTTATCCTATTGTTTTCGCAAACACCCGGTCTTCAAATGCTATCCATATACGACGTATCACTTATTCGGAATGGGTTATATGACATAAAGGTCCTCTCCCGGCTAAACCGAATAGTGAGCGTAATATTCAAAAACAAATGGATATTGGGATTTCAATGAAGTCACAACTTAAACCCAAACTTTCTTTTCAAATGGTTTAACAAATTACCATTTCAAATCTTTAAACAAAAAGATTCATTTTAACAACTTTCAATGGTTTAAAAAAATTTCCACAATTTTTTTTTATCTTTTAAATAAAAGATTTAATTCACAGATTTTCCAAATCAATTTCCATTTCAATTTGATTTAACTCGTTAAATCTTTAAATCAAAGATTTAACTTATAGCTTTCAAAACAATTTCATTTCGAATGGTTTAAATAAATCATCATTTTAAATTTGTTAAAAATAAACAGATTCAATTCATAGCTTTCAAAAAGAATTCATTCATAACTTGGAAAACCATTTTTTCAATTCAATCTTGAAATTCCTTTAATTAAACTGGAATTTCATTTCTTATCTGAAAGCTTTTATTCTTTTAAAACAAACAGTTTTCATTTTGGAAATCTGATTCATTTATACGAGTTAAAATCCTTGGGTTAAATCCAAATTCTCAAAATTTTACTTTTAAAATGGTTTAAATTCATACAAACACATTTACATCATCTTTAATCCCTAGTTTCAAATCATAGGATTCAATTTCAAACTTGAATTCAAATTTAAATCAAATTATTTAAATTTCAAAACTTAATCAAGTTATTCGAAATAACTTTTATCTTTGAAATTCCATTTCAAAAGCTTTTCACTTTAAACCCAAATTTCCAATTTCAAAATCAATTAAAATTAAAATTTCAATTTCAAAAACATCAAATTTAAATTATCTGTGACTTAACTGATTTCCATGTGAAATCCATATTTGTGTGTGTAAAAGTGTGGTCCAGGGGTTTCACACAATAATGCAACATCATAAATCATCATAGATTATATCAAATATCGATAAGCGGTATAATCCACAACTCTTATCTTCATTCACAGTTCCACAGATAAAATAAATTTATCAACCACAAAGATTCATCATTACAATTTGATGTGTGTTTCGGATAACCAACTAGAATCCGACTCCCTGTCGCATTAAAGTTTAAATGTCGTTTTACGGGCAAACAGGGTTTTCATATCAATAAAGAACAAATCACAACACAGTGTAGAACATGGCAATCTACAGCGCACAGTGTCACAACAGAACAGAATATCAATATAGTGCACAGCAATAGCTAATTATTTTCCAATGTGATTTAAATAAATTTACCACACGATTAATTTTAAATCAACGATAAGAATTTGGATAAATAAATTAAATCTTGATTAACTCAGTTTATTGTTTCGAATTTAATTATTTTAATTAACCGCTAAATTTGATTTGTTAACTTTAATTTATCTGGATAATAAATTCTTAATTTACAAATTGTTTTGAACCTTAATTGTTTATTAATCGATTAACTTACAAATTGTAAATCATTCTTTTCAAAATCATTGATTAATTATTTAAATGAAGGGTTAATTTAAATTATTTAAATGGTTTAAACTTATAGTAAGTTTGAACTTAACATAATTAATCTTGGTTGCATTTCAAATAAAAAAATTACTTAGCATTTTAAATTCTGAATTTTATTGGGCCTAACCCCATTCTTAACAAACCGGAGTAAAACCCAGGTGTTACTCGAGTCAACCTCGCGTTCATTCACATTATTCACCGAGCCATCTTCCTTTCTTCCCCCATGCTTCCTTCTTCTTCTCCCTTTCTTTTTTTCTTTTTATTAGCTTAAGTTATAAACTGCAGTATAACGCACACTCACGAACGTACCCAGGTAATCGAAACATTTCCCCCCATCCTACTCGAGTTTCATTCGAGTCGAAACAACCTCCGATATCGCTGACACACCCACGCCACCGTGCACGTGCACGGTGGTTCGTCGCGACTCCGATGATCATCACGATCATCGGCAAGTCAGAAATCCTATGCCCACTCGAAATCAAACTTCGATTCGACCCAAAAAAATCGAAATCGAAAATTCACAGTTCGAATGAAATTGGCAAATATCCTTACTAACTCAAATCGCCTCATCCACCATCGTACTGACCATCTAAGGTGCCAAAAATTCGTCCACACCTCGACAACACTCCCAGCAACCCTCCACCAAAGCACCGAACAACTCGATCTCGTTGTGAAGACGAACTCGACACATTACAGTTATGAACAAAAACAGGAACTCAAACCTTAAATCCATCTCGTTCAACCCATTCTTGTTTTTGAAAAATATTTCAACAATTTTTCCAACATCCCTGATGTTAAAGCATGCTTCAATACGAATTTCAATATTTATAAATGATTTGATCATCAGAAATTCGTAAAAATACCATTTTTGTTCATATACAAATTTCTCTGAGAATATTTCACTAAAAATCACAAATTTTGTTTCAAAAATCTTGTTTTGCTTTGTGGATTCAAGTTGTAAAATTTAATTAGCAATTTAAAATACTTGAATTCAACAAAAAATTTGGATGTTGAACTGTACAACAAGATGTCAGTTAATATACTTTACTAACAGGTTGAAAACAAATCTTACAAGCTTGATTTATGTTTAAACAACATATTTTGTTTTAAACTCAAAGCTATAAAGTAGCTAGATGAAAATATTTTGGGGGAATATGTTCACTCACATTGTTCAAAAGAGGAAAGGTTATGTTCTAGAGCCTGTATATATATATCAGAGGTATATATAACATAAGGAACACAAGCATACACAGGAATTACAGAATAAATTCATGCTATAATCCAAACATCTATCATCCATGCAAACAATTCCACACATATCAAAGTATAACACAAATCTAACTTAATTTGGGATAGTTTGCTCACCTTATTTTCCAGAAAAAACAGAGCCTTCTTCGTTTGAATCAGGCTTTGAAAAATTTGCAGCTGAAACCTTTCTTCCATTCTTTGATTGGTATTGTTGTTTTAGTTGAATTTGTTGAAGTTTAAAGATGTTGTTATTTTTTTCTTCTTCTGATCTTTTCTCAGCTTTACTTAGCTTTGAATGAACGAATTTGAAATGAAGTGGTTTGATATCTAGGAAATGAGTTTGCAGGGGATGTATTATTTTGTATAAGTGATATAATTTGCTTTGTACAAATACCAGGGATTTTTATTTGGTTTTGGAGGCTGAAGTGATCTATCTTGTGCGTGCATTAATTGATGTTGTACCACTTATATTTTCTTTTCACTTTCAGCTGTACAATATAATCTTTCTCGGTTGTACAAGTATTGTTTTGGTTGACTTTATTTTCATGAGTACATACTTGAATATACTTCCTTTGCAAGCTTATAGTTATATATTTGTCTTGCTTTGGCCTCATCACTTTGCAGTATACATGAGTCCTATTATATATATTTTTCTTGCTGTTTTCTTTTGCTTTATATTTTCCTTTCTACTTGTTTCATTCTTTGACAAGTGTTCATATATATATTTATATCTTCTTTTCTTTATTGTCATGTTTCATACTTGAAGATATTTTGTATTTCTTCATGTTTTGAATATATACTTGCTGCCTTGTTTTTCCAGCTAAAACATACTTAGTTTATTTGTTTGTACTAACATATATATTTTTTTAAGTCTTGTTTTGTTTGTTTTCTATCCTATGTGCTTCTATAAAGTTGTTTTAAAATTATCTTAAGTGTTCATTTTATAGTTTTACATCCATAAATCTATTTAAGATATTCATTTCTATTTTTAAATTTAACTACCAAATACTTAATTGATAATTATTTATTACTTATTACTTATGTTGTTAGAATTTAGCCAATGTTTACTTAATTATTATCATATAACTATATAAGTGATCATATATATATATATATATATATATATATATATATTAAATTTAAATTTAACATGTTGTTAAATTTCTAGCAATTGTTTACTTTGAATTTTATTGTCTTATATTTATTTTATAAATTCAAACCATTATCAACCATCATTTAATTTCACAATTTTAAATCAAAAATAAATTAAATTATCAATTTAAAATTGATTAAAATTCGGGATCGTTACAGAGCGTGACACATGACAGTTTGATCTATCCCAATCATATATGAATGGGTCCATGCAAATACATCTCTGTTAGACTAAAGGAACTGAATTAGTTCTACCTTAAGTTTGCTCTCCAACTCCTTTTCAACTTTAACTATCTTTGCTGGATCAATCAGATCTAAGCATATTTCCTTGAGGTCCTTTGTGGCTTCATTCATTCTTGCTCACTTCTATAATCCAACTCGGCGACTATTTCCTCACTTTCTATTTCATCTTCTATCAGGTTTGTTTCCTTCCTCTTACTTTTCATCCCAGAGAAATCAAATTTTCTGAATACATGCTTAGTTCTCTCAATAGGCTTCATCTTTGCTATGGATGATTGGTTTGAAAAACCCTCATCTAAAGGCTTATTAATATCATTTCTAATTAACTCAATTTTCCCAAGTTATAGTAAGATAAGATTGTCCTACTTATATTGCTCAAAAGTGACAAAATACACTTTACGAGAGCAAAATTGTTCTCCCCTTATTGTTCTCTAACCATTTTTGTTTAAGAACTTCACCATCAAGTATTTTGGTGAAACAAAAGCATCAAATTCATCCAAAGCTTGCCTCCTAAAGAAAGCATTATAATAAGATGGTTGATCCAGTATGACAAAGAGAGCCTCGAATGTCCTAGAGTTGGGTAGAATTCCCATCTACACAAAAAGCCTTATTTGTCTAATAGGAGTTGATCCTTTGTTGTTGAACCTAAAAATGGGTTCAAAGCTTGACCCTGGTTTCTCCTCTGGAATTCCCATTTGATCAAAATCATGTTTAAAGATCACGTTGACTGCACTTCCCGTATCTACCAAAATTTTGGAAACTACAGATAAACCAATTTAAGTAGTAATCATGAGTGGATCATTATGCGGATGATAGACTTCTCCTCTTAGCTCTTGTGGAGTGATGGTTAGGCTATGCATCTGAATTGGGAACCTGAGATTCTTGAGCGGTGATTCTTTGTGAATAGAGAAAATTCCCTCCTTTGCTTCTCGAACATAGCGGCTCCTAGCTCCTTTACTACTTCCAACTAGATGCGGTCCTCCATGGATCACATCGATCCTATTGAGGAGTGGTACGAAATCCGGTTGATCATCACTTTCCACTAAGTTGGCAGCATTGTTTTGGAGTCTTTGTCGAGAATCTTCAGAACCAGCCACTTTTTGGTTATCTTTAACAAACTCCTTTAAGGGTCCAGAGCAAATCATACGTTGAATTATGCCCACCAAAACATGGCATTCATCAGTTTTATGCCCATTTGACTTATGATAAGCACAATAGTCTTCCCCTCTTCATGGTTCGGGATTAGTCCTATCTTGTATGAGACTGGAAAATCATCATTTTCCTTTGCTATAGCGTATATGTAAGATAGCGGCTTATTCAGGGTAATGTGATTGGTGTCAAGACTTACTTCCATCTCGGTTTCTTATGGTTATGGTTATAGCCTTTTTTTTCGAAGTCCTTTTGGCTTGAGCTTTCTTTTTAGCATAAAATATTTCATCCATACAAATGAATATGTCAGCCTGGAAGTGGAAATCTTGTATATCTCTACATCCGTGTATATAGAGTTCCTTCCAGAATGGAGTTTTCTCAATCAATCTCGAGTGTACTGCCACCAACTTGTCCCTATCGGTCATTCCATTTTCCTTTAGTGCCTCTGTACTGAATGTCCTCAGATAATTGCCTAATAACTCCCTCGGTCTTTGCTTGATATAAGTCAGTACAATGTAGTTGATAGTAGGGTCTTTACAAATACAGAACTGTGCTGAGAATTCATATGTTTTCAAGAATAGATGGTTTTCTCATGGTATTGCCTATACCACTCGTCTACTACATCTTGGAAAGTAGTAAGAAAAAGCCTACAATGCACAGCCCTAGAATCATTGTATAGATCCATTTTACTTTCAATTCCATCAAGCGATTATTTGGGTCAGTGGTTCCATTGTATCTCAAGAACAGAATTTTGACGAGGGATGGGATCCTGGTGGACATGACCTCCTATGTGAAGGGAGCTTCTCGGTGGTTATTATTGACCCTATCATCGAGAGTTCTTTTTCCTTTAAAATTAAGCATGCTCTTTGCTATTTTCTCGGCCATGTCTCTTAGATAAGCTTCGTCACTGTAATAATTGCTTCTAACAAGTTTGTATCCTTTGGAGGTTGAACTTCCAAATTGCTCCTTGGATTTCTTCTCCAATCTCCCTTGGTAATCTTCTTAACTTTGTTATCCGCCAAAGACCTTGGAGAAAGCTCAGTTGCTCCAACTTGCTGGTGATTTTTTCTCTTCTGTGCTGTCATAACGAGCTTACTTCGGCTTTTATTTCTGTGCAAAGAGAAACCTAAGCCCCTTCTTGGAGACTTTACCTCATCTCCTCTCATGAGCTTGGAGGATTTTTGAGCAAGGATTCCTTCCAAAAGTTGTTCATCATTGACACTTATTGTTCTAGGTTTTTAATCTTATCTTCGTTGTTGGTTGGTTATGCCGGCTCTAATGGTTATCTGACTTTTATATTGTCCATGTTGAAATTGGGAATGACATTTTCTTCCAACGTTGTTTATTGTGCGACTTCTTAATTTGGAACATTGATTCATCTTTATTTCACCATTTTTCAAAGACAAAAATTCATTCAATTAGTTTGAAAGGAGAGTTAAATAAGATTGGAGGTTCGGGCCCTCCTTTTAGCGTAAAAATGTTAAACCAAAAATTTGGTACAATACCCATAATGCCATGAATGATAAATGAATTCTTGATTCGAGTATATATAATAACACGATTGAGGATGGCTCTGTTGGTATTGATTGAATCAAGAACAATTCTATCCTTCGAGGCTAAGTACAAGATGATATCATTAGAAGATGAGCTATAATGCCCATGGGTTTGAGATGTTGCACTTTTAATGACCCATATGTCTTCTTGGAATATGATTTTCGAGACTCCCTTAAGGTCACTTGGAGCAAAATGTTCGAGAGCTCTTAAGATCACTTGAAATAATATATTCGAGAATCCATAGGGTCTTTGGGAATAAGGTACTCCAAATCCCATGTCATATATCTAAAGGAGAAAGAATATAAGTGTTAAGTATGTGAATAGCCCATTAAGTGTGTTAATGTACTAATTTAATAGCGCTTATGTTAGTAGTCCAATGTCCATAAGTAAAAGGTAAGATAGGAGATATGCATATAAACACTGGTTTAGATCGAAGCTCATGTGAAACTATGTAAAATAGAATCGCGGTTGCTTAGGGTCTAAAGAGCTTTATTATATGTTTATTCATGTCCAACAATGTTCAAAGTGCACAATCAAGGTAATATGTATACCCAAGTCCTTGTTCATATAAATCGAGCATGATTACAATCATATTAGAATTGTCCCCAATTCAATTTAGGGTTACAAGAGTTTAATTCTGAGGGTTAAGAAAAGAAAATGAGCTTTCCTTCCTCCTCACCCCTAGGGTCATACATACAGGGGTATGAGGGCTTGATGCGGCTACATAATGCCACTTTCAGCATCCAATCTTCGACATGCATAGTTTTTGACACCATCAATGGCACCAAGTTCCATGTTTTACATTCGATGATCTTTGGAATGCTTCAATAATAGGAGATGGTACCAATATAAAGCAATGTTGATATAGAGCAGCATCGTTCAGTGTCATATATATTTTGGAAGCTTTTGTACGGACATTGACGATAGTCATTATTAATGTCGTATCGAAGGTCTGAGGTGATATCTCCGAAGAGTGGTATTAATATAATGCAATGTTGAAGTGAGACAGTATTGATGATAAGCGACATTACTCAGCAACAACGCTGACTCTTGATGTTAATAAGAGGTGACACTAATTGGAGTCGATATTAATTAAGTGCAACATCAATCCTGGCCTTTTTGATATATGGCATTGCTTGAGTGGTAGTACCGATGAGTAACGACACTAAATAAAGGCAATGTTGAGAAAGTATGGCATTGATAAATCATGTGGCTTCGATGATGGGTGGTATGACATCTATGTGACATCGACTAAGTATGGCGTCCTCTGTCTCCTTATTGATGAAATGCGGCATAGATAGTATTCAACATGGAAGCAGTGTGGTATCACCTAAGGCTTGATATTGAGAGGAAGTGTCATCGCATAAGTCATGACATTGAAGGATGGCAGCATGAAGGAGTAGTGGTATGGATGGGAGACGACATTTTATGATATGCAGCATGACTAAGTAGTGACGTTGCATGAGATGCGGCCCAGATTATGCTAACAAATCGCGTCGTTACTTAATAATATAAGAGATTTGTCATTCATTGTCTAACTTTATGAATGGACTACGGTGTTGTATATGGCCTTTTATTAATGAGATGCGGCACCATAGGCTTTCGGCATCGATCCTAGTGGATTGGTTTATTTGTGACGCCACCACTTATAGCATTTCCTTCGCCATCGAAACTTTATGGCTAACACATAGCTTTCCAATTTAGAACCATCAAAATAACATTTAATTTTCTTTGTCAAATTAGGACAGAAATTAAAATATAGTTATTGAGTTGAAAAATAAATCCAAACCACTTTTAAATATATAAATATTTCAACATATAGTACGTAAAAGGTTGCAAACCACTCTCTTATGGATGGAAAATCAATCAAGTACGTCCAAACCAATGCAATTCTAAATCTGAACAACGAGGATAGTGAAAACCCTTCACCTAGTTGATGATATGATAATTTCTAATGGATATCCTAAGCCTGATTCCCTTAGTTCCTTAATTTTAGCCCAAAATAGTATGCTTTGTGAAGATTTAGATAAAGAAATGATTAATGGTGGTTTAGGTTAGTTTTAGGAAGATAGAATAGTGACTTAATGGCTTCTCTAAACCCAAGATTAGCACAGTTCCCAAAATCACTAATAATGCCAGAAAATGGGAGTTAGGCCTTATTGACAAAATCAGCCTAAACTTAAAACTGCAATATCTCTAAAATGGTTGGACCAAATTTATACTATGATCACCCTACGGAATGAGAAACTATCAAATCTTTCATTTAGAACAAGAACTAGGTCTAAATTCGACTCCAATCAATAACTATGGCCTTTACAATTTTTCAAAGCCTAGTATGTCTACGTTTCACTCTAAAGTTCAAAAATATCAAGATACTATATTACCCAACGTTCAAGCTCATTTTAAGTTCTTTTGCTTATGTAAATAATATTTTATCTACCAACCAATATATAAAAGTGTGGATCGTTACAGATCGAGTGCATATTTTGATAGAGAAAACCAAATAGTTTGATTTCAGTCAAAATGTAGAGGAAGTGTGTTTACGAGAAAGAAAACACATGGTACAAAGACATTTCTAATACTACAAGTACACAACATGCTACTAATTGGTAACGATGCACCTGTGTCAAAATCATTTTAAGCTTGGTTGTTTAATTCTCGATGAAGGATTTGAAAGAGCCTTCATTTATACTTGGTATAAGAGAATGATGGGATTGTCTCAATCAATATGCATATACACCAAACTGGATTGTTTAATATGGAGCATATGAGATAGATTCCTTATGCATCGGTAATAGGAATCATCATATATGTTATGTTATGTACTAGATCGAAACTTGCATATGCACTTAGGGTAGTATGCGAATACCAAATCAAAGTTAAAATCACTAGGTAGTAATAGTATTCTCGAATATTTATAATATATTGGAGAATTTTTTATAGAAACAATGAACTTCTTATGTAAACGTGTTCAGACTCGAACTTCATGAGTGACATCGAATATATTAAGTTAATCATAAATTCATATTAAAATTGAAAATGTTCCAAATGATAGGTTGTGGATGATTAAACTATAAAGGCTAAGTACATCACTTTGGATAGTAGCACAATGAAAGTAGTATGTATGCAATATGTATGCAAATTTATAAGAAAGCTAGGGATGGTTCCCACCATTGAAATCCAATAACGTATGGTGATAGAAATGATGCAGTATAGATTACAATAGGAGCCAAAAGCTTGATAAGACTTGAAATATTTTCTTCGTAATTAACACATGATAAAAGAGTTTATCGATGATGGAGAATTATATTCGAAAGTAGATACAAAACAATAATATTAAAGATCCACTCACACTACAAGAAAAACAGTCTTTTATAACGCTAATTTATAACGCGTTGTTTCATTGTGTTATTCTATTTTTTCTATTTGGAGCCACTGTTTGGTTGCGTAACGTTATCTACCGCCGATTATTTCCTTTTGCCACGTCCACATCTAATTATTTTGTTCTTCCCTCTCCCATAAATTATTTCCTTCTTTTTTCCCCTCTTTCTGAAATTATTCTCTCTCCTTAATCACAAAATTGGCATATCCCAAACCAAACTGTTATCCTCCTTCGATTCAAATTTTATTTGTTTTGCTCACTACTTACTTCCTCTCTCACCATCCCAAATCAAAAACCCGTTACCCCTAATTTGATTTTGTCTTGAAAATTCGAACGCACACGATTGACGAAAAAAAGGACGCATGATCCAAGCCAAGACAACTGATGCATGCGAAGATGGGTGTAGCACTTGTAGTGCCAACGCGATTGTGAGTCCACATCAACCTGGGAGCGAACAAACTAGGTGGCGATGCAAGCAGATTCTTGAGCTGCGTGCGTATGCGGAGGCAGTTGCTAGCGTTCGATTTGGAGGCGACGAGGCTGAAGGCGAACTGGGCAGTGGTAAGGATGGTAATGAAGATGATTGACATTTAGGCAAAGTGTGATTGCGATTTTATGAAGTGGTAGTGGAATGGAGTGTTGGCGGATGAAGTTAGGTGAAGGGACTTCGCTCGGTATTTTGGTGAGTTTTACACTCAAAATATTATCTTAATCTTATTTGCTATGCAATATTAACATTTGTATCTTATATTGCGTGAAGTTAGGTGAAGGCATTCGTTTATCACTGTTCATTTCATTTGTTTAGGATTTTTATCATTCAATGTATTTTTAGTACATTTGTTTATCACAGTTCATTTCATTTGAAGCAATATTTGTTTGTTTAGCATTCGTTTATCACATTCATAATATGATTGAGTTTTCATGGGTTCTAGAATTACAATATCTTTTATTTTCCTTAAACTTATGTTTATTCATCAATAGTCTTTAAAGTGTAAGGCTGAATGTGTTGGAGTCTTGTGTGAGCTCACTATAGTACTAGTGCTTTCATTACTTTAAATTTGAACTTGAAAATTGAGGAATTCTCTATTATGTATTCTCATTTTTATTTCCTATATAGTTTTTGAGATTGTTTTCAAATCATGTTATTAGATTAGTCGATCTAGTTTTCAAAATCATGTTTAAAATATACTATTGTCGTCTAGAAATCAAAATAATGGGAATGAGAATACACTGCATTTTCTTAAACCATTTTTAGTAATAGTCACATAGTCTATGTTACTAGTCCAATGCACTATCCTATTTTTTATTTTTAGTGTATCCTAGTTGGTTGTTAGTGATGCTTTAGATGTCTTTGCCTATAGTATGGCTTTTATATGTGGAATTTGTATATTAACTGATGTTTGTTGACAGCATCTTAATCTTTGTTCTTTAGCTTAGATCTTAAAATGCTTATACTGTGGTTTTCATATGTTTTGTTACGTGAAAATATACAAGGAACTTTTAGTTGATAATATGGTTTTTATATAGCAATATTTGTTTGAATTTGATTTATTTAGGGATGATTGTGGAGTTTTACTATACATCTAATTGCCTTTGGCTGTATTGTTCATGTGGTAATATTTCATAGAGTTTAATTCATTTAGCTGCTTTGTTTGGTGTAATATTTATTGGCAACAATTAGGATTATATATAATAATTATGTCCCTATATACAATTGATTACGTTGTAGAAACTATGCATATACAGCTCTTCTAGTACACTTTAGTTTGTATACAGGCACATAATTTGATGTGTCTTCATTTAGGCTTACAGTTAGATGTATAAACTATAAAGATTTTGAAAAAAAATGAACTAGAATAGATGGAATTAGATGAAAAGAAGAAAAACCATTGAAAACTGATGCTAAATTACTTGTATATTGTAATAATGGTAGGTTGCTTGATAGAAATATTAGGAAAGAATAATCGATTGGATCTTTTATCTATTTAATGTAAAAAAATGTCCATGGAAACATAAGGGTTTTTCTTTTATTAGTGGGCTACGTTATTACATGTATATTACATTCTGTGATAAATTATAACCAAGCTGCAGCTCAAGGGTACCTAATGCATAGACCCGTTCCTGCTTGAATCCACGCATGTGCACAACATGTACACTGGTAAGGCTTAGCAATAGTATACCTAAAATTTCAGTTGCTTGGGCATTATTGTTTTAGTATGCTCTGTACCTTCTTTTAGTGAATTGGATTTAGCTGTTTCCTCTTTAATGTGTATTGCTTTAGTTTACGTAATGCTTAGTTTTATCAGTGCAAATTTCACCCTAATTTTTGCAAATGAACATCGGCTATGGTGTTTGAATCCACAATGACTAATTTCTTGGTCAGGTAGGAATTGTCCAAATGCAAGGCATTTTTCAGTCTAGATTTCATGGTGTTCTAGTTCCATCACTGACTTTACATTATTATCATTATATACTTGTATAATGCAAATATTTTCTACTATAAAATCCTTTAAAAATATAATATTGAAATATTTATGGTCAGGTTCATATCTTACAAAAGCATCATCGAACCCTGGAGCTGGAGACATTCTCATGGGATCTCTAGGATCGGTCATACGTTCGTTTGCACTTTCAATGTTCAAACAGTGAAAGGTATTTACATATGCTATATATTACCATTCTATCCTATAATTTTGTGTATGAATTGTACTTAGTTGGGGTATTTTATCATGTTATAAAAGATTGTGAAGTGACATGCAATAGAGAAATTCTCATCAGCGATGAATGGTTTTCGTTTGTAATAAATTTTTGTCTTAGTGGCACAAGTGGAGATTATAGACTTTAACAACTGCCTCAACTTTTACTACCCATTTTCTTTATACTGGTATAGTCGTATATATTTTGTTGCTTCTGAACAAGGATGAAAGATAATATGAATTGCAAACAAGACATCATTCATTCCAAAATAATAATAAAAAGAACTCTCTATATCCTATTTTCCCCCATTTACTTGGTTATATAATATTATGTTGGTTATTAGATATCACTGATCTATAGTCTGTCTCAATCATGTAGGCACAATGGACCAAAATGTTCGATTGCCATCCGACTTGATATATGGGACTAAATGGTTAACCATCAGAGTTAGGGTGGCTTGTTTATGGATTTTTGTCAGCCAGAGCATGAACGCACCTTATTCGCTTGATCTGCAGCTTCTGGATAATGAAGTAAGTCTATTTCTTTTATTCCTTTCTGCATATCCACATTGCTACATTTATGTTAATTACCTGGATTTAAATTTATGTTAATTTTCTTTTGACTTTGTATTTTCTCCCTATTCTGTACAATATACAATTCCATGTCAGTTTGTTTGCTACTATGTATTTCATTCCAAAGTTTTGTTACAACTTCATTACAATGTGACAATGCGTTTCCTTTCTTCTTTTACCTCTGTTTAGCTCTAATGCTAATATACACTTTTTTCTTTTGTGCCTTTTCCTATAATGATTTTCTATAGTGTATGCTAGAACTTATTGAACATCAATTCTCTAGTGCAATCTCACCTCTTACCACAATGACACAAGTGAAGAAACCATATTAAGAGGGCTTGAATATGAACTTTCCAATAGTCTGTATCTGATTAAACAAGCCACAGAAAAAAATAAATATTATCTTTTGAATGTTAAAACTCAATATATATATATATATATATATGAAACAATTATCAATTGTATATAGGAATCGGTTAGCTTGGAATGCCACAAATGGAGAACCAAAGGTGTAAAAATATATTATGTAGTTAGGGATGATAGAAAAGGATACAAAGCAGGGGCTTTGCATGAGGGAATGAAGAAGGATTATGTTCAGGAGTGTGATTATGTTGCTATGTTTGATGCCGATTTTCAACCTGATTCCGATCATTTAAAGAAGACTATTCCATTCCTCGCATACAACCCTGAAATCGCTCTTGTTCAAGCTCGATGGTAATTTTGTAGGTACAAATATTTTTACTACTATAATAATGATAACGATAGGTTTGCCTAAAATATGGCATGTTTCTGATTATAGAACTGATGATCCATGTCCATTCAAAATTACTCCTCATTTTGATTGGCATCAAACTGTACAAGTGGCACTAGATAAAAGCGTACTTGATGTTAAATCTTAGAAACTAAAGGTTTTATTTGCATTACTGTTGATTAAAAAAATGTACTCATGTATAAGCTCAAAATAAGTATTAAGGTTCAATAAACAGTGAAATATATAAGATAGATGATCACAAGTCTTGATATCTCTAATGAATACAATTAGTATATAGACATTCAAATTTTAGTTTTGCTGTACATACTCCTTGCAACTATTTAATTTACATTTTCCTTTACATTGTGCATTCTGTTGCTTTATTGTTTTATTAATCTTCATTGATTCAAACCATGTCTTTTAATTTGCTTTAGGATAAAAAAAATTTATGTTGGTTGAATTTTGCTCAAATAAGGAGCAATCCCACCTCTAGTTGCTTTGTCTTACTTCTGGATGCCTAGGTCAAAAGAAAAGGTAAAGTGTATACTTATGTTGTGATTATTCATTTTTGTTATGCTAGGCTAGAAATCTATTTATACATTTCAAGTGTTTTGGCTAGAAAATACCATAAGTACATATAAATCATGCAAGTAATGTGTGTGTGTTCATGATCTTAGTTTTTTCTTCTTTGAATGAAATCGTTGATCAAGTCCTTATTTCTTTCTTCCAAAGAGTTAGTGTTAACCATATATTAATTTTTGAAATAGTTAACACTTAATATAATCTAACTTGACTTAAATATATGTTTTTCTTTTTCCAGTTCACTAGCAACTCAATGTTCTCAACTCATTGGAGATTTTTTACAAATTTGTATTAATTTGGGATGTGAAACATTTATCAAATTATTTATGTTCAATAATATATTAATTATTAAGTAATTAATTATAAACTAATTATGAATATAAGAATACATGAAATAGGAATATGTTATAGTGTGTGTATTATATATGTTGAAGAGTAATATAATTAATGATTATTTGCATCCTCTTTAGAGCTGGACTATGGACTACATCAAATCCTTTCAAATAGGTTAGTACTCATGAAGTCATCCCTTTTTCAATGAATCGGTGTCAATAATAACAATTGTTCATATTTTTTCCAAACCAAGCAACACTAAAAGTTTTAGTTTCATATAGAATTAATAGAATATCTATTTAAATTCATGCTCTGTTGGACTTTGTCAAATTTTCTTATTTATGTGGGAATTGAGGGACTGGTTGTAAATGATGCAAATTCAGGTGGGAAAACCAGTGCACGATGCTGCAGTTTCAAGTAGGAAGTGATGCAGGCCTTGCCTGAGATGGTGTGTCACTGAATGGAAGTGGCTTCAATCACCCAATGCCCATTCGAGCACAGGTAATCCTTGCATGCTGGCTCAACTTTATAATAACATTTGTGTATATTTGTGTGTATAGACTAGCAGATCTGGCACGTTAAGCAAGTGGCAGTGAGTAGCAGAACTGGCATGAATTAGTTGCACATGAACGAGTGAGGCTGCGATGTTGAGTATGCGATGGAAGTCTGGATAGAAGTATGTGTTGAGCAAGTGATGGGATCCTTGCAAGCTGTAGCATATTAGTGAGTGACATTGCGATGTACTGTTTAATGATATAGTTTAATGATGAAAATATATTTTAATTTTGACTTGAGAAGAAAAAGAAATTGCAATTTCAGATTTTATTTTATTTTCACTTAATTAATTGCCACATCACATACTAAAAATGACTTTTGCTATCGTATTTGATATCAATCATATTTTTATATCAGGCCAGGGTAAAAAGGATTCACTGGTCTGTTATTTTGCAGGCAATAAACATGTATTGGTAGTATTTGAGAAAACCATAATGCTTGTTATGGCAGTGAAGCAAAGCATAACCATGAACATGCTGAAGGCATTAAGGTTGCTACCACAGAGCTATATGAAGAAGGTCCTACAAAAGAAGTCTACAATAGTTTAAGTGGAGAAAAAGAAAACAGGCTGATGTATTCTAGGTAACAAATCAACAATCATTGATTTATCATTTTATTCTCCTCATTATGTGAGTAGTAATACCTTTTACGATCATTTCACTTATCAATGTAATTAAATGCGAGCTCTTGGTTTCGAGCTGCCACTCCCTAATCTGCGATTCACACATGCCTTGCATTTCTTCTTTATGTCATCTTGGAAGATTAGGTGTTCTGTCTCCATTTTTTGGCCAAGATATAACAAGAAATTTAGAAATCTTTATGAAAACACTTCCATAAGAACTATCTAAATGTTCTGAAAGTATTTTGGAAAAGATTTTTTTTAATTAATTGTTTTGTACTACACTTCTTGATTAAATTTTGCAAGCTTTGCATTCAAGCTGATTATTCAAGATATACTAATAGCTTAATTATACCTTTTGAACTTCTTTCTTTAGAAAAGATAACATCAACAGTCAGTTTTAATATATATAAATATAGTTGCAGAGTTTATTTTTTTTACTATTTTATTAGTTATTTAGTCCATACTAGTCAACCAACACTCACGATGCGTTTAGATAAAAAAATTATGTTTGGCTGTGTTTCAAATTATTAGAAAAATGTATACCAGAATAGTGTGAAGTCCAACACGCTTGCCTGTCTGAATACTACGGACACAATCATAAAAAAAAATCAAAATATTCATGCAATGATAAAAAATCAGAAACAATACTAGTTTTAGATACAGCCTTACATTCATGCAATGTTTTTTGTAAGCGAAGGAAATACTTAAAGGGTACAGAGGGTCATCAAGGTCTATAAACAAAATCAACAGATTGAAAAATTAAGCCACATTGTGCTAATGATCTTAATGGTAAATAAATTTTAATATGATACCAAAATAAAATACCAAAGCTATGAGACAATCAATCTTGGAGCCCTTATCTTGTTTTTGATCCATCTGTATAAACTAAAATTTCAAAACTTGATTAATTATAAGTCATAAAGAGGAGAGCTGATACTGCAAATGTGGCATTAGAAATAGTCTGTTATCAGCATACACCAACGTAATGATTAGTTGCACTTCAGTTTTCCACTTGTTCAGTAAAAATCTAAACTTAATACCAAACCTTCCAAAAACTATTAACATATTTACTTAAATTACGAATCAAACTTATTCAATTCTAAATAAATTAAGAACAAACGAGCCTTTGTTTTCTTATGTTTGAATTCAGAAGATAGAGAATGAGGGAAGAAAGGACAGAAGTTACCGGATTTAAATAACCAAGCCTTTGGTAGATATAACATGCAAGGTAGAAAAAATTAAATGAATAATTTTGAAATATGACAAATTAAAAAAAAGTAAGGTAGAAGTTTAAGAGTTGGAGAAATGAGGGTACATTATTTGCTATAAAGATAACTGTTTTGATTATAGGAGCGTTTCTCAAGGTATGTCTATCTAAATTTGTCCTACAAATATAGTTGTGCCTATTTGTATGGACCAATGGTTTTGTAGCTAAATTTTTTGGAACTATGGTTATTGAAGTCAATTGAACTTCTAATCTTATAGTGACATCCTTAGGTTAATATGGAGGCCATTAATTATTTCCTAGAAGTTATGGGCCGCAAAGAAAATACTGCCATCTCAAGATAAATATTTTGTCATCTGCGGACAATCATCGTTCTCCAAGTTTGTTAGTTAATTCCAAAGATGGGTATAGGTAAAGTTGAAAATGCAATTCTTGTTTTACTGTAGATCATTCCTTTTCTAATATTATGTTTCTTACTTCACATCTTTTCTGATTGGTTTAGCCATGATGATGTGCTTGCTCACAAATTGACTTCATTTCAACCATCAAAAGATGATTCTGTTATATCAGGTTCTATTCTTCCTCCAAATTGTCGTAGGACTAATTTACTTTCAAAACAGGCTAAAAGGTTTCTTCCCTTGATTTTGGTTTTGTTATTGTCACTTCATTTCAAATTTTTAAAAATTGCTTTGATTTTCTGTGGCTTGGATGTATTTTGTAGTCAAGTTCAAAAAGGCCTTAGTTTCAACTTATCAGCTCTTTATGCACACATACTGCACTGTACTATCTAAAAATCAATTTTGTCAGTGTTTTATTCATATTCGTTCCTAATGTAAATATTTATCTTATTTGCAGGTGTGTGAAAGAAGAAGGATGCGAAAGTTTTGGTCTTCTTTTTAATGCAAACAATCAAATATATACTTGTTTTTTTGTTAAACTTTGCTACTACGTTTTGATTTATGTGGTTTAAGCTATAAGATATTATGTGTATGAATATTTGATATGTTTAATGTAATGTGTTACATCTCTATATTTATTATCTTTTATGATTCTTGTGTTATTTAAATGATTTTATGTTTAAAATGATTATTATTGTGCATTTTGATATGGTATTTAATACCGTAGTTATTGAACAGGATGCAAAAAATATTTGAATTGTGAAACTAAACCATAGCACTTGAAAACCGTTATAAATATTTAATAGCGTTGAATGACCGCTATTAAATCTGTTAGTATTACAGATGCAAACAGAAAAAGCGCTATGGTATTATAAAAAGCGCTATAAAGAATGATGAATAATAGGTCAGTAAGCGCTATAAAAGAACATATCATAATAGAGTATAAGCGCTATTGTAATTGAATCTTTATAGCGGCATATCGGTGTTGTGACAAGTCAAAATCTACAATAACGTGTTCATATACAGCGCTCAAAATCCGCCATTAATACTTTTTATAGCAAATTATTAGTGTTATCTTAGAAAAACAAAAAGTATTTTGTGGCTAATAAAAAATTTCATAGCGGACAAATAGCGCTATTATAGTAATCAATAACACATAATTTGCCGCTATAAAAATGTTTAAAATAGCGGATTATTTGCGCTATTATATTAATACTTTTTATAGCACTTATTATGCGCTATAAATTGTTCATTGTTTTTAATAACATGTCGTTATACAACGTTTATTAAACCGCTATTATAGGCTTTAATAGCGTTTTTTTGGCGCTATCGTAGGGTCTTTTTGTTGTAGTGTCACTACAGCCCTTTCTCAATTTTATCTAAGAAAGTTGATTGAGAGTATGGCTATTAGTCATCGTAATTGGTTGCAAGTGCAAGTGAGAGATTGATAAAGTTAAGGATATGCACTAGAGACAATTATGTAATTTGATTATATAACTTTACACTTATAGCAAATTTTGTTTGGAATAAAGTAAGCATTTGATTATTAGGGTATGAATAATGTTATAAATACATTAAATATATATAAGCAAAAAATCCTTGAAAAAATTATTTAATCAATTGCATTTATGAATGTATTCTTAACCACGAATATTGTGTTGAATAAAATAAATACTTGTCCTTAAATATTCTTAGTTAAGATGTGCTGAGAATGAGATATTGATATATTCGTTAAGATCACTATGAGTGTTTTAAAGGTTAAAAGTCAAATAGAAGATATCACATGATGATGTACAATATTCTTTGACTTGAGAATACCATGAATCTAAAGTATCTAAACTATACTTTGATTAATGTCGCATGACAATGTGAATCATGTTAATGCTATAGTTGGGTATAAGTTGAACCACTTGAAGTGAAATACTATTCAAGTGAGGATTTGTCTCCTTCGAATAGAAGGTTAGTATCACTGTAATTCGTAATCCACATAAAGTCAAAGTCTTTAGCCACTTAGATAATTGTAAACGAATTGATCCATGGATTTTTTTGCTGGACGTTGTAATTAAATATTGATATTAATAGAATTTTGACCATTGATCGAACTCTAGATATCTAAGTGATATAGTAATGATAAAGAGAAAATGTGTACAATATATCATTGCTTAAGGGTATTGTTGGGCGTGTTCTCACCCAGAAGAGCTCAAGAGCAAGAAGCTGATTCATTCACGCTCGCCTAAGTTCCATCCGGTATTCAAGACTGCCGAACCAACCCTATTCAAGACTGCCGAACCAACCCTCTTCGAGACTGCCGAACCAATCATCTTCAAGAATGCCGAACCAATCATCTCCAAGGTTGCCGAACCAACCTCCCTCAGACAATGCCGAACCAATCATCTCCAAGGTTGCCGAACCAACCTCCCTCAGACAATGCCGAACCAATCATCTCCAAGGTTGCCGAACCAACCTCCCTCAGACAATGCCGAACCAACCCTCTTCAAGGCTGCCGAACCAACCTCCTTCAGACAATGCCGAACAAACCTCCTACCACCGGACCAAACGCTACCGGACCAAGACGTGCCAGGCCAGATCACATCAGCCCAGGCCCACCAGCAGCTATATACATCCAAGACCCCTGCTCCCAACCTCACTCTATAAATAGAGGGGCAGGGGTACAACAATGGGGACAAGTTTGAGAGCTCAAGCATGGAAGGAACTTTCAAACAACTTTCTTTTACTTGTATCAAAGCTTTGTACTTGTAATCAGAATAAGAGAAGAGAAATAACATATAAAGTGGACGTAGGCACATGCTGGCTGAACCACTATAAATTTGCGTGTCTTTTTACAGTTTAGCCCCTGATTTTCATATATTTGCATAAATCGCTCAAATCACTAAGAATAACATAAGATCTACTAAATCATACAACTTTGAGGTGTTTGTCCATTTTTTGTGCAACCATTTTTGGTGCTTTCATTGAGAGCTAGAAGCTCGAAGCTCGAAGCTTCAGCTTCATCCACTTAACGAGTTTTCCTAACAGCATCGTCCGCCACTTGGAAAACATGCCTCCCAAACAGAGAAAAGATGTTAACAAAGGAAAAAACATCGCATCCAGCAGTCTTCCAGATCCAGCTGTCACGAATCAAGTAAATCGTCCTCCTCCAGCAACAGTAACAAATGAAGGACAGGCTAACCCAACCACTCCTGCCACAGAACAGCCTACAGCAATTACTAGGGCAGATCTGGACAGAGTTGTGGTTGAAGTAACTAACCGCTTCACGTCCCAGCAGGAAGCCTTGGTGGACCATCTCATGTCACGCTTAAGGGACGCTGAAGAATCCAACCGCAACACTGAATCATGGGGCGAGTCCCAGTCTGGAGGATCTCAGAGACAACAAAGATCTTCCTTCTTCGAAGGAGCTAACGGCAGAAGTAGCCGTGGTAGGAGCCGAGACCGAGCACAGCCCGAAGTTAGGCCTGAGGAAACGTTTGGTACCGAACCCAACGGGGGAGGTACCGGGCGAAGGTCAACTGTAGCTGAGCCTGTCATGCTGCCTAACCACAGAAACGCCAGTGAACGGGGCCGAGCTAGAGTCCAGCCCGAAGTTGGACCCGAGGAAGTGCTTAGATCAGAACCCAACAGGGGGAGATCAAGGCAAGGGCCAACTGTAGCTGACCCAAGCATGCTCCCAGAAGATCAAAGGCAGCCACTGGAAAATATGAGGAATGATAGACGATACCATCCCTACAGGTCATCTGGACGGAATCAATCCCACAGAACAGAACCAAACTCATTTCTATCTGCTCCAAGTTCTGATGAAAGGATGGCACGCTTATTCAGAGAGTGTGTCCAACGGGAGCAAAGAGATCGAGGGATAGGCGCTAGGGTAACCAGCCCTTTCGCCCGCAATATCGAAGTTGCTATCACCCCCCGAGAATGGAAGATGCCAACGATGGAACCCTACAAAGGAACCTTCGATCTCGTTGTACACTTACAGAGGTACACGCAGCATATGCTCATGAGTGGAGCAACAGAGGGAGTACTGTGCAAATGCTTTCCGCTCTTCTTAGCAGATCTTGCTACCTCCTGGTTCTGTCATCTACCCCAAGGATCCATCAGCTCGTGGGAAATGTTGAAAGAAAAATTTATCAGTCAGTTCCGCATTCATGTGGAGCAACCTAAGGACGCTTATTCCTTATCCAGCGTCAAACAGAAACCTGGAGAAAAGCTGCAGCAATACCTAACCAGATTCAACGCCGCAGCAGCCGCAGTCCAAGATGCCGATGAAAAGCTTATCCTAATGGCCCTCTGCAGTGGTGTGCATCCGGACACTAAATTTGCTAGAAGGCTGACAAAAGAAAAGCCAGCTACTTTACCCGATTTCTTCCATGAAGCCGGGAAATACATGAGGCTTGAGGATGCTGCCGTTGAAGGGCAGTCAGGACAGCAAAATAAGACAACCCATGGCAACGCCCCTGCTGTGGCAAGGGACATTCGAAGAAATGATTCCAGAGACAATGCTGGGGGCAAGAAGGGAGAAAAGCGCCTATATCGGCCAGGACCAAGATTCAACACTTACACTCCTTTGAACGAGACCGTCGAAAATATCTTCCTTGCCACCCAAGGCGAAGTTAGATACAAACGCCCACCATACAAGAAGGAATCAGATAACGCACAGAAGTCTGGAAAATTATGCCGCTTCCACGAATCTCACGGGCATGATACCAACGAATGCCATCATCTCCGAGATCTGATTGAGGAACACATCAGAAGAAAGAAACTGGAACGTTATGTAAAAGGTCAGGACAGGACCCCAGCTCCGGCCAATGAAAACCCAAGGCTACCCTCCCCGGGGGCCGACAGAGGAAACCGCAACGCTAGCAGCTCTAGTCAAGAAAAGATAGTGGTCCATACCATCTCAGGAGGGCCACACATCGCAGATAGAAGCTGGAAAGAGATGGAAAGATACGGAAAGTCGCTTAGAGACAATAAAGACTATGTCAATTCGGTTATAGAAGAGCGCCACCCGAAGCGGAAAGAAAGTAATGACATCACGTTCGGTAAGCGTGACCTAGAAGGAAGGCAGTACCCTCACATGGATCCCATGGTCATCTCTGCCCGACTTGGTCCCGCCGAAGTCTACCGAATCCTGGTAGACACTGGAAGCTCGGTAAACATCCTGTTCAAACACGCATTCGACAAAATGAAGCTATCAATGAAGGATGTATCCCCCTGCGATAAACCACTACACGGCTTCACTGGAGATGCGAAGATGCCCCTCGGGCAACTGGACCTTTTTGTTGAGATTGGAAGCCATCCCCGCTCTGCTGTACGGAAACAAACGTTTGTGCTAATAGAAAACCAGTCGGCCTACAACGCCTTCTTAGGAAGGCCATCCTTGTCTGACTTCCAAATTGTCTTGGCCCCATGGTGCCTAAAGATGAAATTCGCAACAGACAATGGAGTAGGGGAAGTGGAAGGGGATCAGGACGTTGCTCGAGACTACTATGTGACTGAACTTCGCAACAACCACAGGAAGGATAAAGGGAAGGGTGTAGAGATTGCCCTCTGCACAAAAAGTCTAGAAGCATAGCAATTAAAGAAAGCCCCTCCTCTTCGATATACCAGCGACCCTTTCAATGAATTAGATCCTAGGGACAAAGAGGAGGAGGCCACCGCCGAGCCTGCAGAAGCTATAGAGTTTATATCTGTAGACAAGCACGACTCGAGTAGACTATTGAAAATTGGGTCCCAACTAAAAGCCGAATTGAAGGAACAACTCATCGATTTTCTCCGCCACAACTTGGATGTATTCGCTTGGTCACACGCTGACATGACTGGAATCTCCCCCGACATAGCCTGCCACGTATTAAACATTGATCCTACCAAGGCGCCTGTAAAACAAAAAAAGAGAAGTATGGGGGCAGAGCGATAAGCAGCACTCGATGAAGAAGTAAAGAATCTACTCGCCAATGACTTCATACGAGAAGCTATCTACCCGGAATGGATCGCCAACCCGGTGCTGGTAAAAAAGGCTAATGGGAAGTGGCGAACCTGCATTGACTTTTCCAACTTAAACGACGCCTGCCCAAAGGATTGCTTCCCACTTCCCAGAATCGACCAACTTGTAGACAGCACAGCCGGGCACGAACTCCTATCTTTTATGGATGCATACTCAGGATATAACCAAATTCCTATGCATGCTCCCGACCAAGACCACACTAGTTTCATCACTGACCGAGGTTTATACTACTACAAAGTAATGCCTTTCGGACTTAAAAATGCAGGAGCCACCTACCAGCGCCTCGTCAACAAGATGTTTGCAGGGCTAATAGGACAAACTATGGAAGTATATGTGGATGACATGCTGGTAAAGTCAAGGAAGGCCAAAGATCACGTAAGCCACCTAGGCAAGATGTTTCAAGTACTTCGGCAATATGGAATGAAGTTGAATCCACTAAAATGCTCCTTCGGTGTGTCGTTAGGGAAGTTCTTAGGATTCATCGTTCATGCCAGAGGGATAGAAGCAAACCCTGAACAAGTCCGAGCGCTAAGGGATATCAAGATACCTTCCACCCGAAAGGAAATGCAAAGCCTAAATGGAAAATTGGACGCCCTAAGCCGATTCATCTCCAAGGCAACGGACAAGTGCGTCCCCTTTTTCGAAGCTCTAAAGAAAGATAAAGGAAAGTTCGAATGGACGGACGAATGCTTAACCGCTTTCCATAACCTAATCGAACACCTCCAGAAACCACCGGTACTCTCGACTCCAAGCGAAGGCGAAGAATTATACCTATACCTTGCTGTGTCATCTCACGCTCTAAGCGCTGCCTTGGTAAGGGAAGACAACCGCACGCAACGACCAGTTTACTTCGTCAGCAAAAAGTTTACTGGGGCAGAAGTTAGATATCCTAAACTTGAGAAGTTAGCATACTGTTTGCTAATCACTTCACGAAAACTACGTCACTACTTCCAATCCCATTCCATCAAAGTTCTGACCGATCAACCACTTAGGCAGGTACTCCATCGTCCCGACACTTCCGGGCGACTACTTAAATGGTGCATTGAGCTGAGTCAATATGATATCACCTATCACCCTCGCACCGCCATCAAGGGACAAGCCATGGCTGATTCATTGCAGAATTCACTACCAACGAGGATAAGGAGCAATTGGAATTAACAGAAGACATCAAGTGGAATCTCTTTGTGGACGGTGCATCTAACGAACAAGGCTCGGGGGCAGGTGTGGTAATAATCACTCCCAGGGGAAATAAACTGCACTATGCTATAAGGTTGGAGTTCGCTGCCACCAACAACGATTCAGAATATGAAGCAGTGATAGCTGGACTAGAAATTGCCATAGAAATCGGGGCCAATTCTTTGTGTCTTCACAGCGATTCTCAACTTATTGTTAATCAAATACTAGGAGAATTCCAAGCTTGAGAAGAACGACTCATAGCATATCTAAAGAAGACCAAGTTACTTCTCAGCCGATTGGACCACTACTTAGTCAAACATATCCCTCGGGAGGAGAACCGAGAGGCCGATGAATTAGCAAAGCAAGCGAGTGTGAGAGACATCGCCATCTTCGGGGCAGTAACCATCTCAAAGCAACTGGCCCCAAGTTTTAAGCAAGTAAATCTGATAGCTGCAACCGAAGAAGCAACTTGGATGACTCCCATCCGAGACTACCTACAAAGTGGCACTCTACCCAACGGGCGTAACGAAGTCAAGAAAATCTTGAGGAAAGCATCCCGCTACACAATACAAGAAGACATCCTCTATTGACGTGGATTCTCTAACCCGTTATTAAGGTGTGTCGCCGGGAGAGAAGCCAAGGAAATCTTATCCAACATCCATCAGGGGAGCTGCGGAGATCACACCGGAGGGCAAACATTAGCAAAAAAGATACTCCGATACGGATATTTCTGGCCCACCTTAAGCAAGGATGCCTTAGATTTCGTCAAAAAGTGTGACAGATGCCAGAAATTTGCTAAGATTCCACGGCTACCAACAACTGAGATTACTCAAATGACCAGCCCTTGGCCCTTCGCAATATGGGGAATTGACTTAATCGGCGAGCTACCGATGGGCCGAGGCGGGGCCAAATATGCTATAGTGGCAGTTGATTACTTCACCAAATGGGTGGAAGCGGAACCACTGAATAAAGTATCTTCAGCAAAAGTTATTAACTTCTTAATCAAAAATGTTCTATGCAGGTACGGAGTCCCACTCAAAATCATATCAGACAATGGACTTCAGTTTGACAGCGAGGAATTCGCCAACTGGTGCCAAGAACACGGAATTCATAAAAGCTTCTCATCCGTAGCATATCCCCAGGCAAACGGACAAGTCGAAGCAGTCAACAAAATTCTGAAAACTCTGATCAAAAAGAAGCTCGAAAAGTCAAAGGGCGCTTGGGTGGATGAACTCCCTATGGCACTGTGGGCCTACCGCACATCTTTTAGAACATCAACAGGGCACACTCCTTTCTCTTTGGCATACGGATCGGAGGCTATGCTCCCAGTTGAAACCATTGTGCCTTCCCACCGTAGGATCCACTATAACCCGGAAGAGAATGAAGAGCTCCTCAACATGTCTTTGGATCTAGTCGAGGAGAGAAGAAATGATGCAGTCCTTAAAGCAGCAGCCCACAAACAAAAAGTGGCGGCACACTACAACTCCAAAGTCAAACATCGTACCTTACAGGAAGGGGATCTTGTCCTCAAGCGAATCTTCCCTCGTCCCGGAGCACTAGACCCAATCTGGGATGGACCATATGTAATTCATAAAGATCTCCACAACGGAGCCTATATTTTGTCAACAGTGGACGGAGAGGTGTTCCAGAGGGCATGGAACATCCAACACCTCCGTCGATACTTTTCTTAACTTGTATTGCCCATATGAAGTGAATTAACAAAGAGAATCAGTGGACGTAGGCATTTTCGTGCCGAACCACTTTAAAAAACCTTGTCTCTTTTTTAACTTGTTCCTTTGTATCTTGGCTGCTTGTTAACTTTATCCTTTTCTGTTAAACAAAATCCTAAGCATATAGCATTTCTATTCAAAGCACTCCACAACGCAACTTCACCTGGACAAGACCTAGCAGGTACTATGCGAATCTATGCCCTCGCCAATGAGACACTTTTGCTCCGGCATCCCTCTGCTGCGGGTTAACTCATTGCTCGCGACGGCCCTCAAAGCCAACTGTAATGAGCCGATTATAAGCCACCGAGAAGGCCGACTATAGCCGAGGCAGCTCATTACGGCGTTAGGCTCGCCGGCAACTGCGAACCGACTATAAGCCCCAACATAAGGTGTGGCCAGCCAGGGGCAGTTCACAGTTGACGATCGGCACCCACGCTAGCCGGCCACAGTAAATCGAATAATACCTACGATTACGGGCCATAATGGCCCGGGTAGTTACTGTGCGCGATCTCGGCTCCGATGTGTCTTAAGTGCGGCTGTGGTAAAAAAGAATTAACTCCCCGCGGAGGCGTAAGATGGGTGACAAATGTCTCCAAGACCCACAGCTAGGGAAAGTGACTACAAAACCCGTTTGCCACGAACTTAAGCACGTCGAAGGCCTTCCGTGATTGGAAGTTTTACCTTTTCACATATTTCAATTTTACTTAAAAAGCTTTTTCCCTATCCTCTATAATAATCCCTAAAGTACAGGATACAGAGTAGGAGATACTCGCCAATGGGTGTAGGGACTCACAGTTGGATGGCAGGGCATTCGACTGCATTCCATGCTCGGTCATACAAGATATTCAAGACTGCCATCTACGATTAAAACATGAAAGGCGGTATTTTCTTCTTTTGTGTACAAATACATGACTATAATTTGTTCACACCACACGCTAATATTACAAGTCATGGAATTATAATTTAGAACCAGAATCTGACATCAAACACAATTCAATTACAAGAATATACATAGCTATATTTCTCATGCGACATGTCAAAATGGCAACAAACGTTCAGAAAACGACAAAAGCAGCTTAAGTTAAAGAATTACACATCAAGAATGGAGCTATTTATTACAAGCAGCAAAATAATACAACCTAAAAGCTACTTTACTGTTTTAAGACTAACATATACAACCCTGTCAAAGTCCACAAAAAGAGTTTTTTACAGGTCTAATCAAGGGGCCGGCTGCATTGGAGTTTTATCCTTGTCCTGTTGGCCACCTGTCCAGTCAAAGAAAGGATTCATTAGTGATAAGCAACCAAGTTAATGGGGAAACTAAAAAGGAAGACTTACCAGCATGAGCTTACTGGCCACCCTGGTCGTCATCATCCACTTGCACCCCTGCCTCCTCAGCAGCAAGCAACCGCATACCCTCCTTCACCGCCACTTTCTCCCCCTTGGCAAACTGGGCAGTGACCGCATCCATGCTGAAGGCCACGTCACCATCTTTATCCGCATCGGCCTTGGCCTCCTCCAGAGCCCGAAGATAGATCTTAGCCATGACCCTGGGATAATCATCCATCCAGGATAGGTTGCCCTGCTTCCAGGTTCGGAAGTACATGTCTTGAAGCATTTCGTCCATCATCCCCTCATTCTCCTCGAACTCCCGCATCCGGGCCTCGGAAGCCGACAACCTCCCAACGGCAACATCTCTCTCCGATCGGTATCTCGAACAGTCAACCAGAAGGGATCCCCACATTGCCTCCATCTCCTCCCTCAACTTGGCTTGAGCAAGCTCTGCAGCCTCAAGTTTCCCGGACAATTCCTCCACCTGCTCAAGATCCGCTTTCCGAACCTCGTCCACCGTGGCAATAGCCATGTCAATCCGTTCTTTGCAAGTAGCTTCCATTTTCCGCAATTCGGCCCGACTGGCCTCTTCCATGGTTTTCCTTAGTCGTCCAGTAGCAGCCTCATGCTGAGAAATCTGAATAGCCTGATCCGCAAGCTGTTTGGCCTGATCCGAAACCACCAATCGAAGTCGGATATTGGCGCTCCCAATCTCCTCTCCGGCCTTAACCAGCCGGGCATGATGCCCCATCAGCTTCTTAGTCTCCTCTGCCACCCGATCAATATTAGCTTTGGCCTCGTCTCCCATAGTGATTATACGAGTAGTGAGTAAATCGAGATCTAAGGACTTAGCCTCATCAAGCACCCGTACCATGGGATTGCGGGGAAGAAGGTGCTCACCAGTAACCTCGTCAAAGGTAATATCGTGGGAACTTGGATCCAGATCAGGATGACCCGCAAATGGATTACGAGCCAAGTCAGGACGGTCGATATGAATAACGGTAGGGTTTCCGGGCGGGCGCGGAGAGAGTGCAAACTCGCTATCCTCCCCCGTGATATCATGAAGAGGCTGAGCCGGGAGCTGAGGACCAAGTGAAGGTTCGGATGAAGGATGACTCCTTTTTCTCCGTTGAATACCCTCTTCGATAACCCCGAGAAGAGGACGGTAGCCGACTACATCCCCGGAGCGGTGGGTCGAAGGCTTCGGCTTAGCGGAAGTTTTTGATAGCTTGTATTGCTCAAGCCTGTGCCGAAGATCCGAGGCCTTGGATGTCTTACCTGCTCCTGACATGAAGAACAAGTGTCACAAACTTACATCACTATATAATTCGAGAAACGCGGCAGATTAAAAGAAGAAAGAAAACACGTCTGTTATACAAACCCTGGGGAGAAGTAGGATACTGCAATGAGTCCTGGATTTCATTCCAGGACGGGAGCGGATCATAAAATATTCCTAAGTCCCTATCATTAATGAATCATGCAGGAGTCAAGAGTTCACCTTGAGTCGTCGGAGCCACCTTGGCTGGAATGGTCTGAGAAGACTCACTTGCACCGGTCCCGGCCTTGTCCGTTTTCCCAGTTTTCCCTACCAAAGCCGGATCTTCGTCCAGCCCCTCGAAAGCCTGGTGGAACGCATCGTCCGTCCACTCCTGAATCTCGCCCGCTTGCCCAGGAAGCAAGGCCCCGATGCCATCACCACCTTCCCGGTCACCTCCACCCTCGCCTCTTTCCTCCTCTATGTCTTCCTCCTCTTGGGTAAGTGGACAATTGCTGGGGGAGGGACCATCCGACTTCTTGAGTTTCTTACCGCCGACGGCTGGAGGTTTTGTGAAAGGTTTCCTCTTGCTACTCTCTACCGTGACACCTCCCTTAGCCTGAGCAGCCGCCCTTTTCTCCGCCGTTTCCCTCAGCTTGACTACTGACTGCTGTGGAAGGATTAGGTTATACTCCAAAAGGACTGCGTTTCTGATCAGGTAGGCAGATGATCTATATTTCCCGAGAATAGCTTCTATCTCAGCCGCCGTCTGAACCAGGCGATCAGTCTCCACAACTGCAAAGCCACCTGTCGCTAGCAAAAATGAAAATGTATGAGGAGAAGCATCGCAACCAGAATGGAAATTATAGATAAAGCGTCGACTTACATCCAGAAGTAAAACGCCGAATAGAAACAGAGTCGTCCCTGACGAAGAACCACTCCTTCTTGAACATGCTGAATTTGGAATACAGATCCAAGACTGGCTTAAAGGTCACAGCTGACTCCAAGCTGATGTATGGGGACCCCTTCTTATAGCCCCTCAGATTATACAAGTACCGGATCTCCCGGTTAGAAGGAGCACGACCATACTTCCTTCGAAAGATGACGAAGAGGCTCACCAGTATAGCATAAGAGTTGGGTTGAAGCTGGAATGGGGCCACCTTTAGATATGTGAGGAAGCTGGCTACCCAAGCGTTAAGAGGGGGAATGGCACCACACATGCAGTGGTATCTGCTGTAGGCAAAGTACCCTTCAGGAGGGTCGTACGGCATAACTTCTCTCCCTGGCAACAACATTCGAGCCCTGTCAATCCCGAAAGAACGGGAGATGACGTCAAGCTGCTCTTCCTTAAGGGAGCTAGGAAAGCAATCGGGTGGGGAGTTCAGAAGCTCCTGAGGGCCGTACCCGTCCACTAGTGATCTCGGGGTAGATCCATGACGTTTCGGACCTGGATGAACAGGGGGCACTGAGGAAGTTTCTCCTTCGCCCTAGGACTTCTTTTTATCCGAGCGAGTTTATGCTTTGCGAGACATTATCTGCAACATAGGAAAGACAGGTTGTTAGAACAAAGGATATAACAGGCAAAATTTTCAAGGTCATTCGGCATTCACATCACTCAAGTTCGTTCGGCATTCACGTGCGCAAGGTCATTCGGCATTCACATCACCCAAGTTCGTTCGGCATTCACGTACGCAAGGTCATTCGGCATTCACATCACTCAAGTTCGTTCGGCCTTCATATACGCAAGTTCATTCGGCATTTCACATACGCAAAAGTTCATTCGGCGAATGGAAGTCGAATACCTGATTCGGCAGTAGGATAAAAACTGATTCGGTTGTTTGAATTTGTCTCGTTCGGTAGAAGGTACCAAAGCCCCAGGCCCTTATTTATAGGCAAGCGTAGATGACCGGACCGGTCGAAAAAAAAAACAAACAAAACAAAGCACGGCACATGCCGGCATATGCCCCACTTTGGGGGGCAAATGTTGGGCGTGTTCTCACCCAGAAGAGCTCAAGAGCAAGAAGCTGATTCATTCACGCTCGCCTAAGTTCCATCCGGTATTCAAGACTGCCGAACCAACCCTATTCAAGACTGCCGAACCAACCCTCTTCGAGACTGCCGAACCAATCATCTTCAAGAATGCCGAACCAATCATCTCCAAGGTTGCCGAACCAACCTCCCTCAGACAATGCCGAACCAATCATCTCCAAGGTTGCCGAACCAACCTCCCTCAGACAATGCCGAACCAATCATCTCCAAGGTTGCCGAACCAACCTCCCTCAGACAATGCCGAACCAACCCTCTTCAAGGCTGCCGAACCAACCTCCTTCAGACAATGCCAAACAAACCTCCTACCACCGGACCAAACGCTACCGGACCAAGACGTGCCAGGCCAGATCACATCAGCCCAGGCCCACCAGCAGCTATATACATCCAAGACCCCTGCTCCTAACCTCACTCTATAAATAGAGGGGCAGGGGTACAACAATGGGGACAAGTTTGAGAGCTCAAGCACAGAAGGAACTTTCAAACAACTTTCTTTTACTTGTATCAAAGCTTTGTACTTGTAATCAGAATAAGAGAAGAGAAATAACATATAAAGTGGACGTAGGCACATTCTGGCTGAACCACTATAAATTTGCGTGTCTTTTTACAGTTTAGCCCCTGATTTTCATATATTTGCATAAATCGCTCAAATCACTAAGAATAACATAAGATCTACTAAATCATACAACTTTGAGGTGTTTGTCCATTTTTTGTGCAAACAAGTATCACCTTGATTGAAATGAAATTTATTTTGCCTAAATAATTTGTAAGCTATCGAGCTCATGTCAAAATACTATGCTTCATCAACGTCTATATAAGCTTTAATGTTTAATTGTTTAAATACTACTGATGGCTAAGTCCACACCTATGAGACAAACAACCACAACCCTTGGTTTTCGACCAAAAATATCTTATTAGAATAATTTGTTAAAGTTATAAATTATTACTATGTAGAAATTAAAATAACAGTTATATTAATTCATTTATTATTATTTTAAATATTATTTGAGGTTCAAAGATCAATTAATAAAATGTATAATTGTTATATACTTATTTAATTATTTTCTAGCAAATACACTGATTTAAATATAATAAATAATATATATATATATATAATTTAATTTGGTAGCATAAATTTTTTTCAAAATAAAGCAGGCCAAAATATATGGGGATATGAATTAATTAAGCGAGATAAAATTTCATTTATAATGGGTACACCCTTAATGATGGATCTGGTAAGATATTTACATAGCCTATTATCGCTGATATAAATAAACCTAGATGCCTCCATTATATATAGAAATTCGTTCTCTCTCCATAAAAATAAATTACATCTTAATGATGGACTTTGCAACTGCACCTTTGAGTCAAAGAATTTTTCTCTCCTGGGCAAAACTGATGGTTCAAGTTGTATTCATCCGATCTATTATTGAATTTATTTTTCAAACAATCTTTCCAAAATCTATTTGAAATTATTTTAAATAAATTTCACTTAAAATCTGTTTAGTTTTAAAAAAAATTGTGTATACACAATTGGCTTATACCTGTGCATATATCTTTGTTAATATAATCATTTCGATCGCCATTGCCTTGGATCTCATGTGCAGACGACATAGACTCATCGACAGTAAGTTAAGCAATATAGTGTTAGCAATAGTAGCTTCAGGATATCAAACTAGATCAAAGCTAGGGTTCATCTATGGGTTCGAGCTCGACATTTGGGCTACTTCGATAAACTACTCGTCAAGACAATCAAAACCATAGGGTCGACCGCGTTGATGGAGGGTTTTGCTGGTAGAGATTATCGGATGAGATTAAGTTAGGAGATGGCTAGGGTTACACAATTTGGACGGATGAGATTAAGCCAGGAGGTGGCTAGGGTTACACGATCTAGATGAAGGTATGAACAAATTTCCTCTAAGCCTTTTATATTTTATTAACTACAATATTACTCATATAAATTGTAATCCTTGTAGCGTTCGCCTAGGAACTCCGTTTTGTGTAAAACTTACGGCATTAGGTTCATATTAAAATTTTGGACCCATTAATATTATTTAACTATGTATCATACACTTATATATGACATTGTTATTTAGATGTTGATATATATATTTGTTATTATGATATTTATAGATTTACACTGTTAAGCAAATTGATATAGGAAAATATACTCTTTTGATTTGAATAATTGATATTTGAATTAAGATGAATTATAATCAATTAAGTTTACAACATCAATTTATTGAATTTATATTAAATTTATTTTGTTATTTATTACATTCAAATATTAATCATATATATGAAATTATTTTATTGTTAAATTTACTTTTGAATAAGTGTTATTTAATTTAACAATAATTATTTTGTTAAACTTTTGAACAAATAATCACATTATAAATCACCTTAATATCAATACAATAATAATATAATTTAAAAATCAAATCAATAACATCTAGTAAAACATTAAATATGATTTAATGTTATCAACATTATTCATGATAACACTATAAAAAAAATCTAGTACATAGTGAAATTAAAGGATTTTTTTGAAATTTACTACTTTTACCCCATTGCTAGATGCACCTGATCCACATTGTATCCTCTAGGTAATCAAATGACAATAGTGAGACACATAAGTATCGTTTTGAGTTTAATATGATTGTAGGTGGTGGACAATGCGTTAGAGCATCATAGTATCGTTGTTATGTATATGACCATACCTAACCAGTCTTGGCTTTAACGAGGGACCCATGGCCTACTAGCCTAGTGTACTGTGGTTAAGACATGCTCGGTTTCCATAATGGTTAGTAGTTGATAGATCTATCATGTAGCACTATAGTAGAAATGTGCTAACTTGTTGGATGTAGGTGAAGATACAAGTTAAGGTATGGTTTTATTACCTCGTATTATACCACTTCACTTGATATTGTATATGATATATTAGCGTAATAATCATGCAGTTTAGTGGTTTCCTTTTCCCTTGATTTTATTTCTTTCCATCTCTCTGATGTCTCTTTTTATCTATATCTTAAGTAGTTTGACTTAGAGGAGGGATTCTTCTAGTTGGAGGAGAGTTTTTAAGCAATAGCCATTATTATTATATTATATTTACCCAATATTGTAGGTTGTAGACATGTGAGGATATATTTATTATGAGACATGTTGTATATGTTATTTGGTGTACTGGTTAGGCTCCATGTGTTTGCAGTGTGATGTACTATGATATTGGATCTTATGTCTCATTCGTTTATATGATGCACTTAGTCTCAAAAGTGTTTATATTGATATAATATTTATTCATTCACCGTGAATAATTAGTAAATATTGTCGTAGATATGATCTGTTTGTTCTAAATACTACCTTATGAGCCATAATCCATGAAACTTATGGAATTCAAGTGCCCTCTTTGTGCATGGATCACGGATGTCATGAATGCTGGGTCGTTACGCCGAACTTCATAAGTTACATCAAAAATAGTAAGTCAATCTTGAATTCATGTTTACCCTTAACGAAAAGGATTTATGTTGGAAATGACCCATATGAGAGATTGTTGTAAATTCAACTATAATGCCTTAGTACGTCTCCTTGACTAATGTCGCAATGAAAGCAATATATGAGTGCAAGTTTACAAGAAAGATATGTTATCTGTAATTACCATATGATAACAGTGATTTAACTTAGGTTGCAGAAGGAACTGACTGCTCGATAAGAAATCAAGATATGTTATCCATAATTACCATGTGATAAAATAGTTTACTGGTGATAGAGAAGTATAATCGAAAAAGCAGATACAAAATAATAATATTACAGATTCACTTACCAAGTCCCTTTCACAGTTTAGTCTAAGAAAATCAATCGAGTGTATGGTTATGATTCACCATAATTGGGTCCAAGTGCAAGTAGGAGATTGATAGAATTAAGGGTGTATCCTAGGGGTAATTATGCAATTTAATTATGTAATTAACCCTTATAGCTAATTTTTTTTAAAATAAAGTAAGCTTTTGGTTTTATTTTTCAATTATATATGTTGTTATATTGGGATAGAATTAATGTTTCAAATCCTTTATATATATACAAGTAGAAAATCCTTAAGAAAAGTATTTAATCGATTGTAGTTACGAATGTATTTGTAACCATGGGTATTGAATCATAAGAATAATACATTTCCTTAAATGTTCCTAATCAAGATGTATCAAACTGTATAATTAAATTGCTTAGGGGTTTATAGTGGTTGAGATGCAAAAAGTTATACGGAAATAAAGCGGGGATATAGCAAAAAATAATGGAGGTGCAAAAGCTTTATTGGAAATAAAATTAAATCTCCAAAAGTTAATTTGTTCTTGTCCTTACATCATTTGTGTAGGAAAAAGAAATATATTTAAATCTTATATAACAAACTGAAGAATATCATGATTTATGCAGTTCTAACTTGGTTACTAAAATAGATTTCTATCTTATGTTGAGCACTTAGGCCTTAAACTTAGGTCATTACCCTAACTTTGTTGGTTTAGTTTAAAATATAACTAGTCAAATTAACCTTTTTGTATTAATGTTGCTAAAGCGGATGCTATAAACCATTGATTTAGCGAGTGTAGCAGAATATAGTGGGGCTTTAAGCGGATATACTGTTTAGTAGTGCTAAATTGAAAAAACATAGCGGTCGAAGAGCGCTTTGCACTTAAGCGGGGAAATAGCAGGGCTTTAGCTACATAGGTATCAAAATGAGATATCGATAAACCCTTAAGACTAGTGTACGTAACGCTCTCCACATAGTGGATGGAGAATCACCCTTAACCCTTTCGGCATACCAAGGGGTTACATACATATGTGTAATTCTTTGGATACATAACAATCCAACGAGAGTCTTCTATAGGTTTAAAGTCAAATAGAAGATCTCACATGCCAACGTGAAGTTGTTTTTTATTTGAGAATACTTCGAATCTTAAGTGTCTAAACTATACTTTGATTATGGTCAATCATGATACAATGGTGATCATGTTATGACCAAAGTTGGGTTTAAGTTAAACCACTTGAAGTGAAACACTGTTCGAGAGAGGATTCATCATCTTTGAATATTAGGGTAGTATCACCATGATGATACTAAACATAAATTCAAAGTCTTTGACCAAAGCAAATCTGTTGATCAATAAATGTTGTCGGATTAAACCATGATCTTTAGTGTTGTAATATGCAATTAACTATGTATATTATTAGAGTTTTGAACATTAACCAAATTTAGATATTTAAATGATATAGTGATGACAAAGAAAACATGCATATACATCATTGCTTAGGGTGTAGGCCAAATGTTTAGAAATAGAATCCCACCTCGATGATCTGTAAGTAACAAAACTTGTGCCTACTATTGCGCTTCAGTAAGATCCACACATGCTTTAATTATTTAAATATCACTAAGAGCTGAGTTCACCCATGAAGTCACACAACAATATTTGGTAGCATTTTTTTTCAACTTTAACTTAATTAAACCAATTTATAAATATTGCAAATTGATAAAGAAAATTACTTTAATTATTGTATAATTTTCGATGGTTTTATTTATTTATTTCAGGCCTTAAAATTAATTAAAACGATATAACTGTTATATATTAATTTAAGTAAAAAGGCTAAAATAAATATTTAAATAAGTAATATATAGTATTATTCAAGCCCATGTGTCCAACGCCACTGTCACAGTGGTTAGTTGCTTGGCCTTTGGTATGTAAGGTCACATGTTCAAATCTTGCATAGTATGATTTGAACCACTGGACGTATCTTGATTTGTAGTATGCTATATAATACCTAAGACTTGTTAGTATGTCCAACACCACTATCATAGTGGTTAGGTGCTTGGGCTTTGGTATGTAAGGTCACATGTTCAAACCTTGCGCAGTGTGATTGAACTACTGGACGTATCTTGACTTGCAGTATGCTATATGATACCCAAGACTTGTTAGTAAACATATATACACACAAACTCACACACACACACACACACACATATATATATACACACACACTCACATATATATGTGTATACATATATACATATGTCTATATGTATGCATGTATGTATGTATTACCACCTAAGTACTAAATTTCAAAAAAAGATAAAAAATTAATTAGGCCCAAGATCTAAAATTAAATCTAATAAAGGGGGTCGGCCGTACATGGGGATTTAAGGGAGTTTGAAATGTTATTTTGGCAAGATGATATCTAGAATAAAGACAATAGAAATGTGAGGAGATATTTTGGATATCTTATCACTATAGATACCATCTATCTTTCTCGTTTCACATATACAATTGCAACTCAAAAACCTAGCCATCATTACTAATAACTTGAAGCCTATAACTGAGATTACAAGCCAAACTAGGAGGAGGAAGGAGTCATACTCTAAATCTGGAAAAGCTAGCAACGACATGTCAACAACTACCTAGACCTAAAAGTAAACATTTAAAATTTCACACACACACACATTTTATAAATTAATTTCGACCATCGTTTAATTATAAAATTCAAATTAAATTTCTAGTTTATATATATATATATAAAATCGTATATATATATATATGTATGTATGTATGCATGTATATTGAGAAAACAATTTTTTATATGCTAAAAATGATTTTCTTTTTAAATTTAAATATGGGCCAAAATTAAGAATACAATATGTGTGTATGCGCGCACGCATATGCGTGTGTGAGTTAAAACATGAATGTATGATACAGAAAAATATGGACAATATATATAAGGTGCGTTTGCGATGAAGCGAAAGAGGTATTTGAACAACGAATGAAAAGGGAATAAGAAGGAAAATGAGATTGTGTTTTTAGGCAGTTTGGAAAGGATATAATGAAGGGAAAATGGGTAAACATATCATTATTTCTACATCGTGGGAAAGGGATATTTTTGCTTTTGCGTGCAAAATTCCCCTTTTTTCCACATTGATACGAGCAGACCCATTATGTGACCATAAATTCCAATGTACATATATACTATATGTTTTTTTTATCATATTTATTGTTTATGTTAGTAGATATTTTATTCGTATAACGTATCATATTGATTATATTGTACATGCAATGTTTAATAACAAATAAAATCAGTATATTAAATTAATGCTAAGTTGAATTAAATTTATTGAACAACGTATAAAAATATAAATTCAAAAAAAATTAATTTAAAAATAAAAAATTCTATTTTGCTTAAACTACATCAAATATGATTTAATGTGACTGTATTTATTTATAATAACACAAATTAAAGATCAAGTATGTTAACCGGATTTTTAAATAAGCGTATTTCAACTGGAAATTAGAAGAAAAATGAAGACGGAAACAACTTATGAACTTGGAAACACGATCATAAGAACCAAAAGAAGCTAGTCAAGAAATTCCACGAAGTATTGAACAAGTTGGACCTATAGGTACGGAGAGCATTTTCTTCCAGTTTACAACTCATGTACCTCAAGCACTATGTCAAGCAATCGTCATCAACTGCTTTTCTCAGAGGATAGATGAGCAACTCTAAGGATTTATGAGAAGGAAACAAAGAAAGCAGAATAAGATAAGCAATATCAAGGAAGTTATCGGAATGAACTTGATCTTCATTGAAAAGAGTTTGGAATGCATCAAGTCAGAGATAAGAGGACAAAACAAGTAAAAGAGAAGGGCTTTCAGCATAAAGATACCAATCGGTACCGTACTAGGATGTTTTATTAGAGTTTGGGCCAATGTATTCACTCCTCAACCTATGAGATTGCATCTAGACCTTGAACTACGTAGGCATCTAGATCTGCAAAGCGGTTTCTCTATAAATATCGACCCTATGGCAACTAAACAAGGATCTTTTTCTGGATCTTGATCTTTCTCCACTTTTGGGCACTTCTTTTTCATCTTCTTCTTCATCAACCATTCCAAACACTCCTAAATCCGAGATCTACTAGATTGTGGTCGGATCTAATTGGTTCATTGTAACTTGGAGAGAAAACAATCAATAATAAGATTAAAGTGGACGCAGGCCGGAGTATTTGTTGAACCACTATAAAAATTGTGTATTTTCTACTGTTTTTATGTTTATTTCATTAGATTTATACTTTTTGTGCTTTCATATGATATTTGGTTGTCGGTGTCATTTTTGGCATCAACATTTTGGTGCTTTCACTGAGAAGAAGAGCTTCGATCGGAAGTTTGAAGAAGATGAAGATGCCTAACACCAGGTATAGGATTAGAGGGAGTCAACTAAAGCATGGGTGCAGCCGGGAGGTATCCTTAAATTCTAATTAATCCATCTACGTGACCAGAGAGGAGATGAGAAGAATGATGATAGAGATGAAAGATGGAATAATGATTCGATAATGGGAAATGCTAAACGGATTTTTCAGAAGGATGGATCAACAAAGAACGGCCGGAGCAACTGGAATTCAGAACCCAAGGCCAAAAACAAATGCGGGAGCATTTGGAATTGGAGCGAAGAAAATTGGAATGATGCCCCATAACCAGAACCAGTTGGTACTGACCACAATCCTCTTGGTACTGAGAGAAATTTACTTGGGGGCACAGTCTATTTAGATCTTGGATGAGCTTTAATGCCTACAATAGGCGATGTTATAGTTAGAGAGGCAAATCAGAATGCGAATTCACAATAGTGGGAGATGGAACCAAAAGCCCACCTTAGGAACGAGGGGCAGAATGAAGTTACGGATCAGAGACTTCCATTGGATGATAACCCCATAATCGGGATGGATTGGAGTCAAGTTTGATTCCCCTACCTCACCTTTTATTTTAAATAAATGATGCAATATTACTATCAGACCGCTTACATGTGTATGGAATCCTGATCAGTCCTTAAGTACATGGTCTACTTGGATCTAGGATGAGCGCTCATGCTTAAAACAGGCGATGTTGTAGTCAGAGAGGCAAATCAAAATGCAAATGCACAATAGCAGGAGCCGGAACCAAAAGCCCATCGTAGGAACGAAGAGCAGAATGAAGTTACAGATCAGAGACTTCCATTGAATGATAACCCCATAATTAGGATGGATTGGAGTCATGTATGATTCCCTTACCTCACCTTTTATTTTAAATAAATGATGCAATATTACTATCAGACCGCTTACATGTGTACAGGATCCTGATCCACCCCTAGGCACGCTTTGGTTAGAAGTCTGAAGGTGATCCTTAATAGGATTAGATGTTTTGATGTTTGATAGATGCCTCGACTTAGGCTCCATGAGTGATGACCGAAACTGATTAATAAAAACAAAGAAAGATTGACAACCCCTTGGAATTGATTAGGATTTTATAAACCACTCGAATGTGATGACTAACATTGATCGTGGTAGTCCCATCCGGAGAGATGGGGCAGTGAACGCAAGAAATAACCCCCTTGTTGAAGAGTAAGTGGATAGACTTGCTTTTCGTTGAGTCTCCTCGTCGGAGAGAAAGTGGATTAGGCTTTTCAAGGATCTAGAGAGATCAAAAGTAAGTACCCTCACTAGAGAGTGGGTGGATGGACTTGCTTGTCGTTGAGTCCCTTCGCTAGAGAGCGAGCGGATTGGGCTTAGTACGGATCCCAAGAGACCAAACCCAAGATTAGATGACAAATGATCCGGAGAGATGGAATCCTAGATTGGATGATAAATGATCCAAAGAGATTGAATCCTATATTAGATGTAGAACGATCCGAAGAGATCGCACCCTAGTTTGGATGAGACTGTAGATTGGATGGAACCCTAGTTTGGATGTTAAACAATCCAAAGTGATCTAGCCTAAAATAGACATTGACTTAATATTAGGGTTTGAATGCCTTATGAGTAGACGAATGCGGGATGATATCGATATAGATAAATCTGGGATAAACATGGGACGATTTCGATATAAGATATGATAACTTCGGATGAAAACGGACTGATTATGATTCATGACTAACATTTAAGCAAGGACTAGAGTCCTTAGCTATGACGGTCACCATGGGTTTGTAGGAGAATCCAAAGGAACTGGATGATTCACCAAGTTCGAGACCAATAGATGGCCGGAGGGCTTAACTACCGAAGAATAACTATTATAGAAACTTGTTCTTGAGTAAAGCACACCTTACATTCATAAGGCGTACTTTAGGGAGGCATGTGTTAACCGACTTTTTAACCAAGCAGATTTTATCCAGAAATTAAAAGGTCGGAATGAAGATGGAAACAACTTGCGAACTTGGAAACACGATCGGAAGAACCAAAAGAACTTACTCAAGATATTCCATGAAATATTGGACAAGTTGGACCTATCGATACCGAAAGGTACCTCTCGGTAACAAGAGCTTTTTTTGCAATTTACACCTCATGGACGTCCTGCATTTCAAGCATTATGTCAAGCAATCATCATCAAGTACTTTTCTCAAAGGATAGACAAGCAACTCTAAGCATTTATGAGAAGGAAGCAAAAAAGTAGGATAAGATAAGCAATATATAAGAAGTTAGCGGAAGGAACTTGATCTTTACTGAATAGAGTTTGGAACACATCAAGTCAGAGATAGGAGGACAAAACAAGTATAAGAGAAGAGCTTTCACCATAAAAAGACCACTTTGTACCAAGAGGTTTTATTGGAGATTGGGTCGGCATGTCCACTCTTCAACCTATGGGTTTGTATCTGGACCTTGAATTACATGGGCACTTGGATCTGACAGTGGTTTCTCTATAAATATCCACCCTAAAGCAACTAAACAAGGATCTTCTTACGCATCTTGATCTTTCTCCATTTTTAGGCACTTCTCCTTCTTCATCTTCTTCTTCGTCAACTACTCCAAAGACTCTTAAATATGAGATCCACTGAATTATGGTCGGATCTAATTGAATTCATTGTAATTTAGAGATAAAACAATCAATAATAAGATTAAAGTAGACGTAGGCTGGAGTATTTGCCAAACCACTATAAAAAATTATGTCTTTTCTACTATTTTTATGTTTATTTCATTAGATATATACTTTTTTGTGCTTTCATATGATATTTGGGTGTTAGTGTGATTTTGGCATCAATAATTTGGTGCTTTCACTGAGAAAAAGAGCTTGGTTCTAAAGTTTGGGGAAGATGAAGAGGCCTTACACCAGATATAGGATTGGAGGGAGTCAACCAAAGCATGGGGGCAGCCAGGAGGTGTCTTCAAATTCTAATTAATCCATCTACGTGACCATGGAGGAGATTGAGAGAATGATGAAAGAGATGCAAGATGGAATAATGATTCGACAATAGGAAATGTTGAGGGGATTTTTCAAAAGGATGGATCAACAAAGAACAACCGGAGCAGCTGGAGTTCAGAACCCAAAGCCATAAACTAATGCGGGGGCATCTGGAATTGGAACGGAGCAAACTGGAACAATGCCTCCAAGACCAGAATAGTTGGTACCGACCGCAATCCGCCCAGTATCGAGAGGAATTTACTTAGGGGGTATGGTCTACTTGGATCTAGGATGAGCGCTCATGCTTTAAAAAGGCGATGTTGTAGTCAGAGAGGCAAATCAAAATGCAAATGCACAATAGCAGGAGCCAGAACCAGAAGCCCATCGTAGGAACGAAGGGCAGAATGAAGTTACAGATCAGAGACTTCCATTGAATGATAACCCCATAATTAGGATGGATTGGAGTCATGTATGATTCCCTTACCTCACCTTTCATTTTAAATAAATGACGCAATATTACTATCATACCGCTTACATGTGTACAGGATCCTGATCCACCCCTAGGCATGCTTTGGTTAGAAGTCTGAAGGTGATCCTTAATAGGATTAGATGTTTTGATGTTTGATAGATGCCTCGACTTAGGCTCCATGAGTGATGATCGAAACTAATTAAGAAACACCAACGGAGATTGACGACCCCTTGAAATTGATAAGGATTTTATAAACCACTTGAATGTAATGATTGACATTGATCGTGGTAGTCCCATCCGGAGAGATGGGGAGGTGACCATAAGAAGTAACTCTTACTAGAGAGTAAGTGGATGGACTTGATTTTCATTGAGTCCCAACGTCGAACAACAAGAGGATTTGGCTCTACAAGGATTTGGAGAGATCAAAAGTAAGTCCCCTCTTGGGAGAGTGAGCGGATGGACTTGCTTGTCATTGAGTCCCCTCATCGGAGAGCGAGCGAATTGGGCTCAGCAAGGATCTAAAGAGATCGAACCCTAGATTGGATGACAAATGATCCGGAGGTATCGTATCCCAAATTAGAAGTAGAATGATCTGGAGAGATCGCACCCTAGATTGGATGACAAATGATCCGAAGAGATCGAATCCTAGGTTGGATGATAAATGATCTAGAGAGATCGAATCCCAGATTAGATGTAAAACGATAAGAGAGATCGCACCCTAAATTGGATGAGACCTTAGATTGAATGGAACCCTAGTTTGGATGTTAAATGATTCGGAGGGATCGGGCCCTAAAATAAACATTAACTTGATCTTAGGAATTGAAAGCCTTATGATTAGATGAACACAAGATGATTTTGATATAGAAAAATCTTGCACGAACATAGGACAATTTCGATATAGGATATGATAACTCTGGATGAAAACAGACAAATTATGATTCATAACTAACACTTAAGTAAGGACTAGAGTCCTTAGCTATGACGGTCTGGAATGTCCATGGATTTATAGAGAATCCAAAGGAACCGGACGATTCACCAAGTTCGTGACCGATGGATGGCTAGAGGACTCGACTACCGAAGATTGACTATTGTAGAAACTTGTTCTTGAGCAAAGCATACCTTACATTCATAAGGCATAATTTGGGTGCAAGTGTCAATCGACTTTTTAACTAAGTGGATTTCAATTGGAAATTAGAAGGTCATAATGAAGACGGAAGCCACTTATGAACTTGGAAACAGATCAGAAGAACCAAAAGAAGTTATTCAAGAAATTCCATGAAATATTGGACAAGTTGGATCTATCAGTACCGAGAGGTACATCTCGATATCGAGAGCTTTTTCTTACAACTTACATCTTCTAGATCTCTTGTACTTCAAGCATTATGTCAAGCAATCATCATCGATTACTCTTCTTAGAGGATATACGAGCAACTCTAAGAATTTATTAGAAGGAAGCAAAGAAAGCAGATTAAGATAAGCAACATCAAGCAAGTTAGTAGAAGGAACTTGATCTTCGTTGAAAAGAATTTGGAATGCATCAAGTGAGAGATAGGAGGACAAAACAAGTAAAAGATAAGGGCTTTCACCATAAAGAGACCACTCGGTACCGAGAGGTTTTATTGGAGTTTTGGCTGGTGTATTCACTCTACAACCTATAAGCTTGCATCTAGACCTTGAACTACATGGGTGTTATCCCGCCTTTTGGCAAGGCCGTGACACCAAGAAATTGACTGGAAATCAAAGACAGTGCATCCCAAAGATCGGATATACACTAGTTCACTATGGACATCGATGGAAATTTGTCCAAGTCCAGATCAAGCTAGAATTGATATGACACAACAATCAAAGAGGCGGAAGCCAATGTTCCAAATTTCAAGTCGATCGGAGTTCGTATGCTCAAGTTATGATCGATACAATTTCAGGAATCAACCTCACTCAACATATGCCGCTCGGCATACCTCACTTAGCAAGTGCCGCTCGGCATACCTCGTTCGGCACACCTCCCCTCGGACGGCACACCTCCCCTCGGACGGCACACCTCCCCTCGGTCGGCATAACTCTCCTCGGTTGGCATCGGCATACCTCCCCTCGTTCGGCATACCTCCCCTCGTTCGGCATGCCTCGCCTCGTTCGGCGTGAAGCCTCGTTCGGCACTCCTCCCCTTGTTCGGCATACCTCGCCTCGTTCAGTATGAAGCCTCGTTCGGTACACCTCCCCTCAGTCAGCATACCTCCCCTCGTTCGGCATGAAGCCTCGCTCGGCACACTTCCCCTCGGTCGGCATGATGAAGTAGGGTTCGGCTATGGTCTTGGTGGGCCCAAACTACTCAGGAGGCCCAACAGCCTGGTTTTGCCTAGAAATACAACATGTGGGTCTCCAGATGGGGGATCTTCTTTCTGCTCTCTTACTTTCTATTTTCTAAGGCTGAGGTTACTCTGCCATTTTGTAACTGTAATTGATTCGAATATCAATAAAAAGGAAACTTCTGAAGTGGACGTAGGCCGGAGTTAGCCGAACCACTATAAAATCTGTTGTTCTTTACTGCTTTCATTTTAGTTTTAACTGTTCTTCACATTATTACTCTCCACATATACTCTATCTGTGAACTGTGACTGTTAGATTGGTGCTTTCATTTACATTCGGGTGTTAGTGACCAATTTTGGTGCTAACACTTTGGTGTTTTCATTGAGAGCAACTAGCACCCGCTACACCAGATTTGGAATTTAGATTTGAAAGCTTGAAGGATTCAGATTTCAAGGATAATGACGCGACAATCAACAAGAAGACAGAGAGGAGAAAGGAGCCAACAAGAGGGAAGTCAAGAGGCATTCTCTGGAGCTGGAGCAGGTCAAGCATCCATCTACATCACCAGAGATGAGATGGAAGCGATGCTGAAAAGACAAGAGGAGATGATGCAGGCTCTTCTCAGACAATTTGCACAAGCAGGAAATGCAGGAGCTCAAATCCATGAAGCTGGATCAGAAACACTCAACCAGCAAGCAGAGGGAGTGGCTCAGTAGGGGGCAACCCCCAATCAGCAGACGGCTATCAATCTGGATGGACCTAGACTCGGGGGCACGCCGCCAGGAAATGCTGGACCAATCCATAGAGGGATACCAGATGACGTTGTGCAACCTGACACCAATAGGAGCGCAGGAGTACGAGATGAGGAGTATGTGCCAGAATTCCCTCATGAACTCGGGGGGCAGACCGAAGGCAACGGACAAGGATTACAGCTTGGGGACAACGACAGATTAGCGGAGATGGTCAAACGAGCTATGAAAGGTGGATTGGTAAACAAAGACTTGGAGGATGTGAATAGGAGTCCCTTTACTCCCACTATCAGGCAAGCTAGGAACCCGCCAGAATTCAAGCTGCCAACAATAGAAATGTATGATGGGAGGACGAATCCTGCGGTCCATCTGACAAAGTATATGAGGCACATGGAAGTGCTGGGGGCGTCACAGGATGTCATGGCCTGGTGCTTTCCATTGTATCTGACAGACATTGCAGCATTATGGTTTAGACAGCTGGAGAGCGGCTCCATTGGAACATGGACCGAGTTGATTGAAAAATTTATGAGACAGTTCAGAGTTCACATTTCAAGACCCAAGAATGTGATGAGTTTAGCAACTCTGAAGCAAAAGACCGGGGAATCTTTGAGGAGTTTTCTGACGCGATTCAATGCAGCAGCGGCATCAGTGGATCGACCAGATCCATCCATGGTTATGATGGCGGTTGTATCCGGGATAGCTGATGGCACGGGGTTCAATAATTCATTAACCAAAGATCCGCCTATGGATCTGGGAGAATTCTATCATGAAGCCGAAAAGTTTCTACGATTAGAGGATGCTAGTGCTGAAAAAGAAGAAGGAATTGATGTTTATGCAGTGAAAGGTGGAGACCCACCTAGGAAGGATCCTGGCAAAAACAAGGAGAAGCAGAAAGTGGAAGATAATGATGATAGGTCGAAGCGACCGCGAAAGGAACCGCGGTTCACCACTTATTCAGAGCTGAACGAGAGTTTGGAGCAGATTTACCAGGACACCAGGGGGCAGGTTCCTTATCGGAAGCCAATGAGAAGAGACCCGACTAGCAATGAGAGGAAATCAGACAAGTACTGCTTATTCCATGAGCTAAGCGGCCACAGTACCAATGATTGTAGACACTTGAGGGACGAAATAGAGGGACATATCCGGAATGGCCTGCTATCGCAATATGTAAGGAGGCGAGCCACAACGGTGGAGCGAGAACAACCACCACCTGCACCAACTGGGAACGACTCTGAATCAAGGCATCGGCTTGTCATCAATTGATTAAAATAATGAAAAATAAGTAAAAAACTCCACACCAACGTGATTAAGTCATTTACACATGTACAGGACCGCGAACGATCCTCAGGCATGCTCTGATACGACTATAAATCGCATCAGTGTAGGTGTTTGCACTTAGACCTCTCTGTTTTTCTTTCGTTTTCTCTTTTGCACGTTTGAACATTTCTGTTGAAATTCTTATTTTGAATGAAAACTCGTTATTTGTGATTTCATAATGGCTAAGTCACTTACACATGTACGAGCTCGCGAGCGGTCCTCAGACATGCTCTGAGAAGGTGATAAACCACCACCACAAACAATTCAAAAGCTCACTCGAACGTGAAATCCGATGTTAGTGATACTAAGTCCCTCCCTAGGCACAGATAATTCACCTCGTACGGCACTAGACCGCGAACGGTCACAATTCACCTCGAACGGCACTCGATCGCGAACGATCACCATTTGCATCGTACGGCACTAGACCGCGAACGGTCACAATTCGCCTCGACGGCACTCGATCGCGAACGATCACCATTCGCCTTGTACGACACTAGACCGCGAACGGTCATAATTCGCCTCGAACAGCACTCGATCGCAAACGATCACCATTCGCCTCATACGACACTAGACCGCGAACGGTCACAATTCGCCTCGAACGGCACTCGATCGCGAACGATCACCATTCGCCTCGTACGGCACTAGACCGCGAACGGTCACAATTCGCCTCGAACGGCACTCGATCGCGAACGATCACCATTCGCCTCGTACGGCACTAGACTGCGAACGGTCACAATTCGCCTCGAACGGCACTCGATCGCGAACGATCACCATTCGCCTCGTACGGCACTAGACCACGAACGATCACAATTCGCCTCCAACGGCACCCGATCGCGAACGATCACCATTCGCCTTGAACGACACCTGACCGCGAACGCTCACAAACCACCCCGAACGGTAAACGATCTCAAACGATCGTCATTCACAGTCAGGTAAGACTATTAGTCTCTTGTACAGGTCATCAACAGAATATGAACATCCAGCTTATGGCATTTCAAAACACACCTTCTATCGCAAGGCATGTTTTGGGGGGCAAGTGTTATCCCGCCTTTTGGCAAGGCCGTGACACCAAGAAATTGACTGGAAATCAAAGACAGTGCATCCCAAAGATCGGATATACACTGGTTCACTATGGACATCGATGAAATTTGTCCGAGTCCAGATCAAGCTAGAATTGATATGACACAACAATCAAAAAGGCGGAAGCCAACGTTACAAATTTCAAGTCGATCGGAGTTCGTATGCTCAAGTTATGATCGATACAATTTCAGGAATCAACCTCACTCAGCATATGCCACTCGGCATACCTCACTTAGCAAGTGCCGCTCGGCATACCTCGTTCGGCACACCTCCCCAAGGTTGGCACACCTCCCCTCGGTCGGCATACCTCCCCTCGTTCGGCAAACCCCCCCTCGTTCGGCATACCCCCCCTCGTTCGGCATGAAGCCTCGTTCGGCACACCTCCCCTCGGTCGGCATACCTCCCCTCGTTCGGCACACCTCCCCTAGTTCGGCATACCTCGCCTCGTTCAGTATGAAGCCTCGTTCGGCACACCTCCCCTCGGTCGGCATACCTCCCCTCGTTGGGCACACCTCCCCTCGGTCGGCATGATGAAGTAGGGTTCGGTTATGGCCTTGGGGGGCCCAAACTACTCAGGAGGCCCAACGGCCTGGTTTTGCCTATAAATACAACATGTGGGTCTCCAGATGGGGGATCTTCTTTCTGCTCTCTTACTTTCTATTTTCTAAGGCTGAGGCTACTATGCCATTTTGTAACTGTAATTGATTCGAATATCAATAAAAAGGAAACTTCTGGAGTGGACGTAGGCCGGAGTTAGCCGAACCACTATAAAATCTATTGTTCTTTACTGCTTTCATTTTAGTTTTAACTGTTCTTCACATTATTACTCTCCACATATACTCTATCTGTGAACTATGATTGTTAGATTGGTGCTTTCATTTACATTCGGGCGTTAGTGATCAATTTTGGCGCTAACAATGGGCCCTTGGGTCTGCCGAGCGGTTTCTCTATAAATATCGAACCTATTGTAACTAAACAAGGATCTTCTTCTGGATCTTGACCTTTCTCCATTTTTGGGCACTTTCTTTCTTCATCTTCTTCTTCCTCGACTACTCCAAAGACTCTTAAATTCGAGATCCACTAGATTTTGGTCAGATCTAATTAAATTCATTGTAAATTGGAGAGAAAACAATAAATGATAAGATTAAAGTGGAGTGAGCCGAAGTATTTTCCAAACCACTATAAAAATTACGTCTTTTCTATTGCTTTTGCATTTATTTCATTAGATCAATGCTTTTTTTGTGCTTTCATCTGGTATTTGGATGTTGATGCCATTTTTCGCATTAACACAATGCAAAATTACTAAAAAGGTTTTTTTTTGAAATTTACCATTTTACCTCACTACTTGATGCATACAACTTATTATTATTTCATTTATTTATTTTATTCGTACGAGGAACCACATATTACAAACAAACACTCTAAAAAAACAACATTGGTAATTAGTATCAAGTCCCTGTTCAATAATCATAATACAATGTGGGTTCTCTATATCACAAATCTTATAAATGTGCTTTCCACCCCCTAACATCGAACATGCACTTAATTAAATCCATTACTTTCAATCATTAATATGCGATAAATTATTTATAGGAAAGCCAGATTTAAGATTTCTTTTCATTAAATCATAAATTTAATAAGCTTTTCCACCATTGTTGATAGGTAACTTTTTTTTGAAAACCATAATTTTTACATGTCAGTTTGACTACATTAAGATAATTCAATAATAATTTGACTGCATTTATATAACTATAATATCAACTGAATTGACCTATTTTTTTGTGGCATCATTCTAATTACATCACTATGATTGAATTTTTACCACATTAACCTGTTGTAATTATTTTTGTAATGCAAGGGCGTTTCCCCCTCTACCCAATGAGGGGAGACTTTTCCTCACCTCTGTGACTTGAATGTCGACCACGGTGAGGAGGAGCCCTTTGACCCCATAGAGGTCATGTTTCAATAAGGCATAATTTTGAAAATATATCGAATTTTTGAGTTTTTTTCCCAATTCAAGTTATACATATTTATTGTGCATAACATTGAAAAGATTATAAAATCTGATTTAATTTTTGAAAACGGTTTGTTAATCCGATGTCTATACAAAAGGTTGTTGTGTTTTAAAAATTCAAGTTAAATAGCATGGTCTTTCATTAAAATATGGGTGGGCTAACATATGACAAATAATGAAATGTTGTAGCATTAACTTGATTAATAGAAAATTATTAGTATGAGGTTTTTTTAATCTATTTTAGTTATTAATAAGAATATGTACAAACCCTATAAAGAATTTACTTGCGCAAAGTTTGCGGCTGATAATCTATTTTCTATACCTTCTACATTCGATTTCATAAAAGGTTGAATTTGTTTTTGTAAAGTGGGACTCTTAAATGGAAATAGGAAATATTGAAATACATATTTCAATTAAAATCAACACTACTCTTCCAAACTATATTTTTCCACATGTTCAATAATGGTCATATACCGATATAAATGGTATCTTTCATTTAACCTTACACAGCCAGCAAGATTTTGTTCAAAGTTTCTTTTTATGGATCAACATGCCATATTCTTTATTGGTAAATAAAGTTTAAAAAATTAAAGCCCCGTTTGGTTTGTCATTTTTAGTTTTGTGTTTTCATTTGAAAAACGTGCACACGATGCATGTATTTTTCAAAAACAACCAATCTGAAAAATTAAGCTAATATATGGAATAGAAAACAAATTTATTTTGTTTTTTGTGATTTGAGAAATGATAAAAGAATGGAAAACAATTCATCCCCTTCGTCGTCCCTTCAACGTCGTTGTAATGACCTAAAATTTTAAAATTTTCTTCCATTATCTTTTTATTTTGTTATGAATGTTGAAAACACAAAACACAAAAACCAAAATGAAATATGATCGTAGATTCCAATGTTCACATACGTACTCTATGTTTTTTTTGTTACATTTATTGTTTATGTTGCAAGATATTTTATTTGTATATCGTACTGTCTTATTGATTATAGTATACATGCAATCTTTAAGAACAAATAAAATATATATCAAATTAATGCTAAGTTGAATTAAATTTTATTGAACAACGTATTAAAGTTAAAACTCAAGCAAAACTAATTTAAATTCGAAACTCTCTTTTGCTTATACTACATCAAATAAGATTTTATGTGACCATATTTATTCATGATAACACAAATTAAAGATCTAGTGCAAAATTATTAGAAATTTTTTTATTATATATTTAACCCTTTTACCTCACTGCCTAATGCACTCGATGTAATACAACAAACCGACTAATTATTATTCCCATCATCATTTATTTTGTTATTTTATTGCAAGCAAATACTCTAAAAACTGAACATTAATGTCGGGTCCCTATTCAATAATCATAAACAATGCAGGCCCTCTATCATAAATCTTATAAATTGGGTATATACCCCCCTAATATCGAACATGCACTTAATTAAACCCGTGACTTTCAATTATTAATATGCAATAATTTTTTATAGGAAAGTCGGATTTAAAATTCGTTTTCATCGTTAAATCACAAATTTAATAAGTTTTACAATGATATCCATTGTTTATAGGTAGAAATAATATTTTGAAAATCATAAATTTTACATGTTAGTTTTAACTACATTAAGATGAGCACTTTGCTTGAATAAGTATCACTTTTGTTATAAAAAATAGTTTTTAACTAAAGATAATTCAGTAATATTCAATTGCATTCGTGTAATTATAGTATCATATGTACCAACATGTTGTAAATTTTTTGGTTATGTCATTCTGATTACATCACTAAGATGCAATTTTCATCGACCCGTTATATTTTTTTCTAATGCGAAGGCCTTTCCCCCACGAGGGGAGACTTTCCCTCTACCTCGACCTGGATATCAGTCGACCACGACGAGGGGGGTTCCTTGACCCAGCAGAGATCATTGTTTCAATAAGGCATGATTTAGAAGAAAGCATCAATTTTTTTGAATTTTGAGTTATACCTATTTATTGTACATCTCATTGGAAAAATTATAAATTAATGTTAGAAAAAAGTTTGTTAATCCAATATTTATACAAGATGTTACTGTATGTTAGATATTCAAATCAAATAGTGAGGTAATTAATTAAAACACGGGCGAGGATAACGGACGAGAAAGAATGCAAAGTTCAGTGCATGAACTTGATTTAGAAAATTATTAACTTGGGCTTTTTATCTATTTTAATAATTAATGGGATTTGTCCTAAATCCTAAAAAGAATTTACATATTTAAAGTTTGCAGCAAATAATTTTCATTGTATGCCTTCTCTTAAATGGGAACATTGATATGCATTTGTAGATTAAAAATAAACACTACTCTTCCAAAATATATATTTCCACACATTCAATTATGGTCATATACCGGTATAAATATTATCCTTAATTTAACTCTGCGCAGCCAGTAAGATTTCGTTCAAAGTTTCTTTTTATGGATCAACATACCATATTCTCTGTTGGTAAAGAAAGTAAAAAAAAAATTAAAGTTCGCAACCATACATAATTCATTGAATGTTCAAAAGCAGGTATAAACGCAATGAATTATTTAGTTTATGTGCCATTTTTTCACGAACCAACATGCTGAGGAATCGTATTCCGCCACGTGTCCATCATCCCTCGTTCCAGTTTCTCTCGTGCTATATAGTACAGCATAACCTCACCTTGTACTCCTCGTCTTATTTATTTTGCCTGCTCCTGATTTGATTTCCCCAAAATTCATTTTTTTTCTCCCTTGGAAAATTATTCACCTGCGTTGCCCCGATCCAGACGCCGCCGATACCGGCGGCGGACTTTTCAGCTCATTCAGGTACGATTTTTTTTCATGGTAGTTAATGATTGATTGTGAGGGGAACCCTAGAGTTCAATCCGATTTGCATGGTTTTATTTTATTGATTTTAGAATTTTTTGCCGTGGAATATGATTTGTTGTGAGCTGGTACAATAATTGATGACGTCAGAAGTAAATGACAGTGATTACATGAAATTGAAAAGTAGTTGTAGATGTAGAAAAAGGGTGAAATTTTTTATGATGTTTTAGGGTAATTAATTTCCGCAAACGATCGTTTTAACTTCCCGTAGCCTTTAGCTTTTGGAAGGTTCCAATGATGTATAAATCGTGTCTACGATTTCTGCTATAAACGAATTTTTGTGTGTAGTATCAGTGAAGGTTGGCTATATGCCAGGAGAGGTGAATATGCTTTTGTGTTGTGAAATGTCAAGCATGCATAAGATCGTAGCTACTTTGATCTGTAATTACTAAAAGAAAAGCTAACCTGTATTTCACCTTTGACCAAAAAGAAAGGGTTAAGCCAAATTTCATTCTTTTTCTCCCCGAACAACCTCATTGTTTGACCTCAAGCTCTATTCTTATTTACTGGCCCCATAATGGTTTGTTTTATATATTTTTCTGCACCTTTTAGTTTCATTGTTGCAATATCGCATCACATCCATCTTTTGAAAAATCCATTATTGCATAGCTTTGTACTGGTTTGTAAAATGAAGAGAATAGATTGAATGAGAAAGATCAGAAGGAATATTATCTCTTGGGTAACAGTTCGACGAAACAACCGAGGTAATGCCAAAAGGCAGGCAGAAGTAAAATGGATAATCATGCAGTTGACTGAGAAAGTAGACGGATTTTTAGTGTATTTTTATATATCAAACCACCAAATTATCGTATCGAGTTCTAAGTTTATGCTATTAGTAGCGGGGGCAACACTGAGGTTTCTTCTAGACACAATAAACAGCATTATAAGAAAGGATATGGGGTGCTATAATGTCATCAGAAGGCCAATGCTTAAAAATAGAGCTCAGATAGAGGCTATCGGCGCTTAGACAGAGCCTATGACAACATAGGTTCATACATGATTCATTTTCAAATCAGTTATATTTACTGGAGTATATGCAGGACATATAGATATGGTTTGATCCAGCGTCAGCTTAATTAGCAAAATGCCTATCGTTGAATATATAAAAGATCTATAATTTATTTGCTGAGTTATTGTTCTAAATATAAGAATCTTTGTGGGTGAAAATTATAACCAACTTAAATGGACAATTCTTTTTTAGTTTTGGTTTCTCTCATCCTTCTTTACAAGCTAAGCTACCATTACGGTGACAGTGGAGATGTGACAATTAGAATAGAGGTGCAGAGGACACGGTAATGCATGGTTATTATTAAATTTCTATATATTTTTATTTATATTCATACTTTTTATTGAGGCAATTGGTTTCAAGGAAAAACTCGAGTCCATTTTTTTGGTTTCTGGGTCATGTAGTTTCAAAATAGGTATAAGGACACATATATCAACTGGGCACAAACCATGTTATACTCATCCACCATCGCTAGCCACCTCCTCTGCCATTCCCATCGCACCCCTCACCGTCGTTACCCCTGTTGCTGCCATCCCTATCATTGCTGCCCCTAACTGCCACCTCTTCATGCCAACCCCAGAAACTTGTACGTGCCTATCTACCCTAGCATCCCATAGCTAAACCTTCTGAACTCACCACCAGCCCTGCCGCCTCACCATCTGTTGTGGCGTCTCACACTGCTGCCTCATTGTGCCACTATTCCACACCTTCTTTTAAAGTTTAAACCTACTCTCTCATCAAACATCACCAACAACAAAAACCTAGTAGCATGTAAGAAATCCTACTACCCAATAGCATCATAGGAAAAAAATACAAAAGGAAAGGACAAAATGTTATATGCAAATAGGATTGTATATTTTCAGCAAATTTAAAAAATTGATATAAAAGGCTATAAAAAAAAATGAAATGCTACACAAAAAACAAAGTTCTTGTAATTGTAGCGACAAATATATTTAGTTATTTACAAGACAAAGTTGAGTAAATGCAGACGACAATGTTTAGCTAACTTAAAAGTGAGCACTCCCCAAGTGATACACATATTCTCCACGTCAAATTCTCATCCCATATCCAAGCTTGCCAACGATGGTGGAAGGGTGAAAATTTCTCTTAATGCTCTTGTTAACGATGTTCATTGTCACTCAAACTTTTGTGAATGAAGAGAATAAAACCCTAGCCTTCCAACTTCCACCTTTGGACTCTTGTTAACAATGCTCATTGTTACAATGTTCATTATCATCATCGCCGCTACCATCTCATATCTTCTACTTCTATCATCAGCGACAACACCACACTTATCAACTCCGGTCACCGTGCCCCTCTTTCACCACTAGTCTACAGGAACACCACCATAGGTCGCTCCCCACCACCCCACCATCACCAGAGCCCCCCCTGTAAACAGTCAACCTTCTACCTCATCATCATTGAAAGCCCTAATTTTTTGGTTGAGTACCTTAGTTGAAAATTTGGATTTTAGCGGTATTTTAAGGAACTGTTTGTCCTTGAGACTGATTTTGAAACTTGGTGTTTTTTTAGTTAAAATTTGTTCAATGTTTGTTCTTGACGTTATTTTCCTGATTTTAATTATGTTATGCAAAACTGTTCAAATACTTCTAAATAATGTGAAAAAAGATTGCCTCTAAACATCTGAAATAATCTATATGTCAAGTGCCTAGCAAAAACCTGGGCCGGATCTACCATGGTAAATGAATAGAGAAATGTGATTGTCTCAAGGTGTTGTATTGAGATTTTGAAAAGCAATTGATGATCAATAGCTTATCAATGTTAGCATTTTACACCAACTCTGAATATTGAAAACACATGGTTGTTATAGCCATTTCTACATTGATGCTCTATAGGTTGATTGTTGGTATTGGATGTGAAATTGATTTGCAAATTTGTTATCTTATTGAAGAGTATACCAGGTCTGTAAAAATGAATGATAAAATAGTACTCTCTTTATATGATCTGTTTTAAAAACGGATTTTAGAAGTAGTTAATGGTCTTTAAGTTGAGCCAAAAGTTTGTTAGAGGGTGGTCGTAAATCAAAAATTTAAATAAATCTTCAACAAAGGTATTCTCGAAAACAAAAGGAGACTGCCAGGAAATTACATTGTCAGTGTCGACTAAAACAAAGCAATTAATAAATCTTCAATATAAGTCTCTTTCATACAATTATACTTATCAATTATTATTGCAAAGGACAAACTCCCAGTAGTTTGTCAGATATACGCAGCACTATCATGGCTCTCATAGTCAAATTCTTCTTCTAATGCAGTCACAATCCCTACAGTGTTTAAACTATCAAGATCCATATTTTGAAAATGAGCATTCTGTCTAGCTACATTCAATACCAAATAGAAATTTGAAATGTCAATATATAAGAGGTAACATACTATTAAATATAATTTATATTTATGCTGTTGATAAAAGTGATTAAGTTGCAAAGTTACATGCTATTTTACAAATAGAAGCAATTAGATTGCAAATCTCCCTGTGGTATACAAAAAGCCAGACATTGGGGGCTACATACAAATTCAGGTCTGCACCGTGACAGGCATTGCCACTTCCCATTGTTCCATTATATACTGATATACTATGAGAATAGATCATATAGTTCAAACATGTTTTGAACCTTGTGTCTTCATTGCCTGATGCATGGTTGTTAAGTTTCATTATTTTGATCCATTATTCAAGCATAATGCATGGTTTTGTTTCACATAAAATATACATAATCTTTTAGTTGTCAAATGCCTTCACCTTTAAATTTTTATTTATAGGTGGACAGACACTATATGTGATAATCATAATTATGGCACCAAATATGATAAGAGTTTATAGTCCAAACCATTCATGTAGAAAATCAACAAGCTAATGATTTGCTAGTATTGACACCAATCTCCTTTATGCTGTTGTTTGAACTTCTCTTTGCATTGGTTGTCTTGGATGCCATCTTGCAGTGTACTATATGATTCTGTATATATTCTTAATAGCATATGCACAATTTTTCAGCTTTTGGCATGCGCCTCTTTCAGTGCTTTCTCCTGCTATAATGAAATGAAGAAATGAAAGAAGTAGCTATTAACAAAAGCTTGCAAGACTTTTTAAAATCTTACCCAAGAAACGATCTCATGCGTTCATTTCAAGACAACGAAATGAAGCAATTTCTCCCATCGAAATCTAAAATAAACGAGGAAATATCAGAAGCATTAGCACAAAAATCATGCAAAAACATGGATGCAAAGAAAAGCTCACCCAACCCTTCAAATTCGCTCAATAATCAGGGTTCTAAGAAGCAACCAAGAAAGTGTGATAACCCAAGCAAGCTTCCTTCTACAGAGGACTCCATGGAGTCGTGTTGCCCTAGCACATGGATCTGCAAGAATACAGCTTGTAAGGCTGTTCTTACATCAGATGATACGTTTTGCAAGAGATGCTCTTGTTGCATATGCCACCTCTTTGATGATAACAAAGATCCTAGTCTTTGGTTAGTTTGCTCATCGGATTCGGACGGTGGTGATTGGTGTGGGTTATCCTGCCATATGGAATGTGCAATTCAAAGGGGAAAAGTAGGTGTAGTTGATCATGGTCAGTTTATGAAGCTTGACGGGAGTTACTGTTGTGCTGCTTGTGGGAAGGTTTCTGGAATAATAGGGTAAATTCTACTTTCTAGATTTTATTCATCATATATAAGCGACTTGGTATTGCATTATTTTAAAGATCTTAATATTGTCACGTGTTTATCTGTTTGCTCATTTGTCATTAATTGAGTTTATGCTAATTAGACAGATGTATCTCACAACGCATGCTGAAATTACAAGAAAAGAGAATAGAGTTTGTTGTAGAAAATTCTGTTTTTAATTGACTTGGCACACCGGGACAGGAAGGTTGAGACCGAGACAGGGAAGGCTGGGACCAGGCGATCCCCTCCCTATGCAAAACTGTTACCAGCCTAATAATTTTGTTCCATAGATTACATTGCAGATTATTTAAATTATAAATAAATTTTAGTAGCTATTCATGTGCATCGGTCAACGGTAGGTCTTTCCTCCCCACCTTAGTCGTCGTGATCGAGCTTATACATATCAGACAGATGTATCTCATGACACATAAAAAAAGGGTCACTAGCATGAGATTATATTCATAGGTTACAGTTCAATTTATCTAAATTATGATCCCTTCTCTCCACCTTCACTTTAAGCTATACAACCAGACAGATAATTGCAAGGTAAATATTTTCAATTTTAAGTACATGTCTGACTTGTATACTACTTCGCTCTTGATATGCATTTATCAGAATGCTTACCCTAATTCATGAGCTAACTGGAAATTACTATATATAAAAAACGATAATTCTTCTTTCCTTTATTTTGTTAATAATTCATAGGTTGCCATTTTGCTTGTGGTGCTTAATACATGATTAATATCTTTGGCAGAAGCTGGAGAAAGCAGCTGGTAGTAGCAAAAGAAGCACGCAGGCAGGATGTTCTATGCTACAGGATATTCCTGAGCTACAGACTGCTAGATGGCACTTCCAGATTCAACGACCTGCACAAAATAGTAGCTGAAGCAAAGGCAAAACTCGAAAAAGAAGTCGGTCCAATGAATGGTGTGTCTGCCAGAATGGCCCGTGGCATTGTAAGCAGGTTATCTATCGCTACTGACGTGCAAAGGCTTTGCTCTGTTGCAATCGAAAAGGCAGACGAATGGCTCAGCGCCAATTCCAATTCAGATCCCAAATGCATAGGTGACCATTTCTCAAAAAATTCACTCATCATAGAATCACGAACTAAATATTCATTATCCGTATTGCAGATTCTTTACCATCCGCCTGCCGCTTTCAGTTCGAAGAAATAAACTCATCTTCTCTCGCAATCGTCTTAAGAGCACCAACCTCATCATCAGACTCCATAAAGGGCTACAAACTCTGGTACTACAAAACCAGAGACGAAGAGCCCTGGAAGAAAGAACCAGTCACGTTCCCTAGAGCACAAAGAAGAATTCTAATCTCCAACCTACAACCCTGCACCGAATACGCCTTCAGAATAATCTCATTCACTGAAGAAGGAGACTTAGGAAGCTCTGAAGCTAAATGCTTCACCAAAAGCGTTGAACTAATTCAAAAACATACCGAAAACAATGGAAACAGAAATGAAGGTTGCTCATCCAGTGCTAAAAAAGAACCGAAATCTTCAGGTTTCAAGGTACGTAAACTAGGCAAAATTCTTCAGCTAGCATGGGCTCAAGAAGAAGATGCCTGCTATGAAGACTTGTACAACGAGGAAGACTTGACGAAAGAAGAATCATGCGAACTGTGCAACGTTGTAAAACCAGAAACAACCGAAGTTCAGCAAGAACCTTCATCTGTAGTTCGTAGACTTGACTTAAATGTTGCATCTGTTCCGGACCTTAATGCAGATGTCATAGCCCCTCTAGAAGGTTCTGAAGAGGAAAATGAACTGGCAAGATCGAACGGTAGTGGTGATTCTCAGACTTGTGCACCAGCTTCCAGAAAGCGATCATCGACTAACAACAACAACAACAATAACAATGCACGTGATGAGATATGTGATGGAGATAGCACGTTGGTTAACAGTTCGCCATTGAGGTTTTCCAATGGGCTTGGACAGTTGGACGATAACTATGAGTACTGTGTGAAGGTGATAAGATGGTTGGAGTGTACTGGGCATATAGAGAAGGATTTTCGAATGAAGTTTTTGACGTGGTTTAGTTTGAGGTCCAATGAGCAGGAACGACGGGTTGTGATTACGTTTATACGGACGCTGGCTGAAGAACCGAGCAGCCTTGCCGGTCAGTTGATCGATTCTTTTTCGGAGATTGTTAGTTGCAAGAGGTTGAAGAATGGGTTTTGCAGCAAATTGTGGCATTGAATTATTGATTATCTGATTTGAACATTGTTTTAAGATATTTTTATGTGTATTGTAGGCTAGGTGGATTACTAGTTATGTGTATTTATTGTTTTTGTTACTTAACATCTGTTGGGGCTATTTTTTAATATTTGGCTCCTGATTGATGCTGATAACAAATATTGGTATTGTTGTTTTCTCAATCTACAACCGCCTTTTGCATGATTGTTTTTTTTTTTGTGTTTATGGGTATGGATATGATGTGGATTGATCCTGTGATGAGATGATGGATGAACTGCTACTGATTGCAGGCCATTTGGCTTATTGCAGAAGTGTACATAGAGCATCACATCAACGTGTTGACTAAACTTTGACCAAAAATTGCGACGTGAATAACATTGAGCATCTATAACTTAAAAATTATTCCTGACATTTCATTCATCACTCTCAAGTTACAAATTTTCGAAGCTCTAATATTCGGCATTCGTAAATCCAATGTCTCCCCAAGGAAAATCATCTTCTTCTTTTGGAAAATAAAGGTTGTGTAAGTGCATAGAATTCACGTTTCTAAATATTTTTTCAAGTTGATGCGTCTCCTACCATAAGAATATTACATCACTGGTTTAAATTACATATATTCGATAACGTGGCCCCATCAGTGCATCAAATCATGAATCAATTTTGGATTATTGAATTGAATTATTTTTTCAATAACTTTACTAGTGAAAATTAATAATTTCTCATTAAGCTTACAAAGTTAATAGAACGGTGCTACGACCATCTTACGTCTATGGTGCAGAACGATTGTCAAAGAAAAAAAAGTAAAGAAGAGAAAATGGAAGAGAATGTTAAATTTGGATGATATAGATATTTGCCAAAAAAGAAAAGAATTTAGCTAATTGATCTTATCAATCAATTAGGCTATAGATGGAAAAAATAAAAGGAAAGTTACGTATGTTGATTTTCGAGAAAAGAAACTAATTAATTAGCTAATCATTTAATTAGTCAAAATATTTATGAAGACTGATTTAAGCAAGGAAAATTGCAGAAACAAAGATCACCATTATTCATTTGCATTGAAATCAAATATGGATATTGAAAAAATTTCAAGATAATTGGACAATTAATTTTCTTAATCTCCAAGCAAATTCTTGATTAAGTCTATAAATGAAATAAGTTCATCTTTATATGTGTGTATGAGAGAGCATCAACTATTATCATCCTCTTTAGTAAACTCTAATTTCTGCAGCCAAATCAAATTAAGGGTTTTGAGCAAACAAGTCATTAGAGAAATTGATTATCCAATTTGTAACTATAGGTCAGTCTCCCCACTTTGCCACCTATAACTTTGTAATCTCTCTCTTTTATACTCTTTTACTTCAGTGAATTAAAGAATAGTTATTGGATCCGTGGACGAAGGCAATTTGGCCGAACCACGTTAAATCTTTGTGTTCTCTACTCTTTTATTTTTTTTATTTGATGATTATTGCTCATTGAAATGGTGGTTGATAATTAATCTACAAGCTAGGTCCTTTTAAAATGAAACTATTCCGTAACGGTTTGACATTAGTGCAAATTAATAAATTTTTTGCATATGAAATTGGTATCAGAGATAGCTATTTTGTTCTAGATTAGATATCAATGGCTAATTTGTTTAATGGTTATATGAAAAATTATGTCATCACCAAGTTTGCTAGAAAAGGAGTTTTTAGGACATGGAAGATGAAGAATAATGACGGTAGTCTTCAGCAACAACTTCATTTATTTAGAAGAAGAGATAAGAGCAAGAAGTACCTTGGAGGTAGGAGAAATATGCTTAGGGCATACTTCATGGGTCCTAGAAGGGGTGTTTGCTATTATTGTAAGAAGGAATGATATTTCATATGGGATTGCCCAGCTTTTAGAAAGAAGAGAGAGAAGAAGGTGAAAGCTTCAGTTTCAGCGGCGGTTAGATCGGATGTAGGTAGAAGCGATATTGATACATCATTATTTTCAGCCAGTATTTCGCCTTTAGACAGTACAAGTTGAGTGATTGATTCTAGAGCCTCTTGTCATATGACGCTAGATAAGAGTTGTTTTGTTGGTTACAAGAAGTTTGATGGCGGAGCAGTTCATGTGGAGAATGATGCATTTTGTCATGTTGTAGGCGTCGGAAGTATGAGGTTTAGGATGCATGATGATGTTATCAGGCCCATCACGAATGTTAGACATGTTTTGATCCTGTGTAGAAGTGTGTTATTAGTTGGAGCTTTGAGTAGACTTTGTATGAGGATAATAATAGACGGAGAGAATTTGAGAGTGAGAAAGGGTTCCCCAGTAGTGATGAAAGGGGGCGAGTTGATGAAATTTATATGCATCATGGAGAGACAATCTTGGGAGAGTCAATAGTTTCTATTGATTTTAGTGTTCCAGATTCTACTCAGTTGTGACATCTTCATTTAAATCATGTTGATGAGGAGAGTCTTGAAGCATTAAAGAAGCGGGGATTGATTGATGGTTTTTGTCAGTCGAAGCCTTGCTCTTATGGAGATTGTTCTTTTGGAAAGAAGAAGCATGTCACATTTGATATGGAGAGACCTAGATCTACAGAGTTTCTAGAGTATGTTTAGTCTTATGTGCGGGGACCCACCTCAGTTGCATCTTTAGGTCGAGCCAGTTACTTTATCTTATGTGGATGATTTCTGACGCAAGGTCTGGGTCTATTTCTTAAAGACTAAAAGGGAGAAATATTTTCCAAGTTTATAAGTGGAAGACCTTGGTAGAGAAGCAGTCGAGGAAGCATTTGAAGGTTCTCAAAGTTGGAAATAGTAGTGAATTTATGTCACAAGAATTCACTAACTATTGTGCGTCCAAGCATGTATTTAGAGATTTTTCTATTTCTGTTGAGTCAGATTGTTATAATGTAGCGGATAGAATGTGTCAGATATTATGAGAGAGAGAGCCATGAGCTTGAGAACAACTGCTGGTCTAGAAGAGGGATTTTGGGGAGAAGCGATATCTATGACAGTATTTCTCATCAACCATACACCTTCTATTGCCATAGATATGAAGATCTCATAAGAAGTATGGAAAAGAGAGCCTATTGTTTATTCATTCCTTAAAATGTTTGGTTGTTCGGCTTATTTAGATGATAAGAGACATGATAAGTTAAAGCCTAGGGAAAGCAAGCACATTTTGTTAGGCTATAAAGGAGGACTGAAGAGATATAAGTTTTGAGGTAAAACAATTAGGAGAATTATGACTAGCAGGCATCTGATATTTGATGAGATGTCTTTGTTAAAGTTGGAACCTCTATCAAGTGATGACGTTAGGAGGACGCAAAATTTCCAAACACATTTGGAGTCATCAGATTATTTCCATATTCGGAGAGATATTGGTATTTCTGATGATACCAAGGTGGATGAGAAGATTGCAGAGGTTCAGACTCTAGGTGGAGCTCAGTTGCAGGCAAGGCCTTTTGGTTCAGTTGGCCTTGTTTGTGAGCATATTTGTGATGATGATTCTTCATCTTATGCTTTGAATGATGTGGAGCTTATTGGTGAGTTTGTTGGTATTGAATTAGGAAAGTCTAATAAAATTCTTATGAAGGAGATTGAAGTAGATAATATAGAGTATGTCCTCACTCGATATGAAATAGAGAAGGTGAAGTACGCTGTTAAATCTCTATTGATCTCTCAAAGTTTAGTATATACAAGTTCATCTCCTACATCAGATATATTGATAAATTTTTGTGTTTGCTAGTATGCATTTTGTTTGTTGATGGGCATACTATCTTTCTTATGCTGAGGAAAGATTTGGAAGCTTCGTTTGGGCAATAATGTCTAAATTAGTTCGTATTGAGCTTGACGGCGTAAATCCAACAATTTGTTGAGATGTAGTGATAAAGAGAGACTGCTATATTTGAATCAAGGTGGAGTGTTAAATTTGGATGATTCAAATATTTGCCAAAGAAGAAAAGAATTTAGCTAATTGATCTTATCAATCAATTAGGTGAAAGAAAAAAAGGAAAGTTATGTGTGATTGCTTTTGGAGAAAGGAAACTAATTAATTAGCCAATTAATTAATTAGTCAAAGGATTTGTTATATGAAGAAAGAAAAGATTGTTGATGGAGATTGATTCAAGCAAGAAAAATTATGGAAACCAAGATCACCATAGTTATATGAAAATTAGCTAATCCATGATTTGATTTCAATGCATATCCGGGTCACATCATGCCCGAATACGTGGCACCGGGTCACATCACTCCCGCATGCATATCCATAAGTAACACTAGAACAAGTGTCTGCACCCTTTAATTTAGTTAAACCTCATAGGCTATGTCTCATATCTTTGGTTTCTAACATTGTCGATGGTGAAGTCACATTCAGCAGCCGAGCACACGAGTCAAAACTCGAACAGATCTCGAAACACGAGTCCCCAACTTGAACAGATCTCGAAACCACACATGGATTCCCATATCTCAACATACCTTGGAATCACATATGGATTCCCACATCCTGAATAGATCATGAACAACTACATGTGTTTGAGCATCTCAAACAGATCTCAAATCTCCACATAGATTCCAACATCTCGAACCAATCACGAACCTCATTCAAATTATAGAGCATGTATATGGTTTTGGAGTGGTAACAGTTTCAAGTCACCTTATATAAATACATTCCCCTACTTACCGGGTGCTCCAAAACCAATTGACGGATTTCTGGTAAACTCAACCCCGGTTCTATGAGAAATAACTAGAAAATACATAAGATAGAAGATCATCTCCTAACCATTTAAGTGGACGAATTTCCCTATCATTTGTTCTAGAAAAGCAAAACGAGTTTATACGTATAGTATAGTATCATCGAAGGAAACTGTACCATATAATTCCCGTTTTTCTTCCAGGTATTTCCAGAGTTATATTTTGGTCAAATCCTACAACAATGAGAATAACCGCATAAGGAAAATTAAGTCCTATATACTGTCTATAAGCAAGTAACACACAAAGCACGATCGAAACACACAAGCACAGTCAGGTCATATAAGCAACTTCTAATCCCCTTTTTATTTAATTAATCTTTTGTTAAATAAAACCTCTTTCATTAGTAAAACTTCTTTTACCTAGTAAAACATCTTTTATCAATTTCTAGTATTCATTTGTACTCTTTTAATACTTCAAAAGGTATTCATATACTCATCTCAAATGGTATAAGTATATTCATAAATAATTAACAAAATTTCTTACTTTAAAGCTTTGCTTTTTTAATCTTTTTCCAAAAGATTACATACTAATATTTTCCTTTAAAATATCCATTTTAAGATCCAAGTACTTTCACAAATCCATTTGTTGATGCCAAAAATGGGCATCGACAGCCAATAGAATCTAGTAGAGATTAAATGAAGAATGAAATTAAAACATAGCAAAAACCATAAATGAACACACAGATTTTTATAGTGGTTCGGCAATCTTGACCTACATCCACTTCATATTTTTATTGATCTTGCACTTGATTATGATTTCAAGAATGTTTGGATCAGCTGGGATCCATTAGTACAAAAATGAAGAGTAAAAATGGAAGAGCCTTTGCAGCAGAAAGAGGGGGCCCCTCTTTTGATGCTATGCTTGCTGTATTTATAGAGAAAGACGTGCACGGACCGGGTTGAAATTTCGATAGAAGAACCTCCAGGCCAAGACGTGGCCACACAAGAACTTTGAGGCCTATTGAGCCTACATTAAGAATCGATACTGATCCCTATTTTGGTGTCCAAATAGGGTGCGATCCCTTTAGTGGGTCCCCCATAATGTTAAATACATGCCCTCTAAATTTTGTGCCATTCCGACTTACTGGTTGTGAGATATCGCGTTTTCCATGAAGTTGTGTTGCATGCATATTGATTTCAGCCAATCCCTCTAGAGGGATAGAGACCGATCCCTCCAATCTCCTATGATTGGGATGCGATCCCTAGGGGGTGTGCTACATCTTGTAATGTGCTTATATTCCAAGTTTCATGTTGACATCATTTGTAAATTTTGAGTTATTGACCGATCATTATTGCAATATGTAATGAATGCTAAATATGACCGATCCCTTTTATATCGAACCCTTTTATACCGATCCCGTTTTATAGGAGAAGTAATTTGCCCATAACGTGAGCATATGAACTCCAAGCGACTTGAAACTTGAAAATTAGCCTCATGGGGCCTTTCTTGTCATCCATATCGATCTCACCCAGTTTGGGATAAAAATTAAGGATATGTACTGATCCCATAAAGAAAGGGATAGGCACTAATCCTCTGCCAAGGGGAGGCATTATTCCATACTTAGAATATTTTGGAGAGTATATCTCTTGGTCTTGGTTGATCTTCATTTCATATCATTGCATGCACTTGATCTCTGAGCCTATACTCATCTCTTCGGGCTATTTTTCTCGATGATCGTCCGGTTTAACTAGTCCAGACAGTCTGATTATAATCGGTCCAAAAGGTCGGATAACATTTGCCCCCTCATAGTATGTCTTGTTGCATACATAACGTGCTTTGAATTAATGTCAAGTTAGGGTCATCATAGAGGATTCCACTCAGTGTCTCGAATGGTTGTTATCCTTCCGTTGCTATTGAGCTACTTTATGGAGAGTCAAATATCTCTCTATTCGTCGTGACACTTGGTCGTTATCAAATGATGTAAGTTCTAGAGTAGAATCTATCAGTAATCATCTACACTCAGTTCCATTGAGCTGATTAGTCAAGTTAGTATGCCTATGATCCTATTCTTTCTCTTATTTGCCAATGTGAGAATCCAATTTCTGTCGATTTCAAGAAATCGAATTTTCAGGATGTACATGTGCACGTTCAGGTATGCGTTTTTGTTGTTGGCTCCTGGATGCGTTCATATGCTCATAGGTCATTGTAAATTTGGTGGAATGAAATTCAATCATTTGCAATTTTTTGTCCACCGATTTTTCTCGCTCCAAATCTGTGTGGATACAGGATGAAGAGATTGGAGAAGTTGATGGTAAAGAGATTGCAGATGATGATCGATTATGGGTTTGAAGCATATGGGTCGGTCTTGAGGTTGAATGTGGCCTGCTGCATTTAATCACCTAGGAGATGAAATGCAGGGTAGTTTCGATCAACTACATGCATAGTTGGGCTTGGATATTGATGGCAAGAGGAATGGTGTTTCTTCAAAAATGATTTTGAGTATAGGACTTCTCTCAATATTCATTTGATTTTGTTGTGGGCAATTCACCGAAGCAAGGAAATGGATAAACCCTTCCTGTATATGATTCCTCCCCAGATGACGTAGCGTGAAGCTTTGTGGAGGATCTTTCATTTTTCGTTCCTCCATTCGGGAAGAAATCCCCATCGTAGATAGTCTTTCATAGGAGTCATTAATGACTCCTTGTCCGGCTCCATCTCCAAGATCCGGTCGATCTCCATCTGGTCAATGCTTAGAGCATTAAGTACTTTGACTGGGACTAAGCCCATTTGCTACGCATTCCCTAAACTAGCATACTACTAGCTGGGAATCGCAAGATCTGCAAGGTTTTTACTCCCAGTTCTTTAGCAAGCTCGAGATTAGCAACCAAGGCTTCATATTCAGCTTCATTATTTATCATAGGTAAATCGAGTTTCAGGGCTTAGTAGATCGATCATTCCTCGGGAGCCCCTAACACAACTCCAACGACATAACATCGGTTATTTGATGCTCCATCCGTATACATCTCCTACCAAATGGTCGGTTCTACACTACTCCCTAAAGAGTCATTCGGTGTGGTAAATTCGACTATGAAGTCCGCCAATGTATATCCCCGGATAGCTCTCCGAGGGAGATAAGTGATGTTAAATTGGCTCAATTCAATGTTCCACTTGAGTAGTCTTCCAAACGTCTCAGGTCGTTGTATGATCTGTCGTAACGGCTGGCTGACATAGACGTTAATGGGGTGAGCCTGTCAATCGCTTGCTAAATATATATATATATAAATCTTTGTGATTCGATGACTTGGATTGGATGAGAGGTCTCTCTAAGTGATCTATCGGAGCTTGAAACGTGTTAACGCAATCCTGCATCCATTCAAAGATTCTTTTCCTTTTCCTGATTAGGTCAAAGAAAAGAGGACACTTGTCAGTGGCCCTGGAGATGAATCGACTTAGGACGATGACCTTCCCATTTAGGCTCTATACCTGCTTGATTGTCATCGGTACCTAGATGTCTCAGATTGCCTGAATCTTCTTGGGGTTGGCTTCAATTCCTAAAGAGTTGAGCATTAAACCCAGGAACTTCCCTGACGCAAAGCCGAAAGAGCATTACAAGGGACTGAGTTTCATTCCATATCTTTAGATAAAACTGAATATCTTTACCAAGTCATCGATGTGGTTGTTTTATTTCCATGACTTCACGAGCATATTATCCACATATACCTCCATTGATCGCATGATCTGGTCTTTGAACATCTGGTTGACCAGTCTCTGGTAAGTAGCTCCAGCATTCTTCAGTCCAAACGGCATCACAACATAACGATATAGCCCTAGATCGGTAATGAAGTTGGTGTGTTCCTGGTCGGGGATGTGTATCGGGATCCGGTTGTTTCTAGAGTACACATCCATAAACGAAAGCAGTTCATATCTAGTGGTTGAGTCTATTAGCTGGTCAATCCTCGGAAGTGGAAAGCTATCTTTCTAGCATGCCTTGTTTAGGTCTGAGTAGTCGACACATGTCTGCCACTTTCCATTAGCTTTTCTCACAAGAATTAGATTGGATACCCATTTCAAGTAGAGGGCATCGTAGATAAACCCATTATTTTTGAGTTTATCCACCTCCTCTTTAAGTATAGCAGATTTCTTCGGATCCATACCGCGTCGCTTTTGTTTTACTGGAACATGCCTCGGGTCGATATTTAATGCTTGGCTCGTGATAAACGGCTAGATCCCACACATGTTAGAATTGGTCTAAGTGAACAACCAAGATTCTGCATCGGGTAAAGCTAGTTACTTCCTTCATTATCGTTGCACTGAGCCATGATCCGATCTTTAGTACCCGTGATGAGTCATCGTGACTGACTGTAATGTCGATCGTTAGTTCAAGGGGTGCAGCCTTGGATTCTTTGGGCTCCTCTTCTTCATCTCTCGGTCTATATCGTTATAGAACTGACGGTGGTGTTGTTGCTTGATATTGGCCTTATGTTGTGAGCTGAAAAATGCTTAAGTGGATTTGCCCAAGCAATAGGATCGGTTCTAATCCCTTGTTGGATCGGTTCCGTTCCCTTGTATTAATGGGACTTTAGCAGTTTTTGGTTTGACATGAACATATTAGACCATATGAACTCGAAATCAAACAATGGGATGTACCATATATGATTTGCATACTTGAACTAGATGTTTACCACTTCAGACTTGAATAGATTAGCATATTTGTACTTAGATGGATTGTAACATGTGCCCTGAGTGAACTTGATTATGATTGTTTAATTCCTATATGGCGATAGCCGATCCTTGAGTTCAAACGTATCTGTTTCACATAACAATCAACATGAAATCCGATATGGACAGTCAATGATGATGGTCACTCTAGCCAAATCCCAGAGTCTTATCATGAGCTGTTGAGTCTGATAATGATGGCTTTTAGATGCTTTTAGCGATTATCTGCATGGCTGAAGATCAGGCTTAAAGGAGCATTGAATCAAACACCAAGCAGAGTTTAGTCTTGTATATTCGAGTAACGCGCTTTCCATTCAATGTATTCACGATCTATTACTCATCGTTCGAGTTGGAGTAATGGTCAGTTGCCAATGAGTTTGGGCATCGATTTGATAATTCTGTCTTTAGGCATCCTTTCGGTCGTAGCCTCAAGTCATCGAAAACACCAGGTATGAGTCACAATATTGAGCTATCGTAGTCAGTCTTTGGATGATCACACTTCTTCCCCCCATCTCGAGTTGATAAATGTACTACATGGATGGTCAAGTCTTGTCCTAGTCATGTTTATACTCCCAACTAAGCTCTAAGGACTTAGAGTTGATCAATGAATGGTCGGTTCACATTCATCTTGTTTCTCACTAGTGCCCTCAAGTCTGGGGCATACATCAATAAGTAGGTATGCAAGTTATGTTCAACTAGTGATTGATGCTCTTGCTGTCGAACCAAGGGCAAAGATCAGTGTGCAGACGGTCGAGTCACGTCCGTTTCGTATTGTTCTTCTAGTCGGATCATGGTAAGAGTCAATGAATGAACGGTAGCGTCACATACATTCGGAGCTAGATGGTCAGTTGCATCCATTTTGATTCATATTCTCCCGCCAGATCTAGGGATAGAGTTGGCTCAGGTGCAGTCGGGTCATGCTCATTCGGTTTCATGCTTCTCCTGACGGATCATAGGAGGGTGCTGGAGAATTAATGATCAAATCACACTCATTTATGGTTTATACTCCTATCCGCACTCTGGTGGTCAAAGTTTTTCGGAGGACATCTAGGTCGCATCCGTTTGTGTTTGGTGTGGATCGATATTAACCGTTGACCCAGCGAGACAATATGGAAAGCTTGGATTGACATTACCCGTCGACTCGGTGGTATGATATAGTCGGTCAACCATAATTTTGGACGTCATTCTGATTGGTTTTGTATTAAGGTCTTCTTGCAGTCGTTGCCTTAGGTTATAAACAAGCCAAAGCTATAACGAGATATCTTACTCAGCTCGTAGTAGTTTTTACTCCTGTTCCCATTCTTGGGTTAGCAGAAATAGTTCGTGGACGGTCGAATTTCATTCGTAGTGAGTTTATACTCCTCCTGTGGAGTTTAGGTTGGAGTTTATGGAATATTGAGCGGTCGAACCACACTCATTTATTTGTTTATACTCATATACACACTATAGGGATAAGAGTTTATTGGCGGGTGGTCGAACCGCACCCAATTTGTGTTTATACTTAGGGGACTAGAGTTATTTGCTGGACGGTCGAACCGTATCCATGTCTTGGTTTGGATTTTGGGCTTGTTGATGTCCGGGCAAGGCTTAGATTGTTTGCCGTACCTCAAGCGCAAACAAGGTCATGGATAAACATACCACATCCTATTCAGATTGGACAGTTGAAACCATGTCCAATTTAGGCTTGGGCGCACAAACTGCTCCCTGCATACATGGCAGGATTCAACGCGTGGACGGTCGTACTACGTCCACTTTCATTTGGATCCTGTTTCTACCGAGCCTTGGTAGTAAGATGAGCGTTATGAAGAACTTCGAGCTCAAGTAGGGGAGGAGATTGTCAGATTGCATCCACTTTGAGTCGTGTGTTTGCCCCCAAGTCAAGGGCAAGAGTTGAGGAGCGGACGGTCAAACTGCACTCATTTATTTGTGTTTATACTCTGGTCCATGATCTGGGGACTAGTGTTTTATATTGGGTAGTTTGTCGCATCCATTAGGTGTTTATACTTCAACTCACACTTTGGGAGCTAGAGTTATTGATAGACGGTCGAACCGCGTCCAGCTTTTTAACATATGTTCCCTTCGTCTGACCGAGAGTGAGAGATAGTAAGCGGATGGTCAAACCATGTCCACTTAGTAAGTTTATAATCCGTCTATCATGGCATAGATTGGAATAGGCAAATGAATGATCATGTTGTGTCCGCTTTATATCGGATGGTCGGGTACATCTGATTTTATTGCTTATACTCTGGTCTATTCTAAGGGAACTACATTTGTTGATGGGCTGTCGGATTGTGCCTATTAAGAGTTTATACTCTAGTTCACGCTCCAGTAACTAGAGTTGGCCAATGGGTTGTTATTTACACCCATTTGGTGTTTATACTCTGGTCCGCGCTTTGAGGACTAGAATTAGTCGATAGGTGGTCAGTTACACCCATTTGGTGTTTATATTCCAGTCTGCGCTTTGAGGACCAAAGTTGGTCGATGGACTAACTTACAGCATCCATCGTTTTGGTGTTTATACTCCGGTCCACACTTTGGGTCCAGAGTTAGCCAATGGGTGGTCAGTTGCACACATTTTTGATTTATACTCCAATTGTCAAGTCGAGGTAAGAGTTGTCGAATGAATGATCGAACCATGTTTATCCATGGAATGGAATTCTGCCTCCAGCATCAAGGACAAAAATTGACAAATGGACGGTCGATTCACGTCCACTTGGTGATTGTAGCTCCTCTAATCAAGTCAAGAAAGGGAGTAAGTGATGGATGGCTAGATCACATCCATGCCTGTGTTGGACGATCAGGTCTCCTCCAATTTTCTTAGTACTCCTCCCAACAAGTCGAGGGAGAGAGTTGTCGAGTAGGCGATCAAGTCATATCCACTTCAAGTTGCGGTCGTGTCCATGTATTGAGGGCAGTGGTTGATGAGTAGGCAGTCAGTCATGCCTACATTATGTCGAGCTTCTGAACTGCCTCTTGTGTCTAGGGCAGGAGTCGATGTATAGACGATCAAATCACGTACACTTTAGTTGGATCCCGGCATCGCTGAGCTTCGGGAGAGGGATATGTATTTTGGCGAACTTCAAGTACATGCTAGGGAGTGGATGGTCGAATCACATCCACTTCGATCATTCTTTGGTCTTCAAGTCAATCGCGGAGGCTGATGAGTGGACGGTTTGTCGTGTCACTTTGTATTAGATTCCGACCTTGTCGGGTTCTAACTAAGGCATAGATGTTCTGTCAGAATTGAAGCATAGAGTAGGAAGTGGATGGTCGAGTCACACCCACTTTCCATTTTGAGTTCTTGCCCCCAAGTCAGGGCATGTGGTAGCTAATGAGCGGTTGAATCACGTTCGTCCCGATGATCCTCCAAAGGTCCGATCATGGTCCGTGAAGGTTGGTTTGTACCCAACCCTAAGAACTTGGTCACCTGCATCGTTTGGAAATATTTTAGTTCAAGTCAATTGTAGTTCACAACGTAATAGAAATTGAAATAAATCTTATTGATTAGTGAAGCAGCATCGTAGGCTCGCTATTCCACTTTGCCCCAGTCCTTCTCAATTGGAAGTCGATCGTAGGTGCTCCAATTGATTATCAAAGTTCTTTATTGATAGGCATCAGACGTTCCCTGCCCGCCTTTCTACGGGGCTTGCAAATATTGTCAATGCTTTACTTTCCAAATTAGCTTTTCAAACACATCTCAGAGGTGTTTGCAATCGCTGGTGTTATGATCGTGTGTATCTTGAAATATATAACATTTCCTGGAATTCTTCTGCGTTTCGATGGAATCTCTCAAGGCTGGTTTCCAGTACTGCTTCAAGTCGTGAGTCTCGAAGTAGATGTTTTTGATTGAATCGTTCAAAGGAGTATATGAGTCAAATTTTAGGACTCTAGGTTGTCTCCTAGAATTCGAGTCTTCATTTAAGGCATCATCATTACTCTTGTTTTGAACACCTCCGACCATCAGGCCTGCATTATTTCCCATAAATATTAGTCTCGCATCCTCCTTGAGTTAGCATTGATTCTTTTTGTAATAGAAGTGATCCAAGGTTGTAGGAGGCTTTCCAGCTAACCAATCGATGTAATCCGACTTAGGGTCGATTCCCCTTATCATGCCATTAATTTGATATCCTTGCGGGGAGTGCACACTTCAGCGACGACGACGTTGAATTCATGCAAGAAGTCTTTAAGTGGCTTGCATGGCATTTGGAATAAGTTAGGTAGCGACAACGCATCCTTGGATATTCTGCTCATAGAATGGCTTCAGTGAACGGATTTCGATGGAGGGAGATGCTCCGATCGTCGTCGGTCTGGTCATGGCTCTCTCTAACAAGCCATCGTACCATAGCTGCCAAGTCAGGTATTTGGAAGCTGGTAACTTGAGGGTAGTCGCAATCTACCCTAGGAGTCTGACCTGGTAACAGATCCTAGATTGTGTCATATCATCTTAGTTCTCCTACCTCTGGGAGTATCGTTTGAGTATCAGTTCCTTGTCTATTCCTTTGCTGCAATTCAGCAGCTACCGCTTGATCCTTTATGGCTTGGTCAGTCATAGGACATAAGGGAAGCAGATAGAATGCACCATCTTTAAGTTGGAATTCCGAATACAAAATGCGGGGGCACTGCGCTGGGGCATGGGTTCCGGTGCTTTTTTAAAAAAAATTGATCGTACCCATCGATACATTTTTGTATGTATAATGATCCCCTTTATTTGTTCATTGGACTGCATTAGTGTTTAGGAGGGTTCGGTTGCAAGCATGTTGGAGATGATGAAGCCTGAAGGAGGGATCAGTATATTGACCTCGTAGAGGGATCGGTATATACACCTTACAGAGGGATCAGTATAGATACCTTGCAGAGGGATTGGTATAACACCTCACAAGGGGATCGGTATATATATATATATATATATATATATATATATCTTGTAGAGGGTTGGTATATACACCTTACAGAGGGATTGGTATATACACCTTGCAGAGGATCGGTATATATACTTTTTGGAGCGATCGATATATATGATGGAGGGATCGATATACATATATGCTGGAAGGGTCGGTATAGCTATTTCGGAGGGATCGTTATTGACGTCTTTGGAGGGATCGGTATTGAGCATGTATAAGTATTTAGGGGTCGGTTACAATGGCATGGTGTCCAATTCACATAAGACCATGTTGTGTAAGGAAGACTCAACAATTTCTAGCTCCATGGACTTTAAAATTTGCATCCAAACTTGAACTTGACAATGAGCCATAAATTGCAGTCCTCAAGCTTGAACATACATGTATATGGATGGACACAATATTTTTCCTTGAACATGGATTTGAATCAAACTTGAATTTCCAATGGTATACTCCAGTACACCGATGTTAAATCTCGGTCCCTATCTGAAGTTTGCAATCGATCGACGTGAATGTTGGTTGAGCGTTCTGCTTGCCTTGTCAAACTCTAGCATCATCAGATCCTCCAACAACACAGGAAGTCGACTTAGTTCCTCCAACCATGGCTGTCAACTTCCATTAGAGTTCCTTCAAATCTAAGTAGAATAGGAAGTTTATTGGTAAATAACCGGATCTATCTCATGAATATGGGAATCCACAATTAGATGATGAGATCCAATCAAGTTGAAAATTCGATTCTTAGTGAAAAACACCAAAATGTTGATGCCAAAAATGGGCATCAGCACCTAATAGAATCTAGTAGAGATTAAATGGGAATGAAATTAAAATAGAGCAAAAATCATAAATGAACACACAGATTTTTATAGTGGTTCAGCAATCTTGGCCTACGTCCACTTCATATTTTTATTCATCTTGCACTTGATTATGATTACAAGAATGATTGGATCAGCTGGGATCCATTAGTACAAGAATGAAGAATAAAAATGAAAGCGCCTTTGCAGCAAAAAGAGGGGTCCCCTTTTCTAACGCCATGTTTGCTGTATTTATAAGGAAAGACGTGCATGGATCGGGTTGAAATTTCAGCAGAAGAACCTCCAGGCCAAGACGAGGCCACACCATTGGGCCCCATAATAGGAATCGGTACCAATCCCTATTTTCGTGTCCAAATGGGGTGTGATCCCTTTGGTGGGTCCCCCATGATGTTAGCTACTCGCCCTCCAAATTTTATGCCATTCTTACTTACTGTTTGTGAGATATCGCGTTTCCCATGAAGTTGTGCAGCATGCATTTTGATTTCAGCCGATCCATCTAGAGGGATAGAGACCGACCCCTCCAATCTCCTATGATTGGGATGCGATCCCTAGGGGGTGTTCTCCATCTTGTAATGTGCTTATACTCAAGTTGATAGCGTCTGTAGATTTTGAGTTATTGACTGATCATTGTTGCAATATGTAGTGAAAGCTAAATATGGCATATCCCTTTTATACCGATCCCTTTTATGCGAGTCCTTTTATACCGTTCCCTTTTATATCGATTCCTTTTTATTGGTGAAGTAATTTGCCTATAACTTGAGCATACGAACTCCAAATGACTTGAAACTTGAAATGTAGTCTCATGGGGCCTGCCTTGTCACTCCATATCGATCTCACCCAGTTTTGGACAAAAATTGAGGATAGGTACTGATCCCCTAGGGAAAGTTATAGGCACTAATACCATGCCTAGGGGAGACATTATTTCATACTTAGAATATTCTGGAGAGTCTATCTCTTGGTCTCGGTTGACCGTCGCTTCATATCATTGCCTGCACTTGATCTCTAAGCCTAATACTCATCTCTCCGGCTATCTTCCTCGATAATCGTCCAGTGTAACTTGTCCAGTCATTTGAACATAGCCGGGCCAAAAGGCTGGATATTACCATTCAAAAAGGTTTAAGACTAATGTTACTCAAATATTGTCACTACAAATCCAAAACCATTTCACTTATGCTTATCTTTAAAATATTCTTTTAAAGATCTATTTACATTCATAGGTATAATGAAAAGGGTTAAAGAGGAATGTTATTAACACATTATCATAACAAACCCAAAATTATTTCATACTTGTATTATCTTTAAAATCATTCCTTTTTAATGTTCTAAGATAATATCTAGTTAAGTTCGATAGTCGACTAATCGATCATCTAGTCAAACAATTGCTTATACAAATCAATGTTCGTATACTTAACTTATTTCTGAAATTTCAACTTAACTATTCCTCGTTCAGGAGTGAAGCAAGGTAAGTTAGAGCACTGGTTGCATCAAAGTCTTGCCTAGACACTTCATTCTTGAATCTCACAAATAGATAAGTCTACTCGTCAGTTTTTAATGTTAAGCCTAGTTAATTTCCTTTTTCAAAACTTATATATATACACACTTCAAAAATTCTTGTAAATAGGTTTTAAATATCTATGTAAAATATTACTCGAAAATAACGATTTTATAATTTGATGAAAATAAAGTAAAAACATGTTTTATAATTTAAAACCCCTTTACTTCCAAAATTCATAAATAAATATTAAAAATATATTAAAACTTCAAACCAACTTTCAAATACTACAAAATATGTTAGAAAACATAACTCAAAAGGTTAGAAAAAAACACCCAATTTAAATATCACTTTTAGATACTTAAAACTACAAGCAACGTACTACAACATTTATAAATGCTGTTAAAATTCCTTGTTAAAGAACTACATTGAAAAGCACAATCTTTATGACCAGTTTTAACCACTTAGACAAAAATGATTTAACATAGAAATTTTTGAAATAAGTATTAACCTTAGGGTAATTAAAAATCATGGAAAGAAAACCCTAATAATATCATTCAATTTATTTATAGAAATTCCTAAAAACAAGCTATATTTTCAAAGTGCATTTATAACCACATTTTACGCCAACTTTAGCCAATTGGTTCAACTAGTTACAAAATCTTAATTTTTTTCCATTAATAAGTACACATATAATAATTATTAAAAATGCAAAGAAGCACCTTGGATGTCTCTCAAAGTTAATTTTGAAAATCGGCGAATATAAGGCATTTTCAAAGTGCTTCCATTGCGACCTTTTCGCTTCTAACTTTCACGACTTTGGTTCACGATTTCCATAAATTTCCAAACCAATTATTTACTTTCCAATACACCAAAATATGTGTAGAGAACAATAAAATCAAATAATCACAAGTCAAGATCATAATTCTTCCATTTATACAAGTTAAAGTTAAGGAATATTGAAGTGCACTTATAGCGAGTATTATCGCTTCAAACACTTTCAAACATACTTTAATTCAACGCAAAAATCAAACTACCATTTAAATAGCAAGTCAAGGCCACACTACATGTTTAAGAGGGTAATATAAGTGATGTTATATAATATAAAGTTGTCATTTGCTTTCAAAAGCAGGAGGGGTCCAAAGTTTATATATTCAATTAGTAATGCCACTTTAACTCTGTATTTCAACCACACAACATATTTACACAATATATACATACAAAATAATGAGATAACTCACCTAAATCCAAGTCAAAAAATGCTGAAACACACGAGAATTAAGGAACCACTTCCTACCATCACCAAAAGCCTAAAGGTCTAACCTTTAGCACAAACATCACAAAGCAACATCACCCTCCACCTTCCATGCTCACGGCTCCCCAAGGTCCCCCTTCTCTTTTCTTTTCTTCCACTTTGACTTTAGATCCATGCTTCCTAAGGTATTCCACGGCCATGGTTAAAGTTTGGTGGATTTTTGTGAAGTTTTGAACTAATTAGAGAAAGTTAATGAAGAATAAAGTGGATTAGTGCTAATCCACTTCCACCATTTTATTCTTTTTGATATTTTCAAGCTTTCGAAAGTTATAAAGTGATTAACCATGCCTTAGCCTTCCTTTTACATGGCAAAGACCCCCTCCCATGTGCCTTGCATGCTCCTTTCACTTTACATGAAAATAACTTAAGCAAAATTGCACTGTTACCCTTATACACAAAATATCTCATAAGAAATCACCCATGGCATCATCCAAAAAGTTATTTTCCATAAATGGAAAAATATTTTTATTTCATAGTAAAGTTCTCTTAAGTAAATATGTGTATATAAAAAAATCTGAATAACTTATGATGGTTAAAAAGCTGGTTGTCGATAAAATGATTTTCGGTCACATTATCGATATTTCTTCAAAGTTTTTATTTTGTAAACACTTTTCCAAATCAAGTTTAACATCATTATTTATGACTTAAAAGGGAGTTAACAAGGTTATTAAATCATTTTAATAATATTTAATCCAAGATTCAAATATTTAAATAATTCAAATATTTGAATATGAAGTGTCCATAATTCCAGGTCATTACATTCTTCCCCACTTAGAATATTTTGTCCTCGAAATATTAACAGAGGCAATAAAATCAACAATCGCACATCAACACCTAATGGTATTGCAATCATCAACAACCAAAGAAACTATCATATAACAATACTACACAGTATTACAAACACCAGCAAACAAAGCGGCTGGTTTGCCCAAATTCAGAAACCTTCTCATCGCACAAGGATGACAAACAATCCACTAAGCGTTATGTTTTTCTTAACAAGCCCATGTATTACTCAGTCGATCACTCATGCAACCTAAGAACAACTCAAAGAGTCATCCCCCAAACTATCCACAAGCCAACACACATAGCATACACATATTTTTAAAGCCCATAGTATATACATATATCATCCGTATGCGATATCAAATCCGATCACTTGCTCGATCACATAAATTTTGCTTCCGAACTAGTATATCCCACTTGGCTTCTCTAGTGCGGACTTCGATTAGGTTCCTTGATTAGAAATCTCTGTTTCCCTTGCATAGCCATATACTATGATAGAAAACTTCTGATCATATCAAGAATCCGTATCAAGTATTCGCCGTCAAGAATATAGTGAAATATCCTTGCTCGGACCATGTGAATAACCTCGAAATCATATATTTGAATCCTAGATCAAGAACTTCCAAGCGAATAAACTAACTTACATATAACTTACATATTCTATTTAATTGGTTTCTTAATTACACAAATTAATTTTCATTTTAATTCACATTCATTGTTACTTATAGTATTCCTCACTTAATACTAAATAATTTATGAATCATTTCATAAAATTTACTTGAAGTTATTAAACATGATATAACTTAAGTTCATACTTGTATATTACTCCACTACATCCTCAGAGTATATACAAAACCATCTAATTCATTTTACTTAACATGGATATTCAATCAATTTAAAACTTGTTTAAATTCTACTAGTTCTAAGTTCAAGGGTTATATAAACTTTTCTTTATACTTTCACAAACACTTTGCTTTAAGTACTTATACAAATTCCGAAGTTTCGACTGTCCAAAATCGATGAAAATTCTATTTCATTTCGATAAATGAAAACTACTGATCAACATATCAAACAAGATGCACAACCAAACTTGCCCTAATGCATAGGATACATGAGTCCATAAATTATCTTAATCGAAAACTTGAGAACTAAACACCCAATTTTATTTCAAATCATTTGAAATAATATTATATACATCTTTAGTATCAAATCGTACTTTCGGGACTCAAATCAAAATCTATTTTACTAAAACAACTTTAAAGCAAGACTACTATAGTAGCATCCCCCACTTTGAAACTCGAGAATAAAATGGCAATGATGTTGCAATCATTACCAAAGTTATTTTCCAGTGATAAAAGTGAGTTCAATACTTCCAAACCATGTCTTTCAAACTTAACCAAAATCATTTCTAGAACAGTATCAAATACTTTGTAAATATTACTAAGTACCATGATATCAATTTCATAAACCAATTTCCCAAATATTTACTTTCAAATACTACTACTATTATTTTCTCTTTACAAACTTTGAAAAACAATTTCCAAAATATCAAGATTTAAGTTCTCAAATTCTCAGTTTAAATCCTTTTTATTTATAAATCATATTTTATAAATCATGCTTATATAAGTCACTTTCTTATATAAAACTATTACACAAGTCATTATCTTTAAAATGTTTTACTTTTCATTAAGATTACAATAAACAACTTTCATTAAAATCAAATTTTAACCCAATATTATGGTCGAACCCCCTATAGTCAAAATGTGAAATTTAATCCACAAGGTGTTAATTTCAATGTCCCCACAAGTTACTATCCACCTAACTATGCAGTGAATAAGTAAATTGTAACGACCCGTAAATTTTTACTGTTTTAATAACGTAATTAGTTAAAATTTTGCGAAATTTTAAAACGATAAAATTTTGAAATATAAATTTGATATTTGGAATGCGTCTAGTTAAACATAGCAACTGGTAAATTTTCGTCCGGAAATACGAAAGTTTATTTCGCGCGTAAATTCACTTCAATTCAATCAGTTAAAAAGTAATGAAATTAAAATGTTTTCGAAACTCAAATATTTTTACATAGGAAAATTCTAAACCATCTTCTGAGCAAGATTTCAGTTTGTCGTTTTTCCAAATTCGGACATCTTTGGCTCCGTCGTTCTTATTTTCTGCAAAATAGCAGTATTCTGGTACCGATATCGATTTTTATCGGATGATCGTACCACTGATTTCTATATACCGTTTTGATCGTCCCGTCGTGCCGATCTCTACGGTATATTCGATTGTCAAATTCGGAGTTCCGTTGCACGTTGCACTTTGCGTAACGCCTTTCGTATCGGTACACGTTCGTGCCTTTTGAGTTCTTGTGCCTATTCAAATTTCCACGGTATATCATTCCAATTGTCACCAACCATTTATATCACCATAAATTCACTTTTGACTTTTGAATTCTTTGGTTGTTAATATTCCACCGGTTCCAATATACTTCATTCGTTCAAATCATTTCATTTGCTTTGAGAAAGAAAAAAATTAATATCACTTTCATTCGTTAGCCTGCAAACCATTCCTATTCCCTTTTTAATTTTTTTTCCTCCTCTCCTAGTCAAATCCACCTCCACCTTCTCTACTATTAAGAAAAAAACTGCAACCATAGCGGGCCTAGCAGCTAGCGATGTAGCCGCACGTCATCCGCCTTAACCAAGTCGCCTTTCCCCTTCTCATTTGCGCCTGCCTAGACCCGACCTCGACTCGCCGCCATCACCGAACGCCTCTGCCTTCCCGCTTGCACGACCTATACCACAGCAGCCGATCTGCCATCTCTGGCGATCTGCTCAAACCCCTAGCACTTTTCTCTGTCGACCATCTAGTGGCAGGTAGCCTTTTTCTTAGTTTTATAAGTTAGCTTTGCATATATATGTTTTACACTAAATCCTCTTTCAAATATATATGAGCTATAGCAATGTTTAGCCTCTTGTTTAGAGTATATATTGTAGTACGTGCTGATATATATATTAGTAAGTATATGTTGCCTATGTATGGGTTTTAAACTATGAACTATATAGGTGTTGTGATAGGTAGATTGCTGTTAATATGCATAGGCCTATACAAGCTTATAAATTTTGTTGAGTTTGTAAGGAAATAAGTTACGTACGTATATAATAACATATAAAAGTTATTTGCGGGTGTATATATATATATTTTATTGTATATATATTAAGTCGTTCTCAATATATAAGTTAACATTCATGTTTTGTTTTAATGTAACAACATGTTAATATATTCTAAAGGTAATGATTGCAGTGTATAAGTCGCCTATATTTTTCCATTTGTTTAAGTTCAGGCCTGCATATATATTGTAATTTCAAAGTATATGTTAGTTTATATATATTTGAAATAAACAGAGGAAGAGTGTTTCGTTTCTTTCGGTTAGTAAATTGTAGAAATATGTAAGTTTCTGTAAGTTGTTTCTTTGTTGACTGTTCATATATATAGGCTTATTTATATATTTTTTTTTTACAGTTTAAGATTTGTTAGCTATTATATTAGGCTGCGTGTGTGTAGAGTGCGCGTGTGTTTGTGTTGAGTGCGTATGTTGATTTACGCGTGAGATAGGTATGCCTGAGTTGTTTAAATGTGTGCATGAGTTCTTTATAAAAAAAAGAGAGAAAAGAAGAAAAAAAAATGAAATTGAACGGTATCGATTTGTTAAGTAATTAGTAACCGACTTTTCCTCGCTTGTTGTGTGCAGAAGCAACCAACTGATTTCTTCGCAGCAGCATCGATCTTCAGCTTTTGTTCTTTTCTCCGTCGTCGGTAAGCGCAGTATATAAATTTATAAATTATATACAAACGTTCATTGTATTAATATCGTTTTCTTTTATCGATATTACAGTGTCCGTTGTTCGTGCTGTACCGACTCTTTTCGAGCTTCTTTTGCTTCGTCGTCAAATTTCTTTATCCACGGAAGGTGAGCACTCACTCACGATTAACGTTCTTTTATTTATTAAATCTGATTTCAATTGAAACGACAATTGAAATATACTGCTGTTAGTTAATTACCCTGTTATATATGCTATTGCCTGCATCAGTTCACCTGTGACATCTGACACCATTATCTGTTATATATATGAAATGATAATCCTGTTTGGTTGTTAATTGATTGATTATTGATGTTTATATTGGACGTCAAATTGTTAATGTTAAAATGATAAATAGTATGAAATTGAACTTGATATATGATAATTAAATGTTAAATTTGATTAACTGACATTTGTATAATATGACCCCTTTAACTGTTGAATTTATTGACACGTAGGATTTGTTTAATTACATTTTGAACCACTGAATGTATGTTGTTAAATTGATGATGGATGAAATTGAAATTGAATGACAAGTGAAAACCGTAATGAAATAATCTTTAATCTACATGAAATGATGGTGTAGATTCTAGAAGTAATTATATTAATTCGCACAAATAACAATGTGAATTAATACGGTTATTTCGGGATTATTTGAATTGATTATTGGATTGTTATTGATTGTTGTTATTGCTTGTTTATTTACTTTGACACCATCCCAGTTATCACACTGCAAGTTCCCTTTGATATGTTTGATTTTGAATTGAATTGGAATCGGGTTGAAATAATAAATACCCAAATTTAACTTTGACTTAGGATAGAAAATTAAATAAAACCCGATTGGTCAATAATTTGATTTGAAATTAAACGAAGATTTTATTTGAATAAAGAATATGGTTTTGAAATGAAGTTGAAATTTAAATTTTTATGAAGGGAAAATGTTAATATTTAATAATCTGAAACAAAATATTAACAGTGTAATTGATGAAAGAATATTGTTTAATTTGAGAAATGATTGAATTAAATTTTGAAATGATTTAATAATTAAGTTTGAAATTATTAAACTTTGAAATGATTTAAGAATTAAGTTGAAATTATAATTAAGTTTGAAATTATTAAATTTTGAAATTATTTAATAATTAAGTTTTGAATTATTTAATAATTAAATAAGATTGAATTATTTAATGATTAAATTAAATTGAATTTTTGAATAAGTGAATTTTACTTCGTAAATAACTGAAGTTGAGTTTTCTTTATTAATTAAGTTTTGGAAATTATTTAAGTAAGTAAATAAGTGAAATTGAATTTCTTTAACAAGAAATAAAATGTGATATTTTTGGAATTAATGTAAGACTTGTAATTGGAGAATTGATTTGATGAATTTAGTTTAATTCAAAATTGTAAGTTTTGTTTTAATGAAGTTGAACTTAAGAATTGTTTAATTGAATTGGAAATTTAATAGAAATTGTTTTGAATGATAAAGTAACTTAACGAATATTGAATGAAATCGATAAATGAGTTTAAATTGATTTGAATGTTAAATAGAATTTATTTAAATGATTTCGGAATGAAATTTATATACGAACTTGAATCAATATTTGAATTGTTTTAAATAGAAATTGAAATTGAATTATAAGATTTTGAAACGGAAAATTGGAAGTTTTGAAACGAAAATTTGGAAATTGTTTTAGAAAGACAAATGAAATGTTGATTTACGAATTCTATTTGAAATTGAAACTGATTTGGTTTTTGAAATATATGAACGACCAATCGGTGTAATAATTACGAAAGTTATTAAAGAGACCAGGATCGGTAATGGATATACTCTCTATCTGAACCGAAACCACTTTAATAACTATACGCGGAGTGTTGATCCAGAACGAAGTGGATGGTTTTGATGAACGCGTTGACTGAAGAAAGAGAACGATTTTGGATGACCCTTGACATGACTAAAACAGGAGCCGCGCCGGGCCATTGAGGATCGCCATCTCTAGCGGACACACTTCTTCGATACCATATCTATTACTTTTGTGATTCGATTTGGGTGCACCCCTCGATTTGGGAGTGTTGTTCGCGGTGTTGGGGTGGTAGCTGCTATGCCCAACATCAGTCCGGATCAGGCAACTACTAGTATCCTAGTTGGTATCGCCTCATGTACCTTGTCATACTGATTATCCTATTCGCGACCACTACGATTTTGATTTGTACCTTTAGTATATGGATTGCCCTCTGGTGACTTCCGGTTTTGGGGAAACTACGGTCTTGTATATGCTTTTGGGAATAAACAGGTTAAGAGGTGTATGGGCCCTGCTTAACCCTACTTTGATATCTTTATATTATTGATAGACATTATCTACTTAGCGTACATTACTACCTAGTAGATAGTTTAACGGATCCTTAAAGGATGGTTATTCCAAACATCCTTTGAGTTACTTGTATTTCAATTGCTATTTCACTTGAGTTGGATTTATTAATATAAGAATGTTAATCCTGACTCGAGTGTCTTGTGTTTTTGCTTTACGCTCGGGTCAGACTGAGTGTACCAGTATTCGAGACTCACCTTTGGAGTTGGAGCTTTGCTTGAAGATCCAGCCATCTATTCTGCTTTCAGTATTCGATGATTCCAGTGATGTATTCTGATTTGTATCTGATGTATCGTATTACTCTTCTGTTGTAAACTCTGATGTATTTTTATATATTCATATAGTAGCTTCATGAACTACTATCTCTTTTATTTCCGCTGCATTTATTACTCTGTGTCTGTGATCTGTGATTATATCTATTTACTGTATATGTTCAGTTTTGCCAAATTTAAATTAACAACGCGGTATTTTGAGCAATTCAACTCCGGCATGAGTGTCTACCTATACACTTATAATGGACGCGAATGGTCCAAAATGGCGGGTCGTTACATAAATCTGGTCATAAATTGGTCGAGCACAACTAATCAAATAATAAATGATAATAATTGAATATTATCATTTCCTAACAAACAAACACATCATAAATAACTACATCAATTTTTTTTTGAAAATTATATATAAAATATAATCCTAGGTAAAATTATTTCATTTACCAATTTCAAAAGCAATATTGTGTCAGTTTGCCTTATTTAAGTGTTTAGAGATCCCTATTAATAACGATAGTAACTCTAATGACCAAAATCCATAAACCGCTCAAAAGACCAATCGATACAATACAAAACATTATTATAACAATAGCAAATACCACTCTTATACACACACATACACACACTCAACTCATAATAAGGCATTCCATTACCCTATCTCTTAATGAATTATATCCACCAAAGCTAAGGTTCTCGCTTAACCTTTAGCTCTGATACCACATGTAACGATCCAACTTTTCGACCCTCGAATGTTGACACTAATACATCCATGGTATTCACACGCTGAGCACCTAAGTGCCGAAAAGACAAAATGTTAGGGTAAAAGAAAAAGAAAAAGAAAAAGAAAAGAAAATAGGACTAGAAAGAAGAACATAATATCATAATCTCACATGCGGAACGATAATATATAACATCTAGAAAGGTCTTTACCAAAAAGAAATCTTTAATATACATACATTAATCAGAGAAAACTAACCTATCATCAACTTAGATGATTATAACAGCCTATCCTCATAAATGGCGATAGGTACAAATCAAGTAATGCAGGAAAATAAAATACAGTAGGAAATCATCTAACTCCTCTCTAAGAGCTCCAATGAACCACAGCTAAATCTAGAAATATACTTAAGCTAACTCGAGCATTATAAAAGAATAACATCCGAATTAATCTGGTAAACCAGTATGAGAAACACGAATCATATAGATTTTTATATCTTAAAACCCTTCAAAATAAGGGTATCTCATAAGATCATGCTGCAAATAAATACGAATGGATTTTAACTTACGATAACCAAATCATTTTTATTGTAAGATCCAGTGATGATATAACAATATCTAAGATGTGAAATATACGTAATCACATACCTGTGATGCATGTGAGTGTACATCACGACAATAATAGCTATACAATCATACCGCTATGGCGCGTTTGCTTAATTGTGTAGGATTCCATGGAGGTGCCATCAGTATCTCGAGAACGGTCCTCCTGAACAAGTATCAAAGATATCCTTCCGAGCATCTTATATCTCTATATAAAATATAATATAGGAAAAACATAGCTGGTTCATTCCTAAACACGTGGTACCGGTTACATCACTTCCACAAGCATATCCATAAGTAAACTGGAATGGAGTGCATGCACCTTTTAAGTTAGCTAAACCCCATAGACTGTGTCTCCTATCTCTAGTTTCTATCATTATCGGTGGTGAAGTCATGTTCAACATCCCAACACATGAGCCACAACTTGAATAGATCTCGACATACGAATTCCCAACTCGAATAGATCTCGGAACCACACATGGATTCCCATATCTCAACAGATCTTGGAATCACACATAGGTTCCCACATTCTAAATAGATCATGAATAGCTACTTTGTTCGAGAATATCAAATAGATCTTAAATCTCCATATAGATCCTAGCATCTCAAACCAATGACAGACCTCTCCCATAGCATAGAACACACATATGGTTTTGGAGTGGTTACGGTTTCAAGTTCATCTCATATGAGTACACTCCCCTACTTATCGGGTGCTCCCAAACCAATCAACGGATTTCCGGTAAGCTCAAGATAGGAAAACTATTGTCTTTCAAGTAGAGAATGAAGAATCAAATGAAGATGATGATAGCATTGCATGTTTAGCTAAGAATTTTAGAAAATATCTGGAGTTCAAAAAGACTAAGAAGTTTGGCAACAACAAGAACGACAATACAATCTATTAACTTTCTCACTCAAGTGCTATGAATGTGACAAGATAGGCCATATAAAGAAAGACTACCCAGAACGAAAGAAGAATAACTTTAATAAGAGCGAGAAATTTCATAAAAAGAAGAAGCAGGTTTTTTCAATAACTTGGGATGATTTAGACTCATCCTCTTCGTCAGATAGTGATAGCGACTTCGAACAAGCAAATGTATGTTTCATGGCTACCAATGACGATGTAAGTGAACCCTCATTCGATGATCTATTTGAAATTAGTTCTGAGTTATTAGATAAGCTAAAATATTTGATAAGAAAATATAATGATTCATTAGGAAAATTGAATAGAAGTGAACTAGAAGACGATATGCTAAAAGATGAAAAGAAAATTATAGAAGAAGAATTAGTAAAATCACAGGATTCATGTGTTGATATAACATCTCAATTTACTATGCTAAGTAATGAAATAGAAACTCAGAAAAATAAGAATGATATATTTACAAAAGAGAATCATAATTTAAATTCGAATAGTAAAATATTAGAATTAGAAGTGGTAGGACTTAAAACCAAGTTAGAAATCATTATTACAAATATTTCGAATTTTAATAAAGGTAGAGAAAACCTTTCTAATTATTGATAACTCCCAATCATCTTTTAATAAAAAAAGGTCTAGATTATCATAAAAAAATGAAGAATTAAAGATTTGTCCAAAAAGATAGCTCACTGTATATGAATTTCAAAACGAAGGATGATAATAAAAAGAAACCGATAAAATCTATTAAAATTTAGGTTCCAAAGACTAATAATCACTTGATAAGAAATTAGTATATAGATACATTTTTGTCTACTATTCACAAAAATTCTAATTATATTTTCAAGAAACACCAAACCCTTATAGGTATGGCTTCCTAAGACTTAACTCTTAGGAAGCAAATGAAAGAAGTGTGTACCAATACACTTTAATATTTTTTGCAGGTACCAAATAGGCATTGTATACGATTGTAAGTAAGTATTTTTATAAAATAAATATTATTGGATTATTTTCAAAACTAATAAAATAGATAAGCTTAGAATCCTTAAACAATAAATTCAAATTCAACTTTGAACAACTAAAAACCAGAGAGTTTGAATACACAGCATATCAGACGTCTAGATCATTGCAGGTAATGATTTTTTTCCATTTTCCTTCACAGACATCTAAACATTCAACGCAGCCTTTTGTGAACAAAAGAAGATGTCTAGTCCAAAAGATTCAGTCATCTGAATTTAGTTCAAAATGTTCCATTGCTTACTGGTTTGAAAGAACAAATTCAGACGTTTGGACCATTTCTTCCGGACATCTGGAATTCTACTGACCACTATAATTAATGATCTAACCTATATGTAATTATCATACGTGGTTTTTCAAACTTGTTATGGTATTTGCATTTTATTTCTTACTCATTACTATTTTCATGATGTTCTTAACCATTTTCTTCACATTTTATGTATATCACCATTTCATGCGCTTCATATATTCCCTCACTTTTTTATAATGACAAAGGGAGAGAAATTCATATACATATTAAAAGAGGGAGATATTATACTAGAGGGAAATATTATACCTAGGGTGAGCTTTAATCATATTATAATTTCATTTTATATAGAATAAATATTTTTCAAAAATTGTATAGTTGTTCATCATCGAAAAGAGGGAGAATGTTAGAACCTCTTTTATTGGATTTTAATGACAACAACTATAAAATTGTGCAAAAGAACATCTAAGCTAACTTGTAGGTAGATAAGTATGAAAAAAGACATAAGTTCAGCATTAAGATACACAGTACAAAAGAGGATAAAGGTATATACATGGAGATACAAAAAGAGATACAAATAATGGAGACAAGACGAAGGAATATATACAAGATGATATAAAGATTAACATCGAAATCGAGTTAAAATTATAAAATACAAAAAGAGTTTGTCTATTATTTTTTCGTTTTATATATTATGTTAAATATCCAATTTGATGATCACACACACACACTAAAATATATTTCAAAAACCATCTTTAAAGTAAAATTATCATTTAAGCAATTATTATTTAAAGATTCAAAGGTTTTCGTAAACAAAATAAGCGACGATCAGAAACTATAAAACATACACATAAAGGAACAAAAAAGGCAAGCTTCAGACATGTGGAACTTTTGTAACAGACGTCTATATATAGAAACAGACTTCTGAAATTTTTATCACAGACATCTGTTATGGAAACAAATGTCAAGAACAAAAAAATCCAAACGTCCGAATGGAGTGTATTATTTTCCCGTAGCTTCTGCTTTCTCCAATGTATTACTCAATCATCTGGACATATTATTCAGACATCTGAACTTGACGAACAGAAGTGTCTCCCCGTAGAGATTCAAATTTGAAGATTTATCTTCTTTTCCAAAGGTTGCAATACTTCTAACGGTTACTACTATTGAGTTAAAACTTTTAAAATCTATAAATAAAGTAAGAATTCACTTTTATGTAGAAAAATTCTTTCCATCTTTCTAATCTATATGCACTTGTGAATTACAAATATTCTATTTAATTTACTTTCTACAATTACACTTTCAAATCATCATCTCAAGGAGATTATAGGAAGGGTGTACTTAATAGACTTATTCGTGTTATCTAAAACATAATTTGTCAAAAAACTTTACTACTGTTTGTAGTCGAAGTCCTATTAGAGATCTTCAGACATGAAGTCCTATTTGGAAGCTTAAGCAATTTGTAATATAGAAGTCCTGTTCGGTAGCTCAGGCAGTCTATAATACCTATTCCTCTGAGTTAAATGAGGGTGTTGTTTAAATCCAAAAGGAGCCTGGGACTGGACGTAGAACATGAAATTCAAACTAGTATAAAAATTTCTGGTGCACTTTACTTTATAGTTTTTTATTTCTGCTGCTATTATATTCTAGTTTTTATTTAGTAGAACTATTCATATTACTCGATCCATAACATACACTTTCAAATGATTGATCTAGAAGAGATGAAGGCAGTTTGGTTCAAACTAATTAAGTGAGGGAGAGAATTCTTGATTCTATTAAATAGTATCTTGGAGATGGTTAATATATTACATTGTAACAAGATATCAGTTTGAAGTCAGTTACACTAGTGGAGGTTTGGGTTTTGGGGACTAGGGCGATGGTATTGGAGTTGTAACCCCCCAATAGTTTATTTGTTTTGAAAAAATGCTTGACAGTGGCGATAAAGTCTAGGTGGATGGTATACCAATTTTTTTGGAAGAACATTGCATTAAACCTGTCTGGCCCTCCCGAGTTCTCTAGATTTAGGGAAAAACAAAGCTTCTTTGATTTCTTCACTTGTAAGTTGAGAAACTAGGCTATCCTTTGTTGATTGATTAGGCAAGGTGTTTAGATCTAGAATAGGGGCGACGGGTCAGGTGTGTGGGGGATGGGCTGGCAAGTGTGGGTATGAAGTAGTCAACGAAGGCATGCATTATACTGTCTTGGTTTTTATGCAGTTGCTCAGTATGATCAATGATTGAGTGAATTTATTTCATGGCTATTCTATGCTTTAAGGCTTTTGGAATAGTTTTTTGTGTTTCTACCCCCTTCTGGATCATACTTTTCCCTTATTTTTTTTCTTAATTCCATCTTATTATTGATACAAGGCTTTTTGTAGAAGATCGGATAACTCGTGTTTAGAATTGGAAAGGGATATATCGGAGGGGTTTTGATCTAATGCTTGTTGGATCTCTCAAAGCTGTTCTCAAATACATGAGATGTGGTTGGTAATGGAGGATCTATGGTCTCTAGCCCAGCTTTTTATTTTGTTCTTTCGCAGTTTTAACTTCTGAGATAGGATAAACAATGGATTGCCATGAAACTGAGTAGCCTATACCTATAAGAAAATAGATTAGAAAGTAGAGTTTTCTAGCTAATGATTAAAGAATTTAAAGTAAGGAGAATTTTTTGTGGCTTGCTGTCCTCTTCTAAGGATGAGAGGGCTATGATCTGATATGTTAGGGGCAGGGATATGGTAATTAAGAAGAGGCTAATGGTTAAAGATTTTTTGATTTGAATGCTCGAATTATTATCGAGTCAAATGATGCTGATTTCTTTGAATATAAATTTCCATTTAAACTAAGGAATAGTGGAGGAACATTGATTGCTAGTATTCCAATAATCATAAATAATGAACATAATAACGAAATTGAATCAGAGCTTACAAACAACAAAAGAGTTTGGCCCAGAATATTATGCTTATACATTAAAAGAGGATCATGCTAATCTTAAAGAAACTTTGTCTTCTTTGGATTCAGACCTCTACCAAGAAACTATAAATGATGAAATGGAATCTCTTGAATCCTATAAAAACAATGCATTTAGTTGATTTACCTCCAGGTTGTAAAACTATAGGCTGTAAATGGCTACTTAAATGAAGTTAAAACCTGATGGTACCATTGATAAATATAACGCCCGTCTTGTAACCAAAGGATTTAGACAACGATAAAATATTGACTTTTGATACCTTTTCACCTGTTACTAGAATAACATCTATTCGAGTGTTATTTTTTTGCTTCAATTTATGATCTACTAATTCACCAAATGGATGTACAAACTGCCACTTTGAATGGTGAATTAGAGGAAAAAATTTAGATTGACCAACCCGAAGGCTTTGTTATTCCTGTCAGGTACATAATGTTCGCAAATTAGATAAATCTCTATATGTCTTAAATAGTCACCTAAACAATGACATGAAAAGTCTCATAATCTAGTTATGTCACATGGTTTTAAAGTAAATGAAATTGATAAATGTATTTATTATAAATTTAAGGATAACATTTGCTCTATCATATGTTTATATGTGGAAGATTTACTTATATTCGATTCAAATATTAATGCTATGAATTCTTTTAAATCCATATTATGTGCCAATTTTGATATGAAAGATCTTGAAGAAGCGAATGTAATCCTTGGTATAAAGGTTACAAAATCTAAAAATGGAATTTCTTTAGATCAATCTCCATGTGGCGACCGCCCTATACAACCATGCAAGAGACCAACTCATAGCTTTCACCACTATAACTAGTCACTGACTCATCCCTATGAGTTGGCACCAAGTCTTCCCCTTAACTCCTCTTGAGGCGCAAGTTTTCATGTAGGGTCCTAGTATGCTCCAGAGTCCCTCCTCCAAGTTTCATCCAATTCTGACCAACTTTGCCTCTAATTTCCCAATTTACCAACCTATCTTCCTATGCATCCAAAACACTAACAAACAACATCAAAGCACAACATAAAATATAGAATAATATGCGTTCGCATCCAATTAGATAGGCAATACATGGAATTTAGAAATCAAACAATTTCTAATCCAATTGTAATAAATCAATGAACATATGGGTATATATAAGATGAATCACAAGGCAATTTCTAAAGAATTATGTTATATGTCGTTGATTTAGGCCCTAACATATGTTAACATGTTATTTAAAGTTAGAAAAGGATTATTAGATCAAAAACCATGTTAAAACCTACAATTCTACTATATAAACATGCATAGGATAGTGAGAAGTCATAAATCGCTCATTAATTATCAAATTCAACCAATTCTAATGTAGATCCAATCCGAACAGCAATGAAAAGCACTTCTAATCAGCCAATTTGATGATCTCTAGCTTCTAATCGAGGATCTAATCTCTAATCCACGGTCTAGTTTGATTTAGAGAGCAATTTGGATGAATTAGGATGAATCTAGGGTTAATGAGGTTTAGATCTGATTTAGGAAGAGGGGAAATTTTTTAATTCGACTCTCTAGGCCTCTATTTATAGTGGTTCTTCAATTAGACTAATAGGCTTAGTTAATTACACACTAATTCTGGCCAACAACTTTTAAAACTTAAAACAAGCATAATTTCCTAATCGTAAGTCTGTTTTTCTATTATGACCACTTTATGGAATGTGAAACCATCATCCTAGCACTAAAACTATTTTGAGACCCTAATTTGGCTCCTATCAAAAGTTATAGCCCAAACAAGATTTTCAGGATCCAAATGGTCACATAGAAATTTGGGAAAAATCATAGGTGTGTAAAATGTTCCTTAGAGTCATATCCTAGAATTATAGAATCATACGACCTCACATGAGTAAAATAAAAATATTTTACGGTCATTCGATACGTAAAGTACGTGTCATTACATTCTCCCCCTCTGGAATTTCACCTCCAAAATTCCTAAACAAGCCAAAGTATAAGCAACCGTGATTTTCCCGTATGCCTACCAATCATAAGCAACTATTAAACATCTCAAACAAGTAGCCATGCAATCAATAGTATAGTGAGCTTATCCCGGCATGCAGAATACTAACATATCAAATATAGTATACAATGGTGAAAGTAGATACAATAAATGATGGGTCTTACCACTCAAAGAGCTCCAGACACATATCCTCATGCTCTCTTCCATTGCCATGTACAATCGTCATCACTTCCACTCCATTGTACTTTAACTGGTTTCACCCTCTTTCTCTTAAACTATTTCGTATCATAACTAACAATACAAAGTGGCCTATAAGATATAGAAACTTCTAGTTCTATCTCGGCATCTTCTAGCTGATTCAGTGTAATCGTCATGCCTGAATCGTGCACAAACTTTGGAAGATAAGAGAGATGAAAAATGTTGTGCACGTTCGCCATCTTCTGAGGTAATTTGACCCTATATGCTAACTTTCCAATCCTCTCAATTATCAGAAAAGAACCTACGAATCTCAGCACCAACTTCCTTTTTCTACCGAATCGAACTACATTTTTAGAGGAGAAACCTTCACGAATACCATATCTTCGATAGAAAACTCCAAGTCTTTTTGACTTTTGTCCGTCTGGTGATCATAAGCAGCTTTCATATATTGTCGAATGACCTCAATCTTTTTATGATATCTCTCTAATCATATCTAGCCCAGGTATTGATTTCTTGCCCGTTTCCCACCAACTTGAAGGAGCATTAAACGGTCTTCCATACAATGCTTCGTATGAAGCCATTCCAATAATCGACTTATAACTGTTATTGTATGCAAACTCCACCAAATTCAAATGATCATCCAATTATCCTCCAAAGTTTATAATGCATGCTCGTAAGAGATCTTCAAATATACAATGCACTCTCTCAGTCTGCCCATCTGTTTGCGGTTTAAGCTGTACTAAGATGCAACTTGGATCCTAACACCTCTTGTAAGCTCTTCCAAAACCCACTACTGACCAACGGGTCTCGGTCGCTCATAATGCTCTTTGGCACACCATGAAATCGTACTATCTATTTCAAATACAAATATACTAGTTGGGATGCCGTTCTAGTTATCTTGATGGGTATAAATCTTGCACTCTTGATCAATCGATCTACTATGACCCAAATGCCATCGTACTCTGCTCGATTCCTTGGTAGTCCATCTATAAAATCCATCGATACTTGATCCCATTTCCACTCAGGAATCTCTAAGGGTGGCAACAATCTACTAGGTTTCTTCTGCTCTACCTTTAACAACTGATAGTTCATACATTTTGAGAAGAATATTCCAACATTCCTCTTTATACTGTCCCAATAATAGGTTCGCTTCATATCTCGGTACATCTTGTTACCTTATGGATGAATGGTCAATCTAGAACGACGACACTTTCTTAACACTTCATCTCGTAATCCATCAACATCAGGAACAAATAATCTTCCCTCCTTACGAAGCCAACCTTCTCAGTCGAGTTCGTATTACTTCATGTCTTCAGATTCTACTCCTTCCTCTATCTTTATTATTATCTCCGCTAGCCTAACATCTCGCTTTTGACTAGTACCGATCCTTTCTATCAGAGTAGGTCTAATCGATAAGCTTGCTAACATTTCAGGTTCTAACTCGCAGTGAGGTCTGAAATCAAATCCACCAATATATTCAACCTGCTTCCATTCCAAGAAAGTTGCTCCCAACCCAGCATGTCTTCTACTCAATATATCTGTGACTACATTTCCTTTTCCTGGAGTAGAAATACTGAAATCATAAGAGGCCAAGAACTCTAACCGCCGTTGGTGACGAAGGTTGAGATCCTTCTGAGAGAAAAGGTACTTCAAGGATTTATGGTCTGTAAAAAACTCAAATCTTTCTCCCAACAAATAGTGCCTCCATATCTCCAAAGCATAAATAATTGCCGCCAATTCCAAATCATGAGTTAGGTAATTCCTTTCGTGTGGCTTTAGCTATTGACCGGCATAAGCAAACAATACTTCCCTTCTGCATTAACGTCGCACCCAATCCCGTACCACTGGCATCAGTGTATACTATTAACTCTTCATTTCCACTGAGATTGGTCAACATAGGTGCACTCATCAACCTCTTTTTCAGATTAGCAAATGCTTGCTCACACTTCGCATCCTATACAACAGCCCGATTCTTCTTCATCAAATTTGTCGACGGTGCTGCTATCTTCAAAAAGTCCTTAATGAAGCATCTATAGTATCCCACCAAAAATATAAAACTTCTCACATCTGTAGTATTCGTGGGCTGATTCCAATTTTGGACCGCTACCACCTTCGTAGGATCCATCGCTATTCCCTGTCCCAAAACGACATGACCCAAGAATCTCACTTCTTCTCTCTAAAAGTGACACTTAGAGGACGTCGCTCTCAACTTGTGCTTCCTCAATATCACTAGCATAACCCTTAAGTGTGTCTTATGTTCCTCTTTGGTTATGTAATAGATCAGAATATCATCCATGAACACTAGCACAATCTTATTCGGATGGTTTTTGAGAACCCGATTCATGAGATTCACAAAGTATGCCGGAGCGTTGGTCAACCCGAATGGCATCACCAACACTCATAAATTCCCGACGATGTACGAAATGCAGTAAAAGGCAAAATTTCCTTCGCTACTCTAAGATGGTGAAATGCCGTTGCTAAATCCATTTGAGAGAACACCTTCGCATCATGCAACTGATCGAACAAGTAATCAATCCGTGGGAGTGGATACTTGTTCTTCTTTGTCAGTTTATTCAGCTCACGATAGTCCACACACAACCTCAAAGAGCCATCCACCTTAGTCACAAATACAACAAGTGCACTCCACTTAGATACATTCCTTCAAATGAACCCTTTCCTTAACAGTTCGTTCACTTGCACATCCAATTCTTCTACCCTTTAGGTGTCATATGCCTCAAAGGCATAATTATAGATCTGGCTTCCTTTACTAAGCTAATTCGGAACTCGATCTCTTTATGCGGTGAAAATCCAGTCACTTCCCCAAAGACATCTGGATACTCTCTAACTATTCGCACAGATGATAACTCCTCCTATGGAACCTCAAGCGAATATAAAAAGCTGACCATCACCCCATCCTTTTGTAGGCAGCTAATCACTACCATTCGCCCATCCACATCCCCAATTATCACCAACAGCTTCTCGCAATCCACTATAGCCACATATCTCTTTAGCCAGTCCATTCTTAAGATAATCCCGAACCCAAAAAATTCAAAACAAAGCTGTCACAAACAAAAGAACATCCATGACTCGACAAGACTAAACCACTATAAACCATGCACAGCCTAGTAAAGCCTCCAATAAGGTTTGTTACGATCAAGGGCCGATCTACTATCTTGGATCTCAATCCCAGTTTCTCTACTAGGTCACTACTTTTGAATGAATTTGAAGCCCCAGCATCTAACAAAACTTGAACAGGAGCATCATCGATAAAAAGTATACCTTGAATGATGACTCCATTTCTCTTCTCTTTCATCGAGGGAGTACTCAACGAAGTTCGGACCATATCCAAAGCATATGCCTTCACTATCTGCTTATCCCTCATCAGTTCTAGACACTCTTTCTTCAAATGCCCTGGCTTATTACAGTTGTAGAATTTCTTCTTATCTCTTACTTTGCAATCCTTAATCAAGTGATCCTTTTCCTTGCACCCATAGCAAGTGAGTTCCCATTTACCCTTCTTCTCACCTCCCTTTCCATAAGGTTGTTTCCTCTTTCCATTCTATTTCTTCTTTCCCTCACCACCTTGATGCGTCTTTGGCTCCCCTTCTCAGTAGAAACAACAATAACAGCCCTAGCCTTAGGGTACAGATTCTAATAGTGAAGCGCCTTCTCTACCAACTTTTCATTTGGCTCATCAATATGGTCCACTAGTTTCTCTCTTAGATAGTCATCCAATCCTATGATGAACTTCTCATTCTTCCTCAGGGGGTGTCAATGAATGACATCCTATATTTAGACAAAGCATTAAATTCTGCCATATATTTAAAAATTGTCATCTCTCCCTACTTGAGATCAACAAATTTTCCAAACAACATCGACTTTTAAGCAGTCAAAATAAACTTTTCCTCAAATCTCATCTTAAACTGATCCTAAGAGAACCGGTCTTCTGGAGTAGCAATAGTGACTGCATTCCACCAATTCATAGCTCGGCCCTGAAGCTGTCTTAAAGCCAACTTTCTCTTCATAGCATCTTCCACCTCCATATCACTAAAGATGCGCTTGCAAGTATCCAACCAATCTTGCAGTTCTATGGATGACTTTGTCCGATGGAATGGCTTTCTTCCAAGAGTAGAGTAATCTTTGCTCAACTTAGCAAAATAAGCCATAGGTGCTTGCACTACAGAAACTCCTCCAACCACCCCACTAGGAGCATTCATCATCATCATTGTCATCATAGATTGAACATAGCTTGGAAATCAAACGTAGCAGCTCCCAATCCTGCTCCCACTTCAACTCTTGAAGCAGATCTCACAGTATTACTTGTATGTCGGCTCATTCTTATTTGTAACAAGAATGATCAGTCTCTCATAGAGAAAACTATGTCCATGGTGCTCATGTGCATGCGACTTACACTATATATTATATTACTATATACTTTTGAAAACCAAACTTATAACAAGTATGCACTCATACACACACACACACACTCTCTCTCTATCTCTCTCTCTAGACCTTATCTAAGGTGATAATTCCTTCCTTATATCTACTAGATCGTGATATCAAATCAGGTTAATCAAGTAACCGAAGCTCTGATACCAAATGTGACGACCGCTCTATACAACCATGCAAGAGACCGACTCATAGCTTTCACAACTATAACTCATCATGGACTCATCCCTATGAGTCAGCACCGAGTCTTCCCCTTAACTCCTCTTGATGTGCAATTTTCATGTTGGCTCCTAGTATGCTCTAGAGCCCCTTCTCTAAATTTCGCCCAATTCTGATCAACTTTGCCTCCTATTTTCCTAATTTCCCAACCTATCTTCCTATACATCCAAAACACTAACAAATAACATCAAAGCACAACATACAAACACAGAATAACATGCATTCACATCCGATTACATAGCCAATACATGGAATTATAGAAATTAAACATTTTCCAATACAATTCTAAGAAATCAATGAACTATGGGATAACTAAGGTGAATAACAAGGCAATTTCTAAATGATCATGTAGTGTGTCATTAATTTAGGCCCTAACATATGTTAACATGTTATTTAAAGTTAGAAATGGATTCTTAGATCAAAAATCATGTTAAAACCTATAATTCTATTATATAAACATGCATAGGATAGTGAGAAGTCATAAACCACTCACAACTATCAAATTCAACCAATTCAAATGTAGATCCAATCCAGATAGCAATGAAAAACACTTCTAATCAGCTAATTTGATAATCTCTAGCTTCTAATCGAGGATCTAATCTCCAACCCACAATCCAGTTTGATTTAGAGAGCAATTTGGATGAAGTAGGATGAATCTAGGGTTAATGGGGTTTAGACATGATTTGGGGAGAGAGGGAAAAAGTTTTAATTTGACTCTCTAACCCTCTATTTATATTGATTCTCCAATTAGATTAATGGACTTACTAATGGGCTTAGTTAATTACATGCTAATTCTGGTCGGTACCTTTTAAAACTTAAAACAGGCATAACTTTCTAACCGTAAGTCCATTTTTCTATTATGACTACTCTACGGAATGTGGAACCATCATTCTAAAGCAATAAGACTAGTTTAAGAGCCGAATTTGACTTCTGTCAAAAGCTATAGCCTAAACAAGGTTTTTAGGGTCGAAATATTCACATAGAAATTCGAAAAATATAATAGTGTGTAAAATATCCTTAAGAGTCATATCCCAAATTATAGAATCATACCATCTCATACAAATAAGTCAAAAATATTTTTCAATCCTTTAATATATAAAATACGGGTCGTTACACTCACTAGGTTGAGAAGATGTTAAACAAATACAATTACTTTGACTTTAAACCTACTAATACACCATATAATCCTAGTGAAAAACTATTTAAGAACATCAGTGAAGGTGTAAGGTAGTCTGACTGCTCGAGCATCATTGGAAGCCTTAAGTATGTCATTGGTTGTACTGGACCCAATATAGCCTATGTCATGGGATTATTGTGCATACTTACTAGTAGTCCTAGTATAGAGCATTTATATGCCATTGAAAGGTCATGAGACACCTTAAAAGAACTAAGAACCTTGGATTACATTATCAGAAGTTTCAGCTGTCCTTGAAGGATATAGTGATATAAACTAGAACACTTTATTAGATGACTCCAAAACAGCTAGTGGATATATTTTTAGTATAGCATATAGAGCTATTTCTTGAAAAATCTAAGAAATAGACTATATGGTTTAATCCACTATGGAGTCTCAGAAGATAGCATTAGCAATAGCTAGTGAAGATGCAGATTACTTGAGAAATCTATTAGCTGTGATCCCTTTATGAGAAAAAACGATATCAGCTACGTTGATCCATTACGATAGTACCACGACTGTTGTAGAAGTGGAGAATTGTTACTATAAAAGTAAAAGACAACAAATTTTTCATAAGCATAGTACTGTAAGGGAGTATATCTCTTCAGGATCTATTAGAGTGAATCATGTGCACATTGATGAAAATTTGGCGGATCATTTGACGAAAGGATTGACCAAAGAGAAAGTCCTTACAAAATCTAAAAGAATGGGACTATTGCCCTTAGAATGAGAAGTCACTTAAAATGGAAACTCAACCTAATGACTGAAGATCCCATGAACTAGGTTTAACGGGTAATAATAGGTTGTCAAGTGACACAATTTGAACATGCTAATTTTTATTAGATTAAAGCATCTAATCCTAAAGCAATAAGAGGATGAGTTTATATTAACTCTTAATGAAATCTATACTCTATGTAGAGTGGAGTATCTAGCTATAGGAGTACTCTTAATATGTTTGCCCATGTGAATGTGGAAATGTGGCCATTTCTTATGGAATTTTTGGCAAAATTTCTAGAGCATTTACTAAACTGGAATAGACGTGCATGGCCTTTAATGCACATGCTAATGATATCACCCTATAAAGGTTTGTTGTGGATTAATGTCAAATATAGAGTTCAAGACTATGTGTCACTCTAGTATAATCTAAACCTTAATCACTATCAAAGGTTCAAATCAAAAGATACATTTGTTTATGCATAATCTTATTGGCAATTGCTCAAGAAAAATATTTTTAAAGGTTCAAGTGGGGGATTGTTGCAATTTTTCAAAAAGAACATAAACAAATGAATTATTAAAAATATGGGAAAAGTGGATAGAGGCTCCTATTTGTGAATAGTCCCACATGTAGTGAACTATACGTGATGATCTTCTTTTCTTACTTCTAAAGAACACACTTAACACATCCACGGTATTCATATGCCGATCATCTAAGTGTTCAAAAGACAAGCCGTTGGCGTAAAAGAAAAGAAAAGGCAAGAAAGAAACACAGAATCTCACAATGTAATGGAATCACATATAATAGAACATAAGATTTACATGTGGTCACTTTCAAATAAAACATCAGAGTTATAAAAGTTACTAACTTCAGTCAGGGATAGTTATAAACGCCTACCCCCACATTGCTGATACATACTATGCACACACAGTGAAAATAAAATAGATAACTAAATAATGGGAAAGTCTCCTGCTCCATGCTCCTCCAAAATTCATTTACAAGAACCTGGACTACTTAGCTACTCAAAAAATAGAGTAACCAAGAGTTTAAGTGGAAAGAAAGAAAAGCTTCAGATAAGACATCGGTCTGGTGTGAGTAAACTCAAAACATATGAATTGTTATATTTATAAAACCCTTTAAAAACAAAGATATCTCGTAAAACTATACCGCAGATAAATGCAGATGGGTTTTTAAGTTATAATAACCAAAACCTTTCTATAAGAATTCTATGATATGATAATAATGTCTAAGGTTTAAAATAAATATTTAATCATAGCCAAAATGGTTACGTTAATTACATTCCAGCATATTAAGTATACAAATAAGTCTGCAAAGCATGTAATGGAAAATGTATTCCAACATTTATAAGGCACCGGGGTACCGCCCGCTATAGTATACTTCTATAAAAATGTACCGAGGTTACAAACCTTGCAACCCCTGGAAACACAGAACCGACATACCCATTCCTGAATAGTACTGAATATAAGCATCCCATGGTTGCGATCATCAACCATATCGGGCCTCGAAGCATACATCCAAAGAAATATCGATCTAGATTAGAGACGATCATACCTTAATGGTAGCGAACCACATAACCCTACCGCATCTCCCCTGTCTTATTCATTTCGGCTGTGAGGCTCGCGACAAAGTTTACCTTTCCTTTTAGCAAACCCATCTTGGAATGCTAACACCACCCTCTTGGCAATAATGCAATGCTAGCATTTATCCATATAAGTTGTTCAGGACACAGACAAACTGAAGGCACTACTTCTACTACATCCTTTTTGGAATCACCCTCAGGATTAGAAATAAGTAGCCTTTGCAGTTCAAAGAACTTCGTCTTCAATTCCATCATCTTTAAGATATCTTCAGTTCGAACGCATATGCCAGTTCAAAGTGGTTTTCGAGCAACATATCCGATCCAGGTCTCTCTAAACCAACAATCGATAGTTTTTGGTTAACTCAATCCCAGATCTTTTAGAAATAAGCGGACTATATCAGAGTCCTAAGGGAAGCCCTCATATACCCCTTAAAGCTAGAGACGTTTAATCCGAATGTGTTCTCCCATGAGAATCTCAAACCATATGAAATCGATAAGCTTTCATATACTTCCTGAGTCAAAATAGGTCAAGTTGTTTATAGTAGACAAACCACTATCTGAGTAAGTATATAGTTTGCATATGGAAAATTAGACATTATATACTTAATTAATCGTGACATATTTATCGAAATTAACCCTCTTATGCTTATCACGTTTCAAACATTTCGACTTCTCTATCTCTTGCCTAGAATTGAAGCCAGGTAAGTTAGAGCACTGGTTGCATATCAAAGCCTTGCCTTAGTTAAAACACTCTGATTCCAGATCTCATAGATAAAGGAAAGTTTACTCATTGGCTTTTAGTGCTAAATATAAGATGAATTACTTTCCATAAATGTGTCAACCTTTTAGCACTACTTATCATATTTGTTTTATCTTACTTAATGGCATAAACAAAGAAATCTCTTGTATAAAGCAAAATCATTTCTAAAAAAATAAAAAAAACCAACTCCATAAACTTATTTCTAGTCTTCAATTTCAAATAGGTACTTTTGATTGGTTAGAAATGAAGTCGTTCAAGTTGGGGTATTATTATTAACTAAAGTAACTTGCATCAATATCATAATTCCTTTAAATCAAAAGAACAATTAACTTAGTGTACAATAATTAAACTATACTCACAGAATAAATTATACTCATCACCTAAACTTTAAATCCTTTTGATTTGATGAAGTAAATGGAAATCTTGGTTGCCTTGAAGATGAAGATGGTATTTGGTTTCTTTCTTTAGTTTGAGAATGAATTAAAATGAGATATGTACTTTGGTACTTATAGGTGAAGAGAATGGTAATTTAGTAATTACCTAACCTCCTATAGCCTAATTCGATTCGACCAGATTTTGGTCTAATGGAATCCATCTATATGGCATAAATTGATTCGAACATATTTTAGTTCAAGCAGCAACAATCAATTAATATACTGGCCCGGATTAATATACTTGGCCTCTTGCCTGGTGAATCAGCTCTGTAACCGGACTCATTTTCAGTGGCTGATGAAACTAGAGGCGCCCGAAGGAAGGAACCCAAGTCAAGGTGTAAACAGACTCCTATAGAGAGAGAATGGCGACCATCCGCATTGCATAACCCAATTTGACCATATTTTGATCCAGTGGCAACCATCTGCATGGAATATGATAATCATTATGTTATTTTGTTCTATGCTATTCTTTTATTAGGCAAGTCATTTTACAATTCTATTTTATACCATTATTTTATTAGGCCGACCATTATACTGTTTTGTTTTACTTGGCAGGTTATTATACTATTTTGTTTTATTAGGAAAATTCTTTTCTTAATTCGTAAGAAATAATCGTTCCCATTTGTTTTATTAAGTAAGGATAAGTTTAAAAAGTGTGGTCTGATCAAAGACAAATTTTCTTCTTATTCTTAATTAAATCGGACCCCTAACAGCCTTATAACTCTAACTGTCTTTAAACTAATATTTTAGATTCGTAAAAAGCCCACCCTAGACATTTTATCCAAATTTTATTTGAGTTATAAAATCCATTATTTAATCATTTAAAAATATATTAAATAATCATATTTAAGGTGACTAAATTATGAGTCATTACATTCTCCCCCTTAAAAGAATTTCATCCCGAAATTTAACACACAAAGAGGATAACTCAAAAAACATACATCATATACGATGAAACGTATACAAACGAGATATATAATAAGTGACTACACCACAAGCGGTGAGTGCACTATCGACACACTAAGCAAACTACACATCTATCTACAACCCGGGATAAGCCTTTCTCATGCTATCCTTAGTTTCCCAAGTGCAGACTCTAGTATCATCGCTCCATTGAAGCTTGACCGAACTTACGACCATTTTACACAATTATTTTACATCACGATCAATAATGTGAATAAGATGCCTTATTATGGTTAAGTTTGGCTCCACTTCTAAGTATTCTTGAATAGCTGGCTTAATAAGTAGCCTTGGATCATGCACATATTTCTTTAATGAGACACATGGAAAACATTGTGTATGCTCAACAATCTCTCATGTAACTCAACTTGATAGGCAAGCTGACCAGTCAAGTGTCCTTGAATAATCTAAAACTAAGATAAATCTGTTTTCGTAGGAAACACGATTGCATTGAGCGTATGCAACAAGCCTTTAAACCTCTAAGTGTCACAGTAGGACGAGTGTCGTCTCGGGAGGGTTTTCAACGGATACTACCCAAAAAATCCAAATGCAACTACATGAAAATTTTCAAAAGTATTTACAAATGAAGGATTTAATTTTAATTGACACAAGTAAGTTAAATATAAGTTTTGGTCATTATCAAGAAATTTTAGTCCTTTTACTCGTCAAAACTTCCAACAAAAATTTAGTTATTATCAAATTAGACTCCAGTTTGGCTAGTTGTTTCGGTTGATAACATAGTGCAACTATGAAAATGATCCTTAGTTGATTATCAAAGTTTTTTCAAAGTGGTATTTTTATTTCTTTTAAATAACAAATCGAATAAAATAAGTGAAAATAGTGCTTGGATTTTAATTGCTTTCTCTCTCTATTTTTGAAAAGTATTTACATTATTATTATTTACACACCTAACTCGGATAAACCGAGGCCAGATATACCGATCATGCACTACCTATCGGACTTACGTGAGAAGGGTATAAAGCATGACGAGTGTACAAACTTGCATATGAACACATGACTCTAGGTGGTTATTTTTATTGAATCTATTACAAACACCTAACTTAGATAAACTAAGACCAGATATACCGATCATGCACTGCCTTTCGGACTTACTTGAGAAGGGTACAGAGCATGGCAAATGTATACACTTGAGTGTGAACACCTGACTCTAGGTGTTTCTTATTTTTGTAAAGCCTCTTTTTTTCTTCTTTTTTATGAAGAGAGAGTTTTGCAAAATCATTTTAGCACCGCTTAACTTAGAAGATCAAAAAAGTTTTCGCATTTACTTTAAATCGACCACTCTTTTAAACAAAGATTACAATTAGGACATACTTCATAATTATTGCCTATGACGCTTCCTATATACTAGTTAAACCATAGTTACTTGTAATCAAACTTTATTTTTGTTGAGACAGATAAATTTTCAAAAAATTCAATTTAATAACCAAAAACATATACTTATCCTATAGCGTTTCTTCAAAACTAAATCTAAAAAGAAAATTTGTTTTGGTTTTTTTTAAGTTTTGGAAAGAAAATGCAAAAAATAAACCATGAAAAATCAAAAATGAACACGAGACCCCCCCCCACACTTGATTTTGACTGTGTCCCCATAGTCAATGCATGACATAATGAGTATAACGAGAAAAAAACGATATGTGCATATTTATAAGAGAGGGTTAACATTTCTTACTAGACGTAGTATGGCTCATGAAGAGTCATGAACTCCTTCTCTTGATCACTCGTCAACTCAAAGTAAGGTTTCAAACAATGACCATTCACTATAAAAATTGAACAATCCCTAAGGCTCTATTTCTATGGCACAGTGTGGAAAAACAGTACGTACGATATATGGTCCTGTCTATTGTGATTTTAATTTCCCAATGATTGAATGAAGTCGAGAGTCATACAAAAGAACTTTTTGATTTGGCGAAAATGTTTTCCTTAGGATTGACTTTTCATGAAAAACTTATGTTCTTTCTTTGTAAATTTTTTCTTTTTCATATGCATCGTTCCTAATCTCCTCTAGTTCATTGAGTTGCAAATTTCTATTTCGTTAGCTTTTTCAAGATCAAAACTTTTGTTCTTAATTTCCACAACGCTTTATGTTCAAGTTCGATGGGCAAATTGCATGCTTTACCATATACAAGCCTAAAAGGAGACATCCCAAGATTGGTTTTGTATGTAGTTCTATAAGCCTAATGCACATCTGTCAATTTTTGTGACCAATCTTTTAGATTTTTATTCATAGTTTTCTCCAAAATTTATTGATTTGGCAATTTGAAACTTCAACTTGACCATAAGTTTGGGGATGATATAAAGTGGATAACTTGTGGGTTATTGAGTATTTTATCATTAGAGTTTCAAATGAACGATTACGAAAATGGGTTCCATTATCGCTTATTATTGTGCGAGGTGTTCCAAATCTCGAAAAGATGTTTTCTTTTATGAATTTCACAACAACTTTATGGTCATTTTTTTACAAGGAATGGCTTCAACCCATTTAGAGACGTAATCAATAGTAAGAAGAATGTACATATTCCTGAAAGAATTGGGAAATGGTCCCATAAAATCAATACCCCCAACGTTAAAGATTTCGATCGTAAGAATGGAGTTCAGAGACATCATGTTTTATCGAGAGATTCTTCCTAACATTTGACGGCGATCGCAAGTTTTACAAAACTCGAATGCATCTTTTCAAAGCATAGGCCAGTAAAAACCACATTAAAACACCTTTTTGGCTGTTTTCTTTGGACCGAAGTGACCACCATAAGCTTGGTCATGATACGAAAGAACACTTTTGATTTCGCAATCTGGGATGCAACATCGAATGATTTGGTCGGAACAGTATTTAAACAAGTATGAATCATCCTAATAGAAGTACTTGACTTGGGAAATAAATTTTTATTTATCTTGTTTTGACCAAAATGAAGGAATTTCCTTAGTGACTAAATAGTTCACTATGTCAGCATACCATGGATCGACAGAAACAGAAAGAAGTTGTTCGTCACGAATGTTCTCATTGATCAGTAAAGAAGATGGTACATGTGAAAGACGCGACAGATGATCAGTGATGACGTTGTCAGATCCTTTTTTGTCTTTGATCGTAAAGTCAAATTCTTGGAGTAACACGATCCAACGGATCAAAAGAGATTTAGCATCCTTTGTAGCGAAAAGGTACCTAAGAGCGGAATGGTCAGTGTAAACAGTAATGTGTGAGCCAATCAAATAAGGTCGGAATTTTTCGAGCGCAAAGACTACCGCTAGAAGCTCTTTTTCAGTGGTCGAGTAATTAAGTTAAGCGTCGTTTAGAGTCATACTAGTGTAGTAGATAACATGAAGAATTTTGTTGATGCGTTATCCTAAGATAGCGTCTACTATGAAGTTAGAAGCATCACACATTATTTCAAAAGGAAGATACCAATTGGGTGACAAATGATGGGAGCGGAAATGAGTTCGTTTTGGAGACGTTCGAAAGTAGAAACACAATCAAAATTAAAGTCAAATGGAACATCTTTTCCAAGAAGAGTCATCAGAGATCGGGCGATTTTACTAAAGTTCTTCATAAAGTGTCAATAGAAACGATCGTGTCTAAGGAATGAACGAATGTCCTTAACAGATTTGGGAATGGGTATATTCGCAATTACATCTACTTTCTCTTTATCTACCTTAATGCCTTTGTTTGAAATAACATGCCCAAGGACAATATCATGTTTGACCATAAAATGGCATTTTCCTAATTTAATGTTAAGTGTTTGTCCTTACATCGTTTAAGAACAAACTCAAGATGGTGTAAGCACTCGGAAAAAGAGTTTCCAAAGATAGAAAAATCGTTCATAAACACTTCAAGAAAGTGTTCGATCATATCGGAAAAGATGCTAACCATGCATCTTTGAAACATAATAGGAGCGTTGCAAAGGCCAAAAGGCATACGACAATACGCAAAAGTGCCAAAGGGGCACGTGAAAGTTGTTTTCTCTTAATCTTCGGGAGTTATTAGAATTTGGTTATAGCTGAAATAACCATCAAGAAATCAATAGAATTCATGGCCGGCTAAACGTTCAAGCATTTGGTCAATGAAGGGAAGAGGAAAATGATCTTTACGTGTTGCAGCATTTAATTTTCGATAATCAATGCAAACACACCAATCCGTTTGAGTATGAGTTGGAATGAGTTCGTTAGAGTCATTCTTGATAACGGTAAGTCCAGACTTTTTTGGCACGACATGAATTAGGTTAACTGACAAACTATCAGAGATTGGGTATTTGATTCCGTTATTGAGGAGTTTAAGAATTTCATCATGAACCGCATTCTTAGTTTTTGGGTTAAGCCTTTGTTGCGCATCAAGACCAGGCTTGGCATCGTCAACTAAATGGATTTAATATTGAACAAAAGCGGGACTAATTCCCATTATATCAGTGATCGACCATCTAATGCGTCTTTGTTTTTCGATAGAATTAAAAATAAGGAAGCTTCTTGATCGAGAGAGAGAGTTTAAGAGATCATGATGGGAAACGTTCCGTTGTCGCCTAATTATGCGTATTTAAGGTGATCAGGAAGGGGTTTGAGGTCCAACCTCGGGGGTTGCTCAATCAAAGAATTTGGTTTAAGTTTTGACTCAACAGTAAGGAGTTCAAATGGAAGCGCATTTTCAATTTCGTTAGGCTTATCTTGAATGGTTGTTCTTATTCGGTCCTGTGTTCGTGGTTTAGGTCAACTATTTCGTTATCAAAATTTTCTTGAATGAAGCTAATTTACATTGTTTGGTCACGTGGTTCATTCGATTGATTTTCAAGGTTAAAGATATTAAGATCCAAATTCATGTTTCCAAAAGAAATTTTCATTGAACCGTTTCGACAATTGATTAGAACATTTGAAGTAGCCAAGAAAGGTCGACCTAAAATCAATGAAATCTGACTCATCGGATTGTTCACGGATTGAGTCTCTAAAATGATGAAATCGACGGGGAATATGAATTGACCGATTTTGATGAGTACATCCTCGATTTCACCCATGGGTCTCTTCATCGAACGATCGACAAATTGAAGAGTCACTTTCGTTGGTTTAAGTTCACCTAAGCCAAGTCGCTTGTAAACTGAATAAGGAATCAAATTGACACTCTCACCCAAATCTAGTAAGCACTTGTTAATCGTTTTGTCTCCTATCGTGCACAAGATCGTCGAACATCTAGAATCTTTGTATTTAACGAGAACTGATTGGGATAAAACTTCGCTAAGTCCGACAGCTAAGAAAACTTTCTTGGGTACATGAGTGTGTTGTTTTTGAGTACATAAGTCCTTGAGAAACTTAGCATAAGTTGGGACTTGTTGAATGATATCAAGAAGTGGAATGTTAACTTTCACTTGTTTGAAAATTTCCCACATCTTTTCCATCTGGTCAATACGTTTCTTCGGTCGAAGGTGATGTGGAAATGGAACACGATACTCAGTAGGCTGGTCTTCTTGAGTAGAAGAAGAATTTGGATTGGAATTTAATTTGATGTTTGTCTCTTTGTTTTGTTTAGATTCGCTTGTCATTTTTGAAGTGTCAAGAGGAGTTTTCGGTAAATCATTTAGATTAACAACTCGATTATCGATTTTTTTATTGGAATGAAAAGTGGCGATAGCATTCATTTGGGTTATGTTGCTATCTTGAACAACATGGGCTTGATTTGAATTCGTGTTTCGATTTTTGGGATTCAAAATTGGCTTACTTGGGAATGTGCCTCTTCACATTCACTTACAAATGTGGCTAATTGATTTATTTGTATTTCAAGTATAGCAATCGATTGACTCATATTCCACATGTACGTGGTTAACAAATTTTGCAAATTACTGTTTGATTGGAGGCATTGAGTGATTGCTTTAGCCAAAGTTTCAAGATGATTTTCGAGTGAAGTCAAACATTTATCGTCTTGGGGAGCAAAAGATTGTTGTAGTTGATTTTGAGACGGACTAGCAATTTTTTTTGAAAATGATTGGGTTAAAAGGGAGGATTCGAAGCATTGTTCGGAAATGCTTGAAAATTGGGACGCATCAAATTCCTGTTTGAATTATTTTGGTTCAACACAAAGTTAGGATGATTTCTCCAGCCAGGATTGTACGTTGGAGAAAATGAGTCATTCTTAACCTTACTGAAAGCATTGAGCTATTCAACCGAATTAGGACACCGATTGGCTATGTGATTCAGATCGTTGCATTTATAACACATTGGTTGGGAAGCTTGGTTCATTTGGTTGATGAGAAAACATTGTCAAATTAATTGATAATTGCATTGATTTTAGCTTCCAAAGCTAATGATGATCCTATTAAGTGTGCTCTCGATCGTGAGTAAATTGATTTTTCGTTAGAATGTTCCCATTGGGATGACTTTTCGGCCAAGTTTTCAAGGAATTACCAAGCATCACCGTGACGTTGGGCGAGAAAATTGCCTTGGCATATTGATTCAAGCATGGTTCGCGAGCTGTTTTCAAGTCCATCATATAAGAGTTGACAAAGAGTTCATTTTTCAAAATTATGGTGTGGACATTTTATCAAAAGCTCTTTAAATCTTTCAAAATATTTTCCAAAAGGTTCACCTCCGACTTAATGAAAATTCACAATTTCGTCTCGGATTTTTGTTGTTTTTTCCAAGGCGTAGAACATTTTTAACAAAAATTTAGCAAATTCTTTCAAAGTTTTGAACAAATTTGACGGTAAGCTGTACAATCATTTTTCAGCATAATCGGTAAGGGCAAATGGAATTAACCAAAGTTTGATTCTGTCATCACATAATTGTTGGAGTTTAATGGTTGCACAAATTTGTTCGAATTTTTATAAGAAAATGCATGGGCCATCGTGTTTAAAATTGTCAAATTTTGGGAGCGTGGAAATATGATTGGAATGAATTTCGAAATGGTTACCTGCTGAGGCGGGTAATGTGATACAAGAAGGAATAGAAACTTTGTTGAAAAAGATTCTATCCATGAGAGTGTGAGGGGCATTTTCATTCGCCATTATTGAAGGATTGTTTTTCCGAGTTAATCGATTTATTGTTATGTCACGAGTTCAAGTACTCATGCACAAGAAAAAGTCAATGAGAGAAAGAAGCGAGAATCGAGTTTAAGAAAATGAAGCAAGGTTTAGAAAATGAAGTGAAAACTTGTTTTGTTTTTTATTTTATAATTTTTTTAAAAGGAAAAGTATTTACCAAAGAGAATTTATTATTTGAAAGGGAGATTTGATTTTTTGGATTTTCAATTTTTTTAATGTTTTTGCTTTCTTTTTAGTTTTTGTTTTTAAAAAGATTTTTTTGGATTTTTTTTCTAAAGAAAACTAACATGTATAAATGCTTGTTTTTTTTTCAATGGTGAAGATTTGAAAAGATTTATTTTTCTTTGGATTTAAAAAAAACTAAGTTCAGTAAAATGTACAATTTTTTACTTTTGGATTTTGTTTTTTAATATGCATGAACTAATGTAACTAAATAAATGCGAGGACTTAATTACAAATTTTCTATCTTTAGTAACTCCTAACCCAAAATTGTATAATCACACTTTGTCTTAATTCAAAAAAATAGTTCTTAGCCAGGTATCGGGCATGAGTTATTAGTGCACCATGAATCATCGTAGCAATGCAGCCGAAGGTTTAAGTACCTTCAGGGAAACAATCACTATAATATTTACGAATTACCGTAGTATTTTTATATGATTATTTCTCTGCCGTAGCCTAGACACCAAGAAAATAAATTGTTGAAAGAATACAACTTGTCAAGATACAATTAAGCCCTAGTTGAGCTCGTGACACCTTTAAGTCCAAAGTCTAACCATTATTATTAGCAAATTCTATGATAAAATGCAGTTTGTGGGTCAAGGAAGGAGTGATGAAATCCCTCACCTTATGTGGATTTGGGTGTTGCCCATAGAAAAGAAAAATAAGATGATATGAATTCAAAATTGAAAATAAACGTGATTTAACAATGCAACTATAAATGAAATTTTTTTTTGTTTTTGGATTTTTAAAATGCAAACAACCAAAAATGCAAAGTAAAAAAACAAGAGATAATGGCACGATACTAGAGTGTATGGAACTATTAGCAATTCATTTTAAAGTAGCGATTTTTTTATTTATTCTTTTAGCAAGCAAAGCAATCTTCTAGCTAGCAAGCACTTCCTTTTGATTTCCTACAATTTGCAACCTGAAAGTTGTTGAACACAAATATTTATAAGACTAAAACGAAAACAAATTCCCTATTTTTTATGGATAAAAGGAAGTTAAAAGAAAATATTTACAAGCCAAAATAAAACAACATAAAACGAATCTCAAGAATTTAAAAGCCAATAAAATTTCTTTTTTTCATTTTTTTTCATTTTTTTAAAAGAAACTCAAAAAAATAAACATGAAAAGATTTAAGTAAAACAAACTCACACAGCCACTATACAAAACCGGAATCACCCAATTACCCAAACTAAAAAAATTACCCAAGCTAAAGAAAAACAAACTTTTTTAAACAAATAAAAGGAAACCTTTTTTTCAAAATAAAGTAATTTAAAAAAAAAAGAATAAATATTCAATTCACTTCAAAAACAAACGGCCCACAGTCCAAATACAAAATTCCAACCCAATCCGACGCACACAATCACAAGATAAATATTTCACGCAACCAAGACCAAAACACCCAAATACTTCGATTCTCAATTACAAACGCACATAATTTCCAGCAATAAATCAAAATCAAATTCCCAAATTTCAAAACTTGTTCGGATTTGGTGATTAGGTTTAGGCGATCAGGTTTGATGGATGTAGGAAATGTGTAGCGATTTGGTTAGTCGATTCGGGAATTTGTTTTGAAGGTGATTTGGGGTTTTGGTAGTGTCACAGCTGTTTGCAGAGGAGATCATGAACTGGTGAGATGTTTGGAGGGTTGGAGAATTAGGGATTGGGTTAGAGGAACGCTTCGGTCTTGATTTGACAAAGGGGGGATTTCAAGTTGAAGGGGATGTTGGCAGAGGTGATGGGTGGTCATGTTTGTGAGGTTGATTGCTGAAAGGTGCAGAGTATGCTGATTCAGGTTTCGGTAAAGCAATTTTTGATGGTCGCTATTGCTAGAGCAGTGATTTTGCAGATTTGGGGAGATGGATTATGGTGGCAGTGGAGGAATGAGATGGTTGGAGGGAAAGGCGGTTAGAGGAAGATGGAAGTGGTTGTTTGATATGCAGTGATGTGCACCGTGATGTGCACTGTTATGGGTTAAGTGTTGAAGGTGGAAATGTGAATGGGGTTGGTGAAGTTGATGAATGGTGGTGCATGAAGAAGTTTGGCAGAGGGAAGGTGTTGTGATACTGAATGGTGCAGGGAGTTAAGGAATGCTTTGATGGTGGAGCAGTGGTAGATGCAGTGGGATGGAAATATAACAGTGAGTGGTTGTAAAAAGGAGTGGCAGTGAGAAGTTTAGCTTGTGGTTGAAGGAAATAGTGGTGATGGAGTTGTATATGGGGGAGGTGGAGTCAGAGGGGATGATGGTTGATTGCTGACAGAAGTGAAAGAGCGAGCGTGGTATGTTTGAGTTGTTTGCAAATGAAGTATAAGGTGTGAAGAAGGGAGTTGTTTGCAAATGAAGTAGTAGGTTGCAGTGGGCAGTAATGAATGTAGTTGTGGTGCAGAAGTGATAATGATGATGGTGATTGGAGCAATTTTGTGGTTTTGGTGAGTTGAACGGTAAAGGAATGTTGCTGTGATCTGGAAGTGATGACAGTGGGAGGAGGATGCTGGTAGCAGAGGTTGTTTAAAAGAGTGTTGATGAACAGTTGAGTGAATGTTGTAATGCATAGAGAAATGTACTATTGAATAGTGAAATGTAAATGAAAATGCAATATTGATTTTGACATGCACTATGTATTGCAATTTTTTTTATAAAATGAAGAATAGAAGTGTGAAGATAGAAATGAAGTGATGAAACAAACAAAATAAATGCTCAAACCAATCAAAAAAAATCACACAACAATGCAAAACAAAAGTGAACAAAGAAATGCAATTTTTTTATACAACTCAACAAACAAAACACCATAAAATCAAATAGAAATAATTCGAAGAGTAGAATTAAAATTAAAATGCAGTTCTCTAGCAACGGCGCCAAAAACTTGTTAGGCGACGAATTTTCTATCGATTAGAAAATTGTCGAAAAATATTATCTTTAAAAACCACAAGCGCATGGCATACAATTGTAGTACGTATCGAGTACGGGTTGATCCGCAAGAAATGAATTAAATTTCAATACCACTTAATCAAATTAATCCAAAGTTTTGAAGTGGTTTTGAACTAAGAAAAATTGCAAAATTTAAACTAGAGCAAAGGTGAATAAACTATGATAATAAGGAGAAATTTAGAGACAAATCCATTTTCGATCATTCATATAAATCAACATGAAATTTACTTGTAATCTCACATTAAAATATTAATTAGAAATGATTGGTGTGCTTATTATAAGTATGATTTATTTGTGTTATTAATTAGCACAACTTAAATCATCAAACTCCAACACACCATTCAACCCACTTATCAACATTCATGAAAATGACATGAAAATTAAAAAAATAAAATATCTTTTAAGTATGATCTATTTACTATTAATTAGTAACATAGACCACAAAATTTTTGATTCTAACTTAACTTTCACATCAAAGTCACTTAGAAAAATGATCAAATAATTTATGTTTAAGATGGAATAAGCATAGCCTATTTGAGATGTCAACATAGACCATTAAAATTCACTAAAAAGAGACATAAACCATCACCATTCAAAAATTTCCATTAAGCGCAAATGAGAGACTACAAATGAAATCATGATGTTAATTTGATATGTTTCATGAGAGCTTCATTACTCCTAAATTGAAGGGGTTTAGCTACTCATATTTGAAAACATGTTAACATAAAATGATTTCAACATAAAATAAATGGAAAGAAGTGCTAATTAAAAGAAGAAGGAACTAACTACTTGCATAAAATAAATCTAAACTAATTGCAGGAATTAAAATAGAGCATAAGAGAATAAAAGAGCATAAAAGAAAGTATAAATAAAAATTGCATGAAAGTAAAAACAAGGCTAAGAAGGGATGGTGATGTTTATAGTGTTACTATGTCAAAAAAACAAGGATAAGAAGCTATTAAAATAACTTTTATTTATCTTTAATTTTGTGGCTACAACTTGCATAAAAAAGAAGAAGATAATTACATGAGACATACGGGGTATTTATACATGCTTAAAATTCTAATTCATATTTTAGGGGAGTAACTAAAATGCCCTTTAGGAAGTGTAATCTCCAAGTAATCATTAGGGAATTTACTAATCCCTACTAACATGCCTTTAAACCTCTATTAACATGTGCGTATGCTTTTAATTATGGACCATATGGTAGTGGGTTGTGGGCTCCTCCATGTTGCATGAATTCATTTATTTTCATTCTTCATTTGCTTTCAACATATGTGCATGCATTCTTCCATGCACCCTCTTCATATTTGCACTTCATTTCCTACAAATAAAATTAAAAATGTGCAAATAAATTTCCTCAAATTAAGGCATACATAAAATTACCATTTTACCCCTCAAATGAAGATGAACAAATGATGATTTGAAAAAAATTTAAATTTTGTTTTAAACATATAAAACACTCTAATATGCTCATTTATTTAATTAACAGAAGATTAAATATAAAAGTAAAAACATGCACTTTTACGTGCACATCACCTCTATTAATTAATCTTTCATTAATTAAATCTCTTTTCACTTATTTGATACAAAATACCTTCAAAAAATATATTTTCACAAACCACTTATACTCCTTTTAATATTTGGAAAAACATTCATACGCTTACCGAACCGGTATAAGTATATTGATAAAACGTTATACTTTCAATGCTTAGAAAATATATCCATATAATTATCTCAACGGTATAAGTATTGTTACCTGAAGATTTGACCAGGCAACTAGGCACTCGACACTTACATACCGTTCGGCATTAAGAGTCATTCGGTATTGTATATCGTTCAGCATCAGACCCTGTTCGGCATTCGAGAACGTTTGGCACTCAAAGAGCGTCCGGTATTCAGGAACGTTCGACATTCGAGAGTGTTCGGCATACATGGTTCGTTCGGCATTCGAGAGTGTTCGGCATACATAGAGCATTCGACATACATGGACCGTTCGGCATGGCAGAATCATTCGGTACTCCATACTGCTCGGCATCCACACCTCGTTCGGCACTCAACCTCGTTCGGCATAAATCACGATCGGTATTCGAGATCGTTCGGCATCCAGAGGTGTTCGACATTCAGGGTTGTTCGGCATTTAGAGATGTTCGGCATCCAGAGGTGTCCGACATTCATCCAATCTCGACCGGCTTCGACTATTGCTCGGCCTGCACTCTCCACTCAACGCATCACTTCGTTCGGCATGATGATACGTTCGGCATCAGTTCGTTCGACATGAGGATATCGTTCGGCATCAGTTCGTTCGGCATGACGATATCGTTCGGCATGACGATATCATTCGGCACCACTTCGTTCGGCATGACGATATCGTTCGACATGACGATATCGTTCGGCACCACTACGTTCGGCATCAATGGTTCAGCACACAGAGCTCACTCTTTCTGGGCCGAGGTATTTAGCTGCCAGGCCCACCAGGGAAGTCCAACCCATCTATGTCTATAAATAGAGAGGCAGAGGCACAGTGAAAGGGACCTTTTTTCGAGAACATTGGGGAGACTCTGCCACTTTCAAGACTCATTCTCTTTACTGAGCAATTGTATTCAAGTAGTTGGTGTACGGATTGTATCTGTAATCCATTATCAAGTAAAGCAATAAAGATTAACCTCAAAGTGGACGTAGGCAGTTACGCCGAACCACTATAAATCCGGTGTTCTCGTCTTTGCATTCAATTTAGCATATTGCTCTTTGTTTAAATTTACTCTCATCATTTATCTCTCTACACAATCTATCTCAACGAGGTTAGTGACCAATTTTGGTGCTAACATATTGGTACTTTCATTGAGAGATCGAATTCTCAGGCCACAAGGATCTGCTTTGAAGCTACTGGATTGAATAAATCCCCCGAAGGAGATCCGAGTCATTCATAGGAAGTTAGTTGATTCTATTCAAAGTTCCTACCAATAACTCTACAATGGGAAGACCACGTACCAGATCAGCCTCTCAAAATGCGGACGCCCATGAGACTGCTAGCGTACAACAAGCAGGGCCAAGCAATCAGCAAGCAAATCTAGGTGCAGGGACCACTGCCCAGGACCAGATGCAATTTGTCACCAGAATAGAGTTCAACGACTTGATGAGAGAGCTCAGGGAAAGCAGAAGACAACTTGGAGAGTAGATGCAAGCCAACGCCAACATGATGGCACGACTCACCCAACAACAGCATCAGAATGCTGGGGGCAGTCCAGCTCCTTACTCTTCATCTGACAGCTCGACTTCGTCCGATGAACCACCCAGGCGTAGACGCCGCAAGACTGAAACTACGCAGGTAGGTGCTGCTGTTCGAACAACTGGGGACCATCTACACCTCGGAGACCGTGACCGAGCAGGAACTGGAAACTTAGGAGCTGGAGTGCAGGTGGAAGCTGGACGCCTGGCTCACCAAGACGACAATGATGCCGAACCTCAAGATGCACGTCTGGTAGATCGCCAACAGGGGAGGCATCAACCTGATCAATCCCATAGGACAAACTCCAACCTTCCAACTTCCATACAAACGCCAGACCTAACAGCTATGATCAGACAATTGATGAAAGAGAATCAAGTCTTGTCGAATGATGATTGGGGAGTATCCAGGAGTCATACTCCGTTCACAAACACTGTCCTACGGGCTGAGTACCCCAGGAAGTTTAGCATGCCAACTATCCCGGCTTATGAAGGAAAGACTGATCCCAGGCAGCATGTGATGAGGTACAAATGGATGATGGACTCAGCTAGAGCAAATGATGCAACCAAGTGCAGGTGCTTTCCAATAACTCTATCTGGGATCGCTACTATGTGATTCACCCGACTTCCTCCGTGGTCCGTATCCTGTTTCAAGGAGTTGGCGAAGAGATTCATAGAACAATTCAGAATACATACTACTCGTCCGAAGGACGTGATGTCTCTATCAAGCGTAATCCAAGCTCCTGGGGAATCGTTGAAGGAGTATTTGCAGAGATTCCATGTTGCGGCTACTGAAGTCAGTAATCCCAATGATCATGCAATTCTTATGGCTGTGATGCGAGGTGTGGATCCGGATTCAGAGTTTGGGGATTGGCTGGCAGGAAAACCTCCAACCACGCTAGAGCGTTTTTACTCAAAGGCACATCAGCTCATAAGAAGAGAGAAGCCAGGTGGATAAGGCGAGATAAGGCACCAGAGCCTATTCAGGAGTCTATGAAAAGCAACATTGCTGTGAAGCAATCTGGAGAGAACTCGAGGAAAGTTCAGGTCAATGTCCAGAATAAGCCCAAGCAATCTAAGGAATCCGGAGGAAGAAATCAGGGGAAGAAAAGAGAAGCGGGGAAATGGAAGCCAAGAATTCCAACCTACAACGAGTACACCCCACTGAACGCATCTCTCGAAAATATTTACCTATCAACTTGCAATACCTTTCAGTATAGAAAGCCACGCCCAAAGGAGTCGACCGAGGAACAAAAGCGGACCAGGAAGTATTGCCGCTTTCATGAGACTTATGGGCATAATACTGAAGAGTGCAGGCACCTGCACGACGCTATAGAAAAGTTGATTAGGCAGAAAAAGTTATAGGAGTTTGTGAAGAACCCGCAAGAAGGCGGACAGGGAACGTCCAATCCCAGTCGTGCACCAGCTCCACGTCACCCCGAGGAGCCTGCTCGGACCGTGGGCAGACTAGTCATAAACATGATCATCGGTGGACCTCACCCTGCAGATAAGAACTGGAAAGAAATGGAGTGGTATGCTAATTCCCTGAGGCATGCAGACTTTGAGTGTTGTTCCAATGTAGAGGATGGGACCCTGGCTAAACAGCTGCGCATGATGACAGACGATATAGTATTCAGGAGAAGAGATGCTGATCAGGTGGAGGCTCCTACCATTGACCCGATGGTCATATCTGCGACAATCGGGCCGGCTTTTGTGAAAAGAATTCTGATTGATTGTGGAAGTTCTGTCAATATCATCTTCAAGAAGGCTAATGACCATATGAAGATGGAGACGAAGGATTTGAAGCCATCTAAAGCTCGTATACACGGCTTTAATGGCGCAGCGACTGATGCAGTGGGGTATGTGGAATTGCCAGTTGAACTGGGACAAGGTGAGCGAAGGAGGGTGCGAATCCTACCTTTCGTAGTTTTGGATGTAGATTCTCCATACAATGTATTTTTGGGCCGACAGGCCCTGGCTGAGTTTAGGGCAGCATTGGCCCCGTGGTGTTTGACTTTAAAGTTTTCGACTAACAAAGGAGTAGGTGTTGTTCATGGCGACCAGGCGACCGGTCGTGCCTGTTATGTGGCTGAGCTCCGAGAGGCCCAGCGGAGAGAGAAAGGGAAGGTTGCCGACAATTCCGTCCGCATCCAGAATACCGACAATTGACAAATAATGCCCGAGCCCTGGCTCGGGCAAAATTCTCGGATCTACAGAGACATAGATCCGAGAGACGATGATAAGGAACCCAGGGAAGAAAAAGCAGCACCGGCTGAACTGACGATCGACATTTCGGTCAGCCGGGACGATCCATCGCGAGTATTGAAGATTGGATCACAACTCAGCCCCTCAATGACTGAAGACCTGAGTGATTTCCTCCAAGCGAATCTCGATGTTTTCGCTTGGACACATTCCGACATGTGCGGGATTTCTCCCGCTATTACGAGTCATATGTTGAACATAGACCCGAAGTATGTCCCGGTTAAACAAAAGAGGAGAGGAATGGACCCGGAGAGGTCCGCTGCTCTCAGAGAGGAGGTGGACAAACTCAAAGCCAATGGGTTCATCCGCGACGCCCTCTACCCTGAATGGGTATCAAACCCCGTGCTGGTGAAAAAGGCGAACGGGAAATGGAGAACTTGCGTAGATTATTCCGATTTGAACAAAGCATGCCCCAAGGACAGTTTCCCATTACCTAGGATTGATCAATTGGTTGACTCCACCGCAGGACACGAGTTGTTGTCATTCATGGATGCGTATTCGGGATACAATCAGATCCCGATGCACATTTCGGACCAGGAACACACCAGTTTCGTCACAGACGTTGGGCTATATTGCTATGTAGTAATGCCTTTTGGATTGAAAAACGCGGGAGCGACCTATCAGCGTTTGGTGAATCAAATGTTCAAAGATCAGATTGGTAGAACGATGGAAGTCTATGTGGATGACATGCTCGTGAAGTCGCGACGGTCAAACGACCACATTCGGGACTTAGTAGAGATGTTTGACATACTCAGATATTATGGAATGAAGATCAACCCTCTGAAATGTTCCTTCGGCGTTGCGTCGGGGAAGTTTTTGGGATTTATTGTTAATGCCCGGGGAATTGAAGCTAACCCGGAAAAGATTCAAGCTATTCGAGACGTACAAGTGCCCAAAACTATAAAACAGGTGCAAAGCTTGAATAGGAAGGTGGCTGCGCTGAGTCGATTCATATCCAGAGCCACAGACAAGTGTATTCCCTTCTTCGATATAATAAAGAAAGGAAAGAGGAATTTTGAATGGACATCCAACTGTGAGGAAGCGTTCCGAGATTTGGTGAGACATTTGGAGAGTCCTCCAGTGCTGTCGAAACCAATAGACCACGAAATGTTGTACGTATACTTGGCCGTATCCCCGCATGCTATAAATGCGGCGTTGGTCCGCGAGGAGGACCGAGTCCAAAAGCCGGTGTATTATGTTAGTAAACGTTTAACGGGGCAGAAAGAAATTATCCTAAAATTAAGAAATTGGCCTATTGCTTGGTGATTGCATCACGTAAGCTACGTCCATACTTTCAAGCATACTCAGTTAGTGTCTATACCGACCAGCCCTTAAGACAGGTACTCCAACGACCAGAAACTTCTAGAAGGATGTTAAAATGGAATATCGAGTTGAGTCAGTTCGATATTACCTACCTTCCATGAAGAGCCATACAAGGGCAAGCATTAGCATATTTCATCGCTGAGTTTACTATATCTGACGAACCAGATAGTCACAGTGTCATTCCCCCCATTCGATGGAAATTGTACACCGATGGGGCATCAAACGACCGTTGCTCTGGAGCTGGTGTAATTCTCGTGACTCCAGAAAACCGATCGATTTGTTATGCTTTAAAGCTCAATTTCTCGGCTACGAATAATAAAGCAGAATATGAAGCATTGATTGCTGGTTTAAAGCTTATTGGAGAACTCGGGGTAAAGACAGTTGAAATATTTTGTGACTCACAGTTGGTGGTGTACCAAGTGCGGGGAGATTACTAAGCAAGGGGACAAAAGCTTGCTCCGTACCTTGCTCTGGTTCAGGAACTATTGGCGAACTTTGAACATTATGACATTTCGCATGTCCCACGTGAACAGAACAAGGAAGCCGACTCGTTGGCCAAATTTGCAAGCACTGGTGATGCACAACAAATGGGATTGGTTCCCGTCGAAACCTTACATGCTCCAAGCATAGATGCGATGAAGGTTGATTTTGTGTTGGAAACAAGAATTGAGAGGGAGTCATGGATAACCCCATTCAAACTATACCTGATGACCGGGACTTTACCTAAAAGAAGGAGCGAAAGACGATAGGTCATTCGCAAAGCCGCACGATATGTGATGCAGGATGGAGTAATGTATCAGAAGGGGTTCTCGGTCCCCTTATTACGGTGCATTGCCCATGATGAGACAAAGCGAGTCTTGAAGGAAGTTCATGAAGGAGAATGTGGCGACCATACTGGGGGGCCGACGCTAGC